>OU342865.1:5000000-10000000 GCA_910591665.1 Ectemnius continuus
AGCATGCCAATGATTTCTTCGTCCTTGGTGAATCGAAGCGTGTTTATACCCTCGAAACATTTCTTCAAGTGCGGTTGCACTCTCTGAGGATCTTTCGTCTCCGAGAGGATTTCCAGGAGTTCGTCATTCGATAGGAAGAAGAATCTTGGGAAGAAGAGACGTTTCTTTTCTAAATAGTCGTTCAAACTCTTCTGAATATCTTCGAGTAACATATTACAATTTTTGAATTCTTGCAACATATCCGGCATAGCAGTTGCATCGAGAACTCGTCGATTATTGGAGACGTAAATCATGATTGCTCGCCAAGTCTTGTCGATCTGTCGGAAGTTCTTCGCTTCCATTGGCATCTGTCTCATTATGTCCTCGCTGCTGAAGATGGGCTCGAGATACATCCAAGTTGCCTGACAAACCAACCACTGATCGATGATATCCTGCATTAGGATCAACTTGTCCTCCCATTCTTGCATTTCTTTCTCAAAGGCTTTTACGAATGGAGAACCTCGCATTGTTTGAGCTTTTAATATGTGATCGTCCAATAACACTTGAATGTCATCGACCGCAGTGAGAATTGAAACACCTGTTTCACGATATGGCATTAATTCAAATACGACTTCGTCCCATTCTTCTTTCATTTTATGCAAGTTCTTCTGAAGTGCATGTTCCTTTGTTGCAGCCGAAGATATTTCTTCTAGTTTAGTTATGAAATTGGGGAAACCGAACTCGATCATTTCTGCTAGATTGCTAGTGTCAGTGAGAACAATGTCAACGTTGACGATTTGACTGATTTGCGCCCAGTGACGCGCTTCGAGACCAGGAGTGCAAATCGTTTGGAGAACAGGCAGGAATTGCTTGAACTTCTCGACTTTGCTTCGAACCATCTCTGCGATCCTCCTCGCACCGGGTATGTCTGTTAAGACTCTGGAAAGCTTGTACAATGTTCGCCAGGTGTTGTCAGTTTCTTCCCGAATCTCATCAGCGTTCAGACCGACGAAAGGTCCGAAGTACCATTGCTCGTAATTGACATGGAAATCGAGAACAGTTCTCCAGAGTTTGGCAAAAGTGTCGACGATCGAGGACATCGCAGGGAGTGTCATGAAAGGACTTAGTTCCATGTCCAAAAGACTTTCTTCTTCGTTGATGTCCTCGGCTTCTTTTCTGATCTCCACCATTCCATGAGCGAGGTGTTCGGCTTCCTCGGTCGACTGTTCCATCACTTCCATCGTCAGAACTGGTGGATCTTTCTTCTTGAAAACGTTAATTGCACCTTGAAGAAATTGTACTTTCTGCTCGAAAGCTTCTCGTCTCATTCGCAACACGTCCTCCAAGTATTCCTTCCTCATATTTAATCTGGCATTCGCTAATTCCATCACGTTATCCATTTCCTTCGGCCAGGTGATCGTCCTAGTGTTTAATTGTATGTCTTCGTCGCCGGGCGGTTGATAATTAAAGAGGAATACTATTAACTCGATCGACCTCAATAAACGTCTCTTCAAATTAAACATTGTCGTGTCTCGACTTTCCGTAAGATAATTGTATAACTCCACTACCGCCAGAGTAGTTTCTGGCATTTTTGAAATATTCTCAGCGATATCGTCAAAGTTCGAGCAGAGTTCGCGATTGGTAGATCGCAGTTCGTCGGCGAAAAAATCGCAGATCCGAGTACGAAGTTGCTGAAGGATTCCTCTCATAGTGTTGTTGAGAGCGGTGCAATCAATCTCAATCATATTCAACGGGATCTAATTTTAAAGAATCAGTAAGAAATCGTACTCGACAAAATTCGAAAGTAATTACTTGCAAAGGGAATTCTACCTTGTAACGAAAGACACAAATTTCTTTACGGAGCGAATCGTATCCTTTGATCTTTTGTTCAAACTCTCTTAAATACGGAGGCGGATCTAAATCGAAGAAATTATCTAAAGTTTTCTCTGCTGTCCCGTCGACTATGTACAAAAGATTCTCGTAACATTCGAGGTACTTGTCGGGCCCAGGAATATGATGCATTACAATGTCCAATACTTCATTAATTAATTTCAGTATCTATAAACACGTGTATTAATAAGAAACCGATTTAATTGATTTTCTACTCGTTTCTTATCAAATGTTACCGTATCTTCGTATCGAGACATGGACGACATAAATCCCTTAATATGTAATTCTGGAAATAGGAGACTCTCGATTTTGGGAATGGTCGAGCCGACCTTGATGATCTTGTCAAAACACCTCGAGAGTATGGAATGAACTTCGAAGATATTGGGATTGCAATTTAAATGCTTCGTACCGAGGACCGCGTCCACACTCACTGTTATGAAAGGGGTGCTAAAATGTGATTACAGTAGAACCTCTTTTATCCGAAATTTCTATTATTCCAACTAGTCACAACACAGCTTTTTGAACCAAATTGAAATTTCTAATTGTTGTTATTAATATTAGCGTGATTTTAAAAAAATATCTAAAGATCACCAAAAAAATTATTCTATAATTCGAACAGATATTTCCCGATTTAATTAAAGTGCATTCTACTGTTAATAATGATTGTATTATGCTCTGAAATTTCTGACTAACAAAGCGGCTTACTTAGTGAACATTAAATCCTCGTAATCGCCTTCGAAATTGTTGCCATCGGAATACTGAAGAAAGAAATCTCGAGTGTGGTCGAGTGTTCTCATTACTACAATTCTAAACTGTTTCGACAGGAGTGTATTAACGCTGCGAAAGTATTGCTCGATCATCGAAGTGGAAGCGTCATCGGCATCCTCGAACAAATAGGACCAGGCGAATTTCTTCTCGAGGAAGATTTCTGCCACGTCCGCCAGCCATTCCTTCACTAACATTTCTGATGCTGCATTGCACAAAGCTTCTACGCGCGGTTCCACATCAAAAGCCGGAATTGGCAATTCTCCGAGATCCTCTATTTTAAACACCATGACACCGTCGTATCTGAAAGAACCCGGGTTCTCATTTAAAATATAAGTTGACACGAATCTAATGAAAATAATATTCGAATTTTTGTAAGGGTAACTTTAAATATTACGACAAGAAAAATAATAGTTCTTACTTCGAAAAGAACAAGTCTCGAATATCTCTGAGGATCTCATTTCCAATGACAAGATTATGTTCCATGAAATGATCGGCTAGAATCTTTGACTGATGCCAGGGAACCGGAGCTCGAATATTCAAAACAGGAAATTCAATCGGCAGAGTTTCCAAATTCAATCTTTTACGTTCGGACGCGTCCAGCAAAATGTATTCTAATATCGCGCAACGCGAGCTCTCATTGAAGTCATTAATGATCTCGGATTCCAGACTCTCTATTATCTCATCGAAACTGAAAAGAGTAGATTGTTAAACGCGAAACTATAATACGATGAGCACGACGAACTATTAAAATTCTAAACACCAAGAAATTACTCTTCGCGTTGCTGCAGTTTGCCGGTTACACGATTGCGTGCTTTCTCAAAGTGTTTCCTATCGAACGGGTGGAAATGTTCAATTTTTATACAGTGCTCTCGTAAATAAAGTAATTTTTCGATGCTCTCCGGACTGACATATTGATTCTGCTCTTTTTCCACGATCCTTTTTAATTCTGTTAATTGCTCCTCGATAGACTTTGGAACTTCCGCTTCTTTACTTTGCAAGACCTGAATTAAACACGTATTAAATTATCACTTATCACTTTATGCACTTATCACTTCACTATATTTTATAAATAGTATGACGAAGATGTGAAACCTGGAGCTCATCGTTTTGTGTTGAAAAGTCGTCTCTTTTAAATCTCTTCACTCTCTCATCAGGATTCTCCAAAGCCTTCTTTGCTTTCCTATGCAGCCACGTACCATCCGCCAAATCTCTCAGACTTATTATATTTTCAGGAATAACTCGTTTTTCTTTAGCACACTTCTTCGTTAGCCGTTTTTCAATGTCGCGTTTCTGTCTTTCGATGAACTCCTGCGGTGGATTCGTCAGCTTCCCTTCCGGACCGAAGGGAGTCCACTGTTTGCGCTCTTTCGGTCTTGCTAAGTTTCTCACGTTGTAACGACAAGCACTCGGTGTTAATAAACTGCCAATATTCTCCGATGGCTTTAGATACATGTGCCAATTCTTGTAGGGAACTGATTTCGTCCATGATTCGGATTCAAAGATTCTTAGGTCAGTGAACTCTTGCGCGGAAGTGGTTTCCGGTGAATCATCGCTCGGTTCAATTACAGGCAACCAGGGTGCTCGGGGAACATCCCCTTCTGATGGATCATTCATTCCGTTGAAAGTAACGAAGCGGAGTTTCAAATTATTCACTTCACTATTCACTTCACTATCATTATCTTGGCACACGTATTAAATAGTTCACGAGGAGCAAGTTAACTGTTGGACGACGGAAGAATAACTGAAGCGGCCGACGACCGAGACTCCAATAATATTGAACCCTCAAGGGATGCCAGGTAGTCGGCAGGTAAACATTCCCTTGTACCTATGGTTACTGGGGTGAGATAATTGAAACGTCAGGGGTCAACCCCTCCACATGTAAAAATAATGAACGTGTATATTTGGCACTTTTACCCACAGATTTGATACACGTGTAATTTCAATACATAATATAAATATACAGATATATTACGATAAAATATAAAACATATTTTTCAAAGTTACATTATTAGGAAGATTGCAGTTTTGGCGATTGAAACACTCCTAGTAACACATGATCCATATAAATATACGAACATATATCACGATGAGAATATGAAACATATTCTTTTAAATGGCAGTCTTAGGAAGAATCCAGTTTTGATATTTTGATTACTAGTAACACATGATCCCTCACACTTCATCTTACAACTGGAGAATACTTAGGGTGGAAGGGGATCTATTCACAGGGGAAGGAAGACTTTATTTTACATGCAGGAAGAACGTGGAACCACAGATCATTGAATACTGATATGATTTAGGAAACAGTTAAACATAGTCGTCTTGTTGACTCCCCGACGGAATTGTTCGCCGCCGACTTTCCTGTTGTACGCCATCACCACTTCCATGTGCAGGGTATTCTATACACCTGCTACTGGATGCACCGCTTGGGGAAGGGGAAGAACCTGGATCGAACATGTCGTCTGGAAAAAATAAATATTCCCAAATAAATGGAAATATTGCAATGCTGTAATGTCAAAGCATACAATATAACTAAATCACGTACGTTTCTTATTAATTTTCGCGATGCTTCTCGTAAGAAATTCTTTATCTCTCGCTTGCAACAGTAGCATTTCCCTCAGAATACTTAACATTTCTTTGCTTGCTTCTACCTTTGCACGCAACCAATACACTGCGATGCTAGAATATAAAATATAAAGTGAAGTACGAATTGAGATCAGATGTAGCAACACAGAAAATACGAAAATTACCACATGCTAATGAGTATTGCAGCTCCAGTTGCTGGGCTTCCAAGTTGCGATATGATTTGCCAAGTCTGACTATCTTTGTCCAAAGATAGAATAACATATACAGCGAACTCCCAGGTATTCTCGTTGCCCTTAAATGGGCCGCAATCGTTCGTTTGTATTCGTGTTACGACATATCCTAACGCAGTGATGACGCCAACCATCCCAAGGAAAGCAAGGGCCAAAAAAAGGGTTTCAGTCTGAGCTGCTCGCCATGGTCTCAGCGGTGGTTCGTAACACTTAACGAGCCGATATTTCTTCACATAGAATATGAAGATCGTTTTTACGAGAATTATAATTGATAGGCAAGGGGAAAAGTAGAAGCCTAGCCAGAACAAAGTTTGATTGTAGATGAGATTCAAAGTACTCCGAGCGATGTCGAACTCCGGTTTGCCTAGTAATTTGAAACCCTTGTTGTACAGTGCACGTCGTACTGCTTCGAACACGGACGTTCCAATAGTGGCGACAATAAAGTCTAGTAAAATTAGGCGATAAATTTCTTCGCCCAATCTCGTTTGCCAACAACTTAATGTACTATTCATTATCCAAAAGACAAAATGCGTCCCAATCACTGTCGCCGCCATACCATGGATTCTTATCACAGTCACGTAAAGCTCCGCGCGCTTAGTGTTGTACTTCTCAAACCGCGCCTGAGGAATTCATTTGTAATTAATAGCATTATTCTGTAATGGAAGAAGAAAGTAGTTGCACACTCAATATTTTCAAAATGATGCATACTAGATGAGAAATTATTGCTGGGAAGAACTGCATAATAACAGTGACCACTGTAGGCACCACCATTAGCGATATCGTATTACTCCTGTCTAACTCGTGTCTGTTTAACAGCGTCCACAGCAGCACTGCAGTGCCAGATATTGTTGCTAAAGTGATTAAAGTTACTGCAGTACGAATCAGAAATCGTAGGAATTGTTCTGCGCACTCTGGACGAGAATACTGAACTGCTTCTGCTAATAATTCTTTAAGATCCCTAAATAAGGAACCTGAATGCAAATTGGCTGCTCGCACCGACGATATGCTAAAGTCCCAGCCACAGAATATTTTATTGCTATACATATTTTGTACTTTCCCACTTATCTCAATGTAACACTTTCTATACGATTGAGCTACCCTAAAATATTTACTCAGAATTAATCCATGATCGAGTAAATTAAAATCCAGTATACCTACTTCACAGACAATATAGTGAGGATTAATCCATAACAACATAGGAATGACATGAAATATGCTGATGGAATATGGTATTCTACTCCGACACTTTGCTCGACTGTATCATTCGCATAAAAGCCGTAATACATTATTGTAGTCGTAAAAAAACCCTGGAATATATTACTTATTACTTATATCCAATCTTTTTAATAATGTTGACAAATAAACTTACTTACACTGCCTGTTAAAAAATCCGAGGCGGAGATGTCTTCGTTCGCGTGCGTCTGCTTTAGAGATTGCGGAAGTATAACAAAACAAATGCTAGAACAAAGATAGTGATCTCTAGTGGCAGCACCATAAATTAACAACAAACGAAAAATGAATTTTACCTAAATATACAAGATATAATATTCAGCCCCACAACCCAACGTAAAAATTTAAAATATGCAGCTATTCCACTTCCACATTGACCCTCAATAGATTTTATTGTATGGTACCATAATTCCAAAGTTGGTACTGTATCTCTTATTACAGCATAAATCTAAAAATCAAAAAGGTAGTTAAATTATTTATTATTACATTACACTCCAGGCTAATTTAAAGGAACAAAATTCTACCACTCACTTTTGAAAAAGTATAACTGCTTCTGTATTTCAGCCATCTCCAATAGCTAATAGTTTTGACCTTTGGTGTCCGTGCCACAGAATCCTGAAGCTTTGACTTAACAGATCTTTTAATAGTAAGGCATTGTGGCATGGCTTTTAAAGTCTCTATCCTAAGTTTGTGTGACTTGGGATCATCCTGAATGAGCTTGGAATTCAATCTTAAACGACTAGTTATTGCACTTGCATGATCCTCAGCAGGCAAACAAGATGCTTGTCTTGAACGCAGTGTTGCATAGGGAAGAACAGATGCTATATCACCCAACATATTGTATTTGTCACTCACAACTGAAACAAATAAAATAAATGAGCCACCATCAAAGATACATGAAAAATGTTCCAATGATAGTAATGAAGAAATTAATGGCAGATACCAACCCAAGCTTCCTGATGGCAAAAGTCTTTGCATATATATGTACTGCTCACATACAAATTCCAGTTTAGTCTCCTGACTGGAATTGCCTGACTCAACTGAGTCATCACTGGCACACTGTGGCTGTACTATTGTAGTAAGAAAAAAATAATGATGATAAGGTGTGAATCAATGTTGAAACATCAAACTTATAGATTAGTTTAAAAACCATTCACATGTCATGATAAATAGTACATACCATCTGCCATTTTCCACTGATTCACTGATAAAACACCTATCTATATTGCAAGCCGTCACACAACCTTTATTATTGGTCCTTCATGGGAGAAAAATGACATTTTTCCAGAATGAATCAAGAGTTGGAGAAGCTGCACCATACTGCAATTGATATAATAAAGTGATAAATAATAAATATCATTCATGAAACAAAGCTAAACGAAATGTAATTTGCTATTAGAATGTTAATGTAATATACTTGTCAGAGTTACTCCAATTTTTTTTACAAGATTCAAAAATTAATGTTTAGCACCTGACGCGTACAATTGAATGATTTTTCAAACTACCTCTTTCCCTTGATAAAACGTCATCGTCACAGCTGATTAGATCTGATGGACTTGATTAGAGCCAGAGAAGTGGAGTGTCGATGCACTTTGTCGAACTATTGCCAAAAGAATTCAATAAATCACAAGTCACGAAACTTGCGTGGAATAATTCACATGTACCGAAAATTTCGAAATCTAGTTCGTAATAATTGGTGAAGAACTTAAAATAACAGTGAGGAGTAGCAAGTGACAGATGACATTCTTTGAAAGTACTATATATCGCGAACTCCACCATTTTCGATCACATGATCGTTCGAATTTATTCGCGCCGCCTCTTATCTTCGTGAAACTCATTTTTCGGTTGAAAAATATATTGTGAATGAAGCACCTTTAACAGAAATGCACGTTGCAAAGCAGACCGATCCGTCCTGTAAGACGAACTGACGAAGAATGACTCGCTTCCTCAAGGGAAAGCAGGTCAGAGACCCTTTCCGAGAAAAAGTACCTGAGGGTCCCAAATGGCTAGTGTATGCATATGCTCTGTAAACTGGATACTTATAATCCCCACTAATCCCCCGTCGTTAAAATTCTTTCTTCCTTTTCTTCTAATACGAAGGGCAACATCTGTTTGCAATAAACAACTTGACCACGATATCCTCTTCTACGTAGATACTACGTCGTAAAGAAGTATGACCCAAACAAATTGTGAACTGTACGCATTGTTAGAAAATATTTGCAATAAATATATAGTTGCAACGATTTCTATTATCCTTTAAATTAAGATATTATCAGTGGCACACGAAATATCGTGTGGATGATGCCAGGTAGGACAGCTGGTTTTAAATATATGACGAATATTCCCAAGGTATTCTCTACATTCTATATTGTATATAATATTATATTGTATGTACAATGCACATAATATGGTATACATATATGTCGGATAAAAAGTAGGGTACGACAGAGCTGAGTGGAATCGATGTAAATTACGCAAAGTACGAAGAGAAACTCCACGTAAAGTAATAAAGTCTTGTTTTTATTAAAATTCTTACGATCTTAGATTAAATAAAAAATAATTTCCAAAAGATTCCATACATCCTTGCGCCGTTGTGCCACAGCCTCTACGGCCGAACAGTCAACACATAAACATACGAAAGTCAATGCAGCTGGCGCAAAGTATATACGTTACAATTTCCAATTTGATCATTGCTTTATAACGACAAGCAGTCGTCGTATATTATTATTTAATATTAATGCGCTATCGTAACACTATTTCCTGTAGTATCAGTATGGACTACAATCGCAGAAGGCCCATGTTAATTGTTTATATCGTGTAAACGGTGTACAATGTTTTTCATTTTTTTTTCTTTTGGTTTAGTGATTTAGAATAAACACTTTGCTGTTTGTAAGTGCACTGCATGGCTCGCTTCCTTCCAATAATTTTATAGAAAACCTGAAACCATCTGTACTTTAAGTATTAGCTGTACAACAGTTGGAAGACAAACAGGTAAGAAGACGGAGTACTGACCAACATAAATAAGTACAATAAAATTGAATACTTTCACCACATACTGTAGTCGGAATCTTCGTGCACAACTGTCATAAGGAATCCAACTTCAGTCAGATAAACAATGACATTACCCGCTAAAGTCAAGTAGCAAGCACCCCATTGTATCTGGAATAGATTACCCATAATAAAATCATCAATATCTTATTTCATCTTATATAAAAATTATCACAAGACACAATGGAAGCACAAACCACAGGATCATCCAATGGTGACCTAGCCAGAACGATTGGAAGAGCAAAGGATGAGACAACGAATCCCATGGTAACAAAAATTGCAAGTTCTAAGCAAGGGTTACCACTGTTTCCAGCATCTTCCGTGTACCTTCTGGCAATCAATGTTGGGATTGGTGCCAGTGCATAAAAGAGTACCACAAAGAATGGCCACCATACTCTGAAAGAAAAAGTATTGGATAGAAAAAGCTCTGGTTTCATGAAGTCTCAGTATGGCTTCACTTACTTATATTGTGGTAGTGCACATCCTAGTATGACAAATGTCATACCAATGGACATAGCAAATGCCAAGAACACCAGCCTGAAACAGAACACTCAATTAATAAATATCTTGCTCTTAAATTCCTATTACAAAGCCCTTAATCTACTTACGCTATTTTTTATCAAGTACCACCATGAGAGCAACATGAAACACACAAAACATAGGATTAAATTCAACCTATTTCCATGCATGATCTGAAATGCCTTCGGCGAAATTGGGCGCATCGTATACGATCAATTGATAAGCAGATTGAAGAAGGAAGTTAATAAAATCACATCGCAAAACAGAAACGGCCAAGCGTCTCGAATCTAATCTTATAAAAGGCAAAATGGTCAGTTAAAGAAGATCACGACGAGATAGCCCGAAGAAATGTTATTTATCGAGGAATTGAATTCTGATTAAACTATATTGTGATATTGAATCGAATTAAAGTCTATAACTCGTAGATCAACTATGTATACAACAATGTGACAGCAAACAACAACTAATGCAACAGGGTTATGCTTTCATGGTTCGTCTGGAAATTTGGCTTCGCCAGTAAGGCTTTCTCGTCGGTGTCATCTTCGTGCGATTGTTGGGGCTTGCGAGCTACACATTAGGTGATCAAGAATACGCCAAATAACCTTTTATCCCGGCCATCGCTGATCAATTTGACAAGTATGTATATTTATCGAACTCTCGCTCTATCGCTCTCTGCGTGACGTAAACTAAATAACTAAAGTCTCGTACACCCTCGATTTACGGGAAGACTGCTACCAATGAAGTAGACATAAAGGGCAATGACATATTTCTCAAAAATATATCTAAGACGCAATAGGGAAAATATTTGTAATCATTCATAATCATATCTGATGGGATGGAATTTCCTTTATTGATTCACGCTTGTCATCTTTCGATTTGGAGATAATATATATCTGAAATAAAAACATCCAAACCAGTATAGGAATTACTCATGGAAATTCCTGAATTCTCGCATTTTTTAACATAGTTAAATATCCAAGAGAAGTATCGAAAAGTTCCCGTAATAATTATCGAGCACAATGAAGTTTTGAAGTCTGGCTTTTTGGACTTTTCTTTTCGAACAGGTTTCGACCACTTGCCGCTTTGGTATTGGAGATTTTGTAGTCGCAAAAATCTCGAGATTACAAGAAAGCTCCAATAGCATTGTGAAACATAGCTGTGGCGGCACTGCGTTCGCATATCCACGCGAATTTGCGAAATCATTGGAAATCTGCCCAGCAGGACTGATTCGGCAACCGGGAGCCCGACACGAGCCATGACAGTTTGAAACGAGGGATTTTCATTGGATTGGCTGTGACTGTTGCTGACTCGTGCGTATTGCGATACTGAACAGTGACCGTTTCTTGTGCATTTCGTTCGTGATAAAATCAGGCTGAACCATGGGTGAACCGAAAAGGTGAGTATTTTAATGCTAAAGCCGCAAAAGTGGAGTGCTGATTATTAAAATGCAAGCTCGCGCCGCTGGGCGATAGGAAAGGCCAACATTCAGATAAACTGTAACGAAGTATCTCTCAATTTTACGATGTCATCATGTCGACGCAGCGCGTTCTTTTACTCCAACCCGGCTAAACTTCCACCTTACTCCAATTTATCTGGGACTGAAAACTATTTCTGTATTCCCAAGTTCTCGCACCGAGAAACAACGGCTTCCGTTTCGACGAATCGCGCTTATCATTTTTGCATGTCCGATCCGATCATGGCCGAGCTGTACACTCAACGTGACAAAGGGATTTTGCCGATCGTTCGGGTTTTCCAATGACGAAAATGTCATTATATGATGCACGAACGAGATCGTTCTCGACAAAATTTCGGAGCCTCTAAAGAAATGGATGATAACAAAAATTGTATTAGGCAAACAGGATGTCAACAAATTAGGAGGAAGGATGATACATCAATAAGGATTGCTTACTAGATAGACTAAAATTTGATGCTGGAATTAAAAGTTTCACTGTATCAATAACAGTATAATTATATTGCAGTGAGGATCTGGCAACAGCAATCCTACGTAAGAAGGATAAGCCTAACAGACTGATAGTGGAAGAAGCTATTGCTGATGACAACTCTGTGGTAGCTTTGTCTCAAGCTAAGATGGATGAACTACAGTTATTCAGAGGAGACACAGTATTGCTAAAAGGGAAGAGACGAAAAGAAACTGCTTGTATTGTTCTTTCTGATGATACTTGTCCTGATGAAAAGATCCGAATGAACCGTGTTGTCAGGAACAACTTGCGTGTTAGAATATGTGATGTTGTCTCCATACAGCCATGCTTGGAGATTAAATATGGAAAGCGTATTCATGTCCTTCCAATTGATGATACAGTTCAAGGCCTTACTGGGTAAGACAATCAAACTGTAACTTCAATACCACCTACATACACAACATATAAACTATGCTGAAATTTTCAGGAATTTATTTGAGACATATTTAAAACCATACTTCCTGGAGGCATACAGGCCAATCCACAAAGATGATGTCTTCATTGTACGTGGTGGTATGCGTGCAGTGGAATTCAAAGTTGTTGAAACTGATCCTGGACCATATTGTATTGTTGCCCCTGATACTGTAATCCATTGTGAGGGTGATCCTATTAAGAGAGAGGTCTGTGTCTCCAGTTATCTTCTTTACACTTTTGTACTGTTGAGATTTTGAAGAAATATGATTTTATGTTGCAAATATTATAGGAGGAAGAAGAAGCTCTAAACGCTGTTGGATACGACGATATTGGCGGTGTTCGCAAACAGCTAGCTCAAATTAAAGAAATGGTTGAACTTCCTCTGAAGCATCCAGCTCTTTTCAAAGCTATTGGAGTCAAGCCACCGCGCGGCATCCTTTTATACGGTCCACCCGGTACCGGCAAAACCCTCATCGCGCGCGCAGTCGCAAACGAAACTGGAGCATTTTTCTTCCTTATTAATGGTTTGTTCAAACCACATAACTTCTTCCTGCTGACTATATTCTTTATTATAAAGATACTTATTTTATCAATAGGTCCTGAGATTATGAGTAAACTTGCCGGTGAATCGGAAAGCAACTTGCGAAAGGCTTTTGAAGAAGCTGAAAAGAATTCTCCCGCTATTATATTCATTGATGAACTTGATGCGATTGCTCCAAAGAGAGAGAAGGTTCGATAGCAATTACGATTTTATCTTTTACTACGGAATATTAAAGTTTTATAATTAAGAATTAAAAATTACTGTCCTTTTTTAGACACACGGAGAAGTCGAGAGACGTATTGTATCTCAACTACTAACTTTGATGGATGGTATGAAACAAAGCTCACACGTTATTGTTATGGCTGCCACTAACCGGCCGAATAGCATTGATGGCGCGCTCCGTCGATTTGGCCGTTTTGATAGAGAAATCGATATCGGTATTCCTGATGCTACTGGTCGTTTGGAAATTTTAAGAATTCACACCAAGAACATGAAACTGGCGGATGATGTCGATTTAGAAGAAGTACGTACAATGAATAATTTTTTTAACCGACTGAAAAAGCAGAAAGTAAACTTATTCATTTTTTTACGAAGTAATAATTAAATAAACACAACCTTGTTTATTTGTATAGATTGCAGCAGAAACCCATGGACACGTCGGAGCTGACTTAGCTTCACTCTGCTCAGAAGCTGCGCTTCAACAAATTCGTGAGAAGATGGACCTCATCGATTTGGAAGATGACCAAATTGATGCCGAAGTCTTAGCATCACTTGCAGTTACGATGGACAACTTCAAAGTAGGTGTAACTTAGTTCTTGGGACTAGTTGATGTTCGTCTTCTTTATCAAGCGTTTTGATTACAGTACGCTATGGGCAAAAGCAGTCCAAGCGCTCTTCGTGAAACTATCGTCGAAGTGCCGACTGTCACTTGGGATGACATCGGAGGTTTGCAGAACGTTAAAATGGAACTCCAAGAGTTGGTCCAATATCCAGTCGAGCATCCGGATAAATTCTTGAAATTCGGTATGCAGCCATCGCGTGGTGTTCTGTTCTATGGACCTCCTGGTTGTGGTAAAACTTTGCTGGCCAAAGCCATAGCAAATGAGTGCCAAGCGAACTTTATATCCGTGAAAGGTCCAGAACTATTAACGATGTGGTTCGGTGAATCCGAAGCTAATGTTAGAGATGTCTTCGATAAGGTAAGCATTGAATCTTGTTCCTAATTCAAACATCTCATAATTTTATAAGTTCCCGATATTTATTTTTATGTGAACTTTCCAGGCAAGATCAGCAGCTCCTTGCGTTCTATTTTTCGACGAGTTAGATTCAATTGCAAAGTCTCGAGGAGGCTCAGTGGGAGATGCTGGTGGAGCAGCGGATCGTGTCATTAACCAAATTTTAACAGAAATGGACGGAATGGGTGCCAAGAAAAATGTATTCATTATCGGAGCCACTAATCGACCTGATATCATCGATCCCGCCATTCTGCGACCTGGCAGATTAGATCAACTGATTTATATACCACTACCCGACGAAAAGTCGAGGGAGGCAATCTTTAGAGCTAATCTGCGAAAATCGCCAGTAGCTAAAGACGTAGATCTAGGCTATATAGCCAAAGTAACACATGGATTCTCTGGTGCTGATATTACTGAAATCTGCCAACGGGCTTGCAAACTTGCAATTAGACAATGCATCGAGGCCGAAATCCGAAGAGAAAAGGAACGGGCAAATAATCCATCTACATCTATGGATGTAAGCTTTTCTCATCAATTTATCTTGGGATGCTTATTAGGGATTACTTAATTACATTGCTTTCGTTATAGATGGATGAAGAGGATCCTGTACCAGAAATAACCAGGGCTCATTTTGAGGAAGCAATGAGGTTTGCACGGCGTTCGGTATCAGACAATGATATTCGCAAGTACGAAATGTTTGCGCAGACGCTCCAGCAGTCGCGTGGTTTTGGAACGAATTTCAGGTACTTAAGGATTTAAAACATCTTCACTATATATCATAATTACAGACAATTTTTAAAGAAAAGTATCTTGCAACTATCTTTTCAGATTTCCACAAAGTGGAACTGGTGGTACTCAGGATACGACACAAGGCGATCAAAACTTCCAGGATGATGGGGATGACGATCTCTATAGTTAAGTCTTCATTTCTTTGTATTTCATTGCAGTGAGCGTACGACAAAAGGGCCTGTCTGTTACCATACACATTTTGCACAGAAATAATTTTTAAACCAATTCAATGAAGATAAAACATAAATAAACTAATTGAACAACTGATGTTTTATATGGCATATGTATAATCTCGCGCATTTGGGACACGGATCCCAGCGTGATCCTTTTCCGATTAATCGTCTTTGACTCTTGAATCGGAGGCGCGTTTATCGCAAAACTACATCATCGTGACTGTGCAAATGTCAATAAAGTTGATACACCGTATTTAATCTAAATTAAATGTTAATTTCCTAAGTGTTATTAAGATTACGAAATCGGGCGGTATTATTTATAATGATCATGGAACCAGTTCACTCAACAGCACATTTTTTACATGTCAAACAATATTGATGCAATAAAATTTCCTCCAAGACCGAACGAATGTATTATCTAGGCTGCACAAGTCCTGATTTAAAGTAAGCTATGATAATCTTGTATTCCACTGACATATTGTTTTATATCGCAACCGAGAGTAATAAAAACTATAATGAAATTGTGAGTACATTTATACCATACGATTGGGCAAGTGATTCTGTTGGCAGCTATTTTCATATTCCATGCGAAATATTGCACACTGCCCAATACAAGGTAGTATTATCTGCGCGAGACGCACTCACACAATTTATTACTTAGTGTCATTTTTCTACGGTTTTTATAACATACGAATTCAAATCAAACGAGGGATGAAAACTATTATTGAGATTTTTACGAATGACTCTGAAGCTCGCACGAAGATAGACCCTTTTGTGGATTGTCGCTGCACTCGCTAATTATAATGTACTGTTTACACTTAAAAATTACAGTAATGAAAGAGTTTATGCTATGTCACGATTGTTACAACTGGCGATGTATACTGGTGAATTTTCCGACTGCTTTCAGTAGTAAATTTACCTATAACTTACCCGAGATTTCTCTGAATCCCTTCATTTTAACCAAGACACCTACGATGAAACTATACGACCTTTTCACTAACCAAATAGGTACACAAAATAAAGGAGAAGTTTTTAATTTCGACAGAATCAATTCAATCCTCCATCCAGAAGAAACATACACTGTTCATCGTTTCTCACTTTTTTTCATTATTTCCATTTCAGCATAATCACATGTATTAATAAGAAACTTCGTACGGAGTAACGACATTGCTTGGACGTTAGCACGCGTGTATGTACAATGGTTATTTACGCTTTCCATTTAGTTTTATAAAAGAGAAACGATTTGCTAAACAAGAACACGTTAGTATAAAATCGCCGAAAGACACGTTGTGGATCATCTATCATTGCGCCGCGCATTGATGCTGCATGCATCCTTTCTAAGTAATGAATCGTACTATTGTATCTCGAAATGTTACAAGATTCTTTACATTAAAGAATATACAACTAGGTGTGATAATAGAACACAAGAATGCTCTATCTTTACAATACACAGACGAAGTATTCTGAGCAGCGCCAGCCGCGTTCGTTTATCCGACAGTGTTGGCACTTATCATCAGTGAAAGAACTACGAATATCCTAGAATTGAACAGGTAATTCTTCAACACTTTCCAATCTAAAGCAGTTGTAATGTAACGTGTCCAGAACGATGATACAACTCTTATTTCTAAAATCCTCTCGATTTATCTTTAGTCGTCACTAATATATTCTGATTACTAAACATCAGGAATGAATGTAAAACTTTACGGAGTAAAACAATAAAACAATGCTATACGCGCGATTTAGTTTTTTTAAAAAAAATTAATTCTTTACTTCACACAAATAAACAAAATATCTTGTCAGTATAGCACAGTCGAAACACGATATCAAACTAAATTGCAATGCAGTGTTTCGAAAACTAGCGAACAGAATTGTTTAATCTTACCAACTCAAAACTCTATTGCATAATATTCTATGCTCGATTTTCAACGTGTCTACCTGTTGCACAGTTTTGATGCGTTTTGAAAACCGTACACTATCTAAAAGAAGTAACAACCTTTGAAGAATTAAAGTGTTAATTCATCTAATATCGCCCTACTTGCACCGCCTTTGCCGTAAACAAAACTCTGGTTTGTTGGTGAGTCAACACAAAAACATCAATGTACAACTAAAAAATGCAGCGACCCAATTCAACGACGATATTTGGTAAGAATATGTCAAGCATTCACAAATTAATGCTGATCACTGATGAAAATGAGGTCTCTAAAACCGTTCATCAATTCATATATATATATATATAAGTATATGTATATATCACGTCTGTCATTACTCCTATTTCATCATAGTTAGGCTTATCTGCTATGTGTTGGTAAAAATCGTCCGACGCCTAGGCACTAATTCGCGTGTAAATTTATTAAAACATTCTTACCAAATATTTCCATACACATACTCATATGTGACTCTTGTCTTTATTACTCGAAGCAAAAGTAATCTTTCTCACTTCTCCACGAAAGATTCCAATCGTCGTTCGACTACTTCCTAGAGCTAGTAGGATGCTTCGTAATGGTGGCGACAAGATTCTCGTACAAGTGATCAATCTGGAAAAGATGGCACTCCGACCGAGAATGTTACACTAATTGCTGCTATCTGAGCGAGCGAGAAGGTTCGTCAGTCCCACACGTACTAACACATATCTAAAATCGAAGCTTGCAGGATTCCGTCTTTTCGAACCTCCGCGCCATGATCGGACATGTAACAATCTCAATAAGACCAGCCAGTTCTTTTTTTTTTTGGTTCTCACGAACTTGGAGCACTAGGTACGACCATCGAGACGTGCTTAGTGGACGACCTGCATTCTGTGCCCTTCGTTCATTTCAACTGCCGTTGCGTACAATTCGTCTTCGTCTTGAGTTTTATAGTTTGATATGCCTGTACCGCTACGCTCAGTCTGTGCTTTGCGTAACAGGTGGAAATTCAGTGTCGTCTTTCAAACGGAATAGACTCGGTAATCTTGTCGGACTCCCAGTCATCATTGCTATCATCTCCTGATACTTCTCTGATTCTACAAACCCATTACACATCGGTTACTGGTGGCTGAGCCGATCACGTTGAGGCAGATACAACGATAAAGATGTGTACAATTAGCATACAATGATATCTGGGATACTCCACGTATCCAGATACTTCCATCATCACTTTGGACACCAAGGTATTGAAGACCGATCATTGCTGTGTTTCATTCAGCTGGCATAGGTACTTTTAGATGCGTAGCATAGTCGACAATGGCACTACTTATTTAATTGCGTATCTAGATACGGCCGGGAGCTATTTCAATTATCACTGTTTACTTGACATTGCTATGAATACATTTACTAATGACTGTTAGTAATCTAAAGAAATGAGCTCACGAGAAAAAAAATCGATGGCGTAAACGTACAAGCATTCTGGCTCTTGTGAGTTGAGTTTGTGCAGTCGTGTGAACATTCTGATAAACAATCGGCTCCACGGCAGCACAGCAATGCGCAAATGAAAACATTACTGCCATACCGAGAACTAGTGATACTTTATGAGAGTGACACATCGATTTTTCGACTGGAGTCATCCGAATAAATTATCGTCTATGTATTCCTAATTTTCATGGCACGTCGATTTGAAATTCAGGATCATAGACGAGATCTGAGACTTGATAAAGAATTCGGAAAACACATGAGTGAACACTACCATGATATTCTGAGTGACAGTCTTTTTGTCGTGAGATATTGAAGCGATGATATTTTGTGTGCGATCGATCCAGCATTTCAAATGGCGATTTCATCTCGAGTCAATCTTTATATGTAAGTCCTTATATCCTGTGTGACGTAGTGTCATTGTACAAAACATACTTTATAGTAATATGGTCGTAGTGGTACGTTATACAAGTACTTTTTTACGAGCAACGTCGAAGTATATCATTACTCACGATTAGATACTTTTTTTTTTTTTTTAACGGAGTAAGCAACTGACCATCTGTTATCGAGAAATTCGCATCTACGATAAAACTAAACCATTGCCTATTTACGTTATCTCTCAGCATATCTTACAAACACGATTAAGAGTGCCCGCAATTATAACGCGGTATATTAACAGTACCCTCGATTAGTGACAGTGTTATAATTATTGGGGACTTTTTTCATCGTTCACAGCCACATCGCCCTTAAGAACTGTCTTGAAAAGAACGAAACAAAAAAGAAATAAATTAAAACTGGAATATTCCTCCCGTACGAGAAACAAGTATAACAGAAATCATTTGGGTATCCATCTTCCCCGCAGCTTAATGAAGCAAAGAAGTGTGTGTAATTTACTCTGCCTTGGCAGCGTTCTCGTAAAGTTATTGCAATTTGAATCGCGGAACCTCCTTAATTCATACACGAACCTCGGAAGAATGTACAACTTTCAGAATGACGCGCAACAAGAAAATATTCCTTTTCGTAAACTACTACGTGAAGCTACCTACTCTCAGACAAAGGCACCTCGCATAATCTACGTTAACTAATTGTTTCAGAGCTGCGGAAAGATTGCTGATTAATATTGAGATCTTAGTACCCAAACCACGTGAGAACCCTTGTTACCCAGCGATTGCTCCCGCACGACACCCGTTGCGTGTGTAAATGCAAACGTTTTTAATGTAGCGAGGCAGGGAGAGAGAGAGAGCATTGTTGCAATGCCACGGTGAAGGAGAGCAGGTGAATTGGCGTGTACAGGAAAAAAAGACAGCGAAAGAATGAGAGACAGAGATAGATAGATAGAGAGAAGAGAAGAAAGAGTGAAAGTGTGCGAGAAAAGAACAAGGGGCAGAATAGAGGACATACCAGTACCTGACATGGAGTCTGGCGAACGGCCGCGCAACACACCCGCGTAGCTAATTATGCAGGCTTCGGTGGATAATAAAAAGAAAAAAATTACGTCAAGTAAGGTCAACTGTTGGGGCGCCCCTTAAACCCCTGAAGAAATTGCCTGACTAATTAATTGCGAGGGGCTGGAAGCGAGAAAAAGAAGATATAAAGCAGATAATAAAAAAGTAAGGCCTCTCGAACGCTCACACACACACGCCTTAGTAAAGAATTGCTAAGGATATGTAATTCACACGACAATACTATGCATTGTGCCGAATTGAGTGTGACGCTCACCTCTAGCTACACGAGGCCGCAGCATCGATGCTTCGAAAAGGATTTCGACTGGCACTTTTAATCAGTTTATTCTACACACTGCCTTTTTGAAGCACCGTGCACGCATCACGACTAACCATCCTTAATCCCATGCTAACACTCGATACTTTGAAAAATGCTCAAGCGATTGTTACGTCCATCGCAAAAAAATTCGGGTGGAACAAACGCTCCTTCTTTTCACGGGATATGTTCATTATTGCCTTTTTCTTACTATTCTCAACTAGCTGCTCGTATTATTTTGGAGTTCATTAAACAAGATTTTAGTGATCGTGTGTATACCAATGTATTACGAAACTCTTTATAAATCCACTTAAAATTACTTTCACAGTTGACGTATACAAAATTGATATAAATTCGTCTTAATAAATAATTGTACAACTGCAAGTTGGTAGGAGAACAGAGGTTCAATTCCTCGGAGCAGAATCGCGGTAGCAACAAAAACGTCACGTACAAATCGTCACTATAAAAATCAAGCGTCACGGTCTAATAAATTGAAAAAAGGTTCACGCGGTACGAAAAGTATAAGGTGGGCAAAGAAACATACATGTAATCTATTGAAACTTTACTGCTCGTCAAATTCACCGATTATCACGTACTTGCGCATGGCTGCACAATGTAATAGTGTAGGGGACTTGGTGTATTTGTGTGTGTATGTGTGACATGCCTCTATTAAAGAAGGCAAGTTTCGATCTGTCAATGTCCACACGGACAGAACATTCCACACAGGACTTTGACCGGTAAACGGGGAAGACTAGCAAGATTCAAAATACAGCCGTAAACTACATACGATGATTTTCATAATAAGCAACTAAACTCTGTCAATGTAAGCACTCTGCTTTCTAGCTTTCTGCCGTAACTTTCTGTATCTTTATCGTCAACTCGCTTAATCTATAAAACCTACTGTAATCTTTACACGCGAAGAGAACTTATGTCGTCGTACCTGAGTTTTCTACTATTTGCATAGCTGCAGTAGCTCCCGCTTGATCTTCGCCGGACCCAGAACCTACTGCGGACGCACTGGCACAGTCCAAGTCCTCGTGTTTGTCATCTAGTCTGCAAGAACAAATCGATGCTTTTTACACACTTTCCGTTACAGGCAATACTTTCGGCTTTTGTATCCACTATCGTACCTATGTTGCTTTAGAAGTACGCAACCACCACCTTCGGACGGGTCTAAATTGTAAACGTACAAATAGCCGTCTGCGCTGGCCACTAGCAGCCTAAGTACCCTCTGTATACTGCGTGATAATATAAGTGATAAGTGCTGAAAGGATGTATGGAAGAACAAGGCATAGCTCGTTACTGAAAAGAAGGCGCCTGGCTCTGATTTGCCGAAAAATTTGTCTCCTCCTTCAAAATGACTTAGGGACGGTACTTAAGGATGGAAATAAAAGGTTTTATGATTCGCAACCCGTAGTCTTGTTTCTATTGGCCAGTAGGAAACAATTCGACCTGAGCCGGACACCCTTTTTGGCAGGTATACAAAGGGTCAGGTCAAGGCCGTGAGGGGCTTCGTCCGAGGAACAATAGGAAAGGCGGTGTTTCCCAGCCTTGGAAGGCGTAGTCCATCAGTCCCACTCTTTCCGATTTCTAGAACCAGGCGCCTTCTTTTCCAGTAACGAGCTGTAGGCAAAAGGGCAACTTACACGGTGATGGCACAAACATTCTTTAATCCCTGAAACGGCAAATGCACACTGGCGAAGGCACGGCCTTGATTAAAGACATCTGTCACTTGGGAGGGTAAATAGTTCGCCGATGCCGAGACGGCCTTTGTCAGGTATCCCATCCAACTCTGTGACTCTTCTGTGGCTTGCCGTGGCCTACGAAAATGGACGACGTAGTATCACTCTTGCAGGACTAACATGCTTTATCCAATTATAGTTGGGCTGCTGAAAGAGTTGTCTTGAAAGTGTCTCATATATACAGGGTGCCTGTATGAAGATGACGAAGTTAAAATTCCGATTTTATTACTGAATTTTCCGAAGCAGCTAAGACGACTCTTTCAGTGGCCTTTTCATAGTAATTTACAACGTACGTTTCTTTTGTTTCCTCTAACTTGAATATATGCACAGTTTCTGTATTACTTGAACAACAAAGGAACATGGTATCCATACTAAAAGCAAGACTGCTTATCGATACACATCGCTTAACCCCACGACGGAATTCAAACAACTTTGTACCATCTTGAACCTAGAGAATATGCAGGAACCTATTCTGTAGTTCTCATATGATTTTTAACAGAAATTTTTTAAGACTAGCGCGACATACATGAAAGACACGAATCACAGTGCCCTTTTCAGAAGCAGTAGCCACTTTGATACCATCCGGACAGAAGGCCAGTGCTGCCAAAGGACTGTCATGTGCAGGAATCATTGTTTTCGCATGCTGAAAAGAAAAAAGTTATTGCTTAGTATGGATACAATTAAAGAACTTGCATATACTGTACTCACAAGATTGACAACATCAAATATTTGGACTTCCCCGGTAGTATTTGAGCCGGGATAGGCCAAGTAGCAGTTGTCAATATTAATTGAAAGTGTACAAAGGCCTGCCAGATTAGGTGGTGTGTCACGTATTGTGTGCAACACTTTCATGTTCATTATATTGTGAATATATATTGACTCCTCCAGACATACTACTAATCTCTGAAAGTAAGTTTTCATTAATAAAACACTGCCAATGTAGAAACCACACATTGGAACAGAAAGAAATTATTTATAACTGGTCTCCTAAGGATAAGATGAAGGAAGCAATCACTTCTGGTAAACAATTTGGGATGTTCCAATGTGCAGAAATTCTAATGATATGATATAAAGAAAGAGAACTTACTGCTCTGTTGAGCTTCACAGCCAGGATAGTATTGGAATAGCAATAATTACAGATTTCCTTGCCTTTTGTAAAATGGCAAATCTTGAGTTTACGAGGTGATGATAAACTGACCACTGCCACCAGACTACTGTTGAATAGTCTTTCAACAATGTGAATATCCTCAGTATCTAAGTCACAATTTCACAAAAATTACAAGCATTTATTCTGCACTACTCTAATTTATTAATAAATGAAGCATAAGACACTTATCCCTTTGCAAACAACAATTACCATTTTCATAGATTGTTGCAAGCCGGTCGACACGGTTGATGGCCAAAAGTTTGTAGCCTGTCTTCGATCCTACTGCCAAAGACCTACAAATCAATGACAAAGCAGGCCTTTAAGAAATCAATCAAAACACAAGACATGTTTTGGATAACTGACAGTAGGAAGAGAAGTTCCACTGTATGCCTTGATCAAGCAAACACTCTTGTCACAGAAAAATTCGAAGACAGAGTGTTGCATAGAAAAGAGTTGTCTAAAGTAACAGGTAGAATTATGTGAAGAGAGAGAGAGAGTAGAGAACGCACGACCACAGTGGAAGTGGATTGATGCGTGTGAGTGCATCGTTAGTTAGCACGCAATTAATCGGTGAAAGGGGGAGCGAATGACGCAGGCAGCGCGCACCAGCAAAAACACGGGCCACGAAATGCCAGGGCGTCAAGGAACCAGCATGAAAAAGGGAAGGAAATGTCAAGCAAATCGAAGCAATCCAAAGATGGACTCGTCTCACGATCCAGCTGGGATCGCTGACTTAGCAAAGCGAAAGACAAGAAGGGGACGCGGGTGGAAGTGGTGGCGAGCGGAATTTTATCGCATCCACGTACGCTTGACTTTCGCTCGACGACACAGCCAATTAGCCAATGTTCTCTGTGCGAAAGGGGAGCAAGGTTAACGAACAAAGAACAACTGCTCTCGCGCGGACGGCCTGTTAACACGAAGGGCGCGGACACTTACGTGCAGTTCTGATTGAAGTTAACAAAGAAAACACCACTCTGAGGATCGGCTGTTTGATTTGCGAGATTCATTAGTCCTGATATGCTGTATTTGAGTCCTTGCGTCAATACATCCACGTTGCGCGCGAGATTTTGCATAAATCGTAGCTATACTGCCGCGCACCAACGCTCTTCTCCGTCTGCTTCCTCTTTGCGATATTCCTTTTTCTCTTCCTCGCTCTTCTCTCACCTCGCTCGACTCCCTCTGTTTTTCTCTTGCCACCACCCCTCTCCACCCGCTACCCCTCCGAACCTCCACCCTCGCTACACGCTGCCCGCCAATCCTCGCTCGCACTCACTCACTAATACGAAAACACGCGCCCGCGTACAAGCCTCATCGACGAAACATCGAACAATGTGTGCGTAGCCGATGTTGGACGATTCCTACAAGTGACTGCTACTGACTATTATCATTGCCATATTGAACAGCTGACACTCGGCCTCTGAACAGCTGAAACGCTGGAATCGAAACATCAATTGGTTCCTCGGGCGGTTCCGTTACTATAGAAACCAATTTAAATCCCTCGAATCCTCTTTGTACGTCGATGCCGTCCACAGGAATTCTCGATGTTGGATTATTATTCTTCCGTGAAGACGGATATATGCATTTTCAGTTAAACAGGCGTCTGATGTCTATTTTAATATGTCATATCGTCCCAGAGAACTATACATGTACCACAACCACCCATTCCTTTGCAAACTTTGTAATTACTCTCGAAACAGCCCATATAACTATAATAAACAACCGAATATTTTATAGGGTATATTATAACTCTGTGCGGGAGATAAAACCGCAGTAATACCAGCCATTTTCAGCTTATGACGAACATAGAAGGCTGCCAAAGGAACAGCAATGGTTAATGATGTTAATAACAGTTCGCTCTTTAATTTGACTCTGGCTGTATTGTTAGTTAAGATCTAGACCGCGAGCAGCACCAGGCATAAATCCCGAAGAGGTCCGAACGAGATGCCGAGGAGGACTCGGCACTGGGTATTCGATTTTTCAAGTGACAAGAGCTGGATCCGTGGCAGCGGTGCCCACGGTGCCAAGGGGTACCTCAGAGTGCCTCAGACGCGCCTGGTGGCTCCGTGGCGACCCAGCACGACTTCCTGGAGGCCTTCTCCGTTAGAAGGCCTTTGCCAACTTTAGAGATCAGCACGCTTTTTCGCTTCTCCAAATCGGCATCCTCACGCGTCCATCATGCCGTGGAGGAACCTTCTTCGACAGCTGCTATCATGCTAGCTGCACTAAGCTAGTCTCTCCCCTCACGAATATTCAACTCGTACACACACAGAACGCGTCTCTTCCGTGCTCCGGGGTTGTTTCGCTATCAATCTAAGTCAAGAGAATTTGGCATCTTCAGCAATGGATACCTCGGGGTTGCAGCAGTTCATCTCGACGACCATCAAGAACTTTCTCCAGTTTCAACGCATCAAGGAGTAAGCAGTGCTAAACCACCGAGAAATTGCAGCCTATTAACCTTTGATTGCCCGCCGAGCAGCAGTCCCTTTAAATGCATTGCCTCTGTACAGGGTGATTCACTTGCTCTTCAACAGCCAGTATTGACTGTACGCTCTTTTATTCACAACTAGTTATCCTATCGGGAATTGTCCAGATGACAGGACATTTTACCTGCACGCTAACAGTAATTGAGTTTCATGAATGGTAGATCGTTGCAAAAATGTAACAATTTATAGTTCGAACTTCTATTTTTTTAAATCTTTAAAAGAAATCATGACGCACCCTGTACAAGTAGTAGATATTGCTATCTTTTATGGCCTATAATTCGGCTGGATAATAACTCTATGTGGGAGAGAAATCGCGTTAAAATCGATTCAATCGTTTTCGGGATTATCACGGCCATGCAGATAAACAAATGTTGCCTTTTATATCAGCAAAGATAATTTATATACGAATGTTTCCCTAGTCCTTCCTATCCTCTGTATGTTGTATATAATTTTATGTTATATATGTATAATGTATATAATGCAGTATTCCTATACATCTAACAAAAACTAGATTACAACACTGCTGACTCAAAGGCAAGTGTAGCACACTCTGTAGATAGATGAGAAATGCACCCTTGCTTTAATTTTGGAATCTTTCCTGTATCTCCTAATGCCTGTGGGCGCTCTGGCAGTAATGATTGGACAGCATGAATATGTAGAGTCTATTTTCATAGTTGAAGCTGATCGCTGTGTTCACCTCTTTAAGCATAAGTGAAATAAAGCTTAATAAAATATCTGTTTTAATTAAAAAGTTGGCATGTCATTAATTACTCTTCCCCACACACCTATCCAAATGTTTGTCAGCATATGACCTTGCTTGCTTGTTCAATGGTTTGGAATACAGCGAGGGATAAATGTTTTGGTGCAGTAAGAATCTGTTACTGTCTTTAATCTTGATTCCAAGACAAGATGGGAAGACTACAGCTGGGAGCATGTTAATGAATAAATACTACTATGGTGAAGAAGCCATAGTTCTTTGTATTTTCAAGGTCTTGCTGTACGAATACTTTTGACCCTCACTTTAAGTGAGTCTCTTTAGGGAGACTCTTTGGCCTGAATGTGGAACAGAAATGTATATAGATCTGTGTAAATTCTATATTAGGGTCTGTACTAGACCTATATAAAGCTGAGATCATATAGTACAGCCTCTTGTACCCTTCAATGCAATATATCTATGTTGAGTAGCTTCTACTTTATATTTAGAATTCTCTACTTTCCTTTCCACTGCTTTCCTGTTTACTGACAGAACTAAGAGCATGTGTGTGCCAAAAGGTTTTGCAAGACTTTGAAAAAGATGCACTGTTTGTTGATTAGTAGAAGGTCAATGGCATACAACATTGTTACAATAAAGTTACAGAAAATGGACATCCGCATGCTATTACACAATATGATGCAGTTTCTAAAATGTCAATCTACTAATAGTATGTCTGATATAACAGCTTTCTCAAGGCAGAATGTCTTATGATCTTGTGAAGAAGAATTATGAAATCTATTACTTTGTGCTAACTCAAAACCATACACAAGGCAGTGTGTCTAAGTCTCTCCAATGATAGAATGATCTTCTTTAATCTTATTTGTCCTTGCATAAGGAAACCTCTGTCCTTACATAATAATCCCAGCAAGCCATAGAACTTATTATGCAATCACTGTCGCTTAAAACATAAGTATCATTATGAGACAATTAATTTAATTATTCTATTGGAAGTGATACCGATTATCTAAAAACCGCGTGCGTCCGGAATTTAATGGATTAACGTTAAGGAAATTCGAAGATCGTTTACAACAGCAGCATTTCAAAGAATTTCCTCGGCAAGATGCAACATTATTTTGTACTATTTAGCGCACGTTTTACTGCTAACAGATTGCTAGTCTCAAGGGAGCGGAAATGGTACTATGGTGGCAGTGGCGTTTCTAACTTTTGCAGAATAAAATGGATGAATCCACGAGCGTGCACAAATGAAGCATACACGCCGACGACCGTAGAACACGTTGCCAATGTGGCCACACACGGGATTTGGGTCGTGCCATCGGTAATTGGCAGTCTGGAACTTGTTCGACGATCTGCTACGTGGACGCAATTGATATCGGCATGCGTATATGGGACATCTTTGATTCTCGTTTTCGCCGTCTCGACCTTCTTTCACAGCGTGCATTACTGCAACCATAACAAGTAACTACCACCGGAAGCGAGACTACCAATACGGTGTATTTGAGTTTCGCATATTTCCATTGATTTGCATAATTCGCGCGAGCACCAGCGCATAATTTTATCCGGTTTTCAGACAGCTGAAAGATGCCCTGCACCGTTGCGACCGCGCTATGATTTATATATTCATTGCCGCAAGTTATTTTCCTTGGCTCAATGTAGATCATTTCCCGCACGATGAGCTATTGATTTCAATGCGTTACGTTGTCTGGATCATGGCGATTATGGGGATTGCATATCAGCAAATCTTTCACGAACGATACAAAATGCTGGAAACTATCTTTTACATCGTGATGGGCGTCGGGCCCAGCGTCGCGATCATAAATGTTGTAAGTATTTCATGAACAAAGCTGCGTCCTCACTGAAGGAAAACCGAGGTCATCAACAAACTTTTTATTGCTCGTCCCTGCGGAATGCTTCGATACTATTTGTACGCGTGGCAACTATTATCGTTCGTAGCAAAAACACTAAAGCTACTCAATGAACTTGCTTTTTTATTCCGCTCACTTAAGGTCAAAACTTTTCCGGTTATTGATGTCAGTACTAGTTACCATACTTGTCACTCTGCTAGTTATCGTTTACATTTGAATGTTGTTTGAAATTTTAGCAAATTTTCCGCTAGCACTAAATGTGATGAAGCGGCGGGAAATGTCAATAAAAAGTTGCTGACTGTTCCTCCAGTGAGGACACAGCACGTTACACTAAACTTGTACTAAGCAGCTTAATGAAAGGGCGCTCCTGTTTTAGTACAACTACTACAATATCGCCGAATTAAAGATGGGAGGACTGATATACGTGATTGGTCTGCTCTTTTTTAAATCGGACGGCCGTATACCATGCGCCCACGCGATCTGGCATCTTTTCGTCGCTGCCGCCGCCGGATGCCACTATTACGCCATTCTAAATCATGTCTTTCCCGGCAATGATTCCGGAGAGCTCACGCCACCAGGCATTCCGCCTCTACCCAAACTACTGGAACCCCGCGCGGACCTCTAATAGATTTGTATACCTTTTTCTACCGAACTTCCGTTCACCGAGAAATTCTAAAGAAACGCTAGTGCGCGCCGCCTCCAACTGAGGATTGCGACTCGCAATTTTTCACACTGATAGAAGACTGTCCTTGATTTGTATCTTCCACGGAGAAACAAAACTTCGATGAGCGTGAGCGATTGGCTCCGACCAAGCGAAACACCTGTAATTCGCGTAGCTCCTCTGTTTGTGCAAAGCACATCCCGACGGCTTTTATAGGCGTTGCGATCTCTTTCTCTCTTTCTCTCTCTCTCTCTCTCTCTCACTCTCTTTCCCTCACAAGTCTTTAGCGATCAAAAGAAATGCGTGCAATATGTAAATACCATTCGGAAACGGGATACTAAATTATGTACCTGAGGAACTAGGTAGATCGAATCGGCCGCTTATTGGGGAAAGTTTTCCTTTTGCGCATGGGGTTGGTTGGAAGGAGAGTTGGATATTATTCTTGTCTCACCAAAGTAATTCCTTTCGAACTTAGTTACCGTCTTCTCGACAATGGATTTGGATGTATTTATACTTATAGATTACTCGACGTTCGTATGTATATTTAGTACCGCTAGCCATTTATGGATTCACGGTTCAATTGATGATTCCATACACGTAAAGCAATGCCAAACTATTATTATATAGGGTAACATATACCTGAACTCTCCAAGTACACACTGTACAACAATTATTTTTCGACTAGGATTGTTTGTCTTGTAGTGCGTGCGAAGAAGAAGAAAAAAAAAAGAGGAACTCTAGTATGGGAAGATCCGTATACTTTTACTCTATAAGCACTCGGGAGGACCCAACAATTAGATCTCAACAATACCACAGGACTGATTGAAACTTGTGCTCGATTGCCCGTAGAAGAGTACTGACTATACCGATTATTTTTCTATTCGCCAGTCGACTGTGCCAAAATTCATGATCCGCGCGTGAACTTATACTTGAGACAGTTGTCGCGACCAGGAAAGCGGCGGAGCAGTATCCAAAAGAACCTCTTTCATCCGAAACTAGTCACCGGCACTATCCGGATGACACTTCCTCTCCAAGTTCCCAATAGTTTAATGTAACGAATAATAAAGTCTAACATCTATCCCTTTTCTTTTTTTAGATAACTTCTAACAATGAATAAATCGATCGCTTATTCCTATTATTAATATTTATATTCCCTTACGATCTTATTGTACAAAACCACCCTTAGCCAAATACAAATTCGGATAATCGAGGTTCTACACCTATTAGTATTAACCCATTCCTTTTCTATCGTAAGGTGAACTTTTTCAAAGGGGAGAGTTGTACTTTTTGAGTTACCAGTCTTTCATAATCGCGAGCGATAGTTCTGTGCGAGTGTGTGCCGTGTAGCCGTGCACGATATAGAATTCTTGTAAAAAGTCTACTCGGAAGTCGGACTTCCTCACACTGTCGCTAATTCCACTACGATCTAAGGCGACTACCTACCACCTATGTACATAATGTATATCACCCAGTTTTATAAAATGTTAAACATGTATACCCCCCCGGTATCATAGCGGTGATATTATATTATATTATATATACATACATTCACACCTACTATACATATATATATTATATATATATTGTACTGCGAGAATATTGTAATACCGCAGGAGACAAAGTACAAAAAAGCGATCGTTATAATCCGGTGTCAGTTCATTCACTGCATAGAGTTTGTCTTGTGATTTGCAGTGGACCAAAGTAGCGTGCTAGTGATGGTATGCTTAATCGACGCTGTAACTGTGTATAATAAAGGAATTGTACATAAGCACTTGACAAAGTTTTCTAATGTATCGTAGAGAACCTCCTTGACACTAATACTAGAATAGTCTCATTATTGGGATGGTAATTAACTGCCAGTAGTAATTTTTGTAAATTTTCCTCCTTGTTGTTTTAAATTTACATGCTTTCGTGGAACCACATGTGTGTTAATTATATTCTCTTCTGTATGTCATGTAGTTTGACCGAAGCATTTACGTCGTCGATAACGTCATTGATGGTTTAAAGGAATCCGGGAAAGAAAGTGGAAAGAGTGTCCCTTTTTCCATTCCAATACAAAGCGCGCATATTCAATGAACTCATTCAGCAGTATCGGTTGTGATAAAGTATTATCTGTCGCGACGCGTCTAATACTTATTTTTCCGAGCATGTGATAATAAGCGTTCACAACAACTGGTTATTGATGTTGGACTGCGATTTTTATTATCGATGAACCTTTCTCGGGCTTTGGCGATCCGAGTGTATAATTTCCGAGCTCGATTCGGGAGCATTGACACGAGAAAGTCGTCATGGTAACAATGTGGAAAACATTGTCGATAGAAAATGGCAACGCTCGAGTTGAAAGCCAGTGAAATTACCGCATGAGTCGCGCAAATGCGCGTCAAGTGCAGCCACGAAAATTATAGTCAAACTTCTCTTTGCTGACAAAGTTCTCCAAACGAATTCAGAGTTCCCGGTTTTTTTTAAAATAAACTTTCATCACTGTGCATATACAAAATTCATTCGTATTAAATTTCAAAGGATCGAAAGCATTTCTAGTGACGAAATACTCGAAAGTGTAAGTTACTGAACAATTGTAAAGTATGAGTAAAAAGAATGAAACTCCTGATGATGCTACCATCACAATCAGTGATGATCTTCGAAGAAAACTTCCACCATGGTTGATTGAAATGTCCGAGTATGTATCACAATCTTTTCTCAAAAATACAATGAGATTTTAATTCACAGTGAACATTTTATATACGACAGGAATGTAAAGAGGCTGAATGTTAATCACGAGTTGCAATTACCAGAGAAGCAGCCGAATGAAACCGGCACAAGACGAACTTTTGTAAATCCCGAACTATCAATCAGGAACGAGGACAGTGAAGAACAGTAAGTGTCAACAATCCGATAATTGTTGAACTCCAGTTCCCGATAAAAGAAATTTTACTGCAATGGATTTAACTCAGATTAAACATGAAAAGAAATTAATAGTTCTATTTTGATGAATAGTTCAAGTAGGAGAGTTGATCCGACGAACGACTTTCAGGATTCATGATCTTCAAGACACAGATGGAAAGATTAAACATCAATCGCATGCCAGATCTCTTCCCAATTCCCCCAAAAATAAAGATAATCCATTTCGTCGGTCAGCAAATCGTGCTTGTTCCGCAGTCGATTCGAATAAAAAGAAGAATTTCAGTAAACGAAATCCAAACACGCTCGATTCATACTTGGGCATGGAGAAATTAGAAAACTATGACGAAGAGAGTAACATTCCAATTATGGGAGACGATTTTGGTATTAAGCATAACATAAAGCCTGCATTTCCCAATGACAGCCACGGATATTTGGAGCCCGGATTGATGTCCGCAGTACACGTTTCCAATTATTCAGCAACAAATAGAAACGTCGATGAAAAAGTGACACTTTCACCCTGCCGGAAACAACTTTACAGAGTGAGTAAGTCAGGCGTGGAAGTGTCAAGGAAAGAAAATGCCAGGTTATCGTCGAGCATATTGCCAAGAGGTCAATATATCTCAAATACATTCTGGTCCAATGATTTCTCGAACTGCTAAGATAAATGAAACATTTTTCTTAGGAATTATAAGGAGAAGACTTGATAATACGTCTGGTATAGCGCTCCGGAGTGACACTGAGGCCAGTGAAACCTTGAGATTCCGTAGTTCTTATCGGGACGAAAAGAAAAGCGTGAAAGTTGCTTCTGCAACTCGGAGGAAAAGCTTCGACAATGTTAGTTCCATGTCAGACGATATTATTCATAACGATTTACTCTTCGAGAACCCAAGTATAATCCCTCTTTATTCCAATGATAGACTACTATTTCGACAGAGCGAAGAGCTCTTTGTCAAAGGTATGTGTTCTAAAATTTATGTAAAGTTATTTTATATGTAAATAGAATACGTGAGAATATGTAAAATTCTTTCCTCACTGCAAATTACTTCCTACAATTAAATCCTCCTGTATTCTTCTCATCACAGAGCCCGAAACAAAGTCTGACTTCATTGTACCTGAGCTACCGAAAGGCAAATCATTAATTATTGATATTCTCTCCACGTGGGGCGATAAACATTACGTGGGACTCAATGGAATTGAGATATTCTCGGATATCGGTGAACTCGTGCCGGTAATCGACATCCGCGCAAATCCAGCGGATATAAATGAACTTCCAGAGAATAAGAATGATCCCCGCATTGTAAATAATTTGATTAATGGTATTAACCGGACGAGAGACGATGCTAATTTATGGCTGGCTCCTTACACGATTGGTCAGCATCATTATATATACATGACTTTTCAAAAAGAAGCAACCGTCGCAATGATAAGGATATGGGTAAGTCATTTCCTCCGATAAATAAGTATCAATTATTTCACTCGATCATATCGAATGCTCTATTTTTAGAATTATAATAAATCAAGGATTCACTCGTATCGCGGTGCCAAAAATATTCAAATTAAGCTGGACAAGACTGTTATTTTCGAGGGAGAAATCGCAAGGGCTTCTGGTGATGTGACTGGCTCTGTTAATACTTTCGGCGATGTGAGTGGGTAAACGACACTAGCAAATTCTAGAAAATTTAAAATACTATTTAAAATCTAAGATACTAAAAAATTTAAATAATGTCATTTTTCCTCAACAGACTATTTTGTTTACGACGGACGAGGATATACTAGAACTGATATCAAAGCACGACAAGAGCTTTGAAGACTTTAGTAAAGGGGATAGTACACAAGAAGAGAAGAAAATCAGCAGGCCCATCACTGCTGCCAAAAATATAGACGGTCAAATAGAAAGGAGGGAAAGTAGTAGCTCTGTGGAGGACTACTCGGATTTGTCTAGTGAACAAAATATAATCTCTATTGCCTGCAAAGAGATCCAATTAATACTGCTATCTAATTGGGGATTTCCTCACATGATAGGTACGAAGTGCGACCGCAGTTTTAAAATAATGTTAATGAGTTCCCTATTGGAATAACTTTTGTTAATAACTATGAAATTAGGATTGAATGGGGTAGAATTCCTTGGGGATGGAGATTTCACGACATTGATGAAGGAGGCTTCATTGTCATGTGACATGCACGATGCAAATTTGACGAAATTATTTGATGGCTATAATGTAACTATGGACACTGATCATATGTGGTTGATGCCTTACTTGGCCAACAAGGAAGTTACAATAACAATCACATTCAACAAGGAAGTCTACGTCAGTGGGATGAGGATATGGAACTATAACGCGTCCCTGAATTTATCATATTGCGGAGTACGTAGCGTACATATTGTAGAATCGTCGATTGTACAATCTCAATTAACTCGTTGAATTCTCTCAGATAAAACAGTTACTTATAAAATTGGACAAGAAGCCGGTGATCAGCGAAGATTTCGAGGGATTTCTAATTAGAAGAGCACCCGGCTCGTGTCATTATGACTTCGCGCAAGAAATTAGTTTCGTTAACGCCCCGCCAATGGAACTGGCACTGTCTGATAACGAAACTTTGGATATTCCTACTGTAGACGAATCTGACGCGAATTATGAATCACCCTCGATGCCGCAGGGATTTGTTTTCCAAATAATGATATTCTCAACATGGGGGGATTCCTATTATGTAGGACTTAATGGGATACAAATGTTTGACAAACATGGCACTCAAATTGAACTGACTAAAGACAGTATGTTTTATAGTAGTACGATTTGCAACTATGGAAATCTTATCTGGATGTATGTCTACATTATAATAATAATTTGAAAAATATTTAGATATAGCTGCGCATCCTGAGAGTGTAAATATAATAGAAGGCATTGACAATGACATAAGAACACCCGATAAATTAATAGATGGAATAAATGAATCAGACAATGGACATCATTCCTGGCTTGCCCCTGTTTTGCCTGGACAAGTAAGATAACCCTTCAGCAGAGTTTTCTAAATATTGTTTTACTCTAAACTGATTCACATTTTAGACCAACAGAATATATGTGATATTTTGCTACCCTGTTACAATTTCAATGATTAAAATATGGAACTATGGCAAAACTGCACAAAGAAGAGTCAAAGATTTTGCAGTGAATATCTATTCAGATTAACATAGTTTTATTCCAGTTTTCTTTATGCTCATGGTTCCATAACTGTAATTCTAATTTGCAGATACTAGTTGATGATTTGTTGGTCTACAATGGAATACTAGAAAAAAATACTCCATTTGCAACAGTATTATTTGCCAGTCGGCCAGAACCTGATATTGCTGGCAGAACTATACCATGCAGGTAAAGAAAACTGTAAGGCAGATTTTACAGAAGTGATATTTAACTATGAAATTATTAATTGCAGTAAGGGCCAAGATATAGCTATGTTGAATCTACAGAGGGCCACATCTGGCGGAAATGTACAACCAGACCCGACTCTTCGTCCGTTAACGTCTCTTATAAACCCGAATAAATAATTTAATAAAAAATGAAAATACAAATCAATTTTATATTTTGTACTATCCCTGGCACTCTGCCCGACATTAAAATCGGCACTAATAGAAATAGAGGAATTAATGGGGCTGAAAGCTGATATTACACAAATATCAGTATTTCCGATAATTCGATGTTAAAAAGCTGATTCCAATCCTACTTACTCGATCACAAAAGTATTGCCGCATCATCCTGTATACGGCTACAGTTCCTACTCTCTCACGTTAAATGCAAATAACACACAACTTTTTCCTGACAAACGCAAGCACACTTTCAAATATATTATGACGCACTAAACTCTAAAACGTTGAATCTGAATGAAAACTGTTTGAAAGACCGACGAGAAATTTACGTAGTTGGCATTACTGCGGCGTAGATCGCAAGTGACGTAAATCAGAGACCATCACGAATATCAGATGATTGGAAATGGGGAGAAGTAGCTTTTGACAAGTGCGGCAAGAAATTTCGTTGAACATTTTAATGTTACTTTAGTGTCGCGCGATATGTAAATCGGCAAAATGTCGTGCTCCGTTTGTAACTCAAAATTCTCCTTCTTCCTGCGAGAAGTAAGCACGACATTTACGTGCATTCACGATTGACAGGGCAGGTTATTCTGCCTTGGCTTCATCGTAACAAAGTGCACTGTTTTCTTTTCCCTATTACTAATATGCTTTGGATTATTTTATCCGCGTCACCGCTTCTTTCTCTGCCTTCACGAGCTCTGTCATATTATTTAGGTCGCATGTCCAGGATGTGGTTTTTCGTGTTGCAGCAAATGCCTAAAGTATAAGTGTAACATTGCTGAGAAAGGGACGAAAAAGGTTTGCGGACGTTGTTATAATAAACGAAATTCGGTCTCCAAGAATAATTCGTCCGGTCAAAGTAATACGAGGATGCAGGACGATAATGAGCCCGAAGAGCCGATGGCTCCAGTAGACATCACGAAAAAGTAAACGAAACAGAATCACAACTATTTTTGCGATATAAAATAGTTTTATTGGATTTAATAAGGGATTTCACCTAGAATCTTAGTTAATAAACTTACTGGCCAATGGACATACATAAAATATCTTACAGATTGGATTCCTTGGAAAATCCTGACAAGCCACCTATAACAATGTATACAAATGTCAGCCACTGGGACAAGTTTAAGAAAGGCATGGAGCCAGCAGATCAAGAAATAGTGGAGAGATTACGCAAGCTTAAAGAGGAAGATAAGAATGTGCCTCTGCCAAGTGATGATGAAATTAGACGGCGGTTAGCAATATTAAAGGATCAAGATCCAGATGCTAATGGTAGTAACCACAGAATAAATGTATGTACTGGCTCAGCTGTGATCAATCACTGCTTAGTCTCATTTATAAGACATCCTGTATATACAGACAATACAGCTTTGATATGATATTTCTTAGATTCACCAAATAGACACAAGGACAGATCAGCAGAAGACAGATGATCTGATAAAGGAATACCTTGAGCAATTGGAATTATCATCTGGGACTGACCCAACAGCTGATATTGAAGCTAGACTCAGAGCTTTGCAAGGTAGAAGTGAAGAGGTAAGACATACTATCTTATAAATCATAAGTTGCCTAGAAGAATCACTTAAAGCCACATGTTATTTCTAGCATGGGGCTCATGGAAGAGGTAGTGTTGACATGGATGATGATGAGGAGCAAGTAAATAAACGAATAATAAAGAAAGCCCTGGCAGAGGCAGCATTAGAAAGCAAATACGAAGAAGATGTGGATGAAGTGGAAGATATGGAGGTAATAGAAAGTACTTAGCATTATGCCAATTACATAACTTAGTACTAGTTTAATTCACATTAAATATTAATCGTATGTTTTTAACCAATTAGACTGGAAAAGATAGTGACAGTGAGCAAAGCTGTGTCATATGCGACCAGACGAAGAATTTGGCGCGTTGTCTCGGTTGCAGTGGCGATCTATACTGTGCGGACTGTTTCGAGGAAAATCACGACGACTTCGAGTTACACAAGCATAAAACCCAACCCTTGAAGCGGGAACGCTACGATTGAATTATACTTGCTTTTCTACACGCATTCACACGTACGCGATCGAAGATGTACTCGTCACTTATTATATTTTCGATTATCTTTAATTGAAAATCAATCTGATACTCGACGGTAAAGAATTCAAATGTGTAAAACATTCCCGACAATGCACAAACAGTGGCAAGTCCGTAGGACTTTGTGTTGAATGTCCGGCTTAAGTGCGATATTGTGATAGCTTTGGTGAAGCATTATTACAAACGTATTTATAACCCATTGAACTCGAGGCTCATTGAATTTGCTAACACCAAGCAATATTAAGGGGCCTTTCCGAATTTTTTTCAAAACTATCGAAGCTATCAGAACAAAACTTGGCACGCAATATTACTAGTATATGAAACTCTGTATATGATTTTATCAACGTATCTCTTTCTCTTTCTCTCCCGACTGTCTGAATGGAAAGGTCCTGAAAGGTGTGCTTGGATAAAGGATAATTGTTCTTTATCTATGCTTGACAAGACAATGATTGCTTCGCTGTGCACGATATTGGATATATTACGAAGCGCATAGTAGGTTCGAGGAGATAACGGCGGCACGAGAGCCTAATGCTTTGTCACCGATGCTTTAATACGGTTTTAAATAAGACCATTAGCTTATTATATTGATAGGGATGAATTTGTTAACAGAGACACTCATTGTCTCAATTTGTAAATAAACACATCATGTTTAACTAATTCAACTAATATAATACTTATTAATACCCATGAATTCTGATCTCTACCAATATGAATGGAAAAGAAAATATTGCAATATTTATTACTTTACTGACTATCTGTCAGTGGGGCGAAACAGGGTAAATTCAACCAATATCTTTCAAAAAACAATAGAAAATTGAATTCTAAGTGTCAGTGGCGGTACTCACTGACGGTGTCAGCGGGATTCCCCAGAGGTAGTTCTCTTGTTGGCGTCGCAACGCAAAAACGTTCTCTTCTTCTCCGTTTGCGCGAGAACTTCTATTTTTAGGAGGGTCGTATGCGCTTGCTGTGCCAAGATTTCTGATTGCTAGATGGTCATATTACCAGCGAATAAAATATTTGATTAGAATTTAAATATCAGAGATGCGATAAAAAAAAGTTCAAAGTACAAATTGTACACAAAAAGAAATTTTCCGTGCAAGAATGTCTGTTTTGGTGATGCACGATAATTGTTGCTATGGAACTTGACGAGTTGAACTTAAGCATACGCTTGATATGCTATTCTTTTACTCCGGCATTCCACGACGTGATCAGTGTGCTGCAAACAATTCGCAAGAACTTGGCACTGGGAGCAGCGCATGTGGCGGATGTTGTTATTAGCAGGTCAATGGTACCAATGATTTTCCAGACTTTCGGATCTTCGTCATCCCATTACTCACGATACATTCTAACATCAATAAGTTTTACGAAATGTTTACATATTAATCAGTTATGTGTACCGAATGTGCACTGGAATTTCAAAAAAATGATATCATTTTTAAATATACTTCAAATGACACACTCGAATACTTCGCGAATCGGCTGAGATGACACTTGCAGGGAGGCTTTTATTTCGTTTTATTGGCGTTGGAGTTGCGCCAGGATATTTTTCTTGCACGGTGACTTTGGACTGTAACTATTTCTGTCCTGAAATGTTTAAGAGAGCTCTGTAAATTCTTATCGGGAAAGGGTGGAGCGAAGGACATACCTTTATATTTTATATGTCACAGGAAAGAGGGGGAAATCTACTTGGATAAGGGAATTTTCATTTCTATGTTTCTTCATGTAAACAATTCTAACTAGCTGGCTGTGCCTAAGATGGGTCGAAGGCTACCAATGCTGAAAGGACCAGCGCATCAGATTAAAAACCAGGGTTTGTATTTTCACTGAATGCGTTTTTTCATAAAATAGTTACACTTTCACCATATTTATACAAGGTTCTAGGCAATATTCAACCTTCTCACAGTCACGACCGCATTCGTTCAGTCTTTCGCACAGTTTCTCAGAAAAAAATACAAAATGTCTGGCTGCAAGCACGTAACTCTATGGATACGTAAATGATTTCATACAGAAAAACAAAAGACAAAGATAACGTATCACCCTGAACAAGGAACCATCAAATAATGCACCCCAGTCTCTGTTTGAAATAAAACAACTTGATAATTCGCAATGGAAAATGGTTTGAATGTTATTACAATTTCTCAGGGCAGGTTCATCCAGGCTTGCGAATTAATTGTAGTTATCAGATCAGTGGTTCAAATAGAATTTGCGAATAATATCAATAACAACGAACGAGATGCAAAATTTTGATAAGACGAGCATATACGATCCTAATATGTACACGATCAGTATACACATGTTTCGGCGGTGACACTTCTGCATATCAGCGCCCGAAGTCACGCCGAACTCTTCTCGGCGCAGTGCTCCTCCAGTTCAATAAATTATAAATAATAAAGGTAATTAAAAACCATATCTCAGACCGTGCGCCGTAATACTAAAGGGAGAAATTCCGTCGATTATAACTCGTACTCCACATCCTGTCACAAAGCTGCCATATTAAACCTTTCTTCTCTTTTTCGTCTAAGAATTGCGAATATGAAAATTTATAAGATCATAATAAATCGACGAGCACAGTGTCAGTTTGTCACAGACGCCGTCACCTCTGTATTATGCGCCTCGAGATTTCAGTGGAAGCAATTACACGTAACGCGATGTATGATCTTGAGTATTCTTCCGCAGGTGGCGCCACTACGACCTCAGGTGAAATCTCTCGCCCCGGGTCTACCAGCTGAAAGCATTTCGTTGTAAAAAAAAAACACGATACTCGATAGATGGTAACATTTAAGACTGAATTTGCATCTAGTCTAACGAGTGATTGTTACCGAACAATCGTGCAAATACGTGCGGCGAGGCGACGTCAAATCGAAAACTAGAGCGTTAGTGCCGACGGCAGCGTTGACTTATCGTGTGAGGGAGAACGTCGATCCACGACGATCGGGCCCCGACTTGCCACTAACAGTACAAAAACTATCATAATACGAGCGACTTCGAGAGCCCACTCTCAATGCAGAGCGCTGGAGACACGACAGTTCTGCGCTCTGTCGAGTGAAATGCGCCTGCGAAATTGTACTGTCTCGCGACGGCTGCCAAACGATATAGTCTTTCGTTTCTTCGCCAACTTCTTTACTTGGCACTGGCCTCGCTAGCTTCTGGAGCTGGCAGCGGTATCGGCTGTTCCGAAACCGGCGTCTGCTTCTTCGTCTTCCTTGCTTTCTTCGGCGACTTTGCTGGAGGATCCACTTCCATTTTTTCTTGTCCTTCCTCTGCCTTCTGGGCGGCTTGTGTAGGTGCTTGGCTCTCTGTTACGGTCTTCGCTTTGTTTTTTGCGCAAGTCGTCTCTTCTTTCTTCGGCGTTTCTTCTTTCTTACTCTCGGCTGGAGTTTCTTCGGTACTGGTAACATTGTCGGTAGTCTGCTGTACCTCGGCTGTTGCTGCCTCTGTCTTATCCGCTGGTGTAGTGTCCATTGGTTCACCTGCTGTCTGGGCATCACCTGTCTCTTGTACTTCTCCCGACTGGGTGGTCTGTGTTGTTTCTTGCTGGACTGCTTGAGCGTCCACTTTCATTTCTTCTGATTGTTGAGGTGCTCCCTCTTGACTCGGCTCAACTGTCTTGACGGGAGAGGAAGGTCCAGGTGGTAAAGGAATAGGTTCCTTAGCGGGTTCCTCTTCCTTTTGATCCACCTCCATTGGTTGCTGCTCACTATTCTCGCTATTATTATTAAGTTCCTCGTTTTGCTGCGCGGATTCGTCCACCGACTGCTGTTGCGAGACAGGTAGAGGTGCTTTTGACTCCAACAAACTTATTGTTTGCTGGATGGTCTTGATCGCGTTCTTGCGAGCCTGTCGCACGTTCTCCCTTCCCTCTGTCTCAATGTCATCCAACTTGATCAATTCTCGTGTTAGCATTTCGTCCAAGTACATGTATTGTTTATCTTTCCTAGAGGTTCCTGTGTATTGCTTCACCTGTTCTGCCAGAGAATCGACTTCCTTTTGTACCAATGCCACCCTTTCCAAAGGATCTTTTGGTAGAGTAGGCTTTGGTTTAGGTGGTTCTGGCTGCTGCTGCTGCTGCTGTTGTGGTTTCTGTTGTTGCTGTTTTGGTTGCTCATAATACTGTTGTTGAGACTCTGGTCGCGGTCTCTCAGCATACTGTTGTTTGGGTTGCTGGTGGTAACCCTGACTGGTTTGCTGCCGACGAATCGGCTGCTCGAATGCAGGTTCGGGCTCGTAGAAAGTCTCTTGGAAGTGTGGTGGCCAGTTATGTTGTCTGCTTCCGAAACTTTGTCCGAAGGGTGAAGATCTAGGGAAGTGTGGCGCCGAATGATACTGAGGTGGAGGGGGTTCTCTCCTGAAGGAAGGCTCTTCGACGTTCTTTGGAAGGACTGGCTCATCTCTCCCTTCAACAAAGATCGGTATGTGCCTCACATTGCCCTGCTGCTGTGCCTTCTGCTGTTGCTGGCTTTGTGGCGGTGGTTGCTGAGGCTGCTGCTGAGGCTGTTGCGGAGGCTGATTGTACTGTGGAGTGATGTCTACTCTCGAGACATATCTTTGGCCTTGCTGAGGCTGATCAGGCTGTGAACCTTGTTGCCTGTTCTCAGGCGGCGCCGACATCGAGCGCTGTCCACGATTCGCTTTCTCTGGATTCTCCATGTTGTGATGGTGCTGCCCTATGTCCACCGTGTTGCGTAACCCGTAGTTTGGAAGAGGGTTTCGCCTACTGTCTCGGCCGGGATCTTGTTGTCTGTGATTGGTCTCCGGCTCGCCGTGGGAGCTGACACCACTCGCTCCGCTAGCTGCACTTGCCGCGCTACCTCCGCTCGCTTGGCTTCTTGCGTCCTCGTCCGGGTGACCCTGGTAGTTATTGCTGCCACTTCCGGATCCACGACGCCGATTGCGAAGGGAACCGTGGAAAGGTATGTCACCCCAGGGCGGACCCAGGAGTTGGTCAGCGAATTCCGGATGCCGAGCGGCGAGGTCGTCTAGATGGGTGCGAATGTCACTACGCCGCCCGAAACCGTCGTCGTCAAATGGAAAACCCTGCGAACAAAAAAAAAGCGTGGATTCAGTATTGGCTCCACAATTAAAATAGTACGAAAATGTTATACTATGAATTCCAGGAAGTTCTGCCCATTTATTCCATATTTTCTTTTGCTTAACAGTAAAACAACCAACTGTATCGAAATAAATTGATTCAGAACAGACAGAACTTTCTGGCACACCTATTACTAAGAGTTATAGATTTACAAGTAGCTTCATGCATTAAGATCTGCATAAAATGTAACAGCGACTTATGCGATGTTCCTAACAGGGAACGTGAGAGGAATTATATGCGAAAGCTTGCGCCTGATTTGCAGTCGGTTCGTGATGTTATGCGACTTTATGGATTTCAAGCGAGTATGTGGCAACGATAGGTGATAATCGCGTGAGAACACAGAGACTCAAGTCTCATAATAAAAGCAGTCAAGTGCGTGTCGGGCCACGCATTAAAAACTACGGTCTGTTAACATTTACAACAATAGTAGACTTCTAGTCTACGAAGTATCTAAGCGTGCGTGGCGAGGAAACAATAGCGGCCGTCAAAGCGATTGCGAACGGGTGTGGAAAGGTTCCGTTTCCTACACTGCCTTTTAAAGGTGGCACTCGCTACTACTTTTGCCTTCCCTTATGATTCACGCGGCACCAAGTCGATCTTACGTCTACCAGTTGCTCGCTTCTACCCCCTTTCATCGCAAACTCCTGGTAATGCAAGTTTTTATAGACTATCACTCGTGTCCCGACGCCCACCGGATTCTTCAAGGCTCGCCTTCTTCACGCAACCGACTCTCCCACGGGCCTTTTTCCTCGAAACTTCGCGGCTCTTTCACGACGCACTCGCTAACTCTCTGAAACGCACGATTTCGCAACAAGAAGCTGCCTTATTCCACAGAAACTCGACGAGGAACGCAGTGATGAAAAAAATTGCTAAATTCCGCCCGCCTTTTTTCAGTTCTACTTATACGAAATATAAGGTTTGAGAAACACATGGCCCAAGTGGTTGAAGATGCATACTATTAAAACGATCCTAGTACGAGCAAACAGTGCGCGGAGTAGCAAACAATGACTCAAGTCACGCACACCGACTGCGGTTTTAAGATCTTCTTCGAACTATGATTCAGAAGGATCGAATGTAAAAAAAAGACTCTTCGGATTATTGCCTGGCTCGATCGACGTAATACTAGTTGGCAAGCACTCTATTACAAAACCCAAATCTCAATAACAATTTCTCGAAAATCCAGTCTGACTTTTGAGTTGCGCGACCGCACCTGACTTTAACTGATTCCGTAAACTGTAGTCGAGTTCCACCGCCGCTTGGTGAACACTTATTCTCGGCATTCCAACAGTTGGTCGCCTTTTAAGTGACTTTTCGTGATTTCATTCTCCCTCGACTGCCGCCTCGCGAATTACGTGGCTGCTGCTGCCCACGCACACTTCTCTAATATCCAATTAAATACATCTGCAGTTGCGGGCTTGTAACAAATTTCAATGCAGGAACAGCCGAACGCAATCGACCAGAGTTTCTGTCGATTGAAATTCATAAGGCAGAGTAAAAGGGCGTGTTTGTTCTCTCTGGACTTGTAAACAGGCTAACTGGGTGAATGTCAGAGGCGCCACTGGGGACATAATCATCATCAACCGCGAAAAACTGTGTCAGGGCCTCAGCACCAGTTCCAAGGCACGTTCCGGCTCCACTGTGTTTCCTGGACTGGATATGCAAGGCGATCCAACACTCTTCACAGTCGCCCAATAAAAATCATGCAATAATCTCCAACACCATTATTTTTTAAAGTGAAAGAAAACTGTCTTCTCTCTGGAAATCTATTTTACTTGAAAAGAATACTTTCTCGTTCAAGTAAATGTATTTTTATTCAGAGAGAATATTTCTTTCCTAAAATAATGACGAAGATTTCAGTCTATTTTGCAATTAAAAAATGAAATAAAAACTGCCAAACTAATTAAAGCGACTCTGTATTCCTGGAGAGCGTCAGTGAACCCGTTTGTCAATGGATATTTATAGTTATGACTACGCCATGCGTTTGCCTCGCCGGTTATCAGCGGTGCTCTACGCTGCATATGTCATACACTGTGTGTCTATTATGTAATGCCCGTATGCGATGAGTCGGAAATGTCATAGCTAAATTATCATGTTTCCAGGAACCAACAGCCGAAACCAACATATTTCAATAACCAGATTTCTGCCAGTTCCGATTAAAGTATTTCTATGGAACAACAAAGAATCTTAAAAATATATTTGAGTCTCTAATAGAAAAGAACTCTCGAATATATCTCAAGATTGAGTTACAATTGCATTTTCCTCTTAGAACAAAACAATAATACTCGTACACGATGGAATTATTGGCAAATTGTAATCCAATCATCCACGACGCGTTTGCACTTCACCGGAATTGATAGCCAAGTAAACAAGTGGAGTTCGCAGAGTTCGAAACTGCGAATTTTCCTGACAATTTTCAGTTCTTTCGAATTCCTGTTAGTTAGCCATGACGGTGATCTATGTGGCGAGGCTGCCGAGAAAGATCGAGGAAAGTCGACGACAGGAACTTAGGCACCTACGCCCGATAATCGTATTTCCCTATTTTTGGCACCACGTTGCCGGCTCGTGCTTCCTCCTCTCCTTTAATCCACCACGTTGCCGTGAAATTGCACTCGAGGCTGTCCAAGAGCACCGAGGAGATCCCTCGAAATCTAGAGCTAAGTGTCTATTTGAAAGTAAAACTCTCGTGAGTGACATTCATCATGTAACACTCGACAATTCTCTGAGAGAGCTCAACTCTCAGCTACGTGTGAAATAATAATAGTCATTTTCAAGAGTTACTTCTAATATTTTTGCTCTCAAATGGAAACTTACAAGAAGCCTCGAATGGCAGTATAATTATTGGATGATTATAAATGATATAACATGTAACTTGTGAATATTCAAAATAATATTACAAGTACAAACTAATAAATTACTATAACTGAACTTCGACACAAAACCCAACACAGCCACTCAGTCACCAAAGCCACCAATTACGAAAGTCTCCTAGAAATCCTAACTCATTTCCTCGGGTTTCGAGTGCGTCTGGAGGAGGCGAACTACTGACCTATTTAGTTATAGTAACTCGCCGTTATTTTTAAGTCGCAACGACTCGCTTTTCGACCAAATACATCTGCGGCGAGTGTCTCCACTCAGCCAGAACGAGAATGGATCGGCGCCGCGTGGAGAAAGACGAAATTCCAAGAGCGTTTCTCTTCCGTTCCCGAAAGCCAGAGGATAACACGCCCACGTGACATCTGTCAGCTTGCGAGCGTCATTGAGCATCTCTCTCTCTCTTTTTCTTTTTTCCTTCTCTCTTTCGGCGAGAGAAAGAGCGGATTGGTAGTATTGTTTACCAAAACCGGTTTCTTTTCTTTGCGAAAAGGAGACGCCGATTAGATCACAGGCAGAAATATAGTGTTATCGCGGTGACGGAGCGTGTTCGCCGCGTGGAAGCCGGGAAATATCATTATCGTCGAGATCAACCTGTACACGAACTCCTTGTTTCCGTGGCTCGCCTTATATGGTCGCGTGCTAAAGAGATACAAAGCCGATGACGCCGAGCGAGCACTACTCGGAAAACTAGCATCCAACTGCGACCTCGTAATACGTGCATTAACACGAACTATTCAATATAAATGTATTTCTTCCGAAATGCATCCTCAAAGTGAAACAGAAAAGTCAGAGTGACTTGTTCTTGAGAAAACATGCTGTTCTAGAAAGAAATGTATATTTTTATGTTGGTTTAATGAAAGTGCTAAATAAAATTATTATTCTAAAAAGAAAATCATATATAACACACTCTGTTTTAATAAAACATGTGTAATAGAAAGTCAGGATAAACAAACTTAAGAAATAAGGCTAAAAGTTATGTCATCATAAAGAATTAACTAGCCGAAGATATCTTCGTTCATGCGTGGAGGTCACATTAATGAAAATCGCATCCAATTTTTCCAGGCACAACGAACCATGCGATCGTGTTAATTTAAGCTGCTCGTTAGCCATTTAGTTCCAAGCGCGTTAGAGCGATATTTCTAATTAATGAGAATGCTATTGGCAAGCGTAGCTAGCGAATGAAAAATAGATCGGTTGAAGCTCATCGTTGAAGGACCTTGAATGCAGGATCACTAAAGTGACGCTAGGCTTCCGCATTCTTCAGATATGCCTGCAAAATCCTGGTCATATAATTACCCGAAAGTAGCCTCGGCATAATGACTCCAAGATTTACTGTGACTAACGAAAATATTCAGACACTGGCACATAGAAAACATTATGACTTAAAGTTCCAGCTATTTACAAGGCAATTGCATACTCAAGTGCATGTCACTGCAATTAATACAGAGAAAATTATTCTATGCTATTCCACTATAATTATTATTACCCAATGCATGTACTTTTCGAAATAAATCTGAATGACTTAATATAAAAAAAATAATCAAGACGTTGCTTTATAATTCGTGAAAATATTAAGTCAGAAGATTAGGAAGAGACTAGTGTCGGAATCTTTTCGTTATTCACTGCACACAGTGTGAGACGCACTCGGCCAATCGTCAGGAGAGACAATCGTCCACGAGGAAACCGTCTAAGGTGATAAACTCACGGGCAGGGCCTAATATGGCCGAGATGTGGGGCACAAACCATGCGAAATCAGAGAGAGAGAGAATGAGCGAAAACGAGAGGGAGAGAGAGAGAGAAAACGTTGGCGGCGACAGGCTGGCAGTGAAATGCGCCACGATTATGTTACGCTCTTTTCCTTACTCTTATTTTCCTCGCGACGAGGTGGACGCACCGCGACCTCGACCAGCCCTCGCCAACTCTGCTCTTACCGAGGTGAAACACTGGTATTATTAGCGGTAAGCGGTCTGCCTTCCGGTGAAATGGACACTTCGATGGTGTATGAAAGCGATTTCGAAAGTACAGTGGAACCTCGATTGTCCGAATCACGTTACACTAAGAACACCTGTGTTATCAGAATTATCCGCTGTTCTAATAGTTTGTTTTAAAATAGGCGTAAAGAGAGAGGCGTAGAAACATCGACTAAAAGAGGTTTCACTGTAGCAGCGCTCACGCGATGCAGAATCGATTTAATGTTTCGAGAATAAACTAGTACTTGCTTGGAAATATCATTCTTAACGAAATTTAAATAAGTTTAAATAAGGCAAGTTATAATTTCTCAAAGATTGATTTAGAGAAAGTGTCCGCGCCGACTTTGGGAATTGCTCGCGAGGATGATCGAAAGCAGGAGAGAGATCAACAGTGGGTGGGAGTGGTGTGCGCTGGAGATCGGTTGCGGCGGCCTGGTATCCGAGCAATTTTTATTTCTGACCAGGTGAGATATTAAGGGGAGAAAACGCGTCGGCAGTGCGGAGCGCCGAAAAATACGTCAGACTCCACGCAAATGCTATTTCTAACTTTCACGCGATCCCAGAGAATGCGAGAGAGGAAGGTCGCAAGCGATATCGCACGTAAACGGGGCCGCCGGCGCACATTGTGAAGTCCAACCTTAGAGATATGCATTTCACGGCGAGACGCAGCCCGACGTATCAGATCCGAGTCTATCTAGATTGAGTGACTGCAGAAATCTTGGATTCCAAAGATCAGATTTTCCCAGATCGATTATTACAAGCAGAGAGAAAAAAAGGGCAGTCAAGTGTCATGCATTTTCTAGTTATCTAGCATAAATATTCGGATCCTCGTACATTTCACATTTTCTTTATCGTACTCAATAAATTTCATAACAGGGAAGTTCTCTAAAATTTCCCTTCTGTCAAATCCAATTAAAATACATGGTACATTTTTAAAAAAGGCAAAGGACATTTAATAGATGAATAATACATCTCCAGAAACTGCAATATGCATTCAGTGACAAATAATTAATGAATGCTGTTGTTATAAATGTACTGGGCAATAATCTCTGAAAAGCGAGGATATATCCGAATATTAATGCGAGTCAGTGTATCTAAAAGATAAATCGTTGGTGGGGCCATTGTGAGGTGAGTCATCCTACCGAAATATAGCGAATCGAAAGAAGCTCGGCGATAATGAAGGAGGAATACGAAGACGGTGCTGCTGCGGGGCAGAAAACGACCGGCACGAATCTCGAATGCTCTGGAAAAGTCTACGAAAACGCCCGAGTAATACCTATCGACTGCGCAATTCTACATAGACAGGCGCAATATCATCACTCTATAACAGCAGAATCAACACGTTGCTCCAGACATATGCCGCTCAATACGTATGATGAAATTTAATCAACGATTCTTTACGCAATACCAAATCGAAAATCTATAGAATTATATAAAATCGAAATTTCGCAGACCTACGAAATGCTAGATATATTTTCGGTAAGGTTTTGCAGGAAGAATAGCTGTTTCAATTTTGTCATACGCGTGAATCACTCTGAATATTTATATGCGCACAGCGGAACCTCTATTAAAAATCGAGGTTCTCTGTACGAAGTTTATTAATCTTATACTCCCAGTTCCCATTAATCACCTAACAAGTGCGAGTGGCTCCATGAAAAGTACGTGTACCGACGTATACTGGACAAAAGAAGCATTCGTACAGCCAATTCTTGCTAATAAATCTTCTCGAAGGAAACTAGTCTTTTTAAACTAAAAGCATTCGCTGAAAGAGGTTTCCTTTCTGAGACAATTAATAGCAAAAATAGTAGCTCTGCGAATACTTGATTTAGCCAGAGAAAAGAAACGTTGATCGATCGACGAGGGGGGGGTGGGCAAAGAAAAAAAAAAAGGTTAGCACCACTTACAGGGAACGAGCCGTCCAGATCGATCCCTCGTCCGAATTTGGAGGCATTGTCCACGATGACAGGCGAGTCCATTTTCTGGACCCGTTGGCCCGTGCCCACGCTAGTAGGATACGTGCTTCCTCTTTCTGTCTGAATCACAGACAGATCCACGAGAGAGACCTTTGTCTCTACGTGTTCTCTCACTCTCTCCTAGCGCTCTCCTTTCTTTTTTGCGGACTGATATTAGAGCTATTACAGTTCCAGCGGCGACTATCAAGCTGCTTCCACGTGTGTGTTAAAGGAGGAGGCTTGTTTCTTTAGCCGGTTCTAAACTGGACTCGGTGTGCTTTTGCTAGAGCGGCCAGCAGGCTTTTATGTTTCAGAAGGCCGCCACACTAAAGAGGCGGTGTGCTGCGCTTTTGGCGTCGGCGGTGTTAACGAAAGGCGAAACGAAAGAGGCGGGTGGTTGTTGCTGCGGCACACACTCTCTAGGTATGAGAATTCAAGATGAATCTTGTCTAGAAATTTACCCGATTCCCTCGAGCGTGCTTCTCTTTCTCTCCTCTCGTCTCTTGGTACACAAACCGGCTCTCGCACTTCCGAGTCTCTTTCGAATCCTCCGCCCTTTTTTCCTCCCTGACACTTCCGGCTGTTACTCCTTCCTCTCGGTTACGTAACCGGCAAACTCAGCTTTTCCGCACTTGCGCTTCCGTGTTGTTGTTGTTGCACCCAAGAGTTGCGGTGATCTCGCGTGATATATATCTCGATTGTTGCAAGGTCGCACTGACTCGACTCTTAACACAATTGCAATGCTGCTTTTGCTCTCGGGCTGGTGTGGCTTTCTGTCGCGTGAGACGCGCGCGCTCTCGCGTTGTTGGTCGATCAAGAACTAGCGAACAACTGTCAGGCCGCGCCGTGGAAGGACAACTTAAATATATTTGTTGTGTGGGTTGTAGCAGCTGGGCCACGTGATGAAGAGAGAAGGTGCGCATGCGCGCTAATGAGAGAAGAGACGGCAGAAAGCACGGGAGCCTGCTAGAACGTTCGACCCTCCTACTCGATATGCCTTCGAGAACCTCCGAGAACTCGCGTTTAACTTCCAGTCGATAATATTAGTATTATCGTTTGTTCCTTTAATTTGATCGCATGAGCCAACTAATTTGGTTAAAGATTTCTTTGGTTCTCATGTATATTTAGTCTTCGAGGAATCCACTGGAAAAGTTTGCCAAGACTTCTGAAACGTTCTCGAACGTTTATCGATATTTCCTCCGGATGACTCGTGCCTGACTTCGATTCGATAATATCAGTTCGTTTAATCTGATTGTACGCTCGAGATGATTGGGTTTAAAAGCTTGTGTTGTTTGTAAGGTGTGTTTGCCAATCAAAGAATCTGCAGGAATTTGCGAACGCTTCTAAAATGTTCTCGAACGTCTATCGATGGTTTTTCCGGAAGCTTCACAAGTTCAGGGATATCTCGATTTTATGCTTGATATGTTGCAATGTAATTCTCAAAAGAAGCGCAATCGCACGGGCGTAGACTTATTTTTGAACTTGCGGAACTTTGGAGTCGCGAGGAGCTATTTGAGATTGCCAAAACTTCTGCGAAAATAAGTACCGTGGAAACTCTGTTATCCGAATCATGTTATGTGTATTTTCCGCTATTGAAACACAGTTATATTATTTTTATACCTTTTCTGAATACCTTTCTTCGGGTATTTCAAGAAAAAACAGAAATAATATAACAGATTACTCAGACAATAGAAAATTCGAGCACTGTGATTCGGAAAATCGTGGTGCTACTGTACAGTGTGATTCACTTGCCTTTGAATCACCACAGTTAAGTATTCGCTACTGTGTGTAGTATAATTATAAGTTATCTAGGAATTTAAATTATACCACTCCTAACTGGATTCTATGAATTAAACAAACCATCACACTGTACCGCACCAATACCCGCAATATAATATACAAAGTGGAACTTGAAAATTCTGATTAAAATTCAAGTGAACCACCTTGTACGTAATTTCTCAGTGTCTTAAACTAAAAGAAGCTGAATTAGAGTAATCAACGATAGACTAACTTTCTTTCGACAATTATTCCCGAAGGAGTAAATAAGATCGAAGTATGATTCACTGGCCTCTGATCGGTTTTGGAAGGGACGCTTTTCCTTATGTTCGATTGGTCTCGCAGGCAAGGACGTATTCCGGACTTGTTTACCTACTTCCTTTTATAGTAAAGGTCAATTCCCCTCGCGTGTCCCTCATCGGATGGATACACGGGCGAAGCTACTCTACACGTAACACACGCTCGCCGTGTGTCTTATCCGTTCGCGTATCATCTCGAGCACGTAACACGCTATTATTTGGTCGGATTCTTTCCAGGCAAAGGTGGGAAACGATTTTCCACACTGTTGGCCACTGTTTTACAGCTGGCAGTGAGTCATCCGCGCCGAATCTCCAATAATAGAATCGGCCTGGTTCGAACGTCGCCGGTAACAGAGATCGAACCCACTAATCGCTGATTGCATCAGGTACAATTAGCTCGGCCTGTAATCAGTGAACAACGACACTTGTATCTCAGCCCGACCCTGATGCCGATGATGTGTAGTCCAAATTAAAACGAGATTCGAAGTCTCGATGACAGCTCCTATCAACGATACAGCTGTCTATTGTTGTGATAGTATGGCAATGATAATATACAAGGATATGCCTGACTAATGAAAATATTCAAACACTAGTACAGAACAAGTGTTATCTACTTTATACTAATATAGACAGAAAGAAATATTGTGTGCGTCACAGGTAATCTTTGAAAGTACTCAAATGATTTGGATAATTTCTGTAACGTTGAAAGTATATTTCCTGTAGTCTGAACAGTCAAATCGTTTCATAAACGACTAATAAGCAATTATTAATGCAGTATGGAATGTAAGAAATTAATATTACAATATTTTATGACTTACGTCGATCTAATGCAACTGGAATTTCCAATAATGAAAGAATTATCCAAATTGCTTGAGTAGTTTCATGATTACCTTGGACACTCACACAAACTTTCTCTCCTTATGTATTAGTTTACGTATGAGACCGCGGCTAGAAATGATACATCTTTGCCTAATGACTCTCAGCTTGAAGTCTGGGGAAAAACTGGGGCAGACGCGGACGGAAACGCAGAGAGCGCCTTGCGTGAAAACGAAGGCGCCGCGATCCTTTCAGTCATTCGCCTCTAACGTAACACAGGCCGGCCACTGTGTCACGATTCGTTTCACAGGAATGTTGCGCAACCGACTCGTCTCCACTTTGCGCCACGTTTTACCAGGCGAATGCTCGAGGCTTTCTTAGCGCTCATTGAGCAGCCCCGCCGCTCGCCCCTAAACTAGATCACGTGGAAGGAAATCCGACAAGGGAATATTCAGGGAAATCAAGATAAATCGAGGAAGAAATGCAATGTGAAAAGAATTTTCAATGAATAAATAAGGAATGTAAAATATTACTGTGATAGTCGATTAATTGGTTGATATTGCAATATTTTGTAACTTATACTTTGCCTGAATGATAGATCTTTTCACGAGTGAAAATTATAGTAAAATTGATTGAGAAATTTTGACTTTTATATTAACAGGAATTCGTAAAAGTATTAATATTATATTTTCCGATGGAACATATAGTTTTTAAGAGGTAACTTGTTCTCTCGCGCGAACTATGAGTGTGTGTTGCCATCTCACGGCACCGTTCGCGAAGCAGGAATTCAAAGGAAGCTCGCGTTTGCATAATACGTGCGGCGCATCTGCAATTCTAATGATCACTAACTGCGTATTATGAATCAAAGTGACGATCGTTATTAGGCTTTCAATTAGACATTTTTACATTAAACACAGATTAATGAGCGCAGTCTTGCAAAATCTACCGGGCTATCAACCATTTTAAAAGAACAAACTAAACAACTTTATGCAACAGCTGTATAAGTAACAAATATTGCAATATTTAATAGCCTACAATTTACGTGGATAATAATTGTATATTGCAGAGAAAATTGCATTAAAATCCATTGAATACTTCGCGAGATTTAATCAGGATTTCTATGAATAATAAGTTCTTTTAATCAGTTTTGTGGTGGATTTATCCTCACTGCTCGATTCCCCGAGGAGAAAGCATAATAAAATACAGCCTGTGTCCATTTGCATTAAATCTACTTTGCAATACTGAAAGAATTATCGAAATCACTTGAGTGGTTTCTCAGATTGACTCTGACACACACAAATTTTCTATATCAATATAGAAATATAACTGAATTATACTAATATTATTTCGGGGAGCACAAAGAATACTAATCATTAAAGACTCATTGAACAGAATCTAGTGTGCCAAAAGAGTGCGATAGTTATAATAACTTAAAATAAAAGCAATAAAAATAGATCGGGCGACGAGTTGCCCGGTGAAGCCGGCGATCGATCTGGATCGAGATTCATGCGCAGTAGCTCGATCGCTGGTAGGATCATCGATAATGACGATCGATGATCTACGGTGATCGATAGCGCGGCCAGGAGCGCATGAACACCGAGGAGGTTCAACGCCGAGGAACACTCTACCGTTTCATGACGTCAGTAGCTGCTGCCTGCAGCAGCCGAGTATTCTCGTGTGCCGGTATACATAGCCATAGACATTCTTGCCCGCACGCTTTGCCGTTCTAATGACTCTTCTGCTTGGAACTCTCATTTCGCCACTCTAATACGCAATTCTGTCATTTTAACGAGTTGTAATTCCAAAAGATTTGCACTCCCTAATGTTTATAAAAATGTAAAAAGAAAACTCGTCAAGTAGTAGTTCAGATTGCTGCGGAAGACAGCTGCTTCGACTGGACTTTGCAAGTCATTATCATTTTGGAGACTCTCTGATCTAATCTACGTATCTAATCGACTCGTTGATTAATAGGCTCTGATTTATACCGATTCAACGATGATGCTTTCACGAATATTATTATAGCGTGTTTATTATTACGAATACCGAAATGAAATTTAAAGGATAGGTAGAACTATGTACTTTAATGAGTGTAATATGAATGCTGAATGAAACAGTATTATGTATAAGGGAGAAAATGTAAGAGAGCTTCTATTGTATGTTGTTGATTCTCACTGGTGCAATTAACTCAAACGAGACAAGTTGATTACACGTGGAAAAGGATCTTTCCGAGAGGTTTTGGATCTTTTGAGCAATGATGCCTTGTTACAGGAGAACCTGGGAGAATCTCAGCGGATTCGTAACAATTCATTACGGGCATCCAAGGAAAGAGCGACGATAGGATGAATCAAGTCGCGTTCTTTTCTTGTGTAATGTGTTATGCAATCCGTCGTAATTCAATCTAAAGTGTACGTGTGTGTACATACGCGGCGCGTATACATATGTACTATAATATTATGTCAGGATAATGTACATCGCAAGGTTGACTTGGCTATAACGTAGAAATCAGCACAGTCACCACTGACACAGTGCTTAACGCAAAAATGGAAAGACTAGTCCAAGTAAAATGTGATTTGATCTTTCAATTATTTGTAAAGCAAACGTCTTCGTTACTTTTGTATATAATTCTTTTAAAATATATGATATATCTTTATTGACGCGAGTAACACATTTTTATGTTTTCCTTGACGTCAATTTTTACGTATGAGAAAAACATAAAATATGTGTTGAGATAGTAAAAGCTTTGAATAACGTGACTCGGATAAAACTGTTCTACTGCTTTGAACGACTAGGACATTTTTGAAGAGTGCACAATGCTCTGGACACTTCAATGCTGACAAGGCCATGCATGCAATTACACTATCAATTTAATGTCATTGACAGCGATCTCTTTTTCCAGGAATTCTGCGGCGCGTGCTTGGCGGGAAGCCTTCCACACGGACACATATATCAGGTGAGGGTGCGAGTGTGGTGGGACCGGTGCTCTTGACGATTCATCGAGTTCTGCGGTTCGTTTATGATCCCACGAGCAACCACGAGCTGCCACTCCCATTATCATGAACGCGCTGCATAACGAAGCGAGCGGCACTTCGCCGTGCCAAATTCTTGAGTCCGCGTGAGAAACCATCATTTTCCCTTGTAGCTTGTGAGCTTGCCTTGGAGTCAGCAAATATTTTCTCTAGTTCTCTAGTCTAGTTGGGTTTGTATTTCTTCCTCGATGCAAAAAAACATTCCCCACCAAGTTTCAGCCCCGGAAAAGGTCGGGAAGTATGAAAAATATAGGAAAACCCGTTGAAATCACGCAAAATTCACTATTCAGGATCGGTTTTCTATGTGTTTTCGGTCGAATTCCGGCATTTCCCCCACAACATTTATGTTTTTTTTCCGTTTTGAGACACGAGCAATCGAAAAATCAAGCGTTCGTCCCGGTCCCAGAACCTTCGAAAAATCGAAAATTTTTGAAGGGGTATACCTTAAAAAATATGCGAAAAAATGAATTTTGAGCTAGGGCTCTGGAATTTTTACCACTTCTTTCTCGATGCAAAAAAACATTTCCCACCAAGTTTCAGCCCCGGAAAAGGTCGGGAAGTCGTGAGAACATAGGGAAAACCATCGAAATGAAATATTCCAGATCGGTTTTCCATGTGTTTTCGGTCGAATTCCGGCATTTCCCCCACAACATTTATGTTTTTTTTCCGTTTTGAGACACGAGCAATCGAAAAATCAAGCGTTCGTCCCGGTCCCAGAACCTTCGAAAAATCGAAAATTTTTGAAGGGGTATACCTTAAAAAATTTGTGAAAAAATGAATTTTGAGCTAGGGGCCTGGAATTTTTCCTACTTCTTCCTCGATGCAAAAAAACATTCCCCGCCAAGTTTCAGCCCCGGAAAAGGTCGGGAAGTATGAAAAACATGGAAAGAACCGTCTAAATCAGAAGAAAATGATTATTCAAGAAGGCCTTTCCGAGTGTTTCCGATACAATTCCGGCCTTTTAGCTACTGATTCTTTGTTTTCTATCCGACTTAATAATAAAACAATCGATTTACGAAGAATCTGGGAAAGTTGAAAAATTTTCATCAACGTTCCACTCACTCGAAATGGGAAAAGTCCTTCACACAACGTTATAACGAATTTGGTTCACTAGGTTGCTATCTTTCCCATGGGACAAAGGCAATTCGAGTACGTGGAACTTAATCTGGTAGGGCAGCTAGGGACGAGTCTCCCTTCACAAGAAAGGGAGGAGAGAAAAATCGAGTGGAATGCCATTCGGTGAATGACATTTAGGAGGCGAGCGTGGAAGGGGATAATCAAGGGTTCAGGATGCGGCGCGGTCTTTCGCTACGAGCCGAAGGAAAGTGAGTGTGAGTGTGCTCTCGGGATGTCACTTTCCGCCCGATGTATTACAATGACTTATGAGTCACCGGGCGGAACTTATGCCGTCGACAAATTCAAGCTGCCAACGAGGAAGATTCATCTCGATGAATTAAGACGCGCCACCATGGGGATGAATGAATCTTTAATAAATGCCATGACACGTACATGACTCACAGCGAACGGTACTTAGAACCCCAAGGAATATACTTGCCGGGGAGCCTCCGATAAGTTTTTCATATGTCAAAGGGGAAGGCGACATGTGAATGTGGATTTAATGGCTGGGAGAAGAAAAATACGGAAACCCATACCGAGAAACCAATATTCTTCCCAAAACTAATATTGGTTCAGCGACTAGACGCTTTTCCAACTCTCTCAAAGTTCGAGTTTCCCTCATACAATATCGAACCATCTCTCGCCATTCCAAACATATACCAAGTATGAAACTACTGAATTAATAGTAATTAATTCTGAAAGCACTTAATCGTATTGGAAGTCCAAATATTTATCATACAAAATACAGGAAAATTCTGACTAATAAGGAAAGGACAGCGGTGCTTGGCTGTGTCAAATGTCTGGCGTGTCAAATCGACAAAATTATTCTGGATCGGTTCTTGCTCTGGAATGGCGAGGGAATCAATGGCGGCTATTTTGAGAGAACTCTCGCCGACGCCGTCGCCGTCGAGAACGTTCCCTGGGACTTTCGTGTGTGCCCGAACTGCGCCTCGTGTCACTACTATCTAACTATCCACTCTCTCGACGCGCTACTGGGAAACCGAGCGATTTAGTGCTAATTAAAATTCTTAGACAAGACATACGCCACTTAAACCACTTTCTTTTTTTACGTAACTAATTTTAGATCGCTCTGCAAAGTACTGCACTTGTAATACACAAAACATTGCAACGATTATTATTCACCTTGATTGTTTCAAGACCGAAACTTCAAAGGAATATTTGGAACAATCAACTGTTACTTTAATTAAATTAGCATTAAAGCGCACACGAATTCCCAGTGGGGTGAAGCTGGCTAAGCCAGGAATAAATGGCAAAGTAATTTTAGCATAAGCTGCCAATTTAAATGTCCAGAAGGTATCGCAGAGCGTGTATGCTAATCTGACGGTGCGATCGCACAAGCGTTTCGCAGGGAAAGGGGAAGAGAAAAAGAGGGACGATGGTCGGTTTAGGTTTCCAAGGGGGAATAAGTGGTAAGTCATTCGTCCGTGAGTACTTAGCAACAAACGCGTTATTTTCGGCCCGCTCCTTGCGCCACACGATTCACACATCCAAAAGAAGCCCGACGAAGAAAGGCAAGCCGCCGCTCTTTTCGGCATCGAGTGCTTTCAGCCACCCTAAACAGACATCCGGAGGAAGCTGGCCGGCCTGCCATATTGATCTCATTTCCAGTGGTGAGCCCGCATATCGGCACCCTCTTCCTTCTCCAGACCCATTTAATGCACGTGGGGTAGTTTTCATAGTTCCTGCACCCTTATTTCTTCAAGGACATATCCACTTGACGGAGAAAAAATCTCCCGAGTTCGCTATATTTTAAATGTTATATCATTTCTGTCTATTTTCATTCAAACTTTCATAAAACTATTATTCCTACTAATAAAACTAAAATTTCAGATTCGTTCGGTTAATATTTCATGAGGGAAAAATCGTGTGATTGGAATGAAGTTTATATCAGAGCTACCGAAACATCTGTGAATTCCATGGTTCCCCAAGAAGCACGTGGCTTACGGTATCGACGAGCAAGTGGGGCATAAATTTCGAGGCGCGTCCGGCATTCATTCGTAGAGACGACGACGTGTTACTTTCACCCGAGGTCGCACGTAAAATCCCTCTCTCCCTCTCTCTCTTTCTCTCGGCTGAGTTAACGTCAAAAGCCGCACTATTGGACATGTTTTCTTACAAGTTTACAAGCTCGATGGCCTTTCCAAGCGGGCAGGCGTGCCAAGAAAGCAGAAAGGAAATTTCGTGTACGAGCGCGCACATCCCTGTCAATGATTCAAGCTGCAAAGCACGTGCCCAATCCGGCGACTGCTTGTCGCCGGATCCACGTCGAATCCGATGGATCCTCTTGGCCGATTAAAAACGAATGACGAAGTCACTCGATTCGATTCGACTCGCAGAGTAAACCGATTAAGTGCAATTACCTTCGCACGGATAATTGCATTAGTATGGTGCATAGGCGATAATCATTGTAGGCGAATGCTGTATACAGAGTGTCTTATAAATATAAATGCCACCTCGCACAGAGTGAAACAAAAGTAAAGGTGGCTGTTTTCGAAATTCATATTCTTTAACTTAATAATTAAATTCAGGCTAAACGTATAATCTACATTTATATAATTTGTATAGAGCTTGTAATATATAAAGGGAATTAAAACTAGTCATTCAAATAGAAAAGCCATCTTCATTTTCATTTCACTGCCCTGAGAGCTGTGCTGTCGTCATTCGCGGCATTCATGCGCCACGGTGTATAGGTGTCCGGGTAAAATCGGCACTGGGCAATCATTGATGTGCCGTGAGAATGCGAGGGGATCAAGGCCGGTAATAAAGTGCTCGGCTAATAGCGCGCTGCTCGTTTAGCATTCGTTAAAGCACACAGCACCACCGGCCGCTCCCGGGCTATCATCAATCAACGGTCACCGCATCAAGGACGCCGATTTTCCGAGAAACGATTGGCCCATTTATCGATCGCGTACACCGTCGTCACACCCGCAACGAGAGAGTATCGCGAGACTCTCTCGGAAAGGGGAGCACTCTTGGAAAATGCTTCCCGAGCGCCATTCGACCTTCTCAATAACACGCTCTGGGTTCCGCCGTTCCGGGAACGCTAGCACGCTAAGGAAAAAAGTTGTTTGGATCTGAGCGGCTAGTCAACGAGCTGCTGGGATTTAAATTCAGTAAATAAGCACAATAGCCAAACACTGATACAGAAGAAACGTTGTAAGATAACAGTATTAGATTTAAACATAATCTTCATTGAAACACACAAAGACTCGTAGACAAACCATAAAAATAATATAACAGTGTTTTAATTTCGAAGGTGTGGAAAATTAAAAGTGCAGAATCACGATTGTCTAAGTTACGTTGTAGAAAAGTTTGTGTTACCCGAATTAACTGCTCTACGAACACTGATTCGATTGACAATGATTTTCCTTGAAATGTACCATGATTGGTACCAAGGGAAGCCATAAAAACTACCGTAAAAAATTTGAATAATGTGATTCAGATGAGGGAGGTGTTTACTTTACTACTTGGAAGGCATTTAACGATAGCGAGGCGTCGTTACAGTCATAAGACCGTTGGGAAATATGCTAATTGGCGTGCTGACAATGCGGAACAGGTGATTCAGTGATGTAGAGCAGGTAATAGGTACTCGGCACCGCCCGAGCCGATACAGAGGAAATGTTCTGCGTAAAACTAATTGCGGTTCCAACGAAACTCACTCCCAATTACCGAGGCGTCGCGTTAAAGTCGTAGCGATTGATTGGCGTACCGTGTAATTAAAAATAACGAGTTGACTTATACCAAAACCGTCCCGAAACCGGCTTGTAGCTGGTAAGAGTGTTTTCGCACTGGAGCAAAAACGAGGAACTTTTTATTGTTTAATGATGTAGAATATTTACATGCTATCTTCTTACAGGAGAAGCAATATAAATTAATTCAGAAATGATTTGGGATTTGTCTGTGAGAAAAGACAGAAAAAATGAGAAAATTATAACAGTTCTTAGTGACGAATGAAACCCTAAAAAGTTCCTGATTGTTCCACCAGTGAGGAGAGAGCTCAAGAAGCGCGAGAGCTAAAAGAAGATCGATTGGGTCGATCGTCTCGGAAGAGATATTTTTAAATTGTCCCCGTATATACGCGCACGATTTTATTCGACAATGAATACCGAAAGTGTCGTAAAGTACGCATTTAATTCGACTTGGTTCCCCACGCAATACCGAGCCAACTAAATCACAAAGATATTTGCAACAAAGATAGATGCAACAGCCGATTATACTTTAAATTAAATTATTGGTAACCCGCTCACGAATTATTAGCCGAACGAAGCCAGCTAGAAGAGCTGGTTTGAAAGTGAAAACAACTGCAATTTTTCCGCTATTGATTGCACTGCATAATATTTATGCATTAACAATAAGAATATTTCTTTCATTAATAAGAGTAAAGGCAACAAGAAAAAAGTTTTATTCCCCGAAAGCGTCGTAAAGTGCTCACTTAATTCGACTTGGTTTCGAGCAGCACTTTTCGTCTTTTCGCTCCTCTGAAAATATCGCGCTCGCGCGCACGGGAATAACCGACAAGCGCGAGCGGGGAAAACTAAATACAAGCGCACGCGAGCGCGAAAGACGTGGAAATTGGGCCACTCTATAAATAAAGAAATTCGGTACAACGCGCCATTCAACTGGTATTAGGAACATTGGAGATCGAAGAAGTGCACGCAATGCACGCACTAACAATAAGTTGAACAATCCACTCAGCAAACGTAGAACGAACAAAAGTAAAAGTACAGTAAGAATCTCTTGCAATATAAAGCACAAGGTTGGTCTGTCTCTGTAAACTATAAAAGAATTGTAATATTTATCACTCAGACAGTTTTATTATTTAATAAATTGAATTTTTGCTAACGTAACCACGAAATGAATATAAAAGGAACTGTAATTTGTTCTGCCAGAAGTATTGAACAATGGCAGAAGTAAATAGAATGAGGAAAATCGTAACTGCAATACTTCAGATTTGTTCACTTCCAGATTCTTACTGTACGAATACTTTCTGTCCTTCACTGTGCAACAGAATCGCACAGTGGTCGAAATGCTGCGGAAATAAAGAGACGGTTAATGATAAGCTGCCAACAAGCAGAGACATAGCATTGTAGTATATTAGATGAGGCAAGTTTCAAATCACACACTGCATACATGGAATTCAAGCTTCCACAATGAATTAAAATACCAAAAGGTCGAGTTGCAAAAAAATATGCAATACAAGAATGCGCAAAAGGGTAAGAAATCATTTTCTTACTTAAACTTGCACAAGAGAAATTATTTTGTGGTTTGCTGCGCATTTTTATGATGTCTATTTCCGAAGTCGATTCACATTCTGCTAAAAATATTGTTTTCCCACGCTCTTTATTATAGGAAAGAATGTTTGCAAAGGAGACCACCTCCACAAAATGCGCAACATTTCATGCCGATCGAAGCAAACGTTCGAAAGTTATATTAGGCCAAAGAAAAATTCGCCTTTTATGCAGGTACAACGGGTTAATGTTATACACATTAAACATTTGTAACAACAATAACCATTCCACTGGTCACACAAATATATATCACTGGGCAAGCACAAAAACTATGCCGGCAGATTCGCGAACTTTCTTTTGGTTATGACCAGAACGAAGTCTATAACCTATTACGTAGCGTAACTCGTATTAGAGAAACATAAAGCTTCTCTTCGAAACAGCATTGGCGCAAAGACTCTCTGAGTCTTCCGATTGTAGAAAAACAGAACAATGAAGACAAACTTACACAACTAATCATATATATATATTGCATTAAAAGTCAGGCAAGGTTCTTGAAAACTGATATGCCTACATGAAAATCTCATACCAGTGATTTAGGCTGTTGAGTAAATCTTGCTAAAAGTGGGTACTCACCCTGGGAAATCCCGAATGTCGTTCAAAGGGGTCTCGCTCCCGGCTCGATCTGGCGGCGGTAGGCTCGAAAAATGATTTGCTGTCCTCGTCAAATTGTTGCTTGATCTCCTGGAGAAGTTCGTCGCCCGACTTGCCGCGCAGTGTCTCACTGAAGCGTGGCTTGTCACGGAAGTAGAAGGACATTTTGCGCTTCGCTTGTCTCACTGTGCGCACTTCAAACTCGTCCGGCGCGGCGTCCTTTGCAATTCGACTCGAATATCTTCTCTGCGCTAGTCGGCTCTTCTGCCTCTGCAGCTTTCTCACCTCATCACAGTCCCAAGTCTCGCGCGCAACTGCCACGCGCGCTGCTCATTCGCCGCACGCAACCGCTGCCAGCGCCGCTGCGCATGCGCCCCTCCATCCCACTGGAATCGTGCACTCATGTTGCGGGCATATGGCGCGCGCCAATGCCCGACACCCTTGCGCTCGACCCCTAACTTTCCAAGTCATTAAAATACTATTTGGAAATCCCGACCAACTGATTTTCCAAGCTTTATATGAATTCCCCGTCTAATTATAATTTTGCAACCCCCTTTTTCCGTTTCTTATGAGACCCTTCACAAATTCGCAAACGATTACATAAGAGGATCTTGAATTTATTACATGCTCTATCTCCTTTGGTCGTCTTTGGGTATTTTATGTTTATGCATTGTGTATAAACCTATTTCTTTCAAGATTTTTATTTGATCATTCAATAAGTGAATACTCTTGTTATGTTGGATTCTTTGTTATATTATATCGTTGATTGCTATTTGTTTTTTCGTGTTTTGGTGGTGTTATTTGAGACTCGATCATTTTTTAGTTCTTGTTTTACTGAATTTAATACTTAACAGGTATATTATACCTGAATAATAATTTGACTTTATCATTACGGCTGGATACAAATTTTCCCGGTCAGCTCGAAGCCTCACACGTGTGTGGTGTGCGGAGTTCCGTCACTGAGCGAAGTGCTTCGAAGAATGCATTACGAGTATAATGCAAGGCTCCGCGAGCTTTAGCTCGTACATTACAAGGAAACGACTGATAGTTTGCTATTGAGCCAGTATTGCTGTAAAACTCAGCTTGTGGCTGGAATTACTTGGAATCAATACGAAGCACGATCCAGTATTTGTATAACCTACGGATTGAGGATTGAGCGTACAAGAATCGGGGTAAAGTTTCAACCATCGACTTTTCACAATATCCAAATACCATCGGACGCTCGCACTTTTCGTTGACACCCAGTTAGAATTTCGTACGACGAGCTGTAAAATCGTACAATTATTTCGCAGTGAATCAATCTTAGAAAAAAACACATTCTTCTTTGTCTTTGGAAGTTTGGTGTGCTTACAATCCTTTTGTTCGATTTGCTTTCGCAGATTCGACTACTTAGTAGTGTGCGACTTTCATATGAATTCTAACTTGGTTTAATCGCCTTGTAATTACGGATCAAGCTTCGAATCAAGAAGATTGTCGTTCGCGTGGAATTGTCATTAGATTATTAAGCGAGGATATACTTCGAATTCTAAGCGATGAAATATTTGTAAAAGGCGGAGAAATGGAAAGCGGCACCGGCAGCGAAGTAGTGCCGAGAAAAGATAACGATAGTAATAACAATCATAACGGGAAAACATCGTATACCAAAAGGCAATTGAACAGAAGGAGTGATCCAATTATCAGGTGCCCACCAAGTCCAACAGTTACCAGTGAAGCAACCCATTCGGATCATGACAAAGAAAATTGTCTAGTAAACTGCAGTCTCTTCATCCCATTAGAGCAAGAGTTAAATAAACACTTGCTAGTCAGTGATAAAGACTTTCTGCGGAGCAGTGTTGCTCTCTGCAAAGAATTACAAATTATCAATGATAAGCGAAAAAGGAGGAGGTCCGAGCCAGCAAAGATAAAAGTAGAAATAAAGAATGAGCCAGTCATTCAAGAACAAACAATAGTTAGACATGAAGTTGATAGCCAATCAGAACTTCAGGTGAAAAAAGAGCCTGATAATGAGTCCAAGGAAGAACCACATTCCCCAGAGCGGACCATCACAGAAGCTGTAACCACATCAAGCAATGAGGATTTAAGTCACAGTCCTGCTTTTTCATTAATTAAGAAAGGTTTGCAAGAGAATGTCCTACTATATGATCCAGCCAGCAAGAAATCTTGGAATGGACTATCTGATATGGATATGGACTTAAAGGAGTTGGTGTCTAATAATGATAGCAAAAATCTAGCAGCTCTGATATTTGCATCTAATACTTTCCAAATTGGCTGTATGGAAGAGCCAGATCCATCTGAAAGAAACAGTTATTAAAGTATGCTCAAAATGCTTTTTTATAACTGTATTTTGTTACTATTAGTTTAATTTATGTTTTGATATTTTATCAATAATGCAATAAGTACAAAACCCATATATATTATCTGTCTCAATTAAAAGATCTATTGAGATAAAAATGACAAGAGTGTGTACCATATTCACGAATAGACGAGGTTCAGTTATTTTTTATGTATAAGTTGTAGCATTATTCCATTTTATTATATCGTGAACGTACATATAATATGTAAAATCGTGTAAAAAGTATCAGCCCTATGATTCTCAGCCAAATAAACGTTTTTCTATGAAAAATCCTTGCTATGTAACTCTTATGTACAAACTCCTACAAAAATAATACAGAGCCTTTAAAATATAGTTATATTGTGTATAAAGCTCTGATTTGTACAAAACATGTGTGAGGTTTAACTTTGCAGGCGATGTATTAGTAACAATCCATGGAATTAACGTCTCCTCGCTTGTACATCGTTAATATATCATCCAACACAGAGTCAAAGCTATTTGTATAGGTCGTCAGCCACCGACTCTTCTCTTCTATATAAGCATCGATGTCTCGGTTGAAAATCGTTTGCAGAAAACTCTGTCTCGTCACTGACAATATATACTGAAGGACTTTCTCTTCAGACTTTTCCATTTCGCCATCCATTGTCATTGTATTTTTGTAGATCGAGGCGAGAAGATTGGCATCGTTTGCATCGACAATTTCTTCGATCACATTATTAGAATTAGCAGTCGAACACCACGAATCATTCTCGGAAACCGTCGGTGGTTGTTTGTGGTAAACAGTGTCTATCGTCGAACTATCTTTCGGTAGCGGTAATACTGGGAAGGGTTCGTTGATTTTGTACTTCAGCAGAAACGTTTTCAATTTCGTGATTATAGCTGCCGACGCTCTGCATACTTCGAAATCACTGTCATCTTCGAGGCATACTAAAAGTACCTGCAAATAACACTTTCGTGTTAGTCAGTCGCTGTTGATTAAAGCATCGGTTTAGGTTTCTAACTTAAACTCATTAATTACGTACTCCTAAACAGCCTTGCCTCGCCAGTTCATCTAGCGCCTTATTTAGTCTTCGTTTTATTTCGGTTTCATTGAGGGCCATAATCTTTCTGTGCTCCTTTGAGAACGTAACTTTTGGGAATGAACCATCAAGGACACCCTGGTCGGCTAAATGCGATTTAATAAACTGTTTCCAATACTCTAAAACGTTCGTTTTTACTTCCCAATGCAGATCTAAAACAGCTGTCGCTGCCATTGCTTTGGACATCGTACTTATCATAGCCGTTCTATAAAATGCGATGATAGTATCATTGTCTATGGGACACACTCGTGATATTCGAATTGATTCTACTTACGACCACTTCCTGTGTACGTATAACTCTTTCATTAGGGCCACCGCTTCGCGCCTGACAATTGCTTCGCTATCACCATTAAGAAGTTCGATCGCAACATTCTAAAAGTGATACAAAACGGAGTTCGATAAAGCTGATTCAAAGACAAGAGAATCTTCCTATACATGGGCACGTAATACGTACAGGCAAATCAAGATGTGATAATTTCTCGTCCCATAATTTGTTAATACGAACTGTAGACGAAATGAAAGTTAACGCCGATGCACGAACATAATTTTCAGAATCCGTGGTCGCAACTTCGACCGCCAACGAGAGGAATTCGTTTGCTAATAGAAACTCTTGGAATGCAGGGTATTCTAGAAGAGAATAATTACGCTTAGAAGATAAATGTCAAGAATCTACTGCAATAACTCTCGATAAAATACCACTTACTATCTTCCGAGATTACCGCAATAGTATTCAACACTTCTAAAACACTATCTCTCACTTCCCAGTTGGGATCATGCAATCTTTTGTATAATGTCGGCCCAATTTCGTTCATATGGCTGTCGGTATCAACCAATAACACTAGATTGGGCGGCATAAAATTGTGAATTGCTAATTTACAAACTTTCAAAGCGCTTACGGAGATCTGTAGCCATGAAAATTAATTATTTAAAAAAGAACAGTTTACGAATTATATGGGAAACTCTGAATGGTAATTAGAAATTTACCATGGGCAGTATGCCTGGATGTTTCAAAATTTCCTGCGCAAGTGAGAGGACACATATGGTTTCGACGCATTCTTGCCATTTAAAATTGAACTTTTCTGTCATAACAGCTATCCCGTTTAATAAAGCTGATAACAGGACAGGATTCTCAACTATTGGGTCACCTTCTAATATTGATTTGAATACGGGTTTCCTTTGGTGATCTACGCTGTTGTTCGACTCGACGTTATTAGCGTCATCTTGGCAAATAGGCACATAATTTCGTAACACGTGACATAGAGTTTGGAAAGTTATAACAGCAACATCCTATGAAAAGTTCTTTGTGCAGTTCAATTTTTTATCGTACTTTCGAACACGATATGAACAAATACTCACTCTGTCCATAATATCTGCGATTTCAAGAAGATAGTCAATCGATACTTTACACATTTGTTCTAATGGTAATTCACCTTTCCAAATTACATCTCTAACACTATATGCCAATCTCTGAATTGTGGTACATGTTACATCGAAAATTTTGTTAACAAACATATCAAACATGTCCTGTTTTGCGTAATTCCTTTTCATACAGACGAACAAAGGTAAAACCTGACATAGAAAGCATAAGTACCATTACTTTTTTAATGAAAATTCATTGAAAAAATACTTGGTGTGTGAATATTCATAATTCAGCCACTGTATAATATGGAACATGTATTTACCATTAAGCAAATTACTTGATGTTCAAACTTGTGATCCTCTGGTAACTCAAATTTAGTTAGAGCTTGGAACTTTTTCCAATATATCATGGAAAGTTTGTTTGACTTTACTAATTCTATTACATACTTTTTGGACAAAAGCATCATGGAAATATAACACATACTGTATCTACATTTCTGCCACACTTCCACATCCAAAACTTTACTGTCTTTCTTAATACCACGTTTCATTTTTAGGAATAAAATAAGTACCAACAACTTATGAACATGTTGCAAGAATTTAGTGCTGATACATGCTTCAAATAATGCCTTGACTCTCATTTCCAAATTAACAATCTCCTCAAAAAGCTCAGGGATTGTGTTATCTAAGCTTTGGAACATAGTGTTCTCAATAACACCTGTTATCAAGTCCAAAGTTGTGCACAATAACTTATTTTGTTCTAAGTAAGAGTCTTCTAAAGCTTGATGCACTTGAGCATCAAATGTATTAGTAATTAATGGTGCAGCAATTGCATATACAACATTTTTACAGAAATCAGTGTTACGTTGTTCATTTAACAACAAAGTCCATAAGAACTTTTGGCTTTCACGTGTCACATACATTGTATGATTGAAGTGAGCAAATTTTACTATATCTTTCCAACATCCTATAAAACAATTTAATGGATTGAATTAAGTGAATGAGTCAGGAAATTTATACATTGCTTACCAGACTCAATGATCCACTGTCTACCACTTCTGTGACTAATCAAATCAGACAGCATAGTGGTATATGCCATCCTGATCGACGCTGCCAGATCATCCTGCTCTAATTGCAGAATTGAGGAAAGCTTCTCAAACACATTCTGACAGCGCAAGTAATGGAAACTTAACTCATTTCTTGCAATTAAACCCACAAGCTTCAATGTGAATATACTTATAGACTGTGATGGTTTACAAGTTGACTCCCAAACAGATATTGCCTTCAACACCCACTTTTGAAACACATCACATTTCTCATAATCACTAGTAGCACCTGTAGTCAGTAATCATAGAACTCTATATTCTGGCCACAGGGCGAGCAAAGGCGAAAACGCCAACTACAATTAATAAGGACTGATTGAATCCTTACAGTTCTTGGTGTTTCCTGAGATGTGTGTGAGCAAAAGATCCAAGTACGTAGTAGAGACCACATTATAGTTCGGCAAGAGAAATAACTCCAATACTTCCGCCAACTTCTCGCTACTGTTTATCGATGCCATTGTACGTGAAAGCTTTCAATTTCGTGTGCCAAGTCAAGAAAGCAATTGCATCTCACTCTGAGGAGAACCGAGCGGCATGAAGTGCCGGTGATCGCAAGGAATTGCGGTTAACTCGCTACTACCAACGACGATAAGATCGTACCAATGATTTTTTGACAGACGCTCAATAACAGTTCTCGCACGTGTCAGAGATTAAGCTCAAAAATCACCGATGTTTATTTATGCCTGGAGATGGAATGCCCACTTCCGCAATCCGATCGAAACCATTTAACTTTTATCTCAACACTTGTTTGAACAGGTCGACGCGCTCCCGATTTGAAAGTCAGTTTCGTTCGTGTTCGCGTGTAACGTCGAGTCTCGTCAGTAATCTGCAATGATTTAGCAGGAATCAATACTTGTTTATTTATCATTCGATTCGTTCTGAAACTCTATCATTCTGGTTTGCACTATTGCGCCAGTAATGACGTGATGTCGCAGTGAAATAAATTGCATTCTAACAGAATAAAAGACACACATCTCAGATAGCATAAACAAACTCCCCTCCTCTTTTGGATTCTCCAAAAGATATCCACAATAGGATAGAAAACACTTCAGGAATTTCCCTGGAGAGATTCTTTGAACATTCTCTGGTTAACCCAGAGAATAGTGTCCAGAATAAAATATAAAAGGAACATATCTCAAAATCATGAGATATTTAAATATTGCCAATCTGACTGTTTAAGGAATATCCAGAATATATCAGGACATAGGACATCCCAGAAATATAACAGAAAGCATCTCTTGGACATGCTCTGAATATTCTAGATATTCCTGGGGACATCCCTTTAATTGGAGATACTCCAAAATTGTTCAAGAGAAACCCTAAATAGGATATAGCTCCTATATATCTGGGATAACCCAGAATATCTCACAAATATACAGGCGAACATTAGGGAAAATATATTACAAACATTAATGTATATCGCACGACATACTTACTCTAATCTAGCAATTAAATAATTCGTCTTCAAATCGTTCTGGAAAGATAGACACCTTTATCTGGGCTATACAGGGTGATTCGCGTCCCTTTAAACGATGGATTGTCGAACTCCATTTCTTGTACTAGACATATACGCTGAAACGTATGCTGAATGTATTAACTTTTATATTTATCTGAAAACGTGTTAATATTGCTTCGACCTACATATCTAATAAAATGCGTCATTTTACAAATTCATCGCCATTTTGCGCTGAGGTATCTCGAAGTTATTCCGTGAAAGTGGTGTGGCGTGCGGGATACACACATCCAATTTTCCATTGAGTTGATTCAGTTGACGGTGAGCCGTGAGCCATAATGGCGTTCGGCTGTAGTTCCCTTTCGGAGTTCAGGTTTTGAAATTCTCCATCATGGCCTTAATCAATCAGCCGACACATTAATTCCTAGTGCTTATTAAATCGTCTGGCTTCTATCAATTTCGTTTTGTTACTCACTTGTCGGAGAGGCCAAGCATCATGGTGAAACTGACAGAAGAGATGGTAGTGGCTCGCACACGAATGTCCGATTTCTCTGCGGTGAAGAAACTTAATTGCTGGCGAGTATTTACAGTACTTTCGCATTTACCGTTCTGACAAATTACCAGAACATTTATGACGCCTCTGAGTAATTGAACCTTACCAGTAGAGAGCCGGGAATCAAACGTAACTACTCCGATTTTTACTTTCCTTCGAAAGTACTCCAATACCTGCTGCGACGAAATTATATTAGAATATAACAAGTGTTCAGTTCGGTTCAATTTAATTTAATAGCATTAAAAACATTACTTAATGTTGATGCATTTGTGGAAACAGGGGAACCGAGCTGACTGATGTAAGCATCCTTCGGAAAATGAAAAATGTTGAGGTATTGTCACTCAGGTGAGTAATACATTGGTCATCGTTTTTTTGTTCCACAGAGAATGACAATTAATTTAACAAACTATTTCTATGCTAAGAAAGAGGCTTATAAATATTTCGAACATATTCTAGAAACATGTACAGTAAACAAATTTTTATCAATTATTTAATAATTCAATATAGTATTGGATGGACAATGCTAGTTTTCCAATTTAAGTCATTCTCAAATTAAGAATGAGATCTCACTGCATTCCTACTATGGCCATGTTTGTGCAAAACTCAGGGTCAGAACTACAGCCCACATTGCTTGAAGTTGTTCTACCCACACTTATCTTGAGATGATTGTCATAGACTTTAGTCTTACCATAGAAAGTTGGAAGTTAATACATGTAAATATATGCAAAAGGTGTTTCATATGACACACAGAGTATTCTAGTTTTTGATAGAATCATTAACAATGATAGAATAACAGCAGGAGTGATCAATTAATACATTTTCATATTGGTTTATGATATTTGATCAAATATTCTTGCTAATAATATGTTACAGTGTAAATAATATCAACACATTGGAGGACTTTCAATACTGTCAAAATCTTCGTGATTTATTTGTAAGAAAGAACAATATTAAAGACTTAAATGAAGTTTGTTACCTCCAATCCTTGCCTAACTTAAAGAATCTATGGCTTGGAGAAAATCCATGTGCAGAGAAAGAAGGGTTTGTAAATTTAAAAACCTTTCTATGTTTTGTATCTCTGATATTTCTTATGTTGACTATCATTCTATTACAAAATTTAGGTACCGGCTAGCTGTTTTGAGAGCATTGCCTAATTTAATAAAACTAGATGACAAGACAGTGTCACCAGATGAAGTACAGACAGCATTAACTAGGGGACGCATGCTTATTCATCCTGATGAAATGCAATCTTCACCACCACAATCAGAAGTTGTCACTCCAGAAGTAAGAAAGGTTTCTTTACATTATATGCTGTTAATTGTATTGGTACTATTTCAAGTAATAATAAAAACAAATAATGAATTCTTTAACATCGTTCTAATAATTAATGATCCACTAATTCATTTGGAATTTCATCTTGCTACACTACTTGCACACCAACATGGTGTGTAGCAGCATCTTTTAACTAATACCATCTCATTGAATAACTTTTATATAATTAGGATGTCTACATTGAAGAGACAGAAATTGTGAGAAGCAGAAGATACAGTTCATCAAGTGATCAGGTAACATTATGCTTCCTGTGTTCACTTACCTTCCCTTTATTTTTATGCAATAGATCAACAAGCTTTGCAAATTAATATTGAATACTGATTGTCGAATATTTAAGTGAAAAACTATTATTGACTTTACAGCGAAGCTTTGAGGAAACCCAAAATAATCAGGTTGAATATCACGACACAGATCGTAGGAACGCTAATTATAATGCCTCGCCTCCGCATAATTATGCTCAAAACACTCAATACGCGTATGAGGTATGTAAATTGATAATTTATGTACCGTGAAAACTATAGTTATATCGTCGTTTTTGGGGGTGTATGCAGGTTGCTTTAGTTTTGTAACGCATACGACGACCAGTAATCCTCATTTCGTAACTTAGCATTTTGTAAACTCATATTTAACTGGATTAACACTGAGTATGTAATTTTCATTTTGTTATTGGCTCTTTTTACCACACACCTCGTCTCACGCTAACAGCTACAGAATGGGCAGTCAAAGACTCAAAGCAGCGATGACACTGTGCGAATAGAATCGCGCAGCATCACCGAGACTGTGGCTACTAACACTGTTGAGATAACTAAGGTACATTAGAAAAATTGTGCGGGATTCATGACCAGTAGTGTATTGTTAGATGTACGTAGTTACATCATCCATTCCTGCTTTTTGTTCCATCTATCGTAAAGTGTACCCCTAATATCGGAGTTACACAATTCACTGATAATTCATGGCTAAATACACATCTTAAAATAAATAAACACGACCATACTAACATATTTTCGATTAAACATTCAACAACGTTAAAATGTAGTAACGTATAATTTTAGTTCAATTCCTTTGGTGTATAGTGCCTTCTTTGTTTAATGACTCGTAAATAATTATGTGTGCAACGAAAAGTGTGTTTCAACAGTAATTTCTCCGCATGATATATTAACTAGTAAACGAACTTGTAGGAATATGATGATCGACCGGCCGTCGCTAAACATAATGGGGAATATTACGAGTCTCGTAATTATGTATACAGTAACAACGAGACATTGCAACGGTCTAAACGACCAGCATCTCCCCGAGCACAATATATAGACGAGCCTGTCGACGATAGGCGTACAGATAGAAATAATTATGAGTATGATAACAGAACGAAATCAGAATACGAGGACCATTACGAACACAGAACGAAGCCAGACTACGACGATCAACATCAATTACCACCACAACATCGACGAAAGCCAATATCTCATAATATTGAAAGGGTTGGGCAGTCGTTATAATATTTTTGTTTATTTTTCAAAACATAGCTGAGCTTTCGTTATAACTTCCAGTTGTAGAGGCAATTGAATGATGCACGTTACTTGCCACAGTGATACACGCAAATGTTTCTAAAGATAATTGAATTTGTTTTTAGGAGGATTCAGGGCCGGCCCCGGGTTGGGTACGCCACTCCGAAAAGGAAAAGTGCAAGCAACAGTTTCACTATCACAGACGACCCGTAACAAGAGTATGTGTTATTAATTAATAAATTTCGGTACTTTATCTGGTATGGGCAAACACTAAATCTGATGTTTTTGTACTCTACAGAATTCCAACATATTATCAGCTGTACTCTGTTTGATAAAAGAGTTAGATTATCCTAGCTTGGAAGTGGTAGAGATGGCTGTCAGGAATCGAATAGACGAGCTGGATGAATGATGTTTCTGACACCGTCCCCAAACGGCCCAGGGGACGGTCGTTCACTCAGTTATGGGTAGCATTTCTTCCATACCTAGCCCGGAATACTCGGATTCTCTTGACTCTACAATAACCCCATGCCACTGCATTGATAACGAGGCAAACTATACTCACGAGCACCATACACTCGAGCGACATTCGGTCGATGAAATGAATAATGATAAACGTCAAGTACGTCGTAATGGCTCTACCGAGGGTGTGTGCACCACGCGAAGTCCGAAAAATGTGTCCATTGACCCGAGCCCTAGGTACCTCGATAATAATCAATGCGTGTATAAATTAAGAGACTCTATGCCGGATAACTTAATGTCCATGATCGCTAACGAAGAAAGGAAACCTAACGATGTCAGAAGAGTAGCAAGTAGCGATAGCATTCCACGCGGTGGTTATACTGGTGTGGTTTTGACACCAGGCTGTCGAGTTTTGAGTCAGGATTGCATGAGAAGGGCCAAAAGTCCCGATGTTCGAAATAATAGTGTTCCGCTGCGATACATTCAATCGGCGAAGGGAACGTGGACCTATAACTTGTAAGTGGAACTAATAACTTTAACTCAGCCTATAATATCTTCCTAAAGAAAACATTGTTACCTCCCGAGAGAACATTTCAAGAAACTGTATCCTAAAATTTGATTGGAGGTACATTACTTCACCCGGTGGTTTCTATGTGAAATCCTATAAACATATACATATACAAATGTAAAATTTTGAAGCGATTGTGATATTTCATTCAAGAATCGGAAGAATGAATTTAATTATCTCTATGCATTGAATAAGTATACATTCATTTTCGTGAAGTGAAATACTTGCCAAGTACAATATATGAAAATCAAAGTTAATGAATTTCTGGTTTATAGAAAATCTTGTTACATTATTTATTGTTTAACTATATTAGCGTACGATGCCTATTAGATAGTCTATTATGGTACACATAATATCAGTTAATATTTACTTCGTACTATATCTGAAATTGCGATATGCATAAACTTTTCCCTCGTTTTATATTCTCTACCGCGGCCCTTATTCCCATCAATTATTTCAATATAGTAAATTAAAATTCTTACTAGCAAAAATATCATTTTGTAAATAAGGTATACAATCAGTGGTGAATTACGCGGCGAATTAAAAATGTCCTCGAGGGTACTCATTAAGGCAAACAATGTGTTTTTCAATTAGTTTTATGTAAAAAGCTGATAAGCTTACTTTTTTGTGTGCAATACTTAACGAGAAGCGGCGCTTTGTAACTGCATGAGTGCGAGTGTACAAGGTATTTGCAGCTTTTGCATTTGCAGTCTTACCCGTTCTTGCAACTGTACCGAGTACTGTTAGGCAATGCATCGGCAGTCTACAAATCTACTTAACAAAATCCGAGAGAAACTTAGCTTATTTGATTCTCCTTTATCGTCGTTAATATTGGAAATATACTATTCTTTGTTATTCGATGTGCGCGCTGATGTATTGTATAAATAACAATCCTATGCGAAAATACTGATTCGTGATATAACCGAGTACTTAACGCGATACATGAATTAGATAGTAAGATCAAGATGAATACATACAGGGGTACTTGCTCTGAGAGCTTGTACGCCAATATACATATAGATCCACAAGATTAGACTGACGAAGGTACACAGGGCATATTTTTCAAAATGACCCCATCTAATAGAAACGCTGGAAACTTGACGCGAAGGAAATGTAAAGGGAAGAAACGATGCAATTATTTATACCGTAATGAAACCGTTCCAAGGAAGTGAGAGCCAGCAATTCGCAACGTAGATTTAAGATATTTTATAACAGTGCGAAATGCCTCGTCGTGTTTTGTTAAGAGTAACCGTCCAATTGTATTACTTTCTAGTTGATTAATGTTATTGTTATTTGTACTGTTACAAAGGGCGATTATTAATGATTAATTCAGAACCTGTTCTAGTATGTGGCACACAGAACACACATTTTTTTGACAGATTTGAATATAAAAGATATGAAATGAAATTATATAATAAAGGAGAGACCTGATACAGTCGACTTCTACTTCATATTTTACGAAATTACTTTAACTGACCCATTAGGTAGATGCGTAGTTACCGCGCCGTCTCTATATCGGTCACTGCTTAATTGTGTACGTTATTGTTGTTAGGACAACCATGGAACCTTTTATAGTTCTACGTGTTCTTAAGGCATACGTGTACCCAGCAGCTACAATAATTCTAACATTTGCAGTATAATTTAATAAAATATGACTTCACACGGGACACCGCTACTTTACTTGAATATGGGTGGTGAAATGTTGTACGTTTTACGACAGAGACTGAAGGCGCAACAAATTAGTGTTGACAAGACTATACAAGGCGAGTAGTGTTTGGCGTTGACTCCGATTTGCAATGGTCATAATCAATTGCATATTACTATTACATCTTTCAGTGCTGGATGATATAATAACAGCCCTCCTCAATCCTAAATTACTATCATCGTTATTCGAAGTAGCACCCCCACTTAGCTTATCATCCCTTCGCTCTACCCTCGAGACTGTAGTTCTGTCCTCTATCATGAAGCTTGATAAGAACAGTATGAACAAATTGTTTGACTTAATGATCACAATGGTAAAGTATCAATTAACGGCAGCTACTGGGCCGAGAGAAGTAGTCCTTTTGACATTAAACCATACTGATGCAATGCGCGATATGGTCACTGATACGAATGCCCAGGACGCAGTAGGATTAGTACATCAAATGGTGATCGACGTGAGCCCTTACCATTTACGTTCTCTCTAAATTATCTTTTTAAATATCCTAAATAATAGTTACACAGTTTTATGGCAGTTTAACTTGTGATGAAATCTGGAATATCAGAAATGAATGCCTGCAAGAGCTAGCGCCTTACTGTGTAAGGGTGTCTATTTTACTAAGGCTCAGACTGCAGAATGATGATTGCAGTTTTAATATAACTTCGTCGCACTATGACGAAAGGTACGAAGAGAATCGTGATTCTTACGGCCGGGTGAAATTATGCGATTTAGATCCCAAACACTGCGTTGGCTCACTCAACCTTTTTGGTGATCGTGTAACACAACTTGGCAAAAATATGTACGTACACCCTAATGGAGTAAAGTACTTCAAAAAATATTTTAAATAGGAAAAAAAATATTATATGAATTTGCAGATATTCTCCGATTTACGGAATGCCCCCACAGTTAAATAATAGACGGTCGAATCAAAATTTCTTGAAAGACTGCGGTACTAAAGCAGAACTAGGTATGTTAGCTGCTCAATTGGGAACCGAAGAACCCACGTACCAAAGACCGTTCACATTGAACTTATTCTCGAACAATGATAACGAAACTACGATGGAAAGGGAAGAGTATACTCAAAATAATAGAAATGATGAGATACATAATATGAACGTCAACGAAGAATATAAAAGTCAACTACATAACGTATGTGCGGATTTTTTTGGAAATTGTCAGGAAGTACAAGGATATAATATGGATTTACTCGACATGTTGGATAAAGTCGAGTAATAACTTTTTCCACGACCACAAAATGATAGTAACCCGTGATTTACTAACAGTGTGGTTAAATCATTTTTCTTACACTCTTGCTTACAGCAGTTTTATTAAAATCACTATATTATAAATCACGTCATGCAACGTTTATAGGATATAATTATTTACGAGTTCTAATTAATTTTCACCGGTACTTACAGCTTTATACAAAAACTTAATTAATTCTTTGTACAAAATATAAAATTTGAAATTCTAAGTGTTCATTCTTTATGCCTAGAGAGAAATGCTGTGGTGTTTAACTATGTTTATATCCTGTATTACTTTATTAGGACATATCTAAAATATATTTTATGCCCGTTTGTCCCTTAGGATTAAGCGCATTCATAATGGCCTCCTTATATTCGTCGAACGGTACAATTTTATGCGGCGGTGCTTGCAGTTTTTTACTTTTGAAGAACTCACCTAATTCAGCCAGCATTGTTTCGCGTTCTTGCGATTCCAAATTTGCATTTGTCCACGCAGTCATCCAGAATCCTTTCAGTGTTACATCCTGCAAATATATCAAAATACATTAGACTATTTTAAAATCAGATAATTCAGAAGTCAAAGGAGAATCCACCTGAAAAATAAATGCAGATGCAGGTGCAACCACTGGCTCTCTGGACATGGCACCATATGTTACCATTGTGCCCCCTTGTGCAAGGTGCTTCATAGTGGAAGAGCCAATTTTACCACACACACAGTTAAGAGCTAACTTTGGTGCTGGCAGTTTTGATTCTTTGAAAATATTAGTTGTTCTTACTTCAGACTCTGTTAGCACTTCATCAGCACCCATACACTTTAGTTGGTTCTACAAATATTCTCTTGCATAAGACCTGAGACTTTTGTAAAGCTAGTGGATACGCATTGTACACTATGTACCTTAAGTTCATCAATATCTGGCCTGTCCCTAACAATATTAACAGATTTGTAATTCCATATTTTACACAACTGTATGACCATCTGCCCTACTGCTGAATTACCACCATTCTGAATGACAGTATCACCTGGTTTCAATGGGACAAAGTCCTTCAACATTCTATATGCTGTACATGGGTTCACATTCAACATACTAGCTTCTATAACACCCATGTCTTTTGGGATCTAAGAGAAGATATATTATGATACTCTGCTCCATTCTTGAAATAACTTAGGATCTAAATACGCATAGTTTAACACCTTCAATACAGAGTCTGCAGTATAGTTAGCTAAGACTCTCCATGTCCCTTTATTCACCCCATTTGGTATAACTCTATCTCCAACTTGAAATTTTGTCACCCCTGGTCCAACAGCTGCTATCTCTCCAACACCTTCATTGCCACCTATAGCAGGCAAAGGTGGTTTACTGGGATATTTTCCCTGAATTGTATTTATGTCTGCTGGATTCACTGGTGACATTAACCACTTGACAGAAACCTATAGAGTAGAAAGTTGTGTGGCCCTCAATAATGTGTTGTAGAAATAATTTGATTCTTCCACTATACAGGGTTTAAGTGTGAGTACCTGTCCTTTGCCAGGTTGTTCAACATTTTGTCTAACAACTTCTAGCACATCAGCTGGCTCTCCATAACCCTTATAAAGCAAGGCTTTAGAAGTTTCCCCTTTTATAGCACTCATTTGTCGTATTTCAAAAAATCTCGTACTGATTGATTGAACAGACGGTGAGAATAATCGTTTTGCAAACATGATGATCCCGATAATTTGCCGGTTTATAAATTACAATTAGTTACGAACCAGCCGGTTAGCAGGTAGTACATATATATGCAAACTTCGATGTCAGCGACATAACACGTAATCGAGAACAACAAAAAGTGTTGCTTACGATTAATCTAATAAAAACGATTGCTTACGAGCAATCACAAAAAGTGTTGCTTACGATTAAAAGTTAATAAATTTGAATATTGCATTGGGTAATCATAAACTATTATGTCAACCAAACACAGATAAGCTTTTGTCCAATGTACCTGTATACCATGAGAATGGAATGCATTAACATACAATGTACTATCAAAATTAAAATAAAAAAATTGCATTGCACACAACTCTTCCACAATGTATATCCTTCACTTCCAACACCATGAGTGAAAGTTTATTTCATTTCAGAACATAAGGGATCACAAGGACACAAACATTTTGTACACAAATTTATTTAATATAAGTTTTGTACTTAATTACTTAAATTAGTATTATTCTATCAACATTTATCAATTGATTAAACCTATGGCTGAGAATGTACAAAATACTTGGGAGTCAATGATCTATAATAATCAGTTCATCAATGCCCCAATCTTCATAACTGTTATCAGGTAAATATCTTCGTATTACAATTGGGATCTTCCTCTGCTTCAGTTCTTTCATTGCAATTTGAAGTGGATCTGTTTCTCCTTCCAGTTCAACCATCACTGGGGCACACATTGCTATCTGCAGTGCCCTTGTCCCCAAGACCCGTGCCCTCTCGTACCTGCAATGAGATATATATTAGTACAATGTTCTGTTGAATGTTAGTTACTCTTATGTACTTTGTCATATATCTTGTTGTTATTCTCTTGGATTTCTGTGCTCCTCCTGAAACTTCTCCTGGTGCCATCACCACGAAATTCTCTCCATCCTCATCTTGAGGTTCAAGCTCGATGTTGTCGTCGTCGTCAACATCGTCGAAATCATCAGCTACCCTGTTTAATAAAGCAAGCTTCAATTAGAAAATAATGATTCATAATATAACTAAGTACTTATTGTAAAATAGGTATTAGATTCGTAAATAATTATTGTATGGCCAATATAAACGTGGGTTATGTCTTGTGAAGTTTCGTATTCTTAACGTATACTTACTCGTCCCCATCAAAATCGTCATCAGCCATCGTTCACTAGTTGCGTTTCACTCTTTAACTAAAGAAAACACTTTTTCTTGTCGCACAAAAGACACTGTTTAGTTGTTTGTAAATCGGAAACGTGCGAACCGCCTGCAATCGTGCACAATCGTAAACACAGCCCACTAAATGTAGTGGATACAGTGGAAATCTACATTGATCTCCCTTTGTTCTCGATGTTCTTTTGGTACGAAATGATGAACCAAATCGATAGATAGCACTAGCTTCGATTGCCACCGGTTAAATTTGTTGCACGACTTTAACCGTTTCTGTTATAATTAACATTAGTGACGACAACAAACACAGGAATAAGATTTTATTAGCAGGAACAGTAGGCGTATAAAGTGGGCTATTCTTTCAACTGAGGATACAAATATAGTTCTCGTTCTAGCGCAGTTTACAGTATACAGTAAATTATCGTAAATAATTATAATTATATAGTTAATATAAATAATTATACTTACTTCCGTTACATATGCGCGCACTTTCACAAGCTGCAATTGTTTGTACTCATAAAATCTTTAGAGATTCCCTGCTTTTGAACGAGTGAACCTATCTCAATAACATTCTTGCTTATGCATATATATATACAGGTGACGCGTTATTAAAATATGCCAAATTACAAATTCCATAACAAATTCGACCATTCGTCAAAAACGGACTAATCGGGTGCTGGGTTATGGAATATTCACCAATCGGATAGTGTGTACCAAGGCACAGTGCTGTCGCCAAACTTCCACAGGGCGAAACTGCGTTTCTCTGAACCCTACAAACGCTACCGACCTCAGTTAAACATCGTCGATCCGAGTGGGCAGTGAATCAGAGTGCGACAAGTCTGAGAGAGTGAAAGTCAGGTAGACATTCTACATTTTTGCCAATAATTAACTATTTCGAAAGCCGTGGGGACTCAAGTACTACGTAGTTATGATAAAAGACAAATAAAAATTTGACACGAAAGCTAGAAGCAAGCCCACACAGCACGTCTATCGCACGCACTGAATCTACGTGCATGCCGTTCGCCATTTTGTTTATCCTCGCTTTTGGAGGGAAACCACGACCTAATCCACTATTACTAATTTCTTAGCTACGAGCACCGAATTCGTTATATGTTCAAAAATTCGTGTATCGGATAGTATGAATAAGACCAAAAACAATTTTTGAACATATTCATATTATTCAGGTATTGTTTGTTTATTTTTGGACGGATGGCTAAAGTATGGCGGGCACGAGATGGGGGGGGGGGGGATGAATATTTTTTTGTGGATAAAGGAATACGCAATTAAAACAAAATGTTTTTTTGCAGCCATGGCACGTACCAAGCAGACGGCTCGTAAATCGACGGGAGGAAAAGCCCCCAGGAAGCAGCTTGCCACAAAAGCTGCACGTAAAAGCGCCCCCTCCACCGGAGGTGTAAAGAAGCCACATCGTTATAGGTATGTTAAACATTGTTGTTAAGTGTTCCATTTACTGTACTAACGATTGCACTCTCTCACTAGGCCCGGTACCGTCGCTCTTCGAGAAATCAGAAGATACCAGAAATCTACTGAATTGCTCATCAGAAAATTGCCATTCCAACGCTTGGTCCGTGAAATTGCACAGGATTTCAAGACTGATTTGCGTTTCCAAAGCGCTGCTATTGGCGCGCTCCAAGAAGCCTCGGAAGCATACTTGGTCGGACTTTTCGAAGACACAAATCTATGCGCCATTCACGCAAAACGCGTCACAATTATGCCAAAAGATATTCAATTGGCACGTCGAATTCGTGGAGAACGTGCTTAAGCGGCACACAGTGCGAAATCTTTCAAAATCGATCATTTCATTTTGTTGTCATATCTTCGAACGTTCACGCGAAAGATCAAATCCATTACAGTTGAGTTTCTTTTTCCACGATACATGCTATAGTTGACACTGCCAAGCACTATGAGCTGTAGATAGTAATGATAAAGTATATCGATTAGTTACGTTCTTCGTAGATTAATCCACTACACATATGATTTAACGATACGCGGCTATGCAAAATGACACAAAGTGGAAGTACTTTGGTAACTGGTAGGGAATACCACTGCATAATCGTTAGTTTGTGTTCACCATTCGTTTACAGTAGGACTGAAGACACAAGCAATATGATATCTCGTGGATTCAATATTTGTAGGACAAGGTATACTTAGTTTGAACGCTCTAGTTTAATTTTCGCACTCGAAACTGATCTTTAACTACAAATAAACGATAATTAGTATTGAAAATTTTTTTATAAGTTAAGATAGAGATTTCTCTTCAGCATAATTGCATTACCTAGTGTGAGTACTAGTGTAGGTATTAGATGACCAATATCAGTAATGTTACATAGTTCGTCATTGGTTTGCATTTATGCCTCGTTTATAAATTTGATAGATTAGTAGTTTTCGCGATGCCAAACTACGTGTCGCGTTTAACTGGTTCCATCTGAATTAAATGCTCGTACATTCGCCGATTTGACGAAAATTCTATCAAGTAATCCCCGACGTACATGTAAATCGGATTCTCAAAACTTTTTAATAAACGTAATTTGGACCATGTGAATGATGAGTTTTCTATATTTTTATACAATTATGATTAACCTTAATTCCATTAAAATATTTCATATAGTTTAACCAAGAAAAATGTGCAGTCAGTGTATTAAAACAAGGAAGTTTGATTACGTTGTTTCAAAGGAAAATTAAGTTTCCAGAACTCTCGAGATAGTGAATTTAAATGAGTCAGCATTTTTCGGAAAAGAATATATTTACGGAATAATACAACTTCTAATTTATGCGAAGTTGTTACGAGGAGCATATTTCACGACGATGATTTAAATGCATCTATATAAATAGATGACGCAAAAATTCGACATTCGAGAGGAATTCAATCGAGTCAACAGAACAATTTTCCATGCTAAAGAAAGATGACTCATACCATTAATTCGCTTCTGCAAAAATGTCATACATTATCGCAAACATTAATTACGCACACGGGAGCAATCAGGCCTGAAAGCTCTGCATGCTATGTGTCCTTATTCATTATCGATCTATGGCGGTGCCTTTCTCTCTTTCTGTCTTACTACTCGCCCACTCACTCATGTGTACATGATACATGTCACCTGCAATTTCATTCGACTCGAGATTTCTTCTCGTTTTTAATGCCGTCTTGAATTTATGAAAATTCAGCAATACGCATGATCTCGGTGCACGTGATTTCATAAGTCAGATTATTTCCGATAGTGCGCCAAAGTATTGCAAGGTTCGAACATCGCTACAATATTGTTTTAGCCTAGAGATGCTATGGCGTCTACTTTCCGTCGATCGGAAAGCGGACGAACCAACATAGGTTAGCGAAATAGCTTCAAGGCTGTCGAACTGGCCCGTATTTTCCTAGTAGGGCAACAATCATGAATTTCGTACACTCTATCCACGCCTGGCCAAGCTAATCGGCCTTTCCTAAACGCCAAACGTGGATATAAGTGTTTCTGGAGTCTTCCATTATGAAGGCTGTCTTTGCTGTTGTTCAATTTCATGGGCATACAAAGTAGAACTCGCAACGAAGCGTACTTACTTTTGGATGAGGGTGTCAATTGCTAAGGGAGTGGTTAGGACCGTGTCGGGCGTAGGACAACCTCAGGACAATGGGAGGTCTGGAAAAAAAGGGATCTTCGAATACAACCTGGGTCGATGAAAATACCCTGGGCGAACAATAGGCGATCAATTATTACAAGTAAAACGAGGCAGTGGAGAGTAGTGTGTCGTACGTATTACAATTGACAGGGTACACCGCTTGCATTCTAGGCGTAGGACTCCGGGCCAATCGGGTGGTCGGCGCGGCGAGCTTCAGCTGCTATTCGAGCTCCGATTGGATGCACCGCACCGCGGGCTTACGTGCCTCTCGCGATTTAATTTCTAGGGGGTAGGGACAAGGGAGCCGTGACTTGGGAACGCGTCCACTGCCATCGAAGTACAAGGAAACGGATAGTGCTAGCGCTCCTGCTTCTCTCACGAATTTCCCTGCCGGAGGTACGTAAATCCTGGGGAAAGGCGGGCGGCCGTCTATCGTGTGTGTCTACGAATGTTGACCGGAGGAAGCGGCTCAACCGGCGTGTATCGTCGATAGTGAGAAGTGCCGGGAAAAGCTGACTTTCCGTGGGTGCGATGCGCGACGTACCAAGTCGTGCTGCTGCCTCCATTTTGCGATTGACGTTCGTGGAGGGAATCGTTGCTGTGGCTCGCGCGTCCGACGCTCCGCACTTTTTCCCTCTCGGATCAGTGTCCTATTCATTGAACCCGGGATGTCATGTCTCCTCTTTACACGCGCCCTGCTTCACCCTTTTCCTTCGCCTATACGTCTCGCATTCGTTTCGCGATTTTTCTCTCTGCAATGGCCTTTTTTCCATCGATGCAAGAGGAACGAAAGTTTGTGCATTGCGCAACGCGCAGCGTACCTCGGTGCGCGGTTCTTCGCCGAGAACAGCAACGGTCTCTGCCCCCACCAATACTCTTGCACCCCCCACCGCTGGACCGATCGCACTCTGGATTTACTCCAGATATCTCGGGATACGTGCACCGCGACGCTTACCGTCGTTACCCCCACCGCGTCGCCAATGTAATTACGCCCGGGCGAGCCTATCGCAGTCATTCAAGCTTTGATTCGTACCGCGAACGCTTCGTGTCCCGCGTCACGTCATTCTAGAATCGAAATCAACAACAGCACAATTGTATGCATTCTAGATTAAGCGATGGCACGTACAAAGCAGACCGCTCGTAAGTCCACTGGAGGCAAAGCTCCGCGTAAACAGCTTGCCACCAAGGCAGCACGTAAAAGTGCCCCTTCAACCGGTGGTGTAAAGAAACCACACAGATACAGGTGATTGGATCTTCTTCATCTCGATGTAGTTGCCAGTGGGAGAATATGAATGATACTGAAAGAGTGATAAATGAGAAAGTGGTTATAAAATGATAGCTTGATCGAGATTGAAATTTCATTCAAAAGATTGGGAAATTACCGAGTCGAATTAGTTTACTGCTGTGAAAGAATATTCGTGATCCGACGAGCGAAAGTAATTGCAGAATCTTGTTTCTAGGCCTGGTACGGTAGCCCTTCGAGAAATCAGAAGATACCAGAAATCGACAGAGTTGCTGATCAGAAAGTTACCCTTCCAACGATTAGTTCGTGAAATTGCCCAAGATTTCAAAACCGACCTGCGTTTCCAGAGTGCCGCTATCGGGGCGCTCCAAGAAGCATCCGAAGCTTACTTGGTCGGTCTCTTTGAGGACACCAACTTGTGTGCAATCCATGCCAAGCGCGTCACAATCATGCCGAAGGACATCCAACTCGCCCGGCGAATCCGTGGCGAGCGCGCTTAAATTACGACACATAACTCGCATACATACCGTTTATTACTATTATTATTAATTATTATTAATTATTACCTACCATTTGTAACTATCGTGGATGAAGCATTTTCATTCCAACCCCCTATGCATTGTGTTGTATTCCATAACAAGCCCGTACAAGTTGTAACATCTTCACCCTTTGCCGATGCGCCGTAGGACGACGCGCATAATCTATCATGTATTCTATTAGATATCGTGAGATTTTAGAAACTACATGGGGACTCGACATTTTTAAGAAAACGACCTTGAAAATCAGCACGAGCAACTTAAAGAGAAACTCTGCACTTGGAACTTCCGTTACGTGTGTCCATGTATCGTCGCCTTCTTTCAAAATAAAAGATTAATCTTTCTCTTTTATACCTAGGCAATTGGTATTCCAGAGGGTCAAAGAAGATCTTGTTTCACATTGATATCGTATTATCATTGCTGCGAAGGAAAATACTTTTATGGGTACATTACATAGAAAAGTTGCACACTGCAGAATAACAGATTCTCTTTATAGAAATTTCCAGTGTAGTATTTACGCTAGAATTCGCATATCCAACAGATGCAATTAATCGCTGTTCACCCCAGTACTCATTGTTCGTGAAAAAATAAGCCTTTCGTAAATAAACATTCTAAATTATATTCACTGTCTATTTATTCCACAATAGTGGGTAGCTCTCATCCAATGATAAGATACAAGCAGCATTACGGAGTACTAATTGAGACTTTATTTTATGAGTGATTCCATATTCGCTTTACAAGTTTATACATAATGCAAATGACGAATGGATGACTCGTGGCGCTGCTTGGAAAATAAATATGATGATTCGCCCGATTATTCAAGTCTGTAATTACAGTTTCAGACAAAGTTTTCCTTACGTGGTAAGCGTGATCTAATTAGCAGTAGCGGTTCAGTTCTTAATATATACTATAGCTGGATGAAGTTTTAATGAAATTTGTCATAATATGGTGTTCCTACAGTTGTACAAATATCCGGAGCCGTAAAACTGTCTATCACTATGAATGGTGAAAGGCGCGCATTTTGTATAGCAAAAATGTACATTGTGAGAGTATTTGAACTTTTCGAAATATGAATTCGAATTCAAGATAAGTATGAAGTACATCACTCCGTTATTAAAAAATAGATATTGTTTTACATATATATGTATATATAGGTAGCTAACCGACTATAAAAGCTATTAGCACTAGCCACAAGTTAATGAGCCTTCTAACGTCAGCTAAAACTACATATTAAAAACGGGAGGTCACAAATTATTTATTCAGCATCACTTGAATATCTACAACAATAACATAAGTGAGTTCTAACGCAAAACTTTCATAACGTTTCCTTCCCTAACGGCTTCACCGGCTTCATTCTTACACATTACTATACGTATTTACAAATTTCACTCACACTGCCACCGTGAAACACCTCTCCTAATAATCGCTCATTACAAAAGGGAGCAAGAAATTATCTGAACGAGAGTAAGACAGAAACACGAGTTAATCCGTGAATAAACGTATTTGCGAATAAATAAGTTAACAGTGGGTTTAAAATAAATTAAGTGAGACTTTAAAATTATCTGAACCGACTGGCGCTGCAGCGTATGTTGCATATTGCGTACAAGTTTTTGTTGCGATATAATCCAGTGTTTATAATCGAATGTGGTTGTTGTTGGCTGACGCAAGCCCTCTGACTTGCCGTCTAGTCCTAATCAAACAGAGGTACAATTGTTTGTTACAATTTTGTGTTGGGCAGGCGCGCCTTGTGTGCATTTCTAAACTCTCTCGTAATGAAGCAGCGCTTCCCAATCATTTTCGACTGGATCGTGCGAACTAAAGTGTTACGCGTGTTACTATTATATGATTACCTCAATTCGAGGCCCTGCACGACACGAATACAATTACTCATTGCTCTGTTTACAAGTTGCAAGTAGAGAAAGTAGAGTCGTGTGGATTGAGAAATGCTGTACCTATTTATGGATCGTGCATAAATTGTACAACATACATGCATGTTAATAGGTGTCACGAAATATCACATCCGACATCTGTACTATGTACGTTCTTACTTTTTGAAAGAAAAGTCACTTACTGCTTTAGTTCGTTCGCGCTAAACTTAGAAATCTAAAGCTCCGTTTATTTTATCTATGAAACGGGCCGGACGGGAGGCAAGTTTCTCTGGATGCAGTTCCGCGCGAGCGTAAGCAGTCCAATACTAGACGTACTAGCTAACAATTTTACAGCATACATGATGCAAAAAGTGAAGGAATAAGAAGTATAAGAGTGACACATAAATTTCATGCAAGAGATTTGTTATAGAACTCTAATGAGTCGTTCTAGTACACGCATTCCACACCGAGTGTTCTACGCGCACGTTTCAGCCACGCACGGATACTATCATTCTCTACTAGTGAACGTCAGTATACTTTTGGAAGATTGAGCCACGAATTATCTAGTACAAATTTAATTGCGCCGCGTTATAGCAGCATGTGCAACACAACCATTCTAGAGTGAATATGAATAGAATTAGATTCGTATCCCGACATTAATAAAACATATCCGCGTTTAGAAACAGATCTATTAAAAGTTATTTGTATTCTTACCGATTGCACAAATTATTACTTTTCGTGCGCATACACGTAATATATACACATCTACTTTAGTCACAGAATTTTTGTACTTCGAGTGATTAAACTTTTTTTGTTGTATTATGACAAACGGTCACAATTGCAGTTTTACCACTAAGAATATTATAGAATGACACAAATTAATGGCCCAATCAAATGTCCGCGCAACATAAAGATACTTAAATCATAATTCATTCATGGGATCTTAAGGAATAAAAACAGTGCTATAATGTAACTAAAATGACATGGATTTTGATTAAAAAAGTCAAGTTATTGTCATTTGTCGAGTTAAATCGAAGTGATATGAAACATATCAAATTAATATTAAGACCACAAAAGTCTTAAGTAAATTGGTCCACGTTGAAAGATTTCAATCAGTGTGAGAAATCATCAATAAACGAAAGCATTGAATATATACAAAACGTTTTGATTAAAACAATCCTGCAAAAATTTTGGTGACAGCTCTTGAACTATCAAAGAATCAACGAATCGCGAATCAATTATCATTTAAAAATGTCTTGATATACACGAGAAACTCGAAATCAACAAGTAGGGTAACTACGAAAATAGCGTTCTCGATAATCCGATATAATGTGACCAAGGAACCACGCGAATCAGCAAAGCTAGATAGTAGCTGCAACTAGTATTATGCGGGCCTCTTAAATCCGAAGGCCAAGTGAAAAATTAGGAACTGTTCACTCTAAAGTAATAATACATGATATCCCATAAGAGTACCTACTTAAAAGGAATCACGGATACCACTGACACGTTTCTCAAATGATTTCACGCTCGTATTCGGATTATCAAGGCTTAATTATAGTATAATAGTCACGGTGCAATTGTACTTTTAACATCACATTTAAAGGGAGAACTGCTAGTGTAATTTCATTACAGGGGTAGGAGATCTATTGCGACAGTACATAATGAAAAATGCAATGAAGCGACGATTCATTTTGCTAACAGTATCTACGTAGCTGAGCTACTTTAAATTAAATTGTAAACGGGAAAATTAATAGGAATGGGCCTAGGTACATCGTGTTTCCTGTTAAGTATGGGGTTTCTATTCTTGCTTCGACCGACTGCAGCGCGGTTACCTAATAGCATTTCAGTATGCAAAGACGATGCATTGTCATTTTGTATAAAAATAAATATTTGCTTCTCTTAATTAGTAGCACAAGCAGTAATACCTATGGTACAAACAGATATTGCAGTCTTATCGAATAGTTCTATTTCACTTTATTTCGAACTTCGATGAAGTTCAGAAATTAGCCTTACGAACTGGGGTCAACAAGCTCTAGTAAACCACGAAGCGCAATTTCTCACAGGAAGCACTACGTACTTGGAACACAGTTAACATTGAATTAACATATATAAGTACATTTTCTTCAGTGAATATCATGTACAATGTCGTCTTGTCTATCCAAAAATTCCTTTCATCGAAAGGATGGAAGACGTACGATAATCTTTATGAACTCGACTGGCGCGCCGATTTATTATAACTGTAAAATCATGCTATTACATGATATTTACTTGCTACACGCAGTTCACAGGAATACCAAAAGAATGACATAATTGTTTAAAAATTATGTTGCTATTATGTTACCTGTACAGGTCTCGCACGGGCTGGTTCTCCTGAGATGGATTTTGACACGTATTTAATTTATTCTCCAATGCCTAGATGGTGAAATAATTTGAATTAGACATAATGGTCCCTAGTTATAAATTGGAGGACTTATAATATTTGCTATGGTTCATGCATTTTCCAAAGCATCCTCTTTATAACGGTTATTGCAACATGTGGTAAAAAGAATTTGCTTTTTACGTCACTTGTGGGTCTGTGCCGGAACTAAGCAGGTGTATCTAAAGGTATAGACTACGAACAAGGGTCAGTCTCTTTCAAGACGTGTTCAATAAAGGAACCCTTCACCTCCACCCTTACTGCTGACCACGCACCGGAACAAACGAAATCCTTTGTGACCAATCATCAGGCAAAATATTTCTTCTCAAATGTATTTCGCAAGAGGATTATCGCAAATGGTTTTCTGGGTTACGATGACTGGTCAGCCTTAACAATTTACGGTTTATTCTACGTCTATATCTACGAAGATAACACGAGGTGCATTATTCAAGTGTAGTGAGTGCATGTTTATGTACACTGTGGACATTTTAGAATTGTTTCCGGATCATTATTACGGGTTTTCACGTGATATATTCGATGACGTTCATGGAATGGCATATATATACACCTCAGTTACACGTAAAAGATAAATGTCATATACAAAAAGTGATCTATCAAGTAGTAATGATAAATGGGACATAAGATATAAGTTAGACTGAATATCCTGAAAAAGCAAAAGCATGTATCAATCATAACGAAGAAAACTAAATAGAGACCTGTTTTTAGAGAAGTTGAAAAATAATCTAACGGCGATCTATCATGGAGACCCGATCAGCATTTGGTCGGCCTAGATTGTTGCCTTATACACTGTGTAGGTGAATGAACCTGGACGGACGGTAAATCAGGGGGTGGTGTGGCATTCGATTTTTTCCCGTTCGGGCAAGAGCATTTAACCCTCCCACACTCCATGCAGACCCACCTGTTAAGCTACCAAAACACCATCTACATCACACTAACTACCAACATACTGTGGCTATGCTATATATGTGTAAAGTGCGATTCGTGTGTAACGTTCGGGTCAATATCAAAGGGTTTTCATAATATTCCAGGCATAGCTACGTCGCACGCAGTCCACGCGCTTTGCATAGGACTTTATTAACACACTCGTGGCTGGTGACGTAATATTGCGTCATGTTTAAATATAAAGCTGACAAATTTCAACATCATTTTCATTTGCTTTTAAAGGCCACAGTTCTGTGACACTCAATTATAGATTTTTGGAAATCATACACGACATCCAGCTAAAGCTTTCGCCTTAAAACCGCTGGATGCAAAAATCTTAAAACGTGCATATGTTCTGCGTAATTGACTGATTGTTCAATACATGATGAAATTGTATAATGGGGCTGGTGAGACTTAAGGGAATTGTTGTTGTCTTTGTGACTTAATATTCGGAACAGATAATACACAGCAAACATGCTTCAAGCTTTTAGGCTGACATACACACTCCAAAGTGCATATCCTACTGCCAAACAATAGTATAGAAATAGAATTGGTTGTACTTACGCCAACCTTCCGCATCAGGTCACCGATCATATTCATCGCTAATATTCTCGTGCACGGTGGCAACGATGGATTGACATTATTATTGTTGTTTCCAGTTACACCCCCTACAACTCTGTTTCCCACTAATTGCAAACAGGAAAAGACAAATGTTACAACAGGCATGTAATATTACAGATCGCACAGATCCAATAATGAAATTAGTAAGCTAGCAAGGTCAGACACCTACTCGACTCGCGGAGTAAAAAAAAGTGTATAAAAAAAGCATCTTGCATGCAGAAAACTAGAAAGTACATTCTCTAGTCAAGCTAAAATAAAGTACAGGTTTGTCAAAATAAGTTTTATTTCATTAATGACAATATTGTATGTATGTACAGATAGATCAAAGTGTTTATTTAAAGCATATTGCAATATTAAATATGTTAATGTAGGCGGAAAGTTAATTATTCACAGTGAGCTTAATTATCGTTAACAGTCTTAGACTTCAAAGTAAATGAATCAATTCATTTTTACCTAGGAAAATGACGAATAACGTAAAAAAGCGTAATGTATATTACGCTTAGAGTTACGAGTCGAACAAGAGTTCCGATTTAAAGTCCGCGGTAGCCCAATTAGTTAAATGCTTATATCGTACCGATTCGAGATTAGAGTATTATTAAAGATCATCTCTTTGGACCAAAGCAAAACATGCGCTTAGTTTTACGAAAAGTATTGTGAATCTTACTTTTTAGTGGTGAAGTTGTCGTGTTACTTGGAGGTAAGGTTTGTGAGACTAATGGGGTAGTAGGTGGCATATGTGTTTCCAACTCAACTTGCAGCTTATTACTATCGACGAGATTGCGAACTCTTTCCGCTGATTTATCATTGTCTGGGTGATGCCGTTCTTGGACTTGTATCTCTTGTTTTAAGTCTATAATTACATGTCATATTAACCAAACATAAACAAAAAAAAAAACATTAAGTGCAAAATCCGAATTTTTTACTGACCTCTGATTTCGTCCATTAGTCTCTGCACTACTACTTTCTGGCCTTCCTTCTCATCAAGCTCAGATTCTAACAATGCATTTTTCTCTATTGCTGAATTGAGCTTAACTTCAATTTCCTCTAATGTTACCCTATTTATCCTGTAACAATTAAATACCCAATGCATTTTTGTATCTTTCTCACTGGCTGATCAATTATTGTGGGACCCATTGATAGATACCTGTGTGCTCTTTCCAAATCATCATTTTTCTGTTCTAATTCTCTAATGTACTTTAACAGCTGCTCATGCTGAGCCTCAAAGTCTTGTGCCTTTCCTTGAAACAGCGCACAGTCTGCTGCTTGCTGGTCAAGCCTTGATCTTAGCTGTTCCAATTCAGTGGCAAGTCTTGAATTTCGTTGTCTTAGTTCTCTGTTTGTCTTTTCTGATTGCTCCAATGATGCTTCCAATTCTCTCTCTAAAAGCCTAGAGTTCTCCTGATATTCTTCTAGTTCTTTCTCTGCATCCACTGTCCTATGGTACCAAAGAATGTTATGGTACTTATGTTCTTTATAATCAGTTTGTGTAGCAAACATTAATAATAATTGGGGATCTTATTCACCTCTGTTGCATGTGACTAGCAACATTCATCCAATATTGGATCTCATCGTCCTTAGACAGGAATTTGGGATGGTCCATTTCCATCATTGTTTTAGTATTTACAAATAAAAATATATTTATCCTCTAATGTCAGCCGAGCCTTTAGTAAGACTTCTACTCAATTTAGTTCTATTGGTTGTACATAGGCATTCTGAAGACAAAAACATATTTTTCTTCAGCTTTCCCATAGAGAACATATACATTGATTTTTATGTAAATCGAATTAGACAAACTGTACAATTAAATACACAAGCATTCTTCTCCCGACGAAATGATAGGAAAGATAGAGCAAAGCATCTCGAGCATCGAGTTGTTGGTCAATATTGTCTAACCTAGGACTGGTGTTTTGCGACTCCAAAACAAGGGATAACAGGATTGCAATTAGGACTGGACAGTGAAGCCGTAACCGAAGAATGTTGGAGGAAAGAATATTAATGGTGTCAAACTGAAAAGCGTCGAGGAATGAAAGATAAGCAGGCAATTCGACGTACTATATTGAGTTAGGGAGACGAGAAGAGGACTTACGTGCAAGGTTGCATCAAAAGCGGACCACAAAACGGACCACTGTAAATAAAGGTGTCCGCGATCGATTGCAGAGTAATCGTCAGTCGATGTTACAAGCACAGAACTAAAGAACTCGCGCATGAAGCTTAATACGAAGTTTTCGGGCGGAATATAAATAAGGTGGACCTTGGGAAAGCGCTAGGCGGGTGAAACGTATGCGAGAGTGTCGCACGCGTGTGACAGAAGTGTCATTACCGTGTAATTATGAGTCACTGCTCGCTATGGTAAAGCAGGGAAAAATCCGTGGTATTGCGTGTGTGTATAGTGCATCGAAGACAGCTTCCGCGTTAGGGGTGGCTCTCGGTTTGAGGGTCCCAGTGGACCAAGCGAAATGGTAGCCCGCTCGGCCAATCATCGAGAGCAAGCCGTTGCCACTGTTAGCAAGAATTTACTCCACGGGATGCTGCGAGCTCCGAGATTCAATTGCCGTTTCTCGCAGGCGTGCCTCTTTACCAATCGCAAAATGGCAGGTCCGAATCGTCCGAATAACGCGATCATGTATCCACAAGCCGCGAGATTTGATAGACACGAATTACAACGGGCAACCCGTTTTAGCATGCCAGTCGATTTCTGGAAAACTCGACTAGCGATCCTAGCGGGTGGCTTCCTTCAGGAGAAGTTCGCTTTATTAGACACAGGAATTTTTGGAAAATAAACCAGCAATGCTACTCAAACAAAATTGCCAACGACTGTTATTCATACTTCGTGTAACACACACCGATTTTTTAAAGATAGTTTGGGGAAAAACACGTCTGAAATTTATGATAAAGCTACTGCGCAAGCTTTGTTCCTGATCTAGGTTTTATTGAACTTTCGATGCATCTTAGATTTATTCAGTAGCGCCGTCTGTAAATGATAGCACTTGGAACACGAAAATAAAGTTGGCAAAAGTAGCTGTCACGTCGCTTTTATTGCGCTGCATGCACGTACCCACCCTGTGACATTTTTTCCTGGAAATATAGCTAAGAAAGCACTTGGCAAGGATCGCTGATCGGTTACCACAGTTGATGGCTCGTGTGTTGCGGAAATATAGGATCTTTTTCAATTATTTCGCGAATCATAAATTTGTTGTCAATCTTCATGAGAATATTTACACTCAAGTAAAATTAAGGGTGCGCCCGAAAAATGCAAGGAAACTCACCGGTACGTTGACATCGAGCCGTCGCCAGCTGCCGGGCTGTACCAGCACTCACCATTTTCTCTTGTCACTCAATCGGTATAGGAATAAGATGTAGATGCGCAGCTACACGATTCGATGCACTTGTCGATCTATGTCATTCCACGCTTTGAGTAAACCTACACACAATCTAACATATAAAATAATGTAGTTCAGTGGTTCCAACATAGGGTATCACCCGCAACAATAATAATGTTGCATTGTTTGTAGTTACTGTAGCTGTTACACCAATGCACTCCTGTCGTAGTTCTAACGTATTTATTACAACATTACGACAAGATCGCAGTGTTAATAAAAAATTGATTGTAAATTCATGGGCAAAATGGAAGAGTACTGCGTTTCATTGGATCCCGAGACCGGCTTACATTGCACACTTTACTTATACACGAATGTGCAAAATGCAAGTGAACTACGAAAGAAAATCATGACCGGAGAATTGTCATGTTGTATTTTAAAGGCAGCTATTATAGCAGATCCCTTTCAAGTAGTGGTAGCTGCCAATAAGGCTGCTGTGTGTTCGAAACTTGGACATTTAACGACTAAAGGTTTAAATACCGAAGTCCTGTTCAACCTTTCGATATCGAAAAATATATCTCGCTCATTGATTGAGTTTGGTATTGGGGACAGTGATAAAGATATCATAGTATCATTAATACATGAAGCTAATACAAAGGGGGACCTGCTGAAAACTCTTGACAGTACTATTAAAGGAGAGAGGGTTCCAATCTCCAAACTGCCAGATTACACAAATCATGAGCTTGTGAAGAAAACTTATAAAATTGACAATGAAGAATTGGGAGTCTCTAGTTTAATTAATTGTATTGTTTCTAAGATGAGTTGTAAAGACTTTGCCTCATTGAAATAAACTTTTATACTGCAATAACGATTTTTAATCACTTTACAAATCTTGCAACCTGTAAATATGTATATATCCATAATCCGAGAACTAAGAAAAAGTTGTGGCTGATGATGCTGTGTTTCTGATTTTTATTCACTCATAAATAAGGCCAAAGATGCATAGAAAACAATCATTATATCTGCAGGGACACTCGGGGTGTTTCAAACCCTGCAAGAGCCAAAATATTCATTCAAGGACAACCATCCTCAAATGCATGTAGGAGCAATGTGGTATTGACAATTTGTTAAGAATGTCTTGGCAGACTGCACATGTCACACATTGCAAGTTCTGCAGCATTGAGAAAAGTGCAATAGCGACAAGTCCAAAGGGCTTGTTCCGGTTGTGGTTCTGCACTTGCTTCTGTACCAACTCCTATTCCAGTAGCCCCCATGCTGGAGGATGATGGTAATCTCAGATTGCTACTAGTTGCAATTATGAGTTGTTCCACAGTGGCCCAATGTTCTGATCTTACCCATTCCATTGCTTTCTCCTTGTCTTTGTTGCAAACTGCTTCCAATAATGGTGCCATATGCTCCTGAAAATGTAGCTAATTGCATTCTACCTTTCTCCCAGACTTACACATTACAATCATGGGATAGTACACAGAATAATTCAAGATATACAGGAACATCCATTCATGTGTTTACCTTCATTGGTAACATATCCATAGTGGCAATAAAGAGGAGTAAGTGAAAGTCTGAAGTAGCATCCAGAAATTGATCCTGATTAAACTGTTGCATATAGGAGCACAGAGAGTTAAATTCCTGAACTTGTCCATCAACGAGTCTGCAATGGAATAATACTTCCAACTGATAACACCCTTACCACTAATGACCTTAACTTTGTCAGCCAACATATAAAACATACCTATTCTCAATTGGAAAAGGAGTGATATCATCACTAACATGGAAAGTGAATTGTGGAGTAAGTGGTGTAGATACTGGCACATCCACCAATAAGTATTCAACTGGCAATGGTCTTGCCAGCCTGGGAACTTCATTGCCATAAGAGTCTTTCTCCTGTAAGAAAAGTATAAAATAAAGAAATATACAACAACAATGCCTACAATTATTTGGAGTCGAAGGGAATAAAGGGTCAGTGTGACAAGTTCAAATGATAATTCTGATAGCTATAGATCGGTGTGTTAGGCCAAGTATACGCTAGCGCTCTATCGTTGGTTCGCCACGACCCTGACACCTGCCCAGGCTAGAACCTGTGGAATCAGAATGGACTGAGCGAGAGCGTATAAAACGAGATTTCCAAGGGAGAGTGTAAAGGCCAGTCCATAGTGTTGGCGGTGACGGCGATCGTTGTCGACGGGGCGCGCGCGCACTGGCTAAAGGTCGCGGTCGCGAGGAAGAGCGCAGAGGCGCCGTTTACAAGAGAGTGGACGTCGGAAGCGGGCAGAAGAGAAGGGCGAAGAGTTGGATGACGAGAGGGTGTCCGGGGAGGCGTCCAAGGGTGGGAAAAGTGGGGGGATCAAAGCACGTCGATGGAGGAGAGAGGAGGCCGGGGCTGCGGAGGGTAAAGCAACAGCGTAAGCGAGGAGCGCGCGCCGTGGTGTGTGTCGGTCGGTCGGTCGTCGCCGCCATGCTAGTGGTTAGTTTAGTGAACCAAACATCATGATGTGGCAAAACGCTGGCACGCGCTAACGCCGAAGTAACCGCCGCTTAACCGGCGCGCCGTCGTTATGTTATCCCCAATAACTCACGACGTTCGATAAGCGGAGAGAGACTACGCGAACCAAAGTACAAAGCGAGGAGAGCCGCGCTAAAAACTCTCCACGGCGGCAGCGGCAGCGGCAGCGGCAGCGGCGACGAGGACGACGGCCTGCCCGATTCTCTCTCCAGTGCGTGGAAGCGCGCGCGACACACGACGTCAGCCCCGATGTAAATTAAAGCCGTGTCTCTAGTGCGTCCGAGCGAACATCCACGCAGAAGTCATCGCGGCACCAACACGCTGGAAGTGACGAGAGTGCCAACGGATCCATCGCGCGGCAACCAGGCGATCGCACCAATCGCATACATGGTACGGAAGCATTTACACGCTCCTGGCTCCTAGAGGCACTCCAGCCGAGAGGGCCCAGAGAGTGCGGGAGAAAGAGGGAATATATATCGGGAGAATGAGTGTGACCGCGAGAGGGTGCCAGGCCGAGAGGGAGAGTGAGAAAGAGCGAGCGAGCGAGTGAAAAAGATTGGGAAGGATCGACAAATGGGAGCGAGAAAATGTGACCTGCCTGCTGGTACATGTAGATCGTCAGCAGAAGCCACGATATTCCCGCGGAATTCGCCTGCCAGCCACTCTACCGGGAGTCGCATTTCCCTCGAATCCCGACTTGTCATGGGCCACGATGCGCCAATTCTACTTAACTGAGCTACCGATAAGCCCCACCAATCCATATATCGTCCATCCGAGCCTTTTATCACGCTTGCTTGGACCAATTTCTCCAGCATTTCACCGAGCAACGAGATGCGTGTATTCGATATGTCCTTCCTCGATAGCTTCCCCCCACCTCCGCTGGACGTTCCTCTCTGCACGAATGGCGAATCCCAAGACTTGGACTGCACGACCCCCTAGGTTTTGGCGGGATTTCGCGCGCATGCGTTCTCCCGCGAGAAATGTCATTTTTTTGCTGTTCCATTAGAGTCTTAGCCAAATCATTGCATAATAACTTGATTGCGCGCCGTTCCTGCCGATATGAAGCTAACCTCCTTCTATGATCTCGCTTACGATGCCGAATTATCCTCAGCAAGCGTGAGCCTGATGCCGCGCGCAAAGTAGCTTTACGAGAATGCCTGCTGAGAGGGAACACATGTAGATGAGTCGAATGCGCTCGATACAGGTGGATCACTATGTCCCTTCCATCCTTTCGTCTTTCCCGCCCTCTGCTGCTTCCACACATTTCCCTCCAGATATTGCTAATTTGCCCTCGAAATTCAACGTGTTTACAATCGAAAGGTTTATCAGACGCCTCAATGTGGCTTCGTCACTTTGTGTATTCGTAATTGGGCTGCTAAGAATTCGAGATGTTTGGATTATTTGAACGTATATCGGTCGCGTGAGATAGCGTTATCGTTCGCTTAATGTTAAAACAATGAGCCAAAGCACGAATCTACGTACGCGTTAAAGAAAAATAATCGAATCCCGACGATTTTTCTGTGAAACGGTTCCGTTTGTGTGTCGGCCTTCCACTATTGCCTTTATGTCGATATGTTTTCCTCCGAAGAGCTCGGTGATACCATCTTATTGTATCAGAAAAAGAACGGAGTAAGTGGGCGAAAGAAACCAACGAAAGTACAATAGTACTGACACCTTAGGACATTCGTTACTATAGACTTGGTATAATCCACGGGGGAAATATGTTAAATCTGCTGCTGAATCTTTTTGTCTGTTTACACGTTCTAACGCTATGATACACGAAGCCGGTTACACATTTTTTCTATTGTTGCTTACGCAGTTCACTGGGTGTATAGAAGATATTCGAAGATATTCCTCGCTTCCTTTCAGATGCTGGATCCGAGCGTACTAACGGACTTAGAGGAACTGACGCTTTGCAGTTATTGCAAGCAGAAGTACAACGATGCTGAGCAGTGCCCGAAATACCTCAGCTGCAAGCACTACTTCTGCTTGCGCTGCATAGAAAATAATTTGTTAAAAGGGCGCGAGCTGTTCTGCGCGCACTGTTGGAAACGGACGGACTTAGGCGATCACGGCCCCGATGCTCTGCCAACGTATTCTCCTCTCCTCACACTAGCCAATAATATATCTCACCTAAAAATTACGTCGAACAATACGTCTGGGAAAGTCGCCGATAAAGAACGCAAGGTACACCATTGATAGACCTCTTAAATTAGAACTAACTTAGATTTTATTCTGCGGCATGCTGAACGTACATGATTTCAAGTGTGTTTATACGCGAATGGTGTGGAAAGCATACCGTATGAAGCCGTATTAAGTACGGTGCTAATAGTAATAGGATCATCAAATAAAGCCTCTAACACGTTTTTTTGTTAAAAATATGACTAGCATCTTTACGTATAAAATTACGACTAACACTACTTTTTACTAGTTACTAAAATCAATTTATAAATGCTGCTTATAGAGTGAGAATTGCCACACACACGGAATGCCACTAGCATTGTGGTGCGGGACGTGTTGCACGGCGCTTTGTAGAGCGTGTGCGACCCCGCAAGAACACCCGGGTCATCAGATCAAGTCTCAGACAGATGCCAAAGAACAACTCATATCCGACGTAAGAGATTTTTCGTTTTTCTCCGATTTAGAATACTACCACCGCGAAAAACTCTCAAGTTATAAGTGGGGTGCATTTAATTTACAGGTCCAATTAGAGCTAGTGGCAATGGGAAAGTTGTCGACGGAAATTCAAAGACTGGCTATGCAACAGCGCGAGTTTTTGATAAAAGTACTGGAAGCCTGTGTGACTCTAAAGACACACGTGGAGACAGATTTACAGAATGGCTGGAGTCACTTTCCCGAAATAACAGAAGCGCGCGAAACTCTAGGCAAAGCAAAGGCCAGCTTGCAAATGATCGACAGCCCTTGCGATGTCTACAGCTTGCACTCGCAACTGATTCTCGAGAAACAGAGGCTACAATCCAAGTACCAAGAGATGGTATTGCAATGCCAATTGGACGATCTCATCGGCAACTCTGGAGTAGTGTTCGATTTTGGTTTGTTGAAACAAGCACTAGCCGGGATTCACACAGGAGAATCAATAGTCTCTCAGGGAGCGGGTAACGGCAGCAGGCTACCGAATCATTTGGCTGCATCTCAGAATCCGATATTGTTCCTTACGAATTATTGTATGTCACAGCTCTATTCGAGGCACATAGTTAGTAAGCAGCATATGCAAAATGGCTCCATAGAATATCATACGAGCATGATGCAAGCACAACCAAATCCTGGTTCTGTGCACGTGCATCAAGGCCCGCCACAGCCAACAGGACCTCAACAATTACTCATCCCGCCTGGTTCGCCGTCCGTTAAACCCGTTCCGCCCGCACCACCGAATGCCATGTTACACCCTCAGCAACAATCAGGCTTTATACCAGATGGGGTTGGTTCCAGCGGTGGGAGTCTGGTAACCGTCCACTCATCCCCGCAGCCACCGTCCACGGGAATATCCGCGACCCTCCGGGGACCTTCGAATCCCTATCCTCTCTACTACTTCAATATTGAAGTAAATGGATCTCCACACGGGCGAATTGTAATAGAAGTGAGGCCTGATGCGGCCCCGAAGATGGCGAAGAATTTCAGTGTCTTAGCAACGGGTGAAGTTGGGGTTGGTTATAAAGGTTGCACTATATTCCAGTGCTGGGATGGTGAGTCCGTAATCACCGGTGACTTCGAGCAAAATAATGGTCGCGGAGGAAGAAGTATATTCGAAGAAGGATACTTCATGCCGGATGATACAAAGTTCCCAGCAGTGAGGGGCGCGGTTGGGATGCGGAGAACCCAGAAGCGACATGATAATCTCGGTATGGTGGGATCCCAGTTTCGTATAATACTGCAAGAGATGCGTGGATTTACGGGAATTTTTGGACACGTTGTCGAGGGCTTGGAACTAGTCGAAAAGATATCGACGTTTGGCGACCAGACCGGCAAGCCTACCAAGAATATCCTAATAACAAAGTGCGGTAAATTGTAACGACATCGTTTTGCGGTTAGTATCGGAGGGTAGTAAGTACCCATATACCTTACTTTTTCCCGCTCTAAGTAACTAAGAGTCGCGACGGTATTCCCGGTACAGTTTTTCTTGGGCAAGGACAGGCGCGCGTAAAGAGTCAGATACGAATGGATCGCGAATAGAAACGGATACACATTGATGATACACACATACAGATACACATACGCGCGGGGCATTCAGCCAAATGATTGTTATGTCTCCAGAGATTCGGAGACACCGTTGCGACGTAGCTCCATGAATCGCGATGCTCCGTACGAGTCTCACACAACTAACTATTAACAATAGAATTCTAAAGATGTTGAGTCTATTTTTAAACGTGGACGCACGAGAGAAGAGAGAAGAAACAATAAAGATCCATATTTTGCTATTGATCGGGAATCAAGAAGATTCTGTATCTACAATAACGACGATGATCGATACATACGTACCTCAGATCGATCGTGATATCGATACGACTTCTAGGTGTACGAGATTTGTTTTAGAGATGGTTCGACATTTATTTTGGCTATCGGCGTATTGCAACGTATAGTTAGATAGAGCGTTTCGCAAACTGGGATGGAATATGCCATCGCAACGGCATAATCCCGCGGACGTTGCTAACACACTAGATAGTAGATAGTAAAACGTGTAGACGGGGAATAAGTACGGAAACGGGGCTATTGTGTATATATACACACGTATATCTATATATTTGTAAAAACACGTACAGACGGGAAACTATATCTTTCACTTTGTGAACGTAACGCGCGACTTCGTTACAGTCAAGAATCGTGATTCCATATACGCAGGTCGTTTAGAACCTTAAGCGAACGGTACGTTGGTACGTGGGTGAATATTCGGTTTTGTCTGATTAGCGATCACGTATCGTTCTGTTCTAAGAATGAAAAACAAAAACAAAGAGCTGAAGGGGGAACAGAGGATTGCTGTCGGGAAAAACGTAGGTCCCACCGAACGGATCAAAAATGCTCCTCTCTTTTCACTTTTCTCGCTCTACTAAGCCGTCGTAAATTAACTGTTATTTAAGGACAGATCTCAAGATGCACGCGTATGCAAGGCCTAACTACTACTACGTATGTAGATCGTAAGCCTCGTCGTATGACCGGAACAGGAACGAAATGAGCGGATATATGTCACACACGAATCATTCCTCGATGCTGTATATCGAAATACTATGATAATGTACTGCGTTATACTATTCGTCTAAATCCTCGTAAGCCTCGTCGTTATGTATAATATTGTCATGTACACGTGTGCGAGGAAACGCGTCGAAATGCGTACACCGGCACGTACAGGCAAGGCGCACCCTATGTATCGTAGGAAACTGCACGCCCTCGTCGTCGTGAATGCCTTTTTCGAAGAAAGCCTCATTCGATGTTGAACTTGAAAGTTTTAACACTTGTTAATTAGCTGATAATGTGTCTCGCGTTGAAAACCCGTTTGCGCTACGACGAGCGCGAGAATCGCCACTAGAATGTAACGTAAATGTAATAACATGCGACGACCGGAGGGTGGATTGTGCTCGAATGAATTACTCTCGTTTCGGTAGTAAAGAAATGAGCGGATCTGATAATCTAAATTTCTCTCGATGCTTAGATGCGCAACTATTCACGTTTACCGAAGCGAGTCAAGTTAGAAGCCCACCTGTGAACCTACAAAATTATCCACGCGCGCGCGTATATATATATATCACATATATTTTTATGAACGTGTTGAGGTAACAACGCATAGCTTGTAATATCGACTCTAACAACCGACAGGTTACACCTTGCCACTCGCGTTCGAATTAAACGACTGAGCGGCCAAAATTCTCGACCATTTCATTTTCCCGGCCTGCACCTCCCAACCGCTTTCTACCTGAATCCCCCACCTCTTCCACACTCGCGTTCATCGACCCTACCACTTACCCTTTCCCACTAAGTTAAGGCGTACTGACCATTAAATACAAGATCGAAATTATTTTGTTCATAGGCTACGGTAAAACATAGCCGTAGTACTCTCGCTTCAATTTTTATTGTACGTATCCATTATACATGTACGAGGAAACGTTCGTTACCCAACTTAAATGTACTTTTAATAAGTCGATTTTGAGTTATAAATTGTTTTCTCCCAAATGATGTATATTTCAATACATATCTGAACCTTTCTGTTATATTCGCCACCACAAGTGACTTAGGAAATAAATATCGTGGACTTACCTTATAGAAGACGTCTGGAACGTATTGTTTATCAGTCGATTCAATAACATATCCGAGCTCAGGGGCATCTTTCGTAGGAACCAAGCAGCCGTCCCGTACCAATGCCATACACTGGTTAGACACTTGATAGCCTTCCATGTGAACCTGATTTTTATCGTCACCTGTAATCAGTCAAAATGCTCTTTCAATGACGCTGGAATGATAATAGAAGCTTTCAATGTATGGAACTCTCTGGAAACCTACCGGTGACGCAAACCGTGACAAATTTTGATCCGAAGTAATCGTTTGGAGAAAAGCGGCAAGGATTTGGATGTTGATTTTGGAAATATCCCGCCATCATACATTCTTGAGCAGATAGGAAGTGACTCTCTATATTTCGAACGTGCTTCACCTAAACAAATGGAGCGAACAAAATTAAGCCAAGCCAGAGCGGATATTTATAGAAAGACTAACACCTGTCTTATAAGCACTTACCGTTCCTTTCTTAACGTCGTCAGCTATGAGATCTGTAAAAATCCATCCAACTCTTCTCAGCTTAAGTGAATGAGCCAGCTCGTCTACTATCGCTTGCTTTTCATCGGGCAAGAGACGTATCGAATCTTTTGTACTTTCCTACAACAATTCGATGATTAGCGAATGTTTACATAACACGTTTCTTAGTCTCGTCGTACTAAGTCCAACGTACTTGGGGTGGCTCATATATAGCTGCCACTACGGCTCTCACTCCTAATGGTACATCCGTGTGTATTTCATATCTTCCATATAAAAATCCAATGCGTTGGTGACCCGTAGTGCGCCAATAGTTAAGAAAACGTTCGACTAAACTAGCATTTTCAAACATAACATTATCCACGTGTCGATACATCTGACGATTTAGAGTAATGGAATTCGGCTGGCATTTGCTACAAATGCCGCGTGGCCAGGGTGGATGATCCTTGCAACCAGTCTTTATTCGGCAGCTTATGTCTTCCAGTTGTATAAATTTGCCCCTAAACATGTATTAGTGCTTATGAAATATTCGCGTCATATTCTTAAAGGGATAATTTACGAAGACAATTACCTATCAACACCAGCAGTGAGTTTCCTGAGATATGAATGAAATGAAAGGTGTTTGACATTTTGTGCTTTCAAATAAATTTCATCAAAAGGTTCCAGGGGAGAACAGTGAACACAGCACCCATTTACTCCATGTCGGCATCTACAAAGATATTATTGTTAGATTTAATACCATGAACTACAAAACATTTGCCCTGTATTCCTAACTTACAATTTTTCATCCCTCTTTCGTTGTATTTTCCCATCTAGTTTCCATAGTTGCTCATCTACTTCATCTTCAGCTACACCTGATGATGACCGTGCAATGCCAGTCACACGATTGTTGCTTGAAGAAGCTTCTACTAAACCAGAGTACCATTATAGTCCATATTCCAATGGATATGAATAAAAACTAAGCATTTTAGATTTAGTACAAATGCCTGCTTGGTAGGAATTACCTGAGGGGGCATTGGATGCACTACTGGTCGATGGTTTGCTCCATAAATGAGCACCATTAAGTGGTACCAAATACAACATATCTCCATGTTTGAGGCCAACAGTAGAAATTGTCTTACTTCTGGTGGATATGAGTTCATCTTTGGTATTTGGCTGCTTGTACAAGCCAAACCCAAAACTGTTTAACTCAAAAGCTTCATATACCTGAAATCATTTATATAATATAAATTAGCTGCTCCAATTCCTCTCATGCTCAAATAAAGAACAAACCTTCTCAAATAACTGAGTTATAGTATCAGAAGGGTTGACCTCTAAGCGTTTTGTTCCTTCTGGAGACTGTACACGTAGTAGCTATCAACAAAGGAGAATTATGTGTAGTACTACAGATTTGTAGTAATTGTATTGAATCTGATAAAAGGTAATATTTATCCAGACCAATGATGACCAATAATTGCATAGTTTTGCAGCACAAACCACAATTTCTTCACCACACCACAATTTTTCAATTTACACATTTATCTTCCAAAAATCTTGATTTTCTCACGCAGTACACGAAACTTATCATCTAACTTGTTGAATCAAGTGAAATGCAAATAAAATGTTACATAATAAACTATCGAAAATGAAAATTATGGACGCCGAATAACAGGTGACAGGGTAAAGGCGAAAATGAGTTAGATCTCATTAATTCAGGGGAAATTTGAAAGATTAGTCTTCCAAAAGTAAATAAGGCACAAGAAATGAAGGAAAAATCATCGCAAATGTAAAATCCAATCGGTCGTTAGCCTTGGAAGTTTTTGGTAAATTCCATCAATGGCAACGTGCGAAAGCCAAGGTTTTCAGTGAATTGGAATAAGTATACATTTTTGTTAGGGAAAGGCCGGTCCATTAGTCCGGCTAGAATCTCTCAGGATTCTTTCGAGAGAATAATCAGCCAGGATTGCTTGACTTACGATTTGCCTGGACTTTGACATTTCGCCGGTGTCGTTGAAGCATCAGCTGTTCAAGCCGCTATTCCGCTTGGCTGTTTTGAACAGGCTTCAGCTAAAGTCCCTAGCCGCGCACCCAAGGAATTCTGTCGAGTCAACGTCTGACACCCTAACCTGTACCGCCGAGTCTAACTGAGTATCACTTTGATTGGAGTGTCGACAAAGTTATGCTTTCGATCGGCCTTCAAAACCAGTGGTGAGAGAGGCTCGATTGGTGCGGCATAACAATCCTCGAATCACCCGGAAATTCCCGCCCGTTCGTCGAGCAGTGAGCCCCGCGCCTTTGCAATCAGAGCTCGAACAAGTCGGGCAAAACTTCACCGACTAGATACCATCCTGCCACTGCTAGGAAATAGCGAGCGCAGCAGACGTCGCCAATCTACCAATACCACCGGCGGCTCCGTACGCTCTGTGTAAGTATGTGTTTATCACTCAGCCGAGCCGACGACTTGTCACCCCCGATTTTTCCCTGCCACTGCCTTCCGCCTCTGCTTTGCTCTCCTCTTCCCAGCTCTTCTGCTCTGCTCTTCACCCCTTATCCTCACGCACTATCTAACGCAAACACCGAGGAGCGCCCTGATCACTGCCTATTGTTCGTCCGATGCCCGAGAAGCCCGTATCGCCAGAAGAAATTCGCCAGCTCGCCTCTCACGTGAACACCTCGTACATAGCTTCGATCGCTGCGAGCGCCGGACTTTCCGTGCAAGTCACTTTGCCATTCATTGCGAAACGAACTCCGATCGGGAGGTTCGCTTCGCCCGCTCAACCATCATCGCTTCCTCTCCTCCCGTATCAGCCTACTCAACACTTCTCCTCTTTCTATACATCTATATATGCCTCTACTTTCGAATTTCTGCAATTTCATGAATGACTGTATCGCGCGCGATTCCCACTGCCCGATGATTCGTCGAATTCGTGCGGCGACACGCGTACTCCTGCGACTTTCCTAGACTTTCCTAGACTTTCTCGGGAAAGGGAGCGATTCACCGAGAGCAACGTCGGTTGTTGAACTTATCGAAAATTAGTGTCCGGTCATGGCCACGGGTCCGATGCTTGCCAATTACCAGGTGATCGCCTTCGGTTAAAAATAAGGTGCATAGAGCGTCTTCCTGTTGAGAGAAGCTCAAGGAAGTGATGAACATATATTTCCGATAAAAGAATTCAGTTGACACGACTCTTAATTTTACACTCGTTAATCAGCGCCGAGATCTTTTTGGCAGTTCAATCTTTTGCTCAAAGCCATGCTTCTCTCATTGCAGGTGACAACAAGCGAAATTTAATTAAGTAAATTGCAGAGGAGGCATCGTCGAAAACGCTTAATCTTTCGTCATTCCCCGTTGCATAAGCACATCGAAAGTGCGGCGGACGCGTAGTTTGCAGCGCTCTACATTAATTCATAGAAGTGGCCTAGCTGTGTTCTACTTCTTCCTGAAAGTGGAGTAACTTCTATAAATGATTTTGCTATTCGTGATACCGCGTCCGAGTTGAATGTACCGCGCAATTCCCATTTATCCTAGTGCTTTATCTGATATAAACTCGCAGTTTTGAATTAACGATTACTTAATTGCACAAGACAATTCGCAAGGGAGTCAACGACACGAATCAGTCATTGTACATGCTATACAACTTGTCCACTTACAATTACATTTTCCTGAAGATGTTAATTTACCATCAATAAACTGAATTTGATTTGGTACACGCATTTATTGTTTTATTACCTCTATCGAGTATATTAAATAGCGATTGTTTATTGGCTGTGATAATCTGTCGCTGCTTTCATCACATGATCCTCATCTTTATCTCTTTCCGACAAATATTAACTTATTACTGTTAAGAAACCGAGATGCAGATCCGAAATTCCTTTGGTGCGCGTATTTATCTTAGTCCCAGCTGATCAGTTCAATTAATGATCCTACGAAGCCTTGCAGTGTGTGTATGAAAAATGGATTGTTTATTGGGCATGATGATCGGTGGACGGGGGCTGGCTTGGCAGTATGACCCTCTTACCTCTTTAGCGTTTCTTGGTGGCGGGTTCTCGACTAGCAGCGCACCGAGTCTCGGTCTCTCGGGTCTCCACGGGGGTGCCGGCCTCTCGGGCTACGGATTTCGGCGCGATCAGTTGCATTTGCTAGCCAGTGGGCAACAAGCGAGAGAGCGGCACCGCGCGGCCCAAGGGACGCTCGCTTTCTCGCGCGCGCCTCCTTTGCCATTTCTTCAGTACGTCCTCGGCTTTCCAGATCGCCCCTGGAGTCAGCAGCCTCAAGGCCACCGGAACCTCCACCCCCTCCAGCCAGTTCTCATTGCCACAGCGAGTACGTCCAATAATCGATCCACCTGTTAGCGTTTGGCCGTCAATGAAACTGGGAAGGTAGGTAGCACGATTCACGGTCGCCCGCCCTCTCCTACTTAATCATTCCTCCACTCTCGTCACTCCTGACTTCTCTACCACCTGCCAATTCCTCACTCTCCACTTTTCCTAACTCAACACTTCCCACGACTTGTATAATCCACCGTGCACCTCCCGATTGCTAAGGCAATGGAAACCTGGCTCTAGATTCGAGCAATTATATCGCGCGACTGAGACAAACTTATATAACGATAGCTCATTTTTTCAAAGTCAGTCCATCGGTACTAGAATCATCGGATGATTCAATAGCGCGTATATCTCGCCGGCAGTGGGAAGTCACTTCTGCCAATTGCCCGTAGAGAGTACGCGCGACCGCACCGCTGCTGGTGACGCGCGGCTAACAAAAGTGCGACGCGTTTGCCCGAGTTAATAGAGCCGCTGCGCTTTGTATCGTAGAGAAAAGAGGATAGTGCGGCGCGAATTTGGAGCGACACGCTCCAAGTAGTTTCATTCCGCGTCAATCGGCCAAGAGCGCGGCAAGAGGAAGGCGAAGGTGTTGCGGCCGATCGGCAATTTCGAGGGTACATTTTCACTCGGCACTTACCGTCCACGGGAATACGAGACTCCGTCTGACTAGCGCGCGCTACCGACTACTTACAGGGGAACTCCTCTCCCACGAAAGGCCCCGTGTCATTCTTTCGTCAGTGGAAGCGGTGCCGCGTGTTTTTGGAAGAGTCCGCGCGAACTCTAGTCATCCGAGTGCGCCCGACAGTCCATGTATTTGCGTCCCCTGTCGCGTTGCCTTCGACACAGCCCGACGTTTAAGCAGGTACTAGAGAAAACCTATGCTAAGGAACCCACTTCCTTCGCCTCTAATTAACAGCCATTCTCGCACTTTTGATAAGAAGCGCGTTAGTCACTACGTTTCCCCTTAATCAAATGCTAAGTAGCTAGTTCTCCAAGTTAATAGACTTTAATGGTCTTGGGCTCAATTCGAACGAGTTAATTGCGGAGTTTCGGTTGTATTTTCTGCAATTCTTAATTGAATTTTCCAGGTAGTCAGGATGGATGAAATGGAGGAAATTAGGACGACGGTGGAGGTGTACATCTATGACCTTACGAAAGGCATGGCCGCTATGATGTCAAAAATGCTGATTGGTGAGTAAACACAATTTCTCTTTTATAAGAGTTAAGTAATCAAGTTATTCTTGGTACCTTCCAATCATTCCAAATTCGGTGCTGTTCGCAAGAGAACTTGTATTATTTAAAGACGCAACCCGCCTTCTCTTTGTTGTCTGTGTGTCGTGTAAACAGCAACAATCCTGTTATTTTTAAACCTCAAACAGCGCGATGGCGATCTTGTTTTTCAGCAGATTTGTCGAAACGTCCGGCGGCCCTCATATATTATTGGGATATTTTTGCTTTTTCAAAGCATCGATCTAAATATCTGCGATCATAAATTTATTCGGACCGCACTTTTTAAGAAAGTGGCCGATAAATCAATTGAAACTTTTAGTTTCTACTAATACAAAAAGCAACGCTAGATTTTAATTCTATTTTGCCTTCTGTATAAAATTATAACCGAGGCAAAGTGTGGGCCAGAAAATATTGCAATATTTATCCATTGTGTCTCATAAGTAATTGCACGATTTGAAAAGGAATGCGAGGTCGAGCTAGACATTATTAGATGATATTCCACGAGAAAAGTAGCTGTTCCAACTTATTATTCCTTGAACTAAATTATTATTAAGATGTCACTCATGCAAAGCCGGCTGGGACAGCTAGTATTTTATACGCGACAAGCTAATACTTTTCGCGTACTCAAATAGTTGGGTCCAGTAGTACGTTCGGCGGTACGTATGCCAGGTTCGTCATCGCTCTTCTCGTTTCTTGAGATAGAGGAGGCCTCTTTACGGGGCCACGAGACTTGCCAAATTGTACGACGATTTTGGCCCGATGCGCTTTAAATATAAACAAGTTCGAGAAGCGTAGAGAGCGTAGAGCGCGCACGTAGAGCCGTGCGTGAATCAGCGTGATTATGATTGTCAGTATGGCGCGCGTGGTATGAACAAACATATTTTATGATGATCGAACGTTTGCCACGTCATCCTGTCATCCAGCGATCCCACGAATCTTACGGTTTTGCGTTCAGTCTGCCGCACAATAAACGAGCGCATTCCAAAATTCCTCGACTCTATTTATAGTTGGGCGTCGCGTCACGTGAAATATGAAATTCAAAAGGATGCTGAACACCTCTCTTCGTAGGTGGACTGGACCAACACGACGTACGCTTCTTGGCCCACGTGCTGCGCTCTACTTTGGCGATTACACCGGATTTCGAATTCGCCAGCTCTACGCGGAATATTGTAATTTGGCGAAATCTTGGCGGAATGACAAGAAATATCAAATGCGTGCATTGTGCATTGCTGAGGAATTAATTACGCGATTGTTTGAAAGCGGATAGAGAAAGCGCGCGTGTCTTCAAATCAAATTGTCGGGCAAAATCGTGGAAGTTCCACGCGAAACATGTAAAATACAATAATCCACAGAAACTCGTGTCGACGGGTTTTCGCGTGGCACCGCCAAGGTTCGTTCGCTCGACGAGAGAGCTTGCGGGTCTATTTTCGAAGACAGTGCTTGTAATTGCTCGCGCGCTCGGTATTCCGTGAGCATCGAACGATTCCTACCCCGGAGCGGCAACAAATACGCATTAGAGTCGACAGCACCCTCTCCCAACCGATCTCATAAACGCGGAGACTGTAAACTTGGCGATGAAAATGCGGAAGACATTTCTGGCAGCGTATCCCATAAGGAATCAATAAACTAGTCAAATCATATTTTATAGCAAACTCTGCCACCCTAAAACATACTTCACACCCAATATAAATGTAAATCTCGTCCACTTTCTCTCGCAAGTAGCCACAATTTCCGTGCTTCGACCGACGACGTGCTGATGCTGCTTTGCAAAAATAAACAAACTTCCAACGTACTCCTTCGTTTGCAAAACACGAGCCGGTTAATGTACTACAATTCTGAGATATCCGCTGTTCGAAGAGGGTCTGTTTCAATCCTGATAGATATACGACGCGGGGGATGCGATAGAAGGGAGAAGACTCGTTGAAATAAATGAAATGTCGAGGGTTTCCGTCGACCGGTTAATTTGTCTTCGTCGTAAGCGGCGAGTTGGCCCGGCGTACCGTCATCTCGTTGACGTTTTTAGTTGCGTGACAGTAGGCGCGATATATTTATGGGTTAATTCGACCGGTGGCGCGGGAGAAGGGAAGAGGGGCGGGATCGTTGCACCAGAGGCCTGGAAGTAGTTAAGTGTCCGGCCGAGACGGGAGCAGCGGCTATTTCTCGCGCTTATTTCGCCGCCGGTGACCCTCCCCGATGCTGCAATAAGAAAATCGCGGATGTGCTAAGCTATTCCCGCGGTGCGAAACTGGGTCATCGAAGGAGAGGAGCGACGTACAAGAGCTTACAGGTCCGCTGCGAAGAACCTCGGAGAGCCGAGTTGTATCGTTGGCTACGAGCAACAATTTGCTACGGCAAGGACATGTTCAATACTATATTAAAGTCTCGCTAAAGAACATGTTAGTCCTTGGATCGTATCACGCGCGACGATCTTAAGCCCATCTCGAGGTTTCTCTTGCGAAATCAACGCCAAAAGTTCGAACACCCCACTTACTCCCTAATGAAGAGTCCATGCCAAACTAAACATTTTTTTGGCATAGCCACAGTTGTCCCTCTTCGGGTCAACGACACTAATGATGCCTCTGAATGATTGATTGCAAAAATATCGCTTTTTTCCGGCAGGTCGACACTTGGACGGAGTGTGGCACACTGGGATCGTCGCCTATGGAAGAGAATACTTCTTTGGACCGGCCGGTATACAGAGCGTCCGACCAGTAAGTCTATCAGAGTTTGAATGAGTTGAAAAAGGGTTTGGAAGCTGATGCTTTTTCTGGAGGGAAGTCGAGTTTATTGGGAGACGATTGCACGCTGGAAATTGTGACCAATTGGAAAAGCTGGTGGCTGTGTGGAGTGAGAGCGGCCATACGATACCCTAGACACCGGCGGGTACTAAATTTGGTCCGGTCGAGTCTAAAAATAGTTGCTTCGCTTCACTCTCTTTCACTCTCCTCTCTCGCTTTCTCATCTCTTCGTCGCGTTCTATGCTCTCACCGCCGTTTAGATTCTACGGAGGCGAGAGCCATCGGTAAGTCTCTCCTTTGCACCCCTCGTGCGCGAACCCCGCCATCGCCATTCTCACTGGATCCTTTCTCAAGGGTATGTACCCAAAACCAGAGTGTTGCGGTTCTCGTCCCCGGTATGTCTTCCCACCCTCCGTTACGATATGTCACATAACCCAAGTTACAACGTTCCCAGAACGCATTACGCCGTCGAAGAAAGCGTCTTCCTCCTCGCCAACTTCCTTTGCGTCTTATAGCCAAGTACCATTATCTCGTGTGGCGCCAAAACAAACGTATCGTTCTCTGAATAAATAAGCCTCGTTCCAATAACGATCGTTGAGAGAAAACAGAGTCCGAGTGACTGGCGAATACACGCGCTCAAGATTTGCTGGTTGGCGAAAGCGTTGACTTGTACTACTTGCAATGAAGGCAAGTGCGTTGGCTGATCGTTGCCGATCGTTCGCGTATTACTGTCGTTGCAACGACTGTCATGGAGATCGAGTCGACCGGAGCCAGGTTAGAGGATCAGCTGCTAGAGCAGACGACGTCATTGAGGAAGCAAAGCGAGGAGGACCGTCGCCGGCGAGGAAGAGCGCGCGCCCTCCCATGTGGGGATCGTGGATCCTGAGTTACGTTCACCGGCTGCTCGCGTCGCGTCGACCCCCGGAGCGTCCGGACGCCAGTATGCGTAAGTGCGGCCTCTATCTTGACGGAACACGGAACCGGCGACCGATCCCCGTATTAAACTTCAGTAGACTTCTCTCACTTCACTGGGAGATCCCCGAAGAGTCTATTCTCTGGTAAAACATCCTTCAATCTCAATAAATTGGAAATCTAGATCAGTGATCGATCATAGTGAACGTATTTAATTATTCCTCTCGAGAATTTCCGGGGTTTGTGAATTGCAACACGCGTTTATTTCGGCTGTGTGTGTGTGTGTGTGTATTTGCTTGCGGCGCATTTTCTACTTGCTCGGAACTCGAGCGGATCTATTCCGGTCGCGCGGATCTAAGAATCGGTGGCGAGGAGGATCCTCGATGGCTAAAACAAGCAGTCTTCCCCCGTGGCGATGGAGCCTTCGTTACGTACTTGGCATTCCAGAAGTTCTCCGTTCTCCGTTTCTTCCTTACGGGTTTCCCGCTTTCCTTTTCCCTCTGGAGACGATCTCGCGGCAATCCTACGCGCTTCTGCGTACGGAGTTATTTCGGGCGGTTGTGCGCTTCTAAAATTACGCGCGCACGCTAATGCTAGAGGCGGCGGCGGCGGGAAAAGCTTTCGCGGCGATAGATGAGAGAGGATAGTGGCCAACTAGTAAATTGACATTGACGCGTTTACCCCGAGCGATCTAAAGTGGACACTTTCGACTTTCGTTTCCAGGGTGGCACGGAGCTGAAGGATCCACAGAAGGTAGAGAGAATCGGCGAGACAGATCTATCTTACTCGATCTTTCTTGACTACATAAGCGGCTTGGGCACTTCCACCTTCGCGTGAGTTAAACAACATTCGACAATTATCGACCGTCACAATGATCAGTTACGATAATTAATCTTTTATCTGTACTACTAGTCCCGGTACCTATAATCTCTTCAAACACAACTGCAATACTTTCACCGAAGAAGTCTCGAACTTCCTGGTAGGAAAGGGTATTCCGAAATACATTCTCGATCTACCAGAGGAAATACTTCAAACGTAAGTCACTCTACAAATAGGAAGTCATCATTGGTGGGGTGGAAATATTAATATTATTCGCACTTACGAACAACTACGTATAGGCCAATTGGACGAGTCATTGGGCCACTAATAGAAACTTTGAGCGGTAGCGCGAGTGCGGGCTTTACTGTTGGTCAGCGTTTCGTCGAAGCTAGAATCCAGAGGGAAGCGTCGCCAGAATATCAACTTTTGAACACTGCTATTGAAGAAGCAAGGTACATTTATTCTTGTTGCAAATACTCTGCAATTAATGCAGGTGCCTGAAAAGAATTCTTTTATCTATCACGATAGATTGAATTCAATCGCCTTGGAAGAGAGGAGAAACGTAATTAACGAGAAGCTCGCCAAGAAAGACAGGAAGAAGAAGAAGAAGAAGAAGGAGAAGAAAGATAGGGGAAGCAAGAGTAGCACAGGCAGTACTGCGACGAGTGACTGCGCCGAAATGGCAGAGAGCGAAGGTACATTTACACAGCCTTCCACTTTGAGATTCCCCATCAATCAAAACCATAAGTGAGAAATAATTCTCTAAAACAGGTACAATGAACGAAGTTCAAGCGACTAATGGAGACGCGGTCCCCATGGAGATGTTACCATCTGAGCGAGTAATACAAATGGAAGAGGAAGAGAGGAAAGAGTTGGAAGAAAGGAAGCGTCGACGAGATCCTCCGACAGTGTTCAAGGATACCGTCGATATTAAAGCGGAGTATGAGAGTTTGTGTCGTGTGTTAGATGGAAAATTGAATGAGGACGAGCTTACGTGCATGGAGGAACTTCGACAGTACGTCATAGAGAATGAGGGTTCATGGGCGTTGGGTGACGGCTTCCTCAATTTCGTAGGTAAGAATTTGGGACCGACTATTTTACAACCACGTGGTCTTTCGGAATGAAAGATACCGAGGGCCTGAATTTTTTCAGGTCGAATTCTTTATGATAAGTCCCTGACAACCGAGGCAAGGGTCAGCTTATTAAGGATCCTTTCGGCCGCGGCACTCAAGGATGACGTCATTTTATTACTCCACCAAGATAGGAGGGAGCACATTATTATGAACTACGCCTACAACATTGACCGCCATCCCCCAGAGGAACAATTGCCTCTCGCAGAATTTGTAAGGCTTTTAACTTTTAGAAACCATTTCTTGGTAAAAGGGTTCTAGCGATACTTAGGGAAAGGGATTTATGTTTGCCGCAGATGGCCAACATGTTCGAGAATCTCAGCAGCTCCGAATGGCTATTGTATATATCAGAATGGCCGCATCAGAATCAGAATATTAGTAACATCAGGGTGACGACAAAAGTAGCGGTTCATTCATTGCTTTCGAACATGGTCGAGTTGCAGATCCGCGGCGCTGCTATTATCCACAACATTGCCTGCAAGGAGGTAAAAACTGTGGTCTGTATCTTTCCCTTCCAATTAACAATCTCGCTCTCATCCGGCTGTTTATCGCTTTCATATATTTGCAAGTGCGCAAATAATCATCGTTTCATAAACTGTACAGAAATGCTGCCTTCATTAATAACAATCAGCTGTAAACTTGACTCTAAACCGTAAAGCGAGACCTACATTCCGCCTTGGATCTGGTAACCCAGTTCATGAGCGAGCAACGAGACTTTCTCACTGATAACTCGAGAGACGATGACTTTTATCACACGACTGGGACGAATGCGTGTAAATAGACTCGCTGCTCGTTCATGTACATACTACGTATTCGGTGTGCATTGCCATTCCATTTGATGGATACCTTTCCAGAGATCGGTCACTGCTTCTTTCAGAAAATGCACAAAAGCAAAAGTCTGCGGCGACTTTTACCAAAAGGCAGCATTTCTAAGGTACCTGTCCAAAAGCACACGATATGGATTTGATAGTAAATGACGGTAAGCCGTCCCCGTTCGCGATCATGTCGGCACGGCTGGTCGAGTTTAAATGAACCTGATAACCGCAAGGTGGATATTTACTTATATATCACGCTCCCCGCCGAGACGACAAGACTTCACTTCATTCTATTTGCTATGCTCTATGCAGGTGCATAATCAGCTAATGTATAACCCGTCCTAAATCTGTTTCTCCTACTGTAATTTATAGGTGTTCGATGACATCGCCATCGAGTTAACAATGGCATTACTGCAATACTTCAACGGTAGCCCGGAAGAAGAGCAATTATTCGCTTGCATGAAATCACTGGCACGTTTCACGCAAATCAGCGGCCAAGACGTCCCCCAGCTGATTCAAATGATCGGCCCGGAGCCCAATAAGTTCCGCGGCACGTCTCAGAGGATCGACGAGCAAATAGATCAGGTCAACAAGAAGCTACGTTAATGGACCCGACATGCATCGGGCCGTCCCCCAATATTCTTATATTCCACGCGCAACGCGATTCGAAGCGCTTTCGTTATGTTATAAATGAATTTTTACATAGAAACTTTATCTATATCAGTTATTATTATTAATTATTGTCATTTAATATTATTATATTATTATTATTAAGACAACCACGTATTTGTTCTTACTATTCCCACCCACTGCGTTGCACCGCCCTCTGCGTACCATCTATACTTGATAAAGTACAGATGGCTTTGATGGGACACGTGCATGGGTAGCTTTAAATTCGGATGTTTGTTGATAACGACTACTGGTAACACAATGATGCGACAAAACAATCCACGAAATTGGGCCACAATCCGTGAAGGCACGGAAAAAAACGGGAATGCCACGCGGCCGCCGTTATAAACGGAACAGTAGGCATAACAGCTTAATCCACGCGACCAAGTTCGTAAAGTAAACGCGCAATTAAATCTTGGCACGAGTCTACCGTTCCCGACACGCGGATTTCCCTCCTGTTAGACTCCAGAACACATCTACGTGTGTACGAGTATCATATAGAACGAAATGATGACAGAGTATGAGTAGAGTCTTATAAATAAATACACAAGCAATGCCAAAAGACTATACTCTGGTGCCCTTTTTTAGTCAACGTAAATAAGAGCGCAAATTCAAATTAATTGCTGCTCTGTTTGCAAGCCGATTATCCTCCGTCTGTTTCCACGAATTACGAAACAAGAATTCCTGTTTGTGAATTATGAATTACGAGAAAGTCTTACTGTTGCCACTTAATCCTGTTTGACGCTCGAGCGTACGCAAAAAATACTACATCGTGATTTTGATTTCTCCCTCGGCTGCGTGGTTGTGAGCCAAGGTCTCTCTTATGCTTGGCAAATCTTTATCAGAGTGTCAATAAGAGGAAGCCCACAAGGTGAATGCTTTCGGGTGGTGACGGGATGGGATCGGAGGAATCCAGCTTCCTCGACGGAGGCGCCGGCCGTTTGCTCTGGGCTTTATGGATAAGTGCATAAAATGATAACAGTCGGAATGTCGTAGTACCGCGCTACCAGAACAGTCAGTCATTACTGTCCGATCATCAACGCTTTACATATTAGTTTCCGTGCAACATCCGAGCAAGACGTGGATATTTTTCACAAGTTTTCCTATGCCTACTTCTTGAGAATCTCTTCTTTCCTATCTGTGATTATTTCAAACTAGTGCAATGTCTGTGTCAGCCAAGAATTCGAATTCGAGCGAGGGCTCCGTGCCGAAGAAAGAAAAACGCGGGAAAAGTTGTTCGATTACCAATTATGTACCAATTACACAGTGGTTGCCGAACTATTGTAGATTGGATGGTGTATCGGATCTTGTGGCTGGTATTACTCTTGGCCTGACGATGATCCCACAGAGTATCGCTTATGCTGCTCTTGCAGGTTTGACTGCACAGGTACTATTATATTTAAATCTTCGATTTGTTTTCGTACTCTTCTGTAATCGATCAGATATTTAATCAGAGGGTTCTTCGTAGTATGGTTTGTACTCTTGCTTGTTGGGTGGTTTTGTGTACGTCATCTTCGGAACTATCAGAGAAGTATCTATTGGACCCTCATCACTGATGGCTCTCTTGACACTCGAATACACAAGAAACATGCCAGTGGATTTTGTCATACTTCTAACTTTCCTCGCTGGATGTATTGAGTTGATGATGGGCATGCTTAATCTAGGCTCGTAAAAATTGACTCCTTTTACTATTGAAAAGTGTGCCAGTCTTAATATGTAACTAGCAAAATGGTATGTTTAGGTTTCGTTGTCGATTTCATATCGATTCCTGTTACATCTGGCTTCATCTCAGCTACGTCAGTAATCATAATCATAGCACAATTGCAAGGTCTTCTTGGATTGAAATTCAAAGCCCACAATATGGTCGACAATATATTAAAAATATTCTACAACATCGAACACGTTCGAATTCCGGACTTTTTACTTGGATGCTGTAGTATCGTCTTTCTTCTCTCATTCAGAGTGAGTTCTTCGAATAAATGGCTAGTCCAATCGGAAGAGTATAATGTTGATTATTTTAGAAATTCAAGGACATCGAGTGCACTCGCTTCAAGAGCGAGTATAATGCCGTGATAAATAAGATCCTTTGGTTCCTGTCGATATGTCGGAATGCTTTGGTCATTCTGATATCTGCGATAATAGCCTTCCACTTGGAGGGATCTGGGCCAGTTCCATTTATCTTGTCAGGTTCGATTCTTGAATATCCTTTTTCTTCAGCAAATTTCAGCGATCGACTAATACTCTTCAAATGATGATTTATACCGTTTATAGGCAAGGTGGAATCAGGTCTTCCTGCAGTGAACTTGCCTCCCTTTTCCGCCCAAGTTGGCAATAGCACTTACACGTTCCTTGATATGTGTGCTCATTACGGGCCAGGATTAGTTGTTCTACCAGTGATATCTGTATTGGCGAACGTTGCAATTGCCAAAGCGTTTGGTAAACTCATCATAGAATTTTTCACAAGGATATTTAACTATGAAAATTATAAATCTTCTTCCTTTTAGTGTGTGGTACAACAGTGAATGCTACTCAGGAGATGCTAACACTTGGCCTCTGTAATGTACTCGCTAGTTTTGTATCGGCAATGCCAAGTACTGGAGCATTCACTAGGAGTGCTGTAAGTGCTGCCAGTGGTATCAGAACACCCATGGCAGGACTTTACACTGGTACATTCATCAAACTTGTTGTATTTACAACTGTGTGTCCTGTGACCCTTTCTATCTTCATGAAAATGATTTAATGTTCCAGGGACCATGACAATTCTAGCGCTGAGTTTTTTAACGCCTTATTTTTATTACATTCCTCGGTCAACTTTGGCCGCAGTGCTCATAAGTGCCGTTGTCTTTATGATCGACTTCGAAACGATTAAATTATTGTGGAGGGGAAGCAGTACGTAATTCCAAGTCTTCAATTATTAAGAAGTTCGAGTTCTCTTCTAATTGTTTTATGTTTCTCGTAGAAAGGGATGCCACTGCCGCTATGGCTACATTTGTCGTATGTGTAATTTGTGGCGTCGAAATTGGCCTACTACTCGGTGCATTCTTTAATTTAATCTTCTTCATCAGGCCTTCCGCGAGGCCTCCCATCACAATGATGCATTGCAAGGTACAAGAGATTTTGGGTTCGATAAAAATCGATTTCGGAAATATTAGATATCAAGGGTCGGAAATGTAATAACCTCCTTTCAGACAACGATGGGAGAGAAGTACATAATGCTAAAACCCGAGACAGGACTGCAGTATCCTGCAGTAGACTTCTTTTGCAATAAGATTATGAAAACCGTCGAAAGGTACAGTGAGAATGGCAGTCCCGTAGTAATCGACTGCGAGAGAATACGTAGCATGGACTACACCGCAATTAAGGTGAATATTTGGATTTATCAGTTGTTTTCCACTGTTCAATGGATTTATAATCAAATGTTGCAGGGCATTCACAGTCTGTTGAAAGACGTAAATTCAAAGAGGGATCTAGTATGGTTCTTAAATATGGATGCCGATATCATCAAGAGTATAAATGTTCTCGCAGACATTAAGCCCTTCCGCTTCATCGAGACCGACGATGAAATATCGTGCATCTTTTATGGCACCTCGCAATGTATTGATAACGAGAATGACTGCAATTCGAGATTGCTTAAGTCCGATCCTGAAAATGAGACGCGGATTCCTATCGTGCCAGAAGATCCTTCGGCGAAGGAAGACAATAAGATCTGAGATATTGTACATACGTTCAAATTTTGTGTGTGACGACGCGATTAAGTTAAGCAGAGACAAATATAAAAAGATATCTGAAAACAGTACGCTGCTTGTCTTTCTACCTTGTTTCGAAGATCCATCCCTGCATATTATGTACCCCGATCAGCAAAGGGATCCCACGCTCGTAGATGAAAATGATTTTCGTAAGCGTCTTCTTAAACACGGTGACGCGCATTTACCCGGTTTCCACACACGACACTAGTGACATTACGTAACGTCTTTCTTACGTTCGGCGTTCTATATGGACAGAGTGCACCACTGTACTAATACCCAGAATTTTAGCCGCGTCGGTATTCTGGTTTATGTAAACGGTAACTGCTCAGAGACTGTCGATAACTTGCACAGGAAACTGCGACAGAAGCCACGAACTACCGTCAAATTGCGACTTCCGGCGCAAGTTAAACACAGTCGCTAACTAGCGACCGAATGCACAGAACCAGAACAGTAGTTCAGGTTATATTTATGTTTTGATGCACACAAGTTCCATTCCACAGCGTAGTTAAAATCTGTCTAATAAAATGGGTGTATCGGAACAAGAGCATAAGATTAATGACTCTTACGAGCATGGGGGTATCAGTGTATCTGAGCAGAAACGATTGCAATCGCTGAAAGAAAAGAAAGAGGCATTTCGCGCGAAAGAGCAAGCAGTGCAAAATGCTCTTCGAAACCTGGTTGGCTTCGATTAACAATATTCCAATGACAGTAAAATTACTGTGGAATAATTATCTTTTCATGCATTCATACAGGACAATAATCCAAGGAAAAATAAGATCATATTCGACGACAATGTGGATGACGTGCCTTCCCCAAAAGTTCGTAAAAGGGAAGGCACAAAAAACAAGAACAATAAACAAGAGGGAAGGAAGAAAAATTTGTTCGACAATGACGAGGATGGGGAAGAGGATGAAATTCAGCCAAATTGGGACTGTGATGAATATCAGAGCAAGAAGGCTTCTGTAAAGGTAAAATTATCAAATGTATAGACACTGTACTGTGTGCTAATGGTATTTTCATTTTAGGCTCTTGCAAGTAAATATTCATTTGGCAATGATGAACGATTTAAATTAGATGAAAGGTTCTTGGATGATGAGGAGCAAGAACAGAGTGAGCCGGTAAAAGAAGGGGATGAAGCTGACTTAGAAAAAGAGAAGGAGTGGCAATTGAAATTATTGGGTAGTGTACTTGGAGTACCAGTTGCCCCCAAAAATAAAGAGGCATCTAATACCAAGTTTGTCTCTCTTGCTATACAGTACTGAAAATAAATATTTAATGTCATGTATGATATTGATGTTATTGATTTCTAGAAAGAGTATGATACGGTATGATCCTTCACAAAAGGATCATCAGACATATGAAATAACACAGGAACAAGAGGAACCAACTACAAAAACAAAAAAGAAGAAGAAAGAAAAGGCTCTTAATGCTACTCAAGAAGAAGAGACTCCAGTGGAGGTCTCAAAGGATATATACTTTTCTGTATCAGAAAACTTAACAAAAAGTTTTAAAGAGGAAGGGCAGTTCAGCCTGTTGAAAACATTTGGCAAGGAAGAATCTCCTGAGAACAGTCAGTATCTATAGAAATTATTTGATATACTTTTGAAACATATAACTTTTACCAGTGCATTTTTCAGATGAAATGCAAAAGAGTATTCCTTATGATGCAAAGCCCACTAAAATTACAAAGTCGAAATTTAATTTTGATACAAAAAATCCATTTAAATATGATTCATCTGATGATGAAAACGAAAAGGAAGAAAGTCCTAATAAAGTTTCGAAAAATAATAATGGTTTATCGGAAAAAGAAAGCCAGTTGTCTTCAACAACTGATCGATTCTTTTTTGGTGCAAATGATCCACGTTTCGACGGTAAGTTAATGTTACCGTGTAAAGCGATGATGTATTAAAAAATTATCTCACTTCAGAGGCAGTCAAATTCTTCTCGAAGGAAGCACTGCCAACAGAGGAGTTCACGAATGTCAGGCGTGAGTTAAAGCAAATCGTGCGTGCGAAAATTCGCCACAACGATAAAAAATCCCAACCATGGGGTGCCAAAAAAAAGATATTAAATCGACCTAAGCAAGCCTCAAGATAAACTCTGAGTATCTCAGAACAATCAGAATTTTCCATTCAAATATATGTAAATTTGTATAATTTGTAAGAAAATGTACAATATCAATGGTGTATAATATAATAAAATTTCCACTATGCAACTGGAAATAACAATCAATCCCTGCCTGTTTCTCGATCGTTAGATCTAGTTAACTCTGGGGTAAATCTATTTCTTTTTCTGGATTACTCTCAGCTCATTGCATCACGAATAATCCGAAGTACCACAAAGTCTTTATGAATATTCGACAGTACTTCTATAAAAATAAGTCACTTCTTTTATCAGTACGCTCGTGAACCACAAGTTGGGGGGTAAAGAGCGTTAACATAAACGGTTTGTGCTTCAAGTAGCAGTATGGAAGTACTACCGTCATCACCCTCTTATTGCTTAAATGTTAACATCTCACGCTATTCGGCGATATGTTCGCTCGAGTAGTTTCAGGAAGAGATCATGTGGCAACCCACGCGATATTTGCTGGATATGGGTATTTAACAAATTATATGTTTCTTCTTCATAAATGTAATAAGTGTTTCGTAAACCTAACTCGTTGTAGAGATGCTTCACCCGCTTCACCTTCTCTGGATCTTTCACCCCGTAACACTCCTAGAACAATGAGAAGCCTTAGTATTTCTAAAATTAAGATAAAAGCACAAACTACTTACTTCTAAAATCTTTCTCTGTTGTGGCGTGGCTCGTTGTAAAGCAACGACCACTAGCCACGAGCATTTTCCCTCCTCTATATCGGAACCAATTTTTCCGGTGATTTCTGGATCACCATAGCAATCTAAGAAGTCATCTTGGACTTGGAAAAAGTGGCCCATTTCTAGCAGAATTGTTTTCGCTTGCCTGTGCATTTCGGGGTCCTTTATTCCCGCCTGTGGTCAAATGAAAGGTATTACACAAACTGTGAAAGTCACCTGCTATCGTGTATTCTTGAAAACTTACAAAGTACATGGCTGCTGACACAGGTAATACAAAGGAATAATAGGCTGCTTTGTATTTGACGATCGAATTATATCGGTCCATCGTAAATAATTCTAACTTGGGCTGTTTTCCAAAGTTAGTCGATAATAAATCTAAACACTGCCCCATTTCCGTCTTTAAAGTCGTCTGTTAAATAATAATACACGGATCAGCATTACAGGATCATTATGAGTCGCTTCAGATAGCATGTTCTAATAGAAGCCAATTCTTACTTCTTGGAACAACTCTACAAGATCTATGTAACAGTCCTTCTTCTTGAAATGTCGTCGCAGGAGTTGATATATTCCCATTTCAAGAAGTAGTCCATCATTCATAGCAGCCAGCCCAATACCGTCATGCAAATACCAGCATGGTTGGTTGCGCCGCATTGTTGAATTGTCTTGGATATCATCGATTACAAGTAAGAATGCTTGCAGCTACAAATGTATAACATTCCACTTATGATTGGAATATACAAGTGAGTGTAACTAGTGTCTTTAATCAACGAAATTACTAACTAGTTCGGTGCACCAGCCAAGGATCCGTGCAAGACGAATATTTTCCTCGGTTAGCTGATCGCTGGAAGCAAGTGCCTTATACGCATACACACACGAAAGAGCCCGAGACTTTTTTCCACCAGGAACGTTGTACTGCAAGACCTATAAATAAACCATAGGTATCAGTATCGTATAAACGGCATCGACATCAGCATATTACTTTTCTTTCAACATCTGAGAATACGAGCTGCCGCTTTTCCCCCAACTCCCTACAACTGACACGCATACGCTCGTAAAACCGCAGTACACTCGCATTTGCCGAAATCAACGTAATACAAGACAATGCTTTTGCCTTTTAGTCTTTTAATTTTACCCGATGCATTTTCAATAGTTATTACTTGGTATTACAAGAGTAGATAGTATGAGTATTGGATACAGTAACGAAAACCGGTGTTGCAATTCAGTATTTGTCTATTTAACGTTACCTTCACCATCCACTTGGTGACAAGTGGTATATCCACATGACGACCAGCATTAGTAAGATCCCGAACTAAGTCAGGCCAAATGGCCATAAGTTCTCGACTTTCATCCTTGCTGGTTACACAGTTGGATTGGACATTCGAATGGATTGCTCGAACCCCCGAGCACGCTGCTCTAGAAACAGTAATTAATTACACCGTTAATCAGTAATTCTACGTATGGGATTTGTGGCGATTTTCAAAGCACGGTATACGAACTCAGAACTCATGTCAAACAAGTATCTTAACTCTACGTGGAATAGCCGTACACTGTACGTAACTTGCAGACGTGTCTGCTTAAGTACGAAAGTATGAATTAAAATGACAATGCGTAGGTCATACACCATAGATATTCTTGGAAAGAGAGATAAAGATCCCATTAGCATTGTCCGTTTAAAAGTTTACTATCTACGAATGGAATTGCTCTTCGAGAAATCGATTCCCTTTGTACACAATGTATACTATACATATACACATGAATACATATATTTTATATATCAGATTCAAAGTGACCGACGTAAAATCGCGCTTGAAAAATTGTATGCCAAATCGCTGACGATTGCTCGCTGGATGTCGACCCGCCTTTCTTATCATGTAAATAGTTGGAATATCATTAACTTGGTTGCTCCGGTGGGTACGTGTTCGTATGCTCAGTATAAGACATGTCAACCGAGGAAGATATACCACCGAATCTGATGGTACCAGAAGTCCCTCAAGAGAATTCGGAAAATTTCGCTGTTGGCCAAGTGCGTGTTAGATACTAATTTTATAGAATTTGTAATCGTACCAGATACTACTCGGGAGTGCACCGTATTATTTTGTGTATTTGTTTACAAGATAGAGCGAGTGAGATCATATCGCAAGAGCATTGCAATTTCAGGATAAGGTGGAGATTGACGAGGATATAAGTAAATCCGAGACGGTAATCCTAAAGGCGATAACGCATCGGGGTACACAGACAGTAATCCACTGTGATCCTAAGCTGGCTAAGGAAGACTTCATTAACATCCTCGTGAAATTGCGAATTTAACTGGGTGTTCTAGCGGTATTCACGTGCGTGCAACGTAGCACGCACGCCGCGGAATCTGTTTTCTCTCTACTCGAAGGCCGTGTCACAGTGACTTAATGCTAGCTTAATGTATTCAAGGAAACGGCATTTTAAAAGGTTCACGAATCACGGCAAGATAATATTCAGACAAATAATACGCGGTATCGAAGACAACGCTCTCGCCGTCTCTCGCCTCCAGGGCAAGTGTACAATCACGCGGAGTGGAGCAGGACTGCACGTGAAAAAAAAGCCGTTTAATTTTAATCTAATCGTGGCCAATGTCGAATACATATCAGGCTCAAGAGGAGCGCATACATTATGTATGCGAACTTTTTTAATCACGGCGAATGAACGTCACAGGTCTCTCCGCAAACGGCGATACGGAGCATTTGTACGGCACGATTCCGGCTCGTTGTTGATTGTATAATAGTCCACGTTGATGGAGAAAAACAAGCGCGTAAAGTAATCTCTGCCAAGTACCATATTGCAACCACCTTCGACTCCTTATCAAGTTTATGCAGCTGTCAATCGGTCAGGTGATACGCGCAGATTGTTGTCAATAGGTGAATGCGCTGATACAAAGATGTTCCAGCGCATATAGCACCTTTATTTACCATTACTTCATGAAACTGCTTTTGAACTAGTTATAGAAAGATATGTTGTGTTCCTGATGAAATGTTAAATACTTTAATTGGAGCTTCGAATCTCATGTTTTATGCTCCAGCTTATGAACATCGAACAACGGTTCGCCTCACGGTAGTACACGTGAGCGACCGGTTTTCAAAACATTTTACGGCACAATCATCCGTTATCTATAGGCGAGCATTCGCACTTCGTTGGCTAGTGCGATAAGCTGTTGCTTTTTAATCACCATAAAAATGCGGGCTCAGCACTATGTTTACGCGTCTAAAAATAAGGGACAAACCTCGCGGGTGGTGAGACTTGTTGCGCCGAATGGTAATCCGAGTCACGTAATTTATATTCAGAAAGAAGAAGATCTCCTCATGCATTTGGCATCAATTACTCGATTAGTCTCACTCATCAATTAAGATTCACAGTGTCAATCTTAATCCCGTACTCGAGATCAGTGCCAAGTGGCATCTTCGACGTGTGAGAACGTGGAAAGTACTATGAAGTACTTACAAGGGCTGCACCTGGCGAAATATGTTTCTTTTTGGGAGTTGATGTAGGCGTCTTAGACAGTCACTTCGATGGGCCACGAATTCGGCAAGAGTTTGGGCCGAGAATCCCTTTCTCAGCAGTGGGAAGAGTTGCTTTTGCACGATGCTGGACATGTCCGCTGGTTGCTCTTATCACAGGATTTCTTAAGAGTAACCTCTTCCGATGCCGGATCACCGTTGCAACAATTGCTTCGTATTCGGCTTTGGTATTACCGTACATCAAACGGTAGCGTCATGTGCACCGTAAGCACTTCCTCGCCGCAACATGCGTGTGGCAACGGTAATAGCCAGAAAATGATCCGCCGGCAAAGAGCAGGAACGTGTGTTATCGGATCTTCTGAGTGGAAGCGTCGGGCGTTCGCGACATCACCGGCGCGCCGAAAAACGTCTGCGCCAAAGTTTTGCAATGAAAACGAAGCGAGTGCCTTTTATACCACTCTAAACCACGTGATATACTACTTTGGGCCTATGTACTCTGGCCGAATGCGCGATTCCCGAGGTTCTTGCGCACATGCATAGTCTCAAGCCACGCTCACTGTCTGTTGTATCCATTTACACATCCATTCTCGCTCCTTCCCCGCCCAGCAGCCCTGAAAACGCGCTAAGGCTGCATCTTCAATAAACATCGCTACTCCTTCCTGCGTTATCGCTGCATCTATTTTAAACGGAGATCTTTCCACGTAAATCGCGTCTGTTTTCGTTTTCCTCTTTATCGTTGGCATATTGAAGTTAGATATCGTATGATAATTAGTATATCACCGGTAAGGCTTCGAGCTTCTGTTTTGACACGATCTCTCAGCCAATCGCCACTCTGGCATCAAGATCAACCGAGATAGATGCTGCTCTGACATTTTCACGATTTCAACACTATCGATGCAAATTTATCGTTCGACGAAAAATGAATATGTAAACGTTAGCAGGCTTTTTTAAATTACATGTTTACTTCTAATGAACAGGGAAAATGAGACATGTGCAGTTTATTATCAGCCTCTTCCTCCATTCTGCTATTTTACTTCATTCTGTACACGGCTACATTATTATGGCAACAATTAAAAAGTCCTAGTTTGTATGGTTGTTCATTTATTAAAAGGTTTCTTATTCGAAGGTGCTGGTAGTCTGTACTTAGCTATTTCCACCTCGGCCTCCCCAAAGGAATCAACGTGGTAGGAGAAGTATTCAGGGTTTTTGTATTCCTTGTCCTTTGCAGCACTGGGCCCAACTGTTAAATAAGAACAGAGTTAGAATAATCTTAAATGCAGCTGATGTGTTACACTTCTATATAATGCAAGTATTGTACTTGTAGCAAGTTCAGTTGTACACTTTGGAATGAATTGCATGGCACAGAATGTAACTTAAAGTGTTAAAAGTGAGGTGTTTGCTACAAGCCTTTTACTTGCACTGTGTAGAAGATCCTTTAATTATTCTAATGTATGACTCTTACGGTTTTGGCCAATTTTCACACAGTTTTCACTTAGACCAGGAACACTTGTATTGATAGGTTTCTGACCGGAACCAGCTGGACTTTGTTGTTGACTAAAGGCTCGCGAGGAAAGACGCACTGCATTCTACAAAATATTTATAATTTCCTTAGAAAAGTTTCAGAGAAACTATGTATGTTCCTCAGCATGTTGGGGTTAGAAATCAATGAAGTTTCGTGTACTGTGATATTAACTATGTTGAAGCTTGAATTTAACGATACGTACCTGGAAAATCACTCGCTTTGGAATTACTTGAAACATTTTGCACTCACTGTGTTAAATATAAAATAACTGGCAGGAAAGTTAAACTGACGTTCGATGTTTATATAATGCTATTTTGGCGTATACTGGAGTATACTTCAGGAGTATGCGATATATGATACGCAATGTGCAGTATGAATGTTGTACCAAATGTTTATTGTGCTCGCATTTCTAATAAAATCAAGATTCTGTAATTCACCCGCCCTTATACTATTTTGTTTTCATTGCTGAACATAATTCAATGACGAATAATCGCAAGACAAACGTATTACTAGCTTAAAACATTGTCAAAACAAACAGTACGGTGGTAGTTTTGAAAAACGGGAGCATTTTGCAAAGCGAATCGCGCTGAATTGCTTTGATCGGATTGATTCCGTTTGAAATGTTCATATGAGAGAAATGTTAATCGCGTGTAAGTCTGTGTAGCATATAATCTATGATAGTAATCGAAGTTTTGCAGGAAAGACGTTCTAAAGATCTTCACCGATTGGATCGCGAGAGCTAAAGAGAGTGTGGGATTGGTTCGAATTACATAACTTCGTGGATGCTTTGGAGTTGTGTGGTTGTGGTTGTTCGCTCGCAGGTATACGTTTCTGAGTTTTAATACTTTGCGATTTTTTCTGAATTAATTGGTCAGGGTACACGCGAATGACAATCACACCGAGATTTACGTGAAAGTCCGATGATTTAGAGGTATATCGCAAAAGTAGTGTATTTTATAGCCAGTGGGTAAATGTGAGTTTCGTTACAACGTCCGTGCAACCACAGCAATTTAACTGAACATTTACTGTGAATGTTACAAGAAATTATGTTTGTTCACTTTGTCACCTGAGGCAACATTAGTGATTCAGTGATATATCTTCGGACATAAATCTGCTATTGTACAACCAACTTTCATTAGTACTATTTTTCTGCATTCACAAATTCATGAATTGTTTCAGCTCTGACAATGTTCCCCACCTTCCAATATTACAATGCACCGGATGGGAAGCAACCCCTTGAAAAGGTTCTATCCACATCCAAATATGGTTTTGTGTTTGGCACTTCCTGCGGCATTGCGGAATGCTGCTTCCGTGATGCACCAAAGACACCAATATCAGTACTAAACTGTCTGGGGCACTATGCTGTACCAGTTACTGCTATGTGTGCCGCATTCTCCCTAACAACATATGCTGCCACAAATATAAGAGGCAAAGATGGCCCAGGCAATCATGCCCTTGGTGGTAAATAGAGTTTTTACTTGAATTATCTTAGAGTCTTGATAGTTCAATAACTGATAATTAAATGCCATTTGTCCACAGCATTCGCCGCTGCTGGTATATTGTACAAATGGACTAAGAATCCAATAGTATCTCTAAATTGGGGTGTGCTAGCAGCACTCTTTGCAGCTTCCTTGAAGCATGCAAGAGACATTGACTTTGATTTGTTTGTGGATGTACCAAGCCTTGTGCCCAATGATGGACTTTTCGCTGGTCATGATTATACTTTATTGAAAGATCCAAGACCATGGAAGAATTAGGCTTGCAATTGAAAGGATCTGACATGCGAGCTATGCCTGTGGACCTTGTGGAGGATTCATATCCACATGTAGTACAAAATACTGCTTGAACATTGAAGCATTAAAAATAAAAATACCATCTTGTTACTTTACTGTTTTATTATCACATAAGTACTGCGAATAAAAAACCTTATAGTGGAAGAAAGATTTAAATTATACTAAGCGAATAGTCTTCATGTCAGTGTTTCCCCTTTCGTAACCTGCAAAGAAGTGGTAGTTCAGAGCCGAATGACACAGAGAAAGATCGAATTTCCATGTCTATTGTCGTAGGACGGAAGAACAATAACTTACACAAGCTTCGAGGTACTCGATCCTTCTTTCGAGGGTCGTAAGTTTCTCGTTGAGGACCGCGATTCTCGATCTACACGACATGTCTAAAAGAACCACAGAATCCACGACATCTCCATTAACCTTCGTCATACAATTCCGATAGAACCGAGAACATTGTTCAATTCAACAAATGCTGATTACCAAATGAATTCAGAAAGTCCGTGATCTTTTTAATGCTGCCAGTAATGACTTCAATGTATTCACGATTCGCCCAGTCTTGCTGAATTTGCTTTTGGATAGCTTCCCTGTGAATACCAGCCATTCCGTTCCTTTAAAAATCTGATGAATACCAATATATCATGTGCAAATAGACCAAGTGGGTGCAGCCCGAATTACCATTGCTCACACATTCTTGTCTATCACAACAAACTACAACAGATTGACCGGAATCAATTATCTGACTGTCAAACGAACACAGATAAAATGCATCCTAGATACTACTACTTATATTCCCGCGATGCTACGTAACTACCGTTCGAAAACGCATCCTCTTTGACTGCTTCCCCTTTAAGCTCGAAATTTAAGAAACTATTTATAATCTCCGAGTGCAGGGCAATCCAAATCAATGCACATTAGTGCGACATTCTCGAGACATGTATGATGCTGATTCAAATAACCACTTGTTCATATTCGACATTTACTCTGAGTTTCTCTATCGACGAACTATACAACGCTCGGGAACAATAGGAAACCCGTATTGATTTCTGCACTTCGAGATTTCGAAATGCGAACGGTGGCCGCCAAGTTCATCTGGCTATCTATCGCAGGCATTATTACCTAGATTTGAGTAATGAATCCGAAAGCTAGTGGAAGCAAGGAATGGTAGCACAGAGTGCTCGAACTGATCGACGCATATTTGGATCGGAAAGTTAACAGGATTCAATCATTGCGTGACAAATTCTATTGTTTGTTCCCTCTAGTGGTGCGAGGGAAGAACTAAGTGATCACTCGCGAGTGAGTCATCGAGCACTGGGCGAGAATCTGTTTACCTCTGTACGTACACACACGCGCGCAATAACTAGCGTTCACCCTTTGGTTTCTCGTTATGTGCGTGTTATGCTTCTCGCATCCATCTTCACCCGGATATGTTGGCCACCTGCATCCCTGACATACTTGGTCTCCACGTAGATGCTCTCCTCGTGCGAACCGCATTCATCGTATATATCACTCGATTCCCTCAGCTGCCATTTTACCCACTATCCTGACGTAACCAGCAGCATCCACTGGCGCGGCTTTCTGATCTCCGTTCATCTCCACTATGCATACCTACACGCGAAACTGAAATCTTTCCCGTGTAACACCGAGGGACGGCGCATTGCCCACGATTATGTAAACATGTAACATAATAAAATCGGAATACACCTCCTGTAATATTCATTGAACTAATCCCGCTCTGTGTTCACTCAACCATTTATATCTCTTTTCACTCATTGCTGTAACGAAAGTGGTTATCGCTCTGAAAGGCATCGATACCAAAGCGTCTGCGATTAGTGCGCACTGCAAAGTCCTCAAAGCTACTGTTCTCTCCTACTCTTCGTAGTTTAGTCGTAGAGCGACAAATCATGCTCGTGCAATTTGATTAACACTGGGCTATAAAGTATTTGATGCAAATATCATATCTATTCATTCCATCCCCTTTAATTTATCCTGCAATTACACGTAGCTTCTTGTAGAATTGAATATCATTGCGTTCGAGTGCGCAGTGACTTAGCAATGCCAAATTATCATTTCGCTCCCGTTTTCAAAACATGTTACCTATCAACTGTGAAGACTGATTCTCACACGTGCTCTAAAATATGAGCAAGCAGACTCGTAGACGACTGGCTCAGTAGAAATACCCTTCAGTTTTAATAGTTAATTGTTTCTCAGGGATCAACTCTGGCAAAAACACCAGTTGATTTCCTTATGCAAAAATCAGGGAGTAAATAAGCTCGGCTTTTCGTTATAGCATGACACCGAGTCATACAATAACCGCTCGTCAATTAAATTACTAATTTTTCTCAAAGAGATAACGAGGCATTCTACTCAAATGCATGATCAATTACACAACACTGATTATGCCAATTACATGTCAAACGACCCCGACTGAGATCTACCAGCTTGTTCACCTGCTTTTAACACAGTCATTTCATATCACAATAATTGTATCTATAATCGGATTGTTGGAGGAAGATGGCTTTACACGCGGCAAGTGACAAGTGATTTCTGTCTGTCCAGTGTTCGTCCGGTGTGTTCGCGTGGGCTCCACTTTCATGCAGGTCGTGTTATGATTTTGGGAAGATGCAAACTCCTGCTACAGATACGCTACGCATCCGTGTCATCTAAGAAGCGATGTCCTCCTAATCCTGGCACGGGATTGCACTCGGTCCAGAGCGCATTCTTCACTGTCAGCGCGCGGCAGATCAACAGGTAAGAAAGGCGCGAGGAGCCGCGTGGGCCCGATGCCTCATATTTCACTGATACTTCGGTCCACGCGAGCCCTCACTCTTCCATTGTTTCTTCCGTGACGCAATGACTAATTCATCGTCCCCGAAACGTCGAGGAAATTTACTCCAATAAATATACGCGCTCGTTGCAGAGTTAACCGAGGTAGTGTGACACGACTGCCTGCAAGGATGGCATCGACGTCTAAGGGCGATCAGAAGGAAGCCGCGGCCGAGCAGAAGAAGAAGACTAATCGCTTGGCACTGGAGAAATCGCCTTATTTATTGCAACATGCTACAAACCCGGTGAACTGGTACCCATGGGGCGAGGAAGCTCTCGAACTCGCGAGAAAGGAGGACAAAATTATATTCCTGTCCGTCGGATACTCGACGTGCCACTGGTGTCACGTTATGGAGAAGGAGTCCTTCAAGAACGAGGCAATTGCCGAAATCATGAATAGGCACTTTGTTAATATAAAAGTCGACAGAGAGGAGAGGCCGGATATCGACAGAATATACATGAACTTTGTACAGGTAGACTATCGAACTGCGAGGGCGCTTTTCCACGGGAGTGGGAATATTTGAATAATTTTAATATTGTTATACAGGCTGATACTGGACATGGGGGATGGCCGATGAGTGTGTTTTTGGCACCCAACTTAAATCCAATTACTGGAGGCACTTACTTCCCGCCGAAAGATATGTATGGCCGGCCGGGCTTTAAGTCGATACTAATGGAAATTGCGAAACAGGTACAGTCGCGGTATTATTCTCACCAGTTCGGATAAAATCGTGCTATGTTTAGAGACGCAATACTGTAATGAGAATTATTTTAACTAAATTTTACACTCTCACTTCATTATAGTGGGAGCACCACAAGGACAATATGCTCAAAATGAGCTCGATAAAGTCTAGGAAGATTCAAGTATACGTCGAGTATTCCATTGGACCGAAGGTAAGATCCCAACACTGGCTGTGGGAAAGCTCGACTAACAAAAGATCAGGTATAATTAAAGGGGTTCATTAAATATTATAGGGAAGCGATGTTCCTCCTCTCGACTGCAGTGAACTATGCATTCGACAGCTGTCGCAACAATATGAGCCGGAATTCGGGGGTTTCGGGGGCAGTGGTATGCAATCCACTAAATTCCCGGAACCAGTCAATTTGAATTTCCTTCTACACATGTACGCGCGAAAGCCAACGGAGGAAAGAAGCCGAAAATGCCTGCACATGTGCATATACACATTGAGGAAGATTGCGTATGGTGGAATCCACGATCACGTTGGTCAGGTGGGCTTTGTTGCTATATTGAATGATTTAAAAATAAAGGGATGAATTCTGTGACTATTTACCTGGTATTTTCATTTAGGGATTCGCAAGATATTCGACTGACGGTCAGTGGCATGTGCCCCACTTCGAGAAAATGCTCTATGATCAAGCTCAGCTGATACAGTGCTATGCTGATGCATATGTTGCAACCAAAGATGCATATTTCGCTGAAGTAGTCGATGATATTGCTACTTATGTTACTAGGGATTTGCGTCACAAGGTATCTCCATCTTTCCTTTGGTCATTTTATATGAAGAATGTTTAGTTTGGGATTGTTGGTTCATTTGTTTGCGCAGGAAGGTGGATTTTATAGTGCGGAGGACGCCGACTCTTATCCAACTCCCGAATCCACCGCCAAAAAGGAGGGAGCATTTTACGTATGGACCGCAGAAGAGATCAACTCTCACCTAGGCGGTATTAACGTAGACAATACAGAGACTAAACTGTCAGAGCTCTTTTCATATCACTTTAACGTACTCGAAGATGGCAACGTAAACAAGTACAAAGTATGTTTCATATGAATGCTCTACAGAAAATCTTGAACAATTTGTTATTAATTTACGTTTGCTTTAAGGATCCCCACGGTGAATTAACGAATAAGAATGTATTAATCATGTACTACGGGTTCGAAAGAACTGCCGAGCACTTTGGGATAAATGTCGAGGAAGCGAAGGCCGAATTGAAAAAGGCCAGCAAGATTTTGTACAAAGCTAGAGAAGCGCGACCGCGTCCCCACTTGGACGACAAGATTATAACAGCCTGGAATGGTATACATTTTTAATGACCACTAGTGTATTAATGGAGAGCAAGGACTGATGATTAGTAATTATTGCCAGGCTTGATGATAAGTGGTATGGCTCGTGGTGGCACGGTATTAGGTAAAAAAGAGTATGTCGAACACGCGGTGGCAGCTGCAAAGTTCATTGAGCAGTATCTTCTCGTGAAGGATGAGGGCAAACTGCTTCACAGTTGCTATCGTAGTGAAAACGACGCAATCACACAGATGTAAGTATCGCGGGAGCTCGTTAGAAATGTTGTAAAGCTAGCCAAGTTAATTGAGTCGGTATCACAGAGCTTCGCCGGTGTACGGCTTCCTCGAGGACTATGCCTTCTTCGTGAAAGGCTTGTTAGATCTGTACGAGGCGACTTTAGACGATCACTGGCTCGAGCTTGCGGAGCAATTACAGGACACCCAAGATAAACTGTTCTGGGATGAATCCGACGGTGGATACTTCTCCACGACGAGCGAAGATCCCTCCTTGATTCATCGGCTGAAGGACGGTTCGTTTAAGTACTTTCTTCTTGGGCGAGCGGTAATTTTAGCAGCGCGGCGATTAAAATTCTCTCCTAGCTAAAAGCTACTTGGCGGTGGCGTTAGTGGTGGTGAGGACGTATGCATGTGTTCCTACCGGCGTTGAACCGCAGAATCAAGGAAAGCCACATTCTGCAGTAAAGCGCGATCGCGCGTCCAAATATTTATAGCGGCGTCTGCTCAGTGTTTCGATACCTTCCACCGCCAACTCCATCGAATATCTGTGATAATGCTGGCCGCAATTTTCCCATTACACTTTGCGGCCCGAATGAGAGCCGCTCTTAAAGGCTGCGAAATGATTCTCAATCTTTTTGATAGTTTACGACAGGGCAGAGCCATCGGGTAACTCAATTGCAGCATGGAATCTATTACGGTTGTCGGCTATCGTGGACCGCACGGATTTTAGGGAGCGGGCAGCCGATCTGTTTAAAGCCTTCAAAGAATCTCTGATGAAGAGTCCAGCGGCGTATCCGCAAATGATAAGCGCCCTTGTTCTCTACCACGACGGCATGACCCAGGTGCGTGCAATCGGAATTTCTCAGTTGCGGGCGAGTAGACGATAAGCCTTGATGGGTTCTTGGCACGTGCGTTGCCTAAATTTTCCTTTCCAGATTTATGTAGCCGGGCAGCGAGATGCCAAGGACACGGACGAGTTGCTGCGCGTCGTGTACAAACGTTTGCTACCGGGGAGAGTCCTCCTCCTGGCGGATCACGAGCGCCCGGACAATCTGTTATTCTGCAAGCATGAAACGGCCAGAAAGATGAAGCCACAGAATGGACGAGCGACCGCCTATGTCTGTCGGAATCGTACGTGTTCTCTTCCAGTTACGTGTGCGGAACAGCTCGGCCTGCTTCTAGATGAACGACGTTAGGAACGAGCCGGACGTTACTGGCTGCTAACAAATTGAAGCGCCGGCTATTTCAAGTCTCCCGAGCTGTCACGGTACTGCGAGCGAGGAAGAATACGACGCTTATGTGGCCCGCGCGTAAACCCGACGACGAGGCTGCCGTTAACAAAGCCAACACATCCTGTGTCGTGGCGGGACAGTTACGCGGCTCATAAAGTCCACCGAGACTTTATGGAGTCAGCATTACGATGTGCGCCAAAGCATGCTGGGACTGATCCGGACTGTCGCGTATAAATATCGTTTACCGCCGATAACCCTCGCCGGTTGATCGGTCTAGTTCTTAGCATCATGTTGAGATTGTAAGCAGGATTGTAAATGCTTCCTCGTTGAATAAAGTCGTCATGTGGAAATAATTGCCTTCCGAGTCCTCCTTCATGACCCAAGAATTCCAACTAAACGTCAGATCTCTCGAATGGTATTAGCTACTTGAAACGAGCAGGAGGAAGGCGAGCGCGCACATGTTAGCCGCTATTTTCGTTGGCACGCGTTTCGATTAAGGTCGTCGACGGTGCATTCGTGATCTTCGGCGAATTTACACACTTCCGGCTACGCCAGCCTCAATCCATCCGTCGGCTATTCGTCCATAATCATCAGCGGACCCTTGCCGAGGACCTCTCAGCGGTTCTCGCATTCCCTTCGCCTCTCCGAGCGAATTCCGATCGAAAATAGACGTGATTGTACGCGTAGATCGGCTCCTCTATTCCGGAGACCGCGGGGAGACAGTTGGGAAGTTTGCGAACTTCCAGCTGAATCAATGGGCATCGCGGCCGACGTACATTAATAGGCCGCTCGTTCCGGACTGATCGAACTACGCGCGAGTAATTTGATTTCCAAGAAATCTCCCGACAGATCGCTCGCATCCTCCGAGTTCTCCTCTTTAAAATTGAAGTCATTATTGATGAACTATCTGAATGGTGAATTAGGAGTGTGTAGCGGTGTAGTTCTTGGCACCCCTTACAAAAGGGTAGCAGTGGAGGGGGAAAGTGAGGATAGAAAGGCGATAAGGCTCGCTCGGTTTAATTACCAAGCAGCGCAGGGCTCTTGGCTTCGGATCGTCCTCAGCAGGAATGTTTGCGGTCGGAGCTGTTGTTAAGTAAACTCGTCACCTTGACGAGAGAAGAAAGCACGCGTGGCACTCCATTGGCAATGAAAGCGAAAGCGGCGAGATCTCAAGGACCCGTGGCACAGCCACTTGGTGGCATAGAGCGCTTCCACGCCGCGGTAGTCTCGGCTCCGCTCGATCCGTAGGAAACTCTCCTCCAGGCTGGCTGTCTCTGCCTGGCTAGGAGCTTGCTGCTTCTAGTTCTAGTTATCTCTCTTCTCTCGCCTCGGCTCGAGTGCTATCCGCGCTCTCGTTGGAGATGTCGCCGGGCGAGGGAGAAAGCAAGCGAGCGAGCCAGAGAAAGAGTCAGAGTGACTGAGTGAGAGAGAGGGAAGGAGCGGAGTCGAGGCGGAACAGGGCGGAACGGGCTTGCGGAGAGTAGGAGGATCTCCTGATCTCCTCTCGAGGGTGGATGTTGGAGGTCGCGCGGCGGATGAGCGAGAGCCCAGAGAGAGAGAGAGAAAGAGAGGGAGAGAGAGCCGTCTATACGTGCATACACATCGAAACGGAGGGGTCGCGCATGCGTTTCGCCCCGGCGACGAGGATGTTCGACGTTTTTTTCAGTCACCGGTCGACGTTGCGCCGGGCACCGTCGGCGCCGACGTTTCCCAAGAGTCGTGCGTACCGTACCCTCCGCTCCTCGCATCAGATTTCCTCGAGGGCCGCGAGCAGGAGAGACCGAGACTCTCGGCGCGCTCCTCTCCTATCCGAGCGAACAAGTACCAAGAATTCTCGTTAATCCGTAGTGCTCTACTGAAAGAGAGAGAGAGAAGTTTCGAGCGGCTGACAAGTTGGAACGAGTGTGCCCCTGGCGGTTCGTTTCACCTGCATCGTACCTCCTGGCTGACCAGCGGCGTGGCTGTTCCACTTGCCAGCGGTCCGATCGAGCCAGCGAGGAGCCGTGCACGCGCCACTCACGCTCGACAGAGGGGCATCTGGCAATTGGTTGCGTGCGGGAGGCTGCCAGCTCGAGGTTCCGTCCCGCCAGGGTAAGGCCCCGCGTACGTACGTGTTGCATGCGGGCCACTTCCGCTCGGCGACCTCCCCCTCATTCAAGGATCGGTTCTGGGCTGGCAGGGCAGCCAGCGCTCCTGGTAGTAGGAGAGCTCGCTCATTCGCTCGCGCACGCGACTCCTGCGAGTCGAGAGACAATCCGAGGTAAGAAGAGGCGCAGGTGAGAGAGGAAGAAAACTCGCGGAAGAGGGCAAGCGCGTATCCATCGCCTATCAGCCGCAGCCTGCCCAGAGAGAGGGAGAGAGCACCTGGAGCAGCCAGTCGGAGAGACAGGGCTCTCTGGAGTGCTCGGCGCGCGAAATGCGCCTGCTGGATGTACGGCAGCTGGTTCGATCTCGGGCACACGGAGCGGAACGCGCTGAATGCTACCGCCGGTAGAGGCGATCGCCATCAGGATCAGGAGCACGCGGACCTGCTGGCTACCAGCTGAAGAGGAGAGTGATTCGAGCAGCGTGGCAGTGGATCGCTCGCCAGGAGGATTCCCGATGTCGCTCTCCGTTCAAGGATCGCCAGGACTACTAACTCCTTGTGGACCGACGGCGATCGACTACCCGGCGCACGGCCGCTCGGCCCTCTCGCCATGAGAGATCTCGCAGCAGCTACGAGGACCAGCAGCAGCAGCAACAGCAGTCGCAATAGCAGGAGAGGACCGAGAGGAAAGTCAGCACGAGCGTAGAGAGAGTCGAGCTCGCGGCGCCCCTGAGATTAGCGCCGCGAGTTTACCCTCGCTCAGAGACCGGAAGAGAGGACGGTGGGACGAACGGCGCGAGGATGTCGCTCCACTATCCCCAGGGTTACCGTTACCGCTCGGCCAGCAAGCCAGCGGCGAGCGGTAGCGGCGAGCAAGGCTCCGACAGCGACGTTGCTGAGCTCAGCGACCTCGAGGACGACGAGGATGAGGACGGGGGTGGTAACGAGCCGGGCGAGCAACGCGTTGTCCTCGAGGAAGAGGACGAAGACGACGAGGATGACGAGGAGCGCGATCGAATGGCCGAGGAGGACGATGAGGATGAAGAGGATGACGAGGATGAGGATGACGAGGACGACGACGAGGATGGAGAAGACCTGCCTTATCCTGGCTTCATACCGGTCGCCCTGCGCTACCTCGAGCAGACTACCCGACCGCGCAACTGGTGTCTGGCGCTCATCACTAATCCATATCCTTTTCGAAGCGACTAGTCACCGTCGCCCTTCAAGAAATCCGCCACTTGCAGATATCCGGTGAAGTCGATTTACCGATTACAGCTCTCTTTTTATTCTGCCATATAACTCTCCTCTATCTTTAGACCGCTCTCCCAGAATTAGTAACTCGAGTAGTAGTCGTCTCCCAGCTGACGCGTGACGAGGATCGTCTTGCTTGAGATGTTCTTCCGCGCGATAAAGCCAGTCGGTCGAACGATTACTAGGGAAGCCGAGTGGGATTGCTCGGTGAAATCGCGATGAAATATGTAGCCCTCGGCTCGACTATAGCAGCGGCCAACTTCCCGAATACATCTCCATTAGGAATTTATTCTCTCATCGCGAGTACAAGGTTGCGCTTGCCCAGTGAATTCTTTCGACGACGGAGCTACCTTTCTCCCTCTCTTTTTCTTTACTCTGCCTCTCTCTCTCCCTTTCTCTTTCTCTCGCACTGGTCGAGCTAGCTCCTTCTTATCTCACCCGTAAAGCATTTTTATTGCGAGCTCGGAGTATCAAGAGTTTTCGTGCTGCTCGGGGATTTGTACTCGTATACGCGAGATGAAATTGATTTTCTCTCGCTTTCTCTGGCGCGAGCTCCCCTCGCCGAGTATTATAGCCTGCCAGCCAACACCGTTCCCGTCTTATTCTTTCTTTCGTTCTTTCTTTCTTTCTTGGCTTCCTCCTCGGTGGCGCGCGAGAGCGCGCTCAAACTGCTCCATTAACATAGTTATCCGAGAGAGCGCGCACGCTCTCTTTCTCTCTTTCTCTCTCTCTCTCGCTATTTCCAGCGCGCCGGGATTAATGGATCCGAGCTGGACCGCGGCATCCCGAAGTTTCCATGCATACCGGAAGTACTTTAAGACGAGCACCTTAATGGGGATGATTGCGGAAGGCGAGAATCCTGTAGTGTTGCGGAGTGGTGGGTTGACGAGAAAAGTAGTGAGATGGAGACAGGGAATCGGGAATGAGATTTGGTCAGGATAACCCGCTGCTAGAGGAGGAGGAGGAGGAGGAGTGCGCGAGGTCGTTCTGAAGGCGCTTTAAATAGGTCATTGATTGACCTATCCCCAGGCGAATCCCACTGTGCTTCTACGAAAGCCGACTACCACGCTAATGTCCCTCGCTCTCCACCTTTTCTCCTGCCTTTCACCTCGTTCACATTAGTCGACTTACTTTAATTCAAATGGCACACCAGTCTCGAAAGCACTCTCTCAATTTAACTCTCGTTTACCTGAATCGAAGTTTATTCCAACGTAAATACTTTCACGTAAGAGATTTGTAAGTGAAGTCGAAATTAGAGAAAGGCACCGATTGAGATTTCTGAAATAAATAGTAGATGAAACTTATCGAGGGTGGTTGACCCGGTTAAAAAATAACTGTTGGGAGATGGGAGGAGATACTGAAATCGAAGTGATTCGAAGTGAAACAACTGGAACAATGTGAGGGAGGCTTTAGGCACGACTCCTCTCTCTCTCTCTCTCTCGCGCTTTGACTCCGGCTGTATGTATATAGAGGTGCGTTTGTGCGCGAAATTGCGGGGTGTGCAGGATGCAGCACGTGGTCGGCGGGCAAAGTTTAGTCAGGCAGCACAGCGGAGCAACAAGCGCCGCGCGCGCCAGAAAGATTCCCATTGTGTGGGCGGACAATGGACGGCTGGAACTACTGCGAATGCGGGCCAAGCATTTCGCGATTCCCGCTCACCCTTTATTCCTCTATTTCGTTTGCCCGTGGAAATCGCGCCTTCCCCGACCCACCCCGAGCCGAGCCGCGCCGAGCCACTCCGATCTCTCCAAGGATTCTATTCAACGCCAGCCGGAGAAATCATCTCCGGTGGCAAACGACAAATTCTCCGGGCTCCAGCAGCCAAGCAAGCAACTTTCCCCCCACGGCTACCAGAACCGAGAGAAGAAGGTGCGCGTAGATCTAGAAAAGTTTTCCTCCAGAACCACCAAAACTAGAATCCGAAACGGCAATATTTGTTATCCCTTCCAAGTGGAGATAAATACAATTTGCGCATAAGTATGTAATAGAGACAAGTTGCTCGGCTCAACTAGCCCGCAGGAGAACGTTGTTTTAATTATAGCGGCGGCAAAGCCGGGGCTAACTAAGTGGCGAGCTTCCGTGTAAATGCTCGCGAATTTGCTCATTCGCCTAACAGACTGCGGGCGCCCGGCACAGCGCGTTCCCGTGTCTTCCACTAAATTTCCCGGCGCTAATTACGAATGGTTTAAGCGACGGAAACCCTTGCGTGTATGTGTGCTGCGCGCGCTCGCGCGGTCTGATTAGTTCTACTAGCGTGCTACTTTATTGCCCGACGAATAATGCACTTGGCCCATTAGCACTGACCGCAGCCTACGAGAGAACTGGGAAAAGGGTGGAAGAGAAATCGAGATAGATAGAAGGGAGGAATGAGTTCGCTGGAGCAGCAGCCGTGCTCCGGTTCGCCTGATATTTGCCCTTCAGACAGGCGTTACCATATTTCGCCAATATCCCAGTTGCTCCCTATCGATCCTTCCAGTATATGTGGCAGGGTCAAGCCGATTACGAAAGCTTCGCCAGAGAAGAATAATCGAATAGCCGGGAATGTCCGAGAAGTAATTTACCGGATGCGCGCCCGAATTCCAGCCGGCCTCCGGAACTCCCAGTCGATCGGACAATTTTCCTCGGCGCCGCGCTACTTATTCCCGGCTGATAACAGCCGAGCGAGCAAGCGCGACACGTCCTTCCAATGGTCCATTTCTTTCAGTTTAGATTTAAGATCGCTATCGCATCGTGTTGGCAAAGCACGGAGCGCAAAACGGCTGTCGGACAATCGACTTAATCGACTACTGGATATATCGTTTTATCATCTCAAGCCCTTTCTCTCCATCTCACTCGAGCTGAATTGTGTTGATTCCGCGGGGCGGGATGCTCTCTGGCAGAGGCTTTCCTCTCCTGATGCGAGGATCGATCGGTTTGCACTGGGCGAGCAGCCGGCAGTTAGAGTCGACTCCATTAGGAGCAGGTGAAAAATAATCGAGTCCGGCAACGAGGCAATCTTCAACAGGGAGAAGTGCTAGTTGATCGGGACAATTTGCTCGGCTACTTCGCCAGCTTGATTGTCTATTAAACGGCCGGCTAAATGAGATTGCTAGTGGCGAGTCCCAGTGAGAGGAAACCGGATCTAGTTCCTCATTGGCGAGCTGTCCTCCAACGGATGACAGCTGCATCGATCATCCATGACTATCTTTCATCTTATACAAGAGGAATCCACACTCCCGCCGTTCTTCTCTTCCAGTAGCTTCTGCACTAACTCTCCATTGCAAATGACTGGCCCTTGGCACCGAGACTTTACTCCACTTTTCGTCATCTTTACTAGATAGTCGAGCACAGTTCGGATAGCGCCTTTCGCCCGGAAGTAACGATTTAAGCAAACTCTCGCCTCTGCAAACTCGATGGCGAGGGCTACTGCTCGCTTCCGGGGATAAGTTAATCTTCTCGGAGCAGTCCTGGTATTATTCAGGCGGTGCTCGCCCGCTCGAATCAGCTGGCGGGTTCCTATTCAATGGTTCGGGCTTTCTTTCGCGCCGGAAGAAAGGGTGTGAGAGAGGGCGGGCGCGGAGGCGTATTAACGGCGTGTCGAATGTTGATGAATTAGGGGTGTGCGTGTCAGAGGCGAAAGCCTGGAAGCGAGTGAGGAGGAAGGAAGGCAGGAGAGAGGTTTGGGAGTGTGCGAGGTGGTGGTGCTCGGCGGCGATGTAAGGGTGGATTTTCACGGCGATTTGGGACTCCGAGCTGAGCAGCTAGGAGCTCTGGATCGATAGCCCGTATCACGAGAAGAACAGTGAATTCGAAAGGAGCTTGCTCCCTGATCGACGACGTGTCCCTGACACTTTCCCGGTGCTTTCCCTTGCTTGGTTATAGAGCGCTGCTGGCGCGACTTCTCCTGCTCGACGTCGTCGTTTCCCGTTCACGGCTCGCTTCCCCCGGCAATGACTCTCCAATGCTCGCTCTTTTCCATCTTGACTTCAACTCGAAAGCCCCCTTGTTTACGCTCGCCTCCCCTCGCCTAGATACCTCGAGAACGCCGATATTCCTCTACTTGCTTATTCACACGAATCCTAGCCGCGATTAAGAAATCTCAGCCTTCCAAGATTACCGGCGGCACGCGACAAACTCCTCCTCCGATCTACCCTCGCGCTCTATTAATTAAAACATCTTCGTATATTGATCTTCCTCGGCGCGCTGTCAATTAAAATAACACGCATGCGTTCCCAGAGATGGAATCACGCCGCCGCAATCACGCCAGCTGGCATTCTTATATTGTAATTATCGAGCCTTCTGTTTGATGTTCGGGGGATAAATGTTGGACAGTAAAAAAGCTTTCTTAAAATCGGGGTTTTCTTCGAGAAAGCAATCTTATCGAAGACAATCTGTTCTTCCCCTGCGGTGGTCGAAGGGGTGACTGATAAGGTTGTCGAAGTCGTTGTTAAGGGATGCAAGCATTCTCGTAATGGGTCGTAGAGATACGCGTGAACAGGGCTTTAGTCGGCGAGGGTATAATAGAAAAGGATGGGTAGGAAGCGGTAGTAGCCGATGTATAAGCCTAGTCGTGTATCAGAGTTATCCGTCGGCAGCGATCAAGGGTGCTTTCTCTCTCCCTCTTCCCACGCACTTATCCACCCAGCCAGGGTGCCGCTGACACATTGTGTGTCCGTGTACCGGCGGCAAATTCGCCCTAGATAAAGTCAGCCGGTGTTTGTCGACACAGTACGCCACGCAGATAAAAGCTACTCTCGCTCGTACCATCTTCGAATCCATTGGGGCCTTTTTCGAGCTGCCATTCGTCTGCTCGCATTAGCCGCTCTATACACGATCTGCCTCAACGCCGAGGAGGAATAGATATGTGTGTGTGTGTGTGTGTGTCTGCCTGGGGGATCGGGGAAAAGATCGCGTTTGCGATTTTCACGGCTTTCGCACGGAGAAATGAGATTCCCCGCTCGACAACGGAACGCTCCTCTTTCAAAGAGGAGGCTACGTCTCTCGAGCAGGCTGCCTCCTTGATCCTCGCTGAAATGGAATTACGAGATCGAGGGAATATCGACTCCTCCTGTTTCGAAATATGTCTTCGCGTTTTACTAGTCGCTGGAATTATTTTCTTCTCGTGAAAGTGGCCTATTACAGATTGCTGACAATGGATAATTGCAGGAACGCGCGAGTGAGCGCTCCTTTCGCCGACAGAGAGAAAAGAGAGCTCTTTTAGCAGGCTGGATGCCTTCGAGTCGGCGATTTGTTCGAGTGAATCGAAGGGAAAAATTGCGCCGATTGTATCGGCGTGGCGAACTCGAGTTTCGGCGACGAGCAGGCGACAGAGTCGAGATCTGATAGGTGCGCTCCATTTCGCTCGGCTTCAAGATCCTGCGATAAAATTCGCTGCTAGTACGTGCGTACGTGATATCCGGCGGTAAACGGCTCGAGCAGTTAACCTCCGCCCACCCACCCGCACGCACGCCTCCTCCTCTTTTCCCTCTCGATTTCCATCGAGCCGAATTTCATTAAATATTACACTGACCGATTTCCATTGGTGTCATTGTCACGCACGCAATTCGAAACACGAGGCTGCACGAAATCCTCTCTTATTATACATTCTCCAACAAAGTAATTCTCAAGCTCGATCTACCCAGGGATCGGAAGCTTCCCATGAAAGTCGATTAAGCCATTCTTCTCATATTAACTAGATCGAGCGTGATTCTATCTCTGAATCCACGAGAGTATAATTGCCAGCAGTTTCATCGATCGCAGTAATTGTCCATCCCATACCTCAGAGAAAAAGCTATTCTCAAGCCATGCTAGCTCACATAAATGTAGCCTAAATTCTATTGCCTAGTTTTTCGGAGGAAACCTTTCCACCTTGCCAGCTGGCGTCTGCCTCTGTAATCGCAGTGGATGTGTCTACACGCAGGGAAGGTAGTACGTGCCGACGGTAGCAACTGTTGCTCGGCTTTTTGTGCGATCAGAAGTGCAGGTCTGTGCTCGCGATCAAAGTGTAAACGGCGGTGTGTGTATAAGCCGGTGTCCCTGTTTGCATTGGCGGACAAGATGCGAGGCTTACACGCTCGCTCGCTCGCCCGGAGAAAGAGAGACGGATAGGCTTACATACACGCGGCTACATGCTCGCGTAGACAAGAGCAGAGCGCAATGGAGAGAGAGCGAGAGAGAGCGAGAGAGAGGACGGCGGAGGCCAGCCGTTTATTGATCGGACACACTCGGCATGTTTGTAGAAAGTAGATAACACGGCGGGTTTTCTCGCGATCTCGTGTGTCGCTGGGCGAAGCTCGATACGCTCTTTAATTCCGGGCCCTCGTGAATGCCGATCGCCCGGAAATCAGGGAAATCCTCTACCAGTGACACTAGCGCGCTCCAGCTCAAAGTAAACCCTCTCGCGCGCCCGCGCTCACACACATACAGTCGAGTTACTCGCAAACGGGGACAAGGGTTCCGCGCGGATTATACGCGCGTATCACTTTCCACCGCGATGGATTACAAGGGTACACGATTGTCTGTCATTAGTAACGTGGGGCCAATTGATCACGCTTTCTCTCTCTCGCTCGCTCGCTCACTCACTCTCGATCTGTATGAACACGGGATTGCTCCAGATCCGCTGGTCCGCTCTACACACCGCAGCGCATCGCTCTCGTGAAAGCACTGCGGCCAGATGAAATTTTTCGAAAGCCACTACCACCGCCACCAACACTGGCAAAAGCATGGACCGCTGACCGCCGACAGTAGGCACAGTTACTCTCTCACTCTTTCCCTCTCTCGGTGATTTTAACCTTCTACAGTTCACTTCGCTCGCCCTTCCGCCTCCCTGACCAACCGAATGCACAGCCCATTGTTTCAGAATGCACTGCTTCTGCCATTTCAATTGGCTATCTCCTCTGTTTAATCTCCTTTTTAACATTGTGCCTGTCAAAGGCCATTTCCAAAGGTTTCCTTAATAGTCTTTGCTATTCTTTGCTTGATCTAGTGGCAATGATTATTCAACGGATGTATTGTTTTTCATTCATTAAGCATCTGTTTTTATTGTAATTGTCGAAATCCTGATGAGAAGCGTTAAATACGCCGGCGGTCTGACCAGTGATCGACTCGTACTACTTGTTTACTTGTATCGTTGGCAGGGTTATACTACTTGTTTACTTGTACTACTGGCGCGCAGGGAATCGAAAATACGCGCTAATGATATAAGTAATTGCAGCTAATTTTGAGAGGGTGCTTGGATATTAGAGTGCCAAGAGGAGAAGAGGAGAAGTTTCCGACTTTTCTTAGGGCTGTTTCTACACTTCTAATTCAATTTCTCGGTGAGAAATCGCCCGGTTGTTTCACTTGTTGGGCCTCGCAGGCCGGGAAATTATTTAGCGGCGTTCTAGATTTCAGGAAGGATTTATTTCTTCCTGCTGTTAGGATGGATGGGTTGCTCTCGCGAGGGTATAACGCGGCCGTCCGACTTAATTTGTTTGACGCACGTCGACGAAAATGGATGCCTTCGAGCGCGGCGACCACCTCGTCCTTGCATCCCTTCTTCCCACCGAGACAGGACTTATCCAATATTCAGCGGTTACGTGACAGAACGCGTATCAATGCCAGATTTCTATTGCCATTCGCTTAATTGGATTGGCATGACGAGGGGAATGTTCCCGGCGAACGAATCCTGCTCGATATCGGCTCCACGTAAAGCTGCTATCCCTCCGGCTATTCCGGAAGTTCCTAGTTCGATGCGAGTAACGCGCGCGGTGGTCCATGGAAGTTGGGACTTGGACTTTCGGGGGTGCTGGCTTCGCTAATTAACAGCTCGTCCAACCAAGTCTGCGAGGATGTTAAGATCGTTCATAGTTTCTTGCTGCAAGTAACAAAGTTAAGTTCGAGAGGCTCGATGTTCGGGTCAACTTAACAAGGCAGTTGTTTAAATCCTCGCCGATAGAAAGGCGGTTTGAGTTTGGTATTGGTAAGATCAATGACCTGGTGAAGGAGTCTTTTCAGAAAGATGGTCATCACTCATGTTAAACGACTGGCTGCCGAGATTGCGGTCGAGCGATTTTCCCGTGGACGATAAACGCGCCGCGATTAACGAAGCCTTGCGACGATAACTTCTCTCCAGGGGTTGCAGGCCGTCAGCCTCGTTCTGATGCACGCTACCGTTAGCACGCCTCTCTTTCTCACTCACTCGCGCTCACTCTCCATGCTGCAGTGTCAGTGGCCTGGCGTGTTCATCGCGTGAGTACAAAGTTCGCGTGCCGCAACCTAACGAGCTTTACTCCCCTTTTAATTCTATCCCGACGTTTATTCCAGCTGAGGTTCTAAGTCCTGTAGTTTAGGCTCTCGGAGGAAACGAGTATTTCTCATGAAAAGTACGAGTTCCTTCGTATTTCTCATGTCTCGTTATCTTTGGAAGTCGTAGAACCTGAGATGTTACATTAAGAGTACAATCACACGTAGATTCGTTGATTTTGCTTGGGAATTGTTCGACTATTGGAAACTTGTCCGTCGAGTCGATTGACAACGGCATGCTTAACAGGAATGCTAGTATATCATGCAAAATTCACGGCGTCGACGACTCTAACTGGCCGTGTTTTATTTGGACTAGTTGGTTAGAAGAGCGGCGGCTATGTCATTCGGCAGTCCATGCATTTCTCGTGCTAAGTAATCGACTTGACGAGAATTAGTTGGCGATCCGATAGACAGCCGGTGGCCCGTATGAAACTCCAGTTAAATGGCATATCGAAAAAAGGTCGGTGTTTAGGTGCTAGTCACTTGGCAACCGCTCGATCGATTTCCACGAGATTAGTGACGAGCTTTTGTCTCATCGACCGCATATTCGCATAGACTTTCGAATAAAACTGTCGAATTACTGGCATCCGCGAAAAATCCCACTTTCATTAAGTTTATCATAGTGGGGAATATAAGAGAGGAGAATGCTTTATGGTAACCATGATATTCAATCCCAGAAAGACGCTTACTTGTAATAGTTTTCATGTACTTTCAGTTTAATCTTTTTCTACAGAATGAAAGAGCTTGTAATAAAGGGAACTTTTAGGAAGTAGGCCAATAATAAGCAACGGTTTTCCTTAATGAGATATCCACGTGGTTCGAGAGAGTCAGCATGATGGTAATCCTACTGAATTGCATCACTCTCGGAATGTACCAGCCCTGTGTGGACGACCAGTGCGTGACAAATCGCTGCAAAATACTGCAAGTACGTATATACGTGTGTAGGAAGACTATTGGAGAGAGTGGTAAGCGGAGGCCGATAAATCGGAGCCGGGCCGACGAGTCTCTGCGCGTTCCACAAGTCGGAAACACCTTGTTTCAGGGCTGACAGCGGCAGCTTTAACTTTGCCGAAAAAAAAAAGAGCGAGCTGGCCGCAATTACTGTCGCAGCCCGGCACGATTTAGACGCTCGTGTACGAGCGTGGCGAGCGTGCAATCAGCGTTGCGGAGGATCGCCGCGGAGTTAAATAATTTTAATTGATGACACGGCTTAATTGCAGTGGCAGGCGCGCGAAGTACGTACAGAATTTACGAAGCTATTAACCGGCACGCCGCGAGGTTACCGGCATTACAGAACCAATCGGATATTTATTGGAGAGTCGCCAGAGCGCGGAACGTCCTTTCCGATTTCACGCTGCTGGTAGAGAACTGGCGTTGCAATATCGCCGATCGAATTAAAAAACAATTGAGACGGCCTGGCCGATTGGGGGCGGCCGTTGGTCGTCCGATTGATTAATTGGGAGGAGGACTGGTGCCGAGAGGGGAGTTCGATAGTGGCGGGGTCCAGTTGGAGAATTCTGAGCTCCTCGAAGCGAGCGAGGATTGCTCTCCCATCGAGTCCTCCTCCTCTTTGCCGGCCCTTAATCAATCAATCACTTGCTGGATACGTCTAGTGTTCTTCGACACCTCATCAGCCTACCATCAGCCAGTTTACTACGACCTTCTTGCTTTCTGCTTGGTAGATGTTCGACGACATAATCTTCGCCTTCTTCGCTCTCGAGATGACGATCAAGATGGTCGCGATGGGCATTTATGGGAAGGGCGCCTATCTCGCCGACTCCTGGAACAGGCTCGACTTCTTTATAGTGGCTGCTGGGTGAGTGCTAATTGATTGCGTCTTCCTTCCCTCCTAGACCGAAGCCAATTAATGAGAGACCCTCCAGCCAGCCTCTTTAGTCACTGTTTCCGATATATCTTATTTATGAGGCTAAACTGTTTCTCTTCTGTCGAGTGGAAATTGGGCGAAGGGTGGTCGGCCACTCTAATGTAATTGCATTTTATAATGTCGTCAAGCGGCTACGAAATCCTTTTAACGCCAGGCTCGATGCAATATCGTGTTAGAGTGCTCTTAATGGATTTCGCCGCGCGTTGAACGCACTTTAGCCGGCGCTGCGAGATGCGCTCTGGTGTCATTAGGCGATGAGTTTCATCGGCCCTGCTGACCATACCATCATCCTATATATCTGCACCGCAATGTGTGTATTCATTGCAGCGCTCTGGAATACTGCTTGAACGTGGAGAACATGAATCTGTCTGCCATCCGAACGATAAGGGTACTGCGACCGCTACGTGCCATCAACAGAATCCCGAGTGAGTATGAGAAACATCATTGTCGAGCCCACCTTTCCAACCGATGAGCTCTCACATTGAAAAATTCTTCATTCTTCATTATTACATCCAGAACTATCTTCTTATTTGGAATTCAATTTATTTCCCATGTATTTTCTGTCGTTTCTTTATAATTGGCGGCTCGCTAATACTTTCGAATTTTCTCATGACCCAAAATCAAAGATCAGAGTGGTGTTAGGGGGTGCGGGCGTTAGAAAGAAAGCTTTCCTGGCAGCGAAGAATCCGCGAAGGCCGACCTCGTCTAAAAATGTGCCTCCAACGTGCGCGCTCTCGGATGAATGAACTTGAAACGTCCTATTTTCGGGCAGGCGGATCGCGTGAAGTAGTAATCGCAAGATTTATTTAACTGGACCGCGGATCCATCGCACGGATATTAAGAAGCAAGGCGCATAACGGTGATATACATCTCGGCAATCTTCTTATTATTGCGCCGACTTTAAATCATCCTGGCGAGGGTTTCCCTTTATCAGTTTACGGCAGCGAACGCATTGCATGTTCTCTCCGGCGGTATTCTCGAATTAGCCAATGCGAGAAATGCCTTAGTTTCGGCTGGTTTCGCTCGGGATAGACGTGTGCAGAGACTGCGGTACACTGCGCAAACTGTGGCTGCCGGCTTAAGCGGCTCGGTGATGCGCCTGCATATATACGTAGTAATGCCAGCCCTCTCCCTCTCTCTCTCCTCTCCTATCTTTCTCTCGCCGACAGGTATGAGGATCCTGGTGATGCTGTTGCTCGACACACTCCCAATGCTGGGCAACGTTCTCCTCCTTTGCTTCTTCGTCTTCTTTATATTCGGGATCGTCGGCGTCCAGCTCTGGGAGGGCATCCTGCGCCAACGCTGCTTCCTCAAGGCTCTACCCAGCGTCAAATACCCCGAGTAAGTACTCCGCAAATACTTGCGTCCTACTCTACTACCACCGGCTACTTTAAAGTACTCTCTTTCCTCCTTTTTACCACACAGACTCTCTCTCTTCTATTCTCTCTCTCACTCTCTTTTTAACTCTCTACGCACACCATGGCCGTGGTTTGCGCGATCCTCGTGGCCGACCCTTTGCCGACCCCTTCTTTTACGTGGGCCGAGAGCTTCGCCAGCCTTCTGGTCAGTACGCAATTAACGCGGGCGTATTGCGTACGGATAAATGTCGGGCGCACTCTATTTCCAGAAGCTACTACTGCAGGCACGCGTTTACTTCTTCCCTCTTTTCTCATTCTCTCTCTTTCTCTCCCTCTTCTCTTCTCTTATTATTGCTCTCTGTCTGTGCATGCGCCTAGCCTATCAATGATTCAAGAGTATTTCGAAGGAGGAACCCGGGCTTCGTGTATTATCTTCTGTGTATTCTAGCGAGTTCGCCATAAGCCGGTTCATGCGGCTAAGTGCGCGCGGAGAGAAGCCGATGCGCGCCACGTATATACTAGTCGCTCGCACACGCTTTTCAGCGAAGTTTCAGACTGGCGGCTGTCCGCCGCGTCAAGCCGGAGCCGCGGAAAATACGGCTGGTACATATTCATATATACATATATATATTCGTAGATATATGTATGTATACGTGTATGTATATCGAGCGAGAGAGCGTAGCTTTTGCTCTTTATGCCGCTCGATTAATCCCGCTGGCCCCTTGGCGCTCGATTTAGCCGATATTTCAAAGATCGCCTCTGAACCTACTGACAAGGGAAAGCATGGCAAGTCGCCGCTAGACTCTTTCTCGAGACTATCATTCTCGGAGAGGGAACGCTCGCCCCGGTGATCGTAGGACAAGGGCGCTTGCATGGCAATTGGATTGCTCTAAATAATTGATCTTCCACCGTTTGTAGGAGCGTTACACGCCATCGTCGGAGATGGGGCGCGTTCGTGCCCTCCAGTCGCGCGAGAGAGAGACCCTCTTATTTTTTTCTCAACTATTTATTTTCGGCTTGACTCACTCCGGCAACGTTTACCCGACAACGTTTCACTCGCTCTGCCTTTCGACCTCTCTCTCTTTCTTGCTCCAAGCTTTCCTTCTGTTACGAGTATACGAGAGCGTGCTTACTTTTCTCCGAAGGCAAGGCGCACGACATGTGCACATAGAGAGAGACGTACAGGGGAGGCGAGACGCTGCGCCCGGAGCCGAAAACACAGTCTCCCCGAAGCCCCGATGAAATATCCAGGCGTAATTCAGCCGAAAATTTATGCCGAGCCCAGCAGAAATATACGAGCTGGCTCCCACGACTCCGCTTTTTCCCTACTCTCTTCCCACCCCCTCCAATACACACACACACACATGTACACCATGATATTTCCCGGGCGTGATGAGATATTTCTTTTTCAAAGCACACGCAGGGGCCGTGCGCTTGAAAAAGGAAAGGACGAATCCGTGGATCCACGATGTATGTAATCAGGCCACTTTCGAGACACGCTACCGGCTCTTTACGCGGCTGGTGTCAATCCGATTAAAGTTCGAGTGCCAGTTAACGAGTCCTCGTTAATTTACTGCCACGCTATGCCGCGTTTCGTCTTTTAATAAATGCGGATTATTAAAGGGGATCTGGCGAACCCCGGATTTCAGAAGCGGAACACGAGAGCCGTCGCACTCCGCTGACATTTCGTGTGGAAGATAACAGTGAATTTCATTTCAATAATAATAGCCCGTTGGCAAGATTTTTTAACGAAGTATACGCTCCGATATTTCGGAGTTACTCTCCAAGCACTTTGTATAAGTAATAAGAGGTGCAATATTTCATGACTTATAGTTCGGCTGGATCGTAACTCGGATGGAGGGGCGTTAAATCGCATTAAAACTAGGTCAGTCGTGTTCGAGTATTATCGCGAATGAACAGACAGAGAAACGTTGCGCTGTATCGCTGGTAGGGATAAATATTACAATATTTTATCAACTCTAGTTTCTCCGGTTGCCGAGTCTACATAGAAGGGAAAATCGTATTAACGGGAAGAGGCGGAGAAACGTTTCCCTTTACATTAGTAGAGGAGGGATTGTCGAAATTCGAAACTCGGTAGGAAATTCCGCGGAGTACAAAGGTGATGGGAACACGTGCGATATAGTAGAGGACATGTAATACCAGAAGCTTGGCGTGTTCTCTTTCCGGCGAGGCCTCCGGAGTTCCTCAGTTTCGCGGTTCCAGGGCGCGACAGACACACACACGTGTCTCTTTCTCCCTTTTCTCTCTCTCCCCTGCCCTCTCCCTTCCTCTTTCTCTTTTAAAGCTTCTGCTTTCTGCACTCCTGCGCTTTCGGAGAGAGCAGTCGATACATCTATTCAAAGTAGCTCAACGCCAACTTCTTCGTTCTACATATCCCTTTTCTCTCTTTTCTCCTTTCTCCCCCCGGCCTGACACAGTGTCCTTCGAAGTTCGCGGGACAAAAAGAGAGTTAGTATCAAGGGACGAGGATACGTCTTAGAAGGAACAAGACAGGTCTCGGTTAAACACGTGGACCAAAACATACACACACACGTGTGTGGAATCAAAGGGTAATCTTACACGCGCGCCACTTTAAAAAGGTACCACGCAATACATCCAAGGTGACGCGAGAGCCAAAACGAGAGAAAGGACTGCTCGATCCTTCAGGATTTTCCGCCGCAAAGAGGAAACCACGTGCAATCTCTAGTGTGTGTGTGTGTGTGTGTGTGTGCGCGCGTGTGCAATACATATACGTACAATGCGAATGATGCAAGTTAGAAACTAGAAGTAAGTACTTTGCCGCCCAGGGGGGCAGTGACAGGCTATTGTTTCGCTGTTGCAGGTTACTCTCGGACGAGTACTCGGTTCGATCACGCATTTAGTAAGCTCTAGTAGAGACCAGTGTGCTGTGCATACATATACATATTATATATATATAATACACACATCTCTCTTACTCTCTCTCTATCTATCTATCTCTCTCCTTTTCTCTGGATAATATTCGATATTTCTATGAGTCACACGATATATAAGCATAATAGACGTGCATCCATATGTACATATATGTATATACAGTGCAAGTCACACGTGCATAGTACGTGTATAATTATAATATTATATATATGTATATATGTATAATTACACCTACACCACTCTCTCTCTCTGTCTCTGTCTCTGTTTCTGTCTCTATTCTAGTCTACTATCCGAATCTCTGCCTTCTGGTGTCCTTGATCGCTGTTCGACGAGTGTGTAGGAGCGTGTGTGTGTGTCAATCAGTCTAGAGAGCATGATGCATCAGCCGGCTGCGGCTGAATAAAATACTATTTCGAATGCGCCGATCGGGAGGGATCGAGCGCTCCGTCTAGTGCATATTCAACAAGCTTCTGGCTCGAGCTAACGAGCGCTTTTTCGAGATATCAAGTATGGAGAGACGTTTTTAATCGAAGAAGCACCGCAGTGCTGGAACAGCAGTGTCGCGCTGCCGTTTAACTGCTTCGAAACGGTATTTCAGCCGTCTCCAATCTCTCGCTCTCTTTCTCCCTTTTCCACTCTGTCTCTGTCTCTACAATACTGGCTATCGCTCTCTCTCTCTCTCTCTTCTCTCTTCTCTTACTCTATGACACTGCATTTGACCTGTCGTACGGCCGTTTGTTCCGGCTTCGTGTTAAAGGGCCTCGGTGCCGCTGCAGTGACTGCAGCATGCAGCACCCGGCGAGATTGTGTGTTATGTCGTGTCGTGTGTCCTACTAGTGTACGCAGCTTGTTACGTGCGCGGCACATCCGATGTACTCGTGTAAACCCGAGCGGTCTTGTTCTAGGAGATCGCTTGCATCGGCCCCTACTTTCCAAGCACTGTCTGCCCTCGTCGTCCAATCGGCGCATCATTCTCGCTCTCTCGTTCTCCCTCTATTTTCGTTCTACTTCTCTCTCTCTCTCTGTTTTGCTGCTATTCATTCATCCATACGCAGCCTGTCGCTCTTTCTAGAAAGCCTCTCTCTTTCATACACACATTCGGCTAACTCTCGATGCACGCAATCGATGTTTCTTCGTGCTCTTCTTTCTACCTTGCGAACTCACTCGCTCGATCACGATGCGTCTCTCTGTGCGCTCGGACTGCGCCACTGGCTCCGGCCACTCTCCACGCTCTCTCGTCATATGTGTTCGCTCTCCATCTCTGTTTTCCTTCATTCACTGTCATTCGGCACAGATATGTCTGCGCACCCGTTCTTTAATTTACATCGCTCGACTTTGACGAGCGGCGGCCTACCTACGGCAATTCTCCTTTGACCCATCGTCATCCGGCGAGATCTTTAGGTCGGCGCAGACCGGCGTTGTATGCGGAGAACTGGCGCAGCCCAATTGGCCCGCGTCTAATTAACGAATAAAGAGTCCCCGCTGGCCGCGAGCCTTCTGGATTAATTAATAACGGCCACACTGCGACAGAGTGGGTTAGCGGTGCCGGACTCCGATTAGCTCTGCCAGTGCCAAGGCCCTATTTACTTCCTCTCACCCCTTCACACCCACCCCTTCGTTTAGCCATCGGCGCAGTACAATGGCTGCCCGAGCGACGCTTTAAAGGGAGTGTGTAGTAATGTTCCTTTAAAGAAGAGAAGAGCACTCGCTCGAAATCTGCTTTGATCGAGCACGATCGAATGCCACTGGCTCGCTCGCTCTCTCTCTGTGGCTGGCTCGGTTTACGCTTATCAGTCGCAAACGCGTATCGTTTCCGAGAAACGCTCCGCTAGTTCGGCATTGGCACACCCCCAACAATTTTCATTCCGCTTAACTGATTCCTCCCCTCGACCAGTCCAATACTAGAAGCACCGTCCGACGAGAATTTATGCTCCTCTTACTGGATCGCAGATTGCTTTTATTAATATCAATCCTTCGAGGAGAATGTGTAATTCGTGTCTTTATGATTTATAGACTTTGTCTTCTATAGTTTGTCTACGGCATAGTTCTACGCTGTTGTAAAATCGAATTAAAGCTGGTTCGGATGTTGTTGATATATCTCAAACCTAGAGACAGACAGACAAAGGTTCCCCTTTGTGTTAATCGGAGGGATATGTTGTGGAGAGATTGGCGAAACTCTGTCAAAAGTATTTAGCACGGGAGGATCAAGCGCCTAATTATACCGAGTGCGCGCGATGACGCAAGACTAGTAGTAAGGAACGGTGGCGACGAGAGTAACGCTTGTCAGTCAGTGTCTTGAAGATCAAAGGCGCGGCTATTGGCGGCCGGAGGAAAGAGAGTGTCCAAGCAAGCATTAGTGGGATCGGAAAGGAGAGTAGTGTAAGTGAAGTCCAGTATTTCGAGGGGTGCTCGAATCAGCGAGGCGCTCGGCCGTGGGTGTGCCAATGAAGAAGGGCGAGCTGGAGGATAACGTGGGTGATCCCGAGCTAATTAGACGAGCTCCGCTACTATTCCGGTCTACTCGCCGGCTATTTTCGACTGCATATCGATCCCCATGGCGAGCTGCTGACGCTTGGCTCGGCCCTGCCAGCTACAATCATGGGACAGCCACCCTTCCCAGCCGGGGAAAGCGTGTGGCATGCCTTGGAAAAATCGGAGCACGATTCCCGACTCACACGCACTCACAGACTCACACGCTTTGCACCGAGTGCGAGCACATGGCCATGCTTTGCCGTAGTTGGCGCACGGGGCACGTGCACTAGGAAGAAAGATAGTGTGCACCAAAAGCACGTGCCACACCAACCACTTCCCTCTTCGAGAAGCGGCTCGCATTAGGATGATCCTTCGACCAATTGATTCTCACGATAAACCACCGGCAGATCTCGAATTATCATCCCCCAATCTGCATGATCACCGCCCGGATGCTCTCACTCCACACTCTGACGAGAGTAATCGAATACTCAATGGCGCCTACCCTTGCTCCAAGGAACCCCGCCGAATCTAGGTCGAGTACGAACTTCCAACTACGAATGGAAGTACAGGATGATGCGGATTCATATGAGTCGGCTATGTTGATGTTATCTCCTGCATGCATAATTGTTGTGTCAGGATGATATATCAGTCGAATCGCGTTTCATTTACACTGACGCAAGAAATGAACCGTGCTGCATTTGCCAACTTTTTAGAAACCACTTCTTTACGACGTAATAAATATTATGTAACGTCATACTTGCAAAATATTAATGTCGTGATAGGAATCAACAACGAAGATAGATTTTTCAAACATTGCGGTCTATAAATGTATCAAGTGGGAGTTGAAAGTCGCGATAAACAAGATCCTTGGTGACAGAGAAGAGCTTACAAAAGAAGTGCACATCGCGGCCTCCAAATGGACCAAATGAGCTAACACTAACAGAATATCGATATATCAATTTTTTGTCACTTCAAAGTTAGATCGCGTCATAGAAGGTTAGTTAAAATGAAGTAATAAACATCGAATTCTAGGAGCTGTCAGTGATAGATTTTCCAGGGTGCAACATATACATAGTAGACTCGTATGAATCCGGATCACCTTGTACATTTATGCTGGAGTGCACGCGGTACTTAACCAGTCAGAATGTGGAGCTGCTTTCACATAGAGAATTAGCAGGCGTACATCGTCTCTCGAATTTCGCCACCCACTAACCCTCCATCTCGTCCTCCATCAACGCCCTTCTCTCACTCTCTCTCTCACTCACTCTCTCTCGTTCACCCCCCGAAATCTCTGTCGAGCGTATGTGGTGCATTGATTTCTCGAAACCCGGTGACCAGGCTGGCCTTTTATCCGACATGTCGTCGCCGCTTGGCGATGCCTGTTTTTCGGAGGCTGCAAAGCCCAGTCGGATCAGTAGCCGGCGGACCGGAACCAAGCAGTAATTTAGCGGGACGTCGGTTTGCGTCGAGACAAAAGTCAGACCGTTGTCGAAGCCGGCCTGCAAAAAAAAGCCCAAGGCCGACACACCCACGAACGAATACAAGCGCAAGGCTTACGAGGGATTGTTACACATGTACAAGTTTCCAAGTATACCGGCTGCCGGATGGATTAAACCGGTGAGGAGGAACTGCTTGCACGGATGTTTTCGTCTCCGGGGACTCTCGGCATGTTGGTCCTTTGACCAGGCCACTCTACTCAGATGAAAGTGAATGGAACTCGCTTCGATAAGTGCAACCCTCCTCTCACCAGAGAGCCTTTCCCTTTTCCCTTTCCCCGTCTTTCTTCCACTCGCAATTGAGAAACTCTCGGAAACTGTACACCATCCGATTGAATTTCTAATGGTTCCAGTTCAGATTGATTCGGAGTGATACGTCACGATGCGATCGTCTTGACTGATGAAGATGTGGCTTTTTGGGAATCCATCCGGCACCTCTCGGTTTTATTCTAATCGCGAAATCGGGATCAGTAAAGTATAAATTCACTCACTTGTCTTTGTATCTCTACTGTCGCATATTATTTTTTACCACAATGTAATATTGTAGTAATAGATTTATTCAGCACGCTGTTCTCCAGTCAAAGTAAATCCTCGCAAAGTAAGATGCAACTGGTAGTTGGCGAATTCTCTCCGGCAGGCTACTTTAGACTTTTAATACAGATAAAAAAGAGTGGAGTTCGACAGTCGTAATTCAAAGGCAAGTGAATTATTCTATACGCGGTTTCTCCTATAAAGTGACGTTATAACTTTCGCGGTATAACCTCGACGTTGCTGATGACGTGCACGTGAGATTTCTCGACCTCGGTTTTTTCCCCGGGTGCATCTGTATTTTAGTCTCTTCCTCCTTCTCACATTTCGCGCGTACGCTCATTGCACATAATCCACGTTGTCTCTGTCGCTCTTTCTTTCTATTTACGTTCTGCCTCACTCTCTCTGTCTCTCTATTTCTTTCCACATACGGTTTCCTCCCATTTGCATACCCTCATGATATTGTACATCCTCAACTATAGACTTCACAATATGTATACAAGAAGTATACAGGCTGGTATTCTCGCACAGTCCTCTCCATTTCATCAGCGTATTCCCACTTCCCTTCCCTCCTCCCTCCAAGAAGTAAGCCAATCCGGATGGTCCGATGGAAAAGAAAGTTCATTTCCCGAGAGTAGAAGCTTCCGGATTAACTTATGCATATGAAAATTCCTTCTTCGGATTGACTGGCCGAGCAGCGGGCAGGTGTGAATTACGAGCTCCCTTATGAAACTTACTCATCCGCCAGCCAAGTTCACTTCTTATCACTCTCATCTTATCAAGGTTTGGCTTATTCTTTCATGCGGCACACGCTCATTATGGAAATTGGGGGAGGCGGTGTGAAGCAGCCTGTATACTCTCTCATATATTATATATATATAGCGCATAATGAGATATTTCATATATTATATATATAGATATAGGGCATATTAAGTCGGACACGTTGCATATTATACGTATTATACGGTGTACGCATTTAAGCGAAGCATGTTTCGGGTGCATCCGTGCATAAGGCATATATATATACATACAGATATATACGCAAGCAACCCCTTTAAGTTTTAAGGAGGCCTGACCGAGGGCCACGATCCTCCTCCTCCCTCGCCGACCCCCCAAGATCGATTTAATCATCAACACCCCCTTGCTTTTCCAGCGATCTCGAGAAGTACTTCGAGTATCAGGGTCAGGACTACATTTGCTCGAGGCCCGACGACAGCGGAATGCACTCTTGCAGCAACTTGCCGCCGCTCAAGTTGGGTGAGTGCACCCTCAATATACTCTTACTTATCCCATCCCCGAACCACCACCCCCCCTTTTTTTTGCGACCGTCAACAGAAACCAGCGAGTGTTTTCGGTTTCCCGTTGGAATCCCTTTGGTTTGATGAGTTAGTTTGGTGATAGCAAGGATTAAGTGATACTTGTATCGAAAGGGCTGAAATCACTTGTGGTTGAAAATAGAATATGAAAGAAATGAATTTAGATTTATATTGATTTTGTGAAACTATGGAATAAGATTATTGTTGTAAAAGGGAAGTCGTATATAAGAGACTTCTTTTTCGTGCCTGCGAGAATAAAGTTGGGCGAATATTTTCGGTGTTCTGCTGGAATCCATTGGGAGTGTCGTGTGAGAGCACTGGATTCGACGGGTGACTCTCACTGGATTCCTAGCCTCAGCCGCTTTATCTCTCTTGAAGCCTGGCGCGTGTTCCCGCCTCGGTGGCGGGAAGCCACGAAAAATTCTCACCGCGAGAGCAAACATCCTTCAACAGAAACCGGGGAATTGGAGTACTGGCAGGGCGAGTCAGCCGCCGCCGCCGCCGCCACGAGAGGGACGAATCGCTCTTTCCCCGCTTGTTGCGCGGATGGAAAGCGTTGACACGCTCGATTCTAACCGAGGACGTCTCCATGACAGCCGATACGCCTCACGAATTAACATTTGAAAGCCGTCTAAACATTGATCCACATTTCAATAACAATATAACGATTGCTCTTGGAAATAGTAGGCAGATCAATGCCACGAATTGTGCCAGTTGCAGGGTCAATGCGCAATTAATCGCTCTTCCAATTCTCAATGGGGCAAAGCTTCCACACAGCCATCTATTGTGTCGACTGGGTGTGTGCGCGTATATGCGGCAAATATGTGAGAGAACACTGACCAGAACAGTATGCGAAGCCGCGAGAGATGAATGTGTCGGGCGATACGAATGCCGTGAAATTCCTATACCGATCTCTCTAGCGTCCTTTCGGGAATACGGGGAACGCTCTATTCGCCACTCGCGCTGCATTCTGGGTTGCAGGTAACGTCATCTGCAATAGCACCGCGCTGCCGAACAATAACGCGACCTTCATCACCAACGACACTTGCGTTAATTGGAATTACTACTACACGGAGTGCAAAGGCCAGGGGAACAATCCGTTCCAGGGGACCATCTCCTTCGACAACATCGGTCTCGCCTGGGTCGCAATATTCCTCGTGAGTGGCCCACTTTCCAAATTATCCTTGGAACTCCTCGCACTCGAGGACTTGGCGATCCTTAAATCTCAGCAGTTGCCAGGCATCGCAGTCTAAGTCCCTTAAAAAACAGAATCTCGGAAGGCTGGAGCCATCGCTATTGGCGAAAGAAAAATATTTATCTTACCGGAGAGGGAGAGTGAGAGAGAGTGAGAGAGGTGAAGAAAGAGCTGCCACCCGCACGAGTGAATCTGTGTGATCGATAAAGCTCATAAAATGCCTCGCGCTTTTAGAGATGCCTCTGAAAAGCCTCTCTCGATCTCTCACTCCCTCTCTTCACATATTACCATGTATTCTATACTATGCAAAATTTAATTGACCCCAGGTGATTAGTCTCGAGGGATGGACGGATATAATGTACTACGTGCAGGACGCCCATTCCTTTTGGGACTGGATATACTTCGTCCTCCTAATCGTGGTAAGTCCGACCCTCCAGCCCTGACTTTGCATGTTCCCTCCCCTTGTTCTCGCACATTGCATGCACGGAATGAATCGACCTATCGAGCGACCAGCGCGTGGAAGGCCAATGCTTCCGTTAAGAAGAAAGGGAATTCGGGGATATGATTTGTCTTTTAGATCGGTTCTTTCTTCATGATCAACCTGTGCCTAGTCGTAATAGCCACGCAATTCTCCGAGACGAAGAAGCGAGAGATGGAAAGGATGCGACTGGAGCGCGCTCGTTTCCATTCGACTTCGACTCTCGCATCTTCCACTAATACCTCCGAACCGACGACTTGTTACGCCGAAATTGTCAAGTAAGTACTTTCACGGTAATTTCGACTCCGTGAAGTATAAGCCTGAGGCTTTTGTCGACGAGATAATTCCACGACGGGATATCTGAGTGGAGATCAGAGAATTCAAAGTCACGTATTCACTCGCGTTCTACCAGATACATCGCGCACCTCTGGCGACGTGGTAAGAGGCGGCTGATAAAGCGGTACCGATTGTGGGTGTACAAGCGGCAGCAGAAACGTGAGCAGAATCTGCTGAAGGAGCAACAGCAGCAGGGTCAGCCGTTTCGTGTCGCTCCTTCTGGCCCGCCGGCTCCCAATAGAGTACCCGGTGGTGAGTCCTCCTCTTTTATCTTACCCCAAAGCTAAACATTTGTTGACACTCCCAACCCTTTGCGGCTACATTCATTTCCCGACCACAGACTTTTCTAAAGTACTACTGCGTGCTCCAAAGTATTTCACTCTCTCGGTCTCGGCATTTTTATAAATTCCCTGAAATTATGTTTGTTCCGCGCAAAGTAGGAAAAGAAAGGGATGTGTACTTCCAAGATCTCCACACAGTCTTTCACATCTCTCCTTTGCTCCTTTCATGCTGTCACTTTCTCCACTACATTACACTTTTTATGAATATCTCCTCCAATGAAGATTTTCTAAGGACGAACTCTATTAGATTACATTAAAGTGTCTTCGCGAGACTGAAAAGGTTAAATATTTACCGTATGAATAATATGTAACGCGAAAACTCGCTCGAAATAAGAGGATGAGGGGTTTAGCTTTAAGCCAGCGCCTGCTAAATGATCAAAATCGAACTTTAAAGGCAGTTTTTTTAGTGTTTTCGATAGAAATCCGGACTTTGTTCGACGGATTTCTTGTTTTCTATCCGTTTTCGTTCATAAACAATCGATTCCTGAAGAAAAAACCCGAGTTCGGGGACCTTCGAAAAATTGTGAAAAAATCTGAAGGTGTACCCCTTAAGAAAAATTTGCCGAAAAAAAAATGTGGAGCTAGGACTTTGGAATTTTTATGGTATCTTCCTTGATGCAAAAAAACATGACCCGCCAAATTTCAGCCCCCGGAAAGGTCGGGAAGCCCACCAAAAAAAATAAAAACCGTCAAAAATGAGCAAAAATGGACTTTTCTGGACGGTTTTTCGACCCGTTATCGTTGCAAATCCGGACTTTTTTTCACGGATTCTTTGTTCTCTATCCACCCTGATACGAAAACAATCAAAATATCCCGGATTCGGCCGATTTTGAGAAACTTGAAAAAATTGACCATTTCCGAGGGTCGAAAGTAGGTGAAAACCTAAACTTTGAGCTAGGACTTTGAAATTTATGTCACATCTTTCTTGATGCAAGGGGAGACTCCCCACCAAATTTCAGCCCCGGGAAAGGTCGGGAAGTATGAAAAACATAGGGAAAACCATCGAAATCAAATATTCCAGATCGGTTTTCAACGTGTTTTAGGTAGAATTCCGGCATTTCCCCCACAACATTGATGTTTTTTATCCGTTTTGAGACACGAGTAATCGAAAAATCAAGCGTTCGTCCCGGTCCCAGAACCTTCGAAAAATCGAAAATTTTTGAAGGGGTATGCCTTAAAAAATTTGCGAAAAAATGAATTTTGTGCTAGGGCTCTGCAAATTTTTCTACTTCTTCCTCGATGCAAAAAAACATTCCCCACCAAATTTCAGTCCCGGGGAAGGTCGGGAAGTCCATGAAAAAAAATAAAAAGCGTCAAAAATGGGAAAGGGACAGAAGCGCGTGAGTAGCCCCTCACTTGGCTGGCATTGCTCTAAGCACTCCCTTCGGCCTGACATAGAAGTGATAATGGGCGACTCTATTAACACGTGAGTCGCACGAAATACCCTTGATTTGTGTGTGAAAGGCCAAGATTGGGGAGGTTCCTAAAACCTTAGCGGGGATATTGAGCACGAACTATAGAAGATATTAAGCAAGCGCGCGAGCCCTCGCTGCGAGTATTCCTTATTCAATCTCAGGTCCGCTCCATTGTATTGCGAGTGTTTGCTCAGTGCTAATTAAAGAGGCCTCGACGAAAGAAATGTTAACTAAGCTCTTTCTCTCTCTTTCCTTTTGGCATACACTAAACTGTCGTCACCCACTGACTGCGCTAATATCTCGCTATTTCACGCGAGGCTATGCCTGTCAAGGTCCTCGAAGCGCTTCGATATCCCGGAGCTCATTAATCCCAGAGAGGTTGAGAGGGCCGGGAACATTATTGAAATTCGATAAGAACGCGCGAGCGATCGTTCCGCCGCGAACCAATGAATCTCGATTGCACCGGGCGCGCATCATTCCACCACTCTGTACAGTCTGCTCGGCTGCAGATAGGAGAGTACATCACGGCCGGTGTCCACGATTACTGGCTGCTCTCGAGTACGCCGAGCAACAGCAACAACAGCAGCAGCAGCAGCAACAACAAGCTCCAGGAAGCGGAGGTGGATCAGTGGCGGATTTCACGGCGAATAGTCCGCCGGTCCAGCAAGCGATCTCGGCCAATAATAACGGCGGTAGTAACGGCAATCTCGGCATAGCACCCAGAGCCAGTCCCGAAGTTTCCGAGGCCGAGGTTTCCTCCAACATGTGCAATCGATTGGGCATCCATCGCACTTCCTCGGCATCGTGCAACGGCAGCGAGAACGTACTGTCCAATGCCACCGAGGCAAGTATGCAGGTTCGTTCTCAGATCTCTTTTCTCTTTACTCTCTCTTTCTCGTTGGCTGCTGCATGACACACTGCGAGAGTTCGGCACACCTATCTCTGATTCTGCGATCCAATACCGAGTGATATCTCATTGGAAGATAGTGTTGATAGATTCACTCATCTCACTCGTGTGAAGTATAAATCTTGAGCATTGTCAATTTAAGGAGTACTTCTTCATGAATACATGTACCAAAGGTCTTTGTAATTGACACATTTGTTGCTCAGTTCAGTGGGAATTCTGTTCTGTAGTTGGGAAGATCGATTAACTTTCAAAGCGATAGTGCGATATTGAATAGTATCAGGTATGCTCGATTGGATCGAAGGTTTCGGTGGCTGGTTAATGGCAGCATGGTAGTTAGTCCCGCATCGTAGCCGCCCTAGTACTAGTTCGAACGAATTTTTTTTGTAATTCCTTAGACGAACAATGCGCTGCTAAGTCCGCCTTGCACCCACTATCGACGAAGGAGCAGCGTGATGTTCAGCGACGTGGTATTACTGCACGGTAGCAACAGCCTCGGAAATGCGTTGCAGGGTGCTGCGACGGTGTCGCCGGGCGAGCGGAACATCTGCTCGAGCGAGAAGATGACGCAGACCGGTGACGGGAACGTTTGGTCCAGTCCACTGCCAGACAACGTACAGGTACTTTTCCCTCGGAGATTCCTCGAGCCCTCAGCCCGCAAAATCATTGGCCTCCCCCAATTTATGTGCACGTGTTACGCCGCAGATGCAAGCGGATCTCGGGACGAACGAGGCAATGACTTGCCAGGAATTATTAGCACTGAGCGGTGCCCTAAGCGCCGCCCTGCCAACCGGCCAGCTGGCACTCGACTCTTTCCTCAATTCCCTCACCAAAGGCAAGTCGATAGCTGTCACTCACCGCCCTTCTCTTTCGAGACCTCCCATTCCGATACCCCCTATCGATCTATCCCTGATATAACGCCAACGATCACTCACCGCTGATACCAAACCCTTGTTTGCCCTCCCACGATAAACCATTTAGAAAAATACTACTTATTCTAACTACTTTTACGTGAATCGCATTATTATTAATATTAACTTCATTCAAAGAGTAATAGACTCTTGCAAATATTGTTTAATGATGCGTATATCTGTTGAAACACCCCTCTACCAACAATAGCCGGATTTTCGTGACTATTCGTACACAGGGTGATTTACATGGCTTTGAATGGCCACTTTGAGATATAGATCACTGGATACAGGAGAATGTAGAGTAATCCTGCATATAGCAGGTCATATTCAATAGTTAGAATACAAAGGGAAGTGAATCAGGTTGCACATTTATATCCGAGTAACTGGTATGGTCAACTTTCCCTTTGTTGTTTGTGATGGAATCGCGCTCTCTGTCTGTTTATCCGGCTGACTGTCTCTCTTTCTCTCCCTCGCTCGGAAGATATATCGGTGATGTTTGTCGCGAGATTCCCGGAATGATGTGTTACAGGGATAACAGATAGGCACATTACTCTCGAGGAGCGGACACAGTGGCTGCCCTCGGACATCGACAATTGTTCCTGCTGTTGCGAGCTTCCCGCCGCCGGCGACTCTTGGCCGGACGACAATGACAAGTGGAGGAGAGTATCTCGTACGCGTCGCTTCCTCACCAGCTGCGCGAGCCGGTTTGTCTGCGCGTTACGTTGCGTCAGACGGTGGATCAAAAAGCTCGTCGAGCACAAGTACTTTCAACAGGGTATTTTGCTGGCTATATTAATCAATACCTTGAGCATGGGAATAGAGTTCCATAATCAGGTAAGTCGAGATTGATAGCACACCTCGGAATGGAAGGATTGATCGGAGAGAGATTTCCCCGTCTCTTTTTGTGGGAGTCTAGCCGGAGCAGCTGACCATCGTCGTCGAAATAAGCAATATCGTTTTCTCCGCCGTTTTTGCTGTGGAAATGTTACTGAAGGTGATAGCCGAGGGTCCTTTTGGCTATATCAGTAATGGGTTCAACGTGTTCGACGGGGTGGTGGTCGTTCTCAGGTATAGTCATTTCTAAGTAATCTATTGCGCAAACAATCCTCCACCCTTCTGATCATTAAATTCTCGTGAAGTGGTGAAGCCAAACATATGACTTCCATGAACGACACGTGTTCTCTGGGAATGATGACACGTGTAGGCGCTCGAGAGCGCGGCCAACAGGTCGTTAGGAATTATGTAATGTGTAGAGATAGTTGTAGTATTGGGAAGATGTGTACACTGTGGTATAGATTGAGTGTTGAGGACCTGGGACTACGTATCATCTCGAAGATGCCGTCGAGAAACGGAATAATATATTACGACATATATATTTCTTGACTTTGTTTGCAATATCCAGCGTGGTGGAGCTCTGTCAGACCTTCTTCGAGGAATCCTCCTCCGGTGGTGGTACTTCGGGCCTCAGCGTTCTGAGGACTTTCCGGCTCTTGAGGATCTTGAAGCTAGTGCGCTTCCTGCCGAATCTCCGCCGCCAGCTCTTCGTGATGCTGCGCACCATGGATAACGTTGCCGTATTCTTTTCCCTTTTAGTACTTTTCATCTTTATATTCAGGTAAGTGGCGACCTTATCTCGCGCAGCCCTCGGAATCGAGCGTATATCTTGACGCGGCGACGCACGAAAGCGTCATCGAGACGAAAGAACTCGGTGCGCCAGGTCTTCGTGTATTGCGTGTCCCCGCGGCGCGGCGCGGCGCGGCGCGGCGTGGTCGCGTGCGCTCCGAGCATCGAGAGATCATCGAGATTCAACCGAGAATGCACCAGCAGCAGAATCGAAGAGTTTTCTTCCCCGGTATTTCGGTGACAGAGTGCGGCACCAGAGCTCTCTTCATTCTTCGTACGCACGCAAACCAACGAACGAACGAACGAACGAACGAACGAACGAACAAACGACCGACCTTTCGATCATCAAGCTTTCTCGACGAACTACGATTCTTCAACATCTGTACGCGTACCGAGAGCCCGTCTTCTCTGGCTCCGGACTCTCTTCTCCGTTCACTCTCTTCTCTTCCCCTGTGTTTCTACGACTTTTTACTTTCTCACGGCATACCTCCCTTATATATATATATATTTAAATCGTATCCTTCGGATGCTGGCTTCGTACGCTGCATCTCAGAGGGGCGCGCGCGACATTGCCTCTGTCGTTGCTCGTCACCTTTTCAATCTCAATCTTTCACTCTCTCACTTTCTATCACACTCTCACTATTTATCTATCCCTCGCTCCCTTTCTCTCACATTCTCTCTCTATTTCTCTCTTCTGTCACTTTCTCTCTTTCTGCTCGCGTCGCGCCTTTCCCGGCTAGTATACATTTAGATCAGACTACTTCTTCCTAGCAGCTCTTCTTCTTGCGTTCTTGCGAGCGGCGTTTTCTCACGTTGTTGATGGTAAAATGACGATACATACATACAAAGGCACAGGGTGGTGTGCGCGCCGGCGTGCGCTCGCGCCCGCCCTTCCGTGCCAGTGTGCGCGCGCGCGTGTGCGTGTGTGTGTGTGTGTGTGCGTGTTGCTGGCACGTATATCTACGAGAGGTCGGCTTTTCCGCTGACCCGTTCTCTTCAGTCACATGGCTTGAGGCATTGAATCGTGTATACTTCTGTTATACATAAAACATACTCTTGCCGTTCATTAGAGGACACATCTATTATTATTATATATATATATTCGTTTACGAATATCTCTATTCAAATATATATATACGTATATATATATCCTTTTCTTGTCGGTGTGTGTGCATGGTGCTTTTATTATGCTGGACGTTATCTAGCGACAGAGTATGGAGGCTATATGTATATATATATATATATATATATACACACGAACACACAACACTCTTCTCTATTGTTTACTATGTCTGTTGGAGTCACTCTCTATATATATACATATGTAAGTGTCCTTTTCTCTCTCGCTCCTTTTATATACTATATTCTCTCGTTCTCTCGCTCGACATATTTATTCATACATACTTGTATATGTTTCTCTCTGCCTTCTCTCTCTTTCTCTCTTTCTCTCTCTTTCTCTATTTGGGTATTATTTCTCTCTCCTCGTTTATGCTGCGTTGCCCCGAAACGCCTGCGAAGTGCGCCTCGATGTCGATGTGGCCGTGTCGATATTAGAGAGCTTGCGAATGTACTGAATCTCCACGAAAGCCCCGACGTTTCCCCCCCCAGCATCCCTTACGTGGCCGCCGCCTCACGTCATATCGCTCGCTTGAGAGACGTATCATGGAGTGCGAGCAGCTGCGATCTCGCCTCCTCGGTGGAGTCGTTTCTTGCTCTCTCGGAAGCGAAGAGAGGCCTGTGTTCTTCCTGGGAGATGCTCGCGGAGAGAATGGAGTTGAAGCACTGTTTATTTCTGCCGGGACGAACGGCGTGTTACGAGTGGAAAAGCTCGCGAGTTGCGGAACGGAGAGAAAGGAGAGCCGTCCGGAGCGCACTCGGTGCGCGGCAAGATAAAGCGAAGCCTCTAAGTGGTTGTAATGCTAGGAGGCGAGGACGCGTGTCGTAGTATCCCTGGCAGTGGAATCCGAGAGAGCAAGGGAGCCAGAGTTTATCGCAGCTGCGAGCGCGCGCGCGTCGGAGGTGCGGTGAGCATGACGTCACCCTTTAAAATCTCGGTTTTCAAGTGCGAGTGTTGCATGCCACCTATAATCGGATCAGCCGCGGCGAGGAGGTTGATCCGTCCGCGGTTAAATTCGTCCACTCGGCCAATCGGCCCTTCTTCCCCACACTCTCCCCAACCCACCAACCCCTGCGGCTCTCTCTCTTCTCAGCTCGCTCTTTCAGAACCATGCCGCCTTCTCAGGCCACGCTTCCCCGTCGGTCGCTTCGATTATCCCTGCGATATCCTGCGAGGAGCTACGGATTATTCCCCGTCTCACGCCGACCCAAGTAATTTCCCGTAATTGGGAGAATTGAGTGAGCGAATATTATCGCAACCATTCGGATTCTACTACGAAAACTCGTCGAGAAATAACACGACTTTCCTTACAACCATCCGATCTTAATTTCCCATTCGATTATTCGACATTTGCATGAAAGTCAAAGACATACGAGATAGATCCTTTGTAAAATCCCCGGGGGAAAGCTGAGAAAGGGGCGCAGCTCCCGCAGAAAGCAGGGACGATCGCAAAGCGAGTGTCCCAAGGGCTAAGGACGGACGCAGGAATTATGCGCCAGGCTTTGTACGATCGTTACTTCACTTTCATTGAAAGGACAGCTTACGCAGGCTCTACTTCATGTATCTAACTTCGATACCAATCTCTCTCTCTCATATACCTTCCCATCTTCCCTCTCTCCTTCCCTCCAACCCCACACATATTATGTATACCTATATATTTTACGGATAAGGAAGTATACATTGCACGTTTCGTTGTGTTGTAGTATTCTCGGGATGAACCTGTTTGGTTGCAAATTCTGTGAAACGATGAAAGGCAGCTCTGACGTCGAGTGTGATAGGAAAAACTTTGACTCGTTACTCTGGGCTATTGTCACGGTGTTTCAGGTACCTACCACAAAGGATACTTTTCCACGTATCTCTCTCTCTCTACTCTCTATTCTATCTCACTCTCTCTCTCACTCTCTCTGTCTCTCTTTCTCTCGAGGCTTTTTTCTATCTATCTATCTATCTTTCTTTCTCTCTTTCTCTATAGTGTATATTATATACATGCATATACATATATATATATATTCGTGTATACATATGTTAACGTTTACACACGCATCTTACCATAATGCTAAGATACCTAAACATTGTGCGTACAAACAAGGATACGTTTGTTCTTTCAAAGCTACACACTCGTGCGAGCGCAAGTCCGTACGTGTACCTACTACTACTTTAACGAATCTATCGCGCCGGCTGAAGGTAACGTATACACAAATGAGAGAAAAATACGCTTGTATTGTGGCATGCCGCGCCTTCGTTCGAGAGGCAGGAGGATGCCACAGACCGGACGCGTGTGTCTGGAACTCGGCAGTCAGTCGACGCGGCGATGATCGATCTCTCTTTGGAGTCATTAGATCTCTGAGATGGAAAAGGATGCGCGTGGAAAAGCTGTCTTGTAGCGCGTTCGCGCGGTTTTCTCGAATTGCACGAGAGGTTGTCTTGTCTGCCGGTGGACAAGAAGTCTGGTAGTTGTGTGTCCGCGCGCGCGCCTCGAGCTCTCTGCTCCTCTGGCATGCTTCTACTACCCGAGTTTCTCTCTCATCTCATTCTCAGATATCACTCTTTCTCTGTCTTTCTTCTTTCTGTCTTTCTTTCTTGCTCTCTTCTTTCTCTCTGTCGACCGCCCTTCTCGGATTGTCCGAAGACAGAAAGAGCAGAGACCGATCCTCGCACCTTGTCTCGAATGGTCCGCGTGAGTCCGCAGTTTCGCAAGAACTTTTTCTCCCGCCCTTTGTTTCCCCCCGCCATTGTCTGCTGTGTCTGTCTAGTCCGAGTTTTTCACGAGTGATGAAAAAGGCATAGAATATCCGGCGATTCGTAGCGAATGGTGCGAGGAACGGCACCGCCACCGATGATGATCCACGAGCTTCGAGAAACACATGACATCACAGTTTTTGCGGGTGTACCAAAAACCAGAGACGGTCATTGCTTCGGGTTGTACTATGTCTGGACGCGCGCCTCTCAGGATTCTGTCAGGCAGGCTGTTAGATTTGCATTGGCTCCTCGTGGCAGATGTACTTGGCTCGGCCTATCTGGCATAATCTCGAGATTGACGCGACACCACTTCCCAGACGGGATTCTGGTGAACGTAGACGACCGAGCGAAGAGGTAATTCGTGTGCACTCGACGAAAAGTGTGATTCCCTCTCCCTGACTCGTCGGAGCCTCTGGTGATATGAATTTCTATATACTAGATTCTACTCGCATCTTGGACTGGTTGCCTGGCATTTGTCGTTCGCTCCTTCTCTCATTTTCTAGCTCTCGGCTTGCGTTTATACTCTCTCTCACGCACTTTCTATTCTACTGTGTGTGTGCTCTGCAGTTTCACACTGTCGTTTTTACTATTTCAAGCGAATGCGCCACATATCTTTTCGCCCTGTGTTCTGCTTGCCAGTGTGTTGCCAGCGTGCTCTTCCAGGATCACGACGCCGGAAGACGCGTCTGGAACACCGACACCATCACCACCACCACAACCACCACCTCTACCGTCACCGATTCCTGGTAGAACGAATTCTTCGGTGAAGGCTGCCTTTCGCGAAAATAGAGCAGTCCTGGTCGCTCGAGCATTCCCGCTCGTTCTGCCAGCATTCGAGCACACTGGATTCCGTTGCGATCGCTTGACGTGCGGGCTTCAGCTGTCTGTCTCTCTGTGCGTTTGGTATATCGTGCTGGATGCTGCATGCTTCGATGGTCTATGTACTTGTAATGACTTTCTATCTTTGTCTGTTTATCTGTATGTCTGTTTTCCTTTCTCTTTCTCTCTCGCCGTGATGATGTACGTCTACTACTTGTTGTTGCATCGCTTTTTGCATGTCGAAAGTGTGTAAGTCCCTTGGAACGTGTGCCTTACTGCGCCGCTTTCGCATCTCAGCTGATAGTTTACCGCCGCTGACGTGTTCTTTGCGAGTCGCGCACATCTCTACCTGTCTCTCTTTCTTACTTTCTATCTCGCTCTCTGTCTCTCTCTCTCTCTCTCTCTCTCGATCTATCTCGCATCACCGAGCAGCATCCGACGACATGCATACCACATAGCCGGTCATCGTTACACTGTGAAAAAACGCGAGCACTCGCCCTTTATTTCGCTCTCATTCGCCTTGCGCGATCCACGGCCTTCCGACTTCTTTTACTGATTTCTGCCAAGTTCAGTTTGTCTCTTGAGAGAGAAGAAGAACCAAATTTCTTGGATACGCGAACTCTTACTAATGAACGATGAACACTTGGCCCATAACACAATACATCGAGACACCGATTGGCCCAACACTGTGGCGATGATTTTTCAACAGTGTAGCAACATTCAGCGCGTCATTATTGCTCAGGACACTTATCTCGTCATCGTTCCAGTACTCTCTCTCTCTCTTGATCTCTCTCACACACTACTTATTCCTTGAGTTACGTTCATTCTCTGCCACTCTCTCTTTCTCTATCTTTCTCTCTCTCTGTCTCTTCTCTCTCTTTCTTTCTCTGTACTTTCTTGGACTCGATGATATCACATTACGTCGCGCCGAACCCAATCGAGTGCGATTCTCGCCGGAATCCCGGGATTCGGACACGACACGATCGCGAGAGACTCTGATAAACCACTCGAAAACGAAGTTCCCGCGTGAACGGACAAGCTAACTTTAAGAGAGAACAACGACTTTTAAACGAACCCCGAGACTCGACAAGTTAAACAAGTCCAGAAGGCCGACAGATGTAACAAAACGAGCGAAGGGAACCGGGAAACACGCAAACTGGGCCTTTAGTTAGGTAGAAACGGCTGTGCGTTAGTCGCTGTAGCAGGCAGAAGTTCTGTAACCCGTACTAACCATCCTAGTGGATATATCCAGTAATCAGGTAGAAACGAGGTAGAGACAACTAATTAGACACAGCAGTGACACCACCACTCGTGGGATACCCAAACGAGCACCACAGATAATATATATATTATATACTGCAATGATATACCATATTATACGGTAGCTAGAGAGCAGCTAGTTATGCGTATTATACATTATATACTCTTTGCAAGCCAGCCGCCTTAAGAGACTCGTCCAATGTTATACTTTGGCCCTCCCCTCGTCCCCTGCGTCCCCCCCTTACTTACTTACTTATATTATATATTATATATTACCTATATATACACTTAGATTTTATATTGTCATATTATATTATTATTGCGCTTTCGCAGTTACTTTCCTTCAGCGAAAGGTTCTCGCAGCCGTGGCATTCTGCAATGGCTGGCTCGCGCTATCTCCGTTTCAATTAAACTTGGCGGAAAGTTCGGCCAAGGCAACTTTCGGCGGAACGAGCGCCGCTGCCGCGAGTTCCAATCGGATTGTAGTTGTTAGACAAGCGCCAATCGGCTTGTACGATCGTTCTTACCTACTTCGAACGCGGCTCCCGGTGAGCCGATAGAATTCCCGACGATCTTGCACCGTGGAAATTCGAGACGCGAGACGACGAATTCGGAATTGGCAGATTGCACTGGCACCATTTTCACGTATTGTCACACATATTGGCACTGAAGGAGTTTTTCTCTGGCAAAAATGAGCACGCGGTCATCCCAATGATTGCTTATCCGAATTGTATGTGTATTCGCACTGTTACACTGTGCATATATACGTGTGCGACACGCATCCACCTGGCACGGTGTGCAAGTGCCGTTGAGAGGTGTATTGTTCACTATTCTCCAAGTCCAAAGTCGTCAGACGCCGACCTTTGCAGAATGTGACTGTACGAGCTTCCCGTGACAGTCGTTTCTTTTTCTCCACCCTGCTCTCTTTCACTCTATTTCTCACTGTCTATCTGTCTATCTGTCTATCTGCCTATCTATTTATCTGTTCACCCAAGAGTACACCGCTTAATGTTCCCCGCCGAACGAAGTGTCTTCGCTCCTCTCGCCGAGCTTCTCTCCAGCTCGACTCGAACCCCTCGGATTCTTGCCCACCAGGGAAACCCTCGAAATTTACCACTTCCAATGATCAATCGTACCACCCTTCAAACCCATCGTATTTGCTCAACGCCAAGTCCATCTATACCAGTGTTCTATCACGCAGAACATTTTCCCACTCGCCACAAATTTATTTCTATGCACAGACTGGTACACTTGCCTTTGAATCACAGATTCAGGAAAATTTCCTAACTGTCTATGCATTATATATAATACTATATAATATGCATAATGCGTGTAATATATGATTATATATGTTATAAAAAAATTGTAGTGTGAGAGTGCTGATTCCAAGACAAGTGATTGGTCTTTGTACTTTGGTTTTTGGTTGGATGAATGTGAGTGATAAGGTGTTTCGAATTAGTGGGCAAGGTCATTAATGGTTGCGTCTCGCCGTCAAGCTTCCCACCCCTTGGATATGATCGGTTATTGTTCGATGTACCTAATTGTATCCCGCACTATCCTGTCGATCAATGTGACGAACGATTGTGCTCGTAATAAATGTTACACCGAGGTGACTGGATAATAGATGGAATTAGCACGGTTTACCAACAAGCTCGCGTCTATTGGCGAGCGGATGGGTTTTCCAAATACAGGGTGGAACTCTTCATGTGTCAGCGGTTCAAGGGGGTTAATCTGCATGTTAAGGGGATAAGAAACTTCTAATACAACTTTGAATTTTGGGGTCCCGTTTGTTAGTTATAGCATGTTAAACAATCAGTAGAAAAGGCGCCGTCAGGCGAGTTGGAAGCACTTTTTGACCGGCCGGATAGGCATGGCAAAGAAGGTCACCGTGACCTACACGCAAAATCGGGAGGACATCGGATCCGAACAGATCAGCGTCGATAAGACGGAATTCCTAGCGCGAGATGTCAGTAGTTAGGAAATGACGAGCTCCGAATCGCAAGCAAAAGACAGTTGAACGCGATTGCCCGTCTGGCCGAGGCGGCGATATGTGGGTGGTGATTCCGACGATCTCCTCCTAACGTAATCGCCATGTAAGAGCAGAGAAGTCCTGCTACGTAGCACTCAATTAAAGAGATGGTTTCTTTTGAAATTTCAAGTTCAAGTCAAAAAGAGGTCGACGAGAATCACCACCCACATATCGCCGCCTCGGCCAGACGTGCAATCGCGTTCAACTGTCTTTTGCTTGCGATTCGGAGCTCGTCATTTCCTAACTACTGACATCTCGCGCTAGGAATTCCGTCTTATCGACGCTGATCTGTTCGGATCCGATGTCCTCCCGATTTTAAGTGTAGGTCACGGTGACCTTCTTTGCCATGCCTATCCGGCCGGTCAAAAAGTGCCTCCAACTCGCCTGACGGCACCTTTTCTACTGATTGTTTAACATGCTATAACTAACAAACGGGACCCCAAAATTCAAAGTTGTATTAGAAGTTTCTTATCCCCTTAACATGCAGATTAACCCCCTTGAACCGTTGACACATGAAGAGTTCCACCCTGTAATTGAATGCCAGGATTAAGCTCTCTATCGGGTATGCAATCTACCAGTAAATATTAATTATTGATTTAGTTAATCGGGCGCCAAGGAAACGCGGATTAAAGCCCATCCATCTAGTCACGATCTCACGCTCCCGATGGCTCTGTTGATTGTAGACCTAATTGAGTTTCGGGTCGAGCTGGTCCATTTCTGGCTGCTGCCCCCCCCCCCCCCCGCGCGACAGCTATCTCCCCAAATCATCGGGAACTCCCGGTGATCGATAAAATCGGACAGACCAATTCCGGCCTGATTTCTATTCACGGTATCCGCTCGCTTATCAATCTTCTGTTTGAACACTTGCCGCCACCTGATTTTTCCCTGACTAACAATGGCAAGCCAGGCAGAGGGAAAAAAGAGGAAAGTTCGAGCGGGTTGGGAGGCTCGTGGAAGCCCGGTGCTTCTATGTGGACCGCGTAACCGAGGAACAATGGGATGTACAGGATGCGCCGAAATGGAGTAATCGCGGGACGAGTGTTCCTCTTGAGGACAGACTTTACTCACAAAGTCGATCGGACTGGCTCGCTCCTCAGTTTCGGGGGAGTTGCGAGACGCGCCACTCCAAATCCCCGGGCTTCATTTATGCCTTAAACTCCGAGGAATCTATGTATCCAAGCGTATACATCGACGTGAGAGTATGTGTAGAGTAAACAGAGTAGTAGGGAAAGCCGGCGGAGGCGAATGCCACTAGCAGGCGCGCGCCTGAAAAAGTGTCTTCCGACTCAAACACACCGAGTGACCTACTTCGATCCTCGAGAAAAAGCCAGGCGTTCCCTGCCACGTAGAGCCTCGCCAACACAGGAAATTCGAGTGCGTACTCTCGAAATTCCGGGCAAACTGCTACAAAAGGGAAGGGCAACACGTGTGCATGTATTACACACGTCGATGACTGAACTCTCTGGACCACGAGGAATGGAAGAGTGCGTCTTGAACGGGAGTAGATCGATGTTAAAGAGACTGGTTCGATCCACTCAACCCCTTGAAACCCTCCTTCAGCCCGGCGTCAATTGTTTACCACTTCAATTCCCAGAGAACAGAGAATTGCATCGAGTAAACGATTGGCGGCCGAGAATAGCAGAGGCTGAGGTAATCGTGGGCGCCATTAGATGAGTGGTTTCCTACTAGACCGATACACGGATCTAACCTGTCCAGCATCCCACTCCAATTGAAGGAGAGTCACGTTCCACTAAGAAAAGCCGTCTGGTTTCCATGCGTTTGTCTAGGAATTGGTCTCTCCGTTCGACCCACAATCAATGCTCTCTCTCTCTCGATTCGGTTGTTTCGGCAAAAGGACGAAGAAGCAAAGCACTTTCCGATAAATGCCCGAGGGTGAGCGAGGATGCTTCGAAGGCGAGAGTGGTGTCGGTGTCTCGTATCCCGAAAGCCCCAAGAGAAAGAAAAAAAAAAAAGCCACCCCAATCTAACCAGATCCCTTTTGACCACTACGACCAATCTCTATCCATCCCGACTATGTCTCCTCCCGGTTGATCTCTGTCGCGGCGAATACTCTAGGCCGGCGGATTGTCTCGGTTGCAGCATCCTAGGGATGTACCTGTTCGGGGGTAAGTTTTGCATGTGGGCGGACCGGAGTCGGCCCTGCACCTGTGCCGAGGTGGTCTCGCGGCACCCAATGTGCCGCTGTGATCGCAAACATTTCAACGACATCGTCTGGGCACTTGTCACGGTCTTCCAGGTACCACTGTTCCCCCCACTTACACCCAACACATAGGCGCTAAGCACACCCAACCCCCAAAAAGACACACACACACTCCATACAGAGATGCACACTGCCAAACAGAGACACGCTCGATACACTTACACGCCTAGATATTAGTGAGACATTTATGTATTCATAATTCTCTCTGTCTATCTCTTTCACTCTCTCTCTTTCTCTATTTCTCTCTATATATATTATTTATATTATATATATTTCGATATATATATAAATATCTTTTATATCTATATATCTGTACCTGTTGATATATATATATATATATATATTTATGCTACTTGTTATATTGTACACGGTCTCAATCCGCTTCGTTCCAGCCCCCCCATCCCCGCTCTACCTCACTATCGACCACCCCAAGTTTATGTATTGTACATTTGTGTGAGCAGCAGCCTAACAAACCCACCCACCCACCCCCACAGCCCCACCTGCCTTGTTGTATTATAACCCAGTGTCCCCGACAGTCGAAACTCCTGCCACTTTTGGTCTGCCTCTCATCCCCTTGCTTCTTTTGTCTACTTTCTCTCTCTATCTCTCACGCTCTCTCGCTCTCTCTCTGTCTGTCTCTCTTTCTCTATCTGTCTATTTCTCTATTTAACAGTAAGTTTCGAGTCGCGCTCTAACGATGCGCACTCGCTCATCGCTATTCAGTTGGTCCAGCCTGTTCTAGTTCCTCGTCCGGCGGCGGTTTTCTCTCTGTTTTACTTTGCCCTGCGCGGCCCGACTGGCCAACTGTTTGCATCACCCAGCACTCTGTGTCTCTCGTTGTTTACTCGCTGCATAATTAACACGAGCGGGTGACGATTGGCCGAATCGATCGCGTTGATCGCGTTCTGCGTCACTCGCGCCACATTTCTCCGCGTCGGATTGTTTTCGCAGGGGGAGAAGGATGCCGGGCTTTCCCGGCGGCGACGCGAGAGTAAATAAATCCTGATAGGATATCTCGCGATCGGATAAGGATAGATTCGAATGGGATTGCGGGCAAGAGGAGTTAAGGAACAGAGAGAAATCCGCCAAGGTTCCCCCGCTAGAATCTCGTGGCACGAGGCGATCCCGATTGGCATTCCGTTTTATTTATTCCTCTCGGTGTTCTCTGTTTCCATTGGAAATCGCTTCTCAAGCAACATAGAATCCTCGGTGCTTCGCTGCTGTTGAGAGTGTATCGGGAGTGTTGTATCAACTTTCCGCGGAGGCCTCTTATTAATCGAGCGTGGTGATTAATTGACACTCTTGACAAGTCGAGTCACGCAGCCAGGAAACTGACTCGAGTTTGTTTTTCAAGCGGTACTTGTTGCTCTTTTAATATTTCCGATCGTTCGCCTCGTAAGCGCGACGAGCTCTCTTCATCTTCTCAATTCTCTGCTGACTCTCTGCTGACATTGAGATGGCTGTTTCCTGTTTCTCTTCGCGCAGATCCTGACACAGGAGGACTGGAACGTCGTCCTGTTCAACGGCATGCAGAAGACCTCTCACTGGGCGGCCTTGTACTTCGTCGCACTGATGACCTTTGGGAATTACGTCCTCTTCAATCTCCTCGTCGCCATTCTCGTGGAGGGTTTCTCCTCGGAAGTACGTCAGTTGCTGATCTTCCAACGGGAACTCCTTATATCTAGTTACCATCGTGCATGATACGTCGCTCGGTCGGCCTGCCTTTCCACTGAGCCATGATTCTCAAGGGTTTCCTGGCTCCCGCTGATTGCGAATCTCTTTCGTCTCTCCTTCAGCTAGTCGCTCATAGCTCATAGGTCCATTGGAACGACTGACACTCGGCTGCTCCTCCTTAATTCGTATCTTCTTCCCTTCCAATTCAACGACAAAGACGGAGAATCTAGGACATTTCGTAACTCTCGCGTGATTTTAACACACCGCTGGCCTGCTTTTCCCTCGAGAAACCGCTTTCTTAACGAAGGCCCAAAAATCCCTTGCTTTTAAATAAATTTGGTAATTCTCAACACAAGTCGTTAGATATTGAAACGTAAGTGTACTCATGGCGGGTCAGCAATGTGTTAATTTGACTTCGAGGATCGATCTGCTGGCTCCGTTTGGAGTTCGAGTGTCTTTCGAGTTCCTAATGAGCGACTTGAGGACATTTGCCACTGCGACATTAAGAAAAATTGTAGCAGTCGCCTGTATATTAATCTCTGGCGCGTAGAGGAACGAGAGGAGAGAACGTGAGCAGCGTGAAATGGCAAGGTTGGCCGCCAAGGAGGCAGGTTTGGGCAGCGACGAAGGATCCTCGAGGATCTCGCGATCGCATTCGATCACTGACAGCGACACTTACACCCAGGTAAGATCGATCAACGCTCGATCAGGGTGACTTGTTAAAATCTAGTGAAAGAACTGCGCCAACTGTTAGGATCGCAAGAACTCCTGGCAAAGTGCGGAGGAGCTAAGGAAATACAAGGACAACACCTGCCGGGAGAAGAACAGCGTGTGGAAGCAGCACTTGGACGAGCCAAAGTGCAACATCCAGAAGGAGAATAAGATGATGGGTGCCGCTGGTCAGCCTCCAATCATCACACACACTGCGGCTACTCCGCAAGACTCGCCCAACACCACCCTCGATGTTGGATACAGAGATCTTAATTGCAGGGCTATTTACCCCAGTGCCGCCCTGTCCATCGAATCTATCGATCGCTCTGGAGTACGTCTTTCCCAATATAAAACTCAATTTAGATTCGTACGATTTTTCAATCAAATATCTCGAATTCTTAAAAATGATCAGTGACGAATGAGCTCATAAAGAAACACTGTTCTCTTTCTTAAGAGAATATCCCCAGGCGAGAGATTTCCTCAATGGAATGAGAAAACGCGATCATGATAGCCGACGACTAATACTATCATCACGCTTACAGAGTCAGTGCAGCATACCCTCGGGGCTGCTGAAGCTGCCGGACGTCACCAGCAAAATACCCACGAACAATCTGATCGCCGGCCAATTTCCACGACGAATAAGCCTCGTTACCGCGGTCGTGAATCCCGCTACCAGAGAATCCTCCAACTCGAGGTATTAATCGCGCGCGATCAAATCTAGGAGAAGTAAGAGAGCTGAGAATTTGTTACAGTCCGCCAAGGATACAAAGGGGTTACTCCTGGCGATTGTCGCGGCCGTCGTTGCGCCGGAAGAGATGGTCGCAGAGCGACGAAGATCAAACTGCCAGAGCCACTGTACTAAATAATGGACGCAGCACCCTCCTCGGTTCTAATTCGACGTAAGCCAGCTATTCATAATGCACGCCAATTACCCTCTTGCCATAATCCCTCGCGCTATATCGCCCCTCATTAAAATTAATCCGATGATTAGTACAATCTCTTGAAGAAATGCGAGCGCAATCTGTAATTGAGATGTTTGAGGGCAGATCTCTCTGTTAATTATTTAAAGGGTGTAGCAATTTGTATGGGGGTGAGTTTAATAGCTCGTCGTACTGAAGAGTACTGACTTGCAGATTCAACGGTGGTTACCTTCAAGGCACGATAAGGAACGACACGCAGAGTCATGCTCCGAACAACCGTAGCACCGTCCTAACAAGCAATAATCGTAGCCTCAGTCCGAATAACTCCATAGGGAGTAGAGGCTCCTCGGTGAGAAGGTATACGGCCACTCCCAACCAGGTAATCGACTTTTATACCCACCGTATCACTTAATTTACAAACATATCAATCATACCCTATAAAAGCTACAACCATCAAATACGTAGAATATTACTAGTTTTTTTAAGACTATAAAACATGTTTATTTAATGCCGCGAAATATAAGTTTAGTTGTTTGAAATGTCCATTCGGAAATTCAAAGAATGTAGATTAGCATGTTGGGTTGTAAATGTGAATGATTGCGCTTTGAAGATGCGTTGGATGGGAGAGCTGTCTCGTAGAAACTCTTTACGAGGATACGAGAACGTGCAATCGACAACGAGGAAGACTCTACCCTTGGACGAAATGCCAGTGCAATGCACAGGGGCTCGTACAATTAATAATCTGTCGATGGAGACTGGTCCACTGCCGAGAGTGAAACGACTAGACCAGGAAGATGACAATCAACGCACTGGCGAGCAAACACCGCCCTCGCATGGCCAAGGCAGTGTGAGCAGTGTCGAGAGGATAAAGAAGATTTTTATGTTCTTTGAACCGAAGGGTTGCCTTAAAGAGCGCGATGATTACTCGCTGTACCTTTTCCCACCTAACAATAGGTATTTCAATGATCGATTAAATATCACTCAAACTAAACAGGGTGACGTTCGAGATGAGGAATCATCAGCTTATTACCATTGAATTATTGGTAATACCGACATTGCATAATTGTTTGCGTAATTGGAGTGAGTCACGACAGATATCGGCGGCGTATCGATTGACTCGATGGTATTACCAATAACTAGATGGTAAAATGCTGATTGCCCATCCAGTGGATCAGCCTGTAGATAAGAATAATTAATATCGAATTTCAGATTTCGCGTGTTGTGTCGATGGTTCGTTGATCAGAAATGGTTCGACAATGCTGTGCTCCTCTTTATCGGGTTGAACTGTATCACACTGGCGATGGAGCGACCGAACATACCACCTGATAGTCGCGAGAGAGTTTTTTTATCCTCCGCCAATTATGTTTTCACAGCTGTGTTCGCTGTAGAGATGTTCGTTAAGGTAAAACTTTTTTCAAGGATTTTCACAATGGAGAACTTGAGAAAAATCCGATGTCGTTGTATTACAGGTTGTGGCATCTGGGATGCTGTATGGTGCAGACGCCTACTTCACCTCTGGTTGGAATATCATGGACGGAGCACTTGTCATCATTTCCATCATTGATCTGTCTATGTCCCTGCTTTCATCTAGCAGCCCAAGGATTTTTGGTATTCTCAGGGTTGGTATCGATAAACAGAATTCACTATTGAACATCTGACACTCATGATCGAATTCTGCAATGATCTCTTCGCAGGTGTTTCGATTACTAAGATCATTGAGGCCGTTGCGCGTAATCAATCGCGCGCCAGGCTTGAAACTGGTTGTGCAGACTCTGTTGTCCTCTCTGCGACCGATCGGCAATATCGTTCTGATTTGTTGCACCTTCTTCGTGATCTTCGGGATTCTGGGCGTGCAATTATTCAAGGGTGCCTTTTACTATTGCGAAGGGCCTGACATTAAGAACGTGCGCAACAAGACCGATTGCCTCTCCGACAAGCGGAATGTCTGGCTCAATAGAAAGTACAACTTCGACGATCTCGGCAAGGCTCTTATGTCGCTCTTCGTATTGTCGTCGAGAGACGGCTGGGTCAATATCATGTATACTGGCTTGGATGCTGTCGGTGTGGATCAACAGGTACTTTCCACGAGACTTTAAACCTTCTATCTGCGGGGCTCAAATCTAATATCTCTCTTCCCACAGCCGATAGAGAATTACTCGGAATGGCGTTTGCTTTACTTCATTGCATTCATTCTTCTGGTGGGATTCTTCGTGCTTAACATGTTCGTCGGTGTGGTGGTGGAGAACTTTCATAGATGTCGAGAGGAACAGGAGAAAGAGGAGCGAGTACGACGAGCTGCCAAGAGAGCTCTTCAAATGGAGAAGAAACGCCGAAGTATATTACAATAAAGTTAATTTGAAAATGAGGGAAAATATCGATGGCTCTATAAATTGGGATCATTTTCCAGAAATGCACGAGCCACCTTACTATACGAATTACTCGAAATCGAGACTCTTCGTCCACAACGTGGTGACCTCCAAGTATTTCGACCTAGCAATAGCAGCAGTGATCGGCCTGAACGTTGTCACCATGGCGATGGAATTCTATATGATGCCAAAGGCTCTCACATATGCCTTAAAGATATTCAACTACTTCTTCACAGCCGTCTTCATTCTCGAGTCCTTCATGAAGCTCCTCGCTTTAGGCTTGCACCTTTACCTCAAAGACAAGTACATCTCTTCTCAATTTATTATTTTCCATTGCTGAATCTTCTCTGTAATCCTTGGATTCTTCTGGTTTTAGGTGGAACCAATTGGATGTTGGAATTGTAATACTTTCTGTAGTGGGAATCGTTCTCGAAGAGGTCGAATCAAAGATTATTCCAATCAATCCGACGATCATCCGTGTGATGAGAGTGCTACGAATCGCGAGAGGTACGCTTCGAAGAAATCCATCGAAATCTTGCAGTACTTATTATTTATTATTGAATTGTTTTAGTATTGAAACTGTTGAAAATGGCAAAAGGCATTCGCGCGCTCTTAGACACTGTGATGCAGGCATTGCCTCAAGTGGGAAACCTCGGTCTACTTTTTTTCCTGCTCTTCTTTATCTTCGCTGCACTTGGAGTTGAACTCTTTGGACGATTAGGTAAGAATCTCTCCTTTTTCGTCTATTGTATAGTCTTCTCGATATTCATGGAATATTTCTCTCGTAGAATGCAATGACGAAATGCCTTGCCAGGGCCTCGGTGAACACGCTCATTTCAGCAATTTTGGCATGGCCTTCCTAACACTCTTTAGGGTTGCCACCGGTGATAATTGGAATGGCATAATGAAAGATACTTTAAGGGATGACTGCGATGAAGCGGCAGATTGCGTTAAGAACTGCTGTGTCAGTACTATAATTGCCCCGATCTTCTTCGTGATTTTTGTCCTGATGGCACAATTCGTTCTCGTGAACGTGGTGGTTGCTGTCCTCATGAAACACTTGGAGGAAAGTCACAAGCAGGTAATAAAGCAATCGGAAATGAAGGAAAATCCCATCTATGTAAGATAGTATTTCAAATGGATTAATGGTTATCAGATGGAGGACGAGCTCGATATGGAGAACCAATTGGAAAGAGAGTTGGCTGCTGAGCAGGAAGAATTATTAGAGGTTGAAGAGGAGGAAGAGGAGGAGGAAGCTGCGCGAGAAAGAGAACGGCGGGCGGGCAGTGGTGGCCGGGGAGAGGACGATGAAGACGAAAGAGAAAGAGATTCAATTGTAGTAACGAATGAAAAAATCCCGATTTCGAGACCAGGCCTTGCCAAAGTGCGCTCTTTACCGGCGAACTTTATTTATAACCCACCCCGGGAAACAGGATCCGACGGTACATATCAGTATTATAGAAATTCTCATTTTAATATTAAAAACTTCTAATCAGGAAAAATGTATTTTCCAATAGATACATCAATAGTTGTATCACCGGACGAGAGACGCCGCAACTCGTACTATCGTTCGAGTTCAAGACCGTCCAAATTCAAGTCGAAACGTCGCCAGACTTTCCACTCGGGTCATCATCACCAGAGAAGATCTTTACTGCCGATGCATTTCGAGGTCGCGGAGGTCTTCGAAAAGCCCGTGAGCAATCTGAGCGTACCCCGAATTATTCCCCAGCGCAGTACTGTTGCTACCACCAGTCAGGCTCCCCCGACACGTCAACGGTTGCAGGTAATTGGTCTCAAACGACTTCCATTCAATCATTTACAATCTATGAGATTCTATTAAAAAGAACTGGTTCTTGACAGGCGACCAGTGACGGTCAGGAGAACAAGTCTCTGTTAACAGTGAGCAGGGCAGCAGTGAGTACTTCATCGCCAGTTTCCCCAGTGGGTTCAGTCTCAGCACTAGCAGTGGGGACAAAGCCGAGCAGTGACCGGTTCCTGCATCCAACGGTCGAGATCTACCCGTCCAAGGCGAGCTTGAGTCGCAGAGCATCCAGTGAAACAACTCCGTCTCAGTCGGACACGAGTATGAGCGCGACCAGTCCGAATGGCGGACGATCGCCGAGTGTGGGGAATGGGCAAACAGCCACGATGAAGCTCTCAAAGGAGGAAGCTTATCCGAAGGAAGAGCGAAGAGTGTCCGCGCCAGCGGCGGACGAGTTGGACGTTCAATCAGTTATCAACGAGAGGCGACCGTCCAAGCTGAAAAGCGGAAGTGCGGGCGGCGTGTCGAGTACGACTGCCAGCGAGCAGGTTAGCCCGAGCACCAGGACTGGTAGCTACGGGCACATCTACGTGCCCGAAGAGAAGATGGAGGAGGTATCGCAACCGAGTGGTACCACTAGCGAGAGTGCGACTGCGAGTGCCAGTGCGAGCATCAGCACCAGTATCACGACGAGTGTGAGTGCCAGTGTCACCGGGAGCGGAAGTAAGAGTGGAAGTAAGAGTGGAAGCAAGAGTGGAAGCGCGGTCCTCCAAGTGGCGGAGATACCGAGCCCCATAGTATCGGAAGTGAGGATCTACGTCGATGACACTGACTCAAGTAGTAATGGTCAGCGCAAGCGGTCACAGGACGATATGCCGGAGACTTCGAGCGCCGTCTCACCGGTGATTCGCGAGAGCGAAGAGGGCGAGGACGAGCTCGAAGTGAAGAGTGAGAGGGCAGCCAGCGACGGACAAGATCCGTCATAATCCTCGGCAATCGTAAACCAAACCAATCAATCGGATAACCTGGAGACCATTGAAATTTGGTCGCCGGAAGTCGCACACTGGCTGATGGCAGTTGATTCTAAAGCGCCATGCAGCTGGGTGCGCGGGTTCAACGCTGGGCTCTAAGAAAGACTGTAGTGCATGACAATATAGTCCGTTAATCTAGTCACTTTGCCGCGCCGTGTACTCGCCAGAAGCCCGGGGGAAGCAGCCGCAGCAGCAACAGCCGCGAGCGTTTAGCGCGCAATCGCCATATTTCAGGGGATGATGAGAACAATGACGATCTACCACTGGGTCAGTGGACATCGGCGCCAACTATCTACTAAAAGTAATATCTTCTAACCGCGTGGGCTAATTGACAATGAGCACCAAGCCCACGGAAGCGTGAGAGAAAGAGAGAAAAAGCGCGCAATTATAATGCACTTAAGGCCCTTCTTTCGTTATCTGTGTGCTGGTCCAATTTCCCTGGCTTCGTATAACATCATTATCGACTCATCGGCATTGTTCTCTGCTTTATGGGCACCGGTCTATCGACTTTAAGATACCATTCATATAACTTTCATCCGATCGACAAAAGAACACTGTGATGTAATGGAAAGGGCTGAGAAACAAGTATCGGGGCTTTGTGTAATGCTGTTATATGAAGGTTCACGGGAAAGATCGACATATAGTTAGCGGAGGATCGGCCTAAAACCAATGACAATCTATTATTGCCAGCGGAAGCGAGCCTCGCGTTCCGTTACGAAGTGTCGTGGAAGTCTCGAAGTACCGTAGGAATTGGTAGTAGGGAAGATGAACACACGCATACTCACATACCCACCTGCATACTCACATACGCATACATGCTACACGTAAACACATAGAGACAGGCGCGCGTCCTCGCGCGCGCGCGACGTAGTGTGCGTCGATAATCTAGCGAAACTTTCGTAGTCGTGTCGTAGATAGTGAGAGAGAGATTCGTCGGGTCTACGCGACAATTACAATTAATCGGACCACACTTTCTCGCCTTTCCTTTAAAACCTCCGCCACCTCGTGAAAGTATAAAAGGTTCCTTCGTCACCGGCGGGACTAGGCTTCGCGACGCACAAGAGGACCGAGCGGATTTAATGACTCTCGAGAGGAGCGAACGCGTGACGCGCGATCCTGTTAAACGAGGCGAAAGCTCGCCACCGAAGTGCCAGCGACGCAACAAAAAACAAGAAAACCTAAGTAAAAAAGCGGAAGCATTAAACGCGGCACAAAGGAACCGCCATTCTCGGGACACGAGCGGTGCACTCGCTAGAAACTAAACGCCCTAGAGTTGTGAGGAAAAAAAAACTTAACACTATGCATAGGCGTTAAGAGCTTCGGTATTAAATGTACTACTCGAAAGTAGTTCGCTTGGTGCAGGCAGAACTTGTGACGCACGTGAAACTGAGAGTATAGCGATGACGAGTGAATGAGCTAGCTCATCGTTGCACTTTCAAGCTTTCGTGCATCAATCATATTGAGCCGCGCACCAAGTGAACTCTCGCGGAGAACCAACGTGTTACAAAGTGGCTGGACGACCGTCCGGGTCGTCGGCCAGCTTCTAGTTAGTTCACACCACTGCAACGGTTGTATTTTTGTCAACTCCTTCCTTTAGGCCCATGTATACACACGCACTAGTCGTACTGTCTCCCGTGACGGCTAGCTCTAGTCCTAAGACTAAATCCCAAGTTGTGATAATCTTTAATACGTATACACAAGTGAGAGCAAGCGCATTCGTACAATCGCAACATGTCAATTCTTGGCTGGGCGAGCGGACGCCTCCCCATTCGCCCGGAGATTCCCACCTTCCCTCCTCGTTCTCGCGTTGCGAAATCTCCGTTATCATACCCTACAGCCTCCACCTTTTATCTTAATTATCCATCAGAGATATCAGATTGCCATGGAAGCCCCTTGGCAAACTGCTATCTCCGATAGGTCCAAATGAAAGGTGGAGGCGACAAGTGGTAACGGTTGCGGTGACGAAGGACCTCTCGCGGACTCTCGATCCTGAGTTTCCTCCTCTCTAGTTCTGTTCCGCGTTCTAGGGCGTTCTTCTCGTTGACATCTGTGATATACTTTAATCGTAGTGTATTTCCTAAACGACAACCAGGACATCCGGGGTAAAAGAAAGAGAGTGAGAGTGAGAGCAGAGACGCGAGCACACCGGACGCGAGTGAGTAGAATGAAAGAAAGCGAGCGAGGCAGCTTGCGCGAGACAGTGGAAAATCAACGGTCGATCGAGTGAGGATTCATTAGCGAAGTGTAGCTGACTTTTTATTCGCACGAGGCTGGAGACGTGCGTACTGGTTCTCGGTCTCTCGGTCAGACGGTAGAGCACTGAGTCAAAGAGGAAGGCAGAAAGCAAGCAGGGGAGGAGGAAGAGATACCGAGACTAACGGGTGAAAGATGTAATAGAGAACTCTACTGTACATACATATACACTTACGAATATTCTATACTCTACACTTGGTGTGGTTTATTTTGATACTACCGCGAGCGGTAATATTTAAAGCGATTACGCCGCGGGGAGGCGTAGACTCCTCTCTGCGGGCGTGAAACAAAGAGAAGCAAAAAAAAAACGTATGGTATAATCGTGAACACTCTATGCCTTCAAAACGAGCGTTGGACGAAACCTCGTGCGGTGGTGGTGCCCGCGCTTTAAACCAAAATCAGCGCCTACATGGCGATTACATACAGACAGAAGACACTTACAGAGATACATGCACGCAGCCCCTTCGTTCGCTCGGAGTTCAATAACGTAGCCAAGCGAAAGTGTTACCACAGAGCCACACACACAAGGTATACAAGCGCTGTGCGCCACGTTGCTTCGATTACTAGATGAGTAAGAAAAAAGAAAAACCCAAAAACACCCACTAGTCAATACGCGCGCCTATCCCGACTCTCGCGAGCACTCGACACGATCGTTGCCGCGGCCAGATTCGCACCGACTTTGCCTTTCCGACTTTTAGACTCTTCTTTAGCAGTCGCGCAAACTGTCGCGTAATCTTTTCCCGCCCCGATTGCCGATCGCTCTCCCTTTTTCGTGGCGGCACTTTTCCATCGGGGCCACTAATTCTTACGTACATATATATATGTATATGTACATGTATACTGTATACACGTGTACAACCAGTAGCAGTAGGAGTCGGCGCGGGCGAGAGAAGACCGCCCGCGCCGGCCACTCGATGAGCCGAGACAATCGTTAATCTCTAAGCTGCAGATTAACCGATTAGAGAGACATCCTCGAGCGACGGGATTCACTAGTGCTCGAGGATCAGAGAGATTCTACTTAAGAACTTAAGACTCTATTTAATCCTTCTCCGATTTGGCAGGCGCGATCCGATTGCTCGTTATAGTCGGCGGCGCGCGGTCCAGTAGACGAGTGACAGCCAACTTATGGTAGTGTGGTTACAATGGACTCTCGCTAGTCAAGATTGCGATCCGTTTAAAAGGTCTAATGCGCCCTCGTACGCACACTCGCGCCTAGACGACACACACACCAACACGCACTTTCCAATAAGAATCTAATCATCGCGCTCTTTATTCTGTACTGTCAACTCAGACTCTCAACGAGAATCCAAATCACACTGTGATCACAAAAACTTGTTACATTCATTTGAAGAATAAAGCTACGAGTTCCAATAGAGATTGACTGACTATTGCTTGGTCAAAAAATGAAATTTCTATATTAAACTATACAGCACTTTCACAGCTTTGATGCTAGCGTTGAAATGTTGTTGGAACTTATGAGTAAAGCAGACTAATGCTTTGAGCTTTCTATGAAAAGGTACTTTGATATTGAAAGCGTGACTACAGTGTGATTTGACAGATCTCTCGACAGCCACTCACGACACCCGAGACGCTTCTTGGACCTTTTAATCAGACTCCCTAGATTACTATGTATTCGTATAACGTATTAATATATATATACACACACATATATATATATACATATAATATATATTGTATAGTGTATAAGTATACACAGTGAAGATACAGGCATTACCAGTTAAGTAACGCCGCGCGTCTCTCTGGCACCACGACCGAGTCTCGATAGCTCGATAGCGTTAGACGACTGACCTCCGAATTATAGTTTACTCTAGCCGAAAAAGGAGAACCATTTGCAGAATCGTGGACCCGCCGTCAGGGCGCGTCAATTTCGCCGATCACATCTGCACGATATGAACTCAGAGGTGAGAAAGAGAATGAGAAGGAATAAGAGTTGAAGAGAGTCTGAGCTCCAATTACGTATCAAGGAGGGCTTGATGGAGAAACATACCGGTCGCGTTTGTACCGCGTATGTGCGCGCACCAGCGAACACTTGCGCGATACCAATGCGAGATTAGCTACGTACACACGAGTCTATATATAATATACATATATGTATATATATAAATCTACACTCTACCAGAGTTGTATACCTATGGGGAAATTTAGTACAAGGAGAAAGGGGGGTTGTATCGCGAGCAATCATAGGTTGAAAGGATCTCTCATCGTCTTAATTCAAATGACACTGAGGGAAATGCGAGTATTAATACACGTGTATAATCCACCTGAAAGATCGAGCAATCGTTTTAACGTTCTGAAAGAATCCTACTTGGTTCGTCAGGCTTTGTTTCGATAGGGTGCAGATCGAATGTAGGAATATTCTCATTTCTTGAGTGTCGCTAGACTGCATGAGAACTAGATAGAGTTATAGAGAGGGTGTGGGTGTGAAGAGAAAGATAGAATCTGGAGGAAAACAGCACGATGATAGGAGAGAAGTCGGAGCTAGATTAAAGAAGCATATGACAAATGTCTAAAAAAAATCGGGCGGCTAGCCGCCCCAAAACCAGATGTACCGTGCTATTTTAATTACAGCAGTAAACAGAAAAAAGTATCAAGCGTGGTCCATAGGACCGCCGAGAAGCGTCCTTTTTGTCTGCCTGCGAGTCTGCGTGAGCTAAGTCTATTTGGGAGAGAAAGAAATAGTGTGTCTCCTCGGGACGTTTTGCTCCGGCAAAACCAGGATGTTTTGATGCTGGACGACAGGCGGAGTATGAGAGGATTGAATGAACAGAAAGAGGCGATTTGCTGTGGTCTATCTCTGTGCGCTAGAGTGCGAGAACCAGAGAGATTGTGAAAGAGTGGATGATGAATTAGAATGCGAGGGCGGGAAAGGCGCGATGATAGCGACGTAGATGAAGACTAAATATGTACAAATGTAATAAATTGAATGACGATTACGTTGAAGCAGACCACATTCTTTCCGCTCAACCCAAGATACCATTGTCGCGGATTTCATACTCCCTGTAGTTACCACAAAGTTTTCATAGATATACAACCTTTATTGACTATTTAATCGTAGGTATAAGAAACGCGTGTAGAAGTACTATAGAAACCATATTACGAAATTAAGTTAGGTTCGTAAGGACCCAGCATCCCGACACTCGTTACATCGGCATAGACTTTATAGTCGTTACTACTATATCTTTCCTTAAAGTTGTCTTGCACTTTTCCGGCTTTTCTTTGATATTAAGATCATCGAGCGAGAGTACCGTGTACTCGCACTCTATAGATACAAGTGTAGACTTGGTTACCGCTATTCGATTGTATCTTCAGCTCGACTATCTCGAAAGGTTTGCTTGACTTATGCTAAAGATGAAATTCCGACATTAGGAGGTAGTACTTGTGAGCCTAAGGTTGAAACAGTAATTTTCTTGCCTGAACATCGAAGTGTTGAATCGGTGGCCCGGCATTGTTATAGACGAACACACCAAAGAAAAAGGGAGATTTATCATCTACGCTCTCAAGCCCCTAAAAAGCGTCTATATTAATTAAATGATGAAACTAAATTTCATTCCTATTCGTACCCAGAATGAAAATTCTTTAGGGGCAGTGTTGGTTTCGCCTGTCGGAGATATCGAGGCAGGTATATGTTCCAGACTGACGCTGGAAATGTGAACGCGGCCAAGTAGCTTTATGACAATATTGCCACTGCTACCTTTGAAGGTCCAACATTCTCCAGGGAGAACGCCGCTCTTGAAGATACAGAGAAAGAATGTACAATCTCGAATTATTTGAAAAAACTGTGACAATTGATTTAATCACGAATGAAACCTGTATCACCGCCTGTGGTATATTCTTTTTTTGACAAAGCGGTATTCCGAAGAGCGTTAACGCTGGTGCACCGGCTGCGTATGTCACCGTATCTCTTGTCGACAATATTTTCCCACCTACATGAGATTGTATATGAAAATTTCGAGTCGAAAATGACTCCCAAGTTTAATTATGCACCTGAACTTTCCAAGGCGTAATCGGTTCTGCCTGTTTTATCTGCGTCGTACGTCTGCAACTCGTCTCTGACTATCTCCCTCACGCTGTCCGGCGATAAACCCTTCGATCGGCTTCGCGTCTGAATACCCATGCCTAGTTTGCATACAAATCACTGTAACTCGACGCGCACTTATACTTGAGAGCTAACCAACTGCGCCACGTACCTTTTTTATCTTCGGAAAGTTCGTTTCTCAGATTGAGAATAACCTCTGAAAGCTTCGGTATCGTATGACCAACTTCGTTCAATTTACTTCGTAACTCATCACGCGCTTCCATCACTGTTTGCACTTCCATCTAAATTCGTCGTACTAACGTAAGATCGTGTTTGACAATAGGCTTGTCCACATTAAAGTAAGTGGAAGAATTACCGAGAGAGTAGTTAGGTACGATCTGAGGTTAACTATATCAGATCGAATCGTTCTAAAAGACGTACTTGCTGAGTACTTGTCGCACAGATGAGACACTGACATAGCTGGAAACGCATTGTCTCGATTAAGGGTTACAGTATTCGCGATACTTTAGTCAAGATTTTGTGGGATACCTAACATCGAAGTAATGATACAGAATGCGATCGGTCTGATAAATCTGCTGTACCAACGGATTTCGCGCGTATGATTTAGTATAGCAGCTGGACAAGTGCCTCCATTAGCGCAGCAGTACGTGTTTCGATCGCTCATCGGATCCTCAACATAATCACTGGTTTGGCCTCTTAAAGGATCCGAAAATTGTCAGGCTACGCAGGCTCCCTTTCGAAATTTTGTTATTGCATTGGGACTGAGTCCTCTGACCAGTGACAGTTTAACATGGAGAACGCCTACTTCAGCTGTCAGCAGTTGGTCGACTTTAGATTTATTTCGACTACCGAAAAACTGTCTTTTGTTCAGAGCTTCTCTGAAGCTTCAAAGACGGAATACTGTCGACTCAGCAACTCAACTTGAGCAAGTAATCGAGTTCAAAAAGGAGAACATCGATCACAAGGCATATATACGTATTATCAACGAAAAGAACACAGCATATCAATACATTGTTAACGATTTCGAATTGCAAGTGCAATTGTAGATCACATGTTATTCACAGAGTGTCAAAATATATGAAAATTGTTTGTGCTTAACAGAGAAAGCACAGTCATTCGAGTATGTCAGGGACCAAGTCCCCGATCGGGGCCCAGCCCATTGTAAGTGACACAAAAATCATGATAAGCACGAGAACACAAGAAAAGCAATAGCAAAACACTCACTACTTCGTAGAAAAATGATGAGACACCGAATCGTCAACAGGTGGAAACATGTTCAAACGTGTAAAAACAATGGCTGGCGTCCTGCGTCGTTCTTTGGCACCATGGAGGGAATCTGAAAAGAAGCAATTTTCTCCAATTAGTACAACATCGCTGCGCATTGTCCGTAATGTCGAGGTTGATCATGGTTCCGGGATTGTCGTGCTTAATTGAATATTACTGACAAAGCTCAATTACTCACCAAACACTTAAAATACCGGCACAATTCGAAACTGCACTACGATGGAGAAACACGCGCGCACAACTAAACGGCAGCACCGGTAGCACTTCCTTTGTCTAGTTAACAAAAGTAGTTCTGCAAGGCTTGAGCGTCCCTCAAAAAGCGTGTTACTACGCGTCCGGCTAATGGCTGCCGCGTGACGTCATCAGAAACAACGACTACGCAGATCTACTTTGCCCGCCAACTCCAGCCAATCACAGGCCAGCATTGATGTTTAAACTTCCAAGCAAATTTTAATTAAATTGTAATTGCTTTGCTTCATTTTCACACTGGGAAAAATGGGAATGTAATGAATACTTGAAAATAGAAAGTAATTCAATTGATTTCTAACAATAAATATATTGTTCAAACAATGTCTAGTACTATAATAAAGGATGAGCAGGATGAGCATAACTAAAACCAAAAGCAGAGGATGTAACTCCAAATCAGGTAAAAAAAAATATATTACTAATAAAATATGAAATATATCACAGTGCCAGAAATGGGAAGGAAGTCTGGGTAGCTTTGGGATAAATTATGATACAAAAAAGGCAGGAACAATTGGTTTTATGAAAACTTTATAAAGAGACAAATGCATCCATTATAATACACATTATAATACTTTCTTTTTCTTGCCCGTAACTCGCCAGGCTCTATATATATGTGCATAAGCAAGTAATATGAATATGGAAATAGGTCGACTATGTTTATATACATAATACATATCCAGACTGCTGGCATTCCTGCAAATACAACTGAATCATCAAATTCACAGCAATGTGTACTGCAATTTGCATAAACGCCTGCAATCCACTCATAACAATAATATAAACAAAGTGTATGTACACCGTACATAATTACAGATCACATCACGACCTCCTGTTTAAGGAACGCAGTCTAACGTTGCCATGACAGTGTCACTGCAAACACTGCAAGAATCGGACGAAAAATTGATATTAACAGTCTAGCAAAGAACTACTGACAAAACAGTCTTAAATGTCTAAATGCAAACAGCATTGTCAGACGGTCTCACTTTTTGATTCGAGCAAGTCACGATTTTCTAATGAAAGTGTAATCTTGCCAATGGTTGACGATAGGACGAACTTCTGAAATATCTTATTATTAGAGTACATTTCAATGGCAAAAAAAATGAATCCTTGTCTCTTGGTTAAACGTCAGTCTATGACTAGGATTCGGTTATCAATGCGAACACGTAGTTGCGCTTGGAACGGATAATTCGTGTATCTTCGCTGTGCCATCGCTATGCATTGCTTCCCCTTCTTCATATTGCTCTTGACATTGCTTTTGTATAATAAGAGCCCGAGTTCAAACAATGCGATCACATTGATATGCTGATCAAAATTGTCTGTACAAGATTCTCGTCGTTCTAAGCAATCCTCGTAACATTTGATTGCTGCCTTCGAATTTCCCAAATATCTGTGAGCTGTGCCTTCGATCAGATCAGTCAAACCGAGTACAGACTCCTTCTCACGTACATTTTTACAATCTATAATGAAACCAAATGTTCAACGTTGCTAATAGATATTTCAGTTACTGTAACTTTTTTCAACTACCTGACACTAATTCCTCTAAGGTTTCCTTCGAACAACACTCCATGGCATAGTAAGCGTACAGTATCTCAAACAAGAAGACCTTGTAATAGGAGGCCGAGTATGGCTGTTGAGTGGTTGGATCTATTAGCGCCGTCGTTCTTCGGATACTGAAATGATTGGAGGGTAACTTTTCATCAGGTCCCTTGCAAATGGCAATTTTCCTTTGCATTTTTCGATAAGCTTCCAGAAAATCATCTGGTTTGCCCATTAATCCACAGCAAACTGATAATAGAAATCAAGTTTCATTGTGTATAATATGAAACTTACGTAAAATATGCTTTGTGTAGTAATATACCTGTTGCTAGATATGGATAAAGAAGAGGAGAGCGTCGTGACAATAAGGTATACTTGATCAATTGATAGGATTGCTCATATTTCTCAGCGGATAGATTAACAAACACTAATTCACCCTTGATTATTCGACGTAATTCTTTCCTAATTGGCATTTTGCACGTTTCTTCGTATCCGTCGATAGCTTCTGCTAATTTTCCCTGAAAGATTAATTTGACTCCCGAAAACTTATTTAACTCAAGACAACACTTTCCTTGGAGCATTTTAAGTTCTTACTTCAAGACGATTGACGCGAGCAGTGAGAAACGTGGTCACTGCTGGATCATTGTACTTTGAGTTCCAGTCGGAGATCAATTGTTTGGTTGCTGCGAGATCGAATCCCAGATCCTTCTCGTCGCTGATTATTGGACGCAATAGCAGGTAGTAGAGTAGAAGAGCTACACTGCCAGGAGTTTCGAGGGTTTGTTAATTAATTACTGATAAGCAATTTAATGGTATCACATCTCCACTCACGTAGCAAGGGGAGCATGCATGTCTTCACTGAAATGCGTGTAAGTTAGGGCAGCAAAACCAGTAGCTTTGTCACCTTCCAAGCCACATAAACACTCCATCATTCTTCGAAGAGGACTCGGCAGCAAAGCCACGCACAGCTGATATATTCCGTAGCCAAAACTGGCTGCAGCCATTAATCGGGATACTTCTGCAGGTTCCACAAATCTATAACAATATCGTAACTTAATTTTAATCGAACAGGTATTGATTAAGAAGTAACAAAGAATAACAGAGGACAGAAAAGAAAAATGGATTTAAAAGCAATGAATCTTTACATACCCCTCTAAGTGTAAGTGCCAGTTTCCTGTATAGTGCTCAGAACAGAGACATGCAGCCAGAGTGGTCCTTATGATAATTGCAGGAAATTCGGGGCTACCGGGAAATTGGGGTGAATGGTTCGATCGTCAATGCAAAGAATGAGTCCCTAGAGTGATACCAAAAGATTCATTGCTCGTGAATACTTAGGGAAACGCGTACTAATTGAAATAGGTGGAAGGGATTTGAATATAATTACGGCGCTTGTTGCTCGGCTGCGAAACCGATCGGCGAGAAAAACATCGACAGTGAACTTCTCAGGCTAGACGGCTGTGGTATCGGAGTTGCACAGCTCTTAGACGTACTACAGCAATGTGTGGACGTATCCAGGAAGGATGTGCTCTGTGAGCTCTGCATTGTGTAGAAGGCATCTTTGGACGGAGGGGTACTGCACCCCGTGGGCAATACTAACTTTGATCCTAAAGAATTGACTGATAGCAAGGACCACCCATTAATTTTTGTATAGTATTGTGATATAAATATTAAATGTTATATAATAGTTATATACTTGGACATTTGCCGAATGTACGTTGGTAAAGCCTTAAGATTTCTGTATATGCCTGTTGATATAATCTCCAGGCACTGTGGAATGTCCATAAACCACGCATAAAAGTCCCGCATTTCTGCCCAAATATCATAAGAATCGCCGAGCAGACGTGCAAGTCTGCCAGAAGTATTTGTTTCTCCCATTTCGCGACGTAATCTTTCTGTAAAGTACGCACAAAAATTGGCTTTGTCTAAAAATTTGCGATGTCGAGACACTGTTTTGAAAAGTGTTTAAGAAAGCCTACACTTGTTTCTTCTGTTCGAAAAACTCTCTTTTTCATAGCTTGCAACCAGCTCACATCGCTGGCGCACTCTTTCTCGGTTTCTTTCAGGGTTGCAGCGACTTCTTCGAACTTCTCATCGCTAAACATTAAAAACGCATCCTGAAAAACAAACAAGTCTTCAATCCACGTAGATTGCTATCACTTGTAAACAACGGGGGCGGAATCGGTCGATACTGAGTGACCGTAATTAAAATATATTGTGCTAAAACTATATATGCCTGACAGTGAACTTGAGTCACGTACTTCGTGCAATTAGTCGTTTCATACTCACAGCTCTTTGTGTCTTAATGAGCAAAGTGGTACTTACCGCAAAGTGATAGACACAGCGTCCAACTTTCACGTGAAAGTTATCAGGATGCTGTGCAAACATAGCGAGAATCTCGTCGGAATTATATGCGAGCCTGCTCAGGGCGGTCCGTGCAGTTTCCCACCCTTTCACCCCATTTTCCTTAACAGCCATAGCTCGTTAATGCAATGCTAAATGTCACTCCTGTGGCACAACGTTTTCCATTAGGAGGGGCACTGTTTTCACTGCACTAGTCACGTGTTTTTCGAGCAAGAAGTACTCCACATTTCGACTCTAGAATAGTGAAAAATTCTCTTACTTCTACATTAATGTATAAACTTCTATAGCTTCTATAAAATGTTGAAGAGTCGCCGACGATCAGGAGAGCACAATATAGATCGCTCACATGCGTCATGGCCTCATTTGCCGCGTTGCGGCTACTTTGTCCTTTTGATTAACTATGCAAAACATTCCCTCGATCGCTATCTACCCCATCGCTGTCGGATATAAACAGTGGTCGCAGGTGTTTTGCGACATTTGAATGAGGTTTCCGAGTTCGAGGAGGATTAGGCGGCTCAGCAACTTCGGTAATGCTGTATTGTATAATTTAAATGCGAGAAGCGGGACAGTCACGTAATCCAAGGGTAGTGTAAACAAGATTACGGAGTGCAGATGACGTCCAGAAATTTTGATTAGGTAACTCGAACTTGAACCTCGTGAAAGATTGTTGATTTTTCATGCTGTGGAGTCAGACTTACACTCGATTAAGAGGAGCTTGATAACAACTTATTGTGCAAAACTTTGCAATGTCAGTCGAACGAGCTTTCCTTCAGAGCGTCGCGGGAGGACTGCGGGATAGGAGCACAAGTGAGTCTGCTACCACCTTAGTTTTTCATATATAGGCATTATTGATTTTAGCCTGGAAATACTACAACCCTGAGAGAAGCGGCTCGTGGTATTTAACAATCACTCTTTATACACTTCATCGTCCGAACAAAGGGGCGATTATTCTAAGGAGCAGCAAGCTGAAAAGAAGAAATACCGCATACAGAAGGATAATACAGGAAGCTGAGTTATTTCATAAAGTAAAAGACTGACTAGATCGCCTTACTAGGATCGAAGGTGTAAAAAATGATCAGGGAATTTGTAAAAGTTCACGGGGTTTTATTAATTAAAACGTAATGAAAAATGTGAGGCGTAAACTCAGCAGGAGCTGAGCATAAAATACTGGCGACCTATGGCAGTTCGCTGTTGATCATTCGTATAGCTTTCTCCTCGCGTTGCAGGATCACAGTGTAAATATGGAACTATAAAATCTGTACATTTATTTACAATTTCACGATTGATTATTCGACTATTGCCTAAAGGGAATGTCATATAAACTCTAGTCCTTCGAATTTTTTGTCAACCACTCTACTCTCAGCCATTAGCGTTGTCCCCTCGATCGTGAATACAGAAATGTAAGTAGCAGTTTTGCCCTGAAACTCTTCTGTTTTCAGTGCAACTATAATAGAATCTTGGGAGCCTGGTAGAAATTTGAAACTCGAAAATCCTCTAATTGGTATCAGTTCCCCTATCTTAATCACCTGTAGAGAAATCAGGAGTTTTTGTATTGCCAAACAGATTGTGGCATATTGCTGACTAGATACACACTTGGATATTGACAAAATTCTCATCAGCAGTGAGCAATACGTTGCAACTCATGCTTTCGTCTCTGGTGTCATTGTATCGCTCCTGGGAACATCTTCTTGGCAAAAAGAACCACTTTTTATGGATGTCACTCCATGCTCCAGATTCATGTATCATATATCCTACATGATATTGTCAATTAATGACCCTATTTTCATAATCTTATGCTATTTCTCGGCATACCTGGATACTCAATATTAATAGCTTGCCTAAGTTTGTCATAATTAGAGATCCAATTAATGGACTCTACCTCACCACGCGGTGATATGACCTTAATCCACAATGGATTATAATGCAGAAATTCTCCTGATGGAGTTGTCCACTCTTTTCCAGCACTACCTACATATAGGTGTTCATCCTTAACTGTAGCCCATTCTGATTTAAATCCTGTGAGGCAACAACTATCAGATTACAGCTGCCATTCTTCTGTCCATCATTTGATGACCATGTAACTTGAACAGTACCTTTTGAGTTCTTGCCATTGCCATCCATTAGTATAAGCCATGGAAAGGCCTCTTCTCCTTCAATAACAAAGACCATACCAGTGCGATCATCAAAGGACAAAAGTCTGCCATCAAATGTGACTAATTCAGAAAGCTCCATGCCTCTGCCTTTCATAGACAGGGAAGATGACAATGTAACAGTTCTATCGTCCCAGACAATTGATACAAAGTTTGCACTCGGATTCCAGAAGAGACTACCCATCTTCATGATACTCTGCCATGTGTCCTTCTTATCTGTGCTCTTGGAATCGTGATCTAAGTCACTCACAATTGCTATCTTGTACGTTACACCCTTGGAAGTCCTAATCGGTGTCGAAACAGGATACGTTTTGTTGTACTTGTAGTGCTGACATTGTGGCAGAGTCTGTGCGAAATGTGCAGGTCGTATGACACCGTGCATCAACGACGAGCCATAGTAGAAGACGAATAGGACTAGAAGCAAGAGGACTATCGCTAAATAGTGACTCTGAATGCGAAAAGTACTGTTTGCCACACGATAAACGTGAGGTGCACGCAGGGCCTGCCGCCAGTCACGTAGGTACGACATGGTTTCCCTGTGGCCGTTCTGCATTCGTGTTCGTTTCATAACATGTCACGCGAAAAACTCCACGTCGAGAACCGAGGTGCGTTAATTCACCCTGACAACTAAAATCCTGGACTAACCTAACTATCGCCCCGTTCCCCGCCATTGTCCATGACGGTGAGAGGAACGAGCGTACTATTGCGCCGAATCTGCCACGTGAGGATTCTGAGGACCTGGTTGAGGGAAAGGAAAGGGTTCGAGGAATTTTAAAATAGTTTGTAATCAGTGATGTATGGAATATTCAATATTCCAACGTCCTACTTCGGTACATTTTGTATTTTACATATCTGTGATAATCTTTATTACATTCTACTAGCATGGTGTACTTGATGTCTTATCAGCAATGTCAACAATTTGCAGAGTCAATTCTTGTGCGAAATTAGATGAGCCATACTGCAACTACTTACTGTTTATACATTTTAAATCTTTGGGACGACAAGTGTGTAATTACACTTGGCGTTTCGACTGAACTCTGAATAAAAGAACGTACAATTGATGGAAAGGGATCTGACCCTATTATTTCTAGTCCCTCTGTTTTATAGGACGTGGGAAACCTGGCACTTACTGGATCCAACGTATGCGTGTTATTTTAAAATGGACCGACTCTTATCTGGGGCGTCGGTCGCATTCACTGCAAACACAGACACATAATTCGACCCTCTTTTCCATTATACTTGCTCACCCCAATCACGTGTCCCCTGCTAGCCGAACGCAGCTCGACTTTACTACTCACTCGTGGTTTGCTTGAAAAGTTGAAATCCAAAGTGCTCACATGCATTCAATGCAGTCAAGTATTTTGCGATTGCAGTCTTCTCGATTCGTAATACCGATAACCCTAGAAGCTCCAAGGATTCCTGACAAACGAATTTCGCCGGGATAAATTTAGTTTGAAGAATAGACGCGTTGTGAAGAATCCTGAGTCAATAAAATCGAGCCAATAAGAAACGGGTGACCCTCTTCCGAGTCAGCAGGACGAGATAGAACGAGATGGTCGATAAAGACAAAAAATCGGCTGCTCGACCCATATCGGCTTTCGCAAAGGGGGCTCGAATTAACACGAATAGAGGTGGTGGATGGAAGTAGCCGGGATATGGGAATACGAATCGATTAGAGAGAAAGCAGGAGTCTTAATTTACCGGGTATTCGAGCTGGAGCGCAAGGGAGAATGGGTGGTTTGGGTGGCGAGAGCGAGAGAGTGAAGGCGAGGCGACTGGAGAGCGTGCATATTCTTGGAGTTGGGGTTGAACGAACCGCTCTCTCTTTCTCTCTCGAGGGGTGAAACGAATCGAGGAGTGCGGCGGGGGTGTTCGCTGGGGGTCCGAGAAGGGTGTGCGGGGTGCAGTGCCGAGGGTGGCAAAGCACTCGTCAGTCGTGTGACGCGTTTGCCGCCGAGAACGTCGCCCATCACGGCGAATGCATGTGGAAACTAGCGCAGTCACGTTTTCCACGTGCTTCTCGCGTGCGCCTTCGTTCGTCCGATTGCATCTGGTTATCAGCGCGGCGCGCTAACCTGTATTATCGATCGAACCGCTCTCGCGCACGTTGCCGCAGTTGCTCATGGCACCGCCAGCACCCTCGTGCACGCCAATTTACTCCTGGCAACGAGACCAGCCGTTCTCTCCTGATTCCGACGTGCGCCTCCCCGCCGGACTTGTCTCCCGCTCGTCGGCGAGCTGTCCCTCTCACAGAATGACGATAATACTCTGAGCAACGCGCGTGTACACAACACAGAACCTTCCGTCTGATCCGTCCGCCCGGTGGCCATGCTCCACTTCAAATTCAGTCATTCCGACTTGCACTACCATTCTACCGTGTCAGTGATCGCTACGTGCTTCTCGTGATCAAGAAATTCCGTCCCATTTGCCTTTTTACAAGGCTCGCCACGTTATTTCCTACAAATTACTTCCTGCCAATTCAAGTGTCGCAAATATGCCGCGGGGGGCGCTTCAAATCACCCGCCATATCGCAGATCGCTGATCGATTAATCGATCGATCCACCGGATGAATCTGAGTGGCCTGGAATTCGCGCCAGTGCTCCCATTGGTCAATCGCGTTTAACGGACCGGAACGGGTGGAATGGGTTAGTGTAGTCGGCGTCCAGCGGGATGAAATGTTCGTCGCGAATATTGTTCGTATGTTTATCGGGATTTTCGTGCGCGGTGAATCTCGTACGCGTCGCGTAAAGTGTCGTCGGTGTTTCGTGAGCGTGTTTTGTGAAGTCTGAGCATACTGTTACAAGAATGTGCTTGGAGGCCAACCTGTTTTCGGAAGAATTATGGTACCGGTGCCGGTCTCCCTATTTGCATCCTCCTCACGATTGAATGCTGCACTTTTCGAGATCGCTGTGTCTTCTCAGAAGCTGGGGACGAGGTATGTCTTATATCCCACGATGAATGTTCATAAACATCTTGCCTTGGAATCAGTGATATGGGTATTTCCAAACATGTACAGTCAGACACGTTTCACGTGCTCGATCAACAATATTTCCAACGTAGAATCACGAAAGCAATGCAATAATCCACGTTGCTTTTGTATGCACTGCCCGAGTCCAAGACTCGCACATGCGGAATATCACTTTATTGCATATTACTGTCTACATTGACGCAGCATGAATCTTAATAACGTGACATACTAGAAATGGCACGTTATTTTACTGTAGTCGCACACATTCTCGTCTATTCATGGCCAGTATTATGTGTGGCTGTGTGAAGAACTTTACACACATGGGGAGATAGTCGAAAGTAGCCTCCTCTTGCAAGTGTACCCCAACGCACAGTGCATTCACACTTGTTTGCACTGGGAAGCGGTGACGCTCAAAGAAAGTCGGCTTGGCTTCCGTGTCACTTGCTCCTCGGGCCCCCCATTCAATGCGTTTACCCCTTGATTTGCGCCAGCTGATCGCCACTGTATCAGCAGGCGCGTCAAGGAGTAGCGTACGCACACACATCTATAGATATACATTACAGTAGCGTCGAATCCTAGCGTGTTCGATTTGAATCTGCGCAGCATTTCAGCGCAGGCATGACATTGGAATAGCAAGACTATTCGATTCATCCAGCTTTAGTTCACTCAGTCAGAGTTTTTCGTAATAAGAATTATTATAAATATTCACTCCAATTGTACTGCTTTCAGATTCTGTAATCCCGTCTGATTCATACAAGCACCTGTGACAGTGCATGCATGATTCTTAATTGTACACTAGTATCATTAATGATTCTATCACATAAGAGGCGTAATAGTCATCTCGAACGACGTTAGGTGCAAACTAAATCCGATAGACCTTCGATATACATAATAAGGCGAAGCACGATGGAAGAGTGTATTTGAGCTATGACTCAGGTGAGATCGCAGACGTCGTACCAGTTTCAGCCAGACGTCGTAGGAAACCTGCAATTTCGCAAACGTCTAGTTGGTTAGAGCGGGTAACACGAGCCAGGAGGGGCGGGGGTGGGTCGTAAGGAGATACGGGAGCGTGGACGGGAAGCACTGTCCATGACGATGGCTCGTCTACGTCGTCTACGAGAGCCCGTTCCTTCCTCAAGGTCGACGACCTTAAGAAAGTACGTCTCTCGAGCGGAGGACGGGCCAGTACGTCGCAGTACCTGCACTTTTTACGGAGAGTGGGTGGGCGGACAGCCGAGGAGAAGAACGTGTTGGAAGACTAAGAGCGCGAGCTAAGGGAGAAAGAGAATGTGTATCGAGGGCGCGGGTGGCTTCGCTTCTGCTCGCCGCAACGACGACAGCGTGGGTCGAGAGGGGAGTATTCGATGGTGCTGGCGACGAAGGGTGCTGCAGCCACGAGCAGGCACCATTTGGTGGGGGCTCGACTTGCCGAGGGTGGTTCGGGTGAATGAGAAGCGTGGACGCTTCGGTTGCAGCGTGGTTATAGGTTCGCCTATCACACAGGATCGCTGACCCAAAGGCCGGCTTCGATGTTATTAGAAAATTACTGGCTTCAGCCAAGCAATGGATTAAAGGCGAGCACCCACGAAGAGACAGCCTTCGAACTACCCTCTCATTTAAGAGATATTCGATAGGAAATTCCGTTTAATGTAAACGAGATGGAACGTGAAACGCAAAGAATCTGGTGGAGCGTGCCACTGGACGTAGCGTGAAGATCAATATAGCTAGACAGCTAGCATCTCCGCATTCTTTCCGCCCCTATGAACATATTGATTTCTGTTGCTTGAACAAGTTTTTATGCTCGCTGAATGGCGCGTCGCTAAATCACTCTGTAAAGTACCCATGCCGTAATCTCGAGGGTGTAGTGGTAAAGAAAGGATAGTGGAGGAAGAATGAGAGAGAGAAGGAGACACGGAGTGTAGTGTCGCGTTTAAGGGAGCACTCGGTGTGGCATTGGTGCTTTTATTAGAAACGATAGCCGACGGATGCACCTAATACACAATAGACGCGCCACGGTGGGTGGTGGGTCGTCGGAGAGGCCCACGTCGAGGATGCATTGCCATGGAAACGGCAGCGTGGTGCTGCGCGCGCGAGTCTACCACGATGCATAGCCGCGTTGCAGTGTTACCGGGATATACGGCTAGTTTCAAGGGCATCACTCTAGCATGACCGAAGAAGTCTAGGGGCGATCAATACCCCTCGTAGAATCGAGCCCCTTCCCCCTATAAGTCGAGTAGTTGTCGCCGTCGAAAAAATACTTGTACGACTTCGATATTCTAAAGCGTAGAAAGAGCCACGCGATCAATGTCCTCCTCGGTACGCATCATCTTGCTTCCTCAGCCAGTAAACTACCACCCCCGGCGATGATACAGTGGAGAATGAGTGGTGGATGAAATTTAATCGTGGCAAGGGGTAACGAGGTCTCACGGTTACCGTCTTGATGTTTCAGGGAACGGACCAGAGAGGGAGAAATGAGGAGATTCGTCCGGTGACCTCATGCCGCAAGCGGTAATGCTGTTGGCAAGCGGTCCCTCGATACCGACCATCGCCGGTACCCTCGAAGAGGAGGAAGAATATGCTCGTAGCGAGGCCAACAGCACCCGCTACGATGGATACATTACCGATCACACCGATCTCGCCTCGGAAATCGACATCGACGAGGCCGAATACAGGCGGGAACTTCTCAACGATGTAAGCTTCATTCAGGAAACTACCTCCCTTTTTTTTATAGAAACTCCCCACTTCCCTCTTTAACGGCAGGCCATTCCACCTGAATGGGCAATTACCTCTCGGGCATTTGAACATTGTCTAAAGAATCGTATAATACTAGTTAAACTCTACCAATATCATTCTTGCTATAGAATTGCACGTGTCTTGAATAGAATATGGCTATTGGAATAGAAAATCGAATCTTCTTTGGTTCTTTTTATATAGAGAAATTAGAAAATACTTCTATAGAAGATACTTCTACTGTAAACATGGATATTTGTAGATTTCAGTGGATTACTAATGGCAATTTTATATTGCTTGTTACAGAAATGGCGAATGCTCTTCGACAAGGTTGGTTTTCGTATCGGATTAGTGTTTGAATACCGTTTCTCGAGATGTAAGTGGATGTTATCCGAAGATGTTTGATTTCCTTCATCCAGTTCGATCCCGAGGGTTTCGGTGAGATACCGCTGGAGGATTTCTTGGTTGCTTTGAGAAGTCCTGAGTGGATAGCTGAAATACCACCGAATAAGCGAGACATTCTTCTCACCCGCACCAAGGAATTAGGAGTGAGGTCGGTGACGTTCCAGGACTTCGTCAATGTGGTGAGTGAATGAACACTCTTCCCTACCAGTACGTTCCTTTCCCATTAAATGCCGAAACCATCCACTCTATTGCTTTCCTCTGCAATTGCTGAAACCATTACTCTAAACGGAGTGTCTTCTAATTGCGAAAAGATACTTCGAAAATGTAAAAAATGCAGAATTAGCATTCATTCTCAATATTGGAGACGATTGCTTTTGCAATTTCCCTTGTTTCGGCATTTAATAGCCGATGGTACGTAATTATGTTGTAAAGGGCGCAGATGGTACAAGCATTTGCCCAACTGGCAACTGCCTTTGGAATGTGTTTCGCCTGTTAATATTGCAGAAGACTCTGCATTTCGCTATTATCTTGCTGCCATAATTACACGAGAATTACACTGAGAATTCTTGCCGACGTTAAACTCTCTTACTACAATACCGAGACTGAATGTTTATGCGAATAAAATTTCTTCCGGTATTCGAGAATTTAGCCGTGAATTGGCCGATCTCATCTACTTAAGTGAGCGTGTCGAAAGCAACTGAGAAACATGCTCGATTTCTATCTGAGCGAGAGTGGTCAGTGTAGGCGCGCTTGAATGGGCCTTCCGCAAAGGGCATCGGGAAAAGGTTTAGCCCCGTTAAATGGACTTATTCTACTGGACCGACAGGCTTCTCGGACACGCGCATTGTCCCGTTTATTTGTCAATCCGAAAAATGGGGGGTTCGAATAGTTTCGGCATTCAGCAGTAAGGCAGCGACAATCTTGAGGCGGTATAATAAGGGCGCGGCTACCAACTGCCAGATAAATATCGCTACAATGATAATCTCACCGCTTAAAGGGAAATCGGTAGAACGACCGACTAAGAACGCGTCCTTTGTAAAGAGCTACCAACTCCGACTAGAGTTTTTCGTGGTTTCCGGCCGCCTTGCTTTCTCCCTTGATCCTCGATAAGCAGATCGGACGTTGAGTGGCGGAAAATTGTTCGCGCATTGATCGAGACCGTCGGAATCACAGGCTAAACGACGCGTGAAAGGAGTCCCGGCCAAACTGACAGAAGCACGCGCATGCTACTGGCATTCTTCCGCAAGTTCTGCCAGTTTCGTAACGTGAAAATTATCTCGGGAGTCGTTGCCTGACATTCTTGTATGATCAAATTGCGGTCTTATTTGTCTTATAATTGTCGGTATTACGAACAAATGAGAGAACTATCGGGATGAAAGTATCGTAAAGAGAAACTTCGATTTTCGACGAGCCACTGAGTTATGACAGAGTCATTATTCGTGGTGACGAAGGCTCGTCGGAAGGCGGTCGAAGTTTTGTGAAAGGAAATAAATGGGTAGGTGGTACACCTACCGCAGACTCTCGGTGATTAGGGGTTAACTAGGAGTTCCCGGAATCCTTGATCATCTTTGGAAAAAGAGCATTTAGGCGTTCTAAGCCTGTAATCAAAAGGGTACGCGCGGGCGCGTTAGATTTATCTTCTATCGTAACGCGTTTGAACTTTCTAACATGGCAGGCGTCTTTCTGTCATTGCGAGAGAGTCGGCTACGCGGCTTAAAGATTAAAGCCGCAGGTAGTCGAAGGTGGATGCAATTATTCAGGGGCATGAAATCGCGAGCATTCTCCGGGCGACTGTGTGATTTACGGGTGACAGGGTCGAACGACGGTAACCAGGATTTCCGTGTGCACACCTACCACCTTCTGGCCCGATTGCGTTCCGCAGTCGCATACTTATTATCTCATACGATCACCGGCGAACGTGATAATCTTGTTCGCCGTGTGCGAGCACACCCAACCGCAGCTAGTTCGTACTCCCATGGAAGATTCTAAAAACAAAACCGCACCCGGGTTATTACAAGCGTAAGGCTCCCTCCGAAATTCCGTGATATTACTTCCCTAGCGTTCTTGGCAAAATTAAACTAGCACAGCGAAATCCCTTATTTTCCCCTTTAATAATTCGCCGTATTATCTGGAAATTGAAAAATTCTTGTATATTAAGGGGACTTACGAGTAACGTTTATCAGCTCAAATAAGCAACGAAAACAGTCTAATTCCATAATCTGTTATCTCAGCGAGAGTATTTCCTATTTGGAAAGCACGTAAAAGGGAATAATATGTTGCTCTGGCCGAGCAACAAGAGTGAAAGAAAGGGATGCATATGCCGAGGTTGGCTGCGCTTAGGTGGGCTTTGCCGGAGTTTCGGCAACTCGAGAATTCTCGACTCGATCGCGGTGGTCTGGTCCTCCGTCCTTTTTCCCTTTGCGACGCTTACCTTGGCCTAAGGTAATTTTTTCCTCCCGCTCGTCATCGTCTTCTGGCTTGGGCCGCGTCTCCTTCGTCAGAGTCACTATCTCCCTCGCTCCTTCTCTCACTCCTTCTCTCTTGTATCCTTTGCTCCTGCCGGATATCAATTATGTCCCTGTGGGCCGTACGTCGCTACGACGGACCCACCGGTGTGTGTCTCACCTCCATGGAGAGGACCCTGGGCGCCCGCCTCGTTATCCCTCGCTGTGGGCGTCGAAATCCCTGTGTAAGGTCTCTCAGGAGCTACAAAGTGCAATTTAAGGAAATTCTCTTCGTCGCTCCTCTCCTTTCGCGTTCTCACTGCTCCTGCCTCCTTTGCCGATCTCCCTCTCTTTTTCTTCGCTCACACTCTCCTAGCAGTCTCCACTCGCCGAGCTCTCCAACAGCTCGGACAATAAATCGTGCTACTGGCGAGGTGGCGGACGCGCGCCTGCTCCTTCGAGCAGGGCCCACTTATTGGCAAGCTTTCGGCCCTTTTTTCGACCTCATTGTCGACGCCCGCCCACATTTTTTCCCTTTCTTGCCTCCCGGGAGAGCCAGGTGTCCCCAAAACCGCGCGCGCGCAAGCGCCTTTGTTAATTTGTAACGTTTGTCCGATATATTAGCCGCTTGGACCTCATAGAATTATTTCGTTTTCCGGATATTTTCCCTGAGAGCTACATCTAGTTTTCCCATTGAAAGAGAGAGTGTCTGGCGTTTGGAGGTCTTTATAAGACGCGGTCCGAATTTGCCGCTTGTTATAGCGAGTGCACGGCTGAAAGCCGGCGTCTTGTAGGACTTGTCTGGCGGGAGTGAGTGTGTACAGGAGAATTGTATCGATGGGAGGAGAGTGTAGAGGAGAAGGCTGGGGGATAGCGATATCCGAAGGCCGTTCTCTCGGACTGTTGGTGGCGCGTGTAGCCGTGAGAGGACGAGCGCAGAATTCTTCATCGCGAGGCGGTGCCGACCTACGACCCCATTATGCACCGCCCGGACAGGGCGCGTGATTCATAATATTAGATTCGAGTCGGGCCGAATAATGTAAATGCCACGTGGTGGATGGTGGCGTGTAGAGGCGCGCGCGCGCACACGGATTCACGCTCACACGTGAGAGGGTCCCGCAGGAACAAGCGTAGGGGCGTCACGTTGGCGGCGAATGTAACGACGCGACGACAACGACCTGGTCCACGCAGAAACCCCGCAGCCACCCACACCCACACAGACACTGGACCCCTTAAATCTCCATTCTGGGCCGCGCCTCGATCCCTCTCAAATCATCCTCCTCAGCGCCCTTTGGGGTGGGTTAACACCGCTCGCATGACACGCCGCGGGAGATGACACGATTTTAACCCCTTGCATTCTCTCTTCGCTCTCCAGTAATGTCTCTGTCTTCTCTTCTCCCTAGGAGAATGAGTAGACTAACTCTTCTCTCTCTCTCTTGAGAACTGCATCAACCGCGACTTGTTAACCGGGTTTCGCCATATGAATAAAGTCTCGTGCGGGCTCTTTCCTCCCCTGAATACACGCGCCTTTTAAGACACTGTCCTCGCTAGCTTTCACACTGGCCGAGTGCGCCTCATAAATATTTCCCTCGAATTCCCCGCTGTCATCCATCCCGCCCGAATTCTAGACACCGACTATACCATCATCGATGAACTCGGCAGATAGCGCATATTTTCGCCCTTTGTCGGTAAACTAGTCGACAATGCCGCGCCAAAGTTATTAATGAATTCTACATTTTCAAGTCGGATTCCAGCGGAGTCCATCCTCGGGACTCCGCGAGCTCTCGACAAAAGCCTTGATAATTCTTCGAGGCGAAAGGAAGTTTACCGATTCCGCAACGAGTACGAAACTAGCGCGCCTTTCCCGAAAAAGAGATGCTAATTCGTCCGGGTGCTCACTTCTGGCGAGCACGCCGCCAGTCCCTCCTTCTCTCGAATTCACAAAGAAATTTGCAAACGAGCATTTCCATTTCCCGCGGTACAGATGTGTCTGCGCCGACTCTTCCCACCGGAATTCCAAGTATCTCCGGAACCACTCACATTTATACACTCCTAGCCAGGATGAACTGGAAAGCGAGAGCGAGAGTCAGAGAAAGAGAGATTCACCTGACGACAATAAGTTGGAGAAGAGTGGCTGGTGGAAGTTTACGACTTCGGGAGGGCGAGATTTGTCAGTCGGGGCTGACTAATTGCCTGGTGGATCGGTATAGTTGCATGTCAGGATGCAACTGCAGGAGTGCAGAGGGTGGAGCGCGCGCGTCGCAGGAGTGAGGACAAGGTTCCCCTATTAGGGGCAATTGACTAGGGGCCTAGCCGCTAAAAGCATTTTTGAATACGCGCTCTTATCTATGTGGATCGAAGACGCTCGTGCTCCGAGTTCACCTTTTCGCTTCCTCTTTTTTCCCCCGACAGAGGTGGTCGCGACACATCGCCTTGTTACGGCTGTCCCATAGCCCGAGAGGGCCCAAACCTCTTCGAGAGCGGAGAGGTTCGCGCGCACCGTGGAGCGTGGAATTAACAGAGGCCCCGCTCCTCTCTAGCCTATCTCTTTCTCTCGATCTGCCTCGGCGAAGCTTCATTTGGCTCGACCTAAAAGTCTAAACGCCTTCTAATTAGGGCCAGCCGAAACAAAACATGCCCAATCTCGACGCTCCCCGATAAGGATGCACCTTCCCACCTTCTCAATCCTGGATACTCTTATCCACGCCTTCTTTTTTACGGGGAATTGTTGACCTCTTCTTTCTACGACGACGTATCCTCTGTCCAACGATATCCTTCGTGTCTTTATATTACGATCTTTTGCTCGGCCCGATAAAGTTCTACGGTTCTCATCGCACCTATTTGCCCCGAAAGTTACGATAACCTTCTCTTTGAGTTCCTCCTTAAACGCGAGGACTTCTACTATGCTCTATCGTCTGTTATCGCGCTATTTTCGTCCGACACTTGCTCGCTCTATTTTCGGACACCTGTTCGCCCCCGATTAACGTTTACACTTTGGGTTCTCCTGTGAGGTTCACAGTATTAGTACGGTTCACCTGGCTGTGAAGGTGACATCACAGTTTACACATCCGAGAATTAAATTAATTTGACACTCCTTTAACAAGGAGCTTGTATTCCTTAATTAACTTTGAGTGTAACATCCTTCCAGCTGACACAGGCTGTGATATGCTCATTTACAGAAACGACAAAATTCTACTTTACTTTATTATATGATAAAATTGTCCATATCGATTTTGGAACTTTGAAACTTGAAAGTTTGTCCCTGCCTTAGTTACCCTTGGCGGGGTGAGTTTCCCAATGTCGATAAATGCTGCCATCTCGCGGGTGGTAGTATTGGCTAGTGGGTGCTGCACGGTGTCGCCAGCTAACGAAAGCTAGGGAAAAGAGCGTTCCGGTGCTCTCGCTTCTTTTTTCTCGTTGCCTCTCGCACTTACCCTCGACCTTAGAGACTCGTTCCTCTCCTCGCGACTCCACAGGTGTTCCACCAGCATCCTATGTCTTATACTTCCCAAGCCTTTCGTGATCTTAGCCCCGAAACCTATCTTTTTTCGTGTTTAATTCTAATCATCGCATTTTTCGTTGTTTGAATTAAATTAAATTTGAAAGTTTGAAAATCTTTCATTTCATTTCTTTCACAACATAACCATTGAGTCGTGCAAGAGGATTGACGAGCATCCAAGCATAGACTTCTTTTAAAAGTCTAGAAAAGCGATTTTCACCGGTAGAAGCAGTAATAGCTGGGCGTAATAAGGGCTACAGAAGCAGAAAGTAAAGCAGACAGAGAGAAGGAGAGAGTGAGAGAGGGAAATAGAGGATGACCATCTGTTGTCGGCAGCGACAAAACAAACAGCTTGCCAATTACGACGGGGTGATTTCGGGTCCGCTCGACATATTTTGGTGCCGGCGAGGAGGACAAAGGCGGCTTGTTGCCTCCACGCCTAGCATCGTTAAGCCCCCGAGCGAAAAGGTCCTCGTGGCTACCAGCACTTGCCTATTATCCGCTTGCTTGCTGTCTCTATTTATCTCGCTCACGCTCTTCTCTTGTGCCGCGCAAATGCGAGCACACTCGATCGTTCCTCAATTCCTGGATCCAGCCAATTCGAATGCGATCCCTAATTAGACGGGCGTGGGTGTCCTCGTGTCGTCTTCCTCGAAATTCAGGGTGGCCGGGATTTCCCGTGGTCAGTGGCCATCTCCAATATATCAGTCATCAGGTGGAGGCATAGACCGGCAATGGAATTACGCGGGATTTACAATCGACCTGTGTGTTGTGGCAGAAGTACCAGTCGGTACCGCTGAGTTTGAAACAAGTGGGTTTGTCCGGCTGCAAAGGGCCCTTTTAACCAGGCTTTACTCGATTGTACTATTAGGGACTAATCCGGCTGTATTGATGGTCCCTGAATCCCGGCAGGTAGCACGTACCATCACTGCCGTCTATCTTCTGATGGGAAAGCAACGTGTTCCAGCAGGAACATAACGCGCGACAACCCCGACTGATACTTTGTCCAGCGCTCTTCCGTGAAAAACCTTATCCCCGCTCTCTCTCTCTCTCTCACTCTCACGTTCCTTCCCTCATTTCACCAAGTATCGCCAGACCTATTTTGCCAAGTCACGCTTTCCACATAGCTGAGATTCCCATTCGACGTTCGCGCGAGATTTTCCTCTCCGAGACGTTCACCTCGGCCCTCGAGAATACGCGCATTTCCGACGTATCCCCGATGGGTTTTCGGTACCTGTTGGTGTTTATTGCTGGAAACGTGTCATAAAACGATCCTACATTGCCCCGCGCAATACAATCCCTCTTTCTGCCAAGTTGGCTCGCGGACCTCACGCTAATCCATATACAGCGGCAGGTGCACATTTGTCAGAGCCACGCGCTCTTCCAATCCAAAGCTAACAGAGAGAAAGTGTGAAGAGGAGGGGTGGGGAGATTGTGGTGGAGCGGATTGTGAAAAAACAACACAGAAGGATGTACAAATATTATTGAACGGTGGGGAAACACGGGAGGGCAAACGATCACTCTATTTTCCTAAACTCGGTGTAATGGCTGGCTCGCTTTCGATACGGTTTCCCGGGCATTCCAGTGGAATCGCTAGCCATTCATTGCTGGAGGAGCACGTACTCGAGAGGAGGTGGTGGGAGCGTCGAGTTGGAGGTGTCGGTCGATCGGAAAGTCGCACTTTGTGGCAGAGGGTGAGTGAGTTCGTCGAAGGGCGACCGCCACGGAGATTTAGGGTAGCGGGACAGAGGGACAGTAGAGGCACCAGCTCTCGGCGCATTGTCCTATTGGGACTGGCTGGCGGTCATTGTTGCCGCGGGGTCCGTCTACCAGCCGGGCAAATCAGTTTAACTTATTCCAAATCACGAATCGGCCATTATGGCTTTATAGGGGGCGAGTCCGAGTAACCGGCTAAGCCCCTGCTGCACAATCGCATTTGCGGGGGATAGTTTGTAAATTTATGTTTTTAACTGCTCGGCTGAATGCTCGCTGCTTGGGCCGCCGCGCCGCGTCGGCCTTTCAATAGACGAGGAACCTGCAGGACTCTCTGCTGCTGCTGCTTTGCTAGAGTCGTTTCGTGGTCGTTTGCCGCGCGGATGAAGCTCGCGCGCGCACACTCGCCGGACGTGTACGAGCAAGAAGGTGCCTGCTGCACCTGAGCACCGGCAGCCCTAGGACTACGTGAACGAGGATGCGATTGAGGCAGCCGCGCTCCCGTCCCCCGACGAATGCCCCGCTAGGAAGGCCTCCTCCAGTCCTTAGGGCGAGACGAGGAAATCGTGAGAATTGCCAGAATGCCGTGCGTGCTCGGCACTCGCTCCCGGGGATTACTTGGGATACGGCTCTGCGGGGAATCTGCAATCTATATACGTGACGCTTTCTCTACTTCCATATAACTATCCTCCCTCTCTTTCTCTTTCTCTCCTCTACTATTTACATACCTACTCTTACGCGTCTTCATGTATCACCCTTAATCCATATACTCGTCCAACCACACCTGATCTCGGCAAACATTGTTTACTAGCTTCTTTTTTAATTAGCAGTTTTTATAATAATAGTCTTATAATGTCTCATGGAGAGGATTAATACTTTTGCTATTTCGTGTTGCAACGAGAGAATGATTTAGTTAAAGCAATTACATTAAGGATCAGTAATTGGAATGCGAGGGACTTAGGAAGCGAAGCCGTTTAATGCCACGGGAAGTGCGATCTGTCCCTTGAGACAGGCAGTACGTGATTCACGTTAAACTATCCGGGTTTCAGTTGCGTTCGTCATCCATTTATAACAGATTTAGCTCTAATGCAGCCATCAGCCGCTGATAGGTAGAATTCAAGCACAGAGGCCCATCTCGCGGCTAGAGATAGAAACGCGCCACTGGGAATATATAGAGAAGGAGAGAGAGAGAGAGTGTGTGTGTGTGTTGGAGAAAGGAGAGGAGGAAGTGCATATTGTCTCCGTGATTCGATGGCATTCATATCGCGTTTAATATCATGCATAATAACGCGACAGCCGTACGACGTCAACGACGACGACGACGACGACGGCGTCCTAGGAAGCGGCTGGCTCCTTTTGTTGCGTGCGCGATGCACGCTCGGATTCTTTTAAGTACCATCTCGCGCCAGAGGGGGTGGCAACTTTTCGCAGAGTGCAACTTTCCTCTCGATTATTTCTCGAGTCCCGCGCGATATTAAAGGAGCCCTGGCTGTGTGTGTGTGTGTGATGTGCGTGTGCGTGCGTCTCCGCGACATCCTCTGCATTTCTGCGCGTTCTGTCGCCCGGCGCAAAGCTGCCTCTTTTGTGCAATCGAGTCACGAGTGTTCGAAACAGCCTGCGGCAGCAAAACAGAAAGAGAGAGAGAACAGACTCATCGAGGCCTCGCGAAAACCCTTCTTCTCCGAGGATGATGTTTTTCCAGGCGGAATCTTCTTTCACTCGCATTTCCCATTCGAGGAAATCGGCGGCCTGCGAAACCCTTTGTCGACAGTGCGCCGAGTAAACAGCTGTCGAGTGCCATTTCAATAAGCACTGGCCAGAAGATCGGATTTTCGTAGACGCGTTCTCCCAGCCTCCTCTCCTTTCCTTTGATCGAACGGCTCTGGACCAAGCGCACTGCACATTTCCATTCCCAACACCCCTTTTTGCATTCTTAGCGATTTTTCGCGTCTCGCTTCTGTCCCACCGGTCCTCATCTGCTGATCATTCTGGACGTTCCGACGCCAACCTGGCTTACAGCTGCCACGCGTGCCTCAGTGATGTGCAGGCCTGATGGACTCCTCTGTCACACGAGTATGTACTCCGGCACTCAGCTGCCGACACTAGACATTCTTGTAGTTTCTCGAGGATCGGCATGAGAAAAGTTTCGGGCATCTCTTTAGTAGAGACTTTAACTCGACCGGTCTTTCGGTAGAGAGGCAGCGAGCGATCGGGTGTATCGCTAAAATTCTTTCGTCTCATTTGGCAGTCCCGCCAATTGGAGTGGTGAGTGGATTTCGGTATTCTCGTTATTGAGAATTGCTGTTCGATTTCGATGGCGAGCGCGGCGAAAAGAGCGCGCCGGGACAAATCGGCGGAAAGCGATGGAGCCCCCTGAAGGGGAGCATTACGGGTGGGTTTTTTTTAAGAGTGTGGTAGAGAGTGAGAGATCCGAAGGGGGCAGATGCCAGGGGGAGGATGGTAGGAGAATCCCATCTGTCGGCACTCCTGCGCCGACATTGCGAGCCTGTTTATATGTCGGCGGAGGAGGACAGGTGGATGGACGATTGACGGAAAAGTAAGAGCGGAAGCGTGATAAAGAGAGCGGGAGATGGAAGGGCGAGGAAAAGAGAGGAGGTTTTATTGCAGTATTGGCATATTGCCGCAGACCAACCGACGTGCTTTTTCGGACAGGCCGGTCATGAGATCGAGCCCATCGAAACCTTCGATAAATTGGAAACCGTATGTCGAGCGAGCGTTCCCTCTTCCCAGCCAGCCACTGCCAGCATCTATAAACGAGTTCTTTTCGCGAATTTTTCTCGGTCACCGTAGTTTTCCAGCCAGAGAATTCGCCGAGCAGAGAGCGGACGAACGGTCCGCGTAGTTTGTTCGCCAAACTCGAACGAGTACTTGATACGATTGCTTTCCTGATTATGGTATCGTTTGGTGTTTCCTATCTTCTGGCGCGTTCCCATTGGAAATCGCCTTATTCCTGGCCAAGCGACTCGCTCCCATTTTCGGACTAGTTTCGCCACCAGTGAATATCTCTTCGTCCTGCTGGATGAATCGACTGTACAGGCTGAGTCACCTGCCTTTGAATCACCACCAATTGGATATTTTCGATGGACAAAAATATGGGAAAAAAAAATTTTGAGCTGAGGCTCTGAAATTTATATCACATCTTCCTTGATGCAAAAAAACATTCGCCACCAAGTTTCAGCCCCGGAAAAGGTCGGGAAGATAAAAAAACATGGGGAAAACCATCGAAATCAATTTTTCAGGATCGGTTTTCCACGTGTTTTAGGTAGAATTCCGGCATTTCCCCCACAACATTTATGTTTTTTATCCGTTTTGAGACACGAGTAATCGAAAAATCAAGCGTTCGTCCCGGTCCCAGAACCTTCGAAAAATCGAAAATTTTTGAAGGGGTATGCCTTAAAAAATTTGCGAAAAAATGAATTTTGAGCTAGGGCTCTGGAATTTTTACCACTTCTTCCTCGATGCAAAAAAACATTCTGGGCCAAATTTCAGCCCCGGAAAAGGTCGGGAAGTCATGAAAACATGGGAAAAACCATTGAAATGAAATATTCCAGATCGGTTTTCCATGTGTTTTCGGTCGAATTCCAGCATTTCCCCCACAAGTTTTATGTTTTTTATCCGTTTTGAGACACCAGCAATCGAAAAATCAAGGTTTCGTTCGAGTCCCAGAACCTTCGAAAAATCGTAAATTTTTTAAGGGGTACCCCTTAAGAAAAATTTGTCGAAAAAAAATTTTTAAGCTAGGGCTCTGAAATTTTTACTACGTCTTCCTCGATGCAAAAAAACATTACCCACTAAATTTCAGCCCCGGGAAAGGTCGGGAAGCCCACCAAAAAAAATAAAAACCGTTAAAAATGAGCAAAAATGCACTTTTCTGGACGATTTTTCGACCCGTTCTCGTTGCAAATTCGGACTTTTTTTCACGGATTCTTTGTTCTCTATCCGCCCTGATACGAAAACAATCAAAATATCCGGGGTTCGGCCGATTTTGAGAAACTTGAAAAAATTGAGCATTTTCGAGGGTCGACAATAAGTGAAAACCTAAAGTTTGAGCTACGGCTCTGAAATTTATATCAGTTCTTCCTTGACGCAAGGGTACATTCTCCACCAAATTTCAGTCCCGGGAAAGGTCGGGAAGTCGACGAAAAAAAATAAGTGCTAGGAGAGTTCTGATTCAAAGGCAAGTGAATCAGCCTGTACGTTCGCCATAATTTCGTGCTCGGTTCAGGCTCGAAGCGACATTAATCATTAGCGGGTGCCGGTGCAATCGTTCTGTCAGCAGGCAAGTCCGATCGTAGACTGTTGGTCTTCTCCTTTTTTTCCTCTTCTTTTGGTGGCGAGCCGATGAGTGGTCCTCGATACTGGCCAGACGAGGAAACTCGATATAAGTATCCGCGAGAGGGAAACTGGTTCCCTTCATCGAGACACGGTAGCACGGAAGATTAATTCTCGCTTCGTATTCCCTTCCCCTCGCCCTGCCCTCTTCCCTCCTTCAGAAACGTCCTTGTGAGCTATCGCTCTTTTCTTATTTCCGTCCATCTCCATATCGGCCAAAGGGATTAATAAGAGACAGGCAGCCTCTTACCAATTAGCTAGCGTCGTCCGATTAATGCACGATATATATTACATTCGGAAAGAGTTGCCGGTATAAGAAAGATGTAGCGGTGAGAAAAGTTGGTGCTGGAGGACGCGTGTAACCCTTGCGCGTAGTCCAGGTGGCTGGTTCGGTAAGGAGATAGGAGGGGTGGGTCCAGGGGAGAAAGAAAACGGCGAAAAGGCGGCCGGGGGTGAGGAAGGAAACGGCGCGGTCCAGGCGTACGCAACCTGCCTCTGCTGCTCTTTGGCACCCGCGCCAGCTGTTCAGCCAGCTCTCTTCGTGTTGTCGGCCAAAGTGGCGGAGTCTGCACTTACCGAAAGGCCTGGCTGGCTGGCTGGCTGGCTGCGCCGGCTTGTCTGCCTGCTTGCATGCCACCCTCATCCTACCGGAATGCCGGGAGGAAAGAGAGAGGCCCAGAATTCGGCAGGGCCGATTCAAATGAAAGATACTCACAAAGCGATTACCAACTCTCGCTTCGTTTAAGTGGTCTGCTATCCGACCACCGTAAACAAAGTTTCCCTTTCGAATTGGTTGGCCGACGAACGCCGCGCCGCGCCGGCCAGCGTGGAAAAGTGCGAGTTTCTCTGATGCCGAGAAAAAGGCAGTGTACTATTTCGAGCAAGGGGAATGGAAGGATCGATTCAAGGCTACCGGAAGTAAGGACGCTCTCGGTGGCAAGCTTTTCGGGGGGGCCGGGTTTATCGAACAACAAACCTTTAAAATTGGAGCGGCCCAATCGAGCGAGTAGTCCGCGGACAAAGGAGTTTTGCACGCAGCTTTGTCTCGACTGCTAGAAGGAGGAGGCTGCTCTCTCCGGCGGGCGGTAATGCGTGAGTTCGACGGAGATTCGAGATTGCGCCGGTTTTGCCCAAGTCACATCAGAGTGGTGCCAGCCCCGGCCTGCCTCGGCTATGCCGGATAAAGCACTCGAACAAACAATACGGCTTCCCCCCAGATGCTTCCGGTCTCTTATTTCACCGGATAGCCGCCCGTACACGTGCCCCGTTTCCTCCTCTTCCTCCTTTCGACCCCTGCCGAATTCTTCTCCCTTTTCCTAGCTACTCCTTTTTATGTCACAATGCATCCGATAATTCGATCTCAAATCGACCGTGAAAAGAAACGAAGCTAGCACACGTGTGATCTTCGATCGTATTAGAAAACTGCGTCTTCTAGAATATGCTGTGTTGGAGGATAGGCGTTTAAAAGACGCACCCTGCTCGTGTTATGTATACTGGCGAAAACCGGAATGAAGGAGGTCGCGTGCCATTAAGAGGGTGGGCTAAAGCAAACGTTTGAGCAAGATATGCCAAAGCACGTGTCAAAACGCGTTTCTCGCAATAAAGGGGCTCCCTTTCGTATCGGACCTCTCAGGAACTCCCAATCCTCCTTCAGTCGCCATTGCCGCCTTCCTCTAGCAAGGATTCGCCGCGTTTCCTGTGGGGCACGCGACACCACGTTCAGCTGCTTCCTGTCTCCTGTTCCTGCCTCCTTCTTCTCCTTCTCTCCTCGGTGACCAAATGCCCCCCGAGATGCTCGCCTCACGGAAAACTTGGAGCATCCAGTCTCAGGAATACTTTAAATTAATGACGCGTGAACCTTTACACCTTCCACGTCAGGCCAACTTGGGATTTGCGCGCAGTAAATTATTGAAGCTACTCGAAACACGGAAATCTCGTAAAGCCTGGTCGGTTTTATGGTGCTGTGCGAGAAGGAGCTCGGTAAAAAGGACGAGGGAGAGATCTCGGCAAATGGAGATGGAGGAGGTAGAAGGTCAGGAGAGTGGAGTGACAAGTCGGCGTGAGATGTCCTTGCTCGTTGGTGGTCCGAGAACTATTGGGAGTCAGGATCACTCTCGGCTCCTGACCAACAAAGTTAACATTGTACCGAGCTCACAGTCTTGTTCTCTGTTTGGCGGTGGGTGAGAGAGGGCCACGCACGTACACTCGAACAAGCGAGGTTCTGTCAGCGGCAGGTGGCGACATAGGTACTCCCGGCACGCGCCGACACACTTGATTATACCCTCTCCTTCCTCGGCACACGCCAGCGGCGTAGAATCCTCTTCCTGGATATCAATGATTGCCGTGCTCTCCTACCTTACCGGGAATTCACCTCTCAAGGTGTACCGCTGTGTGATCTTATTACTTCCCGCTCCCATCTGAATCACTCGCGCCCCCCATTCCTTCTTTTGGCAATGCCAATTGCAATTCCTAGTTGGTTTTAAGCCACACTCACGTACGATATCAAGAAGTATAACTTCTGCCTTAGAAAGTTACTTTCATATCGCTGACACTTTTCTAGACTTGATCTTCCTGTGTTTCCAGTATTCGTTTATGATTGCTGTCATGAAGGAAAGTTTAGTTTTATTTGGAAGTGTAAAGTTTCCTGTGGAACTTGAGAGCACGTGGCGAGAGAACAGTTTGATTGGGGCCTGGTTCTTGGCCCTTTCCGCTCAGGAAAGCAGGTCCTCTTGCTGGGCTGCCGGCACAATTGCGCGCAAGCGCAGCCTGCAATTCAAAGGCTATCGATTGCCATAATTAACTGGCCGCAACAGGCACGCCGCATGATACAGGCACATTGCGTGTGTGCTTTGGCGCTCGTTGCGTGCACAGCGACATGTTGAAGTTGTACCTCATCATAGCCGGCTACTTGCTCGCTCTCGCTTGTAACACCGTCATTCCTCAGTTTCCCTTTGCGATTCTATCGTTTTTCCTAGCCCCTTGATGAATATCCGCGCGTGTATCATATCTCTCTGCTCTTTGAAGGAACATTGACCTTAAGCCGGCCAAATGAGTAATAAGTCATTATTAATCCTACACTGGAATAAACAGTACAGGAAACTGAGAGAAAGAATGAAATAAGATTAAAACGGAGGATATATACGAGTACGTCAGTTTAAAGTTAGACGATGTTACCGAGAGATAATTGGCTCGGTGCTTCTTGACTTTTACCGAGCTCGCCGGACGCCAGTAGTACCTCCTTGCTCGTAAATATTGTTCAGCCGTCGGCTTGAAAATTCTATTCAGGCGAACATTAGATAGAGTCCGTCTTGGGTGACGTATGACTCCGTGGAGCGTTGGCGACACAAATTTCTCGGGCATTTCACCGAGCTATAGTCGAAGACAGATAGAGGGAGCCTTCACGTGTCACCCTCTTGCGAAATTCCAAGCGGTGCGTGCCCTGTCACTGTAAACCTATATACATTCTCGGCGAGATCGTCGCTCGGTGCAAATTTACAGTGGCGATGTAATCGCGACGTACGATTAGGAAAATACAGGCGGGACCGCTTAAAGTATGACGAATCACATAAACATGCCATTAATATTCCGGGAGGATTTCGTGCGCCGGGAGTGCCGCTCCGGGAAATATAAATTGCATTGATCCGTAATTGCCGGTGCCGTAGCCGCCGAAAATAAATCAGGCTGCCGAGCGATTTCGTAATGAGCTCCACCCGGATAATATTCGCGCGCCGAGTGGCCGGCGATCTAATTAACGATTAATTTGCAGTTGGCGCGACTTTAAAGCGACGCGACGCGACGCGTCGAGTTACAGTGGCTCGGCTCGCCGCTAAACCGGAGATATTTCATCGGCATTAGAGTATATTTGCCAGGAGTCTCGCGTTTGTCTGTCGGATTTGTTCGGTATACGTTGTAAAATCTCGGCGCGCCAGTTTCGTGCGTGCGTGCATTTCGGCCTAGCATCTATTTAACGCGACTGTCAGTGCGTCTTTTAACCGGCTGGTTTTGTCGCGCCTCGCAATGAAACGCGCCGCTTAACACTGGCACTCTTTCTCGCTGACGAGATGGCGATGCGCTTTTTGGCCCGTGGCTTGCTCGTTCTGCGAGTAAGGCATTCTAAAAGTGCTCGGTTGCAGGTCATAGGACGGAAAGGATGGCGCGCATACGTGCGTTACTTTAGAGGAAAGGCTACGTTTACGAGGGAGGGCTGGGAGGGCTGACGAGCGAGCATAAAAAATGCCGATGCCGGGCGAGATATTTTCTCCAGCGGCGCATTAAGGCGTCGTTAATCAATTGGCGAAGGGGGCGCCGAGGGTTGAGGGCGACGCCAGGGAAATTTATCAAATTTTTTAATCGCGATCCTCTTACAAATCGGCCGACTAAAAACGCGTTTCACTCCCTCCGTGCTGCTTGCTGGGCAGATCGATCAGTGGGAAGCAACCGGCCGACCTTCGGATCCTTGCCCAGGGAAAAAATCATTTGTTCCTGACTACCGGCAGTCATCTCAGCCACAGACCTCCATGCTCGCTCGCTCGCTCGCTTCTAATTCTGACAAAGGTCAACAACAATTCTTCAACATTCGAAGCAGTCTGCTTGTTTCTTTTAAAAAGTCTTTTCAGGACTTGCCGAGCGGACAGAAATATTCATTAGACTTTCCATTTGGGCCGTTTCTCTTTTCACTGTCGGAAGTTAGAGCCACTCACTTTCAAACTGGCTTTTCCTGCCCACCTTAAATATTATACTGCTCTCGTAGTTTCAGCTTTATTCACAACGCGAGGCCACATACAGCGGCCGACATCAAACGTATTCTCACGTGTACTCAAACAGAAAGGAATTTTCTCGGGAAATTGTGAAATGAGTTCGTCCGATGCTTTCTCGAGCGCACGCTCGCCTAGCTATTAGGTAAAAGCAGGGCCAGCAGCGAGAGGGAAGCGCTCGCTCGCGCGCGCGCGTGCCAGCAGGGTGCGGAAAACGATTAGTTTTTAATTTGCTCCGGCTCGGATTCGATTGCGTGAAATTGCGGCTTGCTGCCTGTCTGCCTGCTGCCCCCTTGCATCTTCGTTTCTGCTTCTCAAACTGAGTGAACACGCTTTTTCCAAGAGAGTGAACTCTCTTTTTTTCTCGCCACGCTTACCTAGCTACCGCAGCCGCTAGGAATCCTCTCCGATTTCTAGCTCTATTCCCCATCGATTTTTCATCTCCCTCTTTCCCGATTTCCTCCCGAATACCTCTGACTCTTTAACGATCAAGTTATTCAGTTCTTAATGAACAAAGTTAGTGCTCTGAATTACTTGTACACCAAAAGTGAATGAAGGAAGCATTACTCAAAAACGAATGTTCCTTATTTCGTAACATAGAGTTGAATACGCGGATATATTCTCTTATTCATAAAAGGTTGAACATAAGGCACAAAGTACTGTAATTGTGCAAAGGAAACGGGGTGGTTTTCAAACCGCTGCCTTCCCAATTCCAGGCTTCTGTGGGTTCACGCATGAAGTATGATTACAGTGAGCGGCGGACAAAACAGCAAGCTAAATGTTAAAAGCATTCATTGCGATAGTAGGCTTTTCCACATTTTTCATGGGATCGGCTCGGCTCGGCAGAGGGTAGGGGTTGCTTCCGCTGGCAACTGCCACCCTCTTCTCAGCATCTGCTCGTTCCCTATGAAATTGGCCGGCGGGCGCGCTGGTGTTCGGTTTCGACATATGAGAACTTGATACGGGCCGATCGATGTTTACAGCCACGGAAAAATACGGGGACTATCATTTAGGGCCGCTGGAAGACCCATGGCATCTTTGCCAGCGGCAGCCGCGTGTAATCCGTTTACCGGGTGCAGGATTAATTATCGAGCAGGGCGTTTACGTTCGTCTCAGGCACGATCTTAAGCTGTTGCAAGTTCGCTCGAGATCGGATATCGACAGGTTCTGCATAATCGACCAATTTTCCTGGAGAATGCACCTCCACGGCACTTAGGGTGAAACCACACTGAATAATCAAGCCGTCGGCAAACAGTATTACACGGCCTTCTAATGAGTTCATTCCAACGAATTAGCGAACTTCCCGGTTCAATCGAGCTAAAGGAGCATCTGGCACGCCCGGGACTTACGTCCCGCCGCATTACGCTATCCAATTACATACTACGAGTCCAATGATCAAAAAGCGACTTTTCGCCCGGGGAAATTGTGTTGCTGGATATTTCGAGGGGGTGGGCTCGGGAGTTATTCGAGAAAATTGGATCACTCGAGATCAAAGGTGGCGCGTGTGTGTGTGTGTGTGGTGCTAGTGGCGAGTTAATCAATGTGGTTTCACCCTTACTGACGGCGAGTGGTTTCGTCACCCGCTACTTGGCCACCCTTAACATTAACAGATGTCCGGCTGTCGTGGCGAGGTCGACGCACGGCTTTCAGCCTGCGATCCTAACTCCTCTCTCTCTCTCTCTGCTTGCGTCTTTGTCCGTCTTTGGGCAGAAGCCAGCCCGATACAGGTCCTCCTGCTCTCGTGACTGGGAGCGAGGAGCGCTCTCTGAGAGCGTCGGGAGTGAGTGCACCGCTCGAACACGGCGTGCAACATGTCGCGTGCAGGCACGTGCTTCGTAATGTATAATCTGACCCGTGGCCCAAGGCGGTATCCGGACGGCGGCGATATAAATTCGAACCGAGAGCGAACAAGGCGAGCCGGCCATCCTGAGAACGCCCATATGAAGATCGAGAGCACAATTAAGCGAATCCGAGGGCGAGGAAGGTTTAGAACGATGGAATATGCGAATGCAACGCGATACCATCTACCCTACCTCCGTCGCCGATGAATATGAGGCGCGCGGCGGGGGTGAGTCTCGTGGAAAGCCGATTTTCACCGTTCAGCCCTGCTGAAGATGGGTCACTTTTCTCAGTAAGTAGGCAGCCGCACGTCCAAGCCGATTGTGGCTTCGCCGGTGGCGAGTTTCCCTCGTATTGTGTGTAGGGCCGACCCAACTTGGACGAGGGCTGCCTTTAAAAACCGCATTGTTTGATATTGGCCTTGCCACTTAGGCCAGTCTGACCCCAAGCCGCACTGCAGATTTCCTCCCTTATAACTCAATCTCCCTGCTTCCCGCTATATGCGACTATTAATTGTAGAATTTTAGGCAGAAGTAGAAATGACGAGGTAGATTCGTAGAATGGTAGAAATCAGGGCTGGTGTTTCCTTGGTGGAGTTTGTTCGCTCATAGAGCGGGCTCTTGGTGAAAGAAGGTGGCGGCTCGCTGGCTGGTAACTCGTGTAAACATGCTTACAGCCAGGTGGTAGCGCGCGAGGCAATCCTAGAAAGAGGGTAGCGCGAAGGGGGTGAGTGGCGTGGGCGGCGCGGCGCGGCGTGCCGGCACTACGTGGCAAACAGAGCCTGCTCTCGCCTTTATAAAAATGCAAACGGCCGACCATTTGAATAAGAGGTGAGGAGCACCGTCCTCCTCCGTGTCTCTGTGTGTGTATGTGTGCGTGTGCGTGGCTGCGCGTGGACCACGAGCAAAAAGGCTGGAGAACCCGACGCGAAGAGGGTGTGTCGAGTACAAAGATGTGAATCGTAATACCCTTTTCTCCCTGCTTTCTTCTACTCTCGTCTCGCTTTCCCCGACCACCGCCACCCTCTCTTCCTCTTTGTCCGGCTGCTGCTCAGGCTGCAGCAGGACCCTCTCCTCCTCTCCTCTCCTCTCTTCTTGTTGCTGCCGGGTCCCGTCCCAGCCTCTCGTGTTTCTCCTTTTCGATGACCAACGCGAAGTCGTGTCGGAGCGCGGTGATTTATTTTTCCCCACCGCCGGCGAGCCGGCGAGCGAGCGAGTGCTCCGAACGCGAACGAACGCCCCCTCCTCTCCCAAATAAACGTCTTCGTTTGCGCACTCCGATCGCACCGCCCTTGGCAAACAGCTACATGATTACAGTATTAGGAGCGCCAGCCAGAGATCGATTTTCTCCCAGCTCTCTCGAAAGCTCCAACTACCAGGCCGCGATTTCCCAACTACCTCTAGCTAATCCCGTAGAGTTGGAGAGTCTACGAGAAGGTTGATTCGAAGGTTAAGCGGAGAGAGAAAAGGTCGCTTTTTCCTGCTCGTCTTCGGAAGCTCGAACAAGATGTTTGGAGGAAGGATATCCCACCGAGACGGTCAGATCACTGGCTCAGATTATCTCGAAACAATACGCGCTACACTTGGCGAAAACAATGTGCGATTCTTCGAGTACAGTTACGAGAGATAACAGTACTTCTCGGCGAGTGTAATCGACGAAGATAATCAATAGCCGGTTCTAGCGGGAAGGGTGTTTTACCCTGGATAACGATCGGCACGAAGAGAACGTGTGAATAGCCAACGGACACGCGGAACTTAGACTTCCTGGAAGAGCCGCTTATGAATATCACCGTTCTTTCCTATTCATTCTGAGCCATCCGGGCGCTAGTGCCGTTCCAGCTTTGTTTTTGAAATTCCGCGCGAACATCTCTCCTTCCTACGTGACAGCAGCGCTATACGCTCTATACGTAGAGGTTCCAGGTGACCCATAGAGGAGCTTTGGGCATTAGCTTGATCCGTATCTCCCGAGGAGAGTTTCTCGTTAGCACGAGCTGCCCCCTGAATCTCGTCCCGTCTCGTTGCACCCGGGCATCTTTCATGAATAATTTTTCTCATTCATTTACATGTCGCGCGCGCTCCCACTGCATCTTCTATATTCCCGCCTAGCATACTCTTTCTCTACCGCTGCATGTTCACTGCGAGTAAACTCGCTCTAGATGACCAATTTCGCTCTAGATTCTCTCATCTGATATCTTATCAAATATTCACACAAGAACTTGCTTGTCTTGAGGTATTACCTAATCTTTGGTGAAACATCTTTGCAGTTTGTTTTACTGTATGAGGAAGTCTAGAAAATATCCTTTGATCAGAACAGAAGCATTGCTTCATCGTGATCTCCTTTTAACGAGGTGTAACGCATGGCCCACTTTTCGTGGCTGATTGTAAATCGCTTTTTTTTCTAGTTGCGCTCGGTGGATCGAGGGCGAGGAGATGTTTCGTCCGCGATAAAAGAGTCTGCCGAGGAGTTTTCCCTTTTCACGTATATCGCCGGGGCGTCGTGCCCTGCCTCGCGATCGTGTCGGCTCCGTTCGGTCCCGTGGGAGGCTGGGAATCGTTTAATTCGATCTTCCCGGAGGTCGCAGGGCTATGAGATCGTGCGCCCGCTACCAGCGGCGACAAGGACCGGAGCGAGGACGACGAGGCGTTACGTCCTCCGAGATCCATTTATTCCCTAGCTGTCCCTGCTGCCGGCCGATTCCATTTTCTCCCGAACGAGATTATCCCGAATACATATACACGTGGAAACATTGATAGAACCCTGTACATCCCGTGCCAGACTAATAAGTCAGCACGCCCGAGGGAAGGAAGGATATCGAGATCATTGGAAGGGAACTAAAAACTGTCCAACAGTCTCCTCCACTGCCGCCGCCACAGGTTTCTCTACGAAAGGCAAAAGCCAACGGAAGGTGCACGATCCAATTTAGCATTCAGCAGGAGCGATCGGCGTACTACTATTTACCAAGAATCCATCAGAGAAGTCGAAGCTTCGGAGAAGAGGCGGTAATAATTTAAGGAGGAAGTTATCGGGGAAGAGACGCGCGCGGCCGCTTCGTAACCGAGAAGGTTCGTTCGTAGACTATTGAGTAGAATCGGTTGGTTCTTTCTTCGCGCGGCGATAATAGTAACGTTGACGACGAAGCCACGAGAGGGTAGCCGCTCTCGGGCCGAGCTACGGCTACGAGAGTGAGCGTGCGGATAATAGTGGACCACCATATGGGCGCGTTGCATCGTCGAGCTGTAATTTGCATGCGCACAGCTGATGTCTGCCAAGAAGCAGCAGCGGCGGCGGCGGCGGCGGCAGCGGCAGTAAGAGCAACCGGTGCGCTGACTGCTCTTGGTCCTCTAGTTGGCTGCTCGATTTTAAGAGAGAGGCACCGCATCGCTGTCCGATCAGAGCGGAGAGCCCGGAGAATGGCCGGTAGCTCGAATCGGCAGCTCGTTGTAACATGTGCAAGACGAGCGCACGCGAGCGCCTCTCGATTCTCGAATTACTGGCATTACTGACGCATCGCCTTGGGCCACCACTCGCCAGCCACGAACTCGATCGCTCAAATCGCTCGGCATGAGATGAGAGACTCCGCGCCACTCTCCAGACCCACGTACATCTAGTTCTACCTGCTCTCTTTCAAACCTACCCATAACTTACGCGTCATCCCCCTCGCCATTATCTTTCCCTCTCGACAACGCATTGCTCGAAAGAAAACTTAATGAATCAGAGTACGTGTTACCTATGATGCTGATGAACGCCGATATCCGCAAGAACCAATCTTTTTTTCCTTTACACTTGCTTTAATAGGTCGTAGTTATACGTTGTACGTCGACTACCAAGCGGAACTAATCTCCCTGGAATTTTCTTCGTAATATTTTCATTTACTTTGATGTCTCTGATAGATTCCTGGAACTTTTCAGGCTTTCCTTTTATGAGATCTTTATATCTCCAAATTAATTAATTCATTCTTTATTTTCTTCGTTCTTCCGAGGAATTTCAACTCACGGTTCGATATCTTTATCGCAGTTGAATGCATAGTTGGCGAGGGTTCTGGTATTAGAGGGTAATTTTCTCTCGCTCGCACTTCGAGCTACCTTGCAGGCTCATGCATACTTTGAAAGGCAAGCTGGGAATGAAATCGTCCCAATTGACAGAGCGTGTGGATTCGAACGTGAGTCACGTGAGAATCGAGTGGCCGAAATTCGTGGATTGGTTGGATGGCGAGTCGCGATATCCCGCTGCTAGTCTGGCCGAGAGAGTAGGTTGCAGGTGAGCGACGATCGCTATCTCCTCGAGGATTCCCTGCGTCTCTCTTTCCCTCTATTATTTCGGATCGAGCCAGTGCACCCCGCGGTGAACGAAAATCGTCGAAGTCCACCGTGAAGATATCGTCCTTTTCGAAATTGTCGCTGATGCTAGCTGCCGGTATTAAAGGGAATCTCCGAGCATCTCCCTCCTTCCTTCTCTCTCTCTCCTTCTTCTTGGCTGTGTCTCTTGCTGCGCGTGGGTGCAGTCGTTTCTTTATTTGGCTCATTGTCCGAGCTAAGTGGCTCCCCGTGCGCATACAATATGTCTTATCTACCGTGCCCCTGGATTAGAATGCCCCCGTGACCACCGACCACGCGACCCTCTCTTCCACCCTCGAGCACTTTATCCTGGCGTGCCGGGGCCAGCACTCCTCCATTCCAACTCGCACCACTCACTCTCTATTTTCCTCCCAATGGCAAACATTTAGCCTCCGGCTCTCCTCCCACTCCAGTCACACTCGCTCCCTCAAACTATTTCGAGATCTTGCTCTAATAGATTTCTGATAGGATCGGACCATTTGCTTTACCTCATTCGATCCGCTCGAGCGACTCCTCGATAGCACTGGAGAGGTACCAGCGGCCTCGAGTAATCTCTGCTGGCTCCATTGACATTTCCTCTTAATTCTTCGCTCGAGAAACACGTGTCCACCACCTCGGATATACCCCTTTCACAGGCCGGTTTGCGTGCTCGCCCAGCCGAGCCGAGTGTTTGCCCTATTCTCTAATCCCCCGTAAGCAATCAAGCGAGATCGCCAAGTCAAAAGAGGGAGGGAGAGAGAGAGAGGGAAAGTGTAGAGACTGCGTGTCTGGAATAGCGTCGCGTCGAGGAGCTGCTTCTCGAAATCAATTCATATCCGAGAGAGGAACCGGTCGCGGCAAGGATCAGCCGAATGTAACAAGTAGAGAGGAAAGAAGAGCAGCGAGAGCGGGTTCGCCGAAGACTAAAAAGGAGACTAGAGCGGCGGACTAGTGTTGTTGACGCAGGAGAGGCCGAGTGATGTGGCCGCTCGGCGCTGACGCGAATATAATGAGCCGCGGTGGCAATTTGGATGTTCGCGAAAGAGGCTGCGCGCTCTCAGCGGACTCGGGACACGGGGCTACCAGCTGGACCACCGTGCCACGAGGATTATCCTCGCAACGGGCGCTCCCCTGTCCAATGAATCGTACCTGATACATATTTAGCGTCCGAGTGCCTTTCCAACTTCCAACCCCACGCCCAATTCCCCCTCGCTCGGATGAGTCCTACATTTCTCTTCCATTTACTTTCTTTATCGAGGATGAACCCCGTCGCTCGTGTGCTCGAATTAATTCTGTTGGTTCGAGCGAGCTCCACTCATCTGCCCACCAACAACACCGCCGCAGCCGCGCATCCTACCTACATATCCACTTGAACCGCCGGATTTAAACACCGACACGAATTAACCCCTTGCCTTGTAACGATAAGTCTCACTCGCCATGCAAATTGCCAGAGGAAGATGAGAAATGTGAGTTAGCCTCGTTCCTGGTGCGCAAGTACATGCTATGTGCTGAGATTTATTTCGATGGTATGTTTCTTTCAACGTTCCCCTTTCGATAATATTTGGTAACTTGGATTGATCCTGTGAAAGTTGTAAAGTCCGGATTTGGGAAGGTGGTTTAGTGGTAAAGTGAATATTTCGAGAGTGTGGGCAAGTGGAGATTGTGAAAAAGGGGCTCTTTTGATGTATTTGCAAGGTGGTATCCTACGGTGGTCTCCTCTGGCGAGGTCCGGTGGCATAGGTGTGGTCGAGCATCATCCTCTCGACCACCCCTGGACCACCACCACCCTCCTCTCCACCCCTCGCCGAGCTCATTTATAACGCTCGCCCGGGAAACACAAAGGGACTTCTTTCATCCTTGCGCTTTAATGTTTTCTCCTCGGCTCTACGAGGACCTCGCGGAGACTCTTCCTTATCCTTTTTGCTCCGGTTACTTCGCTCTCGGGCCGCCCGAAAATACCTTCCACTCTCCTTTCAGCATTCGGCTCGAGCCAAGTTAAGTCTGTATCGTGCGCGCGTCTGCAAAATCAGCCGGGCGCGTACTGCGAGCATAATTAGTAGGGAGGTTTTTTGCCCGCCGGATTTATGTGCCTCATCGGTGGGAGCGTTGGTGGGGCCGAGGCGTTTTCCTTATTTCGTGACTGCCACGGCCGCCCTCGGCTTACGGCAACTCGGGAAATTAAGGAGCCGCCGAGCGGGCCAACGAAGATTTACTTTTGCTCTCCGCGAACGGACGCGCCACAAGATAAATAACGCCGCTCGGATCCCAGCCGAGTTAAATGTCTGGCATTAAAGAGGGCTCGCAGTATACAATTAACAAGATTTCACCTTCTTAATCGCATATGCCACTGATTTCCCGATAACGAAGAGCGAGCGAGAGTGCTTCACTTTTTCTGGCTCGATCGTGAAACACTTATGTATGTTGGTACTCGAGAATCGAGAGGAAGAGAATATACACTCGATGAGAAAAAGAGTGAGAGGCGGGTAGAGTCCGATTAAGATGGATCCCTCGTGGGCTCTATGCAAAGTGAGAGGAGCTATAACTTCTTCGTGGGGTACCTCGTTTTCTCCATAGAAATTAGGTAAATCGGCTCCACCGATCCTCTCCACTGTCGACTTCGATCCGAGGCCGATACGCTGTGAGAAGCTGCGCTAAGGATCGCGATGGTCCTAGATCCTATCCAAATTCCGGGATGGTTCGGGACCCGCTACTTACACTTGCCCCGTCCCTTTGTCTGCCATTTACTCGCTTGGCATATATTTACATAGCCAGTTGGCCGACTGGCGGGGCCATACGAAGTAGAAATTACGATTCCATAAGTTGGAGCGTAATCGGGCCAGTGCCGGCCCGCTATTCATTGCCGGGCTGAGTTGTAACCAACTATGCTGAATTATTGGTATTATAGCATATGTATTTCCGGCGCTTAAGCGTGTGATCGAAATGTGGTGTTGGAGGACGATATCATAGGGCTGCAATCGCATCCAGTGCTTAGTGGCCTCTGTCAGTGTGGTCACTAATCGACATTTCATTATCGCCACTATCGCCACCGACACACTCGGTGCACTCGCACTCCGAAAGAATTGCACTCTCTCGAACCGAGCTCGGTTCGAGGGAGAGAGTGCGAGAGAGAGTTGCAGGGATATCTGCGCGCATTATGCTCGATTGCGTCGATAAAATCACGCTCGATGCATTAGTTATCGGGTAATCGCACTCGGCCCTTCCACCGATCGAACATGTACCGCCATTGATTCAAGCCTATTTCACACTTACCATTATACTTCGGGGTTATTTCGAGTCCCAATAATAAATTATATAATGACCGTGATTCCTTCCACTGGTAGTTTCATTATTACTTCAGCCGAGTAATAACAATCCATTGGAGAGTGGAGTTTCTCGAGTGCACGTCCCACCTATAATTCTCGCGCATCACACCCACAGGAGTTTCGACTTCTCGTAGGTCCTGCATTAATTAGTCACGTCACTGGATAATTAAAAGCGAGCATATTTCCCTGGCGCGCCAGCTTCGCTCAGCGTTTCGTGGTTTTTGCGAGATTTCGAGCTAGTCGTGCTCTGCCGCGGCTAATAATCCAGGAAGGCTGACCGGTTCGCTTCGGTCAAGCTGTCGGAAATATTTCCCTCGCATCCAACACCTGCCTATTGTCGCCGTGTTCGTCAGATTGTTCCGCCGGTGGATTATAATCGTTCTCGTCGGGAATCAGGCTTAACCGCCACGATTTCCCACTGTCGTCCTTCAAAATCTGCTCTATATGTAATGTGTGTGCGTGCACGCGTCTGTCTACGTGTGTAGAGGCGAGGGTGTATGGCGGTAGTGGAGAGCACAAGCATTAATTACCAGCCACGCTAATATCGTGGAATTCCGCAGGCTGATTATATATCACGCTTGGTGCACGAGCGGACAGATAAATCGGAACGCGGCCAGATCGAGTGGGACGAGGAAGCCGAATGGGCGAACCACACACACGCATACATCGGCCAAACTGAAAAATGTTCGTTCTACCCAACCTAGGACTTTATTGTCATAGTTTAGCGAAGCCGAGCTTGTTTGCAAGGTCGTCGCTCGCCGTAAATTGCCCGCTGATTCGGCATCCTGTTTTCTCGTTGTCGGCGCTGATGTTTCCTCTGTCGAGCCTGTTGTTCTCCCATCGGGAAACAGGCTTACAATTGTAGGTCAACGAATATTATTCTTTAATTTCCACTCTCCCAATGGGAAACAAGTTGTGCCATTGTGTGCTCGATCGCCCCCTCGATTAACAGATTATCGACTGGCCGCGCGACTCTACTCGCATTTGCCACATTCATTACTTCGCGCAATTACCGAAGAACAAAATTGTTTAAGCAGATCGCCGCTGATAATATTTGCATTAAATAGTCGACCAACGGTGTAATTGGATTCTAGTTAATTTGCCATTCCCGTAGAATCAGAAGTAACAAGTTCAAGAGCGTCGCTTACGCTTGACACGGTTCGAGCACGTGGGAATCGATTGGATATTGAGTTGAGAGAGAGAGAGAGAGAGGAGTGCGGCCAATATGCGCGCAATCAAAGACAGGAAGCGTTTCCTAAGTGCAGTTGTCGATTATTAGGGAGATACGCACTTACATAATTCATCGCGAGAGAGGAGCGGGCGACACGCGTGTAGAAGAATCAGCCTTCCGAGAAGAGACATCATGCATCATCGAGAGAACGAGAGTGAGAGAGTGAGAGAGGGAGAGAGTGAACGCGGTGACAGGGAGACCGGATGAATGAGAGAGGAAGAGTGGCCAGCGGTTGTGTAGGAGAGCGGGCGATTATCCTATGTAGAATAATTTGCTCGCTTCATTGAATAATGTCGTGGTGGCGCCAGCCGCCGAGCCGCCGAGCCGCTTACATGCCTCGTCGCTCCTTCATGGACGTGTAGCCGCGATTTACACATGCCCGCTTCGCTCAAGATTCCAAGTTGTTGCATAATCGCCTTGGAAGTTCGCGGGCCAAACACCCTCCAGCCAGTTCGACAACTCAATCGACACCCGCTTCCCTCCTCCTCCTCGTCTACTATATCTTGCGAAATTTTCTTTAACAATCTTTGAAATTCCCACATTTTCACTCGATCCGATCACTGATATATGGAATAGTTTGTAAATGATCTTTCCGAAGAAAGAAACTTTAAATTGTTAGATCGTACGAGGTGAAATGTTTATGTTGGAGAGATTGATCAATGAAGTTGATGATCGATTGTCCATATGGAGTGGGTCAATTTGGCGAGAGAACTTGATCGGAGATGTCCGTGAAATAAAGTTCTCGCGGAATGTCGAAGCAAAAAGGGAAGTCTCCGATTCACGGTCCAAGTGCTCGGCTGGTTATCGAGGCCTGCGAGACTTTGTCTTCGGCGCTCTCAGCCTGGTTGGACGCGCCACTCATGCGAACCCGAAGAGCAATCTTCTACGGATCGCTTCGATTACGATGATATCGTCCCATTCCCAGTTTCTTCGCGTCCTACTTCGCCGCCGAGCTCTGGTCGCCCGGCGGAAACATAATTATGATAATCGGAATCCCGGGACTCAAGCGTAACCGATGTGATTGAAGTTTGCCGAGAGAGTTAGCCGAACTCTCTCTCTCGGCGTCCACTTCTCGTTGCGCCTCCTGAGGACAGGGCTTGCATTAACATAATTACCCGAATAATCATGCCAGACTTTTTTCCAATTGCTTCACGATTGATTGGAAGAACTTCTCTTTGAAATTACACGAGAAAGTACAACTGTAAATATTTCATTTTCGTGTGGAAAGAGATCCTTGATATTTGGAGTTGCATGTTTTTGCGAACGAGGAGCAAAGTTCTTCGGTCAACATAATCATCGGTCTTTTCAATGATTTCATGATTGAATGGAAGAACTTTCCTTTGATATTACACTGAGAAATATAGCTGTATTCGTTTTGGTGTGGGAGGAGATCTTGATTACTTGAAGTTGGACATTTTTGGGAATAAAGGAGCCCGTTCTTGAGAAAGGATGGCTGGTCTGGTGTATCCCAAGTGCAGGGCTGCGGTGCAGGGCCAGTGCTCCAGCTGGTGGCACGTGCTCTGACATCGACAGGTGGCGAACGACTCGAAATTCTTCCTCGTCTCGCAGAAGGAGGATTCCTTCCTTTGCTTGTGCACCTTTATCTAGTTCCTCCTCCTCTTAATCACTCATCGAACCAACTTCCTGCATAAACCCACTGATTCTAGCCCTTAATCGAGTTAAACTCTTATCCCCAAATCTCAAATACATCAGCTGTCTCTCATTTTAAAAATTGTAAGTTCCCAATAACTTGGACTATTGGAAAATACGACTTTTCTATTTGGCACTAGATTATTCAGTAATGTGCAATAAATGTTCAAGAGCAGCTGGTTTTTCGAGAGTGCACCATTTGGCTTGCGCGCAATCTGTTAAAAACGTCTGGTATCGGCACCGATCGAAAGTACAAATTGCTCGAAAGTGTATCAGGTGTTTCAAGGAAGTCGGAAAGAATTCCGACAGTCAATCCAAGTGGCGATTTAACGTTCTCACGATTGCTCGAAGCTGGCGCCCCTTCTTTTCGGGGAAATGGATATCGGCTGGATGCTTCGATTTACGAGTAAAGCAGGCGAGCGTCTCATCGATGCGTTACTTCGGAGAACATCGTCTCTTCGAAAGAAGAACGGAGAAAGAGACAGGAGGAGGTTTAACATAGCATCGCTCTCAATTCGCCAGTTATCCAATGAATCTTCGGAACGTTCTTCTTCGCGAAAGAAATGCAAAACAGGAGCAATTGCCTTGGCGGGGATCCCCTATTTTGGGGACCACAGTCCCCATCTTGCTTCATGGTTCATGGTGGGCAATTCTTACATGGGTACTATTTTAAATAACCGCCAGTCGGTTGCATTCAATGCTGGAAATCAGCCCTACGAATCCTCGAAAGTCCAAATAAAAATGGATCTTGCTTCCTTTGTTCTGCCACTCGATTTCCGCTGGAGTCGATCGAAAATCCCGGCGCGATCTCTCGGCAGGTGGCATTAAACTTCTCTGCGGGCACACTGTGGTTAAACAGTGGTGGTTCGTTGGCCCTAGTAGAAGAAGGAGCAAAGGGAAGCAAGCAGCCTGTCTACTCTCGTTAAAAACATCTGCCGCAGACCTCTATTAGTATTTGGCCACGCTCAGCCAGGCCTACCATGATGAGACCTGGTGGGGATACAACTTCGGCAGCGATTCTTCGCAACATAATTATCTCAACATAATCCAGTCTATTTTCAATCGATTTTTAATCATCCATTGCCATGTTATCATATCGAATTATCCTCCAACATTTCTCGATAACCGAGCATGTTCATAACTCTTTTGAAGGATCAGATAATTATGAGCAAAATATGGAAAATCCATAGGAGGGATAACTGCGCAAATGGCTCGATGCTCTACGAAATCTGGTCGATGCGAGGAACAAGGTTCGAGTTATCGAAAATATTTCAGCTGGCTAATAATTGAGACATCCATCATAATTCGCTTTGATACTGTTACCGGTGTAATTTGCCGGCACGTACGTATGGCTGGGTGAGCGTGACGTAGAGTAATGCACACGCTTTGTAATGAATAATGTAGGATTATGCGCGCCGGAGAGCGGCCGCTTCCGCGCACTGTCTCCCATTCACAAAGCCCAATCTCATTAACTTTTCTCGCTCTCGCATACAAGAGCGCTCGTATTATCGAGACCAGTCCGTCCTTCGTTTTCATCAAGGATGCCTGCCTCCGATTACCATTCATCGGCCCTCCCCCCTTTTTTATCCCATTGTTCTCACTGATACCCGGATTCCCCGAGAGGGATGATATTATATTCGGTTAAATAGGCTGAAGAGGGCGCACGCGCTACGAAGAAATGGGCTATGTTGGGAAAAAGCAAGGTGAGCCAGTTTCATTATGTGGCTGGAAGGGCTGAGCCGCGTCTCCTTTGTTGGGCAATTTACGTGGACATTTATCCAGGCACGGCGTCATTTCGTCCTTTCGATCCCGAATTCCTCGAGGGTTCTTACCCCGCCGCCAAAAATCGGTATGCGCTTTCCCCGGATTCCCGGCATTCCCCGGGGAATATTCCGTGGAAAAAGCGCCGCGACGATTAACGGGGATGGCCCCGGCAGTGCTTGCTGCTCCCCGTTGTCTCCCCGGTAACGAATAGCAACCGCGATTATACATACATTCCAACTGGAGAAACCCACGGGATGGATGCCTCTTTTTGCTATATCGGCTCGTTGAATGTATATAGAGCGTGCTTGACTCTTCACTTGTAAAACTCGATATACAATGTCTCTGTGTACATATGTATAGAAATGCAACTGACAAACTTGTCTAGTATGTCCACAATTTTCACATACTTGATTCGCACAAAGGCTAGCGCGATAGAAATTAGGGCAATATGTGCTGAGCACGGTGCGCATCGTTCGGCAAATACGTGGACTCTGGGAGCGCCGGTCATCGCCGCGCTCCGTTGCACCCTGGGAATTCGACCTAGCTAGGCAGACGTGTTCTTTCGCGGGGGATGCAGAGCATCGCTCTGCCCGCCACCTCCCACGTCGCTCTCCGATCTGTAGCCAATTGAAATCGGCAGCTGCTCCGAAGATTGAACGGACAGGTGACTCGTCCAACGAACACCGACGCAAACCGAATAATAGGCCTCACAATAATCACTGCTGATACAACTTCGTTCCCTTTGACTACTTCGCATCATTTCATGAACAAACAGAATTTCCTTCCATTAATCGAGACTTTCGTCTTCCGAGATAAATCATTCGAGCCGCATCGCCTTTCAGAGTTCATTACTCCTGATCCCCTCACTATTCTCAGGATCACTCCAGCGTTTTTTGAATTTCTTCCGCCATTCTATTTCACGCTTCCCTCCCCTACTGGAGAGTCTTCTTCCCTGACCCGAGTGCTATTAGCCGTAGCTGTAACTCCCGGGTCACAGGATCGCCAGCTCGACCAAGGGTGAAAACTGACGGCAACGGGTTTGCCGAGTTTCGCTTCATTTACTGTTTGTTCCTGCTTGTAACTCTTGTTCACCGGCCTCCTAATATACTTTTTCCCCGCTGCCTATACGCTATTCTATTTCCCTTCGAAAATTCTGCCAGATGAATGATAGATGTCTCGAAAGGACATTAATCTTTCTCCAGGTATACTGTTCACTGATTAGAGATACATCTCTATTTGCGTCAATTTATATAAATGTTAAAGTAAATAATTGAGTGAGTTTGGATAGCAATTTAGCAGTGTTTATAGTGACTCATGGTAAGATTGGCAAGATCGAGCGTTCAGTAATGACTCGCCAGTCACCGAGGCGTTTGATTTCGTAAGAAAGGACGGAAAAGAAGGTGGCAAAAGTAACGGCGGTTCCGGGTTCCCACGTCTGCTCGGGCAGACGGCTCCCGCTGCTTCCTTGCTCGATCCTCTTATTCTCGAGGTTCTCTCGTTTCCCAGAGCAGTGGGAATTCGCGCTTGACCAACGCCAACTGTGGCCGTCCTCGCTCGCCCGCTAGGAAACACCACCAGCGAGTAACCGCGCGGATATTAAACGACGCAATTAAAGCCTGCCGATTCGCTCGAGTTCGACCGTGAAAATACTATCTGCCGCGTGATACACTTCGCGATTGTCGGCCATCATTCGATTTGCCACTGTGCAATCCGAGCTTCCAACTATCTCTCTCTCTCTCTTTTACTCAATTGTCGAAGCTAGTTGGCACAGTATATTTCGGTGAGTCCGATTGCGAAAGGTTCGCAAGAACGGTGGCGATCGTTGAGATTAGGGTTGCCGGGGAAAATCGCTCAACAATTTAACTGGCACGTTCGCAGCTCGACACGTAGGCTCGCTCTACGTGACGCAGGGAATTTCGGCGATTTTTGAGAGCAACCTATGACCACTCTCCGCCTCTATATGCCAAAGCTTCTCGATGGGCAATGCTACACTTTATTTTTAACCGACGATCACCGAGTAAACCATTGCGATTTTTTTTTGTAGAACGATAGAAGCAAGGGTGACTCTCTTAATCTTTGATATTAGAAATTGTACGAACGAATTTATCACTCCACCGGAAGAAGGTGTCAAAGTGGCGAAGTTCAGTAGCGCACGCGTCTATTGAAAGGCTGACACTACAAAGGCAGCGTGTAGTAGTTCGCGTTCGGCCGCTGCTAATTGGCAATTTACAGCTGCCACCGCAACACTACTCGAGCTCCCGCTTGCAATAGCGCTGCCATGATTCCATTTCGCCCGGCGGTCAAAGGAACCTGATGCCCAACTCGAATTTAGAAAAGCCGCTGGCACAACGCGCACCCACGCTGCCCGCCGTTTTCCCAAATCAAATCACGATTCCCCAGAAAATTTCCCGAGAATCCAATGCATTCGAACCGGGGCACAATCTAGTCTTGATGCGCCCTACGAAGATCTGTGCATCTTCGATGCTCACCATTCGACAGCGAAGTCACGTACGAGAGTGTTGGAAAAAATTCGAACACTATGCAAATCTTATTTCGCGCAGACATTACGGGATATGCAAAAATTTTGACTTTCCTCGCGTTTCACACTAGTAAAAGTAAATCGACTAAACTATTATCCAACGAAAAGAGTGCGATATCCACTTCTCCCTTAAAAGGAACTGTTTCCCTTTCGGCTATAGAAATGGAGGAAAAGGTGAAACTGAAAAGGAGAAATACTAAGTTCGAGAGGTCAATCGCGGCGATTTCTTTCTGGAACAGGTGTTACCTATTTGCACGTAGTCGGGTTCATTTGGAGACTGAATAGAACAATTCGTGCGTGGAATGATTATGTTGGAAAGAGGAGAGAAAGATATGGACCGAAGGAGTAGGCTCGCTCAAGACTCGAGAGGACAACATGCCGCTGCATACAATGTTCTCACGTGCGTGCATGTCTCTTTAACAGAGAGACTTCCTGGCTTCGGATCACTGGCTTACGATATGCGAGTGGGTATACAGGATGATTCACGCTTTCCCGTGAAGGAAGCGCGTGCCGCGTGGGCGAAGACTACACTCGTGTATAACTCGTGAATGAACGCGTACCGGAAGCATGCATGTCGGCGTGCTGCTGCCTCCAGCTACGCAAGGACGTTCTCCACTTTCCTCCAACTTTACAGTAGCTATCCATTTAATCGATACCGTTAAACTACCACTTTTCTACATTCCTATTGATCCACCGTAAAAACCAACAAGTCACATTGCGCGCTGCCGAAAAAATCCACGAGTTTCCCGCAATGACTGCATGATTTCGGCATGTGAATTTAATTGGAGAACAAGCGATCATTGAATGGTTGCCGCGTGACGTAGCAGGACGTGCATGCACGCATGATGGTAACGCGGTGCACGAGTGGCTGGCTGGCTACCTTTCCCGATCGACGAGACACGCTTTCCTGTGCCGACGCCGGACATCCGGCGCTCTCGCCGGAATAGTAATTCCGCTCGCCAGGATTCCATTGATCTTTCCCTCGAAAACCCTGTCAGACACTAGCCCAATCCGATTCATACCGTGTATCCCCAATGATTCAGGCACAACTTCCTTCTGAATGCATTTTTTCCTCGTCGCCACGCAATATCTATTTGTTGCGTTCAAAGCTGTGTTTTGCGGGGCAAATAGGAAATGGATGCTGCGAATGCGCTGGCAGAACTTCTCGATATGTTATACGTGTCTTGAGGGATATCAAGAGAGTGGGAGTAAAAGTCATTTCCCTTTGGTATTAGCGGCTAATTTCTCTTGCCCCTTGAAATTGCTGAAGTTCAAAGTCTGTCGAAGCCAGAGCGTGCGGAGCAGACAGGCCAATTGGGAGATTAAATTCATTTGGGAAAAAGCGTTAATTACCTACTCCTCGGGCGTAGACGGAACTCCTCGATTAAGTGTACTAGTCTAGTCGGTAATTGTCGATCATTCCAGTCACTACTCTTCATTATTCAGCGAAGCGATTGGCTGACACGGAGTTTCGAATTTAAATCGTCGCCGGCGAAATCAAAGTCGAGCATCTCTCTGGTAGATAGTAGTGGGACGGCAGTGGCGCGCCAGAGTTTGTTTACCGAATTTTTTCCGATGGATTCGACGTCCATCCTCGATGCTATCGTTCTCTTTGCCTTTCTCTCTCCCTCTCTCCCTCTCTCGTACTCACAAACCCCGGGAATCGTTCAATCGAATTGGCTGCGAGCTCGTAAAAAAGTCCGTGGAACATAGATTACTCGCCGGGCATTTGATTCGCCCCTCTATATTAGGGCGCCGATAACTTATTTCAATTTCGGGCGAGCATCGATTCATCCATGAATCGAGAATTCACGACTCTCCGCTCGTCCTGGCCCGCTCCTTTTTTCCCTGAGATAATCCAGACTGCCATTTTCTGCACCGACCCACTCGAATTAATCCAGGAAATATCATTCTGATTATTCGATCGATACTTTTTCCCGATCGAGTCGCAACGGGTTTGTTGAAACGCGGAAAGTCGACGTCGACAGCGCGGCGCGGCGGCTCGAATGCATCGGGACTGTTTAAAACACAGGGAATTTCCGGCGGTGCCTTTCTACCGGATGATCCGCAGTCGTGTTTCCGTAACGCGGGCCCCAACGAGTTCCAGGCGATCCGCTCAGCCGACGACATTGTACGACGAATATCATTGTGTCTCCGATGATGAAAGGGCTCTGCTCTCGGGAAAAAGCCATGCTTCGTATCCGCCCGCACGCCCGCCCGCCCCCGCACACCTCTCCCATCGAATCCCCGCGTCTGTAATCGAATACCGGTAATGAAAGCCGATGTTCGCCGGCGTCAAGAGTCGAATTAAACGGCGCACGAATTATCCAGCAAAACATTGTGTGTATCAGCGACGCGATCTGGTTATTTAATCAGCAGGATTCCAGGATAATGAAACGCTGGCCGATAGCAGCGAGCAGAGAAGAGCGAGAGCATTTGGGGAAAAGTTATTACTATTACAGGTGGCAAAGGATCTTTTATAACGCTCGGAATTTTCAAGTGGGATAAAGGGAACGCGCGCCGCGCAAAAATATCGCCGATGGGTAATTAACCCGATATACACGTTTGACTTACAGTGTCATTACCATTTTAATGGTCCCAGCGTTGACCGGCAGTATTTGCGAGCAACTCCCACTCTCTCTTTCTCTCTCTCTCTCTCACGCTCGGCCACTCGACATACATACATATGTACATGTATATACTGCTGCCCGCCAGTTTTATAGGCTCTCGGGAGTAATAATTCGTCGCGAAACGATGGATCTTTATCCAGGAGTGCCGGGGAACCTGGTTACGAAGTCTCTCATGCCAGCCGGCCCTAACTTATTAACGGCAGTCTCCATTACAGTCCTATTATTACCCTGCAACTAATTGGACTGTAAACGAGCGATTTTAATGAATGCCAATGTCGATTCTATTAACATTGTATGGATTTCTCAAATTGTAGAAACGTCGATAGACTTGAAGGAAATCTGTCGGAAACTTAGTATTTACCACTTGGATTCTTGTCGATTAACTTTGCCAAACCACGAAATTTAAAAACGTTCGGATTCCTTCATCGAGCAAGAACTTTTCATGTGATAGTTGAGCTGGACACTCGGCCCTCGAAATACCAGGCGACGCTGAGCGTCGATATTTCGCCGAACAGTACTCGTAAAATTATGCAGCGCGTTTCGCGGATTTCCGGCATAATCGTTACGCGCGGCACGCGCGCGAAGCCTATGCAAAGTTAAACACGCGCTGCAACATTATTCCACGGCACCGCAAATAGTATGCGGCTGCTGCGTGTACGCCCGGTGTGCACGCTGATGTTTCCTGTCCTATCGGCCATCTCCCTCGGCCACCTCGCCTTTCTCCCTCTCCCCCTCGACCACCTCACCAAAGTCTCTATGGCTTTGAGTTATTTGCCCACCACTAGCACGCATCGGCCCGCAACCCACAGCCGATTGAATGGAAGTCATGAAAATGATCTGCGAATTAGATCCCACCACTCTCACTTGTGCAGAACAGTTCTGCCAGCACCGTTCCCCGAATACTAATTATCATAGTGGTTACGTTCGAGACACCTTTCATATTGATACGATTCCTGTTTATGAGATCGTCATTAACAGTTTACTTAACAACTCGATATTAATAGAGGCTCCTGTTGAAGCCGCTGGAACTTGCCCATTCCACGAGAGAACGAGTAGCTATTCTCTCATTACGGGCATTGATTGGATTGTTCCGTTGCCAGCCCACCAATAAATAACAATCGGGACGCATTGACGAATTATTGTTTTTCGCGGCGAGCGGAAGCTCTAATGACGGAACAATGCGCCGGGAGTTCGATATCGGCGAGAGCAAAAGCTCCCGTTATTAAACAATCCGCATCGGCGGCGGCGGCGGCGCGGCGGCGGACGAATGCGCTTTGCGGTAACGAACGCTCGCGAGCGAGCGAGCGAGCGCGCGCGAAACTTTGGCAATTTTAACAGGCGTTTTCCAGGCGCTATGCCGAACTAATTCGCGCGCGATTAATGCCTCAGTTTTAATGAACGTCCGTCCGCCAGCTCTCCGCGATTCAAAGTCCACTGAACTCGCAGCGATGAATCTGGAAAAATAGCGCTTCCATTTCATCGACCTTCTCGCTCGATGCTCATTTCTATGAAAATCGACCAAAACGCGGCCAGGATTTTTTTGTTGCCCGCGCACAGTCACATGGAACTTTTATTGAGAGACAACGACGATGGTTGCATGGTCGCTCGAGGATAAAATACAGCGGTGAGAGTAAATGTGCGTGGAACGCGTGCTGGAAAAGAGAGGCCGATTGTCCAGTCGGAGCTCGTCGAGAGGGAAGATCCCGAGATTTCCCGGGAGCGATCGGATTTGCAGAGGAAAAGTTGCGCGGGTCATTCTGCCAGTTGACCGATAGCGGAAATGGAGAGGAAAGGGTTTGCAGGGTGCGGAAGAAAGGAGTGGCGAGTGGGCGGCTGGCAATGGCGGGATATGTTTACGAGACTGAAAGCAGCTTAAATGAGGCTCGCATGGTCAATAACAGTGCCGATATACTTTCCACTAGTCAAGATATCCACGGCTCCCACAAGCAGCATCCTACTGTCTCATACAACTTGGCCTAACTCGCTCGTTCCGGCCAAGTACACTCGCAACTCACCAGGAATATCGACGCCCAAGAAGATTTCTCGCCCTATAATCCGCCTAGTTATAGCAAAGCAAGCTGCGCCCGTTTTCCCCATATAATATGAGAGAAACCTCTTGAGAGCCTGGCGAGATGCTGGCGTAAATTCTTTACGATGGATTCCCGATGACTGGCGCCGTTCCCAAGAGACGACCGACTTCATCCAGGCTGATCGATGAAATCCTGCCAACTCGATACATATATCTTTTTATTTACTTATCAATAGCCGCACTGACAAGGCTTTTATCCATTCATGAAAACCGTTTGATATTCAACAGAAATATTCTCACTAGGATCCTTAATAATTTCCTCAATTATCATCAATCAATTTCGCAGTACTATCGCATTAATCGGATAAATCTCGACATTGGTAGACTGTCATATTCAGCGGGCTCGTTTCAATGGGGATTTAGAGGATGTACCAATATTTTGGAGGAAGCGAACCGTTTGTTTCGCCAGAGAGTCGGTGAAAAAGTGTCTCTCAAAGTCAGCGGGCTATAACGCGAGGCCGGCGATAATCATTTTGGGACGCGGCCACTCGTTCATCCACAGGCGGAGACACACAGGTAGAGAAAAGAGGAGAGGGAGCGAGAGTAGCGGGCAAGTGGGCGAAGAGAGACAGCAGAGTAGAATGAGAGTACGCGCGAGTAATTCTGACGCTCGGGAGAATGGCTTTATCCGCGCGATTTAGCGAGGAAAATCGCACGCTCGTCAGAGGCGGAGAGTGAGAGAAAGGCAACAAAGAGTGTGTGTGCGAGGGAGAGGGCGGATGCGTTGGGGGAATGGAGATCAACTGAAATACGAGCGTTTCGATTAACTACGGAGCAATGCGATAAACGTTATCATTAGTCCTCCGCCGGGACGGAAGGACCGACTCGTTTGGGTGCAGCGAGCTAAATGTTAATCGGCTTCATGCCTCGAAACACGGCAACCTTCAACCCCTCTCGAGCCACTCCCCTTCCTCCACGCTTTCAACATTTCACTAATTATTCCGGCGTCTTTTCAAATTTCGCATTTAAGCGCGTAAACCCCACTCTATGTTCCTGTTATCGGTTGCCTTCTTGATACATTCCCAGTTTGGCTTAGCCAAAATTAAAGACCCACAGTCATCATCATCGACCACTAATTTATCAGACTGTCGCTGTCACTATTGAGATTTAAGATTTCCCTCAGCTTATGTGCAATATACGAAACGCTAGGAGAAAATTGCATTTCTGATAATGTAATCCGGCATTGCAGTATAATTATCGGATGATCAATTAATGTCACGGCTGGCTCTGTATTGCTGGATTGAAGGATCGATATCGGTTCGAGATTTTTTGTGTCCCGCGAGATACAATCTCACTTTAATGCGAGGAGGAATTTCTCATCGCATTTTCCAGGAATGTCAGTTATTGTGAGGAATAGTAGGTTGCTCATTGCTGTTTCTTGTCGAGTAATCCGAAGTCGAGCATAAGAATCCACCGGAGAGATCAGAATGAAAGCTCCCCTGAGCCTTCGATTATTGTTTTACGAGCGATAAGCGTCTCACGCGTGCCTGGTATACCGATAAACTTCTACTTGGCGGATCATTTCGACAATCTTTCTCAATTTCTTGCATTTAATCCACCGGTTCATCGCGCAACTATTATTAGATTATATAACTCAGTGAGTTTTATTAAAGAGCACTCGAACCTAGTCTCTCCAGTCGGGAAAAAGCAAGATCAATACTTAGATAGAAGTGCTATGTTAATTTGAGTGGATACTTCAAAGCGATACAACTCGCTAAGGTGATTTGCATATGCAAATTGATATAAGCATACAATGGTGAAAGCAATGATCGCGTGGTCCGTAACTCAGATTTTCTAGCGTGTCTACGAGCGATTGCCCAAGGCGTAATTAAAAGGGTTGTTTTTTGAAATAGTTCTCTCTGTGGCCGGGTCACCGGCAGAGTTCTGCAACATAGTTGCACACGAGCAGCATACATCTGTATGGGGAAAAAAAATGTTGAGCCGGGGCTCTGAAATTTATATCACATCTTCCTTGATCCAAGGGGAGACTCTCCACCAAATTTCAGCCCCGGAAAATGTCGGGAAGTTAAAAAAATATGGGAAAAACCAGCGAGAGTTTCTACCTGTTTCAACCTGTTTCAACCTGTTTGTAGCCTCGCGTGCGATGGGTAAAACCTTAAGAAAAATTTGCCGAAAAAAAATTTTTAAGCTAGGGCTCTGAAATTTTTATGGTATCTTCCTTGATGCAAAAAAACATTACCCACCAAATTTCAGCCCCGGGAAAGGTCGGGAAGTCCACCAAAAAAAATAAAAACCGTTAAAAATGAGCAAAAATGCACTTTTCTGGACGGTTTTTCGACCCGTTCTCGTTGCAAATCCGGACTTTTTTTCACGGATTATTTGTTCTCTATCCACCCTGATACGAAAACAATCAAAATATCCCGGGTTCGACCGATTTTGAGAAACTTGAAAAAATTGACTATTTTCGAGGGTCGAAAATAGGTGAAAACCTAAACTTTGAGCTAGGGCTCTGGAATTTTTATGGTATCTTCCTTGATGCAAGGGCACATTCTCCACCAAATTTCAGTCCCGGGGAAGGTCGGGAAGCCGATCAAAAAAAATAAAAACCGTCAAAAATGGTTATGCTAGCAGGTAGTGAGGGTAGTGAGTAGCCCTCAATTGACCAGGCAGGGTCCACCGAGTAGTGGAAAGGGAAAGAAGTGCGTGATGGGCCCCTCACTTGGCTGGCACTGCATTAAAGTAAGCTGTGAGAGATTTTGGTCGAGCAGCTTTAAACCCACCATAAAATGCAAAGGTTTGGCAGAGAGCCCGCGCGATCGGTTCCACTTTGTTTCGCGAATTATTTCGATTTGCCATGTGTCTCGCTTCCCCCAGCCAGGCCTATATTTCTGCCTGTTTTTTCGGCGAATCTCCCTTAGTGGGCCGCAGGGAGGCGTTTTTCGATGGGCGCGATACCGGCGGTAACGGGGTAATTAGCGGGTGGCCAACATAAAATCGGCCGTTGGCCAAATCGCCGATAAAATATCAGTCCCGGTATCGTAATCGCGATTTCGATAGGCTGCCTGCCTGGCGTATGCCATTCTGCGGCGATCGTCGGCCCTCGCTCTCCTCTCTTGTTTATCGGCGCATTCACGGAAATATCTACGAGGCAGGTTTTTTGTCTCGTTCGTATGAAAGGCGAGAATTCATTTGGCGGCCGCCGCGCCGCGCGCTGTTGAAAGCCGCTTGATCGCTCCTATCGATAGGGACTATCGTCGCGCTTCCCGATAAAGTATCGATCAGCATGGCTGGCACTCGCACGACGATAGAGCTTTCTAAAGAAATTTACCATTTTTGTCCCCCCTCCCCACGGGAAAAGAGGTTCAATCCGAAAGCTTTGTTCTATCTCTCGGCGGGCAGGCCGCTGCTGCCGCCGCTTAAAAAATCATGCTCGCTTAAAGCTAGCTGCGAGCAGGAGGGGCTGACTAAGAGGAGCTAATTTTTCAAAGGACCAGACGTTATGGTGGTTCCGATAATCCCGGATGAAAAAGTGACGCGTCCTCGTGGACGTTTTGTAGCGAAATGAAAGTGCCCTCGTTGAGACGACAATTAACCGAGCCAGTTGGATGCATCGTTCCGATGCAGCGTTTATTTACTATTTCTCTAATTAGCTCTGGAGAGATTGGTACTTTAGGAAGGGTCGAGATCGCGTGGTGATGTTCAATAGGGGGAAAGGTCGTGGAAAATGAGGGAATAAAAGCGCGCGAAATGGAAGAAGGGGGGATGGGAGAGAGTCGGCGGCGGCAGTGGCGGCGAGCAAATCCGCAAACGCGGAATTCATAAATTTAGCGGATTAAGTCTCGAAAGTATGAAGAATGGCTGAATAAGCACAGAGGGTCTTGGCGCACGGTGAATACGCGGAAATTCCCTTCATATTGGTTCGCGAGCAAAAAGCAGCATAAAATCTACCCTCCGCCCCTCTCTCCCTCGAGATCCTGTCACCCTCTTCCTCCTCTCGTTATTTCTCTCCCTCCCTCACTTCTATCTTCTACTCTTCCTCGAGTAAAATCGGCATTCGTTATTTCGCCCGGTGTATCGCTTACTGAATCGAACTCTATTGCCGATACTTTGGAGTACGCAAATTTACGATTCGATATTTACGGACGGTAAAAGTCCGGCGCAACCTTAGAAGAGTTTGGCCGGTTCGGTAGGTAGGGGCATTTTTGTGCCTGGAAACAGTGAGTGGCTCTACCAATATTTGCCGAGAATATTTTCGTGCAGAGTAACATGATGCAAGGAAGGCAGCCAACTTGGAAATCCTCGTGATCCCCGGGAAAGAGGTTTCTGTCATTGGATTTTCCAAATCGCACGGATCTACGATCGTGCTCTACATTCTCTTGATCAGTGTTCTAGTATTTGCCCGAGCGGGAAAGGCAAGTTCTCTGCCCTTTGAAGTACCGGCAACAGTAAAGGGTTTACGGTTTTCGGAGTAGTTTCCGCGGCAACCACGAGATTGTAAGAACCGTTGGCCTGTCGTCCTTTGGCTAGTGATGGAGGGAAAGCCACTGGAAAGCAAATTTGCGGAAGATGCGAGAGGATTACTTCGTTAGCCCTCCGCTCTTCGATTGTTGGTAGTAGTAATTGCAGCAAAAGACTCCCTATTACTCTCTCGTTCCATCTTTCGTTTTATTACTTCACTCTAATGCATAACAATTTCAGTTACCCAAACGAAATTGAAGACACTGTTTTACAATTTCAATGATTTCCTCCAAGTTTAGTTGACCAGTCGATACATCATAGTTCCAGTACTGAAAATACCAAGTAATAACGCATCGGGAAAGTGCATCAAACTACTTGGAGGTTCTCCGAGGGAATACTCCATAATATTCGGGTACTTAGGGAGTAGTATCACGGGGGCAAAACTATAGTTCGCCCGTTAAAACTCGAGAGATGGAATGCAGTGGCGAGAGAGTATATCGCAGAAAGTGTGGGATTTTTAAAAACACCTGTCGAACTGTCTGCCATCCTCTTGGCTTCTCCTTTCTCTCGCTCCTTCTCGCCGCTCTCTTTCTCACTGTCTGTTACTCCATGATGCACTTGGGAAGTCCGTCCACCTGGAAAATGGGCCGAGTCCTCCCGAGGATTCCAGGTGGTTGCCGAGAACGGGCTTTATGGCTTCTAAGAGAGTTACTTCCGCGATATCCGCCACTTCCTCCCACTCTCTCCTCCTCTCTCCTCCTCTCTCCTTCTCTCTCTACGGTGGGCCACAGCATCCGCAAAGAAACCGCGAGGAACTTTTCACCGACTCGAACTGCATGACGCGAATGCTCCGAGATATACGTAGAACTAAGAGATGGAGGATTTCCGACTTTTCCCTCTTATGTTCCATATCGCCCGAAGAAAGTGTCCAAGTGCAGCCCCTAGATGGACTCCCACATTTCCCGTGTCCCCCTGGAGCCTTCTTTCGCATTAGAGTTCGATGAACCGGACCACTTCACCCTTGCGAGATTGCGTAATGTTTATTCTTAATACTCTCAAAGGATTTAGACGTTATTTATTAATCCAGTGTAAAACTGGAAGTGCAGTGGAACGTACATGGTTTTTGGACACTCGACAGTCTTCGAAATCGGTCCTCCACAATGGAATTCTGTGGAGTAGTGGAATTCATTGGCGCGCAAGATTTCATAGGGTTTACTCCCTAAATTTCCCGAGAGTTATTCAGCGTCCAGTGGCTGGCAGGGCCTAGGAAATAATATGTGTGCGAGTGAGGGGGCGAGTTGAAGATAGAGGGCACTTTGTCTCTCCCAAAAATCAGGAGGGTAATATATCGCGCGGTCCCCTTTACGATTCTTGCGGGAGGAAAGGTAATGCAGAGGTCTGGCTGGCTGGCAGTCATGCACGAGTATAATAAAAGCTAGCTCAACCTTCCTAGCGGCTTTCTCGCCTTCCTTCCCCTGCTCTCTTTTTCCGGCCGCAGGCTTCTTGCAAGCAAAGGCGCGAGCGAGCGCCTTCGGCGAGATAGCGTGCGAGCAGCCAGGTCAGCCGAGAAATTGATGTCACTCATAATTCCGGCGGAGAAATCAGGCATTTTTTCGAAGCACCGTCGCCCCCGGAAGTATTTCACCAGCTCTCGTCTGCTCTTCCTAGACTAGGTACATACATACGTAAGGGTGTCCCGGCCGGCGCTCTGCTGGAAAGCGGAAGCGCGCGTGGGTAGTGCGAATAAAATCTCGATAAATTTGCATTACATCGTAAATCTGCACCCCGCAGCCATTCCTCCCCGCCTCGCTCGCTCGCTCGCTCGCGTGGGCAGATATTCAGGGCGTCGGAGAAGTGTCACCATGGGAAAGCTGTCCATGGGGATAGCATGTCCTCTTTGGACCACACATTTCCTCCTCGATCCTCTTTCTCCTCGATCGATTTCCCACCGCGCGTATTCCCGTCATTCGCCGAATGGCGAATGCTCGCCCTCGATATTCCGACGTTCATGCATACTCGCCGCCACCGACGCCACCGACGCCACCGACGCTTGAGGAAGCACGCGCTCCCCGCCCGCCAGGCGATTTCGATATTCTAGCGACTTTATGTTTACTGCGTGCCGCACTGACGCCCTTCCAACTCCTCCATTCGAGAATCAACGCGTCCCTCCGACTTTACTGCATCGCATCGCCGACTAAGAGCCGCGATTTCCTCGCGCGTCTCTCATCCCACCGGCAATCTTTGATGTAGATCGAGCTAAATCACCCTATCTCCCATGAGTTTCATGGCTCCAGTGTTACGGCCAGCTATAAAGAGGCGCAATCGTTTAACAAGCCTTTTTACACGACAAGTTAAACGTCCTCAACTTCTTTCAACTGCTGTTACGCATCGGTGTAGAATGGAGGGTGTTTAGCTGGGCGGTTCGACTTTAATCCCTTGGGATCGATCAGGCTTGGATTGGGAGTTTCGGTTACGCAAGCGGGCTTAATGAGTGAGGGGCTGGAAGTCGGGCTGGGATCGGAAAGGCGCGAAGCGTGCATGTAATTAAGGGCTTAAGCGGACAGAAAGTGGGTGAAGAGGGTGAAACGAGCTGCGAAGAAGATGAAGAAGCGACAGGCGGGCAGAGGCAGAGTAGGCAGACAGGCAGCAGCACTGCTAGCACCAGCAGCAGGAGACAAGCATCAAGCGTAGATGGTTGCCGCGCTGATCCGAGCAAGAGGGCTCGCCACAGTCTCCGGCGGCGCCTCTCGTCATCTTCCGCGGCCCGGTAATCGCTTCTTCCGTAATTGTCGTTAATTAAAAGAGTCACCGGAGATTGTGTCCCGCCATTTAATTACGGCGAAGATTCATTAACGAAAAGGCAGCCGCCTAACGAGAACAAAACAGCCTCGGACAGGGGATCCGTCGGTGAGGCAGCCTGCCAGACTCTCGCTGCGAGGATAATAGGAGCCAGGATAAAACCCGTGCCCTTTCGCCTGTAACACACCGCGGAAACACGGATACGACAATGCCCCTTTCCCTCTTTCCTTCCTTCCTTCCTTCCTTCCTTCCTTCCTTCCTGCCTTCCTTCCTCCTTCCCTGCATTCACTCTTCAAACCCACCCACGCCCTTCTTCTACCCTTTGCTCTCATTTCGCGTAACTCTCTTCCCTTGTTCTTCTTGGCAGAGAAAAATAAAGGGCATCTTGTTAACGCGTCTCGTTAACGCTGTTTTCTACTAAAGTCTACCAGGCCGGCTGTTGCTCTCCCTTTGATAGGATTTTTTGCAATTACCGAAATTCCAGCTCCATCACACGAGAACTATCCCCCGAAAAGTTAGAATCTCCTAAACTCAACTTTCTTATTTCCATCCTGTAGATTACTGCCGGTTGCGGGCAGGTTTAAAGTTGATGACTTTCCAGATAGCTTTAGACACGAGTAGTTTGTCTATAGATGGCGGCTTCTGGATTCGTGTAGAGTTGCAAAGAGCGAGAGCGAATGGGGAATCAAACGTGTTCGGTGGGTTGTAGTTTTGCGTTACAGAGGGCTCAGTTTCAATCTATCGCATTAACGTGGCAGAGTTGTAGGGAGATGGCTGGCTGGTAGAGGGGATCGTTGGCACACTCGAAACGACGGCTTCTAATTCACCGGATATCCGTACTTTGCTATTCAAGCAGGCTTGCAAAGCTTCAGCCTTGTCATAGATCGCGTGCGGTATCGGTGGGGTGCGTGCGCTCTCCCGCGTCACGAATAATTCCCTTTCTGCATAAATCGTAGAAACAGAGAGCTGGAAGCTCGGAACTCCGCCGCAGGCCAGTTACGGCCTAAATAGACGACACGAGAGGGTTTGCGCTCGCGAGAGAAGGACGAGGACGCTTGGTACTCCGAGTGCTTTTCGATATTCAATTCCAATTCTGTTTAGTGTGTCCGCGCCCTCTCGAAACACTTCAGCCACCCCTCCCCAAGCCCTCTGCCAGCCTATCAATCTGTTTTCTGCGAACGCCTCTTTCCACTTTGCCGCTGCGTATCACCGGATGCGAAACCTGCCTCTTGGTACACGAGCCTCCTTTCTAGCGGGCGGGCGGACGCGCACCAACTCGTCCACCCGGCTGCTCCAAGCTTTATTGCCAGTCCTGCCGGCTAAAATCCCCGTGCGAAAATGCCCCTCCTCGACTGACCGACAGCCAGTCGAAGAGAGACAGCCCGATCGAACCACTCTCGCTTCCGCGTCCGCCACGAAATTGGACATAAATTTAGTACAGGTTGGATGCGCCTCGGCCGATCACTCTCCGCTTCTGTCTCGCTCCCTCGCCAGCCGGATGAACGCGATGTCACCGTCAGCGCGGACGGCCTCTCAGCCAGCGGGCAAAAAAAGGCAGACTTTTGCAGAAGCGGGCCTTTCAATGCCGGCCAATAGGTCAACCAGCTCTCGTTGGCCGTTTTCAGCTCCAGGTTTATCCGCACTGTTCGCCGAGGATTCGAGTGCTCGCTCGTTGATTCGATTCTCTCTCGACGCGCGGACCTCCCTCCGATTGGCGACGATTTTCGCTTTACTGAATCATCGGCAGCGATGCCGCGCCGACCTCCTCTTAATCATAATTGCCAAGCTGGCTGACAGGAACGCAACGGCCTACGAACGTTATCGGGCGTTCACGGTCTATCGCATTGTCGCGCGGCGCTAGCTAGAATGTTCGTCTTCATCAGCGGTTTTTCGTCTCCCCGGCAAGAGAGTGCACCCTATCACCCTGGCAATTGGCTCACGTGCGCTCGCATCCACTGCGAAAGGGGTGGCCAGGCTTGCTGAAGGGCGGACTGAAAAATGGTCGAATCAACGCTCGCACGCTGCGAGCTCTGCTTCTTCGCTGGAAAATTAATCGCGAGCTTATATCATGTAACTAACACACCTTTGGATTTCCTCTTTTGGATCAGAGCCTTTTAAATTAGTTTTAATGTTCAATATTATTTAAACGCTTGGGTTATTATTGGGAGGATGAAGGAAATTTTTGGATAAACGAAGAGAAAGTTAAGTCGCGTATATATTGCGGGGTAACAGTTGGCGATGTTTATTCATCAGAGATTTCATTCGCACGGGATGGTAGCGTCTCGCTCTGGCAATTGCCAGGACTCAATGTCGAATCAATAGCTTGCGAAACAGCTGCGGTGTACTCCTGGTTCCGGTATCTCCGGATTCGTACACGTGCATTCTGGCACAAAGGCCTCGTTAGATCCACACGTAGACACACATACACAGAGACAGACACATAGCATGGCAGACTCTGTGCCATACGATTCAATAAAGATCCGCAATCCACTGATATCTCGAATTAATAGAATCCCAGGCGGAACCGGTTCCTTCCGGTGCGCTCCCCGCCTCTCAACCTTTCATTCTCCGCACCCTCCGACACGACGATCATAATGAAAATGAGCTCGTCCGGAATTGCGATTCGAAGCACTCGAATAATTAAACTGACGGCGCATGCAAGGAATTCTCGGGCTAGTGGCTCCTCGGAGAAATTCATTTTCTATCGGTGTGCTCGGGAAAGCATTGCTGATCGGGGTGAAAATGTCCGAGAAGCGAGGAGGGACAGCGTCCCTCGTGTTCCCGAAGGGTCCAACCGGCGACGACGCAAGTTCGCGCGCTTCGTTCGGATTGTCTGGAAGTTGTGTGCCACGCCAGCATTACGTGGCACAAAGTCCCGTTCTCGTATTACGGGAAGAGGCGAATGGGCGTGAGGGATGTCTGAGGGCTCTTATAACAGGGGGCACGCGTGCCCCCCCGAGCAGCAGGATGCATTGTTTTTCCCCCGGGCCATCTTGGATCCTATCGCGTCTTCGTGTCTCTCAGCCTCTGCTGAGCCCCTTCAAAGTACAAACCTCCAGAAAATACAATCTCATGCGAAACATAGACTTCCTTTTCTCCCCCCATACGATTGCTACAATTTATACAATATATTTTTCATCGTCTATTTATTGGAGTATTGTTCTTTGGGTGACCGGTTTGATTCGAGGCGAGGGGCGCCGACAACGGAGAAGAAGGTGCTCCCTCGTCCCGAAAGGTGCGCTTTTTCACTCGAGCGATTGTATCTATGATAATTTTCTGCTGACCCTTCGTCTGGCGGACTCGCTCGCTCTCGCAGGCAGACCTCGCCGGAAATTGCTCTCGCGTTCGGATTTCATCATTCTCTCCTTTTCCCCGCAACAGCAACTCCCAAGGAGGAAGGAATCCAAGGCGAGAGTATTGTCGGCCACGATACTATTAGTTCTGAGAGCAGCACGAGCTATTGCTTCCACCGGTTGCTGGTCTGCCCGCCTCGGCGACGATCGATACTGCCAGGCTTGCTTTAACTGTTCCCCCACGTGAAATCAATCCGCTCGAGCCCGCGGCGCGGAGGGGCGGCCGCCGCGCGAGCGAGCATTCTGCGAGAAAAGGCGACGGTGTCGATTACCGTCTCATTGTAGCTGCGCGCGCGGGAAGCCTCGTCAATCCCCTGCCGATTCTCGCCAAACAGCCATTAAAACGTCTGCTTTCCCCGGGAAAAATCCGCGTCGACGCCGTGCAGCTTGATCGGTGTTGCACGACACTGCCACGGAAATAACGGACTCTCTCTTTCTCTCTCAACGCATCCCGTGCCGAGTAACGTCATCCACAACAAACGCGACGCGGCTTCACGCGCCGTCAAACAATCGGAAGAAAAATGTTTTGATAAGCCGTGGGGCGGCGCGGTGCGCACCATACATTGACGTGTAATGTTCCGCCAGGGAATCATCGGCAGGCTCGAGGATCGCCAAGCCATAAATCACACTTTGCATTTTACTCGTCGGCCTCCTTTTTGCCGCTTGTCGTCCTCGCGTCATGCTCGGCATACTATGGATATCCTCCTAGAGAATGGAAGGGTGTCGGTGTGCGGTGGGTGCTAGTCGATAATGAGAGGGTGAGAAAGCAGGACGATCACGTTACAGGAAGGTTACGCGCGAGCGCCGGGATGAGGATCGCTAGGATGATGAACCATCGGTGGATATCCTCCGGCGATAGAATAGGAGGATAGTGGGCGAAGCATAGTCGTACAGTTAGGAGAGTCTCATCATTGCCATAATCGTATGGATGCCCGGGAAGCGGGAACAATGCCGAGTCGACTATCGCCCGGACACCAGCGGGTCACTTTACGGCCTGCATATCGAACACGCTAACGTCTTGATTCCTGTCTAGTCACGTGGGCCGCGATTAAACGATCGTTCACTGGCTAAGCATGCGAGCGAGCGAGCAACTCCGGCGTCCTCATAATTGGACGCCACGTACTGTCTCCTGGCTATGCTGTGCGGCGAATAGCTGGCGTGAGAATTACTCCGTTCCTCCATCGCCCTCTTCGCTCACTCCCCGCCCGCTCTCCCCCTCGCCAGTAAACATATAAGGGCACTTTCATTAGCTCTTCCTGTATTTCGGATCGCCGAGAACCGAGAGGAGACTTTTCTCTCGGCGGAGCGCTCAAGTGGTACTCGCTGGCCTTCGTCGTTACTGCGGCAAATAGTGCCATTACTTTAAGGAATCGGCAGCGGCCGTCTGAAAGGATTCCTTCCATACACTCTGATCGCTTCTTTCAAGACCTTCTTAACGAACTCCTGTCGTTTCTTCAAAGAATTCCTCGGGGAATTCGATCTGGCATCGAGCGATGATTTTTCCACCAGTGCTATTCTGTTTCGAGGTGACCTTCTTGCGTCACTTGGAGTTTGTTGCTCCCAGCGGCTTCATCTGCTGGCCGGCTCGGCTCGGCTCGGCTCGGCGTGAGTAATGCCTGAATCGGTCTGCCTGTAGAAATTGCGACGACCGTCTGAATGTCGATTGGGGAAACACGGGTGACGGGCGACGGGTGGACGGGTGCGCGCGGGATGGATGATGCGAGAGCGTGCAACCGGGATGAGTTCAAAGCGGAGAGATGCGGCGAGACGAGGACGAGACCCCGATGCGCGGGTGTTTCAGGGACACAGATGCGTGGGTCGGACCGGAACTGGCATGATTCACGTCGCGAGCGAGCCGTGAGACTCACGGAATACCGGCCTCCTCCGGTACCATCGCATTTACCACTCTCTACCTGCATCTACGTAAATTGTTCCCCAAGCATTCTCTCCTAGATGGTTAATTGGGCCTCGCGAGATCGGCTACTTTCCTAAGTTTCTCTCAACTATCCCATTCACCCATAACTAGATATCGATACAACTATCGTTGAAAGGGAGTCGCACTGAACTTGGAATCTTCTGATTCCGTTCTTCCCTGTGATCGCTCTGGCAAAGAGAGAGCCCAGCAATTATGTAACTCGATGAACTTTCTTCGGAAGGAAGAAAAGCCGATGGCATGGCTAACAAGAGGAAAGCAGTAACGGCCATACTTGGGCCGATCTAGAGTTGGTGCTTCGGTGGGAAAGAAACACAAGCGTATTAGTTGGCAAGGAGAATTGGCTGGATCGATTGAGCCCTCGTTACCATCCTTCGACTGACGCACCCTTAAAAATCTATCGAGCATGCAAGCGAGTCGGAAAGCCAGCTAGTCGAGGAAAGTGGCTGTGAATACTCGAAGAGAGTACACTCGTTTCTTCTTGGTTGGTCGGTCGAGGCTCGCGCGAGCGCATACGCACGCACTTCCTATTAATTATCTCGGTGAATCTCTTGGTTGCGGTGAGTGCAATGCGTCCTACGAAGCGAACGGCTGCGAGCTATCGAGTGGGTCCCTATAACCGAGCATCGTCCTACGTATCTGCCTCTATCTGCCTATAATCCCAGAGCCGAACTCTTTCTCCGTGGGGCGAGCGCGCGCGCGCCTGCTCGCGCCAGCCTGAAACGTATATCCGCGAGTTGGTATCTCGTTCCTCCTTATGTCAGGCAGCGGCGTCCGAAAGAGAAGACAATGGACGCGTGGGTCGAGGCAATGTGTCGAGGCGTAGCCAAGCACGTAGGTAGTCTTAGGGCGGTCGTAACTAGCGATGGGCACTCGATGCGCTCTCTCCACCGAAAGCCCGATCAAGCACTCGCCTCTAACCACTCATATATCCTCCGGCTTGTTCCAGCCGAACCTCGTCGCTCTGCGCTTCGATCTAAACTGCTAATACTTCCCGCAGGAACAATCCAATGTATGATTGTTCGAAACGCAAACTACCGGGAACCTCGTACCATCGACCGTCTGACCTGTCGGTCCTCATTCCACTTAAGGGAATTCGATACTTCCTATTCAGATGATCCCTTCTATTTCGAAGCCCCGACAATTCCTTAAGTATACTTAAAGCTTTCCAAGACTGTAAAGTTTGTTCGCGAGACGTAAATATCGATCGGAAGTCGATTCCAAGTGATTCTTGCTATCTCGAGGAGTGAGAGATAGGTGGAAAAAGATTGGAGCCGTTTTCTTCCCATCGCTAGATAGGCCAGGCTCGATCTGGCAGTGTGACGTAAGACGAGGCTCGCGGTACTTAACGATCGGTGCCATTGCACGTTAAAACGATTACTTCCGCTCTAGGTGGAGGTGGAGATAGATCGTGAGGCCTAGCGCCGGCTGGCTGACCGGCTGGCCGCCACTCCAGTATACGTGCTTGCGAGCAATCCAGAAACATCCTGCTCCTTTGCCTGCCCCTTCAACGATATAGTATTTTCCGAGTCTCGCTTGGTAATGCGCACTGATGTCTGCCACTTTGCCGATCTACTTGTCACAGTGAGCCTCGCCTAACTCACCCGACCCCTTTTCTAATCCACCTCCTTCTCCACGAGGACTTATTCCCCAGTTAACTTGACGTGTTCGTATCCTGGAAACTGAATTCCCCACTTTAGTACAGCCGACAAATCCTAGTTAACATTTTGGCAAATGTTTGCCAAGCTCGATTTACCGACAGGCCGATGTCACTCAAGATAGTCCCATTTCATCCTGAGGAATCTTAGCCTCCTGCCTTCGTGAAAGTCCGAGTTTGCTCGAGGGAATCTAAACTATCCTCTACTATTTCCACTCATCATCGTCTTGACCGTAAATTGGAGCGACTCGAGGTTAGAAGAGCGGGCAGATAAGTTGGTGGATGCTTTCGGGAGGGTGTTGTAACGAAGGGCTTCGTCGGGAAATGGGCTTCACCGTTGAATCTGTTATGGTGTACACGTGCGGTCATTACCGAATTGTGTCCCAGCCGAGAGAGCTGGCATTCCACTTGCATTCCGTGGTATCCTCTACTCGCAATCCACCCTTTCTCTGTCGTCGTGTCCTACCATCCTCCCTCGCGACTCTTCATTCGGGCTACTTTCATTTCCTTCCTTTTCTCAGCTTCCCTACAATCTTCCTAATTGTCCACCACGAATATTCAGAATGAATACAATCTTAACAAGCGTTGATTTTTATATAAAATAAGCTGTCAGCATTGTATTAGTATTTCGATCGTACGTATGAGAAGACCAAGTGTTTGAAGGGTCTTGTGATTTCGGGATGGAACAGAAGATTGGAGGAGAGAGGGAGAGAGAGGCTGGGTGCATTTAAGGCCGTAATTGCTGGACCACTTCGACCCTATTATTTCTGTCTTGCATTCAGCCGCGAAAACCGCCGGCTGGACGTATGAATGCGTTTATCACTGGCGCACGATACGTGACCGTTTAAACGCGCTCCACCTTTGGGATCGTGTTGAACCGTCGCCGGCGCGGCACGTATCTCGACCATTACAGAATTCAAAGCCGCGTCCAGATATAGAATCCCAATCTGCCAGATCTGCCGAACAATAACGCCGTAATTCCCCTCTGTACATTGTGACCGAGGCTTCCAAGGGAATTAGCCCCCTCGCATGCAAGACCTGTCCTTCTTTGCAGTTTTTCCAGTTCATCCTCATCGAGAAACCAATACCAACTCTCCTCGCTTAAAGAGAAACGGTTTACTTGTACGTACAGGGTGAGTCAGTTGCCTTTGAATCACCACCAAAAATTGGATATTTTCGATGGCCAAAAATATGGGGAAAACAAAATTTTAGCTGGGGCTCTGAAATTTATATCACATCTTCCTTGATCCAATGGGAGACTCTCCACCAAATTTCAGCCCCGGAAAATGTCGGGAAGTTAAAAAAATATGGGAAAAACCAGCGAGAGTTTCTACCTGTTTCAACCTGTTTCAACCTGTTTGTAGCCTCGCGTGCGATGGGCAAACCCTTAAGAAAAATTTGCCGAAAAACAAATTTTGAACTAGGGCTCTGAAATTTATATTACATCTTCCTTGATATAAGGGGAGACTCTCCACCAAATTTCAGCCCCGGCAAATGTCGGAAAGTCCAAAAAATATGGGAAAACCAGTGAAAATTCCGAAAAAATCGAACTTTAAAGGCAGTTTTTTTTAGTGTTTTCAATAGAAATCCGGACTTTTTTCGACGGATTTCTTGTTTTCTATCCGTTTTCGTTCATAAACAATCGATTCCTGAAGAAAAAACCCGAGTTCGGGAACCTTCGAAAAATCGTGAAAAAATCTGAAGGGGTACCCCTTAAGAAAAATTTGACGAAAAAAAAATTTTATGCCAGGGCTTTGAAATTTTTATGGTATCTTCCTTGATGCAAAAAAACATTACCCACCAAATTTCAGTCCCGGGAAAGGTCGGGAAGTCCACCAAAAAAAATAAAAACCGTCAAAAATGAGCAAAAATGCACTTTTCTGGACGGTTTTTCGACCCGTTCTCGTTGTAAATCCGGACTTTTTTTCACGGATTCTTTGTTCTCTATCCACCCTGATACGAAAACAATCAAAATATCCCGGGTTTAGCCGATTTTGAGAAACTTGAAAAAATTGGGCATTTTCGAGGGTCGAAAATAGGTGAAAACTTAAACTTTGAGCTAGGGCTCTGAAATTTATATCACTTCTTCCTTGACGCAAGGGCACATTCTCCACCAAATTTCAGTCCCGGGGAAGGTCGGGAAGTGCGCCAAAAAAAATAAGGACTAGGAGAGTTCTGATTCAAAGGCAAGTGAATCACCCTGTACATCTACTTTATTGCAAGGAATTCCACTGGAAACTAAGATCCTCGCAATTTTCTCAATGGTAACACACAGGATTATCCGTGCTTTTTAATAGAATCGTTTATAAGAATCGAAGAAGGCTGGCCATCTCTTTAAACCTTTTTGCGAGTGCTTTCGAAGAAGAAGGAAGGTGGGACGAAACCGCGTGAAAACGTCAACGACGAATCCCCTTGGGCTCTTTTACGCAAGCCGACTGTGAGTAGCGGTGTTTTTCGATTAAAACACGCGTGTACGAATCAGCGGAGCCGGGAAACCGTGAAAGTACAAGAATGAGCAGTGGTAATAGCCCGGCGATTGGAGTGGTAGCGCGCGGTAATCGGTGATCGAATTGGGCAAAAACTGGCGGCGGCCGACATTAGTTAGCTGTCCAAAGATCGGTCGGCGAGCACCGAAATTGCTCGATAGAGGCGTGCCTTAAGTACAATGTGCCGCATAAATTACGCTCGCAGCTGGAGAGCCCCGGCTGCATTGGAAGCACCGTTCCAGCAAGCCCGTGGGAATTCGATGCGATTCGCCGATCGCCGACTCCCAGTTCTTTCTTGGCGGCGCGTTTTTTCCCTTATTCGGCCGGCTCATTTGGCAGCCAACACCCCGTACCGGAAGAGTAGATAATTATATTCTCCAAGAAAAACAGCGAGCGGCTCGTTGCCTCTGTTATGATTGGGTAGTTCGGGACCCTTCCATTCGCGGCCGAAAGCTTTCGAGCCCCGAACTTATCGAGGGTGGAAGAGAGAGTTCCTCATGGAATTAGAGCGGGGCTCGCGGCTCGGTTATCAGTGTCGCAAGAAGTATAGCCCTCTCTCTCTCTCTCTCTCTCTCTTTAACTCACCGAGAGATATTCCTGAACGATCACCGAACGATCGTCTACTTTATAAGGCGATTCGATATCGCGGAAATCCCTGCGCCGAGACGTACGTGCCCTGAATCCCTGATCCCCCCAGGTCCTCACTCCCGGATGGTGCCTGGACCCGTTAGAGATTCCTCGAGATACGAACGCTCGCTGAATCCCTGCCCACGAAGATGTCATCTTCTTCGTGATAGAAATTCCTTGATGGGAATCTGGAATCTGCATAATCACGGGAGCGCGCCGTGCCTGTCCGATTCTTGGATCGTAAAATTTACCATATTTCCATCCGGGAAAATTTGCCATTGCAGTCAAAGAAGTTAATTTATAATCGGATAAACAATCAAGGATTGATCGTTCGAGGAGTTAGTTTCCTTCCTTAGTGAAGATTGCTGGAGGTTGTAGAATGCCCTCGGCGAGAGCGAGAGCGCTCTCGCTCTCGCCGAGGTGACTCTGGAATTCTATGTGGGTTGGTACACTCCAGTTGCAGGAATTTCGAGTGCAAACGTCGCTGTAGATCGAGACGCCTACTTTCGTTTGGCAGGCCGCTCGCTCTCGCCGCGTTCCTCTTCCTTTTACGGGACGCGATCGCTAGATAAAAAAACACACACGGAGGATTCCTTCTCGGCAAGCAAAGGCGCTGGTGAACGCGATAGCGGGAGTAAACTTGAGACACGCTCTCTCACCAGCTATGACGCTCCACCGAGAAAATTCCATTATCCAACACTCATTTACCAAGCTCCAGAATACCACAACGGAACACTGATAACTCGGGCTAGAATAAATGTCTTGTCTCAACTAATTAGACAGTTTTCAATCCCGGGTACAATTGGAAGGGACCAGTTCGGTGGAGAATAGTTATGCCTGTTCGCAAGGCCTCCACTTCTATTTAGAGGTGAATCCTCATGGGACAGTCGGGGAGGGTAAAGTTTGGTGAAGCGAGAGTAGGATTGAGAGTCGAGCCGGCGAGGCTCCCAAAAGTAAAGCGGCGAGTTATGCAAATCGCGGTGGAAGCGCCGTAAGAAAAGTGCATAACCACGGGAAGCGGGCAGTGTGCGTCCGGCTGGATTGCTCCTCCGGGAAATTGGCGAGAAGCGGGGAAAGTGCGCCCCAAGGGCGTAAAGCGAAGCTGACGCGCTTCTCTTGAAAAGGAAATGGAGCCGGCCCGAGGCACTTGCCAATCGATATTGCCACCTTATATTCCTAAGAAGCTTCTGCCTTCGACCTGACTTCGAAATACCTTACAATTCCTTACACCCTACTTGCCGCCTCCCTCCAACTCCTCTTACATCATTCCTCCAACTTATTTTCACCTAACTTTCCTACCAGTTCGTTAGTTGTGAGAATCTTTGAGAGTTCTCGGTGACTCGTGTGATTTCCCAACAATGCAATCTCGCAGGGAAACACTGTTTCCAGTTTTACTCCGAATTCCACGCTCCCTCACCTTCTGTTAGACCTCAATACTTTGCCTGATACGGCAATTCTCAGGCGGCATCCGCCCAGCCAATTTACAAAGCTCGTTTTACAAAGTTACCTAACACAGAGGAACACTGCCATATGAATTAGTCCCATGATACAAGATTTTCGACTTATAGACCACACGTCTCGCTTCACTGCTACAATTTCCCTCCTGAGAACTTGGAGGTACTACTTTCCTAAAGTTTATTAGTGAAGCTGGAGCGTTTTGTTCTTGACTTATTCTTCATTCGAGGAGTTCTCTCTTGTCTATTGAACCATTTCGTTCCTTAAGGCGTGGCATAAGTTAACGCCTTCTTGAATTTCGATTGTTCAGAAGCGAACAGTCGTTCGCAGGTTCTTCCCGATACCGCTCCTCCTCTTGCTCTCTCTCACTCTCTCACTCTCTCACTCTCTCACTCTCTCTTAACAGCAGTCCTTTCTTCTCCTCGCAAATTACACGCGCGATCGGCTGCGAAAGAACAATCACCGGAAGAGGAATGGCCCTCGTTTGCCACGCTTATCGGACTGCCGATAACGAGAATCGCGCGGTACTTTCCTCCCGATTTCGTTTCCGCCACATCGAGATCTCAGTCGAATCACACGGCCGGATTCCTCTCTCCCAAATTCATCTTACCACCTTCTCCTCCGAGCTAATCGGACAAATGGCCGCTGGCATCATCGCAAGCCAATTAGATTCTTTCCATCTTACAACACTTCCCATACGAACTTCCACCAAAGATTCGACATTCCAGGTGAAAAGAATTGTTTATCGATCTCGAAACTTTTCTTATTTTAGTGTGGTAAATGAATCTAAGCGGAGGCAAAGCATTAGACAGATATCTGTGTTAGAGAGAAGGTGAAGGGCGTCCTGGAAATATGCGTTGCTTTAACGACCATCTTCCTAGACAGAGAGGACATTGCGACACCGAAACCGCATTACGCGGGTGTACAACTCGAGCTTTCCCACGCGCTGCCCCGAGCAGGTTAAATATTTGTCGAGCGGTTATTGCGAGTCTGGCGATGACGAGCGCCGACAAAACACCGTTCACGTGCCCCGGAACCCGTCGCGCGTCCCTTCCTTCCTTCCTTCCTTCTTTCTGAAAGAATGGCCCACTTTAAACCTTTTAAGGCGAAAGCCTCGACTATCGTTCAATTTTAATTCCTCCGCGAGAGCAATGCGAGCATCGACGTGCAATCCTCTTCCTTCATCCTTAGTCTTGGCACTGGTAATGGCAGTAGCGTCGAGAGATTCCCAGCGGATCCTCCCGCTTTTTAATACCCGGCATACGCGCCCGGAAATATTTACCGTTTTCCAATAATGCGCGCGCCGCTTCTCCCTTGTTCTCCGAGCGGCGGGAGCGGCAACGGCGTTCCTCGCCGAGAGCGAGAGGAGTTCCCGATGCCTCCGGGTAATAGGGCGCTCAAAATTCATTCGGCCCAAGCGCACAGTGTATTGCCGGCTGCGCTCACTATGAGCGGATGTCGACTTCTTTCCCAGAGAGTGCGCACCTACGATTTATGAGATCGACGGCCATTGTCGTTGACCTAATACCGACTCTTGAGCGGGTTACCGAACCCGTTGTTAACCCTTTCAGGATTCCGCGCTATATTTGGCCCTCGATCGGCTGCACTTGCTGCTCTCGTATGGCTACTGTGGACAAGAGGGATCGCAGCCTTATTGCCCGGCGAATAATGGAAACGTCCGAGTAGCTCGTGTTCTTGCAATTTTCCGAAAATCTCCCCTCAATTTCCTTCCAATTTCAATTCTATCATTATTCTTATCTACCCTTTTATACATTCGTCTATCATTATCTTTCGCTTCAAGATTATCTTGAAGCAGTGGAGGAATCACCGTGAGAGTTTAAAGAGACACTGATTTCGATAAAGGCGACATTGACATTATAATGGCACAACAAATTCCAAGTGGACTATAAACTCTGGAGAATTGCCTGTTAACGACTGCTGCGGGTTTTATGATAATTCCCGAAGAATTAGTCGGCAGTGGTGGAGTTGTAATCTCGGTGGTGATCTCGGAAGAGTGGAAGGAGTCGCTGAACCACCAGGAGCAACAAACCATTCGTTTGGAGCGCGGTGTCAGGGAGGGACTACCAAAAGAATGGTAACACGGTGCCTATTCTGGTGGAATAGCCGCGAGGGCCGCAGTAAAGGAGGAAACAGGTCCGATAGATAAGGTGAAACAACGGAGGATAGGGTTGAAGGGGCTGGGAGAGGAGGAGAGAGTAGATGCAGAGAGAGAGGCGCATGGCTCTCGGTGCCGGCTAAAAGCCGCTCGTACAATCGATTATCCACGCGGACGTTAACGAGCGCGATCTCTCTTTCGTTGGATGGTGGTTCTCACTTTCCTGGCGGCATTGCGTAAATCTTGGTGAGTCGGCCCCCTCGGCCCGAAGAGAGCCGAAGGTCCGAAGGACTGAGCGAGCGAGCGAGCGAGCGACGCCGAGAGAGTAACACCTCTCGCTCGTAGGTCGAAGCGCCGGCCATAAATTTTTGAGAGTTCGACGCGATCCTGCCCACCCGGGACGCGATATCCTGCGTTCGCATTCGCGTGGCTCCTCTCGCCGATCTGTCCCTTATTCTCTTCCCGATCCCGAGCCCTGCATCCCCAGAGTGGTGCTCTGCTGCACTCCTCTCCAGCTTGGAGTCTCGTTCCTTCTTCGTCGGATTGCTGCTCGATCCGGCGCTCCTTCCTCTTCGCTCGTCCGGAGGCCCCGACCCACGAGAAAACGTAGAGAGACACGCGCCCAGTCTGGACCCACGCCCACGCTCCCGCATACCAACGGCCCTTTAACTCTTCTTCTCCTTTTCTTCTTTTGACCTGCCTCGTCCTTTTCTGTCTGCCCTCTTCTTCCTTCCTTCCTTCCTTCCTTCCTTCCTCCGAGGCCGATTCTCTCTCCCTTACAAGCCTCCTGCTCCTCTTCTTCTTCTTCTCGTTCTTCGGCTAGCTGCCACTTCTTTACCGCCTCTTCGTCTTCCTCGCCGAGGGCGACTTTTTCGCAGGGCAATGCCAGACTTCCCTCGCTCGCACGCTCCTGCACGCTCTCATTCCGCTTCGCGCGTCGAGCGCACACCTCTCCTCGCCATCTCACACCTCCTCCCTTTTCCCGCGCCGGATTCCTAAGGCCGCGGTGTTTGTACGCGCGATTTTTACATTCCACTCACTCATTCTTACCCTCTTTCTCTTTAAGCTCCTTTTCTCTACTTTCGCCGGCTGGAACGCCTGTTCCGCGAACCAGCGTGTTTTCCTTACCTTCTCCAGGCTGACGCTCCGCTACTAATATGGCTCGCTTTATTTAGGATCGCATTTAAATAAATAAGACGGGGGGATTTGATAATAGATGCTATTTCAAAGTGGGATCTGTTAGTGATTCAGGCGCGAGGTATGTCTATTAAGCGACAACATATCCCTCGGTGGGATTCTCCCACATTAAATCTGGCTGCATAAATATTCAGCTGGCAGTAAAAAGAAGGATTTGTGGGAGCGGGGCGAGGACCGCTCCGCTCGAAGGATTGAACATCATTCGCTTATATTTATCTGGATCTCGTTCATTGATTCCCAAATTGGCGCTTCCTCCTTTTGCCTTCCTTCGCGGCTACGTGTCTCGCTGCGAAGCCCGAGACTTTCTCATGCTTGTTTTGCTCGACGCTCCGCTCCTCCTCTTCTCTCTTGGGATGCTTTGAGTGGTGGCTCGCTCGCTCGCTCTTCTACTCCCTCGTCCTTTCTCTCGAGTTGTTCCTGCTGCTTTGGTGGCGGGCCGAAGAAAGGCGATCGCTCGTCGTGTTTGGGGGAGTCGGGCCGCCGTAACACCTTCATCTGGTTCGAGTCGAGTGCGGGCAGACCGAATATCTTAGCCTCGGCGAGAGAAAGAGGCCTCGGCGAGAGAGGGCGGAGGGAGAGTGCAGGCGCCAGATCTCGTGGAGGGAATCGTCGCGCGAGCCTGGGAAACGCGCCCACGCACACTCCTCTTTCGTTCTGGCTGTCTCTCCCTCTCTTTCTCAGGGAGCCCCGAGGCTCTTCTGCCTCGATCGGACAGGAGCGAGAACCACTGACGTCACTCGATCCTCGAGACCACCACTCTCAGCCCGACAGGGTAAACGGCCAGGTGATCGCACCCGATCGAACCTACCTTTTCGGCGATCGACCTGCTTACACCATTCCGCACACTCCGGCGCGCCGCGCCGCACCACGCCGCACCACGCCGCGCGACCCCGCGCGACGCCTCGGCCGTCCTCCACGTCAGCAGACATTCCCGAAATAGCCGCGACTCCATAAACATTTCCGCTTTTAGGAAACCGGTGCAATTACAGGCCCTAGCGCGGCCTCGAACAGGAATCGACGACTCTTCCGGCGGAATCAGCCAGTTAATAATAATTTAGTTGGTTGGGGGAAACGGCGAGGCCGAACAGCCCAGTTGGTAGACGTGTGCGAGGCCGATTGGCATCGTCGAAGCCTTGACAATCCAAACTTTTCCCAGTGTCTTTCGACGCTGCCTATATAATCTAACAGTCCGCTCCTCTGGGAAGCAGTGGACTCTCTCTCTCTCTCCTCGTTCTTCTTTCCCCCGTGCGCTTGCACGCTTCCGATTGCTCCCGCTGGTACGACTAAATTTAATTTAGGAGTTGATTTGCATCGCCGCCAACCCGTGACGTTCGTTTTCGCCTTGGCGTCCGGCAGCCGGTCTGGCGCACGCTTTGCTCATCCTTTTCTCCTCGTTTTCCGTGTCATTCATGGCGGCAATCCCCGCGAATTCTACTTTCATGCTTGCTTCTCCCTCTCTCTCTCTCTTTCTCCACCCTCTGTAATCACTGGGATTCAACCCCAGCTGACTGACAGCCGGCAGCGGCTTTATCTTAAATGGAAATTTTCGGATCTCGCATTCGCACGTGTCTCCCTCTCTCTCTCCCCCTTTCCTCTTCTCTCGCTCTTCTTCACCGCGGTTTCCTTCCCGGCGACGCTAAGGCGCTCGAATTCTCTTATCAAGAAAATTCAGTAACAGCTCTCCCAGTGAACCGTTCCACCTCGCGAGCATGTAGACTTTGAGTCGGTGTTGGAAAAGTCTTTGCTTGTAGTTTGCATGTCGAGGGAGCGGGCGGGCGGGCGGACGCTGCCTGCGGTGAAGCAGCAGTGCGCGAGGGGGGGTTGCTATTGCGAAATCGATTTCGTGCAAACGACAGAACAAATGTAGTTGCTCGTGACACTTCCATTGCTCCGTCTGTCGTGTATCTCTCTCCCCGCCGCGCCGCGCCGCGCCACTGTCTGTCTGTCCGTCGGTTCGCCGTCGACAGCCGGCGCCGGCGACGTCGCCGTTGCCTTGTATTCCCTTTATTTCCATTCGCTGTGTGTTCCCTCCTCTCGCGTTGCATGCACGCGCCGAGCTAGCTCAGCCGGAGAGCTCGATAACCCATAATTTAATGAATGATTCAGACGCGTTTATCACATCAGACTCGCAATACTGCCAAGCAGTATCCGCCGCCGCCGCCGCCGCCGCCGCGCAACTAGTACGAGCTATTTCATTCCCTTCTTCCAGGAAAAGAGGATATAGTTCTATGGTTGGTAATATGAGAAGGAAGAGAGGGAGAGAAAGTTTCGAAAGGTTCGATAGTGCTCGAATGAATTCACTTGCAGTAATCGCATTTTGTGAGTAAAATAGTCTGTCGATACTAGTCCACCTGAGGCACCGTGGGAGCTTGGACGTTATGCAAATTGCCAAACGCGCCCGGCCGAGTGAAGTGATTCATCATTATCATTTCTCTCTAATACAACATCGATACGATTACATTCGATGCGAAATTATAGATGGTATTCAATAACGGCGGCCGCTCCATTTATGTAATTCGACGGGCGAAAGCCTGGCTGTGTTAGCTGGCTGGTTGAATATTCTCCCGTGGACTACAGCGATTTTCATCTATCATATTTGCAATTATAGGCCATGCGCCGACGCCCTGGGATCACAAATGCATTATGGCTTAATGAATATAGACATTGTTAGTCTAATCGAGTGGACGCATACACGTCGAGCAATGTCCACCTGAAATTCACTTTACTGCTATGAGATCCTGCAGAGATTTCACCCTGCAATTCTTCTTTCTGTTTCAGGTGAGTTGAAAAGAGAGAGAGAGACTGGAGGATCTACAGTCAGCTTTTGACGGAGTCTTGCAGCTTGAAGGTTTACAGAGTTTTTTCGATGGTACCCGAGGCAATTGCCAGAGTTAGGTGAAACCTGTTAGCCATAATATCGGAATGCCGGCAAATTATGTACCTGTGCAAAAGTTCTAACGAGAGGAGGACGCGCGAAACTTGGGCTGGGTGGTGGTGGTGCACTTAAAAATTTATTAAAAGTTTCTCGGACCGCGCGGCGCCGCGAGCGCGGCTGCCAGTCAGCCTGTTTCTTAGCCGGGGCGCCCTCATTTTCCACTGTCAGCCGGGCAGCCGGTAATTACTTAAGCAAATGACCGACGATATAAATTAAGGAAGTTTCGCGGAATACTCGCTATTTTTATTGACTGAATTGGGAGTTCTCTCGGGGAGAGAATCCTCACTTCACTCCGTTGGAGAAGTTGCGCTGGCAGCGTCCTCCAAGTCGAGAGGTAGTTTCGCGCCATGAATTAAGTTGTCTCGTTCTATTCGAGTGGCGCGCTGGCCTAGTATCTGTCGGGATCGCCGGGATTAATTGGTAACAGTAGAAAAAAGGCGCATTGGTAATCCCTGTCGGCCTGCTCAGCCGGTGGGGGCGGTCGTAGCGAGGAAAGTTTTTCACTTTACACGAGCAGCGAGCCTTGAAATCGTGTCCAATGGAACGTCCACCGGGACACGCTCGGCCAACGAGCGAAACCCTTCCCACTTCTCCCGGAAACATTCCCCTTTTTACTGCCGCATACGTTCTTCCCCCGCGGAGAGTTCTCCGCCATGATAATAGAGAAACGAGAGCTTTCCTCGAGCGAACATAGCACTGATTCGATGGAAAACATCATAGCCAAGGGAGATTATGGAATGGGATTTAATCTAAAGACGAGGTGAATCGCAGCCCGAGGGGAGAAGAGCGTCTAGATGAGGGAGGGATGTAAGCAGATAGGATAGTGACATTTAGCTCGTCACCTGTTGATCCCCTCGCGCGGGTAAATATGAATTCCAGTTTCTCAAGAATATCTCGAGACTTATCTCGCGTTACTTTATTCCATTGAGCGCTCCCTAGTCGGTGGAGTTGTGGCAGTGAATGCCGATGAAAGTAGTGGGAAGTCCCTGCCGGCCTGCTCGCCCGCTCGCAAAGATGAAATACTTTTGCTGGGATTTCTCTTGGCTGACGGCGGCAACGGCGGCGACGACGGCGGTGGCGGCGGCGGCGGCAGTGGCTCGAGGGATAAATTCGGTTTATTGGAGTGCGAAGCGGAAGAGTAACGACACGCTTTCATCGGCCGTGCTTCAGCGTCTCCTCGAAAGCGATTTCCGCGGATGAGAAATGGCAGCGGGTCTCTTGTGCTCTCCTCTAGCGCTCCTCTTGATACTATCATTGTACACCTCACAAATCCCGGCGCCATCCATTTTTCCTCGCCCGCCCGCTCGCCCGCTCCAAACAAACTTGTCCCCGAGCTATCCCCCGTAAACACCGGCTATTCACGCGGCTCTCGCTCCCTCCCATCTAATATAACATGTACCCACATTGCATTTAATCCGAACCTCTTTCATTCCACTTATCACTTGGATTTCATCCCACTCCTCCTGCATATTCATACGCAGTACTCTTCTAATTAAGTTTGGACACGCGCCTTGCTTTTTTCTTCAACGAAATCTCCACCTTTTCTTACATATTAATGAGTTATATTAACAAAGATTAATATACAAGTATAAATGAAAAATGAGCAAGATTCTTCATTCAAGATCTTGAGGAAGAATTATGAAGTGGTGCTTATAATAATTAGCATACAAGTCTGCGTGGAGATTTGTCGTTGTGGAATAATGTTGTGCGTCAGCGTGATTCGAATGGTGTTGTTGGAGGGAGTGGTGGTGCTTCCAAGTATGGATGAATGGTGCGTTAGAGGCGGCTGTAAACCTCTCGGTGAGGAGGCCTCGGCCGGCGGTGAGTGCAGTAGAAGGAGGTTCGGTCAGTCGGTGAACGGCGTCGGCGGCGGCGTCGGCGGTGGCGGCAGCGAGGGCATATCGGGCGAGTAGGAAAGGACGAGAGTTGGAGGGAGAGATTGGCGCGCGGCAGGCGCGTGGCTCCCACGGGTCGCCTTCAGCCTCTCGTGCCTCTTCTCGAAGAGGGAGAAGCCCCGAGCATCTTCCTCCAAGCACGAACGGCTTGCTTTCAGCCTCCCATGACTCCGGACCAAGCACATACTCTCACCGTCTTTCTCCACACAAGAGCCTCCTAGCTCGATTTTTCTACTCGCTCCACTCGCTTCGATCGATCTCCTTCCAGACGACATTCTCCTTACAGACCACCCTGATATCTCCTCCGATTAATGAGAGAATTCTCAGTCCCCGTCTACTTAGTGATCTGATTTCACTACTCCTATCTTTCCCCCCTCGCTTCCTCTCCCCTATTATAGCAGAGAGTTTTTCCAAAGGGTTCACCCTCCTTCCAACCAACAGCATCCTCGTCACCAGGAATCCAATATTCAAGCGGAACACATTCCAGCATATTTGTGGGGATTCCAGTCAGAATGGAAAGCGTGTCGGAAATTCCCGGTAGAAAATGCGTACATACCGCGTGGAAAATGTTTGCATGAGAAAGTCTCTGTCGACAGTTGGGACGCGTGTTTTTCGAGGGGATCCGCGAAACCGAATCGATCCCATGCTAACTAATCTCCGTTAGCATTGCTCTCGTTCGAGGATCATTCAACTATTTCCCTCGGATTTGTCAGAATCCTCGTTTTAATCAAATTCCCAAAGAAATACCGCGGAGCACGAGAAGGATAAGTCGAATTGGGAAAGAACGCGAAGTGGTGAGAAGTGTGGGACAATCTGTGGCGAGTGCAGAATGGGGAGGACTTCTCGCTGGTAAAGATAGTGAAGCGTGAGAGATGAATGAAGCGGTGGGCAGGTAACGAGAGCAGGCGGTAGCATTGGTGGCGCGAGGCTAATTGGCAAATTGGCTAGAGGAAGCTCCGAAAGAATTCGACTTGGGTCCTGAAGAAAGAAGAGGCCGCCCGCTCTTCGAAAGGTCGAGGCTAATTACTTTATCCGGACGTGCGGGCTAATGGTCCATCCAGAGGTTAATGCTCGCCGATGCTGAATCCAATGGATCCTGTCGAACTCTTTCTCTCTCCTCTAGCATTTCTTCTCAGCGTGGCCAATTCCTTCGCGTGAGAGTGGCCTCCTCTTGTTCGTTTCTTCTCTTAGCCCTTGATATTCCGATTGCCGATTGCCTTCTCGGCGAGCTGCATGATCTCGTAAACAGCTTGCAAACAGCCGTCGGATCAATAGCTGGTAATAGGTCTCGATACGAGACACGGTAATTGACGATGCGTGATGATGTATTCATCAGAGGCCCGGGAAAGATTAATCGTCTCTTCGAATTGGCTCCGGTTTCCCTGCGCGTAAGCTTCTTCTTGCCTCTTTTATTTCTGCTCGATGAAGAATGTGCCGAGTGACCAGACTCGATAACGTCCGCCGAGCAACCTCCGAGCTTCTCTTATGAAATTCGGTGAAATTACGTTCCTGCAAATAAAATCGGGCGACGCCGACGCGACCTCTCGAGCACCGCCGTCCGAGAATTGCTCGCTGGTTTGAAATACGAGTGACTCGGCACTCTGTCTTTCCATTTCATATACTCCGCGGACTTTCCGTCAGTTGGCGCACAAATATACTGGCATGAGAATAGAACTATCGGGCACTCGCCGATGCAGAGAGAGAGAGAGAGAGCGCGAGAGAGCGCCAGAGTTCAAAAAGGAATTCGATAATAAATGAGTGCTCGGTGATGGAGCTTAAAAGCCGACAAGATTTCAGCGTGCTAGTGACCGGAAACTCTACTTTACTTACTGTAATGACACTAGGACCATAAATTCTCAGGACGTCGATGCAAATCGACGAGTGTCCCGCTCCCCGAACCCAGCGAAACTTCTGTTCGACCGGCCATGATTAATCTTCGACTAATGCGAGCGACCATTATGCTCGAATTACGGCCGAGCACATCGGAAGCTTTTACTCCTCAGTTCCAGGATCCCCTTTCCCTTTTTACTCCGAGGACGAACACTCCAAAATCCCATTGTACTTAGAAAAGTGGGCTCTAAAATTTTCATAGTATCGATGCCGTTCGCATGGAAAAGGGGACGCGGTGAGTAGGACGACCAGCAGGTCATCAAGGGAAGCCCAGTTTCCACGGTAATCCGCGGTAAGCTGCCTCCCGGTTCATTAATAATTAACCATCCGATTGCCATGGTGTAAGCCTGGAGGGTGTGCATCAGCTAGTCTCAAAGGGTGATGTGTGTGCGTGTGCCAGAAAGAAGCACCTCCACTCATAGGGAAGAGGAAGAAAGAGAGAGGGAGAGGGAGAGGAGGTTGGGGACTGGCATTGAGATAGAAGGGGAGAGAAAAGAAAATCTCAACTAGAAATAGAGGCGATGAGGAGGCCAAAGCGACGTGGGTGGTCAATGGGCGATTGGCCACGGTTCCCTGGCACCAGAGATCCTTATGGTTTACGGTCATATCGGACTATACGCTGCTAGTATACAGTGTTCCGTACCTGCCTACATTGGTAAGAGGGAGAGTGAGAGAGCGGCGCGAGCAGAAAACAAGGGAGAAAGAGTTGAGAGGGCCTCTAATAAAGCGAGACACCACTGGACCGAGGGTGTACCAAGGTGGGCAGAGATTTCTCGTGGCTGTCTGCGAGCGTATCGTCGGATATTCGAGATCACCTTTGACCCGGTGCGCCTCTGTGTCTCTCGTACCTTCCTCCTTCGAAACTCTCGCCCCCTCTCTCCCTCGCCCGTTATTCGTTGCCGCGCGTCGTCGTAGCTCTAGCGTTTCGCCCGACGATCGCGCTGCCGATATCGGTAATTACAGCCTACGTGAACTGGCGTGCGCCTCCTCGCCCTTTTTCCCTTCTCTCCTCTCTCTCTCTTGCTCGTTCTCGCTGCCATTTTTCTCCGGTGCCACCCCCGCCCTTATTGTCATGTGCTGGGCGCGAGCGCCAGCCTGAATTTCATGCTGCGTGGAGAGATGCGTGCATTCGTCATTCGAGAAACACTCACTCCTCGCCATTGTTCGGTGATTAGAGTTTATGGGAGCGTGGATGGAAACGAGGCATACGTAGCCAGTCTTTCGAATGATTCACCAACCGATTTCGAGCCTACGCCTCTTCACTCGCGCCTCAGCAGTTTTTATTAGCCAATATTTCCGGCGAGCACCAAGCTTTTTCCGATGCAGTCGAGGAGAGTTTGAATTCTTTGCGTGTTTTATTTTCGTGTGTGTCGTAAGTAGAACAGACAGTCGCGATACATCGCATATTTCAGCCGGCTTGAATTATCCCCGAAGTTTTTCTCTTTCGAAACCTCGCGCTCGAAGTTCGATCAGTGTTTCTTGGGTAAGTTTAAAAGAGTTTTCGAGGCGACAAATATTAGTGGTAACATTGCACGGTCGGTACAGATATTAGGAGTAATGAAAGACTGGCGGGAGTTCTTTCGGAGTGTGCAGGAGGACTGGCGCGGTGGCAGGTGCAATTATGGAGGTCGTCTCGCTTACGGAGAGATTGCTCCTTCAGCCAGTAATCATGCATCCCCGATCCCGACGCGTCTCGCGAGTGCCAGCCTCCATTAATTGCGTCTCGTTTGTCCCGCGAGAGGGACACCTCTGCCTTCCCTCCTATCTTTCTTTCTTTCTCCGTTGCCGTCGCCCTAGCTCGCCCCTTTATTTTTCCCGAACTAATTACGCGCGACGTAAGCAGCGGGCTCAAGCTCGCGCCAAGGTCTGGCAGGATGACGCGACAGGAAACCTGCGGAGCCAGGAGGCGAAGCCCTTTCTTCCTCCCCGGCTTTCTCACAATTAAGCCTGCATCTCGGCCAGCCAGCCAGCCAGCCAGCCGCCATAATGGTGCGAGCAATCTGTCAGTCGTAGGTACACCGACGCTTCCACGGAAAAGAAACAAATGATCCTTCGGTCCGAACCACCGCCGCCGCCGCCACCGCCGCCGCACGTATCTCCCCAATTCGACCCTCTTTACCAGACGAATCTCGCCTATGGAATTGCGAGAATTTGCTTGGCGAAAAAAGGTTGCGCTCCCACCGGGCATTGGTTATCTCGTGCTCTGAATTTTAATTACTCAGCCGAGGGAAGAGGCGTGTGGGTTGCGAGTGCGAGGAAACGTGTACGGGCGAAAGTGGTATGCGAGGATTAAGCGAAGGGACAAAGCAGCACCGTAGGAGCGCGAGCGTCCTTCGATCAGGAGGATCCTTCGTCGAAGTATAATGCGATTGCCGCCCGAGCGGGGACACGATAGCCTTAATTGAGTGATCGATGCCTCTCGTAATTAAGCGATGCGCCGTCCTCCTTGGCGGCGACTTGAAATAAAATGCGTTTGATGCTGCATTATTACCGCGCGTACCGTCGCCGCCGCCGTTGCCGTCGCCGTCGTCCTCCCTCTTTCCCTCTCGTCGCTCCACTCTCTCGCACTCTTTTGCCCGAGATTTATTGCTCTCGTCTGCCAATATATATTCGCTGCTCTCGTTGCATCGAAAATCGATTTAAGTGCGTCTCTTTCACCAGTTCTCTTTTACTCTTTGCCGTCTGCTCTCTTAGCGGCAGAGGGAGAAAGCGAGTGCCGGTGCGACGAGGAGCCGGCAGAGAAATACGCCCCCGCATCGCTCCTCGCCGTTTGATATCGCGGCTATATTAATGCAGAGTCACCGTCCATTCGTCGAGTACTCTCGCGTTAGACTCTCGGACATCCGGATTTCCATTAGGAACTTTAATCCTACGCCTCAACTTACCAAACTTCATCCGGACCAGATTTTTTCGTGCAACCCTCTAAATTTCGTTGTGTAATAACCAGAGAAAATAGTAGTTCCTTCCTCATTATTATGATATATATATTAATATAATCGTGGAGAGTGTTATGTTGCTATTATAAACATAGCAACAACTGCAACTGAACTGCGGTTCAAGTTGCGGTGGTAGTTGCGGTTACGGCTGAACGTTCGCGGGAGATAAAAAACTATTACGTGAGCGAGGAAACGGTTGCTAGGTCGAAGCTCATGTAAACGAATCCTTACCCGCCTTACAACCACTTTCTCTCCCTCTCTTTCTCTCTGGCTGTCTGTGTAGCACGATATTTAAATTTTCTCATCTCGGACGTATTTCGTGTGCGCGCGATGCGAATTAGCCGGCGCTTGTAATCCTTTTCAGAGGCTGCGCTCGAGAACAGCCGCGGAAACATGATTTCCTTCTCTGCCGGCGCGTATCTCGCCTCCGAAATCTCGTTTAACGAGATATTCATGCGGCTAATTAAGTAAAAAACTACGACTCCCAGTCGCTTTGACGAGTACCTTCCTCCGGCGGCCATTCACCATGGCAAAGTATTAAATGGTACATATTATCTGGCGCGCGCACTCTCTCGCGCACTTGGAAACCTACCGCCTGTGTCCGACAGACTTCCACTACTCGCCTTATCAAACATTCTCTTTTACTCTTCCTTCTTTCGACTTAATTCTTCCCTCCTCTCCGATAGCCTCCTCTCATCGCCCCTCACTTCCCAACTCACTGATCCACCTTTCCCTTTGTTACGATGCTGCGCGTTCGCTTTGGCCGCGTGAACGCTGCGAATTTCTCCGAGCGAACTTACAACTTCCACCTCTTTCCTGCGTTATTTCTTCCTCTTTGCAAAGAGGAAGGAATAACCCTCTCCCTGCCTCCCCGATGAGAGCGGAATGTCTGTCTTCCGCCTCTTTGAACGAACACCGCCCTGCTCTTATTAAAAGACCTCGCCTTCTCTACATGCCCTTCTTTATTAAGGCACTCGATCCACCCGCCTGGGAAATGCATTTTATTCCATCCGTACACTCGCATCATTTATTTATACCAAACGAAAAGAAATAATAATTTGTAATGAATTTATTTTCGTTTCTTAATACAAATTTCGTGAGAAATTCTCTGTTTTGTTATACAAGCAATGTGTTGTATTTAAAGGTTGGACTAATCAGGTGGAGATCTGGAAAGGGGAAGGGAAGTAGGGTTGGCTGTTGCTAGGAAGGATGAAGGTGTAGGGCACACGGAGGAGGATCAAGCAAGCACATTCAGTCGAAGATACTCACGTGCGCGACCGTTAAGTAAAGTTTACTCGTCGAACAGTAAAGGGTAACGATCGGCTGCGGAGAAGACTAGCTGGTGCGGAGATATCTCGGTGGTGGTGGCGGCGGCGGCGTCGGCGGCGAGGCGCCCAGAGGATCGAGATATCTCCAGCCAAGCCGCAAAGTCGTTTGCCAGCCAAGTTTGGGGCGCGCGAGGCCCTCCGAGAGGAGAGAACCGCAGAACCGACACAGGAACACGTTTGCTCGGCTACGAGAAGCAGCAGCAGCAGCAGCAGCAGCAGTGCACCGCGTGCGGCCTTTTCGTGTCGCGCGTGCTCTCCACCAATGTGTAAACCACCGCGTTGCCGGTGCGCCGCGCAAAAGGGCTACTAGCTCGCTTCTACTTCCTGCATTAGCTTATCAGCATCAGTCAACTCCCCCTTTGTACCCGCGTTCTCCAATCTCCAATCTATCAGAGCCCCCTCCCACCGCCTTTGGAGGCTGTAAAGAAGTTCGTGCTCCATTTGTGCGATCGCACGTTAGATTTTCGGCTGGCGATCCGTCAGCCGGAGCTCCGCCATTAATATCACTGGTTATGCTTTTATTATCAGCGCGCTGCAGCTAATACCGTGGCAGCACGATTTTCTGGAAGCCCGGCTCTTGAATTGATTTCTGTATTAGTGAACTCGAATGAGAGAGACGTGGAAAGGGAAGGAGAGAGAGAGAAAGAGCTATCGTTGGTCGCAGCTGTCTTCCGAGCAAATAGCAGCCGGGAGAACTGGCGGCGCCGTCGCTAAATATTGTTACTACCTGGTGCAGCAGCCAGGACTCGTGAAATTCCTCTCGGGCAAGCAGAACCAGAGTCCCCGTCGACGGAATATTTCGCGATCAAGTGAAACACTCTCGTCGAGATAAATCTCTCTCGGAATCTTTACTTGGCTCCGTCAAATACTGGCGCCGACACTGATTCGCAATGAACATTAGCCGGGATAATAGCGTTGTCTCCGAGAGCGAACTGGTCAGGAGCGAGGATGCCAGGGTGCATTTTCACGGGACGACGCGCCCAATTTTTTCGTTCTTCTAATTTCACGCAAGGGTCGACGGCGGCGGCGGTGGCGGCGCCCGACTGCCGAAAGGTAGCGAGGCGAAAACGAGCCAGCCAGCTTTCTAGTGGAATAGCAGACGGGTCGCCGTCGTGAATGGGCTGCATTTGGCCGACGCCGCCGCCGCCGCCGCCGCCGCCGCCGTCGCTGTGGACTTCTAGCCCCGCTGTATATTTTTCGGCTTTAGCGTGTCCGCGTTAAGTAGGCGGAATTACCAGCCGGTATTAAACGGAGCCTCCGTCATTCTCTCGAGCCGCGAAATGAGTTTACCCTGCCACGAGCTAGTCTCATTCTGCGGGCGAAATGTTCTCGCATTCTTTTGGGAAAGCCAGGCCACCAGTGGAACGATGTCTCTCTCTCTCTCTCTCGAAATGGTTGTCAGAGGTGCGAATACGAATGCACGACAATATCGTTCTCTCGGCGTCGGCGGCGGCGGCCTGATTCTCACTCAAGAGGAGCATAATACGTAATCGAGGAGTAGCGATTACAGGGCTGATTAGCCTGAGCGGTGGGTTTCAAGGGTCTGCCCATAAATGAAGACTTTCTTTCGGCAATTACTCAAAATTGGCGTGGCCCGGGAGCGCAGGGTTAAATCACTTAGTGCGAGTAAACGGTGCGCGTGGTAGCCCTAGGAGAAAGGAAGTCGGGCGGGGGATGGTCGAGGGTCGGGGGGAGGGAGGGAGGGAAAGGAGTGTAGGGTAGGCTCGGTCGATCCTTATCGAGAAAGGGTTATGCCCCCGCGCAGTGCGGTCGCCGTTGCCGCAGCCAGAGAAGAAAAAGGCGATACGATCTCGTTCCGGGCAGCAGCTCTCGCTACGTACTACCTACCCGTGCTTGCTTGCCGCCGTTCCTCTCGTAATTACGAAATTGCCTCTTTGAGGGATCCGCTCAGCACCGCTCGCTCGCCCGCTCGCCCGCTCTCGATTCTCTCCGTTTTCTTTTCCATCGGGCGTCGTTAGCTTCGCTCTCGCTGCTCTCTCCTTCTCCGAGGAAGAAGCCTGTCTGTACGTGAAATCGGTCGTGTGTTATCTATACCGCTCTGCTCGTCGCGTGGCTGCTCCTCGTCAAGCCACTGGCGAACCAACGTCTTCTTCTTCGTCTTCCTCCGCGATCGATCCCCACCCCTTTCTCCCCGGCACGGCGCATCCTACCGCCGCGATGCCCAGCCAATTTTAACGCCCGGCCAGCCTTGCCGAACGACTTCATCCACCGGAACGCATGATACGCGCGAAGAGATGCCCGCTCTCGATCCACGCGATCGAGCCTTTATCGAACTTCCGACCGTTAGATTGTCTCATTAGTATGCGAGCCCCAACCATTTCGCCAAATATCAACTCGTCGCGCATGAGATGAACATTTCTACCGCTCTGGCCCCAAATAATCCTCTAATAACTTCCCACCTCTTCATTGAGCTTGTTTGTTAAAATGATTTTATCATATGCTTGGCATTGGTTTGTTTTATTGTTAAAATATAATATTGCAGAGGCGTCCGCGGAGAATGAGCGGTGGACAATGTGTTGATAGTGAAAATAGAAGGGAATGTCTGGCTTGTATGGTGGCTTCGTCCTGGGAATTCAATTAATCGGTAGTATCGTAAAGTCCTGGGCCGATAATTGTCTGGGACGTAGTGGGTTGCGGAGGATGGCCGCGGATCAAAGCCGACGGAGTAGTAACCGGCTAGTCGGCTAGTCGTAAAGCCGGGAATCATTAACCTCCTTGCAGAGAATTGCCAGTGCCCCAGACGTGCTCGCCGCACCTGTTTCGACGGTGCTCCCTTCCTGTGAATTATTGACAGTCTGTCCCACGCTCCTCCCCGCAACCCGGCCGGCACCGATCCCGACTCACGCAGGAATCAGGAAATGGGATTCAGTATTGCGTGATGCTCCGAAATCCCCTCGTTTCCTCAATAAACTCCAAATCATTTCGGGGCAACGTCTTTTTTATTGGGGAATTTTTATATTTCATATATTTGCTTTCGCGTTTTATCATCTTAACGATGATGCATTTAATTACGATTTGTGATAGGTAATGGCATGGCTATGTAATGAGAAGTATGTATCACGAGAGAGAGAAAGAAAGGGAATGGGTAATCAGCATGAAGAAGCACCAGTGATGACTAACAGCAGACATTAGTAGAAGGAAAAGTACTATAGTTAACGTACAACCGTGGGACGATTCTTAATCGAAAAATACTTTGCTTTATTTAAAGTCCTTTTCATCCTATAACACTGCATCTACGGGAGAATTTTGTCTGCCAATCAAATAGCTAACAGGATCGAAAGACAAGTCAGTGGTGGAATGGTTGGTGTGCAGCGTGGATTGCGAGCGAATGTGTCTAACACCTGTTCCGAGACGACGTTCACCTTCTCGGTGGTAGGCAGGTCACGCTCGTTGCGCGTTGTTCCTCGTGCCGTTGATTTCCTCGCTGACCTCACTCGCGCGCGCGCGCGCGCGCGCTCACGGGATTTCGAGGTCGGCCCGTGTCCGCGGTAATCCGGCTAATTTCGACGCGGTTCCCAAGAACAGGTGGAGAGAAGGCAGCGGAGCGCACTCAAGACGAACGAGATTCGGCCGATTCGTGACACACCAGTTAATGACGATATACCTTCGCGTTCGGTCCCACACGCGCACTTCGCCACACTCTCGCCTGAATTCCACCGCCATTCTCACGTCAGACTTTGTCCCACTTTTTTCCTTGCATTCCGAACGAGCCGCTGATGTAACAATTACTGTACTCTTCCCTGACTTCTACTTTTTATAAACGTATAATGCAATTACGGTAATTTCTTGAGAATTTTAAAAGTTAGCAACAATTAATATTGCAGTAATATATAATAAATAGTACAAATTCAGTGTTGAGTATTAGAATCATTGTTATATGAAAGGTTCACAAGGAAGATCAACAGAGGATGCAGCAAAGTGCATCTGGCATTGAATAGAAGGTTCGAAAAGGAGATTCATTTAGGACGGGAAGTAAGGAAGTACTCGAGCGAGTGTGGCATACGAGGATCGATATCTCGAGGTGTAACAAGAGGGAAGGATGGAAGGGAGAGTGGGAGTCGGCGTCGCCGACAGCTTAGCATGGCTTCCAGTATCAAATATCTCGGGAGGGTTTTCACCTGAGTTTCGACGACGCACGCCACTTCTCTAGGAAGTTTCATGAGCGAGCTACTGCCACCCACCCCCCCGAGTCACCCCCGAACCCCATCTATCGCGATATATTTATGTACACCCTGCTTTTCATCCCCACCGACAAGCAAGCCCCCATTTACGCTCGAGACCCTGCATCTGAATTTATCCAGGATCCCGGCGAACTGGCATCATGTAGCCCGCAGGAAACATTTGAGATAGTGGTGGTAATAAAGGAGGCATCAGAGCGTCCTTTAACTTTAACTCCGCCAGACAAAAGGAGTGCTTTCGCAGATCTGTATAAGACTCGGGAGAAGCATACACTCAGTCATTATGGTATTCTTGTCTAGATCTAGCAATGAAAATGAGAAAAGCGAGAGCGACGCTGTATCCTGTGAGTGATAGAAAGAGCAAGTGTGGGGATTTGGGTGTCCGGGGGTGCGTTTCCATAGCTGCCAGGTGATTAATCGGCCTCACACGGCCGACTACCTTGCGCGGGGTGCTGGTTGGTTGGCTGGCTGGCTGGCTGGCTGGCTGGCTGGTAGAGTGTAGCGGCGCGAAGAAGAAAACAGGACCGACCTCGACGGACGGGTGATTATTTTGCGAAGATCGCTCCGTCATCGCAGAAGGCGGCACCTCTGATCTGGCTGGCCGTGTGCTCTCAAGACTCCGGGGGCTCTCCCCATAATCACCTGCGGCTTAGGCTCCCTCCAGACGAGGATACGCACGAAATTGTCCGCCGGCTAATAAGCTAATAGGGTTACTCCTAAATTGAGTAGTAATAATGGACAGTTGTGTCGAGTGCCGACTATAGCGCGGGCGACAGTTCAAAAGGGGTGGGAATGAGCAGCAGGCTGCTGCTCATAATTAAGCTAAAGTTAGAGCCGATACAAATCGGAGTGGCTGAGATATATGACACTCGCCGGCGAGTAATAAGCTAGGACTACTGTGTATCCCTTGAAGCGCAGTCGCTCATCAGTTATCCTTGAAGCGAGTAGCACAAGTCGAGTTTATCCGAGCGTCGAAAGTAGCAGCTATGGGCGCGCGCGCGCCCGCTCTCTCTCTCTCTCTCTCTCTCTCTCTCTGTCCCGTGGAAGGACGCTCCTCACGCTTCCAATCTAATATCTGGAAGTTCACGCCATCGGCGTGTGATGACTGGTTTGAAGGGAGCCTTAAGATACCAAAGCGAGCCAAGGAGGGCAGACGGCAGGCAGAAAAAGAAGGCGACGAATCCTCTGGTCGAGGGCAAAGAAGCCAAAGGAAGGATCATCAGGAGCGGAGACGGGACAACAGGGTTGAGACAGGTGCGAGAGCGAGAAGCCGGGATGATAGGAGGAGCGAGATGGAATTCCTCGGGAGAGAAGAGATCCAGCAGCGTGGCCGAGGAGAAAGAGAGCAAGATGAGGACGAGCAACCTGGAATCCGCGTCCTCGGCCCATGCTCTGGCAAGGTCGTGCGAATTCTTTTGCTCCTCTCCTCCACCACCACCACCGCCACCTCCTCCGCCGTCCTCTTCCTTCCTTCTCGCGCGTCCTCGCGTGCTTTATTGGCCTCGGCGCGGGATCCTGCGGGATTTATTGCGATAATTGGACGCCGGAATCGGCCGGCCATTCTCGATCTACTCGGCCGCGCAGTGCTTTATTGCCCCCGCGATCATTGTGTCGCGCCGGCATGACGACACCGCGGGATATTTATGAGATCGACCTGCGATGATCTCTCCCCGATTCGATCCCACTGCTGATCCATCCCTCCCTCCCTCTAACACTCGAGCCTCCAGTCATTTTGTCAGGAACGATGAGTTAACTTGATTGATACCTCCATGAATTATTCGCGCATTGTTTCCGAAATTAGCTTCCAGATTTATCCCTCTCTCGTCAACTTCCTTTTAATCTCGAATTAATGTGTAATCCAATGAATGTTCTGTTTTTTCTATTTAAATCTTAGTGCTAAATTCGAAGCTAGTTATTCATTGGAGTGAATTTGAAGTGGTCTCCGCGGTACGCGGGTTGAAATTGAGGCCTCTGGTGCGTGAGTGTCGAATAAAGGAACCCGTCGAAAGATATTTATTAGGGAGTCCGAGGTTGTCGAGCTCGCGCCCCCGAAAACTGGCTCATTAATCACGCGAGCTCGACGGGAACGTGCCAACGGAAAAACAAATCACACGAAGCAGCGGGAGGAACTTGCTGCGTGTGATCGACCATCGGTGATCGAGAAGACAGCCGCTAGCTCTGGCGCAAGGACCAACCCATCGAATACTTAGAGATCTAACTCCAAACAGTTTTCCCACAAGCTCCCTTTCTCCCTCCTCACAGTCAACTTGGAGGATGTTGGTGGAAAGGCGAGAAAAGCCGATGGGAAGCAAGGGAAAAAGGTGGAGTGGGATGAGGGTGGCCGGAAGGAGGTCGGTTAACGAGTCCCAGCGAAGAGAGGAATCCGCAGTGGTGGCGTGCAACACCAACTTTGATTGGCAATCATTTCTCACTGCCAGTTGCAAGAACGTTATTACCGATCCTACTTTGATGATACCAGAGCCTTTCTCCTCGCACCTTTTTATGCCTTGGAAATATGTACTAGTTCCAAGCACAGTTCGAAGTTTACGAAAATATTAGTTTCCCCTTCCTCCACTTAAACCGACTGGCTCGCAGCCACTTCAATAGGAGATTCCTCAATACTGTGCTTACTTTCTCATGGCGCTCTTCCTTGGAAAGGTGCTCGCGACTCCTCGGCCGAATCAGCTCTGGTCGATTCTCGTCACCTCGGGAAACTGATTGGAATAATTTAAAAGGCACCTTTTATTCCCGGCGGGTGAGCGGCTGGTAACGCGATTATCCGTCGCCTTAATGGAACGGGGAATCGACTGGCTGTAGGGCGACGTTCGCTCTAATCGGATCAAGGATTATTAAGTCGATTGGCAGACGGATGCGGTAATCGCGAAATTCGCGTAGAACGGCTTTGCATTGAGATCGTTGGCTTAAATGTTCGATATAGCACTGACTCGAATATACCAAATCCGCTCGGCGATCCTACGATTCTCTTAGGCGACTCCTCGAGCGCGTCGCTTTATTCGCTCCAGCTTGAAAGTTGATGAGAGGATCCATTATTATCGGGGACAGTGGATTCAGCATGTCTCTCTATAGAAACGAATTCAGAGCAGAAATCGAGGTGTAATCGATAATAATCTGCTGGCCGAGGGGGAAATGTGCTCCAGTGGTCTTGGGATGCATTCGAAACAGAAGCTCGACGGGCTTGGTGGTAGTCATTGGGCGAACTCTCTCCTTCTCTCTCTTTCTCTTTCTCTCGCGCGCGCGCCCGAGTCACTGGAGCGCCCTTGGCACCGTATTATTACACGGCATTGTTTCTTAACGAGATATAACAGGTCGGGCAAGAAGCAGCGACCGGTCGTCGTCGCCCCTTTTTGTCCTTGGTCGTTCAATCAGGCCGCATCTTCTACTGGCACCGGCTTCCCCTCCCCAGATATATCCATAAGGCTCGAATTGGCTGGGATGCTCCGGAGCCTGCGGGGTAGTCCTATTAAAATCTGAATGCCACCGCCAAACCACCCATTCCCTCCTTATTCTATCCGTATCAGCGTCGTAACGACCGTAATTAAAAAGTTGGTCGTCCGCCTTCTCCTTAGATTTTCAATGCGATCGACTGACGTCGCCCGCCCCGAGCATACTTTCGCCAACAGGCACTCGATCTTCATTCTCCAGTTCTCTGCTTTTCTTCATCAGAAAAATCATACCGACTTCTTATTGTCCTCGCAGGCTCTGGCGACCCAAAAACTTAAATCATCGATATTCATTGAAACAACGACACTTTCTTCAGTTAAGAATCTGCCCCAGTTAACATGAATTGTTAGTGTAAAGCTAGTCTGCTTAGAAGATAATGGAGAGTTTGCTCGTTGAGCAGATGTATCCGGATCTTGTCTAAATTTGATTGGGGCGGGCGGAGAGGATAGTCCATATAAGAGGCTGTCGAGCCACTAAACGTTCCATTACGGGCTCGCTAGTTACACGAAGTGCATATCACCGGCGCAAGCTCGTACTAGTGGAACGGTCAACAAAGTATTAAGCAGGGAGTTTCGCCTGGTTGGTAGACTGGTGAAGGAGGCGTGCAAGTTGCCGTCGCGTCGCGTCGGTGGAGGTAAGAGGCTCCGGAAGATGGAGATGGAGATGCCGGGAGCTTCTGTGCCCCGGGTTCTCAGGCGAACCATTAAACCGTATCGTCCTCGGGCGCGAGGAGTCATGGGATCACCCAGAGTAAACCGCCCGGCTTACGATCTTCCTCCTTCCCGTAAACACGACTTACCTTCCGACCATCGAAAAACCCTACCAACCCTTCTCCCACCGCTCCGCACCGCTCTCCTCCATAGAAATAATTCATCTCGCAGAAGAGCGCTGCTCAATTAATAAGGCAATGGCGTTTATCATCAACCAGTTCGCGTCCATGTTCCCTCCCCCGGTTTCCTAGGTAAACTATCCAGCTATTAATTGTCGACTAATTGAATCCCGCCGCTTAGCCTCCTATTACCTGAATATATTAATCCGATTGTATCCCCACCCTGCCCTCCTTTTCCCTCTGCTAAGAAGACAAGGAGGAAGAAGGGTTGGCCGGCGCTCCCGATAATTTACGGTTAATTCGCTCATATGCATCCTGCCGGGAAGAAGGGGCGCCGCTATAAATTACGCCGCTCCGAGGTTTCGCGAGAAGGCCCCCGCAATTAAAATGCGCCGAGCTACGGTTTTTTAATTAGTTCCATGCGGCAGCGCAGCAGTCCCTTGGTTCAGCGTGTAACACGCTATCGAGCGCTTATTGGGCATCCACCTTTTCGTGGCTCGCCTTCCTCGCTCGCTCGCTCGCTCGTGCACTAGCCTCTCATCCTCGATATTCTCCACGCTCGAATACCCTTCCACTGAAGGCGGCCTGGCTATCTGCATGCCCTATCACCCTGCGGGCCCTTTGACTGCTGCCTCTTCCTCTGTTGACTCTCTATCGAGCAGTCCGCCAAATATCCTCCCATATTTCCTTATACTTCCATGGGAATTCCTCCCTCGTGTTACTTCGAGCCTGAAGAGTTTAATTGTTCTCGGCCGAGAAATCTTTCGTATTCATGCAATCTCACTGGTAATAATAGCCGTGTAATGCAGATCAATTTGTCATAGGGATTTGAGTGCAGAGCTTCCTGGCAGTGCAATGATGTCCTTTAGTAGTTGACTCTATCTCAATCCTCGATGCGTGCATCGTGTTCGTCCTGTCGCTCGGTACTCGAGTACTGTTATTACCGTAGACGTCTCCGGCCCGATATCAAGATCCCCCGCCCGGCCATCACAGCTTTCCGCTCGCTCTGACTTTTCCGCTCGACACGATAAACGAGCCTGTCGCCAAACTACTAGTGACTCGGACGATCTGATAGCGAGTCACCCGCCCATTTATAGGATTCCCGGCGTCCTAATCACGATCGCTCTCCATTCGAACCAACGAAATCGAGCATACCACTATACAAACTTACAGATTAGAAGCTCCGGGGAAATCCTCCGCCGTTCCTCCTCTCGTTCCTCGACACTTCCTCCGGGTGTCGCGCAACAAAAGATAATCAAGATCGATTATTGGGTAGACAGAGAAACGATCGATGATGAACTCAGCCAATGAACGAAATTAGATAAAGGAAACTCCGATGTTTCCTTGACTTATAGACAAGTCAAGCAGAGTTCTATGAACTGATCGGAAATAGTATATTGATTATAGGAGGTCGTTGAATTAAAACGTCTCGAGTATCGTCGACAAGTCGGATCGTCGGAGGTAATATATTAGGCGCGGCGCAATCCGTGGAAAGAGGATGGAGCGAGTGGCGACTATTCTTCTCGAATTAGTGTGGCTCGCTTTGTCATTAGAGGAACTTCCAGAGAGCGTGTATCCCAGGAACGCGGGTCCGCAGGAACAAGCAACAAAGAGTGGAGGGACACGCCGCAAAAGAATAAATGACAGAGTGAGCGGGCGCTCTCTTCCTCAGGACACACCGAGTCTCACTCTCGCTCTTGCTCGATCGGAGAAAAAAGCCATGTTGTTTGAGATAAAATGAGAAGCAGTCGGACCTCGGGAGGAGAGCGGAGGAGAGAGAGAGAGAGAGAGGGGGGATGAGGCCGCCACCCGCACGCCGATCGCGGGACAAAAAAGGCGAACTATTAAGTCGGGCCCAGCCGGCGAAAAGCGAGCTGGATAGGAGTTGGTGGGGCCGCCGGAATCGGGCCCCAGCTGGGAGGTCTCTTGCTTTTCGGAGCCACAGCCTCCTCGCGAGTTGAATCATCTTCGCCTCCGGTTCGAGGAAGCCCACCTCGGATTAATGCCCCGCTAGAAGCCACGGGAGCTGGCTCCTGTACGTATCCCCCGTTCCTCGCCATCCTTAGGATTTTTCTTCTGCCTTCAGCATCCACCGAAACACGTCAGATCCGATAAAGAAGTTGATTAGATCGCCCCGAGATACCCTACTTTTGCTAGAATGGTAGATTCATTCGAAATTATTGTCAATCATATTTAAAACTCAGAGATACTTCACAATTTTTCTTCAATAACTAATCCAGCATTTGATATTAAATATTTCTCTATGTCGTAATTGGAAGCGACAGAAATAACGTGTAGGAATTTAACACGTGTTCGGCGAGGAGGAGGCGTGGGAGGATGTGCTCGGTGGTGTGGGTTGGCCAAGAGGACCTCGAGATATAGGAGTGAAAGATTGGATCCCCGAAAAAGCTATCGCGGAGGTAGGTCCCGAGTGTAATCGGTGCGTATCGGCGCTCTTTTATGCGGCTTGTTATTTTATCTCCGGAGCGTCGCGCTCGTTAATTTGTGGTCACCGGCACAAAGCGGAGCCCAAGCTCAGGTTCGAGACAGCAATTTTACTCGAACGATCCTTAGTCCCCCTGGTCAATGTGTACGTGTATCCATCTATGTGTATGTGTGCGTGTGTTTGTTCTGGCCGCTCTGGCATTGTCGAGGGAGAAAATTAAGCCTGGTTAGGACAGGGAAGTCTTCCTTCCCCGAGAAGGTTCCTTGGGACAGCAGATCCTCCTTCGTACGCTGACAAGTTTTCCGGGCCAATTAATCCCCAATATGTCCTACGGCTCTTCTCCTTTGTCTTCATTTCATCAGCGTGACCGAGGACCAAATTGCTCCATCTATTTCCATGGTATTTTCCGAAAATTCACCAGTTCTCTTCCCTCACCGTGATTAACAGTACATCTTCTAATTTTTCAATAAGGTTTACAGAACGTGTAGACAAGCGGATCTGGAGAATAGGGATGCGTGGATCTGTGTAACTTGAGAGTTACGTGAGACACTACAAAGTCAAAGACAGGGGAGCGAGGACATTTGCAAATACTAGTGGATGCATATTGACTAGTAGAGGTATTTCATCGCTTCGCAGAGAATCCTGACTCCCCTAGCAGGTTTCGCAATGCTCCTGATATTGCATGTGCCTTGATGTTCCTAGTGTTACACTCGCGTAAAGCTTCCACGATCGACGTTGTCTCGTCTTTCTGTGAAGTGTGCGGAATAGAAGGAAGTCCTGATGCAATGAGACTGGGTGACCTCATTTCCTAGATACAAGTCGCACCTCGTAATCCTTGACGCAGACTTTCCCGATGCGCTCCTATGTTTCTGCATGTCGGCCTATCGCCGACTGTGGGATAAAAGTGTCGCCTTGTCGGTGAATCGGATGTGACACTGGCAGAAAGCCTCTGTGTCTGTGTGCGCACGCTTTTCCGTTCACACAGTTACCGGGAACTCGGCAACTCCCTGCTCATCATTTTTCTCCCGGGGCTAAATGGTTTAGATATCGTGGAATTTAATTACAAGCCTGCCATTACTCACCGACATTGTCGGGCGAGCGCGAGCGCGCGCACCGCGCTCTCTCTCTCTCTCTCTCTTGTTATTATTACGAGCATGGACCCGCTGCTCGCTGCTACCATTGTCCTCATTATCACGATTGCAATTATCGTTACCGCAATTACTACCGCCAGGATGTTTGCTGTTAATGTAACACACGACTCTGATGGAAATTCACCGAGTCACTGCCCGTGTCCGATAAGTTTTCCGCGTTGCCCTTTCCGCTTCTCTTTTCCCATCCTGTTACGCTTTCAGTGATTGCCTCGCACTTGAAAGATCATCGATACACATGAATGTTTGATTCAGCCAAGCCTCACTCACTCGCCTTCCGGCAAACGAAACTTGCCGCAATTAACAAACTATTTTCCTAGCGAATTAATAAGGGAAACGCCTCAAGTTGACGTATGAAAGGCTTTACTTTGGAACTTGGGATATGTTTACCTTGAGAAGTTAGAGAGGAAAGGCGAGTGGAGGAAGGTACTTCTCTCGCTTGAGTGGTAGATTGTTTTCGGTACTTTCCTAGTCTTTTACTAAAGAACTTGATAGTTCAAGTGTGATAAGTATTCTACTCGAACTATGATACCTTGATGGCAGTGTACAGGGTGTCACTTGCGTTTGAATCACCACCAAAAATTGGATATTTTCGATGGCCAAAAATATGGGGAAGAAAAAATGTTGAGCTGGGGCTCTGAAATTTATATCACATCTTCCCTGATGCAAGGGCACACGTTTCTACTTGTTTGTACCTGTTTCTACCCGTATGTGCCTGTTTATACCCGTATGTGCCTGTTTATACCCCCGCGTGCGACTTAAATTTAAAAAAAAAATTGAGCTAGGGTCTTGAAATTTATATCACATCTTCCTTGTTGTAAGGGGAGACTGCCCACCAAATTTCAGCCCCGGAAAATGTCGTGAAGTCCAAAAAATATGGGGAAAACTAGCGAAAATTCCGAAAAAATCGAACTTTAAAGGCAGTTTTTTTAGTGTTTTCGATAGAAATCCGGACTTTTTTCGACGTATTTCTTGTTTTCTATCCGTTTTCATTCATAAACAATCGATTCCTGAAGAAAAAACCCGAGTTCGGAGACCTTCGAAAAATCGTGAAAAATCTGAAGGGGTACCCCTTAAGAAAAATTTGCCGAAAAACCAATTTTGAGCTAGGGCTCTGAAATTTTTATGGTATCTTCCTTGATGCAAAAAAATATTCCCCACCAAATTTCAGCCCCAGGAAACGTCGGGAAGTCCACCAAAAAAAATAAAAACCGTTAAAAATGAGCAAAAATGCACTTTTTTGGATGGTTTTTCGACCCGTTCTCGTTGCAAATTCGGACTTTTTTTCACGGATTCTTTGTTCTCTATCCACCCTGATACGAAAACAATCAAAATATCCCGGGTTCGGCCGATTTTGAGAAACTTGAAAAAATTGACTATTCTCGAGGGTCGAACATAGGTGAAAACCTAAACTTTCAGCTAGGACTCTGAAATTTATACCACTTCTTCCATGACGCAAGGGCACATTCTCCACCAAGTTTCAGTCCCGGGGAAAGTCGGGAAGTCAACCAAAAAAAAAAATAAGGGCTAGGAGAGTTCTGATTGAAAGGCAAGTGAATCACCCTGTACACTGTCGGTCATCAAGTTGACAGTGTTTAACACATTTAATTACCGTTTCCCATGTGGAAAGGCCACTTTCACTGCTAGAGAAATTGCATGATGCAATCAAAAACACGCGCGTGTAATTTAAAAGGAGCGGAGTGAAAGTAGAAGGGAACGCGAAGGGGAAGATTGGAGAAAAATGAAAGTTGTAGGAGACAGGGAGGGTTGGAAGTTGCGAGCGGAAGTTGGAGTTAGGCGAAAGCTCAGTTGGCTGGATGGAATTGCATGTAGCGTTGCTGAATATGCCGGTTAATGGAAGGCCCTGGATTATTCTCAAGACAGCTCGAGCAAAGCGTGCACGCGCGCGCGCGTGTACATGGTGTACGTCCTGCTGGCTTGGCAGCAGCACCCTCCACGGAGAGGAAGCCTGCCGGCATAGACTGCACACCTAAATGACGCTGGCTTGGCCGGTAATTGCGTTTATTAAAATGTTACGCGTTCTAGTTCTCGCGTGCGCCTTGGTAGAAAAGCGTGGCCAGTCTAGCGTAAGGCGAGTCCGTTAAGCCGCTATCGGGACTCCTTGGCCAAGTGCTGCGACGTTATAATCTCGGCGACACACCGCTTATTTGCGGAATAAGCGTGCCGCCGAGCTAAACTTGAAATTAGTGTCCTCATAGTGTGCTCACTTTACTACAAAATTACAGTTCCATGCTGGCAATCGCTATTGCGAGAGTATGCCAGCTCGACTGATTGAGCCAAGTAGTAGTCGAGCGTATATGGTCAGCCACAAATTTGGTAATGCCATACCTTTCATAATACAGACTTTCAATCTTAGAATTTTCTTTCCTCGGAATACGATATACCGAAAGTCGTAGATTGGAATTAAGGAGCCACTGACTGGGATAGTAATGGTTGGGCAGATATAGTGATCCCATACTTTGGATAATAGTGATGTTCAGTTTTAGAATGTTCTTTGCTGGAAACATCAAAGGTCGTAGATTTGCATTAAGGGGAGGGTAGGTCGGGGAAAAATTGGTGAATTTTTGCAGGAAGAAGGTTTCCATCGGCGCGGCGCGGCGCGGCGAGAGCGCAGTGCATCCTGTCGCTCGCGCCGCGCCGCCTAAGCATGTCGTAACTTTCCTCCGCGGAGTGGAAGCGCTCTCGTTATGCCGTTATGCATCGTCGTTCCGCAGTAGAGGGCTCGTGCGAGTGCGCTCGCACGAACCTGGCCTCCGGAACTGCGAAAAACGGCCGCTGCACTTCACGAACCTTGTCCGAGTCGGAGGTGCAGCTATTTTTCTGAATGCTCCCAGTTATCACAGCTATTCTTCCGACTATGAGCGTACCAGATACTGCCCGACATTTCCAGCCGAGCACACTCGAAAACCGGCGGCAAGCATCCCATCTCGAGGAGGCCAGGTTTGTTACCGATATTCCGAGCAATTCGAGCGTGTTCTCCAAGTTAACCCAAGTTCCCCTACACAGCTTTCCTAAGTAACCGAATCTCCGTTACACAGCTACTGCCGGAAAGTGCAGAATTTGCAATGATAGAAGTATATACTACTTGCCGAATCCCACTTCTCTCAGGCTTTCCATAGAGAGAGCGTGTATAGTCGAGTATGCCATTTGATATGGCGTTCGCAAAAGAAGTTCTTTGCTTAAAGCATGCATTATCCGGCGACTTTTATAGAGGAGATATTAAAGTTCTTTTCAAAGCAGTGGGAATAATTGTTTTATTTCGATTGAACGTCCTCCTAGCTTTCACATTTCTGTATCCGATTATGGATTCCGAATGAGAATAGGTATTGGCTGTGTACTTTCGATCGGAGGCTCGCATTTTTCGATGCCGGTATCGCATTGCTCTTGCCGGAGGTAAATAAGCCGGCTTATTGAAAGCGGCCTCGTCCCCCGTAGGCCAGTGCATTCCTATCGCGAAATGCATGGTGGCGATTCAACGAGCGTGACCGCGTTTCCGCGCGTTGCCCCGCATAATTCCCCGGCACCTCCTGGGCATCGCATGCGTGTGCCATTTACAGGAGCGACAGCCTGCAGAGCTTGCAAGAGTGCCTGCTCGAGAGATAGAGGAGAGGAGACGGAGCGCGATGGAAAAGGGGTGTTTGGGGCCTTGGCAGGGGAGAAAAAGGCGAGAAAGAACGGACGGCCGCTAGAGATTGGAGGCTGCGTGTCTCGGTGAAAAGCACGGCCATTATTTCGGCCCGAGCTCTCTCCCTTTTTCTCTGTGCGGACGTCCACCGCCAGGAATGAATATGCAAGAAGCCCGCCCGGCGAATATTTACGACGCTCGCTTATACCAGGCGCGCGCCCGCGCCCGCGCGGCCTCTCTGTACTATGCGTCTACTACGGGGCCGGTTAGTTTGAAAAGACGAAGCCGAGCAGAACCGAAGCCACGCAATTGCATCCACCGTTCTTCCTCGCCGCTCTCGAAGCGCGTCCCGTCCATCCGGCCGTTCTCTCGAACGGACGCTGCTGCCACCGCCGCGCCGCGCCGACACCGCCGCCGAGGATCAATGAAACATCGTTTCGCTCTCACGCTCGCAATAATGATCGCACGATTCCCTATGCATACGAGATCAGGCCCGTTAACGAGGCCAGAAGGCCCGCTCGCTGTCCTTTCGATTCCGAGGAAATTCGGCTGCCACTTGGCCGGAAAGAAATTCGAGCTTTCGCCCAGGAGTACGAGTGTCCCTATAGAAAGTGGAGAAACAATTCCTTACTCCAGAACTTCCTTACTTCAGAAAGCTCGGAGCCTTGAAACTCGCTCTTCGTAATAAGCGAGTAACCAGAGGTCGCTGCTCAAAAGCGCAGCTCATTAAGCCCGCATTTTCAGAAACCGAAAGCTGCGCCCGCTTCCCTACAAAATCCTCGAGAGTATGCCCTTTCTTCGGCAGCGGGCAAAGAATGCCCGCACACTTTTCCGCGCTCGAAGCTTTGCCCCTGTTTCTTTCGGGACTTCTCTCTCTCTCTTTCACTCTCTTTCTCGTAATCGTTGGCTGGGTAGCCTAATGTCGCTTCTCCCGCTAATTCCCTCTCACCCTTGGGAACACGCTAGTCCGCTCAACGAAAATATATGATCGTTGTAACGCCAGTTAATACGTTTTCGGGGCCTCGAAACGCCCGGCACTGTGCCCTTTCCGGGATGGGTTTATTGGTGCATTGAGAGGAACGCTTCTACGGATAGTATGTACTTCCCTCGGGAAAGCCTTCCTGAATTAATAGCGAACCTTTACGAGTGCGATACGCTCCCCCTTGCGTAAGGGTTGTCCTTACGCCTGTTTCTTCGAGCATTACTCTCCAACAGGAATCGCTCAGGAATAAAGTCTCGCGCCGCTTCGCAAATAAGCGTAGAAATAAGCGAGTCTTTTTACAAAGCAGTCTCCGGCGGACTTGCATCGGAGCGCGCGCCTTCCTGGAAGCAATTCCCTTAATGATATCCAGATATCCAGGGCTTCCCGTGTATTTTGATAGAAATAGTACTCCCAGATGAGAGGAAAAGCTTGGAATAAATAGTAGGCGGGCATCAATCCGAGAGCTGACCGAGAGACTTCTCGAGGAGAGGAGAAGCTTCTGGACTATCTCAGGAAGGGTGCTCTATTTAAAAAGCGAGGCTTTCGTCACATCTCTCTCCAACAAGACTTATGCGTTGGCGTGGCAAGAGGGACACGCTAGGGACACGCACTTCTCACCGGAAGCACACTTATTTCTGTGTCTTCACGAAATCCCCGACTGGCAGTGTCGCCGAGAGGAATTAAGAGAGCGAGAGAGGTCCTGTAGCCCTTTTACTCAGAGAGAAGTTTCCTTCCTGAAAGCAGGCTCTTCCTGCCTCGTGATTCCGCGAACACTCATTCCCCTCCTATGATTCATTATATCGTAGATCGATGCCACGATAACCAGGAATAATCAAGAGTGCGACTAGCGTGCGATCGTTATAATGACTCTAATACGCTTATTACCGCATGCCCGGAGGCCAAGACAACCACCTACCTATCTCCTCCATCTACTCTATCACCATTCCGAAGGTTAACGCGCCTCGGGCATTAAATCGCTAATACTTTGCCAGGAAGTCCAGAACTCACTGATGTCGTCGACCAATCCTAAAAATACACGGTGAAAATAAGCGGGCAAAAGGAGAACTTGGAAGTAGTCGTGTACGTGCACTATATAGACTGGTTTCCTAGAATATCATTACTCCATTTGATAATTTAAACATTCAGCAATGTACAGTGTTGATCAATGTATGCGGATTTACAATAACTCAACTTAAAGAAAAATAGGATGCCTTATGGACTATTTAGGCTCATTGTTTAGTTACCCTTCTGAAGAGTAAGCGTAATAAAATATAGTTTATATAGTTGTATAGAAAATATAATGTTCAACAGTGAAGGAATTATTGAAATCGGACCAGTAGTTTCTGAGATATTCGTGGAGGCATTCCCACACAAACATTCTTTTATTATACATTAATAATGGTATGGAAGTATAGATACAGCTATATAGAAGACAAAGCGCACATCGGATAATGCAATAATATCATTATTTTCTATCTATTATTCATTTCTCAATGCAGGAACCTTTCATAAAGCGCGAAACAGTAACGAGAAAGGGTAGCGAATCTGTGTGACACCAACACTTTGAAAGATATCGATCGGCCAGACCGAGTAAAACAATCGATATTCTAAATTTAGTGGACCAGCAGGCAGTTGGTCACATGACTCCAGTAGTCCCGTCCGCCATTACGGTGTCAGTAGGTCTAGGTTGGAGGCGCGCGGCAACCGACGCTTTCGAGTGCGTGCTTGTAAAAATTCGGCGAGTGAAAGTGATCCTGGCAGTTTGCATCCATTATAAACAACGGCGATCTGTTCCTAACAAATTAGTGATGTCCGTAAGTACAATTCGAGCGCCCGAAGTGCGCCATATCATGAGGTAACGAAATTAGGAATCTCTTCTTCACTTAGGTTATATGCTTCGGCGCGTCTTCTACTTTTCTCGACGCAAGCAAGGCACATGCTAGTCCGTGAAGTTTGTTTATCCGGGAAGGGAACATTGAGGACAAACTGCGAAAGGCTTCGCCAGGTTAATCATGCGTGCTGGATGTGCAGTAACAGCGTGTTGCGTCTTTACGAGCCCGAAGAGATTTGTGACGCCAGGCGGCCAGGATCGACAAGTGCGTCGTATCAGTCGCGACTAGATTCGTGCGAATTCGCTAATTCTCGTGGCACAGAAGGCTCACCGGTGACCTAAGAAAGAGCCACTTGTTATTGTGGTGCGGAATAGTGAAGTGCGACGATGGGAGTAAACAACATCGACACCGAAACGAGCATGCAGTTGCTGGCGTCGAAGGAGAAGGAACATTCTTTGTGGAGAGTACTGAAGAAGCGTTACATAAGAGGGCATAGAGACTCAGAGAACGATGAGATTGCCCGAGCATGGAACGCATTTGGTACTTGGTAAGTTCGACGTACTATTTGGTTATGTTTCAGCATTCTACATGCCTCATACTGGGCACAACTGAAGTATCTGCAATCGTTATTGCATAAGGACTGTGTTACTTTATATATTTGCACTATGACAAGTGATTATGGAATATTGATTTCGTGAATTTATTATTCTTCAATGAATAATTTCGCGATCAATATATTCTTTTAAGTATTAGGAAGTTGAATCCTACAATCAGGTTAGTTTTCGCTTGCGAAGAAGCGTTTTAAGATTACAGCAACTAAACATGAATAATGCATACCTTATTTTTCTTCTAGTTTGGTTAGTTTTGAGCATTAAAGCATAATCAGGGCTCTCAGGAAGCAAATCCGATTCTTAGATCGTAATTAAAGATTTCGAAAGAGAAATTGCGTTGTATGATCGTCGGTGTTGAATCGCGAGAATACTTTTCTGTTTGGCCAAGTAGCATCATGTTGTAATTTGAATGATACTTGGCCAAGAGGGCCCTTAGTGTCGAGAGGGACACCTACAGCTAGCTACCTCATTAATCCTCAGCATCATTACACCAGTACTTTGCTTAAAGAGCCTTTCTTGGCAGATCACAAGACTGAAACTTCAGTTTAATATGACTAATCATAATAACAGGTCGAGAAGCATTGTTTAACTTCTTTGCTGCAAAAGAAACTCTTATTCTTTGCCCTTTTTGTAATATTTAATTACTCAGGCATGTTTTTGCCAACCAAATTTATTCCTTAAGACAATTTATAACTCTTACCACATTCATGGAACATAAAGTACTGGAAATTCGGTATTCCAGCTCTCGCAATACCTACGAATGAGATGTTAAGTAACCAGGACGCATTTCACGCGGTGGTAAAGAAGTTTTGTCAGCTCTCTTATTGCGGATATCCGCGACACTTTACTCTGTAGTTTCGAGGGCCGTTCGTACTTGCGGTGTATCAGTGTCAGGACGAAGTGAAACAGGAATATTTTTCCTCGTCGAGCTTGGAATAGGATTATAATAGGACGGCACAATTACCGTAGCAAGGAAAGTTGCCCGTTCGCCGGTTCGGAGAGAGGGAAAAGGAAGGAGAGAATACTTTCGCGCAAGAAAGAATTTATAATCAGCAAGTTGAGCTCGTACTGAGTTCGTGTAATACGCTTTTAATACGGCATGCTGCCTGCATCCTCCTTTCTTGTACCTCGAGAAAAATCAGCCTACTTACTAACAGTATCAAGCAATTAAGGCATTAAGTTATTACATGTGAAACATAGAATATTCAGTAATAATTTATATTAGAAACCCCCATATTTCATACATGACATCTGATACTTCATCAGTTCTCAACATTTAAAGGCATTCACAGAAAAATTAGCCTAGTTACAAACACTATCAGTACAGATATGAAATTGATACATGATATGTTTAATTTTCACAGATAATTGAGATTGAAGAATCCAATATTTCGCATGTGATATATAATATCTAATTTCTTTTCGACATTCACAGGTAGCTTGCTTTCCAGGCAAGTAGTAAAAATCGAGAACGTGAACGATGGATGGTCGATAACTTTCATTTTGATTGCGATTACCTCGAATCGAGTTAGTGTTCGCGTAAAGCCAGAATAAAACTTGGCTGGCGGTTAAAGTGTCGACGGATGGCCGGGCGATCATGATTACGAAAGGGCTGCTAAAACCATTTAAAAACCGAGCAGCTTAATGTCAGGTCGTTACCATCAGATCGCTTTAGACCTGCTGTAATATTCTTTTACTAGGTGCTTTAATTGGTAATATGGCCAGCGTGGCACCATTGGAGGCCAGTGCATTTCCTTTGACATTCTGCCCTGCCTACGACAAAACTGTCCAACTCCCTTTCTCCTCACTTTGTCTCTCTCGGAAACGCGTTTGGCCTTCGTGAAAGGGAGGGGTATTGCTCGGAGAGGAACGCATGGAAATTGCCGTGGTTTAATACGGGGGGTGGAAACCACAGCAAAGGGAACATTTTTCATTTCCATTATGGCGCGCCTTCTCTAGGATATCACGCAATCCTTCTGTTATGGAAATACGTGGCCAGGCTTTCTCTCACGCGATCCCTCAAACGTTTAGCTCCAAGCAAACCAGAGTTCTCCATTGAAAATTTCGGCCGCCCCTTCTATTTTTACTGCTTGCTTGCACATTTCAATCGCATCCCCGATCAATTCTTTAATCTAAGGCAGCAGTGCGCCCTCGGTCGCGCTGGAATTCCCAGTTGAGTTATTTCCGTTCCTCTCCCTAGTCGTCTACGCATTAGCGGTGCTCTTCCAATTTCCGTGAAAACATTCTACCGCGCCGGCGAGAATTGCGATCGGAATGCATCGATAGCAAGAGCGTGTTATCATTGTTTCCCGGTAAAATAAAAGTGCCGGCAGTACTTTCACGTATTAGATTCCATTTCTGGCAGGCGTAACTCGTCAAGTTGCGCGGTGTGCGCGCGCGATGTAGTCGAGTTCGGAGAAGGTATCGCCGGCCGCGTAGGTAGAAGAGGGAACAGTAACTTTCGTCGGGAGAAAAGAGTACGCGGAGAATATTGAGCTGAATTCTTCACGGGTACGTAGGAGTGCATGAGCCAGCCGGCTGGCATGGGCGTAGTAGGCATACGTGTTCACATGGATGGTATACTGACTAAAGGATTAAGCGTGGAGTGAGACAGCAAGTGCGTATATGTGTGTATGGATGGGAGAAGGAAGAGAGAGAGAGCGAGTGAGGGAAGGAAGGCGAGCTTAGCCGAGTGGGTAAAGGTACGAGGAGAAAGAGCCGGCAGTAGGGAAAAGACACGCGACGGAAGCACGGGGGCAGCCGAGCACGTCAAACAGTAATCAGCGGAGGCAAACACGACGCGTAAATATGACGTGCCTCTTGCAACAGAACGAGAGAGACAAAGAGGGGAGTGACACTGGGAGAAGGAAAGGGAAACTTAAGAGGGAATGTAAGGCTAGCTTTAGTCAGACGTCGCTGCCAAGAACGCGAAAGCGAGCAGACTAACGACGATCCGTTTCCCCTTCTGCTTCCTTCCTTCCGTCTGTCCCTCCTTTTTCTCTTTCGTCCATAAAGCCTGATATTCGCCTCCGCCCGCCCGCCTTTTGTTCTCGATTCTCCTCCATACATTCTAGCCACACACCGTGTCTCGGCGGACATCCGATTATCGCCGCTGATTAGCTTCTACTTCTGACCCTTTTTCTCTCGCGACCTAAATTCACGATGTGCTGCTTCCTTCTCTTGAGAGGGAATTGGACCATTTTCTGTGCCATTGGGCTTCAGGTTTGGCTTGGGAAGGTTTGCATAGTATTGCTGGGACTTGCAGTTCCCTCTCAGTCGTCGGTAAACATGTACTACTTTGAACAGACGCTCCTTATTCCGGCATACAGCCAACTTTAAGCGGCGGAGTTCCCGCGGACTTCACAATTAATTCGCAAAGTAATTCGAAGCAGGAACTTTAACCTCCGCCCTCGCGCACAAGGAATTACACTCGTTTGTAGCGGCGGCTCGGGAACTTCCGGCGCGAAACATTCCCCAAGTATTTTACATTCCTCGAGGAGGCAAAAATAAATCGGCGAGTGGCCTCTTTGAATGCAGAGCGACACTTTCTATCCCATTGCGGAGATCTAATATTCTAATGGTCGCGTCGCCGCGAAAGTTTCATTTAAATGGAGGGATTAATGTAGCTAGTGCATGTTTCATTAGAAAGTGGCTGAGGTCATAGATTTCAATTGGAAAGACAGTAAGACGCAGTAGTCAATCCTTTCTTTCCATTGGGATCTTGGCAGGAGGACGGGAGAGGCTCGAGATAAGCGTTATTGACGCTAAATGCTCACTCGTGAAAGGTGCTTCAGAGGGTGCATGGACCCCTGTAGACACTCGAGGCGAAGACTGGTAGGGATAGAATGGAAGAAGGAGGAGAGGCAGGGAGAATGAGAATCTCCCTGGCCATTTTTGCGAATTAAATTAGAATGGCCGAGCAGCTTGACGTCATCGAAAAAGATAGGTGGTCCATTCGCGAAATGAGAGTGGGCACTTCAGACGCTTCTTCCCGGGCTTCCATCCTACTAGAATTCCTCGCCGGAACTATTTTCTTTCGGACTTCGGTCTATCTAATTTTGCCAGTTCTTTCTGCGTAATTCCCATTTCCTCCGGTGCTCTTGCTCCTCCATCGACTATTCAGGAGAGTCAGCTGTAATCACCGCGAGACCGTAGTTTAAAGAAGCCAAGGTAGTTTCTTGGTGGAAAAGCAGCGAGCAGAAAGAAAAGCGATGTATAAGGAGTGCGCGGATTCTTCGCCCGCATTTCCCTCGATCTCGCTGTGCTGGCAGTGGAAGATGGTGGATGCGGGTATACTTAACATTGGTTTATCTTGACTAGCAGCCAGTGCGCACATGGTTATCGGCATTAACGGCGACACATGCTGTATGGCACCAGTGATATTTCACTGACAATAACGGGGTTATCCTATCGCTTGTGCCACTTGCATGCCCTCCGTGCCGGCACGCTTTATTGTCGGCTCGCAATAGGACCATGATCACTTTTTACCCGCTCACTTCACGTTCACACTTGTACGCGCCGAATTGAACTTTCCACGGCTATACACCTTTCCCACTAGCCGTGAAATGGATGGCGAGATTTTTCAACGATTTAGCATCAGATCAAAGCATATATTAAGCAAGCTTTTCCAACTTTGTGGAATTCTTTATAAATCGATTGTTCGAATATCGAAACGAGTAGAAAATAAAGAATCCGTAGTAAAAAAGCCGGAATCCTATTGAAAACACTCCGAAAGGCCCTCCAGAATAATCAATTTGGTCCGATTTGGACTGGTTTTCGCATATTTTTCATACTTCCCGACCTTTCCCGGGGCTGAAACTTGGTGGGGAATGTTTTTTTGCATCGAGGAAGAAGTAGTAAAAATTCCAGAGCCCTAGCTCAAAATTCATTTTTTCGCAAATTTTTTAAGGCATACCCCTTCAAAAATTTTCGATTTTTCGAAGGTTCTGGGACCGGGACGAACGCCTGATTTTTCGATTGCTCGTGTCTCAAAACGGATAAAAAACATAAATGTTGTGGGGGAAATGCCGGAATTGTACCTAAAACATCTGGAAAACCAATCTTGAATATTTCATTTCAACGGTTTCCCCATGTTTTTTGTACTTCCCGACCTTTTCCGGGGCTGAAATTTTGTAGAAAGTGTTTTTTTGCATCGAGGAAGAAGTAGAAAAAATTCCAGAGCCCTAGCTCAAAATTCATTTTTTCGCAAATTTTTTAAGGTATACCCCTTCAAAAATTTTCGATTTTTCGAAGGTTCTGGGACCGGGACGAACGCTTGATTTTTCGATTGCTCGTGTCTCAAAACGGATAAAAAACATAATACTTGTGGGGGAAATGCCGGAATTCTACCTAAACACGTGGAAAACCGATCTTGAAACATTGGTTTCAACGGTTTTCCCCATGTTTTTCATACTTCCTGACCTTTTCCGGGGCTGAAATTTTGTAGAAAGTGTTTTTTTGCATCGAGGAAGAAGTAGAAAAAATTCCAGAGCCCTGGCACAAACTTCATATTTTCGTGATTTTTTCTTGTCTATATTATCCTTATCGGGAACACGCGAGCCCGCTATTTCGAGACATTTAATCCAAAGATATGTGCGGTCTTATCGTGGCAGTATGCGAAGAGAGTGAGAGAGAAAGGAGGAGGAAGCTTCGAGTTTTCCAAGCGCATTTATCGCGGATTTCCCAGTAATCCGATGCCCGGCTCTCGGAAATCGCATTACGATGAAAAGCAACCCCGAAGAGTAGTACAGTGCGTTTTGCCGATAGAAAGCCGATGCACTCGTCCCAGTAGAGTGGCGTCTCGCCATCAAAGTAAAATATCGCACACTTTTATGCGCGCTTACCAATAACAGTTGATCCAGGGGACAGAAATCGTGAATGTTTACCTGAAAGCAGAGAGATAGCCAGAGGAAGAGCTCTGTCCCATTCAGTGGAGACGCTCTTAGAATTGGAATAATACTTGCAGTTCCTAGCCTTTACTTTATGAAAGTCGCTTTATAAGCGAAAGCAGATTACAAGGGATCGCGAGGCGGCCTGATTAAATCGGACAGATTACGAACCTCCGAATTACTGTGAAGACAAATATTTGGCGGCTCTTCAGTGATCTCGACGGCGGAGCTTCCCTTCCTCGTACTTAGTTACTTAAGCGCGCGCGCAGTGCTCACTATCGCTCGCAAGTTTCCAAGGATTTATAAGAGATTTCGGTGTAAGCCCGTGCTATCTGTACACGGACAAAACGGCTGGAATTCGCAAACAATTAATAGAGATGGAAACTTTCCACCTAAGCCTCAAATAATACACTTTCATCGGGCGGGCGTCTGTAGCACTCCGCGACTCGCTCGAGACTAGCGTCCGAATTGTCTTCCGGGCTCCAGCATTTTTATTATGCTCTTTTATGAGGGTAATTCTGGGATTGAACTCGCCGGGAGGTAGCTGTCCCTTTAGCGTGTAATGGCTTGTAAACGCAGCGGGCTTACACTCGTACAGGATGCTTCGATTGCCATTGCTTAAAGAGCCATCCAAGCCGGAGTAATTTCCCGTCAGCTCTTCGACGTCGGAACGTCGCCAACATCGGGCACAATTACTCGCGATCCTACGCACCGACGATACTAAAAGCGAGCTCGGTAAAGCGGACATTTTTCAACTTCTTACAATGAAGATGTAGTCTGCTTCCGACTCGATGCTCGGCAAGCTTCGCGAAGTTCTTGTTTCTCATACTTATAAAGACTAATTTATTATTGCGAGTTAGATCGAATAGAACGTCGGGAGGCATAAAGAGTCAATCATAAAGGCGTCCCGTTGGGTTTTTATAAGAAGGGGTCGCATTATAATTTTGCCGAGGATCGACTTGGTCGGCTGGGAAATACATTGAATGGTAATCCCCGAGTTCTTTAATCACCGAACACTGAGGATAAAAGCGTTCGGGGCGAATTAATGTCAGGCTATTCGGACGTGCGGCATTGAGGCAAACAGACGGCAATTAACATTTACCCCTGAGAGAAGCCGTATGGGGGCCGGTGAAAAGGCCATTTCCGCGATCATACGGGCGCTGAGAGTCCCGGCGATTATGCCTCGGCCCGCAAATGCCAAGGGGGGTTTGCTTTTTCATGTGTACGCAACCTGGCGAAGGGAGGCGAGGGCCCGAAAGGTCACGCAGACACGCGGTAGACTCGATGAAAAGCTCCTAGCAAAGGAACGAAATGCGCCACTCAAGCTCTTTGAGGGATCGACGCATGACTCTTCATGACTCTTGTGTTCTCTCCCTCTCTCTCTGTCGTTCTCTCCTTTCCTGTCCCGCGAAGGGAATGTAGTGAGACACGCCAGGCTCTCCACATTTGCACTGGCTGTCCGTCCGTACCAGTCACTATTCAAACGCTACCGCCATCAGCCTCTGAATGCCGCTAGTCAGACTACAGAACCACGGGAAATAATCTCCCTCCGTCCCCTTATATTGCTACTTCCACGCGAAAGCGCTTATCAACCGGTGCGCAATATGGAGACACTCGAGTTCAAAGTCGCGCAGAGACTAGCACCGAGCGAACCTCTGCAGATAAGAAATTACTCTTGCCATCGGGCAACTCTTCTTTAACTAGTAAAGCAGCGAAGAATTTATTTCCTCTCTATCAAAGCGAGAAGATATTTCTTTCACTCTTGAAGAAAGTAGAAAATATGCCATTTCGAAATTAACCCAGTTCTTCTATTTTCTGTTATAGGTGAGTGTCAAAGAATTTGCAGTTGGTGGCTCGACTGGCGAGGGTGAGTCGAGATTCTCATGCTTTTGTACGCTTTATAAAATTCCAGCAAGTTTGAACAGGAGTTCAACGATTTTATTGGAATTATTGGAAGCGTATCTGGATGAGTATTAAGCGCGAAGGCATAAGTCGGCCGATAATCGGGAATTTAATTGATATAACGATGGGGAGTGAGGAGCGCGGAAAGGTGGGTGGTGGGCTCTTGGTTAGAAATAGAGTTTGGGGAGGTCTGGGATCGGCGTGGGTGCTGAATATTCGATACCGCTTTCGAAGAGGACGGGACGGGACGGGACGGGACGGGATCGGCCGTGGTAGCGTAGCGCCGGCCGGGCGAATGAAATGGGCGGTCTCGATTGCGATGTTCCCGTTTAGAAATCGCGGCGAGTTCGACATGCAAATGCGATCAGCCGGGCCCGTAAATATTTACGAGGGCGTGCGCTGCGGGGATTTAGCTTGGAATTCCCGAAGGGCCTGGACGTTTGGATTTAGTGGGAAGAGCAGAGTTCGCTTCTTATCCCGCCGCGGCGACGGCGGTGGCGGTAGAAACGCGACCACCGACTTACCCAACGATTTCCTCCATTACCCTTTCGATGAGACCAGATTTCAGCCTAATTGACCATTAGCCTAAGCAGACTCGGTCAAAGGGCGTCGGAGAATATCGGTGAATAGGTTGGAAATCGGCGGAGAATGCGGGCTCGCTCTTATGCCTTCTAATGCGTTGGATGTTAGCGGTAGCGGGAGAAAGGCCGCGGTAACAATGTTTCGCGGCCACGGGACTCGAAGCCGGGGAAGATTTCTTGCCCCGGGGGGAGGACTCTGTCGGAGCTGAATACGACTCGAGTTCAATGGTAGCGCGAACACTTTGGAAATGAGATCTTTCTATGGCGCATCGAGCGCCCGGTGGGGAGATTGAAATTACTGATCTCTTTGGATTAGGCGCGCACAATGCTCTTTCATCTTTGCCCGTGCGGCTGTCAGTTCGGGATCTTCGCCGGCCTCTCTTCATTTGCTTTCCGCTCGGCACGCTATCTCACCGCGCGGCGCGGCGCGGTGCGGCGCGCCGGGGCCACGTAGATTTTTCCTTTTAATGCCGCGCCTGAATTAAATCCCAACCAGGGATTAAACATCCACTTTGTACGCGGCGGATTAAAGGCAACTTTCGGATTTGTTTTACCTCTTATTTCAGAGTTGCCCTTTCTATGCTCGGCCCATCCGGCTCATGCCTCCTCTCTTTCTTCTCCGTTCTTTTATCTGTCCAAATTAGATCGGGGTTAACTATAACCATACGTCAGCAACGCCGTGGATTCGTGTACGGTCCTTTCCGTCTCTCCATCTCCATCCATCTTTCTCAGCCTTCCTCGCTCCCTCGCACAACCGCTACATTTGTCTTGGTTACGTTTTAATTACACGAATTCATTCGTTACACGCCACTACATCATTTATTCTCGTACTATTTGTCTCGCTGCTTCGGCATGTATGTATGTATGTATGCATGTATGCGTGCCGGGTTTGGCGAGTGTGCGGCGCGTGTTTCTGTCGAGATAGTCAAGAGTCCAGTTCGCTTCGTTAGACCCCCATTTGCATAGTATCATGCTGGACTATTCGTCGCCCTGCGAATTTCCTCCCTTATTTTTTCTTATCCCTTTTCGCGGCCCTTTGTACTCTCGGCCGGCGGCGCGGCGCGGTGCGGCGTGGCGCGGCTACACTTTTCTCTTGTTTCTCGCTGGGATCGCGCAAGGTCCACTCGTATTTCAGCGGCAGGATCCGCGTTCTCTTTAAATGCAAATTCCCTCGCCCGGCACATATACTTGCCCCCCCGCCGGGCGCCCTCACCCTCCCGCCAACCAGCCAGCCAGCCAGCCAGCCCTGCATTTTTATTATTATCATTTCGTTTCTATTATTCCAAGCGTACTTAGATTTCCTGACAAAGCCTGATTCACAACGCTACATTTATTCGCCCTCTCATCCATTTTGTATCTTGCTAGTAACATAAGTTACTCGCGACCACTTAAAAATCTACTCCGCTCTGTCTACTATACAAGAGTTTCCACAAATTGGATTACAATTCCGAGGGTTTCGTGTATATCTGGCACACCCGGTAGAGCGAACAGCCGGTAAAATAATAGGGAGAGCGTTCTCTCCTCCTTATAAGGCGATAGTGTCACCTGCGAGGGGCACCGCGGAATGCAGGATGTCGTGGCGGACACTCAGTAAAAGAGAAGCCGCTTTCGACCGAGAAGCATGAATGGTTAGTCAATGGGCGCCGGTCAATAGTTTTGCGGTACGCGGAAGGAGTCGTGCGCGCCAGCCTACGTTCTTAGTACACGTGTAGGTGAAGCCATTGAATGAAATCAATAGCCTCTAGCAAGCTCTATCGTCGAGGAGCGAGAGCAAAGCCAGCAGGACTCCGGAGCGCAGACTCCCGCCAACCAAGATCAAAATCCGCGCGAATCCCTTTCCGAGCAAGCCACAGATAATTACGACACTTTTTTTTCTCTCGGACGCCTGGTAGGACGTGCGCGGCGCGGCGCGGCGGTTCTCCTCGCGCCATTGTGCAAAAGTGACATTACGTGGGTGCGCGGCTCGCTGTCGCCTCGGGAAGTTGTACATTCGAGGTGGCTGTCGCGTATATATCGGCCCTCGAGAAAAATCCCACGTGACTCGAGAGATCGATAACGAGTGTTGTGCAATAAAATCGCTCCGTGTCAAGCCCACTCCGATGGATTTTTTTTACGGCCTCGTAACTCGCCTCCTCGAAAATCGATTGAACTCTATATCTAGCACAGCAGCATTCATTAATACGATCATTAATTCATGACTGACATAAACCAAGACACAACTGGATAGGACAAGATATTACTAGAAAGCAGTCGATATATCTGCAGTTGGAAGTCGACAATAGCTCGCGAACGACACAACTCCAAGGATTGAAATACAGAAGACTTATTCGAAGGACTCATAATAAATCCAGGATACGTCATAGCCAATAGTAGATCATTACCGATCAAGCGTATTGTCAGAGCGTGCGCGGAGCAAGTAGTAGTTGGTTGGAGTGTGGAAGGCGGGCCGGAAATGCCGTGGTACCCCACGCTCGAAAACTAGAACGATGCCAACCATGCTGTGCGACCAATCGTCCCCTTTCCATAGAGTCCACTAGAATGTAGGTGGGTAGCGGGCACAATAAATGTCCGCTAATAAATGTTTAACTCGCTCGGCCATTAATTCGCCTCGGTTTCCACTGGCGAGCTTTCGCCGCTATGTACTCTGTGCCTTCTAGGATCGGGCAAACTTTCGGCTGAGATATCCCGTAAACGAATACGTACGTGTACCATCCCAATGCCATGTGGCATGCATGCCAAGGGCGCACACCTTTCGTTGTCACCGCTCGGCCGAATTACTCCGCGCGATTATTCCGCATTATCTCTCCGTTTTACGGTTTAATAATAGGATAGAGAGAAAGCGAAGGGGAAACGAGCGGCTGGCTGAAAGCGAGAGAGGGTAGCAAGGAAGAGGCAGGCGGGCAGGCAGGCAGGCAACCTTAGGACGCTTGCCTTAATTAAACGGGATTAGGCGTTAGGCGATGTAGCCGGAGCGAGGCGCAGCACGGTATGCGCGCTTATTAAGATAAAACAAGCAATTACCGGGTCAACCGGGTCAATCTCTTCTTCTTCCTTCGTTCGCCTACCCACCGACCTATTCTACTTGTACTCCCGCTCACTCGCTCGCTCGGCGCCTCCTCCTCATACTGATTTTCTCTCTTCGCCCACCAACAGGTACGTGCGCGTCCAGGTTTTCGTAAGCCTGCGCGAATAAAGAGCGATCCTCCCGCGCCGGCCTTTCGGATCGGTATTCCATTATTCGGAGGAAATTGGAAATTTTTATGGCCAGTTGGCCGTATTTTGAATCGATTTCGTTATCTCGGCCCAGTCGCGTTCTCCCCCCGCGCTCTCCTTCCCACTCCTTTTTGTTTAACCATCTCCGCGGCCCGATTCGGAGATCTACTTTCGATCTTGATAATACGTTCACTTTGATACTTTAAATGAGGATTGTCAGTGATGGAGAAAGAGTCTGGCGGGGGCTTTCAGCCGGCCGACGTTGTATCTCCGGAGTCAGTGGATTTTAACGAGAACCGGAAGAGCGTAGGTGGTCCTGCATTTCCAGAAAGTACCGACGTACTCGCGTGATGTCCGTATTAAGGAACCCTGTTAACTCGACGTTTCCTCGTGCGAACACACTGGCACACTTGAAAAGGGAAGTTACAAAATCGAGCTCGCATAGCAGCGCGACACGAGGGTAATGGAGATTGTTGGTGGAACTATTTTCTGATACACCTCGAGGGCGAATGATATCCCGGGCAGGTACACAGCTCGTTATGCCGCTAAGTGAATACAGCGGCAAATTAGTGGAGCGCGTAAATTAATGGGCAGTGGATGCCAACACGCGAGAGATAATTAGAACCAGCGGGTAGCCGGCGAATATAATTCGGCCGGGCGTGTTTCAATATTCGCCCGGGAAAGTTCAGGGTGACGCGCTCGCAGAGGGACAGAGTGCTGCCTGCGAGATTAATCCCTTGAAATAATTAAAGGGAGCTCGTAATAAAAGAATTGGAATAAGAGTGCCAGGAAAACTGAGCATTGTATTTTCCATTGAAATCCAATCGGTTCTGATACACCATTCTCCCATAGATCGAAGTGCCAGCTGTATTCTGTATTACAGAATACATGCTCGCTTCCCCGGGCAACGCTTCCACTCACGTCCCTTCCATTTCCGTATCCGGATAGCAGCGCGTCGTCACTATACTCGATCAGTAGTCAGTCTCTCCCATAATCTCGTACGTGTGGAACGTCCTAATAAACAAAGTTTCTCTTACTGTTCCACCGCGATATTTCGTAGTTCTCTTCTAGAAGTAACAAACCAAGCGGGAATTAACGCGGTGCAGTAATTAGACGTGCTAAAGGATAGCTCAGGTTTAATACGTGAAGGAGGAGAGCACGTGGCGGCTTGGTGTGCGGTCGGCTGGGCTCTCGGATGTACGCGGAAAAGGCGTGCACCCAGCTTTTTCGCTCCATTCATCGAGCGCAAGAGCGGTGTGCATACACGTGAGACACATGCACACACAGACAGAGAGAGAGAGAGAGAGGGAGAGACATAGACTGTGCGATAGTGGGGTCGTTCATTCATGGCTGGGTAGCACGTGCACGATGATCGCGACACTCGGCTCGCGAGCATGCATGTGTCCATGGCCGCAGGAGAAAGAGAAAGGGAGGATGGATGGAGACAGCCGTCTCTCCCGAAAGAGCTCGAAAATAACCGGCGAGCACAAAGAACCGCAATATTGGTCTCGTGAAATCTCGAGCACTCTGTCTCTTCTCTCTCGTTTTCCCTCTCTGTCCCTTGCCATCCTCTTTCTCCGCCACGATTACACGTGTTTCTCACCACTCTTCTCATTCACGATTTACGATTGGCTTTGACCTACCGATTTCCCAAGTATTCGCCTCTCTGCAGTTTCGAGCTGGTGGTCTATTCTCGCACTCTCCGCTTTCGAGTTTTGATTCATGCCTTTTCGAAATAAAGAGCGTTCTTGACATTGTTTTTGGTAGCGGCGGGCCATCGCCTGCTAATGGAAAGACGCTCTTGGCATTGCCGAGTAAATGTGGCCGGAGATAATCGTATTTTTCGACTGGTGCAAAAGGAACATGAGAGATGACGAGAGAGAGAGAGAGAGAGGTGGGATTGGGTGGGGGACGATCGATGAGTCTGTAGTAGTGAGGCAGTTCGATGCGCAACCTCGGGTAAAGGCCTATTGGCTTGTATTCTCCGGCGATCCTAAAACGTTCCTCGATTTCCGGACGGATACCGCACCGCTCCGGGCGATGCGCAACGTAAACGAGCTGCAGGCCAACCGCGATACCTCCCCGCAAAGTGATCCCAAGCAGCCGGATGCATTATTTCGTCGGCTTACGCCGGAACGCCGCAGTCACCATTACGAGCGACACCCAATCACTCCTCCCTACTCATTACAATCTCTCCGAATTAATCCCAGCGAAGTTTTTGATACTTCTCGTAGGATTAACAGAAATCTATGCAAAATCATCGAAACCGCTTAGATACTATTTGTAGAAAATTATGTATATTTTAGAAAATAGTGGAGTTTAAGTGTATGTAGGCGATGACAGGCGCGTGTGTTTGAAGGCGAGAGCGTGACGCCGTAAAGTGTCAGCAGTGATGGGAAACCAGTTCCGATCGGTCGGATCGTCTCGCAGCGAGCAGCTATCGCGTACTCGTAGATCAAAGGGGTAACGAGATGTGCGGCGTACCTGTCGACAGTGTCGAGCAAGATCCCCGCCTATTTATCGAGGCAGTGGCCGTCGCGCCAGAGACGGGAACACGTTTCGCAGACCCGGGGTGCCTTCCTTCGGCTATCGCGGGATTCGCGTGTTCCAGCCGAGACACACAGTCTATAAATAAGTATACGTGTGTAGAGGCACGTGTCTATGGCGTCTTCCAGCCCCTCGATGAAATACTGTGTCGCGCTACAAAAATACGGCGACCCTGAAAAAGAGAGAAAGGTCTTCGCCGAATACGGTTCTCCCATTGAATCATTTGATACAAGTAGAGTTTTTCAACTCTTCGTTATAACTCGACATTCATAACTCTGAATTCGCTCGCGGCCTTTCTCTTCTTACCGGGTACAATTTTTCCACTTATTCGTCTGATACAAGTAGATTTTTTAAAGCTTCCGTTATAGCTCGAAATTCATGACTGACTACGAATTCGCCGGCAAGCTCGCCGTATCTATCTAATCCGTTGACTGCAGGTGTTAGAGCGTGTGTCAGCAATACCACGGTGAATTGATCAGCCAAGTCAATCGGAGTTTGATTAAAGCCCCCGTGTAACGCGGTTGCCATGAGACAAGATGATTGGGAGTCTGGCATCAAGGGTGCATGCAGAATTACCTCCGGCTGATATAATTTTCGCTATAGCACGCCTGCTCGATTCCAGTCGATCCTCTGTTCCATATCAACGAACGATAGGAACGCGTGGCTGACTTTTCGAAAATTGGTACGATCGGTTTTCCATCAGATATCAAAGCTACGTGAACTTTGCGAGATAGTGAATATTTAACAAAGGTAAACTCTCGAATGATACATGTGTTTCTTTGAATGCATCCCTTTGAGGGAACAAGGAAGATTGGTTGCCCCGTCGAGGATCGACTTCCCAGAGCCAATTCGGAAGCCAATTCCCATAGAGTCGGAACAGTTTCATGTACTCCGCTACGATTCTAGTCAGCAGGAGCGTGCACTGATTGATCCGCACTTTGGAAATAAACCATTTTTTCCCCGTTGAAGATCGTACACAGTAAAAAAAGATATTGCGATCAATTTTCGGTGGAAATTACGGAGACATTTCTGTCTTAATCTCAGCGATACACAATCTGCAGAGCGGCACATTCTCTCAAGACTTTACAGGCAATGAGTTACCGTCATCGCCATGGCAATCTGCCGGCACCGTTTCCCACTTTACGACGCTCGACCGACTGTTATTACCTTCGCCAGTCAGATTATAACGATATCCGGACGCCCGACGCGCTTTTAAGCCGTAAAAAACGAGGGAGAGAAGAATCGTTTATTTCGTACAGTCTCTCCTTCTCGAAACCAAGTGTTTTGGGCTTCGGCATAATATAGCGATACAGCAGACCCTTGGAAGGTGACTTTCCCGTGACATCCATATTCAAGAATTACTCCTCTTCTTATCTGCCAGGAGTTCCTCCTGAAATATGCGCTCTCCTTCACTGACAGTACTTCATTTTTATTTCCCCCCGACATACTTACCACTCGGTCGGCCTTTATTTGGAGGAATTATTCTCTGTGTCGCGTGGCAAAGGCTCGGATTTATTTGCTAATGCGCAGTTAATGTTCTGATGGAATAGAACTCCATTCTGGCAGGTATTATTAACTAGTCAAAGACAGGCGAACATTCGCTTCCGTGTATCGATCCTCCAGCAGCCGGAATACCTTCAGGAAATATTTCGCGAGCGCATTAGCTTGGAAGATTGGCCCATTGAATCCGTTCCGAGGACGAATTTCATAAAGTCGCTGAGATTGAGCGACGGATGTTCACTATCTCGTACTTAATGCTCCGGAGTGCTCGGAGCACAGCCAATCGTTTCACTTGCTTTAATATCCTCCCATCTCATAGATTATGCTCGGAGTGATTGAGAACCGTACATTCCGAGCATTTAATCATTTATCTTTCAAAGTTTAGGAAGAATTTTTAGAACTACCGAGAAATAAGTAATAAGATATTCAAAGCTCCTCGGGAAAGGAAGCCTGTCTTCCGGCGGAAGGAAGTTACACGTAAAGTTCACGGCATTTCGGTACTCTGTTTGGTTTGACTGTGTGATCGAAGGGTCTTTAGACGTTTCGTGGCTATCGTGAAATATCGATGCTCGTGTCTATCATCGTCACGAAGGCGGAAAGCACGCGGCTAATTCGGCTGGCAAAATTAGAGAGGCAGATCGCGATGGAATTGCTCCGTTGAAAGAGCGACAAGGATCGATTAGAGTGAGAAGTCTAATGGGGAGGGCAAGCAGCTCGGAAAAGTAAGAGTCGACTCGACAGATTTCCGGGGCGTGTCGCGTGCTCGGCACAGATCCGTGCCTCGTCAAAAGTAAATGCTCGGCTCGAAGAAAGAGAAAAAAAGTCCGAGTCGGTGTGAAAAATCGTGGGTCATCCGATCGGCACAATATGAATATCCTTCCGAATGAATCAAGCGGCCTATCCTGCCACTTTTTCATCGGCCAGCTGAAGGGGTGTGTGAGCACAGAGGCGTAAGCCCTCCGCTCTTTTTCACATCTGAGATTATCAGATCGTATCTTTGCCAGTCCATCTCTGCTCTTCTCATTAAATCCACACAATAAATTAAATCTTCAACAGCACGATCTTTCTATTAAAACTTCGCCGTGATTTCCTAATTAACCCAGAATCGAAGGACAAATCTTTTAGGACTTTTCTTCGAAGCAGAGATCGGATCTTGAGGCTACGCCAGTGTGTGCGATGGCCGGATTATTAGGTGGGCGAAAAATGCCGGGCGCCACGTGAAAAACGAGCCCTCGGACGGCGTGCCGTATTGATCGTTACAAATAGCGCGGCCCGTAGGAGAGAGCCGCGTGGATTATCCCCCTTTATATCGTGCTATTAATATTACTTTCTGCAGATCTTTCCCCCGGTACCAGCCACCCGGCCGCCGTTCTTCCTTCGGCGTCGATCGCCCCGAACCCGGAGGCGTCGTTTCGTTTAATCATTCGCCAGAGCAGCAACTACCACCGCTGCCTTCTGGCAACCGCTCCTTTTTTCGCCCCTTTCTTAACCCGAGCCATGCGCTTTTTTCCTACGCGTCGTCTCTCCCACAAGATTTTTTACCGCGCGCCCAGCCTAATAGCCTATTAATTGGAGCGCGATCCTTAGTTTCAGTCTGATCTCCACCAGTCCGGGGGAATAAGAAACGAAAGAGCAGCCGGGACTTAGTTTGAAGAAGGCGTTCGATCGAGTTTGTTAGTCAGTGGCCCGTTTCCCTCGGTATACAGTAATCAAGGATAAGTCCGGTGTTAGCTGGGCAGGATTAGGAGTAAGCAACGAACGCGTTAATTAACGTGGCCGGGCAAATGTGCAGTGTGGCCGCCGGTATTTCATCCATTCTGTTCTCTGACTGTCCCGAAACTTTCGAGGGAGCGAAGCAGTAACCAGTACATACCTGTATTTGGCTAGGGTGCATCGCGACGCGTCCTGCCCTCGGACACACCTATACTTCCATAGAGAGATAGAGAGAGAGAAGGGCACACGGACGCACACGCGACCAAGTGGGTGGGAAGGGAAGGGGCCAGCAGCGTGAACAGAAAGTTAGCGAGAGTGACGAGTCCCTGGGGAAATTTTGCGAGTTTCCTTTTAATGGAATTATAAAGAGGGCCGGCCGTGACCGGCCGGCACACGCCACTACCAATCCCGATAGGATTCCTCGTTGGCTTCCTTCATCTATAATTATGATCGGCATCCGCGCCAATTGGCCGCCGAAGGCCTTCCGATTGGCCTCGTGTCGATGGATTTCGATTTCCCGGCGAGTTCATCCCCGCTAAGACAATCCCCGGTGTGCCACGTATTATTCAAAATTCTAGTAATAGCATTGCTCGTTTGGGACCGCCGGAACCGGCGGAAGACTCGTGGAATGCGATCGACCGCCGCTCGCCCTGATAATACCCCACCGTGGTAGTTGGCGCAGTTGGAAATTAGGGTTGGCGCGTGTCGAACTAAGGGCCGACACGCAGATTACGCTTAATGCCGGCTAAATTTAGAGCACTGAATGCTAATGAGCTTTCCTTGCACTTAGCGGCGTCGTTCGATGCGTCTTTGGATCGGTTTGGGAGGCATTGAGCCGCGCAAAGGTGTGCGCGCCTTGCTCGCCTGGATTAGGCATTGCGAACTTGGTGCGCTGTCTGACTAGCAGGCGACCTAGACTACTGTGTCCGCAACGGTGCGCCAACCAGGATTCCCTCGTGCCTGGAATACCGAGACACCCGAGCATACATCCTCGACACTTTTAGCCACGTTTTCACTGTTTGCACCGCCACGGCTGATTAAAGCAGAGTAGAAGATCGCGCGGCGGGGGATGTCGAGGGGGAGAGAGAGGAGCTTTGGAGCAGGCTAATTAGCAGGCGAGACAACGGTCGCCTTTTTTAAAAGGCGGCTCGCGCGCGCGCAGCTAGTTCACGGGCGGCACGAGCGCTCCAGAACTACCTAGCCGCTCGGAATTTTAACAGCTGCTTAGATCCTAATGTGCCGGGCTCTCGTTACCACGCGCTATCAAGGATATCCCGCGTGTACTACAAGTAGCTTTCGCAGCAGGCATCCAGCGCCTCGGGAGATTGCAGGAGAGTAGTGGCTGCTGGCCGATCGGTACAGATTAGAAGTTGCCGTTGTGCGCCGTCGTATGCATCTCCTTAATTCAGGAGAGGGTTTAACGGCCGGAAGTTGTAAAGGGGAAGAGCGGTGTATGGCGCAGTAGGCCGCAATAGCGGGCGCATAGGTGCGTACTACTATAGGCATATTGAAATTGTCATGCGTGGCAGGGGGCGACGGGAGGAGCGCAGCCTCCTGGGCCATGGGGATACAGGGAGATTGCGAGAGAGGGATCACAGTTAGATGGACGGGGAGGGGGAGAGAGAGAGAGAGTGAGTGAGAGGAGGATAGCTGGAGCATGCAAGACGCGTGAAACGCGGCGAAGCGTGCGTTCGCGGTAGGAGGCCTGGTACAATGGGAACGGCACTCGACTGACAATGAGCACGAGAACGGGAGATGTGCTCTCTCCCATTGGGCCCCGACTTGACATACTACACACCGGCGAGCATTGGGTTAATGCGCCATTGTCCTCGCTTTGCGTACCTGCCGAGGAGTATGCTGCAAGGTGCTTACATAATGCGCTGCCCGCAACTCACACCCACCACGTGGAGCCCGTCTCCCCTGACACCTCGGCTGACCCCTTTGCCAGAGGACACCCACTCCTCCTCCCCACCCCCCATCAACCTCTTAAACGCTGATACTCCACGATTGCCCCCATCCTCGCATGATTTATCGAGCGATTCGATTGCCACTACGTGCATCGCCATCGGCGCTTCGGCTACTTTGAAGTCCGCCGGGTCGGATTGAGAGTCCTCGCACTCTCGAGGACTTAATTATACACTGAGAGATCAATGGCGTGTCTAATAACGCGATGCGCATATATTATACGCATCGTAAGGTCCCTGCCTTTTTTTTTGTTGTTGTTGGTGGATTATAATGGGAGAAATGATGGTGGACAGGTTGGTGTCAACGGGTTTGCTAGGATTTATTTGGCGCACGGTGTGTGTGTGCTGTATATTCGGGCGGGTTACGTGTAAAAAGGAAATTGCCTATGACAGGGCATCGGCCCTCGCTGTCTCTCGAAGAGTACAGATGTCCTGATAGCTCCGGCGCTCTCCTCCCTTTAACATGTAGATGCGCCATGGAAAAATGCAACGCTCTTTCCCCGGCGAAGCGCGACATTTTTTCATTTGCCTAAAATTTTCGGCGAGACCGAGTGCTCTCGCGTACACACACGCGCACTCAGTTGCCGCTTGTGTTCTTGAATATTAAAAGCAGCCGGGCGAATTGTCTCCTCTCTCCTGTTAGTAGTGGCTCGTTCTCTCGAGTACGGCGGCTCACTTTCCGCCGAAGGAGCTGCTTCCTCCGACACTCTCCAAATTTCACGACTAGTTTACCGTAAATGTGTGTACGTTCAATACTCTTCATACAGTGAAGAGTATAGAAAATTTATTATAAACGGTTCGCTGTATTTCGAGCTCGCTTTCATCTATGCGCGTTAAACAAGTGCTTCCAGTCGTTTAATGAGCCTGGCTATGTAATCAGCTGCAGATATAAATTTTAATGAATATGTTAACATATTAATTATTAATTATGTCCAACGTATTTTATTAACATTTCTAACCGAGTCGTAGTCAGCTAGTTTGGTAATAAATTCATAATAACCAGTAGTGCGTAAACAGCTCGGGAGAACACGTGGTGTGTTGGTATCGGTCATGTTGACCCAATGACCGTCATTAAACTCAAGTAATATTTCATGGCAGGCAAAAGGTACGTGGAACCATAATTGGTCCCACGCTGCATTCACAATTTCATTAAAATGAACAATTAGCAATGAGGGAATGTGGTGGGGAAGGCAGAGTTGCATTCTCGTAAGAATTCAATCTGTCTTCTCTTTCATTGCATATCTGTTCGATTTCGTTCTTTTAAAAATTAGCCGAATAGGTTCGATTAAATATCACAATTTCGTGCAACCGTGTGTACATTGAAAACGTTTTCAGTGCAGTGGAAGACCGCGAAATATACGAAATTTATAAACGACTGACAGTGACGCGGTGTATTTCGTGGTGGTTTCCATCGGTACGTGTTAATCAAGTTCTTCGAGCCGTTCAGCGCGGCTGGTTATTTAACCTGGCGCTTTAAAGACGTGTAAATGAGGTTCCGCCGACGCGAAATTAGGTTCAGCATGTGGTGTGCACGCGTCGAGAGTTAACGCGTACAGACACGCCGGCACATACGTGGATTAGACGGATGGGTGTATACAATGCGAGTTTCATGCGTGTTCCCTTTGACAGAGTCGCGAGGAAGTGGCGTATGTACATAGAGGCCGAGCGAGAGACAGAAGCACGTAGCGCGCTGAAACGCCTCGGGCTCGAAAATAATTCCTCTCTGTCTCCGCTACTCTCTCCCTCTGTCTCTCCTTCATTCTCGACGCGCGCGCTCTCTCCTCCCGGGGTTAAACGACAATTACAATGCGCCATAATTGCGGATTGTTTTGCGCCGCTTGTTGTCGCGCTTCGCTACCGTGCCGCTCGCGCGCTCGTGCTCGCAAAAACTCTCCTGCTCGATGACGATACTTTCTTTCTCCGCGTAACGCCGATGCTCTTTTTCATTGAACGCGTGCGCGCACCGCCTGTAGTAATGTAAAAGCGATGGAATTACGCTGAGCCAGGAGGCAGAAGTCTCGGTGTGTTCGCCCTTTCTGAATGGCTCAGTGGAAACATGAAATAAATTGCCGGGCTGCGATAGAAGATTGAATTTGCTCGCCTTTATTCGCTCTTGCCTCGCGCCGGATGTATCTCCACACGTATGTTTTATGTATGTAGATATATCTCTCCCTCTCCTGTAATTTCCCCGATGTAATTCGACTCGAATTCAGTACGATCGAAAGCCCATCACAGTATCTCTATACTTTGCCGCGAGCATCTGTAGTGTCCTGTTACGTTGATGGCAAATTAAAATGTTATTCAAGCTTTTGTTTTAATTCTCCATGTAGTCCGATTCATTAGCGTTGCTATTTCTTTGCCGTCCCAGTGAATCCCCGCTTTTTCTCTTTATAGTATATAAAATATTACACTGGCTTCGTGAATTTTTAATTGATAATCATTCCCGTTTCGTGTACTCTCCTATTCGCGTTTTCCATTGATTAGAGTCTAGAACAGGAAAATCGCGCATTTTTCGGATTTATCAAGCTTGTTTTCGTTATCGGTGCGGGCAGTAAGAAAAAGTTGAAAGTTTCGGAGGGAGAGACTCGCGAGACTAGAGTATAGTTAGCGCAAACGGAGCGTGCCAAGCGCGGCGGATTATCAGCGACGCTATTATCCCAGCATCAAAGTCCGCAAGGCGGCCGCGATAATGGCTTTAAAAGCATTACGTATTTTCCGTTGAGGCTGCCGCCGGATTACGAGAGACTCATCTGCACTCGGCCCCATTTCCACTCCATCTGCCCGATCTTAATCCCACTTTTTCCCGCGACTGCCGCCGCTCACTGTTCTTCGGAACGAGTGGCGGCTTTAATTCGCGGCCGGCCTCGAAACCCGCCATCCCCTAATGAACTGGATAATGGATCGACTAATGTTGACGGGTATTAACACGTCGTTCGCTTCCTATTACAATTTGTTGTGCTCACGCGCGCCCGTCCGCGTCCGCGTCCGCCTTCCACTCGTGCGTGAATGATCAATGAATGCCTCAATCGGCCACCACTGTGACAGATAGACGTACACTTTTCCGATAAGACCGATGAGTTTGTAAAGCCATTAACTCTTTGTGCTCCAACTGGTACTTTCCAACTTCGCGTGGAATTGTTTGAATTAATTACGCGAATGATCCCGGCGAGCTGGAAATGCTCGAGTTTTTCATATATAAAGATCGACAAATCGAAATAGGATTAACGAATGAATATTTCTTTGGCTTTGGTATATCAAGCGGAATCGACATCGGAAAGCACTTTTTGGTAAAGCTCGAACAAGTCTGGGTCGCTGCGAGTCCTCTCAGAGTGATCATATATTGAGAGTGGTCCATGCAGCCTCCAGCCCCTATCATTCCCACCGAGTGAGAGTCCCGTTCTTTCTCGACGACGACGACGACGAGGACGACGACGAGTCTTTCCTTCTCCCTTCTCCTAGCCGTGGAATTCTACTCTCACGGCCTCGTACGTGCCGTGGGCCCCAAATGTTTTGAGCGCTTGGCCTGCCGAATGCCAAGATCATCGGCATTCATCGCGGCCTCCGCCAAAGCGCTTCTGGTAAGCGGTCAGGAAGGAAGAAAGCAATGAAGGAAGAGCACGCGTAAGGAAGTGCCGGGAAAGAGTAAGAGAAAGGGAGAAGAGTGCGCTTGAGCTACGGGAAGCTCGTAATGCCGTCAGGGATAACAGTTGAAGGACTCGCCGGATCCTTCCTGGTATCGTTGAATAATCAAATGGATTCCTTGCATTTCTTCGAGGGGAATAATACTGACCCACGTGACATTGAATATCTTCGTATAGTAATTGATATGGGAGTGGCAGGAATAGATCAGCCTCTTTTTGAGTCATTTATTATTTACCAAACGATCAAATACAAACGAAGTAGATCACTTTCAAGTTAATGTATTGGACTCTTGCGTAAAAAATCAATACTTGTATTTTATCAGCGGTTCAGGCCATAATGGTCATAATCCACACATATAAGTAGAAGCATGTCCGTTTAAAAGCCTTTATAAACGCAATGCCTGCCAGTTGAGTCAGAGGCTCTCTGGGATTTTTCGGGGCGCATTAGCTGTATACAGCAGGCAGCTTTTCCTCCATTATACGTAAACCCTCGGGCTGATCGGCGTGACAGAATTCTCTCGGCAGACCGGCAGCCTATTGTGTTCCAGCCTTTCCTTTTCATGGGGGCTCGCATGAAATTTTGTGGCCACTTCGTACCTTGACTCTTTTCAGTCTCTCGGTGGACGTTGCCCGGAATGGTAGAAGGAACTTCGTGAAAAATAGACTTGCTGGCTCGCGGCTAGAACTGGAAAATTCGCCAAGCACCCCTTTTTACCGAGGGGCTGCAATACCGCTTCTTTCTCATTTCCAGGCTAATTCTTTTACACTGGGTGTGCGCGCGCGCACGGCTCCCCTATTTATGTCCGGCATTAGCGTATGGTTTATTCGCGAGGAGCACAGGATTCCCGGCGACACTCGATTCCCCCGCGCCCTTGCCAAATAGAATTTCATTATTGCGGGAAAGCGCGCGCACGCGTGCTATGCAAATGAGTGGACTCGCGAATTACGAGCGGGACATAAAAGCTTTCGTGGCGAGGGGATCGACAAAAGTGCGCTTGTATTTCTTTTTCATTGTCATATATATTCGTTTTATGGGACCGATCGCATTTCTAGGGCTTCTCGTGTAAATATACGCTCGTCACCACCTTTCCTCTAGCATTTTCCAATCTTATCAAATCGACGTTCGACAGACTTTACATTTTCTTACGTCCCATTATTTTATTATCACGCGATTCTTTATAAATTATACTCTATTACTTCTTCGGGAGAATTTTTAGTGTCACGTCATTAAAACTCGGGTTATTGCGTGGTAAAGGAAGACAGAGGAATATGAGAATTCGATTGCGAGTAAACGCGGCTGGCCTCGAAAACGCTGTTGAACGCGAGCAATCCCTGCCTCTCATAAAAGCCTGTGAAAAGCAAGCGGGTGGGCGCGCGGCGCGCCGCGCTTTTTCTCGCGAGTCGTTTGAGGCAAAGTGGACGGAGGAAAAGAGGGTGAGAGGGAGAGGGAGGGCGGGTGGTTGGTTGGGGTATGTGTGTTCTCTTGGGCGATAGAGCGAAACGTGTCCTATCTGGCGGTGCGCGAGTAAAAAGCAGGATAGGAATAAAAGTGAACTAGCGTGAGAGAACAGCAATGTACTTTCACGGCGCGGCGGCGGCGGCGGCAGTGGCGACTGCTGCCTCGCGGAGCAGACGCAATAAATAAATAAATAAATGCCGAGGCAACCCCTTTCGTCGCAGATGCACGCCCGTAAGCCACCACGGCTGGCTGGTTGGTTGGTTGGCTCCGGCTAGCTCACAGTGTGCTGCTCGCCTGCTATTTATATTCCAAAGTCCATTGATCGGCCTCTGTTTCCATCGTATTTTCGCAGCGCGCCGCGTTATTTCGTCGAAAGCAAAAGGGTGACGGCCACAGTAAAAAGCAGCTTTGCGCTTTCCGTGTCTCTCCTCTTTTTCTCTCTCTCTCTCTCTCGGCTGGGAAGTGGCCAGAGCAGGAAATTGCTGATTCTGTAGGAATTGGAGAGCGAGATCGTTGGAAGATTTGAGCGCCTCTCGCTTTCAACCTCGAATCTCATTCACTCGTAGTAACTTTTGAGTTTTCTTTCGAATTGCCAATGCCTCCCAAGTTCAAGATCGACTTTAAATTAATTCTTATTCATTCTTCCTTCCTTCTCAACATTATTTAGAGAAGAGTTGTGTCTTCGCCAGTGAGTGTATCAACTGCTGGCAGCCGGCAGCAGACTCATTGTCATTGCCAGGCTCGTTCTCCGGCAACAAACGTCCTCGTAAAATTCGAAAAGAAGATTCCTCACGCTCGCTCGCTCGCAAAGTTCGTGCTGAGGAATTATTTCGTCGTCGGGCTTTATGTTGCAACAACTTTGTGTCACGCAACTCACCGCTAACTGTCGTTGCATTAGCCGTCCGTTGGTAGCGTTGCTGTTGACTCGGCAGTGACTTTAAATTGCCGCGAAATAACGAGTCTTGTATACACAGAGGAGTCTGCGGGCGTTCGGCGACTCTAGTCGGATTAAAGAGTCGATGCTCATTGTTTTGGAAGTGGCGGAGAAGAGAAGAGCGTGTCGCGTGTATAGCAGTTTCTTTTGGCATTGACGTTGTTGATGCGCGACTAGTGTCTCGGAGCGGCGCGGCGCGCCGGTGCAGAGAGGGATTATCCTGAGTTATGGTGTGGTGTCTGGCTTACTTAGACGAGCCACGACAGAAGGGCTGCCAAGGTGACTAGCTGGAGAGACGCGGAGAGGCTTGCTTACACTCGAACCCTGCAGGTCTTCCCTGCCATGGTATTACGGAACTGACAGCGTTCCCTCCATCAGCCTCCCGCGCCCCCCACCTCTCTCACTCTCACTCTGTCAACTTGCACGATACGAAATTTCGATGGAAATTTGTGCAAGCCCGCATTTCGATGCAGCCTGTGTTTGGAGTGCTGTGATAATAGTGAATTTATACGATTCCCAAGCATCCGAACGTAGATTCGAGTGTGTTCGATTTCGCATAGCCAAGTTTTCCGTACTGGCGCGCCCGGGAGTTTGATTATTGGGCAGAATTCGAAATGGTATACGCGAGCGAATCGAGTGGCGGCTTTTCAGTGCGAGTGCACATAATGGGGACTTTGCAGTGGGCCGCGGGGCTGGCGAAATCGGCATTATTACCCTCGGTGGCACCTAAAAGCTCTTTCCTGTTTCCTTCAGCCATGTTAAATGAGGGGAATTTACTATCTCGTTATTATTTACGGCACTCGCGAGCACGCGCGCGCGCGCGCATGATGTGTGTGCATTTAGTTACACGCTTCCCTCTGAAATCACGCTATGTAACTATGAAGGGCGAACCCCTCTGCGAATAGTACCGGCTATTTATAGTTTCATTAGAACGGGGATAGATTGATATTTACGTAATGTGGTGGGTGGTGGCCGGTGTTGTCACCCACGGTATTCCGGCTGTCAAGTGAATTAATTACGTGGCTTAGACGGCTCAATAAAGAGGCTGCTGAGGGTGATTTCAATGGGAAGCTATTTCTGATGGTTTTCGACTACCAGCTGATGCAGAACCATTCGGCCGGACGCTTATGCTCAGCCACATGTAAAGGGTGCTCGTGTGACATTGGGTCTTAATTAGCATCGGGCCAATCGCTCTCGTCACGCGTCAATCGCGTTGACGTGATTCCGCAAATATGCTGATTCGCTGCCAGCGCCGCCGCAAAAATGCCTCGCTGAAATCCGTCGAGTGTGCACTTGGCCGATGAACAGGTGGTCGGCGTAGCACAGTTTTCGAGGAAAACTAGGTTACCGTTTGAGAGTGGGACTTTTCGCTTTTGCGAATTCCTTCTTGGATGTTCTCGGTGCGAAAGGGTGCGAAATTCGGATCGAATCGACCGGTGATTTTATTCGTTATATTTCTGAAACAGTAGTACACGCAAATAGCCTGGGAGCTCTATCACCTGCTATTAAAGAAAGGCGAGCTACTAATAATAGCTCGATGAACGATCCAGGTTGCTATAATTTATACTATCTTAGAGCCAATTATAACCGGCATGGAACTACTAGGAATATCTGTCTATACTACCCTTGGCAGAATAGACAAACGATTCTCGATCACGACATTCAGACAATTAGAATCTAATGGAGAAAAATATGTCAGGCTTATTAAATCGAGCTCATCCACTGTGCCCTTTAAATAAATGATCTCAGCTTTCTTTTTTAACATATAACTGAGACACAAAAACAAAATCTCTTGTTAGGGCAACGAGCAATGTTTAATAGCAGCTAGGTGTCATTTTTGCCGCGTTACTCAGTCGGTCGGTGTAACACAAATATCAAATTGCTATTAGAGCGAGCGGTAATGGATGAGACGTGGAGAAGGTCGCTTTTCTGACGGGCTACGAAGACAAACGAGGGATGGTCAGGGTGGTTCCGGATATGCGGGGGTCTGTCCTGTCCGCGGAAATGAGAAAACGTCTGTCTCACTGGCACTATCGGGAATATTGGTCTCACGAGTACACTGTCTCTCCCTTCCCCTTCCCCTTCCCTTCCTCGCCGGCTCTCTTTTTTTCCCGGCCGTGTCGACTCTTCCGTCACTCGTTTCGCCGGAGTCAGGAATTTATTTTCGGTCGCCGGACTCTCCTCTCCTCTCAACTACGTGAGCCGAAATTTTCAATAGTGCGTGCCACGCCAAGAAGGGACGCGTCAGGAACACGAGGGTTCCCACTGAGCTTCCCTCGAATAAAACGTGCCTCTAGTCTACGAGCGACGCGGCGGCGGCGGTCCAGCCTCGTTTGGATTTATTCCCTTGACACGGGTCTTGGATTATCCAGCTCGTCTAATAAACATAGTCCACATTCGAGAGGAGACAGCAGAAAGCAATAAGATCGTGTATCAAGGGAGAAAACATTTTTATTAGGGTACTCTGCTAACTGACACGGAGTCACTTGACCATCGAGGCTGATATCTCTCCAGTTGGAGAATCAGTGGAAAGTAGAGTCTAGAGGGGGTGTTTATAGCATTTGCAAATAGGTCGGCGAGGCGGGCGGGCGAGCGGGCGAGCGCGTTGCCTCTGGTAAATGGGAATGGTTGAGCGGCAGCGAGGGCTCGTCGATAAGGTGGAAGTAAAGGGGGTCGAGGCGCACGTCTTCGCCGGGGATTGCATATAGTGGCGAGGGTATTATGTGCCGACTGGCGAGGCCATTCGTACTATAGAGAGTGAAGAAAGGATTGCCGAGGGAAGCTGCCGTTTATCAGAGGCGGCCTCGGTGTGGCTGACAAGCTATTACTGCACGTGAGATCGCTTTTGCATCGAGATTGAATAGATCGGCCCTCGGGAAATGGGTAATGCGCCGCTTCCGGCCTGGCCCCGAGAAAAACCAGTGCAACTGAGATCATGTTAACCTCTGCTGCCTCTAGGATTACGGACAATCGGCAGCGTTCTATTCACCCCCTGTCCGATATACCTTCCTCTGTACTGCTTGCTTCGCCTTCAGCTATGTCGATCCAGTCCAACACAGATTTCACTCTCCCATCCAAGCCAAGCACTCCCTTTAACTCTTCCAGTCGCGACAGTTTTATATATTCCGAAAAATTCCCTTTATTTTCTATAGATTTTCCCTCTTGTTTCAAACTTCATGAAACTCCATTTAATTACATGCAAAGCTTTCCCCGTGGACTGAAACGGTGAAAATGTCGTGCTCGCTCTGAGAATCTTGGAAACAGCTTTTTTTCATGAGATTCCGATGCATTAAGCTGAGTGCCGGGAACGCCGAGTTTGTTTCGAAGGCTATCGATTACGGGGCGACAATGGTATTGCTTGAAATCGCGAGGAAACAGCCAAGAGAAATAGCCAGCGATTTATTTGGGCTGGTTGGAAGAGGGCGCTCCTTCAGAAAGGCATATCGCGACTTCGTGCCCGATTTCTGCTTTCTTCTTGGCGCCTACATAGTATGCAGAGTTCGCATTCACGTGTCCCGATGATGGAAGGCCAAAAAGAGGGAGAAAGGCGCGGCTAGCAGCATCGGGAAAACGGGATAGAAAAGCGGAGAGTGGGTGCAGTCGAGCGCGTGCACTACCGATGTGTTCGCCGCGCAAGATCGTTGTTCCTCTAGGTTTTTCGGGCCGCGTACAATCCTTTACAGAAACGGTGAACGTCCCATTGTATCTGGAATTGCAAGATTTTCGCACCTATTAACTAATAATGGAAATCGACAGAATAAAGCGAGAAATAGAACAAATCGAGTTATAAATGACACGCGAAAGAACGATCGTAGAGACACGGCATGTTTGAATTAACGAGACTATAGGACACAGCAATTCCAATAGGACACCGTTACTGTCTGGCACATTTACTTTAATAAACAATGCTACCGCAGACAAATAAAAACAGGCGTGTATAAAAACGAGGGAGTAATAAAACTATAAAAGTGCGCGTAGGTAGGCTTTGACATTGGTGTCGTGGATTGAATAAAAGAGACATTGAATTGGAGCGGGTCAGCGGGGCGGGGTAAAAAAAGGATCGTTATCGAAGGGGTGTTGTTCGGAGGGCGAGACGTACTGGTTGTAGAACTGCTTTCCATTATTGTGGCTGAGTGTACGCGCGAAGAGGTAGACGGTGTCTGGCGCGCGCTCTCGTCGACACGTCTCCTACACGTTCCGCACGGTCGAACATTCGTTTTTCTCGTGTCGATGGCTTTGCATTTTTCACCGGGCGGCAAAACCGGGGGTTTCGCGGGCGTTCCTTTCAGCCTCTCAAATCTTCTCCATCCCCCTGCCGGTATTACACGCCCGTCTGTTTCTCGGCTATCTTGCGCGTTCCCGTTTCCCTCTTTGCCTACCATTTCCATCCGGAACGGCGCTCTCCCTCTCTCTCTCCGCTCTCTTCTCTCTTGTTCCCTCTGCGAAATCTGGAAATCGTGCGTGAGGGTGTCACGAAGAACTCCGATCAGCTTCCACACACGCGCCCCGTTTACGTACAAGCCCTGTGTTCGTTACAAAAGTTCGACTGTTCGCTCGAGCGAAAGTAGAGCGATCGTGTGTCTCTACCCCCGTAATTTCTCTGTCGGCGAAATTCCTCACTGGGAGAGCGATGAATCGATTTGAAAGCTGTTTTTCTTGCTCGCTTTTCGGGGAAGCAGCCGCCGCGTAAGCCTGCTGGCGTGCAGCAAAGCTTGGTTGGCCGGCAGCCGTACGGATTACATGTAATAGTCGGGTGAAAAAGTGCGACTGACGAATCTCTCCGTGGAAAGAAATACTGGTGACTGTCAAACTGGTATCTCGCTTTCATTATATGGCAGCGCGCCCGACGTAAATCACCCCCGGGGATCCTTCGGAAAACAATAAAAATCGTCTCCGTCGCAGAGAAGACGGACCGAATTTCGCCGGGTTTCCTTCTCTCGCTCTCTCCCTGGTGTTTTCGGGGCAAGAGAGGCCGATAGGAAAAAAGGGAGGGAGAAGTTTGGGCGGCGCGCAGCAGCGAGGGAGGAAATCCTCGGGAAATCCTGCGGCTTTCGGGGCGACGCGTAAATTCACGGTATCAACGGGCTGCCAAGCGTGCGCCGCCTAGCAGACACTTGGCGTCACGTCGCATTCGAGAATCATGGCCGCGTTTAGACAGACCGAGCATAAAAGAGAAGGCGACGCGTGTATCGAGACTCGGCGGAGAATCAACTCTCCTGTCGTTCGGTGCCCCGTCACAGGAGATTGCAATTTCCCGTGGCATTGTAGTGAAGCGAGAATTCAGACCTTACTAATTCCTCTCTTTGAGAAAGGGAACCGGGTAAGAGAAGGTCGTAGTTACTCCGGGCAATCTAGCGAGTTACGTTTGCTCGAGGTACAATAGCATCGGATTACGAAGCTCGCCGGGGGAAAACGGAATTAGTCGTTGCGTCTCGTCATAACTACTTTCCACTTTCAATCCAAGAGGGATGTTCTTGCTATAAAAGCACAGTATACGCGCACAGATAGCCGCGGGCAAAGGTTGGGAGGAGGAAGCGGGAACTCGAGCCGATAAAATGAAAGGTTCCGACTTGAAGAGGAAGTGGAAAGATCGAGTGGCACACCAGCCCTGCCCGAGAGGGTGGATGGGTGGATGGGTGGTGGAGGGGGTGGCTGTGATAAATAAGGCCTGCAGATATTGTGTTTCGCCAGCGACACCTTAACGGGGGTGGTGCGCCGTCCCGTATCTCTGGTTGGCCGCCTCGTAATCCCACTCCCGGTTTCAATAACGGCCCAGGCATAAACTCAGTTTAGCATAAAGCATTTCGGCACAGGCCGCAACTTGCCCCACTCCTGCCAGCTGCCCTGCTTGCCTGCCTGCTTGCTGCTTGCCTTTCCCTTACATCGAGAAAATCCACAGAAACGTATCGTCTTTCGCGAACGTTGCTTCGGGCACACACTTGGCTCTCGCCAACGTTCTCTTCTTGTACTTGTGTACACATACCTTCCCACCGCCGATTAGTCTATTAAAGCAAGCAGTGTCTTGCACTCTCGCAACTATTTCATCCGGTTTGTTTTACGGAACCAATTAACGGGGGATGATAGTAATTCAAAGTGAAACCACTTACTCCCTCTCTCGTGTGCTCGAGATATCGGAGCCCAATTACTAGGGACGAAAAGTTTGCGCTTACTCTTGGGCGCTTCCCGGCGACCAATATAGGTCCTCTCCCGCTCGCCCTCTTAATCTCGGGGAATTGAATCTTAAGAACCTTGAAGACAAACCCGCGTGGCAAACTCCTCGCTACCTTGGATTACGTTTACTAGAAAAGCGGTCACGTAATTAAGATGGGAGAGTAGATGAGCAAGCATTTCTCTTGGTTTATAATGAGCGAAGCATCGCTCGGTACTCTGGTGCTACTTTAATTGCGCACCTCTCGTTCGCGGAGAAATCCACTGTCGCCCGTTTAATCGGCTAGTATGTAACAGTAGAGAGTCAGAGAGGAGAAAGGGGGGTGGAGGAGGGCAGAGAGGAGGACTGCTTGGTTTTTCGGGGCCAAATAATTTCGGGGCTTGTGTTGTGCGCGCGCGGTAGTATAAACTTTAACCAGCGGCTAGCGGACAGAGCGAGTATTCGGCTAGCACACTCTGGAATTTGCATGGAAATGCCCGTTTATAAACAACGCACTGGCTCGTACGGCATAGTGGTCCATGATTTCTCTCTCTCCCTCGCTCGCTCCCTCGCGTTCTCTTTAGTGGAGCAGTTGAAGGGTGGGCTCTCTTGGTCGCAGTCGTACAGCCGCGCTACTAATGAAAGCCCATGGCAGGGAATCGCGACGAAACTAGCGGGGCAATAAAATCATACGGAATTTACGTGTAATTTTAATGCCTCGAATGAATTAATGCAAGCGCGCGCTCCCGCCCGCTCGGCTTTTCGAAGCGTGGTATATAAAGGCGGTCGGGGGAGAGGCGTATAGCTCGAAGTGCGAGTGGTTAGGGTGGAGGTGGAGAAGGAAGCCCGAGTAATTTCGTTCTATGCTGTAGCGACTAGGGAGAAATTAGGAGAGAGAGAGAGAAAGAGCGGCGGTGCAGCACAGCTAGCATACTCTGTTTTCGCTAGGCGATACTTCATTCCCGGCAATAATCGCATTCCCATTCGCCGCTGGGAGAAAAATAGTCGGAGGGCGCGGAGCGGTTGTATCTGAGAGAGTCGGAAATCGGGCGAGCGCGCGCGCGCCGAGTAAACCAGTGTCGGTGCCTTTTCCGATGCCACGAAATTGCCCTTTGCCTCCTCGTTACGCTCGCTACGGGATAGTTCATTTCGCCCGGTAATTCTCGAGAGCCGATTGAATTGTCGGCGGGAATAAAAACAAGCCGCGGGCCTTTCGATCTCAAATAATACCGGGCAACAAGTCGATACATTAACAAGCTTTAACGCTCCTCGTAACAAAGAGTAAAGAGCCTGCGCGCGCACGCGCGCGCGAGATACTCGATACCGTTTTGATACCGGAAACCATCTGGATGCGCGAATACGCGCTCGAACGCGTGTAATTGTTACAACTGATCGAGCCCTATGACATGCCGGATAAAAACGCCGAAATGTGAATACACCTGATGCGCTATCAGATACTGTCGCGCGCGCGCGAGCCTCAATTTTTTTCTCCCGGGGGAATATTCGCTTCCCGTCATTCGGTCCATTCCGTGCTCGAGGGATATCGCGTATCGCGCCTGCCCCTTCCCCTCATTCTTCCCACCATCCAGATGAGTATGTACGCAATTCTCCAGGGCCCGTTGCTTTTCCAGCCGATGTCAATAAAGTGTACGTTTAATTACACGCTCCGCCGGTGGGGGAGAGGGAGAGGGATGGAACAGAACCATCCATTCTGGAGAGCGATTTTTCTTTCGTGGAACATGGATACTTTAAGGGAAGAGTGGCGACGAGGACTCGGGAAATAAGAAACGCAATAGTATTTGAAAATTTTGCTTTATTATAATTTTAAATATTGGGATACAACGTGCTAATACTTTATAATTACTTTAGGACTAGAATTAATTATAATTCGTAGTGGTTTTTGGATACTACGTCGAGGAATCCAAGCTATCCCTTACTCTTTACTCGTACGTACAATGAACGGCTTTGTTCTTTGTGGAGAGAGTAGGGCGGCGTGAAGGCGAGCAGGGGGTGGCTTGGATATGAAAGAATATAAATTACAGAAGGTGCGCGAAGGGGGCGAATCACCGAAAAGGTTCTGCTGACTCGTTCTCTCCGGGCCGGCCCCCGGCCTTTTAATACAGTGTCGCCCGGCTACCACTTTTCCCTCTCTTTCTCTCTTTGGGAAATTAGCTTTTCCCCGAACAGCCCGTTTCTTCACGGCAACCCCGAATCACCCACACCTGACGTATTAACCTTCGACCTTTTGCCACGCGCCCTCTTTACCTTTTGCTCTCCTTTTTTTTCTGCCACTGCTTCTTCACTATCCGCTGAGAGTGACAACGCGTTTGACCATTGACAGCGTCCATCTTCTCTGGCAGGAGTTTCGATGTCCCTTTTTCCGTCTACACGAGCTTCCACTTCCAATATTGACCTCTTTTACCACTTTGACAATATTTCCCATCATTTTCGCGTAGTTTCTTTTTGCAGACGTATCAATATTATAATATTTACATTGTAGATGTAGACTTTAGAAACGTTCGCGTATATTTAAAATCAGTCCGTCTTGTGTAATTGAAAGAGTAAAGATCGCGAAGGGATTTTTCCAGCACACATGTCAAGTACCCATAAAGGACACAGGTATTACAATGCATTGTTATTCGCGGTCGTTAAAGCATCTTGGAATTTTTTCCGACAGAAAGGTCGCCGGAGTTGCGTTTTTCGGTGGCTGGCAAAGATGTCCGCGAACAGACTTTGCCGTCTCGCATTGACTTTGATGCTGTATTAGCGAACCTTTGACGCATCCTGCGTCTCGCTCAACGCCGGTAGTTCGTCTCGTTAAATTAGCTTGGTTTTGTGCCGAGCTAGGCTTCTTTGTTTCGTTAGTGACTCTCTATTAGCTTTCTACCCTTTGCGCCAACGTGACTCTTGAGGACGGCGCGGCGGCTCGCTCTTCTTCTGTCGCTCGCTCGTTCGGTACGCGTCCGCTTGCCGAGTTTACGCAGCCGTGCGCGCCGCCGTTGCTTTTCGTCGACTTTTATCTTCGCCTTTCCTTTGACAAGCTCTGCGATTCTTTTCTTTCCACCGATACTACCAGATAACAATCACCAGTCGCCGCTCTTCAAGTGAACCCATTGTTCTTTGTTGCTGCTTTCGATAGAAAATTAGAATCGCGTCGTCAAAGAGACGTCGAACTAGGACGGCCGCAATTTAGTGTCCTATCCCGGCATGCTGGACGAATCTTGCACTGTAAATATCTATCCCGTTCTCTTTTAGCCACTCCGCATTTCCTTATCGGCATCCTCATTTTACGAGGGTGGCAGTAATCTTGCGATTTCTCGGGCGCCCTCATTGCCCAAGGGAATATGGAGCAGAGGGATCTCAGGGAACTCGTCATTCCCTGGCACAATTTCGTGATTTGTCACCTAATCGACCTATCCTTCGCCCACCGTGTCCACACTTTTATTACCACTTAGTTGGACCTTTTATTAACGCAACGAACCGTCAGCTTTTCGATGGATCTTGTACTCTTTCCTTGGGAAAGCCGTGTTTCGTAATTGCTCGGTGGAAAAGTTATGATTGCAAGCTTAGCAGTCCGCTGATGAACATTGGACGGAACGAGTGCGGCGATATCGGGCGAATCGAATGCGATCCATCTAAGGGGGGACTAACAGTAGTAGGACAAGCTACGGCTGAGATATATATCGTCTATAGATCTCCCGGTGCCCTGGTAAAAGCAAAAACTGTGTGCGCGCACGGAGCCGATGCAACTCGCATCGGCTTACTGAATCACGAGTAATTTCGGAGAGTGCACTCCCATGCAAGGGATGCTGGGCTCGCGCTGCATCGTGCTTAACCGTCGTCTCATAAATCATTTGACTAGAAAGCGATAAGTCCTGGGGGCCGCTGTGTCACCGGCAGAAGGGAGTACGTGCCGGCAATAACAGTGAAAGGTTGCATCGATCCACCTTGGACCAAACTACTCCTATTCTTTCGCATGCACTCTCGCTACGAAATTTCAAAGAGGCTGTTCGCGCCACTGGAACACCCAGTCGCTCGGAAGTTGACTCGTTCTTTGAACTAGCTTTCTATATATCGCGCGTGTTTCGGTTTACTTTTCGAGAGGTGTACTCGCGTCGCCAGAGGGTGGAGGAGGAGGAGAAGAGCATGACTCGCGTGCGGTAGTCAATGCAAATTTCGCATTCGAGCGGAACTCCCGCAGTGTCGGGCGGCGGTGGAAGGAAGAGGGATAGGCTCTGGCGCGGGTAATCCAGAAGATAATAGGCGCTGGTAGGTGGTGAAGCCGCGAAATGACCGTTGGTTCGCCGGGCGTGCTCTCGTGGAATACAGCGGCCGATGAAAGCGGCTGACCCCAATTTCGATTCAGCGAGGGCGGAGGCGGAGGGGGATCCGCTGCTCGGTGCCACATTGTCCAGAGGATCTCGAGGACCCTTTGTAGTCTTTGCTCGTCCATCGACGACATCCTCCTCTTGGTCCTCTGCTCTCGCTGTAATCATCCTGGAAGCTGCTATCCTCCCTTGTAGCGCACTCCCATTCCTCTAATAAGGGACCTCTCCACGCCGCTCTTCCATCGCCTCCTCCTCCTCGCTTCCTCTCTTTCCTTCGCATTGTTTCGCGCGAATCTTGTTCCAACGCTATTCTCCACTTCTCTTATTTAAGCTCGCAAGTACCATTCATTTGCGCGGTCTACATTCAATCGGCTTTTATTTTCAACTCTCTAAAGAAACTTTCGCGATTCTGCGAGTGACAAGTTTTGATTTTTCTGTTATAGTTTCTGTTCTCCGTTTTCAGTTTCGTTCGATTATTGTGCGGTGAGAGGGGAAGTCTGTATACGCACGCGTCATTTTTGCCGTGATGAATCATGATTCGAATTTCGCGAGAATTCACTGACACAAATAGAAACGAATAATTATATCGCCACTTGGAGAATTAATTAAAATAATGTTTTGATCGGCTGCTGGGGAGCATAATTCGGTCGTTAAATCAGTCGTGGCAAAATTGAACGGGTCATTTTCATAATCTAATAAGCCAGTATGATCGACGTTTCCTCGATAATCGATCGGTGAAAGCTGTCGTGCGTTCTGGCCTCGGGCTGACGGTATCGCGACGCTGCTGGCGGGAGCATTAGCATTTTAAGAATGTGCCTTTAATACCAGCTGGCCGAGAGCGCCAAAGAGAGAGGGAGCGAGAGAGGACGATGCACTTGCCGTGGAATTTAATAAACCGCCGTGTAATTTCGCTGAAATCCCGGGCATTCTCAAGTGAACGATGGAGCGTTTAATTAACTTTTTGCAGAAACAACAAGCCGATTAATATTCCTCACTTACGCCACTCTCTTTCCATTACTCGGAGCGAGATATCGGATGAATGTAGCTGCGAATGAGACAAGAATCCCGTTTAATTCTCTCTGGCTTTTCCTCTCGCTGCTTCCACCGTGGGCGGCCCTTTCCCCGAGACTTACAAAAGCAGCGCTTACACCCTTAGAGAAAAAGTTGGCGCTCGTTGGAGGGTGGAAAAATGTATTTCCATCGGTGGTAGTCAGTAGTCAGATTGTCGGCGGTCCGTTGCCGGGTTATTCGAGCCCTCGCTAGAACTTCATTCCCCCGGCGCGGCAAGTAGCGATGTCGTGCAAGAAAATCAAAAAATGAAGGATTACCTCCGCGCTACTTCGTTAATCTTTTCGAGGGTGGTGAAAGCGTAACCACACTCGCGCGCTCTCCCTTTTTCTTTCTCGATTCTCTGGCATACTCCACTCTCCCTCTCCCTCTTGCACGCGCGCGCCTCCGTATGGAGAGAACCCCGACCGAGTCATTAATCACGCGATCCGTGCTTCGTATCGGCATTGGCGGTTCCGATTCAATAAGGTATAAGGTAGACGCGGGTGAAGGGCGTAATTTCGCGCTGTTATTAGGACCGCCGTGTTATCAAGGCGGCCACTTGAAAATCGTTAATCGTTAACGGCATCCGCAATCGCCCTCCTCACTCTCTCTCTCTCTCTCTCTTTCTCTCCCTCTTTCGGGCGCACGCTTTCAAGTACTCCTTTCGCCGGTAGACCTTTTTGCAGACGCGATCGCCCTGAAAATTGGCCGCGCGATTCTCCCTCTGAACGATTGGCCAGCGGTGACTTCGCGGAAATAACAGGGATTGTTTCATTTTTCGCTTGGACGGCCTCGCTTTTTTAGCGACCCGCGCGCGACATATGCAGCCTATTGATAAGGGATGCTGTGTCGCTCGGTCTGAGATTTTAATATGCGCCGTGCTGACAAGGCTGTCACACTTTGAAACCCCTTTATTACCAGCCACTGCGACAGCAGTCGCAATCTCGAAAGCGTTGCCTCGTCAGGCACGTGAAATAATCGTCATCAGTATTCCGTTCCATACACCTGTTAATTATTCATAAAATTTGACATCCACAATCGTAAACAGCAACGATAACTCTCACAGTAGAATTTATACAAAATTCGATGATATCGTTGAACTATCTATCGTTGTATATTTATCGGATGGATCGGTTTGCCATGGGAAAGCTGGTAGGATGACCCGGGCGTTTAGTGTGGCGGGCACGAAGCAGGGTGGAATGAGCGGCGTCTCCAAACAATCGAATGAAGCCAGGGGAAAGTTTGCGCAAGGTTATTCGGCGCACGCAATCATCTCGATGAGGGCATTCCAGGCCGCGGCTGGCTGGAAGTCAAAGTCAGAGGAAGCGGAAGTGGCGGGCCGGCAGAGGACAGATAGAGCGCAGCAGCGGCGGTGGCAGGAGGACCGGCAGTGGGATCATCCCTTGGCTTGACTGTCCTGGTTAAAGGGCATCGGCGGGGCGCGGGGGTGGTTTCTGGAGCCGCGAAGTTCAAAGCGGCCCCGGGAGAAATGCGGTCGACGATCGGGCGCCCCGGTGTTCTATTCCCGTGGAAAATGCGACAGGAAATAGCCGAGACGAAACTGGCCTCGCTCTCGGTCTCTAGCTATGCAAATCGACGAAGTTGCCGGCTCGCGAGAGCAAGAGACGCGCGAGGATCTCGAGCAAGAGAGGAGGAAGACTCGTCGCTAGTAGAGATAGCCAAGACAAAACGATTCGCCGAGACGAGGGCCAATGCCAAGTACCTCGCCACGGTTGACAACCCCGTGCCTGCCTGCCTGCCTGCCTGCCTGCATATTTCGGTCTACCTACAACTCAGATATTTCACCCTCTCGCTTCATCTCCGACTAGAAGCACCGTCCGAGTCAGGCGCCCCCTTGGAAACGCGTGCCTTGGAATGCTAATCTACCTCGAGATCCTGACAATGAGATGAAATCAGCCAACGAAAATTCGACCCCAGTCACCAGCCATCTCATTCCTCACGCCTGCCTTCTCATTCCGCCAGCTTCCAGATAATCAGCACCGAAATTCATTGGACAATCGCAATCCTCCTCCTCTCCTACGGTGCTTTTTATTTCGCCCTATTACTTCGACCGAGTGTACGCAATGTTCCTCGCCGATCTTAGCCACTTGTGGCCAAAGTCACGTGCACCAGGCATTTTCGCTCTCCAAGTACAAGATCTCGAATAGTGCGTGCGTGCTTCGAGCCATTAAACTTTTAGTGATCAATATAAATTCGAGTGGCGGTTTAACTGAATTATGCGGGCTACGAAATTCTCGACTTTACTTCTCGCTCCTTTGGGAATACCAGGCTGACAATGGGGAATCGACTGTGGAAGGGTCGAAAACATTTAACGCCCCCCACAGCTGAGTAACGAGAGCTCGCAAAAGGCACACAGCCAGCCGGAGTTCTCGGGTTAATGGAATTTTTAAGGGTAGCAGCAACTTTTAATTCACCGCTCGGCGCCGACTGTCCAATGACAATGAAGCGAGATTTTCGTCCCGATCAAATATTCATATATAAATGTGGCAGGAGAGGCCGAAATTCCGCAGTTTGCCCTGTAATCCTCGGGAATGGCAAGCATGGTGGAGGGATGGCTGGGATATTCTGTGGTAAATAAGAAATGAAGACTGTCATGGGGATAGGCTCGAACATCGCCAGAGTGGTTGACGAAGCCTCGTCGCCAGGCTGGCAGTCCGAAAATAATTTATGGTGCGGTGGGCGTTGAGTTACGATAATGAGGGTTCGTGTCTGTACCAAAGTCATTACACGATTAATTATGGCATTATCAGAGAGAAACCGTTCTCTCTCGCCCCTTGTCCAAGCGCGCGCACGCGCCCCCTTCTAGCCTACTTTTAATTAGCGCAATTCGAAACTTGGCCGGCCCGTTGTTATTAAAACTCTCAGTGCAAGTCAGTGTGCCGACGCAAACGAGGCGCGGCCGATGCCGGAAATGTTGCTGGCTCGCCGGTAATGGCCACTTCAACATTAAAATGCAATTAGCGTAAAAATCATGCATTACTGTAAATGGAAGCAGGGCCGGCCTCTCTCACACAGGAACGCGCCGCGCGTCCAGTAGCCTCGTTAATGAAGCTAATAATACCGAATCGTTAAAACATTAATGCGTCAATTTTAAATACCGCCCGCGGCTCGCTCCGCTCCGATGGCTTGTTTTGCCGATGATTAATAATTACTCGAAATTGGAACGGGCTTGATAAAGTCGGGCGCGATGGATCCCGGAATTAATGTCACGTGGCACAGACTCGGAATGGAAAATGCGTATTACCGGGAGGAGGGTGTGACAGTTTCAACTTGTTATTAATGGAGAGCATTAATCCCATCGCAAGTAATGCGAGATATTAGCAGGAGGCGCTCTCGTGACCGAAGTTTCACGCGAGAAGTATGAGGTTACATGCTCTCGACTAATCATCATCAAGTCCCGAAGCATTGGCCTCGGCAAACTTTCCTGCCAAATGAGGTGGGCTATCATCCAGCGTCATCGGCCGGCCGGGAAGAATGCGGATAGCTCGGGGAAAAAGCAGAAGCTGCTGCGGCGAAACGACCCCGGCGAACTTTCCCGACGTTTCTCGCCATTCAAAGAGGCGCCCAGGGCCGCCGCCCAGAAAGAACTATACTCTGTTTTACGCGAATGAGCGGCAGGAACCGAGAGAAGCAGGCACAGACGCTCGAAGAAGAAGAAGTGGAAAATGTGGAGGTGAGAGGAAGGCAGATATCCTGGACCGATGGAAAGTGGTGCGCGTGGAAAAAGGAAGGCAGCCGGGACAGAAGAGAGAGTGGAGCCCGGGCGCGGACGATGCGCTCTCCTCTCCGGACCATTTGGGAAATGAAATGCTGCGGAATTGGAAAAGTTTAAATGCGCCGGTGAGAACACTTACGGAAATCGCCGCCACCGACTCTTCTCCGTCGTATACTCCCTCTCGCGCGCGTCCGCGCGCACTCTCCTACCGTCGAATTTCCGAAAGCGGAATTATGTTTTCGGGAACAGATCGTCACTGCTTTTGTCATTGTTTACTATTCGCCGGCAGTAGTGCAACTCCGCCTGACTTTCCTTCATTGAGAGAGTTCGATGGCGAGAATGTGAGGAGAGCGTGCGTTTGATCAGAGGGTGTTTTAGCCTGATGAAGTCCCGTTTCTTGGTCTATGGAAATACGATCCGGGTTAAGAGCTCTCTCGCCATCCCATTCTGCCTCTGGCTGGCTTAGCCGATGGAGCGAGAGCTGTCGGAGCACAAAGTTTCGCCAGTCACTTTGTCGCCTGGAATTTCGGCGCTTCATTAAACCTCGATTAATTGTGATGAGGGTCCGTTGGTTGAAAACTTGGATGCATTGTAACCTCGTTAAGAGGAAAGCAAAACCTGGCCACTGCTCCATCTTCCCACTGTTCTTGAAACATAGACTCGCTTTGGATTGGACGAGTGAAAGGTGGTGTTTCATCGGAACGTGTCACCTGGTGAATTAGGAGTTCGCAAAACGGCAAGACACATGGCGACTGTGTGACATTGCCGCCCGAGGAATTAAGTGCAAAGTGGCACGTGCGATGCGACGGCAGTATGTCGCGAGCGTGTCGTCTGGTAATGCATTCCAAGGGTGAAGGAGCGAGCGAGAGGTTGAAGGTCTAGTGGGACGCGAATGAGAGGGAGAAACTCGAAGACGGAATCCTCGTAGCCTGACTCAGAGTCCGGGATGCTGAGAGAGCGGCTGTGCGGTGGCTGTAAGCGCGGACTTCTATTCCTGGCGAGAGTCAGACGTGGACCCCCATGGACTCGCACTTGCCTCGTTCTCGTTACACATCGTGCGTTGATCCAGAGCAAGAGACTCTCTTCCCCTCTCCTCCGCCACCACCTCCTCCACCTCCGTCTTCACCAAGTCGTCCATTAGTCGGAAACCCAGCTGGAACTCGGCATTCTGGGTTGGAATAAGAGTTCAATTGCAGACTGCATCACTTGGCAGTCGGCGGGAAAGTCAGCTGGCTAGACTGGGCTACCAAAAATGTAAAGTCCCTTTGAAATGGCTCGCCAGATATGGTAATTCGGCACTCGCTCGCTGGATAACTGGGTAACATTATACGCGTCGAAACGCTTAAAACTGGCGAGAAACTTACCAAGCACCGATGGATTATGCAAAATTAAAGGCAAAGTCACATCCAACTTCCTCGATCACGATGGATCCAGCACTCTGCGAGGCTCTCCTTAGCCACGCTGCGTTACCTTCCACTCTGAGAAGAGTGTGGATAAGAGGCAGAGGGCCAGGGGATGAGGGGGAGTCTTCTTTCTGGTGGAGGAAGGGGATTCATAAAATCGATCCTCCTCCATAATCATCAATCTTTCTGCTTAGCTGAACTATCCTCAATCTGATTGAGATCAGGAGCACTCTGATCTCGACGTCTTCCAGCGAGCTCGAATCTTATGGATCGTATTATTCCTATCTCTCGCAAAGTTGGCTCCACTTAAATACTGGCAGCCGGGCCCCTTACTGTCTCCAGCTCTTCCTCTACTTCTAGCTCCGAGTGAGCGCGTTACTCGCTGAAAAAAAGCTTCGAGTCTTTGGGAAAGAGTGGTTGGCGCTTTCACGAGCGAACGCGGATCAAGTTCTTCCTTGGCGGTATCGTTCAAGGCCGCTGTATCGCGTTTCAATTGGGCCGGCAGTCGCGCTTATTTCAATTTGATGGATGACGCGCTGCACTCGAGCGAAAAGTTACGGGCGGCGCTTCTGCGAATTTTCGCTGATACGAGAGTTGGAGTGCGCGCCCGCCTTGAAAAACAGACAGGGAGATTGAATTGTCGAGAGAGATTCCTCCATTGATTTATATTGGAATATACACACTCGTCTCTCATTAAAGTGGTTGCAACGGCAACGGCGGCGGCGGCGCGCCGGTACGCGTACCGGCCGCGTTTCGTGGGCTCATTAAGCGTCGATTAATTCGGACGAAAGCCCACTCGGCCGGACTTCCGACTAGCTCCATTGTGCCTGAGCAGGTGACAATCCATATTTCATGCCGGCGACAACATAGCGCAGAGGTAACGTTGCCTGCAATTATGTTGCTACAACAATAGCCAGCTAATTAAAGCAGCCTTAGCCTCCAGCAATCCAGCCCTCATTCCCTACCTGCGTCAATGAAATCAAGCTATTTTGTTCGAAATTATTCAGATCATCGAAATTCCCTTACAACTCCATGCGTAAAATTCAGTGAATTGCTCGGTGATTATTAGAATTATCTGCGAGTATTTTGTGTTTCATAATTGCCGGTATAGGATCGCGCGCACTGGCCAATGAAATGCATGGAAGGATTTCCTCTCTAAAATACTCGGGTTCCTTCATTCCCTCGATCGCCAAGTGCTCCGAAAAAGTCTGCCTTCGTCTTGAAGTCTCTCTTTCTCTCATCTCGGCGAGCTCGCTCTTTCCCCGCGGTTTATTTTTAACGCAAAGATTCTTTCTTCGACGATTGAGAGCCTCGCTTTTCCGCTGCTTCCCCGGATACACGCTGTAATTAGGGTGTTCGTGTCGGACGCGTCTGGAAACGGTTGCCGGCTGGTGCGCAGCGCCAAAAATCTTATCGCCGCTTGAATAAGTGAAGTGGTGCAATCTGTGCCTCTCTCGTCTCGTATAATTAAAAGAAGGACTGGAAGTCTGCCTTTCGCCGGAAGTCTCGCGGAATCGGAACACAGTGAGTGAGAAAGGAGAAGAGAGGAGCTCATCAGTGATTCATAATTTTAATATCCCAGCAGTAGAGCAGCTCTGTCTTGCAGTACTCGTTAACGAAGCAGATCGATCGGTTTGCTCGCAAACGAAGCAGCAGCCAGTTCAGCTAGTCGATTTGACGAGCAATCACCCGAATAGCCGAAGGCCTCTTCTACTACAATTCGGATCTATCTCCCTTGGCCGCCCCTCCCTATTTACCATGGACCACACACACTCGCATCCACCCGATCCTCGATCACTTACATCGTGTTTGCTCGCGGCCCATCAACGATTGTTCGCGTGAGATTTGACTTTTCATAGAACGACAAGCGTCTATTGTATCAGCGGTGGCTTGTACTAGCTGGAACAATGATTAGGATTCTCTCAGGAACAGAGAGATAGATACGGAGAGATGGAGGGAAAGCTGGGGTGAAATGGGAGGGTGGGGAGGATAGCTGAGAGGGTATATATGTGAGAATGAGTCGACATCAAAGCCCAGTCAAGATTGCGTTCTCTGAGGTGGAGGAGGTCAACCTGGCAGTCAATATTTGCTTCGTTACAGCATGGCGAATTGATGGCCCGGCCTGCTGACAGTGTTGTTGTCGAGGTCAGCAGCACTTAGGGATAAGTGGCGGACTTTTTTGCCCTGCCGACGCCAATAGCCATCCGAAAGCGGTCGGTGGTCCTTGACCAGGGTCAGCCGAGCGAGCGCATTAAGAGCGGCTCTAATGTGTCTTTAGCCTCGAGCTTATCGCACTCCTTATGCTCTCTCAGTTTGAGCCAGTCGAGTTGCACGCCAGAGCGCTAAGGTTGCACGGTGATCGGGGTATTAGTTCGGGGTTAGAGCCTACACCTGATAGGAAGGACGTAGCCGTCGGAGCGAAGCAATCAGTATAATTAGATCGCTCGCTCTGCTAGAATGGCTCTCGTTCTCAAGAGAATCCATCTTACTCCAAGCTCCAATGGACCGCGAATCGATTCTCTGTCGCGCGAGCGAGCGAACGACCATTAATGCACTCCGTATTTGCATAGCGGTTGTTCAACCCTCCCGACAGACAATCATCCATTCAACCCCCGCGACAGACACAAACACGCTCTGCCACTCGGTTTTGCGCGGACGCCACTCACCGCTTAGCAGCTCATTTGATCGGCAATCGCTTGGAATACAGTGCATTTTGTCACGCTGAATACTCAACGCCTAGGGAGTTTGCACTTTGCAAGTCCATAGTCGCGTTGCCCCGCTCGCAGTTGAGTGTACTCTAGCGATGGTCCATCAGATGGAAATAGAAAAAATCCGAAATGTAATTAGCATCGAACTATATGCCTCGTTGGATCACAGGTATTTCTGACTCTGAAACCAATCAATTCGCGAGCGAATGTTTGCCGAGGAATTCGGCAATATTATTTCGGTGAGTGGCGATACTCTTGGATGGAAGAGTCGACACGGGAATCGGAGGGTTCTTGACCAAATTAGGGTGGTGGCGAGATGTCACCTGCAGATAGTCGAACGAGCAACATTAGCTCTCTCGGGAGGAGCGGTGGGAGCAGGGCTTGCCGCACCCCCATAAATAAATTAGCTTCACCTTTTCCGTTGGGGAGTTGAAGGGCCAACGTCCGAGCGATGGATTATGCCGAAAGAGACGAGGCTTTGCCCTGACGCTCCTCGGCGAATGTCGAGGGTGTCGTATTATGTACATCGGGGCCGAAGTGTTCGTTAAGTGCACGGAAGCACGAGGTCGTTAATGAGGCAAGAAGTAGGACGACCACGATGTAATGGCCACTAATTGCAGTCCTGTGGTGTTTTACATGCCGTGTTCTCGCCTTGTATCTCAAAGTGTCGAATACTATCATCCCGTTTCGACCACTAATATCACCGGACGTAATATCAACCCCTCCGAGTTGCCCTCGCTTCCTTCCCCGATAGGTCAGCTTACCAAGCAACTAATTGTAATCGGCTCGGATCGCGCTGTCGTTCACCTTTAAATTGGCGCGAGGAAAAATTCGTCTGATTGATGGGAAACGCTTTGATCGGCTTAATTCAATCGCGCGCGGCCCTCTTTGCCGGTAGTCGGCCGAGTATCCGGGGGTGACGAGATCGAGAGAAAAGTGTCAGTTTGTTCTTTAATAAAGCGCGGAGAGAGCTTGCTCGTTTAATCCGAATAAATCACTTGTCGGGTATCCGGCAAGAGAGCAAGAGATGGGTTTAAGTTAGGGGCGGGGAGGGTTGGTTTCTTTTGAGAAAGAGGAGGGAGTAGAGTTGAAGAGCGAAGCACGATTCTTCATGGGGAAGGGTGCCTCTTGAGAAGGTGTTCGGATAATTCATGATCCAACCTCCTCCGTCGCTATAGAATCATCTTTACTCCTTTCGAGCTACTCCGCTCTCGAGTAGCAACCTTTGGCCCGATCTTCTATTTATTCACAAAGCGGAAGTTTCGTAGCTTCCAGTTGATAGAAATGGTATTAGCGTCTCGCAAGCAGATTTAGCTCGAGCAGATAAGCAAGCGATCTTTCTCTCGATAAGTTGGGTTTATCGTATCCGTAATTACCGCGGCCAGCCGAGTGGAAAAGATTCGGCTGGCATCGGCTATTTTCCTCTCGGCAGAATCGCAGAGCGAGCCACTTAAGAAACATTCTCATTAAGACTAGCCTATCGGCTTACGAGATCGTTTGGGTTGTCGTGGCTGGGAGCGGATGGACGCTCCGCGTCGCCGTATGCCTGACCTTTATCGATTCATTGTCCCCCGTGGCAGGACGACCTACTTTCAGCCCCATGGACCTTTCGATCGTGGCCCCTGCTCGACATTGCGTGGCCACTCCTACCATGCCAACCCCATGACGCTTAATTGTGCCTACTCTCCCTGAAATCGCATTACCGCAGGGATAGTCGACTCGAAAGCATTCCCCCCTGATAACAGGAACCCCTTTGCCTCTCGAGCCTGACGAAACCGTCGTCACTCATTAGTCACAGTGCAGCTTCCCGTTTCGTAAATCCAGGAAAGTGAAGTAACGCGAGAGCACAGTGCTCCGAGAGATAGTTTTAGAAACACGGTGATTTAAAGCGGGCACGGAAGAGGCGTCGGAAATATTACATACACCGGGAGAACGAACTCTCTCGGATTTTTTAAGCTCTCGTAGCTTCTCCGACAGGCATTCGTTCTCCCTTCCACCGACACATACGCGTATACTTTCCCGGAAAAAGACGATACAGCTTCCGTTCACTGGGCCGATTCCGTGCTAACAGAGGTACGTGTTCGAATTTTAATGCCCCTTGCATCGCGTCCACCCGCCCTCTCTGTTATGATGTTTAATCCGGCGTGTACGTGGTTCACATGCGCCCGGGCTTACCAGACCGCGCGGCTCAGTTAGTAGATCGCCATATCCTCCGGCCGTAAAACCTATGGGATTCGACGTCCAAAAAAAGTGCAGCCCCGAAATGGAAAGATTACAATCCAAGACATACCCTTACAAATATAAAACAGAATTCGTCTAGTTTTATTATTGTATCATTCAAGAACTAATTGATTAATTTTCACTATTCTTATTTTTGCGTGAAAGTTTAAGGCTCGATACTATTTTAATATATTTTTTGTAACGACGCTTTCGTGATTGCACCGAAGTTGCAAGGAGTCAAGCAAGAAAGAGGTAGTGATTAGGATTTCGCTGGAAAGAAAAGCAAGGGAGTGGCGGGTGGGAAGGGGCGCAGAGAAAGCCACGCACGTGGAACAGGTGTTTGAATAAGTGCAGGCGAGAATGGGACGGGTGAGAAGGCGGTCTTCCGGGCGATAAACGGCGCAGCGTGTGTCGTAGATTGTTGGTGGGAAGCAGAGCGCGTTCCTGCGCTGCTGTTCTCGTTCCTCAGAAGCGAGGTTTGCCTTTAATCGTACTAAATCACGGTAACTGATTTTATAATCTTTATTAAGGCCGGTAATTACGGCAACGACGAAGTAGCAAGCGCCGCCGCCGTCGTCGCCGTCGTTGCCGCCGCCTCTGCCACAGTCACCCTTTCGCAAACACACCCCAATGCACCGAGCAGCGCTTGTACAAACACGTTGGCCTAGGTACTTTGAAACACCCTCTCGCAAGCATCCGGGAACGTGGAACGCGGGCCTGCATACGCGCCTCTAGGAAAATACGCAGGGGTTAGTTAATGCAGCCCCATGAACTCCCAGTTAATTATTTTCTTTCGACAATCAGCCAGTAGAATCTCGGCGACCTCTCCGCCGTCTTCTCGACCTTACGTCGCTCCCCGCGCCTCCTGCCTCGCTCTCGACACTCTCCCAGACCTCTAAGAAAGTTATGTCATTTCTTCGCCGCCGAAGTCTCAATCGGCGTTGCGGGCGTCCCGGCGGTACTCGCTCGAAACTTTAATTCGCCGAGCGATGACATTTTCGAGTTAGTATGCAAACAGCAATCGCAATCGAAGTTGGCCGCGGTGGCGCGCGGGGGGCGGCGGCGGCGGCGGCGGCGGCGGGTGACTTGGCGTTTCAAGCGGCGTGCGTTGGAGGCTTTCAACCCTCGGTGAGCAAATACTTATGGGCTACGGGTTGCCTAGTATGCACTCGCATTTGCGGCAAGAGTTTACGGACGCCTCTCGTCCTCCTCGTCATTCTACACGTAGTCGTGCGCCAGTGGGGCGTCGACTGCTGCTGCATGAAGTCGAGGAGAGTTCTTGCTGGCTCGCGACAACTCTCTCTCTCTCTCTCTCTCTCCCTGTCTCTGCACGTGTTTGTCGAAGGTTCGTCGTTTGAGGCGCCTGTTAATTAATTCCGCCGATGCTTGCGGCGGTTTGTAGCAGCGTTTCTGGTACCAGCGAGTTCCTTGGACTTTGGATGAGCCTTGCGAGAGGTAGGACGGTCGAGGGAAAGTGGGAGGCAGGGTGTGGGGCACTCACAAATGTTATTACAAATAGCTGCGTTACCTCTGTCAGATCCCGGCAAAGGCAACCTGTCCCTCTTTACACTTCGCTATCGCGATAATGGCGATGCCTGTTACTCGCTACCGTTCTCCCCCAACTCGCCCACCGCCGAAACAACAGTGCAACTAATGGTACAGACAGACCGCAGAGTAGATTCATTATAAGCGGCAACCGAGAGCTGCACACCCGAGTTTCCAGCCGCACACCCTCCCTCCCAGCACCCCCTCTTGCCCACGTGATTACGCGATTCCACGTATGTACGCGTATAGAATGCGGCAAAAATAGCGGTGGCATGTATGTATGCGGCGAGAGCCAAGCGGAAAGGGTGGCCGAGAGAGTGGTAGTATTCTGGATTTCGTTGGCGGTTTATGTAGACATACTCTCTCGGCAGGGATTTCATAGTTTCTATTACTTCAAAGGGTGCGTCGACTACCGCAACACGTAATATTATCGCAAATAGTTTAGAGCATTAGTCCCTCGGCCAGCCAGTGTATTTCACCCGGCAATATGCCACCGCCCTGCTCACCAGCACCGATGTATTTTGCGGTTTTCTTCCTGTATCCTATATTACCTGTAGAGAGAAGCCGCCACTGCAAATAGAAGGCTGTATAACAGTGTCAGCCAAGTGTTTTTCAGCCAAGACGGTTTTTATTTTTTTTCGTGGACTTCCCGACCTTCCCCGGAACTGAAATTTGGTGGAGAATGTGCCCTTGTGTCAAGGAAGAACTGACATAAATTTCAGAACCCTAGCTCAAAGTTTAGGTTTTCACCTATTTTCGACCCTCGAAAATGCCCAATTTTTTCAAGTTTCTCAAAATCGGCTGAACCCGGGATATTTTGATTGTTTTCGTATCAGGGTGGATAGAGAACAAAGAATCCGTGAAAAAAAGTCCGAATTTGCAACGAGAACGGGTCGAAAAATCGTCCGGAAAAGTGCATTTTTGCTCATTTTTAACGGTTTTTATTTTTTTTGGTGGGCTTCCCGACCTTTCCCGGGGCTGAAATTTGGTGGGTAATGTTTTTTTGCATCAAGGAAGATACCATAAAAATTTCAGAGCCCTAGCTTAAAAATTTTTTTTCGGCAAATTTTTCTTAAGGGGTACCCCTTCAGATTTTTTCACGATTTTTCGAAGGTTCCCGAACTCGGGTTTTTTCTTCGGGAATCGATTGTTTATGAATGAAAATGGATAGAAAACAAGAAATCCGTCGAAAAAAGTCCGGATTTCTATCGAAAACACAAAAAAACTCCCTTTGAAGTTCGATGTTTTCGGAATTTTACTGGTTTTCCCCATATTTTTTGGACTTCCCGACATTTTCCGGGGCTGAAATTTGGTGGGGAGTCTCCCCTTGCATCAAGGAAGAAGTGATAAAAATTTCAAAGCCCCAACTCAAAATTTTTTTCCCGGCAAATTTTGCTTGAGGATTTGCCCATCGCACGCGAGGCTACAAACAGGTTGAAACAGGTTGAAACAGGTTGAAACAGGCAGAAACTCCGGGAGTCTAACTTGGCTCGGGAAGATGCCATGAAAATTCGACGGCCCTAGCTCAACATTTTTGTTCGCTGCTGTATAAGCTTACTTTTCTCATTCTAGCAGTGAGCGTTCTTACTCCGGTAACTATGTCTAATTGCGTTCGACTAATTCTTGGAGAAGTTAGCGCGGTATCGAGTCGACAGCAGCCGGCAACTTGCTTTTGTTAACGGGCTCAAAGTATCAGGATTATTCTCTGGGTAATGGCGACAAGTCGCCGGGCGAGTTTCGATCTCATTCGATCGGCTAGAGTCGAAGCGTCTTAATGACTTGGGAACTTTATAATTATCCCAAGAGCAGAGTGTAGTTGATGCTTGGTTAACCGTTTGGCGCCACTTGAGTCGATCGTCTCGAGGAAGTCAAACTTCCCTATCGGATCCTCTGCTCCATTGGCTCTCAGGATTCATTAACTTCTTCTGCCCCGTCTCCAAGTACAATCTGATTTTTTCCCCAATCTCCCCATTTATCTCGATCTTCTCGGGCCGCGGAGATGGGACGGCGATCATTGGGGAATAAAAGCTATATCGTATATTGATTTCTCATGTCGTATTTCGAGGCTTGTGGAGCAGAAGGAGCTTTCGTTTGGTACGTCGTCGATTTGACGCCATGGCCAAACTCATCCGGCCTGCATCCCCTTCTCCTCCCTTGTCGTCTTTGGGGTGTTCCATCAATGCCAGCCGGTTCCGGGCGCGAGATTCGCTTTCTCGGGTCCACCGTGAAAATTCTAATTTCCGCTAGATGCCCTGATGCTGCAGACAGAGAGAGGAAGAGAGAAAGGGAGAGAGGGAGAAGGGCGTCGATGTTTTTTTGTAGGACGTGGCATGGATCGAACGTGCCGCAGATTTGCTCGGGCTCTCTCCCATTGTGCGAGGAGTCAGCTCCCCCGGTGGCGGATGCTCCGGCTTTTTGCAGCATCCAGCGATTCTGTTTGATTCGCTAGCCCACCACCAATATTGTGAATCGCCCCAATGGATCTTCGCTCCGTCTTATCTCCTTTCTTCTCCCTCTCTTCCTCTCTCCGTGAGTCAGATGGAAATGAGAAGGACTGATAGCACTGAAAGGATAACCTCGGCTCAGTTATAATTGGATTTTCACCGAAGAATCATTCAAATAGTCGCTCAGGATACTTTAAATTGTAGAGCGTTGTAGCGGCGGATTAATTGTTGGCAATTGCATAGCGCAAAAGTCGGGGGGGAAGCCGAACATGCATTTCAGTTGCGAATCCGTACGCGTGCATATATTGGGAATCAGCAAAAATGAACGAGGCAGCCAAACAGAAAAGCGCCACTGTTAGCGGGGATTTCGATTGATAATTGAGGGCAAATAAATGTACGCGCGCATCAGCAACATGAATATTCCGCGCGTTTGCCCACCCGAGCTTAATGGATCGTCATATGTAACCAAATAAACGGATGATCCTTCGTAAAAGGGTCGCCGAAATCTGGTACGGGCGAAAATCCATGCGAGCACTTTGCGATGACTTGTGCTACGCTCTGTTGCACGAATTCACTATGCAAATTGATGCTGGATCTTCCACGGCTTGTAAGGTCTCTCAACGAAAGGTTCTGCATCGGTGACAGAGAGAGGGAGAGAGGGAGAGAGGGAGAGACGGCTTATAGAATATATATTTTACAATGGTACACGATATCAGTGAAGGAAAAAGACTCCGCGATTTCGTTTTGCATTCGCTACCGGCGAATCTGACCTACTTTTCAAGCAGGATAACTTTATCTAATATTCCAATGGGTAACGACATACTTTGTCGTTCGAACCAATGCATCTGAAGCGAGCGCGCGTGTCTGTCCTTTCGACGGCACAAGTTGAATCAAGCGTGTACCTACACGGCAGCGGAAAAATCCTTGGGGCGTCGCCTCTAGAAACTTTTATCTGTCAAGAATTTAGAATAGAGAAAACGCGAGAGCCGCCGCCGCCGCCGCCGCCGCCGCCGCCCTTCGGCGTCGTCGTATCGTTCTTCCCTTAAGATTGACGTCACGTCGACTAGTGGAAGAGGCGCCGGCCCAAATAAGTTGAGCATTGAAAAATGTAGGCCGACCGTGAAGGCGAGCAATGAAATTTGTGAAACTGTCTTCGATATATTGGACATTCAACCGCAAATAATAGGGGCGCCCGATTGGAATTCCGAGTGATAAATGAAATGCCATATGAGAAATGAAGCCTTGTATCCAGCCGATAAATATTTCTCGTCATATCCATTACAGGGGGGTGGTGGGTAAGCCGTCAGCTAGAATCCGAACAGTTACGAACGGATGTCACGCGCGCGCCCGCTCGCCAATACCGAGATTTCTGTCTTTGCCAGCCGAGGCGACATCCTCCTACATTTTTTATGGCCCTGTAAGTGTAGCGAAGCGGCGAGCACTGTCTCCTAAGTGAATCGCGATGAGCCCGATTACATTTCGCGCGGCGAGCCGAACGTGCCCGCCGGCTTTTACAACGTTCCCATTTCAGCTTTCATAAATAATTCCCTCTCACAGCTGGCGTCCTTTGCCCAAGCAGTTTACCATGTGGTTTCGATTGGCGAAATTGTCTCGCACTTGCGACAAAGTTCTCTGGTGATTAGGCCTCGTTTTTCCTTGTCCGAATTGCGTCATTACTCGACATCATTCTAGTCGGTATTTTGAAGCGCTGCGTTATTTTACTGCCGCGTGGCAGGCCATTAACAACAATTTGAAAACTCGAGCAACGCAACGGGCCGCGCGCCGCGCGAAAAAAGCACGAGAAACCGTGTGAAGGGCAACAAATTTTTATTCTCAACTGCTGGCACTGCGTTAAAGTGCAACGAAATAACGAACAGAGCGTGAAAGAGGCGTTCCCGGAATTATTTTTGCAATTGTTCTTGATGATACTCGTTGAAGGAAATATCAAGCTATAGTTTTATATGGAAATGAAGAAGAAGTAGAACTAGATCTCGGAGATTCGAGTATTTAATGTAGCGCGATGGCAGTTTCGCCATTTTCCGTACACCTCGCTGGAATTTATGAGGCGATGCCACCGTTTTTCAAAAAGGGGGAGGAACCAGATTAAGGTCAACAGACCGAGATTTCTTTCTACCGAGGGAGAGATAACTGGGATGCTGCGGTTGTATTATTTCGATGCTGAAAAAGCTTTTGAAAGGCATAATTAGTACTCGAAGCCGCATTAAACAGCATTGAACGTGCAGTCGAGCAAGAGAAGCTTCCTTAACACGATCTCTCTCACTCTCGGTTGAACAGTTGTTCGCAGCGTGTTGTTTTGGGTAACTTTTTCAGCCACCATTTGTTAGTTCGCTCGTTTCGCTTAATAACAGCGATTCTGCCGCTTGGCTGACGACATTGATGTACATTGACGAAACGGCGAGTGACAATGGCATAAAACAAGCGCATACAATTTTGAAAAATGTCAGAGTGAAATTGGTCCAAATGCAAAGATCGAAATACGAAAGGAAGTGACAATCTCATTGTCTGCTTCATTAGAGCGCGCGCAGTGCATCGACGAAAATGATCTTAGCCTTAAAACGAGAATAAGGCAGGTTAGTCTGTTTTCGACTTGCTCGACATGTCGGTGGTCCTCGTTGCGCTAATTTTACTGGTGATCCCCGTGGATTATGTCGCGATCGGTATCGTCATGGGCGTCGAGACGCCTCTGCAGACGAGGAACTCGGGTGTCGTCGCGATCGTCACGACATAGCAGACACATAGGCGGCCCAAACTCTATTTATACACCACGGGGAAAACGACTGGCAAAAGACGACAGACGTCCTCCCGTCAAGAGCAATGCTTTCATGAACCACAGAGGGAGAGAGAGATCGAGCAATTCTCATTCTCCATGGAATAAAGTTCGATTCATTTCGAAGATCCAACTCTTTCAGACTTTCAGTCCCCTTTTACACTATTCAAATCTACAGGCTCCCAATTAAAATTTATTGAACTCGAACATGGAGTCATTCCGCGATGGAAGTGCCACCATAAAAAGAGGGCCTGTGTGGTCGAAAGCTTTAGGCGAGCGATAACCTACAGTTGCAGTTGGCAATGGGTACTCGGCGGTGGATCGCAGTTACCTGGCTGGAAAAGTGAGGGAGTGAGTTTGGCGTTACGGTTAAAGGAGAATTGTTCCAGGCCAGAGTGGAGAGAATGGTCGATGGTCGGTTGTGAATAATACTTTATGGCAGGGTCACAGCGTGGCAATTGCGGCGCCAAGCTAGCCAGGCAGCGCCCCGACGTCACGCAACATCGCTTCGGGAGAGGCTGGCGCTAACCCAAATCGTATACCTACTTCTAAGTTTCTTCTGTCCGCGCACCTCTCTCTCTCATCTCCGCCACACTTTCGTCTTTCGACTCTTTAAACTTTAGCCTCACTTTCCCTCGAGCTTCTTATCATTCTTCACCGCGAGCGCTTCAACATCCACTCGGTCCAGTTTCAATAATTCACCATCTCCGCCGAAAATACTCCATTCCTTCCAGCGAGCAGCCGCTGGGGAAAAGAATGAAGTTGGCTGGACATTTGTCAATAGACAGTGGCCATAATTCTGTTAGCATGCCGCCGCTAGATAAATGGTGTTGTTTACAATGCCAAGGCTTTACGAGCCGGAGAGCCAGCCAAAAGAAGAAATGTGTTCCCAATAAAGACAGGATGCTTTTTATTTCATTGGAGATAGAGAAAGAGGGCTTGCCGATAATCTTCTATTCGAGCTTGCTCTTTCACAGAGGTATTACACTCCCAGTTTCTTCTTTCCCCTGCCGAGGATCACCTTCTGCTTCTTCTAATCCATCATTCGGCTAGATTGCCTCATTGATACCCTATCGACAAATCCCCAAGATCCAACCTTAGTTTTCCGCCACGTGATCCTGCCGATTCTCTTGATACCAACCATTGACCTTCGCCCCCTTCTTAGAAACTAGGGGAAGGGAGATGGTTGACAAGTAGAAAGTAGAAACTAGAACCTGAGAACTGTTCAGTCATTTCTCAGTTGTCGCACAAGCAAGACATTACAATTTGGGGTATTGCGAAGAGTGCAGAAAGTCGTGGGTATTTCTGGCGGGCAAAAAGGGGGAGTTTGAAAAAAAATCGAGTGCAGTGGTCATCGATGATGGCCGCCGGGCGGAAAATCCGGGTCGAAATTCGTCGTGTCGCGCGATAAATAAAAGTGGTCGCCCGGCCAGTTGAGCTCTCGTCGGGGACGAGGATTGAATGGGTCCGCGCTGCTCGAGCCGAGGGCGGAAAGCGCGTACCTCATGATTTTTCAGCGACCGCTTCGCCGCCGTTTACCAAAACAATTCCCAATTGGCTTGTCAAAGAGTTCCGGCCTAAAAATGGCCGCTGATTTATATGCCACGGATTTATCATCGTGCTTTCGTCCGCGGGAAACGCGCGGGCCACTCGCGAGGGAGAAGGAAGTCGACTCTTTTCCGGTTGCCTCGCTCGTGCTAGAGCGACCAATCGTTACAAACACAGACATTTGTTCAGTTTGTTCGATTCTAATAGTTCTGTAAAAACTAGATTGGTGGCGCTTACAGGTTTTATTCAATTTTCTATTTCCACCAAACGATTCAATAGGCAGTCAATTTTCATTACGAGAATTGCCTCGTCAATGTCAGGAGGTACAAAGCCAATGCGAGTACATGGTATACTAGTTGAATTTTCGCCGGCACTGCCGAGTCGAACTATTAAGCGGCGGCGTAATCGGGTGAGGACAGAGTGGCGATTTAGCCGGTGCACAGAGAGATACAGGAGCATTTGGCAGGCGAGAGTAGTAGAGGAAAGACGGAAACAGAGCTGGCGCAGGGCCCCTTAATTAGAGTGGCGAATCGCGACGAGATTCAAAGTCAAACTTTCCCGATCGCCGGCGGCGGTTCCCGCTAATTCTGTTCGTCCAACTCTTCCTTCAAGGCACCGGCTAACATCTATATGCATGGCCAAAGAGGGGAACGGAAAGTCGGAGGGAGATAGTGGCGGAAGCGTGACGCGAGAGTTTCCTCCAATTCTCCCCACTCGCTCGGCCGATGATTTCGCCAGGGAGATTTCGATGCGTTTTCCTGTAGAAGACATCAAGTCGAGTTTTGCTACATCGCAGTGGCACGCGCATTTGCAAGGGAATTACTGGATTTCTGTAAGCACTGCACTCGCGCGTCTGTATGCAAGTACACACACACACGCGCACGCGCGAGAGCTGGGGGAGCATCTTTTGAGGGAAGTTAATGCCCCAGAAGAGCAAACCCGATAACGCCGCCTTCAGAGCGATCCGCTTGTCAGTCGACTGTAATAGGCGGCAAGCGACACTCGGCAAACGCTCGACATTACTTTGAACGGATGTAAACTGGCAATGGTACTGCTGGCAGTACAATTGTCGGCCGAGTAAAGCAAAGCTGTGAGGTGGAAGTTGCATCGTTGGATGCCGTGCTCTCTTCCCACCGGGATCTGAAGGAATCTCGTAAATTAATTGTACCATTACTTCTCCTGGGAGAAGTCTGTTTAAATACCGCTGTAAACGCGAGATTTATACAAACAGCATTCGGTGTGCTGTAGAGATTGTTTGTGGTAAAAAGATGTCTGTCGATACTTTGTACGCCTAAATCTGTGAGTTGAGCTGAGCTGCATTGAAGTGGCGAAGAAAGGAAAGATTGGTGAAAAAAGGTAGAGTTAAGCGTGAGTAATCGAGGCGGGTCAGTGGAGGTTGGACGTGAGTGCTCGAGACACCTCGTGCTTCATCTCCGGCCAGTCATGCTCGGCAAGAAAATGAAGTCGTTGGTCCATCCTCGAGGTTGAAGGGGGTTGTTAAGGGGACGAGCGTGGAATCGAGGAGCAGGTCAAGAGCGAGGGAAATCGGTAGTCGGGGCCAGCTAGCTACGGCTAGAGGAGAGCAAGCGGAGGGTAAAGCGAATCTTGGAGAGTTAACACACCGAGTCAGAAGAGGAGGCTGGAAGGAAAAGCGGAGAGTGGCGTCGGTCATCCCCAGCAGAGAGTGCCACGCTACGGACAATCTCTCTCTTGCGAGAGAGGGTGCGGATAATTTATGCGCGCAATTAGCCGCCGCCGGCGAGGGCCTGTAAATTAATTGGGAAGATGGTAGTAAAAGTTAATTTGGTAGGTAGCCAGGGTGCCGGCAGTCGTTTGGTTCAGGTGGCGCCTAGACTGCAGACCTCCCGAATTCTTCGGGCTGAGCTCCGCTCAGTACCTTCATCCCTTCCTGCAACACTCCAAGACCTTCCGCCTCAACTTTACTTCTTCGTGTCAACACGATTTTGCACGGAGTCACTAGTTCTTTTTAAGATCCGTTTCCAACAGAACCGTTCGAAAGAGGCCTTAAAAAGAAGACAAGTCGTCAGGAATCGTCGACACAATCGTATAAAGAAAGTATAATTCGAAAGGGTGGCCTTATTTAGAAATTGCCTGACGGCATTTACGTAATTGCGACTCGTTATTCTCTCTTTTTCCGCGAGACTGAAAGAGGAGAACTGGAAAAGGTAGACAGTGCTCGGGTGGAAAGTGTGCGCGTGTAAAATTCGATTTATCATCCGGAGAGGTTGGCAGAGGAGGTCGGAGACGGCGAAAGTGCTCTGGCTGTAAGGAGGAAGTAGTAGAAGTCGCGAACACCAAAGAACAACGGACGACGGTGCCAGCTCGTGGATGGCATTAGGGCGACGACTTGTCGACAAAGGCAATTTGCAACGATGCACCGTCTCGACTTAATTACTTTAATTTCCGCGAAGCCACCACTGTCGCAGCGAATATTTTCCGGGGCTCGCGCGCCCGCGCGCTTCCTTTGTAATTCAAACTCTCGGCCGCCGAGTGGAAATTAATGCGAGAGAGGAAAGGATAAGAGAAGGCGTTCGAAGGTACCGTTAAGATGCCGCGATTTCGAGAGCAACTACTCTTGCAAACAGTTTGACTAAACCACCCAGACGAGACCACACTCGAATAAGTCTGGTGCGAAAATGAGGAAATTAAATAGATGTCAGAACCGATGTAACTTGCGTTCCCACTCTTCCTCATTTTCCCCATGGTCGTTACGGAAAAGTACTAATTTGGCGAGAAGTCCTAATTATTCCTGGTGAGAGACTAGCACGGGGAAATGCTTGTGATTTAACGAGTCACTGCCCATAAAAAAAAATAGTATTTGTTTAATTCAATCCCTTTAGAATTGTTATCGAAGAGCAGTACAATTGTAATTCTAAGAGTGTCAAAGCCAGAGAATTACTCGTTCTTATCGTTAATCAAAGTGTAAAGATCGAGTTGGAATGAGGGCGGTGGAGTCGCAAAAATGGAAGTGGTTGGAAAGGTCGGGGAAATTTCGGAGAAAAGCTTGGGGGTGAAAGGGCGAGCGCACTAAATCTTAGAGTGGAATTCGCGGTTCGACTCGGACCGTCGAGTCGGGATAATTCTCGTCGACGGGCATCCCGTGCTTCTTTACGATCGCGTCGGATATCGAATCTACGCGCGACGTTATTTCAGCGATTTCGCGGCTTTCAAGCAGCCGACGCCGAGCACCGTAAATTTTTCCGGAAGCCGCCGCCCGGCTTTTGGGAATTCCGCAGCCGAACTTTCACCATTCGTTATAAGCGAGGAGACGACGAAAGAAGTGGTGCGTTTCGCTGAGTTCGAAAGAACGTCACTTCCGCCTGAAGAATCCGAGTAACCCTAATAATAATGTCTGAGCAGTTTCGCCTCCCCGTAATTTCATATTCCACCAATTATTCGCATAACTCATCGCATCTTTTCCAATAAATATTTCAATATTAACTTGTAAGTAATAACAATGAAAGGAAATATCAGAGAACACGATTTCCAAATATCTCTTGTACAAACGCGAGAAATCCACATCTTGCACGAGAATTTCTGAATGTCTGATCGGTGAAGTGTTCGGCAGTACGAGATTTCAGTAGACAGGGAGGGAGAAAGATAGTGGGTAGAGGGACGGTAACAGTGGGAATCTCTCGCCGGCAGTCGACACATCCGGTGTGTAGTCATCTCTAACGGCAAGCTAAAACTTGGAGGCGCCGCGCGCGATCGCACTTGGGAATAACGCGGCTCTAGACAAGCTGAAATTCCACGTACATGTACACCTACATACTCTTGGATATCCAAGCCCACAAACTCGTTTGGGGGCTCATCGACTGTGAGGGACGAAGAGAGGGAGAATGCACTGGAAGCGTGGCAGAGCTAAAGTTCGGCGTCGACGACGCGGCAAAGTTTGCCGGCGCGGTTTACTTTGACCCTGGCTGCGCACTTGGCGGAGCCGGGTCGGGTCCTAGGCCCGAAATGCCGCTAAACGAACGTGAACTTAACAATTCCGGACACCGCTACTAGCACGTACCGTCTGTGCCCTCTCCAACTACTTCAACCCTCTCGTCGGTGTCTGTCAAATTTACGTGTATCCTCCATCCATACTCTCCAACTTTCATCCCCTCCGACCGACTCAAACGTGCCAACTATCCCAGTAATTCCTTATTGCTCAACAGCTCGCGCATATCTCTTTGTATATTATAGATGTGATCATTTTCACTTCGAGATGATTTTATAATTATCCTGTCACTAATTCCTAAGTGACCCAGTCTAGTTTAGACATCGATTTATTGAAAAACTCGGGTAATATTGGAGCACGCAGCAAATTAAATGACTAGCCAGAGCGGCACGATTACAGTGAAGTATCGGTTAAAAGTTGAGCCGTCGGGTTGATTAGGTATTTAACCTAACAGTTTTCGGCCACTTTCATAATCCGGCCCACCCCAATTACGAGCGATAACCAATTTCGTAATAGCGTAATTGTATTACTGGTAGATCGGCTTATCTATGTTCCAATGGCTCGGCCACCCCCTAACTCCATACGCTTTGCTCCCCTCGTTCAATTAGGCCAGCCAACAATTTTATTTCTTCGACAAGGAGGATCCTTCTTATCGAAATTACTAATATCCGGCTTGGTACAAGACACGGGGGCAGGATTGCTCGGATCAATTTGCTTCGGGCCCTTTCTCGGCTGCCCTTTTTATTCAGATCGCTATCCCGCGTAATGCTCACTCTACTCTCCAACCTTAAAAAGGCCTCTGCTGTCCTCTTTTCGTGCCTCTACTAATCCCTGCCCCCTTTTTCCATCATACCTTTATATTTGAAAGATCGTGTCGCCAACTGTATCAGTCGAGAATAACCAACATCGGCTCTCTTCCCACTCGATAGATTGTTTGGTGTCAGATGTTTTCGACATTTTTTTCAAAATTCAGCCACCAACCCCACGCACCGCGACTGTCAATGCGTTCATCTGCACGTCGAGCGGCAGTCAATCGACCTCACGAACGCATGTTAAATTGTCTGGCGGCGGAGATTTTTGCGAAATTGCGGACGGCGTTTTTTTTCCCCGCTGACCGGATACGTGGTGAGAGTTCGTCAAGCTCGGGAATTGTTCTCGAAATGTTCGATAGCACCGTGAGAGATACTGTTCTCGGTATGGTTAGTGGAAGGGCAATGGAGAGGAGGGGCGCATAAATTCGTGATAACCGCGAGACCTTGCCAGGAGCGCCGGCAAGCTGAGAAATTTCAATAATTCCCCGAATCCCGGTAACTCCGGCGATTGGGATAACGCGGCCGTGAATATCGAGAAATAAACTGGACCGCCACTGCCGAGTATCTGGCTGGCCGGAATTATTTGAATTATTCAAAACGACTCCCGGCTACAGCCAGAGTCCTCATTTATTATGCGAAACTTTTCTTACGCTCGGAAATTAATAGCGCGAGCAATATTCCCACCACCACCACCACCACCCATTCAAGTCCTCCTCCTAAACCTCTAAAACAATCTTTATCGCCTTGCCGCCCTAATTATTCTCAAGTACACCGCTTATGGAATTGCACTCGAATGATTTTCGGTATCCTTTATTGGCGTGTTTCAAAGCATCTCACAGGCCCGTCGATCTCAAAGGTAATTCGAGAGTTAAGCCAGCGGGAGAGTTCGAGCAAACCGGATCGAGTTCAGCCAGCTTATGCGTAACTGGCAAGCTCGGATTACGTTTCACGGTAATTAATTGACGTAACTCTGCCTCCCCCTTCCCCGAGATATCTCCGTTAACTGTTGGCAGGGGAGGCTCCGACCGTGATAACAACAGAGCCGCGAAATTTTCCGCCAATTCTAGAATGGTGAAAGGAAGTTTACGCGCGAAAAGAGGCGGCGGACGTTCGCAGTAGCCAGGTGAGAGAAGCTGACAGAGGCTGAGTGGAACGGGGAGAAAGGATATATCGACGGAGGAAGTATGTTTCATCCGATACGTCCGACCCCTCCGCCTAGTCCCTCTAATTACATTGGCAATTATGAAAGCACCTTATTATTATCAGCTATCTCGCTCTCGCTCTCGCTCTCGCCCACTCCTTTCCTTCTCCCACTCGCTGGCCGACTGCCGTAACGAGCCTCGGGCAAACGGATGTTGCACTAGATTTCGTGCCGCGAAGGTTTTATGCCGGCTGCACTTCCAGCCTTTCGAATCTGTGAGGCAAATTTGCGATCTGTACTTCGAGATACCTCATTGCCCCTTTCCTCCCCTCTTTCGCTCTGAATGGATATTTACAACAAAAAAGAGAGACCTTCCTTGACAATACAGGGCCAATATCAGATCGAACACGAGGCCGCAGAGAGGAAATGATCCGAAATCGTAGTGTCGAGAACGATTCTCACCGGACGACTTCCTTAAAGCCGGTGCCATTCAAGCGGACGCGGTAATCCGCGCTAACGAAGGATCACGATAGCTTTGGTATTCCAGCGTGCTCTCGCAACTTTGCATTGTCTTCGCCCGTAAAGCCCGATTACCCAGCCACGTCGTTTCCACAAATGCCTCGCGATCGAATCCGCAGCTGCAGTCAACTGCACTTGGGCCGTCGAGGGAAACGAAACGAATCTCGCGCTCGTCTAACCCGCCCCGAATTGTATTAGCTGACGATCGCACGATGAATCTACGAGAATCCAATCATCCGTCCCTGAAAGTGTAATAACCGGCTGGGAGTTGAGAGATCATGGCTTTCGCAAGAGTTGCTAAAACTCCGAAACGAATCCCGCGGGAGTTCACTTTGGGACTGCATCTACCAGCAACTTATAAATCAGCCTTCCCAATAAAGCCGACGAGGATGTAGTATCGGAGAAAAAGTACAGGCTTTCCTCGGCGGTGGCGGCGGCCAAATCGAAATAAGCTATTCCCAGTGCGACGAGTAGGTATGCGAGCATTACCAAGAGCGAGAAAAGTAGAAGTCGTCCGAGTTGGAGAGGAAGAGAGAGAAAGAGTTGGCAGATGGAAGAAGTAAGTTCTTTTGGAAGGCATAAGAGAAAGAGAGGAAAAGCGAGATCGGGTGAAGCGAGGAGTAGGAAGATATTCGATGGCGCGTCGGCCGGAAAAAGGAGAAAAAGTGGGCGAGTTGGTCGTTGGCGTGGTCGGGGCCGAGGCCGGGGCCCCCGGGCGCTTATAACTCCGGAGCTTATTTTCGCGGCGGTACGTGTTCCTCGCCACGAGTGGGTGAGCACACGTAGAAGCGGTTTCTAACGGTGCCATCCTTACCCCGGTCACGCATCGTGCGGCAAGGCAGAAGAGTGCAGTGCAGGAACAGGAACAGACATGGCGCGAGGGAGGGAATAGCTAGCCGAGGAGAGAGCAGAGTCAGAAGACAGCTCTCTCTCATCGTTAGGAGATAGAATCTCATGCGGCGGCGCCCGTAACCCGTAAACGAACCTTCGCGCGATTCGTCGAGAGATGCTCCTCTGCTTAATCGCACATTCGTCGCTCACCTTTACATCCATTCTAGTTTCACCCTTCCTTTCCCTCTACCTCGAAATATCTACCGCCTTTTCAACCCTTACGCAAACGTACCAAACTGAAAATTGCAAGCTACTACTTTCGCCCTTCATGTAAAATTCGTGTTGCCAGGTGTTAGCTATCCGTAGGCAAACCAGCTTCAAACATTCCACCTTCTCTGTAGTGGAGCTGGAGCTAGTGAGCTCTGGGAAAATTGAATTGTTTGCAGGAGCATGGGAATTTTCAAGCGGACAGCTGGCCGCACAGATAACTCCTAGCATAACTAATGCCGGCCGGCGGAGAGCCGGGAGAGAGAGAGAAGGAAAGAGAGGGAGAGAGCTACGTTATTCGTCGAGCGGAAAGACAAAGTGGAAAGAGAGAGAGAGGGAACGCGGCCCGCCATGAAACGTGTCATCCGATTGCGGTAACTTTAATGCTCGTCAAAGCATTGTCGCGACTCGAAGGCTAACTATGTCGTGTGCGATTTCAAAAGACGAGGCAGAGAGGTACGCTCGACGATAGATATGTAAACGAGGGGGTGGAACCATTGGAGGAGAGTGGGCTTCGCCAGAGTCAGATGCAGTTGGAGGATGGTCACCGGGCCGCTATCTGATTCCTATGATTTGCACGGCCCTACTACTCTGCCTTCTGCCTTTGGAATAACGATGACTACGTCGAAGCAATCGTTAGCTCTCCTTTGTAAGGATGCCACCTGTGCATCCACCATCTTCGCCCTCTCGAATCCGGCCTCTTGCCCTTTGTCGCTCTGCTCCAATAATCCCGGCGTTCCAGACTCAAATAATGAGTTACGCCCAGTGTACCGACTTCTCCGAATACCGCGTCTTTATTTCAATGGCCGCACCCCGCCCGCAAACACGCTATTGCTCCATTCTTCCATTATAGTTATCAGCCATAGCGGATAATACAAACAATTGCAAGAGATAATGACGTAACGATTGGAGAACTAGTTTCGCTGGGAGGACCGGTCGGCGTTGCGGTTGCGAATTAATATTAATAGATAATTGTTAATTAAACGCTGGATATCCGATTTGCGTGCGCTATCATGCCGGTGTAGCCTTGTCGTAGGATTCGATCGCGGTAAAATTACAATTAACGCCCGTAAACGGATTCGCCCGCGCTCAGATTCTCTAACCCAAATTGTCCCTTCGACGAGAGCTAGTTTCTATTGTCTCTGCCGCTATAATATATTTAAACAATATACCGCGACATTGAAAACTCCGATCCGCGGTAATTAATTTCCGTATTTGATACACTAGCTTCAAAGATATTATTCCGCTAAACTATGATTTTAGCGAGCCGCAAACACACACAGAAATCTAGCACACTGTTATGAGACTGTCAGTGGCCGCCCACTTCGCGAGATACGAGGAGAATGAGAATAAAGAGGAAAATTTCTGGCAGTAAAACTTTATGAAAAATCTAGCTATTTATTTGGACGAGTGGTACGAGCTCTGCGTTAATGAGGGCCACGGGGACGACTGGCATTATTGATAAGCGCCGTACCCTTTTGTCACCGGTCATCTCACTCCCCACTACTCCCCAGGTTTAACGAGCAAGCGCCGAAATAATTGGAGGCCAAAAATAGCAAGTCGCCCAACGCTAAACCTTAATGAAATCTCAGGCTGTTAATAGCGCGCGCGCATAGGTCGGTCCGATTACCCGAAGGCTTTAAACACATTGCACGCTGGATTACCCTCAGCCGCAGGGTGCATGCACTCATCCTCTGAGAGCAGGCTTCCCACGCCGATAGCTTGGATGCTCGCCAAATCTAATTCCAATTCGAAAAATGGCCGCAAGCTCCACACGATGCTCTCTTGGAGCGCGCACACACACACACCTCACTCTAGGTTTATTCCGAAGCGCTTCAACCACCGCGACGCGCTCCCCTCTTCCACCTTTATACAGCATCGAAACGTGACTCTTATGTCAAGATGATCTGTCAGCTTTCAGTGAAAGCCGCCCGCGAATAAATTGCCAACTGGCAACTGTAACTGCTCCCTCTCTCTCTCTATGTGTGTTAGGAGCTGAGTGATTAGCAGGCAGACGTTCGTCTCCTTGCAAGCCCGATAGTTACACCGAGTGATATTCTCCGCGAGTAAATTTGCTCTCGAGCAACAGTTTTGCATCGCAAATCGGAGGGCCACTTGCCGAGTGGTGTAATGCAAACCCGGTATAATGAAATCCGTGCCATTAAGCCTGCCCGACGGACTAGAGGGGATTCGTGAATTCCTGTGTTCGCGCAAACCCCACTTTCCGGCCTGCGACTCTCCAGCCGCCGCTCCATTCCGCCCTCCCAGTCACTGAATTTCCCTTCCGTTCAACTTGATTGGCACGGGGCTACAATGGGACTTCAATAGCACTCCGCAGAATTCTCTCGGAATCAATCAATAGATCGGCACAAACGTGTTTGTTGTAGAACAGAGAAAGTCTTAGACAATAGACTCGCATACTAGGTCGAGATCATAGAATACCAGCCATTTGGCAGAGACCATTCTTTACTTCTCTTATAATGAACATAAACGTTAATGAATTCAAACCTGAAAATAAAAAGTCTTCTAATAATAAAGAAAAGAAAAGAAATGTCTGTCAAGTGTCTAAGATTTTATAATCTCAATTCACTGAAGGACGCCACGATCCTTTAATTCAATTCTATTGTACGATAGAGTTTAACGAAGACAAATACTCAATTCATTCTCGCTTCCGTCCTGACAGTTAATAACTTGGCTGTAAATCAAGTGGCAAGGGATGTTGATATTGCGTATTCAGCACAAGGCGCGTTCGATCGTGCGTCTCGATTCATTTCCGTCCCTTTTTCCGTCCGAAAGAGGCAAGGTCCACCCTTTGACTGGCGGCGATGCGATTTCGATTTCCTTGCCCATCCGCTCGTCCCAGTCCGATCCCTTTTGACTAGCTGGCAGGAGGCTGCTGGCTGGCTAGCTGGCTGGCTGGCTGGCTGGCCTGGTTAGCTGGCGAGCGAGCGTGTTAGCCTGGAAAGGGTCGAGAGGAGCAGCGCGAATTCAGTGCCGGACGATCGAGCAATCCGGTGATCGTGCCCTAATCGAATTAAACTCCCGCTTGTAGCCGTGTTTACGACGGGCTGACTCGTCGCTTTGGATTTGCTGGCCTCGCGCGATAATAGTCAGCATGGCCACTCTCCGCTTGCGCGCTCCGCTTCCCTCCCTCGTTCAATTCACTTTGCCCGCACTCACTCTCTCTCCCTTCCGCTCTCCTCCTTTCTCTCACTGTATGCGTCTGCCTGCCCGACTGCCCGCTTGCCTGCCAATCGACATTATCGTCCTTTATTCTCGATGCACCCAACAACCCTCGCTCGAAACCGCCCGGGCGAATTCGCAAATCTCGCAGGAGTGATCAGGCCCGAGAGATTTTTCGACGGACAAGTCCACTTTATGAAGGCAACTCCGGACAAGCTGAGTTGTCGAGGTTGCGGCGACGATAAACTCCGAACAAACGATCGAGATTAATAGAACGAGCTGTACGCGGCGGCAGCGGCGGCGGCGGCGGCCCCTCCTCTGATAGTATCGGCCGGCAGCGGGACACACGCGAGCCCCCACTCTTCCCGCTCTCGTAAATTCCTTGACCAAGATTTACTTGACTCCGGCAGAGCCAAGCCAGCGACGAATCTCGCTTGTCTTCGCGTCGACCGCGCGTCCCTTCTCATTCAATTACATCGGACACCCAAGAATTTTTGCCCTCGGTCACTTGACGAAAATCCTGGCGAATCAGGCTCCCAAGAATGTTCTCGGACTACAACTGTCGAGCGACTATTCATCCGATTACTTTTGAAGCTACCGGTGCTTTGACATTGCCCGAGAAAATTACGACGTCTCCTCCCTGCCACTGGGAATTAACACTGAATTACATTAAAGCGCAGTGGAGGAAGGTTGCTTTGTGCGACGCGAAATTACCGGCTGCTTTTTAGTGGGCAGGTCCGCCGGTGCAGCAATGCGAAAGAGCAAGTGGCCAGCTAGCCCGGCGCAGTTGATTCTTAAACTGTACATACAGAGACCGATAAACTCGTTTAAGAAAATCCTCCACGGCGAAAAAGCTATTCCTCGTCGTTGGGGAAAGAGGGAGAGAGGGGGGCGAAATTAAAGAAATGCTTTGTCCTCCAACTTCCGCTCGCTGCTACTAGGACTCGTTTACTCCTGGAAAGCGGAAGCTGCCGCTGTTTCGTCGCGACAAGAGCTTTTTGTACTGGGGCTTTCTTGCACCGGTGAAGCACTGTATACCGAAAGGGCCGGGGAGGAGTAAAGAAAAGAAAAAGAGAGGAAGAGAGAGAGAGAGAGAGTAGACTCCGGCTTTTTCGCGCTGGACTTCCCTCGGAAGTCAGGGCAAACACGCCGGGGGAATTAAAGTTTCAATGAGGAACCGATAGTGAGCAGTGGCGTCACGGGCAGTCCATTAAGAGCCGACTCGTTCTCCTTTAACCGGGACATTGTCAACCAGGAGAGGTATTAAGTTTCAATGAGTTAGGACCGGCTTACACAATCTACGTTATTGCCTCGTCCACTTCCACCCCCCGCGTCCCCCTCCCACCCCTTCGAACCTCTCTCATACTTCCCGTTCCAACGATACTCCTAATTTCAAGCTTCATCGTCCCCCGATGATTCGTTGCCGGCGTAATTTCCAGCCGCTAGATTTCTCCTAAATACTTGATGCGCCTCTGCCGTAAAGTAGACGGGCGAAGTTTCGACTCAACAGTAACAAGTTAAGTCGGAGCCAAGTTTCATCGAGTTACAAGAGCGAATTACGCGCGGTTAACACTTAGCCTGTGTCGCGGTTGAATTATGGGTGGCGATCGGGTCAGAGAGTAGCAGCAGCGCAGCGGGGAGACACGAAGAGCCGAGGGAAATGCGTCTCGCGCGCGCGCCTCGGACGGATGCACTTTCTTCCGTGCAAGTAGAATGTGTACATTGGCGGTAGGACGCGTCTCCTCCTCGCTCGGGATGTTTGCACTCGCGCGGAGGTCGCTCTAGCGAGGAACCTGCCAGCAGTAGTCAGCTTCCACTGCGCAGAAGGAGGAGGAGGAGGAGCTCTTCTTTGGCGAAGGAGTTCGCGCTGTTGGATTTGCCTAACCGCGTTAACGGTTCCCGATCCCAAATATCAAACGTCGTAGCTCGTCCCGCAAGAAGTACCATCTCTCCAACGAATCGTGTCAGGAAACGCGACCGCCTTTTATTTCGTCGCCTCGCAATACACATGTACAGAATGTTGCATTAGCCAGGAATCAGCTTTTTGCCATCGAATTATTGATAATATCGACATTGGCTAATTGCTTTGCTAGTCTGTAATGTCACTCGTGTCGTGTGTCACTAAGCACTACGCGGAGTGAATCAGGAGAGATATCGGCGGCTTATCGATTAATTAACAAATACTAAATTAGAGCTCTATCTATCATCCATCTATCATTGTGCCCATCTAGTGCAGCATACATGCATACTCCTATAATACTGCGCCATTCATTCCCAATAATGTCTGGAAGAAGCACTCTCACTTTATTGAATGGTAATGCAACCGGTTACGCGATGCTCTCGCCGGAATGGCAGTGCTATCCGGTAGAATTCCGGATACATCCTGCAGTTATGCGTTATGTCTGACCCGGAAAACGATCTTCTGTTACAGATGAGCGGCAAGCGCACCAGGAGTTTCAAGTGCGCGGTTCACCATCGTGACCGCGAGGTCTGCTCGGAGAACGACTTCCACCTGCTCGTGCAAGAACCGCCCCTCTTCCGCAGGTGAGCGATAGTTCATTAAGAAACATGTGGAAACACGAGGCAAAGTGGAAAGGGAAAGAGAGAGAGAGGATTGATCGTGAACCACTACGTAAATAGAACTCATCATCATCTTCCTTAAATTATTAATCCATTAGAACATTCAGGACACTCTAGGAAATGAAATGTTTGTTAACCACTAACTAGCAAGACGGAACTCGTAGAAGTAATAGTAGACTGCGAAAGACCAAGGTAGTAGTTGGAAAAGCGAGCGGTAGAGAAATACAGTTGAATGGGAGAAGTAAAGGAAGGTGTGCTCCGGATTTTACTATTCCACCGGAAGATCCTGAGGATCCCGGGACGAAAGAGTGGGAGGACCGTTCTTGCAGTATTTCTGCTGGGCATTTTATGCCGTGCATCGTTACCCATGCGGGAGGCAGCGGCCTCGGTTGCTCGACGCTTCCGAGAGTGCCGGTGCAGTGCACGAGCTGGGAAACATCAACGGGGACCTGGTCGCTTCCTGCCGCTAAGTTATAGTGTCTCTTGATACATTCGGCTTCGAGGACTGCTCGTATCTTGGTCCGCATTGCCCGATACGTTTCGTTAGCTCGGCGCTCGACTCATTGCTTATAGATTCGAGTCCTCTTGACCTGAATCGTCGCTCGAGTAGTTCACCCTCTAACACAGCGGTGTTTGTCGTCGATGCCCGCTCGGTGTTCCGCGTTACATGGATTAAGCCTTAGCTATTATAGCAACGAGAGCCGAGTTATTCGACGGTGTCACTCGCCCGCTCGACCCACCACCTCGCACTTGACACGACCAACAACCTAAACGCTATCTTAAAACAGACTCCCTCTCACGGCACGTTCACCACCACTCGAGTGCACCTGCCTGCCGATTTTCTGCTTGGAACAATTGCCCACTCAAGGGGAGCATGCGTCAGCATGGCCGAGTGAATGGTCTATGGCAGCTGTGATTGGCAAACGGATTAAGACGCGATAACGAATGCACAAATGAATGCAGGGCCCGCCGCCGCCCGGTGATTAACGCATTCGGCGAGCGTAAAGAGGCTTAATGATGACTTTCTAACTGGTAGCGTGCGGTAACAGAATGTCGATGTGGAGGAAGGCGAGTGCGGGAGAGCGGGGAAGCCTCGCCAGGATTAACAGGGAAATAAGGCGAGCGGGGATGCGGCCGCGCTCTCGGAATATTCCTCATTTGCAAATTATATTACTCGAATTAGTCTCCCAGCTTCCCAGCTGTTCTTAATGAAAATTTATTGGTCGCGCGTACCCACGATTTTTGAGGGGCGCGCAAGGACGCGCCGCCGTAATCTCGTGGAAATTAATCCGAGCCTTTCGTGTCTTTTTTTTTTCTTCCTTCGCTCGCGGAGTTAAGATTAATAGTTGAGGATATGCAAGGATTCTCGCAGGAAGGTGGCGGCGGGCGGCCGCGCTCCACGCGACTTGTTATCCCCGGCTAGCATTCATAAATAATTCATCGCACCACTGACACTCTGTCGACCAAAATGCATGAGGCGAGGATAGGCAACGGCGCCGATCGCCTGACCAAGAAAATCGCGACGTCCCATCGCGAAATTAACGCAAACACGGGCGAGAAAAAAAAGTGGAGAAAGGAGAGACACGCTTGTAAAACGGGGTTCGAGTCAATATTTGACAGTGGAAATCATAACAGAGTGAGAGGCCGCGCGACTAATACTATATAAAGGCTCAAGTATAAGACTTGAAAAGGAGAAGAGTCGCGATGGAAATAGGGATGATAGCGAAACAACCCCTTGGCACTTCCTTCCCTCGGAGTCTGGGAGCAGTCCTTCACTCGGTAAGCTTCCACGAGAGACTGACAGAAAGGGAGAATAAGGGAGGCCGCTATGTACCTGAGAAAATTCCTGTGCACACAAGATAAGAAGCCAGCGAGAGCCCGCAGCAACCTGCATCTCTCTTTCTCTCTCTCTCTCTCTCTCTCTCTCTCTCTCTCTCTCTCTCTCTCTCTCTCTCTCTCTCTCTCTCTCTTTCTCTCTCTCTCTCCCCTCTTTGCAAATAAAATATCGTCTGCCGGGCGCCGGCTATTCGTCAGACAAGGGTGTCGCCTCTGAACAGAACGAGATAGAGATAGAAAATGGCAGAAGAGAGCGAGAGAGAGAAAGAGAGAGGAAGTGCTGCTGTTACAGAGTGGAGGACGAACGAGGAGAAAATATGATGAGATGATATTCCAGGCAGGTAACGTGAGCGCACTTGAAATTCGGCGGAGGCTGAACCTTTAAGTCTCAAGGCAACCCTCTTTCCCGTGATCGTCACGCTTCTTCCGCGTCAGGAGGCATCGCGACGCCGCTCTCGTCACCCCTTCTTCCTCGTCCACGAGTCATGCAAATTCTCGTGGAACGACCGCGTGGCACCCTTGGGAGAACAACCCCGCCCCAACAGGAAAAAGAGTCGCCTTATTGCTAGTGATTCGTCTTTCAAACGCGCCATTCTAAATCTCGAATATCCACGTATCGAAAAAAATGAACAAATTTGAATACTATGCTAGAATTTGCCCCGTCAAAATCCCACCTCATGCATAGATCGTTTTTTTCTTTGACCGAAGAGCGTGAGAAGTAAGTAAATGAGAAATAAGCTTTTTCACTCGCTCGTTTCGCGGTACTTGTTGTAAACGTTTGTATCGCACTGTTGGAAAACTCATGTTGGAACGGCGATCCACAACAGGGCAAAGAAAAGTGTAATGGCAGTGGGTTGTACACGTGGGCTCAATAGAATACAGTACGCTCATTAGGGAAGTTAGCAAAATTATCGGAAACCTATAAAAGGCACAGTGTATTATCGTGTGCCGCACGCGCGCGCGTCCCACCGAAAGAGCCGTCCCGGCGCCCGTCGCCGCTGCCGCCGCTCCATGAACCTGAAACGGCGCCATTTACCGCATCCTTCCGCAAATGCGGTTTATCGTAATGTGTCCGGTTAAAAGTTCCTCCCGCGCCCGCGTTAATTACACGCGATCCCGCGAGAGAGATTGTTGCACGCTTATCGGGAAAGTTGGCGGAGCTCGAGAAAACTGCGGGCTTACTGGCATTACGTACGAAAAATTCCAAGTATCAAGCTTCATCGACGCCTACGTATTTATCGACGCGCACTTATTCACTGTTGTTCGTAGAGATTCATTCATCCAGCGAGAAAGATTACAGAGGAAAGACCGAGAGAAAGAGAAATACTGAATCGCGCGCGCTCTTCTGGTCGATAGTGAAAAACGCCGATACACTGAAAGGCACATAAAAATGAAAATTAATGAGTGTCGCGCGCGCGCGCACACACGTATACCGGTAGACAGTTCTGCCATTCGCAAGTATGAAAATTAATGAGCGCAGTCGTATCCGTAGCCGACATATTTCAATGGAGAAATTGATAGGCGAAGCAGGCGCGACATTGATCGTTCTTTATGCTCTACTTCTATTATAACCTGAGTAATTCGTGCTTCAACGTAAACCGGGATTCATTCGCAATATCAGCCGGTTTTTTATTATCCCCTGGAACGAACCGTCACAGTTAAATCTGCCATTCGGATGAAGCACGATGACGAGATATCATCGACAAGGAGCCAAGACTGCTAAATTCCCACAATGCCACGGTTAATGTCGCTGCTTTCATTTTCGCCCACTGGAATAATTCTCGAATTATCGCGCCAAGTAAGATTTGTTTTATGGATGAAAATGAGCTAGATCCCCGCCGCCACGTAATAAGACACCATCTCGGCAACGGCTTTTCTTCGGATTTAATCCGCGGCCGGATTTCGCGCTATTCTTCACGTTTAAGGTGGCCCTGTGGCTCATTGAATTTCAGCGTGATTTAGAAGGCGAAATTCTTATGAGTTAAGGCGGACTTTGAGAAACGCCCGGCGAATAATGCGCCTCGACCGGCGGCGAGGCGCCGCGCGGCGCTGCCCAACCGACTAAACTTTCCTGCCTCTAGCTTTTCTACTTTACTTACCGCCGACCCGCTTTAACACAAAACGACTTATTTATCGCGATGCAACCAAACTACGCGGCCACTTGCATGGCATATGAAATTTACAATGGCATATATTCGCTTACTATTACTAGTCTGCGAGCAAATAGACGAGGGATCATTAAGCAGCTCGGGTTCTAACGTCAGGTAGCAACTAGAACGTAGGACGCCAAGGATGTTGGCATCCATAATAAAGTGGGTTTCATGGCTTAATGTGTGTCCATGTAGCGAAGTGGCTCTTATTAGCGCGGAGTAGGTGGTCAAGCCGGCCCTTCTGCCGCTGACCAAATATTTCCACGAATAGAATAAATAAGAGAGAGAGAGAGTGCCCGAGCATGTCGAGGCCCAATTTTTCCAGCTTAGAAGCGGGCAAAGCAGCCTCTTCAAAGGGAGAAAGGAAAAGCGTCGTCGGTGTGCGAGTCTGGAAACCGCGACTTTGTCGCTCCTCGGTCTGACTGTGTGAAACGGCGACGCTTATTGTCGCCTTCCTTCAAAGAACCTCCTCTCTGAACATCCTCTTTTTTCCTGCTTGCTCTTCCCTTCACCTTCACCTTCTCCCCACTCCGTTCGTTCGTTGCGCTCGCGCGCCGCCGGGCGCCATCCAGTTTACTAAAAAAAAAAAGAGCGACCGCCTCGGCAAATTGCAGGCCAGAAAGCTCCCTCGCCCTTCCGTCCCTCTGCCCTGCTTTCTATCTTTTCCGGAGAACTTTTCGATACTTTTACTTTATCGCGATTTTTTTCACAATGATAGAGATACGATTCGAAGAGAACGTGTGTGGAGGAAAAGGTCCTATCTTATTATCGACGCCCTTAACGAGATGTTTCCGCGTAATCCATTGTCAAGGGGAAGGCCCGTAGCTATTGAGATTCTTTGACCGCGACGCCACTATCAAAGGTAAATGGCAGTTTATTAGAGCCGGCTTTCATTATGCCACCGCGGCCTGTTCTACTTTCGTCGGCGCAAAGACTTATTCCACCTTTGGGATGAAAGAGTCTGCTCCAGATATTGGTCCACCGAGCGATGAATATTCATGCGAACTATTCTTTTGTGTGTGCGGGGGGAGCCGCCTGTAAATCCGCGTAACAAGCGTCGGCTACATAGTAGTCGACGCGATAAAAATAGTCTTCGCAGAAGCTTAGGATAAGTCGAGGGCACATAAGTCGGCTGCCCGAGTACTACATGGTCCGACAGAAAGTGTGAGAGAGAGAGAGAGGGGAAGACTGATCATGGTGGTGTTGGCCTCTTTGTGAAAGCTGCCTTCGCGTTTCGGGGCTTCCCTTTCACAGAGTGCGTGTATGCACTTTGCGAAAATAACGAAGCGCAGACTCTATGCAAAGGCCGCCAGCTGAAGGTTCCGCCTGTCGCTTCTTCTGACACTCGGAATTCAGGGAGACTCGAATTTTCGGACGCACCGTCGCCTAACGAGATACATACTTGCATTTCATGAACGCCCGTTACCGGCCTAGTTACAGTCTCAAGCTCTACCTCAAAGGAGAATCGCCTGAATTACGAGTGGCGCTCGCCTCTCCTTTTTTTCCCCCATCATTCCTCTCGCCCAAAGCACCGACACCTTTTGTTCTAAGGAAACTCCCTACAAAACTCATTAGAAAACTAAGAATTCCTAAGTTTATTCACTTTCAAAGTATTACTATCTCAAATAAATTCCAACTATAAAAATGCGACGTAATAATCTCAAAATATACCAATCGCGAAAGTATACCGTCTCGGACGTGCAATTGATACTAGAGCGAAGTTAAGGACGACGTAAAATAAATCTGTATACAAGCGGACAATCGGATTTCCGTCCAAGTACGAAGGAAAGTCGGACACTACCTGTCCACGTGATCTTGTTAATTCCAGCTGGTGAGCATCGGAAAAGCTGGGGAAATTTGCGCGCGACAAATCCGGCGAAACTCGCTCGAGTCACGTAGAGGGAATATCGCTCTCGCAGTTAATAAAGGGACATAAAGGTGGCCGTTGTAAACTAGTGGGTCGTGAAAAACACTTAAGCAGAGAGGGGGTGAGGGGTGAGGGGAGCAGGACAGGGTATCGAAGGGATCGGTGAACACCTGGTCAGGTCGAAAAGTGAGCGCAGGGTCAGGCTGGACCCGAGGCGAGAACTCGGTGGGGCAGGGACAGCAGGTACCCAACCAGACTACCGGGCAATTTACTTCGACAGATAGCTGGCCCTTCCTCCAAGGACCTGCCTCGCCTCTACCTGCTCTATCACTTTTCAGAATTGACGGACCACTCACTCCTCCTCCCAACCTCCACCTTCCTCTCCATATTAATAATCGACGACCGTCACCTTGCGAAATTGTCGAAACCAAGGATTTTTCATTTGACACACCATGGATTATGGAAATGACAAAGGACACGGGAGAACTTGGAACAATGTTGACCAAGGAAAGATTACACGTGCAATGGTTTGCGGATACATAGTACATATTTATTGATGATGCGAGGAATCCAATTCTCAAACGCGACAGATGGAATACATAATGTCGAGTCTCGTGGCGCACTTCTAGCAAAATCTCCTACTGAGAGTCTGACAGGTAGGCTTTCGACATAAATAAGACTTCAGTCGCGCACTACTCTCGAAATTCCTTGCCACTTCACGAAGTCCATTGGCCAAGTTTCTGCACTTCAGTCAAACTAGTTCACACTGCCAAGATCTTTACATACGTCCTCGAGAGAGAGAGAGAGTGAGTGAGTTCGCGTAACACTGGCACAATTCCTTTCACGAAAAGTTGCTCGAATCCAAGAAATTGCGAGGTTCTGAATAAGTTCACCAGCTAACTAGAACTCGACGCGATCGTCGACCTATCCTTGCTCTGCTTGGAATACAACGAGAAATCGACAGGGAAAAAATCCGAAGGAAACACCCTCAAAAACGAAACGACTCGCGCGACGGCTCGCGACGAAGTGCGGCGCGCTCTTTTCGAAGACTGGCTTCGGCGGCGCAGCGGTGGGACTCTTTCAGGGATTGGTCAGGCTTGCTCCCCTCTCTTGAGCGCTCGTGCTAAAGTCCAATGGGAGGGCTCGGATCCCCTCCGACATAGTGAACCGCGTGTGCACCCACGCAAGGCGGCTCGTGGCCCTCGGTTCAAGGCAGTCACTCAGTCAGTCAGTCACTCAGTAGGGCCGCGGCGCGCCACGAGGTGGGATCTACGCTGCGCATGGGATTCCTTATATTTTTTTTTTTTAAACAACCCTCCTCGCAATACTATTGCACCGCGTGTCAGCCGTCCGCACCCCCCCGAGCGGACTCTGTGTGTCCCAGTGAAAAGAACGTGAGCAAAGTTCTCGCCAGAGTAATCGGCGCCACCGAGAGCTCCGCATGTGCCAGGGCCAGCCAGGGATTTTCCGCGTGCGTGCGAGGAGTCGCAGAAAGATTCGCTCGCGAGAGAAATTGCGCTAAGAAGACGAGTCAGCGAGAGGAAGAGAGGAAGAGATAGATCGAGAGATAGAAAGGAAGAGAGTAGACGAGCGACTTTGCAATAGTCGTTGCTAGTCCTCGTTGTCTCTGAGGCGTCGTCTCTCAGAATATCGGCTGTGTCTGTGCGCGGCGGCACGAGCTCCTCGTGCTGCCCAGGTGATCGTAATTCCGCGGCGGACGACAATGTGCGTGACGGCGGTGCCGCTCACTACCACCACCAAGAAGATCCTGAAGGATAGTGGGCGACAGCCGGCCAGGACTACCATTGCCAGCAGTGCACAGGTGCAAGGATTAGCGCACGCCGCCAACCATGCCGGCGACCCCGACAGGCCGCAGCACACGTCGATCATGTAAATATGTATTTGCAATTCTTTCACATGCCCTGTCGCCCGCACATTCTCGCGCCTCCCGCTCCGAAAAATCGAGACCTGTCATATCCTTTGATCGTTAGCTTTGTCATATGCTCGACACTCGATCGAACAACGCAACGCGAACCTTTCCTCTCCGCGAGATTAGTCAAAGAAGAGCAGGTGTGACAGCGAATGTAGATGTCAACGGAGAGAGAGATTCCTTTATTCGTGGAAGAGCACGCGTCAATTGGTAGCATTGATAAGCGTCACGTTCTCCTACCGGAATTGGAGAGGCATCCAAGCAGCCGCGCGCCGTGATTCCCATTCCGACCACGTGGACGTCTCTCTCTTGCTCGTTTGTTTTCCTTGGCGTCGAGAGGGTAACGATCCCACCACCCACCCGCCAGATATCCTCGTCGTTACGGAAGTATTAAGTGTCGAGGAGGAAGAAGTGGCAGAAGGGACGCAGCCACCATTTACTCGCCTGTCGAATAGTTGATATCGCGCGTCTGGATTCCCAGCCGAGATATAACCCTCGTCCTTCCTTTCTAGCCGACAGCCCAAAATCCACTTTATATTTTAACCCAATTACCCCTCGCCGCCGCTGCTTCCACGTACAATCGTCGATCTCGGATAACGATTTGAGGAAGCGCTCGTGTTACCAGTGCGAACCCGGCTATTTCATAATCAGCTTGTAGAAATTGGATTTCCATCGACTCGATTTCGATTATACAATACGAATCGCGGTCTGCCAGCTCTGCCGTTATAGATAATAAATAGTAAATGTATTAACCTTAATAACGACGATCGTAAATACGGAATGAGTGGAAACTGGCAATGGAATAATTGATGCGTGGCTGTGTGTGTCAGGGTGTATCTGTGTGTTGGTATGGTTGTTGTGTTTCGTTAGGAGATTGCAATCGAAACGAAAACGCGTGGGACAGGGTGCTGTCTCGATGCCTTCCGATGCATTCGATCGGCCGTCGGCACCATCTGTCGAACGCTGGCAGTCATCCTGTTTTTTCACGATGCACGGAAAATCGACACGCACGAAAAAGGCGTGTGCCGACACGTCTCCCTTTTTTCTCTCTTTTTTAGTTGCAGCCACGCGTCTTTCTCTGCTTTTCTCTACCCTGCCAGGCAGAGAGCGGCCTTTTCACATCGTATAGACATCCGGCCTATTAGTTCCGTAGTGGAAAAACGCGTTTCCCATAAATGCATCACCGGTCGATCGATGTTCGATGAGGATCGCTTCCTTGAACAGAAAATACAATGAACGCGATTGGTAGTACGCGGTGTAGTCTCTCTGGTTTCACGGTTATCGGGCGAATTTTAATTTTCATATTCACTGAGAAAAGATTGATAGAACTTGGAGAATTAGGCTATCTTTTTTTAGAGATCCACGCGAGCTTTGTCGGGATACGCGACGGTCGTAATAAATTCATAGCTTTGATATTAGATAAATCTTGAACTATAACGAAGGCATTAACGCTCGCCCGATTATTCTCTAGAATATCTTTCTCGGGGAATTTTTGCAAAATGCGATCAAGTAGTGGGACAGATGAGTATTTATATAGAAGTATTGCCGGCTATGATCCGGTCAGCCGACGGAATTTGTCAAACGGATTACTATGCGCGTCGGCAGAATATTTGGCGAAATATGGGCTTCCAATTTCTCGCGTATAACAAGCGGGGAGAAAAAAAAGCTCGTCGATAGAATGTCCGAAACGTTTTGTCGATCGGTGTTGCGACGGCCAGCCTTGGGAAGGTCACCTATGTTTTCGGTAAACAATGCCGCCGAGCTCGATAGAAAAACCCCGCGCAAACAATAGCCTGGCCACGCAAATAAAAATACGCTCCCCACTGTATGTGTTCCTTGTAACCGGAATTCCATAAGACCCGCCGTCAATTTCTAGCCGTACAAAGTATGAGATAGCAATATCTTTCTCCCACCTTTTCGTAGACTCGAGACTCATTGACTATTCCTGGCGATCGGATAAATTTACTAAATCTCGTTCTGTCCGACGGAGTAATAATTTATGGAAAAATACTATTTTAAAGCTTAACTTAACTTTAACTCATTCCAGAAACGAGAAATGCAGGCGACGAGTTGAAAAAATGAAAACATCTGCTCGATAGAGTGTAGAGTACCGTTTTGGCAGAATGACACGACGAAAACAAGATGTACGAGTGTTTATTCTCGGCGTAGTACTTTTACATCTCAGTATGAAAAATGAATCTCACCGCGGTTTCGTCGCTTCTATGTATACAGTGTAGCACTTGTCCGGCAAGTATCTCGTCCTCCAAGCTCTGTCACATCAACTAACACATATTAATAGCAGAGTGAACAGGAAGCGTCAGTGCCACGCTAAGTGTACTGCGGTGGTATTGCCAAACTTGGTGTACTAAAGTTAGGTCACTTTGAATCGCGTAGATTGCATTCAATTTTGTATGATGAAGCGCTCCTAGAAATGTTGGTGAGAAATAGTCCGAGATCTCTTAGTTTCCAAGATTAGAAGGAAGACGCTGTTGATGGCATTAGTCTAGATCGATTGGCGATAGAACGTCATCGGTCGCGTATCACGATGGACTCGCTGACAGTCGTTGCAAGCTAATAATCCATTAGCTCTTGGCGAGCGAGCGGGGCGATTTGTCGGCCAGCGGCGTCGATCGATTTCGTTGGGGACAATACGTTATTATCGGCGGAACACGCGAAACACGTCCGAAATTATTCCTGGCGAGAGATATATCAACAGAGGAAGGGGGGTATGTTTTCGGGACGCGTCCTCGCCAGGCATTGCGCCACTCGTAAATAATTATGTCGAGTTTTGAGAAAACAATAGGGAAGGCAGCAGCAGCGCGGCAAGATATTACCTCTGCTATTCGATGGCAATCATCGATCGGCATGGATGCGTCTACCGAAAAAAAACCATCTCTATAAATCGCTAATACGAACGATTGCACCTGGCACTCGTGTCGGCGATCACTTTGTCCGAGTTGGAAAATATGTCTGTCGAAAAAACGGCGGAGGATGATGACTGCTCGATCGACAGGTGCTGCTAGCAAATTAACCCGGCTCGGACTAGCAGCCCTTTATTGATTACAGCCGAATGATCGGGGATTGAACAGTGCGCATGTAGCCGCCGATTGTAATATTCCTCTAATACGAAGTCCGAACGTCAGTTAGCCATTGCGAGAGAGCGGTGTATGGCGTGCAGGTAATCTCGACCGTTTCGCTTGATTACGGGCCACCGAAACTTTATTAAGAGGAGAGCGGCTCGCGCTCCAGTTTACCCTGGGACTTTGGCAGCAGAGGGCCTCCTCCTCTTCCTCCTCCGCCTCCTCCTCCTCCTCTTGCCTCGAAGTAACTTTGAGGGCGCTCGGAGCCTTTCGCGGGGATAATAATCTCATCAGGCTGCTCTGGCGGTCATGAATGTCCTGCCAGCAAAATTGCGCTCGAGCCACCAGTATCTCGGATTCGCAAATTTAATGTCGCGTATTTACTTAGCCGCTCCACTCGCTATTTCACTTGGCGACTTCCTCCGAGGGAAACTCGCACACATACACACACCCACGCATTCTGTCACGAGTGAATCCTCTCTCTCTTGCTCTCACGATTCGTGCTCGCGTTCGCGTGAAATTCACGGGGATGCATGCGCTCATTTTTCCCCCAGGCGAATTTTTCGGGATCCCCAAGGGAATCCCTCGGGATTTTCTTTCTTGCCGTACACGGGCTTTCGTAGTCGGGCTCGAATTTAGTGGACACCGTGTCAAGTTGACTGTGAAGGAGGAGCGGCCTTGTCCCATGGAATTATACTATCGAACACAATGTATTCAATGGATAGCTTAATTCAGTATTCACTTATTTGACCGGGCAATCGCTCGGCAATAATGTAGCTTTCATACCAGACTTTTATTACATTTTTACGAGCCAGTTGAACAAAGTCACGAGCACGCGGGCTCATCACGGTTCGGCGGTCCTTTATGGGTCAAAGTTTTACATCCACTTTATTTGCGCGTTGTATGCGCAGGCCGGCTGAACGGGCGCTTTAAATTCACGGCAATATTACACGAAGCGATCGCGTTAGTCCGCGAAATCAGGATCGGGCGCGAATCCGCGCGAATATCCGTTTGGTTCTGATGGGGAGTGGGAGGATGGGCGGGCGGGCGGTCCATCGGAATTGAAGAGACACATGAATCCGGAGTATTACCACGGAGTAGTGGGTGGGCGAGAGCAGAGGGCCGTTCCAGTTTGATGGTAACACCTGTAACGGATGCGGATTAATCGTATTTAATATCGAACACCCGGCCTTCCCGGCCAAAAGTGCGCCGGCCCGCAAAGCGTTAATTATTTTCGGGGCGCTCGCGCGAGTAATCGTGCGAGTTACGCGCGCCGCCGCGATATATCCGGCCGGAACACGGCGACGCCGTCGCCGATACACGCGGAGACCGGATAAATCCACGGGAAATTTGTAGCTCCTGGAAATAAATCGGTCTCTGCCGTCAATAGCGTCCGTCTCACTCTCGTGCCTTTTGCCATTTGCTTTTCCATCGGATCTCTCTCTCTCTCTCTCTCCCTCTCACACATTCATCGTCTTTTCTCTGTGTCTACGCGACTCGTGTTCTCTGTACGCGTACGCTCGTGCCTTTTGTTTCCGAGCTTCTTTCTGGCACTCCGACAGGCTTTCTGCCGGTCATTTTTTGCCCCGCTCCTCAAGCTTTCTCCTCCTCGCTCGCTTGTCCTTTCATTATTTCTCCCGACGTGCATTTCGTTCGTATTCTCCCTCTCTTTCTCACTGGCTTCTGCATTATATCGCGTTCAAGTCAATTTGAGAAGAAAAAGCACGGCCGGCTCTTCGCTAACAAAATTGAAATCGTACTTGCGATTCTCCATTGTAGCCGCCCGTTATTTCCTCCTCGTCATTTTTATTTATAGGGAGAATAGAACTCCACGCGCGCGCTCGCGAGCCTAGAGTGAATCGCCAGTGGATAGAATCCCAATTCATATTCTTTGTTTTCCTCGGCACGGGATTTATGGGAGAATTGGGGAATATCTTGCCGAGTAGAACGGCAGGAAGCCAGATGAGCGTGTTTCCTCTCGATCATTGGCGTTAGCTAATCGGCCTAATAATTTGGCTGGTTAAGCTCCTGAAAGCAACTGGTTCCATCCAGCTCTTGCAGCCTCCTCTCCAGTACTCTTCGAAAAGAGGATTGCCAGTGGAGGGCGGTTATTAAGCCTGCTATATTAAATTATCTGTGCGTGCATGCGTTCGCCAATAGTGGCAGGATAATTCCTCTCGGGATAATGGATCAGTTTCTGGTACTTCGGGATACTCTTTCATTTCACGCACCTGTTAGAGAAAGCCGCTCATGACGTAGCTTCAATCTCTCGTAATCTCGCGAATTTGTCAATGTCACGAAAAATAGATACACTGCCATTTGATCGATATAAGGACGCGGTGCGCACTGTAATCCGGTAGAAAGTTTCCAGGAGGAATCTCTTTTCTTTGCTGTCTTGGCTGGGAGGAGAGCGTGTACTCAAGAGAGTTGAACTTTTCTTTGGACTCACCCTTTTCCGCATCTCGGCTTCCCGTAACAACGCTGGCGAGATATTGCAGACGCGTACTACACCTGCCCACGCAGTTCATGTTTGTGGGTAGCGAGAATACTCGGGATTTGAAATTGGAATCGCTCGTGTTGCCGCCGGCGAACGTAGTAACGAGGAAGCAGCGCGGCGCGGCGGCAGGCTCGCTCGCGTGGCGTTGGGCGCATCGAGACTGAGTTAAATAAGTTCGGATGGAATAGCCGCCGCTTCGGTTCGATCATAACAAATAACATTCTGCCGATCAAATATATCCAGTATAAATATCCGAGCAAATAATCGCGCGTGTATATAAATCGCGCTCGGCGGAATTCTCAGCTGGAAAAAGAGCGCTGAAAATTGGATCGGCGCGTGCGGAAATTCACTCTGTATTTCATTCCGTGTGTAATCGGCCGGCTTTCTTATATTGAAACGCATTTCGTTGGTCGGCGCGGTTATGCGGCGTATGCTTGGCAGCTTTCGATTTCTGTAATTTGTATTTGGCCAACGATTGGAATTATGAGGCATTGCTTGGCAGAGAGCTTGCACGGATTTCAGATGGCAGTTGAGTGTGTCGCGCCGTGAACGGGTGTGCCGGGTGGAAAATACGGTTTGTTCGACTTCAACAGAGTAGAAAAGTTTGCGGCCATTGTGGCTGGATGGTGTACTTCGAGAGGCCTGAATATTTCCTGGCAAGTTTCGCTGACTTACGGACACTTGCCGGTGGACCCAGTGACATTCTGTTCGTAGTTCGCTTTTCTTCCGGTCCGTTGCCGTGCTGAATTGAAAAGAAGACTAAGATCTACTTTTTCACTATATTGTAGAAATCATCGAGCTTTGATTAAACTCTGGCACAAAGCTCTCCGATAAACTTTTTTCTTCTCTCCGCCATTGCAAACCTTTCGTAACGCAATAAATACAAGCATCGCGCGAAACGTAAATTTAGCAGATAATAAAACATTTTGCACGGAACATCGGGAATGAATTCCGCTAAATTGGGGGAGTTCAGAAACACGGGAAATAATAAGACTCATATAGCGTTCGTTTTCGCAAACAGAGAAAGAGAGAGAACCGGCGGACCATCGTGCACACGACGGCAATGTTTCCGGTTCGTTGGGAAAAATTTACCGATTGGTGTCTTTATTAAAAATTCGTTCGCATCGGCCCTTTTTCTCTGTACCAACAGGCACACATGCACACACACGCCCATTATACCAGAGCCCCACTGTGTGCTGCTGATGTTTCGTTTCGCTGGCAAAAATGTTCGCCGGTTTTATCCAACATTTTTTGCAACCAAACTTTTCGTTAAGAGCGCCCGGCGTGTATTCGATTTGATTGTGTACAGTCTGCGCGTGCGTTTTGCAATATTTCCCGGTGCATTCATTGTCGCCGGTGAGAAACAATTCTCGAAGTAGAGAATAGTAATTGGCTGGTGCATTTTCTCTGAGTATTCGCGACTGGCACATATTCCTTCTATCTTGTGTTTAGATCCTTTAGCAAATGGTCATTCCATTTATCACTGTGAAAGAAGCGATCGGAATGCCAGAGCAATTTCCATTCCACTCTCTTTCTTTTTCTCTTTCTCTCTCTCTCTCTGTTTCCTCGCAAGGCAGCTGTGTCGCAGCCGGGCGCACACGTAAGGGAGCGTGCGAATGCGGCCAACTTTCCCGGAGAATTTTCTTCTCCCCCGGATGAGGTGGAAGCGACAATAAAAGTTGGATGTGCTTTTACGAGTGTTCAATAACGGTGCGCGGTCGCGGCATGCGCGCGCGAGCGCGTCTTTTGTGTGGTAGCTTTCGTTGAGGCGCCGGATGCCCAAGAAACGCGTCGAATTTGTCATGCATGTAACTGTAACTCGCCAGCAGGAAGCTCGCAGGAGTTGTGACACGCGCTACCTACTTTCGAGCTTCATTAGCATGGATAAGGAACGGGACTATCAAGCGGCGAGCAAGTTTTTCATGAGGGTATGACGCGTGCGAGATGTGTTGGAGAGATCAAACCGGCTCTCACGCTACGTAATATGCACTCCATATTTCCTTCGTATATTTCTTTCACTTCCGGGAAACGTGAGCTACAAGTACTCGTCGTATTAATTCGATCACGTATTATTATGGGGTTGCGATCTTCACCGTAGCGCGTTTCCCGCCACTTCATCACGCTGCAGTGAAAACTTGGCACACAGTCGAGCAAATGTGCTCAAGTGCGCAGGAGAGATAGAGTGATAGAGAGAGGGAGAGGGAGATGGGAGGGTTCGTAGAAGGGAACAACACGTTTTACTGGTGCCGATGATAATCGATCGCCAGTGGAGCAAACACTTCTCTGGGATTACTTGTTCACTCGCACACCTTACTCCCGTGTATGCGAAGGTTAGACTGCAATCACTAGAAATAATGGAAAGAATGTTGGATCGTTATATGAAGCTGTATCGGAATTCTTGAGCGGGAACTCCTCGGGTGTCGGAGAATATCCCATAACGAGATGAGTCGATTTGCTTTTGCGATAGCAATAATAGTGAAGGAGAAAGGCAATGTCCGATGGGGGGAAGCGTGGTGTCGGGCTCGTTGGCGCGCCTAATGGTCAGCAGTTTGAAAAAGGCTGGAGTGTTCCTAACTCGATGATCGGGCAGAGAGAAGGGGCACTTGACGAGGGGGCCGCGGTCTCACAGGTCCGTGCGCCGGGCACACCGAGCTTGCGAACGTTTTCGAGAGCTTTCGAAAAAGCCCTCGGCCGCGCGAGCGGTGGCGCGCGGGGCCACTTTGGAGTGCAGCTTGGAAAACCAGCGGCCTGGCTGGCTAGCTGGCTGGCCCAGAGCCGCACTAGTAGGCACCAGCAGTGGCAGCCTGTCGCACCTAACAAGTGACAATTACCGGCGCTAACGAGCGTCGGGACGTCCGGTGCAACCGGCTCCTCTCTTGGCTTGGCCGTGCCCTCGTCCTCTCGCAGTCGTCTAGCTGCGCGGCTGGCTATTCACGCCACCAGTCGGCTTTCCTGACGCGCACTTCCTCTCGCCCAGGATAGACGGACGGACGGACGGACGGATAGATCCGCGCGCGCCACTCCAAGCATCGGACACATTCTTTGACAGAGTCGGTCACGCCTACCCCCAACACGTTGCGCCGCGCCGCGCCCTCGAGCTTCTCCACCGCTCGCCACGGAAATTGCCGCTTTTGACAGACAAGTTGAACCTCGCCGTTGCCATTTCACCTGGCAAAAAGTACCCTTTAATGTGCAGCCGAGTCTCTACTTGGTGTGCGCATGACGCACGTAATGCGTAAAGTTTACTAGGTTCGCGCTGCCAGCTGAATAGCTATCAGTCCACTGGCGCGTCTGACTAATGGCCGACCTATACTACTGCGCGCGGTCGCCGCACTCTCACCGCCGCGCCGCCGCGTAGCTCAGCCTTTCAAAGTTGTTTCGATTCCCCGCTGGCAATCGACACCAATTAAGTAACAGAATTGCTTTCGAGACTTTTCTATAGAATATCGACTAAGATATATCGAAGAATTTTAATGGACTCGGTGTGGCAGACGAAAGGTAGACGGGGCCGAATTGCGGCGGGGAGACTCGAGTTTAATAAGGCATTATTAAAGGGGCCCGGTTCACACCGTTTGCAATATTTGTGCAGGCAATTGTGGCCCGGCGGATTATACGCTGGCGGAATTCAATATTGGGCGCAAATAATCCGGTGGTTCAACTCGGCGGAGGACAAAGTTAGCGAAGCCGCCGGTGATTACAGGCCTCGCAAAATTCCCTCTCTCTTGCTCCTGCTTCCACTCCACACGAATGTTCCTTCTTACTCTCTCTCTCTCTCCCTTTCCCCTTGCCGCATTGGCTGCGCCCGTCGCTCTTTGCCTGCCGTCTGGAAATCCAGCTAGTTTGTTGACTTTTATTTGTAAGCAAAATCAGGGCTTTATGGAGCAAGTATTGCCGCGGCGCGACTGTTCTATTTAAATCGTCTGAAAGGAAGTCTATTAATTCGACGCGGTCGCTCGCTGGTCGCGCAGCAGCCAGACTAATTGGAATCGGAAACATTTTAATCCGCGTAATGCATCGCGGTTTGGACCACCCGTCAATAGAGATTTTTGTTTTATCGACACACATACGCGCGCAGAGAGGCTCGCTGCGAGGGAGATGGGAATAGCGAGCGGGGGAACGAGAGGGAACGAGAGTGGCATGCTCGGTTTTCACCGATTTACTCGCGATCGCTTCCAATTGACCTCCTCTGGAGACGTGTTAATACAATTTATTCGTTTAAACCAACCATACGGTCAGCTGGATCTCTATTTAGTTTAGCCGCTGCAGTCGACTGATTTTTATCACTGATTCCGATGTTACACGACCGATCGCTAGATAACCTCGCGTTCTTTCTTCATCTGTGCCTGGCAGAGCCGCAGGAGCACACCGAGAGAGGGAGAAGACGCATTGATCATGCGGGAGAATTGCCCGCCTATCTCGTGGCGCATCGGTCTTTATAATCCGATATTAAATTACACGACGCGCACGCGATATGAGGAGCGGGGAACATATGTAATCGGAGACACGGATCCAGCATCTTAATCTTCTCCCGCAGTGATCCCTCGCGCGCCCCGCACACAACCACACACGCGCGCACACGTACACGTACACTGACATCACGTACACGTAGGAGAGGAAGCGCGTTCTAGCAGAGCGGCTGCCGGCACATCGGGTTTCTATAGGGGAAGCGTGGATATTCGCCGGTTTAATTAGCCGCGGGCCACGTAATTACACGCTCGCCCTCGCGGTGTAGGTACATGCACACGGTACACGCGCCACACGATTCTATACGCGCCGCTAGTAAGAGACAGAGGGAGAGAGAGGGAGAGTGCTTTCCGTACTCCTTGTTCTCTCCGTCTCTCTCTCGGTGGATGCAAAGACTGGGTGTTCGAGCGGGTAACGCGATGAAAACGGGAGGACAGTCAGGCAGGACAACGAGCGTACTCTCCTCGCTCGAGGAACAAGCGAGAGGATCGGCCGGAGCGAGAGAAACACGTGATTAGAGGCGAGCAGGGCGGGAAGGGCGAGGGAGAGAGAGAGAGCAAGAGAGAGAGGAATGGGCTCGGAGAGTGTGAGACAAGAAGGGATGAGAGACCGGGAGAAGCATACGGTTGGCGTGTACCAAGGATATTGGGCTATACGTCATACGTTGCATAGCTACGCGACCCCAAACGAGCTATTGTTCCTCGCGACGAAGTGTTCCGATCCAGCCACCCTTCCGCCAACCCCTCGGCCCGCGCGATGCCATCGCACACCGCCACCCCCCCGCCAGCTATTTCGTCGCGTGTCACCACGATAATTTTGGAAATTTCCTCCAGCGCCACCCCGGAATCCCGATTAATCACACTTCCCTATCGACACCCCTGACGCCTTCCCTCTTAGACTGCCCTCTTTATCACCGACTGCTATCATCATTCCTATGCCATCATTTCGCCTCGCAGTCTAGCTGACAATCAATAGTACGTCGGCCATGGGAGGAAGTAATAGAGTATTCGTTAAGCTTATTGCTTGCATGATAAGAGAAGAAGGGCGTGGAACAGGTGATTCAGAGCGGTGACGCTATCGATTTGCATCTTTACGATCTTTTCCCCCGGCCATCGATCCTTACCCTACTTTGCACTTTTACCGTCTTTGTAGAATGACTGGCCAATGCGAAATGATGACCTCGGCAAGCGTACAGTGTTGAACATGGGAAGGCTTTCCCAGGGATTAGGGATACTCGATTGTAGGTAATTGGGTGAACGAATTAAAAGTAACACAGGCTTGTCCGGCGATGTGTTAACAGATATTGAAGGATGTTTGCCGACGACACGATTGGGATAGAGAGATCGGCAAACCGTGACAAATATTCCCGATCGAGTTCCTGCAGGGGGGTTGCTCGCTGCTTCCCGCCTGCTTGAGATACGTGTGTGTACGTGCCATTGGCTTGAAGCTCCGCCATTTGATTGATTGCATTTGATTGCGCGTTATCGAATCACCAGTATCCATCGGAGATCGCTTATCCACTGCCGGTTACAGATCGGCTTCTCGTCCTCTTTCCCGTTCATTAACTCACGGAGGGCCGGCTTTAGCGCGTGTCCAGTTTCTCGCGCCTCTGTCAGCGCGCTGCCTTTTAATTACTCCCTCTTCCACTCTCCGGCCCACTCCACTTCGTTTTCTCTCCGTTTAACACACTCCTCTCTCACGGCAACTCGAACCAGAGAAATACATCGAACTTATACACCGCTTATTACTACTTCCCCGCAATTAACCACTTCGTCCGCACGCACTTTGGATTCCCCTGTGACGTCTTTCACACTTGGCGAACTACGAATCCGAGATATACTTTGCCGGGTGAATCAGCAGAATCCAAGAGTCAAACGCATTAGTTAGACGATCGTTTGGGGAAGTAGTTTCGGAGATAGCAATGTATATAGGTGGTATCGAAATTCCCAAGACTCTCTTGGCACGAGGGTCTTACGCCGGCTGGTGTGTTCACGTCGAGATCTCCAAAATTATACGTGTGTACACATATATCAACGCCTGTGGGCTAATGCACATGTGGTTTACCACGCGCAGCGGGTCATACATCATCGGGCGGTGGTTGGTTCTGATTTACCTGGTCAAGAAACACAACAGCGCTCGCTCGAGATACATTGGAATTCAATAATCGGCCGGAACACAACGGGTTAGGCTCTTAAATGAATCGAGAGTAGAACGAGGGAGCGCCAACTTTCTCTGTCCGTGTGCATCTACGCGCGCAGGTGCGTGTGCAGTTACAATCTATCTCCATTTATTGGGCCGCGGACGAATATATGTTGTAAAGCAGCGCGATAGTAGAATCGAGGAATGAAATATCGAAATCAGGAACAGTCAGCGACGCTATCGATGCCTGGCATCTTAGCGAGTGGAATGCATGGCAGGCGCAACTCGCCGAATCCCTTGGGATCTATCGGAGCGGCGGACGGCTGCAGGAGTGAAAGGGTTAATGCGTGGTGTGGTTTACCAAAGGGTCGTAGATCATCGGCTGGTCCGCGCCGCCGGTTTAACCAGGCCTGGTTATCCGAGCGCGGCCTGCAAGTCAGAATGATTCAAGCGCCCCCGCCCGACCGCACATACGGATTCCGGGTTGCGACAGTCGAGGATCGAGGCCAGACCCTTCCCACTGGTTACCCCGCAGAATCCCCTAATAACACCCTCCTCCTATTATTTATCGTCTGTTTAGACTAACTGACCTTTGCCGCGGCCCAGCTCTAATTACGCCGCTTTCCCACTTCTACATTTCAATCCTATTTATTATCCTAATCTCTTAACTTCCATTTACATTTTATATAGCAATCGTAAAGTTTCAAACTTGAAAATAATCCTTTTATGTGTCGTCAATCGTGAACACGCTCGGAGATGGATTTCAGTAGAAAAGTCCAGCACTAGTCAGACGTACCATTTCAGGTTTCTTGTGATATAGATGGAATAAAAATTGTACTATGCACCTATGCGAACGCGTTTCAAAGAATGAGATACCTCGTCCATGGTAGACTTGCATTTGGGAAATTATCAAGTGACTTAGCTCGGACTTAGCCTTTTCCCCCGATTCATGGAGTAATCGGCGTACCCGTGGGAGCGTGATGGGCGAGCGAGCGCGGACAGGAATTCTTGCAGATAGTGGATATCAGGCTGATTGGATGAGAGAAACTATTCCTCAAAGGCTTCCTTTGGGAGTTCGTGCTCGTTGCGCTCGGCTGAGCGCCCTGTCCGCAGATCGTCTGAATATTCCGATATCTCGAGGCGGAACGCCCGGCCGGGAAAAAGAGGGCAGCCATGCAGGCAGGCAGGCAGGCAGGCAGGCAGGCAGGCAGGCCCCCTGCCAAGGGTAAAGCCTGAGGACGGAAGACCCTTTGATCCAGTTCCTCAGTTATCCGCTGCCAAGGAAGCCGAACCTTCTCCTCCTCTTACGTAACCGGACGAAAAACCCTTCGCGAATTTCGGCCCGATCGTTCTTACGCCCTTTGTTTTATCCGACGCGTCCGGGCATTCGCCTTTGCCTATCCATTATGCGAGAACTCTTCTCTACTTCGGATCGCACCCCCGTCCACCCCATTCTAACATCCATGCTAACGATAAGATTCTGACACTCTACAACAGTGCCAGCCAAGTGAGGGACCCCTCACGCGCTTCTTTCCCTTTCCACTACTCGGTACCCAGCCTGGCCAATTGAGGGCTACTTACTACCCTCACTACCCTGACTGTCTTTGACGGTTTTTATTTTTTTGGTGGACTTCCCGACCTTCCCCGGGACTGAAATTTGGTAGAAAGTGTTTTTTTGCACCGAGAAAGAAGTAAAAAAAATTCCAGGCCCCTAGCTCAAAGTTCATTTTTTCGCAAATTTTTTAAGGTATACCCCTTCAAAAATTTTCGATTTTTCGAAGGTTCTGGGACCGGGACGAACGCTTGATTTTTCGATTGCTCGTGTCTCAAAACGAAAAAAAAACATGATACTTGTGGGGCAAATGCCGGAATTCTACCTAAAACACATGGAAAACCGATCTGGAATATTTCATTTCGATGGTTTTCCCTATGTTTTTTATACTTCCCGACCTTTCCCGGGGCTGAAACTTGGTGGGGAATGTTTTTTTGCATCAAGGAAGAAGTAGTAAAAATTCCAGAGCCCTAGCTCAAAATTCATTTTTTCGCAAATTTTTTAAGGTATACCCCTTCAAAAATTTTCGATTTTTCGAAGGTCTTGGGACTGGAACGAACGCTTGATTTTTCGATTGCTCGTGTCTCAAAACGAAAAAAAAACATGATACTTGTGGGGGAAATGCCGGAATTCTACCTAAAACACGTGGAAAACCGATCTGGAAAAATTGATTTCGATGGTTTTTCCTATATTTTTCATACTTCCCGACCTTTCTCGGGGCTGAAACTTGGTGGGGAATGTTTTTTTGCATCAAGGAAGAAGTGATATAAATTTCAGAGCCCCAGCTCAAAATGTATTTTTTCCGCAAATTTTTCTTTGAAGAAGATACATTCTTACAAAGAATACCAACGCCTGCGTTATAAGTAACTCAAATATCAAATCATAAGATTTTCCATAATAATAGTCTCTGTATTTTTCTTTCTCGCTGTTTGTATACATATGAAAAAATTAAATGGGTGGGAGTGTCAAGTTTGAGATTTCGACTTTGTTCACGCTCGCTCCTGGAAGATATTCTTTTAATCAAGATGGAATTCCCAGAGGGGCGAGGGTGTCGCTTGAGTTTATCGCCGAGCTATTTATTTCCCTTAGCTACAGCTAGCCTGCGAGACAGAGGCCGACGTCGCCGCCACCGCCGCCGCGACGCGCCGGTGCGAGGGATGTCCTTACTGACAGGGGATATTATTTTCTGGATGGCGAGCTACCATTTACATAACGCATCCAGCTCGAAAGCCGAGCTGCTCGGGTAGCAACGTCCCAAGCGGAGCGGGCGCTCGCGCGATCTACAGAAGAGCTTGCTAGAAATATTCCTTTAATATTATCGGCCACGACGATTTATTTCGCGAGCTCTCCTTGGGAGAATATCCTCTTCCAAGAGTCCAGGAGTCGTAACTCCGGCCCCAGCTTGCCGCCACAGAAATCCTCGATAAATCTCTGTCTCGCCGATTATTTCATATTGCAGGCAGCTCCGCGGAGAAATGATCTGTGCGGGATTTCAATAACTCGGCGATCCTCCCTTATGATTACAGAATCGCTGGAATTATAGTCGAGTAACTTTCCCGGGGAAACTAGAATCTTCCATTAAATGCATAAAGTTCTCTCTCTCTCTCTCTCTCTCTCTCTCTCTCTCTCTCTCTCTCTCTCTCTCTCTCTCTCTCTCCGTGGATACGCGAGGGATGGCTGGTCAGTATTGGTGTTGGTCGATTGTTGTTGCTGTCGAATTCCAGGGTGGGGTTCGATCGGCAGTTCAGCATTTGCATGATGATTGCGTCGGAATAGCTCGGCCGTGTGTTGGCTTGCTCGAGCAATGGTGAATCCAGTGAGCCGTGCGAATTTCCCGCAAAATCATGTGCCGACGAGATCGTCGACTGACATTGAAGCAACTATCGGGGCCGATCTCTTGCTATCTAGTTTAATTACGCGTATTGGAAGTAGGCGGGCCGCTCGTCCGCCACAGAACATATATGTTTTAATTCGGATTCGGTCAATTTGCACGTGAATCGGTAAACAGGCTGGCAGGCTTGGTAGGCTCGGTGCACACTGCCGCCGCCTAGATGTTTGGTGATCCCGTAGGCCTGCTAGAGTATTGGAGAGAGATGGGCGGACGGACGGGCGGGCGGCTCTGCCAGTGCAGGCAGGGAACATTCGGCAAAGTGTTCAAATAATTACGAGTGAGCGTACATTCCGAATCCAATGAATCCAGCCTCGGCAAACCAGAGCTCACGCGATCCCCCACGGATGGCGGGTGCGGGGGCGATGGTTGGCAGAGGTCGAAACGCAAGCCGGTATGGTACGTTTTATTCAATTATCCATTTGCGGATGCGCGTGCTGCCTCGGGCGGCTAATATGCGAGCGATAGTCTCAATCGGCTGCATAAATAATCGGAAACACTATCGGAACGCTCGATCCGTCGGGACATTTAAATAGGGGAACGATTATAATAATACGATCACACGCGAGGCATATCACTAATATTTACTTCATGACAATTAAACAGGCTGTTTGACTATTCCCTATTGCGAGCACTTATCCGCGCTCCCGGCTCGTCTGGCTTGAATTGATCAGTGGAATTTGTCAGGCTGGCGCCGGTTGTAAAAGAAAATTGGAGTGAGTGCGCGTTGAATAAGAGACAGGCAAGTCAGGGGAGAATGGTGACAAGATTTCCGCGGGAGAAAGGGAGAGCATGAAGCAGCTTTTTTACGATCAAGCTCGCGGCGAAATACGTTTACGGGCTTAGGGCGCAACGTGCCCTGCCGTTGGGCCGCGAAGATGCACGTAGTCCGAGCACGTGTCCCTTACCTGCCAGAAGTCAATTTCCTTCTTCCCCGACAAAACCCAACCGGCACACAGGCGCCGCCTCTACATCTACGTTCTCGTCATTCGTTGTTCTTGTACGAGTGGTAGCTGCCGTTGAGCGTATTACTCGTAATTCCTGTAACGTCCGCACTTGGCTCCGAGTGTTAATTGTAGTGGCAAACGGTGGATGAGTAGCTCGATATCCACATAGAAATAAAAGGCTCTCGTGTAGCTGGTAGCAGCCAGCATTATTCAAGTGACCATTCGATGTTTAGATCGCGTGACAGTGGCACTCTCGCGTGATCACGTTCCGTCAATAGCCCGGATAGCTGTGTTTAAAAGTTTAATGAGCGTGGATTGACCGCGCGAATACATTTACCGCGCACTCGACCGATTATCCGCAATTCCCGATGATCGCAATCTTAATGCGCCCGCTTATATATAATCGTATTATTTATTTGCGAGAATGATGCCCTTCCTCGTTAGAGGGCTAACGATCCAAGGAAGCCTGAATGGAGGGAAGTTTCTTTCACTCGGACGGCGCGCGCTCAGTGCTTCCTTCGGAAAATCTTGTTTTTCTTAATTAAGGCTGAAAGGAAAGTTGAGCGGATTCGATGCCTGCTTTACTATGGAGTTGGGAGTCGTCTCGGAAGATGGGCGGCCCGACGCTATCGCAGGAATAATGGGGTTGCAACGGGTTTCTGAAGTTTCGAGGCCGGCTGGCTTTTGTCGAAATTTGAGACGATACATTTTTCAGGATATCGCGACGTGTGAGGCTTTACCCGCCGAGAAATTGGAGCGAGCATTGCAGACCTCCATTTTCTCAAACAGTGGCCTCACTCGCTTCGATCTCTCGCGCTGTTTCTTGTATTGTACTTCCTTTAACACCAACCCTCGAGATTCCCTGGAGAACAGAGCGTACCGCGCGCGCGCGCTCCAGTCCCAGTGGTTCCTCGTGTGCTCCAAGAAAGTCGTGCTTTTGCAGACTTGGCCAAGTATTTTCGAGCATTTTCTCGCCTCGATACCAGCGAATATCTCGCTCTTTCCTTCTCCCTCTTCCTCTTTCTCCGCTGGCGTCGGATGATACAACAAATTTCTGATAGTTTCGAGATTAGCTGCCAATCACTTTAGCTCCTCGCCGCGCCACTTGACGTCCGAATTCTATTCGATAAGAAGCAATCCATTCTCGCTGGTGCGCCGCTGGCCGATTGGCACAGCAGCCCATCAATAATAGAGTATCTGGACCGCAGAAGCGGCTTACTCGGAGAATGGTCTAATTTCGGACGAGCCTCTCGGCGGTCACTCGAATGAAGTAAAGGGTTGATCATCATCGACCAGCTTTTTCCTTCGACCAGTGATGTATTATTATTATAGGGGAGGCTTGATCCAAAAATCCCAGAAGGTTCGGCAGTTCGGACCCTTCTCTCTCTCTCGAAGGAGGAGGAATTTCGAGATGGCGCGGCGGTGGTTGCGCCGGCAGCGGTATGGGACACTAAACGACTTTATGGGCGGCCGAGCGAAAATCTTGTTTCCCCGGCGGACAGAAGCAGGTGGGGGTGGTGGCCTCCGAAAGGCAGGAAAGTGAACGTTGCCGGCCACGTTTGATTTATCGCGAAATTTCCCCTGTACTCCTGCGGGAATACTCCGGATATGCGCGCGGCTCCATAATAATCTAATATGCCGCGACCTCGGCGCAATTTCATGCTTTCTCGGACACGCGTTTTCCAGCCTCTTCGCGCGCCACATCAAAATCACCCTCGCCGCGCCGCTCTTCTCTCTGTCCATCGCGCGTCCATCTTAGCGTCAAGCCATTTTTCCCCCCGGCCTTATCTCGTGTCCAGTGATACTCAGCTAGCTTCCGCTTTGCTCGCAGCTTTATCGCTTGGCGATCTCCCATCGAAATTGCCGGTATACGCTCGAGGAAATTGAAATCGCCCGTTGAGAAATCGGCGTGTACGGATTTATAATTTGTAGCCTCTCGCTTTTGCCTCGAGCGTGACACCGTTCTCTGGCTGCTCTCGCTCGGCATCTTTACGGTCAGCAGTAGACTCCGGCTCTTTACGTCACGCCCTTATCCTTTTCCGTTATGACCGGCACACGCCGCGATGAACTTATCCTCCTTCAGCTCTACCCTTCCCCGCGCTTCCACTTTACGTTCGTTCTAGCTTGCTTTGTTTACGAGCTCGCGGCATTTTTTGCCGAGCCATCCGCGCCCGCTTTGCCATTTCCTCTTGCCGTTCTGGAGAGCAGGCCCTCTTTGCTCATATAACCCGAGGAGGAATAGGGGCCGCGCGGCATATGAGACACACGGATCGCGAGGTAATTCGATTTAGTGCAAAAGTTTATGGCGAATAGCGTACACGCCTGCTTCTGATAGGACTAAGTTTGTCTTGTCTTATAGTGCAGTTTAGAGGGTCAGACTCGTGATGATAGTCTTGCGACAGACCATCAGTGTCGAACGAAAAATGTCTCTATTATATGGCTTGATATATTTCCTGATGTCGTTGACCTCATATTTCAGGAGGTTGCCTTCGCGTTTTAGGAGAACTCGACGCCTTTAGTGCTGTCGCTTTATTAGCCTGGTATACACGCTACTGAGATCCTTGTTAAGATTCGATCGATTTGCTAGTTGGCTGATAGAGCGCAACACCCCATGTCGATGTCACGTCTCCTGATATTCCATTCTGCCAATCAATAGCCAATCTGCACCTCCTCCAACCTCATTCTTGGGAGATTCGATTTCCCAACTAGCTTTTGATCGTCGATGAGTGAAATCGAGTTGCGAGGTTTAACCACTTGCCTTTTGATAATTGTTCTCGCGGTAGCCTTCTCATTACTACCCACGGGTTTCAAAGAGTTTTTCATACCAATTCCTTGATTACAGTTGAAACGAAATCAACATTGAATACTCACAGATTTTCTTGGGAATACGAATATCGAAAAAAGTGTAGTAGTGGCTGGATTGGTATGGTATTATGAAAAAATGAAATTGTAGTTGAGAGAAGGTGCTTTAGGGAGAAGAGGAGAGACGAGAGACTAAGGCGGAGAGTTGGAAATAGGATCTGGGTGCCTCGAAGGAAGACGAAGTTGCTCGGGTGAGATCGCGAGGGGCGGCCGCCTCGTCGCCCAGTAATTAGAGGCGATAGGTCGACGAGGTAGTTAAAGTCGTTAGGGGCTTACTTACCTCTGCCACTCCAGGGTCAATTCCTTACTTTCCTCTTGGTCAGAGTACTCCTCCTCCTCCTCGGCCTCATTCTCCCGCGGGAGAAGCTTCTCGCGTAGAAAACTAACTCTCCGAACCAATTTGGTAATATCATCGCCTCGTGCCTGTCGGCAAAGTTTCTCAAAGAGCGAGAGAGAGTCAGAGTGAGAGACAAGTTCCCCTCTTACATTGTCTGGACACACACTCGCGCTTCCTCCTCACAGTAGAGATTGAACCACTATCGAGTTGTTATTTTAGTATGCCACCGATGAATGAACAATATTACCGGACAATGTTTACAGAACGAACGAGGTAGATACTATTTCCGTGCGAGAGGAATTCGCGTCACTCGATAGCAATATTTTCAAAGAATTCCTATTATTTTCGCGTGCCGGCAGTTGCAGTTGGACGAAGCAATCTTTTCGTACATCGAAATGATAGATTTTTCTTCTACCGAATTAGATAAACCATAGAAAAGAGATTCTATTATATACAAACGACTGAGCAGTTGGCTTGCCTGGAATGTGCAGTGCGAGCTTTAAGAATCCGGTGGTCATTGATTCAGCGTGCATTCCATTAATTACAGCTATTCTTCGGAGCGGGGAGCCATTAATCGGAGAGATTCGCCGGCGTTAGTCAGACTGCAATTAATCAGTCCCTACCAAGGAAGTTTCCCGTTAACGTGTTGTCCGACATTTATCGACACACATACAGAAATACGTGGTCCTTGGTTTACGCGTCTGCCTTCCCGAAATGCACGGATGCTCCATTCTAATTAGAGACGGAAGTGGGTCAGCAATTTAGATTTTGTTTGCTCAGCCATATAACGCGGCCGCCGCTATACTGCGGTCAGTTTAGAAGAGAAGAGGGCTTGCGGCTTGACTAGGAAAGACAGCTATCTCAAGAGTAAACTTGGTATTCGACAAATGTGGGAAAGAGGGGGAGGTGGGCCGATGAGGGAGTCTCGTTTTGCCAGGGACTTGCGATAGAGCTGAGCATGACAGCCTCTACCACTATGCTGGATCAATTATCGGACTAGCGCGCGCCGGCCATTGTAACGATTAATGGAGGAGCTTCGATACACCTTGCCGCTGCAATTAATCAGTATCCTTCGGGCTTAACCCCATGCCCCATCCTCCCCTTCTGCCTTCTCCTGGCCTCTTCATCCTTGAATGTGCTCTGCCCACCTGTACCCACCATGCCCACGGCGACTCACAACGCCGCCGATGAGCCAGCAACGACCACCACGAGAACGAATGAATCTCCAGTACACTCCTTCGCTCGTAAGCTCGGCTGTATCGGTCACATCGCTAATTGGAAATCGGCCTGGTGCGAAATCCCAGCTGGCCATTAGCCCACGTGCCGGCGCCGCCCGCGTCCTATTCACAGACAGCTCCAGTTTCTCTCGTCGGATCATGGGAAGCCATGTATTAGAATATCTGCGCTAGCGAGAGAGCAGCAGCAGCTCTCGTCGTCGACATTCAAAGGTTTTCGAAAGAGATTTTCATCGTTAATGGTAGAAAAAGGGGAAAGGCAGGCGAGCAGCGGAGAACGGTGATAGGAGAGTGGCCGGGAGTCGGAGGACGGTAAAAGGAGGATATTTATTCTGTTGTTAGGCGAGCAATTACGCCGGCTAGGTAACCAGCGGCGCGCATTGCGGTTTGCGGGCACAAATATACCGGTGTCACGATCTACGAAGTGCATGCTGCTGTTGCTGTTGCTGTCGCTGCTGCTGCGAGCAGCAGCTAGCTACAACTACCCCTCGCTACACACCGCACCCACGCGAAATACCCAGCGAACCTCAACAGAGCCATACCGTACGTGTGCCGAGAGCTGTCGGCCCGTGCACCACTCTCTTCCTTCCCTCGCGCGTACAGAATGCACGAGCTTTGCTTCCCGCTTAATAATGGACTCTCATCGGCTAATGGAATTTCTTTTCTCTCCTTCTCGCTTCACTCTCTCTCTTTGCCTCTTTCTCGCTCGCTCTCGTCCCGCCGACACACGACCGTGCTTTCTTTCTTCAAACTTCTCTTCGATCGTGTGTGTTTAACCACGTGGCGCAGCAAGCAAGCAACCCGCCCGCTTAATTGTCTCAACACTTCCGCTCCCTCGTTGTCAGAGCTTGAATAAAGAAAGCTCCTCTCGTGCTTTATACGCCTGGTGGCAGCTCAGCAATTGCCGTGCCAGCGCCGGCTACCCCGCACCTTCTCCCCGAGGCATTATAACTCTCGCGACCAGCATTCCTTGCCAACATTCGATACACAGTTCGCTGTGCATTTAACGAGCGATGATATAACTTTTAGTTTGGATCACTGTCCGAAAATTATATTTATTCTGCGTGAATTATAAAGGGGCGGAGAAATGTGTTCTTCCAGTTGTTACTTTTATATTATAGTGGAATATTGATAGTACAGTTCGTTTGGCACTAAATGTATCCTGAAACGGAGTTTCCCTAAGGATAAACGTCATTTGATTATACGTAAACTTCTTGCTAGGACTGAAAAGGTTAATGCGGGTACTTTCCATCGAAAGCGATGTACATATAGAAAATCCGGCATCTCTCGGGAATGGCAGGCAGTGGGGGAGTGGAGGGTGAGGGGAGGATGGAATAAAACATAAGTTAAAAATGGGACTTGACGGAGAAGAAGCTATTTCCTAGGCGAACAGAGTCATGGATACTATCCGAATGCTATACAATTTGTTTCCCATTCGCCGGTTGCCCGGTTGCGTTTGACAGGTGACCCGTGTGCCTAAGAAACTTTTTATCAGCTCTGCATGCGCCAGCAGCCGCTTTTCTCTCCCACTCGATCTGTTCTATCTGCTCTTCCTGCACCGGTCCATTCCGATCTCGGACGTCGGTCCAGCAACTTTTCTAATATCCCTTTCGATCGCGCGATTGAATATCCCACGCGAACAGAGACAGGCTTGCCGGCAATTCCGGTGGCAGTTTCGTGAACTATCCGCGATATCGCCTCGTTAAAATTTTTCGCGGCCGCCACCCACTCAATTAAAAGTTGGCGACAATTAATGTCGTTAGTTCGATCGGTGAGAGAGTGGAAGGAACAGCACGAGATGAAGAGAGTGAGAGAGATACGAGCACACTATGAACGAGAGTTAATGAGGAGCGGCGAGATTGCGCTGGAAATCAGTCGATAATTACTCCCGACCGCCTTTCCATCGATGTAACTCCTCGTCTCTCGAAGGTGTGTCATCTGCCTGTAATAATTAATAGAAACTTGACCTACAAAATACCGGTGTGTTCGCGTGTCTCCTAATTAGTAGGGTCAAAGGTGACGCTGTCGTGATAGCAACATCTAAGTTTCTTTGTTTTAATGGCGCTCATTTACAGAATTGTTACATACACGGGCTTGGTGTTGTCGAGTTGAAGGGAACTGGCTAGAAAAGACATTTGCGTAGGTGAAGAGAAACGGGGTGAAAGTTTCATGAGAAAAATCGAGGAGAAATACGCGAGTATGGCCGAGATTCGCAATGAAATTATGCTGATATTTTATTTCTTTTTTACGCGGCTTGACACGCTTGCCCGTCATTCGCTCGTATTTTCCCTTTACCACTGACATTTTTAATCGGCCGTCCAATTTCCCGGCGTATTTCTCGCGCTGGGGGGGAGCCGAACGGAGCGCGGGGCCGTGTCGCTGTTGGCTGCACATTTGCGATGTGTCATTTAATATTTCACGTACTTGCCGGCGCGCTTTGCGCTCAGCAATTTTTTAATAGACATACTGAAACGGCGCTTGATTACGTTTATTCCGAAACAGCGGGAGCGGTAGCGGACGCGCGAGAAAAACAAAAGCTCCTGCCTCTCGGCTGTCATTCGCAAATTGAATACAAACCCGGCGAAGCATTGACGCGCATTTGTTTCCGTTTATGCCTGTGATCCTCTTTGTTAAAAGCGGCATGAACGCGCCACTCTACGATGCACACATTGCATCATACGCCTGTACTATATGCAGGCTTGCATTAAGCCGCTAATAATTTGCGAGCCCCTTTTTCCGCCAATGCGATATTTCCAAGCTGGAGCGTGGCTGGCTTTCGTGTGTTCCACAACTGGCGTGGGGCGTGTGCGGAAAGGGTGAATCGGGCGGGCGGGCGCGCTCGCAGAGGGTTGGGGACGGCTGGACAGGAGGAGGCGGGCGCGCTCTCTCCTCTGTGTAAACGTATCGATAAAAAAACGAGTCCGCATCGCTGACGATCAGTGATATCGGGTGTCACCGGGATCCGACCGATAAACTAATTATCCGAAATACTGCTGCCACCACTGGCTGGCTTGCTCACTACCGCCGCGCCGCGCCGCCTCTCCGTTCCATATTCAGCTGGCCGTCACTGTCACCGGGAATTCAATCATTCTGTTGGCCGCTTGCGGTTGCTTCGCGGGTGTCGATAACACAAGCTACCATCGGCCAGATAAACATTTCCAAACGGTACTCTGACTTCACTCGGGGAAAAAGTTTCTCCGCGTGCGCGCGCGCCCTTTGAAAACCAACCGTTGCCTCATCTGCCGTGAATCATCTATGACCGGCTATTTAATATTTATTTCAATCTTCCATTTGCCGGATGTACATCGGACCATTTTATTTCGATCATTTATTCATATACTGCAGTCAAATTCCGGCAATTGTCCTGTTCAAATAAACCGAATAATATTACGAGAGGATTTTTATGAAAATCTGCGCACCAGAGGTTTTTTGCCGTTGTGCATTTTCATATTTTTCCACCAAGACTTAATCCTCCAAAATTACGAGTGTTTTGATAATTGGTCAGTTCGGCCGTCGACCTTCGAAGGTAACAAACATCTGGTGACGTACAGGGTGACTCACTTGCCTTTGAATCAGCACGTTTCTACCTGTTTCTACCTGTTTCAACCTGTTTGTAGCCTCGCGTGCGATGGGCAAATCCTTAAGAAAAATTTGCCGAAAAACAAATTTTGAGCTAGGGCTCTGAAATTTATATTACATCTTCCTTGATATAAGGGGAGACTCCCCACCAAATTTCAGCCCCGAAAAATGTCGGCAAGTCCAAAAAATATGGGAAAAACCAGCGAAAATTCCGAAAAAATCGAACTTTAAAGGCAGTTTTTTTAGTGTTTTCGATAGAAATCCGGACTTTTTTCGACGGATTTCTTGTTTTCTATCCGTTTTCATTCATAAACAATCGATTCCTGAAGAAAAAAACCGAGTTCGGAGACCTTCGAAAAATCGTGAAAAATCTGAAGGGGTACCCCTTAAGAAAAATTTGCCGAAAAAATTTTTTTTAGCTGGGGCTCTGAAATTTTTATGGTACCTTCCTTGATGCGAAAGAACATTACCTGCCAAATTTCAGCCCCGGGAAAGGTCGGGAAGCCCACCAAAAAAAATAAAAACCGTCGAAAATGAGCAAAAATGGACTTTTCTGGACGGTTTTTCGACCCGTTTTCGTTGCAAATCCGGACTTTTTTTCACGGATTCTTTGTTCTCTATCTACCCTGATACGAAATCAATCAAAATATTCCGGGTTCGGCCGATTTTGAGAAACTTGAAAAAATTGAGCATTTTCGAGGGTCGACAATAGGTGAAAACCTAAACTTTGAGCTATGGCTCTGAAATTTATATCACTTCTTCCTTGACGCAAGGGCACATTCTCCGCCAAATTTCAATCCCGGGGAAGGTCGGGAAGTCCACCAAAAAAAATAAGGGCTAGGAGAGTTCTGATTCAAAGGCAAGTGAATTACCCTGTACATTCAGCTTGACTCGCCCGCACCACACTGTCCAATTCAAGTACCTGGCGTACCTACGTAAATACGTAATAAGGTCAACGGGCATTGTTCCTATCAATTAGGGTATTTGTAAATGTTCACAGCATTTCCCAAACTTCAGTCAGTCAGTTGGTCATCAGACATCGATGGGAAATCAACTGACAGGGAATACTCGTGATTATTGGCACCAATAATTGATAACTGTATTATAATTGTAGAATTTTAGCCGAAGATTTTAGAACTGTTCTGACAATTCTTTTCTTTCTGTTGCAGGATGGTCCGCATGATCGGCGACGAGTTCCTCACGGAAGAACGGGACCGGAAGTACTATGCCGATCATTACTCATGCTGTCCACCGCCGTTGTTCATCATCCTCATCACACTCGTGGAGGTCAGTTGGTGAAAGAGGGAGGGAGATCGAATGTGTGTATGCGTGCGTGTGTGTATGGAACAGAGAGAGACTAAAACAGGATGAATTCATCCTGGATGGTGTGTGAGTGTTCGCCGCAGTTTCAGCTGTTACAGTCGGAAAGCTAGTAGTGTGTGGTAGGCGTGCATAATCAGGAACGCCTTTGATCTCGAACCGTTAGCCGGGCTCTGATTAATAAATTTTTAATGAAAATACAAGGCCGAAGGATGCGCCTCAGGCAGCCGCGGCAGTGAGAGATAACCGGACGAAGGGAATGGGAAGGCGAAAAAAAGCCGGAAACACCAAACGCCTGTCGGTCGTTATTTATTAAAAATCTCGCTAAAATATCTCATCCTTTCGCGAGCTTTTTTCCCCCGCGGTGCATTCCCCCTTCCTCCCCATACTTTCTTCGCCCTGTTAGTTTCGTTTCTCTCGCGCCACTTCCATTTTACCAACTGCTTTTGGATTCTACTTTGATGAGCAGTGATGCTGACAGGAAGAGAGAGCCGGATAAAACCACGCGAGTAACCACTAAAGACGAACACGCCGCGACAAAGTATCCTGAATTCCTTCGACTTATATTTTTGAGAGCTCCGTTTCCGTCTTAAACATTTTTTCACTCAGTAGCTTCCGTAATTATATTGCCAGAAATTCTCGCGCGAAATCATTTAGAGTTATACAACTAGTAGATTCTTTAGTCCCGGAATATGTCGAATGAAAAAAATTCAAGTCCACAGATTGGAGAAGAGCCTGGCATACAAGTATCGCCGGGAAATAATTGGGATAACGGAGGGTTCAAGCGAAGAGTTGGCAGGGGACGCGATTCAGTGAGGAAACCGGGAATTTGATACCAGTTCCGGGCGTCACCATCGGGTTAACGGCGTCCGGAAGCATTGCGAGGCTGACAATGCTTTCCCCTCTCTCATTTAGCTTCGCCTCTCTTCATTATTTTCCTATCTTTGCTTTCATACACCGCGACACTCTCTCGCTCGCTCTTTCCCTTCCATCATTCTTCCTGCTCTCGTGTTCTCGCGGAAGCCGGTGGATGAAGTAATTATCCTTTGCGAGTGGCGTGCTGGCCGCCAGATAACGCCTTGATACGCCACTGCCACTGCCTTTAATCTCCCTGCCAGTTTGATTAATAAATCCTTAACGAGGCTAATTTTTTGTCAGCAAAGGCTTGCACTAATCATACGCATGCTGGCCCCTGCTCGCGTTGAAAAAGCACTCCTGCAAACACTTTGCCGGCACTATAACCCCTCCTCTCCCTTGGTTCTCGCTTCTTCATTTGCCTCGACTAGCTTTTTAATCCTCGCACTAGAAGTTCAGCGGCTAAAGCCGCAAATCACTCTCGGGGGTTGCATTTGCACCGCAAACAGAATTCTCTGATTCCCATGCTCTTTCCTCGCTGGTTTCAAAGGGTTGCGTTGGCTGCATAGTCGATTCCACGCACTCGTGTATCGATTCGGAGTGGTAATTAAGATCGGGCGCGCGAGCACCAGATTTCGTAATGGGTGATCCGCTTTCGGTAAGTTGTGCGATCGGGCGGGCGAGCGGGCGCGACTGAATTCAGCGGCGATTTTCGCCGGAAGTAAGCCGATCAGATGTAATGAAATCCGGTTAGCGATGGCCGCTTATCGCGGCGATGCACTGTTAATGTTTTGTGTTGCGTCGGCTAAAGTATTCGATTTGCGCGACCGATTGACTGTTATTGTGATCCGATTATAATAATTAGCGGCCGGTTCGAGCTAATGTTTGACCGGCCGAAGGAGGAGAGAGGGCAGTCCGCGCGGCGGCGGCGGCGGCGGCCCCCGGTAATTCCAGGAAATAATGATCTTTGCGCCCGGCAAGCTTTAATTTCGCGTTCCCCGAAACTCGTTATCGGCCGTTATTAACGAAATTGTAACGATCGCCGACGATTGCCGGCGTCAATTATTATTCGACCATTAATTACCGCTGTTTACAATCCGCTTGTCGACTGTTTATGGCGGTGGAACAACTAATTCTCGCAAGCCCGCCAGAGCGGGAATGGGAGAAAGCCCGTTTGATCTGGAAAGCCGCGTTATTCTTGAAGCGAATTTCGAAATTGCAATACGAATAGCAGTGCTTCAGTTTTCAAACACCGATCCAATGTATCGACAACCTATATCAGCGCTTCCGAGTTCAGCAAGCCGAATATTCGCAACTTTGTGGCTCTGATCGATCAAATGCGGTAGAATCGAAATGTTGGCCCTTCTGCTCGATCGAGAGAAAAGGAGTGAGGACGCGTGTTATACGTAGGGTTTATATGTATTTCAACGGATGCATATCCGTCGGCGGGCGGCTAGCTTTCGCAGCGATCCGTTTAATAGAATTGGCTTTAATTGATATTGCCGGTGAGATTCGATTACCTCGCGATGCCAAGTGTACTCGAGGTAGGTTTTGCAAGTGAAAAATCATTTTTGAATTAGTTGCCTGGCAACCGGAGCCACGCTCCAATCGGATACTTTTTATTCAGCCGGCAATCACCGGCAATGCTTGCCGGATAGTGCCAAGAATCTTTCGTCAAAGATTCAATTTATTATTAAGCATTAACATGGCTCGTTACGCAAAAGTCGATAAGCATCCAAATAGGATCGTTACGTAAGAAAGCCGTAAAGGGAATCGGCGTTCCTAAGTGCTCGGAGTCTTATGTATTTCCCTCTTGTCCGTTCCTTGCTTGCTTGCCTTCCGCCCATCGAGCATTATGTACTCCCGGAAATAAGGTCTCCTCCGTTAATTGGTAGCCCGTCTTTCCCGCGCTTCCGCCGGGAGTCTCCTTAATTAATGCTGATTTCGTTGCCGGTGTTATTAGGTATTGCTCTCGTTCTCCGGCAATTAGGCGGACACTTGCCGTCTCCCGAATCGGACTTCTCAGTCCTCCGCCTTTAATTACCAATGTCTTTTACTTTCATCGGCCTTTCGCGATCTACGAAAAAACGTTCGATGGGGTTATCAATAGAGATTGGCACGATCTGTAGTGAAGGTTTCATTGGAGTTGACGGGAGTGAAATGGTGTGAGCGGTGGTGAAGCGGGCGAAGCGGTAAGCGCGCGCGAACAAGTCACAGCTCGAGGATATACGAGGCGACAGGCGCGAGTGTACGCCGCGCCGCGGCGAGAAGAGGGTCGAGAGAGAAAGAGAGAAAGAGAGAGAGAGAGGGCGCAGTAGCAGCCGGTGCTCCGAGGATATATTGTTTATGCGATAACTAGCGCTGTCCGTTTCTACGTACGCCAGCGGCTGCCGCCATATTTCGCGGCAATGAGCGGCAAACTTTTATCTCACTGCCGCGCGCCGAGTGATGTATCGTTCTCGGCTCGCCAGGCTACCGCGCGTAGGTCGAAGGTGCTACCACAGCTCTACCTTCTACTAACCCGACTTCCTTTCTACTCTCTAGTATCTCCCCGTCTCTTCTTGTCCACCACCACCGCCGCCTTCCAATACGCAGTTCCCTCGGCCACCAAAGAAGTAGCACTACACTTGCATGTCCACCCAGAGAGCCTCGCACACATCTTTTCCCCTATCGTGCACTCCCAGCTTCCTTCCATCTTGCCAAACTTTCACCTTCTCTTTTCTTCCTAGAGATCAATCTTTCCACTTCTTTCTCACTGGCTATTTTGACGAAAGAGAGCAGTCGCTACGGCTAATGCCAATATTAGCTGAAAGAATATAGAGTGGTATTTGATAGGCGCAAGGTGGAAGAGGCCGGAGCTCGTCCCTCTCCTCTCTCTCTCTCTCAGCGGCGTTAACCGATCTTCCCTGCGAGCTAATTTGTAAGTCAAAGTTAGGACTCGGAATCAGCATATCCATTTCATATCGCGATCGATTGCGGCAGAGGGTACACGCTCGTACTTCGCCTCGTTTTGAGTGCCTCTCTCTCGCTCTCTCTATGTGTATCCGTGTGTCTTGAGCGAGCGAGAGAGATAGTGGGTCATTCTGCCGACCCTTTGACCCTCGGCCACTCGAGTCCGGCTCCCTTATACAAATTTATACCCTATATACATTCATGTATATTTACACTGGGAATTTGGGGAAATTCGCGTCGTTAGGGGGAAAGCGCGGGGAGGGCCACCGCGATCGGGCGGAAAATCGCCGGGCCAAGAGGGGATTGCGGCGACCGTAAGTCTCTTCGGCAGTATAGACCCTCGCGAAAATATTCGCAAGTGGCAGCTATGCCCTCGAAGGGTCTCTTTCTCCTGTGAGAGAGAAGAGGAGAGAGAGTGGAAGGGACTCCACTTCACGATCGTATACAAAGTTAAAGGGAGCGCCCGGTAATCTTCGGCACGGAACCGACCTTTATTTCTAGCTGTCGCACATTTTCTCGATCGCCCCTTACTTTCCCGCCCGTTCTTCAAGCGGAGAATCGATTATCTCGATCTATCTTCTCTCCAGTCTACATCCCTCCCCCCTCAACCACTCGGGGAAAACCCATAGCTACGCATGTCCATGCCACGAGGTTCTACGTGTGTATTTGCAGTTGGCAGTAAAGTTGTCCCGAGCGAGGCTTTCGGCGCGCGACCTTTGCTCTTCCCTCGCTCGCCCAGTGTTTACGCTCTCGTTTATGTATATCGCAATAAAGAAGTGCCAGGACGCACACCGGCAGCGCACTTCTTCGCCCTGCACTATATTACCTGCCACTCCCCCACTACGCCCAGCGGCAGAAGCAGCGGCAGCGGCTTCTTGTCTCTTTGTCTGCTGGGTAGGTCTCTTTGCTCTAGCCGCTCTCCCACTATCATTCGACTCGCTCGGCCTGACTCACTAGCTTCGCCCTGCTAAAGAGACGTACGCTCTGGTCTAAATAACCGGCAGGCATCGTCGCGCGGGATACCCACGCGCTTTTCATTCGGCCCTCTCAATCCTGCCGACGTAAACGACTTGCAAGATGCAACAGCTTCTACCGCCGCTTTCTCTCGGAGAACTCTTTGCCACTCTTGTTTCGAGTGTTGACGCCTGTTTATCAAGCACCGCGGAGTTTTTTCTTTTCTACTAAGTTTTGTGTAAGATGGAAGTTAATTATTAAGAATCGCTTTCTTGGATGGTTGATTCAGTGCTGTGAGTGAATGTTTAGTGTGATTTCGAAGTGACGGATGTTTGTTGAATGTGGTCAAGTTGAGTGAATGTTTGACAGAGAAATCTGTGTACGTTGCCGTTGAGTGTGAAAGTCTAATTTTGTTAATTAATAGGGAAATATTCCGAGTATTTCTGGCTCACTCGGTGGTTCTCTTGGCTTTCGAAAGTCTCCTCTGATTCCTGTCAGACTTTAGCACTCGGGCAACGGGGCTAACTACTTGCCGGCTGAACTAATCTTGTTAGGCGGGAACGATGTTAGAAGCTCCGAGGCCTTTCCGTCTTCCGGATCGCAAAGTACGCGCGGCCGGACTAATATTAAGGAACTATTTACAAACGAGGTCAATTCACTCGCGAAAATTGTCTTATCCGGATAAAAACCAATTCGAAGCTTCTTCTAAATCTGTCGCGGATTACTTAGAATTTACGGTTTGTGTATGTCAACTAAAAAAAAACAATGAAAACTGAGCATCCACGTTAAAGCTGACATTCAATCTACTTCCTCGCTTCTCTCGATAGGAAGCTTTCAAACGTTTACACGTTCAAAATGAATCACATTCGTTTTATTCGATAATAGATTTAATTATTCAAAAAGTCAGTGATTCCCACATGAGAAATATTATCTGGAATGCATAAAGTTTTCATTGGCTACTTGCAGTGGTGCGGTTGATCTTTCGTACACATTGGCCTTCAGCATTCAATTCGGTGACATCAGCTCGTCCCTGGGGTTGCGCCGCGATAGCTAGCATCCGGGAGAATTAAATTTCCATCTGCTTCGTTGGTTGGCAGAGAGGTCAGGTGGGGTATCTCGCAGTTGCTATTGGTATACCAAGCACCCTTACCGCTCGAAATCTCTCTGCCGTTCGGTTATTAGGTTTCCACTATTAAAGGCTTAATCGTCGCGCTACTCCTGCGAGTCAATAGGAACATGTTGCGGTCGCCGAGGGCGAAGGGGTGGCAGACTTTTTGAATTCGCGAGATAAATAGTTAAAAGGGTTAAACGTTCTAATGCATGCAGTGACTGAGGCTGGAGAGCAATATGTGAAGGACTTCCGAGGGAGTAGTGAGGCAAAAAGCGGCAGAATCGGAGTGGCTTGGAAAAAATGAGAATACAGAGTGCGCACAGCGCCGGGGGGAGTGAAAGAGAAATATAGAGAAAGATGGAAAGAGAGAGCGCGCATATTTCGCAGTCGTTGTCCCATTTTCGCGTTCTTCTCCTCGTAATTTTCTCTGTGTGTACGCTTTACTCACTATACACGCATACCTGCATTGTGTACCCATATAAAGTGAGGAGTAGGGGGGACGCGCAAAAAGAGAGAAAGAGAGAGGGGAAACCGAGCGGTAGGACGAAAAGCACTTTAAATTATTACAATCCGTCAGTTCACGAGTTCTCTTTCTCATACTCTTCTTCCTCGCCCGCTTTCTCCTGTGCGCGCAGCACGCGTGGTGCGCGCGCGCGCGCACCAGTCCTCCGTCTCGTTTCGTTCATTTTTTCTGCCGGTAGTCGGTCGCGGCGGCCGAACACATACACGACGATTATTCCGCAAGCAACGTCCGGATCTACATACGTAAGTGGGTATTTACTCGCGAATGCGTAACGGTGCCAAGTGCATATGCGTGCACACGTATGCGCGCCTACATAATGCGAGCGTTTATCCGCCGCTCGTTGAATTTCCTAGCTCTCATTCCCATCGGGAATTATGCCAACGTGCTTCCACCATAGCCGCCGTTGCTGGTTATCCTTTTTCCGTTCAGTGTATCAAACTTATCGCGCACGTATGTACCGCCGGGATTTCATCCATTGTACATTTAATTCAAGCTATTTTCAATGGGCACACACGTGTTTTTTCACTGCCGGACTCTCGCCTCTTTCACTCGCCACTTGGGATAAATTTCACCGGCGTTTATCCCCTATTTCGAGAACGCTCCGCGAAAGCCTAATCCTCTGCTGAAACCTTCTCAGTCGAGTTAGCCGTGCGTTAGCGATCGACGGTCGCTTTGCAAAGGAACTTCCGATCAGGAAAAACCACGGTTGTAAACGGTGCAGAGATTGCAATTGCGAGCGCCTTTCGTTGGGTACACAATGCAGGAAGATAGGATGTAAAGAGAATGTCCGGGAAGAAGTTGCGTGGCACGGTCTTCGCGTAATTTTCGTGACAAAGTTCCGGTATAATGTACGCATGGTAGCGTACGCGAATACCTGGCTGAGCTGTCGCAGGTCTTCATGATGCATTGAGCTGGCAACATATGGCAAAGGAACGGGGAGTGCATGAGCGAGCAAGCGTATAGTAGTGTGTTGGGCGGCGGAGAGTGCGGGAGAAACGCAGGGCACCACCCTCGTCGTTTACGTCCCAGCCACTTGAATAAACATCAATTTGATATCGCTCGGATATTGTGCCATCGGTGCGCGCTCGCTCGCTCGCTTCGGAGTCATAACGCCCGCGCAAATATGCCTCCTCTACACCTGCACGCTTTCCGCCGCCTCTCCCACCTGGGAAACCCTTACATGTACTCTTGCAATTGTCCTGCTGCCGAGCGCGAGTTTCTCTCGCGAAGTATATCCTCGCACCCCATTCACTCGCGCAGCTATTACATTGACATTTGCCTTCCGTTCGAATCAACAATTATTGAATTGTCGAGTATTGAGTATTTACCGATAACTTGTATCAAAGAATGGGGAATTTTGTATATAGAATCGTGATAGATTGTGGGACGTGTCTGAGTAGCTCGCGAGGATTGATACTTTGACGAGAAGTTTACTATCAGTTGGAATTCTTGACGGTATGGAAGTGAGAGCGCGTGGTTTTGTGGGTAGTTATCGGGCCTCGATCGCTCTGGTGCTCTGCGGCTTCTCCTCTAGGTCTTCATCCTGTTATATCAGCGCGTTGCCTTCGGCGCTTTCCCTTCATTCGATATCATCATCGTCCCGCTAGTACAGTTAGCCTCTCAGCTTTCGATACTCGCCCGGCTAATCCTACTAGTCTTGCATCGGCTAGCAAGCCTCTTCTCTCACTCATCCCCTCGAGAAACCGCCAGCTTTCCCTACTTCCGCTTTCTTCTTTATTAGATCACAGCAACCCTCTCGCGGCTTCTCGCGCCCATACATAATACACACACACACACACATACGATGGAAAGCGAGTCTGCCTGCCGTTATATTCCTCGTACAATTGCATCACACCGTGACAAATCGGAGTTTGTGTGCCTTCTCCCGGGACTCGGCGCCGCCGCCTGTCGTAACTCGACGCTAATTCGAAATTCGACTGTGCGGCACGTGTGTTGTGTCACGCGCTGACAATCATCCTGCGGCTCGACTGGGGACAATTCTAGCCGGAGTCAATATTGATTCCTTTTGATTAATGTAAAACGCCAGGGGAGCTGCTGCGCGCCGAGCCTACAAGTGTTGTCTGATGAGCGCGGAGCGAATCTACTGGCGCATGGTTGATGAAAAAAGTTGCTTTGTCGGGTTGGGAGAGACAGGGCGACTAACAATAAGCAGTGTCGAAGCTTTAATGCATTGATAGGCATAGGTAGTCGGGTTCGGGGATGCATTAACGGGACTGGGGCAGGTAACGGAGGAACGAGGGCGCTAATGGCTGACAATTGGGCGTTAAGTGGATATTGTAGGCGTGTGGCGGTGGGTGCATTGCTGTCGTCGCCACAGAATCTCTCCGGTCTGCTGGAAGGGAGAGCGGAGAGGGAGGGAGGGAGGGAGGGAGTCTATGGAAGGCCTGGAACAGTAGGAGGGTTGCTGCTGGCCGTCCAAGCTTCGCGACTGTGTAAACCTCGAATGGCACGCGGCGGGCAAATAGAGTTCGATTAATTCGGCTTTAGGCTCGCTTAATGGCATTGTGCGAGGCGGCAAGGCAAGGCTTCGCCGGCGTGGCGTCTGCCCCGCCGCGCGCGCCTTTGGAAATCTTCGATAAGCCACGGATACCCGCGGGCTAATCCGCCAGATTAGTTGTGTAAACTTGCCTCATTCAACTCTACCGATGATTACCGTAGAGGGTTGTTGCATCTCCGACACGACGCTCATTAGTGCACCTTCGTAATTACACGTCGGCCCCCCCCATACTGATCGATGCACCCTCCTTATTTTCATTGGACCGCGTTTCCACCGCGAGGCATATGTTGCTGCCGCCGCCGCCGCGCACCCAATGCCGAGAGCATGTTCGATTAACTGCATCGATTGCAATCGCTTATCGAGTGGGACACACGCTTAATCGGTAGCAATGGAATGAATTTGATTGGAATCCTTTTTCTATTGGAATCCCTTTCCACGATCATCTTAATTCTCGGCTGATGCCTTCTGCCGTGAGTGAAACGAATTTTCAACCTTCGCCGTAGAACAATTTACCGGGCTATGCTTAACCCGAGAAAGGTTAACCATGTAGTAAAAGAGAGCAATTAATTCTCTCTCTCTTCTCGCCGGAGCTGCCTGTGCTGCTGGTACAGGTTGGTTGCTCGGGCTCCGAGGAAAAGAAGATATAACGAAAGGTAGAGAAAGAGGAAGGGGGGGCGTAAGGGGAGGAGGATGAGGAAAGGGAAAGGGGAATGCGTGTGAGAGAGCGAGTGGAGCCGGAGCCTGCTGGCGTCTTTCCAATTTCGATAATCTCATCGGCGCTATCATTATTATGCCCATTATTGGCCTCGTTATTTAGTGGCCGGTAAATCCTGGCGAACCGCATCCGCGCCCCGGCCCATTCACGACCCTGCTCTCCGGCTTTATTGTTCCTGCCAGGGAATATGTATTGTCTCTGGACATTGAATCGCGATACTATTGCCTCCGAATTCTTTATGGCTCTCCCTTTAGCCCGCTCCCACCCTCGCCGCACCCTTCTAACGCACCACTCCAGTAATACCTTCAGTATTGTTTTAAACTCGGATTCTAGACTTTCGACTGGCAGCCTCGATGCACTTTTGCGCCGTACCAACTTGCTAATACCGCTCGTCCGCTCCAACTCTCGAACTCTCGTTGAGTTGCTCGCAACAGAATAAATGCCAGGCTTACGTTTCGTAGAATCGAAAAAGCTGAAATGATTTATTATACATAACAATTATAGAACGCGAATTTAGCGAGTGCAGCTTAACTGTACTCGACGAGTTATTCTCCTTTTGAATTGGCCTCTTAAAAAAAAAATTGTGGAATTAGCTGAAAGAAATGGACATATACAAAGAGTGCATTTACGGGATGGTGAAGTTCGCAGGAAATTCGTTTGCGGAAATTGGGTGGGAAAGAGTGTCGCTGGATTGGCCGCGGGAGCTTTTTAGCGGGCGCGCGAGTGGGCTTTGTGGTTTAAGGGCCGTGAGGGACGGCGGCGGCGGCGGCGGTGGCGGTGGGGTTGCGAGGAGGGTGGCATCGGAGGAGAGGGGAAAAATGAAGGGGCGTTAAAAACCGCGAGACCACTCTCTTGGCGTCGTCGTTCTCGACGACGTCGTAAGAATAGTTTACGAGTAATTTATGCGGAATTAGAGGGTGCCAGGGCGAAAACAAAGTGGCCCGGGGAGTACAGGAGTCAGGAGAGCGCGCGCGCCGCCCTCGGGATTGCTTCGGGAAATACGTGAGCGTGAGAAAGAAGAAGGGCAGAGTCTCAAGTACTACAAGCCTGTGTAGGAAGAGAGCGTCTCCTTGAAGGCAGTGAGTTTCGACGATTTTCCAAGCTTCTGAAAGGGGCTGCTCGCTCTCCTTCTCCCTTTCCCTTTCCCTTTCCCTCTGCCTCTCCCTCGAGTGAAGGTTTTTCACGAGAACGTAACTCCACTAACGAGCGACGATCTGCCCCCAACGCCACTTGACGGAAATCGTGTGCCGCGATATAGTAGTATAACCGGAGGGTAAAAAGGGGAGGACGGGACCTCGAGGAGGAGGAGAGAGAAATATTCCTAAATAGTATTTTTAACCGTTTGATTCGTTACTTTCGAGCCGAGTTTCGCAAACTGCATAACTAGACTGGCGCAGGAAAAAGCAAAAGGGTGTAGACCCCGAGAAAATTGCCCTCTCGCATTGAACGAGCTGTTTTTAACAGAATTTTAGTAATACTTTAACGATGTAGTTACAGAGTCATTGAGAGAACTAGTCGATTTTGTTGGTGCAGCTGTTACTATTCATTATGTCTCAGTTATAATGTTGTGAGCGGGCAGGAATTTCTCGCAGCTCTGAATGCGCCGCGCAGCGAGAATTCCTCGGATTTTCACACGGCTGGCGGCCGAGAGCTCGAGGAAAAAGTGAGACTCGAAAGCGATATCGTGTCGCGTTTATAATTTATTCTGAAGGAACGGGAAGCAAGCAGGAGGAGAGTAGTTTTGTGTATGTGTGTGTGTCGTCGAGTGAGAGAAGCGCCGCCAGGAGAAAGAGAGTGGAGAGCGAGTGCGCGCTCCGGGAGAAATGTTTGGCGAGCCTTTCCGCCGGCGTAATCGCGTGAAAGCATAAACAGCCGGCTAATAACAAAGTTTTCAGCGGTAATTCAGAGCACGGGAACTCCTGCCCTGTCTCGGCTCTGTGTTGCACACTTTGTTGTGCCCGCTGATTACAACGACAGAATGTTGCACGGCCTCGCACTGTTTTATAATGTATCCTTTAACACAATTTGCCCACAAGTTCGCGCTCTAATTACAATCCGTTTTCACCGGCGACGAGAGAAAAACGAGTTTAAAAAAAAGGTTAGAGAGAGAGAGAGAGAGAGGGAGACGGGCGTGTTAGAATTTGCATGTAGAGTCTTCATTAAGAGTGAAAAGTTCATTTGGCCTAAATTGTGCGTCAGAGAGCGATATACGTATGGCAAATGCTTTACTTCATCTAATCCAGTTTACTTTAGCGTAATGTCGACTTTCAGAGTGGTGGCGAGGGAAAAGGTCACCGCACCCCCCGCCCTTCGTTTTTTTTTGGTCGGTGGGCACGAGATGCTCGTGAAAAATTCAAGAGAGTCGTTTCCTATACGCTCTCGTTTATATGCACTCCTTTCTCCAATTCCGGCGACGGCGCTTGTCCCAGTCGGCACCAAGACGTTTTTACTCTCTGCGATCGGAGGATCGACGCGCACGATCGCAGAGCTCTCTTCTCCTTAGCGTAATGGCATCGAATCCGGAGGTTCGACTTCATTGCCAATCCCAGAACGCGTCCATACTCACTTATCGATGCACCAGTGCCACTTAGAAAACATCGGGTCGCCGCGAGCAGTTTCTCCAAATCGCCTGACTTCATCTCGCTAATGTACTCTGCCTTTCTCCGTGCCTCTCTTCTTCCTCGCTGTGCAAACGTTATTTGAAAAGCGGTTCGATAACAGACCATCAGTCATCATGCAAATTGATTAACAGTCTGCTCGGGTTCGACTAGACTTTACTCGGAGAGCGCGGGTAATAGATCTCGAAGGGGCCAGAGAAAGCAGTCGCCTTGAATTTCGCGAAATAATGCCAAGAGAATAGTAGCGGCGCCGCGGCGCAGTCGGAAGGAGCAGCGCGCTTTAGATTTATGAGAGCGATAGCTTTAGCCTGAAATATCATGAAGCGTGGTGGTGCGCGCGGCTGGGAAATATTGGCCGGTGCGATTGCAAATCATCGTTATCGCTTTCGAATGAGCTGGAGGAGTGTAGATGGCCGCCGCGGCGAAGATAGGCCAGGTTGTAGGCGAGCGATAGGCCAATAAGCCCTAAAGGCACCCTGTACTTCTTCCACTCACGTTCCAACGATAGATTCCACGACTCGCGCGACCCTTGGCCGAGCCCAGCCCAGCCGAGGGTTCCTTCTCGCCGGAGAGCAGCAAAAAAACCCTCCGCCGAGACGAACATCTGCACTTTGCCATATCCTCCTCTCTCGGGCTCTTTCTCTCTCTCTCCGCCACCCTTCTAGCCGAGGTTGGACGAAGGACATCGGCTTTAAATAAAGAGCGGTACAGGGCAATGGGATTAAAAGGGCAAAGCGGACGCGCCGGAAACTTGCGCGCCGAATCCAGTTAAAAGTACGACGTCTAATGGACAGAGAGAGAAAGAGAGAGAAAGGTGGAAGGAGAAGGGCGAATTCAGCAGAGCCAGGGAGCGACCGCGCTCGCCCGCCGGCACCCAAGTGATTTCGGTAATTAGAAGTAGTCGGGATCGCCAAGATGAATTCTGATGAACGCCCGCCGTGAAACTATTAGTCGACGAAGCGCGCAGCTGTGTTAGATAGTCTATCGAGAATGCGATCATTAGTCTACGAAGCGTGTCGGCTATTAGTAGTCCTCGAGAGTAGCAGGTGTTTTTCGTTCATGTGTACTCGTGCTCGAATTGTACTCGAGTGCGTTAGGGGTCGCGGTAGAGTGCATGGTAACGAATTGCGATAGATGAGAAGAGGAGGGAGAGAGAAGAGGAGGAAGGTCGTGTATAAAGGCAGACGGGGGTCAAACAATGAGTCGATGGGGGGTGGCGTTCTCTCTCTCTCTCGTTGGTTTTTATTCCGAAACACGCGCTCCTGTTATTAACAAGCACGCGGCCTATCATCCCACTGGTTTTATTTGCGGGAGAGCCACCGGAGCAGCAATTAAGGATGCTCTTCTTAACGCGCTATTCACGAGCGGCCGAGTACGCCTGCCTTTTCTCTCTCTCTCTTGCCCGACACGCGCATACATATACATACATACACACACACACACTCGTAATTCCCCGCTTTATTCCGATCGCATTTATTTTAATTAGCAGCCCGGCTAATTCGCTGGCTACCCACACTTTTGGCGGGCAGCTCCGGGAGGAAGCGGTGCGGCGCGGCGCGGCGCGGCGCGACGAGAGAGCGGGATGAACCGGGAGGGCGACAGAAAGAGAGAAAGAGAGCAGCCGGCCGGCGGCTTACCATCCATCCACTCTCTTTCCCTCTTTGGTCCACCTACCCCTTTTGAATTAATCCACATCCGAGTGCGACGCGAACTGGAAGCGATTTTTTTGTGCGCTCACCTTTCAATGGATTCTGTTGTGTTCGCGGTGAATGCAGCCGTAAAAGCCTTGAGTAGTCAATTATACACATGTATATATGTATATATATGTGTATACATATATATATGTAGGCGTAGAAAAAAGAAGAGGATGAGTTGAGCGAGGCCGGCAGAGATATTCAGTAGCCACGGGAGCGCGCGCGCGGTGCTCGGGAGACCGACTTTCTCGGCACGGTTCTCTCTCAAGCGCGAAAGTCCGACTTCTGTGGAAGAAGAGGCTCGTTCGACACGCATCGGCTCCCTCTCTTGCTCTCTAATTAGTAGTAACTATGCGCCAGTATCGTCCGCCATCTACGACTACGTGTTTCGGCGCGATCTCCTTCTCCCATTCTTCCAGGACTTTCTTCCCTGTTATAATTAGTAGAGAACCTTCATCGAGTCAAGATTCCCCGGGGTTAGTGCGCCCGGGCTGTCCGATCCACTTTTTTCCTCGCTCCTGCTGGACAGCAGAGCGAGTATATTCGATCTGCCCTGTCAATTGGAGTACCGAAATACATAAGCGCGGAAACACGGGACTCCGGGGGCCCGCAACCCCTGGGAAATGAGGTGACACGCCGGAGTGTGAGAGAGAGAGTGAGACATAGACACACGCTTACATGGACGCGCATATCCCGAGCGATCGATCGAAATTCTGACGACCCACGGGGGCAAAGTTTGGGGAGTGTCATACACGTACATCAAGATCCTTCCACCCTGTCAATTATTGAACACTCTTTCGGCCGACGGACGAGCAATCCGCCGTCTTAAAATAGACTCTAAAAATACGGCCTGTCATCGAAGCGAACAGTGACCAGCAAGATCTCGGCGTGTGTCAGCAGGAACATTTCGTACACCGGCCCCGGAAATCTCGAAAATCCCGGACGCGTGTTCTTCCCTAATTCGTCTGGTGCGACATGACTGTTCCGTAAGGTCTGCGCGCCGCAGCACCCTCTTCGACTCTCGAATATCCGGCCAGCGGTCCAGATGGCCTCTGACAACCTCCTTCCCTGCATTCATAGCCGCACAGCCACTTCTCGTTAACGTGTTCACGCGTGTATGCTACTCGAAGGAGTGCTCCTTGGACGCGTGTAGCGGCAGGCATATACATCTCAATGTGTTGGCTCCTTGGCCGAGGGGAGAGATGCTGTGCATCGAGTGTTCTCTCCGCCCTCTTTCAATTCTCACCCGTGTCCTTAACATCGCTCCCACTTCTTCCACTAGACTGTCACTTCTCTCAGTATTAATTGGTGGTGATTAGCACGTTAAAAAAGAAAGTTGGATAGGTTCGAGTGTTTGGATAACAAATGGATAAAACAAGAGTGGATTTCTTCGCGTTACACATTGCTCCCCTTTTGTCTTGACTGGCGGAACCCTCCTCCTCGACGTTCCTATTGCTTTCGCGATACGAAGGGAAGATTTCCTGCCTCGTACATTGAGTCGTAATATTCCGATAACGCGAAGGGTGCCGATCTCCTTCTTCAAGTCGTTCGGAACCTCTCTCACGGCCCATTCTCTCTAATTAAAGCTTACCCTAGCGAGCAGGCATTTCAATTTTCCATCCAACTTCTCTTACCTTACGGTCGTTACAATCTAGTGAATTTTTTAGTCAAGCAGCGTGCCTCCTAAGTTCACGGTGATGCAGGCTATTTCAGCGTTGCAAAGTTTAAGGCCCGTAGCGCGGCGCGTGTGTATGTGTAGCCATAAACCGACCGATTAGCGGGAAGCTCTCGCCGAAAATTCGGCTAAATTATTAGCGCGGCAATGCATAAGTGATGGCGCGAAGTATGGCGAGGGCAGGTCTCCTTTGGACGAGGGAAAATAGGAAGGGCCCCGGATCGCAGGGGGAGGAGGGAGAGTGTGAGAGAATCGTGCAGTCTCGCCATAGCGGTTTTCGGTATTCAGCCGGTGTTGCGGAGGGTGTCGGCCTTTCTCTTGCTCGAGATCGCCTTCCTTCAATTATACATGACTCCGCCGAGTTAATTTCGGCACCCTGGCCAATCCAACACCCCCTCGAAAGCACCCAACCTGCCCTCTCTCGCACCCCCCCGTACAATTCCCTCTTACACGCCAGTCTATTAGACGAACGCACCACCGTGAAAAGGAGCTCCCCCGATACATCACCTACCACATCGGAACAAAAGTTCTCCACGCTTTCGAGTATCCATTCTCAGCAGGAAGGGTGCAGAACCCCTCGTCTATTTGGTATTAAAAGTTTAACGTCCCTGTAGTTTGCTATACTTGTAAAAAAATCTACGATTTCGCGCACTACTCTGGTGCAGATTGCGAGAGCGAGTTGCTAGGCAACCCAGCTCCATGAAGGAAGATTGTTTCCTCGGAGTTGGCAGTAGCTTTTCCAAGGGGTTTGAACGTCATATTGTGGACGAAAGGATGCGCATTTATCGTGCTTGCATATCGGAGATAGGTACGCTCGCACTCTGCATAGGTATACGAACACGGTTTACACTGTCTCCTATTTCTCTCCTTATCTGTATTTCGCGTGCCAGCTCCTCTCACTCTCTCTCTGGTTGATGCTAGCCGGGCGGGGCTCGGTCCACGATGAGCTTCCGGGATGCGGGGCCTCGCAAACTGCCGGAACTCAACCCCCTTTGTTAAATACGACGGGCGAGAGCAACTTTCGATATTAACGCTCGGTATAAATCCAGCGTATAAATGTGCGAGGGAGGGAGGGAGGATCCGAGGGGTGGCCGATACACCATTCCCGAAGGTGATGGCAATATTTTCGTAGTTTCAATGTGCCGGCAGAGAGGCCATTGTTTCAGAGATAGCACTACTAATTCATACAGATTTCTTTTCTGCCGCGCGCGCTCATGGCATTTGTTAGCTTTATCTCGCTGGAGAAAAGAGTATCGCGTTCGAGATAAATTAGCTTGGTGAAATATTTAGTGTTTCAGTTTGCGGAGGAATGGGAGATAGTTCGCTGGCAATAGGAGTGCGAGGGGAGGGTCTTAATTATAACAAATGTCTCCATATGGAAAAGCAGCGATAGCGGAAGAAGAGGGTAAAAGTAAAAGGCGGCGAAGATGGTAGGAGATGGGGAAGATCGGGTCGAGAAAGAGGGTGGGATTCTTAACTCGGGTGATTAAGGTCAGCCGGTAGGAGGGTGGGTGGATGGGTGGGTGCGCTTGATATCAGATAGGCGTGCAGGTACACACGTACTCACACGTGCGGCCATAACTCAAGAAGAGGTCCTCGGCGCACTTCCGAGCATCTGGCTGGAAGGAAACCACCCCTGGCTCGAGCCCGCTAGTCCGTGTGCTATCCACCTAACCGGTATCTACTCGTGGTCGCTTCCTGCCTCCCGCCGTGTAAACTACGTGCCTCCAATAAGCTTCCGGGGAAGCATTCTCTCTCCCCTCTCTTTTCAACACGCGCCACTTTCCTCTCCCCACGTGTACATACACATACATATATCTCTTGTGCCAACGAGTACGTGGTGGTGGTGTGCGCAGCTCGTTTGATCCAGCGATACCCCCGTGCTCGAGATCATGGACCACACAGGGAATATCGAATAACAGACTGGCCACATTTTCCTAACCCTCCGACCACCTATTTTCTTCCTAAGCTTGAAAGAAAATCCTACTGTCTTTGAGACTCTCCGTAATGATTAACAGAATATGTTCTTATTAATGAAGGGATGTGTTATTTTAATAGAGGAAAGGCTGTCGTTCCGCACTCTGGTACATACAATATTCGAGGATTGTATTATATTACGTTCTTGTTGGTGGGTCTACTGCGAGTCTTGATCATTAAACCTCGACCATTAAGACGATAGCCTTCATTAAGAGGAACATCCTTAGAATTATCGGTAACTAAATTCGCGGTACTCCTCGCTATCTTGTAACTCCATCCACGAACCCTCGTCGATTTTTTTCCCTCACATGCCGAGCCCTCTATAAATAATCTTCTCGGGTTACGCACTGCCAAGTTGGAAAGAAGTGCAATAAATAAATCGGAGATAAGAAAGTAAAGTCAGCCGGGTTGTGAGCATCTTTATGTGGTCTTTGGCGGAGTGTGGGATATATCGAGTATTTAGAAGAGAAGCCGCGTTGGCTAGTTGGTGGGAGAAAGAGTTCGGCAGGAAGATTAAAGGATAAAGGAGATAGGGTGATGGTGGCAAAATCAGGAGTGGCGGCGACGGTGGTCAGCCGAGGAGAAGAGAGATGCGAGAAAAAGTGAGCGGGCAAGAGAAGAGCGGCGTAGCGCGGCGTGGCGTGGTGGTCCATGGCTATCTTGCGACCCGGTGCTCCAACGGGTGACACCTTCGGAGCAAAGTGTCGGGGTCTCACGAGCTTAACGGGAGCGGCGATCGGTATTTCCTGGTTTGCGAGGAGATCGCCGAATTTACGAAGCCACCGAGAGGAGGAGGGGACCTTCTACCACCGAGAGAAGATAAGGGTTCGCCTTGGAAACGAAGCTTGGGACTAGATCTATCCAACGAAATGGTGCACCCCTCGTGAATCCTCGTTAACACCTACCCTCTTCACTCGCACTACCAACCCCGACCAGAGAATCCTTCTTTTCGTCTTATCCCACTCCAACTTATTCTCCGCGCTGGCTTTGTAGGCGAACTGTGTTCGATGGGCGTGGGGATGCTGCTTCCCTCGGAGTAATCTCGGATCAGTAGACTGATCAGACTTTTAACCTGGCTGGCTTGACAATCCACGCTAAGAGGGCATTTCAGTAGAAGCAGGCCGGATCTCGAACGATCCTCTGAACAATATTGCTTTGTCAAGTTTTAAATATTTACTAAAATATTCTAATAATATTAGGAACTTCGTATTTAATTAAGATTCGTAGTCGAGCTAAAATCAGGTAATCCGGTGGATTCATAGTTTTACGAGCTCATGGGTTCCGCACACGTGGTGACAGGTATAAACCCTTTTTTTGCCTGTTCGACCGTCATTAAAGTCGGGCATTGCTTGCGAAAGCGATGGCGAGGAAGAGAGCGAGCATTCCCATAGTGCATTGGGTGACGAACTTAAGAATTTAGCGTCGTAGTGGGGAAAACACGGTTGCCTTATGGTAAACAGGCATTGAAGGATACCGCCGGCAGTCACCTTCGAATCGTCGTGCCGACAACATACAGATTTCTTAGCACTGTTTTCCTGACAGACTTTTCTTGAAGTACGCGTTTTGCCAATTCTATAATTTTCTGCACTAATATTATAAGTGAAACGTGAGTGAATGTGCAAAAGCAGAACGAGTGAATATTAATTGTGTGAGAGGTATCAAGTGCGAGTATGTAATGGCTGGTTCTAAGGTTAGAAGAAGACATTCCATTGGTAGTGCGCAAATACTCAGACGGCCTTTATGGCCTCGTAAACGATTGCGAGGTCGGAGTTCATGCAGAGTAGCGGATGTAGTCGGAAGTCGTAACCGTGTGCTTATCGATTAACCCTTTAAACAGAGTACAATCGAGTGCTCCTCTCTCTCTCGATCTATGGCCTGGCCATTGACGTTTTTGCGTATCGCGTCGCGAGTGTCTGCCCGGATTTATGTGTCTGTGTGTGTGTGTTTCTGTGGGAGTAACGCTGATTCCCGTAAATTTTCATCCAACTCCCAGCCGCTGCAACACCTACAAATTCCACTTGGCCCGGCTGGTTTCTCCCTCTCACTTGCTCGTGTAATTGATGCTCGGAGGCGAGGTACGTCTACGGGCACACAGAGTTACCTTTACAACGGCGCGTCGAAGAAATATGCAGTTGGACGGTGTGGAACGCGCGCGATCCATGCACTCGGAACTAAACTCTTCTTCGATCCGATTTTCCGCTGAGTTCCCTCCATTGAATTAAGCATTTGGAAAGCTCTCCTGCTCGCCCTCTCTCTCTCACTCTCAGCTCGTATGCGAGTCAGAGGGAGCGTGTGCGGCCGAAATGCGCCATTGGAAAGTCCCCAATGTCCATTTTTCAAGCGGGCCGAAATCCCAGCCGCGCGCGGATTTATTAAACGGATTTGCGTTTTAATTTTACTTAAATCCTTAGCGCGCTCGCGGCCCCGATTAAGCCAGAAGTCCAATTAATAGAGCGCGAAACTTTTAATTGACCGGCCGATCATTGGCGGTGGTGGTGGTGGTGGTCGCTCCTGATTTCCGACCCGTGAGAATTCAATCGTGATCTCGCGCCAGACAATTTTGAGAGGAGGCTGTTTTGTCATCTTAATAATATTCAATATTATTTGCTAGTTTAATTAATTATTCCACTAACACACGTGTTCATTTTCTGTTTCAGGTAAGCCGAGATGATTGGGCGGAGATTAAGGTGGAAGCAATCACCGGTTAATTCGATGGCGTTCGAGTCGTGTGACTGGTAGAAATTAGGGTTTAGCTAAACCTATTGGGTTTATAGCTAACGCTACACATTGCTCAGAGTCAGCTTTAGCTGTATTTGCTTTTCCTTTCGAGTAATCGCTCCTTTTTACAAAGCATACAGGATCTTGTATGCACATTGGTTCATTGCATAACTTTATCAGTGGGGAAGGCATACAAAGGGATGCAAATATAGCGGATAAGAAAATAGAGAGAGAGAGAGAGAGAGGGGGCGAGGCTTAGATATTCGGCCGAATTTGCCAGTAGCGCGCGGCAATCTTTGATCTACATTAAAACAGAAGCCCTATTCAACGAGGCCAAAGCAAATTCGCTCAAAGTGCTTGTTGCATTCAGGCAGCCCTTTTCCTCCGTTAATTGCTAGTGTACTGTATCTCGAAATATCAGGCGAGTGAGCCTAGCAAAATATTCAGTGCTAGTTGGCAGTGTAGCTAATGGTCCTGCCGTGGTAATGGGGTGGCGGAAAATCAATCGAGATGAAAAAGCCTCGAAAAGCTTGTACATGAAGCGCGCACACTCTCTTATTCGTATTCCCTTTCTCAAGTTCTCGAATGTGGTGTATATATCAGTAGAACGCGGAATTAAAATCCGATTCTCTCGAGATACCAATGGGAGATGGTCTCTCTTTCTCTCTCTCTCTCTCTCTCTTCCGTTCTTGCGCACAACATTATTGCTCGACTGTAATTAAATCTTGAAGGTTCGGTACGTGCGCGGAATCCTTTAAGAGCGACCGACGACGACGACGACGACGACGCTCTTTCGCGCGGCATTCCAATTTTATTTTCCGGAAGTTTATTTCATTTTCTCTGCCGATTCCAATGAAATACGAGTACGAGCTCTGGCGCACACGTCTCGGGGGGACGCGCGCACCGTCCCTGTAATAAAAATCGTACGACTAGCGGATTTAACTAGCACGAGAAATGATTAAGCTCTGTAAGAGTCTCTCGGTGATCGCCAAGTCCCTTTAATCTTGAAACTCGGTTTACCGCTGGAAATCAAGGAAATTCCTTTTGAGAACTCGTGCTTGTTCACAATTCATGTTGATTTGCGTTATAAATTACTACATCGACTTTGCCGGGCGCTTTTTCAAATTGCTTTTTCGATTCTACAATATTACGTCTAGCCATTTTTCCTCCCGGGCGATCAGCACTCTCTCGCGCGCCCCAGTAGAAAGTTCTCAAGGCTCGCTTGCAACTTGTTGAGCAAGCTTGCTCTCTCGCCCTCTTTTTATTAGTACACGCTACACAGGTTTCGCGAGCGAGCGAGCGAGTGCGAGGGGGTTGGGTAAAAAGTGGTTGTTGGTAGGAGCAGCGTGGGATCTTCGAAAAAGCTCGAGCCCCCGATGAAGCAGATTCTATCTGGCTCTGCCTCTATTAACGTCGTTAGCTCTCTTCTTGCGTATTTTGCGCTCGTACGTCAAACGCAACGCAGACCGGCACGAATTAATTCCCGCACTTGTCAGTGCCCGACAGCGATTTAACGGCAGATTTTTTAGCGCCCCGAGGCGCTTCGCCTTACTTTCTCCCTCGGTCTGCGTGAAATCATGATGAAGCCGGCGTTTAATCCCGACCCTCTAATGCGTTTCTTGCCTCCCTATGAAAGCCTATTACACTTAGATCCCTGAGATTCTCCATCAGCCGCGTATGCCTTGTTTCTTCTCGGAACAACTCAGATTTATTGAAAGTTGTCTACGCACACTCTTTTCACCGGCATGAGCTGGCTCACCTCGCACCTCGTTGCTGGATAGAACGCTTGTACTATAGCGAGGCGCATCAATTTTTCTTGCTTACGGTTGGCGCGCATCGATATTCCTCGGACAATACTGCCAATATTTCGAAATTCGTTAATATCCGCTTGTTGGCTTGTCCGGCAGCATCCAGCCGGCTGAATCACCGCCGAATTTATTTAGCCTCCGATGGCGGACACACCTTTTATCGCACGCCAGATCCCCGCGATTATAGTGCGCGCGTACATCCGAGAGCGAGAGAGAGAGGAGAGAGATTTTACGATCACGGTGCACCACGTCCGCAGTTCATCGAAGCCAGCAGGCAGATTGGATTTGGCAATTGGCCGCTTGATCAGTGACGATCAGGGCGCCGAGATGAAAAGGCAATTTCGGTTATCGTAGCTTCTTCGTTAAGGAGGATCATAAGTCACACGGTAGAGTAACGGTGCGTTCCCACGTGTTTCTCGTCTATCAGATCGCCGAAAGTTGAGAGAGGTGCGCGCAGATAAGAAGTTGGCCCGGGTGGTTCTCCTGCGCGCGGTAGATAAACGCAAGCGTACAACAAATCGTGAAGTCTGAAGAGACAGAATAGAAGCAGCAGCAGCACACTGTGAGAGAGAAGTCGCGTATGTCACCGAGTTGGATAAGCTCGGTTATCGAGGAATTACGAGTTATCGGGCGAAGCTTGAACACACGGAGATCGAAGCCTTAATCCAATCGTGGCGCGAGTTATCAACCGCACTCTAGGTGAGAGGAAGGCTTGCCTAATAGGGAAGGGAGAAAGAGAGTGAGAAACGAGGGAGGGAGGGTCGCCTTTAATCCTTTCGGTAATGGAAGAGCGTCGAAAGCGAGAAAAAAGGATAAGGCAATTTTTTTTAGCTGTCCTAGAAAAATAGCCGATGCTACGCCCGCTGGAAATCCGCTGGAAATTAATTAGAATCCGATCTAATTACCGAAACGCTCGGGGCGCCGTGAATGTTAGGGCAGCATCCTATTCGAATTTCCCGGCCGGGTACAAGTGTTCTCCACTACTTTCCTGCTTTCGCCATCCTCATGGCTGGAATCTGTCGCTGGCATTGCCTTCTCTCTTTCTCTGCTACACTCGGCAGATTACCCTTGAAATATCGCGGCCATTTGTCCGGTTCCGGCGCGAGAACGAGCTTGAAATAAATATAAATTTGATCGTGCGCTTAGATAGTGTAGCAACGCAATCCTTCCGCGACGCGGGTGTGCGCCACTTTTTCTTTTTCCCGGCGGCGCTCTCTCGGCCGCGCTCTCCACTTGAGGAAAACAAGCCGCGCCTTTTTTCCCCTCGAGCCTCTCTCGCCAGATCGCTCTGTTTTACTCTCGAGCAGAGCGCCCCGAGCTCCATGGAAATTCTCAATGCGACCATCTTCCGCCTAGAGTTGCTCGAAACTCTTGCTCTTTCAACCGCTCTCGCTCGGATAAGGTGGAGGGAAACTAGGCTAATCCAGCTGATATTAATACCGGCTTGCATCAGTGCGGAGAGAGCACAAGTTCGGAAGTGGCGGAAAGAAATTCGCTAGAAAGGGAAATGAAGTGGGATGCGCGCGAGAGATGCCGAGAGAAGTTTGAGAGAAGCAGTAACAGGCGGCGGGCTGATGGTAGTCCGCATAACGGAAAGTGAAACGCCAGCGAGACACATACCAAGAGAAATGGAAATCGAAAGGATTTCGAAACTTTGAATGGCTCTTCTCTCTTTTCGCATACAACGACTCGCTCACTCGACTTTAGATTAATCGAGATAGGAGAAATGCCCGGCAGTCTCGTTGAACGGAAGACGTTCTCAAGACAATCGTCGTCGTCCGGAAAGGAAGATGCGGAAAAGCAAGAGACTTGGCAAGAGGAAGGCCAGCCAGGCAAATGAAGCGGAAGGCATTTACAGTATCGTCTTCCTTAATAGTAACTTGCCACCTAAAGAGAGCAAACACGCCAAGGCTAAATAGTACTCCGCAGTCTTCTGCAATCCCATCGAGAAGCACGAAATTTCTCAGCTCAATTCTAACTGGCACAAAGGCTCTTGGCAGGGTCAGCTTGTGTAGACTAACCATGGTCTCAACATATTCCCGATAAATTCTTTTGCTGCTCGCTTAATTGGAACAACTAGCGGATAGTGGGCGTCCAAAAAGGATTCATAGGCGGTGAAAGGAAGCAGGAATGAAATTCAAGTACACCCAAGCTTCGGAAAGCCCTTTCAGAGCGCCCCTCGGGAAATCATCGTTGAAAATGATCACAGAGAATACGCATACCGCAGAGTCAGTGAACAAAGGCTCGCCATCGTATCGAGCGGCTAGGAATTTCCGTATGAGTTTATTGTTTACTGGCGAGCAAGCCTCTGCTTTTTCCCGGCAGCGTGCAATCTCGACGCTTTGCGGGAAGGGAGACGCCGATGAGAAATCGGACAAATCGTGACTGTTCAATAACCAGGACGTTAAGCTCCAGCAACGTAATCAGCTGCGGAAGAAAAAGACCTCTAATTGAATCTCCTTCGCAGTAACAAGTACTCGCTGCACTCTAAAGTGTTGGTGTCCCGTAACTCGCGCACTACTTCATAAACGAAGAAGAGAATAACGGCATCGGGAAGATAAAAAAAACAAGTATCAGCTGCATCGAAGATATCGTGATCGGACGGGGAATATAGCAGGGGCCGGAAGCGTAAAAGAGTGAAGAGCGGGCGTGCGCAGCGGGTGGTTCCGGGGGAAAGAGAAAGAAAGGGTCGGCGGGTGGCGGAATGGTGGGAGGAGGAAGTGGTGGAAAAAGTTGGGGTGGAACGGAAGCCGAGCTTAACTCTCTTTTGCTTTAGTGCGCGTACCATTTCGCCCGGCTAAGAAAGCCAATGCAATGATAGTAGTAGTAGGTTGGCGATGATGAGAAGAGGAGGAGGAGGAGAAGGAGGTGGAGGCGGCTGGCAATCGCCTAAAAATCTCCGCTTTCGAACTGCTCTCGATCTGCCCGCAGCTATTCGGACTTTATTTCCCCGACGAATTAAAAGTACGTCTCTAGAATCTCGCTCGGCCGACAATCTCTATCTGGCTGGTGCTGGTGCTGGTGGTGTTCTCGCATCTACCACTCACCGGCACCAAACGCGCTCAGCCTCTGTTTAGTTCTCTCTGCCTGTTTTCCTCCTGTTTCCCAGTGGGCTTCGTGTCGAGGCCCTCGTTTCCCCGGCAGATGCGAGTTTTTCCGCGGAATCGGGCAAGTTCGTCACGTAACAGGCTAATGCAACTAGGACTACGAATCGCTCGGATTTTTGAGCTCGAAAGCTTTCCTCTCTGTCGGACACTGCCTTTTTTTCCACCGTGGATTCTCTACTGTCCCTGTAGTGCCCAGCACGCTCCATCGACATTTCCTTCCTTCCTGCCTCTCTCTGCTCTCGCATTGCTCTATCGCCCGATACGATTTACATCCTCTCTCGCGCTGTTCTAAAGAAACGAAAGTGGTCCGCTGATAGTTGAATTCGAAACGTCGAGTAAATCATTATTAATCAATTGAACTCTTAGTTATTTTTTAATAGTACGAGAAACAAAGTTGAATGGGCGCGTGTTAATAGAGACTTCTTCAATCGGTTATCAGTTAGACTCGTGTACCGATCAACCGGCGAGTTTTTCACAGCAATTAAATAACGCTCAGCATTGGCGCGCCGGCTGTCGTTTAATCAAGACGGATCGTTGTCGGTGCGCAATCTATCATAGTGCGAGATAAGACAGAGAGAGGCGCGCGCGCGCTCACGTTAGACCCTCGGAAAAGGGGAGAGAACCCGAGAGATGCCGGCTTCTTTTTCCGTCGAATCTACCGTAAATCGTTAGCTGGGCTGGTAGCGCGAAACGTATTGCGTATCTCACGATAACTCGAACGATAAACGTCCCGCAGCCTCCGAAACTCTGTATCAGCCTGTGGATATCCCGAATTCGAATAATTCTCGTCGACGGCGCCCACGCCGCTCTACTATGTGTGACTGAGGGTTCGCCGGGCGTTAGCTCTCTTTCTCTCAGCCAAGGCTTTTCCGTATCCGTAAAAAGACAATTTTTCACCGCGCAAGAAGAGTGTGTGAGGGTGCTCTCCTCTCCTCCCTCTCGCTCCGATACCAGCAGCAGTAGCGTGGAATCTGATAGGCGTATGCGAATGAACGGAAGTCGGCGGAGATAAGCCTCGAATAACAGAGGGTAACCGCGCTATGGCAGAGAGAAAGGGAAAGAGAGGAGAGGGTAAGGGAAAGCTCGGTGGTCTGAGTTATGGAAAATCGAGGGCTTTAGATCGCGGATCTGCACCTCCACCGATATCCTCGCTCTCTCCCCGGCCAGCAGATAAAAGCCAGCACAGCCTCAGCCTTAGCCCGAGCGGAGTATTATGCCGTGCGAAGCTGCTAAAGTGACGTGCATCGTTTGAAAAATGCAAATATCCCAGCCCCGCTTCACCCTCCGCCCGCCCCCTCTTCCATACTGTCGTGATTTACGCTCAACTACCTGTAAGAAGCTCGAGAAGTATAGTCGATAGCATGGAAGGAGGCTCGTCGTGACAGGGCAGTAGTGCGGATTCCCGTGAAAGTTATGTTAACAGCTTAAATCGAATTTACATAACAGAGAACTGGTTACGATGGTTACAGTTAATCAGCTCTTCCTGTCTCGTTCGTTCCCCCCTTCTTTCTTCTCTGCTGGTCGTACATACGCGCGCGTCGAGGTGTCCTCCATTCGCTGGGATTTTCTCGCGCGAAATCTCCCCAGCTGGAGAGAGCGGTGCGCGCTGCTGTACCAGAATTTCCCTATTTTTCTACTTGGCACATTAAGCGCCTGCTAAATTTAATGTCGCGTGTATAAGGTACTCTGGATATTTACTGGGTATCAGGCCGGCTGTTCTAAGAGCTAGCAGACACTACGTTCGCCATCTCCCTCTCAGTCTTTCTTTCTCGTTTCATCCTATTTCTTTTTCTGATAGCAGATACTCCTTTGTCCTCGGTGCTGGAAGCAAGTGTACCGAAAACAATCGTGCCCGAAAGGGGCGTGCGCCGGCGTCCTTTTTTTTCGGACCGCTCGTAACTAAGACCGCGTCGGTTTTCCCCCGGCGGCGCGGCGCGGCGGAGAGAGAGAGAAGAGTTGCCGTTTTAAACTCGCGTAAAAGTACGCAGGCTTCGGCTTCGCTTCGCCGCCGAGCGGGATGCGATTCCGTAAATTCGCGTGAAACTAAGATCCCGTGTAAACCTAATCTTCTTAAACGCGGCTCGCCTCGTAAAGAGTCTCTCTCTCGGGCCACCGAGCCACCGCTATCATCCCCCTTCTTTCTTCTGGCCGCTCCTCTCCGTTGAAAGAGCGCGCGCGAGAGCTTCCGCGTGAAAAAGGCGAAGCGAAGCCGCCAGAAAAAGTGAGAGAAACCGAGTGCGAATCCACGTAGGAAGATATCAGCGATCGAGGGCGAAAAGCAGTTATATTTCAGTGTCATAGCGTCCGTTTGTCAGCGGGACAGAACTCTTCAATCATGCTATTGATACGACGCCGAGTAGCGAACCGATATCCTTTATGATTTTCCCTCCCCGAGCTTTCTCTCTGCTCTTTATTACCCAGAGATTTCGTTGTTACGTTGCCAGGAGATTTCGCCTGGCGTTGTTCAACGGAGGAACTTGTTGTGCTTGGTTCATTAGTTATTTAGCAAGCAAAGATGAGCCGGAGGTGGAAAGCCCTGCAATCTATAAGGGAACCAGTAGATGCAGTCCATACATAGTCAGACCGGCAACATTCATCCGCGTTTGCTCCTTCATTAAACGCGCGGCTGACTGCTTGCTATAGCTCGAAGAAACATGGGCCACTCGCTCTCTGTATTCCTGCCAGAGCAGGAGATTCTTCCCTTCGGCGATGCCTATATAACGAGGACATTTTATTCCCTCGTTCCACCCGGCGTTTATGCTCGAACTTGCTTTCCCACTCTCGGAGCGCGCACTATGTATTCCGAATCGCGCAACCACTCCTATCCTTCCGGTATTTTTCGAAGGAGATAAGTTACTCGCGCGGCGGTTCCATTCGATCCCCATATTTCCCGAACCATATGGGACTCTTTCCATTCGCGCTCTTCCCACTCGCTCATCTCGCACTCTATTAGTTCGCGTTTGTCTTTCCACTTCCTTATTTATTGGAGCGTGCGACCGACCGCGCCTCTTATATACATCTTCCGGTCTTCCAATCAAGTTTTTTCCGAGTGGCTAAATTTGGGCAAGTGGAGCGAAAAGACTGGGGTGTGAATTTTATACTTTTTCCCCCGGTCTTAAGGAGTTTGCGAAGTGGAGGGACGTCAGAGCCCTGAAGAAGACTGACCTCTTGTAACAACAGGATCTTCACCCTTTTTTCCCCTCTTTTTCCCGCAAGTAAAGATTTTTTCCCGTGCTCTCTCTCTCTCTCTCTCCCCCCTGCTGGATTTTCTCACTCGAGTCACCGTAAAGTAAGCAACTTCGTTGTTGGTAATAGCGCAAGGGGAGAGACGATCGTGCCGAAAGTTTTTCGGTTCCTCGATGTAAGGGAGTTTTCCAGCGAAGACGGATAACGAGACTTAATTTTTCGCTTAATTAAAGGGTTAAGTGCCACGATCACTCTCTATCTCCCTCCCTTCCTCCTCTCTCTCTCTCTCTCTCTCTCTTTGGTAGTTGCGATGGCGCGTGTTAAATCGAGACCCTTTACTCTACTTCGTAAAAACCAAACGGATACGAATTCCTAGATAGCCGGAGTTCCGGCTTTCCAAGATCTTTCTACTCTTATCGGCGGGAGCTTCCGTGTCTAGGGAGTCCAATTCATTTTAAGGAGAATCCCCCTTATCATCCGCTTGATTGAAGCAGTGTTTTCTTTCTTTTCGGGAGTTTCACGAGCAGGTGATCTCGGTGGCCTTAAAATTGGCCAGCATTTACCAGTGAGTACTTGAATCCGCGCGTCCCAGACTTAAGTGGAGGGATGATAATAATTTCCTAAGAGAGCGAGAGAGAGAGCGAGCGTGGAGGTATTAACTTACTGTTGGCCCAGGGGCTACTCCTTTTTCCAGATAACACAAATACGGGCTCTCCTTTACTTTCTCTCGTAAGATAGTAGCCCGCAGAGCTCCTGGAGAGGAGCGATCCTTACCTCTGACCACTGTCTTACTCTTAGCATGGCGAGTCCTTTTTTTTTCCCGGGGAGAAACGCTCTCTCCCTTGGATAGGGATCTGCATCGTGCTTGCTTCGTCCAGCCGGAGAAAAAGTCCCAGTCCTTGAGCCTCGGAATCCTTGGGGGTTGCTGGGCGCCAGCAACCACGAGACTGCATTCCAGCTGAGCTCCTTATTTCCGGCGCCTTTTTCGCCGGCCACTTCTTGCTCCCGGCTAATGGACGGCTTGTAGTTACAGCTGGATTAGGGTCACAGACTTTGCGACGACGACGACGACGACGACGACGACGCGAGTTGCCGCTCGCGCGACGTCCTTCTCTCCCTCGATCTTCTAACCTTGTCGTAATGGGGTTGCTCGCTTCGTAAGTTTCCCCTCTTCCAGGAGAGACTGCAGTCTTTCCTGCTCTCTCGGACGAGCACGACCTAGTCTTGTTTTTCTTATTGCGAATCACCGAATTTAATCAGCTCGCGCTTCGAAGGTCAATTGTCCTGGCACGTCCAGTGAAAGTTTAGTCGTCGGTTAAAGAGTCTTTAGGCAGGGTACACGCGACTCGGAGATTCGGAGCACGCCGAGGAGATTGCTCGGGCGTTGCACTCGTTTCGTGGCGGTGGTAGTGTTCGACCGGTATAATAAAGAAGGGTGTGTATTTGATTCTCGGCATGCCGAGAGTATCGCAAGTGGAGAAAGGGAGGAAGAAAGAGCGGGCGAGAGTAGTTGGCCGTTTATAAGCACGCAAGCTCAACATTCCAGGGACTTGTGCGCGCGCCCATTCTCTCCTGCCTTTACTCCTTCTGCGTAGGAAAAGAGTAGTCGCGTGTCAGGACGCAGTTTCACCCTCTCCGCCCGGTTCGGCATTCGCGACTCGTTACACTTCTTTCATTCCGCTGGCTGCACTCGGCGAAAGGTTTCAAGTGCGTGCACGCACTTGTGACAGCTTTCCTCGACCAGGCGCAGGCTTCCCGTAATGTGAACACACGGCTTAAGTCGACGGCAGGTTTCCAGATCGGGGCCCAACTGACATAGAGCAGCGCCTCGCTCGAAAAAGTACTTTTTTCCATCGCTTTTCCCTTCCGTTACACGTGTAACACGCGCCACGAGGCAAGAATACTATTTCTCGGGTGGGTGGATGTATGTGTGTGTGTGTGTGTGTGGGTGGGTGGTTTGAAGGGCTCCGCTGGTGGCCCGGTTTGCCGGAAGCTCGGCGTGAAATCGCGCGCAATTGCAATTGGAGAGCGCGAGCGCGCCTACCTAAAGGCCGCCGCTCACGAACCGCTGCACTCGAAAGCGATTTTTCGCACGGGACTTCCGGTTAAACGGCGGCGAGCACGCGGAGATTATTTCTAGCGGTGCATGCTTTCCATCGGTTCACCGGCGAGGCGCGCTCTCATTTTGTGTGTGTGTGTGTGTGTCTGTGCGATTTGCCGCGACGAAGGGAATAGCGCTCCTTTGCTCCAGACTGGTCGATGAACTTTCTTTCGCAATCATCCTCCTTCCAGCGAGTGCGCGTGATCGCAGCCGTCGCGTGAAATAAAGATGCAGATCACCGGGAAAGCGCTTCGAATTCGGACCGATGATATTTCTCTCGCTGGCTTGTTCTCTCGTCTCGGTCTCGCTTCAGTCGCCCCGCCAGCCGAGAGATTGTCGAGACATATGTGTCGGGATGAAAGCGCATCGGCCTTGTTACGCTTGATGGTGCACGCGAATTCGGAATACGAGAATACTGGATTTCACTGCAGCATCCGTGCGCGCGCGCGAAAGACAGAAAAAGAAGGGAACGGTGAGAGATGTTCACTTCTCGCTACGTAAGAAGAGACACGCTCTGAAAGTCGAAAGCCTCGCGTTGACGAAGGTATTACCCGGCACGACTCGGAAAACCATCTCGTTTTTATTCGAGGAGAGTCGTGTACCTCGCATCAGAGATATCTCCCTTATCCCTTTGTTTCTAATTCCGTGGATTATTCCTGATAGCGGCGCAACGTCTTTAAGGCGGATAGAGAGGTGGGGAGTTGACAACGAAATCAAAGGGAGCGCAGTTTAAAAGAGGTTCGGATTTCTCCTCTACCAGATACTCGGCGGTCTTCCTGTTTCTCCTAAGGGAGGGAAAGATCTCTCGAAAAAGCAACGGGGAGAAAGAAATTCTGTTGGTACTGGAGAAGTAGTCCCTTCACAAACGATGTTTCTCGCCCTGCCACCTTCCGTCGGAGCCTTTCCTCGCCCGTTAGTCTAAGTGCTCGGAAGACGCGACACGGCAAACACCACTCACACCATCGTTTCCACCGCTGGACCGGTGCGATTTACAAGACAGGACAGCTCGACGAAAAAGGACTTGCTCTCGAGCACGTAGCACCAAGCACGTACTCGAGATTAAAAGTCCGCTGGCTTTTTCTCAGCGAGGACCACTCTTTAATACTAGCAGCCGATCGCCAGACAATACAACACACTCTTTCTAATCTTCCTTTAAAAGATCATCCTCTCGAGACATATGAAGTGAGAAAAATGTCTAGCATGGAAGATTCTCGTGAGAAATTCGCCCGGATACAATCAACACGTTTCCGTGAATGGAATTTATCTCGAAGAAGGCGCACGGCAGATTTGGAGGTTGCTCTCTCCTCCGAGAAGTTGGGAAAATTCAGCGCCCTCGAAAATGGTGGTTGGCTGCTGTTGGCGGTGACTAGGGCGCCGAGGATTCCCACAATAATTCCTATTTCCTCGAAATACACTTTTTCCAAGCGGCGCGGTGCGGCGCGGCGGTGCGAAGAGGGAAAGGGAGAGAAAGCGGCGGCAAGTGCTTCCAGGCCAGCGCGCATTTACAAGCAACACTTTCCGTGGAAAACCACGTAGATGGCGAGAAAGAGAGGGAGAGAGAGCGTTGAGTAGAGAAGAGGCGAAAAGCAAAGCCTCAGAAGTTCGGCGTGTACGTAGCCAGTGAGTAGCACGCCGGCGAAAAGCTCGTGGCGCCCGAGAATAAAGTAAAGCATCCCCGTTAATTCACACCGTTGGCTGGCCGCGGCGAACAAATTTCCATCGAGTAGAGCCGGCCGGGAACGAGAGAGAGGAGAACTTTTCTCCCGCGGTACCTCCAACTGATTTCAGGATTGTAAATCCCGAGCTGCCTTGTTCCGTTAATTTCGCTTTGAAGCCGGCCTGGTTAAATCAGACGCGGCTTTCTTCGCAGCGAGCTTTACCCAGCCACTGTGCCATATTCCAAGCAACACTTTTCTTCCTGCATCTTACGAGAATGAATTGTCGCGTTGGGCCGAGTTGCCGGGGAATTTCCGTGGCGGGAGTCGAATAAATATTTACGAATATGACGTCGTAAGGAATTACAGAGACGAAAGGGTGTTGAGGGGGTGGCGAGGTGGTGTTCCGAGTCACCCTGTGCATCAGACTTTTACGGCTTGGGAGTGCTATACATATACTCGGTAGTCTGTCGGTCTGGCCGATGCGATGGTGAAAAGAGGCCAACAGCTCGCTCGCTCGCGCGCTTCTATCCTTTTTCATAGATGCATAGATGCATACTGGAAGGGAGAGTGAGAGAGAGACGTGCACCCAGCACACGCAGCGGTATAGCCTGAGAATGTACGTGTACATACATTTGGTACATATGTACTCGAGGGGGTTGGGAGAGCAAAGCTCAACAGACGATGTTAGGTATACACGCGCCCAGTCTTCTCTCTCCATGGCTCGTCACTCGGGCATTCATAGCTCGGCTGCGGGCATGAAAGCACGTGTACACCTGCTTACACGCGAGACGAATCCTCATTTTTACGTAACCACCGCTCTACCACACTGTCCTGCATCTACCTCCAACCTGATACCCATCGCCCTTTCCTCACTGCTAACTTTCCCCCTTTTAAATACTTTGCCGATCTCCTTTGGACATTTCTTCGTAACCCTTAACGCTTTGACTCTCTCCAATTCCAGTGACACGAACTTATCTACATTTTCGTTTATTTATTTCTACGAAAGTAACGATGGTAAATATTTTTATAAAGGTTTGGTAGAAGTGTCAAAAGTATTTGATAGTCGGTGTGTTAGAAGAGTGTTTTTTCTCGCACGTGCAAGAGAAATATCATCCGATGGATATATGTAGAGATAGATTACCGTTGTGTGCAGTGGCACACCCTGGCTTGTCCATTTCGGGCACTTTTTTCTGTATCGTTTCGAGTCTGGCTCCTTTTACTTTTGTTTCTTGTGCCAGACGTACGTGTTCCGCAACTGCTTCGCTCGACTGAATTACAGAAGGCTGTACCGTGACTTTGGACGGGAATGTGCTCTCCGCCAGAATCCGGGAGGAGAAAGCTCCCGATAAGCGTTTTGTCCCGGCGATTCCTTACTGCGGGCTTGGCACACTCCAAGTACGACGACATGTACTCCGTGTTCGAGTCACAAATATAGAAGCTTTCCTTTGACACTTTTCTTTCGCGAGAGCCAACAGCGTTCTGTGTTTTATGGAATCACTGTAGCTGTATATTTCACGAGCTATTACCGACATTTTCCCGTGGAAAGGCGTCGCGTCGCGTCGCGTCGTCTGCTCTCGTTCCGCTCGGTGAAGCTGTTTGACTAGTAGTTCCGATTTGAGTAAGCAATTTCCGTCACTCTTCCGAGAATGTCCGGGCTTTCTTCTGTATTGCGGGGGATCGTCCTCGCGGATGCCGGTATGCATGGATTCCCCTGGCTCTCCACGTTTTCTAATACCCGCCACCCTCCCTCTATTTTCTTTCTATCTCCTCAGATTTCTTCCCTCCCTAAAGGAGCTCGCCATTCTCCTCTTCTCACTCTCGCACATACACATTTCCCCCTCGTTCTGTTTATCTTTCATTTTCCGCCTTCCTTATTTCACAGATCGGAAAATCGGAGCAGCTAATCCTGCTTATTTTTACACCCATTCGAAGTTCATGCCCTTCTTTTTACTCAATTGCAACTCCCTCATTCTCCTCCATTTGCACTGTTTCGTTTAAGCCTTCGCTAAAACCGCGATGTAATTAGAGCTCTTCAAACAGCCACTAATCACGATTAACCGAGCAATTCGTCGAATAAGTGAAGGGGTTTTTTGCGTCTGCGTTGTGAGGACGGCGGCCTACATGAGGGTGAAAGGTGTGCGCGTGGTTATGTGCGTGCGTTGGACATTAAGGGGAGAGATAACACGGGAAGACTGTCATCGATGGCAGCGAATTACTGTCGCCGTTGGTGTAATCCATTAGCGGTGGCTGGCCATCGAGCGCGGCCGGCTTTCTCGAATTATCGAATTACCGCTGCTCCTACTCCTCTCTCCTCTCTCCTCTCTCCTCTCTCCGCTCTCTCTCTCGGCCAGCGCCATTGGAGGCAGGCATTCAACGCGATATAACATTATTACTCTCAACAGATCTACGCTTGTATTCAACGAACCCTCGAGGCCCGGCTAAACGGCGCCAGATCGCGATCGCAGCGCCGAGTGTCGGCGCCGATTAAACGACCGCTCTGTTGCCGGCGATCGGCCGCTCGGCGCATTAGCCTCTCTAATGTAATAACGGCGAAACTACAGCCGATAATGGAAAGCACATTAATAGTTTTTCCTCATAAGCTGAAAGCTCGCCGGGATCGGACTAGTAGGGCGGCGGGCGCGCACGCTTCGTGATCCCTACCGATCGCGCGATCATGTCGATGGAATTAGCTTAATGAACTAGTCGTGTCCTCGGAGTATGTAGAGCACAGCTAGCTCGAGTTTCAACTAATAGAATGTACAGTCGTGCTGCGGGCTTTTTTTTTTTGTTGCGGCGGGATGTGTTTGCGTGACTTTTAAGATTTCAATATCCGTGGCAGGATGATGGCGAGAGGGGAATTGAAAGTACGCGGAGCGTGTTAATTTCACGCTGAACGCCGCTTTGTGGACAGGACGGGCTAAGGAGACGGACGCGCGCCGGCAGGTTCTCCTTCTCTCGCTTTCTCGTTGGAAGTTTGGAATAGAGAGCGAGAGGAAGTTAGTGTGCAGGGGCGGGGAACAGTCGGTTGCCTCCCCAGAGAGAAGAAAAGCCATTTTCGTGTCGTTCCAGCGCGCGACGTATGACGCACCTGAGGCCGAGAGTACTCTCGTTCATGCAGATACGCTTGCCCAAACTGGCCTTTATTGACTGGCCTCCCATGCTCTCTCAACTCTCTCTCTCTCTCTGTCTCTCTTGCTTTCGAGTGTTTTCCCACCGTCTCCGAGGCTCAATGCGCTTCCCGCAGAACACTTTTCTACCACGACTTACTCTTGAATATACATGGATCTTAGTTTACAATTGAAAGAACTTCGCTCTCTGCTATCCAAAGTCAAATCAAACCCTCTATCTTGGGAAATTCATGAATGCTGGGATTGAATTGACAGTGACATTTTGTACTGCAAACATGTCCCTTCAAATGTTTCGGGCGCGCTTAATGGATAGCTAATAATAGCGTGCAACCGCGCGCAGCTAACATATATCACATGCACCGCGATAATATTCGGGCACCTTAATTTCGGTGCGCGTTAATCGAATGATCGAATGGTCAGTCTGGTCGGGCATTAGTTGCAGCGGGCGCACATCAAAATCGTGCGGCGAACCAGCCTCGGCAGCTGCGAGAGATCACGCAGTACCTGTTCGCCCGGCGGGCTTTCCAATGAACGTAAATGTCGACAGGCTTTCCCCGAAGCGCCCGCCCTTCCACACCACTCTCTGTTTGCCACAGGATATATCGCTAATTATGCTTTATTCATGAGGCGATCTTTGGCCTGCGCGGCACAAGATCCCGCCGGTTTTAGCGGGATTTTCGCCCTCCTAATGAGAAAAGGTCCTGAGTGGGAAAGTTAGGGGTCACCCTTAAAAGGAGCGAGACTCGTGTCTGGCCAGTGATAATGAAGGTGTGTCACGTAGCGCGAGAAAGATAGAGGAAGAAGCAGAGAGAGAGCGCAGGGTGCAAAAAGACATACGCGTTCCAACAGGCAGTCACGCGTCCGGAGCGTCCTAATCTACTTACACATCTTCCATAACACGCGTGGAAATTGGCACACGACGGACAGGCGTCGCGCGCCCGCGCCACTGCTCCAACATATATTCATGTACATAGGTCTGAAAGCATCGGTGTGTGCGGTGCGATGCATGCATACTGATATCAATTCTTTCGTGACGTGGCACGCTCGTCTAATCTCCGGCAATCGAGAGAGCGAGACGCGATAACGAAACGACTAGCAAACTGGCGTACCATTCCCTCTAACCAACCAACCAACCAACCAACCAACCAACCAGCCAGCCCTCGCATTTCACTCTTCGAATTCCTCTCTGGTTCTGCTGCATTAAACATTAAGTCGTAGTCGAGTATTAGCGGCGGAGCATTAGCGGTCCAGTGTTCGTCGGATTCTCCACGAACACAATTAGAGTCGTTGCGCGCGAAGACAACGAGGTGATGGTGGTGGAGTGAATCCGGCGAGTTAGACAGGAGTTTGAGGATGCGCGTGCGAGGAGGCAGGCAGGCAGGCAGGCAGGCAGTCGTGTCTCGACGCGACAGTAAAACGCCCGTAAAGCGATTATACAGCCGGTGCGCAGTAACCGGCATCTACTTACTCGGATTGCACAGGTTGTCCTCTACATTAGCTTAGGAAAGAGAGGAGAAAGGAAGCTCGAAATCCAGCAGTTTTCATGAAAGAACCTGCTTCATTCGGAAGTAGAAATGTACGAGGATCAAAGCGAGTATCAGTCGAAGCGGCGGAACTACTTGATACATCTGTTGAGCAGTAGCATTCGGAACGGACATGTCCCGACGTGTCGGTATTGGTCTACATGAGATTAGTAGAATGGCTCGACAGGATAATGGCCAGGATACGCGCTCTGCTCGAAGGAAGTCCTGGCATTTAATTACAGCGTGCATTGAGCGGAATTATATTAAAGCGCGCAATGCATTAGCCGAGGCTACTTCCAATTCAGTCGAAGGAGGGAACGACCTCCTCTCTCTCTCTCTTTCTGTATTCGGCTGGAGGAGGAGGGATGGCGGCGGCCCATTCTGCGCGGTAAATTCGTTGCGATCGCCTAGTGCGATCCTACCTTAAGCCCCGCACGCACGCTGAAATATGCAAACGCTCTTGGAAGAGAGGATTCAGAAGGCTATTAACCGGGCGAGAGACGCCGGTCGGCCGAGCGCGGGCGTACGGCAATTTCGCCTGGTGTTCGGGATGCAGTAGTACAGCGCGGGGGATGAAAAGGGGAGAGGGCACCGAAGGCGAAGAGAAGCGAATGAAACTAACGCTCGACCCCGGAGTACCATATAAACTTAGCCGCATACAAATTTGCACTCCACAGAAGCCGCGCATCCCACTGACGCAGCGTGTTCCACTCTGATTATTTCGTCGAGCCGGCCAAGAAGTTTTCACGATAGAGCTCTGCATCGTAGAAAGTGTCGGGCATTGGTTCCCCCCCGGCCTCCGGCAATCAATTTCAAAGTGGCGGGTCATTAGACTTATAAACTAGAGTGCGCGAGGTGATATTCGATCGGCGATTAACTTAAATTGTACTCATTCTAATGAGAAAGAAAGTTGGGGCTGCGCGTCGGGCTTGGCTCGAGCAGTGGCAGTAGTGCGAGTCGATGTATGGTCAGCCGGCACGCCCGCGTGACACCCGCGGCAACCCGGTCGATATACACGAGCGGTATGTCGTTAATCGCTTTTATCTTAATAAGCTTGGCATACAGTATTAATTTCGACGTAATTGCTTAATGGTTTGTTGATATTTTAGACGTTTCTTAGCGTCTTATCTCCACGCGAAGGAAATTGTTCGAGACATGTTAAGAGTTTCTGGGTTGTATGACGGTATTATGGTGAAGCGACAGTGGTAGCAGGAGAGAGGACAATCGAAGGAGTTAGTTGGTGGGACTCGGTGCTATCGGAGCCAGTACTGTAGAGAGAAAAACACTCTTCCCGGTCATTCTCAATCGCGATCGCCGTGACAATGCAACCTCGTCGTTCCCCTTTGCCCGCTCCTTTTTCAACTGGAGCGCGATGCTTAACCTTAATTCGCTAATGCGTTCGCTTGAGCGCTGCGAGATAGTGGCTACTACTATCGGTGCAATTATCAGATGGCAACGGATGCATAAAACGATAAAGAAACAAAGCTCGGTCAGTGCTAGATGGATCGCCGAGCCACGAGAAAAGAGGTTGATGGACCAGCTTGGCGTCTCGAGCACTTCTCCATTTGCATTGATATTTTTCCCTTCTGGCAATAGACATTCTTCCATGTCCGTCGAGTTACTCTCGTTCTGCTTTCAAAAAGCAGAAAGCTGTCAATTTGCGCGCTATCAGACTGAAAGTTACATGTTACAGTGGGCATAAGTGATAAGGAGTTTTACTCCTTAACAAAGTCACTTGGCAAGTGAACAATTCCATCTGAGATTCGGCTCGGTTTAGCCGGATTCTCGTGACAAAGTGTACATCGGGCCTCGGGATGATCGCGTGGCTCGCGCACACAATCGCGCTTTGGCCTTAGCTCGAACTACGTCTGAATACGGCGGAGGCGAGCGTGTCCGATCCTAGCATAGATACTAACCACTGTCGCTGCCCGGCTGACCATTGTCCGACTGGTACTACTGGCCGGCCCTCGTCCGACCAGCCGTTTATACTCCCCACTGTCTTCATACGTTCGGTCTGCCCAATCCCTGACTTCTACCACTGTGCCCCTTAATGCGGCTATTGTGCGCCTCGGCTAACTGCTTATCCCCGACGACCACCACCACCACTACCACCACCCTCCTTCTTCCTCTTACCATACACGCCAGTAACCACCTGGAACTTCGATTCCCCCTCATCTCCAGACCTACTTCCGCCTTTCTATCTCCGGCCCCGATAACACCAGAGAACTGACTCCCGATTGACGTCACCCTCTCTCGCTGGCTCTTATCACTTTCGCTAGAGCAGCGATACACACAACTCCTCGGGAATATCTTAATGCACCTCGCCATTTGGATTTAGCGCCGGCGTCATCTGCAAATTCATCGGTACGCCATAAATAACCTCGGGCGAAGTATGCTGTCGCTGTAATTCATTGGGGGGGATGACGAAGGTCTCGCGGAGCAGGAGGAGAGGAGGACTCGGTGGGGAAGAGGCTCGCTCGGTACATACGCGATACACACGTCGAGACACTTTATGCCTAATATTTTCCAACGGCGGGCAAGTCTACTCCGGCGGCAGCGGCGGCGGCGGCGGTGGTGGCTTGGGCCACGGAAACCGCAGTTACAGTAAATTGTCGTGCGCCCCGGGTGTTTTACGAGTGTGAACCCGGCCACAGGAGAGCGAGAGGGGGAGAGAGCGAGAGAGAGCGAGAGAGTTTCGGAGCTTCCAGAAGGGCCAGTAATAATTTTCAGTCTCCCATGGGCTATTCGCGCGAGCAGACGTCTGCCTCCTGGAATAACGGGGGCTCTCCGAGGCTCACCCCCGCGCCGCTCGCCCTCCTGAATCGAACTCTCTCTCACCCGGCTTACTCTTGGCGGACTCGCCTCCTCCTCCTCGCCTCGCCTCGCCTCGCCTCGCCTCGCCTCGCCTCGCCTCGCCTCGCCTCGCCTCGCCTCGCCTCGCTTCGATATGAAGTCGAGAAATTCTGGCTTGGTTTGTAATTCCACACTGAGTGCGACACGGTTCGTTTGGGAAGTCAGAATATTCGTCCAACGGGAGTATTTTTTTCGTGAATTTTTCGAGAGACTCGGAATTAGTGAGTGCGGGCGAATATGCCGAAAAGACCCTCGCGTTGAGTACGATTCCAGTGGAAACTTGCTTCCACGCTTCTCGAAGCCTGTGCTTTCTCTTTCCGCAGTTCTCTTTCTCTCTCTCTTTCTCGTACTCGTTGCCAGCTGGCACGAAAGTCTCCCGTAACCCTACGCCGCCGGCGGCGGCGGCGGCGGCAGCGGCAGCACCTTCCTCCTTTTTTAAGCTGGAACTCCGGGAAGTTCATCAGGGCCTTTGAATGGTTTAATTTGCATACCTAACAATATTACACTGCGCACTCCGCGATAGCTTTCGTGCTTCCTTGCACGGTGCGAGAGCGCGCCGCAGGAGCTCCGCTCGGATTTCGGGGAGGCAGGCAGGCCCACTGTATACAGGAATAGTCGCCGAATCCATGAGAAACCGGACGAAAAAGGGAGAGAAACAGAGCGAAAGAACTGAGCGCACGAATGTTCGTCCTTTCGACTAGCAGCGCGGGCCGGGAAAAAAGGAGGAAGCCTCGGCGAAAAAGAATCCGGCGAAAACTTCCTTCATACCACCTTCGTCCTCAATCTCCCTCTTACTCTCCTTTCTCTTGGGTGCGCGAGCACGCTGCCACGTTGATTATCTTCGGTTCCGCTGGACGAATAGAAATGTCGTGGCTCGAGAAATAAGCAATTTGTAAGCGGCTATTTTTCCCCTTGTCCAACTTTCGCAATCCGCCGGCGAAGAAAGGGAGTCGAATTCAGTGCGAAATTTTTGCAGCTACGAATTAAATAACACCGGCTCCGATCAATTTCCTCGTCGCGCAAATACTGCAATCTTTAACAGAGCGGAAAGAATAGTTCTTACACGGAACTTTGCAACTTTGAACGCATTAGTTTCACGGCAACTGATAACTCCCGCGACGCGACGGCAGCCTCGCTCTCCCGCCTCTCGGCTTATACTTTCAATTATCAATTGTTTAATTCCAGTCTCCGGTACTACTTGGCAGTACTTGGCAATAGTTGACGCGCACTATCCGTCTTTCGTGTACTTATGTCTCCTTTACGGCGATACTTAGCCGCTCCGCTGACTCGGAGTTACATTGGCGCACGGGAATCGATACGTCTGGGCAATCTCGCAAATTTCGCCTCATAAATTTTAAATCGCTCCCGGAGCGCCGGCGGAACTGTACGCGGAAGATCGTTCGAAAAGTTTTGCGCCGTTATGAAGTCCTCGGGACGCGAAGGATCTCTCTCTCTCTTTCTCTCTTCCTCGGTCCTCTCTCGGCTATTGATCCCTCCATCAGCATCCATTCCGATGTCCTCGCAATTCGGTGACTAATTAGATTGCCGAGTATCTTGCACTCTACTAGCTAATGCAATTGAATCCTCCCCTTCGTATTATTCCATCGAAGGAAATTGCTAGATTCGCATTTCGTGGCTGGCGAAAGAAGGTCCGAACTGACGCGGCGGCGGCGGCGCGCGTACTCCTTTTAATTAAGTCAAATATAATGCAGGGTGATTTAATCGTGCCTAAGATTAATGCGTGCTTGAAGGATTTGGGGAAAGTCTTACGGAGACTGGGAGATTAGCTCGGCGGCACAAGCCTCCTTAATAAAGTGGTCAGGAGTAATATAATATGCCGTCAGGCTAACCCACATCGACGGAGACTTTTATTAAAAAAAGGGAGAAAGAAAGGCTGTGAAAAAAGAGAAGCGTGGAATGTTGATTTGATTTATGGTGGCAAACACCGGCTCCTAAAGGCCATGGGGTCTTGTAATGGTAATGGATGCGGCTTACCGTATGCCTACCTTCCATTACAGGAATAAACGAGCGAGCAGCGCTGCTATTACATTTTGGGGACCGAACTCTCATCATTAAGCTGTTCTCGAGTCCATATAACCTGTCTGCTCTCTCTCTCCCGAAACACATCCTTGTTAAGTCGGCCATTCCTCACTTGAAATCCTAAATCAAAAAGGTCCTGATAAATCGTGCCGGGCAATGTCGGCGCGTGACACTGGCCATTCTCGAAATGAGTGCATTAGCAGGTGGGCGTCGGGAAAAACTTGCTGATACAAGGCGGATCAAAAGCCGGAGCAAGGAAGCAGTGGAAAAAGCGTTGTCTTCATTCTCTTCTCTGAGCGTACATTCCAGCCGGTTCTATTCACCTTTGCGTGGCGCAAGCTGCACCACCAGCAGCATCTCATTACATCTCCATTTTACGCGTGCTATTTTCTCGCGTTAACTCTACGGTGTTAAAAGGCGGCGAGGCTGAGCGGTGGAATAAAAGCCGGAAATAATTTATTACAAAGCCTGGCGGGGGTCGAATGAAACGGAACGGGACCACGGATATTCCGGGTGATTCGCGGGCTCCGCTGCATGCCGGGGATATAGGAACTAGCTGGATAGAGTGTGGGGCGATGCGAGAGGGGAAAGGAGAAGCTCCAGGGAACGGGATTAAAGGGGAGAGAATTAATTAATTACGAGGCACGGGTGCGCGCGTCTCGAGGGGGAAAAAAAAGCAGCACCGCAGAGCCACTAGTGAAACGGTGGATCACAAAGGAACCTAGCTGACCTAGTCGACGCACAAATATTGCTTGCTCCGCTGGAGGCACGCCTCCAACCCTTCGGAAATGTTTCATCGCCGTAGGAAGGGGGGGAAGAAGTCTTGCGAGAGTATGCACTATTAAAATCGGAGAGGGCTCATTGGGTAGCTTTCCTGGTTAGTCGAAGTTTCACCGGCAGCCAGTGTATATCAATCTTCATAAAGCGTACTCACGCAAAGTTCATCAATAGCGGCAGCCAACTCGTCGCAAAGTCGTTTAATCCGCTCGTAATAGCTGCCTCAACCTTGTCGGACTGGCAGCAGTTAGCCGAACAAATTTGCTACGAGCAGTTCGATTAATACATTGATTCCCCTTGGGAATTTGTTACATCATAACATCCTCGTGTATTTCATATTGCCCGGCTTTAATTAGACCGTCTTCTATTCTGATCGATTCAACATTTAAATGCGCGATGACGTAGGTTGCCTGTTGTATTATTCGAGCGATAGAATGTTGCTTGATATCTTTGGAAAGGAATACATTCAGTACGAGGAGAGGATGCTTGAAGGATTGATGCGCCAGATGGAGAAAAGGCAGAGTTCTAATTAGGGAGGAAGGAGTGGCGCGCGCGCGCTCGCGAGGGAGATGGTTGGTAGAAGGGTTGCAGCATTACGCGTGAAGAACAGTGGAGCCAGGTGAAATCCGGACGCATTCGCCTTTGCGCGGCCGACCCTTATTAAGGTCCATTTGCCAGCACTTGCTCTAATTGCTTCATTTTTGCCCTCTCGCCGCATAACGATTCTCAGTCACGAAACGAATCGCCCGTACATACCTTCTACCTGTAATACCTGGGGGTTCTCGTCGTCGTCGTCGTCGCCGCCGCCGCGGCGCACTGCTCATTAGAAAATCCGTGCATCGCCACCCACACACCTTCTCCTCGTGGCCCGATCGGAACTTCAAAGTCTTCATTAACTTCATTAAATTAGAACAAACTCGCTCGACCCTGACATGCACCGAGGTCTCGGGAATCATACTAGGCCAAGCCGGCAATAATAAGCTGTGCATTTTTTGTCGCTCCCTCGCTCTGATCTCGCTGCCAATATCACGATTGACCTCATTTTCGATTATTGATTCGACGGCATTGAGTCACATTTCAAGTTTCACGCTTCTTGAAATTAGACGACCGCAGAGTGAATTTCGCGAGAGCGACTTTATTTATGGACGCGCACCAGCCATTCATTTTCTTAGTACGATTTTTCGTCGGGTAGATGAATATTGGAAATTTGTAACGTCATCATCGTTAAAAGTCATAAATATTTCAACGAGCTTCGAGTCATTGTTTTCGAAAGTCATAATAATATTCACAGTGAGGACTGCATTAAATCTGCTCGCCAGATGTGTTTTTACCTTGCACATTTTCATTGCCTTCAGCGAGCTTAGCGGTCGTCAAAATAGTAATTACTCTGGCAATATGCTTTTCGGAAAATCTACCAGCCTCGAGCAAAGGGTAGAAAAACATCTGGTGTGCAGAGCGCGTGACGACCCACCTGACCCAAGGGTGGCTCGGTCGTGGTCAGTCAAAGGTCTCAGCTGCACACGTGACATTTTTCGCACCTTCTCCAAACTGCAAACCTTCACTTAGGAATTCTGAAAGAGGGGATGCGTTCTAAGTGGGGGAAACATTCTACTAGAACTTTTGGTGCCGTCCAGTCGTCAGTCTGTCATCAGACGTCGTATAGAGGTTACCGTGTAGGAATAGAAAAATTTAAAGTGGTCTTGCACTCTAAGTTTTGTTAGTCAGATAACAATTTCGATTTGAAGCAATCAGGTGTTGAATTCCACAATTGTCATTCGAATTAAAATATCAATCGTTCATTCTCCGTTAAAATATCGAACGAGTAATAAGATCTTTTTGTTTTCTTTTTTCTCTCAGCGTCTAATTTCTAATTTCCGCCCGGCGATGGTCACCGTTTGCGTAACGCAGTAATCTTGGAGATGGGTTAAGGGTTGTTGCAAAGTGAGGGTGCGAAAGGGAAAAGAGCGACCCACTTTCTAATTAACTCTAAACGCCCCAGTACTGATTATAATCATTCGTTGGCGCTTCTCTTTCTCTCGGGATCATTAAAACTTTTTAATACGGCCTGCCACCCTTGAATAAGACACCCCTTGCCGGGCCGCGTTGCCCCGCGACGTCTCTCAGTACACTTGTACCAGCCTTACTCTCACTTCTCGCGCTAGCTTCCCCCGGGAATTCCTTTATTTGCCCCTTTTTCATAAGGTCTGCTGCCGCGCGATGACTGGGTTGTTGGGCGAATTAGAGAAACCGCAGTTGAATTGCATCGCTTGCTAGGGAAACTTTGCTCTTTCTCGCGGTTGGCTGGGACACGCAGCACGGGATAGTTGCGCCGGTATCACGCGCGACTCAAGGACAATTCCCCGGACCACTTATAAGCGGGCGTGACGTTTAATCACCGTGTCGAGTTTCTCGCGTGGATGCTACGCCGCCGTGCATTCTCCGCTAGTGCGACGCCAGAGAGAGAGAATATAAGATACAAGCCGGCTGGAATGTGAGGCTACCGAGCGGTTGGTATGTGTCTCTGATAAGAATGTCTCTAGCAAGTGCGCGGTCGTCCTCTCACGCGAACTCCGCCGGGAATGAATTGCACGCTCTCCAAGAATTAAGTCGTAATCCGATCGATCTTGAACGACTTCAACACCGAGAAGTTGGGATGGCGCTTGTTCGCGCCGGAGAGTTTTCCCTCGGCCGGGATTTCCTCTGGCCGAAGGATGTAGATGGAGTGTCCTCTCTTGATTTCCTCGGAAGATCGTTCTCCCGGGTAATACTGCATGTTAACATCGCGCGTATTTCACCCTTTATTACCCTCCCATGCACTCGCACGTGGACGCGCTGCTTCGTGGGACTTGTATTATTAATATCCGCGAGAGGAATACTCGGCCGTGTCGCTGGGAGAGAAAATCGGGGCCATCGCAGGGACGTGCTTGGGTCGGGTCGGGGCCGGTCTTGGAAGGGAAGGGAAGGGAGCCGTGGAATGGCTTAGCACCACTCAACCCTTGACAAAAGCATGACTTTCTCTCTCTCTGAAAGGGTGCAGAGTGTCATCACACGCTCCTGTCACCCGGCAGCCTTCTACTTGGCACTTTTTACACGCGAGAGTAGTTCGGCTCGAAAGAGTTAATCATCTCCGGCGGAATAAATGCAATTTTAAGTCGGCGGAAAAAGTTGAGGAAAAGTACGCTTTCACGCAGTAATACCCCGGAAAGAAGTAGACAGTGGGCAGCTACGATCCGTTGGAACAATTACCCCACTGTCCGAGGAACTCACGTAGAAATTTGCTGGAATTCACGCCTGCCTCGAAAGACTTTTACTTGTGGTCGAGGGTGAGAGAGAGAGAGAGTGACGATGGGGATGGGTAAGGAGGAAGATGAAGGTTCAGGGATAAAGAAAAGAGCCAGGTGTAAAAGGTTCCTCGCTGGAAAGAGAGATCTTTCTGTCCTTCGTCTTGATATCATTCTCAACCTCATCTCCGTAATTGCAGTGACACAGTGCGCTTCGCGCGGATAGATTCGCATTGAGCCGCGTGACAAGAGACACTTTCAAGCTTTCGCGTAGTCGAGTAAAAGTCGAGTTATACAATATAATATATTTTTCAATTTTAATTACGAAGATACTTTTATTCTCGCATACATGCAGAGCTAGCTTTACTTTTCTAAAAGCACAAGACTCTCTTGGCGCGGAATACGAGCGAGCATTTCTTCCTTCGCGTATCGAGCGCACGCAGCCATCATTTGCATCTTTCTAGAGCAAGCCGTGCTATCACGCAGCCGTCTGACATTGCGCGATGCTGCATCTTCTCGGTGTCTCATCTTTTTTTTTTACCGCTCTCTATCGTTAGGCGCCTTCGCACTTCATTTTTTCCGCGTCACTCTTCCCACTTGACTGAGGCAGCGCGCTCGTTTTTCCCTCTCTCTCTCTCTTCGCCCTCCGGAACTCTCTTGCTTTTCTTTTAACCCGATGCAATTTTCTCTCGGCCTCCTTTTGCGCTGGTTTGGGGTTTGGGAGGGATGTGGGCGGCTTGTTGTTTTAGCGGGTAGCGCGGGCTTCGAGGCCGGAACTTTTTCCGGGTTTCCGCGCTCTTTTCACGCGTTTTCTGCTCCCCCGTGACTTAGGCTTCCTTTATCCTCTCTCCCACTTCTATCTCCTCTTATTCAAGGCATCGCCCACCCATCCACTCGCCCCCCCCCCCTCTCGCCCCCCGCAGCTGCCTCTCTTCCGCCGCTTTCAGGAAAAAGGCCGCGGGATAACAAAGTGGATAGAACATTAAATTCCCCGACTTCCCAAGCAGATTTGGCAGCGGGAAACTTGCTGATGAATTGAAGTTAGGGTAGTTGCCGCGAGTGCAAATACGTGTGCCAGACACCAGCCCGACTCGGCGACGTAAACAGTGTTAGGAAAGTAGCGAGGGTAGTTGCGCGAGGGGTGGAGAAGGAGAAGATGGGAGAGTGTGAGGAGAAACAGGAAGAGGGTAGGAGGATCGGCGAGGGCCGGGAGAAGCCAATTTGTTTCAGGCGTAACTCTTTGTTCCATAGAAGCATTGTACATTATGCCCGGCCGAAGGCATTGTACGGATTTCGTCCGCTTTGCAGAAACAATACGCCTAAGCGTCCCGACTGTTAGTGTAGCGTCGACGCGATATTACACGCCCTGATTTATATCGTCCGTTCCACCCTTGCTGCGAGATGCATGCTGCCAGGGTCACTAGCATCCCTCTCTCGCTCTCGCTCTCTCGGCCATTCACAGCGGGTTACATTTACACAACGATCTGGATCATTATGATGTAATAAACGTCCGGGCGGTACCATATGTTGGTCACACGTGGTCGCTTCCCCCTAGTCTCCTGTCAAGAGCAGCTACTCTCGTGGCCTGCGCCCGACAATCGGCCTGCAATTAGTCGTATCATTCGCACTGCCACAATTCCTTTCGGATCGAGTTATCCAGCGTCGCTTATCGAATTTCGACCTCTACTTATTCCACGGATTAACTCGTTTTCCCCGCCGAGCATTAATAGAATTACGCGAGGAAATGGCCGCGAGCGAGCGAGCGAGAGCGAGAGGGTTTGTTAGAATTGTGCGGGAAGAGGAGGTCTCCGCTGTAGCTGCGACTGCTGTTCCTAATTATAAAGAAACTCGCATTCGCGCCCTCTCATCACACCGACCCGCGATGAAGTCGTCCTTATTAGGCTATTACAAGGATCTCCTTTCGACGAGCTCCGCTAATAGGACGCGCGCGCGCTCTCGTCTTCCCTGTCTCGCTAATGAAATAATTGGAGCAATTCCCTGGAAACGTCCAAGCTGTTGCCATTCTCTCCCTTGATGGGGCTGACTTTCTGCCATCCGCCAATAGTAATACGATTATTCCATGGAACTCGATAGTTTTCATTCGGCGATTTTATTAATATTTTAACTGACCCATTGAACGATAGATGATTGTAATATTATAAAATGTCGTGTATCGGATATTAAATTAATTCTAGAAGACGGTCAGTTATGTAACATTTTTGTTTAGAGATTTGTTGTAATAATAGATCATTTCCTCCGCCATAGTTGGCACAGTCGCGACAATAACCCTTTCCAGTTGAAGCGTATTGCTTGTCTATTTGAGGACGCTAGAAATGATTAGATGGCAACAAGCATCCATGGTGTGGCTGGTATTGAATCTCGCAGCAGTAGCTACCGCTCAATCGGCAAGATAGTTGGTCCGTCCCGGTGCTTGTACCTATTGCACTCTCGCTTATAATCAGAACCGATTACTCATTCGGCGAGTGTGTAGCTGGTGGTGGTGGTGGCGCTCGGCGTCGCGTCGGTGCGGAATAGTTGGCGCAATTATCAAGGGAGCGGCGTAATAATGCTCGTGATTAATAGTAAGTCGCGAGCGAGCGGGCCGGTTGCCCTCGCGCGGACGATTGTGAAATATAGGGAGCTGCCGCGCGTACTATCGCCATAAATCGCTGCGAAGGTAACTGCAGGTGCGAAGATATAGCCAAGAAGTACAACTCATTTTACATAGCCTGCCTGATAAAGGTAGACACACGGTTGCCTCAGACATTTCTCAATTTGGTCACCGGAAACTCGAGCATTACTTTTCTATTATCGCGAAGAATAGCTTTTTAAAATTGGCGATATTCATACTTGCAATATTCGTCCGAGATGGGAGCGCGGAAATTCAATCATTCATTGGGGATATCGCGCGGCTCTCGCGTTTATATTGAGAAAAGTGCGAATTGAGATCGGAGGACGATTCTAAAACGATCCACAGTGTAAAGTCTGTCTAAAAGTGCGACGGAGCGCTCGGAGCTACGACATCCGCCGGCAGACAAAAAAATTCTCGGAAGATCGCCGATCAGCTTGAAAGTTTAATTGAAGCGCGGCGGAGGGCAGAGTCGTAGGTCGAAAGTCGTCAGACAGTCTGAGTGCCTTTTCGACGATTCGAGGAAACGGTGGCGTGCGCCGCGCTGAAATAATAAAAAGAGCGTTGAACCGGCGCTGGGGTAGAACGGCGATAAAGATGTTTCGATAGTTCGCAGCGAGCCAGGAACGAGACTATTGCAATACGCGAACCTTTACTCCTTCCTGCGAGAAACAGAGAGACTGCTTAGTTTCTACTTACAATACTTACTGGTGCTCTCGCACCCTACAGTCCAATTCGCGTGCCTTCTCTCAATATTTCCGCAGCAATATTCTCGCTTCCTTCTCGCATTCTTACCGACGATTTCTTGCCGATCGAAAGCGTACCCAGCTATTTTGCCTTCACCTTTCGACCATCTCGCACTTATCACATTGCTGCTTGCAAGCCCGCTAACGTAATACGAACATCTCTAAGCGAATTTCTCCCGGGAGGTGGAGAGGGGGTAAATCAACCCCCGCAGTCAATAGAAGTAGACCCAAGGCGCTCTCGAATTCTAAAGTAGCTGGAAAGCGCTCGCTTTTGCATTGAAATACACTTTTAGTAGAATCATAGCATCGATATCGCTTGGAATTCTTAGAATGGCGCGAGGAACATTTCAAGGAGTTGGAAGTGTCGTCGTAGATAATAATGCGGTGGTGGAGAGACGCGCGACGCTTTCGCAGTTGGCAATTACTCTTGGATCGCATAATAAAGAATTTCCTTGACTATCTCTGTCTTGCTGGTGTAGCCCGATATACGTATATATTGAGGGTCCCCCCGTGCAATATCTGTGGGATCCTTTGCGGAAGGGGCCGCCGTTTGTATAATGCGACGAGCGATATCGCTAGCTCCATATTTGCGCAATATCCTTTTACCGCATCCGGCCCGCCAGCGAGAAATATTCTCAGAGGTACTTGGACCGATTCATACCCCGAGCGCAGTTACAATCAATCTGGGCATCGAATACCGAGAGAGACTTGGAAACCCCGAACTGCTATAGTTAATTGCAAATGATGTCCAATAAAATTGCCGCGGCGATTCATGAATATCGTCCTGTATGTTTTTGACATCGGAGGGGAATGTTTTACATTTTTCCCGCGACTTTTTACATTCGCATGTAGAGTTTCCCATGGATTTGTATATTGGAAGCCCCAAGGCATCCAGTTACAACTGCGTATTTGCATAAAATTTTGCAATTTAATAGTAACGCGCCAAGGAATATTCGCGCACGAATTATTGTATTCGGGTCAACAATAAACCGATGGGAATCTGTACTTGTATAACATTGGCAGTTTCGTGGCAATGGGTGAAAAAAGGTGGAAACGTTTATAGCAGCGAGAGATTTATTATTCATAAGTGTCATGGGTGAAAGGGTCAGGTGGGTACTTGACGCGAAAAACAAGGGGGGGGGTGGAGCATAGGAAAGCAGCAGGGGTTAGGGTCAACCCTGTTTCTACCTGAAGCCAACTTGGAACTTTCAAAGGTTTCTAATAAAGTGAAAATCGTAGTGGAAGTTCAGTGTGCTCTGAACCGAGCATCGATACACTTGGTGGGTTCTAGAATGTCCTTGCGATCTCTCCCGAGGGTGTCGCGATCCAAACAAGGCGGCCACATTGTTTGGAGCCTCCGTAAGATCCACTCTGCTAGTAGTACACTTACGAGGATCGTTGTTTTTCTCTTGCAGCTGGGCTTCTTCACGTATTACACGGTGGCGATGGGCAAGATGAATCCCTCGGGGCCGGTGCCGATCGACAGTGTCTTCATCTACAGGCCGGACAAACGTCTCGAGCTCTGGAGGTTCGCCTTCTATATGTTCCTTCATGCCGGGTGAGTTGTCCACTCTGCATCGGTGAAGCTTCCAGTTCCTGTCAAGTGTCGCTCTACTAAACTTCGTCGAGTTCAATCAAAGTGAATATCGTGAATATTGTTCGGTCTCAGAAATAACAAATTGGCTGCTCCAAGCTAGCAAATTATTTTTTCGAGCGTTCCTTTATATCGTTCAGTGAAACAAATAGTAGGAAACCGTGTATTGCGTGGAGAATTGAAAAAGTTGTGACAAGTAGTGGTGGAAGCTGTAATATTGTGTGATCGTGAGTCCGCCGCGTCTCTCACTCGCTCGCAATTGAAATACAGTGGTGAATTTCCGCGGTGGGAGTAAAATGCGCGATCGAATTTCCCGGGGTGTTTTCATCGAGATATTACTTTGGCGGGCACTCGAGGCGTCGCGGTCCTGGAGAATCGCGTCCGGGCGAATTTCCCCCGGTGATTATTGGAAAAATGCAAGAATTGAAATCGCCGTCGATTTGTTTGCCGAAAGCGTCAGTGCAAATTCCCGTCCGATCGTTTAAAACGAAGCCGACCACCGCCATTCCACCCTTTTCCCTTTGCTCCTCCATCCCCCCGCGTCTCTCACCCACCCTTTTCTCCGTTTGTTTGACATTTGAAACCTGTTGTGCAGCGTATTTTCTAGGAGTGCGCGCGTGCGTCGCTCGTTCTCTCTTTCCCTCACTCTCTCTCGTGTGGATTTATCGGTTTCGATGCTGGAATATAACACGTCGTGCGAACTATGTCGTTATAAATATCGTTTATTAGCGAGCGCTTCGGTAATGTACTTTTGCCGCACTGGTCCCGCATCGCGCACCATCCGAACAATGGACGCCCATGTAATATTTACAGCGCAACCCGTCGCAAATAATCTCGTCGCTATTTCTATTTCCAATTGCCGCGCTTGTTTCTCGTTTGCGCGCCCCCCGTGAATTTCACTGCCGGAATTCGCTCGGAATTTGATCAGCCGCGCTCGCTGGTTTTATTATATTTGATTCTATTAATTCCTGTCGCTAATTCCGCCGCCTGGATTCCCAATGTCCGCTGGTTTAGCGCGAGTCTCACGCTAGATTTCACGTATATTCCTATAACGCGGGCGCGCGGGCGCGCTCGCGGGGTTTGAAGTGTGGGTGTTTTTACTCTGAAAATCGGGGGAGTGCTGTGATAATAAAGGCATATGTATTTTGAGAAAGTAGCTTTGCGAAAGGGCTTAGTCAATAGAAATGAAGACAATGGTGGCCGGGAAAGCATTAGCGTAGTCTCGCACGCTATCTTGGTGGAACAGGGCGGGTTAAATAGGGGAAAGGCAGACTGCGATGAAAGAGGAAACACATGGAGGTCGAAATGTCATAGAGAACCTTCGCCCGCACCCCTTTCTTCCTTTAGTCAGTTATATTTTCTTCCCCTACCCTCCATCCCTCCATCTCTCTTTGCTACCCTTTCACTCGGCATGGTGATTCGTTCACGATAGCTTCTCGCTCGCTCGCTCGCTCGCTCGCGCGTGCTCACTCTTTCCACCCTCGCTTTTTCTGAAGCAGACGTAGTCCGACCGGCGCGGAGACGGCCTCGAAGTTTTCAGCGGAGAGCGGAACTCTAAATTATTCATGGGGGTGCTAGATAAGGCGGGCGTTTTCTCTACGTGCGTATGGAAACGGCGATAAGCAAGTGGACCCGTCGAGAGAGAAAAGCGTGGAAATACACGAGCTTTCTGGGGCAGTCTGGTGTGCTCCCACTCACGCCAATATTGCAGACTTTTCTTTGCCAGTCTTTAATCAATCGTGATGGTTTAATTCGAAAAGCGCTTGAAGTAATTAGAGATTGTTATGACGGTGAATCCACTCTCGGCGAGACAGAGTAGCGTTAAGATCGATCGAGTGTCTGTCGAGCGGAAAAAAAAATATTTCATCCGGGTTTGCCGTGAAAGTATAAATCGATTGTTCGAGTATCAAAACGGATAGAAAACATAGAATCAATCGAGCAAAGACCGGAATAGTACCGAAAACAGCCGGAAAAGACCTCGTGAATAATCAACTCGTTGCGATTTCGATAGGTTTTTCCCATGTTTTCCATACTTCCTGACATTTTCCGGGGCTGAAATTTGGTGGAAAATAGTTTCTTGCATCAAGGAAGAAGTGATATAAATTTCAGAGCCCTAGCTCAAAATTCATTTTTTCGCAAATTTTTTAAGGTATACCCCTTCAAAAATTTTCGATTTTTCGAAGGTCTCGGGACCGGGACGAACGCTTGATTTTTCAATTGCTCGTGTCTCAAAACGGATAAAAAACATAAATGTTGTGGGGGAAATGCCGGAATTCTACCTAAAACACGTGGAAAACCGATCTTGAATATTTCATTTCGACGGTTTTCCTCATGTTTTTTATACTTCCCGACCTTTCCCGGGGCTGAAACTTGGTGGGGAATGTTTTTTTGCATCGAGGAAGACGTAGTAAAAATTCCAGAGCCCTAGCTCAAAATTCATTTTTTCGCAAATTTTTTAAGGTATACCCCTTCAAAAATTTTCGATTTTTCGAAGGTCTCGGGACCGGGACGAACGCTTGATTTTTCAATTGCTCGTGTCTCAAAACGGATAAAAAACATAAATGTTGTGGGGGAAATGCCGGAATTCTACCTAAAACACGTGGAAAACCGATCTTGAATATTTCGTTTTGATGGTTTTTATAATGTTTTCATGACTTCTCGACCTTTTCCGGGGCTGAAACTTGGTGGGGAATGTTTTCTGGCATCAAGGAAGACGTGATAAAAATTCCAGAGCCCTAGCTCAAAATTCATTTTTTCGCAAATTTTTCAAGGCATACCCCTTGAAAAATTTTCGATTTTTCGAAGGTTCCCGGACTTTGACGAACGGTGCATAAATCGATTGTTTGAGTATGAAAACAGATAGAAAACATAAAACCAGTGGTGAAAAGGTCGGAATTGTATTGAAAACACGTGGGAAAGCCCTCCTGAATAGCTGATGTCGCCTGATTTCGGTGGGTTTTTCACATGTTTTCCACACTTTCCGACATTTTCTGGGGCTGAAATTTGGTAGAAAAAGTCCTCTTGCATCAAGGGACAAGTGATATAAAAACGAGGGTCGTAGCTCAAAAATTTATTTTTAGTAGTTGACATACATGTAGGATTTGCATTGAAGAGTGGGAGATGATATTCGCGATAGAGGAGTAACTTGTCTCTGTGCAACGAGTATTCACTCAGTGGGATGTTGCGATGCAGTACTAATTAATGGGAAAAAGCTATCCCACTTTTCCAGTATAACGCCGATCCTTTCCTTTCATCGATGTCTCGTTATTCCTGGAAGCGAGCGCGGACTATGCCAGTCTGGCGACGTCAGTCTTCATTCCCTCATTCAAGCTACACCTCGGAGAAACTGGAGACCGCAGGAAGCTCTTGCCAGACGCGTATTAGCGAGGCTGAGTTCTTTCGCCGTATCTCTTTCTCTTTCTACCCTTTCAAGTAGTACCTTTCTCGGCGTACAGTCGTTCTCTAACTCGTCGTCTAGCTCGCCAATTTCTCCAGTAACTTAGAGTTAAACGAGACAAGAAGTCGCCGGACGGAAAACGTGGAGTCGCGAAACCTTCGACTATTGATCGGATTCTTTGATCGACGGCGTGGAGTTTCGGCGTCATCCCCTAGATATTGAAGAGGTCAACGCCACGCTGGCACAGCCCCGGAAACGCGATGAATCTCATTGGTCTCGTGACTCAAATTAAAGCCGTGAACAGCAGGCAGACGGTCAGTTATGCAAGCGCGATCGATCCTATTACTTTATTCCGCCGGCGAGACTCGGTTTCGTGACGGCTTGTAAATATGTATTCACTGGCTAGAAGCGATAGAGTAGTGCCAGTTGAAAGGGAGCTTGGAATACAATACGTGCTATTATCGATACTGCTGTCTGGCTTTTTTCCTCGCGAACGATTCTTCTATCGCGTTGAGACTTGTCAGGGTTTTGTGGCAGTCGGGTAAAAGCGAGCGTCGCTGATGGAAGTCTTGGCGAGGGGCGGTTCCCTTCAATTATCCAATTCGACGGCGATACGAAGAGGAAAGCGGCGGAACGCGAGCGCGCGATACCAGTAAAACACCGCGAGGAACAATGGCAAATATTCCAAAGATATTCGAACTATTTGTTACGAGCAAAAGACAAGTGGCGCTCAATGCATATCTCGGCTTGTTCGTCGATGATTCGCTTCGCTTCTAAACACTTACTCACCCTCGTTATTAATCCTCTCTGACTAGGGCGAATTCTTTTTAACCGGCGCCCCCCGCGCGTCCGCGTCGGCCCCCGCGTCTGCCCGTAATCACTTGCTAACTCATTGCAGCCGCAAAACTGAACGACGAGCTTTGTTCCTCCGGAACAACTCAGCGGAAACTTACCCGCCGGGAACAAACATTAACAATCGCGCGCGAACCGTTTATGCCATAATCACGCGCCGAACTTTCCCCAGTTAATGAAAAGTCATGGATTCCCGAAGAGTCACCGCCCGAAGATTTATCGGCCACTCGTGTTCTTAGCGAAGTAGTTGGCGTCAAGAGCCGGCGGCGAGCAGCGTCGTGCGAATCTCATGCACCTTTCATCACCTCTTTCGAAAGAGTGTTGCATCATCGCACGCGATGCATTTAATTAATGACTTTAGTTTCGCTTAGCACTGTTCGATGTTTGGCTGGAAAAAGATTTATTGTTAAAGATCGCAGTGTATAATTGGATCGATTAGTCGAGTGCTATTCTTTGGGAAGCGTGCGCGAATTGCGCGATCCTTTAACGAGGGGGCGGAGGAGGAGACGACGACGACGACGACGAAGAAGGAGAAGCGGAGGAATGTCGTGAAACGGAGTGAGCGTGCGCGCGCGTGAGAAGAGCGGAAGCAGGGGAAAAATCGAGACAATCGCGGTAATTGCAGGAAGTGAACGTGGCGCGCCGTGTCAAATCAGACAATGGTATCGCAGAGTTGGCGAAAATGTTCCTGAAACTGAAAGGATGTTTCCGTGCCACATACGCGGATAGCAGCGACTTCTAATCCACCTCGGGAACACTGAATCGACTAGTTCTCCACTTCTCCCTTTCTCTCTTTCTCTCTCTCTCTCTACTTCTTCGGGCGCAAGATGTTCGCGATAGCTGTACGAATTCTCAATTCACGGGTAATCGGCTGATTCCTCGATCTCGCCTAACGATTCCGTGCCGGCTTGATGATTATAGAAAAACAGTGGGAGAGCCAGGCGGAAAGGAGGATAGACTGTACATGGCTACGGACGTTAAAGCCACTCTCGAGGAAAGTCAATCGAGATCGACTAGGAAAAGTAGCGAAGGAAGTACGGAGATAAGAGTATAGCTTCTCTTCTTCAAGCTCTCTCTCCCTCTGTCTGTCTACCTCCCTCTTTCTTTCGTTTGGCAGGAAAGTGTAAAGAAGCTTTCGAACTCGCTTCTCGTTAAGGACTCTTCATTCCGAGCGTTCCGTCGCTGCCCAGATTATCGGCGGAACTATTCTCGCAAGATCGCCACAAAAGACAAAAAGCGGCGGGTCAATCGGGACGGAGAGACGGGCATTAGTAGTTGGGGATAGTTGAAAAGAGATGGAATTGAGAATGGGCTATCGAAAGAAGCATCGGCAATACATATGAAAGAGCGAGGAAGGAGAGAGTAGCTCTTGGGCGGCGGGTAAACACAGTTGGGTCGGTACCTACGTACAAAGTCCAGGCAATCACGGTGTTCAGGCTTCCAGACTCCCGACTTAATTCCCATATACGAAACACTGCGAAGCTCACTTCTTCCGATAATTATTTTAACTGTAACCCGCCGTCATATGCCTACCAATTGTCAAGCGCACATCGGCAGAGGCTAATTGCCCTTCTATAGATTTTCTCCTCTTCTGAGTCTCTGCGCCTTTTCTAATTTTATTGCCGAAATCCTCCGCTACTCATCTGGCATGCAGATGACATTTTTCACCCGGCTAGTTTACTCTAATGACTTCTGCGAAGTCCATTTTATTGCTCAGGTACGTCCAGGCGGCGAGCGTCTTCACCTCTCCTCCCTGGCCCAGGGAAAAACCCTTCCTCCCCCTGAAGGGCACCAAGACTCTTGGTGCCACTTCTTCCGTTTCCTGCTCTCCACTCTTTCCTAGCTTTTTCCCTCACTCCTTTCCGCTGGCCAATCGGAGCTATTCGCCGATTTTAGGTTCGACACGATTTTCATACATATACTACCGCACTTAATTTCTAAACTCAGAACCAACATTACTGTGCGAACCACTACACCTAGAATCAAAGTCGAACACTTATTTTCGACATTTCAACGTATATTCTCTGTGTGGATAAATTAGCGCAGGGATTCTCCCGCTCAAAATTAAGCGACTCACATATTACAACTTGTCGCGAGCGGTTATCTCGAGTGTCTATTACACTCCATTCAACATTTGTAAATACCTGTAATTTCCAGTCATTAGCCATACAGGCTTATGACTGCTGATTAAAATATTAAGTTTCACCAGAAACACATCTCAGAGCATACATCCTTTGAGGCCTTACAACCCTCACATCGAGGAGCTCTAAACACACGGCTAGGTACTCAGTTCCTCGAGTCCTCTCAATGAAAGTTTGCGGCGGCGGCGGCGTCGGCGGCGGCGTCGGCGGCCGTGCGGAGAAAGCGTCAAAATTGGCAAAGTTCAGATAACAGCGATATGCATTGAGCGAAGTTCCTCGTGGCTAGGATACTCGAAGAAAGCGGTGCGTCTTCCTTTTGCCGTCTGCCGGCGGCGGCGGCGGCGGCACAAGTGAAAGAGTATTGGATGGAGTTGCGGGGAAGTTCGCGCCCTCCCAATAAGAGGAGGGTGACCGCTTGAGAGAAGTGGCAGTGTCCCCGGGGACATTGGCCAACCCCGTTATATGCATTAGAATCGTGAAACGCTGATGCATCAGTGCCGACATGATCCGGCGGGCGAACACAGTCAGTAAGAAGTTTCCATCGGTGATTAACTAGCTCTCTTCGCAACTAGTTGGAGCTGGAGCGTCTTGATGTGACGAAATCAGTCGCACCCTCCGCGGAACATTAGAGTCAAGTCGACGGAACTTTATCAGGCGGGCGAGCAAGTTGGCCCGAGGCAATCGGTCTGATAAATACTTTTTGATGCCGACGCCGAGTTAAGGAGGCTTGGAGAGCTCGTCGATTATTTGGTCAAGAGGACCTACCTCTCCCTCTCTCTCTCTTCGGATTCCGTGGCGTCGGCACTTCGTGACATCGGCTTGCGAAACCTCTGCAGTGTGCTTGCACTTCTAGTCCAAGTATCCTTCCAACCGATCGCCCGGCACCCTTGACCCTCCCACACTACCATCTAACTTTTCCGCCACTTTTAACTTTCCTCATGTTTTCTCAATCGCGAGAGACTTGTCTTAGAATCTCTGAGTCTGCCGGAACAAACTTCATACTTAATTAACGAAGGAGTGACACTCGGAATAAAAGCAGGCTTCGCCAAAGTGGACATCCAGATCGATTCTCATCGCCGGAGGTGACTAATCAGTCTGTCGCGAAGCTGACGCGCTATTATTCGAGTCACGGCCGGTCTCGGTGCAGAAGGAGGGGGCACCAGCAGCAGCAGCCAGACAGATTCAGTAGAAACGGAAGAAGGAGCAAAAGCACGACGTAGGAAGGCAGTAGTTTCGGTTAATTAGACAGCAATTAGTTGGCATCCACGGTATTGTTTCGACGAGTGAATTAGCTGGAAACTAGAGTCGGCCGTGTGATCCTGTAGGAGGAGGAGTCTCTATTCTCGAAAAACGATTGCGTTTTGCCGAGCATGTGTTGTTCGCCTTATCGTTTTGCTCGGTGCGGCTTGTCCTTTGCCAGGTGCTCTTTTTTGTTGGCTCCATTATCAGAATTGCGCGAGGAGACTGGTTCCCCTGTCACCGCGCCTCCCATCGCGTGTGCTTGCTTCTGTTTTGCGTTTACTATTCCGCGCCTGTCTAGCCGGGAACCATTAGAGAATCGCGTCGCTTCTCTCTCTCCCTTCCTCTCTCTCTCTCTCTCTCACTCTTTCTCTCTCTCTCGGCCTATTTCCCCGGCCGGTGCAATTGCCGTCGCTCGCACAGTGACTTCTCCTGTTTTCCCAATGACTGCCTCTCGCGCGACAGTCCTCTCCGCGTTTTCGTTGGTATTCCCGGCACGGGAAGTTAACGTTCCGACCGAAACGCGGCCTCATTGACTCGGTTCCTGGCTACGGGACAGCCGGCTACGACAGTCTATTCGGATAGAATCCCGCCTATGGCATTCTTTGACACATCGTCCACGTCGTAAGTCGTCGCGACGTTTCACCGAGACGCGTCGCCGATGCAAATAGCAAGCGACTCCTTGCTCGACTCACGTTTTCCTAAAGTGACCGGGTTCGCAAATCAAACGATGTTCTGGAATTTCCTTGTCTCGCCAGCCGTATATTTTCCTGTAAAAAATTATAGCGTCGTAAAGCAGCGAAAAAAATTCTTGCAGACTTTTTATTTTATTAAGAATAATTTCTTCATTTGATTTATTTGTCAGGCGAAGTGCATATTATGCTAGAATTGCCAGTCTCGTGCGGGAAAGGAAGGCGTAAGATAGGTCGGAGGATCGGTGCTGCAGTTCTCGTAGCCAGCAGCATCGCTCCAGAGATAAAACTCATAATTGCTTTAATTCCTTGGCAGAGTGGGGTTTGCCTCGTTGCGGAGGAAGTCGGATCGAGTCGACTTCTGTCTCGAATTTCCTTCGACCTTTTATCTCGGTAGCCAGCAGCCTCTCCTTGAGCCAGCGATCCTCTCCTCCGTTAGTGGCGCGCTATATATTCCCCGGTAATTAGGTGGTTTGCTGACTTCGAATTCGCCGGGATTCCAGATCCTATTGTGGATAAATAATCAAGTAGCTCGAGGGAAACCGCCCTTAATAAGGAGGCGGCGGGGCGGGGCGAGGCGCGCGTCGGGGGTTAAGACGCGTTGGAGCGCGCGCGCTACTTACCGCTTTCTTGGCGGGGAGAACTTTCGCAGGATCTTTCAGTCATGTGTAAGAGGCTCGATAACACTGAGAAGTCTTATCGCGCGACCTGTGAAGTACTCGGTGGAAAGACGCTAGTTTTTCGGCCCGGCAGCCCCTTTGAACCCGCCAGTTTCCACTTCCTTTTCGACTTCTCTCTATCAGTGGAGTGCGAAAGCGAGAGGGAGAGCCTGTCTTGCCTCTTATCAGTAGATGCGACTAATTAAAAGAGCGATGAATTGTGAGAGCGGGTCAAGCGAAGCCAACTAGCCTCTTCACTCTCAAAGTTAGAGGACGACGGCAACTCTCTTCCACTTGCCAAAGCGAAAAATGCGATTTCAGCCGTGTACCTGTTAAAGCTCGAACTTCCATCCCCTCGCTCCTCTTTTTCAACCACCAGAGAGATATTCCGGAATTTATTGCGCTCGTTAGCATCGCGCCGACCGCGTCCGGCCGGGCTTCCTATCGCGCTCTCCTCATTGCGTGCAATAAAAATTCACTTGCTAAGTGTATTATAATTTCTGTCGGCCTGCAGATTTCGCGCTTCAGATAGTCTCGTGCGAGCGACTGAGAAGGACGAAGAAAGGAAGGAGGATAAGGAGAGAGAGAGAAAGAGAGAGAGTAGTCACGCGAGAGCAATTGAATCTTTCCCTAATAGGATCCTCGCACCTTGCCAGGCGATAGTTTCTTTTGGCCGACTCGCTTCGATATGATAAGAGCAATGCCTCGCGTTCTGTATCAGCGCGCAGCACACTATCTTTCTAAACTCGGGCGATATCTCCCTAAACTCGCGCGATATCTCTCTCACTCGAGGCCCGCTAATTCCGCAAGAGCTTGTGAAATTCCCACCGGGGAAACTTTGTCTCGCGAAACTATGTGACAAAGGAGAGAGAGAGAGAGAAAGATTGAGAGATTGAGAGAGAGAGAGGAGAGGAGGGGAGAAAGAGCACGACGAGCACCCGGAATAGTTGTGTGTAAGTACTTGATAGCCCCGTTTTGCTTCTTTAGTTCCGTGGGCCGCCAGCCAAGTCCTAATGTACGTCTTCGCCGAGCGTTCTTTTAACCCCATTGAACATTCTTCTACCAAGCTCCGGCGTTCCTCCCTTTATCCGAGAGATCTGCGATGAGGATTTAGGAGTGGCTGATTTTTTATTCTAATGCGGGAGAGAGCGAGTGAGTGCTCGCCAGGATTAAGCCAGTGGTAGGAAGTACTTTTTAAACTCCTGCTTGGTAATACTCTCTTGCACTCGTATAGACACATTGTTGTGAAAGATTGAAAGGGTCACATGCAGCCAGCGAATAATTCCAAATAGATTTCTCTCTGCTTGAAAATACTTGAAGTTTTGAGAATACATCCTGAAAATTTGCAGAGGTATTCTCAAGTTTTAACGAAGTTATATTTGTCTGGCTCTTATAGTCTAGACACTCGGAAAATAGGTCACTCTTAGGAATTTTTGGGGAGGGAACAAACAACGCTATTCAAATGAATGTACCAATTATTTATTCATACTTTCTACAATATTAAAGTTCGTAGATGTGAGTTATCTTCGTCAATTTCTTGAACTTCGTAAGGATCTTCCCAACGAAATATTATCAAGACTTCGACGTGGTCTGAAAATAGAAGAAATCATAAATGACGACTTTCCTTTTGTCTCGCGTCTCTTAATGAAAAGATAGAACAATCTCGAGAATGTGCGTGCTTGCTTTTCAGCTGGCTTCACCTACTGTTTAACCTGGGGGTGCAAGTGGTCGTGGGACTTCCCTTGGAGATGGTTCACGGAAGCCTCAGGATCGCGGCAGTCTACATGGCGGGCGTTCTCGCTGGTGAGTAGTGTCATCTCTCTTTACTGGTTGGTCGTCGTTGGCTCTCGTCGCTGCAAAGAGAGGAAGAGATAGTCAGACGTCTAACGATAATTCAATAGCACTCGCGCTTCCGTCCTTCCCGGAGAGGACGACGGCATTAGTGCGGCCGCGGGCGGACCAGGAGAAGCACTGCTTCCTCCAGCAGATTCCAGGAAGCAATTTAAAAACCTTAAGGATCACACGCTCTCCTCCAGACTCGGCGGGTACTTAGTTCGGGCAAACAATCGCACGCGCTCGCATCCCGCCGCTTAATTTCTCGGCAGATTTATTCGCAGGAATTAATGCTGCGCGCCGCTAGGCACGTAGCAGAAGCGGGCTCTTGGCTCTCTCTCTGTGTGTGCATGCATGTTTCTGTAAATGGATAGGAGTGAGAGAGAGAGAGAGAGGGAGAGAGGGTGGGTGGGTGTAGGTATGGAGAGAGCGTGTATCGGGTACACGATCGCGGGTGGGCTCGAGAGAGGCAACGATATAGCTCGGGCTAGTGCCAGTTAGAAGGTGAAGCGAGAGGGAGAAAGGCTGAGGGTCGCACGGCGCACATCCGTGTAAACCTAATTGCCATTTGCATAAATTCGATTAGACGCAGATCCCGGGTTATTAGCAGTCATGAAAGTAAAACGCTGCAAAATAGGGCGCATGAATAATAAACTCTCCCTCTCTCTCTCTCCCTCTTTCTCTCTGTCTCTCTGGCCGGATGCTGCTCTCGGGATATGCGCGCGGATAGAAGCGAGCGGACGACGGGGGAGATCGTAAACGCGCGACGAGCGTCGCCGCCGGTTCAGCCCCGAACTGTCCCGGAATTAGATGAGCCTGATGAAAAGCGTGATGCGCGCACCATAGAACGATAAATTGGACGGCAGAGGACGACGACGAGAGGAGGATTCGCTGCGAGCAGCTACCGACCAGACTGGCAAAGACCTCGAGGAAATGGTGGAGGAGGAAAATTCTTGGGAAATTCTACGCTCATCCGTCGCCCGGCTATTCTCGATTTTTGGAGAAAGTCCCACTTGTCTTAGCCACTCTATTTCGTCGAGTCATTTTCATGTCGAATTCATTTTCGCCAAGTGCCTCTGAATCGCCTACTTTTCGGCTCGCGCTCCCTAAGAGTTTATCATGGACTTTGTGATTAAGTCTCTTCTCAGTCGGGTCGCTCGTAAAGTTTCATAGACAATAGAGAGAAAGAGAGGCTGAGAAAGAAACACATGGTAGAAGAAGTCTTGCAAAGTTGAAGTAAGGCGGAGAGTGTGATTGATAATCTGACGGGCTTTTTATGAAACAAGCTTAGCCAAGCGAGATAAGATTAAATATTGAAGGAATGGCAAGTCGGAGTTGCTTGGTGGGTGGCGAGGCTTATTAAAAGGGGAGGGGAGGCGAAAGTAAGTTGGGGCAAAAGGCGGAAATGCAAAGTAGTCTTATCGAGGTTGCCGGCGCGGTCGCTGTTCCATTGAGAGCGATCGCGCTCTCGCCTTCCTTAAACAGGGGGGAAGGGTCGAGACGTTTACCGTTGGCCAAGAGGAAAAGCGTTCGTTCGTTAAGGCAGCGTCGGCGCCGGCGTCGGCCCAGCATCATAATATTTGCGGCGCTCGCGGAACTCGCTCATTAATCCCGGCATCATTTTGACGGAGGATTAAGATATCAGCGTGCAGCCTGCTGCTCTGTCTCCCGTGAAAACGAAAAGTCCATGCCAGCCGGCTGCCCTTTTCCTCTTCTGCCGTTAATCCTGACAAGCCCTCGCAAAAGGATTCTGCCAGCGGCGTCCTTCCACTTCCTTCGAGAGACTAAAGTTCGAATAGGAAGAAGATGAAGTAGGAGACGGCAACGACATTCCTCTAAAGACATTTAGTAAAAGCGCTTGTTAAGTCTATCGTTTCTTTCTTTCGAGCACTTTAGACACTATCAAGGGGTTTTGCCCTTCGGACAATCTTCCAAGTGCTCCGACAAAGAGAGTATCATTTAGCCGAGTCGAAACAACTCCGTATTCATTCGGGCTGCCTGCAGCAAAAAGTGTACACGTGAGCGAAGGGTTGTCCTGTAATAATGAAGGTGCGTGACCCTTGAAGAGGACCTCGCCCGGAAATCCTCGGGCGAGCTTGCTTTCTTTTTGATAAAAGGGTGGGAGGGAGGAATCGGGTCCGGCAATTACTGCGAGTCCTCGCAGTCAGGTAGCAAAGGAAGGGATCATCGTCCTTCACCCTAATTAATTAGAGAGCGCCAGTCTATTCGCTTCTTCTCCTGACCTTGTCTCTCCCCACCATGGCGCCATTTCCAAAAGAAGTTCACTTCGATGCCAAAAGTAAAGTAGTCCCCGGCGAGTCGTCGCCGAGGACGCACGCTCCACTAGCCTTTCTCAACCTTTTAACCCTGAAGTGCCTTCTGAAATAACTTTGCTGTCCGAGACATAGCATTGCAGAAAAAACATTCTTTCGTCATCTCTGAGAGTCCAGCAATTCGTAGCTATAAGAGTTTTCCAATTCTTAGGGTCTCTTCCCGTTTTATTTCGTAGAAAGTTTACAGATGGGAGGAGGAGTGAGTGGCCGCGGTCGCGAGGGAGGCTGCTTTAGAGCACATACTACGTTCGAATATTCATGATATGTTATGTAGAGCCACGCTACGGAAGTGGAACTCGGATGCATTTGGCGTAGTGGAGTTTGGTCGGTTTGGCTCACCGTTTCCTCGGGGCTCCAGGTATCCGCCGCCGTCGCCGCCGCCGCCGGCTGTGTTTCTCCGTGTGTTTCTTGCGGTGTCGCTCCCTCCCAGAAGGGAGAGCGAGAGAGAGAGCGAGAGAGAGAACACGATGACATGGCGACAGGTTGTCTGGGGCCACCGCGACAAGATTACTTCGTATGCATCGCGGTCGCGACAATGTAATGCGATTCGAACTATGCAAGTGCAACGCCACCCATAGCGCCGCGCAATTTTTTTCTCTCTCCCCCCTATCCTTTCACCTTCTTACTTTCCACAAGTATTGTCCCTCTGCTTCTTTTTTCTCTTCGCCCGGCAACATAAAGTTCAATCGATCCCGACCTCATTACAATATGAGGTCTCTCCGACGTCGTCTGTCACATTACGAGTCATACGCTATTCAGTTACTGGCGTATATATTCGCCGGGTCAATTTGGCAGCGTGCACTTTCTTGGATTGCCAGCTTCTCTCTGGCACATAGGCTGTCTTACTTTCGAGAGATTTTTTCCGTCGACTCGGCTTCGCGCGGCGGCGGTCTCTTCTTTGAAGTGGTACGAACGAGGCCTCTCTGCCTACACTCACTCTCCTCGGGCATAGAGCCGAGCGCGCACTGCGTTTCTATGCTCGATTTCTAGGGCCGCGGAGCAACGTGGCAGCAATCCATTAGGATATTATGTGTATTTTAATGTCACTGGTAAAGAAAACGCGCCACGGTCAGCCCACACGCGCTCAAAAATCTCGGTCGAGGAAACTTGCGGTACATTCTGTCTAGCAGACATCTTCTCTCACATAGGCGAAATCTTAGTGGACCACTTTGAATCCCGCGTGTCTTAAGATTCGCAGAGTAAGATAAAATATTCATAGAGTCTCGCGAAGAGTAAACGTGTGTCGGATGGGAGGGGCGGGGGCAGCTATGACTCGTTTAATCAGAACTCTGCCGATGGTTGTTTAATAGCGATAGTGAAGGAAGGAGGACGCGCGCTCGCGCGCACCGTATAACACGGACGCACTCAGTGTCTGCAAGCTCGAGATAACTAACGATGTGTACCTTTTTAGTCCTCCGGCGTGCCCCCCTTCCCTTCCCGCCTGTCTTACATCCAAGCTAGTCTCCACTAGCCTGATAAATCGTGTGGCAGCTTATCGCATTCTTCCATTATTCAGCAAGAAAGTTCAACCGCGGCTGTACCGAGCGGCGATTAGTTGACCGAGGAGAAAAGAAACGGGGAGTTGTCGTAGCTATGATTAAGAGTCATTACTGGCCAAGCGGCTCGGTTGTGATTAGTACGACTGAGGGATGCGTGTAGAGAAGAAGGAGTTGGCTCTCTTACTTGGGAAGCCTGGCAATGCCAGTCGGTGGTTACTGATGCCGGCGGCCAGTCGACAGTTGGTCGCCCTCGTAATTTCATTCATGCAGAATGCAAGCAGTAGCAGCAACACTCGGTGTCGTGGAGGCGCCGTGCCGATTGCGTGACACACGCCGACAATTATAGGACACGCCGCCGATTTGCATGTTGGCTCGCACACACCGCTCTTTTGCGTGCTGCGCGGCTGCATGGGGCGAGGGTGGCTCGCTCGCATGTGCGAGTCCAGCTAAGTCGTTCGTCGAGACGCCGCGCCGCCGTCGACGACGACGACGTCTCGTTCTGTGCTCGGCCTTCCTCGAAACCCCTCATTGACGTTGCTTCCAACGAACAACCCCGGCGATACGTGCGTCTCCTCGTAATTATCGGAGCCAGCTTTCGATAACGAGCACCGCTGACCAACCTTCGCACCTACGCCCATCACTCCACCCCCCCACCTCTCTTTCCCCCTTTTGCCATGCGAGAACTTACTTCTTCCCTCACTTTAACCCGTACTTTCCGCACGTCGACTTGATTTGCATTCTGCTTTCGCCGCGCCATGCGATCGCTCCGAGTTTCGTTGCTTCTTAGACGCGACCGCAGCTCTACTGTCTTGCTTCTGTTAGTTTGCCACTTCTCATTTAGCGAACCCTCTGTATAGTTGGAGAGTACAAAACTAAAGGACTCGAGAGAAACAGTGTATAGCATATTGGAAGTTGGAAACACAGAGACACGTCTGGTTACCAGTTTGTCTGACAAATGCCTGCCAATTCCACTTTCTTCGTTGGGCACTCTTGAAGGCTCGCTCTCTCTGAGGCGCTCCTGCCTTTTCGCTTTTAATAACATTTGTCGGCGAAACATGCCCCGGTTTTGCTTGGTCGGCGCGGCGACGCGACATCAAAGAGATATTAAAACCGCGGCTCGCAACGTGAAAAAGGCCAGGATTCCGACGCGCGCTATTCGATCTGATGGGCCTCGAACATCGATGAGAAAATTCGACGATCAAAGCGGAGATAACCGGTGCGGTGTTTCGTATGTGTGTGCGCGCGTGTGTGTGTAGGCTGGATAGTTGGAGGAAGGAAAAAATATTCCCAGTTGTATTTCGGGCTTTCTTTAACGACTTGGCTGGGAGATTTCATGGTGGCGGCGATGATCTAGCCGTGGTAATAGCGTGGCAGTCGGCCAGACTATCCCGGGAAATGGTAGCTCGCTCCTCGAATTGCGTGCGCATCGAACGGACGTGATCAGAGAGCACATTCGATGGGATATTAATACGATTGCAGTTGTAGGTAGTTGGAATCGTCTCGCTCTCGCACGCCCGCCGCGCCGCGCCGCCGGCTAGCTCCTAATTGCTCCGGGCGGCCTGGTAAGTCCGGCATAAAGCATTATTCGCTGTACAGTTTTACGGGCGAGGCTTAAGCCCCAGAGCCGGCTCGAAGCAGTCATTTCACGCGAACCAGTTCTCCAGTCCCGGCAGATCCACCGAGTTAATGGAAGTTTTCGATAGTCTGCTCGACCACACTCCCCATTTGTTCCGTCCTCTCGTTTCGCACCACGGCTATTATGGGACCCGTTCGCAACGCTATCGATACCTCGCCGAGCCTCTCTGCCTCTCTGCCTCCCTCGAGCATACTTTCCCCTCTCTAACATTTTTCAAATCCTCATCCTTGAATTAGAGAGACAATCCTTACTCTTTTAGTCGAAGAACAGACTTGCAAAGCATTTCCTTTCAGCCTCGGAATAATATACCTACTAGTTCCTGATAGCCGTGACTCCCGTGGGATAACACGCAATGCGGCATCGATTTCCCGTCGAGTTCTCGTAGTTTACTTATGGAAGATGGTCGGGGAACTGAAATTTCCGCCCCTGGCAATGCGTAAGGTGCGAAGCAGAGAGCAGCGTGGTGGTTGGTGTACAGGGGGAGAATCTAACGCGGCATCGAATGGGGGATCCATTTCCATTTCTCGCCGGAGTCCACTGTACTCTCACTCTCCATCGAGAAGCCAGCCAGCCATCCCTTCGCAGTTTTCTCCTTTTCGCCAAAGGAATCGATAGCTGATACCAGCTAGAATGACGCTCAAGGACGGCCAGATTGAATTTTTCATTTTCAAACGCGGAAATTCGATAAGGCGCGCCTCGCATGCTTTCGGGCAAGTTTAGCTAAAAGAGTGTGGTATAGAATGAGAGTGGGAGGGGGGGGGAAGGGTGGGGAGTCTGGTCGAAGGGGTGGGAAGTATATAAATTCACGGTGCATCGGGGATAACCACGACAGTCCCGTAACGACGTAATACCATCCACAAGCCCGTATCCTCCATGGGAAAGCCTCTCTTTCCCCGTGGTAGACCCTCGTCCCATCTGGTTTGCAAGGCGACCATGCGGAACTTAGAATTTCGAAGCGCGTCTCGACGCGACGGACACGTAATACTAGTCGATGCTTCCAAATACAGAGAAAGAGGGAACGCTCTAACTTGTCTTGCTCTCTTTTTGTCTCTGGTGCTTTTAGTGGTTAGCCTCGCCCGGCTCCCTTTGTTTTCCAAGGAGCCACAAGATCTTCTTTTAGTAACACAGCCTACGTGACCACTTTCCTCGAGGAAGCCCAATTTTCCTTACGATTTATCCCGGCTTTTCCTCCCCGTCCAAAGGAACCGGCCGAAATTTGTAAGTTTCTTTGTGGAACTCGTGAATTTCCGGTTTTCTTTAATCTGCTAGTTTATCCCGCAAGTTTTTTTTGTGAAGGGCGGATGCGTTCGGGTGGGTCTTGGAAAAAAGGGAGCAGCACCCCTTTTCATAGAAGCGACTTATCGTAAAATGTCGTGGAGAGTGGGGGGAGGGCACTCGTCGGGCACCGATAGAGGGAACTCTATCTTTAGGGTGATGGTAAAAGCAGCCTAGCACATCGTCAGTCTCCTTTTTGATTTCCCTGCTAACACACCTCGAAGAATGATTAGACGCTTTACGATCGCAACCTCGCCCTTCATCGATCCTCTCTCTACAATAGGAAGAGAGTAGCAGCCTTCCTCCCTTTGGAAGGATCGATTTCCATCAGAGAGAATGTTTTTTCTGCCGACCGCTGAGTACGTGAAAATGGAAACGAGATCCTGGTGGTGGGAGAGTGGGGAGATAGCAGTGGTATTGCTCGCGCGATGCTCGAGGATTTTTGTATTCAGTGACAGATTTTCTCGCCACCCGGCAATGGCCAATTAGAGCGATCGGCCTCCGCGAATTTCTTTCTTTCGACTGCCTTAATTAGATCAATTCACGTGCAATCTCCAGTCTTAAAATATATCGTGAACTCTTTCTCCGCCGTTCATTCTTGACTTCTTTCTTTTTTCGTTCCTCTCTCGATCCCGCTGTCCACCGGCTCCGAGTTTCCATTGGCTGGCTGGTGCGTCCCTCTTTACGAATGCATCGGCATGCCTGCACTCGCCTTCTAAATGCACGCTCTATTTTCTCGTCGCGACCGAGCAATACGAGCTGCATCGGCTGTCTTTGCAATTCCCTTTCCACTTTACCTTTTTTCCGTCCAGCCATCCGTCCCCCTTTTTTCCTCCTTTTTCCGCGCACGCCGTCTCTCCGCGCTTCTTCTCTGTCTCGGGACTACGTGCCGAGACGTACCTTTACCCTCCAACTACCCTTCCCTCGTTTTTCCTCTTTCATCCACTACGACTGCTACTCTTCCTTTCCTTTTTCGCCAGGCGACTCTTGCCGCAGCTGCTCGTCCGCGCGTGTACTTTTGCCCCTTGAAAATATTATACATCTCGCGGCCTCCGCCCGACTTACTTATTCCTCCTTGAGAGCGATGATTCGCGAGAATGCCTCTCGCGCACCACCGATTTATTTCTCCTCTCGCCGCCGGAAACGTCACTCTCCGCTGCTACAGAGTTATAGTGTTGCAACATTTGCCAAAGTTTGATCGAGTTCACAGATAGGCGGAATCGGTCGGTTGGTTTGAAAGTCAGTGAAGCGTCGATGAACCGCAATAGGCAGTCATCGAATTATCGGCGAATTATCCGGCAAACGGGATTCGGCACGCTGGAGAACTTTCGGAGAAGAGCGGGCAAAAGCGAAATCCTTTTTCGTGCGCGCGCGCGTGTTGGGGCTTTTCGGGCGAGGCGAGCAGTGGGTAGAACGCGAGTATACCAGCATCCGGTACACCCTTCGCAATCTCTCTCTTTTTCCCTCGCTCTTCTTTTTTTTACTTTCCCGCTATTGGCGTGGCCGTTCGTACTCGATTCGCTACACCTGTTGCGCTCTAGTTGCAGCAACTATTATTGCGACAGAAGGGAGCAGCGAACGAGCGAGCGGCGGGCGAGCGCCTAAAAAGCACGGGCGAAAAAGCGCCGGCCGGGGCAGCGAGAGGGCGAAAGAGGGCTAAGGGACTTCTCGTTACGCGTCGGCCGCGCACCCGCACGTTCACTCGGCTTGAAAAAATGAAAATAGAATCGACGAGCAACATCGCCGGACGCTTTCGTGCTTGCGTCCACCGAATTCCCCCTCGAAAAATTCGTTCTCCATCCTCGACGCGAATTTCGCGCGGTGCTAGAAATCCCAGTTTTCTGTTTCTCCCTGAATGCTCCTAATCAACACAAGCGCGTCTTCTCCAATTTAATCCAGGCTAGGAATTATAAAGTACTTTTCCACTCGTTCGATGGAAATTCGAGTCTTCGGTTGGATAGTTTGCCAGTTGCATAAAGCGAGCCTGAATGCATGAGAGACCTTGCCGAAATTATGCGACTCGCCATTACTCGGGGGTAGTCGGTTAATACTCGTGCGCCACTGTCAACAAACCTCGGCCAGGTAATTCCGCTCCGCTCGTCGGACAAACCAGATCCTCCTTCTCTCTCAGGGAACAATGATCCCTCCTGATACCGAGACTTCATTTTCCCAACGCGCTATCAGTGTACCAGTCGCATCTATTTTATGCAGTCGGTAATCAAGCTTGTAATCAAGAATAATTGTAAATTCAGCCGGACGCGATTACTCTTTGAAATTTACTTCGAGCGTTATAAAGGTCAGTGTTGCGGTCGTGAGAGGGTTAGTCGGGTCAGGTATAAGGGTTCGATACTTTCATGAATGTCCAATACACCGGTACGGCTAATTTGCATTAGTACGGTCTCTCCTTGTGTGTCGAGTTAATCCCTTAGTGTCTACTTGAGCGTTAATGAGTAATGCCACGCTCGAGACAGAAGCCTCCCTCCAGTAACATGTGTGTAATCGTAGTCAGACAAATTTGGGAGCCGCCTCCCCACTGCTCTCGCTCAATAGACTTTGCTAATATCCAGTATTAGAAAGGGTAGATCGGGGTCAGTTGAGTTCAGCATTGGCTGCGATCGAGAGTGGTACTTGAGTTCAGTTAATTATACTGCGTAAACAAGGTGCGCCCTCATGCTAATGTTCACTTATCATCTTGGGCCAGTGTTGTCCCAGAGGTATGCAAATTGCGTGATAGTCAGTATTAAAGATCTCCTTAGTTTGCGAAAAATTAGTCATGCGAGGGTCGAGGGTTGTATAAAAAAAAAGGGGGGTGGGTTTTGGGGGCGGAGATTGGCAGATGGTGCTTCGGAATCGAAACTCGCTTGACGAAATTGTCTTCTTGGAAAAAAGGTCGTATTCTCGACGGGTTAACAATGGGACACATGGGAATGCCGAGCTTATTGTTCACCTTTCACCTTCGGTTTACCTCGCAAGCTGACCGATGTATTTGCTAGTTATTGCTGTTTTGAGACAGCCTGATCTCAGTCGAGCCTAGACCGCCGAGCAGTGTGGAAGCTCCTCGATCCTTGGGGATTCATTTTCACGTGAGTTTCGAGTCACCGCGAATTCACAAGTACACTGCTTGACCAAGCTTTTTCTCCCTTCTCTCGCCTCCTCTCTCCATTGGTCCATTCAACGTTTGCGAAATCACGTTCACGTTTCTCCCTCGCTTTTCCCTCCCTTGCGAGGCGACAGCGTCGCGACGCTCGTCCTTGTTCGCTGCACAATTGCCGGCTAATGGAGGAAATGGATTATCGGGTGTGCAGACTGACAGAGCCGCGTGAAAGAGTAGCATGCATATTCCGGAAAAATGCTAACGCGTGAAAAACAGAGCAGCGCGAATACTTTTCGCTTAATTGCAAGCAGTGTAAATATAGTCGAGCGGTATCAAGCGTAGAGTAGTGGAGGCCGTCTGCCGGGGGATAGCATTACCGCTGAAAAATGGCACGCCCGCTTAACTCTGATTCCCGAAAATTAACCGAGCTTTTGCGCGGCCGCGCCTCCACCTGTTATAGTCGACCGGAAATTCTCTAAATCGGCCCGTCAGCCGTGCTGCCGCTGCCGCTGCTGCTGCCTGTCGCTGGTAAGAGGTGAAAATTCGGCGCGTTTCAGAGACCAGCAGCAGGATTTCATCAATTAACGAGTTGACTGTCGAGCGCGTTTTGTACATATCCTGTTATGTCATGCTGTTATCCTTGCACCGGTACAAAAATTTATTTCATTGTTTAATCAGCTAGTCAGTGATGCAACCTTTTAAACTGCTTTTACCCTGATATTATTTCGCATTACTTTGACTCTCGGAATTCTCATTTTCAATTGAAAGGGCGCACGCCTCTCGCCGCTTGTAAACTACTTGCGCTCCTGGAAGCAGAGATACTAAATTCGGCAAGACACTAAGAGTCTACGGGCGAATTAATAAGGAATAGCATCTAGCTGGGGAATAGCAGCGGTTCGCGGCTGTTTAATGTCGTTGCCAAACAAGAGAGTGGAAGAGGGAGGAGGGTGGGTGGGAGCGCGCAGGGTGGCGGCAGCGGCAGCGGCGGCGGCGGCCTCTAATACGTTCTAATCCGCGATTAGGTAAACGACGATAAGCCATGTAGAACGCCGTCGGCGCCGGTAGCGAGGACGATCCGAGGATAGCAGTAAATGGAGGCACACCGGCGGCTCCGTGTCCTCTCGAGTTCGTGTCCGTTAACTCGAGAGTGAATCACTTAACCACGAACGGGCGTGCGGCTGGCTGAGCTGCCGCCTCGCACTCCTCTCGCTAGTTCATCCTCCCAGAGCCCAAGTGGTTCACCTCGCGCGCGAGCGCGCGCTTCAATTTGCAATTAACTCTCGCCGCCTTGCCGCTTCCTCTCTTCCAAGGCCTGCGAACTTGACACGCTTACTCGGAGAAAAATCGCCGACCTCGTATAAGCGCGACAGCGCGCTTTTAGTCTCTGCGTTCTACTGGTGTGCGCGCTCTCGCGTCTGACTAGCGGCCGACTATACTACTTGACCCCATAGCTCTCTCACAACGCAGACCGCAAACCGTCGATCTAGTATGCTCGCTCTCTCTCTCCTCTATTGAAGTGAAAATCGAAACACGCAGCGCTATAATCACGTACGAGTGAGTATTGAATGATTATCAGTGAATACGCCTCGATAATTAGAGGGGAAATGGAGTGGGCGTACGCGTTAATATTTGACGAATTCATTAGCGACTCTTTAATCAGAAGAGCGAGCCGCGGCTTTCTTGCTCGTTAATGGCATATGTGCGTAATTACAGTAGCCAGTCAGCGGTACAAAGCCACTCGGGTGACTTGGTACACTGAGCTGGAAATGATTCGGTCGGAAGGGAATGATAATTAAACGTAGAAATAAAGGAAGCAGCCAGCCCGGCGAAGAGAGGCAGGCAAGCAGGCAGGCAGGCAGGCGCGTGTAGCTAATGGAAAGTTAATGGGTGGGGGAGAGAGAGAGAGAGTCGGGATGTATATCGGCGCAATTAATTTGCCGATTATGACTGGGCACTAAAGGAACATGGATTACAAGGGGGATCTTGCTGTTGGTGATTACAGGCTCCCTGGGTACTTCGGTATTCGACACGGACGTGTATCTCGTGGGCGCGAGCGGCGGTGTATACGCACTCCTGGCCGCCCACCTGGCCAACGTTCTCCTCAACTACAACAACATGGAGTTCGGCATCGTGCGACTAATAGGGATCTTCGTGATCGGTAAGCATTACGATAATAATCCACAATTGATCCATCAGGCTCCCGCTTCACAACCCACTCTCTATCCATACTACTCGCGTGTCCATCCCGTATCGATTCCTTCCTCCCTCGCACACTCGGAGCGAGAGTGAGCTCACGTCAGAAATTGATTCCAGGAAAATTAACATCCCTCGCACACACCCTTCCCTCATTCTCAGCGATTGAGTGAACCATTTCGTTCTCGGCTCTTGACAGTTGGATTTAGTTGGAACTAGATTTCTCTATTCAGTTGTGAGAATTGTCGACGACGCGTGGTACGTTTTCCCTTGTTACTTTAGTGTTGCGATGTTCCTGTTACATGGAATTTTCAAAAAGTAAAGCAAAGTTCACTAGCGCGCTCGCGCCGGTCACCAGTGTTGATCCCCGCGGTAGTCTGGGTTTTACATGGATCGCACGTCGCGCCGAAAGTTTTCACTGTAGAAGCTTGTGTTGCGAGAAGCATTCGCGAGTGCGTCCCTTTCGATATAATCTTCCAAGCTCATCAAACTCGGCCGAAAGATAGGCGGAAAGTTGCAACGCGCGCCGCGACGCGCGAATTAAACCGATATTTCCATTAGAGGCATCCACCTGTCTACGGGAAAGAAAGCCGCTTTTGCTTGGTGAAGGATAGTGGGCGAAGCCAGTGGTTTTAATTAAAAGATAGGTGGCGATCGTCCATGAACATTTTTGCGGACGCGGCGTCTCGCCGGGCGGAGAAATGGCGAGAAAGAGGACACGCGAGAAAGAGAGGACATTCGATTACTTCTCGTTCACCACTCGCCCATTCGCTCGCTTCGCTTTTTTTTTACCCGGCCGCACTCGCCGCTGAAATCGATGTCCCATTATTTCACGGGCCTCCCTTTTTTTTTTTATTGGCGACACATTCGCGACAGCGCTGACGAACGCTTGAATGGCCAGGCTGTGTTCATATCGAACCGAGGGAAAACTGTGCGTGGAATGTAGAAGCTTGAACTAACATGAAATGAAGCCACGGGAATTCGAAGCGTGCGGGAATCTCGTTATTAAATAGTTTGCATACTCTTTGTAAATTTAAAGTCGAGAGTCTTTCGAACATGCGTATCGACATCTTTAATGGTTACGTAGTCGGTCTATTGTATCGGTGGAGGATCCTGTGGAATCAAAGATAACAAGGAGCCTGGAGAATAATATTTGAGTCTCTCTGCTCCAGAGAAACAGCATGCGAGATTGTGTCTAGTGTTCGTATTGCAGAGAGAAGTAACATAGTCTTCCATGGGATATACTTGGCCAGGATTGGTTGGTTAGAGAAGGGAGTATTTCGGTGTCGTCGGGAGGATGGGTGGGGTATATACAGTAGGGGATAGAAAGAAGAGTGGGGCAGAGGTGTAAAAGGTCGACAAACGAAGGAGCAAATTATTTGCTATTTACCTGTCGAGTGGCAGCGTCATCGGCGTGTTCGTTCAGCTCGTGTTGCCGACGACGACGCTCTGGAAGCCGCTGAAGAAGCTGGTGAAAAGCTCTCGAGTGCACGACACTTTGAGGGCTTTCCATGGAATAGCCGACGGCTGGTTTCTCTCCTCTCCTTCCTTCCCTCTTTGCTCGACTTCTTTCTCTCTGCACATCGTGTTTTCCTCACTCCTTTCGCCGTGCTTTCTTGGAGGAACGAGCACCACCTATTATTTCCTTCCCATCTCTCTTCTCTCTTTCTCTCACCCCCCGGTGTTTTCGCGGGACAGTGTTCTCGCTGTGGAAATATCGCACCTCGAAAGCAGCCTCCTGAAAAATTCCTGCTTGTCACTCCAGCTTGAATCTTATCGCACTTGGCACGATCTCGCGGAGGTTGCCGCTTCGTCTTCTTCTTTTTCCTTTGGCTGAGAGAAGCGGACGCCTGAAAACCTTAATCCATCTTAGATCGAGCAGCGCGAGTGAGAATGATTATGGATGTGGTGTCTTGATTACACCGGGTCATATCCCGCCTTACCTGTGTGCAGGTAAAGCCTTTGGAATTCCGGCTTACCCTATCCCCCCCTCTTTTCTCTTCGAATTGTCCCTCGACGCTCCTTGCATGTGTCAGTCCCTTTCAAGCCTTCATTAAGGAAACATATGCTTCACTGAAAATAGATTCGTGTACGCCTGAGTACACTCGCACTTCCAAAGTAGATTCCTTTTACGCTTGACTGAAAGAGGGGACAGTTTTCTAACGAGGTTGGGAATTTCTGATTGCAGCGAGTGCAGACGTTGGCTTCGCGATCTACGACAGGTACGCAGCCGAGCAAATGTACCGAGCAGAAGGGCCGCCAGTATCGTACGTGGCTCACTTGACCGGCGCCCTTGCCGGCTTAACGATCGGCCTCCTCGTTTTGAAGAACTTTGAGCAGCGGCTCCATGAGCAGCTTCTCTGGTGGGTCGCTCTCGGAGTCTACGCTGCCTGCACGATCTTCGCGGTCATGTACAACCTGATGCACCCGGACTATCCATGACGTGAGGTCAGCTTCGCGTACGGTCAGCCGAGGACCACGTAACGCGAAGCTGCTTTGTCACGCAGACGGAAGAGGAAGCGTAGAAAGAGGAGACGCAGACGCAGAGAACGAGCGCACAGCTCGTATGAGCGAGGCTCCAACGTTGCTCCTGCGGTCTGGAAGAACTCCAGACGAGGCTATCGGAGCAGCAAGAGGCAGGAAAACCGTGGGGAAGTACTGATAAAGCACTGAGGTCTGATAACCCGAGGAAGAATCAAAGTGCATAGAGAAAGAGGGAGAATTACGAGGAGACATTTGATCTTGGTGCTTTGGGAAAAAAGGAATGTAGACAATCAAAGATGAGAAGTGTAATGAAGAAAGAGAGAGGGAGAGAGAGGTGGATTTCTGTTTAAACGAATGTCAAAGGAATTATCAGTGATATTCGAGATTTCTAGGTCAAAAGATGACAAACATACCAAAGGCGCTCGACGGTAGTTAAAAAGTCAGGACCACGAGGAAAGATCTCCCCTTTGTGGGTCCGATTTCCTGTAACCCCGGTGAGACGAAAACCAAAGATTCGAGCGGGTCCTTATCATTGCTCGAGACAAAACCAAAGGACGAAGGGTGCTAGGCGTCGAAAAAATCTCGTGCTGGCTGTGGCATCCAATTTACCAGGTAGAGAACAGCCAATGCAGACTCTTTTCGTCGAGTGAAAGATTGAAAAAGGAAGCTGAATATCTGCAGCTAAACACAACTGTTATGGAACGAAACCGAGCACGCCCAGTCACGTAAAAGCCAAAGAATCGTACTCAACGACGTCAGACTTCGTTCATTCCTTGCCTGACTTTTCACCAAGAAAGTCTGTAAATGTAAAAGGGACTATAAGCAAGCGGATCTGAAAACAGCAAGAGCGATGCAGAGCATCAGTTCTACTTACGCTATTCATGAAGTCAGGAAGCAACGAATTGCCCGGATAAATATCACAGAAGGGTCGGTCGTAAAAAGTCGAAGCGGAAGAGTCAGGAGTTCGACAATCACCGTCTTCTTCTACTGCATCTTCTTTGTCCATTGTCATTGTTCTGGGCGATTCAAGATTCTGTGAGAGACATTCGAAAGGGAATTCGAGATGTTTGAAGTATTAGCTTTGACAGTAACTGGATTAAAAGCGAGCGCATTAGATGCGAATCTGGTAGGGCGATTCCCTCGCAATGGGTCCGTTTTGCCCAGGTCTCCTCTACTCGGAAATAGCGTGAAACAACCACCAAATTCGTCTGGGACGATCAGGTCTTTAATATCAGTTTATTCAGATATCTGTCTCGCAGCAAAATAACTCGAAGTACATATTATCAGTCAGTATACTGAAACACGAACGCTTGAGTTAGTTCATTGTGGGTGAAAGAGGAGCTTTCGAAACTGCTGGATGAGGGAGAGAGTGCGATGGCGATAGGATGAACGTGACCAAATATTTAAACGGGGTCGAGGCAGATGGTAGGGAAAAAAAATAAACGGATGTTATTCACTGCAATTGGGATTCGGTTTGAACGGCAATCGCACTGAAATTCTCGCCCCATTAGCATAACCATCAGCGAAACGAAGTGTGTTCGTTACTCGAAATGTCTCGCTCAAAAATAAACTGGAGCGAGCTTCAAAAAGCTTTCTCTAATAGACCATCCGCTCTCTGTCTCTCTGTTCCCGTCTCGCTTTTACTGTCGAGCCCGCAGTGAAATCACTCAACTTTTAACAGTAATCCTCAATTATTTCAAGAGGAAATTCGTGCTCTCTAGGCTGTCGCTCTGCCTACTAGGATTAAAATTGCACGTCTTACTTTCCTCAGTATTCAGCGAGACTCTCGATAACTCATAGTAAATGTACGTATTAATAGGGTTTCATGATCGAATGCAAAGTCCGGGCAATTACCCTTTCGGAAAACAGTCGTCCCGGATTAATTCAGGTATAACGGTACTCTGCATTTCTTGCAATTAAATTAGACTGACTAAGCATTGAGGGTACGGCAGCTGAGAAGTAGCCGTACCCTCGGGCGAAAAAGGTACCAGGTACCTGAAAGTGTATAAGGTCGACTCACGAACAAATACTTATCCCTGATTGGCATTATGGAGAAGGTGTGGGGAATGTCTATTGTGTAACGTGGAGGGGGTAAAGAAAGGACTCCAATAGCCAGTGGAACTTATCCGTCAGTGACGCCTTGGCGTCCGTAGCCTCGCGACTATTTTTCTCCTCGACGGTGTTTCTGCCGGGCGCGAGTACATAGCGAGACTCGGCCCACTTGTATACCATTGTAAATAATTGTGTACATAGTAGAGAAAGAGCAACTGCACTTGCGTGGGTATGCCAGTCTGCCGTGTCTATACGTGCGTTGTGTACGAGTGTGTGTGAATCTCTGTGTGTGTGTGTGTGTGTGTGTGTGCCTGCGTCTACGAATGAGTGCGCAGGAACGTTTGTCTGTCCATTCGCGATAGTGATTCAACGAGTGTATAAAAGCGCGATAGGCGATCGGAATGAATGAAAGAGAATTCGAAAACCGAGCGGGACCACGGAGAGAACCATAAGAGGCCGAATCGTGCGATCTAGTCCCATAATGGCGAATTGCTCTCGTGTATCGAGTCGAAAAATCCAAGTTCCCGATGCCGCACACTCGATCTGGATTCTCTCAATTGCCGTCGAATTTACCCGGTGTAGTTCAGTGCGTCTTCGATTTAATTAATAGGACTTCCTCCTGCCGCTGAAGGTGGCGAGACTTGCATTTCTTTCGCTTTACTTCTTTCGATCGGACTTTTTAATTTGCACTAGAGATGCGAGCGGATGACGTTGCAATCTTATTGCGCTTTTCCTCGCCATAATTCCCGGGGATTTCGCAGCTTATTTTGCCGACGGGGAGCGCGCCGCGGCAAATCCGACGATTAACGCGAGACGCCTCGATATTAATGCGACCATAACGCCACCGCGGCCCGATGCTTTTTCTCTCCAGCCGGGAAATTATTCTGCGATTTCCGTGTCTTAATTCTCGAATCGTTTAATTGCACGCTTGAAGGCGGCACCGCGGACTCGTTCGTTTTCCTTTAATTTATCTGTCAAGTAATCGGAATAGATTGATCGTGAAAGAAAATTTATTTCTCTACGAATTAAATACGCTTCTACACCGAGCAACTTAGTTTGGATGTTCGATTATACGTGACGCATTGCTTTCATATTTTCAATCATTTTCTGTGGTAATAAGAGAGAATTCAAATCGAGTGGGACTGCAGGAACGTATCCTAAGGTTTGAGCTCGAGTAAATTCCATTAATGCGAGACGGCCAGTTGAGCTCTCCGTAGTGCGGCTCGCTAATCCAAAGCGCGAAGGGATGCGCTTCTTCTTTTCATTCAGGCGCCTTCTTAAGTTATTATTAATTCAACAGTTATTATTATTTCTATTATTATTATTACTATTATTATTATTTGCCTCATGCGTATTCCTAGCGAAACGCGAGGCAGCGTTCGCTTTCTATTTATTGTATCGTTTTTTCTTTATCTGGTCCCCTCGAGATGATCGAGGTCGTGGTTCAAAGCTCCTCTTCGACGATTTCCGTCTATACTTCGCTTGCACTCTCACCGAGCCTCACACAGTCATGAACTCTCTCCCTTGTTCAAGCTACTCTGCCTCGAGAAGTACTCTCAAAACCATCGACGCAATCTACAGCTATTTAAATGCAGCGTCTCGACAACGAAAAAAAAAGTAGAAAAGACGACCGAAAAAAGAGAGTACGCAGAAGTTTCGGGTCATCGTTTGACCCGGGAAAAAAGAAAGGCACCGACGAGCGCGAGCCCGGACCTCAGTCGGTCCCCGGACGCGCCTGCGATCGTTAGATCCCCGAGAGCCGCGGATTAAGTTAATTAAATTAGACGACGTCGCATTAAAGCAGATTAAATTGGCGCTTGGGGCGGAAAAACGGCACGCGTCATAAACAAAATGCTTTTTCCACCGGATTTGTCCTGAAAGTGGCGTGTCGTGAAATTGGAACTTGAGACAAAGGCAGGTAGAAAGAGGGAAAGAGCAAGGGACTTAAGGGTAACGGTGAGAGTGGGGGCGGGGCAGGTTGTACCAAAAAAAGGGGGATGAGAATGTCGGCGACTTGGGTGAGACGTGTAAAGGGAGCGAGAGAGAGAGAGAGAGAAAGTGAGAAAGAGAGAGAGAGAGAGCAAGTTCCAAATGAGAGTGATTAACGATGCTAGTCAATTAGTACCGGCGTGAACGTGAGAGAGAGAGGCAGCTAAAGGTATTAAGACATCACTAAAGAACACTCTTCTTTCCTCGAGAAGGAGGGGGGAGCTGTCGGCCCTAAAGGCAGGCTCGAAAAATAGAAATTCAGTTGTGAATAGAGGAGAGAAGAGTAGTCCGTACATTCGTCAGTGAACAGGCAAGCAGGGGTGGTTCGGTATTATACTGACGAGAATGTCACTTAGCCATAACAGCATTCTCGTCCAATTATGCGAAAAGCATTAAGTCCGACTTCCATGTTTCACGACTGTTTCTCTCTTTAAGAGCGACACTTTTCGTTTATAATAATCCATACGCTTTTGCTTTAACGATATTCGGTCAACGCGCGCGTACGATCAAAAGTGTGGGTGGAGTGATCGGAGATCAGCGTTTGTTCATAAAACTAAGTGCAGTGCAAACTGTCCGAATTTCCAATTCTCCTGTCTCGTGATATCGCGCGCTAAATAATTCGTCCGGCGAGTGTTTGGATTCTTAATCAGCTTGCACGTCGCGGATATTGCAATTAACGTAAGGATCAAGTTTTTATTTCGTGTCGCGGTGCATTGTGTTAATTCGGGCCCGCACAGCCCCGCGTGGCTCCGATCATAATCCAACGAACAGTTTCCAATTTACAAATCGCGACTGATTAAACCTGCCTGCCGAAAATACCGTGAGGATTCTAATTAATATTAAATTATTACGAGAACGAAACAGAGAGACGCGTCCTCGGTGGTAGCGGGTATTAATCAGGGTAATGCATCGATAGATATTGCAGTGACGACCGAACATAAAGCGGGCGGGCAGTTGCTGTTGAACCGCGAAAATTATAATAAGCCTTTAATTAACAAGGGCTCATGTCACCTCGTAATTCATCTGATTTCCATGTATTATTTGCCTCGTCAGGAAAAGATGGGTTTATAACTTCGGAAAACCTAGTGATTCTGCCGCAGTCTCGAAAATATTCCCGAGTTACCTTTGATTAATAAAACGTACTTAAACTCTATGTACGTTTATGTCTCAATGGTTGATTCAGGCTTTTGCAATTAGACCGTAAGAATCACTGGGTCTCCCAACTTGCATCATTAACGTCTCCTCGCCATTAATTTCTCTTTTCCCAAGAGACCAATTACAAGTTTAGATAAAGCTTGCGTCTGCCTTAATCGATAAATTACGAGGCTCATTACCCTGTCGTAAGTTAAATAGCACAGTCTCGCGCTGAGCGCAGTACAACTGCCACTGGAGGGGTTAATAGCCGTTACAAGCATCGCGATGGTGATTATCGATAATTTATGTATTATGAAATTCGCATCCCGTGCCCGCTGCCCACGATTCCGAGGCAGATGTTGGGCCAGAGTGTCCGGGCAAATTTCACTGCTAATGCGTCACTGATATGGCGCGCTTATCCGATTCTACTCGCGTGAGAATTTGCCCGTCAAATTTCGCAGAATTCTAATAAGTCTGAAAAGTCGCACTCCAAGTTGTGAAACATGTATTTTATTTCCGTAAGAATTCGAATTCCGAGCCACCCCAAAGTGAGAACGAGTAAGGAAAGGCAAGGGTGTAGCAGCGATCGAATGTAATTCGTGTTTCTTTATTTATTTACGAAGTGAGCCCGGCCAATGCCACTCATTTATTCTCGTTCGCCACAGCGTAGCCACTGATCTAATCACCGAGCGGTTCGTCTAATCATTAGAGAGAAAGGGAGAGCGAGAAAGAGAGGATGTCCATGCAAAGACTCGAGGAACGAGACTCGAAAACGCTTAAGTACCTAAGATTTCTATGTAACGATATTTTACATCGTGTCAAGCAGATATCATCTCAGAACTGATCTTTCGAATAAAAGACTAATTTATCAAACACGCATTCCATTATTCCGACGAACTGTTCAAACTTCGTCTGGGACTTTGTTCTTCCTCTTTTACCTGCTCAAATCTTTATATGAGTAAACAGATGTCTTGTCCTTAATCACTTGGTTTTGGGCACTCGAACTGTTCGGAGGTCTCTGTTCCTCGAGGCTCATCAGGTTGACGTTGAGTAAGCTTCCATTTTTCTGCTCTTTCTTATTCTAATTATTAGCGTCAACCCCACGGAATTGTTTATTCGCGTAATTCCATTTTTAATTAGTCCGGCGCGCCCCGCTTAATCGCGTTGGCCCAGTTATTGCGGCGGGCACGCACCTGCGGCACCTGTAATCCCGGAATTTTAAAGACAAATAGGATGCCAGAGAAATCCGATAAAAAAGAACATGACAACCAAGCTGGTCCGCGGGAAAAGTTTTATTGGCATCACCAATACAAATAGCCAGAATTACTCAGTTAAACCACCAGCCTAATAGAGTGTACCTAAAGTACGATTACCACAGGGTTTTAAATCACTTGCTAGTATGTATTTTGAAATCGTGTTTTAATGAGCGGATTTCTCAGTCCATACGAGTAGGAATTTGCATCGATGTAAAAAGTCCGAGTCGTATTTTTATTGGTGCCACGGGATGCGAGTCCCAGCTGGTTTAAGGTTTCCAATCAATCTCCTCTTCCTTCGAGTGCATGAAAGATTGTGCGAACTCTAGACGTAACTTGTATTCTCTGTACTCTACTTGCTATACATCGCAGATACAACTATTTTGTGGAGAGCCCGATTCACTAAGGGATTACTAGTTTGAAAACACATTAGTAGTGCAGGCGTTTGACGGAGAGGCGGCGAGAAATAAATCGTGCCGAGTATTTTTGTAGAGAAAGAGAAAGGGTAAAGGCGGCAGTGGCAAAGCGATCACAATTTACTCATAAGTAGTTTTCTCTGGCACCACATTATCATCGGAACTTTTCATATGAGTCAGATAGATTTGAGAGTCAGAGTGTGATTGTGTCAAAACGGAATGGGTGTATGAATCGCGTTGTGCTGAGTAGAGTTTCCTCGCTAAGTTTCACCAAGTATTGTTCTCATCGGAAGATGTATTATTTATTCTACACATCGTTCACGCGTTCAGTCAGAAGGATGTCAACAGGCCAAAGAGACGATGGTAATAAAGATAGGAAGAGCGTGATTCCTTTAATGAGCTGTCGATGATCTGTGTAGGTACAGTTAGCTCTTAATTGTCGATTACTTATAAGTTACTCTCTCCAACGTCGCTTGTCTGGCAGACCGCGTATCTGGCGACCTATCAGCCCAGACTTATCTCGCTCTGCGATTACCGAAAATTTCTATTTTTTAATGTTACTTCCACGTGTGTAAGTTGAAGTTGCAATTAGACTGGAAGATGAACACGATAAATAAAATGGTGTCTTTTTACTTGGAACCTTCCCCTTTGATGTCTATAGTTCATTTACAATCACGAAGCTCGACATTTTATCAGGGTAATAGCTCGCCATTATTTCATTCGGATACAATCAGCATTCTCCACTGAATCAATGTATGTGTAACAGTCGGCATTGTATCATAAACACGTGGTGTCGGGTGGTGTTCATGAACGGGCTACTTTGACCCAGCGACCCTCATTAAAGTCAGGTATTGTTTGACAGGCCGAAGGTCCAAGGGCCGTCAACCAGCTTGACCGCATATGTTGTCAATTGTCTTAAAGTTCTGTCGACCAAACCATTATTTCTTTCGGATAAAATTAGCATTCTTCACTGAATCGGTATGTGGGTACACGTGTTCGCCGGTACGTCGGTACGCAGCAGAGAGCAGTCGGGAAGTTAGTGGGGTGGCGCGGTAGTGGGGCAAGCGCGCAGCAAGGTTGCCTGACATCTAAGAACACTCGCACTCATCATTCTGCTCGCAGCGCTCGAGTGATACAGTTGATTTGACGTTTCGGTGTGGTGTTTGTTGTGATCTTTCCATGCTTCACTTCATTTTCGGCTATTAGATTTCGGCATTACTTCGGAGTTATTATACGTGTTCCTATTACAACACCGTGAATTACTTAGTGGTTCTAATCGACATTCAAAACCATTTTTATTATTTTCCGAGATTTAAATCAATATCTTAGAGACTCGTGCACGGTTTTTGGATACAATTCGTACTCACTTGCTGGTTTCTTTTCTACGTGTACCTAATACAACATCGCGAATTATTTCAACAGTTTAAGTGACAGTGAAAATAATTTTTATTTTTTTCCGAGATTTAAGCTACTGTCTTAGAGACTCGTGCACGGTTTTCGGATACCATTCATACTCACTTGCTGCTTTCCTTTCTACGTGTTCCTAATACAACATCGCGAATTATTTAAACAGTTTAAGTGATAGTGAGAATCATTTTTATTATTTTTCGAGATTTAAGTTATTATTTTAGAGACTCGTGCACGGTTTTCGGATACCATTCATACTCATTTGCTGGTTTCTTTTCTACATGTTCCTAATATAACATCGCGAATTATTTCAACAGTTTAAGTGATAGTGAAAATCATTTTTATTATTTTTCGAGATTTAAGTTATTATTTTAGAGACTCGTGCACGGTTTTCGGATACCATTCATACTCACTTGCTGGTTTCTTTTCTACGTATTCCTAATATAACATCGCGAATTATTTAAACAGTTTAAGTGATAGTGAGAATCATTTTTATTATTTTTCGAGATTTAAGTTATTATTTTAGAGACTCGTGCACGGTTTTCGGATACCATTCATACTCATTTGCTGGTTTCTTTTCTACATGTTCCTAATATAACATCGCGAATTATTTCAACAGTTTAAGTGATAGTGAAAATCATTTTTATTATTTTTCGAGATTTAAGTTATTATTTTAGAGACTCGTGCACGGTTTTCGGATACCATTCATACTCACTTGCTGGTTTCTTTTCTACGTGTTCTTAATACAACATCGCGAATTATTTCAACAGTTTATGTGACAGTGAAAATAATTTTTATTTTTTCCGAGATTTAATCTACTGTCTTAGAGACTCGTGTACGGTTCTCGGATACCATTCATACTCACTTGCTGGTTTCTTTCCTACGTGTTCCTTATCCAACATCGCGAATTATTTAAACAGTTTAAGTGATAGTGAAAATCATTTTTATTTTTTGCCGAGATTAAGTTATTATTTTAGAGATTCGTGCATAGTTTTAGATATGATTCATACTCACTTTACATTATTATGATTTATTAACCATTTAGTAGTGTTATTTCTAGTTTATGAATCATTAAATTAAAATTTTTTATTTATTTTTCAGTTTCTCTGTTTTTAATTCTCGGCTACTTTTTCGGAAATATCTTTAGTTCCATACACTCCCTTATACACATGATCCTCATACGAGCTATCGTTTTACCAGATTCAATTGATGTATATTCGATCAAAAATAATAGTTTGTCAGGGAATGAGAAACTAGATACAGCAAATATTTTTCGTCATTTATTCTTTTCGAGTACTCTTCCAGATACAGTTATTAAGTGAGAATAGCTTTGCTTTGCTATACTTTCAAAAGAATGACATACGCCTAAATCTTGTTAAGGCAATCATTAGATCAGATATTTCAAACGTGATTGTAATTTTTGCCATGACTTGAGTACGCACATGTAGGGTCCGAAAGGGGTTAAAAAAGGATTAAGGGATTAAAGGTTTGGGGTCGCTCATAGTGGATCGCGTGGGCCGCAGTCGGTATGGTATCTTGACCGTCGATGAAACACGTGGACACCGCCTGTAAAACCCAGATGTCCAACAGCCGATAAAAACCAGGTCTGAGTAACCGGCCGGCGATACAATAGAACACTAGAGCAGGCGATCCGAGCGTCGGTACACGTGTCCGTCGGTATTGTACGTCGGTACACATGTTCGCCGGTACGTCGGTACGCAGCGGAGAGCAGTCGGCAAGTTGGTGGGGTAACGCGCCGGCGTCGGCGCCGCGGTAGTGGGGCAAACGCGCAGCAAGGTCGTCTGACAGCTAAGAGCACTCGCACTCATCATTCTGCTCACAGCGCTCGAGTCATTCGCTTGTGTTGACGTTTTGGTGTGGCGTTCGTGGTGACCTTTCCCTTGTTGACTTCACTTTCGGCTTTTAGTTTTCGGCATTACTTCAGAGTTATTATACGTGTTCCTAATACAGCATCGAGACTTATTTAAACAGTTTAAGTGATAGTGAAAATCATTTTTATTATTTTTCGAGATTTAAGTTATTATTTTAGAGACTCGTGCACGGTTTTCGGATACCATTCATACTCACTTGCTGGTTTCTTTTCTACGTGTTCCTAATACAACATCGCGAATTATTTAAACTGTTTAAGTGATAGTGAGAATCATTTTTATTATTTTTCGAGATTTAAGTTATTATTTTAGAGACTCGTGCACGGTTTTCGGATACCATTCATACTCACTTGCTGGTTTCTTTTCTACGTGTTCCTAATATAACATCGCGAATTATTTCAACAGTTTAAGTGACAGTGCAAATCATTTTTATTATTTTCCGAGATTTAAGTTATTATTTTAGAGACTCGTGCACGGTTTTCGCATACCATTCATACTCACTTGCTGGTTTCTTTTCTACGTATTCCTAATATAACATCGCGAAATATTTCAACAGTTTAAGTGACAGTGAAAATAATTTTTATTTTTTTTCCGAGATTTAATCTACTGTCTTAGAGACTCGTGCACGGTTTTCGGCTACCATTCATTCTCACTTGCTGGTTTCTTTTCTACGTGTTCCTAATACAACATCGCGAATTATTTCAACAGTTTAAGTGACAGTGAAAATAATTTTTATTTTTTTTCGAGATTTAAGCTACTGTCTTAGAGACTTGAGCACGATTTTCGGATACCATTCATAGTCACTTGCTGCTTTCTTTTTTATTCGTGTCCCTCATACAACATTGCGAATTATTTAGACGTATTTATTGATATCGAAAATCATTTTTATTATTTTTCGAGATTTAAGTTATTATTTTAGAGACTCGTGCACGGTTTTCGGATACCATTCATAGTCACTTGCTGGTTTCTTTTCTACGTGTTCCTAATATAACATCGCGAATTATTTAAACAGTTTAACTGACAGTGAAAATCATTTATATTTTTTGCCGAGATTAAGTTATTATTTTAGAGACTCGTCCACGGTTTCTGGATATAATTCATACTCACTTGCTGGTTTCTTTTCTACGTGTTCCTCATACAACATTGCGAAATATTTCAACAGTTTAAGTGACAGTGACAATCATTTATATTTTTTTCCGAGATTAAGTTATTATTTTAGAGACTCGTGCACGGTTTTCGCATACCATTCATACTCACTTACTGGTTTCTTTTCTACGTGTTCCTAATACAACATCGCGAATTATTTCAAGAGTTTAAGTGATAGTAAAAATCATTTTTACTTTTTGCCGAGATTAAGTTATTATTTTAGAGACTCGTCCACGGTTTCTGGATATAATTCATACTCACTTGCTGTTTTTTTTTATTCGTGTTCCTCATACAACATTGCGAATTATTTAGACGTATTTATTGATATCGAAAATCATTTTTATTATTTTCCTAGATTTAAGCTACTGTCTTAGAGTCTCGTGCATGGTTTTCGAACACAATTCGTACTCACTTGCTGGTTTCTTTTCTACGTGTCCCTCATACAACATTGCGAATTATTTAGACGTTTTCATTGATATCGAAAATCATTTTTATTATTTTCCCAGATTTAATCTACTGTCGTACAGACTCGTGCACAGTTTTCGCATACTATTCATATTCACTTGCTGGTTTCTTTTCTACGTGTTCCTAATATAACATGGCGAATTATTTAAACAGTTTAACTGACAGTGAAAATCATTTATATTTTTTGCCGAGATTAAGTTATTATTTTAGAGACTCGTCCACGGTTTCTGGATATAATTCATACTCACTTGCTGGTTTCTTTTCTACGTGTTCCTCATACAACATTGCGAAATATTTCAACAGTTTAAGTGACAGTGAAAATCATTTATATTTTTTTCCGAGATTAACTTATTATTTTAGAGGTTCGTGCACGGTTGTGGATACGATTCATACTCACTTTACATTATTATGATTTATTAACCATTTAGTAGTGTTATTTCTAGTTTATGAATAATTAATTTAAAATTTTTTCTTTATTTTTCAGTTTCTGTGTTTTTACTTTCGGCCACTTTTTCGGAAATAACTTTGTTATTTTCATACACTACCTTATACACATGATCCTCATACGAGCTGTCGTTTTACCAGATTCATTTGACATATATTCGACCAAAAATAATAGTTTGTCAGCGGATGAGAAAATCGATACAGGAAATATTTTTCGTCATTTATTCTTTTCGAGTACTTTTCCAGATACAGTTATTCAATGAGAATAGCTTTGCTTGGCTATACTTTCAAAAGAATGACATACGCCTGAGTGTTGTTAAGGAAACCATGAGATTGGGTATTTCAAACGTGATTGTAATTTTTGCCATGACTTGAGTACGCACATGTAGGGTCCGAAAGGGGTTAAAAAAGGATTAAGGGATTAAAGGTTTGGGGTCGCTCATAGTGGATCGCGTGGGCCGCAGTCGGTATGGTATCTTGACCGTCGATGAAACACGTGGACACCGCCTGTAAAACCCAGATGTCCAACAGCCGATAAAAACCAGGTCTGAGTAACCGGCCGGCAATACAATAGAACACTAGAGCAGGCGATCCGAGCGTCGGTACACGTGTCCGTCGGTATTGTACGTCGGTACACATGTTCGCCGGTACGTCGGTACGCAGCGGAGAGCAGTCGGCAAGTTGGTGGGGTAACGCGCCGGCGTCGGCGCCGCGGTAGTGGGGCAAACGCGCAGCAAGGTCGTCTGACAGCTAAGAGCACTCGCACTCATCATTCTGCTCACAGCGCTCGAGTCATTCGCTTGTGTTGACGTTTTGGTGTGGCGTTCGTGGTGACCTTTCCCTTGTTGACTTCACTTTCGGCTTTTAGTTTTCGGCATTACTTCAGAGTTATTATACGTGTTCCTAATACAGCATCGAGACTTATTTAAACAGTTTAAGTGATAGTGAAAATCATTTTTATTATTTTTCGAGATTTAAGTTATTATTTTAGAGACTCGTGCACGGTTTTCGGATACCATTCATACTCACTTGCTGGTTTCTTTTCTACGTGTTCCTAATACAACATCGCGAATTATTTAAACTGTTTAAGTGATAGTGAGAATCATTTTTATTATTTTTCGAGATTTAAGTTATTATTTTAGAGACTCGTGCACGGTTTTCGGATACCATTCATAGTCACTTGCTGGTTTCTTTTCTACGTGTTCCTAATACAACATCGCGAATTATTTCAACAGTTTAAGTGACAGTGAAAATAATTTTTATTTTTTTTCGAGATTTAAGGTACTGTCTTAGAGACTTGAGCACGATTTTCGGATACCATTCATAGTCACTTGCTGCTTTCTTTTTTACGTGTTCTTAATACAACATCGCGAATTATTTCAAGAGTTTAAATGATAGTAAAAATCATTTTTACTTTTTGCCGAGATTAAGTTATTATTTTAGAGACTCGTGCACGGTTTTTTGGATACCATTCATACTTTTATACACTTGCTGGTTTCGGTTGGGGTACCTTTGCCAGAAAAGGAGCTATGCACCGTAAACAATATTTTTGGAGGTTTTTGATTTTTCACGGCTTGGATTTTGATTTTAAAAATCTGCAAAAATTACACAACATGCGGCTCATCATTAGACATGTCTCTGATTTTTTTCAACCTTATATCTTCGTGAGGAGAGGAGTTATTCGTAAAAACGATATTTTCGGGAGTTTTAGATTTTTCACGGCTTAGATTTTGATTCCAAAAATCTGTAAAAATTACACAACATGTGCCTCGTCACTAGACATGTCTCAGATTTTTTTCAATCTTAAACCTTCGCCGGGAGATGAGCTATTGGTCATAAACCATATTTTCGGGAGTTTTTGATTTTTCACGGCTTAGATCTTTATTCGAAAAATCTGTAAAAATTACACAACATGCGGCTCATCATTAGACATGTCTCTGATTTTTTTCAACCTTATATCTTCGTGAGGAGAGGAGTTATTCGTAAAAACGATATTTTCGGGAGTTTTTGATTTTTCACGGCTTAGATTTTGATTCCAAAAATCTGTAAAAATTACACAACATGCGCCTCGTCACCAGACATTGCTTCGATTTTTTTCAATCTTATACCCTCGCCGGGAGATGAGCTATTGGTCATAAACCATATTTTCGGGAGTTTTTGATTTTTCACGACTTAGATCTTGATTCCAAAAATCTGCAAAAATTACACAACATGTGCCTCGTCACCGAACATGTCTCAGATTTTTTTCAATCTTATACCTTCGCCGGGAGATGAGCTATTGGTCATAAACCATATTTTCGGGAGTTTTTGATTTTTCACGGCTTAGATCTTGATTCCAAAAATCTGCAAAAATTACACAACATGTGCCTCGTCACCGAACATGTCTCAGATTTTTTTCAATCTTATACCTTCGCCGGCAGAGGAGCTATTCGCAAAAAACGATATTTTCGGGCGTTTTTGATTTTTCACGGCTTAGATCTTGATTCCAAAAATCTACGGAAATTACACAACATGCGCCTTATCAGCAGGCGTATGTCTGATTTTTTTCGTAATTTTATCTGCACTGTGTAACGAGATATCGAGCAAAAAGGCAATTTTTCCATTTTTGCCTCGAGTCATAGGAAAACCCTACGATACCTCCTTATATGTCATAGAGTCGTGTCAAGATATCTCAGTTTCACATGAAAATCATGGTTCGTCTGACCAGTTTGAGCACTTTTCACTCAAACATTTTCTCCTACATTCTCCCTTCAGATTTTTTCGATTTTTCGTCATTTTCGGCACTTTCCTAAATCGTTCATAGATCGATTGTTAGAGCATTGAAACGCATAAAAAACGTAGAATCGGTCGCATAGACGCCGGCATTGTATCATAAACCATCTAATAGGCAATCCCATCTAATTAATTTACACTTTCTCACTTATTCGGGCTCGTCCACGTTCTCCAATCTTCCCGATCGTTTCGGGGGTGAGAATTTACAGTAGGGATTCAGTATTCAGTCACGAATCGACGGTATAAGTTCCAGAGCTCTTGCTCAAAGTTTATTTCTTCGCCAAAAAAAATTTCAAGACCTTCAAATTTTTTCGACTATTTGTCATTTTCGGTACTTTCCTGAATCGTTCATAGATGGATTTTATTGAGAAAACAGAGTCAATAGTGCAGTTTGAGTATCATTTTTGTCTATACTAAGTTACAAATTATAGCGCATAGACACATGGGGTCTTTGTGGACATAGTTCGTTAACGGCAACGCATTTTAATAAGAGCTCTAGGCAAAATCATATGGTGCGCACACGTGGTGTTCAGGTATAGGCTACTTTAACCTGACGACCGTCATTAAAGTCGGGTATTGTTTGAAAGGGCGACGGTCCGAGGGTCGGCAAGCGCTCCGATCCTGTATTGTCAAGGGTTTTAAAATCAGGAATTTAGTTATTTGGAATTCTGTCGTGGGGTGGGGGCAGGGGCGAGAAAAGTGGGGTGCTTTCTGGCAAAATACTGTGACGAGCAGTGCGTCACTTACATTCGAACTGTCTTGTCGACAATACATAGATTCATTAGTGACATACACACTCCGCTTAACACATTCGTGACAAGAAGTATTCCATTTCATGGTACTCGAATATCTTCGCCGTCTTGCAAATTAATTAGAAGCATCAATTAAACGCGTGTATAATGTGAGAAAGTGTGCTTTGTGTGTCAGTTTAGTGAAATTCTCATCGTCATAGAAGTTTCCTTATACTACAAGTGTGTCTAACGCGTGTGTCATGTGTCAACGCGAGATTTATTCCTCATACGTTTTCAATTCTATCGATTCTCGAGTTAGAACCGGTTTTTCTACTTTCTGTTATATTTCACGGCTTACATCTTGAATTACAAAATCTGCAAAAATTGCATAACATATGCCTCATCAGCAATCGTGACTTAGATTTTTCTCAAACTCGTACCCGCGCCGGGACAAAAGCTATTCGTCAAAAACGATATTTTCGGCGGTTTTAGATTTTTCACGGCTTAGATCTTGATTCCAAAAATCTGTAAAAATTACACAACATGCGCCTCGTCACCAGACATGTCTTCGATTTTTTTCAATCTTATACCTTCGCCGGGAGATGAGCTATTGGTCATAAACCATATTTTCGGGAGTTTTTGATTTTTCACGGCTTAGATCTTGATTCCAAAAATCTGTAAAAATTACACAACATGCGCCTCGTCACCAGACATGTCTTCGATTTTTTTCAATCTTATACCTTCGCCGGGAGATGAGCTATTGGTCATAAACCATATTTTCGGGAGTTTTTGTTTTTTCACAACTTAGATCTTGATTCCAAAAATCTGTAAAAATTACACAACATGTGCCTCGTCACTAGACATGTCTCAGATTTTTTTCAATCTTATACCTTCGCCGGGAGATGAGCTATTGGTCATAAACCATATTTTCGGGAGTTTTTGATTTTTCACGGCTTAGATCTTGATTCCAAAAATCTGTAAAAATTACACGACATGCGCCTCGTCACCAGACATGTCTTTGATTTTTTTCAATCTTATACCTTCGCCGGGAGATGAGCTATTGGTCATAAACCATATTTTCGGGAGTTTTTGATTTTTCACGGCTTAGATCTTGATTCCAAAAATCTGTAAAAATTAGACGACGCGCTTCATCACTAGACATGTCTCTGATTTTTTTCAATCTTATACCTTCGCCGGGAGATGAGCTATTCTTCATAAACCATATTTTCGGGAGTTTTTGATTTTTCACGGCTTAGCTCTTGATTCCAAAAATCTGTAAAAATTACACAACATGCGCCTCACCACCAGACATGTCTTCGATTTTTTTCAATCTTATACCTTCGCCGGGGGATGAGCTATTGGTCATAACCGATATTTTCGGGAGTTTTTGTTTTTTCACGGCTTAGATCTTGATTCCAAAAATCTGTAAAAATTACACGACATGCGCCTCGTCACTAGACATGTCTCTGATTTTTTCCAAACTTATACCTTCGCCAGGCGAGGAGCTATTGGTCATAAAGCATATTTTCGGGAGTTTTTGATTTTTCACGGCTTAGATTTTGATTCCAAAAATCTGTAAAAATTGCACGACATGCGCCTCGTCACTAGACATGTCTCAGATTTTTTTCAATCTTATACCTTCGCCGGGAGATGAGCTATTGGTCATAAACCATATTTTCGGGCGTTTTTGATTTTTCACGGCTTAGATCTTGATTCCAAAAATCTACGGAAATTATACAACATGCGCCTTATTAGCAGGCGTATGTCTGATTTTTTTCGTAATTTTATCTGCACTGCGTAACGAGATATCGAGCAAAAAGGCAATTTTTCCATTTTTGCCTCGAGTCATAGAAAAAACCTGCGATACCGCCTTATATGTCATAAAGTCGTGTTAAGATATCTCAGTTTCACATGAAAATAGTGGTTCGTCTGACCAGTTTGAGCACTTTTCACTCGAACATTTTCTCCTACATTCTCCCTTCAGATTTTTTCGATTTCTCGTCATTTTCGGCACTTTCCTGAATCGTTCATAGATCGATTGTTAGAGCATTGAAACGCGTAGAGACCATAGAATCGGTGGCGTAGACGCCGGCATTGTACCTTAAGCCGTCTAATAAGCAACCCCATCTAATTAATTTACACTTTCTCACTTATTCGGGCTCGTCCACGTTCTCTAACCTTCCCGAAGGTTTCGGGGGCTAGGATTTAGAGTAGAGATTCAGTATTCAGTCACGAATCGACGGTATAAGTTCCAGAGCTCTTGCTCGAAATTTATTTTTTCGCCAAAAAAAATGTCAAGGCTAACCCCTTCAGATTTTTTCGATTTTTCGTCATTTTCGGCACTTTCCTAAATCGTTCATAGATCGATTGTTAGAGCATTGAAACGCGTAGAAAACGTAGAATCGGTCGCGTAGACGCCGGCATTGTATCATAAACCATCTAATAGGCAATCCCATCTAATTAATTAACACTTTCTCATTTATTCGGGCTCCTCCACGTTCTCCAACCTTCCCGATCGTTTCGGGGGTTAGAATTTACAGTAGGGATTCAGTATTCAGTCACGAATCGACGGTATAAGTTCCAGAGCTCTTGCTCGAAATTTATTTTTTCGTCAAAAAAAATGTCAAGGCTAACCCCTTCAGATTTTTTCGATTTTTCGTCATTTTCGGCACTTTCCTAAATCGTTCATAGATCGATTGTTAGAGCATTGAAACGCATAAAAAACGTAGAATCGGTCGCATAGACGCCGGCATTGTATCATAAACCATCTAATAGGCAATCCCATCTAATTAATTTACACTTTCTCACTTATTCGGGCTCGTCCACGTTCTCCAATCTTCCCGATCGTTTCGGGGGTGAGAATTTACAGTAGGGATTCAGTATTCAGTCACGAATCGACGGTATAAGTTCCAGAGCTCTTGCTCAAAGTTTATTTCTTCGCCAAAAAAAATTTCAAGACCTTCAAATTTTTTCGACTATTTGTCATTTTCGGTACTTTCCTGAATCGTTCATAGATGGATTTTATTGAGAAAACAGAGTCAATAGTGCAGTTTGAGTATCATTTTTGTCTATACTAAGTTACAAATTATAGCGCATAGACACATGGGGTCTTTGTGGACATAGTTCGTTAACGGCAACGCATTTTAATAAGAGCTCTAGGCAAAATCATATGGTGCGCACACGTGGTGTTCAGGTATAGGCTACTTTAACCTGACGACCGTCATTAAAGTCGGGTATTGTTTGAAAGGGCGACGGTCCGAGGGTCGGCAAGCGCTCCGATCCTGTATTGTCAAGGGTTTTAAAATCAGGAATTTAGTTATTTGGAATTCTGTCGTGGGGTGGGGGCAGGGGCGAGAAAAGTGGGGTGCTTTCTGGCAAAATACTGTGACGAGCAGTGCGTCACTTACATTCGAACTGTCTTGTCGACAATACATAGATTCATTAGTGACATACACACTCCGCTTAACACATTCGTGACAAGAAGTATTCCATTTCATGGTACTCGAATATCTTCGCCGTCTTGCAAATTAATTAGAAGCATCAATTAAACGCGTGTATAATGTGAGAAAGTGTGCTTTGTGTGTCAGTTTAGTGAAATTCTCATCGTCATAGAAGTTTCCTTATACTACAAGTGTGTCTAACGCGTGTGTCATGTGTCAACGCGAGATTTATTCCTCATACGTTTTCAATTCTATCGATTCTCGAGTTAGAACCGGTTTTTCTACTTTCTGTTATATTTCACGGCTTACATCTTGAATTACAAAATCTGCAAAAATTGCATAACATATGCCTCATCAGCAATCGTGACTTAGATTTTTCTCAAACTCGTACCCGCGCCGGGACAAAAGCTATTCGTCAAAAACGATATTTTCGGCGGTTTTAGATTTTTCACGGCTTAGATCTTGATTCCAAAAATCTGTAAAAATTACACAACATGCGCCTCGTCACCAGACATGTCTTCGATTTTTTTCAATCTTATACCTTCGCCGGGAGATGAGCTATTGGTCATAAACCATATTTTCGGGAGTTTTTGATTTTTCACGGCTTAGATCTTGATTCCAAAAATCTGTAAAAATTACACAACATGCGCCTCGTCACCAGACATGTCTTCGATTTTTTTCAATCTTATACCTTCGCCGGGAGATGAGCTATTGGTCATAAACCATATTTTCGGGAGTTTTTGTTTTTTCACAACTTAGATCTTGATTCCAAAAATCTGTAAAAATTACACAACATGTGCCTCGTCACTAGACATGTCTCAGATTTTTTTCAATCTTATACCTTCGCCGGGAGATGAGCTATTGGTCATAAACCATATTTTCGGGAGTTTTTGATTTTTCACGGCTTAGATCTTGATTCCAAAAATCTGTAAAAATTACACGACATGCGCCTCGTCACCAGACATGTCTTTGATTTTTTTCAATCTTATACCTTCGCCGGGAGATGAGCTATTGGTCATAAACCATATTTTCGGGAGTTTTTGATTTTTCACGGCTTAGATCTTGATTCCAAAAATCTGTAAAAATTAGACGACGCGCTTCATCACTAGACATGTCTCTGATTTTTTTCAATCTTATACCTTCGCCGGGAGATGAGCTATTCTTCATAAACCATATTTTCGGGAGTTTTTGATTTTTCACGGCTTAGCTCTTGATTCCAAAAATCTGTAAAAATTACACAACATGCGCCTCACCACCAGACATGTCTTCGATTTTTTTCAATCTTATACCTTCGCCGGGGGATGAGCTATTGGTCATAACCGATATTTTCGGGAGTTTTTGTTTTTTCACGGCTTAGATCTTGATTCCAAAAATCTGTAAAAATTACACGACATGCGCCTCGTCACTAGACATGTCTCTGATTTTTTCCAAACTTATACCTTCGCCAGGCGAGGAGCTATTGGTCATAAAGCATATTTTCGGGAGTTTTTGATTTTTCACGGCTTAGATTTTGATTCCAAAAATCTGTAAAAATTGCACGACATGCGCCTCGTCACTAGACATGTCTCAGATTTTTTTCAATCTTATACCTTCGCCGGGAGATGAGCTATTGGTCATAAACCATATTTTCGGGCGTTTTTGATTTTTCACGGCTTAGATCTTGATTCCAAAAATCTACGGAAATTATACAACATGCGCCTTATTAGCAGGCGTATGTCTGATTTTTTTCGTAATTTTATCTGCACTGCGTAACGAGATATCGAGCAAAAAGGCAATTTTTCCATTTTTGCCTCGAGTCATAGAAAAAACCTGCGATACCGCCTTATATGTCATAAAGTCGTGTTAAGATATCTCAGTTTCACATGAAAATAGTGGTTCGTCTGACCAGTTTGAGCACTTTTCACTCGAACATTTTCTCCTACATTCTCCCTTCAGATTTTTTCGATTTCTCGTCATTTTCGGCACTTTCCTGAATCGTTCATAGATCGATTGTTAGAGCATTGAAACGCGTAGAGACCATAGAATCGGTGGCGTAGACGCCGGCATTGTACCTTAAGCCGTCTAATAAGCAACCCCATCTAATTAATTTACACTTTCTCACTTATTCGGGCTCGTCCACGTTCTCTAACCTTCCCGAAGGTTTCGGGGGCTAGGATTTAGAGTAGAGATTCAGTATTCAGTCACGAATCGACGGTATAAGTTCCAGAGCTCTTGCTCGAAATTTATTTTTTCGCCAAAAAAAATGTCAAGGCTAACCCCTTCAGATTTTTTCGATTTTTCGTCATTTTCGGCACTTTCCTAAATCGTTCATAGATCGATTGTTAGAGCATTGAAACGCGTAGAAAACGTAGAATCGGTCGCGTAGACGCCGGCATTGTATCATAAACCATCTAATAGGCAATCCCATCTAATTAATTAACACTTTCTCATTTATTCGGGCTCCTCCACGTTCTCCAACCTTCCCGATCGTTTCGGGGGTTAGAATTTACAGTAGGGATTCAGTATTCAGTCACGAATCGACGGTATAAGTTCCAGAGCTCTTGCTCGAAATTTATTTTTTCGTCAAAAAAAATGTCAAGGCTAACCCCTTCAGATTTTTTCGATTTTTCGTCATTTTCGGCACTTTCCTAAATCGTTCATAGATCGATTGTTGGAGCATAGAAACGCGTAGAAAACCTAGAATCGGTGGCGTAGACGCCGGCATTGTACCTTAAGCCGTCTAATAAGCAACACCTCCTAATTAATTTACTCCTCCTCATTTATTCGGGCTCGTCCACGTTCTCCAACCTTCCCGATCGTTTCGGGGGTTAGAATTTACAGTAGGGATTCGGTTTTCAGTCACGAATCGACGGTATAAGTTCCAGAGCTCTTGCTCGAAATTTATTTTTTCGTCAAAAAAAATGTCAAGGCTAACCCCTTCAGATTTTTTCGATTTTTCGTCATTTTCGGCACTTTCCTAAATCGTTCATAGATCGATTGTTAGAGCATAGAAACGCGTAGAAAACCTAGAATCCGTGGCGTAAACGCCGACATTGCATTACTAAACCCTCTCCTAGGGTCGCCTTCGTTATTTCGCCCTTTCTGCTTTATTCGACACCCTCCACTACGCGGTGTCCAACCTTTGCTACAGCATTTTCATTTGCAATCCAATATCTTTAGACTTCTCTATACCTATTACTTTATTAAACATTCTACTACAATAAACAAACTCGCATGTAATTTAATGCCTATTTCATACTAATTTGTTATAGGTGGTGACAGCATGAATGTTCGTGGATTATCATCATGTCAGCTTCATCTCAAGGTCCTTCCCTACAATCTTCCCTTCCCTTCTCTACATTACACACCCTACAACCACCCCTTCCCTTCTCTATACTACACACACCCTACAACCACCCCTTCCCTTCTCTACACTACACACCCGACAACCTCCTCTTCCCTTCTCTACACTACACACCCTACAACCACCCCTTCCCTTGTCTATACTACACACACCCTACAACCTTCCCTTCCCTTCTCTACACTACAACACCCTACATCCTTCCACAAGTCCCAACCCAAGTAGCAGAACTCCCCTGTATTATAATACATAATAATAAGAAACATGTATGAAACCAACAACTTCTTGAATAAATGAAGTGTATAAACTAACTTGGTCTTGTACTTATGAACCCATCCTTGCTTAATACCGAAAATTTTCTAAGTCCAAACGTGGGAAATTTTTTTGAAATTGATGACGTCACTGATGACGTCATCAATGACGTCACCAACTATGACGTCATCGTCACGCATGACTGCACAGGAAAAAGTTCAAAAATTTCCACTATGACGTCACAGAGAAAATGCCTAATTTTTGGTACAAAGTTACAATTTTTGACGAATTTTCTCTGTGACGTCATAGTGGAAATTTTTGAACTTTTTCCTGTGCAGTCAAGCGGAACGATGACGTCACTTCCGGTGACGTCATTGATGACGTCATCGTTCCGCTTGACTGCACACGAAAAAGTTCAAAAATTTCCACTATGACGTCACAGAGAAAATGCCTCATTTTTGGTACAAAGTTACAATTTTTGACGAATTTTCTCTGTGACGTCATAGTGGAAATTTTTGAACTTTTTCGTGTGCAGTCAAGCGGAACGATGACGTCATCAATGACGTCACCGGAAGTGACGTCATCGTTCCGCTTGACTGCACAGGAAAAAGTTCAAAAATTTCCACTATGACGTCACAGAGAAAATGCCTCATTTTTGGTACAAAGTTACAATTTTTGACGAATTTTCTCTGTGACGTCATAGTGGAAATTTTTGAACTTTTTCGTGTGCAGTCAAGCGGAACGATGACGTCATCAATGACGTCACCGGAAGTGACGTCATCGTTCCGCTTGACTGCACACGAAAAAGTTCAAAAATTTTCTCTGTGACGTCATAGAGAAAATTCGTCAAAAATTGTAACTTTGTACCAAAAATTAGGCATTTTCTCTGTGACGTCATAGTGGAAATTTTTGAACTTTTTCGTGTGCAGTCAAGCGGAACGATGACGTCATCAATGACGTCACCGGAAGTGACGTCATCGTTCCGCTTGACTGCACAGGAAAAAGTTCAAAAATTTTCTCTGTGACGTCATAGAGAAAATTCGTCAAAAATTGTAACTTTGTACCAAAAATTAGGCATTTTCTCTGTGACGTCATAGTGGAAATTTTTGAACTTTTTCCTGTGCAGTCAAGCGGAACGATGACGTCATTATTCTGTGACGTCATTGATGACGTCATCAGTGACGTCACAAATTTTAAAAAAAAATTCCGCGTTTGGACTTAGAAAATTTTTCACCAAGGAACATTGAGAATTTTCAGTACGATTCTACGTTTCTACGCGTTTCTATGCTCTAACAATCGATCTATGAACGATTTAGGAAAGTGCCGAAAATGACGAAAAATCGAAAAAATCTGAAGGGGTTAGCCTTGACATTTTTTTTGACGAAAAAATAAATTTCGAGCAAGAGCTCTGGAACTTATACCGTCGATTCGTGACTGAAAACCGAATCCCTACTGTAAATTCTAACCCCCGAAACGATCGGGAAGGTTGGAGAACGTGGACGAGCCCGAATAAATGAGGAGGAGTAAATTAATTAGGAGGTGTTGCTTATTAGACGGCTTAAGGTACAATGCCGGCGTCTACGCCACCGATTCTAGGTTTTCTACGCGTTTCTATGCTCCAACAATCGATCTATGAACGATTTAGGAAAGTGCCGAAAATGACGAAAAATCGAAAAAATCTGAAGGGGTTAGCCTTGACATTTTTTTTGACGAAAAAATAAATTTCGAGCAAGAGCTCTGGAACTTATACCGTCGATTCGTGACTGAAAACCGAATCCCTACTGTAAATTCTAACCCCCGAAACGATCGGGAAGGTTGGAGAACGTGGACGAGCCCGAATAAATGAGGAGGAGTAAATTAATTAGGAGGTGTTGCTTATTAGACGGCTTAAGGTACAATGCCGGCGTCTACGCCACCGATTCTAGGTTTTCTACGCGTTTCTATGCTCCAACAATCGATCTATGAACGATTCAGGAAAGTGCCGAAAATGACGAGAAATCGAAAAAATCTGAAGGCAGAATGTAGGAGAAAATGTTCGAGTGAAAAGTGCTCAAACTGGTCAGACGAACCACTATTTTCATGTGAAACTGAGATATCTTAACACGATTTTATGACATATAAGGAGGTATCGTCGGTTTTTTCTATGACTCGAGGCAAAAATGGAGAAATTGCCTTTTTGCTCGATATCTCGTTACACAGTGCAGATAAAATTACGAAAAAAATCAGACATACGCCTGCTGATAAGGCGCATGTTGTGTAATTTCCGTAGATTTTTGGAATCAAGATCTAAGCCGTGAAAAATCAAAAACGCCCGAAAATATCGTTTTCGACAAATATTTCCTCTACTGATACAGCTACGAGTTTGAGAAAAATCGGAGACACGTCTGCTAGTACAACGCACATCGTATAATTTTTACAGATTTTTCGAATTAAGATCTAAGTCGTGAAAAATCAAAAACTCCCGAAAATATGGTTTATAACCAATAGCTCAGCTCCCGGCGAAGGTATAAGATTGAAAAAAATCTGAGACACGTCGGCTGACGAGGCGCATGTTGTGTAATTTTTACAGATTTTTCGAATCAAGATCTAAGCCGTGAAAAATCAAAAACTCCCGAAAATATGGTTTATGACCAATAGCTCATCTCCCGGCGAAGGAATAAGATTTAAAAAAATCTGAGACACGTCGGCTGACGAGGCGCATGTTGTGTAATTTTTACAGATTTTTCGAATCAAGATCTAAGCCGTGAAAAATCGGAAACTCCCGAAAATATGGTTTATGACCAATAGCTTATCTCCCGGCGAAGGTATAAGATTGAAAAAAATCTGAGACACGTCGGCTGACGAGGCGCATGTTGTCTAATTTTTACAGATTTTTCGAATCAAGATCTAAGCCGTGAAAAATCGGAAACTCCCGAAAATATGGTTTATGACTATTAGCTCATCTCCCGGCGAAGGCATAAGATTGAAAAAAATCTGAGACATGTTCGGTGACGAGGCACATGTTGTGTAATTTTTGCAGATTTTTGGAATCAAGATCTAAGCCGTGAAAAATCAAAAAATCCCGAAAATATGGTTTATGACCAATAGCTCAGCTCCCGGCGAAGGTATAAGATTGAAAAAAATCTGAGACATGTTCGGTGACGAGGCACATGTTGTGTAATTTTTGCAGATTTTTGGAATCAAGATCTAAGCCGTGAAAAATCGGAAACTCCCGAAAATATGGTTTATGACCAATAGCTCATCTCCCGGCGAAGGTATAAGATTGAAAAAAATCTGAGACATGTTCGGTGACGAAGCACATGTTGTGTAATTTTTGCAGATTTTTGGAATCAAGATCTAAGCCGTGAAAAATCAAAAACTCCCGAAAATATGGTTTATGACCAATAGCTCAGCTCCCGGCGAAGGTATAAGATTGAAAAAAATCTGAGACACGTCGGCTGACGAGGCGCATGTTGTCTAATTTTTACAGATTTTTCGAATCAAGATCTAAGCCGTGAAAAATCGGAAACTCCCGAAAATATGGTTTATGACTATTAGCTCATCTCCCGGCGAAGGCATAAGATTGAAAAAAATCTGAGACATGTTCGGTGACGAGGCACATGTTGTGTAATTTTTGCAGATTTTTGGAATCAAGATCTAAGCCGTGAAAAATCAAAAAATCCCGAAAATATGGTTTATGACCAATAGCTCAGCTCCCGGCGAAGGTATAAGATTGAAAAAAATCTGAGACATGTTCGGTGACGAGGCACATGTTGTGTAATTTTTGCAGATTTTTGGAATCAAGATCTAAGCCGTGAAAAATCGGAAACTCCCGAAAATATGGTTTATGACCAATAGCTCATCTCCCGGCGAAGGTATAAGATTGAAAAAAATCTGAGACATGTTCGGTGACGAAGCACATGTTGTGTAATTTTTGCAGATTTTTGGAATCAAGATCTAAGCCGTGAAAAATCAAAAACTCCCGAAAATATGGTTTATGACTATTAGCTCATCTCCCGGCGAAGGTATAAGATTGAAAAAAATCTGAGACATGTCTGGTGACGAAGCACATGTTGTGTAATTTTTGCAGATTTTTGGAATCAAGATCTAAGCCGTGAAAAATCAAAAACTCCCGAAAATATGGTTTATGACCAACAGCTCATCTCCCGGCGAAGGTATAAGATTGAAAAAAATCTGAGACATGTTCGGTGACGAAGCACATGTTGTGTAATTTTTGCAGATTTTTGGAATCAAGATCTAAGCCGTGAAAAATCAAAAACTCCCGAAAATATGGTTTATGACCAATAGCTCATCTCCCGGCGAAGGTATAAGATTGAGAAAAATCGGAGACATGTCTGGTGACGAGGCGCATGTTGTGTAATTTTTACAGATTTTTGGAATCAAGATCTAAGCCGTGAAAAATCAAAAAGTCCCGAAAATATGGTTTATGACCAATAGCTCATCTCCCGGCGAAGGTATAAGATTGAAAAAAATCTGAGACACGTCGGCTGACAAGGCGCATGTTGTGTAATTTTTACAGATTTTTTGAATCAAGATCTAAGCCGTGAAAAATCGGAAACTCCCGAAAATATGGTTTATGACTATTAGCTCATCTCCCGGCGAAGGTATAAGATTGAAAAAAATCTGAGACATGTTCGGTGACGAAGCACATGTTGTGTAATTTTTGCAGATTTTTGGAATCAAGATCTAAGCCGTGAAAAATCAAAAACTCCCGAAAATATGGTTTATGACCAATAGCTCATCTCCCGGCGAAGGTATAAGATTGAAAAAAATCTGAGACACGTCGGCTGACAAGGCGCATGTTGTGTAATTTTTACAGATTTTTGGAATCAAGATCTAAGCCGTGAAAAATCAAAAACTCCCGAAAATATGGTTTATGACCAATAGCTCATCTCCCGGCGAAGGTATAAGATTGAAAAAAATCTGAGACACGTCGGCTGACGAGGCGCATGTTGTGTAATTTTTACAGATTTTGCGAATCAAGATCTAAGCCGTGAAAAATCGGAAACTCCCGAAAATATGGTTTATGACCAATAGCTCATCTCCCGGCGAAGGTATAAGATTTAAAAAAATCTGAGACATGTTCGGTGACGAGGCACATGTTGTGTAATTTTTGCAGATTTTTGGAATCAAGATCTAAGCCGTGAAAAATCAAAAACTCCCGAAAATATGGTTTATGACCAATAGCTCAGCTCCCGGCGAAGGTATAAGATTGAAAAAAATCTGAGACATGTTCGGTGACGAGGCACATGTTGTGTAATTTTTGCAGATTTTTGGAATCAAGATCTAAGCCGTGAAAAATCAAAAACTCCCGAAAATATGGTTTATGACCAATAGCTCAGCTCCCGGCGAAGGTATAAGATTGAAAAAAATCTGAGACACGTCGGCTGACGAGGCGCATGTTGTCTAATTTTTACAGATTTTTCGAATCAAGATCTAAGCCGTGAAAAATCGGAAACTCCCGAAAATATGGTTTATGACTATTAGCTCATCTCCCGGCGAAGGTATAAGATTGAAAAAAATCTGAGACATGTTCGGTGACGAAGCACATGTTGTGTAATTTTTGCAGATTTTTGGAATCAAGATCTAAGCCGTCAAAAATCAAAAACTCCCGAAAATATGGTTTATGACCAATAGCTCATCTCCCGGCGAAGGTATAAGATTGAAAAAAATCGGAGACATGTCTGGTGACGAGGCGCATGTTGTGTAATTTTTACAGATTTTTGGAATCAAGATCTAAGCCGTGAAAAATCAAAAACTCCCGAAAATATGGTTTATGACCAATAGCTCATCTCCCGGCGAAGGTATAAGATTGAAAAAAATCTGAGACACGTCGGCTGACAAGGCGCATGTTGTGTAATTTTTACAGATTTTTTGAATCAAGATCTAAGCCGTGAAAAATCAAAAACTCCCGAAAATGTGGTTTATGACCAATAGCTCATCTCCCGGCGAAGGTATAAGATTTAAAAAAATCTGAGACACGTCGGCTGACGAGGCGCATGTTGTCTAATTTTTACAGATTTTTCGAATCAAGATCTAAGCCGTGAAAAATCGGAAACTCCCGAAAATATGGTTTATGACTATTAGCTCATCTCCCGGCGAAGGTATAAGATTGAAAAAAATCTGAGACATGTCTGGTGACGAAGCACATGTTGTGTAATTTTTGCAGATTTTTGGAATCAAGATCTAAGCCGTGAAAAATCAAAAACTCCCGAAAATATGGTTTATGACCAATAGCTCATCTCCCGGCGAAGGTATAAGATTGAAAAAAATCTGAGACACGTCGGCTGACAAGGCGCATGTTGTGTAATTTTTACAGATTTTTTGAATCAAGATCTAAGCCGTGAAAAATCGGAAACTCCCGAAAATATGGTTTATGACTATTAGCTCATCTCCCGGCGAAGGTATAAGATTGAAAAAAATCTGAGACATGTTCGGTGACGAAGCACATGTTGTGTAATTTTTGCAGATTTTTGGAATCAAGATCTAAGCCGTGAAAAATCAAAAACTCCCGAAAATATGGTTTATGACCAATAGCTCATCTCCCGGCGAAGGTATAAGATTGAAAAAAATCTGAGACACGTCGGCTGACAAGGCGCATGTTGTGTAATTTTTACAGATTTTTGGAATCAAGATCTAAGCCGTGAAAAATCAAAAACTCCCGAAAATATGGTTTATGACCAATAGCTCATCTCCCGGCGAAGGTATAAGATTGAAAAAAATCTGAGACACGTCGGCTGACGAGGCGCATGTTGTGTAATTTTTACAGATTTTGCGAATCAAGATCTAAGCCGTGAAAAATCGGAAACTCCCGAAAATATGGTTTATGACCAATAGCTCATCTCCCGGCGAAGGTATAAGATTTAAAAAAATCTGAGACATGTTCGGTGACGAGGCACATGTTGTGTAATTTTTGCAGATTTTTGGAATCAAGATCTAAGCCGTGAAAAATCGGAAACTCCCGAAAATATGGTTTATGACTATTAGCTCATCTCCCGGCGAAGGTATAAGATTGAAAAAAATCTGAGACATGTTCGGTGACGAAGCACATGTTGTGTAATTTTTGCAGATTTTTGGAATCAAGATCTAAGCCGTCAAAAATCAAAAACTCCCGAAAATATGGTTTATGACCAATAGCTCATCTCCCGGCGAAGGTATAAGATTGAAAAAAATCTGAGACACGTCGGCTGACGAGGCGCATGTTGTGTAATTTTTGCAGATTTTTGGAATCAAGATCTAAGCCGTCAAAAATCAAAAACTCCCGAAAATATGGTTTATGACCAATAGCTCATCTCCCGGCGAAGGTATAAGATTGAAAAAAATCGGAGACATGTCTGGTGACGAGGCGCATGTTGTGTAATTTTTACAGATTTTTGGAATCAAGATCTAAGCCGTGAAAAATCAAAAACTCCCGAAAATATGGTTTATGACCAATAGCTCATCTCCCGGCGAAGGTATAAGATTGAAAAAAATCTGAGACACGTCGGCTGACAAGGCGCATGTTGTGTAATTTTTACAGATTTTTTGAATCAAGATCTAAGCCGTGAAAAATCAAAAACTCCCGAAAATGTGGTTTATGACCAATAGCTCATCTCCCGGCGAAGGTATAAGATTTAAAAAAATCTGAGACACGTCGGCTGACGAGGCGCATGTTGTCTAATTTTTACAGATTTTTCGAATCAAGATCTAAGCCGTGAAAAATCGGAAACTCCCGAAAATATGGTTTATGACTATTAGCTCATCTCCCGGCGAAGGTATAAGATTGAAAAAAATCTGAGACATGTTCGGTGACGAAGCACATGTTGTGTAATTTTTGCAGATTTTTGGAATCAAGATCTAAGCCGTGAAAAATCAAAAACTCCCGAAAATATGGTTTATGACCAATAGCTCATCTCCCGGCGAAGGTATAAGATTGAAAAAAATCTGAGACACGTCGGCTGACAAGGCGCATGTTGTGTAATTTTTACAGATTTTTGGAATCAAGATCTAAGCCGTGAAAAATCAAAAACTCCCGAAAATATGGTTTATGACCAATAGCTCATCTCCCGGCGAAGGTATAAGATTGAAAAAAATCTGAGACACGTCGGCTGACGAGGCGCATGTTGTGTAATTTTTACAGATTTTTCCAATCAAGATCTAAGCCGTGAAAAATCGGAAACTTCCGAAAATATGGTTTATGACCAATAGCTCAGCTCCCGGCGAAGGTATAAGATTGAAAAAAATCTGAGACACGTCGGCTGACGAGGCGCATGTTGTGTAATTTTTACAGATTTTGCGAATCAAGATCTAAGCCGTGAAAAATCAAAAACTCCCGAAAATATGGTTTATGACCAATAGCTCATCTCCCGGCGAAGGTATGAGATTGAAAAAAATCTGAGACATGTTCGGTGACGAGGCACATGTTGTGTAATTTTTGCAGATTTTTGGAATCAAGATCTAAGCCGTGAAAAATCAAAAACTCCCGAAAATATGGTTTATGACCAATAGCTCATCTCCCGGCGAAGGTATAAGATTTAAAAAAATCTGAGACACGTCGGCTGACGAGGCGCATGTTGTGTAATTTTTACAGATTTTTCGAATCAAGATCTAAGCCGTGAAAAATCGGAAACTTCCGAAAATATGGTTTATGACCAATAGCTCAGCTCCCGGCGAAGGTATAAGATTGAAAAAAATCTGAGACACGTCGGCTGACGAGGCGCATGTTGTGTAATTTTTACAGATTTTGCGAATCAAGATCTAAGCCGTGAAAAATCAAAAACTCCCGAAAATATGGTTTATGACCAATAGCTCATCTCCCGGCGAAAGTATAAGATTTAAAAAAATCTGAGACACGTCGGCTGACGAGGCGCATGTTGTGTAATTTTTACAGATTTTTCGAATCAAGATCTAAGCCGTGAAGAATCAAAAACTCCCGAAAATATGGTTTATTACCAATAGCTCCTCTCCCGACGAAGGTATTAGTTTGGAAAAAATCTGAGACATGTCTAGGGATGAGAGGCATGTTGTCTAATTTTTACAGATTTTTGGAATCAAAATCTAAGCCGTGAAAAATCAAAAGCTCCCGAAAATATCGTTTTTACGAATAACTCCTCTCCTCACGAAGATATAAGGTTGAAAAAAATCGGAGACATGTCTAATGATGAGGCGCATGTTGTGTAATTTTTGCAGATTTTTAAAATCAAAATTCAAGCCGTGAAAAATCAAAAACCTCCAAAAATATTGTTTACAGTGCATAGCTCCTCTTCTGGCAAAGGTAACCCAACCGAAACCAGCAAGTGTATAAAAGTATGAATGGTATCCAAAAAACCGTGCACGAGTCTCTAAAATAATAACATAAATCTGGAAAAATAATAAAAATGATTCTCACTGTCACTTAAACTGTTGAAATAATTCGCGACGTTGTATTAGGAACACGTAGAAAAGAAACCAGCAAGTGAGTATGAATGGTATGCGAAAACTGTGCACGAGTCTCTAAGACAGTAGCTTGAATCTCGGAAAAAAATAAAAATTATATTCACTGTCACTTAAACTGTTTAAATAATTCGCGATGTTGTATTAGGAACACGTAGAAAAGAAACCAGCAAGTGAGTATGAATGGAATCCGAAAACCGTGAACGAGTCTCGAAGACAGTAGATTAAATGTCGGAAAATAATAAAAATGATTTGCACTGTCGCTTAAATTGTTTAAATAAATCGCGATGTTGTACTAGGAACACGTAGAAAAGAAACCAGCAAGTGAGTATGAATGGAATCCGAAAACCGTGCACGAGTCTCTAAGACAGTAGCTTAAATCTCGGAAAAAAATAAAAATTATATTCACTGTCACTTAAACTGTTTAAATAATTCGCGATGTTGTATTAGGAACACGTAGAAAAGAAACCAGCAAGTGAGTATGAATGGAATCCGAAAACCGTGAACGAGTCTCTAAGACAGTAGATTAAATGTCGGAAAAAAATAAAAATGATTTTCACTATCACTTAAACTGTTTAAATAATTCGCGATGCTGTATTAGGAACACGTATAATAACTCTGAAGTAATGTCGAAAACTAAAAGCCGAAAGTGAAGTCAACAAGGTAAAGGTCACCACGAACACCACACCAAACGTCAACACAAGCGAATGACTCGAGCGCTGTGAGCAGAATGATGAGTGCGAGTGCTCTCAGCTGTCAGACGACCTTGCTGCGCGCTTGCCCCACTACCTCGGCGCCGACGCCGGCGCGTTACCCCACCAACTTGCCGACTGCTCCCTGCTGCGTCCGACGTACCGACAAACATGTGTACCAACGTACAATACCGACGGACACGTGTACCGACGCTCGGATCGCCTGCTCTAGTGTTCTATTGTATCGCCGGCCGGTTACTCGACCTGGTTTTTATCGGCTGTTGGACATCTGGGTTTTACAGGCGGTGTCCACGTGTTTCATCGACGGTCAAAATACCATACCGACTGCGGCCCACGCGATCCACTATGAGCGACCCCAAACCTTTAATCCCTTAATCCTCTCTTAATCCCTTTCGGACCCTACATGTGCGTACTCAAGTCATGGCAAAAATTACAATCACGTTTGAAATACCCGATCTCAAGGTTTCCTTAACAACACTTAGGCGTATGTCATTCTTTTGAAAGTATAGCAAAGCAAAGCTATTCTCATTGAATAACTGTATCTGGAAGAGTACTCGAAAAGAATAAATGACGAAAAATATTTCCTGTATCGATTTTCTCATCCGCTGACAAACTATTATTTTTGATCGAATATATGTCAAATGAATCTGGTAAAACGACAGCTCGTATGAGGATTATGTGTATAAAGTAGTGTATGAACATAACAAAGTTATTTCCGAAAAAGTAGCCGAAAGTAAAAACACAGAAACTGGAAAATAAAGAACAAATTTTAAATTAATTATTCATAAACTAGAAATAACACTACTAAATGGTTAATAAATCATAATAATGTAAAGTGAGTATGAATCGTATCCACAACCGTGCACGAGCCTCTAGAATAATAAGTTAATCTCGGAAAAAAATATAAATGATTTTCACTATCAGTTAAACTGTTTAAATAATTCGTGATGTTATATTAGGAACACGTAGAAAAGAAACCAGCAAGTGAGTATGAATGGTATCCGAAAACTGTGCACGAGTCTCTAAGTCAGTAGATTAAATCTGGGAAAATAATAAAAATGATTTTCGATATCAATGAAAACGTCTAAATAATTCGCAATGTTGTATTAAGAACACGTAGAAAAGAAACCAGCAAGTGAGTATGAATGGTATCCGAAAACCGTGAACGAGTCTCTAAGACAGTAGATTAAATCTCGGAAAATAATAAAAATGATTTTCGATATCAATAAATACGTCTAAATAATTCCCAATGTTGTATGAGGAACACGAATAAAAAAAAACAGCAAGTGAGTATGAATTATATCCAGAAACCGTGGACGAGTCTCTAAAATAATAACTTAATCTCGGCAAAAAGTAAAAATGATTTTTACTATCACTTAAACTCTTGAAATAATTCGCGATATTGTATTAGGAACACGTAGAAAAGAAAGCAGCATGTGAGTAGGAATGGTATCCGGAAACCGTGCACGAGTCTCTAAGACAGTAGCTTAAATCTCGGAAAAAAATAAAAATTATTTTTACTGTCACTTAAACTGTTGAAATAATTCGCGATGTTGTATTAGGAACACGTAGTAAAGAAACCAGCAAGTGAGTATGAATGGTATGCGAAAACCGTGCACGAGTCTCTAAGACAATAGCTTAAATCTCGGAAAAAAATAAAAATGATTTTCACTATCCTTAAACTGTCTAAATAATTCGCAATGCTGTATTAGGAACACGTAGAAAAGAAACCAGGAAGTGACTATGAATGGTATCCGAAAACCGTGCTCAAGTCTCTAAGACAGTAGATTAAATGTCGGAAAAAAATAAAAATGATTTTCACTATCACTTAAACTGTTTAAATAATTCGCGATGCTGTATTAGGAACACGTATAATAACTCTGAAGTAATGTCGAAAACTAAAAGCCGAAAGTGAAGTCAACAAGGGAAAGGTCACCACGAACACCACCCAAAACGTCAACACAAGTGAATGACTCGAGCGCTGTGAGCAGAATGATGAGTGCGAGTGCTCTCAGCTGTCAGAAGACCTTGCTGCGCGCTCGCCCCACTACCGCGGCGCCGACGCCGGCGCGTTACCCCACCAACTTGCCGACTGCTCTCTGTTGCGTACCGACGTACCGACGTACCGGCGAACATGTGTACCGACGTACAATACCAACGGACACGTGTACCGACGCTCGGTCTTGGGCCTCATCTTGTACCGTGTCTTATCGATGGTCGGCTACCTGAATTATTGACTGCTGCATATTTCGGCTTTACCAATTGTTCACCATCTGGGTTTTATCGACTTCGCTTACTTAGATTTAACGACTGTTGACCATACGGTTTTAACCGAACTTCGTGGAATTCGATATACTACATTACTTTCGATCTTAAGTGAAACGGAAAAATAAAATGCAAAAGTTACATTAGAATATTATTATTCTGCTTGAATGTGAAATATTACCTATCCTATGTTTGTAAAGAAATGTATATAAGTCATAGTGCAAGTGTATTTAAAGAAAAGCAAGTACATTATTTATCTATATGAATAATATCTATTATACATAATCCATAGATTATTATATCAGGGTATTTCGTGGTGTGTAAAACGATAATTACTATATGGAATTTTCACGTGGATTAACGCAGACTATTTAGGTATGGAATTACATAAATAGGCAATCTGTTTGTCCATACCTTACATAGCATTACTCCATTCGAATTAATATTCGCATTCCCGTTAACATTGCGGTATCAACGAAAATGGAGTATATGAACCTCATAATTATAACCCTTCGAATGCCTTGTTTATCCGATTTATTCCTGTATATCGTTTTTGATATAATTCAGTTGCGACTCAATATGTCTAACCCACGGTATGTAATGCGACGATAAATAATTCTTTTAACACTACGCCCTTGTCTGGCAAGTGTCAGGAAGGCGGCTTTGATTAATGGCAGGAAATGAAGGAGCACTGAAATATTCCATTCAGCGATTAATTGTTACGGCGTTATAGGTTCAGCCATCAAGCGGCTGGCTCCTCTTCGCGTGGGCTGGCACTACCGAGCGCTCTCTCTCAATAAGTTAAATTGAGTGTGAGTAATATTCGAATCCGGCGGTCTCCGTGTCGGGGATATTCACGCCTTAATGTCTCCCTTTCCCGTCTCTTTGAAATCCTAACTCTCCCCCTCTAGCAATGTCGGCCAGGAACAGAGCATTCACAGACGCTGCTTTTTCCCACCCCGTCCCAGCCATCCGATTGTCTATCTAAGGAAATTCCACTTTGACCCCAATAATTTCATGACTTTCAATATCATAATATATTATTAGACTTTACATAATTATGCATCGTATGCGTCGACATTGTGCGCACATTACTTATTGTATAATTGTATTAACCAGCGCTGAGCATAACTTTTAATATGACAGTGTGCATAATAAATTATTTTACTAGTTTAATATCATAATGTATTGTTCATGTAAAGTTTAATATCATAATACATAGCTAACAAAACGACTTATAATCTATACTGGCATATTAAATCAATAACCTGGCCGAATTATTGGATGGAAAGTATAGCGATTATTTCCGTGATCATAGATTGCCGGGAAACAATTCGAGATTGATGGACAATAGTAAAATGGATGAAGACCAACCATAACAGAAATGGTTATGCTCTGCGCTGGTTAATACAATTGTACAGTAAGTAACGTGCGCACAATGTCGACGCATGCGATGCATAATTATGTAAAGTCTAATTCGAACTAATCGGACCGCGCCGAATTTAATCCTACATTGTGCGCCATATCTCGGCAAATGTCCCTCTCTCGCGCGCGTAGGTCGTTTGTGCGCTAGCTAGGCGAAAGTCCATACGTTATTTGCTGCAAAATATACCAGCTGAAAATCCGGGATATTCCGCTTTGGCCAGGGCGATTTTTGTTGTTGCGCTTTAGCCGAGGGACAACTTGTGAAATGTTTGAGAGAATGAGCGCCTATCCTCTTACAACTGTATTGTTCTCGCAGGCTGTATGCTGCTTTCTCTCAGTGTCGCGTGATTCGACTGTGCATCGAATCCCCCGCAAATATTCCGAACGGTTTTAATTGTCTGCTATGTTTCATGCAGGAGCTTCGAACTCTTTTATCATTGGAACGTTTGAGATCGCCTATGTATGTCAGCCAGAGGCGGAGAAACGGAAGAGGAGGGATGGACGCTCATCTCGAATTCAGTCTTTCCGATTCTCTCTTTCCAAATGAGATATTAATTACGCGCCGGTATCGACGAATTACATTATCCACTGAAAGTTATTAATTTATCGAATCTCTCCGCGATGCGACTGTTCCTCGAATTATCTCGGGAAAGATTGCCTTTTAATTTCGAGGGAGAAAGCACTGAATGCAGAATTCCGCGCCACTGAATTTCAAAGTATTTTCTACCCTATTAATTCCGCGCTACTTGAAGCGCGCTCAATTCGTATTCCGCTGGAGAAGGAAATTTTTTCAAGATGACGAAAATCCCTCCGGGACCACCTGGATTTCGAGCGCCGGCGTAAGGATGTTCAATGCGTTGCCGCTTTAATTAATTAATCGCAGTTCTAATTGAATAGCTCTGTCAGTAAACCACGATGCCAGCGTGTTGCCGGTGTCTCATTCGGCATGCTTGTATAATTACGAATTAACTGAAAAATACTCAATAATCAGTATCGCAGCAGACGTTTCCAAATAATATTACAAAATCAACAGACACTTGTTATTCACCGAACATCAACTCAACACACTGTCAAATCAATGGAAAGTACAAATGAAATATCTTAAAACAACAATTAACTTCTGAAGAGAGGAAACGATTTTATCTAATCAACGAAAAGGAATATTAAATTTCCCAATTACTGACAAAGATAATGCAACACAATTTTCTTGGGAAATCTGCGGGAATATTCCCGTGCGATTTATAGTCGAAGAAAGGTTGTGCCACAGGACTTCAATACGTTTGTTCCGAGCATGTCTTTCCACCTTATTCCTCGCTCGCATGAAGCGCGCTCGCCTGGGTTGCATGCAAATGCGCGCGAGTATTATCGGTCCGCATTTCGCGCTGATTACGCGCGGAAGGCTTGCTGCAACGAATGTTTAATGATTTCTGTCGAAGGAGGAGGAGCCATAAGCGCCAGGGAGGAAAAGCACTGACAACGACGACGCCATACATTATTTAAACCGTTGGAATTTTCGGTCTCTCATTCACCGAGAGCTTGGCAAGTGTGCCTGCGAGCTTTTTTCCACTCTTATTCCCTCTTCATGCGCTCCGATTCACCGCAAGACAAATTCCATAGCTCGCGATCGGCCATGTCTGCGTGCATTCGGCTGTCGCTCGAAAAAAAACAACAACAGTGCTCATTGTTTTGTCCTTAATAATGCGGGTAGACATTAAACTCGAAATCAAAAGCCTGTTTGTTTGACTTACGCCGCGTTGAAACCCGAGGGTGCGAGAGAATAGCATGTATGCGCGTGTCTACACGTAGTTGTGCACACGTGGAGTTCTCCAACAACGACAGTGCAATGCACGAAATACGCCGAGGGACGCGGACCACTTGCCGAAACAAGCTCGGGTGATGATACTAGTAGCGGAAAAAAGGGAGAAGTATCTCACCGGCGAATTGGCACTTCCTAACTTCATGAATGTATGCATAAGCTGCCGTCACGAAACCAATTCCTCTAACAAATTCCTAATAGCTGGGAGAGTTTCATACGATTACTATACTTTGTATTAAACCCTTGAAAATTCTACCGCAGTTATAGCCTCGTTAAAAATCATCCAATAAACAAAAAGTTTTATACAATGCGACGACTGTTAATACCATAAAGACACAACTTGATTCAAACGATTACGCGGTATTCCAGCTACAAAGTGGAGCGTACCAAGCCGGCGGCAACCGCAAAATACAGTTTAACAGTATAATTTGATAACATCTTGTCGCGCTACAGTTCTCTGCTCGCCACCGCGTATAACTTCATAGAAATTAATATATTATACTTTCACAGAACGCAATCCATATTACCAGTAACTGAATGAAACATTTTGTCACTCTCTTAAGAACCTTTCCTAGTCGTCACAGAGGTACAACAGAATCTTTCATCAACGATTATTATTTACTACTTCCCTTCCCATGGAATTTCAACTTCTGTTTAGGCACAGAGCTCGAGCTACGAATACGTCAAAGACAGATGCGAGTGTGTTGCGCGTGATATCCTTAGTTTAAGCTCGCCCGACGAATATGACATGCGGATGTTGCCGTACAAAGCGAGAAAGAGAGGGGGGAAAAAGGGGGAGAGAAAGAAGGGTGGATGGGTGGTGGATGGTAGGGCAGGGCCGTGTGGCAGCATTATTTTCATATTTTCGCAATTCCGTTCTCCCCATCGGCGGTGTCCTTTGCCCTCGAGTTCTCCACCCTCCGGAGCGGATGACGCCGCTTCTACACGCGCTTTTCCCGACGAATCCCACCCTCGACTGCCGAGCTATGCAAATGTATGTATTATTTCAGCATGCCAGGCCGTATAAGTATCGCGCGGAGAATCGGACGGATTCCCCCGGCGGGATTTCTTTTTTCGTCCGATAGACGCACACAGAGGCACAGAGAGAGTGTGATACGTGTGTCAGAGGTCAGAGCGAGAAGCCAAAGGAAAAGAGAGTAAGAAAAGAGAGGAGGAAGGGCGGTGGTGGTGGTGTGAGGAAGCGAAGCCAAGGAAGATGTTGCCGGCAAAGGTAACAGGTCTCTCCTCGCAGTGGAGACCGGTTGGGTCATCCATCTGATCGGGGATCCTGCGATCCTTTGATCCTATTCTGATTTGCTCGCAGGTGAAGAGTGCTCGTGCGCGAGCTTCGAAAAACTTGCACCACACAGCCTCTCTCTATCAGGACGCGCTCGCCACGATGCCGCCGGAATTTTCATGCTCCCACTATCTAGTAGTCACACCGTATCTACTACTTTTCCCCCACAACCACCGATGCACCTTCGTCTTTCCTCGACGACGCCCGCCACCAACGAAATACCCGCACATTCTACTTGATGCGACGACTTCACCAAGATTCCTTTCGGCAGCTAACCCCTTTTAAATCTCGGTTTTTGTCTATGTTTAAGTGAATGGAACTCTGCGCGCGTGTGTGTGAGGTATCCTGTTGCTCTTGTTAAATACACGCGAACGACAGCGAGCCGCATATTAATAATTCGTAATATGGAGCCAACGAAATACGGGCTTACTGCATTAACTGATGGATTACCTCTCGGTCGGCCGCGACGAATAATTAATAACATAATAAATAAATTGGAAACGCGCCTAATTGGCGCGCACCAATATTGCTTTGTGCTCAACCGTCCGGGGAAATTCGGGACTTCGAATCATACCTTCAGAAATAGAGATTCGTCAAGTGAAAAAATTAAATCTGAAGTCCGGAAAATTTTAAGATTAAGAGAAATCTAATGGAAATGATTATTAACATTGAGAACAACGATTGATTTCTTAGTGTTTCGAACGTGTAAGAAAAAGCAAAGTGGAAACGGTCCGAACTAGTTGTGGCGACTGAAACGAACCGTTCTCGAAATAAGCGAGAAAGAATTGATGATAGGATCGGAATTATAGTGGGAAAGTTTCGGCCCTTCGGCTCACACGCATTTCATGCATTTTACCGAGCGATTACATGCTTTTACCGCGCGGATCTCTCCGATGTTCTCGATAAGTGTGTCAGTCTGCGCTTCCTCCTGAATTAATAACGATTGATGCGCTCGGAACGCGGTGTTAGAGCGAGCCAAAGCGTGCCTGCAGACTTGCATCCCACTGAAAAGGTATTCAATCGGACAGACGGCTTAACAAATCATGAAATCCAATCGATTAAACCTTCCCACGCTTATTTCTATATTCCGGTGGCTGTGCTTTAAAAGTGTCAGACTCTTTTGACCTACTTTGCAAACGATCTTTTAAAATAAACGCTTCTAATACTAAGGCTCGTCTCAAGTACGGTTGGCAAAATCAATTGAAATTTAATCTATCCTACCATAGAAAATTTGTTCCTTTAAATATCACGTGTGAATTCAATAAAAAAAGATCCCGAATTTCCCTTTTTCTTTTCAACAAATTAACAGAAATAAATAAAGACTACACGATTGCTAAATTGATATATCAACTAGTAAATTATCTTATGAATAATTATACTGCATGCAAAAGGTAGTCCATTGAAATTAATAATTAGTGAACTGAAGGTGTTACATATTGCTTGTATAATCCAGCAATTTCGTATTAATAGATTAAATAAAATATTTGTAATACTCCGTGATAATATTGATATTAATATTAAAGTTTCGCAGGATGGGTTTTTGTTAAAAGGTTGGCATGAGCAGTCGAGATTTTTGCTAGCTGTAACAGGCACTGGGAGTGACAAAAAGTTTGTGGACATTATTTGCATGTACGACTACAGCGAGATGGATTCCTTTTTTTTCTAGGGGAACTGCTAGTGGCAAAGCATGTTGGCTTGTCCCTCGGATAATATTAATGACCCTTTATAAGGACCTCGATAATGAATCATACCCGGCAAAGCCGACTCCCAGCATCAATCTAAATCCCCTTTTCCAAGCGCACTGGAAACTTAAGCCAAGCTCAGCGACATATTTTGCTCGTACAATTATGCCATGACCAGTTGATGCATCAGCGAGGAATGTTTCCAACAAAGCAGTGGCTGTTTTCAATTTGCGCGCAAAGAAAATTTTTCCCCGACCTAACTCTGACGTAATGGAAACCCTCGATGCGTTTAAATAAAAAGATAGTAAATCGCAAAATTAATTATCGCATTCCCTTAACCCATGACGAGATAGAAGACTAAAACACGGTATTATTCTCCCCTAATTAATAAATCAAATTACCGACTCAAGTCAGAAGAGTTCGGGCGATCGATTGCAACTGGAAAGCTCGAAAACTTATTACCCGTAAGAGGGGAATCGCGGTGAAAGGTTTACGTCCGAAATTCCCGCAAGAGGTCGTAGGAAGCCGAGCTGGTCCGTGTGTGCGGGTGGCCCTTCCGAATCAATCTGTCGTCCGCAGTGATCCCCCCCATTTTTAATTGAATTCTTTCGCCGGCAAGCGAACTAATTTGTCCTCTTTATCGGCGGCCGAAATCGCGGATTCCAATCTCGAGCGGAAGGTTCAACCAGTGTCTTTCGCAGCTGACCGCTCATTCAGCGCGCACTTCACCGAAACACCGGATAAAGCCAGCCGGCGAAGAATCATTACGAAACTATTCGGAGCGCGAACATTAGCCGAATGGAAACCGCGCGCCACACACACACACACACACACTCTGTAGTTCTGTCTCGTTCATTAATTAAGAAATAACAAACAGTGTCCAATTACGGGGAGGGTGGCCAGCCTGGCTGGCGGTGGTAACAAACGTAAGTATAATTAGCCCCATAAGACCCCTGTCACATCGCGACCGGCGTCGCGACGTCCTCGTAGACGGCTCAGATTCTAATACAAAATCAATAATAACCTAAAGACTCAGCCTAGCTCCACCCCCCCCCCCCCCCCCTTTCTCTCTTCCATCGGAGAGCACATTACTTAACCGGTCCTCTCGCCGAACCCTTCACCGGCCTTTCCCACCAATTAATAAATTAGACAGTGTGCCTTCACCCAAGTCGACCGCACCGACCGATCGCAGTGTATCCTATTACTTAATCCTATTTGGCTCGTTAAATTTGAAGAGAGATTCCCTAATTTCCGCACAGGTGTACCGAGGCGCCCTATCGTCACGGGGTGAGGCATACTTCAACTTCCCTAATATACACAACACACCCTACCGATTATTAACAACACGTGTTCATATTTCATAAGAGAAATACGTATTATATAATAAGAACTATGTTAACCGTCTATGCGCCGTGTAACTTTCAGATCACATACTAATTCGGCCCATAGAAGGTTAAAAGTTCACCCTTTATATCCACTCAATAGGAATAACATTGAAATAAATTATTATAGAGAAGTATTTCTGATTTTCTAGATTGAAGAACTTCGAGTATCACACAGAAGATGTTATGCTCGGAATATATCGAACTAGTACGGAAAAACTATTTGCTAAATTTCCAATCAGAGGAGGAACACTGGCAGAACTCGGTTTGGCTGATTCTCCGGGCAAATTAGTCGTGAAATGAATGCGATTTCCTTTCCCATCGAGTGACACTCGCCACCGGTACGTGCTTGGCGTTCGCCAAGGGAATGGCGGTGATATCAAGGGTGAGGGCTGAGACGGAAGGATGAGGAGGATGGGGGAAATAAGGGTGGCAGAGGCACGAAGGTCGTCCAGGGAGTTTTCTCAGGCATGCCGCTTTAATGAGGTGAGACGAGCCGGCTAGGCCGTCGCGCGAAGTGTTACTCGGAAGCAGATTTAAAGTTTAGCTCTAACGGAGAGGGGGATGCTGGCGAGAGAGTGTCTTCGACCCTCCGAGCGGCTTCTGCCGTCCGGCGACGGCGACGCCGACGTCGAGGGACGTCGCGCGTAAATAATATGCTAATCCGTACTGCCCGCTCTGTCGTCGTCGATTCTTTTCCCCATTCCCATTCTTATTCTTATTCTTAGCCCGAGCCTGGTCCACCCTGCCTGCCAGAGCTCGATCTATTTCCGCCGGAAGTCCGTCTTCTCTCTGAGCGCCTTTTATCTTCGAGCTGCGACTGCGACGTTACTTTTGCCGAGAAGCGGAGTATCGAAATTCCGTCGGATCGACTCTCTAATCTGCCGGCGGGCTAATGCATGTTATTCAACGCAAGTAACGCGCGCGCGAGCAACTCGATATCGACTTTGGATTCGCCCCGCCAACCAAGCCGCCACTGAAGCAGGAGAGAGAGAGAGAGAGAGGGGGAGAGAGCACCCATTGTCACCCTTCTCGAGTGGCTTCGAGAACGCGAGAGGACCGGTAAAGGAATTATCACCCTACGCCGAGTACCCCGCAGCACATTCCCTTCTGCGATCTTTATTCTATGAACTCTCGGCACTCGGCCGCTTTATCTTCTCCGAGAAGGGGGAGACAGTGATCTCGAGGGCGATCGAACGACGTGATAACGTACTTATCATTATTAATGTTTGTCCCACTGGTGCATTGTGTCACCACCTCCCCCTTTCTAGCCTGGTGAAAGCATGTTGCCTTGAATTATTCAATGAACGATGTCTCGAGTGATTAAATCTACCGCGCCTCGACATGATATTATTTGTAACCGAGATACTGATGTATTGTTTAAATAAATAATATTGACACGTCTTTTATATGTAGTTTTTTTTCACAAATTCCCACTCATGTTTAAGATGGTTGTTGCGTGACAGTAGTATCAAAACGTCTATGGTACAGTGTACGCGGAGTGTACGCAGAGAATTTTTTTTAGAGTGCGCCAGATTGCAAATATGACTTACAAAAGAAAACAAATTAACGCAACAACCACTTTAATAATGAGATTAATAAAAACTCGCTCTTTGAATAAATAAAATAGCTAAACGCGCAGTGCTACATATAATACTGTGCTAAGTAGTATAGGTCAACGTATGGCGCGTCGCGTAGTACGAGTCAATACGAAGCGGGTCAAGTAGATTAGGTAAACGAACGGCGTCCCAAGTAGTAGAAATCAACACCATCCCGCGTGACTCGAGAATTGCTCTATAAAAATCGAATTTTATTACACAAAACTAAGAAAAAAAAACGGCGTCAAAAGAACAGAGAAGTTTGTGAGATGCGACCGAAGTCCGTCATGTGCCGGAGAAAATAATAAGTACTAGGGCGAACTTTTCGCGGACACACACGCCTAGCCGAGTTCTCCTTCGACTTCTTGGCCGCATCTGAACTTTCTCCAGAAAACCTCCTTAAAAGGCTATCGACTTTGTATGTGTGTGCGCGAGTGGAGGGGTTGCATGTAAGGTGTTATACGATTGTGGATATATCGCGCGGAGGGAATAGGTATCGAGGGAAAATTATGAACTAAAAGGAGAGGACTTATCGAACGTAGCCGCGGGCCACCGTGGCTCAACTTCCGATACCAGTGCGCCGCCGTTAAAATCAAACTTCGCGTGGAAATAGTTTTTGCGAATATCGGGGCAGGGTCAGCTGGTGTCTCGCCTTACAAGATCCAGGCAACCACGGCTTAAATCTCGCATTGTTGAATTTGGAAAACACACGTTTCAATTAACCATACGACTTCGCTCTACAAAATGTCTAGGAAAAGTTGTCGACGGATTAAAAAATATTCCAAACTATGATTCTAATCATGTAACCGGAAAGAACTTTACCCGATTTTTCTACAATGAAAGAAACTACGAAATTATACAATACAAGCAAAATTACAATGCCTCTTTCACTTCACGCGTTACAAACTATATTCAAACTATGATAAGAGTTAATTTCGATTATGAGCCGATCGAGCAGTCGGCGACTCGACATAGACCCTCGATAAAATCCTGTTTCGAATCAAGTACCAATTGTTACCGCGCCGGAGAAACATTCCACCTCGATGAGCGAGTGATTTTTGCGCGAAGGGGGAAAACTTTGTCGTGATGCCAGGCAGGAAAGGCTCCTTACGAATTTTCGCTGTTATCGCGATGTTAAAGGGACATTTCCTTTGCACACTCATTATCGTCGAGTACCTCTTTCGAAGAGGTAGAACAGGATGGGTGGGGGTGGGTCGAAGGAAAGAAAGGGCGTTCGCTTTGAGGAGCAGGTATACAACGATGTCTGAACTGTTAAACAGTAATTAACCGCGCTGTTGTAAAATAAAAGCTCGAGCGCCTGTCAATGGGACGGCTTCTTTTATCCTTCGCCCGTCGGCTTGATCCTTTGTCCTGATTCCGCCGTCTCCTTTCTCCTCCTCCTTGTTTTAGAGTCTCTTCCTTCCAACCCTTTCGTCTTCCCACCCCTCCTCACTCTTTCTCTTTCTCACTCACACTTGGTGGCTTCATTCTACGCCAATTTCTCGTTTTCCCCGCGAACTCTTCATACTGTTTTTATTTATCTACTCCCTTTTCCCGCTCACCCCCTACCCCTTGCGTTCCTGCCCGAACCATGACGGATTTTCCTACTCTCGACAGCCACAGCTATCGATATGATTCCTGTTTTGATTACTATTTGATCCTGCTAGATTTTGCTACTTCGATTAATATTTTCTGCCGCGAAATTATTATAGGAAAAGAATCGAGTTTCGGAAATTTTCTAGATTTATGGAATTTACTCTTTTAGGATGCCAAAGGAAATACGCGAAATGACGTTGCGCTTTGTCAGATGGAAGTGCACTAGACGGAAAATATCTGCGATTCAAATGGATGTACAAGAGGAGTATGACTTGACTTTCTTCCGGTTTCAGCCATTAAACTATCATGATATCTGAACTCCGAAACAAGCAACGGCGAACGAACACGCACGTTAAATATTCTAATGCAACAAAATATGCTACTCCTACTTCGCGTTTTCTACAGAAAAAGGCCTTTTATTCATCTTTATACAATTGCCGTTGTTTCCATTTCTCGTTCCCGACATTCCCACGCGTCGCACTAACTAGCTGTATTTTAATTTTAATCCCCTTAAAGTGTACTATATGTCTGCTGCTTTTTCAATAACCGGTATTGTTTTGCCGCTCGTACCACCCCCCGTTGGGATTCTATTAATTGTCGAATATACTATTGCAAGAACATGATTATGAAGAAACCCAATTCAACGCGAAAACATTCTAAAAAATAATCGCGCTTGATAAAATTAAATATAATTAACGCAAAACGAACAACCCATTCTCGAATTCGACATACTTATTATTTGAAATTTTCTCGTATAAAAATCATACTCGACTTTCAAGAACTTTATAGAAGGCGACTTCAATGCAAAGCCAAAACCACAAACATATTCAAGCCAGAGGCTCGACAGACGAAGGACTATTAATCTTTCTCTGGCGAAGCCTTACCGCCCGGTGTCAGTTGCACCGAGTTTCCTAGTTCCCGAGTCCTTGTTCTCGCGACGAGAGAAAGATGGAGGAAGCCTACTCAAGATCACGATATCTCCGATCAGAGTGGAGAGCTAGAAGGATATCAGAGGACTGGCAAAACCTAGCTCTCTTAGAAGGGAGGGGATGAGTTGGCGGAAACGCGACACTGGTGTGTCGTATGCGAGGAGTACGACATGGGAAAACGTGTGTGGCACGTGTGGTGCGAGCGAAAGTAGGATAGAAAGGTAGCAAGGCAGAGAGTCACTCGCAGATTGAAGGCATGCGGACTGCAGTATATTCTTATGTAGGCCTACCTCGAGCGCCACAGATTCCACCCCCCGCAACACCCCATCACTACCACTCTCTCTCTCTCTCTTTCTCTCTCTCGTCCCTCCTCAATGACTGGTTCGGCGACGAGAGAGAGTTTCGGCGTTTCAGCCAGCACGAAAATTTACGAGCCTCGAGCTGATGGGGTTTCCGTGCTTGCTTGCCCGAGAAACCCCGCCACCTAATATCTTTACAGGCTCTCACTCTTTCCCCTTCAATTCCCAACCCTCCAAGAACAAGGCTGATCTCTCTTTGCCCTCCTTATACTGCTAGGATCGCGTACAGCTCCTCGTGCCCTCACATATGTATGTGTAATCGAAATACAGTCACGTCCACTTGTACACATGTCACTTTCCTATACCGACACCCTCTGCACTCTAGTACGCTTCAAACTCGACTGAATGCTTCTACTTTTCTCCCGATGAGTAATCTACGCTCGTCATTAGATTGGATTGCTCGACTGTCGTTGATTTTACGTATGAATGGAAAGATACAGAGATTTAGAGAAATTTTGATATTACTATTTGGAAGAATATGTTGTAAATGATTTCGTTTTCTAAAGATTATAACGATTACGCTGATCTTTGACGGTGGAATTTTACATCGCGCGGCTACTAATTACTTTGTTTTCCTATCACTGCGTTAATCAATCTTTCGTCGCTTTATATCCTTCACTTTCACCGGCCACTTAAGTCGCGGAAGGGAGCCCTTGTTAGATCTCACTTCTGTATTTACTACAAGTCCTACCCATACGTTCCATCATCCCAGTTATCCATCATTTGCCAGATTTCTGGTAATGTTCAAGACTCACTCTCTCACTTTCTCACAACGCTTTCTTTTTATCCGTCCTTTCGCTTTTGCCAAGTCCGCCTGTTTCCGTCGGGTCCGCGCTGCTTTGGTATTCCGTCAAAGTCTCCTACTTTCGTCACGGTGCCGTGTTCCTTGCGACATTAGTTCTGCGTCCTTTCTAGCTGCCGCAATACAACCGTCTACTCTGCCGTGGAAAGCGGCAAACTTCCCTATTGGACCTCTTCTAAATGCAAGCTTTTATCTACTCCGCGAGCAATATTTATTACCACTGGCTAGACACGATTTAATTCTTGATCCCCGACTCTTTGACGAACTCGTTCAATCGCGATGTAACTCACGCGAGCGAATTTAAATACAAGTTTGCAAATTTCGTATCACGTTAAGATTAATATCTACGTTGCTTTTAGAGAAACTTGTACTTAAATTTGTTAACAATATCGTATACCTCTCTCTACGAATGAAAGAATTAATTCTTCACGAAAGTAACTGTCAAAAATGAAATAAATAATGTGGCGAGAGGCGACACTTTGAAAACCCGATAAATCACATCTGATAGACACGTCAACACTGTTTCTGTTTTACGAACTTTAAATCATGAATCACTGACGGTGAAATGACTTTCATTTTTCATCTAGCAGTTGTGTAGAAGTATTTTTTCGAGCAATTGTACGATTATATGTGTCAAATTCACGCGAATTCGTAGAGATAGGTATACAAGAAACTATCCACGTTGCTTTTCGAGAAACTTGAACTTGAATCTGTCAAAGTTGAGCTAAGCACTGCACGGCTTTTCAATGACTCTACTATACTCGAAGCTTTGCGAATGGTTTCAAATTTTCAATTGGACTGAACGAGTCATCTTGCCGATTCGGCGAAGCGAGGGACAAATCGATAGCATACGTTCTAGCGTCTTTATTACCGGCTTGCACGTCGAGACTTGTGCGGACGATTTATGGGTCGACCTGAGACCTCACTCACCTACCGAGCTTTTGTTGCACGTTTACAGACCTACTAGCGAAGCCAGAACGGCCACCTGGAGATTGTATATAACGAGGCAGTGGCGGGGGGAGCGGCGAGCGCGCGCGGAACAAAGAGGCCAAGCTGGAAAATTGTTTCCCAAGTTGGCCGCGTGCCCCTCGAACCCGAGCAGCTTTTTTACGAGCGGCTCGTCCACCCCGGCGAGTTATACGCCCCGTTTATACTGGCTCTGTTGCACCGGGTAATTAGGGAAATTTGCCGGCAATGCCGCGCCGTCACGACTTCCTCGTCGCTCGGAAGTCCAAACGATTTCACCTCCTTTTTGTAATAATTATTTCACCCTCTCCTCTCACTATGAGCTTCTGTCACCTCGCTAAGCTGCCGATTAAGCCTCGATTTACACACATCCGCGACGCGTTTCTACTATGATTCTATTGTTCTCGAACGTGAAACTGAACGCGCATATACTAAACTGATAATGAAAGTTCCGAAAATTGCATTTTTCCTTCCGAAAAAAATATGACTCTATTAGAGATGAATTCATTTGGATTCGCACTTTTTAAATCAAGAAGAATTGAATCGGTGTTCTATACTATTCAAAATTGGAGCACCCAGCGAAACGTTCAGACTTTAAGAGAAACATTCAGACACAGACACACACGCAATAATTCACACTTTAGCAGAAACACTCAGTCACAGACACATGCACAAGAGCCACGCGGATGTGAATTGTACACTCAAAATGAATATATTGCAGAGTTTTGTAAAATCAATCAGAATAATCGAAAGTGTATAATCCAAGGAATAACTACTAATATTCACATCCGCCTTGCTCACTAAACTCGCACTCCGTTGTCACACTTGTACAGACACACACAGACTGATGGTCGTCGGGGCCTGTGTCGTCCCTCGGAAATTTTCGGGGAAGTCCCCCCACCCAAAAAGAAAATTCACAGGTGATTCGACCACCATGACGAGAATCCAAGTTTGGTTTAATGTTTTCGAAAGAGGAAAGTCTAAGGTATAAGTGCATGTAAAATTTGAGGAGGGTTCTCGAGTGAATGGAGAAAATGTGCGAGTGACATGAGCATGACAGATGGACTTACAAATCCTTTGAATTTCCCGTATAATGCCTCTAGCGCGATGACAATTAAAACATGACATGATAGTCTCAAGAAATTAACTTCTAAGTCGTACATGTATATATTAAATTCATTCTAAAAAGAAACAAACTAACAAATTTAGAAAGAGCAAATTGGAAAACCTCAATGTGCATGGAAAATGTATGTGGTATCGACGAGGCATTTAATTTGAAGTTGGGATTTTAACCCAGGACAGATGTTCGAACAGAATGTCGGATTATGGCAAGGACCCGCGGTAGCTGAGACTCTAAGGGCACACATGGTGTCCAGGACACGGTCACGAAGCCAGGTAGTAATTTGACAAACCGAAGGTTTAAATACGACAGAGAGCCCGACCCTTTTTTTCAACAGTCGTAAAATTAGGAATGCGACCACGGAGGGGGAAAGGCAAATTGCCTTCCCCCGCTTCCTAATTTTACAACAGAAATAATAAAGAAATAAAGAAATACGTTTTTCGTATAGACTCAATGTGAATAAAAGAACGTAAGTCTAGAGGAGAGGGAACGAACGCGCAATTCGTCGATTCTGAGAACTACATTTTCTGCTCTGCACTACTGTAGTTACGTGAAATGAATAGCAAAATATCGTATATCGAATTCGTGAACTATTTGTATCAATAGTAACTAAATTCGTCAGACGCTTAAGAAAGCAAGGCAGTCAGCTCTGATATTTTCTAAAACGTTCGTTCCCCCTCAAAAGCTCAACCGAGACTGACTGCTGGTGACCTTTTCGCTTGGCTTATAATAACATCTTCCAGGTATACGAATTCGTGAACTATTTGTATTAATAGTTCCTGACCCACTGACATTTGGGTCACACGAACATCTGTAATTACTTCCGATTGTAAGAATTCTAGTTGCCAATAGTTCGGTTAATAATCCATAAAACAATAACGGGTCAGCTGATACTACATCCGGTGCCATTTTCGTTCGATTTCCCGATAGACTCTAATTTTATCTGGCGCAGCTGCGAGGAGGATCAGGCAGGGCCGAACAAGATTGAAAATCTATGCCTCGTACCGAGGGATTCACGATGATGTTCCGAAACCTTTTTATGTAGGCCAAGTGACTCAAAGATTTTCCCGAGGTAGATCGGGATCGCTCCGAGAGGAGTTTGATAGAATTTTTATTGGCAAGCCTAAAGGCAATGCCAGCGCCAAAGTTTCCAAAACAATTTCTCAAATCCCGCGATGCCGAGGTGCGTGATAGCTTTATCTCTTTTATGGAAGAACCATCTTCCCACGCGTCCTACAAAATGAATTGACTAAAAAGTATGACCCGAAAAGAAGCTAACAATTACTATAGAGTATCAGCAGAAAATCTACTAAACTATATTTACTATGCGAGTATTAATTATTCAATATTATTCTGATATTCAGAATTAATAACTTCTACTTCCTATTGCAAATATCAACTTTCATTCCGCCTTCCAATTAATAAACCAAAACCAATATGTATTCCGAGAAAATATCTATCGTATTGATAACTTCTCAATTGCGCTTCAATCTACGATGTAAAGTTGATGGGTAAACGTGCAAAAGTAATGAATGTAAGCAATAATAAGCTTGTAATAATTAACGGCCACTCTGGAAGACTCTGACATTTGAAGAGGATGTGCTGTCGATAAGAGACTGGTGAGTGCAATCAAATTAATCGAAGGGCCGCATGGCTTCCGAAACCGGAGCCGACAGCCTTTATATTTAGCCAGGCAGACTGCGGTAAACAATTACGTCGAGCGGTCCAATACGAGGATAGTCGAGTAATTATTATAAAAGCATCACTACGATCAATCACCAGGGCGTCTGATAACTCCGATAACCGACGCCCCATTTCGAGAGGACCCGCGCGCCTCTGCCACGCCTATCTCCCTAGCCACGATATCTGTCTTAGAAAAAATAAATTATTACACTTATCTCTCCTTCACGATGCTGCGCTTCCCGGATAAAAGCTGCGTTTATTTCTCTAGCCAAGGGATCGAGAATTTATTAGACCTTCCCGAATCTACCATTTGTGACACGAATTTTGCAATATATAGTTGGCAATCAATTACAGTCATAATTAATCCCTTGCCGTACCATTTAGTTCGATGAGATCCGGGAAAACTAGTCAGAGTGATCCCCAAGAAGAATTTCAATATCCAATTCCCAAAATATTAAAAAAAACAATGCAACACTGCAAAATTTGTATCACGAGTCGGACTTGTCAAATTAAGATTTTGTCAAAACTTGGAAAAAAGAAGCGGTGAGACTAATTCGAGGCGTAAACGCAAACGTAGCTTAAAGGTATTGCCAGCTCGAATGTCAAACGTCGACTGAACCGGAGGAGCTTCGTGCGACCGTAGTTATGCGGATCCGTTTGATCCTTTTGCATTTAGATCTACCTTTCAAAATTGCTATTTATTCCATTGACTTTAATTTCGCGGGCTCTTTGATATTGTAAACGTCAAGTACGTAGCCATTGTATTATTTCGTATTATTTCGCTGACGAGATATACATAATTTATCCTTAACGAATAAATTGAAATTGAGGAATAAATAAACGATTTGAAAGGATCTTTCCAGCCGCGAATCTCGCATGCAAGAAGTTTATACTCTAACAAATGCGATTTTCATACCCTATTCACACGTGAACAGAATATTAACACCGTCGAGTTGGTAGAGGAGTGCATTTCCGCATGCAATTAATACAGCGATAGCGCACAAACCGAAATGGAATTAACGTGTAACATTCGGGATCATAACGTTTACTTTGATCAATGAGTTACGACTTTTCTGCTGGCCGGTGCGCGCCCGTGTGCATATTGCATGAATATTCATTTCCCGATTATTCAACTGCACTAACACAACAGACACACACGTGCACACAGAGAAGCGGGTCGCGCCACGTGACGGCAAGCCGTGTCCCGAGCGACAGGAAGGTTCGTACACGCGTTATTACGGGAGAGCGAAATTAAATGACTGGCGACTGATGAAAATTTAAGCGGTAAACACCATTTGGACTCCCGACTATTAATGAATCCACCCGATGAAAATGAACGCAATGCACTCCTAGCGAAACGTTTACACTAACTAGTTGTGCGTCATGTGTTTAGTGTGCTTAGTCATCGTACCGTTCGACTGTCTGCTTGCTTTTTCTAGTAGGACACGTGTCATCATTTGACTGCTAAATTAGAGCTACGCGAATTATTAACAGCGCGATGATGATGAGACCTGTTGCTATTCGGACTGTCTACTATTCTCTGCAAATTTGGAACACCCTCACCCTTGGTGGAGTTGTACGCTCCACTGCCAGAAGTGTGACACAGATAGGTGACACTTGATATTTCTGGTTATACTCTCTCACATTTGTCACGCATTCGCATTCTTATCTCTACTAAACTAACTACTCGTTTTCCTTTAATTCGAATTAAATGCGCTTGCATTTCAAGTTCAATTAGTTACTTAAAATAAAATACAAAAACTAAAGCGGCGAAATGAAAGAGAAATTAAACTGAATTAAAGAGGCTTAAATTTGAAAAAAGTCTCTTAAACTAGTAAAAAGAATTAAGTAGGAACTGAATGGTGACGAATGCGTGGAAGAGTTAATAGACCTCAAACAGATATGAAATAAGATGTTTCATGGAGGGCACAATGGTATTCATTGTTTGCAAGTGATCGAGACGGAGTGATCCCTTCTTAATTTCTGTCGGCCGCGTTAAAGACAGACTTTAATATTCGAGATCCGGCCTATTGTCTACTAGATCTTGAAACGTCGTCGAAATAGTGCTTAGACTCTTCCTTCCGGCGGCAACAATATCCACAGTCGAGTTCGCTTGCTTTATTCAGTCCGGATAATGGGAAATACTGGCACGTCGCTCTCATAACAATTCGGCATGGGAATATACTGGACGAAATGATTTTTTCTCCCGGAGTGCACTCTCTTTTCTCCCTCTTCTCATCTTTGCGCCTCTGCTCTGACTCTCGCAATTTTTATGCTACGCGGCTTGCAAGCTACATTCCAATCCTTCCGTCCCGTTACATTTTCTAGTAGTGCCACTCATTTTTTACGTGCCGCTTGTTTTACAGGGCGCGTGCTTTAATGGCAGCCGCTCTTTTTTACATTCGACCACTTTCGAGAACTCCATTTACAGTGTACCGCAATCACTCCAAGCCCGAATGGAATTAGCTCGAATATTTCTTGTGCTATGAGACGCGACCTTTATACTCACGACTCTCGTCTTAGTGGGACACTGGCATCGTAAATTTATAAAAGGACTAGAATTAAAACTCCAATTCTGTGTCAAAAGTCTGCTAAAATTTCATTTACACTTTAGACTGTAAATAGAGTCTCGACAGAAATAGGAAAAGAAGTTTACTGAATTTAAGACTGTCTTAAAAGAATTTGAAATGGTCGAGTGTAGAAGTTACCCTGATAATTTACAGATATAACGATGACATAAGATCATCTTTCGTAACTGCTACGCGTGAAGTGACTATAAATTCGGGGCACACGCCTACGAAATCTTCCCCTTACTCGGCTTAAGTATTAAAATTCGAAAGGGAGAATGATCTTCAGATTTACGACGCGATTCAAAGTCTATAAAAACTATATTCATTGTAAAAGATCCTATATGAAATTCGTACTCGAGCTCGAAAGACAATCTCAATTCCTCCTTTCTCAAAACTGCAATATTCCTCAAATTGTTCTTGCGCCGATTCTTCTTATTCCGACCAAGAGAGAAAATATCACTATACACGTTCAATCGAAATCAATGTCGATTCTTCCACGGTAAATAAGAAAACTAGGAATCCAAGCGGCTGGCAAGCGAAAGAACTCAATCGGGATCTTCGAGCCAGCGAACCGAAAGGGGATCATAAGTCAATGAGGAAAAAGACCACAGCAAACACATCTGGTAGATGATACCAGTTCGGTTGGCTGAAACGAAGCGTGAGGAAGAGAAGCGGCAGAGACTTGGACAGCAAGGGTGGCCAAATCCCCGAAATTCCTTGCTAAATGATGGTGGCGAGCTGGCCGGTTATCGGCGGCCCACTGAATCATCACTGAGCAGTCAGCACAAGGATTCTGATAATTCCAACACGGCCAAACGATGGACGTCCTCTCCGAGAGTTTCAAACCAAGATTCTACGTTCCTCTAACGGAAATGGGAGTGAGGGATGCTGCGCTGGACCGACGGATTCTAGGTTGGCGGAAAGGAAGCTCCGGAAAGCAAGAGCTTGTACAGCAAGGGAGGCTGCTGGGATACGGCTTATTCCACTTTAGTCCCTGCGCGGAGAGAGCTCGTAGAGATAAGTCAGAGACTGGTGCGATGGGACACGCAAAAACGGCCTGGCTCATTCTCCTTCTCACTTAGTTGGCTCACTGCTTCCCTTCTAACTTGCTTGCTCTCTGAGTGTGGACCTTCACGCACCATCTAGGGATAGCTGGATCAGAAGCCCAGGCTGCGTGAAGCAACTCCTCAGGGACATCAGCTTCCTGGCCGAGACTGGGAGCCACCGTGTCTACTATTACCTTCTTCCGAGCGACTCTGCTTTGCAAATGTAATACCATCGCGCCGTGTCGCTCGGAAGAAGTATTCTTCCACCCTCAACCTGGATTAGAATTCTTGTAGAGATCCTCGCTTGGGAATTTCGAGAGATTAAAGAACCTTTGCGGTCTATGCACTCGGAAACACGTAATTTTCAAGAATTTTTATGGAAAAAATGAGTGACGCTATCCAAATGAAATTTGTTGCACTTGTTATTCATACACTGAAGAATGTTCACAATTTTTTATGTCGTTAATTGTGAGATAGTTTAGAAGTTATTATTTTTCTACGCAAGAACAATCTTAAAATCTGTCAACATTACTAACTTTGCGTCCGTCATTTTTTCCATATCATTGTCGCTTGAAAATTGATGGTTTTTGCTAATAATATTAGTAATTCAATAAGAATCGAGAAACGTCACGTTGTCGCAGTGTCTATTTCTAAGAGAATTCGAGACATGAGCGTACGGTTACTTCTCAAATTTTGTCGACGACACGAAAGAACCTTTCTTCAGTTTCGAAACCCAACACTTACAGTTGCCGCGAGCAACCTGAATTATCTGGGGCTGCGTTGTTTTTGTTATCGCGTTACAAAGCAACAGTGAAGCTGGCGTCCCGCTGGTGTCTCGGCTTCCTATCCCGGCGAACTCGTGTCTACGCTTACAAACTCGTCGCCCGAGAGATAATACGAAACGAGCTCTCTCGGCCAAAATTCGCAAAAAATCGAACAATGATTCTCAACAAGAACTAAACACGTGTCGCGAGTTTATTCTATTACAAATTGAAAGCCAAGGAAAATTACTTAAAGAACCGAAAGTTATCTAAGAAACGAGCACCATTGCTTTTGATTAATTAATACGAAGCAATTAATTGAAGTAAGATCAGCGAGACCTAATTAGTGAGACGCTTATAAAGTAATTCGACGCCCTACTTCTTCGTCCTTAAGCACACAAGTTCTCGTTTGATAGTTTCGAGTCACGAAGGATTCGAGGTAAACGCTTTTGCCGGAAATTATGTTTCCCATTTAAACTGACATATCTGCCGGAGATGGATGAGCAAACAGATAGATAGACGCTCGAATATTTGCGTGACGGAAAGATTACTGCCAAGATCCTAGCGTCGCGACGCACTCTCACTCACTCTTTACAAAGTACACCACACTTTCACGTTACAGGATCTTGTCTCACTGGCGTCTTTCACTGGGCGTCCTTTAGTGCAAAGAGTAACGCGACAACCGACGACCGGAAACGACGCTCGTCTACGGATGTGCCTGAGCATACTCTGACGTCCGTGTGATAAATAATTCCCTTTATTGACTTCTTTTTTCACTACACCCGCCCGCCTAAACCCTCGTCTGCCGCAGCCCGGCGGCTACGTCACTTGCAATCTTTCTAATTTCTGCCAAGAAGTCTCAAACCGGCGCGACGCTCACGTCGAATATACTAAAGTTACTTAGGAAGTTACGTATTATAATTTCTTTAAGGTAAATGCAATTTGGAAACTCAGAGGCTTGGAAATGTAATATTCTAAATAGTAAACGCGTTTGAAAAGAAAAAGAATGCAATGTCAAAATTCAAAGTGATGCTATTGTTACACTTTCCTCCCGTACTTTGCCAATTAATGTAAGCTATTATTAATATACGATTTATTAATATTAATCTACGATTTATTATTACGAAAAGTCTGAGTATGAGTTTCCGAAAAAGAATCTACGTGTTGTCACGAAGACAGTTCTCAAGCAACTGACGTGTTTATCCGCATAGTGCTCTTGCTAAAAGGTAACCTTGGCCTGTCTAATGCTACCTGAGCTTCTGTTTTTCTCATTAACACGTGTCCCTGATCCCCACTTTGGGTCTAATTGTACGGCGGCTGCTCTGTATCTACCTGAGTTTAATGACGGTCATTAGGCCGGAGTCCCTAACACCTGGACATCGTAAATCTATTATGCACCACGGTCAAGAATCTTAAACCTTTCTTATTATTAGCACACGAAGGCATTTCGAAATTTTCAAACTTCTAAAGTTGATAAAATGCATTGCCTTTAACACGGAATTTAAAAAAACTATAACGCATCAAATCTTTAACGATCAGGAATATACTAATTTTAAGAAATGAGTTTCGCCAAGAGAAACACGATTTTATTCGAAGGAAAATAGTAAACTTCCGCGACGATTTCACGCAATTTCGCAAACTTATGCATTTCACGCCAAAAACGATAGAGTGTACAAGACCAGGCCGTTTAGCTGGGAAATACAATATAAACTTTGTTTCATATCACGCGTCCAATTGTCGCAGCGCGGCTTTCCCATTCGCTCGCCGGAGGTTTCCGGGTTATGCGACTATGAAATTCTTCTGCTCGTTGCGCGGAAACGTTAACGGGGCATGCGGCTTCCGGGAGAATAGTGTGCGGCGCGCGCGAGCGTTCTTGTAATAAGCCAATGCAAAACGCTTGTATTAACAACGAGAATACTGCGTAACTCGGCAGCGTTAACAGTCTGCGGCCAACCGGAAGTCCCACTGAAGCTTGATACTTTGTTTCCCCGAAACTCTTCAATCTTTTAACGATCTAATTCCTCTTTTTGGTTTACTATCTGCGGAAGCTGTCAGAGGATATCGCAGTGCCTTATTGCGCACGACTTCCGGTGACGAGCACGCATAAAATATATCGAGCGGCAGGGCGGAAAGGAAAATGCAGGCGTGATATTGTGAAGCAACGCCAATGAAAGAACACGATGACGTGCCAGCCGGCGAAATGCGAGAAGTGAAATGGGGAAATGTGACACATCTTATTTCGAAAGATAGAGTCGGAGAGATGCACAGTTACTCACACAACTGAACATACGCTTGCATATCTGGCTAGTGAAAAATAGAATTCCTCTATAAAGTAATAAACTACCTCTATGCTTATATTTTCATATAAAAGTTAAGGAACGATCTATGCTTTTAAAGTGATTATGTTAACTCTTTAGTAAAACGTACGAGTACAATAAATATTGTGATTTTTTTCGAATATGCAAAGCTGTATTTATTTTCGCAACAATTTCATGAGCAATTGTTTATGTAATGCGTAAAATTTATGCATTGGCAAGACTCCGGCACAAATATTTGTAAAGCTATGAGAGCCCGAGAACACAATGTGAAAGCGATCATATTAATCGTTTAGTAAAATATGTGAATATAAAATATTCTGAATTTATTTTCGAAATTGTATGATTGTATTTGTTTTCCCGACAATGTTCACTATTTATGCAAGCGTACGTCCAATTTTCTGAATAACTGTTTATAGAATGCACAAGATTTAAGGATGGCAAGACTCTCTGGCACGAATATTTACAAAGCTATGAGAGCTCGAGAACACAATGTTTGAGAAGAGTTGCTTGTGAGCGGAAAGGAACGACTGATACTAAAAAGCCAGAGCCCCGTTCGCCGAGGGGAATACATCAAACCCTCGTTGCCCGGTTTTCACCACTAGGAGGTGGGGTTGGCACATGCTGTTCCAAGTTAAACAATTGGTGGTTCCAACTGTTAAACTTGGAACACCTTCTGAAATCCGTGTCTAACGCAATAAGTTTCTTTTCAAGCACAAAACTTGCGTAAAAAAATATCTTTACTTGACAAAAGGCTTTCTTTCTTATATTTTCGAAGAAATTACGAGTTTTCTTTCTCCAAATAAAAGAAGTATTTCCACAGTCAGTATTATTGGAAACTATTTACAATTAAGGCTACGGCAAACTATGTATTGTTAGAGCCACCTAACACCCACAATCCTTCAGGAAAGACTGACTCCTACTCTACGACTGTCTTGACATCGTAAATCTACTACGCTGTGACACCTACGCATTCCAAATTCCAGCCAAGCCAATTATACGTATTTCTATTGCCCGATAGTTAGGGAAAGCCTGCTAGGAAAAGCAGTACAGAATCTGTTAAAATAAAGTACAGAAAGAAGGAAGTGTCCAAAAAATTCTGTCAACGGAACGAGGTGGGTATTCACTGGCGCCTATTCTAGTATTTCAGTCGCAGTATCCAAAATAACCTGAGCGTATGGAGAAGGGGTTGGCGTCGTTGCCGGCACATTTCGCCGTCTTTCACAGGGAGAAAAGAGGCTGAATAAAATCACGCCGCTTTAAGCAGGCGATCCAGCGGTTTTCCTGGCGGCACACGTTCCTCTAATCTCGTCAACGTTGAAACGTCTTGCTTCTCAGGCTGGGCGCGTTCCCCCGAAAAAAAAGGAGGAGGGCTTGGCTGAGCCGAAGAATTTCATGTCGGGAGCACGTCGTGCGAGAGCGCAGCCTGCCGCTTATTTTCTATGACAGCCGAGACATGTTAAACATGCGTCGCCGTGGCTGCGCAAACACGCCGAGGGAGGAGTACAAGGAGAGATATCAAGAGGGGATATCTACGGCGGGCGACGCTCCTCTACGGGACCCTAGGCGTCGCGGCGCCGAGTAAACTTGGAATATATCGCGCGTCCGTTTTACACCGTCGCTGGATGAAATTGTCCGCTACCCGATTAGCCGCTACCTGACCGTTCGCCGACCCCAAACACCCCTTGTTATCTATTTAATTTCCTACCCTCGAATCCTCTACCGGCAACCAGCTAGTTTCCCCTCGTCCCAAATACTTTTCCAGGAATACGATAAACCGACTGATGTCTCTGCAAATTTCAGCAATTTATCCTTGGAGAAATCGAGCTCTCTATTATGAAGTCGTGTGTTTAAAAATGACCTGCTCCAGTTTGTAAACGTGTTTTCTTTCCACCTTTGAATTCTACTGTTTTATCTTCCCTGATGAAGTCCTTTTCCCCGACGTTCTGTCATGAGAAAAACTTGGGATGGCAAGTGCAGGATTGCAATTTACGTTAAAAGAGGAATGAAAAGTCAGACTGATTCTCATCCGGGAGACAATAGTATTTAGTACGGCGTGGCGTAAGTTAGTCGGCGTCTGCTGGCTGAGGCAGGAGGGAATTGAATGCATAAGTCCTTTCCTTGAGGATCTGGATAATTCCTTAATACGACGCTCGAGCCTTTTTACAAGACGGTAATGTAACATCTGTTGCTGGAGCTTGAGGCGTCGCTGTTCTCGCGCAAGCAGCAAAAGGAGACTGTTGTTTCCAGTGGGGGCTTTCTCTTCGAGAGTCTAGCAGGGGCTCCTTGGGAAGCTGCGGCTTCTTCCCCAAGATTTGTGGCTCGCCAGTTTCTCTTGCTCAGACTATCTTCGCGTGCGTATACTTGCCGCTTTTATTTATGCGCCTGCTATATTAACGTCGCACGCGCGCTCCTGTATCGCGCGCGCCGCCTTCGCGCTTAAATCTTCGCCGAGATCTACCTCATTATTGCCGTGCGCGCGCGCGCGCACCCCCACCGCCGTCGGATTATCTTCGCATCTGCAGCGGTATTTCAAAGTGAAATTGCTGTTTCAGTCGACGGTAATTAGATGCTCGATTGTGTAAAGTCAATGCAAATGCAACGCGATTGGAATTCCACTCGATTGTTGTCCCAAAGTATGCCGAATCATTTATAACTGTTACCGAAACCGCACACAAACAACAAAACTCGAGTTTAAATTAATGCGAGCTATAGTTATTCCCTGATTAAATAGGTTTACGATCACAATGACGCGGTATTATATTTTATGCGTTTATCAATAATACTGTTGTGTTCGATTAACAATGAGAAACGTATCGAAATTGTGACTCTGTATGAAGTTTGCATTATTAATGATAAAACTCCGATCTGTAACGCGATTCTATATAAAGCATTCACTAACGTCCATGATAATTAGGTTCTGTTGGTGTAAAACAGATATCGTAGTAAACAGGAAATGGTAAAACGAATATTAATATAATATTATTGCCCTCAATCAACAATGAGCAATGTATTGAAATTCTATCCATGAACTTTATATTATTATTGTGAAAAGTGAGACCTGTGACATGATTCTACGTGATACACTTACAAATGTGTATGATAATTAGGTCGTGATAGAATAAAACGGAAACTCGAAAGTCCAATGTTAGTATAATAATACCGCTCTGTTCGACTAAGAATGGAAAATGTATCGAAATTTATATTTCCTGTGAAGTTCGCATTATTAATGATAAAACTACGAGCTATCAAGAACGTAAACGGACAGGATTCTACGCGAACGATTTACTAATGCGCACGATAATTAGGACTTGCTAGGATAAAGTATAAGTAGTGCTAGACAGGAATTGGTAAGACGGATGTTGCGCGAATATATACCGGGGGCAACAGAGCCCCGGGCGAACTTGATGCCAGTCATATGCGCTTGTGTTTACTTTCCAAGTTTACCCGAGTGATAATGCGTGATTGGCTTGTTATAACCAAGTTACCCGGACATTACTGCCGGCTGAATAACGCTTGCTTGAAATAAGATAACAATCATGGCCGAACTAGCGGAGAACTTCGCCGTCCGCTTATGCCGGAAGCTCAAGAATATATGGACCGATGCCTGTCTCCAACCCTGGATTTATGGAGTCCGTAACCGCGTCGTAATAAGGGCTTCGACCTGTCCATTTTCATATTTCCCACCGATCCCGTCAATCTATTGTTGACCCAGTGATTTTTATATATGAAACTCAATAATAATACAACGCTAAATAATTCTTTACCAACTGGGACTTTAATTATTTCCCTCGAAATTATAGGAAATTAAAAATTATAGGAAATATTAACAGAAACAACTCAAATAATTGATTAGCTTTTACGTGTCAGTCATGTAATGTCGTCAAGTTAATTAAGCTATATTAAATGAACTTCAATTAACCAGTCCGTCACCCCTCTCTATTAAGACTGTGAGAAATAAGAGTACTGTCTTTTACGGAAGCCGACCTTCCCAGGGAAGCTCCTTATTTGCGCGCAAAAGAGTTTAGACGTTAATTGGAGATTCCTTGACTTGAATTCACAAATTCGAACTGACTGATGCCCAAGAGGGACGCATTGCAAATAAAGAAAGCGAGCGAAGGGGAAATAAAAGGAGTGGAACTTTCAATGTTTATGATCCTTAGTCTACGAGAGAAGTACTATCGAAAACTAAGAAGATTGCTGGACAGACTATTAGGATTGACTGAAGAAGAGCTCCAATCGATTCTCTTCGACGTCTGGGGGGGGAAGATCGTTTGGCGGTAGGAAGGACGATCTTGCGGAATGAGTTTCCACCCCCACCTTAAAGGGTGAGAGCCCGGCAGACGCAACTGCGGATATTATTTTTCCCGGCACTTGGTGATATTATTTAAATTGGAATTACTTTTCTCATTATAAGCCAGCCAAGGGGAAAATCTTCTTTTCTGCCGGATTTCTTTTACTATTCCCTTCGGTTGGAGGTCGACAGAGAAAGTGGAGGAGAGTCCCGCCTTCCTGCCGAGGAAGAAAGATGGTGGGGGCGGGTGAACGAAAAAAAAGGAAGAATTTATCTCTGACAGGTGACAACGCGCCGCTTTTCCACCGTTCGACCGAAGCCCGGACAAGTTTCCCCGGCGATTCGATGAATATTTTCGACGATTTGCCTGTCACTTTCAGCTCGCTGACCGCCCTCTTAATTGAAGCCTGTCTTTAACCACTGAATCATTGTGCAACATCCTCTCTATCCACTATTGCTCGCACTGGAAATACCCATTGTATCCGGCGATCATTTCACAATAGTGATTCCCAATGATAACGAAGGGAAAACCCCATTAAAAAACCCACCCACCGACTCACTTTATGCATTCTATATTAATACTTCACAGATTCAATTGACAATAAGAAGTTACACTTTCAGCAAATGCTAATTCGAACTTCCAACACTCGACGCACGAACACTCCAAGCCAGCCGTTAGGAGACGCTGGCTCAAATTGGAGCATTTTCGAGCTCCATAGGGATATTAAAAAGCGAGGAGGAGGTGGAAGCGGACTCTTTCGGGATTTCTAAATCATCAGTGTTTCAAAGTAAGTGGTGAATAATGGACGAGTTTGTGGATTGAAATGGAAATGTTTCCCCGCTGGAGGACGTCTCGCTGCCGATGGAAACGAAGCGAGCGTGCGCGCGCGTACTCAGCTGGTGAACTACTCTGTTGCTCAACACGGGAAAGCCGGCGTGTCCCGGGACACGTATCCGAACTTATCAGCGACAAAACCGACGTGAAAGGCCAGCTCGTGTACAATGGCAGAAAAAATTCGGGTCTCCCGTCATTCCATCATAATGTTTTTGCGGCAACCTGCCTCTCGGAACCACCCTAGACCCATTACGCAGTTTCGAGCCTCCCTTCTTTCTCTCTCCGTCGTGTTATAAATGAGCCTCTCCTTTTAAATCATGCAGCACGCTCTGCCAGATTAAATATCAATGTTGTCACGGGCGCGCGTATATTATCTCTGCTTCTCGTTATTTACCGCAGCGCCTGAATAGTAAATCCCATTACTTTCTTGCGAATGTGTCACTGCCTGCGAAAAATAAAATAAAATTACTTCTCGCCAACATTTTCTCTACCCCTTTTGTTTTACCACAGCCATGTTTCAATAGTCGTGGAATAATTATAAAGCTCTTGAGTACCTCTTTGTATCATTGTATAAATGCTGCCGGGTCTTTTGAAAAAGATATCGTGCCTCATCTGTTCTTAATAATTCTCTTTTAAATCGTCGGAAAGTCGTGAAACAATGGCGTTGAAAACAGCGCTTCATTTAGAAATGAACTTTTTCTGGATACACTGACGGACGTGATGCAGCTTCAGACGCGCAGACATGCTATTTAATAACCTGCATTATACATACAATTAGCGAAGTGTATGAACGAAAGTCTCTAATGCAACTGACTGAAGTATTATCTCGAGATTTTAATACGTCCCATGCCATTCTTGACAGGTTGCCAACTACTAAATATCTCAGCTTATAAGGCAATGCTAATTTTGTCAGACGAATGCATTTAATCAACAAATCGTAAAGATCAACCGACTAGAATAGAATGAAATTTTTAGTACTGCGAGCTCATATTCCTAATGGAGAAAATTACAGGAATCCTTTGAAAGAGTCGACTGTCAGCAAAAGAAAAACGTGTATGCACTCACGGCGAATTAATAATTGGACATCCGATTGTTTGCGCGAGCTCCCATGGCCGCGCTGACGCGCAAGGAGCTTTCAGCTTTTTGCGTTCTGATAGATGAAGCGATGTTAGAGGCAGCGCGAGGGCCAAAAAGCGAGTGGCTGCCGGGCCAGGCAAGTACGCATTGATGTACAATGTCGTGCGCGCCCGCAAAAACAGTGTAAGTAGCCGAGTGTGCATGCATATCAAGAGCGACACGCCACGCTGCATCGGCTGAATGCGAAATTAGGCGGGCCCGGGGTTCGAATCGGAAATGCCACGGGGGAGGAAGCTCACCCTCTCTCTCTCTCACCCCGCCAAATTTGTCTAGACGCCGAATACTTTCGCCACCCTTGCAGCACACTTGCGAAATTCTTTTAATCATACACTCCCCTTCAAAAACCTTGTACAGACTAATTCTCTTGGCTTAGAAACACTAATCTTCAGTACATCTCACTATACACTGTCCACGATAATTATAAACTATCTAATAATTCTAATATCACACCTATCAAATCAGAAGTGACTAAATCACCACTAATAACTGTCTGGTGCCTCGAAATAACTGTCTGATAAAATAAACCAACAGGAATTCACGAGACGAGCTTAGTCGAGCGGGTCCGTTTCACTCCCAATGCCGAATGTTTATCCTGGCCAAGCGGGCGGTCGAGCAGCATCGACGGGAATAATTTTCGAGTATTAATGCCACTCGCCGACAACGGGGCCATGAATAAAAAAGGCGGCCGGCCGGCCGGCCGGTTGGTCAGCTTGCTGGAGGAAGCGGGAGCGAAGAGGGGTGTGAGGGGGGAGGAGGCTCGCAGGATGGTCGGCCGGTGAATGGGGAATGTCGGAGGGCTTGCGAGCTTTTTCGAGTGGCGCGTCGTGGAAAAGCGCAGGTAGATACGAGGCATAGGATGATGCTATGGTGGAAATAGAGAGAGGGAGAGAGGGAGAGCTCTGGCGGCGTGCAGAGTGTATTAATGAACGCATCGGACGCGCGTGCACGCCGTACAGGTGTGATCATTAATTCCGTTAAACGGCGATAAATGACGACGACGTTAAGTGACGCTGACCCTATTTTAATAATTGTCACCTGCTCGTCCCCTCCTTCTCTGCCCCTTGCGAATATCGACCTCTCGCCAGTGTGTCGCACGCTCGCTAGCCCTGTTACGACGCACATACACACACACACACACACACACAGATGCTCTCGAATGAAATGGCGAATTGCCCGGGAACGCGCGCTCGCCCCGACCCCTCCGCTTCCATTAGATTTTAAAGGGATTTTCCGAGAGAGCTTACTAATAGCCCTAATTAAAGTGCGACTAATAGCTTTCATTAAGCAACAACCCAATTTGTATATTTATTATTATATGACGCCGGCTGAATGACGCGCCCCACTTGCCCTCTTTCAGTCATCCCCCACCAGAGCGCGGCTCAATCCATCTCGGAAATTGCAGCCACGAAATGGCGGAAATTCGATTTATTGCTTCATTGTGCTTATGATTTACCTAGTTTGTGTTAAGTGTTATATGAAATATGAAGGTGACGAAATTTTAGGATATTATTTTGTTGATTAAATGAGGCTGAGTTGTAATATTTATTTATAATTAGTTAACTGATTGCTGAGTCCCGTATGTTCCGCGGAATGGCGGGGGTCAAGCATGACGATTTAATTAAAGTCGAATTATCTAATTAAATACAGGGAACACGCTGCACGAATGGGAAGTAATCGGGGACGAGTTAATCGTAGACAGAAGACTCTCCACGGAGAATGGAAGGACATAATCCGGATTATACTTTCGTTCTTAGTTATTGGGTCTTCCAGTGCGGATCAAGTATGACTCATTCTTAATCAACGAGTTTAGAGTAATTAAATAAATGTAGAAAAAGTGTACGAGTAAAAGATTCTAAAGTATAATTTCGAGGAGAAACTCTTTACCGATCATTTTTCTGAGCCATAACCACCTCAGAAGATTCATGAGAGGCCTTCAGGAGGAAGTGCGGTCGACGAAGAGAAACTGTTAGTTTCCCGGTCCATCAATAACCTGGCTTGCCAAACACGAAAGTTTTCACTCTCCGCAAACTTTCACCGGACATAATCCTCAGTCACTCGATAATAAAATCCTTCGATTGCCGTTAGCGAAGTTCAATCATTTGTCTTGAAAATCGAAACCACCTATTATTCTACTATCAAATCAAAAAATACCCGGACGATTCACTCAAGAAATAACTTCTTGATTATAAAATCTCTTCGAATCAAGACACAAGAAACTTATATAAATTTGAATTTAATCGCGAATTTCTGATTGACTCGAGATAGTTAGCAGAACCAGTTATTTATAAAGACACTCGAAGGAGCATCAAGGGGCACCGTAACGATAGTCCGAGAAGTTAGCGATATTAATTGCCCCGGCGAAAGGCAAAGGGCACTCAGTCAGGAGCGAAGAAGCTATCATAACGATAGAGGAGCCGTCAGCGGCGATCTCAGCGAACTTCCCGGCTTGATAATAACAGGTAGCCGAGAGAAGAAACGCTCCGCTCCGCTCAGCAATGGTAATGTGATTTTTTCTAAATACGAGAGTTACGAGTCGCTTTTATTAAGAGATCCGTGGGCCGAGCTAGTGGATCCTTTGAGGTGTCCTTGCCTCAAGGAATCTCCGATGGAAGGAAGGGAAACTAACGAAAGAGGACGAACGGATGCAAAGGAGGAAGGAAAATCGAGTCATCTTAGCGTGGACCGAGTGCCAGATAAGAAGTGATACTTCCCGTAATGATTTCAAGGACTTTATAACTCCGCGTGGAATTATTCGCGATCCCGGAGACTAATAGGATTATCGATAGACGCTTACTCAATAAATTCGCCTCTGAACCCTTTACCGGCTCGTGCCTATTTATTAATTCATCAGCGCGAGAACGAAATCATATGCAATATATACGAGAGAAGGTGTCACTGGTGGGACACACTATCAAAGAAATTCGATTCCCTAGTCAACACGAAAGCTATCAGTGCTGCCCGCTTTCCCTGTGCTTGGATAAGGTTCAATCCTGCTAACATTGATTCACCCTTTTAAATCCTCCATGTGCAAATCGGCACCATTGAAAGAAATCTCAGAGACAAATCTCTAATACAATTTGAAAGCTCTTTCAATTACAAAAATAAACAGTAATTAACATTAAAGTTACTCGAGAGTATAACTTGACAATAACAATCAATAAAATAAGCTAGCACAAAACCAAACTACAAGTTAACGAGAATCGTAGCGTCCCCAAAGAAGAGAGAAATCTAAGTAGTCGAGGGAGGGTCGGACTTGCGAGGGCTCGAAATTCAGTAGAATCGGCGCTTCCACTCAGCCGGCCAGATAAGGCCCGCGGTCCAATTTTTTCCTCGACTGTTCGAGGAAGCTTTAAAGATAAGGCAAGAGTCAGCGTCGGCCGTCCGTTCGAAATGACATACGCGGCGCGCGTATGTCTTATACCACGAGTGTGCGAGAGGGTGGACGCGCGCGCGCGCGCGCGCCCGAGTACGAGAAGAAGAGCAGAAGAAGAGGCGAGGCGGGTATTCTCCGAGAGAAGATAGTTCTGGCGCACGGTGGGAGATCTCGCTCGGCCTGGGTCCACAGAGCGACCGCAGCGAGTGAGCGAGCGAGCGAGCGAGCGTCGACTCAATGTACCAGAGGAAATCGCTGACTTATGGCTTCGCCGGGGAGTCATACCTTTTTTCATAAACCCCCAGTCGAGGCCAACCGCCTCCCACCCCTGCCGCAGCCTCGCCACCCCCGCGCCGACCATGCGACTCTTTTACATTGTACCCAGATTTCAGCGATTAATTTTCCCCCATTGTGCGCCGTGCGCCGCATCTCTCGCCGAGCCGCACTGCCAACCACCCCCGCCGCCTTTTTTCCACCCTGCCTCGCTCTCTCTCTTTCTTGCTTTCCTTTGCTTTCTATCTCGCTCCCGTTCCCATTTCGGGCCGCGATCCCTGTCCTCTCCTTCCTCCTCTTCACCAGCCTCACCCTCTCCTTGTTCCTCGTACAGAAGCGGAGACAGCAGCCGCTTTCGAGGCCTGTCGACACATCCTCTCTTCTCTTCGCCACCCCCGACTCGTGATCTGCAAAGTCCCCGTTGCTTTTCTCTCTCCCTCGCTCGCTCTATGTCTCTCTTTTTCGCTCAGGCATTTTCTGCTTCTCTCGCTCCTTGCCGCGCGCGCCCTCGTGCTCTCTCCCATTCACTCCGGGTGGTGCACAGTCCGCATTGTCATTGGCAAACAAATCTCAATGGCAGTATTAAAAGTATCCGCTCTAATGGAACCTAGTATCCGGTCTACAAAAATTCTCGTTCCATCTGCGCACTGTGCCCCGCCGCGGCGCTCTGCCTCTTCCTCGCTCATCTCTCCGCGCGTTTATCGTTCTTTTCCTCTCGCACTCCGTCACAAGCTGGTAACACACAGGCTTGCCCTCCTCTTACTTTCCTCGTCTTTTTAACAGACGCACGCTACTAGGAGAGAAGTGCGCGGGCGCGCGCGTGATACCTGGGACGAATGCACGTGGAAATTTCTGCTAACGTCGGAATAATTACTCCCTGATAGTCGCGGCGGTAATTGTCCCTCATAATCTATGGTTCCCCGTAATGGGGTCCTGCTGGGAGAGAGAGCTACCCGGCCACGACAACGACGACGACTGCTGCTGCTGCTGCTACTGCTGCTGCTACTGCACGTAGAAAGCTAGCTCGACGGCGAGGAGGGAAAGGCGCGGCAGAGTGCAATGGGGGCCTCGTAATTATAGCGTGTTATATGAAGCATGAATGCTACACTTTTGCATTATAATATTCCTGACTCTCCCTGGCCAGACGCGAATTATTTATTCTCTCGAATCGTCCCCGGCGAGAAGTACCTTCCAAGTAACGCAACCACCCTCCCAGGCGATATCTGTGACCGTGCAATTTGATACTGCGACATAATAAATAATTACTCGCATAATTCCATGTGTACTTGTTACAGATAGGGAAAATTGTTAGGTACATGCATAGAATTATAGATAATTGAAGTTGAAAGGGCAGTATAAATTATACTCCCGTGGTTTGATACACACTTAATAAAATCACTTCGAAAAACATAAGGTCCTTCGAAATTTTTCAGTAACAATATAAAATCACAGATATTGTCACAAGTACAGGGTGAGTCACTTGCCTTCGAATCACCACCAAAAATTGGATATTTTCGATGGCCAAAAATATGGGGAAAAGAAAATTTTGAGCTGGGGCTCTGGGATTTTTACCACTTCTTCCTCGATGCAAAAAAACACTTTCTACAAAATTTCAGCCCCGGGAAAGGTCGGGAAGTCATGAAAACATGGGAAAACCCATTGAAATGAAATATTCCAGATCGGTTTTCCATGTGTTTTCGGTCGAATTCCGGCATTTCCCCCACAACATTAATGTTTTTTATCCGTTTTGAGACACGAGTAATCGAAAAATTAAGCGTTCGTCCCGGTCCCAGAACCTTCGAAAAATCGAAAATTTTTGAAGGGGTATACCTTAAAAAATTTGCGAAAAAATGAATTTTGAGCTAGGGCTCTGGAATTTTTACTACGTCTTCCTCGATGCAAAAAAACATTACCCACCGAGTTTCAGCCCCGGGAAAGGTCGAGAAGTATAAAAAACATGAGGAAAACCATCGAAATGAAATATTCCAGATCGGTTTTCCACATGTTTTAGGTAGAATTCCGGCATTTCCCCCACAACATTTATGTTTTTTATCCGTTTTGAGACACGAGCAATCGAAAAATCAAGCGTTCGTCCCGATCCCAGAACCTTCGAAAAATCGAAAATTTTTGAAGGGGTATACCTTAAAAAATTTGCGAAAAAATGAATTTTGAGCTAGGGCTCTGGAATTTTTACCACTTCTTCCTCGATGCAAAAAAACACTTTCTACAAAATTTCAGCCCCGGGAAAGGTCGGGAAGTCATGAAAACATGGGAAAAACCATTGAAATGAAATATTCCAGATCGATTTCCCACATGTTTTAGGTAGAATTCCGGCATTTCCCCCACAACATTTATGTTTTTTATCCGTTTTAAGACACGAGTAATCGAAAAATCAAGCGTTCGTCCCGGTCCCAGAACCTTCGAAAAATCGAAAATTTTTGAAGGGGTATACCTTAAAAAATTTGCGAAAAAATTAATTTTGAGCTAGGGCTTTGGAATTTTTACTACTTCTTCCTCGATGCAAAAAAACATTCCCTGCCAAATTTCAGCCCCGGGAAAGGTCGGGAAGTCCACCAAAAAAATAAGGGCTACGAGAGTTCTGATTCAAAGGCAAGTGAATAAGTGTACATGCTAAATTCTGCGAGTAATTTCATGTCGCAATAATAATAAAATACGTAATACTAATTACAAATTCATTCCTATTAAATCTTTACTACTCATTTCCCTACTTCGACAGTTTAGTACTCAACAAATATCGCTGTGATTAAGATTTGCTCGAGCGAAGGGTGATTGCAATAACGAAATGAACTTTAGTGAACCGTACGAGAAGGGGAAAGGGGGAGTACGAAATTCAGGGAGGAAGTCGCCGAGACTAATCACGTCCTGGCCCGTCGACTATCAGGAGCGGAGTGACGAACTTATTAAAGCAATGCGAGTAACACAGAGGAGGCTGGCATGTGTAGGGGTTGAAAAGGGTGGGAAAGGGCGAAAGGGGGAGTGGCGGGAAGAGAGGGAATGCAGGAAGCGGAGCGATTATGGCGACTTATCGCCGTAGGGCGCAATACTGAGGTGTTCGGCCGTAACCATTGTTTCCGCGGTCTTCACCCCAAAAATGCCGGGCCATTGTTTAGATTTTTTTCCCTTCCCAAGATCGCGATCATCGCAATACAGGCGAAGGCCTGACGTGCTTTGAATGCCGGCGAGAAAGGGTGGAAGAAAGAGAGAGAGAGAGAGAAAGTAGGAGACAAGCGAGCAAGCCGACAAAAGTGTTTCTGATAGTCGGAGCTTCCTGTGCCGCTGGGACGTGAAAACCCAGTGGCGCGCAACACAGCCAACGTTGTCCCATATTTTTTTTCTTTACCAACTAAGTATGAATGCACGGCACACTGCTCCACCCAAAGTTCCAAACTAAGAGGACCCGAAACCGGCGCGTTAATATTTCTAGAGGTCGAATAAACAAGTGGGAATTCGCAAATCAATGGAATTATTTGTGTACATAGGAAACTATTGATTTTTGAAGTTAATATTGCAGAATTGCTTATTCATTGATTCATTTGGGAATAACGGACAAATATTTTCCACTAGCCTGTTCGTGTATTATAAGGGATATGTCCGAGCTTTTCGTCACTGTCAATCGAAAGGAAAGGATTTGTTTCGAGTTAATCATACTTGGAGGGCGACTTTCTTCTCTGGAATTAGGAGGAGATCGAGGTCAGCCTGTGACGGTGGATATTTTCCACGTTCTTAATAGAGCACCGAGCGAAAGAAGGAGGAACGAGGGAGAAAGAGAGCCGGCGAGGCTAATTAAAGTTCGCGCGGCATATAAAATGGGAATTAGCAATTTTATTAGAGCAATCTCTGCGCCGTGATACGTTATCTTCTTAACGGGATACTGGCGTCTGATTTAAGGTAACTCACTCTCTCACTCTCTCGTTTCAGAAGCCCCTGCAAGCTGGGCCCGCTCCCATATTTCATATCCAGGAGTGCTTCGTTCGATGTAGAACGGACAAATAAAATGGGTACGAATTGCCAAATACGAATTACTCCACTTCGATCTGCCGCCCGCGCGCGCCCGCTCGAGGATAATAACCCGCTTCTACGTTGGTTTATTAAATTTTCGCCGGATGCACACACTATCGGCGTGTATCGGTCGGAAATTAATCTTTTAAGTTATATCGAGCGTCAGTTGGTTTAATATTCGACGAATTCTCTTAGATCGCGCCCCGCTTCGTAAATATCTGGCTATTTCTGAATACACAATACCGCTCTCTCTCACTCCCTTCCTTCCCGATACTCCACTACACTTAATTACTTCCTGTCGAGGCAGTGCAGTATATTCAAAATGCACCTTTAAAGTAACTACCAGATTTCGCTGCCTCCACACTCCTTCGAGTCCTTTGCCTTTTGAAAAAGGTACACCGCGAATTCTATGGAATGCAAAAATCTGAAGGCTGTTTAAATCTTAAATGCTGCTTGACGAAGTATACTCATCACGAGGAAAAATAAATTATCTGTTGCAAGAAAAAATGTAATTCATTCCTGTCATTAAAATAAAGATATGTTAGAGTGATGGAAGAAACGGGGGACAATTTGAAACTCTAACTATAACAGTTTGAAAAATAGATACTTATCGCAAAAATCGAATATACCGAATGTAATAGAACCTTTGGAGAATGATTAAGAAATAAAAGCCGAATGTCTCGTATAGAATGACTTAAAGAAGTGACCTCGATCAGGAAAGAAATGGAACTAAGAAATATTGGATTTCGCGATATACTAGGCGAAGGACGTCACTGGAGCGAATGAATTCTACTACCTGAAACCAGCAGTTCCGTGCTATTTTCCCCGAGAAAATCAAAGTCCAATAAATGGAAAGAGTAAATGAAGTCAACGTTAAATAAAATCCTATTAGAAGTCAGTTGCGCCGAATTTTTCAGTTAAGGAATCGATGAAATATCGGCGGCGAGCTTATACGCGGCGGCAAATGAATTATTAGGCGATTAATAACTGGCGCGACAATTAGTATTTGTGGCGGCTGGTCTCTCCCCCGAGGAATAACGATCTGCGAAATATACATAAGCGACCGCTTTATTTTCTTTACACTGTGAACGCCATTCATTAAACAACTGGCGCTTGAATCGGTAACGAATGTTCGTAACGAGCATCTGCGCCGACTGCATCTTCGCCAAACCACTCCCCTCTGTCTCACTCTCAATAAGGCAACTTCCACCCCAGCACTTCTCATTACAGCCAAATAAATTTACCGATGTTACACTTTTCCACCAATACTTTCAATCGTTTTGGTGGAAATCAATGATATTTCTCTCTCATTTGTAAATGCTCTAAAAGAAGTAATTAAATTGCGAATCAATTAAGATAGAAAATAGAAGACTCGCGAGGAAATTCTAAAGGCTTTGTAATTAAATAAAATTTTACGGTATTAGAAGCGTGCGTTTGCATGAAATTTGTTGCTCCACTTGTTCCACGCATTCCCTGCCGGTTGGTCTGCGCGCATCAATTCCCTAACACGATCCACTAGCCTATTCAATCTTTATGATGAGCTCTATATTTTCCAGCGCGCTGAACTCTGCCCACATCTTTACATACATCCGCACCGGCGTATCCCAAATACCTTTCGCTATTCCTAAGGATCCACTAAAACCTCGCCGACATTTACAAGCGTCGGACGGTGCTCGCGGAAAATCGTTTCGCAGTCTTCGTTGTTGCTCGGCATTCAAAAGCTGAAGTCCAATCATCGAGATTGCTCGCGAGAATAGCCCGCCGGAATAAAGTTTCGAATGGATCATCGAGGATCGAGCGCGGCGGGACGATGCATAGTATAATTCAAGCAGGAAAGTGTTGCTCGCTTCTCGCTGCGAGATGATCGTCCACCAAGATTGCAACTTTTGCTAGATCTAACTCTTTCCTTTGCTACTACTTTGACAAAATAAATACGCACGCTTCTTTGGAAAAGTCACGATTAATTTAATTGTAATAAAAGACGAAGAAATTGAAGGTAAGAAAGAATTATTGAACTGTAAGAGAGGATGAAATCAAATCTGCACCGAGAAGGAGAAAGTACTACGATTAGGGTTTGCTTGATCGAAGACGATCGTCTGACTGCAAGACAATGGCTTGTTGATTAAACATGCCAGGCCTTTTTACACACTAGATCGCCCTCTTTCACTATCCTTTAATGGTACGTCTTTTAACCCAACGGGACTGTACAAGCTCTTCCGCAAACCGCAGGGTCAGAGCTTTGCGAACTCGCAAGAGGCTTATTATGGTCGGTTGTCCCTCACTCAAGAGTCTGTGCATTGAAACCTCTTCTTAAAGCCCGATGCGGTGCTGACCCTTACATACGAAGCATTGAAAACCATCTCTGTGGAATATACCGGTGATGCAAATACAAAAATGGATTTTAAAAGCTAGATCTACTAGATAGAAATATTATTCTAACCCTCCGTTGAAAAAGTGACTTTTAAAAGAACGATGTAACTTTTAGCCGAACCTTTCTTGCTGTCATATTATTCGGAATGAAAAGTAGTCGGATTAAAACCGGAGCTATGAAAAGATATGCAAGAGTTTTTCTTAAATTCCGTGACTCTCCGCGTGACTACAAAGTGTTGCTGCTTTTAAGAGAATCCCGAACACATCGCGCCGAGAATAAGAAACGAGTCTACGCGCATGGAACTTTTACGCTCCAAGTAGTTTTCTATGCCAAGGGCGAAAGGTACAGTGGAAAAAAATCAGAAGCGCCCGACCAGGTTTTCCGAAAAATTCATACGGCGGTTGAGTGCGAATTCCAATAAAAGCAAACGAAAAAAAAAAGAGAGGGGGGCGGGGGTGGCGAGCAAAAATAAAAAGAGAGCGGGCGAAAAATGGCCGGTTTACTTTTTTGCAGCGACGGCAGCGGGGAAAAAAACATTCATGGCGAGCGGAATAAAGTCCGCATCGAGTTCCGTTCACGTGTCACGAAGTCTGTCCAATTGATTTATCCGGCGCGTGAGGAGCCGATCGACCGTAAAGTTATTAATATCAGTCGCTTGCGTATCGAAACTTTCCCTCCATTCCCAACGCCTTTTTTCATCCCGCTCTTTACAACGGACGCGCGTCTTTCTAATACGCCGCAGGATATAAAAGTGATGAACGCAGACCAATGATCTGTCGGGCAAGTGCCAACCTGCTTGCCGACTCAAACCGCACTATGACGAATCGCATCACCGACGATCTCATCCAACACAAAGCAATCTTCCTATTTCCAAGGTTCGAGACGACAAATGTTTCCATTTTCACCGCCGATTACAAAATAATTAAATAACTGTCCGCTGGCGTCGAGAGATATTTCCGACATGGAAGGACGAATATTTAAGTTCCATTAATAAGTGAATAATTCGATCGCCGGAATTAAATATAATCAATATTTCCGCGGCGCCACTTTCTTCGCGCTCCTCCCACTAGCAGCATCCACTGCTCCACGAGCTTTCCCGCCAGCCGCCCTTCAACTTTCCATGATCGTGATGAGAGAATAATACGCTTAATTGCTTGACTCGACATCTTGCTAGAATTTCGGATAAACTTTCTACCATCGAACAACGCACAGCGAAACCTATCTTATTTTCATCTACCGTTTTTGCAACTAACTAAACAGCACGTAAAGTCTTAAAGAACTTTTCTTTCGTTTTCATCAGACATACAAATTGTGGACGCCCTTAAAATGTTCCATCTTGCAACACCGGATGTTTTTAAAACCCACGCGAGACGTTTTTAGGACGCGAATATTTTTTTAAAGACTTTTAAAGACGTTTTTAAAACGTCATTATGCTATCACGGCAGCAGTGTTGGAGGCGTAAACAACAAAATCTGTGCAATCCACAGTCTCGTTTTTCTCAATATGTCTAGCTTGACTGGTTAGAGTGTGCTAGTTGCAGGCTGGTTAATTTATCTGATTGTATTTACGGAATACTCCGCTGCTGGCGAGGCAGCACATTCTGTTATTAGATTTTTGTCTAGACGAGATTTAACGCCGCTCCTCCTCAAGGAAACACGTTGCCGAGTAAGTACGGCAGATATCTCGTTTCAGTCGGAGTCGACTCGAGATCTCGAGAAGCAAGCGGCCAACGTAAGTAAGGGCAAAGGACTCACTGGATACTTTTCTGACTCTCTCCTTCTCCCTCTCTCTTTCTCTCTTTTTTTTATCTCTTTGCGTGACCTTTCGTTCTCGTTTGTCTTCAAGAATCTCTCGCGATTTCATGGAATTTCTCGATAGACGAAAAGTTGAGGCGCGAAGATAATTTGTTCAGTTACGAAAGAAAGAGTTAGGTATAGAAGTATTAGAATAAGTAGAAAGTTACTAATGAAAAAAGCTGAATGAATTCCAATCACGAAATACTTGATCACCAAAGTGGTTATTACTAATAAAGTAAACTAAACTAATAAAATTAAAAAACGACGAATTATATTTACGAAAAGCAGTCAAAGTAAAATAAATTTAGAGTCAGAAAAGTATATGACAATGGCAGAAGCTATCTCGTTCTGTTTCTTTCGAAGAGCAATTTAGCAAAACTACGTTTTATCTTCACTCCCTGGTCCTCGACCCAAATTCCTCGCATGCTACTGTAAGATTGAAGGCAACTCGTATCCTGATTCCCCAAAACCCGTAAACAGTTCTCTCGAAGAATAAAGCAGGAGCCCTATTCCGACTTCTGAGTCGCGTATTTTCAGCCATTCGTCTTATCAAACACACGCAAGGTAACATTTCACCCTAACCGACGTAAAAAAATAATATCGCCAAAATATAATAAATTTATCCACTAATATCTCAAAACGCCTCCATTCGCATTCCCCGGATCGATCAACTATCCAATCGAAGGCACCACAAAACATCGCAACACCACACCACTAACAATCTCCCAGATTTAATCCGCTGGATGCCGCGGTACTATATCTCACTAGCCTAATTTGCCAGGGAAGAGAATATAGCCCGGGAACCAGTGGATAAGAAAGCGTGGAAAAATTGGAGGGAAAACTATCATGAGAGCAAGTTTCCAGGACAAACGAGTTATCAAAGTATCCTAACAAGTCCCCTTTCCTCGAGGAGGCGAGCTTTTCCCAACTCCAAGTCCCCTAATCCCGTGGCTCGACGCGAGAAACCCGCCGAGAGGGGCGGCGCGGTGGGTGGCAAAGGGGCAGAGGAGGAAGAAGAAAAGAGGGAGGGAAAAGGGCGAGAGGAAATGGAGCAGCTTGTTTCTTCCGGAAGAGGACTAATTTCTATCGGAAGCTGTGTGCCAGTCTCGCAGTCCGTCTGTGCCGGCATCGTCTCTTCGTCTGGCTCTCCTCGCGTCTGTGCAAGGGAGTTCGATGAGGCAGAGAGTGGATGCTGGATGCTGGTGTTCTCAGGGAGAGAGAACGATCCGTGAGGGGCCAAGGGAGGGCTTTATAATATCCGGATGGAGAACAGTCTGTCGGCTCGAGATTGCTTAAGAATGATCTTTGCTCCCGACCAACTTTTTCCGCTCGAATCCAAGAGTGAAGAGAGTTCCATCCCCCACCTTTCTTGGCGAAGCCGACGCCACCGCCGCCGCCGCCGTCGTCAGGGAGATGTTCGGCGGTGGGTTTTTCCCCCAAGATAAAATTCGGCGGGATAGCATTCCGATGATATGCCGAACGCCGTCACAGCTGCGACGCCTTGGCAATGCTGTGTGTATGTTACTCGCCGCACGCCGCGCGTCCTACAAGATTGTTAAAGCTGAGATGTCGAGCAACTGTGCGCGCCTCAGTGTCTCTCACTGTGTACCACAGACACGACAAACCTCCTTCGCATCTGCTTCTCTTTGCCCGGTGATTTGCTACGACTAGTAGCGAAACAGCTGGCACATCTTGGCGACAGCTCGAGCTTTACCCCGTCGATCCTGCTATCATGATTCGTGCATACGCGCGCGCGCACAGCATGTTCGTGAAGATCATGTTGTCATTGGAGATAGAAAGCGAGTGACGATTGTAGTCGTACAACTTCCGATCCGCGACTCGAAGTTACTCAATACTTTATCTACCGGAAGTCTATTAATCGGGTTTTTAAATAATATGTTGACTTAAACATCGCGACACTATTTCCACCAGTTCTTGAAGGAATTCACTAAGAAAACATTTAGTCGGGCAAAAGAAACCGAAAGCAGATGTCTTAACCATTGAACGATTGTTTAGGGTGTCGTTAAACTCCAGGTATCTAAACCCAACGTGTCTACCGACTTTCTGATGGCATTGTTTCTAAACAAAGCCCTAAGCTATTACAACACCCAACAGCTGGGATATCGAAGGGTCCGCCAGTCAATTTCAGAAAATCTACCACCGTCCTAAAATCATTTAAGTTAAATGTAATGGCGCGAACCCTCTCGTACGATGTTTACACGAGCAATGTAATACATAACAAAGTCGAAAACTCCGAAAGCCGAAATTTAACGGAACCAGCGCGGATAGCGTAAACGAAATAATTATAAATGACGTGCTAGGAACTACTACACGAAAACCGTATCACGAAAACAAAACCGAGAACTTCAGATTGCTTGAAAATACACTGTTTTACACTACACAACACTATTTCCGTAGAAAACACAGTATCGTTGAATTAAAATCTTCGTGGATGTGAACACTTTGGGAAGACGCGATATTAGGATGGTTATTTCCTTATGATTCGAATAGGAAGGACATCTTTACTGTTCAGACTGGCCCGACACGAATGATTGTTCCATTCACTATGTGTAACAGATGGTTCCCCCGGATTGCTCGCTACAGCCCCGATACAGATCCTGATTCGATGGAGTTGAAGAATGGAGTGGGGTCGATCCATACCTCATCGATTCTTGCGCCCGACGTAGCATTGTGCCAAATAATGGCTGGAAACAGAGAGGGAAAGATTTGACATTTACATATGAAAGGTCGTACGAGACCACCGAATGCTTGCTTATTATTTCTTTGATGTTTCGAGGGTTTCTTGCGCCGAGAGCGCGATTTTCAAACCAGCCAATCGCTTCCATATAAATCTTCCTCTTTACAAACTCCAAATATTACGCATATTACAGATTTAATTCAATTTCACGTACTACGAATTTAATCCGAAGTAAATTTCATAAACAAAATACTCTGAACGGAAAGTTTTATGGATAGCATTGATCAAAATTGCCCGAGCGATTTATCATCAACAACAAAGACTAAAAAATCAAAAACGCGTATCTCTGCTACTATGAAGACTATCGAATAAAACCGGATGCCTTTATCAACCCTGAATTTATTGAACCTCTGCAATCCCATTACTTCCTCTACTCAAAGTCCCAGCAGCAGAAGGCCATAAAAAACCGCGGGCATATTATAACGATTTTGCTTTAGAATGGGAATAAATAGCGAACACACACGGTGTGTCACAGTGAAATGGACGCTTCCCAGACAGATAAAACTGAATGATGCTCAAAGTGGACGCTCTTCAAAAGGGGTTGGCGCTCGCGCCGTGAAAATGAAAAGTGCTTATCGAATATATTCGCCTTTTCGGTGCGCAACGTGCATCATCATACACATATTTGCCGTGGCATTAAGCGAGCGATCCACTTATGGATCGAGCCTGCCTATGTTAATTTCCATTGGCAGTATCGCACAAAGACGGGAGGAGGGCGCGCGTTAATCATAGGCGACACCATACCACACGCCCCCTGACCCACTGGCTCCCCTTAGAGCGAGAGAGGGGACTCTCGCAAAATTAATTATGAAATTAATAGAAGCCGACGATAGCTGCCATAGCGAGCGGAGGCTGGGCGGAAAGGGGTCACCGTACGCGTTGCATGACGGATGAGAAATCGCTACTCGGTTCATCGGTCGAATGGCATATTTCTATTTTAAAGTGGCCCTGTGCCTTCAGCTCCAATCGATTCTTATGAATTTTCTTGCAGATAAATATGAACATGTTTAATCTCATGTTTTAATCTTATCGAAAGAGAATAATAATCATTAATGTAGGGTTCCCAATGTAATTCTAATCCTACGATTGTATTACATTCTACTTGAAAGTGGTTAGTAAAAGCGTATCGAAAAATCCGTAGGGTTTTCGCATTCCGTGGCTTTTTGGAACAATGTGCAAGCATACGGGTGATTTAGCGCGGTCGGAACGGTCAGTGCACGCACCTCTTAAAAAACCCGATTTCGCGTTTGGAGCAACGACACAAAGCTTCGGACACAGCCATCATCCCGTGGGACAATGCGGGATCGAGCGGAGCAGTGCTAACACTTTTTCATCGATCTCCCGTTTTCACGCTCCTCACAATATTCGGCAAACTCATCGGCCGGCTCCGTTTTCCTCTCTTTTCCCTTCGCTTTCCCAATGCTTTCCATGCTTCTGTCACTTCGAATCCAAGATGGAGGAGAAGCGGTATTGAATATATTGTACTGGTCGTTTGGATAATTGACGCGGAGAAATGTTGCACAAACATTTCCTTGTACGTTTCGATCTGTCATTGGTATAAAATTGAAACCTTATTGAATAAATAATGCATAAGTAAAATAAAATAAAATAAAATGTAATATCACACAATTGACAGATCGAAGGTATAAATAAAAGGAACTGTAATAATAATTTAGCACAGAAGATTTAATTCTATGAATTACTCGATTGACTTTCACTGGATTTAAAGCAACGTTAAATTTGATTTCGGTGCCGCCTTCATTATTCCGCAATTTCGGTATACCAAAGAAGATTTCGGAATAGTGCTTCAGAATAATAGCTTTGCATTAGCGTATTCATAGCAACCCGAAAGATTTGAGCCTCGAAGATTAGCGCAACTATAGCTAATGACCGTCAGTAGCTTTTAGTCGTTGGGTGGGAATTGCTTCCAATTTCACAAAAGGTATTACTCCCCGATGCTCCTTAAAATATTTCGCTTTGCAGCGAGCGAGCGAGCTAGCGAGCAAGCGTGCGAATGGTGCAAGGGTGGTTTCCGGGATTTTCGGGAGCACGGAATTTCCATTCTCGACCGGTTAGTTGTATAGGCGGGATAGGGAAACGCGTTTCACACTGGCGGGGACACGTGCAGCATCAAAGAAAGTTCGTCCAGGGTTGAGTGGTTAATTCTGCGCGTTCCCACACTCCGGAGGGACATATTCTTTGCGAGTGCGCGGCGCGCACCGACAATTGACACAGTTTCGGCATTTCTACCCTCGTATTTCGTGAAAGGCCGAGGAAAAGAAAAAGTTTGCCGGCTATAAATAAAAGTTCGAGCAACGCGTATTTTCCTCTTGCGGGGGCCGTTTCTTTCTCCTGGCGAGCAATGTGTTTTAAACGCGCAATTATATCTGTCCGGGGGCTTCGAGAGCTTTTGGTGGCAGTAATGGATGGTCCGACGGTTTACGCGGATATTTATGTTTTGTTTAATGATTATGAAATCCGTACGAGTGCGGCGAGACGGCTGTACGTGCGACATCAAAGAAATGACGGCTCGTTTAATTTGTCGGACACGCGTGCACGGTCATTTTATCACCGGCGACAATTGAGCCGGATTCCGTATTTTAAGAGAGTTTTTGCACCGCCACTGAATTTCGCGAATCAAGCTTCAGCACGTTCCCGCAGTATTTTGCGTTAATGCGCTCTGTCGTCCGTAACCCGGCTCTTTTAATGTTTTCTACAAATTTTATCACCCACACATTGTTAACGTATTCCTATCCCAACGGCCACCCTCTTCCCGCGCCTTTTTTTTATGCCATGGTATAACCTGCGGTTTGTCTCGGCTAATTGCGAGTACTTTTGTTGCATATCACGCTTGCATTGTGCTAGTTTATGCAAAGTAAATTATTTTCGTATCCTCGACAATGTGACACGCATGCGAATATATATAACAGTAACTGTCCAATATATTCTCCATTTTAAAATAAACGATGTAATTTTCTATCCAACTGCAATTAATTAATGTCAAATCGAAAGCTATTAGAAAGAATTGCCATTGAGACGAATTTCTAATAGTGAAACATCTGCATTCTGGTAAAGAAGAGCGGTCGAATCATTGGAGAGTGCGTTCATCCGAGCGACTAGAAACTGATCGGCGGAAAGCTGGCTGGACCATCCACCGTTTTATTAGAGGGCGAATATCTCGGTGGGCCGAGTGCCGATTTCTCGCGCAATTATTCGCCATTTAACGAAATGATACTTGCTCGCATAGAAGAGCGCGCGCACCGGAGCCTGGCGAGTGCATGGAAGAGGTTGATCACATCGGCTTCAGTGCTCGGCTTTTTCATTTCTGCCTCTCTCTTTCCCTCCCCTTTTCTGTCCCACTCGAGTCTGTCAGTGTCGGCCGCTTTTCAATCTTCCCCGGGGTTTCGCCATTTTTCCATTATTTTTCCAATAATTTCTGGCGTGCGCGCTCGCGTGCTGCGCTAATCGAAGCGTGTTACTTCGCTTCTTCGGGGCCGTTGCGCTGCCGCCGCCGCCACCGCCGCGACGGGAATAAAACGCTCTCTGATGGAACTCTCGCGAAAGAAACAGGATTTTACTTCTCTCTTCTTCCACTTTTTCTTCCCCTTTTTTTGCAACTCTTGAATAATTAGTGTTATCGGGTCTCGCAGTTTAACTTTCGGCGATCACGCGCGCTCGATTTAATCATTATCGGCTATGGAAATCCCGCATTATTGCCCGGCCGTTTTTCAAAAGGACGCGAGAGCGCGTTGATCGTATCGTGGGATGCAACACCGTTGCGAGTGATAGCTGAAAAATCGCTCGACATGCACTTAGGGAGACGAATTGTTCCTCTCCTGGGGTAGATACATGTTTGAGAAAAATCAGAGACACGTCTGCTAGTATGGCGAATATCATGTAATTTTTGCAGATTTTTAGAATCAGAATCTAAGCTGTGAAAAATTAAAAACTCTCGACAATATCGTTATGTGCGAGAAAGGAACTTTGAACTATGTTTCTACAGCTTATCGCATTGATTCCTCCTTGAATACTGAATTTCTACTGCAAATGCTAATCCCCGAAACGTTCTGAAAGTTTGGAGAACGTAGGAGAGACTGGTCGAGTACAAAATAATAAGAAAACTGATCAGACGTGCTACTATATTCACGTAAAACTGTAATACCTTAACAGACTACATGACATCTAAGGAGATATCGTAGGTTTTTCCTAAAACTGGTGGTAAAATTGGCAAAATTGTCTTTTTGCTCAACATCTGGTTTCACCGTACAGGTAAAATTATGAAAAAAATCAGAGACACATCTGCTGATGAGGCGCATGTTGTGTAATTTTTACAGATTTTTGGAACCAAAATCTAAGCCGTGAAAAATCAAAAACTCCCGAAAATATCGTTTATGACCAATAGCTCCTCTCCTGGCGAGGATACAAGTTTGAAAAAAATCAAAGACATGTCTAGTGATGAGGCGCATGTCGTGTAATTTTTACCGATTTTTGGAATCAAGATCTAAGCCGTGAAAAATCAAAAACTCCCGAAAATATCGTTTATGACCAATAGCTCCTCTCCTGGCGAGGATACAAGTTTGAAAAAAATCAAAGACATGTCTAGTGATGAGGCGCATGTCGTGTAATTTTTACCGATTTTTGGAATCAAGATCTAAGCCGTGAAAAATCAAAAACTCCCGAAAATATCGTTTATGACCAATAGCTCCTCTCCTGGCGAGGATATAAGTTTGAAAAAAATCAAAGACATGTCTAGTGATGAGGCGCATATTGCGTAATTTTACCAGATTTTTGGAATCAGAATCTAAGCCGTGAAAAATCAAAAGCCGCGGAAAATATTGTTTTCGACTAATAGCTCCTCTCGTGACGAAGGTATAGGTTTGAAAAAAATCGAAGACATGTCCACTGACGAGGCTTATGTTGCGTAATTTTTACAGATTTTTGGAACCAAAATCTAAGCCGTGAAAAATCAAAAACTCTCGAAAATATCGTTTATGACCAATAGCTCATCTCCCGGCGAAGGTATAAGATTGAAAAAAATCGAAGACCTGTCTGGTGACGAGGCGCATGTTGCGTAATTTTTACAGATTTTTGGAATCAAGATCTAAGCAGTGAAAAATCAAAAACTCCCGAAAATATCGTTTTCGACTAATAGCTCCTCTACTGGCACAGGTACAAGTTTGGGAAAATTCAGAGATACGTCTGCTAATAAGGCGCATGATGTGTAATTTTTGCAGATTTTTAGAATCAGAATCTAAGCCGCGAAAAATCAAAAACTCCCGAAGATATCGTTTTCTACAAATTGTTCCTCTCCTGGGGTAGATACATGTTTGAGGAAAATCAGAGACACGTCTGCTAGTATGGCGCCTATTTTATTTTGAAACACTCGACAAGCAGTTTTGAGGAAATTTTCCATTCGACAAACCACTTCTATGAAACTGGCAGATATTTACTCTTATTGGATCCAACAATTCATAACAAAGAAGAATCCAGAAAAGGCTACCAAACCCACCGCAAATATCGCGTGGACAAAATCCATTCAATTAAGCTGTGGCAGAATGTCCTATCAAAAGCGTCCTGAACGAGCAGGGCAAGCTAATCCAGCGAAAATATTGCGAGATTAACTTTTAATTATGTTGTCCAAATAGTAACCGAGCAGTCTCGCGCCACTGTACGGAGTCGAGCAGCTGGAAATTGCGAGGGCGACCGGTATGTGCGAGAAAGGGGTGGTGGTGGTTGGTGGCGTTATGTCGGCCGGCAACAATTGCCAGCCGGAAGGCTGCCGGTGGTGGTGTATCGAAACAAGTTAATTAGCTTCCAGGAGTGCACCTAACTCGTCTAATGACATGCAAGTTGTAACTGGGCGTCATCCATCAAAAACTAATTTTCCCCTTGCACGCAGCACCGGCAAAGGTCGGGCCTTTGGTAAGAGGGGTTGGGATTTTCGATGTGCAGTTGGGCAGCGGCTGCTTTTCCCTGATTTCAACGCTTTAATTGAACGAGGTCGTTATGTCGCGATTATTAAACTTATCGTCGGGACGCGATAATACGCTCGCTACAACCGAATATATCCTGTCCCCTTTATTACGTAACAATATCGACTCTATAAGTACTAGCCCGCCGGGCTTCCCTCGCCCCCAACCATCCCCCAACCTTCCCCCCTTGATACACTGTGTCCTTGTGGCCGCATTTTTCAGTAGGACTGGCGAGATTTATTAAAAGCTTGCCCTTCTCCTAGAGGCGCTCCCGCTAAGTCCAATAATTCCGACGAGCTCCGGATAGCTTGTGAATTTTCGAGGAATCCGATAATTAATTTATCCCACCCTGTCACAGTATGTTGTGCACGCACTCCTTGGCGCACGGTGGATTTCGACGAGTGCAACATTTCTCCGTACAGGATTTCGAGTAATTAGTAGCCGGGCGATTATCATGTCACAGAGCTGAAGAGCGAGCCTCTCTTTTGCCTTTCGTTTTGTGGTCATTGCTAAGCGCTCACTGTACATTTTCACGGGCCACTGTCGCGGTTATTGGCCACTCACAAAGCTTGTTTTTAGCTATTATATGGAATAATGTTACTAGTGTATTTGCTCCCGAAATAGAATGCAAAGACAGAGATTATTCCGATCACGCGACGTATTTCGAGAAGCCTTCCCAGTCTAATACCAGCCAATATAATCCACTAGCAATGCATATAAAAATCCAAGCAAGATAATCCAGTAGAGGAACAAACGGCTGGAAGAAAGGCGGGTTAGGTAGATGGCGGAGATTTCCAAGTCGCAATTACAGGAGCGGCTGTTTACGAAATCCATAGCGAAGCCGAGGTGGATGGTTCGTTGCGCGGGGAGCGAGTGTATTCTTGGCGGAAGCGGGCGAGGCGAGCTGCTAGCCGGGACGGCGCCTATTAATTTTCAGGTGACAGAGCCCTCGGCGGACTAACGTGATTACAACTTTCTGGATAATCAGGCCTTCTTCGCCAAGGAAGCACGGCAAGATGCCTCGGCAACTTGCTGCCCGGCGCGGCGTCCCCATTCGCCCGACACCCTTCGCCTCCAATCTGACACGGCGGCGAAGAACGCTTTGACAAAAATGTGTTTTCCTTGGATTGGCCGCTTCCGGCCTTCTGTTTTTCTTCCAGGCTTTAAACTTCGAAATATTTCTCTCCTGTCAAGCAGACATGTTTTCTCATTCAATGCCTTCCTCGGATTCTAGCTTGATATGCCATTCGATCAGTGTCAAGAGTATCTTTCACTTTGGATCGTTTCTATTTTTGGTGGCCTAATTGCTGCACCGTGCGATGCTATTCTTGTTCCTTATATTTCTACGACTGAAAGCGAGACGGGACTTGTGCGTTTCCCACGGGGAAATGGTATTGGATTGCTTCATACTTCGCTGTCGCCTCCTTCCAAGGTAAACTCGTTGTGGGAGGTTGCTTTCACGCGATTTCGAAGTATAGTTACTCCAAACGTCGAAGTTTTGAATTTTGAGATTCTTCCTTCTTGGAGAATGGATTTACGACATGCGTAATGGAGTTGCAAACTCCATTTCCTCGTCCCGATTTCAGTGGGCTTTAGTCTCCAATTGCGTTAATAGAATTCGAGCCTTCTTATTACGAAATTCGATGTTCTCTGTTAATTAAAGGAATCATTGCCGAAGTTCATTAGCGTTGATTCAAACGTATTATTAGCCGATCGGGAAACGGAAATGTTCATCTGTATGATTCTATTAATAGCTATTCTTAAAGAGAGTTTTCTAATTAAGTGAATTAGCTAATGACTAATAGTTGACGAGTAGAGGAAGCCAATATCGACTTAGAGGGATAAAGATCTCTTTTATATGAAGGCGATACATATGGGATGGATTCGACGACGCGATACACAAGATATTCGACGAAGAGCAAGGCGTCACCGATAAAGAGTCAATCCAATCAGTGTGTATCTTTCGAGACGCTATCCGAAAATATCGGGCTCGCCAGCTCCGCAGCATTCCGTTAATTCGATTTCGCCGCTGCCCTAGCCTATTTTTCGTCCTTCCACTCTCGTTAAGCCGGACGCTGCCAACGCCGTCCCATGAAATTCACTTCTCACAAGGAGCTTTTAAGAATAAGTGACTTTAGTCCACCGTTTCGCAAACTTCACCGATCTCCCGCCGTTTCTAATATTAGTAACGTTGATGGGATATTTTTCCCCTCATAGAAATTTAAATTTATCTTGTTAGGATTGAATTAAATTTCAATTAGTACTCAGAAATTCTTCGATAGTCTTAGGATTAATCTAGAATTATTTGGGCAAGAATTAATTTTGTTTGTTTCAGCGGGAGAAAATACGCGTTTGATTAATAAAAGAAATACGAAACATCCGAAAGAGTTACTTTTCTAACTAATTATTAATCGGATCATTTTTAGTAGGGCATTTTAACTCTCCTTTAACGAGCGGATATGTGTGACTAACGAATCGGAGAATTGGCGAATGGGCCGAATACGTGTAATAAATAATCCCGTTCACGCGCCGCATCAGAACCCGAAAAACATCGGCACCACCGTCGATTGCCATGGCACGTGTGTTCCTCCGGAACAGCTTTTTCCGCGTTATTATCTCCCGATATTTCCTGCTTTGCGTGGCTGTTGGTTTTTTTCGTTCCCCGGGCAAATATATATACGAATGTCAACGTTTGTTATCAGCAATATTCCCCGAGGCGAGCATTTTATATTTCGAAAAATTCCAATTTTTAATCCCAATTTTCCATGTATTCTCCAAGAGCCGGGTGATTATTCCTGTCAGAAACATGTATTTCTGGCAAGTTCGATTTATGAAACTGATTTTATCATAACAGAATTTTTGAAGGCAATAAACAGCGAAACTAAAAGAAAAGGCAAGTACTTCGACTTATTTTTTCTTGATAAATTAGCATAAGGCACGCCAACACTGAATTTTCTCCCGAACAAAGCAAAATCCGGTTTGTCTCGAATCTATCTGGACACTACGAGTGCTTATTTACGATTTACATTTGTAATTGGATGATCTGCGTCCGACGGATCAACGTAAATCGAAATTAAAACAACAGCCGTGCTGAAAGAACGTATGCTGTTATACAAGGGAATTTCAACTGGAGGTATCACGCAACTGTATCAATTCATTCAAAAATGGAAATTGCACCGACGGAATTGGATTCGCTCTCGGCGAAAAATGCAAGGCGAGCTTTGGTTATTTGCAAAATGTAAAAACTCGAATCTTAACCCGACTGGAATTTACAAACGCGTGTGGAAGCAAAGAAAAGTCGCATTCTGCAGCGAAGGATCATTGCTTCCCGGAGTGTTTGATAATCAAAGGCTGAATTGCAGGAGGAATGAGAGCGCGCAGGTTGACCGCAAACGAGCGAGATTTAAGTCGCGCGGCAAGCATTAATATTGCACGCATCCAATAAAGATAATGCACAGAGGGAAGGCGAAAAGGTCGCCGGAGTAATTGGCGCGCATCCTTCAGGATGCGAATTGTTCTGTGTCGACTGGTTCTTGGTGGTGCAAGTTCGCCTTGGTTGCGCCTCCCGGCGCAAATTACGCCAGCTTTTTATCCTTTGAAGAAGGAAGCAGCATGCGCCGCCACCGCCGTCGCCGTTGTCTCCGCCGCGGCGACCGGTGTCCTGCCGCCTTTGCGATTAAATCAGCCTCGACCTCTCAGCTCTCCATTGTAATCATTTCCTCTTTCGTTTCTCGCCCTCTCTTCCACCCATCCTTGCTCTTCCATTCTTTAATTCTACGCACATTTCCGCTCGCTTGCCTTCCTCGCACACGCTTCAACCGCTCTTCGCTGAGATTTACCCCTCGAGCGCCCCGCTACGCCCTCTTTTCTAGCCGCTTCTCATCTAATTCAGCTCGCCTCTAACTACTGAGCGCGGAGTTAATCTGTTGTGAGAAGATTCCCTGACTACTTGGATAAATAATTTAAGAGAGTCATTGTTCGGATCGAAATCGCGTAAAATGTTACTTATAACCGGCAGGAATCTCGATGGTGTACAGGGTGGGTCACTTGCCTTCGAATCACCACCAAAAATTGAATATTTTCGATGGCCAAAAATATGGGGAAAACAAAATTTTGAGCTAGGGCTCTGGAATTTTTACTACGTCTTCCTCGATGCAAAAAAACACTTTCTACAAAATTTTAGCCCCGGGAAAGGTCGGGAAGATAAAAAAACATGGCAAAAACCATTGAATTGAAATATTCCAGATCGGTTTTCCACGTGTTTTAGGTACAATTCCAGCATTTCCCCCACAACATTTATGTTTTTTATCCGTTTTGAGACACGAGCAATCGAAAAATCAAGCGTTCGTCCCGGTCCCAGAACCTTCGAAAAATCGAAAATTTTTGAAGGGGTATACCTTAAAAAATTTGCGAAAAAATGAATTTTGAGCTAGGGCTCTGGAATTTTTACCACGTCTTCCTCGATGCAAAAAAACACTTTGTACAAAATTTGAGCCCCGGAAAAGGTCGGGAAGATAAAAAAACATGGGGAAAACCATTGAAATCAATTTTTCCAGATCGGTTTTCCACGTGTTTTAGGTAGAATTCCGGCATTTCCCCCACAACATTTATGTTTTTTATCCGTTTTGAGACACGAGCAATCGAAAAATCAAGCGTTCGTCCCGGTCCCAGAACCTTCGAAAAATCGAAAATTTTTGAAGGGGTATGCCTTAAAAAATATGCGAAAAAATGAATTTTGAGCTAGGGCTCTGGAATTTTTACTACGTCTTCCTCGACGCAAAAAAACACTCCCTGCCAAATTTCAGCCCCGGGAAAAGTCGGGAAGTCCACCAAAAAAAATAACGGCTAGGAGAGTTCTGATTCAAAGGCAAGTGAATCACCCTGTACGTTTAACCCTTTGCACATTCCGCGACGATCGAATTATTCAACGCGTCGTAGAGTTATTACGTTAAACAGATTTGATACACGTGTTCTCGGCAATCTAATTTACCGGGGAATACCGTGGAATTTACAATTCCAGTCCGCGAAGGAGTGCAAAACGTTAGCAAATTAGCGAGCGAGTCTCACGGAATCCTAACAAGGAACAATTGCATCCTGGGTCATATGATATTCATACACATGTATAATCGAGAAGACTAATACTCCAATCTAGCTCGCATTTCTATCCTCGTTCACAGTCTCTCTGAATTCCCATTCCACCCATTAAGAAACACGCGATACACATGCGCGAGTGTCACGACTGATTCAAATTCAGTAGTTAAGGGAATGCAAAAATTCAGGTCAACTTTAGCATTTTAAAAACGCATAAAAAACATTTTTGTTTCCAACTGATAAACTATGTATACGAGAACATGATATGAAATGTTGATATAAGATGTTTGTAAATTAATTCCATTAATCTATCGATTAAAATTATAAAATAATTCTGAATAATTTTTTGCAAGTTATGATTTACGGTACCCATTGTGGGTTGAGTAAAATTGTACTTTCTAATATAACGGCAAGCTTTTAAACTCAACAAGCTATAAAAGTACAGCAATTTTCATGAGTGCAAAAGTTATTCTAATAATTCATGTCCTTATACATACATTTCATAAGCTCGAAACTAGAATGTTTCTCACATTTTCTCAAAGCGTTGAAGTAAACCCTCAAATTTTGTGCTCCAGGCGTATGTACCCCTTAAACGTAGGCAAGTGGGCCGAAATTTGTGTGAGACGGGGGGTGCGCGAGATAAAGGGCAAAAGTCTGCATGGCGAAAAGGTACTGATGGTGGTTTTGGATGGACGAGGGGATTGGTCGGGGGTGTATTCTTGTCGAAGGGCTGTGCGATGGGGTGCGCTGGAGGGTGGCGATCCTCATTTTCCGCGGTCTGCGGCCTCTCTCTCTCTCTTTTCTCTCTGGAAAGCGACTCTCTCTCTCTCTCTCTCTGGCCGCTCTCGTCGAGCTTGCGCGCTCCTCGTCCTGCACCAGGGGCAAAGAGGCCTCCTCCTCCTCCTCCGACGCCGCCGACGCCGCCGACGCCGCCGCCTCCACCTCCTCCACCAAGGAGGACCGCCAGGATCGCGATCAGTTTACCGGCGTCCCTCAGTCCGTGCGCGTACGCGCGTCCGGCAGCCCGAGAGCCGAAGCGCGCCGATGATCACGTGCTCCAGCAGTACGCGAGTATACGCTTCGCACAGCATCCGGCGAACCGGCCGCTTCCACCGCACTGTCACCGAGATTACCATGCCGTCATCCTGCCAGTCATTGGCCCTTTTTCCCTGGGATTTTCCAAGCTCCGCAACACTTTGATGAGATGTGCCACCACTCTTCTGCGAGGCGAGCGCGACAGGTTTGTGCTTGCCAAACCCCTGCCGAGATCGGCTTTTGCCAGGATCATTCCACCAGCTTCGACCTGGAAATCATTGTATACCTCTCGATATCGGGGATGATGATCTTACATTAGTGAATGACAGTAGGGAGTTTTCTGTCGGACAATTGACGTTCCCATCGCGCTTTCTCCCTTTCATTTTGATAATGGGGTCTCCCGGAGTAATTGGATTTTCGAGGCTGTAATTGGAGCGTAATCATTAGAAGACTCGACTACTCCGCTGGTGAAAACGGAACCGGCGTAATCATCTTCATTCTCGACGAACTTGGTCTCGCAAACATAACTGAGCGCGCGGCATGTAACCGAGAGAATTAATGGAAATTGACAGATTTCTTAAGAAGGAATTGCGAGGAGGACTGTCATAGAAAGTGGAGGAGTCAAGTGAAAAGTGGCGAGGGTTTCTTAATAAGGCAGTGGTTGGTCCTGTCGATCGAAGCTAGACACTGCAAGTGCCCGGCAGGATTTCTCCTCCTAATCGAGTTAACGCTGCCCTCTTCCCGTCTCGGCTGTCAATTTCATTATGACTGCGTTAATGGGAGATCGATGGGAGTGCCAGGAGAGCACCAAAGGCGCCCGTGGAAAGAGTCATTAAGTCATCGCGTGAAAATCGCATTATGCCAGAGTCAGACGGCGTTCGTTTGCCCCGCGCAAATCGAAGGCTGGTTCGCTCGTTGTTAATCCCCATTATTTTTCCAACGTTACAAGGCAATCAGCCGAGGAGAACGTGTACCACAACGGCCGCTCGAAATCGAGCACGACTGAAGCGACCTGTCACTACGAATTAAACACCGATGGCATTCAATCGCCGCGCAATACGATTTCCTCACGAAATCCCGAGCGAAACGGATCGGACCTTTTTACAAGCTTTACGATCGAGCCTCGTTTAAAAAAGCGAGCGTTTAAACTGTCAGTTTAACTTTTTGTACTCGAAAGCCCAACCCATCGTGTGCTTGCCGCAGTTTCACCGGGAATGAAGTTTCGAGGATTGTAATCCTGTTATTCTACGTCTCCAATTATTATCGCGCTAATTGAAAACTCGCGGGAAATGATTGAAACAGTAGGCGATTAATTTACGATTATATTTTTTACGGGCTGGCATTGATCGAGGTGATGCTCGTTATATTACTTCGGTTAGGTATTTGCCATGTGTGTTACTGTATAAAGATTGATTACGATCCACTAATAAATCCAATTGGTCTCCAAGATAACAAATACTAAAGATTACTCAAACTTCCAACCCCCTTTCAACTTTTAAGTTACCAAAGTTTTAACAAGATCTAAATTTTTCAGTCGCCTCGTTTACTCTAATTTCGATTGGTACGCGTAACCGTATGAATGTTCTTGTTCACAATGAGTGAATTAAATGGCGAAACCCTTCCGAAATAATTGGAGCAGCCTTGCGTTTCCCATCTTCGTTAACTCTTTCTCTATTTCATTTCGCCCACCTCTTCTGCCCGATGGGGGACACATTGTCCATGGGCTTTTACAGCTACTCAGTCAACGGAAGCCGGAAACCCGTCGCGTATATTTAATCTATGAAACGCGCGGGCGTTCTTACCGAAACTCGAAATGAAATCTTGCCAAAATTATGTATGCACCGCTTTCGTCATGGGCGTATAATTACCGCGCGAGGACTTCCCGTCTCTTTCTCTTTCACTCTCTCTGTCTGTCTCTCACTAATCGTAGTGAAACTCGAGCAAATTGAATTTGTAACTTTCCGAAAATGTATTACTGCAGCCGGCGTGAAGATCGAGGCTCGCGCGACACACATGAGCAAAAATTTCGAAGTCAATAAAATGAGAGAGAAAGAGAGGAAAGGGCGAGAGCAAGTCTGGAATCTTATGGCCTCGTCGAGCGTGTTTACGGCACGATACTGGCACTCGGGTATAATTCAGGCTGGCGTGCATACGATTGTGCGAGCCGCCCGTAAATAATGACACCTTCCGAATCTTCCTCTTATTTATGGCCACCTGAGCGTCCCGCCCGCATGATGGACCGTTCTTTTCGGCAATTTGTTTGCCCCACCCACTCTCAAGGCTCGATAGTTTACCGGATGAACAATGCTACTCTAGTGAATGCAATTAGCGATTTTCTATGTTGTTCGTTGCACACATTTTCAAGTAATGCTTAACGCGAAATTGGAGGGCTCATTCGTGTAATTAACCGCGAGGCTTTCTCATTTTCGAAATCTTCCTGTTATTTATGCGTCATCTGAATATGAGGCGAGAATGATAAAATAATACAATTTTCTGTAATTCGTTTATCTCGCGTGGCAATTCGATGTTCGACATTTTACGGACTGATTAATACACTTTCAGCGAACGTAATTAGCAATTTTGTCCCTGCTGCTCATCAAATTTGCAATCACCGGGGAATGCAAGTTTCCGAAACTTGGTCGATGGAACTCCACGATTTCTATTCAATAAGAGACGTATTTATTTCGGACTCGATAATGGAATTTTGCGTGGAGTTGGTAATCGTAGCTAGTATATTTCTAGTAATTAGAGCAAGAAAGATATCTTTGGAGATTCGAAATGTAGTTCACAGTTTTTAAGAGCAGCTGCTAGAACTGCTGAGAATGCGCGTTAGCCTCCAAAGCGTCGACACCTGTTTCGAGCGTGCTCCTCAGCTTAGCGTTTTTAATTTCCTCTCCGAGCATCACGGCTTTCCGCGAACTATCTTCCAAACGAACTTTCCACCTCCCGTTTTTAACCCTGCGCAGTCTCGCGAGCCTGTTCTTTTGATTAGAGCGTCCGACTCTTCGAGGAATCCCTCTTTTTGTTGGAAGGAAACTCAGATTCTCGAATAATAAAGTTTTCTCTTTAATGAAACTCAAGTTTGCTGCAAGTGTTTTGCAAATTTTAGAGAAATTTGTAACATTGCACGTTTCTATTATGAAGCTGTTATTTTGCAACTAGCTTGAGTTTCATTAGAGTTGAATTTACATCGAATCTTTAGGAATGCAACGATAGTCTAATTATTTAACATAATATTATAGAATTCCTAGCTCGAGTAGATGAAATATAGTAATGAATTGGCGGAAACTCCACACAGAAATCAATTTTAGAATCAGAGTACTCCGAGAGTCTTTGGAATGCAAATGTGGAAGATTTCGATGTTATTGGAACACTGCGAATGTGCTTGGAATGCGCTGGTACTCATACCTTCCCCGAAATGAATACAATTTACCCTCCATTTTCGAAATACCCCGCTCATAAATATCACCTGACTAAAACATGACTTATGCATAGCCCGCAAAACCAAGCAGTATTAAATCAAGATGAAAATTGTAAGGCGATCGAACGGTCAATAGAAAATAAAATATTAGAAAGTAACACAATAAGAAATACGATTCGAATTCTACCGAGAGCCGCTCGGTAATTGAAATTATTTCCATCTACAATCGAGTTTCCTTTTATAGCTAATTAAATGGATGTTTCAACGATACCGTGTGTTCTGTTGGCGCGCGATCGTATTGTTGCATCCCAACGAATTATTCTCCGATCGAGGCAAATAACTAGCGCTAAACGTATATCGGGAATATGATTTTCAATCGATTTCCAAAGCTCTCTGATGATGTGACCGGCAAAATATTCGCAGGGCGTATAATATCATCGATGGAATCGCGAGGGATTTCAATATTGGCGGCGCACTTAAAAAACCGAGAATCATTACATTTACTCTACTCTATTGCATTATTGCTCTTTCAGCCAGGCGAATTATTTCCGAGGGATTGAATAAAAATTGACAAATTGAAGTGAAAAGCTGGTAAAGTACGATCGGCGCCGCGAGAGCGTACCACTCGTCGAAATTTCATTCGACCCCATTGAGATCCTTCAAATACTACGAGGGACTTCATAACGGCGGTGTGTGCGGTCCACGAGCGAGAAAAAAGAATCCGATACATTATGCAGCTCCGGTATGTGACAGAGAGGAGCGTTAATCGTACGTTAGTAAGTAGAAAAATTAGGTCGGCCCGTTCTTCCGTTGAAAATGGAAAAGCTGGCGGAAGCTCGCCCGAAAAAATTCCATTCTAGTAGCAAGAGCGATAGAGATACAGAGAAGTGGTGCGAGAGAAAGATAGTGGAGGGAAGAAGCGAGCATTTTTAACCGGTGCCTCCCATAATTCCAGCATTCCAAGAATAAAATTACGCCGAGGGAAGCGTATTTCCGTTTTTGCCCGAAAGCGTGTGTGCTGTGCCAGGCATTTTCCTCTCATTCACGAGCTCACAATAGTCGCGCGCCGTTAATACCTATTCCATTTACACCTATCTCATACTCACACCACCATCGGAAGCAATACTAACTAGTTTAGAGGACAGTTAAGCTGCTTTCTCGATTCGCGCACTCTCTATAAATGATTCTCAACCGTGGAAAGCGTTAGCCTTGCATAGCCTCATTATTATTGTAGCCTATCAAAGTCAATGGTTCAAACCAACTACTCCCGAAGATATACCAAAATGTATCTCTCGCGAATTTCTATTCCTATTTTTTAAACGCTTCACTATTTTACGTTTTCCATTGTACTTTGTAAAAATGAACACTACAACGCGCCCGTGTTTGCAGCAAAGAAGAAATTGAAAAGAGCAGCGACATTATACTGCAACATGCGAAATGCACTACGGTAATAAGCGAAATACGTGAGCTTTACGAGTTTCCTAAAGAATATGAAAGGCAAAGTTTCAGATTGTTCAAAGAAGAGTTGGCTTTCTGTAAATATCGGTTTCTTTTGGTAATTCAATGCGGAGCCGTGTTCCCATGAAACGTGTAACGAGTGATACGTGTCTGTGTATTGTGTATGGTGTTCTGAGCTCGGGGCCGTGAGTTCGCTACACCCATTAGCTGCATGCATCAGCTATCCCTGTGGGCCACGTCGATCTCCATTGTCTCGCCTGTAGAAGATCCAAAATTAATTAAGCATTGGCCTGCATTATCGACGCATTTCCGATTCCATAACGTAGCTTCCCGATAATTGACTGAAATTGTACGCGTCTCTCCGAAAGAGTACTGTTTCAATTACGTTTAGCTGATGGACTAGTTTCTTTTCTTATCTTTTGGAAAATCCGATTTTTCTTCGAGCGCTTTCGAGTTTAACGTGGCTGACAATGTTCATGCAAACACAGATTTTAATTTTCTCATTGCAAAATTATATTTTTTGATGTTAAAAAATATTGAAGTAACCTTTTGTCTATTTGAATTAAATATGAATTAAAGAAACTAGGAATAATGCAGGGAAATACATAAGATAGCGATTAAATATGATTGTAATAAATTGAATTCATAATTTAGCTTTGACTTAAAAAAGATTCAAATGTATATGCGCACATGAAGCACTGTTTGCATGAACTATCGCAGGCCACTGTAAGCCACAATATGGTACACAAGGACACTATCAGATTAAATTACCCGATCAATACCGAGAATTCAATATGAGCTCTGTGAAGCAATACAACAAGGATCTTACATCACCGCGTTTCAGTTCAACTACCGAATGAACAAACTCGTTATTTTTCGTTACTAACACTGAAACTTGCAAAGTGCGTGAAGCGCAGGATTTAACTGACGGCCGAGAAACTGTTTTCCGACGAAAGCCTATTCTACGAGTAAATAAAGGATTATAAAGCATCCTGCGAACTTTTTTTGCCAGGGCGAGCCTTCGCGCTGGATAGTGTGTACTCTCGAATAGAGTCAGCACGACACGGACACTAATGAGAATTTAATTCTTTCCCCCTGCCTCGTCGGCTTCTTGCCATTCCCGGCTAGAGTTAAATGAAACTCGTCGCCTTTAGAAGCAACGACGGCCTTTTCTTTTAATTTATGGGAACTTCCAGTGAGCCTCGACTTCCTCGACTGCCGAACGTTAAGAAATCAAGGCTCATCTGTTAATCAACAACACTACTGACTCGAATTCTATGTTTGGCTCGGACTGTTTAACATTAAATGTACCGGCAATTCACTCATTTCTACTGTAACTCGTTAAATAACAGGTCTTGAAATAAAGCCAGTGTTTTTCCAATTCTCCCGTAGCTAATTGTCAATTTAACACAAAACCGCGAGCGAACGGCACGAAATAACATTCACTCACTTTTAAAAAGAAAGCGAAACAAACAAGCGCTTTGTTGAATCGAATTTTAAAACTGGTTATTCGAGCGTTTGCGGTACACATAGTGTCAAAAACCCCGACGTTTTCCCAGACGAGCACAGTGAATGAAACGTGGACAGAACACTTTGATTATTCACTCGAAAATCGAATGTAACTCGACACGCGTTCGTTGTAATCACTTAGCACTCGCGCGACGTCTTTCCAAGTCGGCGTTTCTATTGAAACTAACTCTCCTCGCAATTACGTCAGAGTTTAGCAGGTAGAATGGGGAAAACCCCCCCTCCGACGTTTAGGGCTTAAGGGTCAGGTCAGTACAGAAGCAAACAGATGTCAGGTCAAGAAATCGGTCGTTTTTACGACCCCGATTTTTCGCCCTGCGAAACAAAGGCTCCACATGTGCGCGCCTGACCCACCCTGCCAGATTTAGTCAAAGTCTTCGTCCCAAGAAACCCTTAAACTATTTTTATGGTTCTTCTGGCAGAATATGAAGACTAGCATTAGGAAAAATAATACAACTAATATAATAGACTGTTTGAATAGTGAAATATTCAAATAAATGAAGTTATCTTATGTTATGAATGTTTATAGTTTTCCTGGACATGTATAAAGACTAGCATTAGAAGAACCATAAAAATAATCTAAGCAAGTATTAAAATAAAGAATTTAAATACGAAAAATTCTAGAAATATCCTTATTAGATAAATGATGTTCTCCAAAGCATGAGTTTAACCGTGCATGGTCATCTTTTCCCGATTATTGCAAATTTCATAGTGCAGCAAATGAGTTCAGCTGGCAAGTAGCGTCTGGTGGGGCGCGCGCGAGCCGTACGAATTTCTTTGCCGAGGAAATTAAAGGCAACGATCGCTGAATCGGAGGAAGGACGTCACCTAAATTCCGCAAAGTATCGTCGGTAAATCCTGGGTTCTAATTACGGTAAATGAACCGAGGTACTTGGCGGCCATGGTCGAGGCTACCACCCGCCGCGATTATGTAGCCCCGTGTTTCAGCTGGGATGACGAGCAACCCTTGCACAACCGGGGAAGGGAACCAGCAGCAGCGCACAATGCCACTCGACAAATACCCAACGAAGTTTCATAGCAACGCGCGCAAAAATTTCGCATCACTTTAATAAGGAAACTGCACTCCATTCCCGTATGGCTACTAATAAACTCTGTCCAACATTGCGCAAAAATAGTAGTACGCAACAAGTGCAAAAAGAGAAACCTAGTAAAAACGGATGTCTAAGGACTAATAACTTTTATTCGAGTCTACTTAATTCTTTTGAAATTGATTTGATTCCTGCGAGTCGAATAAAGTTTCGCAACAACGAAGAAATTTCGCAATAACGAAGGGGTCAAACGAATACGACTAGAAAGACTAGCAGAATATTTCTTTTGGATAAAGCGGCAGTCATCTAAATGACTAGTTCTCGTGAGAAATCATTTAACAAGGGGGTGCTGCTGGAGGCGTCGCGAGAGGATAAGGGAGGTCGGAAACGAGCTGCTCGAAAGGACAGGCCCGTCGGCGTCGGCGTCGTCTTCGAGGGTGCTCGGCTCGGCCGGGGAATTGATAACATAAATATTGCAGCGGACAGTGGCCGCGATTTATGGGCATTGTAATGACCCTTAATGTTCATGAATAGTTCGGTCTACAAAGCCCTCATAACTCTTACGCGCAGCAAACGTTGCTAATTTTCTTGCGCCTCCGCCGTCGCCATCGGTGCTGCTTACCTTCCTAACTAAGTATGTAAGCGAGCATGTGTGTGTGTGAGCGCCCGCGCGTCTCTTGCTCAGCTCGCGCGCGTTCTGTTTCCGTAAAAACGGTGAATTACGGCCGCGCAGATCATCATTCTCACTCTTATCTGTCGGGACGCGCTTGGCCAACCCGGGCGTGATTCATCGCCGGGAGGCGATCACCCGATTAAATCCGGATAACCGGACTTTAATAAGATGCACCGCCTACCACCGTGGAATTAAGAGCGGCCCGCTACCACTTTCGGCCAAGCTACATATATCTATGGATGATACTGCCTAAAACTTTATTAACCCTCTTTTGCCAACTAATGTACTTTTCTATTTTTCTCTCCTTTCCTTCTGTTTCCACGATTTTTAAATAGGACAACGTTTTGCGAGACAGTATTCGTAAAACAGGGTGATAAAACTGGTTGAAAATATGACCAACAATTTACTTCGATATATCCTTTCGACATTCCTGCTTTGTTTAACTTTAATATCGATGCGAACACTCGTTGTGCGAACTTTGCGGAATGTACGCGTAACAGAATTCTACGATCTCGCGCGTGCAACAAACTCTGTGAAAGCTCGGGTCGAAACTTACAGCAACTCTATTTAAATGGGTTTTACATTCTAAAAAGCGTAATAATACAGCCTTTGTTTAATGGAAAACTAAGCCGAGAAAATGCAGGTAAATCTAATTAAGCCGCGGCGAACGCAAATGTAAAGGACACCGAGACCACTTCCACCTGTGCGCGCCTGCACTCTGCCACAACTGCCAGGTATGAGTTTTAACGCGCAGCTCTACTTGTGACAAAAAACGGAAATTGTGCATGGTTCTTTGTGGCAATGTTACTTTCGTTCGAAAGTATTTTCGACGGCGAGAGTTTATCACGGAGTCAATTATTAATACAGTAATTCGGCAATTTTCCAAGCAAAGGATTTACGATAATTGAAAGCAGATTTTCTTCAGTTACATTTGTATAAGGTGAACTATTTGAATTACTGAATTAACTAGACTCTTTTAATTGAAAGGAAATGAACTATTAGCAATTTTCGAAGCGCTTCAATATTAATTCTGCCTAATGTTACTTGTGAGGCGTATCGATTTTTCGTTCGAATACCCGCTCACTTTTTTCAGCGTCATTCCGCCACGGCTAAAAATGTGGCACACGCCAAGTCACATGCTCTGATTATTCGCGGCACGAAACAATGATTCACTGTTCTTGCAAAATTAAGGACTCCGTTATCCAGCCTCGGCGGCCGCCACCAACACTCCATTTCCAAAATTTCCCCCGAAATTTCTCGCCGAGCAGCGACGGCCTCCATATTTTTTAATCAGGCCGAATTCGCTCCGGCAAACTGTATTTCAACGACATCGAGTGACTCAAGCGCAGTTTCAAAGCCGTCCTTCAACAATGATCTTTAATAGAATAATATCAATTAATGTCACTCGCAAACGAAGTGACGCGAAAAGTTAATTAACTCGAATCTACTGGGAATTAGCAAATATTCCATTCCGCAATTTTCCCTGCGCCGAGAAATCGTACGTCTTCTTTAGAGAGGCCGTGCGTTATCATTGCTGCGTTGGAAAGATGCGTTTCATTCCTGGTCATTTAATATTCATTTGCTTCCACGAATTCCTTTTAATTCCGCTGGCGAGGAAGCGCGCCACTACTCGCGCGTTTCTTCTAGCAAGTAGAAGCACAAGTACAGCGTTGCTGCTGGTGCAACGCTCTCTTGGCGCATCTATTCCTATTAATTCTGCGTATTCAAATATCACGATGGGACCTCCTATTAATTCTAGCTCGTCGAAATGAACGTCGAACGAAAGGAAAGGAATGAGGGGTGGCGCCGAGGGGTGAAAAATTCGTGATTTGAATGCACCGAATGTTTCGAGCGTATTTCATAATTCATCTCGCATTTTTCCATCGGCAGTGCCGCTGAGATTTTCCCCGCAAAATCAAGAAGACGTCGGAGAGAGAAAGAACGGGAGAGAGCTTGGAGAGTGTAAAATTGTTAGGAAGGAATAGCTAGTCTGTGCTCGGGTAACGAGGACCAAATGAACGTTGAACCACTTTATGCTCGCATTTATGGTCGTTCGCCAAGACACATTGGCAATGGGATCATTGATCCCAGAAACGACGTTAGAATTATGTCCCTTGCGTGCCTCCCCCTTCACCTAGGCTCGAGAATTCCTTGGAAATTGACGCTACCCTCCAACCACTCAAGTTACATCCTTTTATTCCACCCCAGGATTCTCGTCTGTCTTCTCAATGTTTTTCTAAATATTAAGTTATGTATATTTTATATCGAAAAACCTGACGTTTTCTTAGTGGAAATTAGTAACGCGAGTACAAGACCTGCCAGACCAGATATTACTTATTCTACTAAATACTGACAACTAAACTTTTGGCGAAGTATTCTACATTGATTTGCGAACTCGTAAAAAAATTAGCACAGGAAAACGGGCGAAGGAATATTGATTTTCATGTTCATTACTACCCACGATTTCAGTGACCCTTCGAAACATCCCTTCAATGACTCGCGTTCTACTTTTTCACTGACTAATTTAATTCATTAAATTCCAAGAGACTGTGCAGTGGCATAATAACAAGTCGACTGTGTGTAGGCGGGATGTGATAAAAAGTCACGTCGTACACGTACACGGAGTTCGGTGGGAAGGTCCGGCAGAGATTTCCTCCTATATCAGTAATTAGTGCGCTCCCGTAATTCCGATCGCCGGTCGCGAAATAACCGTGTATCTAGCAAGGAGGAGGAAGAAGAAGAAGAAGAGAGAACGGTGGAAAGAGAGAGGAGTTGCGAGGGTGGATCGGAGTGTAGTAGATTTTCCGAGTGCAGTTACTTATATCCCGATGTCCTGAAACGTAGCCAATTACAGGAGTGAAAGAGCCCCGTTAATGCCGTGGCAGTGTGCGCTCCTCGAGAGTGTCGCACAAACAGGCTCGTACACCCACTCGAACCAGCCGTGTACCAACACCTGCCAGATGCGCGAGTGTGTAAGTGGCAGGGCGCACACGTATAGAGAGAGGGGCAGGGGATGCTGGAGTTTGGAGGTGAACGTATGTGGGTAACACGTCGTACGTCGCGCGGCAGCCGGCAAAAGAATTCCCGCGGGATTTATGGTGAGCGGTATATAAAACCCGGAAGTTATATCCCCGCCGTAAACCGGAAGCGTTCAAACAGCAGGGAAGCCCCATCCGCCCACTTGCCTTCCTACACGCTGCCCTCTCCATATAGTAGAAAATGTTTCGAATGACCTGCCATGATAAATCTGAGACTTAACGCTGCCGAGCCGCGCCGCGCCGCGCCGCCCAAGAAACCCGTCGATCGTTTTCTTCCTCTCTACTCGCGTCAATTGACTTACTCGACCGGACCTTTCTTAACGCGACTGCCACCAGATAGGATTTACAGTACCCACGTCGCTGCACCCAACCCCTTTCTCCCAATCACTGATTTTACTTCCACAAGAAACTGATTAACCGATCAACGATACTTCCATTCCAACACTTCGGGATATTCTTACGTTGATATTACTCGAAAAGTGTAAAGGGATTAAGAATATTTAATACGCGTACCTAAATTTTTCTACCGCAAACCATAACGCACCGATGACTATTTACATTTGGATGGACGCTCAGAATTCAGGCGCGCTGATTGCAAATGATGTCGAGCGGAACCGCGAAAGTATTTTTGTCGAATATTTGTCATCGCTCCGCGCATTTGCTTATCACTGTTAATAGCGAAATAGTATTAAAAGAGAAAATAAAGGGACAAGTATTACATCGAAGTTGTTTTTAGAAGAACTTCAAGAAAACTACCATCCAAGTGCTAATTTGTCTTCGGTTTCTTTTCGTATTCCACGAGAGAGGAAGCAGTGGGAATAAAAGATTCCTGAGACAGTGTTCCCGTAGCAGAGTAGTAATGTCCATATTGTAGTTTTAAAGTCGACTGATTATCTTGAGTTCAAGGATTTACCGAGCGCATTATCGCGTTGTACGCTTCTCTCTTAATGCGCTATTACCGGGCATTACCGTTAATTCGTACGTTATTGTTGCCAAGCACGGCAACACTAATACCGTAATCGCTATTACCGCCATTACTTTCAAATGATGTGAAATTTTCCTCTTGCTAATACGATACTGCCGCGAAGAAAGTTAAGTCAAGAATAAAACTAGCAAATATCAAAGTATTTACAAGAGTGCTAAGAAAACATCGAGTTTAAGAATTAACTTCTTTAGGAAGTTCTGAATGTGAATTAATTTAGAATAAATTACCAACTGTTCGCACTAAGTTCTGATGTTAATTTTATTCCATTAAAGTACTCTGTTTGTAAAACGAAGAGTATGAATTAATCTGCAACGATTCAATGTTTTGCTCTACATATTTATATTCAGAATGAAAATACAAAAATATTTCTGGCATTAAAAAGAAATTGAGTTTGATGGTTTTTCTGAATATTGACTATTCTTTTATTACTCTCGATACTTTCTATCACGCAGCTTTAGCAAATTACGGATTCATTATATGCTCTGATCCTCTCGAAATTATCGTCGCGAATGATATTTTATAAGATAAAAGAAAGGGGAATAACTCGAAGACTCTCAAGTTGGCGGGAGTGGCAGGACGACAGAATAGCTAATCTAAAAGTTAATGGAAGCGGATAAATTCTCGGTGGCCGCGAAGAAGCGCTCTTTAAAGCGTGATGTAAACGAGTTTTCCGAGTTCTTTCGAAGATTGCGTAATACTAGGATAGAAAAGAGAGACAGAGACTATGTGGATGGAGCGCATCGGTGGCAGAACGTCAAGCCATTGCGAAAGTGGCCTTTACCCTTTGAAGTCCCCAACCTCGGATAATTTACGATAAATCCCCGCGAGCAGACAGACACTGCTTTAACCGTCCCGTGTTTCCTTGGGGAAGAAACTCCTTCCTCAAATATTTACGTGGAAACGCGGATGCTGCCGCGCAGCCCGACTTCGACGTATCCTAGGAAAACATGTGGCATTTGGCTAGCGTCGAACGAAAAGAAGTGAAATTGCGGGAGAGTCGAGAAATAAAAGTCACTGACCGCACTAATCCAAATTTCAAATACTTGGAGGTAATAGTTACAACAAAAGCGGCAAAGATTGATTAATTGACACGTGTGAATTAATTGGATTTTGCAAAATCTTTACAAATCGAGATTGAATATTTTCTGTTTAATAATCATTATATTCAACGATTATGTACTTCGAAAAATTGCTCGTTCTGTACTTATAAACGGGCATGAAAACGTGACGGAATTTTTCAAAAATAAATGTGACTGTGAAGAGGCCGAAAAAATTGGTCCGCGATTGTTTAAATCTCGACTGGCAAAGGCTATGCCTGAAAAGTGATTGTTACGCTGAAGAGGAGCACACGTGGCTCGGCTAGCTGTGGCTATGTAGTATAACGAGTCATTACTTTAACGAACCTCTCATACTCCCGGCAAACACTATTCCAATATGAATTTTTTTAAAGACCTGACCCACTAGTTTTTTGTCCCGTACACGAGAGATGTTATTTGCCTTTCGATCAAAAAGAGTACTTGCTCTTCCTTCAAATTCGCGCTCGTCACGCTTTCCACTTTTTTCTACTTTCAAGCACAAAAATAGTAAGATTAAATTTACGATTACCCCAATCTTTATATAAAGTTAACAGGTGTTAAAACTGTTCAGGAACCCGTCGAGAAAAATGTTGAGTTATAAAAATCGAAGTGGAATGAACAAATAAGATTAAAACCGAAGAAAAGTAAAAGACTATTCCGAAAACTCAATTACAAATAGTTTACATGTAACTAGAAATTGCTTTTAAAACTTTGAAATAAAATTGAGAAGGCTTTGCGTAATTAAATTAAAAACGACGCAAGGTAATTGGTTGCTTTAGTCATTTGAAATTGCTGCTTCAAAAGTTGGAGGGTTCAATGGCGTGACGGTAATTAAATGCGAGAGGCAATCGATTTTGCTCGGCTATTCTAAGTTAATTCATATAAACACATCCTGCGCTCCTCCTCTCGCCGGCTAATTCAATGGCGCGCCTCCGATCGAATAATTATCATAATTAGAGCTATAACTCCTAATATTACAACATCTAATAACGATAATTAATTAGTTAGTATTTAATCAGCTATGTGGTAAACGCGGAATCCACGTGGGCTGGCGTGCCACCACTGCCAGATATAAACATCATCCCCGGCGTTATTAGAGACTAATAGGCAATGTATCCTCGCGAATAACACGATCAGACCAATAAATAAACTGGTCCAATCCGCCGAAATGCTTAATTATATTATCCGCCTAATTTTTCCCCATTAAATCGCGCGCGACCGTGCGTGCCAACTCGACAGAACTGAATGCGACATTTTCACTAATAAACAGGAAACAAACCACTGACAGTTGACTCCGGTAGTCTGAATCATGAAAACACTGACAAATAACGGAGCCGAAAACACTGGAAATATATTCACGCTTTTCCACGAGACTCGAAAGAACTTGACGCAAATGGTAAAAACTAGTTTCCCCGATTCTGCCGCGCGCCAGAAGTGGACTTCGGTGCTATATTCTTATTAACTGGAATCAATTGGGTCGAATCTGTCAAGAAACTTATCGAACTTTTAAAGCACCGTCCTTGGAGAACTCACTCTCGTTTCTTTCCCTTAATTTCCCAATATATTACTCTCAAACCTCGATAAAAGCTAAAAATATAAAATGTATTTTTAAAGGACTTTGCTACGAAAAGATCCTAGAATATCCCCTCATTTATCAATACTGAATCAATGAAACACACTGCTCATGTTCGTGAAAAAAAATTAAAAGTTATTCACAGACGAATTTACTGACTCGAAAATAACTAAAAAAAAAAAAACTAAATAGACTTAGGCACTGTTAATCAATCACGTCAATATTAAATTTGAACTAATTCCGAAAAATGTCGTACACTCATTTCTACTCTATCCGAATCAATGTCAAAATTCTAGCTCTCTACGAACGAACACGTGTTACACTTTTCGTCAAATACACCACAGATTTCGATATCACTATTGATCTCCGGCGGCTAAGTTCCGTGTGTGCAACGAGGGCGGTTAGAAAATACGCGAGGATCGAAGAAAGGGCGGCGAGGCGGTCGAAGCGGATAAAAGCGACGGTGAATCAGGCATAAATATGAATATCTCAGGTAGGAAAAGCCGTCGCGTCTAAATCACTGGCGGTTCGCGTAAGCACGTTCGAGCACTTAATAATTCAGTACGGTGTTCGCGACAGGTTCGCTCGATTGCGGAGTATCGATATATCGATGGGCAAGTGGACGCTGATGATTCTAAAGGTCTATTCGCATTCCTAGCCGAAGGCAACGAGAGGAGAGAGCGACAGGCACACACGCGCGCACGCCTTGACAAATTCACACGCGCACCCAAACAAATTCACGTGTCTCTACGTGCACTGTGTGTAACGCGGCAATTGCTCGGCTCGATGTGCTCTGCATTCAGCCCGGAATAAATGCGATAATCATCGCGAAACCATTTCACTGCCAACGCGCGTACAGATAGAAGCGTTCACATCACTGATGCACCGTATTGTTCCGTGTCCAGTTGCCTTCTGAAGGATGATGCTTTTAGAGAAATGTCGTTGGTACGAATTCTGAGGGTCACGTGTCGAGTCACTGCGCATTGACGAACTAATGAAGATAGCAGGTATAGCGCCCGCCTTTGTGCCTCGGCGGCGCTCGGCTCTGTTTACAAAGGGTATTCATGGCGCAGTGACTTGAAGGTTTTTTTTACGATACCCTGGAATGGGCTCGTCGATGGCTCCTTCCGAGAAAAAGTTGTCCTATGGTAGGGGAAATACTCGCACACCCAATTAGCATGTTCATGTTACGAATTGTTTAAACATTTGATACTTTTATAATTATCGACTTGAAATAAATATCTGGCGAAGTAAAGATTTGAGATTGCAAAAGCTAGTGTATAAAACAAATACAAATAAACAATAACAAATAAATGCAATGCAATTGTTATTATAAAAACACGTTCAAAAATGTAACTTTTCATGTAAAAGGTATTGCAGTTCCAATTAATTTGCTTTCTAATAATAATTTTGCAGGAATAAAAAGTCTCTTTGGGTACTTCGAGTTATTGTTTTGCAATTTCCTAACATGCTTTATATTACGGTATCACAAGTATCATAGATGCTAGACAGCGCTTGTGCAGGTCGCCACTAGGAATACTAGGGTTTAAGTGCACACGTGTTATAACGATACTACCAGGATCCTATACCCTCTTGAATTTCGCCATACAGGAGAGCTAGAATTTGATCCCCCTTTCACTGCGAATAAACGAGAGAACAGCTACATCAGAAGGACAGAGGGGGAGAGTGTACCAGTTTATACAACGAAGAATTTCCATGCAACGCAATCTTGAAGCAACCTGCCACTTCAGATACTAGTACATACCATCGCAAACTATCAGCAGAGAAAATTGATTAAACTGAAGCAAGAAGCTACAAATTAGATATTTATAATAATGGAACCTAGCATTCCAAATTTTTTGCTTTTAACTTCTTCCAGCTGATACATATGTATGTGTTCTTCTTTAAATCATGTACTTTTTATAGAAACTGAATCTAATAATAAATACAGCGGATAATTCAATAGTTTTTTCATTTCACTTCTCCTGTGTTTCTCTTCGAATTATAATGAATAAACTCTAAGTGACTGACTGATTCTTTCGGAAAATCCTTTCTAAAGAGAATAAAATTTCAAGAGACTCGTGTCGCGCTGCCCGGACAATGCAACCCGGTGACATCGCGTGTTCTCGAAAGCTCGGGTGAGTTTCGAAATTGTCTAATCCGAAATGTGCGCGATATTTCTGAAATCTGGCACAGTGTGTCGGTGCATTCGCCGAGCCGAACGCACATATCTCGGTCGCGCAGCAACAAAACGAAAAAGCCTGCACGAACAAAAGCGTGTTCGCGATAGAAAAGAAGAAAGAAAGAAGGACGCGCGATTCGCGTGAGTGACTTACGAGGCAGAAAGGACGAAAGGGAGAAATGTGGGACTGGCGCGTTCGCTATCTCTGTCGAAACTGTCGGACTTCGCCGGTGCAGCTTCCGCGAGTCCACCGAGAAATCAATTAGAAGCGGACAAGTTTTCCGCTTATTGCGACCGGTGAATGAGCATAATGCACCATGGAAAGACGGAGTGTGTATGGTTGCCATACATAATCATAGAATAAACGAACTCTACATAGGCAAGGAATTCGCGGGAGTAAAGATTTATGAAGTTCCAAGATATAGCTAGGAAGAGATATTCAGCATAGAACAAGAGAAATAGAGAAGACTGGGCTAGCTGTGCTCTGACTTCGACGTGAGCCAAATCTATAGGGCGCGTCTCGAGCGGTGCGGGAACGAGAACTTAAGGAACACGGCTGACACCAGCGGTGATATAGTAGGCGGGTCTCCAGTATAACTAGGCTGATCCATATCTCCCCGAAAACGATGTCGAGCCCTTCTGTCTTCCGGCGTACAGTGATTTATTCAACGCTGCCAAAGTCGTCCGGAATCCCGCAAAAGTCAGCAAGCACGCGTTGCGAGAGCGTCTTACGAACACCGGGTGAGGAGCATCGTCTCCGGAGCGTTACTGACAGTGAACAACCTAAGGGATAAACAGATTTACGGCCTGATCGACGCAACGTCAGCCGCGGATGCTGAATCCTCGTCCTGAATATCTTGCGCCGGCATCGTTTTAGTCTAATGCAAAGACACTGTTTGAGTTGGGTGGGCCGATTTCCCGTGCAAATTCGGCGGCGACACGCGTGCCAGCTTATATGGGCCGACTCACCTCGCCGCTTTCCGGGGAGAATGGGGAATCGAAAATTTATGGCTGCTGCAAGTGCCGCTGCCGCTGCTGCTGCTGCTGCTGCTGCCGTGTGCTGCAGGATTTATGGGCATGCAGAATTAATTTTTCAGCGCGTGCTTAAGGCTTAAGTTGCCCAAGAGAGAGCGAGACCGGAAGAGAGTTCTTATTAATGCCGAAACGGAGATTGCGGACTGTCCCGGGGCCAGTTGTACCGTTAAATCTTTCCGCTCTTTTAATAATAAGGTAATCGGCACCGAGACTCTTGATATCATCTCCTTTCGCTGAGGAGTCTCTACGAATTTTATGGAAACGTAAACCATTAAAGAAGTTTCTATCTCCTCGTTTTCCTTCCCTTCGATCTATCCATAATACTTCTTTGATAGCCTCCGACTTTGGATGCGCCTTTTTCTTCATTCGCTTTTTACCTTAACCTTTATACCGTGCGCGAGTATGCTTGAAATTTTCAATCATGAATAAGTCAAGAAAAATTGAAAGATACTCGAAATAATACATCCTAAAGGTTTAAAGTTAAACTGGATTACACGAAACGTAAAATCAGACTGGCGGAATTAGTTTTATGGGTATTAGTCAATATCGGAGGAAGTCAGGAGGGAGAGGCGAAATTTTCTGGATATATCTCCGATTGGATTCGGTAGGAGGCAGCGCAGCCGCACGATAAATCCAAGCCTTCGAACCGCGAGCCAAAACAGCGCTAGCCCCCAAATTTATCGGATTCGAGGTATTGATGCTTTCATAATTATTGGTCCCTGCAGTTCTCCGACTAACGCGGTTGCTCGCTCGAATTTCCCTCGGATTTATTCCACTCTATTGAAAGAATATTTGTTTAAAAATCATATGGAGCCAACGAAGCCTTGAACCATTTGTGCCGAGTATGTTGGAAATTCAAGAGCTATAGGGAAAATGGAATTACACGGCAGAAAGTGGACTTTTTCACTCTATTGGCTGGGTTATCTGCTCCGACGAGCACGTATAACGCGATACTGCTGGCGAGAAGCTATCAGAGCTACTATTATTTACAATAAGTGCGTCGTCTGTTCCTGGCTTATCCCAGCGCCAAAATCGTCGCGAGTGGAATTGCCTCGTACTCGTGAAACCACACGTTTAAGACCTATTATGCCAGGCCTCGCACTCTCCCCCTCTCAGATTCCGAACTGACTTCTGTTAAGTTCCAACCACATCCGAAAAAATCTCGCGAGCTTTCTCCTGCCCATAATGCTTCTACATATACTTGTTTCCCGAACGTTACGCGACAGTGCTTTGTGAAAGGCTTTGTAAACGAATTTTCAATAAATTTCTCTTTCGGAACGTATCATGCAATCGACAGTTTTATCTGGCAACTAATAGCAAATATGGTTGCATGTGACACGAACGATCAAGTCTATTGGAATTTAATCACTCAAATCCCCTAGAAAGAGAACCTTGTCGAGTCCCAACCCAGCCCTGAAAATATCTCTCGAGCTTTCTCCTCGTCACAATGCTTCCACACTTTTTCCCCTCAGCGATACGTCGCAGTACTTTGTAAGAGGCGGTGCCTTTTGTATCAGGGCTTGAGTTGAAAAGCACGGTAAATCTACGAGCGACGATAGGACCCTTCATTTCGTACAGCTCCATTACCATAAAGCGACCGCGCGAATCCCCCAAACTCAGCGTCTACACGAGAGGAAACATAAGCGCGATCTCCGAAACTACTCGGCGAAACTTCTCGGCGGCGTCGGCGTCGGCAGCGGCGGTGGCGGCGGTGTCGACGCCGACGTCGTTTCCTCGTAAAAACAGAGGATGTGGAAAGGCGTGTGCCTGCCGACAAAGGAAGACAAAGGCCTGGAATCAGAACGAATCCTGCGAATGGCCCAGACTGAGAAACTTTTTCGTAGATCCGAACACGAGTGCGACTCGCTTCAGAAGCCTCGGCCATCCATTATGGGAATGCGTTCGATGTCCCCCAACTTAGCTTTCTACGTTTCTACTCCTGTTTTACTCTACACTCGCCAATTTGACAAATGAACTCCATTGTTTGCTAGATGAGCGTCTGTACGTTTCCAAACTATGGCAGGGATTTTTGAAATTTATCTTTTTATAATTAATAAATGTACGCTTTCAATTTAACTAAACGAAGAAACAATAAGACTGATTGTACGAAGAGCATATGATTGCAGAATTAATCTCCCCTGTTAATCGTAAAGTCGATATTTCCAAAGTGATTGCTCTAATAGTATGTACATTCACACATACAACGCGCATTGAATTTGACTGGGTCGCAATCACTTTTTCCGGGGAACCGCGTTGCACCTCGAATGAATGAAGATTGAAGCGAACTTTTTGCCCGACTACCCTAAGAATATAACAAACCGCCTCTTTTTGCGAAGCCCCGCTGCCGGCGGGTTCCGAGTGATGAATGAATGGATAGTTCGCCGGGCTATGACTTTTTAATGTTAAGTCAACGCCATGTGCATAGCGCGCGCTGGCCTTATCCGTCGAACAGTAGATTTGTTTCCAGAACTTATGATGAATTGGCTTTCTCACATTTAATAATTAAAACCCTAATTACAGACTTGTTCAATGAAACCCCGAATATCAGACGCAATGTATTTCGCAGTAAAGTAGTTACTACGTTAAAGAATTCCTAAGCAACAATGACTGTTTATTTTGCCGCAACAACCCGAGAAATAGATGTGACTTTACTTCCGAGTCATGGGAAATAAAGTGGGAGACCAATTTCGCAATCCACTGCTAAAGCGGTGCTCTCGAAAACATCTCTGAAGGCTCTCGGGGAACTTGAATCGCACTCACGCCGAGGAGCTTAATCGCACTTATAGCCGAGAAACATTAGGGTAGGAGGCTAATGAAGAGTGCAGCAGGCACAAAGGCCGAGCGGCAGCCCGATAAAAATCGGCTCTCTTCCCCTCGCGCGCGCTCCCATGAAGCGTCATTTGCTCGAGGATCGTCGAGAGAGAACTGAACGGGAAAAGAGGCTCCGTCGTATCCAGCCGTATCACGAGGTCGCCTTTATCAGCCTCTCTCTTTCTCTCCCTCTCTACTTCTACCCAGCTTCTCTCTTTCACCCCTTCTACCTTTCTCCGGCTCTTTTTCTGACCATCGTACTAGCCTTTTCGTAATATAGCGGTCGTTACGCGTTTTATCGTGGCGAACTCAGAGCTGGTCAGCCAGGACCGGAAAGAGGAAGAGGAGTCCTGGCCTTGGGGCGAGTGCGCCACCATTGAATCATCATCCGTCTTCCGTCCAGCGGACAGAAAGTGTCGGCTGCATTGTGAATTCTGCCGCTTCTGAAGCCCACCTGACAATGCATTAGACGAGTAATACGTCTAATGAATTTATTAGAGCGACTCTAATGAATTTACCACTGTCCTTCTGACAGCGAACGCATCTCATGGTTACGCGTAGAACTTAATTCGCCTTCTGCTTTAAACAGTTTTTACTGCCTCGAAATTGAAAACTAGCAGAAGAAAATAAAGTTCACATTTTGGTAGTCTGGATTTATTATATTATTATAATTCTACTAAAGTTCAATTATATCAGGTGAAATTATATCTGTCAAAGGGGTGTTCCTTAGGAAATCATATCCAATGCGACGTGTCATTCATTTAGTTTGGAAGTTTTGGTTGATTAGTGCTGGTAGCGCGAGCAAACTTGAACAGCCTGAATTTTCACACTAATAGGTATTTCCTACGTTGTGACGACCAAGTCTTGCAATATTCGATTGAAGATTGAAACGAAGAAACTAAAGATCATCGTAAACGAATGAAGGAACTTGTGTTTAAAGATATTTAAAGTTCGAATCCTTCTTTCGTTTATTCTTGGGAAATGTAGAGCATCAAGAGATCCGCAATCATGATTTGTCTCAGGAAGCCTAGACTCCGATGCTTAACGTTATAAACGAGGCAGAGAGAAGGGCGAAGAGGGAGAATGAGGGAGAGAGAATTAAGGGTGGTGGAAGAGGAAGGGTAAGAAGACGCGCATTGATATCGCCAGAAGTTTCGCCCCAAAGTTTTTCCTCCTAATGAAGGAAGGAATCTGACGTCGTCGTGGGTGGCCTTACACGGGCCAACTGCATCCATTTTAACGAAGTTCCACCCGCAATGCTCCACTCCGCCTACAGGCTCCTCCACGAACTGACGCAACGTCTGTGTTCGCAAAATTATTCGGAACCGCAAAACTTGCGTCGTGTACCACCACTATTTTGAAGGAACCGTACTCGAAAACAAGCACTTTCCGAAGTATTTCCATTAAATCTCACGATTTTCTAATTATATTTCAAGTTTAAACTGAATTATTTAAGGGGAGTTTCCTCGAAAATCCAAAGGAAAAAGTATTCTGTATGATAGATTAATTTCAAGTCTGACTTATGACTTGAAAACTAGCGGGGGACTAATGGAATGGGTTTCGATCGTTATCTCTGAGCAGTACCATGCACTAATTCTTGGAGCACTCTGTGCAGCGGGAGACACCGGCAATATCGAGCGGGGTCGTTAGAATACCTTCAATTTCGACGTATTTGAATAATCGAGCACTCGAGGGCCACCTCGTTCTGAGTAATTTGAGCGTGAACAATATTCGTGTTCCAGTTCGAACGATTTCCTTATTTCCATGTTATGAATATTGGCCGAAAAGGCGATCCTTCCCAGAGCTCTGGCGTATCTGAAACGAAAAATGGCCAAATAAGTAATCATTACGAGTTCTACTTTAAATGGATCATGAATTGCACAAAATAACAAACACTTTCACGAAGGAACGATGAAAGTTCAACGAACACTACCACCGGCTAAAATAAATAGAGTATTCTACTTCGTTTATTTGCTTGAACTTTTCGTATTGTGCCGCTGATCAGCGAAGTAGAACTAATTAATGAAAACCGCGCAGGCACTCTTTCCTTGGCGGTTAGTCAATCTGGCGCGGCGGTGCGAACTTGTTTGTCTGCCGGGCTGATGGTTAAAGCACGATTAATCTCATCACCGATGTGCCCCGCCACTTTCTTCCTAGAGCGATAATTAGTCGCGAATTAAATACTCCTCGTGACGAGATTTCTGTCAACAGGCTTGTTTTTAATTATAACTTCGGATTCCGGATATTCAGTCGGGATCGACTTTATCGCTAACTCAACGTCTATGCCGTTGACACTTAAAAGCGTTTATCGGAAATATTGTGGCGAACTTGATTGAGAATGCTTGGTGGCGCTCTCGGAGTTCGGCAGTCCATCGATCTTTCAATCAGGATGCCACCGGTTTGGTTGGAAGTCGATGAGAATGTCTTCTCAAAGTCCATCCCTCTATTCATGAGGGACTCCGCGGTCGAATGTATGGAACGCGTCTGTCTCGCATTTCATACAGAATTGCATTAACGAACAAAGTGAATCAATTAGTATTTTGATCACTCCATTCAGTTTCTAATTCTCTATATCCTCCTAAACACTGGCTTTTTATTTTAAGGGGATTCACTGCAGTCTTAAACAATGGAAAACCTTGAATTCTTTGAAACTTTAAATACCAAAAAGTTAAGTGATTCAGAAAGGAATTAAAAAGACTGCAAATCTATTTTACGTAACTCTTACTCGAAACTGCAGAAAATCTGAACCCTCATGTTTAATACTACAACAGTATTAACAAATTACTTTTCCACGACTCACAAATAGACGATATGCATATACGCTTTCTTCAAGCGCAACGAAAGCGAATCCAATCAAACCGCCACGTCGTCGAGACGACTCTCGTGAAAAAGCTAGGGGCTCCCGAAAATTAAAGGCAGTTGAGCTCGCCATGTTTCAGGATTTTTATTACTTCGTGTAACAGGATGTAATTATAGGATTTGAGAGTTCAGCCTCTTTAATCGTACGATACAAGATTCCACGGGAGAAAATCGTGTCGGCGCCATCTTAAAAGAGGAGCCGGCAGTTATTACTGCCGTTGCGAGATGCGACGATCACGTCAAACCCAAAGGGGGTGGAGTTGGCTTGAAAATTTTCCGAAATTAACGTGCTGCCGCTTCAAAGGGGCTAGTAATACGGCAGAAAGAGAGAGGGAGAGCGGGAGAAGTCCTCCTATGCTCACTGCACTTGAAGTGGGAGGATGCGAATGAAATTTCAAATGCAGATTAGTAGCCGCGTTACGCGATCCGGTTGCCGCTCACGGAGAAAGCCGGGCTTAACAGCCGACAGATGTGGAGGCTTTGACAAATATTTGCCAAGCACACGAATACGCGTACTTTGCAATGCTGGAACTCGAGTGCTCTCGGTGATTTCTTAATCCCGAGGGATACTTGGTTAGGTACCCTAGTCGTTGTATCATAAAATTGACGAGAAATATACCGTTCCTTCATTCGGATATTTTCGGTGAAACATATCACTAAATTCGTGAATATAATTCGAATTGCGAAGTCCGACAACTTTAAATGTGGATTAAAGAGAAGTCTGTCTTTTATGTCGACTCCCATTGATTTCTCCCGTCGGGAATCGAATGAAAATGATGCAATATTTCCGAAAAAATGTAAATCAAGTTCAAGCTTCAAGAATGCATCGTGTTTATGAAGCTCGTAGTCGATAGTGGCTGGCAGATGCTGGGAAACTCGACACAGAAGTCGACGGGGCGCGCCCGCGCGTCTGACTAATCACTGACTCGAACTACTGAATTCGCAGCGGCAACCTATTATAGGCGACGGCAGCGCGACAATTCCCGATCGCAATGTCGTGATATCTCCGACGAGGGACTACATTTCGAAGTCAACTAGTGTCATTGTAATCCTGCGCGTTGTTCTCAAAGAGCATCAATGCCTACCGAATCACATATTCCCTCGAATATTCCGATGAATGGTTTAAGCTCGAAAAGTTTCGTCGGAAGTTCAATTGACAGCTTCACTGCACATGAATTTCTAGTCGGATGATGATCATTAAGGATATCTGAACCTATGATTGTTATTTGTACAACTGTTCAGTTTTGATATAAAAAGGAATATGTCAATGATTAATTTAAGGAATTTACTTCTTGTTGAAAGTGTTATATACGAAGTTTAAACATTTACCAGTCATTGTTGATGAAGTTCTAGGCGTTCTATTATTTTTTCCAAGCGCGTCTTGAAAAAGCTGGCATTATTGACAGGACGATTGCGATGGCGGCGGATCGATGCCGGCGCTACAATAATCGGCTTGTATACGTATACGTAATTACACCGCGGCATTGTTTGCCGAGAACTGACTGCTCAGCAGACAGCTATAGCGGCTTCTTGCCAGCCGAAATCCAAACCCGATATTGCTATCCCTTGTAGCCAGAGCAAACCTACTCTTCTCCCTCCTCTCGGAGCGTCTCCCGTCGCCCCCGATCCCCACGACGCCGCCGACGCCGCTCTCATCCTCCGCCGAATCCGCTTTTGTTCGAAGTACCGTCGCTTATGAATTCTTGGCAACTACAACCGAACACCTACAGCTTTTATTTTACAGTGCGATCGACCCGTCAACACAAGTATTTTAACGACAGATTATATCAAGTGAGAGTTTACCAGTTTACTCTGCTAGTACTTTACTCGAATCATTTGACTGAAGAGATCAAACTAATAACCGAGGATGAAGGATAGAAATAAAAAGAAGTGTAATACTTAAGCCTTGAATGGTGTTTTTACGTGTATACTCGTCAGAGGAATAGTAAATATTATAAGACAATGAAAACGTTCAACGTTTCTCGAATCAAGCAATCAGGATATAACTTTTTCCACTTTTATGAAAGTATTGCTCGCTTTTAATTACGCGAGCAGAAAAATATTTTTTTTAAAAGCCCACCGTTAAAGGATTAAAAACGAGGATCCAACAGATTCCCTTTGTATAAAAAATATCATTGCGATATTATTTTACAAAAGAGGAATGTTTTTACGATTATTACAGCTCCTTAATACTCCCTTTCCCATTCTAGATTTAACAAACAAAACTTAACTTCGCGCCTTTCTAATATTATTAAATCGAATGATATTTCTGTCGCCCTTTCTGAATTTAGACGAACTATTTTTGACAGGTCGAAGCCACTAATTTAGACGTCCTGTTGAAAGGAACAAGTTGCTCGACATTGAAACGCTTGTCATGGAATCGCCTGTATTGTGTCAAGCTTTCGTACGTGACTATAATTAAGAAGTACAGCCTTATGAAGAGTCTGGTCAATTTGTTTGCTTATCAGATTAGTGCTTGTAAATAGTCTGACACAGCTGAATTTAGTCCGACAGCTTTACGGCGATATTTTTACTTTCTGCACAATTTTAACTCCGCTGCACCGTGAAATTCCAGACGAATACCAGTATTTTATTAAACACACTGGAGCGAGAAAGTTATATCGTCGCATTCTAGTCGCTGCTCCTCGTACGTGCATCACGCACCAAGCAGTTTTCACACGCGAATGGTCTCTAGTCAGAATTGGTGACTTCTAACCAGCCGGAAATATCGTGCCTCGCATCGGCCGGCACGGTGCATCATTAGATTCGATTGAAAATCTATCTTCTAGTTTTAATAACAAAAACATACCCCTCGAAAACTCACTAATTGTCCTGGGAAAAGGTGAATATAAAATGTAGGAGACTTTTTGAAAATTAGTATAGCAAAGGACGCCGGCTAATAAGAAATAAGGGAGTTTAACAAAAAGCTTGGCAAAGGGTACCAGCTCGTTTGAAATCGCACGAAGCTTTAACAAAAGGCCGCAAAGAAGGGTCACACTATACCTGACAAAACTTCAGCAGAGCCAGGAAAGAACGACGCGAATAAACCACAAACAGAGGATCAAAGTCAATTAAACACCAGCGGAAAGAGTATGAAGAAAGAAAGGAGAATTTCTGGAAATGATTTGCCGCGGCAACAATAATCCTCCAACACGAAAGTCTAATTCTAGGATCGCTCGGAAGCAGAGGCGCGGCTATAACGCGACGGCAAAGTAATTTGCTTTCATCGTTTTCGGGGCGAGTTATCGCGAGTCGAGCTACCAGAATTCCAAAGGAAACAGGAGTAATTCCATCCACGCGACCAACTTGAACGTCAATCACGCTCTCGCCGTCGAGTTCGCTGGCGTTTCATTTAGGCACAAGCCGAAGAAGCTGCACGCTGCCAGTGGCGTAGGAGGGGCGAAGGGCTTCCGGGGCTCCAGTTCGAATTCCTTATTGGTTAAACGCCAAAGCCCCTTCGGTTTCCGTTCCATCCGCGAAAAGCTAATGAAGAATAATAGCCTGCCGCAACACGCTCTCCAAGTAATCCCTTCCGGTGTCCCGTGCACCGCCACTGCCGCTGCTGCCGCCACTGTGCTCTCCTCCAGTCTAAACTTTCTCTTTGCAGCTGTCCGCCGGCTTTCGATTCTATTCTCCCGACGAATTAAGCTCTACATCCTATCGGTATTTCCGGGGAAAAATCTGTCGATCCCGCTGACTTCTTTCCAACTCTTCCCAGCCCTTCAATTCCTTCCTCCACGTTAAACGTTTTTCAAGAATGCTAAATTAAAACTAGCTCCACGCCACTGTGTCGACTTCCTGAAGAACGATTTCTCCTTTTTAAACCGTTCGATTTAAATCTGATTTGCCGGCAATTCTATTATGCAACTCCTCCTATGTCAATCACCGATATAATAATCATCTGTCGCTAGATTCGATGGTAGATACAGCGCCGCGTCAGCATACGCCGCCGTGTTCTGCTGAGCCATGTGCTTCAGCTCGAAATTCAAAAGCCGACACTAATATTCCCCAGTATCTATTTTAATCGATGTATGTAATAATTGTAATAATATGTGCTTTAACATTAATTCGCGACGTTTAGAAATTTAGAGCAATTATGACGATTCTATTCTTAAAAAGGTGATTTAATTGCAGGTGCATCGATGACCGCGGCAAAATGGTTTATCGGCAGAAGGCGCTGCTAATGGTGTTACTAGCTCTACTAATTTATCCGGACGACATATTCGGTAAGTATTATCTCCTCTAGAAACCACTTATATTACCAGACGTCTATGCACATGCGTTGGGGGGAAAAGGGGAAATAAATAGGATTAAAAACAGGGCGTTAAAGTTATTCCGGCCGAAACCAGTGAGTATGCGGGAGGGTCGGTTGGCAGGAAAAAGAAGCAAAGGAAAGGAGAAGAGCGCGTAAGTGTGTAGTTGGCCAGGAGAATTCCTGCGAAGGTATTTGCGAGAGCAGGCAGGCGGGCAGACGGGCGCGCGCGGTGCTTAGCTAACCCAGTTTTCTACGAGTGTCAATTATCAAAAAAAGTTGCTGCCGCGAGCGCGTCGGCGGTCGGCCGAGCCAAGCTAGCAAAACCCGATGAATAGGGGAAGCGCGCTTCGGAGTTTATGACGTATTGCAGAGACCAATTTTGCATCTAAGCCGACTGGGAAGCCGCGGGTAGACCACCTGTAAATACAATGGCGGAACTAATCCGCTTTTGAAACACACACTTCCGAGCGACGCGATATACGGCCGATATTGGCCTTACGACCTCCTCCCCTTTCCAACCCCCTTCCCTCCGCTCTCTCTCTCTCTCACCCTCACCCTCCTCTCTTTCATCCCTCTCGTCCGCCCCAGGATTTCTCTTACTCCCTCGCAAGCCTCCACCCGCCTTCCACAACCCCCAATCCGTCTATCTCTGCCCCCTCCCTTCTTCTCTCCGCTTGAAATATTGCTTTTCGCGCGGCGCGTTGTCCGCGTTTTTCGAGGAACCGGATGCACCGCAATTTCGTGGCAGCGGATATTCCGCCCGATCAATGATACACAATAAAGCGCGTGCACTACTCCGGAGCTTTATGTCGACTGTCCTCTTAATAGATAGGTAAGCTCTCTTCTCCACGACTACCAAGAGGCGAAATGCAAGCTACGGAAACTGCGCCAAGATCGCAATGATATGATGACGAAAAGCTGTTGGTTTAGTAGTCTGATTGGAACTTTGATACGGTTGGTGTGTGAAATAATAGTGTGTTTGTTACATTATGTTTGAGAGCATTTCGAAAAGGGTTAAGGTTGCTGAGTACATATTGTACCATTTAAAATATTATAAAGAACGTTTTATCAAAGTTTAAAGAAAATCTTAAGAAAATTTGATGCACCTTCATTAATAAATCAAGAAAACAGAGAGAAAAAGCTTGCACACTGTGAATTGATGTATTCACTTTCGATGGAATTAATATTGCAAAATAGCTGTCTTTAGTTGAGTTTCCACGGTATTTCATAAATGGAAATTCGCTGCCTTCTTCGCGAGATTCTGCTTTTCAATGAACAATAGCGCAAGACGCTGCGCACTGAGTGACTTTGCTGGTAATAAGTCTCTTTTGCTCCATCGAATGATTTGTCTATACGGAAATTCCTCTGGGAGAATCGCTCTCTTCATTCCAGTTTGAATGTCTCTGACGGTGGCTGCTTTGTTAAGAGATCCTTCGCTGCTTTTCTTCCCTCAGTTTTGATTTAATCTTTCCGCGGTTCCTCCATGCATTGTTGACAGATACAATGAGGGAAATGACGGCGGCACTTTGGCTGCTCCACTCGCTCGTGAAAGCGTGTGACGCGAGTGCAAGCCTCGAGTGTTGAAAGGGGGAAAGAAGCTTTTCGTGCGCGCGCTCCTTCACCCTCGAATTAAGCGCACCGCACCCGATGAATGACGACTTCACTTCGACTTTTAGTTCGCCTCGTTATGCCACGATTCTTCCGTCGAACTTCCTCGGTAATTGCCGCGATGAATAAACGTTGCACTCTGCATCTCTACTGCTTCCACGCCTTTCCTCTCTTCACCCTGACTCTAATCTTTTGTTGCCACTCTTGTTTGTTTAGTCAATCCCGGCGTGAGAGAAAGAGCAAACTTCGCTAAATGGAATTTCCTTAAACGATCCTTCAACTATCTTCAAAAGATCGCCCACTGTGTTAAAGAAATTGGTCCATCAATAAACCCCGCTGTATCTAACTAATATCTTCCCAATATTTCTTTAAAATTTACAATCAAATCTCTGAAATTAAAAATCATGATTCAAATAAAACAGACAAAAATTAAAAAGCAAACGTCCCTACTTTATAAGGACATTTAGTTTCTTAAATTAAAGGAAAACTCGATTCCCATCAAAAGCGTATAATTAACTCCAGTCGCAGCCCCCACGAGGTTTCTCCAACCAACCCTCGCAACTAGCTACAGTGAAAACTGTGGGGTCCGATCGCTTTTTCCCTCGGTCGTTAAGGTATCCATAAGTGCAATTCGTGGCAGTGTATGCGTCCGCATTTGTGGGTCTGCTCGCATCGAGGTGCGATTGCATCGAGCGATAGAGTTCGCGCGTGTGTGTCTGTGAGTGTGTGCGTCGGGGCCGACGTCGTCGTCGTCGTCGGCAACTCGTTGGAAACAAGCATCGAGAGGGGCGGCTTCATTGTAAGCAGGGAACTACCCTCTCGCGATCGCGGTTATATCAGTACAAGGGAAGATAGTGGCACCAAGCGGGGTGGTTGTTGGAGGTGGAGGAAGACGGAGGAAGGTAGGAGCGAGCAGCAATAAGTGCGGATAGTGCCGCCGGCAGGAAGAAAGAGGAGGAAAGGGAGAACATACTCCTTCCGAGGATGTATATTCTACTCCTTCTCTCTCTCTCTCTGTCTCTCTCTCGCTCCTTCTCCTTTCTTTAGGAGCGCCGTGTTCACTTTGCTGCCAGCGATATGGACTTCCATCGATCCTTCGGCATACCGGCTGCAGCGCGGATACATCACTCGTACGATACGGAAGTTTATTAGATACCGTTACCGCCGCTCCTTAAGAAGCCTCCTGCGAGTTAAAGACTGCCGCAGCTGCTGACTAAATACGCCTCTGTTCTCCAATACTCTTTGTAACACGCTGCCAGTGCGATTAAGAAAACTCCTCGAGTGTAACTTCGACTGACGGATCCCCGCCCCGTATTATACATATGAATTACTTGGAAGTCGGTTTTATTCGAAGACTAAATTTCTTTGATCGATTTAAACCCGTTGAAAATACCTCAGGCTTTCTCACAATTAGTTGGTAATTTTCGAGTATTTCGGGGAGTAAATCATATTGGAGTCGTTTGGTTAATTGTACGGTTGTTATTAATATATTACTATTATTACAGGGCTTGAAATGATGAATAAATGCGGGCGTTGAATTTTGAAGAGAGATTCTAATTTTAAGTTCAGTCTGAGCATTAGATAGTACTGCCTGAACTGCTTAACCTTAACTATTCTGCCATTCCGACCAGTCTCTTCCCCCATAGATAATGAACGTCTGATCAATGGCGTTATCTAATCGGTCACATTTACCCGATTAAGCCATTTATAGCTTTTAGTCAATGCGATAAACGATTCTACTTCCGCTCAGTCTAACAGATCATTAACGCGACGGACAATCTAACTTGAGTGAATTACCCTTGGAATTTGCCGAACCAATTCCATCTCTCCTTTTCTTTAAGGTGATTAGCAAATTTCTTTGAAACACTATCCTTATGTATAATAATCTCTCCTCTTTCTCCTACATTTGATTATCGCAGTTCAATGTGTGACGTTTAAATAAAGTTATCAAATAAAGTTTGATCCGTTTGTTCCTGTTCATGACTCTCGACTAATTTATTTGAAGTTCAGCGTCTAGAAATTTCACCAACTTTTACTATGAAATTCTGATTGGACCTAAAACCTGAGAACAACCCTACTCGTAGAATCCAGGAGTTTCCAAAGGGAGCGCGTGGTTTCAGCATACATGTCGCGCACCAGGCCGCCGGAATCACATTTGATACTCGGGCGAGACAAGCATCCGTAAACAGTGTAATAGTAGAGAATCGTGCGCGCAGCTTTCTTCAGACAGTCGGTGAAGCAGGAGGGCAGAGTAAAGGCGATTACCTTCGACTGAAAGAGCCGGAGCATCGCCGGAGAAGGAAGGCGAGAATAGCTCGCGAAGATGGTGGTTTCAAGTCAAGGAGGAAGAGAAGACGAAGAAGAAGAAGGAGAAGGAGATGAAGAAACCGGGGCAGGCACACTTCGTTATGGGGGCATATTGCCGGGCAGAATAATGGCCGACAGTGAAAGGGATAAATAAGCTTCCTCCTGAGGAATGCGTGAATCAGCCTTCGCTTGAAAGCCCCCCCGTAGAAGAGGAGTTTCGGGGCCAATTGGGAAGTTCTGCTTATCGGCTGCTTAACGAAACGAAAGACTCGAGGCCCACGGCGAAAGCTACGGCGTTCTATTCACCGACGTCCGCGTCCCAATCCAGCAGGCAGCCCCGTTCGACTCAAGAATAAATTAAGTCAAGTGAATTCACTTAGGGCGGCGCCGCCGCCGCGCCGCACCGCTCGCTGCCATGCCCGAAAAGTGAGCATCCGCTCTACAAGTACCAGTCGCCTAGCTTGAATACTAGCGGAGTAACCGCGCTTCTTCTCCCACCGCTCCTCCTTCTACGGCTAGTGTCAAAAGGCGGAAATCTCGCGCGAATTATTAATGAGCCGTGTGCACGAGTTCTTATTAATTTAGACGAGGAGATTCCTCCAGTAATGGCCATTCAAGGTGCCGGTTAATTAATCGCGACGACCACTTGACGCTTCCTTACTTGGCTACCAAAGCTTCGACTCTTACTACTCTGCTTGGCCTTTGAAGCCTGACGAATAAATCGCCGACACTCGTTTAAAACGCTGCCTAACCCATCATCCTTCACTCTCGCCCCTCTCATTTTATCTCGCTCGCACTCTCTTTATCTTCTATCTGGCCCGGAGAACTGCGGAGGCCTGCAGTTAATGAGATTCCGGTAAATCTGCTTTATGCGATTTACCCCCGGATAATTGGAAGTCTTCTTTTACACTGACAGACCGTTCCACTCTATCCTTCTCGCTCTCCCACGATGTCCTGTTGGAATTCAATCGGTCTCGTTTGCCGGAAACTACCGCGGTTTACCCTTCTGCGCGACATGCAAGGCGGCTGCCTTTCTCTACGATGATACTTCCGATGAATATAATTGGAACGGGCTGATTTGAAGAAAGAAGAAAGTCATAAAATTTGAAATCTTTGATTTAATTTTTGTCAGACTTTATTTCCAGTCTAGATTCCTCTTGCAATTGCCAATTTGATTAATCATATTCAACTGGAGATGTAATTAAATAAGAAGCTATATGATTCGAGTGCTCGAGGGACGAATTTAGTTTTTACATTAATGAGTCTGTCTTACTGGGAGAGCGCCGAGGCAAACAAGATGGACTGTGCGCTGGGTAAACCAGCGATCTAATCTGACGCGGGAAAAAGAGCAAGAGGTTTCTGTCAACCGACTCGCGAACTTCGTAATTCCTTGTAAGAAAGGAGGGCTTGAAAGCGACGAGCAAAACCTCGCTGGATTCCGCCGCGATGGCATCAATTCCCCGGCTCCCGTTCGCGAATTCATTTCCGGCTGGCTATAAAACATCCAGCTGCTCGTCAACAACTTTCGCGTGGCCGCGTTTTCTACGTTGGAAGAAGGAAGAAGTCAGCCTGTTTACATTTATGCGATTCGATGTGCGCGCAAACGATCCGTGACGTCGATCATCGATTCCCAATCGAACGCCGCCGTTTCCACTCCACTTTTCAGTCGACCTCCTATTATGATAGCACGCACGCACACTCAATACTCGCGCGTATGTGGCAATACAGAAAGGCGAACAATATGAAAGCGGTTCTTTCTTTGTGCTGGGAGAATCGAGCGCCTAGCAAGAGAATGCTTACTAAATGCCTGCGCCAAAAGGAATAGAATATGGCGACTTTCTTACGCTCAAATTGAAAGTCTTCTTCCTCGCTCGGACAAAGACCTCAATTTCTCTTGGTGGAGGCGGCATTTGAATACGTTTGAAATCATCCTCGGGTTATTAAGGACATTCGAATAAATTTGACGCGGAAAGATCTAAGTCAGGCTTGAAGCGAATAAAACAATTATTTCGATTTCTCAATATCAACAGATCAAGGAATTAATATCCTTTATTACATGAATTATATCTGACTCCAATTTTTCAATTGAATCAACAGAAATAAATAGATTGACAGAAGGCAAATTCTTACAAGGTATCACGAAGATTGCTCGAAGGAAATACAGGTCTATTCAGGTAGAAATTATTACAAGTCGTGTAGCCAATGACAAGTGACCCACAATGCTTGTTCCAAGAGAAGAAGAGCAGTAAAAGAAACAGAAATGTTTTGAATTGATTTACTAACGTTTTCACAGAAAGGAAAAAGCACGCACGTAACATGCCAATAAAATTATGCAGAATAATATGTTGTGAAGGGCAAAACGTGACGCAAACTAGAAAAGAACAAACAAAGAGTTGTTCAAGTTGGAAGAGTTCAAGAGTTGTAAATAGGAAAATAGAGACATTTTCATAAAATGGGAAAAGCACACTGGTGCACGTGAAAGCTTTTTTAAATTGCACTGATTTCAGAAGACAGATATAGCCCGTTCAAAGTGACCTAAAACGCTTCCTCGAAGGGGAAAAATGAACTAAAGGGAAACGAAATGACGCGTTGAAAAAGAGACATTTTGACAGAGTGAGAAAAAGCGAGAGTAAGAGAGCGGGAGAGAGTTTGCTCGACTTGGCGAGCATTTCTTTAGCGTGGCGAGTGACGAGATTTGTGGAGTGGCTGTTTGCTTGCTTGTTTGCCCGTTTGCTTTGGCCACCGGCTGAGGCGCCCTCAAAAGTACGTGTACACCGGCTTTCTACTTCTACTAGCCGGCAACTCTCTCTCCTCCGCTCTCTGCCTTTCCTGTTGCTGCATCTTACCAAGAGCCGGCTGGTATACATCCGCCCGTTTACGCTGACAGTTAGCCCTGCTATTAACGGCAATGTCAGACCCGAACTTCCACCGTACAAGCCTCTAACGCGCCGCGATTTCCTCTGATATAGCACTCCTTCTATCTCTCGAGTTTCTCTGAGGGAGAGAGCAGTGTGAATTATTGCACTCTCCTCTATTTCATTTCATGAAACACAGTAGTTTATTGTCCGATTATATGACAATTAGTTTTCTTATTGTTTGTCGGGGCAGATGGCGGATGGGTGAAGGATTGCGCGTTGCAAATTGATTGGTTATCGAGAGCTGATGAAGCGAATTCCATCTGATCGGGCGGCGGGGATGAAGAAAGTTGCGTGGAGGAGCGAGCGATTTAACGCGAGCAGGCGTACAGCACTCTTTTTAAGTTTCCTTGTTGTAATCGGCCGTGGAGGCAGAACTTTCTTAGCGGCGCGGCGTGGGTTTCAGATGCTGCTTTATCTGCCATAAGTTTCCCACTGGCGAGCAACATTCCCGCTGAATAGTTGGCGCACTCGCTCGAGAATCTCAAGATTCTCATTAAATTTTTATGTCCGAAGCATCGCGCGCTCGCACGCCTCGCAACTTGTAACTCACTCGCACTCTCCCTCGTTGTCCGCAACTGCAATCCGATCTCTTCAGATCCGACCGCACCACCCATTCGCCAAATGATTCGAGCAGGGCCGAACAAATTGCGAAAATTGTTCGTGCGGATTGATTCCAACTTTTATCGCTAGCAATTTAGCGGAAAATGCTAAGTACGCTTTTACAGCTCGAATTGCGTTCGAAAGAGTGGCGCGGAAGTCATTATTGAAATCTAATTACTGTGTTGCTTTAATCAGCTGATATAATAAGCTCCTTTTAGTTCGAACATTCACTAGGTTATCGTTTATAAATGTGGTGACAAGCATTTTACAGGGAATCATCGTTTTAAGGAGTCGAAAAGTAAGAATAAAGCGCGTCAGTTTTCACGTACCGGAAAGGAATACTGGCTGTAAAATACTCTCCAACTAATTTCAGCCAGCTGTACACACCCACCTTCCCTCACTCGGCCCTCTTTCTCTCTCACCAGAGTCGAAATGAAATCCCGCTTAATTTAATTCCCCAGATATAATTTCACGCAAGTTTCGCGATACTTTGCCCATTGTTCCCGACTTCCTCGCCCGGTAATTACTCACATTTCAGATTCTTATTAATCTGTCAGCATCTCAATGCTCTCTGGAATTCAAAACGATTTCGGTTAGCTTCGCGGCAATTATTACGACTACTAGAAATAAATGTTATGCTAAGGGCTATTGATAAAACATTCAGATTTCAATCTCTTAGGTATTTCTTTTGAACGCTATGAATAAATATTTGGCTGGTTATTATAGTGAAGAATAGAAAGGAAAGTAATGCTCGAAACGTAGGAGTAAAATTATACTGGACATTCGGCTCTCTCAATCGAATATCCTTTGATCAAATTATCCCTCGCTTCTTATCTCACTTGCTATTTCGAAACCCTTTGAATTCTTTATTGTTCCCCTATTTTTATATCGTATATACGTCATTCGCCAGGTTCCAAGTACGTTGGTATATAATCAACAAATTACTCTCTGAAGAGCACAGCCAGTGCTAAATGCGTATTCCCGAATCCTACTAGATTCGGAGCACTCTTCGGTTCATTAGCTATTAAACGCAGAAGCTCCCATCAATTATGTTCCACTAATCAACCCTCCAGCACTTGAAACAATTCACTTGAGAAATCAGCTTGTAATTATGTGCGCGATGCGTAGATCTGCATTCCTCGCCGTCCGATATTTCCTCACTCGGAGCGTTTCAACAGTTCCAGTTTGGAAAGGCTGAATTTGAAAGGGGTTCTCCTTTCGAATAAAGTGATTTTCCGGTGGCATTAAGTAGGCTCTTCGAGGAAATCACTTACGGCCGCGACATATTCCACTTAGCTGCTCCCTACGGGGTCTTATTCCCAGGGCGTGGAAGCCCCGAGCGCGCGCACCAGCAGCAGCAGCAGCAGCCCGGCTTCTTCATGAAAAATTTAGTGGCAACTCCGAAATAGAAAAAGTTGCTGTGCACTTCCGGCGCAAAGTTCTTTGCTTACTTCCCTCGCTAGTGCCACCGTGCCGACCCCGGTCCGCCCCTCACGTCGCGTAAATATGATAACCCGGCGACCTTCGCACGACCGAGGAGACACCGGAAATTACCGTGGCTCGGCAAAAATTGCGAGCTTCCGGCTCTTCGCGTTCTCTTCCATTTAGAGCTTGCGAATTCCTCCCACTATTAAATTCAGACCCAGACTATCTCTGAAATATGAAATATCTCTGCGTAAGAGAACTTTCCCTTTTTCTCAGACGTTCAAGACAATGCAAAAGTTAACGGAAAGTACTGTTAATTTCTGACTGACGCTTTCCCGCGAGGAGTAAAACTTGAAATCTGACAATCTGCTGTTCCATGATTCATTTTTTCCTAATGGTATTCTTATCCTTTCTGAGATAAAAGGATGATAATATTTAAGCGAAAACTTGTTACTTTTTTGTATCTTATTGGCAATAGTTAATATAGTATTCTTAGCTCTATCGATCGCTCCCCAGGGAAATCTTCGAAATTTAATAGAAAACTTTTATGCACTAAAGCGAGTTTATTTTAGCGTGGTCACTTTCCTGTCAAGTTACTAAATGATTGTTTCAGCACGCCGGTTAAGCGGCGTTGTGACTATGGTTCGCGAAGTTTTAACTAGCTATTATGAAATGTCCACTGAAACAAAAAAACCTGCGGTGAACCATTATATTCCTATTTTCTGGTCGCTGGGAACTTCGTCCCGGGTGGATTTGCAAGCTATAATTTGTTGGAAACAACACCGTTACATGCAGGAACAGCTCAGCCACCGCCAAGTTTCAGACCGTACTCGTCAAAATGTTGAATTTACTCCTGTTATTACTTTCGTTCTATTTGTGTATTTCACGCGATTTTGGTTGGCCCAATTTTTAAAAACAGGAATACAGCGTTATATGCGAGAATCTCTTCGCAAGAATAGCAGGACTAGCTGGTCTACTAACAGCGTTGAATTTAATTAGAATAATTTGTTGCAAAAAACATCGTTACATGCAGAAATAATTTAGCAAGAATAACAAGACTAGGTGGACTATTAACAGCGTTGTATTTAATCAGAATAATTTGTTGGACAAATTTGGTTGAACTCGTCAAAATGCAGAAATTATTCTTTTTACTACTTTCTTTATATCCCCACATTTAATGCGAATACGCTGGCTCTGTTTTTTAAGAATAACAAGGCTAACCGGACTATTAGCAACGCCATACTTAATTGGAGCAAAGCCGAGAGAACAGCGAGGGAACGCGTGTTTCCATTATAGTGTAATGGAGGGAGAAAGGGAGGGGAAAAAAAGCAGTGAGGACGAAAGGGTGTTCACCGGGCGAGAGAGAGGGCGAGTGTGAGTGTAATGTATGCGGGAAAGGAGCCAACACTGCGAACGGGAAGCACAACAAACTATCGATTACAGGTGCACGGTTTTCCCGGATTTATCCGGCGTTTGCGGACCAGGCTGAGGGAACGGCACACCGCGCAATTATTTACTCACTATTGATCAGACGTTATTTCCCTGTCATTTCGGAGATCATTCACAGTACGCGCGCGCTCTCCCGCTCTCGATTCACAGTCGCATTCTCCCGTAATATCAATAAAGAGCGTCGCTGGAAAAGCGGTGCATAAAGCTCCCCGCGAAATTGGATATGACGGACTGTTTAAAGATGTTAATGACAACTCGAAAATGTGGCTCGGCGTGCGCTCCACACCCCCGCTAAAATGATTCGTCCCCGCCGCTTATAATTTCCATTCTAGTTAATGAAAGGTTTATTCAACACCGCTGTTGTTTTAATTCGGCGAGCGACTGGAAAAATTGCTTTAAAGTATATCGCGCACACCCGCTAAAATCGAATTTGTTTTGTATTAATTCATGAGTTCTGATTTCATTTTAATAATTAAGTTTAAACCGCTCGCTTGGTGGATCGTGGCTGGCAATCTACTTGGCGAGTGATTAATAAAATTTCTTGGTGCAAGACAAGCGTTATTACGCGGACAGGAGATAGTAATTCGATAGCAGTCGCTATGAAATGCCGTGCATACCAGAGGGGAGTTCGAGAATTTTACGGTATTCAATACAGCTCTAATAAAGTGGCGCGAAGACGAACTTGGCTAATAAAGTTCGGGGCATCGTCGAGCGATGCCTGTTGCGCGGTCCCCTAATAAATCTTATGGAAATAAGCTGTTCGCAAAATCGAAACTTTCTAACGCTCGTGATTACCCTTCGGAGCACTTGTGCATTTTAATTTCCTCCGAGCAACGAGTGCTTACAATTTTCTATAAATTGGATGTTCTTCTATTGAAACAGAATTTGCTTAAGAAATTGTTGACTTGATTCGTGAAAGAAAATGGAAATCACCCTTGTTATTCCTCTCAGAGCTCCTCTCTCAGGGAGAAAGCTGGTATCTGCATTCAATTTATAGTATCATTCGGTCTCAATATTCCTTTACTACCACCAATAAATGTCTTTGTTCAGTTCAGACTTGACTGCAATTTGTGATCGTCTACAATCGTTTGCCTGCGCATTGCATTATAATTCTCCAATGATTTTACTCTAATGAAGCGATAAAATTGAACTTTCAGTCCGCGAAGTTACAGTGCAAACAAACAAACGAAATGTTTCCCTCGGAATTGGAAAAAGAAGCCTCCATTATTCGATTATTTATTATCAATTAATAACTAGTAATTGGAGAAATCAATGTGCCGTTAGTTAAAAGGATCAAAATTCTCTCTGGATTTTAGGGGCAATCACACCCGTTGGAAAATCGCCGACCCATTTCACACAGGCTTTATTTTCAGTGCTACTATAACATTCGAAAGAAGAACCCTTCCATATTATTCGCTTTTATTCCCTTTCGTAATACTTCCGGGTACTTCTCCCAGTGATTTAGGTGGAAATTTGCCTGGATGAAGGGATCACCTTACGAGAACGAGGACCTCGTAGCTTTGAGTGGGAAATGGAGAATTATTTCGCGGTCCTGGATGAATGATTATTACCTATTATATATTGGTGAAATGAGGGAGTTTTATGAATGAACGGACCTCTCTGTGACACCTGCTTCCAGTGCGATCGATCGACCACTGTGGTTCTCGACCGCCCTTAGTTCTGCTGGGAGTTTCGATCATTGATAAGCATGATAAACAGTGGTGCACGCTGCTACGTATGATAAACTGCCGGCTCAGGTTTACCTGGCACAAACTCCAAATTTTCTCTTTTTTGCAGTGTCTGCCATGTTCAGTGAAAATATTCTTTCCACATGAACGAGTATTGGAGAGTAATAATCGCGCGATAAGGAGAAACTTTAAACAATCTATCCCTTCTGCTAAATTAGTATCGAATTTGTCGATGTAATTACACAGCAATTGACTCCACAATTGAGAAGGAAAAAAACTAAGAAAGGAATTCCTTTAAGAAGAGCGCGTTAAGAGGAAGCGAATCTGATTACCGTCACTCAATATCGGCCAGCTATTTCTTCATCGGTTGATTACGATCGATTACGCATTTATCGGATATTGATTTAATAAAGTCTAATTAAATTCAGCTTACCCGGATCGCGACTTGTTTCATAAGCAAGCAAACTTTAAGTCCTGTCTTCTTAAACCAAGAAGAAAAAGAGTTAGTGCTGGCACTTCCTTCTTTCAAGCATCCGACTAGTTGGCCCGAATATTGGCGGCAGTCGTGCCTGATATTTATTCGATCCTTTCCCTGTAAATTCCCTATAATCCCCGCGACAATTTGCCATCGTAAATCCTGGGAATTTTGCAAGGAAAACCGAGGTAGTCCAACACGTGGGAGGCTCGCGCATTTCATCGGCATTATCGACGAAATATATTATTAGTGCCGATCGAGCGGAATTGCAAAATCCGATGTGACATATATCCGGCGATATTTCGGTAGCCTCCTCTCCGAACCTATTGTTGCGAAACGTCAACTATCCACGATTCAAGCTAATGAGCTTCTTGTCCCTGCCATTTTGGTGCTTCTAATGGCAGAAAACGAGCAGGAGAGAGAACGGACGAGAGAGAGTGGAAATCGGAGTGGAAAAGTTGACGTGAAAAATTCGGGATCACGAACTCGCGGGGATTGCGTCCATTTCGAAAAACACATTGCGAGCGTTTCATCGCATTGAGATCGAGTGGTCCATTTGCGCGAGGGCGGAAGCAAAAATCGTCGAGTAAAGTGTCCTTACGAATCAGGTGGCACGCAGGCCAGCTCCGAGAGGGTCACACTCGACCCGGATCATTTTTGCAATCTCGAAAAATTCGTCTCGCGCCAACATACACCCTCCAATCTCTGTTAACTCGCCTCTGCCTATCTGCGTCCGTGTTTTTTGAGTGATGAACCTTTTTGTCCAGCCAGTTTTATGGACTGTTTAAGTCTGTCGAGCCTTTTGTTACGTGATCTCTTCACATCCCTGCCATTAAGTCACGCAGTTTACTAACGAACTCGTCGTGCGTGTCTCGATTTTATGCACTAAAGGCCTGCTTGTCAATATATTATATAATCAGATCTCAAGCTAAGAGCAGAATGTTTCCAGAGCGACTGGACCATCGTATAGAGGAAGTCGGATGAAAGTTGTGGTCCGAGAGGCAATCGAAGGTCCAACTCGACACCGGAAACCACATTAGGAAGGGAGCGGGCCTCGCGTTGTTCCATATTGAATTACAAGGCATCCAAGCGAAAAGCGGGCGTATAATTTGGAAACTGGATCGCACGGAGAGGAGCACAGCCACGGATTATACGGAATGGCATGCGCCACGCGGCGCTAAGATTTCCACATTGCCTCCCGGAATGAACTCACCGCGCTTCTCCTTCCTTACCGCCGAACGAGCTGCTAAATTTGCTCATATTAGTTCATATTTGTGAATATTAGAGAACTGGGCGGCTTCGCGCACGCCAAACTCCACCGCCTTACCCGAAACTCCCTCAACGCTCCTCCATAACTATTCGAGACTCCGAGGATTCCTACCTATTGCGGCGCAATAAACAATGCAAGAAACTCATGAAATCCTCCATCCATATTCCATTCGAACGCGGATACTATAATTCCTCCGCGGCTGCGATTCAAATGAACGCCCAGATGCGCGTTCCACGCTAGGATTAGATTTTCAACGGAAAAGCCGATCAATGGTTTCACAGAAGGAAATTTGTATCAATCGGAATATTGTGCAAGGTTATATGCAACACTTTCGAAAGTATGTATACACTATTAGTTATACTACTAATTGAATTATCGACTGGAAAATTAGGTAATGCATTCCTGCGGCTCTGTCTAAATATCGACTTTATTGGGATATCGTTTACCGTAGAGTAGGTGCAAAAACCGATCCTGAATATTTCATTCCGATGGTTTCTCCCATGTTTTTCATACTTCCCGACCTTTTCCGGGGCTGAAATTTGGCAGGGAATGTTTTTTTGCATCGAGGAAAAAGTAGAAAAAATTCCAGGCCCCTGGCTGAAAATTCATTTTTTCGCAAATTTTTTAAGGTATACCCCTTCAAAAATTTTCGATTTTTCGAAGGTTCTGGGACCCGGACGAACGCTTGATTTTTCGATTGCTCGTGTCTCAAAACGGATAAAAAACATAAATGTTGTGGGGGAAATGCCGGAATTCTACCTAAAACACATGGAAAACCGATCTGGAATATTTCATTTCGATGGTTTTCCTCATGTTTTTTTATCTTCCCGACCTTTCCCGGGGCTGAAACTTTGTAGAAAGTGTTTTTTTGCATCGAGGAAGAAGTAGAAAAAATTCCAGAGCCCTAGCTCAAAATTCATTTTTTCGCAAATTTTTTAAGGCATACCCCTTCAAAAATTTTCGATTTTTCGAAGGTTCTGGGACCCGGACGAACGCTTGATTTTTCGATTGCTCGTGTCTCAAAACGGATAAAAAACATAAATGTTGTGGGGGAAATGCCGGAATTCGACCTAAAACACATGGAAAACCGATCGTGAATAATTGATTTCAATGGTTTTCTCCATATTTCTCGTACTTCCCAACCTTTTCCGGGGCTGAAACTTGGTGGGGAATGCGTGAATAATTGGATGGAAGACCGCACAAACATAAATATTAGCGTGGTTATTAATAACACCGGGAGAGATTGCGACCATTATAAATAGACAATGAACAACAAGTGATTCGCGATGAAAACAAACTCTGTTCTGAACGAAATTACTCAATCTACATGTATATAGGCAAATATTCGCATTTTTTCTCTAATCAAAGGATATATAAAAATCGAGCTTACCTCTCTCGAGATTTGCCTGTTGTCCTGATGATTCAGTATTAGTTGAAGCTGGACGAGCAAGCGCAAGGAAAGTCGTCTCTGGCGATAAGGCAAAATTGCGAGGAAGCTTAACATGCAAATTGGAGCGGTGTGTTTAAGGGTGTGTGTTCCTGGTGTGTTTCAGGGGGTGCGTACACACCGGAGTTCACCGAGCCGCTGGAGAATGTGACGGTGGCGCTGGGACGGGACGCAACCTTCAGGTGTCAGGTCAAACATTTGGGCGGCAACCGGGTAAGTCGGCAGCCAACTCACTGCGATCCCCGCGATAAATTCCTGCAACAAAAGCACAAATTTATTATTCCCTCTTGGCCACCGAATACTCCATGAGGCGGCGGATTTCGGGCGGAGCTTAATCGCGTGCCGCGTTTGCTTTCCCAAAAGAGTCACGTCCCTCGCATACACACGCGCCCACACTCTCCATCCCTTATTGTGCTTTTCCCTTATACTTATTTCGTTCTACCGACCTTTACATTTACTCTCTATTGACGATTGCAAAGCCAAAGCTTCTGCATTTCAATGCTAGTCGATATTTTTATTAACAGTAACTGTATCAGCTATTTGAATCCTTAGACACATTAAGCGCAATATAAATTATCCCTAACCCTGTCAGAAAAAGAATTAAAAAGATGAACAAATAAAGCTGAGTTATATTAGAGATTTTGAAGGAACACAGAAGTACTTGGGAAGTTCTGGCCGAGAGTGTTAGTTACTCTTGTACTAGTAGGGCAGGTATCTCTGCATCGGTTGCCACTTTTCTTCAACATTGCGAGTCCCTATGGCCGAAGCAGCTGGTACAGCCGAGTCTCATTACGGCATAACCAGTTGCTTCCAGCTGGGTGAGAGAGCTTATTTGCTCTAAGCGTAGCTGGGAATATGTGCTTGGGTCAGCTTCGTTTAGGCGATCTCCGATATCCGGCGGAACAGCGATTGCGGATCGGCGAGTGCGATCGCACATCCAATCCGAAATCCTTTCGGCCATCCTACCACTCGTCTATTGCTGATACCGCGTTAGTCCGGCTATTCCTGCCGTTCGCAGCTGCTTCCAAGCTTGTTTTCACGATTACGTCCAACTTCTCTCTCATACCCGATTGAAACTGATAAGGATCGCGCAAGTTCTAATTATCCAAAGTCGAAGAAACCGTAGGAAATCCCTCGTCTGCATAAAGACGAAACGTTCCATTCAAATTGATAGCATACCTGCTCAAATTATTGTCACATGTAATCAACAGTTGGAAATCAGAGTAAATTTGTATGAAAGCAACGCGAGACAGCTAGAAAATATCAACTGATATTAGCCGCAGTGGACGTGTTTCGTTGCAAGCAACGCAATTTTCAAGAGTTCATTTACACTCAAAAAGATTACGCGAAATTTGTGTGTGTATCTAACGCGTGTGCACGAAATGGACCGCGGCGCGCAAAAAGGAAGGCGCGAGAGGGAAAAGGGGGGAGGGCGCGCAAAGTTATGCCTGGCAATAAGAGCTGCGCTTTTCCTCTCGTTAAGATGGCGCCATTCCTCGGCGACTATAAAGGGATAAATAATCCGATTACGAGACGGTCTGATGACATTAAACGCCCGGCTAAAGTGGTAACGAGCAACTGGTGCTAATTTTTCATTCACGCCGGCTTAATATCCTCGATACACTTCGCGGCAGACAGAGAGTGTGAGAGAGAGAGGGGATGAAACAAATGGAGAGAAGGAAGGCAAGTAAAGATGAGACAGGCAGCTCGAAGAGAAGGAAAACAGTCTGGCGGTTCGATGACACGCTCCACCGAGAAATAGAGCTGTAATTTCCACCCGATTATTTTGTAATGAAATACCTAAATAGCAGGACGACATTTCAAAACGCCCGGTACGGATATTCTCGTCATCGTTGGGATGTTCACTGATCACCCAAAAACGTCTTATGTACGTTTGACAAACGTCTGACGTTGCAAAATGGGACATTTTGAAGGCGTTCACAATACGACTGAAGAGACATATAAAGACGTTGCAAATTCTATAAGATTTCCAATCGAGGTATCTTCGTAACATCTCCGACGAAACATCGTTAAGACATCCTACCAATGTCATAAGACGTGCAGACGTAAAAATCGCATAAAGACGTCTTTAAGACGTTCTGTGCTATTTGGGTAGTAGCCGCGATGGGATGAATCTCGCGTGCGGGAGCACTGTGCCATTGTCTTAGCACAGGCTGTGATAATTGTCGGAAATTTTAAGAGCGTCCCGAGACGTCTTGCTCTTCTCCCTTCCTCTATTCTCTGGCGCGCACACCCCCGTCGACGCCGACGTCGAGAAACTTACACGCCGTCGCCGAGAGTTCAGACGTTGTTGTCTCGAGATTGCTAGCCACCGCGCACCAGTCACCCTCTTCACTTGCTAGTCGCGGCACTCCGGAAAAATTCCTCGAAACTTTCCACCGGCATATACTACGGTTTCTCTGATGATTGATTGGGTGGTCGACTTCGACTTTTCATTGGGAAAATTCCTCAAAATCCTTTTGACGATTAAGTGATAAGTTCGCCAGTAATTTTCTTTGGTGTCACAATTATTTTATCGTAGTACGTTTCATTCTAAAGTACTTCTATCAGAAACTACTTATAGGAAAATACTTTGAAGAATTACAGAAGGCATTTAAACCTTAAATAGGAGGTCGATATGAACAATTGCCGCGAAAGCTATCACTTTCCATCCGTCCAAGTGGCAGAGGAAGGAGGAAGGTTCCGGAGTAAAATGCAAATATCACGTTGGAAGTTCCAAGTCCAAGGAGATAGAAGATGCGTGTGTGAGGGCGTCCGTCGTCTCTACGTGCTTTTCCGTTTGGCGTGAGGGCGCCGAGTGAAGGAAGCCTGTTTGTATTCCAGAGTCGGCTCTCTGTAGGGAAATCGGGGCCCTTCCTACTGTCAAAATCTATGACGAGGACGACGACAAGGAGGAGGACGACGACAAGGAGGAGGACACCGACACCGTGTTCGCCGAGTCCCACTCGTTGTCCTTCCGCACTGGCCCACTCGAGAATGACTCGTTAATTCGTACTCGATCGCGAATCACTCGTCCGCTCGTTTCCCGACTTGAATTGCAAATAGTGTGCCCTCTATTTCACCCCCACTCGACCCTACTCCTTCCCTGAAAGCCAAAGGGAGCGTGAGAATTGATCTCGCCCAGGCAATTCTTCTCTATTACACTGGATAAAAAGAATATTCGCACACAGCCCTTTTCTTGAAATAAATTTTGACGTAGGAGAGAGTTGATTCTTCAAGAGAAAAGAAATTATCTTCAAGGGAAATGGTTTCTCCTTTGAGAAAATTGTGAACACCTTTCATCTATCAAACGTACCATATAAATAATAGAAAAGATGTTACAAAATTAAAAGAATATGTTAAAATTAGATTGAAGGCTTTGAATATTAGAGTTCACAGTAAAGTCGTACTTCATTGATTATTTTAATAGACTTGTACTACACATCTCTCCTGTCGGTATATGGTTTCTAGAGTATTTCTGAACGAATAATGTAATTAGAATAAGAGATTAAAATCCATTAGATTTTCAGCAATGTTCCGTCGTCCTAATAAAGTGTTTAGAACGTAGGCTCTGGTTTTAGCCGATAATATGAGAAAGTAATAGTTCCGAGGGTATTTCTGGAAGATTAATATAATTCAAACAAGAAATTAAAGTCTATTTTCAGCGATGTTCGGACGTTCTAATAAAGTAGTTAGAGCGTAGGCTGTAGTTCTAGGGGATAAGCTGAGAATAGTTTGATCATCACACAACTAACGAAGGATTTCCGATAGGTCGGCTGGGTGAAAGCGGACACGAAGGCGATCCAGGCGATCCACGACCGTGTAATCACTCACAACAAGAGAGTTTCCGTGACGCATAGCGATCACACCATATGGAATCTGCACATAAAGGGCGTGCAAATGGAGGACGAGGGCCTTTACATGTGCCAGATTAACACGGACCCTATGAAGAGTCAGGTAGGTTCATACTAGAACTACTGAGCCGCCCCTCTGTCCTGCAATTTCATTACTGTCTGCGAGAATACGTGCATCAACCAGCCTCCCCGCAACCCCTCCTTTCGTCATGGCACTAATTATTCCCTTTAAAAAGCATTCCTAATTAAAATTCTATCCCGAGGATACTGCATTGTGCATTAATATTTAGATTTTTACCGTCCAACTTTTCGAACACGTGAAATGAAAAAATTGCCAGCCTTGATAAAAGCTCGCGGAATATGTCGGCTGAATGTAGCACGAATGAAAACTCGTCAATTCTCCGTTTTGTCGACAGAATTAATAAGTAAATTAATATTTTATATTCCTGTGTCTGATTTACGTCACTTTTCTTGCGGGGTACAATTTGCGCGAGCATAAATCTTCCTCCCGCATTATAGGATGTAATTATATATTTTGTGTTTAATTTTGAATTGCCCTGTAATAACGAATTTCAGGATTTAATGACTTTATGACCCTAATAAGTTTGCATTTTCGGGGGCATCGATCGATTTCGTATTGGCTCGTGCCGCCCACGTAAATTGTACAATAATGAGAAGCCATTTGCGGGTTGGCAGGATCGGAGAAAAGAGGAGGTTCAATAATAGAAAACCGCAGATGCATTGAATAGTGCATTAGGAGTTATGAGTATTAGCAGCCGAGCTCTCAACTATCTCTACAAGCATCGATGGCATTTATGCCCAGTGCTCCAATGGAACTGCATACTAGCTAACTTAACGAGCCGTCTTCGGCAGTTCTGGAATGTCAGAACTTATAAACGCTGGGTTTCGCGCTACTGCTTAGATTTCAACCACGTGCCTGCCATCTCAGGAATAGTTCCACCATCCGTCAACAAAGAATCGAACTAGATTCCTATTAGACACAATCAGCTGGAAATTCCTTCCACCAAGAATCTTTTGAAAAAGAAGAAATTCGTAGTCTTAATAAAAATATGAACAACTTGAAGAGCTAAAAGTAAGGAATTCAAAAGCGTACCATAAATTCTACATGACTCATTTCCCCTGTCCCAAGAAAACTTCGTAGCACAGTCTTTCAACAAGACAGGCTGCTATCATCACGGCCGTCGGCCAACTGAACAACTTAACTCGGCGTCCAACCGCAAACGGGAAGTTCGGGAAAGGCGAGGTTCGAGTGAAGAAAACAAATCGCATTTCCGGGATGTGTACGTGCTGCCGGGGGCCGGTTGCGTTCCTGCGGTGTCTGGCACACATACATAGACATATCCTAAGTAATGAGGATGTGGAAGGGGAAGGAACACATCCTGGAGAACGTTACAGTCAATCGTCGGGAAAGGCTTTCCAGGTTGAATACACGGGGCTGGCCCCAACTGAGGGAGAACGCTCGGATGGCACAGCAACGGTGGAAGGAAGAAGGGAATAGTGGTTGCCGGTGGTATTCTCGTGTTCCTTTCATCTCCTCTCGGTTTTCCGGTCTTTGTCTTAATTCGTCTACGCGACTCTGCGGCCCCCGCGTCTTTCAGCCCGGTGTGTTAGCCCTTTCTCCTCGGAGGGCGGAGGGTGCCGAGTCGCTCCTCCATCCTTTTCTCGGAATGCTTAAAACTCGAGCGTGAGCCAGCACCCTCTACTTTCTCTCTCCTCAACCAAGCAGCCTCTCACTGCTAACCGTATTTCCCCGCTCGCTTCCGTTTTGTCTCGACGAATGCGGCTTGCTGGGCCGGCTGATGGCTGGCGGCGTCGGCGAGCCCTTTTGAGCACGGATAACGAAACCCTCCGCGCGCGCGCGCCTCCTCCACCCTCTCCTCATCGCCAGCACGAAATATGCTTATGAGAGCGGATGCATGCAGCGCACGCAGACGCACAGAAACGTCCTGGCACGCTACTCCTGGAAATGTAGCAGCGCTCTCTTTCTTCACGTTCCTCTCGCAGGTGCAACCACCGCGCTGCTGTTGCCGAAATCTCCGAGCGAGCGAATTTCAACGCGCTCAGAACCCTGGTTCCGAGCGTAATAACAGCATTTTAGGATAATGACCCACCCGCTCGACGCGAGAGCGATTGCAACTCTAATCCTTCCCCCGAGCTACTAATTGCCTTCTACGAATGAGTTTCTGAAAAACTTCTATTGGGAAGTGTGCCCTTTGAATTGTAATAATTCTTGATTCATGATAGATGGTAATTCATTAGAAAGGCGATAATTGTTTTTACTACAAACTGTCCCTTTGGAATTAATGTTTCACTGACAAGTATTTCTGATTGTAAAGAGTTCTTGAAAGATTATATCCTGTTAAGGAGGAAGGAGAGATATGATAAGAGGGCTCGCATGGAATAAACAAATTAATCGACTGGACGTTTCTCGATTAACGCGCTTATTTATCAGCATCCCCGGCGGAGTCATTTTCAAGCAGGCAATAATTAATGTATGGAACACAGCTTGGCTTCCATAATTCACCGGTGACGGCCTCGCAAGCTTACGCATGCGAGCAATCAGTAAAGTGCCACGAACCGGGCCGGAAATCAAGAAGCGAAGGAAGCGTAACTTCAATGGATCAGGAAGTAATTTAACGCGAGGCGCATACCAGCATTCAGCCCCAACCATCGTAACAAGGTTCATGACAGTACTGGAAAATGTACAGGATGATTAAAAATAAATTTCGAACGCTAGAAATGAAACGAAGTTTTAAAAGTCCATTTTATATTCACAGACATTGAACGTAGCGTGGCAGACACGATGAATATTTTTTAATACAAACATTAAAAAAAAAGTTATTGTTTATGTAATTATAGGCAGGTAATAGTCAATCTCGTACTGAATAAATTAACGCATGAATAACTTTCATAAACTGAATTGCAAATGAAGGGTAGTTGTACAAAAATTTAAATACGGTCAATTTGAACGCTAATAGTAGGCGTAGTACTGTTAATGCTAAATATATGAATATAATATGCATCAACAAATATTTGTCGTGTCTGCCACGTTCGATGTCTGTAAATACCAACGAATCCATTGGCTAAAAAATGAACACGAAATCCACATGATTGATCCAAACAAAGTAATGGAACAATCAGGAGAGTGAAGAGAAACTAGTTTCAGTAGGAGTAAAGCTTTTAAATACATCTCATGTAAGATGCAGGCAAACATTAAGGTCAAAACAGGATTACTCGACTGAGGCGAAGCTCGGTGGTTGAGGATGTCAGGCTGTTTGTACGAGCGGATCCAGTTGCCGCTGAACCAAGGTGGGAACAAACCCACTTATACGCCAAACATTACAGTAGAAACGGAAGGATGCATGCCGGGGATATGTTGAACAACTGTGTACCGGCTTCTCCGTACGAGCGGCTTAAGCAGTTTCAGGACTTGACCATAACGATTGAAGTTCTCGCTCGTCGAGAGTCGAGCGGCGGCGGGCGGTGGCAGCGTCTCGTCGCGCGGATTACGCCACCCTGTAATTACGCGCGCACCTTGCGCCCGAGGATGTCTCTCCTCGTCGCACCTACATCGAAACCGCGACGACCAACACGCGTCCTGTCACTGTGTGCGTGTTGGAGGGGTTTGAAAGCTGCCAGCCGACACAACTGAGTGTAACTGTACCGACGGCTTTCTTGGTTTGACGTACGAGCGAGCCAAGCCGGAAAAGTCCTGACGCATGCCGAAACTTACTCTCCTCGCTCTCTCCCAGTGTGCCTCGCGCGCCGTTCTCTTTCCCGGGAAACGCCGGACAACCTTGCTACCCTCCTCACTTCTGCCTAACATCCGCCCCAAAGCATCCCCTACTCCCTCCAACCCTCCGACACACTCTTTCCTCTCCCAGACCGCAAAATACCGCTGGCGAAATAGTCTGCGTGTACGCGTATCTGCCTACGCGGCGTTACGTGATTTCGACCGACGGTGCTTTACCCGCTCGATGAATATCTTATGCACGAAGAATGATATTCGTACATGTCATTTAAGGTGGTTGTCTCGCGACAGTCTTCATTTCAGCAACTATGCGATACTCTGAACGAGGAAAATACCGCGAGTTATTAAAGCAGCGCCTGCCAAGTTAGGCTCCCGGAGTTTCTACCTGTTTCAACCTGTTTCAACCTGTTTGTACCCACGCGTGCGATGGGCAAATCCTTAAGAAAAATTTGCCGAAAAAGAAATGTTGAGCTAGGGCCCTGGAATTTATATCACATCTTCCTTGATGCAAGGGGAGACTCCCTACCAAATTTCAGCCCCGGAAAATGTCGGAAAGTCCAAAAAATATGGGAAAACCAGTGAAAATTCCGAAAAAATCGAACTTTAAAGGCAGTTTTTTTAGTGTTTTCGATAGAAATCCGGACTTTTTTCGACGGATTTCTTGTTTTCTATCCGTTTTCATTCATAAACAATCGATTCCTGAAGAAAAAACCCGAGTTCGGGGACTTTCCAAAAATCGTGAAAAAATCTGAAGGAGTACCCCTTAAGAAAAATTTGAGGAAAAAAAATTTTTGAGCTAGGGCTCTGGAATTTTTATGGTACCTTTCTCGATGCAAAAAAACATTACCTACCAAATTTCAGCCCCGGGAAAGGTCGGGAAGTCCCCCAAAAACAATAAAAACCGTCAAAAATGAGCAAAAATTGACTTTTCTGGACGGTTTTTCGACCCGTTCTCGTTGCAAATCCGGACTTTTTTTCACGGATTCTTTGTTCTCTATCCACCCTGATACGAAAACAATCAAAATATCCCGGGTTCGGCCGATTTTGAGAAACTTGAAAAAATTGACCATTCTCGAGGGTCGAAAATAGGTGAAAACCTAAACTTTGAGCTAGAGCTCTGAAATTTATAACACTTCTTCTTTGACGCAAGGGCACATTCTCCACCAAATTTCAGTCCCGGGGAAGGTCGGGAAGTCCACCAAAAAAAATAAGGGCTAGGAGAGTTCTGATTCAAAGGCCACTTACACGTGGATGATTGCGTTCGCCTCAAAAGTCCGACGAAATCACTGGACTGGAACAGCTGGAAATCAAAATTCCTTATTTTAAACAGCTGCATCTTTTAAATCAAACAGGGATTCTTTTTGATACTTTTGTATATATTTATACTTCAAAATTTGATAGAAATATAGGGCATAGTCATATTTCCATCAGAATATCTATATCGTCGATTTACTATAATATATGTACAGTAAATCTCCAATATAGCCGCCATCTCAAATTCTCAACAAGTCCCGAACGTTTTCGCGCGGTTGGCGAAAGAGCAACGGGAGAAATCCATCTAAATAGTGAAATAGCGATACTTTATTGCGATTCAATGACTGGCGCGGCGAGTTCAAAGTTGGCAATATGAGTTCCGACACTTTTATAAGGTCTGGGCTCCCCGAGGGTGCTGGCTCGTTTTACGTCAGCGCAGTTCTGCGGCGGCACATTGTACTTGGAGAAACAAACTGGCGGCGCTCGCTGCCGGGAGAGAGTAGCTTTCATTTTATGGCGCACGATTTCACGGCTTCCCTTCTGGAAAAGCTTGCGAGAGCTACCGCGTCCTAGTCACGTACGCGGTTCTGCTCGCCCGATCCCTCGGCGATATTTGTGTTTTTCGAAGTCGTCGAGGCCGCACGTGTCGCCGGTACGCGCCCGCGCGCTTATTTCTCCCTTCACTTTCTTTTCAGACCGATACTTTCTACTTCTGCTTGCCGCTCACAAGAAAAAGGCCCCCTTCGTCCGCCGAGCGCTCAATGTCCGGCAGCGAACTGCCACGTCACGTCGACCTTCCTGCCTGACCACTCGTAAACCTATACTACTGCCGACCGACTCCATTCCATTGCGTCTCCTGCTTTCTCCTTGCCAATCTCTGCCTGGACCATACCATTCTCCCGAATCACTTCTCAATATAAACGATTAACTCTACCAGAACAAAATCACAACAGAACAGATCTCTCTCTCACTGTTAAATAAAGTTAATACACACCCCAATTATTAGATGTATCGCATTGAAGTATATTAACCTTTAAATTTGTCGGTTTATCAATTCTAGTAATTCAGCATTTCAAAGGGTGGAATTCCGATTGATATGATTGGCTGATCGGAGCTCCTGGGTACTTCTAAAGCAGAGTCAAGTACCGCCTGAAGGGCTACGATATTGTTTCTCTATTTATCGCGAAAGATAGCGGAAAATCAGAACGAGGAGTTCACTATGATAAATAATGAGTAAGGACGCTATTCATTTGCATCTCAAAGATCCTTGGGAGAACGATTCCTTAGGTTCAGTGGGCACTGGCGAAACTCGTTGAGTATAATAACAGGACGAGGGAGGGAGGGAGGGAAAGAATGCCGGCCACTTAATGATTTATCTGCTGTATTACCCAATGATAATTAAAGAATTAAGCTTGGTGCTGTCGGTATACAAACGAGGCATAATTATTCTAAGGGGAGAGAGTAAGCGAGAAAGACAGGGTTCCGAAGTGGAAGAAAGAGGGAGAAAACGAGGGCTAAGAAAAAGCGTTTCTTGTAACCGGCACTCCTCTGCCCTTTTCATTAACTCTTTTCAAAGCTCCTTTGTAATTCTAATAGTGACGTTCCCGCCAGTCAGCTACCCGCTTCATCCACCCCCACTCCCACCTTCGCCCTCGCCGCCGCCAACTTAATGGCAAAGATCCAACCGGCGGAATTCGACAATTCCAACCCGACTTTCCTCCCCGCCTAGCCGTCTCGTCCGATAGTTTCATATTTCAGTTGGTTCGATTAAAGTTACGCGGCGACCGTCTCACTAAAAATGATAATACAATTGCCCCAGCGGCGCCCCTTAAATCCGATACCGTAATGATAGATTCCTGGAATACCTCGATGAAACTGAATTCCATCTCGGAGATAATTTAGTTATGAGAGAAGAACCGATAGATTTTATTTTAATATCTAATTTCTGAATCGATAACGTGATTGGTAGATTTGATAAGCTTGGAGTACTCTTCTGGTTGTTTGGAATAGAAGAGATCCTGAGTGGCAACAGTTCATTATGAATTGATTATAATTAAAGGTACTGAAAACTTGATTCTCCATTTTCATTGAACAGAGTGACAGGATAAATATGTAGAGCAATTCGATTTCGTGCAACATATAGGATGAAAAGGAAATTAATCTAGCGCATCCGGCGCCCAGCAACTCTCATTACTAATGTTGACTTCCACTTGCGCTACTTCCGGGAAAGATCTACGACGGTTTGGCTGGGACAAGTGTGCGGTTAATTGGAGAGGGATTTTTGGAGGCCCCAACTTACCCCCTAATTGGGGCAGCGGCGTTAATGCGATTGTTCATCTTACACGATCACCACGATTTATCTTGCCGCGTATTATAACCCAAGCCGTTTGCCCTCTGCCAACGCTCGCCCACTGTTCCGATTATCGATTATGGATATAAGCTCTTGTTATTCATTAGCAAAACTGATGCGTGAAGTTTCCTTCGGCGCATGCGAACCAGAGAGGAATTTCTGCGTTACACGATGCAGAAATGAAACATTGAATATTACTCCGCTCAATACCCCAAATATCGTTAAGCAGATGATCGGATCTTAAGTTACAATAAATAATAACCGAAATGGTGAAATTATGAATCAAAGAAAATGAAAGAAACTAAATTTTACAAGCGTACAAGTATTTAAGTATTTAAAATAAAATGACTTTCACCATTTAACCATTTAAATATAACAATTACATTCTTGTATTAAACGATGCACGAATGTAAAAGTTAGACTACAAGAACAGAGGAAGTAACAAGCCGGAAATAAATTGGAGTAAAAAATGCCTGCGCGCGCCCTTTTTCAAATTAGGTTTGGACGAAAATGCTAGAAAAAGGGCGGGACTCTCGTATTCTGGTGTGCGTTCGTCAGTGGAGCGCGAGTGAAGATTTACGAACATGTAAAATTTATACTGCCAATCTCGCCGCGACGCAATTCGGCCGAGCAAGCAAAGTGTGCTGCACTGGCGTCATTATGTGCGGCGACTTTAATTATTTTCCTCGTGCAATAGGAATGCGCTTGTCATGCGCGAGTGCAGGCCCGCTTTCTCCATTAATATAATACGCTGTCGCGTGCGCGCGCGTCTGGAATGAGGAAAAAGGAAAATCACTATGATGATATATGATCCGGTTTATTTACCCGGGCTAAAAAAACAGGAAAGGGAAGCCGCGCGCAAAATAATGCGGGACGTGCGCTTTCAAATAAGCTTCCCAGCCACTGTCAAATAAGCTTTTCATTATCGTCAAAAGTCTACGCTCTCCCGGTCAGCTTCCTAATTAGACCAATGAGCATCGTCTCTTTCTCCCGCTCCGTTTTTCGCTCTCATGATTGTTGACTCACGACTTAAGATTCATTAATCTGCACAAAGGAATTCCGACAAGCCGCCCTAGCAAAAAGGAAAAACTTCCAACCAGCAGAGCACGCGATCTCTGAATCCCCACCATAATTAAACCGCGAAAATTTCAACAAATAAAGATTTCGAAATTAAAGTGGCTGATGGAAAATAATGTAGTTTGCGCAGTTATACTTTTTATATCGAATAGAGCGAAGGAAAACTCTATGAAACTCGTCATTTCGATGGGTTATTTGTTTCATTGTTAATAATACACAAATTTACGATATTCTTTCAGACAGGCATGCTGTCGATTGTGGTATCACCGGATTTCGTTGCCGAGGACACCTCGAGCGACATGATGGTCGGGGAAGGCGGCCAGGTGAGAAAATTAACTAATCGAGAATAATTTAATTACGTCTTAGGAATATTGTAAGACGCGTAGATATAAAAATCGTATAAAAGGGACGTCTTTAAGATATGGAGTGTTACTTGTGTACTGATAATACAAGTTCGCCATAAAAGATTAAAGCAATTACCAAACGATCAAGAAAACTACACACCAAGCGTTCACACGGAAGCGCGTGGCTCGCTGAAAAGTTGAAAAGCCCTGTGTTCGATGAAACAATTTAATTAGCCGACACTCGCGCGCTTTCAATAACCTGTTGCATACAGCTCGACACTTTCCCACATATCCACACACACGCGCAAACACACAGAGTTAGGGGAGACACAGATTCCTACGCGACTTTGACGTTAGATTGCGCGCACCGATGTGTAAACGCTGCCACACTCACACTCTCACACACACAGCTGACGTTACACAGCGGTTCCAGCAAGAGGACACATTACAGAAGAGTCATTCGATCGTCGGGAATTCGTTTTGAAGCAAGCCTTGCTTCTTTCTCTCTTTTGTATTACGTTCACGCGCCAGAGAAAGAAGACGACGGACACAGAGAAAGGAGAAAAAGAAAGCAGAGGGAAAACTGGGAGGGATGGAATGATTTCAATGCTACTCCGCCCGGCGATGGAGCTCGGAAATGGTTCAAACGCGCTTCCGGTCTCAGTAATTAAAAGTGCCATAGCCCGTTATGCTCTCTGTGCGCCGACAACGAGGAGAACGAGGAGGCTGCTGCTGTGCGCGGTGGGCGCGTGCACCGAGAGAGAGAGAGAGAGAGAGTGCACAGAACGTTTGAATACGACGCGCGCGCGCACGCTGTCGCAAAAGAGAATCACGGCTCGAAGTGTGAGAGAAGCATCCCCGGAAAAGGCACGGAGACTAATAGAGGGACTGAGAAAAGAGCGAGTGAAAGAGACAGAATGCCCGCCTGGCTGGCTGGCTGCCTGCCTGCCTGCCACCTTTGCCGCGCAGAAATAATTGAAGCGGTTTACTGAATAAGGGCGCACAGCCGTGCTGACATTGCTCGGATAATCGCGCTACCCTGAAACATTCACGCGTTAAGTTCCCCTCAACTCTTGGAACTTGCACCGGGCAATCGGCACATTTTCAAAAAGTTCGCTGCCCTCCTTCAATAAATAACGAGGCTTTAAAACGATCCTGATAGAATTCATTGGTGATTTCTGTTGGTCTTGGCGAACCAAGTGTTTCTTTGTTAATTAAGGATTTTGTTTGACATGATTTTGGCTACTACATTTAGATTGGATCCGAAATAGAATGAGTGATTAACTTCGTTTGTATGGTTATTGTGATTCTTGCTAGAAAATCAAATCAGAGATTGAAATTGAATGGAAAATGTTCCTATTACATTTTCAAGTAATTACTTCGTTTAAATAAAAAGAACAATGACACCAAAAAATTCCATGAAGCCCTTCAATTTCCTGATTGTAATTTTCAGCGAGAAATGAAATGAAAGACTGGTTGTTTTGTTTTACGAAAATTCGATGGGAAGTTATTAAAATTGTGGGCAGCCTGTCGTCGTGGATTTCACTTAACAGAAATCTAAGAAATCTAACGCGTGCACACATGGCGAATGAAAGAGTACATTTCTCAAAGAGCGTATTCACTGAGGAAGCGGTTGGATAGGAAAAGCTCGACGCAAGTGAGAGACCGGGTTACCACCACGAAGGACAAGTTCTATCTAATGTGGAAGCTTTGAACCTTCGGTATTCGACCACTTATTCCTCGTACCTGGAATAGTAAACAATACTTGAGAGGGATTCCTTTTCCAACCCAACCACCATGTGGGTCACGCGCTTCTCCGTTTCAGAGTTTGCAGCTGGTTGCTTGTCTTCGCCCCGTGGTTTACGTGCACACCAGTCTTCTTTTCATGACTTTCAGCCAACTTTCAGCTGTACACTCCACGCAATTAATGAACACTTTACACACACACGCACTATACATTAATTGACGAATAGAAACCGAAGTATTTTGAAATTCAGGATATTAGATTTACTAAACCTCAAATACTGATGAAATTACTTTCAAAATTCAACTTCGAAATTCTATATTGTACGAATTAATCCAAGAGCTTAAAAAATTTGATGACTACACAATCAAGTAATCAGGCAAACTACAGTAGTCAGTATTACACTGCAATAAAATATCAACGCGCCTTTCGCACACGGTTAAGCATCCCAACGGACCAAGAATCTTCCTCTCCGAGAGATTTAAGCATGCGGATTCAAGCGTATTGCTCCGATAATAACGAAGCCGGTTTCTCCTTATAATTCCCCTTATAATTCCACGGGCATAATCGCTACAGGTGAAGCTAACGTGCCGTGCCCGCGGTGTGCCACCGCCGCGCATATGGTGGCGGCGAGAAGACGGCAAGAACATTATAATTCGGGAGCCATCCTCAGGGAGCAGCACCGCCAACCAGAAGTCTCAGGGTAAGGATTTAATGTATATAAAATGACCTTCCACCCCGCCTCGAATACACAATTATCCTTTGGCCCATTCTTCCCCCCTACCATTCCCTTATTTTCATCTTCAAACGCATTTGCTTCTATTAGCACTGGATTCGCTACCAGGAAACTTTAAAGGGATGTTAATTTTTTATAGGAAACAGAGATATTTATTTTTGCAGACTGTTATTAATATTGGAATAAATATAATGTTACTTGTTCGTACTCGTTGATTTATTGATTATTAATTAATGATATAATATTGAAAGTTGCCTGTACTTTCTATCTTAGGAAATACTCGCTATCAGGAGCGAATGAGTTAGCATTCAGAATCTCATTCAGAAAGCCATCGCGAATTCGGAGGGAGGTTGCGAAAAACGCTCCCCAACAATTATATCTATTATCGTGGCGGCGTTGAAATGCGTTCATTTGGTGACGCCGCGGACATTCATAAAACCCGATTCTTTCGCGCGAGCGTCGCACCGGCTTGAATGGTTACTCGGAAAATAATGACGCGGGCTTCAGAAGGCATTTCTCCGGCGCGCCGAAGAAAATAGATTCATATATAACTGGATGAGAGGGCAGAATAGGCAAGGGAACGGAAGATGTAGAGGAAGTATTTCCGAGTACTCTTGGGGCTTCGGTTGCTAGATCACCCGATTATTCTCCCTTGCTTTTCTCCACTTAATTTCCTTCTCGTAAGATGGAAATTGTTCTGCTTTGTTACTGTCGCGTGTAATAATATGTTACAATCTTGTTCCTGATGTTGGAATATTGAAAGACAAAGCTAACTGTCTGTGGATAATAATAAAGAACCGTTTTGAGTTCTTCAGTAGAATGAGCCTGTGAATGAGTCTGAGACATAATAAAATTCGCTGAATATTCTAATGGAATTATTTATACGTCAAATTCGATAGCATTCGAGTGAAATTTGGGAAAATTCTATGAGAAATTGCTGGAATCCTGGAAGATTAGACTAGCGGAATGTGATGTTCGCTGCTGGTAGTGCTCGCAGTGAAACGACGCGTTTGGTATTCTCAGTCCAGTCGGGTGTTACTAATAGCAGGCAAATTTGGCCGTACTGTTGACGGGCGGATCTGTGTAGCCGGAAGGCTGCCGGCGACACATGCTAATTCTCCCCCTGGCAGGACAGGCCCGTCGACAATGGCAATAATTAGCAACTATCGTCCAAGTAAAAGTTGCGATTTCACTCGGCTTGAAACGGATTGTCCGCGCGGCTTAATCGTCCCAAGCAGTCTCGCTTTTGAGCTTTAAAGCAGTTAAGGATTTGAAGCTTCCCAAACGACACTGAATCGCGAATTCAAGACACGCCGCGCTGCCTGGCCTGATTCGTGCTCTCCCGGAAACTAATCCAAATCCGAGCGAGCCGTAAGCTTATTTCTTTAATGACATTTAAACGATACTCCAGTTTGCTCCCTTGTTACGTAAATTTCCCAAAGCGTGCCAGTTTTTCTTTCATAAATAAAAGCAAATCTTTCGTGCGAGCTCTTTTCTTCCTCGACGGAGTCAAGTAACTCGTTGGCGCATACACTTTTAGTCACTAAATTAATTTCTCTTTTCTTTAATATATCCTCACGCTCGAAGTGCGATTAAATTAACATTATCGCGTTACTGAATTCCATTAACCCCGGCCCGCCAGATTTCTCCAACTACTGACTCCCAATGACACTTCAAGGGGCAAACACAGGCCGAGAGAGCGATGTCGCCTAGTCATAAATTAAGCGCGCGACAACGGAATCTCTCATTGTAATCCAAGAGAACGCGCGCACAAAGGCTAGCTTGAATCAGTAATTAAACGGAATTTACTGGACCAAGTAACAACAGTCTCTCGCTCTTCCTTGACGAAGGGGTTGGAAGGAAGAGGCGAGTGAGGGTGTCAAGCGACGTGCTACTGGCAAAAACAAACTTCTCTCCCGGCGAACTGGAGAAGAAGTAATTCATTAAGGCGCGTTAAAGTAGTCGCCGAAAATCACAAAGTGACTGGTCCTAGCAGGCGTTAACGAACCCCATCGTATCATGTTTACAGCTGGCGTGTGTTCGTGTCTTTGTCTTTCTCAGAGGTGGCGTCTCGTGTTCTTCGAAGTTCGCCTGACAAAAAGAGGAAGGCGTAGACGACATGTAGCTCTGCTAGCCTACATAATTGAATCGCGGATTATAAGTTCGGGCAAGGACACGACTGCTCCCACCAACAGCCTCCTTTTTCCCACCCCAGTTCGCCAGGCTCCTCGCCATGGTGCTCTTCCACGGGAGCGCAGAACTTCGGGAGAATCAATGTTTTTGCAAGTTTCCTCGAGCGAGCCGAGCAGCCACGGTGTCGCAGCTGAAGACAGTTTGTATGTTTCCCTCGGTCCAATATTCCCCGTGCTGCCCCGGCTAGCAGGCAGGTGCAACGAATTGCATTAAAACGGTGGCTTTAGCCCGCACGTTTTTCCCCTCAAGAATTTGACTATTGAATGGCCCGGCCGAATAGGCCACGCTTCTAATGAGTTTAAGGCACCACCAAGGGAAAAGTACCGAAATCATAGGGAAAGTTTGATAGAAAGAACTATGATAGTCGAGGGACTTCTAGGATTTCTAAACTAGAACTATAAAAGGATGGTATTTCGGAAATAGATAAAAAAACAAACATTACTGGCGTGCGTGGTAGATGAGAAATTACTAAGTCGCACTTTACCTGACAGAGCAGGTAAACTAAGAAGAAGTGAATGAGCGAACGCGAAGATGCGAGGCCAAACTCCATCCGTTTGGGGAGAAAAACTACGGGGACGAAAATTCACGGCTCACCATTCGAGAAGTTATGGGGGACGAGAACCTTTTAAGAAGTCGTAATATACTTTACACGAGCGTTTTAGGAAGGCTGGTGTATAGAGAGCCGCCAGGGGAGAAAGGACAGCTGGTGAAATCTATGGGGAAAGCCATTTCTCGCGCGAAGAGAGCGAAGTGCCGCGATGAGTGCACTTGGGGAGAAAAATTTTAATATTACGATGACTAATTCGACATGGTTTATCTTCGCGGCGCCGAAACGTGCTCTGCCCGAGCAATAAGATAGTCGGCATTAAGAAAATATAACCTCTGTGCCGGATTCCTAGCTGTTTCTTTTGTTTTCTTGGATTTATCCTGCTTTATCTTTAAGCCCGCTTAATAAAGACTACCGTCTTCCCTACGATTCTGACTTCCGCATTATTCCGCCTCATATTTCTTCTTCTATTATCGCCAACCTTGCACTGTGTCCATTATTATTCTCAGTTTTACATTACAGAGTTCCTACTGTTACTGATTGTCACTGGGACTTAGAAAATTCTAGCGGAAAAACAAAAGGAGTATCAAATTTAGGGTGCCCAAATTCTCCAGTAGATTATTTAAAAGTTATAAGAGAAAAACCATTTCGCGATATATTAATTTATCTAGTTGGAATTCAGCTGCTATTCTCTTAAACTTTGTAATTCTACCAGTGTGCACTGTTAGCAAAGTGTTGAACTAAGCAATTGGCAGTGAGGAGAGGGAACTGAGAAATTAGGGAACAAGACTGGAGTGGTGTATTGTTTTTAGCGAGATCGGTCCAGGAGTACGAGGGCGAGGAACTCAAGTTGACCAAGATCTCGAGGAACGAGATGGGTGTGTATCTTTGTATCGCCAGTAACGGAGTACCGCCTGCGATCAGCAAGCGCATCTTTATCCACGTGCACTGTGAGTACTCCGAACAACCTACTAAATCGATGACCGAGTCAGTAGGAAGTTAACAGTAGCGAGGAGAAGCAGCGCTATCTTGATTTTGTTTCACAGTCTCGCCGGTAATTCACGTACCCAATCAACTGGTCGGCGCTCCACTCGGCACTGATGTGGACCTAGAGTGTTTCGTCGAGGCTTCGCCCAAGTCGATTAATTACTGGGTCAAGGATAACGGTGAGACACTTCCCGAGAGTTAACTCCTACCTGCTGCTTTCGATCTAAATTCTTAAACTCTTTCAAGTATAATCTCACTTTTATTCTTGCTGTATTAAATTCTTATGCAAATTGCTGTTTCAATTTATTTGAAAGTTCTGAAGCGCACACCTTTTAAATTTTTTTATATGGAGAATACTATTTGTTGGAATATAAAATTATATTTGTAAGACAAAACTAATGTTTGTTTCCACTTACGCAGCAATGATCATATCAAGCCAAAAGCGCGACGTTCAGGCGATCGTAAAGTCGCAATTCGAAGTGAGAATGCTTCTCACCATTCGTAATCTCCAGAAGGAAGACGAAGGCAGTTATCAATGCGTCGCGAAAAACTCTCTCGGCGATGTCGAGAGCAGTATCCGCTTATACGGTAAGCTCCATCGGATCTCCTTGAAACTACTATCGCGAACTTGAAACGCAAATTGGCGCTAAATGTTCCTAGCGCAAAAAACATTCCATCCAATTATTTTGAAGCGAAAAGTATTCCCTGTTTGATAAGACATATTTGATTCTACACTCGACATCCTTTGTTACTTCAGAACGTAGTACACGCGAAGGTATAATTTATATTGCTTTAGAAGAAGTGGCAAATGGTTGTTCGATTCACGCGCTCGCGTGTCTTACAAGGAGAGTGTGAATGAACACTTTTCTCAAAATTCAGCTACCATCAACTACAGCTATTTTTCAGCAGAAAAAATTGGCACAGGTCCAATCTGAAAGGTCTGACATTCGCCTTGTTAATGTAATCGACAACCAACCCCCTGCGCGAAGAATAATTCCCCCACACTCCACATATATTCTTGTAAAATTCTGGATAGACAAATTTCCCTCGCATTCTCTAAGCCCGAAGACTTTACCGCGGTGCAGAGGAAGCTTTTCACAAGGTGGGCGAAAAAAGGCGGTGATCGCATATTGGAGCGACATGTAAGGGCGTCACGTCCGCTGGGGAAGATCCGTTTCCATAAGGGTTGGTTATAGGAAGGTTAACACAGCGGAGAGTCCCGATACGGCGGATTAACTGTTGTCGTGCGCGGCGTTGCACGCGGAAAATTGTTACAGCGAGTGCAAGATCCGAGGTTGAAGAAGGCTCTCTCATGCGAGAGGCTGGCGAGAGCGATCGTGACATGATAGAAATAAGGAGCTTTCTTCCTCTCATGGCAAACACCCTCGCTCGCTTACAAGCATCCTCACTTTGCCAGCTCGCGTGGTGGAAACCTCGCGAGGATTTTGCGCGATGGATCTCCTCCTCCCCGTTGGTGTCTGTGTGTCTGCATCTGTATCCGCTGCTCTCTCCTGCGAGAACGAGCCGCTCTCCTCTCTCGGTCAATCTTCATCTGCTCGTCGCATGCGACGTCTAGCACGAGATCCTTCTGCTGCTGCTGCTGCTAGTGCTGCTGCTGCTGCTAGTGCTGCTGCTCTGCCTCTTTCCCGATTGGGTCCCAGCACTTCGCCGGAAACACGATCCCCTGTTTCTCAGTGCACACATACTCATATCGACGTGACACACACGTCCTACCAAACGAACATGTACGCTCCATGCTCGAGAAGAGATCGGGCGAAGGCGAGTCTCCTCTTCGTAAATCGGTTGAAGTCTGCTCTGGGAATAAGTGCTCTCTTACTCCTTCCCACTTGCTCTTTCTCTCGCTCCCTGTTACGCTCATCTTCCGAGCCGTCCGCCTACACACGCCCGAGCGTTGATACCGGGACTTATTTATTCCCGGGGAAATCGCTGCCGACGCAAATTCGCTCTTACGCCGATCGCATTTCTTGAGAGTTATCTGGGTGTTAACACGAGCGCGCACCGAACAGCCCACCGAGAGCTTGGATCAGATGCCTCTTTGCGAGCCTTTGGGAGCTTCCTTGATGCTCGATATTCCTGAGATACTCGATGAAGATTCTAAGAGGGGAATCCTGGTACCCGGGTTAGTTATAGGACACTAGTGAATTTTTGTGAATGCTAGATCAATTGACAGATTTATGGAAATAATAGGAATGTGATATAAGGATTTATATTTTTTGCAGGATAACTCATCTTCTAGATATTAGGACTGTTCTAATATTAACGTAGTTAGTACGATCTTTCGTCTCGGATTATAGAGTAACTCCTATCGTTTCTCTACGACAGTATTAAGCGAGTTCCTATTCGAGGTTTAATCCGAACCTCTTAACGTATTCTCATAAAGTCCAATTTCCGGTCTCGAAATCCTTCGTACTCGAAGCCCTCAATACGAAGAACTTAAGGTTTCCCAAATCTCTCCTCCTTGCTATTGCACAAATCGCACCGGTGCAATATCATCGTGTACTAAAACTATTTAAAAAATTCTATAAGAATGGGGAAACATTGACGTTCATATTATAAAGTAAAGACTATAAAGACACGATTCTTCATTTCCGAGCAAGAAGCCTTAACATGAAAAGTAGGTCGATTTAGGAAACTTTAGCCTAGCAGAGCTAAATCTCCTGAAGTCTAATTCAAATTCCAACAGTATTTAAGGTAATCGCCGAAAGTAGAGATGAACAGGGAGGAACCGGGAGAATCAGCGAAGAGTGACGCACGTCTATGAAAGGGTTGCGCACTGTTACAGAGATTTCCGGGCCGGCGAAGATGCAGACAGCGTGGCCGCCGGCACATTACGATGAGGAGGACGAGGTGTTCGGTTCCGCGGAGATGGAGGAGAAGAAGCCCGTGGTAGACAACACGGTCTACGGACATGTGGGTTCGCCATCCGTAGCGACCGCGGCGCCAACCAGCAGGATTAACAAGAAGCGTCCAACGATCGGCGCCAGTTCCAACATGGAGAACCAAAGGAGGCCGGATTTCCTCCAGCTTGCTCTCCTCCTGTTGTTCGTCTTCACGCTCGGACTTCGACCACTGTGAACCGTCAGAGGTCAGGTTAGTCCTGAGCTCCGGAGTCATGACGTCGCGATGACTTGTCACCAAGAGTGATCGAATGCACGAGGATGTCCGAAGGTAGAGCGGACAAATGTAGCGAGAGCTCCTCACAGCTCCACTGATCCGATCGACTGATTGGCAAGCGGTGAACAATGCCGAACCATTGAAATTCAGCCGAATATATTTGTTAACCTTTCCGTTCGTCGAACTTCGGAGCTTACGAGTTACTAATACGATGCCGCTAGAGTCACTCGGAGCCTTCGAAAGCCGAACTACTTGCCAGTGGCTTTCCTCGGAGAACTTGATGACATGTACAGGGTTTCGTTTCCGTCTTCCAGATTTTTCTTATCGCTCCCGATGGAAATGCTCGTCGCGACGTATACTTTCGTTGCTACTTTCGACTGGCGTAGAGCGTGGAATGCCTGCCCGCGCTTAATAATCGTTGCACGGAGAAATTGAAGCGAATTTCGAGCAGCTGTCGATGACGTAACTTTCTGGGAAGCCTGCGCGTGATTGTCGAAGGACTAACCGAGTGAAATCGTGTGGAAAATCGAACTGCGCGTCGAGAGAACCAGTATTACACATGGAGTGCACGGTAAACGGGTTGCTCCAGTGCGAAAGTTGCCCTTTTAAACTTGTAACGCGATGTCTGAATGCGTAACAAGTATGCCCACCCTTGCTCTCCCATACCTCAAACCTTTCAGCACACGCGGTTTCAATTGATCCGATAGTTACTTCCCGTTTGATTGCTCTTCTCATTAAAAATCGGGGAACATTGCTTCGCAGTTGGAGAGCGCGAGCCACTCGAATCATGCCGGAAGTGATCCGCGCGAAATTTCTCTCGTGTCCAGCTAAACTCCCCTCGAATTCCCCATTATTGTACGAGAGAATAAGATCGCGCAAGCTCTCGTTTCCTCGCGCTCTTATTTTGCTCGTCGCTTCCCGGTGAAACAATTGATTCATCCGGCTAATGTGTTCCTGCGAACTCAGTCGGACACGCTTAGTGAAACGAGAGGATTTAATTGTGAAATATACACGGAATTAACAGACAGTGCTCGCGGCCCTGATTTTAATCAATTGGACTCCGAGTATTTTTCGGACGGGTTAATATTCCTATTCGTCAGCGAGCTTATAAAGATAATTAACATCGAGTTTGCCTTGGTACAAAAAATGAGTCAAGAATTCCAGGCGTCGATATGAGAAGCTTTGTGAAGAGCAAATTTCAAAAAAGGACTAATAACGATGGTTGCAGAAATACTTGGAATTCGAAGAGTTAAATTCGTCGCCCTGAAATTATTGCATTCTAACTTGCACTGCCGACAGTTTAGCACTGGGATATCTCTCAGTTTCTGTTTGCCTCGCAGATGGGAGTGCGATGTTCGTGTACATATTGCGTCAACTGCAATTATCGTGGCGTCTGCTACCGCGTTAGATCTCCATAACAGGTCGATTAAAGTCCGACCTGAACTCGAATCGAGCCGTTTTCTCGCGAAATCCAGCCATGCAAATGATACGCGTGGAAGCTTCCAGCGTGTTTCCCCGAGGGACGCCTCGATTCTTCACTGGCGAGAGTATAGAGTTATTTTTATTGACGAGTAATTCCCTCCGATCCGAATTTAAATGTTGAGATTCTTCAATTCTATTCGCCAGTATTGCATAATGTATTCTCGCAATTTCTCTGCTGGTTTATTTTGCGACAGAATGATCGAAACAAAATTATTAATTGCTAGGTCAACGTTTCCCCAAGCAGTTCCTCGATTATTGCAGAAACAATAATTCCAGCTTTTGGTACATTTGAAGGAGATCCAAAAAAACAGTTACCATTAAATCCTAAAATTTTCATAGTACCTTAAAATAATTACGTTACAAATTGCTTTTTCATTCTTGCAACCAATTAAAACTTCACTATTTATCTTGAAATTATACTCGAACAATCAATCATCGTTCTGGAGAAGAATGTCGAGTGTAAATTACCTACACGTCGTTCTTTAATGAATGGGCCGCGGTACTCGCTCGAAGAATTTCGTTAAATCCTCGTGCTTTTTTCATTTCCGGGAGGGGGACGCGGCGGAACTTGCCGGGAAAAGAAAATATGCAAGCCCGGCGGGTTGGGAATTCGCGAGGGGCTACAATTTGTCGGAATATGCGAGGCTCGCCGGAGAACGGATAGGGCAACTCACACGTTTCGACGATGAGTCGGCGTGCGATGTGTGCATGTATTGTAAACTACATGTCGGTTTTGTACCGCGCAAAGACGACTACAACTACATGATACGAGCACCTCTAACACACATCTAGTGTACCCAACAAACACTCAGAGACACTGGCACTTTCCAGTGTCTGCTCATATTGACACAACAGGGTAACAAACACTATCTTTGTAGATAGTCAACTAGCAAATCTGTTCTAAAGTTCTTTACATTTTTATGAGTCATCGGTGGATTTTATTGATGGCAGTTATAATTAATTTTTCGTCATTATTGACACATTCTCTACGATCAATTTTTGACCCAAAGCACTCTCGTTCTTTGCGTGCCAATAAAGCAATAATTAAAAATTTCCTGCCAGTGTTCGCCGAATCAAAACAAGAACACTCGGACTCTGTTAATTGTTGCATTCATTTAACGATGAATGTTTCGTTCTCAACTCGCGTTAATTTGAAATAGTTATTTCAAGCTGTAATCACTTCGCTCTTTTATTTGTAATACAGAATATCAAGTAATATGTTGGAATTCCGTGTAAATTGATTTGATTTAAATAGATTACTGATACAGCTGCTGGGAGAGGGAATGAAACAAGCCGAAGTTCCGCGAACGCATTTGCGGAACGTTCCAACTCCATTTACACCGCAGAGTTTACTTGTTACCGCGAGGACTTTTGTATTCCGCTCGTCAAACGAGCGATCCTCTCTCTCTCTCTCTCTGTCTCGCCATTGAGCGTTTCTTTATCGCGGCGAATGGAGTTTCCTTTGATGGGAGAGGCTCCAACTGTTGATCTACGATCGAGCAATCGAGGATTAGACCGCGAGCAGTTTGTTTCTACGATTACGAGCTCGACGTCCCGCCGGCAGGCGGCAGGGTGCGCCGTATATTTACTGCTAAATAAATCGAATATCCTTCGGGCTTTTATTCTCTCCTTCGCAACCTTCCATTTTACTGCTGCCAAACGTGACTGCCTCTACTTCAACTATATATCCGGCTGTCCCAAGGTTTGGACACGCTTGCGTTACACCCGATACAGCTGCCCTTTCTTACGCTCCTCTTTATAGCCGATCGGATATCGATTAATGTGCGAATAACACCTACGCTCGACAGCAGTAAAAACTGCTGCTCCCGTCGAAGTGTGTATTTCATTTCTATGGCTCTTGCCGAACGATCCCTTAATCAAGCAGTTAACAGCATCAGCACACTCATCTATCGCGATTTGTATTTTATATCTCAGAGCTTCCGTCGCTTAAAGAAAGCAGACGGCCAGTAAAAACAGTAAATAGTACAAAAGCCTTCGAACCCAGTAAAGAAACAATCTTTGATTAATTTGAAACGTGAACTTGTCATTTTTTTACTTCTAATCCTTTAACGGTTCTGCTGTAAATGTGTTTATTCTCTTAGAATGAAGAAATCAAATGGGTTAAGGTAACTTTCTGCATTTTCGTGAAAGTATTGTTACACTTGAAACGAACGAATGAACTACACAAGCAGATACACATTTCCAAAAGAAAGGACTCGACTGTTAAAGGGATAAGCCAGCTGAACGATGCTTTCATCTGTGAATTAACGGGAACGTTACAAGCCTGGGAAATCGGACGTCGTGAAAATTTGATTAGCACTTGAGGAAGGCTCTCGGAGATGACCGCTAGATAGCAGAGAGAGAGAGTGAGGGGGTGGGGGAGAGCAAAATGATCCCAGGGGGGATAAGAAAGGATTTAATCCGACTAAATGCGAAACGGACTACACTAGAACTGCGAGATGCGTTCTAGTTCAGGCGCGCTCAAAGGCTGCTTTATTTACGAGAGACGTCGCAGACTCCGGCAAGCGGAAAGCTGCTCCGCCTGCGTCAGAAATCCCCCTGTTCATGTCGGCGAGATCCTAGGACGCAGTATCTGCAGAACGGAGAGGAGCCAGTACTGGAAGGGGTGGTTCCCGATGCACTCGGTCACCGTGAGAAATTATAAGGGTAAATCCGCCTTTAAGGACTACGAGAAGAAGATCTTAGTTCCTTCATAAATAAACACAACTGCCCGAACAGCTGGCGCGGACGTAATTCATCGCGAATTAATTTAAGGGCTGCTACCCTTCTACCGCTCTTGGAGCTCTTCTCTCAGCCTCCCTTTCTCTCTCTCTCTCTCTCCCTCCACCGCTTCCTCCCTCGTCTCCTCGTTCCTTTCCTTTACTTTCCTCATCTTTGGACGATGTTCCCTCCGCCCAGCATCCGCACCACCACTCTCACCCTCCTCCACCCACCCTCGTTGCCTTCCTAGCCGCGCGCGCTAGCTCGGCCCTGTACTTTCATTAAAGGTGGCTGCCCGCGCCATTTGGTGGCTCGCTTTATGCTGATTTTATTTCCCTTCTTTCGCGAACTCGAGAGATCCACGGTAATTGTGCGGTATTATTACCGGCGAGCCAGCGAGCGAGTGCCCGCATAATGGTCCCGTGAAATATGGCCCATCGAACACCACCAGCAAGCCCACGGCCGAAAACACCCTCATACCACTATTGCATCAACGGACATACATATGTATATGTGTGTTTATTGGAGTGTTGGAGAAACACTTTTCTTCTTGTCTCGTTTTAGTCTTTTTAAATGCCAGCTATTGTGTTGGAGTAATTACTGTCTTGCGCTGGAATTGATGAATAGTTTTATTATTAGAGGAAGATATCTTTGGTAGCTTGCCACGATGATATATTATTGGAGTTTGCTTGGTTCGTTATCGATTTGGAACGAGTTAAATGTAATGGACTACGAATGCAATATTTGTCTTGCCAAAAATCGCTGGAAAATCGTGCTTGAAGAGGTTAAATATTGAGTTTAGTTCGTCGAAGGGATGTTGGCGAGAGTTTCTTCTATCAATTCCACCTTCGAAATCGCTCGAGCGCGGCGAGCATCTGCTCTCCGGCGGCCATTCCAACTGGACGATTCCTCGACACGACTTTCTTCTCGGGATTATTCCATGTGAATACTGGATTCTACTTGTCCTCGTACTCGGCTTTTAATACCGAGGCGAACGTCGAGCGAGGCCGATCTTAAAAAACTCGTTACGAATTCTCGTCGTGGCTCCGAGTGCGGGGTGTATCCAAAGTGGCGGCAAGAGTTCCGAGTGGCAGGCTTGTTTCTGCAATTCGTATGGCTCGCTCGTCCTCGATCCCACGATAGAGGAAGTCGTACTGCCGGAAACTTGTTTGCAACCCTGTGCCTCGATGATGGATTTCCTCCTTGCTCTCCCTCGTCATTTTCCCTCCCACCGCCGCCACCACCGTCGCCGCCCTTTACACTGAACTGCTTTTTCAAGTTTCATGGAAGGAATGCCCGCCGACAATCTTAATGGTGAATCGACAAGCAACTACCGCTCGCTTTCGGATCACACTCCGGTAAAGTATACTTTCAAGTAGCAGGAATAAGTGAATTCTTCATAAGAGAGTGTGAATGTAAAATGCAAGCACAGAAGAAATGGCTTAGGAATAATTAAGATTCCAATTCAAGTAATGTCTGACATCAGCCAATCAGGTCGTGTAAAATATTCCCGGGGTCTGTTTACATGCTCGCTCAGCATCCACTATGTACCCATCCATTAATGAGGCAAGTGATCCAACCGAAGATAGTTCGCCCTAGACTTTTAATAATTTCTCGAGCCGAAGTAGTACGTTTCCCACCGACTGAATAATCCTGGCAATTATTAATCGAGTCATTGATTTCTGATCGGGGCAATAATAGAATTATTTCGAGGTGAGCGAGGAGACCGCAGCCAGCGGCGAAACTTCGCGTCACGATTACTCGGAACGCTTCTCAACAGATTCGGTCCAGTGCGGGTGGCGAACTCCTCATAGCTTGCTCAATAACCAAGTCCGGGAAATGTTTTAGTCCATTAGAATGCCATCCGGAGTGGATCCACCGCGGGCACAACAGGTCAGTCCTCGAGGTTTAGCATAAATCTAATCCTTTCTTAGACGAGTTTCCCAGTGAACTTGTTTGCGGCCGCACTTCAGCGCCACTTCTGCCACCGCAGCTGCTGTTGGACTCCTAACACCACTCACTCCCCCTTTTCCCTCGCCCTCTACTACCCAGTAGTATGCCCTTCCCACCCACAACTGCCCTTTCCCTAAGTATTTCCGGCTGCATTGATTTTATGCCGAGTGATGTTCGCCGAGGTTTCTCAAGACGTTAATTGGAAGCTGCTCGTATTTAAATATTCATTAAATATATATAGGAGAACGAACGAAAGCATTTTTCGACTTTTGTCGGCCCGAAATCTACATTTTAGAAATAGTTGACCGGTGGAAATTTTTTTTATTGGCACGTCAAGTTCTCCGATGGAGCGAATAGCATTTTGGATTCACTATTACAGGCACGTCGATAACACTTCTCCCGGTATCAATCATATCGGCTCGAAGCTCTTGTTTCCCAGTATGCACCATGAATTTCATATCGTTCCGAAACATATCTCCACTTTCTTTCCACCTCCTCCTTTTCATGTACCATGGGAAGGGTAAGCTTGCATTCGCATGGATGATATTAAGTGTATTGAAGTGATCTGCCGTGAACTATCGGCCTTCCATCATATCGAACTCGAAATGCTTCCCATTTTCCGAGTGAATTTCCATTGCCATTATCTGTCAGGCTTTTGTCTAACTTTCTTCTCGTTAATTCTTTATGTACTTGAGAAGTCCGGTTCTTCCTTTGCTACTGATATACCAGAATTTGGTTTGTACTGCTTATGCAGACATTTATAAATCATGCTTCTCAAACGAATTTTATGGATGTGGCACCAATTACTAAGTTTTACTTGCTTTGTAAAACAGTAGATGATACTTTTCTCAAGTTTTTCTTACGAGAGTCCAACATCTTCACAGGTTCCGCTAAGACAAAGAAGCTTGTTTAAGAAGCTCCGACTTAATTAATCCTTTGCACTCGGAAGCCCCTCGCAATGCCCTCATTCGCCAGCGCTTTTCCTTTGTCTCGCATTTAATTATCTAAATCGACTCGGCACGCTGCAGTCAGTTAGTAATACATTAACTAACACAATTGTTTCGGTATTTTCGATGGATCAATATTCTATATTTCATTACAAGCGAGGGAGCACGAAAAAAAGCAGGCTATCGAGGAAACGAACAATCGCGGTTTAAATCCGACCGCCAAACGAAACTCTGTCTCTGTCGGCGGACATTCGAGCTCCGCGTCATCACTCCGAACTAAACACCGACGATCACATGCTTCCAAAAAAAAAAAAACGCTTCTCCGACTGTAACAAGAGACAATACATGTATGAACTGATTCTCGCCTGGCGACACGCGAGACAAAAGAGAAAAGGGAGACGCGCGAAATTGTACAGTAAGTCACACGTCGATGTTATCAGCGTTATTGTAATCCTCCAACCCTGCGATCTTTCACTGACAAATTAATCCGCCAAGAGCTCTTCCGGCAACGCTCCAGTTGGATTTTGCCCGGAAATGAGTTACGCACTCCGTGCATCCCCCCGTGAATTCTCTCGCGCGAGATATTTCAATGGGAAACAAAACGAGCTGTCTCGTGTTAATGAAATCATTGTTGCAAAGTCTTTAAATAATCGAATGGAAAGGTAGGAGGAGTATTCGATTACAATTGTCGCCGGCGTACGGCGGACGTGCGAGCGTTGCCGGAAGCCCGCCAAAACTGCAACTATAAATATACATATGCGAATATACGAGGTTTCGGTTGAGCAATGATAAAGTAGTCGAAATTCACCGAGCGCTATATCTCCAAGCAGCATATCTAACGAACAGTGGTTAATGTATATTCAATCTGGAGTATTCCTACATGTCACTTCGTACTGAGCGACAAGCGTTCACGTCTGTGTGTATATTGTCGATGTTCACCCTCTGAAAAGGGTGCTTAACAAAACGCTTTCCCATTCAACCTCGAATCATATATCTTTCGTTCTTTTATTATATCCGAATTGCATCGTTTCAGCTTTAATTCAATTCTACTGGTTTCATTTGTACTAATCATGCACCGCGCTTCTTCAGTTCTCTCAAAGCCAGCAGCACATTTTTATCTTGAATTCCAAGGTTCACTACTGTCGGTTCTCCATCAGCGAGAAGCGAATCTTCAGTACGAAGCGAGCACCAAGAATTACTTGTATAAACGAAGTATGCTAGACCATAACCTATGATTTATCAGCATTCGTTCGGACCCGCGCGATGTATAGTAGCTATATGACAATTTTATATACCTGTACGACGATCGCTCCCGAATTCGATCTTTCACTGCCAACGTCGCGAAAGGATACGCGAAAGGTGCATAATCTTAGTACAGTGCCGGCCCCTTTTCATGCGAGTACCAACAAACAACAATAAACGTTCGAATCTCTTCTGTAAAGCAATGATTTTCAAATGGATTCGATCACGTTCTCATAGAAATCTTAAAAAGAGACTTCAATGTATTATTAATATATATTTACATCGAGTGAAACAGGAAGATTCGAAATTACTTTGTAACTATACATCCCTAATTGAAATTGTAATATTTTCTAAATACTTAACACACTGGTAGACTAGAAAAATATATTTATATAGAAATTTCTTTCGGAAGCTTCGAAGTTCTTGGAAATCATTGCTCCCGTTCGCCGATCTGTTACACAACACGAAGAATCAATAGAATGACTGACTGGTAACAATGGGGGACCGGCGCCGCGCATTACATATCGTTGCGAAGTCAGGCATCAATGAGAGGAGGGCGAGAGAAAAGCGAGGAGCGGAAGTGGAGGAGTTACGAGCGGATGTTGGCACTGACAATGAGAGAGATTAGCGATGAGGCGCGGAACTGTATAAAACTAGCGGTGCGAGGCGGGACGGAATGCGATCTTGTAAATATCTGTGAACATATTGTAGCCGAGGTATCACGAGGAAATAAAACTAAAGCTTCGTGTGGCATATGAAGCTGTATGACAAACACTGTGTCTCTCTGGCTTTTTACACCCACCGCACTGTATCCCTCCGACAATCCTCCAACCCCCCACCTCACCGCCCGCTCCCCTTTCCCACGGCCCACTTTTCTCCCTTTCTTCTCTTATGGCTTGTTTTCTCGGAGATAAATGAAACGGTACAAAAGGGACGCCGAGTGCATGAAATGTATCCAATTTTACTTCAAGCGAGCGCTGTTACTGCTGGATTACCGCATTATTTTAGGTAAGTGATTGCTCTGCTCGAGAGAACTCTTGTGTCTCTTGAAATTCTTTTTGCTTAAGCATTACTTTCGATATTTTTAATGTTTAATATCTTCGTTTGACGTGGCCCTTGAGCTCGAGTTAGTGTTGAAAAATATTCCACTTTAAACAAAGCGTGTATGTTTTAGACGAGTTGACCTTGCTAATATTTAATATCTTCAGAGAAACATTCTAGTTTAAAAACAGCAAGTATGTTTTCCTTCACTTTATGGAGCTAATATTTAATATCATTATTTGAGGTGTTTCACGGTATTAAAAAATGTTTTACTTTAAAAGGAGCAAGCAGGTTTTCTCCAGTTTACAGAGATCCCCGAAATGTTTGATTTTTAATCTTTCGGGAAGTATCAGAGTCGCACGGCTGTATTACAGGAGGCCGGCGAGTGGAAGTACTGCAGAAATCTAATATTCGATACACATGTCAAATACGTGCTCGCAAAGTGGAGCAGCAAGAAGCCGCCTCTCACTGCGAGATTCTCTCGGACGGCAACTTCTCACACACTCCGTCGGCGTGGAAACTTTGTCACGATGTAAACGCCCGGCTCCAACAGATTTCGAAACAAGTTCGGATTAAATCAAGCGAGCACACTGCCAACAGCTGATACCGGAGGGCCAGAGTTAAACTTGCACTTATTAACATCGGTTCACTAGCGGATGCGAGTTTTCTAGCTGCGATCTCGCAGCTGAATGAAGTCTCTCTCGCCACCTTAACTTTCCATGGTGAAAACCCTTTGCTGGGAATACAGAATACGCTCTGATTCCATTGAAAAATAAAGAAAAGTATCGATAACAAAGAACTGAATTCAAAAGTGCATTCAACTGGAATTCCGATTAGCAAACTCACTTAATAAAACTTTATTTAATAAAACTACTTAAGCTGAGAGGGAATCTTCGAAGAATTCGAGATGCAACGCTGTACTAGAACGCCGGTGTTAATTGTACCGAATTCAACGAACGTGTAACTTAGAATTGCTAGTGAAGGGCGTTCGCTGTCGTTTCCACCGGCTGATTACAGAAATTCAAGGTGGAATGGAGCGGCGGCCAAGAGCTGGAAATGAAAAGCCGTAAGAAGAGCGTTTCGCGGGGGCTGAAAGTCCCGTCGGCGTGTAAGGAGAAATTCGTTCAATATTATTTTAAACTCCTTTGAAACACGGAGCGGCGAAAGGATAGGGCAGAGGCTCTCACGCACGTGCAGCCTAGGGTAACAGTCAAACACTTGGCGCCAGCCGGCGCCGGGTATGTGACATGAATATTTGTTTCTAATAAGATATGCCAACCTGACGCCACCATTTGACGCACCTCCGCATGACTCCAACCTTACAGCTATTAACTACTAACTGGAAAGCCTTGTGATTGTTCATCGCCATTCGACGATCGTCTCGTTACCACGATATTGTAGGGTTATTCGGCATTGGGGTACATTAACCAACGAGAACGACTACTTAACATTTCGGGCACGCTTGAATTTTGCGAGGGCTTGCTTTCCTGTACGACAGAGTTAGACACGAATTACGCGTAAACGAAAGCAACCATTGAAACCCCCAATTAATCTGGCGATCTTTCCTTCAATAAAGGACACGTCGATGATAATTCTTTCTTTTGCGTCTCCTTTGTTTTATCGCAATACTAAGTATCAAAAACACATTCATATGCCTGTACAAAATTTTGTTCCCTTTTTCCACAGCGCCTTACAATATTAGACTTATAATCGTTAGAACCCGCAAGCTTCCTTTTGACACTCGCGCCCCAGTGAAAAGCCTGACCAGCTTTCATGCCAGGAAACCCATACTGGCGTATTTTCTAACTGTTTCAATGCGATCCGAACCTCGCGTTTTACTCGTGCGAGTTTCTCGCGCCAAAGAATCCTTGCCGTAAGAGGATTTTCGTTGCTGATGCTAGGAAATTGAACGGTTTCACGGGATGTTGCAAAGACTGCAGAAAAAAATGATGCGACACTAAAAACTGAAATTGGTCGAGGATATAAGAAAATATTTTAGGTATAAAGTAATTGTTGTCTGTAAATATGAATTTTGATAGTATAATATTAAATATGAAAATCAATAATCCCTGATTGTATGACTTTCTTTGAAAGGAGTGAATAGTACAGAAGACTTACTTCCACCTTAATTAATAGCTTTCGTTAATGACTCGAAGTATGTTTACGAAAGTTAATACTTAAACACTGGTAAAACAAGGACGCAAATACTGAAATACCAGACGCGAGTGTAGCTAAGTTCCAAACTACGTCCAGCTCTTTAAAGATCGATCAGTAATACTAATTCATGGTAAAATCCGGTTCCGATATATCGGAAGCCGAAAGCGTATTTTCCTACCGCAAACTTATTCGAAGGCTTGTCGACTTGTCGAGAATGGGGGGCGCGCTTTCCCAGGTAATTGCATTAGCCGCGCTTTACATCGCAATGAAGTTATCACCAGGCGAGTACGTGGAGCGAATTCCGCCGCCATTTCCTGTGGCTGCTGCGGACCGAAAGAGATTCGCTGCCGAAAGCGCGCGCCTTTTTACACCGCTCATTTTCGAGGCTCCGACCAACGTGGATGAAACAAAAATTACGATATTACCTGGCCGGAATGATCAAGCGGAACTTTCCCCGGCGAATGGAAGCCCGAGATTTCCGATTCTCATCGTTATACTGTTATTTCTCGGTGTACAGCACCGTTCTACGTCAATGCGACGAAATTCCACAGATTGTGTTTACGATCGAATTCTGAGTTCTCTCGTCATTTTTCTGTAGACTCTCATTTACACGCGCAATTGCAAGTAATATTTATATTCGATGAAAGCTGATAAATTACTGTGTCGTTCGTAAAACTCCGCATTTTAGTTTATTTGATTTCGTTAAATCAAACCGATAAAACCCTGATAGTAGAAAACATCTGACGCATTTTCTGCAGCAAAAATTACGATATTACTCGGCGTTCTACGCCAGCGAGATAAAATTTAACATGCTATATTTACAAGCCTTACAGCTTCTGAATTACTTTCCAATTTTATGTGAAGTTTGATTTAGACGCGTAGTATAAATAATCTTTTGATTATAGCGTGCTGATGCATTTTATTTGATTTAATTTCGACAGATCGAAAAAAAACAGTGTGATGCCGAAAAACAGTTGACATGCCTGTTTCTTTGAGTGAAGGTATGGGCGCAAACAAGCGAGCTTTCCAAAAATCCCTGTCTTTCAACGAAAGCTCGACGTTTCGAGAGGGACCAAAAGAATCACCGTTTTTTGGTCGCTCTCGCGAATACCACCGGGAATACCTATAATACGATCGCTGTTGGCAAATTCTCGTGGCGTTGTTGAAGTTTTGTAACGAATTGCAAAGCTTTTGAAATTTGATCGCGACCGACAGTTGATCCCTGTCGCGCTGCATCCTGTACATTTGTAGTCTTTCTACTTTTTATGCGCGTCCGTACGTGCTCGGATAGCATATCATGCGACTTGAACGCTAACTGATACAACCGAAACTGTTTCACAGAAAAAAACTGTCGAGCAACAGCTCGCGCGTTTCGAATAGAATCCAGTAAAGCCATGACATTTTAAGCCCCAGAATCATTAAGGTAGTTGCGCGTGGGTTTGTTTTTTAAGGATTTTCTCCAATTCGGACTACATATATTTATAAGTCATAGCCAAGTTGGTACTTTTTCTATATGTATATTGCCTGTACGAAAAATAAAGTACCATAAACTTTGTGCTGTCGCGAGACACGGTGTTTAAAAATTCATGCGGGACTCTGAAGACTGAAAAAGGAAAGATTTCGTGGAAAATTCGGGATACAAAACATCAGTGAGATTCAACAGGAATTTACGAGGATCACGCACTGACGTGAGTAAAGGAGCGCGTGGTGATTCCAAGTGGAACGTGACCACATTGTATCCCGCCTTTTTAGTACGCAATCCCACGGGTGTATTGACGGGGAAGAGCGCTCCCTCAAGTCGAGGGTAAGTAACCACCGATTGGTGACGTGACGAGTTCACCTTGGGGCGAATGCGAGGGCCCACTCGCGTGCCCGACGAGAATCACGAAGATCGGGCGTCTTTTTACGAGGACGCTCGGTGCCGCATTAACGCCGAAATGGATCACGTCCTTGCGGCCTCGTAAAGTAATGCCCGACTGGACTTTGTTTAGCCTCGCATCAAAAGTGCACGTAAGCCCTTTCGACGTCCGACTCACTCGAGAGAGCTCTCTGCTTTCCCAATACTTAACGCCGAAAGCATTTTGATAGTACAATACACTTTCCAACTGTTTTCCTGCAGTTCATCATCCCGATAACAGTCACACATCTGACTCTATTGGTGCCCTGTCAATTCGGGACTTTCGAAATAGAGATTCAATCTGACTTAATAATTTACCTAATGTGGAGTCCCAATATGTTCGTCTTGATTAAGGCTGTGCACACACCTGGAACAGAAAAACTGGGGGTTAACATCATTTTTTAAAAATATGAGAAATATTTTTGTCGTAGCTTATGACATTTCATCAATTTCTATTTGAAACGGAAGTTTTAGTTTTTAACTAAACGGAACGGCACTTGTGCATATATTTTATAGCCTTCAAACGAAAATGGTTTTCCCATTTTTTTAAAATGCGAAATATCGACTCTATCTCTTTATCAGGTAAACACCGGTCGACCACCCTAAAATAATACCGAAACTCCCAACAAATTCACATAAGAATAACTCACAACTTGCGTAAACTTTTCCGCAAGCCGAGCTACATGAGCACTACGTCACAATCAGGTCTAACAAAGATCTAGTCATATCCTAAAGTCAACTTCTACAAAACTGTCGATACACGGACGACACTGAAGTCACTCAGGCTCGCGTGAATGATGAACGCGTCCCCGAAAAGCTATGCGAGAGCTTTCTCCAAGCACTCAAGCAACGTTCTCTCATGCTCGGTCATAAAAAAGAACAACATACTAGCGTCGGTTTGAGTGTGTGGTTGGACTATGAGAGGAACCTAGCTGACGCGGTAAATTGCACCGAGGTGGTCCAGACGCTCGTCCGCTTCGACGTTACGCATACGAAGTGCTGGGAGGCTGAGCCACGGAAAGGGTACGTACACTCGTCGACAAAAGTAAGTAGACAAACAATAGTGGTTGTATCAATAGTTTGCTCCAATAATATTATTGTTATATACTCAATTTGTTTTTATTTCATCCCCTTCTATTTTATTTCGAATCCTAGAAATAATCCATTACGATATTAGAAGGCAGTAATTCTAGTAAAGGGAAGCAACATCAGGTTCTGTTTATTAAGTATTTTAAATAATGCACGACTTATATTTATTCCTGTACAATTGGCTGACTTATTCATCAAACATGCGTCGAGAATACAGCTATGTAAGCAAGAATTATAATTATTTACTAAGAAATCTATGTAGTTGAAAGATAGATGGGATAAAATTGAAGTTCATAAGAATATTATTCCGCGTAAATCTTCGTCAGATTTCCACTAATCGCCCACTTACTTTTGTCCCGGACTGTATATACGTATGGGAGGCGAGCAGGCCAAGTCACATATCCTTTTCTCCTTGCGCCGCTTTGATTAAGCCGTGGAGGGGCGCAGGGCCGGCCTGCTCTAAAGGATCCGGATAATTGGCGAGGGAATTGGGACACGAGCTGTTTCTCCTCTCCGGCTGGCTGGACCCGATGAGCCGTGAGTTGTGAAGTTTCTCACGTCGCCCCACGCTCGTCCTCGCTTGACGAGTCTGAGAGCCGGCGCGCGCGCCTCCGTGCTCTATGGAAATGGCCGCGACATCCCGTTTATCGTCCTCTTCCCGACACCTCCACTCATCCCAACTCATCCCAACCACTCCCTATAACCCACGCATTACCACCCGCACTCCCAACCTTCCTGGTATCGTCTGTAAATTCCCCGCATTTCGACAGTCTTCTCCCCTTCGATCCAACAACCCCTGCGATGCCGTTTCTGCATCGGCGATAGGACACTCAACGAAAACCAATCGGTTTTGGATGGTGGAATAATTATGGGAGTATGATTTTTAGGTCGAAGCTCATCGTGGTGCTCTTGCGAGAAAATAAATTGGCGGGAAGAAATCAATAATGGTGCGTGTGTCTGAAGTTATTATTAAGATTAGGTTCCGGTGTCAGTGTCACTATTAGCCAATTCAGGAGCATCGTTCCCACCCTCTGTGTGCCAGCCGTCTTTTCCCTAATTTGGTTCTAGGTTCCGGTTTAGAGATTACCGTGCCATATTCCGGGTTTGGATAACCCATTTCCTAGCTGCATGAATTACACAGAATTCTCACTAAAAATGTCCACTCACTGGCGGCAAATTTCAGTATTTGGACGTTAAATAATGTTCAGTAGAATCTCATAAATATGAATCATCTCCTGGCAAGTAAGGAAATAAATAAATATGTATACACGTTGCAAAGGGAAATAAAGTACCATTCGCTACAAAGACTGTTTGCATCTAACTAAGCAAGCGGATAGGTATTTTGAAACAAAAATCCACCGTTAGAGGGTTAATAAAATCCCGAGATAAAGCAAGAATCTAAATCAGTAATAAAACGAGAGGCATTGGACCCAACGTTCGAGCAACACAATATCAAACAGGAAATCCCTGTTAGATATCGTTTGAAGGATTCAATTATTGAATCCACTGGGATCGCCAAATATCCCGAACTGCACACTAGGCAGTTATTTTATATGCATATTTCTCTCGCTTTGTTCTCGTGCAAACAGTGCGCCAGCGAATAGTACGCGGCGCGCCCAACGCAGAACAACTCTATTGACGTGAAAGGCTAATTCGAATTTTGCGAGCTCTCGCGAACGCTATCATGCAAGCAGTGGCTGCTGCTAGAGAAAGAGAGGGAGAGGGATGAGAGGCGTGTGGTGGGGCGAATCGATAGGGTAAACGAATGAAACTGGCTACCACCCATACTTGAGATCGCGATACCTGTTGATTGAAGACTCTTTTTCAAGCCCTCCAGAGGCTAATCGGAAATCATCTCATTAAGGCTCTTTCCAAAACTCATCTGTTTCTATCAGTAAACTTTTTCTTAAATCACATCGCCATAGATCTCGTACTATTATCACTGCATTATTAATAAACTTTTATTTCAGGCTTACAATTGATTTTAAACCTCATTCCGTGACGTCCCTTGCCGTAAAGTTCTGACGCACGTGAGAGTATTCTTGTGTTCGCATCTATTCTTAAGTTCACTGTCGAAGTCAGGAGAACTACGGGCAAGCCCAGGAAGGAAACGTTTTCATTTTGACATTCGTATTATTTACTTGTTAAGAATTCGTGGTGTACTAAATTCCACTCTTTTTTCTATAACAAATGTACTGTTACATATTAGGGCGATATATGTATGTAAAAGATCCTGAATACGATGCCGAGGGGTGAGGAGAAATTGCATTTGTCTGCAGGAGTTCACCAGCTGAACGTAAATTTGTTGCAGGATTTGCGCGGCAAAAAATTCAGTCCTCCGGTGACAAAGTATCGTAAATTTGACTCTGTTCAGCCGGAATTCAACGTCCTTCCCGCACGGAAAAGTGAGCCAGCGCCCGGTGATAAGACGATTCCGTTTGTATGCCGAAGAAAGTAATCCTGAGTTATGCGAGGCAACCCTCCACCCGTAGGGCGGCCACCCTACACTACGCTACACATTTCCCTACACAGTTATATTCGACGGAATGCCGTTAGATATTAAATTTTCATCCCCTAACTATGGGGACACACGCGCACTGCGTTTATCGCCCATTGCGAGAAATATCTTATAGAATTAGCGTAATCCTAGCATTTGCACCGCTCGCGAACTAGCCAATTGCAAAATAAACCTGACAACCAACAGGCCATCTTTTCACTTTCATCCGCGCGTCGATCTCCATTAAATTCTAATAACGTTACATTTGATCAAATCACGAATATAAAAATAGAAATTGAACGCTGTTAGTAATGATATTTTCACTTCGTTGTACGAGAAATATTTCAATTCAAATAAAAGCCTAACGCGTGCATATGCGTGAGTGTGCCTGAAGAGGCTGAGAATTTCAAGTACGAATAACGAGAAGGCAAATGCAGGGTGATTCACTTGCCTTTGAATCAGAACTCTCCTAGCCCTTATTTTTTTTGGTAGACTTCCCGAGCTTCCCCGGCACTGAAATTTGGTGGAGAATGTGCCCTTGCGCCAAGGAAGAAGTGATATAAGTTTCAGAGTCCTAGCTCAAAGTTTAGGTTTTCACCTATTGTCGACCCTCGAGAATGGTCAATTTTTTCAAGTTTCTCAAAATCGGCCGAACCCGGAATATTTTGATTGTTTTCATATCAGGGTGGATACAGAACAAGGAATCCGTGAAAAAAAGTCCAGATTTGCAACGAAAACGGGTCGAAAAACTGTCCAGAAAAGTCCATTTTTGCTCATTTTTCACGGTTTTTATTTTTTTTGGTGGGCTTCCCGACCTTTCCCGGGGCTGAAATTTGGTGGGTAATGTTTTTTTGCATCAAGGAAGATACCATAAAAATTCCAAAGCCCTAGCTCCAAATTTTTTTTCGGCCAATTTTTCTTAAGGCATACATACCCCTTCAAAAATTTACGATTTTTCGAAGGTTCTGGGACTGGAACGAAAGCTTGATTTTTCGATTGCTCGTGTCTCAAAACGGATAAAAAACATAAATGTTGCGGGGGAAATGCCGGAATTCGACCGAAAACACATGGAAAACCGATCTGGAATATTTCATTTCGATGGTTTTCCTCATGTTTTTTATACTTCCCGACCTTTTCCGGGGCTGAAACTTGGTGGGGAATGTTTTTTTGCATCGAGGAAGAAGTGATAAAAATTCCAGAGCCCTAGCTCAAAATTCATTTTTTCGCAAATTTTTTAAGGCATACCCCTTCAAAAAATTTCGATTTTTCGAAGGTTCTGGGACCGGGACGAACGCTTGATTTTTCAATTGCTCGTGTCTCAAAACGGATAAAAAACATAAATGTTGTGGGGGAAATGCCGGAATTCTACCTAAAACACGTGGAAAACCGATCTGGAATATTTCATTTCGATGGTTTTCCTCATGTTTTTTATACTTCCCGACCTTTCCCGGGGCTGAAACTTGGTGGGGAATGTTTTTTTGCATCGAGGAAGACGTAGTAAAAATTCCAGAGCCCTAGCTCAAAATTCATTTTTTCGCAAATTTTTTAAGGCATACCCCTTCAAAAATTTTCGATTTTTCGAAGGTTCTGGGACCGGGACGAACGCTTGATTTTTCGATTACTCGTGTCTCAAAACGGATAAAAAACATAAAACTTGTGGGGGAAATGCCGGAATTCTACCTAAAACACGTGGAAAACCGATCTGGAATATTTAACTTCAACGGTTATTCCCACGTTTTTTTATCTTTCCGCCCTTTCCCGGGGCCGAAATTGTGTAGAAAGTGTTTTTTTGCATCGAGGAAGAAGTGGTAAAAATTCCAGAGCCCCAGCTCAAAATTTTGTTTTCCCCATATTTTTGGCCATCGAAAATATCCAATTTTTGGTGGTGATTCAAAGGCAAGTGACTCACCCTGTACAGTGGGACGGCGGAAAGCGGAGCCAAATGGAAAATGGAAAAGCATCGGGCCCCTATCCGAAGGACGCGTCTACGTGAAACAGAAGAATGGTGCGCTTTCTCTGCCAGGAATAGTTGGCGTTCCCGGGGAGAGGATGCGCAAGGTAGGAGAAGGAACGGGGCGAGCGTGCGAGTGTCATTATTATGAATGAGATTTACACTGGCTGACAGACGGTCGAATATTTCAGTAGGTAAACCAATACATCCCTCTCCTCGTCGCAGCGCGCATGCAAATACACGGGAGATTGGCCAGTACGTGGCAAATATTTGTTTTGACTTCTCATCGTCGTCCATCCACCCCGCAGCATCCAACCCGATACTTCGCCGCCCCTTTCTGCTCACTTCGCCACGATCTCTTCCCTTTCTCGCCGAGCTACTTTTAATATACCACTGCCAGCCAGCCGTAAAGTCACACCCGAATTTCGATCCCTCAAAAATGTACCACGAATTTTCCCCCGAAATCCTCTCGGAGATTTGCAACTTCTCACCGAGTACTTTTTGACGCTGCTTTAGTTGCGCTTCCTTTCTCACGAAGAATAGGCAACAAAAGTACATTCTATTTTTCTCGCGTAATTCTTCTTACTTATACCAATGAAAATTCACTCCTGAAGAACTTGGAGATACTGTTTTTACTACGCGGAAGATACAGCAGATGGAAACGCGTGTATGGGGGATGATAAGGTAAGCTGCATTGTGCTGCGCTGCCTAAACAAACCCGGCATCCTCGTGATGGGAATACCAAACGAATAACAGCGGCAAAATTACTTTCTATAATAATAATAATTAGATGTCACTGTTTTATCGAGAAAAGTTTGTTTAACATCTTCTTCGATATTGTACAAAATTTAATTCTCTATTAAATAATACTGTTCAATCAAAATTGTAATGATTTACTCAGCAGAAAAGTCCAGCACAAAGTTTCTTTAATTTAACTAATGACAGTGTTTCGTGAATTGATTTTGAATCTGCGAGCGTGCTTTGCTCGGTCGAAGCTAGATGATATACATATGTGTGCCTAAAATGCAGATTCGCGTTCCTCCGCGTATTTCAACAGCAGGGCATGGATCGATGCCCGGTTATGTACAGTAATTCGTAGAATAATGGATGCAACACCTACTTCAGTGGAGGATTTCACGCCGCTTTAGGATCGTTGGCACGCGAAATCAGATAGGGTGGAGCTTGTAAAGCGTGAGAACTTAGCGGCTAGGAGATGGGAGAGCTTTCGGCTATTCGCAGTGGACGCGACGAAACCGGGCGAAAGGGAGTGCAGTGTAATAAAGGTTAATGCAAGAGGAAATGCATATTAGAAGCGGGCTCTCGCTTTAAAATGGTTAAAGGATTTTAGAGAAATGCGGTCCCGCATCGTCGGCCGCCTCCACCTTTTTTCCCCTAGCTTTATATGCCACTACGCTTTTAAGTAGGTAATGCGACTTTATGCTGTTCACTTTCTCCCACCCACACCGGCGCCCACATCATGCTCTCGTTTCTACCTACTGCGCAAACTTTACTATCTTCTTATTTTGCATCTGGTGTACTGTTTTATTGGCAAAAGCATGGATATTGGGTGCTCTCTTCCCGTCAGTCTTGCCGCCGTATTTCCCTTTCTCCAGCTGGCAAAGTAGAACGCTCGAAGAGCGAGCGTAAGCTTGTGGCAGCTCTTCTTATGGAAAATGCAAATCGAAGATTTTCTTCGTTATTATTTGTAAGAGTTCGACATGCTCTTTTACTCCGAAAGTTCTCTTCCATTAGACCGAGGAGGTGTCCCGTAACCAGCTCGATATTCTCGATAACAGTAGATAATAAATGACACGAGAGGCTACTGTTTCAGGGCTTCTCGTTGATCAACATAACACCCTGACCCCATAGTTTATTGCAACCCCTTCTAGACGCATGGTTTCTGTCACACCATAAATTCAACCTTCCATCCCTCACCACTTTGACATCCGATGCTATTTGTAAGCTTCGTATTCGATCGACTCTCGATAATACCCCTAACCCCAGTGTACCCCAATTAAAATTACAATTAATGCGTACACCAATCTTCCATCAAATGAAACAAAATTCTGTAAAGATCTATTTTCCAATAGGAAGTGATCCAAATGCACATATTAATAGAAAGAATGTCAAGCATTCAGCCACGATTCGATTAAATTCGATTGCTTTCAGAGCCCAGTCAAGTGGAGCCGAAACAATGATCAAATGGAGAGTGCGGTGGAATGCAGGAGACTTCGATTCTCGAGACTCCATCAACGGGACTGAAGAAAAGGGGTGCATGATCGATGGGAAGTTGCGCGCTCCAAGAGTAGTTCCTTAGAGGGGAGTCGTTAATCAGTATACCCTGCGGATGGTGGTCCACCTGTGCGCCGGCTACGCTCGCTGTTATTTCGCCTGTTATCTCTGGTAACCGCGTTCTCCATTATGGCGTGGCATCGCGGTACACCGGAGGCTGAATATGCGAAGCTTCCTCTCTTCCTCTTGCTCGAGGCAGCGGCCAGGAAGGGTGTCAGATTGCGATAAACGCTCCACTTACAGATGGCGTCGGGTTTACGCCGGCGATAAAAAATACTGCCTGGTAACACATCGCGTGTGAGGAAGGATGTTTCCTCTTCTCTCTTCTTCTTCATCTCTGTTATTCCTGGTGCGGGCTGCTCTCTCACATGGCCAGAAGGAACGAGAACAAAATTCCCTTGTTGGGATGCAGCCAGCACTGCCGGCACTTCCTGCAGTATGCCACATAGAGCGGCGAAACGAAATGCGACACTGTCAGCTCCCGCTCACCATCCTCCGTTTGCCCTGCCCTGCCCTGCCTTGCCCTACCCTGCCCTCTTTAACCCTTTAAAGAAGCAAATTTCCCACAGCTCCCCTGCACCCACCGATTTCAAGCTATGAATTGAACGAGCTCCGCTCGTTTCGGGCAAAGAGCCGATGGACCCGTGGATTCCCAACGACAGTTCTTAAAGTGATTAATTGTACCGATGCCGGCACGTGCGGGATTTCGAAACAAATGGATCCGGTGTGTGCCTCGGTAAGATGAAGCATGGATAACATTGAAATTTCTGAATGACAAACTGCCTAATGTAAAAATCATTGTAGCGTGTATAAATTTCGAGAGAATTGATGGACTGGGAGTATTGAGGAGTTGGTAGAGAAAAAAAATCGCGATGATAGTATATTCCAACTTGAAACGATCTACTTAAAAGAAACTAGAAAGAAACTGTGGCGGTTCCATGAGAAGTCGCGGAGTTTTCGAAAGATTGCGGACGGCACTCGGACAGTCAGCTATAATTTCATTCGATATTGAGGAAGCGTGCGAGCGGCAGATCCCGAACTTCCTATAGATCGACGGCCTCTCCAGTTTACGCATTAATTCCACCGCTCGTAGGAATCGACGAAAAGTCGAGCAAATCCAGGAAAGATTAATGGACCGTTCGGCAAAAATGGCAGGAGCGCGCGAGAGAGGGAGAGAGGGAGAAGAGTGCTCTTCTACTCGCACAAGCCTCCTCTCGGCGCTCTTGTCTTTCGTATCAGGCAAATTATGAAAGTTCGGTCATTAATTATCTCGCGATACACCCGATTCCATAGAGCGACCCGTTCGATACTCTTTCTCCCTCTCTCTCATTCTCTCTTTCTCGCGTAGCGTGTAAGCGTCGGTCTGGAAAGCGGCGGCGGCCAATAATTCAAGTTTCGAGGGCCGAAAATTCCGCAAAAAACAGGAGCACCGCAGACTGCTCTGGCGGCGCGATCCTCTGATACACTTAAGACGCGTTGGCCCCCAACCTGTCCGAGCTGGTCCCAGGTGGATTGCAGTGTACCGCTTGTCAGAGCGCGCCCTATTAATTTTCTCTCACTAATCTCCAATCTGCGTCTTCCTCGCTCCGCAAAGTAGAGCGCGTGGAATCCGTGACTCTGCGCTCGACAAGCGGCACACTGCTTATAATAAATTGTTCGAACCCCTTGAAAAGAACGCGCGTATTACCGCAACACTGCTATGCGATTACCATCTTTTGATGGTTAATAAATTCCACGTTAAAATTATAATTTTCATTATTAAAGCGCGCTCGATGCGCGACACACCTTATAATAAATTGCTGGCTCGCTTAAAGAAAGCCGCGTATTATCGCAACACTGCTATGTGATTACATTCCTTCTATGGTTAATAAATTCCACGCTAAAACTACAAGCTTTTTATTGTTTAAGCTTGCTCAATACTCGTCCGTGGCTCGTGCAAGCATTGCGAGCTTTTTATTGCGCATATATTTCTCCGGGGAACATATGTATTTAGCACCATGTATACGTATAAGTGAAATTCGCGTTGAAGAATCGGCAGTAATATTAATATTTCAAGGGAGCATAATATCTCTAAAGTCTAACAGCGTCTGGTAAAAACTAAATATTATGACAGACACTAGGGAGACATTTAACTGGCAATTTTCCTCGAATTCAGCAGCTGCTGGTGAAAAGAGCGGATCCTAAAAACGATTCTACTAAGGAGTAAAAGTCCACAGTGCTAAAATAACAGGTGCGGGGCGTTAACGCAGTCTGGCAGAAGAACGTAGTCAATACAGTCTACTTTGTTCTTAAACAATGAACACAGTTTCCCGAGTCACTCGAGTCGGCCGCATGAAAATAAGGTTTTCTGCTTTCAGCGGGCGCTTTAATAACCACGAGGCAAACTAGGAGGGCCGAGTGCGAGGGAGCCGAGGCGACGAAAGCTGCCGCCGCCGCGCCACCGACCAGTGAGTGAGAGTGAGTGACTCTCAAAAATAATAACTCGTAATAATAACAGGTGGGGCGTTTTTGAACTTAGTTTACCCCGCAAACCGTAACGAATTGGGCTCTCGCAAGCACGCGCCCAAGCTCAAAATGCAAATGCGCCGGCATAAATTTTACTAGAATAGTCTGACGTACGAGGGACTCGTCGTAACCGAGGAAATATGTGCCCACTAATCAAGTCACTGAGAGATTCAAACACTTTCGCGAAATTCTTCAGCCTCCCTTTCTTCCCTCTTATCGCCACGATTTTTCACAAAAACTTTCTATTAAACAATTTTATTCCATTCCTCGCAAACATACTAGTTCCATGGATGAAAACAAAACGTAGCCGGGAGGCTTTGCCAGTAACAGAGGACAATTCAAAAATGTAAATCGAGTTAAACAAATAAAAGCCGAGGGGATCAAAACATTCGACAAGTTGTCGAGGGGTTGCAACGAGCGTGTCAAAGGCTCTTGTTCCTCCAACGTCGAAGCAACAATTGTCGTACAAAGGGAGTGGCAAGTAACAGAGAATGTTTCAGTGCCAGCCAGCGTCATTAATGACGGCGACAAGCCCTTTCATTCCAGGAGACAAGCGTGCGCAGACGTGAAAGAAAGTAACGCAGCCGGTGTAGTAACACGTGGCAGAATCGAGAAACAGGAACGAAAACACAGCAAAAGGAGAAAAACACTGTCGAAGAAAGCGCGCTGGTATTCGGGTGTTTAATACATCCACTTTAATAATTTGTTCAAGTGAGCCGCTGACGATGAGGAGGTGCGCGCGCACATACACGTCGGCAATGCGTGTTACATTAGGCGGCGTGCGACCACGTGCGCTTAATGAGGTCCGCATAAAAGTGCGGAATTGTGAAAGAGTCTTTTCCCCCCCGCAAAAAACAGCAATTATAATTCGAATTTCCTTTCTTGCGCGCAGAACAATGACGAAAGCGCGCAACTCGCCGCGCCCGGCAAAACATCGGGGATTGTACTCCGCTCTGATGCCCCTTTTTCTCTCTATTTCGCTCTTCGTGGTAACAGTGGTTTAGAACTTACTTCCAATTTTCCAACTTCACAAAATGATTAGTTAGTGGCGGAGCATTTGGTTCACTGAGGGAAACACGTACAACTTTCAATGGGGCTCGCGGAGATAGGACACTTTAAGGATTCTCGTGATAGGTTCACGTAGAATAGAATTTCGTGTTGTCTGTTTCATTCCGTTAACACTCAATCTAGCGACACTGTTTTTATGCTTCTACTTCCCCATTGAAAACGGTCATTTGACTGGAAATTAGTAGGTTCAGTTAATTAATATAGCACGAGAGAAAAACATGGTTCAAATCATCTATTCACCAGCCAATTTTCAGATCACTATTCGAGAGCGTTATCGTGAGCAGAGGAGCTTCCACCAAGTTCCAGTGGTCCAGAGACTGTCTTGTACGCTCTCTCTGGCAGTATCGCCAAAGAAATAGTACCGGCAGCTTTGCGGAGCGGATTCGCAAAGGGGGCGAAGTCGACAAGTAAGTGGCCAGGGGGAGAACAAGAAGCAGAGAGAGCGTTCAGTAGGAGCTCGTAGGAGGTTGCATCAAGAGGACTGAAAACAGGCTGCGCTTCTAGTGAAAACGGGGCATCAAGGCGACCGATCGGCTTGGCCATTGTTTTACTGGCCGAGCCGTGGAGAGAAGGAGTACGCCGGCAACCGGCAGAAACAAGAGGCAAGGCGAAGAGGAGAGCGCGCGTGAAATCTTCGCTTTACAAACTCCGCGACGGCAGTTTATTGAATTATTCCCGGGCAAGATAACAAGCCGCTGCGGCCAACGGCGGTGTGGTGGGAGGTTCTCCGGTGCTGCCGGCGAGGAGGAGAAGGACAATTGCCAGGAAACACACAGCGCTCGAGATAACAACAAGCGAAGCGCTCCAGAGAGCGAGAGAGCGAGAGAGCGAGAGGGAACTGGAATAGGATGGGAAGTTCGCGCGCGCAGAGCACAACATCCCGCTGGCTCAGGACACGATGTGATGTCGCGCAGGAGTTCGCCGTCCCCGTCGTCGTCGCCGTCGTCGTCGGATATGGCAGGGCCGACTGCTCGAGAACACAACGAGCCAGCCGGCACTAGGCCCCCATTTACCCGCGCGGCAAGCACCCTCTAGCGTTGACGTGCGCACCCTCCTTATCTTTATAGTCCGGCCTCTATATCGCGATCGCGAGAGACTGTTAATTAACGCGCTTCTTTCACCCTCCGACGCTGCTTCCTCCTCCTCCTCCTTCTCTTCCCACTCCCCAACCATCCCTCTCATCACGATGTCGAGAACAATCTCAGCCTGTTCTCAAAACGTTTTGGGAGACCGGCATTCTTTTATGGGCCCCCCTTCCAACATAGAAGAGACACCTTGCAGGACATTCTTTCGGGAGCACCTCTCAACTTTCCTTTTTAACCCTCGTCCGACGAATGCCCGATGCCATTTGGAGCTGAGTGCTGCAACGACCGTCACTCTCAGCAAAATAGAACATCGTTCTATTTGCTGATGTATTGTGTTATTTTTAGCAGGGTATTTCTATGCAAATATAGTAATAAATTTAATGTTGAAACTTTTAAAATGTATGTAAATAACAAGGATTTCTTACTTGTCTAATGTCGTACTTGTTTCTTATGAGGAAACTGATGAAAAAAGTGTAACAATCGGATGATAGGAGTGTGCATCGAGATGCAGAGGTATATTTGACGACAGAGTGAGGGATGGAACGGTTCATTGCTTTCGGAGTGCGCGTCGTCCAGAGGAACGACTAATTAGACCGAGAGCAAGAATAATTCGGGTTACGAGACCTCGGGCCGACATATTCCGCGCAAATTACCGCCGCAAAAAAGGTCCAAAGTGCCGGATTTATTCAGTGGGCGAGCGCGAGGAAGTTCTGTTAAAAAAGGGACGAAAGAAACAAAGGCGAGCAGAGAGAGGGCGAAGGGGGTGGTTGGTGGTGGTCGAGGATGGAGGCGATGTTTTTTTCTCCCTTCTCCTTTAAGCAGGTGCTGTTCTCATTGGTCATAACAGAAGGTAGTGGTGCGGTGTGTATACGCAAAAGAGCATGTATGAACTGGTGGATGTAGCGGTACTCCTCTATTTTCCTCTCGCGACCATTATCGCGTTCGCCCGCCCGCCTGCCCGCTTGCGGCGTACCGCGCGAGCACCGTTTCCTTTATTTTCGCGGGCCAACAGCGTTTTTAACGGTATAGATAACTGGATCTACCCTTCTCTTCCTCTCTCTTTGGCCTCCTCTTCGGCCACAAAAGGATGAAATAGAGTCGGGGCAACTCTCCTCTCGGAGAAAGGGTTTGGGGTCCGAGTGAAGAGGGCTCGGAATCTCCGTCATCTCCTGTGGAACAAGGTCCGGCCGGTGGGATACTTTGAGGTTTGATTAAGCCTTGTGTGCCCCTCTACGAGTCAGCTGAGTGATGCTAATTAGTTTCTACCCACGAGCAGAGATACCGAGTGACGAGCGGAAAGAAGACACGAGGGAAGAGGGGGGCGCGCGCTTCGCTCGCTGCCAAAGGGAGATGGCGCTCTCTCGGTGTGTCATGGAATTTCCGAGGTGCACACACCACGTGCCCGCACCGTCCGTCCTCTTCCTCTACCAGGCACATGTTTAAAAGAAGCGCGTTAAATCTATTAGCCGGCTTTCCCTCCTTCTGCCCGGAAATAATTAGGTCCAGCCTGGATTTATCCGGTTCCGGGGCCGAGTAATTGCCCCCTGAGACCCACCATCTCACCCTTATTCGGCACACGCGTCTGCTGCTTTGCGTTGCAAACACCTAGGAAATGGAACGTTCTCACCCTCGAGAGATCTCCCGGCTTTTACCGGACGTGCATTTGCATCGCGCGTGTCATATCTCTCGAGTGATTTTTCTCTTCCTCCCCACCGCCACAAGCAGATACAATAGCTTTTATGATTATAAAGGGTAATTGGAAATTATCGACTTATTTTAATTACACAACTGATTCGAGACTCTTCTTTACATCCCTCCTATTGTTATATAATATTAGCAGAAGTTTTACTCGACAGCTCGTGGGCTCGATTCAATCGAGTGGAATTAATTGTTTGTGCGCTTATTATCTGCATTTGCGATCGCGATAATCAATAGCCAGTAACCTTTCACGAAACTTCTCCAGTTATAAGCGGCCAAATGCAAAACTTGACCTTATTTTACATATACAAAAATATGAAGTACAATATTTAACTAAATATAGCTTACTGAATACTAATTTAACTAAAAAGGAGTAGAATAGTGTCCATTCCAAGAGAAGTAAAACCAGCCTGTGGCTATAATTCAATTGTACGCGGGATAAGGGTGGGTTCGTTTGATATTTCGCCCGAAATAATTATTGTTGTACTCGGGGTGGCAGGGTCGTCGACCATTATTCAAGAAACGCAGAAGCGTAATGGCTGGAACAAGCTCATTAGTACCTGCAATCTCCCGCAGAGACGTTGGAGAGCGCGCGCGGTCCATTCGTGCCGGGCCGAGTAAAAAGATACAGCTTGCCCGGCTCTCGCGGGCAGAAGGGGAAGGAAAGTTCGCTGCTGCCGCTGCTGCTGCTGCCGGAACTCCCAACTTCACAATGAGTTTCCGCGAATTCTTCGGCTATCGTAACTGTGCTCTGTGTTTGCACGCTTCCGAGATCCCCAACTTCATGGTCACACGGGGTATGTGCCCCCTGGGAACTCATTGTACCCGGCTGTGAATCGAAATTACATAAACCACCCCCCCATCCTCGACCCCGTGGAATCTCGACACGACTCCTTTTCATTCGACTTCTTGTTTCGTTAGCCATTTTTATTTTGTCTATGTATTTCTGCCGGTGCAGTAATGAGAATTGCGAGTGTAGAACTGTTCGTGTATCCACGGAATTGTGTGAATGAAAGAACAAAGATGTAATTGTATGGGAAGGAGAATACGAGAACATCATAAATTGAAGGGCGCGTGTTCACAGATTAAGCAAGATAAACATTTTCTCACAAGAAAAGTCCCCCATTCAAGAATTAACGTCAATATTGCAAGGTCCCTTTATCTGTTGGGAAAAAAGTCTCCCGCAAACAAGGGTAAAAACGTGCAGCACACAAACATGTTACCCGAAGAACTAAATACTACTTTCCCACAGAAATCGTGACAATTCCTCTGATGGTCAGTAGGAAGAGCCCGATGAAATCGAACAAACCCAGTACAATTCCTTTTACTTCGGCGAGCGTGGTTAGTCCGATCGAGAGCATGGCGCGAGAAAATTGGGAGTTGCAGGAACGGTAGCCGCCGGTATTCCGTAGGAAAGAGCTGCCTCGTTGCAAATTTACAGGCTAAATTGAAAGTATCCCGAGGGAGCGTAATCGTAAGGACAATGCCGCGGAATTGAAAGCTCGCTATCGCAGGAAGCACGTCAGTGGAAAGTGGTTGACGCTAGGTGTCCCGGATAATCGTGGTGTTCCGGTTGCAGAAACTGTTGCTGCTGCTGCAGCAGCAGCAGCACAGGCGAGATCCGATGCGCTACACGCCTAGCAGCCGAGTGGGGCAAACCGAGAGGGAGAGACAAAGAGAGGGAGAATAGAGGAGGAGAATACGCGCAGATGTCATCAATGCAGCCGGAGAGCGAATGGAATTAATGTCGGCTTCTCTACTTCGATATAACCATTTGCATTTGCCAATTAGAATTCCGCGTATACCGTGTGAACCGGTTGCAACGTGCAAAGGCGAGCAGCCACTTGCACCAGCCGGCCACTTCACCCCCGCCTTAATTAATCGACATCTTCCACCCTTGAGCGCACGTTTAAGAAACTCGAAACAAAGTTAAACGCGAATTACGTCGTTCATGGCGTTGATAAACATAAGATGGCCAATGGAAACTGAGACGAACTTGAAGATTCGAATTATTATAAGAAACTTTATGTATTTCGTTTGAATTCACTTTCAGAAACGGCGCTGAAGTTGCAACTCTAGAAACACAACAACCGCCACTATACAAATACAATTTGAAGGTGGTAAAGATGCTAGAATTCGGCAACTCTCAAAAGGTGTTGCTCTCGATAGAGCTTCACGACTATGTGTAGAGAAAGAGGAAGATGCTGGCGTGATGAGTTGGTGGGAGGATTGGGGTTGGTTTGGGGGGCGGCCAAGTAATACGGGAAGCGTAACGTAAACAAGGCACCTGCTGGGAAAAAGGACATAGAATGGAAAGTTTTTATTAAACATGAAGCCGCTCCTTCACGCCCGAAACTTCCTAAGAAATTCTATCGAGCATTTCGCAGGACTCGCCTTACTTTCCTCGCCCGCGCGAGGTCGCGCGCCGCCGCCGGTACTAATCCCGACGAGCGCCTCTGCTGCCTGATGCACCCTTATCACTCTTACGCGCCTTAAACTCCTATAAATCTTTCATTCAACTGGTAGAACTGTTTCACGCGAGCGAAGGCTGTTTAACCCTTACATTGTGTAATTAATTCCGACAACTATTCTTCAACAGTATCAAACTCTACAGAAAACAAACTATTCTTTGTGTTCTTTGCATTAATACTGGCAAGTAGTAATATAATACAAATAAATATTCAGCAATATCGTATTGCTTCACCTCTTCTTTTGTTCATATATTCATTCATAATTGAAGAATTCCTCTTTGGTAGAATGTCGCTGCAGCGCAAAGATTAACACGAGCTCCACTGTATTCGAACTAAATTCTATTGTGCGAGTGGGGTTTCGGAGCTTGATTATATGATTTAATGCGTTTCAAAAATAATCCTTTAAAAGCTAGTCATCAATGCCGGCGCCGCCGCCCCGCACTCCGCGCGCGTTCGAGCTTTTCGTAACGCAAAAAGCAATTACATATTGTTGAGAGATTTGTTTAAGGAAATGATGGAATAATGCGAATTTATATAGGAAAATCGAGGCCGGGAAACAAGGGACTCTGCCGGCGGATTTATTAAAATGAATAATGGGAGACATTTAATCACTGTTTGACCTGCAAATGTTTGGAATAAACGAGCGCGTCGAATTCTGAATAAAATGAAAGGTGTATTGGATCCCCGGAAAACGACTGCACGCGTTAGTAAGATTAATAAAATTTCTAAGGGAGATGTAACTGTCAATAATGCAAGGATGGTGAAAAAATCGTGGTCAGCCAACAGTTCACTCGCTGACTCTTTTCTTCCAACAGCTGGAAGCGGCAGAATTAAATACGCTATTGGGAATACTCCGGGAATTCCTTGGGAAATACTTCTCTTTGAAGCTCGGCATTATTGCAGGCTATAATTCACCGATTATCTTGAAAGTTCCAGCATAGTTAAGTGCACGCGTACACCGATAGCTGGTCAATGATGTTTAATGGTCTACTAGACTTCGTGTACACGGATAAACAGCACACTTATCGATATTACAGGTTCGTTAATGGTAAATAATTCATCGACACTATTTTAACCACCGTACTTTACCATATAAAATAGAAGTATTCTGTGGAAATTTAAATAGAACTGAAGGAATTAATAAAATATTGTTATAATATGAATGAAACTCTGTTAATTCTGTGACATTTATATTTCTGTATTTTTAAAGGCGATTCTTACTCTCTGCCGTGTTAGTTCCCAAATATAAAAGTCCATTTATTAAAGAACATTGTCAAAATTAGTAATTATCGAGCACAGAATTACGTTTAAAATGAGCGAGGTAAGAATAAGCAGGAAATTCGCTTTCTACGATATCTCGGTTATGAACGTAATAGGAATAATTGTCCTTCCCGTGGCGGAAAGGAGATTCGGGTGAGCTGCATCAGCATCTGCGCGTAGACATGTGCCTGATCACATATGCTTACTTAGTTATCCGCGTATATGGAGCGAAGCACATATGTGGCCAGCGTATATTCTCATATCTACACATGTTTGCACCTTCGCCCACGCTTACATATCCCGAGCGCCTATCTCCCTTGTCCACTTACATTAACGACCGGCGAAAGTTTCAAATCAACTTAACCATCAATGCTCCCGCCGAGATAAGCGGCTTTCATTATCGTTATCATTGTAACCAACACGAGACTATTATCCACGAGCAATCTATTTACCTAAGTGTAAAACTGTTATCTTCACTAGTTAACGGAAGTGTCTCATTAAAAATACACTAGTTAATTAATGATACAGGCAAACACGAGGCAATATGATTCCAGCAAACTCTCGAAGAGACTGTCCAGGAATTTGCCAAAATATTTTTGGTAGCCAGTGATAGATTTAGTACTCCTCATCTGTCTGTTCATTATTCGAGTTGTTAAATAAAGTGTATTGCGTTTCGTCCTATTTCTAAATTTTAATTAATTTATATACTGAAAGACTTAGAGTCCACAGATTTCAATAATAATAAAACCCGTGAAAGTAAGACACCATTGCCAAGATATTCTTGATGTTCTACCATTACCAATGAGTAACTGAATTACCAGCAAGTTCTCATTTCAAAGATCCGTATATGATACCTGAATACGGCAAGTCAATGTTGCTCATTCCACTGTGAAAAGCGGAGCTAGCGAAGAATCGGCGGAGAAAGCCTATCTAATTAGTGATGCAGCGGGCAAATGAAGCGCGCTCGAAGGAGACTGGCAGAGGAGAGTGTCTGCTGCTCCCTTTGAGACGAACTAGCACACCGGCACCCTCTTCCCTCTCTTTCTATGGGGGTTTGCGTGGTGGACAGGGCGCCGTCACGCCCACGGGATACTGTTAACGCCGTCGAGTCCGGCGCCGGTGTTTGGCCGGGCGAATCCTTTTCGCGACGCCTCGCGTCAAAGTGAGACCGCGCTCGCTTTCTGTCATTAAAGAGAATTACGGTGCGACGCGCTTCGCCGATAATTACAGGGGAAAGCAGAGCTGCTCCGTGGGGATCGGACCTCCAGGAAACGCTCCCGACGAATGGCCAAGAGGAGTGCGCGGCTCTCTCGAAGCAGAGCGACATCTGGAAAACTTGCCGGCGTGGATCGAGTTCAGCCGCAAGCCAGCCAAACCTCCTCCAACCTTTTTCGAAATTCGTGGCTTACCCGACTGGCCGACACACGAATCCTTTGAGAGAGCCAGGCCTCATTTCACTCGCCCATTATATCTAATTATGGTTTTTGAACAAGGTGTGCCGATAATTACAACCAGCCGATGTTGGCCTGCAATTTGACGGGGACGCGGTATGCCAGGCGTTTGAGATTTTAAAGGGGAGAGCTTCGAGTTCGAACAAGTGCACTCTTGGAACGGGAAACGCGCTTCTGGTGTCCCATTAAAGCCTCCTCTCGCACGCTTCAAGGGGGACCTACGAGGTCAAATGATACAAATACATCGAACGACAACACCACTTTTGTTTCTGTAATATCTCTCCGCTCTGTTTGGTGATATAAACTACGGTGCATGACTTGGCATGATTTAAAACGCGTGCTTGAGCTTTTAGATCAGACCATTACTTCAGGATGACCCGTTTTTCCAACGTAAATACGTGTATTCCGTTGTTAATTCGCGCATGCCGTATAAATTCTGCAACAAATGCGAGCCATCTGGATGCGCCGGGAGATTCACCCTTTAGCGCGCGGTATATTTATGCTGTGATGAGGAGTGATTCCATGAAATCCGAGCCAAAAGTTCCCCGCCGTATCCCCATTACTATCCCACATTTTAATTAAATCCCGGAGAGAACCGACTTTTTCGCATTCGGATTAGTTACGCCACCCGCCGGAGGACCGGGCATTATGAAATTACGCGGGTGCAAGAGCGTGTTTCATGGAATTATACTCGCAAATCGGACACTGACAGTGATTACGTCAGAGTCAGTCAGGCCCTGTCCATATCCATTTCCCGGTTGCATTTCCAAATTTCCCACGCTTCTAATGATTCTCCAGTTCCAATATCTCTTAGATTATTCGAAACCCAATGCGATTCACTACTCCAAATTACAACCCATTGAAATGAATTTTCCCAATGAAAGTCCAAATTCGATTCATTGAACCTGAGCGATTAACTATTGAACAACCTATTTTAACATATATTTCATTAGTGAAAGTGCTACTGAACTTTAACCTTATATTTCATATTTAAACTAATAAATTATTATCAAACATCTCACGTTATGCTACCCCCCAAATAAACATATGAATTTCAACGTTTCAAGATCACATTACCAAAATCCGAGTGAAAAAGGCAGGGGAACGTGGAACCTTCAGGGAAGAGCAAAAGCGGTTGGTAGGTCGGTCGGGGGAAGTTCGCGAGTGGCCCCTTAAAGCTGGAAATCGGACTACTTTGTCCATAACTTAGTTAAGAGCGTCATGCGTGTGACGTGGCCGCGATATAGAACGGGATCGGAACAACCGAAGCGCGAATGGAGCTGGCGGCGTGCCAACCTGCGAAACCTGGCCCTGCTACGCCCTGGATCCTTGGATTCGTGTGTAAGTGACTTATTATCCACCGTTTGTATTCCCCCTGGCAGGGCCTTCCGCGCGCCCTCTATTAGAATGCGCTATGCGCTCGCTCGTCCTCCAGAAACTCGCGCCTAATTCTTCTTGGTAATGATGCTAATCATTAAAGGCTCCCTCTAATTGCCCGGCATTCGTGACTGTACACGAATCCGCACCGCTCTCTGACACGACTGTCCCCGGCGCGTGACCAATCCACCCTCCCAATCCCCACTGTCTTCCAGCTATTAATGTGTCATTGTTCACATTGTCCAGTTCCACTTCCCCGACAGTCCACGGTGTTTATAGCGAAACTTGTACGCTGCCATTTCCAGCTGATTTTAGATGGATCCTTTCTGCTTTTTGAGTAGGTTATCTTGATTTTATTATTTCGATTTTTATAGCAAGAGGTAATTTACTTTCTCTTAGAACGCGTATAGTCGTTATTACCATAAAAATGATTAAGGTTCGTCGCGACGAGTGTGCTCGTCAAACATCGTTAAAGGGTTAAATATGCCGATTAATTCTCGACACATCAGCACCGGCGATCCTAATAACGTGACTGATAATCCTCGGTTAGCCAGGTAGTAGGGTTCGGGTGCTCTAAATCACTTTTTACGAAGGTCTATGCATCAAGAGAACGTACGAATCTATTTCAATAAATCCAACGTGCGCGAGTGTCGGCGGTTCGAGTGAGCCGCGAGGTCCTTTAATTTTTCAATTGCCGAACAATACTGCGATATTTAATTCATCTCTCAAATCCGGGATTCGCAAACAACGCTTTTTAATCTCCATTCTCTGCCGACGCCCGTTATTTGCCACTCTCGTTAAATAAAATTTTACCGCTCAAAGCACGACTCCCCAGCTGGCCTACCCCCTTTTCACCCAGCCGGCCAACCAACCCCCTTGATTCTCGCATTTGACCACTTCCTCTCTCCACGCAAATACCGCATGCATCTGCCCTACCAGTACAACGAACTCGCAACTTTTTTCTGCCTCCTATTGAATGTACGCTGCCCGCACTCGCTCTCGCTCTCGCTCTTGCTCTCTCTTTTCAAATGATACTATTTATTCAGCCGGCCTGGAGCGATCCCCGCGTTACACAGGACGACACCCAAAGTTATGGCCTCCGTTAAATAGAGATGGGCCCTTTCGTTAATCTCACGAAATAAAAATTCTACCGTGTCAAAGCGAGTTATTATTCCGACTCCGGCCCGAGTGGCTATTCTTGTACCCGACAGCAGAAAAAGTTGATTCTGCCAGATACTAGCTAATGATATTAAATAACTGACGCACTCATGTCTCAAATTGTAGAAAATCGCGAGTAAATGTATTAAGTGTAATAAAATTCAAATCTAATCATTATTATCTCCACGTCGACTTCAAAATATTTCTGTACTCATTTGCGACTTTTCCACGATTTTTAAACCGCCAACCAGAATAACAAGTATTCGCTTAGCTTGGGCCATCATCTTTAACGAAGCCCCAAATAAGATACGTCGGTGGGATCGCCCGTTTAGAACAGGAAGCACAACAGGATGGAAGAGTGACCCCGTGCGAGCGAATGACAAGTAGGCGAGTAGAAAGTTCACCGATTCTGCGTACAGAGCGAAAATGCCTAGTGTGGAAAGTTTTGGCCGGAAGTGCCGCCCGGGGCATTCTGCCGCGGCCGAGGAAGAGCTCTTTCTCTTTCTCGTGCTGTCGTGCCTAATGCAGTGTCAGCTTGACTCCAATTTCTTTCGACTTCTTCAACACCCCCCCTTCAACCCCAGACTACCCACCCCAACCCAGCACCTCATTCAATTTGTCTTTAGATTACGCTACACGCTCGCGATCATCTTCAGGAAATTCTTCTCCGGATACTGAAACGCTACTCTAGTAAAGTTTCATATAATTCCTACGAGATCAAGTTTCTTCTATTAAAATTCGTTGTATTATTAATGAAGTTGACACGAAGTACATGCTACCGCAATAATTATATCTACTTTTAATGGATTCGTAGACCATTGCAGTAGGGTGTAATTAAAAATGAATTTATTCGACTTCCCTTGGACAATAGATAAATATCGCGCGCCTTGGAGTTCGAAAGGTGTGAGAGCGTTTTAATAGCGCCGAGATATCGAAAATCAAAGTAGGGCTGATGACAGTTTGTAAACGGCAAACGATACTAAACGTAAAACGACACTTATTCCTGGTATGCGTCCCATTAACACTCACTTTGCCGATCAGAATTTCGCCCCGCATTATTTAGTGCGCACTCGATCGCGCGTAAACAGGGCTGCAAATGAAGCGGACGAGCAAAACTACGAGTAGCTGTTGCTACCGCTAGCCATCTCTCCGATATGTATATGCAGCAGCTGTTTAACGCTTGGCACTTTGTTGATGGGCAAACAAGTCGATAATTGCCCGGCGCGTTCCCTTTGCGGTCTTAGCTCGTGCCGCCAAAAAGCGTGACTGACGTTTACATCGACAGTGTCGGGACGCCGCAATTAATTATTATTATTCGAGCGTTCACTTGCTCCGATCGATCGCGCCCTTTCGCGCCTGATCGACTCCCTCGCGAACTCTATCGGTACACTCGACAATTAAGTATCCGGCGCAAAAGCTTCCTCAAATTGAAAATTATAATATTGGAGATTGAATTCAGCTTGATCATATTTAATTTCAATTAAAGGATGGAATTCCACTTTCGGTATTTGCCTTGAGTCTTTCTCGATATTTTTTTAAGTAGTTAAGGACCATTGGATTCTTTTTATATTTTATACATATGTTTAAACGTGCATATACAAATTTTGTATTGGTTGAGGAAATACAACAAAGCTTTTGCAGGAACTTAAAGGTGTTCTAGCGTATTCTAATTAATGGCAAACGCGAATGCACGATGTAACAATATGTTCGCACTTGAAATTTCCGTTCTGCGTTTCCGAGCCTGCGCGACATTAATTTGTCGAAGCGAACATTCGATGGAATCCGATTTCCACTGTCAAATATTTGCAAACGTTCGCTGAAATATTGGCGACGCCAAATATAAATTGAACACGCGAAACCCCGGGTGGCAAGCGCTGCGCGCTCGTTTGCGAAAATATCGCAGTGGCAAAGGGCCGATATCTTCCCAATGGTGTGAATTCTAAAACAGGGCTTGCAAAACTAGCCTTGACTCAATGAAATTTAATTGAGGAGAACAATGAAGAAAATTTCCTTTGTCCCAAGATTTTTAAATTATTAGGTGAAATTCAAATAAAAATATTTCACTATTATTATTCTCTTTCATTTCAAGCCTGACTTTCTTCTACTCCAGTCTACTTGAACACAAAGAAAAATTCCACGACAGTGGTGGAGAGTTAATAAATGATCTCAATTCCAAAAATATCTAGGAAATCCAGGCGATCACCAAAGTATCATCACCTTCCGGCATAGTTAAGCAATTATTTATGAGGTCGGCGAAACCCAGGGAATCCCGAGGGATTCAGCCACTCTGCGAGGAAGAAGGGAAGGGAATGCAAACTATTTGTCTGGCGAATGCAAGTCTTCGCAGACATTTATCCGCAGGAATATCGCGGATGGCGGGACGGGAGAAGTATCGGCCGTCACGTTTCTCGCATTGAACATCAGTCGAATATAAAAGCTATAGGCGTTCCCCGATCTCTCCGCCGCTCTCGGTTCACCCTCTCTGGCGAGGGCTTCCCGCAGCGGCGAGGTCAAAAAAAGCTCAAGATATTTAATAGAAAGATCAGAGGGAGCGGAGGATATCCGGCTAGCGGAGAGAGAGCTCGTGGAATCCAGCTCTCAGCATCCTTTTGTCCCCGATGACACGCCAGAGAGACACTCCTACCAGCTGATTGACATTCGATTCTAGAATTAATTTACTTCCTACTCCACTCTCTCTCGAGCCTCCCCTCTCGCTCTCTTAGGCTACTGAGTCCTGTCCGCTCGCTCGCCAATAAGAAGGCTCGTCCTAGTGCCGACTAGATTAACGGGAACCAAGGGAATCTCATTGTGCGATGAGTGTCGCTCGCCTACCGCTCGAAAGGAATTATTCTCGCCAATATGTACGCTCCGACACCCCGCCGAACCAACCAACCCCAACCCAACCCGCTTGCTGCTTCGTCGCCGGCGTATACTTTTTACTGGGAAAGTTCCGGCATATTTCACGCACTTCGCCAGCTACTTTTAGGGGCTTATACTTCCCGTCCCGCTTTTTATGTACTGCTCCTACTCACACCGACCGGCTCGGCCCGATGACGAAGTTCCGCGGCTTCTCTAAAAACTGGAGCACTCAGCGCGCCCGCTTGGCGAAACTTTCCTTTCGTTTGATCGGAATCGGTCGGCGATCCGTGACTAAATGATTCTCGCGGGAGAAAGGAGTGGTGAACAGTGTGTTGTGTTACTTTGTTGTTAATGGTTAAACACAACTGATTAACACAACGGCAAATTTGTAAACTGTTGACATTTGTTTCTTGGTAGTTGTATTGACTTTTATCAATTGACGAGATAAATATATGTAGATTCATTTTTTTCAACCTTCTAATTTTGAAATAGTAAAATAAATATTAATGCTACTAGATTGGCTGCACTCACCATAAATGATAAGCCAGGGAGGAAACAGCTCCACAAAAGAAAGAAGCCACTGTAACAAAAGAAAGAATACATGAGAGGTGTTTCCACATAAAAATACAACAGTAATAGAAGAGTTAATTCTTCGAGAAAGTAACTGTCAAAAGTAGAATAAATAACGTGGCGAGCGGCGATACTTTGGAAACCCGATAAATTACATCTGATAGAAGAGAGACGCCAGCACTATTTCTGTTCTACGTATTTTAGGTCATGAACCACTGGCGGAGAAACGGCATTCATGTTTTATTTATCAGCTTCATGTTTAAGCTAATGCAATTAAGTATAAATAAGTGATGACTAATTTAGATAACCATAATAATAGACTACTATTCCGCGTACTATAATAATAGTAATAGTTGTGACCCGTTACTCAACACGTACGGTAATAGCGAAACCAGACACGAGCTCCTGCTCTACCAAGGAGGAGGCAGCAGTCTAATTAGTGCGATTAAGTTTCTGAGAAAATGGAGCAACCGTTAAAGTATCACAATGCACATTTTCCGCGGGAGCATGCTATTCTCAGGAATAAAGAAGCCCAGCCGAATGTTCCATTCTCCCCCGTGCAGTTGGTAATAACGTGCTCAGCTGGCGATTTAATACTGTTAGAGGAGATGCTCGAGCCTCGATATCGTATGTAAAACGGCCGGGGCGTCAGGGGGGAAAGCGCCGCGACGCGTATCCAGCCATAAAATAACCTAATTTGCCGAAAGAAAAGCAACTAACGGCGCGCGGGCCAGACCTGCCAGCACTGGCTGCCGGGATTATCAAAGTTTTTCGCCGTGACCTAGCCCGGATTCCTGATTTATGAGGATTATCTGGATCCCGCCGGATGAAAGTTATCGCGTCTCACTATCCGGCCGCGCCCCATACCTCTCACTGTCTTACCGAGTCAGCGTCCCTATATTAAATGCACAATAAATATCGATCTATCCTGCTTTATGTGTTCCTTCACCGCGCAGAGAATTATCGCACCGAAATGTGAGCCGCAATGTGAACTAAAGCAGCTGAAAGATAGCGAGTCATATTCAACATGGAAATGCTTCGTTGAATTTGCCTCAGATCGACAGGCTTCAAGTAAGTTCTAGTTGAAGTTCCAGAAACATACTTTTGTCTTAAGAAATCAAACGTATTTCTTTTGCAGTCGTTTATGAATGACAATAATTAAATAAGGCAGATATATGAAAAGGTACAATAAATTGATTCTCCGTCAATTTTTTCGTTGAAAGTATTTATCAATAAAACCCCAAAGACTATAACCGCGAGTTAATGCGGAAGTTTGTGCCTCGAAAGTTCAAATAATAATACACCTTGCAAGTGAACCCGTGGAAAATGAAGCGAGCACCATTAATTTGTCTATTAAGCGAGAGTCTGACACGCGGGCGAATGTTGCCGCTCATTTTTCATTAGTATTTGGCGTCCGCTGAACTTGCAGATTCTCCTTGAAGCGGCTGAACAAGAAAAATAATGGACGAGCAGCGATTTCGCCCCGCAAATTTTAATGCGCCCGGGTATCGACGTTTAAATAAAGAAACTTTCCTCTCCCTTTATGCGAAAGTCGTGTCCGCCAGGTGGAGGAAGTTCCGCGATGTACCGAGAAGTATGCAAGCATCCGAAGCCGAACTGGCGAGGGATGTATCTCCCCCCTCAATATTTATGTACAGAAACTTTCTATTTAGTTACCCATCGCCGGTTTTACGGACGAGCTCCGCGAACTTGTTGCTACCGCCTTATTCTACTAGCCGATCACTCCCCCTACAACCTTTCCACCATATCTTATTCTACTGATATTTTATACCCTTCGCTTTCGAGCTATCCAAATATCAAGACCTTTCATCTGCATTACTAATATCCAAATGAAATGGTGATTGAATCCCCAGAAATATTTTCCTCGAGAAATCATTAATTTTATTCCCACCAGGATTGTCATTAAAATCTTTCCTTTGCAAATTATTCATCCCCCAAGAAGCAAGTATCAATGCGAGCGAACGAGCAATCCCACAAATGTTCATCCCGGAGTATTAGTTTCCTAATGGCGAGTATCGCATTCAATTAGAGCAGGAATCGCGAGTTATTAGAGAAGTTTCGGGGCTAGTTGGGAAAGGTCAATCATCCGAAATCGGGGATGTTGCGAATCGCTGCTAGCCAATGAGAAAGAGAGAGGGAGAGCTCGGTCGGCGTCAGGTGAAGTTCCCCCCGGGGGCGGAACTATGCGGATATTCGCCTTCTCCCGACCCTCTCCTTATGGAATCCGTTGTACTTCTTGAGCGACGAGCTCGGATCCTCCGCGCTATACGTCCCGCCGGCGCGCATCAAGATTCCAGATGAATAAAATCGCATTGCTCGTCCGCTCGCATTTCTACTGTGATCTCGAGCGGGACAAGCCGGATTGCCACCTGCCACCTGTGTCGAGCGTGCGATTTAATAATTCAGGGAATGTCGCGCGCATTGTCTAATTTTCGAGGATCAGCTTTGCCGCCCCCGCTCCACGCCGAACACAGTATTGAGAGGTCGCGCGATGTCGCCGGAGAAACGAGCACTTGCTGCTTCACATGGAACATATTGTTCTGCCGATGGATCAAAATTGGTCGACATTGTTTCAGAGTAGCTTTTAAGAACGACGCAAAGGTTTTTTAACGCAGGTGTAATTCATCACGCATGATGAATTACACTTGCATGCAATATTCGAAAAATGACGCATTCACCAAAACATGAAAATAGCAACTTCAGGAATCTCAAGACAACATGAATGCAATATTTAAGAATCGGGGGATCGAGAGTGGGATAATCCGAAATATTTCTACAGTTTTGTAAAGTCTCTATGCGGGGGAGGCATAGTGGGTATAGTTGTGGAACGATAGACGAATAAGGTTTCTCTCGATTCGAGCTGAGAAGGAGATGCGCCCGACGAGAGAGCAAGAGAGAGCGAGAGAGAGCGAGAGGCAAGTCTGTCCGCAACACGTCTCTGCTCTCAAGCGGGGCGGCCTCGCTCCGAGGCATCCAAGTTTACTTACAACTTCACTGCCAACTTCTCAATATTCATCCCAATTATATACCGAACCTCTCGCTCGCCCGCGCAATTGCCACTGTCTGGGTGGGCGCACACACCAACACAGCTCCATGTACTATACGTGTCTTGGAGAGGAGGATGCTCGAGCATGTGGGTGAAGCGTGCTGCTAGCTGGCAACGAGAAACAATCTCGCTGAACCACCAGCACACCGACACTATCGTCGAACCCTACAACTATACTCTACTATCCGGAGCTGGCTGATACTTGCCGCCACGTAATCCTTGGAAAATGCGAGACAAATATCAGGGAATTCAATTGCTACGTTATATCCCCGGGTTCTAGGTGAACTCGAGAAAAATGCTGCCTCCTGATACTGCTACTCCTCTCTACCACCCCGGATCCTCACTCCCCTCCAACGCCACCCCCTTTTTCCCTCATCTCCTCCGCCACTCGGTGACGCCAAACACTATCTGCTTCGCTCTCTCGCTCGCTGCCTAGATTTTTTTGCCAATTGACTCTCCCGCCTCGTGTATCAAAGCGATATCGATCGCTGCTTCATATACTTTATTGAGACGATATTCTAATACAGTGCCAGCCAAGTGAGGGGCCCCTCACGCGCTTCTTTCCCTTTCCACTACTCGGTACCCTGCCTGATAACCATCTTACCCCTCTCTGCCCCACTCTAGCTGTCTAGCAATACAGTGCGCCAATCTTTTAGTTTCAAGTTCAAACATTTTTGACGGTTTTTATTATTTTTTTTCGACTTCCCGACCTTCCCCGGGACTGAAATTTGGTGGAGAATGTGCCCTTGCGTCAAGGAACAAGTGATATAAATTTCAGAGCCCTAGCTCAAAGTTTAGGTTTTCACCTATTCTCGACCCTCGAAAATGCTCAATTTTTTCAAGTTTCTCAAAATCGGCCGAACCCGGGATATTTTGATTGTTTTCGTATCAGGGTGGATAGAGAACAAAGAATCCGTGAAAAAAAGTCCGGATTTGCAACGAGAACGGGTCGAAAAACCGCCCAGAAAAGTCCATTTTTGCCCGTTTTTAACGGTTTTTATTTTTTTTGGTGGACTTCCCGACCTTCCCCGGGGCTAAAATTTGGTGGGTAATGTTTTTTTGCATCAAGGAAGATACCATAAAAATTTCAGAGCCTTGGCTCAAAATTTTTTTTTCGGCAAATTTTTCTTAAGGCATACCCCTTCAAAAATTTACGATTTTTCGAAGGTCCTGGGACTCGAACGAAAGCTTGATTTTTCGATTGCTGGTGTCTCAAAACGGATAAAAAACATCAAACTTGTGGGGGAAATGCTGGAATTCGACCGAAAACACATGGAAAACCGATCTGGAATATTTCATTTCAATGGTTTTTCCCATGTTTTCATGACTTCCCGACCTTTTCCGGGGCTGAAATTTGGCACGGAATGTTTTTTTGCATCGAGGAAGAAGTGGTAAAAATTCCAGAGCCCTAGCTCAAAATTCATTTTTTCGCAAATTTTTTAAGGCATACCCCTTCAAAAAATTTCGATTTTTCGAAGGTTCTGGGACCGCAACGAACGCTTGATTTTTCGATTGCTCGTGTCTCAAAACGGATAAAAAACATAAATGTTGTGGGGGAAATGCCGGAATTCTACCTAAAACACGTGGAAAACCGATCTTGAATATTTAGTTTTCAAGGTTTTCCCCATGTTTTTTATACTTCCCGACCTTTTCCGGGGCTGGAATTTGGTGGGAAGTGTTTTTTTGCATCGAGGAAGAAGTGGTATAAATTTCAGAGCCCTAGCTCAAAATTTGTTTTTCAGCGAATTTTTCTTAAGGATTTGCCCACCGCACGCGAGGGTACAAACAGGTTGAAACAGGTTGAAACACGTAGAAACTCCGGGAGCCTAACTTGGCAGGCGCTGTTCTAATATGTTCTTGTTTCGTTGCGTCGAGCAACCCTCGGACAATCCTTGATTATTTATTAAAAGTTGTGTATTCGAAAGAAGTTAAAATTTACTGTCGAACGAGGTTGAGAATAAATGATAGCGGGAAAAGAGTGATGGTTGGTATATCTGTTTATTAATTGCGAGAATTGTGGGGAATCTTCGGTATGTAGGGGCATAGGGAATATTACTCTTTTATGGCGATAAATTGAAGAAGCGAGAGAAAGCGGTTGGATGTAAAAGTGAGAGAAGAATGTAGGTTAATGGTCGAAATAACGCTAACATTTTGTAGCATTAATAAATAATATGACGGGGCGAAAATTTAAAATTACACGCTGGAAATTTGAATATATTAGTGTTCGTGTCTCGTCGCGGCGAGGAGTATGGTGCGGGTAGAATACTGGATGCCCTTTTAATGGAACGAAACGAGAAAACTCGTAACCCGTTAACATGTGATAATAAGTTTAATGAATCCCCGTTGGAATAAAAATGAAGAAAGCCAATAATTCCAGAATTATTCCTCGCTGGTTAATATTACGCTGGTAGACGAGTGGCGGAGACTGTATCTGGCGTGATTAAAAACGGTATAATCGGGTGACAGGTGACACGGCTCGCTGACGTAAGATTCAACAGTGACCATTAATGTCTGAAGCAGTCGGGTGCTGCGCTTGACAGAAAACTTTCATTTGTACGAGAGGAGCGAGGACACGACGGCTTATTTGAATCTCAAATAAACTCCTAATGTATTTATTACACCCGCCCGACAAAACCACCACCGAACAGACTCAGATGAACTTGTTGCATCGACAATGATATATCTGCTGATCTGCGATAACCGACTAACTGTGATTTAGCTCGTTTGCAACTTCGAACTTGTAAAACATTGGCGCAAACAACCGTTCAATACCTTTTGAAATGTAATCCCCGAGCGAATTGTTGCAAAAAATGTTCCGTCTGAAAAACAGTCAGGCTTGTAGAATTGTTTCACAAAACTCTAGTAAAGCTGTGCAAAAAACGCCAATGCCGTGGAAATCAATTATTGATATTCTGCCGCGTATAATTGATTCTAACTGGAACTTCCGCGCTATTAGATTACAGATATGTATAAAGCTATCACTACCAAACATTTCGTGTTGAAAAAAGGTTGATCTTCCTCGATGAAACCTTTCTTAGAAGACCCAATGTACACAAAATGCCCATTTGCCGGAGCAATCGCAACGCAATTGCAATTTCTAACAGTCCCAACGATTCTTTCGGCTTTCAGGCGGATCTCAAGCGCTCTGCTTCCCGCTAGTAAAAGCAGCCGAGTAATTGTTATGGATCAGAAAGTTCGCGAGTGAAATGGCGAGAGTGAGAAGGAGGAGGAACGAACGAACGAACGAACGAACGGGGAGGAAGGAAGGATGGCGGGCGAAGTACCCGTAAAATTATACCGATAATCCCATTAAATCCTAATGTACCCTTGTCCCACATGGCGCATCCGAAGACAAGAGAAAAGAGGGCCGGGAAGGCGGAGGATATCACTATCTCTCCGCTTTCATCCATACTCATTCCTCCAGTAATAACATTTCCGCCTCTGTTCTCCAGCCATCGATCTACTCCCGCGCGCACAACCTTTTTCAGCCGGCAATTTTCGAGACTTTTTTCGAGAATTTCCACAGAAAACTACCCCTCCGCCTTGTCTTCCCATGTCCGGCCATTCCTGCTCCCTGACAGAGCCAAGGCTTCAATTGCCATCGCATTAAGTGTAATTATCATGTTCCTTTCAGCAAGAACTTATTATCACTGGACGACAAAAACTCCAAGGGAACCTGGAGAATTTCTCCCAAAGGACGAAGAACTCCGGCTGGTATTACGAGGAAGGACAAACTGGACGTGTTATCTGTGGTTTGTTAGGATAATTAGAATATAAACGAAGCTAATATATCTACTTCTCTATGTTAATCTTCATCATTTTTGCACTGCTTATTTTGGTGTACTTTTTTCGGGATAAAATCCGCATACTCCTACTAATATAATACATTATCTTTCAATTTACTGTTTATTCTTCTCACATTCCATATTTTCATTTCCACGAATGTCGTGTTAAGAATACTCTGATGTTGTATGTGTATGTATACATAAGTACATGTGCGCGGCTGAATTCAATGACAGCCTTTCAATATACTGGATGCATCAATATGATGCACTTATCGCGTTCCCAGATTGAATCATCTTTAAAGTATATGGAAATCACTCACGATATGCGCGAAGCTGTCATTCACCAACAATGGTAAATTTAGCTGCTGGCCGTTTTACACGTCTTTTTTTCTCGAATGCCGTTAACAAGAATGAAAGTGGCTGGTATTTTTGAACGCCCGCAAAATTTAGTGGAGTATTTTCGTTCTCATAATGCAAACTGGCTGCGCGTTACTTAGTGGCCTAATCGTTAAGGCAAATTGGCAGTAACGTTCCGAATATCGAATATTAGCGCGCGTATGAATAGATCCATTTCCATTTACCCTTCAAGTACTATTCAGCCACGTTATTATTGTCTATCGCGAATGCAGGTTATTCCGAACAATTGATGATTTTATAGGTTCCACGAAAGATGTTTAGATTTCTATTGCAATGGCGAATAACTTCATTCTTTCACAATAACTTTCGAAATAATTATGTAAGAATCGAGCAAGCAATAATATTTGAAATATTATGCCAATTCTCCAGCAAGAATGAAAAATGATTAGCGCGAATAATATTCAACCGAATTGCATAAAGATATAAAAAGGCGGTGCGGGCTCGTTCAGGCTGAACGGAATAATACAGATTCGGGGCATGGAGCGTGTAGCTCTCCGGGTCGAATTTGCACACATGTCCGCGTGTATGCAAGCGAGGACATTCTTGAGAGGAGGAGCAGGGGAAGCAGAGTAGAGGGCCGCTCTCACGGCGGAAGGGTGTTTTGCGGTAAAGCCGCATTGATAATATAAAGACCGCTTGAGAAGCCAGGCACGTCCGGCAATGTAATGTATGCAGGGAAACTGAGTAAAACAAAACACAGTTCCTCTGAAATTGAATACAAATTTCTACGGCGATCTCTCGCTCTTCCTTCCACTGCCTTGTTGCTCTCTCCTCTCCCGCTCTCATTCGCCGTCTTTCTCCGTCTCCTCCCAAGCAGTGTACACATACACGTGGCGCGGGTACATGTATACATTCCTAGTTTCTCTCATCCGTTTCTCCTTTTCGCACTCTCAAAGAAGCAAAACGGGCGGAGCAGAGACGGAGAAATGGAGCGTGCGGAAAGGAAGCCGAAAGAGAGAGAGAGAGAGTGGACGTTGTGGAAGAAAAGGATAACTGGTGGCTTCAGCTAGATACACGTGAGACTGAGCCACTTCCTTTTTCCGCGGATATAGGAAAAATTATGCCGCTGGTAATGACTATAAAAATGAGCGCGATACCGTGCGCAGTATTTCAAGCCGGCCGACTCGCTCGGCCCCCACGGACACCGGAAATTGAAATCTCGATAATTCCCGAAGCCATCCGGCTGTCCCTTTTACTCCGCGTTAGACTCTTCCCTTGCTGCTGCTCTATTGCCGCGGCGTTATTTTGTTAGCGATCGAATTGAGTTATTTGAAGTGGAACAAGTCCCCCTTTTTTTCGACAGACTACCTCTCGCGTTTCGGTCCTTTTCATACGCGATTTCGATGGAAAGCCAAATAAAGCTGGCTCAGTTACGTGTAACCGGACTCTCTCTCCTTACCAGGAGAAATATTCCCAAGGAAATGTAACGTACAGGAATGTATCGCGTTTGCTTTGAATATCGGGAAATCGGCACACGGACGTAACTGATACGCCATATCAAGTTGATGCACTGAGTAATACGTCGAGAAAGAATATTTCACATTGTTGGCGAAATATTATTGATAACTAGAATATTCCGGGGGGTCACTATCGGCCCGGAGTGCTTTGCGAATTTTTGCCCGGTGACCTAGAATATGTCCGATCAATAACAATACTTATTGGATGCATTGCGACAGATCTATGAATACTAAGGAATATTGTGGGCATTAACATAGCTTTAAGATAATAAAAACAGATATTGGAGTTCGCTGGGGGCTCCGAATAATTCTACTAACCATCGAGTTCGATTGGCCTAAGTGAAATTCCGTTAGAGATCCGGATAATAGCATGTTAGACGCCCTAACGTATTTAGCATCAGTCACGTATTCGCATATATGTATATTCGTAATTGAATATGGTCCCCGTCGTGTGACACGCGATCGTGCTCCAATTATTCTGAAGCCGGTAAGGGAAAATACGTAGCAGACGCCAGGAAACGAACTGCAAGATCAATAAGATCTGGCAGCTTTCAGAATAAACAACCATATCAATCCAACAACTAATCACTAAATGTATTGAGACAGAATAAATAAAAGAAACATAATAAATAACCTGAGAAACAGATTCAAAATGAATCATAGTACAGAAAAGGACATTAAAGTAAACTAAACATCGTATGATGCAAAATAGCATCGACAAATGAAATAAATAAATAATAACCAATACCAGTAAATAAATACAATAAAATCTGTGAGGCTAAACCGTCCCTGATTGCAATAATAAAATTTAATCAAAACCATCCCAATAATAAAGGACGGATTATGAGATACAATTGCCGATATCAGAGAAACATCAAGCGGTGCTCCAAAGTATTGCTCACTGCTAAGTCAAAAGACGAGAGAGACGGCCCGAAAAGACAAGGAACTGCGATTCCCGAAAGGGAAGCGGAGGCACAAGCCACCGGCGCGTCGCGGTGCGCCTCCAACTTTATTCTATCTTCGAAATTAGTTCAGCCGTCTTGGCACGTCTTTGTCGAGCTGTTGGTGATAAAGTTTAGTATGCTAATTCGCAGAACAGCTGCGCGCCCGGCTCCCTTCACCGGCTCCTCAGCCACCCGCTGCCTCTCCTTTGCTCCTCCTCTCCTCCTCACTCTCTCGCGGCCGCGTCGTCGTGTGCCGTGCAAAATAGCGAAATTATTGAATTTAAATTGCTGTAATTAAAGCGCCTCACGCCCGGACGCCAGAATTTCCGGCTTTCCCGTGGCATTAATGCGGCGAACGGGCCCACATGCACGTATTACGGCAATCCCGCAGGAATCGCGCGCGCCATTAAAGCACCGCTCTCATTCGTCTCAATTGATGGCGTATTAGGCGACATTAAACATCGCGCACACGAATTACGAGGAAAAGCGTGGAGTCTTACGATGCCTCGGTCTAATCGACCAACTTCCTTCGAATCGGACACGCGCCAATCGAGATAGAAAATATCTGTGCACCGGAATACCACTGAATTCTAAAGGTAATTGTAGTGCATTGAAAAGATACAACTATTTAAAATGGGAAATTTGGAATAGGTTGCTTCCATATGTAAACGCGTGGTATAATTGTACACCAACAAAAGTCTATCACCAATTAATTCATATTATTTCAGGATCTTCGCACGAAGCGTACCATAAACCTTTTAAAGTTACAATCGCGCAACAACCACCTCAAAAAACAGTAGCACGGTTGCTCGCAACAACAACAAAACGTCACCGCGTCCTAAAACCACAACGACTATGCATTTTGCCCGCGGCGAGCGTCATTAATCCGACGAGGGAAGAAAAATAGGCCGATTTATATTCGCCGGGGAACTTTCAATTAAATCTCCGCGAATCTTGCTCTACGTTCCGGGTGCGCCTTCCAACTACCAAAACCCTCTGCTGCTGCTCGTCCACCTTTCCAGCGAAAACTTCAATCGTTCCGTGGAGACCTCTAACAAATTAAAAGCGAGTGCTCGCATCCCGCTCTCCTCCTAGCGCTCTCACTGATTGCCGATTACTATAGACGGAATGGAGCGTGTCGAAGCGAGGAATTCACGGGAGGGCGGCCAATATTTCTAGCACAATAATTCGCGCGTTGTAAGTGGCGAAAAAGGGAAGCCTTGCAAAAGAATGCAGAGAGGAAGAGAGAATGAGAGGGAGAGAGAAGTCAGGAAGCGGAGGATCGCGCGTTAATGGCCTGTAACGAGGCCGGTCTCAATTAGAGGCTGACCAATTAAGATCGGGCAGAGAGGTTCGCTTAAATTCAGTGGGAGCGGTGCGCGCGTCACACGAGCCGCCCGCCCGTACAGTCCATAAGTTAACGGTCCATCTGTTCTCCGGGAGGGGGTGGTTCTGTTCGGGGATCTGTTGGTGTGCGAGAGGAGAGGAGAAGAGAGGCGACGCGGGCGCGCGCGTCTGTCTGTGTGTGCGGCTGCTGCTCTCGCTGGGTGCCAGCGACGTCGCCGCTTTTCGGCTTTCATAGAGGAATGAATAGGGCAAGCCTGGCGTGCCGCCAGACAGCAAGTAACTTATTATATCTGGCATTAAATTATTATAGAGCCGCGCCCGCTAGCTCGCTCGCTCGCTCGTTCGCCTGCTCGCATTCTCAACAATGGCGCACCGTCGAGTGCATAGGAAACGATTAAACTGAATGACAGATCTCCACTGCACCCCCTAACGGCCCACCTCTTCCTCCCTCGGCCACACACCCCCTCACTCAGCGTCCATCCATCCATTACCAATCCAACGTTTGCTCGCCTTTTCCCGCGCGCGCGAACAGGATTGCGAGTGTAACGACAGAGAGGCACAGAGCGGCGGACGCGCACTTGAATTATCCAGTGACCGAGGTTTGCGCACTTTACACGAAAGTGCCGGTGGAATGTGCGGTCGCACTTCTCTCCCTCGGTGATTCTCGCTCCCTCCCATCCCTGCCCGACTGATGAATCGGAAGGGTGTGCGCGCTTCGGGGTCAGTGGTGGCACGACATCGCGTTTGATGTAGCAGCGGCCCGACGGTGCCATGTCATTTAAATTTGGTTAATAATAATGACAGCCGACTGGCCGCTAAGTGGGCTGAATGACGAGTAATGCTTGGTATTCGCAAACGGCTTCCATACAACTCGGTAGAAAGCTTTCCATGGAATTCCCGGCGAATTGGGTTACACACATCGCCGTCACCATCGCTTTTGACCGATTGACTTTTCTATCGGGAATAATTGGCTCCGATTTAATTTCACTTTGACCCCCCCGCCCCCTCCCGAATTGCAATCTGTTTTGACCGAAAGAATGCTCCCTTTCTGAATGAAAAATACGATCGCCAATCGTAATCAGTGGCAGCCACTCGGATTCCTCTGTAATCTGATATTTCCCTTATTCGGCATCATAATGCGAATCGGATTGGCTTGTCGGGAAAATTTCATATTTTAGTAATTACGAAATTAAGCTGATCGCGTACGGACAATGCACTCACTATTTCGCGTTTGCTATAGAGATCTACATATATTGAGCGACAGGAGAAATGTATATCGCATGGAAATGAAGGAATCGTTACGAAGTTATTATGGGAGGTGATCAAAGTATACACGTTACATATCCGCGTTACGGTTGCCAGTAATCTCTCTAGTAGGAACGGCGGCGCTTAGGGATAGATTTAATGACAAGTCATAATGTAAGCCACGTGTTCGTGGCCGGCCGCAATCGATGAAATTATGACAGCTGGCACTAAAACAATGGTGAAACATCTGGCCCCCTACCAATTCCTACTAACCCGCGCACACTTTTTTCTACAGCCTCGATACTCCACTGCGATCGAATGGACCGATAAATCAAATGGCAGAGGTTTTATGAATTCCCATAATAGACTTCCTCGTACGCGTCACAATGCAGTTGGCAATTATCTTCAAATGAAAACTGTAAATCGAAGCTATCGAATAGTAGAAGATAAAAGATTCGTTGATACGAAATGTTAGCTGTTTCTTTTATCGTTTACTTCTGTAAACTCACCATTAGTCTGATCAATGTAGGCCTAATTTATTGGTGAATACCCAGAAATTAAATTCTAAGGTAAGTTATATTGTATAAAACATATTTTGAAACAAGTAATTTTAGTTAGAATTTCAACAGAGTACTGTTATGTTACAGCAATCAAAAAGACCGGCTGTTTGATATTACTGGCGTGTGATAGTATAGGTTTTCTGCATAACTAACAGTTGAAACGACTAAAATTGTTGAGTTCACATTTGAAGATAATTTTACAGGTCTCCCTTATCTGTCTGCGATGCTGTTACCCTCAGTCGCGTCAAAGCTTTTATCCACTGTAAGTTCAGTACGCACATCAAGAAAAACGAAACGACAAGCAAGAAAAATCTGGCGAAGTCCCATGTGTCATTTCAATTTGCAATAAATATCGTAAAATACTGTGGAAGGAGAATCAATCTTACCTTAATTTTATTTGAAGGAAAATCGATGGTCTGCTGTGTTGGTACTCGAGCGGATGCTGGCAGTCTACCGCTTGTAGGTCAGATTCCCATCGGCAGATGCAGCTGAAAAAAATGACTGAACAATTATTAAATTATACAGATTAGCAGTATATTTCCCTCTCGTACTGTAAAATGTAAGAATTAATTGGTTTTTGGAAATATTTACAGTAATATAGTATACTTTCTTGTATCTGCTGTACGCATAATAGATTTTTACAGCTTGTCCGATACATTCGGTATCTGAGTTGTCCCGTGAGCTTTTACCAGCTAGTAGTAAGGATAGAATTCCCGCTTACAATGTTATTACAATTTATCTGCCTGGGATAAACGCTCTCATACTTTAAAATTTAAGTATTAGTTGCAAATGACTCGATACACCAATCGGTTGCCAGAAATTTGCAGTAATATAGTATACTTTCTCGTATCTGCTGTACACATAATAGATTTTTACAGCTTGACGTAAAATTAACTGGCAATGAACCGACAACGGGTAATATATCGAAGCTTGGCAAACGTTCATAAATCATGATATTTATACTGGAATTATCTCTATCACTTGCATTAGAAATCAATAATATCAAAAATATTCTAAATCCCAGGACTTTGCTTTTAAAAAATCATTCTATAGCATGTAAAATTAGGAATAAAATCAGAATCTTACTTTCATCAAAGGTAATTGAAATCCATTCTTTCTCTCGTTCTACAAAACTTCACAGTTGTACAAAGAGAATTTTTGCAGGATGCCTTCAGTGATCTGAAACATAAATAGTGGAATACTGAATTATTAGGTGTGAAAATATTCTGGAATAAAAATAGATGCAAGATAAAGTATTGTGCCGGTCTCGAGGGTGCAGGCGGTTCGTTGGATAGGCGTTGGGACGACTTCACGGGGGACTCGAGAAACAGTGGGGCAGAGGATGTATTTGAATAAAGGAGCGCCGCCGCCGGCTGATATACATGCAGATTTCTCGCAGCAGAGACTCGCCATAAGTGAGTTCGTCCCAGCGTGCACGCGAGCGCGACTTTAACTAAGGGAAAGTTTAATTCGACGAAACTTTAGACGCCGAAGCCGCCGTCGCCGTCGTCGCCACCGCCGCGCGAGAACCGGCTGCTTCCCAATTGCCGCGCTGACTTGCCATCCTCGACTGCGGAGCAGGGGAAGCGGATGCCGGGGGAATTAAACGCCTCGACTCTAAGTGTTTCCTTAGAGTAACCGAAATTACGTGACGCTCGACATGCTGGCTATCTTTCACTCTTGCATTCCTTAATTGCAATCCTGCAGCGTGTATTTCGTTCAGGACAAACTTATGTCCCATACAAATTCGTCCAATTTACAGAATTGGAAAAAGACACGTTGAGGCAATTCAAAAGCTAATTAGCCAAAAATGATTTAGCTCCAGTTAAGATAAGAATCGACTGGCTTATCGAAGCAAACATATTTTTGAAGCTCTCTCTCTCTCCCCCTCTCATTCATGCCAGAAAGCTCTAACCGGGATTGCCGATACGGTCGACCTGGAACAATCCGGTAATAACTCACGAGCATCTGCTACAGAAGCAGTGGCCAGTTGTACAGTAACTTTGAACTAAAGCACACACACACTTCCCCCTTCCACCAAGCAATATTACGTGTCGACTTAAAACTGGTGTAAACTACCAATTATAGCATAAAGGCAGACTTACTAGAGACAATTCCCAACTATTTGAAGTATTATTTCTTACTCCGCAAATATCATAATCCTAGTGTTATATAAAATTGTCTCTATTAAAAATGGATAAAATGACGAGCGTAGGTTTTTCAAAATTGTGAGAGTTAACAATTAAAAGCTCTACGTCCAGGCGTTCGACCTTTGAACGGCTTTGAGCCGAAATCGCCTTGTTCTCGATTTAATCAAGCTGGTCTCGAGATCACGTGCCGCTAACGAACAATGCCAATCAAGGAGTCCACTTTATTAATTCGATGCACTCGTGCTCTCGGCTGGAGGTGCTCGAGTTTTCGCGTTAAATCCGCGGCCCTTCAACAAGAAACGTACAAACGGCACTAGACCTTCCATCCGAGACGAACAGGCTGGCTGCTCAGACGGCCAGACGAAACTAAGGGCACTCCAACTGGGCGAATGAAAAAAATCGATCCATCACCTGAGCGGCCACTTAAAAAGCTGTCGAGACACTTTGAGCCTCGATCATACCACGAAACCAGGTGTATTACAGGGAAAAACTTCTCCCCCAGTAGCTCTACCAAGCTAAAGGGCAAAAGTACTGGACCCTTTTATAGGATGCAATTTCCACCGACAAGTTTCTTTGGACTACCGGTCAAGATTCTCAGAGATGGAGAAGACTTCGTCATTACTACGTTGATTGGATTTAATGAAGCAACGAATTAGCCACTTTTATCGTGAATAATCAATTGAAATCTTTGTAACACTCTGAATAGAGTTGAGCTTTCAGCAAAATTGTGAAACGTTAAAGGGGAAGTAATTCTTTCTTCTCCTTTTTGCTATATTCACCGAACATTACTTTTACCGGAATCCCTTTAATCAACTTTAAGTGCAATGCATTTAAATTTACTTTGATGGGAAGAGGACTCGAGATACGAGTTATTGAGTTCGTATCTAATGGTTTGGATAGTAATTTAAGCATCTGGAAATGAATTACGGATCCTCGATGAGTCCTGTGATCAGTCATTTGGACCCGGACTGAGTACATATAGCAGGAAAGAGCTGAGCAATCATTTCACTACGATATAACATCCACTCGAGTGAGAAGAGTGCATGCGCCACTTTATATGACCATAACTCATTTAATTACCATTTCAATCGAACTCGAAAGCTTGACGAATAAACTGCAAGTATCACTAGAGACTTGTCATTTGCATTCTAACTTGACAGACACTAAAAATCTAGTAGAATATAGGAAACTGTAGAGAGACGGGAATGAGAAAGAAGTTATGAATCGCAATATTCCAGACTGCGGACATTCGCACCAGTAAAGCTAATGGCCGTATATGCTCCTGAAGAGGATACATTTTCCAGGGAAATGCGACAAGAACTTCCGGCCAACACTGCGTAACATTTGCAAGTTCCTACCGCACGTTATGTAATTGTTCGTGATGCAACACATGTACAGAACATGCTAGGAGCACGCTCCACCCCATTCGCCCTCGTTCCACATGTGCTGTGCTTTAGACATTTGCTACCTGCTGGCTCGTCCTCTTTCTCCAGATGCTCGATATGAAACCGATGTACTTTGCAATAAAATGACTCGCTATCCTATGTATCCTCCCTCCCATCTAGCATTCCATGTCTTTTATTGTCCGACTAGAAACTACACAAAACCATCGATAAACGTCGCAATCTACCCCGAATTACTTTCTATCGTTTATAAATACATTAAGAGCGACGTGTCACAAATACTATTTTCATATTTTGTCTATGTTATTAACAATTAATTCTGATGAATTGAATATTTCATAAAACTCCCAAAACTGCGCGACAACTGTGTTGAACAACGTTTTCGAGCATAGCGTCCACAACGCGTTAAGAATAATTAAAAGGCTTGGGGTTGGTCAAAGTGTGTGAGTTCAGGTTTCACGATCACCCTGTACACCTGGCGGGCGTTTAACCATTTTTCATTCGTAGGGGCGGCGAACAATTTCTCGCGGTTTCCTGGTTAACCAAGGCGCGCGAGGGCCTGCGAATATTCAAGTGCAGGGTTACTACCCTGCACAGCAGTAGCAGCAGCAACTTGTCGCCGCTTTCCGCTTGGAAGCTCGAAATTACTGGGTTCACTCGCACGGCCCCATCTACTGCCATTTTTCCCGTCGCAATTTCGCGTCGAACGCCTCCCCTAATGAACATTAGATCCGCGAGCAGACTTGCCTCTTCTCGCAGCTGCTTTTTTTACCTTTCTTTTTAACAGTATTGCATGCGCAACTGTAAAAAGAAAGCAGTACAAAGTCTGGACCTCGTTATAATCGTGGCGCGAGTCACAGCTTTTCAGCAACGCGCCTACGCGCTCGGATATACTTGAATTTTGTGCTAACAATGTTTAATTGGCGGCGCGCTATATAAATAAAGGTCGACTATTTTTTATCCATTTTTGGGGGATAAAAAAATACAGGAGAAAAACGCTGCTGTATGAGAGTTGGGTTTGACGATTAATATCAGGGTGAAGGGAGCACTTTCGGTTATTGCGGATCAATCAAAATACGGTAATTTGCAGGCCGAGCCCTTCTGATATTGACAAACGCTAAATTCACGTGTTTTTATTTATTTTCAAGTTATAAATAAAAGATCGATAACCCATTACACATTTATTGGCGAATATTAATGAAGAAGAATCTATTCTTACTCGCCAAAATTCCATATTAATTATTTCGAGAGTTTTTGTCAAGATATCACTAATTTATTTACGACTTTAAAGTATTGGTTTGAGAGCCCAATGATCTTGAAATTATTTCGCGATAAAAGCACTGTGATTAATCTGTCGGGGAAAAGGGCGCTTTTTCTCCGGAGCGAGGGGCGAGAAACGTAGAATTAGGCGGTTTGATAAATAAGAGGAGCATTTCATTAACAATTAACCGGCTTTTCTTCGGAGACTTTATCGTATCAAGGAAAAAGTGAGCCCGGGCTATTAAGTTAAGTCCGCAATCGTTAGGTCTGAAGCATTATCGCGTGGCGAGAAGGTGCCGCCAACAATTTAAGGTCTTCATAAGGCTAAAGCAGGTTGGATGACCCCATTTAACTTCTTTTCAACGCAAACTGCCCACTTTTTAAGACTGAACAGTCGTGCGCCTCTGATTCACGGAAGAGATTAACCGTAAATAATTGGCCGCCATTCTTCTGAAAGCTTGAACTTATATTGTGACTAAAGAACTTGTTAATCAGCTGTTTCGTTTGAGGGGCGGTGATTGAAATTTTGCACACTACTCAACCCACTTCGCTTTTACGATTTTTTCTTTTTCTTCTCTAAAGTCCCCAACCTTCCCCTTCACCACACCCACACTTACTATAATTTCTTACGGATGACAATAGATCTAATGGATCGAAGTTCAACTTATGAACATTCTCGCGAATGAAAAGTTCGATAATGATAAACGATACGTCACCGCATCGACAGCCGTTTGCGCCCCCGAAAGAAATAGAATTAGTTTCCCCAATTTTTTTCCAACTTTCTACCTGACTTCGAGCAAGCAGCCTTCGGGGCAAATAATCCACGGTATTATGCTTTACTTCCCGCGGAATAATCAATCAAACTTGGTAATACACTTACTCCTCGGAATAAACACGAAGACTGCCTTTTCGCGTTACGAATCTCGTTAAATCGGAACTCGCTCGCCGCGTGCTCCCGCGCACGTTCTCTCCCTCTCTCCTCCCTCGAGTTTCTACTTCAATTTCAATTTGCCGTGTCCCTGTTTTCGTGCTAGCTAGTCTCCCACTAACAGTTTTACCGATACTGCTGAGTATTAAAAGAAAGTTATTCAATATAACATCCGATCTTAGACGCAGACTCTCGGAAGAATATGCTGAGGTACACATGAGACAGCATTCACGCGCATTCTTATGCATGTTTCACTGTGCTGGTTTCACTATGCGATTTTTAAAGCTTCGTCGCAGAAGGATCATAATAAAACAGAGTTTAAAGCATATATTCCACATTCAACACGTCTAACTTCGACGAAATATACTCGCGACAGATCGTTCTCATAATGTCTCACCGACAGACTAATAAAAAAGTAAATAAATTCAATTCATAAGGTAACTATTTTATTAACACAGTTTAAAAAGCATTAAGCAAATGTGAAAAGCCTAAGGAGACGAGCCGACGAGACGAGACCCGACTCTATCTTTACTCCGAACGAACGAGTGGCCATAAATTGTCAAAGGAGGAGCAGGGCACTTGGAGTGCGAGCTATCACTTCATCCAATTACCCCAGGAAATGCTCATTAAAATTTTCGAGGCCATTTCGCACGTCCCTATCACCCACGCTCTTCCATGCTCTTCCAGGCTGTCTGCTCCCTCCGAAACTTACATGGGAAAAAGTTGTTCGCGCGCTCACTCGCTTAGCAAGTTCGCCGAGGAAAGAGCGAGAAGGCAAGAAAGAAAGAAAGGGAGAAAGGGGAGAAGAGTTTGAGAGTGTAATTCCAATGCGAGATCTTGCGATGCTCATTGTGCGCGGCCAATTGCCTTGCTGGCAACCGCTCGCGACTGCTTTCTTGTCAATGGTCCGAAAGAAAATGCTCGGCTGCTAGCCGGAAAATCAGGGCCCTTCGGATTAAATAGTAGCCGCCCCGAAATCGCCTATTGCCCCTCGTTATTCCCTTCCCGTGTCCCATTAGCAGAGGAAGAAAAGGGCTCCTGGGCCCCCCTCGCTTCCAGAATCGTGAGAATCTAGCCGAAATAACGCCAACGCGTTCCACGTGCCGTTGCCTCCCCGAGAGAGGTAAATCGCCGGATTGGAACGGTCCAGCCGTTCGCCGTCCACTTCACTCTGGACGACTGACCCCGTTCTCTCAGTGCAGCAACGATTTTGACGCTGCCACGTGTATGGCTTCATTGCTTTTCTCAAAGGACAATGTCAAAGAACAAAGTAACATATAATACTTCTATTAAAGAAGTTTTCTTAGTGTAGTTTCTTTCAATATTGAAAAAAATTTGTTTGGTACTTCAAATTGAAAGAGGCTGCTAGCAATATGTAGATCAGTTTTGAGTTTCGGGGGCAACTTGATTGAATAGCGTAGGTCTGGCTTTCTAGTTGTTAGAGTAATTATTCATGTGAGTCGAAGTCAACCGTAGGATTTCCATGCCGGTCTATGGTGGAAGTCTCATCGATAGTTAACTATTCAGAATCAACGGAGCGCGGGCGCGTGCGCGCGCGATCTCACCGGTAATGCACAGCGGTGAAAAGCACGGCTTCCCTGCTCCAGATCCGTTCTATCAATCGGCGTTGAAAGGTGTTTCCGAGCAGGCTCTGCCATACATACATGCATCGGGTTTCAGCCTGGCGATTCTCGATGCTGTGCGCGAGTGTGCGCGGCCAAAGCTGACCGAACGAAAGAAGAAGCCGAGCGTCGGAGCGAGCGCCTTTGTCTAGAGCAGGCCTCAATGATATTGAAACAGTTCCTCGACAGGTGTATTAGTAAAACGGGACCAGCTATAGCGCTGACGGCAGCTTGCAATTCTACCGCTCGAAACTGTGCCTCGCAAGCTCGAAATTTCCCGCGTGCTTCGATACACCAACGCATCGCTCGCTCGCTGGCTGGCTGGCTGGCTTCTCGTTCCTCTCGATTTTTCGCCTGTTTTCACACCGCTCTTGCTACCCCGGGCTTCCGCCAACTTCTCCGAAACTGTAATTCCAATTGCGCGTACTTCCTCTCTCCCCCGTTCATACGGCACACAGCCACACACACTCTCTCGCGAATTCTGCAAAGCAAACGCACTGAAAGCTTCAGCGATAACTTCTCGATGGGCCGACGTTTGCTTAAAGAGCGGCCAGCTGCATCAGTGGCATGTTATCCCGCTCTGAAAACTGTATACGTCCGATGAACTGGCTATTTGAAATTCGATCATATCATACGCGAGACAGATTTTTAACCTATTCCGCTACGATTTTCCCACCGATTTTCCGCTGAAACAAATATTTCATTCCCCTACCAGCTACTTTTTGCCGGTGTTAATTCGATGATAAATCAAGAAAAATGGAGTGGAAGAGATTACGACAGTCGAGCGTGATATTTGGCATCGCTTTTCATGAAAAATACCTTGTTTAGCGAAAGACAACACAAACAGCTGACAGGTATTATTATAGTATATTACGCGTTCTCCAAATTGCTGTGTAACGCAGCGATTGCCATGAAAAATCGGATGCAAAAATGGAGGGAATGGAATATGTAGGCATTCGACGAAGTGTATCAGTTACTGCATTAAATAAATAGAGCGTGTTAAATGATACACTTTATCAAGAAAAACTTGTTGACCACGTGTAGAAGATTGTCGGTCAATGTTTACACACCCAGTTTTGTATTAACCTAATACTGTATGGAGAAAAATGTCTGTCCCACTTTTTTCGCGTTAAATTTAGGGCAGACATAATCCACGCGTTTGCCAATGGCGGAGGAGGCTGCACTCGGTGCAGGTGTTGCCAGAGTCCGGTGCATTGACAAGGACGTGTAATCCCCGGACTGTTTACCGGAATTTATTGCCAGGAGATTCGCTGCCAAGTATGCGCCGTGAACTATCGCGTTCTCGGTCAGGCTGAACGCTGTGCTAATGTGCGCGGCGTGTATTGGTAAAACAAAAGCCCCTTTCCCTATTCGGATCGGACCGAACCCTTAGCTCTCCTAAATTATCCTGGCATTTCCAATTGAAGTGTTGCCCTCTATGAGGAATGCTTTCAATTCTGAATTGACGAAATCTAGATCGCACGGAAGATTTAGGCTAAAGTCTGCCATGGAAATGTCTTCCCTCATCAACTCCCTTCAATTGACTGACAACTCCATTCGATACTCTGTATATTTACTGACTTATTCCTTCGAGGCCTTCCTACTGAAAGCTGGAACGTCAAACCTAAAGGAACATCTATCTTTTCATGATTTGAAAATGATATGCTTCGACTTTAGTATGTTTTTCATGCGCGCGATATTGATGGACTCCAGTTTTAAATTGAGGGATGCCATGCTTCCCTTTATCAGGACTTGGATTCCTCCGACACCTGTGCTCGATCCATTATAATAATAAATCAGGGATACATCTTCTGGAATCGAGGGTATTACAAGATCCAAGGTCACCGCTCGTTCCTCGTCGCTCGATGTCTCCTCAGGTCCCAACGCGCTCATCAACAATTCCCTCGGAACAAGCTTCTTCATTAATTATGCGTCTTATTCGGGGGCGAGACGCCGGCACAACCTAAAAAGCATTGGAGCGCCAGGGTGACCCAGTTCCGAGAAGCGGGTTACGTTTTCAATTTCACAATTAGTGTGACTTTATATAGCGCGGTGGAGGGGTTGCTCTATTTCAAAGGAAAAGTTTTGGTAACGTCATTCATCGCAATTATGACCTCGTGTAGCGCCTCTCTCTGAAATGCGCCTTCTTCCGAGCACGAGGCTGTAATTCTTTACGAGTGGGCAGCTTTGTACCGCTAGCTCTGCCGGAAAAAGAGAGCGAGGAGGCAGAAAGGCGAGGATGAAACTCCCGGGACGCACAGCACGAACTCACTACACGGCAAACAAACGTCTTCTTCGAAAGGATGCCCTTGCGAGAAGGGAAACGTGAAGATTAGCGGCGTGTTTCCCAGCATCCCTACTCTAACCTCCAACCATCCCCCGTCCTCTCCCTTTCTCTCCACGTCTCCCTGGATCCCCTCGGTCGTGCTTAATGTGCGAGCAACGATAACGAACGCTTTATGCTTCCTAGCTGTCACCTGTGCTTCCAACACGCACGCAGACGTACCGCCAAATAATTTCTGTATCACTCGCGCCAAATGCTCGCGGATTCTCTAATTTGTTCCGACACACCTTACGCGCGCGCTCTCCAAATCTCCCTGCCTTTCTCCATTTCTCTCTGAAGCGTAAATTTCCAAGTCCGCGCATCCATTAATTGCAGCTGATGTTATGTTACTTTGTGGATCAGTGCGGTCAAGTAAAGCGACCTTCGTCATCATCTTTGCCCTCCGGTGCGAACTACTCTGGGCTATCGCGCCATTTATCGCAGAGGGACGTAGGCGCGGTTGAATCCTCTTACGTAAGAGAGAACAAGGTACCCGCAATCATAGTTACGCAAGGTTTCACCTCGAATGAGAACGCCGAAGGAAAGAAAGAATTGGAAACTGGCAATTTTCTTGGAAAGAGGATGCGGTTAATTATCAAGGACTATGTCTTTATGTCTGAGAGTGTCATCGTCGTCTTAAGGATTTCGAAAGAGTAGAGTAGAGTAGGGTTCGCGGGCATTTAGCGTAAAGTTAGCATCGTTAAGAAGGCCTTTTGAAGGGGGAAAAGGCCTGGTCGTCGAACCTGGCTCAAGACGATGTCGAGGAGAGTTAAAGAAGTCGCAATGACCGAGTCTCGAGTTGACCCGGTGTTACTGTGCAGAGTGTGCATTGAGAGAGAGTCTCGTAATAGCTCTGGCGGTCACCCCTCGGCGAGTCTCGGGGTGGAAGTGGTTCTGCGCGCAGGCCGTGGCCGTGGCTGCCTCGATCCTCGGCGAACGCAGCTTGCCGGGGGCGCATGCGTTCGTCGGCGACGACTGGCCCGCAGGATCACTTCGCGCCGCGACGTCAAGCGGCACCGCATCCGTCGTCACGGTTCCGTGGTCCATGTGCGTTCCCGAACGTCGTCGCGTGGGACGACTAGCACCACCACGACGGCGAGGACGACCGCGTCGTGCATACCCCACGCTAGCCGGTTCTAGTGATCGACACTCATCGCTCTTCACTCAGGATTCTCCACTCAGCCAATTGGATGTCCAGTAAAAGAATCTACTTGGACTAGGATGCGCCTGGTCGAAAGGAACCAGCTTGGCAAACAGCAGTTCGACATGATCCTTCAGCGATCAACCGATCCACGTGCAGCTGACGCGTTCTCTGAACTAAGCGTTTTGCCCACTGAAGCTCGTTCTCATCTCGAAGCCGCTCGACTCTAGTTCTCTCAGCGGATCTGACGATCTGAGGAAGCAGCTGGTGTGATCGATCGTCGAGGACGATCCCTCTTGGGGTAGCAGGTGCGCCCGATTCTCGGATTACAGTCGGTTGATTCATGGTGAGCCTGGCTCCGAGCGAGTGAATTGTTTAGTGCGCCTCTCGTGGATTCGTCAGCGTAGGAATGGACCATCAGCCAGCCACCGGGTGTAAGTGGAACACTCTCTCGCGGTAGGACCGAGCGCCAACCACAAGTGCAATCCTTTCTGCGGAAGCGCATCAAGCCCCAGAGGGATTTTACTGACGGCTATCTGCCGGCAGTGATCGAGGTCCGCGTGTAGTCAGCCCTCGCCTCGCCTCGCCGGGCAAGACGGGCCAAGGTGTTCGAGCGAGGGACTACTCATTCTATTCGAAGGATAGGTGTGTGAGAGAATATACGGGTGACGTGAACAGTGCGGATACGTCGGCATCGTTCTTTCTCCTCCTCCAAGATCACGGATTCGTGCTGACTTAGCTTGACCCACTGGCAGTTCGGAGTTTCGCTTTATCAGTGGGATCGCAGCAGCCAGCTCTGGCGGTCCGCCCAGGGAAGGAAGGATCGGCAGTGAACGAGTGACCCAACTATTAAAAATGCTGTGTCGTTGGCTCACTGTCATGATACTCGCTGGTTTTCTCTTGGTTATCGAGGGGATCGCGGTCAGTCAAGGTACGTGCCAAAGACCCCGCTCTGACCTCCAACGAGCCAGCTTCTAGCCGTTACCTTCCAAATGTTATCCTCATTCCCCGCACTCTCTCCCTCTCTCTGCCTCTCTTCTTTATTCCTGTTTCGACGGCAGCAGTTTCATATCTGCTTGCGAGGAACACATCGGACGAGCATTCGCATTCATTTTGGGTCTTCCCGGAAGTTGGAGCGATGTTTATGAAGCAGTTGAGTTGCTTCCGGATCGAATGCAAATGCTCGGGCGAGGAGGATGGCTCATTGGCCCCGATAGGATCCACTTACATGCCACTGCGTACGGATACGTGACAATCGCGTGCCGCTGCGAAGCCAATTGGAACTACCAGTCCATACGGCTATAGGGCTCACCCGACGTACATATACGTAAATCAAAGATAGATTGAACCCAGTTATAAACGCAATTGGAGTGCAGAAGTCCGGAGAAAAGCGTGCGCTTAAATAGCCCGAGAGATATTGATAGCGAAGGTGAGCGTAGAGTTCCCCGGTAGGTCTTTTGAAAGGGATTCGATGAAACTTTAATACCTCTCGGCGCGGCGTGTCCCGATAGCTCCGGGGGTTAAGGGGAAGCATAGAAATGTAGATTGTGCGTAGTGAAGCGACGGAAACTACTTTCTATTTATTATGCTGAAGCTGGTCTCGCACTCGCCGCGAGAGAGCTCGTCCCGAGATACGGGGTCAGGAAGATTTGAATCGCTTTCAGAGGCTCGGGCCAACGATGCTCTCTCTCTCGCCCTATTCTACTGTCTACTGTCAGCCGAGCAGCTTCCGTTTCTCCGTTGTCCCATTCGTACTTAGGTAATCTTGGCACCATAGCCCCAGGCATCCAGTGACATTTCAAGCTCGCCCCGAGCTCCGACGACACGATTTCTTTGACACGAGCCTTCCACCTATGATGCCCTCGAACCTCCAGCTTTTCCTGGCTCAATCGCCTTCTGTACGATGACCGCTCTGATAAGAAGAAAGGGTCTCGAGTCTGTTTAACCAAGAGAACGACTTGGCCCATTCAGGGAATTATTCCAGGGATTACTAGTCCCAGGCGTTTAGAAAGTCTAATCTGGATAAGGGATAGGTTGAATCGAGCAATGTGCGGCTTCTGGCGGAATAGGGAGAATTTCCGGAGTGACAGGTGCTCGGGGCATCCGGGGACAACGTGTTGCCCGATAACTCCGCACATTACACGAGGCAGGAAAGTCTGTCGAGTGCGTGCAGCTCGTTCCTGCCAACGTGGCTTTCCATGACTTCATAACGCTCGGCCCAGGATTCCCCGCAATTTTGACCGAGTTATTTCGGGCTGGGAAAGCGCGCCGCCAGTAGGAAACAATTTTCGCGAGCTCTAGGATAGCGCGCGCTCGGTAAAGCGAGGCTTGCCTGCCTGCCTGCCTCGCACTGGCACGGCTGGGCCAACACCGAGCTAACTGTAACACACAGCAGTTTGCCGTAACACACACTACTCGGCTAGTTCGGGTGCGGTAAGACACGTGCTAGCGCAGGATCGCGCGGTTTAGGGGATTTAAACGAGATTGCCTCGTGGTCGGTTGCGTTTTATGGCCGGCGCCAGTGTTAATTGAATAATTAAAAGTCACCGCGTGCTCGCACGTCCGCTCGAGGGCCGGCCACTCACTCCCCGCCGGCCAAGGCAAATAATCACTGCTCGTATTCCCGGACACACCCCCTGGCACCGAAACCGCACTGGAAAATTCACGCCTGACCTCGCCGCCGGGCACACCCTGTCCCCGAAAAAGCTTGGCATCGCTCAAATAAATTCTACGAATCTTGCGCAACAATCCTCGATAAACCGGGTTAGAGTCAATCCGACGGCCAACCAACCCTCTAAAACTTGCTGTAAGTTCATTAGGTGGGACAGTACAGGTACCTTGACATACCAAGTCCTGGAAAGTTGGTGTCGAGCGGCTTTTTTTCGTAGGAACGAGCAAGTGAACCTCATTTTAGTTGATGTCACTGTGGAAATTTGCTACTTCGGTGTACGTACGACGGACATTGCAAGTATCTGGCATAGCACACTCGCGAGAATTATTATTTGTCAAAGTCCTCGGTATATTTCCTTCTAATATGTGCACACATACTTCTTCTCCACTTGTTCTTCCGCCCGCCTCCTCCTGGTTAACCCTGTCAGTAGTAAGTTTGCTCGGCCGGAGAGGGCCTCATTAGGGTTACCTCATTTTGCAGGGGGAAGGAAAGATGACTTGTGTATCCTGCTAAAGGTTACAGCTAAAAATGTGCGCGCACGCTTTTAGGAACAAAAGGACAGAGAACGACTTCCACGCCGGAAAAAACCCGAGCGGTTGAGAATGAGGCTCCCGTTTAGAGACACACTTTTCCGCCAGGGTAATCTGAACTCGCCAACCGAATTAAATAAACAAGCGTACCACCTGCTCCCCAAATGTATACTGCGATTTTCGACTGCGCGGAAATTCGAAATAGTAATGTAAATTCGTGATAAAGCCAATGAAGACAACACGGCGAAGGAGTGAACTTGAGAGTTTGCATTACTTTAATTAAAAACTTCGGTATGAATTTATTCAATGAAGCCATCGTATCGAAGTAAATTGATTATAATGAGGTGGATGCACAGAAGTGCAAGCAGATATTAATAATTGTAAAATTTAATATATTTGATAAGAAATTCAGTAATAAATCTCGCGAGGCAAATGTCAGACTTCTATTCGGTAAACAACACAATGTTCATACAGGCATAATCATAAAGTCAGTAACAATACATCAGGCAGTAATAATGACAGGGCGAATCGAACATAGCCTGTTTCGCGTGACTCGAGTTCTGGCAAGGAGAGTCATTAGGCACGCTACACGAGTGTATCAATATCGCGACATTGGAAAGGTAAAAAAAAACATGTCGGCGCGCCCTTAGCCAACAGGATTGAGAAGGATCGACTTCTACCACTAATACGCAAAAGCCATCAATCATCGTGTAAGGTAGAGCCGGCATTGTCCGCATCACGTGCACGCACGGGAAACACAGGGAATCGATTCCCCGCGAGTTCACGCGTGATTTACCGTCGACAAATTGAATCATAAACGAGTTCGCGTGCTCACGCGAATTTCCCGTGAACCCTTGCGCGGCCAGCCCTACATTTGGTCAAAGCTTGTCCCACAATTGCGTGCAATCGAGCAGAGCTTATCGCGAATTCATTATCCGATTGTGCCGTTGATAAAATCCCGGAAAAGCATCTTGCACTTAATCGGTAGGAAGATTCGATAAAACAAAGATTAAAATAAATCTAAATAAATAGTGAAAATAGAATAAGGAAGATGAGCCAAGACTTGAAAGATAGAAGGCTCTTTGTGGCATTTTCATAAAATGCAACGATTTCTTATGCTCTAATAACGTACTCAGTCGATAATCGATAAAAATATATAGTGGTAGTCATATAAACCGTACGATAACCTCTGGAAAGTTAAATGTTACACGTGTAAAAAGGAGAAACTACTTTTTCCAACCTAGTAAATAATTAGAGCCAGTTCGAGGTCCGATGCGGAAATACAGTTTATTCGGAGCTTCCCATCTTTTTAGAACTTCGATGCGAGTGAATAATCGAATTCCTGAAATTCTATTAGACATCGGAAAGGCAGTAGTACTGACGCGATTAAGAGAGTCGAAATAAGGCTTCATCGTGACCGAATGATAGTGCACGCAACCGCCGGTATAATAATTACGTCAGGATTAGCATTCCCTGCCCGTTGTCGAGCCAATTCTAATTGTATTTCGATGTTTAAGTTCTCTCCCATTGTAACCACTCCCTGCTCAAACTAAATCCACTTCTACCTACAGCTTGTCCTAATTGTAGCTCTCTAACACACCATTACAATGTCTTTTGTCCACAATATCAATGTCACATTACATACAAGTCACAATCCATAGTATTTGGTCACAAAATAAAATTCATATTCCTGGCGATAATAAATTACTCCCAATATATTTTTCGAAGTTATAATTGGACCTCGTTATTGAATATTCGTATGGAATTCAATAGAGAATGAAAGGAAGTCCCAGAGAATTCTATTGAAAATATATATTGTGTTAAGCATGAAATGCATGTGTTGAAAGAGTCGAGGTATAACGAAATCCGAACAAGTGTCATCTTGCAAGTAATTTGAGCGTACGATTTGGGGAGGTGGTGTCGGGGCGCTGCCGGGCCATCTATTTGTTTCCTCGTTCTCAACTCTCATTCTTATTTCGTCCTGTCCGCTCAGCGGTTGCATGCAAGCTTTCGCGAAGCTTGCTGACTTTTGGGAAACAACTCGAACGGACAACTTGCTTCGAGACCGCACGAACACACTCTTCCTTGTGCTCGGTTGGTCGGACAGGATTACTTCCTTCCACATACTTTAAAGAACACGGCGATCGCGAAGCAAGCATTTCAGAGATGCACTCACTCGGCATCCCGAGGAAAACTGACTCGAAAAATCGCACGTCGTCCTCCTTGCTTATGGATTTCATGGGGGATCATTGATCCCGCGCCCTACATCTTTTATGAGGATGAACGTAGCTACCAAGACGAATGGGAGAAGTATGCTGAGCACCGAGATACACAGGATCCAGGACAAACTTCCAATACTCGCGCCAGGCCGACTTTTAACCTGTTCTCTTTCTAAGAGTTCCCCGCAATATTGATGGTTACAAAATTCAAGACTAAATGAATGAAGAAATGAATCGGGAAATAGAAAATATTAGATTGTGGTACCAGTGCGGAAAGTGGTCGATTTGCAAAAACAATAGTTTGCAAAAAGCGATCAATTATTTATCAGACTCCATTGTAGTAATTGAGTATTACTCATGAATGGAGAATGACTCATCCAATTACTTATTTCGCAATTCTTTAATCCGTCTTGTGCCTTATAGCTGGTTGCACATAGCATAATGCAATGCGCCGGTTGTTTCTTGCTTTTCGGAAAAGGCAGCCTTCACAGATACATAAATCATCCTGCTTGCGACTCCGGCTCCCGAGAGCTTCCAAGCGTCTTGACACGTGACTTCTGGCTTCATGTCGTGATAGCATGTCTTGTTTTATGTATTACATAGCAAGCGGGCGGGTGGGCGAGTCGTGCCCCGGCGCAACCAGGCTCTCTCAGCATCATCCAATTTGACGACAGTTTTCTTGCAGGCGTCTGCGTATACTCGATTATATTAGGTTCCCGGCTCTCTTGCTGCGGTGTTGTTTCGCCTTCCCTCGCTCGGCTTTCTGCTAAATCATAATCCGCAATTTCCGATACACGCAGCACATTCCCCGCGAGCACGGCCAATCCTATTGATTCAATCTCACTTCCCGCCAGACGACGCGTCTGAGCGCCTCGGAGTTCGCATTCTCATCCTCTTACTGCACTTTCCACCAGAGTCATTGCTAACGCCAGAATTCACTCCCTTTCTTTTAACAATAACAGCCTCCAGTTTATTTATTAGGATATTGTAGTAAAAGTGAAGTGTTATTCACAAAATCGTATAAGGTCGAAATTACTCTTGGTTTGCTCGTGGTTTACGTTTTCGTGTACGATTTCATACGACGCATGAAAAACCTCGCAAGCAGAGGCAAGTACAATTTTCCCCGACTAAATAGAATTTGATATACATATATTTTGTTTTGTTGTTGATACGCGCCTTTCGATGCGATTGATCTTTGCCAAATAATCCTTTCTAGATGGAACAATCCTCGACTAGGAATATGAGTTGTCGTGCAAACAGAAAAAGGCGAGGAATGCATTGGGATGTTTGTATTTGGTAGACCTGTTTCGCAGTGCTCGGACTTTGAACATGGATTGCAGTGGCTGGCGCGCACCCTGGGAGTTGAAATGAGAGAAATATTGAAAAGCTGGAATTCACAAACGCTCGCGGAGCTACATTTACTTTGTTTACAGACAGTGTCAGCGAGCTTTACAGAGGCGCGCGGCGATGCCTTGTGGAAACTTCCACCGGCTCTATCGGTGACGGCGCTGAACGATACCCTATTTGATTGCATCAGCCGTTCTCCGAGTGGACACTTTCGAAAGGTCGAGTCAATAGAGCGGTGACAAGCTCTTACAAATCAAATATCACGCATCGGAAGTACCAAAGGATGAATACCGAGCTGACGAAAAATATAAAAGCTCGCGATACTTTGGCCTGCCGTGCGATGGAAAGCGTTCGCCAACGATTAACGCAGCGTGCGAGTGAGATAAATAAATTCTCTTTATTCCGGCATGCAGGAGCGCGCGCGCGCGCGAGTTTAAAGCGAGAACTTCTCGGCATTCATTTCGCGCCGCTCATTTCGCAGTCGCATTTATTTAAAAGCAGCGCGCGTGCTCGCATATGATAATTTCGAGGGTGGGTTGGCGAGCATTTTTGCCTGGCATAGCGGGGACCAGGAAGCGTCCTTAAATTAGCAATATTGTGACGCCATTCGTCAGATCGGATCTCTTTATCCCTCTCTGGGAGGGTCTCTCGTTCTCCCACAATCTATGACGCATCCTGTGCCAGCGGCAGGCGTTCGTCAAAAGCGGCCATTCGAAAATCCAAAAACCAGCCCCCGAAAGCCGCATTCATTCCGTTCGCTTCGCATCCTCTCCTCATCTCCGCATCCACCGCCACACCACCCTCCTCGCATCCTATACATATGCACGCGCCGAATTATCAAGCGGAAATTTCATGCTACCCGCTCTCTTTCTTTCTCCTCGTTTCCGCGGTGACACGTGACATGGTGCCGCACAAAAATTGCATGTTACTTCTGGCGATGGAATAAGCGTGACACAAAGAGCCCATACACCTGCCCCGTCTCTATAATTATTCCAAGAGCCGAGGGATTGTTATTTCGGCCCTACCACCGCCTGATTATGATGCGTGCCAGCCACAATTATTAGAGAGAACCCTCTGAAAGAGCGAGATTGACAGCGCTCAAAAATGGACTGTTTAATCATCGACGTGCGACGACAATGAGCAGAGGAAATACCGCATTGAAATATGCCTCCCATCTCCAATTCCGCTAATGCCTACTACTAAAATCCCACCAACAAAGCTATCATGAGTCATATAATTTGCATCTAAACACAACAACCTGATTAGTGTGTGATTTCGCTTTTATAGTCTAATGATCCAAGTACTATGAACCCATCAGTTTGCCGGATTAGAGTGATGATTAGAAGCATCGGAGTGTGGTTTTATGCGGCGGCGAGCGAGGTCAAACGTCACTAAGAGGTCATCAATCCCGAAATCAGTGGGGAGTAGCGGGGGAGGAGGGTGGAGAAGGTAGGGGCGGCTCTCGTAAATAGAGATTACATCGATCGGACACGCGGCGGAGACACATATCGCTTGTAGACCAGTTGACGTCAAGTAAACGGGAATATTGACGCCGCGGATTGTGTCGAATAGTAATAGTTTAATGACGATAGTTTCCTGATAATGCCTCGGGTATCAGCGTACCTGTGTACACAGATTCCAGCATATTGGATGAAGATTTAGAGACGCCTAAGGCGCGCGCACTCCACCAACCGACCAAACTTCGCCGGATCCCCGCCGCCAACACACCACCGGTCGACTGCTCGCCTACAGGAAACTGGGGGGACGACGTGTTATATACACTCAAAATATTGTCCCAGTTGCTGGAGCACAAGCTCCCACGGTGTACTGTTTTAATATGATTAAAATACAGACATGGCCCATCGAGATATATCGTCGGCCAGTGCCTCCGAACTAGACTCTCCTGTTAAACCTTCGCTCCAAAGTCGAGAAGCAAACTACCCCCCCATTCTAGAAGCATTTACCATCCACTATATCTATTATGAAAAATTTGGTGACTGGTACATTCTAAGAACATCCTCTACAACGTAAAAACGGTTTTAAATAGTTGATGTTAAATAGTTTGGAAAATTTATAATGGATCTATTTGAGGAGCATACTCTGACAAATGCGAGAAATTAGAGGCATTTATGATCCACTGTATTACGAAAATCCTTTTTTAAACTGTCACTGAGAGAAACCTTGTTAAGAATGCCGGTGTAAGTAGTTTAGAGAGATCGCTAGTTTCCCTTTGAAGGTGGATCTAATAGAATTTTCTTCTTTCGGATTTTCCACAATTTGTGACTTCCGTGGAAGAAAATGATGGCGAGGGTAGTAACGCAAATTGCGTTGATTCTGAAAGGAAAAGGCGTGCGCTGGGTGTGGCGGTGGGGTTGGGGGAATTCGATAACTGAGTGACAGGAGTAAAGTGAATATTAGTACTCTCACGAGTAGTAGTTGCACGCCCTCGGAAGCGATGCTCTTTCGCAGACGGGTATAATACTTCTAATGAATATAACGATTTGCTGGAATGGTCGGGCAAAGGCAGACTCGGAGAAGGAGGAGTCGGGGGACGCGTAATAGTATTAGGCCTCGACTGAATTCAATGAAAGCAACCCCTGTAGATGGTGCGTGAACCCAGGGATACCACACGGAAGCCTTCCCCTAACTGTACCCCTGACAATCCGGATAATCTCGCGCAATACCGAGCGATGACTCCCCGCTATTTTTCCGCCCTCCGACAAATTGCCGCGCCAATAATTACTACGTCAGGTCCAAGTGAATGCCTCGTTATTACGTTTCGATTAACGGGGCTGGCCAAGGATACTTATGGAAATCGCAATCAGTTGAAAAGGTCAGCCCCTCTCTCCCGATCCGAGGGAAATCGCGCTCTTCTCGATGGGAGAGCAGCCTTTCAAAAAAAGCAGCTCGGTTAAACTTCAACTTTTCACGGCGTCCATGCTAACCCTCGAGGAAATAAGTAATATTTCCGGATTTTTATGCCGCTACGTGGCTCGAGAATCTAATTTAGTGTTCCTCCTCGTTACGACTGTAATTAATCATTCGCAACCCTTGGCTCTGAATGCTTTGTGTGTCAAGAGTTTTGCGTTGAATCTAAAAGAATTCGCAAGTACGAAATGTACATCGTTTATTATATTCGTCACGTAAATAGAAAGGAGTCTCGCAACGAGGAAGGACGGACAAAGGGCGAGAGAAACTTTCATCTTTGTAATTAACACACAGCTCTTATAAACTTCCTGTAATTGCATTGGCAATGTCAAAATGCCGGAGTAGTCTGGCTAGCATGTGGGGCAAGCCACGAGTCTGCTTTCATAATTAGTACTTAACAACTAAACGTCATACTCGGCTGCCTTGTAAAGCAGACGTCGCGACGCCATGCGAGCGGCAATCGACGCTTGGAGGTTGCAGACGACGTAACTGTAGACAATGAGATTGCGACGGGTTAATAATTACACTACCTGAAACCTCTGGATTTTCCCGCACTTCCCATCTGCTATGTATGCCCCTTGACGCGCTGTTCGCAATTAAGACTCGGAATGACTCTTCCGTCATTCAGTGACCTGACATTTCTATGCTTCCATCAAAGAATAGGTGCCACGATTCAGCCGCAGAATGAGAACTTCAATCCTGCAAAGAACACAAGAAATATCGATATATTGAACGCCTTCTTTCCAGTTTTTAATATATTATAATGTTTGTAGTATAAAATATATGCGTCTATTTGAATTCCACTCGGTTCTCCAGGGATCCTATTCATTTCTCTTGCAAGAACTCGAAAATAAGTACATCATATTTGATATTTCAACACTTCAATCAATAATAACGAATTTCTGTCATCTTCAAATTCATTTACTACTACAGTCCTTCTTTCGGAGACTGAATTCTCTACGGAGAGAAAGTCCAAAATTCCAAGGGCTCGAGGGATCATAGAAATTACCGTTGGATTATTTGTATCCTTTGGATTAACAGACACACAATTTCGGACTAGGATCCACAATGGGAAATTGCATCCGCTCGGAGGGACGAAGGGCAGATCGTGCTTGTTCGAATGCTAGGGGTTGTTACGACATCCCGTCATCGCGATCATTAATTGAGGACATCATACGGGATAGGTTGTAAGTGGCAGAAAATTGAACAGTCACGTTCCTTGCCTGATACGAATGCAGATACCCGCCACTACTAAACCAGTGGAATAGATGTGACAGTGGAACGTACTCTGGCTTTAATAGCCATTAGGCCGGTGCCGTTGTTAGGATGATACGGTTGTTGGAATAGAAACAGAGCTTGCCCGGAGACGGCACATCGACCTAATAAGCACGAGCTATAACAGCATTCGGGTGACACATGCAAACTGAAATACTTGGAAGTTTACACACTCGGTAAAGATCGAAGTGTTTTTTAACTTTGTATAAGCTTTATATATTTTGTCAAAAATAGTTGTGCGAAACATATATTTTTGAGTGTACAGGAAATTATTTGCTTTCACAAGAAAGTAAAGCGTGATTGGTCAGGTAAGAGCATGCGCGATTACTTGTCCACTCCAGTTCCATCGGAACGTCCTACGTACGCGTTCTATGGAATGCTATACCGGTTCCCATGGTATTCTTTGTCGGCTCGCTTGGTCTGGTCGCGATAAAGGACAGATCGCCCAGATATTCATTCGCCGAGGAAAGCAGGCTTTATTCCAACATAAGTTCGAAACGTGCTCGGCCCCGACGACGGCCTTATTGTTCGCTCGCACAGCAAGAACGCGAGCTCTCTCTCTCCCTCTTGGTGAGAGAGGAGAAGGCTGTACGTATAAGCGACGGGAGGCAAGCAGCAAGCCGACAGCGATGAAAAAATTATTCGGCTCGCATGAAAACCACGGCGCGTTTGGTACCCGCGTTTCCGCGTAATCCTCTTACAGCCGTTTTGGGCCAACGAGGCGCTCACAGAATTTGTATTATTACCGCCATGACTCTCTTCGCCAGACCGCTTTAATGTTCTATCTGCCGATCGTAGCGCACTGCCCTTGTTTATCGCGATGAAAGCTCTGATTTAACAGTACGCCTCTAATTCTATCGATATCATATTATCAGTCAAGCCATTGTCCACTGTTATTATCGGTTCCACCTTACTCACAATTCTTTGAAAAATGTAACACACGAATATACTCCACTAAAAAATTGTTAGGAGTTTATATTATGTGTAATCTGTTTGGCGAAAATCCAATGTAAGGGCGAATGGTTTCCTTGGAGTTGCAATTTCTGTTATTCGAGGTTTATTCTATCATTGCGAATTGTAAGAGAATTCGAAATGAATATTTGTGTTTCTCCGTTAAAAACTTACTTTTCTGTGAGAGATTTAATTGGTTTTATACAACGGGTGATTTATTTTTAGTAGAGGTTCTCGAAGGATTACGGTATGAATATAATGATGCAATGCCGGGTTTCTTGAAAATGGCAAGAATTGCAAATGCTCTGCTGCATGTATCGCGTGGCCCTGTTATTGAGGAGAAAAGTTGCCTGGTTGCCTTATTTGCCAGATGGAATGGTAGGTTCGGGGCGCAGGGAAGGGTAACGATCCTTCCTCAGCGGGATTCTTCGTGCTCGCTAATTACCGGTAACTTGTCCGCGGAAACGATGGAAACTAAAGTTCTAATTGTAAGAGTCGACCTCACCAGCCGACGCGAGAAGAACACGCAAATTGAGTGAATGGAATACTAACGAAGAGAACGAACTGCAGAACTTCGCGGATTAATTGCCGGCTTCTTTTATCCCGCCGCTCTTGCCAATCTAACCCCCTGGCAAAACTGATTAACAGCAGCTTGATAACACTGACCGATATCGAGGGCCCTCTCCACAGTAATCCGATGCTTTTCCTCTCTATCTTTATTCCGAAAATGTTTGAATAACGTATGAAAGAACCCCGCATCAATCTCACAATCCTATAGAGCTCTCGTTTAAAAAAAGCCATGTAAAACTGAAATTCTATTCATATTTACCATTCGTCCGACTCCAATACAATTTTCCGAAGTCGAAATAAAATAAAACTACGATTAAACCGATTTCTCGAAAAGGTACTCGAATTATAAAGAGATATCCAATTAAAAATACCTCGATTCACAGTGGATTTTATTTCATCTTTGACAGTAAATTAATTTACGAACTGGTACATTCGATTTCGTTGGCTGGTCGACATAAGTCAACTAAATTTAATGAACGAAAAGGGGGATGTGCCGTGACGTTTTTCAACTCGGCGATTGAGCGGGACAATTGATTCAATCGGTCGAAAAATGATTCTGAGTCGGCGGCTTAATGATTCGGGGGTTGAAAGGGTGTGTCTCTAATGGGAGCTTTGTCATCATTACGCGCCCTGTGTCACCATGGCAGAGCACCGCTTCCTCGGACTTCCGTCTACCGCAGCACACGTGCGCACACGTGTTAGACACAATACTCATTGGGAAGCGCGCTCGTTGCGGTTAATTTGCAACTGCTGCACCCCCGGATTATTGTCTCCTTGGGGAACTGGCAGCAAGATGTGCCTGCGTTCCGTGCACCCTCCTCTTTCTTCCCCCCCACACTCACATACCATTTTCAGAACTACTTTCCCCTGGCAATAAAGCGAAATAATCTTTATTCCTGCTGGTCACCAGCGGGGAACGGCGCTTCTGCTATTTTCCAACGACTCTAATGCCACTTTCATTAAGGCGATATAATTGGATAAAAGGGAAGTTGCTTATTTTTGCCGTACTATCAGCATTATACCCGGCGCAAGTAGCTATTAGTGAGATCGAACCAGTGACTATTCAACTCTTTCCGGATAACTCAATCTCTGATGCAATTATTCAGCGCAGGATCGAACGTTTAATCAGATTGGAATAGAAATTGCGAGTGCTTATAGGATTTACAGCGGGGGAGCACAAAGTATGGTATCGAAATTCACAAGCGAATACCCGTGATTATTAAATCCCTTTCCAATCCTTCTGAAGTGGGAAACTCATCGCAGAATTATTAATGGAATAAAACACCCCGCCAAAGCAGAAGGTATTAACAGTTGGATGCGTGTAAGCGACGCATTTTGCGAGAGTAATGACAAGGTAATAAATAACGAATCATGAAATCGGAATGTAAAAGGAATAATCCTATAGAAAATAGTAGTTACTCTAATTCAACAATGCAATGTTGTATGGACCCGCGTTTCATACCGAATAATAACTCTTTGAAGAAAAATAGCAGCTTAGTTCGCGTCAGAGCAAGATGCTTCTGGTAATGTATGTGGTCCCATACATATATGTATGCGGCCTGCTTATTTTTTTCCGGACGCGATCTTGCTGGCTGCGGAGGGTTTAACGGACGTAATAAGTGTTTGCATTCCGTACTTGGCCAAGATAAGCCCGATCACATTTCAACGTCATGCAGCTCGCGGCTTTTCCCCCCGAACTCCGCAAGGTCCGGAGAAATCGAGTGGCCCTCCCTCCCTCCTCGTATCTTCTAGGTATTCCTTCCACTTTTTTCCCGAGGCTGGACCGCTACAGGCTCCGGCCGATATTTCAACGGCAAGCCAGAGAGAGAGAAGAAGCAATTTATCGCGCAAGCTTAAAGGCATTACTCAATGCTAATAATCGAGCTCGAACCATGCCGCTCGCCCTCTAATACTATTAAGTTCGCCCTAAAGTTCCATGACTATTAATACTGGAAACTTCTGAATTATGAAGAGAACTTGCGGCATAGTTAACAATTATAAAGAAGAACAGAATGAATATTTAATGTCCACAAAGGTTTAATTGAATATCGAGCAAGAGTTCCAGTGAGTGGTGAATGAGATAGTTGGGCTGTGTGTGGGGGAGCAGGGTATAGAAATTGGATTAGAAAATATGATCGAAAATATAAGGTGGTGCCGAAGGGCTTGTCAGCCACTGACCGAGAGAGTTTAATGAACATGTGGGAAATAGGCTTATCCAGAAAGCCGGCAGTACGATCTCGTTAAGTGGAATTATCCGGGAAAGGGGAGCGCGGATGGGTAAGTGAGTGAGGCCGCGGTGAAGGAGTGACTTTCGAACCGCGAAATATGAAGCTGCAATCTCTTAATTGAACGCGGCCGGCGTGTCGTATCGCGTAACGCCGCTCCCAGGAAGCCCTGACAGCTTCAATTATCCAGTCACTCGGCGATTGAGCAAGTAAAGTTGCGCAATGTCCCCAATCTCCCTGGAAGCCGAGCCCTTAAGCACGCGTGCCGATTGTCGAGGAGCGCAGAGGGATGCTGCTGCTAGTGCTGCTGCTGCTGCTGCTTTGGCCGACGCTTCGGGCACGTGCTTCTATTCCATCTACTAGACTATGTAATGTCTATTCTATTCCCTGCCATGTAATATCTCCGTCAGCCGGTGCAATTACATATTCTGTCCGCGAAGTTTATTCGTGACGGGACTTTTTTAACGAAACTGTAACGTAGCCTCGCCCGAAGATGCCATCATGGGGATCGATCGAGATGAAATCCCTCAGCGAGCTGTGGCTTTTCGCGAGAACCACTTGACTAACTACTTGCACGTGTTAGGCAACGCGTGTTGAGCTTACTCCATTTTTTATTCGTATTTCCCCGATTCTTTTAAGATACTTATTCTCAACAATTCTTACAGTTTTGTTATTAAGTCTGGGTTAACATTGATGGATTAGTTGTAATGTAACTATGATTTATACTATGTAGAAAGCTTGACCATGAGAACCAGTGTAATTAAACCAATCGAATTGGTTCTACGCCCATAGAAAATAGTCGCCTTTCCGAAAACTCATTTCTCGGGTAGCATAACGCATCCGGATGCATAGCTACATTTCATCAGAGGGACTCTTTGCTACTTCGCGTCATTTGTTAGCCTCGAAAGCCACCGCGGGAGTGGATTAAACCGAAATCCCATCCTTTGTAGCCGCAGACACAGTAATAACTACGTCGGGACTCTCTCTCTCTCTCTCACTCTCGACGTGTACTTCCAATTTACGTTGGATACCACAGCGACTAAACTCATTTCCGCCCAGGCCAATAATAAATTCCGGAATAAAGAGGGCCGAGGAATGATGCGCGTTCCTGCGATTTTCATCATCGGAGAGTTATTCCGTGCGCCCTCGCAACGAGATGATGAATCCAGCTTAGCCTTGGCGAAATCTCGCTGAAGTAAGACTGTGTCCATAATATCACGAGATTAATGTCGAACCTACAACGGGCCAGAGGAGTTTCTCCTCTAAGAAGAATGAACAGCCGTCTCTTCTGCAACTCGAATCAAAGCTAGCTCTCAAAATTGTGTACATTTAACTAGCGAGTAACTTAATATTTAAATGGAATAACGGAACGAGATCCCAATGAATTATTAACAGTGTATACACTGACTTTAATGGAAGTATGTTTTGAAATTTGCAAGTTTCTCTCTGTCAGCACTTTGCGTTGAATGGAATCTATTACTATTAATGCACATAAGGGGATAAAGAAAATAATCTAGATAAAAATGATCTACGGTAAGAGTATATCGGAGGTGATAGCGGATGGCATAACTCCTAAGATATGCGATAGACGATCAAGGCAGACGTGGAAGGATGCAGTGCGTATCTATTAGCGGGAAGCGTCGGCTGGCAATTCCCGCGTGTGCCGTCCATAAGAGGGTCCTTCCCAGATAAATAAAGGAGGCTAATCTCAGTAGTATGGCTCGACTTGCCTTACGTATGTATGAAGGGTCCGGAAGCCGACGGACTCTCTGTGTACGGTGCGAGGCGAGGAAGGAAGGAAGGAAGGAAGGTAGACGGTAGCAGGCTGTCGACGAACTTGATGTAGAGCCTCGAGAGACGGCCAACGCCGGGCACAGACATTGAATTATGCCCGTAGGCTACCCCCGCCCGAATCGCAAACTTGTTATCCGAGGTTATGACAGTGCAAAACTGCCCGTCGTTAGGTCCACCTTCCAAAGAAACCTGGCGCATACACGCCGCCCTTCTTTCCGCGTCGACTACCGCCCGCGGCATAATTCCCTCCTTTGTCTTAGACCGTTTCGATATGATTTTAGACGGCGAACTTAAAGCGCATGCTTGAAGCGAGCCTCTAGAAAAAGTTCAACATCACATCGCACAATTTTGTCATTTTTCACCGAGAAATACTTTGAGCAGGGTAGTTTGACTGACTTGCAATTATTAAAGGTCCATTGTTAACGTACAGGGTGATTCACTTGCCTTTGAATCAGAACTCTCCTAGCCCTTATTTTTTTTGGTGGACTTCCCGACCTTCCCCGGGACTGAAATTTGGTGGAGAATGTGCCCTTGCGTCAAGGAAGAGGTGATATAAATTTCAGAGCCCTAGCTCAAAGTTTAGCTTTTCACCTATTCCCGACCCTCGAAAATGCTCAATTTTTTCAAGTTTCTCAAAATCGGCCGAACCCGGGATATTTTGATTGTTTTCGTATCAGGGTGGATACAGAACAAAGAATCCGTGAAAAAAAGTCCGGATTCGCAACGAGAACGGGTCGAAAAACCGTCCAGAAAAGTCAATTTTTGCTCATTTTTAACGGTTTTTATTTTTTTTGGTGGACTTCCCGACCTTCCCCGGGGCTGAAATTTGGTGGGTAACGTTTTTTTGCATCAAGGAAGATACCATAAAAATTTCAGAGCTCTGGCTCAAAAATTTTTTTTCGGCAAATTTTTCTTAAGGCATACCCCTTCAAAAATTTACGATTTTTCGAAGGTTCTGGGACTGGAACGAAAGCTTGATTTTTCGATAGCTCGTGTCCCAAAACGGATAAAAAACATAAATGTTGTGGGGGAAATGCCGGAATTCGACCGAAAACACATGGAAAACCGATCTGGAATATTTCATTTCGATGGTTTTCCTCATGTTTTTTATACTTCCCGACCTTTTCCGGGGCTGAAACTTGGCGGGGAATGTTTTTTTGCGTCGAGGAAGAAGTAGTAAAAATTCCAGAGCCCTAGCTCAAAATTCATTTTTTCGCAAATTTTTTAAGGCATACCCCTTCAAAAATTTTCGATTTTTCGAAGGTTCTGGGACCGGGACGAACGCTTGATTTTTCGATTCCTCGTGTCTCAAAACGGATAAAAAACACCAACTTAGTGGGGGAAATGCCGGAATTCCACCTAAAACACGTGGAAAACCGATCTGGAATATTTCATTTCGATGGTTTTTCATATGTTTTCATGACTTCCCGACCTTTCCCGGGGCTGAAATTTGGTGGGTAATGTTTTTTTGCACCAAGGAAGATACCATAAAAATTGCAGAGCCCTGGCTCAAAATTTTTTTTTCGGCAGATTTTTCTTAAGAGTTTGCCCATCGAGGAGGAGTTTGCACGCGAGGCTATAAACAGGTTGAAACATGTTGAAACAGGTAGAAACAGGTAGAAAGTCTCGCTGGTTTTTCCCATATTTTTTGGACTTCCCGACATTTTCCGGAGCTGAATTTTGGTGGGGAGTCTCCCCTTGCATCGAGGAACATTTGATATAAATTTCAGAGCCCCATATTTTTGGCCATCGAAAATATCCAATTTTTGGTGATGAGTCAAAGGCAAGTGACACCCTGTACATTTGAATTAATTCTAATTTTGAATTCAAATGTGTTGGAATTGCACAATTTAAATTGTATTAAACAGTAAACTTACAATTAGATACATTGAAATCAATCAATCTGCACTACATTCACAGGCAATAAATAGTGCAACAAATGCCAATTGTAACGATATTTATAAAGGGCAATGGGAGATTGTTTTAGCTGGCATTGAGCAGTACCAATTCCCTGTGCGAATTGGCCAACATTCGCGTTTAAAGGCAATAAATAATTGTAAGTTCGAATCTCGATAAATATCGGTGAGAATTAAAGTCAGAATTTACGACTATGGGTAAGAAAAGGGAGTTGAGAGGGAGAGGAGGGCCTTGGAAATAAGTCAGAGGAAGTTGCGTGGGTAGGATTCCGACGATTATGGGGTTCGGGAATCCCGTACTCCGCGAATTCGCGGATGCTGTGTCAGATTGGACCAGGGAAATTTATGCCCCTGACAAGCAAGGCCTAGCGCCCCGCGAAATTAGTCCTCGGAATAATTGACTGGCCAAATTACCCAGCGAAATCTCCATTTTCCGTGCTCCACATACTCGCTAGAAGCTTCCTACCCTTGTTACTTAATTATCCATTGTCACTGACAACGAGCTGCACATCCCAAATCTTTTTAATCACGATCATCCGCACGATTTCTTTTGCAATTATTCTCTGATGGTAAATATGATAATTGCAAGTTACTTTCTACCGGAAGATCCAAGATTTCGTGTAATTAAACTGGGTGATTCGAATTAGTTAAAGTTGAAAATAGAGTTGTTAAATTGACAAGCTGTCCAAAAACTAGATGATAACTCTGTAACTGTATAATGAGTCGCTGTAAAAAGCGCTCATTAAATGTCAAAGCAGAAAAGTTTGAAGTAACTATCTATCTTGAAACTATGAGGAAGACTGACACCAAGAGGAAGTTGGAATCAGCTGGAAGGAAAGGGAAGTGCTCCGAGGGCAATACTAGTATTTCCTCTGGCGTATTATACAGAGAGGGCCAAAATATTTTAGCCAAATGCTGAAATGCTGATGTGAAGTAACTGTGGACCCCCAGCCTGCTTTAAACAACCCCCAGATATTCAGAACGGCTCTACTTCTTCCCCAGTACCTTCCCACAGATCACCATTTACTCTGGCGCGCCTTTTTTCGGCTTTATCCTGAAGTACGCTCCACAGAATTTATCTAACGCTTTCAAGAGAGCCCGAGTGAAACGTCTTCCATCAACATTCAGAATCCGGCAGATATCGGTCAATTTCTCCCACTAAAATCTTTGAAAGAACAAAGACAAAACTTAAAGCGGGAAATAATATTAAACTAAATGAAATACCTCCAACAAACTAAACTCTAAATGACGTTAAAACTAAAAATAACTAGGGCAGAATTCTCTACAAAATTCCAAGAGTTTCCGAAGCTCTTATCATTCCATCGAGCGCAACCACCATTCGCCACAGACGCCCTCGAAAATGCTGTGTGGCTCGAATGATGTCAGCGATGGTTGCGCCCTCCCGCATGCAGTAGGGAGTTGCACATCCAAGATCAATTGTCCCAGTGAGCAGCAATCCCTTTGTGAAATAACAACTCTATTACAAGTATGTACGTTCCCTCCGATCAGCGATCGCCCTTCCTTCCTTCCCAGCGGGCAGTGTTCCCCCATACACAGTACTAGCCGAAATTCGCAAGGGGAAACGGATGAAGGTGGTCCGGTGCTTTGTGTGCTAGCGATTCATCCACTTCGTTTCCGCGATGGTGGAAGCACGCCAAAGAATGCTCTCGGAATTCCTCTGGCCCCCCCTTGCTAACCACTGAAATGTATTCTCTCTATTTATCTTGCGCATTGTAAGCTCCTCAAGCGCACTCGACGTGACTTTCCCGCCCCCACTTATCCCCTCTCTTGCGCTCTTTTACTGCACGCGGCTTACACGCAATTCCCCTTTTCCACCCCCCTTTTGCACTCGTGCTATCTGTCTCCCTCTCTCTCTCGAGCAAGCGTGCCCAGAAAATGTAAAAATACGAAAAAGCTGAGTGGTTCTCTCCGAGACTCTAGAGTGTCTCCGATTCAGCCCTTTGTTCCAACCACACACACACACAAACACGCCCAATCCCATGAGAATTGCATTTCTGATTCAAGCCTTTTGGGAACAGCGCAGTTGCACCCTGCGCGGGATTATGATTCCGAGCACAAACTCCGATGCTGTAACAGTAAGACTGCAGTTGATAGCTCTTGCTAGCAGCGGATTTAGCTCGCATCTCGTGTAAAGGAGTGTAACGTTCCTCTGTTGGGGACTCGCGGAGTCTTCAAAGACATTATTTACTGCGATCCGTTCGATCTTCTGGTAAAGAAGTTCTTTCAAGAGAGAAGTTTCAATGCTTTGGGAATACGGATGGAAAATCTGTGTGGGATGTTATTGCATTGGAAATCGCTGGGGTTTAACATGGTTGTAACATGGTTATTATTCGAAGAGAAACGTGCAAAGAGTCCTCAAGATAGAATTATGAGGGGCGCCGTTCTGATTGTTGAACTTTTGCCAAACTTGACGACCCCTGCTTTGATTTAGTACGTGCAAACAGCCGTTCAGGAGAAAAATGGAGTTACGCGTGAAGATAATGCGCGAAAACCGGAGCAAACACATTACCGCGCACTTGCCAAGTTGGTCTAAGCTTGAAAAACCATTGACAGATCTGCCACCAACCGTTGAGAAATATTACTCTTTAAAGAATGTTATTTGAATGTTAATTCTAAATGAATAAAAACAGCCTCAAATGTAGTCTCCTTTTTCAAACACATAAATCTCAGAGTTCCTTTTCAAAATCACAATAACTCAAAGGCTTCGCTGGACATTAACGGAACTCAGTAATGCAAGCTGACAGACACGTCGACTAACTGCGACATAATCTTCATTCCCAATTGCTTGATGAGTCGTTTCCGTTTCGTGTTTAATTGATCGCTAATTCATTAGCCCGCAGGCTTCATTGAAATTATTGAAATTGAGAGCATTATTACGCTATGATGGGTGACTCGTCGACGTGGCATTAAATGCGACCTCATTGGTCAGCGCGCCTGTCAGCTTTGCTTCAACATGTCACTCGCAACAGTCAAAATCGAACTATGCGAATTCACAGTCCGTCAAACTCAGGGGAATCCCAGAAAAATATCAGCTGCAAATGACTGTCAGTGTTCAAGGTCGAATCAAGAACACTCGACAATGTGTAGAAATGGTTTATGTGACAATTAACGAGAATTCTACCAAATCTAGCGACTTATAATCGAATCGGCGTCAAAATGCATGTAAATTAATAACACACTCACTAACAGGCTGTAACATTACAAAGTGATTTTCCAACATTGCAGCCTGCGGCAAATATGTCAAAGCAAATTAGCTCGCGGTTGGTTTATTTCCCTCGAAAGCGAACACTACAATTAATAGTAATAATGCCGATAATGAAGTTAAGTTCATACTACAGAGAAATCAATATGAATGTCGAATACCATCTTACGATTTGCAACAGACGGAGACCCAGATAATTGAATAAATAAATCGAGTACTACTAAAAATATTAAATTAGAAACGATATAACTTGACGAAGATTAGTAAAGTTTGATCGAAGGTCATTAATGATCAAAGGGAAACGCGCGCCAGCATTTATTTATTTACTTTGAAGACTAACACATTTGGTGGCCTTTGGTGCGAGTGTAAATGAGGAAGGACTGGGTTTAGGTAGCAGTAGAGCAAGACCTACCCCACCCTAAAACGCAAAACTCCGCAGCCTCCACTAATTCCATTATCCCAACTGTTGATCCCAAGATTCTCGAACACCGCTTAAATTTACATTATCTATTGCATTGGAATATAAAGTTTCCTAATAGTATAACAGACACATCCAATCCCACTTTGGTTTAAGGCTTTCTCTCCCCCTACATTTCTTTTTTGTTTGGCCACATAATTAAAGTCTTATAATATAATGTTGTATTCTATAATTTCCAGACATCAATGCATATTTCTCGTTTTCAATCATTCCCAATTAGGGAATACGAAAAAGAAGAGAAAGGGGGATCGAAATCAATCAGTAATTCAGGAAAGATCCTTATGTGTATTCCATAATTTGTAAGAAATGCAAGAAATGATCTACTTTCTGGTCTCAAGAGATTATTACCTTCAATACTTTTTACTATTCAGTACTTCCCAATTAATGGGAATTATTGAAATTAAGGACTAACAAAAATAAGAAAAGGGAGAATTAAAATCAATCGGTAGTTGAGAGAAAATCGTTCCATATGTTCTACAATTTCTACCAAATGCAAAAAACGATCTGGTTTCTGTTCTGAAAAGATTACTACTTCGAAATATCAATACCCATTCCAAGTTCTCAATCATTCCCAATTAAGGAATACAAAAAATCAAGAAAATGGGGATCGAAATGAATCGTTAAGGGAAGGAAAGATGGAAGCATCGAAGGATGCTCGTTGATCCCATTGCAGGTAAATGAACACGCAAGAGTCTTTAGCGTCTCTAGGACCGCATGATCAGTGTGAGTGGATGCTCTCCGACGGTTGGCCACGGCTAGCCAGGAGAGGCGAGCGAGTGAGCGCCAGTTACGGATCGGGCGATACAACGAGAGGGCCAGATAAATCCAGCTCTCCTCTCGCCTCTGCAAATAAATAGAGAAATGAAATGTGGGTAGTCGGTAGTAGGTGGATACGGTGTACATGGCTGAGGGTCCAGTGTAAGCTGCTCTAAAGCGCATCCAATCTCCGCGAAGATGCAAATAGAGGCGTAGAGGCGAGGAGCGGACTGGCGCGCCCCATAGAACTACTTCCTCCGGCCAGAATGCGAGTGTTCGCCTTTTCGCTTAAACGGCTCACCGCCGGTGGTTGCATTCAAACACCAGGGGAGCGTGCCTCATCCCTCTCTTTACAGGACCACCGAAACTCTCCCACACGCCGCTTTTTCTCGGATATATCAGAGAGAGGCATATTGAAGGGGCCGACGCTTTTCCCTCTTCCCTCACACACACACACACACACTCATCCGCCAACTTCCACTACATTCTTCTACCTCTCTTTTACCCTCTTTCTCTCGCTCAAGCATCCTTCGATCGACCTTTGCTCTCCCTCTCTCTCTCCCTCTCATTCCTACACACACACTCACTCAAATCTTCCCTGGCAGAGTCGAAGCTTTTTCTACTAGAATTTTATCGCAAATTAAATGCACACGCTGCTACTGCTACTGCAGTTGCAACTGCGGGAATTCCGATTCGGAATCTCCGAGTTCGTCGCGGCACGGGGCTTACCCAGATCCGTGCGCCGATAGGGACTTCCACTGGGAGTAATGTGCCTGTTATTGCTGAGCGCGGTTTGATTACCGTGCCAATAGGCTGATAAGATCGGCCACGATGTATTGGACCGCCCGTTTTACTGAGAGTACTTTACTGGAATTACTGCTATGTTATGTTATGCCAAACAGACTCGCGGTGGAAACTCTGTTAATTTTTCCCGGATTTTTTTTTCAAGTTCCCCCGAATATTGATCTTCTTCAACCTACTCTTTTTGTGTTTGAAGAGTTATTAAATCATGTGGCCCTGCAAGTAGTTCAACGGGAGAGTACAACTGTAAGTTTGTGATGAGTGTTAAAATATTGAAAGGGATCGAGTAATAGCAACTACTTTTGTGTGCCTTCTCAACAGAAGAGTTGAACATTGTCGGTAACTTGGAGCTACTTGTTCTCATTGTACATTTCCATTAGAAAGATCTATATTTTTCCAGTCATTCCCTAGCTTTTGACGCGCGTGTTTGCCAGTTAAGTGGCAAACATATTTGGCAGGTTTTTTGCATCGGGAAGTGATACCTGGTCGACGATATGCCGGCTTTAAAAAGTACACCGGCATTCCGGATTCCAGTGCATAACTGCCGATACCGAAAAGCCCTAATTGGACTTTTTGTTTCGCGCAACGGAAGAGAGTAATGTCGAAGAACACGGAGAGCGAACGCGGCGGCGATCAATGAATGGATCAAATTATTCCATCGATTTGCTTCGGGAGCTTTCGCGACTACACTCTGCGCAAGGATCAGCTATCTCGCAATGCCATCATTCCAGAACTCCGTTTTTCCCATCGGCTTGCTTGGGTCGCGCGATTTTCCGCCGTATTATACCGACGGTGCACACAAAGCCTGTTTCCGAATATCGCGTACAATGATGCCGCAGAAATACGATTTTTCACAATGGGAACGCTCAACTGCCATTGGAAGGGAACCGATATAACAATGCTGCACTCATTCCCTGATGATTTCTACATGTGTATGGATACATGCCCGTAGAATTTATAATAAATGGAGTATCCTTAACGGTTGACAGTATTCATTTAAATCATCCAGTATTTATGATAAAATTTATTATAAAACGAGGTCAACACTCTCCGCTGAATGTCGCACCAAAATGTTTCATATTTAATGATGCTTGCTAATTAAACTCGAAAGTATATTCCATTGTTTCGGTTTCGAAAAGGGCACGGCTCTAATTATGTGAGAGCCAGAAACTGATTTCACTGCCGGAGAATTTACATCTCCATCTTTCCAGCGGCTGCGGACTGTGTTACGTTTCCCAGGGAGATCCACTTGCGTGAGAGTGTCATTTATTTGAAAAGGAAATCTATAGAGCAGCAACGAGAGAGGGAGAGAGAGAGAGGGCTGCTGGATTCGCATTTGATAAAGTGGGTCGTCGTTGCAAAGTATATAGTTTAAATGCGAAACTCATGAAAGATAAATGGGTCGGGTTTTAGTAGAGGTACATGTGAAAATTCGCGTTCGAATAATACGGCCGGCTTTTTGTTCGACGCGGACAAAACGCAACACGTGTATTTTCGCTGGATTAGTACACGCGCTTTATATTCGTTTGTCGTGGACGATTGGCCGCTTACACGGAATTAAAAGACTTTTGTTCCATCGCGCGGAACAATTCTCGTGCGCACGCTTGCGCGCGCAACCAGCGAATCATCGAACATTGATGCTGACAATCTTACTGCGAACTTTATTTAGCGTCCCTCGAAATTGTAGTGCTGTCCGAGACTATTATTATCGATGTTTCACAGGCCGCTGCGTGTCGAATTCGTTTTGCAATCGATGATATCAGCGAGGGAGCGCGATTTTACTCGCTGGTCAAATTGTACAGTGTTACATTTCCACGGCAGCAGTTTCATTCGACGAATCACAAAACACGGAAAAATCCACGAAAAAAGAAAGTCTCTTAAGAAGCGTAAATTTACAAAATTATAGCAAACCGTTAAAAAATCTTTATCATACTTTTTCACAATATTAAAAGTGTACAGTTCAAACTCGTATTTTCTATTCCATACCATAACACTTTGAATAACAACTTCTCAAAGACTGCATCCAAACGAAGCAAACAAAAACGCCGAAGAAAAACATTCTCCGAAACTCGCTGGGAGAACTACGTCAAACTGAACTTCCAATATCACGATTGCGGGAAAAGTGAGAGGGGCGGCGTGCAAAATACTGGCGGTAATACCGCAATGGCCATAAGCATTATCAATGACAGAGGAGGACATATGCATGGGGGGTTGAAGGAAGAAGAGTGGGCAAGCGGGGAAAGTGGGTCAAAGAAAAGTAGAAGGAGGCTGGTGGCTCGAGCCGATAGAAAGGTCGGTGCATCAAAAAGATAAGGAAAGGGTAGGCGTGCGCATGTGTGTATGTTGAATATAAGCGGGGAGGGAAAAAGGGCTGGAAGAGAAGAGACAGAGAGGAAAATGGGCCATTGGTCTGGTAAGGGAGGGCGGCGTGCATAAAACCGTGGCGGGCGATAGGTAGCGGCGGCATGGGGGTGAGCCGATGTATCGAGCAGCAGCCTTCCGGAGTATAATCGTGATATACAGCCAATATTACGGGACACATAGATACTGCAACAATGCTTTCAGGCGCAGCAGGGTATATGAAAGCGTGGACCAGACCGAAAGCAGCAGCCACGGCACGGGGGCCATGGGAGAAAAGTAGGATTAAGCTTGCCACGATCTATTGGAATCCTGTTGTGTTCCTCGGACGCCCCCCACCGCCGCGGCCCATGCCGCCCATCCCGCCCATGCCGCACTCCTAGTCTGACCAGCCCTAGCATCCCCCGAAATTAGAAAATTTCTGGCGGGCAACCGGCCAGAAGAATAATGGCCGCGGCCGAGCGTGTCATGACGATAATTAACGCCCACCGCCGCTTTTTCCCTTGCTTTCTTTGCTCCTGTCGCCATGTACAATGTATATCCCTGCGAGAAGCTTTGTGGTGTTATACTAGCCTCGGTATTTGTAGCCTTCATCCCTCCCTGCCTACTATGTCTGACATGGATTATGGCTTCTATTGAACTACCGGATTTTCGGTATCGAAAGGAATTTCTTCATGCAAACACCGTCGTTATCCTGATAGCCAGTAATGGTTCAATCGTTCGTGTAATTAGGAATCTTGAAAGATCATTCAACTACAAAATGCAAACATTAATAATAACTCTTTATGATTTAGGAACAGATGCGACTTTGGCATGAATCCCGAACGAACGTTGAACTATCAATCAAAACCGAAATCCCATTTCTCACACTTAAATTATACCCTCGAAATATGAATAAATTCAACAGCGAAAGATCGGTGCTCAGAGATTACGAACTGACTGGGCGTTCGGCGCAGAATGGTTCACTCGCTAATTCAATTATACCGAAATGACGAACGAGTGCGCGTGTTCCGCATAAGCCGTGTGCGATTGGCGGGGGCGAGTTTGACGCGCGGTGCGAGTCGGCGGCTTGTTAACAGAGCGCGCAGGTTTCCCGGCGGAAAATCGTGGCGCCGAGCAGTGTAATCGGCGAGTAATGCCGGTGAAATTGTAGGTGGGGCCGAGAGTACATGGAGGCCGAGGTCTGCTCGGATTTTCAATTGGTTTCACGGCCGGCAATCCCCTCCCCATACGTATACGCGCGCCCCGTCATCGAATGCCGGATATTACCGTGCCGCGAAAACGACATGCCGAGTGATCACCCATGTGGTCTTTCCTCCCTCGATGAACGAACCTGCCCCTCCACCGCGACCCACCCCTCACGTCTACCATCTCCTTTGACCTCTGTCAGAATTAATTAACTCCCAGCCGAACGATCCTACGCACCAATATGGAAATACCAGACGAGCTATTGGTATTTCGAAATACGTAATAAAATACGATCGAAAGGTTGCTGTCTAGTGGATTTCTTTTTAAGTATTGTTGTGTCTATATCCTCCCTTAACATAGAAGTGTCAGATATTTAATCTAGATTTGAAATTAAGATTCTGTTTGTCTAAGAATAGCCGTCAGAGGAACAGATTGCGTGGAGGAATGGTTGGTACTGACAAAGAGAAAGATAGTGTTCTTTCCAGTCTATCTGGCCCGAAAGTCCCGCGAGTGCAGTCTCACCTGACGTCTGATAAGAGACGAGGAACTCGCAGAGCTTTAATAGAGATAGAAACGACAGGAGGAAAAAGAAGCAGCTTGCTCTGCATTCCGCTTTGTTGCTCTCTGAAAGAAGATTCTAATAAGTCAGGCTTCGGAGTTACTCGGGACGGCAAGTTTAAAAGTCCGTCCACGTTCCTGCTACACTAAAGATGGTATCCTCCTTTTATTATTTCTCGCTCCGCCGGAAGTTCGAGGAGGGAAGCTTCGAGAGTACTTCACGCTTCACTGAGAAATAAAATGTACTCTCTGTAAATGTAAGTCTATCTGGGCGATGGTGTTGCCGCCACGGCGGCGGCGGTGGCGGCGGGCAGCGTCGCCGAAGTTGCGGGATTATTTCGCTTGCTCGATAAAACGCCTGGCGAAAGAAGAAAAGAGTATTTACTTTACGGCCCTCTCTCTCATATTGCACCGACAGGCTTTGCAGACAAAAGTGTATCTTGTTGCGAACTTGAATCCACATCGTAAATTGCACTTCGCGCGCGCGCGCGCACACTCCCCTTCTTCCTTCCAGGCCACGCGCGCTCTCGTGTAATACGCCGTTTATTCTGTCCACCGAAACGTGCTCCCACACAATTCCTACTGTAATACTGCACACTGCTACGCCAGCGCCAATAACTCGCTCCTACCGTCTGTCCTCTAATGGAATTGTACCCACTCCGAAAAGTATATCTCCACTTTTCCAGCTTCCGCGATCGCAAATATCAGACTAATTGGGAAAGCGTTCCGCGGACTCTCCTCCAATTCATCATAGAACCCCGGGGAAAGTACGCACGTAAAATGTTTGATCGAATTGTGCCCGGCAAAATGAATTCCGATATTTGATAGCAATGTCTACTTCATTGGTATCACGTGCCACTCGAGTAGTTACAAGACCGAGCACTAAGTTTCTCAGCGTACATCCTTGCCGTTCTCGTTCCAGCCCCTATAAACTCTTACGACTTTCCAGTTCAATATCCACACACGTCAACTTTTTATAACTGATTTCATTTCTCCCCGGCGGCGGCGGCGGCGACGTCGAACTTTACGACTCCTGACAAATGAAAATCCTGCCGGTCGATCTAGCCGTTAATACTTTTCATTATTAACCAAATACGATCGTTGTAAAGCTTACTGTACACGAACACATTCTGAATTAGTTCTCAATACGTGTTGTAAAAGCAAACGATTCGCAGAAGCATATATTCTCTGGAAAGACTGCAGAACTATTTGTTTAAACTTTCGAGATTCGTAGAACTATTTCAAACAAAAGCAGAACTCTTAAATATTTATGATGTTCCGCGGAATGATATGCTAGCTTCAGAGACATGCTGTCGAAGGGACAAATGATTTACGAGCGGAGAACTCAGAGAGAGAGAGAGAAGAGAGTTCCTTCGCAGCGCTCACTTGTCACTCTCGGCTCGGCCGCGGAGACTTCAATCTGACAGGATTTATTTCACCGCGAATCAAGCTGCGACCGCGCTCGACCGAAGTGCCATTATTTCCAGAAGCACTTCACGCCAGCTTTTCCATGGACTACCATGCCGAGCAACTTTGAATAGAGTTGGGGGGAGAATGAGTTCTCCCTTTGGCGGGACTCTGTCGAGCTGAATGATCCCAGCGAGCGTGAAATTATTTCTCCACTATATAAATGACAATCCTGTCATAGTGACAGTAATTTTGATCTTGCCTATAGTAAACTGACTCCAAAAATACATATATCTTACAAGTATTTGAAATAAATATGTGTTTACGAATTTAAAAATGAAATAAAAGACTACACGAAGTTTACAATTTCTATTGAAAGATCAATATTTGCCAGAGTTTCTTTCAGAGTGAAATCAGCTCAGTCGAGACCAAGCACACACGAATATCAAATTTGTAGATGCAGCAATGTCGAGCATAAATGGTATTTATGATTTTTCAAAGAAACAAATATCGCGAGAGCGTGATAGGGCAGCGCAAGCCGAGGGTATCAAAGTTAAAGCAATTCTGCAGGCCGATTTCCCAAGTTTCTCGAAAAACTCGAGTGGACCGATTGCTCGGGAATAGAGAGTGCGGTCGAGCACGAATGTTCGCCACAAAGCAGAAGTAGACTCGCAGGGCACAATGCAGAATGTGCTGTCGGCCACTACGTTTCGAAGGATACGAGTGAGAGCAGTTTGGCGAGAAATCACATCCAGCGGGAGAATTGGAGGTGCACAAAGGGGGACACGGTACGCGCGCGGGTGTACTAGGCAGGCAGGCAGGCAGGCAAGCAAGCAGGCCGAGTTTCGTTCGGGTCAGTCGCTTTCCAGAAAGTTAATAAAAATGCTGCCACGGCCGAGTGCGTGGCCAGCATAGCCAACTAGCGGAGCCCAAGGGTCATGGAATCGCGCGGGGTTCGTTCCCTCTCCTAGAGAAACTCGATTTTTCCTGCTAGTTACAGCTAGTTACCTTTTCCCCGACTTCCACTTTTTAGCGAAGCCAACCGAAGCCAACACCGTAAACTCGCCGCGATGATAAATCTCCCCCGGGGAAAAATGCCGGCTTTGCCAATGAAGGCCAATTAATAATTGAGGCCAATTCTTCATTTCGGTGGCACAGCCTGAACAAACTTTCCCTCGGAACACTATTTAGCTCCACGATGAATTGCCACCGATTGAGCCATCCTTCCCTCAAACGGAGAGAGCAAGGGAAGACGAGGTACGCGCGTTCATTTGCCGTTCGTTTATTTAATTGAATGAGGAATGTGGAATATGTGGTTGCAAGTTTTACTCGATGGTGGTGTATTGGCAGTGGTGGTGGTTAAATTCAATTTTTGAACCTGAGTCTGAAGAGTCGTTTCCACCTACGCAGGCTTTTGACCCAGTTCCTACGACTCCAAAAAGAGTAGTGATTTCTCTCTCTCTCTGACACGAATACACTCTTACTCTCCGCGATCAACTTATGCTGGCTTACGAGTGTTATGGGAGCCAACCAAAAGGAAGACTAATGGAAGAAAACGCTGTGTCTCTCCCTCTAATTCTATCCTCGGCTTGTTCCTTTCTTGACTCACTTTGTGCTCGATATACGAGAGCACAGCATACAAGTACGATCGAGCACTTGGTGTGTGTGTGTGTGTGTGTGTGTTGGTACAAGAAAAACGTTTATTTATGGCAGCGACCCAGATTGATGCTTAACTTAATCCAAGGCTGTTCAATCATCCCAAGCATCCCCCGTTGTTTCTGATAAGGCGCAGTGCCCTGTGTACTCTATCGGCGAGCTCTTATTAACCGGGAAAACAACATCCCCCACATGCTGCGCAGTATCGCATGCTCCTCTCTCTGATGATCGCCGACTCACCCCCGCAGCTCTACTGATTTCCCGTCAGAAGCTCTGATTCACTGCCTGTCCGCGTCATGTCCGTGCTTCGTATATTCGCATTCCGACGATCGCGACGTCCTCCCGCTGCTCTTATACCAAGCTGGATCAATCTCCCTTCGCTCTTACTCGATTTGATGATGATTTAGTTTGCATGGAACGCATACTTCGAGGTCGAATCCTCTACTTCCGGGATTTCTTGCCACGATGCGTCTCTGCTAGGCAAAGATACCACGCGATCTCTTCATATTCCCCAAACTTTCTCTCTCTCTCTCTCTGCCTCGCGCTCGCGCGCCTTCTACAGTTCTGAGAGCTCGCAAATATACCTGCCAGGAGGAAAAATAGAGACAGTTTGAGCCTGGAGCTCAAGCGTATCGAAGACAAACTTCCGCTACGCCTTTTGTCGTTTGCAGAGCACGGGCAGACAGACAGTGCGCGGTCGCCGAGTAAACGGAGAGACAAGGAGTGGTCCTGCCGAGTCAATTGAATATTTTCAATGATGTCAGTAGCGGGAGTGGTATGACGCTCGGTGGATTCGTCCCACTGAATATTTCACTATCGAATGGCAAGGTGACACGGCAGCACATCTCCACTTCGGGGAACGCCTCTTTGATGAAGAGAACCGCCGCTGAAGGAAAGTACTCCGGGCGCTTCCTCATCAAGTAATAACTCCATCCTCGAAACCCATACATATATATGTATATATAATATAGTATATATATGTATGTAGAGGTACATAGAGGAGCAGCGAGAGAGAGAGGGAGAGGCGACGGGGCTCTTTCAGGCGAATTTTCGGTGCGATCTGGGACAGTGTGCTCAGTCAACGAAGCGTTATTAAAGAAATCTCGGCGACAAACGGCCAAGACGCGAAGGAGTGCGAGGAGATGGAGGTGAAAGCTCGTCTTCTCTCATTCGTAACGTGCACCTCGTACCACAGCACTTTGCGACGCAGTCGAGAACTTTTAAGCTCCTGAAAAATCTACAAGCCGCCGCCGCTGCCGTACATCGCTCTCTCGGATCCGCATGCTCGTTAAGGACACTTGAAGCATACTTTCAGGAGAAAAGAAACGAAGAACATCTTGCATAATGGACTCACGGGCCGAAGCACCCTTAAGTAACCATAAGACACCCTGCGCGAGATTAATCGCTTGATTTCACCGGGAAGCAATTAAAACTGAAACGGACCAGTGAATCCGAGATTCGCGCCATAGAAAATCCGACTCTACAACATGCATACGGCATATATTCACTGGCAGTAGCTGCTTGCTGCTTTTTCTTCTACGTAAATAAACATGGAAAGCAGAGGAAGCAGAGAAAAACTGTTGACGTACGACCAATAATAACTTGAGTCGCGAGTCAATTAATTGGAGAATTTATCAGTAGGAAATAATTGCTCTCCTGCCTTTTTCTAGCTTTTTGTGAGATTTCGTTTTAACGCTCCCAGTAGAATTGAGCACCGCGTTGAAAGTATTACTTTGCACGCGGATAGCCTTTCGCATTTAGATATTACGAATATGAGATGAGCGTGATACTTCCCTTTATAGACAATAATTCAGAAGAAAGGCGCTTTTTAGAGATAGTACATCTTTACCGATCGTTCAACGGGGCTTTTACTCGCATTTTCGGGGGAAGCCTGTGTTTTTGCGCGGTGGAAGCCCGATTGAGGCGTGGTCCACACACTCCCCCGAGAGGAGCCGGTACTAGATTAGAAGCTTAATCTTTTCATCTTGCCTTCCATTAGCCACTAAACACAGCGCAGCAGCGCTGTTGCGTTTGAAACACGCAGCCCTTGCCAGCGCATATCACGTTCTTTCAACCTTGTGCATGCGCGCGTGCGCTCTCTCTTCCTTTCTTCCATCGTGTGCATGTTGCAAGCCATGCTATTTTCATTGTACGCAGCCAACGTAAATGGACGTTCTTTTCCTACCGCTAGCTTTCGCTTGCCGGCCGCATTATCGTGCTGCGACTACACGCAGCCCGCCGCCCGGCCTTTCGTACGTTTTCGTTTTCCCCACCGTAAAAAAGCCTGCCCGGCCGGCCATCCCTGAATGTTGGCTATGAAATTTTAACCCACCGCCGGCCACCTTCGCATCCCACCTACCAACTAATTACTCCCTTGTAATTTATTTTACAGTAATTCTCCGCGAAACAAGCCCATTTACGCGTGGTACGCGCCGCCTAGCACAATGGAACCTGACAGTTAAGTTGGATCGTAAATAAGTGACTTGCGCGGCAACTTGGACGAAACAAGTTAATAATTAGAAATAATTATGCGAATAGTTAGATGCAAAAGGAGGCATCATTAATCATACAAATTGGACGACTAGGGTTTCCTTATACTCTCGAATGTACTCAGTGAATAATAGAATTGGTAGCTCTCTGGTGCGACATTATTCCAATTAGATTCGATCGGTTATGATGAACGAGCGATTATCAGAAGTGGGTGACTTTAATCTTCGCAGTTTTTCTGTCGAGCCCCGCGGAAAACTGACGGCTATTGGGAATCGATTGCCGCGAACCCTGACGGTTATCGGAGAGAGAGTCCACCCCTCACCCCCCTGCCCTGCCACCCTCTTATCCTCCCCCACTGTCCTGGCGAGAATCGATGTTTTACACTATGCGATGATTCGCTTTCGCAATGTAATCCCATTCAATTTATGGTCCGATCTATTTGAAAGTTTCTTTTGTGTGACTTGGCCGGATCAGCCGGGCACCCCTGCATTCTTTAGCCGGGCGGGTCGACCACCCCAACTAAATATCACATTCCTCGGCGCATCCTTCTGAACAGGATCTTCCACCTATACAAGCTTTCAAGACCGGACAGCGAGAGAGCTTTCGCGAAATCTGTCGAGAATCGAGATATAATTCGGCGGGCATGATTTATAGGTGGCCGCGGAATTTGACGGGGAGGGGTGGGCAAGAGCGAAAGTAATAAAACGGTCATATCCAGAATTCCCCCCTGGGAGGAGGCGGAGGGGGAGGAGGAGGGTGTTTGAAGGCAGCAAAGTATTACAGTCCCTCCAATGATTTACGGTCACCGACCAAATGTACGACACACGACTTATACTCTACAGTATGTATTGTGTATCGGAGTTCTGCTCTGCACAGAAGAAGGGATCGCCTAATCTTGGAAAAGTCATGAAAATCGAAGCTACAAGACAATCGAGAGTATGAGGAATCGCGAATGCCTAACTGTGTACAATAGTCCGCCAAACAAACTTAACTTAATGTACTTTATTCTACGCACTTTTATGTACTGAATTAAATGCTGTTAGTTCAAATGGACGCAAGCAATATTAAGCTGCTGAGAATACTTGGCAGGACAGCACAATAGAATGCTGCGTTTATGATAATGTGGCGAGAGCCAGTATATCTTGCTGTTGCTTAACAAATTGTAAGGGGCTCGATATCAGCGAGAAGCGCATTGCATCACCGGGACACGAGTAACAATGGAACAACAGTGGGGACAATAATACGACCGAGAGAAGGATGTAATTATCTGTGGTGCATTGTTCGAAGAGAGAAGAGGGAGCCGCACCTGTTCGCCGGGCATCTGTCAAACGATCACGAAAGATCCGCAATAGCCAAGTTTGGCTGATCTCTTCTTCTCACTTAAGTAACTCATTCTCGCACCTTCTCTCTCTCTTCCGCACGCGATCTTTCCATCTCCGGTTTCACCTGACTCGTTGCAACTCTACTTCATTGATCGGCGACTCAGCCTCTCCCAGCACCGGCACTCGCTCGCTCTCTCTATTAATCCTGATATTACGTACGCGTCTCGGCCCCCGTTGTCCTGGAACGTCCCGGTGTTCCGGACCATCAACCCCCAAAGCAGTCCGCGATAAGAAGAACGCAGCATTGCGCCGTGCATCAAGGAGCCAACCGAACAGATCCATCTGTCACGGAACGTCAGCCGATGAATCTACAAATGTCGTCCTCCGTTCGAAATAAAATTGTACAAGGAAATAGTAAATACGAGGAAAGACCCATGGCAATTATTTCAATTTGTTAACTAAACTGAAGAGTACTTTTAGTGAAAATGAAAAATGATTCGCACGAGATATACATTTCGTTACTGTTTTGTATCATTTACTGTTTCGCTAGGGAAGGTTGCATGAAATTGATCCGATCTTCTAGTGCAGTGCCAGCCAATATTTTAGTTTCAAGTTCAAACATTTTTGACGGTTTTTATTTTTTTTCGTGGACTTCCCGACCTTCCCCGGGACTGAAATTTGGTGGAGAATGTACCCTTGCGTCAAGGAAGAAGTGATATAAATTTCAGAGCCCTAGCTCAAAGTTTAGGTTTTCACCTATTCTCGACCCTCGAAAATGCTCAATTTTTTCAAGTTTCTCAAAATCGGCCGAACCCGGGATATTTTGATTATTTTCCTATCAGGGTGGATACAGAACAAAGAATCCGTGAAAAAAAGTCCGGATTTGCAACGAGAACGGGTCGAAAAACCGTCCAGAAAAGTCCATTTTTGCTCATTTTTGACGGTTTTTATTTTTTTTGGTTGACTTCCCGACCTTTCCCGGGACTGAAATTTGGTGGGTAATGTTTTTTTGCATGAAGGAAGATCCCATAAAAATTTCAGAGTCCTAGCTCCAACTTTTTTTTTCGGCAAATTTTTCTTAAGGGGTACCCCTTCAGATTTTTTCACGATTTTTCGAAGGTCCCCGAACTCGATTTTTTTCTTCAGGAATCGATTGTTTATGAATGAAAACGGATAGAAAACAAGAAATCCGTCGAAAACAGTCCGGATTTCTATCGAAAACACTAAAAAAACTGCCTTTGAAGTTCATTTTTTCGGAATTTTCAGTTTTCCCTAATTTTTTGGACTTCCCGAAATTTTCCGGGGCTGAAATTTGGTGGGGAGTCTGCCCTTGCATCAAGGAAGATGTGGTATAAATTTCAGAGCCCTAGCTCAAAATTTGTTTTTCGGCAAATTTTTCTTAAGGATTTGCCCATCGCACGCGAGGCTACAAACAGGTTGAAACAGGTTGAAACAGGCAGAAACTCCGGGAGCCTAACTCGGCAGGCGCTGTTCTAGGTGAACTCGAAACGGCCCTCTCGCCACGTGTATTTCAGCGCGGCGCACATCCTTTGGATACCGCGTCTCCGGAAGGGAAGGTACACGTGCCACTCTCAGCGACATACACGTCGCACATGCAACCAATGTAACCGAAGACGGCGCCTATATCCGCTTCTCGGTATATCTGCTTAGGGGAAAGCTCGGGCGGCGCGCGGCACATAAGTCGGCCCAATCCATTTCAGCCGCTCGAGCGCGCCCGCAGGCATGTTTACCCAGAGCGGCATGCATTACAAAAGTCCTTCGGAACACGTGACGCCTGCCTGCCGCATCATAGAGAAGAGCTCGGCTTCGTCCCGGAAATCTGATTTCATTGTGAGGGCCGGCGACGACGACGACGGCGACACGACGCCTGGAAAAAAGAACCGGGCGAAAAGAACTCGCGCGGAATGGACAGGTTGACCGGGCAAATGCAAGGGTATACAGTGGGGCTCCGGAGCCGGAAGGCCCTGCGAGAGACTCGACACTGAGAAAAGGTGTGAATGGATGCTGGCCAAATGCGAGGGGCGCGCGCCTCGTCAGCGTCTCCGAGCTTTCCGAGCTTTCATTAACTCGGACCGGCACACCTCTTCCGCAATGCTCACTTATACATATGTGTGGCCCACACATAGTACATACGTGTAACAGCGGAACACCGGATTACATTCTGGAAGGCTGCCTGCTCGCCGACACTCGGTGAACTACCCGCTCTTTTTCGTTCTTCTTCTCTCTAGTTTTCAACACACCCGGAGAATTAACAAGTGGACAGGGAGTCATGAGGTCGCGCCATTCGACGACTATTACTACTCTCTCTGTAGAAGGAGTCGCCTTACAAAAATCTACTGTCCACTCTCTGTGTAGTTTTGTGCTGGACACGATTTACACGCTCGATGCAACTGCGATGTTCTTTCCGTGAAACTCCCGCTTCTTGATTGTTTTGGACTTTCATTCTTTTGATTCTGAAACTTGTTCAGTTGCTATTCTGTTTTTACTATGAAATAAAAACTATGAGTAATGAGTTCTGATGAAATGTGGAATGTTAGCTGAATGAACTTTAAAGTTTCTAGAAGGGCATAATAACGAATTCCCCAATTAACGTATCGCGTAATCCTAGTACTTAATGGTCCGAATTTCCACCATCCTGAATATTCAATCCCACACTGAGCATAAATTCCCATTCGCTGTCGGTAACAATCATGTAAGCACGTGAGATTTGAATCCGTATTATTCGAGAGTTGGGGCAGTGAATTTCTGAAACGCAGTAGTCCGAGAGCGAGATCGGCAGTTTATCTCGATAAAACTTGACGTAACTACCAACAGAACCAAGTCCATCGGTCTAACTACGTAACCAGGTTCGCTGGCCGGCGGTTGGAGCGGAAAGAAAGGGGTAAAGCGGGCAGCGGGTTACTGCGGAGGCACCGACAGTGAGATTCGGAAGTGAGGGTTCTGCTCGTGCTCTTCCTGCCTTCGAGAACGATTTCAGGATGTGCTCCAGTCTAGTCTGTACTGCGGCCGAAAGTTTCGCCCCGCAAACAAGGATAAGTACTTCTCCGGCGGGCGCGCACGTACATACGTCGATGCCGTTTGTTCCTCGGTGCGGACGTTAAGCCGAACTCGTAGATTGGAACCGATTCCCTCGTTGATGCCGAGCTGGATCTGGGAAATTATCTGGCAGCCAGCTCCGATTCTCCTCGCCGCTCCTCTCCGCCTTCTTCTACTTCCGCTCCATCCTCAAGCAACCCCTGACCTTTCATTCTTCCGCACACCCTATCTCCTCACTCTTTCCCTTGCAAAGGGCAACTTGTTTCCATTGCTTTTTCGACGACTTGCACTTTGATATCATGGCTCGCACACACACTTTCTCGAGCTCATCGCGTGCTCTGACTGGAAAAGTAGATTCGTACGTGATGTTTTTCTACCCCGCAAACGGATGAAAACTTAGGCGGCAGCCAATGATACCAGTGGAGAATGTCTGCGAAGTTCTTATAGGGTCTTTAGAAATTATGATGTAAAAATGTGGGTTCGAGTAATTCAGAAGTCTTGGGAATCTTGAAGCAGAGAATCGTAGACGTTGTTGATTTTAATACAGAGTTGACACAAATCGATTAAAAATCGTGAAACGAATGTTATACTATTATTTATTATTCAATATTAATTCGAACGATTCGTCATCGAAATTTCTGGGGGCCTAATCGATTCAGTTATAAGATCTATCATGAATTCTATCCGGAGGCAGAAAGTCTGCTGGTTTTCTACGGTGGTGGCTGATAATTGAAGCGCTAGTCATCGTGTTGTGGCATGAAAACAGGCTCATAAGGTGCGGCGTCACGTAGCCAATGCTCGCGGCAGGATTTAATGTTCAATGCATCGTGGCAGATGGTATTACGACCTCCTTCAACTCTGGCGACACCAAACACGCAAGCAGAATTTTTTCGCTGACAAGTTTGACGCGTAGCCAGAGATCACGATTACCACTACCACCGAGAGAACTTTACTTATCATAGAAAAGTGGACGCTTTTTTCTACGGGAACAGAACGAAATATCATGTAACGGTCAGTATTCGCATCGCTACTTTCCCGAGTACAAAACATTCCTAACAATTCTAGTTTCGGAACTAAAAATGGAAGCGGAAGTGGCCTGGAAAAGCATTTCAAACTTACTCGCTGATTCGGTGAAGGCTTTTAGCAGATTTCAACATAAAACGCAGAAGGTAGAACTAGGAAGAAAATGGGGAGGGAGGAGAATGAGTATCGAAAATATTAGATCGACTGACTAGTATTTTGACGTCTTTGAGAGGTAAGTGCGCGCCTTCAATGGAGCAGAGCAGCTCTGATTAAGTAATTTCGCCGTACTAAATCGAATGGGCTGCAAAGACCTATTGACGGCATTGAAGGGTTGAAACAGGCGTCGCCCTATTTCCAGAGAGATTTTCTTCAAGGCACTCTTCGCTCTTACGTAATGCTCGGGCGAAAGGAAGTGGCGCGTTTCCTCTTGCATCAAAGAAACCTCTCTGCTCTTGGTTCACTTAATTAACACAGTTCGAGTCGTTGGCCAGTCACCGAGAAGCCGAGTGAGCGAGCGAGCGAGTGAGCGAGCTACGGATGTCTTTGGACACACGGGCGAAGGTTCGATATAATCGGGAGCCAGCGGAGCAAGCTGAATCGCTCGGGGAAGAAAGACTCCGGAGAGTACGAGCACGGTCAGCGAAATCGAACTTGATTTCGCCTTTACATCGCAGCACGTCAAAGGCGACGACGGAATTTCCGTCACCCCTTCCCCATCATAATCACGTTTGTCTCAATGTCAAAGCCAATCTCATAACAGCCCTCGCGATTTCCCACTCGCCACAAACCTTTTTCATCGCCAGAATAAATTTCAAAGAGTTATGGAGCTGCTCTCGATCGAGGCTCTCTTGCTGATTGACTCAAAGCACACCCGCTTACAAAAGAATCCAATGACTATTACGATATTTACTGGGATACGATTTATCGAGACCATATTTAACTACAGCTTCAAATAATACGAGAAATCGCTGATCAAATATAAAAGGAAAACCCTGAGATTCGACTAGAGTCGGATCGATAATTAATACAGTCTTTTTTGCTCTATCATTTATACTTTCGAAATGGACACAAAAATTGGGGAAATTAATTGCGGAGCGTAGAGGTTAAAGCCAGAGTGATATCTGGCAAAGGAGATAGTATTCCCTGGGCGTCGAAATCCAGCGTTTCAGCCAGAAAAAGTGATCTGTTCGGCACGGGATGATCCTTAACCCATTTTCTTTTGGTTCGGTGTAACAGCCCGTCATTTGCCGCGATAGCAATAATCGAACGAGCCGGGTAATTACTTGGTTACACGAGTTGCTGGCACTCATCGATCAGAGAGGAGAAGGGTGTGTGTGTGTGGCGCGCCTTTGTGCGAGATGGTGAGAGCATAGGACGTGTATCAGGAGGAGGAGGAGGCACCTTCTTTCTGCAGTGATTTCATCGCGCTCCCTTGTACTCCGCGTTCCTTTACCGACTTGTTGCGATTCCCGGCTGCCCTTTACACCCGTTCGTACGCCCTTTCAACGCTGCCAGCCGATTATGTATGCTAAAAGCCGACCTATTCAATTTCCAGCATATGTGTTTCACTATTAAACGCGCCCCTGCAATCTTGTACGTTAACCTTTGACTACTAGCATGGAATTTTTGATTAGAACCATAATAGAATACAAAAATGCTAGAAATCAATATGTAATAACCGGTTAATCGCTTGTTATTTGAAATTCTGTAATATTAACAATCGTTGGATTTATATACTCTGTTGAAAGTCATTCGAAATAAATTGCTGTGAGAACGCGCGTCAGCAGTGAAAGGCAAAGCTATTTTTCAGTAGTCGCGTATGTTGATTCCTCGCACGATAAATCTCGGGTGGAAACAAAAAATGCCAAGTGTGTCAAGTCGAGGAGAGGAGTGTAAGTATACAAAATGCATGTGGGGACTCTCTCACTCTCTCTCTCTCGGCAACGAAGCTTTCACGTTTCGGTGACGTCAGACTTTTCGACCGAGGGCTTTGCCGAAATTTCTTTCGCTACAAGTAATATGAGAAATTATCGCGATAAATCATCGATATTAGAGATATTACGAAAAGTTGGCAAGTTCTCTCACTTGGTATTTCGTGGAAGGACGAGAGATTGCTGGGAGTTGAGGGGGTGGGTGTGGGCGAGGAAGGTCGACGGAGAGGAGAGAGAGAGCGCGTCGCTCCATCGTCGAGTCGGTGTAGGTGTATCAGCCGCTTTTTAATACTTCGCGGATTCCGGTAACAAAGTAGTACATCAGTGCACCCTCGTTAATGCCCAGTACGGCTGACCTACATTGCCAACAATGTGGCCCTCTGCCATTACTGATGTGCTCGTCAGCGCGGAGGCCACAAAAATTCCGCATGCGCGCGCTCCCGGTGATCATCTTTAACGCGGAAAAAGAGCCGGGCCATGCTGCGAGAGGAGCGAAAAGCCGGGATGAAGTTACTTGCGCGGGGCGCTTTTTGACTGGCAGTCCGCGCCCGCGCTGCTGCTCGGAATTTACATTTTTGACGCTCGCACAGCCATATTTAAATGCATACTTAAATCCACACTTCTGGCTAGCTTGCACTTGACTAGATAAATCCACTTGCAGTCCGCGGCTCTCCGCAAATTTGTACTCGCCGCTCGGTTAATTTCGACTTGGTACATTTTCGAGGACAGGATCATTCGATTGAAGAGAAATATTTGCATATTCCAAAGAAACTTATTAAATATAATAAATTACTAGGCAAACCTATTGCGAATCTCAATAAAAAAAATTGAAGTTTCAAATAGTTCTCAAATGTAGAATTCTTATTTGCATTTGTATTCTTCTAATTTTCCAATGAACTTAGCATTGTAGTAATCACTCTAATAATTCGAAATTAAAACTCTCGACCGTCCTCAAGTTTATTCTCCGCGGAGAGTACACAGTCTTTGCGTTCTCGATTGGCTTGCAAGAGAAATTGCAGGGAGTAGTAGTAGCAGGGGCGAGTAATACTCGGATATTACTGGGTTTACGAAGCAGTGGGAAGTGGAGGATGAGGGGCGGAGAGGGGTGGCGCACATCGATTTTTACGGGCTCGTGAGTCAGCCGTCGAAATGCGAGAGCATCGCTTGGAGGAGCACTAATTGTAAGCTGGCAAGACTTTCGAGGCGGATAGAGAGCCGGCGCGGCGCGAGTTCCAGATTGCAGGCGGAATGCTTGAATTAAGCTCGCTCCTTGTTTTTGACACTTCTCTAGGCACGACCTTGCCGCGCAAAGCACACCTTCGAGCTAATTGTAAGTGTCAAGCACGCCTCGAAAGCCACACACGCTAGCAAAAGTATCTGGCCACCTCGAGAAATTACAGTGGCAACTAACCGTGTGCTTTCGCCACTTCCATTTCGCATCAATCTCTTTGGACCATCTTCTCTCTATATTTATGACATCTCATCTTTCCCGCGATGATAAATGTCCGTTCAGCAATTTTGCAGCAAGTTGTACAAACTAGAAAATGATTATCGGACCGTTTGATAATAATGAAGTGTCCTTAATAAAGCAATCTTTATCAAGCGCAAAAAGGTAATAATGAAAGTACGTGACACAAAATGCGATTAGCAATAATAGATGGAGAATTGTTTACATCGCGAGAAGAATACAAAGACCAAGTTCGGCCGGTTGGTCGGCCTATTTTGCGCTTGGACTGCGATTTATTCAGCTTTATTCGACGTTGAATAGCTAGGAGCACGCTCGCTTGGAGAGCAGCATCGGCTGTTTTATCTGTCGGCCGGCTGGAAAGCAGCAACTGTTTGCAGCTATTTCTCTGTCCAGTTGCACCGAGGTGTCTGGCGAAAATAGCCTCGCGACATTGCCCGGACTTTGTCTCTATGTACCCTGTGAATGACAGATTAGCTCGTCGACAGTTGCAGAGGATCGCGGAGAGGAGAGAAAGAGCGAGCAGGGGAGAGGGAGGAGGGAGAGAGTGGAAGTAACATGCAACAGTTTACCACTGCCAGACTTATCTGAATGGGACGTAACTACCACGTTAAATCTCGCGTACCCCAAACTTTCCTGAACACGAAACAGTTTGGGGAATTAATGAATATCTGTGTGGAGCACGTATCCCCGGGCGATAAAGATATGGGACGAAGAAGATCTGACTGTGGATAGTCGACAATTGCTAATGCACAATTAATGGAATTGATATTTTGCAATTTGATATTATCAAATATTATCTGGAAGGCAATGCGGGGAAAAGGACTATTTTTGTAGATATTCAAGGAAAGAAATGAGTAGGTGTTTGGGACTATACTATGGGGTGTAAGGCCACAGCTTCCGATGTAGTTCGGAGAGTCCGCTAAATGTTGAGATATACTTGATGTGTGGATCCAGTTGAATGTTCGAAACGAGTGTATTTGGTGTTGAGATATTTAGCTCTTAAAAGGGCTGATTAGTACAGTAAGTACGTCCACTCGCTTCTGTGGCTGCTATGGTAAGAGCGCTGATGAATTTGCGGATACAGCTTAAGTGCTAAAATTTGGTGGTACCGGTGCACCAATCAGAAGCGAGGAACTCAAAGAATGATCCTCTGAGGAACTACGTTGATATTTTGCTGGTCGCTGTATGGGTAGCGGGAAAGTACATTTGGGGGTGCGAGGGTGCGAGGCGCAGGTACTCGCCAACCTCCAAGAGGTTCCGCTGGTCGGTTCCGCGAAGACGAGTTTATTGGGGGTACTATGTGCAGGTACGCTGCGGAACCGGAGTCGATTGGTATTTTCACGTTCTCGGAAAGCAATATAAAAATAAGACTACAATCCAGATGGAAAGCAGCTGGCAAAGTTAATTACTAGTCACGTACATTCCGCCCGCCTTGAACGACTACGTTCAACAAATATTCAAGGGGTGAGCAATAGAATGAGATATAAACTTAAGACTAGACGAAAAGAAAGTAAACGCATATAGACATTGGACATAAATGTTCGCACTGAAAGATGAAAACACTAATTAGCTGAAGGCTCGTCGTCGGAGTTGGGTAAGGGTGCTAGATATTTCACGCTTCGCTTGTAGGTACCGCGATTGGTTTTGACGGTCGCGACTCTGACGATTTGGTCAGCACCTGGATGAACTTCAATGATGCGACCAAGTTGCCAAGTAAATGAAGGACATTGATCGTCCTTTACTAAAACCAGCTGACCGATTTTAATATTGGTAGTAGGTCCATTGTGCCACTTTTGTCGGACTGTTAGTTCATGTAAATAATCCTTGGACCAACGGTCCCAAAAATGTTGCTTCATAAACTGGACGTGTTGCCAGTGGGAAAGACGGCCAGGTTTGAGATCACGTAAGTCGTATTCTGGCATACAAGTTATTTCATCACCAATTAGGAAATGTGCAGGAGTTAGCGTAGACAAATCGTTTGGGTCGGAAGAAAGTGGTGTTAAAGGACGGGAATTCAGGATACCCTCTATCTGTACCATGTAGGTCAGTAATGCTTCATACGAAAGTAATGTGTCGCCGATGATGCGTATGAAATGACGCTTAAAAGATTTAACAGCGGCTTCCCATATTCCGCCGAAATGGGGCGCTCGAGGTGGAATCAAATGCCACGTAATCTCGTCATTTGCCAATGACGATTGAACCGTATGAGTGTGATGAGAATTATTAATAAAAGCATACAACTCCTTAAGCTCACGCTTAGCGCCTACAAAATTAGACCCGTTATCAGAATATAAATTTGAACATTTGCCACGCCTAGCAAAAAAGCGTCGCAAAGATGCTAGAAAAGCATCCGTAGTCAAGTCTCCTACCAACTCTAAATGTATAGCTCTGGTAGCTAAGCATATGAATACTGCGATGAAAACCTTGATTTTTCGTTGATTCCGATGAGTTTTTTCCTTAATGAATATCGGCCCACAATAGTCAACTCCAGTATCGTAAAACGGTCGTTTAAGATTGACCCGAGGTGAGGGAAGATCTCCCATTTTGTACCTTGGAAAGGTTGGGTTGACCTTATGGCATCGTACGCAGGTATGAATTAGATGCTTAATGCGATTAATGGCGTTTGGTATCCAATATTTTTGCCGAATAAAACTTAGAGTGGCTTGACTTCCTGAATGGAAGTTAACCTGGTGTGCATGATGAATAATTAGATCAGATACGTGATGCTTGCACGGCAATAATATAGGGTGTTTAGTATGGTAAGGTAAATTGGCATGTTTCAAACGGCCACCAACCCGAAGTAAGCCTTCGTCATCAATGAAAGGACTTAAAAATTTCAGATTGCCGCGGTAAGAATCCTTGGAGTTTAGGGAATCAAGTTCGGTTTGAAAGCCCTCACGTTGGACTTGTTTTAGTATGACTAACTCGGCATTGCGTAATTCAGAAACTGAAAGAGGTCCTGAGTGACCTTCGTGTTTTAAAGCATTGTTAACGAATCGTAAACAATACGAGATGACTCGTTTCAGTCGTGTATAATTCGAGAAGCGCGAAAATACAAGGCACGGACTTGTAGTGGAAATGCAACTAATGCACGCCTTCATCTCTGGAATGTTGTGTAAAGTAAATTTCATGTTGGGCCACATGTTACTATTCTGAATCAACCAAGATGGTCCCGAGAACCATATTTTGCTGTTTAATAATTCTGGAGAAGTGAGACCGCGCGATATTAGATCGGCAGGGTTATCCTCTGAAGGCACATGTCTCCAATCGGATGGATTGGAGTGTTTTTGGATCTCGGTAACTCGATGAGCTACGAATGTTTTTAACAGATGTGGTGAATTATTGATCCACGACAACGCTATTGAAGAGTCACACCAAAAATGATTTGAGTTAACGGTGATTTGATGCAAGGCCTTTAGACATTTTTTATATAATTGTACTAACAGTACAGCTGCGCATAGCTCTAATCGAGGCAAGGTTTGTGTCTTAACTGGTGCTACTCTAGATTTTGCCGCAATCAGTGCTGAAGTGATCATTGAGGTTTTTCGTGACGTTGATCGTAAATAAATACATGCGCCATATGCCAGCTCACTAGCGTCACAGAAACCATGAATTTGAACCTCATTGGAAAAGTGACAAATAGTTATGCGCGGTATTTTTAATTCACTCAGCAAGTGTAATTGTCGTTTATACGTTAGCCAAGCATTGACGAGATGTTGCGGTAACTCGTCATCCCAATCAAGTTTGCATTGCCACAATCGTTGAATTAAAATCTTGGCTTTAATTATGATGGGCCCTAAGAGACCGAGGGGGTCGAAAAGGCGCGCTGTTTCGCTCAGCAATACTCGTTTTGTTAAGCGACCATCGTGGCTAGGAACGCGGATTCTGTACGTGATATTGTCCGCGTTAGCATCCCAACAAATGCCTAAAATAGTTACAATGGATCCGGTATCCAATTCAATACAGGATTTCTCGGTGACATGAGGTAATCCTTCTAACAGTTTTTTGTTGTTGGAGGTCCATTGTCTGAGATGGAAACCTCCGTATTCGCAAAGTTTGATAAGTTGGTCACGTAATTTTAAAGCTTCGGACATTGATGACGCTCCCGTCAATAAATCATCTACGTAAAAATCGTTGCGTAGTATTTTAGCGGCGATGGGATAGGTTTGGGCTCCGTCTGAAGCCAATTGAGAGAGAGTACGGATAGCTAAAAAGGGTGCACACGATGTTCCGTATGTGACCGTATTTAATTGATAGGCTTTCAAAGGTTGGTCTGGATTTTCTCTCCATAAAATCTGTTGGTACATGCGATCGTTCTTGTCTATCAAAATTTGCCGATACATCTTTTCGATGTCAGCACAAAGGACATAGGCATGAGTGCGAAAGCGTAATAAAATTGAAAATAGATCGTCCTGTATAGTAGGACCGACCATTAGCACTTGATTTAACGATATTCCCGTGGTTGTTTTGGCTGATGCGTCAAATACAACCCGTAACTTTGTGGTTAGGCTTCCTTCCTTTAGCACCGCGTGATGTGGTAAAAAGAAACCTTTAGTCGAGTCTATGCTGTCGATTTCCTCCATGTGTTCTAATGCTAAATATTCCCGCATAAACGCTACATATTGCTGCTTAAGCTCAGGACGTCGATTGAGCGAACGTTCCAACGAATAAAAACGTCTTAGTGCTAGTGTATGTGAGTCACCCAGTAACTCATGATTGTCTCGAAATGGTAATTTGACTGTATATTTATGAGTACGCTCATCGTGACTGACATTATCGATATAATGTTTCTCACAAGCTGACTCCTCAGATGAAAGAATAACCTTATCGACGTTCTCCTCAATGTTCCAAAACCGTTCGATAGGTTTGTGCAATTGCCCCGTAGACACCAGAGATGGACTCAAAGGTGCCGAGTGTTTTGAACTAGTCTCTGATACTATCCAACCGAGGACTGAGTTCTGTAGTATCTCCCATGCAATTGGGTAATTATCCGCGGTGATCTCTAGTGCTTCCACCTTCTCTGCTGCTCTGCCAGTTAGACATGATTTTAAGTACATTAACTTCTGTTCTTCCTTGAAGTTAATGTTATCGTGAACGATTGATTTGAATGTATCTGCAAAGCTTGGCCATGCTTCGTACGATCCGCTAAACGTCGGAAGATTAAGGGTTGGAAGCCGTACTTGTAATTCTAATGGGCTGGTTGAAAATTGCGCATTAGAATTTGTGGGCGAGAATCGATGCTGAGTTGAGAATTGTGGCTCGATATTTTGTACAGTCTGTGCATCTACTATTGCATGCGCTCGTCCTATGATATCGTAATACGTATCTTCAAAATCGATACGCTCTCCGAAACGCGTGTCGTACTCTTCATCGGAAGCTAGTCTTTCGAGTTCCGATTGAATGGCATCAAATTGTATAAAATCGGCTTCTATACCTCCGATCCGTGCTTTAAAACCTGCTAGGTTTGACGGTGGATCTGATTCTACATGTTCTAGTGTTTTCGTAAATGTCGTTAGTTTCCCCTTGATAGTCGCACGTTTGCGTACTAATTCCTTAACGTTTGGTTCGCTATGATTAGCAGCCTGCTGGGTCGCCATGGTACTGGGTTTTACAGGAGAATGCACAAGTGACATAGGAATTGGTGGGATTGGTGATGTAACTTGTATTAATACGACTCACGTTGTGATGCTCCTGAAGTTGCTGCTGTTGTTGTTGCGGATGACGCTGCTGAACCGCAACTCCTCTTCGTCCACCAAATGCAGGATTGACCCGCTGTGTTATCCTTGAACGATAATCCTTGACTCGTATCACCGTTGATGTGTTGTCTTGAGGAACGATTCCTCCCGATGTTTCACTGGCCGGTTATACGTTGCCGGTTCCCAGAGATGAGTATATTAATCAGTTTCCGTTATACGTTGCGGAACACTGATTCACTTCACTGTGGTTTAGAACTGAGTTTCGTTAGAATCTCTGTTCTGCTTCCGAATCCTCGAATGATGGTTACTCGTTGCCACCCTCTTGGATTGGTGATTGTGTTGTTTAGCGACCACTGAATATCGTGGTGCTCACTAGTCACTGTCTTCTTGTCTCCCTTGGAGAGCTTGGTTGCTGGATCCACTGCTGTGTTGTTAGAGCCACTGCTCTAATTGTCCTTGTCGTGGTTATTCGTTGCCACCCTTGGACTGTTGATAGTGTTGTTTGAGCGTCCACTATACGTTATGGCGCTCACTGGTCACTGCCGCTTCGTCTTCCTTGGAGAGCTTGGTTGCTGCATCCGGCTCGAAGGACCAAAATGTTTGGGACTATACTATGGGGTGTAAGGCCACAGCTTCCGATGTAGTTCGGAGAGTCCGCTAAATGTTGAGATATACTTGATGTGTGGATCCAGTTGAATGTTCGAAACGAGTGTATTTGGTGTTGAGATATTTAGCTCTTAAAAGGGCTGATTAGTACAGTAAGTACGTCCACTCGCTTCTGTGGCTGCTATGGTAAGAGCGCTGATGAATTTGCGGATACAGCTTAAGTGCTAAAATTTGGTGGTACCGGTGCACCAATCAGAAGCGAGGAACTCAAAGAATGATCCTCTGAGGAACTACGTTGATATTTTGCTGGTCGCTGTATGGGTAGCGGGAAAGTACATTTGGGGGTGCGAGGGTGCGAGGCGCAGGTACTCGCCAACCTCCAAGAGGTTCCGCTGGTCGGTTCCGCGAAGACGAGTTTATTGGGGGTACTATGTGCAGGTACGCTGCGGAACCGGAGTCGATTGGTATTTTCACGTTCTCGGAAAGCAATATAAAAATAAGACTACAATCCAGATGGAAAGCAGCTGGCAAAGTTAATTACTAGTCACGTACAGTAGGCTTTTCAATTACTTGATTTAACGTATCACTCTGCACCCTGGAGAATTAAAGAAAGGATATTGGTTTACTATAAACGAGAGCCAAATACTTACAGCCGGCTAATGTTGGAGAGCACAGTAATCCATCGATTTATCGGATGTTTTCAAACACGTAGGACGAATGTTTCCAGATCTCTGGGTCCAATTAATCTGCAACAAGTAACAGTTGCAGTCCAATTATTTTTATGGAGAGGACAGCCGAATCCAGTGAGCCAATTCCTGGCTCGCGAAACATTATTTCTCTCATACACATTTCGCTCCTGTTAAATTTGAAACGGCGCATGTTAAAGGAAAGGTCAAGTGTGTCGCACTGATTGTTAATATTAATTAACGTAATTGCCATAGTAGTCGGCAGGCTGTATGTTATTTTATTCATTGCATTCGGTCCGCTCGCTTCATTGCGCACACGTTTACATCGGGCACACGAAATGTTCGACGAGAGCTAATTTTGGGGAATCTGGGACGACGGAACATCGCTTCTTCCAAGTGGCTTAGGTCTTCAATATTTGTGGTCGTCCTCGACCTTTTGTACCTTTTGCGTCAATTCCCGATACGAACTTCTATCTCGAAACCATCTATTTCAAGTACTATTTTAGGCCACATGAATTTTAGATTTCGGAAATGAACAGATAACCTTTTCTGCCTCATAAACGCTTACCCAATTTCATTGCTTCGAACTAGTTCGAAGAAGACGTAGCAACGATTCGTACGAACCTCCGGAAGATCGCAAAGAAAGATTTTGGTCTGCCATTAAATAAATGTTTTTCAAACCTAAAAAATACTCTAAAAATGCATTCCAGAGAGGAGCACACACGTTTCAAAAGAAGTGAAATAGTGATTGTAATATTCCCATCAGCATGACACGCAAGAATTAATTACGCTTGCGACTGGCTGGTTATATGCACACTCACGGAAGTACGACAGAAACAATTCAGTATTTAAACGTTCCCACTCGAAATAATTGGTCCCGGATGAAATGGCAGCACACCGGCTCGACCAATAACATTCTATATGCTCTCGCTGGCAGCTAGACAATCGAGAAATTTAATGATAATACTTGACGACGAGACTCGGGGAGGCTGCTTCCTTTGCCCGAAACTGGTACAAGTAGTAGCTCGGCAATATCGAAATATTAATATCACTCCAGAGCAACTCAATAAGCGGTTAGCCGGCAATTTGCAATAAACAATGCTCCGTAGACTGTTCTCCATACGGATATGAAGTGGCGGTCCTCGTTACAGCCCTATAATCGAGACAATACATATTCCGAGGGAGGAGGAAACAATTCTCCTCATTTTTAATCGCTCCCTCTCTCTCATTGCCCAGTTGGATTGGCCGCTCGAAATAATGTCATAATTAATGCACGTAGCTATCGTCGTCGAATCAACGGGGGGCGGAGGATATCATTAACCAAGATTAAAATGGCCTAGGCATCGGTGCGGATCGAAGAAAGGACGCGGGGCGTGGTAGATCGATCCAATCAGGGCACGACATCCCGTCCCACACTCTCTCCTCCTGAACGATCGCAATAATTCATGCTTATTAAATTCCTCGTTATTCCAGCGTGCGCGGCCGAGCTTATTCAGCGAAATGTTAATATTAGCATTCCGCGAATCTCCCGATGAATTCGTGATTATCCCTGACCACCCCCGCCCCCTTTACTCTCCTTCCAGCACCCACCACCCCATCCTGTCACCCACGATTCCCTTCGACGATATCAACTCACAAATAAAAGCAACGATTCCTGCCAATCTCCACGGGTCCGTACTATTTACAAGCTGGTGTGTTTCTGCCTTCAGGAGCGGGCAATCTATCTTACGCTAGAAAGGCGTGACGCCTGACTGCTGTTTCGACTATTAATCAAGTATTCAACAAGTTCGTCGCTGAGCAAGTAGAGACAAGGCGGATTCAGTCTAACCCGTTTTCATTTGATGGACCTGTGATCGTCTCTGTCTTCGCTTACACGTCCGTCCGTCTTTGTCTCTGCCTCTGTCTCTGTCGGCGTCTGTGTCTTCTCTCTTTGCCTAGATTTGTCGTCGCGTTTAGGTCTGGCCCTTAGTCTGCCTCTCTAGGAATACAGTGTCAGACCACTCCGCATGAGTTTGGAGTTCCAATTTAGTCTACTGAATAACGCTCCGGGGCTGTGTGTGTGTGTGTAAGAGAGAGGGAATGATGAGTAAGTGGGAGGTTGGAAGAGGGGTAATGAGATTGGAGAATGTTTTGTCGGATATCATGTGTTCTTGGGCTGGATTCCGTAAGTTCGCTGTCTCGCCAAGTGTGAATTAGTCAGGCGTACTTACTGCACCGGTTTTCAAGTGGATTTCGGGCTCTGCCATCGGCTAATAATTGTTCAGACATTTCGTAAAGCTGTCAAGTCGTAATGCAAGTGTTTCTCGAAGTAATAAATTAGCAATGACACTCTTGGCTTCTCTCCAAATATACAAACTCGAACCTAGTTATAAAAGTATAATAATTTGACTCATCTTGATTTTATCATATAAATTTCGATATGCATACGGCTGTGTGGTGTGCGGGCAGCATTAGCAGCAACTTTAAGTCAGCCTAAAGCTCCTGCATTACTGATCGCACATCCCCTCGGAGAAGTTGCGGTTGGAGGAAGTTAAAGCGGGTATCGGAAGCAGGCAGAAGGAACTATCGATTGGCGATTCTCATCGGCGCTCCAAATATGTATACTAATACATTCTGACCGCACTTTTTTCCGAAGGAAAAATGGATCCATGACACGCGAGAGAAGGGAAACGGCACTGAACGCGCAGAATTTATCCGTTCTTCCCGGAGACCTTCGGTGCCCGCCTGATTTCTCTTGACTCGATGCAATCTAGTACTTGTTCGATCACTATGCCGCTTTCTGCCCGACAGTCCTAGCATTCAAGCTCGACCATTCGAGAGCCATTCACATAACGTTTACGTAGATTCGACGTTAGTTATTCAGCCACTCATGCCGAAGGGAATATCGCGAGGCATCGGCTCTGCTACAACCACAATTTCTCTCCATCATCATCATCATCATTGTTCGCAGTTCAGCGAAGAACTCCTGGCGTGTAAATGATAATAAACGAATTACAACACTGCACTTTTATTCTTAATAAAAATAAAAGAAACGAGTGCATCGTAGAACCAAAGTTTTAAATCGGTTAATAGACCGATATATTTAACGCTCTAAGAAAGTTTGCCTTCCCAGAGATTTTGATTAAAGCACCGTTTAGGAATGACCAAAAAATAGCACAGGAAATATAGAAGAAAGAAAAAGGAGTTTGAAGTTCCGAGGGAGTGGAAAATATTCAGGTCATGCGAGCAGAGTCGACGCGTAATGTATGGATTATTTAAAGTGGGCAAAGTTTGAATTCGGAGCTTCTCGATTTCAATCAATCGCAATAGCTAAGTCGATCGTAAGTGAGCCAACTGGGATGCGAGAGTTAGGTCATCGAGTAAGCCTGCGCTACAAATTGGTAAAGGACGTGGGTTCTCTTTCGAGTTGGCGTTGGCGCTCTGGTGCGGTCACCTTTAAGGTAATCGGCTTACACCGAGCTAGCAAGAGGATGCTCGCCGGCCGGATTTAATGCATTTCGAAGTCCGCCTGGTTCTGCCTTCGTTTTTCCTAAGACAGGCAGCAGCACTAGGTACACGCGACACCTATTCACCGAGCGTAGAAGGCTAGCAGCTATCATCAACTCAAAGATAGCAGCGCGCCACGCGTATCTAAGAAGCCGATGCTCACTCCTCAAAGCTCTCCAATTTCCAGCTAGCTCCTTTCATACACACATCTCGCCTTCTCTTCGCTCTCGTTTAAGCAGCCTCCACTAGATGCACCAGCTGCACTAGCTGCTGCAGTTGCATAAGCGCGTCCCGCCCCTAGGCAATTGCTAGAGTCGATGTCAATCGCACATCATCGGACACATCTCTTCAAGGGGATTTATGATTACGAGTGGAGCTAATTATGAATAGAGCTCAACGCTATAATACCTTTGATGCGTTACACGCTCTATCGCCCAATCAAATGAGCCTGCGAATCTACCAACAATGCCAGCCTCGCTGCTAGCCACTGGGAGGAAGAGAGGACCGAGGACGATAAGACTATGTATGCGCAGGTGTGTGTCTGTATGTATACAGAGAGTGCAGGAAGCTTCAGGAATTATTGAGCCGTTTTGATAGGGAGCAACTTCGCTTAAAGCCTGATTGGAGTCGGCGGCGTATCATTAGAGACTATCTATTGATTCCAGGCAGCATCCCGCGCCTCCGCCCACACCTCCTCCTCCCGATCCTCTACCGATATCGATTTCACATCGGATGCTGGCCAAGTGTCGCCTCCCGTGCATTGTCGCGTCACGTGGCAACACGTGCGTGTACGGCCGCGTTTTCCTCGGCGGTCGGTGCGCGCCGATTTCCAGCATCATCGCACCTGCCAGATGTGATCGTATTTATATCGAAATATCGACGAAAATGTTTCCTAGGACGGCTGGATTACTCAAGCCCTATTGACAATTAATCCTGAAATCGAATGCGCGCCATGAACTGTCGAGCACTGGACGCAGGGATCAATGTTAAATTGCTGTTATGAATGCAATTATCGACATTACACGTATAACTAATAATAACTTTAAAAAAAAGAGAAGGGGAAATGTCGAGCGTTGCTGTTTTTTTCATTTGGATCAAAAAATCCCGATTGCGAAGTACATTACCCAAGTGGAGCAATTTGCAAGCGTCGAACAATCACTAACGAGATCCCATCGGTCTATCTATTATTCGTTGCGAATAACTGGCAATCGTGTAAAGTCTGCCATAACAGGCGCGCGCGCCCGATGAGGATCGGTCTGGCCAAAAATTGCAGCTTTATTTACATGAGCTTTTTACTGGCAGGCTCAATAATTGGGTAGAAAAACACGGGGCAATTGAAAGAAAAAGTATTGCGATTCTCTAATTCGATAATTGGCGCACCGATAAATCTGCGCGTTTCGACGAATCCGCATTAATTGCATGTATTAACGCGGAGTTCGAGTGAGATTGGGGAGAGTGCGTTGGCAAAAGCAGGGGGAGAGAGGGAGAAAGAGAGAGAAAGAGGAAGAGAAAGTAGAAGCGAGGTCAATTCTGTAACGTACAATCCGCCACGGTGGCTGGAGAATTGCTGCAAATGCAATAATCGGCTGGCTGGTGTCCCGTTTCACTGTTATATTGCCGCTATCAATTGACGTGCATTCGAGTGCTATCGTATTTTATAGGGCGCTGGCCCCTGTCAGATCTCGCAAACTCGCTTCCCCTCGAGATACATGATGTATAGGCCTTTAAAAGGATCTGTCAAGATATCGTGATTCACATCGGGCCATTGTATCCTCCTCGGGTGCGCGTCGGTGTCGCTGACCGATCAATCCGCTATTCACAATGGAGCACTGATTATTGCTTCGGCATTGCCCGCTCCCGCTGATTTACTCGTTACCGGATTACCACTGAATTACCGATCTTTATGCGCGTACACGTTCCCCCCATCTGCCGGCGATTCCACAGAAGAGATGTAACCAGTGTAATCCATGTATATCTAAAAGGTCGTAATCCAGTAGGATTCAGAATAAAATGTGCTTTCTCTGGTCTGTTAATTTTAAAAGCGATGACTGAACATTTAAAAGTATTGTAATAAAAATTAAAATATCGAAAGCAGAAAGTTATAAGTATAATCAATTATATTTTGTAGGTTGAGGCAGTTTGTGTGATTGCAGTTGGTATAAAGTGAAGAAAACTGTGTATTTCGCACTATGCAGGAGGCTCTAAAATCTGGCCCACTTCATTATTCGCACAAAAGGTGCAGTTCATCAGGGAGGCACGCGTGCTAATTATTTGGGTCGATTACCTGACCTTCTGGCGTAATTTCCCCCTGCGCGGCACCGGCACGAGCCCTCTCTCTCGCGCAAGCCCCTTCCTCATCCAGTGGCAACAATAGAATTAGCCTAGGGAAATTAGCATATTCAGAAGTTTCCCAGTTCAACGGATGACTCCTAACGCGCCCGGCGCAACCGGCTTGCCCATTACGAGTCTCGGTTCTCCTCGCGAAAACACTGTGTAGTCACGTCGTCGTTCCAGTACTAGTCCTAGTTCTCGCCTCTCGCTCCTGGAGAAACGTCGTTTGTTTGCTTGTTCTAGCTAAATCGAAGTACTCCCGTCCGTCATTTCGGAAGAACTACAGACAGCAATTATAACTTCAAGTGGTCCCATCAATTTCTATATGAATGACTGCAATTAAATCATAATTGAGGACGTATTTTGTAATACTTTTACATTTAGTGCTCTCCGGAGCAGTAGAACAAACTTTGAGAATTTACTTGTCAACTATACTTGGAGCAAGTAATGGTGCCACTTGTTGGAATTGGCTTCATAATGCGTGTACAAAAATAGGATCGCTTTAGCCTTAACTTCACGCGGTCTTGTACGATTCTAGATTAAATTTGAATTTTGCGAAATTCAAACATCGAAAGAAATTGACTGAATATTCAGAGGTTGAAGAACTCCATAAATGAATTTGAATTCCGCACTTTAGTATTGAATGAAATGAATATCTAGGAAACGAATAGAAAATACGATTCTAGTGAGAAGGTAAAAGGTGGCATTTCATTTTCGCTATGCTGATACTCTGTGGCGAGTGGTGAACGAGCAGGGATGGCGAAAAAAAGAACCCGAAACATCGGCAGAAAATGACTGTGTAACGGGGAATCTTAATTAGGAAGTAGCACACGAGCCTCGCGAAGAAAGCTAATGAGAGCGAGCCACATACAGAAAATTGCGAAACTTCTCTGCGGAGGAGCCGCAAGTCTCGAAATGAAAGTTCGGACTTATATTCTCCTGGCAACCGCCCTTTCCTGGCACTTCTCTCTGTCCGCCCGCTGAGACTCTGACTTTCTTACGTTTGCTTCGTCATTAATTAAAGGGCATTTGCGGCGGCGATGGGGAACTTTTCCCTGAGGCCGCGATGGGGAAAAGAACTTGGCCGAATTATTTACTGGACTTACCACCGAGCTGTGCCGTGCTCTTTGACTGTCAATCAATGAAACTCGCCCGGAGATTACACGCGCTCCGTTGATCCACCAAATTTATTTCGACCCCCCCTAATGATGAAACTTTCCTTTTGTTACAGGTGGGTATACAAGTTCCGGAGACTCTCTCTCGATATAAGTCTTCGATCGTAAGTACACACGCGTAAATAACCTTCTGCGTCGACGTAAGTCAAGCAAGTTTCCGGTACTTCATCTAATTAACTTTCTTCACTACTTATTACTTCCTTTTACGACTTTTTTACGCCACGCTTATGACTTTGAATACCGAAATAATTATCTTATCCAATTTACTCGACGATCAACAGTGCTCACTGATTTCCATCTTCGAAGTAATCCGAGAACTCAATCACACTGGGCAATTACGGAAGAATAAAACTAACTAGAAACATAAGAACGCCGAGCGTCGGCAGTCGAAGAAATGATAAAACGAGAAGCAATGCACTCGAATGGAAGAACAAATTTCTTCCCTCCGACTTGTAGAACCGCACTGGGTACGTCTTTCGCCATGGAGCGACGCAATTGGACGCTGACGGAGTAGGCGAGAGTGAGAAGAGCGATCGGCAGAATTACAATCGACTCTTAGCTTGATGATCGAATGCCGTCGGAGAAATCAGTGCTTTCCACGGAGACTCGGCCTGGCGCGAGCAATTACCGCTAACTGCTCGCTGCTCAGACAGCGGCTAAGCTCGCAATTAAACTTTATCTTTAATCGCTCGCTCCTGTAACTCCGGGATAACGATCCCTCTTCAACCCCATAGATTCCGAGTGCGTTCTTGGCGTCCCCACTCTCCCTCTCTCTCTCTCTCTCTCTCACTCTCACCCTCCCATCGCCTTCCGGATACAAAGCGACTTCCGCACCAACTCAAATTTCAAGCGAGGGACAAACTAATCTTCCACATACCTTAAACGCACTTTAGAAAGAGAGAGAGAGAGAGGAAGCTCGAGAGGAATATGTGGGAGACAAAGGGGCTATTTGCCAAGACTAGAAAGCTCTAAGAACGATATTCGAGATCTTGAGATTCCGGTATGGGGATGTTAAATACTTTATCACCCCCCGAGCGAATGGGAACGATGCTCTTTCATGGTAAAGTGAGCGTGAAATAGGACGAGACAATAGCAGAATAAAGGCTTCCGGCGTTCCTCTATCTCTCTCTCTCTCACTCACTTATTCGCACTCTCAATTATAAATGCCGGGTGTGATTAAAAAATTAGCACGCTTCCTGGTACTCGGAAACACCGAACAAGATCTGTATTGCGGCGGTTTTAACGGCATATGGAATAGGACGCGCCTTTTTGCCAGCAGGCAAATTCCGGGCTGTGCGCGTAACATTTGTTGGATTTTATTTATGACAGTGTCAACGTCAACTGGCAGCGCAAATACTTCCTCGTTTTATTTATACCCACCGAGTTATTCCGCATTCCGTTTCATCGGAAGCGGAGGCGCGCACGCGCGTACTCGCACACACACGCGTTGCCATCTATTTTACCAAGGGCTTGTTCCGATCGCGCGAACGGGACGAGCAAACAAAATTTCAATTACTGCAGGCGCCCCGATAATATTTTACCAGGATGCGAGGGAAATTCCGAAATTGCGAAGGAGCACCATCCACGAGGAAATATCGGACACTCCGTCACTCGAAGTAGCAATCGCCATGGAAACCCGTCGATACAGTCAATTAGTCAAGTGAATAGTCAGAGCTCGCTACTGAAAACCTATTGGAAGAAGCCTGCGACTTCCATTTGCATGTCTCAATTTTATTCTTTTTATTAAGTCCTAGCTGTCGTACCAGACAAAGCCTGGATGGTATTTCGGGTGCTTGAAGTGTGATTTGGAGACGGTTGGGACGTACATAGCATTTTTCCAAATAAATAAGTCTCTCGTCAAGTTTCTAACGAATGAGAATTAAATTGACGTACATGCATATTTCGACTTTTATATACACAAATAAATTCGGATGAGAGCTGAAAATATTCACATTCATCTGGATTTACTATGCACAATAAACCGTATAAATTTCATTACGCCCGGGCTCGCATCACATTGTTTTTTATATACGTAATAAAGTAAAGAAAATAAAAGGAATTAAATGAGGAACAAAAATGCGATGAGAATTGCCTTGGATAAAGGAAGGGGGAAAGTTTGGTAGAAAGGACAAACGAAAATTGGGAACAAACCTTGTCAGATCTACATAGAAGGATAAGTAATGACGAGTGGTGACAGAAGCGAGAAGCGAACGACAGTGTTACTGGATCGACTGGGGAATTAGTTTCAAAAGTTCGGGGCATAGTGACATATAATTGACTCTAACTTGGAGGTGAAGTCTGCCAGAGGGTTGAGACGGTACTTAATGACAGTATGGCAAATGTGGAAGCCTTGTAGTGAGTAATGGCTAGTAGAATAGTGCCTCTCAAACCTGATGCTCTTTTGACGTACCGGCAAAATTGTCTGAGGGGCGGAAAGCGTCGAACATAAAACCCTACTTCATCTTTCCCACTCTCCTTAAATAGTTCTCGAATACTTTCCCGACACATTTCCACCCAAACTTGAAACCACCGCAATCTCACTGCGAATAAATCCTCCAAAAACACTTTCGTCAACCTTGTAACAACTGATAATTACTCATTTCATGACTAATGCGAGTTTTATACATTTTATGCGCTTGTAAACTTATTTATTATAGTGTTTCCTCATTTTTGTATCTATTAAATTAATAATGCAGGCATGATCTGCAGTCGAAGAAATTATTTAATAGATAATTTCATGGACTGCGAGAATAATAGCAGAACATTTACACTATCTATTGAAGATCCACTCGCTAATTTGCAGAGAGGCTGTGAAAGCAAGTGGTCAGTTGATCGATCGTTTCATGTCTCTAAAGCGCACACAATCTGGAAACTTGATAGGAACACACACACGCGCGCGCGCTTGGAATCTCGCACGCCAAGTATCAATGTCGAGTGTCCTGTAAATTGCGCTGCAACAGGCTCTTTGATTCGTTGAACGGGTGGGATCCTTAGAGAAAGGCGATGATTTGACAGTGCGATGGGGAATCCATCCGAATTGAGGGAGTGTTCGTGTAAGACGGCCTCTCTCCGCCGAGAAGCCACCTTCTCCATTCTAATGAAGGAACTTCGCCGGGAATAATTGCCGATCGAGTAAATGGATTTCAGCTACTAGTCGCAAAGACCTCGTAATTACTTCACTCCCCGAAGGGAAACTTGAGCACTCCGGCGCACCTGTCGCTAGTAAAATAACATTTTACGTCCTTCCTGACATCGCCAGACCTTCAATTGGCCTGGATCCATGGATTAAAGCTAGCACTTCTTAAGCTCGGCCCAGACGGAGCTACAACCACTTCGATTCTCTCTCAGTCTCCGATACTACTCATCCACGGTGAGGATAAAAGTTTCATTCTTAACTCCGCGAGAGTATTCCGACAAATCGATTTTCAAGCGAATCCTTCAAATACTGATGACATATGCGAGAAACCGGCAAGGATTTGGAAAAAATAAACAGTGACTGTTGAATAGTAGGATGTCCGTGGGCTGGCAAGAATTTTGGAGGAATAGCAGTCAGGCTTTGAATACAATCGATCGGCAAACGTGGTTAACTCGAGCGATTTTAGTTCGCCACATCGCGGTTGTTCAACTATCCATTGTATGTGTTCCTTTCATACGAGATTTCCGGGGTATTCCACGATCCCGCGAATCCAAATCGATTAATTCCGGCCGCTGGACATTGGGAACATTGCGCCGATTGCAGCCTCCATGAATGTAACAATGCCATATTCGCCAGCAGCCCTTTCTTATCCCGGTTAATGAACTGCCTTAAAAAAACTAATCCGGGCCAGCAGCCAATTCAATGCTCGGTTTACAGATGCGGTTTTTTAAATCCTTGAATCGCCGAATGATTCTATGTCGTCGCACATAGTGATCGATCAATTTTTAATACTCTGAGTAAAATATAGCGAATGAATCAGTAGGAGAATAATTTCAATAAAAGCAGAAGAAAGTATAATTCTTTTGGAGGGAAATGCGATCAAGAGTTCGCGTTGGTAGATTTAGATGCACTAGATTCTGTCCGAAGAGAGCTTCTGAATTCCTAGTGCAGTCGATGTTCCAAGTCGAGGGATTAATTAATCCGGGTATAAAAGGATTGCATCAGGCAACAAAGTGTACCCATTATGTTAGCACAAAGGCAAGGCAGTCCATTGAAAAGGCGACCTCAAAAAAGCGCCCGACTTGTCATTGTTGAAGGGAAACAGCTTCCAAGAGAAGTTGCTTTCAAGTAGAACGCGGGGGCGTGCTGGTAGCTCCTAAAACGGTAACCGATTACTTTTGTAGTACTTATTCAGGGAGGAAAGGCAGAAGCATTGTAGTGTAGTATATTGGCCGACATCACCATAGAAGGAGAGAATTGCAAAAATTCTAACTTCACTTCGAATCACCAACTGCACCGAGCTTTCCAGCTGCTACAAAGTCCTTGCTCCGTAGGAAAAGAAGGAGTGCAAAGAGTTTTCTGATATTTAGCGAGTTCTTCGCGCGCCCATCACTTCCACGTGAAATTAAAATGCACTTTCCCAGCAGCAAGGAAAAGCACTTCGAGACTTATTCCCGAGACTTATCCAACGCCACACGTCAATTCAACGCTAGGACTAAACTAGAATATCGATCGTCCTCGGAGGGGTATCGCTAAACGCTAACTGGAGCTCCCAGTTTTCAGCACTTCGACTTCCTACTTTAGTCTTAGTCCACGAGTTTCCGGCCGGCAGTTTCCCCCAAGTTCTCTACGCCTTTACGGACGTGCCGACAACTCTAATCCCTTGCGTTCCGACAACAGTTCTCGCGCAGGCTGAACTGCCGAATCGCTGCAGAGCTATGGGAAACTGTTAAGTCAGAATTCTTGAAAAATTAATCTGCCTTTCGCTCGGAGAGACAGTGTCGAGAAAGTTCGCTTGATCTAGCAGATGAAGAGTTGGAAACTTGGGGAGAATTACTAAAACTATAAGAACGGCCGTGGCAAGTCTCGCAGGAGGGTTCGTTTTCTTGACGGAACAAGAATTCTTTATACCGATCGGCTAAGGAACTCGTAGGTTTCACTTGCTCCCGAACAACTTTTCTCCGCTGGCTTCAATTATAAGTCGGCTCTCTAACTTCGCCAGATTCACACGTATGCAAAAGAACCTGCGAGTCTTGCCAAAGTTTCATGGGGAGCGGGAAAGCTCCTAAATTTCCGTCGCCTCTGGAATTCGGGAAGTCCATATATATATCTGGCGGTGGTGTAAGAGAAAGAGAGAGAGAGAGGGAGGGAGCGAAGCTAAGGCAGTTGGGAATCCCCGAAGGGGTGCCTCACGCGTCTCCGGAGCCCTAAGGGTCTCTTCCCTCTTCTTTTCCCAATTTCCTCGCCTCGAGAGCGAGAGGGCGCCGCAATAAAAGTGTGCCAGTACCTTCTGTCCGCCTTAAAAGTTTGGTCAGACTGCCACCGCCGTGGACGAGTTTATGGGGGCGGCCACCTCGAGAGCAAGCTTCGCTGTGGATATCACGCCAGGCATTCCCCAGCCCACCAACTTTCGAAATCGTTGTTTGCCTTTTCCCGCCACCCGTGGGACAAGCTTTCGTCTCCGCTTTCCCGTGAATTATTAGTGGAGCCACGCTTTTCTCTCACTCGGCCTGATTCGATTAGCAGGGGACAGAACTCCACGCGTTTGCCTTCCTAAATCAGGCCGCGGTGAGAAGCAAAGGTGTGTGTGCCCGGGCCAAGATGAACGTGACACGAGTCGAACACGCCGGAGAGACCGTAATAACTTGCCGAAGTTCTCCGGAATTTACGAGCTTTAAAAATACCTCCAAGACGCCCCAAGAAAATTGTCAGGAAACTCTGATTCGTGAAAGAGATTTTAAGGGAGCAAAGAGTTTGACGTGTACCTTTGCTCGTCCATTATTATTTTCTGTTATAAGGGAGCAGTGAGGATGAAACTTTTAAAGGCCTCGAATAAAAAATATTCGTTATCCTTTGTGAAGTCAGTAGAAAGATGAAAGTTTGTCGGAAAATCCACTTGGAAAAATTGCTTCCCGACCAATTTGACCGGCGTGTCACACAGTGGACTGTATTATTCAGAGGAAATTAGCTCGGCCCATAACGAAGGGCCCACCGGATCTAGGTCGACATCGTAGCACAAAGTGTCCGGTGCTTTCAGCTCGACCACACAACGACGCGCTATCACCATGTACCAGTGGCGTTACATCCTACTTCGACAGGCGATAATTGACTTTACATTCGACCGAGAAACGTGTCGCGCTGAAAAATTGAGATGAGCTCGTATGCGCCGCGCAGTCCGAATATTAGTCAAATGCTCATAAACCAGCTGAATTTCTATTAGCTCGTAAAGTATGTCTCTCCGCGTTACGATAGCTACTCAATCCCTTTTATGTGCCAATCGATCTCAGATCATTCATTTACGAAGACTACCTATTACCGGACAACCACAAAACGTTGTTTGTTATTCACGATTCTCCTCGAGATTGCTAACACACGTCGGAAATTTTCGACGATTTCAGAAATCGAACTACTAAACAATGGGGACAAATTTGGCAGGATCAATTGCAACAGGCGTCTATCTCTGCGAGCGGCAATCAATTTCCGAGAGAGATTTCGTTTGCTCGCGTTCATCGTATCTCAGCCGACAGGCGTTCTCACCTTTCAGTGGCCCATATGAATTTGATGGTGGAATTAATGCCGAACGATATGGCTGGGGAATCCAAACAATTCGGAACGCCATCCGGCAGGGAGGAAGAGGGCGCGCCGAAACTCTGACCGTAATTTCCGGGGTTAATGCCTCGGCATCCCGGGGATGCCCGACGGCGGAGTTGCAGCCACCTCGTGCTTTTGTCGACGATTTCAGGGCGTCTGACAGTTCTATCTGACGGGAGAGGGGCGTAGCGCGGCGGTGCGGCGCGGCGCGGCGTTCCTGTCCTCCCTCGCGAAAGAATAGCAGCCTCGAGATAAAGGAGACACGGCTTGTCTCGTGGTACACAGAAACGACGAGGAACGGACAGCGGAGACGAGTAAGCGCTCAGGCGCTCGCGCGCGCGCGCGCCAGTCCCTGTGCTTGCAAGGCTTTTGTTGATACACGAGTCGCACTGGCCGTGCGGGGGGAAGTGAGTGGCCTCAGATGGCCGTAGGAAGCTGCCATTCTACCGGGCACAGATCGATGAATAAAATATGTTTCTCCCGGCAACCCCACAGCGCCGGACGATTCCAGATTCTTTGATTTCTACGCTCCCGCTCTTCCAGTAAAGCACCAACCGCCCTCCTCTTACATCCGAGTCTACGCTCCATACATACGTCTCCTTCTCTTTGTACTCGGCATCTCCCTTTTCACAACTTTCGAGCAACCGGCATCTATTGACTAGTGCTTCCTTGTTTCTTGCTTTTTAGTACCTGCTCGCCTATTCACTTCTGATTACGGCTTAACGAAGCTACCAGTTGAAACGCGCAACATCGATCTCTCAATATTTATCCGTTTCTCGCTGCAAGGATTTATTTGTCAATGAGAAATAATCCGGATTGCAGTCGAAAATGTGAAATATATTTTAAGCAGGAAGATAGTTTATTAACAGGATTTTTTTATTATTATATTTTTTCGGGGTTTCTAATTGGGTTTGTAAGAATGGTAAATCGAGCGTTAGAAATATACAGCTTTGAAAGAGTAATTCCTATAAACGAAAGTCATTGATCAAATATTGAGTTTAAAAGTCGAAGGGACAACTATCGAAGAGCGATGATTAAAGGAGGACGGGAAATCAGTAGCGAACTGCTATGATCGGAATATCAATGAAGAGCACAGTGCAATATCGTGGAGCGAGTAAACTGGGCAGAGAAAAGGCAAGGACACACAAAGTTCGGCCAAACAGAAGCCATAGTGCTCGAGTTCATCGTAGCATTACTCCCAGTGCTTTCATCTTGACCCACAGTTGTGGGAAGTTTCGTTGAAGCGAGCAGCGGCCCTAAAGTGGAACATTCAGAAACTAATCAGAAATACAGGAAGTCAATATGATGTGCCTGATTTTAGTGCCAGAATTCGGAACCACTCCTGATTACCACTGGTAATTGGTTTCGGTGTAACGGAACCCCTTTGCGCGGCCAATTGACATGCGCCGACAAAAGGGAGCCAGAAATGATATTGGCAAAAAGAATTCTACCAATTATCGACCAAACGACATCGTAAATCATTCCTGAACTTCTACAATTTCCGCCCAGTAAATACTCAACGACAATTCAGCTTTACACTACAATTTCGTTGCTACGAAATTATAAATGGAATCTGAAAATTCGCTGATAAATCAGACACCGCGTATTTCTCGAATTAATAGTTTCGAAGAGGTTGAAGAGTTCGTATTACCAAGAAGTCCCAAGAGAGGGAAAGAGAAATATAAGAGGGGCTAATGATGAAGATGTGTGAGCAATTAGTATCGCAGTGCGACAGTGAGTAATCAAAGGGGTTGAGGCGCGTCGAGAGCAGGTGCTCGAGAGATCTTAAGATCCCGGCGGTGATGAGTGGATGCATCTCATGAATTTGTCAGGCTTAAATCGCGCGAGTTCAGCGAGACACACGTAGGCACACACATTGTGCCGCGGCTGAATAGCGTCAACTGGAATAGAATGAAATCAATGGAAGAAGGAGACGAGTGACACTCAGCGAGGAATAAAGGGGTGCGCAAGAGGGAGACGAGTAGGCCAGAAAGAAAAGAGCGCAATGCGCTCGAGAGACGAGAGGATCCCCCTTTGATTCGATAACCTTACTCCTTGTTGCTCATTCAGACGAGCGTGCTGCATCGTTTACCTGTTTTCTTCGCCGCTTTTCTTCCTCCCATACGTCCCGTCTGTCTCTCTCGCCACCTGTCTTTCCCGCCTACTTCCCAACGAGCATCTACCTTCGATCGTTCCTCTCCAAAGACACCCCTGAAATGCTCTCTCAGCCGCCCCCCTCGAAATCTCCCCGCTAAAGCATTCGCACTTACTTCTCAACGAGGCCGCGTATTTGCATCTGAATCGACTGTCTCATTTTTCCCAGCTTTCATTGGGTTTAGATGGCCTTCGTACGCACCATATGTACCACGAAATCTCTTTACACGCTTTAATTGACTTTCTTCTCTCGCCTCGTCGCTCTATCGACTCTCCTATCGCCGGAAAGCAGTTTCCCATCGGTCCGAAACCTCCGGAAACTCTCCTCCTTTTTCTCCTCGTCCCAAGAGAGCCAGACTCGCAGACAAGGAGAGAAAGAGAGAGAGATATACGGAAGAGATTACTCTCGACGCATGAATCACTCGCACATTTCGGGCATCTTTGAAAGTGGAACAAATACGTCTCCCCCGTTTGCTCCGGCGGGCTGGTCGGCGATCTCAGAGTGAGTGCTTTCTCCAGCTGGCTCACTTCCGGCAGCCGGCGAGCTGAAGAGGAGCAGAGGCCAGAGGAGAGAGAGAGCTTTATTTCGGAAAGCTTATCGGGCGAGATTTCGAGAGCACGAGTCAGCCGTCCGCCGGTGCCGCCGCCGCCGCCGGTGAATCCGACCCGCTTGAAATAAGGTCGAAAAGCTGCAAGTGGAGAGTGAGGTGGCGGCAGCGGTGGATAGAGAGGGTTGGAAGGAGGGTCGGGGCCGATCGAGAGAAAGGGAGATGAGGGCAATGTACGCATCTTCCGATAGTTTGCTGGCTCATTTTTCAGTGTTGGATATCCCAGCACCGCTTTTATACGTATCCGCTGAGGTAGCCGCCCTCCTCGCCGCAAACCTTTCCTCCTCCACCACCGCCTCCTCCTCCTCTCTCACTTATTCTCTCTCCTGTCGAAATCTCTTTGCGGCATTACTTACGGTTAGAGGATCGGAATCCAGCGGCTAGGCGAGAATCCGCCGATTCCCCGATCTTATTTTTCTCTGCTACGGCGAGCAAAGACCGGCTATCTCGCAGAGGCCGATAAAAGGGCGGCGGCAGCTGAGAGGAACGTCCATTTCCGGATCAAGACAACGTCCATCCCGCTGACCATTGTTTCCAATGGCCCTTATAGCCCTCCAGGCGACCTTCGTCCTTCGGGGAAAAGGTAGCTCGACGACCGCAGTGAAGGAGCGTCTTATCTATCACGATTGCACTCTATTAAAGAGACTTTGATCTCTGATGTCCTTCTTCCAAAGGGTCAGCGTACCCTTAAGTAGAACGGCACAAAGTCTCAACGATAATCTTTCCACCGCTTTTTTTAATTTCGATTATAATGGCTTGAATCATCGCGAAACTTCTGCGCATTTATTAGCTAGTCTTTAAGAGTTGTGCCTCCAAGTGAAACGACTCTACGTTCTTACTCTACTAGTCCGTTTTAAGTTGTTGGTCGATGGCAAGAAGTAAGGGTGAAATATGTTAAGGGAGTGATTTTCCAAGTTTGAGAGAACGAGTGAAAATATCGCTATTTACAGGCGACCCTCTGTAAACAAAAGAGGAGAACATTCCGGCAGAGACTAACTCTCGACTTTCCCAACTGCTGAGGGAAATCTTGTGCCAGCGGGGGAAAAGGGTGCCACGAGTCTGCACAATGCACCGAGGCAACAATAGTGGGCCGTGCAATTTTTGCAGTAGCGAAAGTGGTACGAGGCGAGGCCAGATTGAATCGTAATCACAGACAAAGGGATTCCCCGCTGTTCCGCCCTTCCGCCCATCCGGCAGCGATGCAGATAGTCGGGCTAAACATAATATAATCGCGCAATAAGGTTTCTCTTTAAGGAAAACCCCGCGGTTTCCTCGGAGCGAGCTGCTTCCTTTATTACGAGCTTACTCAGAATTTTCCTCGCCACCATAACTCTCGGCGGCGGCGGCGGCGGCCGCCTGGCCAGAGCGCGATCCTCCACGCCGCGCCGCGCCGGAGAGAAAAGGGGCGCGCAGAAGGGGCGGACCCTGTTTTAGCACGTATAAGCATATCCCAGCCGAAATCCTGTTATCCTCGCGAAAGTCTAGAGCACCGGGAAGAAGGGTAAGCCGCGCGAACCTCCAAGCAGGAAGCTGGAAACGTTCATTTGCTTTAAAAGGCTTCACTCGCGACGCTTGTTCTTAATGGGTCACTCGATCTTTCTTGTGCCGGGGCGCAGGCAGAGCAACGCAACCGGCAAGAATGGCTTTGCAAACCCGGGCCCTGCAACAAAGTGTGTGCTCTCTGTCTCTCACCTACATTTCAAAGACGATCCTTGCTCCCGCGCGCCCACTCTCTTCTCCTAGCTTCTACACGCCTCGCCACGCCTCGCCTTCTTTTCTTCACCTACTTGACGAGCCTCGTACAACTACCCTTATTCCCTTCCGCATTCCCACGCTTTTCTCTCTGTTTTCCACACCGGATTATTGTTTGCCAACTGCCGGCTCTAGTTCTCTCTAGTTTCGGGTGAGAACTCCTCCCTCCTCGCTGGAAGAACGAACTTTAAGTTCAACCGCGTATTATTCACTAACAAATACGTTTCACTGAGACTTTATTGCTCAAGAGACATCCATGGACGTGATTGCAAAGAGGAAATATTCATCGCGCAAACCCGCTAATCCATCCTTTGAGAAAAAGGAGGACAAAGCACGCTGGAAGTTTTCAATGAGGATAGCTGCGTGACAGTATTTCGGCCGGGAGAATCGGAGATTTACTGGAACTCTGAAAGGCACTATGATTTACGCGTGACCTCTATTATACACGATAATAGTAGCTTTCTTATAGCGAGGTCGAAAAAAAAGAGGTACACTTTCTCAGCCTGACTGCGCGTCCTTTCTGCCCGGGCGGAAGTTCCTACCGAAAAATCAGCGAAAACTTTGCGCCCTGTTACGGCACGCTGCGAAGGAAAAAATGACATTTATGGCGCAAGTTGTGCGGAGAGCATTGAAGAAGTGGGTGGTGGCGGTTAGGAAAGTTTTTCACTTATTAATATCGTCCACTTGAACGTGACAATGAGGAGGGCACCCAGCGAAGAGACGGTGTCCGCGAAGCGATGACAATACGAACATTGTCCCTGGGAGCTTGCGTTTCTTCGGTATTCAATGAGACAAAGGCACCTAGCTCTCGTCTCCTCCGACGCTCGTTAGTGAGGGAAAGCCGATTTTTGGGACTTATAGAAGTACAGCGAGTGCCCGGCTGGCTGGCTTCGTGTATACCTCCACAATAGGTATTCATGCAAAGAACTGTAGCATTAGCGACAATCCTGCTGCCTTTTTGCCCTTCCTTGCCCCCACCCATTTCTCCCTCTCTCTCCCACTCTCTCGCTTTCTATCTCTAAATGAGAACGAGAGCGCCGCTATGCAATGAACATTAACTATTCTAGGACATTTCGACAATTCGTTCCTCGCCGCGTCTTACCAGCCTGCGTTCTTGCGCGAGAATTTTGTCAAGCTCCAAGAAGTTAAATAAAATGCAAGAAACAAATTTTAATAGTTCGATGTAAGCGCTTGTATCTTCAGTAACAATCTCATTAACGAAAGCAGATCACGATTCTAGTTCTCCGATGCAATGTCGATTGACAAAAGAGACGGATAACAAACATTTCACTCGAACAATAGTACCATCAAGAGCATTTCGTAGTAATTAGGTGATGTGAAAGGAGGGACGAATCTTTGCCAAGCAATTTGGAGGAACAAAAGTAGTAGAGGGGAGAAGGTAAGGGATTTAGACGGCAATAGAGACCACATAGTATTGGTACATAGGATTGGTAGATCGATGGTCACCATACGAAGGTGCTTGCCTTTCAATCGCCCTCGTTACTGCACATTCCATCGAGTAGGTATTCGAGTGGAATCTTCTTGAATACAAGAATTTTCCATCCGGATTGAGGAAGCCCGAACTTGAATTGGTCTGGCTGACTTCGTGACTCACTCTAGTTCCGATGAAAATCCCACATTCGCTCGGACCATTGTCGTTCCACGTACGAAAAGTCGATCTAAATTCTTCGACTTTAAGAGCTGAATCTAATGACCGGATGAAAATAGAGCAAGAAGCTCTGATGACAAAATAAGAGCGTAATCTTATCTCACTCGGATCGAGTCGTGTTTACCCAACTAATCGGAAAGAAAAGCAACAGTCCCTGATCGATTTCAACTGATCGCGCGAGAGTAAATTTTCACTGGATCGCTCTCTTTAGCACCTACGTAATTAAATCCAAATAAAATACAGTAACAAGTTGACAGTAATTAATTGGTTCTCAGTTAAGTGTTTAATTCCCACGATTTACTGTATTATTGGTTCCTCGGTCTTGCTAAACTTTGTCATAGTTAATTCGACTTTCTAATTCGTAGCTAATGGAAAACTGACAACTTGATAGTAAGTTTTAATTATTCCATATTCGTATCAGTTTCCCATTCGAAAATCATTAGAAAAGATTTGAAAGCGTACTTGTCGCGTGCTAGTCGTTGTTCTTCGTCTGCGCGCCGTTAATGTAAGCCACTCACAAAACTCCAATAAGGCTAGCAATGCTCGAGTCGGGTTGTGCGAGCAGATTAATTTCAGGCGAACGCGCACTGGCATTTTCTTTCCGCGGCCATTTACCGCCGATGACACGGATAAAGCCGCTTGTTTCGCAGTAACAGCGACCCGCGATTTGTCAGGAGGTACGTCTGACGATGTTCTCTCACTTGCTCGGCGCGAAGGACTAAAATAAATGTAGGACGCACCGTGTGCGTTGTCGACAAGACACCGGCGCATCCTTTTTCTCCCCAACACTATTCTCGCCGCTCGTTTGTAAACAGAACGAGTTCTTACCGCCTGAGAATCTGTCTTTATTACACCAGCGGATCTTTCTGAAATGATTAGACAATTCGTTGTGCGAGCACTTTGAAATTGGAGCCACTCTACACCTACCAAACGTCTGTCGCTCAAACTTTATTGCCAGGATAAGATAACACCCTAATGAAACGGATTTCAGCAGTAAAACTCTACCTTCCACGCTCGCAGCGAGCCATCTTTCTTATCTCACGCATTTCAGTGTAGAACCGTCGCACGATCAAATCATGAAATGCGAGCCTTGAATTAAATCTCCCTTTCGCGGAAATACACGCTTATGCCCAAGGGCAATTCTACAAAGCCCATCATATCATTAATTTTAATAATGGATTTAATAATACATCGGCATACTTTTTTAATTGGATATAGTTAACATTGACGGGAGTGGTTTTGAACTAGCAAAAATTCCGGGTAATTATACGATGGAGTTACCAAGCGTCTCGAACGTGTGGTTTATCGATATTGGGCGATATTTTGCATTATTCGATAATACACTGAATTTCCAAGGCATTTAATAATAATGTAGGAGCGCTTATGTAAGAATGGATTATTAGCCTCTTTTTGTGTGCCAGAATTTAATATGTACAGGTCAGGTTGCCGCTGCGCGAACAGTTTGTTTCGGCGACAAAAGGAAAAAGCGAGACAGTCCTTTTCGTATTCATGCCCGGGGGGATTTCCGGTAATCTTTATTTATAGGAGGTGTATCACGATGCGAGCTGCATCCTCCCGGCCCCGCCCTCCCGACAGCTAATTTCTTTAATTACGGCGATTGTAACGCGCCCGGAACGAGCACCACCTGCTACCGATTCTGACTCTACTCGATAATCGAAGAGACTGCATGCAACCGCAGATGTTCCTCCTCCCGATTTTTTCCGAGCGGTTGAATCTCGATCCTATCAAGTTTTCCAATTAATATTGTAAATCCCTTCATTTTAAATACTTCTGTTTGTATTATATATTAAGATAATTGTTAGTATGTCTTAAAAATTCACTCTCACGAACTTTGAATACTAATAATCGAAGTACAACTGTCGAATGCTTTGGTACAAAGTAAGCGTGGGAAATGTGTGGTTCAAAATAAGCGAGCTTTCACGAAGTTTGATTTAGCGACGCGTCCCTCTTTTCTGGGAAAACAATCTGTGTCAAGGAAGAGAGACTAATTCTCTGGGAATGGAGATATAAATTGTGAATGGGACAAAGATTGATCGGGGAATCGGAATGATTAACCGGGGCATACGTGCTTTTACGGCGCGCTCCTCCTGATGAAACTGTTTCGGGGCTCGAGGCATAACCGAGAGATGTGTTGATCGTAAAATATTTTTACGACAGCTTCTATCTGCATGACGATTGGTCACGAAGCGTCCTGTTTTATTGTTGCACCGCCATCTTCCTACACTGTTATCTCGCCGTTCTATTGTAGCGCGTCGATGTCGAATCGCTCTCTGCCTCCAGATTGTTAGAAATCGCTTTTTCCAACCAACCAGTGCTCCGCCCGCTCGAATAGAGACTACGTATTTTTTCCGGGAAATACAGTTTTTTTTCCACCTAAAAATCGAAGGGCTAAACGAGCATTCCCTTGTAGATGCGGGAAACTGGGCAGAAAATACTCTTCCAATTGAATGAGTGCAAATTTACATGCGAGAACAGTAAGTATACCCTTTAGTGTTCTATCTATCATGATTCTGGGCCATCCCTTTAATACAGTGCAAGCCAAGTGAGGGGCCCCTCTCGCGCCTCTTTCCCTTTCCACTACTCGGTACCGTACCTGTACTCTAGCTGTCTAGCAATACAGCGCGCCAACATTTTAGTTTCAAGTTCAAACATTTTTGACGGTTTTTATTTTTTTCGTGGACTTCCCGACCTTCCCCGGGACTGAAATTTGGTGGAGAATGTGCCTTTGCGTCAAGGAAGAGGTGATATAAATTTCAGAGCCCTAGCTCAAAGTTTAGATTTTCACCTATTCCCGACCCTCGAAAATGCTCAATTTTTTCAAGTTTCTCAAAATCGGCCGAACCCCGGATATTTTTATTGTTTTCGTATCAGGGTGGATAGAGAACAAAGAATCCGTGAAAAAAAGTCCGGATTTGCAACGAAAACGGGTCGAAAAACTGTCCAGAAAAGTCCATTTTTGCTCATTTTTCACGGTTTTTATTTTTTTTGGTGGGCTTCCCGACCTTTCCCGGGGCTGAAATTTGGTGGGTAATGTTTTTTTGCATCAAGGAAGATACCATAAAAATTCCAAAGCCCTAGCTCCAAATTTTTTTTTCGGCAAATTTTTCTTAAGGCATACCCCTTCAAAAATTTACGATTTTTCGAAGGTTCTGGGACTGGAACGAAAGCTTAATTTTGCGATTGCTCGTGTCTCAAAACGGATAAAAAACATAAATGTTGTGGGGGAAATGCCGGAATTCGACCGAAAACACATGGAAAACCAATCTGGAATATTTCATTTCGATGGTTTTCCTCATGTTTTTTGTACTTCCCGACCTTTCCCGGGGCTGAAATTTGGTAGAAAGTGTTTTTTTATATCGAGGAAGAAGTAGAAAAAATTCCAGAGCCCTAGCTCAAAATTCATTTTTTCGCAAATTTTTTAAGGTATACCCCTTCAAAAATTTTCGATTTTTCGAAGGTTCTGGGACCGGGGCGAACGCTTGATTTTTCGATTGCTCGTGTCTCAAAACGGATAAAAAACATAAATGTTGTGGGGGAAATGCCGGAATTCTACCTAAAACACATGGAAAACCGATCTGAAATATTTCATTTCGATGGTTTTTCCCATATTTTTCATACTTCCCGATATTTTCCGGGGTTGAAATTTGGTGGGGAGTCTCCCCTTATATCAAGGAAGATGTGATATAAATTTCAGGGCCCTAGCTCAAAATTTGTTTTTCGGCAAATTTTTCTTAAGGATTTGCCCATCGTACGCGAGGCTACAAACAGGTTGAAACAGGTTGAAACAGGTTGAAACAGGTAGAAACTCCGGGAGCTTAACTTGGCAGGCGCTGCTTTAATAACTCGAGGTATTTTCCTCGTTCAGAGTATCGCATAGTTGCTGAAATGAAGCGAAAATCAACCTGAACACTACGTGGATCTAAAACTTTTTACGCTTCAATTAGGCATTCCGCTGGACTCGCCGTGTTACGAAGCAAGTTTTATTACGGCATATTTAAGCAAGATCATAATCGCCCCACAACCACGTTATTCTAGTTTAAACAAGAGAAGAACTTCCAATAGAGAAAAAAAAGTCATAAGCAATCATGTAGAACGTTCAGAAGTTTAAAACGCTAATGTTACATTATGAACTTTTTGAAATTACTGTGTGAATGTTGAAAGTGAATTATTTACAACAGTATCGCATTAACTCCTTTGAAGTTCTTTACGTTTGAGTGTCAGCCGGAGGACAGTTAAGAAGAAAGGGATATGAATTTTTTTAATATCGCCCTGTTAGCGATCGAAAAAGGGAGTCTGTAAAGGATCGCGGATTAAATGGAATATGGGGTTTTCATCGCTTTTATCGAGACTGTTGTATAAAACAAACGACACTTCGTGAAATATTGATGAGAGTCGCACCAAGCGTTAAGACCTTACCGTGTCTGCTCTCCGCCTTCTGCTCATTTTCATTTCTGGCAACGTGAAGCTTTTGTGTCAACGCGTCCTATCGCGACGTTATCCTGGTTGGCGCCTCGACGTATTCCTCTGCGAACAAACATAAAACTTTCATTAGATGCGATTGAAATGTCACCGCCATTCAAGGAAGAACATAACATCCATCGCCAACAATTTCTATGCATGAAAACAAAATTAGATTCAACAAGAATTATATAACAACTTGTTATTAAAAACATTAATGAACGATTCGTGAACTGTTGGGCAAAAATTATGCGTATACTCCAAATAAGAACTCTGTACAATTCACATATGGATAAAACGAAAGGTTAATTCCACTGAGATTAACGTTAAGGCATTGATCATTCAAGTATGAATTATTGAAACTGATAAGTCAGTATCGATTCTACATTTAACTGTTCCACTTCTACTCTCAGCGAAATGTGAGGCAGACTGCAAGGATTGGGTCCAGCCAGGATCCGAATGCCGCGTCACGCAAAGGGAGACGAGGTCACCGGCGGCAAGACGAGCAAATACAACCCTGCCGTCCTCGTAATCATTGACTGACCTCAACGACTAATCGCAGTTGCTCGCTCGGCAAATGAGCCATTTCGTTTTCCAGCTTGATTACGTGTCAGCGGCGTTGATAGCGAGGCGTATGAATTCCCTTTATGCGAAAGCGAGGGAACGTTCAAGAATTCCGGAAGCATAGAGCGACAAGCTTTCCTATGCAATTTGCCGCCGAATTCAGCGGCAGGAAATCGCCCCGGTAAACCTTTAGTCTTGTCACCAAGCCTGTCACTGACAAATCTCCCAATTTCAGCCATTCTCTCCCCTCCTGTTTCATAACGAAAATCATACACAGATTGTCTACCGTTGCTCACAAATGTCTACTAAAATGAAAGCTGGATTTCCGCGCTCGATGAACCAGCCGATTAAGTTTTCGCCCTTAATCGATGGGATATTGTCATTTACATGGTCGTTCCAATCGGCTGCGGGAGAAAAGTAACGAAAAAGCCTGTTGATATGGTCAGTTAAACGGAAATATAGGCCAGTCGGATGAGTGGATCAAAAAGAAAAGTGATTCTCCGCGGGAGATTCACCCTTTTGTGAAGTTATTCAATAGAAACAGTAGTTTGAAGTATCGAATGTGAAATAAATTAACGTGAATCGCAACAAATTGCATTCTTTGGGGCTTTTGTGTTTAAACAGATCTAGATCGTTACTTTTCGATGCTAGAATTGTTCTGTAGCTTAGTGGCGGGTCGCTGTGTAGGTATAGTTAGTTATTGACCTACAAGCATTCGGATTATGATGTAAGGATGGGCGAAGCGGATCCTGACAGGGGTTGTTTACGCGCTTAAGGAGGATTCGACCTTTGGAACTATCAGATAATCCGTGTACTTAGATTTCCCTCGGTGTTCTATTACAAATTAGATCAGAGTCTATTGTAAACTGGCTGCCTTGGGGTTAAATATAAATTCAATTAAGTTTCCTATTAACGCATTACTCTCAGCAATTAAAAATCTTGGAGGAACAGTAACTTAAAGATCTCCTTCGTTAGGTCAAAGAAAAAAACCAGCAAAAAGCAACGATAAAGTTTCAAGTTATAATGTTTACGTCTGTAAGCCGTCGCGTTCACTCGAGCGCGGAGTCGCACTCGATCGTTTTTCATTCGGAGGCCCGTTATACACCACTACACGTCCACCGAGCACCAGCAGGAGCGCCAGAGCATTCGGTCCAAAACGTTCACGTATAAATTCCACGTGTACCAGTAGATGATTCCCGAGCTTCCGAGGGAGAGAGGAAGGGAAGGGGCTAACAACAGAGGGAAAGCGGAAATAGTTGGAGTGGCGAAAAAGTGTGGCGGCCCGCTGGATAGTTGGAAATAGTATATGAAGACACACACTGGCCGACTGAGACCGACAGGTGCTTCGTATCGATCAAATTTGTAAACAGATCTGGACACGCTACTGCACTCCCGAGTCTCGCAAATACATATTGGGAGTGCCGTCATTTTCACCGAGCTTTATGACCACCCATCCCCGCCAACGATTACCCCGTATAACACTTGTGACGGCTGTTCTTGCAAATAGCGGCTGGCATGGCGGTATCTAGCAGAGCCAGCCGGCAAGGATTTGCACTACTATTTCAGTGTTGTTCATTCGTCCGTCCTCTCTCTGACGGCTGGCTGAAGGGACAGCGAGCTTTGTAACTTGCTACTCCTTTTGATGCTTATTCAATTTTACGCTCCAGAGCATTCGTGCATCCAGTAATATATGTACAAACGTGGCTCTACGTCCACGAAATTGTAGGTGTGTGTGCGTGATGGCTATGGGGAATCTAATTAACTCGCGTGCAATTACTAGACTGGCCTGCAATTAAGGTGGAATCTCACAGCTCTGAGTACAACGTAGTAACAAGTGCCTGTTTTAATAAACTTTCCTTGTTTACTATCGGAATGCAATCCTCCGCGAGCCAGCCACCCCCAACCCCTCTTATCTAGCCACTACGCCGCCCCTTTCAGATATGATTGATGTTACTCCTAGGTATAAAAGCATCCTCCGATACGTCCTAATTCACGAGCGAGACTCGCTCTAATTAGAGCAAAGTGAATTATTAGTCCGAGGCGGGTTCTTATAATTATTTCAAAATTCTGAAATCAGACATCTGTTAGTCCGGCGAGTTGAGTCCCGGCGGAGCACTGTTTTATTCACGGCATGAGCTGACAATGATAATATCATTCACACGAACTTCGTTATCACTCCTTTGAGAATGAAAGCTCAGTTGAAATGCAACGAATACGTCACCACCTTCGCTTGATGGAATAGCTCTGGAGGTTGATTGCATCATAGAAATGGGTTTTCAAGGGTCCCGCCGCGTGAACTTGGCAATATTATAGAAATCGCTTACAATAGTATAATATAGCGAGGAGGGAAAGAAAAATAAAGGTTTCAGTTTGACGAAGGGAATTCCATTGTAAAATGCATGAGAGCCACTTGGAAAAACAGGAAACTGTACGAGTGTTTGATCGACGTCGTTCCAATTCATTCGAGTCGCTTAATCTAGGACAATTTGTTTAGTGGCAGGTATTTATTAGAGACGTGGCCCACTTTCGTGAGAAATGGCGGCAGCCATTCCATTTGCACTTCTGGATTACATATCTCCCGCGGGTATTCCCAACTTGAAAGAGCGACACGCTGCTGGCTCGGCTGTATTTAGTAATAGCGCTGATTGCGGCACTTGCGACTATTTACGGCGCGGGTTAATTATGTGTATTAGCCGAGCGGAGGGCAGCGCAACGTAAATAATGACATAAAGGCTGGAGGCTGTGTTTATGAGGCGAGCCTATGATCTGTAGAATTCAGCCCAGCTGAATACTGACCGCAGCTGAAAATGCGAAGCCTCCGCCACCGCCGCGGCAGCAGCCTCCACCATCCGCATTTCAACGCTCACCGCGCATCCCTGAAATATTTGTAGCCTGGATTACTGCCTCGAGTTCCACGCCCTGATTATCGACGAAACCAATTAAGCAACGTGTACTGCTCCATCGGAGCCGCGGCTTTTTAAGACTGGTAATGATGCGCTGCTTTCATTTCTCCCTCGGGAAAAGGTAGCGCAGCCTATACCACTCGGAGAATAGTCAGTATATGTATCCGCGATACCAGTAATAGCTCTGGCTCGTGTACGCTGTCATTACCTACTGATATGCACTGCCATCCATTAGGTAATTCTAATTGGGTAAACAACGTTCTACACCGAACATATTATTAAATAACTACCAGGATTTTCACTCGCTCGGTTTGCCAACTGGGGAACGTTCCCAGGAAAGTCGGGAATAAATCACCGCCCAGTTAGATTGTTTATAATTGAGTCCAATTATATACTCGTAGTAGCTCAAATATACAGAAATAACATAAATCATTTGGAAGCAAAGACTCTAAGTAAATAATGTAAAAATGCATTGAAATGTAATTCAAAGAATTAGTGGTCGAGTTGAAGTGTAATAATAATTTATAGAAATGGATTTCGGTGTAGTAACGAATCCCAGTGTGCTTAGGAAGAGTTAACGATGGCAGGATCGTTATAACGAGCGGCCAGCAACAATAAAAAACAGGAGACAGCTCCTCCTCAATGCAGGCTCGCGTTAATCCGCGCGCCGACGATAATAAAACATACTTTGAACAATGAAAGAGGCGTTCGATCCGCGGATAGGACAGTTGGGCAGGAGCGCCTAAATGCTGGGCCTTAAAAAGCCGAGATTTATAACGCCTTTCTACCGATAAATCCTCGTAAACCAAGAACATATATTCGCGCTGTAACCGGGCGAACGACGCGCGATGCGCACTTCGCACATCCTGCGTGGCGGGACAAATGTCTGCTTCCCTTTTTACGGGCAACTCGGTTATTCATTCGTCTGGCGAGTCGGTGAGCGACGAATCAAACAGTAGCCGTCGCCCGAAAATCCGGAAGATCGGGAAAGACGATATGAAAGGACTAGTGGCATTTTTCCTTTAGGAATTTTATCGGCTCGCCCGATGACTAATCGTTCGAACGCCTCAGTCACTAGTGCGCATGATTGATCATGAAATTGAAATTTTTATCACCATTCGTTGCCTGCCATCGAGGATTAAGAGCACGTTTAATGCAATACATTTCAATTCCAAGCTTTTGTTTTCCATTTGCGCCTGGTTTCCATAAATGCAAAATTGATTGAATGTTACATCAACTAACAACCGCCCATTCTAAAGAACAGTTTTTATCCTGAATATGTTTTTATCTATGTGTTTTTACACTTTATTTGTTTTTAGACCTAGTTTCCTTTTCACATTATAGTAAACCGCAAATGATAAATAATCGTTTAATCTTTCAGGCCTGTTACTGAATTCGCCCGATAGAATGAAAGATTTACGGAAGCACGAATGGAACGATATCGGCGGCGCAATCGGAAAACATGCAAAATCGAAAAGTCGCCTGAAAAATAAAACGATTCCAATAAAAACAGGAGCGTTTATAACCGAGAATTGAGGTTAGGTAAAAGGTATCCCTGATCCATACCAACGATACCATGCAGATACCATCTAGTACACCCACCTACTGCCGTTTTATGGCCAGTTATGAATAGGTCACGATTTATCGCTTTTTTACGTCTCGTCAAACTCGTAGCCGAGCATCCTGTCTGGCTCTCGGTTCGCTTCAAATGTTTGGAAGCCTGATGAACTTTACTTCATTCCAATTCACAATTGCCGCCTATTCAATTGTTTAGATGGATAAAAGGCTCGATCAGAATTCCCCGAGGAGGCCGGCAATAGGCAAAAGCGGCTAAATCGATTGTAAAAACTCGTGCAATTTAAGTTTTTTGCAGAGGGGATAAAAATGAGTTTTACATTGCACGAGTTCTCGATGTGGGAGAACTCGAGTGGTTCATGGGGCTCCTTAAAAAGGCGGCAGGCAGGCAGGCGTCCTTCGAGTGTAATGCCTGATAGTTTTATTGGATTTCTGGCCGGCTAACGCGAGTGCGAATGAAGTGGCATTCATTAACTTCCGGTGGAAGTCGGGGCCGTTGCTCGCGGCAGTCAAAGGAAATGTAGCTCTCGTTTGTGCGTCTCCTCTGGCAGGGACTGGAAATCGAGTATTACCAGAGGAAATTGGCTCCCTCACCCTTTCATGGAACTCTACTTGTTACGGCCGCAATCCGTCTCTAGTGAGACGCGCCGGGAACATGAAGATCCTTTTCCCAACTGCCATCTCGAGCTCGGCTGCTCTTTGATTAAAGAGTCGTTGTTTCGAAAGCCTCCTTCCAATTGCTTTACATTGCCTGCCCGCCTGCCCTGTAGAATTCGAAGGCGAAAGTCAAGGCCAACCAGGCTAACAAGATGCCAATCTCTCCTCAAAGTATACCAAACTTTTCATTAACTCCACGATTTTCCTTAATCCCCCAAACTCTCCCACTCCATTTTCTCATGCTTGCTTTTTTCTTTTAAATTGCATTTCGTTTGACTGTTCAATCCTTTTTAATTATAACTCTGAAAGAACTAATTACTTCGTGCGAATTAAATTCCGACGTATGGTTTTCACCGCAAGTATGTTAAGTAGCCAATAGAAATGCAGGTGCAATTACTGCATGAAATGGTGCTTTGACTCATTGTGAACGGAGGATTTTTTAAACAGCGGTCATTGCTGAGATAATTAAAGGTTTGACAAAGCTGAGGACGAGCGGGTGGGCCCTCGTAATTTCCTCTGCGAATTAGCGTCGCTTTGTTTTCGTTTATCATTCGATTATTAGGGATTATTTATTCGTAGGCAATCATAATTCGTCTTTATTGGTGGCGATATAGAACGGAAGTGGGAAAACATATAAAGTGGTCGCTGGTGTGTGCGCGTGCGCACGATTAAAGGCTTTAGCCACGCATGCGGTTCGCGAATTACGCATCAACGAAGCGCGAGGCTAATTAACATAAAAGGCCAATTCATCTTTGCTACCCAATTACGTGTGAAGCGTGAAATGATAACGCTAGGGTATAACATTCATACAATGATTAGTCATTAGCTGTTTAACGATCGTGGAGTGACTGTGATGCTGTTTGATCGTAATTACTTAATAGATTGCAGCGCGACACTTGATTCTACTCGGACCTGTTGAGTGGCCGACCAAAAAATCGACAAATTTCAACAAGCTTTGACACGAACCTCGGCAATAACAAGATCCGGTCAAATTTGATCGAGTTTGTTCTGAAACCGAATGAAAGTGTCAATATTGTTACAGAAATCCAGCATTACTTATCAAATGTCAGGCATTGTTACTGCTTTAATTAAATATTGAATATTTTTCGAGTCTCGTGCCGATTGTTTTTATTTCCGTGGTAGTCGTCTGCAAATATTTGTCCCATTTTCTGGGACACAATGATGCCACGATGCTTTCAGCGCTTTTTCAAACACATTTAATGTAACTGGTCGAACGCGCCTGATTAACTTCTTTTTTGCATGCACACAAAATGGGTTTATTATTTTGCTAGGGAAAACGTATGCAGGTGTTCGGCCGACGTACACAATGTACACGACTGCCATGTTGTACACACACGCGCCAGTGGCAAAAGTGGAGCAGCAGCAGCAGCAGCACGACCGCGCTGCAATGAAGTATTTACATGGAACGGATGAACACCGGCGTTATTTCGTGACGGGAAAATAGAGAATGTGATTTTCCCTGATGGCAATCGGACACCACGATATAATCTCACTCTGATGAACCGTTAGCTTTTGCACCCTGCGTGATTACATACCTTTAATTCTACCGTGTTACTCAACGATCCGGCATCCACCAATTATTAATTGCGATACATGCCGAGCGTTTATTTCTATCAGGTAAAAATTATAAGAATTAAATTCAATGTTTAAGATTAATAGGTAGAATTGCGTGGACACAGAAAGGATGTAATTTAAATTTAGTTGACCTATTACAAACTTAAAACCAGTTATAATGACTGGCTTGATAATGCTAGTATTAACCCACTCCGAATCAGTATCGGATAATTAAGAAAAATCGGTTGCCGTGCCTGTGGAAAAAGGCTGCTAAGCCCCTTGAAGCTCGAGACTCTATCGAATCGAGCACTTAGCCAAGGAATAGTAATATCCGCGAGCGGCATTGGAAAGCACCGAGTTAGTCCCGACTGGAATATCACTCTTTTAGGAATAAAGTACTTCACCAGCCGAAAGGTTCAGCGCGATCTGCAAATATCGCGCGCGCTCGCATCTTGCCTCCGATTTCTCTCTGATAAAATTCCTCGACTAATAAATGGAAAGGTAACCGACGAATGCTATTCAGCCAGGCAACACTCCATCGCTCTTAGAACCGTCCGCATGATTTCAAGCCCAGTTCCCAGTAGGTAAATCGAAAACGGTGTATTCGACTGCCGACGAAGAGAAAGAGAATCGAAAGGATTAATTATGTTTATAGTAGGAACTCATCGTGGATCTAGTAATGTTTGATTAATGAGAACTTCCTCAACGTTATTATAAAGGATTGAACTTTGAAACATTGGATTATACAGAAATGAATAACTAAGATAAAAGAGTTTCGTTCTTAATCGTCAGATTTGATTCCTTAATAAATCATGGTCGGAAGAAAGAGAGCAGAGGTTTGTCATTCTAATTTAATTCGATTGGAATCACACGCATGGTGCGTCGCGTTTGAATACGTTTGAGGATTGCGCATCCTTGGGTGTCATCGAATTTACTTTATAATGCGCAGGATGGATAACTCGAAGCGGGATGCAAATATCATAGCGCGAGCTTCTCAAGTTTGATGGGGGAGAGTGCGCTGAAAATTCAAATCTTATTCAAATCTCGAAGCCGGTCTCATCGTCGCTCGAACGCTCCGCTGAGAGAAGTCCGGCCGCTTAAAAGTATATGCTATAGGGAAGCGGCATTATCGGAACGGAGGCTTTATGAATTTACATTTTAATCCGTCCACCAGCCCATAAATCGCAGCGCTCAGGATAATTGGCCGCGCTGTCGCGTTTAAATTAATCGCTGCCGGACGAAATTGACGCGAGCCGATGGACAGTTAATCCTTCGCTTTATTAATGAGCTCAAAGTATCATCGGCAGCCGCGTGTGCGCGCTTACGCACTATCCACACTTCAGATTTAATTCGAACATCCGACTTTAAATACCGCAGAGCTCGCTGCTTGCAATTCTTCTTAGTCGACGTCGGTTAAAGGGGCACCTAAAGCGTAAGAAATGAGGGCTAACTTCAACATTTTGAAAAAATAAAAAACTACCTCGATTTAGAATCCTTCAAGTATTAAAGTGGCTTGGTTTCATTTTAAAAATGATTCGCAAACAAGTTATGTATTTTAATTTGAATTTTACGCACAAATTCAATGGCACGCAGGTGGAGTTTTGAAAGCCGAATACTTCAAATATTTCTAAACTCGCCAAAATTTATGTATCTGAAAGGTGTTTGAAAATTCGGGTATAATGGTAGGCTCGCCAACAAACAGCATATATTTCCGTAGCATTTGATGGAGCAAAGGTGTCATCAGCAGCAGATTCGCGAATTCATTAAAAAGGACTTGTAAATTCGGCATTGGTGAATTCGCTTACGAGACCGTTAGTATCCCGCATTGGAACGAGTACTCGCCGCTAATGAATTCAATTTATAGGGATATTAAATGCATTAGCAGAGAGCGTTATAATATAGAATTTAGTGGCACCCACGGAATTTAATCGAATTATCCGTTAAGAGTTAGCAGCGCTCTTTGGTTGAGCTTGCATGGGAAACTTCCCGCGCCGGCTGTCACCAATTTCACAATGAAAACTCACGATGTACGCGTAGCATGGGGTTTGTCCGCTAAATTTCACGCTTATAACGTTGTATTATACATAACAATAATCTAGCAATAACTAAAAGTTACTAAGACCGAACACGGTTTTCATATGCGATACTTATTTTCCACCAATATTGCCAATGAATATTAAACATTTTCTGTTCATATGGAAAGTAAATTTAACGAGACTCAACGAACGTTAAAACATTGAAATTAACCCTGAATTTTTGGGGACTTTTACAGGCACATTCGCGCGGGATCAGAAGCCGATGGCCAACACGGTGTACGGAAATCACAACACCAGCGGCAACTCGCCGAGCTTCGAGATGAACGTACCACGAAACGTAACGACCGCTGTTGGCCAGACCGCTTTCCTACACTGCAGAGTTCATCAGCTGGCAGATAAAGAGGTAAGTGGCTACTACCGCATCGTCCCGCCCGAGATATTCTCCTCTCCTTCAGCCCTTCCCTTTCCCTTGCGCCACCAACCCCTTTCGACCTCACTCCAGTTTACTTCGCTCTAGTAGCGAGGTCTCCACGCTGCCACCCACGCTATCCGCAGAGTCAACGACGTTCCAATTGTGAAGAATGGCACGAGAACATTAATTAGTCCGGCGAGATTCTCCACTCACCATTCTTTAGGAATGTACTGCGCCATTGTGCCCGAGCGAACAGTAATCTCGTCAGAGGAAATTGCAATTTTTCTCGAATTATACTCTGCGAAGCGGCGACGAATTACGATTATGCCCGATAAAATATTGAACCATTCAGCCAGTATTTAATAGAAGTGCCAAGGATCAACAACGCCTGAATCGCACTACTGTTTGACGTTTGTACCCGCACGGAATATTTGAATTTATGATTATAATTCGAGGAGCGTTTGTTCGTGTTTAGTTGCGGACTTATTAATCGACGTATTGTTCATAAATTAGTATAAACAGATTAGGGGTTACTGGATAATTTTGGGTATGCGATTCATCGTGAAATGGAGAAGCAAATGTGGAGCTTTGATCCTGTTGAACTAAAGCGGACACTCAGGGATCCTTTGTTGCGGTTTAGCTCGCCTTATCGTTTTTCGAAATCTAGGTAGAAAAGCGAGTCTAGGCTAGTACGTGGCATACTGCGAATCTAAGAGAAGCTTTTGCCCCGGCAGCACCGCAAGTCTGCGCTGCGGTTTTCCTGCTGTCCGCTCTTCCAGCATCGCACTTCCAAGGACCAAAGTATCCGAGAGTAGCTGTGACCCGTGCGGCTAATAATCTTCTTTAAACTTTCCGGTCTCACCAGTCTTCGAAATTTTAAAAAGATTCTCCAATCTGTTCGAATAAGTCGCGAAGAAAATAAGCGAATGGTTGGAAATATTCCCACTTCTTTTCCAGGCATTTGCTTTTCTTACTTTTCACAGAGCATAGATACATATTTGTTCTCAATTTATTATTGGAGCCTTTTAGAAAGGTTAAACTCTGGAAAGGTTACTTTACTAGAATAAATCGAAGAAATCAAGTATGAGAGATAAACTTGTCCACTCGATGATCACTTCGAGATCCCCAGAATGTTTCGCACAATATTATACATGACTATTAGATTTCCCCTGATACAGTTTGCGCGTGATTGTATATCGGAACTCCTCGTTAGAGTTTAATTAAACCGAGCGATCAGGTTTCCTACAGTTACGTAACGTTGCCAACGAGATAAATGTATGGATATGTTCGCCAAACTCCCGATTAGCGAATGGCCAACTTTCAAAGCGCACCTCCGACCAGGATTTATACACTTTGATTGAATGACGCTCGGTAAATATCGCTGGCATATGAGAAGATTTGACCGGGGTTTGAATGAAAGCGCTTCTTTAAATGGAAGTCTAAATGGAGCTCTGGAAATTCTTCATTTGCCAACATTCCATTCATTTTCTCGCTCTTCTATAATCCGTATAGACTTCCACAAATTCAACCTTTCCTTTCTCAAGATTATAAAACATTGCTTTACTTCCCATATTTTCATGGATTCAATAATTCTGGAAAAGCAATCGCTCACCAAAGAGAATTCCTGTTATCATTGCAAAAATTCAGAACTGTTCCGTACCGATTTTACCCGCTAATATCAAAGCTACTTCTAGCCAGGCTAAAATGAAATTGCGCATTCCTGCTTTTACCAACGCGTTTAATTTCATGATTCCATAGGTAGCGAAGTGTACGCCGGCTGAAATTAGAGTTTGCACCACACGAATTCGGACACTGCAATTTCCGTCATTTGAGGCGGGAGGGCGCTGCTGCTGTATCAGTAGGGGGCGAGAGAGGAAGAGGAGAGAGCGCAGCCTCCGCTTCGGCTCCGTATTTTGGCGAACAAAAGGCATAGGGGGATGGGCATTGTTGCAGGGCTGTCGTGAAATTACCGGCTAATCGCGAGAAAGGCAGTACTCGGCAGCCTGATTACTAGTTAACGACATAATTATTCCGCTAGCGCGCCCGCAGCTTCAATAACACCAGTGCGCAGAGCGCAGAGCAGCTTGTGTGTTGGCGAAAAGGCGAGAATGCCTGCCACCATCGTCAATACTGATGCTGCTCCTGCTGCCTATGGTGTGCCGCCCATCCAATGAAATAACGCCAGCCGGCCCTATTCCATTTTCATTTCACTAACCACTTTGGTTTCGGTTTCCCATAGAATTTGCCCCGTGATTTCCGTCACCGCGTCGATCGCTTTGCGTGTTTCTCATTTCCAAGCAGACAGACACACACAGACACACAGCGACTGACAACTTCGACTCGCCTGCTTCCCTCAATTAAATCTGATTGCATTAAAATATACGCGAAATTATTGAAGCGTGTCGACGAGAATTTCTGCCGTTCGATGATTCGTATTCTGTTAATGAAGTTGCAAAGTCAAAAATGACGTTTGCCAGATCAATATTTCGTGGGTTTGGCGGGCGTATAAGATGTCATTACTGATCTCGTCGTCAAAATACAGATATTTCGGTGGGGAAAGTTCAGCGGAACGCGACGAGCTACACGCTTTTTCATTCGAAGCGCGCTCAATATCCGTCGATAATACTGGCGGCACGCGACAAACAAAGGTGGGCTCGGTCGATCAGAAACGAAAATTGGATTGCGCTACGTAATATGGCACAAAACGAGTCTCGCCACCGAACGAAAACAATAGCCGCGCATTTCGGTGCAAAAAAATAGGGCCGCGGGAGGTGCGCGAGGAGGTGGAGGAGGAGGGGCGGAAGGCAGGGGAAAGGGGCAGAGCCTGGCGGGAGAGAAAAAATGGGGTGGAAAGCACTATGGCGATAGTGCTTTCAAGCGCAAACCATAGGAAGTATACCAGAACATCGATGAAAGGAATCGGTACACCACTGTGTACGGGTGTTCAGTTTTTAGAGAAAAGCATAAAAGGCCTTCGAACGTAAAAAACTATTCCACGTATCGCTGACTCGCTCTGATTAACCTGCGCGTTGTGGTCTGAGTGCACATCCGAGAATTGCCAGTCAAGTATGCTGCTGAACTGCACTGAATAATACGGCAAGCGCTTTTTCACATTTCCAGAGAAATGAATGCGCATCAGGTGTGACTATCAATAAAGGGAGAAGATGAAATTAGGCACCGTAAATAGTAGATTGTGACAATTTCCTTGGGTGTGAATTTACATAATTTGGCTTAGCATACGCGGCATTGAGAGGAGAGAGCTCGTGTGATTATCACACTCACCTTTGACTCGTGCGACAACTTGCACACTCGGCCTCCTGTCAATGCCGCTATGCGTTCAACTCATGCAGCAACTCCAAGCGTATGGAAATTAGCCACTTTCCGTACTTGTATCACAATGTATTATTCCGCACTGGTGCAGTAACAGAGTGAATATAGATTAGAACGTGGCAAGTTATTTTGTGTAGAATACACGGGTCTCGAAAAGTGTACTTTCGCAGTGTGCGTTGTATGAAAAATATTTCTGTATACTTATGAAGGAAATGTCGAAGTTAGAGAGGTGGAAGGTTAGAAGAGTCAGTGCGCGGAAAATAAATGGTTTGATAAGGCAGCTAGGGGACAGCTGGTGTACAGTGACAAGCTTAAAGGGATGAGAAGAGTGTCTAGTTAAATCCCAGCGGTTTCACCCTCGTTCACAGATGCCGGGCTAATTTCGAGCGAAACCGAGTTCCGGCAATTTTTCGCAATGAAAACAGAGGGGTAGGTTAAGGCAGTATTTCAAGGGAGGAGTCGCGTCGAGCGATGTTTCGAGGACGACGAGGACGAGGACGACGACGACGACGTCGGCGATAAGAGCAACGGCCGGGCGAAGAGTTAATTTTCGTGAAAGAGAATTCCTTTTTCCTCCTCTGGTTCTTTGCGGGCAAGTACGAGCACGCGACCACCAGCATCCTCCCGTTACACCTCTCGGCCATTAAAGCTGAGCGATCACACGAAAATATCACCGCCTGTCTTCGCGCGAACTACGTGGAAAATGACTGCGTCACCGTTAAAGAGACGAACGAGCTCTTTTGCCATGCAGATTACACTTTATTGTTACGACAAGTGGTGAAATCTACGTCTCCTTCCGCTCGGCTAGTTAACAAGCTCCTTTGACTGACGAAAGAATCCAAAATCACTCTTTCGTCACGTCATAAATTGCATACACGATTTCTCCCTTTTTTCGATGGAACGACCTTTTGAATGTAAATGCTACGCCATTCTCAATGAATGCCACTCGTATTGCTTCCAAAATCCAAGCACGTATAGAACTTCTTGCCGCTTCTTCTCCGAGGGTCTTCTCTATCTCATGTTACTTCTATTGTCGACTCCAACTTCAATTCTTCAGAACTGTAAATTCCTTCTCTTGAACTTCTCTCTCGTTTTTATACTTCGCCCCCCTAGTTTCCCAATGATATCTTCAGTGATTGGTACAATGTCGGTCTAATATCTTGGAGGCTACGAATTTACAATCCACTGATAGTTTAACGCAGAGGAATTTAAAGTCACCGAGACTCGATATCCGCGCTGCCAGTACATCATTACCGGTTTAAGTGGCGCATTTTCCTAAAGCGATCTTTCTCTATTGAGAGGGTGGTTAGAGGAGCGAGAGCGGGATCTGGAAGCTGTGGTGGGATCAAGTTTGCTCCCAGGCTATGGCTTCTCTCATTGGCGGGGAAAGGTTGAGGAGGCTCCGCTCTGAATCGTAATAAATCGCGCGTTGCTCCGACGACTCGATTTCTTGCAGACTCCGCTTCTTATCTCTCTGGCTGGGCTCACATATAAACGCTATTTCCACGGTTAGTTTAACAGGTCTCCTTTAAAAAGCACCGCTTTCTAGGATTTATAATCCCTGCCTGCTTCCTGCCTGCCTGCCTGCTGCTGTCCCCGCCAACCACCCTCCCCGCTCCACGACAGTCGACCTCTACCTTTTCTTTTAACATTCGACTTCTCTCCGGCACGCTTTTTATTACACGGTCAACTGTCTCCCACAGAACACGAAAGAGCCTCGTAGTAGCTCGATTGATTTTCTCGATGACTTAAGCGGCCGCCGGCTTTCGCTGGGAACGAAGCCCTTTAAGCAGACGTACTGCTTGTGCCACGCCGAAAGTATGCCTACCCATTAAGACAAATAGCTCGAATGCTCTAATTCCAACGGTAGAATACTCTGAGAAAGAAACCTTGCGATACACACTGGACAAGAAAAAGTATTCGTACAGCGTAGCAATATATTTTTTTTGGCAATGAAAGTGTCCTTTTTGAGAAAGGTCGCTTTCCTTAGATAAGACAGTTTAATTTTTCAATGTATTATCATTCTTTTGCCACGCTATATTCATTAGCGATTTTTCCCTGGCAATTAACTGGTCACAGGTTGAGCGGGAAGCGCTCGGCGCTATTTAGGGATTTCGCGAGATGCGAGAGTCTGTGTGTTTACTCCAGCGTATTAACGCCCGGGACGGCGCGGTGCGGTGCGGCGCGGCGCGGCAGTGCGAGCGAGGATGGCTAGGTTCGTTGGCACCAGGAATCAGAACATTAACTGTATTTGCACGTGTTTGTAGGGCCGACTTGTTACTGCGGCTTATGCAGCTTATACTGGCTGCCCATCCGTAAAATGGGACAAAGCATTTGCATTGCTAATTTGGCGCATGACGTTACATCTCGCGCGCCTCGCCCCGGGTTTGTTCACCCGGGCCACAAGATTCCAAGGGGAACACAGTCATTAGTTCGTTTCTCCGCGTACATGTTCCCTTGGCTTGTCTCTCCATCCCTTTGACTCTGCACCTGACATTCCTCTCGTAATTCTCACCGTAAGAAACGAATTATTAGGTCGGCTGATCGCCGGAGTAACACCAACTTTCTTCTATGGATGAAATAGATAGTTCGAGATAGCTCGATCTTCATTAATTATATAAATTTAATTTATTTCATTAAAGTTACACATGATCCACTTCAAAATTTATTCGTGAAAATGACAGTGGTTGGAAATTTATAAAGGCTCCGATATAATGGAAATCAACGCCATCGGATAAGAGAAAATACGGAAAACAAAGCTGCCCCAGGGTGAGGGCAGTAAATTCTGAGCTCATCGCAAATGTCTTAAGGGTTCCCGCTAATTCCAAGCGCCTCCCACTCTCAATTATGGGAGATAACTATCGTTCGAGGAGTGTCAGGATCCTTTATCAACAGAGCACAAGAGCACACATATCTACGTACGTAGGTACAAGTCGGGAACAAACGGCGCGGCGGTGCGGTGCGCGGGGCCTGAAACTCAGCCGGCCAATTCGGGGTTACGAGTTTGTTTGAGGAGTCGGGCGAAAGTTAGCTTTGCTTGTATATCGGTATCGAGAACTGATAGGCCGGAACAAATACAGAACCGGGACAGCGTATACTCGCCGGAGTTCGGCAAGTCGATTAAAGCTGCGGCGCGAGGGCTCGAGCCCTTCACGAAGATCGCTCTAGTGTAACGCTTTCTCCGATACCTTTGTCCCGACAGCGGCAACCAAACTCTCCCACACTTTTTCTCTCTTTCTCCTGCTCCTCGGAAAAATTCTGACGCCAATGCGTTCGCCTTACACAGCTCGCCTCGGATTTTACGGCTCAAAGCCTCCGGCAACTTTATTGGCGAAAAGGCCGACGCGCCCAAAGATACTCGCGATATTTGAAAGCACTCCATGTCCCCTCCCTCCCCTTTCCTCACCCCTTTGCTTTTCCCCACGCGATTACGCAATAGTGAGAGTTACCAAACAGAAATAGTTTCAAGTTTCGCGCGAAAAGTTTACAATTGGCAGGGAAAATCCGGATGAATGAAAAACTATCCGATGAAAGGGAGGCATTCGTCGATGGATTAAAATGGTCGTCACTTTCCCTTGAAATGCTGTAATACTTTTTGGGGGACGAATCGATAAAGTTGAAGTGAAGTGAGACATTATCGGTTCTAATGGTTCGATAAAGAGCAGGGGAGAACGTATCATAATGACTGAAAGGCTTCACAAAATAGACGTTACGAGCAACGATCGCAAGCCATATCTATGGGATCCGGACTCCTCTGTCGAGGGTTCCTGCTTTCCTTTCAACGGCTGAGCCACTTAAGCCAAACCTTAAGGCTCCTTACAATAGCGCTCTAAGTCCCCTCAAGTTACCACGCTGACAAGTGGCATTTCACTTATCAGACTTTCCTTTTTAGATCATTTGTGGCGAGTACATTACTTTCGAAAAGTCCCTCGTTCTAAACTGCCATGTAACCCAGGAATTCCTATAATTTGTTACGTTAAAGCCTCGATAGAAGTATCTGGATTCCACTCAATTAAAATACTTCATTTTACACTTCATACTTCAGCTATGATTACAATTATCACAAATGAAGCTACAAGTATTTTACCATTATTTCTAATTTTAATTCTCTTCTTTCGAATTGCTAATAGCAAACAGGTGAACGCAGAACTGACACACAAATTGCTCGGGTTTGTTGGCATTACTGACACTAATAAATTAGTGCGATAAAAATGTCATTGCGTGTCAGGGCAATGTAGGATATATATATGTAGTATGTAGATGGGAGGCAGGCATAGTTTGTCAGCGGTCAGAAGCAATCCCGTACAACAAATTATCCTATACCCACGAATATATATTCACGTTAATGCTGACGTTTCGTGAGTAACAAAGCTCCCATCTGCTCGTGTCATTAAACTCGTCTATTTAAATAATTCAGAGCCAACCAACTGTTTGGTAAGCAAGCAGATTTTGAATGACAAGAACGACAGTCCTTTTACTGCAATCATGTGCGTAATTTCGAAATATTTTAAATCACACATGTAATTCTTTTCCTGCAGATTTGTCACGTTTTCAATTTGTCGAGAGTTATACGTTTAACGTACCCGGTACAAAAGTCAAAGCACTCGGATTTCTGTTATTAATACTTGACTGCTTTGACGTAACAACAATCCTCATTAGTTAGAAAAATAAATTTCTGAGAATTATCCAGCACAAAGCTCTGAAATTAATATTACCAAGCTTTATAAAGCGACGATTTGTCACTGGAAAATAAATGAAGATTATACTACTTTTCGGCTCAATATATTTTCGCAAGTATGCTAAAACTAGGCTAATATGGCCTTCATAGAAACATGTCTGCGCGCTGCTCCAGATGCCTTCCGCTAGAATCTATTTGAAATTTGTAGCAAGCTTATACATGCTTACATGCTTGCATAATGGCTCCTAGGCAGCTCATCTGTTATAGATCGGCCAGACGCGCTGATCTAACTCCGGCACCGATGAATATTTCATATCGCCTGGGCTGAAATATCCCGAGTAGAAGCGAGTGTTAAAGATCTGACGCACCAGAGTGCGCCACTACTGTGCATGACTGTCACGTACGCAATAAAGAAGGAGACAAATGTCGAGGGAATCCGACTAGTAAATTCACCGAGGATGGTAAGCACAGCTCGAGAAATCACTTCTTAACTGTATGTTGTCACGACGTCAGTTTTCAATGTTTCTCGCTTTATTAATACGTCAAGAAAACGCAATCCAACTGTGCAATAACTGTACTATGTACTGATCCACTTTACAGTAGCAAATTTTCAAGTACACTGATGTCCAAAAAAATTGGGACATTCGAAACTATAATTGGCGAGAAGGTACGGTTTTATTTCGCGGAGGGTGGATCGATCTATTAGCACGGGAGATAAGGGAGTCGAGAGTCATTTGGAGTATTGGCCGACGAAATAATGGGCGAATTGGGAAAGGCAGTCGACTGCGTTCGATGTCGTAAAATTAATTGAATATTTCGAATTTCTGATCAACCTGCGGCGCTGTAATAGCGATTCGATCACACGTACACACACGTACGCTCGCACACATCCATCGCACGGGCAGAGGACGCTGGGTCAGCTGCGGGGCGAAAAGGGGGATGTGGAGGAGGAGGGCGACGTCGCCTCTCTGTCGTGCGAATAAATTAAATCACGATATGAAAAAGGCCGCGGGAAAACTGCCGCGTTTAATCCGAACAATTGCTTTTCCGATGCCGGCATTTTAGCCAGCGCCTGCCTCACCCTTCGCCCCTTTCCAACCACCCCCTTTCCCAATTTCATGCAGCACGCCGGTCTCTTTCTCCCTTCGCATACATACCCGCGCGCGCCCCGTTCTCCCTTGACTTCCCTTCTCTCGTCCTGATTTCTCCGAGTTTTTAGCCCGCCGTCTGCCTCCTACTACCGCCTTTCTCCCCTGGCCGCTTCTCCTTTTTGTTTATTCCTGCCACCCTCTTTTTATGGCATGCCAATTAGCAGCGCGAAATGACCAGATAAAATTGTAAAGTGACCTTCGATCGCTCTGCGCCTTCCCTTTCCACCCCTCTCTTGCCCCTCAGGTCGGCAACAGTGGTGCCACCGATATTTTTTCATTCAAATTATATTCGTTAGAAGTTCGATTCTGGTCGACGAGCCAACTTCTCGTATTTATCGATTTGCCGATCGAAAGGTATCAACTATCACCGTCTAGTATGCTCGTCGCGCTCGCTTCAGTGAAAGGCAATGACTATGCATGCGAATTTCAGGAGCCCGCGATCGGCCAACTTCATGATTTTACATGCGCCACTCGTCTCTCATAACTTGTGGTATATCTAACTTCATACAATACTGCAATACTATGTTCGATCTGTGAAATTCTTGATAGCTTTGAACTTCGACGATTGAGTTTGTTGGGAATGCCATAACCGTGGAAAAGTAGTCTTTTGATTAATGGGAGAATTAGTGAAAGAGAAAGCACCTTATTCTGAATTCTTTATGGCTTGGAAGTATTCCAAGAACACGCTTGTCTTTTATCATTAACATAATCTATGTAGTAATTTCTATGCATTTATGTATTACAAACAAAATTGAATAACGATTGGGTAGCTGGTTGGCCCGATTCCTCGAATAACTCTGGCAGTATTGTCATTAATTAACACTCAGGCATTCGGCACGTGTGGCTCGGACCAAAAAAGCTGCCAATCGATCGGAGTACTGATCATCAATTCCGGGCCGTTTCGGCCTGTCAGGCTTCGCCAAAACAAGCCCTCGCAGCTTGACAAAGACCGGCAGAGAAAGCCTCTACGTATTTAGGCTTCTCTTTGGCAGAAGCAATATGCGTTGTAAACCGTGGAATTTGCTGTGTTGACGCAAGAATAATTCATGATGGGATCAGCGAGCGATTCGAGCTCACCGCAATTCCCTACACGCATGTTCTACGCTTTCGGTACTTATCCCGCTCTACTTCTACGCTTAACCCAAGTGCGCCTTAAAATAAACATCCGAGCAAGAACATGTTCTAATATTCGAAGTATTTGCTCATGGAATATGAGTGACTATTTCACAGGGTACTATTTCCAGAATATGCCAGAAACTACTTTAACCATCACTTTGAAAAACTACTGTAGAACCTTCACATTTCCTGTAAATGAAAAAAGGAGAACTGTAGTTTAACAAAGAGTCCAGGAAATCAATTATTTAATATCTCTAAAAGAAATCGGTAACAGTAAACCCGAATGAAACCTCGGTACTTATCTATAACGAAACGAATCATAGAAAGTGAGGCTAAATGCAGAAAGCCAATATGAAAAATCACTGTTCCTGAAAGAGTTATTAAATGAGTTCTGTCGAAAGTGTGCTGCGAGTGACGCGCACGCAATTCAAGTTCGTTTCTCGCCCCGGCAAATCCGACGCGTAAAATCAGATTCATCCGATTCGAGCTATCTCTCAACACTTTAAGCGAGCGGCGTAAAAGTCATCGTAAACTCCAATGAATGCTAATGGATTTTTTTCGTGCACGATTCACGAGGTTCTCCCAGGGCGGTTTCACGGGTGTGGGAGGCTGCTGTTGACGAGTGCATTAAAAGTGGTCGTTTTACGGAAATATCCCGGGGCTGCCTAGGAACGAAAGATTCGCGCAACTCCTCCCGGAGCGGAGAATTATGCGTGCCGTCCACAACGCGCGCGCACGGCGCACCGTCGGCTTGACGAACGTACTAATTCCATGAATATGGAATTAACATTTAGTATCTCGAGCGAGAGAGCGCGGGAGGAAGCGCTGGCAGCGAAGAGAAAACAAGAAAGAGAGACAGGGAGAAGAGAATGTGAAGTGGAAGCCCCGAAAGCTGTCTCTTCCCACGGTAAAAGCTCCGAGTCTGATTGGCGGTAATAACTTAAGCTCACCCAAAGTTTATTCCGCCCGCCCTCGCTTCCCCCCCTCAGCCGGAAGTGGCTCCAGTGAACGAGAATCCACGCATATTCCCATTCCCCTCTCTTTCAGTTCAACACTTTCGAGTGTCTCCCGTCAGCAGATTAAAATCTCAGCGCTAATAAATTCGAAATTACAAAGTACCCGAAGTGCAGGTATCGAATACTCGAAAGCTAGAAAAATATATCAAGATATATAAACGCAAGAAGAACTTAGGAGCAGATGAAAATGTGAAAGAGGATCTCAATATTCCGCGAGAAGCGTATTAATCATGAAACACAGTTCGGCTGGCGTCGCAAAAAAGCTCTGACTCTTCCACTTTACTCAGCCGATTTCCAAGATACTGTCGACTTTTTTTGGATACGTGAAACTTCTTTCGCAGTGTAGACACGCATTTACAGTCCCGACGATTTGTTTATTCGTCAGCTGCGAACATCATAATGGAAAAAGGTGCAGTAGAAGAAGGAACGTGGGAAGACTTGGAGCTTAACCATTTCAGGGCTTGTCACCCTCTACGTAATCCTTTTACTTCCCCCGATCGTATATCATACTGAACAAACAAGCGCTGGGTAGCCCGCGATACACATGAACTCTCCTCATTCTCCTCTCGCATCGATGCTTGCGAGTTCATTCCATTGTTAGCGTCGACTCTTGCATTTTTCTCTGGTAACACCTACAATGACTCGCCGAGAATTCCAGAGTCTATGAACGCGAAAACGACTATTGGCTTTTCTACCCATGCGTGACAATGATAAATGAGAAGATGGACAAAGAAACACCTTGCACACTTTGTACATAAAATTAGTAAAAAGTCACTGACATCCTCTATTATTCTCTAAGGATGAGACGGTAATTTTGTATTATTAAGCTACTATTTATGGAAATTAAATGCAATTGAATTAAGATTATGGAACATCGAAAGAGAGAATTGAGAAATTGGGAAGTTAAAAGTCCTAAAAGCAGAGGGTTGATTAAATGATGATGTTAATTCCTCGGCGTTTAAGCTCCAAGTCTTTGAGTCGTTCCCGGACGAAAGAAAGCATTACAGTTTTAAAACATTAATATTGGAACACTTTCGTTTGAACCTTGAAATAATTGATGCCGAGAAAAAAATACAGTAACTATTAAAAGAAGATTGATCTAATTACTAAGACGTCAAACTCTATCCAGGATAAAGAGCCCTTATGAATGAGAAGCTCAACAAGTGGTTCTAGATTTGTTTTAGTCTTTCTAATGTAGGTCAGTCCCCGTACTGTCCTGGTGAGTCTGATGTAATTTAAGAAACGGTAACAGCGAAATCCTTTCTGGAATTGAATCCGCCGAGCTAACTAGATCGAGAGATTCCGTCGTCTCAATGTCAATCCTGTGTTCCTAGTATTAATCCAACCGTTTTATAAAGGAATAGAACTACATATTCACTATTTTTCTTGGTTTAATAATAGAAATTAGTTGTCTCAATGTCTCTCGAGGCTCGTTCGATCAAAGGAATTTCGGTTTGCACAAGTAACACAATTCTCTCGCACATAAAAGACATCATCATCGGTTACCATTCTATCCTGGGTAAGTCTCCGTACGACACTCGGTTCGCGCCTCAAGTCTACGCGTAATGTTTCCGTCGCATAATTCAGCTCTGGAGCACCATCGATGTCACCAGAGCGAGGATACGATAATGCTCTCTCGCAGTTCTCGAGGAACGCCGGAGTCTCGGGAAGTATTTATTACCAATGGCTCTTTACGAGCAATCGGAACAGGCCAAGAGACAAAGAGAGACGGGAGAAGCGGATCGAGATCGAGTGCTCGAATTGCGAGCCGGTCACGCGTTATTCAAGACTACTGATTCCCTCGGGAGAGAACAAGTAGAGGGAGAGAGAGAGGGAGAGGGAGCCATTAATATTGGATGCCTTAATAAAACGATTGCCGTCTTCGAGTGAAGCCGAGGAGTTTATGCATATTGTAATAGGAAAATCGAGCCTACTTACAGCCGAGCGAGAGTAATACTACTGCTGCACAAAGGCGATCGGCTCCACGAAGATATCAGTTGTCAGCCGAAGCCGAGTGCACTCGAGAGCTTCCCTTTGATCCGCTATTACTTATTTCCTTATTCTCTGATGCTTTTTAAATGCGTGTGCACGGGAGGGAGCAGCACCGCCAGGCCTAGTAATGGATCATAAATTTATCATTAGCGAGAGCCTCTGCAAGTGTTCGATCAGCGTTCCAATACTTGAGTATTAATCGATCGGAAATAGATATTCTCCACTTTCTCGACGAATGTTGTTAATTCCTTAGTTGTAACAGGCTCGTATCGAATGGCTTGGAGTGTACTCGATATTACTTGCAAATGGAGAGATAAATCATTCAACAATATTCATCAATATTCAACGGCCGTGTTACAATTAACAAATTGAATATTACAATTAAAATAGGCGGAGTATAAGGAGTTCAGTGAGGTTGGAGAAAATAAATGTATTAGGCTCGAGTGAGAGAGAAGCAGTGATTTAGTAATATCTCCATCAATGTTTGACTTTAGTTCAAGGCGATATATTTCTCGGTGAGGTCACGAAATCTGTATTTGGAACTCGTCATTGGGAGAAGTCTGGCCACGGTACAAGATTTATTGCTCGAAAGGAGTTTTCGTCGATCACCCTTTTGCGCCCTCTCACTCGTTAATCCTCCAGCCAGAAAGTAATGTACAGGCTCGCAATGTTGCGCAAGAATTTCGCCCGAAAAAAGCAATCCTCCGATCCAGGCCAAAGATATGAGACGCCTGGTTCTCGGGGAAAATCGTTTTTCCCTGTTTTTCTCAGCACTCGCTAGTTCCAGCCCGTTTTAACCCTGAAATTCCCTTGTCCCACACTAATATCGTACTTGCTCGCAATGCAATAATCCCAAAAATAAGCCACAGCCTCGAGTTAACCAGCTGGCTACATTAAATTGGAGAAAATAATATATCAGATGTATAAACTCTATTAAATTGATTTATTTAATACATCAATCAAATTAGGGATTAGAATCTCGTCTCTACATTTATAAATCTGTAAGAGAGTTCTATATGTTTGTTTGTTCCGATTGGAAAATAATGAATTCTTTCTCCGTTATTATATTAGTCGAGTAAAACCTATATTAATAAAGTATAATATTCTATAGAAAAGAACAACTGCCCTAATTAATGGCTCGAAGAACAAAACTCTAATGGAGCTTTTCTTTCTTCGAATACAGCCAATCTTTTTCCCCCCCAATCGCTTTTCCTTCTAGTTATCCGACGCGGTTAACTAACAAGCCAGCCGACTCCTCTATTTCCATCTACTTCCCAGTAAGAATTACGAGCGCCGGTGGCCGCGGCAAGCTTAACAAACTCTATTTAACAAAAAGTAATGGACTTTTATCCCAACAATGAGTCCGCGGCCAACAAGCCAGGCTGTGCTTTCTGTTCGCGGCGAGTCATAATGCGAGAATGGCTTGTAAAATCGCAAAGGAAGTTTCTGCCGGTGGATTAAGAAAGATGGACACTTTCTATGCGCGGCAGAGGCTTTCGTCGAGGCTCTCTCCAAGAGCGTAATGAGCGCCGGCAACTCCCATGGAAAGGGTTGCGTAATGCCCGCACAATAAGCTCCGTGTAAAGCGGCGGGCATGGGGGTGGCGCGGCGTGGCGCGGCTGCGTTGCACGATTCGTCCGCGCTCTCCCATTTGCCCGCCGGCTTTACAAGCTGGGTGTGAGAACGAGGCGTAATAAAATCGTCGCTACAAAAGAAAGCCGGCTGGCGCGTATGTTTAGAGAGACTTTTTTGTGGCCGGCCATTAGGGGCGGCGAAGGGCGGCGAAGGCTGGCGGAGAATCCTGGGGGTTACCACCTTGTTATCGGTGGCAGTGTTTATGCCGACTAATAACAGCGATTGTGTGCTCGCTCGTGCCATACGCTCCGACAATATTGGCTCAACATTCTCGCGACATCGACTCTATACACACCAACCCCCCAACCCCCCAACCCCTCCTCTCTCACACTCTCAATCCCGTAATAACTGCATTCGCCCTTAAGAGGGTTCGCCGAGGCGAAAGTGCTCTTATTAATTTTCCTCGTTACGCTTCTTCCCCTAACTGCTGCCTCTATTCGCGCATTTTTGCCTTTTTCGCCTCTGCTTTGCACAGATTTCCCTTGATACAAACTCGTTGTGATTCCGCGAGTGGCACGGTAATTGCGATTAAAATTGCATTTGCTACTTAAGCTCTTAATGTGTTAAAGAAGAAATTGAAGGGAAGGTATGAGCAGGGTAAATGAACGAAATCACTGCGTAAAGAGAAACGGGAGAGCAGTTGGAATATGAATTGTAAAAATTGCTGGCGAACTTTGAAAGTTGAACTCTCTGTATTGCAGATAAATAATTGATAAGAGATTATTGGCATATTACGATCCTGATATTTTAATTCGATTTCACTGCTTCGAGTGAAATGGGATCGAAGGGAAAAAATGTCTAATCTACTTGGTTTTTTCATTTTTTCCGGAAATTGTTCGAACGAACATCTCTTTTGAAAAAGTTGAGGAGCCTAATGAGCCCACTCCGTTTATACTTGGGGTAATTGCATAAACTATTAATCGACGTAAATTTCCAAGTTAATTAGGGGGTCATAACTAGCTTTGGGAACCCCTCAAAAAGTCCTGTAGTGCGATGGAATATTAATTGGCTGAAACGGTCGCCTCGGGCGAATTGATGTTTATCACACCAGGCGCGCGTCTATTAATTTAACAATAATAGAGACGGGGGTGGCACGAGTTAAAACTCAGCTGGCATAGGTGAGCGATTCTCAAATGCAGCAGTCATAGGCCAACTTCCCATTGTAATAAAAGCGTGGAGTTGCGCCGTTTAATTTTGAAAATGTTTTTCCGGCATTTATTCCGAACGAATGCTCGCTCGCTATCGTGCAACGCGCGGCTTTCAAAGTAATGAAATATTTTTCATTCCCGTGCCATAATCGTAATACGATCGCGCGACGCGCTTTGAAAAATAAGCGTAATTTACTACAGCATCGAGCTTTATTTACTGCCAGTGAGATCGTGGCCCAACGCAAAATACAGAAACTAGATACACTCTAACCCCAAATTATTAAATTGCAAATTCGATTTTTCCCCCCTAAAGTCAACCGCCTGGGATAATTACTTGGTCAACGTTGCAAAAAAATTCGCGATTAACTTTTCTACAAGTGCTGGTTTAAGTTCCTCGGAGCAAAATTAACTACACTCCGAACTTAAAAACTAAATGAAACTTTACGAGGAGAATTTGAACTAAACTGTTATCGTTAAATCCACTGTGGACTGCTCAGTTAGTTAAACGATATTGGATCAAATGAAATCTGCAGCTTGCTAGTTGCCGAGCCATTTGTTAACAGATATTCGCTTTATTGACTCGAAATAGCGAGCGATTTATCGTGATTGGAACTCGATCAGGGTGCGACGCGATAGTGCCAGTGGCATTTAGCAATAAATGATGTCTCCAGGATTTGGTAACAGAGGACCCGCACAGGAGGACACGCAACTTGTCAAACCTATCGAATGAGCGGTCAAACAAGTAGATTTGGCACGTTTACGTGCACGCATTGTGCACCAAACATCGGATCAAAGCTATTGCTCGACCTCTCTATCCGCGCATCCTTGGCTCATCCTACTCGAAAGCCGTGTACACACCGCGATCGTCAGGCAATTGCGTTAAAGCCTGTGGAAGCTCTATTGTTACATCGCTCAAAGTCGTCTTTGCGTCTCCCTTTATGTGACTCGAGCACATCGTTCGATAACGACGAAACAGCCCCTTCGAAATCCATCGACTTTCCCGTTACCGGTCATTCTCTACCACGGACTTAGTAGCTAGTCCGATTATTGCCCTCCGTTCACAGACCGTAAGCCCTACTTTCTCCTCCGTGTAAAAATAAAGTACCTGTCTCCCAAAATAAACAGGCCTTACATTTATAATTGAAAGGTGTGCATAAATATTAAAGCTTGAATTTAAAGATCTTCTCTCGATTACCAGTAACTTTATAATAAACAGAATACAGTTCCCCATCGGTTTCCTTTTGAAAATCCGAAACGTTCGGAATTTTCATTTAATTCCCAGGCGATGTTTAATAATAATAATGTTTATTTCGATTCGCATAAAAAACTAGGTCATCAGCGACTTTTCATAAAGTCACTTACATTGATAATGCATTGAAAATACTAATATTTGTATAAAATTCTGCGATGTTTCGTGTGCTGCTCGTGTGGCAGCAGCATTGTTGTACAAATATTGTATTATTATTATTTTATTCACGGTAATGTGCCACTAGCAAGCACACTCAGCTCAGTAGCAGCGAGGTGTGATAAATACTCGCAACAGCCGAAGTTGCCGTTAGCGTAGTGCAGGCGGCAAGGACCTGCGAGACTAATTCTTGTTACTTAAAGCTTGGAGGGAGTGTTGCGCCGGTTACGTGCTGGTTGCGCGTGTGCCGGTTGGACGTGTGCGCAAGAGGGGACGGACGTGTTGTCGGCGGCGTTAGCACACACCACCAGCGATGCTGCAGCGTTTACACGCCGCTTAAGATCACCAAGCCGCCGCAGCGGCAGTGGGAGGCTTTCGGGAGGAGTAACTAAAGTAAACTTGAGAATGTCTCGTCGAATGGTCAAACACGAGGAAGCTGACTTGCGGAAGGTTCGGGCACGCTTTTTGTCCTGCCTTTGTCCTTCCTATACAACTCCTGCTCTCCATCGCTGCTGCCATACGTGACCGACATGAACATTATGCCCACGGCTTCTTTCTTCACCCAAATCCCACACACCTCTATTTTCCTTTGCCCCTCACCCCGCCCTTCTCTCTTTCTAGGCAGAAATTCTAGTCGCACGGAGGCAACCTACCACTGTCGCCGTTAAGCGCGAGCTTCGTGCACCGCTTGTTAACACTGCCGCGCTCGTAAGAAACACTGTCAGCCGAGATAGATGTTCTTTTAACGAACTTGGCCCGCGCCATTAGGTTCCCGGATTGTTCGCCGGGTTTAATTAGCCTTAATTATCGATCGCCCAGCACCTACGGGGCTTTGGCTTTGATAGCTGCTAGAGAAGCCCGAGAGGCCTCTCCATTTCTCCTGGTCCTCGCATAATAGAAGATGAACTTGATTAATATATCACGCGATTTCAATTATCGTCGCGGTGGCTCGATTTCTGCTGAACTAGGTGTTGCCGCTGTTATTGATTGGCATCAATACAATTTCGTTGATTCGGTTATTTTGGAAGTAATAAATACGAGGTTGTGCTTGGAGTGTGAAGAATTGAAATGGATATTAAGAGTGCGTTTATGTTGGCATCCAATCAGCTGATTTGAATGAATTCGATACTCGCGGGTGTATTGTACAGTTAGCGTGTGCGAACAACCGAATTCAAGTGAGTCAATCAACTGCCGTGGCTAATGTAAAGCCAGCTTAGCGACAATAAGCGAGACATTTACTCGGCACACGATCCTTTCGTTGAAGCGGGTTTCGAATTCAAAGGGTTTCAAGTTGAATCGAGCGGCATATATGGCAGAGGCCCAGGATGAAAATAGAATTCTCTCTGGCGGGCTGCGGCAATTTATTGTCAGTTTGTCAGCGAGATCGGCGACGCCCGCCGCCTGGGATTTCGGAGTCGAGCAATTAGCGGAAGGGAAATCCATCCGGTGCCGCTCTCTCGCTCTTGCTCTCTCTCCGGCTCGTCCCGGCGGAAGGCGCGCACTGAAGCACGCAGCGCGCGGCCGAACAATCTCGCGGAAAAGCAATTACGAAAGAGCAGCCAGCAAGCGCATCAGCGACGGCATCAGCAGCCGGTAGTATGATAACGGAAGACTAGAGAGCGAGGTCTTCGTCTGACCGAGCGCGCATAAATACAGCTCTGCATAGGCCAGCAGCCTCTTTCTTCAACTCCACACGCTTCAAGATATCAAGCGCAACGTGTCTCGAGCATTCGTTAATTAAATAAATCGGCCAACCTTACGAACCTTCTCCAGCCAACGCGCCATTATCGATCGTACAGTTGCCTCGGGCCTCGACACGTTCCTCTAATGTCTAATTTCCGATGTTGGGATGACGAGTAATGCGAGCGCGCGCCAGTTAAACGGCCAAGTGGCTCGTTACTGCTTGACAGGCGGCCGAGGAAACTGCATCGGACTGCTCTCCACCTCCCAGAGAGAGATCCTGGAGACCGCATTCAGTGTTGTTTCCGGTTTTACTACTCCCATGTAATTACACGCTGCCCGGAGACTGAAAGAGCTACACCGCTAAAACGAAAAACTGCCCTCGTTCGTCGCCTACCCTTTCTTTACGCTCCCTCGAATTTCCCCCAGTTACTCTACCCAAGTTACTGCTCTGGATGGATCGTTTTTAATTATTTCCCTAGATTTTCATTGTTCCCGGTACTCTACCGATGTAATATTTGTTGCAACGATTTATTTGAAACCGCAGAGTCGTTCAACTGATTGCATTTGATACTGAGCTTTTACCCTCTACGGATATTGAATATTACTGTGATTCTGTCCTAGTGATGCGCGAGTGAAGGTCTATTTAGATTCATAGACATTGAACGTAGCGTGACAGACATGGGAAATATTTTTTAGTGATTAGTAAGAGTACTTCAGTGTCCATAAATATAAACAGTTCCTAATTCTCCAATAATCATTGGGTTTGAACTCTGCATTTATAAACAGAAGTGCCTTCTATGTTCAGGCACTTTTCTACGGCCGATGCTCTAAGCATTAGTTGGAACCACCGAATTCTTCCAGCTGATTAATAGCATCGACTTTCGTTCGATGTAACATACATATATTTCGCGGACTCAATTATTGGCATTCCGCGGCAGTAATTTGTACGTGATACCGAATCGGGCGATCCGATATCGAATCGGCATCGATGGAGGAAAGCGAACACTGTGGGACGAAGTACACCGCTAGTTCCCAGTTTTCCGTGCGATCTTTATCGTAATGGCCAAGCCAATAACTCCTGCATCTTATCAGGTATACCTTGCAGAATGCGCCAACATTTTCCAGATTAGTTCGGGACCATGATTCACCTTGTTCTACATCCCTGGCAGCCTGAACCCCATCGCTTCCACCTTCCGCAGTTCCCTTTCATCCTCACTCTTTCTCCCGCCAGCGGAATATTCCATAAGCTTCCTTGACCTGGATGTGCCCGTAATAATCCCTGATGAATGCGCGCATGTTGCGAAGCGCCAGATTCAACTCTTTATTCGCCTTTAATTTTATCCCCGACTTGGACATGCTATTTAACGCGTGCCGGCTGCGATCCTATGATTTCTCTGTCTCGGTGATTATTTGAAGAACTACAGATATATTATACAATGTGTTATTCTGATCATTTTTGTGAGTTTGTTATTTGATTCTACTGGAAACTTCACTGCCACCAAATAGAAGAACGCTTTCAGCTGTAAGTACTTATGTTTATGTTATGATCTGTGTTGATTTTTTTATTAACTTTTTTTCTAAGTTTATAAGTTTCCGGCACACATATGTATATAATATGAAGATGATCAGGAGCGCACATTCTATAAACTATGTGAAAATCATTCAAATCGGTTGTGAAACCATGTCTCTAAGTAATTCCCTTGTCTGACTATGCACTGACCTATTCTACTGGGACTCTAATACAAGGAGTTACTCGCGTCGTGAATTATTTTACGCGCGGGTTCTTCAACGACCATAAAAATATACAGTACAATCACTCATGATGGATCAATGGATTAATTTAAAAAGAAATCCAATGCGCTATACGTTCGGATTTAAAGTTTTAATTAGCGAAAGCCTTCGAACGGTAGCTCTTATTAGGAAATGGCAAGAATTAGTCGAATATCTGATCTCTGGAAGGTGAAGGATAAATTATCGTTGAAATCCGATCGAATTGAAGGGCTGAGTGGATATGTGGGCTCTGGAGCCATCAAAAGAAATGTCTACTCGACAGACAACGGACGAATTTCCATATGGAGTCACCGATCGGGAATAAATTCTGGGCCGCGTGCGATCGAAAATCGTTTGTCATCGAAATCTACGGCGGAGAGCGCAGCGTGTTGCGAGTATCGAATGATGAATAACGTGCGGACATTTCGTCGCTGTGTGTCGCGCATCGGCCATCAGCTGTCATCGATTTCAATTTCATTATGAGGACATTTGCTCGGCCCAGAGAAGAGCCGGAGGGAGGGAAGTGCGCTTAATGCGCGGCAATAAATCAGTAACGAATACGTGTACGTCGCTTCGTTAATTATACAAAATTCAATAGTGGCAGGACGTGACAGCCGCAGTGATATGCTATGCGATTGGTGCGCAGAAATTTTTAATCAATTCGCAATTATTCCCGAATGACCTGCCATATTGTATATATGTTCTTGTCGCCCTGTTTTTTGTTATAAATAAAAAGCAACTTTTACTCCATTTCAAAAATTCCTTTGCTTGAACAGCACTCGGCGATATCCAACAGCCCTTGTGTGAAAATACCACGGACAGTATTAAACATTCTTCTAGTACTTATTGTGAAATAACCGACGCAAAGCAGGAACCGACGTGCCGGTAGCGATTTTTCTCCGTGGCGTTTTGCAAGAGATTAATATCTCGAGGTCGAGGTTAAAATCACAAGCGAAAGTTATTGATTCGATGGTATTTTTCAGTGGTGTCGCCGCCGAAGGGAAAACTGTCGGTGGGAGTGATCAGCGCGCGGGCGCGCGTGTGTTCGTTGCCGAAAAGGAGTGGTCCCAAAAAGCAAACGCGTCGGGTCGAAAAAAAGAAAGGAAAGAAATGTGTAATTTATGATGCGAGCTACACTCTTCGCCGCCGGTCATTAATCTCCGTAAAGCACGGCGCGCAACTTTCCACGCGTGCGGTCGACGTGAATCTCGATAGGAAATCTCTCTCATTGGCAACATCGACCGCACGCGCGCGCCCTCCAGTACAGATTTCCGCAGGAGCAAGAAGGAGAAACCGAGGGAGCTTTGGTTTCCGCTGGACATGCATACATATACATACATATATGTCGCTCGGCTGGTCGAAAGCCATCGGTTGGTTTCTGCACTCATAACTAATACCTGGCTGTCGTTCCTTGAAATATATATACGACCTTCCGAGGACCGAAAACGAACCCTCTCCCTCTCCTCCCACTCACTCGGCCCGAACTCTGGATATCCTTTCCCTACTGGCTCGATGAATTGACTATGCAGCTATGCATGCTCGAACAAACTGTTCGCCGCTTGAGCATCGCTGCAACCCAAGACTTATTCGACCTGGTCGATCCACTCTGCTCACACCGATCTCTACTCCTAGTCGTATTACTTCTCTCCCGACAAGCCCCTGATTTTCTGCTCTACTGAGAGAATAATTGCCTTCTCTCGCGGGAACCTATAAGTTTCGATGCGCCCCCCTCACAGACAGATAACCGAATTAATCCTGGCCGAATCAATCGAGGCCTTTGTACATATCTATAGATCTTTCGAGATTAGATTCACCATCGAGCGAAGCAATATTGCTTTCCCGTCGGAGAGGGAATTTTAAGCAATCCCGTTCTTCGATATGCTGACTGTCTGTAGGATGTCGTATACTGTTGGATGTCTGAGTCTCAAAACTACTAGTTAATCTCACGGCCTCGTCGTGCCGACAGTGCAAGCGCAGCAGAAGCCTCCCGGCTGCATTACTATGCAGAGGCGACGGTAAAAAATAGATCGCTACTATTCAACAGACGCTACATACCTAAGTCGGCCATTCAAACTCCCACTGACATTCATTCCAGCCACTCCCCCAATCCCCTTTCCCGTTTCTGTCTATTTCTCCATTTACTCGTGTATTAACCCCGTTTAACATTTACACTGCAACCTTCTAAGGCAGTGCCAGCAAAGTCAGGGGCCCCTCACGCGCTTCTTCCCCTTTCCACTACTCGGTGGACCATGCCTGTACTCTAGCTGTCTAGCAATACAGCGCGCCAATATGTATTTTAGTTTTAAGTTCAAACATTTTTGACGGTTTTTATTTTTTTTCGTGGACTTCCCGACCTTTCCCGGGACTGAAATTTGGTGGAGAATATACCCTTGCGTCAAGGCAGAAGTGATATAAATTCCAAAGCCCTAGCTCAAAGTTTAAGTTTTCACCTATTTTCGACCCTCGGAAATGGTCAATTTTTTCAAGTTTCTCAAAATCGGCCGAACCCGGGATATTTTGATTGTTTTCGTATCAGGGCGGATAGAGAACAAAGAATCCGTGAAAAAAAGTCCGGATTTACAACGAGAACGGGTCGAAAAACCGTCCAGAAAAGTACATTTTTGCTCATTTTTAACGGTTTTTATTTTTTTTGGTGGGCTTCCCGACCTTTCCCGGGGCTGAAATTTGGTGGGTAATGTTTTCTTGCGTCGAGGAAGATACCATAAAAATTCCAAAGCCCTAGCTCAAAATTTAATTTTCGGCAAATTTTTCTTAAGGCATACCCCTTCAAAAATTTACGATTTTTCGAAGGTTCTGGGACTGGAACGAAAGCTTGATTTTTCGATTCCTCATGTCTCAAAACGGAAAAAAAACATAAATGTTGTGGGGGAAATGCCGGAATTCTACCTAAAACACGTGCAAAACCGATCTGGAATATTTCATTTCGATGGTTTTCCTCATGTTTTTTGTTCTTCCCGACCTTTCCCGGGGCTGAAATTTGGTAGAAAGTGTTTTTTTATATCGAGGAAGAAGTAGAAAAAATTCCAGAGCCCTAGCTCAAAATTCATTTTTTCGCAAATTTTTTAAGGCATACCCCTTCAAAAATTTTCGATTTTTCGAAGGTTCTGGGACCGGGACGAACGCTTGATTTTTCGATTGCTCGTGTCTCAAAACGGATAAAAAACATAAATGTTGTGGGGGAAATGCCGGAATTGTGTCGTAAACACGTGGAAAACCGATCCTGAAAAATTGATTTCAATGGTTTTTCCCATATTTTTCATACTTCCCGACGTTTCCCGGGACTGAAATTTGGTGGGTAATGTTTTTTTGCATCAAGGAAGATACCATAAAAATTCCAGAGCCCTAGCTTAAAATTTGTTTTTCGGCAAATTTTTCTTAAGAGTTTGCCCATTGCACGTGAGGCTACAAACAGGTTGAAACAGGTTGAAACACGTAGAAACTCCGGGAGCCTAACTTGACAGGCGCTGTTCTAAGGGAGAGGTTCCCTCGATCGTTCTATTTTTCATATTAAGAATTATTATATTATTACTCAGAAATGAAGGTTCATATCTTTATAATTATTCTTTATCATATAGCAATAATTGATATTGCAACCTTTTCAAAACGTGCGTTTTAGATCAACCTTACCCTATATTTCTATTAAAAAATACGTTCTCCTTTTTAATACGCATTTATTAATCTACAAGAAAACTGAAGTCTTTGAAGGACATCTGTGAATGCGTTTGTAAATAATCCGCGAGAGAATATCATGATTTCAACGAGTTTTAATACCAGCAGTGAGCGTGATTCATTCCTCCTCGTAGTATAATGAGTTGGATGTGCTAGTTGCGAAGCCCTGCCATTCGTATCCATTCAGTGAGTGCGAAGTTTCTTTAAACGCTCCCCGTGACCTCTATGATCGCAGTAGCGATGCTTCTTTATGAAGTGAACTTGCCCTAAGAGCGCGTAATCGGTGCCGCCGATATAGACTCACCAGATACTTCGCAAAGTATCGTCCTGGAAGAAGGAACGACGCCCCAAACTTCCTCGCCCGTCCAATACCCCGTGTCGCCTTTTCCCTCGGTTTATCGTCCTCAAACTTCCACCGTGACACTCCACCACCATATAACGCCAACGCAATCATGACTAGAGTTAGCTAGCTTCCTCGCCACTTTCCAAAGTAATTGCCAAGACATCAGTCTCGAAAAAAATCTCGAACACGCCGCTTACAAGTACCAACGCGTTCGCGGAGTCTCCAATAACACGGACAATTGGCACTGATTTTCTATAATCAATTTCTGTGTGTATAGAACTTTGGAATTAGACTTTGCAATAGTTTGCAATATTAAATTGTATTGTCATCTACACTTGTCTTTGTTATTTCGATATCTCTAACGACTTTTGAAGTTCCTTTCTATCTGAGAAGCAATATGTACTCACATTTTTATAGTTTTCCCGAGAATCGAATTGATTTTTTTATTCAACAAAATCGTGGATTAGTTTAACTGAGAATAAGTAGTCTACGAACATCTTGAGTACTTCGATAGCACAGGAGCTTTCAACGATCCTAGTTCCTGGGATCGCAGGGCAATAATAGGTCACTAGAGCGGGTCATGTGTGAACAGACAGGGTGACCTTGCTAGTTCCAGTTTAATCATTGGCCAAATTAGCCAGGAATCATAATTAAGCGTGCGCGGACTGATTATACGGATATTTGACGTCGAATCCAATATTACATGTTTAATTTCCCCCGGTGGTGTGTGCGTAGCTCGACATTATTCCGAAGTTATTGCTCAAGGGTACTTGGGGTGTACGTATGAAGTAAAGGGTACTTCGCGGCGTTCCATCGTGCAAATAGTACTTGCACCGCTAAGACTGTAATGATGATCCTCGTTCAGCGAATTTCAGGTGAAGCTGGATTACAGAGAGCGCGAAGGGCGCATCAACTTTCCAAAGCTCGCTTTGCAAGATAATTGAATTGAAGGTGCGTCGAAAGAAAATGAACGTCATCTGCATTGGCGAGTGCTTGAGATGAAAGAAATAAAGCGATAAACGATGACGAGTATAAAAAAAACAGTGAGGGAATAACAATCAGCGAGGAAGAACTGATTGGCACGCTATCGAATAAATGAAAAGTCTGATTAATTGGTAGGATATCGGTTGCCACGGAAGAAAGTTTGTAGTTTGCGATAGTAGAGGATTGATGCAAGTGCGTGACACGTTTACGATGTAATTAGTAGTTACACGGCGTAACTGATTACCGATCGTTAATGGAACGGTACGCGCTGATGCACGCACAACTCGCGCCGGCGGAACCATACTGAAATTATGTTTAATTGTATCTGGCTTCGGTAACGATTAAGTGACTAAATACTGTCTGTAATTACGCACCGTTCATCAGCACGATTATCACTCGCTCAGCAAACACTCGCTGTTGGACAGCTGAACGATTATTCCGGAATATCTCAAATCTGTCACGATTTTCCGATATATCAAATTTAACTATCCAGACTGGAGCAATTGAATTATTACGTTGAACCCTTCCTCTATAATCGATACTCTCCGTGTTTGTTATAAATACCTTCGGAACTTCGACATTCACGAAATTATTTTCATCTACTCGCATTCACTTCTTTTTAACGAATTCTAGTTGCACCAAATCATATCACGATTCATTAGTTTCTGACTAATTCAATCAGCATATATAATAACAAAACTATGGAAGTAAGTATGGAGCAATCATTCATACAATGGATTAAATTCCGTGCGATTACATCGCATGTAGCCGGATAGCCGATCAATAATAGTTTCTCCTGGCGTCAGTATCGATGCATTAAGCTGGAGGTAGAACGTGAGCCTAATGCTTAGTGGCAAATATTGCGTCGACTGTAATTACGGACTGATAGGGTTCGATTCACAGCTGAGTGGAATGCGCTTAGACGCACGGAGGCTCGAGGCGGCAAGTGTCGATCGATTAATTGTGAGTAAATATACCGATAATTATCCGAACGACAATAATGGCCAGTCGCCTATCGATCTTTCCCCAGATATTTATAGTGGCACCCCCGTACAAAGGGATAACCCGCCTATTAGGGTCAGTAGTCTTGTGCCTGGTGATGTTGCTCCAGTTCTCACGGCATGTTTATAAGAGAACTGGTGACTGTTGTTGCGGAACATTTTATCAACGTAGCACCGCAAAATCATGCCCTTCTCTAAGAAACCAATGCCATGAAAGGATTGCAATCATTCTTAAGGGAGTACAATATTTTCAACATTCATAAAAAATATGAAATATTTACGGTGGTGACATTCCGATAAAATGATAAACTAAAATCGTACATATGTATCGGCGTGACATTTAAAAGGGAACTTTGGAACTTAAAACATCCAAGATGTGATGATTGATTTACCACGAAAAAGGCGGTTCTCCCCTCAAACCCAAGAAGTGCATCTATTATTTTTAGAAATCGATATTCGATATCCTTTAGCTTATTTTTCCTTCGCGAAAAAGAAATAACGGGGCTATTGACGGCAAAGAGCAGCAAGATACGTCTGGTGTGAAACTCTTGTTAGCTTGGAAACACGTTCAAGGGTAACAGGGGCCAAGGCAGTGCACTTTTGATGTGTTAAAAGGTGAAAATATAGGTAAAAATAATCGAACATCCAATTTTTTCGATATTAAAAAGTCGACACAAAAAGCTCCCCTCGTTAAATTAAATTTCATCAAAAGTCCGAGCCAGAAATTCATCACAAGCCTTTATAATGTACTGCAAAAAGGTGTACAGTAATCGACAAACTATTATGCCTGTGCGCGCGCGTATACATATACATACACGGAACGATGACCCTTGGTTTTCTGGCGACGAAGATCGACGATGCTAATGATCCTAGCGTGGCGTGATGAGAACGATTACCGAACTCCCGGGAAATTGTGCGGAAGACGAATGATAAATGTTATGAGTCTCTCTCGCGCGGCGGTGCTAACTCTCAGTAATAACTACCGCTCCCAATTTCGGGCTGCCGGGAATGCATTGTCTGACTCAGCTCTGTGATCTATGTTGTCAAATTCCCTTTGAAATCGAGCGCACGACTTTGGCAAATTGAGCCCAGTTTTCCAGCACACCCGATATACAGTCGAGGGCCGAGCAAGCAAAAATAGCGATTTCCTGCTAGCAAATGCATCCAAAAAAGAGATTGTCAATAAAGAGGCGCACCTGCGCATCAACCAATTGGTATGTATATTTGACTGCGTGTTCGAGAATTTAAACAAGCAAAACGAAACAACTAAATAACACACTGTAAATTGATCATTAATACGTTGGTACACGCTCGCCAATCGGTTGCTATAAAACCGCATTGTTAAATAAAAAAATCTATTGCAATATTTGGGTGTCGCATCATCGGGGAGAATCAATTACCTAGGAACACAGTTGTAATTAAAAGAAATCATTGAAATGTGGTGAATCTTTACATGTTTAATATTAATAGATTTGAAATAACCGTCTGTCGAATATCTAACTGATTCAGAAAGTAAACCAGTACAATATTCCGTTGGCAAACAAGAACAACCAAGACTATCGGGCAAGGCATGTCGAGCCAAACCCTTTAAATAATTAAACGATATAAATGATAGACGGCTGTGCAAGCGAGCCATTGCACTCCTCGAGGAATTGAACAGCCGAAAAACAGAGTCGAGAGCGAAGTAGTAGCAATATCGAAAGTACGTTATAAATCGGCATGTTTATTAGAAAGGGGTTGACTCAGCAGACGAATCGAGGCAATGCTGCATCGACGATACGTCCACAAAAATCAGAGTCACCAATTCTTTATACTAGTTGAAGGAAATATAACATAACGCTATAAAATTCGAGAAAAAATTCCTGGACACACTTAGGCGTCAGTCCAGCTTCGCTGCCATTGGCTGCGATATTCTGGGTTGGCAAGGCGACCTCGAAGCAGAGGGGTCACGAACTACCGTACGAAAATACCACTTGAAAATTTTATCATCACCTTGGCGCTACTGGGGTAAATAGGGTCGCTCATTGAATTTTCACTGCATATACAGAGTGAATCGCTTGTCCTTCAGTGATTATCGTCAAGAATACAGTATTCTATGTAAAATCATATGTGTATGTCCATTTCAATTATACACGAATTTTTCTTCTGTCTCTTCGTTCCGGAAGATCAAATTACAGAGTGGCTTGTACTGCATAAGATACTTCAATCACAAGGCTATCACTTAAAGGCAAATCACACCCAGTTTAATTGCTTGATAGGAGATACCCATTAGCTTCCAATCAGCGGAGGTAATAGATATTCCAGCGATATAATCATCCCCATCCTAGTTCTTAGTTTCCCGTCTCCCACAGAATAAGCTCCACCATTTAACCACAGCCCATCAAATTGGCAGTTAAAGTAAAAGCAATCACCGAACTCCTATTTTTACTGGCATAATTATAATATCTTTACCGAGTCAAGAAAGAGACTACAAATTCTCGGAGGTTATATGAAAATATTGGAAAACATTCTGAGAACATCGGGCAAGTTATCGAGGAGAGAGAGAGAGTATACACGTAGGTCATCGGTGGAACGACACGGCGCTCAAATCGAAGAGCCGGGGCACAGTTGGAAAACAAATACAAGGGCAAATTGCATTCGGTTTATCAGGTGATGCTGCACACGAGTATCGTCTTTTCGCGGGGGAAAAAGGAATGGAGATAGAGGCGGAGAGCGGAGACAGTGGAAGAAGGCTTGGTCCATGGGGAACCGGGGAAAAGGTTATCCCAACAGAGCAGACCTCGCCGATTTGCTCTAGGCGACTCTTTGTGACTTTTTGGCCTGACTGGCCTCGCCCCAATATGAGCAATGCCGAACGAAAATATCCTCTTTTCCCTTTGTACCTCGTGTCCCGCGGTGCACTTTTAAATTGGCTCGTCCATAATCATTTGCATAGAACTACCTACATGCGTGTAAGTACCTACGTATTCTCTCTGACTCGGTCGACCCTGGCTGCGCTCGCATCGAGCACCCCAGGAGTGCACAGGTGTACGCAGAGCGCTGCCTCAGAAAATATCGCGCATGTACATAATTGCGGCCGAGGTAATTAGAGCGTTCAACCTGTTCTCGAGAAGAGTCGGCCACTGGGTTACAGATTGCCGTTACGTATGAATTCAGACTGGCTAAGTTACCATCCTCTCATTGTTGCCGTTGCGTGCTCCAGTTTTTTCTTCGACCGATATATACGCGAAATAGAATACGCAAGTAGCGCTGTTCCATCACTGAACACACTCATCACAGGATTTTTAATCGGTTCTAATGAAAGCAATAAAATTCATCAATTTCGATTAATTAATATCCTCGATATGTTAAACCTTACATAAACACGTGTAAGCAGCAGCATATTATCGTAGTCACGCACGAGACGAGGATACTTTCAAGCACACCCTGAAGACTTGGATGAGTTTCATCTCCCGAGGAAACTCCTCAAAACGCTGACAGAGTGGTGACAAATTGTCGAAGGGGCCCGCACGAACTTGCTCGAGGTAACAAAGGGAGGGGGATTAGCCAGCCGCTTGTTTCGCACTGTTAGCGTTAATTAAAGCAGATCAAAGGGGCGCGCGAGCCTCGAGTCGTATGCTTCCACCACGCGAGGAATATCAGGATCAATTCCAGGCGACGATAGAATCGTACAAGGGTGGCGAGCGAGACTGATAGTTGTCGTTGATCGGCGCACCTCGAATAATTCGAGCTCGCAGGCACTCGATTAAGCGGCATAATTTGCAGCCGGGGAAAAAGCCCATTAACTCTCGGGTGAAGCCCGCCAGGTTTAAAGGGCGTCGTGCCTCCCGGCTTCAATCACAATGTAGGACGCTTAACTTCGACGATAACGATTATCGCCGACTCATCGCGTCGTAATGGTCGGTTTCTGCGGTATGCTAACGATAACTCTGCACCGACGCGCCGACGCTACCAGCTTCACTACGCTTTCGGCCAAGGCCGAGCCGAACTTTCCAGCCCCGAAATAATTAGGAGGATCCACCGAAATTCACGTGGGATTAGAATTTGCGCATTGACTTCGCTGCGTCAAAGCAAATTGACGACCAAAAGATATTGTAGTATTCGGATCGATGAACTTTTGGCGGTTGAAAGAGGTTCGAAGTGAAGGGGAAATCTCTCTTTCATTTATAATGTATGAATATGCTTTATAATACATCAAATATGTTTACTATCAAGTGGGAATTACAGATGTGCGATATTCTGCAATTTATGATGATATATAATGAATTGATTTTCATTTGTAATTCTCCAGAATGAATCGTATGCATATTCTGGTTTATATTGCAGTCAGCTATTCTTGGCGTTTGTATTCCCAAGCACAATCAAATGTAGTATATTCAATAATAAATCAATCTCTTTTCTCATAAAAATATTTAATACAACGACCGATAAATTATTCTCGCGGGTATAAACGAATGTTATTAGACATCAAATTCAAAATGAATAATAACCCTGGAATAATAGTCCTCGAATAAATAACATTCTCCATTGAGGCTGAGTACGCAATGATTTCAGTGGCATGACTATTAACGCTCAAGCTCATAAATGCTTGATCCCAACTATTCCCAACCTACTTCCCGCATTTGAATCTTGCAGTGAATGTCAGTCGTTCCTGAAGGAACTCCTCGTTCCACGTGTACATGCATGCGAGCCGCACTGAATTGCGGCATTAAATATGCAGTGCTGGAGTAATAGAATAATAACGGGTAATTAAAATAACACGAGCCACTGATAATTACGCAGCCGGGGACGGTTGTATTACCAGATGCAATTTACAACGCGGGAGTAAACGTGAGAGAAGGATGCTCGTTGGGGAAGGGGTTAGGAGCTATGATGTGTGTAAGAGGAGCTTGCTGGAATGGATTGTAATATCGTCGAATGAACTTGCCGCATTTCCTATTTCCATCTTAGAAGCGTACTACACATGCCAGAATACATTCTTGGCGCGGCATTAATTCATAGACTGGAAGAATGACTTGCACGGATTACAGAACCGCTTCTAATAGCTCCTATTCTAGTTAAGTCGCTAATAGTTTATGATTTCCCCATAGCAATCTACCATAATCGGACACTTTAATTCCATGACTAATTGCCATTAAGATGCATTGGCCGGTGGCACGAAATCTCGCTCGAAGAACCGGGTCAAGATAGCGCTCGACGTTCCGCTACATTTCTACCTTAGATCAGATGGACTCAAAGTGGGTTTTCATTATCGAGCGATCATTCGATAATGTCGACGTGCTTGTTCCTTCATTCTGGTGCGAAGCAGTGAATAATTGAATTGTACTAGCTGTGTATCCCTATCGGCGCTCTAGATTTCGGGTGGAAGGCGCGGTTCACGATGGAGTCGGTTGCTTCCCTCTCATTTAGTGCTTCCTGCGGTGGCTTACTGAATCATTGAAAGTGTAGGGAGCCGGTTATCCTGATGCACGTACCGTACCATAGCGCGGCCCCGCCGGATGCTCGACGTAGATCTGCGCGGCGCCATAACCAGAATTTATCGTAAGTAATCCTGTTACTTAATGCACCCCGTAAATCAAGCATCACCCCATCCTGGCGTCTCCTACAGTCATGAACATCCTACTCCTCCCGTCGCCCCTTCCAAACCCTCTCTCACGGACGCATCATTAATTCGTGAAAGAGTTTCGATTGGAATCAGTTTTTCTCGGAAGGCTTTGAAGTCTCCCGCCGCCTTAACCCTCCCTAGTCTTTGATGCGAAGCGTCGACGACGCACCTATGGCGACGCTCGCATGACGACGCTATCCTTTGTCTCTGTAACGGGAACCCAACGTTTTTTTGAGTGCCTACGCACTCCCGGGCAGTTGGGGCCTAGACACCACACACAAAGACAAAACAGCAACGCATGAGCCAATCCTTGAATATTCCCAGCCCTTACGTTCGAAAGCGCGCACTTTCTTCATTTATTGTGTCGAATCTCGAAAAAGTTCTCTCATTCTACAAACTGTTTATCGTATTAATTTACGGGTAGAGTATGATCCGAGGTTGTTTGGAGAGGTATTTATTTAGTTACGCGGAATGTGGCGATTATATGGGGAGGCTTGGCAATATGTATCGGAGAAGTGGTGGGAGGGGGTACCAGCTCTCTATCGGCAATAGAATATGCGCGAGCGAATATGTATAGTATGTGTAACCACATGGGTCGAATGGATCAGAGAGGTATCAACTGGTGCCCGGGGTATGTAAATTTCAGAGGTGTCGGAACTGCCGGTTCGCCTATTGGCGCAAGTCTCCGTATTAGTACAAATTACCGCTCGAGGGAATTCTGTCACTGCGCGGCATTATCGATAAGCGATGTGTAATCTTACCGCGGGCGGAATGTGTATGTGTGCACGAGAATTCTCTATTATGCGTTGTTTCTTGGCAAAAGCGGATAATTACGGCTAGTAATTGAAACCAAATCGAAATAATTGGGCATAATGCAAACAGCAGTATACGGCGCGTAAATCCTCAATTTTCTGTTTTAGTACGAAATTTTCCCTTGTCCCTCGAGGCTTTTGTAGACGTTGTTGTGCCAGAAGCGCATAATTAGAAGAGCTCCCATTATAGTAACATACACATAGAATGGCAAAACGAATGCGCGATTCAAAAGTTCCCTTTGACCAAAGAGCAACGCGAACCTCGGGGAACATAAAATATTATTGCGGCTTCATATTTGCCCGTTCTGCTTTTGCTTCCGCGGCGAGGGGAGCTTCGTTTTTGACTATTGCCTTACGCGTTATCCATATGTCATTAGCGAGGAGAGATTGCACTCGGGGGCGGCGAATTTCATTTTCCAGATACCAGAGTACATTTAAAGTTTGATTGAACCGCGCTCTTTCTGGCGAACGTTCGCTCTATCTGTCTCTATCTGTCTCTGCTTGACCCTGTGCGCTACATGACTCGCGACAAATGCATAACCGGTAGGCGTGCGCTCTTTCATACGCGCGCGCACGCTCGCGCCCGCGTGTCCCTCCAACCCGGTACGATTTAATTTGCCCGGACTAAAAACTTCCACGCGCAATTTCGTTTTCCCCTAATGGAAAGCCGGCGCTCAATTGACGCGGAAATTCATTACGCTCGCTGCTCTGACGCTATCACTCCAATAGTGCTTTATGCCCGCTGCTCTGTGTACATTTGACTCGATAGCCTGTGTAAGATTCAATAGCGCAGCATCTAACCAAACTATGCCTACCATCCACAACAAGAATAATCTGTTGAAGCTTTTGTTCCTTATCCGCGGATAAATTAATGGAAACGTTTAGAAAACTTTACTGATGCACTTTTTTCTTTGAGAGTCTCTCGAAGAATGAAACAGGTAAGTACGATCGTAGCAAACAGTAAATTATACAATCTATAGTATAATGTAGACAAATATTGGCAGAGTTTATATGACAATTCTGTAAAAGTGTATTGGAATGAACTAGACTGATGTAAACTACGTTGAAAACCGAGTCCAATTCAGTGTAGAAGCTCCTTGTAAGTTCCACTAAGGGCAAACTATCAAATGGAAGCTTAGCATACCATTCTCTTAGGGCGTGCTTCAATACACTTAGGGAATTAAGTGACCCTTCATCGTCTCTGTGATGCTCGAAAGGAGCAGTTCCGAACACCTCTCGAAGAACCGTTAGCTTAGAGTCTCAGATTTACAAAAGCTGCTTCTTGGAAGTTCTTGAAAGTGCTTCCTTGTCCTTTGATGATCGCGTATGGCCACTCTGGAGATTCCAAGGCGCATATACATAGAATACGCATCAGTCATTGGGAGGTGCAACGTAGCAGGCCGATAAAAACGGCTAATGAAATCGTCGTTTAAAAGCGCAATGTATCAAGCTTGACGTAATCAGTTTGGGTGATCAACACGCGATCAATCACCCCTCCTGGAACGTGACATGATTTTCCTGATCCTCTTCCGGGCGATTACCGGCCACTACTGCCTCTCGGATCGCAATTATCCCCGCGCGCCACTGTGGTTTTTCGGTGCATTTAACCCGCAGCTTCCTTCATCCAGTCTACTTGATTCCTGAAATTCCTAAAGCAAACTTCTCTACAAATCTCAGGGATTTGCAAAGGTTCACACTTGCAACTAAGTAATTTAAATATTCGCTTCTGGACTAAGCCGTACTTTTTTTAAATCTAAGTAGTTGTTCTATCCGAGTGTCTTGCGCGTCTAAATATTTTAACTACTAACTGCATAGATTAATAAAAACTTGGCCCCAATATTCTATAATATTATATCTTTCATTAATCGATAAACAGAACCATCTTTTTGGTGGTGCGCAATATAATGGGCGTATCAAGTGGGCTTTCGAAGAGAACTGTAGTTCGAGCGGGGGAATTAAGCTCGAGTGAACGACGTTGAAACCGCAGAATCCATATCCCCGGCGGGCGGGTGCAGTATGTAAGAGGAGTTCGGAACGTCTTGTTCGCGGCCGGCATTTCGAGCAGCAGTTCCAAATCGGAGATGACAGAAAAAGGGTCCCTTCGAGATTGAATCGGTGCGGTGGACTAGCGGAGGCGCGTCCACGGTCTGACCGATGATTTAAGTTGGAGTAAAGCCGGCCATCCGAAGGATTCGGCCCGGATGTCGCAGAGCCCGGAAACTCCGGGTGAGATTTCTCGAGAGGAAAACGTGACGGCTGTAACGCGCCATGTTTTTTGGCCGCTCGCCAGGCGGCATTCCTGGGGATCTTGTTCGACCGCACTTCAGCAGGCCAGAACATCCTCCGTCGACGACGAAGAGGTCCTCCAGGTGCTTGGACGCTATTGAGATTCTCTCCTCCTACGAGACACCTTCTCTCTTTTTCTCATTCCCTTTCTTCTGCCGCCTTCTCCTTCTCTCCTCGAGACCACCCTTCTCCCTCGGTCGAGCCACTCGTAATCGTCCGTTCGCAATACTCTGCCAAAAACGGCCTTCTTATTTCGTTGCAGCAGCACGTACGATCTGCCGGCTAGGAATTAGCTGCGCCTGCAAATGGCCAAATAGTCGACGTTGCGTGCGCTCCACGGAGGACCGGTTGTGTTTCTAATTGTCAATATGTGCCTGTCCACCTGATACGCCCTGCCTATTGATCTGGTCTGCCCGCCTGCTGTTACGTTAATTATTTATCCAGTCCTCAGCGTCTACATATTTATTGTTCGCATTATACCCTGTTTGGACTCCTATTTATACTTGCTAAGTAGGGATTGTGTGTTCGGCGAATTAGTAGCCTGAGCTGACCTATTACCGTGATACGTGAGGATGGAGAACGCGATCCTAATCTAGTGGGAAGTAAATTTAGTAGTTTAAAGTACATACTGTTATACACGGAAATGGGCCAATATTACTTCGAAGTGCTGTTGGTATGATACGTAAAGCTTTCGGGTCATTCTATCAATTTTGACATGAAAAATATATTATTCATGTACATTTGACTTCGTATGAAACTTTTTAGAATGTTTGCCCTTTGATATGTAGCCTTTTCATGACTTTTATTCACCTCTTTCATTAATAATCGACATTAAAAACACATAATCGTTAGCTCCCAATGTAACTTCTCTGAATTACAACCTTTTCACCGCAATTTAAATAACACTTTTCGGACATAAAATACGACCTTTCCTGCTCAGCCTGAAATGCAAGCGATTAAGATAGATTGCGAAGCGTTTACCGCGTGCGGCGGCATTGCTTAATATACCAGGTACTCTTAACTTCGAAATTTACGATGAATCACGTATACGTGATGTTACTCGAATGGATGCCGCCGTGAATAATCGAGTTTGGCGAGCTGCTTAAACGATGCTACCGCGAGAAAACGAGCTTTCAGCAAAGTACACGCGGATTACCGGTAGAATTAAAATTCTGCCGCAAGCTCTCTCTCTCTCTTCCTCTCTGTCTCTCTCGTGTTGTCGTCGAAATATAAATGATTCAAGGCATGCGTTTAAAAATGGCTTATTTATTCCACGAGGAGCCTGAAATATGACAGTGGAACCGCGAATGGCATATATATGAGAATACAAAAAAGGGAGGACGCTTGGTCCTACGCGAAAGATAAATCGCCCTAGGCTAACACTTTCTTAAGTGCTCCTCATTCTTCACACTCCATTCTCGGCGTGTGCACTCGAAAAAAGCATCCGGCAGAGCAAACAGAATGTGCTTTTTCACTTGTGTTTTGGTGTATTCAAAGTATCGAGATCAATTTAGAGGCAAGGTGGTGGGAAAGAGCTTTAGCTCGTCAACAGAACCTGTCTCCTTTCTTAAGTGGATTTTCCCTTTAGTATCACGCTGGGAGTTCTCTTAAATTCACCCCCATCGAATCGTTCTTTTATCGCGGGAAGTCACCCTTCTCTCAGTTTTTCGCCTTTGTTTTACAGTCTTCTATATAACATTAAAGGTCCCTTGATGAAATGCCGAGAGCACGGAAGCTCAGTGATTAAAGACAATGGTGAAAATGCTTGAGAGGAAGGTCGGGCCATCTTATAATACATATAAAAAAGGTGAATTCGTTCTTCATCTAGAATGTTTTCCTCCCCCCGGATAAATCAGCAGTTATTTATGGCTAGAGCTGGTTGTTGTGCTCCTTCGGCAAGTTCGGTTAGACAGGCTGATATTATCATTCATTTATGCGTGGGTCCATGCGTCCTTCGGTGCCGGAGGAATCTGCTGTGCTGCGAGGATTCTCCTCGAACCGAAATTTCTTGCAACCTCTCCATTCCAGTGAACGAGCTTCTTGCGATCCGAACGGAGGGCCGCTTGCCTCCTTTCTGGACCGCATTACTCGCTGATGGTATTCCGTGTTTTCGGCAATAGCACTGTCTGCCCTGCCAAATGTATCGGCGAGAGCAAACCTTGTCGAACTCCCCAAATATGAGAACACAAATTAAACTCGGCGAAGGAGCACGTACCGTGCGTTTGTTCCCTCGCTATACAGGCTCACTGTTGCATTTTAAATGAATTTAATGAGATTTAATGAAAAAGATACCCTATTGCGAAACACATTACCCGAAACTCTATTCCAATAGTGGGACATAATAATAGCGCATTATAATAATTGGAAATAATAATAGAGTGATTAAAACTATAAGGCTTTCCCAACATTTACAATGTGCAACTACAACTTTCATATTCACCATCATCTATTTCGAGGGTATTAATTTTCCATCGAATATTAACTCTCAAACTCCAATACAAGTTACGCACTGTTACACACATAACATAATATAATACCGGTTAGCTCATTTTAATTCTAAGAGCGATAGGGAGAGAGCGTTTCAGCGTGAACATCGAAATCGATGAATATGCAAAGTAAGATATTTTTTACATGAGCTACACAGTAGAATATCGACGGCGGAGAGCGGAGGGCGGGAGCTTCGAGGTAGATTCATTATTCAGCGGCTCTGTAATTGAAGCGTCTCGACAACTTTAAGCTGCCTAATCATATTTTAATGACAGCTGCCTTCGGCTAGTATTATAAAAGGAACGACCGATCGATTCCTTCCAACTGGCAAGAAATTCTCGGATTTATTTCAAGTTCTCCTGTCGGTTTCCGCTATATTCTCGCATTTATTTCATGGTGGAATTTTAGGATATGATTGCGGCAAAGTATGTTTAAGTCGTCGACTTGGACAAATGCTGCGCGCGATAGGAGAGAAGCCAATTCGCCTGCAATATTCATGCGACACGTTATTTATGAAGTTTAATAAATCCTTTACCGAGGATGACTGCTGCTGCTACCGCTTTTATTCGGCGCGCGCGCTAAAAGAGATTTAACCGGGCTCAATCATCTCCGATATGATGTGTGCTTTCTCCTGCCCCACCCCTGCTTTATCCTCTTTCTAGCTTATGACTGCAGAAAAAAACGGGTGCGAATCATACGGATCTCTTTACCAGCCGGATATGTGTAGCTTCCGATAAATTGGACTCCCTTTTTAAAAATTCGAATGGATTTCTCTTTTAGTCTCTGTGATCATTGTGCTTACTATTTGAATTCATTCTGGCGGGCATGATTTTGTTAGTCGAGATTGCTTTGCCAATGAAAAAGCTTTCAAAGGCACGCGTGCGTTCATTTCATTGGCGAAGTCTTCATTCAATTAGTTACAATGGAGTGCGATTGCAAATGCTGCGCTTCAAGTTCCGAAGCACATTCTATTCGGTGGAACATAAAGTAAAAGTAATTGTATGGCGAACGTTGTTATGAATTCTTGAATAATATACAATTGTTTTAAAGATAAATAATTGATTGGCGACGGATCAAAGGGAAAGGGTTGGTTTTAAGATCGTTTCACCGTAATTTGGTGCTTTTCAACATTGCATATACGTGTAAGTAAATGTGGTTTTCTGGGAGATCGTAACAAGGAGTCGAAATTTTCCAGGAAAGTTTCACACATGTGAACTGTGCTTGGTCAACAGACATTTGGGATGTCTGTCAGGTCATTGTACAGTATTCCTTCTGCGATTTCCCGAAGTCTGTCGAAGTCATTTCACTTCCCGCTCCTCAAACGTACTTTTCTAGTCACTGTGCGGACGCGACAAACTTTCTGCTGACTTTCATCTCCTTTCGCGTGGAATAAGTGACAAACCTTCAAGATTTCATCTTCCAATATGAAGATAGCAAACGTATTTTATAGAAAAAATAATCTGAATAAAGTTTTTAACTAAAATCGTAAAAAAAAATCTTGCACTTAGTATTTTTCCACATTTGAAACTGATTTTCTTATATTTCTTATTGTTCATTCAATTAGAAAGGAAATGGGAAAAGTCAAATGATTCCCTTGCTCACTTTATTAACTGATTTCGTGCGATTTGACCAATTACGAGTTGAAACTGGCTTTGTCCAGCAGCAGCTGATAATTACTTTTCACATAAATAGTATTGAGAGCCTGTTTCGATTATAACACAGAAATATATTGCGATGATTGTGTTGGGATTTCGGATACGTTCTTTTTTCCATTCGCTTATTGGTTTTCCGGTGATGTGAATTCATACTATATTAATTTTATATGTCACCGAGATATTTATCGCGATAGCTTTAATAATTACTTCAGCCCCGTTTTGCAGAGGCGGAGCTCGCGTTGTTCTGCGCATGAAAGGCCACCGATGTATTATTCCATATCCTGATTGAAATTGTTGCTGATGAAATTTCGCAGAGCTAATGACGATGACAGGTCGCGTCCAACGAAATCTTCTAATTATCGCCGTGGCGCACACTGACAATGAATATGATTTAAATGAATTTCAATCTATCATTCTCGAAGCTGTATCCCACCACTTACAATTAGAATAAAATATTTTCTTATAGCTTTCAAAATACAGGTTTTAAAAATTGCACTTTCTAGCTGTCCAACTTCAAACTACCGAAAAGTTGGACATTTTAATTGTGTCGTTAGTTTAATGTACATTAAGTCGAACTCAGACTATTTCCTGTACTATAATCTGCACGTATTCTCAAACCAGCTGATTTCTCCTACATATCAGATGCACGTTATAAAAACATCACGGGAGATAACAATTAAAAGTAAATCGATTGTGAAACCTTGGTTCAAGCAAATCTGGATGGTGCATTTTGGATCGGGAAGGGGAAGAGTGTGGCACGCATATCAGAGGCAGTCAGTTCGCATTAATTCAAGATTATCGCGTCAAATTAAACCTGGAAGAGACCCAAACCAGCATTCTATCTCTGCCCCCTCTCTCTCCCTCTTTGCGTAGGCGCACGTGTGTATGCGTGTACTCCAAGCAAAAAGCGTCCGAAAATCGAAAACGGGACGGCCCGCATTTTCGGTGGAATTTAGCAGTTAAATTAAAATCGCCGGGCTGTGGCGTTGAATTATTCCAGCCGGGACAGAATATTCGGGCGCCGCCTATCTCTCGTAATTTCCGAAATCGTTATAAATCCGCCCGTTACACGCAATAATTCTTGCGGCCGATCGCCCCGTAAAACAATCGGCGGGGGCATTTCGCGCCGGTAATTAGTGGCGGGCAGGGACGATTTTTAATTACTTCATCGCTCGACATCGGCATTACCCGGGTATTAAGAGATAACATTGTTTGCTAGCGACTGTCTGGAAAAATAATGAAAAGTGGCTGATTCCGCTATCACCGGCGAGCTTTTAATTTACCGCTTCAACTCGCCGACTTATTGTTCGACTATCTGGGACCCCATAGTAAGCAGGTCGCATAACCTATTATAAAAGTCTGTCCCATATAATTAGTTTCATTGCACGCAGCTTTGCACAGGCATTTCCCGCAAGCGATAAAACGATATCTGAACATTGCTGCGAGCTCGCAGTAGTCAGTGGCAGCAATACAACTTTTCACGAGATGTCCGCGTTGTTCCTCTATGAATGCGCGCCCCAGATACTCTTCCCTACTCTCCCTCTCTCTCTCTGCCCTTCGCCCTCTCGACGAGTTCTGGAAATTCCGGGTAAATACGCTTAAACGCGTTCCTGTTTAACCCAGCGTCGACCGTTCTCCGTGTAGTGCTGTGCGCGAGCCGATCCCCCGCGCGCAGTTTGCGCCAGCAATTGGACTAACAATTCCGGCCTCCGCTTTACAGAATGGACACACAAGAACCGCCCGAAAAGCAGAAAAGTTATAGCGCGGGAGTACGCTCCCGCCACTCGAATCTAGAGCGACGCTTATTCCCCGCGGAACACCGGAATGCCAGCACACGCACTTTCCGTCGGCGAGATAGGACGCCTTCAACAAGGATCTCCCGAGACTCATTCTTCTCCCGATTGTTGCTCACTCGATTCTTCATGCGAGAAAAATGTGATTTCCTTTTTGTCATAGGCAAAAGTAATGCACCATGGCAACTCGAATACGAAATAAAATTCAAACGAAAACCTCAGTTGCAATGAGATTTATAATTTATATTCGTTACGAATTCGTAGATTTCTTGGTGTTTGTGGCACAATTCGCTTGTCTGAGATAATTGAATTGATTATTCTCTAGTTTCGTATAAAATGATTAAAAAATCAAAGATTTCTTCGTAAATACTAATAAAAGAATTTTCAATCAAAGTAATATATGTGTCAGTTCAGATATTTGTTTTCTCTTTGATAATGACAATGAGAGACCTAAGTCGGATCAACGAGCGTTTCCTGAAGAGCTGGTGGGAGGCAGTGTTCTATTTTCATTTGTACGCGTGAAGGGATCGTTAAGTCTTAATGAAAAGTGTGTAACGAGTCAGCTCGGAGAGAGAGAGGGCTTTAGCCCGAGTCCTGATTGAGGTTCCAAAGGTGTTAGGCGAGAGAACGGTGGCAGCGGCTACGTTCTAACAATAAAGTAAGGCCAGAAACTTTTCCAATCTAGGTGCGATCGCGTGCAGAAAGAAATCAGTCTCAGATCTCTCAGCTTTCGATTAATCTCAGGAGCAGACCGCGCGAGCGGCCGCCAACACCGCGTGATCCTTTCTCCAAGAACTCCGACTAAATGATTCATTCAGATTGACCGGGCAACGCTAGATCCTGGATAATCCCCCGCACGCCCCCGCCGCCCTCACTCGCCTAGAGGAACGTCGAACTTCGCCCGTTTTATCGACTTTCCTGCCATCATTTGTTCCCGCCACTTCGATGCTACGATTACTTTGAATGAACCGCCAGTAACTCGCCGCCCGGAAGCTCCTTTCGTCTCCTTGCTTACTGATTATATTTCGTTGCCGGAGAATAATGAGATTTCAGATAGATGGGAATTCTACCGGTTAAATTAAATCGTACTCACTGCCAGAATGGAAAGCTTTTGTCTTCCAGTCTTTCCTATTTCTATGACTATAAACCGCATCGTATTTCTTGGATTATGGGGACCAATTCGCTTTTTCCCATCTTTTCACACTCGAAGCACTAAACCACCCACTTTCGCACTGAAGCTAGACACTTTGAACTGGCAAAGGCGCGACACGGATAAAGGTCCGAGCAGAGGGGACGTTTGGTAAGGGGATCTCTAAGCCGCGCACACACTTCGATCCTCGATCCTTTCGCGAGACCCGTCTGCCGGAGACTGGTGCATGCAGATCTTTCGGCATCGGTCGACAACGGTTAGCCACGGCCATCTTTGAGGGTTAATAAGAGGGGGAACATACGAACGTTGGAGATTTCTTAGAACAGGGGACCGTTCGAGAGATTTCTTAGAACCGGGGGACGGTTGGAGACACTGCGTCGTCGAGCCACGCGAGGGTCCGAGATAATTCTCGGAACTTCCTACGTATCGCAAAGACTGTTGCGAACGACGCGAGGATCCCAGACAGAATTCTCAGAACGAACCCCTTAAATATGTCAGACAAAGATTAAACTCGCTTTAGCAGAGTACTAATTTACCCTTTATGTCAAGTCGCCCGAATAACGCTTGTGTATGCGTGGCTATAGTTTGATTTGTTTATTAGCGTCTCTGAAATACGATAATCCATTTCGCTCTGCCGTACGCCGTTAAATTTTGTTGAAACTATCCTGTACTACTTAATTTGAAGATTGCATGGTTGCCAGTCATATGTAAACTCCGAGGAATCGCTTGGGCTCGTAAATAATCCGTTTAAAATCGAAGGGCAATCAAATACAGATTTCGATTCTCGCTGTCGGGGAATCTATAAGTTACACGTGGCTTCTCGTGCAGACGGCAGCATGGACGATTAACGATAGGGATCTTTTTGCCCCCGCCTGCCGGCTTGTCGAGACGGCGTACCAGTGAAGGAAAGAGAGAAGGAGAGGTGGATGGAGAGAGTTTGCGAAGTTATGACGAGGCTAAAGTAGTATAAAGTACGAGGGCGAGGAAGATAGCTTCGGCGATTCCGAGTGCGGCGAGCAAAAAGGAGGAACGGGAAATAACAGCACCTAGCTCCGCTTACTCGATAAGCATCATTTCGAGCGGCTAGATAGGAAATTGGATTGTTTCCTTTCATACATTTCACTCCTATTACCGGAAGGTATCGCCGATACCGCTTGATTCAAGTCGACACGATTAGTGGCTACTACGGAAAATCCCCTCTTTTCTTTCCTACTACTTTTCTCCACCGAGTCTACTGTTGACTTTCTTTGCCAGGACTTCCCGTTCCACGACTTCCTTCTAATGTAGACCTTCGGGGCAGAGAGGTTCTCGGGATCGATCCTTCGGGACAAATACGTGTAGGTACTTGCCAGATTTACGACTTGTTCATGGAAGAAATTGTTATACGCGACTGATCTTATCGGGATACGTGTGCGGCAACGAGCAACCGAGGGGAGATGCGCGAGAGAGGACGGTTAAGTCGTTAAGCGTCTGGAAGGGTTGGGGTGCTCGAGCGAGCGAGTGAGCGAGCGATCGTGCATCTCGGGTGACAATACGTGGAAGCGGAACGGGCAAACCGACAGTCCGTAATTTCATCTTTGCGAAGACGCGCCCGATATTATTTATTTATACAAAATTAAACCTATTCTTGCTTCGATTAATTAATGGATATAAAAAAAGAAAGCTAGATGCATAAAAGGAAGCAGTTTCCTATATTTTAGGACTTTCAGGTCTTCCTGGGCTCCACTTCCGTGTACTTCTTGTTTTACCTTTATTACGCGTTAAGTGCTTCAATCCAGTACTCCGATAGCTTTCGTTTGCCTGTAAAGGCCGTCGTTGAGAGGGCTTTTATATCGCTCGTGAAATCTGCGCCGAGCAGCGGCAGTAGTGGCGGCGACGGCAGATCCTCGAGTAAGTTTGTCAGTATAGGGTTTACGGGGCGGAGTTTCGCATTTCAATAACAGGTGGAAGGGTGAACGATCAACTTCCTTACGATACCATTAATTAGGGTGAGGAAAGGGGGAGCGATAGGGAGCGACGGGAGTTCAAAAAAATTACTCGCAATCTCGTTAATAGCGAAACTCTTTGGCGCTCAGCTGCGATAAAGTTTTACGGCTACTAAGTCATTAAACTTGACGGCCAGCCAGTATATCTCTCGCGTTCGAGATATATTCGGAAAAGGGAATCCTCCGGGCAGCATCCGGCGTCTGAAACTAACTGGCGCGCCGTTGCTGCTTCACTTCCTTTCCCAGGACTTCAAACACGACCCGAGAGGAAGCCGAATCTTGCGGTTACATCGGATAAGCGAGAAAAGAGTGAACAGCTACTATTCTCCGGGGGGCAAGTGAACCCGGCATTAGAATACAGTGGCAGACTCCTCTTGCATTCGTTCGTGGGTGGTTTCTCAGGGCAACTTTGCGGAAAGCGTTACAACACGAGCGATAGCTGCTTGAAGTATCTGAGGAGCAAGGATTGCACACTGGGATCCCATTATACAGTAAAAATGGCTCGACCCATTCTAGTCTCAGCTAGGAAATCGTAAGAAATTTTCATGAAACTTCCAATCTCGCGAGCATGGCTACGCAATGTAGTGGTTACATTTTTATATTACAGGAGAAGCTTTTTGTACCTCTCGTATTTAGTTATACCAAGATTTCTTTAGAAATCCCTTACTAACTGGGACGTTTCTTCCTACTCTATGCAAACTATTAAATTCCCCATTCACAAGGCTAGCATTTTGCCTGAATTCTGTTGCACATTTCTTGCCAAATTATTTACTATTCAGCGCCCTTTCAGTGCATCTATTTTGCCCCTTCCTCATTTGGCAAGGAACCACCCTAGATCCTGACAATAACCAGTGATCATTAGTACACAGTGGTACGTAGAATGCAGGTGTGTTCATTTTCGCTCGAGTCATCTGGAGCTCCTTGTCTGGCTGGACGGGAGTTTCTCTCAAGAGTGTCTCGAGGCTGTCCTGCGGCAGAATTCGAGGGCCGATAAAAAGGTCTCGGCGCTCACTCGAACAATCGTTTTTCCGGGTGGCTGGAGGGCAGCAACCCCGAGAGCAGCCACAAGCTTCTCGTGATCTCATCCTAGTCTCGCGCGTCCTCTCACGCCAGAAGAAAGAGTGAGAGAGAGATGGGAGAGACACCGATGTGTAGCTATATCCTAGATATTTGCAAGGTGCGCATGTGCGAGTCCGCATTTCAAGGAGGCGGTTGCATTCACTCGGTAGACAAGACTGCAGGCTTTTGCCTCGTTGAAACGAAGCCTCTGCGAGTTTGGAATTGTTAGGCATTCCGGCCTAGGTTAGAATAAGGCGAAACTCTGTTCTATACTCTTGGCGCACGGACGATTGATTTCTAGAAGGTTTCTTGATAAAAGGAAGCTTGGCGTTCTGTTTATCCTAGGCTTTCTAGACTTATACTTGTCTAAGAAAGGTTTTAATGATCCCCCTCTCTCTCACTCTTGTCTTCTTCTGAAGCTCTTTCGCTTTCGGGGACGCTCATGCTCGCCTACAGCTATAATCGACTTTGTATAATGACTGCTCGCCAAGTCAACCCCGATAGTTACTGACGAAAGTCTTTCTCTCAATAGAAATACTGCGTGGAAAGAAAAGACGCGAGCGAGAGAATGAATTCTTGACCCTTTTTTCACTCGACATGCTTGGCACGGTCATTTTTCATTATGTATTCTTTTTGTCAATTGGAGTGAAGATCACTATATGTTACTATGATCACTATATGTAATTGTATTGTATGTACAAAAGTTTTCGTTGTACAAGAGCAGAATTTTGAAAATGAAAACTAGCAGAGACACGTATACAGCGAGAATTTGACTGGAAAGCGGATAAGCTTTGCCCTGGCGTTTTAGCACACCGAGAGATTGAAATTACGCGGCGCGGTGGCGGAAAATGTTGGAGTTACTGCGATTCGTGTCTGATCTTGCAGTCGCAGGAAGTTGGGCCGAAAATTAATATATTAACTCGAGTTCGCCGCTTGTGACAGTTTATGTGTTACTTAGGCTACGCCGGTGGCGGTTTTAATTCGTGTTTATTTTAAAGGCATTAATCTGCCTGGCTCGCAGCTAAAGCTCAAATGAGAAAAAGAAGTTCTCCTTTGGCTCGCGTTCCAAGTCGTTTCGCCTCATTTGCATAACTACGAAATTACGACCGTACGAGATTTAACTGCAGCGAAGTTCCTCTGCGGCTGAAACACGCGCACGCGAGTGTGTTACTAGTCAGACGGTGCTACAGTTTGTAAATTAGCTGCGGGATAGGAAGTATCAGTTTTAGGAACTCGAATACCTCCTGGTTTATAAAGGAACGGGAGGATGAGGTGAGGTTTCAAACTCTGAACTATATTCGTTTCCCTTCATATCCGAAACCAATGAAGCTAAATGCTTGCTGCAAAACCGCTTTCCTCAAAAGCGAACTGAGAAACTGTTCCCATAAAATCCCAAATTTTGTCGTCAATCAGAAAAATATGATAATATTAAAGATACTAACAGTTTTTCAATCGGATCTTATTAGTAGACAAAAGACTATAATTTAATATACGTTAATAAACGATACAAAATTCTTGCAAAAACAAATCCACGCGACAACTACTTTTCTCTTTGCAATTGGTCTATTTAAATTACACATGGCTGAAGAATCCCAGGTGTAATCGACTATCCTGATAGAGTCAGTCGTCGATAGAGTTCCGAGGTTGGAAAGTCCGAGAGTTCACCGGTGGTTTCGAGCGCTCCACTAATTAATCGCTCCTATACTCGCCGCCGCTCGAATCGCAGCAACGCGCTTTGGTCGCCGGAAAAAAGGACCTCGATAAATGGAACTGACACTGGCGGTTAATCTTTTTCTCCTTGAGGACCGTACGTCACTAGAAGCGATGCGCATATTTCCTGATTCGAGCGCTTCCGGCGAAAGTGCGGAAATTCATTTGCTCTTCTCACCCTCGCACCCTTACGCGCCCACCCTCCCTCATTATAGTCCTCTCCGAGATTCAATCTTTCGGGGCGTGCTCCCTTGACCGGACGCGCTTCTTATCTCGGTTTCATCCGGATGGTTTCCTACTTGCCAAAAGTATCGATGCTATCACAAGATTGCTGCTTAATCAGTGCCATGGTCAGGATATATCTTCAATGTGATGGTTTCAAGAGATGAGAGTAATTCATTAATACTTTTGACAACTCTTTTGATCTTCTAAATTTGTCATACCTATTTTTAATACTATACGTATACTATACGTATTCACGTGTTGTATTAAAGTAATAGTAGAAGATTAGGGAAGAAAGTAGAGGGCTTAACGATTGCGTAGAAAAATAGCAAGAATAAAAGATTGGGCAGTTAGAGTCTGGGAGCGATGCAGTTCCATCTAGGAGTGCCTTCGATTTACGTTAACAAGCAGGAAGGAACGTGACTAACATCCTATAAAAGCCCGGCCTGAGAAAGGAAATGATAGGGCAGGAGTACTTTGGGAGAGATAATCTTGTCGGAGAGCGAGTCCCTCTGAGGGAGGACGCGATATTAAAAGTGACGTTGTCAGCAACCCTCAAAGAATCTGTTGCTTTGTGGGCAGGATCAAGGATTAGTCTAGGGCCTGCTCTCTGCGTGAGGACACGTCGCGGTACAACGCGATACAGAGCGTTTCAGTACTCCGACATGACTGTATTTAATGATACACTTCTGAAGGGAAAGATATTCTGCTTATCCACCATGAAACGAACACCCGCGCCTTCGTGTCGCACAGGGTGTGCTTGCAACTGCTCAAAAAAAAAAGAAATGGAGAGTGTGGAGGAAATAAACGAGTGGTAACGAACATCCTGGCTGTCTACGCGCGGTCCGCTGAAATTGCGGCAAAAGCAAGGGGAGTCGAGGCGAGTAGACGTCACCACTTCGCATTTGTCACAAAAATTACACCAACGATGCTACCTCAAAGCCCAAAGGACATGCGTTTCATGCGCTCGGAAAATAAGAGTGGTGGAACTGTCTCAAAAGCATATGTACATGTAGGATGTTACACACGTTCCAACCAAAGGTGAGGATACCGCCTGCGGTAACAATGTCTTGATTTACATGGGAAATGCGAAATCCGAGATTTCTCGTTTGAAGCATAGTAAAACAGTTTCCTGTTGAATAAACGTCAGAGTCGGGATGAAGATGTATATTTTAAATTCGCTCGGTACACAGTGTTCACCCTCAGCCTTTCAGCGGTGCGAAAGCAGTACTCTATTTTTGTTAAAACAAGGACCGAGAGCCAAGAATAATGATAACTGGACACCAGAAAAGGATATTCTAGTCTATACAAGTTTCATCGTGCCGGCAGATTTCCCGTTGCTCTGTGTTCTTATGTTTCTCTCTTAATTAAGCAATTTAGAATAAGAATTTTGAATGTCCTATTAAAAAATGATGGTTTGTCATCTTTGGAATTGTATGTTTAGTTGCGAAATATTTCGAATAATTTAGTCATCGACCGGCCGAACTAGAAGTACGTTGGGTAAGTTCTCCGCGTTTCATGGGACAATATAACACCGGAATTGTAATGTGCCGTGTGGAAACGTCGTCGCCGGGACTTGCAAGGGAGTTATTAAGTCCGGTGATCCATTACGTTAATCGGTGCGGTCTGAAGCGAGGACCTTCTCCCTCCGGCTGCCATGCTCCCACCGTGTGTCTCATTAGATTGGCCTATTTTCCAAATCGCGGTATAACGTGACCCACCGCAATCGGTCCGTCCCGTCTGGCCTGTCCGCCAGCCAGATAGTTGGTTCACCGAATTCAGTCATAACCGTTAAAGCTAGCCACTCTCTGTCCCGCTGTACTTCCTCCCCTCTGGCGTTTCGTGTTGCTTTGCTTGGCGTTTACGGTAGTTTAGATTTCGCGAGACTCTTGCGCGAAATAGCGAAGGCCACTTTTTATTTCGCGCCGTCCTCTCCCAACCCCCGCGCGCGCGCACACGCCCACGAGATACAGGAAACGAGCAGTTAAACTCGGGAATTTTGTCTGCTTTTTCTCTTGCGCACTTTATCTCTTCTCTTTTTGGCGATATCGCTTAAACGCCCGGATGATACATGAATTTGGCTCTCTCTCTCTCTCTTTCCACGGGCCGACGTCTACCAAGTATTTTTCGGGATTTCGGGGCACGCTTCTCTTGCGAAATTTCCAGCAATCGTGCAACTAAATTTCCCTCTTCATTTTCGAGTGCTTGGCGGTGGCGGATGGCCGCGTAAACTAGAAGTTTCCATCGATATTCGAATAATTTTCTTTTATTTTCATCTGCTTGCAGCCGTTCCAATCGGTACGGGGACACAGTGTTTTTGCGGAATGGCAATATCTCTTGTAAATGAAATAATGGAGGCCGGAATAGGAACGTATTTCACGGCGACCGGGAATATAGGTTAATTTCCGAGCCGGGCAGCAAATAGCAGCGGAGTGGAATGTAAAAAAAAAAATTGTCCGGCGGATGTGCCTCTTTCCATTCTAAGGGGCGGTGTGTATGATGAATTTGTTGTGCTCCCGTTTAATCAGTCGGTCGTACGCCCACCTTTTTCGAGGCAAGCGCTACATTTTTTATGGGCTGTACCGGCGACATTTCGCGCACCGAGGCGAGCATGTCACAAGCCAAAATGACCTCTACGCGTGTATTGTACTCGGCTGTATTGTCAGACAAAAACAAACTAATTCGCTCGTGTCCGTTTACAATAGTGCGCAATATGTTGCATTGTAGAAATATGAATTTCCCATTTTCCAAGAGAACGTAGAAACCGTTGCAGATTTTCACCGGCTGTTGCCTAATTACTGGATAACAGTTAACTGAACTGTAGATCCCATTGTTGCGTTATTTATTATTTACTGAATTTAATTGGGAGTGAGGAAAATTGGAAAGCAAAAGAGAATAATTTAATTACTACCCATGTGTAGTTATAATTATTAATGGCATAAAGCACCTGTGGGAACTGTTGTTCAATACACACAAATTGTTTTATAAAATTCAACACTCTTCTCTTTATATAAAGAGCTTGCAGCAAAATGTACTTCAGGGATGTTTTCAAATCCTGAGTCAATCATGTATGAGCAGTATAGAATGTAATCATCTGCTTTAAATTATGCATATTCCATACTTCCTTCAAGATAAAATGCTATTTCAATGCATAATTACAATTGTTTCACTTTTCAAAAGTGTTCATGTGGTATTTCCATAGAAATAATACAGTTTAAACTTGTATTCAAATCTGTGATAGCATTTGTATAAGAAAAAACTAAGTATACAATGAAAGAATGAAGAACATGAGTAACGTACAAGTGAATTACACATAATATCAATGTTCTTTAAAGTCAAATGCAAAGCGATTACCTTGTACTCAAAGAAATATGTTGGTTTTGCAATAGGCGTAGAGGATTACATTGTCCTTTGCTTGAATATGCATGCAAGTATGTGACGTACTTGCTAATATTTTGTGGATCCATCTGTGCTTAGCTATTCGTAGACACATATTATATCATAAAACATATTACAGTCTGTAAAAAACAATGTACAATGAACCATATAAGCAATCAAGTACAATATAAGCATGTAAGCATAAGTAATCAATCTTAAGGGATATTGGAAATACATTTTCCTGTGCTTGGCACAGCCATTCAATTAAAAATATCATAAAGCACCTTTCAATAAGTAAAAACACATGTGTTCCATGATAAGTGTAAATAATTGGAGATAAAAGATCAATTTTGTATAAGAAATCAATCTTAAAGAACATAGGAAATCCATTTGCTTGTGCTTGGCATAGCCATTCAAATAGAAACATGTCACAAAGTATCCTTCAATAAGGCAAGTCACATTAGTTCCATGATAAGTATAAACAATGGAACATAAAGGATCAATTTTGTATAAGTAATCAACAAGCAGTCAATCTTAAAAGATGTGGGAAATCCATTTGCTTGTGCTTGGCATAGCCATTCAAATAGAAACATGTCACAAAGTATCTTTCAATAAGGCAAATCACATTTGTTCCATGATAAGTATAAACAATGGAACATAAAGGATCAATTTTGCATAAGTAATCAACAAGCAGTCAATCTTAAAAGATGTGGGAAATCCATTTGCTTGTGCTTGGCATAGCCATTCAAATAGAAACATATCACAAAGTATCTTTCAATAAGGCAAATCACATTTGTTCCATGATAAGTATGAACAATTAAACATAAAGGATCAATTTTGTATAAGTAATCAACAAGCAATCAATCTTAAAAGATGTGGGAAATCCATTTGCTTGTGCTTGGCATAGCCATTCAAATAGAAACATATCATAAAGCATCTTTCAATAATGTAAATCACATTTGTTCAATGATAAGTGTAAATAATTGAACATAAAGGATCAATTTTGTACAAGTAATCAATAAGAAATCAATCAATGAGCAACCAATCTTGAAGGAAGTAGGAAATGCATTTTGCCTGTGCTTGGCACAGGCATTCATACAGAAACATATCATAAAGTACTTTTCAATACATAAAATCACATTTGTTCAATGATAAGTGTAAATAATTGAGCATAAATAATGAATTTCGGTTGAAGGATAATGGCGTCAACGCTTGAAAAGTACTCACTCTTTGCAGCCAACGCCCACTCGAAATTGCATTCAGAAATCTCTCAAGTAATCTATTCGTTTCTCATCAAAATGCCCACGTACGTTCTCCATCATTCCATCACACACTTCACACACTAATTACACCACCATTCGTTAATTATACACTCAAAAAACGCGAAAAATATACGAGTATGACGCGCACGACTCACACTCGCAAAAAGACCGGCACAAACTGTAATGCCCAAAATGGCGCGTCGCGGATTAAGTGAAAAAAAATAGTTCCCCATCAACGACATTGTTCTTTAACCAGATATTTCCGCTTAAATGATGCTGTCGAGGTAGGAGACAACATAAAAAAATTCAAATAATTACAGGAACATAAGTGGCGGAGTATCGCAAATCATATATAATTGCTATAGTTATTGCGTCGTAGACTTTTCGCAAGGGTTCAAGATTAGTGGTACTACGCGCTGTGGTAGCGTGCCGGTTGCAAGCGAGTGGCGTAGAGCGCAGTCGTGCAGGAGCACAGGTTGGTAGCGGTTGTGCGGTGTGCTGCTTGCGCTCCTGTGAAAATCGAGAATCTTCTGCTGAGAAATATATCGTGTATTCGATTCCACGCGAACGTGTGCCAGGGTAGATTCGAGAGTGTAGTGAACAGTCGGCAGTAGGAAATACGGATGGCGAAAGTCTTGTCCGCGAGTGGCAGGTGGAAAAGCTTTCGTGTGTACTGCGAGGAGAAAGAATGTTTGCCGCTTGCTTGCTACTCCTTGATTTCCGCGTCCATCCATCTAAGTCTTGCGCCCACTTTTATAGAAACCTGATTCAACGTGTTTAGGAATTCATTCTCTTTACAATACTTGTATCGATCGTGATCGATCTATGAATCTGGCACAGTGATAATGTTTAACAACCGAAGCAACCGACGCTGAGATTCTACGTAATGGCGCCTTCAGAATTTGCTGGTAAAATAGCCCTTGTCCGTTATTCTTTATTCCTTCGTTGTTTCTACTCAGATTGTCACATCGATTTGCGAGATTGGTTAAAATCATTCGAATAATCATCTAAACATCAGTGCCTTAGCCTTTGTCAATGATATTTGATAGTGATTGCGTTGTAATTATTCGCTTCTCGTACGAATTCAATATCGATAATGCAGAGCGCAGTGGCAGCAAGCGGGCAGTAATGGCGTCGGTTGGTAGCTGATGACGTAGTGCGCAATCGCAGGAGAGAACAAGTCGGTGCCGGTTGCATGGCGTTGCTTGTGCTCCTCTGTATTGGCAAACATTCTTCTGAAAAGTCTATCGGATATTCAATTCGCCGGGAAAGTGTGCGATCGTGTGCTTGAGAGTGAAGTGAACAGCCGGCGATAAAATCTATCGCCGGCGAAAGTGTTGTGTGTGAGTGACGAGTGCCGAAAGCTTTGGTGAGCGCTGCAAGGGGAATGAATATTTGGCGGTTGCTTGCTACCGCTTCGTTTTCCTTCTTCATCCATCCAGCTCTTACGAGTTCTTCTCTCTTACGCATCTGAGTTTGATTGGGTTCTGAGGATCGGCTTCTAAGGGAATGAGGTACGACGCGTTCACGAACGAATTCGCTTTCTCATAACTGATGCTGTGGTGATCGATTTATTGATATTGCACAGTGGTAACCTATACTATGGTATAAAGCATCACTTGCGTTCAATATGTATGCTTTGAATGAGTGGTTCTCATTATATCTTCTGTAGAATCGTGCAATTAAGTATTCACAATGATATACAAATGCATAATTTCTGGTGCAACTATCATACAGTTAATAACATTTGCAAGAATATCCCAATAAAGCGTCACTTGTGTTTAATGTGTATCTTCCACAGAGACTTTAAATATTTCTTTAAATGTTCTGAAAGCAAAAATTTACAGTGACCTATACGAAGAGCTAAGTCTTAATGAAATCTTTGTACAATCAGTACCATTTTGCAACGTCATGTTAAAAGTGTATTGTTCTTTATGAATCTGTGTTTTTCTTTTTTGTGGCATACTCAGAGACCATTTTTGTCTCTGATGCACTGATTTCAAATTTATGCAATGAATATATTTCGTTCTGTGTAGATTACACACACATATATATATATATATATATATATACATACTGCGCATTTATACTCATGCGTAGACTGCTGATGTTTATACAAATACAACTGTTGATTTGTGCATTGCAAACTTCTCTTAATTAAACATTATAGGAAGTTACTGTTCTGTTTACACTACAAGTACACGTTTGTTGTGCACCAACTACCGCAGTCAAATTAGTACAAGCTAACCAACATGATATTGCAATTGAAATTTATTATAAAGTGTTAAAAACTGTGCAAGAGCTCAAATTTATTACGAGTATGTCAAAGGTATAACTTAGCGAGTGCATAAATGAAAATTGCCAGGTGGAATAAAAATCTGTATAAATTGTGGGGAAGCTGGTACGATGCAGGAGAGTGGAGGGAAAGCGAAATTCTAGAAGGATATATCGAGCGCATGCTCAGCAGTAGATACTATCGGAATCGAGTGGGGAAGTTCCCCTTTAAGCGGCTCTTAAAAATTTGGTGGAACGACAGTTCCGTGCTACATACGGCGAGGGAACTCGATGCGGACAGGGAGAAATAATATTCGGGCCACCCAGTTTCCCCACGATTTATAAAGTTCCGAGGGAAGAGAGGGAACTCGATACGTGAAGGATCCTCTGGAAAGGGGCGCTTTAATAATCGAGCAAGTCGGCACGGTAGATAAGTCCAGGCCGGCTTGAACTTCTCTGTTACGTCTTGGACGAGATTTAGACGGCTGTGTAAAGCGAGGCCCGTCGCTACTTGCCGCTATAGTTTTGAAACACCTATAAAAGAGCACTTACCAATAATTCACCGGTAATTTATTTGAGGCGCCTTTCCAACCCAAGCGAAATGGGAGCTTTCCCTTTATACTACTCCCGACCGGTGCTGGTGGTGGTGGTAGTGGCGGTTCCCGCTCTCGCGTTGTTTCGAGGAATTCCGAGCCCTTCGCCGTCGAGATTTGTGGCCGACACAAATCCAGCAGTTGCTTTACTGCGAATAATTTCATCCCACCGCCGCAGACGCCTTTTTAACGTTCCATTGTACTATACGTATAGATCGATTTAGCATTCGCGACGTTTTAACTCATATCTTAAAACCATTACATATCTCGAAACCGACAGCAACCGAGGCCACAATAAGACATTAAACGGGAATAGACCATTGAAATGTAATTGTTACAATAATTATCTTAAAACTTTCTTTCAATCTTTCGAACGTGTTGAAACGTGTCTTGCGATCAGAGCTTTTTTGTCGCCGGTGCATAACTTTGGTAGGTTCTTTGCTTTCTTTTTTCTGCCGGAATCGAGGACAGAGTGTCCTCGCGATAGAAATTTCATCGCTCGCTGGTGGAATAACGTCGTAGTCCTCGGAGGAGGACGGGAGAGCAATTTCGGGGTGTGTAGCGAATGGAAAATCAGTGGGCGAACAAGCGGGTGAAGCGCCGGGGCGGATGGCTCGCGCACGCACCCAAGTAATTGCTATTTTATCAGAGGGATGTTTCGCGTGCTGCGCAGGCTTTAAAGCTTCCGTCAGTCAGCATGAAATTCCTTTCGTATCTGTTGTGCTTTTCGCTGCTCTCTCACTCTTCTCTCCCTTCTACCACATACCCAAAACCTCTCTCGTCCTCCCTCTCTCTCTTACTCTCTGTTTCTAGCCCACCTATCGTTCACTTTTCGCGTTCATCGTGCCTGTCTCTCGTTTAACTCGTAGTCAGCAGTATCGATAATTGGCCTTCACGGATCCCTGGGTTCTTTCTCGGCGTCCGCAAAGCGTGTAACTGCCCGGGCAGTCCTTTCCTCGTACACTCTCGTTACGTTTCGCCGGATTATCAATTATATAGGCTCGCGCGTTGAAAAGTCATTCCCTTGGGCATTCCAGCCAAAGTGGAGAAGCTCTACTTGCCACCTGATTGATTGCAAAAGTAACTTCAAGCGAGTCTAAAAAGTAATAGAGTTAAATGCAGTATAAAATGAAACGGGAGCAATTGGGGGAATAGTGCACTTGAGTAATCGTTATAATTATATGTGGAAAGAACGAAAAGTGAGTCTTTGATTTTCTTGGTTCTATTGTGGAAGGCATTATCGCGCGGTGGTATGATTGGAAGGACAAGTCGCGAGAACAATGGCACGTGGATATCGCTGGCTCTAGTCAGCTTCTAGATAGAGCGGCCCTTGTTTCCGTGTCCTTAGCAGTATCCTGCGTATCACATTGCTTTGATGCGTATCCTTTGAATGGGTGACTCAGCCGTGACGTAACTCCGCTCGCGCACGTCCAACATAATAATTAAACTCGCGTCCTACAGAGCCGACACAAAGAACTGGCGGTGGCACGGCACAGCCGGGAGATTGCTTGAGGATTTTCCCGCAAAATCTCCTGAGTGAGCTTTTGTTTCTGGGCGAGCCGGCCTGATCGTAATACACCCAGGTAGTCCTTAGTCTCTCGTCAGTAGGGCGTTGGAGAAATTTCCCAACGGATTAGGAGTAAAAGGTCTGCACAAGAATCACTACTCCCGTATTCTGCTCTACATTCTCGCGCTCTGTTCTGAAATTCATCCGCAAAGTGCCGGACGCGAAAAAAATACCTCCTACACCGCCCGACAATTTCAATTCTAGGCGAAATTTCGTTTGATTTTTCCAATTATAAAGTCGATATTAGTAGAATATGTTGGTGCAAGTATAACGGGAATCCTGATGCTTGTATATCCTTGTCTGTTTGATCGGCAAACGTTCGAAATTGGGCGAAGTCGAGTGCACGCACTGACCTGACATAATCAAGGGATTAAAGTCGAGGTTCCGATTGGGAACATCAAACTCAAAGAACGAGGCAAAAGCAGGCGAAAGCTCGCAAGGGACGAAAGTGCTAGCGATGAGGTCGCGCTGTACAAGGATGAAATTTTTCGCCGTAGTTGGGACTCGTTATTAGTAAGGCCGCAGGGCCAAAAGCATGAATATTGAAATTCTCATTATTCCCGTCGACCTCAAGGCGCACCGCAGTGCCTGCGTCGCTAGATATAATTTAAACTTTCGAAACTGGCTCGCTCAATAATGAATGCACACTCAGAGAGCGTGAGCACTGCACACTCGCTCTTAGCCGGAAGGTTCAAACCTGCTCTCCTCTACCCTTGATGACTTACCGCGCTCAGAATGCCCCGATTATGGACTGTCATCTTACTGCCACAGACTGCTCCCCCGTCGCTTTCACATTAGCACGTTGACTTAAACTTAACTCAGGAACCCGCCTGTTTAATCCCTGCTATTCAACGAGATCCACAGTTTAAATAGTACTATGTAATCGTAACGGAAGTAGGAACTTGAAAAAGAATTGGTTTATTTAAAGGAACATTTAGCTCTCTGAATGTTTAAATATTTTGCATTTGCGTCCATCCATTTATGCTGGATTTATTATAACAATTCGAGAACAACTCGCCCACGTTTATCACTTCTTGATTTTTAAAAGGCTTTTGTTTTTGTTTGACTATCGCACCTAGTTTGATATGAAAGCCAATCAAGTTAGCATTTCAAGTACAGTTTGAATTTGCGTCGAGCATTCATTTCTTTTCCTTTATGCTGGCCGTTCGTTGATGTTTTTCGGGGCAACTTTTTCGCAAGTTCTTACTTCCACTTGTAAGCAGCACTCCTCTACGGAATTGCAGGAGTCCGTTCCTTTCGAGTCTCATTTCGGTATTTGAGAGAGCGTGAAAATTTGTGTTGGGGGAAACAGCTTTCCCAGTTGATGAAAACAAAACTACTCGAAAGCATATTGCCCTCGAGGGCTTGCCGGTAATTGCCAGTTCGATGTGATCAAATACCTCTGTGTTGGCAATTACGTAAACACGCGCGCTACAAATACAATGACTCGCAGGTTTCAACAGGCTGTTTTCATAATTTTAGTACAAAGCCTTTAAAAGCAAGATCCTGTTAATCGGTACTTTGCATCTTCCCCGTTATTCAAAAAGGCGAAGATTAGCATTGAAAAAATTCTCGTAAAATTCTTGCTTCACTTTTTGAAGCTAGTTTTATGTCGAATCATTCACTTCTCTTCTCTGAAACGGCCTTTCTTCATTTCAAACTGCCATTGAAAAAAGATGTCCTTTTTCGGAACAGTGCAACTCATACCAAAGGCAAGTGAATCAGCTTGCACGTGTGTAGGTCAGAGTGAAGACCGATGCAGCACAAGTCCCCTCGATAAAAGTGCTCTCATGGCAACGAGCTATTGTAAGCCGGCTTCACATTTCGGAAAGGGCTTTCGGCCGAGCGTGGCTGCTCCAGCTAGAATGAAAATTTCTCGGGTTCGCCGTTCTATGTTCCTCGAGCAATTCGCCGCAGCGAATGTATGCGCCCGGCTAAATTACATGTCTTCGGGCGAGACACAGTCTTACCTGGCAAGCTTTATGCACTGTTTCTCTACCGTCTGCTCTCACTCTCTGCCCGGCATTAATAGTGCACTCCTTTTCCTTCCCCAACGCGATACAGAAGGATACTAGGCCCGAACTTGGACGCTTGACAAAAAGGTTATCGCACCCTTCGCGCTACTGCGATAGTCCAAATTTTACGGCCTCCTCGAAGCACGCGCTCTTCGCTGATTCGTAAGGGAAGAGCTCCTCTCAAATCTAGCGGGCTGAGCTCGAATATTTTAGCATCGTAAATGACGAATGGGACTGGAGAGCACTTAAAGGATCAAGTATATCAGGTTGTTAAGAAAACAGGCTGACCTGGTACATTTTAGCATCATTTTATTCGACCCTTTTGGCACAAGGCTCTTCCAATAATTTGATACATTATTTTATGACGGTACCTTCTGTTCTCTCTGTGATCGTATTTCAGTAGTATGACCGTGTGATCGACTTGAGTAATAAAGTTCAGACAGATTACAGGTAGATTATTGTAAAAAGCGACATGTAAGTTTATAGTAGAAACTCTAATCTTTTTATTAAACTTTCGTCCCGGATTCATAAAACTCTTTGGCAATTCGCGAACTCCACGACAAGTTTTAGAAAATTCCTTTGCCACTTATTAAAATTACTTTCGAAAAGCAATCTGAAACTTTCGTACGTGTCAAGGATTTAAAAGTACAGGGCAGTGGGGAATTTTTTTTGTTAGGGTTCACTGTGAAAAGGACGTGGCTGTGTTTGAATAAGGCCACATTAGGAATTAGTGGTATCCTTGGAAGTCCTGAATAACCACCGTGTGCGTCCTCGGGCATTCAAAAGTGGTTTACATACGCTCTCCTAGCAAGCTGAAAGGCAGTAGCAGTAGCAGGAACGGCTGAAGGCGTTCTCTTTTGCGGCGAAAAATTACGTGGTTACCTCTGAAATACTAGTTTTCCTTGGATCTTTCTGGCAATTTTGGCCCCCTTTCCCAGAGGAACATACTGTACCACTTCGTTTCGTTAGCTCGTGATCCTCGGTACAAGCTGCTTCTAGTAATTCGACAAATTTAGAACAACTCTTTTCCGAGACTCGCCACAAGGACGGAATATGCTAATGACCAAGGATAAAAAGAATGCTGCCGTGAGATATAATATAATTTCCAACCCTGTTGTACTATTAGTCTTTTCACCGACTTATTTCTTCCCTAACAATACTCCCTTTAGAAATGAAACAATACTCTTTATAATACTGTTAATACTACAAAAGACGGTCTCTCACATTTAAAAAGGCAGCAAATAATAAAACAATAAATTAACTGTACTATTACGAAAGTGATACTAGAGTAACACATTGTATTTGTTGCGTAAAGCATCCCGCTGTAAAATTGATTCGTTCGTGCGAAGTATAGGAACGTAGTATTATGCATGCTTCGACCAGTTCATTGTAGGTGTGACAAAGAGAAGTTGTGGGGCTGGAATCTACAGCGATATCATTCGAGACTGCAGTCTAATTGAACAATCAGGCGCGAAGTGATCACACATCGGGCGGCTTCCTCCATTTGTCATGTCGCACGTCGTAGCGGCGAGTTGGAGGCTCGATTATTGTCGGCGGGGCGGGGCGGGGCGAGGCGGGAACGGCTGAGGCACGCGGGCGCGCGCGCTACCGCTCCCATTAATTACCCGGGCTAATTCCGCGAATTGGTCATTAAGGATCAGCTGTTCCGCACTTAATGTCAAGCCGAACGCGGGCGCAGTTCACTTGCCGGCTGATCCGACGATAGTCAATGCCTACTAGCGCCGCCTTCCTCCTCCTGCAGTGCGCGCCAGAGAGCGCAGGACGTCTGTAATTGGTTTGTTGGAGCTTAACTAACTACCGGATAAAGTCGGGCCCCCGGAACGCCGCAACCGTTTAAGCGCGGATTATCTCGAACGAGGTGAGCAATATTTACTGCTAATTGCCCGGCTTTAGATCTCCGATTTATTTCTACCCGCCGAGCCCAACGAAGAAACTGCTGGACCGTCCAGCCGCGTGCGTCGCCGCTTCCCTCGTTTCTCCCTTCGTTCGAACGCCGGACAACTCCAACCATTCTCTCTTCTAAACCAGGATAAATAAATTCCCTTTGCGATACTTGCACCAACCTGTTCCTCTTGAAAAATATGATTTTACACATTTAAAATCACATTTTGCATGGATTTCACATGAATATTCATGAATCGAATTCATTAGTGAAAATTTGGATCTGTCTCGTAATTTTAACAAAGTGATGTCCTGGAAAGAGGTTTTTGATAAATTTACTATATTGAGACAAGACAGACCTGCTGGGATAAATAGACTATTCACTTAAATACATAGAATTTAAATAGATCGCTCATTTGACTGAAGAAGGTTCGTTTCGGCCCGATCTCGTCTATTTAGCGAGTCCATTCGCGCGATAACGCTACGCAAGTCCTCGTCTAGCGAGAACTGCCCACTCGTTCAAAACTCTTTCCATATTCGGTGGGTGGTCGAGAGCGCGGGAGCATGGAAGATTTAATCTCGCAAATGAGATTCAAATACTCGCGCGAACCGGCACATTAAACGCGCTAGCTATATCGCAAGCTTAAGCACTGCAGGAGCGTGTAGAGTACACTGCCTTTTTGCCAAGGAAAAATTAGTCGGCCCGGCCAGTTCCACTGAGAAAACGAAACTACTGCTGATCCGGCAATTAACTCACCTGGAAACCTGCCAACTATTTATATCGCCCTATTATCATACATTTCGTACAGCTAGCTTGGCAAAAATATCCCCTGCGCTTCGGCTTCTGCCACGAAGTAAGCCGGTTCGTTCCAATTCTGTGTGTTTGAGTTTGAGTTCCGCGAGGGTCCCATGCGGGTTCATACAGTTGCTCCTTTCACTAATTTCGACACTGATGTTGCCTTTTTTTGTATGGAAATATGTTAACGTTTGTAAAAAGTAATGCCGTTCGTACTCTATAAAATACACAGATTTGACGAAACATGTAAAAAGTAACGAGGAAAAATACGTTTTAACTCCACAATGTACATAGATTCTTAGCATGAATACATTTTTCTGACAAAGCAAAGATAAATATTCCAGGTTCTCTTGTTTAATTGGCAAAGCAATTCAGCCATTAGTGAAATCCCCTTACAGCAGCAGTAGAGCTATTTAATTTTCTTGAGAGACTGTGCTCTTGCCAGCCATGTCTTTTCCGCTTCCTTGAAACTCGTCGTTCGATCGACAGAAATTAAGCCACCTACGAAGAAGAACTAATTTAGTGAAGTAGTCTACGTGTACCTTCGCTCTTCAGTGCCACTGTCCAATGAAAACTCCTGTCTTTGTATCGTCTCTCGAAGCTTACATTCGAAATTCGAGAAACATGCAGATTCAAATATGTTCTTTCCATTACGCGAAATACCAAGTGGCGGAAAAAGAGAGAATCTTTCTATATTCGGTGTAGAAAGGATTCCGGAAGCTATAGGGTTAATTGGATAAAGGTATTCCGCGCGATTGGAAACGCATTTGGCTGAAGAACTGAAAGGGCTGTTGGAAGAAAGTCCGAGGGTGGTATCGGGCGAGTGCTAATCAAGAAGAGAAGGAGTTGGTAACCTGATTCTGGTGAGGTTGGCCGGATTCGCTGGGGGGCCTAGGGAAGATCTCAGGATCCATTATGAGTCTGACATTCACCGTGCTCTTCCACCATCTGTACCAAGGCCACAGCTGTTCCTAGCGATCGTCGGTCAAAGAAAAAGGAAAACGTTCACCGCAAGAACAAATGTGTTAGCCTCGCGGAGTTTCTTTTTACCGAGAGATCTAAATTATAACAGAGCTTTCGGTTGTCAGTGGCACAGAACCAGCAGCTCGCCACCCCCCCACCGCGCCACTCCCAGCCACTCCATTCCCCAATAAATTTCCGAGGAGTGGCTCTCACAGTGGTGGATGGCAGTTCGATCGGAAAAGGGTGAAACTGATTCGAGGCCGCCACGTATTCGCGATTATTCTTAATTAAACGGGAACTCCTCGCAATCCGAAGCCGGCGAATTGAATTTATGGTAGAAGCGGTGGACGGCTGACTTTGCTTTAAATTCCGACCTCGTTCCTGATAAGGCGAGCGGATGCGCGCGAAATTATTTCTCCCTCCAAGATGCTTTGCATAGTTGGTCGAGGGAAAAAAAATCGCCCATTAACTGGCACACTTTCTACAGTCGCTCGACTCCGGTGAATGAAACTAGATCATGGAGAACCGGGCTCCACTGTAAATTTTCGCTACCAAGTACATTTTTTGACATCCCTCGGGCAGCCCTCTACAATAACACGGTCTTTAGAGTCGAGTAACCTAATTTTCAGCCCAATTTACAGACAACTAAATCGTGTAATTTACAAGTAACGAAGTGCTACCATAATCTCATTATCCGGTAACCGGGGGTGCATTATGGTGCTTTCAGAGTTTCTCGTCATTAATTTTAAAGCAGCATGCTTGGAATAATTGAGTCGCTCATACTTTGATTAATACCATCGGGCCAGCCTTCCCACCGAGATAAATTCAACTATCTAACCGGCCGGCAGATATAGCAGAACTCTCGACGATGCATATTTCTAATATTCCCGTCCGTTTCCAAGATATCTGAAAATTCCCCTGGCATCGCGATCGACCACTAGAGGGAAAGAACGGCTGCATGGATCGGGAATTATTTTCGAAAATATGCGCTGTGCCGAAGGAACTCGGCTGAAATAGGTGGAAAGGTGGCGGGATTGGGAACAGTATTAACGGCTCTTCCAGATCGTTCGCTCCTTCGCACAGTGGCTGACATTTCTCCTACTCGATCTCGCTCGCCTTATTCCGCCTCTTCACCAGGAAAGTCGAGCATTTTTTCCACATCATTCGTTCGAACGCTTGCGGTCTCTCACCTGTACGCCGTTGTGCCGGCTCCAGTAGCCAGCCTCGTAATCCGGCCACTTGCCAACAACCTCTACTCTCCCAAGCACAGTATCTGTCCCGAGCGGCTCGCATAAACATAAACCGCGAAAGGCAGAGAGCAGTTCAGAGCCAATGGCTCAACCTTATCTACTGGATGCTCTGAGCGCGAGAGAGAAAGATCAGCAGAGCTAACTCTACTACTTGACTGTGAACGTAAGCTAGCAGCTGCCGCTGCTTACGCGGATATCTAAATTAGCTGATTAGGAGGCCCTCCGACATTCCCTGCATCGCGTGCACTATTATTATGTGCCTCGAGTTACTTTCGCAGCTGGCTTTGTAGGAGTTTCTAGTAGAAGTGTATCTATTGTATTGAAGAACACTTTTTACTTGTATTTCCAGACTTCCGAAATACAGATTTCTATCAATGCCAGGCCGATAGATTAAAAATTAAATACTAAATGTCAATATAGTTCTTTCCATCTCGAAATCTTGTATGTATTAACCTGGTTGAATTTAAATTTGAATACATCCCAGTAAAATTTCTTTCACTTAACAGAGAAAAGCGAAAGCGAATTTAGTGGCGCGTGACAATTGTTCCCGGTGCACAGAGGCAAGCAGATCTAATCGGAATTGAAACGTGAAGTGCCGAGTGAATCCTCGGGAACGGAATCAGATTTTCCTAACAGCGGGAGCAGCAGGGAGTGGAAGGGTGATTAGCAAAGCAGTAGCATAAAAGAGAGAGAGAGAAGAAAAAAGCAGGAGTGGCAAAAGAGGATGGAGAGAAATGTCGCCGATTGAAACGAGCCGACTGTTTACCTTTCGCAAGGGGAACAGCCAGCCCAATTTACCTTTCTTTTTAATCTAACGAGTCTGAAAGTCGCACGAAATCCAAAGAGCGTCGAGAGTGCGTTAGTTTGTTAAGCTCTCGCTCGGCCGACCAGGCAACCGACGATCCCGTTTGATCTCTGATTCCCTGATAAACCGAATGATTAATGCCAGCCGGCGTTATCAAGAAACGAGTACTCAAATCACTTAGTTCCTCTTTCAAGGAAGATACCGAAACATCTCCGATTTAAGGCGGTTGTAGTAGCACTGGAATTCTACGGGTTCGCCACTCGTTTTAAGATTCCAAGTCACACATCCCGGACAAAGTTCCTGTACACGCGGGTACATATGTACTAAGTCAGAGGGTTTACTATCTAGGATAGTCTACTACTTCAATGAAGTCGCGTCTCTCGCGAAGCCAGAAAGAAGCTCGAAAGATAAACGAGTGGCGCGTTCCAGAAGGTGACGTTAGGCTCGAGTCTAAAGTTCCTCCCTCCTCTCTCTCTCTCTCTCTCTCTCTCTAGCGTGCCCTTTCACTCTCGTCCTATCTTTCGTTGCGTCCTTCTTTTTGCCGGCCACTCTCGCCGACAAAAAGAGCAAATCGCTTTGATGTCATTAAGCGGATTACCGGGAGCAAGAGTCCGGAATATGCTTTGAATGTGCTTCCCCACAAAAAGTACGCTGCCGCCGCTGGCAGCAGCGGCAGCGCCCTGTACTCGGTTCGGCTTCCCACAAAAACTTGGAACTTTGGATTGCTCCGTGGGGTCGTTTAAGGAACTTGTTACTGAAGCGCCGCCGCCGCATTGCTTGCCGCTCTGCTCGCTCGAAAGGTAAACACACGATAGGCCGCGCGCGCCGGATTTCAACCTGAATTGAACGGCTTGGGAAAGCAGGCCAGGAATTAAGATCCGAACTTCTCGCTCCTTTCCCAGGCTCTCTCATTGGATTCGTAATATTTCTTGGGATTCACCTACGATAAGCAAAGTTTCCTAGTACTTCGGTTGCGCAGTTCCCCACTAACGAAAACCTTTCGAAGTTTTAAACGCTCCTGGAACGCCTTTTTGTAAGCTAACTTTCTTAGACATTTGGCAAAAGCCCGGGGAAACATTAACTAGATAGTTTGATAAACTTCATAACAGTTTCCTGATTTTTTATATACTTGAAACACACGAGGAGTATCAGAAAAGAAACTGAAAGTTTTCTTTGGACGTAGTTTAGATAAAAGACTCTACATGCCTTTTATAATATCGTTCTTTATTGTCTCTAACATTTATGCCAATTAGAGAGACGTGCGATGAAAAGTGCTTTAAAATCCGATTTCCCAGTATCAAGGCAATCTGTACGAAGAAGTCTTGTAAATTACTCAATTGTGGTGCTCTGTATCCGCTAATTTCGGAAGATGAGTCTCCCACAAGGCAGCGGAGAGCTAATTACCCTGGCGCTGGTAGCCGCAGTGGGCGAAACAAATAGGGAACTTATTATCAGATTTATCGCTTATTCGAGAAACTAATCTCCGACGGAGTGGCGTGCTCGCTGTGTGGAGCTAGCTAACCGGTAGTCTGCTAGTTAATTGCAAGAACACGATCAGTCTCAGGAGGATGCGGGATACCGGAGTTAAATGCGTTTCATTACGGCGTTCCTGCCGTTTTACCGGCACAATTAAACGCGATCGGCCTCGCCGGGCGCACAATGAAAAGGGGGAGGAAGGGGCGAGCGCGCGCGCGCCCGCGCACCGCTGGTACAGAACTACGAAAACAAGGAAACCAACTTGGGAAAGTTGTTGGACGCGATAAGACTGAGTTGAAAGAAGCTGCATAAATTATCTCGTTATCTCGGCCCACTGCCTGAACAGGGTCGGCACGGCAGCCCCTTCTCCTTGACAGGAAGTCCGAAAAAAATATTTTTCATGCCCGAGTAATAAAAACGAGAGAGGGAAGTTTGCTGGCGAGGTTGCAGAAATACCAGGAGCGCGTACTATGACTCGAGAAAGACACAAATAACGCGGATTAAATTATAAACGTATTACATTAATGAGCATTGAAGGAGAGAGACGCACAAGAAATTATGAGAATTGGGTACTAAAGGGAATAAATCGGTGCAACGTCGTGTTGAATTTACCAAAACAGGAAATGTCCTGTGCAGGGAATTGGCATAGAACCGGATTAAGTGGCGTGGTGGCATTAAAAGAGAGGAAAAGAACTGAAGGCGAAACTTCCGATCTCTTGCGCGTCCCAAGTTTTCATCAGTGTAAGCCCTTATTAAATCTTTTGCATCAGAGAGCAGAGTATTCTTTGGTAATTACACTGCACACTGCCGGCGAGGTCTTTGAAGCTTTGAAAGTCCGGCGGGCCAGAGAAATATAAACAAATCCAAATGGACCACAGGAAAATGGAGCGACGTAACTTTCTGACCCCATTCCCGACGAGAGAAAGCTCGTTGTCGCTTGCTCGCATTCACCGAGCGAGTGTTTTAAAAGCGTGGCCTTAGCATTACCGGATTAGTCGCCGACGGAGCTTTCTTTATGCCGCATCCCATTCGGTAGATGGCAGGGCTCTGCTCGCACAATGATTTTAATGCGCTGGCGAGGGCAAAATTGAAAGTTATCGTGGAACTTACCTTGGCGAGCAGGTAGATAGTCGTGACGTAGCCGAGCACGACGATGGTGAGGAAAAAACAAATAGCACCTTTCGTCCAGAGTTTTGAGATTCCGGCCCTGTTCCCTTCAATGATGAAGTACCGCATCCCTAAAGTCAAACTTGTAATTGCAATCATGTATTTCAATGTTGCAATGTGAGGTTTTAATTAATTGCTCCTCCACTCATTTATTGTATGAACTTCGATTGATTAACATCCGACTTACCTATCAAGCAGACTGCCACCAAGCCAATAGTGAGAACTGAGAGCAAGGTTAGGATAAGTAGATCGGACTGCATGTTCCTTCGGTTGCGGGGGTGTGTCATCCATATCCTTAACGACTCGGACCTAAGGGTACCTTTCAAATGATTCCCTCTAAACCCCAAACTACCCCTGTGGTGCGATAGGAACGTCGATTTGGCCGATCTCTCATTTGAAAAGGCCTTCCAACTCGAGCACGAGAATCCACAGCACTTTAATCCCGTAAAAGTCAATCTAGTGGGAGTGGGAGGATCGAAAGTGCGCGGTGGCAATAAGTCGTCGGGGATGCATCATTGGATTTCCGAGCGCGTATTTATGAATAATAGGGTTTCCAGTTCGCGCGGTAGCATTCTATCGGAAAGATGTTAAGTACAATTTGTTGGGGGCTTGGGCGAACGGTGGAAAGTGTGTCGACGTGGCTCGGTTGGCTGGCAGAGTCGGTCGCCCGGGCGCTCGAGATGGGGTGGGTGTTCTGAGGTGGAATTACAGCCAGTCGATGCTGGCTTGCCCGGCAATCGAATGTATATAATGCTCACCATCGATAACGAGGTGTCTCCACAGCATTGAAGTGGTAATGGCACAATTCGCAATAGGTACGGCACGATTGGTTTAACCATCTTTCCAGGCACGACAAGTGCACGTACGCCAGTGTTCCCTTGCAGCTGGAAGACACATAGATATCCTGGTATATAGCCAGCCGCTTATGTACCAGCGTTCGTTAAGAGCCAGCTACATAGAAGAAGTAACGACCGTTCGATCAACACGTACACACACACTTGCGCCCAGACACACCGGCATGGACACTCGTTCGGAAAGACTAGTGTAAATTATTACACGACTTTAGTGGACCGTAATTATTGACCCCATTCTGAGGGCTGCCATTTCACAATCCCAATAAAACATCCATTTGCCGTGGCTTCCCTGCCGCATTCCCTGCCCTGAATATTCCTACTGCCCCGATTTAATTCCACTCGCCCGTTGATGTAGGTACAATAAGTAACCAACAGTCATTAATGAACTTCGCATTTACCACCCGCCAGATTTACAATTGTACCTTTGCTGCTGCTCCCAGCGCTATTACCATCCACGAATTATGCCCGCCCTGTATCCACATGTAAATCGCTCGCTCTTTCTTTAATTAAACCTGTTCGACTCTGACTTGGTAATATGTCGATTGAACGTTTTCGTAATGCCTCGATGAATCGTAATTATAGTCAGAGCCAGAAGAGTGATTCCCGTCCTAGCGATTTTTGTATTGCCAGTTTCAAGTGTCGATAAAAGTAGTTGAACGCCGGGCTTCAACTGAGTCCCAAGTATTTTATTCGAGTATCGATTTCAGCGGGATGTCTTAAAGAATACGAGGATTCGCGCGAGACGATGCGAACGAACGGCGAAACTTAAATCCATTAGAGCGGCGAGTGGTGTATTTCAGTGTGCCGCTTGGATCAGAAAGGAATTCGAGTAAGTTGGGGAATTACGGCCGCAAGTGAGCCAGCAGCGAGATTCGTAAACTCGTGCGGCCGGCCTTTCGTCTGGCGCTAGGTTCGCCTCGTAGATTTGCACGTACAGTTTTTCAGAAGCGAGGACCCGCTTCCCGCTTGCACGTACCAACGTGCCACGTTTTCGGAACTATTCCCTCATTCACGCGCTCGCGCGTTCCACTCGTAACGGGCCATTTCCACTTAACGTGTTAGCCCTTTCAACTCCTATATCTTTCCGCTCTTTTCCCAATCCCTTCCCCGCCCGCCCGCCCGCCCAGAGCAGTTAAGTCGTTGGAGTGCATCTGATTCACGTTTCAAAGGGGCCACTGCACTCTGAATGACTAATTGTAAGTAAAGTTCATTGTAGAACCCTTCGGGCGCAACTTCCTTTTACGATTCTCGTCTCCCTACCCACTTACAAGATCGTCCTTTATGAATTATGCATAATTATGAAAAAAATGGAGAGACAGTTGGCGATTTCCCTCGAGATTCTAATACGATTATTAGTTATAGATAATGATAACACGGGGGATTACAAGAATTCGAATAAACTTATAAACAGCGATGGGAATTTTGAATGTGCAGCGCATTACTTATGCGCTGGTGTAATGCTTGCGAAAGGCACACCAGGGAAAGAGAAATGGGATCCGTTTAAACAACTCAGCCTTCGTATTATTCATCCTCTTCAGTCTGGCCGCGAGCGTGAATAAAGCGGGAAGGTGGAAACACAGGACAAAACGAGAAGCGTCGTATGTAGGTATGTGCAGACACATGTAGATGTGGTAGAAGGAAGGTACACGTGGATGCATAATGGTTGATGTGTGCACCGGTAGCAGGGATTTCAGTGTTCCTCCTGTAGAGGACTGCGAAGCCGGCTAACATTTTAATTAATTCCATATCCCTCCGTCCCCTTTCTTATTATCCATACTTCCGCATGGAAATGCTGATTTGAAAACGCGCCCGCGCGCCCCGCTCTGATTACACTCGGCGACCGTCGCTCTTTTTAAATGTTTCGAGCACTCGTGACAGAAGTCTCGGGGAGCGCGCTGACCTGCGAGAAAAAGTCGGGCTCGCAAGAGATGTGAATGCAGCAGATAAAGTTCCTTCTCGGTCGAGTCAGTTTATCAAGCTGTAATTGTTAATTGAGTTTTACTTCCGCACAAGTATCAGCGCATCGCAGCGAATTCAGTTTGCCTTATTGACAGGAAACGTACTAGGGCAGTTTCATTGGCAGAATTGCATTTTCCGAGCATTCGCAAAGTCAGCGAGAAGAAGAAAACAGAGTTAAGTAGAAGAAGAAACAGAGTTTATTGTGTCGTTGAGAACAGAATAAGTCAGCATCGCGATGTATATCGAGTAGTTTGCGGGAGTTGCAAAAATGTGTATTTGCTCGGTAATCCGTGACTAATGATTTGAGTGATCGCTTGATCTCACGAATGAAGGGTAATGTCGCGTGCACCGACGACGCTTTGCGGAGGTCGACTGAGATCATTCGCAGGCCAATAAATAATTCAAACCAATAAGACATCGGATTTGGGAATTGGGGGCTTTGACAAGGCTAACCCAGAGCTAACGCATGCCCGTTCCATGTCTGATCCAGGCCTAATCTGAACACACACGGAGTCTCTTGCTCCAGAACAGCCCCCTTCCAGGTATCTATCAAAATCAATCGGGTCTCGACTCGCTCACGATTCGCATTTGATCCCACTGCAGTACGCTTTGCAGTTGTGTCTTCCACTCCCCAAGCTTCCCCATTCCCTCTAATTTCTCAATTCCTCCCTCGTTATACTATTACCATGATATTTTATTCACTACCACTAAGTTTGCTTCTAAATGTAAGTACAGTTCCGTTTAATTTTCGAAGTAGAATAATGTAGTTTCAAATCATTAATATCAAAATAACAATCGATCTCATGCTACAATCCCCGCACGACCGATATCCTTCCACTCTAGCAAGGTTCACGAGAACTCCACTTTCAGCCATAAATCTTTCGAAATTGAACCCTTATTGATCGAACTTTGACATTAAAGCAGTTTATCAGGCTCACACTCTGGCGGAGTATAGCAATATTCTTGGGATTCGTTCTTGAGAGCCGAGCTCTTCAACTTAGCACTCTCACGATTGGTCCCAAAAATTAAATCTAGGTACTTTTCCAATGAAACCTTGGCTGTCTTTTTTTACATGGAACTGCACTATTACTTGGCAATTTGTTTAGTTTAATGGGGGTTTGAGTGGATATCACATCTTTTTGTTGGCTAATACTGAATCGTCAAAGCTGAGCTTTCTAACTCAGCACTGCTACGATACTTCCTTCCAACCTCAAAGCTCCCGTAGGATGTTGCGCGCACTGGCACGAGCTACTCACATTTAAAATAACTGTCCTTCGCGCGGTAAAAGCTTTCGTTTAGAAAAAGAGTGCCTACTAAAAGTAATTCCGCAGCTTTCCGGCGTGTGTGCACCGAGAGACAGAGAAAGAGAATCTGTTAGTAAAAGCACCAACAGGACGCGCGTGACAAGTTGAGGCGTTCAAGAGGTCTTGCTTTTGATGGTGTACACGAAACTAAAAAGAGAGAGAGAGTGTGAGAGTCCGCGAAACGAGTCAAACGAGCTCAGAGAAAGAAGAGTCAGAGAGGGAATAGTGGTTAGAGTGAACATATTACTTTTGTTCCGACACCTTTTCTCGCAAGGCCAGCACTAAACTCGAATTTAGACTCATTAAAACGTGTGTGGACGACGGGGAAAGAGAGAAAGCGAGTGAAAAGTAAAACTCGAGCTATCTTGGGAGAAAATAATGAAGAAGCCTCATAGAAAATCTATAGATGAGAGGGCTTTGCGACTTTAGCAGCACTGGGCGAAGGGGGGGAAAGTGCAATTGGCGCTTAATGAATATCACTTTTCTTTCCGTGCCAGTCGCCGGCTTCCTAATTAAACGGCTGTACTTGTATCCAATTACAACGGCGCCTGCAGATAGAGGAAGATTCCAAGGTTGCATTCTTAATTACAGACTGACGTGGAATTTGTTCGTTTTTCATGCCAAAGAATCGACGAACATTTCTTTTCCATTTTGCAACTGCATTGCCAATATGACGAAATAATATACGATTGTTCAGTAATTGGACATTTTTCCAATTTTGCAATATTGTCTTTAGAATATAGTATAGTAATTGTATATTGAAAGTTGTATCATTCCCGCATTATAGATATATTTAAAACAGTTTCTACACGTCCTTGTACAATGTGGCCAGAACGCGTTCTAGATATATTACAAACGTATTTGTAACGTTTTTCATAAGTCCCTTCAAACGCATTGTGGACGGCTTTAAAATGTTCCTTTTTGTAACATTGGACGCGTGCTAAACGTAGTTGAAACGTTTTTGGGACATTGAAGGGCATCGCAAAGGCGTCGCGAATATCTATCAGACGAAAGATATTTTTAAACCGTCACTGTGCTTCTGCGTTGTATTATCGGGCCTCATGAGTGCTCGGTATGTCTTTGTCGAGCGTTTCGATGAAACCAACGACGGTTAGGAGATCGAGCGTTAAAACTGCCCTTTGTGACTTCGTTCGAGGAAACCGAGCTCGGCTCGAGCGTTGCGTTGCGCTCCCCTATTCTGGGAAGTCGCCCAGACGCAACATCATTTGCATACTATACACAGGCTCCTGCGTCTCTGAGTCCAACCCTACCCGTCGGCTTTCGCCTTGCGTCGTGCCTTCCAGTTTTTTTCTTAGCTCTACTTGGAATCAGCCAAGACCGTTTCTTCTCTTAAAAAACTCGGCTTGACGCGATGTACAAAATGTTACAACTTTTGCCGGAAACACAATGTTCGCCTTTTGAAGTTCCGAATAGAATAACTGGCAGTTTTCTTTGGTTCTTGGTAACTTAGTTCATCCTTTTATTCCAAAGCTAGTTATTTTGACTATTTGGTTTTAATTGTCTTAATATTATCCCGGAGTCAGTTACAGTTATTAGTAAGAGCTGTGGGGAATGTCTTACATTGGGAATGCAATTGTCCCGTCAAAGACATTACTTGCGCCCTTCGGCAATGTCCCCTTTATGTTAGGGGATGCCTCAACCTTTGTCACAATCTATGTTTCTCAAATATTTTCCCTTTACGTTTTTTATATACGTTTATATTACGTCGTATTTTCCCTCCGTCTGTCACACTGTCTCAAGTCGGGAGATTTTTCTACATTTTAGCACCCTATAATTCAGTATGATAAAGACAACATTTTGAAAAATAAACTTTAATTTTTATTAATACTACGAACTTAGCGGCGTATAAATGTATACACGACCATAAATTATTTCCACGAGCTTTCCCATTTACAAGTGAATATACATGTATTTCTCTCTAAATGGAAGATAGAAACTAAGGCTCTTGCTTTCATGGTCGAAACGTGTTGAAACGTGTTGAAACGTGTCAGCCTGCGAGTTGATAACGCGAACAAATTTACCCGTCACCATATTTTCTAAATGTTTGAAAGCCACTTTAGCCTCGTCGGCGGTAAAGCATAGAGCGTGTTAAAAATAGAAGGCATCGACTGCTGATTCTCAGGCAGAGTTACTCGGTTTCTTCACGGCGATCAGTCAGTATTTGTATAAAGGTAGTGCGGTAGTTCGCACGGTTAACACCGCGCGATAAGCGTGAAAAGAAATGGGTCGCACGCGAGGTGGAGAGGCGCCGACGCCGACGCTGCCGCTGCCGCCAGGTAGCAGTGAGAATTCTCAGGACATGCTGACGTGAATTAAAGCACTCTCCCGTCGAATGTGTAGACGCAGAAAGAACCTGCGGCGTCGCGGCGCTAGACGTGCTGGAGCGGGGAGAGAGAAAAAAAGCCACGCCGAGAGAGAACGAAGAGGCAAGACGCGAGTGCGCGGTAGAGGTTGAAGAGAAAATGTGTGGATGGCGGTAAAGGGAACTCGTGGGAGAATGAGCGGGAAAGTAAGTGAGAAATGGTAGAGGGAAGAAGATGGGAGAATGGGGGAGGGAACAGGTGAGAAAATGAGAGGAATAGTGAGAAACGCACTGCTCGAAAGAGAAGAGCCGCTAGGAAAAGAGGACGTGGGTGACCTGAACCTGAGCTTGGCACTGAGATTTCTATTCGCGCGCCCGTTGAAAACACCCTCTCGTTCTCTTCTTCTCCATCTCTCAGGACGGTCTCATTTCGTGGCCTAGAGTCCGCCGCGCCGCCAGCCTGTCGTGCTCGCCCGAGATTAAAATTGTAGGGCGCGAGTACCCTTAATTCGATTAGGAAAGAGAAAGCTACCTTGGCGGTAACCCGGTTTCAGTCACGTTTCACCCACTAACAGACGGACTCTGACGCCACCGCCACTCAAGGAGAGCCAGTCTTTATTTGATTATTGAAAGCCGACTCATTGAGACTGTTAAAAAGTTAATTCCTTGGGGATTTGCCACAATATAGAGTGTGAAGGGATTCGCAAAGAATGCGAGTAAAGCAGTCTGCTTATGGGTTAAAGTTAAAAGTATATTCAAAAAGTTATAAACATATAATAATTGTCAAAATGTGTCTTTTACCAGTCTGCACATTTATAGTTGGATATTTTCTATGTATAAGAAAAGGGAGATAAGTAAACGAATCTTTGTGGAACCTCACGTATAGATTGCACTGTGAAGTTTCGATCGAGGAAGCTTTTGTTTTGAAGGCGCGCTCCTATCTATTCCCTGCTGCCAATGTGTTCATTAACTTGTCGTCTCGGCGGAAATCAGAAATTCCTCCTCGAAAAGGAGACTTCACGAGCAGATGCTAATTAATTCCGCGAGAGCGCGATTAAACACGATACACTTTCGGAATTTCCTGTCAATATTAGTCATCGTATCACTCTTTGAGGGCATCGAACTTCCGGCGAAGTGACGGAGTGGGAGTAGCTACTAATTAATTCGTCAGGCGGAAGCCTCCTCCGGGAATCCGGAAATATTCATTCATCACGCATAGAGAGTTGCTGGCAGAGAATTAGGCGCGAAACTTCACGGCAGCAATTTCTCTCACTAATCCGAAATGATTTCGCAGGTGGTGCTCGAACGCGATAAAGCCCCAATTATTTCAATGTACTTTGCGCAAGTTGTCCTAACGACGTGTCTCTCGAGCCACGTGCGGTCCGCCCCAAACTTTCTCCCGTTTTATCTTCTCGCTTACGCCGCCGCTTGCTCTAGTTTTTGCCTGCCTGGACGCGGTAGAAACTTGCGATTTAAATTGCATCGCGAAATCAAATTGTTTTCTAAGATTTTCGTGGAAAGGATTTCTGCTTCTCTGGTGTCCCGGGAAAAGTTAAAAGAGACGGGCTTGCAAGTATGTGCCAGATACGTTTTCCTACCGACTGTGCATGTACTTTGAGCGAACGATATCAAGTACGTGAAACTTGGAATTTTTTAATACAAGAACGCCGGAGACTTTGAAAAATGTTGGATGCCGAGCTATGTTTAGATGAAGTACTGATGGCTCGTGGTGAATGGCAAGAGTGGGTGGAACGCAGAAGAAGTAGAAGATATTTCTCATTGCAGCTTTTTCCACACTTTTTCGCGGAGAAAAAAACCTGTCAGAGCTACTTTATGTCGTACGACGGACTCGGCTAGTTATTCGTTCTATTTAGTACCATGAAATAGAACCTTTCTAGCTAATGGTTCGCTACCAATATATTTCACTAAGAATTCTAGCTTCCAACGGATTGCTTTGATATCCCATAAGATTTGCCACTCGGATTTTCCGAGGCTATTGATGCAAACTGATAATTAAAATTCATCAAAATGTCCTTAATGCAATTTTCCGCCTTCGGATCCGCTCATTACTTTCAAATTATGGGAGTATCGGTTATCATCGGTTGGAGAACGCGCCGAGCTTTGAAAGACTAATTTAATTTAATACCAGTCGTTTCATTACGGAAATGATTAATTAAACATGCACGCGAATACCCAATCGACTTTTTCGCCAGCGAAATGCTCTTGGCTCTGAAAACGGCGTTGCTCCGCCGAATACAAATAATTTTAGACTTACAATTCGGGGAAAAATAGCTAGGATTCACTCATAGTAATTCTGTATGTATTACGTTTTTCATAAACGTATGTTATACGTTTGACAGTTGGCATATTTAAAACCGTCAAAAGATATGAAGTTCAGATGTTGTTAAAAGACATTTAGTGTTGGAGTCATTTTCAAAACGAAATATTGTGAACATCTTAGAAAAATCTTTAGCAGAAGATCTTTATATCCTACAAATATCGTACAACACGCAGACGAGAAAATCGCCTAAGGAAAACGTCCTTAAAACGTTATGTGCTATTTGAGTGATAGGCCTGATATTATTACCTACATGAGTATCACTTGAAAAGTGAACACCCCGCAGAATATATAACAAAAGTGGTTAAACGATAATTACATCGTATCGTATTATTCGTTGTACATCTATCTTGAAAGCGGTTGATGTTTGTCCACGTCAATTCGAAAACAGGAGAGTTGCACGCTCAAGGGGGCAGGGCTCTTTAAGCCTGTGTGCTTAAGCATTCATGGATTCTGTCAAAACGTGAAGCGTCATAAGCTGGGGCTTTTCGGCGTGTGAGAGCGTGGAAGAAAGGAGTGTGTGCCAGGCCGGAGCTGAGAGTAGAGCGGGAGGGAGAAGATGAGTCGGGCGTGATGCCTCGCTCTGTTTACCGTCTCGACTATCTAGCCCTGTCTGCACAGCCGCGCGATTCATCATTCGGCTCGAAGATCAACCTGCTGCTGCTGCCTCTGGTTCTACACTGCCGGTACGTGGTATCCGCGGTGTGTCTCCTTGTCGTTGTACACCAGCGCGATTCGATTCTCGGCCTCGTTCCCCGTGATTTATCGGCTCGATTGATTTACGGCAACACTTTTCGTGTCCCCGCGCGCCCCCTCCGCCAATCTGCTCCCGCCGAACCACAACCAAGTGGATTCACTCGCTCAAAACAACCATTGGCTAAGGCACCATACACTCCAATCCATGCAACCAAGTAAATCGTTCCCACCAACGATCCTACCAAGATACACTGAGAAATATTCGCTCGCTGTCTCTTGGCGCGTTCTCTGCGATACACATAGAAACTCCAGCGAAGACCACCGATCGAGATTATTCGTCGACCTAGGTTATTCGACGCTCCGACAGCTTCCCACCCTACGATTTACGTCGGAACTCTATTATTTTCGCTATGCCAGCGAACATGAAGTACTCGCATACTTCATAAGATTATCCAGTCGATTTATATCGATTTTGAAAGATTATAATTGGATTACGTAAGACTCGTGGCGATCGAACATGCATTTAATCCGAGGGAGGAACGGATAGATGTTCGATTTATTCAAATCGCGTTACTTCATACTGTCCCGATTGAAATATGACTTAGAGGAGGGTGCATTAATTTTGGAAGTGAAGCACGCTCCTCGGAAGTTTCGAAGTTTGCAGCTCGTAGTTCCCGATTCTACTTCAGCGTGATAAAACCGTGTTGGAAAATTAATGAATTAGAGAATGCTTTCCCGAAATTGTATCTGTGCAGGTTTCAATTACAGCCAGTCATCTTGTACTTTCTCCTTTTTTCAGTAAACGCAGGTCCGTTTAATCAGACTTTTTCGGACTATCAAAGTAAAAGGAAATTGGAATATATTGGTATTACATTCTGGTTTGGTTTAACGAAGTCCTGGATTATGGAACGTATGTCAATAGTAGGAGCAATCAATCAGACGCGTTTCAAAGGTAGTGTTGAATGAACGTTAATTGCCTTTCTACTATTCTTTATGATTTTTATCGAGCTCCAGTGAAATGGAGATATGCATTGGCAAAATACGAATATTAGAAGCATCTTCCGAGTACGCGCGCGGGCGCGCCAACCTGCCGGTGAAATTTGCACGTAAAAGAGCCGTTTATACGCCGAGCTCAACTAGATCACGATAAGCGCGAAGGGGGTGCGACGCCGGTGGAATTGGCACGCCTGAAAATTGGTCGATCAAGCATTTCCCTATAAGGTGGAACGAGGTATTCCGTAACCATACATATATGCATGCCATACGCGACAGGGTTAAGTCACCGTTTAATCAAAGATTCGCCGCGAGCGGAACTCGGCCGCGAGCACGCGTTATGCCAGGAATTAGCTGCGGCGAACTTCCGCACCCTCGAAATAATTAGCGGCGCCATTCACTTTGAGTTCGGGCTTAACGCAGCTTTCGGCTCGCTGTAAGTAAACTATTCGGCACAAAGTAACTGTTACTTCGTCAACAGTTGCCTCGAGTGGTAGCCTGTTACTTTGTACTGAATAGTTCACTCCTCTCTTAACGATCCTTTAATTAATATCGAAGAAATCCAGTGAAAATTTAATTAAACTCATCCGCGATTCCCCTAGCATTAGGCGAGTCTCTCTATAAATAAATAAGTCACGCAATGAGATACAACTGAGGAAGGACTCCGCTTCCGAATTGGATCAACTTGGCTCTTCCAATTCCCGACTGCTTTCTAGCGAACTGTTTGTCAGAGTCAGTTGGAAGTGTTCCGAATTAATTTTTCCCTCGCAGTAAGTGCGGAGCGATCCAATTAAAGCGAATGAAGAATCGAGGGTGGCGCCGGGATGGGCGAATGCGGGAACTCGAAATAGAATTTGGTTTTCAAGCAAGAGAGAGGGAGGGAGAGAGGTGGTCGGGAAATCGATAGAGCCGGCCGGATGTAGGATATCGACTAGCGATGCCAGGGTTTGGCAGCCCTCAAAATTGGCCGAGGGGGTGCATTTACCTACAAGGCGAAATGAGAGGTTCCTTGGCGGTGTTTGTGTGACATATCCGGCAAACGCTCGAGCCAACCGATGCTGGACTCTGGAGAAGCTTCGGCTGCTGCTGCTGCTGCTGCTGGTCCTGACTGATCCTCAGAGATATTTGGTGCGTGTCGTAGCCATTTAAATTGCAGGAGGAACCCTCGGGAACGCTGACCGGCACCGGGATGATCTCGTGCTCGTGATCCAAGCTAACTGGAACCGAATAGAGAGAAGGGCACTGCCCAGTCGGTGCATATGTATGATACCACCAACGCACTCCACACGCTGGCCGAGTTTAGTTACAAACTAATCAAAGACCCCTCACACGGCCATTTCACTCCGCTCCTTTCTCTTCAATTTCCCGTCAACTCCACTACTTCAATGCATACTCATACTTCCATCAACTTCACTTCTTCATCACTGACCCACTCACACTACCAACAACACCACACAAACACAGTTAACACCCCCCAAAAATCTTTACTCCTAAACAAACCCACGTTTAACATGTATTTTACCATGATAAGTCATCGAACACTGTGCCGTATACATTGATATCTGCATAAATTCCGGCAGTCCGCTGATTACATGAATCATGAATAGACTCGCGCAGTTTACATCCCAATACACAGAAGTATTTCCTCCCTCGGAGTATAATGGCAGGCACTACGTTGGCCCAATTCTGCCGATATATTTTTCAATACATCCATGATTCCATTCGACGGCCAACACCCGATACCAGTTTCAAGTGCACCGTACAATTTCGAGGCACGGCGAGGCGGTGGTGTGCATTGATCGTGGGAGGAATAGCAAGTAACGCGCGCGTCGCCCGCTAATAGAAATTGACTGTCATACTAGTGCGGGTGAGAGGAGGAAGAGGAGGAAGGTGGAGTGAAAGGGGGTGGTTGTAAGGTAGTCGAAATTGAAGGGGAAGGATACAGGACAGTTGGTGCATACAGTATGATCCGCCACGTTCGGCACGCACCCGCCGCGTGTATTTACGCCCTATTAGCCGTAATGAGGGGCCTTTGTGGGGCCCTGTTTACTCCTCGGAATTAATCAGCGTGAAATCTGATAGGCCCTTGAGAGGCACGGATGGGCGCTGCCCAGCGGATGTGCTGTTATCGCCGGCGGGAGGGACGAGATTCGATGTAGAGAGAAACGTGCAGGGTGTGGCATTTGGCTTTGATTCAGTGGCTTTGGGTATACTCTGTTGAATTGGGGGATAAGTTTGCCAAAATCGTATCTGGCTGTCGAAATCTGATTTTTTATTAAATTGATTTGTATCTTCAAAGTATAGCAGCGGTGCTTAAATTTTCTTTAAACGTTTGCCGGAAAAAAGAGAGGTATTATTAATTGCATTTTATGTATCAGAAATAACAAGATATTATATTTGCGGCGTGCGGCAGGGTCGATTCGAAGTGCAAGTGAAGCAGCATGTTGATGAGTGGAAGGTTAGACGGGTGCCGGGGAGGGAAGGAGAGTCCGAAATCAATGGAACGGTTGGAGAAATACTTGGCGCGGCTATTCGGTAATACGCGAAACAGCTGGATTAAAGTATCGACGTGGCGCATTATTAATGCGAGGCCGAGTGTCAGTGTGCCAGTCGGGGCTACGTTAATTTGTAGCGGCCGATGCCAGTTGCAAATTAACCGAAATCGAACGGCCAACCGTATTCCTATACTCGCTCTCTTTCCCTCTCATTGCTACGCCGTCGACCCTTCTTCTCTCACTACCTTTCTCTCTTTCGATGGATCAGGATCGTTCGCCGCATAACCAGAAACATTTTGCATGCATCAGCGTCCGCGTGTGTATGTGCGCGCGCCTCTACGTATAGTGGGATCCTCGTGTCGGTGTTGGTAAACGCGAAGAGCATCGGGAAATTGGCACGTTTTGCGGAATACCGCCCGCTTGAAAAGCGGTGACCGCGCTGCTCGTTGATTATTTATCGAGGCGATCCTCTCCCGCCTCTCTCGCGCCTCGCTCGCCCCAACCCATCACGATAGTTTTGGTTGATGAGAGCGCGCGCCCGGCACACAACCCCATGGAAAAAATTGACTCGGCACTCACGCTCCCGCTCTTTCTCTCTCTCCCTCTGTGTTTCCCTGTTTTTTGCTATCACTCTCCCTGAAATCAAAGCCCCTGCACGAACTGTTTGGCTAACCAAGCGATCCCGATATTTTCCAGGATTCCCACTCGTTCCCGAATTATGAGACATAGTGCTTTCCCACAGCTGCTCATGCTCGACACTCGCAATTGGTTAAATTGTACGAGTTCACGGCCTTTCTGGCTTTATTCGCGGCTTTGATCGGTCTCGCGGTGAGGCCTGCCAAGTTAGGCTCCCGGAGTTTCTACCTGTTTCAACCTGTTTCAACCTGTTTGTAGCCTCGCGTGCGATGGGCAAACCCTTAAGAAAAATTTGCCGAAAAACAAATTTTAAGCTAGGGCTCTGAAATTTATATCACATCTTCCTTGATGTAAGGGGGGACTCCCCACCAAATTTCAGTCCCGGAAAATGTCGGGAAGTCGAAAAAATATGGGAAAAACCCGCGAAAATTCCAAAAAAATCGAACTATAAAGACAGTTTTTTTAGTGTTTTCGATAGAAATCCGGACTTTTTTCGACGGGTTTCTTGTTTTCTATCCGTTTTCATTCATAAATAATCGATTCCTGAAGAAAAAAGCCGAGTTCGGGGACCTTCGAAAAATCGTGAAAAAATCTGAAGGGGTACCCCTTAAGAAAAGTTTGACGAAAAATAAATTTTGAGCCAGGGCTCTGAAATTTTTATGGTATCTTCCTTGGTGCAAAAAAACATTGCCCACCAAATTTCAGCCCCGGGGAAGGTCGGGAAGTCCACCAAAAAAAATAAAAACCGTTAAAAACGAGCAAAAATGGACTTTTCTGGGCGGTTTTTCGACCCGTTCTCGTTGCAAATCCGGACTTTTTTTCACGGATTCTTTGTTCTGTATCCACCCTGATACGAAAACAATCAAAATATCCCGGGTTCGGCCGATTTTGAGAAACTTGAAAAAATTGAGCATTTTCGAGGGTCGAGAATAGGTGAAAACCTAAACTTTGAGCTAGGGCTCTGAAATTTATATCACTTCTTCCTTGACGCAAGGGTACATTCTCCACCAAATTTCAGTCCCGGGGAAGGTCGGGAAGTCCACGAAAAAAAATAAAAACGGTCAAAAATGTTTGAACTTGAAACTAAAATATTGGCGCGCTGTATTGCTGGAGAGCTAGAGTGGGGCAGAGAGCACTGGTATTTACTGATTCGGAGTGATTAAGTTTGTCACTTTAATGTTTATTAGTTATGCGTAACTAAACTATCAGAACGTCATGAGAATTTCGCAAGATTGTAAGAGTGGAAGGAATGTTGTATCCTGATGGCGGTGGGAAAGCTATTTACTGAGACACGCGATTACGGCAGGGTTCGCGGATGAAGTTTATTCGTCGCTGGGCAATCGAACGCCTATGAAATCGCGCCCAATGCTTCGTCGGATTGGGACTTGGAGGGCGATAAAAATTTATGCACACCCGCAATTCCCGTAAAATATTATGCGCGCCGACTGCCGGATGTTATGCGTGCCGAATGCATAATGGCGTTACTTAATGCTCAAAATCGAACGCCCATCGCAAAGTCTCCAGTATTGGCTCTGTGGAAATATCGGAATTTTCCCTAAAACGAGCCATTCCCATTCGTAAAATAGTAATCGTACTATTGAATACTAGGCTCCCAGTGAACTCCAACACTGTACAACTCGAGACGGCTCCAACTATTCCTTTTTATACCTTTACTTTCATATCATACTTTTCTACTCCTTTAACAACTTGTATTTCTGTAGTTATTTCACTTGTATAAATACAAGAATGTTTGCAGGGCATTCATTAGTAATTCATTAACGTTTGGAATACCAGTGGAATGGAATGATATTCCAGCGCACTGGTTAAGATTCACTGATATTCATGCGATATTTCCTTCTTCATTTAATGATTCGATAATTACCTCGCTTAATACAAAATCCTGTAGGAAACCAATCATTAAAAGCCTGATGTTGGTATAAGTTAATACGATACAGAACCAATAGCGAGCTTAATAATTCGAGCAATGCGTCATGGAAACCAAATCAATAAATCCCTCGCGAATAATACACAAGTAAATAAACCGGCGGGTGCATAAATGCTTATTAAAACTTATTAAAGCTTCAGCAGAGAAGTAGCCAGGCTCGATGACAGGAGGATTCGCTGGAAACTTGTTAGGGAGGCGCCGAACTTAATTACCGCGTGCACGCCCGCCGTGTTCATCGGTGTCGAAAATAAGAAGGAAGTGAGTGGGCGAATGCGAGCGAAACATACCCACTTGTGCGTCCGACATCAGGCATGCTGCTTGCTCGAGCAAGCATAACCAACAAATGTTCTAGCTCGCGTTTTAACGTGTCCTAACGTGTCCGAACGTGTCGTGCGCCTTCTCGCATGCCGCTTGATTCCGCTTCTTATTCGAGCCAGAGACTTGCTTGCCAATGGAAATGAGCCACTGTCCACAGTGCACAGTTACATGCGATGAGAGAAAAGGAGGAAGATGCGATGTCGTCGGTGTACTCGCAGCAGCTCCCCTGACGGAACTGCCAGTTCCACTTGGCTCTAACATGTTCTGCCTACCTTCTCGACTAATCACACCGAATGTCGATCTTCTTTGTGAGAACCGCTTTATATAAATGAAGTTCGCCCACTGACTAATTATTGGATTAAGGTCCGTTTATATTTGTACGTGTAGAAAGTTTGGTAATTATACAATATTGCGGTTTCTTTATCGAAAATATTTTATTCCTGCGTTTTGTCTGACCAGTGGCTGACCTATACTACTGGCAAGAGAGTATTCAGGCAGCTTGAAATAATTGGAGCGTTCTTATTGGAAATATTGTTGAATATTACAATGTTCCCGCGGTATAATGAAAGTAGACTATTGTGAGGGAGACCAGTCGACAGTTAATCGTTTAAGCGAGAATCACGGTAATTCTAAAGCCTCTCGGGAAAGCCGAGTTTCCGGTCAGCTGTAATTCCCTGTCGAGGCTGACCGATCGCTCTTACTCGAGTTGCGGAACGCTTCCCTGTGATTGATTCGCTCTCATCAATTATTATATCGCTCGTGTATTCCCAGTTAAAGCACAAGCATCGCTCCCGGTGAATTTCAGCCGCAGAAGGCCGGCTTTTGAAGTGGCTGGTGAAACAGTGTTCCACAAAGTCAGCGGGGCGCAGGGAAAGAGGCCACGGATAAACATACGGGACTCGATGAGCACGGACCCTTCGATTCTCGCTTCAGAAATAACTCGATGTTAATCGAAAAAGCAACTCCACAACCTGGTGGTTTCAGAAATTCGTCAAATTTTCGTTGCCGTGACAATAATTACACTTAGCATTTATATTTAATAATTCGTAGTGGGGAATGATGATTCAGCGTCGAGGCACCATATTTCTGGGCTAATCATTAAATATCAGAGGTACAATAGAGGGCGGCTTGATAATCTCGTAGGGCCAAATTATAATGTCAGATTACATGGGAGAGATCGTGAATGAAGGGCGGATCCGCACTCGCTCGAAATGAATCTCCAATAATCCTGCGAAAACGATTTCGCAATAAGTCGCGGCGGACAAGGGTCGTGCGGAGGGGCGGAGGAGGCTCGCGGAGATTAATACATGCCGATGTGAGGGATGACGGTGACCCAGGTTAATTAGCCCATTCACAGGGAACTGTTCATTAGTTAGTGAAAAAGTCAACGGCAGTGCTCGCTCCCCGAGTCAATTAGTGCGGGCGAAATGACGTCGTCAGTGGGAGGATTACTTCGCAATGGCCAATACAGGAAATCGTTTGTGCAGGTTTACCTTCCTGCGTTCCTATCAATCACTCGGCAGATTCGATCTTCTTTACTGGAGCTTTCGGCTTTAAATTATTTGCATATCGAATACTCCAGTTTCATAATAATATTGATGGTATAACGTGAACGGGATAAAGAATAATTAAAGTCAAACATACCTCGTTGGTATGTTTAAATAAATACGAAATAAAAACGGTAACGTTGCATATATTTTCGAAATATTTACTTGTCATTATTTATGCACATGGGTACAAAATAGTATTAAAGAAATAATACAATTACAATAATCAAAAGGATATGGGACTATCAAATTCCATATGTATTTTACATAGTATTTTCGATAGGAGTCTCGTTAATTTCTAAAACAACTAAACAACCCTCCATCCAAACGATCACAAAAATCATATAGGTTTGTAGAGGATCAATGTGAATTACGATAGGCAATTCCGGGGAGTTCGCCGGCGGAATATCGAGGCGCACTCTCACCGGCCATGCTAAGTTCCAGTAGGAAGTCCTGTTCGAATAGATATATTTGCGGCGGGGCAATAAGTTATCTAGCAAATTGAGCGTACTATTCGCGATAGGAGATTCGCCGGTAGTGGCGATATAAGGCCGTGAAGCATGATACTGCTGGAGTATGCCGCTGCAAAGTGCCATTAATCATGGGAGAGGAGTGCGGCCGCTCTTCCGCGAGGCCGGGAGCGTCCATTGAGCTTACTCGATGGATATTTTAAGGAATGGTGCACACAGACGCCGTCCTCCTTCTCTCTTGCATGGCGGCGGCGGCGGCGGCGCCGACCGGCGGTGCAAGTCAAAAATCTCGACGGAAGCCGCCAGCTTTCCTGAAGGTGGCAACGCCCTCACTTTCTCCCTCTCGCGCTCCCTCTCATGGGATTATGAAGATTAATTAACTGGGAAAGCCGTGGGGTATACTCGGCTGCAGAGGCGCAGCAACGTCGTCGCCTCGTCAGTAGATTGAATCTCCGTAGTCAGCCGCCTCATCTGATTTATGGTGTCGCGACTACCGCGTCTATGCCACCCTCTTCAAGCACCACCCACACCCCCCGCCTCGGCCGACCGTCCGTCCACCCCTCACACCATATCTCGATGCCATTGAAACTTTTTTCCCCACTCGGAAAGACCTCCCCAGAATTTACATTGCATTAAAATTCCCCGGAATGAGAGAAAAAGGGGCGGGAAAGGGCCATCGCTCATGAGATATAGAAATGCGACTACCACCGAGCAACCTTCATTCACTGATTTTCGTCCGACGGACTTTTAATAAATGGCAATCGATGGATGATTAATCGCTGACGCGATTGCGGTTTACGGATATTAAGCTCGACTGACGTGCATCATCGGGAATCCGGAGAATGGTGCCGCTTCCGTGATTTACGAACTGTTGCGTCATTACTGGAATGCTCCCACTCTATTTAATACGGCATTCAAGTACGCGTGAAGCTTGACCGGATTCTGAGTTGGAAGATTAGATGTTGGTGATAGATAGTTTATTAAGCAAATCTCGAAATGGATAAATTGGAGTTTTATGTTGACTTGGTTTCAATTTAATTTGCGACCTCGTAATTTTGTATTAATGTACCAAGTTTTTAGTAGTTTACTATCCAAGCATCCTTCGTCTGAGGAAATTTGTTATAATTATGCAGTCCTGTCTGTTCTTTCCTGGTGAGCCGGTATTCGCTGGGTTCTTCACTGGGCTTAATAATAGAATTCGCAAGTTTTATGCGCGATAACGACATCCCCGGGATTTGCCAAGCGGGGGTCACTTCATTTACGAGTACATCTGGCCTTCCGGATTAAGTTTCCCTCCTTTCACCGCGGCTTTCGAAGGAAGCAGCACAGCCCAGGCAAAGTTCACCTTTCCACGTCCATATTCCGCGATTTTGTTTTCGCCCGGATATTGCGCGCCGGCGAGTGAATCCCCCGTCGAAGTTTTCGCCCGTTGTTGTCGTCGCTTGTGACCGCGAATTTCCTGTCGGGGGGACGCTGAAAAATTTCCATCGCCGCTACGCTTCCTCCGGAACAGCCGGCTCGCGGAAAAACAGAAACATTCCTTGCGAAAATTATTCCGGTTCTCACGGCGCGGCGGCTCTCCAGCTAAGCTTTTTTCTTCGCCTCTGCCTCTTGTTCTTCCTTACCGTAGATACCCTTTTTCCGCCAGAATTCGGGCTAAGGAAAAAGAAAGTTCCGGGAAAAGCCTGTAACAGGATGTTGATAAATATCAGAAACGCGAATTGGTGTTGGTTCGTGTTCGAGTTACCGTTGTTTCAGCAGGATTTCGGCTCTGTAATTTTAGCCACTTCCTCTTCATTCTCCTAATATTTGAACATCGACTTATCTAACGGATCTGTATTATCTCAGCTTTATATCTCAAATACTTTTTATTGGCGATTTAGAGTAAATTGTATTTGTTTCTCTTGAGATACTTTTTTTAAACTATTGATTCTACCAGTGATATTCTAGTTCCATTGAATTTCTCATAATTTCTGTTTTATATAATGGTATCAGTATCAGCTGCTTTCTGCGATATTATACGGCAAGGTTCTCTCAGGGTGAAACCAAACTCGTCTCGAAGATAAAAGCCGCGTCTATTCTTCGTTGGCTAAATCGGCTGGCGTAATTTCTTATTCAATGCGGCGGCTTCCTTTTTTCACGCCGTTCACCGCGATATCGAGCGACGTTTTCTCTCCATTGTGAGGCCAAACTTCGCCGGGCTAGAATCCGATTGATATGCTGGGAAATTGAAATTCCCTTTTGCACGCGAGGCGGCCACTCATCGATCGGCAGTAAGGTTTTATTAGCTTAACACCGGGAAATCGCATGCTGGCCGGCACCGGGTACATATTCCTCGCTCAATTTCGGATAGTGGAGAGAAGCTCCGCTTCCTGCCGATCGAATAAAGAAAAAACTAACGATCCCGGCCTAGATCCAACGGCCAGATACGATATTGAAGCGTTCGCAATGCGCGAGCGTAAGACGAATTTATATTAACAACCAGCAAGATTCCCGATCATCACTCCTCCTCTCCGAGCAGAGCAGAGCTATGTCTCTCCCTTGAGCTTTTATTCAGGCATTCAGGAATTCCTCGGAGGGAATATTGAAATTGTCTAGAGTGAGCACTAGTCACCACTGCCACTGAAGATATCCCTTTGACATAGTTTCCCCATTAGAAATACTTATCTTGTTCCCAAATTCTCAAACTATGTCCATTTATTAATACCCGCTACTTCCAAGTTACAATCGAAATCCATTAATGGATCGTCCTGCCGGTACAGCTTTCTCTCTCTCCCATCGATTAGACTTTTCTAGATGTTCCTCACTGAAAAGAAGTTAAGCCCGTTGACTAATTTACTCAGAGTGACAATCCGTACTCCAACCCAAATTGCATGGCTTATGATATTCATAGGACGTTTTAAAGATGTCTGCCGAAGACATTTTTTCATTTTTCGAACATTTCATTGACGAACATCTCAGAGACAACGCGAATATCTCTATCATTTTGAAAATGTCATTGTGCTATTAGGAAAGGTAGACGCACGTACTGAAAGGTGGGACGAGAAGTGTTGTAGGGAGTTGTATCACCATGCTTTCTAAAACCTGGTCGCCTAACGAACTATGATTCACGATGAAGTGCTCATTGTTCCGAAAAGCAGAGCACTCGGCTAGACAGATGAGCGTGCGAGGCAGCCAGAGGAGAAGAAGGAAGGGAGGAGGAGTAGTGGGCGCGCACTGCTGGCGGAGAGTCCGTTGTAGCCGAGGATCATAATTCAACAGCGATGATGTATACACGCCGGACGTATTGTGAATACCTTAGATAGTTCGGCCCATTTCATCCCCAGTGCTTTATCACTAAATATTGGCCGACTTGCGATGTGGAAACTGTTTCGCCGCCGTGCGCCGCCGCCGCGGCACTGCGCGCTCCCCGGCTAGATACCAGTTATCCACACCGATTTCATTGTTCGCGCTCATCCTCTCGCCAGCCGGCTTTCCTGCCTTCGCAGGTTGCCGCCGTTCTCTCTCTCTACATCGAGCTACATTCATCCAACATCCCAGCCGGCGTTTATAATGGCTGGTAATCGTAACGATATTATGCACGACGCACAGCCTTTATCCATCCGTCCAAAGGGAGCACAATTGATCCCGCTCCCAGCGTGGCGAGCTCCTCCTCCTACTCTCCTACTCTCCACCTCTCCTCTCCGCCTCCGAGCGAGTACTCCGCTAATTACGACTCCACCATCCCGACCGACCCAGGAGGAAATAAATAATACGGAATCAGAGCAGAAGCGAGCGATGCCACTTGACGCGACTCTCTAATTAGAAGCCAATATCGCTAATCGCCAATTCAGTATGCAGGACAATGAGGAGACACGTCAGCTGGGTTTTCGTTAAGAAGGCAGGATTGAGTTTTTCCTCTATTGATATCAAAGTCACTCTGCCAAGTGGCCACTTCGTACAACTTTGAGAGCCTCTTACTAATTGTACATTGTTATTAGCTCTTCTGGATTGTTATCGACTGTTTTTAGCGGCGATTACAATTACTTATAATTATAGTCTTCAGTTTCTTTGGAAGAAACACTGTTCTTGTTTCCCGGCCGATGAGACAACAACTAATTATTTTTAACGCGATGTATGTTTATCCCTTTTCATTTTCCTGGAGTAGTTTGCATTTTTGCACCCTCGGTACTTTCGTTTATTCTTTATTCTCGATTTCATAAAGCAACTCTTCTCTGAGATACATATTGTTCCTCCACTAATTATACATTGTTGGTAGCTCTCCTGGATTGCCACTGACTGTCTTTAGTGACGGTAACAATTATTTATTCTGAATTCATTGGTTAAATCATAACATTCTTCGCTTTTCTCTATTATACTGTTCCTGGAAGGAACGCTGCTGTTGTTTCCCGGCAGACAAGGCAGCAACTGCCAATTTTTTGCATGATTCACCCATTTTCATTTCCTCGCAGTAGTTTGCATCTTTGCCCCGGTACCTTCGCTTATTCTGGATTTCATAAAGCAAGTCCTCTTTGTTATATTGTTCCTCCATTTAATCAGCGCCGACCGGGTGTAACAATAGTTCCAGGAGAGTCTTAAGTAACGAGGCACGTCGGATTTAAGGGGACGGGTCGGTATTACTTTAGAGGCTGATGAAAGTCGCGCTACAATCATGAGAGTAGAAGGGCGATGGGGGTCGAAGTGAGAGACTCAACGGAGAGGAGAGGAGAGGAGAGGAGTGAAAGGTTCTTGTATCGGGCGGCATGCGTGCGATACATATTAAGGCTCGTTTCCACTAGAATAGTTCGTTGTAACGGAACAAAGAAGATTTGAACATTTTATTTATATATTATATATATTTTATTTATACTATTAATACATTGCATTGACCAGTAAGGCGGCTATAATTTTGCAGCCCCCTTTATAGCCGCATTAGCCACTAAAGTAGACTCGGTAATATGATATTGGTAACTTTCTTTTCCTGTGGAGAATTCGCTGTTTCGCTAGGACGAACTGTTGTAGTGGAAACGGGCCTTTACAGGATCCACGTGGAATTTCATGAGGCGACAATACGGCAGAGGGTCGGGTTTTCTCTCGACGGCGTGTTTACGGGCGATAAATTTCACCCTTCCACCTTAAGGCATCGCGCGATCTAATACACACACACGTACGTACACGTACGTGCGAACAAATTTCCGTAGACAACGAAGAGAAGAGGAAGGCGCGCGTCGGTTTTAGCGAAGGTCAACTCGCGATAACAGATTCCTCCGGGAACAAGGAGAGAGTTAAAGCGATCCTTGCCTCGTTGCCGTTTGCCGCTCATAATCCCGGCGATTCCCATTAGCTCGGAGGCCACGAGATTCCCTCAGCGAATCGCTTTGACATACAGATTTTAATGACGCGTCACTCTAGTCCCTGCTAGTTTTGGGTCATTAATAGACGGCTTGGATCAAATTCTGATTAATTGGAAGACGTTTCTCCCCAAGCATTCCCTACCATCCAGCCTCTCAATTGATTTACTGTCATGGGAATAACAGGATGAGAAGGGGCTTTCCGAATAAACCTATGTATTTTCCGAAAGCAAAGAGAAATGCCGAATGTGTACTCTACCTTCGCACATAGTCTCTTCTCGAAATCCAAACATTTGCCGACTCCGAAATATCCATTAAACCCTGCAGGAAAAAGGCTGTTGAATTTTTTGTTTTTTGAGTCACTTTAAATGGATGAAATTGACGGTGGGATGTGCAGTGTGGTTAGTTTGCGCAACAGAGATTTGTTTCCGGCAATAATGCGGATAAACCAAAGACAGCAGGAAATTACAGTATATGTATATCTCATAGACATTCGAAAGGGTTCCTTTATCTTTAACAGAAATATTCGGCGTTTGAAAACGAAGAGCTTACGGAAGCTCACGTCGGCGTCGGTCTCGCAGTTCTACAAAGCGACGCCGGAAGCAAGCGGGGATTGTTCTCCAATATTTGCCTCCGAGTTTACTGGGATTTCATGAATACTGCTGCGCCGAACTTGTGTGACCTGATATCTCACTAAGTTTTTCCCCCTTTCGCGTATGCTTTATTCGGCACGGCATAATTGCTGCCAATAAATTTGGAGGCGAAATTAAAAGTCGATTTGCAGCAGTATTTTTCTCCATTCGACATTTCCCGTTTCAATGAGAACGTACCGCTCGGCCTCGACGTGGATCGCGAGCCCCCCGCTAGCTCCGCGAAGGCGGAAATAATGACTTTCAGGCAGAGAGCTTATTAAAAGGAGCTTTACAAGCTTTAAGCTTGCCCGGGCATTTTTAAAGAAAGCCCAGGACGGCTGCATTAGTCGAATTAAAGTATTTAAGAGAAAACGAGCTGGAAGGTTGAAGGCAGGAAAGTGGAATAGGAAAAAGGCCCACAGCTGGTATAAAACTGCGTGGGGGGAGGGCAGTTTTATCAGGGTCTTTGAGCTCGTGCTCATTCCGCGTCTGATATCGAGAGATCTAGTACTCCCATTAAACCGGCACAGAGGGAAACGTAGACACAGAACACACAAATCAGACATTCAGGCATGCAGCTGAAGCAGAAGACGTAGCAAAGCCTGGATAAATTTCTCGGCGAAATTATTGCTGCGGCGGCTCCTCTTCGAATTTAATATAGCTATTCTACCGGGGGCGCAGCATCCCAATGGAGCTCCTGCGGTACGATATATACATACATATGTACCCCTACTATGGATATGTATGTACTACTCTCTCCGAGGCAACTAGCATCGAGATGGTGCGAGTGAAACACGGCATCGAATTATTTTGCACGCTTTAGTTTCTGCGCTAATGCTTCCGTGCCGCGGCGGCCGGCCCGACTGGTATTCCCATCGTTAATGCGTCCTGTTGGATCAACTAATTAGTTATGACGGTAAACGCGGTCACGGCGCGCTCCGCATTTCGAGAAACGACACGCGACTCGTCGCTGCTCAATCATGTAAACATGATTGATCGCCGCTAATGAGGTCAAGCCATAATATCTCGTTCTTTCGGAATGGCGACGTATCCTCTTCAGAATCTATTATCAATCCGCAGCCAAGACTCACAAGTCAAACTTTTCTCCTCGAAGCATCAGTGTTTCATTAACGATGGCGGTAAATTTTGATGGCGTTATTAAATTATAATAGGCGCGTGTTCATGAGAATAGAAAGTTTCACGGGTCTTATGTTATTTGCTGTGCTGTTACCATTACAGCGGAATATCTATTTCGGAAAGTTTGATAAGCCTCGTTAGCATAACAAGAGAGAGGGTGTTCGTATTAGTTCGGAGGGGGAGAGAGAGAATGGCTGGAGCATGCGGGAACACGTGAGCACGTAAGTAGTTGTCGGTGAAAATATGGGACTCTAAGAGAGCTTTCAACATCGATCGCGACGATTTTTCCGTTCGCGCGCTGCTCCCAATTTCCCGGGGAATTTATGCGGTTATCGGGCAAATGTGCCTTCCACATGCAGCCGCGCAAATGCACGCAATGATCGAGCCAGCCAGCCAGCCAGCCAGCATGGTGTAATTAGAGGACGGCGTTGCAGATGCAGTTGTCACGACATCCTCGTCACTCGGCATTAGCAATGTAAAAATGTGCCTGGCACATGCGAGCACGTCCGAAAGCAGCCCTGCCTCCCCCGGACGAAATAATGCGATGCATTTGCAGGCTCGTCGTGCGTACGCCTCTAACGCTTTTTAAACAAATTTCATGGACGCACTGCTCTTGGCAGGAATAAATAGCGATCGCTTTTGTTTTGAGTAGCCCAGTCAACTAGCTTTACGCGTGAAGCGTCGCGTCGCGTCGCGTCGCGTTGCGCCCACACTGCTTTGAATAAATGCCACTCGTGTCATTGTGCGAGCGCGCCAATTGCTCGGGTAACGCGATGATCTTGTAACCCTGTGGAATCCACATTGAAATTCTCTTTTTGTTCACTCCCTTTTGGTATTACTGTATTCACTCACTTTGACTCTCACTCTTCTCGGATTTGCTTTGCCAATTAAAATGACATTGTTGCCAGCACCCGTTTAGTATTACAATTCAGTAATTTGTTGGATTTGTTGCGAACTCGCACTCCTTTGCTGTCGTGATTACTGGACACATGTGCTTTTGTACTTTCATACGTTCCTACCGCGAAAATAATATTCCTCGTAAAGTGTTGTATTTAAAGTTACCGAGGATCGATTCATATTATCTACAATGGTACAAAGGTTAGGAATAATACACATGCTTTAAATAATGTACGATATTAATATTCCTGTAAAGTAGAAGGTACTTCTCTGTTGGGATAAATTATTTAAACTCATCCACTCGGAATAATAGTACACAAATGATATGATCGGACAACTCGTGCTTACGGATTATATTTGCCGAGTGGAGCATGCGTTAGGAAAATGTTGGCACTCGTTTATTATTAGAATTTAGTCATTTGTAGCATTTGTGAGAATTCCTGTACAAAATGCTGTAAATAATGGAAGATATTAATATTGTTATAGAAGAGAAGATACTTCTGTGTTAGGATAAACTATTTAAGCTCATCTACTCGGAGTAGTAATACACAAATGAGATGATCGGACAACTCGTGCTTGCGGATTACATTTGCCGAGCGGAGGAGGATCGGTGGGAAAGTGTTAAGCAAGAGGCGGCTTACCATTACGCTTAATCGCGCAGTCATTCGGAGCCGCTTGGAGGGAACATTCGCGAAGTAAGCGACGAGCACCGAATCGCACTTCTCACATATTCGCCAGCTTCGCGGTTAATTGGATAATTAGGGAGCGAGCTTGGTGGTTCTAGGTAACGACATATTCTCCCTCACACCGCCACGCACACTTGCCTTCCCGATTTCCCCTCGGTCTTGATGCCAGTCCTACTTTCCTCCTCCACTCTTGAGTGTGATCATAGTGGTGTGTGTATGTGTGTGCGCGCGTGCGCGCGGACGTACCGAACCGCGTAATGAGTAGGTACTTCGTCTGCCATAATTTCTTCCAACGCGGCAGCTGCCTTTCCGCGAAAAGCACCACCGAACGCCGACTAACTACCCTTCGCGTCCAACAAAACCGAGATCTCTTTCCAGCGAATTTCTCCGAACACCTCTTCACCCTTTCGCTAAAGTCTCTTCATGGTGTTCAGCGTCTCTTCATTACGCGGCAAGGTCCCCTCATTGAATTTCACTGGCATGTAACATCTCTTCATTATGTTGTAACATCCCATTATTCCCTTTTAACATCCCCATTGCCGTTCAGTACGTCTCCCGGCTTTCTGCCGAGTTCATTCTCTGCCGGGATCTTTCCACTCTCCATTCGTCCCTCAAATTTCCCTATTTTTCCCACTGCTTCTTATCCCTTCTTACGATCTTCTTCCCTTTATGCTTTTCTTCGAGTCTCCCGCTTCCAGCATTTTTATAAATGGCCAAGATTTATCTTTATTCCGAAGAAAAGGATCTTTATTCAGGAGAAGGGAATGTTAGGAAAGAAACTGTTCGTGCGTATGTGTTATCTCCTCTTCCAGGATTCCACTCACACTCTCGCATACCTTACTCTCTTTTCCTGTAACAGTAGGGAGTACCATTTCTTTCTATTTTCGAGCCAATACTGTTTATTAACTAAAATTGAGGTGTGTGTGTGTGTTACGTGTTGATTTCGATTTCACGAGGCCGTAATTAAGACTGGCGAGTGCGAGAATCCATAATCCATTGGTTGCGGCCGAAAAGCTCGGCGGAATCATGTGCGCGAGGAGATAACCCCGGGGCAGAATACACCGCTTCAATTGGAGATAATCGGTTCGCCAATCAAAATCCACTTTTCACTATATCTTCTTTAACCAATCGAGCAATTCGGCCGGGCCACTGCTGCTGATCCGTTTCCAATACGGCAGCATCTTCTTTAATCGCGTTTAAATCCGGCGAGCGAGAGAGAGCTGGTCATCCGAGCGTCGAGAGCTCCGGGCTCAACCCGATAGGGTTTGATCATCGTCGTCAGCGGCACGTATCGCATCACATATCCAGGAATACCTCAATAGAGATAAAAGCCAAAATCGCGCTAAGCGTTTCTGATAACAGGAATATTCTCGGGCTTTGCCGATCCTCTGCCGTTCCAACTCCCCCTTTTTCACTTTCCCTCACTTTTTCTTTCCTCCTCTCTCACTCGTTCTCCCCACACCTGTTACGATTCCGCCACGCTGCGACGCCTCGAAAAAAAGATCGCAAGTGAAATTTGGGTTTTTGCGATAGATCCGAATACATGCATATTTATCGGCATGCAGAGCGCAATTCTGTACACATGCCTTAGACAATTTGAAAGAGATATCGCACCATGTATGTATTTAAACTGTAGCAGTTATTTAGTAAATTAAATTACCACACTGAATAATATCTCGAGAATTCGATAATGGTCTTCGAAATCAATAAGTAAACTTTCAATTGAATGTTCGTTTTCAAATTACAAATAGGAATCCGTGGGTTATTACGTTTCGAGCAGCAACTTCCCTCTCGAATGATTCGAGAGTTTGTTCCAGTGTTTTAGAACCCGGGTTACAATAGCAGTCAGTGTCCATTGGGCCGGAAATGGAATTCTTACCGGGAGCTTCGCGTCGAATTAAAGTTTCTTCGGCAGCGATCCGAGAGCAATGCTCACGTAACACATGTTCCTGGTAGGTTCACCTTGTGCCGGCTGATCACGAGTCTCCTGTAACATATCCGAGTTATCAAGTGAGCCCAACTCACTGCCACGCGCTCCAACCACTGAGTGAACTAACTTTCGTCACTGTTTGCCTAGCCCAGAAACTCCACGTCTGAACGGCTTCAATTCCGCCATGCAAATTTGGAAAATCATTAATGAAAGTAATATTTAACAGGGCCAGTGATATTAATTTAAAACAATCTGGCGTACAACACGCCTGACACTTGGCAATCTGTGAACTTTCAATTGAATTTTCATGGTTAGCGAATTCAATCCGGAAGAGACACGCAAGGTTAATGAAATGGTAGCCATTGTCCGCGACAGTTTATTCCTCGGCTTTAAATCGTGGGTGTTTATGCAAATTACGTGTTCGTTGATAGCTTTATTTTCGCTATATATTAATTCCTCACCATTCATTTAACTTTACACCCGACAATTGCTGCTGTTTGTGTTCGACATAATGCGTTGCTCAGTACATAACTATGCTTAATTACCCAATTCGGCTTCATTATCTTTTATTTATCCATACATTTACCGAATATAATTGCTCCTTCCAATAATTTAGAGAGCTGAAAATAAACTAGCGCAGTTTGCGGAAATTCTCGTAAAGTTGGATAAAGTGTCGGCTAATCAATGAAAGTAGGCTGGGGTATCTGCATTGGATAAAAGGCTGATCGCTCGGCTTGAATAGAAGCCTTACGAGTCGAATGGCTCCATTGGGAGTTTGACAAGCGGCCATAGAGGAGGAAAGGAGTATCCGGTTGACTTGGAATCAGACGCGCCGTCAAAGGACATTTGCCAGAGAATATTCGGTCAATAAATACTCGAGGGAGTCAGTTGGCATCGGAGTAAATACGCCTATCTAGACTGGAGAGCCACTATTCCTCTTGGTCAGTCTTGAGTTCGACGTAAGAGACGAGACGTGCCTCATCTCTCTCCCTCGCGGGAACTCATCGTAATTAAACCTCCTACGACAAACGAAGTGGCCGTCTCAAGATGATTAAAACGATCGGAACGTTCACTTTGATGGACTATTACTCGCTACGAAATTCAAATCTTTCAAGCAGACTGAAGAGATGAATTCGTAATGGAAGACATTCGACGAGGCATCGAAGAAAACACATGGAGACTGAAGCGAGTAATCTTTATATTTTTGAAAATCGATAACCGCACATCGTTTGGGTTTCGGTACTTCGAGATGAATACTGTGACTGGACCAAAGGTCCTAGAACGACTGCAACTTCCAGTTTGGCCAATGGTTTCCATCGACAGTTGGAAGTTTCGGCGAAGGAAGTGCGAGAGTGAGCACGAAGACAATGGAGAATTTAATCAGAGGAGTGCGCTCAGGTGGAATGCAAAATTTCGACTTCTCCTTCGGCGTGAAGTTCCTCTCACACCTTGGGTTCAGAGGGTGACAGGGCGAGCCATGCAGAAGTTGCTGTTTCCTACTTGCACTGCTGGCGTTCCCTTCGCCGCTCGGCCAAATCAGTTCTGATGTTGCTTTTAGTGCAAATCCGGCCTGGATCCTCCAGATCCCTGGCGAAATTATTCGTTTGGATGCTCCCTAGTTTCAGGGCGCAGCTCTCTTATACAGAATCCACACTTCCGAGGGAGTTAGTATCCTGCGAAATGATTCAGTTCGGACGCAGTTATCTTGGAAGCACTGCGCTTTCCTATTATAATCGATGCACTAAGTCGTAACACATGGCGTGCGAACAAACTAGAACACTTCTACATTTGCCATATCACTCTATTTCCCCCAAAACTATACGATCCTCTTAATTGCAACATTTTCAAAGACATCGTTCCTTTATTACACATGAAAGACAAGTGTTGCATGGGGTTAGAGGACCATAGACGCGTTTACCGTCGAAATAATAGTGATAGTTCAAATTCGCGGGGAATGTCAGCAGCAAAAAGGCAGACCTCCCTCGCCTTTCAGGAAGAACAAAAACGGCGAAACGTGCTGAGTGAGCGCAATCAAGGCTTGCTGGCTTGGTGGATGCCGGATAGGGTGGATCGGGGGTCGGCGGGGGTGGCTGGGAGGCATTGGCTAATTAGCGATTATCTATTGGAATTCCATAGAGCGGTAAAGGGCGGACGGGGAGGTGGAGGAGGAGGAGGGTTCGGGGCTGAGGGAGAGTAATTTTGTGAGGTCGAGCATCGAAACGCCGGAGATAAAAGGAGGCGAGGCGGACTCTAATCCGAACGAAGCGAGAGAAGTAGGGGCTCGGTTGGTACGTGCGATGCACTTTTAGAACATCATCGCGCACCAGATATTTGTTGCGCGCATCCAGGCATCAGTGCGCATTGGGATGAGGCGGAACTAGTCGCCCACTCTTTCACTCTCTGCCTCTCTCGCTCTTTCTCTGAGGCGCGCCCTCTATTCCCGTGTGTGTGCACAGAATTTTTAAAGCTCGGCAAATTACATTCGCCTCCCCCATAGCGCGCCCGCACTGGCATGCACCACGTACATTGCGCGGCCGGCTCGCTGCTTGCTAAAGGAATCTCTGTATCCGATTTCTCGTTAAGATCCGCCTGGCCCCTTGAAATGGAGCGCTGGCCAACTCCCGCTTTATTATCCCAATGAAGTTGGCACCGGCACTTTTCTGATCGCGGAGAAACTTCGAACTTTATTTTATTTCTGACCAAATTACAGCACTAATAGCTTATGAATTTTCTAGTGGATTTCGCGTTTTCTAAATGCAACGGGTCATGCACGCACGAGAGAGTTGGTTCATTCTTTCGGGAATGGGAATTTTTCATGTTTATTTATTATATGCAGTTTACCGTAGAGGAATGTAACGCGTGGTGGTATGGCTGGCGCGATAGCACTGTCACGCGATTACGTTGTTCCGTTTTTCGAAGTGCATGTACTACTCGCAACGTGCACTGGCTACGAATGGAAGCGGTAAAAAGAAGTTGTAGAAGATAAGCGGATGCTTTACGCGTGTAACAAGTAGTTTTTATCTGGAGCTCTTTGCAGGATTGGAGGATTCTCATGGTGGGCGGGCGGAGTAGTGCCTCTTGGCACAGTGGGGAAAGTGCGATAGGTATTTAGGCCGAATGTTAGCATAGAAACGGGGAATATCCACTTGCCAGCGTTCTAATCTAAACTAATCTTGCGCGATCTCACGCCGGACTACTTACGGAATGTGCACTCTCGAGTTTGTTTACCGGAAATGTGTCATCTTCCCAGAGCACCGCGTGAATTCGAGGAGAAAATGTTTGCGTCCGTCGTAATTGTTTCAACCATCTCATTTAATTAGTTTGTTCTTCTACAAATTAAATAACAAATTAACCGCTGGATGAACACTGTCCAATATTGTTTTAATTTATGCTACTGTGCCAATGTCATTCTGCATGCAGGATTCGTTAGAACAGTATGAATTACTGCACTACAAATCTTGATCGTCGTAAAAAGTGACGTGAAAATGCTTGGCGCTTTACAGCTTTGTATACTGCGAACACGTACACGCGCGTCGAAGTGATCCCGTTCATAGGACGGGGTATAACATCTGTCGTTTGTAATGGACGTACACAAAATATTGATGCCGTTCAGCAAGTCGAGTGAATGACATCCACCAATACTAGAGTTAAATCTCTTTCGATTTCAAATAAAACTGCAGCTTTCCTCTGCGTTGTCATTCTTCGCGAGTTTCGCTGTCATTACTTTTACATGTAAAATTTAAAAAAGAACGTAACTTTGGAATTCGCACACAATTTCAGTGTTTACGCGAGCTCCCGTCAAATTTATTTTAGCTTTTTTGGGGAAGATCACGTAATAAATTACTTGCTATCTTTCTTGAAACAGACCCACACTCCTGAGGTTAGTTGATACATCGCTTAAACAATCTTCGGTAAATATTCGCAAGTACTGGAATTTAGGATATCCTCTGTAATCCTCATAAAATCAGGTCTTATCATTCTCACTTGGTTAAAAGGGTATTTCAACTGAACCCAAACGTATCTCAAACGATCATCTGCCCTTGCACTTAATTCTGCCCGATAAATATAGTTTATTCACACACAGTGTATTTATTTATTAAAAAGTTTAACGTATATCCCGTGAATTCATTTTTCACTAAATTCAATCTCAATGTTTTTCAATTTACATAAATCCTGATAGATCCACTTATTACCTTAACCTTTGAGATTTGGGAATCGTGAGCATTGGAGAGGACCCTTAGCAGCCAGTCCCGGGGATTTAATCAAAGCTGGCAAAAAGGTCGCTCACATCGAGTAGAAGAGAGAGTTTCCTCTGGCAAGAGTTGCGAACAAAGAATAGCGGTGTATCGTATTCGAGTCGGGGCGGGAAGGGAATCGTAAAGGGAATCTCTCGGGGTTCCTAATCTAACGAAATCACCTAGCGAGCCAAGGTGACGACAGCTGTGTCCACCCTCGGCAAGTCCCGAGCTATCTGCATTTTATTCGGGCGTTATCGGCTCTGAAGGTTCTCCACTCGGGAACGCGGAAAAGGAATCGACGGGAAGAAGGAGGAGGGAGGGAATATCATGCAGGACATTGCTCGGTTCGGGGTTCGGCCCTCCCGTCCTCGCTAGGAGAGAGGATGTCCTGGGAGCGGATGGCGCCCAGGACTTTACCCCGGTTTATCGGTGATCCTAACAGTGAGCGACAGTATTTTCTGCGTAACTAAATTGGATTGGCAGTTTATTGGCAATATTCGTTTGCGTGGCGTTGCGCCAGAACTCCGTGTAGCCAGCGACCGACAAAAATCTCACCCTATGCCCCCGCCTCCTCCTCCTCCGCCCTTCGCCCCTATATCGGATGTATCCTGCTGGCTCGCCCTTGTTTTTCAATACGGATTCAAAACTGGCGTCGCTATTGACTCCCTTATTTCCTATAGAATTCCCCAGATGTACTACTTAACAAGGTTCTGCACCCTCGGTGCTCAGAGAAAAAGGAACACACCATTTCCAAGTTCAGTTTGATAATACTTTTATACTATTACTCGATCCAGGACATGTTATGAAATGATTGTAAAAGATGTCACAAAAAAAGGCCGGGAATTTAATGAGCGTGAGTGAAACGTTAAGAAAAGAAATGTTTAATTTTGTAAGTTATCCGTTAGAGCTGTAATTTTATGAAGAATCAAGGTGAAAGTTTGCTATCGATCGAAAACGCCTATACGGGACAAGTATTCTCAGCTGTCTGACTAGCACGCGCTACTTCTACTTGCCGCGAGACTTATACTGCCTTTACAAGGATAAACGCAGTGAATTTTCCAGCGAAAGATTTGCATGGATTTTCGATAAGAAAACACTGATAGTTTAATAAGGCGGTGGAGCGTTTGCAACTCGACGAATCTTCTTTGGTTTGCGTGTTGTTCGATTTAGGAAAGAAGTGTATCAGGACGCTATGATACACCGAGTGTACATCTATTTTTCTGTTAGCTTGCCGCTCGCTCCATCAAGCCGCTCACGGTATCTAAAAGCTGCCTGTTCGCCGTTTTCATCGTGGAGAGTTGCTGGTGCTGGTGGTGCAGGTTTTGCCGATATCGGGACGACTGGAAAGATGGCGGGAGGGGCTCGGGATCCTGTAACTCCTGCCAATGCGTCCCACTGACACTATTTGTTGCGCTACGTAGGCACACGCTCCCGGGGAATTGGCAGCTTCTCCCTCCCTCTCCCCCCGTTCCCCTTCGATCTTTTTCGGAGGGCGGCTTGTCTTCTTGGTTTGTTGTATCAAGCCAATTCTGGCAGGCCCATTTGATCGGCTCGTTTGTACCCGGTTTCGTTCGCCTGGAATCCGAGCGACAGTCTAATTTATACATCAATTGTATTGAATATCCTCAGAGAGAAATCGATACGAGGCTACCAAAGCTTTTCAATCGTGATTGGGAGTTCACAGTCTCGCCAGATATTGACGAGTTAATGCAGCATAGACAAAGCCTGCGATACTGCGACTTTCGTTTGTTGTAATTGATTCATAATTCTATAATTCTGTATTCTATAATTCTATAATTCTATAATTCTATAATTCTATAGAATTATTTTCTCAAAATGTTGAAGTTAACCCCCAAATTTTGCGCTCCAGGTGTACTCCCTTAATACGACGCTAAACTGAAAGTATTTGGGAATTAATGAAAGTGGAGGATTCAAGTAAAAGCAATTTTCTGGCGTGCTGAATCCCTTAGTTTTCTCGTTAAGTCGAGATTTGGGGCTGCGTATAGTCCCTTAGGAAAAAAGGCAAGGCTTGTCGCAGAAGTTTAGCTCATAATTGAAAAGCAGATTTCCAGCTAGCTGAAGCGTCTGACTGATGGAAAAGTTTGTCGATGCGAGAAATGCCTCGGGCTTTCTTTTTTCGGAATTTTATCGGCTCCCACCTCGAAGACTGGTGAAGTCTGTCGTGGCTGCTGTCAGTTGCTCTGTTTGTTATTTCGTCTGCGTTTCTACGAAATGCGGTGCGAGGAAAAATGCGTACTGCTGAAAGTTTGATCTTTTTCGTTGGATTCTTACAATACAGAGAAATGATAGCAAACGTTTATCGCGTAACTCAAAGAGGTCTTGTCGAATGTAACACATAGATCAGTGCCAGCCAAGTGAGGGGCCTCTCACACGCTTCTTTCCCTTTCCAGTACTCGGTGGACCCTGCCTGGGCAATTGAGGGCTACTCACTACCCTCACTACCTGCTAGCCACCTTACCCCTCTCTGCCCTTTTGACGGTTTTTATTTTTTTTGGTGGGCTTCCCGACCTTCCCCGGGACTGAAATTTGGTAGAAAGTGTTTTTTTGCATCGAGGAAGAAGTAGTAAAAATTCCAGAGCCCTAGCTCAAAATTCATTTTTTCGCATATTTTTTAAGGTATACCCCTTCAAAAATTTTCGATTTTTCGAAGGTTCTGGGACCGGGACGAACGCTTGATTTTTCGATTGCTCGTGTCTCAAAACGGATAAAAAGCATAAATGTTGTGGGGGAAATGCCGGAATTCTACCTAAAACACATGGAAAACCGATCTGGAATATTTCATTTCGATGGTTTTCCTCATGTTTTTTATACTTCCCGACCTTTTCCGGGGCTGAAACTTGGTGGGGAATGTTTTTTTGCATCGAGGAAGAAGTAGTAAAAATTCCAGAGCCCTAGCTCAAAATTCATTTTTTCGCAAATTTTTTAAGGCATACCCCTTCAAAAATTTTCGATTTTTCGAAGGTTCTGGGACCGGGACGAACGCTTGATTTTTCGATTGCTCGTGTCTCAAAACGGATAAAAAACATAAATGTTGTGGGGGAAATGCCGGAATTCTACCTAAAACACATGGAAAACCGATCTGGAATATTTCATTTCGATGGTTTTCCTCATGTTTTTTATACTTCCCGACCTTTTCCGGGGCTGAAACTTGGTGGGGAATGTTTTTTTGCATCGAGGAAGAAGTAGTAAAAATTCCAGAGCCTTAGCTCAAAATTCATTTTTTCACAAATTTTTTAAGGTATACCCCTTCAAAAATTTTCGATTTTTCGAAGGTTCTGGGACCGGGACGAACGCTTGATTTTTCGATTGCTCGTGTCTCAAAACGGAAAAAAAACATAAATGTTGTGGGGGAAATGCCGGAATTCTACCTAAAACACGTGGAAAACCGATCTGGAAAAATTGATATCCATGGTTTTTCCCATATTTTCAATACTTCCCGACCTTTCCCGGGGCTGAAATTTGGTGGGGAATGTTTTTTTGCATCGAGGAAGATACCATAAAAATTCCAGAGCCTTAGCTCAAAATTTGTTTTTCGGCAAATTTTTCTTAAGGGTTTGCCCATCGCACGCGAGAGTACAAACAGGTTGAAACAGGTAGAAACAGGCAGAAACAGGTAGAAACTCCGGGAGTCTAACTTGGCAGGCGCTGATATAGATATACGATTCAGTTTTTCAATCATTCAATATTTGCAGCGCCAATATCCTATTCAAATAAACTTCCTATCGAAATGAATTTTTATGCGCGACGTAAGGTTTGACTTTTCAATATTTCAATATTTGCAACGCAAATATTATATGTACAAAAAAGGGTTTTCATAAGATTAAAAAATTCGCCAATTAACAGATGTAGGTTATAAAGAGAGGAAGGAAACGAAGGAATCGTCACTTTTATTCTCTAGGTGGCTGGCGCCTGCGAACACGATCAGACAAGAAACTCATGAGTAAACGTAAAAGAAATCCCCGTACTTTGAAGCAAACAGTTTCCGAGCAATGTTAATAGTTGCCGAGTGAGGAGTGATGATAGGTTTTTCGGATGTTTTTTCGAAGCAGAGACAGCAAAGTTATTGGGAGGGTTCGGTCGCCTGGACGATATCGGATAACAGGACTCGTCTGTTCCCGTAATGAATATAATAAGGGGAATACCATGTCCCGAAAGAATTTCATAAAAATGGGCAGACGTTTCCGTGCTGCCGATATTCCGGGCCAGCTTCTTTTTTCCATTTCGTCCTCGTGTCGAGGAAATAAGCGACGGCTTCCGCTCTTTCCCTCACCCACGGGATCTCTTCCGCTCTTGCCGGCGAGAACTCGACACCAATAATCCAGATGACAGAGTCGTGAAAAAAAATTCGCCGAAATGAACAAATTTCTCTGGCGGTGTAGGGCAGATCATTCGATGCGAATGCATCGATGCGAATTCGATTTTTCGAGGGCAGGCGCCGTGACCGATCTCGACGCCGAGCGTCCGTGTCATCCTCTTTTTTGTCCTGTCTCCCGAGATGGAATATCGCGACTCCACTTTTTACGAATTTTCCCCGGCCGCCCGTCCAAACCACTGCCGGAGGAAATATGAAGGTCGTTTGTGCGCTCGCTCGTGAATATTTATTAAAAACAGGTTGGCGCCCAGCCTACCGTAAATAGGGCAAGAGCACTTTTAATAATGAAAATAATAAAGGACCTCTCAATCAGTCGGTTCAGGCTCGTCTCTGCTAATTTATGAGTGACAAGCTTCCATTACGAATATAATGAATTTTCGATTTGGAAGGGCAACCAGTGAAAGGCAAAAATATTGAAAAAGAGAAATTGGAGGTTCGGTCCGTGCAGAGTACGCCTGGTCAAATTGGAATCTGATGGGGATAGAAATAAACGAAAGGCATGTCCAAGTCGATGCGTCAGGGGAATCGATGGCGAATTCGATATATAAAAACCTTCGAGTTTCACGCTTTCCATTTCGACGCGACGCGGCGCGGTGCTTTGAAGCGGCAACGTCATTCTTCGCGCCAAGGAGAATGTGAGAAAGCACATCTCTCAGGGGTGAACCATGTCAAGTGGGCTAAAGAAACTTGTTAAGACTTCTGATAAGCCGACCTTCGAAATCCTTTCGCGCAACCCCCCGCGTCGTTCGCCACCGCGGCGATGCTATCATCCGCTTGAACTTCTTAAGAATTTTTGGTGAAAGAATCGAGCTAGACTTCACGATAACTTGGGGATTAAGACATCCGGCAGTGTCGAGGTTCATAGAATAAAAAAGTATTGCCGGAATGCTTCGGATTAGCTTGAAACTTTTGAACACTCGCTGCCAGAGATTTTACTCTTCATGATCCAAATCCTTTATAATGCAAGAAAAGCTTGGCGTAACTTGCTTTGGTACAGGCAAGTGAACGGTACAGGAGAGAAAGGCTTCTCGAAGATAGCTGTTATAGTGACTCCTTGGCAAATTACGATTGGGTAAGAGATCGAAGTCCGAAAGTTTCGCGACATAATTGCGAAACCCTATTAAACTTTGTGAGAGGAGCGGGGCTCGCTCCCCTAGCAATTTTCGGAAGACCCTTAAGTTCAATCGGAGTCGAATCTTGGCGGGTACAAGCACCATTACAAAATATCAGAGACGACCTTTATCCTCGTTCGAAGTGAATGGGGGCTACGCGTTCGCTCCTCCACGCTCGGAGCTTCCGTTCGATCCTTTTTTGCCGCTCGCCATTTTTGCTGAGTCTCGAGAGTGACGTGGACCCATCGAAGGAAATTCCTCTTTCTCCTTAGCGTCGCTTTACCCGGCAGCACTCGGCTGGCACCGATCTCTCCCAATGCGACATGCAAAATTGGCGCGCCGGCGCTCCTTTCTTCCCTTCCCCGAGGCGAACTCCCCACCCCTTCCTTTAGGACCCCTTTAGCCAGTTCCTCCTCCTTCCTCGTTCGCTCCTTTATTCCAATGGAATTTACGACGTCGATGAGCGAGGGAGAACACCTTGCGCGCGACCCCAACATTCGACGGGCCAACGAAATCAGCCGGGATCCTTTTACACGGCTGTCTCGCCAACACGACACTCAAACGAGCTGCCGGGATTACCGGGGATCCGGGAACCCTTCGCCATCCAACCCCCGTGTGAACAAACGCCTGGACCGCACCTCCTTTTCTCGATGCTTCTTTCTTCTTGCGAAATCGACTGCGCGATCATTAGCGACGCTTCGATCCCTCCCCGACCTCAATTCACTGACCCTGTCACTCTTGTAAGATCATCGCGCAAAATCAAAGAAACCCTTGACCGAATTACGAAATTCGCCTCACAGAAATATCGTTATTAATTGTTAGGTTTTTTGTTTTATTAATGCTAGAGTTTCTTGTAGTATGCTGTTGATGTATCATACTGGATATTGCCAGGAAGTAGTAACACGTAGTTCGGCGCGTGTCCGAACTTTTCAGGGAAATAACTTTGAAGACAAAGCCGAGTTCCCCCATGCTCTTGCCTATCGGCTCTGCTGATCTGCGAAGGAACGCAGTGCCGATACGCCTCGAGAAATTTGTCGGCTTGACGAAATTTCGGAGTCCGACGCGCCACTGCGATAAAGTGGAAATGGATGTCGCGGCGAGTTCCCAGTTACCTCGGATTTTTCTCTAACTTCTCGTTATATTGCGTTTCAGTCTCGGGCGAAACTTACTTTCCAAGGAATCTATCAGACCTCATAGAAGGGTACAAGGAAAATCCGAGAAACAGGCAATTCGAAAATAAACTCGGTCCAATCAGCGCATCGCTTTAGAAAATATCAATTCTTTTATATTTTTTCCCCCGATTGATTCATTGTTGCACTTGGTGTTTGTCAGGACGAGGGGAGGGGGGAAAAAGTTCATTTTCCACCATCCATAAATCCAACTTGTTTTTCCTGCGCGCAGAAATTCGCCAACTAGCAGGCGTGTGTGTGTGTGTGTCTGTTTGTGTATGTAGTTTTGGCGAGTCCAAAATTGGCTTGTCCACTCAGCAACTCCCTGTCCTGCTGCGCGAGGAACAGTCAATTTGCTACACGGCTGCTATATTGAAAAGAGTAATGAGTGAGACACCAAAAATAAACGGATCCGCACTCGCACTTGCTAATTGCACGCGGGCCAAGTGTTTTTCAAATATTAACAAGTGTTCTTCTGAAAGTACTGCCTCCTTTGCTTTTCTAGCACTGCTACTCGCAAATATTCGTTATAGTAATCAGACAATTTTACAAAACATATGAAAATTCTGTAGATTATTTGAATTAACATGTATGTGGAGTCATGTTAATAATGCAGGGTTGTACTTTAGTCTATAATTCAAAAGTGAATATATTATCATATTAAAATTCGAAATACAGAGTAATTAGCAAGAGGGTAGTGTCTGGCGCCGCGGGAAAATTCCCGCTCTCGGCTTTATTTCTTTTTCGAATGAAGGGAATGGCGGTATGGCGATAAATAAAAACAGAAATGCAGGTAGAATATGCGCTATGAAACATAATAGACAGAGAGCGGTATCGCGCTGCCACAAAAAATCCATTCCAAGCTGGCCAGTGGCCGTCTGGACTGCATTTCCATCCCCCGGCTCTCTCTCTCTCTCTCTCCGCTTCTACCACCAAATTTAACAAGTAATATTTTGGAATTTTTTATATTGCGCCGCCGAACCTATGTCCATAAATTTGAGGACGAAATGCGGTAGCGCGGCTGGACACAGGATGAGCCCCTCCGTACGCGTGTTCAGAAAGCTGCGGAGAGAGTTTTTTGTTTGGCCGCTGGTACGTACGCCTCGACCAAAAGTAATTTCCGCTTGTTTATTGCGCTGGCTATGAGGAGAAATGGATATTCCGAACCTATCGCGATCGCCAACCGCTCTTTTCTGCCAAGTGCGAACCACCCTTGCTGCAGATGCTGCTCTACAACATCATTCGCTAGCCCCGCCAAGCAGCTTGTCCCAACCACTTTTTTCAAAATCGTACACAAGAGAGAAATTCTCCACTGTAATCTCGAATTATAAGCTTGTATTGTGCGCGAAGTTCTCAGTGGTTTTCGTTCTACTTTTTGAGCGGGACACGAAAGAATTGTAACATGTTGTGTTAGATAACATAAACTCGTACTTCAGACTAACTTACACGGTAGAAATTTATTGATGTTGGCCCCGTGGCTAATACAGGCTTAGAATTTCCTTTGTTTAATGGCGAGTTTCCAGTCGCAGTTAATTATTTTCTTCGCTGGTAAACTATGCGAACTATAATCCAACTTTTAAAAATAGGGAAACATCTGTCTTCGTTTCTGCTTCAAGCTCTACAATTTATCAGGCTATAACTTAATAGAGATATATTAATATTGCTCATCTAGCATGAAGAACTGCTTGGGGAAAGGGTGTTTGGGACTATACTATGGGTTGTAAGGCCACAGCTTCCGATGTAGTTCGGAGAGTCCGCTAAATGTTGAGATATACTTGATGTGTGGATCCAGTTGAATATTCGAAACGAGTGTATTTGGTGTTGAGATATGTAGCTCTTAAAAGGGCTGATTAGTACAGTAAGTACGTCCACTCGCTTCTGTGGCTGCTATGGTAAGAGCGCTGATGAATTTGCGGATACAGCTTAAGTGCTAAAATTTGGTGGTACCGGTGCACCAATCAGAAGCGAGGAACTCAAAGAATGATCCTCTGAGGAACTACGTTGATATTTTGCTGGTCGCTGTATGGGTAGCGGGAAAGTACATTTGGGGGTGCGAGGGTGCGAGGCGCAGGTACTCGCCAACCTCCAAGAGGTTCCGCTGGTCGGTTCCGCGAAGACGAGTTTATTGGGGGTACTATGTGCAGGTACGCTGCGGAACCGGAGTCGATTGGTATTTTCACGTTCTCGGAAAGCAATATAAAAATAAGACTACAATCCAGATGGAAAGCAGCTGGCAAAGTTAATTACTAGTCACGTACATTCCGCCCGCCTTGAACGACTACGTTCAACAAATATTCAAGGGGTGAGCAATAAAATGAGATATAAACTTAAGACTAGACGAAAAGAAAGTAAACGCATATAAAGACATTGGACATAAATGTTCGCACTGAAAGATGAAAACACTAATTAGCTGAAGGCTCGTCGTCGGAGCTGGGTAAGGGTGCTAGATATTTCACGCTTCGCTTGTAGGTACCGCGATTGGTTTTGACGGTCACGACTCTGATGATTTGGTCAGCACCTGGATGAACTTCAATGATGCGACCAAGTTGCCAAGTAAATGAAGGACAATGATCGTCCTTTACTAAAACCAGCTGACCGATTTTAATATTGGTAGTAGGTCCATTGTGCCACTTTTGTCGGACTGTTAGTTCATGCAAATAATCCTTGGACCAACGGTCCCAAAAATGTTGCTTCATAAACTGGACGTGTTGCCAGTGTGAAAGACGGCCAGGTTTGAGATCACGTAAGTCGTATTCAGGCATACAAGTTATTTCATCACCAATTAGGAAATGTGCAGGAGTTAACGTAGACAAATCGTTTGGATCGGAAGAAAGTGGTGTTAAAGGACGGGAATTCAGGATACCCTCTATCTGTACCATGTAGGTCAGTAAGGCTTCATACGAAAGTAATGTGTCGCCGATGATGCGTATGAAATGACGCTTAAAAGATTTAACGGCGGCTTCCCATATTCCGCCGAAATGGGGCGCTCGAGGTGGAATCAAATGCCACGTAATTTCGTCATTTGCCAATGACGATTGAACCGCATAAGTGTGATGAGAATTATTAATAAAAGCATACAACTCCTTAAGCTCACGCTTAGCGCCTACAAAATTAGACCCGTTATCAGAATATAAATTTGAACATTTGCCACGCCTAGCAAAAAAGCGTCGCAAAGATGCGAGAAAAGCATCCGTAGTCAAGTCTCCTACCAACTCTAAATGTATAGCTCTGGTAGCTAAGCATATGAATACTGCGATGAAAACCTTGATTTTTCGTTGATTCCGATGAGTTTTTTCCTTAATGAATATCGGCCCACAATAGTCAACTCCAGTATCGTAAAAAGGTCGTTTAAGGTTGACCCGAGGCGAGGGAAGATCTCCCATTTTGTACCTTGGAAAGGTTGGGTTGACCTTATGGCATCGTACGCAGGTATGAATTAGATGCTTAATGCGATTAATGGCGTTTGGTATCCAATATTTTTGCCGAATAAAACTTAGAGTGGCTTGATTTCCTGAATGGAAGTTAACCTGGTGTGCATGATGAATAATTAGATCAGATACGTGATGCTTGCACGGCAATAATATAGGGTGTTTAGTATGGTAAGGTAAATTGGCATGTTTCAAACGGCCACCAACTCGAAGCAAGCCTTCGTCATCGATGAAAGGACTTAAGAATTTCAGATTCCCGCGGTAAGAATCCTTGGAGTTTAGGGAAGCAAGTTCGGTTTGAAATCCCTCACGTTGGACTTGTTTTAGTATGACTAACTCGGCATTGCGTAATTCAGAGACTGAAAGAGGTCCTGAGTGACCTTCGTGTTTTAAAGCATTGTTAACGAATCGTAAACAATACGAGATGACTCGTTTCAGGCGTGTATAATTCGAGAAGCGCGAAAATACAAGGCACGGACTTGTAGTGGAAATGCAACTAATGCACGCCTTCATCTCTGGAATGTTGTGTACGGTGAATTTCATGTTGGGCCACATGTTACTATTCTGAATCAACCAAGATGGTCCCGAGAACCATATTTTGCTGTTTAATAGTTCTGGAGAAGTGAGACCGCGCGATATTAGATCGGCAGGGTTATCCTCTGAAGGCACATGTCTCCAATCGGATGGATTGGAGTGTTTTTGAATTTCGGTAACTCGATGAGCTACGAATGTCTTTAACAGATGTGGTGAATTATTGATCCACGACAACGCTATTGAAGAGTCACACCAAAAATGACTTGAGTTAACGGTGATTTGATGCAAGGCCCTTAGACATTTTTTATATAATTGTACTAACAGTACAGCTGCGCATAGCTCTAATCGAGGCAAGGTTTGTGTCTTAACTGGTGCTACTCTAGATTTTGCCGCAATCAGTGCTGAAGTGATCATTGAGGTTTTTCGTGACGTTGATCGTAAATAAATACATGCGCCATACGCCAGCTCACTAGCGTCACAGAAACCATGAATTTGAACCTCATTGGAAAAGTGACAAATGGTTATGCGCGGTATCTTTAATTCACTTAGCAAGTGTAATTGTCGTTTATACGTTAGCCAAGCATTGACGAGATGTTGCGGTAACTCGTCATCCCAATCCAGTTTGCATTGCCACAATCGTTGAATTAAAATCTTGGCTTTAATTATGATGGGCCCTAATAGACCGAGGGGGTCGAAAAGGCGCGCTGTTTCGCTCAGCAATACTCGTTTTGTTAAGCGACCATCGTGGCTAGGAACGCGGATTCTGTACGTGATATTGTCCGCGTTAGCATCCCAACAAATGCCTAAAATAGTTACAATGGATCCGGTATCCAATTCAATACAGGATTTCTCGGTGACATGAGGTAATCCTTCTAACAGTTTTTTGTTGTTGGAGGTCCATTGTCTGAGATGGAAACCTCCGTATTCGCAAAGTTTGATAAGTTGGTCACGTAATTTTAAAGCTTCGGATATTGATGACGCTCCCGTCAACAAATCATCTACGTAAAAATCGTTGCGTAGTATTTTAGCAGCGATGGGATAGGTTTGGGCTCTGTCTGAAGCCAATTGAGAGAGAGTACGGATAGCTAAAAAAGGTGCACACGATGTTCCGTATGTGACCGTATTTAATTGATAGGCTTTCAAAGGTTGGTCTGGATTTTCTCTCCATAAAATCTGTTGGTACATGCGATCGTTCTTGTCTATCAAAATTTGCCGATACATCTTTTCGATGTCAGCACAAAGGACATAGGCATGAGTACGAAAGCGTAATAAAATTGAAAATAAATCGTCCTGTATAGTAGGACCGACCATTAGCACTTGATTTAACGATATTCCCGTGGTTGTTTTGGCTGATGCATCAAATACAACCCGTAACTTTGTGGTTAGGCTTCCTTCCTTTAACACCGCGTGATGTGGTAAAAAGAAACCTTTAGTCGAGTCTATGCTGTCGATTTCCTCCATGTGTTCTAATGCTAAATATTCCCGCATAAACGCTACATATTGCTGTTTAAGCTCAGGACGTCGATTGAGCGAACGTTCCAACGAATAGAAACGTCTTAGTGCTAGTGTATGTGAGTCGCCCAGTAACTCATGATTGTTTCTAAATGGTAATTTGACTGTATATTTATGAGTACGCTCATCGTGACTGACATTATCGATATAATGTTTCTCACAAGCTGACTCCTCAGATGAAAGAATAACCTCATCGACGTTCTCCTCAATGCTCCAAAACCGTTCGATAAGTTTGTGCAATTGCCCCGTAGACACCAGAGATGGACTCAAAGGTGCCGAGTGTTTTGAACTAGTCTCTGATACTATCCAACCGAGGACTGAGTTCTGTAGTATCTCCCATGCAATTGGGTAATTATCCGCGGTGATCTCTAGTGCTTCCACCTTCTCTGCTGCTCTGCCAGTTAGACATGATTTTAAGTACATTAACTTCTGTTCTTCCTTGAAGTTAATGTTATCGTGAACGATTGATTTGAATGTATCTGCAAAGCTTGGCCATGCTTCGTACGATCCGCTAAACGTCGGAAGATTAAGGGTTGGAAGCCGTACTTGTAATTCTAATGGGCTGGTTGAAAATTGCGCATTAGAATTTGTGGGCGAGAATCGATGCTGAGTTGAGAATTGTGGCTTGATATTTTGTACAGTCTGTGCATCTACTATTGCATGCGCTCGTCCTATGATATCGTAATACGTATCTTCAAAATCGATACGCTCTCCGAAACGCGTGTCGTACTCTTCATCGGAAGCTAGTCTTTCGAGTTCCGATTGAATGGCATCAAATTGTATAAAATCGGCTTCTATACCTCCGATCCGTGCTTTAAAACCTGCTAGGTTTGACGGTGGATCTGATTCTACATGTTCTAGTGTTTTCGTAAATGTCGTTAGTTTCCCCTTGATAGTCGCACGTTTGCGTACTAATTCCTTAACGTTTGGTTCGCTATGATTAGCAGGCTGGTGGGTCGCCATGGTACTGGGTTTTACAGGAGAATGCACAAGTGACATAGGAATTGGTGGGATTGGTGATATAACTTGTATTAATACGACTCACGTTGTGATACTCCTGAAGTTGCTGCTGTTGTTGTTGCGGATGACGCTGCTGAACCGCAACTCCTCTTCGTCCACCAAATGTGGGATTGATCCACTGTGTTATCCTTGAACGATGATCCTTGACTCGTATCACCGTTGATGTGTTGTCTTGAGGAACGATTCCTCCCGATGGTTCACTGGCCGGTTATACGTTGCCGGTTCCCAGAGATGAGTATATTAATCAGTTTCCGTTATACGTTGCGGAACACTGATTCACTTCACTGTGGTTTAGAACTGAGTTTTGTTAGAATCTCTGTTCTGCTTCCGAATCCTCGAATGATGGTTACTCGTTGCCACCCTCTTGGATTGGCGATTGTGTTGTTTAGCGACCACTGAATGTCGTGGTGCTCACTAGTCACTGTCTTCTCGTCTCCCTTGGAGAGCTTGGTTGCTGGATCCACTGCTGTGTTGTTAGAGCCACTGCTCCAATTGTCCTCGTCGTGGTTATTCGTTGCCACCCTTGGACTGTTGATAGTGTTGTTTGAGCGTCCACTATACGTTATGGCGCTCACTGGTCACTGCCGCTTCGTCTTCCTTGGAGAGCTTGGTTGCTGCATCCGGCTCGAAGGACCAAAATGTTTGGGACTATACTATGGGTTGTAAGGCCACAGCTTCCGATGTAGTTCGGAGAGTCCGCTAAATGTTGAGATATACTTGATGTGTGGATCCAGTTGAATATTCGAAACGAGTGTATTTGGTGTTGAGATATGTAGCTCTTAAAAGGGCTGATTAGTACAGTAAGTACGTCCACTCGCTTCTGTGGCTGCTATGGTAAGAGCGCTGATGAATTTGCGGATACAGCTTAAGTGCTAAAATTTGGTGGTACCGGTGCACCAATCAGAAGCGAGGAACTCAAAGAATGATCCTCTGAGGAACTACGTTGATATTTTGCTGGTCGCTGTATGGGTAGCGGGAAAGTACATTTGGGGGTGCGAGGGTGCGAGGCGCAGGTACTCGCCAACCTCCAAGAGGTTCCGCTGGTCGGTTCCGCGAAGACGAGTTTATTGGGGGTACTATGTGCAGGTACGCTGCGGAACCGGAGTCGATTGGTATTTTCACGTTCTCGGAAAGCAATATAAAAATAAGACTACAATCCAGATGGAAAGCAGCTGGCAAAGTTAATTACTAGTCACGTACAAAGGGCAAAGCGAGAATGATCGCTGATAACGTTCGACTTGAATGTCGGCGGGCGATAGGGGTGGCGTTTTCAGGGGTAAAAAAATCGCGTATCGCGTTGCCTGTTTACGTTTCGCAGGGTTTATATCTGCGAGCGTTGGCTCCGCGTGATTTATGGCTCATAAACGTATCCCACGTGCCGACCGATTTCCATAGATACACAGTGCCGTGTGTGAAGGCATGCGTGTACGTGCCGGTTCGAAGCGTTATTGCGAGACTGGATGCGTATATTCGCTTTGCACAATCAGCGGATTAAATCGTTGCCCGAGCAACACGCCGGCCAACCAGCCTCGTTTTTGCGACTGCCAGGTTTTTTTGTTTACTACTAGCTCTGTTTAAAATTGCCCCTTGTTCGGACTCATTAAATTGTTGCATTATTTAAAATAGACTCATTTAAGCGCGAGAAGTTTCAGATATCAAAGATGTAATCTGCGAGCATCTTTATTATAAGTAAGGCTAATATCATTATTTATCCTTCGTAATTCTGTATTATTTTATTTACGCTTATTTGTCTTTATATTTTTATATTTCCTCCCTCGCTGAATGTAATGCCGAGTATTTTAATGGCGCATTGTTTTTCCAGTAGTCTGCCTGCTGCGAGGCAGTGCAATCCAAGATGTTACTTCGTTTTTTGACTGCAAAAACTAGTGTTGGCTAGATTTAACTAGCCTTCAACTGTTAAATATTAAATGAGCGTCTCCGTTGTCTGTGAAGGTGTTTGGTGCATAAAAATGGTAGGCGTCTTCAGCGCGGCATATTAAATCAGCGGCAGGATGCCGGACGTTTTGCGGCCTTAATGCCAGCGCCGCGCCGCGCCGGGGCTTTAGTAAATTTAAATAATGCTCGCGAATCGTTGCAGCTCGTGAACACCTGATGAATGCTGCGGCCCAGAAATTTTTCATTTCGAGTAGACGCGACGAGGAGGAGAGCTTCTTCCTGCGCATTGATATTACGCTCTCGGCTGTAATGTGCTTATTCCACTTGCAACCTCATAAATCCAGTGCGGTCTGTACGCTCTGTCAGTGTGCAAGTAGATTCACCAGCTTTCACGTTTCCATGATTAATATCGCCACTATGAATAATCCGCAAAATGCGACGTTCTAGTGGCTGTCCCGAAAGTATGTTAACAGCCCGACTTGTTCGCGATGCAACTGCAATCCTACCGCTGGCGAAACTTTCCAACTCATTTACATTTGATATTAGTCAGCCTTAGTACGTGTCTGATTATAATTTTTCATTGTTTCTAGAGTCGGTACAAGGTGCTGTTGATACGAAATTTCTTATTAGTGAGGAGATGCAAGGTTGCAGTAGTTTGTAGCGAAGCGTCAGATCTGCCAGTACAAGAATCCTTTCTGCATTCCACCTGAACGAAACACTTGACACGCGTAGTCTTTTCTGTCAGGGCGATTCTATAGAAATCCTATTGTCCGTGTCCCGTATTAGTCTGATCAATCCGTCGGCCGTTCCACCGCTACCATTTACGTACAATACAGCACTTATCTTAAAAGCTCGAAAGCCCAGCCGACGCGCACTCACAGAGCGATTCCATCAGCGGCTGAAAAAGATTACGCGCGAAAATGCGGATAGTTGGACAGGCAGGCGGCCGGTCGGAGGGAGAGCAAAAAGGGGCTTCTAGGCCAAGCGAGAATCTGTCCTCGATTCGAGATCCGCCCTGAAAACAGGGATGGATGCGTCGAAATCCCGAATGTACAAAGATATTCTACGCTTTTCAAACTATGTTAGATGCAAGAAACTTACATAGCAAAGACAGGGCTTTGGATGTCAAAGATTTGTGACACGTTCACTACACGCTAAGTCAGCAGTGTAGCAGTGTAGCTCAAATTTCTCTTCTTCATTTCTCCAACACCGATCAGTAGAAATTCGCCGATCGCAGTTCGGTTTGCACTTGAACCAGCGAAAGACAGATTATCAAGCAAGTAGTTCACCGTGAGTGCTTCGGTCTCATTAGGAGCGCCAAGTCTGCCAAGACTTATGCTCACGAAATGTGACCCAGATATTCTTGCAGGCGGCTACCTTTAGCCCTTGCGAATTCTCGAAAGTAAGTCTAGAATTTGTTAGAGGGGGTGGGTGCGGGTTGGTAGTCGCCGATTTCCTGGCTACATGGTGGAAGAGTTTTCATGGTCGGGCGCCGTAATCCCCGGGTAATCCCGTGATAACGCACAGTACAACTCTATCGCGCAGCTCGTATCAGACAATGCGAAACATCTCGGCGTGGGCGAGGGGAAGGCGGAGGGTTGGGGAGGAGGAAGGGTGGCCCTGATGGTACACTCCTATCTGGTACTAGTGCCAGTACTAGTGGGAACTGCCGACTTGGCGGGCGTGGATAATAACCGGTGAACGCTGCACCCTGACGTGTTATAACGGTAGCCCGTTATTGCACCTGATGCCTTGGAATTCCTTTCCCAGCTACCCTCACTTATTCATCCACCAGCGCCACTGGAAATTCTCAACCCCCTTCGCCCCGCGCACGCACCCGAAATTAATGTGTGTCGTCGCACACACATACACATAACGTTTTAAAGATGTCTTCTTTATACAATTTTTACGTCTATACGTTTTAAAGATGTCCTGTCGAAGACGTTTCAAAGATGCTGACATTTTAAAGTTTGAATTTTATACTTTTTGAACATTTTAAAAATGGGTTTAATTTACTTATGACTTTGGGTGGCTAAGGCTTCGGAGAGCGAGGAATATCCTCGGAATTGCAGTCGGCCGAGGAAAGCTTGTCTGCTCTGTCGAGAGTTCAATTCGTATTGAATGAAATATGATGAATGAATATTTCCAATGAGAGGTTATAAATGTAAAAGCTTGCGAGTGTAATGGCTCGACGTGACTCTCTCGTCGATAATAATTATACGCTGTGTTTTCATTGGAAAGAGAGTATTATTGTATGTGTGTGATTAATTGGAATCTAGTTAATAATACAGTAATGTTATTACAAATACGCAGAAGCGAAACTCGACTATTAGGTATCTTTATTGAACTTTCCAGCATGATATTCTTCATACGAATTTATTACAATACCGTCATGAATCACAGTATATTGATTTTGTACAAGAATCGACAGAAAAGACAAATATTTCCATCACGCAATTTCGTCCCAATTAAATTCCATTAAATACTGAATTTGTATTATAAATGATTGTCATTCTATAGTACGTTTCATATTTTAAATGATTTCTTAAAAATACCTATGGTTCATCGTGGCAGCTGACTTTTCATAGAGATATTGCGCATTGGTTTATGAACTGATGAAAGAAATGAGCGCAGGTTTCGACAGGTTTCGACAGGTCTCGACAGGTCTGAGGCTCTCCTTGCAAGTGAAATTCCATTGAAGCGTGAGTGACGATCACTGCTAGAGGAGAGTGTTTGCGAGTCTGGCTCTGGTAAACTAAACTCTGGTGCTCGTAAACTCGCAGTGCGTGATGTAGCGATGAAAGATGGGCCGGGATCGATGAGTGGAGACGAACGTTGATGATGAGACGGGCATCGCGCGGTTAGATAACAGGGCGCAGGTGAGAGGGGACGGCCGTCAATCTCTCGGGCATCCCGGCGAGGATCGCCTGGTTTCAGCGAGCTCATAAATAATCAGGCTGCTCGTACTCCTGTCGACGCTCGTCGACCCGACGTTGTAAACAATATCGCGGCATGCCGCGCCGCGACGTCCCTCCAAATTTGACGTCCCGCCAGCCAAACATGCTACATCCGCCACCGAAATATCTATATCTCGCACACCTCCACGTCCAATTGGGATTTGCCTAAGGCCTCCCGTCCACTATTACAGCCTTTCACTTCACTGATTATTTAACGGATAGTTTGCCTCAGTATTAACACTAACTGTACTGGCGATTACACGTGGAAATTTCTATAGTAAGCGGTGGAATGATCGCTTATGAAATGCAGTTTATATTCTTTCGATTCTTGTGCATCTGATTCTTGTTAGTTGAACGCGAGAACAAACGCAGAAAGTAATATTTGGATAATAGTAAAAAGAAGTATAAATCTATAGGTTTGTTTTTAACAGGAACAAAAGGAACATGTGTACCAAACGTTCGGTACGATTGGTGTTAGTTTGCTCCACTTCTCATCGGCATTCATGCTCAATCGTATTGAAAACTCTGATAGAAATGCTACTATCGATTTGCGTGAGCTATTTTTACTTAATTGTGCACGGGCTTGCTTTTGTTTAAAATGCATGTGTGAATAGCATTCTCGCTGCTCTAGAATATTCCATTGGAAATTGCAAGATTTCGAGAGTTTTTTGGATGTATATCATGCAATGCTAAACCAATCTATCTTAGCGAGAAATGTTTAGAGTTGTTGGGCGTGCTACTGTAAAAGGGAGAAAAGTTTATCTCACGTGGAAGTCGACCTAATTTAATTTTGCATACATGCTTTCCCTGGCTGTAAATATTCATTTTCCAATTTATGTCTACTTCCTTATTCTCGAGAATATACGAGACTCACGTACCTGTTCGATGGTTGCGCGCATGCAGACATTCCGACTACTTTTCATATTTCACTCTCGCTTGGCAGCAAAGAGGAATTCGCCTCTAGTTGTCTGGTTATTATTACCTTTCGGCACATCTTTCTACGAACCTTGTTAATTTCGTCAAAGGAATTCCGTAGCTTTCCCAGGGACCAACAATGAATACCTATGGTTCATCGTGGCAGCTGACTTTTCAGAGAGATATTGCGCATTGGTTTATGAACCGATGAAAGAAATGAGTGCAGGTTTCGACAGGTTTCGACAGGTTTCGACAGGTCTGAGGCTCTCCTTGCAAGTGAAATTCCATTGAAGCGGGAGCGATCACTGCTAGAGGAGAGTGTTTGCGAGTCTGGCTCTGGTAAACTCTGGCTCTCGCAATCACTAGATTAATTCTTCTTCGTCACTTAATTGACGAAAATCTAGTGTTAATTATGTGAAACGTGAGTTAGTTAAATGGAGGGATGAGAAAGTGGCAAACTGGAAATTACAGTAGTATAGTGATGCTATAAAGTATTGGGTTTGGGAATGGCAGGAGAGTTCATGGCAATTTGTTAGGGGGCCCGGAATTTCTGTAACGAATTTTCGGAGCTTTCGATAGGGCGATGGGAGGCAGCAGAGGGGAGAGAGGGGAAGGTTGGCCGGGCGACAATAATCGCTCGGATAAACGTAATAATCGATGATATATCGGGGAAAGGGCGACCGCGGATATCATTACAGCACGCACCTCAAACCCGGCATAATTATGGGCAAGCAAATTAGGCCACGGTAATTATGTTATTTCTCCGCTTTTGCCGTGACGGCCGTTTCGTTTACGGATTGCACTAATTAACTTCGCGCCGGCCGCGCCACTCGTTGATATCCAGCACGGCATCGTGTTCATTAAATTATTGCCAATTCCGTAACTTTCCTGGCAACTTTCCTGCACTCGCCGATCTACCCGAGCACTATTCGTTTTCGCGCTGATGACATTTTCAGGTTTAGAAACTAGTTACACTCGGCTGCCTGGCTCGACCGGTGTTTCCAACGCCGCAGCGCTAGTGAACGCGCCTATCGAAAGCAACGAATGCCATAACGATTAACCTAACTAGTTACTATCAATTAATACATTTTGGGAAGAACACACTCTGCAAATACTGCCAGCGAATTTACCAATCGACAGATATTCACTATCCACATCCAACGGATACAGAGTTTAAATAAATGCCCCTGAATAAAAGTCTCATCTATATTAACTAAACCCGAAACTAAACCCGAAACAGGGTGTAGAAAATAAAAGTATATCCAGCGGTAAACAGGAACGGAAAAAAGAAGGCAGGAGCAAGCGGAGATTAGTTGACGGTGCACGTGAAACGTAAAATTATGGCTGGCAGGAGGAAGAGGGTGGCGACGCGATTATCCTCGTTCGGGGATTACTGGGGGTTCGCAAGCATATCCTTAAAATGAATTGCAGCTCAGCCGAGTGGAGGAGAGAGAGGGAGAGATAAAGATAGAGTGAGAGAGAGAGAGGGAGGAGAGCGGCGGGTGAAAACCACAGTGCGGAGAGGGCGCATTAAACAGCCGGCGGAGGCACGTTCTCGTGCAAAACAATGAGAGACTATAGAGAGCGCTGGCGACACGTACGTCGACTGGACAAGATTTACGGCGGTGCGGCTTTCCGCGGCGCTTTGTCTCGCAACACGACGCGGATAAGACGCCGTCGGATTCCAAGCTGCACGGCACGTATGCGCCGAGCGTCGAGCTCCCTTATACCAACAACCGAAATTCTGCCCACCGAAAAAGCACCGACACTATTTTATTTCCTCCCCAGTCTGCTCCTTCTGTTCTCCTCTCAACACCCAAAAGCAGCTCCTATTCCTGATGCTCCCGTATATGCTAGCAACTTTTCCCGATGGGATTTCCTCGCAGCATTCAACCCTTAAACTGTGCACATGGTTTAGCTTACATTTGTTTTTATCTGGTTTTCTATAATAGAAAATTATTCAAGGCACCGTTTATTGCCATATTCAATATAATTGAAACGTTTATGTGGAAAAAATGATTATGTATAAAGACGAATCTCCAGGCACAAGGCTTCTCCAGAACTTGCTTTATTAAATATCTACAATCGAAGCACCACACGATATTGCGATAACTATGAGTAGTAAATACAGGAATATGAGGAAGATCGCAATTAAGCGAAGCCATTAAGGGCTTGGTAGCAAAGTTTTGCCAGCCACTTATACCGGTGCAGATAGTGGATAGGAGGATAATTTACGAACCAGCAGGGAGCTTAAAGGAATCTGTTTCTGTTTATGTTGCAGGTGTCCTGGATGCGTAAGAGGGACATGCACATCTTGAGTGCCGGCGTCTATATGTACACCTCGGATCTGAGGTTCCAGGTGACTACTCCGGACAAGTCCGAGAACTGGACCTTGCAGATCAAGTCGCCGCAGGAACGGGACTCGGGGGTTTACGAGTGTCAGGTCAGCACTGAACCCAAGATGTCCCTGAACTACAGCCTCAACGTAATCGGTAAGTGGATCCTGAATTATTCACTCGGCCCACCTAAATCGCACTGCCGAGCATTGATTTTCAGACCGCACAACCTTCTTACATGACTCTCCCGTTGCCGCAGTCATTATCGGCCGCGCATTAGTTCCGTGTGACTTGTGTATCGTTTTTAGTGGAAACTCCGAGACATTAAAGTCTGATTTAGGTCGCATTCGAGTTTCACTCGAAGTACGATAACCTCTGTGATAGTTGATGGCGATCCATTATTTATTCGTCTTTGACTTCCCAGTTCGACTTACCATCAGGATTGGAATACTAAAATAACATTGCCGGTTTCTCTTTTAAATTTTAGCGTAATTTCTAAAAATGTAACTTCATAATACACTTAGGCTATGCCGAGGTTTTCTTAAAAGCCTTGTATTAATAACAGCTTTGAATAATTGAACGCGTGAGGAAGGATTTAATTGTCAGCTTCATCCGACTTACAATTTACGGGTACTCCCACGACGAAGACAGTCTGGCGGGTGTCTTGGTAATTCTATCATGCAATTCAGTGAAATTAATTTCTCGAGTCGTGGTAATTCTGGGAGAGAGAAGCACGCGAATGCTATCGCCACCGAGAGTTTCATTCAAGCAAGCACTTCTATCTCTCTTCTTTCTTGCCCTGTCTAATCAAGCCTTGGGGTATGCAATATCTCCCTAGAATTCTAGGGAGAGCCATTCATGCGGAAGGTCGACAGTGCACTTGCCCTGCGTACGGTGCGGTGCGTTCGTAGTAATCGAAAAAGCTGGTGGCTGATGCGACGGGAAGAAATGTGAAATGGTCAGGGAATGGAGAGGAATAGAAAGAGCGCGGCAATCCGTCGAGAATCGGTTGGTAGGGAGTCGCAAAAAAGGTGGGTTTTCATTTTCCGGGTAGGATGTCGCGCCAGCAGCCGTTGGGCTCTCGCACCTCTCTCGCCAGAGAAAAGGTGTGCTCGCCAGAGCGAAGAGGGTGCGGACCGGAATGGATTTATCTGCTTCCGCTCGACAGCCAGCGTAAATGCGCCGGAGCCGCGGAGACAAGCGTTGACATTAAAATCTAAGCGCGATAGGAAAGGAAGCCGCGAGAAAGAGAAAGAGGGGCAATGTCAGTGAAGCCTGAAAAGCCTGGTGAATTGAAACGAAACGCATGGGAAAGTCTCCGCGAATGATGGTCTCTCTGATACCATGTTGAACAGATGGGTGGCTTCCCGAACACGCATTGCCAATCGTAGATCATTTCTTTAGCACTTCCTTCTTACAAGAAGAGACCTGTCAGTTGTGATTATAAGTTTTTTTTGTATAAGTTCGTAAATCATTTTAGAATACTTCCCTAAAAATTTGTCTGCCTTAATCGACTATAGGAATTTGTCAAAATTATAAAAAAAACCTGATTCATAATGCTCATAATGTGATGAACATTTGAAATCATGATTAGATAGATGTAAATCGCAAATACACCAAATCATGATCGACAATTGCAAACCATGATTAGATGTAAATCGCAAATACACCAAATCACGGTTGAGTTCGTGGGAAACATTTGTGCGGTTGGAAATCCATATTTCTGTAGTAGAATGCCATAATGTACGAGGGTGTGTGCGATTGTATACATTTTGCCAGAATTGGGTTACCGAAAATTATAGTTGAATTCCAAGGTAATTTAATATTATGACGTTCAGTTCAATTAATATTACTGTTCCTACCATTTTCTGTAGTGAGGAAAGCGGATCTGATACGCACTTGTGATTCTCGATGGCAGTTTAACTAAATTCGATTAACGCACTGGCAAATGAAAAATTCTTGTTGATCACACTTTAACATCATCCGTATTAATTTCATTTAATTAAACTCACTCAGGTTAAATGCGATAAACTTATCCGGCAATTAACGATCAGTGATGGACAGCTTTTCCGAGAGCGGGCGCGAAATAATTTGTAATTTCACCAGATTCGTAGTATAATAAAATCACTAGTCTTCTCCATTAAATAACTACTATGACATATTTACTAGACTGGAGACAGATAGAGAAGCGCACAAAGTATCTTGTCAAACCAGCCTAATTGAGTGTCTCTCATTGAAATATTTACACCAGAAAGCCGCGACCGCCTTACAAAAACACTGCTCTTTTTTGCCGCTCGGTGAAACGCAGACGGTAGAAATGAAACATCATTGTAGGAGCGTTTCACGCGCCGGTGGATTTCAAGCGCACTCATTACTCGCTCGAGTTGTCGCATTAATCAGTAAAGTAAACGCACGATATTCGGCTTTGAAAAAAGGGTGGGAGAGAGAGGGAATGTGAGACAGGAGGGTGGGGGGAACAGTCGTGGGAATGGGAGGAAGTTTTGTTCAGTCATTCGGGTGACACGCACTCGCGGCACTGCACAGGCCAAACAGTAGAAGCGCAAATTTTTTGTGTAACCAACATTAACGTTGCTCGCGCGCTCTCGTCGACTGCTAGTTTTCGCGTGGCGAGGCGTCGCGACGCCCGATTCGAATCCAGTGGAACAATGTTTGCATCGTTACCGAGCCGCGCGTGTATACCCGGAGAGAGAGAGGGAGAGAGCGGGGATTTTTCAACAGGGAATCACGACGGCTTCCAGTTGATACTGTGCGTGGATCCCGTCGGATTAATCGTTCATCATAGATCCCTGATCCAGAATAGCACGAGGATTCCGAGCTCTCCCGGCAATTCGTTACATTTCGTTTAATAGGGTGGCAGTGCGCGCGTGCTTTGTTAGCAGTTAGCAGTGTTAGTGCGTGTCCCCTGGCCTCGTATTTCCCCGAAGGTTAACCCTTCAAATTCGCCGTACTGTAATCCGACCGGCGCGGTGGCGCGGCGTGGCACGGTCGCTGCCTCGGGATCGCACGGTTTCATGTGTCCAATGCACTGATAAGCATGCGAGAAAAATTGCCGCTCATTTTTCTGTCCGCTCACGCGCGCACTCTCAGACATTTCGTTGAACACAGTGACGGTTGTGTTATTATTAGAGGCATGTGGTTCTTCTGTACACGACACGACAGATGTTTCAACTTCTAATACGAATTATAATCCTCAGAATTTTTATGCGAAGTTAAGACTCGCAAACTATTTCATTAGGCGCATTGCAAAGTTATTATACATTCTTCCAATTTTAGCGGGACAATAGTAAATGAAAAGGAAGAAAATAAAAGCCTTCGGGATAGTCTCAAAGTCTAATTAAAATTTGTCAGTTTTCCTTTCTTTGGAGACGTGTTAAGCCTTGACCGAGTGGCGTCGGATCTAAAGTGCTAATTTCGTAGTCGCGGGACAATAGCGTAGGAATTGGGATCGAGAATTGTATGCAGATGGGGAGTGGAAAGTCTTTAAGTCCTTGGGGGTCTCACTTTTCCCGGTAATTGTACTTTCCAAGAAGAACAGGTCGATAGAACTGAAGGGTCACGCTGTGATTCGTGAAAGGGTTGAAAGGGAGATGCAAACGAATAATCCTTTCGGATGAGCTCTAGCCAATATTAATTAAGGTTGATCACAGTATTAATTGTCATTCGTAATTGCCAGTTAGAGCTGAAAGCAATGTCGCCACCTTTTCTCCGTGAGCTCCTTTCTCTGTCAATTGGATTTCTGCCTTGTTCCCGCCGACTCTAACCGAATTGTTCGAAGGGTGGCTGGCCCTAATGTGGCTTCGCGTGTGGTCTGATGAAGTTGCCCTCCCCGACAGGATTACACGTGTCAAGTGCGGATCTGTTCAGGAATCTGACAGATGAAAAGGCTGTGGAAACGCATTGCACAAGTCTTTTATTAAATCATTAATTTCGAAGCTTTGCAAATTCTATCCTTTAAAGTCGTATCACGTATTTGCAAATTACATTTCACATCAGTAAAAGTGTCCGCAATATTTAACAGTACCCTCAATTTTTGTAAAAGATAATTACAGTTCACTTCAGCGTGTTTCATTCACCTTTTAATGAATAAAGACCTTCTGATTGGTTCGTTCGCTGACGTTCATGTCATTATATCAATGATCGCGTACGAAATTAAGCGAAGCGCGGTCAAAAGTTCGATGGGCGATTGCGACCGTTGATTTATAGGGATAAATTATCATAAATAGCGGAGCCGTGCCGCCGGGTAAAGCTCATGAAACCCACTGATGATTCTAAACAGCACGCTGCCATTACTTATCCATAGATTAAGCGCGCCATAGTGATCATTATTGATTGAACCACATAACGAAGACCATTAGTGCTCGCAATATTAATAAATTCAATGCTGTGCGTTTCCGGGACGCCCCATGAAAATTCTGCTGTCGAAAACGAACAGCTGTGTTGATCTGTTATTGAAAATTCCCCGGCAAGCAATAGCACAAACTTAAGTACGAATTTTAAATTTAAATTTATTTTTCAAATCAAATTTCCCTGATACTTTCAATTATCGAAAATGTTTATTATTCGTACTGTACTTAATAAATAAAAAGTAGTAATACAGGGTTAATCGTGAATTGTCACTGGGGATATTTATTACGATGACATATGAAATGTTGAAGTGCGAAGGGATTAAAGAGGAAGCATCTTTAGAGAATTCCAACGGGTGGAAAAGCTGTAGTTTGACCGGCAAGTTTCTACGATCGTGGCGGCAAGCGAAAAGGAGCCGACAGTGCGCCGGCCAATTTAATTTGAATTTCATCAATCGAGCCAAAATAATATTCAATTTTCTGGATGTGGCTACGCCCGAGTAAGTCGATGGCTTCCTGGCTTTGGCGCCATTCCAAACTCGATCTTGAATGCTCCCAGTGACCATCGGCTGAAACCTGTAGAAATCGATCGTCTTTTCCTTGGATGTACTTCCTTTTTATTACACAGACTCTCGCCACAGACTTCTCTTATGCGACGTACACGATTGCAAACCGAATATTATATTTGCGAATAGTATTCTAGACTTTCTCTAATTTCTTCCCTCTTTTTCTTAAATTTTTTTCCCTCCTTATTGACTGCTGTAATATAAATCTGTTTTCCCATGATTCCCATCTTCGGTGCAAGTCTCCTTTAACAGGATTTCATTAAATATTATAATTCCAATCTACATTCACTTTAATTTCGAAAATCTACCCGGAGCATTTCTCCTTTATCTCGCTCTTCAGTTTAATCCACGCAAACCCGAAGTAACATCAGGCGAGTTTAATTTTCGCATTTGAAAATCCAGCACTATAATGCAGCCTCTTTCCTACAATTGATAAGAAAAGGGAAGCCAAGAGTTCTTGGCTTTCTCCTCTCAGATATGTAATCCCGCCGATTCACGTTCGCCGTCACGCAAGCAGCATCCATTTTTATGGTAATCTCAATTGTCCAAGCCTTGCCGCGGAACGCGAAGGGCTGGGCAGAGTTCGGTTCAGCGGAAGGGCGCCACTTTCGCTAGGAATATTTCCTCGTTGCTCTTACGAACATTGAATTAAATTTCATCTTGGCGGCGTGTGTAATTTGAAATTAGCGGGAGAGAGGAAGGCCGGGGCCAGAAGCGGAAGCAGGAAGGCCCGTAACAGGGCAGCCGAGTGTCCGCTGCCCTTATTTATGGTCGCGCCGTGCTTCACATTCCGGACACGACAGAGCGGAGCTGTTACAGCGTCGCGACGCCCGTCTGGCTTGAAATGACTTATGCGTCTTCTAATTAAAAATCCAATTAAACTAACTCCCAATGAAAGAATTCCAGCAATTTCACTCGGTTCCTTAAGACTCCTGATTTCTTTATCTTGAAGTAATGTCACTGTGCTGTTAGCCTCTCTGCATCTTTATGAGTGAACTATGGGAATTCATTTTTGGGTGGAGAATATACAATTGGTTATATAATTGGTTATATTAATGGTTAATCCATTTATCCTTTCATTCTATCAATAACTCATTCTTCACAGTCTTAAAATAGATAGAATTGAAAGGTGGCATGTCGACAATCCTCGAGACAATCCAAACGGAGTCGGTATTAGGTGTAAAGTGCCGTTCGACTTTGCTCATACAATTAAACCTCATTGTCACGCTCGCTCGCGTTTGGTTACAATATGGGAGAGCGAATGACACGCGTTAACGCACTGACGGCTTAATTGGTTTCGCCGTGTGCGCCCTTGTTCCAAACTAGCGCCGGCCCACCCCACTCTCGATACACACCGTTCCGCAGGGCCACACCGGCACTCGCAGGACCAAGTTAGTACCATGGCAACAAATCAGTTGTACTGTTCGCAGTGATTAAGCACACCGGGAGAATAGTTCTTAGTGCAGAATCACTTCTTCATTGCTGACTCTCTGATCAGTATTCTCTATCAACGTTTCCAGTTGAACCGATCAAGTTTCTGGTTCATGGTAATAATATCTTTTGGGTACATACAATCATTTTAAAATATATTTTCTTAAAAGGGAAAACTGTCCCATTTAAGAAAATGTATTTCCATTTAGAGAAAAGAGACTTCTACTATATTGTTTCCTGAGCTATGAAACAGCTGTAGTTCTTTTCGTTCAGTTTGAATAATAGTCCATATGAACAGTCGGATTGTGCCCGGCAATCCCAATTTCAGGGACGGTGGGGCGCGGCGATAAATTCTAGTGACAATAATAAATTTTAATCTGCCCGCTCGACGAGAGTGTGCTAACGAAGCGCCGTTGCTTTTTGCCTGTCGTCGCCGAGGCGGAAAGAAGAAGGTACATTGATCAAAATGTCGCAAAGCTCTTCTACGCGGGCGAGTGACATCCGGCTTCGCCGGGTTCACCCTTGCCTTTCTCCCAGTGTTATTTGTCTTTCGTACAGCTTCAATTACCGTCTTCCACGATCGCTTATCCCTCTTACCAGCCAACTGGCCTATCCTCCTCTAGCTCCCTCTCTCGACAAGCGATACCACTCGCTGATACTGACGATTAAATCATTCCTTCCAAATACCAACACCTGTACGTACACGAAAATTGAAGATTAACAATAACATTTTCTAAAAATATAAACATGATTTATTTAAGCCTTCAGAATTACTAGGAGCTTTGGTAAGCACATTGGTAGGAAAGAGGAAGAAAGCAGGGGGACCGAAGCGTGGTTTAACTATTGATTCGGCTTGGCCCGTACGCTTTCTATTAGCGCTCGCATTCACGACTCATTGATTCTGGTAATTCCGCTCGATCCTCGCGATTGCCGGCGCCCGCGAAAACCACTTTGAAAAGGCTGAATACACTTCTTGATTACGGCGAAATTAAATGCCGCACTTGCCGCTCACCCGTGATTCGAATGAATTAAAGGTGTAATTTGATTGCTCGCCCGACAGATTGCCGAAGCCAAATACACGGATCACAAGAAAAGCTAAATTCAGACGCCAAAACGTCACTGGTGGCTTTTAACAGAACGCAAATGTAAATTGATTTAAAGTTTCATTTCTTCTCTACACACATTTCAGTTGAAATGTAGAGTCAACTGGTTAATCAATTGGGAAGATAAACAACAAGTAGAAATACTGTTATGTTGGAAGAAAAGAGATTGGAAGTATTTGTGCCATATTTTGCAGTAATATTATAGAACAGCTTGTGCTGTTAGTTCCGTTTGCATTAAGTTTATATTATACAGAATAGAATCGATACTCGATAAAATTGAATAGAAAGCAGTGCCGAAGTGCGCAAAGTCATTTGGTGTGTGCGCTGAAAGGATCTCAAGAAAGTGATCGTGGAAGTGCGGCGCCAAATCTTTTTCGCAGTATCACTTACGGATTTGCCGTAGCCAGCGAAGCGTGCTTCCAGTCTCCCGAATGAATTCCCACTTTCGAAAATGTATGTCGAAAAATAGAGGAGAGAACATTCCGGGCCTGACTGATGGTGCGCGGCGCCCTGTTTTTCGAGAATTATTTCTTCCCAATTGAAATCTCCTTGGAATTATTCGCTGGAACGTGCCGCGTCTGCTGTTCCTGCCGATCGATTCGCAAATAGACATGCCACTCCCGATCGGCAGCACATTTTTCGGGAATTCTACCAGAAGCTATTTATCGGCTTTACAATATTTTTAACCGGACTATCCTAACTTTACCTTCGCGATAGAATTGTGAATGAAATTTCTGAATAAAACTAGAATCTTTAATAGAAATCATAGTGAAAGAGGAACGAGGAGCGGTTGCAAGGGGGAGAAGAAAGTTTTTAGCGATTGAAAGCGGGGAAGTCAGCGGTAAATTGGTGGAAATTTAGGTAGGACGGGTGATATCTTGGGCACATAAACTAGTTCCCGGTCGAATGGGATTAGGGGCTGATCGGGCCACTACACTATTATCGCGCGCCAGGCCAACGGGAAATCGATGCTCGCGCATTAAAGATTCACCCGCTCTTAGGAATGCCTACTGCAAATAGAAAGCTCCGTTTCTCATCGGATAGTAATAGCTAATGCTGGGTCGAGCTGGTCCTCGTAATCTCACGTGTTTTCTCACGGGAAACAGAGAACTGTCTTCCGCGAACTTGATAAAGTGCCACCCTACTTTCCATTTTTCCAATAATTGGAAGAATCTCTCCAGTGGCCCATTTACATTAATACCCGCAGTCCTCATATTTTTCTGCCACTCTTACTCCTCGTCGACTCTCTCTCTCAGCTCTCCCACGTGTCCCGCATTCGAGACTAAAGCTTCGATTGCCTTTCAATGAACTTCCATTTCCCGTTGACAGCATTAATGGATTACCCACTATGTGCCTAGAGTCTCGATAGTTCATCCGGCCCCAATTTTGTAGAAATTAGGCAGTAATTTTAGTTGGAATAACTTTCGATATAACAAGCTCATTAAACTGTTTATCAGTATGGTATTCTATTAATGGATGCCAAACAGTGTTTGACACAAAAGGATTATTATACAAAGAGCAGAAATAACTGGACTTTTTCTAATTTGAATTTCGATCGTTTTCCGTGGCTTTCTTGTGTTTTTTAGCTTCTTCCAAGCTCTAGTTTTTCCTCTCAAAGAGGCGACAACTCTACTGAAAGATTAAATCGAATTTCGTTGCTCTTTGTTGGCCAAGCACGAAACTTCTCCTTCCTCTTCGTAGCTCGATACACATCGCACTATCAAGACTCTAATGGAGACGAAAGTTAGTTTTAAATTCGATCATTTGGGAGCTACATTTCCCGTAGAAATAACATCATTATAGGTGGGGTGAGAAGCGAAAGAATGGGGTAATAAAGAATGGTATCGGGCCGACGTAATTCAGGGGGATGAGTTACGTCACTCCTGGATCTCGCAGAGTCCCTTTGAGGAGAGAAGTTCGTCTGTCGCAAGTACGGGAACTTGATGACGCTATAGCGTAACAGTCTTTTCGCTGTGTGGCGCAAAAGTTTTTGTGGTTAGGGCTGAGAGAGCGGAGAAATCCAAGGCTTTGTTCCACTTATGGCAGAGTTCGAACATTCAGAGAGAGCTCACTTGGTTACCACTTCCTTTGTTTCTCTTGCTCTCTCACGAAAAACCGCGGGTTTTGTATTTCGCCGAAATCGATATTTTCATAACGCACACTTGACGATTAAAATCCACTGTGCCCGAATAAATCTCCCGAGTGCCACTTCTGGCGTTAGCTCTTCTCTTCCAGTGAGACTGATTAAGAATTCAGCATCCCCTGCGTATCGCTTGCTGTGGGATTCAATTCTCTTCAATCCATCTCTTCTATTGTTTGAGACTTTCAAGTGATATATAATAGTTCTTCCTTAAGATTTTGACAAGAGGATGAAAATCTTCTTTCGACATATGTGTGTTTTAAAATACAAGTATTAAGGTAGAACACAGATTTTTTGTTGTCAAACACCTTACGAATAGCGTCTTAACTAATGCAATACACTATCAAAATACGTAACGTTTTTCGACTTTAGATCATTGATTTCGGGCAGGTTCTCGGGTCGCAGCTATTAGGTGACTAGAATTCTAGCCAGATCCTAGTAAGAGAATGAAAAAATAAAAGCCTAATTAAATTGGAAGAAAGGCTAGGTCGAGCGGGGATCCACTTAATCGCGGCGAATTCGTCCTTGAGTTCTCTTAGCTCCCTTTAACGACCGGTACGTGCATTTCTCCGAGTAACATTCAGTACCTTTTATAGCTGGCTGTGTCGGAAGAGCCGTCGGAATAACGAAACAAGTCACGAAGATGTTATTATCAAAGGCAGTAAAGACGAAATGGCTCCGGTAGATTCGTAAAAGGGACTTATTCGGTATGTTAATGCGGAGTCGTATAATACAGCTTCCAATTTCCTGGCCTTCTTTTCAGTATTCCTGCCACCGCGTTGCTGATCGAGGATTTTCCCGCAGCGATAACCTTTCGGAAACATTCTGTTTCAAAGTAGCCAAGAGTCGTTTATGCCCTAATTACACTTTCCACATTCTCCTCCCGATAAAACTGAACGTTTCAGTGTTATACATATTTATTATAGAATTTACAGGGTAGTTTGCGTCCTGCTAAACTAATTCGCGAGCGCTAAGTGTAATTTTAATTACGTAAATATGGAAATGTGATATTTAAATTCCTGCGCTTTTAATTAATCTTGCTTTATGTATTCGAAGTTCTCGCGCGCGCGCGCACCTACGTTACTCACTTCAAAGAAATTCTTTATCCGCTGATGAAGCTTTTGCGCAGTGGCATGCAACGAATACATCTGCCGCTTGGACGATGCAACAGGGCTATGGTCGACGGGAGCTGATCTGTTAATTAGAACAGGGAAAAAGCAGAGACGGGGATGGCTTTAGAGAATTTAATGTACTGTTGCGAGAAAATAATGATAAACATTCATTAATTTCACCGTGAAATGGGAAGCGAGTGTCAGAGTGGTATTCAGCTAGTTACGTTCGGCGAGCAGCGGACAATCGGATTAATCCCAATGTCATTGACCACCGAGCACCTTTCAATTCGTTACCGAACCCGCATCTGGCCCTCATTCACCTTCGCCGATCTCTTTTCTCCTCGCTTTTTTCTACGGCCAGCGATATCCAGAGAGTGATATTGATCGAGGTCGATTCAATCGTATTATAGGATTCAATATGTCATCGGAACCGTTCGTGTCACTTGATGAAAGGGTAATCCCTCCGGGAAAAATGGTAGAAAGACTTGCGGCGAATGTTCGTTCCGAGTATTGGCTGTCTTGGTTCAAAGAGACCACCAGCAAAAGATGATAAAGTTGTCTTAGAGCTTTTACTTAGAGTCAAACATTCGTGTAACATAAAAATATCGAATTCCAAGTTTAGATCATACTGTATTTTTCTAAATATTACCTTGCACTTTGTGATTTCTGGTTGTCCACGAAAAAGTGACATAATAGAGAAATAAAAAGGGTGAATCGAAATGCGGGAGGTTCCGATAGTGGATCGGCGGATCGCTCTAACCGCACTCACAACTGGGAAGCTCTCTGTTTGCAGAACTTCCTAGCCGTAAAGCACTCGATTCTATTGGGGCTTATTTTTGAGCGAGGCTTCTCGCGCCCGAAATTGCCGGGACGCGGCGCGTTTGTCAGAATTAATTAGAGATCCGTCGAGTTAATTAGCGCATATTGGATCGGAGAGGAGCGCTCGGTGACGGGGCGGCATTCGGTTCGTTCCAGCGAGAGCTTTTTTCGAGCCGCATACTCCGTCAGTTTTATGGGCCAACGGAAAGGGAATGCTCGGCGGCGGTTGGCTGATCCAAAATTGGGCCGGGGTTCAGTTTAATTTCGGCGAGTGTGTGCCACCGCCACCAATTGTACTCCTGGGAGCCTTTTAATTCCTTCGCGCTTCCTCTGACGATGCAAATTCCCCTTTATGTAAGAGAAACCTGTAGGAAACGCACGCCTCCGCTTAAACTTTCAGCCGAAAGTATCTGGTGAATGATGCTAAAATTAATCATCGTTTAACCTGCGAACCTTGTGCAGACACGCAACCTCCAAAGTGCGCAATGCGCATCCATCCAGTACATTTACGTTGGCATACTTAACCTGTGAATTTGCAACGCTCGCTACTCTCAATTGAAGCTCGTGTTTGTTCAAACGACGTGGCCGTCAGTAATAATGCGTTGCTGCTCGGCTTTGTCGGAGTAATCAAATAAACACAAAATGCTAATCGTTATTGAATTAATTTCACTACTTTAAGCTACTGTTTGCGCTTACTGAATTATCATGAGGCGGAATAATAATTATTTACAAGATAATTTAATAACAACACGGCGGGGCAAGCTTGCAAAATATGTTCGTGTTTGCGCTGCCGAATTTGTCAGTGATACAGCTTGCGAATGAGGTTATGGTAATTGGATATTTATAAAACTTGAAGTGGGCATTAAAAAACGAGAGAAGAGAAGAATTCCCTGGTGATTCTTGGCTCGAGTGGACTCGAATCCACTGGAATCGGCTTTTCCTTTCAAGCCGACGGCTATTCAAGACGGTCTCCGAGAGTGAGAGTGTTTAATTTGAACGCAGCTTTCGTTTGTTTCCACGGCAATCAAGAGCGCGGCGTTCGTTACCCCTTTCCGTCAATCCGCATAATTGAGACGCCCGTAATAATGGAGCTTTCCTTCCTTTTACTTGCGCTCCTTGCGCTCTCCGGCTCGTGTTTGCACGGAGGAATGCATACAAAGGAAAAGAAGGGAGAAAGAAAGGACTTGAATCTTAATTACTTAGAACCGATTGTGACTACCCGGCGTCGCTACACTGTTAACCAATCAGAGATTCCAATTTCGGCTTCCCTCGATCTCTCCAATTTTCAAAGCACCAGGCACGAAACCACTCGAGTATGATTCACTGTTGCAAAAACGTACAAAACTTTGCCTCATTCCCTGATTTATATAATTCTTCATTTCTGACTAGTAAGCCATAATGTGAAAGTAGGGCGATTTAGATAACCTTACCTTTGTAATTTCATCTTGTGTCAACCAGTTTAGTCTCTCGACAGCTAGAAATCAATGTTATTCTAATGTTAACGATAACTAACGAGAGTCAGGCTGCCAAGGGGAATGAAATTGGAAGCAAATATGTCAGGGAATGCGTCACGTTTTCATGCGTAAGCAGAGTCTCGAGCGCGTGACACGTATTCTTGAAAATCATCTCTGAGGCTATGCGTACTGTTAATAGACTGGCATTATGTCAGGGCGCTCATTAAAAGGGCCCCAGCAGCAGCCTCCCTCGGCATAACGAACGAGACCTCCCTCGTTACCTTGTAATAAGCGTTAAGGTGTTTACCTTGCGAGAACGCCTCGCTCGAATTTCAATATCAGCCGTAACGATCGGCATGTTGAACTCAGTCCTCGTCGGGGTCAGCGAAGCTCCCCTCTGTGTGCACGTACTTTCCGACGCGTTCCTCGTAAAACAACGCGCAAATTCCCTTTCTCCTCGATGGCCTTCCCCGACGCGTGAGAGATGAGTCCAATGTAAAGTTACATTCCCTTCGCCCGTAAATCGTAAAACCAACTCAAGCACATCTTCCGCCGGCTAATATCGCCGCTCGAGTTGCTTTAATCGGATAAATTTGAAATTTCGGGCGTTCACCGTCCATTTTCACTAAAGCTGTGATGGTATACATAATATGGCGTTTATAGTACTTCGTAAGCATAAAGTAATTGGCTATCAAAGGTCAGATAGTGGCTTCAATGGAATTTTAGAAGTCCCGTGCATCAGTAGAAGTTCGATTAATATGTAATTCTATGGATTGGGAAGTTTGACAGGTTTTTGCATTATCTATTATCATAAAATGGACTGTATTTCAAACTAGAGGATCTCTGGACCAGTTTATGATAAAATATGATGTTATAATAATTACCCGCGCATAGCTATGCATAGATTATTGAAGGAACAAATTTATTGGCAGTCGTTAGAAGTTAGACGCGCATATACGAAGCGTTTATTAATATGTATTATCTTTCCCACGCTTCCGGCAATCACTAGAAGCATTCTGCAAGTGAGTGTCCTTCATCATTGCTCGCTGAACGTAGATTGGCATGCGTGGGGTGGAAATTGAATATTTTCTCGAGGCTGGCTTGTCAAAGTCATTAAACAACACTTTAGCTGGCACGCTCATAATGCCGAATTACCAGCCAAATTAGTCTACAGAAATAATGAACGTCAAATTCAGCGAGTGCATCAAAATCACCGCGTGAAACTCCGCGAATAATTAAGTTAGTAAAAGTTAACAGTTTCGTATTCGTAAACTGAGAACCAATCTCCTTCATTATTCAGGTCAAAACGAGATGCTGACAAAGGCTGTTGTTTAAACAACAAACATACGCAGTGAGATATGCATGCCAGGTGGTATGCAGGAATGGAGTGGGAGAAATAAATCTGAAATAAGCAAGAAAAGTATTCCAAACAGAATAGGAATAAATGTGATAGTATTTAACAGCCGGAAGCCGTATGCATCACCTAATAAATCGTAACATCCCATTGCAGTCTCTCGTGTATTGCGATACTGTCATTTTCAATCTTTAGTCTCTAAATGCAGATAACTATTAATGCGATATATTGTTCACTGAAACATGTACGTGTACCATTATTATTATATATGATTACAATAGACAGTCTAACAGTAGTTTTGTTACCCAAAGCTATCAAAATCATTCTACGTCAGTTCCAGCCAAGTGAGGGGTCTCTCACGCGCTTCTTTCCCTTTCCACTACTCGGTGGACCCTGCCTGGGCAATTGAGGGCTACTGACTACCCTCGCTATGTACCTACTAGCCATCTTACCCCTCTCTGCCCCACTTTAGCTCTCTAGCAATACAGCGCGCCAATATTTTACTTTCAACTTCAAACATTTTTGACGGTTTTTATTTTTTTTCGTCGACTTCCCGACCTTCCCCGGCACTGAAATTTGGTGGGTAATGTTTCTTTGCATCAAGGAAGAAGTGATATAAATTTCAGAGTCCTAGCTCAAAGTTTAGGTTTTCACCTATTTTCGACCCACGAAAATGGTCAATTTTTTCAAGTTTTTCAAAATCGGCCGAACCCGGGATATTTTGATTGTTTTCGTATCAGGGTGGATAGAGAACAAAGAATCCGTGAAAAAAAGTTCGGATTTGCAACGAAAACGGGTCGAAAAACCGTCCAGAAAAGTGCATTTTTGCTCATTTTTAGCGGTTTTTATTTTTTTTGGTGGACTTCCCGACCTTTCCCGGGGCTGAAATTTGGTGGGTAATGTTTTTTTGCATCAAGGAAGATACCATAAAAATTTCAGAGCCCTAGCTCAAAAATTTTTTTTCGGAAAATTTTTCTTAAGGGGTACCCCTTCAGATTTTTTCACGATTTTTCGAAGGTCCCCGAACTCGGGTTTTTTCTTCAGGAATCGATTGTTTATGAATGAAAACGGATAGAAAACAAAAAATCCGTGGAAAAAAGTCCGGATTTCTATCAAAAACAAAAAAAACTGCCTTTAAAGTTCGATTTTTTCGGATTTTCGCTGATTTTTCCCATATTTTTTGGACTTCCCGACATTTTTCGGGGCTGAAATTTGGTGGGGAGTCTCCCCTTACATCAAGGAAGAAGTGATATAAATTTCAGAGCCCTAGCTCAAAGTTTGTTTTTCGGTAAATTTTTCTTAAGGGTTTGCCCATTGCACGCGAGGCTACAAACAGGTTGAAACAGGTTGAAACACGTAGAAACTCCGGGAGCCTCACTTGGCAGGCGCTGTCCTACGTATTATAATAGACATATTCGATATTGTGCAATGGACTCAGTAATCAGAGAGAAATGATGGTAAGAAAGGTAGTAGAAGGTTCGTGAAGAAGAAAGATCGGCTGGGAAGGGTGAGTCGGTGGTTGAAAGGGGGAGGGTTGGTAGATGATCGGAGGATATCAGCAATATCCCGGCAATAGAAAGCGCGTGGATAACGCTGGAGACTTCCACTCGCGAGAATCCAGCACGGAAATACCGGGATCAATATTATTTTTGCCGACGCGCCACTCGAATGCTAGCTCGAAATCTTTTTCGATCATCGGAGAAATATGATGCGATCGTGATGGCAGACGGTAGAAGTTGTGAATCCCGTGGATACACAGCTGCTGCTGCTGCTCGCCGAACGCAATTGACGAAAAGCCGCGGCTCTTTCTCCCCAAAAGAAACGTTCCAGTGCTGTTTTTCGGAGTTTGTACTGGCTTTCAGCCGGCGCGCTCACATTGAAATCGCTGGTTTCAATTGCAAAGTTCGACTAGCGCCCGCTAAAATACACAATATGCCGTGCGCACGCAGTTTTCAACAATGCATTCAATGCACTTTGAACGTTCCGTTTGATGCGAAAACATGGGTGAGATCGTCAGTACTTTGGGAGTCATGATTTCAAAGAGATCTACTCGTCAGTTGCTCTGAATTCAATTGAACCAAATGTGAGAGGGCAGTTTTCAGGAATGGCTATAAGGCAATCGAACTCCTAAGGAATTTATAAGTGCTTAAACGTTTCTAGAATTAAATCTAAATAATTAGTCATTCCTACGAACCTTATTTTTCTATTGTTTAAATTTCTTACGATTTTCTATCATTCAGTCACTCATATAGATGCGATGGGTTGCTCCAATCTTCCCGAAATCATCAAAATAATGGAGGAATACAGGACGAAAGTGCCAGGAAAGGTTCGTCTCGCGTGCGGGTTTCTTTTGCGCGCTTCAAACTTCATTTGCTCGCTCGATGTATCACGGAATCTTCCGGTACGTGCTCGCACTGGTACATAGAGACACTTGCGGGGCAAACGGCAAAGAGAGGCCACTCGGCTTTCACTCTCGGAGAATTCCCGTCGCCTCGAATCGGCCAGGTTAAAACGATTTGCCGTCAGGACGGAAAGCCACAAACGCCCAGCCAGAGAAGAGACCTACTTTCGTCTCGGAGAACCGCCGCGGCGCCGGCGTCGCTCGCTCCTCCGAGTCTCCGGAATTTGTGTCTGAAAACACGCGAGAAATACTGCCAGTGTTTGTACCTCCTTCTTTTCTATTTTTCTTCCCACCCCACAAGACACCTCCTCCTTCTTCCTTCGAGCACATTCGGAAAGTGCTCTCTCATTTCATTACTTTCACCTGGATAATCAGTTTGTTCTTATTTCATTTTCTTTGAGCACCATTATGTCGAATTATACTTCGTCTTCGAGCAATTCTTTTACGTTAACCATAGTTTTACGTTGCAATTTTTTTTGAACGTTTTTTGTGAACGTATAGAAACAAATAAAAAATGCAACAAATATCTGCCACGCGAAATAAATAAGAAGGGTCTAATAAACTGTGGGAATTCCTTTCATATGAAATAAATTAGAATTCTTTAGTAAACTTTTCATTAGAGTAGGAGAGAATTCCGATATGCTGGAATAAGAGGTGAGGAGAGAAGCCGCAATGTGTTAAACGTCAAGAAAATGAGGAAGCGGCAATTGGCGCGTGCTCGAAAGCAGCAGTGCTCTAGGTGGCGCGTCGAGCCGAGCGGAGCGAAGTGGCGCCGCTGATTATAGAAGACGCGCGCGCTGAGAAAAAGGGGACGTCGCCGGCGCTACGAAACCGAGAGAGAGAAAATTGCACTCGCGCTCGGCTCGACGCGCATCCACGCGGAATGAATACCTGGTGCAACCGAGGCTTCCGCCCGCTCCATTATTTCGCGCGTTCTCCACCCTGACAGTTTATCGCGGCGTTCTTGACAGTCGCATCACGCAGCCTCCAGCTGGCGTGGACCAGAAATCGGCGAGGGAGCCTCGTGGTTGAAAAGTTAATAGCGCCAGTCAGCATTGCCGATGACATCTCGCTGGATTCGTTGACTCTTAACTGCAACTACCCGTTTAAGAATCTCCCTCTTTCTCCCTCTCTTCTTTCTTCCTTTATATCTCTCCTTCTCGGAGCATCCTCCGCTCCTCTTGCATGCGATGCTCGTTGCTCGCCAGCAAACTTTTCCTGCCGCCAAGCCCACCGGAAAAACCGGAAACCACTTTTACACGCGGTAGCTTTACGCCACTCTTGCCGCTTTACTTCTGGTGCGCTCGCGCGCACGCACAACCCGGTTTCGGCGACTTCCCGGATCCTGCCTCTGACAGTTCCTTATTTCTCCGGAGCTCATCCTCCTGCCTAGTCTTTCGGCCTGCCCGAACCTCATCTCGGACACGAGCTTCACATATTTCACGGAATCCTTTAAGTGGAAGTAATAGTAGGCTGCCACGGGATATATTATGGGAATTAGGATAGCTTGATTCGTAAAGAAATCTCTTGGTTAATATTAATTAATCAATTGACTGTAATGACTTTTCAATTTTCTTTTGTTAAACCGGTTCATTTATTGATAACGATGTCAACTCTTTTTGTCCATCGTAATGTCCTGTATAAAGTCCGATAAAGTTATTGCGCTTGACAAATTCGATTTATCGAACTTTGTCTATTTTAATTACAAACTTTAGCTATTGTTTAATGATTCCTTGCAATCTTCCGGTTTTCAGAGCTCATGTTCTAGATTATCTCCAACTCCTTTGAGGAGAAAACAGGTCTCAACAGGTCTCAACAGGTCTGAACACGTCTGAACACGTCTGAACAGGTCTGAACAGGTCTGAACACGTCTGAACATGTCTGAACATGTCTGAACAGGTCTGAACAGGTCTGAACAGGTCTAAACAGGTCTGAACAGGATAGCTTGATTCTTACAGAAATCTCTTGGTTAATATTAATTAATCAATTGACTGTAATGGATGTCTGTTGTACTAGACAAACAGCACATAACATCTTGCAAACGTTTTCTTTATGTGATTTTTATGTCTCTACGTTTTGCAACACTGGTAGGATGTTTTAAAGATGTTTGAATAATCCAACGTTAATAAGTACCCTACCATCGTAATGAAAAGTATGAAGCTGCCTCTAATGAATGTCAAGCTTCAGACTTGGTTTGACTTTTACTTAACAATTACCAGTTGAATGGCTCGTCTGCAGCTGTTATCGCACACTCCTTTATTAATTAGGAGAGCATTCTCTTCCGCCTACAAGACTAATTTATCCCGGGCATGTTGCGTGAAAGCTTTTAAAGGGAGAATGGTAAATAACAGCAGTGTTGCCGATCGAGATCGGGGAACTTTAATTGCAAATAACAGATAACTGGGCTAGGTGGCTTTCTCAGTCTTCCGGCAACTTTCTTCATCAACTGCTAACTAATTCAACTTCAATCCGTTTGTCGAGACTTCTGCTTTTAATTCCCAGTGTTCTGGAATCGCTGAACGCTCTGTCAATATTCCGGGCACGTGGACTATTACACCGGTAACCCTCGTTATTTCGATTTAACACGCTCCTGTTGTTGATGCTCTTTTCGAACTAGTTTAATAAGCCGTTTAATGAATAAAGGAATAGCACTAGAACGAGATTTGCAGCATTAAGGGGATTACAGGGAAGAATTCTCTGGCAAACTTTTCTTTGGAAATGCTTGTAAATTACAGTCTCGGGTTGGCCAATCGACCTGTCCAGTCTCACACTAGAACACCTTTTAAAGTTCTCGAGCCACTTACCTATCGTAACATTTGCAAATTACTTTTTCAATGCTTTAATTTTAACCAGCGAGTTTGATATATCGGGATCAAAAAATCGCGAATGCAAGAGTCGCAGTACTGTCGCACTGTCGTTAAAAAAAGGGCAAGTAAAACTGGATCGCCGTTGGCGAACGATTCTCCCTGCATACGCCGACTGAATGTAGCAGGCAACCCTTTGTATTCCCGACTGCTCGCTCCCAACGGAACATCGACGAAGTCACGTTATGGTACTTTACGTACCAGTACACTTATGAGTCCACCTCGAATGCCCTTTGGGCCGTTTCTTCTCCCCACCTTCTCGCACAATACAACTTACCCCTTCTTATTTCTGCCTCGACAGAACCTAGCTCCACTCCAAATAGCACACACCGTCTTAAAGACGTCTTTCTTTATGCGATTTCACGTCTGTACGTCTTACTTAGGACGTTTTAAAGATATTCTGCTAAAGACGTCTCGAAGATGTCATTTTTTCATTTTTAAAGCATCGCGGAACGTTATTTTTACATGTTTGAGACTGTTGAGATTTTTGACATGTTTATTATTATTACATAGGAATTTGGAAATCACTTGTGACGGGTCCTATCGAGTACCTGTCGACCTACAGTAGAGATGCAGTGCTGTTCCATTTCATGTATCCTCCCGAGCGCTCTTGTAGTTCTAATTGACTCGGCGATATAATTTGCCCGAGTGTCAAATCAAATTCACTATCGATTAGAAACACAAAAGCAAGTGATGGTGGTAAACAGTTCTTTCAACAGACACAAGAGCTCCCTATTGACAGAATCCGAGAAGCGAGCACTGCCTCGGAGTTGGTGCAGTTAAATCGGTTTGCATTTTCCAATAATTCAAGGAAAGTCCGTGAAAGTTAGTCGTCTTATAGCCTGAACAATATCTCTTGGGGCACTTCGTCACGGCAGACATCCATCCAGGGTGTCTCGGTGGAAGGCCGTTCGTTACTCCAGTCAACTTGAACTCTCCTTGCGTGGCTTAACAGGATAATACCTCCGGGAATCAGCCGGGTGATGCGTCGCGTCATCACCGCCCCCTCCTCTGGTAACTGCACTATTTATTAAAAAGTCGAGCACATCAACCAACCCGGCTTGACGAGCGCCTCAATTATTTCTCCTGGCGAATAGCGCCACCTCGTTCATATGTTATAACTTCGCCCAGATACACATACCGTATCTTGTGTCGTCCAACGTCATGAATTCCAGTAGCTTTTTTCAAAAAATATAGAACCAGTCATTTTTACTGGCTTGGTAGTTTTTGTATTAAACTATCTACTTACTGTTTCTTTGTCTTACTCGCGCGCGTACTCCTTTTTCTGTTCACTGGCAAATACTCACTCTGACAAGGCAGTTGCATCGAATGCGCGTCTATGGATGCCTCGTCGCCTAGGGAGAAATGAGAGTGTGGAGGTGCTGCCAACAGCGCGAGACTGCAACACTAGGATCGATGATTCCAGTAATTTGATAGATGCTCGCAGGCTGCTTTGCGGCGGATCCGTTTGATTTGCACTGCGAATCTTGTTGAAACGCTCCGGCCAACCGAGGATATTGCTCTTGTGTATTGAGAACGAAAGAGAAAGAGAGAGAGGTGATGGGTGTTCACAATTCGATTCGCAATCTAATTTTCGTTTGGTAATATTGAACAGCGTTTATTTTGCTTCTTTATTTGAGTCGATCGGTAACAGAAGCTCAAAGATATCCCGTTGAAGATCGATGCAAGATATTCTTGAAACTGTTCTTTATTTTTAAGTATTTATTCTTTGACATTTGACAGTAAAATAAACTATAAAATATTTTGCATACTTTCACTCTAGTTAGGAGATCAACAGGAAAACAACTTAGGCTCAGATGTCTCACACGCAGACAAAAAACATAAAGCAGCTGTATTCGTCATTAACCTTGAAACTCCATAATTATAAACAGAGCTACTCTCTCTCCCTCTCTCTTCCATCATTAGTCTTCTAATCTGCGCCATTGAAGGAGGATTAACGCGTCTCTCAAGCTGTTTCTTGACATTCTGGTTTGTTCATTCGCCGGCAATTAGGGTGTCGGTGCGGGATTAGCGTGCAGTTAAACCTAATCGGTGATATTCGCAGTGCGAGTTTGTCGGGCGTCGCCGTTTCATCGTCTGTTAGTCGCCTGGAGGGTGAAGTCGCTCGGAGCGGAGCGTGTCGAGAGCATAAACACAAGCGTGAGTGTCTTGAGAGCGTCCCGGGCGTCGCGGCGCACAAGACGTCGCCACCTTCTCGTCGGGTTATCATCGTGTGTCCTTGTCGATGTTTCGCCGTACTCTGATAACTAAGAAAGCGTGAGAAGGAGAGGAAGAGCTGGCAATCCTCGTCTCCAGCGATTATTTCTCTCACGCGAGAGATCCATTAGGCTATAGAGCACTGCTCGTTATGCTCGATTATTTTCGAGAAGCAGCTTAATTGCCGTACGCTTTTACCCGTAATCTTAACTAACGCCGTTAATGCCGCTCGACGTGAGATTTCGGCTAATTAATTCGAGCGAGCGCCAACAGTAATGAATTCGCTCGGGTTGCTCCGCTCAAGGTGTCGCAGCTTCGCTTGGCTGTTCAATTTTCCTTTGTTAAACCGGTTCATTTATTGATAACGATGTCAACTCTTTTTGTCCATCGCAATGTCCTGTATAAAGTCCGATAAAGTCATTGCGCTTGACAAATTTGATTTATCGAACTTTGTCTATTTTAATTACAAACTTTAGCTATTGTTTAATGATTCCTTGCAATCTTCCCATTTTCAGAGCTCATGTTCTAGATTATCTCCAACTCCTTTGTGGAGAAAACAGGTCTGAACAGGTCTGAACAGGTCTGAACACGTCTGAACAGGTCTCAACAGGTCTGAACACGTCTGAACAGGCCTGAACACGTCTGAACAGGTCTGAACGGGTCTGCACAGGTCTCAACAGGTCTCAACAGGTCTCAATAGGTCTGAACAGGTCTGAACAGGTCTGAACAGGTCTAGACAATATTAAAATGCGAATATCTGACTGAAATATATTTCGAGCAAACTGACTAATTTATAACTGTAGGCTACCAGTTGTATAATATTTCGAAATTCTACCCCGGCTGGAATTTATAGAATTGTGTAGAATTTATGGGGCAATCTATAAATACCGGGCGTGCTAGAATTTCATTATAAATCAAAGCCGGAAGGAAAACAAACGCTCAAGCCATACAGGATTCGATTAACGCGCAATATCGCGCAGTTGGCCGCCACGGGGCGGAATGAAATTGATTAGACTCCTCTCGATAGCTCGTTACATGTTACGTCTCCCATTACACACAGAGGACGCGCGAGTCGTAGCCCGGGAAGCCATTGGCGCTAGTCCCGTCGAGTAGGGTAACAGTAATATCGCCGACTTAATTACGAATTTTATAGAAAATCGGATTCCCAAGGCAGAGAAGCGATTCACCAATGGCGAACGACGTAACCGCGATCGTGAAAATTTCACTACAGGTTTAGTACTTCAATTTGACCCTTTTGTAAATCCAATTCGTCCTTGTGCAAATTTTTGAATACATGTATAAACATTTCTTACGATAAATAAGCATTTTATACCATTTCACGTTATTTCATATATCTTTGTCTTCAAGAATTACCTTCATAATATGCAATAAATTGTTCCATCTTATACTTTGTTGTTGCGGAGGAGAACTTGAGTTACACGAGGGTAAAACTGAAGCGCAAAAAGGGTGAATTTGATATGCACAAGGGTGAAATTGCAGTGCAAAAAGGTGAATGTGATATGCACAAGGGTGAAATTGCAGTGCAAAACCAGTGGCCATAGCTTCGAGAGACTAGAGTGTATGCAAGTGTCTGGGCAGAGGGCGAGAAGGGTCTCAGATGGAGTGCGGTTAGATAGGATAGCAGGATAGCTTCGAGTTAATGCGTTAAAGTCAGCTTTTTATGAGGATCGCTATGGAGGCGCAGCCGCATTAAAACTACTATTGGTTTGCAGCTCGGGGTTTGCTGCTTTACGAGTTAGTCCGATTGCCGGCGGCTGTGTGCTGCTAAACAGTCGATGGAGAGAATTTCCAGTAGCTTCTCTGATTTCGAGCCATAAAGGGCCAGCACACAGCCTCTTCCAAGTTTATCCGACCTAAATTCAGCCGGCTACGACCGACCGTACTAGGAAATTCGACGGACTTGTAATGCAAAACGGTATCACCGGACGACTCAAGCGAGAGAAGCTGCCCGGCGATTAGCTTGCGGCTAATATTGACAGAAATATGTGTTGATTATCGGAAGATATTGAACGGAAATTGAAATCGTACGAACTGCTCGCGGTACACTCGGTTCAAATTACAGAGAAATGTTGTTCGCTGTTTGTCCCACTTTCGATTCGGTACATTAAACTAAAACTTCCAGGAATATAGATTGCTCAAATTGGCATGTCCTAAGTCGAGAAATTCGTATTACAGTACGCATATGTACTTAAGAGTTGTACGAATTTTTAATATTCTCTCCTACCGAGTGGAGATTACAGGGGAGAAATGTTTGCCGTCTTAAAAGGTTAGGCTTTGCATGCTAACGAACAGTGCATAATACTTGCGAGGAGTAAAGCCCCTTTTTCCGAGGGCGTGTTTGACGTTACAGGAAATAATGAACAGTGAACAAACACAGGGGGTGGAGGCGGCCGAGACTCTTTTTTTTCTCCTTGGGAAATAAGTGAGCAGTAGGAAGAGTCGCGAAACCTGAATGAGATATGAGCAGTCGAGATATAATTGCAGCTTCCTCAACAGACTCGCGCAATTACGAGTCTCCTCGAGACTCGTGCAGCTTAAAGCTCTTTCCTCCGAGTCACCCCGCTCCCTCTCTCTGCCCCGCGCGCGCCTCACTTTACCTCCTTCTTAGAAAAGACGGTCTTCGGTAAACCTTTAGAAAGGAAATAACGAAGACACGACGAAACATAACTACGTGGCCCGATCTAGAATATCCAGGCTAACTGGAAAATGCTAAACCCACCAGTATCACAAACCCATTGGAATTAATTTGACAAGAATTATAAATCCCTAATATATACCTAGAATGATTAAAACAGCTGTCTGCTGTTCCCATATTAAAAGTCTACAATTTATAGAACTTCGAGTTGTTCGCCTATAATATAATATAAATATTTTTACCACTTCTTCAAATTCTTTTCATTTAATATTTGTCCAGTTCCATCGAACCATTAAATTCTACTGACTCTATGACAAACTGGAGTACAAGAAAGTGCTTTGAAGTCGATTCTGTCGACGTCAAAAAGCACACAGTTATTTCATTGGTGTCTACTGGAGCCTGATGGGGTATTCTAGAAAGGAGGAACGATGGGGAAGTTTGTAGTAGTCCCGTAAGACGACGGGATGCGCTCGGGATTGCGTGTAGTCTAATCCATTAGGCAAGAGCGCGGAGCACAGCTGGGATTGTAGTTTCCAGGGCACTTGAGTCGAAAGAACTTTGATCATCGAGTCAGACAGACCGGCCAGAGACGTTCGGGCGCGTGTACATACATACGACGGCGGACAAGCGGATCTAGAAGTCAGCAATCGCGTAATGGCGACAGGCTAGCCAACAGAATCTTGCTGCGGGACTCGCAGTTGCCTTTCAAAGAACTCTGCTCAGCTCTTCGCGTCGCGAATGTGCAATCGTGAACTTTTAATCGCTTGAAATGAAACTTCCTCCCTCTCGAGTGCGGCGATGCTGTTACACACAGCGGCAAGAAGGCGTCAGAGAGAGTGAGTGAGAATGTACTTCACCAACGAGTGGAAATTCGTGTGAACGATGGATTCGCCTCGAAAGTGTGACGCGCCCGCGAGATCCACTGGCCGATTAATCAAAGCACTCCGGGCGAATATCTCACTTTTAAACATACCGACTCTCCAGATTAGCCTGCAAATCGGTTAATTGCACGTGCAACGACTGGGCATAACAGGAAACAAATATCGGCCATTCCTGACTTTGTTCAATGCCGCTTTAAGACTTCCAGCAATACAAAAGTAATTAAAGATAGATGTAGCGTTGTATTACACGTTGGAGCCAGCTAGCCTGGAACGTGATTCGGAATGTTGTTATTAATTACTGTTTAACCTAGTTCCGAGCTCTGATGGTTTAACGTTTAAGCTACACCGGGCTTCTCTTTATTGTAGAAATGGCTGCGGAATGGTAGTTTTATACTCTTATAGATTTTCGATAGTCGAACAGTGAACGGGGTCCTTTTTAATCGAACTCGTCGTGTTCGTCATCGAGTTCTGTAACTTCTCGGTCGCGCTGGAAGCTCCTAGTGACCTCTTTGCACGAGAGCAGCTGTCCCACGAAAGCAATAAAATTATGAAGAAGTCTCGGCTCACACGCGTGGTCCACATTTCAGAAAACGGGATCGTTGGAAGAGGATCCTTTGACCGCAGCACCGAGAATACGAGATGCTCGGCTCTACTGCGTGCCACTGGATCTCCTTACTTCTCAAGTATTACATTTTGAGTGGACCGCTAGATCCTCCTAATCTTCTCGAGCGAATGGAGGACCTCTTTTCGGGATTGCTCCTGACCTCACTCATCTACGGCAACGATATATTTTCCTTTTTTTCAAATATGTGCAATGTACACGTAGTAAATTCAGTTCTAACGCTCGAGGAAGTTATGGCTATCTTCGTTAATATTCCACAAGGGATAATGCAGAAATAGTGTCAACCTTTCGACTCTTAGTCTGAACACGTCTGAACACGTCTGAACACGTCTGAACAGGTCTGAACAGGTCTGAACAGGTCTGAACAGGTCTGAACAGGTCTGAACAGGTCTGAACAGGTCTGAACAGGTCTCAACAGGTCTCAACAGGTCTGAACAGGTCTGAACAGGTCTGAACAGGTCTCAACAGGTCTAAACAATATTAAAATGCGAATATCTGACTGAAATATATTTCGTTAATGTAGAACTTTGTTTTTACTTCTTTAATTATTTATGATGAACTTCAACATTTACACTGCACAATTAGTTTGAAATAGTTCGAATTATAACATGTCAGGATTTACACAACTTTAAAGCAGCTCTTTGAACAACTGTTAAAGTAACAGGAACCATTAAGAGTATAGCTATTAGTATCGACGTGGATTCGTTCAATTTCCTAAAACAGCATATTGAATTTTTAAATGCAACATTGAAATGTTCTATCGACGGAGTTGGAAGGTATCGGTGCGGCAGTGGTACTTGCTGAGAATATTTGAGAAATTCCCAACTTCCCTTCGGCTTACTCGACGAGACCGGCGCTCGTTTCACCCCACCAGATTTGAAGATTTTCGAGTTAAGGCGTGGAATGCGTAGCTCGGAATAGCCAGCGATCGAAATTTTCCCGCGAGAGAATGACATCGTTAAGTTTTATGTATCGCGATTCGGTATCGAAGTACAATTGCACGTGGCCGATCCAAATGTTCCTGGTACGAGGAATGCATGCGAAATTAGCTTACGTACGACGACGACCGGGCACTTCATTTTACTGATCTGCATTCGCCGGGTTCGAGGTGGCAGAGGTGTCTTTTGAATGCCAGTAATATCGACTGCCTGATAGCATCACTGTCTCCTATGTTAAACTTATGATAATGTCCAGCTGCCATTTATTTTCCTCTTGCATTCTATTCAGAATGAAGCATATCTCGTGTTCCATGCAAAACGTGAAATTTTGTTAGTTTCCCATTTCTTCTTGATGAACTTCCAATTCTAATTTTATTGATTTTTACTCTTTCATTTTTGTATTTCGAATTCTATGTCAACTGTTCCTGATTTATTCAGTTCGCGTAAGCTTCTCTTAAAGGAAAGATTATAGTTCATGGTTAATTCTCTTCTTCACTGAAACGCACATCTTCAAGCTCGAAGCTATGCATCATCTCTGGCAAAGCGAGAAATGGAACAAATGTTGTCCCAGTTCTATTCGACGGACGGCAGGATGTTTGCGTGACACGTGAAAGCTCAATACGTTGCTTTCTGCTTTCCTCTCGTTATACACTTCTTGAACAGTTGCGGACACTTGATTCGGTGGGTATGCGCGATCTGAATAGAGAGTTGCCGCGATTAATCATTCACGCTACATTGGCTTGATCCGAGCTAGAAGGTAACTCAGGAGGAAGCACGTACTCCTCAAGGAATCGTGTGTGCCCAACTCGAAACGAGAAGCATGCAGTCAGCGGACAAACCCGGGAAACAAGACTCCCACTGTTGGCCTTAAATTCGATACGATTTATAAGCACGTTTCGCCGGAACCGGACATTTCTCGTGCAGGGAAATGGAAAGTTGGAGAGTTCGGAATTGAGAGTGCAAAAGTGGAGACCAAAGTGGTGAATGCATGGCTTTGACGCTTAAAAACGAGGTAACAACAGTCTTTCCACAAGGCAATCGTTTCTAATAATTGCAAACAGAATTTGATTATAATTTTCCTTTGAGCCTCCACTTTCACTTTCCTATTCGCTAGAAGAACTAGGAATAAATATTGGGCCACTTTCGTAAGACAGATGTTGAAACGGTAGAAAGGCCGCTAGTAAGCGCTGCTCAGGAATTAGCATTGAAACAAACGGTGAAGGGTGAATTCAATGCAAATGTGTGATCCGAATGATCTCGGCGATAATTGGAAAAGCCCGGGCAGCCAGTCTCGTCGTGAGAGAAAAGAGGAGGGTGGCCGGAAACGAGGGACGCGTAAGTCCCGCTAATGCAAAAGCGAAAAGCGTATTCGCAGAAAAAGGAGAAAAAGTTGGAACGGCGAACACTCTCGTCGACAAATCCTACGGATAACTATGATAACGGTCAACAAGTTTTATGGTTGATATCACTTACGGTGATTAAATGGAAAAAAGGCGAGCGGTTGCTGCGAGCCTCGAAACTCGTTGCCTCACTCCACTTCCGGCTTTACACTTCCGTTAGGATTATTTTTCAAGAATAACTTATGGACCAGCTAGTTCCCACTCGACTCCATCTATCTTAATCGCACGGCTTGCCCACTCCGAATCTAACTTTCCAATTAACTAAAATGAAAGCTAGTTCTTTTTGGTCGTCGACCACAGCTCGGTTGAAAGGAAAAGGTAATACGTAATAATAGAAAAATGTAGTATCGTACATACTCGTAGAAGTATAACATAGTTTAAAAATTTCAAACACTCCACACTTTCGTAATAATTTCAAGCCGAAGTTGTCTCAACTGTTACGTTTCAGAAGCTCGCACATTTTTTATCGGACAATGCGAACCTAAGTGTAAATCAATCGATAGGTAATTGTGCTCTATTTGTTCGACAGGATTTCATGCTATAAGAAAGATAAGAATGCGTGGCTGTGAAACGAGTCAAGTCACGTTCGGCGCGCACGCAGATTTCCCGGGGAATCGAATCGCCGGCACAAACAAGCCCCGGAAATTTTTCTTTGCGAATATTCAGCCACGGCTAAATTTCACACGGGTCCAAATGAACGAATCTCATCTCCCTCTGGATTACCGGAAACTCCCGTGAAACACTTTCAGTCTATTTTACTGCCTCCGGATTGATTACACTTGCGGGAACTCGTGGGAATTTCTTGAGCGCGAAATACATTCATCCTGCATTCACAACAGAACTGCACGCATACTCGCGTAATATTTATAAATGACCGTGAATGGTGGACGACTTACAAACGAGTGGAAATGATTTCACGCAATCATTTGCATGAATGCCACGTGTCTCGTTCGTCTTGGCTCTCGGAAGTTTATGTTTAAGTTGCTGGTGTCTGGTTAATTACAACTCGTTATTACTTATCTTAGCCTCGTAATGAGATGTGAAACGAAGCATTCACTCGAATGGAACCGCGTAATGATCTTCTGTCGCGCTCTGAACGTGCCGTGGACCAAGTGGACTCGCAGAAGTGTCGCGGGACAAAAACATTTTCCGTAATGAAGCTAGGCAGCCCCCACCGCAATGTATACTTTTGTATGTGCCCTGGCGTGAGCACAGAGTGACTCAAAAAACTCCCGTGACCCTTTGCGATACTTGCAGAAAATATTACTATTGACTTCATACTTTCCAGGAAACGGAACATTCATTTGTTTTTATTAGAAAGTGATAAGCTTGAATGCTAAAAATGTCTAATGTTATAAATGAATGCGCAAGATATTTAGTTTCATACTTGCCACACTTTTTCGCTGCAAAAATGATATCTTTTACGCAGACGTTTCTTCCGCTGCTACTGCAAATAACATATCATTCTAAATACACGTCTGCTTGGCAAAAAACCGCATCAAACAGCATGTGGAAATCATAGAAATTTCACTGTAGATTTACACATAACGTAGCGCTTGCATGAATGCACGTTAAGATTATTTTAAACTTTAAATCCTCGAAACGCTAGAAATTCTGCCCTTACTTTTCACCGGCTGCTCTAAACGCTAGCTTAAAAGAGTGGATTAAAATTTCGCATTTAATTTGTACTCGCTATGCGCATGTCTTTTTCGGAGGGGCGAAGACGACTTCTTAGTTTAAAGCGGGTCGCAGCGGATCGCTAATTTATTCACGAGGAGAATTCTGCTTTAACGGCGTTTATGGCTCGCGCGTAAATAAAATAAATTCTTTCAAATCGTAAACCTTGCCGAATTGAAGCTATCATTTCATTTTGCTTACTGTTTTAATTAATGCCTTTTAATACACAGAACCGCTCTTGAGGACCTCCTTCTGTCATACTAAGATTTATCTCCCGGGAATTCCTTCAAGTCGTATTAATATCTAACAAGCTATAATATCTGACGTTGTCAGATTTCGTATGCCTGGCGTCGCCAGGTGTTTATTTTTCTCACACGTTCAGACTATTCCTTCCCTAAAATCGAATTCGCCCTCATTATCCATTTTTCTCAAATATAATATCCGTCACTTTGAGTTCGCCGTGATGTACGAGTAAACTAGTTAATTACCATTAAAGACAGAGAGAGATGGCTTCGCAGTGGAAACCGAATGCCAGAGAATACGTACATATTCGCGTACCTGTTTCCCATTAAAGAGACACGAGTAGCAGTAGTGGTGGCAACGGCACTCGCTCGCTCGCGCGCGCGCCCGTCTAACCCGGCAGATATGCATACTAATTAATATGTGCTGAGGCGAAAACGTGGGGAGGAAAAGAGCGCGACTCTTTTATCGAGCAGCGGAGAGTTTCACGGGGATGGAACGAGAGGGGTGGGTGTGGGGATGAGGCGGCGGTGAGGGTGGTTCGCGTACGAGGCGTTTCATGCTCGCTCAGGGTTCGTAATTAAAAATAAATCGAACGGATATGCAGTCAGTGATATTGGAGGTCTCGTATCAGCGGTGGATCGTATCCACAAATGACTGCCGGTATTCCCAGTGCACCGAGGCATGGGACTCGTATCGTGCAATATTGTTCCCCACCCACCCCCCCCGCAGCCGCATTCGTGCAAGGGATTCCACCCCCTATGATCCACCATCCCTTCCCACCCCTTCCCTCCCTTCGCCGCCCCTCGCTGTCCCACCGTGCCGGGACGATCGGGAATATTTTTATGCTCTTTATCTGCCGCCCCACTCGCCGAGATCCCAGTATCAACCCTTTTAATCGCCCGGCTAAATTACCGCGCGCCACTCCGCTTCCCGTGAATGCTCCTTCCGCGTCGCTTGAGCAGGAAAATCATTGCCGTGTATGCAATTAAGCGTAGACTGAAACGGCACCTCAATCAGCACGGGCTCGAGGAAAAACTGCGGTGCGCCTCGAGTGTATCCGGGCGGCAACCTCCTGCACGCAAGGAGAGATCGCTCAGAGCTAATGGCTACGCTGCTAGTAGTCGAGCAATGAAAGCTTCATCCATGAAATTCTGAGGGATAATCCGTAAGCTCGTATTCATAGGAATAGCGGTAACTAGCTGATTAACGGAGCGACTCAAAGGTTGGAATCTTAATTAAAGGATTTCGATGGGGAATCCTTCAATAAGTCGATTGGTTAATTAAGTACTCCCATTTCAAATTATTATAATTTGTTTTTAGATGGAAGACGAAACGTATATGATCCTTGAGGACAGTTTCGGAGTAATGAAAATAGATCTGTAGATCTCTGGTGTGGCTCTTTCTTGCAAAATATAATTGAAATACTGCGCTTGCGAAGCCCCCACGTGGAATAAAATCTGGAATTCAGCTTTTATGGTGGGTAAAGCTGGGCCATTAGCGTGGCCTATCGCGCCGTTATCATCGACAGTGCGTTATGGTCGAGCATAAATAAAGATCGCGTAGAATTAAGCTCTCCCGAATGGGGGAAACCCCCGAAAAAGAGTCGGCGCTCGTATTTCGTGCTTCCTGCCGCCTTCTTATCGCGAATTCTCCCCGGAAAAGAAATTGCTGGCGACAATACAAATTTCCTCTTTGTTTTAAGTTAGTGGGCAAAGTGCTTTGCACTCAATATTATAACCTGACAGTTTTAAAGATTTATATACGCTCGTATTTGTAATTCAACGTACAATTTCTTGATAGAATACGCAGTAGACTTTCTGAAGTACATTTTTTTGAACTCTGAAACATTTTTGTTTGAAGCTAATAAAATATTACAGTTATATAATTTAAGAAGAGTACCTACTTTCTAAAAAAAATGCTTCAGCTGTTCGGTAGATGGCGAAAAGTCGTTGCGACACATTTCTGAACACCGCGCATACATACATATACATATTTTCCATATGCATTTCCGTAAATATCTACATCTTCAATTTCTCGGTGGATTTTTACGGGAGCGTAAATCATTTGGAAATCGCGGGAATACGAATGCGAGTAGATATCCATCAGGAAAATGAGGTTGCTCAGTCGTGATTCGGTGCTCCTACCCTCGCCACGAAAGGCTCTCTCTCTCCCAGGGGAAGGCTCGCCCTTTACCGCGTTCTCCGGCTACTCCTGAAAAGGAGCCACAGTGCGCTACGCTGGCTAAAAAGCGAGAATGTAAAGCTATCGCAAAGCAGAATGCCGAATATCTTTCCTCCACTGGTTGAAAAGTGTCGGTTGGTAGGGGGTGCGGGCGCGCGTGACACGTTCCGAGCACGAAATCCCAGTAGGCCGTTGTTTCCTCGTTAGCGGGTACGTGGCGCTAAGTAATTACAATAGAAAGTCGAGGAAAGGGAGAAGCAAGCCACGCCTAGCGTAATCCCGAGCCGTATCTCGAGCACAAAGCTCGCAGTGGCTCGGTGAATTGGAGTAAACCCACTCTCGTCCTTCTCTCGTCTTGTTTCGTTGTCGTGCCGGTGGTCGCTCGACGTCGTCGTCGTTGTAGTCGTCTTCCTCTCTTTTTCACAGAGAACGAGCGCTGGCGTGCGCGCGCGCCCGCGCGCGCGAATTCTCAATAGAATCGTGACGATCAAGGACAAAAGCTGCAGTACATACCTGCCAGTAGATCCCCGCCGGTTGGCCCAGGATCCCACGCGCGCACCGGGCTATTCCATTTCCTGTCCCTCTTTATTTTCTCTTTAAAGTCCCTTTTCCTCGGGAAACCTACCCCCCGCGGCCCCTCCGCCCCCTCCTCGTCCTTTCTCCCAAAACGAAACACTCCCGCGCTGAGTGCAACCTTCGAAAACCACCCCCGCCGCCCTTCTGCCACCCTTCGCCGCCACCGATGCCAGCCCGCTCGTATTCATTCCTCTCTTTAGTCTTCCTCTCCCTTTGCCACGATATTTATTGTCCCTCCCTGTCTCCACCCTTTCTTCTGACGCGTCCCCTCCAAGCAAGACAACCCACTCTCCTTCGGACATGTTTGGATGCACGCGATGAGATCAAAGTGTACTTTGTTACCTCCGAGTTTTCCGCACTTGATCAATGCCGCCAGATTTCCGGTGATCCTTCGGATCCTCTTGTGTGTTCCAAGTTGACGAAAGTAGACTTTGAACAGTTGTAATGGATTTGAGGATAAGTATTTGGGATTTGATAAAACTTGTTCTTAATAACTCTGGTTTTTGCCGCAAATGTTTAAAGACAATTGAAACATCACTATTATAATCTGAAGATATAAACTAATTGAATAAAGAAGCAGATAGTGGTACGCGTGGAAATCTTACAATATGATATTGGAATTTCAGTGGAAGGTATGTTAGTGACGGGTAGCGTATTTCTATCGAAGCTGGAGCCACCGTGGAAATCACGGCTTAAAGTTTAATTCCTCGGCTTAGCCGAAGCATCAGTTCCGTATCCGCATTACACCAAGACGATCGTTAACTTCGGCCGGCCACCTCGCTTCTAGTACAGCTACACCACTGACCGACGGATTACGCCAACTGGCACGATAATACCATTCCAACTGGAACCTGTCTTGTCTTCCTACTTATTATCCTCTTGTACAGCTAAAAGGCTTCCTTTCTTAACTTCCTTTAACTAACGCAATGCTAAGTGTCTCAAGTAAATAACGCTCTTTACACTCAGGATTGACATTTGTCAATGTTTAGAGAATTATTGCTGGTTTAATTATTTAGAAAGGTGCATTTAATACTTACAGATAAAAACATTGGCACAGCCAGTATTTTTAGGATGTGTTTTCTTAAAAATAAAAACTCTTTCCCTTAAGGGAATTTATGTTCTCTTAAGGAGAACACTTCTTTCTTCAAGAAAATGTATATCTATCCACAAGAAAGAATGTTCTTCAAGAGTGTTCTTTCCGAGTATTTTTCAAGAGTCTTTGTAAATAATGAAACCACAGTGCAAATCGGAGAAAGTATTCTCCCAACAGTGTGCGATTCAGGGAAAGAGAAAGTTGGGGAGTTGGTAGAAGGGGAGGCAAAAACCCTTGAAACCGAAGGGTGATAAATCATGACGTTTAGTTCTGCAATGCGTGCGAAATTTTTTTAATCCCTTCCGCACGGACTTGAAGCCCCATTTTAGTCGCGGGCTGAATTATGCCCGGTCAGCGAAATCCCCATGACCACTACGAATTACATTAGTTTCGCGCGAGTAATCAAATCGAGCGGCATTCATTTTCACGGAACGAAAGCAGTAAACCACGGACAGAACCACGCGCGCGTGCGTGCGCGCATAACGCTCGCCCTGTAAAGTTTATAAATCACGGGAATTCGCGGAGCTGGATTCAACGCGCACGTCGAATACGGCAATTAATAAAGCTTCCGATACTTAAACGCGCTGGTATATACCGTCGATACAATATGTCATAGAGACTAGAAGGGTGGTTTGGGGTGGGCCGGTAAAGGGCGGTGTTTCCGCGTCAGACTGTGGCGAAGCATAATTGTTCCTCCGTCAATTATTAACGCGCTGACTGGCCGACAACTTTCTAATTTATTTCCATAATTTATTAACCTTGTACACCGCTCTCCGGCCTGCCATGCGTTTCGTGGTCAAATACGTGCTCGATTTATTTGATTAAAAGCAGATTTGTTTATTTAATAGCGTAGTTACCAGGAGCGAGTGTATTTACAAGTATTAATATAGGACAGCGGAATCATCCGACAGGGCAGTTCATTCTCACCTTTTCACACTCCAGATACATTTATTTCGTTGGTATTCTACAATGAGAATTTATTCATTGGAACCAGTTTGCATAAATTGTAGTAGCAATATGTTAGTACTGCCAACGATACTATCAGACCTGTTAGGTAGAAACCTATGCTGATTTTTTTATAAATTCATAAACCAATGTAGAATATTTTGCAAATGATTTTCATAACACATTATTGGCAAATACCAAAAATATCATTTGCCCTGACAGGTTCACCATTTCCCACACCAATAATTTATTACCGGTCACCTCATCAGACATTGTAATCAGATTTATTTCCGAAACTTAGCTGCACAAGGGAAATCGGTAGATTTCTCGGTGAGCTAAGTAAGCTTCTCCTGATAAGCGTTAAACAATCGTCGCTCGGAGTGCGCTCGATCCGAGCACGCTTAACGAGAGGAATTAAGTCGGAATTGTGCCCGCGATCAATTAGTACCTCTCCCCCGCCGCCGCTCCACTTAACTCTATCGGGCCGAATCACATTTACTCTGGTAAGTGCTTTCGGCTGCAAAAGGAGAGACGGACAAACTTATTACGAATTCAGCGGCTAGCAATACGGCGAGAGATACAGTCGAAGGAAGACCGGCTCTTTCTCCCAGCCGAGTTTCCCCTGGCCTGACAGTCCCAGCTGGCCGACCGACCGGCAAAAGCAGATCAGAGTGGGGCGGGGAAGGGGAGAATGGATTATTAAAAGCCAGAAAGTTTTCGGCCAGTCCTAACAAGCTTTTAACGGGGCGCACTCGCAATCTGATGATCCCGACGGAGACAAATAACTTGGTTTGAACATTGCGAGAGAAGTGCGAGTGAGAAAGGAGGAGGTGCTCTGGTGTTTCAGTGGCCATTGCTATAGAGTGTATAGAAGCAGGGTGAGTCCTATTTATCTAGTAAATCGAGTGCTACCGCCTTCGCCAGTGCAATCGGGTAAACATATTTGTCGATGTGCCAACGATCCTGTTTGTCCACCCAACTTTCCTCGATCCTCCTCCACCCCATTCTCTTTCTCTCACACACACTCTCTCTCCTCGAGTCATCAATAGATGCAGCTTTCACGGAGAATTTATTAGCTCGCCGATGTCAATGATAACAGTGAGCGCGAGTGTCATTGTTGCAATGGAATCCCCTCTGAAGGAAGGCGAGCAAGTTTGCTGACAGCCCTGCGATCCTCCTAGTAAATCTTAACGTTATGGCAGAAAGTAATACCCTTTAGGAGATGGAGTGCTTAGTTTCTCGGATTGAAGCGACTCAGTGTAGTGTTGGCGTTTGCAGTTTCATGATCCTTGCTCTGGTGATTCTGTGTTAGTGTTTTGAGAGTTCCGCTGGTAGTTTGTCTTACGCGCATCGAAATCTTGTACGTTGATCTTCTCATTGTCACCGGAGGAAATTTTTAGATAAATATTACGTATTAAACTTAAGTTATACACTCAATTAAATTTTGCTCTGAGTACAATATTGATACACCGAGCAATGTATATTTCAAGCCAGTCGAATTGGCATTCGGAGTGCAAAGGCAGATTATCAAATAATTTTCGATTCTCCGATAGTTTGTCCTTCAAATTGTTAAATTTCATTTCAATGCGAAGCCAGTGGAAACAAGTTAATTCGAGGGTTCGTTGTTAAAAATGCTCCCAAACTATTAGGAATTCAAAGCACCGCTTTCCCAATACGCGAGCCATCTTGGTCCACTTTTGCATCTTCATTGGAAGAAAGTTGGTTGGAGGTGAAACCAATTATCATTTCGATGAATCAGAGTCGAGGGAATTGATCGGGCAGGCTTGAAAGCACCTTTCAGCGTTGGTGTCATAACCCAGTGGAAAGCAGTGACGTTGGGAGTTGCGGGAAGGGGAAGTTGGGGGGAGTGCTCGGAAGCTTTCCACGAGAAGCCTGTTAAGACGTAATAAAGATAGAGCAGCGGCAACGGGGATTACGTTTCCTGTAAGGCAAGAACCTACTTTCTTAATATCCGATAACATCCTTCGAGGTTCCATAATACGCTCGGCTTTCGCCCCAGGCACGTAAATTCCCTATGAGATTCATAACTCGAATTTCAAAATATTAGTAGCACATCCGCGCAACGATTAACTTATTATCTTAATTCGCATAATTGCTGTGTTGAATCTTTCAAAGATACACTCATACATATTTCTCTTTTGGAGATAACAATGCATGATAAATGTGCACAAGTGACGGAGAAATATTAACTATAATATCCTTCAGTCCACGGTAATTTCGACACAGCCATATGCATAAAGCGATGTGTTTAAAATGTAGAATTCTTTTCGTGCTAGAAATATTATAGTTCATTCGCATTGTGTGGAAGAACATATGATAGGGGGAATCAGGTGTGTATCAGGCGCAGTTTGAAAACAGAGCCACGTAGACTGGGAGAAACGTGCGAGAGTGGCGAGGATTTCCAGTTTTTGTGGAATAACGCGGAAACGGCGGAAAAAAAGCAGCAAACAGAAAGAAACGCGGCCGAAATGCAAACATTCCCTGGGGGTTGGGGTTGGAGGAGGAGGGCGAAGCTGGCGCGATAGTGCTATTTTGACTTTGCTCGGCGCGCAAGCACTAGGCGCACAAATTGGCTCCCATTCTAAATTGGCCATGCGAGCAAATTCGAAAACACGAATATATAAATAAATCCTAGCGATCACCCGACGCACTACTCCTACAAATCTCCTCGCTTTCAGATTAGCTAGACCAGCGCGGATCCTAACTGATTTTTATTCCGCAAAATGCTAGCATTTCGGGTCTATTCAGCAATTTCATTCGTCAAAATAGGATTCGCCGTGCGGCGGCGGCGGTACGGTTTGCCTTTGAAAAAGGGATGTCGGGCTTTTGCTCCCTCGACATACGAAAAAAGAAGGTGTATCCTTTTGAGGTTCTAATTAGTACGTAAAATACAATCGCATTTGCTAACATAGAGCTCCCGGCAAAAGGAAAACTTTCTCTGAAAGACCGCTAAACAAAAGGGATTTCGGTGCTTTCGTAATAATTCTTTCTTTGTCCCCTTTGTTTTAATTGGCCCTAGCCTAATGCGCTGTTAAAAGCTAATGACATTCGAGCAGAGAGAATTTCCCCTACAATGACTTATTCCCTACGAGTGTGAAATAGAATAACTGAAATTTTAATAGTTCCTGCCACATTATTCTTTTAATCCCAACATTGTCGGCTCTTAATTGGCAGCCAAGTGGCAATCCCTCGCCGAGATTTTCCCTGATTTTCATATGATTAGTGAATTGGGTGAAGGTTGGTGGGCTTATTTTGCGAAATCAGAATTCACCAGGGATGTCGAGGAACAATTAGGCATTTCATGTTAATTATGCACTCGTGTCAATAGTGTTTGCGGGATTAGTGTCGGAATACGTGCGACGCATTTCAATTTCCTTAGTATTTGCTTCATCCATGTAACAATTAATTACCTGCGGTTGCTTCCTTTAATTATTGTTTGCTCTTCATCAAAGTATTAAAAATACTTGTAAAACATGTTATCGTTCTTCCCACCGCAGTTATTACGGTAGCGGAGCAAGCGAAGCAATAAACAAATATTTACCAACAAGATAGCGTAAAAAGTTTCGTTGCCAGGCTGCTCTCGATGTTGTAATGTAGGTCAGAAGTAACCAAGGTGCGTGTTTACGCACTATAAATAAGCAGGCAGTTCTCTAGTTAAAGTTACCGAGAAATGGCTTTCGAGATAGGCGAACGTCCGGATATCCTTGCAATTACTCTTTTTAACTGACTTCGAAAAGATAGAGCTTCTCAATTTGTCGCGCATAGTTTTTCCTTTTCAATGTTTGTTTTCTGTTGTAAAGATAACTTGGTATACATGACTGAATCTTGCAAATTTAAACTTACAAATTTCTGGTAATTTATATCTGTACGAAATAATGGAATTATTATACACCTTGCTCGGAGTAACTTATTTGCGACTGAAGATATAAATCCTTTCTTAAAACAATCCACTTTGAAGACTGAGTGCTTAGCCGCATGAAAGCCTACGAAAGTATGCAGTTTAGCCTTAAAAGGTAGTGTTCCTGGTAATCTTTTGTGCAAGCGGCTGGTTATTAAATCAACACTAAAACAGACCACGGTATTTGAATTCGGAGTTCATTTTATAACGAACAACGTACAGAGATTTTTGCCTCGTTAGCAATTCCAATGGATATTCAGTAGGAACTTCGCTACTCATTGAATCCTTATTAATGGCCGCGTCTCATATTTTATTTACCGTGTCGCGCTAGCGAGCGCGATATCCCCGGCGACAGTCGCACACCTGAAAGCATTGGAGTCGCGAAGCTTTTTAAGGCGATCAATTAAATGTGGCCTAGTTTCCTGCAAATAGAAGGGAGACCTTTCGTTTCTGTCTCAACTACTCTCCTCTCAGCTGGGTCACGTGAATATTTCTGCGGATCGGTCCAATCACACCTATTGACTATCCAGAAGGGACACCAATCTCAACGACGACGTTAAACATTAAAATACATACGTGAAATTGTATATGCGAATAGAAAATATCATTCTGCTCGAATATGAACGAGGATAATTATTGGATTATTCCCTTGTTCCCCACCGAATAATAATTTGTGCAAATTTAATAGTCCAAAATGGTTAAAGTTGGCCTGTCGCGGACTTCCGATTGACACATGACTTTCCAAGGTTACACAACGCTTTCCGAGCGGAGTTCGCCTTCGATTTTTCATGTAACTTGAGGGCGACAGTGGAATTCTGATAAATTTCGGCAGTCCCGAGGGCAAAAACGGAGTGAGATGAATTGCGGCTTGACGGGTGTGTGCGTGGATGGTGGGAGGGGCGGGGGTGTGTGGCGTTACTGAAAATGCATGGAGGAAGAGTGGCTTCTTGCATTTTACGGTGTGACACGAGCCCTATTGACGGAAAGTGCTTATTTCACCGGCGCACAAAGACACGGAACGCTCTCTTTGACCCCCTCTGACATACGCACGCGCTCCGACAAGATCGAACGTGATATATCGCCTTGCTTTTTCACGCGCCCGAGATAACTAAATACGGAATTCGAGACACGCACGTGCGGGCATCTTTATGCCGCTTGTACTCGAGGAACAGGAAATGATAAACGATCCCTTCGCCCAATCAATGGATATCGCTGGCCCGCGATAGTTCCGCACGTGCTCGAAATACTCCGATGCTTCTACCGTCTCTATCATTCTATTAAGCGGATTAGCACATAGAAAAACACAACAATACCTTTTCTCCCTTCCTCGAGCGAAGAATTTCGCAAATTTATCTTGCCAGCCAAGCCGAAAGAGTTTGGGGTTTAAACTTTATAAAGTCGAGGGGAAAGAGTTTAGAAGAATCTTGTTTACCGGTATGTTAGTATAATATGTGTGTGTGTAAATAATTGGATGTCTAAGTTTCGAAGTTATTTAAGAATACTCTTCCGAAGCCTTCCGGGGAATTACACGTTTCTGCGTGTTTCACTTCATTCCAACGGTTGGGAGTGACGTAAAACAGATGGGGAAAAGTAAGTCATTCCTAGTACAAAACAATAATTGCTATGGAAATAAGACTTGTAGAATTTGTAATCTAACGTGTCACATGAAAGTTAGATCGATCGTAACCACGAAGCGCGATTGTGGTAGAAAAGGGGGTGGGAAACAGAGAGGTTTCTAGGCAAAGCCTTGTCAGAAACAGGTGTTATAGAGTTTCAGGGTTATCAGGAAGTGAGTGACACAATGGGAGGATCGTGGTAGAAGAAGGCCACTCTAAATACCACTGTTTTCGTCTTCGACAGTGTATGATCCAATTTCGTATCTTGGCTCCCTGGTGAAAGCATCGATTCGCCTTTTCCCTCCTCCTAACTCCGCTTGTTCAGGCGCTGATGATATATTCATGGCCAATTAAACAGCCGGAAATAGTAGTCGCAAGCCGGCAGTAATGCGAAACTTTTTACTGTACCCCCGGGCTTCATTCAAGAGAGGCACGAGTGCACGTCGCAAATTGAACATCCTTATTTAGAAAGTTCTCGCGCATTTCTTCAAGAACCCGTCGCTGGAATTGGGTCGCACTTTTATAACAGGCAACTCAGCGGATACGTGTCAGATTTCAAAGCACGATTTCCTAACTTATTATTCCAATGTTATGGAAATACGACGCCTACGAGTCTGCACGAAGAGACTTTATAGTCTTCTTATTGCTAATAATAATTAACAGATGGCATTTGAGGAAAGTGTACGTGGGAAAGTTTCAAAGTTTAATAACTGAATATTTTTCGTGGGATATTAGAATCATTCTTGAAACAATTCGTGAGTGCAACGCGGTATCGCTTTCACTGGGAAACCTCGTTTTTAGTGTCCACGAAAGCATGAGAACTTGATACAACATGATCCGAGAGCGCTTGCGAAAAAGCTGTGGAAAAGTGGTCAACCAATTTGCCGAGTGGCCTCCTTCCTGTAACGTCGTGCTCGATTTTCTGCAAATATTTGCGAGTCACGTTATGGGGGATGTTTAGAGAGAAGGGAGGACGAAAAAACAACGAGTGGCCGTGTGATATCTTGTTGTGTTTCAACGGAACTGATAATATTTTCGTTTCTCGAACTGCAATAGTACTTGCTAAATGCATTACGTGCTGCACAAATTCCTTTTACTGGCCTTTCTTATTCCAACTTCTTTTCAAGACACTCGACAGGTAGAAAACAGTAGTGTTTTTGAACAAAATGTTCTTAAAAACGAAAACTCCTCTCTCTAAACAGAAACATATTTTATTCAACAAAAAAGTGTTCTTAAAAAAATCAGTTCCCTTAAAGACGACAATACTGAAGGAGGTGTTCCGTTTTGTAAGATTGGACAGCTGTCTCCACTTAGCTTTTGTCCCGCTTGTATAATATAAACAGCCGGTACGATTAGTGTTAACCATCGGGAAAAGCGGGTGTAGGGAAGCGAGTGGATTCGTAATTAAGTAAAACCGCAGGGCAATCGGGAGGAGGTGGTCGGCAGGCGGGATTTTAGCAAACGGAGAGTGGCGAGTAAAGTAGAGTGTGCCGATAGTCTGATATCAAGGCTGGCGGGTTGCAGTGAACGAGCGGCGGCGACCCTCTCTTCGAGTGCAACTCCTCTCGCTCTTTCTACCCCGAAACAGCAAGCGATGCGAGGGCGAATGGAAATTAGCGAGTCGACGAGGATGCGCCCCGGGTAATTAGAAAGCCCCCTCCTGAATTCACGGCACCTTGCGCACCAGATCACCCTGCGAACCTTTCACCTTCCTCCAACCCCAACTCCAACCCCAACCCCAACCCCGTCTCCGCTCAACCCTCTCTCATATCACCCCCGAAACAACCCCTTTCTCTCGGCGAAACTCGCCTGTGTACCGTAAATGAACCTCTCAGATAGAGCGCATTCTCGTTCCTGCGGGTGCATTACGAATTCTTGAAGTTTCGTTCGGATAGTTTCAAGTTTTTCGAAATTCAGATACGCCTCCGACAAGTTCCTTGTGATGCATGCCTTGAGAGTTCACTTCAACATTGTGGAAAAATGGCATAAGGTATTTGAGGTTTAAGGTATTTTACAAATCATCATTTACGCTGCCTATTGCGGCTCAAACAAGTTTGATCTGATCTCTTGGAAAATTCTGCTACATTTGAAACTAGTTTGAGTGAATGGGAATTTAATTGGGGCAGATAATTTAATACTGTATGAAACATTCATGGAATTTGTGGAGTAGTTTTAATCTAATCCGATTAGAATATTACGTGTGATTGATAGATTCCCCAATGATTAGGATTGGATTTCAATCGGGAACAACTTATCGGCTATAATTCCTGATAATATCGTAATGCCAGAAAGCGAGCAGAAGATAGTAAATTCCATGGGTGATTTAATATCAGGCAATTGCGGTCAGCTGGAGCACAATGGCTACTCGGAAATAGATGGTGTCGTCACACGCAGGATGACACAATCCGTTGTTAATTGCGCGAAATGAAAAGAAAGTAATTCAAATATAACAAGCAGATTTTGTCGATCACTTTCTCTTCTCCTTTTTTTACACGCTCTAATAACGTCATTATAGAACAATTTGAATATTCCGTTGGACGTGCAATAATGGCAATCCTCGAACATAGAGTACGTACTTGGAGACTCATATCGGGCGAAGGAATTTCCTAGATCTCGAAGCGAAAGATTTCGCGACAAAGTAGGAGTCCGGGCACAATTAAATTTCCAATTGCTCCCTGGACATCGCCGATTCAGCCGAGAGAATCGCAATTATTCGTTAGTTCTTTCCGAGACTTAAGCGAGAAATTCTTTTGAAGTGTGACATTCCCAGTATTCCGCTCAGCTGAGCGAGATATTAGATGAAATAAATGCTGTCGTTAAATCTTTTCAATAAATGTTAGTCGTCTCTCATATCAATACATATTCGAAAAGTCTATTTTTTATCAATTAATGTACAATGCAAAAAATATCCAAAACATGAATTTTTCGATATACTTTACTGATGCAATTGACATACGCTATATTCGCTAAAGTATTCTCAATATTGCCGGATACACGAACGCCAAGAGCCAGTTGAAATGAGTTGAAAGTTTCGACCTGAAACTTACTCGATGGCAGAGTCGGCACGAGTCAAGCGGCAACGGTGGATCTATGCAATGTTTTCTCGAATGAAATAAGACTGTACGTACGTCGAGTCCCGGTGCGATTTCTCTTCTCGCCCTGTCAATTCTTATCGGGGCCGTCAATGCATCACGCTTCTCCTCGCACTTGCATATTTCATTTAATGCGGTATCGCTTCGCGCCACCTGAAACTAGAACGAAATAACTGAGAACGCGAGCGTAAATATGCCTACAAAAGTCTCAGGATTGTTAAATAAAGAAAAAAATTATATTGTCGGTTTTAAAATATATCCATTTTATCGCGACAAAGTTGAGTCAGTGAAAGATTTCCTTATAGGTAATATAAAATTTAAAAGTGTAAATATTGAAGGTAATTCGCATCACTGCAATAAATCGTCAACTCTTTAGAAGAATCGTACTATCAATAATTTAAATTCCCATGTGACTCGCTGAGTTGACAAATCGAAATTACTGACGCGTGTCTGATTTCGGGATTGAAGGGATCGAAATGAAAAGCGAGTGAAGCTTAACCCACTTCCTTCTCTAAAAATCCGAAACATCGGGCTTCATCATCGAAGTATGTTCGTTATCTCCAAACGCACGCTTAATTCGAGGAGGAGGCGTCGCGATAGGAATTCCTCGAAACGAGGAGTTCTTATTCGAGAATTTCGAGATCGAGATGTCGCACATGTGTATGCGCGGCACTAAGTGGCTTGAAGGAGCGAGTCGTCGTGCTAATTAAAGCATCGTCGATCGTCGGCCCCGCCTCGATTCTCTTGACTATGCTGACATCGCCGGGACACCGCGCGGTGCGGCTAATTGCCACGATTCTAATTATTCCACGGTTAGTTGCGAGTCTCTGATGATGACGAGAGTATCGCAAATAAGGTTGCGTTATTTAATTCGAAGCCCTTCCACCGCCGCCCCTTGAAACTTCTTCTAAAGCTCGCTCGTTAAACATTCCCTCTTACCGCCAATCCCGCCGACCCCCCCGTCGCCATTGTCTCTTCTCCTTCGTTACCCTTCGTTGCTTGCTCGACGATTTTCGAGTGCGTGAACTTCAAGGAGAACTTACGCTCCAGTCTGTATTGAACCCGCCTGAAAGGGACCTCCGAATTCGCTCCCGAGTAATTTCAACATCCCTTAATATTATCCTTCCTATCTGGTTTGATATTGATTCATCATCAGCTAATTGAGAAGTATAAATTATTATAGCAAACAGTGCATTGACTATTAATAATGTGTTTCATGGAAAGTGGAACTTCCCTTCGACAATTCAAGAAGTATAACAAATACCAATAGCGAGAAGTAGTACTTTGAAAATCAGCATGACGTCTTAAGTAGGAATAAGGGTGCTAGCGGTCATTGCCGAAAGGAGATTGGGGTTAATGGGGAGTCATAACAGTTTCACTTTTAGGGAACGGTGAAATTATTAGCTTGGATATCCGGCGAAGGCCTGTTACCGTCGGTTATACCGAATGGTATCCATTAATATTATTATTTCCAATGGCATTCGGGGAAATAAACGGCAGCACGCGGAAGCGAGGACGGTGGCGGCAGGTGGCGCTGCCGGAATGCATGGAGAATGACGAGCCGATACGTTAATGAACATTCAATTGCCGTATAAAAAGCGCGACCATTATTTCGGCCGCGCATTAAATCCCAATTTAAATCCGATCGGCTGCTTTGCGCCATTTTGCGGCACATGCACCACCCATCCACCCTCCAACCCCATTTGATTCCACTTTTTTCCCGTTTTTTTCTTCCACCCTCTCTCTCCCCCGCTCCCTCTCGCTCTGATAAATATGCGCGCATCGGCCTCTCACGGGACCGCCGATATCGACGACCCGAAGAATACTCATAAATATCGTCGGCAATAACTTTCACCTTATTGCGTGCGCCCGCCCTATTTGTTAAGTGTAACGAGGCTCGTTTGTCGATAGAAAGAATTCAGAGCTACGTGTATCTAATATCCAGATCGATTAGGTATGTATCTTCGACTGGAAATATTTACTATGTCTCCGAATTTGCGATACAATGACTAGCTCATCGTCTGTAGATGAAGGAAAAATGAATGACTGAACAAAAGTATCAAAAACAATTATTCCAAACTGTTCCATGTGGTACACATGTTTCTGAAAATGAATTAAGAATAATTTATATATACGCACATACTATAGTTAGAAAAAGCTTTTATAGTATCTGTGCTCGAGAGTTCTATTTGTTTCCCTTCTCCTGTCGTTTCCATCCTCTTTCCTGTCACGTAAACAGTCTGCGCTCTCTAAGATCAAGTTTGTACATGATATTTCGTGAAATGGCATCTAGTAACAGTGTTTGCCGTTTAATATCCCTGCCAGGCACAACCCCTCACGCTTCCTGGTAATCCGGTGTGTGCGTGTATATGCGTCCAAGGTCGGTGGAGGCAGGGTGGAGCGTTCGAAAGCAGGCATTTCAGGACTTCTCGAAGGGGTAGCTCATATTACGTCGATCCATCACGGGGAAAAATCGCGTGTAATGGAAAATCCAGGCTGTGTTCCTTCCTCGCCGGGAAAACGCGAGCCATCGAGACATCCACGGTGCTCCGTCGCTCATTATAAGGTTTCACCTTCCACATTAGCTGCTCTCCATCGAGTGTACACCCTGAGAACACAGGCCGGGAGCTTGGTTTTCCATGTCAAAGAAGGAAAACGAGCAAGCCCTGTCACAGTGTTCTCTCTGCTTGAATATTAATTATCCCCGCCGTAATATTAATGGTCCCTTCATTAATGCGATTTATAACCGGGTGAACGGCTCTTTGTCTAGCGAGACGGCCACCAGCAGCGCAATCGGATACTTCCTCTCTTTTCTTCGTTATTTTAACGGATTTTAGCGGTTCATTGTGTACTGAATTTCTTGGGCTACTGAAATTTGATTCGCCCAATTCATTATTATTGGTTAATTAAATTAGGTAGATGAGTATGTTCTTGGCTTTCTTACCAATTCGTGTAACGGATCGTCCAATTATTTCTACGTCCACTTCTCTTTGTAGAACTTCATTGTGCTTCTCTCTTGAATTCCTGTATCGAAAGTCGAATGTAAATGCCGCGAAATCGAACAATTCGTGCGAATCGGTCGAATGGTTGAAGAAAAGCCTAATGCTAGTCCTTCACTTCTAACCAGCTCACTGGACAATACACATTTCACATTGCAAAGAGTTATACTATATGGATAGAACGGCATTGAAACCCATTTGAATGCACTCAGTTAATAGCTTCTATTGTGTTTGGACTCTCTAGGTGAAATTATAGTTCAGTGTTCCATTATATCCGAGACTTCAGCATGCAGGCAGTTCAACTTGTACTTTTGATTGCATTCTTTCATAAAAGAATTAATCAACGAATGAAACCATCAAAAACGCGAAGAACATGAAAACGAATTACACATAAAATTAATGTCCTCTGAGATGAACGTCAAAGTGTGTTTCCTGATAATCAAGGGAAATAATTTCAAACGTCGTTGTGTATTGTATTCTCCAACTCCTATCAAAACAGCTATCCACCGCTCTCAGAGAAATTATGCTTTCCCAATAAACAGATAAGCTTGTATTTCCACCAATAGTTAAATCCACGTTTTTAGCAACGCGTTGAGTTGACTTTTATAATAACAGAAACCGTCTTGGATGATTCCAAGTAGAGCTAAAGAAGCAGGCAAGATGATCTAAGGGGAAAGACCGGCAGGACCCTCTCGTATGGGTATACGCAGTATATGTAAATGATGTTGCGTCTGGGCGATTTCTCAGAATAGGGGAGTGTAACGGCGCACTTGGCGAGCTCGACTTCCCCGAACAAAGATACAAAGGACAGTTTGAACCTTCGGCCGATCGCCTTTACACACACAGGCACCACTATGTATAGTCTTTTCTCTTGGGTAAAGTACTTCAATTCAAACGGTTTAACGGTTTTTATTTTTTTTGGTGGACTTCCCGACCTTCCCCGGGACTGAAATTTGGTGGAGAATGTGCCCTTGCATCAAGGAAGATACCATAAAAATTCCAGAGCCCTAGCTCAAAGTTTAGGTTTTTACCTATTTTCGACCCTCGGAAATGGTCAATTTTTTCAAGTTTCTCAAAATCGGCCGGACCCGGGATATTTTGATTGTTTTCTTATTAGAGTGGATAGAGAACAAAGAATCCGTGAAAAAAAGTCCGGATTTACAACGAGAACGGGTGGAAAAACCGTCCAGAAAAGTCCATTTTTGCTCATTTTTCACGGTTTTTATTTTTTTGGTGGGCTTCCCGACCTTTCCCGGGGCTGAAATTTGGTGGGTAATGATTTTTTGCATCAAGGAAGATACCATAAAAATTCCAAAGCCCTAGCTCCAAATTTTTTTTTTCGGCCAATTTTTCTTAAGGCATACTCCTGGAAAAATTTACGATTTTTCGAAGGTTCTGGGACTGGAACGAAAGCTTGATTTCTCGATTGCTCGTGTCTCAAAACGGATAAAAAACATAAATGTTGTGGGGGAAATGCCGAAATTCGACCGAAAACACATGGAAAACCGATCTGGAATATTTCATTTCAATGGTTTTTCCCATGTTTTCATGACTTCCCGACCTTTTCCGGGGCTGAAATTTGGCACGGAATGTTTTTTTGCATCGAGGAAGAAGAGGTAAAAATTCCAGAGCCCTAGCTCAAAATTCATTTTTTCGCATATTTTTTAAGGCATACCCCTTCAAAAATTTACGATTTTTCGAAGGTTCTGGGACTGGAACGAAAGCTTGATTTCTCGATTGCTCGTGTCTCAAAACGGATAAAAAACATAAATGTTGTGGGGGAAATGCCGAAATTCGACCGAAAACACATGGAAAACCGATCTGGAATATTTCATTTCAATGGTTTTTCCCATGTTTTCATGACTTCCCGACCTTTTCCGGGGCTGAAATTTGGCACGGAATGTTTTTTTGCATCGAGGAAGAAGAGGTAAAAATTCCAGAGCCCTAGCTCAAAATTCATTTTTTCGCATATTTTTTAAGGCATACCCCTTCAAAAATTTACGATTTTTCGAAGGTTCTGGGACCGGGACGAACGCTTGATTTTTCGATTGCTCGTGTCTCAAAACGGATAAAAAACATAAATGTTGTGGGGGAAATGCCGGAATTCTGCCTAAAACACATGGAAAACCGATCTGGAATATTTCATTTTGATGGTTTTCCTCATGTTTTTTATACTTCCCGACCTTTTCCGGGGCTGAAACTTGGTGGGGAATGTTTTTTTGCATCGAGGAAGAAGTAGTAAAAATTCCAGAGCCCTAGCTCAAAATTCATTTTTTCGCAAATTTTTTAAGGCATACCCCTTCAAAAATTTTCGATTTTTCGAAGGTCTCGGGACCGGGACGAACGCTTGATTTTTCGATTGCTCGTGTCTCAAAACGGATAAAAAACATAAATGTTGTGGGGGAAATGCCGGATTTCGATCGAAAACGCATGGAAAACCGCTCTAGAAAAATTTATTTCGATGGTTTTTCCCATATTTTTCATACTTCCCGACCTTTCCCGGGGCTGAAATTTGGTGGGTAATGTGTTTTTACATGGAGGAAGATGCCATAAAAATTCCAGGACCCCAGCTCAAAATTGACAGAGTGGGGGTGTCAGTTTAGCTCCGGGAGTCCAACTCGGCAGGCGCTGATCTGAACGTGTTCCAACACGTTATTTGGCTTCGCTTGCACATTGCGCCCTCGGCATTTCACTCGGTTAATACTGCCACGCTGATTTTAATATTGCCGAATACCGGATAATTCTTTCTTGGGAGTAGCGCGTTGAATTGAGTCTGGTTGAAAGGCAAGGCGAAGTCCAGAAGAAAGGCGGAAGGAGGCGCGGGCGGGGTGAGAGGATGACGGAAAGCAATCGTTTCTAGTAAATTGATTCTCAAAGGATACGACGACTGCCTTTTACCTCGCGCGAGCTCTACCTCCGGATGGTATCTCCTTCCGCCAGGAGGACGTCATTCCACATTTCATGGGAGTTTCATCGTAATTTCTCTTTCTCCAAGTTCGCGCCCTTCCTATCGTACGAGGAACTAATACTCGCAGAAAGTCGATTAAATAGTATATTAACATATCACCTTTCCTATTTTTCCCACTTGTTTTATATTCGGAGATATTTGGAGATATTGTCAGGTAAAGAAAATATAATCTGCGTTTGGTATTTTATTAGTTTTTACTTTCATTACTTAGAGAAAGATGGTTCAATACATTGACATATCAACCTTCAGCTTTTTTTGCTGATTGTTCCAACTTTAATGGAATACTCACTTTGTACAGACGGATTCGATGTTTTGGAGTATCAGTCGGGGTAAAGGAAACGTAACCTGAATACAGGGATTAATGCATTTGGCATTTCATTATTTTTACTTCCAAGCGCCAGTCTCGCTCATTGCGAGGACGCCAAACAGCTAAGTGAAAGGCAGCTTTGCTGACCTTTTTACACTCACACATTATACATATATTTAATCACGTATGAATCCTCGCGGCGGTGTCGCCCAATCGTGCACAAAGGGGCCGCTTCGAGGAATCGGCATCTGATTGTAAAGCTGGAAGCCGAGCGACAGGAACAAAGGAGTTGCTGCCTACAGTTTATAATTTGTAAATCTGATGTCGCTTTATTTCATGTTTGGCTTATTTCTTTTGTAGCTAGCAGTTATTAATAGTCTTCGGCAGAGTTTCTTTTTACCGTAAGCTGTCAAATGACCAATTATAAAATAAAAGTTTCATTGTAATCGCAAACGTCCTATCTTCAATTTAATCTCTTTAACAATTAATTGCTCTTGGACGGTTCGTAAAAAAGTCATTTCTTTGGAATCTTTTTATACAACAAATTCGACGGATTGTCACATTCAATAGTAGTACGATTAATAGAAATTCTAATTAGTTTTCGACTTGCTTATAAAGTATAAGAGTGCTCCCCTTGCGCATTTCGCCAGTCGGTACAAACAAGCTTTTCAAAGCGAGGCAGGCTGTTTTTTAATCGTCAAACGACGAGGTTTAACCGACGAGCTTCATTTTCCTCAATGACAACACTAAAGCTAGAGTCAAGGTTTCTAAAAACGCGTAATGAGATTGCGCCGGAGTGGTCCGAGGAGGAAGGAAAAATGCACACTCGAACATGAGCCAACAATTTTCCGTGCGAGCTACAAAGGCAACGACGGCGGCGGCGACATCAACAAGAGAGTTGATGCAACGCGAATGAAGTCAGAATTAGTTAACGAGCGCGGCTGCGGCTGTGCACGCGGGGAGGAAACGAGCTGAGAAATTATTCGGCAAGGCAGCACCGGACGAATCCACCGCGGGGGAAAACTTGGCGAGCTAGATTGGATAAAGAAGAAAACGGTTAGAGGGTGATGCCAGTCACTTAAGGGATCTCGCAAGGGCAAATTCATGAATTCATATCTTCACTTTTTGAGATTAAAAAATCCGGCCGCCGACGTAAAACTCCCTTAACTCGCTCCCTCTCCTCTTCAGAATTTTTCTCTCGTGCGGCAAATAAGCTCGCTTCCTTTTTCTTTCTTCTCTCCGTCTTACTTGCCTTCGTTCTGGTTGTGTGTGTGTGTCTGCGGACATGTGGCTGGCGTGAGTGAACATTTCTTCGTGCTTAGAGGAAGAACGCCAGCGATAATTCAGTGGTGATGAGATTCTTGGACTTCCTATTCGTCTCTTTGCTTCATTTCTTATTTCGTTCTCTTCGAATTCGTCCTGGCGTGTAATAACGCCAAGTACAATTAAAACGTGATCAATTTGGGCAGTGAAAAATGTTCAACTCACAAGAGCGTGAACCTTTAAAGTAAATGTGTAGGAAAAGTCTTTCCTTTAACTTATTAGACCATATTGTGTATATTAAGCTGTTCTTTTCGTATGCACGTTTTGTATTCGTTGTCGGTAAGAAACTCTGTTCTCTTCCCTTTGGAAAAATCGCACTTGAAAAATAAAGGCACCCACGGGAGAAATACCCAACGAGGAACTTCACTCACTCCGGCAGTCTTGACCTCGTAATACCTCCTAGCAGAATAACTTTTCCACGGGCAAAGTTCCGCTAGCTCGAACTTTCCTTCTCTCTGTCACATACACGCAACCCGCAACGCGACTCTTATACCGTCTTTTCAACTTAACAGCCTCACTGGGCTTGATCAGCTATTAATTTGAGAGTTTCCTTCGCTAAGGCTACTTCTCCACTCATAGATAAGCTTTTTTAATTTACACCTGGTACAAGATTGACTGTATCTGCGATAGAATACATTTAAATTCATTTACAAATATTTTATTACAGATGGAGAATATTTCCTCCACAAATCAGCTGATTTTAACCGAGCCTTAGACTGTACTTTGATTAAATTGTACATGTCTTCCTCTCGTTAACTGGGAGTGTCAGGGTGTACGAAATTGTCGAGCGATAGACAAAGTGCATGTATGTGTTTCCCCGCGGGTTGGGAAGAAAAGGTTGCAAGCCAAGAGAGCATTTCTTTTACAAGGGAGTGAACAAATGATCGGAGCCGAGGAGTGGCGGAAAAGTAACGATGCCACTGCTGCGCCGAGCGAACACTGCACTCTAGACGTTCCATTAGGTGCGATTGGTCAGTTTAGTCACTGGAAGGCGGTATTCCAAGCGCAGACAATTTGTCGCGTGGCCGGAGAGCGACCGCGAACCCAAGAAGCTCGATTCCACCCTCGGGAGATACACTTAAGTCCGGCTGCTTTGTCGGAATGCCGCCGCTTACTCCGGAAATCGAAGCTGCGATTGCGTGATCGGACAATTTGTCCCGCTGATCTGGAAACCATAGAATAGTGTCGCATACCCACTCTATCCTTCCTATTCCCAGAAAGCGTAGTTTCGAGTTGGCGATTCTCACTGCAATTCTGACTTTCCGTCAATTTTTTTTTGTTCCCTTGATATTGTAAAAATATGATTTCAAGGTAATTTTATTGTGTCGATCTAATATTTCGAAGTTATATTAATTAATTAGATGTATTCCTAGATTTTAGAGTTCTAAATATATGTAATTCAAATTCTATCAAATTCCTGAGCAGGTAAATCTATGTCGCAACTATCTTAAGATCCGACTAGCAGCTGCTAATCAGTGGAATCCTATTGAGGGTGGCTGGGAGGAGTGGGGAGGGGAGGTTAACAATCAATTATCGGTGCATCCAATATATTAGGAGGGTAATTATCAGTGAGATGAGAGGTGGAGTGCCGTCAGGCGGCGCGTTAATTAGCGGAGGCCGAGCGCGGTTGGAAAATTGGCACATTATAGCCGGTCCAATTTTAATCGGATCATTTCCGATATTCGGCAACCGGCTGATGATTCAGCAGCGCGGGGTTAGCGATGATATTCGCAATGCATCACTTCGACACGAACCACCTAAAGTCATTGCTGGAAGATTCGACACCGATTTCTCTTGGAATCGGACACTCGACACATTCCGCATTGTCATTAAGATTGATCTCCCGGCGGTTGTAATCAATTCAAGGAAGAATTCCACTGATTGCCCATGAGAGCATCAAAGGGAGGAAGATTGGGTGGCTGCCATTCTCGGGCAGCGGGTGTGTCTTTTGCATGCTCCAGATGCGACCACTTCAATTGTTTCAAGGGAACAAAGGCTAGCCGGGAACGTCCATTCACGGTCAGCTTTCATTGCGACTGTGGTTCGTGGAAGACATTGAATCCTCCTGAATCAATTGATCGAGATTTCCGAGCTGTAATCGCTCCAAGGCTCCCTCGACACTCTGAGACCTTTTCCAACGACGAGTCCATTGTTTTGTCGAATTCCAGGAAGTCCTCGAACACTATACACGTGTGTATGTGTCTCTGTATACACTCCATCTATCTTTGGGTGATCAGTCGAACAAGTCTGCGGTGGATCAATCGAGGGAATGTTCTCTATGAATCTTGGAACTTGGGGGTTGGGATATATGAGATCCATCGACATTTGACCCGACTAACTCTCCAATCCATCGAAGAATTCCCTGAGTTTGGCATCCTCGCCCAAGAGCTACTCTTCCTCCAACTATACCGTCCGTTATTGACCGTAGGGATAGCCCAACCACGCGGATTAAACTAAACTTACACTTAACCCAGCTCCAGTTTCACCGAGATATAGTATTAGATCGCGGACAGGAAAGAACCTGCAAAACTGTCGGTTAGTAGAAGTTTGTCCCAAACATGTACGAACTCTCCTACAAGTTCTTGGTGAACGCTATCTTTAACCCTCAGACTGCCAGCGCTCGAGAAACAAGTTTCACATTTTTATATGTTTGGAAAGTTTTATTGCGCTATTTCTTATTATTTCATGTCTTATTATTAGTCGTTTTATGGACTAACGATTATCACAACAATTGTGTCAATATAGTTTGACTTTCTTTGAAGAAAAATTAATATATCGCTCGATAGATAATTATCTACGGAAAATTTGGATTCTTATGCGCAGTGCGAATTTCCGAGCGACAACTCCTTCGTGTTTCGATATAATAGGAGATAATGAATTAGAGTATGCATGGGAGAACGGAACAGAAACTGGTAATACCAAACTACTCAAACGCAGGTCAACTTGGCTTCTTCGACTGAGCAGGCAAGAAATTTGTCTAGAACGGAAAGTTTGAAGCCTACAGTTCGGCTAAGTGGCTTTATTGCGCGCATAAAGCTCGCTCGCTCGCTAATCTAAGAAAGGAAGTGCACGGCATTCCGGTAATTCGGCAAAGAAAATTGCCGGGACCCCGCCAAGGGCGCAACAGGAACTTTGGAAATCTTGAGCCCCGCTTGAAATCGCTCACTCCAGCAGCATTCACTCACGTGTAATAGATTGAATTATGTTTTGAAAACTAATTTAGACCCCTTTTCCGAGAAAGTGCGAGCAAATTATAACGATAGCAGACGCTTCAATGTAATTATTTAACGTTGTAGAATATTAGTTCTAAAATGTAATATTACATGAATATTTCTATGCGTTCTTCTTCCAAGGAAAAAATATAACGTGCTTCAAATATTTCTTAAAATTCAGACAATATTTGAAAAATATTCTCCATTCCAAACTTGAAATAATCTCTGTCGAAGTTAGCACTTTTCGTACACACCGTATTATCAAGCTTTGGTGCTGCTGTCGCAAGAGATTAACAATGTCATGTTACGAAAGCTGGTAAAATCAATTTGGACGGCAATGTACTCGCGTGTCTGTGGTTGTATTTCACTTGGAAAATGGTCCACTCGATCATAGTTGAAAGGAGTAGCAGGCTCGATGAGAGAGTGACCGAACAAACCACGTGTGTCGAAGTGCAGCCAAACAAATAGATCCGCAACGAAACTCCGCTGACATTATCAGTGCCAAATTACCAAAGCCGTTGCTCCTCAGTTTTCCGCAAACGAGGGGTTCGCTTTTCGCTCCACTCGAGAACAGGCCACGCACACACGCGTATTTGGATGGGCTTGTTCGTAGGAAGATGGTTGCGAGTGGACATCTCACTGCTCCTAATGGGAACTAGAACGTTCTCCCCTTCACTGTGTAAATGTGGCCCGGGTATTTTCTTCTTCCGCTTCTCCAGAGAGACGGCTTATCGACTTGCTGAACGCTAATGCCACTTGCGATTTGGCCCCCTTTCACGCTTCGCTCGTCCCTTGCACCAAGGATCCAAAAGAGATTTCACGAGGAACCTTGGGTCTAAGATCGCACCTATCCCCTCCTGTCCTCCTGTCCTTGTAGACTTTTTTCCTGGATCGCCTCTGGCCGATCTCTCTCCTAAACCACAGTCCCCCCTTCGAGCTAGTTGACTCCTATTACTTGCTAACGACGTTAAACCTCCTGCAGAATATAAAACTCTCCCCTAACATCTAATTGTACCAATATCGTCATAGACACGCATACACTCCCTTATTTATCACACTCAGAATACAGTGTTCTCAAAAGAGTAGGATTTCTACTTTAACTTCCTATTTTAAGCACGTGTCATTACTGTTTCTTTGAACGTCGAAGCCTTAAGCTATCGTAATTGCACACCCTCGAGTGACAAAGCAATAGATACTGCTTCACTCGTGCAGAGAAGCAATCGCAGTCTTGCTTGGCATCATCAGGAAAGAATCCCCGCAGCGTCTTGCGCGTCGCGGTGATGACTCGTGAGATTCTTGTCATCAGCGTCTCTCCCGATGCTGTGCAATCAAGTGGCGGCGGAGAAAGCTCACTTAGCGGGCGCGATTCAGCGGCTATCAAAGCGGAAACCTAGCCATCCGGGGCATGAATCATTCATAAACGCGCGTCTGGCCGGGGGCCATCATCGGGCAGAGTAGCGCGGCAGGAGAAAGCACCGGGATCATTCTGCTTGTAGGTCGATTTTAATTGAAACGCCCTCGGTGCAGGGGGCAAACGGCTTGCAGCTCTACACAGAGGGAAAATAGAGAGAGGAAGGCGCGCGCGCGCGCGCCCCCGTGCGAGAGGGTAAGCGAGGGGTGGAAAGGAAAAAGCAAGCAAAAGCGGTAGCCACGTGAAACAGGCGAAAGGCTACACACGCGCGCTCGGTCATGTTAGTAGCATCAATATTTGCAATCGAGCGTAGAAATTGGAATCACCAGTCGCTCTTCCGACGACTACCTAGCTGCCTGCGTTCCCAATGCATCCATCCACCCATGGTTTTCTTCAACAGTACCTACCTGTGAACCAAAGAGCCCTCTGTTTGCGCCTAGTGACGTTTATCCACCCTAACACCTAACCTCCCATCCGCTCCCTCGTGTTCCCCGAATTCTCCTCACTCACTCTTTCCCTTTGCTACCGAACCTCCGCTCTGTCCGGAGCTACCAGTGTACACAGTATACGTAGATCCTACAGGAAACAGGGGTTAAACGAACCGACACGCAAAAGTCTATCAAATTTCGAATGTTGTCAGTTAATTGGAGGCGTCGCACGTCCTACGTAGCAATGCAGAAACAAACAGGGCTGACATGGTTCACTCAAAGAAAAAGTAGGCTGGAGCGAAATAATGAATTGGCAATATTTTATTTTAGAACGAAGAATGAATGATCAAAGATCAATCAAAAGTTTGTTGTTCCACCAGCGAGGATAAAACTTTCTGTGATCCCTCGAGTCATTCTCATTTCATGGATTGACTTTATAAGGCACTCGATTTTTGCGAGCGCGCGCTTTCATAAGGCCGCAGGTTCTTGAAGTTTGTGCAAACTCGATTTGCGGCCGAAAGAGCGCGCGACGGGCAAACTCGCGCGATTAATCGTGGCGGGATGACAGAGTCTTTGACGGATGAGATGGATCCAGGAGATTTCAAACGAATAAGCGGTGAACGTTTGCTGCGCATCCGTTCGTTCGTGGAGACAGGCAAACACGCCGGGGCGCCAGTATTTCGGCCTGCTTTCATCAGTGCACGTCAATATTGATGCGTTTCCTTATACAGCCTTGTATTAGAGGGAGAACCTGTTTGTCTAATATCTCTTCGAAATAAGCCGGCTAGCCGACACACAGCAAAACACAAACTGTGAAATATAAAATCTCAATATTTCCTTTCCTTCGTAATATGTATTTTCATTTTACACTTTAGTACGCAATGCGAAATATAAATATCTGAACAGCAGAGACAAATAATTCGCAAGCTGTAGTAGACAACAATAATTTAATAATAACTATTAGAGCCCCCCGTAGCACACACTTAACTTCACGAGTACAAGGATCCACTTTTTGTGCGCATTTGGTACAATTAATTTTTAACTCAATTAGTAAATTAAATGAAGTCGTCGATGTATTGGAAATCCATAACGACGAAACTAATTTCAAGGTAATTCAGCAGGAGGTTATCGAATTTATTAAAATCTGAAATTTGCCGAAGCAGCCAAAGTAGATTGAACTTTCTGCATTTTTAATGACCATATGAAAATGAAACTGGAGTATTCGGTGGCGCAGGTATTTATGTTTAACTGGCTGCCCTACCCTGCTTCCACTGGATGGCATTTCGTGCGCGCACGAACATTGATTCAATTTCAAGAAGATACATACATATTTTGACTTTTATATGCATATTAAGGTTTGGCTCATCAGGGAGCGGTGCACGAATCAGTGACAATGTGCGGAGAGTGAAAAGGTACTCACGTAGAGCTCATGTATGCCAAGGTTGCCGGATAATGATTATGGAATGAGGACAAAGATCTGCTCAAGGGAGATCATTAATGCGAGGGAGAAAGGGGTTAGTTAAATACGCGGACCTCGCGAACCTTTCGTAGAAAGGGGTTTGGATGTCCACTTACTGCATACATCCAAGCCCTGCACTCGAGCAGCTTTAATGTTAAATCAATGGGTCTTAACCAGATTTGACCTCGTTCTCTGGTGCAATGATTGAAAAAGACTGATCGCAGCAGTCCTCTGACCCATCGAACTCTTAACTTCGCCTATTCTTCCCAGCCTCCAGTTACCGATGACGTTAACTGATTTCACTCGATCAGGCGAACTTGGGAAAATTTCTTAACAAGTCGTGACGTGTACTTAATTATTCATTTCAAAAGATATCATTGTCGATTTCTGGTATTAATTTGGCGGAGGTCTTGGTCAGCCAAAAGAACAATGGAAAATATTTTTGCAGGGTGGTCCCCCCAGTGCTCTATAGTCGTCCGGCGGACAGCCTCTTTGTCGTCTGGCCGCTCGCCCCACACACATTCCTCACACATCCGCACTTCTACACTCTGTCGTACACACATTTACGCTCTCATATACGCACATCCTTTCGCCGAACTCGACCCTTCTCTTGACTTCTTAGAAGTCTCAACCGTCGTTTGCGCTTATACACTCACTCACCCTTGTTCTCACTCGCAGTCTTTTCTCCGCAGCATCTCAGACTTCATTCTATTTATTGCTTTCTTGGATTGCACGTAGATAAAAAATACGTTGAGGGTCTTCTTGGTATTGAAACTGTTCAGCGAATCCTAAAAGTGTACCGCAAGAATCACAATTGCTTGTAATGCGTTCTCGGACGGGTAACTGAAATTCATGTAGGAAGGCGCACTTTTGCCATGGCGTATTCATGTTTGTAGCATTACGAGAAGAGGAAAGCAATCCGAAAGGCAAGCAGGAGGGCACATTCGAGCGTTAGTTGGCTGCGAGAGTGGCAAATATACGCGAAACGAAATTCGACTAGGAGAGCAGGCTGCACTTGCCTTCGCTGCGGCTGCTCTGAGGTGGTGCACCGCTCGTAAAACCAGGAATAATTATAGAACATTGGACAGAAGAGCGAGACAGATAGAGACTCGAGATAGCTGTAACCAAGTGTCTGCGGACATGGTGTCGTTTGCTACGGGACAACATAAAGGGTGCACCCGCAAACTAAGTTGTTGAAACTCACTAGCTACCCTCAAACCGGCAAGAGCTACAATCGACAGGTTAACACAGTTTCTCACGACGCTTACCTGACCGACTCACTTATTCTAGTTACCTTGAACACTGACGTGTAGAATCGCAATTATACTCTTGAATTTTCAGCAGGAGATTATACATTTCATTGTTCACCACCTAAATGCGATTTTGCATTTCCTTAGCTACTTCGTTAATTCATTTTCCAATGAAATTAGTCATAGAATAGAAATGCAACTAGACGCGATAATTACATATCTTTTTTTACAAAAATACCAGTATCAGTTAGTTCGTGGAGTAAAGGAAAATATATTCGGCCGAACTTTCTAATACCTTCTTTCGGGCGAGTGGTAGCGTGTAATGAGGAGGCAGGGGATCGAGCGCCACAAACGGTACACAATTTCTGTTGCCATGCACTCTAGGGAAGTAAGCAGGGCTGTTGCGTCGGTAACAAGTGTAGAAGTGGCAAGCGGGCAAGCAACAGCGAGCAAGCTGGCATGCAGGCACACCAACTCTACTAAAATGGAGCTCGCGTAGACAATGAAAACTTTGATACCGCAGCCGGCCTCATCCAGAAATTCATGCGAGCAGAATGTACGAGCTGCATAATTAAAATCGCGCGCGTCAAAGTTGGCGCGGCCCACTCTTCCTTCTCTCTCTCTCCCTTGCTCTCCTTCGCTCTTTCGGACTCTGTCTATCTCTGAGAGTTTAGCTTGTTCCGGCAGGCTTGCTCTTCTTCTCGCTGGCACTTGGTATCACGGCATCAATAAACATGTTAATGTCAAGCTAACTTTTTGGCGAGAGCAAACCAACCAGCAGGCCAGAGACCGCCAGCCGACTAGTGTAGACGCGGCCGTAACGCAAACACGAAATTACGAGCGCGTGTGCGAGCAGCCAGGCTTCACCCTGCACTCTCTGCTGGCCTCGTGAGATGATACGCTTGGAAAAGAATTGGAACGTTGCAGCCACTTGGCTTTCCCGGGCAGATTGAGAGTCCTTGGGTCATTCCCAGCTTTACTTCGAACTCCGTCCACTCGCCGCGCCTGAAAACTGACTGCCAAATTCTCACTGTTAGTAAAAACAGTATTGGCACACACAGGATTTTTAGAGTAGATGTTCTTTGATAAAAAAAGCCTGTCTTGTGTAAGCAGATTTCTTTCTTGATAAAGACAGACTTTTCTTCTGTAAGAGAATTTATTTAATAGTATGAAATATTAGTTTGTGCATTGAGGGAGTTAAAAGCGAGAAGGAAAGCTTGGAATTTCGAAAGGGGAATAAGTTGGAATTGTGGCGGTCTCAGAGAGATTCGGTCGGTCAAGCTTATCGCGAGTAATTAATTCTCGACTGCGGAAGTTGATTAAGTTCGTGGAAGATTCACTTGGCGCGCTTTAACTCGTGAAATTGGAGTCTTCGTGACAGCAATCCCCAATTGGTTGGGCGGCATGCATGCCTTCACGCACGCCCTGCTTTCCTCCTGAATATTCATCCGCTTTTTTACGAGGTTTGACCCGCAGAAACGAACTGTCAGAGACAGGTCGAAGCAGTAGGAAGTTTGACAGGCTGTCCCGGCTGTCGCGTACAAGGAATTAACACAGTTTCGTAATTGCTTTCGCCACGCCTAGTACGCTTGCCTGCTTTCCTGGCGCTCGGTTCGACGACTTTGAATTATGCATCCTCCATATTCACTTCTCTGAAGAAATTGTCGCCAATGAATCACTCTTGAATGGATGAATGAAATCCAATTAGCTACCAGGGAAATCATTATCGAATCAAAATTCTGTCACTTTCACAAATGAACGTATGACATTACATTTAATTTAATTTTGTGTTAAGTAGTTAGTTATAAATTCGAATTTCATAGAAACAGGAATATTGTATTAGTAAAAGCAGTTTTGTTAAATATTAGAAACATTGCACTTGAGAAAGAATAGTTCAAGTATTTTCGGCTGGCGGTTCTCGACGCTCTTGAAATTAGTTTTATTACACATTGCGGTAGACCCTTTGCGCAAAGTCTGTGGCTTTGCATAAAACGGCGCAGGCAAGGCGCGAATTTGCATTTATACAAACATAACAGAAACTCCGTCTTTGTAGTTTCCACGCTGTGCGGCGACAACAGACATTTCACGTTTCTGTACGTCCGATTACTCCAGCATAGCCTGTGATTCCGGCATTTCACAGGGTCGAAATGCTGACATTTTCGCCTTCTTTCGTAATGATTAACTAAGCGGACGTCGCTCGGTTGCAGTTGAACCACTGACGACGAGTTTTCAAGCACCTTATTCACCCCAGCTATTTCAACTGGAATTTCGCTACGTCAAGCCACGTAGAAATTAAACGACAATTTCAAACAAAATTCTTTAGAATCATTCGGATCAAGAACAGATAATACGTGCATTATAATTGAATCCAATGGGAATAATTTAAATATTATATTAATTACTTGCATAAATACTGAGAGCGATGCAATGAAATTTAATCGCAATATTTATGATACGCGTATTATCACAGTTCATCCAGTTTACTACCACAAAACCCAAGGATTGCCCATCCCTTTTTGCAGCCAGCGCGTCTACACGCCATAAAGCCATTTCCGGCGATGCTAGAATAACTTTGTTAATATCCGTCGCCAGCGGAGAGCGAGTTGCTCGGAACTGGCGAGTGTCGCTTCATCATCCGGATAATTTTGTAATAAGCATAAATACACGCGATGCGGTTAAAATTGGTGTACAGTGTTCCAGGAGATAGGTTAAAGAGCGAGAGCATTCCGAATCCTATTTATGCCGGTCCTTTACTGCTCGAGAGAGTAAATTTCGCCTAGGCGATTATGGCCGCGCCGGAATCTCGTCGGATTGCGAGATGAGCGGCAAAAAATGTAGCGAAGAATATTTTATCTCAATCTCCGAAGATATGGACGGATCAGGTTGGGTTAGGGGGGGGGGGAGAATGGGGCTCAAGCATTCGGGGGGCTCTTTATTAAAGTTACTTATTTCTTCAGTCTCCCTCGTCTCGCGGGCCACGCAGTAATGCAGCAGTAAGAACGCGTCTTGCTGTTCGTACGCTCTCAATATCTGAAGCGAGCTTAAACGAGCACCATCCATCATACTTGTTCCTCCATCTTTAAAAATGGCCTCGCGCGGCCTCTTGATATTTCGGATTAAAATAAATCTCGCGTACGTAGCACTGATGTTCTTATATGAATCTCGGCTGAGTGTCGACCATCAATCAGCGCGTACGTACCGGCGCATACAATGAACCTTCTTAACGCTCCAAACGTTCCACTCGACCTGCAAAAGCTTATGCGCTAAATAAATTGTACTGTAAGCTCCGACACAACATCACTCCGCCAGCTTCCTTTTTATTTCGTATTTATTTCATCAAACGCTACATTCTTCAAATACTTTATTTCTGTCGAATAGATTATTACACTTTATCGGTGGACTTGTTTTTTCTAAGAGAAACAATCTGTTCCTCATGAGGAGAATACCAGTCAAATACAGTTCAAAGTTTAAAGGACGCAATATAAATTAATAAAGCAACTTTATAGTACTCGTAGAAATATTCGGACGATGGGCCTCTGTTAACAATCACTCCCACAAGAACACACAATACTGTGCCAACATCGCAAGAGCAACGGAAACTTTCTAGAAAGTCACGCGCCATTCGGAGTTTAATTAACATTTCATTGTGCGGATTCTGGCGGTGCAATTTCGGCGAGAGAGTACGCATAGTCGAAGCGAGATTTACACTTGCATTTGGCATTCCTCTTTACTTTGGAGTGCCGTCTCTACGATGAAGTGCATTACCGAGCATTATGTTATTCCATGGATAATAACGCAACCTGGAGAAGCAGCCATTGGGATTCGCTTATCAAAACGCTGCTCGCGGCGCGCGCGGGGGATTCATCTTCGCGTACAAATTATGTTTCTAAGCCTCTCGCCTCGTTAGGTGGGAATACATTGCGCCGCGAGGATTTAAGTTTAGCCTGGGTACGTGGGATTTCGGCTGGCTGGCTGGCTGGCTGGCTGCTTCCCTCTGCTTGGGATAGGGTGTGTTAGCCCCCATACATACTGCTCGCTAGCACTCCGCTCCTAACGAATGGCCGCCCAGTTCTCTCGAAATGAGAGACACACATGCCAGGAGAGAGGCGGCGCTCAACCCATTAGCGCAAGCTGCAATCCTTATTGTAGAAGTAGTCCAACTCACCGATTCAATCCGCTAATCCTAATTTCCCATTAATTTCGCGCTGGACTACAGCTTCCCTGGGAAATGAGCCTCCCGGAGATCTCCTCTGCTACTGGCTTCTGTTTCGATTGTAGTTTTGAGCTGGATTGGTGTTATCTACGTGTTTACAGGAGGCACTGCATTGCTTTCAACCCTTCCCGGTTAGGATATTCTGATTTAATAATCGGATTATCGGATGGACTGCTTGTTCCTTGGAGTGATGAGAAATCGAGATACTAATTATGGAGAAAATAGTGTTTCTAGTTTTGGATAGCTCTTAGATTCATTTATGACATTGGCATTTTCATTTATGTTTATAATAAAGTAGTTATAATACTCGTAACACTTTATTTTAGTATAAGAATTTCCAATGAATTTTCATTTATATTTCCTTTTTCTTTTTGTAGTGATAAAATTCTCAAGAGTTGGAGAATATTTGGAGCGAGTTTCGCGCTACTTTTTTGTGGATGAAGTTCAAGTGGAGATTTCGGGCAGTCCTGTACAAGTACAAGTATAGTATATCGATCCTGCAGTATTCCGGTAGGCGTCGGAAGTGGAGCAAAGCGTAATCGGTGGTTAGGATTGGTGGAAAACCACCGGCGAAAGATACTGCGGATGTTTAAAGTGAGGACGCTCGCCATCTCACGAAACAATGGATATTTTACTACGCCAGAACCGCGCGTTCCACCGCTCGTATTCTTTATTTCCCTGCAACATCTCTTTCAGGCAAGTTTTAAATTCCTTCTTGCTTTATTGACCATGTTAACGATTAGTACCTGGTTCATCCGTTTTCATGTTAATTACATGTACTCTTCGCGAGGCAGGCTTTAGTCCCTGTGTTTAAAACCAAGAATATCATAATATAATAATTAAATCATTTTATTTGCTTTACACGTATAAAAATCTCACAAATGTTGTAAGTTCTTCCCAATTCATAGAAGATTTCCTGAGTAAACTTTAAAGACTCTCTTTCTCAAATAGAATTTCCACGAACATCGAAAATGAAATAGAATGAGCGATAGCCATAGTTTTCATCCGACTTAGCCAAACGAATTTCAGACTCCCTATTGATCGAATTAGCTTCTCGGCCTAACTATCGCGTTCGCCCGATCGCATTTCAAGCTCCCACGAAAGGGAGTTCTCTTCAATCGAAAGTAGTTCGAACGAAAGAAGTGGAAGAGTTGCGAGGGTTCAAGGAACCCATTGAACTATTTCTCTCCTGGAGTCACTCCAATTAAGTTGCCCGCGATAAGACTCGTATCTCACATTGGCTCCCCCAGAAATCAGGATCGGCCTCGAGAGCCAGTCCTGCCCCCTACGCCAAATTGGCTGTTGGACGAGGCTAGCAAAAGTGTGAAGCAGCTGACATTCGAGGTTAGTCAGCGAGGAATCATCGTCCGGCGGAAATTTAAGAACTTAGGAAATCCTTTTCATCCGAAGACTGACATCCTTGTCTCTTGCATTCCTCTTCTCATGCACACCTCCGTTTCAGCCGCTTCCACTCTCTCCCTTTCTCTCCCTCGCTCATTGTTAACGCCAGTGAAACTCGTTTTCCAGCGGCCAGCCATTCATTCCTGCGGCGTACATAACTGGCTCCGCCTGAAAATCTCATCTCCTGACAAATTTCGTTACGTGCCCGCAGCAATTTCCGAGCATCGCATAGTCCTCGGCCCTCTTCCTCTCCCTTTCTGCATTCACCGGCTCTCTCATTCCCTGTTTTAGTTCGCCGATCACCTTTCTTCCGTACTCGACTTCCGCACCTTCCTTGGTGTACTTGTAATAGGTGGTTATGGCTCGAGAACCTTCCGACCATTATGTTATGTTCGAGCTAGTGGCAGAGCTTCCAAGTTGAACGGTATGAAGTCGCTTGTAAATTAAGTTATGTCCAACGTAATAACAAAAGTGACGTCACTGTCAGAAAACCGAAAGTAACATTTCGAGGTCTGATTCCACTTCTGATGATTCCAAAAATTACGCCTTATTAATCAACGAGTAAATAAAACAGATGATTTGAAAAGCCACTAGTTTTTAAAGTGCGATTAATAAGGGCTCGGAACAATCACCATAGGGAATGTAACAAAAATTATGGGATATTTAGTAAGCTGTGTATGTAAGCAGTAGAATGGGTGGGACAACTAAAAACGGTGGATCCCTAGATCGAGCAAGAAATGGGTGTCCCATGAAGGGAAAAGGGACAGTCATGATCAGGCAGCATGACGACGACAATATTATCATTTATTAAATAAATGAAGTACCTTCAAGGATAACATGGCGTGTTTTGTTCGCAATTGTTCAGTCGCATTCAGTTGCTGAATACGCGTTTCATTATAATAGCAATTAATTCGATATACTACGAGACGCAAATATTTACCTCCCAAACCTGTGTACGAGCCCAAGAGCCCAGTAATTATTCTAATTTGGTAGCGAGCGGATAATGTAGCCGCGGGCAAATGGAGATCGCGGCGTACATTTTATTCCAGCAAGAATTCAAACATTTCGCATTTCATTCGATTTTTTCCTTTATATTTGCTTCGTATACATTTTCACACTAAATCCTTCAATATACCTTTGGCTCTTGTTAATTTATTTAATTGTTGCAGCGGGAGTTTCGTATTTCGTTGTAAAACGTACTTATGATAATTATTTCACCATTGAATCATTCCGAAATTCGTCAGCTTTGTGTTCGATGCTAAAGAGGACTGTTTATTCTTCTATTAATATTTTCGCGAGTCTGCAGAATTTTGTAGAAAACTTTCCGAATGTTATCGTCCAAGTCACTGGCTTTTGGCATGACTCGGTGCTAAGTTCCTATTCGTTTTGCTGAAACATACGAACATGCATACGTATATCTGTCCACTATGTTATGGTTTTTGCGGGAGGGAAAAGGGTCAGAGCTGGCCACGCATGGGTCGACAGAACTTGGCAGGCTTGAATGACAAGGCTGACACTAGACCTTGCCCAGTGTCCATAGGACGCTGCAAAAAATCCGCCTGGCAAAAAAGTAACGCGAATGAACCCGCCGAAATAGATACACTGTGGATCCGAATTTGACAGCGATATATCGCCTTTTTTTAGACAGGCAGTATGCCACCTTTATACTGTAATCCTTCGATATTACACTTGAAATATTTGATAGATTATTATAGTATCGGGAAAAAGACAGTAATTAGCCAGATAGCACAATAACCTTTTAAAAACGTATTTAAAACGTCTGATAGATATTAACGTTAAATTTGAAATGCCCACCGATATTTCAAAGACGTCTTTAAGACGTACGTTATATGCTATTTCAGCGTCAGGATAAGCGAATACGTTTTATTCTCGGATGAACAATTTTACTGGTGACCGCAGGATACCCGACAATAGCCCCCCTTGGACGATTCACGTTTTTTGTCTGGCGTCGGCGACGCAACGTCTTGAAATGCCGGGACGGGTTCTCAGTTCCGAGAAGCACACATATGGATATTCTGAGAAGGGTTCACAGACGTGACCGCTTTCTTCAACGTACGAATCTTTATCTACGTCTTTATTTTTAGGGGCTTCCATGATAGGCTTTGCATAATGTGTGTTTTACGCATTAACTGTTAACTTTCATACTCAATTAGGTTCCCCGGCGAAAAGGAAAGAATCCTTTTTAATGTTAATCTTTTCTGAAGAGAATAATACACAGCCACATGTTCATAAGTATTGCATTAGCTTATCTGGACTTTTGTTAACTTCTTCATAGTTTCAAAATTCCCTGAAACACGATTCGTGTACTCCCGGCAACCCGGTTGCTTTTTAAGCCCGTTGCTCATCCAACTGAATTACCGAAGCCCGGGAGTATCGGATTAATTAGAAGAGTATCTCTGATATCAGCGTCGGTAGGCGGTTACCCTCTTCACGATCATCATCTCGGCTCTTCGCCCTTCCCGAGTCGGTGACGCTTCGGTGACACGCACGAACCTGCTCTGCCCTCGCTTTTTCTCTCCTTCGGATTTTCCCTCGCAAGTCGACATTCCCTTTTCCACCAAAGTGTTCTCGATAAGCTCCTACTGCCGCGCACCAGTTCACTGGAGTTCCACTCGAAATTTAGGCTAGGAAAACGCAGTCGAGAGATCGAACGCTCCAATCGGCTTACATCGCACAGTTTTTCATCATTACATACCGACTATTTAAAATATTGGCATTACAAGTTTCAAATCGCACCTTTTCCCATCGATTATAAAGGATTGGTTTATTAAATCCTGATATTGAAACTGTTTGACGAGTGTGCCAGGAACAAGAAAAAATAAATTACCTTTCGGCATAATAATCGCTTGATTCCAACTACACAAGCAGAGAGATATTTCCAAAAGAGATTCTACCGTTAAAAAGTTAAAGTGGAACAAGCCGCAACTAGAATAGTAGATACGTTGAAGTTCGAGTTGTGGGAGTGCAGTTGGAAGAAGCCCATCGGGACTAATGAATAACGAGTGGCATAAATCTCGGCTAATGTCTGCTTATTAATAAATAACGCCGGATGGAGGGTTGGGCGTCGTATGTAAATCAGGTTTTATGGGGCGCAGATACGTTGGTGGATGCGCCTCCTCGGTTCTTTGGCACGTAGACTCGGCCTCGGCTCTCCGGCCAGCTCTCTCCTCTCTAATACACGTGTATTGGCACCAAGAGTGCCATCCTATCGCGTCTTTCGCAATCCTGGCAAGCTGCCAATGAGCGCGCAATTAGCGCACTATGATAATTTTCTCAAATGCTACCATTAACCCGATTCGCACGTATGATGCGCGAAAAGACCCGATTTCCTTCTGTGAAGCGAATTCTCCTCGGTTGACTCGAATTTCATGTGGGTCACCAGGAATCCCTGCTTTGTATAACCGCTTTCCCTTCCGCCGAATTTTCTTATCCTTCCTGCTTTTATACCTTGACTCCGCGGTGCATTTGTTTCTTTCGATCTTGTCAAAAATAAAGCGTTCCTTTCCACAGTTGTTTTGGAATGAAATGAACTATTAGCTGCAGCTGATTTTAAGTGGTTCGATAATTTCATCGTTAAAGGACACACCTCCACATAAATCGGTCCATAATCTTGAGGGCTCAGTCTCGCAAACTAATATCCGCGGATGCAACCACACTGTCAATCCGGAAGAGAATCGCCCTGATGCGTCCTTAATCCAGGGTTATTAGGAAACGAGATGGGATTCATCAGGGAGCGCGGCCCATAATTCGATGAGCCGCGCGTCGCTTAAACATGCAGCGGAGTGGTAGTGGGTGCGGGGGCGCCAATAGCCCATTTCGATTACGTTCGTCATTTCCAGCGATGATTGACCCCGACGACGACGCTGCCGCCGACGCCGCCGTCGCCCGCGATAGCACTGGCCATTAATGAAGCTTTTATTGATCTGTAGCCCCGGCTACGTAGCCGTTGTGAACTCGCCCGGCGATCCTTCCGCGAAAAAGTTCCGCCACCGCCCACCGCGAGAGCAAACGCTGACTTTGTGTTTGCCCGCGAGCTCCGCCCGAGAAAAAGAACTAGATAGGGAGTCGCCCGGATGGAAAAGGGATAGATGGAAAGGGCAGAGCAAGAGAGGAAGAGAAGCAACCACAGTGCCCCGATATCGTAAAAGTCCGATGGCTCGAGAACTTTTCCCGTGGAATTTATCCGGGCGTAATGTTAGTAAATCGCTGAAAATAGCAGCGCACTCCGCTCCTCCTGCGGCTTTGTTGCTCCACCAGCCGCCTGTTTTCATCCCCGCTTCACCCCTTCCTCTACGTATAACGTCCCTCCCACTCCCCTTGTCCAATGGTATAAGTAATGATCGACGATAACGACCTGAGAATCCGAGCGTCCCTTTTACAGTAGTCGATTTCAGTGGGAATTCCTCGCGACACCACGAAATTTTTCTTGCTTTTAAATAGCTGGCCTTCCTCAGTTTATGTACATTAGAGATCCCAGTAGTTTTCGGGCTTGGGAATAGAGATTAAATCGTCCTACTTTTTACATTAAGGCTTACTACTCATAAATGAAGTAATAAACCGCAGTATTTCTCCTTTCTTAAATTAAAATCACCCTGCAATTTTAAATCATAATTTTAATAAAAGTTTTGCACATAGAGCGAAGTAAAATAAATGATTCTAAATAATACTAACGAATCCACGTTTGGTCAATGAGAATTAGAGGTTGGACGGTGCGTTCTTTTAACAAAGAGAGGACTTTATCATATGAAAACAAGGAATACGTATACTTCCTTTAAAGAAGCACATATATCCGGCAGTATAGCCTGGACGAATCATATTTTGAGGATCATTTTCCTCGCGCAATTTCGAGCGGATCGGCTGAAGCGCGCAGGGAAAGGCGAGTCACTCGAGAGAAAGATTTGTGTCAGTCGGGTATGACGGAGCGCGCATAAGAGATAATATCTTTTAAAGCCTGAACGAAATGACGCGCTCGCGCGCGGTAGCTGCCACATAGGAAATCAAATCTATTTGCTGCTATTTCTTCCCCCATTTCCGCTCCCCATTTCAATCTCTGCGTAGGAGAGCGAAAGGGGAGCGGTTGATACTCACGGAAGCCACAATCCTCCGGAAAATCTTGCAACGCAGCTACATATTACCATGTTCGGAAGAGTGGCCGATCCGACTCGATATCGACGCAACAGGTATCGCCTCCAGATTTCGACGGTTCTTGTCGCAATCACCCGGCTATCGTTCTACTCCGTGTACCACTTTGTACCAATTTACCTTGACAACCTGCTCCGATCATTTCGCACTTGTGCAACTGTCTCCTTCGAGTTCGACAAATCACAGATATTCAGTTATCGGCTATTGATTATAATTAAGGTGATTCCCTAACAAAGGGAAAATATTATTGTTTATTATGACGTGAAGAATATAAAGATATTATTCTTCATTTCTGAGTAATAAGCCTTAATGTGAAAAGTAGGGCGATTAAGGTAACCTTGCACTAGCTGCATGCAAAATTTCACTTTAGATTTGATAAGCTTTTCTGTTTGCATACATTCACTATGAGCGTGCTTAGAAATTGCTTTCAACTTCCCAACGATTCCTCCTCTATCATAAAGTGGAAATATAATAGCGCCGGATGACGTAAACCTGAAAATGACACATATCCTTCCTCCAAAGCACAGATAAAACCGGGGTCAGACTATCTGTAACACGCTTTCATACACAAGCGGCATCATTATTTTCGAGAGTACTCATAAAGCAGTCTGAGAGCTTTCCTAAAGTGGACTATTCGACAGTACTCGATCAATCTGTGTTCTTTTTCTTGGTCTCATTTCTAATATGTTACTCTTGGAAATCATTTCAAGGATAGAAACGGAGAAAGGCGATGGCCGAATAGGTTTTCATGGGAAATTGTTTGAAACTTCATTATACCAGAAGGCATTAAGGAAGTAAGGGGTCGAGAAGGATGAGATCACTTCAGTTCACGTTTTGTCGTAAACTCCCAATGCACATATTGCGCTTCAGCGTAATGCAGTCATGAAAGTTCACATTGCTTCCGCGGAACTTGGGATCCTCCACAGCTGACGAACAATGCACCGGCATGTGTATGTCTATGTGTGGATTTGTCTTAAATATTCTAACAAGAATTTATGATTTTTCTTAAAAGGAACATGAAATATTCGTTTCCAAATAAAAGATGTCGATAATAAAAAACTGCAAATAGCCCAAACAGTAAAGCGACGCCGTTTTTTACGAAAATATTTTACATAGTTGTTGAATATTGTTCCGTGCCAACCAAGCTTCCCAAGGCTGCTAAACAATAGTTTTCTCGTAAAAATGTGTATCGCCATTGAAGGGAAGGGTGGATGGTATGCGGGCTGGAGAGGAAATAAAAGTTTTCGTTGGCAGTAGAAGCGAATGGGTCGCATTGCCGCAGTATATCCGTAGCGGCAACACCTTTCGCATACCGTTTCTTTGCGTAAAGACGAGGCCGTCATAGTCTCGACCGAACTGCCAGCGAACCCCGGCATACCAATCCCCTTGATGCCGGCCGCCGATTTACTCCCCTCCAAATAAACCACACGTCGAGTGCGCCACATCATTTTTTAATGCGAGCGACACTCGGCATAACCAACTGGCTGCGGTGAAATTCCCCGATACGTGAACTGCTTTACTCTTTAAAATTTTGTTACATACGAAATTTATATACTCTTCGTAAAAAGAAGTAGTTTTTGTTATTTGATTCTCATCGTTCGATGCATATTGCGTACGTGCAGTTAGCTTTTTTACAGCTAAGATTTCTTGTGGATTTTTCAGTAAGAATATTTTGTGTCAAGTTTGAAACAGAGTTTTCTTCAAATTAAATTTTAAATATAACTTCTGAAGATAGTCGAAATTCAACTAAATTCTTCAGAGTCCGAGAGTCTTATGCAACTTCTTTTGATAATACATATCCATTGTATCCTCGAGGTAGAAATGTCTGACAAACATTGATTCAAGTTATCTCATCTCAAGTAGCTCATCTCTGTCATTGAAATTCGAACTATCGTAAGCGAGTGCCGGAGCGGTAGATCGAACCGGTAGGAGCACTCAGTGGCAGTGAATATTTTCGAGCGGGCGGTTTGGCTAGGGAAAATCCAAGAATTCGGAAGCGCTCGCGTAGCTCCCGTGAAATGTCAAATAAAACGACGAGCATTCGGTAGAAGTGCGCGGCGAACGTCGGATAGTTGAGGCGGTTTGAATAGATGGCGCGTATTATCAAGTTGTCCGTGGAAATCGCGCGGGCCCGTCGTGCACGTCGATAAATATTTAAATTATTCCCCCCCGCTGAGCTTCCGGTTGCCCCTCCGCGCTCGCCCCGAAATCAGGACTGCTCTGTGCTGCGCTTGCTTGTAAATAAATCGGCGGTATTCCTGTCGAAGAGCTTGGATTCCGGCGGTGCGGTGCTTCGATTCGCCCGCTGTCCTACTTCGCCAGTCACATTCACGATAAACTTATCGTAATTCCTGGCGCCCACTCCTCCCCTCATATTGTGAATTAATACATTTTCGGTTAGTAAAATAACAGTCGTCCAAATGGCGGCTGCAACTCCTCTCACCAACTATCGCAAAATACCACCAGATTCAATTTAGCGCCGGTTCACCCCGCTCGCCGAATAATCAGAAACTTTCCACCTACAGAACTATTCCAGCTGCTAGAATTTTTCAATCCGGGCTTCTACAACTTCCCTGAGACTCCCACGCTCGGAGAACTTTGCCGATAGATTATTATAAAATTTCTCAGGGTCAGGCAGTGATTGCGGCTAGAAATTTTCCAAACTTATTGAACTAGCCGGGAATTTCGATTACTCCCGGAAAGTATTTGAAATGCGAACTTTTCCAGCTATTCTACGTGTTGCAAATACGAAAAACCCATTAGCAGGATTGTCAAATTTTGAGTTTTTAACGAAATGGCAGCCCTTTAGACTCAACAATAATTTTTCCACCCTTTAAAGTTACTGTACTCTTCTTTTCTTTATAGTAGATAAATTTGAACATCCACATACAACTTTCTTGGTTGCGAGGGCTGCAATCAGCTTTCAAAATTCCTCTCACTAAAGTCTGTCACTAAGGTGTTCTCTTCAAAAACTTTAATTAAATTCCAACTTTTGTCCATGTAATTGTAGTACGTTAGATGGAGTATAAAGTATTCTAAGCATGCGAGGGAAAGGCTGGGGGAATGTGCGTCGAGTGCAGTTGCTTTGAAACGGCGCGCATAAATTATGAGAAGCTCGAAGCTGCGGTCGATACAAACGAGATAATTAATACCCGAACTAGTGGGAGGCTGCGAATGCGTTTGTCGTCCAATTCGTTGCCGGGCGATCCATTGTCCGCCCTATCACGCGTACAGTTTGTCCTTTGTTGGCGGCGCGATCCATATCTGGCGAGGAAGCAGCCGCGAATTCGAGAAATCCGTGAAATTTGGCTCGGATCGGGGACAATCCCGATGACCCGGACCACCGCGTTCTATCTATTGATCGGGGCGCCGCCAATTCGCTTGAAACTGTAGGCTAACCAGCCCGACATACTTATGTTACACGAACTCAAAATCCCTCGGAACACCGCTGCCCTTCCAACCACTTCTCTCTCTCTCTACATCGAGCTTCGTTTCAAGCTATCCTCATTCCTGAGGGTAATTGTAATCCACGTACTAGCATTAACCCCTTCATTGACTCTCCATCGCAAAATCTACCATGGAAAAAAGGTATTCGTAAGTTTTTATGTAGGAGAAAGTTTTTTTAAAAAAATTATACTTTTTAAAAAAGGAAAACAAGTGTTTTAAAAGCAGAATATTTTCTCTTTTAAGAAAACTTACCAACTGCACCTGGGTTCATTGAAATTAAATGTTAGAGAAAGTCTATAACTAAATACATATTACAGAATAATTTTTCTGACGAATAAAGTAAGAATCAATTGTTTTGAATTCTGAAGTAGGAGATGTATAAAATCATTGGGAGGGCCAATCGATTTGGTGTATTGAAATTCATACTAGAGCGAGCGAGGCGAAGGTAGTCCATGTTTCGAAACTAGTTTCCAATCTATGCTTGGCCCAAGCATTGTATTCTGTTTATTGGCGTACACCTGGGTAGAGTTGGGAGAAGCCAAACAACGGGAGGGATCGGGATGGGGTCATCAGGCATACGGGTCGCCCGCTCTTATTGCCAGTGTATCAGTGCTCCGTGTATTGTGAGGACGAAGAGTGGCGACGATTTGCAAACCATGTTGTATAGGCTAAGGTTGCCTAAAAGTTGAGTAAAGGGACATTGGTGAACATCCTAAAAGTAACGCAAATATTCCTATTGGTTGTTTTAAAGACGTTTTAAAAACGTCCAATTTGCTATCTGGTATGTCAGGTTCGAAGAAATATTTCCAGCTTCCCTGCCAACAAGTGTTTCAATTGAGAATTATTGAAGAACGAAAGGAATCAGCGACGTTTTACGAGATGGGTGTGAAAGTGCGATAAACAGAGAGAGAGGGAGAAAGAGCGGGAGAGGAAAACGACTGTCGATGATTGAAAGAAACAATCGTGAGTATGTTTGGATGGACGTGTGTGCGGGATTGCCGAGTGGAAAAAGAGAGAGAAAAGGGGTAACAGAGGCTCTCCGCCCGGGTTGTATATCACCTAAACCGAGGGATGTTAAAAGCCTTGTGCACTGAAGTGGACGCGTACGTCGATTAGTTCCTTTGTCTCCCGGAGTAACAACTGCCGCCTATGCAAATCGTCGTTTTAACCCTCCACTCGCTCACCATTTCGTGCTCATTGCCTCCTCCACTTTCCCATTACGCTCGACAGTGCTTTCTACCTTCTCTTGGTGTACGCCAATCTCATACATTCTCCTATTATACCTTCACATTTTTTAACCAACCTTTCCCTCTAATTCAACTAAGAAATAATTTCATTACCTGTAATACTTGCATTATCCTGCGAATCGTAATATTAATAAAGATTTTGCAAGTGGAAGAAGATGAAATAAAGGGGGAATTATTAGAAAATAAAATGTAAAGTTTGTTCCAAATTTAATACGACTATAATCTCTCACACAGATAATGATTTAATATTTAACAACTTGTTCAGGGAAATAATAGTGGGCACCCTCGAAATTACAATATTAATTATCCCTTGGCTTCTTTCCTAGGAAATAATTACCAAGCAAATATGAAACTATTGCTAGGAAAGAAGAGACAGGAGTGTAGGACGAGCTGTTTATCGAGGGAAGATCACCGGCAAGCGATAGGCAGGCAGCGGTGTGTTCGATATTAGGAGGAGATTGCAATTAGAGGCTAACCGTTCGCCAAGGTGAATCACAACTCGTGCACCACCCGGTGCGCCACGCTGCGTCCGGGTAATAATCGATGTACTCCGGCCGATAAGCGGCAGGATCGCCTGTGTTATCTGCACCGTGCTAGTTGTACCGGGAGGCATTGCGCTCTCATAAGTACTGCTAGGCTTCCAGTCGACAAAGCCACCCAGTTTTGAGCCTCGTCCATAATTACACGAACGCCGGAGAATGAGGAATATATCGGCGTTGCAAATCCACTGAAGTGCTTACTTCAATCTGTTCATAATCGTATCAATATTAGAATTTATTAATGCCAAGAGTTTAGTGCTAAATTTCAGTAGAATAGATTGTAGTTTCATTAATAAGGTGGCCACTCATTATTAACGTATTACAGACACTTAAATATACACTAATTATTACTTCGAACATATTTATCTATGATTCAGAAATTCCCATATACACTCGGGCCCGACTCGGGAAAATCGATTCATTTGCAAACAGGAGTATAATTGCGAGGGCGCGAGGAATGCGTCGATTGGGAAATCGAGTCTCTCGTTTATCAGTGGGAATGAAGTGTCTGGTCTCCAAATTCTTAAGCCGAGTCCGTTGGCATTCCATTCGATTCGCAGTTAATGTGCCAGTCATTTGTACCAACCGGTCCGAGTTAAATGAGACGTCGTATTCACGCGGGTCCTGTTTCGCGAGCATTTCCTTGGAGTCCGTGGCTAGTTTTTCATGGCGAGGCTTGGCCATTGTGACCGCGGGGACAACGGGTGATTTTCATCAGTGGCGATTGTTCGTACTTTCGTTGAAGTTGCGTGCAAGCGGGGGGCGCTTGCATTCCACCACCCCCGTTGCCCACCATCACCGGTGCGCCCGCCGGTCAAATAATTCATTGGGACCATCACTGCTGTCTATGCTGGCACCGACTTCACCCCTATTCATTTCGCTTCCGAGATTAGTCCGGAAACTTTGCCCGGAGCTTCGCTCTTCGCTTATCTTGCCGCGTCTGACTATTCACTGACCTGTACTACTGCGCCTACTACTGCTTTTCCTCGTTGATGCATTATTCATTTGTTTCTTCGCATACTGTTACACAATATTAATAATTGTTATTTTAACACATCATAGCAATTAAAATACTGATGAGTGTAGTTAACATATTTATTTATAACTTTGTATACAGAAAAGAAATATTTATTTTCGTGAATTTCTTTAAAGCATTTTAGGCACAAAGCAGGCAAATTGTTTAGTTTGTATCCCTCTGTTTTGTTGTATACAATTTTGTAGGAAATAAGTAGTATCAGTTATTTTGTTCAGCCATTGCATAAGCTTGTGCAACTTTCCACGAAGAGAGTTTCGTTACTAGTAGATCTGCGGTAAATTAAAGGGTAAGAAAATTTCAGCTTTCGAGAGTTGCCGAACCGAATGGGGACAAGTTCGGTATACTCGAAACCCTGATTTGTGGATTTCAAATCTGTTCCTTCATTTCGTGCAGTGCGACCAAAGAGTAAAGTCCACCGGGTACCATTTGAATGCCGTGCTCGTGACGACGTCTATTTTCCGTCAGTTTCCAGTGTACCGGCATTCCGGACGTCTACTCTTAACCCAGATATCCGCACGGCGTTCCAAACTCTACGAGCCCGATGTGTGATGTACACACTGCTCCCCTTTATGCGCCCTACTACGCCCAGAATGAATCCAGAACAAATCCTGAAACTTTTACGACGTGTATTTCATCGGGGCTTCGAAGTTTCGATTTGATTTCACAATGTCTCTTACTGACGACAATCCCCTGTGCTACTATGTCATAAACATTCGTAAGGAAATATCAAGATTTCACTTAAATTTATCACAGTTTGCAACTAGTACATTACGAGAACTAAGTTTCATTGAATTTGATTAAATAAATACACTCTATAATTTATATATAGAAATAGTAGGTTTCTCACTGGGATTCGGTTCATGGTAAACAATTCCTACATGGGTTGGGACAACGCTTTACATATTTTATTCTCAACCAGATTGTATTCCATACATTATCCATATAATATAATTTTCTATCATCGCCAGTGTCGACTCAAAGACAAAGAAATCGTGGGAAACTCCAGCGAAATGTGTACGGCAAACTTCAAAACCCAATAGGAAAGCCCTCGACACTCGAAAAGCATCGCACCACAAAAGTCAGTAGTTTTAAGTGGCGGCATTTTTCCGGGTTAGCGGAGCTCGCCAGGAAGAGTTACAGTAACAGTAGGCGCAAAGCTATTACCCAAGAACCGAGCCGTCTCTTTCCTTCGCGGCCATTTTATATCTCCCGAAAGTTCCGAGTTTAATTTTGCATTCAACTCGGCTGGATCGTGAGAGAGAGGGAGAAGAAAGAGAAGAAAGAGAGAAGAGAGTGAGTGAGTGAGAGTGGTAGTGGTAGTGGGTGGACGAGTCGAGGAAGAAAGAAGAGTCGTGCTGCTGAATAAAATTAGATAGCGACAGACACCATTCGTTTCCAAACTTTAGAACACGCTAGTCGCGCATACAAACAGCGGGCAAAGAGAGCGAGAGGATGCGCGAAGAACCGAAAGCATAGGAAAAGAAAGGAAAAAGTAGCGGAGAAAGTGCGCATGAGGCGCAAACGTAAGCGCATTGCGCTTCTGAATCGAGCCGGCCGGCGCGCTTCTCTCAGGGAAATATTTACTGGAGCGCATGTTTTATGCATCGCGCTTGGGTCAGGACAAATTTTCGACGTAATATCATTCGGCCTCCAAGCGCACACCGGTGTGTCGAGCGGGCTTACTAATCCACCCAACTTCCTTCCACGCTCGTCCTACTTAATGGCAGATTTTAAGTAGCTCGCAAGTGGGTCGTATCGTCTTCATAATGAAGCCACCCTGTAAAAGATTAGTTCCGGATGACGCTTTACATAAGCGTGCAACTCGATGATTATTCTATTCGGTGTTAATTCAGGAGAATATTTTATTGTTTTGTAAATTATGCAATTCTCATCTGAAACAAACGAGGCAATTTTTTCTAGTAAGTAGATACTCAAAGCTTACCATGGGGGGTGATTTTCAAACTTGTAGTTTTTAACGATACAGCAGTTGACCCTCAATTTTAACGCTTTAGATCAGCGCCTGCCAAGTTAGGCTCCCGGAGTTTCTACCTGTTTCAACCTGTTTCAACCTGTTTGTACCCTCGCGTGCGATGGGCAACTCTTAACAAAAATTTGCCGAAAAAGAAATTTTAAGCTAGCGGTCTGAAATTTATATCACATCCTCCTTGATGCAAGGGGAAACTCCCCACCAAATTTCAGCCCCAGAAAATCTCGGGAAGTCCAAAAAATATGGGAAAAAACAGCGAAAATTCCGAAAAAATCGAACTTTAGAGGCAGTTTTTTTAGTGTTTTCGATAGAAATCCGGACTTTTTTCGACGGATTTCTTGTTTTCTATCCGTTTTCATTCATAAACCATCGATTCCTGAAGAAAAAACCCGAGTTCGGGGACCTTCGAAAAATCGTGAAAAAATCTGAAGGGGTACCCCTTAAGAAAAATTTGTCGAAAAAAAAATTTTGAGCCAGGGCTCTGAAATTTTTATGGTATCTTCCTTGATGCAAAAAAACATTACCCACCAAATTTCAGCCCCGGGAAAGGTCGGGAACTCCACCAAAAAAAATAAAAACCGTTAAAAATGAGCAAAAATGGACTTTTCTGGACGGTTTTTCGACCCGTTCTCGTTGCAAATCCGGACTTTTTTTCACGGATTCTTTGTTCTCTATCCACCCTGATACGAAAACAATCAAAATATCCCGGGTTCGGCCGATTTTGAGAAACTTGAAAAAATGGACTATTTTCGAGGGTCGGGAATAGATGAAAACCTAAACTTTGAGCTAGGGCTCTGAAATTTATATCACTTCTTCCTTGATGCAAACAAACATTATCCACCAAATTTCAGTCCCGGGGAAGGTCGGGAAGTCCGCGAAAAAAAATAAAAACCGTCAAAAATGTTTGAACGTGAACGTAAAAGTAAAATATTGGCGCTACTCACTCCCTTAAACAGGTGTATTAGAGTTACCGAATAGAGAAATCGAACGTAGCGGTAAACGATTGGAAGCTTCCGAATTCGGGACGCGTTCGCGCATATTTTTACTAATGCAGAATGAGAGTGCGGGCACGTAGCGGAGTGTGTGTGTACGGACGTGGTCGCAGACGTTCACAGAAGAGCGAACGAAGCAAGTTGGCTGGCACGCGCGGAGTGCAAAGGGTTAATCTCCCGCGGAGAGGTTTCTTTGCTCGTCCATTACGACACTTAATGAAATCAGCGATCAGTGGTGGCGCAGCGGCAGTGGCGGCAACGGCGGCAGCGGGTACACCATCAATAAAGTTCACAAAGCCCCCCGAGGAGTATCCGGCGAAGCGATCAGCAGATAGATTTCCCGGGCGAAAGTGGCGCTCCTGGCGGTGTTAGCGAACTTATTACTCGGCGCGGCAATCTATTTCCCAAGGATTTTATTTGCCTTGGATGGAAAGGGAATCGAGCATCACCGGCTCGAGCCAATAAAGCCGGAGGAAGCGGCAAACTTCTTAGCCAGCGAGCGATTGAGCTTTCACGAATATCTGTCGTGAGCAGCCGATTTCTAGGCCACCGAGAGCAAGAGAGCGCGAGAGAGAAAGCGTAGACTAGCTTGGGATTCGAAGAGAGAAAGAGTCAGAGAGTTTGCCGCCAACTCGGTTAAAGTCACACCGATCGGGACCTTCCCCTCGGACATTGTTAAAGTTTCAAACGTAATAAATCCGACTTACCGACATTTCCTATATGTATACCTGTGTATGTACAGTAGAGAGAAGCGCCTCCGGGACGTCCGGACGTGTGTCGCTCTTAAGTATTTAGGCTACGGTGTTCCTGCTACTCGAGAACATCCTGCAGGGACGCGCAACTTCTTTCTTGCTCGGCTGCAACTCCGCCGGCTTTAAACTACAGATCCTTAGATCCCTCGCTCGTGCAACGCATAACACTGGTAAGCTGACATAATCGCCGGTCATCACAGCGCACCAAAAAACAGCTGTATGTGTGTGTCAAGAGTTTGATGAGTCGAAAGCCTTCCTTGCTGCCGGTGGAAAGTTTGATAATCCTTTTAAGCTAGTTCTGGCGTAGATTTGTTTTATCAAGAATTTGTTGACGTTTGGATTACGCGTTTTAAAGAAAATTCTACTCATAGCAATCGAATAGAAAAATACCCATTAATAGAAGGATATTATCAACGTTCATTAGTGACAAATCGACCAATTAGGGAGTTAATGGGATGCATTGAATATCGAGGATTGTCTTTAAAGCGAGCTTCTCGGGAGGCAGGATGTTGTCCGGGACACAGAATGCTTGCAATTTGTCAGTAGACTCTCGAGGCCTACAAATCAGACTCACGTGCAAAGCCACGCAGTTGAGCAGAGCAGCGTATAAACAATAAATCTGATTAACCTGTCGCCTCAATTCACCAACACTGACATTTAATATAGCCAAGCTCTCGGAAAGCACGTCGTCTTAATGAAATATGTACTACCGTGACTCGGCGCTTAATCAGAATTACCAACACCATGGATTTCATGAATCGAACAAACATTACCCTTCTCTTCTTCTGTAGAAATATGTTTTTTATCGGCTTGTCTTAACGTTGATTATAACTTCTTTATTTATGGGGAAACACTGCGGATCTCCAATTTTAATTAACAATACTAATAATTCGACAATAAGAAGCTAATTCCAAATGACGCGCACCAGCCTCGTTTCACATTGCATAATAATTGTCGAGTACTATTCCTCTCAGAGAGAATATTTCGAGGGAATCCAATATTAGCAGGCGTAAATGATGAAACAGCGATCTGAGCGCAGAATCATCCAGGCAATTCGGGCGCCGCGACGCACAGCGAAATCGATTGCGTTTGGCCGACTTAACTTCCATCAGGGGGCAAACGGGCGTAGGCAGGGTGCTTAAACGAATGTGTAGGTGCGTATGCGCCGGACAGTTGTAACAGGGATTCCTGTGCAATAAATGCCGGCTGAGTGGTGCGCGACTTGATACAACCCTTTATCTGATTAGCAGTCGTCGCTGCGTATGACAAAATTGGGCCAACAGGCCTCTGGTTTACTCAGCATCGCCCGCATTTCGCCTCAATGACTCTCATCCTCGTCTGCTTAGTGCTTTCCCAACTTTCACGGGCTGCTTTGAGTACATTGTATGTTTCAGTCTACAATCCCTGTAATAATGTTAATTTTTATTATTTATTCTGTCGGCATTCAAGTTGAAATAAATGTAGTGTCAGTATTATTATAATTTACTCGTTTCCTTCGAAAGACACGCCGATACAAGACGCTCGAATTTTATTAATTACGCTGTTTACATAATAGGACTTACCACTGAAACGCGGGGTGGAGCATGGTAATTAATGCGAGGACATAATCCAGGTAAATGGGCGAGCTGGCATTATCTAATTGCCGAGGGCTCGCTTGAGAAACACATAGAGTGGTAATGGAATCGTCTGATAAGCAGTCGAGAGCATAATTACAAGAACGACCGAAAAAAGAGGCAGCTAAAATGGCGTAGAAAATTAATAGTCCGCCAGGAGTGGAGGGAACTATTACAGCCGCACCACTGCTCTATACGCATGCACGCCGAGCATACATATTTCACGCAGATATTGCGAGGGCGTGAGCGCAGTGTTGGCAATTTATGCAAACATGCTAATGAGTTAGACACACAACATTAACGCTAGAGTCGTATCGCGCGTTCATTAAGTCGACACGAGCATTAAAAGCTGGCCTCCCTATTAGAAAGCAACCTCGTCATTCCCCTCTTTTCGAAAGAGAGAAGTAACGGGAATATTTTTTATAGGAGCCTCGTTCCGCGATTGTGTGTGTGCGCGCGCATGTGTTCGCGAAACCCAGACCACTTCAAAAGATGTATTTCAATGATGGCACACGCGGCGAGAGCTCGTAATGCGATCGCTAATTGCACATGTCCCGTAAAGTGAATGATGTCGCCATCCGGCATCCTTTCGCCAAGAATATATTTTCGAAAAAAGACGCCACTCCAGTTAATATTATAGTTTCGAAGGCGCTGACTTTAATTGCCCCTAATAACCCAAAGTATTAAAAATCCCTGGTCATAATAATAGGTGTTTTATTTATGAATCTACTGAATTATAGAGTCTCTGCACTGATAATATGACGTATGGTATCATATGTTTCTTACCGATTTTATGGAACGTATACATATACAGTTCTTTTGCCATATTTCTCTTGATTTATGCTGGTATACGTGCCGTGACGTATTATTGTAACGTTTGCGGACTGGAGAATCGTAGGCATCGTCTCGGGGATGAATTTCCTTTGCGGGTATTCTTACCCTTTGAAAAGTGCGAGCGGCCGCGCGGACTTGAACTCGTCGCTGCCACGCGAAAGCCCCATACTTTTTTGCCGAGCGACGTAAACCTCTTTGAGAGGGCTGATAGAGCTCTTGCATGGCTGCCTCCGGCGAGAGCACGCTCGCTACAAGTTTCCGGGTACACGCGACCCTTCAAATATCTCGCGACGACTGCGACCATTCGCCTGGAAGTGTCCTATCTCTCGCCGATGCTTTTTGCGAAATTCCCAACCCCTCTCACGATAGCCTTCCTCAACAGTAACAGAGCTCTTCTGCTCTTTCACTTTCAAGATTGAAACGGCCCTTTCGACCTCCCGCGGACCTTCCAGCTTACCAGGTTTAATCGCCCTTAAATGATCAATGCTCTTCGGGATTTCGATCGCTGGCCGATTTATTGGGATGTGATGCCGTTACTTGTTTGTCGTGTATCACCTAAAAATCAGTTGCTTCATAGTGTGAGACTTGATTTTGCTGGTTCACTTTTACGTACAAAGGATCCACTAAAGAATATAGCTTAAGCCTTTTTTTTACACAGGCAAAAATTACTAATAGCCTAGAGAAAGTAGGGAAATCCTTAGTCGGACCCGGGTAATAGAGACAAATTCCGAGTGGAGGGAGCAATTACGAACTCGCTATGAAATTCCCTGGGAAGGGCATTTTTCCTTGAAATCACCACTGTATTTTCCAAGGATATACAATTAGCGTTATAGGAGTCAGAATTGTATGTTGAAGGGTTGTCCACAAAATTTGACAAATATCTATGTCCTTTTGAGTTCCTTGCCTCTCTTGGTGAGCTAGTAAATCTTGACTGTGCGGTGCAGTTAAAGCAATTACAAGCTCGCCAGCCGGCGGTATTTCGTCTATTTCACTGAAGGCATAGAATACACAGGCAGAGACAGTGGCGCGCGCTCTTCCTCAGTCGTCTCTCGCCTAACACTAAATCCCAGCGCTACCAAAATTTATAGAATAAATAGGAGTACGTGACGCGGCTATTATAAATCTGCGTGCTGCCTGGCCGTGCACACGCGCGCGCGCGCGCGCACAAGCGAGATATTAATGGCACGGGTGAAACAGCATTGAATCAGTGGAAAATGCGCCTGTAAATTCCGGCGAATTACGATGCCGCAATCCCGAGTTTCCAGACCCATTTTTCTTGCTTCCTGCTACGTTTGAGGATTCCCCGCTCCGCTCGTCCGCTTCGTTCGCCGCGTACTCCCCGCTTCGTAATCGTGCCCCTCCTGATTTTGACGACGGCCAACTTTTAATCACGCGACTAAACAGATTTTTCAATGACCAGGAATTTTGGCCGGCCGGAATTGCGCCTGAATACTTTCTAAATTGCTCTCGGAATTGTTGACCTTGTTAGTGGACGGCATTAAGGGTGAATGGTTTTTTTATGCGTAATTTTAATTTTAGATAGATACGATAGATTTGATGTAATTTTAATTTTCTTACTGCTATGCTGATTCTAGAAAGTGATGAAATGAATGTAAAGATTGGTGTGTTATTTATTACATAAAACTTAATTCCACCCACTTCATTTTCCAGAATCTTGTGATAGTTAAATAAATTATTTTCTATTTGTCAGTGACTCCTACTAAATCCATGCAACACAAGCAATTTTTTAAATATATTTTTCTTGCTCAAACGAAGGCACATCAGCTACGCTCCTACACCTCTCGATGGTGGGTCCGAGCATCATACTAATACCGTGCAAGTGGATTTGACTTTAGTCCGTTTAAACTTCGTCTGGGTAAGCGTATTTCCCGGCGTTAATCAGACGACAGTCGCGCGGCTCCAGTTATTCAAACAATTCTCGCGAATGCTCTCGCCAGTTCTCCTCTCTTAATTCGTCATTCGCCGAGTAAACACACGCCGCGCCGCGCGCGAATCCGCTCTGGAACGCGCATGGCCTGTGTACCGGGCGAATTGACACACTTTGCCTCGCAGGTTTTCACCGCCACGCATTATTCCCTGATCCAAATCCTCCCTCGGGAACACTGAATCGCCATGTAACCGCGCGCCAGAACATCCTTGTTTACAGAATCGGAAGCCGCCTTGCGGAATCAGGATGCTCGCGCGTTTATAAATTCGAAATCCGCCGAGATATACCGCTAACGAATTCTCGTCTACAAGTGGCCTGATTTCGGCCAGTGGGTATTTCGCGGCGGCAGAGACAGAGAGATGGGAAATGCAATAAATTGTGAGATTGGTGGTAGCGGAGAAAATGTGTCTAAAACATTACTGTTATATTCTTAACTGATAATGGAATTTAATAAAATATCAAATGGTGATACGTGTGAAGATTTACGCAGGGTGGAACGATTTTGGCAAGTTTATCCTGCATGGAATATAGTTACTCGCTTGGAGACTTGAGATGGAGTTTTTTGAGGTGGCCGATGTGAAACTTGTTCGACATTCCGGTTTCCTTCAGGGAACACTTCGATACACACAAGGTGTCATAAAATCTGAACTTGCCACGCTGGCGAAGTTGACCCGAGGGCGTAGAATTTCCTGTACAGGCAGTCTTAGTCTGTCTGAGTGGGCACTTTCTATACTTTTTGTGTCCTCGAATATATCGTAGTATAAAATGTTGTATCATGACAAAAATGTATTAGTTTCAAAGACAGAAAACGGTTTTCGTTAATGCAATAAATATCAGTCGCACAAAGGTGGTTGATGCAAATTGAAAAGTGCATCAAAGCGTACATTAATGGAATTAATTCCACGCACGCGAGGCTGAATAATGCGAAAGGGTTCGTGGAAATATTGTGCCACTCGTTTCTTAATTTTCGTCGGTAAATCCAGTGATTGTCTCTGATCGATTGCATTGGACGGAAAATAATTTTCCTGCCGAACATCCGGCTTTTATTTTGTAACGTCGAGCGCGCTCCATTTTCCCCTTTATAGAGCTTTCGCATTAAAAGAGGACGCGGGTAGAAAATGAATTCCATATACCCACATTTTCCCCGAGTATAATGGCGCCTTGATTTTGCAAGGAAAATTATGATTTCCCATTAGTATCGGTTTATCGGAACGTCGGCGGGCACGATGTTTCGAGGTATCGAAAGAAATTTCGCATTTATTGACGGTATACGCGCGGTCCAATCGGGCTGAAATCGACGTCGCTGTTGCATGACCGCAACAATTGTGTCATTCGATTACGGCCGCGGTCCAATATAATAATCGACCAGGGCTCGAAAAACCACGAAATCACAATTCGATCGAAATAATCATGCAAATCGAATGCAGAAGAAAGAACAGGGAAAACCAGCGGGGCCAACGTTTATCATTTAATCGAAAAGCAAGTTTCACACTGGTAGAGAGTTTAAATCGATTCTTGCCAGGACTCTAGAACAGAAACGGAAGCAAGAACTGGATGCATTGCTCGCGGAGAGAAATAGTTTTAGAGCGAGAAAGAGAAAGGCAGTTGGAGCGGGAGAATTGTTTTCACGTTTGGCAACGTAACTTTCTGCCGAGCAATTCCGGCTTCGGTGGCATCAAGAACTGTTTCAGAAATTATTACAGTGTCGTTCGTTGCCGATTCCTCCCATCCAACTCTCCCTCTCCCACTTGTTGTTTTGTCGCTCGTCAGCGATTGTCGCTCGCAACAATTATCGCAGGCCCGTTTTCGCCCGGGGAATTCGCTCGTGTGTTACTTTGGCAAATGTCGGCCGCTCGTAGAGCAGGGTCGCCGTGCCAAAAACGGGATCGGACGGTAGTAAAAACCGGCGGACGAGACAGAGAAACAAAGAGAGCGAGCGAGAGACTGCAGATAGAGCATTGGTAATGGTTGGAGCGAGAGAGTAAAAAGGCAGATGAACAATTGGGCCTTTGTCTCGTCGACAGATAATGGTAAAGTTTAATTTAAGGGATGCTCGTTTGCGTTGCCGAGCGCCACTCTCCCTCTCGCACTTGCTTGTTTACGGCCTCGCTCTTCAATAGCTTCCTCTTGCCGCGCAGTGCCTCTGCTGCTCTCGCAATAGAACGCACGTCGCCCGAAAAAGAAAGAGGAGAACATGTGTGTGAGCCAATGCGAGCCTATGCACATGTATCCGCCCGAACACGTGCTCCCTGTACTCTCGAACACGCCTACCATACTTTTACCTGGATGGCTGCTCTCGGTGATCGAGGGCCGAAATATTTCGGCCTGTTGTCTCTCCGATACATTCCGGCCAATTTCCCAGTCGCTTTTGACGAACGAATGCATCCCTCAGCTTTTTGAGTGAATACTTTTCAAAAGCCTTCCAATGAAATAGTGCTTCATTAATAGGCTCGCTGTGGATTCCGAGGATCCACTTGAATTAACTCGACGTAGTAATATAAAATACGATTTAATATTTTGTTATTTCCACTCCGAGTGTAATTGGCTAGTTCCCACTTGGGGTTTATTTTTCCTTCCATTTTATATTTAATTTTAGGGCTGTGAAAAGTAGAGCTCTCGAGCGTCAATGAGGATGAAAGTATATGGATTTCGAGGGATATAAATAATACTTTTGCCGGAGTGTTTGCACTCGTTGGGACAATTGGAGCTTTCAAAAGCACAGGTTGCCACCAGGTGAATCGAGCGGACTTAAATAATGGGGGTCGAGTGTATTAGTGAGAGTGGCTCGAAGTAGTTGCCGCAAACAGTGAGAAATATCGGTGCAAAGTAATTATTAGAGGACCACTTGGCCGCACATGGCTGTTCAGGGAGGAAGGCTCGAGATGCCGAATGCTCGAGGTGTATTGCACCCGAAAAAGCGAGCAAGCCGAACGTTCAATTCCGTTACATTGTATCCACTTCTCTCGGAGTCGCGAAATAAATCACAAAGCCGCTCGAAAACATTTTATTTGCACGTGCCTGGTAGGAATTCGGGTCGAAATCCATTGGCCGCACTTCCTTTTGTACAATATTTACAGTGCCCCGCGCGCTAGATACCTCTATTTCCGGCGTTCTACTGCCCACAAACGGAATACATAGAAAAGACGCGAGCTTTCAAACAATTCCAGACCATTCCCTATATCTCTTAGTGAGAAATATTACGTGTCTCAGCGAAACTCAAAAGATCGACGTTACCAAAAAGTATATTTATTACTTTGAATTTAGTTTCCCTCTTTTTGGTGTTCGTTGGAACTGAACTAAGCTTGCAAATGTAACCCAGATATTGGTTCGAGCAGTCTGTTTCTCTCTTTTCTAAAATGTAATACACGTGACGAACTTTATGTAAGAATTTATTTTCCATCGAGACAGAAGTAGATACTTCGATACTGTACAAACACTTTTTTCGAGGGCGATGTACGTATCGGCGCAAGTCATTGGATTGCACTTGGGTGGAAAGTTTCGCTGCCAGTGCTGGCTCTCCGGAATGGATGATTCTGGACTGGAGAGAAACGTCCTACCCTTTCGCGCTGAAGCGAAGTCGCTCGATCGAAAGTGATAAGATGGAAACTCTCAGACTTTCTACCCGCATGCTCCTCTAATGTGAAAAGTTCTATATTTCCCTTGCCTGCCTTTTATTTTCGACGAATCAAAGCTGTATTTCCAAATAAGTATTCCCAATCGGAATTGTTATTTTTAGGGTATTTTTATTTCAATATTTTGTAAGAATATACAGAGCAATTTCTATGCAATTATTTTTTGTAGTAACAAAATTATCAAATATTGTTTGGCATGCGAAAAAACCTCGGCTGGCATGATTGACGTCCTGGCATTCGTCGGAAATCGAAAAAACAAACGCGATTTTAAAATGTACGAATAAAGTTATCGTCTCTACCGAAATAGAGTAAAAAGAAAGGGTTTTGACAAAATTACTGCCGTGCGAAGCAGCGCGGGGCAAAAACACTGATTTTACCATGAGAATGTTAACTTTTTGAGGCTACAAAAAAACTATAGCGAGTATTGGTCATAATTTTAGTACGAAAGCTAAAAAGAAATCTATGTGACAGTCATGTTATTTTTCCATCACCAAACAATACTTAATAATTTTATTCCTGTAAGAGATAACTCTATAAAAATTATTCTACGTATTCTTAAAAGCCAGCTGCAGGTGGAATTTTGTAAACAGCTGCTTTCTATTTTAAATGGTAAAAAATACTTAATAATGCTGTCGCCAAATGGAACTTAACTACCAACTTAACTGCATTCCGCACTCTAGAAAATTCTCCATTGTCCCCTTCTTGCGGATCCTTTGTCGTTATTTTCAACCAGACCAGGCTTGTTTCACATTTTAGGTACGGATATTCGGCCTCACATATGCTCGCTCGTTCTCCCTCCCTCTCAGGTGCACACACTGTAAGATTAAAAGTTTGTTGAAGCACGTTAGAGCCTCGAGCCGGGATTAAATTGGATACGGGAAATTTGACACAGTTCTCGTTCGGCCGTGCAGCGGGCAGGACTTTTTCACAAACTTTGGAGTGCAGTCGGTGACTTTAATGATTGGCAAACAAGAATATGGGGAACATGGAGGATGAAGTATTCTTATTCGAGAGCGCGTATTTTTGTTGCTCGTAGTTATTTAGTTCGATACTATTTAGGGGAATGGTTTTATTTTACAAAGAGGATGTAATTAAAGGTTCAATGTTTTCTTTTACATAGTGCTCTGTGTTCAGTAAATGATCAATGCATAGGAAATGTTATTTGTGGAAGTGTTTTCAAAGGCTTGATATTTTTAGGGCCTATTCCACCAACTGTGTTAACAACATTGTCTATTTTTCGACTGTTTAAATCGCAAAGGTTCCTCGACTTTCACAATTCAAGCGAGCAGTCTTTGCAATTGACGAATTGGCGATGCTACTATTGTAATTCGCAAGTGAATTCTATATGGTGAACTAACCGTGTGGTACTTGGTTGTGTGTTGCAGAGGCGAAGGCACGAATAAGCGGTCAATCGGACATTTACGTGAAGACCGGAAGTCTCCTGACGCTGACGTGCCTGATGTCCCAAGGGCCTCACGATCTGGGCACGGTTGCCTGGTATCGTGGCAGCCAGCCAGTCGTGACATCGCCGCTCTCCGAAAACGACATCGGCACCGAGCCCAGGATTACTGTTGAGACCGAATGGAGCGACGCTCTCACATCGAGGTGAGCCAACCCACCCACTGCACTTACACTATCACTTCTCCACAACAGTTCGACTCGAACCTTAAGTCCTAGCTTGCCTCAAAACTACCAACGCTCCAAGATATATTATAATAGACGATGGGAACAATAAAAAGGGTGAATGGTCAAGGTACTTATGAAGCACATTTGTTTGTTGCAGACCTTTTTAAAATTCGGACAAGATACAATTTAGAAATCGATGTTAACACTTTTTGTACGTGAAATTCTGTGCAGTACACCCAGAAGTTCGTGGAATTCTCCTTTGCAATAGTTCCAGTCGATTCCAGACTTCTTCGAACGAATGCCAGTCGATAATTCTTTAATAACAAGTGGACTCTCGTATACTAATGAGCAGTATTACGTTGTATTATAAGCTGTGCAAAGCCCAGCACGTAACTAAGGCGAGACTTTAGTCAGGGACTCCAAGAGACTTACAATAACTTTGCATAAAGCTTCGACGGTAAAGAGACTAGCCCGGTATCGGAAAGTAACAAGAAGAGAGAGAAAGAGAGGAGCCTGAAAAAGGAGAACGCCGAAGCTGGGCTATCCTTCAGCATCTATTAACTTAAAATGAACCTATCGAAGGAGGAAGATTGAACCCCTGCCTTCAAGTACTCCTTTTTAACATTCTTTGAGCTGCTATTAAAGTATCCGCGAAATATACTACCTTCCACTCGCCAGTCTTCACGCTCGAAACGGCCAAACTGAAATTCCTTCCGCTACTAAAAATCCCTTTGCATCTTTACATGTGTCATGTGCTCAGACTTGTAAACCATTCTACTTTTTACATTAATGTCTTTGTCATATCTTTATGATTCTTACGTTATAATAAACAGCTGCATTTCTCCTTTGTTGTATAATTTTTGTCATAATATTAGTGTGTCGTGATTATTTTGCGAATAATAAATTCTGATATGCAGTAGTAAGGATTTAAGGCAGGCTTATTCTACTTGCGAGTAGTTTGTGTAACAGTTTTTCTCAGGGTTCGACATTTCGCATAAATCGCGCTAGCTTTCGTGCGCATGAGGAAGAGAATTAATTGAGTTCTTGGGGGGCCAGTGGACGGGTTGGTGGGCGTCGCCGTAAATTCGTGACGTCTCTCGCCAGTCGGCGCGGCAGTCGTCAATCACGTCCAAAAACAGATGCTAGAGAAACGTCGGGGTACGCTAGCGCAATATTCACGCGACACAACAGAAACTGGCGAGCTAACAAGAGGCAGCAGGCCATACTCCACGCTTCTGTGTAGGTGTACGTGTGTCTCCTCGTATGCACGCAACCGGCGCCTGTAGAGAAATGCAGAGTATGCCTGATGCGTGTCCACGGTGGACGGACCACCTGACAAAGGGCACTGTCTGCACTACATCCTCCTCTCCGGGCCCCCGCCGAGATCTCCTCTCATATTCCCATTTTCCTCACTTCCAACCGAACTAATACGATTTCAAACGATTAATGCTAAATTAAACCACCTCTTATTTATGCGTGCATAGATTTCTTTATTCTTTATTTCCCGCATTTACTCTCCTTAAATGGAACACATAGAAAAGACGCGAGCTTTCAAACAATTCCAGACCATTCGCAATATCTGTTAGAAAGAAATATCACGTGTGCTTTTCAACAACGATCTCAATGAGTGTCGATTGGCTAATGTACTTCGCTGTCGAAACTTGGGAGAATAGTTCACTGAAGCTACTAAAACAATAATCTCTCGCAGTTGTTGCGTGCCAGGGAAGAGAAGCACCGTTGAGTGTCCTTAAACGATCGCTATTAGACCCATGGGAGCAATACGTTACAATTGTATACGACGGAGAACTAACTACATACCGAAATATGGGAAGTAAATGACTAATCAATAATCTATCGGTGCAGTTTAGTGATCTTTCTTTGGGGGTTCACTCTGTCGAAATTAATGCGTCTACCATCGACATTCTCCGCTGGCGCGCTATCACGCGGGATTAATAGGCCGCGCGAAACACTAATATCAACGATTGTGTCGATATTAATTAGGGAAATATTCATTTCGCCCTGAGTCCTTTCAATGATCCTTAAATCCTGTTAAGTAATTAGTTTTACTGCAATACATATTGGCATTTTGGAGAGAATGACCTACGCGTTTTCTGTTTCAATACAGTTTCTTCCTGCTGGTGTTAGTATTAATATACATATAGGTACATATGTATTGTTGGTTAGGAAAGTGATGACCTACTGACCGAGGATACCTCAACCCTAATGACTCAGCAGCGGCGGGTCCGATTTATTATTCGCGCGTTGTGGACACGCTGGATCCATTGTTCCCGATAAGACAAGAGCGTGATGACGGTTGGTGGGCAAATGACGCTGAAAAATGTGATTTCGCGCTTTGGTTCTTGCGGGCGGGCGCGTTGCCGAGAGGGTACGATTAATCATCGAGGGAGATGGAACGCAGGGGAATCCACGTAATCGCTGTACTTAGGGATTTAATGTACCCTCGATCTTTCTGTCGCGACAGTGGGAAAAACGAAAACACGCAGTGCGGCTTGTGCTTCTCGGCGAGAGCCGAGAACATCGCATTACCACTACTGACTTGAAAACAATGCCGCGTGATTAATTGAATCGCTGGACGCGGCTACTGCCTCGCTCCCTTCCGCTGATTCGCCTCCCATACTTATCTGACCCCTCTCTAATGAGGGGTATAAATTTCCCCTGGCTTTATGCTCGTCTTGATTGAAACATTTTCTGGGACGATGTCCGTCGAGATAGCAACTCCAATTTTGAGAAAATATTCTTATACATATATAATTCTCATAACTTAGAAAAATACTCGTTTAAAGTATTTACTGACTCAGTATTTTTAGAGTAAATTTCCATCAAGAGGAAAGGTTTGTTCTTAATAAAAAGTATATTGTTTTAAAAAAGACTTTATCCACACCAGTAGAAAATATTTATTTTATAAATGGAATTAGTATCGGAATGATTGTTTTGTTGTTCGAAATTGGAGCTGCCAAGTATTACAATACGCTGCTTCTCTCAAAGTCTTAGGTTCTTGGAATAATTTTAATCCTCCAAGTAGTACACAACGAGCATAATGCGATACAGTAAATGGGTAAACTCGTCGAGCAACAAAGGCAACCGCCGGTTGCATCAACTGAAACTACAGAATCAATTTAGCCCAGTGATTTCGGACGAGGGCAAAGTGGCACGCGAAATTACCGCGGTTCGAGGAGCACCGAAATTAAGTAGTCCAATTATTATGACCAGTGTAGCAAGCGCGGTCGGGCCAAACAAAGGCGAGCTGACAATTGGCCCCCGGAGAGGGTGGATCCCAATTTGTTATTTAAATTGGGCATTATCGAAAGCGCGAATGAATGATTGCCTCATCTATTTAGCCCTGGGCGGAAGTGTGTACACGTAAATAATTAAAGCACTCGCGTTCGCGCGCGTGCGAGAGAGGGAGAAATGCACCGCCGAAATCGGTGCTCCATTTATTTTCCATAATTCTGCGTGTACCAAGTACGACGCTATCGTCCACGTGATATGTCCCCTTCCTTGGCTGGAATTTAATTAGCCCTGAAATTATAATTAGCCATGAAATCATAATTGGGAGGGCGCCATCGGCCATGAGAGATTGAACATCAATTCCGATGAAATTCCACCCGCTATTACACGAAGAAGCGAACGTGGCCGTCTGATTTTCCGGGAGTTTGATATAGTTCAATATTGTAGAAGGGATTTTTGATTATCGCCTGCAAGCTTGGCTTCCCAGGAAGGCTCCCATGTCAGACCATATATTGCAAATTATTACCCTTTAATTAGTGCGCCAGTTGATTTTTGGATAGAAAATTCAATCGATTCAAAATTCGCCAGCGGTTGGGTAAATACAGTTCCATTGTGTATTCAACGGAGAATTGTTTAATCCAAGCTAACCTCGGATTCTTTTGATTACAGGTTGACGATCACACATGCGAAACCAAGCGACTCCGGGAATTACAGTTGTGTCCCGACAGTGGCGGAGAAGGCCAGCGTCAATGTGCATGTCATCAATGGTAAGCCACAACCAGATCAGCCTTCTCCGAGTACCGCCAACTCGACATCCAATCTTTTCCGCATTTCCACAAGCCCATCTATCATTTCACCGCACTATCTTTGGGGATTAACCCCTTTCGCGCCAAAAAAGTGGGCGGGCGGGGACACTCGTCCTGGCGACGAGTGATCGAAAAGCCCGGCATGTTTTTATCCGCTCCGGCGTAAGCCGCGCTCCCATTTCCCGACACTTGCACTCGCTTCATAAAATCCCCGATATAGTATGCCCGAAGCGAGTGCGAGCGCGCTCACATACATACATATCTCAAGAGTGCCGCACAGGAATTTTTCTAATTTCAAACTGTGCCCGCCCGGCGTATAATTCTAGCCGAATTTTTCTCATTAAACAATTGTAGTTTCGCCCCACCATCGCGTCATCCCCCCTCGCTGCGTTCTACTCTTTCAGATTTTGGGAGGGTTTTAGAGGGGCGGGTTGGGGGGGTGGCGCGCCAGGGGTCAAAAGTAGGTCGATGGAAAAAGTTATCCACTAAAAACTTCCCCGAAAAGCGTTTCTGCCGCCGAAATTATCCGGCAAAAATAAATCTCGTCGGAATCGCGGCCAGACTCGCACCTCCGTCTCTCCCACTCGAGCGCCCTCCGCTTTCCCCTCACTCTTTCCTTTCTCTTTCTCTCTTAGTGTCGCAGTTTTGCAGCCGCGAAAGCCGAAATAAATCTTGCTGCTCGGTTGGAAGTCGAGCTTTTCTCGAAAACATCGTACTTCATGCTCAAGATGTTTATCACTCCGCTGGTTGCATCAATAGAAAACAATACCACGATCGATAATATAGCACGGTGAATAAAAACAGTATTCGTACAGCCAGTATTTATTGGAGAAAATGTTCGTAAAGAAGGTAATTCTTTTCACTATATAGAAGTACAGGTTTTTTAATACCCTTCGCTGGTTTTTAATAAATATAAAAAATTCATTACGGTAGCTGAATCTTTGGGAAGGTATTGTACATTAGTTTATGGAGTTATATCAAAGCAATAAGAATATGCATTGACCTGGTAGACCTGACGTTCTCTTTGTTAAATACACCGGAGTGCCATATTATTTTCAATTTGAATGACAGAATAATTAAACACACTTCTGCGTTGAAGTAGATCGAGACAGCTTCGTGATACTTTTTGTCAGGCATTTGTCTCCTTGCAGTTTCTAGAGCGGAAATCCTTCTCATCTCTTTGTCCATTACATTCCATTACTTCCGTTTCGTTCGAGCGTCAGAGGTCGAAATATTTCTCAACTTCCAACGATATTCTCAACGAAATTTTCAATGAGAATTGCCACCCTGTACTTACCTGAATCATCCTGTATACTCGACAACTTCGCTAAATTAGCAGCTCCAATTTCCAGTTCATAATGGCAGGAAATAAGAAAGAGTGGGGAAACAATTGTAGGTTACTCGGGACGAGTGATATATTCGTAGCGATTTGTATTATTAATGACTCGCGTCTTGCAGCGATCACTCATTCGTTCGGGATAAGGCCCGGCTGCTCCCACGGGACCCCCTGAAGAAATGAGTCGTCTCAAATGCGGGAAGAGAAATCCCAGGAGGTAGACTAGGGTGGAGTAAGGATGGCGTAGGCCTAACTCAGAGGCAGAAGAAAATATTTCCCTCTGCTTCGGACTTCAAGCAGACTCCTCTCAACCACGTAATTCCTATTCGACTGCTGACAGGAAACATCATTCAGTCGTATGATAACTGAGATATACATGATTTCTATTCTTTCGTTTGCCACTCATTTCATTTTTCATTTCAGCCACTGGTTTTACACTACAAATTCTGTGAGTTCATTTTCCTTTTTTAAATCATTTTACTCTTGAATCGTAATCTTTTTATTCATTTTGTTACTATCAGTAGATTTATTCATTTCAGATGCCTGGAGTGTAAAAAATACAGATCAGTTTTAGTGTTCCAAAAACATATAAACAAATATATACAACATAGATCACCAACGCAGGTTTCTACATAGATAGTTTCAAATGAGCTTCACGCACAAAAGCACCAAGTTTCGGTGCAATTATCGTTCCAAGGGCTCGCAGCCTTTCGTTCCTCACACACTTAGGAGGACGTCGGCGCGCAAAGCAGCCGCAAGCTACGGCGAGTCAAGCGGCGCCGCTGAAGTCAACCGCAAGGAGAAAGCACACAAGCCAGAGACGAAGGGAACAAAAAAGAAACGAGTAAAACAGAGGGTAGCGATAGGAAAGGGTAGATATTCGGTGGGCGAGAAAAAGAGGTTGGCTGAAAGGTAGAAAGGAAGTACCGCGATGCGCAAGGAAGTGAAACGCTGCCGGAGAGTTCCTCGGCCAAGCGGATAAACACGAGTGCGCACATAGTGCTCGAAAGGTGGAAAGATGGTGAAGGAAGGAGCGTAAGGAAAGAACGATGGGTTAAGGGTGGCGAGCGAAGAGGGGCGGGGGGGGGGGGGCGAGAGGGAGGGCTGTTAAAAGTCGAGAAGAAGGTAGCGCGGCGTACACTCACGCACAGATAGCGGTTCTGTTCGCCTCGTTAAAGCCTGTTCACGGATGGTGGGATAGCGTAAATAGAGGGAATTAGACGAAAGATCGAGATGCTGCTCCTGTAATTCTTGAATTTCCCTCTTTTCCCCTGGCCAGTCGGCTGCTCCATCCTCCTCTTTTTCCAATCGCTCCTTCCCGACTTCATGCCACATGCTACTCCGACGCTTTCACGTTCTACGTTAACCGGCACCATCCCCGCTTCATCCCCTCATCCTCCATTTCTCCCGAGCCCTTTGTTATATCGATGCGGTGGATACGTAATTCAATTCCTTTCTCCGTGCTCTGATGAAGCACTCGACCCTCCACCACTGGCACGGAAAGGCCGCATTGAAACGCATCCTGTGTACGTGCGCACTGCGGGATCCTCCTCCTCCTAGCACTCCTGTAATCCTGATGACCGCCGCTGCCCCTAATGCTGGACATTGTACATATACCTCAGCGAACTGAAAAAGTAGCTCAAGGAGGTACATACACCTAGCCCAAAACACTGACAAGTTATATTCAACATTTTAAAAGAATTATAAAGAAGATTTTTATTTTAAGATTATAAAATATGGGTGCAAGTAATCTATCAGTCATAACTGCAAATTATTGTCTTGTATTACAAAAAAAACAGTTCGCCGTTAAAGGGTTAATGGGTGTAACTTGGTTAAATTATTAACGATTTCTAGTCACTCCAATGTAATAGGCGGAAATTCATCGTCCTGTAAAAGGAAGTTCCCTTCACTAGTCATACCCGTCGCACAAATTCGGTCACAAACTCATGCTCCACGCGAAATTCCTTTGACGTAATACTAGACTCGCTTTCCAGTAACTTCCCGCAGCTATGCACCGCAGAGGGACACAGTTCTTTCACTAGTGTAATTAAGTTGAGCAAAATTCGGACGGTCTAAATTTATGTTACTTAAAAACATCCAGCAATGCTTATTCAAAAAGAGGTAGGTAACGTTGGGGGGAGAAGGTGAGAGAATTGTTTTCGAACTAACATATACGCAGTACCAACAGCTTTCCTATTATTCGTTCGCTGTTGCCGGGCGAAGGAGGTGCACTCGAAATAGGAGGAGCGAAAGTTCGAGCTGAGTTTCTCGAGTGTCCAAGATCTTTGAGCGCGTCCCGGAAGAATTTAAGGAACGCGCACTCGCCCGATTCCAGGCAGGCGTGCGCGCCTCCTCATTCGCCACCCTTCATCTTCCACGGCTTCTTCTTCTAGCTCGGCTTCATCCTTTTTCCTCGCACCAAGAGTTCTTTAAAGTTTAGAGAGCAGCTTGTAGTACCGCGAAGCGTGCCGTCGAAGTTTAAATATCGGCCGTTCTCACGCCCGCTGGCTAAATGGGAGCGCTCTTAAACGAAGCTCGTGCGAGGCCACCGGCGCATTCTGCCGCTTGGAATTCGAATCATCTGGATCGCCGTTGTCATTAGAATCACTCAGCCGGAATATATATTGTCCCGTTTTTCTACGTAAAATAGCACGTTTCGATATTGAATTCTATTTCAAGTATTGAAAAAGCAAAATAACAGCAACTAGGATTAAACGAAAATTTGTCAAGGCTAACCCCTTGACGTTTTTTCGGCCCAAAAAATGAACTTTGCCGCGGGGCTCTGGAATTTTTTCTATGCTTTCCTCGATAAATACTGCATCCTTCCACGAAATTACAGCCCTTGAAACCTTCTGGAAGGGTCGGAAATATAGGGAACAAGGGTAAGTAGAGATGGTTGTTGGTTCATCAGGCTCCTCTTAAAGGTTTTCCAGACTTCCCATCGTTTCCGGGGCGTGAAAATTCATTCCGACATACAGAATGGAGCCAGGAAAGAGTAGCAAAAGTTCCAGAGCCGTGCGGCAAAGTTGATTTTTTGGCCCGAAAAAACGTCAAGGGGTTAGCCTTGAAAAATTTTTGGCCGAAAAAATGAATTTTGCCGTAGGGCTCTGTAACTTTATTTACTCTTTCCTAGATAAATACTGCATCCAACCACGAAATTACAGCCCTTGAAACCTTCGGGAAGAGTCAGAAATATAGGGAACAAGGGTAAGTAGAGATGGTTGTTGGTTCATCAGGCTCCTCTTAAAGGTTTTCCAGACTTCCCATCGTTTCCGGGGCGTGAAAATTCATTCCGACATACAGAATGGAGCCAGGAAAGAGTAGCAAAAGTTCCAGAGCCGTGCGGCAAAGTTGATTTTTTGGCTCGAAAAAACGTCAAGGGGTTAGCCTTGAAAAATTTTCGGCCGAAAAAATGAATTTTGCTGTAGGGCTCTGTAACTTTATTTACTCTTTCCTAGATAAATACTGCATCCAACCACGGAATTACAGCCCTTAGAACCGTCGGGAAGGGTTGGAAATATAGGAAATACTGGTAAGTAGAGATAGTTGTTGCTTCATCACGCTGCTCTTAAAGGTTTTCCAGACTTCCCATCGTTTCCGGGGCGTGAAAATTCATTCCGACATACAGAATGGAGCCAGGAAAGAGTAGCAAAAGTTCCAGAGCCGTGCGGCAAAGTTGATTTTTTGGCTCGAAAAAACGTCAAGGGGTTAGCCTTGACAAATTTTCGGCCGAAAAAATGAATTTTGCCGCAGGGCTCTGTAACTTTATTTACTCTTTCCTAGATAAATACTGCATCCAACCACCAAATTACAGCCCTTAGAACCGCCGGGAACGGCCGGAAATACAGGAATATACGAATTATAGGCCAGAATTGGCGAAATATAGGGGGAAAAGTGGCGAAAGTGGCAAAATTTGGTTTTTGTTGAATATCTCCTTTCCCAGAATACCAAAAATTCTGAAAAAAATCAGGGACATGCCCCGTGATGTGGCGCACATTATATAATTTTTCAGGCTTTTTGGAATCAACGGCCTGGCCGCTAAAAATCAAAAACCGCCAAAATTTTCGTTTTTCGTTAATATCTCCTATACTAATTAGTGCAGGACTTTGAAAAAAATCATGGATGCGCACCTTGGTCCGGCCCACATCATATATTTTTTGAGGATTTGTGGAATCAAGATCCTAACCTCTAAAAATCAAAAACCGCCAAAATTTTCGTTTTTCGTTAATATCTCCTATGCCTGTGAAGGCAGCGTTTTGGAAAAAATCATGGACATGCGTCTAGGGCCGGCCCACTTCATATATTTTTTGAGGATTTTTGCAATCAAAGCCCTGGACGCTAAAAATCAAAAACGGCCAAATTTTTCGTTTTTAATTAATATCTCCTATACCAATGAATGCAGGATTTTGAAAAAAATCATGGACATGGGTCTTGGTCCGGCCCACATCATATATTTTTTGAGGATTTTTGCAATCAAAGCCCTGGACGCTAAAAATCAAAAACCATCAAGAAAATAGGTTTTTATTTTTTAGCGGTTAGGATCTTGATTCCACAAATCCTCAAAAAATATATGATGTGGGCCGGACCAAGACCCATGTCCATGATTTTTTTCAAAATCCTGCATTCATTGGTATAGGAGATATTAATTAAAAACGAAAATTTTGGCCGTTTTTGATTTTTAGCGTCCAGGGCTTTGATTGCAAAAATCCTCAAAAAATATATGATGTGGGCCGGACCAAGACCCATGTCCATGATTTTTTTCAAAATCCTGCATTCATTGGTATAGGAGATATTAATTAAAAACGAAAAATTTGGCCGTTTTTGATTTTTAGCGTCCAGGGCTTTGATTGCAAAAATCCTCAAAAAATATTTGAAGTGGGCCGGCCCTAGACGCATGTCCATGATTTTTTCCAAAACGCTGCCTTCACAAGCATAGGAGATATTAACGAAAAACGAAAATTTTGGCGGTTTTTGATTTTTAGAGGTTAGGATCTTGATTCCACAAATCCTCAAAAAATATATGATGTGGGCCGGACCAAGGTGCGCATCCATGATTTTTTTCAAAGTCCTGCACTAATTAGTATAGGAGATATTAACGAAAAACGAAAATTTTGGCGGTTTTTGATTTTTAGCGGCCAGGTCGTTGATTCCAAAAAGCCTGAAAAATTATATAATGTGCGCCACATCACGGGGCATGTCCCTGATTTTTTCCAGAATTTTTGGTATGCTGGGAAAGGAGATATTGAACAAAAACCAAATTTTGCCACTTTTGCCACTTTTCCCCCTATATTTCGCCATTTCTGGCCTAGAATTCGTATATTCCTGTATTTCCGACCGTTCCCGGCGGTTCTAAGGGCTGTAATTTGGTGGTTTGATGCAGTATTTATCTAGGAAAGAGTAAATAAAGTTACAGAGCCCTACGGCAAAATTCATTTTTTCGGCCGAAAATTTTTCAAGGCTAACCCCTTGACGTTTTTTCGAGCCAAAAAATCAACTTTGCCGCACGGCTCTGGAACTTTTGCTACTCTTTCCTGGCTCCATTCTGTATGTCGGAATGAATTTTCACGCCCCGGAAACGATGGGAAGTCTGGAAAACCTTTATGAGCAGCCTGATGAAGCAACAACTATCTCTACTTACCAGTATTTCCTATATTTCCAACCCTTCCCGACGGTTCTAAGGGCTGTAATTCCGTGGTTGGATGCAGTATTTATCTAGGAAAGAGTAAATAAAGTTACAGAGCCCTACGGCAAAATTCATTTTTTCGGCCGAAAATTTTTCAAGGCTAACCCCTTGACGTTTTTTCGAGCCAAAAAATCAACTTTGCCGCACGGCTCTGGAACTTTTGCTACTCTTTCCTGGCTCCATTCTGTATGTCGGAATGAATTTTCACGCCCCGGAAACGATGGGAAGTCTGGAAAACCTTTAAGAGCAGCCTGATGAAGCAACAACTATCTCTACTTACCAGTATTTCCTATATTTCCAACCCTTCCCGACGGTTCTAAGGGCTGTAATTCCGTGGTTGGATGCAGTATTTATCTAGGAAAGAGTAAATAAAGTTACAGAGCCCTACGGCAAAATTCATTTTTTCGGCCGAAAATTTTTCAAGGCTAACCCCTTGACGTTTTTTCGAGCCAAAAAATCAACTTTGCCGCACGGCTCTGGAACTTTTGCTACTCTTTCCTGGCTCCATTCTGTATGTCGGAATGAATTTTCACGCCCCGGAAACGATGGGAAGTCTGGAAAACCTTTATGAGCAGCCTGATGAAGCAACAACTATCTCTACTTACCAGTATTTCCTATATTTCCAACCCTTCCCGACGGTTCTAAGGGCTGTAATTCCGTGGTTGGATGCAGTATTTATCTAGGAAAGAGTAAATAAAGTTACAGAGCCCTACGGCAAAATTCATTTTTTCGGCCGAAAATTTTTCAAGGCTAACCCCTTGACATTTTTTCGAGCCAAAAAATCAACTTTGCCGCACGGCTCTGGAACTTTTGCTACTCTTTCCTGGCTCCATTCTGTATGTCGGAATGAATTTTCACGCCCCGGAAACGATGGGAAGTCTGGAAAACCTTTAAGAGCAGCCTGATGAAGCAACAACTATCTCTACTTACCAGTATTTCCTATATTTCCAACCCTTCCCGACGGTTCTAAGGGCTGTAATTCCGTGGTTGGATGCAGTATTTATCTAGGAAAGAGTAAATAAAGTTACAGAGCCCTACGGCAAAATTCATTTTTTCGGCCGAAAATTTTTCAAGGCTAACCCCTTGACGTTTTTTCGAGCCAAAAAATCAACTTTGCCGCACGGCTCTGGAACTTTTGCTACTCTTTCCTGGCTCCATTCTGTATGTCGGAATGAATTTTCACGCCCCGGAAACGATGGGAAGTCTGGAAAACCTTTATGAGCAGCCTGATGAAGCAACAACTATCTCTACTTACCAGTATTTCCTATATTTCCAACCCTTCCCGACGGTTCTAAGGGCTGTAATTCCGTGGTTGGATGCAGTATTTATCTAGGAAAGAGTAAATAAAGTTACAGAGCCCTACGGCAAAATTCATTTTTTCGGCCGAAAATTTTTCAAGGCTAACCCCTTGACGTTTTTTCGAGCCAAAAAATCAACTTTGCCGCACGGCTCTGGAACTTTTGCTACTCTTTCCTGGCTCCATTCTGTATGTCGGAATGAATTTTCACGCCCCGGAAACGATGGGAAGTCTGGAAAACCTTTAAGAGCAGCCTGATGAAGCAACAACTATCTCTACTTACCAGTATTTCCTATATTTCCAACCCTTCCCGACGGTTCTAAGGGCTGTAATTCCGTGGTTGGATGCAGTATTTATCTAGGACAGAGTAAATAAAGTTACAGAGCCCTGCGGCAAAATTCATTTTTTCGGCCGAAAAAACGTCAAGGGGTTAGCCTTGGAAAATTTTTGGCCGAAAAAATGAATTTTGCCGCAGGGCTCTGTAACTTTATTTACTCTTTCCTAGATAAATACTGCATCCAACCACCAAATTACAGCCCTTAGAACCGCCGGGAACGGCCGGAAATACAGGAATATACGAATTATAGGCCAGAATTGGCGAAATATAGGGGGAAAAGTGGCGAAAGTGGCAAAATTTGGTTTTTGTTGAATATCTCCTTTCCCAGAATACCAAAAATTCTGAAAAAAATCAGGGACATGCCCCGTGATGTGGCGCACATTATATAATTTTTCAGGCTTTTTGGAATCAACGGCCTGGCCGCTAAAAATCAAAAACCGCCAAAATTTTCGTTTTTCGTTAATATCTCCTATACTAATTAGTGCAGGACTTTGAAAAAAATCATGGATGCGCACCTTGGTCCGGCCCACATCATATATTTTTTGAGGATTTGTGGAATCAAGATCCTAACCTCTAAAAATCAAAAACCGCCAAAATTTTCGTTTTTCGTTAATATCTCCTATGCCTGTGAAGGCAGCGTTTTGGAAAAAATCATGGACATGCGTCTAGGGCCGGCCCACTTCATATATTTTTTGAGGATTTTTGCAATCAAAGCCCTGGACGCTAAAAATCAAAAACGGCCAAATTTTTCGTTTTTAATTAATATCTCCTATACCAATGAATGCAGGATTTTGAAAAAAATCATGGACATGGGTCTTGGTCCGGCCCACATCATATATTTTTTGAGGATTTTTGCAATCAAAGCCCTGGACGCTAAAAATCAAAAACCATCAAGAAAATAGGTTTTTATTTTTTAGCGGTTAGGATCTTGATTCCACAAATCCTCAAAAAATATATGATGTGGGCCGGACCAAGACCCATGTCCATGATTTTTTTCAAAATCCTGCATTCATTGGTATAGGAGATATTAATTAAAAACGAAAATTTTGGCCGTTTTTGATTTTTAGCGTCCAGGGCTTTGATTGCAAAAATCCTCAAAAAATATATGATGTGGGCCGGACCAAGACCCATGTCCATGATTTTTTTCAAAATCCTGCATTCATTGGTATAGGAGATATTAATTAAAAACGAAAAATTTGGCCGTTTTTGATTTTTAGCGTCCAGGGCTTTGATTGCAAAAATCCTCAAAAAATATTTGAAGTGGGCCGGCCCTAGACGCATGTCCATGATTTTTTCCAAAACGCTGCCTTCACAAGCATAGGAGATATTAACGAAAAACGAAAATTTTGGCGGTTTTTGATTTTTAGAGGTTAGGATCTTGATTCCACAAATCCTCAAAAAATATATGATGTGGGCCGGACCAAGGTGCGCATCCATGATTTTTTTCAAAGTCCTGCACTAATTAGTATAGGAGATATTAACGAAAAACGAAAATTTTGGCGGTTTTTGATTTTTAGCGGCCAGGTCGTTGATTCCAAAAAGCCTGAAAAATTATATAATGTGCGCCACATCACGGGGCATGTCCCTGATTTTTTCCAGAATTTTTGGTATGCTGGGAAAGGAGATATTGAACAAAAACCAAATTTTGCCACTTTTGCCACTTTTCCCCCTATATTTCGCCATTTCTGGCCTAGAATTCGTATATTCCTGTATTTCCGACCGTTCCCGGCGGTTCTAAGGGCTGTAATTTGGTGGTTTGATGCAGTATTTATCTAGGAAAGAGTAAATAAAGTTACAGAGCCCTACGGCAAAATTCATTTTTTCGGCCGAAAATTTTTCAAGGCTAACCCCTTGACGTTTTTTCGAGCCAAAAAATCAACTTTGCCGCACGGCTCTGGAACTTTTGCTACTCTTTCCTGGCTCCATTCTGTATGTCGGAATGAATTTTCACGCCCCGGAAACGATGGGAAGTCTGGAAAACCTTTATGAGCAGCCTGATGAAGCAACAACTATCTCTACTTACCAGTATTTCCTATATTTCCAACCCTTCCCGACGGTTCTAAGGGCTGTAATTCCGTGGTTGGATGCAGTATTTATCTAGGAAAGAGTAAATAAAGTTACAGAGCCCTACGGCAAAATTCATTTTTTCGGCCGAAAATTTTTCAAGGCTAACCCCTTGACGTTTTTTCGAGCCAAAAAATCAACTTTGCCGCACGGCTCTGGAACTTTTGCTACTCTTTCCTGGCTCCATTCTGTATGTCGGAATGAATTTTCACGCCCCGGAAACGATGGGAAGTCTGGAAAACCTTTAAGAGCAGCCTGATGAAGCAACAACTATCTCTACTTACCAGTATTTCCTATATTTCCAACCCTTCCCGACGGTTCTAAGGGCTGTAATTCCGTGGTTGGATGCAGTATTTATCTAGGAAAGAGTAAATAAAGTTACAGAGCCCTGCGGCAAAATTCATTTTTTCGGCCGAAAAAACGTCAAGGGGTTAGCCTTGGAAAATTTTTGGCCGAAAAAATGAATTTTGCCGCAGGGCTCTGTAACTTTATTTACTCTTTCCTAGATAAATACTGCATCCAACCACCAAATTACAGCCCTTAGAACCGCCGGGAACGGCCGGAAATACAGGGATATACGAATTATAGGCCAGAATTGGCGAAATATAGGGGGAAAAGTGGCGAAAGTGGCAAAATTTGGTTTTTGTTGAATATCTCCTTTCCCAGAATACCAAAAATTCTGAAAAAAATCAGGGACATGCCCCGTGATGTGGCGCACATTATATAATTTTTCAGGCTTTTTGGAATCAACGGCCTGGCCGCTAAAAATCAAAAACCGCCAAAATTTTCGTTTTTCGTTAATATCTCCTATACTAATTAGTGCAGGACTTTGAAAAAAATCATGGATGCGCACCTTGGTCCGGCCCACATCATATATTTTTTGAGGATTTGTGGAATCAAGATCCTAACCTCTAAAAATCAAAAACCGCCAAAATTTTCGTTTTTCGTTAATATCTCCTATGCCTGTGAAGGCAGCGTTTTGGAAAAAATCATGGACATGCGTCTAGGGCCGGCCCACTTCATATATTTTTTGAGGATTTTTGCAATCAAAGCCCTGGACGCTAAAAATCAAAAACGGCCAAATTTTTCGTTTTTAATTAATATCTCCTATACCAATGAATGCAGGATTTTGAAAAAAATCATGGACATGGGTCTTGGTCCGGCCCACATCATATATTTTTTGAGGATTTTTGCAATCAAAGCCCTGGACGCTAAAAATCAAAAACCATCAAGAAAATAGGTTTTTATTTTTTAGCGGTTAGGATCTTGATTCCACAAATCCTCAAAAAATATATGATGTGGGCCGGACCAAGACCCATGTCCATGATTTTTTTCAAAATCCTGCATTCATTGGTATAGGAGATATTAATTAAAAACGAAAAATTTGGCCGTTTTTGATTTTTAGCGTCCAGGGCTTTGATTGCAAAAATCCTCAAAAAATATATGAAGTGGGCCGGCCCTAGACGCATGTCCATGATTTTTTCCAAAACGCTGCCTTCACAGGCATAGGAGATATTAACGAAAAACGAAAATTTTGGCGGTTTTTGATTTTTAGAGGTTAGGATCTTGATTCCACAAATCCTCAAAAAATATATGATGTGGGCCGGACCAAGGTGCGCATCCATGATTTTTTTCAAAGTCCTGCACTAATTAGTATAGGAGATGTTAATGAAAAACGAAAATTTTGGCGGTTTTTGATTTTTAGCGGCCAGGTCGTTGATTCCAAAAAGCCTGAAAAATTATATAATGTGCGCCACATCACGGGGCATGTCCCTGATTTTTTCCAGAATTTTTGGTATGCTGGGAAAGGAGATATTGAACAAAAACCAAATTTTGCCACTTTTGCCACTTTTCCCCCTATATTTCGCCATTTCTGGCCTAGAATTCGTATATTCCTGTATTTCCGACCGTTCCCGGCGGTTCTAAGGGCTGTAATTTGGTGGTTTGATGCAGTATTTATCTAGGAAAGAGTAAATAAAGTTACAGAGCCCTACGGCAAAATTCATTTTTTCGGCCGAAAATTTTTCAAGGCTAACCCCTTGACGTTTTTTCGAGCCAAAAAATCAACTTTGCCGCACGGCTCTGGAACTTTTGCTACTCTTTCCTGGCTCCATTCTGTATGTCGGAATGAATTTTCACGCCCCGGAAACGATGGGAAGTCTGGAAAACCTTTATGAGCAGCCTGATGAAGCAACAACTATCTCTACTTACCAGTATTTCCTATATTTCCAACCCTTCCCGACGGTTCTAAGGGCTGTAATTCCGTGGTTGGATGCAGTATTTATCTAGGAAAGAGTAAATAAAGTTACAGAGCCCTACGGCAAAATTCATTTTTTCGGCCGAAAATTTTTCAAGGCTAACCCCTTGACGTTTTTTCGAGCCAAAAAATCAACTTTGCCGCACGGCTCTGGAACTTTTGCTACTCTTTCCTGGCTCCATTCTGTATGTCGGAATGAATTTTCACGCCCCGGAAACGATGGGAAGTCTGGAAAACCTTTAAGAGCAGCCTGATGAAGCAACAACTATCTCTACTTACCAGTATTTCCTATATTTCCAACCCTTCCCGACGGTTCTAAGGGCTGTAATTCCGTGGTTGGATGCAGTATTTATCTAGGAAAGAGTAAATAAAGTTACAGAGCCCTGCGGCAAAATTCATTTTTTCGGCCGAAAAAACGTCAAGGGGTTAGCCTTGGAAAATTTTTGGCCGAAAAAATGAATTTTGCCGCAGGGCTCTGTAACTTTATTTACTCTTTCCTAGATAAATACTGCATCCAACCACCAAATTACAGCCCTTAGAACCGCCGGGAACGGCCGGAAATACAGGGATATACGAATTATAGGCCAGAATTGGCGAAATATAGGGGGAAAAGTGGCGAAAGTGGCAAAATTTGGTTTTTGTTGAATATCTCCTTTCCCAGAATACCAAAAATTCTGAAAAAAATCAGGGACATGCCCCGTGATGTGGCGCACATTATATAATTTTTCAGGCTTTTTGGAATCAACGGCCTGGCCGCTAAAAATCAAAAACCGCCAAAATTTTCGTTTTTCGTTAATATCTCCTATACTAATTAGTGCAGGACTTTGAAAAAAATCATGGATGCGCACCTTGGTCCGGCCCACATCATATATTTTTTGAGGATTTGTGGAATCAAGATCCTAACCTCTAAAAATCAAAAACCGCCAAAATTTTCGTTTTTCGTTAATATCTCCTATGCCTGTGAAGGCAGCGTTTTGGAAAAAATCATGGACATGCGTCTAGGGCCGGCCCACTTCATATATTTTTTGAGGATTTTTGCAATCAAAGCCCTGGACGCTAAAAATCAAAAACGGCCAAATTTTTCGTTTTTAATTAATATCTCCTATACCAATGAATGCAGGATTTTGAAAAAAATCATGGACATGGGTCTTGGTCCGGCCCACATCATATATTTTTTGAGGATTTTTGCAATCAAAGCCCTGGACGCTAAAAATCAAAAACCATCAAGAAAATAGGTTTTTATTTTTTAGCGGTTAGGATCTTGATTCCACAAATCCTCAAAAAATATATGATGTGGGCCGGACCAAGACCCATGTCCATGATTTTTTTCAAAATCCTGCATTCATTGGTATAGGAGATATTAATTAAAAACGAAAATTTTGGCCGTTTTTGATTTTTAGCGTCCAGGGCTTTGATTGCAAAAATCCTCAAAAAATATATGATGTGGGCCGGACCAAGACCCATGTCCATGATTTTTTTCAAAATCCTGCATTCATTGGTATAGGAGATATTAATTAAAAACGAAAAATTTGGCCGTTTTTGATTTTTAGCGTCCAGGGCTTTGATTGCAAAAATCCTCAAAAAATATTTGAAGTGGGCCGGCCCTAGACGCATGTCCATGATTTTTTCCAAAACGCTGCCTTCACAAGCATAGGAGATATTAACGAAAAACGAAAATTTTGGCGGTTTTTGATTTTTAGAGGTTAGGATCTTGATTCCACAAATCCTCAAAAAATATATGATGTGGGCCGGACCAAGGTGCGCATCCATGATTTTTTTCAAAGTCCTGCACTAATTAGTATAGGAGATATTAACGAAAAACGAAAATTTTGGCGGTTTTTGATTTTTAGCGGCCAGGTCGTTGATTCCAAAAAGCCTGAAAAATTATATAATGTGCGCCACATCACGGGGCATGTCCCTGATTTTTTCCAGAATTTTTGGTATGCTGGGAAAGGAGATATTGAACAAAAACCAAATTTTGCCACTTTTGCCACTTTTCCCCCTATATTTCGCCATTTCTGGCCTAGAATTCGTATATTCCTGTATTTCCGACCGTTCCCGGCGGTTCTAAGGGCTGTAATTTGGTGGTTTGATGCAGTATTTATCTAGGAAAGAGTAAATAAAGTTACAGAGCCCTACGGCAAAATTCATTTTTTCGGCCGAAAATTTTTCAAGGCTAACCCCTTGACGTTTTTTCGAGCCAAAAAATCAACTTTGCCGCACGGCTCTGGAACTTTTGCTACTCTTTCCTGGCTCCATTCTGTATGTCGGAATGAATTTTCACGCCCCGGAAACGATGGGAAGTCTGGAAAACCTTTATGAGCAGCCTGATGAAGCAACAACTATCTCTACTTACCAGTATTTCCTATATTTCCAACCCTTCCCGACGGTTCTAAGGGCTGTAATTCCGTGGTTGGATGCAGTATTTATCTAGGAAAGAGTAAATAAAGTTACAGAGCCCTACGGCAAAATTCATTTTTTCGGCCGAAAATTTTTCAAGGCTAACCCCTTGACGTTTTTTCGAGCCAAAAAATCAACTTTGCCGCACGGCTCTGGAACTTTTGCTACTCTTTCCTGGCTCCATTCTGTATGTCGGAATGAATTTTCACGCCCCGGAAACGATGGGAAGTCTGGAAAACCTTTAAGAGCAGCCTGATGAAGCAACAACTATCTCTACTTACCAGTATTTCCTATATTTCCAACCCTTCCCGACGGTTCTAAGGGCTGTAATTCCGTGGTTGGATGCAGTATTTATCTAGGAAAGAGTAAATAAAGTTACAGAGCCCTGCGGCAAAATTCATTTTTTCGGCCGAAAAAACGTCAAGGGGTTAGCCTTGGAAAATTTTTGGCCGAAAAAATGAATTTTGCCGCAGGGCTCTGTAACTTTATTTACTCTTTCCTAGATAAATACTGCATCCAACCACCAAATTACAGCCCTTAGAACCGCCGGGAACGGCCGGAAATACAGGGATATACGAATTATAGGCCAGAATTGGCGAAATATAGGGGGAAAAGTGGCGAAAGTGGCAAAATTTGGTTTTTGTTGAATATCTCCTTTCCCAGAATACCAAAAATTCTGAAAAAAATCAGGGACATGCCCCGTGATGTGGCGCACATTATATAATTTTTCAGGCTTTTTGGAATCAACGGCCTGGCCGCTAAAAATCAAAAACCGCCAAAATTTTCGTTTTTCGTTAATATCTCCTATACTAATTAGTGCAGGACTTTGAAAAAAATCATGGATGCGCACCTTGGTCCGGCCCACATCATATATTTTTTGAGGATTTGTGGAATCAAGATCCTAACCTCTAAAAATCAAAAACCGCCAAAATTTTCGTTTTTCGTTAATATCTCCTATGCCTGTGAAGGCAGCGTTTTGGAAAAAATCATGGACATGCGTCTAGGGCCGGCCCACTTCATATATTTTTTGAGGATTTTTGCAATCAAAGCCCTGGACGCTAAAAATCAAAAACGGCCAAATTTTTCGTTTTTAATTAATATCTCCTATACCAATGAATGCAGGATTTTGAAAAAAATCATGGACATGGGTCTTGGTCCGGCCCACATCATATATTTTTTGAGGATTTTTGCAATCAAAGCCCTGGACGCTAAAAATCAAAAACCATCAAGAAAATAGGTTTTTATTTTTTAGCGGTTAGGATCTTGATTCCACAAATCCTCAAAAAATATATGATGTGGGCCGGACCAAGACCCATGTCCATGATTTTTTTCAAAATCCTGCATTCATTGGTATAGGAGATATTAATTAAAAACGAAAAATTTGGCCGTTTTTGATTTTTAGCGTCCAGGGCTTTGATTGCAAAAATCCTCAAAAAATATATGAAGTGGGCCGGCCCTAGACGCATGTCCATGATTTTTTCCAAAACGCTGCCTTCACAGGCATAGGAGATATTAACGAAAAACGAAAATTTTGGCGGTTTTTGATTTTTAGAGGTTAGGATCTTGATTCCACAAATCCTCAAAAAATATATGATGTGGGCCGGACCAAGGTGCGCATCCATGATTTTTTTCAAAGTCCTGCACTAATTAGTATAGGAGATGTTAATGAAAAACGAAAATTTTGGCGGTTTTTGATTTTTAGCGGCCAGGTCGTTGATTCCAAAAAGCCTGAAAAATTATATAATGTGCGCCACATCACGGGGCATGTCCCTGATTTTTTCCAGAATTTTTGGTATGCTGGGAAAGGAGATATTGAACAAAAACCAAATTTTGCCACTTTTGCCACTTTTCCCCCTATATTTCGCCATTTCTGGCCTAGAATTCGTATATTCCTGTATTTCCGACCGTTCCCGGCGGTTCTAAGGGCTGTAATTTGGTGGTTTGATGCAGTATTTATCTAGGAAAGAGTAAATAAAGTTACAGAGCCCTACGGCAAAATTCATTTTTTCGGCCGAAAATTTTTCAAGGCTAACCCCTTGACGTTTTTTCGAGCCAAAAAATCAACTTTGCCGCACGGCTCTGGAACTTTTGCTACTCTTTCCTGGCTCCATTCTGTATGTCGGAATGAATTTTCACGCCCCGGAAACGATGGGAAGTCTGGAAAACCTTTATGAGCAGCCTGATGAAGCAACAACTATCTCTACTTACCAGTATTTCCTATATTTCCAACCCTTCCCGACGGTTCTAAGGGCTGTAATTCCGTGGTTGGATGCAGTATTTATCTAGGAAAGAGTAAATAAAGTTACAGAGCCCTACGGCAAAATTCATTTTTTCGGCCGAAAATTTTTCAAGGCTAACCCCTTGACGTTTTTTCGAGCCAAAAAATCAACTTTGCCGCACGGCTCTGGAACTTTTGCTACTCTTTCCTGGCTCCATTCTGTATGTCGGAATGAATTTTCACGCCCCGGAAACGATGGGAAGTCTGGAAAACCTTTATGAGCAGCCTGATGAAGCAACAACTATCTCTACTTACCAGTATTTCCTATATTTCCAACCCTTCCCGACGGTTCTAAGGGCTGTAATTCCGTGGTTGGATGCAGTATTTATCTAGGAAAGAGTAAATAAAGTTACAGAGCCCTACGGCAAAATTCATTTTTTCGGCCGAAAATTTTTCAAGGCTAACCCCTTGACGTTTTTTCGAGCCAAAAAATCAACTTTGCCGCACGGCTCTGGAACTTTTGCTACTCTTTCCTGGCTCCATTCTGTATGTCGGAATGAATTTTCACGCCCCGGAAACGATGGGAAGTCTGGAAAACCTTTATGAGCAGCCTGATGAAGCAACAACTATCTCTACTTACCAGTATTTCCTATATTTCCAACCCTTCCCGACGGTTCTAAGGGCTGTAATTCCGTGGTTGGATGCAGTATTTATCCAGGAAAGAGTAGAAAAAGTTCCAGAGCCCTGCTGCAAAGTTGATTTTTTGGCCCGAAAAAACGTCAAGGGGGATCATATTTATTAGACTTCATGACGTTTCCAGTTTTTCAGTTTGATTTTATTACTTAAATTATTGTGGGATTAAACTATTCTATTGGAAGCGCTTGTATGTCTTGAAACAGATGGGCGTACGAATTCCAAAGTAAATCGATTGATGTTAGTACACATGCACCCGCCCCCTTGATTGAGTTCCGTAACATATTGTTAATTGATCCGATCGCTAGACTGCCAAAGTATCGTGTTTGTCTTTGTTCGTTGCTGACGAAGCTCTTCCTAATTGTAAGTAACACACCCGCCGGCAGCTCTGCTCTACTTGTTACCACGTTCCCACAGTAAACTCGTCTTTCTACCGGGCGGTATGCTTTTCCTCGCGTTTTACGATCCAATCGAAAGCCCCAATAAATAGAAACAGTGTTGATTGAAGCTTGGCTCTCCGTTCGCTTTAGAGAAGACTCGGGGCAGACGCATATTCATAGTAACAGAAATAATTAATTCGTTGAATTTTTAATATCATTTATTTATGGCTGCTTGTTCAGCTCTTATGAGGTTTAGTGGTGCTTGGATTAAGTTTTATATTAGAAGTTTATTTGCTTCTTTAATTTGATATTTTATAAGTAATAACTTCGTTAGTTGTCTGGTAATTTAATGGAACATATATTAAATTGAATGTTGGAGAATGATTTGCTTTGTTCGCTAGCATTTATCAAAACCGGCGAGGTAGCCGGGGGACAGATGCAGTCGGAGAGATGCTTCGAACTTTCTTAAGTTGTCTTTAAAAATTCTCGGCTCCTTCGTTAGCGGAAGGAGTGAACTTGTGCTGGTGGCTCATAAAGCGGGGAGTTGGTACTTGAGATCGGTCTAATCTCGCGGCACGTAGGTCCGGCATTAAGTCAACGGGGTAATAGGTTTTCCACGGCTCTCTCGGCCTCTCTATCTTGCCAGCACTATAACTCTTTCTTCCCCTCCCACTCAGTTTCCCAGGGCATAATAGGCCAGCCCCGGACGGAGGATGAGTGTCGGCGGCCGCATCTTGAATAGTAATGACTTTTGTAATTGGAACTTTGTGCCGCTGGAAGACTCTTCCAGTCGCTATTCCCTAAGAAAGCGACGCTTTAACGCTTTACGAGCTTCTCCCTTATTATCGCCTCGAATTCCGTGGAGCCAACCTCGCCTGAAAGACAAAGTCTTGTGGATCTCCCTGTTTCTCGCTCACATTTTTGACTAGCCAAGAAACAAAATGTCGACCAATTCTTTAGGTAGTTGGTGTAAGTATCGACGCGATAGAAAAATGGCTAGGAAAATGAATGAATATTAAAAGTACAAAATTTGGGGTAGTTTCAAGAAGTACGTATACTCTACCATCAACTTTTTCATGGTACTGTGGCCAATCACCTTAAGGTAGTTGGTGCAAGTACCATTTTCTTAAGATTTTCTTAAAACTTTAATATAATATTCTTTATCGGGTCTTGGAACTACTGGCGAAATTTTAATCGACTTGACCACACTGTTTCCGAGATAATGAACTTTTAAATTAATACTTCTAACACGGAAGACGTTACAAAAACCTGTCAGTCACTCTCATTACTAATTTTATCTGGGAGACTTGTCTTCAGAATCGTACAAAAAATGAGGCCACGTTTCATCAATATTCAATGACTGCCTAGGAATTTTTACAGAATTCTTCACTGTCTCGGTTTTGCATAATTCGTTTGCGTTGACACCATTTATATCAGGAAGATCGTACTTGCTTTGAACTATTTATTTTTTGTGAATCGTTGGCGTGGACTGCGAGAATAAAAATTCACAGGAAAGAATATCTTTTTGAAAGTTCACTGGAATACGAAATAAGTCGGGTGTCCATCTGAAATGTATATACACGGAAGGGACACAATTGTCATAGATTATGAACTAGTCTTGCCGCGAGTAGAGCCGCACTTGGTTCGCGAAAGTTCTTCTCCCCAGTTGGCGATTTATCTCCGGCTGTACTCACCCCCTGAAGAATTGCTAAGACGGAAGTAGTACTTGCAGTTTGACTTGTAGTTGCCCCAAGAGTGCAGTACAGCTTGAATCGTCATTTATATTCAATTCTACCTAATTCAATAATCATTGCAACGAACGTACTAGTATCATTTCTTTCCATCCATTTTCGTATTTTATAGTTCATTGTTCATTTCATTTTTTAACAGCAACCGTACTGGCTGTTTATATACATGGGCTGTTCATTTATTATTTATATGAGCCTCCTGAAAAAAGTACAACAATGGCTATTATAAATGAACAATGATAGATAAAATTGTGTAACTGTTTGCTAGGTTTCAGCACCACAACTATCTTAAAGCAACTGTGTAATTTCTCCAGAATGATTTACGAGCTTCTATCTAATGGCTTGCAAGTTTAATTGCATTTTTGATTTCAGTCGAATTATGTATTTGTTTTATGAGTCTTTCGCTGGGTGAGCTTTCGAACCAGTCGCACCGAGAATTGGAGGAACGTGAAACCGCTATAGTTTCAAGCTTCACTGGCTTTCAATGGCGAATGAAAGATAGACGCGCGCTTCTGAATTGTTAATACTTCCCAATTGGGGTGCTTAAATTCTTTTGGAATGCGGAACGGCCACGTATAAATCTGTGAAATATGCCGGGCGTCCGGCCATTTTCGAAATTTACAGGACTTTTGCACGCTCTGTGGACTCCGCAAAACTGATCAATGTTGCATGAATCTGTATGGCTTTAAAGGGATTCGATCGAGCATTTAACGCCAATAATTCATATCCCATTTGCTTTGTGAAAAGTGGTATTCAGCTGTTGGTAATTTCGAACGAATCTACTTTTTTTAAGGGCGATCATTCGCGTCAAATGCAAAAATGTAACGTTAACTTCAACATTTCGAAATTCTCCGTTTTCTTTTCTTTGATCCAGCTAGTTTTAATCGATCTGCAGAAAATAATGTTTGGTAGTAGATTGCACCGCCTATACGCATCGAAAGTCCACGAACTCCCTAACATTGTACCAGTCCAACTCTTCGAGAAACAGCAGCTTAACTTTAATGAAGCCGCAATTTACAAGCGCATTGCGCTGGAAGAATGTTAGTAATTCCAAGCTAGCAACTTAAACAAGTTAATAGTTAGCGGGCGATTAAATGTTCATAAATCGTTTACGTAAGATTGCAACTCCATATTATAAGCCCGAGTTTCAGATTTTCCTTTAGAAAACGAAAAGGAAACGGAACTTCAAGTTAAATTTGAATCGCCTATTAGATTTATATTAATTTCACTCTTCGGAGTGGAGTGCAATAAATAAGTAAGAATTCGAGGATGCACATGTAACCGAAATGTTTAATTTCCAACTCGAACATGGCGTGTACTTACATTGAATTTAAACTTGACAAGACTGGAGCGGACACGAATCACCGGGAATCTTTAGCGCGCGTGTGTCGTCCTTTTCCGACGCTCTATGCAAATTCGAATTAGAATTAGAGCGGCTGGATGGCGTGTGTAGCACATCACATGGAAATTAGAGCACGCTGTCTAATGGAACTTTGTGCCGTGCGCGCCCAAAACGGATTTCGCATGATTCGTTATAATTACAGGCAAACATTATGCTCACCGTCTCAGTATAGCCTTCCATCAAGTTTCCCGGCGTCCTCGAATAATTCCTTAATTAGCTCCCATCCACTTTCAATTTCCATCGAGTCAGATTAATATATTTGGAAAAATTCTAAACGCATTCACCATTAATTATCACACTTGATACCAAATTTCAAGAGCAAACAATCATCGTGCATTGAAATTATTGCCGGCTTGTTTCTCGGATCGCCGTAGTTTATTACTAAAACATACTGCGGACAGGCAATTCTCAACGGAATAATGATTTCCCCTTCGGCAATAGTTACTTGCCCCTGTTGCGCAATGATCATTGAATCCAGGCATTATTGGATTTGCTTGCAATATACACGGAAACAATCCAAACACAAATGAAACAGCACTTGCGCGATTATACGGTAAGGATTGCCAAAATCGTAAATTATAGAAAATTACATAGAGAAGAGGAACTACTAGCGTTTATTATGTCATGAAAAACATTTTATAATAGTCTTATTATTAATTTCCGTGTAACAAGCGGCAATATGAAAACTGGAGCGATTTAGATAATCTTAGTCTACGATCCTTTTGTTTTGGGGATGAAAATTTAACTGGGTCGGAAACACGAAATCCACGAAAGGACGTCGTGTTACGAAATTGATGATATTTCATGATCGGTATAGTCGCGGCCGGGAAATTGGCGCACGCACATGGTGCGCGCGCGCTTGAAAAGCGAATTGCGGTGGACAGTAGCCAAACTGTCCGGCACACATATGACATCAAAATGATATGACACGTCGATCAACGGGATTGCCGAGGGTTGGGGAGGGTGGTGGCGCGGGCGAGAGAGACGTCCGGACGAGCGACAGGCCACGTGGGAGAGCGAAAGCTCACTTTGACAGGCAATTGACGCGAATTCCGAATCCACTCAGTTGACCGGATAATTATTAAATAGCCGCCATCTCGAGCATTATCCGAAAATAATTAATACACAAGTAAATCAGCGCGCCGCTCGTCAAACCGCTAATTGGACGCGCGGACCCAACCGAACGAAAAGTTAACCGCATTCCTGGAATGCCCGACGAAGAACTAATTTGGTCAAGTATTGTAATTTCAATTTCGCGGTGTAATAGTTTAATCAAGGTATAAACAAAACTTGAGATTTAACCACACCAAATGAACTAACAGGCTAATGTAACTAACCACTTCTTCACCACAAGCATCACAAACCCACGGAAGCGCGAACACACAACAAGAAAAAGGGATCGAGAATAGTGAAAATCTTTTTCTAGATGCTATTATTCCAATTAAGTTCACCCAAAGTGTCCAATTAAGCACACTTATTCCAGACTAATGAGAAATTGATATTAATGGATCCAGGCTGGCAGAGAGTAACAAATCTCCTTCATTAGACTGAGAGGGTGGGAGCGGAGGTTGCCAGTATCCGAGCGGTCAGTAAACGATCGGGCGGCTGTGCGGGTTGTTGGGCGGGAATTTGGAGAGAAAGGGGGTGGGCGAGGATATTCGGGGCCATGAAAAAGCTCGTGGAACAGTGGTAGGTGTGGGCAGCGAAGCGTGAGACGGAAAATGGAGCAGTCGAAGGCACGTGGCCGTTGTGGCGGGGCAATAGGAGAGCGGCCGAGCCGAGGAGGGAAAGAATAGCCGGAAAGCGACGTCAGGCATCTCTCCCAGGGGATCCGAGAAACTCGTTAGGGGCTACGAAATGACGGGGGCTTCGGTCAGCCGTGCGGCATTTTATTCAAGTTTCTCTGCTTCCCTTTCAATGCCTCGGACTCGCGCGCGCGCTCGTCATGCTTTTCCGGCCATTCTCTAGCGGAAAATGCCATTTCTAAAAGGGGCGAGCCGACCGAAAGTTTTGCGCCCAGTGTGTTCAGTGATAATGCCTCGCCTCTGCATATACCTCGCTCGAGGCCCACTCACCACTTGCCCACTAAAGACGTATAGAACGCTTGCTCCGCTACGTCGAGGAAACTTTTTCTTCAACCATTGACCCGAGACCCGGCTTTGTTTACACCCGCTCCCCGTCTCTCCACCACTCCCCGATAGCTCCAACCCCCTTTTTTTCCCACCACCCTTCCAGATCCCTCTGTCGGTCGACTGTCTCGCGAAACTGTTGTCGCGCTTGCCCGCTGTCGAAATTCCTGGCCACTTGAAGCTTAAGTAGTACGAGAAAGTCTGGTTTTGTTGTGACTGGCAATAACAAAGTTACAATTGAATTTCCAATGAATTAGATCGGATGCATGACTGCGCGCCGTTATTGGATCCTGCATTTTAAACTGATAAAAATGCCTAGAACATCGGAGAGTTAACAGTGAGAATTCGAATGGGTATGAGGCGCGACCTTTGCGCGCCGATCGAGTTCCATTAAAGCGGAGACTTTTTGCAAGAGCAATCAATCATTCCGGTGAGCATAGGGCTTGGCGGTGCCACAAATGGCGGGCGGCGACATTAGGGAGCTCCGCACAGACACCCTCGCAACATCTGTTACACATACGGAGCAGTTTAAATGATGAGACGCGCCGTGCTTTTAAGTACAGAGAGAGAGAGGAGCGCAGCGGTGGTCGGGTTATGCTCGAAAATGAAAGTATCGAGTGTGCCGGGACGGATTTTTGACAGGTGCTTTGACGTCTCGCGCGAATTTCCCCGCGCCGCCGGCCCCTCCGCGGCGGCAATCGGTGCGTTTGACAGGTTAATTAGATTGCGTGCTTTTTAGCGTGATGTAGTAGAGGGCGGCGACGCGACGACGACGACGACAACCTACGAGTGCGTGGACGGAGGGGCCGGAAAAAAACAGCCGCTTGAAAGGGGCTTTGCCGACACGCGATTAATATTTCTCTCCCTCGGCCCACCACTCCCTCAACCCTTCCTTCCCTCTCGATCCTCTGATCAAACATACTCGGCATTTTTACTTTTCCCCTCGGCGGTAATGTCTGCTCTGCATTTCTAATAAGACCTCATTTATTGCCAGTGGATTATTGAGGAATTAATAACATTTCTATTTTTATTATATTCGTTATCTCTGGAAAATAGTTTATTATAGTAAAATAGACGGTCTTCGCTACCCTTTGTCACTTTGCACGTCCGCTGCGTCCATTCTATCCACGATTTAAGTCGAACCGGCGGCGTCGAGAAAAGTTCCCTGTTACACCGAGTGTTCCCGATTAGAATGAACTGTCTGCACGCCGAGTTACTTTCGCGGAACAAGAGAGAAAGAGAGAGAGAGAGGGTGTGTCTTATTCGCGGTAGACAATCGGTCGCGAAAAACCAGCCAAGGAAGTCGGTGAACTTTGGAAATTTTCGTGGAAAAAGTAGGAGCGCGTGTGGCGAGCGTGATGGGCGGCGGGAAACCGGAAACCCAAAAGGCTGGCTCACTTCCAGCGCACCACTTTAAAGGATTAATACAAGTTTGCTCCCGAGGTACGTTGTCTTCTCCGGAAAAGGGACTCCCGGGGAGCATTGATTCTCCCATGGAATGAATGACTATTCGTCGCCACGAATCCACATTTCGCAAGAAATCGCCGACAGGGGAAACGATTGCTTCGTTAATAATTCATTGGATTCCTCGGCTGGAACATGAATATCAGTCTCTATGGATAATGTATGATGTTCGTAAAATTTTTATCCGACAAATCTTTCTCTGTGTGATACTCGCGTCGGCTTTTGGGAATTCTTTTATCGCAAGCTAAGTGTGAGTATAAGTTTGTTAATATCTGAGATCGTGGATTGAAATTTTCAGAAGATATATTCTTACAATGTTACCCTACGAGGAGAGAAATCCCCGAAAAGGCGAGAGAATCGGGAAGTGTTAAATCTTGCTCAATTGTGTAAAAAGTGGGAAAGGCTCGCGTGGCCGGGACAAGCAGAGGAAGAAGTGGAAGAACAGATTTGAAAGAGGAGCGAGTAGGCGCGGCGGCGGCGGCAGCGGGGGTTGGTTGAGCGGGCGGGTTAACTAGATTAGCGGGGATCACGTGTCCTGGAGGGCAAGGGAGAGTTACTCTGGTAACTTTGACGGGGTGAGCTTGAACCCTTTAAATGGGACGCAAGAGGTGCATCAGCCACAACCGCCGGGCCACTTCCTCCTGCCAGCAGAGCCAGCCATTCCTACAGGCTGCCTAGCTGTTGGGGATGCTTCTCTCTTCCTCTTTTCTCTCGTCCTCTCCCTCCTTGTTCATCGCCACTCAGCATCCACTTCCGCGCCAGCACTTCGAAAGCTGATTCTCTCAGCCACATTACACCTTCGCTCCTTGTCTCCCCTTCTTGTGATTCTCTGCCTCTGCTACCACCTTCTCTTCCCTCAAATGTATCGGCCGGAAGATCGCATCTCTGAACTTATCCCGAACGACCACGCCCGTCCAAATGCTCATTGTTAACTCTTGCTACTCCAAAGATCTGCTCTATCTTTTCTTCAAATTCCACTTATGGCATCGAATCCCATTGGAACTCGTCTGGAGATTTTCTTAAGGAATCTCTCGAAGTGTCTCTTTAAAGGGATTTCTCGACATTCGTTGTATGCGATCACTCGAAAACTATGCACCGAATTTTGACCAAACTTTACATATGTATTGAGTAAGTTTGTAGATAAGGTATGACCCAGTGACGTTACTTCTACTACTTTCAGTAGTATGTACCAATGATGCTACTTTTACTACTTTCACTTCGTTCGAAAATTACGTAATTACATGAGCGATTTGAAGGTCAATGAGAGGGGCGTTTAATTTCCAAAAGAAATGTCGTTCTGTCAGCGGAAGGGAGGGTGGGATTCGTGGGAGTATGTTAGAATTTTGCGGAGGAATGCTCGAGGGAGTTAAGCCAAGCGGTCTCTCCGGCAATTCTCAGCCCCATCTCCGATGCCCTTTCTCTTGCTCGCGGACCTAGCCGCCCTAACAGGCTGCCCTGCAAGCCGTTGCGCCGTTTGAGACATCGGTACACAGACGCCGGATGCCAGCCTCGTCTTCAAAGTGGCTCGTTACCCAACTGAAAACCCGCGCCAGACATCAGCCGTGTAGGTCGTTCTCCCTCTCTCTTACAGACTCGCTTCAAACACACGTACGCCGCCGCCGTCTTTCTCGTCCTGATCAAAGTTCCTCCTTTAGTGTGGTGCACCTCTAATCCGCCACTCTACTCTTCGGCATCCTCACTAAGGCAGCCGCGAAGAATTTCCGAAAGCGTTCCTCTCAACATCGCTCTTCGCACTAGGCAACGCGGCGCGATGAACTTCCAACTACTTCCGCATAATTCAGTTAGACTTCGATCGCTCTTGCCCTGTTGAACGTGTGACTCCTCCCTTGATCACTATTTGCAAGGTGCTTTGGTGCTAGTTGGATTGACTTTACTTTTAACTTTGGATGATGCTACAGCAGTTTTTTTAGCCCATTAGAAGTAAATTGAAATCTTGATGAGAATAGTTATTTAAAAATTGAAGTATTTAGTTTCGTCACTGAAGGTGGATCATTAAAAACAGACTGGGAATCTAAAATTTTAAGCAAGCAACGACGCCAGACTCAAATAAACCGTGGTGTAACATGGCAATGCAAATTAGCAACGTTACAGTAAAACTTGGCTCTATAAAAATAAGAGTCCGAAGTTACTGCCGACTTTTCACGACGGTCATTCCACGTGGAACATGTAAAACTTTTCTTGAGTTGTCGTTCCGTTTTTAAGGAAAAGATAGTTGCATAAACACGAAAATATTTAGCTGACCGAAAGTTTGAAGTATCCTTTGGAAGCTGTTCACTTGTGGCTGCGCGAGTTATTGCAGCGGCGCCATAATAATCGTCTCCTAAAAATGCTCCCATTTTCATAGTCTGAGAGTCGAGAATACTGTTATTGGAAAATCGAAGTAGCAATTCTCGAATCTAGACAGCGCCTGGTTCAAACCGAAATTTACTCGAACGGGTCTTCAACCAGACTATAAGCTTGCCAAATTTTCAAAATAAAACTTTAATTACTAGTCAGGCGTTGGAATTTTTTGATAAATACACAACAAGTAATAGTACCCTTCATTTCCAAATATAGCACTTTGAAATTTTCATTTTACTGGTATTTTATTATCTTTATTCGTACCTTTTTCATCTCGTATCGTAATTTTCTTACTTCCACCGATTTCCTATTACATTCCTGGGCTTTTGGACGATTCAAACGGCAACTGAAAAATACACCAAAATAATACATCATTTTTCAAGCTTTACTTTCAATTCGCTGCCATCTCCCACCTTTCACATTCCAATCTAGCATTTACAATAGCATTGGAATAACTTCGTTCGAAATTTTGAATAACATTCGGGCAAAATTGCATTTGCGGAACTCGGCTGCACTTCAATGCGCGTCCGTTCCCTAAAAGCAATATCGAATTCATCGCGCAGAGTCGACCTGCCTCAAAAGTGTGTTATGTAAAATGCTTTTTTATCGCTTCTTTCATTTGCACGAGAATTAGAGAATAACTTTTACAAAATTGAAAGTCGATTTTGGCGCAGGGGGAATATTGAAAAGTCATGGAAAAGGGGGCTGGCCATAAGTGGAACTGGAGGGCGCCGAAGTGGGGCGCATTATGTGAGAGATTCTCGGTGTATTTCTGAAAAATGCATGCTCGCATTAGATACGATTTTGCTGGGTGCATCTCTATGGTAATCGGGGACAGCATTCGGAGGTGTCCCGGAATCCCGAAGCCCCTCGGTAATTCGATATGCCGCACATGTATGTATGCATGCATGCATGCGCTCCTTTGCGGCTGTTCAATATTCTTCACGGCCAAAAGTCGCTATATGCCAAATTTCACGCCGTTTCTACACTCTCGATTGCTTAGGAATTCCATTGGTTTTAATCATAGATTTCCTGTCAGTAAGAATCCAGTAAAAATTGCCACTTAAAGAACTTCTTTAAAAAACCTACTGCATGGAACTGACTAGTGTAGTATTCCTACATCTGTTAGTCATCAAATTGTGAAAATTATACATTTCGAAAAATACAGTTAAACAAGTTAGAGTGTAGAAGACTCATTGGCGTGCAATTCGAGAAAGCGATGATGAAGTCCTTTAGAAAATTGGCCGTTTTTCTAAGTAGTAAGTAATTAGAAGGGATCTTGAAAGATGGCTGGTATTTGCAGCCACACCGAAAGAAGTCTCATTAACTTCGGAGCTTTTTGTGGCTAACTTTTTTGAAGCAGTCTCTCGCGCTGCCATTCAGTAATTGAAACGGAGGTTTCTAATGCTAAAAGCAAATTGCGCGCTAGTTTCCAAACAAATATCGAGACTCCCTCGAATTTCAATAGGGAATGTAATACGTCAAAGGATTTTTGGGAATGCGAAGTCTTTTTTACTCGCCGTCCCGCTTTCATTCGGCGTAGCACGCAGAAGTTAAAGCGAAGTCCAGCAAGAAATCCGTGAAATATCAAAGGGAAATCCATGTCGTATGAAATGACTTTAGATCCGAGATCGAACGCGTACACACACTCGTATAAAATGAAGTTATCAAAATTCTGTCTAAAAATCCATGCATATCATCATCTGGCTTTTTCATACATTAATTTACACCTTCAGAGTATAGAATTGATATTTCAATCATTTTTAAACATTGGTAATAAAAAGCAGAGGTATTACTAATGTTTATTGTAAAGTCTAATATTAAATACTATTAGATTTAAATTCAGAGATTAAATTCTTTCCCCACTAATCTGTTATTCCACAGGAGAGTCGAGTGAAATCTGCGACCTCTGTTCGCATTGTTCTCTGGGGACACGGGAAACTGGGATATCAAAATCAAATCGAGGCCAAGTATAAGGGGAGACATGAAGCAGCTTCCCTGCATATCCGCTCACACGACCTTTCCGAGAAACAGACTCAACTTTTTCCCCATTGTCTTTTATCATTGCAGATAATATTATGTCATGCACCGCTCTTTCTTCAACACAGAATACAATTTAACCGAGGCATTCAAATAATAATATTCTTCGTTTCTATTTTGTATGAGTATTAAAAAGACATTTTTTAAAACAGTATGTTGAATTGAAGGCGAAATAAAAAAATGTAATGACATCCTATAAAAAGTACAGTTATGTGTGTGTTATTACAAGTAAATTAATCACCAAAAGCTAACTAGAGAATTAGCGATATTTTTCGCAGTTCCAATATTACGAAACGTACGTGGGCAACGCCGGTACGTTGTTAGCTAGGAATTAAGTTCATTTTGCGAGATGGATTTTCACACTGTAACAGAATGAAAGGCACACATGCAAATAGCTGCACTCATAGAACTGCACCCATAATTCAATACTTGCAGAGCTTCGTTGGTAGCACTCTCATTATTTATAAGAGGAAAACGAATCAGGATCGTTGGAAAAATAGCACGTTCGTGTTCATTAAGCTTCTACCTTTCAGTTTCAGTTGCGTAGTCAGCACTGTGCCACTTTCCCAAATTTTTATCGTTTCCGCAGAATTTCCGAGATAGTGAAGCACGTCAAAGTGAAATATCATATGTAGAAAATCCAACGGTGGAATTACTTTTTTAAAATGAAAGCCGTAGTAGGTTGCAGGGACTGCAGCGTACGGAAACGCAAACAGGAAATAAAACTCTCTAATGCGCCTGTAATCGTGAAATACGGGAATTTTCAATTAACCTCGTAGAAACGGTTGACTTGTACCAAATTTCACCGTTAAAATACATCAGTTTACATGTCCTTCCTTAGGACCTTCGTTTTATTTGCACCACCAGATCTCTAACCACTTCGTTCTCAGCTCTGATGGCATTCGAAGAGCTAGAATTTGGTACGAAGTTTCGTTTGAGTGTACATTTCCTTGCATACTCTTTTTCTATCCAACTTAAATGTTAAATGGTGGAAACATTTACACGACTGAGTTGCGTCGTTCCTAAACTTCAATATGACGCAATGCCTTGATTTTTCAGATATCAGATATCAGATATGACTTCGGAATACGTCTCTAATTTTTCACACGAATAAAGATCCAATCTTTAACATTTCCTCATAAAATTAAAAACGAAATCTACCACTTGGTGCGAGCTTTCCATTGGCGTGTTAAAATTGCAGATCATGCTACTAACATGACAGAAAAGTTGAAGGTTAAAAAATGTTTTTCCCTTTGGGAAAAGTAGCTTTCAAGTTGGTGACAAGATGGGGGGAAATTAATTACGGGGCGCAAGGGTTAAACGAACGAAGTGCGATGGGAAAGGAAGTATCTCCCTTTGGCAGATAGGAGTCGATGCGAAATTAATCGGTGGGCGATAAGGAGAGAAGGGTTCTCCGGTCGATTTGCATTAATTAAGAGTGGCAGGCTTCCATTTCAATTTCAAATACCGCGAATCGCGGTCGACACGTCTACCAGCAGTCGCTGATAATACCACTTCGGTTAGCCATCGTCACCGATCATCCGCATTTCCATAATTTCCTTGCCAACTTCATTTCTGTCGCCTTCCTACGAAAGGGAGAACAAATACCGTGGAGGAACCTGTTTGCGGCTCTAGAATTCCTCCCTTCGTTCCCAATTTGTCTCTATTTCGACCAGATCATTTAACAAACTATAGAATTGAATAACTCTTCATTAGTGTAAAAAAGAAAACTAGAAAATGTAATAGTTTACACCTTCAAAGTACAGCAACGACTTTCAAATGAAATAGCCGTCATGTAAAAATGTGAGCATTAAAAAAGGAAGACTTTTCTTAAAACCCTGTTATAGGGGAATAGAATTCTGAAACGTTTGAAATTTCAGAGGCCGGGGCTTGCGGCGTGCATCTTGGAATTTCGGTGTATCAGGAACTCGGCGTGGAGGATCCATAAATTACGGGGGCTTATGCGAGCACGGCGACGCTGGCCGGAGCGAGCGACTTTATGTAAACGCGTGCGACGTGTCATGTATTTACACGGGCACATTTATGATGGCGCGCGCTCCGCATTTCCGGGGGTTAATTCGGCCATAAATACACGTGGACGTCTTTATCGCGATAATCGTGCAATCCCATGCGTACTCACGTTTTATGGGACGTCTCCCTCTGCCGCACGCATCTCTTCTGAGCACAACAAATCTGCAAGTACCCTTTCGCAAAAGATCGAAAGAAATCCTCTTCGAAATTCAGTCACGCATCTGCTTTGTTATAAAGTTACTTTAAGGAGGCTCAAGTCATTTCTAAAATCGATCCCTCCTTGTATCTTTAGCTTTCCCGCGAGATTCATTGGGATTAAAATTTGCTATAGCTTTTTTACATCACAGTTTTATACTAGGAGATTTCAACAGCTGTGTCTTTGCAAGATAAAGGTTCTATCTGAGTTATCAAGAATAAATATAATTTCATTTAATTCAATTATTATAATAACGAAAGATACGAATTGGAAGGAGTGGCAATTCGCAATTGTACGTGTGAATGGATCTTAAGTCAGTGGAGAATGGCAGCGATTCTCGGAACGAAGAGCTGACAAGCGGAGGACATTATCGAGCGTGGCGCCGCGCCCGCCGCACTATTTATTCGGCTTTCATAGTGAAACTGATTGCTTTTCCGATATTTATTTCGACTGGCTAGCCATTAATCACGAGCAAAAGTCCTTATGTGTAAGCGGCGCCGCTCGCTAGCACGCCTTGCACTCTCCCGCCACCCGTCATTTGATTTGTAACGCGCGATTCACGACGATTGGTGAACCTGTACAAGCTTACAGCCGGCGTGACATATGAGGAGCACGCCAACTTTTTATCGGGATTGAAATCGCCGTTTTTCCCCCGCGCTGATGTAGAACCACCGATAACACTTGATATCTCTCTCCTTCTCTATGTCCCAGATTGAATTTCCAATGAGTTATATTCGACTGTGAGTCCGCGCACCGAAACACCCACGGAGAGAGTAGTTCAGCCCTTCGAAAAATGCATACAGCTTTTCGGTGAAATATGCCCGAAAGATGCGTACAAGTTCGCAAAAAATGCATTGGCATTCCGAATGAAATAGTTGGACGTCGAGAGAACGGTGTATCAATATTTTATTAGTGACACACGGGAAATTAATCGGAGAATTTCCCCGTTCTTCATCATTAGAAGTATACGCGGCGAATCTGATTCGTTTTGACAAACTTGTTATGGAAGTTGAAATTGGAGAATGAGTATAACCCAAACATCTTAATTATCTCGCGTCCCCCTTTCATGGAAAAAAATGGGCTCTTGTTTCTAAAATAACACGAGATCCTACAATATTTCCTCCAAAAGTTGGTTTACAAGTCAGGTGTGTCACAAACTCGAAGATTTCGTTGGAAGCTTCCAGTTTGTCGAGTGGTGATGCGGATGAGGACTAGGGAGAGGGTGTGCCGGAGGGAGGGAGGGTGGGCAGTGACAGTCCATTTCCCTGTTTGGATTCGGCGAGGCCGGCGATTTTCATAAGGCATTGTTGATTCGAACGAATCGCGTAGGCGCGAACCCGATGCACACGTTCCGCCAATATTTGCGGGAAGTATGTTCCCGTGCACGCCCGAATGCCAATCGCCTCGCGTTCCGGTCTTCCTAGTCGTGTCTGTAAATACACGATACACAACTCACCCCCCAACCACCCCCGCTCCCGCTCCCGCCCTCCGCATACGTGTTTACTCATGTTTACCTGGCATGCTCGAACTACGTTATAATATTTAATTCGGTACTGGAGCACACTGCTGCTTGTGGATTTTGGTCCGAGCAATATTGTAGATTTATTGTTAATATTGTGGCGTTGAATTTTGATGGCTCCAGCTTGATTGTGAGGTTTCGAGTTTAACAGATGTACTTACTTTTCAAATTTAATAAGAGGGATTCTTTGTTATTCAAGGGGTATGTCAAGGAGTATGTAAATTAGGTGAAAACTAATTTAATGAAAAACCTGCACGGGATTTTAGCAATCTTACTCTACATTATATTACTTTCATTCGTTCTCCAATTTTTGCTCCTTCACTTTTGTAATTAATCAATGTCGAAGGGTCGTCATTCACCTGGGCCGACATTTGTGAATCGGTAAAGCGAGAATGAACCAATCGTCGAGTAACAGCCGGTCCGTCATAAAAAATATAGCGGAGGTTGGCGTAAAAATTTCACGAGAATAAAGCTCGCCTGGCGTGCGCGCGCGTGGTGATGAAATTCGTTTCGTCGGGAAGGTGTGAGAATCGTCGGCACGTAAACGCCCGCCACGTTCGTCGGAAAGGAAGTTCCATTGTCTATTTAGCGAAATTAGCCTGCCAACCGCGGCGATAGCGTTACAGAGCACGCCGCACTAAACCAGCAAAAGGAGATTTCACGTTCCGCCAGTTCGTTTGAAGGTGAGCTACTTCAGAAGAAAGGTTCCTCATTTTTAGCTCCGAAGGAAGGTGAACGTGCCTGCGTTAGGGAACCCTCGTTCCAAGAAAGTCGGATGACTTCATAAAAAATGTACGCCTTCCTTCTGCCGGCCGCGTTACCCTTGATTTACGCACTCGCAATCAGATTGGTCCGCCTTTGAGATTCGCTTTTTTAAATAAGCTGCTAACCAACTCTCTTCAATTTTTTCCCTACTTTGCTGAACAAATTTTACAGAGGTCTTATTATATACGTGGGCATGTACCCTTGGTATAATAAAAAATCGAGGAAGAAAAATATATAAACTTCTTTGAATTCTTTCTATCGGTAGACGTTTAACTCCCGAAATGATCACACACGGAGTCTGATTAAGAATCGTTTTGGAGTGTCAATAGTCAAGTGTTCGACGTAAGAATGGTTGTGAGTGGGTCTGATTTCTGATTAGTATTCGATTATGCCGGGAAAGCCGTGACAGGACTACCGAACTGCAGTGGGTTCAAGAATTACGGGCACGTTTCGGGGAATACGAAGATGGATAGGCTGATCAGTAGTATAAACCAGTGCTTGGCCAGACACCGCGGTGCGATCGCCCGGGCAAACAAGGACGCGATAAAAAGACTCCATTACACTTCTAACTCCTGTTAATCATAAATCGAATCAGGTTCATTTAATTTGTATGGAAATTAGCCACCATTAATATATGTCTGCCATTTTTACATCATTAATTTATTACTCGTAATTACAGAATATGTCTCATGGATATATGAACGTCTTTTTACAAGTCACGATTTTTTATATTACGCCAGGTTCTAAAGAGCAAGTATTCCTACAATTTTTTAACGACAAGCTAATACTATCAGGCTGATCGAAAGCTGTCCAGCAAGCTTTAAAACATAATGAAATATTGGCGGCGGTGGTGTGCAGGGCCGATAAAAGTAAGGGCAAAAAGGGGTCAATTTAGCAGGAAATTGATAATGTGAATGCTCGCCGCACGGAAAATCACGTTCGAGCGGGACATTAATTAATTCGGAAATTAATTCCATCGACATGAGCCGGCCAGTCTGTCGTGCGGGGCGAACGAGCGGGGCGGAGATTTTGCACGGCTTCCACCTCGAATTATCGGCGTGCTTATTGACTTTAAATATGCATGAGATGGAACGCGAATCAACAGAATTTCGAGTGTGTTGATTCGCGCTTAATGAAAATTCCTTGACAACGCCTGTGCGCGCGCGCGCGTGCCCCAGCGCGCCAAGTAATCAGGCTAATTTAAGCACACATCCCACCGCTGATTGCCCGCTACTTGAAAAACTTTTGTAAGCGCCCTGTCACGCCAGCGTCGCATTATGTAGATTCGCATTCACGCACTCGACATGTCAGACTGAGAATCACTTATTCAGTTTATTGACGAGGCTTCAACTTCTGGGATTTTCAACGCAAATTAAGATTTTTTATACATTCTATGTTCAGTACTAATAAAGTGCTTTCTTAACATTAATCTCCAGTTTTAAATCTCGAATCGAAAGCGCAATTATTTGGAAGGATTAATAAAAAATCTCAACGTATCACAGCGCTCTGGAAACAGTATTTAGCTATTTTCCCCAGGGATTTCTAGACACGGATTATTCAATTGCCCGGCAATTGCCCGGCCAAGTGTTGGAAGCATTATCCCAAACATTAGGGTTGCGCGTCGATTCCACGTAACGACAGTTGGTGTCGCTTAATGGGACACTTAGCGTGCTCGAAGAAAGGCTCCGATCGCTGGGCGGTCGGAGTTACAAGACCTCCAACTGACATTAAAGGAAAACAAAGCCGACCGCATTATCGCCCGGTACGAATTTCCCGGCGATAAAACGATCGGGAATTGGCATGCCAGTGATCCTGCCTGGAATTACACGCGAGGAGTAACACGATAGCGTTCGCAGTATTGGAGAGAGCGAGTCGCGAGTTGATAGAGAATTCCACGAAGTATTTTCGATGTCGATGCTTGTCTCTGATCTAGCACGTGTGGGCCTCTACAATTAACGCAATCCTGCTAAATTAGATCGACCGAGAAATCTCACTTTCCTACGCCCGAATGGATACGCGTCGAATGAAATCCCGGTGGCCGATAGTGATTGAATTCTTTGGACGATGCGAATGTTTCGACTTGGAAATCAAGCACAAAGCTTGTACAGGCTGATTCACTTGCCTTTGAATCAGAACTCTCCTAGCCCGTATTTTTTTTGGTGGACTTCCCGACCTTCCCCGGGATTGAAATTTGGTGGAGAATGTACCCTTGCGTCAAGGAAGAAGTGATATAAATTTCAGAGCCCTAGCTCAAAGTTTAGGTTTTCACCTATTCCCGACCCTCGGAAATGCTCAATTTTTTCAAGTTTCTCAAAATCGGCCGAACCCGGGATATTTTGATTGTTTTCGTATCAGGGTGGATAGAGAACAAAGAATCCGTGAAAAAAAGTTCGGATTTGCAACGAAAACGGGTCGAAAAACCGTCCAGAAAAGTCCATTTTTGCTCATTTTTGGCGGTTTTTATTTTTTTTGGTGGACTTCCCGACCTTTCCCGGGGCTGAAATTTGGTGGGTGTTGTTTTTTTGCATCAAGGAAGATACCATAAAAATTTCAGAGCTCTAGCTCAAAATTATTTTTTCGGCAAATTTTTCTTAAGGGGTACCCCTTCAGATTTTTTCAGGATTTTTCGAAGGTCCCCGAACTCGGGTTTTTTCTTCAGGAATCGATTGTTTATGAATGAAAACGGCTAGAAAACAAGAAATCCGTCGAAAAAAGTCCGGATTTCTATCGAAAACACTAAAAAAACTGCCTTTAAAGTTCGATTTTTTCGGAATTGTCGCTGGTTTTCCCCATATTTTTTTAACTTCCCGACATTTTCCGGGGTTGAAATTTGGTGGGGAGTCTCCCCTTGCATCAAGGAAGATGTGATATAAATTTCAAAGCCCCAGCTCAACATTTTTTTTCCCCTACATTTTTGGCCATCGAAAATATCTAATTTTTGGTGGTGATTCAAAGGCATGTGATTCAACCTGTACGTGAACCTACCACAAGGTTTACGTTGGATATAATGGTTGTATTAGGTCGTTAATATTACAAAGGATCAATGCAAGAGATATAAATAAAATCTATTGACTGAGTCGAAGGTATTAGAGGAGTATCGAAGGGCTTGAAAAAGTCGTGGAGAGTGGTGTCTGGTGGAGCAGGTCGAGCGGCTACTCGGATTGGGGAACTCGGATCGGCAGGCCTTTATCCTTTGATCCCGCATCGAACGGCAGTGCAGAGTGCGAGTTTGTCGAGCGGAGGGGCGGGGAGGAGAGAAAAAAAAGAAGAAGCGGTGGAGTAGGATAGAAGGGCAGGTTGGGCGAGTAGAGATGCTCGTCGTGAAAGAGTCGGAGTAAGGGAGAAAGAGAAATGGTAGCGAGCGAGAGTCGCCTCGATTGCACGCGCGGCTGAGCGATAAGCGAGTGGAGTGCGCCGCGCGCTTTGAGCGTCCGGCGCGCCGCCGTCCCTTTCCAATTCCGTTAATCAAAGTGCGTCCTGTCGAAGTTCGGTACGCGCCTACCCTAACGCAATTACCAGCATACGACTGCTACATGCCAGCCACCATTACTCGTGAAAGTCCACTTTTTCCAAGCGACCAAATCGGTTTTCAACCGGCGGCAACGCTCCTCTCTCCAACCACGCGTGTCACGCTCGCCCCGCTCTGCACGCTTACATGCCTACACTTTGTCGCCACTTGTTTAGCCATGGATTCTCTGCCGACTGCGTGCATCGCGTCGATAAAGATCACCGAGCAAAAAAGCGACTCCTGTTGCGCCCTCCGGTTGTATACTCCACTCTCGAAATTCGTTTTTATTCAGAAAACTCTTTGTTATCAACATTTGAAAGTAATTGAATAAAAAAGATCTGACTAAAGTCTGAACATTATCCTGTTTTTTAAAAATAAACCTTGGTAATAATCGATAAATGATGAAATACCGATAGACTCAATGTTAACGGAAAATATGAACTGTATATTCTCTCCAATTACTCGTATATCTGGATTATTATCGATCATCAGATTGTTGGATAAATCGTAGAGGATTGGAGGGAAATTAGTCGGAGGGCGGTGAATGGACACAATGAAGTATCGATTAAGGGCCGAGTTTATAGTAGGTGCGCTGACGGGCGAGTTGAGCGTAGCAGAGCAGAGCGGTGGCCACCACATATCTTTAATCGGCTAATTGTGTAATGAATAATCAAATGGCGGCGGCGACAGAGCGAGCGGCGGATAGCCCGGCAAACAGAGCGGCCACCCGCCGTTCGAAGAGTTATCGGATCGAGTAGATAGCTTTGATTACGCGTGCGTTTCACCGGTATTAATTAAAGTGTGCGCGGCAAGTAAATAGAACGCCGGTTCGACCGTCACGTAATACTCGCCGCCGTCGCCGCCTCTTGCAAACGCTAATGACACTCGGACTACGTTAACGCGCCTGCTAATATGGACTGAACCGAGTCCACTTTCCGCCAAGAACAACGGCTCGTTTAACGGAGCCGCCCCTATCGATTTTAATCAATCTGCGCTCCAGTTAATCTTTGAAACTTCGATGCTTCCGCTGTTTTCATGGCTAAATTCGTTGATCAAAGAGAGATCTTGGTAGAATTCTATGAAACTAAGTAAAATCATGTAAAAAAAGTGGCCGGTCAAAGTTTCGAAAATATTACATCACTCGAGTGGTTGCTAATTGAAAATATAGCTGAAAAATGATCCAAGAAACGTACTGCAAAAATGGTGGCGAAAACACCGAGTTAGTTGTTACATTATTGCTGGGACAAAGGGCATTTACAAGGAACTACAGTTGTAGGTTGTATCTTTGCCGGTTGAATCGGTCCAGCCGGAAGTAGTTGGTTCTTCACGGAGCAGTTTGAGCATGAAAAGCAATGGCTTTGATGCGCTGCGCTCACCACGGAAATAGCGGAGGCCTGCGGTACTGTGTCCGGAGCGACTCGCTCTCTCAAAGAGCGCTTGCCGAGCGGGCAAATAATTAATGAAGACGAATCGGGCCGAGCTCCGTGGCGCGCATCCGGCTCGCCAAGGAACTTGTCCTCGAGCGGGCAATACGTCCTGATAAATCACAGTTAATTAAAGTGAGTAATGAGCGCAAAGAAGCGCCGGCGTTAACGCCTCGTCAAGCTCGCTACCCCCGCGGCTATCTTCTCTTTCTCCTACTCTCTCACTCCTCCACGCTGCTCCTTCTTATTCCACTTGCTGCCGATCTTTGAGAGGACTTTACATTTTTCAACCGCCTTTTCCAACCTTAATCTCAAATGTTATTTTATCTTAATTCCTATTATACAGTGGGCAAAAAAGTGCTCGCGTAACCGGCTTTTAACCACCTCTACTGAGCCGATAGTTAAACAAATTATTTTCTACTTTTAAGAGCATTCTACTAGAACTTGCTATTTTTTAAAATGTATTTTTTCCAGCGATCTTAATTTTGAAGTAGCTTCAACTACTTATAAAATGAAGTGATTTTCCGTGGCAAGGATCGCATGGCGATGCATCACATTATTTTTTGTGTGGTTAGATGCAAATTCTCGTTCAGTGTTCTGATACACTTAAACTCATTAACATAGTAGAAGTACTAATTGACACCTCCTCGACTTGCCACCTTGTCTTGAATTACTCAAGCTCTGAAGACTTCAGGACTTTAACTAGTGCAAATAGCTTTGTAATTTTGCACTCAATTTGCCTTAACTCGTAATTGTTGGTAATTGACGTTAGTTCCACTCTCCCGCGGGAGTATCCTGTAGAAGTAGATCAACGTAGATTTCCTTAATGAAAATTACACTGAAAAGGTGCTTTTCGTACTCTAAAAATTTAGACCCAAAGAATAAAAAAAAATAAAATCAAACATCTCGAAAGAGCGAACATTACAAATTTTCTTCCTAGATCCATTAATAAAATTGTGTTGAACTAACTGTGTGTATAGTTCGGTAGGCGAGAGCAGAGGGGTAATTATCTCTGGAGAAGTGCATGGAATTCATCTTTCCATGGGTGTTATGTGGGATGAATGTGCCGGGCAGTGCCGTGGAAAGATAAATATTCAGATATGCATAACAGCCGAGGGAGCAAGCCGAGACGGCTCCACGCTCGGCACACTCACGCTGCCTAGCGATTTGTGCGCTCACACTGCTAGCTAGCCCTTATTTTCCCTGAAAATCCGCCCTTACCACTGCTGCCCTTTCGCCATTCAATTTCCCGAAATTCATCCCGAAAAGGCATCGCGATAAATTAGGCAAACCATGCGCGCTTTTAGCTCTTCCGAAAGCTCTCTGATGCGATAAAAGACCTTTGAATATTATGATTCACTTTAAATATGTTTCGATCGTCCTTGAAGAGGAGGAATTTATCAATTCGTCTGTGATTGATGACTTTTTAAATGCGGGACAAAATCGTTGTAATACAGACTTTAATTACTGCTGTCTGTAAAATAATTGTTCGATGGAAACCGTTCTCTTGAAAGTTCTTTCTGAGAGTTGCTTGTTACGAGTTACAACGTGATTCACTGGTAAGGATCGTTGTTAGTGACGTGCAGCTCTTCTTTTCTTCTATTTCGATCCTTTATATGATCAGCGGTGTATGTTCTTAATTGTCATTTAACTTTTACAGCGTTGAAACGATGTCAGAGAAGGTTGCCCGAGTAAAATCTTTTCTTTGATCCAGATCTTTGTTATTATGAGGCAGATACAGTTGCAAGGGCAAAACAATGCTATGTGTTTGCCACACTTTGGATCCACCGTATGTTGATAATTATCATTGAACTTCACCAATTGGCGGAGCGTCGAAACGAGGTCAATAGGCCGAGGTCGAATCAAGGCGTAAAATCCATGCTGGCCAGGGCAGATTTATGCGGACGAACAATAAGAGACGAGTTCAAATTCAGAGGAGCATTAGGCAGAGGAGGTTGGATGAAATAGGGTCCAGTCTTCCTTGGCAGAACTCAACAATGTAAGCCGTAAACCCCCCCGTGATTCTGGTGCGGTGCTCGGTGCGCGCTGCCGGTCTTAACTTAGCCCGGACGGGTACGTCGCTTTCCTCGCGCATTGTCCTCCCGGGCGGCGGAGCATTTTGTGCCCGTCCTGGAATTCGGCGCATGCAAATGCAGAGCGGCAATGCCATTCTCCACTTTACAGGGAAAACCAATTAGCTGTCGACGAAATAACCGCGCGATCTATGGCTCGCCTGACACTCGCCGATGCTCTTGGGAACACAGTTCACTACACCTGATCCACTTCGGGCGACCTAGCCTGCGTAAACACCCTCTAGGAATGCTTGGAGATTCAATTCGAGCCTCGAAAACAATTATTATCGCTCCTCTACATTGAAGAGTAATTTTTTCATTTATACTTGACTGCATGAAATCTGTGCCAAAATAATTAGAGGGTTCCACGAGAATTGACCTATTTAATTGACATTAACACTAAATGCCCTTCTTCCCTAAACAACGTTTACGGGAAATAAACAAGTGCATGGTTGAATGCAATTTTAAAACCGATCGTTTAAGCAGGGGTGATAGGTTTAGTGTTAAGAATATGTATTCATGGTTCTATTTTAGATGTTAAGGGTGGAGTAGGTCTAATTTACGATAGCGAGGGATTATTAAAGTAATTGGCGAGCAGTAAGGGGTGGAGGATCGAACATTCCAAAACAGGTGGTTAATACAGTATATCAGGAGGAGGGATCGTTTAGTTCTAGGTACGTTCGCCGGCCCAATATTACAAGCTGGTGCCGGCAAATAGTTTTGGGTATTTACTATCGACTAATTAGAGTGGTATCTGCCAGGGAGTACAAGATCATCCATGCTCGGGCAGCCCTATCTTTATTGGGTGCGAGCACGAAATTTTCCCCATTCGAATTTCGGCGTGTATTACTCGCGTGATCCGCTGGCGTGCGCATGATTCCATAATTGGTCGCCTAATCGATAGCCTAATTCCCGGTGTTCGATATCAGCCGAAGGGTGAGGCCCATTGTCTCGCGAAATTGACATTCGCATGATAAACGCCCAGGCAGGTTTAATTCGCTGATCGCTTTGGAGTCCACCCAATTGCCAAGGGATTCGCACTTAGCCTTTCTATGAGCTCTACGAATACTGGGCAATTTCTACCGTTTGATAATATTATTTCTTAACCAATAACAGCGTCATTGTGAATTTCTCGTCCCATTTCATCTGGATTTATGCAGATTTTAATTTCGTCTTTTCCCAATTTCGACTTCTCTGACTCGACCCTACTTGAATCTCGATTTGTACTAAAATTATTACGAAATTTGACATAAAATATTACATGCTTCTTCACTCAAGTTTGACATCGCATTACGCTACTTTGAACAACAATTGTCATTAATTAGTACAGCGCGTTTTGTACGAAAAGCGTTTTAAGTAATCCTCGATCGAATGAATTCGGCGAATTTAATTGGCAATTCATTACACCTTTCGTTAATCAGGAATTGGAATGAAAATGCGGCGATATCGAAGTCAGTACGCATATCAGAAGTGACCGCGGCGAAAGGGAATCAGCGGATTGCCGGTAATATCTGTTGAAACGGTGATATCCTGCAGGAGCGGCGAGGGGATAAAACGTCACTCCTGAGTGGCGAGAGTCACTAATCGAATTCGTATAAAGCGGTGGGAGGACGCGCACTCGTATAGCCAGCCTGGCAATAAATTCGATTAATGAGGGCGCGCAGGGCTCGTTTCATCCTATTTTAAAAATCCAGAGTGACAGCCGTTGCGAGGCGCGTGTCACGCATAACAATCCCCGATGAACTGCACGTGGACCGACTCGTTATTTCCCGCAACCTGGACGATATTAGTTTCCCAGTGCCGCGTCACCCACGACCATCATTATCAGTAAATCCCGCTGTAACTTGTAACAAGCAACTCTCGAAAAGAACTTTCAGGAGAGCCCGTTTCGATCGGACCATTATTTTACAGATTGCAGTAATTAAAACCTGTGTTACGACGATATTACGTAAAGGACTCGCGCACCCAATTTTTTTTTCGAAAAATAGCAGAACGCTTTTCTTTCTAAATACATATACATTTTCTTGAACAAGAAACTATAACAACAAATATGTATTCTTAGATACGACGATTTCGTCATAGATCGTCATAGAATCCTGAATTTTGTAGTAATTCTTTGAAGCTAATCGACGATCATTTACTAGGGGTCTGTGGTAATTAGGGGCAAATCAATCACAGGGGTTCCTTTGGTGGGGACCAACACTATTACCCAGTCGGTTTTCCAGCGAGGTTTTCGTACCGGCTGCCAAGTTGGCTTTCTATTTCCTAACTCTATCTATCACCTGTATTTCTCGTGGACTCCTGCTCGTTTCGTTCGCTTCGCCAGCCATTATAAACGCAGCACAATAGGTGGATACGCGTTTCTTCCTAACGCAAGAAATGTGAAATATGCCCTGCCAGCGTCGCGCTAATGATTAGTGAGTTCATTCTTCCGATGGCTTCATATTTCAAAGCCGCGGAATCGGCCTGACAGTGATCGAAACGAGATTGCGGCCTGACAGTGAAGCCTTGACATTTCGGACTTGACGGGGTTGAAAAAGAAAATTGGAATCGCGAGCATTATGCCCTTTATTACTTTGGCCTCCGGTTCTTCGGTATACAATTTGCATCTTTATTTCCCTGAATTGCTTTAAAGGGAAACATCTACTTGCAAGCTTTAAAAAAATGTGTTTCCGTTTTTCTTTTATAAAAACCTTACGTATGTGATCGATCGATCTTTTTTTATTTCAAGAAACATTTTTGCGGGGGTGTTAGTAATTTTTTAACTCACATTTATTTATTTTGGCCACTGGCTGCTCGATACTGTCATCTGAAATCAAAAAAGGGACACGTATTAGTTGTACTCTTTTGCAAACATTTTCTTACGCATAATAATACAGTTAATCTGTAACAATCAATAATATGTCTTCAGCTGTAAATTAACAGACGTTCATTTCCACAAGATGCAAACCTGTACTTCTCTAATTAAACAAACTCAAGTATCCCTCAGCTTCTCTGAGGCGAACTCTACTAGAAGCTAAGTGATGGAAGGTAAGAGGAAGGGGAACTACTAATCCAAGGGGTTTTGCTTTCTGTTGCAGGTGAGCACCCGGCGGCGATGCAGCACGGGAACACAGCGGCGGGTACGCCGAGCTCGAAGACGGTCCTCGTAATGCTCGGCTTCCTTCTGGGTCAATTGAGATAATGTGTGTGTCCCGTGTGCCCTCATACGTGTGTCCCCGTGTGTCCGCCTGCTTGTCAGCGTGTCTACCCGTGTGTGCCACACACACACACACATACACACACCGCGCGCTCGGAGAAGGGAAAAAGAGTGTGACGGAGAGAAAGAGAGTGTGAGAAATTGTATGAGAAAATGAGAGAATGAGAGAAAGAAAGGGTAAATGTAGGCAGTTTTACTCCCCGATTTATACTAGGTTTCAAGATATCGAAGACATACACTTCGCAAGGACTCTCTTGTACAGAGTTTCCCGATGGAAACTTCCCTCTGGTTTGCACGCTGCACCCTGGACAACGGCAGTCCTGCGACAAGAAGTCCGAGGACTTGTTGGAAAGGTCGAGGTCGAAGACGGAGTTCCCCCCTGGAGCTTTGGCTTTCTTCTGTGTAGGGTTTGCTCGGAAATATTGGGAAGTGGGACGCTCCTCTGGGACGCCGGCCGGGCAAAAGCTCTTTTCTTATAGTAGGTGCCACTGGAGAATATAAGAGGGCGAAAGCTCGTGATAGGCGCAACTTCGGTACTTTATAATGATCGGTGAAATTAATTAGACTCGATGTTCGGGGTTTTCGAGGAGTTCGTTTTAATACTCAATTTTTGGCAGAGTATACAGTCGATTAAAATGGTAATCGAAACAGCCGGTGCTTTTTTGCAAGGAATTTTGTTAAAGAAGGAAGCACTTCTCTCTAAATAGAAATACATTCTCTTCAATTAAGAAACACCCAGCTTAAGGAAAACTGAATTTACTCTACAAGAAACAATCTCCTTGTTTAAGAAATTTTCTTCTACAAATACTGGCTTGTCTTAATTTTTTTCTCAGCCACTATGTATTCAAATAGATTTGCTCGAATCGGTGCGATTGAATTCAGTTTAAGTGTTTGCAGACCTGAAATCTTGAAACTCGTGGAATACGTTCGAGCGTTACAGGATTATTGAATCTCGCTTGACTTTCTCTTATTGAAGAAGTGAGAACGATCTTTCCGAGTCAAATCTAGGGATTCATTATCGAGAGACCGATCCCCCGTCGTTCGAATTCCTAAATCACTTTTCGACTGTCGATTGAGAGGAAGTAAGAATTCCCTGCTGAGTTCGGCTCGCAGATTTTTCGGAGCAATCCTCCAAAAACATGAATAAGGGAAGATTGCATCCAACCGAGATAATGATATTTGCTCTTTCTGGGTAATGAGCGCTATTTTCTTCTGCCTTGCTCGCCTATTTTCTTGGCCTCTCGCGGCACCGAAACTTTGCTTGCCAACGTTCCATGGAAACTGGAGAGGGTGGAAGATCGATAAGCAAAGTTATCCGTTTAATTTTATTTCGACCACCGAAGCACAAGGAGCGAGGCTATCCTGGCTTCTTGTCGAAGACGTACTATCCTCGAGAGGTTAATCCTTAATCTAGTCTACCGAGTAGCTCGCCTGAGACTTCGTCTATTGCTTCGACCATTTGCATGAATAGTTTTCCAAACTCCATTAAATTCTTACTGATGGCAGTATTAGTCATAACAATCTTTATCAGAAATCTGTCAACAGACAGATTTGTTTGTTTCCCCTTTTAAAACCTTCAGGAACATTACAACTATTTTTTCTATTAGTCTTTACATAATGCTCTTCTCGCATAATTATTTAATTTAAAAAAAATTACTAATTTACATGGTTTCTTCTCGTGATTACCATTTGAAAAGAACTTTCAACCCTTCACAGTCAGCGAGCGTATAGAATCTCACCTGCGAACCGGTCTCAGCTAACAATAAAACATTCCCCGCTCCTGTTAGGTGTCTTTCGATGTCCTGACGAATGATCCTGAGATCATTCGCTTGACGGAGGTCGAGCAGTGAGGATCATTGCCAGAAGGGAAGGATAAAGTGCTTCTTCCAAGCGGGCAGTGCAATATCCAGTGCACCCTTAGGTAATACTATAATCGAGAGAGAGAGAGAGAAAATGTGTGTGCACGTGAATGTGTATGTGTGAGAGAAAGAAAGAAAGAGAGAGTCGTAGTATTCCAAAATCACCGATAAGTGTAATAACTGGTAAACAAAATGATTGTTGCCGCGTCTTACAATTTAGACTCTCGGTTATCGGACTAAAGCGGAAGTCGTAGCTGATGCGCTTCTTCCACGTAAGAGGAAGTGCAAGTATGTTCACATTAATCGTGCGTGCGTGTGTGGTAAAGTGTGCGCGTGTCCCAAATAGCACAATGACGTTTTAAAAATGTCTTTGAAAAGCGCGATAGAAATATTTACGTCTTTTTGAGGATGTTCGACAGAACAGGCAGATATAAAACGATATTGGAGACATTTTAAAAATGAGAAAATCTTTAAAACGTCTTATGTATGTTGCGAGACGTTTGAACGTGAAATTCGCGTAAAGAAAATGTCTTTAAAATGCTGTGTGCTATTTGGTGTGTGTCTACTATTTTAAGGGTATCGTGCATCGTCTAATTGTTGATAGGAAAACGGTCAGGATTTGTGTGGGGCGAGATTGAGCCTTTCTGAGAGAGTATGCTATGGGTTTTAACTTTTAGCGCGACTTCATAACCTTCATCGCGACACACACACACGCTTCCCATTTGAATTTCGTGTTTCTAATGGGTTCCGGCCGCTGCTTCCGCCGAACTTTTTGATTCTTCTCCAGCTTTCTTGTTGAGTTTCCTAATGATTCGAAAGCATTCCTTGGCACTCCGATTTATCGTGTTTCATTCCCGAAGTTCCGCGAGTTTCGTTGCCATTCTCAAAGAACCGGGAAGTTTTAATTACGTTTTTACTTTGTTGCGGGATTTTCACTTGCGAAGCTCTGCCGTTTTTAAGTGACTTCTTATTTCCGCGTTCGAGCAGTTTGAGTAGCAGCAAGTGGTCTTTGATTAATATCGAACGAAATTCGAAGATCAAAGAATTCTTTCTCTCGCGTAATTAACACTTGTAAGGAATCTCGATGTCGACAAAAATGAATTACGCCGGCGTAAAGATTAAATCGGTGGTGAATTTCACAAACGTTTATCGAGGTACTCATAGAGCAGGGGTACAAATTTCCCAGTTGCGGCGAGGTGTCTCTGAAGTACGTAAAGTTCATTTGTTTGTTCCGGGGCTGACTCGCGGAAAACACAGTGCGGTTTCTTTCGCTGAAATACGAGGCGCGCTTCCGGTTAAAAGAGGGGGAGAGGAAGAGAGTGGGAGAAACGGCGAGACTGTCGGCGGAGCGAAGGCAAATTTTGCAGGGCAAACTTCGACCCCGGCGAAGTTAATGTCGCCGGCTTTATTTGCTCTTTAAATCGGCCTGCCCCTTAGCCAGCCGTAAAGTTAACGATGCTCTCTTAAGAAATTCTGCAAACGTTCGCCATGCAACTTTTCTCACGCTCGACGACCCTCTTTTTTTCTCTCTCAAACCTTCCCTTCCACTCCCTTTTTAACGCCGTTCCATTTTCCATTCGGCAGAGCTTTGGATTTCCGTTTCGAACGCGAAGAAAAGCTTTATTTCGACTTGCGATTACTACCTCCGATGCAGTCTAAAGGAAGAGAGAATCTTAATGATATTGAATTTTTCGTTGATCACTCTTTCATTCGAACTTAGTCCTTTCTGCTCGAGCTTCAACACTTTCTAAAGACGACACTTTCTCAAGTGTGATTGCATTAAAAGATCTTGAAAATGCATGTCAAAAGCATCTTAGAAATGAAAGAAATGATTTACAAATTACACTACAAATTGTACAGCTGAATTGACGATGAAATGGAGACAATCGCAAGTCTAAAGCTTTCTTGAGTGAATTTCATTTTAGTGTTATACTAGTTTCATTTTCTCGGCTACTTTTTGCACGAATATGTAAGCAAGGAAGAAAGCGGGAGAGAATGAGGGCTTGCTGACGGCATGTACAAGAAGAACTCGTTTACAAGTCTCTACTTTCACGTATCAATAGCGTAGCACGCGGATGATCTGCAAATGCAAGCATAATTATCGCATACACACGATATTCTACTGGCGTTATGTTCGTTTGGTATGTCTATTCACGAACTCCCTATGTATAAGAAAAAGGGTGCAAGTTGACGAATGGGATCGAAGAACGAGCGTTCGGTCGAGCCCTGTTTCAAAATTATAGTTTCTTCACTAACAAGCAGAAAAGTTAATTCGCCACTGATAAATGTCAGCTGGAGAAATAGAAACAGTGCTCGATGGTGTATCTCGTAAATATCGAAACTCGAAAGGCAATGACGTTACAAGCGAGGCTCAGGCTTTACTTTCTCGCGAAATGGAAATCCTTCGATCGTGAAATTGCCCTGGGAAACACGTGGACCGAAAGGCGATGTAAAAGAGTTTGATAGGAGAAAATTCAATACCGCGTGGATAATTCAAAGAAAATAGCTCTATCTAGGAACGCGCGCATAGTGATTCTAATCACCGGCAGAAACATGAGGGAAGACAGAAATTGACGAGGAGAAAGGGGAAAAAGAAGAGAGATTTCCAGTCTCGAGGCAACACGCAAATAATACGGAAACGAGAATCCTTCGAAGGATAAACCTTGCTGGCACGTCATTGCGGCGACGTTCCTCTCTTCCCTCCCTCTGGCATCAGGGAGCAGCGAGCGAAAAAGAAAAGGACGTGGAAAGGGATGGGGGAGGGCGGAGGGGAGGGAAAAGAAGTATCAGGAAGGGGGAATTTCCAAGGGAGATTTATAATCGATGGAACAGTGGGAGGAGAAGGAGGCGGTGAGCGTCGCTGAAGCGCGGGATAAAACAGGAGTAAGAAACCCGTGATATGCGCCCCCCTCCCAGTCGACCCATTCGACCCATTCGACCCATTCGCCCTGATCGACCATAAATCGAGTGAGACGCACGACTAAGGGCAGCGAGAGAAAGAAAGAAAGAAAGTTGAGCGTCGGGCGAGAGTGAGTGAACTGCGAGTGAATGAGCGAACGAGCAATGTGTCCCAAGTAGTTTTTAAGAGGAACTCTGAAGGGCTACCGAATTACCAACCACCCAACGCACCCCCCCACCCCCACCCCACCCGAAACGACCCCTCTCGATATAACACACAGACACCCTTTCGTGCCGCGCGAAGCCCTCTCAGCAGGTTACTTTCTACCGTACGTCGTAAGTGTTAAGAGCGACAGAGCTACTTAAGTGACGAGGATTCGAGATATGTAAGGGAAAATCAGAGGAGAATTTCTCTCACTGACGTAGAATACTGTACGTAAGCCAGGCGAATCTTTGCAGACCTCGTAATCGTTTACATACACACTGTAACCTCCAGTAAAATGATGTGTTCCCCACCTCTCACTTCACCCACCCACTTACCCACCCTCTTCACGCGTACCCTGTTCCAAGGAAGACCTTATCACTCCCATCACCACCACCCCCACAAGTCAGGTCTTGGTTTCACACGATTCTCGGCGCATTCTTGTACATAATGTTTTACTCTTGTAAATAAAGTATCCATATGATGCTGGCGAATATACGCTCCCTCTCTTGTCAGATTTATTTTCCTTGTTCCTCCTCTGCATCTATCAAAGGCGAAGAGAGTGTCGGCGAGAGTGGGAAGAAAAGGAAGCCACTTTCTTTTACTTTATTCATCGCCAATTACTTTCTCTCTGTGTTTGCGTAGGATGAAACGCCGGTGAACGGAGCCGATAGGTGTTTGAGCAGGAAGTTTTCCTTGCAAAATACTTGAAAATTCGAGGCTATACCTTCGAACCTGTTTGCTGGAGTCAAACTCGCACTCGACTGTGTCGAATGTGTTTTTACCTCGGTTGGCTTTCGTGAAAGACTCTTCGTATGTTTGACGAACGTTTGATGTTATAAAATGGAATGTTTTAAAGATATTCGCAATTCATGTTTTCCCCATTATCGTGAGAGAATGTAATTGATTTTATTGTTGCCTGGAAACTTTGAGAAGAGAGCCTGGTGTTTTCCAGGATTTTAATAATCGCGCGTTGTTAGGGGTACATGGAAATTCCTTTTTAATTTCAAGCCGGCCTGCATTTGGGATTCACTTGATCCCCATTCTTTCGAAAGTTGGCGCTCCATTCGCCGGTATCGTCTTCATAAATATGCTAATGTCCTTCGAAAAACGCGTACGAAATCATAAATTAAAGGTTGCCGAACAAATTGAGTATCCTGCGAGCTTCCGCTCGTCCGTAGCAGAGCGGAAACTTACCCTTCGTGAAATTTCCATTAAGTTGCCAAGCTTTTCTTAACGAATTAAGTTCGTACCAACAGAATCTTTGTCGAATTTTACTTACTGGATAAATAATTAAAAACTGCTGAGGCAGTTCTAAACAGCAAGAATACAGCATTAATTTCGTTTATGAAAAGATAGTTTTAAAAGCATGGTCTAATAAAAATACTGCTTTTAAATAACTCTAGTTCTCATTTTCAACATTATACTGTATCATTTCTTTGATTTTGGAAAGCACATAAGCAAACCCGAGAATATCATACAAACAACACTGCACTGCCACTCTGTTAGCTTTCTTTCTGACATTTAGCGAGGGGTGGATTACGCAGTGGATAACGAGGGTGGAAAAATGGAAATCCGAGGAGAGGAGGAAGGGTAGCGTGGGACGTACAAGGTGGAGGTTTTCGGTATCAAAGCAGTAGGAAGTGGTGAAAGGCTGATGTAGATAAAGAGTCGGGTAGAACCGGAAGGACAAGGCTGGCGGTGCGAGGCGAAGGGGAGCAGGTAAATGGTGAAGGCGCAAGGGTGAGAATGGATGGGGGCGATGAAATATTCGCGCGTACAATGAGCCACCCTAATTATTCCGGCTGCGATGAATGCTAATTCAACATTTTAGAAGCGGTCCGCTGAGCTGCATAGACATGACTATGCCGTCCCGACGCCCCATCGCGTCTCTCGCACTTGCAGGAGCGAGAGGGAAACAGGCATACCGACGCCACTGCCAGCCGAATTCGAAGGCGCATCCTGGAGCGCGCGCGCGCGCGCACGCACGACCTCCGCATTGTCTGACGCCGGAACCTAATTAGCAACGTTAATCAAGCCACTTCACTTTCGGCCGAGGCTGCCCGGCGAAAGTGCAAACACTACTTTTTCACGGGACCCAATCGTGCCCGAACCAGCGTTCAGTATTTATCAAATGTTTTCAATTACTATACAATTTTATATTTTGTTATATAGTTCGTTCTTACGTAGGAATTCAAACAGTACAGTTAGATACTTCTTCGCGTATTATCATACTTGTCGCAGTCAGATATAAAGTCAGAAAATTTTGATCGAGGATTGACTGAGAGCCAATTGAGTAACTATAAGATTTGAGTCTGAGTAAGGCGAAATAACCCTTAGCAGAATCTCAGAGCATATTTAGGACTCGCAAAGCCTGGCTCGTAACACTTTCCACCTGGCTTTCAATGCGAGGCCGAAGCACCGAAGTTTCAAGGCTCGTTGGAAAAATGGGTTTCTGGGTTTGCCAGCGCCTGACCTCGTCACACTTCGATCTTCCCGCGGGATAATTGCGAGCCCACGCTCCCGAGATCTGTTCTCGCACGCTCAATCCCGACCCTTCTCTCTTTTGAAAATAAGACAAGGCGTTGACATATGATTTTTCATTGCGCCATGAAATTATATTTAATTATATTCAATAGATAAGAATGGCAGTATAAAGTATCACAATATTTTTTTAGTTAGCCAATGGAATTCATTCTAATGCAAGCACTCCAGTAGTTGACATCTCTTTCATTAACAAATGTTCTTGCCAGTTTCAATTTCGAGAAATTTCTCATTGTGAGAATACGGCTGAAAGAAGTGCACTGATTCTCCAGTGTTAAACAAGTGAATAGAACGAAGTTAACTACCGAAGCACTTTGCAATAAATGGGAGAAAAATCGGACACAATCCTGTTACGTAGGATATTTCGGTTAATGCGCCGGTGAAAACGATAGGTTTGACCTAGTTAAAACAGTGCCGGCGCTTGAAACATAATATTTCTGGCAACGTTACGATGTGTAGTGGACGACCCTCATTCAGCCAGGATTCCCGCTGCCCCAACCCCTTTTTACGAGGGAATATGGTTTTTAAACTGTTATCAACGCCAGCAAAACGTGCTCCCGCGTTCTCGTTTATTTCTTCCAGATCATGGAATAACGTGAAATGACTAGTTTATCTGCCTGCCCGTCACACAACTACACACGCGCTTTGCTATCAACGTATTTCTTTCACATACACGCGTAGCTATATGTGTGTGCTGCTGAATACTTATTGTTAGTGCCACTGTTTCCATATACGGTCGAATAGTTCGCCCCAGGAATTTCTGGTTTTTTCGAATAGTATCATAGTTAGTGTTCGTCTACATTGTTACGTCAGGAACCGGAGTAGAAAAAACGCGCGGGAATAGTGTAATTGTTTTCGTAGAAGTTTGGCCACTGCGCATCCTGAAATTCGATTCTTTCCAATATCCCCGTAACTGCTATTTTTTTACATTGTTATATCACAAACTAAACCAAAGTTAAACAAAACGCGTGCAAAAATTCTGTTTGACATGCAATTTTTAAAATGTCTCCTAGTTCGATTATCCAAAGGGTAATTGTTGTGCTTGTTTATCAGTAAATCTCGTTACAAGAGACTCAGCGGCAATATTAGCAGCAGCGTGTACAGGATAAAGCGATTTGTAAATCATCATCAAGCCGTGTAAAACGGTTTACATCGCCGGTGCATTGGCCGTTCCCGAGATAAATTCATGGTCGTCATGCGCGCGACAATACATTGGCCGAGGTGTGCCCTGTATTAATTAATCATTAACAAACAATATCGCAGGGACGCACGGGATACATTTCGTTGTTATTAACCGAGAGTTACGCGTCATCGACGTAATTTGCAACAAATGTTTATCTCCCTCGGCACAACACGCCGGCTAAAACAAATTCGAGTACACCTGGGATCCGCAAACAGGTAATATCAATTAGCGAAAGTTGCTATTTCGAAGGTGGCTTTGTTATTATTGAGTCAGATGTGTAATAACTAATTATCTGATAGGATTTACATGTAAGTTAGAGTTTTAATTGTCTTCGACAGTACTACAAGCCTATGCAGGAATTGCCCACCATGAGGGGCCAGAAAAAATCCAAATCTAGCAATTGCGATCCTAAATTCTATATTTACTATTTAAAACTTCTTGTACTATAATATTAGAAGCAGACCTATTAACGATATAAACGCATTCTTCTTTCACAGACTTAGTTCTTGCTGCAAAAGGAGATGAAAAATGAGAAATCCCGGAGAAGGAGTTGGATGAAATAGTTGTACAGTACTGCCGGTGGAAGGAATTATATTTCATCCGTGTCTGTTTCGACGTGAAAGCGAATGGTTGAAAAGAATTTCTACACTGTAGCGGGTTTGACATTCATTTCAATACTCCATGCGAACGGCAGCGGTGCACCCTTTCGCATCGAGCGCAAGATATCCACTTGATATTCACCTGCGCAGCCGGTGAATAGAGCCGGCTGCATTACTTGCTTCCAAGCAAATGGAGTGGCTGCATTGCAGGAACACTGGATTTAATTAGGACCACTCATCGGCGCCCTTGAAATTCTGTGCAACTTGAAAAACAATCGTCTCCTCTCCTCCCCCCTCATTCCGATATCCGACAACTCTCAGATATCTCGCCACTTGTTACTTCTAATTGTTATCACTCCTTTCTTACTATCCTATCTTATTATTTTATTACTGTCATGATACTAGCGAACATTCACTTCTTTTTCTTGGAGTCTACATGGGAAATCATCATCACCGACTTCGAAAAGGAGGAAGTACTAAATTTGATCACTATGTTTTTTTTTGTACGAAAGTTTGAAACAGAATGGATTGATAGGTGGTCGAATAATTCCAATTCTTCCAATAATCCTTCCCATCAGAGTCCTATTTCAGCATTTTATATGACAGTTCGCAGCCTTTTGGTCTTTTATATGGAAAAGGGGAATCCTTAAATTCTCGAGGGTATTACAGGATCGGCATGTATCGAGTCTTTCCCGATGGTAGCGTGAATTTAATAGGACATTGGAAGCATTATGGCATATTGACAGTCTGCTATGTCACATAGTACGGCAGAGAAACGATACCTCCGCGTATCACCTTTACCACCACTTGCAATAATGGACGTACGAGTTTATGTCAGCCTTTCCTATATCCGCAACACTATTTACGAACAAAAATCTTATTGGCAAAGCCGTTATTCACTTTGCCAGGACTTCTGGCATTCCCTGTTGTCGAATGTTAAACCACTTTTGCTTGGATTATTGAAAGTAAGCGCGGGGCAAGCATCGATAAGCCAAACCATTTTTCACATAAACGATACCCGAAATTGCCGACGCCGTAACATTTCCAATATCCCGCTAAATTTATGATTCCTCCCTAGCCGAATGCATACCCGCCGCGTACATCGCACTCTCCAGATGCGCTATCACGAAACGCCTAAGGAAATGCACTGAAATCGCTTTTGTGATGCTACACTAAACACGCGATCATCGCCGAAAGAGTAAAGCGTAAATGTGCTTGCCCTCGCGGCGAAAGGAATTCTGTCGCGTATATAGGTGGAAAGTAATCCAGTGGAATGATAGTATAGAATCCACCAATTCCAATTTTTGACGGTTTTTATTTTTTTTCGTGGACTTCCCGACCTTCCCCGGGACTGAAATTTGGTGGAGAATGTGCCCTTGCGTCAAGGAAGAAGTGATATAAATTTCAGAGCCCTAGCTCAAAGTTTAGGTTTTCACCTATTGTCGACCCTCGAAAATGCTCAATTTTTTCAAGTTTCTCAAAATCGACCGAAACCGGGAAATTTTGATTGTTTTCATATCAGGGTGGATACAGAACAAGGAATCCGTGAAAAAAAGTCCGGATTTGCAACGAAAACGGGTCGAAAAACTGTCCAGAAAAGTCCATTTTTGCTCATTTTTCACGGTTTTTATTTTTTTTGGTGGGCTTCCCGACCTTTCCCGGGGCTGAAATTTGGCGGGTAATGTTTTTTTGCATCAAGGAAGATACCATAAAAATTCCAAAGCCCTAGCTCCAAATTTTTTTTTCGGCCAATTTTTCTTAAGGCATACCCCTTCAAAAATTTACGATTTTTCGAAGGTTCTGGGACTGGAACAAAAGCTTGATTTTTCGATTGCTCATGTCTCAAAACGGATAAAAAACATAAAACTTGTGGGGGAAATGCCGGAAATCGACCGAAAACACATGGAAAACCGATCTGGAATATTTCATTTCAATGGTTTTTCCCATGTTTTCATGACTTCCCGACCTTTTCCGGGGCTGAAATTTGGCACGGAATGTTTTTTTGCATCGAGGAAGAAGTGGTAAAAATTCCAGAGCCCTAGCTCAAAATTCATTTTTTCGCAAATTTTTTAAGGCATACCCCTTCAAAAATTTTCGATTTTTCGAAGGTTCTGGGACTGGGACGAACGCTTGATTTTTCGATTGCTCGTGTCTCAAAACGGAAAAAAAACACAAATGTTGTGGGGGAAATACAGGAATTCTACCTAAAACACATGGAAAACCGATCCTGAATAGTCAATTTCACCTAATTTCGACTGGTTTTTCCCATATTTTTTGGACTTCCCGACATTTTCCAGGACTAAAATTTGGTGGAGACTCTCCCCTTCCATCAAGGAAGATGCGATATAAATTTCAGAGCCCTAGCTCAAAATTTGTTTTTTGTCAAATTTGTCTTAAGGGTTTGCCCATCGCACGCGAGGGTACAAACAGGTTGAAACAGGTCGAAACAGGTCGAAACTCCGGGAGCCTAACTTGGCAGGCGCTGCTCTAAAAGATAGCAGTGTTACTGTACAAATCCATAGGTTAAATGGTATCGGAAACTAGGCATGACTGCCTTTTGAAAATACGGGCCGCATACCTATCAATGATAACTGCATCGCTCTAAAAATAGAAGTTGCGTGCATTTTGAGAAATGTCACGTTGCATTTGCCAGTTACATCCCATTCCATTGCTAATGGGCCATAGAACGCGAGCGCGCACTCGCTTCTCGATTGCAGAGCACCGGGGAAAAAGCATGCAGTGCATTATACGAGTCCGCTTAAAATTCAGGAGCAAAGGCGAGGCAGCCCCAGACAACAATACATTTGCATATCAAAGCCTAGGAATAAACTATGCGAAACCGGGTCAGAAATCTTCGGCTCGATGCACAGAGATCGCCCGAAAAATGCTCGCTCTCTCCGCCTACCCACACTTCACACACTCATACACGCGCCCCGCGCCCTGTCGAAGCGCGTTTTGCTTCCCAGCCTTTTCCTCACTTTTCTTGTTCAGCATTTCAATATCAATGCTGGTGGTGCGACTTCACTTTCAAGGAAGATAAATTACATTGTCAATCATTAATGATTCAAGAAGTTAACCCTTGCGTTGCTATAGACGGCTTAATTTAGGGGTTTTGAACTTCTGATTTATCTACTGTATTCTATTTAGCTATTTTCGTATTTTATGAAAATTACATTCTGTCAAAGAGTAAGTAATATATTATCACCTATGCTGTACATTTACGAACTTATTGAAAGGATGATCTTTCAATCAAATTTTCGTATTACACAAATTAAGCTCTGTCATAGAATGACTAATATATTACATTTCTATGCTGTAAATTTTCGAATTTACTGAAAGGAAAACCTTTCAATCAAATTTTCGTATTACTCAAATTAATCTCTGTCACGGAGTGAATGTATTACATTTCAACACTATAAATTCTCGAATTTATTGAAAGGAAAACCTTTCAATCAAATTTCTCTACTTAGAGACTAAATTTTCCCACAGAGTGATTAACATATCTCGTGTTTATCTACCTCATACAAAATGTAGCCGATTTATCAGCTAAATCAGACTTCACATATTCTTTTAGATTCAATACATTCTATGCGGAGAGACAGTGGAACGACAATGTCAAGGAAATTGGTAGTGCCAGTCATAAGAATACCACAGAACCATAGGAATCTGGTGAGGAAAGTGAGTGAGCGTACTCCGATGTAGCCTCGTTACGTGCTCCGTTGCATACAAAAGATGCTTAGCTAACCGTGCGAGTTGCCATTCCAATTGAGAGGTCGGAGGATTCGGAGAGGAGTATGTGGTGGTATAGTAGAGAGGTTCGAAGCTCGTTCCAGCGGGCTTTGATCGTCGAACCGAAACGCGCAGTGTTACGCAAGCTCCCCTGCATTTGGCCCCGTGGAAATTAGATTATAATGGGGCCAGCAGCATGGGGCCAGAGTGGTGCGGGTCGTTTAATTAAAGAGGGCCGTGAATCCCATCCTCTTTCCTAAGGGAAGAGAGGATCGCGCCCGCGCGCCCGCGCGCCCGCGCGACACAAGGCGAGAGAAGCCACGAATTAGTGGAGTATTTACTCGAGATATTATCGTGTAAACAGGAACCCCCACCGCCCAACGGATGCGCAGCATCCCGCACGTCCTGCCTGAAGGGAACGTCACGCTGAAATTGCATGTGTCTGGTGTTGCAGCCTGATATACTCCGCTGCGTTTCTGGCATCCGTGCCCTTAAGGGGCTACACTTGGAGCACAAAAATTCAAGATTAACTTGAACATTTCGAAAGAATAGAAAGAATATTTCTATTTTAAGTTTATGTAATATATATACGTGTACATGGTTTATGATTTATTAATTTTGTTAAGTTACTGCTCGTAGTAGTAAACGAAGTAGATTTCACTGTAACACGTAAACATCAGTAGATTCGGTCGCCAGACAGAACGTCGCAGTTTCTCGAGCAGTATTGGACCACTGTTACAGGTCACTGTAGAATTACTGCTGCGACGGATTTGACTATCGATCAGTCGAAATTAGCAACGTCTCTCATTGGCAAGCGTGTTGTCGATGCCCGTAAAATGTTCCATTTTGTAACATGGAACGTTTATCGAATGAGACGTTTTTGGGATATTTGTGGACATTCCAAAAACGACATAAGTATCCCCATCAGACGTTTTAAAACTCTAATGCAATTTGTCTTGAAATAGTGCAGTTTGAAAACAGAATGATTTCAAGATAAAATCAGGTTTTCATTCGATAACTCTTGCAATAACTCAATAATGAAGGAGACTTGGTTATAGAAACTCCGACAACAATTCTAGAAGTTTGAGAAATCTAATCATTTTGTGTTAGCCTTGTAATTAAGGGAGTCAGGCTGCGTTAAGACAGGGTGAAGCACAAATGCTCAGCGGATTTGTTCCGGTTTCTTATAGAAATAGGAAGAGGGAGCCTGTAAGCATTGGAAAGGGCGTGTCACAGTTATGTATCTGTAGAAAGTTATAAAGGCTTTGAAACTAAAGCTGCAATGACAGTGGAGAGCCAAGCTTTGACAAGGACAACTTGGAGTTTCATTCTAAAATCCCCTAATTCTTAAATCCCCTATTTAGGGGAGAACTCGCGACAGCAGGACTATAAATATTAGTAAAGCGTCATTGGAATAACTGGATGGGAAAAGCTCGGCGTGAATGTTTTACGTGTCGAAGGGGCTGTCGTTGAAGCGATCTCCACTCGAGCGAGCGTTACATTAAAGGGTTGAACGAGACTTATATCGATGCAAAGTAATGTGCATATCCAATCAGAGAAACTGAAGCAGCACTTCTTTATTCGAGTGTCAGGCTGGGCTACTAGCAAGCTCGGCCGTCTCTCTTAAATCCCGTGTGAAATCGGCCGGAATATTCGTCCCGAGGGAAGCCAGAACCATTCGACGTGTTTTCTTCGGGATTATACGATCTTTATATTCCTGATACAGAATATAGGCGTTACTTTCCACCCATTGACTTGTCGATCGTCGGTCCAGCCAGCTTTCACTCACCCCTTTTGCCAGACTCTCTTGGAGATCGAGCTTTGAATAAAAAAAAGTCCCCGGTATTAAATAGTCGTCGTACTCGAATGCAATTCTTGCATATTTCTGTAATCATTTTATATGATATTTCACTTTGCTTCTCGCCTTTTTGAAAGTAATATTATATTACAAAGTGGAACGGGATTTCAATATAATATCGCGAAGAGCCGGCACAAAAAAGTACATCAGCGTTATTAAATCAATTTATATATTCCGTACTCGCGTTTCCCTGGTATTTCTTGTGATGTTAATTATTTCTCTTCGCTCTCAAATAAAGTTATCAGAAAAGGGTGGCAGCCGCTGTGAGTAAAGAGAGATGTGAGCGCAAAGCAAATCATTTTTTTATGCACTCTCTTTGACTTTCTCTGGTAGTACCATCTTTATGGCAAGCTAATGTAAGACACTTCATGAAAGTCTTGTTAGAGTTAAGGATCTAATATTGCAGAACCTTATGTTTTCAAGCTACGAATTTTTATTACATACTATCGTAATTCCCGTAGAAAGTTCCGTGGAATTGCCCGAAGAATGGTAAGTATATTAATTATAATTAATAGTAATTACAAGTGCAGTAATACTAGTGAAATCTAACTGTTTGTTAGTTAGCAATCGATCAGTCCTGCTGTCCTATTAAGGGGGATTTGAAACTTCGAGTGGTTTAATCTACGGATATGAGGGATGAAGTGCCACTCGAGTCGCCGAGTTCCTCCCCGAAGTGCTTTTTGCAGCTTTGCGGTGGATGTGTGTGTGTTTTTTTGTAATGCCTCAATGACGAGATTTTGCATTGTACTCGTGTGATGATATTTGCGAGAGCTTGGATCGTTCGAATCAATTTCCTGGGACGCTCGGCCAGCAGGAAATCGAGTGTGCGCCGGAAACGGGTTGCACCGATCGGCAAGAGCTGCTCTCGGAGTGGCCACCAGTCGACTGAGCTCGTCGATCTCTTTCGCAGATAATCTTTCTCCATTTCATTTTTCCCCCCTTCAACCTGACCACCCAGCAACTTTTATTTTCCCTCCCACGTACCGTTTCTGCACGACACTATATTGATCCATTAACTTTTATTACTCTGCATGGAGTGAGTGCAAGCTGCTTCATTAACTTTACGCTGTAATTAGTTTGTCAATTTTGAGATCTCTAATCTTAAATTTCTTTTGGAATTTTCATATTATTGGTAGACACTTTATAGGATACAATTATTATTATTTTTATCTGTGACTTAGAACTTCCTATGATTTAGAAAAGCATTCGTCAAATTTACTGTTTTAGTTCCCGAGCAAATCAATCGAAATGGATGAATACCTAGCATGTTTTACTTCCCTGGTGTAGAAAAGCGCGATCACGCACTTTTTCCACCCCTGCCAGTTGTAACTCTTTACACTCGCTAGCGAGCACATAGATAAACAAGAAAATTGATGGAAAGGTTGGAGCACGAGTACATTGACCCGAAAGAACTGCATCCAGTCGCAATGCACACCGCGCTCGAGAGTGATGTTTACTCAACGTTCAACAAAGGTATTCCCAAGTTAAACAGTACATCGAACGAGAAAGGTGGATAGGCAAAGTGATTAACTCTAGTTTATAGAATTCTGTCCGATCACTTTTATTCAGCCCTCCATCCGTTCTCGTTTAATAATTCTTCGTAAGCTTTTTCTTACTAGAGATATTAAGAGAGAAACTTTTTCTTACTAGAGTTATTAAAATCATAGAAAAATTGCAACGTAAAAAATACTCCAAGTATTCCGACCGTCAACAAATTGCTGCCGAAACAAATCCGCCCCAAAGAAACACGAGGGTTGTGTATTCAAGGGGAGATTTGACGAAGGAAGAAAACTGATAAAAAGATTAAAACCTGGGTGGTACATTGACCCAAAAGAACTGCTTGGAGGCGCAATGCACGGCGCATTCGAGAGCTGTGTTTACCCGACGCTCAACGAAGGTATTCCCAAGTTAAACATTACGGGGAACGAGAGAGGCAGATATCGCAGGACGATTAATTACACAGCGCTGCAGGAGGCCGATCGGTCAATCAGTGTTTCCAAGTATAACTGGGTGAACCCATCGGCGAATAGCCTCGCGCATACACACTCACACACACACACAGCCACGGCTTGTTACCAAGCGCAGATTTCGTTGTAGTCTGCGGGAAAGGTGGTGTCGGTTGCATCTAATGAATATTGATCTGCGAAGCGGCAGGGCAACTCAGGGCGCACCAGAAGAAACTAGATCGGAGAACGGAGAAATTTCTGTCCCCCGTGACCGTAATGGGCCGGGCTCATCGCCCGCCACGTAAGTAAGATAAATGGTCCTCTAATGCTGCCCCCGCACCCCCCCGCACTACCCCACTACCCTCACTCACACTTCATCCACCCTCTCCGGGCCAACTCTCTGTTACCTGGTTACAGATGAACCGATATACGCGAGGCCCTCCGATTAAATCCCACTTACTCTCGTCTCTTATAACATCATTCCTATTGATCTCGGAATTAACTTTAAATATCCCGAAAATACATCGATTTTTAAAGCTTCTGTGTAAATGCAAGCCACCCTTAATTAAAGCGCTTCATTTTTGCTCTACAAAAGTTTAAAGTTATATAGGATTTTTGAATTCTTTCATTTTTATTCCTACTCGTGTGGAACTAGTAATAGGAGATTGTGCTGAGTGCGGTGCTTGCTCGATGCTGTTTGATAAGCTTGTGGTTGGTTCAATTCCCAGATATGAATTTCGAGTTCCTTTAATGAGCTTGGTGTTATAGTTTATATCCCTTGTTACTCGCGAAGTCTGGTAATGGCAGCCGGGTTGGTTAAGTCTCTTTACTGAAGTATTACGCGTGCCTTTAGGATTGCGGCTGAAATGTGGGATGGAACTATTGCCAATAGTATCTACTTGCTACGCCAGACTCTCTTTAGTCTTCGATCGAGCCATTTTAATGGTGATTAATGAGCTTGAAACCGGCCGCTCGAGTCCTCCACAGTTTCTACGTATCATTTGCCTTTGTTATGCGAATAATGCAACTGATAGCTGCTATGAGTGGCCCTTTTTATTGCGTCGCTAATGACTGGTCGATTTAATGCTGACGAGTCGTTGGTTACCATTGTGCAGATGGTCGCTTTATCAATTAGATCGATCGCGGTTTAGTTGTACGACAAGAAGCGCGTTTACTCCAACTCGACCACCGATAAAGTTTCTTTTACAATAACGATCGTTGATAAAGGAAAGCTTTATATTATTGCAATATTATATTTTCTACCACTTAAACCCTCGTATTGTATAATCAACACTTTCTCTTTCCTTGTCTCGACTTGGAACGTGTCTCTTTTGTAGCAAGACGACATTCTTTGATCTTGAACTTTTCCTAGCTCTCACAGTTCAATTTTTATTGATATTCCTGTGGTTCACCTTCACCTTTGTCTGCTGATTCATTGTTGAAACAGCACAAAGATTAAGCAAACAAACGGATATATGAATTCAGCTTACACAATGCGAGATACAAGAAAAGTATTTCTCTGGTTGGACAATCTGACTTATGTATGAGAATCGAAATCCAGAGTGAAACTTTGGCAAGGAGAACTCGGATTATTTCCGTTGGTAAAACTGTAAATTTTCTTGGACATCGATTCTGCCAGACATTACAAACAGAGAGAGAGAGAGACGCATAAAATTGGTTGGATGGTGCGCGGTGCTAGGATTTATGATGTGCTATGTAGATTCGGTGAAATTTGTCAAAAGCCGGGACTCATCCTAATGGAAAGGACGCAAGCTCGCATTTGGAGTGTCAGCTCAGCGAAATAACGAACGCCAGCGGGTGACGTTGAACGTCCATTCGTATCGGATCCACTCAGTAATCGGTGAGAGCTGGTCTTGAAAGGTCCCTGAGGCGATTACGCGGCCGCGCTGTAAGAAGGAAAGATGACATCAACGACATGAATCGCGGCTGATGTCAGATTCCCACTAAGATCACGTCACTTCTTCCAGCGATACTTCCTCCATCGATATTGCACACCGCCGCGCCGCACCGCCACTATTTATCACGCTATTTCATATATGTCCACGGCAAAACTAAAGCCTGTCACACACCACGCACTCTCAATCCTCGAGCTTTCTTTCTTTTAGATCCTACGCTATCCATTCTTAGTTTTTAAGTGATTTATTTTTAAATAGATTGCTAATTATTTGATGACTCGAAAATAGAACGAATCAGAAATGAAACCTGTCAGATTGTTTAATATGGATTCTTATTTTAGACTAGACAGATTATAGTTGGCCGAATATTTTGTCTGTTGGAATATTCGCTGTGTATTTTTATGATACACCGAATATGGATGACTAAAGAGATGAAGGAATATGAGAATAAAATCCATATTCAAGAATTTAATTGTTAAAGTATTCATTATGGATTTTCGCACGTGCCAGACTATCGCTGGTCGATTAGTTTTTGACGGCTCGAATGTTCACCATGTATTTTTATGAAGCACCGCACATGAATGACTAAAAAGAGAAATCGAGACGAAAATAAAAATCCATAGTGAACAATCCAACAGACTAAAAAGTCGGCCATTGAGAGTCTGTTGTATGCGGTAGGCCTTACTCATCCGTGTGCGTTGCTCCATAAAAATACATAGTGAATATTCCAGACAACAAAATAGTCAAAATCAAGGCCCGACCGTACAGTTTGTAAACTTTCATAAATTTGATAGAAACTTAGCTGACTAATGTAATAGAAATAATTCATTTTGCTTTCTATAAACAGGCTTTCTCATATTTTGTAGCCAATCATATGTACGTTTTTCTGCATCAAGGTATAATGATTTATCTGTAAACATTAATAATAATTGTAGCTTTTACGGTCAATGTTTAAAGAGAATTAAAATATCACTGCTATTCTTCGAGAGTGTAAGCCAATTAAATAAAAAATCAGATACGTGTTAATTTTTCGACAGGAGCTTGTGATTTTAACAATTTTATCCTGCTCCCTTACTAATTACACATTTTCCATCAATATTGCGGATCCTCATAATTTATCGGAGCACTGCATCGCGCGTAGGTGAACTAAAGCAAAATCTCTCGTCAACTCGATCGCATTATGCCACCGACAATTCCGACGGACGTTAAACTGCGGTAGGTTTTGTTTGCAAGGGAAGATTTGATGAAGGGTTGGCGACGCGCCCAGCACGAACGATCGGGTCGAAGGGTACGATTAATATTTCCGCTCCTTTTATTCTGCTTTAGCAGTACTCCTGGGTGAGCAAGCCGCGCGCACGCTCCGCGCTTTTTCCACTTTTTGCGAGAAGCGCGCCGCGCTGATAATCCGGCGCGTCGGCCTGAATTGACAGGTCGCAATAAAAATATAAAGCAAAAAGACCGGCGCGGACCGAAGGGGAAAGCGGAGGGGCGGTGGCGGCGGCGGCTGCGGCGGCGGCGGGGAATGGAACAGGTTGGAGAAAAAATCTCGGTAAAATGCGCGCCGAGATTATCCACAAAGGACTCTTTTACGCGCTGTCACTCACTCGAATTCCCGGAAATAAAAGGAGGAGAGTGGCGCGCTTCTAAACGAGGATTACACATTTATACCTTCCTAGTGCAATAAACCATCGAAAGCACACTTCCGCTATCGGTGGACCAGCTATTCCACGCGCGATGTTTGATCCAGTGAAGCTCCAAATTTTTAATACTTAATCTTTGCCTCTGTCAGACCAGAAAGCTTTCGTCACTCTGCACTGTGTGCTATTTTCGCGATCCACCCCTACTTTATTTTATAAACCGTGAATGCCTCGTAATCTTTATATGCTCTGATTATTCACATTTACATTTTCCAAACAAATTTCCAATATTGCGTTACTTGTTACGTTATTAAATGTTACCAATTTTACTTCGATCCAACCTTTTTCGACAATATTTTCTCCAACAAAAAACTATTATTCCTCCATATATGGAAATACATTTTCTCGAACAAGGGAGTATCCTTTTTAAGAGAGAATACCAAGTAGATTTCAACCTAGCACATAAACATCAGTAGATTCGGTCGCCAGACAGAGCGGCGCACTTTCTCGAGCAGCATTGAACCACTGTTACAGGTCATTGTGGAATTACTGGTGCGACAGATTTGACTATCGATCAGTCGAAATTAGCGGCGTCTCGCGTTAGGAATTGGAGGACAATGTGCCAATAAGGGCGTGTATTTTAGGATCATCGCGAGGGTGATCGGGTGGGTTTAGTCGGCGAGCGGCAGATCAGCCGAATCGGCGGATAGCGATAAAATGTCGAGAGGGTGCACGTTAACGTCACCGGCCAGGAATCGGCTGGTGGCGCGCTGCGTCGCGACGCCTTCATTACGCGTCGCCTCGCGAGTCCCAGCGCATCCAATCAGGGATGCCGGCGATATCTCGAGCACGCTCCAGATTTCCCCGGTTGGAAATATGCCTTGGCTGCTGCCTCCTCGGCTCGCTTCGGCTCGCTTGTCCCCGTTCGGTTTGACAGCGGCACTCCCGGCAGCCACCAATGCCTAATGAGACCTTCCTCGCCGCCGTTCTCTTCTCTTCTCTACCAATCGCGACCAAACGATATTGCTGAAATGTCTGCCGCGCCAGGAAACGCTTGCCACATTGTGACACAGATACGCAGCCTCGAAAGCATGCCGCTCCATCTGTACAAGCGCGCCGGCACCCAACTCCATCCCATTCGCAAATATACACTTTTTCCACCCTCCCCTTTCCCGATGGCATATGCTCGCACAAACAGTTATTCGCTGGAAGGAACCGCTCGGCGTTGTGTCAAAGATTACCCATTGAAAATTCTCTACTCATTTCTGACTGGTTAACAACGACATTATGGATAAATCGAAATAAATAAAAATCTCGTTTTAAATTACACGGTTCTAATAGAATCTACTATAAAGTAAAGAATAATCTGTTTGGATGTTGAATAATCCTGAAAATATTTTTAAAGCTTCCAGCTGGGCATCCCCCTTAAAATTCGCGGTGCGTTTACATTTAGAAACTCGTACCCGCCATCGGATAGTACGTGTTCGCGCACTTCAAACGTGCTCTTATCAACACATCAGAGGTTCGCGAGACAAGCCACGGTGTGTTTCAGGAGAAAGAGAAAGAAGGAGAAAACGATAGGGCAGCTTGGTGGCTGATGGTAAGAGAATGTCAGTGGGAGGGAGGAAAAGAGTGCGACGAGAAGAGTCGTCGCGTTTGCCCGAGCAAAGGAGAGAGAGAGTGAGAGCGAAGGGTGAAAGTGAGAGAGAGGGTGCGTGACAAAAGAGAAGAGAGCCGAGGAAGACGAAAACCAGCCGGAAACAAGAGAAGCTCGAGATCGACGTCGTCAGAGCATCTGTTCGCCCTGCCGTGCTTTCGCGAGGTGTCTTCAAACGCGTCTTTTTCTCGCCGCGACGCTCACGAAATAACTATCAGATTTATACATCCGAGTGCTGTCTTCTGTGTCTCTCAGTGTCCTGTGCCTCCGATAGCCGATGCTCCAGACGAACTCAAGTCTCGTCAAGACTCATCAAGACTCGCCACCGCTCACTTCCGTCGTCGCCGTTTACATTGTAAGTCCAAACATCCTTCCATTTTACGATCTTACAAGCAATTTTGTGCCAGAAAATTTCGCCTATTTACGCGCAACCCTTTCTGGTTCGTGCAATACAAGTCTTGGAAAGGTAATAGTAGTATTTTGTAATGAAAGATGTGCAGGAATTTGTTCTATTATTATTTGATATTTGGAAGGACATTTGATATTTTGTTAATGCGAATATTATTGATATTGGTCGGAGCAGAATGCCTGCTAACACAGATACCGCGGGGAAGTAAAAATCTGTGCTGGTGGTTGATCGCGGCCGAGAATGAACGATTTCCACGAGTCTATTGTGTTTATCGGAGCCAGCTTGAATATTAATCGGCGTGTGCCCGCTATTTCAATATTCCTATTTCCCTGCCGCTTTTCAGGCCTCGAATTTCAATTTATCGTCGACCAACGCGCCGCGCAAAGCCGCCCGTAAACAATCAGGAAAACTTCGTTAAACTTATTTGACGGACTCCTTTGAAAGCGAAACTCCCAACTCGACCAGTTAAAACAGCCTCGCGTTTCCTGCATAGAACGAATATTGCTGGTAATATTTGGTTAAATCGCAGCGCAAACTATTTCGAGAGTTACCGGCTAATTTTTTGAAAATACTGACGATCAACAAATATTTAAGTAACAAGATTACTTGTCTTCTTCAAAACTCTTTGATACTATGCGATTCTTTCTCTCAGCACTACATTTATCATGTTTGCAACTTGTCTCATTAACACAGCTCTACATAAAAAGCGTACAATGAATATTCATGTTAATATCTGATTAAATTGTAGAGCAAGGTGTTTGCAAAGTAATCAGTCACTTTTGCAAAAATGCTGGCATACCATGAATAATAAAATATTATTTACGCTAATAATTTCTAACTGCATTGACGCTCTTTAATAGTATGCAATTTTTTTCCTCGCCGGCGCTACATTTATCTTGCAACTTGTTTAGTTAAAAAAGACAGCCTCTCATAAGAAGCATAAAATGAATATTCATGCGAGAGTCCGATGAAAGCGTAGTGCCACGTATTTGCAAAGTGATTAACCACTTTTTGAAAATACTGACGGCCGATGAATAATATAGTTTTTACTCCAATAATTTCTAACTCTTCGATGCAAGACGATTTTTCTCTATCACTGCTACATTGATCCTGAATTTGTCTTGGAAAATCAAGAGTGATCAATTGTTTCAACTCTTCAAACCACAAACTATACCTGAATCTACGGTAAGCGTGAAGATTCAGAGGGAGGAGGTGGAGGAGGAGCTTTCAAACGCACGAGGAAATCTGCTCCGCAAAATTCCACGGCCGATTCCCAGCGGCTCGGAAACTCAAACACACAGAGCAGCGCACTGTAGAATCGTATCGGCAGCCGGTGTTTGCGATACTTATCAGAATATCCTGAAAAGTGGCGAAGCGCGCGAGCGCGCGCGCCGTTATTTTCGTCTCTCGGCGATCGTCTATATGACGAAAAAACAGGCGACGATGCAAAGTGCAGCGAGACAAAAAGGAGGTCAGGAGCAGTTTCGTCGAGGGCAGGAGAATTTGAATGTGCTTTTTGGTTTTGTGCTCACCGTCGTTTCAAAACCAATGACACTCTTTTACGGCAATGGGTAGAACGTAGAGTGGTGCGTTTCCCTTCGCACTGTCGATGACGGTATTACTGACGAATCTCAAATCTGTCAGGTAGAAACTCCTCCTCATTTTTTGCAGAGGACAAATTTAAACGTTGATCAAATCAAATTTTCCACCCCAGAAAAATACTGTCGTTCACCAAAATTATTAAACATTCCCCAAATCAGAGACTCCGTTTAATCGTAAAGTGCTCAAATAATTATTCAATTTTATATTTAATTTAGTTCATTCTAATTACTCTTAATTTCTTTAATATGTAATGCCCACATTTATTTACTAAGTCTATTTATATTTTTATCTACTATTAAACTCTGAAACCGGCAACAAATCCCTTTAAAGATTCCCGATGTGTTTATCGATTAAACGATAGCAACATAATTAATCATGATTGCACTACTCTCTTCTGGTGTATCAAAGTTCTAGAAACTGATATGGCAATATCTAGTGTGTCTGGAAGGAACGCGCTGACTAAGACAATTCCGATTAAGAATGTAGGCCTACATACTTGAGAGATAACATTCAGCTGACTCTTATGGACTCAATGGCCCGCTCTGCCTGTGTCTGTGAGCCTCACACTAGGAATCTATCTACTGTCAATCAGCCCGCCGCGATATCTATACTACGCTAGCAAAACAGCTTTGCCAACCAATGCTTCTTGATTGTCACACTTCGATGACTCCGATGAAACTCCAATTCTTCCGGGTTTCATATCGCCTTTCGGAGTACTCGCAATTTCTATGAAAGTACATTCAAAGTATCACGAATTGCGCTTCAGCAATTCTGATTGTGCACTTGGAAAATTCCTAGTGCAATACCAAAATTATAATTTTACTGCAAGAATGCTGCAAAATGTTTCTTAAATATTGAAATTGATCAGAGTTGAATCGAACAGAATCCGAATTGAAGTTGTAAATAGAACATCACAATAATTCAGTTCGTATCCTTGTAAATAAATAAATTCCAACAATCATCAACCTTCCTTCAAATAACTGAAGTTTGAGGGTTGCAAATCATGGAGAATTCGAAGATGAAATCAAACTGATCGGAGCAGAAGCGCTCACTCTGAGATTAAACAAAATTCCCATGAACATGATTAAATAAATGAATTCCAATAACCATCAATCTTTGAATGAAGAAAAATTCGAATATCATGATAGAGACTGGAAAAATGAAGACTACAATCAGAGAGAACTGAGTGCGCACTCCACTGAGAATATCTGGTACTGATCGAAAGAGAGGCTAACTAGAACTAGCTGGGAGTGCGTTCGATCATCATCATCATCAAGCGTTCGGTTGGTTTCTGCTGATCTCGGGGCTGACGTGCCTTGCTATCTGGGACCACGTGACACTCCGATCAACGGCACAAGCGCCATGAGTCGGGCGGGCGATTTGCAGCGTTCTCTCGCACGTGCTAGTTCGCCGCGAATGCGCTAGCTTTCCAGTAGCTTCCAGGATTCGCCGAGGCTTTTCACGTACTAGTACTGCGCGCCGACGACATTGCCGCTCTTCTCAGCTCCGCTCAACTTGCCACGAGTCTTCTCCACGGACAGAGACAGGCACTCGAGGAACTCGAAGATTCGAGGAAGGAAAAGAGGCCTCGCGGCAGGAGGAGGAACGTGTGCTCGCACAAAAATAGGAGAGTCCGAGGGAAGGAAAAAGGGAGAAGAAATCTAGAGCGGTGAGTGGAAATGCGCAACGAGCGAGAATACTTGGGATGCGTGGGCGCGAGCAAGCGAGCGAGCACACACCTCACGAATACGGAAATGGTGCGCGCTTGGCTCGATAGCGGCACGGCCGGCCACGTGTGTGACGGACACCTCGGCATAGCAGAGAGTATCCGCGCGCGTTAAACCATCCGCTCGAGAAAGACCTCCTCACGCCTACTACGACCTCCTTCAGAGAGTGGCCTTCCACCTTCCACGATGACGCTACTGCCAACTCGATGCGATCATCTTCCGATCGCAGCGTCCGTTCTGAGCGCATCGCTCCTTATCGGTAGCATTCGTCGACCGATAGAGACGCCTCGCTATACCTTTAATTACACTGCTTACGTAACACCAGAGACACTCCGGAGTTTTCAATCAGCATGCGACACGGTTTTCCTGACCCCTCGTTGACTCTCTGCCTGATGCGCGATGATGCTTCATCGGATCATTCTCTCGCCAATAGAGCATCACTGTGTTTGCTTTGAAATCAATTGTCTCCGTAATACGATGTGTAATATAGTATAAATATTATATAAAAGTATCAATGATCGCCCGACGCTTTGTGAAATTCTGAGAAAGTAGTTGAATGGCATTGAAAGTAATTGGATGCGATTGAAATAGCCTCGCGTTGAAAGAATTTCATGGATATTGCGAGGAATATTTTGTTGAAACGTAGTGCAAAGTAGTTGAAAAGTTATCGGTCACTTTCCGATTACTTTTATAGTTTGGAATATTGTTTATCTTGCACTATGTTAAAACTCTTCGATAGTAGACGATTTTTCTTTATCGTCAAATCTTCTAGTTAAACACAGGTGTAGTACAAGTAATAGCTAACAATAAATACGACTGTTTGATTTTGCAAAATTGCAAGCGAGCGAAAATACTCGTTGATTCTAATACAAACGCGTCAGCGCTTGTACTTGAAAGTGGTTGGACGACTTGGATGGGAAGCGCGTAGGAACGGTTATCGGCGATTAATCGGAAAGTGGTTGCTTTAATCCGAGCCTTTATCCTTTTCTGTGTAACGATTTTCTTGAAGACGCCTTCTGTAATCTCTGGCGGATTTCAAGGTCGACCTTGTCGCGGCTCGGCATTATCTTTCTCTGTGTACATACACCGAAATATCGTGACAACGTGCACGCAAAAACTGCCCTACCAAACAGAGCTCCGACGCAGCCGAGAATTACCCAGGCACTTCGAATACATGTGCCCCTGTTAACGACAATCTTGCTAGGAATACTTTGTATCTATTGATGAATTTGCAACAGCCGAACAAAGTATTAGAATCCCGTTTATGACTCAACGTAACGTCTACGTTATCTTGTTAACGACAATGTGGTCTGAAATACTTTGCAGTTATTCAGCACAGTGTACAAAAGTACAACAAAGTATTAGAATTGTATTTATAATTAAAACACTCAAGAATTGCAAATTGATTTAAATTCTACTAATATAATATTTGTTTGAGCGAATAATTTACATTCCCAAGATTTGTAACCATTCGCATTTTTCACAGACCACACAGCGTTATGTAAATGACTTACAGATTGTTTGAATTCATGACAGGATTAAAGTTGAAGAATCATGGTATCCTCAACGATATTGGAAAATGGGAAAAGTAGCCCACCACCGAGGAAAACGTGCTGTGCAATGGGCATCGGTCCCGGTAACTACCGACTGGTCGGTTGGGACATGGATGCCACTGGGAAAAGGCTCGTCGACGAGATCTGCCAAATTGCCGGCTACACGCCCACTTCCAGTTACTCTCAGCACGTGATGCCCTACAAGGATCTTAATCCACCTGCCATCAAGAGGCACAATATGAGGGTTGTCACCATCGGCAAGTTTCGTGTCCTCAAAGACAACAAGACCAATAAGGCACGTACCAACCGACACCCATTACACCCAAAGAGAAATCCTAACAAATTTCAGCAGTTCAAACTTTTTAATTGGAATCCCAACTTCCAACTTCCAGTGTAGAACAGTGCATTTTAATTGGAATCAATGATACTAGTGTTTGGTATATTAGAAATATTAAGAATTGTTAAGGCTTATTGTAATGCAAATGCATTCTTCTAGGCGACGTCACAATAAATTAGCATTTATAATTTACTCGGACGAATATGGTTCTTCGAATATTAAACTTGAATAAATCACATGCAATTCTATGGTTTTCATTTAACGAGCGACGCGAAGGATAGGAAAAGGGACATCTAATAATAAGACATGTTTGCAGGTAGTAAAGACGAAGAGCGAGGTATCTGCACTGACAGACTTCCTGGCATGGCTCGAGTCGGTCAAAGAGGACGCGACTGATGGGGTGATATTGGTGTACCACGAGCCGCGCAAAGTCATTCCCGCGATGCTCCTCGAGTCCCTGAAGAAATACAATCTCCTCGAAAGATTCAAGCAGACTGTCAAGGGATTCGCCAACGGCTTCAGTGTCGCGGAGGCGAAATGCTCCAACCCTGTCCCCTCCTTCTCTCTGCGCACTTTATCGAGATCGTTGCTGAACCAGGTGAGAGATAGCTTGGAGAACTACTCTCACTGGACATTCCTCTAGGACGGACATCTTGATTGACAAGATATTTCCCAAAGAAAAGATTTAATCCTTTTCCCTAATTCTCTTCATAATATGAATTTACTTTTCTTACGAGATTTAAATCCGAGATTCGTTAAAATCAAATTTCTTAAAGACGAGAACATTTTCTCCTTCGCGAACATTGATTTTCCCTTGTAAAGCAAACTTTCTTGTTTGATATTTCTATATATAAGTGATCAAGTACAAAGTGAACTTATATTCCCTTGCAATATCCGAGTACTCAAACTCGCACTCAATATACTACAATGTTGACTGGATATGTTTGTGCAAGTGGAGAATTTTATTTAACGATTACCAACTCGTACGCAAAGCCGACCTATTATGTTTCCTGTTTCGAACAGACGTAGACCGCGCAAAACATTGCACATGTGTCCGCTGGCGTAACAATTCTAATTATATCATGTTGAATACTGCGTGCAAAGTCTAATTAACGGCTGCTCATTAGGAGAAGGAACTGGACAGTGCGAGGGACCGAGCATCACTGGCGTTGCAAGTGCTGCAACACCTCAGCTTACTGGAAACTGTGAACGGTGCCGAAGTGAACGGAAGCGGTGACAGCGACACTGTCAACAAGAATGCGATCGAATTAATTCGACCGTTCGTTCAACCAATTGATGTCGAGGAACAGGAATACGCCGGTAATTTTACCTGTTTTTCACCGATCGACTACTCCGCGCGACAACTTTTTACCATTCAAATGGCACTTAATTGACAGCTATTGAATTGCAAAAGCGGGCATTACACGTATGAAATTGTTGGTGTACAATCCAAGTATTGAATGTTGAATGCGTTACTTCTGTTTATAGAGCAAAAGGTGATATTCGAAAGACAGAATACATTGAGACCGATCTTTTACGTTCTCTTCCGAGAGAATAGACGAGAACGGCAACACGCCAGCCCTTTGAGGAGACTGCTTGCTGAAGCAGGAATCGAATACTCCCAATTACAGGTACTGTTCGTTGCTAATTGTTTGACATTTCGGGATAATCAATTTATTACAAAACTCACACGAACGAAATAAGTAATATACTTAAATAAATGAAAAATGCGTTTCTCTAACAATTAGGAAATAAACTATTAAAGGGCTTGATATTCTGTTATCTTATGAACTGTGGAAGTTACATTGCATAATGGATCATTCCATCCAAAAGAAATAACCGAAAAAGAGTCGTAGTCGATACAAATCGAATCATAACAGACTCGCTTTAGTACACAATCAAGTAATGAACGTTCCTCGAGGTACATACTCGGCAGACTTTAAAAGAGTACCTTGAGTCAAGTTTTCAGAAAGTACAGCGATTCTTGGGGAAAGCGGCGGAGGGAGCGAGCGAGGGAGGAGCTAATGGAATGTTTTATATTCCAGGAGGCCTGGAGCAGCGGGCAACGAGAGGGTCTGGAGAAGCTTATAAATGAGAAATTACCCGACACCGAGAAGGAGAAGATCGAGGACTTGCTGATCGTGCTGGAGGGTCACTTCGACCCAGTGAAGAAGCCACGATCCCGTCTCTCGATGGACAATAACAACAAGAAGGAGATCCAATCGGAGAGCGTCAAGATCAACGAGGACAAAGAGAACAACAATAAGTGCGACTCTGGCACGGACAGTCCTAATACGACCATCTCGAGTTCTCCCTTGAAGATGAAATCCGACAGTACCGAGAGTGCTGCCATCCCCGCGAGTCCTTAAGATCTCGGCTGAGATCGGAGGGACGGGACGGCGACGACACGGTCTTTAACCTCCTCGTAGCACCCCCAGTGCCTTCTAATTTTTAAGAATACACCCCCCCATCGTCCCCTCTCACGCGGGGGGAGGACGACGGCTGTGAGAGGAGAGCAGAGGAGAAAGAGAGCGTGACGAGGAAGCGTGTGTTATTTGTTGCAGTATTTTAGTAGTTTATTTTTATTTTTGTTACGCCGGAAACGAGAGTTCGAGCGAGTAACGAAGCTGGAGAGACTTAAAGAGAGAAAGTACGTTCCAGCGTACATGCGTTGTATCCCTGCGGGATACGCCGACCTACTTTAGTTGATGCGAGAATGTACAAATAACACGATAGATTTTCTTTTCCCCACTCCTTCTTTTTTTTGGTCTAGTTTCCCTCGTAGATTACTATAAACTACGATATTTAAGGGGCCGGCTTGTTAATGACTCGTCTCTGGCAAGCATGCCTCTCTACTAGTTCGCCTTACACGTGCTTTTTCTTTTTTTCTTATTTAATTCACTGCGATTGTTAAGTAGTGTTTCGAGTGATCTGGAGACTGGCTGGACGGAGTGCGTGGGAAGCCGGAGGAGAGTGGCATTCACGGGCTGCCAGTGTTCCTTGCGTTAGTTCTTCGATTAGTAAAAGCGACGTTTTTTTACTACCAGTAGATGATTTTGTGTTGACGATAGCAGCGCGCGCGTTAAGAGAGATCTATTTTTATACGGCGGAGAACTCGGCGCGCCCGAGGGAAAACGGTGCTTTCGTTGCGTTTAGGTGCTAAGTTTTCGTTGTACCAATTTCAAATAATAAAGACCTCAACGTCTAACTACAAACTCTTGCATTTCCAGGCTCAAGATTATTTTATCCCTACAATCAGTAACAGCTTTTCAAACCAGTAACTTATGTCTCTCAAGAAAACATTTATACAAGTTTTGCACGGCAACTGCATGAAGCGACATAACATATTCACAAAATAATCATTGCAATCTGTAAGAGTAATAGTTATAACAGAGAAGATTAATTGCCTCGATTAAGTGGTCACTGTTTGGAAAATTAGTTAAAATATTCCCTGCATAGGTTTTAATGCTTGGGAAGATTTCTTCGAGGAGGTTTATCATCGAAGAATATAGTGGAAGAAATGATAAAGTATGAATTTCACTTTTACTGTGACAGCTTAAGAAAAGGGAAAAAAAATGAATTTGATTCATGAGAACGCGACTTCCACTTAATAATCCACTAATTTCATACTTAATAATCCGTATCAGTATACACGTGTAAAGATAAACGACATAAACTGATACTGATCCATCGATATCTCGAAACATAGAAATACTTGTCGAGATCTACAAGCATAGACAGTCGCGATATGCATCGATACAAATTTCCTGGTGTACCGCGCTCTTTTTAACAAGACTCTTCGCGGCGATTTCAATGTCTCGAGCAGGACATATCGCATCTGCCGCTGACACGAGACGATGGGTGCGAGCGAGAGGAGGAGTACAACTGTCGGGTAAACAGTAGCGGTAAATATTGCGCGAACTCCCGACACGAGGAGAGCAGAGCAGTCCGGAATCACGCGAGGCCCATTTCTTCGGCGGCGCGAGGGAGAAAAAAGATGCGAGCGCGCAACCGGCTGCGTGCACTACATGTCCAGGTGTAACGGCACTCCCGCAGGAAAAACAGGACTAGGAAAAGCTTCCCTCTCGAGTAAGAAGAACGTCGGCAGCGATGCGATTGTTGCGCATAAGGGCCAAACGCGTTAAACGTAGCCGCCGCGCCGTCTACGTACAGGGTGATGCATTCGCCTCCCAACTATTTTCACTCGCAAGTTTCAAGTATTCCAGCAAGTATTTCTGTTTAATATTTGCGTTATTGTTCGCATGAATTGCTAGATCATCAGTAACAGAAACCTTGTTTAATATTTAAGAAGAAACGCATGGTATTAATTTGTAAATCAATATTATTAAGTGATGAGAACTAATAAATATATAAAGGAAATATACAGTGAATAAAGGAAGTCACAAATAATCCATAAAAACAAAATATATCTAGAATTCAGAAACACAAAACGTTCAAACGTTTTTTTCAATATTATTCATTTCGATTCATTTGAATTCACATCAATTATTCGATTTGCTAAACCAAACGTTCTCAAACGTCCTTATACTATCTGGGACACTCGCGAAAACGCATCACCCTGTACATGTAGATTGTCTACGTTGCGGAGGAGAGCATGTGCTCCTGGAATCATCGAGATAAAAGCAGAAATGAATTAAATATAGGAATACCTTTGCAGTGGACCGTTGTATCCGCCTATGGATTTCCATAAGGCGAACGCCACCGAGCGTAAACGGCGAACGGAGCACGTGAACCGCGATTGGAGCAATGAGAGTGAGACAGAGACACGGTGGAGCACCACCACCACCACCCCATAGCATTCCACCGATCTCTCAGTCCGAGCACCCTAATTAATAAGATCCTACTTATCGTTTAACCCGCTAAAATATCCGCGATACTAATTGCCAGCGGATCGATTCGATTTACGCTTACCAACCACTTGGCATCGAAATGAATCTCGATCTATATAGTCTGCTAATTAGAAACCAATTTGATTGTCATCATCTCCTGTGATATCAATGTCGGTACTCTGCATAATCGCTGGATATCCTTCCAAATGATACTACTGAATAAACACTCGGTCAAATGGAATAAATGAATACTTATGTTTGGCTCGCAAGCAACACTTTGATAAGAAAAATGATAAAATAAAATGATAAATGAATGAAACAGGTATACAAGTAAATTAAGAAAGTTGAGAGAAAGATATCCAGGAAATAATTCATCTTCCACCATTTAATTACGTAATGAACCGAAGGCGGCCGTTGAACTAAGTGAGAATAATTCTGCACGAAGCTTTCGATGAACATGAACTCCGTGGGGAAAAGCATTGGGCATCACCGTACCGTAAAACGATTATTCTTTCTCGGAAGGCCGTGGAGGAGGAGGAGGAGGCGCGCGGAGGGAGGGAATTAATAACTGGGGAGTGAGTGTATCAGCATTATTAACGCGGCGTTGAATAGGTACATGTTCATTGAAACGACGAGAGCAGAGGGCCGAAAAGTTCGATAGCGATATCTCGAATAATGAAAGCGTCGCGTCGCGACGCCGGATAAATACACACGGCGATCCTTGTGCTACAATCAGATTAGCCGAATTAATTATGATGCCGGGCGGATAAGAACGAGTTATGTAACAATACGATCACCGGGCGCGCTCGGCCGAGCCGCGAGCAACAGTCAGCATTTAACATTTAATTGATGCATTACACTAATTTCATGTTTCGCATTTATCGCGACTCATTAGCACAATGCTGGCCGGCTAATTACAGGCGAAGGGGAGGTGGTGGGGGCGCGGTGCGACCGAGCGAACGAGGATATCTATCCGGTAAAACAGAGAACGGTCCAGATCACCCGGGCAATTAGTAGCTGTAAGATTATAAGCGCAATCAACGAGGACCGGCTCTCATCGGCCTCCTCTCTCTCTCACCGGCGCGGCGGCACACTGATTGCCAAGGCAAGTCGAGTGGCCTTAAAAGGAGGAATGCTTAATTGGATTAAAGCTCTGCGTACTTGACAGCTCCTTGACACTGACTGATGCGCCAATCTTAGTTCGACGTTGTTGTATTAAATAGCAAGTTCAAGGGGTTTCTCAAGTTTGATCGCCTCACTGTAATCCACTGGTCCACCAGGCGTTGACATGCAACCACTTAATGGCGCAACTACTCCCTATAAGGTCCTGTTAACGTCACTCATCTAAGTGTTCAGTTCAGTGCCAGGCAAGTGAGGGGCCCCTTCACGCGCTTCTTTCCCTTTCCACTACTCGGTGGACCCTGCCTGGTCAATTGAGGGCTACTCACTACCCTCACTACCCTGACTATGTACCTGCTAGCCATCTTACCCCTCTCCGCCCCACTCGAGCTCTCTAGCAATACAGCGCGCCAATATTTTACTTTCAAGTTCAAACATTTTTGACGATTTTTATTTTTTTTGGTGGATTTCCCGACCTTCCCCGGGATTGAAATTTGGTGGGGAATGTACCCTTGCGTCAAGGAAGAAGTGATATAAATTTCAGAGCCCTAGCTCAAAGTTTAGGTTTTCACCTATTGTCGACCCTCGAAAATGCTCAATTTTTTCAAGTTTCTCAAAATCGGCCGAACCCGGGATATTTTGATTGTTTTCGTATCAGGGTGGATAGAGAACAAAGAATCCGTGAAAAAAAGTCCCGATTTGCAACGAAAACGGGTCGAAAAACCGTCCAGAAAAGTGCATTTTTGCTCATTTTTAACGGTTTTTATTTTTTTTGGTGGACTTCCCGACCTTTCCCGGGGCTGAAATTTGGTGGGTAATGTTTTTTTGCACCAAGGAAGATACCATAAAAATTTCAGAGCCCTAGCTCAAAAATTTTTTTTCGGCAAATTTTTCTTAAGGGGTACCCCTTCAGATTTTTTCACGATTTTTCGAAGGTTCCCGAACTCGGGTTTTTTCTTCAGGAATCGATTGTTTATGAATGAAAACGGATAGAAAGCAAGAAATCCGTCAAAAAAAGTCCGGATTTCTATCGAAAACATTAAAAAAACTGAATTTACAGTTCGATTTTTTCGGAATTTTCGCTGGTTTTTCCCATATTTTTTGGACTTCCCGACATTTTCCGGGGCTGAAATTTGGTGGGGAGTCTCCCCTTGCATCAAGGAAGATGCGATATAAATTTCAGAGCCCTAGCTCAAAATTTGTTTTTCGGCAAATTTTTCTTAAGGGTTTGCCCATCGCATGCGAGGCTACAAACAGGTTGAAACAGGTCGAAACAGGTCGAAACTCCGGGAGCCTGACTTGGCAGGCGCGGATCGAGCGTTCGCTAATCAGAGATTTACTTTCGCGGAGGCATCGAAGCGTAAGGACAGGAGGGAATACCGGCGGGTGGATGCTCGGAGACGCAACTATGAGAGGCTTCGTTAATTGAGAGCGTTGCGAGCAGCCAAGAAAGTATGCTCGACAATTAATAATCCGTCAAGCATCGAGCGACTAGCTTTATTAAACTCTTGTTTGAAGCGGGCGCGCAACGGTGCGCCAATGCAATGCTAATGAGAGACAAAAAGCGCGGAGGATGCGGTAAATACCAGGCTGCGTTTTTACCGGACTCGCGCGCAATTAGAAGCGTGTATCCTTGAGTTGTAAAAGTAGATCCGCAAACGTATGATCTTTCTTCGAGCGAATTCAACGAGGAAAAGCTGTTACAAATGAACAGTGATTAATAAAGATGAGGATTTCTTGCCGAGGATATTGCTGCCTTTAATAAAGAAATGTGGCAGTAGCTATTAAAAATGAACGAATATTAATAGAAACGCTTAATTATTTACCACTGGCTCTAATAAAAATGAAGTGTAACGATATCGCGAATGAACAACAATAAATAATTCTACAATTCCACCGTAATATTATACTATTTCATAACATATAAACAGCTCTAATAAAGAAGAGTGTAACTATATTAAACGAAAGTCATTACCAGGGAAAAAGGGGCAACGCAAAAGTATCAAAGCGAATGCACCACTCCTCCACACGAGCGTACACACACGCGCTTTTAATCGTACACACACTACGTTCCCACATGCACACCGACGCACTTGCACATATGCAGGTTATAATACAAACGCGCTAGTTGCGCACACAACGACGGGGACGACTGAAAGGTGTCAAGCGGGCGGCGGCGGCGCCGCCTTTTACTGCTGGCGGACCTTTGTTTCCTGGCCGAAGGGGCGGAAGGGGTGGAAAGAAGGGTGGGCGGGTTTAGCAAAGGGGAGTTTTTCTGAAAAATCCTGGCTGCTCCAAGAGTTTTCGAGGCTCGTTACGGCCGACTAATTTGTCGCCCAAGGGAGCGATATCCAGGTGAAAAGCGGCGGAAAGAGAGGCGAGCGAACAAAAGCTAAATCCACCCTCCCACCCCACCCACCTCCAACTCCACCCCCACGCTTCTTCTCTTCTTTTTTTTCATCCGAGCACTTCGAACGACCGCACGGTTGTCGGCGCTTTCGAGAATTCCTCTTTCAGAGATATTCGTTGTCGTGTTTCCGAGACGCATTGTGACCGAGGTCGTGACAGCTCCATGAGTATCTTTGCTGTTTATTGGTCACTGGTAATAAAAAACACGAGGGCACTGCGCTTGATGTGCAGTGGATGATAAAAGTATTGGCACAGCCTGTATTTGTAAAATCAATTTCCTTAAGAACGAAAACTCTCTCCTTTAAGGATATTTGTTTTTACTCCAAGGGGACACGTTCTTGTTGAGGGAAATGTGTTTGTATTTACAGAAGAGAATCTTCTTCTTTAAGAAAATCTTTTCCAATAGGAAAACTGTTGCGTGTGCGAATGCTACACGACAGAATGACTAGTTTTGGAATAAAGCTCATGTTTGCGAATGCAGATTATCGTATCAGAGACAACTCATTCCTACAAGCGCTGAATCTGATTTTTTCGGAATGAATTATGGAATGTGTTACTGTCAGAAATATCATAAAAATACAGAACACGACAATAAATCAAACAGAAATGAAAATTAATTGACCGAGTGTTTTATTCTGGACCAAACTTTATTCCCCAGTCATTCGCAATGATCTGATACTGGCACAACATTCGTTGTTCGAAACGGTATTGAAGATAATTCGATACAGACGTATTCATTCGTCCATACGTGTAACTACTAGAATCAAGTTTCGTTCCATCGAAGAAAGGAGTAACCGTAAAAAGTGGTAGACTACCGACTGAAATAAAAGGAAAAATCTTTCTAACGGTCCATTGAATTTCGATAACAACAATCTGGCAAGTTCGATTGAATAGTTACGAGGCCGAGTATTAGCATGCTTCGATTACAATGGGAAACCACTCGTCGAACTCCCCGAAACTCTCTGTTACAGCACTCGCCAAGTGTATGATTTGAAGACAGGAAATACACACGCTCTATGATGAATTACCTGCCTTTGTATCATCACTATCGATGCTACTGCACAGGATTATGTGTTTGCATCGGAATTAACGATGCTGCTATTGCCCGAATTATGACAATCTTTAACTACAATTATATATTCAACAATTACCAAATATTAATACCTCTTACAATAATTGACTCATTTCAATTTACTTTAGAGAAAATATCAAAAAGAATTGACGGAGTATTCATTATCCTTTAATTTTCAAAAAACGAATTTAACACCACGAATATTCCTTTCGATCGTCATTCATTCGTTCAGTTAAGCGAAATTAAATAGTATCTTTCAACGCATCGAATTCCGTTTTATTTGTATGTCAGAGAGTTAAAGGGATTTTTCGTTATTGCACTATCTGGGACGTTAGATACGCATATGTGTAGTGAAACTTTAAGAGAGATTCAGTGGAACATACGGAGGCTCGCACTCACAATAGGAAAGAAGTGTTCCTCTGTCATGGAAACGTGCGAGTGGCAGCGTGCTCGGCTAGAGCGAGTATAGCGCCAGCAAGAAGTAACGGAAGAGCGATTTTCTCGGGGGAAGCGCGCTGAACTCGGAATTCGCATGACACTGCACCACGCTCTATTAGTCGCTCTCAGTCAGTGACAAGTACAGTAAATCGTACCGATGACAGTGGCGCAGTTTTTCCCCAACATCTGACGCGCTCCGCCGCTGCCGCTAACGTTTGTTCGTTTAACCAACAACAGTAAACACCCAATGAACTATGAATAACGATTCCCCCTCGAATTTCATTAGCAAGCATCGCCTTTCTTAAATGAATCAAACATATGAAAATTTCTGTGTCAATATATTAAAGTAAATTTGCTTTAAGAAGAAAACTGTCTTCCTTAATAAAATTTACTTCCATTTAAAGAGAACTGTTTTCTTCTTTAAGAACATTTTCTACAAATATTGGGCGTGCAAATAGAATATTCGAGGCACTCTGTCGCCGATAATGTTTGTTCGTATAGTCAACAACAATAAACACGAAATGAGTTGCGAATGACGATTCTCAGTTGGATTTCAGTGGCAAGCTTGCCCTTTAGGGTTCTACGTGGCTCAAGGGTCCCGCATAATTTCGGCCGAATCAGCGACAGGAAGCCTCAGCTTGCAAGTTACTGCTAGAGTATCTGTAATGATGATCTTGCGGTTGCCACAGCAATTTGAATATACAGAGAAGGAATGATTCAATTTGTCATGAATGAAACTGAAAGCACCTATTGAATCATATTTTCGTCCTAAGAAAGTAACGAAGCAATGAGAATGTATAAATAAAATGATAAATAATATTCGACACAAGTGTGCAATTTAAAGAAATAATTTTCTGATTAAAACAATACTGTATTACAGGATTATTCTTTTAGCTTCGCTACTCTCGGAACTGTAATCAATATATTTTAAAGACAAATGAAAATGCTTTCGTCTGAAGACTGCGCTGCTTTGAGAATTCATTCTACTTAGAAAATATTTAACAACCAACACAGTTCTTTCCCCCAATTATTAAAGTAAAGTAGGATTACAGTACAAGTAATCAAATTACGTTGTCGCCAACTCGTTAAGATAAGAAACTCTCAGCAAAGGATGCTAAATACTCGTAGATTGTCAATATTGGTAACTAGTGGCGAGTTCCGTAACTGATTTATGCGATTCCCTTTGCTCAGTGATGTGAATCCTGATAAATGGGGCAAACCCCCTTTTTCATCAAGAGTTCGGAATGCTGCGATCGGATGCTGACATTGACCCAAAATTAACGAACCAGAAAAGTCAGCAACCGGTTAAGCAATTCGCCTGTTATGCATGCGGGAATCACGTAATCCTCGGCAATTTATTAGACTTACTTGCTCATGCCCGCCCCAACCTTTCCACGAAAGAACCTCACCGGTGTGATAGATTTTCAATGAATCGAAAAATCGCCACTCCACAATTCGCCACTTCTACTTAACAGTGCCAAGGAATTCTATTTCATATGTTCTACATCGGCGTATCAACCGGCGTATTGCAAAGCTACAATTTTCAAGATAAATTTTCTTGAAGAACTCTCGTTATACTAATTGCGATTTTTATAGCAAAAACTAATTTATTTCCCCGCACGCCGAGTACCCCCATTATTACCATGAAAGTGATCAGTTCCTCGTGACGAGTATACTTAGAGAAACACCGTTAAAGGTTTAAGAAAGCCACCCTAGCATGCCGACACCTCCAACTTCCTGTATCCATTTCTGAGAAAAAGATATCGACCAGGATAAAAGACTCGAATTGAAGAGATCCCGGGGAAAGAGGTGTGTGCGGGAGACGGAAGGGCGGATCGAGTGGAGCGCAGACTGTTCTCCAGTGTTCTCCAGTGTTCTCCAGTGGTTGCCGGAGTTGCCGGCTCGAGGCCGTCACTGGCGACGATGAGGTAAGGATGGTTGTTAGCGGAGGCAGCGAGCATGCATTAACAGTACTCTGGATGGGCCGGTGCTTCTCTGCTTCCCTGATTTCCGTCGACTCCCCCTCCAGGAGACGCCACTGCCAGCGCCTCCAGGAGCATCATCCGCAGAGGGAGACTTCTTTTCGCCGCGTGCTGCTGCTGCCTCTTCTCATCCTCGCAAACTCAGTGGCCAGTGCATCGGCAACCTTCGACTAAATTCCATCCCTCCAGTGAACCTCTCATCTTCAAGCGCAAATTCGCCGCCACTTGCTTCTCATTCTCCACGTGTAATCCTCGCATTCCTGTGCTACGATTCTATCATTTGTGCCTTTCGATCGTTGCGCCTCCAAGATTTGGGGAAGCTTGCCGCCAACAGAACTACTGGAATGACCATGTGGTGCGCGCTCATTGTCGGATTCTGCACGGTTTGTATTTTATTCTTGCTGGCTTTATTGGTGGCTGGTTTTGTTAAGTTTCGAATGAATGGATTGTTGAGTGGGATATTGATAATGCTTCTAAATGCTTCTAATAATTTTCCAGAGTTTATATTTATACTTTGTCCCATAGTTTAATAAGTATTATTTTTATGGACAATAATGAAAAACGAATCTTGCACTAGGATTTTGTTATTCTCGATGTTAAAAAGATAAGTATCTCTAGAATCAATCTGCCAGTGATTGCGAAGATAGCTTCGACGTGAGACGTTCAAAAATGCCGTCAGTGCCAACTAAATAATTCCTTTCCAGTAAAAAAAAAAGTGGTGTGTTCTTTGGGATTCTTGGCGCACGTAACTCGTTAACGTTTAGTGTCAATTTGCCGATATTAAAGACACCAAGAAGACAGATTATTCCCTTTAAGAATCCGAGTGCTTAATTGCTTGGAGACAATGGCTCCGGAACTTCACGCGACAACGCTTTATTTGGTGAAGCGACAGTTAGTCTTTTAATGCCGAGTGTTCCTAACAATTGTCGCTCGTCCCCCGGCGAAACAAACTCGCAGGAGAAGAATATGATTGCCCGAGGTATGAATGGCCCGAGCGTTTCCACTCTCATCGGTCTCGCAAACAAAAGTAAAAAGACTGAATTCCAAGGAATTTACTCTTTTACGGTCTTTTGCCGCCGTGATTGACAACTCGCGCGCCTTATCCTTTCATCCTTTCGAGTTATATCAAGAATCCCAACTCGTTTAACCGCATATTACCTCCAACAAACGAATCTAAATTAACGAATTAATTGAATAATTCATAGCATTTCGCTCTAAATTAAATTCAACAAATATTTTTACCTACTCATAACTTTTGCCAAATGAATCAATTTTATGGAATTTACCACTACGCATTAATTACGTTATTGTTTATACAAACTATCGGATGAGCATTAATAGTCCTCACTTTCCGAGTTGCTCGCGCAATCTGAGAACTTCGTTAGCATTGGTATAAATGTTTGAATGGTCCTGTCGCCAGACAGCAACCTTAACAAGTGTCAAGTATTCGCTTCGACAGAGACGCGATTCCCATCAGATTTCGTGCGCGTCCACCCTCGTCTTCGGCACTCACGGGCGATCGAACGCGCCAGACTAATTTCCCTAAGAGCAATAGCAACGATTTACCCAAGAGTAGCGCGGCGACAGGGAGCAAGCAAGCGAGGGGAATCGGAAAACCAGGCTGACATTGAATCAGAGATGCAAAAGGTGCGGCTCTATCGAAAGTGGCATTCCCCAACGACTAAGGTTTCTCTCGCGCCGATCTTCTCATTTTAATTTCCCAGGACGAGTCGAAGCCACCCCTAATTCGCGATAACCAACGGCGCGTTAATATTTTCCACGAGAATTTCCGTAACACCGAAAGCCATAAATGTATCGCGGTGGAGAGTAATAATCACTTGTAATTTCTGGTATTTATTTCAAACGTATGATCAAGCACTGTGATCATTGAATTTTAGTCAATTTAATTAATTTATTCAATTTAGTCGAAATTCGTGGGAGTATTTTACACGTACTATTCTATGCAACAACTACAGAGTTCTGCAGTCAATAATTACAGTGGGACAGTTATAGTTCTACAGTCATGATATTATAAAATAATACGATGTAAATTTACATCGAAAGCGATATTCCCCATCAAATAGAATTGTTCTCGCGACGATCCCATTTTAATTTGCCAGAACGAGGCCGAAGCCACCCCTAATTCTCGATAACCAATGGCGCGTTGACATCTTCCATGAGAAAGAGCCCCTCCAGGCGTAACGCGACACAGTCCATTCGATAATTGAGTGCGTGCAACTGAATTACAGTGAAACTGTGGAAACACTATTGCCGCGAAGCAGACCGCTTCAGTTGGCTGCTCGGCACACACTGTTATAGCAGAAGGAAACACAGAGTCATAAACCCCGCAAACAACAATTGTTCAGTTTAGGAAGCGGACGGCTATGCCAGATACAAAGGTCGGATAGAAACAGGATTTGGCAACGCGTCCCAAGGAACCGAATGTTCGTTTGAGGGAAAACCGATTTGTCCAGCTGAATGCCGAACACGCTCCCACAAGTGGTAATGGTATTAACTGGTCCGAATCGACAATGATAGTGTAATGACGTTTTAAAGTGTCTTTAAACGTCTAATACCCATGTAGGAATTGCCCACTATGAACCGGATTCCAGTGTGGTGCGCTATATGGCTGCCCGTAGTTGACCCTCAAATGAAATTACATCAGATTCCTTAATCGCGAAGGATCACTAAAATACTAACAAAAGTATTTATCACAGTCCTGATCATATTAGAACCTAACTCCAATTACAAACTCCAACCCACAAGCTAATAAAATCCATTTAAAAATTACCTCAACGCAAATACTTGATTTTTCGTAATACATATCAAATGATGCATAACGAAAACTGGCACAAGTATTCGCGGAAAGCGAGTACACGGCTTTCTTCGAGAATTAGCAAGTTGCACCTGCATAAACACGAGGTCAATGAGGAAACTGTTCTTCCCAATTATACGAGATCCAAAAGGGAATCGCCCGTTACGCGAATACTTGGAGGAAGACACACACGCTCTCTGCTCAGCTTGAGTCATTAAGCGATGTGCGATGCTGCGCGGAATCCAGAAGGATACTAAAAAGAGAGGGAGGGTCGTCGAATGACTGTGAAATTTCGGCTGACCGGTTAACTGTACGGTACTGAAGCGGTGTGGCGACTTTATGCTCGCATGGGACGAAAACCTTATGGTGTCGTAAGGAATTGGCAGAAAAGAGGGATAAAGGGAGAAGGAGCGGGAAACACGCGATCTCCCCGCGCGCACACCGGCAACACTCAGACGCAAGGATGGTTCGTTTCACCTGACAGATTTCGAGCGACCATGCGCTCTCCCGTTACTTTAACGTCTCTGGAGCAGCCGGCAACCTCAGCATGTAGAGCGTCTCGCAAATCTCCTCGCCTAATGGATTTTCCCATAAGTGTTTGAATGCCGCTCGCAAAAGAGCTCGACTGTGACATCAAAGTATCACACTTTGCGCTCGAAATTGCCCAAACTCAATGCACTCCTCTTTGAGTTTTGCGGCCCGTTTTCACCCAAATAGCGTGCAACCTTTTAAAGATATCTTTTGGCCACTTTCATGTCTGTGCGTTTCACGATATTTGTAGGGCGTTTTAAAGATTTTCTGACTAAGACATTTCAAAGATGTCCACACTTTTCTATTTTCAAACTGTCTCTTTTTCCGGCCCGCAAAGACGTCCTGAATATTCCTATCATTTCCAAGACGTTTTTCCACCATCAGTGTTTTATCTGGATTAACTCAACCTCGGAGAATTTTCGAGTAAATTGTTGAGCGGGCAGAGCGTGTGCCAGGGCGCCACGTGTACCCAATCGAGAAAACATTAGCGTTTCGTTAATAGCTTCGACAATTCCCGTGGAAATGCGGCGGTCGACACTCGATTTAAAACAGGCCGCGTTTAAAGTCCGATTAACTTAACAAATTGAATGCCCCTCGATCGTCCGTCCGAGCCCCCAATTTTTTTTTTAACGCACAGATACGCCCGACAATTTCCGTAACACCGAAAGCCATGAATGTGCCGCGGTGCACTAATAATCGTTTGTAATTTCTGGTATTCATTTCAAACCTATGATCAGGGGAGAACTCTGTAATTATTGAATTTCAGTCCATTTCATCAATTTAGTTGATTTAGTCGAAATTTGTGGTAGTATTTTATACGTAGTATTCTATGTAATTACTATTTAGTTCTGCAATCAATAATTACAGTACAATAATTATAATTCTACAGTCATCATGTTATAAAATAATACGATATACAGGGTGATTCACTTGCTTTTGAATCAGAACTCTCCTAGCCCTTATTTTTTTGGTGGACTTCCCGACCTTCTCCGGGACTGAAATTTGGTGGGTAATATTTTTTTGCATCGAGAAAGAAGTAGAAAAAATTCCAGAGCCCTAGCTCAAAATTTTTTTTTCGGCAAATTTTTTAAGGCATACCCCTTCAAAAATTTTCGATTTTTCGAAGGTTCTGGGACCGGGACGAACGCTTGATTTTTCGATTACTCGTGTCTCAAAACGGATAAAAAACATAAATGTTGTGGGGGAAATGCCGGAATTCTGCCTAAAACACATGGAAAACCGATCTGGAATATTTCATTTCCGCCGTTTTCCTAATGTTTTTGGCACTTCCCGACATTTTCCGGGGCTGAAATTTGGCGGGGAATGTTTTTTTCCATCGAGGAAGAAGTAGTAAAAATTCCAGAGCCCTAGCTCAAAATTCATTTTTTCGCAAATTTTTTAAGGTATACCCCTTCAAAAATTTTCGATTTTTGGAAGGTTCTGGGACTGGAACGAAAGCTTGATTTTTCGATTTCTCGTGTCTCAAAACGGATAAAAAACATAAATGTTGTGGGGGAAATGCCGGAATTCCACCTAAAACACGTGGAAAACCAATCTGGAATATTTCATTTCGATGGTTTTCCCTATGTTTTTCATACTTCCCGACATTTTCCGGGGCTGAAATTTGGTGGGGAGTCTCCCCTTGCATCAAGGAATATGTGATATAAATTTCAGAGCCCCAGCTGAAAAAAAAATTTTCCCCATATTTTTGGCCACCGAAAATATCCCATTTTTGGTGGTGATTCAAAGGCAAGTGACTCACCCTGTACATGTACATCGATATATATTTATACGGCTTGCAAAATACGAATTACAAAAACGCGAGCGAGAAATTCCCAAGAATAATCAAACGATCCAAAAAACAATCGAGCGTTCTCCGAAATCCAAGAGACATATCCCTTTACTTCCAAAACGCATTCTAGAACAAACTACCAATTCCCAGAGGAACTCATCTGGGAACTGGGCCGCAAGGAAGACCAACTCTTGCTCTTAAACACGTTCAGCGTAATTCCTCTTTCTGCTTTGCCGCTTTTTATTACACGGCACGACTGCTCCTTAGCTTCCCCGAGAGAGAATTCGCTCGTTCTCTCCCTTTCTTTCTCTCTCTCGCTTTCTCTCTGCTCTTTCCTCCACCGCTTTCGGCGGCATTCGTCTTTCTCGCTCTCTTCCTTTCGCTGTTCATTAAACGACGTAATTAAAGATCGGCGAGGCCGGCGCGCATTTAATTAGCCTGAGAGCACGCGCCCAATACTTCCTGCTTCAATTGACGCGATGAGCGGGGCCTGCGAGCCTAATTGATTGGTTTTATTAAATTTTTGCGCCCTCCGCACCGGCGTCATTCGGAAGCATCGCTCGACAGAGAGCCGCTCGCAAGCAGAGAGAAAGAGAGAGAGAGAGTGAGAGAGAGGACACCCAGTCAATTACTCTGCCGAGTGCGTCGGGCGGAATAAAATATTTAACGGTGCAGTCCTTGCTCTATCTCATTAACCGATGTAATTAAGCGCTGTCCGCTGATGTATTAGGAGAACGCCCGATGAATAATGCACAATGACCACCCGTCTCTCTTTCTCTCTCTGACTCCGTCTCGCCCCTCTCTCTCTCCTCGTCGAGAAACACCGACGTAACACACCTGCCGCGATCTTTTTTTCCCACGACTATTCTAGGCCGTTACTACTCGTATTGAAACAACTAAAAAGTATTGAATCTCTAAAGAAAATTGATTATTATAATTTATCTCCATCGTATGTGTGTGAAAAACCGTGTGAAGTAATCATTTTTGCCTATTTGGAGTGTTGGATGATTGATTTTGTTGGGTTTGCGTGGAGATTTTTTCATGCAAATGTTCTTACAAGCAGGAAACATTCTGGTTGAAGATAATTTTGTTTTCTTAACGAGGAAACTTTCTTCTTTGTCACTAACAGTACCGGTTGTTCGTTTTTACAGCTATTTTTACCGTAAGCCGTCAAATGACCGGTTATGAAACAAAGGTTGTATTCGTCCCATTCGGGGGACAGCTAATTGTGAATTTAATGCCAAGGCAAATGCACAAAGTGGCATTTGGATAACAATGCAAAAGAATTTGTTGGTACGAATCTTGAAATAATAATGCCTTTAAATGAACAAAACTAGCGTTAGGAATGAGCGATATATCGGAAAGAGTTTGGACAATGTTTGAATGACTGGGGTGATGAATAGAGCGACTTCCTCACCGGGGAATTCCGCTTGGCCAATTACGTATATATCGGCGAGAGTAAAAGTTTGCAGTCGCTCGTTTGCGGCCCCGAAACTATCGGCAAAGCTCTGCCAGTGTCATCGTTCGTTAATGAGATTGATAAACTCTCGCGTGTTCCTGCACGCAAGCTTTGTGTACAGACTGCTTGCACGGAACAGTTAACAGTGTCAATCGGACGCTTTTCCGAAAAATCACCAAGAAACATCACACTTTAATCTCTGCTTTTACTGCGCATGGCGAATTGCAATCTTCTATTCGATAATTAATCAACTAAACGACCATTATAAGTTAACTAAATTGTGGCAATTGGTACCACAAATAATTCAGTTCAAACAGTATTATTATTAACTCGCGATTAGACGAGTTTTTTACGAAGCAAACGGGACCCGAGCCATATTATACCATGCGTTATTCAAAACTATTTATAACTAACATCAAACACAATAAAAAAAAAAACAATTCGATCCACCCAATAATTATTATTATCCCGAGACTCGTTAATCTGTCAGTCCAACTTGTACTTAACCGCGAAACCGGAAATCTTGCAAACTCCCAGAGCTCGGACGTTCACCAGGCCTCGAATATACGTAGAACGCGGAAGTGGAGGGAATTTTTCAGTGCAGAAAGAGTTGGTGGAGGAAAGGATAGGCTGGGAAAAGAGGGATGGCGGAAAGGCAGCAGTCATAGCAGGTGGTGATATCGGCAAGGATGATCATTAAAGCCCGGTGCCCGACCTCGAAATGTCGATCGGTGCTTATCGACGTAGGGCCGAGCATGACCCGCGCTACGTTATAACCGTGTACACTCCAACAGACAGCGTGCAACACGCCACCATAAACCTACAGGCTGATTCACTTGCCACTGTAATACTACTCTTAAACTTATATTACCCTAACATAAGACAATTATCCATTATTCATTCATTTTCATTTTATACTATAATATATTCTAATTATTTCTAATTTCCCAACCTTTAATATAAATATTATAAGAATATCAGTTATAAACTCGAAACTGGTTGGTTAAATTTAACTATACCTTGTAAAATATTCAAATAATAACTACTTTACATTAATCCAGATAAACTGAATGTTTTAATATTCTCACTCGAAAAATGAAGCTCAACCATATACGCGATAAGAGCTCAGATGTGTAATGCCAATTCAGACTTCAATGTCAAGTGAATCACCCTGTACGTAGGCTTAGCACCATAAACCCAGACATTGCGCCATAAACGTAGACAGAGAGCGGCGAGGATGCGAGGAACATGCCTCTCCGCCGAGGTCGAAGAAGGCAGTGTGTGCTCGCCCGATGAGCAATGCAGCTCCGTATATGCTACGCATAACGAATATATCTCGTGCGAGAGCACCAGAGCGTTTCGTAACACCGTTACTCTTATTGAAGTCTCTCGCACGAGTCTCCTTCACTCCTCTTACTCGCCGCAACTGACCGACTCTTTCTCTCTTTCTGTCTGTCTGTTTGTCTGTGAGGGAGTTTGACGCGAATGAGTTTTAAGTGCTGCCTTCATTAAGTACGAATGTTGGCGAAGCTGAATCTTTCATTAAATCCGTCCTGGAAGATTCCTGGGATTACCTAGGGAAATCCGAACTTGGGACTTCCCTAGTCAGGCCCGAGTGGGACCGAATTGAGCCAATCCTTCCTTGTTATTAGCATTTTCCAATTTCCTCTATTTCTATGTGTGAATTATAGAGGCTATGCATAGAGGCAATAAGTACGTTTACATTTCCCGAAATTTGCCGAAATTTCCCGGGAGAGCGTGTGCATGTATGGACGCGACGATGACGATAGCAGCACATGGTAATGATTATCAAGGCTGAGAGGCCGCGCGCACAGCATGACTCGTGTGCAGGATGCATCGGCGGCGATCTTGTGTTAATTAGGGCAATCGCCTCGACTCTGACACCACGCCGATATAATTAACACGTTCCTTTCAGCTGTCGATGAGTTAATGCCTCCGGCGCACAGATTTCTTATACTCCTATCTCAGACTTCCTTCAAATTGAACTCATTAAAGCCGCTTAATCATAACTCTTTGATTAAGAATTGCGAGCTCTAAATGTTGCTTAGCAGAAAATGCAGAGGATAATCAAAGTGTTCGCGCGCGCTCTTTTTCTCGGAGTAAATTTTCATATAGAAGAAAATTTACTTTCGAAAATATTGGTATGCGCATACCTTTTTTTACTTAAAAGGTAAACTTTGAGAAAGCACAATTTAGAAAATCAAGTCTCTTCCGGCTTAAGAAAGAAATTTCTATCGTGAGATTTTGCCACGCAAAGATGTAGCACTTCAACATACGTTTTGCAATGAGAAGTATATATTCTCAAGTCGAGTCGGCTTTCTTACAAAGTAATAGCACGCGGAAAGTCATACCGTGAAGAGAATTAATCAAGGTTGATACAACGTTTTAGCTATTAGACGAGAATTATTCATGGCGCATAGGGTCTAGTGAGGAGTCATGATTCGAATCGACTCTAATTGGAATTACAAGCAGAGCACAAAAGAAGAAATGCTGTTAACTGTCGGCGTACCACTTGTTCGTTAAGGCAGCTGAACGACTGTAACAGTATCTAACAACTCTGTTAACGAGGAGTCGTAAGCACTTTAATACCAGCAGTGCAATGTAACAAGTGGAGCTGTATAAAGCACACAACTTATGCATTCTTAATACTTGATGCTTCATTTATAAGCGCAAGAATACACCGGCCACTTAGCCTGCGAAACTACCTGGCACGTGCCATAAAGAGAAGCGCTCGCTCCATTAAGAGAGAACCGCTCTCCTAAAGCTCGAGAAAGAAGGAAGCTCCGAGCGGCAAAAAGTCAAGTTTGAATAGGCAAGCGGGACAAAACGTGCAGGCAGTCCTGAGTGACTTTAAATGACTGTCGAGTGGATGTCTCCACACACGCCTATTTCCATTCCCTTCCGCAAATGACGCGTTAAGTTATGTTAAACGATTTCATCACTCCCATCAACTTTCCCTCTCCTCCTCCCATTCCCGGACTAGAACCACTCAAAGGATTCGAATTACACGACGAGACTCTAATTCGAAAAAAGTCTCTCATTCGCGCCCCAAGGAACAAACGCGACGCTAAATCCCCCTGAAAGGCAAACGTTCCTGTAAACTCTCTTTTCAATGTACCAAGTTCCACACAAAAGTATCTTTCGCACGATCCACGCTCTACAAAGCAGATCCTCCGCGGAAAATCGTAATGACGAATAGAAAAAGCAAACTAAATCGCGAGTAAATTAAAGAGATAAATAAACAGCGCGCAAACCGCGAGCTAATGATTTATTTAGAAACTCGAATAAGCACTGGTTTTAAAAAGCAAGTCCCGCTTGCGGAACGGAACAAAGCAGACTAAATCCTATTGAAACCCAAACATTCGAGTATTCTCTCCGTGAAAACTACGTAGTTCCATAGAGAAACTATCTTTTGTGCGATCCTGCTTCCACAAAAGGTGCCCCGGCAAACAAAACTAACGATACCGACTAAACGAGTGAACGAATCAAACGGCGCAAGATACAAATCCCGACTACAAAGCGTACAAAAGGTATAAAGGGTGAAAAGAAATTAAATGGGGAATTGGCATGACCAGCACCACCCACCCATCGATGCTTCAAGCATTCCTTGAGTTTGGCTGACTGAGTACGTTGTGTTCATATGAACACAGTAAAGTTTGCGAAAATGAAAAACTTTGAACATCTTCGAAATATCCTAAAAATGTGCTAAGACGTGCACAAATGAAAATCTCATAAAGAATACGTCTTTAAAAGACTGTGTGCTATTTGGGATAGCATGACTAGCATTAGAGTATCCTCGGAATGCGAGAACTCCTCGCATTGACAGGGAACACTGTCAAACGATGCTCGCTCGAGGATAACTAGGGTGAGCTTCCAAGAGAGAAGGAGAGTGTATTGGAGAACTGAGAGGAATCCGTGGGTCAAGATTCCAAGGACGAGAGACTGTGGCGAGTGTCGATGGAGGATTGGAAGGAAAGGCGTGTTCTGGGTGCGGATGGAAATGATGGGGTGTGCATGGTGGTATTGTTTCAGGTTGCGGCGGCGCTTGGCCAGGATTACGAGGTTTCCGACATCCAATGCAGCGGCAGCGGATCGGCGGCCGATCTCCTCACAGCCAAGATCAAAAGGCCGGTTGGCTTCAGAGGATCGCCGCTCTTCGCCGACGACAGGTCCGCCAATCCTCTCACTGACATACACTGCCAGATCAGGCCGGATCCCAACGATCCTCAGGAGGATAACTACTTCCTCAAGGTGACTGACTTCTCGAGATGCGGCATCTTGAAGAGGAACGTGAGTCATCGATTTGCTAGCCCTCTCGCTCCACCGCACCACCACCCCACACACACACACACACACACACACACACCCCTCAGTTACGCCCGACCTCTGATAATACACCTCGAGCACACCCCACCACCCAAATTGGGACGCACATACTGACCATTCAGCCTCATTTAACCAGAGATATTGGCAAACCCGAAAATTAGAAAGTTTTCTACAACTGTAAAGAAGCTTAAGGAAGAATCGCACAATTAATAATTGGTCACAGTAACTTAAGAAAGTGTTACACCATCACAAGAGAGATTAAACTCAAATGTAATGTGTATAATGAAGATTTATCTGTTAACTACAACAGAAACAAGTGCAAACCAAAGACAAACATAAATGAGACTTTCAACACAACGGACAGTGTGATAAATATAATAAGATAATATTATAATAAGAAGTTTACAAGTTCAATATTACCCCGGTAAAAATTCATTCTGCTGAGAATGTAATAATGACTCGCGGAGAGTTGAAGCACAATATCAAAGTCAGAGAACAATTGAAAATCGCAACTTTTTATTATTTAGCAAAACTGCCAAACAATGTTTCGCCGAGCACGAATATCATATTAACAGTCAACTGCTGCCAAATAATCAAAGTGCTCAACGAAGCGAAAGAGATATCAAGAGTACAACTTTTACGCCAACATTGCATTTTAATTCAATTTCATGGGAGCCAAATAAAGCTGCGAAAGAGCCGGCCAATTTATTGAAAACGACCATCGAAATTTACTGCCGTCGGCTAGCATTACTATAAGCTGATAATCAAAATTTATTAAACTTCCATTATATTTTATCTCTATTTATTTATCACACTCTCAATGCACAAGCGAGCACGCCGGAGCGTGCTTGATAAGTGAATGCAATTGATTAACCGTTACCCTGTGTAATTAATAATTTGCCAAACTAGTTTCGAGGAAACTTAAAAAATGAATGACGAAGAATTCAACACAGGTAAATGGTAGCACGTATGTAGCACGAGTACTAATTCATTATTAATACAAAATTAGTTTTCCACCATTGGTTGACTTGTTCATTACTGAAAAATTATATTATACTCGCCTACCGCGGCGTAAACATTGCCATTAAACTTACTAGCCCTTTACACATATACTGAATAAATGAAAGTAAGTACTAGCACACCCAGTATTTTTAGAATAAATTCTATTAAAAAAGAAAACTGTTTTCTTTAAAGAAATTTATTTCTCCTTTAAAAGGGCATTTTCTTGCTCAGGAAAGTGTAGTTCCATTCAGAGAGAAGAGTTTTCTTCTTTAAGAACATTTTTTCTAATGAAACTGGGTATGCAAATACTTTTTGTATACGTGCACAACCATTTCTATGTTATTCCTCTTTTAGTTTGGTCAAATGACTAATTGCCAAATTAATACGATAACTATTGCACACAATAACAGTCAGACAACAATAACAAAATGATATGTTGTCACTTTTACTTTTAACAAGGACATATTAACATAACAGTCAGTGTACTGTATTAGTACAAAATCATAAATCGTAAATCAACGTTCATTTGTAATAGCAAGTATTGCACTTTCATTTTAGTGCAGACAGTCACAATTAATAAATAAACAGCACATGTACATATATAAACAACTGGTAGGATCAGTGTGAAAGAGGAAAGAGGTTACTCACTGTTAACAGGGTTTCATACACTTGCGCGTCTGGTTCCCGGCGTTTCCTGGCGTGGTGATGCTGGCTGATCAGGAGCTGATCCTGATGTGTCGACCACCGGAACCAACCTTGCTCCGCCACAAAGCTGCTGGTTTCGCAGGCACCTTGTAAGTCCCTCGTTCACCCACACTCAGCCCGGCTCCACCTGAAACAAACACGTCTAAACAGTTAGACCCAAATCTATGCCTCTCATTCCTATCAACGCCAAACCCTCCGTGACTACTTACTCGGATTCCCATTGGTCAATAAACAGCAAGTGGACACGGGAAATTCCTAACCCAAACAATTCGTGTCTTAAAGATGCTTTCTTTATGTAATTTTCACGTACAGGTTATCAACGTTTAGCACTTTGTGCACAAATAAAAGACAAATTGGCAGGAATAAATACGATAAAGCTATCACAATTCGTAAAATAACTAGTTGGTAACAACTCTTGCTAATTCGAATGCAAACTCAGCACCTTGTATTTCAAATAGATTTCTCCTCCGTAGTACTGTATAACAAAGATAAACTAATTAAGAGATGAAATAGTATTAATCCGAACCAATTGATTTTAGCCCGCACGGTGCGAGGGTGTCAGGCGTGGTAGAAGAAACTCCGGGTCGTCTTGAGTACGAAGTAGCTCTGTACCGAGAGGCAACGGGAAACGTATCGGACGCGTCCGGTTCGCAAACTGTGGACCAAGCAGTACCAATTGGGACAAAACTACAACTACGAGCGCGCATTAGCTCGGAGAGTGCTTGGGGCTACATTAAACTATTGGAAGTGACGGTGAGTCCGGATCCGGATCAGCCTCACGCACAGGGCAGTGTGGTACTGGTGAAAGACGGCTGTAGAAATCGAGATTTCGCCTCGATCATCCCTCATCAACCTGCGAGATACCGCGAGAGGAAGAATGAGGTATTCTTGGACTTCGAAGCGTTCTTGCTGAGTTCAATGCGAGAGCGCTCCACCCTCTGGATTCACTCACAAATAAAAGCCTGCATGGAACCACAGGATTGCCAACCGGTAAGGACATAATTTGCGGTCTCGCGTACTGCAACTCTGCTTGGCAGCCTGGCCACTGTCGGAATCAACGAACGCTTCACCCTTTGTTGACCAGACGTCGCTCCGGAATGTTTATTACCTGCTAGCTACCTGCGAACCTCGCTGAACAATCCTGTTTCTATTATTGGAATTTGCCCGCCGGTTGTTATATCGGCCGGAGCGCCGGCCAAATTTACCTACCAGTGGCCGTTCAACTTCAGCTTTATGCGAATTCCTCGCAAGCTACCGGAACGATGCCCTCAGTCGGCACGAGTGAATTCCCCTCGCACAAAAAGTCTTATGTAAATACGCTGGGGTTACCTATGCGTGTATCCTGCGAGAACGCCCGGTTCAAAGAAATACCTATCGTAAAAAGCTCGGCTTTACGGCTGTAACACATGATTTATTAGACTTTCATCTTCTTTTGTATGTCGGAATTATTCGTGTTCATGGAAATTTAACTGCTCGAAGTTCTGGAGGTATGTGTGTCATGTATTATCTTGATAATAATTTTCAAGGACTTCTGCCTCGATTTATTCGAACCAGCTGGACATGGGAAAAGAAGGAAGAGATTTTCAGAAGATCATACCACCGAACTTCTACCCGAACCCGAACGATTAATGAAGAAGTACAATGACTCTACGCAGTTTACAAAATTCAAAGAGAACATCGAGTATACCGTAATGATGCCCGATGGTATGTTTCAATATGAAAGTTTCCCAAAAACATGTAAATCGACTGTGATTACTACGTTCTACTTAATATGATTCCAGAGCTTTATGAGAGGGTCACTGCTGGCCTTGAAGGAAGTTGTGGCAATTTTCTCTACGTTGCCACTGGTTTGGGTGCCCTGTTGGTTCTGTCAGCGTTTATCATGTGCTACCTGGCATCCCGGTTACACAATCTTTCGTCCATCGTGCCGCAAAATAAGATCGACGATTTGGTGCGAGACCGTACCAGGAAGTATTGCGAGGCGGCACCTGCCTACACCGGTCGATCTACTGTGCAATAGAGCACGGCAAACCTGGCATTCATTGGTGCCGATGACTGTCTAATAGAAGACTACAAAATACCGAATTGATGAACACATATTATGACTAATGCTCATGAAATATTCAAATTGTGAAACATTGGAAGAAACGCTTTTGTACAACAGTAGTTTAGTAGTCCAAAGCTTATGACGAATCATTGAATATTCTGCAGCAATGTTTCCTAAATGTCTTTCATTCCTCAATGCTTACGTGGGATAATCGCGTGATGTATTGTCCATGGGATTCATTAATTATTTATTAAGGAATGCTAATACCGCACGAAATGCCACTTGGGAAACATTGGCTTACGATTGAAAAGCGATAGTAATGACATTATTGTAGAAGGAAATACTGCACTCCTGGATCTAACACCCTGAAACACAGTTGCAATTGAATTTTTATAGCACTACTCTCGCTCTGACACTTTCAAGTTTTTAATGCATTAGGAACAATACAATTGAACTGACACGATGAACAGATACGTCTCATTTGAGAAATGCACGGCTATCAATTTCCCCCCTTCTCACGGATATGCGGTCTCAGCTGCTGTGACCGACTTAACAAACGTGCAATGCTATTACGTGACCTGATGGAACCCAGCGACCACATTGATCGCTCCAATAAGGATTATAGAATTAGCACTAAGATTAATTGTACTAGGATTAGAGCGTGGCCGCCGTAGACCACGATCGAATCGGGCTTCTGTGGGTAATAGATTTCGGCACTGTGTAAATAGCCGCACCGTTCTAGGATTCTTACGCGATGGAAACGCCGCTCGCACGATTACAATCGCGCTGAAGCCACGCGTCAGATAACCGTCCGAAAGAGTTTGGTGAGGTAGTCGGAATAAGTTCTACGGAAACTGTCAAACTGTGTATATGACTGTATACAATAATTATTTATTATAAAATAAACGTGAGGACTAAGCAAATGTTACGCGCTATTGTTATTTGGCCTGTGAAGAGCCGAAATTGCGATACTGCGTTCTCTGTAGATTAACGGCATCTCGCAGTGGCACTGTGATAGTCTATAAGACAAGAACAGCTTCTAGATAGCATAATAATGTGCGAGAACAGCGTGCTTGATACGCGTACATGCTCACACGTGGAGGTCACACGCCTCACACCATGTGAGAACGAATTGCGTGCTCGCCGCTTAACGACGGACACACGACAATTTTGTATTAACGTGCTGTGGATTGGATTAAATTTGCGGACCTGCCCGCAAGTGTGCAAGCAAGCCGACACGATACCAAAATAAATCAAGCGTGAATTTTGCCCGACCGACACGACTCGCGCGTCAAACCCGCATATACAAATATCTTCGTCATCTTTGGTTCACAATGAATTCCATTTACATTAAAAATAGCGCATCGGGATGCATCGCGCAGTCTAGCACTCTCGTGGCTCCTCTTCCACAGTCCATTCGCTCGCATATACATTTATAAAGTTAACATCAAGCTCCCATAACAATTAATCTAACTCGTCCATTACTGCAGAAATCTTCTTGCATACTTCTATATTAGCTAAGAAGAAATTTAATTGAGAAACTCGATATCACATATTAAGAATCAAGGTGTCCTAGCTCTCAGCTAACTTTGGTTTTGCGAGCTTGATGTTAGATATCGAACCATTGCCACTCGCTTCCCACGAAAATAGAGTATGGTACTTTAAAATTGCCTATCATTATGTACACAAGCACATCTCATCCGCAACATGCACGCACTCCGATTTTCATATCCGTCGGAAATCACTCGCGAATAAGCGAGCAGCTAACTGATCGGAGCTAGACTTGCTTTGGCATTAAATAATTCGTGGTTTTATGATTACTACTCCTCAATCGTATATACAGGGCGATTGAAGAGAACAAAACGTCGATCAAGTTTCTCGCAAAAGAGAATTATCATCTTCATACAATAAAATTTATATTTACCCAATTTGGTCAGTATGTATACGCTCTTGGCTTTCTCGTGATAACGATGGATTTTGCCAGAAGTATCATACTAAAACATATGCAAAATAATAGTCAGTTATTTAAAGTTTTAGGTCGCTCCTCCTATTCTACAAATGTATGTCACCTAGAATATGTAACGCTTAAACAATGGAATATAATCGTAAAGTGATGGTACACTTAGCTCTAAATTACAACTCAAAGTCATGGTAACCGAAATTACGAATTTAAAAAATTCCTTTCAATTTAGTTGATATAATTTACACATATTTATATGAATGTATATATATATACGTCTATCGTCGTTGTGTACGCTTCTTCGTTGGGTCGTGTTAAGTGAAAAATAATGTTTAAATATTCATTCGCCCATTTTAAGTAGCTATTCATAATTCATTGCGGATATAGAAAGCACATATTCATAATTTATTTAAAAGAAATCGAATAACTTAATAAACCGTGTGACATCTTATTTACATAGAACTTTCAGAGATTAGGATTATCACACACTTCGGGCATACAGCGAAATTACTCAGTTCTTTCATCGTTCTGAGACTTCATGAAGGCTTCATAAGCGGCAAGTTCTTTTTTCTCCTTCTTTAAATTTCTATCTTCATATTCCAACCTGTAATTAGACGCTAGATCAACACGTGGTAGGACTGGTCTATGCTCTCGGGATATGCAAGGATAATCTTTTCTTGATTAGAAAACACCGAGCAACTATACATTAACAATACAACACGCCCATGAAAGAGAAATAATAAAACAGATGCATGAGATATTATTCAGCAGCAGTCAATTGCATATCCCGTCTAGAAAGCGTGAATTGATGAATGACAAGAAAATATAAAGCAAAATAAGGAAAAAAGGTGTTTATTATAAATCGAACGGGTGATTACAAAACAGCACCATTCGGCGACCGGAGGCTCAAACTCTTAATTATCGTGTGAAGTTCACTTGACCTAGGAGATAAAATAGTTCGTACAGTACAGTTTCTCCTAATTTACAGGATGGTATCATCTACAGCTAATATATGTAAAAAGAATATGAAAAAGAATTGCAACTCTGTATATTCTCCTTAATACTAAATTATCTAGCTGCCCATATAATTTGTCTCTAATAAAGTACGATTTTCGTCGCGCCAAGAATATCGTAGGCCAAGTAACAATGCGAAATGTTGTAAAAAGGACCATGCATGCCTGCAGTGAATTATGTATGAAATTTGTACAAGCTTAGTTGTAAAATTCATCTATTTTTAATACTACACAAAATTATTAATCACGATTATTACTATCTTAAATAGTGCGACAATACATGAAGCATTCATAAATAAATATACAGTAGTACAACATACCTGTGGAGGATTATTCTTTCAACAATTTTTTCTGTAGTCATATCATTACCACTGTCCAACAATTTGAACATATTCTGTCTCTTGGGTTCTCTGTATGGATCTGAGCCATCTTCACAAGGCATTATGGGAGTTTGTCCATGGCACACAATGGACACATTAAAATGCTCCATCAGGTCCTTTGTAACTGCATATGGTGCTCCAATAACCACTTCATTAACATACTGCAAAAATACAAAATAGTATATAAAAATCCTGCCCTTCTTAAGTTTCCTATGGTACTCATCCAGATTTCCACTTACCTTACAAGCTAACACACTAAGCACTCTTTCATGAAGATTCATGATTGGGTGATTGCCACATTTGTACCGGTTGACTGCTGGGTCTGTGTGAAGGCCGACTATTAAGTAATCACCTTCCTTCTTTGCCACTTCCAGGAAGTCTAAGTGACCAACATGGAAGAGATCAAATGCTCCTGCCACGTAAACTATCTTATCTCCTGGCTGAGGGCTCTTGCCATCACTAAACTGAATGATCTTTTGGGTGGTGGGCAAGAATTGCGAACAACCGGTCCAGGGACTTCTTGCAGCCTTGTCTTGGCCCATACTTTTACTTGGCTCCCTATCAACACTGTATTCACTATCCCCTTGCCTAAAGTGCTGTCTGGTCATTAACAACATTCTTCCTACCAAATCTGTTGTAGATACTCCAGCTGTTCTTTGAACCTCTCTGTAAGATGACAATATGCATCAAATAAAATTGCTATAGATATGATAAAGCTTTCCATTATAAAATACATACCTGTATCTTCCAGCTGCCTTAACTAAATGGTAGGTATCAATTCCATCTGCAGTCATGGTAATATCATCCCCATGAACACAGAAATCACAGTTGTATTTGTCTAATGTTTCTAATGTTGTGACATACGGTGCACCTTCTACCACTTCATCAACCCATTTAATGCCACGGACCATTTTATACCTAGCAACAAAACATTGGTTTGTTCCATCTTATTTGTCATTGGTATGACTGTAAAATGAATCATTACACTCATTTTGGAATCAAACATTCCATTATCTATTCTGTTCCATGCTAAAATATGCCAACTATTCCAAAGCAATTACTATCTAATGCAAAAAATGGAGTTAACAGAGAATGAGATAGTACTGAAATGATACTAAGCTCACAGCCACATAAATAGGAAGTGACACTTGACTAGAAAGGATAAGATACCAAGTCTGGTATGTAGAGAAAGTGGCAATGGTCTATATACAACAGTCTTTACAACTCTACCTATATTCAATAAAACTTGACCTCAAACATCAAGGTTTCTTTGGTATGCGGCTATTCATTATACGAACAAAGTTTGAACCCTGCTCTGTCATAATTCATACAAAAAGAAGCACTGTGTGCCACATAACTCTTTGTACGAGCCAAGTGTAAAACTATAAGATAAGTTCAATAAAACTGATAATAGCACTACAACGCTTGTGTATGAGTATACACATACAGAGCGACTGCATTGCACCAATAATTATCCTGACAAGAGAGTGGAAATGATAATCCGAGAAAATACTGCGTGCAAGATAAAATAAGACGATTCATAATAAACGGTTCGAGTATAAGTGTGTCGTAATGATACCTCTCCTGCTCGGTAAAAACCGGCGGCCCCTTGTGCTTCGTAATCTCCTCATCCGTGTGGACGCCGACGACGAGGTAATCGCCGAGGGCTTTCGCCTGCCTCAAGGAGTTCGCGTGGCCAAAGTGAACCATATCGTAACTGAAAAAGCACAATCATCGTTCGCTGATACTTGACACGAGCAAGCAGAAGTTCGCCGGTGCGAGTTCCGCTGGGAGTTTCCGGCTATGGTTCGACTACCGCGTGAAAATATACCGGACGCCCGAGCCCGGTAATCTTCCACTGCTAAAGCGAATGAGGGGCGGCCTTCCTCGCGCAATCTGACGCGTGATAAATAAGTGTGAAGCAGCTCGAAAGCGATTCTACGCGAATCAAACACAATCGGCACGCGCATCAGCCTGTTAGCGCACTGTCACGAATTAAGATAAGAGCGCGGCTGTCATCGGCAATTGTAATTCCAAACTTTGCATCGGTTCAACATCCCAATGGAAAACGCGATCACCTGTCACAGTGTCGTCGTGTCAGTGCCGCTGTGACACGTGAAAAAATGCGGCCTCGCTTTCGTTATTTATTGAAGTGATATCACTGCCAACTCACCATCCATCGCACCATACTCGCACTTCCCGACGATTTTCTGTCATAATTCTCGATCGAATCGAATTCTTCTCGATCGGACACACTGACGTCACCAACCCGTAGGTTCACGCGAACACGGCGAGCTAAGTTCTTGAAATGTAGTGCGCGCGACGTCGCGCCATTCGTTTTCATCAGTCAGCCCACTCTCCCACCAACGCGCACTCTCCTCTCGTCCCTCTTCCTCTCGCCAGCTCTTTACTTACGCCGCCAACCTGTGAAGATCGGTGACGTTCGAGGCTGACGTCACCCCGACATGATACTCGAGCCTAAGGGCGAGGTCAGCCAAAGGGATGACACGAAAAAATGGATACACCGCACTTTATATTTCATGCACTAGTTCTTTCTGTGCCAATGCTACTCGTCCCGTGTCACGTATGGAACGTATGGAACGTACTGTCCGAATCGTCGTACCACAATTTATTATAATTGACTAAAAACGAAGAGGAAATAGCCTTTTGATAGCTTTCACCTTGACCTGTTTTAAAAAACAGAATACGCGTTCCCGAATGATTGATTTCTTATACACAGTCCATGATGCTGCTTTTTCTCGAGGAAAGGAACATGTAAATTGCATAATCCTTTTTTTCTCAACTGGTCTACTTGGCTAAAATACAGTTAAAGATACAACAGTAGAGGGTTGAATGCAGATTGTATTTGTGGAAATTCGGTCTTACATGTATTCATATTGTTAAATAGATTGTACGGAGAAGACTGTTCGATTTGCTATGTAGAAACCTTTTCGCGCACCTGCGAGATCGGCTGAGTGTACCTAAGTGAGTCGAAAAATAGATTCACGGAATTTTATGCAATAGAATACACACCCGTCCCCGCAGGGACGCATCACTTGTACGAGATTTTTCATGAAAAATGCCTATTACTGAATACAAGGTATGCATCTTCGGCAGACACAACAAACTTGAGGATTTGGATGTGATAACAGACTACTAGATTAGACCTACATGTACAAACGCTATATGTATGTATGTGAATGAATAGGCAAACTCTGACCCGGTCGCCTGATTCGCGATAAACTGTTCCAGCCAATGAATATAGAGAACAGCGTCTCTTATGTATTTCCTTGATTATTCTTATCGCTGCGTCATAATTGGCGCTAACCCCAGCGTAGCTAGACACTCAACAATTTTCCAATAATTGACACACACAGAGAATATATCGCGTTAATGCGAACATGTATGTATCTACTGGCTCGTACTGCATCGCAGCTCACGAAAACAGGCCAGGGTTGCACATAATGAGATTAACTATCCTGGGATAGTTACATCCATCAAACCGATTATACTATTCAACCTACCTAAAGTAACGTCGAACAAAACTAACGAAATACTTGTTTCTCTGTCGATAGATGAAATATGATGGTAAGATTTCACATGTGTATGTTTGTGTGTGTGTGTGGTCACATTCCATCTTACAGTTTTATTTAGTTTAAAGTGCTACATTGCGCAAGAGTGAACACACCACCCTTCTTTTATTATTAAATACAGTGCAATGCGTTGTACGGTTCATGGCTATAATAATGTCCTACCTACTGATACACTTATAATTATTCTTACTAAAAAAATGAATGCTTGTGAGTGTCGGTAGATCGATGACATGGAAAGCCATTTAATTCCTTCGATCTGGTTCCTTTCTTTTGTTTTTTCTAATTAAGATCATCACGTGCGTAATGCACTTTTCTCTATCCGTGTGTCCAGTCACAACAAGATGCGCGTTAAATGAAAACGTTTTCTATTTAGGACACAACCACTTCTGATCTCGTTCTCTTTTCTTGTTCACTATATTACACATAAGTTTATTTTGGAATTTATGCTTTCATGGCATTAATAGCCATTCTGTTGCCTATAACCACTTCCACCTCCTCCACCACCGTAGCTACCACCATTCTGCGTGTAACTGGAACCGCTTCCGGATGTACCTGTGAAGTTGTTTTGCGAATATGATTTATTGGTGTAACCATTGCCGGTTATGCCACCTGAAGGGGGAAAACATCCGGTTAGCCACATGGTAGCTGCCGAACTAATTTCACGAATGAAAGGGCACCGCTGCTAGTGGCAATAACAGAGTAAGTATTTCAGATAAATGTACCATTTGTGGAGTTCCATTTGCTTGCTCGGTCTCCCCCACTTCCGCCGGAGCGATCGAATCTTCCCCTATCACCATCACGGCCACCACCTCGGGAACCGCGCATGCCACCTCCACGGTTTCCAGAACCGCGTCCACCACCGCCTCCACTTCGTCCACCATAACGACCCCCTGAATCATACAATGAATGAACACGAATAAGTAAAATCAGCAATAAAGATGTTTATATCGAAAGGGAAAACTGAAACCTACTCTTATAAACGCCTGGATTCCTCGAGAGTTCGTAAAGTTTTGGGTTGACGACTTGTTTCGCTTCTTCGAGCACTTGAATCAAGTCGCTCGCCTTGTGTGCATTTCCAGGTGTGAAAAATGCGTACGCTGTGCCCGTACGCTGTGATCGTCCCGTACGGCCGATTCGGTGTACGTAGTCCTCAGAATTGGACGGATAGTCCAGATTTATCACAAATTTGACATCCTCCACATCTGCACAATATCGTTACTTAGAAATGCGGAAACTCGAAAATACTTGGTTCTTTGTGGTTCAAATGTCTTATAAAGCGAAACGATTAAAGCATTAGTATTTGTACCGGCATGTGTCCTACAGTTGGAATTGAAAATTGGTAATGATGAGTTATTAAATATCCTTATGTGATGGGAAAAAAAATCTTAAGTTCCGGACGATGTTCAAATAATAAGGTTGCTACTGAAAAATGTGGTTTAAACAGAAAATGTTAATACTGGAAAAGAATAGGCAGGTGTGTGGGACTCTAATTCCATCTGCATCTACACATGAAAAATCATATATAAGTTGACCACAAAGAACAAGTTTGCATGTTATTTACCTGTTGTTGCCAAAAGCTGGAAACGTAAATACAGTTTTGGAAATGTAGAGGAATCAGAGCTCAGATGGTTCTCATGGAATTCTCGCTCTATGTGTTAGCGAGCTCTATATTTACTCTTAGTAACTTCACACCCTTCTCGCCCGCACCAAAGTATGGATCTGTCCTGATCTTTCGAAATTTGGTCCTTGTACATCGCTCCGGTGAGGTTGGGTTTGGATGAACACGGTGTGTATTCTCCGGACAACCTCACGCGTACTCCATTCCACGAGTAGCATTTATATACGTTTTGCAATGCTTGCATCTTAACTGACCATTATATGACATTTGAGGTTTTCCAGCTTAAGGACACCAAAAACGCAAATTCCAAGGATTCCAATATTGTTTTGGATTGGCAACGATTGCAAAACGACAAAATGCTTTCCCCTATCCCGCTACTCTAAGCCGTAACACGATCTTTATCCCCCTGGGCCGTCCTGGTATGTTAGGTGCCCTAACTCTATAACTTCCATACTTTGGACCGTCGCAGGTACAGAGTGAGAGTGTGTTTTTCAAGTGGCACGGTGGGCCGAGGCACAGCGTTACGTTAGCTTGTTGCGCAGGGGCGGCGACCAGCAGTCACGCCCCGTTCAATAATATATTCCAAAGCAAGCTCTCCAGAGTTCTTATCATTGATAAAACTCCGTCGCATGTGCCTCTGAAAACACATAGAACAGCACGTTAATACCAGACTGACAGGACTTTTTTCGATCGGAGCAGTGGGAAACAGATAAACCTCCTTTGTGATCTTACCTGTCCACCAGATCTAACGTGAAAGCTGAAATATTTTGGTCTACTTTCGACCCCAACAGCAATGCAGCTTTGTCGTTACTGCCTGCCCACTGGGCAAGCTACGACATACTTTCATGTTGCATTTTATTCTGTCAGGTGCCAAGAGTACATCAAAATCCACCTAAGCTATGTTACATGAAACCGAAAATGTAAGTTAGAAATTATTACTTGAATGAACGCACGGCTGGAAAAGCATGACTTCTTTTCCTTGGCTTTCTTTCTTAGATTAAACGCGTGATCAAATCCCCTAAGTAAGTGATTCAACATGCGAGTGAAATGATGACGAAAGAAAATAATCGTAGCACCGATCGTATGAATGTATGTAGGTTGTGGATCGTGTCCTTTACGAGAAAGGACTAGTGTCAATCAGTCTGGCACATGCCGTTATCCGTTGCCACATCGTAAGAATACGACTCTCACAAGCGTGAAATAACCATCGCAGCCTGACCCTTACATCATATAGGCTCATACGCAAAGAGTCTCTTACCTAAACCTCTTGCCGCAACGTCTGTAGCTACTAGTATGGCAGATCTGCTATTCCGGAACTCTGTAATAAGATCTCACATATAGAAAACAATTTATCCTTTTCATAGGAGTAATAGCTGCTTTACTTACGATTTAAGACGTAATCTCTTTCTTGCTGGCTTTTGTCCCCATGGATGCCAATCGCCTGCCACCCATACCTATTAATGGCGCGTGTGATATCATCGACTTTCCTCTTAGTTTCCACGAATATGATAGTTTTGTTTTCCGGTTCGTTGGAGATTTCTTCTAAGAGTTTCATGAGTTTACTCTCCTTCTCGAATTCTTCGCAAACATCGACTATTTGAAGGATATTGTGATTTGCCGCTAATTGCAGGGAGCCAATGTTGATTTGAATGTAGTCTGTTAAGAATTCTTCTGCGAGGTTACGAACTTCCTTTGGCCAAGTTGCCGACCACATAAGGGTTTGTCGGTCGGGTCGAATTTGTTCTACGATTTTTCTGATTTGTGGCTCGAAGCCCATATCGAGCATTCTGTCAGCCTCGTCAAGCACTAGGTATGTACATCTACGAAGATTCGTCGTGCCACGCTCGAGGAAGTCGATTAAACGTCCTGGCGTCGCTATACAAATTTCAACGCCCCGTTCAAGATCACGCGCTTGTGGCCCCTTCGGTGCGCCGCCAAAGATGCATGTGTTTCGAACTTGCGAGGAGACGCCGAAGTCTGACGCAACTTGCTGAATTTGCTGTGCAAGTTCACGTGTTGGCGCGAGGATAAGAGCTATTGGCCCGTCATTTCTGCTCAGCCTGGGCTGATTGTTGATGTGTACAATGGCCGGCAAAATATACGCTAACGTCTTCCCAGATCCAGTCTGGGCAATGCCAACCATATCGCGACCCGATAAAGCAATTGGCCAACCTTGTGCCTGAATTGCTGTGGGTTCACCGAAACCCTGTCTACGAATTTCGTTCAAAACGTAGTCGGGGAAACCACCTTCCTCGAAATAAATATTTGGACTAGGAACATTAGACCCTTTGACTGTGATTTCTTTGTCTGAACGATAAGCCTCAACTGCGTGAGGACCTCGTGTCGAGACGTTCTGGTGTGGTTGGTAGAAATCTTTTCTGAACGGCTGTAGCGTGCTCATGTCCCATCGTGGCTTACGAAGTCGCTCTCCGGGTTGTCTGTTCTTAAAGTTATTGTTCCCAAAACTGTTTCCGTCCCTGGCTCCGCCACTGCCAAATCTGCTGCTGCCTCCGCCACCATCTCGGCTACCGAATCGACCCCCACGCGAACTGCCTCCGCCGCGTCTCTCCCCACGTTCACGATCACGATACGCCCTGTTAATGTTACATTAAATGACTTAGAATCATCGCAGAGTTATCTAACAATCTTATCTTCCACCTCATCTTTCCTCTAATTACACCCAAGCGCATAGCATTTTCTACGAAGGCCATGCGTCCAGTAGATAGGAAACGGAAAAGTACGTTACGATGACGCCGATACGATTCTTTCCTGCTTTAATCTCAATATTCTCGCGAATAAACGAAACGGAAGCTTGTCCTAGTTAGGGAACGCTTGAGACGCGTAAAGGTAACGAGTCGCTCAATAAACCGATTTCCGTGATGCTATTCTTGCTTTCTCTCTCGCACCCACCACGAGGCCCACGTTTCACATCGTAACGTTTCCCAAATAAGACGTTATTTCTCGGCTAACAAAACCATAAATCCATCTCAACAATCGTATAATTCAGTTAATGCTAGCCACTATCGATCAAGCGAAACTTCTTTATGTTCTATAGACTAACGCGATGGTCTTCCCGAAGATGGAAAGCAATATGGAGGTGAAGCATAGTAGAATATCGTAGCGAAATGAACGTCGTTGATAAAAGCACTAAAAACTCGTAGTTACGCGTACAGGATATAGATATTTCAAGTACTTACATGACGGTAATGGTGATGGTTGGGTTTTGACTGGGAAAAGTGAAAAAGTTGCCGAAGCAAAGACGAATTTGCGAAGACGAGAAGCAACGACGAGCACGCTCCTTGCTCTACACGATCGCAAAGGGCCTCGGAAGCCAGATGTCATGGCGACGTGCTCCGCTGCGAAAAGTAGTCCCTGTTTATTCAGTTATCTCGCACCAATCTTTATTTTGTATTTTTACTTATACCGTACACATTCATTTATTCCTATTTAATTAATAAAATACTAATTTTTCACATGCAACTGATATTTAAGAATTTCATGTTAAATTCGATGAAATGCCGCAATGCGCTATATGCCGGAAATAGGCCAAGATGGTGGGGGGTAGGGGCAATGCGGAAATAGCGTAGTCAAGTGCGTAATGAACCAATACATGCATCGTCAGGATGAATTTTATGTAATCCACTTGGGACTTTATGGATTCTCAATTCTCTTAATAAATATGACTTTTCACGCTCCAAGGATATCTTTTCTACAGTTGTGGGAAAAAGGGTAAAAATCTGCCCAGGTACCGATATTTGCAAGACAGCGAAGAGTCAACTTTATTAATATTATTTAAAACACACAAGCGTATAACAATCTTAATAGTTATATCGCGTTGAGGTCTAGAGAGGCTCCTAACTTATTTTTAGGAAACACCTGCACCGGCGAGCAAATTAGATTAGATACAAAAATAAATTGCACCTCATTCTGTAATACTGATTCAAGCAATAAATACAAAAACCTGCTCTGTAAACTCTTTGGCGATTTTTCAGGGTTAATTGTTATCTCGATGGTGTCGTTAAATATCTTGGCTTTGGTTTTCCACTCTCTTATTATTACTGTAACCATGCAACTGTCTAAATGCAGGCTTGATTGCGGCACTCGTGCGACGTAATCTTCCTGTTGTGCCATCAGTACAAATGCAAGCGTGGGTTACAACAATGCGTTCTCGCATAAGCATTGGAACTTAACTAGTATAGGATTCTTAGAAAAACGCCTAAAGACAATGACGAGGTGCGATTAACTAGTAAAGTTGCTGCATTAGGAACATATTGAGAGACGTGCTGCCCCGAAACGATAAACCTTTAAAATAGTACAACGCCCTATTATCGATAGCAAAATCTGAGGTAATAGTCTAAGTTACAGTTTAAGTGCACCCTGCATTAAACGATCCTAAAAGTCTTCAAGACATCGCATTGGCATTGTTGATCCTAGAATCAGTGGTAGTTCAAGTATCGCCAGTTCTAAATATTGTTAATAAAGTCTTTCGTATTCGCAGTACTAGTCCGTCCTCTGATTCACGTGTCTCACGTTCTTTTCAATTTCTATTGACATATATTGTATCTGTTTAAGTTACTTCGTCCTACTCTTGACATACAGTGGACACACTAAATATGAGATTTTTATGCTGGTCAGCAGTTGAACGTCGGAGTAAAATACTGAATCATCTAATACGCTGATCCCCTATACTGATAGCTGGATCCATAGTTATCCCCTCCACCATAAACTTGACTTAGTGAACTTTGTCCATAACTTCTCTGTGTGGTATACCCGTAGCCTGTGCTTTGACTAATAGCACTGCTTGGTTTTAAGCTGCTATAATTATTATAATCCGATCCTGAGTAACTACTTGAACTGGATTGATAGGAGCTTCCAGTGCGCCCAAGTCCACCTCTTCCTCTGGATGAGCCACCCCTCATACGATTGTCGCCATTAGTTCTTCGTATATTACCTCTGTCATTCCCTCCAGGGCCACCAAATCGTTTCATACCTTTGCCAAAGTAAATACATGAATTACAAACCGAAAACGTTTTAGACGATGAATGAAGGTCGTGGATCTATCAGGAACATACTCCTCCCATTAAAGCTGGATGATTTGGCTAATTCTGCCATTTCGCTAAGTCGAGGATTAATGTTTTGCCCGGCTTCTTTTAGAACTTCTATTAAATCCCCAGCATGTTTCATGTTATGGTTAGTGAAAAACGCGTAGGCAGTTCCAGTCTGCTTTCGGCGCCCAGTACGCCCGATTCTGTGTATGTAATCTTCTGATGATGATGGATAATCAAAGTTTATCACATATTTGACGTCATCCACATCTGCGCAAAGTGGATTGCACACAAATCAGCAATATACTTACACCAATTATGGTCGTGAGAACTATTAGCTGTGTTACTTGTCTAAGCAAGGAAAATTATGAAAAATAAATTGCGTACGTCTCCATAGAGTTTAGAAAAATCATGATTTGCATACTATGTATGCATGTAAATGGGACCTTCAAATACGTATTTACAAACGATGTCAGTCAGGAAATCAGGCTTGAAGATCACCCACCTCTCATTCGGAATTTCCGATGTGAAATCAGCAAGAACAGCCCCAGTTTTAAAGTAGGGCAATTTTGGTTGATTTCTTATGGAAACATACTGACAGCCTACTAATTAGACAGACACAGCGGTGATGTCTGTCTTGGGATAGAGGCAGCAATTTAGGGTTTAAGCTCAAGTGCATTGTTAGGCTCGAAATAGTAATTTTGTAGAGGCACCAGATTTAAAATGTTACATTTCTATCTCAAAAGTCATTTGGTCAAGGGGATCTTTCATCGATCTATATTGTAATAAGGGATTACTTTGTAAACAAAGTACGTGAACCCATGATATCAATGTGTCGAATAAAAATTCGCGAATTGTTAAGATACTGTGTATCAAATGGGATTGAATAGAAATGAAATTTTACGAAGGAATTTTGGAATCGAAATTTTGTGGCTCGCTTTAGCGATCGAACTAATTATGTCACGAGAATTTATAGTTAGGTACAAATGAACAGAATTAAAATAGTCACTGTGTCTGCCCAATATTGGCAGTACACCAGGTACTCTTAGGGAACTCTGTGCCTCTGAAAAAGAAAAGCAGACAGACTTAGTGGTAGCTTGTGTGCATCATTGCAGCCCTGTTGGTCAAAATATCGAATAGTATGTCGATACAATACATGGACGAAAAGTTGTGTGATGAAAATATTAAATAATATAAAATTCATCGTACGAGAATAGAATTACAATTACAATCGTTAGTATAAAGATAACAAAAGCATATATATGCAAAAAGTATTCAGGGCTCTACAATGCATATCACGAATACTGTTATTGATTACTATGCATCACACTGCTACGTACATAGCTGTCGGCCGGCCTCACTATAATATATAACGGAGCACTGGCTAATCCAATAAGTGTTGCCAATTCCCAATTTCATGATTTCTATTAACTTAGACATAAGTAGAATATCGAAGACAATAAAATTGTACGTACCCAGACCACGGGCTGCCACGTCGGTAGCGACCAAAATAGGAGCTCGGCCACTTCGAAATTCTTGCAGCACGTGATCTCTTTCTTGCTGGTTTTTATCCCCATGGATACTAAGAGCTTGCCACCCTTCGCGTCTAATGTTTCTCGTAATGTCGTCTACTTTCCGTTTCGTCTCGACAAATATAATTGTCTTGTTTTCTTTCTCTGTGCCAATCTCTTGTAGTAATCTCTGGAGTTTCGTATCCTTCTCGAACTCTTGGCAAACATCAATAATTTGGACGATATTGTGATTTGCCGATAATGTCAGCGAGCCGATATTTAAATGCATATAGTCAGTAAGGAAATCTTCGGCTAAAGCGCGAACTTCCTTTGGCCACGTTGCCGACCACATTAGTACTTGTCTATCGGGCCGAATTTGTTCTATTATCTTACGAATCTGTGGCTCAAAGCCCATGTCCAACATGCGATCTGCTTCGTCCAGGACTAAATATGTACACCTGAAATATGATTAATGTTAGAGTCTGTTCTGCATTCTGCTAAAATCACAAATAAGTACCTTCGCAAATTAGTAGTTCCCCTTTCTAAAAAGTCTATTAGTCTACCAGGTGTAGCAATGCATATTTCTACACCTCTTTCTAAATCATGTGCTTGTGGCCCTTTGGGTGCCCCACCAAAAATACATGTGTTTCGGACTGCAGCTGTCTCTCCAAAGCAGTTTGCCACTTCCTGGATTTGCTGTGCTAATTCCCTTGTAGGAGCCAAGATCAATGCAATTGGCCCATCGCCGCTACTTAGTCTGGGCTGATTTATGATATGCACAATAGCTGGTAAGATGTACTATAAAAGAATACATTTGATATAGAAAGGAGAAACAGATATATGAAAGAATGGTAACAGGCTTATTTAAATCATCTTACTCCAAGGGTCTTCCCAGAGCCAGTCTGGGCAATTGCTACAAGATCCTTGCCACTCAGTGCAATAGGCCAACCCTGTGCTTGAATGGCTGTAGGCTGGGCGTAACCCTGTTTACGTATTCCATCCATGACATATGGTGGGAAATTACCTTCTTCAAAATACTGAATAGGATTAGGAACATTATCCCCTTTTATTGTAATCTCAGCATTCTCTCTAAACTTAAGGATATCTTCTTTGGACCTATTATTAAAATTCATTTTCCAATTATACAGTTGTACGAATATACCAGTCTACAATTAATGATTTTATACGGATGATGTACCTAATTCTAACAGAGGGATGCTCGGCATAAAAATCTTTTGTAAATGGTTCTAGGCTCTTAATGTCCCAATTGACTTTCCTAAGTGCTCCTCCAGGTTGTTTGCCTTTCAGCCCAGGGCGAGCACTACTAACACCTCCCCTTCCGCGTACGGGAAATCTATTTCCAACATTAGCCCGAAGATTGTCCGTGCTACCTCGGCTAGTGCCTCGTCCACCACCAACTCCTCCTCGGCGGCTTCGGCTTTGATCTCTCTCGCGATTAAACCTGCATCAAGTTCGATTTATTACTACCAGCTGTCTTATCGAACAGCTTCCATTATTCTTAGACGCGTATTCCATTTTCAGTAATCCCAATTTCCGTCTAACAAGCAATGTCCGACATGCGATCCTTTACTGAATATTACAAATTCTATTACGGCTTTTATGCGACAGTAGTGATTTTCAAATTATGGCAGAGGCATTAAAACAAAGGCGAGACAAAGGCAGGCGAGGGGGAAAAAATCGCCAACGGAAATGTACGTTATTATTAGGGCACGTTAAAGTGTCCTTCGTTTATCGATTACTGTCAGCCGTGGTATATCTATTTGGACATCGTGTCTTAGCAACAGTGAACCCATTGGAAACGAAGAGGAAATTTCTTTTCGCACGCACTCCAACGGTCGAGTGGCTTTCTGAACATGATTTCCCAGCGAAAGAACGAAAATATCATAGCGTACTTACATGAGGAAAGCAGAAAATTGAAGGGCGCAGCGAGAGCAACAGATTAACTGGCTTGTGGGTAGTAGCCGAGCGAAAGGCAATCAATAACTTGTTTGGTGTCGCTTGATATCAGGGCGCAATGTCACGACACCCGGGCTTACAATGTATCTTTCAATAGAGATATTCGGTACGTCCTGTATGACAAAAAAATCGCTCGAACAACACAAACTCGACGGTGTGAAATGGGGACTGGGGTCTCTTCAAACTTACCGGTATATCCGGCAGGGATCAACTTGACAAGTGAACTTCCGAAAGTAGTTCCGTGAACGCTGTTTCCATGACAGCCCTGGCGCAGTAATACACTGAAATGCTAACGGCCTGACCACCCCTCCGATCCATATTCTCGCTAGCGGAACGCCGCCTCTCGAAAAGATGGCGTTGAAGTCAACGTTCATGACATTGTTCATGACAATGTGCCGCCACCTTGCCCCTGTTCATGTTTATGCATGCATGCACGATGTTTTGATTCACCCGTAATAGTTGCAGCGTTAATCTGGAATGTCATCCGAAAACGCACACGTAATTCTCTCCCTTCCGATCCATACACGCTTTGCCATGAGCGAGATGTGTGCTAGAATCCAAGCGCTTGCTCGAGATACCAAATAGATTGGTTCGCTAACCTATGCTCGTCGAACACTTAAATTAACATTGTTCTTTTAGATCTCCGACACTCTGCGGGTGTTGCATCTGCCACCGAGATTGTCGGACGAACGGCGTGCTGAGCTATTTCGAAAGTATGGCGCCGTAAAAACGAGAACCTTGAGGCCCTCGAGGAAATACACAATTACTTTTGTCAAATTTCCCTCGCAACAAGCTGCAACCGAGGCACTGCTGCGTCTGCATCAGTTAAATGTCAGGGGTCAACATTTATCGGTGGAATATGCGAAAAAGTCGATATCACTCGAGGGTGCGGATCAAGAACCTCATCAGGATGAGTCATGCAAAGAGGAGGCAAAAAGGGAATCGGCGAATAAGACGAATTTTCAAGCGTTTTTGAACAGACTAAATAGCTGGACTATGAATCAAGTATTCACACAGCCACCACCGCCAAATATAAGATATAAATATGCTCCACCTACAAAGAATACTTTGATTAGGATAGCAATACAGTTAATAAAAGAACCTGCCTTTTATACACAAGTAAATGAATTGAAATCTGGTAGCACTACTTGTATTCTTCATTGGTATGAACCTGATTGCTTTGTAGGTACTTCATTTGATGAATAGAATGAATCTGCCACCACCATTTGAAGAATTAGACAATGAATTTCCTATGCTTAAAGAAGTATATGACTTAGAAAAGTACAAACATATATTTGGCAAAGAGGTGGTTTATACAGAACAAACCCAAGGTACAGAAGGTTTAAAAGAGTGGCTGGAGATATTTTGTGATGGTAATTTTAAGATGGAATGTATTTTTGATTAACAGATTCGTGCAATGAGGATGAAGAAGAAGAATCAGAGATTGAATCAGATGATGCTAGTAGTGCCAAACCATTGGAAGTGATTCCCCTTAAGAGGAAATTGCCACAGTCAAAGAGAAAGCTAAAGATTCCAAAATTTGTGAATCCAACTAAGCAAATTGTACAGGCTACATCCACACAAAAGCCTGTAAAGCCTGAAGACATGTTTGAACAGGTGCAGCTTGGTGAAACTAAAAACCTTAAGATAGAGCTAAAATCTGTAGAAAAGTTACCAGATTCCTCATCAAGAGAAGAAGAAACTGAAAGCATTGAGAAAACAGTGGATGGTGGATTTGGTTTAATATTTCCAGCGAAAGGCACAGAAGATGTGCAACCTAGTAAAGATGTGGAACCATCACAGCTTAATGTTATTACATCTGAAGAATTAGCTAATAATAGGATCTCGGTTAATGGTAAGAGACATATTTCTTCTGGACATGTTAACTATACAAGTGTAGTAATTAACACAAAAGTTCTGTTTTCATTTCATTTTACTTGTAGATCAAAGACTACTTCCAGTATTTAAAAACTATCATGCTGGAAAGCCAACTAATCGTTTGTACATAAAGAACCTCGCGAAACAAGTGGAAATAAATGAACTCCACTTCATATATCGAAAATATATTGTACCAAAATCTGACAACACAAATACTGAGTAAGCTCTGCCCTTAAAACCATTGGTATTCATAATTGCAAATAAGATTCAGAGTTATTGTTTATTTAGATACGATGTCCGACTTATGCAAGAAGGAAGAATGAAAGGCCAGGCATTTGTTACACTACAAAATGTAACACAAGCCCAATTAGCTTTGGAGGAGACGAACGGCTACATCTTAAAAGACAAACCGATGGTTGTTCAGTTTGCAAAGGCTGCGAAAAACCAATAAACACCAACAAGACCCCGAGTCCATGGCTATCATTGTAATTTATTAATTAAGTAAAACTGTAACAAAATAAATTACTTTTTATATTTCTAAATGACCGTATCAATATCTACCAAGCGCGAAAGTCTCCAGCCAAATGCAAATTAAACACCTTTTTCGACCAGTAACTCTAAAGTTATATCACGGATCTCGCAATTACTCGCGACCAATGCGGCTAAGCAATCAAACGACGTACTTTCGCATTTCCATACTCAGCCTCAAGATCATCTACCATCCTCCTATTCCATAATCAAAGCATTTGAAAAAATGCCAACACATTTAGTAGAATGAAACCGGCCATCGGTAAAACTGGCCTTTTTCTCGGGGATAAAAAAAGTGGTTGAATTGATGAATTGCGTGGCGTGTCAGAGCCGCGTCAGCGGAGATCGGCGCCCGCCTGGCAGGCATTAGTTCGATGATCAGCCGGCAGGGCTCGATGATTTCTGTTATCCAACATCTGTAGTGATCTGTAGGTGTGCGTCGAGTGCCTGGTTCACCGACCACTGTTGCCCGCCGTCGCGTCATAACCACCGCCGTGCTAAGCAGCCGCCTAAGCTCCGGAGCCGTCCTTCAAGTTCCGTTGTGTCGGTCGTCGGTCTGGCATATACCCTCTGACACGTCCGCAGCGTTGCCATGGACGTTGCCCTGCTGCTCCAGCACTCGCAATACGCGATACCCGTGGGCATTGTTCTGCTATGCGCGCTCCTCGTCTTCGCCTTCGGCTTCAAGAAGGCCGAGCAGCCGCCGTTCGCCCAGCTCTCCGCGGGCTCCGACGTGGACCGGAAACTCGCTGGCAAGAAGCGCGGCAAGATCAGGGAGAAGGTTAGCATGCCGCCAGGAAAAGCGAGCAGCCACTGCTCCGATTGGAGCTCGGCCTCAATTCTCCTAGCTAGTGTCCGCGGAATCTCCCTTGCCCGCCATATGGTTCCTCGCACTTCTCCTGGACCTCCACTTACACGCACACATCTCCCCTAATCAGCTGGCCTTCCTTGTTAAACTGTCCGTTCCTCCCCGCTGATACTGACGCCAACTCCCCCGCGGAACCATATGCGCGCCGAATCCCCCGAGATTAGATGCATTTCCTGTTATGAATTGTCGACTTTGTCGCCTGGTACTGTCGATGCTCGGGACAAGTGTGTATGCTTCCTTTTGTTACAGCGATCTGCCAATGGACAAGTCGCTAGCGAGAAGGCCAGCCCAGTGAAGAAGACTTCGACCGCTAAGACCGAGGCTTCCAAGAAAACTCCGTCTAAGACTGATGATGTTGATGGCAAGTTGAAGGAGCGCAAACAGGAGGATAATAAGACATCAGTTGCTAAGAAGGAGAAGGAAGTTGTAGCCAAAGCAGGCAAGGAAAACAAAGTGGAGCAAACCAAGAATAAGAAGAACTTGTACCAAGAGAAACCAGTAGATTTTGATGATGGTAGGGCTCAAAGATTTTGTAGGGAACTAGTTGTTTGTATTAAGAAAGTCAAATAATACCACAAGGCATTAAATATTATAGGAGAGTGGGAACAAGCATACTCCAAAAAGGATAAGAAGAACAAGAAGAAGGAAGAGGAATCACCCTCCAAAAAGACCAAGAAAGCTTCTAAGAAGGCTGATTTAATTAATGAAGTTGCTAAACAGAAGGAAGCAGAGAAGCCAGAAATTAAAGATAAGGTAGCTAAGGAAACAGAAAACAAAGAATTGAAGGAGAAGGAGAAAGAAATGAAAAATATAGTCCTTACTCCTGTTAATAATGAGGAAATAACTACTGAGAAGGAGATTATTGAAGAAAAGGAACAGGAAGAACCACCTAAAGTATGTATAAATTTGTTAGGTCTAAAATTTTGATTCCAGTTTGATAGCATTATTTAACATTAATTAAATATTTGTAGCAAGAGAAGGTGGAGAAAGTGGAGAAGACAGAGAAGGTAGAAAAGGTTGAAAAGGCTGAAAAGGCTGAGAAGGCTGAGAAGGTTGAGAAGGCAGAGAAAGTAGAGAAGCCAGAGAAAACAGAGAAACCAGAGAAACCAGAAAAGTCAGAGAAGAAAAGTGGAAAGTCAAAGAAATCAAAGAAAACCTCAGAGGGTGAAAGTACACCACCATCTGTCCCATCCACACCAAAGGCCGAAAATAAGCCAGCAGAAGAAGTAGAGAAGAAGGTGGATCAGTCAGAGAAAACTTCTGAGAGCACAGAAGAGGAAACACCAAAATCTGCACCAGCTCCTGCTAAAAGTGGTGGTGCTGTATTTGATGAGCTAGGAGGTAAAGTATCTTTACCTTTACCCCTTGGACCATTTGGAGTATAAAGCTAGTTTTAATGCTTCATTATTTTCTTTTACAGATGCATGGACTGAAGCTAAGCCACAGAAGAAAAGTAAAAAGAAAGCGCGCAAAGACAACTGAGAGTGATTAAAGATAATGAAAACAATGTTCCTTCTGAAGAGGAATAGAGTGAGAATCCTGCTTGGTCCAAACGACATATGTCACTTTGGACGCATCAGGTGTGTTTTACGTGACTTACCAATCAACCACCTGACCAAATCGTTCCTTTCCCTTGTACATAATACCAATTGGACTAGGTTGTTCTGCCGATTGTGTTTTATAGGCATCATGACTCCAAGCGCATAAGTTTACGTATGGCAAAAGAATGTAGGCTTAGCCTCGACTTTTTCGACATACTGGTTCGCTTTTCAAGAAAGTTGCCTTGCATTTAACGAAAGAGGCATAAGTCATAGCTCTCACTATAGAGTAATCATCGCCTGTACATGAATGTTTAATGTTTTTTTTTTTTATATATATATCGTGGCCAAAAGCACTAATAGTTTTCCCCGTTATGTCTCACGTGTTAATGAAAAGCTCGTTTTCAACAAATAGTACTTATGTCTTTTCCGTTCTCGCGGAGAATCCCAACGATAATGTTTTGTACAGTTGCCACTCTTCCACGGTAGCATACATGTGTTCCACGTTTATCAACGCCTCGAACATTGGTTAGTTGTTACTTGTTACGACTCTTATTTACATGTACATTTACGTGCGGTACCGTTGAGAAACCAAAACTTAGAAAGTACGGACTATATTCCAAAAGTAATATTTATAGTGCTGGACAATCTCACGCGGGAAGAATTTGCATTATTGCTGTACGCGCGATCTTTCACCAATATCAAGAGAAATATTTTCTTACAGCTGATAGAGAAAGTTTATTTAACCATATAGAACGCGAAAATTGTTGCCTGGAAACTAATCAAATATACGCGACATTCTCCCATTAATATGTCACTTTTAAAAGTTGCTCTATGTTAGCCAAAACGCGCGCATTAGCGACAAAGAACTTGTGCCAATCCCCAAAAAGTGGCAGAGCATAATACAGAGAATGCGATTTTGTTAAAGTGTTTGACACTCTATTAAGTTTTCGGGCGCTAATAGTGCTCGAAGAATCATTCGGAATATTCTAAGTTCTAGTTTGCACACCACTCTATCCATGTCTATTTATTTCTCGTGATTATAAGCCTGTTTTGGTTTCCGGAAAAGTGAAATCACAAATATATTTTATTAAGAAAACTGTAGTTGTCATGCTTAGTACTCATTAACTCATAACGCGGTGAGAAAAGTGCGAGATATTACCAATGCGGTAAAACGTGGACAAAGTTTGCTCCATCGTCCCTAAAAATCCTTCCAGGAACAATCTAATCCAGCCGCTTATTATTTATGCCATGTAGAGAATCTAGTAAGGGAACACACACACGTTGATTATCTCTAAATAGTCTTCTTTCATTAGGAGGCTGCATAAATGATGCAACGTTTATTAATTTAATCGTTAAGATATGATATTGTTTATAGAGATGAGAAAGAGAGAGGAAAGTTGTACTCTATGAAAGCGATGACTGTAAAAAAGAACTAGATATCGAAGGAATTCTCGAGGACTGCCAATGCGAATGACGTTAAATGGAAAGTATCGCGGGTTATATTTCCCAAGAGAAATTTAACTGCTCGAGGAACGTCCTTCCGGGAAGTGCTCGGTAACGAGCGAATGCGTTATTTGTGGCGACAACATTTACTCTGTACGGTTTATAAATTAGTGTTATCTGTTAACATATAATGGCGTGACACTGATAAAAAAAAAAGAGAGAGAGGAATACGGCGAAGAATCACTTGAACGTATGGAGTATGGAATAATGTGATAAGGACACTGCATACCTGAGCGGGACATGGACATTGTATCGTATATTGAAATCAGTTGTAGCGCGCGATTGACCGATAGGAGAATGATTCTTTCGCATTCGAACTCTATGTTTTCTATTTGTTTTTCTCACATTCGATTCTTTCCTTCAACTCATACGCAGCTACATGTTTACACGAATGCAGACTTCAAAAGAAAGTTACATCCACGCTCATGGCGGGATGAAGTATCACTCTACCAGTTTGTACCGTGTTTACGTGCCAAATATATTTCTCCCATTTTTGTAAATGGTAATTGTCCCACGGTACTACTTGGTGCACCAAGAAATTCTACCAATTCACACTTCACAATCAATAATCATTTACGTTTAAGTTCACAAAACAATCCAAGTGGCAGTAGATGTCTCGAGAACTCTGCCTTCACTTGAAAAGTCTAAAAAAAAGTTGTTTAAGGAATGTGTAACAGAGGCCGGTGAATATAGATGAAATTACAAGAGTTGCTAAGGACTTATCAAATGTGCAATGTTACATCTCGATTCCCTTTTCTGTGTGGTATCGATTAAGTCTCTACTAAACCGTCGCCACCCAGCAGGATCTTACTAGCTTGCTTAGGCTGACTATGGATTTGAGAAACTTGGGTACAAAGTTGAGTTAAGACGAATGTCCACGATTGATCTATTCATTTGCTAAATAAGGGATTGTTTCACTATACTACGACTAAATAACCGAGCTCAAACGTTTATTGTAATCGACGATTCTTGTAACGGCGATTCGGCAGTTGTCGACGTACTTAAGTAAAGCTAGACGAGGGAAACTTAACGAAAAAGGACAAAAAAACGATAGAAAAATAAAAGTCCCGTGAGAACACGGCTATCTGTCGGATCACGAGTGCTCGATGCACGAGATATTAGCATATTTTTCTAAGTGATAAGTAATATTCTTCTATTCGTAGAGAATCACATGACGAGAGCAGGACGCGCGCGAGAAGGAGAAAGAAAGGGGAGCCGGCGATCGTGAGATATAGCGCATACGCGGAGTGTTGAATACATGATGTTAATAGAAGGATGTCATATTTTCACTAAGGACCTGTATATACATTCTGTTCACGATTAAGGGCTAGTTTAAGTCGGCATCCAGCAAAGTGTCGACGGGTTGTCTTGTACGGGTTGAAACGTGCTTGTGCTTGCGACTTGAAATCACGTCTTTCTCCGGAACGTACTAAGCTGTAACGCGACGCTAGGAACTAGAAACACTAAGAAGTATTATATATGATGTACATATGTATGTATACTAACCCAGGAGTTCTCAGTTCTTCGAATATTCTATGTGCAACTTTTCGTTGTGCACTACTGTGCTACTAGATAGTATCACCGAGGAAACTCGACTTAGAAAGTTTCTCTCAACGGAAGCTGGGCAATCAGATTCGGAGCGGTCGGAAATACTATTTCTTTCGCTGAACTTTAAAGGAGGAGTTGCGTTTACAGACACGAATGGCCTAAAGACATGCTAAAATGAGACGCGCTGATGCTACTGACGGACTCCAATCGTAACCGAGAGGATATCGGGTGCAATGTAAGAATAACTTAGGAGAATACCAGCAGTATACCTAGGAAATATGTTTAGCCGAAACTGAAAATACGTCGTAGGCTGCTTACTTACGATGTATTTGATTTAACGAGAAAGGGTTGTAGCTATCGCCACGGTATATGGAAGGGATGTATCGTACGCATACTAATATTACCATAACGAACGACTATACAAAATACTATACATATAAATCTATTTGTGTAAAACGCGTATATCTCAGTCAGATTAAAGTGTTACTGTTAGCGTACGCGTACGATTTAGCATTAAGGCGAGACGCGAGCAAGTCTGTACAAGAGAAACCAGCAGAGTAGATGTATTCTTATTTTGGGATTCGATGGAAAAGACACTGTTCGTGAGAAATGTTCTGTTACCGAGAAAAGGGAGCGGTTGTATGTCCAGTTTTCAAACTATTCGAATGAGAGACTAATAAACAAGCCAGGAAGAGGGAAGCTTGTATGAAAATGGCAACAGAAGGTTTCTCGCATTGAGTTTCGATTGTGATAGTCTCTGGCGAGACAGAGCGCACGATGCAACCGAGTGGATCACGAGACAAGGTATAATAGAATGAGAAGAGAGTAGGAGAAAGAGAATGGTAAAGGAATAAAAAGTTATATTTTTCCAGCATTCAATCTGCGACCATTCACTGCGCCCGCCCAAATACTGTCGTGGTATAACACACTTTGTACAGAACACTTCAGTGTTTTTCGTACCAGACCAGAATTACATAGACACACGTCATTACGAGGACTAAAGGAAAAGCTACGTCTCTCTGTGTGCTGATCTAGTTCGCAAGCAGGACATGTTTGTTCCGAGGGACCACAGAATATAGACAAATAAACTATGCAAACCCTGGACGTTCTCATTTCACTTCATCCATTATTTAATCGCGATCTTTTATATTCTATTAGTTTTCAATGTCTAATTTTTTAATCGATCGTGAAGATCCTACGCATGCTTCTACTTCACTCTAAATATTTAAATGAGTTACGATTTCCATTCGCAATTTTAATATGGCGAACTTCCGTTCATTGTGCGATACTCGTGAATTATTATCCTTCATTTAATAATAGAGTGTGAACTTTCATTAATTCCGAACTCATTTCCTCGAATTTCGCCTCATGTACTTCATACATTTTCTTTTGAAAGGTTTCACACCACTTTCACCGTGTTCGTTCTTATCTTTACTACTAGTTTCAGCCCCACCCTTGCCGACCTTTTTTCCTTTACTCCTGACAAGTAACCTCGCCCCTTTTCTACCGGATCTGCTCTTACTACGTAGTTTTCTCTTTCCCTTCTTTCTCTTTTTCCGATTCATCTTAGCTATGATCGCTTCAGTATCCGCCGATACTTTAACTTTCGGTTGTTGGATAGTAATCGACACCCTGACGAAGGAATCGTAAAGGGTGTCGCCACAGAATTCCCCGAAACAATACTCTTCGCCACAGTCGGGGCAAATTTTCACACTACTTTCGATCACCCCAGCGCGATTTTTATTTCGTCTAATAGGACTTACGAGGGAACGCCGCTCTCTTGCGATTGTCTTTGCTTCCAGCTTGCCCATTTCCACCTAATCAGTAAAGATCAATTAATGAAGAAAAGATTGCAATATTCGACGATAAGTGATTAACTGAACCTTGGCTTACCAGTCTGGAGAACATTTCTTCGTCCTGGCGATGCTTAGGTCTGATTGGCGTGAGCATTCGCCAGTCAATGGCGACTTGTTGCAACTCTCGAAGATTTAGAGCCCTCATGTCGGGTGGTACAGGATCCCCGTAGCCCCATTCCTTCATAAAGGCTTTTATTTCCTTCTTGGTCGGTTTCCAGGAGAACTCCTTGTCACGCACCTTCGCATCTTCCTTTTTCACCTGCATTCACCGAAGCTCACGTTCTTATTGTTTAATGTAAATACAACTGTTGTATAATTATACCCTTTTTAAATTAGAGTGCACACTTTTTCAGGCTTTATTTTAAACTCCGGACAGTTTTCGAGGAGTCGTCGTAACTCTTCTTGCGAACGACAGGTTGCCTTGCTTAGATCCGGTAGTAAATTAGCGTCCTTCTTGTCATCCTTCAGGAGATCCTCCAATTCGAAGGCCATTACTTATTGTATGTATCTGCAACCCGAGAAAAAGCCTGAGTCTGCAGCTGAGAAATTGCGGCTTTCTCTTTTTACACGCTCTCGTGCGGGTCTCTCTTTCTCTCTCTCTTTTTACAGGGAAACGAAACTGAAAAGGATGATTGAACTCTATGGTGGTTTCTATTAGTAAAGTTCCACGCGAGCTAATAGAATTCTGACGCGGCTGGTGACACAATACACCTCTCCGAGTCCCATTCCATCTGCTTCACTAGAAGACCCTAAAAAGAACATGATGATTTATGTAAAAATCCCAAGATAAATTCTCGATTATCACAGTTTCATTCAATACACACATTTTTTAACGATGACAGTTTCGAGAGAATTTCTTGGCCGCACCAAACGTTCGAGTCTTCATTCTCATTTGATTTAACACCACTATTTAAACTATTATTCTCTAACTGAACTTTGTCACTATTCTGCAGGCACTTGATGTCTTCGATATTAATTCTTCCATTTTTATCGATTCTTAATGGTACAATAGAATTCAAACTGTCCATAGAGAGATCAGCGTCGTAATGATCAACTTTTGGCTTTCGTCTGCTGACGTTTCTAATCTTCGACTTGGCATTACTCGACTTTCTTCGATCAGGAGACGGCGATCTGAACGAAATGAACAAGTACTTAAAAATTATAGTAATTCTTTTCCTCCTATTTCAGAAATATACTCGTCACGAGGAAAAATAAATTATCTTCGCTATAAAACTCATAAGTATTACAACAAATGAAAAATGTGTTTCTTTTTTACAAGCTCATAAAAATAATTAAAGGATTAATTTAGTGTTCAGGCTTTTTGTTACCGTGATCTTTCATCACTCGATTCAATCTGACGTCTCCGCAATCGCATCCTTCTTTGATAATGAGGATCTTTCTCGCTCTGCGTTCTGTACCGAGTGCCTGGCCTATAATAAACATATAATATTTACCTGCAGCTTATTTAATAAGCATAATTAATCAGTACTATTATATTGTGCGAATACCGATTGGCATTCCATCGCGGTCTCGACTCGATGCTCGTTCTCGGCTGGGACTTGGATCTCTGAAGAGGTTTCATTGAACCGTCCTCCACCGAGCCCCCATTGACGGTCCTGAAACAGAAACAAACTAAAAATATCAGTAAAAGAAAAACTTGTGATAAAACTGATTTCTTGCGAGCGGCAAGAGAGGGAAGATAAAACTATTTTACAACAGTTTAAGAATGAAAAGCGATTCAGATAGTGCACCAATCATCAGACGACACAGTGTTTGTGAGCACCCACTAATAGCTATAATACAAAGAGTAGAAGGTGCATAAAACTCAAACAGAAATGAAACCATAATTACCGCTGCTAGTTGCAAGACAGAAGGCACAATATCCTCTACGAGTTTCGCTGTGTCTCGATACGATTGGAATTGCTATTCATATTCGCCACTCACTTGTCGACGTCCCGTCTACTAGCATTGGTCGTGTCCTTCCGCTCCTTTATCGAGTGCTCCTTCAGCGTCGAGTCCTGCATCTTATCGCAGAGGTCCTGCAAATCGCTCTCGATATCGGTTTGCGTACCGAAATCACGACCGTAACAGCTTCTGTATTTGCTCGGCGTGAGCAATCTGTTCTCGAAGATACCAGGCGATATCCTCGAGGAAGTGCAACCGAGTGCAGGACTTCCCATGCTTCTCACTACAGCGTTTACACCCAATGATAGATTGTTCGTGCTGCCCTCGAAGACACGTGGACTTGGACTCACTACGAGGTTCAACAACTGCAGGTTTGACTTGTTGAAGGCGTCAGTGTCCTCCAATCGACCGCTCAGAATAATTGCTACGTCCTTGCTAATTGGAACCTGAATGGACTTCACGTCCGATGAAGTTTGTTCCGTTGTTTCGCTGTACTCTTTGCTGCTGTCTTCTTTCTCCTGGCTCGTCCTGTCTTTCTCTTCTTCTTTTGTGACGGAAGTAGCGTGCGAGACTGTCTCTTCATTGTGAGCCGTGTTTCCATAATGCTCGTCTTCTGAATTGCTAATTAATACTTTCGGTTCAATGGCTTTTGACACAGTGCTAAATCTGTCGGTTTCGCTCCCCTCTCGTTTCCATCGGTTCCTCTTCTCTTCTTTGGCTAATTTCTCCGCGGCTCTTAGAACTTCTCGCATTGCTTCTGCCTGCTTTAATTTCGCTATTTCCTTTTCTTTTTGCTTCCGCTGTTCCTCTTCGAATCTTCGGAAATATATGATCGAAATTTTCATAGAAATCTTATTTTTCGTGTGCGTTTCAATTTTAATTAGTGTGGTACCTTTCTCGTTCTCTTTCCTGTTCCCGTTTGATGCGTTCTTCTTCTAAACGTTCTTCCCTCATCCGACGTTCCCGCTCTTCTCTTCTTTGCCTATCTTTTTCCTCGAGTTGTTGCTTGATCGCTTGCTGAAGTTCGAGAGCCTTTTGCCTCCGGGTTTCTCTCTCTTGGAGGATGTCTGCATCGACCGGCAAATTCTGACCTCGCAGGTAAGTCTTCGCCGTCTCGGAGCCGGTTGACCCGGTCGTTGAACTGTCGGGGCTGCTCGCGCTGTCGTGATTAATTACTAGCACCTGAATACATGCGAGTACCACTTTCATAAATCCTGAATTAAGCAGCCAGATTCCTATGTGTTAGCAGCTCGAAATTTGTTACAACTGAACCATACAACTTGCTGTTTTTCTCTTGGACTAAATTTTCATATAGAAAAACGCTTCCCCTTTAACAAAAAAGAAATCATTTTCGTAAAGAAGAAACCATCCCTTTAAAATAAAGTAAATGTTTTAAAAACAGAACATTGCATTAAAAGAATCTACAGAAAATCTAGGTGTGCGAATACTTATTGCAATCTAAACATAATTAAACTCTTTTAAACGGCAATTGAAGAACTCAAATCATACTTTTACATAGTTGTACATAAATTTTCTGCATTGATTATTAAATGCCGATGAACGATAGGTATCTCAAAAGCGAGATCAAAGTTATTCGGTGATCGTACTTGACTGGTGTGGCCTAATCTAGCTAGCCAAGAGGGTGGCGGTGGATCGCCTCTCGCAGTCTCTTGACCCCAGATACCACCCCACCTTGGCCTGTTGAGCTCGCCCATCCTCCCATCAGATAATCTCCTCGACGGCGGCAACGAACTCTCCGGTGTCGTGAAATAAGGATTCTGCCAGGTCTTCTCGCTCATTTCCGCTCCTGGCTGCTTATTGCAGTTCGGCAAGGCAGCTGCAAGTCACAATAGAATGCTTTTCGCAAAAAAGTATTTGCACCAAGTATTATATTTGTGGAATAAATTCTCTTAAAAAGGAAAACTGTCTTCTTTCTTCCTTACTAAATATTATCGACACAATTGAAACTACATTTCTTCAAAGTACAATTTCATATACATTAAAATTCAATCTTAATTGAAATGTATAAGATACTACGAATTTTCAGAAATATTCTACCAAATGATACATCAATGAAAAATCGTGGAAGTCTTCCTTACTCTCGGGAGCAACAACTGGCACGTCGACGGAATCGCTCGCGTAGCCGGAGGTTTCACCGCCGCGTTCCTCGCCGTGCAGCAATCCGTAATGATTCTCGTGATCCTCGCCGCGCTCGCAGGACCTTCGCCGATGATGGTGCTGCTTGGGAGGCTTGTGCGAGCGATAGCACAGTCCTTCGATATCCAAGTCCCTCTGCTGTTCCTGTAAGCCGTGCAACCCGAGGGAACCGTTCACTTCCACTGATAAAGCGGCTCGCGTGACCGCCCGGCAATTTTCTGCCCTTTTACGAATATCCTATTATGTATTCCACCCCGTACATACGTGCTACATAAGTGCGACATGCCATGCCTCTGCCAACACGGCACCGCCAACGACAAACCGTGACGAAGCTTTCAACCCATTTCTCAGATTTATTGCCAACCCGAGTAGAACACGCTTGGCATCGATGCAACAACTCCCGGGAAGCAACTTTTGATCTTGGAAAACTCGACTTTCGAAAGCAGTTCATAAAGAAAGATTGAAACAATTAATTTAGTTCAAATTATACCAAAGGGAGACATTCTAATTGAATAGACAATATTTCGATCACTTTTTTAACGAAATAGATTAATTCTACGTTGGATAATTAATTCCTGGCTTTTAATTTAATTCTTGGCAATTGGAAGAATGGAATGACTTCGAAGAAAAAATGTTAAATAAATGGGATAGATCTTCTGTGGCATTTCTTACTTTATAGAGCAGCATTGCCATCGATTCTGCTGTTTATAGCAACATATTAAATGCTCGGCGTTTCTAGCGTCTTCACGCGAATGTCTCCGCATGGTACAGAATATCGATCAGTCGTAGAATTCTAGTCATAACGTGACAATCTCCGCGATTGGCGAAATAATGCGGTAAAGAACACACTCCGATCGAAGGATAGAAAGAAAGCTTGCCGAGGAAAGTTCCTTGCGCAGTCACGTGTAAGGCGTCTTAGGTTGACTTAAAGGTGATTGAACTCGAATGCCGCGATAACAATCGATTTCGCCTGACTGCCTTACTTTCGCCAGGTGTACCGCGGGAAAATAGAGCGAGGGTCGTCCAGATTTTCCACGAAATTAGATACACGCACGTGTCCGCCTGCTGCGGACACTAAAATATGCATAATAACTTTACGACCGACGTATATTTCCAGCAGGAAATTCCCGCTAGAGGAAATCAAAGTTCTTAATTGAGGGCTACTGACCACCCTAGCCATCTTACCCCTCTCTGTACCACTCGAGCTCTCTAGCAATACAGCGCGCCAATATTTTACTTTCAAATTCAAACATTTTTGACGGTTTTTATTTTTTTTCGTAGACTTCCCGACCTTCCCCGGCACTGAAATTTGGTGGAGAATGTACCCTTGCGTCAAGGAAGAAGTGATATAAATTTCAGAGCCCTAGCTCAAAGTTGAGGTTTTCACCTATTGTCGACCCTCGAAAATGCTCAATTTTTTCAAGTTTCTCAAAATCGGCCGAACCCCGGATATTTTGATTGTTTTCGTATCAGGGTGGATACAGAACAAAGAATCCGTGAAAAAAAGTCCGGATTTGCAACGAGAACGGGTCGAAAAACCGTCGAGAAAAGTCCATTTTTGCTCATTTTTAACGGTTTTTATTTTTTTTGGTGCACTTCCCGACCTTTCCCGGGGCTGAAATTTGGTGGAAAATTGTTTCTTGCGTCAAGGAAGATACCATAAAAATTTCAGAGCCCTAGCTCAAAAATTTTTTTTCGGCAAATTTTTCTTAAGGGGTACCCCTTCAGATTTTTTCACGATTTTTCGAAGGTTCCCGAACTCGGGTTTTTTCTTCAGGAATCGATTGTTTATGAATGAAAACGGATAGAAAACAAGAAATCCGTCGAAAAAAGTCCGGATTTCTATCGAAAACACTAAAAAAAACTGCCTTTAAAGTTCGATTTTTTCGGATTTTCGCTGATTTTTCCCATATTTTTTGGACTTCCCGACATTTTTCGGGGTTGAAATTTGGTGGGGAGTCTCCCCTTACACCAAAGAAGATGTGACATAAATTTCAGAATCCCAGCTCAAACGAAGCCCAGAACACGAACCTGCGCAACGTAGTGTTCCTGGTCCTTGCTATAAATCGGAGGAAGACTAGGACTCCTGCGTCTTAGTTGCGTGAGTTCCGGATGATCCTGAAGGCTGATCAAACTGCCGCCGTTGCAATCGAGACGTTTGAGGCCCTTGATACCATTTCCCAAGCCGTCATTCGCCAGACTCTTCAAACTAAGCGTGCTCGCATAATGTCCTCCGGCACGAAAGGGTTGCGGAGCTGCTGCCGGTTTGTCCTTCATTTCCGCCAACGTGATCCTCGCGCCGGCTGGATACGTGCTGTGTCACGCTCGTTTCATTATACCCGTCGAATATATCAACGATACCGCCTGGCATCCTCGTTTACATTGCAATTCGATCGATCTCTCTCTGTGTGGATCGGTTCAATGCTACTAGCACACACACACACATAAACAGACACACACTTTGGCAACTGACTCGAACACCTAAGTCTGCTTGGCTATGCAAATGCAATGCCGAGTTGAATGAACCCTCCCGAATTGCACTATTATCAAGAAAGCCTAGTAAGAAGCTCGCGTGTCTTCAAATCATTATTATACACTTTGCTGTCCGATTCCTTGGTTGACTCGCAAGTATAATAAAACACAATACAATATATAAAATGGTCGTGACGTTCGATATTAATACACTGGCGAGTTACTGCACTGGATCCAATAAAGAAATATTCAATATAGCGACTGGCAAATCTTATTATTATTAATTACAGGTCAAATTTAACTCGCACGCAAATCAAGAAAACTCGAATCACTGTGGTGCTGCGCAACTCTTAATAAGAAAAGTGTGAGAAATGAATCGATCCACTGGTCCTAGCTCTCGGTAGACTCACCGAATGGTGGTGCGGGCACAGTTGCTCTGTTTCAAGAGGCCCCAACTTCCACCGAGTCGTGTCATCTCCTCTACAGTGTTCACGCAAAGTCTACGTTACTTGGTATGAAAAGCGTTCGTCCTCTGGAACGAGAGGATCTCAGAGTGCCAGGTCTTACCTCGCTCTTTCGCCCACTGGAGCCTCTTCTGCTCGACGAGGGATGTTCTCCCGGTCATTCTGATGCAGCGCGCGAACCGGTCGCCGTTTGTACACGTGTTTATTGCGAGACAAGAGGAACGAGAGCATGTAAAAAGAGAGGGTACAATCTACGATAAGGGTGAACAGTGCGACATAAGAACGTCGATGTAAAGACTGCAATTTCCTAAAACAAATTCTCGAGCACTAGCATTAAGAATTCCTCAGTAGTATAAGTCTTCCATGGCTCGCCAATCTTTACTATTCTTTTTTCTCGGCAACCCAGACATATTCCGGAAAACCTTAACTAGGTTTTGTTAAGGGGCTTCGAACTGAACAACTAGAAATTTTGTTATCTCAATGTGCGATCTACATCCAACAATTTCCCCTTGTAAGTAGAATAAGAGGCTGGTCCAGTATTTACCTACTGCGAGACCAGTTGGATCCACTTGGACCGCCGCTTGCGGTTGGCTGCTGGAGCCGCTTGGACTTCCGGGCGGATGGAGTCCGTGCGAGGAGTTCACGTGGACTGCTTCATCGTGTCAATGTTTGCGAGTGTGGCGGCAACGGTAACCGTGAGAAACTGGCGGGCTCTGCCGCCCAGGTAAGCCTATATACGAGCGAGCGGCTCTCCGATGCTCGCAGGGGGTGGCTTATGAGCAGCGAAGGGCACGTCGTCGCCCCGATTCGATCGGCCAACTCCAACGTTTCTATGGGAACAATCGGCAATCAAGCACGAACTGCCCCTGCTTGCTCGTGCACCCTGTCACGGTCGATATTATTATTGGACTAGCTTCACCAGATAACGGATAATGACCTCCAGCCGAAGCTTTCGAGGTCAAAGATCTTACCTAGTACTCTGGTATGCGGAAATGCAGATATCTCCATCGATGCCACCCATTTACTTTTACTCGATCAAGGCTACTCTTCTTTTCTCTATGTGTAATATTACTGTCTTGAAACTATTGAAGAAATTAGTATGCTAGTATAAAATATATCCGCGTAATTAGAGCGATGTGAAGAAGCTATTAAGTAGAACTAAGAGAAATCATAAGGGGGAACCAGGGGAACCTAGTAGAATCCTCTTGTTCATGGTGGCGTATTCGGGCGAAGCAATTTCTGTAGATTGCCGCCGCATCGTAAAAAGGAAACCCTTTCGATTTTATTGGGATTGAGAGTGCGCGGGGTAGCTCTGCTGCGCTTAAGGAAAATCCTTGGAAATATCATCAAAGACAACATTTATTTCGTGGAAAGATATTGGGAATTAAAATCCAAGTGATTTATTACACGCTTCAAATTCAATTGAACTCGTAAATATTTCTATGCTGATCTATTGCATGTCAAAATGGCATTCAGTGTCTTTCCAAGCGATGTATAATAAGCTCACCAAAGAAAACCAAAATCGAAATAAGATATCCGCATGTAACGACAATAAAGACCTTCACTTTCGTGCCAGCCGTCTTGCCATATTTCTCTTTGCGTTTTTTCTTAGTCTGCTCTAAATAACCTGGTGAAATCTCATCGAAATATTCCGTGAACCATTTCTGTGATAGGCCGACTTGCTGCGAGCGCAGCATTATATCGGCGACGCGACTTATGTACGGCGAATACTTGTAAAAGTAATATCCACTCGGCGGGGTCCAATAACAAAGCTTTTGATTAACAGTCAACTCCCTTTTCGACTTATTCCTTTGCATGGCAATCAGCGTATTAGCCGATCTAGATTCCATGAAGCAAGATACGTTCCCATGTTTCAACAAGAACTGGGAGCACATAAAGGTAGAATTCATCGTTTTAGCCTTGGCCTTCACTTCCAAGAAATCTCCTTCGGCATCTTTGAAGTTCATCTCGAACATATCCGCATGAAATATCGGTGTCAAGCCGTACGCGAGTAAATCCCGGAAGTTCTCCAACTGAATCTCTTCTCGGCCGCCTACGTTACTCGTAGTGAGATCGGCGTACAACTTCGAGGAGTGCATGGCGGACACTAGCACTAGGGAAAGGAATAAAATCCTTTCCGACCAAGCTACTATCTTAAACTTGTGTGTAGTGTACGAAATAACCATTCCAAAGACATTCATCATTCTCCAAGAGCGTGACTTAAACTTCAAAATAACGGAGACGAGCCAAAAAATCGTGATCATGATCAGACTGAGCATAATTCTCATCATTCGACTGTACTCCAAATTGCTCTTCCTGTACAAAACCGGCATTAGGACGCACCAATTCTCCGAGGTAAAGCCCTCCGCCATAACTGTGTTTCTCCTTGCACTTTCGACCAGAGGCAACGTGGTAACAAGAGTGTCAACGTGCTTGACCAATTCGATATTCACAAATTCCCACATCGTTATATTTTTCCCCTTACGACTCGGGTCATACTCTTTCATATTCATTATGGTGTCGGAGAAGTTCATGAGACTCTTTAAAGTCTCGAGGACTCTAGAATCATAGCCTCGATGCTTCTTTACGTATCCCAGGAAATTTGGATTGTTCTTCGCTTTCATTACATTGTATCCTAATCGCGATATCATATTCATCTTGATCGGATAACCGTGGAGATTGCGTAGTTTATTTGGGAACCAATTCACAGACGACGAGTAAGGCTGGCTGGTGTACTTCTTCGAGAACGGATTGTACTGATGAACGGTGAAGATGCTGATTCCGTTTCTTCTAGTCACATCCAAGACAGTGACGTCAAGAATGTACTTGGTCCACATGTAGTGCAAGAGCGCCTGGAAATCGGCCTGCGCGTCTTCCAAAACAGCGAGGAACAGCAACTTGGGATGTAACTTGTTGTGTAATACTATGTCACTGATATCTTCGATTTTCATGAAACTCGAGAGATCCTTTGACTTGTAAATGTAAAGTAGCAGTGTATTGGAATTCATGTAGCACGATGACTGCAGATTTCTCGCGGAAGAAACATTTGACGCCATACAGATCATAGGAAGATTGTTATGCATTGTGAGCTCAATAATGCTATCAATTAAAATACTCTTCGTCGATGAAAAGTCTGATATCAAAATTGCCGTATCATGGATGTTGTTTTCAACTATTATGTCTCGGAAAATCTTCTTAAAAACATGAGAATCTTCGAGATCAAAAGGTAACTCATGTCCCATTGAGAAAGTTGGGATGCACAACATCGAAAATATGATAATGACCATAATATTATCTCTGCCTTCATTCATGGCTAACAATCAGAATTCGATTCTAAAGTTACTGTACATTAAATTCGAAAGAGAGGTACCATGATTGGCTCAATGTTTCTGAAAAATAAAATCAATCTTCCTTTTCATCTCGCCGAAGGCAATCAATTGAAATTGGAGAAAATGATGAGACGTACCAGTTGGATAATACTACCCTTGGTAAAATTGATAATTGATCTCTTTAAGATCAACACAGCAGGATGATCCTGAACCAGACAAAGGACTGAACCAGCACGGTTGGTACGAGTTTCGCAACTAACATAATTTTCATATTCAGAGTGTTGCATTCGGGCGAAGCAATTTATGGGAATTGCCACAGCATCGTAAAAAACCTCAACGTTATTGGGAGTGACAGCGCACGAGATAGTTATGCTGCACTTAAGGAAAATATTCTGCTACAAAGTCCATACATCACCGCGCGAACTACACCTGACAGTGCATTAACGATATAAACATACCATTAAATATCCATCTAGTCTCTGCACTTGAAATTCACTTCAATTTCCAGACTCTTTTCAACGAATGTACAATAACTTCACCGAAGAAAACCAAGATCGAAACAGCATATCCGCATGTAACGACAATAAAAACCTTTACTTTCGTCCCAGCTGTCTCACCGTATTCCCTTTTTCGTCTTTTATTCGCCTGAGCCGAGAAACCCAGTGAAATATCATCGAAATAATCCTTGAACCATTTTTCCGTTAAGCCGGATTCTTGCGAGCGTAGCATTATATCACCGACGCGACTGGAATACGGCGAATATATATAAAAGTAGTATCCATTCGGTGGTGACCAATAACAGAGCTTTTCATTAACCATTATCTCTCTTTTGGTAATGCGCTTTTGCATGGCGACGATCGTCATCGCTTTTTTCGACTCCATAAAGCAAGAAACATTGCCATGCTCGAGCAAGTATTGGGAGCACTGGTACGTAGTACCCATCGTGATGGCGGTGCTCTTCAACTCCAGCAAGTCTTTCTGGGCATTCTTGAAGCTGCTGTTGAATAGTTCCTTGCCAAAGACCGGTGTCAAGTTGTACCGAAGCAAATCTCGAAAGTTCTGCACCTGAATCTCCTCTTTTCCGCCGACATTAGTCGTGGTGAGATCGGCGTACAAATTCGAGGCATACATGGCGGACATTACGACTACGAAAACGAATAGCACCCTTTCCGACCAAGCTACTATTTTGAACTTGGGTACGGTGAACGAAATAATCATTCCGAAGATATTCAGCATTCTCCAAGAGTCTGACTTGAACTTTAAAATAACAGAAGCAAGCCAAAGAATCGTGAGAATTATCAGACTAACAATAATTCTCACTATTCTATCGTACTCGAAATTGCTTTTCTTGTACAAGACGGGCATCAAGACACACCAATTCTCAAAGGTGAAACTGTCAGCCATATCTATCTCATTGGCATCAAGTAAACCCAAAGGCAAAGTAGTAAAGAAAGTGTCAACGTGTCCATTGCGTACACCGTTCAATAAGCTCTGTAGTGAACCATTCTTGGCAAAGGTCTGAATATAATCCTCATCGGTAATGATAATCTCTGAGAAGTTCATGATGCTCTTTAGAGTGATCAAAGCTCTGTGATCGTAGCCTTGAGGCACCACTTGTCCCTGGCGAGTTCTCTTTTTAATCCTGTCGATTGCATTGTATCCTGGCCGCGGTATTCGGTCCATCTTGATTGGATAGCCATGAAGATTGCGCATTTTATTTGGGAACCAATCGACAGACTGCGAGTAAGGCTGGCTGGTGTGCTTCTTCGAGAACGGATTGTACTGGTGGACGATGAATATCTGACTTCCGTTTAGTTTTGACATTTCCAAAACTGCCACGTTCAGAATGTACTTAGTCCACATGTAGCGCAAGAGTGCCTGGAAATCGGCATTCGCGTCTTCCAACATTGCCAGGAAGAAGAGCTTCGGATGCGTTTTGCCATTCAAGAGTATATAACTAATATCTGGGACTTTCATAAAATTCGACAGGTCCTTCGACTTGTAAATATAAAGAAGTAGTGTGGTGGAAGTAATGCGGCACGACGGCCACAGATTTCTCGCGGAAGAAACGTTTGACGCCATACAACTAATGGGTACATTATTCTTCATGGCGAGCTCAATCATGCTATCGACTGTAAAGTTCTTCTTTGAGGAAAAGTTTGACAGCAATATCGCTGTATCGTGGATGTTAGCTTTAGTTATTACGTCTAGGACAATCTCGCCAAAAACTTGCCGAGTTTCGAGATCAATAGATAACTCATGTTCCATCGACAATGATGAGACGAACAGCATTGAAAATATAATAACAATCATCATCTTGCCTGTGCCTTTATTCATGGAAAGTATTTAGAACTTCCATTCAAAGTGAAGTGTCGATACAAGAATTACTCCGTTTCCTATAACTTTGAGCCACTTTGCATGTATTTTGTGATTTGATATGCTTTGAATTTGTTTCACCGATGGGCTTTGAGTGTTCAATTGCATCGACCTCAATTTTTCTGAAAAATTGAACAAGTTCTCCTCTTTATCTTGAACCACGAGAATGGAAAATATAAGAATGGAGAAAATAATGGGACATACCGGTTGGATAATACTACCCTTATTAAAGTCGACTACAGCTCTCACAATTCAATCAGCAGTATCATTCTCAACAATAAAAGAAGTGAACCAGCACGGTTCGCACGAGTCTCACAACTAACATAATTTTGATGGTCATGGCAATGCTTTCAGGCAACGCAATTTGCGTGGATTGGATCGTAAAATGAAAACCCTTTCGACGTTATTAGGACTGACACTCTGCTACGAAGTGCATACATCATTAGCGGGAATGTATGAGTCATTAGTGAGCTCACGAACAAACTTAACTACCGATCGACGACATACTACAGTGTATATGCTTCATTACAGAAAGCCTGAGAAAGCAGGTAACAAAGATACTAGAAACGACAACATCCGCTCGAGAGCTTCCAACGTCTTTTCACGGAATGCATAATAAGTTCACCGAAGAAAGCGAGAGTCGAGAGAATATATCCAAATGTGAGGATAACAAAGATCTTTGTCTCCAGTCCGTCGGGATTATCAAAATCCCTGCTCCTTTCATAAGACTGGCCATAGGAACCCGTTGAAATATCGTTGTAATACTCCTTGAACCATTTCTTGCTGAAGCCAGTTTCCTGGAAGCGTAGCATGATGTTGCCGATGGGTTGCGCGAGTGGCGAATAGATGTAAGCGTAGAATCCATTGGGTGGCGACCAGTAGCAGAGCTTTTCATTGATCTTCACCGGCCTTTTCAAGGTGCGCCAATTAATAGCCAAAACACCAGTAGCTACTTGAGTTTCCGCGAAGCAGGAAATATTGCCATGCTCCAACAAGTACTCGCCACAGTCGATCATACTGTTCATCGGAGCAGCCTCGCTTTTCAGCGCCAAGAAATCTCCTTCGGCGTATTTGAAAGTCATCTCGAACACTTGTTTATGAAACATCGGCTTCAAATGGTGTCGCAGTATATCCGGATAGTTCTCCACAGGAATTTCTTCGCGCGCTCCAATATTGGCCGTCATAAGATCGGCGTACATACTTGACGAATAAACAGCGGACACCAAGACCAAGGAAATATAGAGAATCCTTTCCGACCAACTCGGCAACTTGAAGTCGGGCACAGTCGCGGAAATAATACTTCCAAAGATATGAAGTATTTTCCACAAGTCCGACTCGAATCTTAGGATAATCGAGACGAGCCAGAAAATCGTGATGATGATCAGACTGAGAATCATTCTGAGCAAACGATCGTACTCAAAATCTTTCTGTTTATAGAGGATGGGCATTAAAAGGCACCACTTCTCGCTGGTGTATGCGTGAGCCACGGTTACACCAGTGAACATTTCGACAATTAGCGGCAGCGTAGTAAACATGATCTCAGCAGATCCACTCTCAATCTTGTTCACTAAAGTAGCTGCCGTTGAATTCCTAATTTTCCGGCTTTTAAAATCATCATCACCGGGGATAATGATCGTCGAGAAATTCATAGCTTCTTTTATAGATTGCATGGCACTATTGTCATGGCCTTGGTACTTTGTCATGACTCCCTGAGCGTTTCTGTGGAGCAAGTTGTAACCGGGTCGTAGCAGCAAGTCTACCTTGATCGGATAGCCGTAAAGATTGCGCATTTTATTTGGGAACCAATCGACAGACGGTGAGTAAGGCTGGCTGCTGTACTTCCCCGAGAACGGATTGTATTGATGCACGGTGAATGCTAGGCTCTCGTTTGTTTTTGATACTTCGAGGACTGTGACGTCAAGAATAAACTTGGTCCACATGTACCTCAAGAGCTCCTCGAAATCGGCTTCCGCTTCTTCCACGATCGCCACGAACAGAACTTTCGGATGGAACTGTCCATACACCAGGAGATAACTAATATTCTCGATTCTCTTGAAGTTCGACAGGTCCTTTGAATTGTAAATGTGGACAAGTAGCGTTCTTGTATTGATACGACACAACGGCCACAGAATTCTCGCGGAAGAAATGCTCGACGCCACACAGTCTATGGGTACATTGATCTGCATGGTCAGCTTAATAATATCGTCGATTATAAAGTTCCTTCTTGAGGAAAATTCTGATACGAGGATTACTGTATTGGAGATCTCAGCTTTAGCTAAGATTTCGCGGATAATCTTGTAGGTAACTTGCGAATCTTGAAGATTGATAATAGATAATGGAACCTCTGCCATTGCAGTCGGAACTATTAATATTAAACATATAAGAATAATCATCATGCGACTTCTGTCTTTATTTATGGAATTTAATTAAGGTAGCTTGCAAAATAGCTCGGAATAATCAGGCGATATGGGTAAACCTGGAATGAAAGAAAGCCACGGTGCAAGTGAGATATCGATTCTAAAGTTACCCCGTTTACTCCAATTGCGTCATGTTTGCGAAGGTGTTTCTTTGCATTTCAACTGACCTTATGCAAACGATGGTTCGCTTTGAAGGTTTAAAGTGGCGAAATGTATTTGGTCCGAGGGGCCGAAATACAATTGCCACGGTCGTACGATATTTCAATTCTAGCCAACAGTGCCACCCTCGATTTTACTGCAAAATCAAACTATTGCATTCTTGATTTCTTTCCCAAGTAAAGAAGATACATTTTTGAAAAAACACTCCCCAAAACTATGAGACGTACCGTATAATTGATCACGGAACAATGCATGGAATGGAACAAGTCCTGCACCAGAAAGAAAGTAATGCACCAGAGCGGGCACAAGTTTCGATACTAGCGGAATCTTCGCGATCGCTGGAGTGCACTCTGGCAAAGCGATTTCTATTGATACTATCGTACAGGGAATTACGAACCATTAGACGTTATTGATACTGACAGAGCGTAAGATATTAGCATAGCAATTGGGGAAAACGATCTGACACGAAATGCGCGCTTCAGCGAGGAACGCAATTGTCATTGACGACAGCATAGCACACAAACAGTGTCTGTATGACAATGCGAGCAAATCTGTAGAGAAAGCGTCAACACAGTAATGACAAAAATCCTACTCTCCGCAAGATCATTTATTTATAAAACTTAAGTCCATAAAGTAACCGGTATTACGGCAAGATTATAACGATACATTTATTAAGCGTATAGGAGGAATGCGAGAATATATGTTTGGTATTTCATTTCGAGAGGAAGGATTAGGAAATGAAGAGAGTTTTTAAGCGGAGTTATCGACGCTTGTGAAGGTCAGCTCTGTACAAACTGACTTGGACGGATGCTCCTCGAATGCAAATCTGAGTATTACGCGGATTTTCAAACTTCCCTTTCGTATAGAAATAAGCGATGATATTAAGTGTCATGACACAATAATAAATAAACAAGACTCAACGCTATATTGAAAGGCTTAAGGGAATCAGCTCGAAGCTACTCTTGAAAATGCAATCCGGACACATTTGGTTGTCTCCGATTTTAATTTCTCATTAAATCGCAGTATTAAATAATCTCTACTGAATCCTCCACTGACGAAGATTCGTACTTGCAGAGGGTTCCGGAGCCTGCGTATCCTAGAATAATAATACTAATAACAATAGCAATTGTGTGTCCAACGAGACATGCCGATCGCGGCTTGGCGAAAGGACGAAGGGAAGATTGACACATATTACTGCCTAAGAACGACTAGAACTGAAGCTACGAGTGAAAGGAGGAAGAGATTTCCAAGATCGGAAGAACCGCTTCCATTTCCAGCGAAACAAAGATCCGAGTTACAGCGTGTCTCGACTTTGCCGAATCTCTTCTTCAAGTAATCCCAATCGCAGAGGCCAACGTCGCATCCCTCGAACATGACAAGTTTCTCGGCCAGATAGAACATGACCTTGTTCGGCTGTCTGGCGTTGTCACACCTACAAAAAGCAATCACACAAACATATAATACTTCCATGTTAAATTAGGCAATCGAAGACAGCTCATTTTCCATAAGAATCTAATGGAAATGAACAATTCGTCGACGATCACCCTTAATCTTTACATCTCTGATTTGAATGATTTATGCTCCTCAATAACGAAAAATGGATGACACGAGATTTATTCTTCGCCAGCTTGAGAAGACGTGATTAACGAGACAAGTGTCTTATGTAAGCATAGATGACACTATGATCAAAAGGTGACTTCATTCATTTCTGCCGATGTAAATTTCCAGCCAATTGTAAACCTTCTCCATTGGGAATTGAGTTATTGCTAGTCTACGTGTGAGCGCGTACTTATAGAACACTGCGACAAGATTGGCACCGAACGACGAAATAAATGATGTCCTCCATTTGCGCTTAGCCATTTCCTTGTAGCTATAAGCTGTCAGTGGCATGCTGTCCTGATATATCCCAAGTGCTGTCAAGAGATTCTGCAGGCTAATTATATCACTGAAGTAGAAGATGCCTTTTGGTTCCATGGTGTTGTCCATGTCCTGCTCGACTCTCCTGCGTAAAAAGCAATTGTCAGCGGATGTTCCACCTAGTTCTTGTCAAACTAGCTAATTTCTACGACTGAAAAACAGCGTGAATACCAAAAATGATTCATCATATCTCGGAGAAGCGGGCATCCAAGATGTTCGTTCATTTCTCCACCATAACCGGCCTTGTAATAGTACTCAAGGTCCTCTCGATATTCGAGAATTTGCATTTCTTCCTTACTAAACACGGCACACCATGCCGAGAGCTTCGTTACTGTCCAGGCTTTCTCGTAACGACACATATCGTACATCGCATGAATTGAGTCTAGACAAAATAATTACATTTCTAAAACCCCGTTCAAACTGCGGCCGAGAATCGCAAGAGTTTTAAATGAAATAAAAGCATTTGCAATTGACTTAGTAGAAAGGTAACTGCAAAGAATAAATGTCAAAGGAATCATTTTACCCTCTGAAATATTATATAAATATCCTAGGCGTCGACTGATATTGTGCACCAAGTTCTGGAACTCCGGACCCTTGTCGAACTCCTCGAGTTCTTCGATTGGCTCATCCTCTTCGTCACTAGCACAGGATCTGTGCGTCTGCAAAAGCAAACGTTTGTATTACCACAGAAATATTATCAAAGTTTCGCCCTTATTAACAAGTGAAACACTACTCGACACTTACAGCGAGAACTGTGTCATTTTTCGAACTTTCTTCGGGATTAACAGCAGTGGAAGTCGCGAAAAGGCCTTCCATGAAGCCTTTCATACTTTCTTCGGCGTCGGCCGCTTTGAACTGTGTTGTTCAAGGATCAGCAAAGTTACTTTAAATGATACACAGAGAAATAACACCAAGTTTTCGAATATCCTATAATCCAGGAGTACCTTGTAATCCGAGGGAACTAGATCGTCGGTTTGTAGAAGATCGGGAAAGTTGCTTTGCAATCGTCTGGCGAGCAATCGCATATCTTCCAAACCCTGCGGTGTCAAAACTTCCGCTCTTTGCATCGTGAGGTAGGCAGTATCCGGTCGCCATCTTTTCAAGCTCTCCAAATCTCTATTGCACAAGTGGCCATCTAAATAAATCCATGTACTAATCATCACTGCACTTCTCGCAAGAAATGATATCTCTCCCATTTCAAGAGACATTCGACAAAATCATTCGACTTTTCTTACCGCCGCGCGATTCATGATTATGAACTATTTGATTCTTCAACTCAGTCAAGGTCAACATATTACTGATCTCGGAATTGGAAGCGCACCGAGTGCCATGTGTCGCTAGCATCCACACTTGGACCGGTCGACAGTCTATCGAGAAATGAAAACGCCAAATTATTTCAATTAAAAACCAATGAAAATTCATTCGATTCTTGCGCATATAACAACTGCTTACTTGGAACATCTTGGAAGCGCGTTTTGCCCGCGTGTACAAAATGATAGGCAGTTTTCGTGCCCATGTACAAGTACGGATCATCCTCGTCGGCAAAGCAATAATCAATGTCGCGCGTATACGCTTGGTTTACTGATATTACTAACAGCAGAGTAATGGTCCACGTGACGAGCGACATTTTCGGGCTAAAAGTTTCACACAAATAAGAATTTATCACTTGGAAGAAACCAATATTATTTTATATTATGAATATTGTTAATTGAAACTCTAAAATATAAAACGAATTACGAAATACAAAGTGTGCGCGCAATAATGAACTGCATACTTCCAACTAGTCAGGCTTGTTAGCCGGCTATAAAAGAGCGAAAAGCAGTAAGCAGTAGTAAACCTACATTTCGTCGGGATGATGTCACTGACTTGCTACTTGACTACCAGAAGCGCGAGTTATAGCGTGCTACATGTAATGCCCTGCCCTTACGTAAGCGGAAGTATGCTCGGAGATCTTCCAATTTTCATGCCCACGTGAAAACACGCCGTTAACTGTCACTCTTTATACACAAGCGCCTGCCTGTCAGCCATGTATGCTTTAACAGTTTGCGCTAGTAAAATTTCCTATCTCGAATGTTCCACTGCTTTTTATAGCCAATCATACCATTTGACAGTTTCACTCTTCTCCAACAATAAAACAGCCAAATGAATAAACCAACGGAGCTCAAAGTTGCAAAAAACTAAAGCAAACTCCGGCAATGCAACACGTACTTCGAGGAGAAGCGTGCGAAGATTTCTTCGTGCCGTGTACAGAGTGATTCACTTGCCTTTGAATCAGAACTCTCCTAGCCCTTATTTTTTTTGGTGGACTTCCCGACCTTCCCCGGGACTGAAATTTGGTGGAGAATGTGCCCTTGCGTCAAGGAAGAAGTGATATAAATTTCAGAGCCCTAGCTCAAAGTTTAGGTTTTCACCTATTGTCGAGCCTCGAAAATGCTCAATTTTTTCAAGTTTCTCAAAATCGACCGAAACCGGAAAATTTTGATTGTTTTCATATCAGGGTGGATACAGAACAAGGAATCCGTGAAAAAAAGTCCAGATTTGCAACGAAAACGGGTCGAAAAACTGTCCAGAAAAGTCCATTTTTGCTCATTTTTCACGGTTTTTATTTTTTTTGGTGGGCTTCCCGACCTTTCCCGGGGCTGAAATTTGGTGGGTAATGTTTTTTTGCATCAAGGAAGATACCATAAAAATTCCAAAGCCCTAGCTCCAAATTTTTTTTCGGCCAATTTTTCTTAAGGCATACCCCTTCAAAAATTTTCGATTTTTCGAAGGTTCTGGGACTGGAACGAAAGCTTGATTTTTCGATTTCTCGTGTCTCAAAACGGAAAAAAAACATAAATGTTGTGGGGGAAATGCCGGAATTCCACCTAAAACACGTGGAAAACCAATCTGGAATATTTCATTTCGATGGTTTTCCCTATGTTTTTCATACTTCCCGACATTTTCCGGGGCTGAAATTTGGTGGGGAGTCTCCCCTTGCATCAAGGAATATGTGATATAAATTTCAGAGCCCCAGCTGAAAAAAAATTTTTCCCCATATTTTTGGCCATCGAAAATATCCAATTTTTGGTGGTGATTCAAAGGCAAGTGAATCACCCTGTACATCGGAGTGCGAGATTTGTCCAGCGCGGCCAACAGCGTGACAAGGTGAAGGATAAGCATGAATGTGAAAGCCAAGATGTGCTCGCGCGCATTAGACACACGATCTTGCATAATCCCGGCATGGCGAACCGGTTCGACAATGGAGCCAAGTGCCGATTACACGAATTTTCTTTCTGCCATCCGCCCACGCGTTGCCCTCCAAATCGACGCAAGATCGCGTACATCTCGTTCTCAGGCAAATTTAAAAATCAAAGCGCTCCGAGGACGAACATTCCAGAGCTAGTGAGAAACTCGAGATGGCAGAGAGCGTGGAATTCAATCGGAATTAATGAAGGTAACGCGGAAATCGTCCACGAGCCGCGAAGGCGGTACACGAAATATTAACCGAGCAATTTGTGAAGGCTGACGGGTAAGGTTGACGATAGCGTAATTGCCGGCTGCTCGATTAGCAGAGCCTCTTCTCTTCCGAGCTAATGTGTCTCTACTTGGCCTACTTATCATTAATTTCTCCTCCGCGTGCCACATATGCGCCCGGCTCGTATCACCCACCATCCAATTTCAACCATAAAACACATAAATCTCACTTATCCTACAATTCTTCTCCGACATTATCCAACATTTCCTCATTCTTTCGCGTAGCTCGACTGATACACGCGTCTCGCGTTACATCTTTCGCTCTGCTAATCTCACTCGAATCGTGTTAAAAGCCCTCTCTCATATTGCGTCTAACGTTTCTCTGTGTGGGAGAGCGAACGCGCGCGCGATTATTTACTCGGTGACAACCTGTTCGTTGCTAGCTAGGCGTCATAGTCGCAGGTCGGGAGAGTGATTTCAGCGGCTGACGTGCAGTGGAAACGCCCGTGGCCGGCAGCTGCCGCAACAGCAGCAACAGCAGCGCGAGAGGTGCACGTACTTGATGATCGGCAACAAAAGTGGGACGGCGACGTTACGGCTGACGTCCCTTACTAATAGCAGTCAGCGCTTTAATTATTCACCGGCCGGTTGATTTATTCAACTGAAACTGGCCCCGGACGATGCGTAAACGGCCCGCACTTAACGAGGGATCGCGCGAGTCAACATTTCGCAGGACAACCACGCGCTCGCCATTCCTAACGAACCAATTAGCCAATCAGCCAATACCTTAATAATAATAAATTCCATCCGGTACAATAACGAACAAACCAATATAAAACAAGTTTCAAAGGCTTCCTCTTTAACAGAAGAAACCAAGAATTTCCTGACTCAGCTCGTGCCGCTCACGCCACTTAATCAGCACGACCCCAGCGCATGTATCAATGACCCCAAGAACAATGCTGTGCGAATGATCGATGGGATGCACTGTACTAGGAACTATTATCTGAATGGCGAGCGTTTCGTTCGCGAAGATGTCGAGTGAAAGCAGAGAAAGTGAAGCAGCATCCGTGAACTAGGTGCGAGATGAGTGCATCGGTGCGAGAGTAAAACAATAGAGCGCGGTTAAGCCAGAGCTCTGAAAGGTTCACATCCGAGCTAGCAGTCACTGTCGTATTACCGTGGCTCGAAACCTTCTCTCTGTCCAATCGCAATCCAATATACGCGTTCAATTTGAAGTCCGCCAGGCTGCGGTTTGCCGATACCGCAGAGACTCGCCGGAAAAACCTGCAAAGAGAGAGCGAGCGCGCGACCCACGCAATATCCTGGCGTTTCCTCCGCTACGGATCCTCACTGCTCTTCCTCGCGTCCTTCCTCCGTCGATTTCCCAATTGGCTCGGCAATATATATCTCTCGGCTGTCGCTTTCCCAGTCACCACCAACAAAGCACGTCTTCACGAGTCCACAATCACCGGCGACTTGACACTGCCATCAAAAAGCTCCACTGGCAAGGAGATCGATGTCCTTCAGGAGCTCCTCATTCTACTTGTCGGCCGATTCTACTTGCATCGACGAGGCACTATTAACTTCCAAGAGATCGTCAGAGGAATGCATGAAAATTCACACACTCGTTCGGATCACTCGATGGTTGAGCGTGTATTGGTGAGGCGATGAGGATAGTGTAGGTGCGGGTTTGAGCGGGTGTCTCCGGCACAGAATTACAGCGAGTTGCGCGCGCGTCCACCGTTACTCTGACACTGGCTCTCTCGTAGCCGATCGCGACGACGACGAGTCTACACCTTCCACCTGTACTGTTGTGTATGCTGCTAGTGCGCGTACTACCTGCCGATCTGCTAGGACCGTGCCACCACGCCAGCTGCTTTGCCACTGGCCTAAGGTCGACGTGCTGCCCGTTCATAGCCGGCACATGCACCAGCTACAACCTCCTATTCCTAGCTGTCTCTTTCCCCACCGATATGCCTCGCCGCTCTTACTTCGAGATCGATCGGCTCAAAGCCGACTCAAATTCTCTTCCTTCGATCTAAGATCGATATTTCCTATTTCAGTTTCGAGTGTTATCTCTATCAAGATTTTTAATGTTCAAGGGAACAATAAATTAAGACAGATTTTTATACATATTTCTGCAAGAAACAGTATTGAAAGAGTGGGATAAAATTCAAACCATAATCCACCTTGTTTAGATGCATCAATTCTTAATTAAGGAATAAATGACCTCGAGATAGAGGAAACATGGGACCGCAAATGAGCAATGCAGTTCGGACTCTAATCCAGCGATAAAATGTACGAAGGCAAGATAGGTGTATAAAGCACCATAAAAAGAGGAGAGAAGCCGATAAAAAGAAAGGTGCGTTGAGAGATTGGCCTAAGGTCAACGAGCTTTATCCATTTACAGGCGTGGTTAGCCGTGGCAAAAAGTGCATGGCTGCACGAAAGCGTCTCTTGGAATCTTTACAGTCCGTACTATCGACTTTCACGGAGAAGTCATGCGAACTTGAAGCCCTTCGGGCTTAGAAAAACCTGTTCCCTACAGAGCCAGTCATCGCCAGCCACAACATACCCGGCTAAAGACCCCAACCAGACACCAGGATAAAAAGAGAAGCCAGCAAAGAAGTCCTTCACGGAGTCAAATTCACCAAGAGCTGATCGATTTCCCATTATCAATGGAAGCACGATTACCGTGACACCGCAGGTGGTGTTCCAGGAAGGGGCGACCGACGCTTCGAAATACAACGCGCCACGACTTATACACTGCGAAGGGAAAAGCCTGTCGAAAATTATAGTCTTCGAGGTCGTACAACTTATGTTAGGGTGAAACGGGGGAAAAACCACGTCACCCTCACCGACGATAAAATCTCCCTCGCGCGCCTGCAAGTCACGAACTTCGATTCCAAGCGGAGTGCGAGACACGATTCTAGAAAAGGGGCATCTCTATGGAAATCGAACGCGAAGAAAGTAAAGCAGGAGAGTAGCCGAGTAAAATATTACGATTAAAATCGTCGAGAGCCGCGAGCGTGCGCTGTGATTAAAGGCTTCGTGACTCGTGCGCGTAATGCATGCCGGCATCCGCCCGATATTTCCTCGCCCCGTCGCCGCCGCGCGCCTGCCACCTCCTCCTCCTCCTCCACGCCCGCCCCATTCTCTTTTTCTCTCATGTAAAACTGTAATGTGCGTTACAAAGACTGCCGGTGGCACGGGAGATTCCTAACTGCCTTAGACTCGTAAAGCTTGGTCGCCTCTTGCATATGCAATTAGAGCTCAAGTGACGCAAGCGAATCCTCATAAGGAGACTGCATCCGCCGCCGGTTTAAACTCGGATAAGCTTGCGATTACAACTAGTGCAGGCGTTCGTTCGGATAGAATTCGATTGACCTGTTCATTAAGAGTACTTCAGGTCCTCTGAACAGTATTTATATTTTCTCCATATTCCAAGAACAAAAATTTATAATAACAAATGCCTCGACCCAAGCTTAACCGAGTAAAAAGTATTCCTATCATTCTATCATTAATACTCGTCTGAATATACTAAATCTCCGACCAAGTACGCGCGATTATATAAATTTTCCATGCCCAAGAATAATTGTATGTTATTCTTTTCGATGAATCGGTAGAATTTATGATTCCTCGCGAATTTGCATCTACGACGGCCATTATCCTTCATTACAATCTTCGTCGAATTACGTAAGTAACCGAGGGACTGATTATTGTCAGTTATGCCTACCGATCAGACACAGGCAATTGAGATGCAGTTGCCTACAATGCAATTATCTCGAACTTATACAAAGGTAGGTAGCTATTTATTGACCGTTTTCAATCGTCCGAACTTGAGTATCGTTCCGGTGGTTAATAAGAATACTTAAGCAAATCGGCTTGTTGTTTAGCGGCTAATAGAGCTAAAAAACACGTCGAGCTAATTCTATTGTTAGATATTTATCATGGAACGATTAATACTACACCGAAACGAGCGAAGCACAAATATCGTTAGCGAATTGTCGGTTAAAACTGCGATGAAACGAGCACGCTGGCACTGTTAAGTGTCGCTCGTCATGCTAGTGTGTCCCAGTGGCAGAAAAGGTCGTCGAGCATCGTTGCTCCGAGCCCACACACACTCCCGGTGTAACCCTCGCGCTAATATTGCAGAGTAATTTCTTTTGACACAATTCCCGTTGCTGACACATCTGACATGCTCGCTGAGTACACACTTCAAGTATGCTCGCCCACACTTTCGTTCCTTCCTGCCCAGTCATTTTCTCACCGAATTTCTCCCCATTATTTTTGACAATGCAACCAACGATAATACTAAGCTTAGATGACGCATTTCATTTTAATAAACATTATTGCTGGAACGAGAAAATTTTCTTCTTATAACACATTTTTTATTAACCAGGATAACTTGTATGGAACATAGCAGAAATCAATATTGGCTGTTATGGCGTATCAAAATCTCTTTCAACACAATAGATTTAACATTCTTTTTTAATTATCGCATTGATTCAATTGACAATTATTCGCGAAAGGACCCATCTTGGTTTTCAAGTAACTCCAATCGCAGACGCCATCGATGCAACCGGGATATTCCAGCGGTTTTTCGGCAGCGAAGAATCTCACTTTGTTCGTCGAGTTGCACCTGCAATTAAATATTCGTCAGACACTCCAATCACCTCCCGAAATAACGCGAAATAATCCCCGTATTAAATACGCACTTATAAAAAACAGCGACAATGTTCATAGCGTACGGAGTCATAATGGAGGTTCGCCACTTCCTATCACGCATGCTTTCGTAATTCGCTGCCGTCAAGGGCGTCTCATCCTCAAAGATACCCATCGAAGTGTACAAGAAATTCAGCGAAACACTATGAGAGAACAGAAATACGCCTTTCGGCTCATTCTCTTCGCCTTTCTCCAGTTTCCTGGAAAGTTTCATTGCCTGTGATGCGACGAGGAAGATAAAGAAGACAAAGGTAAACTAGATCGACTGCGAACAGAAGAAGTCCGCCAGTAGAAAAAGAGCAGGTGACTCTCACGTAAAATGGTCGAACATATCATGAAGAATTGGGCAGCCAAGTTGACGGCTCAAATTAAAGCCATAACCCATGTGATAATAACTGAAGAGGTCTCTCTGATACTCTAAGACTTGCATGTGATCCTTCGTGAAAGCGGCGCACCACGGGGAAGTCTCATTCATCTGCCAAGCCTTTTCGAAAGAGCACGCATGGAAAATAGTCTCTATCGTCTCTGAAAGCATTCGTAGAAATTTCGCCGAATTCACAACTTTAAGTCGAAAAGACGTTTTAATAATATACTTGGTTCTAAATCCTTTGTAAATCCAAGTCGAGAGCTGACTTTGCGAATGAGATCCTCATAAATAGCTCCCTGACGAAAAGCGTCCACTTCCCGATTCACTGACGAGTCATTCAATGAATTATACCACAATCTACAGGCCTCGAATGGCTAAGGAATAATGCGATTCTAGTCAGGAACTTTGTAACCTAAAACTTCCTTACAACTTTGATAGATAGTATCAAAATACTCGTAATGTCTTCCGAACAATGGTTGGGGCTCGAACGGGATGAGAAATTGTTCGATTGCCAAAAAGGCCTTTCATGAAAAATCGCATGCTTTCAATGGTTCGTTGCTTATCCGTCGTCTTAAACTACAACAAAGTAGTACTGTTAAAAAAAAGGCCTATCAATTGGATCCTCCTTTGCAATCCACTAACTTCATAATCGTTCAAAGACATATTGGATTCTTGGGGAAATAAAATACTGGAAAACGAATCTTGGAGTCGCCCGCCAATCGACTGTAAATCAATTTCCCCCTGTTTCGCGAGAAATTTCTTCTTCTCTACGGTGACATCTCGATCAAATGTCCACGTCCTAAAATTCTCGATATCTTCATTGCACAAACTGCCTCCTGCATAAAATAATATCATTATAACAACCTTCGACAGAATCGAGAATAATTGACTAAATAATTCTCACATTTATCATGACTTACTTCTATGTTTTTCATGATTTTCAATAATTTCATCGCGAAGACCAGGTAAAATGGTTCGAATATCCTTAATCTCGTTGGCTGCAGGATAACGTGTGCCATGTCTGAAGAAACCCCAGATCTGTAGTGGAACACACTCTAAAACTCAATCAATTAGACAATTTGCACGGTTATAACTTATTAAATAACTTTCTCATTGATCCTCCACTAACTTGGCACAGTAATATTCGTAATCCTTCCATGTATTAGAGGATAAAGTGTTCTGGTACCGGTGTACAAGTAAGGTTCCTCATCGTTGGCGTAACAATAATCAGATCGACGATTCGTCGAAATGGACATCGCATTTGAATGAGCAATTAGGAGTACCAAACCGACTTGACACAATTGGAATCCTATATTCTCAAAAATGCCATTCGTTTCCTTAAATATACACAGAATACTATGCTTTAGAAGCACGGATGTTTACACTTACGCAACAACTTCGTTTCTTTACAAAGACTACTCATACTTCCGATTGGTTGTCACTTATGCCACTAATAACCACTGCTCTGATTTAAAAGTCAGAGTTTATTCGCAATCGTTTCATAAGGAAATTCACAATCCGATATAAATTGAAGCAGGTACACGTTTACAACAAAATAGAAGAAACGCGCGATACCTTACGAGTATCAGCTCGCAACTAAAAACTTGTTAACGCGAAGCGGAACAATTATATCCGATATTATCGCGACATCAACTAGTCATTGAAAACTATTTACAGAGCCCCTACTTTTCCGCTATCTGCTTTTATACGCATTCACTTTGCTGTAATGTATGCGAGGCTACTGTTCACTCCAAGAAAACTGAATTAAATGGCCTTTCGATCAGTGGACCAAGGATAGCCGCGGATATGCCCGGTCTAAGTCTGATCTTGCTGCTATTAAAGAGAAACCGAACCCTCACACACGCATAGAGTACACTCGGCTATATAAGGTGAGCCGATAATTATGCACGCTTAAATTACTTTCCAAAGTATCCCCGGGAAAAAGTGTCGATTAAGGAAGCACACTGTGTATACGATTGTGTAATAATCACGATTTCCAAGTCCGAAAGCCTTGGAGACTTCGCTCCATGAATACAGGACACGATCTTCAATAATCCTACAGTGGTGTTGCAACATGAATATTAAATAACGTCTCCTAGATATGCAAAATTATTCGCAATATCCATCTTTCACGGAAACAAAAATTCATAAAAATCACATTTTTCGCAAGAGTGTTTTACAAGACTCGTTTCTACGTTGCTTATAAATATACAATTATAAATATACAAAAATAAAGTAACAGATTATGGTTGTACAAATGCGATAGATGCTGATACCCAAAATGCACAGCTATCCGCCCGGACATACTTGAGAAAATGCACTTGTCTCACTCAATATTATACGTAGCGATACATTAATATTAATATATCACGTACGAATAAGAACAAATTTGAGTGCATCAACTGGCAAGTATTTCCGACCCAGGTCTCACCGCGTGGAGGTTGCTGGCTTCGAGACCCCCCACCACCCATGCACAATAAATCAAGCAAAGCAAGTAAAGCAAACAATACAGTAAAGCACCATGCAATCAAGCAATAACCCCATAACAAAGCATGCATGCACATATATATGACCAAAAAGTGAAATAGTTTTTAATGCTGTACGATGGTGCACATTGTGGGATCTTGTTCCAGTACGATAAATATTTAAACCTAAAAGTTTGTAAAGAACCAGTCAATTAAAATATACACGAACACAGGCTAAATTAATACAACAACCTTATGCTAAAACTATCTTAAAACTAGAGTTAGAATCGCGCGCAAGACAGAAAAGTTTAGATGAACGTTGAAACCTAAAAATTAGACTTAAAGAATTAGGCAAGTAAATATACATAAATAGACGCTATACTTAAACAATAATCTTATGCTAAAACTATCTTAAAACTAGAACTAGAATTGCGCGCAAGAGAGAAAAGTTTAGATGAACGTTGAAACCTAAAAATTAAAGACTTAAAGAATTAGGCAAGTAAATATACATAAATAGACGCTATACTTATACAACAACCTTATGCTAGAACTATCTTAAAACTAGAGTTAGAATCGCGCGCAAGAGAGAAAAGTTTCGATGAACGTTGAAACCTAAAAATTAGAGTTAAAGAATTAGGCAAGTAAATATACATAAATAGACGCTATACTTATACAATAATCTTATGCTAGAACTATCTAAAACTAGAGCTAGAATTGCGCGCAAGAGAGAAAAGTTTCGATGAACGTTGAAACCTAAAAATTAGACTTAACGAATTAGGCAAGTAAATATACATAAATAGACGCTATACTTATACAGTAGTCTTATGCTAGAACTATCTTAAAACTAGAGCTAGAATTGCGTGCAAGAGAGAAAAGTTTAGATGAACGTTGGAACCTGAAACTCAAAATTTGAAGAATTAGTCAATTAAATATATGCTATACTTATACAATAGTCTTATGCTAGAACTATCTTAAAACTAGAGCTAGAATTGCATGCAAGAGAGAAAAGTTTAGATGAACGTTGGAACCTGAAACTCAAAATTTGAAGAATTAGTCAATTAAATATATGATATACTTATACAATGGTCTTATGCTAAAACAGTTTTAAAATTAAAGCTAGAATCACGCGCAACAGAGAAAAAGTCAGATGAACGTTGGAACCTGAAACATAAATTTGAAGAATTAGTCAATTAAATATACATAAAGAGATTCGATCTCTGTACAGTAGTCTTATGGTAAATGTATTAAAATTAAATCTGAAATCACCTGCAACAGACAAAAGATTAGTACCCTGGCAATTGAACGGTAAAATACAAAATTGAAATAATTTTGTGCTGAGGCACAGTAGGTAATTAAACAAAAAGAGCAAATCAAGCTAATATCAAATGATATTAATTCTAATAAAAATCACTAAGAGTTTAGCTAGCAATTTAATTGCCGCTTTAACTGTAAACAGTTTCAAGAATCTTTGAATACTCAAACTTTACTATTCTAAACAGAGCAAGTACCGCGCTCTCATATGCAAAATTCAAGAAAAATTTATAACATGACACAAAGAATATCCTCGGTGAGTGACATAGGCACTAACCGAGACTCAAAGTACCAAGAGATTCGAGCAATCATTGCACGAACCTCTAATACGGTGACTCTACATTGACTCTACATTGGTACTTTTATATTAATAGTTCAATAAAAAAAAGCAAGGAATTCCCTCCTGAAGAGGAGCAGAACCCATTGAGTTCGACGTACGCCACATACATTTTCACAGTTGATTCTAATTGATTTTTCATACGGCGATTGGCTCTACTCTACTAATACTTTCAGCAAGGTACGGACACTACACTCTAGATGATCAGGCAAAAATAATAGCAAATCGCGGTGTCCTCAGTCAGTGCTGGTATAGCTAAAGCTGCAGCAGCCCTACATGGAGTAGAATACCGCGGTAATAGGGAATAATACGCGCACTCGCGACGGGGTTGCGCCGGTAGCGCCGAACCTGCCCGGGTAGCACTGGCTGAGGCCACAGACTCTACTTTCTGCAACAACAAATTTTCCCGATACGGATTCGCGTGACTCTAACCGAGTGGTTTTTACTCAGAGGCGCTATCTAATGCAGCACAGAAGCGGCATGGAGGCTCACCAAACCAGAGGAATAAACCACAGTAAAAGAAGTACTGTGGAATACTCAGAAAAATCCTAAAATCAGAATGTAGAAGAATCGTTGGTGCGACAAAAGAGGTGAGCAAAGTCAAAGACCCCTACCGAGAGCATCCTCTGAGCCCACTTTTACTTTATCGATTCATTGGCAAATGCACAAAAATGAGATGAGTATAACATAATGAATATCCATAACAAATATATACTCCCATGCATGGGCATGGGGAACAATAAATAAATTGTTGCACGCACTTGCCGTAACGTGTCTCACGTTGGCGAGCCGCAGACTGTCATTATCTCGGTGACTCGACTTTTCAGACAAATTATAACTACTGAAAGAATTCAATGGCGACAGACTGTACATTAACTGGAAAAGACTCTAACTGGCAATGGTATCAATTATTAAAAACTCGAATTAGCAACGGCTCTAATTGCAAAGATACCAATTGTTAAAGAACACTAATAAGCGAAGGCTCTAAATAGAAGAAACTGTAATGCAAAACAAATTCAGTCGCAAATAGAAAAGGATTCTACTGACTCGAAATGTATCATTTTCAATGTAATACTTGCAATCAAGAAAACCTAGAGAATCTTAGGATAAAAACTTTCCACTCCACTTTAAGGAAATAATGACTTTGAGTATCGAATGAGTAGCATTCGTACCAGCCTGATAAATTACTTTAGACATTGGTATTGTATTATTCTTGACAAAGAAATACTCTACATTAAATACTTCAATAACTGAGAAAGGGCTGGTGTTATTAATGATAATTTGAATTGGAATTTTACTGTCTAAAATCTGCTCTACTTTCTCTCAAATTGCATCAAATCTCTCCACATTAGTATGGTAGCAATGATATGTATCATACGTACAATTTATGGCAAAATGAAATTCTCTATAAGAATTAAAAGTGGTGGAGCAAAAGTATTACCCAAAGACCCTAAAGGACGCGAGTCTGCTAGCCCGCCGAGAACCGGACACAGGAACTTTTATGTTCGTGACACAGCCCTCAGTTCGCTTAAATACGAACTCGTGCAAACATTAATGAGCATAGTGACAAAATAAAACTGATGACTGCCCATCGAGGATGGGCAATCATAACACTTCGACCCTCTTCATGGGCCTCTTCGATGCGATGACTTCGGGTGAAAACCCAGCAACTAGATTGCTCGAGAACACGTCCTAATATGATTATAATCAAAAGAGCAACATAGCACGAGGAGCGACAACGACACGAAAGACCACCAACGTACACTATTCGCGTATAAAGATAGTACCCCTCCCAAAACTAGCGATTAGGACGACAACCACCTGGCAATGACTGTCATCCAAACGCACATTTAATGTGTCTCGAGCAATAACCAGCAACCCCCCATTCTATCCCCAGGATCAAAAGAATTTACTCCTCAAACACCTAGAATTTATGCGGCAACAAAATCATTTTGTAACAAAACTCATTTGTTGTCGTATAATTTGAAATAATATTACACAGCAACAAAAATTACTACTATGATAGCAACTTGAAAAGCCTCTATCATAGCTTGTGCAATTTCTGCAGTTGCATAATGCAATGTTCGGAAACGACCAACGATGTGCTTCTTTCTTCAGACTCTCGCTAAGTGCAATGAGAGTCCAGCCGCCTTATAAATTAACTTAGAAACTAACTTAAATCGAAGTGTCACTACTATTCCTCTGCGAATGTCTGCAGTGAGATAATAGTAACGGCCCGAGAACCTTCACTCATCACTGCGAAAGTTACCCAGACCCTACCTACTTATATTCTAAATCACACACTCAGAAGTAAGCTACCTATACCTCCCTAACAATGTCTAAACAAAGTTCTCTCATACAAAAATCGCGCACACAGGCATTCAAGTTACCTCGTTAGCTGAAATCAATTGGCAAGCAGAAGCAACTATTGCGGCAAAATTAAGATTGTTCAAGTGTTCAGAATATTCTTATTCTGTATTCTGTATTTTATCTTTTATATTTTATATTTTGATTTTATTGTATATTGTATATTGTATATTGTATATTGTATATTCTGTATTCTGTATTAGGTGATAAATAAAGGACAATACATAAATAAACTGGGTAGCTGAAGGCTGAATATGGAAAGTACTAAATTGAACTCTACTCAAGAAATTTGCGACTCAATTCAAAGTGGCAATTTATCAAATTAGCTGACTATACGTCAACTATTTCAATAACTTGCCATTCCAATGAACTGTGTACATATATGTGTGTAACACATATGAGTGACTCTAGCGACGTACAGACCACGCAAAATATTTCACACTCACACATGTGGAAAGTACGTCGTGCACAATTACCACCGCTTGCCAATTGCTATACATACAATGAAATATATATACCATGAACCATGTCCTAGTCCCACACGCATACGAATCGCACCTGGGCAATTCAAATGCGTGCGGGCATACCACAGACATGATTAATTAAAATGCCTCCGACCTTCTCTCTCATTCTTCAAGTGTGCTGAAAATCCTAGCTAAAAAACTTTGACAGATCATTCTAAATGATCAATTGATAATAATATTCATATTCGTCTAAACGGGCTATTGACTCTACTTCAAGATACATTTTTATATTAGTCAGAAGGACTTTACTTTAATCCAGAATTGGACTCCAAATAAATGTATACTTTCATCTCAAAGACTCTACTAGATAAACTCGACCGAACTTTTTGTTCGTATATTTATAGAATAAGGAGTAAGTAATAGTTGCCCCTCTATTAGCCCTGAAAAGGACCAGGAGTTATATTACTCACCCCTTTCTAATAACATATTCATTCAAATATCAAAATGACTCTACTATATTTAGACAGACTTGACCCTTTTAAGACTGACTATCTCCGCCCATTTCCCTTGTAACGATATACCGCGCAAAAAGCTAAGACTCTACAACGATTCTTTACTTTAAGATATCTGTTCCCATTGACAGATATAGATTGACCTAAGGAAACTTTGAGTCGTAGTGGGAGTTTGTATGTAGATATACAATTATTATAGACGCAACACTACGGGAAGCAAAGGGACCTGGACTCTTGCAATTCGGAAAGCCAAGGGCTAGCACCGATCGTAAAGGCTTTACAGCCAGGCAGAAACTACAGGTTGCTTTGGAGGCTAGCGCGAACAGAGTGCAACCACGAGCACATAGTTTCCTACACACTGCGGAACTGGACCGTAACGGTCCTGCCAACATCATATAGATATCTCTCTGAACACACCTCCCATTCGACCAACAAGCAGCCCCACCCGGCAAGACCACGAATACAAGGTAAAAGACCTTGGCAAACAGTATCACAAGTGGGAGGGCGACTCTACTACTAAAGCTAATTCATCATTATTCCTGATACCACCGAGGTATCTATATCAATTTCAAGCAAAAACACGGTCCGAATGATATGCACAACTCGCGCACATGCACCGAAGCCACTAGCATTTGCAAGAAAGAAAGCACGAAACTTCCGAAAAAGTTAAGCACGAATCATTCTGCTGCCGTGGACAACGGGCGACACCTCTCGATGCCACAGCTGCACATCATCAAAACGTAAAAAAAAAAAACACGATAACAAATACTCTACCACCTCCAGCAGTAGAGGGATCGCGTATACTCTTATGTTTCGTCTCACAAGTTTCCTTTTCAATCGCAACAACAAACTCTAATAGCACTGCTATATCCAATAATATTATCATTACTTTAGAACTCTACTATATAATATATATAATATTAAGAATTGAATGACTGATAACTAAGAAAGTCCTTCAAACTGCCAATTTGCAGCATGTAATATTAAGAATTTGCAACATTAATATTAAAATGTAATATTAAGAATGGTATGACTGATAAGTAAGACAGTGCTTCAAACCGCGAATTTGCAACATGTAATTTCTCGATGTTATACCATTATAAGACAATGTTCGTAAATAGTCTGCCCCAAAGGGAATTGTAATCTGTCTAATCATTTAAAAATCCTCGGATGACCCCTTTGTCAAAGCAATATATTCTCAACTCTAATTGAAATGAATGGAAGGTTTAATGGAAATGAAAGTTTTGCATTCTTTCCCGAAAGCTTTGACTCCAGAATCTACCGGTCGCGAAATGTTTTCTTGCATTTATAACTCTATTTTGACTAATGTCAATTCTTAAGCAAACACATAAGCCGCAACACTACAAAACTAAGGCTGAAATTGCAACAATTGCAATCAATTGCAATCAATTTAAATTACTTGATTAAAATCATATAATTGAAAGAAATGCCAGGCTACATCAAAAGCTTACAATAATGTTCATTTTCTAAAAGTTCCTTATAATATATCAGAAGAATTATGTACAGTTCGCGAAATGCAAGAAAACCCTATCCTAGCTAGTAAATACACACAATTAACAACAATAATGAAATATGTACCATTTGACAAGCATAATATACTTTTTTTCGTATATTATGCTTGCTGTCACTATGCTCATTATACAAATATCAATACAACCAGTCCTCTGTGCCGATTCGGACCATTCATCCTACGACATGGTAGAGGACCAGAGGAATAATAAAAAATAGACTCACCAACTGCTTTTCAGCTGTGAAGCTATTTCAGCAGTCGTGATAATAATACTCGTGTGCACATATTATACCTCAATCTGTAACAAAAAAGGAAAAATTGTGTTAGTTACAGCACATCACAGCCATAATAATTCCAAGAAAAATTAAAAATGAGAGAAAAATTATTATGAATAAATATTAATAAACCTACCAAGTGTCCCACGATAAGGTGCCTGCTGGAGTTCCCCTCCACGGCCACTCGACACTGAGCAACTCTCGACGGATGAGTATGCATCAGCGATCTGTAACAAGAAAAGTAGAGAAAAGTTAGATTGATTCCTGCTGTGCAATGTGCCATTTGACAGTAAATTCTAAAATATTTATTAATGAACCTACCAATGATCCCACGAAGAGATGCCTGATGGAGGAGCCCCTCCGCTGCCAACAGGACACTGACTCTAATATTTCCCGTACCGAAGGAATCTCAGCCGATTGAGATTCCAATGAACTTTTCGACTGTACTTTTTCATTCGCCTATCGCAAAACCACTGACTCTACGTCCACGTGCGAGTAAATACTTGATTTAATTCGCGGCCGGATTATAAGTCACTCCAAATCGGCGTTTCAACACTGATTTGAACACGGGCGGCGGCCCGACCACGCGGGGTCCACCGCCGCTCTTTCACGGAAAACACTGATTCTAATTTCGCGGCAATACTACTGGGCTGACACGAGCCAGCCACTACTTACTATCTCACTTCTCTTACGCGGGGAAAAGCACTGATTCTACGTCCGCGTCCGAGCAAATACTTCATTTAATTGACGAACGGGGTTTAAGTCACTCCAAATCGGCGTTTCAACACTGATTTTACCACGGGCGACAGCCCGGCCACGCGGGGCCCACCGTCGCTATTTTCGCAGAAAACACAGAATCTAATTGCGCGGGAAAGTTGTGGGAACTGCTCGTGCAGATCCGCCCAGGCCTTCCGAGGCGGGCCGCGGTAATATTTGCAACAATAAACCGTCCGTGACTCGAATCCACACGAATGTGAAATCAATGAAACACTGCTGTAAGGAAAGAATATTAGACACAAGAAATGAAATGATGGAATGCGTGAAAATGATTGTGGCGTACGTCTCAATGTTTCTCTCTCTACAAATGAGCAAGAGACTCTACATCAACTGTCAATTATAATCAGAAATCGTTGATACGACAACTCTCTGAAGTTCAATTATACCGAACAATTATCCAAAGCGTTTAAACAACTCACGATACAGTGCTAGACCATTCCGAAATGCACTTCAAAGTTCAGAAAGGACGCGCACAATGGTTGAAAATGGCGGATATGACGACGTGCGCAGCACACGTCCTTCCCAGTCAAGCGCACAGAACAGACTGCCGGAGCACCCACGAACTACGTAATGGCGTCGCTCCCCACTCCTGCGCAGCCGCTCAGGCACCGACCGCGCTGCCCGTGCTCGCGGCGCAGTCCCCCACCTTACCCGCTCTACCGACTGCCGCCACTTGCCGCCGACTGATATCGCCGAGTACAACAAAAAATTTCCTGGAATTCCTCAGATCAGCGAAATTTCTTGGAATTCGCCAGGCTCCTTTATAAACTAAACAAAGCTATGAGAACGAAGAGGCACGCTTTATATACAAACCTTCCACGCTTACTCTATGCATTTGTACACACGTTCGCGAAACTTTAGTCACGAAAGACGAAAACAGTTACCAGTAGAAATTCTTGAATATCAAATGTTTCAATTGAATTTTAACAAGTAGTATTGCATACTGTATACATATGATTTAATAATCGATTTTGTGCGCGCTTCTGTATAATGTTTGAGTGTTCTATACATCGTTCATCTAATAATTCCACGTCGTTTGCTATTTCTAACAAATTATTCTGCAATGTGCTATGGTAAGTTCGAGCACTTATTCTAAAAAACTATGAATCCTTTTACAGAGACGCTTTATTCATAATAGAGACCAAATACGCAACAATTAGCATGAAACGTTCGACTTTCATAAACAAACATTGAATAGTTGTCTTTATCTTTGTCCCAAAGGAATCCACAGGAAGTCTCCAAAAATTGACTGGCTTTTTCTATTATTGATACCAGTACAACTATTTTGTATCTGAAACAATAGACGAGTCATTTGTAAATTGATACAAATCGCATTGTATTTAGTGCACTATACCTATCGAAATTCAATTTTGTTATACGTCTTCGGATATCTGTTGCTATATTTTCGCATACTTTCAGTACTTCAGTAGAATCGTAGGAAATATCCTCGAGATTATTAATCATTACCATTTTCACAATTTTATCCACAGGATCTATTTTAAAAGGATTGTGTGCCTGTAGCCGGTAACTATTTTGGCATTTTGAGAGCTGCAGAATTAATAGATATTTTAGTAAAACATAATTTAGATACAAAACGAAATATTTTCAGAATTAATATTAGATTTGGTGTAGAAGAATTATATATTCGTTATATTTAAATGATGTATTCCCACCGCAACATCATTATCTGATACTTTTTCACTGCTTTCCGATGAACCAGGCATATTGTTTTGCAGAATAACTTCAGTACAATAACTGACTGTTAATTATTTAACTAAATTATATAATCTCTTAGGTTGTTTGTAGCACTGATAAAGAAAACTTGCTGGATGTTTCGTTATCACAGTATGAACGTGTTACCTAGAAACCAAACAAGAGTAACTAACATAGGAATTCCCACGAAGATCAATATAACTTCAAATCGAGTCAACAATTGTATTTCATTTTATTTCAATTACATCATCTCAATCATCGAGGTTTTGTAATAGTTACATATATATTAGCTTGCTTTGCACGCAGTATTTTTCTCTGGTAACATGTAGTTAACGATGAAACAAGGAAACAAATGCAATTCCGATTATATCACGGGATCGTCGTTACCTTTAATATCAAATCTGACAGTGATAAGCTTAATTGTAGTATTCAATTTTATGTTGGAACGCGCTCCTTCACTTCCATATGCATTTGTACTTCGAGAGGAAATACAAGTATTTACATGTCGAGGTATAAGATAACAGTAAAATTCACCAGTCAACATAATAACGAAAAAATAATATAATACACATTACTCTAAATAAGTAGATTGTAGCCATCCAACGGACTGCCGAAAGATTGGTATCGTTCGTGACATTTAGCACCAAATGCTGGTGTTTGATGTTCATGCATGCATCGGAATTTTAACTGTAGCGCATACAGCAATCACAGGGTCAATATGAAATATTTCGTTGAATTTAGTGCTAAATGTGAGACAGGCATACATTTGGCGGCGGAAGTAGCAACACGGCGTAACAAAAATTACGTTACTGTAAATGTACATCAAAGACAATTGCACTACTCGACGCTACGCTTAGCTGGTGACCGTTTTTTTTACAGTGTTTAGTGCGGCCTGCAAGCGTCTTCCCTTTTTACACGATAAAGTATCCTAAAGTCCAGTTACAGTAACATATGCATCTCTAGATAAAGATCCTTGTAAGCCAGCTTCCTAAGAAAGCATGTCAATCTCAGCCTGGATGTTTTTCCGCGCTTGTTCCTCGTATTTCCCCCGAAATTCCGCAGTTGCGAAGATATTCGGGATCTGAAGGAAGGTTTGCAGCACCTGTTGAAAAAATCAACGTAAACTGTTTCATATTAGATGGAAGAATGAAGATTGCAATTTTGCGAATGTACTTGAAGCAACTGAAACGTTCAACAAATAACTATTTTATTATTACCTTCAACCTGAAAGCAGTGTACATGGGTTCGCTGAGAAAAGAATACTCTCCTCTAACTTTTTCGCGATATTCCGCATATTGCTCGGGAGAGGAACCCAACGCGACCACATCGAAATCCAATAAGTAATCATCGTCTTCCAAGCCGTAAGCTTCGAGAATTGTGTGCGCCTTTGTGAGATTCAGTACTGTTTGTACCAAAAGATTGCAGGTCTTTTCCCGCAGTTCTCCATCCTAAAAAGTATATCCTTGTTCCATTGAAAAGACAGACGACATTTTCGAAGATGTGAAAAACGTATGGTTTACCTCGGGAATACCTGCTTCGTTTGCAAAAGCCAGAAAGTGTTGTACATTTTTATCACCTGATCCATGCTTCGCATCGTACTCCATGCTGCAAGTAAATTATTACTTGGTTTGTTAATCGTCCTGCATCACCGAAAAATCATCGGTGAATTCTTGTCAGTATCGTACGTACTTTTGAAAAAATATAGCAAGGAGCACTGTCTGCGGATTCTTCAACTTATCCTTCACTTCATAGAAGCTCTTTAATTTATCGCGAAGGTAATCGAGATTGTGGTAGGTGCGCTTTTCTTCCGAGTAAGCTTCCTGCAATTTCGTGTACCAGTTGTCGCAGACATCACGATCTAATCCTGCTGTCGCCTCTTCCCAAGTTTCCTCGAGCGACGGCATCTTTTTCTTTAAGAGAACGCACAGTAGAATGCACTCAATTAATATTGAGTCAAATGTTACTGTGCGCTGAACACACTTTAAACGAGAAATATGCAAATTTTCACTTGTCCGAGCTTACAGCGACCGAGATTCCAGTACTCTCGATTGGCAGGGAATGAGAAAAACGGGGGAATAATTTGGGAAAAGATAAATAATGACTTGATTTTATGGACAGTTATACACGATTCTCGAAATGACGTGTGCACAAGCAGTTTCTCCCTGGCAAAATAAAGTCCGCCTCTACTTATCGATCGGATTGTCCCCTTCCATTATCGTTGAAATACACACCGTGGCTTAATGAGCAGGCTGCTCGGAAAATATCGAGGCCTGTCCCGCTTCTTGACAGGTCTCGTTGACGTTGCAGCCCGAATTGACACTTGACATAAAAAGAAATAGGATCAATCAATCCCTCACGATGGGAAGAGTGTGCGGGATGCTGGAACTTGGAGCCCGCTCCGTTCTCACGCACACGTATAAACTGAGGCAGTGCGCGAAACCAGATTGAATTGAAACATGTCGAAACCAACTTGAAATTATCCGTGCTTTCGTGAAAAATGTATGTGTACTGGATAGTATATATCGTTGACAACATTTCAAACCTAATTTTTGAACATCAAATGCTGCCAACCGCAGTCGGCGCCGATCAAAGGGATCGAACAACAAACGCGTAGTATGTAACAACCGGTAGAATCGTAATGAGCACTCGATGCAAATTCAATTATTGCCGGCGTCAATTTTAGCATGACGCACGGATGCTAGAGATTACCGGTCCTCGAGTTTCAGATCTTCTATTTCAACTGTGATAAGAAACACGAACACATATACATTTCGCCGAAATGATAGTCGTAAAATTCAGGCTCGCTTGTATCAGTTCGGTTCGATGCGACAGTATCAAAGAAAGTAGCAATAAATAACGAATCGTACAAATAGCATGTCAGCCGTTTTCTCTAGAAATGAATATAGAAATCACTCCAAAGCTAATGAATGACTTTAGGTGATACAGATCTTTCAAATCTAGTTCAATTTTGTGTACGATATTTCGTCGAAGAAGTTCATTCTTGAAGTAATTATTCATCTATACTATTGGGAGATTCGAAATGACAGGTACTGTGATAGTATTAGTTTTCCATGGAAAAAAGGCAATATGTAAAGCGTAAAACAATTGTTTGTATGACATCACATATTGCAGACAAGAAGGCGTGCAGAAATACCGCGATGTTACTGTATGTAATACTGGTAACACCGTTTTCCATAGGTCTATTTTTGCACGGATTCTTTCCAATGACAAATTACGATGAATCAATAGCAACAATGAATGATATTCCACAATTAGTAGAGAATATGAGGTAGATATTTAGTTGGGATAAAGTTTCCAAATCCAAGGAACATTGTTAGATGTAGTTGAATGTGCACTTTGACTTCCAGAATTAAAACTGAAACAGTATACCAGCCATTAGTTAAACAATTAATAGTATTAGTAATTGATGCACTCAGATGGGATTTTATAGCAGGACCAATTGGACAGGTTGCAATGCCTGTTACTAGTAGTTTAATAAGAAATAATTCTGCTTGCTTGCTACAAGCAAAGGTGCAATCACCTACAGTTACAATGCCCAGAATAAAGGTATATCTTTATTTGAACTGTGCATTATAAGATGATAAATGCACTAAAATGATACTAGTTAAAATAATACTAATAGTAATACTTAATATAATCCAGGCAATTACTACTGGTACTGTCCCAGGCTTTATTGATGTAGCCCTAAATTTTGGAAGCAAGCCAATACTTTCTGATAACATTCTTCTGCAAGCTAAAAAGCATGGTCACCAGTTAGTTTTCTATGGTGATGACACATGGCTCAAGCTTTTCCCAAATATATTTAAAGAACATGATGGTACTACCTCTTTTGTGGTAACAGATTTTTCTGAGGTAGTGTAGCTTACTGAATTCCACCATAACTGGAGCAAAAGCAATTCAGATTCAATCAGTTTTCTTTTTACTAAACTTGAATTAAGTGTAGGTGGATAACAATGTAACCAGGCACATACATAACAAGCTGCATGTTGATAAAGACTGGTCAATAATGGTTCTTCATTACTTAGGACTTGACCATATTGGTCATGTCCATGGTCCCTTTAGTCCTCTTATTGCATCAAAGCTTAAAGAAATGGATAGAATAATAGCACAGTTGCAGGAAAGAATTCAGGAATGGGTGGGTTTCCTGTTACATATCTTGTAATGCCTTTTGTAGAGGGACAGCACAATATTTTTATAATGTTTGTAATTCTTTATTAGAATGGAAATGGTTCACCTTCTTTGTTAATTATTTGTGGTGATCATGGTATGAAAGATTCTGGTGGCCATGGTGGCTCTACCATGGCTGAAACCACAGTACCATTTGTTGCAATTGGTGGCAAATGTCAAAAAAGGCCTGAGGAAATAATGAAAGTTTCTCAAATTGATATTACACCAACATTAGCACATTTGCTAGGTCTTCCAATACCTCTGTCTAACATTGGATCCTCATTTCTCAGTATACTCTATGACTTACCTTTGTCACAAAAGTTGTTCATGCTTTATTACAACACAAAACAAGTACTCAGGCACTTTCAAGAATACTCTGGTTTCGAAACAGAATGTAAGTCTCTTAATTATATAAAACATAGAAGATAATAGGTTCACCCAGACTGAGACTTTATACATCTTTCATTTATAACATGCAGATGCTTATAAAAAGTATGTGGAAGCAGTAAAATTACATGTTGCCTGGTTAAATACCAAAGCACCAACAAGTGACATGACAGGTGACATAGTTCTCTCATATGAAGCCGCATTAAAAGGAATGCAAGAAATACTCATAAGCAGTATGATCAACTATGATTACAATAGCATAATAATGGCCATATGCTTCATGTCCCATGTAAATATTACAATATCCTTTAAACACAGCATTCCTCTGATTTGATATATAGTAGTATCTAACTTTTCAGATAATTTGCATTATTTTCGGAGAACAATTAGATAAGCGAGCTAGCAGTACCAGAATTATTTTTCTGACTGCAGCTTGTGGAATTTTGCTGGTAGGAGTGAATCATATTTTCGAATTCGAGAGATCATTTTTACCGAACATGACCGACACACTACCGACAATATTATTTAAAATTCTCATATGGGCAATCTTAGTCGGAAATTGCTATTTACTAGCTAACAGTAACTATTCGAATATCTTTACTTTTTGGAGTAATACCATCATGTCAAAGCAGATACTGGTTTTCGGGACATTGTTACATGCGATAAGTTTGGGCGGAAGTAGTTTCGTCGAAGAAGAACACCAAACGTGGTATTTTTATTTCACAACTCTCGTAATGGTATTACTCTTTTATTCCATTAAACACTTCTTTATAAATCTGCGATTGTAAGTACTACTTTTTTATAAAAGTTCCCTAAGAGGAGTGGACCCTTTAGTGTAATATTAATTAAAATTGCAGAAATGGCAAACAAAACGTATACGCACAAGCAAGTATTAAATTGCTTTTAGTACTGATAGGTCATAGAGTCTTTAGGAAATTAAATAGCACCGGCGATAAGTACGCATATCTTCCTGATATTGCTGGTTGGCTGAAACAAGACGGAAACACTCTTTACATGACGTTTATTGTCACCATAGGTACCTATAGAATATTAATACTTATCGATAGTAACTTTGCGAAAAAGCATAATCTTCTAAAAGCACAATACACATTTTAGCACTTGCACTTCTGGTATGGATTAATTTTAAATGCGAACAAGCAAAGTATAAATACTTGACCCTTGCGTTCGATACAGGGCTGAGTCTATGCATTTACTTACGTCATGTTCGCAATAACACTATTATGGAACTGCCAGTATTTTTTAATATGGGGTAGGTGTACACATGGCATATATAGAATGACTGGTATTCAAGTCTAACAACCAGTGCTTTCAGACGGGTGAACGAAATTCAGGTCTTCTGGTTTTTGCTCCTAACTTACATAATAATCCACATTTATCGTTCCACAACGGCAAAATCGCATGATTGTTTAAACAGTTATTTATTTCTTGGCGTTAAGACTTGGATTATTGTATCAGCTGTTCTTCACCAACCGTATAACGTCATACTTTTGCCAGTCCAATTAATTTTCAGTAATATTATACGTGCAAAGATCAGAGGTGACAATATGCACGAAGTCGCTGTTTTTGTACACACGTGGATCGGCAATACATTTTATTTCTATCAGGTATCATATCGATATGGATATAGAATATTAAGCAGTAGAATAGCACACTCATTTAAATGACGGGAATTGGTTGCAGGGCAACTCAAATAGTCTGGCAACAATAGACGTTGCTGCGGGCTACGTTGGAGTTCGGTCATACATGCCAGTACTAAATGGTACATTCATGTTAATTAATACTTACACCGCACCTGTATTGTCGTACCTGTTGCTCGTACATTACATTGCCCATGAGTGTCGGACTCAGTAAGTATATTTCACAGGGAAATAATTCTTTCACAGCGCATATCAGTTTTAAAGTGGACTTAATTCATAGATCACGCGGAGTAATATTGCAAGTAACGAAAATATATGTGGCCTGGAGGCTGCTGCCAACAGTAATTTATACAATCATTGCTAGTATTCAACGGCATCATCTTTTTGTGTGGACAGTGTTTTCGCCAAAGTTGCTATACGAATCTGTTCATACGACGATCATTTGCTTTATAGCAATGATAACGTTATTTGTGTCTACTCTATGTGATTCAATAAATAAATCAAGGTGACAGTGTAGTGGACATTGGGGATTTTATCAGTAGCCAAGAAAAAATATCACTTATTTCCAAGATGTTCTTAATTTTATATCTTTAGTGTCCTTTGCGTTTTTGTCCGTTGTGTACCTGTTATGCTATGATGTTCAGCATAAATTCTCTTAATATATATTAAGATATGGTGGCGCTTGCAATGGACACATGGCTCCAGACTATACAGACTTTTATTTTCATTTCCAAATTAATTTACAATCACTGCGTTCGCTGCGGTGCGACCGTCTTCCTCGTAAAAACTCAATCCAGAATACACCCTTGCTAACTACATACAAAATGCATCCTCGAAAAAAAATCCGTTTTGGAGCGAGTTGTATACGCAGGCGAAATAATCATCGCATTAAAAACTATCATCGTACTTTCATCATGGAAGAGCTACAGATTATCGATAAATAATTATGAAGGGAAACAGTTACAAAAATGTAGATAAACCTATTCTCGATAAAAGTATAAGAAAATTCAACTTCAATAAATTGACGCGATCCTTTCGTTGCGTGGGATAATCTAGGGGGGTTCGAGAGAATTTCATTCAAATACACATTAATACTAAATTAAAGAAACCGTGTTACGTGTCACAACCATAAAGTAGTTTACCAACAGACTAGCTAGTTCGTCAACACTCATTATCGCGTATGTAATGGACCGTTAGAAGAACAGTTTGGGAGTAGATTAGTTAGAAGAACGTGTTCTAAATTATAGACACCGAACACAATACAGTGAAGAGGATGCGAGACTGTATTCGTGTGCATGAACATTATTCGTAAAACTTAAACTAGACTCCAGATATAATAACATCGTATCCGAATTACATATACACAATTCTCGATAAAATCTTTAATTTAGTACACACAACTTCGAGAACTTCACGTTAAATATTACTAATTACCTCGCACGTGATATTGCACACAAGTTACGTATATGCAAGTATGCTGTTCTCTCTATTCGCGAAACGCACAGCATAGCTTCGAATGTGAAATATATGATTTCGTCTCATACAAAAATATGAATATATTTGCATTCTCGTCGTGGAACCGTCTCGTGTACTCGAAAGACATTTAGCTTTACCGTATCTTCATAGTTACTTAGTGAGAGTGATAAAACAGCCCGTAGTTCGTAAACTTCAAGAGTAACATCGGGACAGTGTAACATTAAATATTTTGCTCGTAGCGTTAATTTTTCGAACAAATCAACACTGTCTCGCCCAGTTGCGAAGTAGAATAGTTAGTCGTGCTTCTTATAAAACAAATCTACTAGAATTGCGCGATATCATACGAATGGTTTGATGAGTATCGGTGGTACGGTAATTAAAAACTGTAGAACTTACTGATACGTAGTCGACGTATTTACTTGCATCATCCATTCCTCGTTTGTCAGTCAAGAATAAAAGTACACACTAAAATGGCGAATTCATGCCGAGCTTCGTACCAAATTCCAGCCGCGCTCTCTTTTGGTACCTTACGTTCACCCTACATAAACGAGCAGAAATAAATAAATGCTAAACACTAAACACTTAAAGGAAACAGCTGATAGGGACTTACTTAATTTCCTGCCATTTGATGAGTTCGTTAATCGCGAAAGTTAATGGTAGAGACAATAGAAAAAATAGTGGTAAATGGAGAGGGAACTCTTCGATACTGTTACCCTCCTCCTTCCAAAAATTACAGAACACAGCTCCCGAGTACGCGGCTTGAGCGCATAAACTATAGACACAATAGAAAGCAACCTTCAGACTTATTTCTAAAATAACTATAGAGAATTCCAGACTAGGATTGTACTTACACTATAAATGCACTTAAAAACCAGACGTAATTACTGACGGGCTGTTTCTTCCAAATAGAATACTCTCTATGTACAAAGCTTACAGATATTATTACTGTAACAAAGCAATAATGTCAATATCGTATATTTTTGGTTCTATATTAAGATAAAGACTGTTAAAGAAGTTTACCAAAGTGCAGGACCAACAACACCAAGGAAAAATGCTGCACCACTAAAATCACATTTGGCTTATCCCCCCAACCACCCCAAGACACGTCCCCTCTCGTGTCGGGATATACGTAGAGGCACTTTGAATCCGCTGTTGCGTATACAGGGCATAGACTTAAGAACGAGATACACTGAGCTAGAACTACTGCTATAATGGTGGGCAAGAACTTGGTACCATAGCACCATGTCACGAATAATGCTACCTGTAATTAAAATTACTATTTTTAATACATTTTTAATTAGAATCCAGTCAGTATAAGACCCCTGCTAGAATTACCATGCAGAGCGAAGTGTAAAGCTACAACGATTAACTTAGTTGCAATACCTGTCCATTTATAATACATTGATTCTTGCCGGTTGCACGTTGCATAATGGTTGAATCGAGAGGAGTGGCTATCATAGATATCGAGAGCATTGGAATGATCAAACAACAGAGCCACAGAACTTGATCGACTGCTAATAACGGTGGCAGAAGTAGAAATCCTGATAACGCTTGAGTAAAGGACAGGGTCACAGTACAACAAAGCCAGAATTGGACACAATTCCACAAGCACTTCATGTAATGACGAGCCTAGTTGCAAAATTACATATAACTTAAGTTAAAGGGCTATTTTTTTACGTATAGTAAATAGTAGATAGATTACCTCCATAATTAAGTGAAATACTGCAATTGGATCCTCCCTTTTGACGCTTAGAGAGCAAGCCACAGAGTTCAATGCTCTGCTTAAATCTACAGGAGAGGGACCTTGATCCTCCCTCGGTGATATTAAGACCGGCACCCTTTGACAAACTTGCGGATACAACGGCTCTACTGCCACCCTGAAACCATAAAGTTATTGAATAACAATTGAATGGGATTCGCATGTTATATCGAAAGTGCGTTAGTCAAGGGTCTCCATGTACGAACGTGAAAGGAAAATTATAATATGGAGCAGTCACATAGATTTAACGTTGGCTTATTCAAAGACAAGAATTTGGAGTATGTGCAACCTCCCAAAAGGCTGCCGCTGACGTATCGAAGACCATACGAACAGCCTAAGACTAAGATGGATTTAAATACGACATATGACTTGTCCTACATGCATTTCAATAACAAAACTTATCCAAGGCTTCCATTTAAGGATTATGGAAGACCCTTTGGGGGCCTAGGAAGTTTTGACTTTGAAACAATTACGAAATTATCCTATATGCCTGTGAAAGGGAAAGTGCGAAAACCATTCTATCCTAGATCATGTCTAAGTATGAGAGGATCTCACAATATGATTACAACTCAGGCCCTCTCTTATTCGGATCCTGGTATTGTAAAGACATTAGCGTATAAACCCATTCAGAATTCCCAAGTTACGATACCAATGAATTGCACGACAACTGCAAAAGAATCGTATAAACCTTTCGGACATCCAACACCAGTTAGAAAATTCTATAAGCCACGATTCTGGCAAACGCAGGAAAAAACGGATTATCATACTATCACAAAGTTATCGTATCAAAACATGACACCACAGTTGAACAGAGTAAGGTACAACACTTCCTATCGTCCACGTATTACCGGACAAATGGAAAAATGTACAACATACGACTCAAGTTATCAAGTCCCAGGAGTGTTCAAAGCCAGGAGGTAAAACCAATTCGTAGGAGTCTCAAGTATACAGGAATAAATCGACGAAAATCAAGAGGGAAAGCAACTAAAGTAAAATAGTAAACTTTAACATGTGCTTAATTACCCTGCATCAGCTTGCATAAAGATGGGCATGTTCTCACAATTCGCGGAAGAGCCCAAGACACACACGACTTCTCCATAATCTTGCATGATGTGTAACATCTCCCTCGTCACTGTGGTATTACAATCCGTGAATAAGGAGACCAAGAGTGGTACGTTGTCGATGAACTCGATATGCGGACGAATCTTGTCAATACCCCTCGGTAGTTTGGCCTGGAAATATAGTTTTGCTTTTCGTCTGTGAAGGCTTTTCAATTATCATCAACTTACCCTATTCGAAAGATCAAAATTCACTGGTGCACTATGCTCGGTGCTATCCGTGAGGCAACTCAGGGATCTCCATGCCTCTTGACCAGATCCTAAATCTACACTTTGCACAAGGACACTGTCCTCACTCCTCACTGTGTCTTGCTCCCTGTTGATTATGGTTTGACGCTAAATAATTTGCATGCGTGAAAACCACAGGGACAATAGCATATCTAGAAGACCAAGCGTACAATGCATTGGGAAACCAACTTAAAGACAGCTGGTAAGCTAACAGGCATTCGTATCAAGAAAACAATTAAGAACTCCAAGTACTAGTGGTAACAGCAACCATATCACTCGCAAGGATACGAATTAGGAATAATAACAAGAACATAATTACGAAACTAGTGGTGGTCCCTTTTTCGTGATCCTGTATTCTAGGTGATTTAGACTGGCATGCAAAATTGAAAATTGGTAGTTTATGCTTTGGAATTCGTAGACATCGATGGGAACGCATACACATAGAGACAGACAGGCAGAATAGTGCTTTGGAATAAGACAAACCTATTACTCATAGCGCTTTTGACTTGCGATGGCCCCGTATTCCACTCGGTGGTTTCGTCGTCGAACTTCACGGTGGTGAAATCTGTATTTATAGCGCTTGGTGCGGACATACTCATGGCACGGCTATTGTCCAAATTAGTGCTACAAAGTAAAATAGATCATACTATGGAAAAGCCGTTGTACCACTCATGCTGGGCTCTTCTCTTTTTTTATTAACACGTATAACACAGACATCAATGCGGCATATATATGCAGCAGAAATGTATGAATGCATGCGACTAGGTCGTTTTAGTGTCTGAGATCGTCTAATGAGAGAAAGAGTATCACTTCATGAAGTGAAGTGCACAGTGTTTCATTAGGTAAATGAGTACCTCGCATAATAAGTAAACGCTGTCTTTTAGTGTTCTCGCGTCACAAGTGGGTAGTATGTAACATACCGAGAAGAAACACGATTAAGCAAGTGGCTGGCCTCATCCATGCAGGAGTAATTATGTTGATGAGATTGGGCCGAGGGTGTGGGTGAGGACATGGCTGCTGCCTGGCTCACCCACCAGCCCACTGGACTCTCGGACCTAATAGTGGCGCGTTAGTTACATTGATTTAATCGTGTTTATCATGTGTGTTATGATATCTTATGAAAGTTTCACATATAGAGAATGTTAGAAAAAATTTCCCTTGCGAAGCTCTTTCTTCTACACTTCCTTCTTTCTACTGCCGTTACTCACAGGAAAATAGTTACCCGATGTAACAAACTATCACGTGAAAGAGAATACAACTTCGCAAGATATCTACATTTTGGCAGCATTATGTACACATATAACTTCGTTCACTATCTACGTTGGAAAAGCAATTACAAGTTCTTGGTTTTCTATGGGTATAGTGTGGCATAAATATAATCGTAAGAACCAAACGCCTTTAAGCACGAACTTAGAAAAAGTATACGTGAAGGACTGCGTGGGGAAGGAATAGTAATTATATACGTATAACTCGACTAAAAAGTGCGGTAGCGGATGAACTTAGAAATCATTTCGTTTTGCAAATAGGGTACATAAAGTCTTAAGAAAGTAGTTAATACAGGGCAATAACGATTAATCATGCAAATTAAGAACAGTAATTGAAAGAAAGGTATAGACAAACATATACGACGAGGGCATGTGTGGAAATCTCTCCAGCCATTGCTGCCTCCTGTAATGTACATGCATAGTTTACATTCACAATCCAATGTTATCACAAGTAGCTAATTAAAGAAATTGATCTCAGTCGTGGCGATTTGTCTAGCAGACATACGAGAAACTGGCCAAAGACAAGTACAATAAGTAGCCAGAATTTTTTATTGACAAAAACGAACTTATTAAAACCACCAACGAACGATTAGTGTAACATCTTGCGACGTATACGAATACTGTACACAGACTTATACGCATGTACTGTAGTATTATATTATGCCGAAAGTGAGGACATGTCCCAAACTTTACAGATTAAATCAAAAGCAACAAAGCAAAGCGACATGTTTTACGAAGGACATAGATCAGTAGATAGTTAATATAAATATCAATATACCTGGCCCTCTCACTGAGCAATGATATGTGGCAGTTCCATCCGCTCTCAAGACCCATTTTCTCCGAGAAAACCCTCGATCTTAGTTCATTTTCTTTGCTAAAATGAACGAACCGAATGCAAGCCCGGTCTAATTGCTCGATTAATTGAACCTACACAAAATATAGAACAAAATCCAATAAAAATCTTCACCGACGAATCATAGAGAAATAAACCATTAAAAGTAATTGTACCATATCGGTTTGGGCTTGATACTGCATGGTAACCATTCCTATAAAGACTTGATTGCATTGGAGCTCGAAACAGCCATCGACATCGTTTATTTCGTCGTCCTTATTTTCATTACAGAGTAGAGAATCTAAAGTGGGAAATATAGGTTTATTATCGTACTGTCTTTTGAAATTAATTGACATCAGAAGCGAAAAGAACATGAATTCTTGCCTGTCGAATGAAACTGTCCAAGTATACCCCGAACTCTGGGATCAAGAACATTCTTGAAATCCCAAGGCAAGGGTGTTGGACTTCTATGTGGTGTGTATAGATGTTTGCTATCTGCGGGGATTTCCAAATAAATTTGCGACATTTTGTTGCTAACACCACGAGTTAGGGGTCTGTAAGCAAATGCTGTGCAGTACGACGTTAGACTCGTTCTTTGATAAAAATCTTGGACTTTCTTCCTAAAATGTCAACGTAAATATTATATTACAAGTTAAGAGAACTTCATTGGTTTACGAAGAACTTTAAGTACCTATCAGTAGGTGAAAGAGGACACAAGTCGTGACCATCCCAGAACTCGATACATGAATCCAAAATTATATCAGCTGTTCCCTGAGTGAGTAATTGAAGACCACCTCCACTACGTTCCCGTACGACCACCGCAACCATATGAGGGAAAGGAAATTTTAGCTTCGTCGCGATACTTAGAGACCTTGCAAATTTTATATCTCGCCTGACCATTTCTGGTTGCTGTAAGGAATGCTGTTTTATTAGCGCTCTAAAGGAAGAGTTATCGGAAAAATTCTGAGGCTACCTACAACATGTCTAAAGGTAGACAGCTGTTGCTCCAGTTGAAAAATATCTTGGGCCTGATCCTGGAAACCTATTTGTTTTGCTAGTTCGCACAAACACCTAGGTGACACAAGACAATATCAATAGTTTGACATTAGAGGAATAAAAAAGGAAAAAGATGATAGATCGTCCCATGAATGACAATGAATGACATTCACATGAGAGAATTTTGAAAAATATATAAAGAAATGCACAGATCCATACACCCACACAGAAAGACTACGGAGGATACGTATGTAATGATGGTTCGACTGACCACATCTGTCCAAGGCTCCCTGACTCGTCGACTAAATAGACCTGTCTTGAACTTTGCATTGTATCTTTTGCCTGATACCCACTTTTATCTTCAATACTGTGACCCTGCCAGCTGACAAATGTGCATGGGGACGTTACTGTTAATCAATGGAATCACGATCTGACAGTTTTTTGCAGTTTGCGTGACATATTACGAACAAAATTCAAACTAGCTTAGTACGGTGAGTACAGATTAAAAAAATATGATGAAATGCATCAGGAGCACACGATCAAAGCATACATCGAGAAAGCAATGACCGCATTCTTACCGCCTGTTCGTGACAGGAACCAGATTCTCATTGTACAATGCCTCGCAAGTAACGTGGCAACAGAATTGCATATAATGTTCCTGTGTATCCATATTACATGTATTCAGTAGAATGGCAAGGCCTAGTGGCTTCAATGAATTTAAGTGCTGTCGCCAAGAATGATCATCAAACTGTAGACGAAACGGTAGAGCGTGATCGTGGGTAAGGTCCAACACTTCCGCGGTAGAATGCGACATATCTAAAAACCAAAGAGATTACATTCCAGTTAATTAAACAACAATGGAAGATTATGAGACTGACCATGCTGCACGTAGGATGATTTCGTATTTTTCTCCTGTTTCGACTCCTCACTGGGTGGGACAGGCTCTGCAGTCTTATCCAAACTTCCAGCACTAAAAAATCTCGCTCATTCAGAAATCTAATGTTTGTTCATAATTCGCAAAGGCTGCATAATACTTACCTCGATGATGGTGACATCGTATTAGAATTACGAAGGAAAAATACTTTTTCTGCTGTTGGATTAGGCCATGAGAGTATACCCTTCTTGTCTACGCAGCACAGAGCCTAAAATCGAAATAACTCTCACGGTTTTCGTTTGAGTTTCAAGGATAGAAATCTGTGTCGAGAGATTTCCAGTACCGTGACTGATCCCAGAACATGTAATATACTCGCAGATCTGGACATCATGTGTTCTGTACCAAAGAGAATTTTTAAAAAGTTGCGTTTCAATTCCATCCAGTTATAGACTACTTCTGGATGAGTTGGGCCAGAAATGTCAGCATCTTCAAAGGGATCTACAAACTGAATTAGAAACTTACAGTCTTCCATACGACACCAACAAATTCCTCTCGAATTCATAAAAAGATTAATCGGTAACCTGAAGTTTTTTCGAGGACTGGTAAAGTTTGAAGAGTGCTTTGAAACGTGCCATACCAAAGCAATTTAAGAAAATCCAGCATATAGGAAAGATGAGTGGAAGCAAAGGAAGACCGATGGCAATCGGCTGTAGCAAGAACATTTGGTACCAATGACCAATGCCAAAATATTCTGACAGATACAGAAAACGAAATAAGTTGACGAGTAACACGATTATTAGAAGAACTGGATATGCTAACTGTTCGATGCAGCAAACCATTAGAAGGTGCCGTTTGCGATTATGATAAGTGACTGGTCGATCAAGAGCCTGATCGAGGGCCATTCTAAGATTCGCTAAATACGGTGTTTCCTGTAGTTTATACACTTTATTTCGCAATGGTACGCGCGCTTGTGGCGTGGAGAAAATTTCGTTTGCATTATGAACTGATGGACCATACACCTCTCTTGCGTGCAAAACAGGAGCACCGGTATCCTAAAATATCATGAATTCCTCATTTATACTTCTACTCTCCTGGAACAAAATAATTATGGCGTATCCTATGATCCTTACATTATAAGGAACGCAATACCCTGGTGCTTGTTGGCCGGGTTTCATTACGATAATGTCTCCCGCAACCAACAATGCCCACGGTAAATTAACGATTCTACCATCGCGGTATGTCCACTGTAACGTTAGACAAGGAGATAGTGGACTACATAAATGTGGATAATTTTCGATATCCCATTGGCACGTTGCTTTTGCCACTGAAATTTCAAAGATCCAAGTAAATTACATGAATTTCCAAGATCCCTTTTCATTCCTCTTTTTCTATGTACCTTCAAGTCGTTCAATAAGAATTTCTACCCTATGTGGAATCTCCTCATGCCTTAATTTATTGTCAGTGACAACTAAAATAAAGTTAAGGACAACTAAACAGCAGACAGTTAGACCTTCATAGTGCAGTGTAGCACACCTATAATTACACAAGTGTTTACGAATGCTTGATACAATGATACAATGCTTGTAATTACTAATTAAAAGTTCCTATGGTCATACCATGGTTCATTGATGGTGAAATATCCAGCCACAAGAGTAATAGCATTAATCAGTAGTGCAATTGCTGATGTCCAACATAGTGTTGTATATTGGCTGCGATGATGCAAAGCATCCTTCAACCAAGCTTTATATTTTCTGGATACATATAGAAACAAGTTTAACTTTTGACAAAAACCATTAAAGGATTTGGAAGACTTATTGCTAGGTACATGATAGAAATTACTTGTTTTTCTTGCAGTCATCCTTGTACTCTTGCAAGATGCGCTTGACATCACGTTGCAATATTTCAAGTGCATTTCTAGTAGTGAGACCCAGCTTATCTTTGGCTTTCTCTTTTGCATCTTGTTCTTCTTTGGGTGTGTTGCTCTTGCCTTGCATCTCTTCCATAGTCTATATCAATTATGAGTAAATAAGTAACACAGTGTGCAAGTATTAGCAAAGACAGGCTTTTATTTCTTGCTATTTTTACAAGTCCATTCAAGCAGCAGTTACAACAAACAGGAACATAAATGGGAATTCAAATCAACTAGTGTCTGACACTGCCCCTACATAACAACTTAAACACATAGTCTAGTACTGAAAAGATTTACAATGACATTTCACATTATTAGATGGTGTGCCAAACGATCTTGAAAAGAAAGAGAAATGAGTATAAACGTAAAGTGGGTGTCACCCGTATTGCACTGAATGCCAGATAAATAAAAGACGCAAGCGGCTCGCGTATTTTCCTTATTACAGAACTGATACTCTGTGTAATCATTAGCGGGAATCGTTAGGGTCTAGCATGCTTCCAAACGGTCCAAAACCCACGAGAAATACTAGAAGCACCTCCGATGACAGTTCGTCACCAAGGAGAGGCGCGAAACGTGTGTCTAAGCGGCAAGCAAAAGCGCGTGGCATAAACCTGGAGCAAAGTGCTTATACTGGAGTACTCGTTCACGGTGTATTACCATCATTCCACACTTATTTTCAGTCATGAGACGCGTGCTTTCATTCATTGTTAGAGAGTCCGATGTTCAAACACTTCGGGGGGGCTCCAAAAACGAGAGGCAGCATAGGCCGATGCACACCAGGATTCAACAGTCCGTGCTCATAGAAGTGCAGGGCTAACTATTACGGATAGGAAGGCAGGATGAAGGATCCTCCCGTGCTCTCGATAGCAATCGTACGAGGGGAACGGGATCAAATTAAGGGGTAAACTAGCAGACGAGAGAAGAGAAGTGGGTGAGTACTGTTCTGGCGAGTGGATTCACATTCGCAGGCCCACACAATAGGCTCGCTCGTCAAAACAAGCGGTTCCAGGTTACGACGCATTAGCTACGCATGGTTTCTTGACCTCCTCCGCTGGTACCGTGTAATTCCTTCAAGCCAAGCTCCTGCCGCGACGATATCAGTCTCTCAGCGTTCTCTCGTATTTCGTACACCACGAAACACTGCTATCCAGTCTCATAATTCTCACGATCCGACCCGAATCCCAGCAACGAGCGCATCTCACGATCACCACTCACGTTCGCGTTTACGGCCCTCTGCACCATCCAGTACGATCCCTTCTCCCTCGTGTCCACTCGTCTTCAATCGTGTCTCCTCTGTCCGCCGTCAGTCTACCTTTTATCACATGATCACGCATTAAATACACGACGCATGTTACCGCCGACTGCTGACGAGCGCGACGCGAGCGCGAGTTTGTTATGAGTTTTCCTCGCCGATTTCCCGGCCAGGATAGCTCGCTTGCCTGCTGGAACCTACGAAGATTCGTAATGTCGACGGGTGTGTAATGGAAATTGCGGTAATGCATGCGCCAGCCGTGTGCAGAGTGCTTGTGTTTTAGCCGTGCCACGTTCCGTAACCTGAAAACATGGATTTACTTTACACTGTAAATAGGAAGAGCGTCTTCAAGCCTTTTGTCAATCAGGACAGGTATGTTTCTCTTTAATAAACTTGCATTCCTGCGCAAGCCGATTCCCAAGGAATGTTTTCTCCCGAGTGACGATAATCCACTTGCAATGTTTACCTGGTGTATCCCGTACTGTAGCACTGTTACATTTCCAGTTTGTACAGTGGACAGTCGTTGTGTTCACTATCTAGTAGAAATATAGCAGCATTCACCACTACAACAGAGCTCGATGATAACAGTGGGAAAACATGGGGCTCCCATGTATACGTATGCGATATAAATATGCCCTGGTACACTCACAAGTAAGCTTGTGTATGATAGATGCAAGAATGCCTTATCAATATATCGCTTATAATCTGATTCAAGGATAGGTGCTAGGTTTTCTAATATGTCGGGCCTTTTCCTTTTTAGAGTACTTTCAAATAGACATACTATAACTGCATTAGAATGGGACTTGCCGGGGGATAAGCTTGTTGTGGCTGACTCTGCTGGCAATGTACAGCTCTGGGTATTTAAAGATCATGTTCTCAATGATTGGGTTTTAATTGGATCTACTTGCTTCACTGGGGAACATATATTGGGGGCTACTTGGTTTCATAATGGAAAGAAGGTAGATACAATGAATGTTGATAGTTAGAGCATTCTTTCCATCCAGCACTCAGTCACACTCATAGGGCTTTCATTTTAGACAGCACTTGTGGCAGAGAAGAAGGACAATATTCATTATAGTGAGAAATTTAATCCTTTACCCTTTGCACCATCAGTAAGGCAATTTGGGGGTAGGGCTGCTGAGGGTGCATTGGTTGTGTCGACCACAGGAATGGTCGGTGCTGTTATGATGACAAAAGATTTTCAGAATCCCATTTGTTTCTCTACTGAAAGTTTAGGTAGCACAAGGCATAGAATAACTGCAGTTGATCTCTGTTATGGAAAGAGTAAATATCATTCCTTTAAATGCATTAAGCTCAAATTTATAGAAAGTAGTTAGACTTTATCAAAAAACTTTTGCAATCCATAGATGGACATATCTTGGTAGCTGTTAGCAGTGGTAATATCTGCTTGCCTATCAGGTGTTATAGAGTTTTAGTGAGGAAGAATGATGATAAATGCACCATCACCTCACAAGCTCTGCCAAGTTTCTTCCTACAAGATGGTGCACCCAAAGATAATACATGTAAATACATCAATCAGAGTAAATCAATGTCTGCACATTCCTCAAGCTAATTAGATCTACTTTATTAGGCACAAGTGTGACACACTTGAAGTTTGTTGTGAGGGAGGATGCAGACTCCTTAGTTGTGGCTGCTAATAGTGAAAATGGGGGATTTGTTGAGATTTGGGAGTTGAGAGAAAAGTCGCAGCCTGTAAATAAATTATTTCAGCCAAAGACTTTAGAGCCTTTTAAAACCGTGGTATGCAATGCGCAATTTATTTTAACCTATCAAGATTCCCGATAGATTTCTCGAATATTCTTTTGAGCCAGATTCCTTTGCCTTTTAGATATGGCAGCATCAATCGCAATATCGCTGTCAATCGCCTATTACGGCGATAACGACAACAAAACTTTCGGTGGTGAACACTTCACCACCGCCGAGCTACGTTATAGTAGCTTCATCGGATTCGTCGATACACTGCCTTAGCCGGGATTGCCTAAAAGAAGTAGCCTTCTCCTCATTAAATATGTCTTGGCGCCATGACGAGCCGAGTAATAAATATTTTAAAAGCCCCGTTAACGTAACAAGCATAGATCTGTCCTGGCTAGGTTGTGTACTATTAGCTTCCGACGCCCATGGAAGTATATATTTATATAAAATGCTACCAGACGGAGGTAAATTGGTCCATCGATATTTCTCGAGCTTCTCTTGAGTTATACTTTAATTAGAATGACAAAATCGATTTGATTCGTATTCTTCCAGGACCGTCTCTGAATCTATCTTATGCATGTACACTCTTAGAATATTGCCTAGTAACAGGGCTGGATTGGTTGGACGTGCTCCTGTGTTTAAGGTCGTCAATGATAGAGCCATTGTGCGAAAGATTAGATGTTTCGTTTAACAGACAATTACAACCGACCCAACAGTATCATTACATTCAATTTCTTTGCGTGAAGACGTCGTTGTACAGGTTAAAATTTCTTAATACAGAGCACTTTTCGTGCACACTTTTCTCGGGAAGAGCATTACAATTCTAATACAAGGGAATTGTTGTAGGATGTTGATATCTGGCCAAATAAAAGCCGCGGATCTGTCCTCGTTGCTTATGATTCATTCGGTGGCAACAGCATTCAAATCGTTGTTGCGGCCGTCCGATTTGATTTCACACGATAAAGGTCCTGCGGAAAGTTTGGCGGCTGTGATTACCGACGTCATCCCTGACGTTGATAAGGTTCACTATTATTTCTTTCGAATCAAAGGCCTTCGTATTTTCATACTCTTAGTATGAATGATATTATTTCCAGATACTTTTGCACCTTGATCCCAAAGAATTCACGGTAGAACCGAGTACACTGCAGTCGTTACAGCAATTGATACAGTGGGTCGCTGATTTGGCATTGAATCTCTTGGCACGGCTTCCGGAGCAACGACTGCAGATGAAATCCGGGGGTGTTGGTATCTTGACTAACTGTTTATTTAAGTCTCTTAGTAGAAGATGCGACGATTAGTTTTCTGGTTTGTTTGTGCAAATACAGTACGAGCTTCTCAAGGACCATAAGGCTCTGAATACATTGCGGGAGCTGCTTGTTATCATACGTATCTGGGGACTACTTCGTCCGTCCTGCCTTCCAGTGTTCCTTCGTAGTTCCGACACACTTGATGTACTTGCCCTATTATTTCGTTTGCTGTCGAAACTGGTTCAACCCAATGGTGAGACTGGACAACAAGTCGACGATGGCCTGATTGGTAAGTCTTTTCTTGAATTTTTTGTCATCCACCCAAACCTAGATTATCAAGTGATTTTGCCTGAATTTTTGTTACTAGTATATGTAACTAGTATATGCAATTAGTGTGTGCGAAAACTGGCGTTCATTAGTAGAATAATCAGTTATGTCTTATCGCACGAACCTCGGTCTGTAGGAAGCCAGATAAAAATACCACTTCCTCGCCATTCCAAGCAAGACCAATAGTCCTTTTTCAAATCAGTAGCATTCGGTACACTTGGAAGTCTTTGCTGCGTGAAGTGCAGGAATTCGTAGAAACTAAAATCTAGAGAGCTCTCGTAACAATAGTGATCACATTGAAAATGAGTAACAAAATTGCTAAAAAACATAAGAACTCCTTGCCGTTGCAAGTGCACGATTCCTCACAAGAGGGAAGTAATTCAAAATCTTATGGTATAAAGTCGCGTCCATTTCAGTTAATACTCTTTCCTATTATCACAATCTGCATTTTTGTCGGTTACTGGCTCATTTTGTGTCCGCTGCTCTTTAATTCGTTGTACAAGCAAAATGCAATCCGAAAAGAAAAATGGCCTGTGTCTTGGCCACTTTTATATTGGCTAACAGCCCTTTTACTATGGATCGTAATCATGATTATATTGACTGTGATCTGGAGGTGCTTGAAAAGCAAGTACTCGAAACTTGTAAAACAGAAATCATATGGTTCTGAAGATCCAGCAGCCACGGTTTGCTTAAAATCTGTCTCACATAAGGATTATCCAAGTGACACAGAATTGATTCAAATAAATGAGAAAGACATTCGGGGTGATAGTGATTCCAACAGAAGAGGGGGAAGAAGTGTTAATAAAGTAGTGGAAGAACCAAGTGAAAGCAGCAATAGATTGATTAAAAAGCACAAGGGCCTTCCGCCCCTCGTTATACACCGGCAAATGTCGGGCGAAGATATCGAGAATACGGGTGCAATCAACGTGCAAGAAGAATCAAACGACATCAGTGATTTGGCGCAGGAAAAAGATATAGAGGATTCTTCCTCTGAGAGAGGTTCTATGAAAAATTATTTGAAATTGGTCACCGTCACACCTTCTGAAGATGAGACTGATTTGCGTGGGTTAAAGAGTCCATTATCACCCCGAGAATTATTCTTTATCGATCTCATAAGGGAAGCAGAGAAAGCAGAAAAAAAGAAGGAAGTTGATCAGAATGAACCAATAGATAGGAAACACTTTTTCCCCAAAGACTTTTCTTCTGTAACGGAAACAGATAAAAGTAAAAATATACCAAGAGAAACTTTAACGGATAAATCGGAATCAACCGAAATAGCACACGAATTAAGTTACTTCATTGCAAACGTAGAAAGTCCATTAAGCGAGAAGACAGAAGCCTTCTTGCAGATTGCACCGGAAACGGAATCTACGAAAAACTGGACAGTGAATTTAAATAGCGAAAAGCCAACACTTATGTTGGAGACGTGCGGCGACGTCCAACAGCAAGAGACTTCTACTGACAATAACTGACAGAATATAGTTCTATTTGAAGTACCAGGAGAGCCTTAGATTTTAAATTCTATTACTCAATTTTAATTTGCTTGCCATTCGCTATAAAAGGACTACATTTAAAAACGAATCGACATATAAATTTAAAAGAAGAAAATTAGAATGCATACCTTTAGATATAAGTACGAGATCTCCCGTAAATAATACCGTTCCAGATGAATGTTGTTTGTTGCCGAATCAAATAATGATTCCGCAATTACACCAAGGAAATAGTATAACGGCCATAGCAACACCAGTACTTTTCTACCAAAGCTTTCCCATGCAGGTAAAAAGACTTGTGTATTGGAAATAAATAAATAAAGGGGTGAGTGAGCGTGAATCTAGTGAATGATTCTTTTAGTTGGAGTATGGTATCGAGCCGGAACAATTACTGTTTGTACCTGAACTGAACCCGGTAGAAGGTTGCATGCACAGTGGACAGATCGTCGATGCCACTAGGCATTTGTATCTTGGAAAGCATCCGCTTTCAGTCAAGCAGTGTACAAGGTATATTGTTTGAGAGAGACTAAAATCAGCAGGTGTATTTATATGATTGTACCTTTTGCTCTGGCTGTAGGTGCGGTGGAAAAGCACAAGTGCAAAATATGACGCGGACTGCTGCGATTCGGGCATGGGATCAACGATGGACGCGTGCTTGTCGGTGTGGTGGAATTTGGCGAATTCACAAGATCGCTCAGTAATCATTTTGTAATGTCAATAAATACAGATTTTTCTACATGATCGCAAATTAACATTCACAATCCAGATTTTATAAATCATGACACGGAATAAATTAGATGTTTTTATTTAAAACACATAAATGGTTTCCTTTTAGTTCACCCAGTGCTTGCGCAGATTAATAAGTCTGCAATGTTCACATATGAAAAAAACTCTGCAGATGCGATAGTACAAATGTTTTACTTGCAAAAAATAATAACAGAAATTTTATTAGCATTCTCCTCATTGCATCAATTTCTTAACAGGTTCTCGCAAGTACAGATACATTGCGCTTTGAAATGCAATTGAAACAAATTGTTGTTGTAACACTGTATTTCTTCAAAACGTTATCCGTCATAACATAAGTCGAATTGGTGACAGTTTGTAGAGCACCTCTTCTACGTGTTTAAATTTTGACATATCTTATACAAGCAGCTCCAATTCTAATGGCTCTCTCCTTTCTTGCCGGCGACTCTCTTAAATTCTCCCATGAAAGTTGTCAAGATTGGTGATCCTATAATTGCTATATGATCAATCCTGGTTGTATCAGTGTCACCTTGATTGTCCTTAACGAAGATCTGAAGGTTTTGCACGTTTTGGAACTTCACAAAGCGTAGAGGAATTGGGTTGCCTTCTTCAAGATCTTTAGGTGATATCCTGTAACGATAGTTTAATTACTTGACAGACTCTTCATACAGCTCTGCTCTTTCTTACTTTCTGAAATGTATAATAAATCTTACGTGAGGTCCTGAATGCTCGTATTGGAGTCGGCCATATCGAAGTCAATTGTTCTAGGCTGATTGATAAATAACTTTATATTTTTTGGTCCTTTGTCCGCGGGTGCTTTGATCTTCAGCGAATGAATTTTTACAGCTTGCAAGAATGTTATAGACAATATTAACTGTTCGTCGCAATCGCTTTCAAGATATCCGTCTTCCGCGGTAAGACATTGCGCAAAGCTGTGCTCATCCGACTCATTTAGGCATTCACATTGCGACTCTGTGATCAAAGAAATTAAATCCATCTGCAAGAAGTACAGAAATTTGTTAATTGCATTTGCTTCGGGCTTTCAACATATGCACAACGTAAGCTCGATCCCTAGCTGTTGAATTTTTTGCAGAGGCGTGATTCGATTCTCGTAAAAAAACACGGCAGTCCATAAACAAAGGGAAAACATATGTAAATATGGTCTTTTATTTAAACTGTATACATACGTAAATACACAGGGCACATGATTTCTATAATAGACAATATATATTCAAAAGTATAAGGAGACTCTAGAGGATTAGAATGTTATAAATGCAAGCAATAAAAGAAAATGCATTGTATCATATGTTTTGATTAACAATTTCTTGCTGAATTGATTAGTCACTGTTAGAATTGGGGTCTGTTCATAGAAAGACAACAGAACTCTTTTATTGGTACTTATTCCAAAAGTAGAGAACAGCAGCAAGGAATATCATTCCGATTATATGAGAGTAGGCATTAGAACTTGGCCGTACATGTCCAGACACAGGACTCTCGGAGTCATCAGTATCACCACTGCCATAGAACTGCTGAATCTTGGACTCTAATCCAACTGGGTCTGCTCCTTGGCACAAACCAAGCTTAGTTCTGTTACGGTAGAATATGAAGGTGGGCATTGCACTGACCCCTTGCCCAGCAGCTGTCTCCGGACACTTGTCCACATCCACTTTCAGAAATACTGCATTCGGATACTTTACAGAAAGCTGCTCAAAGACTGGCGCAATCCTCTGGCAAGGAGGACACCTGAGAATTACAACAGAGAGATTTGTTTGAAATGTTTCTCAACAGAATTGTAACATCTTCTTGATTCTAATCTTTCACTGTTGGACACACAAATCTCAGTGCATTTCTTTGAGTTCCTAAAGGGAAGCCAAACACTCGGGAGAAATATAAGAAAATCTTGCAATGCCATTTCTGGAGTTAACACACTTGACATCCATGACGTGTAACTTGTTAGACCGAGTATCAATAACTGCGACTCTACATTAATGTTTGAAGTCTCTAACATGCGAACGATCATTGGGGAAATATCAACCAAAGTGTTGAAGGGAAAAAGCGATCAAAATAAAGTCGAAAGGCATTCGAACAGTTTGTAACCTTGTGCGAGATTACTCACCAAGTCGCAGTGTAATCTACGACAACCAGTTTGGCACCGGCGCTTGTCATCTCGCCGTGGAACTGGCCGTCATCGTTGATAACGCGCACGGCTCCCATTTTTCAACGAGTCGTCTTTTCTAGTGCAACATTCAACGAAACAGAAAATCACAGTCTTCCCTGTGGTTCAGTGTATCGAATGACTGGCAGTTTGGTTTGGCCTATGAAGGAACCGGGCCCGGATATCCGGTGTGTTCGATGTTGGACCATTATATACTTCGAACCAACTCTACTCTATCGTCCAATCAGGGCTCAGGACGCCATAGAAACTTGAAGTGAGGAACAAGCCGCTCAAGTTCCATAATTCCTCTGTTCCAGCCAGAATTGGCGGGTGTTCTCTCAACGCAAGCTGAAACTTTCTACGTTTATACTATTATTTCGAATTAACAAGTGCAAACCTGTGTTGTGTCAGTGCTTTTATTGTGTCTCCTTTATTGCGTAACGCAGACCTTGGGTTATAACGCAGTTTTACATGAATACCTGAGAATCATTGCCGATTACCGGTTATTGCGTCGTAGCATGGTGGTACGTAGACGCTTTTAACCACAATTTTAATAACAACGCGTTAGTATACGATTTCTCTCATTTTATCTTCGCCCTGAAAGCCTGCCTTCTTATAATAAGTACAAGAAGTAAATCACACGCAATAAATTGTGACTTGTGATATTCTCTTCAACATTTTATCATAGCAAATAAGAGTCTTTCGAGTTGCAAATACACCGTAGTCGAATTTTGTTTCGATTGTTCTTGTATTAAATTGTTTTAATTGAGGTAAACAGTTTTCTGCCTACCCCGAGTTTCGATCCCACGTAAATCTCGCACGTAGAACAATAGTGAATGGCATCTTTGTATTCGTCTCTACTGTAGGGCACCATGCACAAGCTGCAATAGAAAATGCCTTGAACCATTCTCTAGATTTACAAATCTATGCATTTGCTTCGCGAAACCAACATTACCAGATTACCTCTGCAATGATGTACTAATCGTAATTGGTCTGCTTTCTTTGCAGAGCGTGACTTACCACACGGAAATAAAGCAGGCGGCGATTACGTGCGTGATGCAAGTTGTTTGATGGTATACAATCGTGTCCATGCAATTGAGACAGTTCGGACATGTTAACTTTGTGGAATGCAAGCCTATTTGAGAGTGTTCTGTCGAGGAAAAAGACAATTAAATATGAACAATGTGGATTCTATCATCGATATCACGTAAGTCGCATTGATTTTGATATCTAAAAGGAAGACTAGCCCTGCGTCGATAAGTAGGGGGCACTCTAATCATTAATCACTGACTGGCGACAGTGGCATTCTTATTCGGGAGAAATATGATGTTCATTGTTAAAATAATGTCACGAGCACGTCAGCATAATGATCTATTTTCGACCTCTGCAGAATTACATCCAGAACATTTATTTAAGCATCACGTAGATGCTTTTTTATACTTATTATCGTTGGTTAATTTACTATGGTTTTCGTATAATACAAGCTGCATCGTACTGTTTTTTATAATGTTCTATTTTCGACCTCTGCAGAATTGCATCTTGAATATTTATTTAAGCATTGCATAGATGCTTTTTTATATTTATTATCGTTGATTAATGTACCATGCTTTTTCACATAATGCATCGTATTGTTTTACCAGTGGTGTGTTTTATACCACGGTGTATTCTATTACAGCATGGAGAATTTATTATACTATGTTGATTTCATCGATATTTATTTTATAACTGATTGAACAACAGACGATGTTATTAATATCACATGGTATTTTAATGTGATACTTAATTTTTTACTGAAAACGAAGTTTTCAGTTGTGATTGATTCTAAATTGACTTACCTATACGTGCTCTCGGGTGTCTTTGTTGCCTTCGACATTTAATATACTTCATACATCTTTTCCTAACTCTGTCAACAATGGATTTCTTCCTCCTTTGTGTTATAAAGTTTATTTCACTTTCTTTTAAATAGTAGTGTCTCTCGACATGGCGTTCAAGTGCCAATGTTGATGTTGTACAAAAGACATCTTAGAGGAAAGAATATACGAATTAGTCTAATAAAATCACATACAAATTTACAATGGCCTTTTGACACGAGTACTTTAAAAGCCTTTTACAGTATTCGTTCCTAAGTAGCCATTCATTAATTAATCACTAGAACATACGTAAAGCATTTCTTTCCGTTTCACACTCATGAGAAATTTCGCTCATGGCAAAATTGAAGAAGAGAATTGCCGGCAAACATTGTTTCCTATTATTTGGACATATGAGTAACCTCTTCGATATACATCTTCAATGAACGCATTTTTTATCAATCGATCTTGGCCATCGAAACGAACTTCAGATGCCTTCGAGTTACGACTCACTCATGTACAAAACAGTAACTAATCCTTGCAGAAAAGAGCGGTCAGTTTTAACGAGAGCCAGAATGGCAAGATGGGGTTGGAAAGCTATTTTCGATGAAGGGAGGGTTGCCTAGCGGTGAGGATCGAGGGGCTTCGCCCCGTAAATTAAGTAGTCTTGGGAGGTGTTTGCAAAAATCGTCGGCGGGGGGGCCCCGGGGGGAGGGGAGTGGAGGGAAGGGTATTGGCGATAAATCTTGGGGATATAAGAAAGTAAAAGGGCACGTATCGGTGGGTGTATTGAATGGATAGTAGTCGGTCGCGCCGAAGGTGTAGACAGAGTGGAGGATGGGTGGGCCAGGGAGGGAAGGAGCCGCGGCTGAGAGAGCGAACCATTGTCTGGGGAACGTGAAGACTATTTGCTGGCAAAGTAGATTAGGTCGCTATTGATAGAGAGGGGGCGGGCGAGAGGGGTGGAGAGAAAGGGAAAGCATAGCAGCCAGTTGCCAGTGTGTAAGAGGGTAGTAGTCTGAGAGGCATATAGCGGAGGTGCAAGTCGGAGGAGGAGGATGCCTCGGCTGGTAAGGGTGCGAGCGAGTGCCATGGGGTTGCGTTCTCCGCAACGGGGAAGGTGGCCAATATAGACGCGAGCGCGCTCGGGAGATGGGATATAGCAATAGAATTTCGCTTACGAGGTATAACCGCGTTAGACGATACCCTTTGTTGTATCAGTGCGCAATTGCCTTAAGTTCTGATCTTGTCCGATATTGATGTTTGAGAAGGCCGCGAAGCTACCACCCACCCCCTCGATACCATACCGAGTGCGGCTTCACCACCGAGCCAAATAACCGCCAACGAATCGCTCGACAAATTTCATTCGTCTATTAGTTTTCCATTAAAGACATCTTCCTTAGCTCGATCGGTTTTCAAGATACGCCACTTTTCTCAAGACCTTGTTAGATAATCTAGGTTTAATATTAATTCTGTTATAATACAATCATTTAACAATGTCTTCCTTACATTGGTTTGGTTTCTCTAGGTTTTTTATTCTTGTAGCGTTACCATTCCTTTTTTGGGATTGGAAAACCTTTCTTGACCGACATGCACAGAGAATTATGTAGCTGCGTCTAAATATATGTATACCGCGGTAACGGTCTCTTAAAGAATATTTGGAGCAGAAGATATCTTTGTGCGATGCATACAGCAAATAGATCTCAAGGGGACTCGCGTAATTCGGTGCTTTTATCCTTAACGTTCAAGTTGGAGTTTCCTATCGAATAGAGGAGCGGAACAAAGATACCGGGCAATCCGATATCGGGACATAATTCGGAGTTTAATTAGGTGTCATTGGCATTGCACGCTCGCTCCCAGTTTTCTCTCTTCATTACATCTCACCACTTCTATTCCCATCTATTTCTTCCTATCTTTCAGATCAATTTTCTCTCCACTTACAATCAAAAAAGTCCTGTATACATAAACTAATAATCTTTCCAGCACAAGGCCAACTATTAATTTCGCTCAGAGGCGCGCACACGTATTTTCACGTATGCAACTGCATTTAGGCATTGAAGGGACGGGGCGGCGGCGGCGTCGGTTTGAATAGTGGCACGTTATTGTGTCACAGGTCAGTTGGGGGGTTATTCCGAGGTTGGAGTTGAGGGCGGGTGGATTCTTAAATATTGTAGGTCTCGTTTCGCGCAGTATGTGATCCACATTTGACATGTCGGCGTGTGTGCGTGTGTGTGTGTGTGGGGTTTAGTGCGAGTGGGCTCGAGGCTCGGACAGGCTGGCCGTCGCGGCGCGGCTCGGCGCGGCGTAGTGGGCGGTTGCTGTGTTTTACGTGCCAGCGGCGATATTCGCGGTTGAAACGCCGCCGTTACGCGAGTGCATGGCGTGGATGTAATTTAGTAATGAATACGTATGCACACGTGAAGTGGTACATACCTGCTGATATGTAGGCACGTAACATCTGGCGGCCTATGAAATGCAGGGTCGAGCAGTCTGCAGCTGAACGTTACGACCGCCCAAGAGTTATGAGCCCCGACTCAATCTCCAAACTAGGCTTCTACTCGGCCCTGCTATTGTCGATATAATTGCGATACTAAAACCCCGAGGAATTCGAAAACCAGTAAGCCTCACTCAGAGTATAGTAAGAACCAACTTTTGTTAAACCTACTCTCTGTCAGCTCGCACAATTCCAATCAGTTGTTCTTATATTCTATAATACAAATTCAACGGATTCTCAATGGTTAAAGTCGAGAAAAATAATTAAGAAACATACTTGGTTTGATAATGAATCATTTGTCGATAGACTGGTTCAGTCGAAGAGATTTGATTTATTCTACTTTTAACGTAGTTTATGATTCACTTCTCGTTGGGTAATTGAGAGCAGAATGGTAGAAACGATACTATTTCCCTCGATTCTAGTTTATTATCTCGTGCTGGGGATATCATGCCGATGGAATGATAGGTGATATGTGGGTGCGGACGATGATTACTTGGTAGATACATGTGCGGGCTATTTTCATCCGTTGGCTGGATTATCGACTATCCAATAGTCCTTAATTCGTATTACGAGGAATGCGAAAAGCGGTGGCGTGACGATGACGGTGACTCAATGATCGTAGTGGGCCGCTGGTCCCTGGAAATATGGGGGATGTGGTGTATCAGTGGGATGGGCGAAACGGCTTCTCTTCTCGCCGGGAGTTGCTAGCACGCGATCCTTTATTACTTATCAGATTAATTGATATTGATGTGACGTTCCTTTCAAGGGAGCTGATCGATATTAATGCGACGCACCTTCCAAGGAAGCGGCAATTTAGCTAATCAGATCAGCCGGCCGCTTTCTAGTTTCAATGAACGTACGATTATTAAGGCTAGTTACGCTCCCTCCTTTTACTCCTCTATTTTTCGGAGCTTTCATTAATTCTTCTTCCATAAGATTATCGATTCCTTTAAAAGTAGAGCCAACCTTTTCAGAGAACTTTGCAAATTCGATAGAATACGAACTGGAGCCCGAATATAGTATTGTTTGGTATAAACCATTGTAATGGCGTAAGAAATTACTGAGAGATAAAGTTATTTCTGAAATTCTGAGTTAAGTAATTAAATGCGGGAGAATATTAACATGGCAAAGTGGATGCTTGAGTATAGTTGCACGCATGGACGCATGTGCAAGTTGGGCGGCGCATACGTAAGCCAAAAGGTAGGAGGAGACAGTAAATTCGGGTATTAAGGTTGGCCCGTTAGCCGGGTACCCTTGAGTTAATATTTTTTAGGGCCACCGCCAGCGTTGCTTTAATCCTTAACGCCGCGGAATTGCTCCGGCGCACTCGTAACCCGTCCGACTAATATAAGACCTATACTACTGAAATTTCATTAACGCTCTCTTTTACGGCTAGTGTAAATACCAAGTACGGTTGCTCACTGTAAAGATCGCGGCACTGGAATTCGAGGATGGTCGCGAACGCTGAAACACTCCACTAGTTGGAGAAATAAATGGCAAGCGAACGCTTTGAGATCATTTGATGCGAATGTAAGTGCCACTACACCGAACCGGAATATTTCTTAGTTTCCTCAAATTAGACTGTTAATTATTCCATTGAACAGAAGTCAAATTATCGGAATTGAACTTCAGCTCGATTAAATAGCCTCTGTTGCTGTCGAATCATTATTTCTGTTAATCGGTGACCCAGTCATGGAAATATCAATGAAAGATACTACGAACAACATGTTTAATAAATATGATCAACCTCAGCTCGACTAGGAATTACTGAAGCACCAGTATTAACATCCAGAATTAGAATCTTGATGAAAATATTACGAATTAAAACTACATGCTGTGGTAAAATCCTTTAAAAGCTCTCTTATTAATAATACATCTAAACCAGGATTAATTTCTCTCGACTCTATTCCCACTTTCCCTTTTACTTGGTTTCCCCGATATCTGTGTTTTTCTTGAAAATAATTTCAAATGAACAACGAATACGCTAAAAATCTTAACAATTTTCTATCCACGTACGTACAGGGTGAGTCACTTGCCTTTGAATCACCACCAAAAATTGGATATTTTCGATGGCCACAAATATGAGGGAAAAAAATTGTTGAGCTAGGGCTCTGGAATTTTTATCACTTCTTCCTTGATGCAAGAAAACAATCTCCACGAAATTTCAGCCCCGGAAAATGTCGGGAAGGATCAAAAACATGGGAAAAACCGTCAAAATTAGACGAAATTAACTTTTCTGGAGGCATTCTCCACCTGTTTTCGGCACTATTCCGGCATTTTCCCCAGAGGTTTCATGTTTTTTATCCGTTTTGAGAGACGAGCAATCGAAAAATCAAGCGTTCGTTCCGGTCCCGAGACCTTCGAAAAATCGAAAATTTTTGAAGGGGTATACCTTAAAAAATTTGCGAAAAAATGAATTTTGAGCTAGGGCTCTGGAATTTTTACTACGTCTTCCTCGCTGCAAAAAAACATTCCCCACCAAGTTTCAGCCCCGGAAAAGGTCGGGAAGTATAAAAAACATGAGGAAAACCATTGAAATGAAATATTCCAGATCGGTTTTCCATGTGTTTTAGGTAGAATTCCGGCATTTCCCCCACAACATTTATGTTTTTTATCCGTTTTGAGACACGAGCAATCGAAAAATCAAGCGTTCGTCCCGGTCCCAGAACCTTCGAAAAATCGAAAATTTTTGAAGGGGTATGCCTTAAAAAATTTGCGAAAAAATGAATTTTGAGCTAGGGGCCTGGAATTTTTTCTACATCCTCCTCGATGTAAAAAAACACTTTCTACCAAGTTTCAGTCCTGGGAAAGGTCGGGAAGATAAAAAAACATGGGCAAAACCGTTGAAATGAAATATTCCAGATCGGTTTTCCACCTGTTTTCGGTCGAATTCCGGCATTTCCCCCACAACATTTGTGTTTTTTATCCGTTTTGAGACACGAGCAATCGAAAAATCAAGCTTTCGTTCCAGTCCCAGAACCTTCGAAAAATCGTAAATTTTTCCAGGGGTATGCCTTCAGAAAAATTTGCCGAAAAAAAAATTTGGAGCTAGGGCTTTGGAATTTTTATGGTATCTTCCTTGGCGCAAAAAAACATTACCTACCAAATTTCAGCCCCGGGAAAGGTCGGGAAGTCAACCAAAAAAAATAAAAACCGCTAAAAATGAGCAAAAATGGACTTTTCTGGACGGTTTTTAGACCCGTTTTCGTTGCAAATCCTGACTTTTTTTCACGGATTCTTTGTTCTCTATCCACCCTGATACGAAAACAATCAAAATATCCCGGGTTCGGCTGATTTTGAGAAACCTGAAAAAATTGAGCATTTTCGAGGGTCGAAAATAGGTGAGAACCTAAACTTTGAGTTAGGGCTCTGGAATTTTTATCACTTCTTCCTTGACGCAAGAGCACATTCTCCACCAAATGTCAGTGCCGGAGAAGGTCGGGAAGCCGACCAAAAAAAATAAGGGCTAGGAGAGTTCTGATTCAAAGGCAAGTGAATCACCCTGTACAGCAGAGGGTTACTGGCGGTAGATATTAATAAGTAATGATAATAATACGCACGATTCCGGGGTGCGAAGCACTAGGGTGCCGGCTGAAATGAAAGTTGACTTAAGGAAGAGCGACGCGCAAGTTAACGCACCGGCGAAGAGGTGCGCGGCTTCCGCAAATTAGCTTACAAGCTGGCGGCGGCTGCGGCTGCGGTCGGTGTGTGGGCGAGGATTAAAGTCCACACACATATCAGAGGGCTGGCCAGGCATAGACTGGATAGGCAGGAAGGCAGTGAGGGAGGCATCAGCCAGCCAGCCAGCCAGCCAGCCAGCCAGCCAGCCAGCCAGACAGACAGGCTCTGCCAGGCTTTACACGCGGCGAGTGGCGAAGAAAATGCTTGCTAGTCGCAAGAGGCCGAAAACAAAGGTCTCCGTTGCTCATCCCGGCGGCGGCGGCGGCGCGGAGGAGCAGCGGCGCGCGACCATTTATCAAAAACACCTAACACCTATGCAAGAAAAATCGACAATGTTTTAGCCCCGCCAAGTGGAGGAAGCCTGGCGTGCTTATGACACGGGAGATGGATGTACCAGCCGAAACCTTGTACATTCTAGCTAGCCGGCAAGAACATTATGTATTATACGCTCCCCAGCGCACGCCAGCCTTCCCTCCACTATGCTCGACAGGATTCTCCGTGGCGAGTGGATAGAGACTTTCGAGTCCCGAATCGTTTAAGTCTGATGTATATAGACCTCCTCCACTTCGCCCCGACCGATATTCCCTCGATTATTAAGGACTCTCTATTTCTCTCCTACTACTCCTCCTCTTACCGTCTTCCCTGCTTTCTTAATCACTTTGTTTGCAGCCACTTGTTCTGTATTTCCACATTAGATTTAATAATTTACGGCGTAAAGACTCAAAATGAATTTTTTCTCTTCGAGAGTTTAAAGTCTGTCGTTACAATAGAATTAACGTTGTACACAAAGGTTATCCAATCAATGAGAATAGAAAGTCGCAGTTAAAGGAGAAGCGACCAGCTTTTAATCGCAGAGGGCTCGCACCAATAAAGTGCAACCGCATGTACTGATAGATTGGAATAGGTGGGCGTTAGTGGGCCGTAATAAAGGTTTAATGTTGATTGCGCCGTGGGTTTTCGGCGGAGGCCGTAAAAATTCTGATTAAGCCTCTCGACGTGCTGGCAGCCGCTCTGCCTCGTTCCCTTCGCTCCCAACGCACTCTGACACGGCCGATATAAAAAACAGCCTTGTAAAGAAGAGGGCATAAAGCGTGCTGGGCGATGCGCAACTCGCGAGGTACATACGTTTACGGCGACATTAAAACACGAGAGAAGAACGAACCGCCGAATGCGCCGGGCAAAGCTACAGCCTGAAAAAAAGGAGTCGCCGCGCCGCGCCGCGCCGCGCCGGCCGACAAAAGCACAAGTTTTTATAGATTGTAATGAAAGCGCGGGGACTCCGTGCAGCGTGCAATAGAAAAGCGATTTCTTACGAGAGCAGCAGTCACTTGACTTATCGGAGAAGAAGGTGGCTTGCTTCCAAGAGGAGAAGGAGGAAGCCGGTAATGTTTGTCGCCGGAGGAGAAAAGGGAATGTGAGAGAGTGGAGGAAATGTGAGGATTACAGGAGTCTCTTTACTCGGCCCGGTTATATGCAGTAGGTGTGCGCAGCGGTAGATTCGTTGGAATATCTTGGCGGTGGTTACATCCTTGGATCTTTCTCTGAAGAAGGTACATATATCTGGCTAGCGGCAAGTGGGGTGTATAAATCACCGGGAAACCCGGCTGCTAATCCCCATTAGAACACGGCACGGTGCATAAATCACCGGGCCTCTCATCTATGCCTGCTGATAGCAGAGCAAGTTGGACAGTGTCACTGTGCCCTCACCTCCTAATCCGCAACCTTATTACATAACAGCATCGTACGAAGCCCCGTCCCTCAATAAATCCCTTATTGATTTCCACTCGCTCATTTCCGTAAGACGCGTCCTTTGCCAAGTCGATTTCAAAGTCTTCCTAATTATGTGATCAAACATAGAACTCCACAGACTAATAACCAACCAGATTTCACTACTCCTTAATAAGGAATTATACCAATTAGATTTTATTTACGAGGAATCAGCTTTGCCAAGTCGATTTGAGTCCTCCTAATTATGCGATCAAACGTACATTTCTACGGATTTATAACCAACCAGATTTCACTAGCCTTTAACAAGGAATTATACCAATTAGATTTTATTTATGAGGAATGTGCGAGGCTGCGAGAGGGTAAAGATTAGCTTGTAAATATCGGGATACAATCATACATTATCCGGGATAAATTAGAGGAACTTAACACATTCCCCATAAATCTGGGCTGGCTGGGAGGTGCGATTATTCCTTGAACAAAGAGGCCCAAGTCACAAATCAAAAGACAGAGGGAGGTTTGGCAGGATCATCGAGAACGAGGGGATGAAACACGCGTTTATCGGTGGGGAAATCGGTTCTGTTAGTCGCGTTTAGGTACTCCACATGTGGTCGCTAAAAGTGACCCGGTATTTCCCCGCACACACATGGAGAAAGTGGGGGGGAGGAGGAGGAGGGGTTTGCATGGGCAAATTGGCCGAGTGTCAAGTTTCCCTCGGCACAGGACGTATAGCTTCATTATTTGGCAGTGGATGGGAAGCAGCGGCGGCGCGGCGGTGGCGATCACGGGACATTTATGTCGGGAGAAATCAAGGAGGCTTAGATCGGCCGCAACAGGAGAACGAAGTGGCGGTGAGGTCGGCGGGGCATGTGTTTCCAGGACAATTGGGGGAGAATAGTTCTTCGAGCGTGGCTAGGTAAACTTCGAGCAATCAGGAACATCTGTGTGGCGTGTGCGGAGGGTGCGCCGCCGCTGCCGCCACGACGCCGGTAGCGGGGTAGAAGGGCGGGGGTAGACCTGCAATTGACAAATTTCCAATGAGCCACTTGGCGGCGTCCGCCTTCCCAGCGATTAGTACTGATGAACTTTGGAAACACTTGGCCTGTGACATTGATCGCGCACGATACGAGCCGAACAATTGCTCATCCTGCGGCTCCTGCCCGACACAATACACCACGCCGATAACAAGACATTATTTCGCGTTATTTCACCCGGCCCCTCTCTCTCTCCCCAAGGAATAGTTACCCTTCCTACCGTCTTTCGCCTGTCCAGTAAACTCCCTTCCACCCATTACATTGATTGCTCCGACTGAACTAACATTTCGATTTTCCCATTCAATATATTTCCTTATATCGACCTACCAAATATCAATAATACATTTTTCCCTCTCAATCTTACTTTCATACAAAATCTAAACTTCAACTTAGTCAACGATTAATCACTGGAACTGAAATCAGGTGACTTATGGGGATTAAGATTTCACAGCTTTGGAATCGAGTATTGGAAATCTTGAGGGTGGATTGGTTGCGCGGTGGAAATTGTGGGTCGGTTTGGCTGTGGGCGCTCATTTTCATTGGGTGTGGGGGGATTATTGAGGAGGCCGGGCTGCTGTAATCCAGCTGGGGGGGTTTGCGGGGAAGGCTAGGGATGGTCCAGTATGACCAGCCGGAATTAGGAAAGGCCGCTGGGTTCTCGGTGCAATAGAGCACGCAACTGTCTATTCTTCCGTCGCGGCCGCCGGTAACCTACTAGGAATATCCTTGCAGATAGCCGCACCAGTGTGCGATTCGATGTAATCCCAGGCTGGCCTCGCTCGCTCGCAATTTGGATTAGTTACTGACAGTGCGTGCATCACCCAACCCCCATTCACGCATCTCGCCCCTGTTTAACTCTAGCGCTCCTCCGGCCTGATTTGACTTTAGTTGCTAATTTAGCCTAATTAGTTCCGCCTTAATTACGCGTAACAGCAGACCGGAGATAATTGCAGTCGATTCCGAATCGTTGTCTGCGTTAACTCTCTTGGATCCCCGGCGACCCTTACTTCCACTTTCGATCCACTGTCCATTAAAATCGAACTTGGATTACAAATTTCGAATTTCTTCTGTCTAATTACAGATTCATAATTTGTTGAATGGTGTACAATTTATTTGCTTTTGATTTGAACCTCCTCAAGGCAGAGGTGTTTATTTGTATGGTTTTAATGGGGTGCTTGCAGCCACACGCTTACACAACTATTGTATTGGAAGCGGGTGGGAGTGGCGCGCATATTTCCCGGGAAATGAAGTTGGTATTAATGACAGTCGCTTACGAACTTTGTTAGATTGGATTAGCTATTGACGCCGGTGGACGCGTAATCTGGACACGCCTGGTGCGCAATAGTTGTATAACATAGAATTGGAGGGCGTAGAACCCTGTGTGGGCGCGCGCGATCCATAGTTTGGTGAACAGCGTACACAAATTCGCGTCAAATTCAGGCGGTTGCCATTTCAATGACTTGTGTTCGAGGGCCTCGGAGGCCTTCGGTGATTGCTTTGGCGAACAAGGCTGCTGGTAAAATGGCAAACTACGTAATGCGCTCGACGATAGATTGATTTAATTCCAGTTAGACATTTCGACAGTCATTAACATTATGAATATTTTCTGCCTTTCGTGTGATTGTTGTAGCGAAATTTAAAATAGTGAAAGAAAAACGGGTTTCTTCCTAAAATGTCTACAATTTGATTTCCGAACGAATTGATACTGCAGCGAAATTTTTATCGTTTGTTTTATCGTTGCAAGTAAAGGGAGAAGTCACAAAGGAATCCTCGATTATATGATTGAAATTGCGGAAAGTACGTAATTCGATTTCATGGCAGAGTGAACGGTAGCTCGGGTTTCGAACGGTGCAAGTGACACAGCAATTTTTTATACCGAATTGCATGAGGAATTACTTCGATTCGTGGAAAATAGGCGCAATTCAACGTTTACTTTGTTCGCCGATATAGATCGGAAATATTAACCTTTTTGTTTTCGCGCCAGGTTTCAAAATTGCAGCGATTCGCCCTGTCAGTCAGCGCCGCTGAAGAAACGAAAACGTTTTTTGCGCCGCCGCTCCTCCCTGAGCTCCGGCCTGTCGAAAATTCCATATCGAGAATGTATTGGAAATCTATAGGTATTGATCCGAATTTCTGCTCGAGAGTAGACGGGAATAGAATAATGGGCAGCTCGCTCGAGTAATTGAAAGTGCACGCCTTGTCGTATGAGTAAAAATTCCCGTTGTTTGCGTAGTTACATTCAAGCGAACATAGGAGCATGTTTTTACTGTTAACGAAGCAGTATTTTTATTAAAATCACATGTTGCTGGAAGAATGCAAATTGACAATTTATCAAGCCTCTCGTGAAATATAAGCATACTCCCCATTATTTTGTGTCTGGAAAAAAGTAACATAGAACTTAATTATCTTCGCTTTTTTACGGGTAAAATGTGTAGAATTGTTCTTACTCTTCAATATCGGTTGCATCAGAAATCACAATAATTTACAACCAAATAGTATGTAACTGAAAGATTGCTTTGGTATAGGTAAATAATCGTAGACTCTGATTTTCACAAAATGCCCGTGAGAAACGAAAGGATTCGTGCAGAAGTCCCTTTTTTGAGAATAGCTTGGCTTTCCCCGCAGGTGCACTTTGCATTTTCCACTCGACGTATTACATTGCATTAACGAGGACGACTCGTTTCATAAATCGAACCCTTGGGAATAACATGCAGTTCTTCCTTTCATTTAAACCGACATCGAGCAACGAAAAATGTAAACTGTTAGTATGTAATTTTGGACTGTTGACGATACTTGGACATTTTTGAAGGATCGCGGTGGCAAGCGGGGGTCGATTTCGGGCATAGATATAATCCTATAAATAAAGTCGAGCAAAACAGGGTAGAAAGTAATACATGGGGGAGCGTGTCGAAATAAATGGAGGGGAGAGGGAGGGAGGGGAGGGCGTCTGTAATCATTAAGAATACTGCTAGCCCGCGTAGTAATTCCATTCTCTCGCAAGTCGGCTTCCGGGGATTGCAGAGCCGCTTCCATAAATTCAGATAGAAATTGCGCTGGGATGCATGTGCGAGCGGGTGGATCCGTGGAGGCTGACAGCGCAAGCTCCACCTACGTACACACACCACCATTTAGTGGAACAATAATAATTATCGCGCGGAACTTTCGCCGGCGCAGCTACACATCCCATGCCTTTCTGCGTGGCTGGACGTTTAGCTCCGGCCTCTCGCGTGTATGGATCCACAATCCGCTGGTGGCTGGTGCACGCGATACCTAAGTACACTGCCATCCAGAAATGCTCGCCGCCTATCTCGTCCACCCCCAACTAGTATTAACAATTCTTCAACCCAACTACTCCAGTTTCACTTTGTTCTTCGTGCAACTCCACTGACCCTTCTTTTTTTCACTGCTTCTTTTCAGCTCTATTTGTGGAAACGAAATTCGTGGAGTTATTCGAGGAATGTTATGATGTAGTTCGAATGTGAATACCTAATTAAGTTAACTTCAAGTAAACTTGCTGCAATAGAGTAAACTTGAACTCGACTTGCGCAAGGGTTACGACACACACTTAGTATCTTCAAGTATTCATCATTTTATACGCCTCGCAACTCGCAACGAAATAGATGTCGATGTTGACAAGAGATTCATTTGCCTTCTCTTAGTTATTAATTTATTAATCAAGTATCGCATATAATTCACAAAGAACACTGACCAAACGAGATGAAAACTAAAACCACGTGATACTTAACTTTCACTTTAAGCAGATGGGATGGAATGTTAAACCTTCATTTAGTAGAGTGAAGCGAAGAGAGAGAGGCTCGAAATGTTGATCGCCGACAGGAAAAAGTCAAGTGTTAAACAATGGAGAGCGAGTGTAACAAGGGAAGGATTTCTGTGAAGCAGTGTACCAGCGGTGAATGAATATCCGAAGGCAAAGCCGTCTGAAGGGAGGAATTCCCGGTAGAAGCATAAAGTCGTGGACAGCCGTAGCGATGCCACCCTCTTTCCGGTGACGTCCTGACGCATCTCCACCCTCCATCCCAGGCCCATCGTCTGTGTTCTCGCTCGGGCTGGCTCTCTGTGTGTGTGAGTATGCTGGTGCGTCCGTTGTCGAGTTGGAGCCCTGTGGAAGCCAGACCGAGGCGTCATACGAGCAACTGTTGCATCCGCAATGCCAGCGGGCCGCCATCCTTTTTGCTCGGCCTCGAGCAACCCACGAAAAATTACCAGGACGCTCGACGTCGTCGTCGGCGGCGGCGTCGCCCTCCGACACGGATCTTTCGCTTTAAACGATGCTAATGCGATAATGCGACACTCTGTACACTAATGCCCCTCCTGTTAATCTCTAGTTCTAGCCTTCCAGTGTTATTCATAGGCCTCTGTAACGATCCGTTTTTTAGTAGATTTCAATCTAGCTTTCTAGTTTTCTATCTTTAGTATTTCCTTATTATGATTATGTACAGTTATTTCTGGTTTTTAATATTGAATTATTTATGAAGTAGTATTGTGTCCAGCAATATTTGTCTATAATAAAGCAGATCGCAATCTGACGCGTTATTGTCTTCGAAACTTTTGGCGGGATTTAAACTGGCCAGGTTTCAATTAATTAATAAAGTCATACAGCATGTCATGGCATAGAATTTTGTTCGAATTGTGGTAGCTTTATAAACGCAAGAGTAGAAACCCATGTAAGCAATTTGCGATTGTTATTTATCAGCGGGCTAAAGTTTTTGTGGCACGGGGGAAAAATGACATCCCTTAACTGAGGATTGAGGGAACATTTCCTGCCAAATGATACCAGCCAGATGAAACAGGATTCATATTTCATAACACACATGTATAATCCTGGAATTCAATTGTGATTGACGCTCGAGTCATTTGGAGAACACGAGAACGTTTTAGAGTTGTATTTTTATCTCCTAATAAATCTCGCGGTTAATTCTCTACGAATATCATCCAAATTGTGAGGAACCCGTGGCGAGGAAGGGAATAGACATATGCACATCATTTTTCGACAAGGATTAGAGCTCAACGTTCGCTCGTCCTCCTCTTACTTCCTTGTCCAGAGAAATTGTTCTGTCAACGTGGAGAAAGTAATATCCCTTTTCTCGGCGTGTAATGATGCGGGCCAGCTGCGTGTAATACCATGTGACAGATCTCTTCGCACAAATAGATATGTGCGTATCTTGAGAAAACAACCAGCTCGGAGGGAAGAACAATAAATGTTACAGCAATAGATTGTTTCATAGTCGTGGACCCAACTATACAACAGGACTTCGAAAGTGAAGAGGTTTTGTACACGTTTATACATATTTGTCGGATACATCGTATAATGTCAAGCTACAATATGATGACCCGAATCATCGGCAGGCTGTATGTGTGTTGTGTCATGAGAATGAGGTGTAACAAGGTACGCCAAGTATCAAGAGCACCGAAGGCTCCTACGTGTCATGGCAGCGAAAGCATACTAGACACCTCATTTTACAAGGAACTTATATACATCTACTGCCGTGTAGCCAGGAGACTTAATAATATTACAGGAATCGTCCATCTATCCTGTAGAATCCTCAATTTATCTCGTGAAAGACGGAGTACAGGAACCTATGATTATAAGATCGTACAAAATCGAAAAGATTTCCCTTCTATCAGAAGCCTATTACCTTCTAATCCCAATATTTTACCAGTACATGCTTACAATTTATTATTTAACATTATTTAACTGGTTGGAAATTCGTTAAAAGGGATGATGGAAGAAGTAGTTCATTCAAAAGTATTTTTTGCGATGCTACTTCGAGTTGCAGAGTCGCAGGCACATGTTACCATTATACGTTCTAACAATCAACTAATGATAAATATATTCTATACATTTTAGATGTACTTCATTTGGGTTAGAGACGTACATTAATATAATTACACGTGGCACGATTACAAGCGACTTGATACTTCACGAGCCTAGAATTTCCCTAATGTTTTTATCATCGTCTGCTCTTTGAGACTTGTTCTATTTCACTTTTATGATACATTAGGAGTGCGTGCCGATTTTTCTCTGCTAGCAAGCAGGAAGGATTTAGTAGTAGATAGGGAAGAATGCCTAATTGCGAGTAAGGGATTTGCCCCAGTGAGAAAACTCGTAATGTCTTGTTAGGTGTATTTCAACTAACGACGGAGATTCCGTGGTGTTGGTAGAGCGCATACCCCGACGCCAACCGGCCTACTTTCGCATTTACAGTAGCCGCTTGTATTTACGATTTCTTTTTAATGCACCGCGCGGCGACCTGGCGCGCTCGCTGCTGCGCGGTCTTAAACCTCCTACATACTATGAATCTAGCTCTCATTGTGCTAGGTAGAAATAGAGCAGTATATCGTGGCGCTCTAGTGTTTTCTACTGCCTCCCTGGGGACACGTTCTGCTAGAGCCGAGCGTCAACTATGAATTAAGCGAACCGCCTCGGTGATTACTCTTTTTTCGGCGAGAATGATCGAACGCCGAATTAAAAGGGTGCTTCTACCTCGAAACCTCACCAGTGACATTTTAAAAGCACTGTCTTCATTCTCAATTCCCTTCACTCGTTCAAATCTCCCCAATACTTCATAGTTTCAAACGTCAAATCAATCGGTGCTTCAAAATCCCAACCATTTGATGAACTTTGTTGGTAGTCCCGCGTGTTTGTATAACTAAAATAATAGAAAGCACTGTTTGTTTGAAAAATATACTACCAATATCCCGCGGAATATTTGTTATTGCGAGTGAATAACATGGTGCAGAATTTTTTACGTTTCATCATTTAAAAGTAGGCAAATGTCTCGTGCTTAAGAAAGCAGAGCTATTTTAAATTGAAGAGGGTAGAGGGAAGCTTTCGAGTCTTTCCTACTAAATGTAGAAAGGCTTGAATAGGAAAACGTATGATTTGAGAATACTACCTTTATTGTTTCAGGGATGCAAGCCACGATTGCTGGGTGTCCTTAGCCGCAGACAGGAGAAGTATACTATTGCATCCCCTGCCTTACAGAGAGAGAGAAAGGGAGAGAGTGAGAGGGAGAGAAAGGGAGAGAGGGGGAGAGCACCCCTGGTTCCTCACCCTATCTCCGGTGAGTTGTCTGAATCATTTGTCTACCCCTTCTGGTCGGGCTCGTTCCCGCTGAAACCAGATTCCCAGTGTCTCTTTGTCACGCAATCTTTCATCTTTCGCACACCCCCGCTCTTCCCCGGTGCACTTGAAGTGGTCGTGTCGTGCGTAAAAACTCCCCGGATTGTTATGTCAGGCCGCTCGAGGACAAACGTCTCTAATACTTTGCCGTGCACTGTTTGCCATCGAAAGTCAGCGCGCCGCCGTTGCTTTCAGTGCGATCCTTTGCACTCGACGAACTTGTCCGCAAGATAGGCCAACGAACCCATCATATTTTCACGCTTCCTCTTTAAGAAATCAAAGATTATCGAATTCCAAATAATTCATAACACACGCGTGTATAATAGGATGAGCCAAACGAAACAGCTGTGTTAATATTATCGTCTCAGAGATCTATTTCTGGCAGAGTCTTCATTTTTCGATGTATCATTTATTATCGAGACACTTGTTTATTTCCTCGGCTAAAAGAAACACGACTGTTGTCTTCTATTGATTGAAATTATGCATGCGCAAGGTAATATTGATATTGCAAAAATATATAACAATCGGTGAGCTTTAAGAGCTTCGTACTAACTTATTAATAATCGTCCTGAAAGCAACGTGCTGGAGTCATTAAATAAATCATACTAGCAACTATATTCTCCCTTCAAAGGAAGCTCGAGAAAGTTGTCGAACGATTACTTTCGCAGGCCATTAACTTGTCGTGGCAGCAATCAAAGCTGAGATGGGCCGCAAAGTGGGCTGAAATTCCCCTCGATTCCTCTTTATTTCTGGGCGGCGCGGCGGGACGCCCGGCGGAGCAGGCACCGCGACGCTCATTGCGATCTTAAATTCCACGTGGCGTCGGTGGCGCGCGAGGGCGTTGCCTTTGTTCGAATCCGTTGGTTGCGTTTACCGAAGCATAAAGCTTGACACTCGTCGGGTTCGTCGCGATGTCCAAGGGCGAGAGAATGAGAGAAGAGAATGATCGGGAGGGCGCGTCGCGTCGAAAGGGAGAAGGCGTCGGCGTCGGAGAAAAAGCGAGGCCCGAACGCGAATGTTTTCAGTACCCCTTTAGAATGGCGCGCTCGCGTACCCTGTGTACAGAGGACGGCGGGCCTTCCGGGGAAAAATGAACAACTGTTGCATTCGCCTTTTGTTCATCGTTTTTTTTTTGCAACCGCTTCACCGCTGAAAAGCACTCGCGCGCGCCCGGCTTTCCTCTCTCGGGCGGACTTTCATCTCGGCCAAGAAGAAGAGCGCCGCGCTGCTGGCAAACAGGGGTGAGAGGAGAGAGGGAGAGAGCGAGTGAGCCCTCTCTCGCTGCTCGGCGACGCTCCCTCCTAGAGATGTATGGCACTCCCTTGCCAAACAACCGGAAGCATCCCTCCACGCTAACACTATCGTCGAGGGATCCTTACGTGCCATGATCGACTTCGTGTGCTCGTGCCAACATGAAAAGTCGTGAAGAATCTCCGCGCGCTATTCTGATTCCCCTGAAAGCCTGACGCGGGAATTGCTTTCGGATTTTCTCCTCGCCGGCTTGTTCTCACACACTGTTGCATAGTAACCTCTCGGCCAATGCTCTTCCACCAGTGAAAGCCCACTTCAGAGCCCACTGCTCCATGAAAAATGTTTGAATACCAAATCAGAAAACGACAGGAACATCCAAACTGACTGGACGATGAAGAATTAAACAAGCACATAACAATTTATGTTCGTCGAATTGTTCTCTATCAAGTGAAAGAAGTATTAACACTTATTTATGATTATCGCTTGAGAAAAGGGAGAATTCTATAATTATGAAACAATACCACCATTGAACATGCAGATACATATTTAAGCTCGATCGAGACTGAGAATTGCCGCTCGGCACGTAAAACGGAATTTGCATAGGTTCCATGAAATGGAAGGAATATATTGCCGAAACTGAGGTGTATGCCTGCGAGGAGTAAGAAAAGCAATTCCTGCATTGGGTGTTAAAGCTCCCCTTTGGGAGGATCGAGTCACAATGTATCAAGGGACTTTTGCGATCCCACCTTAGCACTGGCTGCTCTGAAAGTTCAAACGCACCGAGTACTGCACTCCCTTTAAGTCACTACTCGGTACCCTGCCACGGGAATTGAAGGCTACTGACTGCCCTGACTACCTGCTAGCCATCTTACCCCTCTCTGCCCCACTATAGCTTTCTAGCAATACAGCACGCCAATATTTTACTTTCAAGTTCAAACATTTTTGACGGTTTTTATTTTTTTTCGTCGACTTCCCGACCTTCCCCGGGACTGAAATTTGGTGGAGAATGTACCCTTGCGTCAAGAAAGAAGTGATATAAATTTCAGAGCCCTAGCTCAAAGTTTAGGTTTGCACCTATTTTCGACCCTCGAAAATGGTCAGTTTTTTCAAGTTTCTCAAAATCGGCCAAACCCGGGATATTTTGATTGTTTTCGTATCAGGGTGGATAGAGAACAAAGAATCCGTGAAAAAAAGTCCGGATTTACAACGAAAACGGGTCGAAAAACCGTCCAGAAAAGTCCATTTTTGCTCATTTTTAACGGTTTTTATTTTTTTTGGTGGACTTCCCGACCTTTCCCGGGGCTGAAATTTGGTAGGTAATGTTTTTCTGCACCAAGGAAGGTACCATAAAAATTTCAGAGCCCTACCTCAAAATTATTTTTTCGGCAAATTTTTCTTAAGGGGTACCCCTTCAGATTTTTTCACGATTTTTCGAAGGTCCCCGAACTTGGGTTTTTTCTTCGGGAATCGATTGTTTATGAATGAAAACGGATATAAAACAAGAAATCCGTCGCAAAAAGTCCGGATTTCTATCGAAAAGACTAAAAAACTGCTTTCGAAGTTCAATTTTTTCGGAATTTTCACTGTTTTTCCCATATTTTTTGGATTTCCCGACATTTTCCGGGGCTGAAATTTGGTGGGGAGTCTCCCCTTGCATCAAGGAAGATGTGATATAAATTTCAAGGCCCTAGCTCAATTTTTTTTTTAAATTTAAGTCGCACGCGAGGGTATAAACAGGCACATACGGGTATAAACAGGTACAAACAGGTATAAACAGGCACATACGGGTAGAAACAGGTAGAAACGTTGTGAAAATTGATAGAGAGGGGGGGTGCCAGTTAAGCTCCGGGAGCCTAACTTGGCAAGCACTGCTTTAAGTGTATGTACGCCTCTGTGTGTGCGTGCGTGTGTGTGTGTGTGTGTGTGTACGTATGATTCTTGTACGAAAGAAGTGAAGCGCCGAGCGCAAAAGTGGGAGAGGAAGCGAGTCGGTAATAAAAGGGACGTGGAACAGAAAGAAAGATGAATGCGCCAGTTCTGAATCCTGTAGAGTACCGCCGACGCCGACGCCGCCGACGCCCGTGAGAGGATACTGAGGAATTCCCTTTTTCTATCGCGCCAAACTTATCGAGCTACCGAGCATTGTTATTGGACAGAGATATTGCCCATCTGTAACGTCATTCATGTACTACTAGCAACTGACATTGCTAGTGCTTTCGATCTTCCTATTATTATAAAGTAATAATTGAATCGAAGCATCAGATTCCTCGTGATAGCAAAGTACACGAATTATTCAGCCTGTCGGAGCGTCAATTCTGTATATTAATTCTGCAACGCGATTCCCTGCTTACATGCTAGTTTATATCATTTTACTTTTAACTAAATATCGTTGAGTTATTCGGTCTCTTCCTTGCAAAGATGAAATCGCTACAGGAATGCTTCTGATTTTCAAAAATTCAGTTATTCGCTGAGCTAATAGTTCCGCTTGGAAAAAGTGCGCAGTGTAACGTGTTACGAGATCCATCATCGTTCGGAAAAATCGGGAATTCGTGAACTGTCCTTTTATTATTTCCCGGAGCGAGAAATCGGAAGGAAGGGGCGAAGGAGAAAGAGGGAAAACGAGGGTCGAGGTGCGTCGGACAGGTATAGCGCGTCGGCTAGCGTTGTGCGCCGTCGACGTCGGGGCGCCGAGCTTCGGGGCGCACCGTGAAAACCGTGGTATCGCCGCCGCCGCGGCAGTCTGCGTCCGTCAGTCGTCGCGACGTCTTCGAAGCGACATCACTAAGCCGCGACCGGTTGACCACTGCGAACTTCTCGCAATCACATCCAATTCTCGCTTCGTTCCGAGAAAAAATCGTGCAGACCAATAAAATCATTCTTCGAAATCAACTTCTGGTCTGATTCGAAGAAACGTATTAGACCGCTTGTCTATTGCGTGAATTAAAAAAGGAAGAGTTCGTTTTTCCGTGGTGAGAAAAGCGAAGAGTGAAAGAGGAAGATAGCAATTGACGGTCATCCACTGTCATCGACTGTCATTTCATTGTGAGCCCTGAACAAATCGTGCCGAATACTTCATCGTTCTCCGGCTCGCTCGCGTGTAAACGCTTCGATCTCTCTGTTGGTCGGTGTCTCGAACTCTTTCATTACCATTCGTGCGAGACTGCCGGTATCCGGCATTGTTTTCGAGAGCGAAGGGAAGCGTTGATAGGAAGCCAGTGGGAAAGAAGAAATAAAGGGACAGGCTGCTCTCACCAATTTTCCCGTGAACGCGCTCGTCAATTGCGCCCTACTGTGAACCGGTAGATGGATCGACTTTGATAGACTGCACCTGATAGTTTTCCGCCCACTGATCGGTGAGTAAGTCGACTGATAACAGTATTCACATTTCTCCTGATCCATTCTGCCAGCGAACTCTCTAATTTAGTTGAGTGTTTGGTGATAATGACCCTGAGCTTGAAAACCTCGACGATAGCTAAGAGATCGACCCTCTCCCATTCTCGTATAAGAACGCTCTTGAAAAAATGAAAATCTTTCATTATTTCAAAGTTTCACTTCCCCAAAGGATATTTCCCTTCGAGAATACCTGCAACTAGTGTCAGGTATTTTAAATTGTAACAGTTTTGAAGGTTCCTTTTCAATTTCACTTACCATACATTTTCAAACTGCAAAACTCTCCGTCGTAGACATTCAAATTAAATGCAACTCCAACAGAGTGAAATCTCTGCATTGCGATTATAGCGCGTAGATGTTATCATTAAGGAAGAAGGCAGGAGTGAGTGAATGCGTGATGAGAGAGGGGAGATTTCACTCTAGCGAGAGAGCAGAAGCCTCGTCGGCTGAGCTCGATTTCCGCGTGATCGCCTGTTTTCAGGGATATTGCTCTTAAATACCATGAAATCGCCTGGGATGAATGGGTCCTTAACAATCGTGTCGGCGCTCGGCTACCTTAAAAGTCGCACAATTACGTCGCCCGGGAAGGGAAAATCACTGACGTAGCGCGTAGAAACGCGCGCGATGATCCGCTCGTTAAGTATTCCGACGCTGGTGTGCTTTGAAGTGTAAGTGTGCGCGTCTACGAGAGCTTGCATCGGATTAATTTTTTAAAAGGTATCGCTTTAGCGGTCGGCTCCACTACAATTGCAATTAAATTCTTCCGGCGCTAATGGCTGCTGGGCCACTTGAGCCGGAGCGCAAATGATATTTAAATTAGTAGACAGCCTGTATATTAATCGCCGCATCGGGAATACATTTTCATTATTAGTGCCGCATCCCCCGGGACTTGTTAACCGACTCCCCATTGCTAACTTTTATGCAACTCTCCTCTCTTTCTCGTCTTCTCGATACTTAATCGTACCGCAGTACTGCGCTGTTTACGAGAGCCAGTAAATTCTACACACTCTTCCGTAAAATGTGCAAGTTTCCCCGCTTTCGTGTATTGCAGATTCGCATTTGGAAAATTTATGGTATTCACCGAATGGCTCTTTTACTTTACCCAGTAATCGTTCAAATAAAACAGAACAGTTTTTTCGCGTACACACCTAACGCATGTTTTATATTTCTTACTTTGTACTTTTTGAACTTCCCTGTAGATTGTAATTTTCCAAATTCCTCGACAAATTGTTTTTCGAGTGTAACACTCGAATATTTGTAGCAATATTTCAGGCGCAATTAATGCGTTATCAATAGAAATGACGAGGACAATATTTGGTTAGTATTTGTGCGTATGCGGCGACGTGCACTATGAATTCAAAGCCTGGCTGCCGTTAAAACTAATACTATAACGCAAACGACATAAAAATGTCGCCATTAATAAGTAACTAACTATAAAAGGAAACGGCCTGCTTTTGCATCGACTGGAATTCACAGCAACCGTTTGTTGTATTGTATCGTTCTGAAAATGGCTAGAGCGTTAGTAAAACGTAGACAATATGCGAGTGAATGGAACTAAAATGTCTCCGTCGACAATTCGAGTAATAGGTCAGACGTGGAAGATTCAATGCGCGACAAAAGAGATACAAATTCCCAGCGAACAATTAAACCCGTTGCTAAACAATTAGCCCTGCTTTGCAATTCATTCCTGGCCAATTCATTCCAAACTATAGAACCACAAATCTGATATATGTTTGTAGCGTTGCACGTTTCAAGCGTTTCTCGCAAAAATCGTTTGAATATGTGGTAAACTCGGCGGGTAAAAAGGGGCGGGGGAGGGGAAAAGGCTTCGAAGACAGGTGGGATTGAATTGAAGAGATGAAAGCCCGGCATTTTTTCCTGTACACATGGACCGCTATATTCGTTAGAGTTACAGCATTTAACGAGCGAAATAAATTAAAAGCGTTTAACGCATCCCGCCACGCATCCAGGCTAAAACCGTTAGAGACCATAATAGCCGGATTTTAACTTTAAAAGCGAGACACTCATTATTAATCGACACTCGGGCGAAAGTTCAAACGGCGCACGCACACGCTCGCTCCGCCTATTAGTGATTCGCAGTAATTTCTGCTTGGCAGTGATTTGCAAAGCGAATTTATAGATAGCGATTTCAACTAGCTGCCGGAAGTCTTTCTCGCTCATTTCTGAAGATAGCCGCGCCTTCCTCCGGGAATAATTTCGAAGCAACTATCGCTGGAATTAAGTCTCGGCTCTGGGCAAGTTTATCCGGCGCGGTTCCTAGAGCGGAGTAACTCGCTAGACTCTGTTTTCGCTGTGGAAGCTACTAATTTACTTGAAAACTGCGATGCATACACATCACGGACCTTAATGTTAACTTGCAGGGCGGCTCGGTAGAAGGAGGCCGTGATTTCATGGGGAAATGTTTCGCGTGCACGACGCTGCCTGGTCCGACTTAATATTCATTGTTCCAGCATATCGCGCGGATGTTAACAGGCAATAAATCCTGAATTTCGTCGCTCCCCGCGGCCTCCCGCTACTCGAGAGAGAGAGAGAGACTGGAATTGAATGCTGCAAGTTCCTCGGACAGTAACCCGCCTTTATGGGAAGACGTACCACCATCATCCCCCGCTGCATAAATACAAGGAACCGAGCGTTATCTCCGGCTCAATTCAATTAATGATATTCCTCGATAGAAAGAATTGCTTGCAAAGTAAGCAACCACCAGTTTTGTTGGTTCAAGTTCACCCGGTACTGGTTTTCATTGAATCTGAAAGAGTTTCTCTCTGTAAGCGCGCAGAACTCAATTTTTCACCTTTCGAAAATGTATTATACACTATATATATTAACTTAGAAGTACGAAAAAGTGATTCTAGAATATGTCTAATTGTTATGTGGAAATAGTTCAATGGAAATGGGCTGCTGTAACGCCAAAACACTGCTTCATTTATTTCTCACAGTTTCTCAGCAAGTTGAGGAATATGTATGTATGCATAGATGGGTAAGTGAGTGTGAGGAGACACGCTGTTATTCTAGAGGGTTGAATATAATTTTACTGTGTTACGGGAATAGCCTCGCACACCGTAAACAACCCTAAACACGTTTAAGAGGCACTCCGGGGTAATGAAAAAAAATCAGAATGGCAGCTATTTAGCGAAAAACAAGCTCATAAGTTTGCACTCTTATCGATCGTAGCGGTGATCACACCAAAGGGCCCTTTTATTCTCGGGTTTCCGCCGGCAAATCCGCAATAACGTTAATTTCGTTTGACGTTGCTGCTTTCCCCGTGGTGTGCCCGCTGCTTTTTGAAGTTATCCCCCATGGTGTAAAATCACCGTGGGCGCGCGCACATACGCATGTACCCAATTTGTTTTTCTCGTAAAACTTCATTACACCGGCTTTTTTCGTAGTGGCTCCATTGGGCAAAAGCTTAATGAGATTCTACATTCTGGGAATTCGTCAATTGCGCGTAGAGCGAATTTTTACTCGTAGTTTTTACTAATGCGATACGAGGGATTTTTCATTTCTATATTTCGCTGCTCGCAGAGCTGCCGCATTATTTTTCTACCTCCAGTCATTGTAGCCCCTTGCCCGCCCGCCCCCCTTGCGCCCCGGATTTGTATCCTTTGTCTTTATTCTGCCGGGATTTCCCAGGCATTTTTTCAAAATAAAATGTTTGCATTTGCTGATTGACGTTTAGCTTAATTTTCGCATTGCATTTACCCGCGCAATCTTGGCCATATGTAAAATCATTAAAAATCGAATTAGAGAAGAAGCTTGACTTTCACTTCAACTTTAACAGGCAGACTATTTTGGTCTTAGCTCGTACGAGAGTCCAAGCCTTTCACTCTGTTTTCTATAAAATCCTCGCGGCTGACGGTGGAGGGTACTTGGGTTTAATGCTCGGTGGTACGTGGTAGGGAAATTTTCGTAGAATATACTTGCACGCCGGAAACCGAGGGAGAAGGGAAGACAGACAGGCAGGGCGGTGCGCGTGTTCATGCGGAGGAACGAAGCTGCGGCTGTTTTTCATCGGGCGTAATGGACACCCAGCGTAGGAAATCTATTTCCCAATACGTGGTATGTTCGCGTCTCCACGCGTTGTCAGTTGTATCGAATTCCAGGCAACCAGTCCCTTTTGTTCCGATCGCGAAAAGGTTCTCCCTTCGATGAAAAGTATCTATCTGCATGCGTGGCGTGCGCTACCGGCCAAGCAATGAGAAATTTTTCGAATGCTGTTACGCTCCATCGAGCTTTTGCCACCGGCGAACACGCTCGCTCTTAATTACAGGCTGCACCCGCCGCAATCATTCGGTCTTAACAAATCACGCTGCGTTATAAACTACCTTTTAATTCGATATATCTGCTCGAGCTTATTTGCGCGTATTTCTGTAAAAGCAGATTCTCAGATATTCCTATAATTCGATCATGTTAATTACGATTAATTGATAACTTCTCTACACAATATTAAACTTCGCGTTTCATTGTTAATGGTGCATCATTTCCTAATGGATATTGCAATTTGAAGAAATTCTAATCTTGTACTTAGCGATGGCTGGTTTCTATTAATGATGAACAGAAGCTTCTCCATATGATAGTAGGTCGGGCGAAAGGGAAGTTCAGTAAAGGCATCATTATTTAAAGTCCCCTGGAAAACTGCATTCGCACGACGAAGGGGAAGCCACTTAACCGCTTGATATTCTCAATATTAGTTTATAATTGATGGTCGTAGGGACGCACCGGGCGTCCGGTAAATGCTTGATGAAGCCCGGCCTAACCCTGTGACAAAGTACTGCTGGAGTACCGGCCTCCCAGTGATAAATTAATAATGTTGCCCGGCAACTGAAGTTATAATGATTTAATGCACACAAGAATGCCAGTATTATGGATGTAACCAGGGTGATTAATTTTGTGGTTGACGCTGGTCCGCGTAGGAAAAGGCTTCCCTGTTAGTGAGAGGTGGTGGGGGTGGGGTGGGAGGGTAGCTCCAATTTTTGTCGGCTCCTGTTTGTCCCGGCTCGCTCCCGCACGAAAAACTGCCCTTTCAGTCTTACAATTAGTTGGCCGCTGGCGCGTTTACCGGGATGCAGCCGGAAACAATAACTTTTGTTACGTTCAATATCGCAACCAGTATCCAAGCTGGGCCGCGCAAAAAGGACTGCGCGAGAGCCGGGTGACATAAAAAATTCGCCGGCCTTTTTTCCGCTTTAGCTTTTCACGAAACTCGGGGAATTAGATCCGGCCATTACTGTTTGCAAACTTTCCCTACCGATATTCGTGCGCATCTCTCTGCTGTGTCAGTGTGTGTGTAAATGTGCGTGCGTGAACGGCCTGGTTTTGTAACGCGCGCGCGCATCGATCGGCCAGATTTTTTGTCAACCCTGTCAGACTGGTACTTGCTGCGTGAAACTTGTGATTTTGCCGAACGCACCGCCACATTTCTTGCTATTGCTTCGACCTATGTCCCTCGTTACACACGCTTCTGGCAATCATTGTCGGCCCTAGTCCGCAATTTTCGCACCTCCTCGAAATAACCGAGGGTTCAGCTGATCCTCGCTTCCAGCCTGATTATGCTTAGCTCACTCTGCTAGTATAAGGAAGGGTGTTAATGATGCGAGATAGTTTCCCCTCAACTATGATGACAGTCTGGTTTTGTTCGAGCAAACCCATAATTTGTCAGTCTATACAACTGTAAATTAATACCTAAGTAGATACGATTTTAAACTCACAAATGTATGTGCAGATATTTCGTTTTATTAATGTATATTTATGGAAACGCATTGTCTTTTACTAATAAAATATATAATAGAATCGTTTATGTTTCTGGATTTGCCCAGTGGTAATAAAAAATGAGTAATTACGGTGGTGTTAGCTCGCAATACGAAAGCTATAACTCAATGACCCAATGACTAACATAAATCTGGAGTATAACGGGAAGCGTTACAGAATACAAACACACCTTATACCCGGCTGATAAAGATTTAATTGCTGGCGGCGGGGAACACGTGCTGGTTACACCGGCGATTGAAATCTAAACGGCCAAATAGCCGACCGCTTGCTCGAATTATTTAACCGAGCGTTGAAGTCACGAGCGAGCGAGCGAACGGCGCGAGCTCATTGCTGAATTCTTAATGTTTCTGGGATCGCGTGCGCGCCTCCGGGAATTACGCACTATTCAAGTTCCGGGTGTGAAAATCACTCTCTGTTTACCTGTTTCGTTTGCGGTCCTTCAAACTTTCATCACCGCAAGCTCGCGCTTCCATAGCTCGAGTTCTCTCAGTGTTAATATGCACTCGCACATCGTACATTTGAGTCAATGTTGCGGGGTTGCACTATTTTAATAGGTCGACACAAAGAGAGAAAGACACCACAGACACGCACATACACAGATTTACCAGACAATGGAGAGAGCAAGTGTTCTCGGGCGGAGTTAGCGCCGCTTGCTGTAACAGAGTGTCCTCGAGGTTGCTTGACATTGCTGTTTAGCTAAAAATATCGCCGGTCTACCTGCCTCCGCCGCTAACGCCTATCTTTCACCAGACACGAGATCTTCCACCACCTCCTCCTCCTCCTCCTCCTCCTCGTCCTCCCCGCCGACCACTTCCTCCGCCCTCTCGGGCAAATTGGAGCAATAAAACTAGTACGCCTATAATAATAACGCTTTATTAATAACTTGCGCTTGCACGCGATCAAGAACGCTCTCGGCCTCTGTCTGCCTCTGGCTAAAGTATCGTTGACTTCTCTTGGAATATCTGTAACAGGCATAGCAATGTTGGGATAGTGCTGTAAGACTATAAGGCAATTGAAGTTGGTGCGTGTGGCTGTTAGAAATAAATGTAACTCGTCAGAGTTTTCATGGTACAGAATGCAAAGTACTTGAATGTCAATAGTATAATTTTCCAAGGCTGGCAATGCATCAGCGTGGCCGGATGTGGAGGATTTATGACACGTCGTCTTACGGATTTCTCGTATTTGACTGTGTTTTAACTAAAGTCAATTAGTATATATGTACCTTTTGGCTCCATCGGTCTTTGGTCCATTAAATATTAGTGTTTCGAGTTGGGAGTTTGGCAATCGATCAGTGTTAAATCTCTGTTTCAATAAAGCGAACCTTTGCCTTCGGTTTCGTATTCTGGGAAAGTCAGTTTGAAGTATAAATAACTGTCATTATTTTTGGGAAAGAACACCGGATAGAGGTACAGAGATATTTACAGGTAAAGTCTTGTTAAAAGTAGTTTTCATCAAGTGATCTAATCGATGCGCGAAATAAATTGCTTTCCTTCGAATCATTGCTATGCTCGCACGCAGCACGCATCCCCCATTAACAATGGAGGGATAGGCGGTGGCACTTGACGAGAACCGCGATTAGATGGAGAAAAGGGAAAAGAAAGTTAAGCGCAGCAGCAGTCGCCACCGGAGCATCGCGCGCGTACGCAAGAAATTAATTGAATATCGAAAATTAATTGAACGGGGGGCAGAAGCGCGAAGAAAAATCGCAAGTGCACGCGGGGAAAAGGCCGCGCAAGAAGAAAGGCGCGCTCGCGAGTTTGCGCCACTGGGAATATTCAATAACGGAAGGAGGCCATTAATCATTGTTGGCGGTCGAGTTGGCCCCGCCGGCAACCTTTTCCTCCACATTCTCTCGATCCGAGCGGCACGCGCTCGATAATTTTGCCAACTTCGCCATCCAGCTCTCTCTTCCCACCAGTTGAGCTGCGAGCAAATAAAACACTCGACAATCAAGACTCCCAGGACATTGTAACGATTTATTTGTTTATTATTTCCAGTCATGATTTATTCATTATCAGTGGTCAATTTTCCTTTAAGGATTGCACTGTCATGTCCGAAATTATCCATTCCTGCTCGAGCACCCTTGCCACAACAAATGTGTCGCCGTCAAACGCACCGGCAATCAAGTGCATGGCTACATTTATTTAATTATTGCCATTGAGTTACTTAATATTGCAGACACATTGTTTCATTTCAGAGTGTGACATGCATGTGGGACTGCTGGTATTTTACATATTTATATATTTATAATTAATAACTCGTACTGGTATGCTTTTACCACGCTCCTGGCATTTCTTCATGGCGTATTTCATGCAATTCCAAATGACGTAAATTATTTGGTATTAATTTGTGATTATTACTTACTCGATGATTTCTGTTTGTGGAATATTCGTCTGAATACAGCAGGTGAAATTCGAAGCAGGAGAAATATATTTCACAATAATATTATTACAATAATTTAGCATCTACCAATAGTTCTATTCAATGTGTAAAACTTTGGTCTCTCTTTACAATAACGAGAGACGGTGACATTTCTATCACTCATTTATAATCAGAATTGCTGGATCGATATCATTACTGTGAATGGAGGAACATGTGAAAACTTTAACAAAAGATATAATTTTAAAAGCTCCTAAATTTAACGCGCTAAATGTCATCTACAAACTTCCACTTCGCAACGGTACATTTTTAAGCGGATTCACATGAATATTCGTTCATCTTGTTAAGTATTTTCCATTGCATTACCTACTCGTTTCGCTTTGTATAAATGAGCACTGAGAATGCTGCAAATCAAAAATATCTACATTGAAAAGTATTCCAATTTCGTACAATGCTAATTATCGATAATATAGAGCGCGATCATTGCGCGCGCATCTCTTGCTGCGCACCGCGCAGACGCGCGGCCATGGGGAAGCCAGTTGCGTCGTGCACAAAGAAGAAGCGTGTCGCGCGGTCTTCTTCCCGTTGATTTTGCGTATTACGCGTCGCGGAGTGCAAAGTGCGGGACGAAAGTGCGTGAGAATAGTGTTGCGAGTGCGGTGAACAATTGCTGATAAAAATTTCGCCCGGGCGACGTGTTTTGTACGAGTGACTTGGGAAGGAAAGTTTTGGCTTGCCGGCGACAAAGGACGCGCGCTTATTGCGCACTTGATTTTCCCTTCCCACGTGTCCAACTGCGAGCAGATTGCATTTCTCGGTGCTGGCTTTATGTTTGAGGGTTGATTGCTTTCCGTTTAAGGCACAGCCAATGTGTGAGTCCATTTGTTTGATCAATATTCCATTTAATTATGAATTCCCGTTGAATATTTCTATGGTAGCCATATTGGTACTTTCTAGAATGCCATGTCGGTTGAATTGCTTGTGTTCAATATGTGCTTGTTTTATTATATATGTTGCGGTTATATTTATTGGAAATCATAATATTTTTATGTATTCTGCATTGGACAATGCGTACGTGCAAGAGTGAAATGCATTCACTTGCATGAGTTGTGTGATTGTGTGATACAATATCATTGTCATTGTACTGGGTAGCACTAGCCAATAGATCAAAGTGGCCCTTTGTCTATGTGGTTACAGATGGGAATAACTTAATCGTTGCTGTTCCTAGTGCTAATACTCTGCTGTTCTGAAACAGCTATAATGGTTTAGTGTTGCAATTATTCAATCGTCTCAAAGACCTGTTCAATGCCATAGTTTGCACTCGCTTTGTGCATTCTAGGCTTGCTTGACTTTCTTATTGATGTGATGTAATTAATGGTACATTCACCCACTGCTTTTATGGTACATGGGATATTACAATGTAGTAGAAATATCTTTAAGTATAAGCATCAGTGACCCATCTTGGCCATTGCTTCATCATTGATTTAGAATTACTTGGCTTTGTGAAACAGTTTATTTGAAATGTGAATGGTGTTTTTTAATTTGTCTGCTGCGACATAAATAATTGTACATTCATTAACTACTTTTATGGTATATGGGATATTACAATCTAGTAGAAATAACTTTATACATAAACATAAGTGTCTTATCTTGGGTATTGTTTCATAATTGATTTAAAATCACTTGGCTTTGTGAAGCAGTTCATTTGAGACATGAATAGTGCTTCTTAGTTTGTCTTTTGGGACTAACTAAGAAGCAATAGTAGTTACAATTTTATTTTCAAGAGATTTCTGAAGATTCTCATTGATTTCATTTAATCAATGCTGTGTTAACTATGGTGTTGAGTTAAAGCATACATTTTCTCAAGCAGAGTTCAACTATCACAATGTTTCATTTATTTAATCTCCTATTTTAATAAATAAAATGCAGTTATCAAGTAATAGACAATAGTAATGTCTCAAGTTAGCACGGGAACAGCAACATTTAGTTTGTTACTAACAATTTATCTTCATTATTTCTACTCCACCATGAAATTTGTATTTCGCGGTGGTGGAACGAGCGAATTATCCTATCGGTTTTGACATCAGAGCCCCATTTTATGTTACAAACCTCCGCGATGCAGCGCGATACTTTGATTTCGCTGCCGCGGTAATAACAGTACATTCCGCTGTGCGCTTGGGACCACCTGTAATTAAAGAGATGTTATCTTCTCTTCATTAAAGCCACAGTCTCAGTTGCTGATTGCTCGGAGACCAATCAGCGACGTCGTTCTCCAGTGTTGCTCGCAGAAAGCCTCGTTGTCCTTTGTGCAATCGACTCGAAAGATTGATCCCCTGCTAGTTGAAAGTAATTAATAACCGGCCGTCTTCTAGCTGAATGTATCATTAATCCTTTATATCGTAAGGAAATGTCTTTCCCGAGGAAAATTGTGCTTGAATAGGCGCGTTCTATATAACTTCGTGCTAAATGACAGACTGACAGAAGGCAGTCCGGTTTTTATCCAGAAACAGAAAAAGCAAATTCAATTACTCATTGTACGTCGTTTCTTGCAAAGCTGGAAATCCTCATAAAAGTCAAAACGTGAACTTTAGTAAAAATACGATGCATTTTCGTAGATGCCTCTTGGAAAATTTGATTATCAAGTTATTTGATTATAACTCTTCCGGCGGTTTATGTTAATTGCTGAAATTCCGTATAACTTTCTGCCAATTTAATATTCTATTAAATTTTCCAATATATCTGGATCGAAATTAATTCGTATGATCAATGAATCAATCAGTCTGAATTAATTCGTGTTGAAATTAATATTGCATTGAATATTGAAATCCATATCCCGCGGATATATCCTCGTAGTTGGGGAGAAGAACTTGGGGTTCGCCATGTGTTTTATCCATTTGGATTCCCATCTTCGTTCCGGCTGACAGGATCCATCCGAATCGATGAAGCAAACGCGCGCGGCTGTCGGCGAGAGTGTTTTTCAGTGTTAAAAATTAGAGTCCCTCGTTGCCGGGAACACGTGGCCAGCGGGGAGGTTAGCTGCAATGTCCGGCGGGAACAATGGCCACCTTTTTCAGGATAATTCGTTCGCCAGGAGAAATTAGGGCGCGCGTCCGCGATTGTCGAGAGATTTACGAGGCGGCTGCCCGCTGTGTTGTGTGTCGCGTACGTGTGAGCATGTATATGCCTTTACACCTTGAAATCCGTATACGCGCGGGCCAGCAGCAGCCAACGGTTTACTTTGAAAAAAGCTTCGGTGCGCCAGGAAAAAGCCGAAAGTAGGATGGTGTGTTCCCATCTTTCAGGAGCAACGCCGCGCCGCGCCGCGCCGCCAGAGCGAAATTGCGAAATGCTGTTTCTCGTTTCGGGCCTCGTCACCGCCGGCGATAGAAGCGATAGTTCCCGATTGAAATGATCCGCTCTGTCAGTCGCCTCCTACTCTTTGATACCCTTCGAATTTGCTGCTTCGATTCCTTAATCTTTGCTTGTGCAAAACGCACTGGCAACTGTGAACGACACTTTGGATTAAATGGATGATATGGTGCGCGTGTAATGGGTTTCGCTTACACTCGGAAACGCTACTGAGCACTGATAATCCCTGCTTAAGTAAAGTCTGCTACCAGGGTTGTAGGACTTAACTCCCGTTGGTATTAAGAGTCCTTAACGATATATATATATATATATACACACGATATTCTCGTGCATCCTTGCCAGTACGTGTCTCACGTACTTCTATAAGCCTGCCGAGCACGTCTCTCGATACTACATTTTGTCGCGCCTCGCCACTCCTTCTTTCAGTGGTCTAACAAGCGCACTTGCCGTCACACAGGATTCCCTTTTTATACGAAGCAGCTCATTCGTATTAAGGATCAACTAATTCAGCCATAATTTGTACCCTATCTGCTTAGTTTCAATAACCATTTTGAAAAGATGATTCTCGTTATCTTTGCACCCCGTTTTATCTGTTTCGGATCAATCGTAATCGAACGGATACGGCATTCGAGTTGTTTCTTTTTTTATTAAAAATAGTTTTGAACTCGAAAAGAAAGCAATTGTACGCGTCGATGCCCCCGGGGAACATAAAAGAAGGAACAATCAACCGCGCCAGAGTCACAGACCATTGACGGGGATATATTTCGCATTTCTATTAAAGGCAAGCAGGAAATATTCGAGAATCCAGTGGCCGGGAGTGTATCCCTGGCGCGGCATCAAGGAACAAAAGGAAGTTTCGTTGGTTCTCAGTGGCAGTAAAATAATTTCGTGACCGCGGCTACGAAAATAGAAGTTTGTGTGCGGGTACCCACTTGGCCGAGCTGTTTAGAGTCACGGGGAAAAGAGAGGCGAGGGTGGCGAGTTGCGCGATTCTAGAGTTTGGCCGTGCGATAAAAGCATTATTGGTAGGTGGGCATCGCCGCGTGAAAAGTAGCAGTAAACATATGTGCAAATGTGTAAGCGGCGCGGAGAGCGCGCGGTCATCTGGCAAAGTTATCCTTGGTCTCTCTTTCCATCGCGCGCGCACGCCAAATACGTGCAGGGCACAGAGAGACCGCCGAGACAAATACAGAGAGATACCGCAGCAAGCAGCTGAAACTTTTTGATACCGCCTGGTGTTCCTCGGCTTTCACTCTAATTCGTGGAACTCCCTGCTTTTATTAGTCCGACGCCACCGGACTCCATCCGCCCTCCTCTAAACATTATTTCGGACGAATTAATCTTCACTGCATTTAACACGCCGTGTCTATGATGCTATGTTATCTCGGGTACACTGCTTGGTCCTTTGGAAGTGGCGATGTTTCACTTTTCGGACGAATTTGAAATTTTAATTTTACTGCACGACAAAGAATCACCAAACGAAATGGGACGCTCGATGAAAAAGTGGTGTGGTTATAAAGTTGAGAAAGAGGCGAAAAAGGAAGAGGAAAGCCCGCTGTTTCTCTCTAAAGAGTGAGGGACCAGAACAGCAGAGATCGGGAACGGCATACGCTAGATCTACAAACATATACAGCTAGTTCTTCCTACCTCAGACTTTTCTTCCTTCGCGGTGTTTGTTTCCCGCATATTATCATAAACGTCAAGAAGCAGCTTCACTGCGATCCGTTTGAGAAGTAGCAGCATTATTTAACTCAGCTTTACTCGTCACACTACGAAAGCTTTTCGCTCACATTATTCGATCACCGCCGTAATTACTTCCAGTCGCGAAATGCCTTTTATTCAAACCAAATTCAAGAAAAGTAAATCATTCCCACTAAATTCTTTCTTGACTTTACAACTTCCTTGACTTACCACTTCGAGTTTAACTTGTTCCTTCGGCAGTTCTGTGGGAGGGTGGAAGGAATTTCAATTTGAAGAAAGAATTACATAAAATTGTCCCGTGTTTGCCCGAGCGGTGGTGGTTCACCCTATCGTAACCGACGAATTTCACGCTATTATTTCGTAAATACAGGCGTTCCCGGCGGCAACGGTAACCGCATTAATATGAATGAGAGAAGGGTGGGTGGCGGCGCGTCGGGTATTAAGTAATGCAAGGGAAAAAATCAAGAAGTCGTAGTCGTAGGGATATTTACGAGTGGGGTCGAGCTATACATAGTGTGTGTACGGGCCGAAAGAAAGTGAGAGAAAGCCACGGGCGTGTGTGTGTGTGGGGCGGGTTAGCAGTGTGTCAGTGAAGAGAATGCGAGCGGCAGCGTTGGCATCGTGATCCCAAAACCCAGCGGAATTCCGCGCTACCACGAAAAATAGGGCTCCAGAGCCCTCTTACCATTTCGAACTTACGAGGGACATTACGAACGGGCGTATCCCTTCTCGCGCATAACACACACACATACACACATGTGTGGCCAAACAAAAGTCCCGGATAATCGAAGGCTACTCTCTTTCTCTCTCCTACATACACATCGCACGCGCTTCACTGGGTCAATAGATGCGATAGGCGTGTGGGGGGATGGGAAAAAAATGTGTTTCTACCAAACTGCAATCCGACTGCCAATTTGACCCTTTTGCTCTCTCCAAGCTTTTTGTTAGTCATTGCAATTGGCAATGAGCTTTTGGGCAAGGGACGCGCGCGAGTGGTGGGTGGTTTATGGTCTCCTGTCAATGTTCTCGCTTGGAGATAATAGTATTGTTCAGGATAACGATGCAGCCACGCTTAATGGAGGCAGCCTCGGCTCTGCCGTGCTTAAACTCACCTTTGTTCAGCCGTCTTTCTCGCTCTCGTTCGGCCTCTCTGCTGGCCCTCTTTGCGCCGCGTGGTTATGGTTTGGCGTGCGGCTCTTTTTTTTTGCATTATTGTTTCGATCTCGCCCGGCCATTTTTTTTTCGGCGGTCGATCGCTCGTCCGAGTAACGAGGAATCGAGAGCACGCGCGTCTGCGCACCCCCAGAGTCAACTGACATTCATTCGCGCGAACTTCATTATTTAAAAAAACACCGCTCTATTTGTCTCGATTCCGCGCGCCCAACTTTCAGTTCGAGGGGGCAGTTTTGTTCCGGCACGATTTTCTCTAGCGCGAGTCGCGCAATCGTTCGTGTGCTGATTGTTATGCCCTGCGAAAAAAGATGTAGTGGCTAATGTCGTGGTTTCGGTAATTACGGAGGGAGGACGGCGTTGAAACAAGAGGGTGTTTTGAATGCGAAGGGACGCGCGAGTAAGTGAATGCGGATTTTTGGGGCGGAAGAGTGTGGGGGGCAGTATAAAGCTGTAAGAATATAGAGCCATTTTTTCCCTCGGGGAAAGCCTGTTCAATAGAATAATAATGAATCTGTGATGAGCTTGTACCGAAAGGGTGCACGTGCGATAAAGTTTATTTTATGTTATTAGTTGGCCGGCAAAGAATAGTAAACCTTTTGATACAAAGTCCCAGTTATTACCTTGATTGTTCGTAGATACGAAAAAGGAGTAATTACTATTAGATTTATTCGCTATTAATATTCATGTCCGGCCTTATTGTTAGAAAACAAAGCAACGTGGTAAACAAGTTTAAACAGTAGTTGACGCGCATTTCGTCGTGCGATCGATCGCAAACCAATTAAAGCCTGAAGCAGGTGAAAGGGCTGAAAGCGAAGAAGGAAACAGGGATCTGGTTATACTTAAGGGAGGCAACATCATGTTTTCGTCTAATGAACGTGTGTTGGTATCACAGCAAACGTGTAATCTGAGCGTAACGAGAGCTTGCAGACTGAGCAATACCGGCTTTAAGCGGGACAAGATTATTACTCGTTTTGGTTATCGAAATTGTTAAGCGGCATTATTAATGTGCCACTTCAGCCGTCGCCTGCTGCTTCCGGTCAAAGGGAAAGTTTTCAGATCTGCGAATAAATTGAGCCAATAATCCGCTTCGCGTTAAGCCGATTGCCAGGACAGGCAGGCGCGTTAGCGCGTAACGCTGAAAGGAAAAGCACGTGCACCATCCAGCAAAAACTTGTTTTCTCTCAAACAAATTATTACTTTTATTTATTACTAGATTTCTCGTGAACTGTAAGCTTTAAGAATGACTTAAAGATCGTGGGTCAACCGGATAACTGAAAGTAATGTTAGATGAATATCTAAAGATTCGAAGATTCGACATTAACATTATTAAACAGTATAAACAGTTCGTTTCCTTATCACGAAATGCCATTCGTCCCTCGGCACAAATTTCGATCATCGCCTCACAATTCGGAACGCAAACTGAGTTCCCCTTATAACTTCTCTTTATCGAAGTCTCGCGCGTACAGTCAATTCAATGCGCGCTAAATCTCGTCTTTGACAACTCGAATGCTCCCATTCGGTTTAGTACAGTTGATTACTTCTTGATGGTCGGGTGTGCCTATAGCGCGAATCGGGCTTTAGAATCTGGAGCAAACGAATTTAAATTTAAACCAAGTTATCTGTTTCGGCAAAGTTCATAAGCAATCCCCTGCAGCAGCATCCCCACGCTCTTCGGGGAGCGTTTGTAGTGAAACCCCGGCGGGGAATATCGGTCAGACATCAATTGCCGTGCTCGTAAGCTTAAGTACTCGAGTTCGCATCACTAAAGAGCGGCTTAATCTCGAAACAGGCGAAAGTCTGTGTCTCGTGGACGGGAGTTGAAGGTGGGGCGGTGGAGGTTTGGGCTCATTGATCACAGTGCGCGGGCGATTCACGCCCGAAGCAAGAGAGCGAGAGAGAGAGGGAGAGAGAGAGTCGAGAGAGCCTCTGTGCTCCATCTTCGTAATTAAAGGGAGGCCGTAAATCGGCGCGACAGAGTCCGTTTGTAATTTCTCCCGCGCGTAATTTCGGCGCCACGGCCTCTCTGGACCCCTAAAGTGAGGCCGGCAAAGTGCCGCAATAACATTATCTCCGCGCCCTTCCACCCACCGTATCATCAGTTATTTAAGCGCCAGCTACTCTTCATCAAATCCGCGCTGGATTGATTGCGCGCGGTCCCCTCTTCTTTCGTTCCCTCCAAGGCATCCTTATCCTTGGCCGAGTAAAAGCAGCCAATGTGTAGGGAAAGAGCATCGCCAAGCCACAGGAAGAATAGTAGTGTGCCGGAAAAGCTCCGCCCGATTCTACACAATGCATTTTAATCGGAGATTTAGCGTTTCCGCCCACCATCCGCGCGGGGATTTCCTTCGAAAGTCGGGTTCCTTTTGCATTAAAGTCCTCGGAACTTTTCAGCATACACTGCGGTTCCCTTAGTTTATTTCTATGTTGTGTTGTTCGATCAGCGATTTACCCGCAAGTGCACACTGCATACAGAGAGAGAATTCACGCCTTTAACTTTTACAATTATAAAGGATTTAATCCTCCACTTGGTATTAAAACACGCGGGACGTATTGACTTTCTATTTCTAGCGAGAGTAATACTGTTTAGCCGATTGTTTTAAAGCTGTCAGCATTATGGATGCACAGCTATAAGCGGGGAGATGGCATTGGTCGAGTCGATCTACACTCGCGGTTCATAATTAAAGTCTAGAGACAGCGAGCATTTTCTATTAACATTCCTGGGTAAGCCAGCGCTCTGAGAATGACCGCAAGCGGCACAGCGCGCTCGGTATGTTGCGTCCCATGGAGCGACTTTCGCAGCACGGGAATGCTGTGCGGATGCGCTTGGATCCTCATGGCTCCCCACTCTCTCTCTCTCCCTCTCGTTCTGCCTCTTTCATCTCGGATCTGGACCACCCTCCACCATCCAGCCGAGCTAGGCTCGCACAGCCCCTTATAGAGAGAAGCACACTTCATTGTCCCAGGCGATTAGCCCGAAGTCCTCCTACCAAGGAGGGCGACGAGTTTGAAAGTATTTTCAACCGCTCTCCGCGATGAACCCTTGGAATGCAACTCCTCCAGATACTTTCATCGACGCCCTTCAGATCAATCTCTAAAGATTCTATGGGAGAGCGAAGGCAAACGATGTAAAGTTCCGCGTGCCTTCGGGATGATCTTAGTTTAACTTGGAACCTGAATCCGATTTAAAAAGTCCAACCAAGTCCCCTTGGAAATTAATTCTTTTCGACAGATCGCCCACTCGGATTTTCAACGTTTCATTTGAAGTGGGATTTTCCGAGATTTAGGTGATTTTTTTAACTTGCCAGTCGGTCTGGTTTTGAATATAATTTGTCGCGTGCGTTGGAGTGATTGCTAATGAAGGCTGAGAGCATATTAATGGCCACTCATTAGGAGTACATCCGAAATGTTATCGCATGATGAGAGAGCAAGGGATTACGCGCTGATGTATCACTAAGGGTGCCCCAACTGATTCCAAAAAATAGATTTTATCACTCAATGGCTGTCCTGGTCGACTATCGCGTTACACAATGCTCTTGCCTGTACTAATTATACAAATCCGATTAGCAAAACTCGAAACGGAATGGAATATGCAATAATGGGCTACTCGCCAATCCGATGTTCCGAGTGATAGAAAACAGGTGCAACATCGAGCACAGCCACTCCGCAGTAGCGTTTAAAGTGACGATACTCGATATTCAATTTGCAGTGAAGTGCGTGTTGTAGTTGTTAGTTTAATTGTTCGATCCCTTTTTAACAGAGAAAATTTGTCAGCGCGCAAGGAATACAGAGAGGGCTTTATGAATTTCGAACATAATTAAATTCCAAACTATTCCGGAGTACTGTTGATATTGCCGTATTGGGTTATTAATATTTAACGGCAAATAGATTCATATTTGATAACGCCAATATTTAGTGAAATTTCGCCTGATGATTTAACTATTGGGAAATGCATTCTATATAGATTATAATAACCATGGCCCTCTATTAAAAGGTTCAGAACTTATTGGCGTACTTGCTGATCACACTAATTTCAGGTTTCTTTTATTTGAACCGTGTCAATGGAAATTCTATGGGTACAGTAAAATGAGAATTTTGGACAAGTTTAATATTATTTGCAGTTGTATTGCCAATGCAGGATTAATTTTCCGGATAGTCGATAAATATTCAAATACGGTAAATTCGTCTAATTGGCGGGAGAATTGGAATAATTCGAAGCTCGCAATCGCATTGTATTTCCGAGCGTAGCCCTGATTCAATTGCGATCTTGCACGCTCTATGCTAATCCAGTTAACGGATGACTAGTCTGCAAGATGCTGGAGCGCGCGCCGCGCCGTCGAGATGCCGGCGAAGTCTGAATATTTTGCACCCGGATGTACTATGGCCTCAACGGAAACGACCTATCACGCCGCAAATTTGATTCACTTCCCGAAAGAGACTGTCCGGATGACGACGAGATCGTCACGATTCAATCAAATGCTTTTGAATACCTTTCGCAGTTCGAATCTGGACTGAGCCGTAGTAATTGAGGCCGGTAATTTCATTCGAGGATCCAAGAATCTCTCTACAAGTCTAATAGTTTTCAAAAGCGGCGGAAATTAGACTCGCGTTCGCATTATCCTCCGTCTTTTCATGTTTATCGTACTTTTTCATACTACAACAATTATTTCGCACAATACACGTTAATTCATCCCTTCGTACTTTGAAAGAAGTAGAAAACAATGTACTTCCATCCGGTAACTCTTTCATTCCCCCCATTTCATTCGCCTTCATCCGTTGGCCGCTTTGTTTTGGAAAATCTATTAAGACTCTTATTACTCGAGTGTATTAATCTCGCGTTAATCAGCGGCTTTGCATTGGTGGTTACCGCGCGAGTACGTCGAACGCGGCATTGTTATTAAATTTAATAAGGGCACGTTAGTATCACGTAGGTCGGGGCATTCGAAAGGCAGGGGGGCGGCTGGGATCACAAACAGAGTTCGCAATTAATATAGCCACGGGTTGCTCATTAAGTGGCTTCCAGTTTTCGCCGGTACAATGATCGCCCGGTGAAAGCGCGCGGGCAAGCTTTAATTGTTGTCTGCTCGAAATTCGTCGCTAGTTAAGCCGCGCTAAACTTTGTTTATAACCGGCTGTTAATCGTAAAGCCAGCGGGAAGGCGGCGCGCGCGCGCGGGAGGGCGATTGAAGAGGAAAGCGTCGTCGGACGTAGAAAAAGAAAGAGTAATTTCGAGTTACAATGGTTCAGAGGGACGGTGGAAATTCATTTGGCATGCAAATAGTGAGTGCTGTTAAGGAGCGCCGATCCCGATAAGAAGCACTCGATGCAGCGCCGACAGCGATAATAATAATTTGCTTTCCGTGACGGCTCTTGATTTATCAGCGGTTATTACAAGTGACGGCCGAGAGGGAGAAATAATAGGTGGACACGCGAATGCTTTTATGGACTGTAGCCACGTCGGCCTCTCCTTTTTCGTGGATTAGACCGCCGCTTGAAATATTTAAATAAGCTATGTCTCAGGGGTGTCCGTGACAAGTGGCCAGACCGCCGGCTCGGCCCTCTAGATCACCGATAGGAAATCAGTTCACCATCGACTTACAACCACTCGAAATAGCGAAACCTCTTTCTACATCTAACCTGCTGTAACACGATTCTATGATAGTCTGAGATATATTAAAGTGATATCAAATGACATTGATCGAGTCAAACTTAAACCGAGGGTTGAAACAGTCTCGCCGCTCGAAGACTGGTTCGGACGAGTTGCGACGAGTTGCGACGTGTTTCTGCGTATTTTGTCTGCGAGACAGTCGCTCCCCTGCTCGTGTCCGCTTCTCGGAAGGACACGTTCCTCCGAACTCAGGACCCCCCAATACTAGCCATAACACAATCGTTTCTTAGAAAACGAATCAACTGCGCACTCAAACGCTTTGCATTCTCAGTCTTATATTACAAACAATGTTCACAAAGAATACCGTAATAACAATTGCAAATGAATTAATAAAAATAATGGTAATAAAGTCGGTAAGAGGATCTAATCAAATAGATATTCGTGTACAAGTTGAAAGAAACTACAGGTCGAGTTCACGCGTATCCGTTTACCCATACACGGGGACGGCATCCGAAATTCCGAGATTCGAGTGCTCGATTGTCGAGCGTGCGACGGCAGAAAAAGACTTGTGTCACGAGCTCTCGAGAGCGGCTCGTAATTATTTACGGAAGGGCGGAACTGCGTGTCTTGGCACGAATATACGTGTTCCCTCGGCTTCCACCACGTAGTATTTCGTCGTAACGAGATGTCTCTCTTAAAAAGTTCCCCCTATTAAAGCGGCGCGTAATCAAGAATCCAGCGGCGCACTTGCTAGCTTGCTAGCTTTCGGCGCTGCGCGCATGGAGTTTGTCGAAAAAAGAAGCGGCCGAGTGAAAGAGCAGAGGAGGAAAGGCGAAAGAGGCAGAGAAAAATCTATGTGCGTATAAGGACTACCGGGCCGACCTGGAAAACTCTCGGGCCAGATGCGCGCAACGCGCAAAGGAATTAATATGAAATATTTTTGCGGCTTATTTCCCTCGTAGAAGCAACGAACGGATTCGAAGCGTTTTGTGAGCGTACCTCGTGCGCATCACTGCCATGATTTTTTCTTTCCTTGACTCTTGCGAACTTAGAGGTCTTTAAAAGCTAAATAATCATCTGTGGCGTAGTTCATTTATTATAATAGTATATGCTTTGTACGGTAATAATAAATAGAAAGCGCGGTCGATGTTCACAAGATGAATAAAATACTTCAAAGATCTAGCCTAGTAATTTAATATTTGCATTTGATAATGGGGGAGCATATTAATTACGAAGATCATTAAATCTTAATTAAAGGTTTTGAAAGTAATGAGAGGAAACAGGCTTCTCGATAGAATCGCTCATGGAGATAAGAGCTTCCGTATAGCATGTAACAAAATGTATATGTATTCCTCCCTTGTAATCACCTGATTGTTGATTAACAAGGCATTGAAGTGCAATTATGCAGTCCATGAATAATAACCGAGTTCGGTGTATTGTATAATTTGCAGCCACGTGTGGCGCAGCTGACATGAGATATGCGAATATTATCAGAACCACACAAGCGCAGATTTCAACGACACGCGTGTAGGAATTCGACGGGATTTTGGGAATGACGATGAGTTTCTTCGAGTTTGTTCGCGTTGTGAATAACACGGATGCGAGTGTGTTGTACCAGCAGGGAAAATTCGAGTCCTATTATCGATGCGTTGATCATTATGCAAGCCCTATTATGCCTGGGCCGATTTTCTCCTGGCTTTGACAGGACTCTGCTGTCCTCCGCGACGATAAATAATTATTAGCATCAAAGCGGCGATGAATGGGCGCCGCCTAATTATAATTATAAAGTTCAAATTGGCAGAGGGCCGTCGGCAGTGCGAGTGAATTATGGGCGAACGCGACTCGTGCGTTAAATAGAGTGAGCTTTCTTGATTTTACTAACACGATTCCTGCCGGGTTCACGCGCGCCCTCCTTAATTAAGTGTCCGGGATATACCTGAAGGAACTTCCACATCCTGGAACAAGCTTAACGAGATACACGTCGAAACTAGTCTAATTAAGAAAAACTATGTCACTTGGCTTGGTCGCGAAAAAGATGAGGCTGGAAAAAGTGGGCCTGTACAAAATTGTTTCGAATATCTCGGGCACTTTGACCGAAAGCAAGCTACTCGCGCCCGCCTTTCGTCGCGTTTCTCCGCGTGTGGATACAATTACTATCAAAACTCCTCTCGCCAAACCGTGCTAATTCAATCCAGGATTTTACATCGGGGAAATCTTTAATTGCCTTCGATGGAAATATCCGAAGAGACTGGAGAATTTAAATACCACTTTACTTATATTAATTTTACGCGAGGAATAAACGACGGGATAATAGAGGAACGATCTTGAGCTTTCGATAGTTCCTGATAATTAAGAAGAAATTCGAGAACTCTATACAGCTACTTCGCAGCGAATAAAAATGCGGGCAGACATGGTTAGCTCGGAACATAATTAGGATCGACTCCGATTGTGGTTTTTATGCAAATGGAGAGGTGAACGGGCTCGATCATTTCCAGGGCGAAGCATACACAGGGGCGGTGTAAGAAAAGGTTTCGAAAGATATTCTGGAATTTCGAATAACACTCGGCATTCCAGAACTAGGCTGTTACTTCTTCCCAATGAAATCCCGGCGAAAATTGTTAGTTCTCGGCATAATTAGGACTGGCGGAGCCAGTGGTTTTTATGCAAATGGGGGCGAGCGGGATCCCCGCCGGTTGCTCTTTTCCAGAGGGAAGCGAAGCAGCCGGCTTGGTGAGAAAAGATCTCGAATAATATTCGAGCGAAGGAGCCTTCGTATAGATCTCTCCACGGCAGCGTGGCGCGGCGCGGCGGTGCAAAGAGGATTTGCAAACTGGGAGGAAAGTTTTCCAGCTCATCTCTCGGATCTCTCGGCAGTGATCTTCCCGGAAAGTTTCACGACTGGTCGCGCCGATCGCTGATACTCCCGCTGGTTTCGGCAGCAGTATCAGCGATCGTGGTGCCTCGATGGACACGTACCTACCTGCGCGCTTATGTAGATATCGAACCGATCCATGTAGATGTGAAGAGAAAGAGAGAGTTAGAGCCGAGTATACGGGTTACGTATGCGCTGTCGAAATCAATTATAGCTGGCGGAAGCTTCTTGTTATTGGAGGAAAGTTCGATTTGATATTGATTCCAATACCCGGTAAGAACTCACGTTCACCTAAGGAGGACCGATCTCGACTAGTGTTCACTGGGATTTATCGTGACGACCAACTACTCGCCTCTCTTTCTCGCACACATATACACGGCGAAAGCGTTCGGGGCGATTTCCTTCGGGCGTGCAAACTTACGGGGACAAAAAATCTCGTAAGTTCAGCGCGAATCGAGTGGCCGTTCCCGAAGCCCCCCCGCTCTTGTCCTATACTAGATCGTCTGACGTATTACGGAATCCCGAGTAAAAGAGTGTGTTAACTGCTTCTCTTCCCAAGCACCCTGCACTTTGTTATCAGATAACATTCCAACTCCGCGATCCCTTCTACATCGGGTAAAACATTCTCGATATTTTCCTTTCCATGCGAGTCGTCTACGTTTTTGATTTTGCCGTTTTTATGGCTTCAAACAATGTCAACGTTAGTTAGCATATGAATTGGGATAATTTACAAACACGAAATACTGAAATATCAGCAAAATTTGTTGTAAAGAATTAAAATTGTTTCTTTAATGGAACTAGTATTATAGTTTGAAAAGATAAGCCTGTATCAGAGTTGAAGTAATTGCATATCGCCGAAGGTACTAATAAATGTTCCCTCGACATATATGAAAGGGGCTTTCATGCTAAAATAGATTTAATTATTGACGGTCGATTTCAGCTATAAAGGGATCTCGCGCACTTCCTGTCAAATGTCAATTGGCTTTTCGTCCGATGATTCGCGTTGTCGAATTTGATAATCTACTTAGCTGTTCCTTTCTTTACGAGCTTTTGCAATTGGATTTATGGATCGGGAATTAGCGTTGCGCCGCGCATCGTTTCCGTTCTGTTCCATCGTTTATATCAATATTCCCGATATTCCGCGTGCCATCCCATTTTAAATACATTATCGTTCACCGCCGACACACATGCAACTGTGCTGCGAGCTTTTACCAATATTTGAAAAACGAATCGAAGAATAAAGCATAAAACTGTGCGAATAGCAAAATCACGGGACGAAAAATACGCAGGATTTGTTGCCCTGTACGAAAATCTAAATTAATTCTTTTTATTAGAATCGCTGGGATATGAAATCCGGCCTATTATCGTAAGTTAACTACTTGTTGTGGAGAGGTGGTTTATATTTGCGTGAGTAGGGTTTCGGGTTGCGCATGCCGTCGAAGCCTGTCGAGGCTTGTCGGGATGTTATCGCTGCTATTTGACACCATCGGTCGACGACGCAATGGCAAAGGTTCGGTCCCCCATATATTCGTCCTTTGTTATTTCGTTACTTTGCATATCAGCGGCGGCAACTCACTCGGTTAGGCACTGTCAAATAAACAGGGCACTGCGCATTACTATGTTTCAACTTCCATCACATAGAACCCATGCAAATTTGAATATCAAGCGGCGCACATGGCTAAATGAATGCGAGTGAATTTCTGTTTTGCTTACCGGAAACAATGGAAAAGGAAACATAGAAGGCGCACAGTGAGTTTCATAACAGTTAAGCGAAACTTTAAATTTTCTTTGTTCTCGTTTTAAAAGAATTCTCCAAAAATAGCTCGGCTGTAAGATGTAACGCGTTACGAAATACGTATTGGAGAATGTGTGAGAAAAGTGTGCGGGTGGAGTAGTTGCAAGGGAAATCGAGTAAGGGAGAAGGAAGGTTTTTCAAGCGATGTTAAGTAGAGCAGGTACAATCGGCGTGTCGGGATTGGGGTTGAAGGGCGTCGAAAGTTTTTTAATTTACTTCTCGCCGAGAGAACATAAGGCAGCGGCAGCGGCTCGTCACTGAAAGTTAGCGCGGTGGGTCCACCTAATTTTCGATCGATCAGGGGAAGGATCGCCTTATCACTCGGCGAGAGTCGCCTCGCAGTTCATTATTCATAGCGGGCGAAGGAAAATCTGAGCATTCGCTTTCGTAACTCGAACGACTACGCGCTACGAGTCCAACTTTCTTCTTCCCCTGCTCTGTTTCTCCTTCAGCCTTCCTCTTCCTCCTTGGTGCACGCTCCTGCGAGCGCGTTTCCCTCTCAAGGAAACTCTCCTCGGTTCTTTAAGTATACGTGAAGGCTTCCTTTGGCTGCGCGACGCCTTCCGAATAAGGAGGCCAGACACGCTTCTCCTCTCCCTCTCCTTTTCTCTGCTCTCTGTATACTTGTAAAGTTAAACATTTGCCTTCTTATTACGAGCGCTCAGCTGTGCGCTGATCACTGTGGTTTTATCGACCTATCCACCCACACCACTTCCCCATCCGATCCCACTGCTCAACCAACTTGCTCTCCTCCACCTTACGCCGCCCCTATCCCACGGCCCGATGAAACTTTTCTGTTTTGCATTTCGGTAATTTTAAGTGACTGCTAAGTGGCTTGCGAATTCCTGATACCAGCAGTTCATTCTTAAAGCAACGAACCTGCCAGTCGAGCGGCGAGTTCAACGGAGAAATTTAACAAACTCCATTTTTCATAAATTCCACATTTCCAAGATAGAAACTCTCTAGCGTTCTCGATTGCGCCCCATGTTCTCTAAGAACTTCTAAAAATGCTTCATAAATCTTTGGATATTTAAAGGAGATGAAACCCACGGAAATTAAGCAAAGGTGATTTTTTAGAGTCGCTGGTTGTCTAAAAAAAGAACTCGTGCAATTTCCGAGCATTCGCAACGTTCGCCAATTATTTGCAAGAGATGGGCGACAAAAACTATTAGCGTTTGGATCCGGGCTCGCTTATCTTTGAATAGGAGTGCGCGCGGTATAAATAGCCTTCATAGTTTAATAATCAACTTTTTAATCTAGTCTGGTGATGCTGCGCGACAGGAAATCAGCCGGGCGAGATCGGGCGCAGCGGATAACACAGCGCTTCCCGGCTATTTTTATTATTTCATTTCGCCGTGGACCCAGTTTACCTCGGTGCGCGGCCTCCGCGAGATAATAACTTCAGATTAAGCAGTTAATAATTCGCCCCGGAAATGCGGATCGTCATTTTTCGGTGGGGCGATCGCATTTATTTCCATTTTAATTTCGCCCTGTAATAAATTGTATAGAAAAAAACTCGGTTCCTCTCTCTGTGTGTACGTGGCGGCTGGTTGGGGGTTGGTTGGTTGGCTGGGGGGGTTGGCGGGGGTGGCGGGGGGTGGACAGTCGAGCTCGCGTGTCGGTGGTACGCGCTCGAATGAAAGATTTATGATCGCCGCACGCCAGAGCGTTAATTATTAATATCCCATTGTCATTGAAACACGCCCGTCCGTCCTGCTGCTGCTGCCTGCATTAGGGATCAAGGCGTGTGCGCGCTGCGCGCTTACTCCGCGTTCCATCCACTGTAATTTCCCGGAGTGTACCTCTTTCTCCAAGTTGGAGCGGCGGCCCTCCACGAGTGATTTGTTAACCCAATGTAACAAACCCCGGCAAATATTTCTCTTCAATATTGAAACTGGTAGGATAGAAAAAGTCGCAATCAAATATACAAGCCTCCGCGATACATATGAGCGCGCGCATTCCTATTCGACAGTTTGCTTGTGCAAAAATAACGCGTGTATCGCTGGCGATTTTAATACTACGAATAAAAAAAGAGCGTCCCTCGATATATCCGAATATATTGCAAGGGGAACACTTGCAAAAATTGTATAAGTTGATTCATGTTCGAGCGCAGGTTTAATCTTGAACGGTCAACAACGTGTCAAAAGCATACAAAAGTATTTGTCGGTTAAACTCGAGTCCTTTTTAGCCTCTCGCTGAGTGTAATTGACTTCCAGAGGACCGCGCGTGCTAGTGCAGAGATCACACAATTCGGTTACAACAAAAAATGAATACCGAAGCGATGTTTTTAATAAAGCTCTGGCGCATCCCGATTCCAAATTGTCAGTGTATCCCCCTCCCAGCCCCCCATTGAAAAAAACTAGCCGGTACGGAAAGCCCCGCACATTTATGATACGGAACGGACCGCGGAATTAAAGGGCATTTTCCGCGTGCGACGCAAAAGTAATATGCAAATTCGGCGGCGCAAATGGTTCGCGTAAATCTGGCGGCGGCGTGCGCGACATATCACGAGAATTTACAAAGTAGAGGGCAGAATTGTTATTTCGATTTTCGCTGACCGAGCGCAGAGTTATTCACCCGGTGAGTAATGATCGGGGCAGGGAGAGACCGCGTTCCACACTGCAAGGAGAAAGGGAATAATTGGCGATTATTAGGCAATATTTCTGGAAACACGTGTTATATTCCATCGGCGGTTGTGTCCCTGGGGAGAGACGGAAACAGGAAAGTAATAAACTATACTTTTCCTGCGAAGGAACGCTCCAAGGATGGCATCGCGACGTGGTCGAAGGTCGAAAATCTATTCTTACAAATGTCGTTTCGACGTTACTCAACCGACTGCGCTCCATAATAAATCAGTGTCAGGCAGTCCTGTACCGGCGTGGAATCAGCGACAAGTGCGACATTTACGATGACAGATGGTCTGCAAAATTATCTACACGCGAAAGAAGGCCTAGGGAAGATCGTGTACGGCCTGGTAATAATGTATGAGACACGCACGTAACCAGAGACAAATAGATACGAGAATTCTTGCCAGAGTTTTCCAAACGCTTTCCCAATCACTACAAAATACAATCTTTGTTTAAAAGAATCGACAGACAACTCGCTTCATATTATACCAATTACTCCACCGATACAAATCAATCTGTTCACACTCTTCGACCTCAAAACTAGCACAGATTGAATTGGTCGAAAAAATTGCGAAAGACTTTCGAAAGTGATTCGCGTAGAATTGCCGATACTTTGTTCGCGTTAGTCACAGTGATAGGATGGGAGAGCAAGGTAAAGGATGATTCTTAGAGGCGAATAAAGCCCGTGTCGAAATACCCGTAGGAATATCAGGAGCACTCGAGGGAGGAAGCGGACAGTTATTGGTGCTTAGAAGAAAAGCATCGGAGAACCATAAAGTTGGGTGGCTTGGGATGGCGGTTCAGCCAGGATTTTTCTCTCTCTCTCGAGCGACGCGAATGTCTTGGGGGTGTGCAAGGGTGCATCTGCATTTAAAGTGGCCGTGCTTGGCAGCCACTCACCCCTCCGTCACCATGAAATCACGCATGCCCTCTCTATATGCCGATCCACCGCATACCAGTCTAGTATTGTCGCGCATAACTTGCCCTTTCCAACCTCCTCCGGCGCTCATTTTATTCCCGAGCTACTTTATTGCCCTCGGAAATCGTGGCGGATCCAAGCAAAATTGCACAAATCACTGGCAAGAAAAACTGTCGCGATTCAATAGCACCGATTGAAAGGAAATCCCATGAATACCAAGGAAATCGCGTATCCCACGCGAACGAAAAGTAATTTCGAGGTCTTGGGCACAAATATTTTACCACATTCACTGCGATACTAATTTCGCTGGGTTTGTCAGTTGTATTTGAAAAGTATATTGCATCATTATACTCAATTTATTTGTTTCTTAAATACCTAGTGGTTTAGTCGAACGATTAAGTACTCGACGATGTACTTTGTTGTGAATTTTTATAACGGTTGAGTTGCACGTAACTTTATCCATTTATGGAAGCATAAGCATAGCGTTTCTTTCCAATAGATGAAAGAAAGATAAACTGCTCACAGTGGATTCAGTGCCACTCCCCAAAGCAACACACATATACGCGGTTACATTCTGTCATGCTTTAGAGTTGTATTCTTCTGCCAGCTCTCCAGCGGCCTTATAATGCGAGGCTAGAAAAAAAGCCCGTTGTTTTTCTCGGTGTCTCTCTGGCTGATGTGTCGCGGTGTAACCCTCGGGAGGGTCATCTGCAGCGATTGCGCCCTGGGATAGTACAGTTAATTAAAGTCGTAAATTAAGAGCGCCGCGCAAAGCTTTGAGAATGGCCGGTCGTGTGAATGCGCGATGATTAAGAAATCCTCGTGAATCTCATTGAACGATAAAGTAACTCTCAGAATCCGGCGGGAATTCTGAACGCAATCTATGAATAAAATTAAATTAGAAGGAAAATTCATTGCAATTAACCATCTGCTGATTTAATATCCTTGACACTTGAAGTTTGAAATTCTAGCTTGCTTAATCGATCCTCCTGTAATTGGCCAATTGTGATTTTAGTTATTAAATAGGCCGAAGAAGTACTATCTGAAGGAAACATGGAATAATGGAAAGTCAGCCGGTAGAAGTGCATTTAATCCATTCGAACTAATCGGTTGATAGTGTCGGGCCGAGTATTGTATTATCGATTAGTTTTCCAATTGACAGGAATACACGCGTGGCTTTCGTAGGCAACGGGCAAAGGGAATTGGTGATCCGGTTAATTCGGTAGGCCGCAATTGCGCTCGCGAGTTGGGGGCCCGCGCGAGAAGTGCTTGTCGATAACCGCAGTTCATGATAAACGTTTCAAGTATACAAACAAATCGATTCCACCCACCTTCCATCAAAGTTCGCTTACCTACTTAATTACTATGTTTTCAGACTCCGTTCAGCCGTCTTGCAAAGGCAGAATCTTTTCATAAATTCATCGTATACTACAATTTTCTTAGTAATTCATCGTAGATCCTTCCCTTCGGCATTTTAATTAATAAGAGGATAAATTTCCCATGAGATTAGAAATCAAAATGAGACATTTGGCCTTCCGACTGGCGCCTCGAGGGAGCTGCGAAGTGGGAGGCATGTTTTTCACTAGAGAGTGATTTAATCCGCCGGTACGAATTTATGCCTGTGTAAGGGGTGGCTCCGCGTAAGTGGCAATTACGATAATGCACTGCAAAAACCCTTCTTACACGATGTCGTGCTTGCAGCGAAGATAAGCTTATGAGTCGTTTTTATGGCCACGCTATTCAAGTCGCCGCGTCTGAGCTGTTAATTCTATGTGTTCCCGTTTGCCTCGGCTCCGGCTATACTGAGAGAGGATCCCACTGAACTGTAAACAGGAAATTCCTGCTTATTCGGTGAGGTCGACCGCCATCTACACGAATATATATCTCCAATTAAATTTCGCAAAGGCTAAACTTTATTTGACTACACATAAGCGTCTTCCGAGGACTGAAACTAATATCGCAACCTGCGAAGTTAAGACGCGATCGCAACACAAATTCTATTGCCGGACTTAGCTTCGAATGACATTTGCTTGGGAGAAAAGCTTTATAAAGTGTGTTACACATATTAGAATCACAAGACTCAGGAATTCAAGGTGGTTTACATTAGCGGGTTGGCGTTGCTGCACGTTGCGGCAATTAAAAGTTAATTCAATTTCGCTTATGTAATGCATTCGCGGCGGCCGGAAAGTTGGGTATCAATTTAATTAAGTCGGGGGTGCTGTCGCAGACGAAAAAGCTCTCTTTCCTTCTGTGGTCTCTCGCACTGTACACATGCATTCCCAGTGCGCCTGTGCATTGTGCTGCCGTCCTGGCACGACAGGGCCACGACACGTCCGACTTATGTGGACCTATGTACACATGCTTTTTATCTCGATAATTTTTCAACGAATTAGATGCTTCCCCAGCACTATTCTCCATTTCCCTTTCATTTATAATATCACATTTTTACCCTGTTCCGTGGAAACATTGAGAGTCAAGATAAACTTTACAATGGATATTATTAATTCGAATTTAGTTCTTATTCGTCAGAACGAGTATGAAATATACATTGCCTTACATTTATGGATAAATGGTTTTCCCTTGCATTTTTCAAGTATTGGGGGTATTTGATTTCAATGCAACTAGACTTCTTTACGCTCTCTCGCTGACGCTATATTACACATTACAGAGTACTTGTCTACATACATCTGGGAAGGAATATATTACGCTTGTATCGTCAGCGATGCATGCTCCCAATTGAAAGGGCGTAGAACGTACGCCCGAGAGTTTGATCTAATATTTGACGAACAGCCGTGTAACGTGAAAGACTCGGGGCGGCGGTATTAGCGTAGAATTCTTAGCTGCGGCAGTGCCCTCTGTGCCCCGAGTTCTCTCTCCGGGCTCCCCTCGTCGCTCTCTCGCTCTCTGTTTCCCTTCAGCCTTTATCATCGGCGAGAGAGCAGGCTGAAAGCGACCGCCGCATGAAAGCGCAGCTTTTTGCCCGGGGAAATAAAAATTACCATGTCAGACATAAACCGCGCGCTCGCTCGCTCGCTCGCTAGCTCACCCCCCGCTAGGCTTCCCCTCTCTTCGCTGTTGGCCTCTTTTCTCTACGCTCTCGATCTCCCGCACCATCATCCTGCAAACCCTTCCTCTCCTCTTCTCCTTCTCTTCCTCTACGGCCGTCACGTGAGAACAAAGATTCCGTCTACTGTGTGTTTCTCCTGCGGTGCTTTATTAACGCGGTATTCGGGCCGAGCGAAGGTACGCGCGCGCCCGCGTGCCATACTTGCCAGGATTACCCGCCAGGCTTACGCTGAATTTCGAGGACGCGCCCACTTCTAATACACGCACGTGGCCCTGGCTTAATTACTCGTCGCGTTCCCTCTTCCTGGAAAGCAGAGTCCCGTGCATGCGAGCGAGCACCCTCCTTCAACGGCCTGCACTTCGCTAAACTTTATGCCCCTGCGCCTCTCTCCGTCGCTCGCTCACTCACTCCCTTACGCTTAACGCGCTCGTCTTCCTGATTTCTTCCCTCTTTTTCCTTGAGGAAAGTGCCAGTCCGCTGGGAGGATTTTATCTTGGTATTATGGCGTATATTTTGTTGGATATCTGCTGATTATTTTTGTTGGGGGATTTTAATGGAATTTAATGTATTTTCAAGCTTTGGGCTCTTTTGTATTTAATTGCGGCCGATTTTTTGTAGCGTGGGTGAGTTAACGAAATGGAGATATCTGCTGGTAATATGGGAAATGGAAAAAGGGAGGATTAGAGTATTTTTTTGCCCCTATCATTAATTTTTGAGAATAGTTGGAAAAACCCTTTTCGCAGCCTAAATATTCAGGTGTTCGGAATGGAAGGTCATGGAGTGTGGGATAAAATTGGTTGGTGGCCTGCTCTAGTTTTATTCGTAAATTGAAGTTATTTCAAGCGATATATTAAACATTTATTGAGTGAAATCGATAAAAGGCTTGAAGGACTTGTATCAAGAACGACGGACAGACTTTTGTACTTAACAGGTTCTCTCGCGAAATGCCACAAACATGAGGGATTCCTTGCAATATGTGAAGGGGAAAGGGAGAAACAGTGCGGTGATTCCAAATCGTAGAATTAATCATGCTCCCTTTAATAAGGGAGGCTAGCTTTCCGCTCCCGTACGAAATAGACCGATATTTCGAGCCAATAAATCTCCGCTTTGTGCAACGGTACAAGCGGCGTGCCTCGCGTGTAGCAAGGGTGTTTCGCCACCGCTCTACAGAACGTAAATTCGCCTGCCAAAAAGGGGGTGCGCACCGTAAATGCAATATAAAACAATTTTAAAGAGTCCACCTCACACGAAATCCCACGTCGAATGAAAGTTCCGCGGCTTCTCGTCGTATTCACTTCACTCACAATTTATCAGCATCCCCCGTGCAATAAACTCGCTGTTTTAATCCGTGAAATTTTATTTCGAACGAACCACATATTCATTGTGAAATAATATTTCATTTAGCGATACAATCCATGCTTGACTTTCAACCCTTCAGTTGCACAAATTGCATTCCTTGCCGCATTTACTGTTAGCCCTTATCGGCTTCCTTTTACAACATGTTTCAACCAAAGTAAATTTCAAAGCGCTATTGAATAAACATCGCCATTTAATTTACGAAACATAAATCATTCTTTTGCCAGGAGTATGGGCGATTTATTTCTTTCATTTTTCAATAAAGACCGTGTAAACTTAAGCATTCATCTTTTGATCATATCGACTCATTTTTTGGGAAAGCGTAAAGTTGGCAAGGGATGAATTAAGTGAGGGAAATGGGATGCTACGGATAAGAGTTAAGTAATCAAAGTCTGAGGTATGTTCCGAATTTTCATAATTTCGATCTCCCAGCTCAGATTCCGTGGGGTCCTTTTTTTTTGACGGCGGGCACGATCCCTTCTGAAATTATGATATAGATTATGAAACGAGGCTTTCCGCGTAATCTGAATTTACGAAGATTGAGCCGGATATGCCTTAGCCCCGGCACCCGATTTAAAATCTCTTTCCTCTCTCCCTGTCTGCCTCACGCTCCTGCTCCTTTCAGCTATCTTGACTCACTCAATAGTCGACGTAATACTGTAACCCTTCAAAGGACGCAGACTAAATTTACTGATAAATTAGTTGTCAGCTGCAAGAGATATCACTAATCTCACTGTTTCTTTAAAGAAACTATTAGACGAAGAAAACAAGGGAAGATGAGAAAAATATCTTAAATCAGTGCCAGCCTTTCTGACGGTTTTTATTTTTTTTTGGTGGACTTCCCGACCTTCCCCGGGACTGAAATTTGGTGGAAAGTGTTTTTTTGCATCGAGGAAGAAGTAGTAAAAATTCCAGAGCCCTAGCTCAAAATTCATTTTTTCGCAAATTTTTTAAGGCATACCCCTTCAAAAATTTTCGATTTTTCGAAGGTTCTGGGACCGGGACGAACGCGTGATTTTTCGATTGCTCGTGTCTCAAAACGAAAAAAAAACATGATACTTGTGGGGGAAATGCCGGAATTGCACCTAAAACACGTGGAAAACCGATCTAGAAAAATTGATTTCGATGGTTTTTCCCATATTTTTCATACTTCCCGACCTTTCCCGGGGCTGAAATTTGGTGAGTAATGTTTTTTTGCATCAAGGAAGGTACCATAAAAATTCCAGAGCTCTAGCTAAAAATTTGTTTTTCGGCAAATTTTTTTAAGGGGTACCCCTTCAGATTTTTTCACGATTTTTCGAAGTTCCCCGAACTCGGGTTTTTTCTTCAGGAATCGATTGTTTATGAATGAAAACGGATAAAAAACAAGAAATCCGTCGAAAAAAGTCCGGATATCTATCGAAAACACTAAAAAAACTGCCTTTAAAGTTCGATTTTTTCGGAATTTTCGCTGGTTTTTCCCATATTTTTTGGACTTCCCGACATTTTTCGGGGCTGAAATTTGGTGGGGAGTCTCCCCTTACATCAAGTATGATGTGATATAAATTTCAGAGCCCCAGCTCAAAATTTTTTTTTCCCTATATTTTTGGCCATCGAAAATATCCAATTTTTCAAAGGTCCCCGAACCCGGGTTTTTTCTTCATGAATCAATTGTTTGTGTATCAGAGCGGATAGTAAACGAAGAATCCATGAAAAAAAGGCCGGATTTGTATCGAAAATACCAAAAAATCGTTCCTGAATAATGAATTTCATCTAATTTTCACGGTTTTCCCCATATTTTTTATACTTCCCGTGTATTTCACGGGCTGAAATTTGGTGGAGAATGTGCCCTTGCGTCAAGGAAGAAGTGATATAAATTCCAGGGGTCTGGCTCAAAAATTTTGAACTCTAAATTGACGTATGATTCACGACTGCATTCATTCGCAAGCTCATTTGCACAGCTCTATCGGGGAACGTTCGGAAAAGGAGTCAGACATTTTCCACTGATTTCCACTGGACATTCGGCAGTTGCAGGTATTCCGCAAACCGCAAGTGTAGCCAGCAATAATCGGCAATGGGCCAGCAGCACAAATCAACGTGTCGCGGCCGCGCGTTTCCGATAAATCACTGAACCGAAGGAAAGTCAACCCCTACGCGGGCGCGCGCGCGTGTATTTGCCAGAACTAATAACTGGGAGAGAGAGAGAGTTTAATCGCGCGTCCAATCGGCTTTTTAGCAGCGTTAGAGCCATTTAACTTTAAGGCAGCAGCCACTGTTCTCGGGGAAAGCCACGCCGAAAGAGAATTGCTCTGTTGAGTTGTGCTTGCTAGCCACAGCACTCGAGTCACGGCGCATGAATCGCGCGCGCGCTATGTGCGAACTGTGAGAAGTGAGCTTAATGCCACTTGCCCCTGGTGGTCCAGGCCTTTCCCACTTTTACCAGGAAGCCTTCGCCACTGAGACACACGCGTTTTTCTTCCCCTTTCAACGGCCTTTGACCATTAGATAGACCATTAGATCCTGTCATCTCTCTCTCTGTACAAGATCGTCTCCAGACACCCAACATATCCCGCCCAACTTTCTTCTCCTCTTGACTGATACCTTGGTAGACTGTAAATAAATAGCACATCCGAATACGACTTGAGATAATAATTTAATGATTTTTTATTAGTCATTTGCACTTAAAGACACACGTGATGTTCTTGTTATTACTGATGTGTAGAAAATTAGTATAAAGTCAGTGAAATTATCTGTTCGAGGATCTTAATTAAAAGGAAGCAGCGACACGGAAACTTAATACAGTAACTAACAAACTGAGGATTGCGAAATCCTGAAGAACATAACTTACTTTCAAGAGTAGCTGGTTGAAGTTAATCAAGCAGAACCTTTAGACTTTAGCTGGTATAGTGTACTACTCTGTTACTTGCGTAAGAGTGTACTCGGAGTTGAAGGGGTTCTTGACATTCTGAGATCTCCTTATCTGCTGCGGCCCGTGCCACGGGAATTCGTAGTCCACTTATTACTAGGGTCACGCAAAGAGGTGTGAAAAGTTGGTGCAAGTGCACTCGTTCGTTTCCAATCTCTTTATCGTCGCTGAGAGAAGCTTGCTTTCCTCAGATTCCTACGAGCGGGAATCCCTTTTTGTAATTTAATGTAACAGAAGTCCGGATACTGGTGATTCCGACAATGGCCGCCCTTCTTCTCAGTATCCCTTTTCCATCTTTCTTTCTCCCCTGCTGTACCACAGCAGTTTTTCTCTCTCTCGTGTGTGTGCGGTGGTTTTTCCTGTTTTTCACACTAGCTGTGTGTGTCCTCAAAGCCTTTGTCTCTCCACTCGACACCCGTCATGCCCTATGAATATTTCAAATGCTCGAACCTCTCTCGGCTAAATCGCGTGTGGCCTCACGTACAGACACGCAGAGACACGCAGAGACACGCAGAGACTCGCACACACCTCGGCAGGGACATGTGTCGCGAACCCGTTCCCGGTGATGTAGACGCGGCCGAGAGTGTGTCTATTATGTAAGCCACCTTGATTTCACTTGTGAATTACCGGCGCCCGGAGTACGAATTCCGGCCTGCCCTGCCCCTTTTCTCTGACGAATTACATGCCAGTGTAACAAGCTGTTAGGCTCCAGCGAGATATTAGCACTACGTCTGGTTGGCTTGCGGCAAACTGAAGTTTCGGCAGGTGACGCCTGCAGGAATTTCAACGTTCCAGTGAAGAAACAATATATCCCTGCTATTGTGGGATTTTAGCTTACGTGTAACTTGGAGTTAACTCTTGTTTTATATTATATTTTCAAATGTTTCTCTAATTCATGAGTGACACAATTTTCGGAAGATTCAGAGAGTAGAATATTTGGAAGTTATCGGTTTTCTGTTACTGTGATAATTCTGTAAATTTCTGTACTCCCGTTTCTTCGTTATCGCTTGCTAAAGCAGTAGCATTAATACAAAATCATTACTGGGAAGCGCGAGTGAATGCCAGGGATTCGCGGCGCAGATCGGACTGCCTTCGCCTCGGGCAAGGCATGTTTCGGAAACACATAACGTGCCCTATCAGCTGGCAGGCACATGCGCGCCCTGGCATTGTCTATGGGTAATAAACTTTTGGCTAATCGAAATCAGGTGAAAGCTAGAGAGGGCGTCGCATTGTGCATTCCTCGTGGAGCTGGGATTCGAGGGCCGAATTCCACGAGTACGGGGCGAGCGAGCTATGCTCTGGCATAAATTGTCCCTTTGTGTGTATCTTCCGGGATTGTGTAACAGGTTGCTGGTAAACGCTGGGCTACGCAACGCGCGCGCCCCAGCTTTCATCGCCGAAACAGGGCGCAAGAAAGTGCGTGACAAATAGTGTCGGGGTCCTCGGGCGCTCTTGCGAAGAATCCCATTTTATTCAGTGATGCCGCCTTCTTGGCAACACACATATCCTCTAATTGTTTTATTCGACGCCATTTGATTATTTTGGAATTTTTGGAAAGCTCTAATTACTTCACATCCTGTTGGTATTATTGTCTAGGACGACACAAATGTTTGAGGAATGATATAAGGATGTGACCAAATTTTTTTTAAGTAAGAACGACAGCAGGATATTGAGACTTTACTGTATTTTTAAATTTACTTGTGGAAGTGTTAATGGAATGTTATAGAAAACAGGAAATGGAAAATCTGCTTTCCTCAAAATACTGCCGGATGAAATTCAGTTAGTAATAGTAATACTGTTTTCCATAATAAATGTCCAAGTGTCGTTATTTCGGGATCAAATATCAGTATATATTGCTTTATTTAGTATTCTATTTGTTATTGATCGGTTTAACTTGTTGATGCATTATTCATTGTGTTTGGTCGAAGCGAGAGCTTTGTCTGGCTCTTTTGAAACTCGAAATGAACAGTATTTGTATTACAGGAGTTTGAACATGCCATGAACTGTCTGCGTGGTTTATTTTCAGAAACCTGAGGTTCCCATTATTGAATAGGTATTATTCTTCTGTTGTAGATAGACGGGACGGATGAAAACAAAGCCCAAGTGCTCAGCATTCATTTACGTACCACTCCAGACTCGAAGTCAGTCGGAAAGTCACGGTCAAGGGAACAGGCAACAAGATATCGACGGAAGTTCTAGTGAGTCATCAAATCAAACATCCCCATGCATACGCATTCGGATACAAACCCTCAGTCACTCATCTATTAGTCGCCTATTTCATTTTATCTGATTAAGACTTTTATTTCTTTGGGAACTGTTCGCATACTCATAAATCATTAACAGTATTTCGAATCTCTAAAAATGCTACTTGTTACTTCAAATCAGTAACAATTCCAGCTTCCAACAGTCCTGATCAATAGCAGGTCAGCGCATTCCTGCGATTTGTTGAACCCGCTATTGAATTTAACAATTAATGCTTTCGACATTGAGTGTGCGAACAGTTCAACGAGGTCTGTTTTTAGAAATGCCCAAAATTACAAGTCTCCCGAGTTTTATTGAATATGGTAATGAATTCAATAAAACCCGATATTTTTGATATAACTAATATCAATACCGATGCAAATGATGTCGAGTTCGATTCCCAGCGGAGGGATACGATTACAGAATGCCAATTTCATAAATTCATAGTTATAATATTTGAGTATTCTAATTAACGCTTACTAAATACAATATCACACTTAGCTATTCGTATTGCCCATGGAATTGAATTCCACACTGGCATTCCTAACTAACAATCAAATAACCATTGCAAACCGCTGCTCTGTTTTACCATTCACCGCAAAGACTTCATTTTTAAACTGGAAAACCGTCGAGCTATAATCGAATACTCATAGAAGAGGGGGGCAAAGTGGGCGAGCGAGCGATCGAAATGTTGTCGGGCAGTGTGCGGTTGTCGGCGTGCTGGCCGCCGAAACGAGGGATCGATTCGGCGTGGGATGTCGAGAAAAAAGCCATCGGCTGATCGGGCGTGAGCGTGAGCGCGGGCAAACAAACGCTAGCGGTTCCCCGCCAGATAAACTTCTCGCCGGCACAAATGTGTGCAATTACAGGGAGTGTGCGATATCGCTGGCCGCGCGAAAGGGGAAAATCATTCCGGCGCGAAAACAGAAACTGTTTTAACGGGGCACTGGCTCGCGCAGATAGCTATGCAAAATACGTATCGCGGCACTCTCTCATCCTCTCTTACTCTCCGCGACGTTCCCTCTCGCGTGCGCGCGCTTGCATCGACACTCGCCGCGGGAATCGACTGCGATATATACGCGAGCGAATAAAGCGCGCACCAGCCAAAAAAGAGGAATTTCGCGCGAGCAATCTAAAGTGTTAGCCTGGCCGTTTACGCTTCTTTCGCGAAATTGATTTGCTCATCCCCTTCACCCTCCGCACCCTCTTCTACCACCCTGCGGTTTTGTACGGCCGGCGATTGCCGGGATTTCTTGGAATCGTATTGCCTATCTTTTCCACACTTTTACCTTTTTTATGATGCTAGACAACAGTATCGCTGCCGAGTCGGATCGCAAACATTTCAATGCAATGTCTATTTCATGTTTTTATTTGCCAATTAGTTGCCGAATACGATCGGAGAGTAATTCAGTAAACTGGTTCGAGTTTTTATAATGTTATAAAACATTCCAGGCGGCATGAAACCGAGTGCCAATGCTTTTCTTCGACGGTTGTATATTAGCGGTTTAATTTCAGCTGGGTTTATGGGCGAAGGAGAATCCCGCGAGAAGAAAGGTAGTTAAAAATGTCGCGAGAGCTCCATTTGAAAGTCGTACAAAAGGACTTGCCGAAGTTACGCAGTGCGGAGGAAAGAGCGAGAAGGGGAGAGGTTGGGGAAATAAGATTAGAGCATCGGAGTTCCCGAGGGATTATCATACTTGAGGGAGTCCGCTCGTCGCTTACGTGAAAAGAGGATGAACGGGTGGGACGTGTGCGCGCGGGGCCAGAAAAAGGAGGAGGAGAGCCAACGGATTAATGACGATAGTAAGCAAACGAAATTACATGGTGATTCAGAAGCAGTTGGTTTTTCTGGCGTTCCTCGTGGAGGAAAGTAGTCCGCGTAGAAGTAGGTCGGGCGAAACTTATAACTCGCCGCTGAGAGACGATTCTTCACGTGGCCCTCTCGGCAAATTGGTTTAGCCGTCGGTCGGCTCGAGAATGATTGCGATTACTTATTGATGAGCCGAGCGACCTAATCGCACGGTGCACTCTCGCTCACGAGGTTTACGAGACTGGGATCCCTGCTGATTGCCGTCTCTTAGAATTTAACTCGAACCTTGATCCGCCTTCTTCCCTCTTTCTTATCACTCTTGGCGCGCCCTCCCTTTCTCCCTTTCTTTCCCCGCTCCACTGATCAGTCTCTGATCGGGAAAAGTTCAGCAATTACGTTTGTAATTTCGTTAGGTTATCTGATCCAGGCAGCCCACGCTAGCCGTTGCATGCCACTGCTCCGGCGGTGGTAACATGTTTGTGCGATTGCGCGCACATTGTTGTTCGTGACGGGAATCCTGCACTCGTTGGCTCGCTGTTGTCGAGCAGATAGTCGCGCAGATTATAATCGCTCGCTGGAATAATAGTTCGCCGATGAATGCAGTTTCGAGTGGCGCCATTCTCCAATTAATACTATTCATAATTTCCTAATTCGCGCATCCACATAGACCGCCGACGTGCGCCGCTGTTTCGATTGTCATCGGGGAAACAGGCAGAAATACGAGGCATTAATAAATGCCCGATGGCCACTGAATTACCAGCAGCCCTGACTATAAACGCGAGAGGAATAACTAGTGAACTAATTGTAAAAATCGACACTAATGGCATACTGATTTATTGAAACGTAGTAGAAACGGCGGTTGAAGGCAATCTGCAAGAGTGTCTTTTGTATCGGCCGAACTACGCTTCGGTACGACGCGACGTTCTCAGTATTTAGTCTGGACGCGGCGGCCTTCTCAGAATTGAGTCTGGACGCGGCGGCCTTCTCAGAATTGAGTCTGGACGACCACGACGTTCCGAGAAGGGCGAGTGTCGTCTCGCTCGGTCCCTACGCACCCCATTGCTTCTCTGGTTACACTCTACTACGCAGATCTTCGGCAGTTTTTTGTGACCGGCGAGATAAAGTCAGAGCGGCCGACGACGTTTTTTACGTTACGGTTTCTTCCGTAATAAACTCTCTTGACAGATTAGGGCAGCAGCTCGCTCCCTGTTGCTACACATATAGTTAAGCAGAGGAATATCGGCGAGTTTTAAAAGTCACATACAAGTTCCGAATGAAATAACTATAAAACATAGTTTAAACAACATTTGTATTCGTACGCCGGCGATAATGACTAATTCACGTTTCCTGTCAATTTACAACTGAAATCTCGAGTCGTTTAAAGTCGAAGGGCGGCAGGGTAGCGAAAGGAAATTTTTCTTGCGAGAAAATCAGTGTCCGGGCGACGTTCGGGGAAGTTTGCCTGTAAGGAAGTGGAGATCGTCTAGATAGGATGATCGAAGGCCGCTGCTTTGAATGTCGAAGCTTTCGCGGGAGTGGCGGCTGCTTGCATAAAGCTCCGGTCAGCCGGCGAGGAGGAGGAGGAGGCGGAGGAGGGAGTATGTGTGTCCCGTAGCTGGAGAGTCGGTGGCATTGTTAGTTGCATGATCGATGGCCAGGGCGATCAGCGAAACGTAAGGAAGAATGGGGTTTCAATTTTTTCGCCGCTGACAAATGATTCGCGGAACAAATGGCCGGCCAATCGAACCAGAGGACGAACGTAGGTAGGAAGGATATTATTTGGGAAGAGGGAGAAAAGCGCGCGTTTCGCATCGTCACTCGGCACGACAACCAGTAGACCACCTCGCCTCCAGCACGTTCCCCAGCTTTTCCGGCTTTCCCATGCTTTATAGCCTGATTTATCATATTACGCTCGCAATCCGACAGCACCACCGCCGAGTTATTCCCTCCGTGAGAGAGCCGTTTGATTTTCTCCAATTCTACCATAGCTTCCCCAACCTTGTTGACGCTTACGTTCCTCCTCCGAATCCTCTCTACCTTCTACGATTTGTCTCGAAAGTAGTTTTGCCAGTCCTTTGAAACGAAATAATAGCAATACTACCTTCTATCGAATTACATTGCTATTGCCAATTCAGGTGTTTTGTACCTTGGAAAATACTCGTACTTCCTTTCTTGATTTCTTCCATAGAACTTATATTTAATAACGCGAAAATATAGTGTTACGAGACATTCCAAGACGTGGAAAATATCCTTCCGATGTTTTCTTACTAGCAATGAATAAAAATTAATCTCAGATAATATTTAGTAGCAATAGAGATGTAATACATAATTGTGGTGAGTCTTTTCGATCGGTACGAGTACATAGTCAACACAATCTCAGGCAGAATTTTGCCGTCAAACTAGAGATCGAATATTTAAATCGAATTACAGGGCTTGCTTGACATCTGTATCCGAGTATTTCGCTCCCGCGGGCTCATTCAATTCGATCGGAAATCGCGTTTATTCGAACGGGAGATTTCCTGAAAGGAAAACAGTATACATACATAGAGACCGCTGGCGGACAGGCAAACCTCCTTTGAGGAGGATATTTTCGCTCGACGAAGATATTTGCGCGTGACTGCTTTCTCAAATGCAGTTGAGTGAGAAAGAGAGGAAAAAGAGAAAGGGTGGGGAACGAGCGAGAGAGAGAGTTACACGTACACTTAAGCAATGCCTTTTTCCATTTACTTTCAATAGCAGGCGAAAGCTTTTTTAAACGCGTTCGTTCAATATCCACTGCAATACTTAACGTCAGAACCTTTCTCACACTGCTACTGCTCGGTTGCTGACACTCCTTTTCTCTCACTCATTCTCTCTCTCTCGTCGCTCGTGAGGGGTTCGAGTGGACGTGTTCGCCGGGATTTCTCGTTGGCCCGAACATTTCTTCAACTTTAATCGGTCGTTCTAAGGAAATCACTTGCCCGAAGAAATCTGCAGCTAATTCAGTGGCGACTCTGAACGAACTGGGTGATTCGGTGGGTGGGAGCTCTCTCGCGAAGGGGTTGCGGGGAAATTGCTTTGGCATTTCGTGTCGTCGTGTGGGCCGCCGTGGAAGATCGAGCGGAAAATTGTTTTCGGCCCAGTCGTGCTCACCGGCCAGTATTTATCGCGATCCTATGTTGCTGATATCAGCCAGCGGATTGTTTCTGAATCCAGCGGCCGCGCACGCCCACCTCGTTCTTCGCTTGGTTTTACGATCCTTGAACTTGGTTATGAGTCACAGAATACTCTTGCCGGAAAGTACTTCTGGAATTAATGGACTTTCCACGAGCTTGGGAATACGCTTAGGAAAAGTTCCGCCGATGTGAAATTAAAGAATCGTAGTGCCAAATGGATCAGTAACATTGTATAACAATGTTTCACGTTTTATACCCACCGTGGAAATTTGATGATCTTTATGAAAAATTCTTTTCTTGTAATTGATCTTCACTGTCAGATGAATCTCACGTGGCAGAAATTACGAGATTATGAAATCACCGAATGAACGTGGTCCAACAAATCATATGCAGAGATAATTTTGAGAGATCCCAGACATTTTCTTCTTCGTTTACATAAGCAGCGCTCGGAGCTAAGTCCTTGGCCACTTTGATAGGCCGCCTTATTATTTCGCTTATACAAATTTCCGGGCATCTGGAAGAGTGGCTTATCTCACGCTCGGCTATTTTCCCGCGAAATCTCTATTTTTAAGCGAGCCGCAGACCGCGTCAGCTTTATTTTAGATTCGCCCGATTTCAGGAGCCCTTGCTTCCTTCCTCCGCGCTACACTTTGAAATTCGCCCTTGATTCGTAGAAGTCGGTCACAGTCTGAAATTGCGCGGCGGGCATTTTTCTGCAAAACCTCCACATTTGCAATTAATGAAACGCCTGATGCTGATGTACGCTTGACGCATTAACCATGAAAAGTGCGCGAGACTGAAGGGAGACGGCGCGGTCAGACATTTAATTCCCGGATTCCTTCACCCGAAATTCCAGCACTCGCTTCCCATTTTTTCCATCCTCCCCGCCGCCTCCGCCCATTCTACACTGCGGTAAAATGACGTGGCAAATTCCCCTTGTATGAATTCAGTTTCCGCCGGAATAATAGAGCGTGATGTAGAATCGCCGCGCGGCGGCGGCGGCGGCGGAACATTTTCCGCAAAGCGAAACGCACTTTGCCAAGTCGTCGACGGCGGCGTCGGCGCTCCGTGCGAAATTACTATTCCGACCAGCGTCCGCTTTAAAGGACAATACGTATTACGCACTTATTTAATTAAACGCGCCGCGCCCGCCGACATTCGGCCTGATATTTATTTAGCGAATACATATACTGTTATGCCAGACGAGTGCCGAGCGAGAAAGGGAAAAGGGGGCCGCGAGTGGTGTAAGAAGGGCGTCCCGACTGATGAAGCACTTCCCAAGTTGCGCTACCTTAACCGCGGCCCGGCTTCTACCGCAGTGATCAATAACGACACATCAGACTCCAACAAAGGCCGGTTTCAATTACAAATTGCCAGCGGTGAACCCCTTGCGCCATGTATTCACCGCCGCTAGGAAAATCTACGCGCGTGTGTTTGTTCGCAACAGTAATATTACCATCATTTTCTCACTCGGAAAAACCTTCAAACCTCTTTAGAAATCGCGATGGAATCACTCTTCGATGATCAACTAAGATGGGATTGTAAAAAGCACGGAGTTCAGATATCCAGCATAATTTGTCTTCTTCTATGATTAACTATTTAAATACAGAAAGAAATTACAACATATTATTCTTTGCGGTGAATATTCGTCTTAGTTAGAAACATAAATTCAACATGAGAGTAGTTCGGCGCTCGTTTCGCCTGTAACGTTAACCCAGCTGCGGGGAAGCGCAAAGCGCATTTTCCACAGTTTATACTGCCTTAAATAACATTAAAAAGTCCGCCAGTGATATGGCAAGAATAAATAGATAGTAATGTTGGCGGACGTAGACTCCGCCGGGCGGTTACGTTCGTCCGTGACGTAGCGAAAAAAGGGACACGTGAATGGGAAGAAAAATGAAAAGCCCTGGTTAAAAAGCCGCCGCCGTTGCCGTCGCCGCCGTCGCCGCCAGTCGCTCTGATGCTCAGTGCTTGCTGGTACTTCATTCTTTCGACTGGCATAATGTTCTGTGGCACGATGACTCGAGCGGTGGACTAAAATAAAAGCGGCAGCGTGCTGAAGTTGTATCGGCGGAAATCAGTAATCTCGAGTGCGCGCCACTCTCCGCGCACTGCGAGAAGAGGGTTAATTAGTAAGCGTCGCCCTCACCCTCTCTCAAGCGGGGGCGCCGTCGCCGCCGCGCGGGCCTGAAGCTGTGCAGCGCCGGTCTCTTTACTGCATATTAGGCGGGAGAGTGAAAGAGGAGGAGGGTTCACCGGTCTGGTACACGCTCTGGCCACTTCTTTTTCGAGAGTGGAATGCGGTATTAGCGCTGTTTCGCTCAAGGCACCCTTCAATTTAACCCCTTTCATTTAAGCATATACTCGCGCGGACTAACGACTAACGAGAAACAGCAGTGGCTCCGCGCAAGAGAACCACCATCGGTGAGAGGGAGCAATGCTCGCGGAGAAAGTGAGAGAAACTCTCCCGTAGAGATCCCCGCCGAGGGGTTGTGGGGGACACAACAGGAAGCTCGGAGGTTAGCGGATCAAAGGGCGACTAGTCCCGGGAAGGCAGTGCGCCGAACAATATCCTATTCGTAAAATGTCTTGGTGCATGACTCCTGTTGGCGCACTCGGTCGCTCTTACTCTGTGCTGCTGCTGCTGCGGGCTGCAGATTTCGTAGATGCATATGACACACGTGTGTGCCACGCTCGAGCCGGCTCGAACTTTCAGCAGCCAGCTAATTTCGCCGCTGGGCTCCTCCGTTAAGTACACTCTTATCTATTCACGCACTCTGTTACCTGGCTAGAGCTTATTTAGAGCTCTCCTTTTTATCGCGCTGGAGATACGCCTGTGAAAAGGAGCGGTGGTATGATGGCCTCTGTAGCGGCGGCAGCGGCAGCATCCGGGTAACGAAATCGAGGATGGAAACCTCGCCAGCATATGTGTGTGGTCTGCGTAGCAGCCGGCTATGCAGCCACCCTGTGCATGCCTGCCAGGGTTTACGGAAACTTTCCTGTAAACGTTAAATACGCGAGTCTTCCTCCTCCTCCGCCCTCCACCCTCATTCAGAAAGCTCCGACGCTTAGTTGCCGTCCTCAAAGAAACGTTTCGTTCACTTTTTCCCGGCGTACGAGCGAGCTACGCTTGATATCGCGCACGCGCTACCTTCCTACGTGTACATTAGTTATTACATTTCCCCGGGAGCGCAGGGATTGCCGGGAAGAGGAGGAGCAGCAGCAGCCCGCGTCTGGAACAGTGCGGCGTACTACATACTTCGAAGGCATTTCAGTCTCCCCGAAAGTCCACTAAGCTCTCTTCGCGCGGATATTTGGGTAATGAGTAGCTGCATACATGGGTTAATTACAGTTTGCGAGCAGCTTCCTCTCGGGCTCTCCTCCTACTCCGCCTCCTCCTCCTCAGTTGCTAACGCCCGGCCTCGAAAGAGCTCATGGTATTTCCGGGGAACACAGTGCGCCGCGCCGGGTCACCTCCCTTCGAAAATAACGCAAGTTCGATGCCAGCAGGAAATTGCCCTCGAATAAGAGTATTAGTTAATCTTTCTATGTTTTAATATTAGTAGTCGCTCTTTGACACTCAGGCGTTTAGAAATTTTAAGTTTCCTGCTGTTATGACAGAACAAACCAGTAATATTACAATGTGCAAAGCAAACAAAGCAATGCACAAAGCAAACCTACTCTCAGCTATCTAATTTCCCAAAAGCAACTACCCTTACAACTACTAGTAGAAATACAGGGGTGGAAAAAGCGAGTAGTACACGTGGCGAAGCCGACGGGAGACGTACGAGGAAGAGATACATGTGATCGGGGCGAGGGTTAGTCCGGGCAGGAAGCGGAACTACCAGGAAGAAACATGTTTCACAGATTAATAGCCGGCTTACACGTTACCATCGAGATAATTAACATACCGTATTTACATAGACATTAGACAAACAGTTGATTAGAAAGATATAGGCGCGGCTAGGCGGGCTCGGCTGTGTATTGGGTTGGCGAACGGTAGGCCTGGCTGGGGGGTGGCTTTGCGGGGAACGGCCGAGCCGAGTGTCGAGGTAAGGCAGGCCAGCCAGCCAGGCCAGCCAGGCCGTATAAGGGAGAGTTAGCGTGCCGTTGTAAATACAGGCGGTATTCGAGCAGATAGGGGTGTGATTCATGGGGGACAGCCGACACGATCTATAGATCCGACCCGATACCGAGACATCTCCCTAGCAGTGCCGCCGTCCAACCTCAACCTCGGCTTTTCCCCCATGCACGCGAACACTCCATACGTTTCGCCTGGATAAGGCGCGTCCCTAATATATGGAATCCATAAAGGAGTTAATGAACGAGCCGCGCACCGGAAAAAAGTTTCCGTCCGTTCGGTTTAACCCTTTTCGACATTTTGTGTGAGCGATGTCTGACTCTTTTCTTTATAGAGCAACAGAATTTTTAAGATTCGAAGGGAAGTTTTAAGATTCTTATTATAAACTGTTGAGAGTTGTTGCGGTTCAAGGAACTCGTGAAAGTAGTCTTCGCGAAGGAAGGAAGGAAGACGAGTGCGGAACATTGTTCCAGCCTCTCATTCGTTTAGGGAATTCGATCATTATTATAAAATTGCCTTTCTGAGATGTTCGCGATCACTTATTACGAGGCAGCGATCAAGTAAGTTGTTACTTGTTACTGTTTCTAAGTAGATATCGTGACTGGTTCCGTCCGACCGACTTCGAGAGGAGTCTTTATTGTTTTCCTGGAGGAGGATCGCCTTCTCCAAGAAAGAATTTCAGCGGAAGTTTATATAATTAACCCGGCAAACAGGAAAACTTTACTTTTTACAAATAGTGCTTCTCGAATCAATATTTCCATCTACAAACCTCAAGTAACGTAATACACTCTTTCGAAAAACACTTGTACTGTTTCTTCATCCAATGAAATTACAAATTACTGTCGGCAAAATCTGACAGGTGGTCGTCCACTTTAAACTTCCGGTTGCTTAAAATTCTATTACAGTTATCCCTGAAATACGTGCGTCAGTCTCGAGTCGATCCTTCTATTTTCACTTTATCGATTGTTCTCGGTTGGATGTGTTTTTCGATATCGGAGTAGGCTGTTAATCAACAATTAGCCCGATACGTTACGCTCGTGTATGCCAGTGGCGCATTAATTATCTTGATGGTAACGTACTCCTCGGTCATTAATCTCGCCGGGATATTTCCTTGGCGCGGTGTGTGGTGCGCCGGTGGTTGGTAGGGCGGCGCAATTGTCCATTGCAAGGATTGCACGGCCAGCTTTGATAATTAAACACGTGAGAGCCGATTGGTTTGTCGCTTGATGCACGCCAATAAGTATTCTCTTTCGCTGCGTGCCACTAGGATCGCCGCGCCGCTTCGGCGTTGGATGGCAGCGGCGCGACGGCGGCACGCGATCATCCATCGAGCAGCAGAAGAGAAACAACGCCAAATAGCATTGATTGCCTGTTAAGGGACGTTATTTAAAGCCCTCACTAATTCGAGAATTCCATTCCGGGAATTATTGTTGCCCAGCGCAAATTCTTGTAAATGGGCTGGAGCGCAAAAGCGCGGCCGTGCACGTGCGCGCGCGCCCGCGCATTCCGAGTCATTAAGCAGTGTCGGAATAACACAGCCTCATTTGTAAGCCGACTACTGATAGCAGTAACAACGGTAAACTGATCAACTCACTGTCAGACATACTCGTGTGTTACTGCTGCCAAAGCCATTGTAATTAAAGCATGCTTACCTTTCCCTATGTACATTCTGCTCATTGGCTAGAACCTACCGATAGCCCATTCCCATGTTTCCGAAGCAATGAAATTTCTGTATGAACGAACAATCATCTTTGTAACAACAAACTAGATGCATACATCAAGTTTTTGTAATAGATTTGAGATGGAACCATTACAGTGGTGGATTTTGGATTCCAAAAATAAGATAAAATAAAAATTCCAATATCTATGTCCCGTGTGTGAATCAGAATCCATGATACCAAGACTGCTTCAGTATTAAAAGCAATGTGATTCAGTTGCTTCTTTCTAATTCAGTTTCCAATACATTTTGCAACGATTGTTCTGGGCAGAGGGCTTTGGCGTTGAAAAGTGCAACAGGAAATTACATTCTAGCATTCACGTCGTACTGGACGGTGGAAGGTGAACTTATTAGAGGAGTTTTATGTCGCCTTCTCGGGATTACAAGTCGTGTGACAATCTGGCAGCTCGACTGTCCTTGATTAACTTGACAAACCCGTCTCTAATACCATATTAAATCCACTTTGTCGCGTCCGCCTCGCTGGCACGACCAGCTGAAAGCGAGGAAATTTGCTGGGCCGAACGATCTCATCTGTCCTAGCACCTTTCCTTCGACGAAGAACAGATTCTACCGTGCAAAATTCGTAGTTTATCTGAAAAGTCTTAGTTTTCATCATAGTAAAGTATTATGACTTGTAGCAAATATATTAATAGTACTCAGTTATCAGATAGAGTATGATAAAGTACTATAAATGTATTCGGGCCGTTTAAAGAGATCGACAAGGAAACTACTCTGCTAGCAATAACAATGTCTGATATTGACAGATACGTTTTTGTCCAGCTTTACATTGCAAGAGAGGGAATTCCGTCTCGCGTGATTACAAGATGAGGGATTTCTGCCCTTTTCCAGAGTGAGCGATCGCGTGCTGCAGCGTTCAAGTTCCAGCTACTTGAACTGTTCCGTATTATGGCTTTACGACCAATAATAAAGCGTTAAATCGAGTCGCGCTTGAAATGGAATACGTGTCCATCGTGGGATAACGATCGCTTTTGGATATAGCAGTTACGCATAAAACGGATGTTCACGCCGTAGAGAACGGGTTGGCGCGAACTTTACGAGCGACTCTTCAATCATCTTCCGGTTACTAATAGCAGCCCCGGAGTCTGTCCAACCCCCTTGATGCACAGTAAAACAACCCTTACCAAGTAAAATAGCACGAATCATAGTGGAAATAATAGTGAAGGAAGGGCGAAGCCGAATTGCTAACCGATCGATCGCGGTTCTACCAGATTGCTAGTTTCTTCGCGTGTAAAAAATTGCCGGTCGAAGTCAGGGTAATAAGAAATCTACCCTTGGAACTGTGTGGAAAACAAGAATAATTCATTTTGTAATACTAATTCATTGGATTGTGTAAGAAGGAAAGACTTCGAATTCAGTTATATGCTGAGAAAGGCGGTGGGAAAAAGAGGAGGAAGAAGGGCTTTGGTCCATTGACTACATTTCGCCGAGAGCCCTGTAAAATTGAATCTCACGGGGCGCAGAATTATCTCGGATCTCTGACGCAGCCGCGAAATTACTTGTTCTCGGGGCGCGGCTCCATTGTCTTAGGATGTAGCATTTTATGTATCTTTGCGGCGGACACTAGACAACCAGTGTAATGTCTGCAGAAAGGCCTGCCGGCAGCAGTGGCCCTTTTGTTTTGCGGGTGTGCTTTTAAACGACCTTCTTTTGTCGGCACTTTAAGGCCGCGGGATCCGCAAAGGTGTCCTCTAATGAACTACCGGCTCGGTGTTAATGTGAAAAGGCGGCGGCGGCTCCCTTTGCTTCGCCCTCACTGATTTGACAGACTCCCTTCGCCTCGAAAAGAAATACTCGTTTGTCCCCATTGCCATTGCCATTCGTTTCTTCAATGCCAATTTCTCGCCATTCTGAGAAACAAATTACGCAATTCATATTCAAACACAATTTCGTGTTTGCGGAGTTCGAAACAATCGCGTCTGTTTTCGACAAGGCCATTAGCATTTGGCGTTGTCGAAAACAGATTTCTGCTAGTAGATAACGAGGATCTAATTGCTTTCAATTAATGTATGTTGAAAGTTAAAGGTAATTAAAGAGGTTCCTCATAAAAGCAAGGTTTTTTTTTTAAAGTTTTCTTATAAGCTTGAAATGTAGATTAGGTCAGTTAAGTCTCGGTTAGGCTCTTAAAGCCGAAGACTTGGGAGGTTTGTGCTTTCGTCCTTCTTCTCAGCAGCGTTTTCTCCTTTTCACACTCGGTATTCGACATCGCAAACTCCATTCGATTTCCCAAGCGAATTTAATTAATTTTCGCCCTGCTCTCGTCGGATAAATGTTCCTCGTCGGTCCTCTGAAAGACCGAGAGAAAATTCCTTCAGAAAATATGTACCACCGCATTCTCCGTACTTACTCTCTCCTTATTTCTCTCCCACTTTCCTTGCACACTTTCTCTGCCCCGTCTTTCCCGCTGTCTGTCTTCTTCCACTCTCTTTGAGACGTACTTACCACTGGTAAACGGACTTGCTTGCTGCTTACCAGACGCAAATTGTCCGGGTTATAACGTTTCACTTTCCGAGCAATTCCGCACTGCATTGCTTCGCCACTGGTTTGCCGAGATTTCCCGGTAACCTGAACTGCGAATAAACCTAGGCCGGCTGCGCTCGAAACATCGGATGTAGTGCGCTTTTGCCCCGGCCAGCTCTCTTTGTTCATAGCTTGTCAGCGGAAATTAATTAAATTGAATTAATAAACGAGTAACGCACGAATGTGAAATTGCGGGCTTACCGAAGCCCCGAAACGTGTCGCTTGTTCGTAATATTTGAAAGTCTAGAAAAATAATAGGTCTCGAAAAGCTTTCGCTAGTTGAACAGTCCTAGGGAAATTCGCAGTGGTGTCACGCGCCTGCCACTGGCGAATATTCAAATGAAGTATTCATAGATTAATTCGCGTGAAAGCTCGGGTTATCTTATCTCTCGAATGCAGCGGCTAACGGTATTCGTTGCATTTCCGGGAGAAATGTTGAAAAATAGCAATCGATACACGAGAGTTGCATGCAAAATTGAAGCAGTGATTAACAAAAGTCGACGGGAGTAAAGTTGAACGTCTACAACTGCGTTATTAACTGAGAGGTGGTGAGAAGTGGATGTGCGTACTTCAGCCGATGACTCATGGATTTCCGGTCGAGGCTGGAAGATGGTTAGGTGGGCGCAAGTATCGCAAAAAGTTTTTTCAATATGCCGGGGAACAAACTTTATGTATCGTTCTCAGGGAAATGCGTTCTCCTAGCTGTGCGGAGTGCACTATAAAGTTTATTCAGCTGAAACTTTGCTACTCGGCCGAAAATAGAACAAAGTAGGAGTCCCTTTTCTCCCACTTCATCTCTCTCTCACTCCCTCTCGTGCTTTGCCTCTTTTTACGGGAGAAAGGGGCGAAACTGTATTTCAATAGGCTGTAAAATATCTAAGTATTCCGAGCGGAGCATCTCTTCCCGCTAAAAGGAAAGAACGAGTGGCTCGTTTCGGGATACAAAGTAAGGCACGGAGTACTCTTGATAATCTGCGCAATCGGCCTACTTCGTATTAACGCAAAGAGCAATGCTCCGCAAAGAGAAAGGAAACACACATATGGAAAGGAAGTTGACAGATTTTTCAACTCAATTTATTATGTAGTTCTACCTTCTATGAGAAATAACGAAAACATAGTCTTAGAGAATGTTTCACTGTATTTTGAAAATGAAGCATCCGAAAATCGTACTCTTCCAAATCGTCTCGAAGACATTATAGCTCAGCAGATAGAAAAGGGATCGCAATTTAAAAGGCATGCGAACACGCGATAGGTCCACGCGCTATCGTGAATGTACAGAGGGTTTCTCGAAGCGTTTAACGGGAGGGCCGCTGTCGTAAACCCAGTTTGCTTTGCCGCGGGCACGTGCGCGTCGGTTTTCATCATTTACCTTATCACAGGGCTTCTTTACGGCGAGCAAACGAGCCTGGACCACGTACGGCTGCTGGTCGCCGCCGCCGCCGCCGCTGCCGCCGGTGACGAAGCATCGGGTTCGCTACTTACGGCGAGGCCTCGCTTACATAACTATATACACGTCCATAACATATACTACATAATCATATATATCGTAAAGGATAGTATAGAGGAGTGTCAGGAGGATATCGCGATCGCATTTAGTCTCGGCTCTCCTTGCCGAAAGGGGAAGTCCGTAGGATGACACGTGCGAAAATTGCTGTCGTACATTGGAAGGAGCTCCGTCGGGGGCGACCACTGTGTTTTCTTAAGGCGACTTTACCTTCGCCTAAGGTACAAGGCTATCGTGTAAGGAGATACGGGCCGCCGCCGCTGCTCAGACCAGTGCAAAGTAATGTTTCAGCAGGATGATTTGCTTTGGACAGGCCGCTAAAGCCTCCGGGGCTCCCGTGGAAAGACATTCGCGCCGCACTCCACCTTATCTTCAGACACGTATCCCACACTTGAGGAAAGATTATCGGGCTTTAAGCGAATACACACCGTGTCCCTCTCCCTTGCTTTTCCTACCATTCTTCCAGACCCACCTATTTTACTGCACACTGCCGCCTCTGCCTAGCTTCCCTTCGGAGAACAGTACCGCCAGTCCACTTGATCTCATACCGCACCACCTGTTACCTCGCACTGCTTAATACCTCTCGGAATTTATTCTCCAACTAGAAAACTCATCAACGAGATAATATTGCCGTATTTTCATTTAAGCCTACAAGTAATACTACTTGACATGCTTCGGTGGCAGACATGTATTTATTAATCTTTATCTCCTTTTGACGTATATAAAATAAAGATGACGTTTTTGTTCGGTCGTTTATAATTCGAGAATTACTGAACGGATTTTGATGCGGTTTATGCTAAAGTGTAGTTTGAGTCTCGGGATGGAATATAGGCTATTGATTATCACGATAGAAAATATAGATAATTAGCATACAAATTATTAATGCCATCCGAGTGAATGGAGAATTTGGAGAGATTGGGATTTGGAGAGTTGAAGTGTTCAGAATGCATTTTCTTTAACTTATAACAATATCCTTCACGTACCTTCTATATTATCCCTCTTCTCATACATTCCATCCAATCTCTCCTCTCTCAGACCCAGTTTTCATCCACTCTTGCTTTCATACTGCCACAGTTATTCCCAACATTCTATGGAATCTCTAAACTTCTGACATAGCATAGAGAAATAGAATTTTGCCAATTTCGGGTGAACATAACTTCTCGTTTACGTGGCAGTGCCAGCTGAAGTATCACGAAGTAGCCAACTCATTCGATGCGAAAGGTCGGATCGCGCGGGGAGGAGGGTTGTGAGGAGCGTGTGAGAGAGGAGGGTTTGAATTTTCCTCGGACCACTCAGCACGTTTGGTTGAGGGAAGTAGAGGCTCTCCCATATAATTGTCCCGGCGCGGTTCCGGCCTCGATCAGTATGCGTCGCGTGCGGTAACGCAGAAGCTTCACATTTTCCTGGCAGTAGTATAACAGTACATAGTGCTCGGCGGCGCATACTATCCTCCTCGCCCTCTTTCTCTATATCTCCATATCCGTGGCGCGTGTGTGTGTATGTGCGTCGAGGTGGAAGCCGATAAGCGTGGATGCGTCGTGCGAGATAAAATTAAATTCCATGATTTACGTGTACCCGCGCGCATAGGGCGGCGAGCGGGAGGAGAGGGAGGAGAGGGAGGAGAGAGCGGGTGGAGCAGAAGCACTCGGCTAAAGTAAAACAAGAAGGCGGAGGTTGCCGCTGTCCGGCACTCCGCTCTGTACTCCAGTTTACTCCAGCGAGCCTCCGTCTCTCCGAAAGGAGTGAACCGAGCTGCTGCTGCTGGTGCATAGTGGGAAAAGGACAGCGGCGCGGCGCGAGTAAAAGGAAATAGAAAGAATCAAAAGAGAGAAATGTAACGTTAGAGGCCATAAATTATCTACGGTAGAGAGTACGATTCTAAGAGGATCGGGCCGCCGCGCCGGCTCCGCTCGCCAAGCTTGTCCGCTATGGTTTGTACCATATCCGGTGCAGCCCACTGGCTACAGCTGGTCCACCTCGTAAGGGAAACTTACTGCGGACGGCCGGAAAACAAGCATAAATAATAGGATTTAGTTTGCTTAATTCGCGACAGCAAGACTATGTCCTGCCACCGTTCTCTCTCTCCCTTCTTCCCGCTGGGATCTGCCAGGAGCTACCTTCTCCGTTTAGGCAAAGACTCTCCGGCGGCTTTATGAAAGTGCATAATTAATTGCACCATTATTCCAGACCCTCCGAATACAACCCGGAAGTCATGAATTAATTGCCAAGTAATAGCAATAATAATGGGAACAGTGTTATACGATCTGCGAGTATAGAATCGATATTGAAAGATGGATTGAAATTGTTTGTTGATGAGGGAAGTCTTGAAGGAAGTGTAAATAAAGAGAGAACGCTTTCTTGGGAGTGTGTAATGAGTTAGGAGAAAAGAGTCCGGCCAATTATCTGAATGAGTAGGCGAGGAACGGCATGACAGAGCGGTGAAACCAGACCAGATAACGGAGTGTGTGGCATCGGCAAGCAAAAAAGGCCGGCACAAAAGTCACGCACATCCTAGCGAGCCTCATTCTTGCGAGAAAGCATAGCTGTGGAGAATTCGGGGAAAGAAATCGATTCTCCGACTGTGTGCTTTTTGCGGTTTACCGGTGGAAACGTGCGACTAATCGCGCAAATAGAAGCGGCCGCAGCGCCAAGTAGTGCAGGTCCGCGCATGGTCAGACATGCCTGACGCTCCAAGTACAACGCGCAGAAAATAAAGAAAGCGTGTAACTAGCTGCTTTATAGAATCGAAATAAAATATATGTCACTAATTTTATTTATTAGAAGCGAATGTATATGGAAATATAAATTGAGAAAGTAAATTTTATTTTTAATTAGTGCAATAGGATGCACTTGAGTTTCAGAAGAATAGAAATGCTTTGCCTCCTTTTGAAATACGTTATGAAAATAGTTCTTAAAATAATGAGAGTCGGAATATTATTAACAATTGTTCCTTCCTATAATAACAATAATCCTTTACAAATGCGTTGGCTACTCTTTGAGAGTCTTTTGAAAGTCCAGCTTCTTTCGGAGATATGAGCAGTTTGGAAGAAGAACATTAAACTATGGACTTGGAATTGAAAGTTGTAGATCCGCGGCACTTTCCATTAGCTTCCCCTTTAATTTCAACGATAGCAAAAGACGTAGCGGATCCTCACAAACGTACCGGGATAAATGGTAATTGGGACGGTGGTCTTTGAAATACTGGACGTGTTAATCAGTGGAAAGGAGAAATAAGCTATTTATAGTTGGGCGAGGTTCTCTGTCTGGCGGTAAACAAAGCGGAAAGGAAAGTTTCAGGGTAAAAAGGGAAGCGCGCCGAGGAGAGACACTCGGAAGTTTCCTATCGATTGTTTCGCATTCTGCTTCGCTGTCCTTCGAAATACAAACACGAGATGTCCGACCTCCATTTTTGTTTCTCTTGTCTAGCCGGGCGAGCGCACTCCTGCTGCGAGAGTCTCACTTGCTAGCGTTCCTAGTTTTCCGCCTCTCTGCGCGTTCGCTGCTAGCCCGTGTGTGCTTTTTTTTGGTTTTTCGGTCGTTTCCTCCGCGCGCAGCAGTATCACGGCGACCGGGATATGAAACGGAATCGTGTCACTGTTCCAAACACGCCCGCCCCTACGTATACAGTATTACAAGGAATTCATTTGTCACGCACAAACAACGCGGATTGAAAAGCAATTGGATTTCGATGTATTCCGCCGGTGCGATGGCACAATCATTGCATTTTTATTGCTCCCATCGAATTGTAAAACAGCGCCCCTCACAGAAATACATACGGCATTGCCGGTGGTGTGGCGGTGGTGATTGTGGGGCTGAGGGGGAGAGAAACGGGAATGATGGCGGGCTGCAATTCGATTGGCCATAGACGCGAGGATTGCTGATTGTGGCCGAAGAGTAGCGGTCGGATCGGGATCGGCAAAGGGCAAGAAGAGCGGCGCACCCCCCTGAAAATGGGACGCGCGCTCTTCCAGAATTTCCGCTTGATCGCGTGCCGTTTCCCTCGACGAATCGTAAACAAACGCTGGATTCGCGTTACACACACCTTTCAAATGGAGCGTACAATTTTCCATGGTGGGGATATCGGCTGACAAAGGGGGGCGGCCAGGTGAGCGAATGGTGCTTGTTCCCCAGCTTGGCAAGCACCGGACGCTCGCTTTCCTCCTAGCGCGTTTATTCTAACAACCCCGCAATTTCTACGCTCGCCCAATCCCTCCTGCCGGAGATGATCGACCTTCCTCACCGCTGCAACCCTTCTCCCTCACTTCCCACCGCATCCCGTACAATCGAATATCCAAGGAATATGTAGGAATTTACATTTTCGCCGCGCTGACCGTTCCTATTTAAGCCAAACATCGGGAGTGAAGCGAGATTGACATTTACTTGCGATTCCATTTGAAACTCTATCAGGGATATAACCTTTATGAAGTTAGCCATCCATTTTGCGATTGCCAATATTTTTTTAGCTCCTCCGGCTTTTTCTACGGTTGTTCTAAATTGTTGCAAAGTGACGAGCGGAAAAAATCAAAAACGTATCGGGAAAACTGTAGAGTCAGCTGATCGAGTCTCCAAGTTATATGAATCCAGCTTGAATTCTTCAATATGCAGTGATTTTGCCTATCAATGCAGAGGATTTTAAAAGACTTCTCGAATTACTCTTTGTGTACTGAATATCTCGATTATTAATACGTGGAATTCATTGAAAAAGCATCATGAATCTGGCTTGGCATGGTTGCGGTGGAATTCGGGCTTCCCAAGAATTCGTAGTAACTCGGTGAAACCTGACAATAAGCGTTTATGGAACAAGTAGTATCGCGGCAGATATGAACGCTCTTAAGCGTCAGGGAAATATTTCATTGTTGCTCTCGGCAGCACTTGGGAACGGCGAAACGAAAATTTCTCGGCAGTTGGGCGCTCTCTCTCTCTTTCAAGCTTCGCCCATTCCTGGGCAAGAGCAACATTTTACAGAGTGGCAAGAGAGACAGAGAGGAGAAGGAGAGCTCGCCATTCGAATTTTACTGGTCACCGGGAAACGCGCGAATGATAATCAGAGTGACAGAGAGTTAAAATCCGGCGACGCTATGAATTTATCGGCTCGCTGTCCACGTTTTGCATTCCCTTCTTTCCCTCTCCGCTTTCATATCCCTCTTTGTTGCTCCAGGGAAATCGCAACAGTATTTGATCGTCCACACTGACGGGACCAAAGCCAAAGCGTTTTCGTCATTCGAAAAGCTCTATAATTCGAGTGAAATTAGTTATAATTAAATTCTCATTCAATTTCCGCGGCTTTGTTTTCGTCTAGACAGTGGAGCGACTTTTTCTACTTGTAATGAGCGATGCGTGTCCCTGCCTCCTGTTTCATTTGGCTCTCCTGCCAGCTTCAATACACCTCGATTTAATCTCATATTAGGTTTGGTTTGGAATAACACGCTCAGCTAGAGCGAAGGCCTCGAAGCTGTAATTAGCAATTTGCGAGGAAATAATAGATACACGCAATCGGTTAACAGGGAGGCGGACGTAATCCGGGAAAGTGGAGAAGCAGCGGCTCCATAAGCGGCCGTGCGCCGCTGCTGCTGAACCCCCCTCCGAATGATAAAGTATAATGAAAGTGAATATTGTTGTTAAATTATCTGTATTATTCCATTATAAATGAGTCGGCATAATGGAATCTCGGCGGCTTGATCAATTCGCACTCGAATGGAGGAGCTCTCACCCATGCTCGCTCACTATGTATACTGAAAGCCAACGTTCACCATTAATAGTTTACCTAGCTCGAAACGTACTCTCGTTTCTAAAATTCAAATTAGAGATTTTAGTAAAGCGCATCCAATTAACGGCTGGCAGCTATCCAATCATACGTGCGAGTGAACCGCCGCTCTAAATATGTTCTTAAATACAATGTTGAAAGTGGTATAATTTCTCCAAACAATTCTGAATTTTATTGCCCGTTCTTTCAGTAATAATACATAAAGAATACTATTCATAATAATTCATGTGAAATTCCCAAAGAGTTCGGGACTTTCATAAGATTACGTGTCAGGTTGCGAGTAATGCGGTCCGGCAACGCAGGAATCATCGAAATAAATTGGGAAGTGAATCGGTGTCTCGATAAAACACAGTCGAAACGCGCTTAGCAAAACAGAGGGTGGCTTGGAAAGGAAGGAGGAGGGTGGTGGTTGGTGGGTGTGAGAGGGGGTTGAGGGGGGTATGAACGCCGGAGAATTTAGTGCGCTGGCAGGAAGCATTTGCGAGCGAGCGACATTCTCCGGCACGCATTATCGGGCGTAAATTCGTTTCATTAGACTTTAATAGGACGTGCGCTTTCGAGCCGGCGCGTTGCGCCCGCGAATTATTCGTGACACGAGGCGCTGCACACCGACCACCTCATAATTAGTGCGCTTCGTCTCTTTATAGTCGGCATTTCTGCGCTCGGCCATCGCCGAGAGGCGGCTCCCTTTGTCGGACTTTATTCCCGAATTAATGCCAGTTTGGTGACTAACCGCGCTGCCATGCTCGCAGTCTGTCTGCTTAGTACTGCCCGCTGGCTTCACCGCTATCGACATCGAACGCCTGCAATTAGGCCCGATCGAATAATTTCCCAGTTTCCTACGAACCGTGTAGCCTTCGGCTTACGCCACCGCCTGCCAAGTTAGGCTCCCGGAGCTTAACTGGCACCCCCACTCTATCAATTTTGACGACGTTTCTACCTGTTTGTACCTGTTTCTACCTGTCTGTACCTGTTCATACCCTCGCGTGCGATTTACATTAAAAAAAAAATGTTGAGCTAGGGCCCTGAAATTTATATCACATCTTCCTTGACGCAAGGGGAGACTCCCCACCAAATTTCAGCCCCGGAAAATGTCGGGAAATCCAAAAAATTAGGGAAAACTGAAAATTCCGAAAAAATCGAACTTTAAAGGCAGTTTTTTAGTGTTTTCGATAGAAATCCGGACTTTTTTCGACGGATTTCTTGTTTTCTATCCGTTTTCATTCATAAACAATCGATTCCTGAAGAAAAAAACCGAGTTCGGGGACCTTCGAAAAATCGTGAAAAATCTGAAGGGGTACCCCTTAAGAAAAATTTGACGAAAAAAAAATTTTGAGCCAGGGCTCTGAAATTTTTATGGTATCTTCCTTGGTGCAAAAAAACATTGCCCACCAAATTTCAGCCCCGGGAAAGGTCGGGAAGTCCACCAAAAAAAATAAAAACCGTTAAAATTGAGCAAAAATGGACTTTTCTGGACGGTTTTTCGACCCGTTCTCGTTGCAAATCCGGACTTTTTTTCACGGATTCTTTGTTCTGTATCCACCCTGATACGAAAACAATCAAAATATCCCGGGTTCGGCCGATTTTGAGAAACTTGAAAAAATTGAGCATTTTCGAGGGTCGAGAATAGGTGAAAACCTAAACTTTGAGCTAGGGCTCTGAAATTTATATCACTTCTTCCTTGACGCAAGGGTACATTCTCCACCAAATTTCAGTCCCGGGGAAGGTCGGGAAGTCCACGAAAAAAAATAAAAACGGTCAAAAATGTTTGAACTTGAAACTAAAATATTGGCGCGCTGTATTGCTGGAGAGCTCGAGTGGGGCAGAGAGGGATAAGATTCCTCGTTGTTTGGTATCATCATTTTTCGATGATGCCACTTCCTGTCCTATTATAAAATAAAGTATTTTCGCGAGGATATAATTTGATTCAGTAAAAATATCGAAGTAGATATCTAAATCTAGTTAGATAATAATATATTTTAACTAAAGAGACGTGGGAGAAATAAGAGTTCGAGTTTTGACTACTTTGGACTTGATCCGATAGAAATAGGAGAGTATTATTTCAAAAGAAAGGGAAGGACAGCTTTGCTTCCATTAAGTCTGGAACGTTCTGTTCTTATATTAGAATACATGTCGATTTCCCATGTGAACCTGCTCGAGAAACTCGACAGGCGATGTGAATAGGGTCGGACTTCGGCAGACGTTTAAAATAGATAGGCTGACAATTGGACATTTCATTCTGAAACTCGTTTCTATCGTCTGCGCTGTACGCGCCCAGCAGCAGCCTTCCCATTCTTCTCCTGTGTCGGATATCACTTTGCGTTACATCGCTTCGTTTGCAGTGTTCCGAGGTTCATTCACCCCGCGATTCATTAATTCCTGAAACCAGATCATTCAACTGTACATCCATTTTCAATCGCAGTCAAGACCAGCTTTCCCCGTGCAGGCCACAAAATTTCCAATGTTGAAATTTTTGCAAACACAAAAAAATCCCCCCGGAGAACGTAATGCCACTGCTGCTGCCGAACGCGAAAGCAACGGCGGTTTTTGCGAATTGCAGAAAAATTTGTTTAACAAAAAAAAATGCGCGGATAAAAACGTTAAAAGTTGCCAAGCCGGTTAAAGGGATTAGTTCTATTTTGTTTGAAAAATGAAAATTCACGGTACAGAGGGAGCCCCACGATATTGTTATTCGTAATCCCGAGCAACCCGGTTTTCGACGGGTTTCTATATTTATTAGTTTACGTTTTAATATCGCACGATTTTACAGTAAATGGACGTTTCGTCGAAATACCGGAGAAATTCGAGCATTGCGCGTTCGATTCTCCTGAATTTCTCGACCACGAAATTCGTCCCTCTAGCGAATCACTAAAACAGATTATCATCGGGTAATCCAGTTCCTCTTTCATTTGCCAATTCTAGTTTTTATTTTAAAGGCAGGCCGCGGGCTTACAAATTTAATGGAAGCAGCTACGAACGGAGAGGAACCCCCTTGCAAGGTTCGAACCAATTTTCACTCGATTCGGTTGACGAGGGAACATACACCAACTGGAAACGTTCTGGCAACTCAAATATTTGACGCCAATGATTCAAGTCATGCACGCTATATAACGCGACACAAGAAACCAGACCGTCGAAAGGATTAAATGAGTTTCATAGTTTGCGGAGTTCATGCTTGCCCATTAAATCACGTTAACCTATTGCCGGCTAACGAAGCCCGTCGGCTCGAACTTCAGCTTCGAAACTATTTATTTAGAAGCGTGACTCTAATCGGCCACTCTCTCTCTCTCTCTCCCCACTCAACTTCTTCATTTCCTTTAATACACTTATAAACACTCGCCGCGTAGAAACACTGCCACATCATATCAACCGGCGAATTTTAATAGAATCATTATACAAATATCACGCAACTACCAAACAATTCCTCCAAAGAGGAGTTCTTCATTGAAACTCTCCAGCCAACTTCTTCGTTTCCTTTAATACATTCGGCCCCGTACAAACAGAGCTGTCACATTATTTCAAGCACCGAATTTGTAATAGATTCGTGGTATAAATATCCCGAAAACCGGTGGACAATTCCTCGAAAGAGGCCTCTTCATTTAAATGAGATCTCGTTTCGAGGCTGGGCCATAAGTGATTACGATTCCCGGCGGGCACCCTCTCGAAAGACTGCGGAAATATTATGTCTCCCGAGTGGCATCAGGGTAAACTCCTGGTGTTAGGACGGCGGGCGGCGTCTCCCTCTTGGGATGCAGATCCCTAATGAATGACCGTCGGAATCCCCGGCTGGAAGCTTTGTAATCGTACTCCATCGCGTGAGATGTGTGACAGGAGGAGAGGAGAGGAGAGGCGAGGCGAGGAGAGGCGGTTGGTGGATGTGCTGGGACGTGCTGGACCGGGGATGCCAGGTAAACTGTGTGTATATACGTGTAGAAGCCGTCGGAGGAAGCGGAGCGAGGGAATCCGCCAGCGGCTACATGCAAAGTGGAATAATGTTAGGCGTAGGTAAACGGCTGTTTATTAGGTTCCCTTGGCCAAACTCTCTCTCCGGACTAAAATGAGATAGGACTGTGCAACAACTGGGCCGTCGACAAAGTCGCTCTCGCACCCTTAAACGATTGCGAGCCGAGCCGAGCCGAGCCTCCTCTCTCCTTCCTTCCTCTTCGTGCCGCGGCGCCCTCCTCCAGATTCGGACTGCTTTTACCTTGGTGCGCTCGCCGCGCGTTTATCAACTATGTCGGCCGGCCACTATCAGCGAGCCGGCGAACTTGGATGGATTCGTATTCGCCGGCTTCCTCTTTCGTTATCTCGCCGACGGAATTGGCTCGGGCTTTCTTGACGAATGGCTCCAGCGAATCCTTCTCTCCCTCTTCAAATCCCCCCGTCTTGGTGGCCGACCACCCAGCTAAATTTGCATTAGTCTTTATGATCGTCTTGAGATCCGCATAATACCACGGTTAATCTTCGATTATATGCTATTCGGATTTATTTAACAGTGAGAGAAATCCGTTCGAGTCTCCCGCGGTGGTTTAAATGAAAGAGCTTGTTTTATTCTTGTCAAGATTAAACATTCAATTATTAACGCTGTATTATTGATCTTCGGAGGCATTCGAGAGGGATTATAATTTTTATATAATAAAAGCGTAATTCCTTGGACTTGGCGTAATATTTCTTGATTACGTAGTGAAAAGCAAGCAGTAGTGAGCGAGGCGGTGCTATACTCAGCTGAGGCGAATGCGAGCACAGTAACATTGAAAAGCCATTCGCGAATGTCACGGGGACAAAACGTTCTCTCGCGAAAAATGCTCGTTCCTCGTGGGAAACTGGCGGACGAGGGGGAAATTGGATTATGCATTCTGTGTGCCGTGAGAAAATATTTCCGCAGTTCTGTTTTTCCCTACGTCAACTCATTTTGCCCACTTGACTCGCGTCGCCGCGGACTCCCACTCCTCTGACTTCGCAATGTCGTGTAAATGCGTTCTCTCGCAAATGAGTTACGCGCCGCTGCTTTCCTCAAAGATCCCCACGCATTTCTCGACAGTATTGCCATTTCCTTATCAATAGTGATACGAAACACGCACCAACATATAAAAGCGAGAAATCATTCTCCCGCCAATAGATTGGATTGAAAATAGCATACAAATTCGAGGTTTCATAAAACCCTTTATTTTTATATGTAACACTTTTCACGTGCAAATATTTCAGCTGTTATTTCGCATTTTTCCCCAATAGTTGCGTTTTTGCCAGAAATGTTTTGCACCGTTATAAAATATTGGGGGGTAAAGCACGAGCGGGATTAATCCGCCTTAAATTTAAGGCGGATTTCGATTTGTTTAAAAATTCCCTCGCTACCACATTCACTCTACCTACCCAGCATTTGCATCGTAATTCGGTTAACTTTGCTGGTACGACGTAATCTGTGGGAGCAGTAACACATATATCCCCACGGTTTCCCGTTTGGATTTAATATTCGCTCTACACAGAACCGAGAAGACAGAGAAAGAGTGTATAATTTTTTTGCGGTCCGAACTGAATTCACACGCGGAATGAAACGTTCGAGTTGGCGAACATGTTCGACGGGGTTTTATCTAATCAACAGGTACCAAATTCACTTTGCTGTCACGGAGAATGCTCAACGAGCTGGAAGTTAGTAGCACCGGAAGCTCCCTGGCTAGTCGGCATAAATGCCAAAGGAGCATAAAATCGCCTGAGTGTGCGCTCGCATTCTAGCGCGCGTTCATCAAAGAATACACCCCTTTGCCCGCCGTTTCCCATTCCCAGTGCCAGCCGTCGCGCATACTCAATGCATAAACTTTCCAACTATTATACCGAAAGTAAAATCGAAATTTGTCCTAGTTGAATTTCCCCGAGCGCCCAATGGACCACTGCTGTTTCGCGTGTTGGGGGGATTCGTGCAATTTTCATAGTTATAGTTTTCGAATAACCGTGCGAAAACTACTTGTACTCAACGAATCATAGTCAGGAAATTATTCACTAATTAAGCCATCATTGCGATACTTTAGAGTTGGGAGTATTGTTCCACGAGGAAATTCCAAGTCTTGCATTTAAAATTGTATATCTGTCGAAGGGTTAACACGCGGACACTCTCATTGGGTTCACGTGTCTACCGGTTGGAAATAGCCGGAAAATGTAGTCGCCCCGGGCGAATGGGGTAGAAGGTATCGGCATCAATCAGACAGAGATCCTCGAGTTCTTCCGCCCTCCTGAATCACTGGTAAGAGGGGTTAGCGCCCGTTGCTTTTCGAGGCAATGAATTTTGCGCCCTGCTCGATTTCATAGAGCGATCCTCGAGGGCCAGCTGACTGTGTACCTATGTCTCCTCCTGCTATCTCTCCTGGTGTGTGTGTCTGTGTGTACGAGACGAGAAAGAGGATCCGGCAAAACCCTGGAGCACGATCTATGGCCGAGAGTACTTAATCTAATTCAACGACGCCTCATGCATTTAATCACGGGCTCAAAATCCCCGCCACTGCCGCCGCCGCCAGTTTGTTTTTTCACTTTTACGGAAAAATCGGGCGGGCGGGCGAGCCTGACCGATAAAGCACGACACTTCCGCATGACTCCGCTCGCCCGATGGACCAGCAGAGCCAGCCACCCCCCGAGAAATTTATATTCCTTCCGCGCGTATTCAATACCGCCGGCACTAATGCATCGCGCATAATTCCCTCTGCAAATTATAATGCCGGATTATCTGCATAAAGACGCGCATAAAGATCGCCCCTGATTCCGAAGAGTGGAACTGAATTCTGCCAGTACGTGGCGGTTGCAGAAGTGCATTTTCAGAACATTTAATTGGACCCACTTTGCTTTGTGATTCATACGCGATTCTGGTAAAGTTAGGTCGCATATGTTATTCAGATGTATTATTGTATTGACGATAATCATAATTGTACAGTTATTTACTATTTATTGTTATCTCTTCGGCCGCTAGCTTTGAACTCAATTATTCTCCTTTTCGGCCACGCTTTTATAGTTTCACATACTTTCGAAGTACTGAAACTTTACAGTATACTTAAACAGTTGAAATGACTTGACACAGGACCACAGAGGGGGTTTCCTCCTTAGTGAAACAAACTATTTCCGACAGTGATGACTCACACATTCCAGAGTCGAGTTTCCAAAAGGTCACACTGTATTCTTGGGGGGGAAGAAGCGCGGTCCATGCGTATTCGCAATTTCTATTCCTCTTTCGGTTTGGAGAGAGGGGCGTCGGCAGCGGTAAGCAGAAAACAATATCGCTGGATTTCGGAATACTGATCGGTGGTAGCGTTCGCATGTGGGCTAGCCGATATACATAAGCGCGACTATGGATCCGAGTGACGTCTCGTATTCCAGCTGCAGAGCAGACCGCGCGCACCGAGGAAAACCGTGCTTGGGAAACATGGGCCGCAGATCGCGGCAAATTAAATTCTACCTCGGCTGCATCGAAACTCCCTTTCTCTCTTTCTCTCTCTCTCTGATAGAATTCAATCCTATAATCATAGGCGACGGAGAAACGTGCCTCCGCAGTAACCCGTTTCCCAAGCACACACAACCAATTGCCAGTGTCGTTTCTCCGCCACTCGATCTTAATACGCCCGAAAAATTCGCCAAGATACCGCGCTTGCCTCCAATGATTTACCTGACTTTCACTCGAAGGCCGAGCGAGCCAATTGGTGCAGGATACGCGAATAAATTCGACCCTCTCTCACGGGAACTGCTGCTTAGCCGAGAAAAGAGAGCGCACTCGAGGGTAGCCGTAGTAAATCTTGCCTGCTTCTTTTTTTTTAAGGGGAGCTTGATTGATAAATTTAACTAGCTGTGCGAAAGATACACTGTGAGTTACGGGTGGTTTTTCGCGGCTACCAGTTGTAACTGATAATGTTACACATTTACGAGATATGATTGTAATAGATATTTTGGTAAAAAAAAGACAGGGCAGCTCAGTAAACAAGGTAATACTTGGTACATTCGGTTAGTTAAGTATGAATTTATTCGGCTGTGTTTATTGTACACAGTTGTGAGAGATTTAATTTGAATTTGGTTGGGATGGTAAATCTATGGAGAAAACGTACGAGGGGATCGGGATTTTACAGTATCATTGGTCAACCGAACCAGCGGTGTTAGCACACTGATATGTCGGCTTGCGAAAGTAGTGAGCGCCCAGGCATTAAGGTGCCACTGTCATATTTCGTTATCCGGCTGGCAAATATTGCATCAATACCGGCAGCCGCGGCGGCGCCACTCCGCGCACAAAGAGCTAGAGTAAATACGAAAACAATGATACATGTGTAGAAGTCAAACATAAGCGATTTTCGTGTTCGCTCGGCCACACCTCTTTTCCCTGGCAACTATTGTTAGGATCCCTCGAACCGAGGGTAAATAAATTCCAGCGTATTATTTGCCACTTTTCGGTGAAGGTCTCTGTCAACAGCGAGACAGAGCCGCTGTGGTGATATCGGTGTAATGAGAATCGGAAGCTGGTGAGAGATACTCGGGAATTAATCAAAATAACGAAAATTCCTCATTACGTGGTGTAGCGTGGATTGAACGTAAATTCGGCCTGTTGTACTTTCGGCAAAAGTTGCCTCAACCAATGTGGCAGGAAAAGCCTATTAAGTGGTGTAGTTAAAAATACAAAATTTAAATATTAACCAATGAAGATCTAATAAAAATAAATGCAATTTGGGAATGAGTTAATCTTATATAAACTTCAATTTCGACAGAAAGTAAGAAGTAACAATGGGATGCAAAATGAAGTAACACAGACAACACAGTAACACACGTACAATTTTACAAATATGAAAATAAATTCCACCAAGTATCTTTCTCATTGCTATAAAAAATTCGCAGAAGATAAGATCGCTTACCATTCGATAATCAGGCGGTTGTTGCGAATGAAACAGAATATCTTTCATCAGAATTTGATTATCCGGGAAGATTCACGCGCTTTCTAGCTGCTGTCGTGTTTACTAGTGGCGCGGTGGTAGTATCGCGAGAAATTGTGTGGCCTGCCGAATGATGTACCGAAGGAAGCAGCTGTTATTTTATTTGCCTCCGGTGGCAATGAAATATTCAGACGAGGAGCGTGCGAGGCCAAAGCACAATGCCGCGTGCTGCAATACGGTCGAGCGCGCTCTCATGATTTATGATTTTACGTATGCGACGATCGAGTGCCCGGTGAGCTCATGTTTCCGAGCTTTCGGCTCTCAAAGATTTATGGGAACGCGTAGAATGTGCCTCGATGCATCAACTTCCAGTCGACCCTGCCGCCTTCCCTTTCCCTCGCTCTCTCTCGCTCTCTCTCTCTCTCTTCCCACACACTAGCCGGGAGTGTACGTGCGTGAACTTTCAATTAGTTGGTGGAAATGCTCGTGGGAAACTCGGTCGCACAATTTTACATTGAATCCTTTCATCCTGCCACTTTGGCAGTGACATCTCGTGACAGGGCGACTTCGTTCCTTCGTGTGTGCTCAGACTTCTTAAAATCAGTCCTTTTCCTTCGATGAAAAAATTGATATCCCCAGACACGCTGTTGAAAAGAAGAAATTGTGTACATGTATTTGGATGTTGGTTAAATTGAACTAGTTTCGAATGTACTTTAATTCCAAGCTTCTTCAAATCTTGCAGTCTTTTTCGCTTTACAAATAAAATGGCATATAGATTTTCATGTTAAAATTCAAGTAGTTTTAAAAACACTGTATTCTATTTTATTCATTTGCCAGTACTAGTAGGTGTGATAGCGCGCTTAGAATATCCTCGGTTGCATAGCTCGGCATCAATAGGGAGCCGATAAAATTCCTGGGATCACGGAGCGCGTCGTCGCCGCCGGCGCGGAGACTTCCTTTCGAGGCGAGGAAAGTATAGAGCATCCCGGGACGCTTCCCTTATCGGTATACCGCGTGGCGGCACAATAAGACGGAAATCTGGTGGAAAGTACGGATACCATGGAACGAGAGCGAAAAGCGGCTGCTCTATCGTCGAAATAAGAGTATACAGGCCGTAGGAATAGCGCATTTTGTGGGAATAACGCTTGAACGAGCCGCTAATATGCAATACAGGAACACATTGCTTCACTCCACTCGCGCGTCTATGCCCCAACACTAACTTTCTTCGGTTCGAGCTGTTCCAGCAAGGTGAACACCTTTAAACTCATAGAGAAGCCTCCACTGCTTCGTTAAATATCTCAAGTACTATCCGCTCAGATAACGCAAACTTAACATCCTTTGTTATTAATGTCGAATTTTTTAAGAGTCTCAACTGAGTAACCTTTTGCAGCTTCGAAATAATTTTTATGCTAACGTAGGGATTGTGTAGGATCGGAAGTGCTTTAGTAAGAAATACTTTATTTGTTTTTAGTTAGACGTAACATTTAGTTAGACAAACGATAAAGCGTTTTGAAGGCATTTATTCAATGTATCTCAAAAGCAGATACATGTATAAAGGGAGAAACGAGTGTATGTGAAAGGTTGGAGGAGTGAGTGAAAGTTAGGAGACAAAGCGGGGATAGGAAGAGTTGAATTTGCGTGAAGACACATCTTTGTCTTCGCTGGTGGCGTCTATCTCTGGCTGTCTGAGCTTGTAACTAGTATTCCTACAGGTACCGTGTAGTTTCGACGATCTGGGGAAGGCGCTTCCCAGTTTAGTTTAAGGGTCTGGCATGTCTTCCGCTTTGGAGACAGGCCGCGCCATCACGCAAGTGTCCGAGTCGTTGTTCTTCAGCGGGGACATTACTTTTGCCGCGTGCTCGACTTGGCATTACTTGGCTTCTCGCGGCCAACATCAATTACAGGGACAATGACAAATGTCCCGGCATTGTTGATTCGGCTGCAGCTATCGCCCGCTTGAACTTTCAGCTTAACACTTTCGGCTGCGCCCGCCAGACGCATTAAACCCCCAACCCTCCTCCGTCCCCACTCCCCACTCTCCGATACCGTTTCATTGAATTTATCCGTCGGGCACGTGCGCAACTCTCGCCTTTTAATCACCGGGTTAAAAGGCGTTCCTGGTCAATAGAGTCTCTTGCGTTCGCCGCCCGAACAAAGGAGCTTTATGCGAATACGAGCATGTTTGCCTGGCAAGTCCGCTCTTTCGCTTTCATTGTTAAAGCAGATTTCTTCTTGTACAATCTCGAGATTATTATTCCATGCCCAATCTTCCCGACAAAGCACAACTTCTCCTTCATCTATCGTAGATTTTTATTTTAGATTTAAACGACTATAAGATTAAACCTCGTACAATCCTTCTCAAATTTATTTATCACATATTAAATAACCAATCTATTATTCGGCGTACTTATTGTTAGCTGATGAATAATTTGCAGTAACTTACCGGGGTATCTTTTATCGCGGACGTGTGGCGATAAGGTCAGAATCGCATCTACGTTTCATTTGTGCGGGAGTATGTGCCTCGGGCAGGTTTGAGCGATGCAGTAAGGGGTTGGTCGGCCCTTCCGGAATCGGCTGGTCTGAAATTCGCTATTGCTGGGAATATCGTGCGGGCTGTGTGATGGTCGGCAAAGGAAAGGAAGGGAAGGGTCGTGTGCGGAGTGGGAAGGCAGGAGAGCGGCGGCGGCGGCGTTGCGCGCGGTAGAGTCAGTGCAGACAGTAAAGTTCCTTCTTTGTCGGACTGCCGGTCTGCCGTCCGCCACCGGTGAATAGCGTGCCGACGGCAGATGGACGGGTTAAATTTGCATGGGCGCTTGTCTGCGTTTCCAATTTCACGCATGCACACATTCAACGCTACCGATAATAAACGGCGCCAGTTTTGGCATAAATCAAGGCCGCGAACCCTCTCCCTTCGTCGCTGCCGCGACGCGAAAACCATGGACACCACCAGCTCTCTTCGCGTTTGCTAGTTGTCGACTCCCTCGAAAAATAAGGCCTTGCTTGCCTCTCTCTTTCTCTCTTTCTCTCTCTGGCCGCGCGAACCTTCCACTGCTAAACAAACAGCCGCGCCACTATTAAATTTACCTCCCCCGTTTTGTTAATACAGACCCATATTTTTACTGCCCTCGTTAAAACTTACTATGCTTCGTTGACGCAACCAATTCTCCTGTGGCGACAGTCGAGTAAATTACGGAAATTCATAGAAGTCCATTTAGCCTTTGGCGAACACGATTATTACAAGATTTATATTCTGTCACAAGATCCAGTCTTGAAAATTTGTATTCTTTGTATGGGAAATCGGAATTATCCAGTTTAGAAAGTTATTACAATGTTATAGAACATTGTCATTAAAAGATACCCAAAGATTTGTGCACAAGTATTTCTGATAGGAAGAAAACATAGTACGATTTTTTTCACATCCCACGCACAGTAACTTTCACTGTCAATGAATGCCGAGAAGGATTGGCTGACCATAACAACCCTCGCTCTTGACTGACGAGTTTCTCCCTGACGGGGGGCAGAGCAGACCGATAGACTTTATTTTCCTCGCTGCTAGTATGCTGGCAAGTGGCTCGCGCGTCTCGCTCTCCTCTTTTCCGGATACAGATTCGCCGTGCGCGCGCGTCCCCCCTCGCCCTTCATCGACAGACGGATTAATCCGACGTCGAGAGCTAAACAAGCAGAAAGTATGCCTACCCACCTGCGCGCACGTGCCTCTGCGCTTCTCAACTCTTCAGCAACGGCGGCCGGCAGTGAGAGATGAAATATCTGTAACATTTCAGGATTTCAACTGACTGGGGGTTGCCAGGGCCATAATCCTCGCGCCGCGCCGCGCCGCTTTCCACTCGGAAGTCTGAATTTGAATAGCACGGCTTATTAAGATCCGTGTGTTTCGTGGCGACTGCGACGCCCTCCGACTGCGGATCGCACGCTGCCGATTTTAGAGCATTATGCATCGTTAGTACGGATTTCCCACTTTTTCGACGTAAGCCGCCACCGTTTTCGGGGTGCGCGTCCTCCACCACTTATAACGCACCTGAAATGCTCTCGAGCTTTTGCCTGACAAACAGGACTGATTAGACTGTCGGACGCTGGCAAATCATCCGAGCCAGATGCAGTTGGACGGTTCCTGCTCCACCTTATTTCTTTGAATGCCTGATTATACCTCTAACTATGCCGAGATGAATCTTCCTAGCTCTTCGTTTTTCCAGCAGAAAAACAGTTGCAAGTACACAGAATTTTTCTACTGCAGAATGCAAAATTCAAGGGAAAAATCCTATATTTGCAATATTATAATAATAAAAACAAATACAAAATTCTTTAGTACATGTACCTTCACGAACTGCTGGTTCGTACGAATTTCATAGGAATTATGTTTACGGGCCGTGTAACAGTACCGTTTGCCATCGCGCGATTTCGATCGGGATTCAAGCGGCACTGGCCGGAAGTCATTAAAAGCCAATCGAACACGGGGGGTACGAAAAAATGACGCCTGTGACAGGCGTGAAGAGCGCGGATGAGGAGGTGGGCGGCGGTAGGCGGGGAGGGGAATTAGACTCTTCGTTAGCACGATCGCGCTAGTCACGCTCGGCTAAATAGCAGAATCAATTTCGCATTTATGAAACGTCGACAAAATTCGCCGGGCGATGCTTCTGGGCTTCCGGGCTGCTGCTACTGCTGCCGGCTGCGCGTACGTGTGTTTGTGTATGTAGGTGGGCGCTTGGCAAAGTGTGTGTTTCTGGGCTTGTGTGCGGGCGTGTTTACTGTGCAAGCAGAATTTTCGCGGTTACCGTATCAATGGATGGGCACAATACGCGGCCCCTCATTAACGTTTTATGATGATCCAGCTGCTTCGAAATGTGCCATCGCTCGCGCGATAAATTCGCAGCCGGCGCGCGCGTTGTGCGCGCTCGGCTTTAACATTAAAAAAGAAAGCTGGCGGCTGCTGCTGCTGCGCGCTGCGCCGCACCGCCCCTCTGTTTCATCGCGTTATAATGCGTTCAAGCTGGCCGAGCGATTATGCACCGCTGCCCGCTATAACTACCGGTCATTCAGATCGCCTGGTCCATTGCCTCTCTCGCTTAGCCGCCCACTTTGCATTCGCGCTCCTCCACCCACTCGCCAAAGTTAGTTAGCCGATTACTTTCACCGCGAAGATCGCCTCTCCCGAGCACCGCGAACGACCGACCGTCCGGCGGCGAATCGAGCCATCGCTGCGCCACCAAAAACCACCCGTTCAGATCTCCTATCTTCACTTGCACAGGGAGAAAGAGAGAGGCAGAGTTTCCTTATGATTTATCTGTGTTCAGGGGGAAGTTCTGAAACATCCTCTTGCTATCTTGTTTATGTGCTTCTCGCTGAAGTATGTACTCTCCTAGCGAGAGTAGTTAGTTACCGATTGGACATTTTCTATCAGTTCTTTTTTTGTATTGTCGTTTGTCTTTCGCCAAGCGAAGTATTGACAAATTTGCACTTATTTGCACGATACAAATTTGAATATAATTCCAATAATAATAATTATTTGAATAATTCCGGAATAAAGAGCGTGATTCAACGTCCAAGGAAATAAGAGGGCGCAGGATCCATTTACATCTTCCATTCAGAAGCGCAGCGGTATTACGTCACTCTGATTAGACGTACGTATTCCGCGCGTGGAGGGTATAACGCGTGCACGTTCGCATAATGCATCCAGCGTGTCAGTTAGCCGGCAAATGGGAAGGTCAACGTCGGCGAAGTAGAATCCTGGACAATTAGGCGTCCAATTTTCAGGATGTCGTGGCCGCCGAGTATATTAGCATGATTCGCGGCCTGTGTGCAACCTTGGCTGGATGACGAACGCACTAATGGGAAGTGACAGCAGCTAATTAATTAGAATCAAATGCAACTCTCGCTCTCCTCTCTCCTCTCCCTCTCCCGAGCAGCAGTCTATTCCATCCGGCATAGCGGCGCTTGTTACAGTACACGGCATTTGATACAGCTCGGGAGTGATTAAGCGCTTAGGTATCCAGCAAATCCCGCGCGGCATCTCCCGTCCGAATTTATGCGTGTCCATCTGCCAGATATGAGTTCTAAAGTCTTCCGATACTTTTTATTCGGACAATGATCTTGGCGAAAGAAAGAAATACGGTGTTATTGAATGTCTTTCACCAGGAGTAGAATTATCAGTAGTAATTTTTTGTATCAATGTTCATGATAACATATTTTCCCGTTACTTTAATTGGCAGGGTTCTTTTAGTATTAAAAATAGATAATAATGATAGGAAGTTCCCTAATTCAGTAAGGGAACATTAATAAATATATCTAACTTATTCTACTCGACAAATAAATCGTCAAGAGTTCCCATCTTTTAGACGTTCACTTAAGAATCGATTCCAGAAAGCCTGCTATTTATTACTCCCCGGGGACTTCACTACGCTCTCCGTGAAACTCAAAATTAAGATCACGCTTCGTTAATTAGCCCGAACATGCATGTGTGTGTGAGAGAGTGAGGCGATAGATTCGGTGGAAACTGCTAAACAGGCTATTAGTAGCAGCTGTTACATGACATCGGCATGTCTTGGCCAGTATTTGATGTCGCGGATTACGTTATCCCTTCCGTCGGCCGGCCATCTATCTCGAGCACACTCCCTTCGACATTCGCACCTCACTCTCACCCCGCTGGCAGAGCCCGGTGCTCCCGGCAGTCTCTCACTCTGCCAGCCGAGTGGCTGATCTCGAGGCCCATCAGCCATGGATGGGGCTGTGCTGTGCGCTGCTGTATCAAGCTGGTGGACCTAGCACCTACCAGCTAGCCTGCTCTCCGGCATTGCGTGCATCCCTCGAGGCTCCACGGGCGTCTGATTAACTCGCTATGAAATTATCCGGCGACTTCGAACCCCATCCCAGGAAGCTGGCGGAGAAGCCTCCGAGAGGAGGGTTCAAGCTCCCCTCGCTCTATCCGTAGAGAAGAGCGAGCGAGCGAGTGAGAGAGAGAGCGAGAGCGAGTCATCGTAACTGTTTCACACCCCATAACCTGGGCTAGCACAGCATCCCACCCGGAGAGCTCGCCGGAGCCTCGGGCGCGAATCGGCTACATCCTGGTGTTAGGCGCTCCACTTGCAGCTACAATTCCCACATGGCGCGCACAAGGTGAGCTAGATGGAACACGGGCTATCCCTGGATCAGGTGCACGGGATCCCGTGTACTCCAGCGATCGCGGCTAATTTCACTCGGAACTTGCGGCGGCTAGGCTTGTAATGCCTTTTTATGCTCCGTTTCCTCTCTCACTCTCCGATGAATTACTCCTATTGAATCGGCGAAAATTGTATTCCTCTGGCTCTCGAATTTCTCTGCGTTCTGAATATCGTAGATATTTTTGAATTACAGTTTCTAGTTATTAACGAATGAATATTGAATTAATTGGATTACTCGATGGTAGTTCAGTTATATTTGATTTTGAACCTCCAGAATAGTTTTCTTGGAGTAGGAAGTCGGGGTTTCTTCTTAGTAAAAAGATTGGCTTAATGGTTGTCTCGGGCGATCCCTTTAAGGCTTTAAGGGCCGACGCTTTCCCAAGAGGCTCGGAATATCAGGGCGACCGTAACCATTGAGACACGTAGGGACGATCGTCGCCTATGCCATAGACGTGCGAGCCAGCCGCTTGCGGTGGAATATGTTCGCGGCGAGTATGGTGAACCGGAGTCAAATGCATACCGTATTGATTTTAATATCCTGCCGATGCGATGTGCAATGGACGATCGCTAATCACCGAGGAAGTTGGCTGATCAGGCGAGACTGGGCTGCTTCCGGGTGAACCCGGAACCAACGGGAATTCGCCTCGCACCTACTGCTATGTCCGGTATGGGGAAGTTGGGGTTAGGTGGGATCGTCGGGTTATAGGAATGACACAAAGCGTTGGCCAGCCAGTTGAAGGACGTCAACGTCAAGTTTGACGTCTGTCAGCTGACGCCAAAGAGGCACGCTTTCCTGCTGCGTTCGTAAGCGCTTCCCAAGTATTATTGGGCACCTGTGGCTGAAGCACTCAGTGCTTCTCTCGTCGATCTTTTACCGGCTAAAGTATTCGTTGTACAGGGTGAGTCACTTGCCTTTGAATCAGCACGTTTCTACCTGTTTCTACCTGTCTGTACCTGTTCATACCCTCGCGTGCGATTTACATTAAAAAAAAATGTTGAGCTAGGGCCCTGAAATTTATATCACATCTTCCTTGATGCAAGGGGAGACTCCCCACCAAATTTCAGCCCCGGAAAATGTCGGGAAATCCAAAAAATATGGGAAAAACTGAAAATTCCGAAAAAATCGAACTTCAAAGGCAGTTTTTTTAGTGTTTTCGGTAGAAATGCGGACTTTTTTCGACGGATTTCTTGTTTTTTATCCGTTTTCATTCGTAAACTATCGATTCCTGAAGAAAAAACCCGAGTTCGGGGAACTTCGAAAAATCGTGAAAAAATCTGAAGGGGTACCCCTTAAGAAAAATTTGCCGAAAAAATAATTTTGAACCAGGGCTTTGAAATTTTTATGGTATCTTCCTTGATGCAAAAAAACATTACCCACCAAATTTCAGCCCCGGGAAAGGTCGGGAAGTCCACCAAAAAAAATAAAAACCGTCAAAAATGAGCAAAAATGGACTTTTCTGGACGGTTTTTCGACCCGTTCTCGTTGCAAATCCAGACTTTTTTTCACGGATTCTTTGTTCTCTATCCACCCTGATACGAAAACAATCAAAATATCCCGGGTTCGGCCGATTTTGAGAAACTTGAAAAAATTGAGCATTTCCGAGGGTCGAGAATAGGTGAAAACCTAAACTTTGAGCTAGGGCTCTCAAATTTATATTACTTCTTCCTTGACGCAAGGCCACATTCTCCTCCAAATTTCAATCCCGGGGAAGGTCGGGAAGTCCACCAAAAAAAATAAGGTCTTGGAGAGTTCTGATTCAAAGGCAAGTGAATCGCCCTGTACATACATCCTTGAAAATAGAACGCTGAATTGCGATATAAATAGTCGATGAAAACAGCAGTAATGTTATCGAAATATAAACCGATGAGAAATTGACAATTTTCCCTTCGGTCAAATGAACCCTTTGCATGCAATCAAGGCTACTATTCAGTTGTCGATGCGTTTGTTCGTTGCAGTATTCAGAGGCCTAATTGTAGTTGACGCGCAATTCGCGAGCAAAGTGTCAAGGGTTGATACAGATGTCGATTTATTTTGAACTAGTCACTGGGAGAGGTTAATTTTTCACATCGGATGACCCTGCGAATTATTGGAAAAGCTGTCCGATACGCGGAGATCAATAGTGCGCCTTATTTATTGGCGCTTCGAGTCGAGCAGGTTCAATCTAGTGTGAAATAAAGAGCGGATGCTAGTCGCGGTTAGCTTTTCTCGGGGATAATTGAGTCGGCTGGAATGGAATCACGAAGAGTTGCCCTGTCTCTGTTACACGAGACGCAGATATCTGCGGCATTGTCGTTGGCATGAATGGCATCCGGAGTATTAGATTCTCGGGGGTTTTATGAATTCCGGCATAGTATTGGCCCGCCGCAAACGAGCCAGCTTGAAAACCGGGCTCTCATCTCTGACTCCGCTGATGTTCTTTCCTACTTAGCAAAAGCGGCTCTCTTCAACGGTAACCAGAACACTCGCAATTGGCACACAAACATTGTGCAGCTTGAGAAATACTCCTTTCAAAAGCCTGTGGAAAACAGTAGACTTTGAAAGCTGTGGATTGAAGAAAGGAATTAAGAATTTTCGCATCGGCAAAGTTGAAACAAAGTTGCCCGGAGCGGCGGTGGAAATTCTTCGAATGTATTTTTCTATGAATTCCGGTAATTTGTAGATTTGTTGCAATAGTTGGATGAAACAATTTTAAAGAAAGAAGGAGTGTTAAATTGAGTTTCTCTGAGGGCGAAGCTATATCCGGTTTTAACAGGGGCGTTTCAAGTTGGCACACGGCGAGGCGCGCATGAATTTTGTCGGGCTGTCGACCGATGAGCGCGCGATAAAACCAATGCCGACAGCGTGTTTCCAGTTTTATGGGGTGTCGACTAAATGGGCGACGCGGGCCTTAATAATTCTCGCGCGAACGATACGCCAACAGAAGCGAGAGAAATTTACTGGCCCGAAAGAATTTTCATTCTGTGCATTCCAGGGTTTCGACGAATTCTGCTCGATTGAGTTGATTTCGTTTCGCAAGAGAAAAGAATTCCCCAAGCATTTTCGAAATTATTGACCTACGCAACTATGTTCTATTAAAAATAGAATAGATGGATTTCTCGAAGAATTTCCTATTAAAAATAGAAAATTATTACGTTCTACCTCAATCTCGGGTACTGTAAAACCGGAAAGTCAAATTAGGAGTTTCAATTAAAGCGACTGGCATGAGTTTCGAAATGAATTCTTACTCAAGGCAAATGCAAAGGGCAGAGTTTGCCGCATCTTAATTAACAAGCTCGTTCAAAAGAACGAAGTCGTCTTTGGTGGAACTATTGCGGTTAGAACAATTCGAGCTGTTAGACAATGCCGGATTGCAGTAGCAAGCAAGCCGTTCATTCTGATTCGGGTGAGGCCGAGGGCTAGCAGTATGAGTTTTGTAACTGTTAGTTGATCAAGTTAGAGAAGGCAAATTAAGACGCAAGAGAATGGCTTGTTCAAATTTTGACAGTGCGCGCCGCTAACTAACTGGCTGTATAACTAATTGTACATGCTGTCCCTCTTATTCAGATATGTATGCACTCTGCCAGTCTCTCTCGGGCTAGCACCACTCTAGTCAGTTAGACATACGAATATTAACCTCGCCAAGAATATTATTTCTCCTTTGGATTTTTCCTCCCTTCAATACAACTCTCCTAATTCCAGTATATTCTACTTGCATTAAAGAGTAGAAATGAACTCTTAAATTTATTATACTCTTTAAACACTAGAAATGACATACAAGTTCGGAAAAATTCTCGAACCGAAATCACGAAACAACTGGTTAGCTAAGCTTGGAACTTAAATAGGCAGGCAGGAAGTTTATGGTTTTTCATATTAATTATCACTGGGACCACAATGAATCTTTTAGCTTTTCTGGTTTAGCAGGAGAGTGCATGTATCCCGGTTCTACATTGCGCGAAGGTAATCCCATGGCGCAACGCCTTGCGAGCTTAACTTTTGAGCTATTAAGTTTAAGCAGCTTTCAGTAGGCCACCGCAGGCCTGCGACACTAATAGGATGTATTCGGCCTTGCCAGCACAGGCAGGTGATGCAAATCCAAATTGAGTTCATTATTTCGAGCAGCATTTCACTGTCTCCTTTACTGAAGCGCGCTAAAAACGAACAAGTACCAAGCAGCGAAAAAATTAAATAATTTGTATTCCGATATCGGATTTTACTTTACAAACTGAGAGTTTGCGTTGATGTTCTTGAGATGAAACGATGCTGTGGGAGAGCATTCGTGGTTTTGAGGAGATTTGGATTTGTAATTTTCCGAAACTGTTTACGCTGTTAGTTCGTAGTCAAACATCGTTAGAGGTCTTGTCGTGTGTCTACTTAATCCCTGCGCTTTCTGATTGCAGAATCAAGTTTACCAGCAAGGTTAAGGATTCCCTTTAAGACCTGATTGGGCGCCGTGCATGTCCGAGCTCGTTGACTCACAGGTGAGCTTACCTCGTTCACTACTCAAGGTTTAAGGACTTAACTTCGTCCGATCCATTCGATTCTTATTTCTCAGCTGCTGTGCTTTGCCACAATTACCAGTAGATTCACTTTCCCATTGATCATCTTAACCAATTACATCCTTAATCCTTGAAAAATTAATCTTAAAATCGACTCGAACAGTACATTCCAATAATATTGTGTGCCAAGAAACAATACTAATTATAACTACAAAAACAACCTGAAATACTATCAATTTTTCAGGAATTGACACAATACTGTTTCTAGTTTGAACTATTGTCATTTCTTTTATTCTGGCGCGGTTAAAAAAAAGTCACAAGAAAGCCGAATGAACGTCGAGTATCGACGTGCACCTTCATCCCGACTATTGTCGGTACGCATTGATCAGGAGAAATAATCGGGCTGCCGATGGGCGAAGTGGAATTTAGGGGATTGGGGACTCGTAATCGCAGGGCCACTCGAGCCTCTTCGCCGGGAAACGCAGTGGGCGGTGAGGGGGGGCAGGCGCGCGTTTTCCAACGGGAGGGTGAAGCAGCAGTCGCTGTTTAAAATTCAAACGTGAAGTACCCAGACAGAAGCATAAGAGGGCAGGCATGCGTGAATGACGGTGCGCTAAAGCACCGGAACCGAGTTTTCGGAGTAAAGCGGGGTTTATGTTCCGCGTGCACAAGCGACGCCTCCGCTAAGTGTTTTATTGTCCTGGCGTCGAAGAGGGGGCATTAAAGGAAATTTCGCCACCCCTTTTTATCGTCGACCCTCCCCGCCGCTTTTAATCCCAACTTGCGCATCTTACTGTCACCTAAGCCAACATTCAATTACGCGACTCGCTCGCTCGTACCATAAATTATAACTTCGCCCGTGTTACATTTCGCGAGAATTCGATTTCCGATAAGAATACTGAATAAATCCTCCGCGTGAGAAGAGCTTCCTTTCAATGTACATATAAAAGTTACTTTTCTAGTTACATGGTTGGTTGATCCACTGAGTGGTTTCCCATTAGCCATTACGATATTCCTGATATATCAGTTTTTGTAAGGGTGGGGGGTGGTGAGTCGACTGGCGGGCTGCTTCAAAGAAAGCGTAATTAATCCTGCCAATGAGAGGAAGCAGACGGTCGCTTGGAGATTAAACGGCGAAGGGCAGAGAGCAAAGACTCATTAAGCGTAATCGTATTTAATAAAGCGAAGCGGGTGACGATAAGGATCGATGTAGTAGTGAGAGGGAGAGGGAGAGGGCGGCGGGGGCGGCGCCGGTGTGACACGGGTGTTTTTATTCCAGGGGAAATTTGACTTGGTTCGGCGAGGAGGCGGAGGAGGGGTGGGGCTCGATTCGGGGGCAATTGCCGTGGACCTCGGGGTGGTGTTCTCGGGTGGGTTCCAGTATTGGATTACGATGGAATGATTGTACTCTTAATTAAAAGGGGTGGAGCGCCAGGCCATTCGCGTCTCCGCTAAAGGGATTAACTTACTGAATCAGAGTTATGACCCCATTGTCAGTCACGATCATAAACCGCGCTCGCGTGATATTCGATATCGATCCATCGCGTCCAGCACCGCGCGCCCCCTTTTTTTCATTCCCCGAAGCGAATCACCTATCTTATTGATACTCGGGCGCGAAAGCATTCGGCGAACTCTGATTCGATAGAGCGTAAGTACCAAGCGGGCTAGGAAAGAAGATTCCTCGGAACGTTGATATTAATGCTGTTGTCTGTATTCATCTCTAGTGGGCCTGCGAGGTGTAAGTTACAATGAGGGAGCGTTCCTAGTGTTCTGCATCGTTCCAATGAAAAACTTATGAGCTTTTATCCTCTGTCGTTTCAGCCACCCTTTCGAAAGACAGAATGAGGCATCGGGGTTAGGGTGGAGGAGCAAGCCCCCGTCCAATGCCCAGAGAATTCACTTCTCCGAATTTGCTGGGGGAGATTTTTATTAACCCAGCCTATCACATTAGACTGATAAAACATGCATGGAGTATTGAATTATACCTTCTCCGCGAACGTACCGGCAAAAGAGTAAATAGATTAGGTCGGGTCAGTCCTTTAATAATAGTTCTTCGTGCAGGCACAAATCTTTATTAATCAAATTTCGTAGGTGGAATGCAGGACGTTGTGTTTGGTACAATTCTCGTATTTGCTGTGTTTCGCGTTATTTGTAGACATACGTAGGAGGATCCGCCTCGTGGCTGAAGGAAGCAACCGCAGGAAATCCAAGTACTCGCGGCGGGCTCTTTGTCCGGATTTCTTTATCTCGTTAAGAACATTATCAGACCGTGAAAGGGGGTGGCGGCTGGATGGGGCGAAGGGGTGGGGCAGTAGTAGAGGCAGTCGAGGCAAGCAGCGCGAGAAACCAAGCAAGCTCTCCTCCGTGTTTCATTAGCAATCGCAATTAAGCAGCGCTCGGCTGCATCAGTGGCCGGCTGGCTGCTTCCTTGGTGGCGTACTTGCGCCCCTGGTCAGTGGCGTAATCAGTAGCTTAACTCTTAGTTCGCGTAATGTCAGTTTCCCTTATTAACTGCGCGCCACCGCCTTACTTAGGATTTCGAGATCAGAATTTACCTTTCTCTAATTATTAGGCGCCGGCGAAAGTTCCGGATTACCGGGCGACACTCTTAATTAGAGAGATTTCTTTAACGAGACCCAGGAAGAATCTCACTCTTTGGTGTATCCCTCTTTGCTTGTATACTTTCAAGCCAGCTTCCTGGCGACCTTTCGAAGATTGCGCGTGGCTTGCGTGCAATAATTCTATGTCTACCGAGGATATTAAAGAATTACACTTTTGCAATTCAAATTGGAATAAACGACGGAGGGAATAAGTTCGATAAAGTAAAAGCATCTCGCTCGGGGCGAGGAAAGAAATTGATGCAATATCTTGGCAGCACAAAGGGCATCAAATTCCAACGAGTTTTAGCTCTCGGAGTTTCAAGGGAGGCGGAGGAGGAGGAGGATGAGGAGAGGTTGGCTACGCCACTGGCGGCGGCATGTCGGGAAGTAAAGAAGCGAAGGAACAAGCTTGGAAAGTGGAAAACCACGAAAAGAACGGTGAGAAGGGAGAGAGAGCTGCTAGGCGCGTCAGGCCGTGCGAACTTGTCGGACGAACGCTATCAGCGAAAAGGGGTAAATACTTTAGCCCAGTTGGCTAACGCGGCTTCCTAAGAAAGAAAGACGAGGAGGGAAGAGGGGAAGGGAGGAGAGGGTGAACAAGGAACATCGTGAGAAATCGATGGTTAATGGACGAAGTTGACACCGTTACAACGTAGCCGCAACATTGCGAAACTGGCTACATGCGTTTCACTTAGGCCTCTCATCCTTCCGTGTTTCCAGCATCCCACCAGTCCCAACAACCCTTTGCGAAAGCGTGTCTCTATCATCCGATATCTCTGCCAACTCGTTCCTACAACGAGATACGCGTTCAGCCTTGTTCAGCTGGCCCCCCTCCTTCGTTCCTATAGCAACTGGGAATTGCCAGTGTCATCTTGCGATATAGTATAGTTCCCTAGAGAATTTCGGGAATGCTAAACTTGCCCAGATTACCAACTGTATTATAGCTTTTAGGATTGAGCCGGGCTGTTTTGGTAATGTTCGCCTGGCTATTCCGGACAGCTTTTTCACCTTGGACGCGTCGACTGGCTAACACTCCGGCGAAGCGAACTTTAACAGTAGAACGAGGAAAACTTCGATTTTATGTAGTCAAGTGTTGCACACGTGCAAAACTTTGAAATTGCAGTGGTCTACTGTAATTGTGTATTTGTTTGTGTTCTTTACTGGATGAAGGTGGTTGTCGCGCGATAATAGTATAAAAAGTTTATGAAAGTAGAAGAAATCTAGAATTCGTGATTCCAATGAGTTCAATTATTACAGTGTACTTAATGAATACTCAAGTTTGCAGTAAAAAGCAACCTTGTGTATAACATACTCGTTTCCCCAAGTCCAACCACTCGAGGGATTATTTTACTATGGCAAAATGTACTCTGGTCGAATGGGCGGAAGTAGAATTTGCTGAGGGAGCTCTCCATTATGTTGACGTGTGTGGTGGAGAACGCTACGGAGTTAATTATTCGCGTTTCTATGACTTCGAAACGAATCAATCCCGAACGATAGCAGTTCGGCAAGCATCATCCTTCGTTTGAAAGGTTAACTAGGAGTGGGGCAATCAGGGGCCTAAGAGAATTTGGCGAACGAGTGTCCGGAGCGTTGAGTCAATTTTCGTGGCGGGTCCGAAACAATTTCAATGTTCCTCGGGCGATTGGATTAAGCCTCTGCATATCTGGAACTTCGTATTACATTTCCGGGCTTGTTTGTTTGCCCTCTGGCCCTTGTTTCGAATGGCGTTCTCTGACGCGCCCACGCCCACCACTCTCAATCCTACCACGATTTGTCCCGCGACAAATGCAATTGTCCCCTTATTTCTTCGGTAATTGCGAAATCGAGTGATGAAGCTGACCGGTAGCGACACTCCGGATTCCCCGCCTCCCTATTGCCAATAGGTTCGTTTCCCTCTACCTCCGCGTTTCCCAATGTCGATGCCAACGAGTGATGAACGTTGCTTGAAAGCTTTTTAGTATTGCAAGTACTCGATACAATTAATATATCAAAAATCACTGTTTTTCTTTTCTAAATTCTTATATATTGCATCTTCAAAATCACGTATTTCATCTACTGAATATTCAATTCTCCTTCGAATGAAGATTCCGATCGGATTATTCGAGTAAAGGTTGGTCGACAATCGTACTTGCATCATAAATTCATTGGTTGGCCCGGAGGCAATCATTACAGACTGCGGCACTTGATTTCGCCGCCGGTTAATGGCTCTTAACGAAACAGTGTGCCGGTGCGGCCGGTGAGCCGAGCTTTGTTGACTTAAAAACCATCTCGCTCCCGCTTAATTGAAGCCTCCATTACCCAGTGGGCACGAATCCCCTTCGGCCGATCGATCTATCGCACGTCGAGGAAGCCTGATTTAATTGCGCCCCGGCCAGTAGTATCTCTGGCGGCGAGACGGGGGGGGAGGGTGATTGTTAGGCAGAAGGTAGGACGTAAGATTAAATGAGGTTTACCCGAAACGAGAGTCTCGATTTTATCGTTCGATCCTCTCCGCGAGAATCCACCCTTCCCTCGCTTACTACTTTCACCCTCGTCTTCACTTCTACCTCCCCTTCTTCTTCTCCTTCTTCTTCTCCTTTCCCGCGCGCTCGTGTTCTACCAACGAACGTTTTACCTAGCAGTAAGTATGTAATTTCGGTTCGAGTGGAATTTGCATTTTTCTTTTGGCCTCTACCGGCGCGTACGAACACGAGAAGCTGCTATCTGAATAGTTGCATCGCGCTCGAGGAGAATATCTCGCTCCTCGAAATTCTCGAGCTCTCTATCTCCCGGCAGACTGCTCCGGCGCCGCGCGCCGCGCCGCGCCGCGCCGCGCGATCTGCCGTGGATACCTTCAGCCATCTCGCGTGCAATTTATTTCCTGATATCGAAGATACTCAAGTAGCGCGATGTACCATCGGGATCCGCCGCTCCCTCGAGGCTTTTGTGTTTGTATCTACTTCGCCGCCCTCAGCATAGCAGCTCGTCTACAGTCACGTCTCCTTCTTCCTCCCCTGCTTTTTTTCCCTACTGCCAGATAGTCGGCCAGTAGATCAAAGCTCGATGCCTATCGAGTGTTGCGCTTCGACGGTTCGATGATATAAATGATTAAGTATATTTCGAGTACGCGCACCCTCCGATATGGAAAAGGTACGATTTGTGAGGATATTCTCTCTGAGAATACAGGATTTCATGCAGATTTCATGCAACTCTGCTTCTACGATTATCTGACTAGTCTGTTTCCGATGGATTATACTGTCTGCACATCGTTCAGCTTGATATATTATGGGCGCATGTTAAATTCATTTGTGTCGTATTCAATGTTTCAAGAGAAAATGTGTTGCCTTTTATTTATTATATTTTAAGTGCATCGAATGAAAGATAGACTTTTTACTCTTTGTCGTGGATAATTCTTGAGGATTGCGAAAGAATGGAAAGTATTAAATGCGTAGAATACAACTAGGATAACTATTATTACTGTATTAAAAGTTAGCCGGTATCTTGACAGCTGTAGGGTTCTGCACATACTTGTGCGAGGGACTCTGAGCCTTCTATTATCCTTACAGCGAACAAGTACAAACTAGCAGGTTCAAACCATTGAAACTAGATCAACTGCTTGAATTAAGGAAAAAGGAGTTGGGCGGATCCCAAGGCGAGCATACTCGAGTAACTTACACTACATACTAATTTGACTTTCGAGGGAATCTTAGGAAATCAGGCACAATGATCCAGTTCGGGCGGGGCTAAAGTTGAAGAATTAATCGAACTTCCGAGGGAATTCTCTCTGGTTTTCGAGAACTCCACTTCGCCGGCTCGCCCGGAAGTAGGTCCTCCTCCTTCGAGCTCTCCTCCTCTCCCACTCACTCACTCACTCACTCATCCTAGCAAGCTCCGGCTAATTTTCGATCGGTTCGCCGTAGTTACATTAATTAATTAAGCCAATCGCGAGGCTTAACTTGGCGCGAGTGAGCGAGAAAGTCTCAGCTTTGATCTCTCAATAGCCGAGCGGCAAACTGATCCGTTGTAGCGTGGCCGTGCGAGTTGCAAAGTTCGCCGGAGTATCACGGCGAACGCCTGACGTGCTCTCCGAGAAGGTGTCGATACTGTCTAACTATCGAACTCGAGGCAGTCTTAGCCACGCGAAAAAGTTCCCTATTATTTAGCAGTGTTACTTGATATCCCACCAACTCTCCTAAGTTTCCGACACTTAGCTCCGCTCATTCATAATAGCCAGTCAAACTCACGGAAACCGCGCCAAACTCAACTTTGAGTTGCAAGTTCAACTCGTCCATGCAAGAGAAATAATATATGTTCCAGTGTCTTAGAATCTTTGTAATACAACTTGTATTCTAGAAACGGGCATTAATATCTTTTTTCGAAGTGCGATTCTAGTTCATCGAGAAGTTTCATTTCAGTTGAAAACTAGAGTTTCATTCGGTCTCGTTTTGCCATTCCTTGCCAATGCCTCGTCGAACTAGAAGTTTGACAGACGAGATTTGTAGACACGATAGATCTACCTGCTCGATGCTACCGGCTTCCCAGTTAGAGTAATGGATTCCCTGATAGCGGCAAACGAAATCTAATTTTTACGTGGGAAATCAACTCTTCGAGACAGACCCTTGAATCGCGAGGCTACCAATCACGTTTCCATTATTTCTCAAGTTAAATCGATCTTTGATTGCTCGATCATTTGTCGAATTTACTGCATTATATTTCTTTTACAGAGCTTTCAATATTTGATGAAAGAAGGTTTAAAACCCGTCAATTATTTTTACTTATACTTACATTATTAAAATAATATCAGAACTCTAGTTAATATTAATCACTCAATAAGATTGTAAGAGAGGTCCAACTCTTACAGAAATGTCCTCTGATTTTCAAGTGATTGGCAAGAAGTTGAAGGGGCGAGTGCTTGTGTTACTGGTCGAGGTTGACGGGATCATTGGAAAAAAGGGAGTAGGCGATCGATCGGGGGAAGTAGGAAATCAGCTGCGTCGTCGCGGTATGGGATCGGATCGATGGTGGCGCGTCGGTTCGCCCGGCAAGATTTACCGCGTGCATGCCAGCCGTGCCTCCTACCGAACATATGTCATGTTATTTACGAGCCGGGCATTACTCTCCAGCCGATTTACTATATTTTACGCTACGTGGACGGACTCGGGATTCTTTGGCTGCGGCACATATTCCCACACGCCACTCACGTCTCCCGGCTACAGCTACTGCACGCTCGTGCGTCTATCTCCAACCGCACGCGTCTCTTCTTTTCGCCTTTCCTAGCCTCCTCGTTACCGATAATAGGGACTTCGATTTCAGCAGGGAATCCGCCGAGATCGAACCCTCGTCCCATGGTGCTCTCCTGATGGCTTAGACGAACTTTGAGTATTTAATATGCTTGGCTACTCTCCACCAAACTGATTGATCCCTTCTAATCGATCGGAGGTTAAAGCAATATATTGGATAGATGCATTTCAACTATGATTTAGAATCGTATCTGATATCTTGATTCTTTTTATATTTATGGGTTAACATTATAGAGATTGAGAATTGCTATTTGTATTATTAAATTTTTAATTGTATTAAAGATTTTCGAATGGATACTCTGCGTTTTGTTATAGCTGAATGAAATATTCAATTCTCAATTATGGAACATTGAAATTTCATTGACTTCGCAGTAATTTAGTGGGAAGTAAATTTAATTTATATTTCGTTCCTCGATAGATACCGCGCGGGAAATTTCGTGTGGCCTGGATTCGTGATGGGCGTGTGGTTTTCTTTCGAAGCATCTGTGCCGCGTATATTCAAGCCGAACTCAAATACTACGAAGCCCGACGAAGGAACTAGAATCCTTTGAACATGACAGCCGGTATATTCAATTAAGTTATCGCCAATTCGAACGTTTCATTGACGTGCAATCGTCAGCTCTGCGTTTCCTCCTTTCGCGGTGTTTCGTTCTCGCCATCGGCAATAGCTCGCGCTCTCTCCTCTCACATTCGGATGCATCCCTCTCTACACTGATTTTACACGTTCTCTCCCTTTCTGTCTCACTTGCTCTCAGCCGCGCGCCGATTTCACGTCCAACTGACGAGGCACACAGCTGCTACTATAGAGGTTAATTCGACGGCGATTAATTGGCCGAGGCGACGTCCTCGCCTGACAAAAATCGCCGGGTTCGACTCGCGTCATAACACATGTTGCACAGTCCACAGACCGAGAGAGATGAAAGCACAGTTGGTTGCTTTTCCCGGCTGACGAATTGCCGAATGGTTTACATCGAGCGTCGCTCTCTCGCGTACTGATGATCGTTTGGCTTTTAGTATCGCAGTCTTCCGCCGCGATATCGACAAATGAATTTGGACCTCCCCGATAATTGGCAACTTCTTTTTAGTCGGGATTTTCGTATATTTATGATCGGGTTATATCGAAAGATAAAGTTTCGTATGTTCGAATTTCTGGCAATCGGCGAGGCTGTCGTTTAAAATTACATTCAATGGAATTGATGTTAACTTTTTGAAATTTGTGCAAGCACCCTGCCAATCAATATTGTCGATGTTTTCCAAGCAGGATTTCCGCTTTGTTGAATTTCTTTGGCCGGTTTACTAGAGTGAACACGTGGATTTATGTTTCAGTTGAGTTCGCATTATTTGCGGTTTTATTGCCCGGGCACGGATCAAGCAACGAAAGTTTGCAAAGCGTGAAATAAGCGTGAAAGGTAGAAAGGGAGGAACTCGTTGAAGCTTTGAAGTCGACAGGCGAGAGGAGGAGGCCGCTCGGAAGTTGATGATCACGTCAGCCGGAAAATCAAGCGTTCCATTACCCTTTCGAACCCGGTAAAAATTCGAGGGATCGAGATTCCGAATTGCACGTGTCGGGTGATTGAAAACTTCCGAGTGGCATTTCCCGAATGCATTGTGGTTTCCATGGCAACCTGGCCGGTCGACGTATACATATATTATCGCGATGGGCACTTTCTATTCGTCAGTCTGACCCCATTCAACCCACAGGACACTCCAGGCATTACTCTAGTCAAGCCTAAGTTAAACCCATTTTTTCCCACATTTTCTGAAGATCAAGATCCTTCTTAAAATAGGACGAATTTCACTTGACACTTCCGCGTGATAGCGAAAGAAGAAAGAACCCTTTGAAATTCCTATATTTTATAATCACGACTTTATTAACAATTTGCTGTGGATTTGTCTTTTTATAATCAACGGCGCTGTCTACTATTTCTCTATCGATGTTCGAGCATGAATTCGGTTAGGTGTTCGTGTGGCATGATATGTGAAGATTGCAATTGCACCGGATCCTTTTTAAAATGACAGTCACGCACAGCTATGAAGTTGAAGCTGTGGATAGGGAGCCTTAGGTGAAAAAGAGAGGAAAAAGCGGCGGCGGTGGGTGGGCGAGAGTCGATGGATAGTGTGGCTCCCTCCCATTTATCCTTTCTTCGTTCTTCGATCTGGATATTTCTTCTGTCAGAGGTGCACCGTTCATCTGGCATACGCCAGTTAGACGGTGGCTTCTGAGATAGAAAATCTAAGAGAGGAAGAAAAGGAAGAAAAAGTCTATGCTCTTCTTTACTTGACTTCTTCACTGACAGACGTACTCTTCCTCTTTTAAATTTCTACAGCGCGACTTGATTACTTACTTTAGAAAACCAGATTATAGTAATTACAATTTTTTCTTCGTTCTTACCTTATACAAGAATTTCTTCTGGTTCTCTACTTTAATATTTAAATTTCCCTTTGAAAATGATTGCCACGATATTAATAAAAATATATCTGATTTACAAGATGCCAAATACATCTCCTCGACGCAATTCTGCCTGAAATTTGCGCGTCTCGTTTTGCCAGGCCTCTCGAACTCCCGACTGGTATTAATCGTCCTCTCACGGAGTAGTTTATGCGCCCGGAAAATATTGATGATGCGTTGAAAGCTCGACGCTATGAGGAAAACAAGCTTCGAAGTGCGATAGACCCTCTGCGAGGGTGTTGCTGCACGGGGAAAAAAGAGCGAGGGAAGTTGCGCCATGTGAACTTGTCGAACTTTGTTCCATCAATTTGGTAACATTAAGTAAACAAGCTTTATACGGTCTGCAAAGTTTGCGCAAATTATAGTGCAGCAGCCCTATTATGCGTTGAGCGCGTGTCCCCTTGTTTGTTGGGGAGTAAATTAGTTTCCCGTCACGTTAATTACAAGTGGAAAGGAAGTTGCACTTTTTACGACATGTCGTATAGGCTAATGCACGGTATTTAGAGCTTGGTCTTGTCTACGATGCCCTCTTTCATTAGTTGCCTCTGTTCAGCTTTGGTGCCAACATTTTCACCACTGGTTTAGTCCCTTATTCTTTCTCTCTGTCCTCGAATATTAACTCCCCGAGTTTTCACTACGTTTGGTGATTCAGTAAATTATTTCTTCATTAGCTTCCCTCATCCGTCACTTAGGAGAACGATCGCGGAGATTGTTCCTTTAACGTTTCCACTCACTGTACGTGACAATCGCTTACTTTCAATGTGGAACTCGTAGCCGAGTATTCAATGCAGATACATAGTACGTCAGCGGGAAAGTTTCGCCGGAATCAATTCGGTAGAAATCTCGTTAGAAGTACTACTTCCGCGAGCAACCGGATCTAGGAAGCCTTGACGGAATTACACTCGAGGGAAAGTCGGGTTTGTACGTTTTGTGAAAACTCTAGTCTCTCTTTCTCCGGCAGACTTCTGCCTCGCTTCGGAGAGAAAGAGAGCAGCCGCTTGTTACGGAGCAATAAAAATTTCACCACTCGAGCAGGGATATCGCGAATTACGAGCCGCTCAAATGTTAGTTACGATGCCCGCTACTTTTAATCGCAATCTTGGGATACGAGATTTCCCCTTCAATTTCTCCCCAGACGATCCACGCTTTTCATTATAAGTTCGAAACGAGTGTCGAATTACACGCTGATTCGATGCCCAGCGAAATACCAAGTTCGCCGCGGCGGCAGCGGCGCCGGCCGTCGACCTTTCGCTGATACTTGTCCGTTCAAATGCACCAACAGAAATTAATAGAACTTTTTTTTCTTGTTCAAGCTGCGAGTTGAAGAGGAAAATACGATACCGACGCTTGATTTCAGATTTTAAAATACCACAGCAGCAATTTGTGTACTTCAATTTTATTTTACACAAGTTATTTATTCAATCTAGCGCCAATATATGCACGACAGATTTTTCTGAAAATACATAAATTTTCATGTGTCTCTTGCAATTTGGCGTGTCCAAGCGAATATGTTTGATTTTTTACACTGATGATGTATGGAAAATAGTACGAATGGTTATTTTTATGTGAATTTACAGTTGTATAATCTAACATTGGAGACACAAGTATGCTTTATTGTTCATGAATCTCTGTGCACATACATACAACATCAGAAATCTTCCCGTTGCGATGTAACAAAGACTATATTTCCTATAAAATATGTATGTGCGGTTGGTAGAAAAAATTTGCGCGCATCCCAATGTTTAGAAGCAAATTTCCTTAAAGGAGAACCCATTCTGTTTTAAGAACGTTTATTTTTATCTAAAAGTGACGCTTTCTTCTTTAAGAAAATTGAGGTTTTCTCGAAAAAGACCCTTTTTTCCATATCAAAATTTACACCGAGAACACGTGCGTATCAGCTCTTTTTTTAAACCACAGGAAAGATCGAATCGAGCATAAGTTTAAAATGAAGAGAATTGTGAATTCGGACGATGGTTATCCGGTCGTGAAATACAACTGAGTGCAGAGAAAGGCATGACATGCATGGTCAGAAATTTTTCCAAATATATCCATGCTTTTCGAGTCCATTCGCGTGCGACATTTTTCAGGCGGGCTTACCTTATAAGGCCGTAAGAACTGATCCTTGAAATCTCGTATAACGGTTTGAACGCCAGCAAATAAGTTCGCATCCACGGCGCGGATCTCAGATTTCTCGTCGGGTTTACAGGGAGCTTTCGGCCCTGACCATGCGCGTAAAATCCACTTCTTTGTGCCATTCACCTACCATTCCGGGATTTCTTCTTGGCGCGTTCTCGCGCGCCAATAAGAAAAGCCTTCGACTTGTCTATTCGAGCTCTCCTCACCGCCGCCGCTTCGAAAATATTTGAAACTTAGTTGCCCCGAGGAGATATCCTATCTCTCCTAGTACTTTCTTGCCTTGGTGTTCGTGAGCTTTGCTCGCTGCGGATTATTAAGGATTAATGGCTCACGTGGGAAATCAAGTCAAGCTTATAATTATTCTCGGGGGAATTCTTGCTCGAAACACAGTCTTCTGTGTGTCGTGCGAGCATGATAGAAGAATCGTCCATCTCGAATAATCCGAAAGGCCATTATTACTTCGAGTTTCGGGAACAAAGTTCCCTCATACATCCTTCCCTGCTTTAGATTCATCAACTATTAAGTTTCGTCTTGGCAAACTCATGCGTCAGTTCAACTACTCCTCCCTCGTATCCATTATAACACGTGTCACAGCTCTTCCAGCGGGAAATCCTAGTATTAATGAATCACGCAGCAGTTCACGCTCTCCCTCCATTTGAAACCGTCAAAATTGCTTCGGCAGTAATCAGGCCAACTGTTTCCTGGTAAATGCAACAGATTTAAGTCGTTTAGTTGCCGCGGCAGGAATCGATCGGGCGAAGGCGACTGGGGAGATTGATTGTTTGCTATTACCTGTGCCAAGGTGCGATTAGACGGGGCTGCTATTAATCCGGCACAATTTTCCCGCCGTTTCACTCGGCCGAGAGTAGCTCGAGCACCTTCGGCACGCGCGGTAATAAGTCACTAGCTCTCGATTGCACGTGTCGCAAACCTATTTCCCTTCCTTTTTTTTACCCTGAACCCCGTTCTAGGTCAGTTGCATGGTGGTCGCCGCCAGTCTAGGGTTCAGTTCTCTCCACTGACGCTTTTATCCACCGGTTCCATGGCATCGCCACACTAATTAGTGGAGATCCAACCGACAGGATAGAGAGAAGTTTTTCAATTAAGAATCTGGCTGTCTGCTCGAGTTCTTTTGTGCGTGTCTCTCGAATTAGGCCAATATAGCGTGTGCAGCAGGCTTACGATAGAGGAGAGGAGAGTCGGGGCAAGTAACTTTTTAACGAAGCGATAAAGCGTGTTCCGAACGGTGCAATTCGCGGTAACGAGTATTGTCATTTTTCGAGTCGGGCACAAAAAGCTCTCGAGGGTTGTTACGGAGTGGCTGAGCGCGCCACCGGCTCCCAGATAATTGCGAGGAAATATAATGACCCGCGTGTGAGGTCCGCGTTGCTGCATGTCTATGTGCACTAGTATGTTTTCTGTGAGAGAGTATGCTGCGAGTTAGGCTGCTGTTGCGCGCGTGTGCCACCTTTGTGGCGGACTTTGAAGAGGCTCGAATTATCGGCGGAATCGCGCTTTAACCATCGCCAGAGATAGTTTTATGGAGGCCATCGCGAGCCAGCGCAAGCGCTCAGCCCTTTTGTCGAGCATCCTTTTAACCAGGAACAATTATTGTTTTGTTATCTTTATCTCCTCCACCTCTACCAGTCGGCTCTACGAGCGCGCCCGCTTTAGAGATCAGATTTAATTGGAACACTGGTTCAGCCCGAAAAAATGAAATGCCTCGCACACCATTCGTGACTGCTTCGCCAATATTTGGCAGCGGGCGCAGCCTGTACTTTTGGGAAATAAGTGCTTTTCAAATTTTGATACAACTTGCGAATGATTGTCTATGGAATTGGGAATGTCTGGCAGGATTCCTTTCGATAGGCCCCTCAATTAAAAACAGTGAACCACTGTACATAGCACGTACGTGACTTCAATAACACAGCCGGCATAAAATCGCTGCCTTGATTTTATATTAATATGGAAATACAGTGTACATCGAGTTGCGCCTGGTAGCGCGAACAATAAATTTCGTTGAGTAAAGCAGTAAATAATGTCCGTTATCAATGTACACTTGAATATCTACATTTAATTTCTGGAACAGGATATTTGCGTAGTTGTTTCACTGTTTAAAAGCTTATTTCTTCACGAGTTGACATTATTATGTTGTGTGGTACATTAAAATGGGGATAAACAGTGAAGAAAACTATAATTCAAGTCGATAGATGCATAAAATATATACATGAAAGACTTTTGATAAATATGATTTAAGCAGGTTTTAATCTACGTCGTAGTAAATCATAATTTTCATCAATAGATTGTTGTATTATTCTCGCATTTTAAATGAAACAATAGCAGCTGGTAGCAATGCAGAAACTTGTATCTCAGTCCCTTTTAAAGCTGCGACTAAACATACTATAAAGCCAGTTAAATGACTAAAATATCACATATTTCATCTGGGATAAATTAATATTAAAATTCCAACAACATTCATTCAATTATATATCGTTAATTAATAATATTCCATCCTTATGTATACGCATACACAGTAGAGCTACATGTTTCTAATGCGCCTGCGCAGCGGCCATCATTGTTGCGCATCGTTCTACGATACCGACGCCAACCGGTGCCCGACAATATCGATGTATATCGATTAGTGGCAGCCGCGCAAAACCATGCAATCCAACATGGCCGCGGCGTCCCTCCGAGTGTTCACGTGTCGTTCCTGTGCCGGTGCGGTTTTAATGGGGTTTTGTGTGCTTTCAAAGAGTGTCCGAATCGCAAATAGTGTGCTTGAGTGCTCAGAGTGTGTGCTTCTACAGTTCCTGGCAGATTTGGGCGGTTTGCATGGGAAAACTGGTTGGCAATGAGCGGCACAAAGAATCGCATGCGGTGAGTGCCTGTCGAAACGTGTCACGACGTGTTTCTAACGTATTTCTTGTGATATCCTTGCTTCCCATTGCTCGATTATGTACATTTCCGAAATGCCTTCGATCGCCTTGGCTTCTTTTGCGTCAAGGCAAACTGATTCTTAATCTACGATAATGCAATGAGAAGAGTGCCTGTCGAAACGTGTCACGACTTGTTTCTAACGTATTTCTTATGATATCCTTGCTTCCCATTGCTCGATTATGTACATTTCCGAAACGCCTTCGATCGCCTTGGCTTCTTTTGCGTCAAGGCCAACTGATTCTTAATCTACGATAATGCAATGAGACGATAGTCCAACTTGGTCATCGAATCGATTCCAATGAGAGCTTTTCATGCGCGATTGCTCTGTTGGAATTGTGTTTTCACGGAATTAGCGTCGCGCGAGTGATAATTGCGAAGAGTAATGTGCCCTGCCTTTGCGGTACATTTATTAGATTAAGATCTGGCCACACCCTCTGCTCGACCAGAGAATTATCAGTGTGGTCAAGCTCTTACATTATTAGGGGAAGAGTTTCGCCGGAGAAATCGAGAAATAGGGAGTGCGAAAGAGAGTGAGTGAGAAAAGGGAGAATCAGTGGAAAGTGGCTATGATTGTGCGAGAGCCATTTCGAAATAGAATGTCCAGCGTTGGACGCAAAGTGTTAGGTGAAGTGGCAGTGGTGCTAAAGCTGAGAAAGATGGAAGCCTGTACGCAGTAGTTGCTCTACTTTGTTTCGATCGTCTGGACGCCGGCTTTGGCGTCAGGTGGCGAGTCCTGGAAGCGGACCCCTTTATGCATGCATCATGGACCGACTCTGAGAGCACAAGTGTGTGAGTACGTGATGTGTTAGTGGGAAAAGGTTAGCCCTGACCTTTCCGACAGTTATTGACAGTCTTTGTGATGAAGCAGGACTGCTGGGACACGCGTGGAAATAAGAAAAGAGTGTAGAGCCGAGTATGGTAATTTCTATGTCGAAGTTACACTTTCTTTATCTTGATAGTATCCCCACTGGACTCTCGCCTTATTATTTTCTTGCTTTTCAGTTTGCCTTGAGAATTCTGCTTGTAACAAGGACTGTGTGTCGGCAACTGGAAGGCTACACTCACCCTTTCTCATACACGCACGTTATACTATGTATACTCACACATTTGGCGACGGCTCGCCCCACAGTAGTTACACATAGGGGCCGCTTCCAAGAATCGCCATCTGATCTCGAAGCCGACAGCTGAGCAATCGCAACAAAGTGGCTATGACCAACAGGCTTAGAATATCGAGTTACAGGACTCGCACTTTTCTTTCTCCCTTAGTGCTTGGACTTTTATTACCGTGATTTTTCTGTCTCGTGAACAGCTTTAAAACCAGTGCTATTTATTTCGTGGAAATTCGTTCCTCTCTTTCGGCGAAAGTGTAACAGGAATTAAGTATTCTCAGTGCTGCTGCACGTCGATTGCCGTGGTTTTGCCAAATGGCAAGCACTCTGGAAGAGGTAGCGCAGTGATAATCCTAACTTGGGTTACAGCGGGCTGAAGTAGAATCCGCAAGAGTTTAATTCCGCCGATTATCTTCGAGGCTTGCCAAAGTGTTCCAAGCGAGCCGCACAATTTCCTGACGCGAATCGTGAAATTGTGATTCGTCGCTCGATGGTGCAATATCCCGGTGAATTCCAGTGCCCTCTCGTTGCTTCTCCCACGCTTTTTTCCCGTTTCATTCGCGCTGGGATTGAAACACTGTTCCGAACTCCAAGCGCCCCTGGAATTTCGTATGCTTTTCGTTCGCAACATATTGAATTGTTATAATTGGAACGCCTGGTTTATGAAGGTTTCATTTACAACCGCGGAGACATTTATCGAATTAAAAATAAATCCCAACATAAACACACAGTCCAGAAGCACATTATTTCCAGTAGAGTGAAGGTGGCATTTTATTGGGTAATTATATTTCAGATTCGTTTTGATAAACGGACAGGAATTTTCAGATTTAATGAAAGACCAAAGGGACAGCTCATGTTTATTATGCATTATTGTTGGGCGCGGCTAGAAAATTATTTCATTCAGACTTAATTCCTTGAAATTATAGCAAACTAGATTACATTTCACTGCTATGCATACATTTGATATTAGATTATTACTAGAAGTTAGTAGAGATTATTACTGGATCCCGGAATATTATTCTTGGCCAGCGGGGTTCATAGCACTTTCGGCAGAGGGCCGACTGACCAACAATACAATGCGAATCGGCATACCAGAGTATAATTACCCAAACTTTATTTATAACGTGAGTGTTTTGGCCGGGATTCAAACGTTTCCGCATATTAATGGGGCTTACAGCAGCCGCACATACCTTTCAATTGTAACGTGTCCGCCTGTCTTAATTGGGAGGCGTTACTTAGCAAGAGATTCCTTGCGAAATAGGGGATTCTCTCCTGGGAAAGTTAGGCCGGGGATTATTAATCAGTATGGTTAGACAGACAAATTAAATTGTCGCTGAAAATTTAAACAACAAATTTAAATTCATAGTTGTAAAACTATGAGGCAGAACTTGAATTGCAATGAATTACGTTAAAAATATACAAAATTCAAAAGTTTATAAATATTATGTAATAAATGTTTTCCAGATGGTATGATTCGCGCAGATATTTATGATCTCAGTAAAACAGCCAGTGTTCTAGTATCCATGAATGATAGTTGCGATTCTCGATCATTCGTGGGTATGCGTGCCACAGATTTATCTATGTCGAGTAGCTGTTCCACCTTCGCTGCAAGATATTTCGAATCTTCGTGGCACGATAATATTTGCATTCCCATGACGCAACGACAAGCCGCGAAAGAAGCGGAATAATAAACGCGACGGAGGAACCAGTCACGCCGGGCTTATTTGCTTTTTCTCGCGCGGAATTAGAGGCACGCGTCAAAAATTCTCAGTCTTAGCCTGAACTCCTCACCGCCATTGCCGCCCAGGCTCTGTGTTTCCATGACCGAATATTTCGCCCGCTAAATATATTCGGCAAGTACTAAATACTTTTCCGTGAGTCACAGCGACCCGACACCGAAATAGTTTTCCCGCAAAACCAAACAGAATTTCCACGGCTAATTTGTTTCAGTCGCGCCAAGTCTTGTTCTGCTGCGCGTGGAGCAGGTGAACAAGACTACTGCTAAACCAAGTTTATGTGGATTCATTTCTCGAGATCGCAATTAAATGTTATTAACAGTTGAGGGAGTTGAAAGTAAACGTTGTTTGGTAAACTATCGATAGGGTAGTCGTGGTGTCTGGAAATCGTGCTTAGAGTCAGCGGAACACCACTCTCTCGGTCGAAAGTAAAGCGGAATTTCAGCAGCGCCGGCGAGAATCCTAATAGTTGCAACCAAATCGGCAAGCTACACGAGATTCGTAGAATACTTTCCGGTGCGCGGCTTGTCTAGATCGTACGAATTTCTACGATGCTACAGTGGTTGGCATGCCGGGCATAGTCAAGTCGCTTTCTCCGAAAAAGTCAAGAATATTCGCCAGCATCACTGGCGTCTTGACCTTATTCTGATTTCATATCGAAACAACCAATATTCATTTCACGTGTTCGTCTATTATACAGAATACTTAGAAACTAAAGTGATTATAGAACAGAGAGAAAAATGTAAGCAGAAATTAATTTGGAATGAAATACTTGGTTTAATAGTTAATATCCCATAATATACATCAAACTTTCATTGAAAAATCCTTGCTTTCGAAAGGACGTAGAGGTAAAAATACGATTTAGTGCCAATAGTTCGAAACTCGTGGATGAGTAGTGAGTCGTTAAAGGGGTCATGCGTTGGAACGACATTAATCTATCGGCAATAAATCGAGAGTGGTGCGCAGGAAATAATCGGTGGGCCTCTTGTTTTCCTCTCCCTCCCTCTCCCTTTCCGCCGCGCACTCCCTTTCTCTATCGAAGCGAGGGACTTTTTGCCGGTTGTATTTAGCCGGTCAGCCGGCTATCGACAAGTATAAATTAAGAAAGTTTATTAGCCCTGGCAACTGGTTACTAGCGGCGACGTCCGCTTTCCGTAAATGCCTCTGGCATGTGCACCTAAACCTCCCCATCGAGTATCTATACACGTATACATATGTGACTGTGTATAGCGCGTTGCACTAACGAGCCAGTAAATTCTACGTGCCGGACCACTAATGATTACCTGATATCGCCGGCTAATGGACGCGGCAGATGTCGTTGGCCAATCGGGAATTTTACTTACGAGTTGTTTCGTGCCTCAGTCATTCACTATTGCATTCATGAAACATGATTTCTATTGGAAGATATCTCTTAACAATATGTGTTTCAACTTCTTTAACAATAGAATGACTATATCTGTGACAATGAAACATTTCAAATTTCTTACCAATACTGATAGTTTATTAGATATTACAATGTTACTATCATACTTGCACATTTACATATACGGGTGTTATTAGCGGATATAATATCTCGGAGATTCTTTTTTTCGTTTATTCCGAGAACGTGCTGAATTTTGCCGGCATGAGTGCATCAACAGCTCTAGCAGCAAGCCCTGCCACCTCTTCCCTTTATTAAAGGTGACGAATGGCTCCCCCCATTCCCTAGGAGATACGCTGATGCGTCCAGGATAAACTTCATTTCACGAAACTCCTCCATATTTTTTCGCTCTTGCATTTAGCGCACGAGGATTTCCCAGGGAATCTTTATACTCGGCGAGAACTATCGCCGCTGCTTTTCTTTACTTTAACGTTATTTTCCCGAGGCCGCGTACGCTCGCCCTTGCAAGATTAAACATCAAGTGCAAGCACGCCTTTTTTCCCGCGAGGTATAACATTTTTCCAAAGTGTTCGCCGTTCTCGCACTCGTAAACAGAGGAGCAGCCGACTGCAAATTTCTTTTCGCCCCCGCAACCACCATTGTTTTCGAGCATTCGAAAGCTGAAATGTGTTTAAAGACTTGCCGGCGGAAATAAGTCTCTCGGCGAGAACTCGAGAGGGAACGAATTACAAACCCGGAACATTCAATCGAATTTTTCTTGTACCTCGCCAGATTTACTCTCCATTCGGCGGGGAAAAATCGTTTAGGGGGTTGCTGATGGTAGAGAAGAAAGCACAGGGGTTGGGAATAGTGGTAGATGCTGTAACTGGTTAACAGAGGGGACAATTCCGGTGGTAAACACAGGCCGAAAAAGCCCCGGTGCTCGCTGGAGACAGTCGTTATCGTTAGATAGTTACTCTCGGCTCTCGGCGGCAGCGCATTAATTAGAGGGCTGGGGGTGCGAAGCCACATTAAAGTCGACGATTTTTACGGTGCGAAGCAGCAGCTCCGACGATGCTAGCGGCAGTGGTAGTCGGTAGTGGTGTAATAGTAGCAGGAGCGAAGACCTCCTGGCAAAAAGGTGTTTAACAGCCCGTCTGCAACGAGCAGAGCGTAGCTCTCGTGCAAAGGCCTCGCTGCTGGTTTCTTCTTCGGGCAACGGTGTATCTGTCGGATCGTATGCAAATCTCTTGCGGCTTAATTACGCGAACACGCCTACTATACGACGCTTTCACGATCGTACGTAACGCGAACCGGAACCCAATATATTCCGCGGCCGATAAGAAGAAACCACCCCCCAACCCCATCCTCTTGCACTTCCTACGCTCAACTCTCTCTCTCTCTCTCCCCCTCTATGCTCTTTGCTCCTCGAGCTATCCTTCGCGCAGGCGTCTTCACCCTCTCCCGTTCGGCCACCAACTCGTTGCTTCCACTGTTGCTTCCCCGGATATCCTTCTCGGGATTGCAGATATCGACTCTAACCAACTTGAGATTCCAAGGGTTTTTGTCTTTATCAAAACGATGTTCGACTTATAACTAATTTTTAGCATATAGTTATTTGATTCCAATATCAAAATACGTATGTTTTGATATTGGAAGTTACCACTGGCTTGCGAGTGATTTTACACCATGGTGTACTTCGATATTTTTAATCCTATCGGGATTCCGTTCTTCCTATTTCGTCTGCTTGAACGTCGGCGCGTAGAAACTCGCGACACATTTCCGTCGTGCGTATTTCAGCCACGTCCAGCGGTCCATCTAGGATAATCACCGCTAGGGATTTAACAAGGGGAAAATGTGCGCCGGGGAAAAAGTGAGAAAAGGGCAGCGGCAGTGTTCGGCTAGACTTAATCGTATTTGCGAGCTTTTATTTCGCTTGGTCGCGTGTCGATAATTCAATCATCTCTTGGATTGCTACATAACCAGCTGTTGCACACTTCTGCCGGCCACGTATATGCTTTGGAAACGTTGTTAACTACCCCCTTAATAGAACATAAAAATTCCAGGAGCGCGCTCCTACCTGCCCCCAATAGAATTTTGGTTTTAACACTTTAACGTTTAAAATCGCGATAGAGTCCAGGCATAGTTCTATTATATTATTTACCGTTTTATTAGAAACAGCGAGTTCAAGCAGGAAAAATTATACATAGAAAAATAACGAATTCCTGATCAAATCTTTGCAAAAGAATTTGAATTTTCCTGGCAATGTTGGAAAGCAACCTTTCGCAGAGTGTTTAACTCCGTGAAATTAGTTGTTTGTTGCTATCTTGAGTTCAGACATTTCGATTTGAAGTTTCTAAAGCTGTAAATTGGGATTTCTTTTATCTGTAATTTATATTTCTTTCCATGATATAGAGTATCATTTCTTTCAGCGGTATATTTGCGAACGACGTGATCCGTTAGGAATTGTTTCGCAAACTCGGGAATAAATGTACGTCAATAGCAGCAGCGGGCAAACATTGGCTGTGTATCGATCGTCCGCCTTAGCTATTAGTAAATACATTGTCTGGGAGGAAAGTTGAACCAAGGTCAACAGTCTGACGCAGCGAAAAGCAGAGCGTGTCCTGATCTGGCAGTTTCACCCTCTCACCGTGAAAATGGCAGAGGGAGAAGGATCTTAATCTTTAGTAAGCTTTCGTGACTTAGCCGCAGACCAGCTAGCCGTGTTGTTTTGTCCTAGAAAAGCGTTGACAAGCCTTTATCCGAAACACTAAACAACACTCGTCCATAAAGAAAAGAGTTTCTTCACGCGAGCTTAAAAGAATCCCAATTATCTACTTGAAACGTTGAGAACCTCCAAATTTTCTTTCAGTTTCCGAATGATTTCAATACTTTTCCCACATTAATGATTACTTCTACGTTCACTTACCTCCAAGACAGATTAAATAATTAAAAATTGCTTGCCCGTGTTAGAATTCTATTCCAAAAATGATTCTGTGATACTAATGCAACCCTCAGTTGAAATCACGAATATAATGATGTTTTTCGCTAGAATAAAGCAAGGCGAAGAGCGCCAGCCGCAAACGACTCCAATAAACTCGGCCGAACTCAGTGTAGTTGAACTCCCGATTAAACGATCCTCGCCCGGCGGAGTTTCGTCCGTGGCATTCGAACTTATACATACATACATTCGGAATTCAGTTTGGCATTGTGTATACGTTTCGCATTTCGGAATTCGCACAGCAGTTGGCGACACACGGGCTGGCTGGCCGGGCATTGTAGAGTTGCCGGGTCGAAATCGCCCTGCAGCTCGGTAGTTTGCCAACCTGGGCGAAAGGAGGAACAGTGCGCAATAAAGGGAGAACGAGCCAGCCAAAGGGACGAAGAGAGGGAGGATTGACGAGATTGAGTTATTATTCAACTTCGCCCATTCCGCCGAGTAGCCCGTGTCTCGCTTTTGAGGGCACGCATGTCAACTAGTAGTGTCCTTGATCTTATCGAATTGAAGCTGCATTTGATCATCTTCCTCGCTTCGCGACGATGAATTCGTCTCGAGTTTATTAGACGGCCGGTTTCTCCCTCTCTTCCTCTCCCATTCTCTCATTAACCTAGCAGGCGTTATTCTCCGACTGGTAATTGTCGCGTGCTGTAATTCATCCTGGAAACTCTCTTCTCCCTTCTCTATTATCTGCTTACTCTCAACCTGTGCGCGTCTATTTTACCCTTTGCACTTCGAATCCAATTCTAGCATACTCTTACACGAAACTTTCTTCGAAATGAGATATTCGTATGTGGGGTAGCAAAATTATCAGATTAATTAATGTCTATGGGAGCGGTTAATGCAAAATGTGTTTCGTTAATTGCGTCGTTCGATTGTCGCGCCTTTGCCGGGATGAGTGGCGTAGCCGCTGGAGAAAAAGTTTGTTCCTTGAAAAAACAGGGATAAATGATGCAAAAAAGTTGGGAGTATCTTCTGGGTGCTTCGTCGGGTTATGGCTGGTTCGTTAAAGCATTATACCATAGAGAGAGAGAGGAGAGAGAGGGAGAGAGCGGGTTCATCGTTCGTGCATTTATCGCTCGGCAATAACTCGCCAGGAATAACAGACGTTCCGCGGAATTCCCGCGGGAATGGAGGGAGTGGTGAGCGAGGTCCCGCTTCACTGGAGAAGGTATGCCGGTAATACCTTAGGATTTTGGCATTGCAGTCGAGCATCAGGCATACTCTTAAAAGCTTCCCTCTCCGAGTGAGAGCTCGGCCTCTCGCACTAACGAAAAGTGCTCCCTTGCAAAGCGTTTCTCTTCCCCCATTGTTCCTTCTGACGATCTCCGCCTTCTGACGAACCATCTTCAATTGTACCGCGTGTGTTTCGACGTGTAAATGGAAAAGCGAAGGAATGTGAAGGTATTATTGCCATGAGCTTTGAGGATTAAGACCATTATCCTACGAATAGTAACCACAAGTTCACTCCAGTGCGATGTGCTCTTGGCAAATAGTCCAAGCACTGGTCCACAGAATCCTCTTACTTGAAATAGTAATTATAATCGCGGTGTGAAAATGTTACCAAACTATTTCCTAAATAAGAACTTCTTAAATATCACAAGGCACCCAACTCGCTTTGCAATCTTACAAAGTATTTTTCTGTCCTCGCAATAAATCTATTCTTTCGTCACTCTTCATCATTTCTCGCCCAAGTAGTCGACGTGCCATTCTCCATTAAACGTTGGCGCATTGGATTTGGGTATGTGGCGAAAGGTGGCGCGGAAGGTGGAGTGTCGTCGTAGCGCTGCTGAGTGGCGGCGTTGCGTATACTTTAGAATTATACAGCGATTACGGCCTTATTAATGCGAGTCCTAGGAGATAGGGTTGGAGATTGAGGAGGAGGCTGAGTTATGATTCAGCGGCGCTCGTTCCTTGGTCGCTTTTGAGCCGGTACCGCCATAATGCTCTGTGATTAATCCCCCGGGCCACGAGCTGGCAGTACCAACGCTGTGCATCTCTCACCAGCTTCAACCCCCTTCTCTTCCACTTCGCCCCACTCCATCCTCCCTCTCTCCCTCTTTCTTGCTCTCGCGGCTGATCCACCCCCGGAGTCCGCGAACCTATACCTTTCCTTTTCACCTCTTCTAGTTAAACCAACAGCAGCAGCAGCAGCATCGCGCGCCCGGCTACCTTTGTGCTGCTGCGGGTCACTATTTCACTCGGCATCCGGAATTTTAATACGCGGTTTTACCGCCGCCATCCGCCACCAGGGGCGCGCGCCCCTCGAAATTTATACAGAAGGAAGGCTCGCGGAGCTTGCGCCACCACCATTACTCTCGTCATACACGTCGCAGCCCCCTCGGGGCCTCCACAGTAATTACAGACATCCCTCTCCATCAGCCGCCGATGTCTTCGGGCCTTCCAGCCTTTTTCTTTGACACCTCATTGCACCCCGACTCTCCTACCCTTTTCACTTACAAGCCCCCCCTTTTTTGGGAGTTGGACGCTGCCAGCAGCACTGCCACTGGATTGGTACTGCTTGCCAGAACTAATGAGTGCTTTCCCTGCCGAATTCCTCGGCCTCCTTTGAGAGTACTTAGTTGTGGATAGCTGATGCTGAATGGAAAGTCCTCGAGCGATTATTGGGGAATATTGGGAGGTACAAAGGTGCCTTTAAGCTTGCGAACTATCTTCGTGCATTGCACTGATTTCCGTGTATATATTTCGACACGAAGTCGTGAATTATTAAGTTCATCCCAAGCGTCGATGTTCTAATAAATTCATCCAATCATTATGATTTAGTATTTACGTTCTCGTTTTACGTGATAGTAATATCGCGATGATTCCGAGAACTCGGCACTCAAGGGACGGTGAAAGCGTTCGGAAAGTGTGGCGAGCGACATAAATTTGCAGTGGCGCAAATATCCAAGGGTTTCATCAGTAGCCTGGCTGGAGCAGTGAGGCGGGCAGAGGAGTAGAGAGAAGCGGAGCAGCAGCTCCGTTGGATATAAGGAGATTCGTTAGTGGTATAAGACGAAATCGTTAGCACGTCCGGGGATTAAGCGGTGGACGGGACGAGGTTAGATAGTAGGTGATTAAGAATTCAATGATATACACGGGCATTGGGTAAATGCATCGCTGCCAGCTTCGCCATTGTATCCGTCTTTCGTTCCCGATCCCACCTAAGCCTCGAGTGTTCCGGTTTTGCTTCCCGTTCGGCCTGCATCCCTCTATCTCGCACCTACTTCTATGCGAACGTTGTTATGATCCTGAAATAATTACGAACCTTTTGTGTTGAATTATTTCTTTATTTATAGGATTAATTAACAACTATTCCACCCTTTGTGTTTCAATTCTTATACATGTATGTATTCGGAGACAATAGACAATAGATAGATTTGTAGAATCAGACCGGATGTCGCAATGAAACGAGTAGATACTTGACAACGCCTTTGTCTCGGATTCAGCGACGCGTCAGGAACACTGAGGAAGAAGCCCTGCTTCCATCGAGTATCCACTAAACACACACCATGAATACCGGCAGACGCTTGGCGTCCGCATAGTTCTAGGAAATCGCACGACCCAATATATTTATAGAATGGTGCGTAAGTGTATGAGAGAAAGAGGGAGGCGGCGCGCGCGCGCGCGTGCGGGTGAATTAATTCGGCGCCGGGACGAATTAACTCTTGGTGGCCTCCTGCCAGCCCCTCGCAGTCTGTTGATCCCCAGGAATTCCTCGGACGTAAGTGCGCCGATCGTTCTTCCACATCTCGAATCATTCGAACAATGTAGCATTTATGATCTTGGAATTGTCTGATCGTCTCGTGTTTCCTCTTAACAAGCCTTCCCTGGCCAATTCACTCCTGATGAAACGGATCCTTCTGGGAATTAAAGGAGAACCCCCTGTTGACTAACCATGGGGTTCTCTCTTATTTTACGTTCCCTATTGCAGCCGCTCTAATGGAGTTACTTCTCTCCAAGAGAGTGGAGTGGATTCCAGTGGAATATGGAGTAGAATCTTTCTATTCGAGTTGCTTTATAAATTCTGTTTTCTTGCCGTTCTCTTTCCACTAGCATTCTAAGTGGCTGTCTCGTCTGAAACGAAATAAATTTCTAGATCGTGTTTCCAATGTTCGATATTTGTGGTTTCGTGCTAGCTCCAATTCATTTTGAGGGCAATATCGGCTTCTCCTGCTCCCTTCAGAGCGCGCATAGACGCGTGCCAGTATTCTTGTTACAGGCGAAATCCCTGCAGTTTCATCAGTTAAATTCAGAATTAATCGTGCGAGCATAATAATACCACCAACGCTGCATAGTAGTACTAAATACAATCCGTGTCAGGTTGCTAAAACAGCGGCCGATGCTGTCACGCTACACTGCAACAATATAGTATAGGGAAAATCGAGGGTGGGAGGGAGAGGGTGAGAGGGAGGGAACGATAGGGAAATAGAGAAAGCAGAACGTTGGTGGCGGATAGTATCAACGAAGCTTATAGATTTCAGGCAACAGTGGCTAGCCAGAGAAGCCGGCGAATCGGGTATCATTGCGGTCTGTTATTAACAGCGTGTTACAAGCCCTTAATTACATGGCCTGTGCCAGAACAATTGCTGTCGTAATCGAATCTCTCTTTCTCTAACTCACTCGTTAGTTTCCGCGTCACTCGCTCGGCTCCCTCTCCTTTTGTCTCTGCCATCGCGATACACGATAGTGCACTATCGAATTTGCATCGAAGCTCCCGACACCACCCGCTCCAAGCGAATCGATCAATTATAAAAGAGCCATTGGGAAATATTCAGCGATTCGGTACGCGAATTATCGCCCGAATATCTACCTACCTCTGGCATCCAAGTCTTCTCTCCCTTCCGTTCTCTCCTCGCCGAATTTCTAGGAAATATTTCCAACCTTGTACCATGGAGTTTCTTTCAATTTCCATTGTGTATTCATGATGGATTTGTAGTTTTCGATACTCTAAATTGGAATCAATTGTGAACGATTTTTCGAGATATTTGAATCGTTCTCTTGGATGTATAGAACTTCAGTTTTATTAATTACAAGTTAGATAAAAATTCGACCGAAATATTGCAGATTTCCCTTTGGAATAATTTAATTTCTATCGACGACGTAATTCTTTGCACCTCGAATTTTGCATTATTGACCCTAAAAAGGGATTACCGAAGAGAAACAATGGATCCAGCATGACTGTGCGTGCATTTAGTTGGAATCCGAAAGGGACTCGGTATCGGGCGTCAGCGTATTCTCGAACAGGCGAGTTTCCGGAAGTTGCTTGGGGCAGGGACGGGCGGGCGGGATTGGGTAAGAGATAAAGGGTGGCGAGAGGGAAGCTTTCGTCCAAGCATTGCACTGGACGAAGGAGACAGGTGTGCTGGCGCATCGTGCGGCTTGCATGAATGATTTATGGCCAGCCGACTGGAAGAATTTATCAGTGAGAATTTAAGGATACACTTCGCTGGAGGGACTGCTCTCTGGCAGGGATTTTTAGGTCGCCGGTATCTCCCTCTCTCTCTCTGTGCTCGCTCAGCCTCGGCCCCGATGCTTCGGGAATCCTGCGAAGATGACTGTTACTTCGTCTCATATTTATGGAAAAAGTTGCCACCGGCGGCGACGGCGGCGTCGCCGCGTGAATATTAAACTTCATTAGGGGCACACTTTTAAGTGGTGTTCCGCTGTGGCGAGTTGCTCGCCTGATCCGGCTCGCTTCCATTTGCCTGAACATCGTGTTGGACGAATATCAAGCTCTCCCGCGCTCTTTTAAATTGCTCCCGTTACCGATCGCAAATTGCTCGCCGAATAAAAGTAGGTTACTCGCCTTAACGATTTATCGTACGTACACCCTTCATCGCCTTAGCTCCCATTAGTTTGAGATTTTTTGGGCAAAAAGGTTAGCCCGCTAAAAAGATGGGCAGAGGATCTCTCCCACAGAAGATGGGTTTCCGAGTGGTAGGAAAAGCTCGCGAGATATCGATACGGGAATCTTGATTGCGAAGCTTTCGCGCAAAACATCCTAGTGTAAAACGAAAATCTAGAAAGCATCCAGATGGTTAACACAGACATTTCGGGATCAAGTAAAGCGTGGATATTTCGGTAATCAAGAGATTTTCTTTCGGAGGATAACTCATTACAGATTAACGGCGTAACTCAAATACGTTATTAATTATCCGAGGGAAATAATAATTATAACAGCTTGCGACTTCTAATTATTGTAATAACCGGTGCTCATTAATGCGCCAAAGAAACGTGATGCAGCATCGAGGGTTCGGTTAACGACCCTTATTAGCAATCATTATTAAACTCCAAATTGCTCGGTCGAAATCCCGGCGTTGGAGAATAAACGCGGGCGGTGTTCAGGGCGTTCAAAAGTCCCCGGCAGATCTTCCGTCCTTCTCTTTCGCCTGGGAATGTACGCAGTGGGCTTTAAAACATTAACACATTAAGTTTCAATTAGTCGGAGCGCGCTTGAATGGCCGGCTGTCAGGAATCCATGGATATTCCCGGTATAAACGATGCCATCGAACGCTCTCAGATTTCGGGTGTTACCGCTTGACATGTAGTAATCGCTTTCAGTTTGCGCGCACCACCGAGACGAGAATTCAGCGCGAAATCACTCGGCCGACTTTGAACGACTAACTAGAAAATGTGAAGTTTATCGTGCACGTTGCTGCTCATTAAATCGCCGACCGCGAACTATTAATGATACATGCTGGATTATTATCAACTTTCGAGCGGCGCTTATTATAATAATAGCATCCAAATAGAATGCGCCGTTCGATATTAAATGAAATTCTAATAGGCAACAAATGAAAGCAATGAGAACGAAAGTATTTAACGGAATGCACTCGCAGAGAATATAACAATAAACCTGAATCGGATTTTAATTAAAAAGCGTTCTGCCAGTATTTTCAACGGCGAATGTTTTCGGCTTTATGAACTTTTTATCGAGCCTTTTTCCACTCTCCTGTTTAACTCTATTGTTTTTAAATGAGTTGGTGAGTCATTTAAGTGCAAAATGTAATAAAGAGCCGTGCATCGATCGAGGTCGAAAGAAGTGGTGTTTTCCGGTCGGGCTTTTTTGCCCGAGACGGTTGTTTAACCTGTTGTAAAACAATCAGGGAGTGGCCGGGCGTTATCGCGACAGGGATCGTCCAGCGAGAAGCAAATTGCCAGGCACGAAATTGATTTTCCGGCATTGAATTGCCTCGCATCCTATAGTCCGATCGAGAGGACACTCCCCTTCTATCTTTCTTCCTCTGACCGCCCACTCCTCCTCTCCTCTCTTTCTCTCTCTCTGCTCACCTCCACACAGCTGACATGCAACCAGGGAACTTGCCACGAGAAAAAAGGACGAAAAACAAGAGTAACGGAGAACGCCATTAACCCATCTCTCTTCCTAACGCTCCCTTTTTTGGCGGGCGAAGCCTCACTTTCCTCTTTGCTAGTTTCCATCGAGAATAGTCGCACAAGAGTGCTTTGCAGAGATAGCCTCTCTTCTAATTACAATCGCGCTCTACTATTGAAAATTATTCTACATTTATTCTTGCTATAGTTGTTGCACATTTTTTTACATTTCTAGTTTGTAGCTGTTTAGCTTTCCTGTACGTTTTTTCAGTGCCGCTCCCATAAAATGTGCACATTTAATATTTATAAATTCTGAATATGGAAATTTAATGAAATTCATTTGTGCAAATTTGATGTTTAATTTAGTTCGAGGTTTATAATATTTCCGGGATGCTAGAGACATTGTATTTGCTTCGAAGAATATTATGTAACCGTAACAATAATTCATGCTGACTTGATGTTCTGTATTACTAATAATTTTGTTTTTCTATATGTTACAGATAACGGTGAGTGCCTGGCCTGTCCTGTCCTAACTGGTGTTGGTGGCCTCTGGCTGCGAGATAGGGTAGGCACACGATGCTCCAACTAAATTTAATCAGCTCCGAAGGATTGGCTTGTACATAAACAAGGGCAACAAGGTGTTGGTAGCGCATAAATCGCGTGACTTTAACATCTTGCTAATGGACGCTTTTACGATCGTTCATTGCCGCAAAGTGCGTCATAAAGCACCGGGCGGGCGTCACCTGGCCCCGGTTACTATCTTTATAAATTTCCCGACAGATAGACACTCGTCCTTTGGCTCTAGGTTTATTTCGCCGTTCCGCGTTGATGCGGCTAATTATCTGTCTTCCTCGGCTTCATTCCGCTCAATTCGTTCATCCCCGAATTAGCGCGCGCGCGCGCGCGCGCGATCGCACTGCTTTATTTGCTGCTACTTTGTGCAACTTTATGACGCACCTTGCAACTTCCGCGTAGTGAAATCGCCTTGGTTTCACTGGGTGGTAGTGAGTGATTATTTTAGCAGCCACTCGAATCACCGACTATTTTTTTACTGTTTTGATTTGCGATTTGGATCTGGCAATTGGTTCGCGTGTTTCGACATCGCTTGCTAAATATTCGTATAAAATTGGCAACGCTTAATACGATTTTGTTTGGTTATCTTTGGCCCGCTGCTGATCAGTTTTAATTTACCAAAAATTTATCATCGGCAAAGCTGACAAGTTCGCTGATAACAAGGCGCGCGATTTTTTTAAAAGCTAGAAATAGAAATGGAGGTATCGTTGTGTAATTAACGCTTTGCATTCGACAGAAGCATTTATCATCCATTCTTTCGGGGCAGATAAATCACCCGAAATGCTCAGAACGGTCCAATAAAAAGGAAAAATCGGTCGATCAGGAACACGCATTCGGGCGAGCGTACACACCGATACGTTTTCATACTTCGCGGCGGGTTCGATTCACACGCCATAATCGATCTAATAGTCTTGACGAATGGCCCAGCCGCGTGACAAATTCACAAACCATTTCGCCAGCGCCGAACTCCCAGGGATTATGTGTACGTGGCAAACTAATCGTCAAGATTAATAGCGCAAATGTTGGGAGCAGAGTTAGTTCCAGTCACTTGGAAGTATACTTTACTCGAACGTTTTAAACATTCATTTTCATACTTATTTTTAGTCATTTTTATATATCGCAAATATGCTGCCGGTATCCCCCATAAAGTTTCTACTCGGGAAATGAATATTAAAGACACGTCATCCGCATATTTCACGGTGTAATGGCCAATTGGTTTACTGCCAAAGGCGCAGCCTCTCGGGACCACATCAGATGCCACTCAAATTCTGCGAGAATATTCTTAAGTCATCGCGCGTAACAACGGGGTATCGTTATTTCACATGAAAATAATAGGACGCCATTGGGCCGACTTTATATCCGTCTTCGATCGCTTTTTCTTCTTCGGTTCTCTGAAGGAGCACGCTAGTAGTGGGCTCAATTTTCATGCGGACTTAATTCCGTTCACAACAAGGTTCCGCAGGAACTAATCCACTAGAAATTGAGAAGTACCGCTTTCGATAAGTTCCCATCTGTACTTACGCATTCGAATTGAGCCCAATAAGTATCGGTTTATTAGAACCGCCGCCGGTCGAGTGTTCTTATTGTTTCTTTGAAGTAGGGATTGTTAGCGTAATCACAACTCGGTCTATCAGTCGCGTCTTTCTAGGAATACTTCTTTGAATTATCATATTAAAGGAAAGATCCACGACACTACCTTTCCATCCTTCTATTTCATTCTTGTCAATTAGAATATCCGCAAGAATAGAACGCGTCATCCTTTTATTGTTACTGGCGTGCAGAAAGACGTCCAGAAGCAAAAGTATTTAGCACGTCTTCACTAAAGTTTCTTACGCTCAACGAAACGAGAACTCACATTACTCCTGCTTTGATTGCCACTCGTAAATTTTGTCGTCGTAATTCCTCGCTTAAAGTCCAATACAAGCTTCGCGAAATTATTTAGCACCGACGCTCTTAAGAAGTTGAGATAATGCGCACTAAATTCAATGTCTCTTGCCCGCGACAAACGGCTAAGGAACTCTCTCAGAGTATGACAGTATTCATTAGGTGATTGTACCTACTTGTCGATGCATCAACAGATTGATTAGTTCCGTGTTGCGACAAAGGATTCGATCATATCGTGTCAAGATCGAATACAATCGCGCTCACACTCGAGCTGCGCCATTGTCGAGTCGAATGCAGCCGGAAGCTGTCTTAGCAAGTAGAATCTTGAAGCTGAAAAGTCGTCTTTGGGTCGCGTTTATCGAGGGCCGAGTGACGAGTGGACCATTAAACCGTAAGCTAAGCAATTACATTGAGCCACTGTCGCGCCTGATGATGTTGATTTAAGTCTCGATCGAGAGGAGAGGGCGGCCCCTTTGTGAGCGCCGCCGCTTCATTATTTGCTGGGTCGAACGAGCTGCAGGCGGCTTGCGCGCGCGCGTTCGATCGGACGATGAGTCTCGCGAGACAAGAGGTATCGAGTTTTAGCTTTCTCGAGTGTCTAAGAAATCTATCGAGCATCAGTGAGTTGAAATTGGATGTCGAAGACTCGAGACCATCAGCCCCCGCGCCCCCTTTCCCTCACTCTCTCTCTTTCTCGGCTCTGCTCGTTATTAGTAGAAACAGAACGACCTCTTGGCGACAGTGTCGATCTTATTTGGAATTTAAACGAGTAATTTGAGAGCGGCCGCGCTTCAATCGGTCCATTTGCATCGTCTTATTGTTCGCGGCACTCTCTGTCGATTCCCCCGTTCTCCAATCACTCTTCTCGAGGTTATCCCTAATTGATGAGTGAAATCGCCTCGCCTTCCTCCTCGTTCTCCCTCTCTCCTTCGATTTGCCTATTTGCGCCGATCGTTGCAAGACTCCCCTAAGCCGTAACTTCTTCCCTTTGATACCTTTGTGCTTTGAGCCAATCTAACAAAGAAACAATCTACGTGAAGTCAATATAAAATTAGAAATCGAGTATATTTCTACAACTTACTGCTTCCTATATAAAACTTTATATGTCAACCGTTTTCACGAGTCTTTCGAATAATTCGCCACATCGCGAATATATACAAAATATAATATTAAAACTGTATGCGAATATTCGCAAATGCGGGGAACGGGAAAATTCGCCTCGGATGGAATGATCCTTGAGTTATTAAGTACAACGCGTTATTAAGAAAATATTGGTGATTCAACGAAGCTGAAGCCAGTGTACAATATCGCGGAATACCGCGAGCAGAGCACGAACCATAAAAAGATGTGCTGGTTAGAGACGGAAGAGCACAGGGCTCTTCGACCTGAAGAAACGTAATACTCGACTGGCCTTTTGAGTAAGCCAATAATTGGCAATTGGAAAACATTCTTGATAAAGCCACTCGGGATTCAATAAGGAATACGAGAGTCATTTCTCTTCATTTCTGGGCCAGCTAGTGCGCTGCCGCTGATACTGCGGTTGATACAGATGCGACAGAGTGAAAGAGAGAGAATGAGAGCTCATGGACAAACCTGGAGTAAGAGAGTGGAGGAGTAAAAGAGGGGGAGGAACTCGTTCCCTTCGAAATTCTCAGCAAAATATCGACGTGATTCCGATAACTTATGACCACTGCTGGTTCCAGTTCCACCACTTCCATGGTGATTGCCTTTTGTTACGGGTGAATAGCGTCTGCGGATGGGTGAACTCACTCTCCTCCCTCCCAGCCTCTCGCTCGCTCTCACGCAGTTGCAAACCCAGACCAGCTACCGGTCAGCCTCCCACCGGTGGTCGCCGCGAAAATGGAGCTCTTTCCGGCAGGACTCTTTCCAAGGGACAACTTCTTCCTTTCGTCTGAAACTGACCGCAGCTGAGTAGGCAACGGGCCTTTCACACGGCAGGGAAGGAGCGTGCGAGCGAGCGACAGAGTGAGAGCCATCTGAAAGATAGAGGGACAGAAGGAAAGAGAAGGAAGAGAGGGAGGAAGGGAGAGCTTGTCCAACCAGGGTCGAAGAAAAGAGTCCAAAGTGGATTTCACTTGAAAGATCGCCACGAAAGGAAGAGCAAGAGAGAAAGAGAGGAGGGCCAATGTGGTAGAAAAGAGAGTGTGTTGGGGCCTAGTGAAATTATAGAGAAGTTTGAGAGCCGGCTCGCTTCTTCCATGGGGGGGTTTTCGCACACCGGCGGACCAACCAAGAGATATTTTCGTTGTACGAAATTCACTCGCCCCGACGGAAGCGTCGAGTCCGTCCGAGGTGTGCTCAGCGGATATATTCCGCGGAGACGGTGTTATTTTATCATTTCCATCGCTTAACACACTATCGCCACTGAGAGAAAGACAGATGGAAGTAAGCAGGGATGCGCGAGACTGTGTACAAGTTGATCTTCCACTGGCCAGATCTAATTGCCGACGCATCCGGATGTGTTCGAAGTCGAAGAGGGGGATGCTTTTGCAAGTATATCGCTGATGGGAGGATTACCGTTCTGGCATGCTTCCGAGCTTTATTTAGAGTTTCGCGTAAGAATGATCGAATCTTGCTTGGTATTTCAAGCAGCCCGATCACGAAGACAAATTGGGAGAGCTCGTATATGGAGAAATGCCAAGGGTTGCTGTAGGATTGGTACGTCTTCATCCTCAGTCTAATTGACGTCCTCGCTCCTGTGACTGGATATTTTAGTTCCGACAAAGATACATAGTGCCTTCTGCATATCTATCTACTTCTTACGAGAACTTCGCCATATTACATTTACCATTATTGATTTAACACCGCTAGATTTCCTCACTTGGTTTAATTTCAATTACAGACATTTTCATTATATTTAAATTATTTTCCTCCCTCAGAGAAACGGAACTTTACGACCAACTGACTTTCATTACTGTTTTCCCTGCTTTATCTATGTTCAGTGTTTCGAGTAAGAAAGAATTCCCAAAGCTCTATGGTAGATTTCCTTCCGAATGTAGGTCGGAGACTGTCGGGCATTAATAGAGAAGACTACCAGTCGGATTGTCGGACTTTTTACGCGATTTCGTAATTTTCTACCTGCGAAATTGCGGTCGCACGTTTTCAGCTTAGCGTTCTTCGCCATGCGAACCACTGAGAGAGACAATCTATATGTGTGCCTGTGTGTGCGGGCGGGCGCGTGTGTGGAAGGGAAAGCCGGTGGCGTTCTGTGCGTAGGAAAATTAAATTCTCCGGCGACGAATTGGTAACCGCGGCATTCTTTTGCGTGCGCAAAAACTAATTGCGCCCGCTCGTGCGCGTTCCCGCCGCGCTCCACTTCATCTCGCTTCCTTGTCGCTGTCTTCAATGAATTTTCAGCGGCCATTATTCAGGTGGCTGACGTTCTCGATGGCCGAAAGACCCCTAGAAAAAGATAGTCGTGCGTCGTTGTAGCCCCCCCAGCCAGCCAGGCCTTAATTTCGCGCACTAACCCGAAAAGCTCGGAATTAGATCGATTGTCCTCGGCAAATTAAAACTAAAGCAATTTCACCGCGACATATACCTTTCTCTCTTTCTCTCCGCTGATTCACTCGTTCCTTTGGTACTGTGAAAGTCTACTTATCGCTGGAAATAAAGAGAAATTGGCGGAACGTTGGAAAGAAAGTGGCACAGATTCGGCTGTTGAAAAAGTGGACCAAACTTATTCGAGATTCATTACACAACTTTGTAGTAGGGGATCTAAGAAGGACGAGAGTTTGTGGAAAAGTTGCTGGGAAACATTACAGAGTTGGCCAGTGTATCTTAATGTAACCAGTTCCGAAAATGAATCATTTAGTTCCGATTAGTGTTATTTATCTTGCATTGGTTAACATTACTTTTACACTCAAGCTTATTGATAGTCAGTTGCATAATGAAAATTCAATCGATTCGCGTATTGAAGAGTGTGAATAAATGCAGAACAAGTAGCAGAGTACTTCATTATACGGATATTATACAGTCGGGCAGTTTGTAAAATCGTTTTACACGAGTTAGATAACTGGAGGAGGGAAAGGGCCAGGATACGTTGTCCGAAATTACATCTAATTCTGTTGGCCCGAGGCCACTTTTCCGAGCTAATGCTATGCATACTGCATTCGTATAAAATATGTAAAAATAATTTCGAGGGTGCGCGCACGCAACGGTTTCAAGCTGTGCTACCACATAAATTTGGCGAAATATTCGATTTCTCAGCGGTTAACGTTCCTCTATCTCTCGCTCGCTGCGCGTGTACTCCCCTGCCTTTGCGTGCGTGAATGCAAACGCGGCGGCACACAGCTGTAAATAAATAAAAACACGCGGCAGCGAGAAACGAGTTTCCGGTGCAGCAGCCTGTCGACCTCAGCGGGGACCGCGCCGCTCTGGAAAAACGCGGGAAACAAGGAAAATACATATAAATAAATGAGTGGGAGCGAGACGAATCGCGGCAGTAAAACGTTCGCGTGGAATTAAAACAATAAAATATATAGTATACATTTGCGCGCGCTCTTCGCCGACTGTTCCAGTCTCGCTTAGACTGATAGGCTTTTCCTTCCTCAAAAAATGCATACGTAAACTGCCAACTACCTTTGAGGCTGTAGTAATAAAGAATTCAAAGGAAATGAAATTAGATCAGGTGTAACTAAGTAAATTATAATTTCTGCTGTGTGGCAATATTAATTAGAGAATCATGTTTCATTATTTCCGATGAGAATACTCCTCCGGCTTTGCTTATGCGATAGTGGATTCGGGAATGGTGGCTGTTTGTTGGATTGTCTTCATTGTTTTACGCGCTCGGGGTTCGCTACCGCGAACAACGGTAGTTTCCGAACTCGCCAAGACAATCGTTGAAACTTGCATAGTTATCGTATAACAATCGCTGTAACTGATAGGAGAATTGCCCATGCTTCCGGATTATAACGCGAATCAGAGCGTTATGGCTTTAATGAGCGCCTCGAACCGTGTTGCTCTAAATCCCGGTTGTTACTGGGAAACTTCCGGTAGCAATGCTTTTTCCCCGTGCAAATAATAGCTATTGCCAATGAACTACGTTCTGTTAAGTCCATCTGTCAAAAAAGGCACCACGTAAAAAGCACTGCGCGTTAGACAAGCGTCGAACAGAACAGTTTTCCGAAATCTTTTCCGCAAACAACTCGAGTTCCAAGGCGAGTCTACGGCGAGAAACACATAGACAGCAGAAGTAGAGTCGAGGACGAATTATATTAACAAACTTCCTACACTTCCTTCAATGAGAGAGAGAGAAAGAGCGAGACAATGAGAGTGCAGGAAGTTCAGTGGTTCCGGGAGGGGTGGTGGAAAAAACCGCAACTGGAGGCGCAAAGAACAGGCTTTATTTCCCGGCTCCACTTAAAGCTGGGAATTCTCCCGGCCATCCTCTCGAGAGGATCTTCATCTCTCGCGGGCAGATCTTCATCTCTCTCTGTCTTTGCCGGAGGAGAGAAGAGGGACGAGTCTGTGTGGTAAGCGGGCGCGCGGGGTAAGAGTAGTTCATCTCGTTGTCGGAGCGGGCGCGAAGAGTGAAGAGATTTCGCGCGAGAGCTACATATTCCGGACGGTAAGAAAAGCCGCGGACATTTTCCCGGCAAGTTTCCCTGACGAAGTTAGCATAGCGTTCGTTCCCATCCTCCGCCGCCGCGCTTACAGCGCAGCGCGCCGGTCTCGGTGGTGGCGGCCTTTTACCGGCGAGTTTCCCTCGGTAAACTTTTACCTTGACCCACCGGGCCACCGTTAGCACCCACTCTCTCGCCCTCTCTCTCCTCCCATTTTCCATCCCTTGCCAACCCTCGACGCGCCGGAAGAGCAGTGAGAATGGGCGCAACTGGTTGCCTGACAACTTTCCCGACACGTGAGAATTGCAGATGCTCCTCTCCTCACACTCCGCGGAGAAGACCTCTGCTTGCCATCCTCTCGCACCCTCTTTGCTTTTAAATGTCTCCCTGAAACTGTCTACTTATTTTTTGCTGTTGCCTCCACTCTCGCCTAACCCAGCGCGCGCTCGCTTTCTCTTTCTCTTTCTCTCTAGCAGCCTCTCTCTTCCGTCTGGCATTGTCCGACGAGAGCGAGTGCTAACTGGTGGAAGCCTCTGAGCGAATCGACCCCCTATGACGACGGGGCGACGCGCCAGTACTTTGGATTTTCGAAGCGCATCACTCCGTTAAATTCCAAGGGGATGAACCCAAGAATTCCAATAAAGTAGAATCGTAAGCGGAGCTTCGGAATTCTACCGAGTTTTGTTAACACGTACGGCACATACCAAGCTTGGAAAGTCAGCTGGCTCGGAAGAAGAGCCACTTTAGTTCTATGTAATTGAATTTCTGTTGATTATCTTTTATTATTGTTTTATTGATTTTTATTATTGGGGAAATGAAAGAGTGTATCGAAGGGAATATCCCGGTGCGGTTGAGAATCTAAGCTCGGCGAAAGCAAACGGCACTGAATGTAAAAAGCAGCGGCAAATCACACAGCAATAACTCGTCTACGTGTCAGTGACGCGGTAGAGATTGTTCGCCCGTAAAATCGTTGTCCGCTCGTTCAAGCTGGGCGCGTTGCAGACTGACAAAGTTGTTGTTTGCCGAATGCAAACATAATTTTCCGCGCCCAGGAATCGGTAAACCGCGATCGGGCCGCTCCCGGTGAACAAGGGAAATTTTCCACGCGCCCTGCTACACCCTCACTATTCGCCGGACTATTTTTCTTTCGATTTTAATCTGTGGATCCAATTGTTTCATAGTTCTCGCGAATACTCTGTTATTTTTGCACTCTCCCTCCGAGCTTGGAAATGCGCCGCGTGCGCCGCGTACATCCAGCGAAGGTTGTTAATTCCGTCAATTTTATCAAAAAGTTGAGGATAAAACTGATTAACATTGTTATTTGTGGCGGAACATTTCGTATTTTATATTCCAATGGAGAAAACTTTTCCTATTACACGGAGCTCGTAAAGCTGCCTGGTCGTTTTTAAAATGCAAAATGTTTGCGGGTTCTATTTGATGTAACAATGTAGCATATTTCCATACGAGCATCTCTCATTGGATATTCATATCACAGTTCTTAAGGAAGATTTCCAAGCATCATTCCCACAGGAGTCTTCGTGGATGTAGTCGTCATTGTCTCGGAGACAAGCTTTGCATCGATCCCGAAATATCCGAGCGGTGTAGTCAAATCGGTACGAGTTTCTCTAAAAATAGAAAACAGCACAGCTGCCAAATGGTTGCTTCGATGCTCATTGATGCGGAATTGCGTAAGTGGCTGGCACAATGGCCCATCGGCCGGATTCTGTTTGTTAGGTAAATGCTTTTTAAGTAGCATTTTGCAAAACGATCGATTGGAATTGTGATTTGGATAATGCGGTCTAATAGTTCAGGGCTTCAGGTAATAACGTTTGGCAATCACGTTGCGCTAACTAACGATCGAATGCCCAATCATTTAATTAATATTCGTCGGTGCCTGATTAATTTCACGCATGAGACGTTAATATGTAACATGTTTCGCCTTCAATAACTCGACCCTCCATACCAGCAATTTCGTTGTTAATATCGGTATTCGAGTTTACTGATTGTGGTCCCAATATAATGTAGTTATTATCCGTCTCAATATCAATCATTACGGCTCACATCGGCGTTTTTTTCTTCATGAAAAGTAAACATCGTAGCACAATTGTGGAATAACAATTCTATGCCAAACAATCCTATTGTTTTATTAAGCAGCAATTTCTTGGGCAAATTCAGCGAAAGTAGAGATCGCAGGTGTGAGAAGAGAAAGCGTCATAAGAGAGTGCGAAAGACGCGTTAGGGAAACACCGCTGGAAGAAGTTGGCTTAGTGCGTGGTTGCAGCTGGCGGCGAGGCGAGGCGATGCGATGCGATGCGATGCAAGTCGCAGAGCGAAGCGAGTGGAGCGCATTTCACCGGTAGGCGAAAGGTATCGCATATCAGAGTTGCGGAGGCTCTGTTTGCTCGGCTGCCAAATTGAACGGGCGATTAAATCAACGGAGAGCACGTCAAACGCAGGCATAGCCGCGTCGAAAGATGACAAGCCAATTAAACGTCGTGCTACATCGTCCGAGCAGTCCCATTACGAGCTGCGAAGCGTCATTAGTAACCCGAGCAAGGAGTCCGCCCGCAAGAACCGCGCCCGGCATGCATCACTTTTCACGCAACAGATATCTCCTACCTTCGAAGCGCTTGCCATCATGCTTCCTTTGCCAAATCTCCCAGTTTCATCTTTCGAGCAAACCTATTGAGAGATTGATTTAAGAAACACTCTTTATTATCGGATTCAATCTCTTTGCAGAAACAATCATTTTTCGTATTGTGATTCTGTCGTTGTGCCCTTTGTCGCTCGAAATTCAGAATCTTATAATATACAGACAGCTACTTCGAAGAACACTCATCCATCGCTAAAGCTTCCATGCATGGCGTCTCAATAGCTCTCCTTACATTGTATTTTTATTCTATGATCATTCGCTTACGTTTCCATTCAAGTCTCCATATACTCAATAATATTTCGTATGAATTCCTGCACTGTTGCTTCGAGAACTACAATTGAGGACCGAAAACCGAAATCCCTTTCGATTCCAATCCTCTTCTATTTACAAGACATAACTTTCGCGGAAAAGTACAGATCCATATAGTCGTTCTCTTGCATCGACAAATACTCTCTTGGCAAGACGTCAAAGTATTCCTTTCCTTCAGACTTGGAATTTATAGAGCCCCGCGTAGGAACTTGATTCCAGTCATGACTGAACAGTAGGGCACTTGTTGGCGAGATTCTTTTGACTTGGTACGTTCTTGTGGGATTTCGTTTATCCTATTGCAGAAAATTGCTATTTCAATATTTTCTATTCTCCCCATAACATTCGTATTTCAATCAACCCAATCCTCAGGGTTCTTTCTTCTTCTCTTAAATTCTCTCTTGCAGCCTCTGCCTTCTCTTATGTCATCATGCATTCTGATCCGTAGAGTGGTAGCACCAGGCATAGATTTACGCTGGCGCGAACAGCCCATACGCGAATGGTAGTCCACGGCGAGAGTGGGCGTCCGGTTTGGATCTCGCGTTAACAAGGCAGGCTCTGATTTATGCTAACAGTATTGCGAAACGGCGGAGGCCGAGCGAGCCCTGTGCCTCCGTTGCGAATTCGGAAATTTCACGGCGAGAAGCCTCCTTTGCACCGCCGATTCCCAACGATTCCTCCTCCCCTTTCCCAGAGGGGCGAATGCGCGCTTGTGTATGTGTGCGGGTGGGTGGGTGGGTGTGTGTGTGTTGGCTCATCAGTCACAGGCGGCTGTATAATGTCGGCTACACGCGGAACTGGCGGGAGCGGATTAAGCAAATCGGCTCACGCGCCGCTCGCGTTGCATGTATGTTGCTTCGTGTTCCTTACACCAGTCAGCTGCCATTGTGTGAGTGCATATGCAAACTCACACAATCCTCGCGCGCGCGCTTGTATGAAGTCGGTTGCCTGCCTGTGGCCCATATAATAGGAGAACATACACCTGGCCTAGAGCGCGCACCGGTTGCACCCTGCTGTTGGTTGTTCAAAGCGTGTACAGAGCGAGCGCGCGCGAGCGTCAGTCCGTTCCCGATAATTTTGGATACCGCGTCCGCCATAAATATCTTTCGGCCTGTTGGTAATTTTAGTTTTAGTTAGCCAGTGGTGCGCGAGCGCGCACTGGGTGGCCGGCCACGGATCGCAGTTGTGTGCGTGAAGGTTTGTTGTGCCGATGCGCGCGAGTCGCGCCGCCTCGCATGCTTTCCTTGAATAGTGCCGGGGATGCGCGTTGCGCCGGCTAAGCTGGCTTCGTCCGGCTTTCGAGTGTACCGTATGATTTTCAAATAGATAATCCTAATTTGTCCGGCAAATAGTTTGTGCAGATTTCTTTGCGTATGTTTTGCGTAGGTCAAAGTAAACTATAAGTTATGTCATTCTAGACATTGTGTTTACAATTACGATTTTTCGGTCGGAGCAATTAATTAGTACGAAATGTATATACCTGGTTGTTACTGATACGGCGATCTTGGAAATTACATGGATTTGTTGTTAATTTCTCTGAATTCTGCGTGACGGCTTGCGAAATTTGCATGGATCGGGTAATTCGGGGGTACGAGCGGACCAATCGATATTGGCAGCATGTAAAATTGAATCTAGCATGATCCCCGAATTGTTCGCCGTCATGATAAGCTGCTAAAATTCTTGAGCAAAATCGACGCGCTAATCTGCGCCTTGTTAATCTAATAAAACTGGCGCGCCAAATTGATTCTCGATAGCATTTATTGGCACTTGATCGACGCTCGATTATTGCTTTAAAAAAATGTAATTATCTTGCAAAGTGACACCAGGGATAGAGGCCATCACTGGCTGCGAGCCACCGAATCCGCAAAAATGCCGAAAAAGCAAAAAGCACAACTTTCACTTCAGTCGAGTGACGCAATAATTTTTCCTAATTACTGTAACGGATTTTAGTTCTCGAGTGACAGCTTTAATCGTTTCACCCGCGCGTTAATAGGTTTTTACTTGGTTTTAGAAATTCTCCCTTCATATAACTGCTGTATTCAATGAACCGATTTTTATAACCAATGACGCGCCACACGCACATGTCCAAAAGGAATATTCGACATTAAGCCAAAACATGGTTTAGTCGCGTCCCCGATATTCCATTGCGTTTTTCAACATATTGACAGGTCTAGCGAATTTATTTCGGATTTGGCCGACTGCTTTACAACGAAGCATTAAACCGTAATCAGTGAATGCCAACAGATATTTCCGCGTGGACATGCGCGATAAACAGAAATCAGAAAATGTATATACCATTGGTATTCTGTCGGCAAATTGACACTGACCTATGAGCCCCGGCTGGGGGAGACACTGGCAGCCGGTATGTCAACATTCACTTACAAAGCTCAGGCTTTCCATGGCACATGATATTCCGACATCGATACATTAATTTATGAATGGGCCGATAGTCCCGTGAATGTATTTGTGCTAGAGAGCTTTGAATGTCCAAATGTGCAAGAATAGATGGACAATGACTGATCCACATTTATCTCGGTACGCGTATTTCCACAATAGAGATATCAGGTCCCCAATATTTCGATCGCTCATTTTATTAAAATAGGAAATCATTACCATAATCATTGGGGGCTCATTAAATTCACCCAAAGCATTAGACCGGCAGTTACAGAGACTACAATGACTGACTATTGAAAGCATTAGAAAATAAAGAATTCTCATTGAAGCTTAATATCTATTATGTAAATTCATATTACAATTGGACTCGTACTGACATTTCTCCCCTTTAAAAACTCGACAAGTAGTTTAAAATTTGACAAGTAGTAGTTGAAAGACGATGAACCATAGTCTTCCCTTTCGATTACTTATTTCCCTCAAGTTTTCCTTGGGAAATGTTTCTTTACCGAAGGAAACTGTGAACGCGGTCGCGCTGCTGGCTGACGGATGCTCGTAAAACTCGGCGCCTTTACACGGAGAGCAGGAGTCTGCGGCGAGAGATTTCCATGGGATGCCGAGTCAATGAAGTGGCTGCTTTCCGGCGCGCAAAATGGAATTGTAAATCGTAGGCGGAACAAGCGTGCGCGCTACGTGCAGACAGTACATGGAAGTACAAGGTGGAACGTAAGCGTGCTGCTACACGTTCGTTTCGGGGCTGGCGCGGGGCCGCGCGGGGTGCGAATGCATATTCAGTACGCATACAAATAGTTCCGACCACCTTCCCGTGGGAGACAGGTCCTTTTTTCTGGACGCACTTCTCCTTGTTCCTGAATATCCCTTTCTATTCGAGCGTCCTTTCGACTTGATTCGCACACTGCCGGACTTCTATCCTTTTTTTTCCTTTTCTCTCCCAGATGGCGTGTACCATTTGTTTGTGTTGGTTCAGTGGCGCGAGCTCGATGGGTCCTGCGTTCCCATCTGCGTTCTTTTTTGAAACTCTGCTTGTTGTTTCTGGTGGGATCGCTTGCCTTCCCCGAGATCATTGAGGGTTTTGAGTTCTGCGCTTGTTGATACAGTGCCTGTCCTCTCGCGTGACAGATACATCTTTTTAGAAAGATTGAGAATGAGAACAGTCAGTTTTAAAGACTGGATATAATTCTTCTTCCACGTAGAGATCCTGATTTATTAACCGAATGCCATTGGTATTCGTTGTGTTATAGGAAACTGTTTAGTAGTGTAATGTATATCTCGTTTACTTAGACCAGCGTCTGCCTGTTTCAACCTGTTTCAACCTGTTTCAACCTGTTTCAACCTGTTTGTACCCTCGCGTGCGATGGGTGAAAAAAATTTTGAGCTAGGGCCCTGAAATTTATATCACTTCTTCCTTGATGCAAGGGGAGACTCCCCACCAAATTTCAGTCCCGGAAAATGACGGAAAGTCCAAAAATATGGGAAAACCAGCGAAAATTCCGAAAAAATCGAACTATAGACAGTTTTTTTAGTGTTTTCGATAGAAATCCGAACTTTTTTCGACGGATTTTTTGTTTTTTATCCGTTTTCATTCGTAAACAATCGATTCCTGAAGAAAAAACCCGAGTTCGGGGAACTTCGAAAAATCGTGAAAAAATCTGAAGGGGTACCCCTTAAGAAAATTTTGCCGAAAAAAAAATATTGAGCTAGGGCTCTGAAATTTTTATGGTACCTTCCTTGATACAAAAAAAGACTACCCACCAAATTTCAGCCCCGGGAAAGGTCGGGAAGTCTACCAAAAAAAATAAAAACCGTTAAAAATGAGCAAAAATGGACTTTTCTGGACGGTTTTTCGACCCGTTTTCGTTGCAAATCTGGACTTTTTTTCACGGATTCTTTGTTCTCTATCCACCCTCATACGAAAACAATCAAAATATCCCGGGTTCGGCCGATTTTGAGAAACTTGAAAAAATTGAGCATTTTCGAGGGTCGACAATAGGTGAAAACCTAAACTTTGAGCTAGGGATCTGAAATTTATATCACTTCTTCCTTGACGCAAGGGCACATTCTCCACCAAATTTCAGTCCCGGGGAAGGTCGGGAAGTCCACCAAAAAAAATAAAAACCGTCAAAAATGTGCCTCACCCCTCACTTGGCTGGCACTGACTTAGACAGACAATAGATATTCATATTACATTCTATACATAATGGCAATGAATTCAACTTGATTTCAGCAGCCACAGGAATTTGTGCCGAAAAATAGCAATATTTCTTGGTACTAATACTTTTACTCAAAGAATAGAATCACTAATTCTATTTCAGGCAGTAGATTCGCGTAAAGGACAATTCCAGTAAACTAGTCGTGCTTTTTTCGTGGTCACCGTCATTCTTAGTATCCCGTTTCTCTTTTTCGCGGTGCCTCGGTCTTGTCTCGACTGTACCAACCCCCCCCTTGCACCCTTTTAATTTTCCCACATCAGCGTCGTCTTGTTTTACCGGCGGGCGGCGGCAGTAGTATTCCGCTCGGCGTGACGTGTGTTTGTCCCTCCTGACCACTGCTGCGTCGGGTCGCTGTTTGTTCTCGGCGTTCGGCTCGTATTATCCGGCGAATGCAATTCACCGAGGCGTTCCCTTCCGACCCCTGTTATACCGTCATTGTTCTAGGCCACCGCCAGCACCGCTAGTTGCAGGCTTTCCTTCGGAAATTCTGAAATTCGCCCAGCTACCCTCTTTGCCGCTTGATCAGTTCGTGTTCGACGCTCGTCGCTCCAACGGCTTGCGTGTATGTATGCATGGATGCATATCCAACGCACACGTGGCATCATAGTTATGTATAAAAGCGGAAATTTCATTAAAACTTTGACAATTCCTGGACTGCTACTTTGGTTTTTCTATAATATACATAGTTCATTGCGGACAGTGGATAATTATGCAGAGATAGATGTTAATTTTTGTAATTTTCATTCGTGATCAGTTGAATCATCGAAAGATATCTGTTTTCACAAGATATGTCTGTAAATTAAGCTCTACTTTGTCATTTTTTCATGGATTGGAATACTTCTGCGATATTTCTGCTTTTATCTCTAAAGTTTATTGTAGTAACTTCACTACAGTAAACCGCAGTTCATACCAGGCATATCGTGTGTTGCTTTATCTTGCAATCAGATTGAATTCTTAAACTTCAATTAAACCAGGGTCGATGCTAGTTGCGGGCAGAGCGGTATTTAGGCTGGCGGGGTGCAATTGGTCCGCTTTTTCAATTTAACTTCAATCGGCGTAAGGACAGGGTACTCCATTATTCAGCGGGCGGCTTATTCGGGCAAAAATGAATAACAGCGGAATTTAATACGAGTAGCGGGGCAGAATTAAAGCTGCATAACCCCATTTCCCGGGCAAATTCCGCAGGGCTGGCTGATCGCGATCTCCAATCTTTTAGCGCGCGCGCACGCCCACCTATAACGCGAATTTTCGCCCCGTGAAATTGACAAATTCTCACCGCTCCGCGCGGCCGTAGAGAGTGCGACGGGGTGGCTTTGCGCCACGCAACACTCGTTATCCGTGACGATCTTGGCAAGACCGTGGATCACGCAATAATCCCATACCAGCTCAGATACTACGCCTTTCTATCGCCACTCCCACATAATTCATACAATCTCTTATAATTTCTTCATTTCCATCTTATTTCTGTATTCTAATTAGATTCGTGTCAAGCCTTCCTTCTGTTTTTCCACTCACCTTTGCGTTTTACTTATTTGTTACTTGGTCAATGTCACACGACCACCGTTTTGTAACTACCCTGGCAAGGTATAAAGTATAATTAATTTCGTAGAAGGCGTACAAACATTAGCATCTCTTTCCCTTCAATTTCCACAAACAACGAGTTTATTACTAGAACGATATAAACTAAACTTTGCGATTCACAGTGAAATTTCACTGATGGAACAGCGTGTCGTGGAAGTGTTAAGTATTAATAAAGTCGATTGGCATAGGAACATGCGGTGTATCGCTCGGACAACTGGTGCGATCGCGCGCTATTATTCCAGGCTCTCGCCAATGGCAGCGGGGAATTCGTAGGGGCTGAAGCTTAATCGAAGCGCCAGTTTATCTTGTTTAAGGAGAGCCTCGCCGGGAAATATGTAGATTACAATTATGTTGTGTCAACTAATTCGTGTGTGGTGCGCGCGCACGCGCGTTCCCGTGATATACACTGTGCTGCTGGCTTTGGGTTGGGATCGCTCGGCGGCTCGTGTTTCCCTGGTGTTTTCTGTGTACGGCCACTAATATAATATTTGCTGGATACTGACACCCACTGGCTACCTCCAACGCATACCTAATTAACATCTGTTTATGCTGGTTTGTGCTTAAACCAGCTTATAAATATTCATAGAGGCTCCTCCTGCGAACCAGCGCACTTTGCCGGATCTGATGGAATCAGCGCTTGTCCGAATTTCGCTTCTCCTGATATCTCTGAGTTCCACTGGGTTGCATCGTCTTTAGATACTCCCTTGATAGTAGTTAATAGCCTGAAAGGTCGCCGCGTTTTAATAGTTTATCATGCGAAAGTGCTTTCACGCTTTGATCCATTCTTCGATACAGAAATGTATTCCAGGTCCGGGCATTCATCGATAATTAAAGGGGTTCACCTTTAACGAGAGTGTCAGGTGACACTGCAAATTCATTTATCGCGATAGATTAGTAAACGGTCCTAATGATTTTAGAATATTATACAGTCCTTCTAACCATTTCGCGAAATTTCTGCCAAATGTCATTAATTCATTACAACAAGATTTATAGTAAAATACCGATGGGTTCTAGTAAAGTACCAATTAAGACTTAATATGTCAAAGCGTTAAATGTCAGTCAGCCGAATGCCACTTTGTTCCACACGTCCCGCTGTCTGCTCAAGTGTCTATCCAGTGGAGCGTTACTGAGATGTTCAATTAAGAGAAGAATACAGCTCGCTTTAACCACTGACAACAGATCAAAGTGTTCTCGACACTTATTTGTAGCGTGTGCCCACCGCGTTCTCTTACCCTCTTACTCATTCTCTCTCTCTCTCTCTCTCTCTCTGCTCATTCGTAAAGTTGGAATGTGATGGGCGCGTGTGACTCATGTGGAGCGCGCGCTAAATCCAGACAGCTCGAGTAACGTGTCCGCGGCCGACTCCGCCGAGTGTGACCGCGAGCCTAACATTCGTCAAACATTAGTGTCCTTATGAACAATATCGCGGCGTTCATCTTACGTTTCTCTTCACCCACCAGCCGCGATGCTTGTTTCGATAGTCCGCTTGGGATCCGATATATTTGGCTGTTCACTTGGAGAACGCCCAGATTCTAGAGTTCTTGGTGCTCTTGCGAGATTTCACTGAAGGGAAGCTATTGTTACCAATGACTCGTATTTAAGGAAAGATGCCTCTTCTATTCTCGTCGATTGGTCCACTCGCGTTTAGTTAATTTGGAACTCCTCACTGCTTCAGCTCCTTGATGCTGATTGTGTCGCGGTATTTCAGGGTTTCGTCGACTATAAAGTCGTTAGAATCCCAATAACTTTATCGGAAGAGTTGCAGTAATTCTGTAATCCTTCTAAGTTTGTTTACCCCGAATATATAAACGAATCTTTAACCATTCTATTCTATTATAATTCCTGTAATAGTTTCATTATTGTTTCCTTAGTTATACTACCCATTCATTCTCTCCCAATTCTATATTTCCGGCTTTATTATTCTCCAAATAACGAAGTACCGCTAAAATTTATTCCCGTGAGGAATTGCCCTCGCAGTTTACGTTGAAGGGGCAAACCAGTGCGATTGTTCGGCGTTTGTCCACAGTCTGGTCGCAGGGACTTGGCGTATTTTGATCTCAGATGATTCATATGGCGACCCTGCTCTCGCCCCGCGCTGCTCTTGGCAGCAGTTGTATCTCCTCATAGCGGGGTACTGACAAGAATACACGGTGGGCGTGATTTAAATGTGCCGTGCGAAGTGTGTACAGCCGCGTGCGCCGCACTCAGCTTCCGCAGTACGTCTCGGTGAAAAGTGGCTCGAATAAAGCGCCAGCAACCGCGTAGGGAACGAGAGTGCTTCGGATGTTCGTTAGTTAATCCACGCCACACGCATTCTTATACCGCTCGGCATCACTTTCCTCGGCTTAAATTCACCCCGAACTTATGCATCGAGCTCCTCCGCACTCTTCTGCTCATTTCAGTCTGGCTGCATCATTAAAAGAATTGTCTGCTTCCATTTGTCTGAAATAAGAGACCGCCTGGGATAAGAATTGCGTTGCGTCGTGGAGTTTTCGACAAAGTTGATTATTACAAACGAGTAGAGTCGAGTTTCTCTTTTCTTCGAGATGAAGAACAGTCTGTAGGACTTTACTACGCCTCTTTGCACTTTATCATCTCAATCACGAATGACTTTTTTGGGGCGAGTAAAAAGCAGAAGTAGGAAACTCGCAGGAAAAGTTATCCCCCGAAAGGAACTCTTTTTCCACTGGTGCGAAGGGTAACAACACGATAGTTAGTATGATGAATCTTGTCTATGGCGCGTTTTCTCTCTCAGGCGCAGGCGTGTTTAGCGTGTGTGCGACTGTGCGAGGAGACGAGGTCGGGAGTGCGAAAAGTGTTGGTAGAAATGGGAGCGAAATGTCAAAAGTACCCCGTTTCCGCTGACAACGTGCCTTCTTCTCAAAGCTTTGTTCCCTCGTTCCTTGCCTTGCTTCAGCGCGCACTGCTTGCCTCGCCTCGACGCGCTTTCCCAGCCACGGGAAATCCGTGGAGAGAGTCTTTTACCCGCCAGCAGAGAGTGGGAAAATGTGTGACGTATCTCGCGCTTAGTGATTTCGGTCTTCGCGCCTCAACATTTTTTCCTTTCCGTTTACAGACACCGTCTTTTCTTGCGTATACATTGTGCTCAGCCGTCTGCGTGATGGCCTCGTCTTATGGCGAAGTATTTCGAATTGAAACGGACATCGCTATAGAATATTAACTAAATTGTCACATGACAGGACAATCTAAGACATGTTCAACGTTCATATAAATTAAGGAAGTTGTGACAAAGATACTTAGATCGGTCTGACATTTATGCAGAATAGTAGATAGCAGTTACTCCAACCCTCTTCAAAATGTCAACGTAATCGTCTGTAAATTGTTTGGGTGTAAGGGTTGTGAGTGTGCGGACGATCGGGACGGGATGCGGGGACTGAGAACTTCGGGTTCAAGATGGTTCGGTGAAATGCTAAGACGTAAATGGTGAAGCTGCAGGGTGGTCAAGGGGAACTGCGTCTTAAAACTCTTATCTTTCGTTGGGTGGGCTGCCTCGCCACGCGTCCCCTTTTCAAGCCGCATACGCACCAGTGTCAGATATCAGAGGGGTTGAGAGGACTTCCTAGAAAGCGGGTCCGCAGTTGCCTGTTGCGGCAATAACTTAGGGTCCCTCCTAAAAAACCCTCTCGCTCTTCTGTTATACTGTAACACAGCTCTCTCTTTCTTTCTGCGAATCCGACTCTCACTAACTGCCCTTTGTCGTCTGAAGTCCCAGCCCCCCAACATCATACACATACAGATCCCCACAGCTACGCCACGAATTCGCCGAAAGACAGCTATGGCCGTCGTCTCAATCGCCCTCCTTACATTGTACTGTCCTTCTTCGATCATTCGCTCGCTTACACTTCCATTTCAGACTTTCCATATACTCAATAATATATCACATGCACTCCAAGAAATATATTATCACAAGTTCTTTCTCTTTTCTTTGAAGTTCTTTCTCTTTTTAAAACAGTGCGGTGTTGCGAGAGTGTAATTAAGCCAAGACATCAATACTGATACCACAAGTAACGCCGAAGTGTTGGCCAAGCCGTTAATTACCGGGCAAGTTTTGAGACTCGATTAATCGGGGAATTCAATATGACTTCAAAGGGATGGGCCGACATTCCCCGTATCATTGTGGCCTGCATCATTTGCGATAATAATATTACCACGTGAGATCGTGGATAATGATATGCGAGAGTGCTTTCGCGGGACTCTCGTGGAACATCGAGCACACATCCCAGGAAGGATAGAGCGGCGGCGCGCAAAGGGGCTACCGGGTTAATAATGGCTGGCAAATAATTAGTATTAAATATCCCTTCGGTCTGTGAGAGTAGAGCAGCGCGTCATTATCGGGGACATTATAGTTTGGCCAAACGACTTTACAAGCAGCGTCCTACTTATCTCTCGGTGGTATTTCGTCACACCTACACGTACTTTGCCAATTCTCGCGTGCATGTAACCCGATGCCCATTGGAATAATTCAGTGCATCGGTACACACTCGATCTTTCTCATTACACGCGAGCTTCGGATCATTTTGGCTTGTTTTCTGTATTCAATCAGCCTGTATGTACTTGGGCACCCAGTTGTATTTGGCTGCAGCAGCCACCGCTAGTCAATAACACACATAGTTGGAGAGCCGCGGTATAAAAGAAATCGATTTGTTTTACTGTCGATATCCCCAATTGCTGCGCGGAAAAGTTACGGGGAGTTTTGTCGAGAACGCATTTTACGGCTCTTGCGTCAACGTTTTCTCCATCTGGCAAGAGAGAATGGAAAGCTCTTGGCTAATACTATTGGCAAATGTTTACTTGGGAGTATTGTTCTCCTCTTTGTTTCTTTAGTTTATTTGCTGGTAAATGTGTGTCTGGGAAATTAGTGATACTGGTATTAGATTTCCAGTTTTCTTGGAGGATTACAGTATTCCGAGGATTATACTGTGTTTCTACAAGAATTCCTTTTATTTTAATTGTTAGTTGGTATTAAAAAATGCATGATAACCAAACTCCTTGAACATTACTGACTCATTAGTACAAAAGAAATCTCTGTTACATTCGACACAAATATTTCCTCCACTTTCACCCTCTTCAGTACTCTCTTTTAATTAACATATATTTCTTACAAGCAGTGAGGAGATATTCCTGGCGCGACAAATGAGTATTAATGAAGGATAAGAATGAGTTGTACATTGTTTATTTGGAGAGACATATGCGAGCGTACTTGTAGTTGTACGCATTGCATTTATAACGAGTAATTCGAGGCTCCGTATAATTAATTCTCTTTAATCCGCTTAATCTATTGTCCTGGAGCAGTTATGGCCTCGCGTATTCCCTGCATGAGCGCTGCGGTGTTTGGACACCTGCTGAAAGGATAATTCACGCAGTCCGCTCTCAGGATAAATAATTACGATGAATGAATGCTACTTTCGTCGCGCGCTCCTGATATAAGCAGGACTTGTTAGTATCATGGCCAGCGTCATAATACATTTATAGTGACTACCCATCGACATTATTAACAATTCTGCGTGAAATGTCCGCGCCCACTCGTTTCGCACTAATGACACTGGATTTATTAGCATCACTCAATGTCGCTAACTGCTCATTCTTAATGCTGTATTAAGAGGATGATACTGTTGCGAGGTTTTCATATCGTAAAATTTGTTTTATATTCAAACTTTATTAATAATAGTACAAGTCATCGTTATCAATGCTTGTTATCCAACACGACCCATTTTTTCAATCCCTTTTGACTGATTAGTTAGTGTTATAACGATGTGGCGGAGAAGCCCATTAGTGACAAACGCCCGGTCAAAAATACTTTTCTCTGCCTCTTCTTTTTCGTGGCAAATGAGAAAATCTATGCCGTTAGTTGGATTAAGCGAGTGGCTCGAGTAAGATACAGAGGTTCAATTTGGCAACGTACCAAAAGCGATTATAAGCTCTGGCGAATTCTCAAGCTTCATCCACACTCACCCTGGCATCCCCCCTTTTCGCGCATTCGTGCCCCGCGATTTTCAACGGTTTACGGCCTGTTTGCCCGAACGCAAGCTTTCTTTCTTCTATTTCTCTAATTATTCACTCGCTACCTCGCACCGCACGGCTTCTGATGAACTCCAAGCGCGAACTTTGTGCTGGTTCGTGAGTTCTATCTTCCCTCTAATCGATGCTGTCCAAACTTAAACAAGGAAATATTGCATTCATGGGTTCGATGGAAATTGATGGTCGTTTAAATGTCGATTATAATATCTTTTAATACGTTTTGTAGTGTTTTAATATGCTTGAGTAAACGTAACTTCTATCCAAGTAAAATACAATTTAATTCGTGATTTTTAAAAATAGTTTGCACTACTTAACGGGACTTTAATTCCAAATGTAGTTGAATGGGAAAGCGCGTAAATGTCGGATATATTTGGTTCTAAAGTAGCTGTTGAAATATCATGAGAAAATGAAGGAAAACAGTGAAGGTAGCACCAGCAGGTGGAAGAAGGAGACGGAGCGAGGATTAAGGTTGCATTAGGCGAATCTGGGCAACTCGCCAGTCGTGCTAATCGTCACGCATTCTCGTGTCTCAACGCTCGATAGATCACAATTGAGAAATCGCCCCAACTTTTTACACTTGCCATCTCTTGCTTGGCTGCATTAAGCGCGCAACACCGATCGACGATCTAAAATGTCTTGTGTGGATTTCTGGCGAAAACACAGGCAAACGTGTTTAATATCGGAGTTTGCGTTGGTGGAGGAATCGCGTTGCATGATGAATCATCGCCCGCTGACTTGGATAATAGAAATATAAACGCGTTTCTCTAACAACTGTATTTTCCGAGTGAATAACGAAGAGTATAGGACAGAAATCTTCAATCTAGTTAATAAAATAATTTTCGAACAAGAAATTTAATTAGCGTCAAATTTGAATGATTTACAAACGCGTAGATAAAGCCTTTTACTTGGCATTCCTTATCGTTTTCACTTTGCACAGTTACACTGTATACTAGTAATAGAATTTCTGTGCTCTCCGTAGGAGAACTTTCCGATCGAGTTTCGTTTCTGTTTAGTTTATTATTGGAAAAGGACGGACGGACGAAGTTACTTTACTCCGGCGTTACTTAGAGAAGCAGACCTAACGCACAGTGATTCAGTGCTTCAATCAGTTACTGCCAACACAGTCTCCTTCCCAGCAATGCATTCCCCTAGTTCGGTTCCTCCAAGTTTCCCTGCAATTAACGAGGTGTCATAATGCGGCCGAATACAAAGTGGAGCCGTGTATCGCCCGCAGTCATAATGCGGTCTGGATCACTGCCAGTTCTTAGCCCGTGCTTTTATCAGTTGGATCGTTCGCTCAACTCGCGTTAACTCGAGCGAACTCCAGTTACTCGGACCCTCGCCATGTATAGCATCATCCACTCAAAGTCCACCTTGTTTTTCCCCCGAACTCCTCCAATTTCCACGGAGAGAATCCATTCGATTCGCGCGGTCATAGAATCGGATTTCACGCGAAAAACATCCAACACTGTATTTTCAATCTTCCAATATTATCAACACACGGAAGTCAGGCTTCCGCGTGGAAGAGGAAATCTGAATTCCTGGCAAACTTGTAAAAATTCCGGTATTCCAGTAGACGCAGTGGAAGTGTACAAGTATCCTTGGCGGAGAGTGAGTCCTCGAAGAGCGAGTGCGGCTGAGAGTGAATCGCGGCTGTCTCGATCGCAGCTTTCACGCGTGTGGCAAAGTAGAGCAAAGTAGTTACGGGAAGGTGTGGGCGCTCATTTCAGCGGGAAACGCATTCGCGGATAATACACGTGCATCTTGAGAAAGAGAGAGAGTCCACGCAATAGTAGAAGCAGCACACCGTCCGAAGTACACAAATCCCGAAGTTTTCCGTGCGCGCCGCGCGTTCTACACTGCTCGCTCGGAGAGAGTTGGCTGGAACCTTTCCTATCGAAACGAAATGTCGATTCTGCTCTTCCTTCTTCTCTTGGCTCTGCCTTCTTTCCAGAGGTAGAACATTATCTCTCGGGGATGCACTGGAGCGTATCTTTAAAAAAGATTATGGTTCTTTGGGCCTTGGATATGTATGAGAGGCATGCAGTTTTTCTAAATGCATTATTCCGGAGAATGGGTTGCTTTCCAGCTGCACTCGTATTCTTCATCTCTCTCTCTTTCTCTCGGCCATGACGATCTATTGAACACTCGCTCATACTCGCCGCGAATGCCGAGAACACTGGGATTCACGATTTGCGAAAGTGGACCGGGAATCTTCGCGCGAGGGTTTAATGATGGCTGGCGTGCTGCGATTTAGGGAGGATGCTGAACGCGGTAAGAGCTATCCGGAAAGGACGGCTTTTACCGGGATAACTAGTAAAACATTTATAGCGAATGTGAATGGGAAGACGTCGTTCGGCGATATAGCATTAATGGACTTGCCACTTCTTCCCCAATATGCACCTTCCAACCTGCATAATGTAACCACTCCAGAGTCTAGGATTTGTTACAGTAGTTTGCTGCCGTTTCCAACAATCTCCCGGAAGAGCTACGTGAATTTAGATTCCCCGATGATTAAGAGTCTAATGTTATAACTCGTCGATCATTCGTGTTTTATGAGTGATTAATGTTACATCGTTCGGACTAATTTTCATCCATCATTGCCATTGCTTTTCAATCTCATGAACTTGTAATCGAACCAACAGTAAATTGACTGCACCGAAAAGGGATACGCGAAAATCTATTGTTGTTAATTAAAAGTATAACATAAGAGGGGATGATTGAAGTTTAGCAAGAGGTTAATATTTAATATTAGATCGTACAGTTTTTATTAAGTTTATTGAACACTGCTTAGTAGTCGAGTAAATTGACAGTTTCAAAGAAGTGTCTATGAAGTATTGGTCTATTGACGCGTTACATCGAGAGGGAGTCACCCTTGGAACACGATAATCCAGCTAGTCCTTTGAGGGCGTCGTCCAAGGGTCAAGCAGCGTGTCGAAGTACCTTGGAAGTGCGAGAAGAAGGATTTGCGCACGGCGGAAAACGTTTAGCAGTATGCTTTGTACGAAACTCCAAAGGGAAGAAAGGGTCTCAAGGAAATAAAAGAGAGACAAGCGTCAATTTTCCGTGGAAAGTTAGGGCGGATAAAATAGCAAAGAATTTTAGAAATCCTTCTTCTCAATTTCCTTCATCATTCGTGTCTATTATTCGATCATCTATCATCGAATCTGTTATTTCCCTGAATCCTAAACCAACACACACGGGGATTGTAAAATACTAGCACACACGTAGTTCCAAATGTACGAATTCGAGCTTCTCTCGAGCAATGGGAATACCAAATTCGAAATTCGCATAGATCCACATAGGAGTAAATCAAGAGTATCACTCTCCAATTCTGCGACTAAGTCGGAGAACAAGAAGGAGCCAATGCCATCAGCATAGCTGTATGATGCTCGCCTCTTGGAATAATGAGAACGGTGTATGAAGTCGGTCGAGAGATGGAGCGGTGTCGGACGAATTCGGGGAGATCGGTGGGGCGCGCGCGCGCAACTGAAATCACCGGATGCCGAATGCGCCGGAATACGGCTGCAGGCGGCGTTCTATCCAATAAAGGTGAAATTGCAGGAGGCAAACACGCGGAATATACGCATTGATGTTTAATGCAAAATTCAAATGGTGGCGAGCCGATTCCGGGCGGCCCCGGGAGAGAACGCCTACCCGGAAGATACTACTTGGAGGGAAAGCTCGCCGCCGCGCCGCCCGTCTTTCCTCGCTTCGGCAGGCTTCGGCTGCCAGCCGCGCTGGTCGCCGTCGACGCGCCGTACCGCGCCGCGCCGCACGCTTTGCTCGCGCCAACCACGCCGGGGTAACATATGACGCAATCTTGGCAGGTATTGTCAGGAAACCGGCGGCATCTTTAATGTATGAGCTTCGAGGCCCACCCTTCTCTCTGGCCTGGCTGCCACGGTAATTGTCACTATGTCGCCTACAACACACACGCGCCGCCGCTTCCCTCTCTCACACTCGCACGCTTCCAGATTCTCCGCCACCCTCCGACTATTCCTCCCTCGATATGCCTCTCTATGCACGCGCCCCAACATGATTGCTTCTCTCTGATACCTCCTTTCTTTCCTCGTTTCACACTGCCTGCATAATTGCACGCTTCCCAGGTATTTCCTTGTCGTGTCCGGTTTAGATCGCCGGTGACTTTGGCGCTAGAACTACTGGCAATTAATGTATCACTACTTCTAGGAAAGCAATCAAAGTCTCTGGATTTTGTTATAATTATTCAGTGCATCTAAGGGTGAAATGTTCTTAGGTCATTTAAGAAATATTTATAAGTTTTAAGGAACTTTTATCAATGGATTTTTGGAAGTTTGAGGCGATGTTCGCCGAGGTTTAGATTGCTTGTACTTGGCTTAGGTTTTCCTTGGACTCTCCTTGGTGAAAGAGAACTTTCTGCGAGTACTCCGCCGCCAGATTTTCTCCTGTTATCGTCAATACTAGCTTCGTCGACCCCTTTAGTGAGAGCAGCTGCATTCACCCTGGCTTCGGATATTTTCCCAGAGGACTGCTTGTTTCCCTTTTAATGAGGACTGAACGTGGCCGATTTATGCGGCTTGGCGTTCCTTAAAAATTTACCTTCCGCCTCGATTATTAAAGCAGGCCCGCACTTGTTTCCTGCTACGATTTCCTTGCATTATTGAAGGAAATGCGGTCTAAGTTTCCAAAGGGTTTCGTAAATTTTCTTTGGTATACACTTGGCTTTAATGAGAGTTAGTTTCGGCTTGAGCTTCGCTGCTCTATTTTCCAGTCTGGAGTGCGCGGATCGGTTCAAAGGTCGCGCACTCCGCGAATTAGAAAAAGCCACTTTACTGGCAGTGTTGTCATTGTGGATTCCGGGCGCGTCAAATGTAGCTGGTGGTTGCACGCCGACAGGCCGTGTATTTTATAATGCATTGCACAGTATCACCTCGGGCTCAGCCTTGACGCGAAAGTGTTCGCGTTCTTCAGGCCGAGCAACGCCCGATGAAATTTTGAGAAGGCAACAACGAATTTCTGGCGAACTAGGAATGCACGAATTAGGGAACACCGCAGCGGTGCGCGCTAGCCCGAAGGAAACTAGCTTTGTGCTGCTGCTGCTGCTGCTGCTTGCACGAGGGTTCTCTAGTTTTCAGTAGCTTTTTGCTTTTGGATTCAGAGCAGGAACTCAGCTGATATCAATTCTTTAGAAGCTGCTTCACCTAACATAGCATTCCAACCATATTGCTAATACCAACTTTTACTACTCTCTGTGCCTTTTGAAATGACGCTCTTTACAATTAAAAGTACAAAGTAATTTTGGTTGGTGTGTGTGTGACATTTCTATTGTTCACTCACTGCGACTGAGTGAACGTACTAAAGGAAGGATACTTCAGATTTTGAAAGGAGACAATAATTAGCTCGGAGCAATTTTCTATTAGATAAACTTTAAGGCTAACACGTTTTGATTTTTGTAAAACCTTGTTTCTAACCAGGCTTTCGTGTTTTTTTTGCCGCAGGCGTAACTGTACCTTGGTATGCCTCTGCTGGAACACTTTCCAAAGGTAACAACAAAGCCGCATGCTCTACTAATATTAAATATTTCTCTTGTGAATCAAATGTTTCCTAATATTCTTGATCGATTTAACATAAATCCCTGCATGCCAAGGAAACTGGAGTGCACGAACGATTCTCTTTCTCCGTCGCGGTCGTTAGCCATCCAAAAATATACTTCCTTTTCGAGAAGAGAGAGAGAGAGAGAGTCGCGCGAACATCGACTTTTTGTCGACGATTGTGCAGCAGCCGAGCGTGCACAGTTCCCGGGAGATATTGGTCCAGATATTCTCCGCATTTTCGCACGGCAGCAACGCCGATGCAACTGGGGAAGAGCGGCGTCGACGTTTCGCTCTCCTACGTCGGAGAAACTGATTTCTTGCAAATAGAAAACACGTTATCGCCGAGATTTCAGTACAATGCTGAACTCGATAAGCGACGAAATTCCCTGGCACACCTTCCTAACGAATATTCGCAGCTGATATTGCGTCTAAAGTGGCGGAACGCTTTCGGGACTTTAATGATTTTGACTCGAAGCTTCGTTTATAGAACCGGTCATTTTATAAATCAGTTTCTGTGCGCGAGGTAGAGTAAATTAAATGTTAAAGGAGTTTAGTGTTCTTATTGCAAGCGACAACTTATAAATTTTCATTACTGTTCTTGTAATTCGTACGCTCGTTTAAAGAATCGCTGTAATCGGTACAGCATTTCTCCTTATCAGTTTTCAACGCGGGATATTTTTATAGGGCAGTTTTGAAAGTGGAAATTCATATTTACTACGTGGTCCTTTTGCACAGTAAAAATATTGAGCACATTGCAAACAAGCAGAGACTATTTTTTAAACAGAAACTGATATGCATTCAAGCGGACACGTTCTTCCGCCTTTTTCGCTCGCTAAACTTTTGAAAGTGACGAGCGTCACAAGTCGCGTTTCATCGTGCCACGATACTTAATTTCGCGGTCACTGGAAATCGATCATTTGTTAGCGTTCCAACTAAATAAATTGCAAACTATCGGAAATCCATTCGCCGCGCGGGGCGGGGGGGGTGGGGGAGAAAGAGTTTAACGAGCAACTACAACGAAGCACGTCACGTAACAGGGCGCATCCACAACTTAATTACACTTCAATCTCAATTCAAAATTACCCGGGCATTGAATTATTGTCTGTTTTATTACACGTTCGATAGCATTTCGCATTTCGATAGAAAATGTCGCCATAAAAAATCCGGTAGGTACGCGCGCGTGTCAGACTTTCTATTTTATATGAGCCGGGACACGCGTATATGTGCGCGCGTACGTACGTTTTGATGCCATAAAGGATCGACGTGGAATCCAGTGCGGTAACTGACTGAAATATTGCCGAAAGCTTTCATGCGAGACCGCTGAGATCCAGCATGCATTCTCCGGCTAAAAAATTACATCTATTTCCCCCCTGACCATTTTGGGCGGCAGTGTTTTCCCGGGGAAAGGAAGAACGAGCCGAGGGCAGAGAGCTTAGAGGGAGGAGAGCGCGGCAATCCGCAAGGATACGCGAAATCTCACCAGCGCATTCCTCGCCGGGGTGAGCGAGAAGGAAATCGTGTGTGGTCCATGTGCTCGGGATTACGAGACACCCTGTACACTGGCAAATTACATTGCTCCCTGGAGCTACCCTCTCGCATGTATCCCGAAGCTTACAGCTTCTCTCTCTCGGCTTCATTCTGACGTACAACGAAGCTTGTATCCTCCCCAACCAACTCTCTCTCTCTCTCTCTCTCTCTCTCTCTATCTCTCTTTGCCCTTTCGTCTTCACTCCTACAGAATACACCTTCCACCTTTTCTTATTTCCCTTTTTTCCGCGCTTATTTCCGACACAATTCCGAGAGAGAGTGTAAAAGCCGGCAGCCGATTAGGGTGGTGTCGGCTATCGGTGGATTTCCCATTTGAATTTAGATGGCTAGTCTTTTAATCATGGCAATCGCGCGACGAGTTATTAGGGCAGAGCCAAGTTCTCGAATCCTTCTCGCATCCTTCTCGGTAAGATGCTACGTGATCCGCCTTAATTAGCTCCTCGACCTTCGCTCTGCCACCTTCCGCTTCTTTCATTCGAGCGGAATTCTTTCTGGAAGAGAGCGCGCGAAGGACATCCCTCATCCCTTCTTCATTCCAAGCCTGTTCCAGTCGAGGGAGAGTACCTCGCCAGCGGGGGGGATATAGATTTCCTCGGAGAGTCAGCGGAACTGTTGAGTATCGGGAAATAAACACCCTGTTTCCCTGCTCCACATCGGAGATATTATTCTTAGGCGAGATGTAGACGCGCGCGCGCGCGTTCCGCTCACTCGCAGGCTACAGGAAACTGGGGTGGCGATGACGTCTAAGACGATTTATGACTCGAACCGATCGCTACGTCCTACCCGTTGTAAACGCACTTCGGAGAGCAGTTTGTCATACGTGTTCTCATGTATATAGATTGCCCTTTTCATTTTCTAGTCGCCCAATCTACAAGGCAAAGAATGTTATTGGCTCGTGTTACAGAGTTGGAGATGTCTCAGACGGTGGATTAATTCAGGAATATAACCATTCGACCAAGTGGCCGATGATAAATCAGTCAATTGTGTTCGCGTTATACTTTGAATTAATTTTTTTTATACATTTTCTCGTGCGTTTAATGTTGACAGTATCGTATTTTACTTGTACATAATTAGTAGAAGTAACGAACTGCAATAAATGGTAATGAACCGAACTTGGACATATTGCAAGATTCTATTAAAATTTGATCGTGATGTAATTATTGACATAACGTGGAAGTGAATGATAGGGTCAGTTTTTACGACTTGGGCGAGCCTCTCAAAGACTGTTTTCCTATTCTCATTCAGTGTGCTCGAGGCGAGGGTCACGGTGTTTACAACGGCATCGAGCAAGGAGCTACTAATCCCCTGTTTTCCCCACTCGCGCCGATTTTCGAGTACTCGTCCTTCTGGCGTTCGGGCAAATCCGGTCATAACAGGTTTGAACGTGCGCGGATACACTCGCCGGAGAACATGTGTCGTCTTCTCTGATTCTTAGATTCACTGTGCGGTGTTCAGTGTTAGTATTCGTTCTTATTATTTGTGGCCCTTTGCAATATTGCTTTATTTTTATTTTATTTTTAATTATTACAAATCTGCGTTCACTAGAAATAACGGTTTTTCGTTTTTCAATGCGGTGTTCAGTGATATTCAGTGTTAGCACTTGACGTTATTATTTTTAATTGTTTAAAGTGTTGTTTTATTTTTATTTATTAATTCTTGCTATTTCCCCAAAGAGATTGCTTTTTCTGTCCACTTAGTGCGCGTACTCTTTTGGCTTTGTCAATTCTTTTATTTAATTTCATCTCATTTCAATAACGTTTTCCGTGTTCCGAACAATTTCGTTGTAATATCAAACCGATTTTCGCACTTGCTCTCCAATCCTCGAGTACCCTCTCGATCACTTGAAACATTGAAACCCTCAGTAACAAATCATTTACAATTTTCATAACGAATATATTCGACGTACACTTTCTATTAATCAAGGAAACTAGATCCTCCTCTAAATGGGATTCGAAAGGCTCTTCTGAATTTTCACCGTCAGTGGCAATGTGTCTCGCGTCATTTTATTATTATTATCAGTGTCAGCGGCAATTGTAGCCATTTATTGCACAGCAGTGAAGTGAGAAAGAGTGAGAAAGTCAGTGAGATGAAAAGAGAGAGTGTGTGCGGGCACACACTCAGGAGACAGGAGATCGTTGTTGGGCAAGGGTGCGCGGGGGATTGTGGGTCGGTTGGAGCAGCGGGGGATTTGACGCATTAGTATTGTCCGAGATTTAATAATACGTCGCCATCGCCGCGCTGGCGTCAGTTATCAACGCGCTGGCGGTTTTCGTCACTTTAATTCGGGAAACCCTTTAATTGGGAACAAGCTGTCACTGTCCTCCTATGTCGTTCATTGTCCCTGTTGTGTCCTCTTGCCTGCGTTACACATTCGAAATTAGCCCCGAGGTGAAGAATAGCGGCGATTCCGATCGCGACACGTGTCACCCTCATCAGCCTCCTAGCATAGGCTTTCTGCCTGGGAAAATGTCAGTTATTAGTACCACGCGATTCTTACTTTTTTCTCGAAGTCATTTCATTTTTGAATTCATTTTCTAAAAGTTTTCTTTATTAGTTTCGTTGGTGGTAAAGTGTTATTTTAATATTTTATTGATAAAGAAATCTGTTTCACTTTCCATGTAGCTTCACCGTTGTATTTTTGCAGATTTTCTTTCGAGTATACAGTCTATCGTATTTAAAAGTATTTTACAAAAACTCCCGGCTAAAATATGATAATACTCCCGGATAAACTCTAATGCTTCTGGATAAAATATATACTTGCAGTGCGGAGTATGTAAAGGATTTGCTAGCTGTATCGTGTGCGGAATCTTTATGCAGTGCTTTTCGCGGTGCTTTTCCGCAGTAGAGAAAATGCTGGTGGCTCCTCGGGCGTAGGGAATAATTAATTGGTACATCGGTGTCGATTAAATACGCTCGCGCTCATTAAACCGCGCGCGCAGGGTTTCGCGCGCTCGGAGAATTCCACTCGATTCGCGCGGGTTAAATGACTCCTGTATTTGGCGCTTCATCAATCGGTTATTAAGGGCAATCGGAGCGGTGGCATTGGCGCGCGGCCCGATAGCTCGCCGGCGAACTTCGATTTCATATCATTTTATTATCCTTATCACTGTCAGCCCGGGCAATTACGGTCATTTATCGCGGCCGGAAGAATGCTCTCTCGCGCGCCCGCGCCCTCTCACTCGCCCAGCATCGGAACCCAACCCTCCTCTATATTTGACACATTACTCTCTTCGTTCAGCGCGCCCCGCCGCACCACTTTTCCTCTTTTCACGTGTCATATTCCCCGCGACGAATCTAATAAAACTGACGGCATCGCATTTTTCATCCTCAGCCAACCGGCGCGCTAATTCTATTTTTCAGTATCACCCGTAGGAATTAGAATAATTCGCAGTTTGTTGCATGAATGCTGCCGGAAAGTCCTCGCGCGTTATCAAGAACGATTTCGACCTGTCAGTGAAATTTAATAGAAATGAAAGTTCATTATTTCCTTAACTTGCAAACTATTTCAATTATGTCGAGATTGTCCGGTACGATTCATTTAGAAGAAAATACGATTTCGCTTTTTCATTTTGTAACCATTGGACAGGGACACTCCCATTTTACAAATTCATGAAATTCGAAGATTTATCAAGTCGAAAGTACCTCAAATATTGTAACGTCAAGGAATGACAATGAGCAATTATTCGCTGAGTGTTCGAGTCCAGTGGCGAGCGCGAGTGGACTAATTTCCTTGATAGGACTATTCAATTAGAGTGACGAGAATCGTTTCAAAATAATGAAACCGATACTTGAAGCTGGCTGGCCTGGCAGTCTCGAGACTCCTTGAGCGTACTCGGTTCTCTCTCCCTCTCTCACTCTTTGCCTCTGGCTCTTAAGACTTCCGTGCCAGGAGAGATTGAAAATCGTGCGGTAAAGTGAAGAGCTCCTAAAACACTGAGCGAGAGTTCTATGTAGGCCGGCGGACATTTTCTCGAAATACGTGTGGGTCACTCGAAAAAGGAGCGGCCGAGGGACTTTTCGAGGAGTCTCGCGAAAGTGCCAGTCGCCAAATGAAGGAGAACAGTCGACGACGCGCCACGTTAGCATTGGCCGAGAGAGGAGAGTTTCGCTTTGAGTAAAAGGCGAGCGAGGAAGCTCCGATTCTAGGAATCTTTGATTTAATTAATTCATTCGGGCCGGGTCGCTTGGTAAAATTAACATAGGGCCGGCAGCGAGAGAGAGAGAGAGAGAAAGAGAGAGAGTGGTTGAGGCGGCAGGGCGAAGGGCGAAGGGCAAGGGGAAAGTCTCGGCCGAGAAGCGCAATGCAAACAAGGGAAATATTTTATCAGGGCTAATGAATACTTTACCGTCCGCCCTCTAGCTTGGCAACCACCCGCTTCGCCTTTCGAATGAATATCTTATCGGAATACTACGCGATCCTCAACTTTTCTCCTGACTCCCGATGGATCAACATCGCTGACAATATAGTATAAGTGAATCGGCCCCCCCGCTCTTATTAACATAGTTCAACAGACCACCCCACCGATAACCCCGGGAATGCGACTTTTCCTTCGACGGTGAATGTGTCTCTCAGCCTGCTGTCTCTATGATTAGTATTTCCGATCTGAATGCGTTTGACTTGCCGAACTCTCACTCGAGTGGAAATCGATCGGACGATCCTTCTGCTGGAATAACTACGCCTTGAGTTTTCCAGCAAGTTGAAAGGTCCTTTGCAAAATGTCACAACAATTTCAAATTTAATTTAAAGTAACTGTTGATATGTCAATGGAATTCGATTTCCTTCCACAAAGGAATTAGCATTGGACCAGAGTCATTACATCGTTTCCCCGGAGCAATCACTAGTCCGCGTGGATTCCTTGCCCACTGGATTACATGCTAGTCTCATTGCGCATTAACAAGTGTATCTGAATTGGCACTCTTAATGGCTCTGGCGACGATGCCATTATTAGCAGGGGAGATTAAATCGCGCGCATTTGGAACCATTCCTCTCCCTTTCTCTCTCTCGCGCGAGCGCATTCTCTGGGCGCGTTATCGCGTTCTCAGTGCTGGGGGATGGTTGTTGCTTGGCACGCTATTCGCGGATGTCGCGGCGTGACACCACGCCAAACTAATTCGACCGAGCTTGAGTAAGAAGCTGCATTCCGCCCGCGTCACTGGGAATTTCGTCTAGGAGCGGCAACCGACTCGGCTAGCTACTCTTGGAACATTGATAAGACACATTAATTGTTCAAGCCTCGAGTGCGCGACGTTGTATCGTGACTGCATAGTCGTAAGTGTGACGGTATGACATATCCTATTGTAGCATGCAGTAATCGTACAGGAGCGAACGTACTTGACGGGAATCCTTTATCACTGGATGAAATCGTTATGCCAGCGAATGTCTGGCCTTTTTAATCGGTATCGATAATGAGACTGTCAACTCGTGGCTCCTTTTAGTCTGAAGTGTGTCTATGAGTTTAAATCAGTTTATAACGAAGGATATAGAAAAGTGATTTTCTATCGTCGTGCAAAGTTCTAGCAACGAATATTTGTCCTTTCAACCGATATCGATAAAAAGATTATCAACTTGCAGCTTTTTTTATTTTCAAGGGTTTATAAAAATAGTAGAGTCAAGACAGGTTGCATTCTAAGTTTAGTTTTGTTTATTTTGAAGGATATACAGAAGTCATTATCGTGGTATAAAATTATCATAGTGGCTCTTTATCCATACATCGATAATAAAATTATCGATTTGTGGCTTTGTCATTCTAACTTTAGTTCCGTTCATTACAAAGGATACACAAGAGTGTCATTATGGCCGTCTGCAATCGAGTCTTGGATATTAGATGCTTTCATTAGGTTTCAATGTCTTCGGAAATCGAGCGGTTGTTTCCGAACGACTTCTGAAATACTGGAATACGAATCCTGGCGGAATCCGGCGGCGCTTGGCGATATACACTTAATCCCACTCGTAATTGCGAATGCCTGGCGCATGAATTTGGGCGGAACAGCTGAGGAGAAACCCGAGAGTCGGCGGTGTAGTGCAGAGAGTGAGTATAGCAGCGCCTGGAAATAGCTTTGGCAAGCTCCGAGGCAAGCGGCCGCGCGCCCCTCGCGCACTGTCTTACTCCATGAAATGGAAGATTACTAGGATGTTGCTTTTCGACACGACACCCAGCACTGCTCGCTCGGCCACTGCCGAGTACCGCCTACTAAAATTGTTTGTCCACAGTTCCACTTGGTCCGCTTATTTATCAAAATATATTCATCCACCCGCACTCATTATTTCACGCGCCCAATCTAAATCAAGTCTCTTAAACCAATCGAACTTCGAATTCAACTTCCCATTAACTAGCATCTCATAGTTTCGAAGATGCATTGTATATTTGAGCGAAGAAAATCTTAGTTCTAAGCAGACACTGATAATATTGAGTCCGAGTGGATTAATCTTTGACTTTAGATTCCAGTTATTAGTTAATGGAATTAATACCTTTGTCGATGAGTGTCTTTAATAGCGCTTAATGCCATCGAGCTGTTGGCAATCTTTTTTATATCAGCTGACCGATATATCTAGACGTATCCTTTAACAGTCTACTTTCCCTTTTATATTCTTTTATTAAGACGTGTATGAAGGCATGACAAGCTCTCGGGCCTACAATTTTAGCACGCTCCATATAGCAGGGGCTAACGATTTCCTCCCCACTCTCGTAGCGCGCGCTCCCTCTTTTCCGGGTGTCAAGGTGATGGAGCATGTTCTCCAGAGTCGCTCCTCGGCCGTGTTTTCTCGGTAAACAGAGCAGTCTTCTTTTTAACCGGTGCTCTTCAGTCGGCGGGAGCGAAGCCAGCTTTAACGCGGATTCGCGTAAGCTAATACGGCCCTTGTTACCGTGCAGCAAGCATATACTTAAGAGCTCTCGCAATACGGATATCGCGCCGAGAATAAAGTCACCACCACCCATCCCCCATTCCGTCGACCCAACTGCCCCGTAAACCCTATAAAACATTACTGACGTGGCAAAATAACGCGCTCCCACTTGCGCTCCAAATAAAATCGCTTTTCTTCTTCCCATCGTTATAGTAATGCGACGAGGTTCACTTGAAATCCACGGAAAAGTTGCTTGCAATTGGAACTAATATGCCTTCATTTATTTAGTACTAGAGAACACATCGAAAAGATAAACTAGAGATTTCTTTTTAATTCAGTATTTATTATGAAACAACTTTTGCCATAATAGTGTAGACAGGTATTAGATTCAACGCGTATATTTTTTTTGTATATGAAACCATAGTATTTCATTGTGCGGCAATATTGGGTTTAGTATAGAATTGATTAGAATGCGGTTCGCTTACAGTTTGCTTGGATTTGTTATAACGTAATGAGAGAGTTCCGTTTTACCGGTAGCGATTCGACAGAAAATTGGAGCAATGTTTTGCGAACAATAGCGCAGGCAACAGACAGGATTTCGATGTGGTTTATTTCGGGAGGTTCGTAGACCCGGATTTACTTGGCGAATATTGGATCGCGCATTGTTCTAAATGCGCCCGGTGTAATTAAGATACTCGGTTACCGGATAATATTGTGGCAGCCGACGATTTACGAGCATTATGGCGCAAATGCGCGTGCTGGTTGTTTCTATAAATACTAATAGCACTCTCGAGATCCATAAGCATCGGTCCGTTTCTCGCGGCACGTGCATTCGCATTTAGTACTTCGTTAATGATGGCGCTCCACGCGTATCATTAAAAAGTAGTAGTCACACTGGAATTGGGGGGAAAATCTCTCGATGCGCTGCATTATGGCGGTACAAATCAATGTGTTGCGTATCGTGGAAATTGCTCTAAAATTATTCCGTACCTGTCCGTGCCTGTCCGTACCTGTCCGTACCTGTCCGTACGTGTCTGTACCTGTCCGTACAGGGTGATTCACATGCCTTTGAATCAGAACTCTCCTAGCCCTTATTTTTTTGGTGGACTTCCCGACCTTCCCCGGGGCTGAAACTTGGTGGGGAATGTTTTTTTGCATCAAGGAAGAAGTGATAAAAATTCCAGAGCCCTAGCTCAAAATTCATTTTTTCGCAAATTTTTTAAGGTATACCCCTTCAAAAATTTTCAATTTTTCGAAGGTTCTGGGACCGGGACGAAAGCTTGATTTTTCGATTACTCGTGTCTCAAAACGGAAAAAAAACATAAATGTTGTAGAGGAAATGCCGGAATTCTGCCTAAAACACATGGAAAACCGATCTGGAATATTTCATTTTCGCAGTTTTCCTCATGTTTTTGGTACTTCCCGACCTTTCCCGGGGCTGAAATTTGGTGGGGAATGTTTTTTTGCATCGAGGAAGAAGTGATAAAAATTCCAGAGCCCTAGCTCAAAATTCATTTTTTCGCAAATTTTTTAAGGCATACCCCTTCAAAAATTTTCGATTTTTCGAAGGTCTTGGGACCGGAACGAACGCTTGATTTTTCGATTGCTCGTGTCTCAAAACGGATAAAAAACATAAACGTTGTGGGGGAAATGCCGGAATTCGACCGAAAACACATGGAAAACCGATCTGGAATATTTCATTTCAATGGTTTTTCCCATGTTTTCATGAGTTCCCGACCTTTCCCGGGGCTGAAATTTTGTAGAAAGTGTTTTTTTGCATCGAGGAAGAAGTGGTAAAAATTCCAGAGCCCCAGCTCAAAATTTTCTTTTCCCCATATTTTTGGCCATCGAAAATATCCAATTTTTGGTGGTGATTCAAAGGCAAGTGACTCCCTGTACTCCTTCAGAGTTACTTCTTTATTCAGCATATTTAGTGCAATATTCATGATATAGTTTAGCGTAGGTTTGATTTGCTCTTCAAAGTTTGTAATTTATTAGTTTCACGGGCGTGATCAATACGGTAATATATTATCTACTATAACTAGGCATTATGCAAAATAGCAAGATTATAAATAATACTCGTATTATAGCGGGCGGCAATGATTATTTGAGGAACACTGGCGATTATCCAGGCATCACTGAATCCAGTTTTCGTAACGCATTATTTTAGTCCGATTATGCGCACGAATCACTGTTCAATCTCCAATTAGTTCGAATGAGGATCAATGCGCGAGCGTTTAATATCAGAGCGGTTCCCGAGCATGTCGCGTCTTTCCCCGGGCGACAAATCATTTTTCGAACGATGCTCGTAATCGATACTTATTATTAAATTAGTGCATTGATTGCCAGATTAATTACTGTCGATAGCAGATGTATCGAGCGGTAATCGCGTATAATGGCTATCTGATCGATTGAAAGTTCAGCCGATCTGTCTTAACCACATGTTCGACGAAATGACTCCGACGGACTAATGAGTCGTCTCCATTTGCGTGTCCAGCGCTTCGGATTCGTATGAAATTTCAGGAGCATTGATGCATCATGCTCATCGATCGATTACGAGTAGCAAGCCTGCACAGTATGCAGGCATCCAATAATCATTCCACTGATTCACCGCTAGTCTCGAGTAGCATATCACACACCTCATTCTTATCACTTAATTTATCATTTACTAATACCTCCATTTAAATTAAATTCAAATATAATTACGTTTTATTTGTATTAAAGATATTTACGATATGGGAACTTATATAAATTTATAGTACAGTCAAAAGAAGTTGATGAATGGTATAAAACGTAGTTATGTTGATATTATGGAGAGAATTACTGCAGCAGTTGTGTGGGAGATTTTACTCCTCGAATTTGCTAGTAGATTTTTTCAACGATTGTCGTCAGTCGACATTTATTTACTGATAATGAGAGAAATGGACCCAAACCGATTTGCCGATCGAGTTAACTTGGCATATCCGAGGAATCTCACGGTCGGAGAAATCGGGGTAAATAAATATTCCATTTACTCGGCATTCTTGTTAATGGTCACTTTGTAAATGATAGGTTGCCTGGCATTGCGATTGACAATGCGGCAAACAATGTCACAGGAGTGCACATTGATTGACACAGTCACATGCGACGATACTTTCACCGAATTGGAACATTTCCATTTTCTCTTTTTTACGTCAGTATTATCGCAAGCGGCAATTGTGTCCTGTTTGCATTCGAACGAGACTTCCTGGCGCTCGGCCGATGCATAATTTAGGAGCATTAGGAAATATTAGTAAGAACCGCGCGGCCAATAATCTGCCGGGAAAAGAACCGTGGTTTGCCAGGTGTGACGACTACTTGGCTTGTCCTCGCTTTTTTGCACTTCCGTTCGCTTTCTTCCGGTCTCGGCGCCCGGCGGCCCCCCTTTCCAGTATGGGGAATTGGAATTTTTATTAAAGTCTATAAATCAGTGTCGCTGTCAGTGGTGGATGCGGCACGCGTACAACTCGACCCTTCTGACCTCTGGCAGACTAAGGAGATTTAAAATTACCAGGGAGAAATTCGTATTAGAGCTTGGCATTTTTTTGATCAGCTTATCGCGAAAGTTAATACTTTGCTAAACGTCGCCATGAATTTCAGAGTAATTTGTTGCCTTTCCTGTTAAATATAACTGTGCGGTCAACTCAGTTTTGCTTATTCGATCACCAGAAAATTCTACTTCTTCCGATTATCAAATAGAATTTAGATTTCTCTTAAAAGCAGTAACCGAATTTATCCGAGTACAAGAATCGGCACTATCTCAGGAATTCGAAAAGAAAGAAACTTTGGGAAGAAGAGCTCGGTATTAGTTTGGTGAAGAGGGTGGTTGCGATGGGCGAGTCTCCCACTAATGGGTTTGAAACACACTTTTTCCATGGGGATCGTTTCCCCAGTTGGAGCGGTATGAATCGGGCGATGGTTGCCTTGCGAGAAAACGGGCGATTCGCCGGTCTCGCGCTCGAATTGCTTCTGGGAATGGGGCTGTGCTCTGTGGTATAACGCGTACGGTTGCCGTCAGTAGCTCGCTGTCATTTGAAAGTCAAATGACCGTCCGTGCGAAGATGCTTTGCCGAGGCGAGTGGGAATAGGGGCGCGAAGGATTCCATGGGCGCGAAAGGGTGAGGGAGGAGGGAGAGGAAGTGGAAAAGGAGAGGAGGAGAGTCTTCGAGGTCTCAAGACATTTCGCAGTGGCTCGATATCCCCTGGTATCTCCTACCGTGTAGACCGCAGACTTCATCTGATTAAGGGCGGCACACCCCCTCTATAATGCCGCCCTTAGCATCCTGCCAAACTAGCTTTCCTTGATTTAATTAAATTCGATTCGGCCCGCTTTGAACCGTCCACTTTCTTCCGGAGTAGCAGGTGCTAACAGAGTAATCAAGCAGTTTTCGCCTTTTGCCTCTTACACCTAAATGAAGTTACGGTTGGCACAGCAATTCGATTAATTTCCCTCTCAGCCTTTCAACTTTTCCACGCCTTTTAATATAAAAGGGACACGCCTTGCAGAAAAAAATGTCACACCATTCTCTATTAGGCTTTTCCCTTCGAACGGAGAACTCCCATTTCTTAGTTTACGTTAACGTAAAGAATTCTCTGACACGTACACTAAATAATTCCGTGTAGTTAAAAAACGATTGCAAGATGCGCGAGACTCAAAAATAATTGATTATATCAAATGACAGGCGATTTCTATTTCAATTGATACAAAGTGTGGTTATTTCATTAGAAACGGCGCATCAAAGGATTATTTGTGGCAGCGGCGAAACTAGGAGAAATAAAAGGTGGTTTCCGCTCTCAAAGCGCGGGTGGATTCGCTGGCCCAAGGCGAGAATTAATCGGCAGTGCAATTGAACGAGGCACTTGACGAATGAGAGGAATCTATCGACTAATAAATAGAGGTCGATTGAATCGGAGAGGGACATAATTAAGATCGGGGGGAAAAGACAGGCGTCCTGTTGCTCTCGCAGCTTTTTTAATTGATGCCGAAAATCCGGGCGTTTGGCCAATGTGTGCACTATAGGAAATCGATTTATTCTAATTCCGGTGTGTCGCGCTCCTCGAATCCGGCCACGAAAAAAAGCTCTCGGCCAGCCGGCGATTACGGCCCGGTGGTCGCCAACAAATGGAAACAGTCCGGGTAACACGAGGCCGGAATTGAATTCGTCCGGCATTCATGCCTATTACAACTATCTGATTATTTTGCAGAGCTGGGAAAAACAAATTACTCGCTCGCCGCTCGCCAGTGGAAACGCGCGCCCGCGCGCTCGTGTCCACCAAAACCATTTCCGAGAGCATTGGAATAAGGATGGCGCAATTGGCGCGTCAGCCTGAGCGACTGTCGAACGATTTAACTGCTAAATCGGTATTAACAGTTGTATAATTACTTCGGAATTCGTTAATTACTTGGAATTCTTCGAACGGCGCGCACCTCGTTCTCGAAAATCGCAAAATTTATTTCGAATTCCAACCGACGCTCCAATCGAAACACGGCGGCGTGTTACTGTCCGGCACTTTATTTGCCATTTAAATTAGATCGGGCAATGAGTAAGTAGAGTTTCGCAGCGGTGAAAATTTCCGAAGCAATAAAACACTCGAAGCGTATCCGACAGTAATTTCGAGAGACAGAAATAAATACTTCCAGGGAAGATCACAAAATTCTTTTTGAGAATTAATACTAATAAGAGCAGATCTTTACTGTAAAATTTAACCATGAGATACAATCTCTAATATTATAAACTCTTGAACAGAGTAAGGAAAGTGTCTCAAGACTCGAGGATGAGGGAGTGCCAGATTCACAGGTGAATTTCTGTAATTGATTCGGCATTGGTGTTCAGCCCTTTCCCAGGCAGATGAAGGGTGCTCAGGTGGAAGGATAACGGGAAGCTGCCTGCTACTCGAATGGACCTCTCTCCTCCTCCTGCTCCGCTTCCTCTCCACGCGACGTGATTCGATTTAGCGCATTCCGATTTAAACTTTTTCTTCTCTCCCGTCGCAGTGGGTTTGCGAGAGTCGAGCGAGGGAAATCTCTGGGCGTCCGGTGACAAGGGCGCGCGAGTAATTTCCGTTTGATTAAGGAACTCGCCGGCGCGCCCTCGCTCCTGCCACACCAGCCAGCCAGCCAGCGGCGGGAATGAGAGGCCAACAAATGGCCGAGCGAGCATAGGAGGAAAAAAGACTCGCGAAATAGAGGGAACAGTGATTCGGGGAATCCGATAATCGCTCCCGGCGTGTACCGCGCGAACCTTTCTCTTCCTCTAAAAAGGGAACTGTAAGAAGCGGATCTGCCACACTCGAATTCCGAAGTAGTCGCGCCAAGGATCTACGCAGCCAGCGCTTTTCTTTCTCCAATTGCAGTTAAGGCAGTTGTCGCGAGGATTTAGTTTTTCCAAGAATTTTGTCAAATTTCCACTACGTATACTTATGAGTCATAGCTAAAATCTTGTGCGATCTGAAGAAAATTCTCTGTCCCAAACTTTGGTGCTACTGTCGCGAAACAACCACCTTAAAGTTCGACGCTAAACTTGTATTAACGTAATGCAGTGGGAAACTTAATTTCGAGAAAGATTTTCGTTGTCCTTCCAACTTGGAATCCACATAAACTGTCTTAAGTTACAGCCTTTTAATTTTTAGTTATCGTTCAATAACATAATCCTGAAGATTTCGGTATTACCTTCGACATCCTTGACAAAGATATAAGAAACCAGAACTAGAATTATTGATCCTCCGCGTTAAGACAATTTTCTTCCCCACGATGAATAATAGCGCCTTTGATTTCTTCACGGCGAGCAATTCATTAATATGAATTTCAGTGAAGAATTTCCTGCTCCGGTTTCTTAGAGCATTTTCAATTACTTTCCTGGAAGGCGGGGTACGCGTTCGGATGAATTAGCAGGTACACCGCGCTATCAGAATAATTTCCTAGCAGCACAATTAGGCGGCACAATGCATGCATTCATGCTTGATCCGTGCGAGAGTTAGGTTGGCGCGAGCAGAGCGCGCGCCTTTACTTTCGGCTCGCGGTTTCTCCCGGCTAATAAACATACGGAGCGTATTAATCCGAGTTTAGCTCGTCGCCGCTATTATTCGAGCATTTGTCTTGCGCCGAGCTGAGAAGCTTGATGAAAGGAGCAGATTGGGCGGCTGCTAGATATTGGGTTAACGCCGAGATCGCGTCGGTGCAACGATCCATCCTCAAAAAGGGAGGCGGGAAAGGTGGAAGACTCTCCTTCCTAACTCCCTTGTGAAGTTGGGAAAAGAGGCTTGGAAAGTACGGAAGAGCCCCCTGCACTATTAATTACGTTTAGTCTCGTTAGTGGAGCCACGTTTTCCTTCGAATCTCTTGGCGCATTCTTCATAGTTCCTTGTACGCCGCAAAGCCCTTTCTTTGTCCCGCCTGATCTATGCCATGCAAAGATGAGCTATTAATAGTTAATAATAATAGCAAATATTTTACGGTCGCCTTAATTTCCAAGATCCTTTAAAATCACGTTTATCTTTCGTCCTCTAAGCTTCGTTCTCTAATTGTTCAAGCCCAAAGGGATAAAAATACCTGACTGATTTATTCGTGAAATACGCGAAGCCCTAGTATTGTTTGACTATAAAAAGCGGAGCAAAGTAGTGGTTAAACGATCCAAGGTAATTCAGTATTGGAAGTCCGCCTATACTAAATCCCTGTGATTAATGATGATTACCGATTACCAATGGCCCTGCCAGATAAATTACACCCGATGGACACGGATGTCGGCTAATTGTCCATCAGTGTTCTCCAGTGCCATTCGACCCAAAAGGCCTCTCACACTCGTCCTCTCCGCGTACGTGCGTTCATCCATCTGTCACTTTCCAACTACACTTTGCTACTTCCACATAATACTATTTTATTACGAATTAATCACAAGTATAATATTTCGCATTCCAATAGTTTTTATTACAGTAATAATACAGTTTCGATGTTGTATCATTAAAAGCATCACTGAAAGTGACAGATAAATGATCCTTACCCATAAACCAAACATTGCGGGAAGCTTTCAGAAATTCACGTGCAATAGAGTTGTTAATTTTCAACAAGAAGTCCAATTGCAATAGTTGTGCAGTGAAGGTGGGCGCGATTTTTTCGTACGTCATATTTAACGACATCTTTCCAAGCGAACGAATCGGCGGAATAAAGGTGTATCGTGCTCGAAAGAGAACATAACAACGTTCTGAATGGTAGGCGAGCAGTACTCTGCGATGACGGGAGGCCGATCCTCTTTAGAGGGTTATCTGCTCTACTAATACCGGCGAGTCGTTCCTTGAAAAGCGCTCGGCTCTCTTCCGAGTACTTGAATGTACGCAGCTATCAGGGTGCGCATCGTGTTCCATACACGCGTGCTGCGAGAGAGCGAGAGATGCGCTCGGCATCTCGGGTAAGGATATTAAGGAAGCTGTGGTGAGCCACGGTGGGAGAGAGAGAGGGGGGTAGGACAGAATTACTTTGCACTGTCGGGTAACGGGCCATTCATCCTCTCAATTCGAGAAAACCCGCCTTTTTGTTCGAGCCCCGGCACAATACACACCACCCCGCAGCAGGGATTCAAGTGCGCGTGCACTCCTCGCACTGTGCACCACCACCACCACTCCTTTAAAGCAAGATCCGCGCGTTCGCTCGCCTGTGCTTCTATTAAGCTCCTTGCATTTATGGCCACAAAATTAATTCGGCTCCCACGTCGCCGTTGAGTGCAACTAACCTGCTCGAGTCTAGTGCGTGCTGAGTGCTATGCCGCTGGGATTACATTAACTGATTGCTTCGGCCTTTCGTTCGCTCCGCCTTTCCTTTGGTGAATGTCACTCGTTACATGTCGCCGTTTACACCGCTCTTGGATAAACGCGCGCCAACTTAATGGCTTGGTTAACTTTTGTCCCAGATTAGGCCGGATTGGATTAGTTTACATTTCTCTGTAATTAGTTTGCCTGATATACGCGCTGCCTTTCTCCTGTCGATCTTTTGTCATGCTTGTTAGAAATTTATATGCAACATCATATCATTCATTTCGAATGAATACATCTATCAGTAACTGAAAATCAGTTCGACTGTAACAATACATCTCTTGAATTCTCCATTTTCGCTTGACTGCTCGAGGCCTTTAAGCTACAAGCTTTCCAAAAATAATCTCCGCTTTCAACAGGAGAATTGTTCAAGCAAGCGATACAGGCGAGCTGTAATCAAGTTTGAAAGATAGAATTCAATAAGAATCTATAGCCGACGCGCGTCTAAACTCTTTCGATCAGCAGGCAATCGAGAAAGTTGTGTGTTCCTGGAACAAGACGGGTTAGCCAATTGTAGCGCGACATAACGTTGACCGGAGGATGCTCGTAGCGATCTCGGGAACGCTCTTCTTCCGGGCGTCCAATTTCCTTTGAAGTCTGGACGCGGGAGCCACTTTGCGCCGGTATTTACGTGGCTCTTGCGGCGATCGTTGCGAGAAATACGGGTGTACCGCATAGGTTAGGAGAGGAGGGCAGAGCGAGCGAGCATCCCGAAAGTACGAGCTTTTGTGCCGGGGAGCGGAAGGTCCTGTCGGACTGCGGTCATAAAGGCTGCGCGCGAGGACACTCCGCCTCCTGCGGACAAGAGGGAAGAAGGCAGAGAGCGAGCGGCCCAGAATTCCTCTCGCCGCTCGAAATACAGCATCGCGCAAAGAAACTTGCTCCGAGCTCTGAATCTCGACGAAATATACCCTCGAGTGTCCACCTACAGTACATGTATGTGCTCTCGAGTTTGTGTGAGTCGCGGTAAGCATGGGCCTCTTAAAGTACAATGCGTATCGTGGCTCCTTGAAGGACAGTGGAGTGGAGAGACTCCTGCTGCTTCCTGTTCTTGCTGCAGGGGCTGCACCAAGGAAATTGACCTCTCCTCGTGCATCCACTCCTTCCTTTCTCGCGGTCTCCACTATCTGCTCCAGTTGCCCTCGAATGCTACGATGATGATTTTTAGTATTGCTTCTTTTCGAGGGTCCGACTTGCTGCCTCGCTTCGAGACCGGCATCTCGATCCTCCAACCAACTATGGAGTACATACCTTACCTCGTAATAGAACTCCCTTTCTTCTCTGATAGTCTAACATTTTTTCCCCTCCCAGTTCTAGTTGTTATATCCAACCGAGTGGAATATGTCGCTTTCTTCGCATTGCGTCTATTTCCTAATTAATTTTACTAGTACGAAAGTCGTACATAAAATTGTAGGAATTGGCTGGGGAGTGGAAGTGTTTGGGGTGAAGAATACTTCGTCTTTAATAGTAATAAGAATAAATTCTTTTGTGCTTTTTCGCATCTTAATATGGTTTGCGACCCCTTGCTTTTTAAAGCACGTTATAACTGGTCGATTCTGTGCTCGACTCTTAAGTCAGCTGTGACCCTACTGACCGACACACAGATTATATCGCACACAGATTCGACTTCTTTCGCTCCCCAGTCTCGCTTGGCTTTGTTCAGTGATTCTCAGAACCACTCACACCACTCGCGTTCGGTAACGGTCGCTCGATGTCGCAGCCACCCTATCTTTTCTCCAGAATTACACACACATCCTTGCCCTTCCATACGCGTAGTCATAACATACCCTCGTCAGACGACCGATATGCATTCTCAGAAATCCGTCTACAGTCTCACCCTTCTCAGATGTTACATTGTATCCAATCGTTCCTTTCTCTCATACGTAGTCCTTCTTTTTGTATACCTATCTTTACGGGCGTCCATTAATTTGACTGGTAAAAGAACCGCGCATTTAATAAAACCAACAATTAATTTAATTTAAAAACAATACACTCTTGACAGGGGGAAATAAATTTGGGCATTCATATATTCGTCTCATTACGCCAATAACTGTCAGCATAAATTCAACAAAAATTAATAGTAATCGTTTTTGTAGTTTTGTTTAAAGTTTTAATTCAAAAAAACTTTGGGAGGTTTATGACACCCTATTCTTCCACACATATTCTCATGTCTATTTCAGATTTTCGGACACGATCCTATAAAATTCCAACCGACAGTAATGTTTCTGACAGTGTGAAATCACTCAGTTATTTAAATACCTCTTAAATTCCCCGGCGATAGGACACACTGTTCTCGTATTCGTGGAAATAAGCAGGGAGGAAAATTTCCGGTATAAAACTGTGCTAATTCAGTGATCGCCAAGTGTTCGGGGAAACATTGTGCCGGCCTTTCACGGCTCCGGTGAGTGTTTCGGCGAACTTCCACATCCACCTGGAAAGTACTATGCCGCTACGATAATGTCTCGCTTCCACGTTCCGGGGGTTTCAATGGTGTTTCCATTCTTTGCTCGGAGGTGTGCCACTGCAGCGCAAGTACTTTGTGTGTTGTGCTTAGCTTTCCCGGATGCCCCGGGCAAAAAGCCTCCGCGCTGTTTCGTGGGATGTGTTCCATATACCCTGACCCATTATGTCGCTTTGTATGGCTCCCCTTCACTTCTCCTTCCCTCCTATTTCTCGCTCTTCTCTCTTTCTAGCTTTAGAAAAATGTCTTGTTTCGTTGGAGCGAGAATTTTCTGACCCGTTAATCCGCAGATCTGCAAAATCGACGTGCGAATAGTCTCTTCAAATCCTCTTCGCGAATCTCTAAGATATTAGATATATTAAGGCAATTACGATTCCTAGTTTATTAAGAATTCACCATAAGATTGCAAGTGATATAAATTATCGTTCTATTATTTTATTTGCTAGAGGTTAATTCAGTTTGGATTAATATCATTGTCTGCTGGGATTGGCGTCGAAAAAAGCTTTACAATTACAACTATCGGGGTAACCGTGTACAGTGCTAGTGAAGTTGGTAGTGGACTCGTTTGACACCAGTAGATTCGACAATGACACAGCACGAATCGTCGATATCCAATTGCTCCTCGCATTTCTAGAAGCCGAGGAAAATCCAGTATCCAACGGGGGGGGAAAGCGGGCTGACTCGTGAACTATTAGAATTCTCCGCTCGACGCTCGAAACCGGCGGAATTTTCAGCCCGAATGCTGGGAATTCTCGAAGTGTCGGCTGGCGTGCATCACTCGTGACGGAGAAGAGTGCTTTTGTAGTACTGTGTTTTTGCTCAGCAGCAGCAACGGCAGCGGAAGTGGCAGCACACTGTTGCGAGTGGCTCCTTTTTAAATCGATACGCCGCCGCTGAAAGTATCAAGTTACCATCGCGGTGGTGCGGCGAGAGGCGTCAATTATCCTCGAGCAGTACTCAAAGCTGCTGCAGGTTTCCACCGTGCTCGTTCGCACTTCCCCTCACTCGCTCGTCCTTCACCCCCTCTCGCGACACTCCCTTTGTCGGTCTCTCGGATGAATTTGAATTTAGCCAGACCGGAAGCGATGCTGATCGCTTTACGGGCAGAAGCTGGCGTCGCGACGTGATTGCACTGGCTAAACGCGCACCACCATACACCACACCATGTATCCGAGTTATCCATTCTCTTTCCCTACTTCTTTCCCCTGATAAGAGAGCGAATCGTCCGTGCGGGAATTCGGATAGGACTCCGCCGATATGCAATTAATTTAATAGCAACTGCCCGTATTATAATATTCCGCGATCGTTGCCCGTTGGATTATTCAGTGGCGTGATTGAATATTCCAAGTCAGTATTAAGGTATGAAGTTCTCTCGGGGCCGATTGGAACGAAATAACTTCGGCAACACTTGCTAATTATCTCGACAGCTTTCCAGCGATTAGTAATTGGGATTCGAAAATAATTCGAGCCAATTTTAATCGACTAGACTGCATGCTCTTAAATATTAGCTCCTCGGAGAGGTCGGTATTCGAGTATACTCCATAATCGAACGCTTAAACTACCGGCGTCCATCGGGGGAACAGTTTCGCGCGTGCATATTCCACGGCAGTCCTGCGGGGCGACGTTTAAGCCGTACCACGATGGTATAATCTACTTCTCGATAGAATTTCATTACCGGCGCGCTTCTCTCTCCCTCTCTCACACTTTGCCGAGCTGCCATTTTCCTTCGATCCGCGCCAAATCAATTGAGCGAGGATCGGCTGGATGTCTCTCGAGCCATTTTCAATAGGTGGGCATAAATATTAATTCGGGATTAGCCGGCGCCTCTGAGACAATTATCGTGTCGGAGGTAGCCGGCGCCGACGAGACTGCAACTGGTATTCCGTTCACGCGTGCGAACGAGCTGGCAGTCCAATTTTTTTCCTTTCGATCCTTTCCCTGCCGGATGGGAAGGAGAAGAGTGGGGGGGTGGCGAGCAGGGATGGGCCATGTCTCCGAGTACGGATTCGACTGAATTATTAAGAGTACCCACACGGATTTCCAAGCAGTGTTCTCTTCGGTCCTGCGAACTCGGAGGACAGAGGGAGCAGCGGAGCGCGCACACAGCAGAGAAGAGACTGGCAAAAAGCTGGATGATTGCAATCACGTCGGCTCGTAAAGCGATCGCAAGTGTTTCAAGCCCGGCGTGAATCCGCCGCCGCCGCCGCCGTTGCGCGCAATTCCGCGCGAGCGCGCGGTCCCCGGCCTTTCAGACTTATTGTCAGCCGAGTGACTCGCACTTTGGTATTCCGCCAATGGAACTGTATAATAGGGTTGATCCTGCGGCGGATAATAAATCCTGCCATGAACTTCGTGCCACATGGCGAATTCAGCCACTTCGATCTTATTGGAGATAGAAACCTTTCTGTTTAATAGATCAAGCTTTGGATCGTCTTCTGGTTGACGATACTCGTAGAATCATCTCTCTTATAGCAGCGACCAACATCCACCGCGATTCTTCATTATAAGCTGCGTGAACTTTGTCATATTTAGTATTTTATACTTGTAGGAAGTATTTAAAGACTCGACGAGCTATTGTGTTATACGAATACAATACAACAGGCTCCGAGTACTGCAGTAATTTCTTGATATAGAATTGCAAAGAGACAGTCATCCGAGTAAAAGGAAAGGCAGCAGCGGCTCTTTGATATCGAATTCAAAGCGGAGTGATAAACATTTCCTTAAGATCGTCGCTCCAAAGATGTATCAAAGGATCATTCGCTGTCAAATAGAAACGTTTGCATTCCTTATTCACATTACTAAACACACGGAGCAGTGACGCTTTAATTAAAATAGCTCTTACTAATTTGTTGAAGCATCAACCGGCCGTAAAAGAGAAATAGCGCGGGGTTTATTATTGTTGTGAAGCGTGGGGATTTTTCTGAAGACCGCAATAAAATTCGGCCTTGCGAATAGAACTGCATCAGCGGGACGCGCGCGCGCGCACTCGCTCTATAAACGCATTGTTTATCGCAAGCCGGGGAAATTGCTTTTGGTGAAACGCTCGTCAACGCTCGGCGATAACTGCTGCTCCTTTCGTTATGGGATGTGCGCGCTATTTAGAGCGCGATTGGAAACGCCCGGCGAACCATCCACGAGGCTGGCAGTCACGGAATAAGGGAGGAAGAGAGAGAGAGAGAGAGTGAGGAAGTGAAAAGAGAGAAAGGACGAGAGAAGTGGAAGACGAGACATTGTCTCCGCACACTGATTTATTCTCGCTAAATTAATTTTACAATCACGCGTTGAAGCGACCAGCAATGCTTCCTTACGGTCCATTGAATTCCGATTCGCAGCCGACACTCTAACCCGATCACCGAACTCTAGTCCGATCCTTTTATTCGCATCGATTTCTCAATTCAATTTCCAGAGACTCGCGCTACGCTGCGGCATACACTCGCTGGTTCGGATTCACTTATAAATAGTCGAACTTTCTTTAATTACTATGTTAGATTGTTGAATTTCGTTCTTATTAGTTTCGATAATGTTTTATTCGTCTTTGGTCGTCCTTGCGTTAAAATTACGATTTCGGCTACATTTCCCTTATAAATGTATCACAGTTCCCAGTTATAGCGAGGAAGAAGATTCGGATTTGCGAAATACTCGATCGTACGTTTGCAAAGAATTGCGTAGCAATGCGGCATTCTTCCGGGACACGCTAAGTTTCGATAAGGTCCTCCCAGAGCGAATTCAGAGCGAAGACAACCGTAGATCGTAATCTAACTTTTCGAGGCGACATTTTCAATAAGCAGTTTGCGGGGAGGGTGGGTGGGTGTGCGCGAGCGGGGCGGCGGCGAGCAATTTTTCGCTGGGCGGAGGAGCCATCAGGAGAGATTAGAGTTTATTCAGGAATTAGCCTTTGAGCGAGGTAAGAGTCTCTCAGTCTCGGGTAGATGGGATGCTGGCGTACGCGACCTCATTGCGCATAGAGCCGGGGGAATTTTTTGATAGCGCAACTGACAGGCCACCGCCGCCACCGCCACCGCCGCCGTCTTCCAGTAAGGATTCTTAATTTCGAGCGTAAACTTTACGAGAAAGCTCCTCTCTTTCTTTTTCCCTCTCGTCTGTGTTCCTCTCTCTCTCTCGCTTTCTCTCGCGCATTCTACCCCTGACTGCAGTTCTCTCTGGCAGCCCTGTTGCCGTGAACAGCCAAGAAAATTGAACGTTGCATCGCGAGCGCAATTAACTCTCTCGTGATGGCTGGGAATAAACGGTGTGTTGGTTGAGTTGCTTCGTGGTTGAAAGCAACCTCGAGGCGAAGCCCTTGCCGGTTCAGGGCCATTCGAAGGTAAGCAGATTTATAATGGCAGAGTAAAAGAGGGCTTTCCCGGCTACCTCCGAGATCTCCTCTTATTCGACAAGTTGTAATTATGGCTTGCGAAAGATACTTAATTAATAGGGAATTATTTCACTTCATTAGACCTTACCTTCGGTAAATATGTATTCGGAATTGAACATTGTAAATTCGTTGCGATTATTCGTTTAAATCACTCTTTATTAAAGACGTCAATGAGGAATAAGTCATATTGATTCAAGTAATTGGTCTTTTAAATTTACCACTAAATAAATTATACTTTAGTAGTTACACTTCCAGTGTCCTCCAGGTATCTTCTAGTTTAAAACGTTTAGTAATTCACGTGCGATTAATTCTAAATTCCATTGTTAATATCTTACAATTTTTACACCCCTTGCGTGTTCTGTTTCGAATTGATCAAAGCATCGGGACAAAGCCTGGGAGGCATTTAGTGGATTACAAGGGTGTTTGGTCGTTTTTCCGCTGGCGGCGATCCGTCGACACGTCGAGTGGGATATGTCGGCGGCGCGCTCGAAGCAGTCGGTCTCTCCTTGAGATTCTCCTTAGTGTCGGTTCACTAGCACAGCAAACATTTGCTCAGCTTTCACTTGGCTTCGCTCTCTCGCTTCGTCAGTGGCGCGCGGCACGTCATCGCATGCCAGTAGATTCCACCTCGGAAGGAGCGAGCGAGCGGGTGCGCGCCGCGGTGTAAACCACGTAATTGTTTACCCTGCACTTACCCGGAATTTACACGTCCGCCCTCTTGCAGCTTGCCTGGTAATCCGGCTGCTCCGCCGCGCGAGATTTCATGCGATTAGCGATAATTATCGAACTGCCTGCAGTCATTACCTCCCTTAGTTACCGCCTTGATCGTCGAGCACGACCTACTTGGACTTTAGGATTCCTCCTTGCTCGGGGACACCCTCCAAGCCTTACTCGGATATTGTTTATTGTCGCGACAAGCTTATATTATTGTATCGATTAATTCCAGTTTGTGGAATCAATATGTGAAGTGGGAAGGGCACAGTGTTTATATTTGTAAAATAGTTTCAGTGTTTAGTTAGCAGTCTAACGTCTTCGAGAATAATTAATACGTTACAATAATAAGTATATTATTTGGGGATTTGCTTTTAGCATGTATTCTTGCAAAGATATTTATTCAAGTGTTCTTTCATAGTTTTATCAGTGCAGTTGACTTTCCGCTTGCTGTTTCGGGCCAGTCGCTAACAATAAGTGCCTTTGATGAATGTTGTTCGGCTTCCAGCTAGGAAATTCTGTCAAAGGGAGGGAGGTCTGTACCGACGGACCCGTCATCGTAAAGTTAGCAGCACGCGTTTGAAAGCTCGCCTTTGCCTCGTCTAAATAATCAAGATGCGTCTACTGAGCCGTGCACCATTCGTCAGTTAGCCGAAACCCTTAATAAAAGGGGACGCGTGTTTCCCTTTTCCAGCGGGGAACAATGCGTTTGTAGTTGGCGTGTGTCGTGCACTAGTTTGCGTCGCAGTCGAATGGCAGAGAGAAACAGTCGGAAATTTCGTTCCCCCGCCGATCTAATTTCCTTATTGTTTCTGGAACACGTTGGACGCTAATGAATCGCACGCGTGTAATTCGACTAGTGCGGAGTTCGTGCAAGTCAACTGTGCATCACTGGGAGCAACAACTCCTCCCACTTCTCATCTTGCAAACAGCTTGCATCCCTTGCTTCTTTGTACACGTATACATTAGTCGACACCTGCTCCTGCATGATACTTCGATTGCCCTGGTGACGCTGAACCCGAGACTCTTCTCTGAACCTAACGCCTAAGCAACCTGTAATCCAATGCCACCGATTAGTGCCAATCTGATACCTGATTCTAACGCACGATAATTTAACGCCAACCCTTGCCCTATCATCCTGCATACGAAAATAAGACGTTGTCTTTAATAACATAGTGTAATCTTTTCTCGATTGCTCTAAAAAATGAGAGATTTGACAATTCACCCGTTAGAGTTGAAAGCACGGAATCAGAACTTCCAATGAGTTCACTTTTTGGAATCAGAATGAAACTGGCAGGGGTGGAAAGGAATTGGGTCGCTATAATGAGAGACGCTAATGAGAGGTATATTTGAATTTGCTCGGACGATGCAATACGAAAGTTACGTGTAAAAAAGAGTTGAGGGTTTTGGGTAAACGTATCCTCGTATTGGAGATCTTTTTGCGAGGGTCCAATCATTGCAGACTTATTACCGTCAAACCGACTCCATGTGTACTTGTTTATAGTTCAACTCAAATATACTAATTACGATATGCCAATGTCGCCGAGTTGATTAACAGAGGAATTTGTTTCCAAATTATTTCTAAATATTGGCGTCTATGTTCTGAGTACTTATCCACTGGGCCATATTATTGGGGATGCGTTGGGCAGATTATAAAAAGGGGAATTGAGGCTGAAGCGACAGTCTTTAAAAGTATAAGCACGCATGTTTTGTTCATCACTTGCTTTAATTACGGAAGTCAATGAATTACAGTCGTATATCAAGTAACATTCTATTATTTTTAAGTACACCACATTTTCATAAGCTAATCATCGTATAATAAACGATAATGAAGAAGGGTGGGTGATTTTATTCCGACTTGGAAATGGAGATGGTGAAAAATTGGTAAAGCTGGAGGGAGGGATTGGGTGGAGGTTGAAGTCGAAGTCGAGGGGCAATCGGGATTCAGGGAGCGGCTGTGCAAACCGACGATACTTCCATCGACGATTACTGGCCGCAATCCGGAGCCGGCGGGGACGTGCGGCCGTGCCGCATGTCCGGTGACTTCGGAATCGCGTATCGTACAATTGCCGGCAAATTCCGTGTTTAAGAGGGCCGCCCGCCACTGTATAGATTCGTAACGAGCGCATTCAAAGCGACGCCGCATTACCATTTTAGCCGATGGGGCCTGCGCGCCGCTTCAACGAGAAGCCAATTGCACTAGCTCATTATGCTTAGATACAATCGAACTCGGAAAAGAGAGACGGCTTCTTTCTTACCAAGAGCACCACCATTTTCTATATTAAACCTTTCTGCTTTCTCTCGTTAAGCTTGTCTTGGATTCCTTTGTAATTCTTTCTCTTATAGATTCGATTCTATTACTTTTAACGTGTTCGGTTTCAATTTATAATTGGAATCGAATTATCCAGTTGTAATTTCCACGGAACTGCAGGCATGAAAATTTAAAATCTTTGTTGCTAGGTTTAGGATCTATAAATATCACGAGAATTCCATGGAGACTGGCGGAGAATCAGTGATGGAAACTTTAATAAGAAATATCGTTCCTTTCGCTGCTACGAAAGCGCAAGCCTAAAATTTTCAATCCCTCTTCCGTGTCTTGTTGTATTTATCGCGCTCCTCCTTTTTCCGAAGAATCAGGTTAACCCACAAGAGCCTAATAATTACCGAGAGACACTGAGCGCATCTTATGCCGGCGCAGGGCTCCCATTTATCCCAATCAGGTAATTAGCTGTACGCCTGACTGGCATTCGCTTTCGGCCTCCGGGGAGCAACGAGCAGCTAACGTTGGATAGTAAACATTTGCCGAATTGACATTGAAAGCTATACCTTCGGTCAACCAAGCTCCTCATTGTTCGAGAGATAACGTTCAGCCCTAGTTACACAGCCCTCCTCTCCATTAGTCATCCCCCAAATTATCTTATTTACTTTCCGAGTGGAATATTTTAAACAATCAATCTTGTAGACGAAGCTTCTATTTAACCATTGATTTTCCTGGATGCCTTTCGGTTGATTTTCGAGACCTCTGTTGGAGTAACAATCAGAAACCTATCTGATAGTTAATGCATCAAATATTGAAGAATTATATACTGGAATTAGAGAATTAAATAAGGCAGAACAAATAGAAAACTCTGTGGTGGATTGTTTTAAATAATATTAATAACAGGGTGGCATGAAGTGCTAGATCTTTTTAATACATGCTGGAGGGAATCCCTTAAAAGTCACTTAAAAGAAGATCACGCGGATTTGGTGGTCGGCGCAAGAAGGTGGTTGCGCGTGACGAAAGCTCAAATTATACGCCAGCCGGACTTTGTTTTACTTTCAGCATAAATTATGGATAATCTTCTTAGTTTCACACCCTCGCTTGCCGTTTGAAAGTTCGGCCCTTCAATGATCGCGACAAAGATTAAGTCGGAATTCGAAGTCCCGCCACCTGTTCCTGACGTCACGACGCCGGCGTCGTCACCACCGCCGCCAGCGAACTTATGCGATTCTTCTCGCAGTCTTAATTAACATATTTCTTTTCCGACTAATCCTTTTGTTAAGTTCCCGGCGAACAGCTCCACTTAAGCCATTCCTCCCCGGAATTGATTTAGCTCACGCAACATTCCACCGCCTCTAACTTCGCTCTTTCCAAACCGAATTCGAGTGAGTTTCAGCGCTGATCCCATAAATTTCATCGGAAACTTAGCAATCTCGGGAATACCAAGTTCGATCCACCGCTGATACTTCTGTGTACTGATCGACATTTCAAACACTGTTCCAATCCTAATTCTCTGCTTCGCGTTAGTTTTATTCAATCAAATTTCACATTATTTTCAATACGATTTCATTTAACTTTTTCAACATTAAATCTGTCGTAAGGTAGAATTAATTATTGCCGTATTTGCAAGGCGTCGAGCTTTTAAACTTTCTACGTTTCTTCTATTTCGACTGATCGGCAATGATTAGTTCAGCGAAGCGAAACACATTGCTTTCCTTTAACCATAACCCAGGAGCATTTGTACGATGGCAATATCAAGATGCCAACAGTTTCTGTTTGGTAGTTAAGGGTGCGACAAGGCAACGGGAGACAGTGATCGTAAAAGAGTCGATAGCCGCTTGCAAATGCGAATCAATAAGCGGCAATGATAGCCCTTATCTTCTCGGAAGCACCCGCGCTCTGCCTCTCACGTATTCGATTACCTTTTTCCATATCTGCTTCAATTTTCCAACTGATAAGGCGTGTCCTCGCTATCAAGAAATCCTTCTCAAATTGCTCTTTTTCATAGCTGAATCAACCCACCATTAAACTAAATGTTTTTTTAACTTTCCTTCCCATCAACCTCTTTCAATTTCATTTTTTTCTATGCAATTTTTGATATCCGCGAATTAAAATGAATTAAGTCCAAAAATGGAAATAGTAAATGAATTACCCAAAGCAGGAATGCAACTGTTGTGTATTGTAAATTGTCAGAAATAGTTATTGCATTGGATGCTGTAGAATTTATATATTATTTATGTTTGAGTTATCGTATTGTTGTACCAGAAATCCATTCGGCAGTCTAGCGATTAGTCAAATAAACAATCGAGTGGGAAAATCGAGCCTGTGATTGATGCATCCAATGAAAATTACCAGATGCTTGTAAAATGCGAGTGGCGTGATGAAATGCTACTATGACGGCAGCGGCAAAAATTGATAACGATCTCGTTACTTTTATCCTACAAGCGCATTATTGCGCGCGTGTAATGTCGTCCTGCGAAAGCTCCCTCGACTTTCTCATAATGGAGCCACGCTGTTTTAATTAATTCTCTGTCACTGCGCGGTGTTAAGGCTGCAAGAGCCCGAATATACTTCCGAGCACACCAGCAAATTCCCAAGCGAACCCTTTTTAAAGGGCAAGAAATTGCGAAACTCTCTCTTTCTGTCTTTGTAACTTTCGAGTGTGCCTGAAGTATATCGAAGATCAAAAGCATTAATAATTATTTTGCTTATAAATTCAATAAGCATAAACACGAATAATTAAGAATAATTACACAACAAGAGCCCGTGTTAACCTTCCCAACGTTTAACTATTAAAATGTGACATATGTTAATTTTCTGTGAACAAACTTTGTTGCGCATATTTTCCAGTGAACTGGAAACATTTTATGGGACTGAATCTCACGTATCCGCTTCTTTTGTTGCAGGCGATGAAGATGAGCAAAGTGGGCAACCAGACGAACTCGCAGGACCCACAGGCGGTGAACTCCCGAGTTTTCGTCGGGAATCTAAACACGTTCCAGTGCAGCAAGACTGATGTGGAGCGAATGTTTCAGCGTTATGGCCGGCTGGCAGGTACGTTTTTTACTCAGCGGATTCGCAGTCGTATAAATGAAAGCGGCCGGATCAGCTTGCCAGCGTTTTAGAGATTTCTCTCGTCCGATCGTGACATGCCTCGATCGGCAACCCTACGCCAGATTTCTCCTCCTCCCTAGATAGAACCCAGCTGTAGTTCGCGCCGAGCTATACAACCGAGTCCGAAAAGTGTGTCGTGAATTAGATAACAGAGAGGGCGATAAAAAAAAGAACGGGCCAATTGGCAAGGAAATAAAACTCGAAGTGTCCAACTTGAAAGAGATTTGGAATTCTATCGTTAGAGATAAGAAAGTTCGTACTGTGATAGAAATTTTATTCCAGTCTAATTAGTTGAACTAATTAACCTCTTCAGTGAAACTCAGAGAGACGCCTATGTTTATTTTTTTTCAATTCCAACTTTTTTCCACCGTGGAAAGAAGTAAAATATGAGAGAGGTATCTGTTTCAGTGTTTCCTTTCTGTATTCCTGTTTTTTCCCCTCTCCCCGCCTCCTTCAATGTTAACATTTACACCGGGAATTACTAGACTTTTGTTATACAATGTTTCGTGATAGCGCTGAATCCATCTGAATCCAACTTTGCAATCTAGATACGTTTCTTATGCTAAAACTTGACCCGGAGAATTAATTACTTGCTCGCGCGGAAGTAACGCTCCACTCGTATTCGTGCTCCATTTACGCTCGCAATTCCTCTCTCTCTCCCTCTCCTCTCGCTCGATCGGAATCGGACTCGTGTCAGGGGCGGGAACGAATCGAGGGAGTATACATCGCACTAGAGCAGCGCCTGCCAAGTCAGGCTCCCGGAGTTTCTACCTGTTTCAACCTGTTTCAACCTGTTTGTACCCCCGCATGCGATAGGCAAATCCTTAAGAAAAATTTGCCGGAAAAAAAATGTTGAGCTAAGGCTCTGAAATTTATATCGCTTCTTCCTTGACGCAAGGGCACATTCTCCATCAAATTTCAGCCCCGGAAAATGTCGGGAAGTCCAAAAAAGATGGAAAAAACCAGCGAAAATTACGAAAAAATCGAACTTTAAAAGCAGTTTTTTTAATGTTTTCGATAGAAATCCGGACTTTTTTTTTATGGATTTCTTGTTTTCTATCCGTTTTCATTCATAAACAATCGATTCCTGAAGAAAAAAACCGAGTTCGGGGACCTTCGAAAAATCGTGAAAAATCTGAAGGGGTACCCCTTAAGAAAAATCTGTCGAAAAAAAATTTTTGAGCCAGGGCTCTGAAATTTTTATGGTATCTTCCTTGATGCAAAAAAACATGACCCACCAAATTTCAGCCCCGGGAAAGGTCGGGAAGTCGACCAAAAAAAATAAAAACCGTCAAAAATGAGCAAAAATAGACTTTTCAGGGCGGTTTTTCGACCCGTTCTCGTTGCAAATCCGGACTTTTTTTCACGGATTCTTTGTTCTCTATCCACCCTGATACGAAAACAATCAAAATATTCCGAGTTCGGCCGATTTTGAGAAACTTGAAAAAATTGACCATTTCCGAGGTTCGAAAATAGGTGAAAACCTAAACTTTGAGCTAGGGCTCTGAAATTTATGTCACTTCTTCCTTGACGCAAGGGTACATTCTCCACCAAATTTCAGTTCCGGGGAAGGTCGGGAAGTCGACCAAAAAAAATAAAAACCGTCAAAAATGTTTGAACTTGAAAGTAAAATATTGGCGCGCTGTATTGCTAGAGAGATAGAGTGGGGCAGAGAGGGGTAAGCCCCTCACTTGGCTGCCCCTCACTTGGCTGGCACTGCACTAGAAACAAGGAAGATTGTTTAAAATGAAATCCGGCTGGTCGCTGCTAGTTGATCAGCTTTGATAAGATTCGAGATCGAAAGCGGTGTAACGGGGAAAACTCGAGCTATTATCCGGCACGGCTAAGAGAGAAAAACTCAGTTACGCTCGGCAGGAAAATAGGGAACGCTGGAAATGGGATTTTCCCCGCCGCGGCGGCTTCGAGCGTAACCCAATTTGTGCACCGATATCTCCTTGACCTTCGATATCCCGATTGGATATCCTCCTTAGTTTCGCAGTAGCCGTGGATCGTTCCCTTCCTTTCATTATCGCCTTGATTTCGTTTCCTGGCCGAGTGCTCCTCTGCTCTTTCTCTCTCTGTCTACTCTTCTCTTCTCCAAACGAAACGTAGATTCACCGTCATCGAGCAATGATAAACTGGAGGAAAGTACTCTCACGATCGGTGGACGTTCGATTGGGTTTTTCCCCTCAAATTCCTCCCAATTTCTCCGCGATTCTACTTCTGCCTTAAATCGATTATCTTTCACCCTCGCAAAGAATAACTGAATTTCGTATATCCAGTCGAAATAAAAATGTTCTCCCTTTTGTAGAAACCGACTGAAACCACACTCCCTGATTAACTTCGTCAGTTGGATGTTCCACATTTCAACTACTATTTCTTTGACTTCACAAGTCAAGTAGAGTAATGTCTGTGGAAAGAATAATTAAAAATGTTAAAAATATATTCGCTTTTATATAATAGTCAAAGAATCAATATTGACTTCGTGTTATTTCAGTCCATTACCACTTTGCAATTAAATACCCATGTTTTAATGTATGATAATACAAGCAATTGCATATTTTATGATGCAAACTTTACACAATAGTAGCCAGTTACACATTATAATACTTTAAAGCTTTAATATTTTATTTTTCCATTCTAATTGCATCATAATATGTTGTTATACGCGATGACCCCAAGCAACTACGATCAAAGGGGTATGTCGCACTTTCCATCTATCACTTCTGTCAGCTGAAGAGGTAAACCTCGAGCAAATAAGATCGACGAGCTCGAAATCAGTCGCGGGCAAGTATCAAAGCGGGCACAAACGTAATTACGAAGCGGAGTACAATCGGATGGGGCGTAGCAGCGTGATTCGTGCACGAAGGGTTTCGGTATACTTGGGAGAAACTTGGTAAACGGTGTCTCAAGGAAAATTAAGCGGAAGTTCGTCAAGCTCATGGGAGGCGGCTGAGTGAGAGAGAGCGAGAGAGAAAGAGCACTTGACCTGCGCAATCTGCGAGCTACAGCTGTCAGTGCTTGACCTCTCCTGAATGGCGTCGTCGCTGGTGTGTTTGGCAGCGTGGATCCGCCGCGCCGCGCCGCGCCGTCGCCTTATCCCGCGCGCCGATCGAAGTCCTTCTAATTCCGCGTATTCGCCGCTGGAATGAACTCGGAGCGGAAGTTGCAGCGAAAGACGAGGAGAAGGAGAAAGAGGGAGGGAACAATGCTCGCCGCATTTATTGTCTTCGCCACTTTATTGAGGAGAGCTCGGAAAGTAAGCTGTTTATCGGCAGCTTCCAGGAACGGCGCGCGCTCTCGCACCTCTCGTTGTCTCCGAGTTCTTCCTTCCTCGCGAAAACCGGCTTCCCCGCCTCTCCGCTCTTATCCTTCCAAAGCCGCCTGCCTCTCTCATGCCTCCAAGTCGAATTCAAAGAGTCCACTGACACTGCCAGCACTGATTGCCCTCACTCCTTCCGGATAAGCTTCCTGATCAAAGAAGAGTTAATCGTCGCTTTCGATCCTGCTAAGTTATCGTAACAATAACTCCAATTAACCCAATTCTCTTCGTAGTCTAATCATTTGGAATTCAGTTATCTGACTTTTGAATTCCTTCGCTACTCAGTCAGAATTCATAATAGAAACCTGAGAGAAATAGGTCGTTAAAAAGAAGTTGGATCGCTCTGTGAATGTGAACGAAATTTCATAGGATTACGATTCTCTTGCCTCATTATTTCCCTCACCATTCACATTCTCTCAACGACTCAATATTTCTGTTAAAAATAAAAGAAACTTTCATTCCGACAGAGGGAAATTACTATTAAGAATCTAGTTATTAAAGCAAATCTGTAGTTTGCTATATCTTTATTAGAATTTGACAGACGAGTGACTTACGAGAGAGGGAGAGGGAGAAAGAGAGAAGAGAGGAGATTGCATATGGTAGCTGAATAACCGCGGCGACCATTGAATTGTGGCACGGTGACAGGTGTACGCGGGCAGATTGGCGGGGATCGAGGCCGCTGGAGCAACGAGTGGGCCAGAATCGTATTAAAAGGCTGGGGCTCTGTACACAGGGGCGCGTGTATCGGCTCGGCGTCGTTCCACATTTCGTTTCCGATTTGGAAAACTTAATAATTCGTGACGCTTGACGCGATACTGCCTGCTAGCAGAGCACGCGAGTGCTCCGCCAGCTGAAAAAAAGGGGCTCGCGCTTCGCCTCCCTCGAGTACGCCGATATTTCTTCCTCTCCCACCAGTCGCGCGTTTATGTTATTTTGCAATAAAAATCTGCATATCGCGCTGCATCCCTCTTGCCGGATGACGAGGGGATTCCGCTTAAAAAAGGAAGGCAACGCGCCACTCGAACCCCGCCGACCAACCGCCCGACCGACCGCGCACACATCTATGACTCTCCCGGCTGGCAGGCAGTCATGGCCGACGCCAGCTGCCAGCACGATTAGTTTTCGACGTTTGAATAATACGGGACCGGCGCTGTTTGCTGAAGGAACAAACAAGAGTCCTGTTAGCCTCGGTCGTGTAAAAGTGTAATTTCGCCCAGCTTTCATGGAAACACCGCACTCTCGATATCGAAACCGTATTGGTTAACCAAACATGCACGATTTCGGTCGACGTTTCATGTAGTTTTCATTTGTTACATATATTCTAGTCATTATGTGTCTTTGAGAAAATGATTCTTAAAAATCTCTTGGCTGTCTTTAAAAATAGTTTATTGCTTCGAATCATTTTAATGCTATATCTGTTATGTAGCTTTCCTATAAATCTATCATAGTTGCTCCACGTTCCTATGATAACATATAAATATTCAGTTGATATACAATCGCAAAGCCGACCGAAAACACGCGGCGGTCATTGCTCGAAGTGAAAGGTGTCTCGGTTGTAACTTTTAACAACTTTTAATAACACACCAGCCGTGGAATTCATTATATCCAAACGAATGTATGTAAAAGCAAGCGTGACGAAGGTGGGCGCGCGCGTACTTTTATGGTGGAGGATTTACACGCGTGTAAAACACGAGCTGTATATCCGCGGAAAAGCGGCAGTGGGACGGAAAATGAGGATGGGACGTGGAGAGAGAGAGGAGAGAGTAAAACGGGGAGAAGTGTGTCCGAGTGCGTCAGTTGGTAGGAACATGTTAATAATGTTAGGAAGCGGCTCTATTTTCCGGTTGGCCGCGGTCAAATCCATGTTATTTTAATCGGGCTTGGAGATTCAAAGGCGAAACGAACACATCATACATCACTTAGAAAGTCAGGGAGGAGGGAGCCATTTTAACATAGTGAGAATGCGGAAGGTTAGAGGAGAGGGCCGAAAATTTTCCTGCCCAGTTTGACAGAAAGATGACAAATGCAGCGGGACGCGCGGCGGCGGCAGCGTCTGCCTTGCTCAGCTGGAATTCATAGAACCCTGTTTTAATTAGATCCCAAGCTCGCGCTCATTATTCCGTTATTCCCCGGGCTTGCCTCCTATATTCGCGACGTCTCGCCCGTGCGGCGAAACAATTCCCGAAACGTCATGGTTGTTTGTTATTTCCAGGGATATCCATGCACAAAGGATATGCATTCGTGCAATTCACAAATCCTTTTGATGCCCGCAACGCCTGTCTCGGCGAGGACGGTCGCACTGTGCTCAGCCAGATCCTCGGTAAGTGATTCAGCATTCTCCTCCCTATCGAAATGAATAATGCACTTTGACTAGCCGGAGAATTTCAGCGCTAATTGTCCGCCCGACTTTGCCTCCCGCTAGTAGACATGTTGTTGTTTTCAAGTTCCCCTCTGCGAATCGTGGAGACAAGCGCTCAAATTTTACTATGGCCTTAACTAATTTTCTTAATGACACATTGCTAACTGATCATAAGTTGCATTGTTTATCATTATAGTATTTGCATTATAGTACTTGATTATTAATATTTGAGAACTTTTTTTCAGCTAATAACCAACTTGCCAATAATCTGTTAATGTGTGAGACTTTGAACGTACATTTCTGTGTTGTTCACTGTTCTCATACATATACATATTATTCTATTTGTATGTCATCTGTTGGAGAAATAATTTTTATCCCTATAAATCGACAAACTCAGAGGTTCAATGAAAAAAGGATGAAAAGTACACGGTGGAGAGAATGTTTTAAAGGGTCTGCGTGGTGAAGTTTAAAATTAAGGGTAGACGTGAACTCTGCACTGGATGGTCGATCGGTTGGTCGATCATTCAGCGAGCAGTGCTCCGCTTACGACCTAAACTTTGTCCTCGAAGGATCCTTAATGGCCGAAGCAGCAGTGAGTGAAAGAAGCGCTCGATACCCTTTAAAAGAGGTGCATCATCGACTCTCAGTCGTTAGTTTGGAAGTTCCTTTGAAGGACTCGCATTTGCATAGGGTTTCCACCGTTCGCACAAGGCATTCTCTCCATCCGAGCTCTGTTTGTTTCGCACAGTTCGACATGAATTTACATCATTTTGGGCGCGCACGTACAAACGTGTATCGCGTTGCTGTCCCGGCGCGCCACCCCTTTCCGTGGTGTGCAACACTCCGCTGCACGGAATTGAGTTTGAAATTCACAATTTTCGCTGATGACTCCGGGTCAATCTGTGAAGATGAAATGCATCACTGGTGCGAGAGAGAGAGAGAGAAGTAGAGACGCGAGTGGACCCGAGCTGTAGTAGATCGGTCAATAAAACAAGTAGAAGTGGAAACACTGGCAAACGTCATTCGTACTGCTAGCATACAAATTCCATCTAGTTTGATATAAAGCTAGTTTATCACCGTTCTAATTACATGAAAATAATTTCAACTAATCAAAAGCTAGACTTCAGAAAATTCGTAGTTCTTCACAGAAGTCAAATCAAACCCAAAGCTTTCAGAATCTTTTCGATTCCAATCACAGTAAACAGTAGCTTCACATTCGCAAATCTTCAATTTATCAAAGACGTCAGACTTTCCACTCAACAAAGTCCTAATCTTCAGTTTGTCAAGAGAAAAATAAAGAGTGCTCTCCGACAAAAGATCACGTTGCCAGTGGTTCCAGCATTAAAGCCCATTCTAAGCGGCCATTTTTCACGGGGCGCTGTCAGCGATGCGGTGGCGGAGTTGGCCAAAGAATCCAGCTCGTTACAAGCCCATCTCAAGGGAGCGAGAGGAGGAGGAGGAGGTGGCGGTGGAAGTGGGAAAGAGTGAGAAGGAGAGTGCGAGGGATCGGATGTAAGAGGTCATGGTGCACGGTCCATGCTGTAGGAAAGTGCATGCACACGCTCCGCATCCAAATCTGCGGGGAAAGCAGCCAATCTGCGGGATTGGCCAAGGCAATCCGTGCGGACCCTTTCAACACTGGCTCTGGTACGCGGGCGACATCACCGCCACTTCGCCTCCTCTTCTTTCTCTCGGCTTTGTGACCTAAAAATCCCCGGGACGACGAAACATCGGCCGGCAGCGAACGCGCGCCGCTTCAAGGTGCGGTACGTGCGAGCCGTGGCAAGAATTAACGTGGCGGAGTGTAGCGAGCTTCGAATGTCGGGCGAAGCCGGGTGGGTTAGGTGGGTTAGGTGGCCAGGACCAAGTAGGAAATACCCAGACACACACACGATACAAGCCTCGCTGAGGATGTATCCCCTTATCCGTCGCATTTTCCCTCTCCCTGCCTTCAGCCTTCTGCTTTGCTCCGATTTAGCGGACCCTCTCTCGGTCTTGGTCGACGCCGCGCCGCGCCCCACGTCCCACCACACCGCGCGCGCTTCCCTCGGTTCGCCAGAAATCTTTCTTCGGCTAATGCAAGAACTGTGTTCGGAGCATAGCTTGCAGCCGGCACTGCCTTCCGGCGTCCATGTACGCCAGCCCCGTCCTACCTCTCTTCGCTCTACACGTATGGATGGGGCTGCTGCTGGCTGGCAGTGATGGTGGTAGTAGTGGCTCTCGGTCTGGCTGGTATCGCTGGCTCGCGGGGGTGGCCAGCCCGAGCGATGTCGGGCATCGCAACGCGTCGAGCTTGCATTTACAAGACCAAACCCACCGGTGTGTACTGAGATCTACGTACATCAGATTCCACCTCGCGCCACGATCGCCCCCCTCTCGCTCCCTCCCGAGACGCTTGTTCTCCATCTCCGATACATCTTCTCTTCCTACCTGCGAGATTCGTCCGCAGCATGCCAACCTCCGGTTCTTTTGCATTTCCTAGGAAATAGAGTGGAATTATTTCCAGTCGCGGTTCCCGCGCCGCTTTCGAATATGTGATCGTTTTAATCTTCCCCTCTTTTCCACGTTTTCTTTCCTATGAATTGAATTTCAGAGACGAATTAGTTTTGCCCACTTCATTCGAATATCCCCTTCAAAGAAAGAGAGGGGATTTTTCGGGTGCGCCGATTTCGATATAAAGCATCGCGTGCAGATTTTAATTGCATTGTAAGCGCATCGGACTTCCCAATGGCGGCAGCGAGCCGAGTATTTTCGGTGATTTTTTTTTATTTGAAGATCGATTCACTCGGCAATAAATGGAACTCGATGTAATTGCGATTGTTCGGGCGAGGAAGCTGCACGATGCGTTGGAATACGAATTAAAATAAATCCAAAGTGGCTGGCGATGCCCGATGCGTGTTTCGTGAATTTTGCAGGAGGGGTCAAACTTTAGGAATCATTGGGTCAACTTGTCCTCCACCGCGGACTTTGAATTCGCGAAGGGATCTGGGGACGAATGCCAGCCGAGTTTTCCAAAGACTCGACGTAGCTACGAGCGTAGTTTGCCTTGTGCATTGCTGTTTACGAGATTAAAACTTGAACTCGGGGATTAAAGAAGCGTTTATCCAGCCTCTCGGGAAGACTAGTCTTCCCTCTCTCGTAGGCAGCTTGTCTAGCTTAATGATGAGTCGTTGGTGATTGGAGAGGCCGAGCGTTTTCGCGTGTCAAAAGCCTTTATAGTCGATCGCTTCCGGGCAATGCGGCGATACGAGCGCTTCCGCAGCTAATGCGACATCATCCTCTAGACTGGATATAATTATCTCCCGGTAAGTGCACGTCCGCTGGAGAGACACACTTTAAAGCGCACCGAGAAATTAGCTATTATGAGGGGGATGATGCGTAGAGCGGCGTGAGAGAGAGGGAGGAAGCCGATAAAATGCATACATCCACCGGAGGCTCGTGTCACGAGCAGTTTTCCTGTCTTCCAACCTTCCATCCCATAGAAAATTCACTTCAATAGCCAACCGATAGATTGTTTCATCTAACAACTCATTACAGCAACATCCTTTCTTCCGTGAGACACGGTGCACTCCCATTGTAGGAGATTAAAAATTAAACAATCCCTCCAGAGCAGGGCCGCCCTAGTTTTCCTCCTTTTGCATTAAAATTCTCCTCTCGTCCCGCCTGAAATTCCCAAGGAGAAGAAGAAGAAGAAGAAGTAGAAGAAGAAGCAGCAAGGGCTCTCTTTGAGAAGGCGCTCTTATTTATAAGCAAGCTTGTGCGGAGCGCCAAGTTATTTATATGTAAAGCCAAGAAAGCCACTTAAACGCTTGGCGCAGTGCAAAAGGTGGTAAACGGCAAAGAGTCCTATTCGATCAGTCCTTACTCCAGTCGCTTATTCCCAGTTGGCTTTGTTTCTAGTCTCTCAAAAACATGGCAAAAAGTGGTTGCAAGTGCCTGGGCAGGATGGAAGCACATCTTACAGGTTGCAAGCACTTCTCGCAGGATGGAAAGGATGAGTGAAGGTGTTCCGAAGTGGGCCAACAGCCGCTTAGCCGAGTGTTTTAGGGCTGGCTTTTTCAGTCGATAAGTTACGGGTGGGGGGTGTGTGTGTATTTATTAGAATATATCAAGGAGAGTTTTCCCATAGGCAGAGCTGGCTGCCTGTCAGTTTATGTGATACTCCAAGGAAGTCACATTGGCCTAGACACGTCCAAGTGGCACATTTCCTATATCCTTCACCACCGGCAAAAGGCTATCGAGCAATCCCCTTCCGCTTCCCCACAAAGTAGTAAGCAGTAATGCACTTTGTCGTAAGAGTACTGAATAAATTATTGTGCACCGAGCACATGGCAATCAGGAAATTGCTACTTTCGACTATATTTTCCAACTCGCTCCATATTTCCGAATACTTCTTAGGCGCCTTTCCTATCGGTGCCCCCTTCGTATCTCAGAGCGATGCCACTCGGCATTCAAATTTCATATGCTTCTTCGAGTTTCATTCCCTAAAACTCTTTTGACGCTTTCGTAGAATCGAGTTCATCTGCCGGAGTGAACTCTGAGTCAACTGGAATTTTCTTTGATTAACCGCGATTTCTTCACATACTGTTTCATTAACAGTAGAATATTTCTTTTCGAGGTTGTTCAATGGCTCATCTTCATTTGCAATATTTTACGTTAAAAGGATTGGAGTAAAAATCCTTTTGAAGTTCGCAGTATGGCATCTGGAATAATGCATAAATTACCGGAATAAATCGTGGGTCACGTACGGAATATCAGGGAGCAGCAAAAATTAATTGGCGGGCTAACGAAATCGGATGAGAGCTTCTGTGAAACGGGAGGGAGGGCTACGTAGGTATTGTCAAGTCATTACTCGATATTCTCTCTGTCAATGGGATGAAAAAAATTGCCGGTCCTCGCAAATGCAGCGATAGAACGAGGGAGAAAGAGGAGGGAGGGCGCGCAAAGTGGAAAGCAGATCGAGTATTATCAGGCGTCATGCAATATTCGCAAAAATCTGGGTCGCTTGTAATGCACGTCCGGGAGTTTCCACGGCGTGAGCGGGTTCGCGCAAATAGCGCGAGAACGATGATTTGTTATGCTAATCTCGTTATGAATTAATGTGTTGATTTACGGTGTCGCGATCCTTTTTCATTCCCTGAGCCATTGCCCGCCGGATGACACATGACGTCGGCGGGGAAACGGAGGGGGAAGTGGGGACCCTGGCTTGCCAGCAGTTTAAAGAAGCAATTTTCTATAAAAGTATCCGCGGTAATTCTCGAAATTTATTCGCCGCCAGTGTGCGAAAGAAATCAATTTATTGCTACAGCATTTCCCATTTTTCCAATTTGTTGTACCTGAATACAGTATGTTCAGCATAGTATTATACAATGTTGAATGGTTTAATTATAATCTAATCTTCGAGAGACTTTGGTGTATTTTATTATATGCAAAAACCAGTGGAAAATAATTCGCATTCATTATGTTAATTTTCAACTTCATAATACAATCTCATCTAATCGCGTACATCTTACACAATGCGTATATTAATTTTCCCGATAACTTTATCCGGCGGCGGGATAAATGTTTGTCATAACTCGTCAACTAGGGGGCGGATTCGGTGGGGTTCTCGAGCGAGGGAGGGAGGGAGCGGCACTCGTGGACGGGTTCGGCCAATTATAATCAGTTGGCGTCAGTGCGGTGGCGGGAACGAAAGCCTGTTTATTCCGCAGCTGGGGCGCGCGATGACTGTACGCGCGTGGTCTTTTAACGCGGCGGCTTACACGGCGGAGCGCAACGGGGCGCGTCAAAGCCGGCCGGCGCGCTCTTGCCGCCGCGCCGGCTGAAAGCGAGCTTGCCGAAACGAAACGCGCTTACAGAGGCCAGAACGCGTCCGCACGCTTGTTAACGCTTGCGTAATCATTACCGGGGCTGCTCGATTCAGCCGCTCTCGAGTTTCGGCCTGGCGAGAGACAGAGAAAGTGCGCGCCGCGATATTATTCGAGCGACAAAACACACGCGGCCAGGCGGCCGGGCATCCTTCGTCCTCTTGTCAGTCGAAAACACAGCGGCTTATACATCGGCGGCGGCCGCGCGCGCGCCCTCTCCTGTCTCTCCGCTCCGGGAAACAACACGCTGCTCGCTCTACTCACCGCCAGATTATAGGCAGCGTGCGCTATTTAATTGGGTTAATTAAATTTGTTGCTAACGAGATCGGAACAAGCGAGCACGCGGGGCGCCTCGAGTTTTGTGTAAATCACTCGACTGACAGTACGCGCTCCTCCACCCCTTCACCCCCTTCCTCCTCCCTCCGCGCGCCCGCGCTCCCAATCTCCTCATATAATAGCGTATACACTCTAGCTGAATACGAGATGTAATACCGCTCGAGTTTGTACTCCGCGCGATGGCGCATTGCGTAAGTGCCCGCCAACGATCCTTCCACCTCCTCTCCTCTGCCGCCGCAAATCATTTCGAACAAAAAGACACTAGTAGATTTATTACAAAATCATTTTTCGACTCGATTCTATTTTGAAATAATGATTTCAAGGTTTGTTTTAATAACCGGTTAGATAATGTAAAGTAAAATGTGTATACTCGCGAGTATAATTTATTAGAATTCTCTGTTAAATTATAGAATATTTATTTGTTTTTAAATCTAGTCTGTGTTGACAAGAACTGAAATTTTCTCGGCACAATGAGGTGTCCTGGATGAGTGGAAGGCATGGGGAAAAGTTGTCAATCTGGGAATGATGGTGGATTAGGGCAGGATTCTATAGAATATGAATTAATAGAGCTGTGCTGATATAAAAGCATAGCCAGGATTCAACCTAAGCCCTTGAATCATTCTTTCTTCGTTGTATTTCGACACAATGTCAGCCACTCCCTCAGCGAGTTATTTGATTTTACGATCGCTATTTTTATGCATACGCGCGGTCCAGGAAGTTGCGCTTAATCCGAGCGGAAAGCGTTTACGATGGAGGTTAGGGGTCTCTCTAACTCTCCCCTTCACTCCTGGATTCACCTTTCTCGCGTTCATATCGCTCGAAACCTCGTGCTAGTCATACTTTATCGTCCACCTATTCCGCACGGCATCTCCGATCTTTATTTAGGAGGGTTTTCGATATACCCCACATCGTTTTCCTACCAGTCTTTCTTCTAAATCTCGGTATCAATAAATATTCTTCCGTCAGTAAATTCTCACCGTTTTTAAACTCTCGTCAGTCCTTTACGTCAATGTAAAATACTTAGAAATATAAACAGCGATATATTTTGTACATCATCTTTTTGCATAGCTATTACATGATTATCGCTGTTTTATTTTCCATTTTTCATCAAAATTAGCCTTTTGTTACAATTTATATTTGACGCATAAATTAAGTAGAAAAGTCAGACTGTAGAATTTGAGAAAAGTCATAAATAGAGTGAAGTTGCAATGAAAACGGTGGGAGAGATCTGAAATAACAATTTATCTTACAGTCCACTGTTTATCTTATAATTTAGGAGTTCCTTCACCTTTCCATACGTCGGTCATATTTTACCCTCATTTTCTGTTTATATTCTTCCGCACGTGTTTTTAGGATGGCGGCAGACATCCCCAAAATTTCGGCGTTACGCTTCTTGAATGGGACTTGAAAGCTAGAAAACTCGGCTGTGTAATACATAATTCGTGCTAGGTTCGCGGAACTAGTCTGGCAATGCGAACTTAGTCCGGCATATGTTCGCCATTCGGTCAGACTATTCCTCTCTATTAGGCCTACTTCACTTAAGCCGCACTTTTTTCCCCATGCAGGAAAGCCTCTCTCGGCTGGGTGCTTGGAATTTATTTTTGCCCAAGAGGTTAGTCCTTATGCGGCTCGATGCGGCTTTTTAAGACTCTTAATCCATAAAATTAGATGCTTCGGCGTTACGGGCGTCGGTGTTATGGTGGCGGGATCCCTGAAATGGCGTGGCTTTAGCTTAAGGGTTAAGGGTGAAACCTGCGGCCCCGGCTTCCCGAGAGGCTATTGCCGCTACCTAATTATAATAGCGCGTTCCCTTTTTCATACAGACTAGCGGAATCTTGACTTCTTTGAGATTTTCACTGTGTGCATTTAATGATTTCGTTATACATATTTCCACTGGAATTGGACTCATTCGTATTATAATCGTAATGAGTCATTCGCAGAATTTCGTTTCGTTATTACTCGTCCTTGTTAAGAAAATAATACGTGGTAGTCTGACTTTGAAAGAGTATTATGCTATTATCATCGTGGAAGACGGTCGAGTTAAGATATGCTAGACCTTAGTCTTTTTCCTCATTGAATTCCCTTCGGTAGCAGGTAGTCGACCCGTCATTAAAATTTATGGCTTTCGGCTCGAGGCCTAATCCTTTGCGGCGCGGCGCGGCGCGGCGGCCACCTTTGTATTGCCGGCGCAGGCACAGGCTTCGAGATTTCATAAACACACTGAAGCAACTGTCCTCCTCACACTTATTCCTTATCTTCGCTTACAAGTAGAAGGGGAAATTCCCACTCCCCTTTCTACAGTGCATCGGCTCGATTGGCACTCTGCTCGCATTTCAATTTGTGACCTCGTGCCTTGAACAGTGGTGTATTTGTCGAACTGTGATGTGTCAAAGTGTGTCCGATATAGAAAGGAAGCCTGTGACGTCGTTCGTCTTCTGTATCCTTGCTCTATGACTTGCCAGTGTTATCTTGAATACTTGAAAGTAATAGAATTTACTCATTCTTGACTTCAAAAATTCTAGATTCATTTTCAATATTAAAATCAGTGCGGTTATTATTTTTCTTCGTATCTAATAACGTATTATATTGCAAACTTTAACATATTATTGAACGACAAATACACCAGTGTCGAAGTGCAGTGCCAAAGTGTGTTTGACATACAAAGGAAGCCTGTGACGTCGTGCATCTTCTGAATCCTTGCTCTGAGACTTGTCAGTGTTATCTTGTGCACTTGAAAGCAATAGAATTTACTCATTCCTGATTTCAAAGATTCTAGATTAATTTTCAGTACTAAAATCACAGTGGTTATTAATTTTCTTCGTATTTAATATTGCATTACATTCAAAACTTTGACATATTATTGAAAGCCTTGATAACTCTGACATTTCGTAATTCGAAATTTCCATACTTGGTGTCCTTTGAATATCGACTTTCAAAGCTTTTAATTTTCAACCCTTGCTTGTCGTAGCAACGAGTATAGTTCGATTACAATTCGATCGAGTTTATTTGGGTAATTTTAATTAAATGCGCCATTTAGTTTTTCAAGCTGGGCTGCTTCACTTTTCACAGATTAGAGAAAATGGTATGAATGTTTAATCCGGTGTTTCTGCGCGGTGGCTGGGGCGAGCGTGGCCGAGAATTATGCATACATACATATGTGGAGATAGGTGGGGGTGGGTTTAATTTGGCCGTGGAAGAAGTTGCCGGCAGCTATGTCTTTAATTCCGTAAGCCGGCATCTCACGTATTATAATTCTGACTTTCTTGATTCTCGGGAGGATAGAGTCCGCACGCGGAGAACGTGTTCGCATAAATTTATGGCGAAATGCCACTCCGCTATGCGAGGGCGCGCGCGCGCGCACCCGCGCAATCCTCCATATATCGTACTTTAGCCTCATCCCTTCCGAACTCGCGAACACACACCGTGAAATTTCCTAGCTTAATCCGACTTGATACTCCTATTATACTTATTAACTCGAGTTCATTGTTGCCCGCCAGTTTTAATGCCGCTATCTCTCCGACCCCCTCGGCTTCCAAGGACATTCCCAGAACGTTTTTACACGATCCTGCTTCTTCAAATTCTCATTCGTCCTACGGTTTCATAAGTTTAAATTCTTAGATGTAAATCAGACTTTTGTTTCGTTTATTATCATTTGCTGTTTGGAATTAATTTATTGATTTAATACGTTATTTGCTCAGGCTTTTCAGTTTTCCTCGCGTTATTCCTTATTTATTTTTAGTCTTATTATTTCATTACGTATTATTTTTCATTTTCCATTATTCTGGAATAAAAATAGAACTCTTCAATTCTGTTAATGTAAAATGTTCGCATAGTAGGATATTTTTTTCTCCGCCGTTCTAAATCATTTCATATTTTTTGAAGATACACGGAATTTGTGTTCTTTATTAACGGGAGAAATGGTTTCTATCATTATAAAATTGTACGTTTGACAAGAGTCGGGTAGGGCGGATAGTCTTACGAATCGATGGAAATAAAGCCGCTCTTAAGTCTCGAGGACGTCGGCGTCGCGGCGAGCCGAGCATCTTTCCGCAAGGGGGGGAGGGTAGGAATGCCCGACGAAAAGGAGCGTTTGTCTAGCCGATTAAATTCGCCGCTAAACGATTAATTAATATTTTCTAATTAGCAGCGGTGCGCGCCCGTCGTTGCCAGTGAGGGAATATTGTACCAACGGTAATTGGAAGCGCGCGCGCGCACGCGGGGCTTCTCTCTGCACTTTGTAAGTCGGCTATAAAGTATTGGGATTCCAATTAACAAGCAAACATGTGAACGAGCGCAATACACCCGCTCCATATCGGGCGATCTCGGCCGAAAATAACGTTGTTGAGGTGGACGGGCAAATTTATTCTAATGCTTCTCTCCCAGTCCAGATTTTCACCGAGCGAAAATCCTTTGAAATATTTTTTTGCCATTCCCGCTGGGCGATAGCCGCCGCCCGCTAATAAGTATGCAATTCATTAGCATCCCGTGGTATTTGTAGAAGAGCGAAAGAGTTTCAATAGTTGCTAAATAGTAGGATATCAGCATTCAAAGCAGTAGAAGATAAATTGTAAATGTTGCATACGCAAATAGTGGAAATTAGAAGGTTTTTGTTGCTTTTTTTGACAGTCGTTAATCATTTCTTTGTAGAAGTATTTTCTGGTTAATGATTCATATGAGATTATGAATAGTAAAGTGAAAAATATGTTAAAAAGTAGATATTCTCCGGTGATTTTCTTTTGTGGGTCGTGCGTCGTGCTTGTTGGAAATGGAATCCTGAAACTTTATAACGCCCGCAAAGAAAAGAGAGTATAATCGGGTGGGTGGAGTTTGGTACCAGACGGCGATAAGCACCGCGGCTTGTAGTTAGCTTCTCGTGCTTTCGCGGTGCTTAAAAATCAATTCAGAAGCGTGTTTGTCCCCCTTTGTAGACCAAAGAATTTTTGGGAGAACGAAGAGAGCTGCAAATGTGGCGAGTCAGACGTTGCATTAATATTTCAAAGCAGCAGCGGGAGTTTACTAAAAGCTTTATAATAATTTAAAAAGATATTCTCGTTTTGGTTTTTGAAATGTTGAGAGTTTGCTTCGCTTTTCGCGGTCTCGAGACTGATATGCATTTTTTAAGGTGTCTTCTCTGCCACATTTGTTGTCTCAATCGTGTTAATATTGTTGACTAAAGCACGAATTGTAGTCTAAAGCAAGCAAAATGTCACATCGAGTTTTAGTTACTGTCAATCTTGCTTTTGCAACCTGGTTCTTTCATAAATAATCAATTCACCCGGGCTTGCTTCTTCACAAATTTAGTCACAGTAAGACGAATTCTATTTCGCGAGAGTCGATCAATTTATTTTCTCAAAGACGTCCCAAAAGTAGACTTTTTTTTTACACGAACTAGTTTCAGTAAAAGCATCGGATTTCCTTTAATACGATATTGGGCGAGTTTTGTCATTAATTAGTGGTATTAAAAAATGTTTCTAAACTTTCGACAGGTTGTACGTGTTCCGCGTATGTTTTGCTTATCAACTTCCGTTTTCGCATTAACCATTTTCCATTTTCGGCCCTTTTAAACGCCGTTCAGTTTTAATAACATAATCCTCGAATTTCAGTATTCTGTTTGAAGTAGATGGGCCCGTGAAATTTTGCATAATAGTTTCATTCAACAACGGAATGCGCCCTCACTCGACGTTTACATGTCCAGACAGTTTTGATGATTCGTGTTGCACTCGCAGTAATTGCTCGGCGCAACTGCGGAGAGGAAAAACTTGGCGCTCTAGCTGTATATTTTTTGGCCGCGGGCAAAAACAGTTTCAAACTTTAACTTCACGAACTTTCTATCTTGACGAATGAAAACATAAATGAATAAAAGAATAATTCGAGAATCTTTGCCACTTCTTGGACGCAGATTGTTGTAGCTTATCGCGATTAACGTAGAATGTTCCGTCGACTAATAATTACGTTCTCAATGACGGCTTTCGTGCAGTACGCGCTTATAAAACAGAACTCGCAAATGATGATGATCCTTTTTACGTTCCGCCTATAAACAGCTTTCCAAAATTACGCGCTTTTCAGTATTCATATAAATTATACATTTTACCGTCAATAAGCTGCACGAATCTACAAACACGTACGAGTTTGTAATATCGGCATTTGCTGTATTAAAAATCAGTAACACAAAATACGATGATATTGAATATCTGTTGAAAAATCGCGATATAATAAAATCGAGTGTCACGGAGAATAGTAGCGGAATAGTAAACGTGAGTGAGGGTCGCAAGGATCGCTGGATGTTCATATAAGGACGAGTAAAGTGCTGACTCGGCATAAGATGCGCATGTACACGCAAGCGGAAAAAGAAATGTGTGGCTGCCTTTAGAAGCGTCGGCTCGCTTGCTTGCTTGCTCGCTTGCTGTATGTGTGAGCTTGTCGGCCTCCAGTCGAGTCTAGCGTTTTCAAGTCGCATGGCAGCAGTGCAGTCTCGAAGCATTCGGTCGAGAACCACTCTCCATACCGGGCCAGAAACTAATTTAAGTTGGAGAATCACTTTGGCTATTTCGATTTATTCAGATACTCGACGTATTTCCCGCGAGAGGCTTGGACGCACGGTCCGCGCACTCTCTCTTACCCTCCTCTCTCCCCTCACCTCCCACTAGAACCATCCACCGACCCCCTCGGAAAATTCCGCTTTCTTCCTACTCGCTATTCACCTTCGACGAGACGTCCCGGAAAATTCCTCTGCCACTCTCGCATAATTCGAAATCGCTCACTCTTGGTTTTCCCATACTCGTGGCTCAAGCACATTCTCCAGTTTGTCGATCAATTCAGCCGGAATTATCGGCAATATATTGCACAACACGGTTTACGGAATTGTACAGTTAATTATTAACTTAGTTTGGTTCTTGAATATCCAAGTTCGGACAGTTGACTTAAATTCATTCGATATTAAAATATATAAACGCAGTGTTTAACGTAACTTGCATGAATTACGAGTTTTAAACGTTCGGGGTTCGCTTATCACGAGTTCAAAGGATTGGCGGGATTCTGCAATCGGTCCTTGTGACTTTTAGTAGTTGGAGCATTAGAACATCAATAGAAACAGAGGGAAATCATGCAGAAGCGCGCGTAGACCATTAATCTCCGGTACGCCTTGAAGGCTGACTTCATAGGCAAATCGATCTTTGATCGATCGAAACAGACAGCTACACACGTAGAGAGGCAGGTGCGGCAATCTGTCGTCGCATTACTCTCGGACATTTATAGCAAGAGGGTGGGGCGGGGAAAGGGGGGAGCTCCCATTGGCGATGGCTCGTTTCTCTTTCGATTTGCAGCTCCTCGTCTGTGGTGGTTTCGCTGGTTATGACAGTGCTCGCATTAACGGGCAGATAACAGTGTCGAGATTTAAGCTGCTACATGCGAGAGGGGTGACGAGAGAGAGAGCGAGAGTGAGAGAGGGTGCGTGCGTGGGAGGGTCGCGGTTGCCTGTGTGTTGAAGCGTCGAGCTTTTCATCTGGTATCGCGCTCGCGCGTTCGTCCCGGCATTATCGGCGTTTTCAAAAGCCCGTCGGCACACCGAATGTAGTACTTTATGAAACGATTTAACATTCGCAGCTCGAACGCAGCCCGCTCGCGAGAGCGAGCGAGCGAGTGTACCGCGCGCGCGGATACAAGCGGAGAGAGTAAGAGACGCGACGCGACGCGCCGAGCCCAGGCCGATACATAGAACAGAGCTGGATTTTGTTGCCACCGCGAGTTACTGGCAGTCCGGATGTGCTTGTTACGTGAGGCGCGGCAATAAAGTTACCGAGCTATCCGTGAAAACGCCCGCCCTCCTACAGTTTATGCGCATAGTTATCCAATTATACAGACGACGCCGCTTCCAGCAGATAATTCGAGGGCCAATGCTTTTGATCGCCCGTGATAAATAAGTCTGACTAATGCTGAATTTGCTAATATTAAAAATGCGAATTCAAATCCCACTGTTTATTGGCAGTTCTGGATTCTCTGGATACTTGCTGTAGAGATTCCCTTGAGAGTGGAAGTCATTTACTTCTTTCATACATAGTTTTCATTCGCTCTTACTTTCATGCTCCTACATTACGGAAATCTATTTTTCATAACGAATAGTTTAATATTAAAGTATCGTATTAATTTGTCATTACTTCGTGGTTTCGAGACGCGTCTTCCATCGAACTTACACGGTAGAATTACAAGGATTATATTAACTTTGGAGTGGCACAGGGATAATAAGCCGCTTTTTCCCCGGTTGCGCGTGACGCGGCCGGATGTGTCGCAGTCATCCCATTGTCATCGGGATTGTTATCGAGGAGCTTTCGTAGACAATGGTGTGGATGGCAGGCGCGCGAAAGATGGACGCGAAATCCGGGGGAGGCGATTAAAGAGGACGAAATCGTTGTCGTGGTTGGCGGGGTGGGGAGGAGCGATGTATCGAAACTTTGCACTCGGAGAGCACAATGACCGCGTACATCGCGAATGCATCCCGTAGGAATGCTCCTTAAGCTCTTGCTCTCGGGCTTGTACGATCCTCGCTCTACTTTGTTCTCTTTCCAGCTGGGCGGGAGTCATCGTCCCCCGCGGCGCGGAGGATGGCTCCGCGTTCAGTCATTGTCTCCTTAAAGGATCCTGCGGAGAACAGCAGCAGCAGCAGCCTCGCTTTCTCTCCCGCGGAGAATGAAATTCCCTCGGCTTATCGCCCGTCCGGACGAGCGGGAATTTAACTAATTAACTGAGAAAAGAACATGTCTCCCAGGCGGCGGCGGGCGCGCGCGCGCGCCGCCCGTCTCTCCTCTTTAACCAGCAAGAGAGCGAGCTTGTAATGACGTTTCTGAAGATACCGCCTTTTTCTTCAGCGATTCCACTCTCTAGCCTCAAATCTCATGAGAGTGCGCTATTATTTCTTATTCTCTATGCCGCCACTCCACTCTTATTCCCTCCGAGTTTCAGATCCGCTCGCTCTTATGTCTTGTCCTCCTCTCATGCCTTTATCCGGTTAATGCACAGCTCTTTCTCCAGTCAGGAAATTACTGATTAACCGTGTGCTTTGTAGTACAATTCCGCGCGCGTCGCGTCCAATTTTTATTTTACTTTTCCCGGTGAAGTATTAGAGATTGTTTAGAGAACAATCTGGTTTTGATTCTTCGCGAAACTTTGATGGAATAACGTTGATAATAATTAATGTTAACAGGCTGATTATTGCCAATAGGAGAATAGATTCACGAGTTTTAACAGACGGTTCGGATAATCGATTTCTTAAGAGCGATGAATCGCAGCAGGCATTGGAATTATTGGCCGTTTAATCTCGATGAAATCTCGGGGGAGCATCCTATTATTTCTGATTCCATGATTCAAGCATCGGGAGGTTTACACATCGCGGCGGCTGACATTTCGCGCATTGCCACGCTCGTAAATGAAACATAAAGAAAGAAGTCTTCCGGCTCGTTGACACTCGGCTTTCGGAAATAGAAGTGTTACAGGCGAACCATAAACATATCAGGAGCGATGAAGTTTATGGGAATTCGAGTTTTAGCCCCGCGCTTTTATTTTCTTCGGCCTGTGTTCACCGCTAGTATGCGCGCGCGCGTGTGTGTGTCTGTGTATCTTTGTGTGCTTTCTCTCGCTCTTTCGCACTGCTTCTCGAGGCCCGCGTTTCTACTGTTTGCGCATTTCTCTTTTCCCCTTTTCGCCCGCCGCCATAGCTGTACAACAGTCCGCCATAAATAATGTTTCCAGTTGGAGAAAAGTGTGCGCGCCTAGCAACGCCGAGAATTTCTCTTCTTAATGCACTAGATTCCAGACGGAATTAGCTGCGGCGAATCTGGCCGATCAGGCATTTAATTTCAAGCGCTGTCAGAGTTCTTAGTCCTCCTCCTTGTTTGAGAGATATTCTTAGCCGGCTTATTGACACGTCGTGCGACCCGCTGTCTGGCTTTTGGTCAGTTATCGATCTCATACATTGCACAGAAACGGAAGCGATCGACAGCCAACACATCAGGACACGTGTGTCCTGCCAGAGGATTTGTGTGCCTATCGATTCCTCTCTATTCTTACCCTTTCGATCTAACTCAACTTGTAATACAGCTTTCATTACCTTTCACTGTACAACAGAGTGTTTCATTCACTAACTGTTGTCAGAGAAAATTTGAGAATTTCTCTTCATAACAAGAAAACTTTATTGATACCCGTTCGTTCCACGAGAGTTTCATTAATTCGTTGTATTAAAATTTAGTAGTATCGAGAACAAATCACGCAAGAATTTCTTTGTCTTTATTAACAGATCGATAGATTATTTGATGTCAATTAAATTTAAATCGCGTTGATATAACAATTAGAATCAATCATATTTTTCTTTACACGGAGCACGTTATAATTCCCGCGTCGTTTTGCGAAACCATGAAATTCCTAGGTACAAAGTCCAATTTCGCAGTAGTGCGCGCTCGGTGCGGGCAGTTGGAAATAAATTTTAAAAGTCTGCGGAGAAGCGATCGGGTATCAATAAAGCTCGTCTCACTTTTCTCCCGTTCTCTCTTGCGAGCAGCAGCAGTAGCAGCAGCAGCCAGTGCTCCATAAATCCTGGCGGCCGTAATCTGGCAATCGAACTTTTCTAATCATCCTCCCGCGGGACACAGGCTTTGAGGGGAGTAACAGGGAATAGTTTATACAGCTTACATGAAGTATGACTTCTTCGACTGCCGGCACTCGCCGCTCCGTGACGCTCCAGTTTAAAGTGGTGCCCGCCTTTCTGAGTTTACCCCCAGACGATAATCATTTTTATACGGCAATCCTTCCAAACTATTTGCAAAGCGTTGGGAAAATGAAAACTGAATATACTGATTATTTAAAATCGACTTGAGTTTTTTAAATCGTTTCATTGCAGTTAGAATCATTTCGCTATAACTTTTATCCAGCATCGTGATTTTATTTTTTCGTATTACATATTTTTTCATTTATTTCATTATAAATCGATCTTAGTTTTACAAATGCTTCCATTGCAATTAGAATCATTTCGAATAGCCATATGCTAAACTCGCTCCCTTCCCATCGTCTTTGCAAATGGTTGTACTGACTTTCACTCAGGATTACAATTAAAAACCAGAAAGTACAAGCACAATGAAGGCGTCATGCATGTTTTTTCGTTTATTTGATTATTATGTCGAGTGGCTCTTACAAGCAGCCATCAATTCTGCTTCCCCCGCAGAGTGCAGCAGTCCGCTCAATAATTCCGATCGAGTATTACAGTAAAAGAGGATACAAAAGAAGGAGAAAGAGTATAAAAAGAGAGGAGTACGTCTCATGTTCTCTCTCGCTCGCGGAGCTGTCAGAGGTGTTTAAAAGTGCCGGTTGACTTGCCGCTTCCCATCCGGCATGCATATCGGCATCCTCCTTTGTCTCGGCGCATTCGACGCCAGCGGAAAACGGGTGTCGATAATGCCCCGTAGTATCGGAACGCTTAACGTATTATCTCGCTGATAAAGCGTGAAAATTCATTGGCTCATTAAACCGCACTCACACTCTGCCGCCACAATGAACACAGCTGGGCTGCTGGCGTTGCTGCTGCTGCTGCTGCTGCTGCTCGGCTCAGAGGCGGGAGTGAAAAAAAAAAGGCTACTGGAAATCGAAATTGCCAGCTATCGAATTGGGTGAGGGCGGCGGCGGTGGCGGCGGCGAGGTTCGCGCGGGGTGAGGTCGGATTGATTGGTGCTAAAATATTCACAGCTATGGCTGCATCAGCCATACTGTAAACAAGGTTTAGAGTGCTATCGTAAAATGAATCGGCAGCGCGCGCGATCCCCCACGCGAAAAATGTTTGTTAGCCCGAGGACCCTTCGCATCCCCGCGAAAGTGCCAATAAATATTCCGCCCACTTTAACCCTTAATGTCCGTAATCATCATTCCCATCTGGCTCGATCAAGCATTGATGCAGCACCCTCCATTGCTGATAGCTTCAGTTTTATAGGCCGCGCCGCCCTCCTCAAAGTGTTTTTCGAAGAAGTTCGAATTGAGTTTGCTTCCATTGCAATTAGTACCAAGAGAGAGCTATTACCGCTTACTATTGTTAGGCTCGAATCGATTATGAAAGTAAGTTTTAGTTGAGTTCCCCGGAATTAATCAATTCTTCATTACCTCGCATTAGCATCTCGTGTAGTTTCAAGTCCGCGGTAATTGTAAAAGTACTGTTGTTACTTTTCGATATCTCTATTGGTAGAAAAAGTAACAATTAGATGGCACGAGCACCGCGTTTTAAATAGTCGGATTATCGGTGCTATTAAACGGAGCGCGGCTGAAATTTAATTAGTAAATCGTAGGAGTAATTAATTCGCGGACGAAGAAATGGCGGGACCGGCGGTGCTTTGCTTCTCGGTGGGCAAACATTTCGGCTGAACTCGGGGAGAGCAAGATCATTAACGAGAAATCAAGTTTCATTCCGGGGTCGGGGATGGGGTTTGGCGCGGAGAGAGCGAGCGAGCGAGCGGCACGCGCGTCGGGCTACTTTTTCGGTCAATTTAATCCCTTGATACAGCGTCGACTGAAGATTAACTACCTCTTTTAAATGCATGTGTTGTTTCAGTATTCAAGGCAGCAGCGGCACAAGTGAAATTTACTGGCTCAAAGAAAATTATAAACACACGGCCTGTGCCTCCTCCACCGCGCCACCCCTTCGTCTTGCTATCGTGCTCGCTCGCTCCTCTACGCGTAACACTGTTTAGCAATCTACACCTTTCTCTCGCTTCCTCTCTTTCGCATCCGGCGTGAGGAATGCTAATTTCCCGTATAATTTTTCAAGTGTTAATTCAAAAAAGAGTAAGAACGTGCCCGTCAACATCAAAGCAACTAGAGTCTTTTCTCGCTACTCCCCAACTAGCACGTTCCACCTGTACGTCCTTTATCGTCAGTGCTCGCACAATGCTCTCTCTCCACTACTCGCCGTATATTTCAATGGATTTGCCCTGACACTCTACTCGTACCATTATTTCGACAATGCGCCCTTTTCAACTCATTGCATTGCTATTCGAGTCTCGAAAAGTAGAGCTCACATGTTAATAATTATTTATAAACCATTGGGTTTCTTTGGAAGTAAACAGCACGATTGAGATATAAAAATCTCGATAAATTAAGCGCTATTTGCATATCAGTTTCGTATATTTATTGCAGTCTTCTTATAAGTCTGCACAACACGTTCCAAGAATGTTTCTTGGAGGACTTGTCGATCGGTTTAGTGGGAGGCTTGGAGAGAAGATACGTTACTTGGGGCGGCAGTGGCATTGCAGCAATCGAATTTCGATGTGCTTTGGTCGGTCGGGGCTAATATTTAAAACTAGCCGCGCAATTTGGGAAAAGCGTGCGGACGCTCGGTGATTGGCCCGCCGGGATTTCGGTAGACCGGTCTCTCGATTTAACGGGTCGCGTGATTGGGTGATTGGCCTTGCCGATTTCTAAGTCGCGGCACGCGATAGGACGCGACTCCCTCTAACTCAACAACGAGAGCACGCTCGCTCCACCAGGCCTCACCTGACCGGAATTTTTTCCATGTAATTACGCCCAGCCGCTCGCCCTCTCTCCTCCGTTCGCTGCTGCAGCCGGTCCACCCTTTCCTCGCTCGGTGCGCTTCGATTTGTACTCTACTGCTTGCCCAAATCAAATTTCACCCAGCACCCAGACAGTAACTGTCAGTTAGAATAATTGGCCGAGAATAGTTTCATATTGTCGTATTATTTCCACATTTGTTTAGACACGGTTTTAGTATTTCATTTTTCTTCTCTCTATCATTAACTCAGCCGTGTATTTGTGTTGAGTTTATTAAATTCAATTTTTAGTGAAGACCCCTTTTTATTCGAGTTTGTTTCATCAGATTTCTACGTTAAATGAATTGATTTTTATTGAGTCATTTGGAATTATTATTTTTTTTATCGAAATCCCTGAGTACTTTTCGAACGGCGCGCTTGGATTTGTAGTCTCTTGCTTGCCGAAATTGAATTTGACACAGTACTCAGCCAGTAATTGTCAGTTGAAATAATTGTGGTCGAATAATTCGATATTCTGTTATTATTTCGGTATTTGTTTAGTTACTGTTTCGTTATCGATTTTTCCCTGCCTTCTGTCAGCTATTTTTTAAATTCATTTTATTTAAATGTTAATGTGTGCATATGAATGAAATTATTCTCCGGGCAACGTTCCTCTCCTTTTTTTTTTTACTAAACTTCTCCGTTAAATTAATTAATCCTGACTCTGTTACTTGCAATTATTTCTTCTATTATATTCTCCCGCAAGTGCTTTTCGTAATTTGCTCTTTCTGGTGGGGGGAAAAAAGCGAGGGAGAGAACTTTTTGGCAGAAGTACATGTATTTAAAATTCGTGAATGGCAAGGTTTACTTTGGCTGGTTTTGCTTGAGTTTTAACCTAAAGTAATGTGTGCCTCGGTGTCTCTCCAGCTGCTAGGTGGTGGTGCATCGCATTCTTCCGTAGCCTCAACCACCAACCACCACTGCTACCACCCTCTTGTTTCCTGTGGCGGTGTTCTCCTACAACCCCACCGCCCTTTTCTCTCCCTCTCACTTCCTTTTTCTCTTACTCCGCTGCGCCGGGGACTAAATCATTCTTAGAATGCACGTGCATTCCGCGCTCGGTTCGTGCAATTTTTATAGCTGCTTTTGCCGCGAAAATACTGCCACTGCCGCCGCTATGATTAGCATTTCTTTCCATTCCTCCGGCGTGAATCACAGCGGCGAACCCACGAAATCCTTCGTATTGTTTTCTCTTGTGTTCTTAAACATTCATTTTTCGGAATTTATATTTCCACCGTGAAATCCGAAATTCTCGCAGGCGAGAGTCCCCTTGGGTTTCCATCCGTTGTGCTTGGATAAAATCAGAGATAAATATCTCGTTTTCTTTAGAAGCTTCCTATTTGTGAATTTATACGTGATTACAAATATTAGAATTATTATTCATAAGACGCGTTTCAATGCATTAGATCGTTAGGAAGTAGTCTCCGGTATTGCCGTTAATTAAGAATTAAGAAATTAGCGTTCATTGAAGATACCTAAAAGAAGTAAAGAGGGTCTTTTGAAGGGAAATGCATTATTTCTGCAGACGAGTCGCTCTAATTAAGTATCGGCGTACTACAGTATCGCTGACGACTGTTCTTTAATCACGGGTTCAGTGGGGTACTATCGATTTCCAAGTGAAAGGTAATTAAATAACATAAAATTCATTCTAGTATCGAGTAGCGGTGCTACTATAGAAACGAGCGCTCGCCCCGGCAAATTGCAGTCGGCGAAATTCCGTTTGAAGCATCGCTAAATGGGAAGTAGCTGGCGCGGGCCCGCCGCGAAAAGCTATTTTCAATTTCCCCGTGTACCGTTGCAACCTTCATTCTGATCAAATAGAAATCCTCCCATTTTTTTGTTCGGCCCCGCCCGCCACACGGCACAAGCAAATATTTGCAAATGAAAGAATAGCCTGCGTGTCGGCGGCTGGCAAGCCAAGGCTGCTGCCATGTGGTGGCAATGAAATTGATATGTAGTTCTGCACGCAGCAGCATCCCTGCGAAGCCGCAGATGTAAACGGGATGAAAAATCTCGTCTGACCGCGAGCTTTATCGGGAGAGTTTCTTTTAGCGCGCCCTCTTTCCCCATGTAGGAATTGCCCAGCATCAGCCCGTCCCCAGTGTGGGGCGCTATATGGCTGCCCGTAGTTGACCCATCATGGGCAAGATACAGTGGACCATAGTGGGCGCAAGTTTGGCGCAAGGTGGGCGCACGATGGGCGCGGAGTGGGCAGCCCGCTCTGCGCTGAATGTTCGGCGCAGACTGGGCAGCAAGGTGGGCCCGGAGTGGGCTGCCCACTCTGCGCTGAATGTGCGGCGCAGACTGGGCAGCAAGGTGGGCCCGGCGTGGGCTGCCCACTTTGTGCCCAACGTTGTACTCTCTATTCAGAAGAATCAATATCTTTGTTAATTTCTACCTATTGTATGCATAATACGTAATGTATAACACCAGTCGTGATAAGGTAATTCAAGAATTAATAGGTTTTGATTATGCCGGAATTGTTACTGTTATAATATAATATCGATAATAAATTTATAATAATTTCGATTCCATCTCAATATTATGTAGCTAAAAGGTGTATTTCTTTGAGGCGTGAGAAGATTTTGGATTCTCTGTAGCTGAATACAAAGATACAGTTTGTGTTGCATGGATTGATACTGAGTGTGGTAGAAGAGAGGGCACAGACTGGGCAGCAAGGTGGGCCCGGAGTGGGCTGCCCACTCTGTGCCCAACGTTGTACTCTATATTCAGAAGAATCAATATTTTTGTTAATTTCTACCTATTGTATGCATAATACGTAATGTATAACAATGGTCGCTTTTGCAATCGTCAATGATAGGATCATTCGAGAATTTTCAGATTTTGATTATGCCGGAATTGTTACTATTATAATATTATATCGGTAATAAATCTACAATAATTTCGATTTCATGTCAATATTATGTAGTTAAAAGGTTTCTTTGTTTGGGGTGTAAGAAGTTTTTGGATTCTCTGTAGCTGAATACAAAGATACAGTTTGTGTTACATGGATTGATACTGAGTGTGGTAGAAGAGAGGGCACAGACTGGGCAGCAAGGTGGGCGCGGAGTGGGCTGCCCACTAAGAGCCATGCGTTACACTTTCAATCATGAGAATCAGTATCTTTACTGCTTTCCGATTATTATACGCATAGTTTAATAAAAGTAGACTTTTATAAGCAATTAGTAACACTACTAAAAAAGCTGCCACGTCTTGATACCATACCCAACTTTTTCTTAACATTTCTGTCTATTGTAATGGTATCAATTTAATATTCTCAATGCAAAAGCGCATTAATGTTAATTTTACGTGATGAAGTAGTCGCGGTCTTGTAAACACCAGTAATGGATAGACTCTATCATTCATATGTAGAAGTAGAGAAAATTGGAAACTATTAACAATTATGAAGGATTGGCTCATGTGGAAGGGTAACGGATTGGCAATGTTGAGGACCCTTGTTCGAATCCCAACTGGCACATAGATGACGTCACTCCATCATGTTTACTGAACATGGGTTTTTTCAAGTAAATCAAGTAAACATATTAGCCTCTTAGTTCAGTTCGACGAAGCAAAAGAATCCGCCAGGGGATACAGATATTTTTTTTGCACAGTCAAAAATTACTAATAAAGTCTGGCTGACGATGGGCACCCATGGTTGGCCCCATTTCGTTTGCCATGTGTGGCCCATCATGGGCTGCCCATGTTGGCACGAACTTATCATCCCCGCTCTCCACCATGGTTGGGCCCAATTGGGCAGCCAAAGTTGTGCCCATGTCGCACGTAGGGTAGCCGGATGTGGCCCCACGTTGGCCCCGTTGTATATTCTTACATGGGTCCCAGGCAAATCACTATTTCTAATCAACCTTTGACGACAAGATGTTTCGGTACCGCTGGCAGGAAATCGTCAGAGGACGATCGCTTCCTTCAAAGACACATCATTATTCACCAGATGATAGTCTCATTCTCTGTGAATCCATGCACTGATTAATATTGGGCTTCCGATACTTTAGCTAGGAGTTGAATATCCCGAGAGAGTCTAGAAAGACTTTAAGATTGATAGATGTTCGTTTGACTTGTGAAAACGGGCCGACTGTGTGCCTTCTAGAGTGCTTTGAATATTTTATCGTATTTCTTTGTCCCCTTTCTCTTTTAGTATCCTCTTCATTTTTCTCCTCTTCTCTCACGTTCACTGCTGTTTTTTTATTACCGCGTTTAATAAATTTTGGCCCTCCAATTTTTTCCTGCCTTTTTCCCCTTAAATGTTTTAACGATTTTCGCGTGGAACTTTGATAAAAGGACTTGGTTTGGGAACACAGTTCCCTGGAGCGTGGTTAAAACTTCTATCAAACCTTTGGGACCGCTTATCACTCTGTAATTATGGCCGATTCCCGCGCACTAGTTTCTTTTCATTTCGAAAAATTGATCGCAATCTCGATGTATTAAGAGGAGAAAGATATAATCGTAAAAGTTGGACAAAGTTAATCCCCGCGTGGTGTCGCCCGTGCTCGGCAGTGCGCGTCGAACTTTATAGTGTAGTTTTCACCGAGCGCCCCTCGCGGAGTTTCGATACTACGCTTATTAGTGTTTCAAAAGCAATTAATCGCAATAGTGACTCTCGTCCCCCGACGCGGCCATTTACCGGAAATGGTAACAGCTCGACGTGATAGAAAAATGCTAGTTTCTTCCTTTGAAATACAAGAATCAATCCTGTCACTCGAGCGAGTAGAGATACTAATCAAACAATTTTAATGTTCCAAATTTACTAGATTTAATGAATATTAATATTCCAAGCCTTTAATTGCTTTGGATGACTATCGCAGGATTTATCAGTGTGTACGCGCGGGTAGGAAGGGGGTGCTCGATTTCATGTAGAAATTGGAAATTAAAATGCCCGCGGCGTAAAAGAGGCGGGGTGGTTTCGCGGTGCGGGGCGGGAGGGGAGGAGAGGGGACGGTGTACCGCATACATACGAAAGATTATGATAAATTGAACTGATATTAACCAAGAGAGTATGAATTATTTACGCGGCCACAAAGGTGTTTGTATTTTAAAATGACTGCCGGGCGCCGCATTAATATTGCATAAAGCGTGTCTAGCTTGACGATCACGAAAGTTGCTACTTCGCGCGCGCACACTCTCTCTCTCTCTCTCGCGCAACTTTTACGATTACTCGTTGTGCCACTGTTCACTGCTTACTAACACTCTGTGGCAGGAACGCGGGAAATTCGGGTGCGCAAAATCCAGTCGCCGGGACGAGACTCTTCTTTCCGCTCGCGGTGAAAAAGCCAGTCGAAGTTATCAGCATAACTCGCGGAAATCCGCTTTTCCACGGATTCGCCCTCCTAATTATCTTTATGGCCGACGAGAGTGCATAACGATAAGTTACAATGCCGAATCCAGGGTTCGCCTGTGTCTCTCTCTGTGCTAGTTGTGGGGGTTGGCTGGCGTCGCGACGCTACCGATTTAATTTCCTCATTCGCGCTAAATCGTTTCTCACCACCTATGGCCGCTGACGTGTCGGCGGCTATGCGATCAGATTTTCAAAGCGGCGGCGAGCGGTGGACTCTTCTTTCCCAGCCGCGTTTATTTTCCCTTGCTTTATTTACTTGGTCCGGTGAGTTATGCCGGCGGTTATCTCGGCCGGCTGTCCGGCCGCGGGAACGAGCTCGAGAATAGGCAGTGGGAGAACTTTATATCCTCGCACCTCGTATCTCACACTCTGTCATTGCCAATGTGCATTGCTTCGACGCCGAATGGCCGCGACGCGAGAGAGAGAGAGCAGTCGATAGCATGCCACCTAGAATCCCACCGCTTTTTGCCACTTTGCCTTTTTCACCCCCTCGCCCTTTCTCTACCTTTGCCACTTGCCGCCGCGAACTTTCCAGCTTTCCTCCTCCTCTACTGGAAATAGATGCGTCTAGAGTTATTGGCATTACGATGGTACTTCGCCGTTTGAAATATCGCCGGATGCTTGGAATTTTCATTAAAGTATATCTCGATTTTCTGTTGGTAACTGTATTTGCATCGACTTGTCTTAGTTTCGAATCAGCAATAATACGGTGTATTAATTATTATTTTTTTTATCGGTTGTTATTGTCTTTCTACTCGCAAAAAACCTCGCTTTTTCCTTCGCGGCGAGGGAAAGGGCGAGGTTTACCGTGACGTCGAATATCGTGGCAAGTGATTGTTGGAATTTAAATGTTTGCCCCATTTACATTCAAGCTGAACCGGTTGCAGCAGGAGGCTTGAAGTTCAAGCGTGTTCGGTCGAGGTATCGCCGTCGGATTCTTTAAAGTCGCGCCACGTACGTTCGTTACAGTAGTAGCAGGAGAGAGGCGAGGGCGGCCGCGAGACGGCCTCTTGCCCGCCATTTCTCCTCGAGAAACTTGAGAGAAGCAGAGCCGGCAAGAAATACGCGGATGTTGCGCGCGGATTACGAGAAAGCAGTTACTAATTGCGAAAGTTCGAATTATTCGCGCGGAGCTATAAAGTTATTTGGAAGGTTGGCAATATCAACTAGGCGCGGTGGTCGAGTTCGAGCTGCTCCTCTCCGCGATTCTCTCGCAGGACACGAGCGAGAGAATCGCGAAGGAGCGAGCAATCCCTTTTGCGAATGACACTAACAATTTATAGTCTGCTCGATCCTATAAATCATAGTGACGTATATGCGTGTGTACGCGCGCATACTTGACCACTGTTCATCGACTTGACAAACGCACCTGACTGCCTCTCACACCCACTCCCCCACAGCCCTGGTGCTTAGTCACAATTATTCCATAGAGTCTTTCCAAATGATCCAACCCAATGACAGACTAGACGAAAAGGATTAATCGGTTATTCTTACCTCGGTCGAATAAAATTCAGCAATACCTGCCTGTGAAAGATCCCTAAATTAATTGCAACTTTCCCTTTCTTTTTTACCATCTTTCAACTAACTATTATCCTCTCTTGTCCCATAATGATCCAATACACATCTTCCCAAGTGCATCAATCAGCGTTACCTCGAGTCATGTCTCCCCATAAAAAACCTACAACGTTCCAATAAAACGCGCGTAAAAAACAGCTCTTAAATTATAGGGGTCGTGTAAATACAGAGGGCATAGCTAAAAGCATTTTGACGGGGTTTCGCCCGGTAAACAATGAATAATGAAAAAGATACGTAGGCGCGAGACGACGCGTACTGGTGGATTCTTGGCAGTGAAATAGGCCGCGAGAGCGTCAGTCGAATCCTCATCTGGTGCATTCACGCGATGCGGCGGAGCAGCAGCAGCATGCTTGCAGAGAGGCGTCGGCTTCCGGCTGCGCCTACCAGCTTTTGTAACTGCCAGCAGGCCAATCTAAGTGACGTACGGTCGCAGGAGGCCTCGCGACCTCATACCGAGCCGCCATAATCATTTCATACACAATGCCGCTCTCTTCTCTCTCTCTCTCTCTCTCTCTCTCTCTCTCTCGCTCGCACCCGCTCTGCTCGGCGCGCGAAAGGGCGCGCTGGAAGGGTTGCGACGCGGAACGGCCAGAGCACCGACGGCAAGAGTAATGGCCGCAATTTGTAGCGGCGCCTGCATTCCGGGACAACCGGTGCCGCGCGTGATCCGCGAATTTACGCGCCCTCCCCAACCCTCTGCCTGCCACCGCCGCCTCACCACCTCCCCAGCGCGCCCGACAACCCCTAACCAGCCGACAAGCCCCGCCGACCGACACTTCACGCCTGTCAATTTCTTTTCGTCTTGATGACTGCACTCGCGACGGCTGACTATCGCGAAGAATGCTTCTGTGTGCTTTTGTCCAGTTGAAACGGCCTTTGAAAAATGAGAATCGTTGACTTTGAGAGTAGTTGTATCTTGAATTCTGATAAATATGGTGCGGACACGGTTTAGTTAAATTTGTCGTTATTAGTTTTGTGAGAATACTTGAAGTAGATTTATTTATTTAGAGTGTAGAGTCAATAGATTAACTTACTTAGTTTATTTCGAGTCTGTTAAGTGTCAGTTTCTTTTTATTTTAAGCGTTTATCGGTTTAAGCGAGAATTTATAGTATTTGCATTTGCACTTTGGTTGCTGATAAACGGTGCCGAAGATAATAGAAATACAGTTGAGTGAAGCGATTAATTTATGTGGAGTCTAGCCGAGTCGTAAAGGTCCTGCGCCAAGATATATATGATCTACTCAGACAATTATGTATTCGGTGGTTAAAATTTGCAGTCTCATATGTGGCAATTTTTAGTCTAAAAATATTCGTAACGTTCATCCATAAAAAACCGATAAAGTTCGATGCGGTGACTTTTCAGTGCCACTTGAATCCTATTATTAATGCATCCAATTTTCTCTAAACGATACTTCATCCTTTTTAACTGTCTAATGAGTACAATAATTGCGATAAGTAGCATTCGCGTAAAAATGGAGCGATAAAAGGATGCGCGTTAAATATAAGGGAAAGAGTTCTATCGGTTTGAAGGAGACTCGCGTGCACTCGGCGGGCATTCACTGAACGGCGGATGCACGCTCGTTTAGATGAGGCTGCGCGTGGTAAAGCATTCGAAAGAGCATCCTCCATTTAAATTTTGACACAGAGTGGTGGAGGCAGCGGCTTTCCGATCAATTGGCAGATTAAAAGAAACCTAGCCGGCTATTGGCCATTCAGCACACCCCTAAAACACCTTTCATGAGCTTGAAACGTGCCATTTAAAAGCACGGAAAGCCTTTAGACCGCGCCGCGCTACACTCAATATGCAGCCACCCGGGCAAATAGAGACTCAGGAATCAAAAGGAGATTGCTCGATCGTACATTTTCCGGCGTAAGTACCTGTTAATTAAACGGGAGCACCAGTCTCGCTCATAGATGCAAATCGTCTGGAGAGGTTGTGTCACTGCGCCCGGCTTTTCCTCCAAGTCATGCGCATTCCACTTGGTGTTCGTTTTATAGGCATTTTTAGTTCTTAAATACTGTAGGACCAGTTAAAAATCAGTGGCAGAGCTCTGCTCTTAACACGAATTAATCTTCATTCATCTCTCTCGTTTTAGCCATTTTATTTGGCGATTCTCTGCTAATTTGATACAATGGCACAAAATCAATGCGATAAAAAAATATTCGCCAAATTCTCTCGTCGAAAATAGAATGAATCAGTTTATAAATCGTTGAATGAAAATCGATACTTGGACCGTACTTTTCATTTCTATTTTTGATAATCTGGTAAATATACGTGAAGAGCACAAGAATTAATCTATCGGTGATAAAATAAGAAAGATAGATTTATCGGTACATTGTTCCAACCCTCATCATTACTCTAATAAAGAGTGGTTATCCTCGAGTCAAATGTTACACGTCATCGTAGCGGGTCGATCAATGAGCCAGCCAATGCCTGGTCAAATTTACTTGCTTTCACAGTGCTTTCCGCTGACGATGGGAGAGATGGTGTGCGGGCGCGGCTGAATTAGCGAAGTAAACTGAGCTGGGGCGGCGGGGCGGGGGTGGTGGTGGTAGTCGAGAGGAAAAGTACCTGTGCTTTTCCACGTTAGAGCGGTTAAGAGGCGAAGAGAGCCGCCCTCTGGCCGCAACATTCAAACAACTCCAGCTTCTCCTCTTTCTCCTCCTTTCGCAGTCTGCTTCTCCTTCGCTCGACTTCACCACCACCACCCTTCATTCTCACTCGTTCCCTTCAAACGGCTCGTTCCTTCGGCCCTCTTTCTTTCGTCGTCCCCCCACATTCAAAGCTCGCTTGCTGCCCGAGGCCCTGAATAAATCCCTGGCGATACACGAGGGGGCTGCTGCCTCGAATTAGTCGACTAATTAAAACAGGTCGAATGGAACGACGCGCTGAAAAAGCCGGAGATGAGAGAGACTCTGTACACGGCGGGCGCGCCCAGTATTCATTAAATGTCTTGCGAAACGTCGTGTGCCGCCTCATTCTTTGGAGTTTCATCCAATAACGCAAGCATATTCAACCCAATTGCTTCTTTCTTATTTTGATCTGGTATGTTTAGAAGAAATGCGATTGCAGTTAGAGCTTACGTGTCTAATAATTTAATTAACTCGCGACAGATTAAGTCGGGAAAATGAGGAACGGTGGGTTAACAGAGATCGTGTTCCTGTTCTTCTCGTAGTTGCTGTCGGCCAATTATATCAGGGGATAGTCAAATCACGGGGACAGCAATTTATTTTTTGCAATCGCTATTCGTGTAATGAAGGCTCGCGCCAAGATATTTCTGGCAGCCGGGGGATATACTGTGTTGTAACAAGAAGGATGCGAATTCTGATTATGTTTCTTGTCGGGGTGTATTTCACTTGTTAGTTACGGAAGAGTGCAGGGCGCTGGAACAACGAAAGGTGTTGCCAGTCCGGAAGGCCGGTGCGCCAACGAACGAACCCCCTCTGACAGGAGTAATTAGAAGGAAAGGGCTTTCCCGTGTTCCCGAATATCGCAACATATTTCTTTGTCGGCGCCCGATTAGCATATGCATACTTATCCGGCGTGCTGCTGCTCGCCCTGCACTTTTACTTGGCGCGGCCCCTCTGTTTGCCGATTTTATCTCGTCGAGATGCTATTAAGATTAAACTAATTTGATGTGCGCCCCGACTCCCGAGTCCCGAGGCATTCGAAACTCATCTCGCTCGCTCGCTTGCTCGCAAGCCCAGAGCAGAGAGATGAATCAAATAATAAGATGAGCCAAGTTTTCGGCCAACCCAGTTTTCCGGTAGTTAAGAAGTTTGTCGACAAATATTGAACTGATTATCCTATTAGCTTTTTACCGCAAGCTTTTATGCGGCAATTAAGCCTTCAAATCGATTTGCCGTTTTGCACGATGCTCTCTTTCCACCCTTTCGTAAAGATCGTATAATTTTTCTTTCGACGATTCCTTTTCAATTTCTATACTTCATAAATTCCCAGTGTTATTACAACTTTTGAGTAGTAGTAAACTAAAACTAGATCAATTAAATCGTATAATTTGTTTCGACTTTGTCTTTCTGATATTAGAAAGTTTCGAATGGTTATCTAGCAACTTTCAAAACGTAAGGTGGATATCACAAGCTCGATAAAAGCCGCATAACGAAAGCGAGACTATTTTATTGTAGTAGCCTACGTAACTGACTGGCGCGAAATTCTCTCTCACACGCATTTCCCACAAATTCGCCCAACTTAGAGAAGTCAAACCTGCTGTTCGGCCGACTTCATTACCATTTGGCTAGTTCGTAGTGGCAGGTTGGCGGGCGGGCCCGAAAACTTTCCGAGCGTAGCATCAGCGTACCTACTCCAGCGGCGCAGAAAACCTGTTACTCATGCGATTATCTGGATCACCAAGCCCACTCTCCGCTACATTTCCAGGAAGTCCTCGCGCTCGTTGGCCGCGATAAAAAGAAAAGCGAACGAGTTCTGGAAAGCTCGTTGTTTCCCAAAAAGCTTATGTCCCTCGGCCGAGAGAATGGGACAAACGACGCCCGGAAGAATACTCAAATATTCAGAACGGCTTTCTGCCCGCAGAAATTTCCCTTTAGACGTAGCAATCGTTCAAATCATCGATGGATCCCACAGGCTAGGAATTGAAGGTCCAAATCGACGATCGTTCCGTAACATCGAAATCGAGGAACGCGCGCCTGTAAACGTTCCGGGCGTACGACGTATCCCGCTTGAGATAATCTTTCCCGAGAGCCCTCTATCAAGATCCTTTTGTCGGAGGTCGGCCGGTTGGCCGGAATTCCTTTGTTTAAGCTGCGCTCGACATTGGGCGAAGGCGATGCCGCCTGACAAAAGGGGAGAGAGTGAGAAAAGTGGATGGAAGGTGGAGGATTGGAAGAGGCGGCGAGGGGAAACGCGCAGAGGGTGAAGGAAGGGGCAGGTACTTATTTAGCAGGAGGCTTTTATGGAGGACTGGCAGTGTCTGGCGGAGGGTAAAGGCAGAGAAGGGCAGAGCACAGACAGTGTGCTGCTGGTGAAGAGAGGAGAAGAGAGGAGAAGAGCGGGCAAGGCAGAGCAGCCGGGCAGGCTCATCTCGGCAGACGGATTGACCAGCTGAGTTAAGCGAGCACGATGCATATAAAGGCCGAGTCTACGCTCGACTCCGAAACCACTCTCGAAATGCGGTTCGACTTCAATGCAGTCCGTTCGAATGCCTCCTCAATGCCACGCTGTTACCTTCCACGCTCACCCACCTTCCGTCCTTCCTTCCTTCCTTCCTTCCACCTCCTTTTTCTTCGGAATCTCTCTTTGCGAAACGCCTTGTTGTACGCCGGTGAAAGCGGCGAATTCGACGAGGAAGAATTGCTCCCAACCAAGCCCCTCAGTGTGCTCTCGAGGATTTAGGACTGAAGGGTTGAAAGAAGGGTGGTGCGCGTTGCGAGGTGTTGTGTACGCGGATGTATTGGCTTTTTCGGAGATCCACGCGTGGACGATGTGCAGTCGTTCATTTAGTCGGCTGAATGGAGAGTAGTTTCCAATTAACTCTGATCGGTGTCTAGGATGTTAATTCGCGTGTGGTTATTCGTTTTTGAGAGAATTTATCAGACGCGCCATTATTTAAATTGCAGTTCTACGTTAAGAGTTTTAAAAAAAGAAATACGTTCAGTCAGTGAGTTGAATGGAGAATTCTTTGCAATTAACTTTGATAGATGTCTAGGATGTTAATATACACTTTTCAGCCAGGTTATAAAACGCGTTTTCATTTAAATTGCAGTTCTACGTCGAGAATGGTTTAAATTAATAATACAAGAAGATTTACATTTTTTATTCTGTTTAATCAAAGTAGAGTTCGTAATATTTGCCATCTTCACATATAAAATATAAAATAGATATTTATAAATCAACGTTCTAATAATGCAAATGAAACAATGAAAATCATTCAACTCATGAGTTCAGTACTCCATGAAGTACAGGGTGAGTCACTTGCCTTTGAATCACCACCAAAAATTGGATATTTTCGATGGCCACAAATATGGGGAAAAAAAATTTTGAGCTGGGGTTCTGAAATTTATATCACATCTTCCTTGATGCAAGGGCAGACTGCCCGCCAAATTTCAACCCCGGAAAAGGTCGGGAAGTCATGAAAACATGTAAAAAACAATCGGAATTAGGCGAAATTCATTATTTAGGATCGGTTTTCTTTGTGTTTTAGGCAGAATTCCGGCATTTCCCCCACAACATTTATGTTTTTTATCCGTTTTGAGACACGAGCAATCGAAAAATCAAGCGTTCGTCCCCGTCCCAGAACCTTCGAAAAATCGAAAATTTTTGAAGGGGTATGCCTTAAAAAATTTGCGAAAAAATGAATTTTCAGCTAGGGCTCTGGAATTTTTTCTTCTTTCTCCTCGACGCAAAAAAACACTTTCTACAAAATTTCAGCCCCGGGAAAGGTCGGGAAGATAAAAAAACATGGCAAAAACCATTGAAATCAATTTTTCCAGATCGGTTTTCCATGTGTTTTAGGTCGAAATCCGGCATTTCCCCCACAACATTTATGTTTTTTATCCGTTTTGAGACACGAGCAATCGAAAAATCAAGCGTTCGTCCCGGTCCCTGAACCTTCGAAAAATCGAAAATTTTTGAAGGGGTATGCCTTAAAAAATTTGCGAAAAAATGAATTTTGAGCTAGGGCTCTGGAATTTTTACTACTTCTTACTCGATGCAAAAAAACATTCCCCACCAAATTTCAGCCCCGGGAAAGGTCGGGAAGTCCACAAAAAAAATAAGAGCTAGGAGAGTTTTGATTCAAAGGCAAGTGAATCACCCTGTACAATCGAGTTTTTGTTAAGATTCAAAAGGGGGGATCAGAAATCTGGTATAGTAGAAGGAGAGGATGAAGCTCCTCAGTTTTAGGAGGTAACAAGTAACAGGGATAGAAGGTGTCCTTAGCGCAGAGTCTCCGGGGAAACAGACTCAATCTGGCTCATCAGAGCTCAGGTTTCCATAGCAGCAGCAGCAGCAGCAGCGACAGCCTCGGCGTGTCGGGTACGAAGGCGTCTAAGGATTACTAACTTCGTAAGATCAATTTCACGCGGATAGTGTCAACTACAGTAGATGATTCTCGCGATTTCTACTTCGATCAAACAGTCGCTGGAATTCTCATTAGCTTCCAGCCGCCGCGGCGCGCCGCGCAGCCTGCTTCCCCGCTTCGTAGACTTGCCAGTATTATGTATATTAATAATGTATCTGGTGCAAACAGAGCGCCTCTTCTCCCTTCCTCGAGCTCTTCCCTCTTATTCTCTCTCGTTCAATAACGCCGACAACCCCCAAGAGAAGTAGCGCTTAACGTACTTCCTAACCGAATTCGAAATTCAGATTTCCACCAACTACCCCGACCACCGCAAATATCCTTGTTTTCCTCCAATTCTCAAGTAAAATGAGTCTTTCGTGCTCGGACATATCTAGAAAGCGCTTTATTCGTAATCTCAATAAATTATAACAGTAAAGAAAAGTAAGGGAGTGTTTTCATGTGGGACTACAAAACTCTGACAATACTAGAATTAACTATTGTGACATATCGTGATTCACGGCGTGAATCATGATTTTAATACATTCCGTGTAATAACAACCGTGTCAAATATGTCGCGTACATAAAATAATGTCGCGTTATCGCGTAAACAGATAAATGTTCGACCCCGTGAAAGAAAGGTGATGGAGGCGCAATTTTCGTGCAGGGCGCGTTCGAGGGAGGAAAAGTTGTCTGCGGGAGTTGAATCGGTCCGCGAGGAGAAGTGCAAAGGTGTGTGCCGCTCGTGCGGAGAAGGGAAGAGCGTTGGCGAGTAGGTGTAGAGGTGGAGGCGAGTTGCATATGGCAGTCGGCAGGATTAACTTCCGTTTATCACGAAGGCCGTTTGAGATAGGAGAGAGGATCGGTGATTGGTCGGGAGGATGGGAAAAGGCTCGGGCTCGAAAGAGGCTCGGGCCAACTTTTAACTGCCGCTATAAGTAACGGCCTCGCAATTAGGCGGAACAAGTTGCGGGGGGCGGCTGCTAGCGCGGATAAGCGTCGAGAGAGAGAGAGAAAGAGAAAGAGAGTCGGAGCAGCGGAAGTGGTGGCGTGTCGCGAACTATGTACAGGGTGCGTGCCAGCCTCGCCTCGTTTCGGCCAAGAGACGCGGACCGGCTGGTACGAAACTTCGCGGCAACAACGGCTGAACACACCATTCGTTCATTCACGTGCAGTGCCACTACGTGAGGCCAACAAGCTTTCATTTTCGAGTAAGTTGGAAGCCCGGAGTTTCGACGTGCCGGCCGCCGCCGGAGAAATGTCCCGCGGCGCCGCAGAGTGGACCTCTCCCAAGCATCGCTGCACGCCAGAGTTTACCTCGCTCCCTTTCCGCCTCTATTCTCTTATAACAACTCCTTTTTTCCCAACAAAAATACATCGAGATGTAGTATCAGTTTCGGTTCATTCAAGTACACGCTCCACCCGGAATATAGCAGTTAGCGAACTTAAAGAGTAAATAATAGTTTTGCAATGATAGATTAAAATCCTATTTCTTAGAGTTTTATAAATCTATGAATTCATAAAGGAACTAAACTTACACTTACATTTTCCTCACCCTGATAAAGATAATCACTGTCATTTTTCTATTAAACAAGTAATTCATAATTCGCCATAGTTTCATAGAAAAATAATAAACCGCGCGCTCTTTAAGTACATTTAAAGTTCTCGCTGTAACAAAACCAGCCAATCGACCAGATCCTCAAACGCGGCATGGACATGTAAAACGACGTGCATTGATTAACAAACAAGTGGCAAACCGCTCGAAAGTTTGCGAGCTTACCGTGGCGGGCGATGCATGCACACAAACACAGTGTGCGCGGAACTTTTGCGAAACTTGGTAGCGCGCGAGCAGCAGGTGAAGGGAAAAGCAATGTGTAGGTGTGGGGTGTTGGTGTGGGTCCTTTCGTTTGTTCTCGGGGCAACCGACATGCACGCTAGAAAGAGGAAGAGAGAGCGAGAGAGGACGTGAGAGGAGGCGCCGCTCGGAGAATACAGGGCGTCGTTGGCGGTGGCGGTCCAAGTTCAGGCAGACTTCGACACGCGAAGGAACAGTGTTCGGCAAACATTTGTACGGGAAGGAAATTGCAAACTGCGAGACAAGTTCAATAGTGATGCATTGGCTCTCTGTAGCAGTAGGAATTGTTATTAATTGGATGGAATCGTTCGCCTAACTGAGCGGAAAGTGGGAAAATGGGCCGCCGATTAGTATTTAAACATATCTAAAGATCGACGTCGAGAAATCTCCTTAGAATATTAAGAACTTCACTTAGCAAAGATTATTTCAGTTTTATCTGCATGTTTATGTTGTAGCTTTTATTTGACTTTACTTTTACGTTTCACTATACATTTTCTTAAAACTCATGTTACATTTTACATTACAGTATATTCCTTTATTATTTTATACTCTTGCATATAAATTAGTATGACATTTAATCCAACTTCGAAAAGGTGGAGGTTTTCTACTCCTGGTGCATGTCTTCTTTTATTTTCCAAAGTAACGTTGATGTGAAAGCGTAACTAAAACTGTTTGTTGATTATTTCTCCCGAAGTTGGATATTGTATTTCTCATATTCATTAGAGTCGTGTTTCTCTCTCGTTTTTGTATCAATTTATTTTTCTTTCATTTTTCGTGGCAGTGTTATACGGTTTCGCGGCTGGATAATTGTGTAGCTTCGATTCCCCATAGTTTTTCGGAACGTGAGATCTGGTAGCGTTTATTAAAGGCCTCGATTCAAGTTAGACTCTTGCGATCCGTTGTCCGAGGGCGTCGACTTGTACTTTCGACGCCCTGCCGGCGAAAGTTACGAGCAGTTTCTCAAAGAATTCACGTCGCGGTGGATTAAAAAGTAAGTCCCGGTTAAGTCTGTTGTTTCAAAAGCGGGGCGGCAAGTTGCTTTAGCGTTTTTTTTTTTGGAGGAAGGCGCGAGTGCCTCTCAACCTGCCTTCTTCAAAGTTGGAAGTACTCCTCGGTGCGGAAGTAGGCTGGCCTTTGCCAATAGCTGCTAATAAAATTGGCCGAATTCCCGAAAACCGGACGAATCCATAGGATTGCAGCTATTTTCAACATAAACGAGAGCGCACTATGCGCACCGTAATCAAATGTAGTTGGCCGCGATTGATTAGTACACGTACTTTCGAAAATGAACTCTTGACCTATGATAATGATCGGGGGACGGGTGCGCCAATTAATTAACAGGCCAGTCGAAAATTCAAGCGTGCCAACTTTCCCCAGTGCCAAATTAATGCGGTGTCATTGTTAATAGTAATTACCGGTAGGCAAAAGTGTCTTTTGAAATGAGTATTTGATCGGGAATCGTTCGGAGGAATGTTCGGAGGAATGTTCGAGAAATCCCAGATAATGCCTGGCCTGATTTTTCTGGAAGATTTTAGTTTCATTTGAGAGAGTCCGAAGAGCAGTAGAATCGTTATGACAATCGCACTGGAATAGAAGTCTTGTAATGCTTCGGCGCACATTAATCGCATTGCTTTGTCGAGTTCTTCATTCGGACGAACATTTTTCTATCGTCCGCCCTCCACTTGCTCTCTCGTCTTTGTGCGGGAATTTAGAAAAAAATACACCTCGCTGATATTCCTGCTTCAGTGCACTGCCTCCTTCTTTCTCCGCGTGCCGCTCTTCAGCGTGTTCGGCTCTTTCATTATTGTCGACTCAAAGACCGCGCAATTTGTACGACTGTTGGATAAATTACGTTGATTTCCCTTTGATTAATTTCCCTTGTGTCGCCGGCGGATAACTTTTGCCGGGGTTTGTTCCGCGAGAAGGGAATCCGCGCGAAGGACAGCCGATGCGCCGGTGACTTGTTGGAGATTTTATTCTTGGTTAATTGGTACATCGAATATTGGCACGCTGTCCTCGGGCCGCGACACCATTCTGTCAATGCAGTCTCGGCCGAATTTAATCCCGGCTTTTTCCACGACCCAGGCTAAATAAACTATCGGGAAGTCTTCATTTGGGACGATTTGAATTTTTCATAATTGCCGAAACCGGACAAGCCTAGATTGCAACCGTGTAACACTTCGCCAAAAAATGTCACACGTTCTTTATTTAGCTCTTATATCTCTTCAAGAGAATATCACAAAGTAAATATTAATAATGCCAAAGTAACACTCAATATTTGTCAGCATCTTATGCATTTATTGCACATGAAATTTCATCCTGCAGAAGCAAGTGTCACTCTGTCAATTTTGACGACGTTTCTACCTGTTTGTACCTGTTTCTACCTGTCTGTACCTGTTCATACCCTCGCGTGCGATTTACATTAAAAAAAAATGTTGAGCTAGGGCCCTGAAATTTATATCACATCTTCCTTGATGCAAGGGGAGACTCCCCACCAAATTTCAGCCCCGGAAAATGTCGGGAAATCCAAAAAATATGGGAAAAACTGAAAATTCCGAAAAAATCGAACTTTAAAGGCAGTTTTTTTAGTGTTTTCGATAGAAATCCGGACTTTTTTCGACGGATTTCTTGTTTTCTAGCCGTTTTCATTCATAAACAATCGATTCCTGAAGAAAAAACCCGAATTCGGGGACCTTCGAAAAATCGTGAAAAAATCTGAAGGGGTACCCCTTAAGAAAAATTTGCCGAAAAACAAATTTTGAGCTAGGGCTCTGGAATTTTTATGGTATCTTCTTTGATGCAAAAAAACATTGCCCACCAAATTTCAGCCCCGGGAAAGGTCGGGAAGTCCACAAAAAAAAAATAAAAACCGTCAAAAATGAGCAAAAATGGACTTTTCTGGACGGTTTTTCGACCCATTCTCGTTGCAAATTCGAACTTTTTTTCACGGATTCTTTGTTCTCTATCCACCCTGATACGAAAACAATCAAAATATTCCGGGTTAGGGCGATTTTGAGAAAGTTGAAAAAATTGACCATTTCCGAGGGTCGAAAATAGGTGAAAACCTAAACTTTGAGCTAGGGCTCTGAAATTTATATCACTTCTTCCTTGACGCAAGGGTACATTCTCCACCAAATTTCAGTTCCGGGGAAGGTCGGGAAGTCCACAAAAAAAAATAAAAACCGTCAAAAATGTTTGAACTCGAACAACGCAAGCAATGAAATTCAGAACTCGTGTGTCAGACTTTGGTAATGCCAAGCTTTTATCAGTGGGTGCAATTAATATTTCTGTCTGAGCCGGCGGGGTGTCCTCTCGATGGGGGAATCTTAATTAGGACACACCAAGACTACTAATCGGGATTATACTCATTAGGGAATCGAGGATGCGAAAGAACTTGCCGAAGTCCTCCTCGGAGAAGCCGCCGGTAGCTATCTGTCACGCGCACGCTTTACGAACTCGGAACACTCTGCCAATTTCGTAATAACGCGCTGAACGGGGAGAGCATCTAATTACCGGGGCTCTTGACCGCATACAACCCTCGACGCTCCCCTTTTCCTTCGGAAGCTTCCCTCTTCTTGCGTAAAACGGTGGGGGGCAGCAGCGTTACGCCGCCGAATTACCGATTCATAAAAGGTGTCGCTCGAGAGTGAGCGATACTACCGCCAAGTGTTAATTAGAGGTGGTCCAATTAGCGGATTAGGTGGCTGTGAAGCCGCTTAACACGTGCTCTCTCTCCGCCCGGCCAGCGACGATCTGTTTGCCCCAACTCAAATGACAACTCGTTAATTCCTGACTTGCTCTTAATACGCTCGGGAGCTCCGCGCATTCGGATCTCTGCACACGAGACGAGCCACTTGCTTCTTCAGGCTTTAATTAGTTTCACTTTCGTTAACTTTAATAGTTGAGCGATTCTCGTGCTCGCTGGGACTTGTATGCTTTTTAAGTGGGATCATTAATATGACTATTTGCTTCAGTCATATTTTAGTCATTTTCATATAAGAATATCATCGCTTTTGTCTAATAAATCTTCTTGTGGATTTGAAAGAGTTAAACGCATGCATTTCTGTATCGGAATACTTGGAGTTAAAGGATTTATAGGTTCTCAGATTCCTCAGTAATTACTCATTTATTTATTAAAGACAATTGCTTTTTGTTACCGTTTCACTTGAGTCATAAGGAAGAGATGCGGAGGGGCGCGGGCGGAAGATAGTCGAATGTCAGGGACAACGTCAGTTTGATTCGAAAGTTTGGCGGACGCGCAAAGTTAGCGGGCGATTATTATGCGGGCTGTGTTGTCATATTCCATTACCATGGCTGCCGGTTACAGACGGCTTGCTCGAGCTAGGAACGAACTGAAGCCTGGCTTTGCTTCGAAGAACAATTCATGGTCCGCGCGATATAGGAAACGCGGCATCAGCCTTCAGGGTGAGCTGCGGATGACATCGATACTCGACTTCCAGCCGTGTTTGGCGTTTGCAGTCTCAGCAGCGACCGAAACTTTCCTACTGCTTGGACGACCGGCACCGATAGGGATGCTTATAGCTAGACAGAAGTCTACCAGAGCCAGCTAACGTTGCTTCTGCTTCTGCTCCCGCTCCCTCCTGCCGAACGCTTCGCTGCCCTCGCCAACTCCAACTTTAATAACCCCCCGGTACTCTCGGACCCTAAGAAATTTAAAGAACAATCGCTCGCCTTAGGAAAAGCATCGAATGATGCAACGGATATTTGATAGGATTTTATTAATTATTCCAAATAGATTTGTCGGCAAGTTTTTAAGTATCGCAAGTAGAATTCGAGATATTTTCCCGCGTGTTATATCTGCAATGTCGAATGTCGTGTTTTTAAGCACTGAAATCATAAGGTGAAGTCGGCATGCAAAGTAGTCATATTTGAAAGGGCTTTGACTGACACAACAGGATAGAGAGAAGGCAAGTTTTTCCAAGCGTAGGTGGAGGTCCCTTCTTCAGCAAATCCTTTAATCCACTATCGCAATAAAGCGCCACTTACTCACACACAGAGAGAGATCCAGTGAAACTAGCCAATTCGCGGAAAACCTAAGCCCAACGCACCAGACACTTCTAGGATCTAATCATTCGAAGTGTCGGGATGTTTCGTTAAGCTTGAGAGGGAATGATTTCGATTAAGGGAACGGCGGCGGAGAGGGAGACGCGGTTGCCCTGAAATCCGAGGGAAGGCTGGCCATTTTTATTAAGTTGATTATGCATATCGCGCGATAGTACGCTCGGCAAAAGTCAACGCGGCCCGGGATTCTGGCATCGGGCAACGGCCGCGCCCTCTGCTCCCAGGGAAAATAGGCTACATCTCGGATATTTAACCGGGATTATGGCAGCCGTTTGGTAAAACATTCGCGGAAGTTAAGCGCCTTTGGCGGGGGAGCGTCGTCGGCTGCGGCGCCGCGCGTCTCTCTTTCTCTGTTTCGCGCGGCTTCGCTCAGATAATTCTTATCGGCCAGCGCTCGGCCACCGGACCGTTTTCAGGAGCAGTTTAAACGAAGCTTCCGCCGACTTTTCGAACTTCCGCCGCAGCCATACTCGCCCGCACCAGAAACTCCTCCCTCCCCGTCTCTTTTTGCATCGCGGAATTTCCCCGCTATGATGATTTAATTGCGCGCGAGATTACTCTGCCCGTCGTTCTCTCCTTCTTTGAAATATTGAGCTCAGTAAGCGAGCGAATTATTTGGATCTATGCTCCTTAGAATGCTGACATCAAAGATAAATAATTCGATTTTTAACTATATTCTATTCTATTGAAATCGAGCATTTCTCCTATTTTCTTCTTCAAGGAAAATTGCGAATTTAATTGAAATATGTAGATTATCAAGCTTGTACTTAGAGAATGATAAGGGAAGTTAATAATTCATGTGTCAGCATCCTTGGAGGGAATCTCTCGATGTTTATCCTGAGAATTTCCATTAATAGACGACTTACTGCTTACTGCGCGTAGGAAATTTCCAAGATATCGCCCTTTGACTTTGAGTTCAATTGGAAGGTAGCTCGCAGTTGCTTTATAAAGCTAAACAAATTATGAAATAAGTTTCTCTTGCTCGAGTGTTCGACTACTAAATGAAAGTGCCCTCTCAGTATTTGCCATGGGCATTGAAGTGAACGGATATCAAACGAGTTTCACGTAAAACCTTCATTCTATCTTGGAACTCCGGTAACGCGCTTCGAATGAAAATGATGTTACTTTATTTGCAACTAGTCGTTACGCGTGCATTTCCGTACTCTGGCAATCTCTATTTTCCTCTCTCTTTCTCTTTTTCCCTTGCTCTTTGCTGCTATCTCTCTCTCTCTCTCTCTGCACAGTTCACGCAGATAACAGGGCGGCCAGAAAAATACTTTGCTCGGCAGCGGGACGCTAGGCGCGCAAAAACGAAAGAGTAGGACCGCTCGCGGCCTTTCTCTCTTTTTTAATTTTCCCTGGCAAGTGCGAAACGACGCACTTTATTTCACGCGTAACAATTGTACCAACGAGCCACCACCCCAGCGTTGTACCGACGAAATAAAAAACTGCTCGGAATTTCGGCCCTCTCTACTTTCCTTGCGGGGATGGATATGCCGAAGCAGTCCTTTACCAGACGGAATTATATCGGGACCAATGAAAAGATAGGATTATCGAGATTAAAAATATTGTATTCCAGAAAAGGAGACGAATTACTTTTTTATTTATTTCTAATTATCCATGTTGAATTATTGACTACAAATCTGACAGGATTTTAGAGTGCCAGTTATTGGTCTTTGAAAATTATTAACTGGCACTCCTTTGTATTCAGTCTTGACGTTCTAACTAAAATGATTGAAATATTATTTTGATTAATATTTCAATACGTTAGTCGATTGGGTTGTTCATACATAATTGACCAGCGGTCAGTCGAAATCCTTTTCTGTGAATATTTGACCCTTCCATCGACGAGTCAGGTAAAAGGCGGTAGAGTGGGGGGAACCTTTGCAAACAAAGGTCTCCGAGACCAATTCCGCAAGGAGCTTCTACATAGCTCAGTAGACTTTTCGTGGCGGTGCTGTTTACATGTGCTCTCGTCGCACCGTGTATCCCAGCCCTTCAGCTTGTACCTGCTATCCTTGCTTGTTGCTACGGTGTACTTGCTAGAGATAAGGGCTGAAGGATCATACTACACAAAGATCATACAGTGAGATTACATTCTTATTTATATTTAATCTTATGTCACCGGCAACAACTATCGTATCGTATTTTTGATATTATGTTACACTATCAAACGTTATTTCTTAATTTTATTTCGGTATAGTTAGTTTGAATCGCGTTGTGAAAAATATATGAAATGGTTAACGCGAAGTTGTAGAAGAATCGTGAATAGAAAGTCTCCTTTAAGAATAGAATTAAAAGATCGCATTTCTTTAATATAGTAGTATATTTTATATTACTAGCAACGTGTGTAACTAAGATTTAAATTAAGAAATAACCTCTTCTCATACATACACGTGTATTCGTTCAATTCTCCTGTTCTCTCTTCACCGAAAAATGATATTTAATATTCCAACGATGATACTTTGAATTATATATATTTTTATTTTCCCTTTTTCCAAAAACGATATTTTCATTTCGTTAACAATACTGACGAAAAATCTCTTTTTCTGTTTCAGATGTCAACATGGTGGCGGAGCCAAAGCCGCACCAAACAGGACGCAAGCGGCAGAATGTGACTAAAACTGGGAACGACTGGTGAGTGTCGCAGAGAGCAGCAGCACCCAAAAGGAAAATTGACTTGCTCGAGGAAAGTCTGCCTGAGCGACAGCCTCTCCCATTCATTCGGTCCACCTTAAATCGTACACGCTTGCTTTTAGCATAGCCATTAGTATTCAACATTTGTCCCCATCGAACTCGCAAGCCTTTCGCCATTCCAAAGATATATCCAGGCTTTTCCCCGGCAAACTTTTCCACGCCGCCTTTCCGAGCGCGAGCCGTGTGTATGTGCGCGTGTGTGCTCGGCGAACTTTCTTACTTCGAGGAGAGAAAGAGAGAGAGAGAGAGATGTGCTCTTGCTGGTTGGATGAATGGTGTGCCATACGTAATGCGTTAACAGGTAGCAGAGGTCCGATACAGTAAGCGGGCCTCGTAGAAATCAGAGGACGACTGCTCCAATAAAATCGATCGGAAGAAGGAAAAATGGGCTTTCACGTGGGAGATGACTTTAATCGAGAGTAGCTCGGCCGAACTCTCTCCGCTGTACTTGGCAAGTGTCCCACTCTTTTGCGGGCTTGGCAGCATAGCGGAGACGCGGAAAGTTGGTAGCGCTGCTACGCGCATAAATCAGGGTCCTGCAAAGATTTCAAGGAGTCGAGTTTTACACGGGCGGAGCGCCACTCATGGCTTTATCCCATTCTCGGTTAGGGTGGTGGGTGGTGGTTGGCTGGCTAGTAGCTTGGAATCGCCTTACAGGCGCGTCGCAGAAAGCAGGGACTAAACTCGATATAACTGCCTCTCGTAGCAGCCTAGCAGCAGCGCGGCATCCCGTGAAAGCCCGTTTTACGCGTGGAACGTGACCACGAATTCGCCGGGGGCGAATCTCACCCTTCCCTTCTCTTCTACCACCCACCCACCCATCCTCCTCTCTCTCGCTCTCTCTCTCTCTCTCTCTCGCTCTCTCTCTGCTCGGCCATCAGAGTCGACGAGATACACGCCACGAATGGGAAAAAGTGATAATCGCTTTAACCCACGCGGCTGCATGCACGCTGCCACTTTCGTCCTTCGAACTTCGAACGTCGTATTAGTTGACCGGAATAAAGGTATTACAGTCTGGCTGATTCTCGCTCCCAAGAGACCTCCAATACTAGGAGATAACATGCTCGACGTCCGTAACTCTAGAGAATTACCCCGCTAGATTACTACTGAGTTATTAGATTTTACAAATATTGAAGGATTTTTAATGATTCGTTTTGTACGAGTCAATTGTTGAGAATTTAGTGAAACTAGCTGTTCCATACTTTTTATGTTCTCTTTATGAGAGAAGAAAAATTTTCTTTTAGATAGAAGCAAGTAATGTCTAAGTTTCTTATATTCTTTTAGTTTTAAATGTTAATTTTTACTTGAAAAAATACTTTCGATCTTGGAAAATCTTTTATAGTATTTCACTGAACAATCCTTCAATTTTTTGTATCAAGATCGTCTTTGGTAGCCCAATTCTCGCAACAATTAGGACGCAATATCTGTTCTGGAAGCTGTATTCCTAAAATCAGGATCACTTTCATTCCCCACGAATGACCGGGACGTTAGCAGCATTGTCGTGAAAGGCTTGAATCGAGATGGATGCTGGGAGAAAGGGGGCGCGAGAACGAGCTGGGAAACGTATCTCTGAGCGCCGACTGATGCATTATCCGTGAGGTGTCTGGCACAGATAGCGTCGCGGCGTTATGTTCACAATGGCGTAACACGAGCGTGTGATTGCTCGAGTCGAGGAAAGATTCTTACGTCGAGAATTAACCCAAGTATCCTTTCACACTCGAAGGCTTTCAGGATCCTCTACGAAACCAGAAAAGTTGGTCGCCACTGAAAGAGCGATAGAGTTGGGAATGATAGAATGGTTCGGAACGATTTTCGGGGCTCTTTGACTTTGGGAGATGGCAGTAGGAAGATCCTCGAAGGAACTCTTGGATCCGGGAATCCCTGTCACGCCTTATATCATAATTCTCACTTGGGAAAGCAGATTCCGGTCTACGCCAGTGAACGTCAATACCCCTTTCGACTCACGGCACTCTCCTTCGAGTTCCCTCTGTCTCTTCCCGGCGACATTCTCCACCACCACAACCAGAGAACTAACAGCCTTCCACCGACCAATTCCCTACCCCTTCTCGCTTTCTTCACTCACTCCGACATTTTCAAGCTGCCAGACAGCCGCCCCATTCGGACCATTCCCACCTAAATATCTGGACACCTAATCGCTGTCATTTTTCGCACAGCTTCACTATTATTTAGTCATCGTAGCGCCGGGGACGCAATTTTCCGCCGTTTGTTTGCTTGCAGAATGACGCGTGATGGACCGGCGAGAGTGACTGCTATAATCGTTTCCCACTTGGGAAACAATGTGCCTGGAAAATTTCACGCGTAAAACTTCACTCAGCACTTGCGAGACACGTGTATTCTTCTGATAGTTGGTAGGAAACGATTTCGTTGAAGCAGACGCATTTGACGAGCATTAGATTATAATAATTCATAATCAATGCCTGTGATAATCGTTCATTTTTTTAATTCATTCAATTGATCAGCTGTGGCAAATTTTTATAATCCGTGTCATTTTATTTTCATTTAACTTCGTATTATTGATTTCGCTTTATTAATGATCTACTTGCAGGCTATCAAAGTTTCTCATTGATAGTTCTTTCGAACAGTCTTCAAGTTTTGCCTCGGTTTCGCCTGCTCGCTGGCAGCTCTAGTTTATTGCTAGTGAAATATTAGCACTGAGTTTACACTCATTACGGTAATTTACTGTATCAGTAGAAGTATTTCTTCGAGCACTGCTTCCAGTTTGTTAGATTTCTACCTTTACAGAGTTTCTACACGAAACTCCCTGAAGAGTTTCGTTACTGATTAATGAGGAAACATTAGAAGCATTCTATCAAGGATACATGATTGATTAATCAGTACTTATGCGTAGTTCTATGACAGTACATGTCCCAAAAATATCGTGCAGATATTGCAAAGTTTTCGTTCGATCCTCATTTCTAAGTTATTCAATAATAATTTCGGTTTTCTGATATGTGGCAAATCTCAGCTGACTTTCCCTTATTTTTTCCAAGGACGTGACAAAATCATTAAAAAAGTCTCATCATTTTCTTCTCAATCTCCACAAAACGTACTATGTTTTACACTTTCGAGTCAGCCTGTATGTAGAGAGTAGAGATTACCGAGACTTTAGAAATCAATCTCGTAGAACAATGGACGTGCAACGGTCAGCCTGCCGAAATATCGACGTTATCGAATAAGTAGTAGTGCAGATGAGGCGGCGGTGGCGGCGGCGACGACGACGGAAATTCAGTACAGGAGGAGCGCGCAAACGTGATATCTGGAAAACGTCACTTAATGTCGCCAGTCGGCACCCAAAGTTCTCCCATCCTTCCTCTGTCACGCTTTAATGCAGCCGTCAATCCCTTGGAGCCGGCAATCCCCGCAGTCTTTTCCTCCTCTCTCTGCCGAGTCGCTCGAACGTGCAAGCTTCGACCCTTCAGTGCCTTTCATTGGGAGCCGAAGCGCCGCGCCGCCGCCGCCACCGCCGACGAGAGACACGTCATCCTGTAAATTATAAGTCAAAGGAAATGCGCGATGTATCTTTTAAGTCGCACACATCTTTCCGAAGCGCGCATCTTTCAAACTTCAAAGCCACTGCCGCTGAACGTCCCCACAACTTTTTCCCCTGCGTTTTACCAAACCTCTATCCTCTTTCCTTTATTAATCTTATCAGTCCTCGCTGACTCGCTGTTAAATCCACCGGAAGTGGATAAGTTCCTAGTGCTCTTTGACAGAGACGAATCAAATATAATGATGGCTTTCACACATCTTCCTATTTAAAAGCGAGAAAATCGTTATGGCATTTTTTCATCCGGATGAGAAATGAAGCTTTGAGTTATTTATTTATCGAGAAACGTTCCGTGGCAGTTGGGAGTGAAACGGGCGGGGTGTAGATGGCTTCGTCATCGAATACGTCAATAAAAGTACGGATGTTCAAAGAGAGGAGCCCGTTCGTCGTTGGATTGGGGCGGGTTGCTGCGAGGGTCACGCAGAACGGAGGGTGGGTCGGAGTAAATTGACGGAGAATGGAAAGAATAAACAGAGGCAGCGGAATGGAGGAAGAGCGCAGGGCGCAGGAAAGGTAGAAAGGAACGGATGAGCTAGCAGACGAGCGAGACAAATTAAGAGACTGATGAACGAGTGATCGAGAATGGACACTCCAATAGACAAATGGACGGCGGACAGGATAAACGAAGGGAGAAATTAACTACTTGACGCATCGACAAACCAACGGTCAAACGCACAAAGGACACAGGGAGAGCGAGAGAGATCCTAAACGACTGGGGGATCAGTTAACGACTGGTCCACTTCGGCTCCACTGAATTACAGCGGCGCGAACGAACCTTTCAGCTTCGCAAAACGAATTAAAAGCTGAGAAATTACTTTAAAGCTGGCCGTACGTACTCTGTGTTCCCTTCGATAGTTGAGCAATAAGGTGATCTACAGTTGCACAGCAAAGTAGTTGGCTGGCTTGAGAAATTACAGTAATAAGTGATCGGCTACTTTTCCTTTAAACTCTTTAGAGGATTTTCCTTCGAAGTTTATCATATTTTATCTTTGAAGCACTATTTTATGATCGCTTTGTGATTTTACGGTATTGGATGTTTAAATATTTGTGCAATTTCTCATTGCTTAATAACTCCGTCAGACAATCTTAATCTTGCTTTAACTTACTTTTCTTATTCTAGTGGCGGCATTTGTAATTCGATATTCAAGTTAGATTCATTCGTAAAGAAATTTATTCAACATTTTCTTAAACCCGAAATAGTGATAGCATAAATTCTAATACGATCAAGGGGTTAATAGAATTTTTCCTTCGGATTTCAATTAATACTTAATCGGGTCCGTGCTTCATCCCATTTCTCATGCTGAAATTTCCAAGAGCGTCGCCAAGTAGAATGCAAACTAAGCTCGCGTTTTTCGTTGGTTTTCTTACCCCAGTGGTGGCATTCATACAAGTTAGATTCATTCATAAGAAATTCATGCAAGTTTCTCGGACGTGAAATAGTAATAGCTCGAATTCAATCTGGCAATTTGCATTCGAATATAATCAAGATGCTAAAAACAATTTTTCTCCGTAGACTTCAATTAGTGGAAAATCGACTATTCCATGCTTTATCCTATTTATCACCCTGATATTTGTAAAAACGTCGCAAAATAGAATGCAAACCAAGCACGCGATTTTCATTGCTTCTCATATTTCGGTGACGGTACTTATAGAAGTTAAATTCGTTCATAAAGACATTCATACAAGTTTCTTAGAGGCGAAATAATAATAATTCGAATATAATGAAGTCAGTAAAAAGAATTTTTGCCCGTAGACTCCAATTAATGGAGAATGAGGGATTGCGTGCACCATCCTATCTGTCACGGTGACTTTTAGCTAGCGCGCATCGCCAAGCAGGATGCAAACTAGGCGCGCGCGACCCCCCGTCGCTCCCTTAACAGGTAGCCGCGAGATAGATTTGCATATTAAGCAATATTTTAATAGGTATGCGTGTCCGCGGTAACGGCAGGACATTTAAAAATTATACTTGCAAACAGGGCCACATAATTAACGTCAGCGGCACGCACCATTATCCCTAGCGGCGACTATCTAGTTCTCTCTCTCTCTCTCTGGCCCGACGGAATACCGGCCGCTTCAAAATCCCTCGGACAATCCTGCTTCTCCTGCCCTCGTACAACACTCGCCGTGACGCGCCATATATTCCTAAGTCAAGTGTTCACTCGCTCTCTCCTCCTGGAATTCACATGGCGCGCGTGTACGCGGAATTCTAATTCCCGCCGATCCCCTAAATCCCCTCCACGAATCCCCCCGGCGTTTCGGTGCCGGGAGCCTTTCTATTCGCCGATGCATCCACTTAAATCGATTTTATTATTTAGAGTTTCAGTTTAACAATGTTAGATATTTCTTTTAATTTTAACCCTGTTTTAATACAGTCAGAGTGAGAATACAAAAATATAGTTGGTAAATTAAAGTCCAACTATTTAAAGTATTTATTACACCGTTTGAAGCATAAAAGTGGTCATTAGAGCGACATTATCGTAACACACATCATGACGTCAGATAATAAGGGCAGTAACCCTTTGTATCTCGTGTAAATTTGCCACGATAAAACTTGGGACCCTCCGAGCCGGGAATGTGAAGTCGCAATTGTTACTTTCAGAAGCGTCCCGTCGTTTAAAAGACATTGCGAGTCTATTACCAAGTATAATGGCAGTTGAAGCTTGCCGGGGAGAAAAATACCGAGCGATTATCGCTCGGCGAGCATCCGGGAAAGTACTAATCTCGGCAATGGCTGATGCAACATAACAATTACGCGGCGGGGGTGCGAGTGTAGATTACGGAAGAATAAAAGCAGCCGCGAGTTCGCCGCCTAACGTACCTGACCTAGAAAACGAGCCGAAGTGGAGAAGCGCATTAATACACCTAATGCTATTTCGGAAGTTGCTTGCCTCCTCTCGCGCGCCGCTCCCATGGGACAAAACTCCCTTAATTGGTCCACTTTCCCGTGGAATCCGGCTGGTAACCGTGTTTGTTGCCAAGCGCACTCTCCTCGGATCCATCCTCGCCTCTCCTATTACAATCATTATTGTTCCCCGCAAAAAGTATACGCGTAACTCAACGAGGAATGTCGATTTGCTCTTCGATTCTCTCAACAAGAACTCCCACATTTTAGCAAGTTCCTTGAAGTAACTTTATAAAAAGAGTCTATTTATTTATTTACACGCTACCGATATATTTTAAAACGTTCCTGGTAGAATTTCAATTATAATCACTGGCTGGCATTTCGTGTGGTTTGGAGTAGTTCCGGAAATAAGCTCGTATTTTTCAAAGGTATCAAAGAATACTGCTGAATTTTTATTTTAACTTTCACATATATAAATTAACAGGCAATTGTGAACTTTACCACGTCAGTGCTCGCGATTTGCGGGTTTTTCCTGTAACGAACATATAAGATTTTCTCCAAGATCATATTTCTCAGATTCTTCGATTCTTTTGGAAATCGTCGATAGAAGGAAGGCGTTCTAACATAGCGGCTGCTTCTTTTGAGCGAGCTTGTATGTCCGAGTCGGTCCGGCGGCGGCGGCAGCCCCTTAACACCAGACATAAATATTAATAAGCGGGCGGTGAAATTCACGCTTATCGCGGCACCGTGAAGATTTACATGAGATAACGTGACTTTCCTTTCGCGACGTGGGGTGCATGTGTATCCAGCAGAAAACACGTCAACATTTACATACTACACTTCGCCTCGGCCACCCCTTAGTTTCACCCACCGCCGCCCTCTGCGTCTCAAGTCACGGCTATCATTCCAGCAAGCCACAACTTTTATCACGGCAAATATCTCGCCCGGCCAGTATTACACTGCTTTTAGTATTACGAGGGGGGAAGCCTGCCAATCAAACAGAGATTGTTACTGCCGTTTAGCGGGTTACGGCTCTTTATCGTACTTCAACGTTTTTACGCGCCATCACTGCGAGCTCCTTTTTCCTCGCACTTGTCAACTTTACAGCGGCGTCTGCCAAGTGAATGTGCGAAATTGGGATACTGAATTCATTCTGCTTAATGTATTATGTGGGTTTCGATGTTAAAGTTTTTTTTTAAACGGCAGAATCGATGTTAGAGATGTTTGGTTATTTTAGTAATTAATAATTGGTTTGGTGGTTCATAATTAGCAGTGAGTCAAAGGGGAAATTTGTATAGAATAATTTCGATGCTTGTAAGCAAGTACTATTATTAATTACATATGCATAATACATATTCTGCATAATAGCTGATTGTTACAACTAACCATATTGTTCGTCGCGAATTCCTATTCATTTGTGACCTTTATAAGCGTTCAGTTATTCGTTTATTAACACATCAGTTATCGTGACAATCTAAACAAATAATTCGCTAGTTTACTATTGCCATCTTGAAGCATACAGGGATATTCGATTCAGCTACGTGTAGTCCACGCAATTGGTCGATCGGCAACGCCCTTCGCACGGCGAAGGGTTAATTAATCGAATCTTAAAGCTCGCGCAGATCGGAACTCTCTCTCAAAGGGGCAGGGTGTATTAAAGTAGTAGCTAACGAAGGCCAGTTTCAGTTATACTTTACCGGCGACTCGGCCCGCGCACCTCCGGCAGAGGGCGAGAGATCAGAGATTAAAAAGTTCATGGAAGACGTTAAATACAGCATGAAAGTTTTATGGCAAAAAGCCGGACTTATTCGGAGCGGGCGCGCCGTTAATTACATCAAGTTTAATACCGCGTTTTCATTGATCGGCGTTCTCCTATCGATCTGCTGCATAGGCGGATTAGAAGATGTGCGTGTGTGTGAAATTCGGCTGGTCAATTCGGGGCTGGACGCGACGCATCAATAATTAGGACAGGTTTTCGTTTGCTTTCTCGGGGAGGAGTGGTAAGAGCGGCTGGCTGCTGAATGAATCTGTTAATGACATAACGGGGTATTGGCCGATTGCTATTGTTACGTTAACGTAGCCGAATACGTGGCGGCTGTAATTTCTACGCTATTCATATCCGAATGCATTGCTCGATAGCGCTTCGGTTTACCGCAGACCGCGACATAACTCGGTAAGCCAGACCTAACAATGTGTTAAACAACATTGATTAGCGACAGCCCTGCCATTGATGTGCTCGCTTTACATTAAATTGCACTCGCCCGCTCTTTTCATTATCTCATTTATCCAACTTAATTCCCATCGTATTTCTTTGCAAGAAAAATATTTTGACGCACTTCTATGCACAGTGTAGATTAAATTAGGCGCTAATCGAACACCGGAACTTTAAAATAGTCATAGCAAAGTGTAAAGTAATTTTTATTTTCCTAACATAATATTTCTTTAGAATTATTATAAACGGTCAAAAAATTTCAAAGTTTAACGCGGATGTAAATTGAAATCCGTTAAATTATATCGTATTAAGAATTCGACGATTCGTTGACTAAAATTTTCACACGTTTGCAAATTCGTTAACAGTAATTTAAAGAAAAAGGTTGGAGGCAAACACGTGCAAAGGTCATTAGAAAGCAATGGGGAAAAAAGGGGCTGTGGGTTAGCAGGTAGAAGACGGTCGTAAACACTCTTGCGGATGGTGATGGAGACTTGTGACCTGAAAAGGTCAAGTCTAGCGTCATTCGATAATGTGCGGTCGTCGAAGTCAGTCACATTGTCCGAGGAGGTCCCGAGGGCCTACTCGGGCCAGGTTATTGTATACTTTTCGCCTGAAAGGTCGAGTCAGGAGCACAGCTGATAAACATGCGGCAGGGCAAACAGACTTGCCGTGAAGGATCGGGCTGCCATGAGGAAAAGCATATTTGCCAACCAGTCGAGCGCGCTCTGCCAACATTTCGGCGTCGTTAACATTCAATTACACGATTATTGCCGGCCCTCTTCACTTGGCTGACGCGCCGCCCTCCTGATCAGCTGGCCTCTCTCCGCAAGAGATCAAAGTCATCCCGTTTACTACGCCGGCATTCGTCACTCGACCTTTGAAGTGGTGACTACGCTTTCTCGGTGTGTGTGTGTGTGTACGTGGCAAATGATAGTTTTCTCTCGTAAAGTGCTCCGCGTTGACGATCGTCTTTGACACGCGTTGACAGTTGTTGCATGAGCGTTTAGTTTATCGTAATTATTTCTCGAGGCTTTCGAAGTTCTTATTAATATAATTCGCGTTGGAAAATGAAGTGACTGAGTGATATTCGTATTAACGATATTCTATGGCGAATTTTGTTTCTCGGTGCGTGTGAGAAATTCTTGTTTTCTCTGATAGAGCTCGGGCTGAACGAATTTATTTTTGCTTTGTTTTTTTAAGTATAATTCTCGTTGAAAAATGAAGTGATTGAGTGATTGAGTGATTGAGTGGTTAGTGGGGTAAACTCATTTATAAATAGCAGTTCTTTTTTTCAAAACGATCTTTGCATTAACTTCACATGCTTTCCGGAAAGCGATAGATTTTTAAAGTGCCGTGTTTCGTAGATTGCATAAAAATTCACGTCTTCACACTTGCTATCTCGGGATTTAAAATTCACCTCAAAATAGAGTAACCGTTGTAGAAAGTGGATAAAAAACGGTAGATTAAAACTGTCAGTCATACGAAATTTATCAAATTTCGAGAAATCAGCACGGTTTCCCGCGATTTTGCCATTAAACTCTGCTTTCCATTCAACGTTTCGAAGCTCTCGCGGGAAAAATGTCGGAATTGGACTGTCATGGCATTGGAATAAAAATCGCGTGAATTAGTATAATTGAGCGGAATAAGAGTGCGGTCGTTGATCCGCGGAGATTTGACCGGGATAATTTGTAGGAGGGAGGGGAGAAATGAATTTTATTCAAAACTGAATCGACATGGGGTTGGTGATGGTGGTAGGAAGGGAGGGTGGGACTAGGGTTTATATGGGTTCTGATCCCATGGTCAGGATTAAACATGATGTATACGTGGTATCAGGACGAGTGGCTGGTCTATGTAGTGTATAATACATAAGGGTTCTGTTAAAATTGGCTAAAGTGAGCAGGAACGTAATCCAATTTCGCCCTGGCTGTGCCGAGCCCTCTCCGCGCTTCTTCTTCTTCTCGCGTTTGCCCGACTTTATGAGACGAAAAGATGAACAAGACGGATTATTAAATCTTTCCGCCTCATTTTATCAGGGGATAATGGCCCGTCCGTTCGGATCTTAATTATATCGATGCCGCTCCCTTTGTTTCCTCCGCTACGAATTACCTTTGATTTGTCCGATAATCTTTTTGTTATCATTTCTACCTTTTGAAATGTGTGTTCGCGCGAAACGCGATTCCTCCCATGTCGGCTGAAAAATCGAGGCAAAATTACACCGGAAACTCAACTCATAGATTCATTTATTAATGGTAAATCATAATGAATTAGAATCGAATTCGTCATTCCAATCCCTCTAATGAGACATTATTTATTTAATACAAAACAATCAGCACTAGATATACAAATCCAGTCACTGTCAATCATTATTGTTATATCATCATCAAATCCTTTCAAAGATAGACTCTAAACTCTTTCCATCTTCAGAGCCATTAAAATTTAAATCCATACTTTTTGCCTCATTCGACAGAGTGCGTTTAGCCGTTGATAACCTCATTACCGAATCAGGTCGTTCATCGATACATTGGATTCAATATTCGGCCGCGTTAAACTAAGCTGCCCGGACTTTATCGGCTTAGTAGGCTCTCGCAATGTGTAAAAAGGGGGCGTGGGATGGGGTTGGATGGGGCAGTCTAAATATCCGTCGTCATTTTCATATGGGCTTTCAAAATTTAACGGGCGCGGAAGGGTTGGCGGGGGGCGAGGAGAGTATCGCGGGGGTTGTATCCACATGGGGTAAGCAGCTTTCAAATTAAAGCGTAATATTTTTGAGCCGCGAGATATCCCGCGCGATTTTAATACCATGGAATAGCTTACGCCTGTTTCACCCCTCGAGCATCCCTCTTCCTTCCTCTCATCTCTCTCTGCTCTTGCTTCTCTGTTTCTTGTTTCCTCACTCTTCGGTCAATATTGGCAATCGTGCTCGCCCGCGCCCCCTGTAAATTCGCGCGGAATGTAGCGACGGCTATCGGCGATATATCGGAGAGCGCCGGCCAGATTGATCATCACTCGGTAATAATTGTGATGGTGCGCGCAACAGACTCCACTGTGTGTATGTACGTGTGTGTTGTGTGCGGTGTTGTATGCACGGGCAAGCATGGCCAGACGAAAACTCGTCGAGTTAGAGCACGCGTGCGCTTCGCACCCCCTTTATCATAGATCCACCGTAGCATGCACACTGCGATCATTGATCAGTGAATTTATGGAAACTCAGAGTCCCAATTAATTAGAGGCTTTGCCGGTGATAGTTAGCTCGCGATCAGTAACTGCACCTAATGTTTGCGCCGGTAAACAGGTCGCACTGCAATTTTGGTCCTTTGTGTGGTTTAGTGGATTGAAAGTAAGATTGAGGAGGAATGGAATTTTCATGGTTAACGGGATCTTCTATCTCTCGGTTGAAGATGGAATTTTTTGTTGTATTTAATTTCTTTAATTTCGTACTAATTGAATTTAAGTTTAGCTTGCTAGGAAAAATATATAAAGGCCAGCTGGCTTTCGGGTTTAGAGAGGTTTTATTGAAATTCTCGGGGATAGCCGTGAAAAGAAATTCCTTGATCTCTGATCGCTTGCGGAATGAGTTCAATGTGGGTGGATGCCTGATGATAGCGTAATCGTGAAAGCCGCGCTTGAAGGTATTGTCGGGGAAAAATGGTGATGAATGTCTTTAAGAAATTCTTAATATTCTCCACCCACCCGGCTTTATTACGAGTTTCGCCTAGATTTCGTGAGAAAATAGTAGACAGAGTTGTGTGAAAATGTAAATTCTCCACTAAATTCAGAAATATCAACCAACTGCGGTCATCAAACAATATTAGCTTGACAGTCTAACATAACAGGTTCCAAATATTATGAAAAAATTAGAGTTCTCTTATTATCTGAATCGCGAAAATTTTTACGATAGAAATATTCATTCTAATTAAGAATAACTAGTAAACGATCAATTCAATCGTCACTAAATTTGAATTTCTTCTTGTAAAGATTTAGAGAACGATCTATATTAATTGTCAAACATTACTAGCAAAAATTACAGAGATTACAAACAGATTATAATTTCGAGATATTCTCAGACATTTTCACATTACTCGAACTACTCAATCACGCTCTTTTATAGTAGTCGAATTCTAAGTCGATCAAATAGCTCTGTTATCACAAGCACTAAATAAATCCAGCAGCATTCAGTGCGATGAACAGGTTTCACATGGGGGCGGCGCGGAGACTTTGCAAATTGCAAATCGAGTGGCAGAGGAGGATCAGCAGTCTTTGTAGCGAAAACAGTTTGCACCGGCGGGATTGTACTGAGAGAAAAGTGCGCGCGGGGCGGTGGGCGCATTCGAGTGTGTGGAGGGTTGAGGATTTTTCAATGGGGTGGTGGTGGTGGTGGTCCATTTTCGCTGGCGCTCTTGATGCAGCCATTAAAATCACAAGAGTTCTCTCTGATGATGCATGTTGGTATAAACGACGAAGCTCCGCGCCAATGCTATCTGGAATGGTGTGTGCGTCCTCCACTGGTGTTTGATAATCTTCTCCTCGTGTAAGAGGGAAAGCTGCCCGAATACGTGTGTGTGTGTGTGATGCGCGAGGGTGAAAGAGCGTGGAAAATTCGTGGAAATATTCTGATGGCGTTTTCAGGATATAGAGCCAACGTGTACGAGGTATTCGGCACAATTTTAGGATATCCACGGGCTTTTGCTTCGTCTATCGTCTATCTCTTCTCAAAACACACACTTGTCCTCTCTCTCTCGCTTCCTCTCTTCCTCTCTCGCTCCGACTCGTACTCATCCGGTGAGAGGGAAGCAACGGGCGCGTTTCTACTACGTGCTGCGAAAGCAAAAGTCAGTTTAACAAGCCGTATGAAAATAAAAATGAAAAGTGCAGCAACTCATTAAGCATTTGCAATTAGTCAGCGGCAAAGTAAGAGAGGCGCGCGCTGATGCGTCTCACTCCTAAAAATGTTGAGAGCGCCAGTTTAAAATAAACAGCCTCCCGCTATGTGTGTCTGTGTGTGTGTGTGTGAGAAATTTCTCTGGCGCGCGGAGTTACTGCAGCTTGCACTGGATTTACTTTGCTTTCTTTTCGCTTCAAGTCTCGCGAGCTTTCTTAATTGATTAAGACGTTCAATCAAAAGTAACCTTTAACGCGATCCTTACAACTTCGCTCTCGACCGGCTTTCTAAATTTACTCCGACCCTCGGAAGAGTCGGCTTGATTTCTATGATAAACTAGGATACGTCCGACGTAAAAGTTGCTCGGCTGTCATGACTTGTCGGGTTTCTCAGTGATATTGACATTGCTAATTATTAGGAGAAGTCATTTCGATTCTAGCGCGAGATTTATTAATTTGATCGAAGGATAAAGTTAGAAGTAGATTCGTTTGCAATAAACACTAGTTGGCCGTCGGTTTAATATCTAATAATAAAATTCAAGTCATATTCAACTATTTTGTCAAAAGTAAAATCACAATTTGCAGTATTATTCAGTTCCGTGGTAGTAGATAAATTTTCAGTATAACAATTGAAGGATTTGCGATCCCTGAATCGTTTGGCGGGCGGAAGTGAAGAGGGCAGAGTGTGTCGAGAGTTTAAGCTATATCCGACAAGTAAAGAAGGACAAATGTAGCCAGCAGCTGCATCGTTAGAGATAGAGAAAGGCGGCGGAGGAATCATAAGAACTTAAAGCGCCGAGAGCGCCGGACGCCCAACTCGCTCGAGCTTGCTTGCTACTTTCTTCCTTTCATTCTTACCACTCTAACAAAGATATCACACACTTTCGAGTTGCGGCACGTGCCGCGCTGAGTATCACTGAATGAAATCGGGAAACTTTCCTCTTTTAATAAAAAGCCAGCAACATAAATCTATCGAACATGATACATTAATATTTTCGAATCGCTTCGCTCGAGATTCCAAAGTCCTACCAGTAGTTTACGTCGTTAAAAATAAGAATTGATTAAGAACTTAAATATTAGCGAATCTAAAAAATTGGATCGAAATGTAGTTTGAGAGTTAATAATCAATACTTAATACCTGGTACGACTATCACACCAGGGTTGATAATAAACCGGTGAAACGTCAGACTTTGCTCCTTTAAAGTCACCTTTTAGAGGAAAAGACAGTTCCGGCTGAAGCGTGTATACAGCGGAGTGCAACAATTATCTTCTATTTTTCTACCAAAAAATCGGCGAGGCTAACTTCATGGACATGAAGGACGATGGCCGGGATTAGCCCGGAGGCACGTGCCGCGGACACCATTCTCCACTTTTCGCTCGAGTGCTCGAAAATCACGTTCGCGCGCGCGCCAACTTTCTCTCTCTCTTGCCGGCTATGTGTCTCTGTAGTCGGAAAACGTTCACGAGCTACGATTTCCGCCCGATATGCCCGCGCGCGCGCGCTCGCGACACAGCTACCCTTTCCAGCCTCGTTTTTCGCCTGCGGATTTTGAGTGGCCCGACAGAGCAGCTAGTTCACCGAGGACCCAACTATCCGACTGCCCCATGATAGCAACCTTAATTCCTCCACGTGCCACTTGGACGATACGCTCGACTCTCCAACGTTTTATCTCCTGTCTCGATCCCACGCGACCACCACTCTCCCCACATTTTGCATTCAATTTCCTACCTCTAAATAGATAAGGATTCTATCAAATTCCCTGGAATTAGTGTCGTTTAGAAAATGAGTGCAGGCTTGGAAGTCGTATGAATATCAGATGTTTGTACGTGTTCATTAATAGTTAACATTCGTATAATTCACTAGGAGAATTTCTGAAGACTTTATTTTGGAATCGTTTGCCATACGTGTTTAATTGATAGATCGATGATGATTCTATGTACAGGGTGATTCACTTGCCTTTGAATCAGAACTCTCCTAGCCCTTTTTTTTGGTGGACTTCCCGACCTTTCCCGGGGCTGAAATTTGGTGGGGAATGTTTTTTTGCATCAAGGAAGATACCATAAAAATTCCAGAGCCCTAGCTCAAAATTCATTTTTTCGCAAATTTTTTAAGGCATACCCCTTCAAAAATTTTCGATTTTTCGAAGGTCTCGGGACCGGAACGAACGCGTGATTTTTCGATTGCCCGTGTCTCAAAACGGATAAAAAACATAAATGTCGTGGGAGAAATGCCGGAATTCTGCCTAAAACACATGGAAAACCGATCTTGAATATTTCATTTTCACAGTTTTCCTCATGTTTTTGGTACTTCTCGACCTTTCCCGGGGCTGAAATTTGGTGGGGAATGTTTTTTTGCATCGAGGAAGAAGTAGTAAAAATTCCAGAGCCCTAGCTCAAAATTCATTTTTTCGCAAATTTTTTAAGGCATACCCCTTCAAAAATTTTCGATTTTTCGAAGGTTCTGGGACCGGGACGAACGCTTGGTTTTTCGATTGTCCGTGTCTCAAAACGGATAAAAAACATAAATGTTGTGCGGGAAATGCCGGAATTCTACCTAAAACACGTGGAAAACCGATCTTGAATATTTCATTTTCGCACTTTTCCTCATGTTTTTGGTACTTCCCGACCTTTTCCGGGGCTGAAATTTGGCGGGCAGTCTGTCCTTGCATCAGGGAAGATGTGATATAAATTTCAGAGTCCCAGTGCAACATTTTTTTTCCCCATATTTTTGACCACCGAAAATATCCCATTTTTGGTGGTGATTCAAAGGCAAGTGACTCACCCTGTACGTGCAGGGAGAATTACGATATTCCTTTACACGTGAGAAATCAAGTGTATCAGGAGCAGCCTCTGTAACACGAATCTCCTGTAAATAGGCAAGCACATAGTCGAAGTTTCGAATACCTTTCGCCATTGATGGAGCAATTCAGATTAACAAGCTCAAGTCGCGTGTGCTAAGTTTCCGAATTTGCAATTTTATAATATACTATAAATTCCCTAGCCAAGTAATTTTCTCGCTTATTAAATCCGCCCCATACATTTGATAAAATGTGGAGCATGCCCATCGTTAAGTTTCCCATTAGCAGCTATTATGAAATTGCTAATACAATTTCTCCCATTCATTCATTCCACGCATATTTTCTCTACACGATAATGTAACACGAAATGCGAGTGCGCGCACGTTCGGAATCATGAGCGCTGAATTAAAAATACTTTAAGCAGCCTAATGAGGAAACTTGACGAGCTCGCAATGAAGCTCTAATTGAAATAAATCCTAGCCGTAACAGTAATAATCGAGAGTGGTTCGTTGAATTAGCAGTTAATGCGCCGCGCAACGAAACGAGACAAAAATTTATTTACATTCGCGTCAACGCGTCAAAGGCGAAATGGGCGGCGTCGCGCGCGCGTTGATGACTTCCTGTCGCATTTTCGTTATTAGATACGCAGAGTTCGCGCAGTGTTCTCCCTCGAATTAATGGATCGAAAGTTGCACATATCGCACGGACGAGAAGACGCGCGCCGGGTCATCAAATTATATCATAGAGGCTGCGAAGTGCAAACCGGTAATAATGTCGGAAATAGAGTGTTTCAATGTTTAATCAAACGTCCACTCTACTCGCCCTATTTGTTTATCCAAACCGACCGCCTGGTATTTAGAAAATGATGGTAGGAACTCTGCCAGTTGTATTAATTGTAAACTATTGCCGTGGCGGTAAACATATTTGACGTGGTAACTTTGCCCTCCCCACTCGCTATATGTAGTGAATGAGGTTTCCACGCACACCGCTCCAATAAAATTCAACTAACTAGTCGATCGAATAAACGAGCAGTTTGTAAATTACTGAACGATTATTGACTTTTTCAATGAATCTTTATTTAGAAGTCGTTACATTGCTTTTACGGTATTTGCGCTGCACAGACAGACAACATAGACAATATTAAAAAATGGAATAGTTCTTTATATAACTTATGACGTAAGAATAGAATAGAGTCCAGGAATAATTAATGTTTCTTTTAAAACCACTTGAGAACAGTCAAATTTCGGGCGTACATTATTTGCACAAAGACGCGCATTTCACTAGTTTGGTAAATAAAATTCGAGAATAATATAGGAAATTGTCATGTGCATCGCGCAAAGGCTAGAAAAGTGGAGAGGCTTCTTTTTGGCGATGTTTTCGCTCGATGTTACGGCGTAATAGGAATTACTCGTGTGGTCTGCGATCTTTTGATGAAAGCTGTGTTTCGGAATACGCGCTTCAATAATCGCCAATCGCCGAGCCAATTCCCGTTGAATCGCGATTGCCCGTCATAGTTGCGGCACCGAGTGGAGAATATTATTCCTCCTATCCTAGCATTTTCGGCGGAGGCACACTCCCGTTTCCCCATTTTTCCTGCCTTTCCGGTTACATGAGGCGTGCGCGCGCGCGCCTACCTCCCCTCGAATCACAACTGAAAGCTCGCCAACTCCGTTTAGAGATGGTTGGCCCGCCGATATCCAACTGGCCATGCTAGCGGCTAACTTAATTCGAGGCATTCGACCATTGAAATTCCCTGACTCGAATGATCCGAGAGAATAATCGGCCGCTTTTCCAGAAAGTCATATCTAATCTTTTCATTTCATTTCCCGTATTTTACTACGGTGATGCCTTAAACACTATGAAATATTTGGAAAATATTAACCGGCTTTTCAGAGCGTTTCTTTAAATTCGACATTGCGTTTGAAAGTTCTCAACATAAATCTGTCTCGTTACCGTAACAATTGTACAAAGTAACCGTAACAGTAAAGGCGCGTAAAGAAATCTCGGATAATTCCCTTGAAAAGGAGCTTTTAATAATTAAAACCGTAGAATCAAAAATAAAACAGCTAGTCAGTGGACAAAAATTCTCCAGGCTTCATTTTTAAATCTTGCATTCTAATTTGCGAAGCTCTTCGAAGTGACAGTTCTTTCTTCATCTTTTTTTGATGAAGTAATACCTGCTAGCCTGTTTAATCCATGAACCTGCCAGTCGTCTGTCCCGTATAAGGAAGCGTGGCGGTCTTTACTTATTTTTAAGGATAGTTTGTTAAACGTCCGCGACACAGGGGCGGGGAAGGAGGGGACGTAAGCAGCTGGCGGGGCGGGGGAAGTAGAGAGCGGTGGCAATCAGTGTAATTGGCAATTTTCCGAGCAATCCTTTCCTCGTGCGCGCTCTGTGCTGTGCCGGCGCGGCGCGGCGCGGCGGTGTGTTCTCTATCCATGGCGATAGTGCGCAAGCGGGGGCCGTTTCTCCCTTTCGGTAGCCGTAGAATGCCGTTTAAACTGGAGCTAATGGAGCGTTTATTGACCGAAACACTTTTCGCTCGAGCGGCCTCCGGTGCAACGCAAATTCGATTAAAGTTCTTCCCGCTTCAATTATCGAGTAATTTGCTTTCGTGGCTTTTCGATTATTCGTCAATTATTTCTTCACGCATACTCGCTCGCGATACGTGTTTGTGGCCGCGTGTCCTCCACGTGTGTGTGTCTGTGTATGGGTGTGTGTAGGATGCGATCCACAGCGATCTCCGCGGCTCTCGGATTAACCGATAAAGGAGCTATAGCTCGTCGGGGAATTAAAAAATTCATTGCGATCAAACCCCCTCGTGCCGGCCAGGCTTTGTATATAAATTGGGAATTTAAAAAATGACCGCGCTCTCTCCTCCTGTTTCAAAGGCCAACTAATCAAAGGCGCGCGCCCGCGCGCTATGCCTCCAAACCAAGTTTATCATTGTTCGGTAACCACTGCGTGGAACTAATTATTTCGATACCCTTTGAATTCCCCGTCGGCAGAGCGACCAATCGTTATTTGCGATTTGGAACTTGATGCTCAATTTAATTATTCTAATTAACAGTGGTTTTGTCCGCTCTCTCTCTCTCTCTCTCTCCGATGCGTACATATTTCACTCGGGTAAACGCGTACAAAGCTCTTTCGACCCTTGTGCAGATATCTGCGTCAATTTGCTAAGAAGTCAAACGTGTCTGAATGATTTTATACCCCGTTGAATTATTACATTTAACAGACTGTGTACAAATAATAAGGGTCGAGTAATTAGTAATATTATTGGAATGCAGTGGGTGTGTAAAGAATCGGCAATTTCCAACCAATATTATTCCATTTGTCCGAAAAGGTAAATATTGCCAGGTATGGCAAATTACTGACCATATGTTGGAAACTTTTTCCCATGGGTTTATACTTCTTCCAGTCATTGAGGGAGAACAATGGAATAAGTAGTGGGGATAATCCGATCCGGCAAGAATGTATAAAAGCCTTCGCACTCGGTTTACACTCTCACAAGTTTTCCGTTTCTCCAACAACCACGTGAAGTATCTGCCTGTGGCGCGTTTAACTGCAAGATTTTCTTACCTGTCGAGCTTTTTTCGCCCAGTCCGGTAAGCAAATCTTGACGCGCTCGTATTCACCGCCATGGAGATTTTCCCGCGCGAGAAGATTTGCACACGTTGCTCGAAAATCGTACTTGTCAATCGATTCCGCTACTTCGCGTTGCTTTCCTTTTATCACGTGCGCGTCCGCTCGCCTTTATTTTCCCACTTGTTATGCTTATTCCTATAACAATTCTCTTCCCTTTATTCCATCCACCTTTTTTCTCAACATTTAATCTTTGTGTACTGATTGTCCTCCGATTCCTTCGAGTGATACTTCTGCCAAAGCGAACGTAAATCGCAAACTCGAGTGAAAGCTACTCTATCGAAGGTTTAACTTGTACGCCACTTCTCCCATTGATTCATCTACCTCGTACTAATTAGAAACAATTTCTTTCTGTTTCAGGGACTACTACTATGACAGGTGAGCCTGGTCCTCATCCGCAATGGAGTACGTGTATGGATTTCGAGGAGGAGCGCGGACGTCCGTTCTAGTACTGAATTGGATATCGACATTAACATGTCGATCTTGTCGTCGAACTTGGGAATAGCTCTCTCAGGCTTTACGATCAACCAGTGACCGTAGACAGTTTTAAATATCAAAGTCAATGACTTAGTATATTTAAAAGTAGTCGAACGGTGATGAAGATCTTTACCAAATTTTTTAAAGGAGTTTCGTATAACTCAGAGTTTCTCAATTCGTAGGGGAGTTGCAGGAATTAATGAGATTAATAGAATCAATCGCCTTCTGTGATTGACTCTCAGCCTTGACTGTCGCTTTACGCATTAATCTCACTTGGATGCCTTTTTCGGGGGGGAAAAGTCAATGGGAACTATTTGGGAATCGGAGTCTCCTAAGATTAGTCTTTCGTTTAAATCTCCCGGGACTTAAAACACTCTGGAATGGTGAAGAAGTTGCGAGGGTGGGAGGGATGAGTTTGGGAAGCTGGGTCTTGAGGGCTCTCAAAGGTTGAGGGAATTTTCGACTTATCCAGCAAGTTTTCCATCCGAAGTTCAAACACTGTGAGCAAGGGGAACGTTGCCTGCCTGCCTGTCCCGATGGCCTTATTCCAATTGCCAAGGACACGGGCGTGGCACTGTTTGTTGTTGGCCCACCAGCTTTTTGGCGAAACCTTTTTACTGGGCTTGCTATCACGCGTTAAAGAGTAATGCCACTTTAGCGAGCCAAAGAAATATATCGATTTTGGTAATTTTTTGTGACAACACAGTAAATGGTGTACAAGTTCGAAGACATTTTATTTCTATTGTGTACCATTCTAATAAAAACCAATTTATTTTAATTTCGCTTCGTACTCCTAGAGCTAAACTTATACAGAATTGAAAAATGTTTCTTTTATTACTCTAAATCTAAAAGTAGAGGAGAAATCTTTCTGACTACATAACGTCACACGTAATGAGAAGTTTCACTTGCGATAAAAGCTGGTAAAATACATTTTGTATTATATTTGCTGTGTTGTCACAAAAACTGGTCAAATTTCATATATTTCCTTGGTCGGTGGAGTAGCATTAGCCGTTAAGTTAAAGAAACGAGCGACAGAAGGCCGGGCAACCACTAGGGCTTTGATCGTGTCATGTGCAGGCCTGTGTCCGCTTTGTAAGAGGATTACATCATTTGTCCGGAAGACCTCGAAAGTGACGTGAGTCAGTTAGCAACCCGCGCGATCAGCCTCTGTTAGCTCTCTCTGATTTGACAGTTTGCCTCTGCTTGGATACTCTGGTTTTTATTTATCCAAGAGTGAGCAATATTCTAATAATAGTAAGTGTAAGTTCGTGTAGCTTTATTTCAATTTTTCAAAGAGAAATCGAATTCCTTAAATAAGAAATCCATAACTTGTAATTGTGACGGGATTTCTAATTCTAGTTCTAGTTCTTGAAATCAATTATCCACATTTCATTCAATATTTTACAAACACCTACTTCACTTCTACCTTGCAAAATTAATAGTTTGGCTAAACCTACTTACACTCGAACTATTGTTTCAAAAATTCAGACTTCAGATCGCGTCGAGCTTTCGAAGTTGGGAATGAAAACTTGATTAATCAGGAGGGCAGGTGCGTGCTCGTTTTGCAAGAGTGCTGCAGGAGACATTTCAGGCTAATCAAGTGGGGGTTGCGATGGTGCCGGAAAGCCAGGAACAAGGTGGCGGCTGATTGAATGGGCCTCCTTGAAAAAGGTGGGGCGCAGCAGCGATTTATCGGCCGCGCAAAATAGACTTGGGTACGCCGCGCGTATTATGTTCACGCGATCGTAGATAATAATTATTAAGTCGACATGGCGTGCACGCTCGGCGTATATCCCCGAGCGTGTTGTGTGCGCCGCGACACGGTACTTCCGTCCATTTTGTTCCTGCTGCTCTGCTGCTGCTGCTGCTCGCATATGGAATTCCGATACGATCCATGCGCCATCGCAACCCACAATATGCCCGAGAGTACCACCCTGCACCTTCTACCTCCATATGGCTATAACCCTTTTTTTCAATTGCAAATGCGTACGACGCGCGGAATAAACGCAGAAATTATTCGACCTATTGGAGATGGGAAATTAGATAGAAAGGAACGATATGTCGATTCATTTGAATAGGCGCGAGAATAAAGTAGAATCTATTTGAGTTTTCTTATTGATTTGTTTTTGGCTAAAATTTCATTTGGAGATTGTATATTAGATTTTTGTGATTTTAATTTTTTGTCGTATTCGTTTATTTGGAATCACTTGACGCGGACATACTCATTCAATTTCAAGTCATTCTAGCTTGAAATGTCGATGGAGTTTGTGTTATCGTAGTTTCCTCGAGGTTTCACTGATAACTCGTGTGGCTATTAGGACTTCGAAAGGCTATCTTCCATTCCCAAGTGCAGTTACGTGCATCAAGAACAAGCCCGGGGAACAATTCGCAATTAGAACTTTTCCACGTTGCATTTCAAGCACAGAAAGTTCACCGGCGCGCCGCCGCGTTCCGATATGTCTTAATCCGGGAATAGTATACGATTTCCGTTGTCAGCTCCAACGAAGAATGATTATACGAAAGTTTCGTTGCGCCGCTGATTTTTGTTGGACTCTCGAAAATTCTACAAATTTATCGCAGATTGTTCTATAGATGGTTCACAAGTAACAGGATAGTTTTTTAACAAGTGTATCGAAATTCTACCACGTTCCAATCAATTCATTCCAACTGCTCTTAACATTCTCAGTTTTCTGTATTCCGTTTATTTCAATTTTACTTTACACCTGCTTTAAAAATTCCCTTCCTCACACTTTCTTTTCTCCATCTTTTGCTTTGCCTTCTTTTTTCATTCTTAAATTTCCATCACACGTTTATTACGAATATTTGCAAAGCTAATTTAGATTTCCCTAACGAAGTCACGATTCAGTGATAGACCCTCGTTGTCTCGAAAACGAATTCACTTACATGTTGATCCATCGGCAGTGTTTTTCCATTTTACGGCTTTTCCAAGCCGGCCATGAATAATGCGGTTGGCAGAGACGAACATGAATCGCGGTGCTTGAATGGGGTGGCGGCGCACGAGCTTTCCCAGTCCCCATACAGGGATATTACGTGAGCTTGCGAGATCAATTTACGCGCGTTTCTTCTCCACTTCATCTATTCGCAACGCGGAACTTGGGGCGACGAGGAGGGCGAAAGTGGGAAGCCTCGGGTCAAGCTTTTTTTAGCTTTAATTGTCGTGATTCAGCGGCATTTCGTGACCGGCTTAGGAAAGCATCATCCGCGTAAGCTGTTACGCGCCCCATCGCTACATAAAAATACCATCCACATATCCTTGGGATTCTCGCCGCGTCTACCAACTCTCAACGAACTCTGCTTGATTTTGCAAAGACTTGTTTCATTCTAGTAGACTTTGTTTCATGTTCCATTCTACAAAATTCTCAGTTTAATTAAATACTAGTTTAACATCTTTCCTGTTATGAAATAATTTCGGTAAAAAATTTCTCTTTAATTTCTGTGTTAAATCGGGACAGAAAATATAGAAAATCTTGTCGATTACGAAATATATTAAACAATACGTATAGTACAGAATAGCGTAACAGGTGGAAAGCTGTGCGCCTTAAATTCGGCAGTTTAAAATTCCCGAGTCCACGCGTGTAACGCTCAGCGATTCCAACGCGTGTGCAGCATTGTCCAAAAGTAGCAAACACGCGAATAACTCAGTCCGCTTTTGCCTCCCAACAATAATTTCGAGTTATATTTCCGCGAGTATATCCGCGGAGTATCCACAAAGCGCAGCACCATAGAATCTCTCAGCTAGAGAAAGATACACGCTGTAGGAGAAGAGAGGAGAGGAGAGGGCAGATGGCGAGAATTCAAGTTGCGAAATATGTAGGGTCGCCGTGTTCTTTCTTTCTCTCTCGCGGGGTGACAAGCCATAGGACACGAGTTGCGGCCTCCACCGTACGGCTTTATTAATTCTCCTGGTCGAGCGCTTGGTTTTTTCTTTCAGTCTAGACAGCGCCGCTGCCGACAACAGAAAGCGAGCGCCGCGCGCGTGGACTTTTTCCTATCTTTCTCTCCGTCTATTCTGTATTCGATGGCGTGGCCCTCTGTGTTCGCGCGCGTGCCCCCATTTAAATATGCAACATGGTGCCCCATAGAAAAGCTAGCTCTCGCAACTCTCTTTCTCTCTCCGCTCCGCTCGGCGACCCCCTCTTTTTCTCCGCTTGTGTTGTCGAGCACACGCGACATATTTCGGAATGCAGCCTTCATGGCGTGGCGTGGCGTGGCGCGGCGGGAACGTACGAGGCCGAGCATTGTTCGTGGGATAAAAAGAAATTGATTGCTTTCATTCCTTCTCCAACACTGACTCCCTCTCTCTTTATCTGACCCCCACCACCACCACCACCACCACCCCCCTTCGCGAGCCGCTTGTATTCGTTTTACTTTTTTATATCGGCCACCGCGACTCCGTCCGTGGCCAATTTCCGGTCAGCAGCCTCCGAACTCTCCCAACCCGCCTCGCCCCCCGCTTTTTTGCGCGTTGTCGAGGCCTCCGATGAAAGGGATTTCGCAAACAGCCAGTCGATAGCGAACAGCAAATTTTCGCGATGCATGCGGATGTCAGCCGCCCGACCGTCCAGTTTGCCTCCGATCGTACGAACTCCACACCGTTCCTGTTGCAAGTTTTATCGAAGTTCGACATTAGAATTTGTTTCGTGTATGTATTGCGCACGGCTGCGCTGGAGGGCCATGCTCAATCGGTAGATTCTGCGGATGATGTGATATACATCAGGAGTTCTTAGTTGTTCAGGGTGATGGAGTGCGGAAAGATGAATGCGCCTGGCGTTTCACTTGAGAGGTTCTGGCGTATGAATCATATTGATTGGGTAAACGCTTGAGATTAATTATTAAGAAACTTGTTTTTGATAGCTGGGAATACTGTGAGAAGAATAAGTAGAAGCAAGCAGATTTAACTTGTGTTAAGAGTTATTAAAATGTACAGGGTGATTCACTTGCCTTTGAATCAGAACTCTCCTAGCCTTTATTTTTTTTTGGTCGACTTCCCGACCTTCCCCGAGACTGAAATTTGGTAGAAAGTGTTTTTTTTGCGTCGAGGAAGAAGTAGTAAAAATTCCAGAGCCCTAGCTCAAAATTCATTTTTTCGCAAATTTTTTAAGGCATACCCCTTCAAAATTTTTCGATTTTTTGAAGGTTCTGGGACCGGGACGAACGCTTGATTTTTCGATTACTCGTGTTTCAAAACGGATAAAAAACATAAATGTTGTGGGGGAAATGCCGGAATTCTGCCTAAAACACATGGAAAACCGATCTTGAATATTTCATTTTCGCAGTTTTCCTCATGTTTTTGGTACTTCCCGACCTTTCCCGGGGCTGAAATTTGGTGGGGAATGTTTTTTTGCATCGAGGAAGAAGTAGTAAAAATTCCAGAGCCCTAGCTCAAAATTCATTTTTTCGCAAATTTTTTAAGGCATACCCCTTCAAAAATTTTCGATTTTTCGAAGGTCTCGGGACCGGGACGAACGTTTGATTTTTCGATTGCTCGTGTCTCAAAACGGATAAAAAACACAAAACTTGTGGGGGAAATGCCGGAATTGTACCTAAAACACGTGGAAAACCGATCTGGAAAAATTGATTTCGATGGTTTTTCCCATATTTTTCATACTTCCCGACCTTTCCCGGGGCTGAAATTTGGTGGGGAGTCTCCCCTTGCATCAAGGAAGATGTGATATAAATTTCAGAGCCCCAGCTCAAAATGTAGTCTTCCCCATATTTTTGGCCATCAAAAATATCCAATTTTTGGTGGTGATTCAAAGGCAAGTGACTCACCGTGTACATAAATTTCGCGATACAATTAATTTATACGTCAATACTTTTAAAGTTAGAGGGTTCAATTTGTTGGGGAAGAATAGATCAGTAAAATCTTTTGTGCTCGTGAAAGAGGATTAATTGTAATTCATTTTGCTGCCTTTTGTAAAAGCGAGGGATTAATACGGTTTTAATTTTCCTGCAGTATGCTCGTAACGGGAGCACAGCACTCGAATACCTCAAAGTCGTGGAGGAGCCGGGGAGCAATTTACATACGACTCACAATATCGTTTTTACGGTCTAGCCGACGTTATCCCAGCGTTCGAATATGGGGCAGTATTTGGGGGAGGAGGGAAGGGAGTACATAGTACTCGTGTGGTCTTAGGACAGGCATTCGCACTGGAGGAAGTCACATTTTTATGTCGGGCACTTGCCATAAAATGGTAATTCTCAATTGAAACGTGGCCGACAGCGGCAGAGCGAGCGAGCGAGCGAGCGCAGGCGGCTCTTCATAAAAACCGGCCGCTCCGCTGCAAGAGCGAGGGGAATCCTGTTAAAAGCGCGCCGTTAAAAGCGCTGTTAAAGCCACGATATGAATTCCCATCAGCGGCTTTCGCCGATTATACGTCGAAGCGAGCGTCCTTGTACCAGGATCAAAGTCGAAGGATTTTCCGTGTCCTCCCACTCCACTCGCTCTCTTGTAAAGGTACTCGGCGTGCTGGTTTTGAGAAGTCAGTTTGCAAACATCCCAGAGAAGAGACAACACACCCACTCTCTCTTCTCTTCTCTCCTTTTTCTCTTCGTATAGCAGTAAAGCTTTCGCATCAAAAGTTGCTCGTGCAAGCACCAGATATGTGTGTACATATCGGCGTAATAGACTTGAATTCTCGATTGTCCTGTGGTTTGATACGCTAATTTGTCTTCTCATCTGCTTTTTGCACAGAATGTTTCATGAAAAATCCAATGTATTGTGCAAGACGTTCTTTATATTCTTCGTAAATATTAAATTTCGCGATTCGACACACAAAGTGTAATAGTATCATTGAAATGAATCCATATTATAGAGAATCGTGACATTTGAGACAGTTTTCTTTATGGCAGAGTTCAATCCATGCAACAGAGTTGACATTTAATTTGCCATGAATTACGACACGATATTTTCAATTTATATTTTCATTTTAAAGAATATTAAATTTCGCTTCACTAAACGTAGATATTATAATAGGGAAAGTCTTGCAGTACAATCTAACGGAACAGGAGAATCGAGGCATTCAAGAGAGTTTTCTTTACGAGAGAGTTCAATCCATGCAATAGAGGTGGCGTTTAATTTGACATAGAGGATGAGGGACGCGCGGCTCATCGATATCCATGCACTTAATGCATGTCGATCGGGATGAAGCTTATAGGTCGATGTTCGGGGGTCAGGAAGCGTCGTGTCCGACTAAGCCTCGCTAGTCACAATACGATGTCTTGAGGGACGAATGTCCCTAATTAACCTGACACCCCTGGTGCATATCGGCGCGCTCGCCACCGAGACAGCTACACCTAACCCACGCTCCACTCAATTTGTAATTAATCTTAGGTTCCCCTGCACCGAGAAAACTCATCCGGCGAGCCCGTCCCCCTAATTGACTATTGCTCCTTCTTGATCCGAGCTTGGCACAGCCATTCCCTCCTCCACTATCCTCTCCTCCAACTCCACTCAAATAGGATTCTATCCATTCTAGTGTAATCAGCCTGTTTTCCGATACAACCTGATTCACAAATATCAAACCGAGTTGAATTGTTTTAAAGCGGCATTTCGGTTTGGAAAAATGTTGTAGTCTCGTTACATTCTTATATATTAACTATTAGTTTAACTATTAGATTAGACATTCCAGTATTACTACATTAATTAATATTCTTTCGTAATGTGGGCGTAATAGAATATCTTCGTTACAAACCGCGTTTTCACAAATAAATTCTAGTAACGCGAAGTAAAAATTGAAATCGTTGCATCGCACAGGTCTTTAACTAAATAGAATCGGTGTAGGAATCTTAATAGGGCGTGCACAGCGATTTTCCATAACGCGTTGCAATTAGGAACATTGTGGATCCGTTGGCACATATTCAACCCACTGGGAGAACACAAGGTGTGTGTCCAGTGGGTGCAGTTTGGAGGGGGAGAGAGGGCAGAGCGGCGGGAGATGCGGATTGTCTTGCAGCAATTTGCATTGGTTTAACAGGCAGTTTCCGGCTGCTTGCGGCTGTCGCCTTCTCCTCTAATTTGTCCGCGCGAGGTAAATCCCATCGCGGTGTTCCTCCTTCCTTCCGCTTTGCCATGGACGAGGAGGAGGATGTCGCTGTCGCCGCCGCTCAGTCGAAGCCTCGGCGACGCTCTAATCCTAAAAGCTGAAACGGAAATCCTTTTCGCAATTCGACGCTCGAGCCTTTTCGCTTTTTGACCGACGACGACAGCGGCGGCGGCGGCGGCGGCGGCGGCATCTCGCCACAATCTCGCCATCAAAGGGAAGTTAATTCAGGCGAGCGCCCGGCAAAAGAATCGCCCCGACAGAGCGCGGCCCGCTTGCGGCATTAATTATTCCGCACCCTCTGCCACCCCCTTCGCTCTCTTTCTCTCTTTCTCGCGCCACCCTCGAGAACGTGGTCTTCAATTTATTCCCTCGGGCGCCACCAGGATTTCACGCGGCCAGCAGCAATGAGCGACCCTAGTTGGCCGAATCCCCGCAAAGAAATGTTAGTGTGTGCGTAGCTTTGCCATTCCTACGATAATTAGGTCGATTCCCCTTCGCTGCCCGATCCATGTTACACCTCGACCAACTCGTGAAAGTATTATTAAACCTCAAATATCGAGATTAACATTTTTCATAACTTGATCATTCGTTAAATTATTCGATCGATACAACGAATCAGAAAAATCTTTGCGGATGCGCACCTTTAGAATTTTGTCTTCCTCAATATGAAGTACTTATTATATTCCCACTTTCATTGTGCCCCGCCTTATCAATTACCATTTACGAAAGCGCAGCCACTCGTTTCCCGTTAATTAGAGATTCGGCTGTTAGCCTGCCATTCAATTAGGATTCAGCAAAAATCATTAGTCTACCGCGCTGTATCCGACGCCGCATTAAACCGGTTTAATTCCCCAATCGCTTCCTCTAATTAGCCAGCGGCTAGTGTAGGGTTACATATTGGAAGAGGGGTGGCGGCGCGGCGGCGGCGAGCGGTGTGGGGCGGTGTGGGGAGGGCCAGAGGATGTACAATGTAATGCGTTAGGTAAACCTGACCCGAATCGTAGGTATAACAGTGCGGCATACTATTATACTATGTAATAACAGAACACGCGGCTTGCAAGACTGCCATTGATACACACTTTGCTCCGGTTGCATGATGGTGTCGCTACACATCAGTCGCGCATTAGCTTTCGAGTCTGTCAGAAGTCTTTTAAAAATTGATGTTTTATTTTTTTCCGATGAATTAATGTCGAACCTTAATTTGAACGGATGTAGTTTTAATTCAGTAACAATTTACGCGTTGGCTTTCGAGTCTGTTGGGAGTTTCTTGAAAATTGACGTTTTATTTTTTAATTGACGGGGTTTTAGTTAGAAAACTATAATTCTAATGCATTTTTAGAATGCTCATAAGTACCAACAGTTGTATAGGAAATTTTAAAATTTGTTTAAGTTAATTTTCATTATGTTTAAAGTGAAGACAATCAGAAGGAAGAATTTAATGCTCGCGCATTCAAGTCTTATTATTACGCATTGTCGATCCAGAGGGTTCATCAGTTAGGAATTCGTTGTAGGAATAAGTGATGCGGAAGTCTTTAGCTGAATTAAAAGTCTCGGGGAGAAGGGATGACTTAAGGGGAAAGAATAGATTTCGAAGCGCAGGTATGCAATAATTCGACGAGTGCCTCGAATGCCTTAAACAAATTGCGCGCTTACATTGCGCTCGAAAGTTAAGCAGGTTTACTTTCCTCGGCCGCTTTGAGCTAGGTGAGACCGAAGGGGCCGAGAAGAGAGGAGAGGAGAGGAGAGGAGAGACGTGATTTCACGAGCGGTCTGTAATTCGATTCCCGAGTAACGCGATGGCAAAGAGAGCGGAAGATTTTCGTTAATAGAAAATAAATGTCAAGACTGCAAATGGGATATCGAGGGGACGAGCAGTCGAGTTTCAAATCCAATTTATCCTCCCCTTGATCCTTGATTTCCCTCTTTGTCTTTCGACAGTGCAACCAGCACATTTCCAAGACAGAACTGCTTTCAGAAACGTTACCGTTTCTTGAAAGTTTGATGCTAGTGTTTTCTCGCTTACGTGTGTAATTCACATCGTTTTCTAATTATTTTATCAGCAGTCGCGATGTTAAGGTGGGTATACATCTGCCGAAGCGAGCACGAGCGCGAACGTTCGACGAATGCTTGACGGTCCAAAGTTTTCTTCAGCGGAACACTAGAAAAGGTCCTATGGATCGTCTATGGATCCTCCGGCGAACTCACGGCGAATGCCTTAACACACGAAACCTTCTAGGTCCCTTAACGCATAGGTCCTTGAAGAGGGTCATCTAGCTTTCAACAATGCTACCGGGCAGCCAAACACGACCACTTGAGAAAAGAGTAGGGGTAGAGAAGTGTTTCGAGGCAGTGTCGGGTGTCGGGTGTAGCAGAATAGATAGAGGGGCCACAAAGCCAGCTGTAGGTGTGGACTTCAATTTAGTTATAAATTCGATTAATCCGCGATCCGGATGATCAGTTCGTCGGTGGAAACGGTAGGTCATACTTCGGAAGACTGCTGGGCGCAATGGGGGGTGGGGGAGTCTGGCCTGCATGGCCTCTCTTCCTTGTCTATGCTATAAATATGCTATAAATGGAACAATGTACGGTTTTCACGCATCAGGTGGAAATTATAGGACAAAATGACCGTGTTCAGGATAAGAATATGTCAACTAGTCTGCGGATTCTCCTTGGTGCTCGGGGCAGGATCCGACTTCAGTGGATCAGCGGCGAACCTATCCCGAACCTCTTGAGAAAATGCTAATGTGATTGTTCGTGCGCGGCTCGCCAAGTGTATACCGGCGTTCGGCGCTTATGGTGGGCCGAACGCACTCGAAAACTGTTTGGAAAACCGTGCCCATGTGCCGCTTTCTATTGTCTAGCGTTCGTGCTCGTGCTCGCTTCGGCAGATGTATACCCACCTTTATAAAAATTAATATCGATTAACGGTTGGACGAGTCTAAAAATATTAGGTGTTATGGAATTCGAAGTAGGTCATAAATACAATGCAGGCGACTCGAGGGTCGACGCGACTCGAGGGTTGCCATGTATACCTGACCCTTTCAGGTAAAGACCCAAATACTGAGTGCAGAAAAACACATGGTGGGCCTTCGGCGCTCTGAGATTTTAGACATTCTTTCGTTGACCGTCGAAGTAGCATACGTTTCACATCTGTCACCTCGAATCCCAACTGCAGTCTTTAGTTTCCGATCAGGGTAAATTCCGACTCGAGGAATATCTTCAGGAAGGAATATTTTTCCGAGACTGTTTCCGTAAAGCCCCGAAACTTTCCGATTGCTTTCCGAAGCATATTTGCATTACTAATCTTTCTTAGGTTTTAAATACTCTTTCGTTGACTGTCGAAGTAGCAACAGTGTACGATCGTGAAACATACGTCTCTTCTTTTAGTAATTCGCGAGATTCTTTCACTGCCCGCGAGTGTGTTATATAAATTCGTGTTTGTGTTTCTGGAGTGAAATTAGTAAAATAACTGTGACGTGTTTAACCCTTTGACTACTATTGGCACCTTGATTCGCTTTAAAATTTCACGCATTCTACGCTATTAGTGTCTATAAGTGCTCTAAAAATATATTAACATTGCATTTATCACAGCTAAAATCTTATCAGTTGAAAATTAGAGTTCTCCATTAAATGTCGCCGTAGTCAAAGGGTTAACAATCGCGATTGTTGACGATGTGCGTATGGTAATTGTGCGTTGCTGTGCTCACGAGTGTATTATATAAATTCCTTGCAGAAGTTTAGTTTATTTCTTTGCTAAAGTCATTCGTATTAAAAGTCATTTTTCGTGGCAATTAATGTCAAGCCGTTTTCAATACATACAAAGTGCGCTACTAAAACTGACGTATAATAGAAGTGAATATTACAATTGGCCCAGTGGCAGAACAATTTTTTTTTCAAAAAATCGGGTCCGTTTATAAGCACTAATTATCACGAAACAAGTCAGCTAACTACTACGCGAAAGTGCCGTCGGTTTCCTATTGTTTTACGGTTCAATATTTAGCCGGGACGAACAAGTGATAGCGATTTCATATTTCACTAAATTTACCCAGAACACGTTAACGGAGCGCGCAGATAAAAGTGTACTTTTCGCCATAAATTACAACCGTTTTGCTGACGATTGTTTAATTGCGAGATTCGTGTTCCCATTGAAATGGCGGCACTCGGAGCAGCCAGTAGTTTTTGTTTTTTTCCAATGGGCTTCCCTTACAATATAAAAACGAGTGTTGCGACGTGGCAAGTATTTTCACGTGCTAGGTCGGTCGTAATAAAAAATATATCCGTATTCAGAACGAATCGCTTTATATTTCCACGAAGTTTCATAATTTTCGGAATATTCGGGTTCGCGAATGTGCCTTGTCAGTGCGCGGTTAATGCAAGAAAAATCACGTGACAACTCCTTGAAGTCAGTCTTTCGTACCGCGTATTTTTTTCCCGCAATCATATTTCCTTTGTCGTAAAACGGGCCGAAGTGAAACATGCGGATTGATCGAGCTCTTTGAAGAGCACGAAGAAGAATCGAGAATATGACGAAGGACGAGTCCGCGGGATGATTTCAATCCGAAATGAAAGCCTGTAATGCTAGGGGAAGATTGGCGGGCGAGGGAAGCGCGGGTTTCGCTAGGAAATTCACCAATAATTCGTTCACTCATTTTGCCCAGGAAGTTCTTGGCGGTCGGCGGCGCTCTTTAATTGGAGGTGGAAACCTAAGACAGACACGAAACTATCATCATAGCGGGCTGCGCTCGGAAAAGTTGCCTCGTGAAAGGAAATGAGATGGCGAGAGGGCGCGAGGGATGCCCGCTGCGAGCTTGCCAAAGTTTTTACTCGCACTTTTCGCTCCAGCGCGAATTCCCGAAAATTCTCTATCTTTCTCTTTCCTATCTTTCTCTCTCGCTTTGGATATCTTCGAGCAACCCGCTTCTCGCTTCCTGGCAATCGTTGAACACTTTCGCTCAGCGAGTTTCACGTCGCAAAAAATTAGGTCGAATTAATTTGGAATAATTAGATATTTGTCGATTATACCGCTTGGAATTGGTATTATAATAATTCGAGGTTGAAAAGGCAGAGTCGAACGATTTTAGCAAAGTTTTATTTAACTCTTTGACGGTGTGCTTTTTTTCTGTTTGGAGAATTAAAATCAAACGATAGAGTCAAGCAATTTTAATTGATTCATTTTAAATATATTTTCGTAAGGGGCCAAAAAGTTATACTGATTTCTTTATTCTAAGCCAAGGAACACATTTACTGTTTGATATAATAATTACAATTTTTGTAGTACACTTGTCAAATATCGTCAAAGAGTTAAATGAGAACGATTATATTGAAAATGAGAAAGGGATAGTAGTACGTATGTTTCCCGATCAGTGTGATCTTCTGGTTTTATACTTTGATAGTAACAGATTGTGAAGTGGTGGTAAAAAATCCCCTTGGCCTGACGATCTCTCGTCAGTCGAGTCAAGTATTTCACGGCGAGCGCTTGACAAAGGTTTTCTCACCCCGGATTTTCTAGTATTCACCACCATTTCTTTCATTATCATTCGTCCTCGTTTCCCAAGTACAATTCTTTACTACATCATTTTTCTTCCTCAGTGGAGGGAATTTCATTGGACGTTATTAAAAAATATTTCGACCCATTTTAAGTACTTTTGCCATTTGTTCGTAATTTTTAATCTCTTCAAAGGTAGATTTCATTCTTTCTGTTTTATCATTCTATAAAGAATTATATCAGCCAATATTTTACACATAAATGAAAAAGGCATACGTTTAAGTCAATTCAAGTGGTTTTGTATGATTCAGTCGCTGAGTGACCCAATTAATAGCTCGCAATTTCTGAGACGAAGATAAGTCAATCTCGGATAATCGAACGTTATTAAAAATTAGTTCAGAGCAATTTTCAACACTGCTATCATTCACTCTGTAACTTCTAATCTCCTCAAAGACAGATTCTCTTTCTTTTATTGGCTGATATAATTTTTTAAACGTTCAAGTCACTTTAAGTTGTTTTGTGTCATTCAGTCGCTCAGTAGCCCAATTAATAACTCGCAATTTGTCTTTCGCATGCTTACTGTCTCCGTGAACATAGTTAATTTCTTAGGCGCAAATGGGTCAATCTCGGATAGAAAGATCGGGCTTCATATCTCACAGCGTGGAATATCATCGCGCGAGCTCGCAAGCTCGTGGCAAAAGGCTTCTAAATCGGCTCCGCTCAATTGACGTATGTGGGTTACGATTAGTATCAAACTCGCACGCCTCTCCCTCGAGAGAGTGGGGATAAATGTTACATTGGTATTACGTTGTCCTGTCGGTTAATGCGAGCAGACGTAATCCTCCTAAATAGACAGGGAACACGTTTACCGCGAGGAAAAGGCGATTCCCCAAGATTTCCGGCAAGACGTCTCTAACCTAGAACAGAGAATTCTCAGCTGGGGATCTTACTATTATTATTTTGGAATCTTTACTCGCGTTTGATTTAGTATCTCGTCGATTTCTTATTCAAAAGTTCGGTCAGAATTTCTATAGTTTGTTAATTTATTTTAATATTTTTATAGTTTGTTTTTTATTGTTCGTGAGTAAAATCGTGCTAAATTGTAACTTTGAAACGACGAATTTTATGATCAATTTCGACTTACAGTTATTATCGGGTTAATTAAATAAATAAATATTAGTTGAGCCGGGAAACGAGAGGACGAGGATAATATTAAATTGGACGAAGTATACTGGGTTAGGAATGATCGCAGTACCAAAAAGAATTATGAGATTGGTTATGAGGAACGCAATAATCGCCGGTGCGGCCAGCGGCGGGAAATATTATTTATGGGTTTCGAGGGGTTGCTCTTACCCTTGCCGAACCGTCGCGACGGCTTATAATACACGCGGTAATAAAACATCGGATAGCGGACAGTGATGAAAAAAAATTCGCTACGACGTATAAATGTTCCTGTATTTTATGAAATTTGAAAGAAACCCAACTTGGGAGCCGACAAGTCTGTCGAACTTTGTGAGATATCGGAGTGGCGGTAATCCAATTATAAATTCTAGCAAATATCGATTCATCAAAGCGAGGTGGGAACGTTTAAATTTTGCAGTGGCAATATTGGGAAAAGGGGATATTAAATTTCGAAGTGCGGAATTAGAATTTGTGCGGTTCCGTGGCTCGATGGAGCAGCCCAGCAGCCAGTTAGCATGCAGCCGAAAAGGCTGGCCGGACAATGAAATTGTTTGCTTTGTCCAGCTTCGAGACTCGGTGTACGTATTCAGATTAGGCGACGTGAACGGAAGCCGAATTTCGCGGGATAAATTGTGACCGCGCACCACCACCACCGCCAGCAGTAGCCACTCTAATACGGGATTTCATTAAAATTCATTCAGTCGGTCGCAAGCTGTGACAGGCGCCGCGCGCGCGCGCATATCGCATCCGCAGACGAGAAAGCGAGAGCTCAATAAAGACTGCGCGGAACTTGCAATGCGAGATTGTAGTTTAAATTCAGGAAATGCTCGGTTACGAGAGAGAATCGACTTTATTTCCTTCCGAGGAGAATCCCTCTTTTGTCAGTTCGACCAGCCAAGTTTTCTAAGTCTACAAAGGGGAACTCTCGCGGTCTTAGGAAGTCGTGGAAGAAAGAGTGCGATTCGCATTAAGCTTGTGAAAGAAGCCACTTTAACCTAGAATGGCATAGCTTTTTTCCCTTTTGACTTTCATTGCTCCTGCTCGAGCGATCGTAATATTATTTACTCACATAGTCGTTCTTATAATTCGTATCATTCCTTTCAAAGGATTTGACACAGAACTTTGAACTCGCAGTACTTTAGTTCTTTACGCCCAGTTAACTCTACGCACACCGAGCGCCAATCTACTTCTTTTCCTCATAATAAAAATCCACAATGTATGGAATTTTGTCACAATAGAATACAAAGAGTCGTGCAGAATTTCTTATCTTGGAAATAATCTCTTAAACAAAATTTATGAAACATTTATTATTAGTCTCGGTGTTTATGTGAAAGGATTTCTTCGCCGGGTGGGGACGGAAACTTGTGCTTCAATTAGAAAAACGCGAGACAATAGATCCTCGTTAGTGGGGCGCGGTGGACACATTTTTTCGCAATTCCGGCGAGGGTGCGATTAACGGGAAAAAAGGGAAGAAGGGAGGAGGAGGCCGTCCAATATTGTCCGAAACGTCAGAGGCAGGCACGATTTAAGGTGTCCTTCGCTCACGGGACACTTGGAAGAAGGGAGGAAAGACGAGGGCCTCGGGCCAACGAGAGTCCAGAGGGGTTGGGTGATTTGTGGAAAACAAATAATTGTCAGCCCTGCCAATCACAGGCCTCGTTGCTCGACGTCCTTCGTGCAGGATCTCTCAGTCTCCTCTTTGCTTCTTGATGAAAATCTGTCGATTTATTCGGCCCTCGTCTCTCGCATTTCTTCCATCACTCTCCTTCTTTCTCTTGGCTTATACTTCAAGCGATTCCAAACTATTCTTACCCCTTTTTCTTCTTATTGCTTCTCGTGTTTGCGGATTTACGCAACATGCAAATTGAATTGTTCGGACAAATTAAAGACAGTTCTACTTTAATAAGATTGAGAAATCGCGGACGGGATATCAGAGTAGGAAAATGACTGAAGTAGAAGCGAGCTTCTTATGATAATTACTACTTGTTATAATCGAATTATATCCCCTTAGGATATCGGGGATGCGACTAAATCAAGGGGATAACAGGCCGCTTGCTTTTTAATGGACTGCTAAAATTCTTCCGTCACGGGGCGCGAACCGGTGAACGAGTGTTTGAACGATTGGGCCGCCGGTTATTCCGATTAAACTGGAATCTCGCTGCTCCAGTAATTTGAACGATTGCACCAGTTCTCGCGATGGCGCGCCCCGGGAAATAGATGGCCCGCGCTTGTATAAGTGGAATTATACGCCAGTCAGTATGCATTATACATGTGTGTAGTACGAGCGTTTCGATCAGTATTTGCTCGAATTTATTATTTACTTTACATCCTGGTATATTCCCGCGCGAGCAATATTGTTAGGGAATGCGCGTGTTTTCGATGATTGCTTTTTTATTAGACGAACCTCGACAGTCGCCACTCGGTTTTAAATACTCGCGTTTCATTGATTATTAAGAAGTGACGAACCAATGTCGAGTCATTTGTTGAGATTAATTCTCACGACTAGTTCATTTCATCTCATTTCGTTTACGTAAAGTTTAGCTAATCGTAAAGCAACGTGCTTGTTAGAAGTTTCCTTCAGAAAATTCCATTTAAACTAACAATTGAAATAAGAGACCGATTATAGTACTGCCATCAATCTCAAAGGGTTAATCCGCAATCACGATAGTTTCCCCATGGAATAAATATCTCTCGATAGTCTGAGTGGTGGTCCTTTCGGGAGATAACATAATCAGGCTGGTCCGAAGTAGCAATCGAGGGTCATTATCCTGGCAAAATCACGCTAAACGGCGCTCCCGGCGCTGATAGCAGCGACGAGGGTGGTCGGATACATAACCGAGGGATGGGGGTGGTGGTGGTGGGAGAGTTGGAGGAAGAGGAGCTCGATGGAAGGATAGGTAAAGATCGGAAAGAATCAGGAGGCTTAAGGACTAAGGGGCCACTTCAAAAGGCGGGTGGTCTCTTGACAAAGGCCAGTCTCGTCCGGCTCTCGCGGTCGCCAATAATTGGACGCTCGCCGAGATGGCTGAGGGGGAAAAAAATTAAAATCGCCGTCGGGACGCCAGGAAATGGTCGGCGTGGAGCCTGTGACCAAGAAGCAGCAGCACCAGCAGCAGCAGCATCGCCTCTCCCTGGCACCCTCGCTATTTTCTCTGCAGACTACTAACCGCCCCTCCTGCGTTTCGTAGCTTCTGCTGCTGCTTAACGCAACCCTTGAGGGAGCGTCCCTCTTCCCTCTTTTCCATCCTCGACGCCGCAGCCACTGCCCCATCTCTCTCTCCGTTCCTCTCTCGCCTATTATCCGAAAGTTGGAAAGTGAAACCGAGAAAAAGCCTCGCCAGCCGATGGAGGAACTAACTTTTAACAACGCCAGGAAGGCACGAATTCACGGATATCCAAGCGCCATCACCGACTTTGCCAGAGAGAGAAGAAGAGCTCGCTGAGGAAGCAGAGAGAATCGAAAGATTGCGCCAGGAAGAAGAGTGTGTGGGTGTGTGTGTGTGCCGGGGTAACCGAATGGACTGAAAAATGTGGCTGGGAGACAATGGGCTTGGATGTACACTAAGCCAGATATATGGAGAGTCCCAAAGGATAGACACTCACTTCTCTCGCTTTCAAGCTCCGCAGTCATAAGCACGCATTTCCCTGGCTTCCTTAACCCCTTGCTTGACAAAAATACGACCTTTTGATAATGTATTCCGAACGAACGGATTTCTTCTGCTTGGCTCTGCCAAGACTTTTAGACAGTCATTCTAAATGAGTTTGCAATTTCTTCGATGATAGTCGTATTGGTCATAGTTGTATTTCTATCACTGCCACGTTGTGGTTAGTGTTTTATTCGATATATTCTTTCTTATTTAATAATCCCGGTGAATCGTTAACTTCAGAACAAGCAGCTTCCAAACAAAGTTCGAATATTTTTTTGTGCTTGGCTCTACCAGTTCTTTCACACAATAATTCCAAAAGAGTTTTCGACTTCTTGGATGTCATAGTTGTATTTCAGTCACCAGCATATTGCGGTTATAGTTATCTTTGATACTCGGAGAACTTCTCTCATTAGAACATAGCTATCAGGACAAAGTGAAGAAACGATTAACTTCCTCGAAATGAAATTAGGAAGTTGCGCCTTTTGCGCGGAGAGCTTGTGCACTCCTGCAAAATCCGCAGCGAAACGCCGACTGCAGCAAGGTTGTCTTTGACGTCTTTGGAGCGGCGGCGGCGACGACGCAAAGTGGCGCGGGATTTACATAGATTACAATGACTCGTCGGAGACAAAAGCCGAAACAACAAGTTGGGAAAGAATAGCAGTGGAAGAAAAACGAAAAACACACTGCGCAAGAAAGAGCAAAAGGGGAGGAGAGGAAAGAGAAGAGAGAGAAGAGAGCAGAGAGAGAAAGAGAGGAACAAGGAGAAAGTGAATTATTGCCTACACTGGAGGATAAAGAAGTAGGAAGGAGCGGCTGAATGCAAAAACGGCGGCGGGCCCAGCAAAAGAGCAGGAAGAAACGACGGAGCGCCACGCCGCCCCGCGCCCTGCCCACATAGAACTGGGTGAAGTGCAAACTCTTTTGTTACGAATATAATGAGAGCGAAATGAGGCTAACTTTATTACGAGCGCCAATGAAAAAATTGCCTCCTAATTCCAAATGAAATACCACCTAATTTCACACACCGGAGATGTTCACCGTTCTGAACTCTGCCATCTTCGTGCCGGCTCTTTCTCAGAGATCATTCGATTGGGAGCGGAGGAATAAAAACAGAAGGGAGCAGGTGAGGCGCGGGGGTCGCGGAGGAACTGCCTGATAACAGGCTGCTAAAGCGAGCAAAAGCGGAAGAAGGAGAGCGAGGAGGGAAAAGCTTGCTGGTACACAAGTGTACAGCCGTCCGTGAATAAAAGGAATATAAGTTCGACATAGGCAAGAAACGAGGCAAGAGCGAAGGAGAAAGAATGGATGAGAGAGGAAGAGAGTGAGATCCAGGAGAAATGCAGGAATAATGAAAGCCGACGAAGATAAAGGCCGGCTGGAGGGAGATGGGGAGAGAGGTGGAAAGGAGTGGAAGAGTAAGGAGAGAGGGGTTGGAACGAGGGATGCAGTAAGCACAAGGAGACAGGCGACTTTTATTTCAAGGGAGGCTTTAGAGGAAAAAAGCTTGGTGACTGAGGACTAGGAAGTATACGGCCGGATAGATGCGACGAGGACTTGCGATTCTTCCTATCCTTTCACTCTTCAACTTCATTGCTCGACGCTCCTGCCACCCTTTTCGGCACAGCTCTCCTCCCTTCTTAGCTATCCCAGTCTAATACGCCGCTCGCTTTTTCTCTCAGCCTTTCAGCACAAGCGAGAGCAACGACTCATTACCCTTCTGACAATGTGCCCGGCTCGATTGTATCAAAAGTCTAAACACACCGGATTAAATCTAATTACGGGACGCGCAATAAACGGCCCCTCTCATGAATTGGCATTCCTGCTGCGAGCGCGCGTGGTGTTTGGTCGCCGCCGCTGCCGCCGCCGTTTGTTCGAGGGCGCTTTGACAAAAAAAGTGAGAGGCTGGAGGGAAAATTGTGAGATTGCCGAGGGGGTACAATGGCAAAAGGGTACTTTGCTCTCATTTGCCCGCTCGTATTACCGCCGCTGACATCAAACGGAACAATTATCAAGCAGTGCCAAGAGGTCGGAAAAATATTTGACGGTTCCGTCGAATGAAATCGTCAAATGGAAGCTCGCCTGCAATTTGAGATTAACACCGGGCAGCTGTTCTCCTAGTAGAATATTTGTGGATAGTTTTAGAATGTTGGTGCATGACTCCATAATGAAGCAGGCTTGTGAGAGAGGCTGGAAACCACCACCGTCGGCCAGTAGTACAACCCTAATTTTCCACGGCTGCGTTTCTCTACGCTTTCCCTCTAAATAATTCAGATCTAATTTATTTTACTACACCCGCGTGCCCTTGCCCTGGAATACTTTAAAGCGACAATTGTACCCGACCTTAAAGGAGATCGTCTTCGCTTCGGAGGAATTCTCTTGTCCGTCCTTCTTTCTTTTGGTCCTTGCGATGAGAGTCGAAGAAATTTGTGTAATAAGAATTACGTGGTAACGACAATCATTTAATTAATAATTCGGCAGCTCTTTTATAATCGCATTAGCCATTAACAGAGTTGTAATCCAATAGCCACGAATTTCAAGAAATTTAAATCCAACTCTATGCGCGGTATTTGTTCCTAACAAGTTTTCACCGGGCTTTCTACCGTTTTCTTTAATGCGACGGAGAAAAACCGCCAAGCGAGCAATTGGTCAGTCAAGTGGCTTCCGTAATAAAGTTTTCTAGAATAGCATATGGGCAACCTTTTTTTTCTTGAGAAGCATAGGGATCGTCAGTCACTTTGACCTGACGACCGTCATTAAAGTCAGGTAGTATTTAAGGGGTGCGAAAGACGATAAAGACTAGTATTGTATTGTCAATTGCCTTGCAGTTAAGAACGTCATACTTATGAAATCTGGGGACGAAGTGGGAAAGGCTGCATTGCATTCTGGTAAAGAGGACAGTGAGGAACACTTAGACGCCAGTTGCACTAGAATCATCGTGGTGATCGGACGTACATTTTCTTAGCAGTCTCAGTATTTTGACTAACGTATTTTCTCAGTTACAATTTGTTCGCCATCGATTGAATTGACATATATTTGACAGTAATTATACAGCAATATTAGCAGTGGTAAACATTAATTCCAATGTATACGTTTTCGAAATGACTACACACCGCGACATTAATTGTGCAAATCTGCGCGAACGTGGCAAAAGTACTAATTGATTCATCTATCCGTATTACGAATTTATTATTTTAGTTTATTTTATTGATTGCTCGTGTGGCTGGCCGGCTAATTTGTGCCACATAATTTCATAGCGTCATTTGGTCATCCTTACCGGCGCGAGCCTTGATTTCGGCCTGGCATTATAATGATATGCGCCGGCAAATGAAGTAGCCGGAGCGTGTAATACTTAATGACCAGTTACTCGTCAAGTTCATTACCTCTCGGCGCATTCTCGCGCCCTGTTAATTAGACGGGCATTATTGCAGAATTTCGCGAGTACCTAATTAGAGCGCCACGAGTATAATCGTTGCCCGTGGTTATGCGACAATGTGCGCGCGGGCGTTTCATCTGACAGCAGACTCGCCTAACAATCCTGCGGATTGAGTCGGACTCAGTAATCCTTTATTGTTGTTATAAACTAAATTCAAGTGCAGCCCACTGCTGCTAACAATAAGTGGACAGATGCTCCCTAACTAGGCAAACACTTACTTTTATTTTATCCGGTTAAAAATACGGTTACAAATTAGTACGCGACACAACTTTTGGCCATCTATTTTTAATTTATTCGCTACGCTTGGAGTAGAATTATTTTAACCCTTTGCACTCGACGACTTTTTCACCAGCGCGAAATAACTACGATTTGTGGATGTTTGACAGTCAACGTAAAATGGTTTCATACGCAAATTATACAAACATTATATTTCAATTCATATTATGAGTTAGTCATAATATGAATAATAGAATACTAATAATAAACAGTCTTCTATTCTCGAGAGCAAAGGGTTCAACAACGATTTATGTGTCCATGAATAGAGTTCTACGGTGCAGCATTTGTCAGACTTATTATTAGCAATCGGGCTATAATAGAATCAAAATGCGATATCGAGAACCAATTACAAATCGGTTTGGCGGATCATCGTTGCTTATAGCAGAGTCCTGGTGAAGCTATTCCTAAGTGTGTACGCGGTCGCCTAATTTATTCATAGAATAAATAATAAGCCGGGGTTGTAACCGTGACCCGCGGCCCTCTCTCGCTCTCGCTCTCTTTCCCCCTCCTTGGGAATGCGGAGCTTCAATTTAAAGTTGATTTTCAGTTACTATGCGTCGACTGCTTTTCCGCCCCGTTTGGCACCACCCCTGAAGAGACCTCGGCTAATGCCACCGGCTCGATCACAACACGCCAAGCAGCAGAAGCAACAGCCAGCTCTCAACACCGCAGCCGTGCCCGATTTGAACCAGCTGAAAGTTTATAGTAAGGACATTTAACACTTGATCATCCACTATCAAATCTTCAATTAGTCTTATTCGATAAATCGAGGGATTTTTGTCGGTCAAATAGTTGGAAAATGCGTAATTCTCTAGGATTTTTGGTACCACCAATAATAGTATTCGAGTGAAATTTGCCAGAGTTGTTATTCATACTTTGTACTTTGTTCGTGGTTTTTCGTGCTATAAAGGTCTTTTAATACTAAATTTGTAATATCAGTAGATGGCAAATTGGTTTCGGTTGATATAATTTTATTTTACCGCTCATAAATTCTCGTGTCAGTTCTCCTAAAATTTCAATTAGCATACATCACTCCCTTTTCCTATATCGAACATACTAAATTGAATTGAGCTGACAGAACGTTGAAGAATGTAGAGAAGGGTCGGGTTTTGCCCCTAAGGGGACACTTTTTCTTGGGGTGGATGGTACGGCCAGCACGGAACACTCTAATTATCTTAATGTAGGAAGCGGCAATAAGTAAAAATGTGCAAACTCGTAGCAACAGACGTAATATGAAAAACAGCTCTGGCTATCTTTTCAATTCGTGACATAATTTACCGAGCAACGAAACAAGCTGTAATAACGAGAGAAATAAATTGTACACTAAATCCATTGATATTAGAATTTGTATTGTTATATAAACGAGTTAGTATTGAGAGTGATCTTTCTTATTGCAGGCAACCCGGACATACTGATCTGCGGCAACTGCCGGGAGATGTTCACGGACTTGGGCGAGCTGCTCGAGCACAAGCGGAACTATTGCAAGCTGCGGTTCACATGTAAATGTCACACCTTCAACGGAACCGCACCAAGTATGTACTCGAGAGAAAGTTTAGTGGCAGAGCAAGCCCCGTTACCATACCCTTCCGGTATGTAAACGCGCGTCTTCAGAAGCGATCGAGTGCTCCTCGAGCGAAAGCCGCCTCCCGCGAATTCCGGCCTCTCCGGCCTTTTCAGGAATTTTTCAATAAAGTGCCACTTGCCATTGTCAGGCTGCGCTCCTCTTGAAATAGAACCGAGTGCTTCTCATACTTTAATAAGCGCCGCTACACGCGGCGAAAGTGATGGGGATATTGCTGTTGATGGGGAGGACTAGAAAACACCTCGTTATATCTACTTCAATCCTGCTTTATTAAAGTAGTTTGTTCTCTCAGATGGGGCATGCAACATCTAGAAAGAATGATCGCTTCGAAAGACTTTGATCGGGGAATTCGTAATTTCGCTTTAAATTAAAAACTATTGATCTAGCAATGCCGATATTTCTATCAGTACATAGTAAATTGGTACCAGTTGATAATAATTAAAAATTCGGTTAGCATAGTTACACTAGTTTCTTACACAGGACATATCTAACTTATAGATAGGGCATTTTTAATACAAGAAATATAATTTGTAAAACACAAAGACTAGTTGAAAAATGCAAGAAAGAGATAGGCTAGGTGGGGCTTGCACTCTGCGAAGGTAAAATTAGAATCCAGCTGAGACACAACCGCGTAAATTCAAGTAGGGGTTTGACGCTATCCTCATTAAGAAGTCTGTTTTCTGGCATTTTGACAGGAGACGCCACGACAGCTCTACTTTGCGTGCTCTGCAAAGTCTCTTTCCCCTCGGCCTGGGAACTGATGGTCCACGCTCAGGCCGCTCACATGATCAACATTTACGAGCTGGGCACACGACCGCAGAGCCCCAGGACGGCGCCCAGCCCGCCACAGAGTCCGAGCCAGCATCCCAAGGAGTCATCACCATCTCCTCAGGATTTTCCGGTACATATCTTGCAACACCTAGCCTCTTAAACTTTCCCTCGAATACACCGTCGCTTTCGCCATTCTAGTATAAATATTTAAGGTAGTTGTGTCGAGCAGCAGTTTTCTGTAGATTTTTTGTAAATTTTGACAGAACGATCTGTCAGTTAGTCTCATTAACCATTTTAACGCCTCAATCTTTCTGTAGAATCATATGAAAAACTGTCCCGCGTTTCATAAATATTTTACGAATGCACACAAATTTTTGCGAAATTTTTTTTGCCATCTCGTTTTGGCATAACATAGTTAATAAAACTAAAAGTTTCGAGAGACTCGTTGACTGTAACCACGCTGAGTGGCTTTTGGATATTATAGTACTGACACAACTACCTTAATCATATAGAAAAGGAGATATTCATTAATCGTAAACGTAACTCGCTCGAATTCACTTGTGCTTCTGTCAATTCAATTTTCTCTAATTCTATTACAATAGATTAGTATAAAAAAGTTTATTTCCAAATTCAAATAAGAGTTGGAGAGACGACTATAAAACAACTATTTTGGTAAACTGGGGCATCTGTATTCGTAGCTTGGTTCGGCTATCGTGAAAAAGCATCGTAAAGCATTAAGTAGCTATCAATGACGTTGCCACGTTATCCGAATCCGACGGATTACGAGGTCAGCCACGGGGATGAGGATAAAGGCTTTGCAGTAGCAGTAGGGGAACTCGTATATCCTTAAGATTTCGGAGCCCCGTGACCCAAATACAAACGCGCAGTCCAACCGGCGGACTGACAAGCAGAGTTTTCCATTCAGGCACTGATGTGGGCTGCGAAATCTTCTGTTACGTTTCTCACCTGCCCGTAGCCTTTCTCACTCGATGTCCGATAACGTGGCTGCCTCGCCAGAAAGATTTATGGCTTCGTTGGGCGAATCTCGTAGGATGGGGTGATGCCGAGTTGGTAGAAGGTAGAAGCAGAGAGCCGATCTATTATCTCAACCAAATTGCAGCTTAGCTACGGCCGCGCTCAAAGGCTGCTGCCTTCCTGATACGCGAAACAGTAATTAACATCTCGCATTGAAATTGCCCTCAATCATCTTGCACGGGAAAACAGGGGACTTGAAATTATTTCGCCAATTTACGTCTCGGTTCCCTTTTTACGGAAATCCCTCACTCACAAAGGAAGTGGGTGAAAGGGGCGGGGGAGGCGGGGGCGCCGACGGGAATTCGAAAGAAAGGGTGAAGTAACTGGGACGTAATTATAAGGGTTTCTTAAGCACCCCGAGGGCAGAGGTTGTGTGCTTTCCTCCGGCTCCAATGTAAACTCGACGCGATGTTTAGGTCGGAAAGAGGTCGACGTATAAAGGAAGCACGGGAAACGAGACGAAACTTAAATCAGGACTGGGAAAAGTCAGGGGATAATCTTGGTATTTCTGATATGACATTTGCATCTTGTAGTGTACAACTTTTGCGGGCGAGAATTTTATTAGTAATTATCTGGTTTCAAATCCTTTGTCATTGTAAAATTCACACAACTTACAAGATTTATGCTTTACATTTGTTTCGAATTAAATTCTTGAAAACTCGTTTAAAAATTGGAGGATAAAAATATCTGAAAAGTCACTTCAGTTTATTATTGAACTGCGATCGTGTTGTTATATCGATAGTACATAGTAGAAGCCTGGATTTGGCAGGGCGGCAAAGTTCACTGCCAGGAACAATGCAACGCAATTTGAGCAGCTTGAGCTTTCTACCAGGTCGGCGGGGAGCAAAAAGGAATAACTCGTAATATCGGCGACGCGTCGGGTTCGTTGCTTAAGACAAGGTATCCATGGGGGGCGAAAGAGAGAAACCCTGTCGGCGACGGGAAAGACGTGCCAACGTAGAAAAATATTACTTCATCATACGTTTCTCTGTCGAGATGTCAAGAGCAGGGTTAGACTGCGTGGAATCGACATCTTCGGCACGGTCATTCAGCTGCCCGCTCGCCCTTTCTCTCATTTTTACTATCCGATTCTTCCGATATTTCGACTTGTCTTTCCTCACCCTTTCTTTCTAGTACTATAATCGACGCGCGTCAGAAACTCTCGTGATACAGGCAGAATTCAGTTACACATTTCGATAAAATCAAGCTACTCGTATTTGCCAATTTAGTTTAGCAAGTCAATTGTAGATATTTATTTCGTACTTTGAGATAATTCTACTTTGTTCTCTTAGTCAATGCGAGCGTGATTTCGGTGTTTCGAAATTGCATTACGGGTCGAACTATACGAGGGCATTTCCGAAATTTGCCGAAAGGAGCATCAATTAGGCTAGCAATCTCTGGAAAGCCCATCAGTATGCGGTGTCTAAGCAGCGACACTAACATCGATCGAAGGAGTTGATTAACAAACAAGGCGAAAGCGATGGGTGTTGCGGTGGCCAATCGATCAGGCATTGGTGGGTCGCGCGAGGGCTGAGGGGTCCGGGGAGGTGCATTATGGATAATGAGTTGTTTGAACATGTCACCGGGCGACAGGAAATCAAAGCGTCCGAGTGCGAGGAGCGCGCTGAGGAGGAGGATCTCGATGGACACGAGTTAATACCGTCCCCTGACAGTGGCAAGTCGACGGACAACGAGGTGGCTCTGTCGCCGATTAAAATACGATCGGACGTGAATGGACTCGATCACGAGGACTGCGACGAATTGATCCACGTGGGGAACACAGCGCAGGCTTGTATCATGCACGCTCTCAGCATTGTAAGTATACTAGATCTTGTCGCATCCATCATCTCAACCACGCGGACCTCAGAATCTTGTAGGGAATCCTCCTGTTGTGCTCACTATATCCTTACATCTTGATTCCACTTGATTTGTCACAGGGAAGAGGAAATCTATACTAGCCATCGGAGCATATCTTTATTGCGTTTCCTGGAGCACTGTATTTTTCCTTATAGTACTTCTAAGTTTTCCATGTTTTCCTTATCGTTAAATATTTATTGTGTTTCGGCATATAGAATGCTTCTTATCCTAGTGCAATTCACTCGCTTTTGTATTTGTGTAAAAGATTTATAAGTCGTTTATTGAGAAATATTTAATTTCTATTGATTGTATTAGTACGACACAGATTTTAGATTTCGCGCTACATTTCTTGCAAGAAAGTCCTAGAAATCCTAGAAGTAAGGTTTTCCAGTAACACGTGAGACTAAAGGTTCTTCAGAAAAAGTAGGATACCGTAATGACTGCCACCATTTCCATGCACATTGACTAAAGTACTGAGTATTGCCATTTTGGAGCGCAAATGTGTTTCATGCTACGTTAATGCAACATTATCGACATTAAACGACTCTATCCCAAGAACTATGCGGTCTCGGGGACGTGTAACATTTTTCGAGGTATGTACAGGGTGATTCACTTGCCTTTGAATCAGAACTCTCCTAGCCCTTATTTTTTTGGTGGACTTCCCGACATTTTCCAAGGCTGAAATTTTGTAGAAAGTGTTTTTTTGCGTCGAGGAGAAAGTAGAAAAAATTCCAGAGCCCTAGCTCAAAATTCATTTTTTCGCAAATTTTTTAAGGCATACCCCTTCAAAAATTTTCGATTTTTCGAAGGTTCTGGGACCGGGACGAACGCTTGATTTTTCGATTGCTCGTGTCTCAAAACGGATAAAAAACATAAATGTTGTGGGGGAAATGCCGGAATTCTATCTAAAACAGGTGGAAAACCGATCTGGAATATTTCATTTCAATGGTTTTTACCATGTTTTTTATACTTCCCGACCTTTCCCGGGGCTGAAATTTTGTAGAAAGTGTTTTTTTGCGTCGAGGAGAAAGTAGAAAAAATTCCAGAGCCCTAGCTCAAAATTCATTTTTTCGCAAATTTTTTAAGGCATACCCCTTCAAAAATTTTCGATTTTTCGAAGGTCTTGGGACCGGAACGAACGCTTGATTTTTCGATTGCTCGTGTCTCAAAACGGAAAAAAAACATAAATGTTGTGGGGGAAATGCCGGAATTCTGCCTAAAACATGTGGAAAACCGATCTTGAAAAATTGATTTCGATGGTTTTCCCCGTGTTTTTGGTACTTCTCGACCTTTCCCGGGGCCGAAATTTGGTAGGTAATGTTTTTTTGCGCCAAGGAAGATACCATAAAAATTCCAGAGCCCTAGCTCAAAATTTTTTTTTCCCCATATTTTTGGCCACCGAAAATATCCCATTTTTGGTGGTGATTCAAAGGCAAGTGACTCACCCTGTACAAACCATGCTAATGAATGCAAAATGCTCTTTCTTTTCACAAAAACTAATGTTCGAAACAGTTTCGTATCTGCCTTCGTGCGAACTGTAGTTTCAGTTTCTCTATTATCCCATTATCTTTTAGAAAAAAGTAGTGCGTCACGCGAAGTCGCGCCGCGTTCGGTGTAGTTCATTTTCACGCTTAGCATCAATCGCACCACCACGACACGGAGCACGGCAGACGGGTAACTCGAGTGAGGCGGAGCGTCGGGACGTCGCCAAGGAAACTTCAGTAGTTAAGCGCGCCTAGTCGCGATTATAAATGTAACAACCGTTAGAGACGGCGACGAGAACAACGTTCCGACGAGGCAGGGTGAGAGAGGGACAGGGGGGGAACTGGATAGTGAGAGCGGCTGGTATGCAGCAAGAGAGTGAAGGGCTCAAGAGTACACGAGACAGAGAAGGAGCGGGTGAATTTCGCATTGCAGCACGCGTCACGTATGGAGTTTACTAATTTTACATTGCGAGTAGCAGACCGGCGCGCAGTTATTCGGTTGCTATACTGGAAGGTTAGCATGTACGCTGTCGTAACGGCATCGAAGAGTTGCAGATAGTAGATCTAGAAGCAACGACAGGAACGACAAGTCGTTCAGTAGCGAACGATTGTAAGACAAGGTTTGCTTGCTCGTTGCAGGACTCGTCCTTGGAGCTGAACTCCGACACGAACTCGAGGGGAAGTTCCGGCCCGGTCATGGCGTTGACTAATGGATCTCTCTCCGCGAAGGAATAAGCCCTGGGATATTCGCTTGCTCGCTGCGGTGCCGGACGGACGAAGAAGCTCTCGAGTGAAACGAAGAATTAGTCATCGGGACGCGACGGTCTCGCTTCCGGCGTGTATGTGTCGATCAGTGCACCTGCACTCGCGGATCGGACCCCGTGCCCGAGGCGCCACACCAACGAGACATATCGATCTCCTTTAAGGATATAAAACACATACACGCACGATACACGTACACGTCGATACCTGTATTCCCATGCAGGGAGACGCAAGACAGACAGCTACATATACTACACACGTACTACAGGTACACACCCATATCTGTATATAGCTTAAATGCCTAACAAATAATTCAGGGTCGTCTCATGCCAGTACTGGGACCTATTTTGGCGAACGTTCAGTATTGACGGGCTGCTTCGGGCATACAGTCGTGCTGCCAGGACTTCGCCAGCGGTGACACATATTTAAAGCGTTTTGCCTATCACCCTCTTCGTTTGTCGGCTATTAGACACTGGTCGTACCTTTGATTGGCCCGTTATTACAGGCGCGGCGTTCGTTCGAACGAAATATTGATTCTTTCGCGGAGATTAAAGAGAGGTAGCGGGGACAGAGCGTCGATATCAGAGTTCTGGATGAAATACTTGGCATTGATATTGACGAAGAGTGAACGTAGTGTAGGTCTGTTCGAGATAGCATAGGTTGCAACTAGAAATCATGGTCCTGTCTGTGATATAAAATATCTTTCTGAAACTATTATCGCAGCCTGCGGATTCTTTCTGCAGGTAAAGTAAGTCAAACCTGGGAGAATTTACTATTGAACCGAAACTTTTCTTGATTAGTTTTTGTTGGTCACCAAGATCCTAGCTTTTGCATTGGAACATAGAAAGAGATACACAGTTGTTTAGTCGTATTGTGAAACAATAGCCCGGACCGTCCGTTAACAGTAGCTTCTTAGATAACACCGATAAAACATCCGGGAAAAGCTAGGAAAATCAGAAATAAATGGTAGGCGCGATGTAAATAGAGCTTCCTCCTTTTGGTGATCCATCTTATCTGTCGTTAAGTCGATGACCCATCATTTGGTTATCATGAATGGAGGAAGACAGTGACTTATTAGGTGTCCTTTACGAAAGACGAGTGTGTAAGCAAAACGCTTCAAATTCTCACACAGTTGTCGACTCCTTGCGAGCGCACGTGTGCGCGCAAGATACATTCGAAGCTCATCAATGCATGTTGGCCGAATGGAGCTGATTGCGTGCTGGGCTGACAGCCACGATGAATTAGGATAACTTTGCGATCCGAGTGTGCACTAGCCAAAAGAGCGAATGACGTTGACAGGGCATAATCGTGAAAGCGTTTATTTCGGCGACACGTATACCCGCACTGGTAACTTACTTTCGGTAGCGCTGAAAACACGGTACACACGTGAGAATACGAGACGAAGGGTATGTACCGAATACTACTCACAGTAGACATACACGCTCCACCCGTAGAGGCGAGATCGTGAAGTATAGATGGAGAGCTATCGATAGGTTTTAGCATATCAAACGTGTATTTTTGATGACGCACGAGTGCTTTTCTCCGATCAGAAAGGATCAGTCGAAGAGTCAAGCATTGTCCAATTTAGCATACATAGAAAAACGTGTACCGTGCTGACAGACAGAAGTGACTCTTGGTCCAACGATAATCTAAAGTCCGTAAGTCCAATTTCAGTTCATGCATACTTAATTAACTCCGTCGAATGTAAAGAGTAAGAATACTTGCATGAGTTTAATTTCTTATCAAGATTCAGGTCCCAAGACTCAGAATTGGTCAAGGATTTCATGGCTTTAGTTTGCGACTTGGATGCAAATTTAATGTCTTATTCAAATCTCAGAATAAAGAGCCAGGGTTACTCAAGGGTTTCATAGGTTTCGTTTCCTACCGGTTCAGCACCACTTAGTAGTTTTGGATAAAAGACATTCAATGAGCGGGAGACCGTCGAGTGATCGGTAGCATTTTGATCGCGCGTCCCACCCGCGGCATACAAAACATCGTCAATCGGAGCGAGAGTGGCCACTGATGAGGGAGTTTCTGCACGCGCGCTCGAAGTCGAGTCAACTTTCGGACGTCATTATCGCTGGACCACGTAGCGCACAGGGCCGGCGGGCAAGCGTCCTGAATATTCAGAGCTGAAATGTCGCGCGCGCGCGCGTCTCCAGTCTTCATATCCCAGAGACGAGACCGAGCAGAACGGTTGCATCGAGCACATGAACGATAGTTTCGATCGTCGACAGAATTCGAGGGAGATTGGTGGCTGATAGAAGCTGTGACTGTACAGATCTCTGAGCCTCACTGGTTGTCTTTCATCAACTCGCTGTCTTCTACTCCAGTTATTATCACGCTTGAAAAATACTTCCATTCGTCCAATCCGCTTCCTAAGGTATCTTTAACTCCAGCATAATTAAATGCAATCAAAATTACCTCACGCTTTGAAGAAGTTTCGACGAAGGGGATTCAGAAGTTAATGGAGGGGGGTTCGGACATGCACTCAGTTTCAAAAATCACTCAAGAACGAGGCAGCCAGTTGGTTCAGAGTTAGCAACGGAGTCGGACGCTTAAAGATCACAGAGTCAAGAAAACATAGCATTGGAGAACTTCAACATTTGTACTAAGAGTGCAGAGAGTTAACGAGTAGAGCTTTACTTGTAAGTACTTAATGAGAGAAAGAACTTCCCGAGGGAAGAAGGAGTACAGGATTATCTTTACTTTCTTCCAGCATCGACCGTGCGCCGATCAGCTATGGCAGGTTTTATTTAGGATATTTATTTTAGAACTTATTTAACTATTTAATTGTTTCAATGATTCGTCGTTTGTTACTGTAGATATCAGAGTTGATTGTTGTTGTTTAGTGCTTCTCTCGAGCATCGAGCTTTACTACTACTATTATTATTATTATTATTATATCGTCTACAATATATTAATTATGTCAACTGCAGTACGAGGCGCGCAGCATACCGCATATATTACAACTGTATCGCAGTTTCACCGAACTATTTACTCTTATAATAGCATGGGTGGGCATATTACAATTACCCTCTGATTTGCATAATTTATTCTGGGTATATTCATTGTTACAATATTCTAGTAGTCGAGCTTTCACGGTGCAGCTGATGAGACGAGAGGGCGAAAGAGGGAGAGAGAGTGAAGATGTACAAGTGTTGCGTCGCACGGACTCCGTGTAACATCCATTTGCGTGAGTGCTTGCTACGTATTCACGATCTGTTTGAGGGGGGTTGCCAGGTGTTAGTAGAAAACTTGGAAATACACTAGAAAACGTCCTGATAAATTGCAGCTTTAATTATAGCGTTAATCTCTTAATCATATAATTATTTTTCATTGAGAATACTTCAAGAACTATTCTACACAACTAATGTCTCGATATTTGGTTTCTTACATTTGTCTAAATATAGAGAACATGAAATTGTTTAAGAAATACATCTACTCAATTGGTTGGCAACCTTCCGTTCGAATCGTACAATAGAAGGCTTAGTGTGCGTACTATATCGATAAGGGATTCATCCACACCCACAGTCACCCACACTCATACGATCATTATTGTACACATGCGCTACTTGTATATTTTACTATTATTTAATCGTCAACATATAACGTACACTCATACGTACATACCTATATTTTTACTATTCGACTAAATAGGAAGTATCTGTGCTGCTTGATCGCTATAAGTGTTCGCACGGTTTGGATCGCAAGGAATGCGAGAGTTACGGAAGAGATGTATTCGCACGTTCTGCGTGAAAGCGAAAGATAGAGAGAGAGAGAGAGACAGTGAGAGTGTACGAGTATGTGTGAACATTAATTCGGCAGCCCTAGGGAAACGTACGCGAATTGTCCGTCTATTCTTCAATTTTAAATGTATCGTACCCGTACGCATAATGTTCGGACATTTTACCACGTATCGATATAACCCCTCCCCACTCAGCGTATCTCGATTGCCACCACCACCACCATCAGAGTATCATCATGGAGTTTTAAAGGTCTCACGATGACAATCCTCTCTTACTCATTCGTCAGGGCGGCAAAAGAATGCACGCGCGTTTAACGAAGATTCGCATCGCGTACTTGCAAACGCGGTAAATTCTTCCTTCGATATCTGACTTGATGAACTTTGATGCAAATCCGAGGAAAAGTTGATGAAAAACTTCATCGAGCTGCGTTGTATACAGGAAGAGTTAAGCTTAACTCAAGATGCATCAAAATCCATTAAAGACTATAAATCCTCGTTCGATTAAGGAAATCCGTGACAGTGCTTTTCCGAGACATCGTGCGAACTTCACCTCGACGGGGATCATCCCCTATGAACATATCCCCTCCCCCCCATGCACCTCGCCCCATAGCGAGCCTATAATCATTCGAGTCTCCGGCACTTCGTAATTGCACATGCTGTTTGCGTTGATCCGCCGCCCTACTTCGCTCCAATGCTTTTTCATTAATTGGATTAGCCTTTCGTAAGACGAGACTCTGGATGATCGCTTAATTTCCAGTATTGTAAAACTCGATAGCCAGAGGAGGCATTGCCGATTGAATATTTTCTATGAAATTTTCTTGGACACCTGGCATTTTCCTAGAAGCCCTTTCCCAAGAAGCACTGGAACAAATGAGCCACAACGGGTGTCCGAGAGAGATCCTCTAGTCATTTGCACGGTCAGTGACTGTCTGACCGCATTTGAGATCCATCGCGCGAGGAGAATGAATAATTGCGGGCGAGTTACGAAGCGGCGCGACCCTTTTTAGCGATGTCTAGATTAAGCTACCTTAATCGTTTATTAAAGGTCATATTCCCCCAATGATCTGTATAGTTTAAACCCTTCACTGTTGTAACTCTTTCGGAAGACGCGACAAGTGTCATTATTCAAAACGATTCACATTGTCCGGCACGAGGCGGTATGATATGATAGAAACAATTACGTGGTTGTAACTTATTTACGTTTAAACTTTGCAATATTATTGGATGGCAAGATTCACGAATCAAACTCAAGAATAACACAGAGCAACATACAGCAAGTGTACCTTTTGATAGCTTTGAGTTATTGGGTGCCATTTATACTTTGTTTTATGTAGACGATATCGGTACAATGTGAAGCGTCCTTTAGCCGGCAGGAGAAGGGGAAACTTGTATGAGTTAAAAGAAGGATTCGACGCCTTGGACGCTTGTCTTCTTCCTGCGTTCTCTTCTCCATGTACGAGATTGGAAGATACACACATACACACACCTGTCGTCTACGTTACGTTACTGCTAGATCCTAGAGTCAAGAGTTATTTGTTCATAGTCCTATATATATATTATATATATAAACAATGTTTTATGGATCATTATTATCTAAATAAAATATAATACGTCTTTTAAAGGGGGGGTTCTTTATTCCGTAGGGGTAGGGTAGTCCTGCTAGTAGTTTGCCATGATAATGTAAGGTAAGCTAGTAACTTGTATATACTGTCGTAAAATTCTATGTATAATACATATACTTATTGTATAGTATAATTACAGTCATTGAATTTCACAGTAGTTCAGCTGATACTAGCATGTTACATTATCAATATATTGGACAGTATATTATAGATACTTTAGCATATAACTGCATACACTAAATAACTATGTATATTTAGTTTACTTAATTTGTATATTACGATAGCGGACTGTACATATTGCAGCTGGAAATAATCAAAGTTGTGGGGAAAGCCTATACATATTTCATACTGTGTTATCCTTGCGGGCGGCACCTCTGGAATTAGCACAAGGTAAACAGGTATAAAACGCAGATTCCCGAGTCTGCGCGACGGCGGCAACAGCAGCAGCAGCTGGTATCTGAAAATGTGCGGCGCACGAGTAGCCGGAGAATTTTCAGGGAAACACTGGCCCAATTACGAGAAAGGCCGCGAAAGGGTCTGCTCGGGCCATTTCGAGCATTGTTCTAACGCCACAGGCGCTCTAGGAAAAAACAGGCGTCATTCGAGTCAACAACGATTGCAGGGCTGTTTAGGCCTCTCGGCGGCGGCGGCGGCGGCGCTCGTACGCCAGCCGGATAGACGACTCGGCAGTAGTGGCTCGTTACACAAAAATTTCACGAGCCAGTGGTCGGCAGGCTGGAACGAGCCCTCGTCTCTTGGCTCGAGTCCGCGGCTAATGAGTCCGTTGTTTCTCCAATTAGAGCACGCACCGAGGGAAACGTTAGAAATAAGCTTGAGGAAGGAAAGAGCGAGCCCAGTCCACTTGCTGCGCCTCTACGTGCTAAGTGTTCCACCCTCTCGAGAGCAACCAAATCCTCGAGGCCACCCTTCTTCCATATTCTTTCATTTCCCTCGCTTACCGCCCTCTCTTTCCGCAGCTTTCTCTTCTTTCCACCACCCACCCCCCACCCCAGTCGCTCTTCTCTCAGACCCCCTTAACAATCTCGAGCCCCCAAAGGCCCCTTCAGTCAGCTTTTCGGTGAGCCTTCGGAGCGCGGATCTACGCGGAAAATTTTTGAGTACCCACCCATCCCTTCCGAAGCCTGCCCCGCCCCCTCCCTCCCTTTGTATGGGAAGGGTGTTGCGCCGGCGAACAATAGCTCGGGTTCGCTTATACGCTTGGGTGACAAGCAATGCACCTTTCACGGTCGGATTTTTTTTCGCCGGCCCTGCCGACAAACGGGCCTCTCGCTCATTTCACTGGCGACCCGATAATTTTCCTGATGCCTTTGCTCGGCTAAGAAATGCCACGTGCTTTTAATGAAAGGTCGCATGAATAACTGACCCGTGAATGACGAATACTCGACGTCCCTCTTTATCCTTTCTCTACTCACAACCGGTGCAGTACGGTTTCCGCTGGTTTATTTCATTTGTATAGTAATAACCGGTTCAGTTGAAGTAGTGGCGGTAGAATGAAAGTGGGAGAAACGGGCAAAGGGAAAAGCGAATAATTGGGAAAGAGCGGGACTTGCAGTATTGCTGTTATTGGTCTTTTTAATTACTCTTTCGTCGTCAGAAAGTATTTACAATGGTCGCTTAAATTATGCGTTAACTTATGGGTAGAGCAGGTACATATTGAGCGTGATTTATTGTCAGACGTCAAGGGTAGCCGGCCGATTGTATTTGGAGTTCACGTGTTTGTGGATGACCTTAACCGCCTCGAAGGTTTCTTGCCCGACGGGGATGATTTCCTTCGGTGGTAGAATGAAACCATAGATTCCTCCTGGCAGTTCATAAGTGTACGCCAAGTCGGCACCACCACCAGCCATCGCCCAGTCGTCACTTCCTCCCGAAGATGGATCTAAACATTTTCAAGTTACAAATCGCGATCAATTCTAATTCAGTACGAAGTACAATCTTGAAGTTAAAATAATATTTCTGTGCTTACAGAGTTCATTGGCAGACGTTCCAAAAGTGTATTCAGTCTTTCTGACAGCTTGAATTGCTTTGGCACACTCGGAAGCAAGTTGACGCTAAAAATTTCGGGGGAAATTAATTGTTATTGAATATCAAGTAGTGTCAATCAGTTCAGTGATCGAAACTTACGAGTTCCTTTTCGTTAGCTGGCAGATCGTTGGTGTAGCCCCAAGGATACAAAATGTACTGCGAAAAAGAAATAATAAGAGATTAGATTATTCGGTAATTACGAAGGAAAAAGTGTAGTGATTTAGTGATAATTACTTGTCCGTAAGAGTGCAGTGTCATGTACAGTTTGATTGCTCCCTTCTTTGATACTATAAAGTTCTGGACAGCTTGAACCTCAGGCTCGGAAGCTGGTTTCGGTCCAGCATACGTGTCACTGCAAGGATTCGATGAGGATCCGATTGCTATAAAAATTTCGATAAATTCGTAGTAAAGAATGCCGTACATTTTGTATCCTATAATTATCTTCGTAACGAGAGAGTTGTCAGAGTAAATTAATAGTTTTGAACTGGTTGAAGTGAGGAAACTAGAAAGAGCAACAAAAGATTGACGTTCAAGAATAGAAGAGATGGATGTCAAGAACGCCCGGCATCTAAAGTCTCGAGTATTATGCGTGAAACTGCAGTAATACTTGTCTCGCGTGTGTAATGCATTTGCTACGCTAGATTTAGCTTTCAAGCTTGGAATGACCTTTATCGCATACGACATAACTTCGCAGTTGTTGCGCGAACTGCTCGGCACTAGTTTCGCGAGATATAATCCGCCGTCTCACGGAAAAGAAAGCAAGGTGTATACAGTGCATACACGCGCTGGCGCGCGGGCTAGTAAATTCGGAACGGGATAGTAGAACTAACTAAGCAGAAAACGAGACAGGCAGAGCGACGAACTTTAGTATGGATTTGGAACTCGTGGAGTGTGGATGTGTGAGGGAAAACGCGTCAGAAATTTGCTGGTAGTTGCACATGAGTAAAACAGCTGTCGTAATTTTTCAACTTCGACTTTTTGAATTAATTTCATTGTATCGAATTTTATAGTATATTTGATATTAGTTTAAAGACTTTCATCTTAGCCTTTTATTTTTATTGACTCGAAAAATTCGTTTTCATTTTTATAGTAGTTTGGACGTCTAATTTTTCAAAATTTATTTTACTTGATGCCTGAATAACATTCGCATTAGTTACTAGCTATTAGTAGACATTAGGTAACGTGAAAAGAATGTGCTCGGCTGACGTCCGTAAAAGTCGAGTATTTGCAACAACCAGCATTTCAAAACAATCGGTCGCCACTGAAAAGAAGCACGATTCAATTGCTCGCTATTGAAACTTTTAAAAGTTAAACATTATATCGCGTTTATTCTTCTGGCAAATAACTTTCTAGAACGTTCGCGTCAGCTAGATTGAGGTTTAATAAATTTAATCAACCTAGCAAGTTTTAACGTTTCGCGTATTTTATAATTTTCTTCGTGCTCGCGCAAACTTTTATTTTCCAAGGAGAAACTTTCCTGTGTCGATGCACCGCGCGTTGAAGTTTTCATATTTTGGTTCTCTTATATTTTGATTTCAGTATTATTGTTTCGTGCTCGCGAGATTAAAATTGGATTGACACAGTTTCTTGTCGCGTCAATCATTAACTTTATCGAATTCACTCGAGTGTGTTTGATAAAAGGGATTTCATGCGATTTACGTGCTTCTGATTGCTCCGATAAACTCGATTGATTGCTTGATTCGATTGATAAGAAAGAATGACCCACGCATTTGGAGTTTGTCGTCGGCGTTTAAATTGTTTTTCCTTTTATCTCGATCATCTTAGATTGCAAAAGCGCTCGGAATTTCCCGAATCATGTTACGTGCTTGTATGCAGACAACTTACTCATCCACTCCATGTCGAAGTTCCGATTTCCGTCAACTCCACGGCACCTTGATCCTCCGTTAGTAGAGCGTGTTTTCCTCCACAATCGATTCTAAACCAAATCAATTACCAAAGAATAATAAGTACCTTCAAACATGTCGCGTTCGATTAGAGTTTCTATTAATATCCAAATTTTCTTGATAGAATCTTAGTTAACTTTTCACTGTCAATAATCCTTTTTCATTAACCCTTTGTAACTCCATATAACTTTGCCAACTAATTTCTTCATAGACTTCATTTCTATCGAGCCCGGTACAATTCTTTTTCCACGATTTCCCACGAGTTTTCGTTATTTCTCCTAGGCATATCCACTGTTTCCCATAGTTTTTCTAGTACTTCCTCTTTCGATATGGGAGGCCTTGGGCAATATATTCCAATATAAAATCGAGCGCGGGTGCGCGGCAAAAAAATAGCTTTATAGAGAAGTTAGGATAGAGAGAGAGAGAAAAAGAGTTGTTGGGGCGCGTCTATGCGATGGAGTGTCGATGCAATTAGTATCGTTCAACTTGATTACCCCGGCGCTGGAGTGGGTGAACTGGTAGCCATCAGGGTTGATGAGAGGCAGGATGTACCAGTCGACGTTTTGTATGAGATGGTTGTTGGTCTTGTTGGCGACTAGTTGATCAATGATGTAAAGCGCGGTGGCGGACGCGATCCATTCGCGAGCGTGGATGCCGGCGTCGATAAAAACCGCTGGCTTATTTTTGCCGGGCGTCGAAAGCTTGAGGCCCTTGAGTGCGCGTCCCTCCGTAGACAAGCCGATATTGATCAGCTCGGCCACCTCGCCGTGACTCCGAACGATGTACTCGAGATAATTGATGATCTGCCGAATTGAATTGATACCATTAAGTCGACTCGCCACCTCGAATAAACTCAATCCAGCCAGGTGCTTTCGCCGCCGACAATTAGTCGAGTGGCGCGCCGCGCCGCGCCGCCTCCCTGTCAGACATTTGCCGCAATAAAGAGAGTCTCTCGCTGCATTCTAATTAGAGTGGCGATCAGAAAGATGGCAGACTCGCTGACACATTTCGAGAATATTAATTCGAGTTTTTCGTATTTATTTCTGGTATTCAGGAATTGCCTGACTCTGGAAATAAAGACATTTAGTTTTGGAAGACTCTTTGTAGATTATATCCGAGTTCTCTTATTCCAGGAGTTATTATTATTCTTCAGTTTATAGAGCTCTCGTGACTAAGTGTTCTGCAGAGTTTGTAGTATTCTCTACTCTCATTTTTCAAGTACTTTCCATTGTTATAATAGAGTCGAGGTTTATTATATTTTTCATAGAAGAGCTGCCTGCTTTTTTTTACTACTCACTTCGTCATATTGCGGATAGAAAGTGAAAGACAACTTTCCAGTGGGATCATTGCTGCGCACGATACTCTCCACCCTTCGTTCGACTTGTTGCGCGATGTAGTCTTCGATCACGACGTCCTTCACATTCTCTTGCGAGACCAGAAAAGAAATGCTGTGTGCGTCCAGGAATTTCTTGAACAGTCCTACTTCGTCAGCTGTGACGAGCACTTCCACCAGGTTTCGAGAGAATCGTGTAAAGTCAAAGCCAGGCACGCCTTCGTAACTTTTCACCAAAGCCAGTTTTTCCTCCGTGTCGCAGAAAATCACCAAGCTCTGCATTCTATGGGCACAGTTTCTTATTAATATCTTGTCTTCTGTATCTTTTTCTCATTCTCGAGACAGGATAATTTCCATTGATATTAATCGATTATTGATTGAAAATTGACGGATGAACAAAGCATGTAATTACACAAGTGGTGAGGAAATCTCATTTGCGTGGTTCATGGAATTATTGATTAATAAGTATTCCTATGAATTATCATCGAATCGTTAATCAAACTATTAGGAAGAACTAGAAATGTTTAGATGTCGATATTAATTTACAAGTAGCAGAATGCTTTTCTTTCCTCTCTTTTTTCTTTTGATTGCTGAATCTCGAAACTTACCCTTCCAATTCTGGCAATTGTTCCTCATCCTCGAAGCAGGAAACGGCGACGATGACCGCCGCGAGGTAGAAAAGCACACGCATGATCGAATCGGGTGCAACAAACTCCCTATTGAGATTGTCGGTTTCATATATAGTGGCGCGAGCGGATATCAGGTAGCTTTCACCCAAAAGATAACTCTGCGATAAAGAAGCCAGGAATCTTCAGATTAGCTGTCAGGAATCGCTGAAACGCAGCCGAAGCGTGTGCGCCAGTCTCGAGAGAGCTAATCTTTCGAAATCAGAGATCGATAAGATGTGCGATTGCTCGCCAGCCAGTAATTATGAAAGACATTCGTTATCCGTGTGGGTTGTCATTCCGTGACAGCTAATCAAGATAGTATTTACACTCGCGTGTCTTTTCCGTAAACACAGCGAGCGCGCCGTGTCTCCCCGCGTTCGAGTTAGCAGGAAATCGATTTAATTGGACGCCACTTCTTTATACCGGACTAACTATAAGTGCATCTCAAGTTGCTAGATAAAGTGGAACTCCTCGTCCTTGAAGTTGATCAATCTCGGCTCTGACTAGTTTATTAGCTTACATCAGAAGAATCACAGTCATTGACAAGTTCATGCAGATATTCTTATGGAAATTTCTAAAGTATGTTGATTGATGTTTTATATTTAAATGTATTATTCAGTTAAGATTGTTAGGAGTCACGGTTTGCGAGTTCGAAATATCTTCAGAAATCGTGTTTAGAATTATTATCTCGTTGGATATATTTCAAGCGTAAATATCTATCTTCGTGGAATCTTTTATTGCTCTTTTCCTTAGTTGTGAATACTTAAAGTGTGGTCGACTAAACGGGATTCGCGAAATGATCAAACATTTGATTTCCTTATTAAGAATTAGAATTCAATTTCATATATTCCGAATGATAAAATGTAATAGTAAAACAATACAATGAGAGTTTCATCGGATATGTTATGGAATTCGAAGTAGGTAATAAATACAATACAGGCGACTCGAGGGTCCTCATGTGTACCTGACCCTTTCAGGTAAAGAGCCGAATACTGAGGGCAGAAAAACACATGGTGAGCCTTCGGCGCTCGTAGATTTGAGACATTCTTTCGTTGACCGTCGAAGGTAGCATACGTTTCACATCTGTCGCTTAGAATTCCAACTGCAGTTTTCATTTGCGCGTCAGGGTAAATTACCGTAAAACGTGTGTCAAAACTCGGTGAGATTTTGAAGGGTAGAAACTCTGTCGATATTCCGACTCGAGGAATATCTTCAGGAAGGAATATTTGTCCGAGCCTATTTCCGTAAACCACCGGAATTTTCCGATTGCTTTCCGAAACATATTCGCTTCACTAATCTCTCGTGGATTTTGGACACTCTTTCGTTGACCGTCAAAGGTAGCATACGTTTCACATCTGTCACTTCGAATACCAACTGCAGTCTTTAGTTTCCGATCAGGGTAAATTCCGACTCGGGGAATATCTTCAGGAAGGAATATTTTTCGGAGACTATTTCCGTAAACCACCGGAATTTTCCGATTGCTTTCCGAAACATATTCGTATTACTAATCTCTCTTAAATTTTAAACATTCTTTCGTTGACTGTCGAAGTAGCAACATCGTTCGCTCGTGAAATATCCGTCTCTACTTTTAGTAATTCGCGAGATTCTTTCACTGCCCGCGAGTGTGTTATATAAATTCGAGTTCGCGTTTCATTACGAATTTAACGGGAGTGAAACTAGTGAAATAACTGTGATGTGTTTAACCCTTTGACTACTATTGGTGCCTTTAGTCGCTTTAAAATTTTGCTCACTCTACGCTATTAATGTCTATAAGTGCTCTAAAAGTGTATGAACATTGCATTTGTGACAGCTAAAATTTTATCAGTTGAAATTAGAGTTCTCCTTTAAATTTCCCCGTAGTCAAAGGGTTAACAATCGCGATTATTTACGATGTACGTACGGTAATTGTAACTGCTGCTCGTTTTACGGTGTTCTTCGCTCGTCCGAGAAATAGAGCATCGCCGTCGATGACACTTTGGAATCGATTTCTCTCATAGTATCAAAAACTAGGGGTTTATATACTAAAGTGGAAGTGTAGGCGTCAGAAGTCTGATTGCTCTAGTGAGGAATTTAATTTATGGGGCCAAAGTGTACGCAGTTGTGCCGCGTTTCTCTATTAGAAAATTGGTTGAACACTTGCGATAACGCGGACCGGGATAAGTGAAAGTCAGTTTAAGGCTCGAAAAATATTCGGGAAAATTCTTTAATGGCCGCTAGATAAATTCATTAAATTCTCGCTTAACGAGAAGAGGAAAAGTATTTTAGTTCGGTAGAAATGAGTTCGTAACAATTGTCCATTTTTCATTTAACATTTTCTATATTTTCAAGTTTAAGTTGATATCAATCGTGAACCACAATCGCAATTTCAATAGAGTGTTTAATTTGGTTACGAAGTATTTGCGCGTGCCGTTTCGTCATTGTAGAATCATTCACAGAAGTTGTTTATTTTCTCATAAAAGCACGATCGATCACTCGAAGGCATTCACATTCCTCGTGAACGTTGAAGCGTATATTAACGAGCAGTCGGATCTAATCCCTCAAAGATCAATCTAATCAAGATTACAATGCTCTAATTTTCGTGTCGTAGATATTAGAGGCAGTCAAATTTTCGCGTGAATAGCTAAGCGTTATAATTATAGCTTTTCGCTTACTGGCAATGCTCATTTAAAAGCAACCTTCCGCAAAGTTTTCAACTTTGTGGGATTAGTTGTTTGTTGCCAGTATTAGTTAGTTCTGCTAGATTGAATTGAAAAGAAATCTCGAAAGTGTTTCATACGGATAGTTTTATAATCATACAAGATTTTTCTTTTTATAATCGGATTAGTTGTTAACTTCGAAAATTTTAGTTGAAATAATTAGCAAAGAATGAAAAGTGCCGCTTATAAAAGTCACTATTTCTAATAAGTAAAGTAGCGTGGAAGTTTCAGTTGGTAACATTTCTGTATTTTATATTCTGCTCGAGATATAAAATTACTGTCAGTTGGCGTGTTTTCGAGATGGTGTAACCTCGATCGAACGTTGTTTAGTCGCAGTTGCTCTTGTGTGCCTTGGAGCAAACGTATCGGACGAAAACATCGAAAGCTGCGAAAGTTTCCTCTCCCATTGGTATTATTTTTTCCACCGGCACAACGAAGCCCGTGCCGTATTGCGGCAGTTCCATGGTGTAGACCAGCGATACGTTTGCTTTTTCCATTGCCCAGTCATCGCTGCCTCCGCTTGCTCGGTCTGCGAAACAGGGTGCAAAGCAATCTCGGTTATTAATTTTAATCGGCGAGTTTTCCTTCGCGATCCGACCTAGCGTATCCGGTATTCGGCCAAATTCCTGATGCAAGTCAGTTATTGCAACTTGAAAACGTATAGGAAATCTATAACATGCACCGAGGACTTGTTTGTAGAAAATTGCGATCGATCTCTTTTATTTCAAGTGTTCGAATATGATAGAAGATATTTAGATAGATAGATATTTATTGAATCAGAAAAATATAAAAGCATTGGAAGTCTATTAAGATATAGTCAGGATTTGTTTCTAGAATTTGTGATCGATCTTTTTTATCTCAAGTAGTTAAATATAATAAAAAATACTTAGATAGATAAATATTTATTGAATTAAAAATAGATATAGAGTCAATCGAAATTACTTTCTTTGCATAGTTATTGCAAGTTCAAAAAGCATAGGAAATCAATAGCATATACTGAGGATTTCTTTCTAGAAATTGTGATCGATCTTTTTTACCTCAAGTATTTATAAATATTTATTGAATGAAAAATAGATGTAGATTCGACCAAAAGTAGTCGCGTAACGCTAACGATATTTAAAGGAGCGGTCTATCTTTTCATTTCGTCCTGAAAATCTGTAAATACTTACACAGGACATTGGTGGAACTACCAATGACGTAATTGCGTCCATTGACCCTGTTGAGTGCTGCACTAGCATTGCGCGCTAGACTGTCCTATTTCAAAGACGAAGTGTAAGGGATCTCTCGGTTCTAAAAGTACGCATTCGAAGTTTCGGACTTACGAGTTCCCTCCAGTTTGGCGGTAGATCGCTGGTGAATCCCCATGGGTAGAGCAGGAACTAGAAATCACAAGCCTTATTGCAACGAGACACGCAAACTTTTCGTAATTTTGATAAATCAAACACACTTCGCAAAAGATTAGAGTTCGATCGCAATTTTTATCATTCAATCAGTGATATTGACCTACTAAGATATTAGAGATCATACATTTTAACGCTAAACCTACCAACACTTTTGTCTACGTGTAATTTCCCTGTGGAAAAGGTCATTTGTCAAGTAAATTTGTAGGTTTAGCGTTAAACATTCATACGCGACCCGGAATTGGTAGAACAATAGGTTTACGATCGTCTGTGAGGTTTAAAGGTCGACCTTTTCACCTGATGGTCACCAGATGTTACCTGCGAAATATTTTCAACAAAGGATAGGCATGAGAAAGAATAAGTAGCCTGACGTTGCATTGTCAGCTCGTTTAAATGTAGAATCCAGTTCGTATTGGGCTTAGCTAAGAAGTGGGGAAAACTGAACGACTTTATACTAAAGCACTGGGGAATATTTACGGCATTTGTCGAGGAACCGTCGTAGCGATCGGAGAGTGTTGTTTCTCTCGTAGAATTCGTACATTTTCTATTCGTACATTTTCTAAGAGGCAGTTGCTGATTTTCCCAATTTTAATAATTTTCTGAGTGACTATCGAAAACTGTCGAACAGAAATCTCCACTCTACTTATTGGCGTTTAATTTAAACTAGTCGTTTAAAATATTTATTATAATTAGCGATATCGAAACTTTTTCTATGAAACTGTAAATTCATGTGTCAAGCCATTATAAAGTTCGAGTTCAAAATTTAGTAAACAAAAGTGACAGCTATATTTATTTGAGCTCAACTTTTGAAACACCGTTCAGTGCAATGTAAATGTCAAACTATTTATCCAAAATTAAAAAATGAAGTGGCATTTGAAAGCTGACGAAATTCACTAGTACTTGTCGTAACAAACTTTCGATATCGCTTTTTATTATAAAATGACAAACGATTAATTTAAACTAGTCGTTCGAAATATAGAGACAGTGATTTCTAATATCACACTGTATCGAGTTAAATTCCATTTCGTCAAAAGTAGGAATCGCAAAAAAAATCTAGAATATTTTACTTCTGTCTTACTGTTATAATCTTGAGATGACTCTATCCTCCGATTTCGCCGCGTTCGTAATCCTTTTTTACTCGGCTCGGAGTACACCGGTTACGTTATATCCTTGTTAAAGAAACTTAGAAATCTTACCGGGCCGTAGCTGTGCAGTGTTAAATACATCGTCGGTTTAATCTTGATTATAGCATTGGCGATTGCAATGGCCTCCGGTTCGGTGAAGGCCGAGGATCCGGGATATGTAGAGGAGCAAGGCTGGAAGTTAACACCGAATTCTGTCGACAGAATCCCATAGACGAGTGTAGAGTAAATTTAGAGTAAATTTGGAGCACGTTCGAGTTCGATACTTTCACGTTTGAAAAATTTGCAAACGATATTTAGACTTTTCTTTTTTAAGTACTTACAACGCGTCTGTCGAATTACAATACAACTATAGTTTCTGAGAAGTAAAAAGGAATTTAGAGTTTCTGTAAAAACAAAGAGGCACAGGGTTTCGATGATTTTACCTCCCCAATAAGAGTCGAAGTTCCGATTAATGTCAACACCCACGCAAGAAGTGTAATTGCTCCTAGAACGAGATTTTCGCCAGTAACGATTGTCCGGGTCCTCGTGCGTAAATTCGTATCCGTCGGGATTCGCACAGGGAATTACGTAGATAGTTGCTTTCTTTGCGAAAATTTCTTCGTATTCGATGAGCTTCTTTATTATGTATAATGCGGTGACCGGGGCTGCCCATTCGCGAGCGTGTATTCCGGCATCGATGAAAATCACCTGTTAAGAAAGACATTCTTGCATTAACTTCTCTCGAAATAGATTTCATTCGGAAACGAACGTGAAAAGTAATTTTTCAAGTATCGGAACTACGCGTAGAAAATATTTCTTTTGCTCGGTGTAGTAGAGTTAATTGTTTACAATGAGCGCGATTTTAAAATTATCGAGAACTGTCGTTCAATCGTAATTCAGAATAATTCGAAATTTTGCCGACTATAAAAACATTTCGTTACTGACAAGACAAATTCTAAACATAAAGCCGGTTTCTTTTGTCGAGCGTTAAAGAGTCATACAAGGCGAAGTGGTGCACGTATCCTTCATTGGACACTTTCTCCAGTTTCCACTTACCGGATTATCGAATGACGACTGCATACGTATTCCAATGATCTGTCGGCCCTCGAAGCTGTTTCCAATTTTGATCATTCTCGCGTATTTACTTCCGTTGACCATTTGGTACATCCAGTTGACCATCTCGGGATATCTTGGAAAGCGATCGAAGTCGAACGTCGAATTATTATTCCTCGCATCTCTTTTCTCCCTTCGTATGACTTTGTCAAAATCGTGAACGACAACCTTGTGACAAGATTTAAGTTAAACCACTTGTATGCGGATTTGGTAGATTTTCGGTAGTAAACGAAAGAAGTAGAAAGTAGTTTTTATTAATATTCGTTGGATCTCAGTTGTACCTCGCTATTCATGTCGGCATGGCTCATTATGCTTTCGAATTCATCTTTTTGATCGGGCGAGACTAGAATATTCATCGAGTTATCCTGTCCGCTACCGGAAAGGTCGTAGCCCCTTTCAACCAGTTTACGCAATAGTTCAGGGGAATCTGGCCTGAGTGGACCAGCCTTGTACAGTTTGTATCTAAAACGTTTTGCTGCTCGAATATCAGTAGGAAGGATCGAACAACTAATTACTATCATACGGCAGCCTTGCGCTTGCCATTAGGCAGCCTCGCAACAAAAGATAAGGAAATAAAGCACCAGTGCAAATGGCATTGCTCAAGCCACTTCTTTTTCCAATAGTCATAGTTTATCTTATCGCTTTCAAAATACTGCTGAATTCGGGAGTAAAAGTTGATAGAGATATGCAAGCTGATGTTGCGAGGGAAATACGCGTGCGCGCTGCCGATAAAAGATTCCGCGAGAATAAGTCGAAAAGATCCGTGGGAATATTTATAGTCAGTTGGGGAATACCGGTTGCGTAAAAATCAAGTGTGATTAGCAATTTGCGCGCGACTACACATGTAACGTTTTCCTGAACGAGATCTTTGCTCGGTGCAAGTTTGGTCGAGGTCTACTTTCAGTTAAAAGCATCGTACTTAACGAGATAGACACTGCAACCGGTTAAAAGTCTGTCCGGGAACTTAATTGATCACTTACCCCGAATAATCGCCGGCTTCGGATAATGCGGCGGTAGTGATAAGCGCGAGAAAAATCGCATTCATCATCGCACGCGTCTCACAATCGCCGTACTTCATTTGCAACTCTCGTTCGCAGATGTCAGTCGTGGAAAAAATTCTGTTGGATGTATGGGAGAAGCAAAATTGTCATTTTGATTGAGAATGTTTATAAGATTAGAAATTTCCGAGGGATTCATTGTCTGGTTTTGTTACTTTTGAGTGTAGAAGCTCCTCGGTAATAAAGAAGTTCGTACTTACGACAGCGCTGTCAATCTATGAGGTTTTTCGGTGACCGGCTCTCCAGTTTATACGGTTTAATGTAATCAAGGCTACCGGCCCGCTCCGGAATATTGCAGATATCTCTTATAGCGCGCGTCCGCTCTGTAATCGCGTCCAGTAAAAGTTGCGACCGATTGAATCATGTAAGTAAAGGATCTATCCGCGCGGCCGCGAGAACGATGGAGCTGGTCTGGTCTGACGGCGTGTTGTCAACGCCGAGTATATATTAGTTCCTTCGCGGTATTTCCACGTGCTAAGAAGCCACGAGTCGCACTCTGTGTCCACGTCGTAAATCTTTCGCACAAAGAAATGATCTTCAACTTCGAACGCTAATGCTTTTTCGATGTATGCTTCGCTTTGCCAGAACGGGGCTGCGGAAAATTTATGCAGGGCGGATAAGTGCGCAAGGAGATAGAGTTTACACAGTATTTCAGTAGTGTCAAGAATTTTATTGTAGTATACAAAAATAAACTCGGGATTATCATTAACAGTAATGAAATGGTTCAAAAGGAAATTATTTTCGATTTTTATCTTGCAATCGTTGCATATCACCAGGATGTCATACTTCTGATCGATATTCTCTCCGCGGGAATTAATATCTTCGCCTATAAAAAGAGACTTCGTGTTACTTATTTGCAATATACATTGGTGGTGCAGTTAGCATACCTTTTCGAAATGTTTCTTTCGAAAGGTGAGTCGCAGAGGCGACGCACTGTGTGACATTATGTTTGGAACAGTCTTCTGTTGAGGAAGTAGGGACAATCAAAAATCAATAGGTTTTTGTAAATTAATTGAAAGAGAGTAATTATTAATAAAATATTACTGTTGGAGGAGTCACTCTCTTCTTCACAGAATTGTTCTGCTTAACACTCTTTTTAGCAAGTGGAAACAACTCTCGCTTATCCTCGAAACTGCTTGATGCTCTATTACGTTTTCTGGAAGACTTAGTAGGTGTTTCTCTTACTGGAGATTCGAAATTCTCATTATTACAAGCTGGGGATCTTACAGGTGACAGTCTCGTATTTTCTAGTGTCTCTTCTATGATACGATCCGTTCGAGCCAACCAATTTATAACTGTAGTACTTGTTTCAGAGCACACAGGGCTTATTTTTAATTGACTCGAAGCTAGTCTGTTAGACGCATTCAATGTAGGACTTTTGTCCGAAGTCGTTGGCATTGTTTCCATATGTCTTTCCGGAACATGTTTTTTCTGCGGATTAAGTGATGCGAATGTTCGCGAGAATATAGACGCCCGTTACCTATAATGTTCTTACCTTTGGAGAAAGCGTAATAGATACTTCCGGTGACAATAGCACAGAACTGCCGGGTCGTTTACTGATATCATCTAAAATATCCAATGTTTCAGGTATAATAATACCCTGTTTTCTGACTTCGAAACTTGTCTTAACTGGCGATGCGACCTTTTCCTTTGTATTATTTTCTGTAGGCGATTTCTCACGTACTTGTCCCCTTTTTGGTCCCGGACTTCTTTTCTCAGTGCTCAATCTCGAGTGCCTCTCTTCCGTTTCTAGCTCGTAGTTAGAGTGTATTTCAGCGACAGTCTGTATCTCTTTCGCAGTTTCGATATCATCGGATTCGGGAATTATGTGATCGTCGTTTAAGAAATCACATGTTTCCGGAATAATTACGTTCATCAAAGGATTATTTTGTCGATTAACGCCCGACTTTACCCTTATATCAGATATTATAGTAGGAAGTATTCTAATGTCCTGCTCGACATCCTGCGTATCAGGTACTAAAACTTTGCCCAAATCCGGGACACGGGTCTCAAAGCGTAGTTTGAACTTGTGCCGAGGATTGCAATAAGTTTTAATCGAGCAGTGTAATATCGCCAGCGGTATTTCGGTTTGAGGTACAATCCTTAGATTCTTCTCTCTCATTTTATCGTCTGAGAAAAGCAATGGCATGGATATTAAATTTAAAATCGTGGAAGAATTTTTCGTACATCGACTTACATATTTCGTCATATTCCGGTAAAATCTCTTGACTAGCTTGTGATGCTTCATCATCGGGGAATTGCACAGATACTACATTTGGTAAACAGAAGTCTTTGAAAGTCAGTGGCTTTTTTCCATATACCACAGATTTACCACCTTGAAATATACATTGTAGTTAATCTTGATAACATTGTAAAAGCTTGTAACTTAGCAATTCAAAGCAAGTTTATTTTACCTGCCAGATGAACCATTTTCCCATAGACTTTAAATTGCTTGGCAGAGAAAAATATAAATATCAAATCTTTAAACAAAGACTTTCTTGCCACATTGGGAATTAGAGATACTTTATTCTTATTACTTAAGTGTTCCCCGATGGGTGGCACAAAATTATCCGCATTGGGTATCTCTGCACCCTTGTCTATTGCTTTTTTCACATGCTCCCAATAAGTAATTGTCACTATAGGCAGAGTAGCTGCCATGGACCACACAACCTAATAATAGAAATCATTCTTAGAAACTTGTACACACGTGGTAATAAGACTTTTAATAAAGTAGAATCACAGAAAATATTATCTTGAACTAACTTTTTCAGTCAGTAGTGCCTCAGAGACTGTCAAATGTGTACATGTAGTAGTCCAATCTTCAGATATGTCCCCATCAATTTCATCCATCAAACTTTTTAGCTTCATTTTGTCTTCTTCATTTATAGTAGACATAGCAGTTACAATTGGCACATGGTGTACACTAGAATATGATTTTGTTGAAGTAGATTCTAAACTACTTTGTAAAGAATAGACTAATGATAATAGTATTACGTATATATGTGATTCTGTAGTCCGAATCTTATTTTATCTTGATTCTCCAAGTTGCTAGAGAGTCTTTTTATAAAAACCCCGTCGTTAGTGCTCACATATGTTCCATACTTTGATTCGTGATCCTCTAGAGTACATGTAGATCCGAGTTCTCTATCCTGTAAGAATTTCTCCATGTGTAACTGGGCAATGAGTTTGTTAAACAGGAACAGTAATCATTGGTGTCTGTACCTTTATAGGTTTGTTCTGTGTAACAATAAGAGAAGCATGTAGCCTGCTGACAGATTCGTCATTCTCCAGCAGGATTTCAGCCTTCTTTCTTCCAAACGTCCACTGTTTATCACGTCCGAGATAAATTCGAGTACCTGCCAAAGCGAATCGTCGATGCATTCTTTTTCGTACCACAGTCAAAGTATTTAGACGAGGAAGGAAAAATTGCAATACCTTCAGAATTAGTTAGGAACCACATATTGCCAAAGACGATTCGACGGATGATTTTTTAATGCACTCGGTCTCTCTTTGAGTCTGTTTGATGTATCTACATATTAGTTATACCTTTAATAAGAAGCAAACAAATATGTTGGTACATTAAGATGAGAGAACAATTCTGCAGGCGAGTATTGTTGGGCGTATTCGGAATATCAGGATTTGCCGCGTTCTTTTTTTAGTGAAGCTAGCCATAAGCTAATTGGCAGTTGTTAGACAGTCGAGGTTATTACAAATATTCTAGTTGTGTATTGATGCTATCAGCATCAAAATAATCCTTCTGTGATTATGACATTTCCTTACAAGGGGGCGCCGCTCGTAATTTTCTGTGGGACGAAAATAATAAAGATATCTGCATGATCTTCTACGTCGCAATTTGTTTCTTTCCCCCCAGAATTAATGCTTAAATCATCCATTAAATTATTAGCTTATAATACGTTGAAGCATCGATAGTGTAAGAAAAGAAAAGTAACGTTGGAAATAGTAGAGCTCTTTCTCAAAAAAAGTTCACGTAGAGGTCTTTTCATTGTAAACTTCTGGAATAAGAAGTCATTGTTTCTTAAGTATGAACTTTCTCGGTCTCATAATAATGGTAGAATAACGAAACCAAAGAGGTTTATATGTAGGGTTCGAAAGGGATTCAGAAAGGATTAAGGGATTAAAGGTCTGGGGTCGCTCATAGTGGGTCGCCTGAGCTGTAGTCGGTAAGGTATTTGACCGTCGATAAAACACATGTGGCCACAGTCTGTAAAACCCATAAAACCCATATGTCCAACAGCCGACAAAAGCCAGGTATTGGCGGCCGGTGAATAACCGGCCGTCAATACAATAGTATTTCCAACAGCCGATAAAAGCGAGGTTTGGGCGACCGGCCGTCGAAACAATAGGGCACTACGGCAGGCGATCCGAGCGTCGGTACACGTGTCCGTCGGTACATATGTTCGCCGGTACGTCGGTACGCAGGAGAGAGCAGTCGGCAAGTTGGTGGGGTGACGCGCCGGCGTCGGCGTCGCAGTAGTGGGGCGAGCGCGCAGCAAGGTCGCCTGACAGCTGAGAGCACTCGCACTCATCATTTTGCGCTCAGCTCTCGAGTCATTCACTTGTGTTGACGTTTTGGTGTGGTGTTCGTGGTGACCTTTCCCTTGTTGACTTCACTTTCGGCTTTTAGTTTTCGGCATTACTTTAGAGTTACTATACGTGTTCTTAATACAACATCACGAATTATTTAAACAGTTTAACTGATAGTGAAAATCATTTTTATTATTTTCCGTGATTTAAGTTACTGTCTTAGAGACTCGTGCACGGTTTTCGGATACCATTCATACTCACTTGCTGCTTTCTTTTCTACGTGTTCCTAATACAACATCGCGAATTATTTCAACAGTTTAAGTGACAGTGAAAACAATTTTTATTTTTTTCCGATATTTAATCTACTGTCTTAGAGACTCGTGCACGATTTTCGGATACCATTCATACTCACTTGCTGGTTTCTTTTCTACGTGTTCCTAATACAACATCGCGAATTATTTGAACAGTTTAAGTGACAGTGAAAATCATTTTTATTTTTTTCCGACATTTAATCTACTGTCTTAGAGACTCGTGCACGGTTTTCGGATACCATTCATACTCACTTGCTGGTTTCTTTTCTACGTGTTCCTAATACATCATCGCGAATTATTTCAACAGTTTAAGTGATAGTGAAAATCATTTTTATTTTTTTCCGACATTTAATCTACTGTCTTAGAGACTCGTGCACGGTTTTCGGATACCATTCATACTCACTTGCTGCTTTCTTTTCTACGTATTCCTAATACAACATCGCGAATTATTTCAACAGTTTAAGTGACAGTGAAAATCATTTTTATTTTTTTCCGAGATTTAAGTTATTATATTAGAGACTCGTGCATGGTTTTCGGATACCATTAATACTCACTTGCTGGTTTCTTTTCAACGTGTTCCTAATACAACATCGCGAATTATTTCAACAGTTTAAGTGATAGTGAAAAAGAATTTTATTTTTTTTCAACATTTAATCTACTGTCTTAGAGACTCGTGCACGGTTTTCGGATACCATTCATATTCACTTGCTGCTTTCTTTTTTACTTGTTTCTCATACAACATTGCGATTTATTTAGACGTTTTTATTGATATCGAAAATCATTTTTATTTTTTTCCCAGATTTAAGCTACTGTCTTAGAGACTCGTGCACGGTTTTCCGATACCATTCATACTCACTTGCTGATTTCTTTTCTACGCGTTCCTCATACATCATTGCGAATTATTTCAACAGTATAGTTTAAGTGATATTGAGAATCATTTTTATTGTTTTTCGAGATTTAAGTTATTATTTTAGAGACTCATGCACGGTTGTTGGATAGGATTCATACTCACTTTACATTATTATGATTTATCAACTCTTAGTATTATTTCTAGTTTATGAATAATTAATTTACCATTTTTTCTTTATTTTTCAGTTTCCTTGTTTCTACTTTCGTCCACTTTTTCGGAAATATCTTTGTTATTTTCATACACTACCTGATCCACATGATCCTCATACGAGCTGTCATTTCACCAGATTCGTTTGACATACATTCGATAAAAAATAATAGTTTGTGAGGGAATGAGAATATAGACACAGCAAATATTTTTCGTTATTTATTCTTTTCGAGTACTCTTCCAGATACAATTATTAAATAAGCATAGCTTTGCTTTGCTATACTTTGAAAAGAATAACATACGCCTAAGTGTTGTTAAGGCAATCATTAGATCGGGTATTTCAAACGTGATTGTAATTTTTGCCATGACTTGGGTACGCATTTGGAAATTTAAGCATGTACAGTGCCATCTTTAAATGGTATGCCGGCAGCGCAGTGAAAAATGGACAGATCAATATCGGTAGCTTTCTGATAATTACAAAGTAATCCCTGGAGTTATGTCAGTTAGTTACTCGATAAGCACTAGGCAACTAGGTAGATAATAAATACGAGGCACTGCTTACCATCTTAAAAACGAGTGATCTTATTTTGAACTAAGCAATAAATCAAAATCATTAATATACAATTTGCTTGATGATACTGTTCGACATTGATAAAATTACAATGGCTTACTAGTCAAAGTGAACGAGCAAAGGGATGTTAAGTTCGTCGGCATTCTATCGGTAGTTAGAAGTAACCACGGGTTTTATTTGTCATCAAAGAATAAAGCTGGGCCTTCCCTCGAATCTTACAAGAACTTGCACTTATATTAGAAACCTATTCTATTATCCTAGATTACGTGCACACACCGCGTAAGGCAAAATGCTCCGGGCTCTTTGATGTTCTCATAATACGCATTCTCCGTTTGGCAGATGAGTTCAAAGCGCCGTAATTGAGGGTCTATTGTAAAGAAACTCGTTCAGCACCACGCGTGCCGCGAAAAGCGCGTCGCGAATTCTCACGTGTTTTGTACTAAACTTAACCAACTTCTACCATCGCCTGCAATACTAGCTGGCAGACGTATTTGCACTAATCGTACAGCACTCTTGTCGTCACCTATTTCTTTATACTCGGTAGTGGTTGGTACAACTATCGTCTCGCCTGTTTCCTCATTCTCGTGATAGTTGTAGACTTCTTCAACCGACTGACTCTCATCAGTCTTACATTCTATCACTTCGTTCTCAGCAAAAGTGATCTGTAAGAAATATTGTTTTAAGAATGCCTGTTTTTCGAGAGCTGTAAGTTTCTGTCATTTGCGAACTACCTGTTCACCCACTAAGTGATTAACTTCTTCATCGCCTACACCGTCTTCTGTAGGAATATTGAGAACGCTTTCCTCATTGTATATTTGGTCGCTACCCTGTTGCTGTATGATAACGTGATCTTTTAATTCGGTAACGTAGAGTTCCGTTTCCTCTAATTGTTCGTGCTCTGTGCCTTCCATGAGAACTTCGACGTTACCATCCGGTAGAGTTATTACTTGATCTTCCTCTGTTGTTAATCGTGGCTGATTAACTACGATAGTGTCATTTAGATGACCCTGCAAATGTGATTTAGAGTTGCATTTAGAACTTGTATTTTGTCGATGAGCATACGTGAGTTCTTCATTTACCTGAGTTTGCATGTGAGCATATAAGAGTGGTTTCCTCATGAAACCCATACCACAAACCAAGCATTCGTATGGTTTCTTATCACTGTGAATAAAGCGATGCGCATTTCGGTTATCTCTACTATTAAACGCCTTTCCGCATACCTACGATTTAGGAAGGGTTTCTTGATTATGTCGAATTTCGATAGGACTCTATCCAGAAATTACAGCATTTCTAATTAGTATACCTCGCATAGGTAAGGTTTCTCCCCGGTATGAATGCGCATATGTTTCTTAAAGTGCTCGGGATATACAAATGTGGCTGTACAAATTTCGCATTTATACGGCCTTTCTCCAGTGTGCGCTGCTTTTATGTGGTAGTCCAATAGTCTTCTGCGCTTAAAACCTTTGCCGCAATCATCGCACTTGTATCGTTTATCATTGTAGTGCGTTGCTCGTTTGTGAGATTGCAAATTCGATCTTTGGCTGTAAAAAGTCATGGATAACAGTAGAGATAATTTCATTGATTTCTTCTCTTGCGAGTGCTAAATTACCTGAAGGTTGCACCACAAAATTCACATTGATACGGTTTCTCTCCCGTATGAGTTCTTTCGTGGTCTCTAATTTCTGCCTTTCGCGCAAAGGCTTTGCCACACATTCTACAAATGTATGGTTTGTAACCAGTATGCACTATATTGTGCACTTCCAAATTGTGTGGTGAACCAAATGCCTTGCCTAGAGATTTTCGTGTTTAGTCATAAAAAGAAAATTAAATGTTTCGTATAGTCGGAATTTTTAAGTTCGTACCGCATTGATGACACACATATTCCTTTACGCCATTGTGGGTTCTCTCGTGTTGATTAAGATTTTGTTGGCTCAAGAACGTTTTGTTACATTGCGAGCATTCAAACGGTCGCGGGCGCACTTCGTGCGTTTTCACGTGCGCTTTGTAGGTATATTTTGACGCGAAATCTTTGCCGCAATTCTCACACACGTACGGTCGAACTCCTGTATGCGTATTAATATGCTCGTCTAATAAATTCTTCGAACTGTAAAAACATAGTATTATAAGTAGAGTTGACCGAAAGATATAGTTTCCTTTAGAGAAAGACGCGATGATTCAAGTTAGTGTTGCGCACCTGTATCTTTTACCACACGTTTCGCATGGCCATGATTTCACTTGTGGATAATGTATTCTCTTATGGATTCTGAAAAGCCTTAGATTACTGAATATTCGATTGCAGACTTCGCATTGGAAATCGCCTTCTTCTTTCGCGACGTGCTCATCAAGATGAAGCGATAGTTCGTTTCGTTTTCTAAAATCGTCGCCGCAAATGTCGCAAATGTAAAGACGTGTGTCGTGTACGCTTCTCGCGTGTGCAATTATTGATTTCGCATCTCCCGTTAATCGGTCTTCGTCGCTCGAGCATAATAGACAAGTGTACAAATTACCATCGCGAGATACGATCTAAAAATCGGGATTAACATGACATACAAATATCTCAAGAATAAATAGTTCATTGTAGTTTGAAAATTTACTTGTTCTTGAGGAGGTTCTGGAGGCTTCATTGAAACCCTCTGTCTTTTACTCTTCTTCTTCTCCTCTGCACTGCAGGCTTCCTGTATCTCTGTTTCCTGTACTTCTACTTTAATAAAATGTTCTTGACCCTCTGCCAATGTTTCTGATTCCTCCTGGTGTAATGTTTCTACTTCCATTTCCTGATGTTCTTGACTTTCCTACAAATGGTCAATAGTATATACAGGTGTATATGGTAATAGGTTGTAAGTGACAGGCTGGACACAAATGTGGAAATATAACTGACTTCCTCGTGGCTTTCATCTCTCCTTTCCAACTCCTCCACATATATCGGATCTCCTTCAAGAATTTGGTCTTCCGCATTTTCAATGTAATCATGATCATTATATTCCTCCTCCGCTTGGCTGATATTTGTCACTTGCTTTATGGTCTTCTTATAGTTATTATACAATTCCAACTTGATTTCCACCAATCTAGTTTCAAGTTCATCTACCTAGACTCAAAGTTGGCACACTTAGTCCTCCATCGAATCAGTATGGCCAAAGTAGAGCATTGTGATTCGGGGATATTGTTTACCTCGTTGAACAGCTTGTAACATTTCTTACACAAAACAAGGGAATGTACATTCTCCTCTGTCAGATCTGTCTCTAGGACAGTACAGATAGTATCTACAAGTGGCTTCTCTGATGGAGTGACAGATGTTTCGCTAAAGATTCTTATACAGTTCCTGCTTGATACACCTACTTTGCTATTGCAAATTAGGCAGTGAGTACTATCTTTCTCAGCGTCAGCCGTCATCTTTCAGGCAACTGCGGGAGGGAGTATCGCGGATCATTAATTAATCGCAATCGTGTAATCGCTCGTGTAGGTTGGGAGTCGATTTCGTTTACAATTCATCATTGCTTTGCTACGATCTATTACAAAAGGAAGGTGATTTCTGTCGACTCGAAAGGATAGGCGTGTGTAGCATCATACATTAGAGTCTCTTTAGATTATACGAAAAGTGTGTCGAAGCAGCAGAAGGATCGCGTGATCGACACATACGGAAAGACAGCTGTTCCATAAAATTGAGAAGAGCCTTTCAAAGGCGGGCCTTCCTTATGTAACGATGCACGGCGGGAACCGCCTCGAGCGAACATTCCTCCAGTACGATGATTGCGCTTAAATACAAATGAGTGGTCGCGTTCGATGGCTCGCATAGCTTTGCACAGTGCGTCTCACACAGCAGCAAGCAAATTCGTCTCTTGGAGAGTGGCAGGCACGCTTCCGATCGAAGCGAGTAACCACGAAAACCCAATAACCCTAAGTATAACGAGAAGAGCGTCGTGCAATGATGAGTGTGATGAGGAGAGCGCACAACTCGTCGGGAGGAATTCTCGCTCGCATGCGTTTCTCGCGAACGGCAGTGTCTGTGTTGTCTCTCTCGCGATATGCGGCATATAATAAACGTAAAAAGTTGCCAGCACTGACTTGAAATTTTCGTGTCGGCGGTCGAACGATTGGCAGCGAGCAAGAGGTCGGATCGGCCCTGATGCGATCGCCATTCAGGCCCACATGAGAGCGGGCCGTGCAAGTCACAAGGGAAAACGGTCGATTCGGTGCACGATGAACGGCTTTTTCCAGCGAGACACACTACCATTTGCTGTTGCGTCGCCTACGGCCAACGATTGCGTGTGTAATCCGCATCGGATGCCCTCTACCGGATACCTCCGTTGCATCCTCGTCTCCCTTTTCGCCGGCCATCTTATTTCCCTTTACGAGTCTTGGCATCATTCTCCTTCGAAATTACTTTCAATCAGCCGGCAGTATCGCCTTGTAGATATTCGCTAGATTATTGCTGCTATTTAAGTATTGCGATGTTGGACTGTCTTGTCTGTCGCCTGTCGAACCTGGCAGACTTTACTTCTCTACGTTTTTGGCGCGCTTTCGAATGTGAGATTTAATCAGCACCTTTACTACCGACATAAAAGGATTCTGTGTAGACAATTCGCGTATCTTTTCGTAGTGGTTCTCTCCTGAGAATGTTTAGTTATTAGTGAGTTTTTATTGACTCTGTACACATGTGCCAGTTCGTTTCACATCGCACAGTGTTACTTGTGCAGAACTAGTACATGTTTGCAGCCCTGTATGTTGTACTTCGATTGCAAAGGAGTCGATTTCAATTAGATGTTTCAAAATACATATGTACAAATCTATCAATTTATGTTACACGTCTCACACAGTCCATGAACGGTCAGATTAAAGAGTTTATACTTTCAAATAGTTAGAGTGAATATATTTCGATATACATATATAGATTAGACTCATATTTTTCGAAACGCCAGAAGACATAAACGTCTCATGGGAGATATTATCCAATATTCTTGGATAAAAGATAGAAGTCCCTTTTGTATTAAGAAAACCCCTTGCTCATTTCTTCAACTATTTTTCATTCTCGGTACTTTCGTGAATCGTATATACATAGACACATGGGGTCTTTGTGTAGATAGTTCGTTAACGCCGACACATTTCAGTAGGACCTCTAGGTAAAATCATATGGTGCGCACACGTGGTGGTCAGCTGTAGGTTACTTTAACCTGAAGACCGTCATTAAAGTCGGGTATTGTTTGAAAGGGCGACGGTCCGAGGGTCGGCAAGCGCTCCGATCCTGTATTGTCAAGGGTTTTGAAATCAGGAATTTAGTTATTTGGGGATTCTGTCGTGGGGAGGAGACAGGGGTGAGAAAAGTGGGGTGCTTTCTAGCAAAGGACTGTAACGAGCAGTGCGTCACTTCCATTCGAACTGTCTTGTCGACAACACATAGATTCATTAGTGACATATTCCGCTCAACACATTCGTGACAAGAAGTATTCCATTTCATGGTACTCGAATATTTTCGCCGTCTTGCAAATTGATTAGAAGCGTCAATTAAACGCGTGTATAATGTGAGAAAGTGTGCTTTGTGTGTCAGTTTAGTGAAATTCTCATCGCCATAGAAGTTTCCTTATACTACAAGTGTGTTTAACGCGTGTCATGTGTCATCGCGAGATTCCTCATACGATTTCAATTCTATCGATTCTCGAGCTAGAACCGGTTTTTCTACTTTCTGTTATGTTTCACGGCTTAGATCTTGAATTAAAAAATCTGCAAAAATTGCATAACATACGCCTCATCAGCAATCGTGTCTTAGATTTTTCTCAAACTCGTACACGCGCCGGGAGAAAAGCTATTCGTCGGAAACGATATTTTCCGGGGTTTTTAATTTTTCACGACTTAGATTTTGATTCCAAAAATCTTCAAAAATTATACAACACTCACGTCATCGGCAGACATATCTCAGATTTTTTGCAAACTCGTACTCGCGCCGGGAGAAAAGCTATTCGTCGAAAACGATATTTTCCGCGGTTTTTGATTTTCACGACTTAGATTTTGATTCCAAAAATCTGCAAAAATTACACAACATGCGGCTTATCCGTAGACATGTCTCAGATTTTTTTCAAACTTATTCCTTCGCCAGGCGAGGAGCTATTCGTCATAAACGATATTTTCGAGAGTTTTTGATTTTTCACGGCTTAGATTTTGATTCCAAAAATCTGCAAAAATTGCACAACATGCGCCTTATCCATAGACATGTTCTCAATTTTTTCCAATCTTATACCTTCGCCGGGAGATGAGCTATTGGTCATAAACCATATTTTCCGGAGTTTTTGATTTTTCACGGCTTAGATCTTGATTCTAAAAATCTGTAAAAATTACACAACATGCGGCTTATCCGTAGACATGTCTCAGATTTTTTTCAAACTTATTCCTTCGCCAGGCGAGGAGCTATTCGTCATAAACGATATTTTCGAGAGTTTTTGATTTTTCACGGCTTAGATTTTGATTCCAAAAATCTGTAAAAATTACACAACATGTGCCTCGTCACTAGACATGTCTCAGATTTTTTTCAATCTTATACCTTCGCCGGAAGATGAGCTATTGGTCATAAAGCATATTTTCGGGAGTTTTTGATTATTCACGGCTTAGATTTTGATTCCAAAAATCTGCAAAAATTGCACAACATGCGCCTTATCCATAGACATGTTCTCAATTTTTTCCAATCTTATACCTTCGCCGGGAGATGAGCTATTGGTCATAAACCATATTTTCCGGAGTTTTTGATTTTTCACGGCTTAGATCTTGATTCCAAAAATCTGTAAAAATTACACAACATGCGGCTTATCCGTAGACATGTCTCAGATTTTTTTCAAACTTATTCCTTCGCCAGGCGAGGAGCTATTCGTCATAAACGATATTTTCGAGAGTTTTTCATTTTTCACGGCTTAGATTTTGATTCCAAAAATCTGCAAAAATTACACAACATGCGGCTTATCCGTAGACATGTCTCAGATTTTTTTCAAACTTATTCCTTCGCCAGGCGAGGAGCTATTCGTCATAAACGATATTTTCGAGAGTTTTTCATTTTTCACGGCTTAGATTTTGATTCCAAAAATCTGCAAAAATTATACAACATGCGCCTCGTCAGCCGACGTGTCTCAGATTTTTTTCAAACTTATACCTTTGCCGGCAGAGGAGCTATTCGTCGAAAACGATATTTTCGGGAGTTTTTGATTTTTCTCGGCTTTAATTTTGATTCGAAAAATCTGTAAAAATTACACGATGTGCGTTGTACTAGCAGACGTGTCTCCGATTTTTCTCAAACTCGTAGCTGTATCAGTAGAGGAACTATTTGTCGAGAACGATATTTTTGGGCGTTTTTGATTTTTCACGGCTTAGATCTTGATTCCAAAAATCTACGGAAATTACACAACATGCGCCTTATCGGCAGGCGTATGTCTGATTTTTTTCGTAATTTTATCTGCACTGTGTAACGAGATATCGAGCAAAAAGGCAATTTTTCCATTTTTGCCTCGAGTCATAGAAAAAACCGACGATACCTCCTTAAATGTCATAAAGTCGTGTTAAGATATCTCAGTTTCACATGAAAATCGTGGTTCGTCTGACCAGTTTGAGCACTTTTCACTCAAACATTTTCTCCTACATTCTCCCTTCAGATTTTTTCGATTTTTCGTCATTTTCGGCACTTTCCTAAATCGTTCATAGATCGATTGTTAGAGTATTGAAACGCGTAGAAAACGTAGAATCGGTCTCATAGACGCCGGCATTGTATCATAAACCATCTAATAGGCAACCCCTTCTAATTAATTTACCCTTTCTCACTTATTCGGGCTCGTCCACGTTCTCCAATCTTCCCGATCGTTTCGGGGGTTAGAATTTACAGTAGGGATTCAGTATTCAGTCACTAATCGACGGTATAAGTTCCAGAGCTCTTGCTCGAAATTTATTTTTTCGTCAAAAAAAATGTCAAGACTAACCCCTTCAGATTTTTTCGATTTTTCCTCATTTTCGGCACTTTCCTAAATCGTTCATAGATCGATTGTTAGAGCATAGAAACGCGTAGAAAACGTAGAATCGGTCGCATAGACGCCGGCATTGTATCATAAACCATCTAATAGGCAACCCCTTCTAATTAATTTACCCTTTCTCACTTATTCGGGCTCGTCCACGTTCTCCAATCTTCCCGATCGTTTCGGGGGTTAGAATTTACAGTAGGGATTCAGTATTCAGTCACGAATCGACGGTATAAGTTCCAGAGCTCTTGCTCGAAATTTATTTTTTCGTCAAAAAAAATGTCAAGGCTAACCCCTTCAGATTTTTTCGATTTTTCGTCATTTTCGGCACTTTCCTAAATCGTTCATAGATCGATTGTTAGAGTATTGAAACGTGTAGAAAACGTAGAATCGGTCGCATAGACGCCGGCATTGTATCATAAACCATCTAATAGGCAACCCCTTCTAATTAATTTACCCTTTCTCACTTATTCGGGCTCGTCCACGTTCTCCAATCTTCCCGATCGTTTCGGGGGTTAGAATTTACAGTAGGGATTCAGTATTCAGTCACGAATCGACGGTATAAGTTCCAGAGCTCTTGCTCGAAATTTATTTTTTCGTCAAAAAAAATGTCAAGGCTAACCCCTTCAGATTTTTTCGATTTTTCGTCATTTTCGGCACTTTCCTAAATCGTTCATAGATCGATTGTTAGAGCATAGAAACGCGTAGAAAACGTAGAATCGGTCGCATAGACGCCGGCATTGTATCATAAACCATCTAATAGGCAACCCCTTCTAATTAATTTACCCTTTCTCACTTATTCGGGCTCGTCCACGTTCTCCAATCTTCCCGATCGTTTCGGGGGTTAGAATTTACAGTAGGGATTCAGTATTCAGTCACGAATCGACGGTATAAGTTCCAGAGCTCTTGCTCGAAATTTATTTTTTCGTCAAAAAAAATGTCAAGGCTAACCCCTTCAGATTTTTTCGATTTTTCGTCATTTTCGGCACTTTCCTAAATCGTTCATAGATCGATTGTTAGAGCATAGAAACGCGTAGAAAACGTAGAATCGGTCGCATAGACGCCGGCATTGTATCATAAACCATCTAATAGGCAACCCCTTCTAATTAATTTACCCTTTCTCACTTATTCGGGCTCGTCCACGTTCTCTAATCTTCCCGATCGTTTCGGGGGTTAGAATTTACAGTAGGGATTCAGTATTCAGTCACGAATCGACGGTATAAGTTCCAGAGCTCTTGTTCAAAGTTTATTTTTTCGCCAAAAAAAATGTCAAGGCTAACCCCTTCAGATTTTTTCGATTTTTCGTCATTTTCGGCACTTTCCTAAATCGTTCATAGATCGATTGTTAGAGCATTGAAACGTGTAGAAAACGTAGAATCGGTCGCATAGACGCCGGCATTGTATCATAAACCATCTAATAGGCAACCCCTTCTAATTAATTTACCCTTTCTCACTTATTCGGGCTCGTCCACGTTCTCCAATCTTCCCGATCGTTTCGGGGGTTAGAATTTACAGTAGGGATTCAGTATTCAGTCACGAATCGACGGTATAAGTTCCAGAGCTCTTGCTCGAAATTTATTTTTTCGTCAAAAAAAATGTCAAGGCTAACCCCTTCAGATTTTTTCGATTTTTCGTCATTTTCGGCACTTTCCTAAATCGTTCATAGATCGATTGTTAGAGCATAGAAACGCGTAGAAAACGTAGAATCGGTCGCATAGACGCCGGCATTGTATCATAAACCATCTAATAGGCAACCCCTTCTAATTAATTTACCCTTTCTCACTTATTCGGGCTCGTCCACGTTCTCCAATCTTCCCGATCGTTTCGGGGGTTAGAATTTACAGTAGGGATTCAGTATTCAGTCACGAATCGACGGTATAAGTTCCAGAGCTCTTGCTCGAAATTTATTTTTTCGTCAAAAAAAATGTCAAGGCTAACCCCTTCAGATTTTTTCGATTTTTCGTCATTTTCGGCACTTTCCTAAATCGTTCATAGATCGATTGTTAGAGCATAGAAACGCGTAGAAAACGTAGAATCGGTCGCATAGACGCCGGCATTGTATCATAAACCATCTAATAGGCAACCCCTTCTAATTAATTTACCCTTTCTCACTTATTCGGGCTCGTCCACGTTCTCCAATCTTCCCGATCGTTTCGGGGGTTAGAATTTACAGTAGGGATTCAGTATTCAGTCACGAATCGACGGTATAAGTTCCAGAGCTCTTGTTCAAAGTTTATTTTTTCGCCAAAAAAAATGTCAAGGCTAACCCCTTCAGATTTTTTCGATTTTTCGTCATTTTCGGCACTTTCCTAAATCGTTCATAGATCGATTGTTAGAGCATTGAAACGCGTAGAAAACGTAGAATCGTTCGCGTAGACGTCGCTATTGTAACAAACTCTTTCATAGGGTCCCCTTCATTAATTTGCACTTCCTGCCTCATTCGGGCCCTTCCACATATTCCAACCTTTATTAGTGCATTATTTCTTGCAGCCCAGTATGTTTATAACTTCTTACTACTTATTTCGCTTACTGCGTACAAACATATTATATATTTATAATTAATTAAACATTCTAGTACAATAAAACAAACTCCCACACATAATTTAATACCCATTTCATATTAATTTGTTACAGGTAGTACAACGTGAATCTTCATATCCTTCAGCAGATGCTGAAGTGTATAGTTCCGAGGTATAATACATAATAATAAGAAGCATTGTATTAAACCAACAACTTCTTGAATAAATGAAGTGTATAGACTAACTTGGTCTTGTACTTATGAACCCTTCCTCTGTTAATACTGAAAATTTTCTAAGTCCAAACGTGGGAAAATTTTTTGAAATTTATGACGTCAGTGATGACGTCATCAATGACGTCACCAACTATGACGTCATCGTTCCGGTTGACTGCACGGGAAAAAGTTCAAAAATTTTCTCTGTGACGTCATAGAGAAAATTCGTCAAAAATTGTAACTTGGCACCAAAAATGAGGCATTTTCTCTATGACGTCACAGAGAAAATTTCTGAACTTTTTCGTGTGCAGTCAAGCGGAACGATGACGTCACTTCCGGTGACGTCATTGATGACGTCACCGTTCCGCTTGACTGCACACGAAAAAGTTCAAAAATTTCCACTATGACGTCACAGAGAAAATTCGTCAAAAATTGTAATTTGGTACCAAAAATGAGGCATTTTCTCTATGACGTCACAGAGAAAAATTCTGAACTTTTTCGTGTGCAGTCAAGCGGAACGATGACGTCACTTCCGGCGACGTCATTGATGACGTCATCGTTCCGCTTGACTGCACGGGAAAAAGTTCAAAAATTTCCACTATGACGTCACAGAGAAAATTCGTCAAAAATTGTAACTTGGTACCAAAAATGAGGCATTTTCTCTATGACGTCACAGAGAAAATTTCTGAACTTTTTCGTGTGCAGTCAAGCGGAACGATGACGTCACTTCCGGTGACGTCATTGATGACGTCATCGTTCCGCTTGACTGCACGGGAAAAAGTTCAAAAATTTTCTCTGTGACGTCATAGAGAAAATTCGTCAAAAATTGTAATTTGGTACCAAAAATGAGGCATTTTCTCTGTGACGTCATAGTGGAAATTTTTGAACTTTTTCGTGTGCAGTCAAGCGGAACGATGACGTCACTTCCGGCGACGTCATTGATGACGTCATCGTTCCGCTTGACTGCACGGGAAAAAGTTCAAAAATTTCCACTATGACGTCACAGAGAAAATTCGTCAAAAATTGTAACTTGGTACCAAAAATGAGGCATTTTCTCTGTGACGTCATAGTGGAAATTTTTGAACTTTTCGTGTGCAGTCAAGCGGAACGATGACGTCACTTCCGGTGACGTCATTGATGACGTCATCGTTCCGCTTGACTGCACACGAAAAAGTTCAAAAATTTTCTCTGTGACGTCATAGAGAAAATTCGTCAAAAATTGTAATTTGGTACCAAAAATGAGGCATTTTCTCTGTGACGTCATAGTGGAAATTTTTGAACTTTTTCGTGTGCAGTCAAGCGGAACGATGACGTCATCAATGACGTCACCGGAAGTGACGTCATCGTTCCGCTTGACTGCCCGCGAAAAAGTTCAAAAATTTTCTCTGTGACGTCATAGAGAAAATTCGTCAAAAATTGTAACTTGGTACCAAAAATTAGGCATTTTCTCTGTGACGTCATAGTGGAAATTTTTGAACTTTTTCGTGTGCAGTCAAGCGGAACGATGACGTCATATTCTGTGACGTCATTGATGACGTCATCAGTGACGTCACAAATTTAGAAATTTTCCCGCAATTGGACTTGGAAAATTTTCGATGAAGGAACTTAGAAAGTTTGCAGTCTGAGAATTTAGCGACTAGAAGGAAAGGAACAGCTCGGTTGTATTTACAAGAAAGACATCAGATTATTCGACATACTTCATTTATTTACGAGATTGTTAATAGCATACAATATTCTTATACATGTCTCTTATTATTATATATTATATCTGAACGTTCTGCCATTGTACAAGTTGGTAGAAATGGCAGTGCACGAATATTCAAGCAGTACACACTATCTGTAACAAATTAGTATGATGTTACAAAATAGTATTGTTAAATTATATAAATATAAATATAAATAAAGTACCAGACAAGTCGCAAGTGTGCAGCGATCGAAGGGAGGAGTGAAGAGTAATATGCATATGGGGATTGTGAATAATAATGCACTAACAAAGGTTGGAAGACATGGAAGAAGCTGCATAAGGCAGAAGAGCGCATCGACGAAAGGAACTACTATATGCGAGTGCAAATTCGATCTATGTCTATGTTTAAAAGAATTGAAATGACTTAGAAAAGTTGGAATATATCGTGACGAAAACCCCTTGAAAAACCGATAACAAATCAATATGCAATGGTGCAGTATGCACTACCAAGTCACTGCATAAAAGTGCAGATGACTCTAGTTTCTATGACTATCGCGAAGTGCAATAGCGGTGAAGTAACGCGACTAGAAATGTTAATGTAATATCGGAAATGAGATATTAGGAAGAATTGAAATGACCGAAAAAAGTTGGAATATATCGTGACGAAAACCCCTTGAAAAACCGATAACAAATCAATATGCAATGGTGCAGTATGCACTACTAAGTCATTGCATAAAAGTACAGATGACTCTAGTTTCTATAAGTATCTCGAAGTGCAATACCGGTGAAATTACTCTAACGCGACTAGAAATGTTAATGTAATATCGGAGATGAGATATTAGGAAGAATTGAAATGACTGAGAAAAGTTGGAATATATCGTGACGAAAACCCCTTCGAAAAACCGATTATAACTAATCAATATGCAATGGTGCAGTATGCACTACTAAGTCATTGCATAAAAGTACAGATGACTCTAGTTTCTATGACTATCTCGAAGTGCAATAACGGTGAAGTTACTCTAACGCGACTAGAAATGTTAATGTAATATCGGGAACGAGATGTTAGGAAGAATTGAAATGACTGAGAAAAGTTGGAATATATCGTGACGAAAACCCCTTGAAAAACCGATAACAAATCAATATGCAATGGTGCAGTATGCACTACTAAGTCATTGCATAAATTACTCTAACGCGAGTAGAAAAGTTAGGCGAGAAATTCTAATTGGGAGACCAAATATTATAAGTAGGAAACTTATGCAAAACATGGAATGGACCTGACTAAATTTCGTAATGTTTTGCCGTGCACACCTACGACGATGCAAGGAATGCCGTCATCGAGTACAATCAACGGGTGATGATGTCATATCTAGGAGGACGCACGCACACTGAGACGCGAGTAATTCATGCCAGCGAATTTAGGAATCTAAAGTGGCATCGCAAAAAATTAATTGCCATCGTAGAAATCCGCCTGTCAAGAGCGGAAAGTGTTCCACTTATGAGAAAAGGAAAACGCGTGAATGATAATTCTGTGAAAGTCTGAATGATAATTCTAAGAATGCACTTCGCTTTTACACTATCTGGGAATGAGCGCTTAAGCCGGACTTTCATCGAGAGATTTGCGATATGATGATATGATTGAATATAGCGCGGTGATATAACATCGTAATAATGCACGTGAGTCATGCATGCGGACCAGATCATCATACTCTCTTGATAGATACGAGTCATGAACGATCGCAATGTGAATCATAAGTTTGCGGAACCTAACGATGAGCACTTGATGACATTTCTTTATAGAATTCTTGCTTTGACACGCACCGCAACGCTACTGAATGATAACTAATAGGAGTTTAGGATTCCCTCGGATTTTTTATATTAACTAGCAAGAATCTAATCACCTGAATTAATATCTGGAGCTGACTACTCAGAAGTTTTTGACGAGTAAGACTATCGCAAAGTAAAAGAGAAATTACAAGGAAAGAAATTCGAGTCCTGAACCTCTTCGAAAAGCAGATATCTTAGATTGAAATGTGCCAATCGCGAAGTATGTTCTAATATAAAATAAATGAGCGCAGTCGAATGGTTTCATACCAAATATAAAACGATTCCTAAGTGCTTGATGAACAAGCCTATGGGAGAGTAAAAAAGAAATGTGTGATGAACATTAAATAAAAAGGAGATTGAGTTTTGAATCGCGTAAGAGAATATTGAATTTACTACTCGCGTATTGTGAATTAATACAAAATAAATAAGTGTTGTCGAAAGCTATCATACTAAATATAAAACGATTCCTAAGTGCTTGATGAACGAGCCCATGGGAAAGTAAAAAAGAAATGTGTGATGAACATTAAATAAAAAGGAAATTGAGTTTTGAATCGCTTCAAAGAACATTGAATTTACTATTCGCGAACTGTGAATTAATACAAAATAAATAAGTGTTGTCGAAAGCTATCGTATACCAAATATAAAACGAGACTAAAAGCGCTTTAAGAGTAATACTTTTGCCTGATTCACCTCTAACATTAACTCGAGAATTCCATATAAATCAGTGGCAATAAACTTTTATAATCGACTATGAAAATAACAAGAAAATATATTGTTTGGTAAGATGGTGCTACGTAAGTGACGAAGTAGACTGATGCCGGAAAAGGAAGAGGCAGAGGCCGCCGGCGGCATGACGTGAACTCACGTTCGTTCACGACAGGAAGCGTGGAGTCTCTGCTCTCGGCGTGTTTTCGTCGATCGTAAAAATCGAGGCTGGGCAGAGGCGGACGCGTCGCGGGCTTCACAAAGCGTGACCGGTCTTCAGCATCAGTACGCTGGTGAACCTCCACCTCGCCGGGAGCACCTTCTATAACCGCAGCCAACTCTCGCTCAACCAACGCGTAAGTCGCACTAAACAACTGTTTACTCCGACGCGCATCTCACCAAAACCTCCACCTTCGACCACTCGACACGGATTTCTCATGCCAATACTTTTCCCCTAATATCTTTCGAAGATCAATTGGAAATTGTTGGAGATTTTCGCTAATAGTCCATGAAAAAGGATCCTCAACAATAAAGCGATAAGAAAGATCGGATTATCTTCCGCGATTTTACCATTCGAAATCTCCTCGAGTTTTGACAGATGTTTTACGCTAATTCACTCCGGTGTGCAAATAAAAACTGCAGTTGGAATTCGAAGTGACAGATGTGAAACATATGTCTATTTTATAGCTGTTCGATGTTGGCGGAATAATCATTTCATTACTAATCGGGCTAATTGGTCGACGTTTGATAAATGCGGAAGAATCGAAATTTTATAAATGAGACTACGAATGAGTGACGAACAATTAGTTTCTGTATTATAACGTAACGTGAAACTGGTTTTAAATAATCGAGAGAGATACGAAGTTCGCGATGCAACGCACGACGATAAGTTGCATCGAATAATATTTATGTCGAGCTGTCATACCGTTGCACGCCCTGTAAATAACTCAATGATAACCCGCTTATTAATGAACATGACATTCGGCCATCCTTCCATGATAGTCCATAAAGACGACGGTAATTAAATATCGTAAGCTGAGAGGAAATAAACTAGATTATCGAGTAAAGAGCGTTCTCTTTTTCCAACAAATACGCGATAATATCGATGTTCAAACAGAAACTAATTCCTCCGATTTGACTTCACATCGTTCCACCAAAAAGTCAATCGCACTTAACCAAAGTCATTGAAATTGTTTAACGAGAGACTTTTACGTGCGAGTGATTCGCGAGTGCGAGAGAACTGTTTTCGAAATGAGGTGAATGCGATCGACTTGGTAAAAGTGGCCAAGCCAGGAGAGGATCGGCTTTATCGTTGCATGCCGCATGAATCAAACTTATTTTCAGTGGAGGCACAAACTCGCACGAGACTATCTCGAGATAACGTATGCTCTGCTCTGCTCTGCTCTCGCGTATGTTAGTGGCGAACCAGAGGGAGACTCGACGCAAGTGATTGTAATCGGCGTCTTTCCACCATTCAGACCCACTTCATATTCAAGCACTCCTTGTAATACAAATGCTCGAGGAGCTTGTAAAGGCTTTCAGAACCTCTGAATTAAATTACACGGAAAAACGGCAACCTATTTCTCCGCGCGCTTTCATGAAAAATTCTGCGGATTCGTCAAAGAACATCATATCCCGCGAGTTTCAAGTCAGAATCCCCGCTCAGAGGGTAGTTATGGGGCAAAAAGTGTAATTTGTATTTGAAGCGCGATATCTTATGTTCTATGCATTGGAAAATTATGAAAAAAATATGGCGTATTCTACCCTCGAAAATGCATGTCTGTGAATTTTCTCAGATTTTTGACTTGCATGAATAAAGAATAAAAAAATGATAAACATTTGAAATATTTTTTTTATACATAAATATTCGTGGCACCCTCTTGATATTTTTACAGTTTGTAGGTGTCCTTGCAGTCGCTAATGGAGAATTTTCTCAGATTTTCAAAAGCACGGACACACGGTGAAAAAAAATGAAAACCTCGTTGAATGCCGGTTTTTCATTTTTTTCGTAGTGTTCCCTACTTTCCAAAAATCTAAGAAAATTAACCATTAACAATCATAAGTATACTAACAAACTGTAAAAATATCAAGAGGGTGCCACGATTATTTCTATATGAAAAAAATAAAAAACTAATATTCAACTACGTTTCTGATTTTTTTCGCAGTGTGCCCTAACTTCGAAAAATCTAAGAAAATTACTCATTAACAATCATAAGTATACCAACAAACTCTAAAAATATCAAGAGGGTGCCACAATTATTTATGTATGAAAAAAATGTTTGAAATATTTAGGATTTTTTTAAACTTCAATAATGTCAGCTAAAAATCTGACAAAATTGATAGATATGTATTTTCGAGAGTAGAATATGCCACATTTTTTTCATAATTTTCCAATGGATAGAACATAAGATATCGCGCTCGAAATGAAATCACATTTCACCCCATAACTACCCCCCGCGCGAGGATTTCGACATGAAACTCGAAGGTTATCTTTCACGCTGCACTTGCTCTATTTCGCCACCCAGAAATCCGCTCTAGATTTTCGAACTACTTGCTGTCCAAGAACATCAATAACAAGATCGCGGACAATCTGCTATTCTTAGCGGACGGGCAATCGCGCTCCAAGGAAGAGTATACTTTCACACCGATATGTTACAGCCTTCAGAGATCACTCTACTTTAACAGCGAAAACTATTGCGGCTCGCGTTGCATAAACAAAATAAGAGATAGAACGCGTAATGCGTGCACGCATTCCCTGAGGGAAGTCACGCAACCGAACGCCCTGTCGACTATTATGTATTTCGAGGCAAGAGCCGTGTTACGCTTGCCGAGGGTTTCGTGTTTGTCCAAGAGAAATGGGCCGAAAAAGGAATCAAGGCTTCCACGAAAGGCGCGGTCAATGACTCCGAAAGTCTCCTTGCTCCCCTTTTCTTTCTGGCACGACGAGAAATCACCACTCGACGCATTAACTTTCTTGTCCGACCATTGTTTCGACAAACACTTTCTTTCGCCGGCGAAAAAAAAGGAGAGAGAGAGACTTGTATGATTTCACGAAATTATCCCGATTTGTTGCGAGTGTCTGAATTATGGCTCGGATGCCAAAGACGTTACGCGCGATACTCGTTCTAGGGTAAACGCTGAGAAAATACGTGATCTCTGAGATAGGCAGTGAAGAGACTGCGAAATGAGGTCAAGTTACATATCGTAATAAAGATCTCCTTCAGACTCGTGTTTGTGTATTCTCCTCTGACAATTGCACCATTCAACGCACTATTCAACCTCGCACTTTTCCCTGTATGCCTAATTTTGGATTGCTCGAAACCTACTTTCCGAAAGGAATTTCTAGAGTACGCTCGTCGACAGTGACAGAGTCACGAAAATTAATATCGATACGACGTTGCTACTTCGACAGTCAACGAAAGACTGTGCGAAATCTAAGAGACATTCGTGACGCGAAGACTTTTCCCTAATATGTTTCGGAGACAATCGGAAAATTTCGGAGGTTTACGGTAAAAGTTTCGGAAAAAGATTCTTGAACAGTAAAGGGATTAGAGAGGTCGGACTGTCCCCAAAATTTTTACGACTTTTGACAGATGTTTCACGGTAATTTAGCCTGAGGTGCAAATGAAAGCTGCAGTTGGGATTCGAAGTGACAGGTGTGAAACATATGCTACTTTGACGGTCAACGAAAGAGTGTCGAAAATCTAAGAGAGATTAGTAATACGAATATGTTTCGGAAAGCAATCGGAAAATTTCGGTGGTTTACGGAAATAGGCTCGGAAAAATATTCCTTCCTGAAGATATTCCTCGAGTCGGAATATCTTCAGAGTTTCTACCATTCGAAATATCACTGAATTTTGATACATATTTTACGGCAATTTAGCCTGACGCGCAAATGAAAACTGCAGTTGGAATTCGAAGCGACAGATGTGAAATGTATGCTACCTTTGACGGTCAACGAAAGAGTGTCTAAGGCTCGCCATGTGTTTTTCTACCCTAAGTATTTGGCTCTTTACCTGAAGGGTAAAGACCCGAGGGCCAACTTTCTATTGTACTTCTCGCCCACCTCGAATGTCCGAAAATTTACGACCGCATTGTCCAATAATTTCAATACAGACGGAATGTCAAAATCTTAAGTCAAACTCTACAGAAAGCACGAAATATTATCTGAACCGAAACGATATAATTAAAAACATTTCACTAAATCAAATCATTTATAATTCACCGATTCTTTACTTTGAAAAAGTTCGAACTATATTCACTCGATCGTTCTAAAGTCCACTAGAATGTACAGTTTAAAAAGTTGGACAAAGCGGTCGAATAACAATGAAGCGGTCTCGGTAAAAGGATCCCGAGTGATTTAAACACGATGACGATTTACTATTCGACTGCGTGGAAGAAGCGAACCCTTCTTAGAGCGAGAACCTGTTCGGTCCTCGGATTACATAAGTATTCGGCGCAGGTAGTAAAGAAGCCTTCTACTACAACGTCTCGTTTCTGCCCATCTTTGGAATCCCATGGCCGAGACTATCTCATGGTATCGTGTTCCACTAACCCAACTGCGGAATATTATTTACGAACGTGACTTAAGAAAGTCAAGTGCAACTGCGCAAAACCGAGACGTGCGTCTTGGCTGGACTTTCGCGCGCGCACCAGCGTTACACGCTCTGCCAGCCGACACACCTTTATAAATGACTGTTTGTCAGTAAGCTACTTGTATATGAATGAAATGACCGCAGCCTCGCTTGCTTGGATATCTTAAGAGGATCGTTCCTCTACTCAATGGCAATTAAATCCCCTCTGCTTACGATGCTAAATGAGTCGACAATTCTTTCGTCCTATTTATCTTACTTCATTCAATTATATCAACTAACGCCTTGAAGGGGGGAAATGACAGTAATAAACTAAATAAAAAATTGTATCGACTTGTTATTTCAACTATCTGAAGATTAATTATTACGATATCCAAGAAAGCAGGCCGGGGCAATGCCAAAGAACAGTTGCAATATCCAATCCTCAAAATGATTTTAAAAAAACAGTGCAAATTTTTTTATCACGTGTCAGATTCGTCAAAGAACGCAAAAGACTAAATAAAATAATGTGTAGCAATAATTATTGAAAGAATTTGTCAGAACTTAGAAGGAATAAAGTGTCGAAACTAATTTGAGGTATTGGTGAATGCAAAAGTAGCTGTAGTATTGCCTGTTCGATTGCCAAACGTCGACTGAACCGAAGGAGCTTCGTGCGACCGTAGTTATACAGATCCACCCGATCCTTTTGTATTTAGAAGGGTTAATAATTACCACAACGAAAGCAAAAGTATTTAACTGTAAAAGACAGTAAAATACTTTTGTCAAATGATATAAGAATTAAAAAAATAAGAGATCTGCTGAACGAATTTTTGTTGAATGAATGAGAATGTTTCGGAACACCTTTAAGAGGCAGTAATTAAAGAACGAATATAGAACACTCCTCTGTTGTGGCCTCCACGCGCTATAAATGTGTTTCGGATAGGAAGCATGTGGAGCAGATGAAAAGGAACGCGTCGTCCGATCTGGAACTCGGATTCTGGGTTACAGACGCCCTCGATACTCGCTTCATTCTCGAAAGCCACCCGGTACACACCTAAATATAGCAACCCCCGCTTGCTTATTGTTGATCCGTACTCTGGAATTTCCCGAACGTGCCGCGAATCCTAATGCAAAGTGAACTATTTCGACTCGAAATGATTTGCGCCGCAAACCATCAACCACCACCTCATAAAACCCTCAACACTTGCGACTGGTTTCTCTCAGAATGGCGATAAACCAAATTTCCATTGCTTCATGCTACAATTTTCATTCTAGCACTTGTGATTTCTTCGAAAGAAATTGAAATTAGAAACTGAAGAATTAGAAACTTCTGCTGTGAACTCAAATCTATTTGCAATGTTAAGCAATGAAATATTTCTTATACTTAATTGTGCCATGAATGATCAAACACAACATAAAACGCTCAACATGTGCGACTGACTTGTTACGACTGATTCTACTGTTTCATAATAAAATTTTTATTGGTTTCACTTGACTTCGTGCTTTTCTAAGATGAGAATCTCTAACTTTGTGTGCACGACGACATTAATCATTGCTATAAAAAGAGACGCGTAAGAATGGATAAAGTGTCGTGACATTCGCCTAGTCGTAATATCTATTGCTGTTTATAAGTCAGCCTCTGTCGCCGTATTAATAGAACAGTGCGGGAAAGCATCTCGTATAATTGACCAGAGCAATTATTCCAAAGAACTGAACAACAATTTGACGATCGACGAGCTTTAGGAATTAAGTTAACACGGAATAATGTCGAAAACAATACCAATTTTCCGAATAATAAAGCGAACTGTTTCTGTTTCAGAGAAGTGAAAATGGCATCGATATCGAGGCTTTCCATAGTCAAATTCCTAGAGTTGGTAAGTGGAACTTCGCGAGCTACATAGTACTTTATCGATTGACATCCTTTCTGTCTCTACCTAATAGCAATTCGACAAGCACCGGCAACTGTAAAATTACCAAGTCACTGCGCCGGATAAATTCGATGACTTTTGCATTTACGTATGCCAGTAAAAGATAAGAAAAATGTAAAAGAAAGTACTCGTCGAACTTTGATAAAGTCTATCAGTTACAATTGCGATTTCACGTATGAAATAATATGATTAATATTGCGAAGTATTACTCTAATTCTTTTTAATTCTGACTTGGTGATATAATGACGAGTCGCGTAATCAACTAAAACAAAGGCGTTGCTTTTCGTGACTATTGTCAGTCTGTGAGCATCTCTACAAACATTGTAACCTTGCGATCGCGTGTCAAATGGCTCGTCGAGATCGCGACATATCTTCACCGAGGAGTCACTCCACCAGAATGGAAAGTGACATAATCGTCATACTAGAGTTATCACGCCGGCGAGATTCGAGCCTCGTTAAAAGCACCTTGCGAACCGGAAGACACACATTGCCCAGCCAGTTTACGCTCTTTAGCGTGCGAGCTACAATCATGCCGAGACGAGAATCGAAATTATTTACCACTGACCGAGTGTCGCGCCACATAAAACGAGTTCGGAAACTTTCATTGAAATTTAGAATTGATTGGACATCACTTCGAATGTCGAAGATTGAAAATTAGAACTCTAAAAAGAATTGAAATGAAAGAAAACACGCCTAGTACTTTTGATTCATCTCTCATAAAAGTTTTGCCTTTAACAAAATCCTTGGTTTGTCGTTCAAAGAGAATTCTACAAAACATTATTTCACTGCTTTTACCAGATGGGCCAAAAAATTCAGAAATATTATTGGAAAACCAAAGCTAAGTTAAAATTCAATAATAATACAATTTTGAAAAGTCTATCAAGCTATTCTTTGATGCTTTACACTGTTAAATAAAAATTGATTGCAGCTTTGAAGTGAAGAAACATGAATGAAACATCTAACAGTTGACAGACCCAATCATTCACAAATAGAATTTGAAACCTACACAAATGAGTGCAACCTTCTCAATATCCAAATAATTTGTCACAAATTACATATTCCTGATATATCATTACACAAAGACTCGAATGAAATGACTAACAATGTGTTATTTCCCGGCGCATCGAATTACCACAAAACTAGTCGGAGTCCGCGTAAATACGATTAATTTAATCATTAGAACGTCCATTTATCTATGCGAGGAATGCGCGCGGAATATTAGACAGTAGAAATCATCGGATGACGCAAGCGGGTCTCGTACAATTAATTAAACATGCGGTGCGCGCGCCTATCTTCGCGCACGGTAAACTATGCCAATGACACAGGCTACGAGTGCTGGCAGGGAAAAGTATGTGCCGAGGGAAATAGTTGCTGCGATATCACAATGTGTGCGCCTTCGATACCGGCTCCTATTGATCTGCCTCTGCACAGGCAAAGTCACCTGTTGCCTCCTTGCTAGTTTGACCTCTTCTCAATGAGAGCATTACCACCACCACTACCCTCCATTTTATTCTCGATACTTGGAATATTGCGCGTCTCTAAAACAGACTTCGATAAAGAGAATGATGTTGAAAGTGATCGAAATCCAATTTTTTGTTGACTCTAGTAACGTGTACGACTTGAGAGAAATTTTTTAATGTCCCAATTGAAATATAAATGGACTTGGGTCACTTTCGAAATGAACGACTCGCATGTTAATCTAAACGAGGATAATTACACTTCGTAGGCAGAATTAATTAACTAGATTACCGAGTAAACTACGAGCCAGAGTACTCTTATTCCAACAAATGCCAACTTTGACCTCGCATTACACTTTTTATAATAAAATTGAATTGAAATTGTTCTATATTTCCTCTGGTTAATCATGCTAATAGTTTTGCTACTAATTGCTGCCGTTAATTTTTCGTCAATCATTCCGAGATTCTATTGATACTTTATCAGAGAAACATCCGACGATGATAATGCATTGTATTGTCATCCGAGACATCAATAAAACTTCAAGCACGACAGCTACTGATTGCACCGTAGGCGGCAATTGACGATATTGCGAATGAATCTTTAATGAGATCCTAATTAGGCGGAGGAAGCTTTTAATTCAGATTCCATTACGAATTCTTTCATGTCTCGTTGCAGGTGTTAGTATGCATCCTCATAGGACTGCATTACCACTCCTTCAATATCGGAGACCAGCACACCGCAATGCTTACGATGGGCACGTTCGGCGGATATCTAATTATTCTCGTGGGATTGTTCGCTGGCAGCCTTATGGGAACGCCAGTCAACCGCCGAGTGGTAAGAAAATACGAGGGAACTAGTTTAAAAATGACTCGAATATGAAAATATTACTTTGATCTTTGACTCGAAAAGTAACTGAACAATTTACGAATAACTCGAATGTAAAAATATTAGTTTGATCTTGGACTTGAAAAATAACTGAACAATTCACAAATGACGCGAATATGAAAATATTACTTTGATCTTTGACTCGAAAACTAACTGGACAATTCACAAATGACTCAAATATGAAAATATTACTTTGATCTTTTCCTCGAAGAATGGAAGAACAATTAATAAAATTGAAGTACTGTATAGTCGATCACTGGCAAATTTAAGTTTAATATTACTCTATGTTGAGTTTATTTCGTAGAAACTCTACTCTTTGACCACAGCGAAATCTGATGGAAATTGCTAATTTTTTGAGCGTCTATAAGTGCCAAGTGTACGCTACGAAAAATTGTAGAGTTCCTAAAGAAGTTAATAGTAATCAAAGGATTATGCTAACTGAATGAACAAACGAGTAAGTTTTGCCGAGTGCAACTAATAATAGTTTATATCAAAGAGAAAAGATGAAAAGGTGATCGACTATCTAGTAGCAAGAGTTCAAGAGCGAATGTCTGATTTATATTGCGTTCCCCTTTGATTAGAGTGCTTTCTATTTATAGGATCTGTTCTTCTCCCTTGTGGGATGTGTCCTTTTCATCGCTACCGGAGCTCTCAACATTGACCAGTTCCAGCACTTGGCCTTCAATTCTACTTTCCGAGACACCGGTCTGGCCAAGGGCTCTATCAGTATCATCCAAGGAGCTATCCTCCTCGTAGACGCCTTCCTCACATTCCGCGGCGAAGCTTAAGACTTAAGAATCAAAACCGGCGAAAGCTAAGAGCTCGACGCGAGCTGCTACTGTGTACCATCCGACGATACTCCTCGGGACAGAAAAACAGTACAACGACATTCCGTGGCAAACACACGGCGGAATTTTTCAATTTAAGGAACATGTTACATATTATACTGCCAAAGAGACGCGAGGGTCAGTCCGCACTGCTCTAGATATACCTCTAACTTTCGACACGAGACCGTGACAGATGAGTTCAAATGAGAAATTCGCTTCTAGTTATGTCCGAGATTAACGCTAATCGCTGCAGTTCAACAAAGATACCGAAAAGCAGTCATTAAACACGAAAGTACAAATAAGAGAGCGAGGTGAGAGGCACCTGCACTTGAAAGAATAGACGCCTTTTTATTCTATTTTTGTTTTCTACTCGTTTACAGTTAGCAGTTCTATTGAATGATTGAATATTCTCTCGACAAAACTCTATTCTTAACGCGTGCCTTCAATCAAACATGTAAGAATAATTCACGCAATCGACAATGATCAAACATGACAAAGTGTCAAAGTTGGCGACAGATTACGATTGTTCTAAGGAAATTGTACCATTATTTCATGCCTCACTAGAAGCATCAAAACTCACTATTGCTTCACGATCTTCATTTATATATATTTATCTCGAAATCTTTATCATTTCTTTGTATATTTTTAACTATGCTATCGCTCTTGGAATAAATTCTTTATAAAACAAATTCTATCGTGTTGTCAATATCCTATTGTAGAAGTTAAACTGAGAAATCTAGCTGAGAAGCAGCCTGGGAAATATGACGCAAAGTAAAAGTATTTTTCTGAGCTTGTCAACGAAGCTTGAACCATTAAAATAGAATCCTACACTATGTTGTTATCGGGTTTAACTATTCTGTAAATGCGACCCAAACGCATATGTGCGTCAGAGATGACAAGGAACGACTGGCTTCAGAATTTCAACATGTGGAACAAAATTTGGAATGAGAAACTCAGGAAATAAGTGTGACTCGGAAAATAATTCAAACAATTTTCAAAATCAATTGAATTGTTTAAATAATTCGCAATGTGGTATTAGGAATGTGTATGACGAAAAGTAGCCAGTGAGTACGAATTGTGAATCCATATGAATAATGGGAAAACTTTAAATTAAGTATTGATAAACTAGAAATAACACTACTTCGAATATATGTCAAACGAATTCGGTAAAATGAATGAGGATTATGTGTATGAGCTAGTGTATGAAAATAATAAAGATACTTTCGAAGTTACCAAAAGTAGAAATAAAGAAACTGAAAAATAAAGAGGAAGTTTTAAAATAATCAACTAGAAATGACACTACTAAACGGTTAATAAATCATAATAATGTTGGTGTTAATTGAATGAAAACTGTTGAAATAATTCGCGATGTTGGATAAGGAGCACGTAGAAAAGAAAACAGCAAGTGAGTACGAATTCTATCCAAAAACCACGCACGAGTCTCTAAAATAACTTAAATCTCGGGAAAAAGTAAAAATAATTTTCACTATCACTTAAACTGTTTAAATAATTCGCGATGTTATATTAGGAACACGTAGAAAAGAAAGCAGCAAGTATGTATGAATGGTATCCGAAAACCGTGTACGAGTATCTGAGACAGTAACTTAAATCACGGAAAATAATAAAAATGATTTTCACTATCAGTTAAACTGTTTAAATAATTCGTGGTGTTGTATTAAGAACACGTATAGTAACTCTAAAGTAATGCCGAAAACTAAGAGTCGAGAGTGAAGTTACAAATGAAAAGGTAATTTCGAACAGCACACCAAAACGTCAACACAAGTGAATGACTCGAGCTCTGCGCGTAGAATGATAAGTGCGAGTGCTCCCAGATGTCAGGCGACCTTGCTGCGCGTTCGCCCCACCAACTTGCCGGCTGCTCTCTACTGCGTACCGACATATTAGCGAACACGTGTACCGACGCTCGGACCGCCTGCCCTAGTATCCTATTGTATCGACGGCCGGCTACCCAGACCTCGCTTTTATCGATTGTGGGATATTCTATTGTCTCGACGACCGGATACTCAGACCTCGCTCTTATCGGCTGTTGGACATTCTATTGTATCGGCATCCGGCTAACCCAGACCTCGCTTTTGTCGGCTGTTGGACATCTCGGTTTTACAGACTGTGGCCACATGTGTTTTACCGACTGCGACCCATGCGACCCACTATGAGCGACCCCACACCTTTAATCCCTTAATCCTTTCTTAATCCCTTTCGGACCCTACATTTGCGTACTCAAGTCATGGCAAAAATACAATCACGTTTGAAATACCCGATCTGAGGATTGCCTTAACAACACTTAGACGTATGTCATTCTTTTCAAAGTATAGCAAAGTAAAACTATTCTTTTTTAATAATTGTATCTGGAAGAGTACTCGAAAAGAATAAACGAAGAAAAATATTTGATGTATCTCCAGTTCTCATTCTCTGACAAACTTTTATTTTTGATCGAATATATGACAAATGAATCTGGTAAGATGACAGCTTGTAAGAGGATCATGTGTATGAGGGAGTGTATGAGAATAACAAAAATAGTTCCGAAAAAGTAGCTGAAAGTAGAAATAAAGGAAAAATTAAAAAAAAAATTGGAATGAAAATCTAAGCCGTGAAAAATCAAAAACTTCCGAAAATATCGTTTTTGTCGAATAGCTCCTCTTCCGGTGAAGGTATCGGTTTGAAAAAAATTAAAGACATGTATAGGGATGAGGCGAATGAGAGAATGTAAGAGAGATTGTTCGAGTGAAAGATATAGAAAACTGGTCAGACGAGCCACTATTTTCATGTGAAACTGAGATATTTTAACCGGACTGTATGACATATAAGCAAGTACCGTAAGATCTTTCTGTGAATCGTGGTAAAAATGATGAAATCGACTTTTTGTTGGATATCTCGTCTCACAGTACAGGTAAAATTGCGAAAAAAATCACAGACACATCTGATGATGAGGCGCACGTTGCCTCATTTTTGAAGATTTTTGGAATCAAAATCTAAGCCGTGAAAAATCAAAAACTGTCGAAAATATCTTTTATGACGAATAGCTCCTCTCCCGGCGAAGGTATAAGTTTGAAAAAAATCTGAGACACGTCGGCTGATGAGGCGCATGTTGTGTAATTTTTACAGATTTTTCGAATCAAAATCAAAGCCGAGAAAAATCAAAAACTCCCGAAAATATCGTTTTCGACGAATAGCTCCTCTGCCGGCAAAGGTATAAGTTTGAAAAAAATCTGAGACATGTCTACGGATAAGCCGCATGTTGTGTAATTTTTACAGATTTTTGAAATCAAAATCTAAGCCGTGAAAAATTAAAAACTCCCGAAAATATCGTTTATGACGAATAGCTCCTCACCCGGCGAAGGAATAAGTTTGAAAAAAATCTGAGACATGTCTACGGATAAGCCGCATGTTGTGTAATTTTTGCAGATTTTTGGAATCAAAATCTAAGCCGTGAAAAATCAAAAACTCCCGAAAATATCGTTTATGACGAATAGCTCCTCTCCCGGCGAAGGTATAAGTTTGAACAAAATCTGAGACATGTCTACGGATAAGCCGCATGTTGTCTAATTTTTACAGATTTTTGGAATCAAAATCTAAGCCGTGAAAAATCAAAAACTCCCGAAAATATCGTTTCTACGAATAACTCCTCTCCTCACGAATGTATAAGTTTGAAAAAAAATCAGAGACATGTCTAATGATGAGACGCATGTTGTGTAATTTTTGCAGATTTTTAAAATCAAAATCTAAGCCGTGAAAAATCAAAAACTCCCGAAAATATCGTTTATGACGAATAGCTCCTCACCCGGCGAAGGAATAAGTTTGAAAAAAATCTGAGACATGTCTACGGATAAGCCGCATGTTGTGTAATTTTTGCAGATTTTTAAAATCAAAATCCAAGCCGTGAAAAAACAAAAACCTCGAAAAATATTGTTTACGGAGCATAGCTCCTCTTGTGGGAAAGGTACCCCAACCGAAACCAGCAAGTGAGTATGAATTGTGTCCAGAAACCGTGTATGAGTCTCGAAAATAATAAGTCAATCTCGGAAAAAAATTAAGATGATTTTCACTATCACTTAAACTGTTGAAATAATTCGCAATGTTGTATGAGGAACACGAATCAAAAAAAACAGCAAGTGTATATGAATTATACCCAGAAACCGTGGACGAGTCTCTAAAATAATAACTTAAATCTCGAAAAATAATAAAAATGATTTTCACTGTCACTTAAAGTGTTGAAATAATTCGCGATGTTGTATTAGGAACACGTAGAAAAGAAAGCAGCAAGTGAGTATGAATGGTATCCGAAAACCGTGCACGAGTCTCTAAGACAGTAGATTAAATGTCGGAAAAAAATAAAAATTATTTTCACTGTCACTTAAAGTGTTGAAATAATTCGCGATGTTGTATTAGGAACACGTAAAAAAGAAACCAACAAGCGAGTATGAATGATATCCGAAAACCGTGCTCGAATCTCTAAGACAGTAACTTAAATGTCGGAAAAAAATAAAAATTATTTTCACTATCACTTAAACTGTTGAAATAATTCGCGATGATGTATTAGGAACACGTAGAAAAGAAACCAGCAAGCGAGTACGAATTGCATCCAAAAACCATGCACGAGTCTCTAATATAATAACTTAAATGTCGGAAAAAAATAAAAATTATTTTCACTGTCACTTAAACTGTTGAAATAATTCGCGATGTCGTATTACGAACACGTAGAAAAGAAAGCAGCAAGTGACTATGAATGGTATCCGAAAACCGTGCACGAGTCTCTAAGACAGTAACTTAAATGTCGGAAAAAAATAAAAATTATTTTCACTGTCACTTAAACTGTTGAAATAATTCGCGATGTCGTATTAGGAACACGTAGAAAAGAAAGCAGCAAGTGAGTATGAATGGTATCCGAAAACCGTGCACGAGTCTCTAAGACAGTAGATTAAATGTCGGAAAAAGATAAAAATGATTTTCACTATCACTTAAACTGTTTAAATAATTCGCGATGCTGTATTAGGAACACGTATAATAAGTCTGAAGTAATGCCGAAAACTAAAAGCCGAAAGTGAAGTCAACAAGGGAAAGGTCACCACGAACACCACACCAAAACGTCAACACAAGTGAATGACTCGAGAGCTGAGCGCAAAATGACGAGTGCGAGTGCTCTCAGCTGTCAGGCGACCTTGCTGCGCGCTCGCCCCACTACCGCGGCGCCGACGCCGGCGCGTCACCCCACCAACTTGCCGACTGCTCTCTCCTGCGTACCGACGTACCGGCGAACATGTGTACCGACGTACATACCGACGGACACGTGTACCGACCCTCGGATCGCCTGCCTTCGTGCCCTATTGTTTCGACGGCCGGCTACCTAGGTCTGGTCTTTATCGGCTGTTGGACATCTGGGTTTTACAGACTGTGACCACGTGTGTTTTATCGACTGCGACCCAGGCAACCCACTATGAGCGAAGCCAGACTTTTAATCCCTTAATCCTTTCTTAATCCCTTTCGAACCCTACATGTGCGTACTCAAGTCATGGCAAAAATTACAATCACGTTTGAAATATGCGTATGTCATTCTTTTGAAAGTATAGCAAAGCAAAACTATTCTTATTTAATAACTGTATCTGAAAATGTATGCGAAAAGAATAAATGACGAAAAATATTTGCTGTATCTACATTTTCATTCCCTGACAAACTATTATTTTTGATCGAATATATGTATGTCAAATGAATCTGATAAAATGACAGCTCGTATGAGGATCATGTGTATGAGGTAGTGTATGAAAATAACAAAGATATTTCAGGATTTTTCTGCACTACGCTAGCAAAGGGTAGTATTAGCCCAGAAAAGGAAAATGGGATTCGCATTCAAGATTATATTTCACTTGCCATGTCCATTACTCTGAGTTACATAATCATTAATTTAGACACGTATATATATATAATTTATATATATATGATATCGTCTCCGGTGCGGTTAAATAAGAGTATCACAGTAATAAAACTTTAGTGGATTGCGTCACAATAGTAGTCTGATCAAAATCCGTACCGGGATTTCGTTACTTTTAACGAGATCCCTATACATATGTTTGATGGCTAGAAAGGTATACATGATACACATTCTTGAGGAAGACTGCCACTTATGATACGCACAAGTATATTCTATGAACATTCCCATCTTACAATCACTTCGCATCTCTGACTATAATGGCGAAAGGAGAGCAAAAGAATTATTGTGAATGCGAACATCCGACTGTAGTACATAAGCGAAATTACACTGGAAATTGAATTGGGAAGAGGCCTAACTATAATGGGAATCTGAAAGCAGAGTTCTACTCTCTAAAGTACGGGATCTTCACTCTTGGAAAGATAAGGACCAGCTCAAGGCAGTCTCCCAAAGAGTCATCTCCAAATGTGACTTGGTGTATGAAGAAACATTCGCAGTAAGAATCGAGCTAGTCAGATACATATATTTTATATTTGCCTCGTCAAATATACAAATTCTCCTACAGTAATATCAAGGAACAACATACTCTGTCCAACTATGACTCTTTAATCTTCGCGTCTCCCTCCCGCAGTAAGTTCACATCTCGCATCCAACAACTGTTCTCCTCCCACATTCACCCTATCACGAGTCATTGCAAGTTTGGTTAACGAGTGCCAAGGCCGCCCTTCGAAGTAGTCGCACTCGTGCTTTAACGCTACTGTATGTCCTAAATATTGTTTACACAAGCCGTTCGCACACGATGAACAGTAATCGAGATTCTCTATCAATTAGTGAACAAGGAATTCTATGAAGAATTTGCTTAGATTCGTTCGCAGACTACTGAACATTTGCTGATATCTCAAGTGTAACTCTGAAACATGAGATTCTACTAGTAATCCGAACTCTCTAGTATCTACCTCAATGAGGAAAATTTAGCACGACAATTACCGTAGGGAAGGACGTACTTTTTGAAGTACGTCGATCTTGGCCCTCATTTAGATTAACACTTTGCGTACACGTGTAGTCGCGTCTAATATCCGAATTCTCACTACCATCGGTATTCTATGGTATGAAAAATAGAATTACGAGTGTCAACTCTTCATAAAGTATTCCACCAGCTCCTATCACCGGCTGCATCTGTTCAAGTTTGTACCAAAGGTACCTAGGTATCTTGCTAATGAATTCTACATAGTAGTATGTACGGGGTTACTGCCCAGTGTACCTCGCCACCGCGGTTCTATCAACCTCGAGATTAAAATGCTACGAGACGAGAAACACATGCAAAGAGCTCGATTACTGTAAGATCGGCAGGAAGACGGCACAATCTGTATTTCGACGCAATTCTTCCCTCGCACATAGTACGATGCCCAAGTAATTATAAAAATATTTATATGTTGCACACGCAATGAGCGCATCTCTCCAAAGTGGATCGCAACTCGACGAGAGAAGTAGCAAAGTGTAACTCACAGCGTTAAAGCGTTCGGCAGCACTCATCAAACGGGAAGAATCTTTAGAAGAGTGCTCGACACTCTGACTACCTTTTATTAATCCTACCAACGCGTTACAATACAAAAGGCGTCCAAGCGATCTTTTCGGTCCCATCTTTGCAAAGTACTATGAGTGACAGTATGACAACTTTGTGTCGCATTCCTCTTACAAGTTAAACTAATCGTTTAGAGAGTATTCACAATAGTAGAGAGTATGCACAAGAAGAGGAAGTCCTTGCAATTTCCACTTGACAATAAATAATTTCAAGCGCGTCTATTTCACTGCCGACCTCACGTACAATTAAAAGGAAGGACGCCAAAATCGCCCTGTACTATGTAGTCCACCACAATGCGAGCCAAAATGTTACAATAAATTGAATAACAGTCTCATAACATTAATGTTCCTCCTAAAATATGGCCTTCCCACCTCTACACGTCTCTGAGAAATTCGAGCACTTTCTCTCGCGCGCGCGCTCTCTCTCTCTTATATCACGCTCGAACAATACTTCATATTATTCGGAAGCATACAACAATCGACATCCTTCGCTGCCCTAGCAACTGTTATTATCAGACGCAGAGTAGTTTCTATCTTTACATTATTAGATTTACTTAGCAGTGCTTTTGGCAGTCCTCACGCAACACAGTACACTATGATGTAAGTCAGTAACTGGTTGCCGACTGCCAAAATCAGTACAAGGTACAAACAATAAATAATATTGCACGACAGATCATGTCCCTTAGAGTGAGCTACAACGCTCCAACAACCGCAGATCTCTTTCGCGATTCTCGTGCAAGCGGACTTCAGCGAACAGGAATCCCTCGCGAGAAAATGTCCCTTGTCCCACAAGTTCGTCAATACAAAAGACATTGCAGTACGAAGTAACGACAGACTACGAGCGCATTGTCGCTCGTTGTGAGCCGAGCTTAAGTGACAAGAGTATTCGAAAGTCGAGTCGAAGTATATACAGAACGTCCTATTAAAGAGGCAACGCTTCGAACAGCAGGTCTCGAAGAACTCTTCTTCTTGCAAGTCACGAGATCGCGGGACGAGCTGGAAGCTAGCGGTACGAGGACTACGAGGAGCGAGTCCGAGCTCTTTCTCGAGTTCACGCGCACTCAGCCCTCTCGAGAAGAGCTTGGAATCGGCTGATAGGCGGGGGGCAATTAGATCACACACAATTACAGACAGAGAGAGAGAGAAGTAGAAGAAGAGATAGTTCGAGGACGAACTAAAGGTGCGCGAGGACCTCGACGGCCGCAACGGGCGGCGTCTGGTCGCCGCTGAGGATGACCGGTTCCGATTCGGTCTGCACGATCCTCACGAGGTTCGCGTCTTTCTTTGAGGGCACGATCGTCGCATTCTGCGGCACATTTGATCTTGCACAGTAGCTTGGCGGCCTGCTGTCCCTGCCGGCAGTGCCTGCCGGCGCGATGATGCTACCGGCATTCGACCTGTATGTCGGCGGCGGTGACGACGTAGGTTGCAGACGATCCAGCAGCAACAACCGTAATCTGTACTCCTGCATGCTTGCCTGTAACAGGACGAATAACGATTGTGGATTGATGCCCAAGTCCCTTTGCCCAGTCTTTAATAAAGCATTATCTTTTGGGTGTCAGTAATCCAAACCAGCATCAACAACCTATCTCATTCCCTCTATGCAATGTAATTACAAAGCTTGTAGTTATCTTAGATAGTTGCTGGTTTAAATTACTGCCACACAAAGTCTACGCCCTGTGCTACATCCAAGTCAGTATCTCCCGAGTGACTCTGCGCGCTTTGGGAAGATCTATTTTCCGCCCACGATCAATATCGAAAATGGCTTGGAAGCAATGCGGTGAGATGATTGCGAGAAAGTGGAGCTTACACGTCAAGATAGGGGATGACCGGGAATATGCCGAGGGCAGGCTTTAATGAAACGATCCCTAAGAGACGCGACGGCTTGTCGAGAACGAGAAACCAAAACTGGCGAGAGTGGTAGGTATTGGCGAGATTAGCACGCGCCATCTCGCTGAATTATGAAGCGGAACGAGCGACTGCTCCGAATGAAATCTAAGTGAAATTCCTCGGATGTCACCTGAACTAGTACGACAATGGCCCTCCGGGAAATTGAAATTCTCCGCGAATATCCTTAAAACATATTCATAACTCGACGCGACCTACGTGTCGGACTGCCAACGATCTATCTGCCTGACCTCCATCGAGAATGGAGGCATATCGGGCGGAGAGACCGTGGATTATATCGATTAAACGGTACACATTCCGGTGAAGCGTCAGGTGTGTTCAAGAAAGACTAATAAAACGAATAAAACACGGAGAGTCATTAGAAGGAGAAGGCACTCTAGCCGTTCTTAACGCGTCCTCTTATTAATCTGGCGCGGCTCCAAGAATGTACTTGTCGAGTAATAGTGCGTGAGGGAGGACAAGAGCTCCAAGAAATTCCGCGTGCGGCCCACTGGTATTTGCAGTGCCAACTCACTTCTATGCACACTTGCCCACGCTCTTGCTTATCTAGTCAATGGCGCGTATGTGCACTCAGGAAGGATGCAATGAATTTCCCAAAGGGCAGATCAATCAGAGAGACACTAACGAGGTGTAAGCTCGGCGGCAAGTCTCGCGCGAATAAAGAATCGCTCGTGTCACCTGGTAACTGGGCGGTGGCGTCCGAAATTGGAATTCCGGATAAATCATGGCAGCGTAGGGATGTATCGGCCTGGCGGGTGGTATCCGACCGGAGATTCCGGTGAAACCAAAGAAACTACCGCAATTTTCTCGGCTGGTCACCCGCCACGCTACGGCGCTCACCGTCACCAGGACCACTCCTATCCCTGCAACACACAAAGGACACCTCTCCTCGCTTAGTAACGTCCGCCAACTTTCCCTCGACTTCAACAAGCATCTTCTCGACAAATTGCTTTAACGACCTAATAGTTCTCTTGCTCTCTCTCCCTCTCTCTCTTTCTACAACGAGCACTCGAGAATCTAAGCAAGCAGAGTGCACTGCCCTCCTTTTTCAGAGCGCTCTTTCTGTAGCCGAGTGGACAATTTTCGCTTCGGAGAGCCAAGAGATTTTTCTCCGAAAGGAAAACTTCTCCTGATTGCTGCGCGCCACCAAGGGAAAAGTCAGATGGGCAAAAGAGAGAGCCAAGGTGGATGAATGTTTGTCTTTGCAAAGAGAGAAAGAGAGAGAGTGCGCTCGCCGGAAACAAATATCGTAGTTCGCGGGAAAATTGGCAGAAGCGTGGAATAACTCTTCGTTTCTCGACGGCGCGGCGGCGGGAGAAGAGTCTGGCAAGAAATTTTGTAGTGGCTGCCGCGGGGAGAAATGCTTTTTCTCGGCGGCGAGAGGACGAGAAATGCGGCCAGCCAGGCCGGAATTTTTCCAGGCGCGCGCGCGCGCGTCCGCCGAGAGAAGGTACGAAAAGAGGCGGAAAGAGAGAAGAAGCCTAGTCTCGCGGCGCGGATTTCTTTCGCTTTATACTTGGATATTATCACGTCGGTTATGAAACAGATCGCGGAAGGAGGTCGCCGCTGTTTTGCATGCGGGAAAACCGGTCGAAAAATGGACCGAGTGCCGCCGTCGTCACAGAGTGGCTCGAATGGAGAAAAATGCGAAGAAAATTAGTTTTTGAACTTGAAGAACTCCAAGATCTTGTAAAAGATGAATGTGGAGTGTGGTTCCAAGATTATGATTAACTGTAATGATGTATAATTAGATACATGTTATACATTTGCTACTATTGATAGTTTCCCTATGTGAATAAATACTATCAAAAAATACATCAATTTATTAATTTATATCACGATATTTATACTATCAATAATTGACAAAACCATCTCACTATGATCATTCCATCGAATCGAGTACCAAAAACTGCCATATTATATGTCTACTTCGCGTTATTTATACTACTTATAATTAATAAGATCTTATTATTCATTATTCATTTGAATATATTTGTGCTTTCTATAATTCAATATTAAAGCCTGTCCTGGTACTTTGAATTGATGAAAAGTAGGAAAAATAATTTTTAAAACCCACTGTGCGCCGATGTTGATGGCTTGGCGTGTTCTAGTCGGAGAAGCGTGAGCGATTTAGTCGAAGGTGGCCCCTGTCGTTCCAGATCGGGAGTCTATGCGTCCGTAAAGCCGAGTACCGAGTGAAAACCGTGAAGGTGCAACGCGCGAGCGCGCGGTGCAAGAAGTTGGTCGAGCAGTAAAGATGACAGTATCGTTAAGCGCTATCGCTCGCTCCGCGTTCTCACGAAAGTCGGCATGTGAATAGTGAGAGCTGAGAAAACATCTTCCCTCGCGAAAAAGGATCTAACCCAGCTGGCCTCGACGCTTTGCACGCCCATCGCGCGCCTCTCCTCTCTTCTGCACACTCCTTTTCCACAGCCGCGCCACGCCACGCGAATACATTCAAGTTGCAACTTTACGACAGTGCCATTAACTCTCGAGAAAATTTCATTGGAACTAGAGACACTTCCTACAAAGCAATTCGATACCAAGTAATCTAAGCGCGCTCCCAATAACTCAATGCTCGTCGCGGTGTTTGATCAGAATTAGCAGGAATTCCGAGGGATCGCTTTCACCTAATACGGATGTAATTACGAGGGTTTATTGTCTACGACATGTGTCGCTAGGAGGCCGAGTTAATTGCTCGAGAGTGTTTGCGCGCACAGAGTGTTGATACACGACAATTAGTTCTTTTGGCCGCAATGAGAGATCTATCGCTGGTTTTTCCAAAGTCGGTAGCTTGCTCAATGAAAGGCGTGCGTGTTTGTTCTCAGGGGAAAAATGTCAGAGTTGCCGGTCGGCGAAATAATTCGGTGGCTCGCGAGAGAAGCGTGGCGCTGACAGTAAATTTCGAGGGCGAGAACAACCGGTTTCGTAGCTGGGAAACCATAAAACGAGAGCGAGTCTAGCGAGAAAAGGCTGATGTATTGCGACGCAATGGAAATAATGAACTGCGAGGCGGAATAATTATTGGCCGGACTAATCGACGATATGTGTCGTCTGTTTGCAGACGAGCTTGTACTTGAAGCACTTCATATCTACACACGGTAATTATCACTTAATGGCGCAGACTCGGGGAGCGTGCAAGCGTGCGCACACTCATTAATTTCGCGAGCTCATTAATTTTTTTCCAATCCAGATCAAAGTCGCCGATTTCATGGTAATGAAATAATCGAGGCTCCGGGTCCTCTCTCGCTCTCTCTGGAGCGCAGAGCTTGGGGTCACTAGCCTTGCGCAATTATCGACTAAATTCGTTTTAGGGCTGCTGCATCAACAGCACTCCCGAGGGGAAGGAAAAAACTTGCCGACTAAGCGGCACCTCAAAGATATCATCAAATGAAACGCGATCACGACCCGCTCTCGCATTACCGCCCCGCCAAGAATTACGAGCTCCTGCTTATCAAACTTCAAATAGCACATTCAGCATAAATTCCAACTTTCCACTTGGTTTACCAACTCTTAAGAACAGTGCAAAATTTAATAAACTATCCAAAACTCAAGAAACTTTAAAGTAAAGCTTGAAATCTCACCCCAGTAAAATTTCAAGTTTCTGCATTACAATCTAATCAAACAGAACGCAAGTAGATCTCTGACCAATTAAGTTAGTTATAATTTAACAAACTATCGAAAAGGCAAAAGAGTACTAAAACCAGAGTGGAAATACAAGTCTGTGAAAATAGAAGAAGCTATCGAAAAGCCAAGAAGCCTTAATAGAACGGTGCGCGAGAGGATGTCTGCCGAAGGAGACGGCGAGGAGGAACGAATGCGCGCTTCCCGATTTCTGCAGCGGGAGAGCGCGAGTCTCACGCTGCAGGCCGTCACGTGTGGGCGTACCATATCGATTTCTGTAGGTTAGAGCATTCTCCATTGTGAGAGGCATTCTACGCGGGTCGCAGGTTACATGCCCACGTTTAGAAAGTAACTGTTGCGAGCTTGGCTCCCCTTCTTCCCGACTCGGCGCGCTCTCCGCGCTCTCCGCGCTCGATGCCGCACGATTCCCCGATCCCTGACCGTACACCGCGCGCTCGCTCCCTCTCAGCCCTCCTCCTCCTCCTCCTGCTGCTGCTGCTCTTGCGGTTTCTCACCGTAGCTCGCCGCTCTTTAAGTTACACTCACACTTGACCACCATTGACACCTTGACTCTGTCAATCAGTATACAATTTTATAGACTCGCTATTTTTCACTAAAGATCATTTATAAAATTATTATCGTAGAAATAAGTATGAATGTCCGATGAAAGTGTATGTGGTACTAGTTCAAGTGAAATGGCAGTCAATGTGTTAAAGCTGGAGGAGCACTGAAACTCGATTGAACCCTTTTAGCGCCGACGAAAAATATGAAAAAGATAGAAATTAATTTCTCTCTTATAAGTAATATTTAAATTAATAGATAATGTTTTCAATTGTGTTGCAACGAAAGTAAAGCATTTAGGAGATTTGATAAATTGATTTTGAAATAGAGAACACTTTTCACTAGTGTCGCGAAGGATATATGGTCGTTCGGTGCTAAAAGGGTTAATGTTTCGACGAGAGCCACGTGTGTGCACTCGACTTTATTACACGGCACTCCGGGGTCCGCCTCTGTCTTTAAATACGCTAGCCAAGGCCCGGCGAGCGCGCGCGCGTACCTGCCCCGCTCGATTCTACCTGCTCCTACTAAGCAAGTGCAATTACAGGATAATTTCAGGAATACGAGATTATCCCGGCTGAAAATTGGCCGCCTAGCTCGCCCGGGACCTTCGTGACAAACCTGATTTCAAGTACCAGTCCTCCCCGGCGGAGTTGGCGCAATCATTTCGACGAGACAGCGCGCGGGCGATCAACGAGCGTCGTCCTTTGCCAGACAGCGATTTAGCCGGAGCCGTTTTCCTCTCATTTTCATCGTCATTCCCGTGGCCGCGCGACGGCTCTCGCCAGAAATCCAGTGCGCGATCAATGTGCAGCGCAGCAGAATACACCTCTCGAGCCTGGACGCGCAATTATAGCTGGTATTGTGCCCGACCGAAGCTTCCGTCACGCTCTTATCATTATCATTCTACAGTCCCGATTATATCCGCCCCCCTCGCAGCATTATGAATCCGCCCAGACACACTCGCCTGATAGCACAGCCCGCTCCGAAAGAGAACAACTTCCCAACGAGCATTTCTGTCGACTAGCGAAAAGCATAACAATGTCGCGTACTATATTTTGAGAAATGCAAGTAATTTAAGAAGAGAGCGATAAATCAATCTGTATACGACTGGGAACAATAAAAGCAACTGGCATAGAATATTACCTCTTATTATTACTGAACCCTCCCAAAACTAACAATAGAATTCTAAGAGAGTTTGACCCCTACATTCTTAAAAGACAGATACTACAACCTATTCCTTTAGTTAAATAATTATCAACTCGCCCGATGTAAATATTGCCAGCTAATAACGTATTAGTATTACTAAGTTGGCGCAAGTATTTTCGAAAGGCTATTATCGTTGCAGTTAACTCATATCTATCGGTATCAGAATGCAGATCAATGCAGCGAGGTAGGACGAGAAGGGAAATAGAGTGCAAGAGGCAATATCGGGGCATTTGAAAAATGTGATGAAGCTGGGCGCGCAACAAGATTTCTCACGTGGTCACGGCTCTAATATCGCGCGGACTGCGATGTAACGAAATTCCAGCGTAAAGCGAAACCGACAGGGGAATGCAGTGAAGTTCGTTGTTGCAACTAGCGCGCGCGCGCGCGCGCCCGCAACCTGCATCGGAGCGGCGGGTGTGCTCTCGCACTATCTGGTAATACAGCGCGCACGCTACTAGCTGCCAGTGCCATTTTTTGCTCCCGCGATTCGCAGTTCTCACGAGGGAGAATCTGGTCCACGGCCTCGACAGCCTCACTTGTCTCTACAGGGTGATTCGCTTGCCTCTAATCCCCAGCCAGTTTCGCGCTTCTCTACATAAGTCAACAATCGACCAAATTTCACAACGCGCCTGTGTTCTCCAACACTTGCCCAAGTCCAATATTATCTCTACTCTACTAATGCAAAGAGCAACGTTTCTCCGTTTGTATGTTTAAGATAAACTCTAAAACCGATCATCTGATTTTAAGGCGATTATCTCTGCCATGTAAGGCTACCCAATTTTTTAAAGCAATACAAACTATGTCCGCGATGACTTAAAAAATATTTACAAGAAAGATAATCTATTACTCGTCGAATGAAATTATAACCGCGCACGGAAAACGTTCTTCCAGTGATGCCGGATAGAACAGCTAGTACAAAATACTAAACGACTACATTTATAACGAAAACTATATAATGCAAAGGTCCAACAAGTGGCTACGAGTGTTTCTAGAGCAAGTGAATCACCGTGTAGAGTAGAGGGGCGAGGGAGAGAAGGAATACTCGATCTTGGTAGATTTCGCAGGAAAGAAAGAAGAGGTTGAGCTGGCGGGCGCAGGCCAGAAGAGCCCACTGGATGCGACTGTGAAACAGGTTTCCGGCGAGTTACCCCGACCTCTCCTTTTCTCCCTTCCTCTCTCAGCCTCAACTGCTAGCCCTCGTCCTTTAACTCGACGTCTTCCTGTCGTAAGGCATCTTCTCTCCTCTCCTCTACTCTCCTCACCGCTCCTCTTTGCCCTTCTGCGAATCCACCATCCACCGCTTCAGAGTGCACGCGTATGACTATTAATATAATTGATCGGACGAGGATTATCCCGCTCGCAGGGCTTCTTTTCTCCCCTCGCGCCTAACCCCTCCCTCCCTCTCCTGCCGATCCTGCCCCAGGACCTGAATACACTTGTTCTCCCCGGCTGGTTAACGCCCGATCATTACTATGCCAGTACATTTGCCACTGTACGCCGATGCCCATGAATGATCAATCCATGTACCATTAAGAGCGAATAGAGAGATTAACTGGAAATCATCGCATGGACGTACATAGATTTTCTAGTATCAAGTAGTATTAAATAAAGTATTAAAATTAAAGTATTATCCGTGTAAACTGGAGAGAAATGAACCAAACAATATTGTAAGAGATATTCGCGGGAAGATATTTTTAAAAGCAGAATTTATTATTGACTGAATGAAATTATTATTAAGGTGGATATGAAATGTGATCCGAGTGAAGTCTGGTAGACAGCGAGTTGACATATGTAACAAGTTATTGACATCTTTCCTTGCTCACTCTCTCTCTCCGGTACACCGATCAATCTCGCGACCTCCGCCGAGTTGGAATACTAACTGCTACGAGAGTACTGTTTCCCACGCGAGGAATCAGGCCGACTAGTCTAAGTGGTTGGATTAAAAGAGGCCCAAAGATTTCCGTGTTCTTGGGAGGCGGTGCTCGCGATTTCCGTGTCAGTGCGCAAAGTCCGATTGCGACTATGCTTTTACGAAGCTGGCTCGTGCCGACGAGAGGGAGAGAATTAACGAGCGCGCGTAGAGTCGTCTCCCTTGACAAAGTCGGTGTCGCGAGGCGGCGAGCGAAACGAGACGAAATCTGCTGGATGGCGCGCCGCGGAGGAGGATCGTCTGCTGCTTTGGCGAGCGAGCGAGCGAGCGAGCGCGGGCAGGTTCGAGCGTGGTAAAAGGTCGGCAAGGGCTTATGAGGCGGCGGTGGGCTTCAATTAATAAACGTCGCGGCGCTTGATCAAACGGCGGTTGCACCCAGCCGCATAAAGTACACACACGCTCGCCATGCGCTCGCGTGCACACGCGAGGCCGACCAACCGCCTAGTTAAAGCTCCATTCACATTTCAGGCACGAGCGCGAAAAATGATTGCGTACACTTAAACTAGACCGCCGCGCCGACTAAAGACGACGATTCGCGCGCGCGTCTCGCGTTTGAATTGATATAGCGCGTCTAAGAGGATGATTATCGCAAGTGGAATAAGCCTGACGAAGGCAGACCTCTAATGTGGAACGAGCTTAATCGGAAATACGGGGCAATGAATATGATTTCGAGAGCGTAGCTAAATCCTATCGAGTCATCCAAGAACACGGTGCCTCGGCTAACTGCGGATTAGAAGGAAGTGAAACCGTAACGGAGGATCATCCAATACCATTCGCTTAAACGAGAGACTATTATACTAATTGGCGATGCATAAACTATTACGCAAAATTCTGCCGGCTGCTGCTCCTGCTGCTGCTCTTTCTCGGTGTGTTCGGGAGAGGCCAACTTTCCTATTAGCATGGATAATGCGGTAGGTGAGTGTGTGTGTGTCTGTGTATGTATATACGGTTCATTAGAAAGTTTCGGCCAAGCCACGAGGGCAATGCAACCGCGCGGAAATGCTGGCTGGCTCTCTGCTGCTGACTCTCGAGACACCAACGTCATTGGTGACGCAAGCCCTTCTCTGTGAACTGGTACATGGACCTATCTGCCTCCTATTCACCTGCGCCAATGTAGCAATCCGCAATGGAAATAGATGGACCCAGTCCGCATTTCCCTCACATACAAGGAAATGTGGGAAATAGTTAGTAATAGAAAGGATCCGAGTTAATTTAAAGAAATCTCCAAAAGAGAACAAGACTCCAATTGCAAGTGCGCAGGTGGAAGGATCGTGGCTGATATTGAAATGAAATTGAAAAACTTAACTCTGTTAAGGAAGTTAGCAATTCAGAACGGAAACAGATGTATCCACTCGGAATTTCCCTGACACGGGAAAAATGAAAAAGATGTAAGTTAATTTAAACAAATTTCAGAATGAGAAGAAACACAGAATGAAAAGTGCAAATGTGATCTACGATGGGTAATATTGAGATGAAATTGAAAAACTAATTCATGATAGAGAACTCCGCAATTCAGAATGGAACCAGATGTACAGGGTGAGTCACTTGCCTTTGAATCACCACCAAAAATGGGATATTTTCGGTGGCCAAAAATATGGGGAAAAAAAAATGTTGAGCTAGAGCTCTGGAATTTTTATGGTATCTTCCTTGGCGCAAGAAAACATTACCTACCAAATTTCAGCCCCGGGAAAGGTCGGGAAGTACCGAAAACACGGGGAAAACCATCGAAATCAATTTTTCAAGATCGGTTTTCCACAGGTTTTAGGCAGAATTCCGGCATTTCCCCCACAACATTTATGTTTTTTTTCCGTTTTGAGACACGGACAATCGAAAAATCAAGCGTTCGTCCCGGTCCTAGAACTTTCGAAAAATCGAAAATTTTTGAAGGGGTATGCCTTAAAAAATTTGCGAAAAAATGAATTTTGAGCTAGGGCTCTGGAATTTTTACTACTTCTTCCTCGATGCAAAAAAACATTCCCCACCAAATTTCAGCCCCGGAAAATGTCGGAAAGTGCCAAAAACATTAGGAAAACCATCGAAATCAATTTTTCAAGATCGGTTTTCCACATGTTTTAGGCAGAATTCCGGCATTTCCCCCACAACATTTATGTTTTTTTTCCGTTTTGAGACACGGACAATCGAAAAATCAAGCGTTCGTCCCGGTCCCAGAACCTTCGAAAAATCGAAAATTTTTGAAGGGGTATGCCTTAAAAAATTTGCGAAAAAATGAATTTTGAGCTAGGGCTCTGGAATTTTTTCTACTTTCTCCTCGATGCAAAAGAACACTTTCTACAAAGTTTCAGCACCGGGGAAGGTCGGGAAGATAAAAAAACATGGCAAAAACCATTGAAATGAAATATTCCAGATCGGTTTTCCACCTGTTTTAGATAGAATTCCGGCATTTCCCCCACAAGTATCATGTTTTTTTTCCGTTTTGAGACACGAGCAATCGAAAAATCATGCGTTCGTTCCGGTCCCGAGACCTTCGAAAAATCGAAAATTTTTGAAGGGGTATGCCTTAAAAAATTTGCGAAAAAATGAATTTTGAGCTAGGGCTTTGAAATTTATATCACTTCTTCCTTGATGCAAAAAAATATTTCCCACCAAGTTTCAGGCCCGGGGAAGGTCGGGAAGTCCACCAAAAAAATAAGGGCTAGGAGAGTTCTGATTCAAAGGCAAGTGAATCACCCTGTACCCATTCTGAATTTTCTTGACACAAGAAAACTAAAAAAGAATAAAGAATGGAAAAGATATGAGAGTTAACTTAAGGAGATTTCAAAATGAGAGGAAATACGAAATGAAAGGATGCAGGTGAAAAAGATGATGGGCAAGATTGAGGTGAAATTGAAACAAGACTTATTCCTCTCGGAGAGCGGATGTTTCATACTACGACTCTACCAGCTGTTCGTGTAAGCGCGTTTCTAACAGAGATGATCTCTCTCCTCATCTCTCACTCATTCTCGCGGTAAAGAGCGATTACGCAAGGGAAGCGTGCGAATTTCAGAATGTGCGCGACACGTGTATCAAGGGAGCGAAAGAGCGAGCCTATTTCGAATTTCTACGCGTATATTATGCACTGGCCGACCGAGAAACACAGACAATTCTGAGACCGGCCGCCTTTTATTTGCATGACAATCGTGGAAAGCAAAGTGCCACTCGTCATCTCTCGCCCGTCGTCGTCTGACGTAATATTCCCCATTTTAACACTCGTCCGACCATTAACGCACTCTGCTCTCTGACGCAACCCGAGCGACCATTGTATTCGAGCTCCCAATTAATATAAACAATGTCTCACTCGACGAGGACCGCGCGAGACTGGAATTCTAAATGAAGCAGAGCGCGCGCGCGCGCGCGAGACTCTTGTATTTTAATTTGTAATCCAGCGACTGAGAAAGTCTCGATCGAACGTGGCACAACAACTCGAACGCGCGCTTGTTAAAAGTGGCAACACTTTCGATGCGCGGTGCAGCACCACTTCCTCATCCGCAAGCACTGCTATCTGACTTGGCCGCGGCGAGAATCCACCAACCGCATGTACGTGTATTTTCTTTCGATTATCGGGAATCTCGAGCGGCGCCACACTATTCGCGATAATACTGCTCTCGACGCCGGAAAAATTCGGCCCGCTCACTGCCAATTCGTAGGAGCAGCAACACTTCCGTAATACCGACAGATAGAGAAGCACGATTCGCGTTCATTGCTAATCACGCAATCAGCTTTTAATTGCGAGTAACTAGGAACTCGTTATTTGCACGGCAGCACTTTTCTAACTGGTGGAACTGGTAGGAAACTAATGCACACACCTTTTCCGGTCGACTCTACACTTCGAAACTATAACACGCTATAAGGCGAGCTCTACACTCTTCGACGATCCACACAAGACTGACTCAAACACTCTTGAGAACCTCCTTCAATATTTGACATTTGCATCTGCCGAAATTTGTTAACCTGATCTTCGAAAGACATTAAAATTAATCCCAATGCTCGGTGCACTCGGATTTTACGACTTCTTCGACCCCTTCAGTTTCCACCTCATTAAGCTGACCCTTCGGATTATTGAGCGACTCCGAAAAGGTCCAAGTACTTAATCCGACCCACACATGTTTCTTATTTCTCTAATGACTGCCCAGCAATATTTCTGTGACCAATTGACACACGTGAAACCTTTTCTATCTCGCAGTTGAAACTTCCAAACTGTTTTTCATTACCAAATGTATTCGAATTTGTGTTACATCAACTATTTATATTACAAAATACTAGACTTTCATTTGTCCAGATATAACATTGATTCTACTAGAAAATCGACAGATTTTTTGAAATTTCTTAGACGAGAAATGTACGACGAAGGAGTGCAAGAGACGAAGCTGGAAAAAGGATAGCTTACCAATCATGAGTAACGCAACAGCTATGTGGTCCCTTCCGGAGGCCCTGAGGGCCCCAAGAAGGGCGCCGGCACCGGCGCAAACAAGACCCACGACCCCAACACCAAGGATGCACCAGCGAACAGGCGGCGAACCCAGGCCGCAACATTGCTTCGGCACTGCGTCCCTGGAAGACAAGAAGCGATCGTTTGAGTGACCCACTGACACACACTGGCCTAAGGAACGCGCAGCTAAGTGCTGAGTGCTCGAGCACCAAGCGAGCAAAGTACGAAGACTCGTTGCTTGCACCGGCAAAGGAAAGGTGAACCAAGACCGGCCGATTCCCTCCAAAGGTGGCTACACCTCTTCGCCTAACGCCGATTGTTAGCCTCCGTTCGCGCATCTCGACCTCGCAGACGCTCCCCCATTTCTACACAGATGGACCACTCTTCACTTTATGTCTCCTTGAATTGCTAGACTCGGCCGTCCCGGCTCACACCGTCATTTACAATGCCAGAGACACGCTTGCCGCTTGCCCGGCCAACTTGCCTTTCATGGATATATGCCTTTTACCCGACCATCACAACTACCCACTTGCTGCTTCCACCAGACTTGCAATGATTTATCAAGATACATCGCTGTATATTTATGTACTTCATCTTTGAATATTTCTTCGTGCAATAAAAGTGATGTTGGAAAAAGAGATCATTCAATTCAACCTTTTCACACTCGCTGGCGATTCTACAAGTTATCGAAAAGTTGTATTGATTCTGCGCGAAATAGGACGGAAGAGTGTCGAGTATCTCTCCTCTATTTTACGATACTTCGCACACTCTTCCGTATGTTTCTCTAGTCCCATTTTATTCGCCTGGTTTTTACAGTGCAGGGAAAGAAAGTAATATAAGTATATGAAAGTGTATTTGAGTGATCGAATATATCTTCAAAGGCGTTTCTAAAGATAAACTGCATTTTGGAGTGAAAAGGTTAAAGAGAAGAGTAAGAAAGTCTGTAACAAATGGTTACGATTTCTCATTTGTATTCAGGATGAGGAGGGAATTATTTCGTAAGGTGTCGAGCTAAAATATCTCTCTTGTATTGATCATGCGATATCAATGTATCAGTGAGAGTGACAGGGTCGCGCTTCACTAGACTCTCCCGATTCGCATTCAGTGCATAGAAATGCATAGCTACGCTTCGGATTTTGCAAGAGGCCGCCGCGTGCCCTGATTGAGCAAATCTCACCGCCGACAGAGTACCCACCGCGTACACCGACTTCTTCGAGGAAGGAGTGCTCCTATATTCGAGGGAGAATTACACGGGGCAGCTTGTAATCAAGCGGCATCACTTATTACGGGTTTCGTCGAGATTAGATTATCATCGTAGCGCGCCGATCGCACTGCAGAATCCGGAGATTCGAGAGTAGAAAGGTGGACGAGCGTCGCGAGCAAACTACCGAGATGGCCGTTACTTCCAAGGCGCGACGCGCTTTAATTACGAATTATTCATTCGAGAGTTTGCCAACTTTGGCATCGGCAATCAACGGCTCGCCGACACAAGACAATTGTGTCAGGGATATATATCGCTGCAGTGTACGCGGTGGTGCGTCGAAATCGACCCTATTCCAGTCAGCCGCTCTCAAAGGAACAATGCTCAGGAGCGCAATGTAATTAACAACGATCGAGCGCTTGAAAGGCACACGAGTTATTAAATATCACTGCCTAATAAAGAAAGAAATAATGAAAGCTCGGCGCGCGCGCGAAGTTCGATCGAATCAGAGAGAATCGCGATGAGAAAACAGTCTGACAAGGGAAAATAGCGCTGTGCTCGGCGTGCGCGGCCCACTGATTACTATCCAGTGCGCTAGAATAGTTGTTCCTGTTGGTAGAGCCAGCAGATCGGAAGACGCGTCTCTGCGGGATGGCTTCGCTCGAGGAGCATGCAAAAGGGAACAAGACGAGGGAGCATAGCGATCCGGTTTACATGCGAGTAGAAGTGGCCATCGAGTGGTCAGCCGCAGACGCAATCTCCAGAAAAGTGAGGAATAAAAGCGGCGCGCGTCCCGACACCCTGTCTAAATTCCATCTGGATGAAGAATCTTGGAGGCGAGACGCGAGGGTAAGAGACGCGTCGCGGCGCGGCGCGTTCACTCGTCCATAATACGCGATTCGCTCCGATTTTCAGGGGCGACAGAAAGGAGCGGCACGGCGCGGCGCGGCGGCGACCGCTTTTCTTCCGTTCTCTCTCTCTTTCCCGGTGGACGGAGGCCGGCCAACGGTTCTCCATCTCGGCGGCATGCGTTGAACTTTATACCACGCACACGCTACACCTCTCCGCTGCCACCGGAGGCACCGTACCAACTGTACACCGCTCGCTCTCCCGCAGAAAGTAGAGGAGCCAACAGGGAACCACTTCAACTACCAGTCTCTACACCGCGTGTCCAATACTAGATTGCCAGAACAGCGAGGAACTGGCGCGATTCGTTCTCGCCACATTTCATTTTACCGATGATGGCGAGAGAAAGGCGAAAACAGCATCTATAAATGAATTTCATTTCCTGCTTTATACCACGCACGGATAATTCCCAGCATTGAATTGTAATCTGCATCACAGATGAGAGACTCGTTATTGTAATGCGAGCAAGCATTGGAGAGGCGCGCATTAGTGTTTTAGGAAGAGTGAGCGAGTGAGCGAGCAGGTGAAGAGGAGTAAGTTAGCAGGAGTTTGTTATAACTGATTGGTAGAGTGGAGCGTGATAGCGGAGGCTCTGAGTGAATAGGTCCTTTCGCGAGGCTGCATAATCAGAGAGGCACACGGTTCGATGAACGGGCGTGAGGCTGCATTAAATGGGAGCGCACTCATGCCTTCCTCCGCGCTCCTTCAATTGCCAATGCATCGGCAATTTCAAAGACTTCTGCAAATGACATTCCTTCTTAAAGGGCTCGCAAACACTTTAAAATATCAAAGGCAATCTTCAACGAACCGCGACCAAACTACCAAGTATGTCTCGCCTTTCCCAACGAGGCTTGCTGAATTCATTCCGTCGATTGTCTCGAGCGACTCAATCACCGACTATACATTTCGTCATAGAAGATTGCGCGAGTCTACTAGGATGCCTTCTCTTCTAATACTCTTTCATAGAAAGGATGAAGAACCTTGGTGCCGATTTCAGTCTTAATTGCAAGCTAATTTATCATTGGATTCCGTTCCAACCATTGCGATTCTAGCAAAGCATCCCAGCAGACAATCCCCGATTCAGTTTTCCACTGCTTCACTCTAACGAGATAAAAGATTACATACACTGCCAAAGTATGAAAATAAAGAAAATTTCGAAACAATTCTCGACTAATGTTAACCACCGATTTTCTAATTTCGTATTTCGTGAAAAATGTTCATGAAACTTTGGAAATCCTTTCGAAATAAGCTAAGTTTTGTAAGTCCTCGATATTGAAGGCTTAAGAGTTTGAAAGTATATTCCCCGAACTTGAAATTCCTGGAAAATGTAAAATAACAGAATTTTAATTACTCTCTCTGGGTGTATGTAATCCTTTAATAAATGGAAGTGTATTTTATCAGAAGAGAAAAGCAATCTAACAGGAGCACAGTCGAAGCAGACAAAGTATCAAAAACTCGAGGGTATCGCGCGGTTCTCTCAAGTTTGCGGTTTCCCGGAATATCGAAAGCCTGGGCAAAAATCGTCTAGCAGAGCGGGCAACGGAGATTCGATTACGGTCGCTCGGTGCGCCACCGAAAAGGTATTAATAGCCAATTAGCGGTAATTCAGTTAGGCGCTGGCCCGCTTTAAAATTACCTTTCCTACTCAATTATCTCCGCTCATTTCGGCCCGCTGCTAGCCATTTCGTGGGAGGAGGAGGAGGAAGAGGAGGCGTGTCACTCTGTGCGCGCGAGCTCCGTTTCGCCGCGAGATCGTAAATGCGTTGATTCACGATTCCACTCCATTTTCACGGGAGGGCGCGCGTGCGCGCGCGCTTTTCAATTTAGCTGGCTCACGACGGCCTCGAGAGAAAAGTGCGCGAATTCATTATGACACCGTCGCCGCTCCAGCATCCCGTAGGAGGAGGTGGAGGAGGAGAAGGGGCATTCTGGAGCACGGCAAGCGTAAAACGTCCGACGAGAATTGCTAATATACCGAGCACGGATGATATCAACTGGCGAGGGCTTTCTCTTAATTAAAGCTGCGCTCTCTGGCTCACTTTTCGTCGGCAATGTTATATTCATGCAGTCCTAAGTACACGCCAGTCCCGGCACTGCCGCAATCAATTGTACGATCCTGCTTTCCTTTTTAACGAGAGACCATTCATCCCCATCCGCACGGAAATCTACTACCCACTGTAACCCCGGCCCGACTCTTGAGCAATTCCTAGTACAAAAGCTCCACTAAACGCAAAAGATAAAAAGACCCTGCCAATTTGAACGCCCTGACCGCCGAGCCGCGCCGCGACGCCGTGAGATTCGCGCAAGACTAATTTCACCCGGGAAAAATCTGGTTCACGTTTGATTAAAGAGAATTCCATTACGCGCCGACCACCGAAAAGGGGTTAATACCCAATTAACTGTAATTCCATTATCGGCGACCGCTTAAAATTACGTTAATACCCAATCACCGCTGCTTATTTTACGGACCGCCGCATCAGCACCGAGCCTTTCCTAATTCATTCTGCCGTTCGTTTCATACCGAAACTTTAAAACTTTCAAGCGCTCCCATTACCAATCGAAAATAAAATCCTTCTGCGCGTCGCGTGGTCGGCCGAGAAATGAAGGAATAAATTCGTTCTCGCTCGAAATGAAATTGCAGAGGGGTTGTTCTCGCCCGGCAATTCGCCGGCCAGTTTAAGGGTGACCGACATATCGCGACCGATTTCGCCCGGCATTCTAATTCGATCCGGCTGGGATAAATTCGGCATTCGGAGAGGTGGGAGGTAGGAGGGAAAGGCGAACGCACCCTTGCTTGCTCGGGGTGGACGAGGAGAGTGCTCCTCGTAAATATGGAAATCGAGTGAGCGACGAGGGGCGAGGCAATCGATTCCGTGCGCGCAACACTCAACGATAGAGGATGCTGGCAGAGACTGGCAATAGAAAGAGCAAGAGAGAGAGAGAAGGAGAGTAAAGGAGAGACTGAAACAGAAAGGGAGAGTAAAAAAGAGAGGACATCGTAGTACTAGAAGCACGTAGTAGTCGTAGTAGGAATGGGACAAGTAGTATGAGCGCGCACGAGTCCGATTCTCCCTCGAAAGATTCGTTAATAGAGCAGAGAAAGCGGCGGCGGCGGACCATAAAGTAGCGAGGGTGGCTTTGCAGCGAGAGTCCTACGCGACTATTGATCCCAACGGCAAGCTGGCCGTCCTCTTTCTTTTCGCTACCCTCGTGTGTCACCGATCCACCTTGCCACCGACCCACCACCGAACCCTTCGATTTTTACCCTCCCTTGCTCAAACGCCTCATCTACCGCCCACCCCTTCTCACATTATGCAGTTTTCGTCAATCCCGCCCAGACATATCCGGCTGCGTGCTCGCCACGCGGAAAACCCGATTACCGAGAATCTCGTCGCCCCTCGCGTCAAACTGGATACCAGGATTTTACGGAAAGGCACGCACCAACGCGTCACTCAACTTTATAGGTGGAAAAATGATACTATGAACGGACCAAGTTAGTCTGTTATTAATTCTGATACGGAGAATTTACACGAAGTTTTGTAATACGTTAGAAAAAGCAGATAATGTTTTTCACGGAAGGAATAGTCGAGAATTGAAGTTTCGTAGTACGCGAGAAAAAGATAATGTTTTTCATTGGAGAAATAGTCGACGATTTCTAAGACTTTTTCAAATTACACGCGAGCAGTTAGACAGTCACAAATATAACACACATGCACTGACACTTTCACTCTTATGTATCTAATATTAATCGATTTGTGAAAAATGAAATTCGAAATATGTCAGAAAAATCAGTTAGAAAATATCAGTAAGAAATCTACGTGTTAGCAAAGCTAATATTTTACACTGAAGAAATAATCAATGATTTCTAAGACTTTCTTAAATGATTCATGAAAATTCACACAGTCACAGATATTACACACATGCACTGGCACTTTCACTCTTATGTATCTAATATTAATCGATTTATGAAAGACAAAATTCGAAATATGTCAGAAAAATGAGTTGGACAATATGACTAAGAAATCTACGTGTTAGCAAAGCTAATATTTTACACTGGAGAAATAATCAATGATTTCTAAGACTTTTTCAAATCATTCACGAACATTCACACACTCACAGATGTTAATACACGTACACTGACACTGTCACTTTTATATATCTAATATTAATCGATTTATAAAAGGCGAAATTCGAAATACGTCAGAAAAATCAGTTGGAAAATATCAGAAAGAAATCTACGTGTTAGCAAAGCTAATATTTTAAATTGGACAAATAATCAATGATTTCTAAGACTTTTTCAAATCATTCATGAACATTCACACACTCACAGATATTAATACACGTACACTGACACTGTCACTCTTATGTATCTAATATTAATCGATTTATGAACGACGAAATTCGAAATATGTCAGAAAAATCAGTCGGAAAATATGACTAAGAAATCTACGTGTTGTCAGCAAAACGGTGCTCAAGCAAATGACGTGCTGTCGTTCAGAATTCCCTTACCGGAAGGCAAGCCTGTCTTCCCCCCCACCACCCCAGATTGAATAGTTGCCACATTGCAGAACTCAAGACAATTGATAATGTGCAGCGTCAAGCTGCTTATCGCCTTTCGCACCCTCAGCCGGTCAAACAATAGCCTTCCTTTAATGACGGTCGCCAGGTCGTCGGTGGATACCTGGCGCACATCTGGCGCACTTCGACCCTTCGTGCACCAGCCGGCCATAAATCTATTGTTTTGCTATCTGCTATCCCAACCCTCTGATTTCGACTCGACGAAAGAGCCCATTAAAGTACATTCCCGTTAACAAATAGCAATATTGAAAGACAGAATATTGCACCTCTCTCACTAATTATAAATTGAAGAAAACTCGACGAATTTTAAAGACAGAATTCAATAATATAATTTTTAGAGAATGTTGCAATACTAAAGTCGAAAAGATAAGGGAATTTCTCGTGCATTTCAAGCGCATATATGACAATTGTCACCGCAACAACGTAGTAATGGTCGAATTTAGCGAAATGAGAGGAACTCGCCAACCACTTGTACGACGGAGCCTGAGTGGAACTGCTGGTAAATAAATGTCGCAACGTTCCAGTACTCGAAAACCCAGGGAATGTAGATCAAGTTCGCCTTGCTTTATCGCGGTTGTCCCGTTTTATTACTCGGCTAGCTCGACTGTCGCGCGGCGCGTTGGGAGAACTCGCTTAAACTGCTACGCTAGCGGCACAGTATCGCGTTAGAAAGTTTCCAAGGATACGCTATTCCCTCGGGGGCCCCGAATGATACGGTTATTGTTGCCAGTGTTAGCTGGTGCGCTTGTGTTCGTCCGTCGACATGGGAATTCATCGGGCGCACCAGTACAGTGAGATTCCCGGGGGAATTAATCGCGTGACTTTCTGCCAGATACTTTGGCACCCCGATCGCAAGGGGCTCCTCCGGTCGAGCCAAATCTAATTAAGCACGCGTGTGACCCTCGGCTTTATCCCGCGTAGAGGAAAAAACAGGGCGCGACTGTACTCCCCCATTCTCTAGCAATTGCAAAGGACAAATAACCTCGGAGATGCAACAAACGCTTCCACTGCTACTGCAATTTTTCCCATCCCGATCCCTATACAACAGAAAGCGACTTTTTCTCCAATTCGTTCGTTAGTTTCCGGCTCGTAGTGAGCGCATTCACGGGCAAATGAGCGATTCGACGTCGGTGAAACACGGAAGCTCGCTAACCCGACCATTAATCCACCACTGGGTGATGGTGGTGGGCGCTGTTTGCTCCGAATATTTGCTCGGCACTGAATGCAGCCGGCGACCTTTAATCTCATCTGGCGCATATATATCCGAGCAAGTAACGGGCAGGCGGTCCACTATCACCGAGCTATCAGTCCCGAGCGAGCACAGCGTAACAGACGGCAAAATGTACGTATCGCATGAAAACGCGAAAACCGTTTCCGAAAGCGGAAGGGTAAATATGTAGGTACAGGTGGAAGGGAGGGAGCGAGGAGGGTGTAGGCGGTGGCTGCTCGGCAACGAGGGTCGAGAGAACGCGAGAGAGAGAAAGAGAGGGAGAGAAAAAAAAAGCGGATGGTGTGTACTATCAGAGCGGGAACGCAGTCCGATAAAGGCTGGCTCGACCAGCCCGAAAACCGGGAAGCCATGAAATTCCGGGTGCAATGAGAGTGAGATTGTAAGTTAGAGGGGGAGCGATGATGGGGGTGAGCGAGCTGCTGCTGGTACACTAGAGAAAGGAGAAAGAGAGCTCCGAGACAGGGGTGCCGAGACAAAAGGGTAAAGGATATATAGGCCGAGGAGAGAGTGGAAAAAGTAACGGACTTCTCTCCGAAAAGACAATCACAATGTGCACTCGGCGCATTGACTCCCGCACTCCCGCAGTCGTTTCGCTTCAATCTCCTAATGGTACGTATGGGGAAACGAACTAATTGCGGGGGTCAATCAGTGGGACTGCACGGAGAAACTCGTAGGAAAGAAAGAACTCCCATTCTAGTACTCGTAACAATGACACGTCTTCGAATGATGCCTTCAGACTGATGCGGCAGCAAGCAAACCCTTCTCCTTTCAACCCTCTCCCTCCCCCCCACTCTCGCAACTCTGATCTATTCTTGATAGATTTGAAGATACGAGATGAAGAGAGTATGTTTACCTGCCGAAAGCTGAGACGCTAGCCGGAACGGGGAAAGGTAGGCCAAGACTGAGGCCTCTGAGGCCTAAGTGCGGAGGCGGTGGATGCAGGAAGCCCCTGGCGGGGGGTACGAGGGGAACACCTGGGGCAGTTGTCGTTGTTTGACATCCTGGAACCGTTCCAGGATAAGAGGGCGGCCCGGAACAGGATCTCATGGCACGACGACAATGCCTCCGCATTCTTCTCTCCCTTCGACGCGCATCTCGAAGATCCTCTGCCTCCTCCAACAGTTCTGGACCACCGTGGAGCGCCAACTCCGTCTGCGCCTCCGTCGACGTGAACGAGCGCACATTCTCTCTCGTTTCCTGTAATGAAAAAAGACTCGCTGCTTAGAATAAACAAAAAGCTTGGATTCCTCGAAGCTCGACTAATGTTCTTATGACTTCCTTTCCCAGAGACGCGCTCCGCTCCGCTCTTTCGCACGCTCGTAATCTCCCGAAGTTTAAGATCGTTAGGAGAACTACTGCACGCAGTATGCCGGATAATACTGGATTGCTGGTGGTAGTGTCGGTGCGACAAAACAGTGGAGCCGCAAAGAATTAACGGTATCACAAATGGGCAAACGTCCTCCATGGTCAGGCGTCCACGTCGCGCGCTGTTATTAGAGAGGTAATTAACGGCTCCCGAGACAAAGCACTAGTAAAGTATCGAACGAGCCCGTCGAGCACGAGGACCTTGTTCTCTAATCTCCGGGATAATGCGTTTCCAGGTTCTAACGGTGCCAGAACACGCACAACAGCTCGCCGGACGAGCGCGCACGATTCTCCGTGTAACTCAATTTCATTATTAGAATAGATGGAAGCTCGAGCATTAAAACAAGTTGGTGCGCAACGTTATGACCTCCCCGATGAATTACAACCGCTTTCCCGGCAAAGTTCTATCGATCTTTGGCTAAATGTGTCAGCGGACTGCACTTGGAGATCAGCTGAGCGCGAATGTTAATTAAGCAGGGCCATGAGAATCCGGCTTTCCTCGCGAAAGAATCAGCCGGCAGTGAAGGAAAGTCGTCAATCAGCGGCGAATCCCTGAATGCCCGGCGCCCAGTTCTCAGTGGTATCGTAGCCCTACTATCCCACATCCCACGGACTGGCAATCGGGAGTGCTTGTTGCCTTAATAAACGATGTCACCGCCATGGGAATCCGATCCAACCTGTCACTCGTCTTGAATTCGAATGCTAGCATTGTTAGGCGCGGCCGTCGTCCATCGTGCGAAAGAAAGAGCGACTTAAAGCAGAGGCTATGAGATAGCGGAGAGACAGGAAGAGGCAGCGCTTGACAAATGAACTTTCCCCGAGTAAAAAAGGAAGCGGACTGGGCGCCTTGTGCGCGGGGGCCTGTTTATTTTTCGGCATAATCCCCGACGAGGGCTCTCGCAGCCGGCTACACTTGTCCCCGAGGCTTTTTTCCATGGCCGAGAGGAGGAGGCGAGTGGAGTCGAAGCGCGGAGGAGGGCCGGCCGGCCGGCTCCTCTCCTTCCATGCTGAAAAGTCGACTAAAAAGAAGTGGGTCGTCTCTAGCGGCGATGCTGGAACGCTCCGGCGACGCGACGCGACTCGTCGCGACGCGACCACTACGCCAAGAGTATAATCTCGAAAAACATTGTCGACTACTCCCAGGAAGCCGCGGCGGCTATGTCTTTCTTCGCAGCGCTTCGCGTCGTCTCGCCATGGTGTGCTGGTGCGCGCAGCACCGCTGCTGCCTTTCGTTTTGCAACGAAACAAATGGAGATCTTAATCGGCACGGCCGCCTGCACAAAGCCGAGCGAGGAATTTTCTGGCGGAATCGCCGCGCACAATGCGAACTTTGTCGCTTGTTGCTCGGCCGCTTCTACGCCCCGAAATGCGCGCGCCAGGCAGATGGAAAATTCCAGTTGCACTTTCGCCATATAAAACTCTACGACTCTCTTCCTCTCTCTGTCTGCCTCTCACTTTAGCTTGGTGGTGCTCGCTACTCTAGCTGTGACTGACAAGAGTACGTATGCATGTACTATCTGGTGAAGAGAGGACGTCAAGCCGCTCGGGACACGGTGTCGTCGCTTTAATTTAATGGCTCGTGTCTGGCGCAGCCGATGCGGCATTCGCGCGAATAGTCGAAATAGAGGAATAGTACACGCCACACACACACACACACAATAATATTAATATCCCGGTGATATTTTTATCAACCAACCGGATCCCTCTATCCGTTCGTTCCGCTGCACACTGATCAGGACAGAAAATCAATGTGACACTCCAACGGAGATGCAGCTAGATTAATTGGATTATAGGAGCGTAGCGAACGTCCGATTCCGGAATTCTAAGCGTTGCATATCCCGGAATAACTGTTTCGTAATTGTTGCCCGACACTTCCAGAGAGTTTGACAGAGAAGAGCCATTAAGTCCGCCGGTCCAAACGAATTGGATGAGAGGGAGTATTTCGAGATGGAGAGTGCCGAGAATAGGAAAGGCATCTTCGCGCCAGCGCCTATATCACGCGAGAGCGCCGTTAATGCTTTCTGCATAGTGTTTCCGGTGACTTTTCGGGATGAGATTAGAGAGGAGCGCGAGCCAGCCAGCCGGCTAGCAACGGACACAGATCGGCGGAGAGTCGAGAGCCAATATTTCTGGAGCGGTGGCCAGCGCAGAAATAACTCGGTAAACATAGAGCCGCCCGGCGGAATTAAGGAAGTGTTGATCCAGCCTTAATCCTGTCTAGCACTTTCGGCCGCCGGAGAACACGACCACCACCGGTCACCGGCCCCTCTTTTTCCAGACAAGTTTGCGCAACCCTCCGACTCGCTCTCTCATACCGTTTGTCGGCAGTCTGCCACCCCCGACACGCACACACACTCACACATGCACGCCCATAGACACGAATGTAGCCAGGCAGGCTTGTATTTGCTCAGCTTCCCAGCTTGCTCCAGACTGCGCGTTGTTTCGCGACATCGGAAACCTATTTGCTCGACTTCGATTTAACCAACCACCATGTGTGCGTGTATGTCTGGAGAGGACGACTGTGCCGGAAACTCGATAGACTTTCAAATATAGTCCACGCCTAATCTCGAAATAATGAATAGAACGGCGGATCGAGACATCTGCTCCCCACGGCTTCCAAACTCACTCTGACTTGTATTAACGAGTCATCCCGATGACAAGGGATCCTCCACCCATTCTTAAGTACCCGTCGCTCCCGAATAATGAATACGTCACAATAGAAGATATCCAATTTATTAATAAAGAATCGCCAGGATTGTTGCGCGTCAAAGGGAAATGAAATACGTCAAGTTTAGAAAGAACTTCCTCTGCGCGGGCGAGACTGAAACACCTGTGTAAAGAAGGACAAAGCAGAACTATTGTATGGCTACTCCATTTGTCAAGGAAAGAATCAAGCGTCAGTGACAAAGAGCACGCGAGGTTCGTGCGCACCAATAACAAGAACGTCTTAGATACTGTAATGATAGGAAATCCTGTCGATTTCGGGCCTGAAGAGAGGAGAAAAGAGGAGAAGAGAGGAGAAGAGAGGAAAAGCCTCGTTATCTATTGTGCTTTGAGGCAGGAATAGTTTGATTCGAGAGTTTAAAGGTCAGGCTTATTAAAGCTTTTGTTTGACGCGTGTTCGACGGAGCTATGTGCGACTAACGTTTGAGTGGCGTTACACTCTAGCTGGTAGATTAAAGCGGGGAAAGGCGTACCTGAGATCTCTCGATGCTGTTTCTGGCGGCATCGACGGCCCCACCATCCACGGCAACCACGCTCACGGGTCTCGGGGCATTCTCGGACACAGCCCCGACCATCTTACGGCCCTGAACATCGGACTCCACGCTAGCTTTTCCACGCTCTTTTTCCTCCTCCTCGCAGCGCGCAGTTTCCTTCGACGCCCACCAATTTTTCCAGCTTTTTCCTCGTAGCCACTATCGCGCCGCTGCAATTCTTCTCGCAGTTCCTTGATCACCTCACTATTTCTTCGATAATCAATCCGTAATACTCTTCTGATTGCTAGTGCTGGCCGAGTAGGTTGCAGGAATTCGGGAGTCGGTGCTTTTTCTTTCTTCCGTGGGAGTGCGACTTGCTTTGGCCGACTTTTTACCGGGCAGTCTGTTTCTCTTTTGCCCGGCTAATGTTAACAGTACGTTTCCGTCCCTTTCGCCCGCTCCTCTTCCGTTTGGGCCTTCTCCCGTTAGCCGGGACCTCTTCGTTCGAGCGGGGCGAGCGATACCTGAGAGCCGCCAGCCAGCTAGGCCCTCTCTCTTGGCTGCTCGGTGCGGCGCGCTTCCTTCTCGTGCCTCTTTCGAGAGAGCCACCTCCTCCACTCGCAGTCGCCCGGTTTCTCTTTCGGTCTCACGTACACCGGTCGCGCCTTTGTTCGCGGCCCTGGCCCAGCGATGCGCACCCGATATATCCCCTGGCCCTTTAACCCCTTCCTCCTTCCCTCGCCACCATCCAACACTCAATGATTTTATTCCGCAGGAGGCTCGAGCGCCACCAAGGAATCGTACGGCCACATGATTCAACTCCGACTGCTCCTGATTCAGTCCAAGTGAAACGACCGCTCCACCGCCATGGGAACTCTTGCTTTATTACAGCTGTCCATGACTCTCTGATTGCGATTAATACCGATGACTCTTCGAGCAATGCCCGAGATCTGCAATGAGAAGGAGAATTGCGCGTTGCAGTCGCATCAAAGTTATGGGAAGAGCGTCTTGATCGCACAAGAGATCCCTATCTCGAGGGAGAGACAGGATCGTCCTTTCCGGAATTACTTGAACCACCGTAAACGCGGCGAATTATCTTCGCACGGCTAAGAGGAATCGAGCGGCTCACCCTCGTTAATTGACCACTTCAAAACTTGCTACTGATGAACTTGTTATAAACTCTCGGGAACATCGCGCGCGCGCGTTACGGAGTACTTGAGAAAACTAGAGAATTATTACAGTGTATCCAAGGCCGGTTTCTTTAAGGTAGTGCCGCGAGTAGTAAGTTGATCGTGGAGGCTCGCTTCTATTCCAAGACGAAATCCTCATTAGCCGGGGAGAATAGCCCGGCGGATGGGAGTCATTTACCGAGAGTGTGCTCGATCGAAAGTTACACGAACGCCCGAAGGAGTCTCTGGTACCTCCGGCTGGCAGGGACAAGTATTCCGGCGAGTGAGTCGCCCCCGAGTGAATTGATGATCCTAGATTCAGGCTTCGATTTGAACTCGTGAGACCGATTCGCCTGGGAGCACAGAAGAGCGCGCGCGGCATGCCGGCGAAAGTCAACTCGTCGCAGCGGCTCTTTCGATTCGTTCGCATCGATCGATCCAGATCTACCATGGAAAAAGAGGCACTCGAGCTACGTTATAACGCCAATCCGACAGACCGAGCGAGAGAGAAGAAGTCTCTCTCTCTCTCTGGAAAGAGACAGAGAGAAAGAGAGCTTCTCTTTTCCCCGAGTTTCTTCTGGCATTCTAGCTGAACGTTGGGAGCACAAGGCGCGACGCTGCTCTTCGATTTCTATTTCATTGATGCTTGCTTACCAGGCCGACTAAGAATATACTTGCGGAGAATCGCGGCGGATAATTGAAGAGAGCGCGGTATAAAAGGCTGCTGGCCGGAGAGCGATAAGCCCGAGGAGGATTTGTCGCGGGCGGAAAAGTGGCTGAGGAAAACACCCTCCGCAAAGCCTGTGTACAAAGGCACCCTAGTCTTTCGCGAGCTCAAGTATCCGAGAGTAGCGATCATGCGATTAAGAAGAATTTAATGCTCTCACTTTGTGTCGAGAGAGAGTCAACTATCAAGCACTCGAAGAATAATATCTCGTAGACTTGTAAAAGGCTATCGCGCCACTCACTGGCCAATCCGACCCTTTTCCATTATGACTGAAATCACGTCATAAATAAGGATCATGGGATTCAATGGATCATGGCTCTCTCCCTGCGAGCACTCGCTGCCGCCGCTCTTCGGTGCACGGCTCGCGGAGATTAGAAGGGAGCGATAGTGCAACGCCAGCAGCAGCAGCGGCAGCAGCAGGAGCAGGAGCAAGCAGCTCGCAAAAGAAATCTCCGTTAAATTCGTGCGTGAGAGGGGAGGCCGGCTTAGCCGAGGGATTGCAGCAGCAGGCCCATTTTCTACGTTCTCTACGACGCCCGGGAACGAATTGACCTCGATATTGCTCGCTCGGCCTCTCTCGCATAAATCTCGATTGATACAATTTGCTATTTTCGCCAGGGAGTGACTCTCAGCGGCGAGTATGTGCCAGTACGCTCGGCTAACTGTATGCGGCGACGTTTACGTTGCAAATTACCGTCGCGCTCACGGCCCCGACCGTTTTGAGAAACGGTACTTCTCCCGCTCGTGCACCACTCGCCGCCGCCGCCGCACTGCGCGCTCCTACACGCTCGCGTCCCTTCGCCTCTCATACTGACGAGTACGCGCGATGACAGGTGATTCCGGCACCTCGTCAGCCCTTGCACTTCGGCCGCCAGCTCTGCTTTAACTCTCACGCTTCGCTGCCTTCAAATAGAAACAGTCCAATAATCAGATTTAGTGATCCCTTCGAGTATTTGTCAGAGTAAAATGTTATCTAACAGTGCGAGATTATAATATTATGTCTAGTAAATACCAGAGTGCGTAAAAATCAACTTAGGTTTTTCACAGTAATTGCAACAGGCCTTTTATGAAATGGCAAGATGAAATAAGCGTAGGAATTGAAGCAGTGCTATGACATGGACGATTACCGAATGACAGTGGTCCCGGAAGTCACGGGACGCTTGATCGCGACTCGGACAAATCCACTTTCTGAAAGTGGCAGTTGCAGAACGGGCGGGCCGCGGGATTTACGATGAGGTTTTTCTAGTGTTGGCGCGCGGCTGCCGGTTTTATTGCTAAAGGGGAATTAATGCTGCGGGGAAGCGGAGTAGCAAGGAACGCGAGGTAAGAAACACGTCTCTCGAAGGCACTGGACACGCGTGGATCTTAATGGGCAAATGAGCCTTTCTCGATTCTAGGAGGCGGATGAGAGGAAAAGGGAGATTCCGAAGGATAAACATAAATCGCAGCAGTGCCCTTTGCTGGCGGCCACTTATGGAGCGAGCCGGTGAATTATAAGGGCGCTTCACAGGAGCTTTCTAACCAGTGAATCTCTTCCGATTAAGATTGCATTCTGCGGCATGCTGCTGCCTCTCTCATTCTGCCGAGATTCATGCCGATTTTTATTCCAACTACTGGCGGCCGTTGTGCTTCGTTCGCCTACTTTACTACCTACCATTCGAATGAATAACGGCACGAAACACTACCCATTATTTATGGGATGACCCTCCGAATTTTTCAAGCTATTTTCCGCGACCACTCATACAGGATGCCCCACCACGATTTATGACCACTATTGTTAACTTCCCATCGATTTCTCTAACCGCCCGCAGCCTCTAATTTTCGCGCCACTATCTTCCCTTTGTATCATAATGAAAGAGAGCAGTATTAAAGAAAAAACAAACGCCGAACAGTCCTTTATGATGTTACATCAACTAAACTGTATTCTGATACACAATAAACGAAACGATAGAGTTTATTTCTTCAGTTCCTTATTCCTCACTATTCAAGTGCACGTTCTATGTTCTCTACAAGCGTACACTTTCTTCGGTAAGGCGAACAAAGCCCAATTTCACGCGGACAATTCCCACAAACAATACGTATGTACTGGCGAGGAGGCAGTGATCACTGCTCGCAACAAGCGCGACCAAGTAGTCTGATGGCAGAGGCAGTCAGACAGAGAGTAGAGTAGATGCTACGGGAGGAGTAGTTACAAGAGGGGTTGGCTACCCTAGTACGGCCGGCGCTCATTCAAATACTCGCTCGGGCTCCTCTGACAAAGGAGAGAGAAGCGAGTAGGCGAGCGGGAAGAAAGAGGGACAGAGGGAAAGATTAAAGCACAGCACGGCACACAGTGTGTCTCTCCAACGATAGTCGATAAACGCGGAAGTGCACTGTCGCTTTGTGTCGAGAGGCTGCCGCTCCGCTGCACTCCGAAAATTCCTGCACTACACTTGCTCTCCCGCCGGGACTAACGCGCAGATCCCTCGACTGATCGAACACGCTCGAGATATATCGAGGTGACATAAACGCACGTTTATCCTCCTTTTCTCCGAAGAGCCGCCGTCGCCGCCTCCTCTTTCTCTTGGAAGACGCGCGCGCTCTTTCTCACCTGCCTTTCTCGCCTGGTAGCGCAACAGCAACATCCACCGATGCAGACGAACGCACTCGCAGCTTCGCGCGCGCACTATCTTCCTCGACACACGCGATCTACTACGCTCCTACGCACTGGCTGCTTGAAAGAAGTGCGATCGAGTGCGGCTTGGTAGATGCACAGGGAAAGAGGGAAAAGACGGACGCACAAACCGTACCAAGGTAGCGGCACCACTGACGAGCACGGACTGCCGAGTGTCCTCGGCGAGCTCCGCTGGCTCCGGTGCCTGCAGCGCCCCACGCACTCCAGCCAATCGGCTCGCTGCGAGCAAGAACGGCGCCGACCGCAGCTATCCCTTGCGAGAAAACGAGATCAACCGAGTGGAGAAGGACGCACTCGCTGCAGCCAGCCTCGTGCGAGACAGATGCACGCACTCGAACGAGACAGGGAATCCCTCGAGTCCTCTCGAGCAAGGGAGATGCCCTGTCCTTCGGGATACCAGCGCTACCACACTTTTCCGAGGATCTACTAACAGGTGGACTCGCCCGACGAGAATCCTCATTTTCCTATGCAATAAACAACCCTTGCCCAAGACCTTCGACAAGTTTTAGATTCCAGTTGCGATTCCTTCGAGTCCTGCTTTGGAGAAAGGAATATTTAGTGACGCGTGGAGTAAAGAATACTTAAATGGGAAACTTGTGTATCAATGGGGAAGCACTGCTATTATTAGGTCCAGATAGTTAGTAATCTCAATGCGATGCCTTGTTATTTACTGCGATACAGTTCGTGCGGGCGTGCTTATGTAAGTCGCGGCTAGGAAACTAGGAAGCAGAATAATTGACGGTGTTTATTGTTTAAGAAAGGAGAAATGGTGAATCACGATCAAGGGTTGCCTCCCACACGATTCTCGTCGGACACTTTGCCTCTTCCTGGCGTTTCAGCTGCTCGATCGATCTCACCGAGATATCTCTAAACTTAACTCGGAAATCTTATCTTCCGAGCTAATGAATTGGAAGGACAATCACCAGGAGAATCCAACTACGATGCTAGATTGTGGCGACACGTAATAGCACACCGCCGACGCACATCCACACCAGTGGCGAAATAGAGGCCAGGTTTCTCCGGCGAAGGAAACTGCGTTATAACTATCGCGCCGAATTATGAGCGAGAGACTTTCCAACGAAAGTACGCGCGCACCGCGTAACTGGGTTACGTCCATCACTGTTCATTTCGTGGTAACTGAAGAAAATCACGATTTCATCCAAGATTGCATTCACGGTACTCGGATCTAGCGAGGATCGCGGGAACAATTCAACGCCAACAATGAAAAGATGTCAAATCATTTATAGAACTGATCCATCGGACGCTAGTATTTCTTTGGACAACTCGGTTTCCAAATGATTTCCACGTCTTTTCCGCACAAATGCTTGTGAATAGGAGCGTAGCATTGAATACGAGTCGACCTTGTTCGCGCGCAAATGGCACTGTCAAAATGTGGAGGTTAGAGGAACACAAGAATGTACTTATCTTCTCGGAAAATGAAATATTTCTTGAAACACGGTTGAGAATCGCACGAAAACTGTAAGCTGCTACAACGTCCAGGGCGAAAAGTTGTATATCACAGTCTGTAGAACCACCACTTTACACATAATCCCCTTCGTACACGATGGGATTCATCCGGCGCAATAAAACCGAGCGAACTGAACCGCAGGTTGAATAGAATTCGGCGGAAGAAGGGCGCGCAATTCAACTTGACCCCCAACTTCACTTCGCTCGCCGTCATCTTAGCGGACAAAAGGCTTTCTAATGGCCGAAAGCGACGAGGCCGTCGAATTAATCGAGTTGCACGCGAGCTGGGCCAATTAAGCCTCTAAAGAAACGGGTCAAATTAATTGGAATAGCGTGCGAGATCCACCAACCAAATTCCCAATTCGTATTCCACATGCATGGACGATAAGTTGTTGGTAAAAATAAATGCGTCGGAATAAAAGGACGCCTTCTCGTTTTGGGAAAGATCAATGGTGTGTATATCTGCTTATAGCGACTGCTTTAAAAAGGTAGCATCACTCGCTCGCACGCGTGGCCCACTTTTCAAGTGGCCCTGTGGCGCTTTGGAAAAACTGACACTCTAATAATTCCTCCGCTTTAGTTCCGCCTTGAATCCCGCATCCGAGGACGGCTTACGAATGGATAGATCGTTTTGTCGCTTGCCAGCTTGCCGCGCCTTCTAACGCATCGTTTCCGTTCGAATTCTCTTGTTCGCTGATGCATAAATGGCTTACTGAAGCGCACGTATAACACAAAGCACAGTAGAACAGTAAGCAGGAAAAGTAAGGCAAATTGCAGACTGAATATTTCCGTATTCAACCGACTCGCTTTTTGAATGAACTAACATATTAAGATAATATATTCTTGGCGAAAGTGGCAAGCGACATCCCCGATTTGTAGGACCTCTCGTCTCTATTATTATTTAATAGCTGCCACCGCGATTTCACGGCGAAGTGAACTCTCCTGAACGTTCGGGCGAGAACTGAAAGCGCGCACGCATTAAAAGTCCGCCAGCAGCCTGGTGTTTTGTTCCATTCATATTTAACGCGGCCGGTTTGCACGTCCGCGCGAACCTACGAGCGTAGTAAATTTCCCGTGGCCCAGCATCCGGCGCGGCGGTCCATGCATCTCGGTAGGTGTATATTTGCGCGCGAGTAAAGCCGCCCGGCGAAAAGGGCGCGCGGAGGATTTGGCGAGCGTTCCGAATTAGCGAGCATTCAATGACCAATGAAAATTCATGAGACCCAGTTTAACGAGAGCGGCGAGAGTTTATCTTTACATCAGAATTTTGCGCGAGCAACTTTCGTGGGCAGAGCGAGCGAGCGAGCGGGCGAACGGCAGTTGCTCGAGAGCATCTGTGTTCTCTCGAGGGGAGCTCGAGCTCGTAATTCAATCTCTCTGAAAAGTAATTAAGTCTGCCCGGTGCAACGGAGAAAACTAGTTAATCCGTTCTCGACCATTAATTGAAACAAACCCCCTCTCTCCCTCGGCGTGTAACGGCAATCGATTTACCAGTTGATGGATTGTTGGAAACTGAAGCGGTCCTCTTCTCCTACTCGCTCCGCTCGCTCGCTCACCCGTGCGACGCGCGCTCTGAATTTTTCCAGTCGACCTATTAGGAAATCGAGTTCACTTCAAATGCATTTTGCGCGCTTAAAGTATGCATCGAAGGAGGCCCGGCTGGGAGGAAATCCCAGCCGAGAGAACTTGTTGAATATTTCATGCTAAAAATGAGATACATCTTCGGCGAATCCATCTCACGCGTTCATACATAATGCCCGAGAGAGCGCCGCGCCGTTCAAAGATTGCCGCAGTCTCAGCGAGCGAGTTGCTGGATCGGCGAATTCCAAATCCAAGACGCTTTCATCTTCAATATTGAAGTACACTCGCCAACTTCATAAAACGCGATAAGCAACTTGGCAAAATAAATTTGGAGAAGCCCGGGCAGAAACTGCTGGGCCAAGTACTCTCCAACGACTTGACACATGTCGGACTTGCGGAAGCCTTCGCCAAGTCCCTGGAGAGTAAAGTCCGACCAATTTGCAAATTTCTCGGCTCGCGAGCGCTCCAGAAACTTTCTAAGACTTGTCTCTAACACCGTCCAAGAAAATAGAAGAGGAAGAGTCTTTTACTCAGCTTCCAGAGATTCTAAAGACCTCGTTGCTACTTAAAGCGAAAACTGGGAGAATGTGCACGAGGAGGAAGTATAGCCCGAGTTGAGTGCGTCAATTGGCTTTATTTAAAGATCAATCACCTTCGTCATAATGGTAGAACCAAAGAATAGATTCAACGCGCCTTGGAAACCAATACTTAAGAGGGGGGGAGTGGGAGGGTAAAGTGATGATGATAATGATACCGATGATGATGAATCATGGATGACGGTTCGTGGAAAAGGGGTGGGGTTCATACAAGCGCAGTTTGAGCGAGCATTAAGCCCGCGCTGACCGATTACTGCAGCGACGCATACGTTTGTACAAAAACTATAACTAATTTAATATATATTTATATATGTATAATATGTATACACCATGTAGAAGCAATGCCTTCAGGAAATTCTCGATTTAGCTGCCTAAGAACTAACCGGAAATCTATCTCGAGCGTGGGAGACAATGGTGAAGGATGCTGGTTGCTTCGTGAAGAGTTCTCGGCAGCGCACGCGCGATGATCCGACGATCAGTGTCAGGAATCAATATTTCTCGAGCCTTCGCACTCGCGCAAAATCATGATATGATCATCGAGGAGCCTAGTCAAAAGCAATTGATTCAATCAACTTGAATATCATTACACGCAATCAATGTACAATTCTATTTGCAAATAGCTGAGAGTGCGAAGTGCGGGAGGAATGTACGAGGACTGTTTTCTACCACTCGTGATATACTAGCTGGACTGCTAACTCGCGTAAGATCAAACCATACGAAGTATGCGTATCGAATGAAACTCTCACACTGCAAGGCGAAACTCCGTCTCAAACGAACGAACGAACGAACGAACGAACGATGGCAGAGGCAAGGAGATCAACGTGCTTTAAGTAACACTCCCATGAGTCGACTGGAATATAATGCAGCGCGGCTCGGCTGCGCCACTGATCAGTCTGATCTTACTTTACAATTGCGAAAGAATATAAGAAATGCTCGACGAGTGTAGATGCCTAGAACAGTACAAATGCTTAACGTCAAGTCTCTCTTATCCCGTAGCGTAGTGTGAAACTGCGGTACAAAAAACGGCAGTGTGCGTTGCTTCCTGCTTCTCGCGTCTCAGATTTGCATCTTACGGAGATGGGCACTTGATCGATCTCTCTCACGCTCCCTCTACCAATCTCTCTCCCTCGAAAATACGCTCTCCACTTTTATCGCAGGCGTTCGCACAATTGCAAAGCTCCACTCGCTCCGCTCCCTGGTCGTCCCATGCAATACAACAATTGCATCGGGTGCCAGACTACTCGTCAGACGAGTGCCGCCACCCTCCCCCATCCAGTCGGTGTAATCTTTTCGTTTTTCTTATTAAGAGGAATAACAATCATTAATATTATCTCTCGCTATCGCTATTGTAACGGCAATCGACGCCATCGTAAACAGTACGGCGGACAGATTTCACTGGATAGAAAAGATCAATCGCCAGAAGGGCGGTCAGCTCGTAGAAGAACACAAGCGGATATGCACGAGCACGCAATGCCCAATAGCCAGGCATCGCGTATAATAAACTAGTGAGAAAACAAGGACGACGATGATGATGCTGGCATTAGTAATTAAATAATACAACGTAAGGGAATAAAATTACAATTAATCACGCTGCGATCCTTAGAGAAAAGTATCACGCGCGGAATTATATTAATCCCCCGTTTTTCCCCCCCACGAACCATTAAATATAACGCATCTAGTGGTCTAAAAAATAGATACAATAAAATATAATAGGGGTAATATGCACCAAGGGCCAGATATATCGTTGATATATCGTTGACACACGTGACTCGAATAGAAGTCTGCCCATCTCCGGCGGTGGCGATATAAAACCTTAATAAATCGGTGGCCATCGGCGGCTCACTAATTGGATTCGCAACACCCGCGAAACATGCCCCCCAAATTCACTGCTTAAAATGGTATATATTTGTATATGTATATATAGAACTATATACCTACAGTAGTTAACAAGACAAGTCTGCTGGGCCGCCGGCAGAGCGGTCCATGATTTTTAATCGATTAATCCTAAGTTTAAGTGTACCTCAAGATCATGTATATGTTCTACCTTGTGTGTCTATGTGTCTGTGTATCATCTGCGTGTATGTGTATCGAGTTTCTCGCATGCTGGTGGAGCGTTATTGGATCCGAGTACGAATAACTGCCCGTGCAACGACGGGGCTAAAAAATATAGAGTGCGCGTCGAAGGAGTCCTGGTAGAGGATTCCCTTGAAAAAACTGTGCTTACTAAAGTCTGCTTGCTCAGTCGTTGGAACTGGATTGTACGGAGGCTCAGTGAGGAATGCAGTCTGCGGGCTAACCCGGCATTGTTTATACCTTCTGTAACCTGGGAATAGAATGGATCTGGGCCTCCGTACGGGTGAGGCCAGGTAATAAAAGGGTTCTGGATCGAAGGTGTGGGATTTAGCAGGACACCTGTACCGAAGGATACATATTCCACCGCTACGATTACTTTGATTTGATACGTATAGATGCTCTTTTCATATACTCGGCGTCGTTCCGGATGCGCCACACAACAATAAAGATCTCTCTTTATATAGTTCACTATGTTTATTAATATGGATGATAAATAGAAAGTATTGACTGGCGTCCAGTGGAATTTTAATTGAATTTCCGGGATCTAAATGACGCGAGAATCCTTCTCAAATTAGCGAGTTAAGCTCGCGAGATCATTGCAATGAAACTCGCCCTCGTAATACGATTTGTCAATTGCAAATGAGTTACCTGACTCTTGGAACATGGAAAAGTCTGCTGCCTAGCTTTTGTTGCGCGTTCATTAAAACAATGTACAATGGAGGTTCCGATCTATTATGTGCTACCGTTCTACCGAAGGACGGAAATGGAAAAGGAAAAATGCTAGTTGGAATGTCTGTATAGTTATGCTGATGAAGTTCCCAGAGAAAAAGTGTCAGTCTTCATGCCGTGTAAATGCCAAGTGTACGTTTAGTTTTACGAGCATCGCGGCGAGTCACAAGTGTAAATCGTACAAATTTATCTAACGCCTTCTTACATTTTAGTAATTTCTTCTCCCCTCGGAAACTATGCTTCTGCGGCAATGGAGATACTCCATCTCGTTAGAGTTACCGTAGAAAAAGTGGGCGTACCGCCAACGTCTTGTAATTAAGAAATACAAAGGAAAGAAACGTAATACTATAAGTACTTCAGGGAAGTACAGGAGACGTAAAGACTGTGCAATCACTGCTGCACAACTGGATGTTCCCCAGGAAGTCCGCGAATATTCGGGTAAAAAAATAAAAGCTTCCCTCCCCAACGAAATTGGAGAAATCGACGTAAATCGAAACAATGATCGTGTGGAAGTGGTTCTTCTCAACGTGTGTATACCCGCACCAACTGCAACCGATCAAAATCGTTCGCTTCTAACACGACTTATTATCCTCTAGACCTCGGGCACCTCAATGCACCATGACGTGGCGTGCACGTCTTATTTATCGGAGGTTTCGGCAGCCTAAGTTTTGAGCGCTACTTCTACTGCTCTTGATTGCCCACCTCAGCCGACTCTTTTACTCTTGCTGTAGCACAGGCAGTCCTTCCGGACTTGGCGTTTTCTATGGCAACGCTAGTTACAAAATGGGTAAAAAGAGGCAGCGAGGATTATGAATTCAGACCCTGCCGCTTCTCCTCCTCGAGCATTGCGTCCAACTCGTCTGTCAGATTGGCCAACATGTTTCCAATATCGTTCAACACATCTGCCGGCTCGCCTCCAGCACTGTTACTGCCAGTGGCCGCGTGATGTGCCACCATGTGACTACTTATATTGCTATTCGTTCCTCCCACATATTCTTGGGCACGTGCGGCCCTTTGCTTTATTGTGCCAGCGTTCTCATTAGCGAATGGCAGTGAGTCCGACTCCGTGCTTGAACTTGACTGTAAACAAAGAAAAGATCTCATAAATACGATGGCTGGGCGGCGGCCATGAAAAAAAGCATGTCGTAATGAGATACGAGCAAAAAGAAATACACGAGGCAAAAAAATGAGTCCAATTAAGTCGGGATAACGTCGCGCCATACAGAAATACGTTCCCAAGGGTATTCGTGTACATAGGTATTTCCTTTAATGAAAGAGCTAAAGGAGTGGAGGGGTCAACGAACCTTGAAACTGGCATCGGAGCCATTGCGGTGTTGGAGAGCGAGAGAGGCAATCAATTCGTGTTCCTCGTTGACATTGACGCTGACGCTACCCCAGGAACGAGACATAGAGGAAGGTGGTCGATTGATCTGCGACGGCGTCGATGGCGCCGGCGCAGGTGCGGGTGGCGGCGGCGGAGGATGATGAATTAAGTGATGATGCTGATGATGAATGTGATGATCCTCGCATGAAGCAGTAGGCACTGGTCCGCTGCAGTCTATCACGACGTCACCGACACCGGAACCCCCAACCCCAACTCCAGGGGTACTGTTTGAGTCCCTAGAACTCTGTCGCCTCGGTGGTGATGGAGGACATCTCTTCGGAAGATGCGGACTACTGTCCAAACCATAGGTCAACTGGTATTTGTTATCAAAATCCCTCGGTAATGATTTATACTGCCCAGGAGTGGCCGTCACCTGTAATAGTCAAATAAATGTATTCTTATAGTGTTTGAATATAAGAAACTACAAAGGAAAGTTGTGTTTGAAAGAATGATAAATATATCTTACCTTAGCTACAGGACGCGGCCGAACAAGGCAGTGTCTAGGTCGTGGAAGGGTTCCGCCACCAGCATCCACAGCCGAAATATCATTTGTAGGTGTAATATCACCATCATCAAAACTACGTGGACGCCAATCGAGCGGCTGTGGATGGGAGGGTGGTGCGGGTGATGGCGGATAACCGAGGGGCGCATCTTCCAGACTCTCAAGGGACTTTCCTCGCGATCCGGCTCGGCCGACTGTGTTGTAATCGGTCGGCAGTGCCGCGTACATACTTCTCCAAGCGGCACCGGTCGTATTATCATTGCCGCCTCTCTGGAAAGATCTCAGAACCGGCGAGGAGCAATCCTCGTCCGGCGAAGGCAAATCCGGACCACTTCTTTGAATAACGACCTCCTGGGAAAGAGTACAACACATGATTACAACGTTGATTCCTGTGGAATACAAATGCGCAAGCGTCATCATACGGAGATAAAACCCTAGTTAAGTGAAATAGATAAGCATACAACTCGGCTTTCACAAGAGCGAAAGAGGTACTCCTCGATAAAACTCGCATAGAGCATACTCATAGTTGAGAGAGATCGAGCAGCATTCCCGAGTGGTAATGCAAGAGTGATTAAGATATATGCCTACCTGCGTGTGTCCAGGATGCGGCGGTAATCGCGCGAGGTCAAGCGGCTGTATGCGCTTGCCAGCGCGAATATCCTTGACTCGCTTGATGGCCAGCAACAACTTTTTCTGGTGACCTAAGCGTACGATTCCAATATCCTCAAGATCCTCCCAAGTGAGAGTCGTCACATCTTCTACCGAACGCATACCCTGTTGATGGAAAGCACCGAGGTACTCCTCGAGCCTGAGGAGCCTCAGCCATTCCTCGAGCGAGCCGGGCACGTGCTCCGGGAGTCCATCTCCTATATTCAAATTCTCGATCTCCGCCTTTAACCGCTTCCTGTGATTCGGCTTCTTAATTCCTGCGAATAGGAACGCATCATCTTGAGCGACTAACCGCTTCTGCCTACCGATATCCCGATGCACCCGCAGATGGAATGCAAATTACGCAATAAAGATGCAAATTCACGGGGTATAAGGCATCCGACGCGCCCGGACAGTAATCGATCAGTGCCGATGAACTTGATATGCCGGTCTATCTTAGTTAACTATAGCCCTCAGACTTCAAACCCTGCGCAGCCACTTGCGAGAGAAAAATCTTTCCATGGAAAGGAAAAATCGAGCCAAGCACTCGATTAATGAGATGCACGACTCTCAACAAAAGGTTAAATACCGTCAAGTATGCAAGTCCGATTTTTGTTCATTCTAGCAGCGCGTGATTTAGGAGACACGACTTAGCCACAAGACATAATCCAATTTGAGCAAGGCTTACAGGTCTCACGAAACGTCTGTGGGAAAGTCTGCAGGAACCTAGTTGGCTTCGGTCTTAAAGAAAGCATTGCTTACCTATTGCCGTGAGATCTTCCGGTGTCATGCGAGTTATAGTAGCAAGGTCGTAGCCAGCGGATGCGAAGAGGGGAAAGTATTCCTCGAACTGAAGCTCGGTTAGCCAAGCATGAACGACATCGAGATCAGCTGGCTTGTCGGGGTGGCTACCGAGGGAGCTTATGGAGCACCTGGGCGACGAAGCGAGGGCCCCGGGACCTCTCGGTCCCAGGTGATACCCGGACGCTCTGCCAGAGTCGAGAGAAGCAGTCGAGTGTCTGGAGCCGGAACCCGACCCCGAACTACCCGGGCTGTCTCGTCCAGGACTTTGCGTCATATCGATACCTGAAACCACCAGAAGAAACCAGCTCAATGCGAGAGCCCCAGTCCAACTCCCACACAACTCCTCACTCCTCCAAACATCTGCACCAGACCCCATAACTTTTCCACGCCCGCCCTCCAACTATTAAATCTCAAATATACTCAGAGGGCACAAACTCCCGACAAACTCCCTTCGATACAACTTGAGCCCGGTATCAGACTAAATGCAAGTTTCTGTACCACGCTCGCATTGCCTGCGATATCGATTACTAGGAGCTTCACCACTAAATTGAGGACGAGCACTAGGATTATATAACAAGATCGTCGCGCACCTTGATCCTCGGCATGAGCGTACTTCCCGACGACTGGCGGGAAGGCGAAGCCAGGATGAGTAAAAATAGGTCCCGGGCTCTTTCCAGATGGCATCCCGTAGGATACGTCGTCGTTGGTTCCGGCCGATCCACTTCCGGGTAGGAAGCAGCTATCCTCGCTGCTAGCATATCCAGCGGAGCCGAAGGAGGAGCCGGAATGTCGAAACACATCGGGTACAGCGGGCGGTGCCACTTTCTTCGCCTGGGTCACGGCTTTGGACGGCCGATTCATACCGCCAACTACGCAGAAAACAATTTATTATAAACCACTGATCGCCATCAACTGCGCGCACTTCTTGCACACCACCACATTGGCACACCTTTTAATCATATTAACTCTAAATTGCCATGTCCCACCCATGGCCTCATTCGCTTGCACGATAAACTCGCTCAAAACAGTCGCATCAAGAAATCCCCATTATTTGCATGCTACCATTTCATGGATGCATTTTTCTTTTTCCATTTAATATAATTCCCGACTAGCAATAGCCTTCAATTCCAGTGGAACTATCCTGTCCGACAAAGTATGGGTTAATACTACTGATGAGTACTTATCGTGCTCACCGTTTCGTTGGTTGCCTTGGAAAAACTGTACCATTACACTCTCAATACATAGAGATAGCGCGATGTTTACTATCATCTAATGATTAGATACGCATCGAAGAGTAACATCTGCGCCGTTACTGCAGCTGCTACTAGCAGACACACACGGCACCGGGTGCCATCGCCGCGGCCGCCGCCGGGCCGCCGGAAATCAGGCCGGTATTCACTGCCCGCGGCAATGCGATGCGATGATTTCAAGTTCGATTAGTGCAAAGCGCGCATATATTTTCGTTGCCCCGCCGATATACTTCTTTAACGCTTTCACGCTCTCTCTCCCTCTTTCTCACCAGGCCCGCCACTCGTTTTCCAGGAACTCGAAACATAATCCGTGATCGCGCGCGGATTATCGTGATGCGCTGCTATCATAGTAATATCAGTCGCCGGCGAGAGCGCGGTGCGCGCGGTGTCATTTAAATGCCGGCGCAGGAGTTTAAATAACGGAACAGCTCGGCGCGAGAGTGAGCGAGGAGCATCGAGAGAAGAAGGATGGGAGTGTGGCCGGGTGAGAGAGAGTTGGAGGGAGAAGATCCTTGTGGAAGCACATACCGCAAGCGACTCCGCCAGCAAAGGCTCTCTCCTCGCATCCTCTCGACTACTCTCCTCGCGACGCGAGATTCCCTCTCTGCCTGCCATAATAGTATTCGATTCCCAGAGCAGCAACGGAGAGAAGGAGAGAATAAAGGGAAGAAAAACTTGCGGAAGAAGGCGAGTGTGCTAGGCGCAAGAAGCTTGCGAGAGGGTGGTTCGCTTTAACACTCGCTCGGCTTTAAAACCGAGTTAATGATCAGAGCGGGAACTAGTTTTTTTCCGTCTCCGGGATATAGAGGCTTCGCGTCTCTCAATGCGGCCACAAGAGCACTCATCTTCCTTTCGGATGCACGAGAGAGAAAGAGAGAGAGAGCGAGAATACAGGAAGAGCGTGTGGAAACGGAGGGTGGGTGGAAGGGTGGAAGAAGGCTCTTAGGTGCGCGCAAGCGAGCGAGAGTCTAATTTCGAGTCACTTCTTCGCCCACCACTCTTCTTCCCTTTCTACTGGGCTCCTTAGGTGCGCTGATGCGGCCTGCACACTCCTTATATTCTCCATCGCTGCTCCGTCTTGTTGTTCCTGTTTCTCGGCCGCGGGGCATTCCGGAAACCTGGTTTATTGTCTCAGACGCCTCCACCGGCTGACCAAACGTGCTCGCTCGCGGCTCCGTCGAGATGATACCGTCCGGAGAACAAGAGATCATTAACACCAGCGCAGCCGGTTGCCTCGCTGGCTTTGGATTCAGCAGGGCTCACGGCCTATTTCTACCCTTAACGAAATTGCAACTTCTCTCTCCTCGGGCCACCCACCCCACACTCTTTCCTCGCTTCTTTCTCCCTTTCTGTGTTTTTCTTTAGCTCTGACGCGACGCTTGCCTCGCCGCCGCCGCCGGGAGAAAACCAGCTGACAGTATGCGCCAAGCTAATGGAGAGACTATGAGTGACGTGTGCTCGGCTCGGGGATATTATTACGGGGGCTACGATAATTATTAAAATGTAAGTCCGACGCGTGCTGGAAGGCACGTTCGAGTTGGTCGGGGGGAAAAATCTGAAGGCAATGGGAGACTGATGCCGCTTGGAGCCTCGAGGTTCGAGCGTATCATCCTTGGGAAGAGAGTCTTGGTTGAAGAAGGCTTTCTTGCCCGGAGCACGTTTAGCCGGCTTAATACACACGTATTAATCTCGAGCATATCAGAGCGAGCATTCTGAGACGAGGCACCGAGTGAACGGTTCTTTTCGAGCATTACTCAACTGGTCCCTCTCTCTAAACGCTTCTATCGTCGATCGCATACGGAGCAGTCGGCGTTAAAATTGTATTAGGAGCTGCTACACCCGCGCGTATCGACGGAAATCAATGACTCGGCTTCCTCCAAGCTGCCCGTACCAGATCACCCTTTAATAATACACGGGCTGCTGACCTCCATCCGGCGTGATACTTACAGCGGCCAGCATCTTCTCTCACTGGCCTCTGCGAGCACAGCTCACCTCGAGACACCACGACCGACTTTTATTCGCCTCTCGAGAGGATCGGAAGCGCTTCCCGCGAAATTAAATTACGACGCTTCGACGCCTCACTTATTGCCACCGTACCCCACCGCTCTTGCCTCTTTTCCCTGATACGTGCGCCCTGGAAAATCCTTCTACCTTTCCTCCCAACTATCCAGAGAACATCCACATTCCTCCGGATGACGTACTTTCCCCGAGAAATTTTAACCCTTTGCGTACCGAATGATTTATCTTACAAAGTATATCCCTTCCTTTGAGAGGACAGTAGTATTATCTGTCTGACATATTACTTCTAAGTAACAAGTTACGATTACAGAGAAACTATTTCTGTATTAACTAAATAAAACTGATATAATATAACTGATGACTCGGTAAAGATGAGAGAATGATTAAAGGATCGAGGAGTGTGGCGTTAGGAAATTCGTCCTATGTAAAGTTGGGTGGGATGGATATGGGCTGGGAGAGGTCGATGATCAAAGGAAAGAGATGAATAGGGAATCGAGGGTAGACTCGGCAGGGTATCATCGAGGAATGATAAAGGGGCCATTGGCCCTCATAATAGGAGGCGAGAGGGCAAAGTACGCGCGTATGGCGGACGCGAAAGGTTGGATTAAAAGGAGCAGCCAGCGCGGCGCGCAACGGTGTTTGGCGAGGTGATTAACGCCGTTCTTTCACGAGATTCCTGGCCCTGGTGGGTGGACAGGAAGCCGCGTGTAGGTGTGAAAGCACCAGCGGAATACGGAGGACCTGACCGAGCCAGGATCGCCGCCGCCGCAGCCGCAGCCGCCGCCGCCGTCGCCGTCGCCGCCGGCGTCGCGGTGGGGGAGGTCAAAGTCAACGGGCTGTGTAAATTCGTTGCGCAAACACTGAGAAAAAACGTGAAGCCTGCATGGGACACACCGGAATGAGCCGAGAGCCCCGAGACTCTCCTCCACCTTCGACGATGGAGTGGCTCATCTTCTCGGAAGAAACTCAGCGTGAAAGAGGCAACTTGCATCACTGAACACACCGTCTCTTCTATCCAACATCCTCCTCCGAGTACACGTTACTTTCGACTGAAAGGAAACTCTGAGGGAATCCTTTCTTCCAGAATGATACTACTGTCTTTTAATACTATCCAACTAATTGTGTATTCTCTATATCAGAGTCCTGTAGTATGTTTAATAAAGCAAGACTGAATAAGAATTGCACTGGTTTTTCTTCGCACTTCAATTTCACTCCCAAGAATCCGGAATATGCTGCTGGAGCGGGCGAAACTTGGACTATTTCCATTCCAGTGAAACTCTGCTCGATTAACAGTTTGCTTACGAAAACTTCAAGTGGACGCGCCAACTAAGAAGTCAAACGAAATAATCCGAGTACAAAATCGAGCAATGCGGCGAGAAGTGCGCGAACGCCCGTCGGCTTTCAATAAAGCGACAGAGGCTTTGTAAAGCGTCTCGGCATGCTCTCGCGTCTGCTAGACAATGCCCGTTGATGCTGGAATATAAATTCTTGAATGAAACCTCGACCTCCGCCCGCTCCAAGAGCTACCTGAATTCGAGAGACTGCTTCAACTCTAAACTCTCTTTCACCCACACTCCCGACTCTCCATCTCGCGTTAAGTGCACTCGCACTTAAATAAGCTCCGAAGCCTGATATTCCCCGAAACTGGAATTCTCGCCCCCAACTTCTACTCTTTCTCTCTTTACACACAGACATATTCTTCGATACTACCCTCTCTGCCCCACTCTACCCCTCTAGCAATACAGCGCGCCAATATTTTACTTTCAAGTTCAAACATTTTTCACGGTTTTTATTTGTTTTCGTCGACTTCCCGACCTTCCCCGGCACTGAAATTTGGTGGAGAATGTGTCCTTGCGTCAAGGAAGAAGTGATATAAATTCCAGAGCCCTAGCTCAAAATTCATTTTTTCGCAATTTTTTTAAGGCATACCCCTTCAAAAATTTTCGATTTTTCGAAGGTTCTGGGACCGGGACGAACGCTTGATTTTTCGATTGCTCGTGTCTCAAAACGGATAAAAAACATAAATGTTGTGGGGGAAATGCCGGAATTGCACCTAAAACACGTAGAAAACCGATCTGGAATATTTCATTTCGATGGTTTTCCTCATGTTTTTTATACTTCCCGACCTTTTCCGGGGCTGAAACTTGGTGGGGAATGTTTTTTTGTATCGAGGAAGAAGTAGTAAAAATTCCAGAGCCCTAGCTCAAAATTCATTTTTTCGCAAATTTTTTAAGGCATACCCCTTCAAAAATTTTCGAATTTTCGAAGGTCTCGGGACCGGAACGAACGCGTGATTTTTCGATTGCTCGTGTCTCAAAACGGATAAAAAACATAAATGTTGTGGGGGAAATGCCGGAATTGCACCTAAAACACGTAGAAAACCGATCTGGAATATTTCATTTTGATGGTTTTCCTCATGTTTTTTATACTTCCCGACCTTTTCCGGGGCTGAAACTTGGTGAGTAATGGTTTTTTTGCATCAAGGAAGATACCATAAAAATTCCAGAGCCCTAGGTCAAAATTTTTTTATCGGCAAATTTTTCTTAAGGGTTTGCCTATCGCACGCAAGGGGACAAACAGGTTGAAACAGGTTGAAACACGTAGAAACCCCGGGAGCCTAACTTGACAGGCGCTGTTCTAAGGGAGAGGTTCCCTCGATCGTTCTATTTTTCATATTAAGAATTATTATATTATTACTCAGAAATGAAGGTTCATATCTTTATATTCTTTATCATATAGCAATAATTGATATTGCAACCTTTTCAAAACGGGCGTTCAGATTTTTTCACGATTTTTCGAGGGTCCCCGAACTCGGGTTTTTTCTCCAGGAATCGATTGTTTATAAATGAAAACGGATAGAAAACAAGAAATCCGTTGAAAAAAGTCCGGATTTCTATCGAAGATACTAAAAAAACTGCCTTTAAAGTTCGATTATTCGGAATTGTCGCTGGTTTTCGCTGGAGCTTAAGTTGGCGGGCGCTAATATAGGTGAACGCGAAGGAGGTTCGCTCTGACATAATGGAGGCAATGCCGACCTAATTCGTAGCACGTGGATCGGTGGTTGCTAATGAAAGCGTGGAGCTACCGTGCCACCGGAGTGGAGACACGGCTACTTCACTATTCCATGACGGGAGACGAGTGTCCCCGGATGATAATGGAGAGTGAGCGTTGAAAGCCGGCGAGTATATCAGTAATTGAGTAGCGCGCGCCGCTACACCAAGCCACATATAAAAGCGGGAATGAATAAATGCTTATGAGACGTTCGCTCGCTCGCTCACAATGCGCTCACTGTACGAGCGCGGAGAGTAGGTACGCGACGCGACGCGCGGCTCATACTGGCGAACGTAGATCGGCCCACTTGCCATCACTCGCCTCGGTAATTCATGACTCGACTCTGAAATTAGAGCTGCCGTCGGACAAACGGCTCGATTCATCGGCAAACCGATCGAACCTTAGGGCAAACGTTATTACAGCGTGGATCGCGAGTCGATACGCGAGCCAAGAGCGGCTCGAACAAGTCGCGATTCGGTAGCGGTTCGATTGCCAAGTGGCACTGTCCTATCCCCTTCTTTCTATTTGCCTGGAGAAGTGAGTAATCCCTCTTGTAGACTGCCAGACGAATGACTCTCCAGCCATTCTCCGCTCTAAGTAAAATAACTTCCACCTGCAGAAACTTCCGGCAAACTCTCTTGTTCTCTTTCCTCGCGATCGTTTTGCCGCCGGGCCAACTTCCTGCTGATAGGTGCCTGCTAGGAGGAGGAGGCGGAGGAAGAGGAGGAGGAGGAGAGTTGAAGGCGGCAAAGTCGTCGGGCCGGGGATGCAACTTGGTAATGGAAAAGGATTTATTCGAGTTGGGGAAAATCGCACGGGCCGCCGGATGCGAATGCCTTATTGAAATCGGACGATCGAGTTTTATCGGGCTTCTCGAGCGGCCCTCCCCACCACCCTAGAGTGGCTACTTCCCTCGATGAATACCGTCCAATCACTGTTAAAGGATATCTAGATTTCCCTCGCGAAACAAATATTTGCTAAAACAGTTACTCTCGAAAGCTAATACTTCCGGCAAACCAAACATAACGAGAATCAATCGGTATTGCACATATTTGTTTGTACTCGATGCTTTCGCACCAGGCTGATTTATACGCGGCCAATATTAGCAACCCCACTATTTCATCCTCGAAAACATAAATATTTACCGTTAAAAAGACGGCAACGATTGGTATCAATGTTTGTTTAAAAGTATTTGCAGGGCCGCGACGTGTTTTTCCGAAAAATACATACCGCCTCATACAAAGGCAGAGTAAACTGGAGAGTGTACTCTCGGATGATACTCTCGAATTCAGATTCGACTGGCAATCAAATGCAATCTCGGAATTGGGCGCGTTTCACTCGGCGAGATCCATAAATCGACAGCGGCACTTCATCCGGCTGGAAATTTAGAGTTCCATTGAATGGAACGGAGAAAGAGGAAGTGGAAGAGGAAGAGGAAGAGTGGGCGAGAGGGAGACAGTGGATAATCAAAGGCCGCTTCAACTAGGGATCTCTCGTTCCAATCAATCCGGGAATCTGGAAGTGACACGACGGATAATCGAATTCCCCAGAAGAATTACGACGTAGGCGTATCCGTCAGGCGCAACACGTGTCGTCCCTGATACTTCACGTATCGCCATGCGTGTGCTGCGTGACCGGTCATCAATCGCCGAGTGCAATCAAGCCACTAAGATTCCCCCTCTAAAATCCAGCTAATCTCACGCTGACACACTCTTTCTAATGAACCACCACGTACGCCCAGGCAAACGTCTCGCTTTCCGCTACGTAGAAAGCTTCCGCTTTGACTGGCTCTACGTGATTATAACAGCCAGCGGTACAATAATATTATACCAGCAATACTTGGATACACGTTCTACTTGGAGCATAAATGAAGCTATTAATCAAACACTCTCCAGACACACACTCGAGCGCGAATAACACAACTATGAAAAATCGCTCGATACTTAATCGTGAATTTCCCTCCAGAAATTCTTAATCCTCCTATCCGAATTCACTCGCACGAGCCAATTACCATTCAAGATTAATTAAGCGATCGTGACACGACGCAAGAGTACTTATTAATCAAAAGGCTGGCGAGAGTGCGCCAAGAACTGTCTCTCAATAATAGAGAGCGGGATGAAAAGCGGGAGCGGGGCAATGGAGCCGGAGAACGAAAGAGAAAGAAGGTAGTAGGTAACTCTGTGGAAACTGATTGTGCCAGGAGGCAGCAGTGTTTGCCGCTTTTCCCGAGCCGTGCTCTCCGTAATTTCCCGGAGCTCGACGAGCGCAACGATGACTGAGCTGCTTGCTTGGCCGCTCGGAGCCACCGTGGAAAAATGCAAATACAAACAGCACCGAGAGTTGCAAACTGCTCGGCAATGCCGGGGCAGTCAGGCAGCCAGGCAGCCAGCCAGGCAGGAAGCCAAGCGAAGGAAGCCGGGAATGGCCAGAAATATGTGGACGTAACGAATGGGAGTAGGCAGGGGCGCACGAATATAAAGGAGAACGGGAAAGGTATGTGGGAGGGCATAGAAAAAGCTACGCGAGCGAAGGTCGAGCCGAGCTACAACACGCCGGAATGGAAACAGTAATTCACTCGGAACTTTATAACACGTGCATGATACCATACGCGTACACACAGACACAGACACATCGAGAGAAAGAGACATAGTCATGTATGGCAGAGAGCCGATTGAAATCGCCCGGATATATCCAGTGTTCCGATAAACGGGGGCCGCGAGCCTGCCGCTACGTAAGCAAGAGTAATCACCGTTTCATTTTCAATTACCGCTCCGCCAGCATAGAGGATTCTTTAAAGGGCAGCCCCGAGTTAATAACCTCTTATTATATCATTATCCGAGCGGTTGTGCAAGTATTACCGTGATAGCCCACTGATAATACTGCACTTAATGCTCTCATATGTACAGAGAGAAAAAGAGAGAGAGAGAGTTCAATAGCTGATTAAAGGGGCCAGTCGAAGAGGACTAGCATTTTGACACGACGCAGGCCCGAAACCGATGCGGCTACCGTGCGATTCATTCGGCTTTAGATACTTTACGAGCGATAATATCTGCTCGAGTATACGCTCGTCAGTAATTACTCGAGGCTTCTATCGTTCGTCATTAGAGGATCTTAATAAGTAGCGCGAAATAATGAATTTATTTTTCGATGGCTTACGAGGGGAAGAGAGCTCCTCGATTATGCCTTAACAACAAGTAACGATCGGACGGAATTGATAGCGTGTCTTGGTTGGATAATAGTGCGGGCTAATTGAACTGATATGACCCTAATTATGGTGGAATGAAGGGAGCGATGGCTGAGCGGCGAGCACCACTTCTTATTTACCTTCTTCTCGCACTGGCCGAAGGTGGTTTATGCGGCGGGCGATAAACGCGCGCCGGCCGGCCCGGACGGCCCGGACGGGTTTGTCTCTCGTTTCCCAGAATTGGGCAAACGAGCTGGAAGAGAGGCTGTAAGTGACTGTGGAGCGTCGACTCTCCGCGCTCATCTATGTATGTATAAAGGAGTGACTGACTCTCCCTTCTGCCTCTTGGATTCCTTTTTACCAAGCTGCTTGGCTCAGTCTTCCCGGCGAGGCACACGAATATCCTTCGCCTCCCTCGCGTGTCCTCTCGGGAATATAAATGTTCCACTTTCCCAGCTCCTTGGTCGTGAGCGAGCGAGCAGGAGAGACTGCTCGCTCGCTCGCTCTTTCAGCCGTCGTTTACCGGCGCGTATTACGGGCAAAACAAATTTCACGGGGCGCGGAGCACACCAGAATCCAGGAAAGAAGAGAGACAGGGAGGCAAGGCAAGGCAGGCCACTGCCAGCTGGAATGGCCGATTTACCTTAAACTCTCCCGTACGAGCAACTTTCAATTTGCCCAGCGAGGCTATTTCGAAAATATGACCCGCCCGATTTTTCCTAGCCCATAGCTCGCCCGAGCGATTCTCGCTTCCTGATCTAGCTCTGCAATCGACGCTAAGTATCGGAGCAGCGCTGAGCCAGCGCTTTTTTCCAAATGGTGCGCACGCCTGGAAGAGGATCGTGAGCAGTGGGCTGCGAGAGAGGCCACCAGAGAGAAAGAGAAAAAGGAGTGGGAGGAGATCGAGAATTAACCATGGGATATAAGCAGCGGCCTCGTAGTACGAGCGGGCCTCCTCGTTGCGAAACGCAGAGAGCGAGCGAGTTTCAAAAGAGGCTGCTGCTGCAAATCCAACTTTTATGGAGTTCAAACGAGCGTTTGGCTAGGCCACGCTGAGGGAGCGAACCTAGCAAACTCTGTAAACTGGATAGCTGGTGCATCGGCACAGACCGCAGCCAGCAATGCGCCGCATCGTCCCACCAGGATGCGTTTGGCTCTTCCACCGAATAATTAACGCTCGTTCACTGACAAGAGCAGTGAAAAAAGGCTGCGCAATCATAATCGACGAGCAAGCAAGCGACAGAAGGCTGCTCAAAGGGACAAGTTTGTTCTCGTTGAGAGAAGAACGCGAGTAGAACAAGAGTGTGTGCACCAGACAAGACAGGGGATGAGATTAAGGCAACTGTAAGGAGAATCTGTTCTTCAGCATGGGGAAGGGGTTGTCGGATGGGAGAGAGAAGTGTAATTCGCGCATTAATAATCCCCCATTACACCCTCGAATTTTAATCACAGCTGGCGAAGCGTAGCCGGCAGATATATGTGGATAATCCTAGCCGCCAGCCGATTAGCTCGTAACGCGGGCCCCGCGCGAATAATTAAAAACTAATTAAACTCTTAAGTTATAATTACGGAAGTTCGGGCAATCCTCGAAGATGTCTTGCAGGATGCCACAGCAAACTCTCTCGAGCCGTCCTGCCCGAGAAAACTGAGAGAAGAAGAAGAAGAGAGGAGGCTGGTGCTTCGGGCATGTTCATAGCCATAAAGCAAGCGCGAAGGAGAGCGTATTGCGTCCGGCTGCTCCAGATGCAATCCGTACACGTACTATATGTATCGAGAGGGGAATAGGAATAGCCTGAAATTCATTGGCTCGTGCCTTGTTTAACAGAGCGTCGACGTGCGAGCGAGCGAGCGAGCGAGGGAAATTGCATCGATAAAAATTCTATAATGACAGGCCCGGCTGCAATGGGAAACACGAGTGATTCCGATTCCGGACACCGGGCGCGTCCAATTACTAGCAGGGAGACTTTTCCCCCGCCTGGAAATATTGTGAAAGCCGGGATTCACTGATTCCCTCTTCTCTCTCGCTCGCTCTCGGCGAGCTTCGGCACAAGCCACAACTCTCGACATCCTCCTCCGCTGCCAATTAATGTCAGCGACGGCGAAATTAGCCAGGCTCCTCGCTGGCTCCTCGCGAGCATACTAATTAATTAGCGGCAAAGAATGTCTAATTGGTAATGGAGCCCGGGAGAAGAGAGGAGGGTTCAGCAAGCGGGCTTGCTCGGGATTACGGGAGTATGTACTAGACACGACGGACGCGAGAGCGCGATCTCATCTCGCCACTGTTGGAACCCGACCTATCCACGTGAAACGGGCCCGAGCAATGTCGTGTCCCCGGGTTAAAACCTGTCTGCGGACACAGTAGTGGCCAGGTAACACGTGCTACGTCAAGCTAGCAACGCGCGCGCGCGCGCTCGCTCGCCGCAGAGAGCGAGAGAGCGTTATAATTAATTAGGCAGGCTTCCAGGCAAACGTAGAAATGAAGTCGTAAAACGTATCGAAGCGTGATACAACGTGGCGAGTGCCGAAACCAAAGTCCTGCCGAGGAAATGGTTTGGGCGTCTCCTCTATATTCTTGAAATACTGTCCGTATGCATACATATCGAGATAGTGCGGCGCAGCGCGGCGTCGCAAGGAGTCTGGGCATGAACCGGTTACAAAGCTCGACTATCGTAGCAAGCCGAGTGCAGGCTAACGATTAAATTGAGCCAGTGCTATCGCGCGCCAACCCTGCAAATACATTCTATGAGTATCGCGAGCGAGCGAGCGAGTGCGCTCTCTGCCAAGTCGAGCTCTGCCACTGGCAGAACGTTCGGCGCGCGCTCTTCTCGACCTCGACTTAAGGCTAGGAAAGAGAGCCTCCCGGCATCTTACCGCCTTTAGAAACCTGTCTAAACGCCGGATCTTATATAGCAAATACGCTCTCGACGTCATACGCGCGACGGCGGCGCGCCGTGGAAAAAAGCGGCCGAACAAAAGGCAGGAGGCCGAGGCTAGACGACTTACTAGAGCCTTTACAAGAGCACTCTTCGAACGGAGCACCATGCAGCATCCCACATTGCCCAGTTACCAAGAGTCTAGTATACGTCTCGAGAAGAGTGCCGGGACCCCCGAAATTCTCCGGTACCGTTCAACACAAACTTTTTAATAGTCAAGTGGAGTTAGAGCGCCGTCCACAGACACGCCAATCAGCCTCGGCTAGAATGCCCATTCTGGAGCGGGCCTCGCCTTCTTTCTTTCTCCCTCTCCTCTGACATCTCTATCACTCGTTTGTATTCGACTGGAAACTGGTTAGCCGCCGCCGCCGCCGCCGCCGCGACGACGAATACATATCGACGGGAGAACGAACGCGTTACTTTCAGTCGGCACATAATTTGTTTTATTTATGGAGTGCTCAGGTCGGCCCGCGGGCGCTTATGTAAGCCCGATTTAAAACTCCCTACTTTTTGCGAAAGAGGACGAAATTTATGAGCCGGTGCGCAGTTGGGCCCTCGGCGGCCACTCGATTCTCTTGAATCAATCAGCTGATCGTGCGCTTAAGTAAGAGAAAGCGAGAGACTACGAATTTATCATCAACTTCAGGAAGCCAGAAGTAAGAAGGGAGGAAGAGAAAGAGAGAGAAGGAGATCTCTGCTCGGAGGATTCGAGGGGCGAATGAGGTTGAGTGGAAGGAAAGCAAAGGAAAAGGGGGGGATGGGATATCTCATAATCTTAAAAGGTTAAAATTGTCCGAGGATCACGAGCAGCCTAATGGCGATAGGAGGGACGTATCCTTAGTAAGGTATCCTGCCGAGGTAAAACCCGCTCGGCTGGATGAGGCAAGAGTTCTCCGTTCAACTCGACTCAGAGCTCTGCTTTGCTCTGCTCTGCTCTGCTCTGATCTGCTCTCCGAGTGCCGGAGAGAACTGGCCCGATGAAATCGCAGGGGCAAAATGACCCGATCCGGTGATAATCGCTCGGCTCGGCTCGGCTCGGCTAGGCCTGGCCGAGCTGGGCTTGTCTCTTATATGCGCTCACGAGAAAATGCGCCTTATCGAGTAATGCCACCGAGAGCCGCTTCGACGCCGCCGCCGCCGCCGCCGCCACCGCCGACGTAACGACCCGGCTTCTCCCACTCGCTTTTTCCTACTCTCCCGATCGTTCCACCGGCTTAGATCACTGAATCAGGACGGACTTCTACCTTCAGGCCGCGCACAGTAATGAGTGCTACTACATCACCGTTGAAAAGACTGAAGGGAAAAGAAAAAATTGGAGGGGGCCACTGATCCGATCTTAAAGAACTGCTTCCCGGTAACTCTTGCTTCTTTCCCGACTTCTATTCATCAAGCCGATAATAGCCCGATGCTTCAACCTATCGCTCTATCAAGTCCGACTTGCGCACTCTTACAAATCTACTCCAATAAATAAATTCGAAAGATCGACGTTCGTTTCTCTTCATTGTCCGTGGATGTTCTAGTAATAGCGATGTTGCTATACAAGTCCCTCTCAACGCTAGTGGCGTGTTAAACTACTGGCGTTAGCACATCGTCGGCCGTTATCCTAGTCGAGGGATTCTTTCGGGAGGGATGCGCGCTCGCCCGGCGTACACGCGCGGCCCTCTAAATCAAGAGAGGAGTATTAAAACGAATATGAATCACTGTCTAGCCGCTGGATGATTTGTTGGCCGGGAAGAGAGCGAGCGAGCGAGCGCGCGCTGCGAGACTCTCGGGGAGAAAAAGGGCCCCGAGCGACACAGGAGAATCGCCGGAATGTGCATCCAATGGACGAATGATGGAGATAAATTTCGTTTCCGCGGAGCTGATCCCACCGTTCGAGAAGACACGTTCCAGCCTTTCAAGAGAGGTGGCAACTTCGACTGCTGCATTTGGATCTGCTATATTGCAACGCGTTCCCACGTCTCCCTCTTTCTCCCTCGGGAGTGCGCCGCGCGCTATCAAATGGCGGTGCGCTAATATATCAGAAATCGCGGCGGTATCCGCCGCGCAAAAGCCGCGCGGGCATTCTTTCGCGGGCTCTAATCTCCGAATACACTTATCGCGCGCGCGGAGCGAACCGACTACTGCTAGATAAATCAATATAGCGTTATGCCTCGATGCCGGGGAAACGTATTAGCGGGCAACGCGGCCCGATAACGAGAACAAATGGTCGCCCGGGCATTTATCTTATGAACTGCGCGCCCCCCACGCACCCCCTTCCCTCCCGCCCTTTGCACGCCCGCGGTGCATAGTTACATTAAGCGCATTAGTGTCAACGACTCCGGCAAACAACCTGTCGCGAGCCCGGCCCATCCACCTCCCGCTACCTCCATCACTTTTATTCCCGTAGCATCATCCCCCTTGCCATTTCACCGCGCTAAATGCCACTTGATGCTAATCCCAAGTTTGGCTAAGAGTCCGCGCGTCTTTAAATAATACACCGAGTATGAATCACGTCGTGCAACTCGTCGGAAGATCCCGCAGAAATAATGTTCGAAAATCGACAAAGTATACGAGTATTATAGAAATTAAAATAGAATATAATTGCTGTGGAATTTGAGAAGCTGAATAATTACCGAGTGATAATGCGAGATTAATGGTTCTCAAATGCGATTTGAAGGAGGGTTCGATATAAGGAATGCGAAGAAGAAGGTGAAAGAGAGTCGCTGGGAAGGCGAGGAGTGGCGGCCTAACGAAGCCAAGATAAAATTGCGAGCGTGACACGCCATTATGCAATTTCGGCCAATCTGCCGGCTGCGCTTGGCGGAGGTGCACTTACGGTGCATCAGGTTCTTCCAGCTGCCGTAGATCGCCTTGATGCACTTGTCCAAGGGTGTAGCGAGCGGGTGCGCGAGGGCAGCGTTCTTCCGTGAATTGAGATTGCCTTCGGAACAGCTTCGGAACAAGCTGTTACTGCCGATCGAACAGATGACCGGCGGCGTACGTTCTCGCGGGCATAGTTTTGCTTTCGCTCCATCGAGGAGGAATCCTTGCGGCATCCAGGACTCGACCGCGGGATCCCGGAAGCTCCTGTACGTGGAGGAAAGCTTCTTTGTCGACTTCTGGAGGAAGCGCTTGCCTGGTGGCAAAGGCGGCGGCCCCAGGCAACTAGTCACCGCGGTGATCGCCATTTATGGCGCAACTTTCTGCCGAGCCTTCTTTAAACTCACTCGTCTCCCGATCGAAGCCAACCTCGCCGCCCTTTGGCTAGTTATCGCTCTGTTACTTCAATCTTCTTGACCCTTCTACTTCAGGTAGGACACGTCCCTCCAATGCGAATACCAATACTGGAAATGTCGGGGAATGACCTGTCGCGAAAGTTCTGGATTCAGCCAGCAGTCCTCCCTCTGAATTCCTCTATCTCTCAAGAGCGGCTCCAGCAGGGCCTTGTATTTGAAGAATGCGCTAAGACATCTGACAGCTGGCTTACACAAATCCACTTGCCGGTCCACGGAAATATCTTGAGAATGAAATGAAGAGAAAGGGAGAACGAAGGGGGGAGAGAGAGAGAGAGGAGGCAGCCGATAGATATAGAAGGATAAATCTGTCAGTGGCTTCCTGCTTTCGGAGAGCTCGATGGAACCACCTCCAGCTCTCTTCTCACAGCCCTTACACCGTCCTTCTATAGCAGCCGGCACATGGATCTCCACATTACAAGCAAACACTATAGCCGCGCCGAAAATAGCTGCTCCTAAGGTAAACGAGATTTCACTCGAGACTCTCGTCGATTTCGGCACGAAGCTTCCTCGCCGCTCCTTTCCAATTTCTCGTGCCAAGAGAGAAGAACGAGTGTGTTGGGACCGCGGCGGCGATGGGACGAATTGCGTGCATGCACAATACACTGGGGCTTGTTACGTATTACGGTAGAGGCGAAAGTTTCGCGAAGGAAACGCCAGTGCTGGAGAGCCGACGAGAACTGCCAGAAAGTGGCGGGTTGGACCCAGTGCCGGCGAGAGAGCGCGAGAGAGAAAGATTGGTGTATGTGTGTAAGTGTGTGTCGGCGAGATGCCGGCACGTTGGTGGTGGCGAATGCAAAGGGGCGAGGTCGAAGGTGGGTGAACGGGTTCCTGGCGAACGGCGTGGGCCCAGCGTAGGCCCCCTTCTGAAAGCTGCGCTCTCCTCGCCACGTGAATCCACGCGCCCGACACATGGAAATCTCGGAAAGGAGGACCTGATCCGCCGCACGATCTACGAGGAGTGAGACGCCTCCGGGAATCAGGACACCGAGCAATCCCTGCGAAGGCTGCCTCTGCTTTACCACTAACATAGACTCTCTCCTCTCCTCTTCACTCCTCTCTGCCTTCCAGCAATTGCGACACTTTGCGTTTGCACCTCTCCGCGAGAACCTATGCACAAATCACACATAGGAATCTCGGCCATCGCTTTAATTTACGAGCTTCGTCCAAGTCGAACAGGAGATTAGAAGCGCGTGAGTACGCCGCTTTTTTCCAGAGGTATCGCGATAACGATAGAGCGCGGCGCGAATCGACCGCAATATAGCGACGCAGCGCGGCGGGGACACGCCTTGCCAAGCTGGACGCGGCTCTTTCATTCGCCGGGGAAACTCTGACGAACTTCCACGACGCCGTTCGAAAGAACCGAGATAGCAGAAAGTTTCGGCGAGTCCTTTGAACCAATTGAAAGCCACGTCTGTGAGAGGCGGCCAGAAGAGAGAAAGAGAGAAAAGTGAACAGCCAACTGCTAGAATTCCTTCACAGCACAGAGTAATTGTAATCCGACAAACGGCGAAAGGATTGTAAGAAGCATTGTGCCGAAATGTAAAGAGTGCTATGAGGGAAAAATGAGCGGCGGAGGTGTAAGATTCGAGCGCGAGGAAGAGGTAGTATTATCAGAAAGCGCGACAGGCAGAGATCAAGATATAGGAGAGTGGGAGATTTCATTGATCTCGTTCGACGAGGAGGTGGCGGGCGGCGCGCGGCGCGCCAACTGGCAGGAAACGTTTACCGATCATTTTCGTCATTAATAAAGGCCGTTGATACGATTTAAGCGCCTGCTTTTGCATGCTCCGCCGGCTGGCGAGCAGCGAGCTAGCAGTTGACGCCGTTTTAAGCGGCTTGCATAATGAATAAATACCGGCGGGGCCTCCATATAATCCGTGCACGCGACACACATGCTCACTCTTCTCTCACTCACTCACTCACTCTTTCTCCATCTCTGCCTCCCCCTCTCTCTATCATTCACCTACTATCGTTCGATACGTCCAAGTCTCATTCATTACCGGCGCGCGGCGGCGGCAGCTCATTCTTTACCGAGTCTTTGCAATTTAAATTATTCTCGGCGTCGATTCTTGCTCAATCAATCGACACTGCCACTTAGCTGGAGAACACATACCGACAGTATCGAGAGACACCCCCCTCCCACGCCGCGAGTGCTCCACTTCGTCGCGATGGTACATATATGTACATATATGTGAGCACCGTCTCAATTACGAGAGCGGAGGGAGACTTTTAGCTTGCAGGCTCGAGTAAAGCCGAGAAATGTCAATCTCGTCCTGGCAAGCGACACCGAATCAAACGGGCCTTTTATGGCCGATATTTCACTGCGATTGTCAGGATAACTGCCGCCGGCTCTGACATACGCTTGCACGTGTAACGGGTGCGCGTGAGAGAGAGAGATATAATACATAGGTGGAGGGCGGCCGAGCGCCGCGCCGCCTTCCTCTCGAGCGATTGGAAGTAAACGTGGAAGCCGGGATTTAAGCGGAGCCGAGAGATGAGATATGGTGTCGAGTACGGTTGCCAATAGCGGCGAGGAGGAAGCGCGCCCGATCGATCCGCGACGAAACACGAGCAGCCGACAGACGTCTTCGAGCTAGCTTGAGAAGATCGAAGAGGCTATGTAATGCCCGGGCGAATCAGGCCAGCGAGCCTTGATTCCAAGCTTTTACGAGCGCCGAGACATTAAATCTTTACGAGCGAGGTACACTTTACGGGGCGATGATAGCGCCAAGCACGTGGAGACTCTGCTAGATAGCAAGTGATCCGAGGGAGAAGGCGCACAGGGCTACCGCGAGTTGCAATGCCGCGAGGAAATGCCACCGTTGGTTAACAAGGATTTCCTTCGAACAACGTCATCATTCGACCGGTGAATGAATCTATGGGCCACTTCATTAGGGCTAATTACGACAAACAAGGATGCATTCGCCGGCGGAGCGTTGCTTCGCCCTCTGACCGCCGCGCCGCTCGACCCCATCTCAAATCCCCCCGTAAGCCACCCATGCCTCGCAAAAACAAGCCGGCCAAACGACACGCCTAACCTTTCGCTTTAACCCACTGACTCTTTCACCGTCTCGAGATACCTTTTGTGCAATGTGACTCGCTGCAAAAGGCTACCGTTCATCCTACCAAAACTCCATTGTCAATCTCGACGCACGATCAAAGCATTCTTTAATTACTGGGAAAACAGATTTGCCAAGGTTCCCGGGGACAATTAAGTCTCAAAGTTTCCGCGATACCGGATGGCGCTGGCGCGGGAATAATGGGAAGAGGCCTCTGCTCCCCCTAGGAGAGCGCTGCCTCTCCGAAGAGGAGTAAGAAAGATTGAGAGTTGGCGAGAGTAAGGATTCGCGGGGGCACTGAAGAGGTAGAGAGAAAGAAAGAGAAGAGAGAGTGGTAGAATATACGTGGAGAGGAGAAGAGAGGAGAGTCGAAGTACACACTGATAGAACGAACAAGATGAGGGTTTACGCGAGCTTGGCAGAAAGGGAGTCTTAGTGTCTGGCAGGGGTGTCCGCGCTCGATATGCATTGTCTGCGCTCTGTCCCTCTTTTCAGTTTCCACTCCTCGGCAGTTCGCCTCCTCTCTTCGCTTCGCAGCTTCCCTTGTACCATTCGACTTTCTTCTTTCTTTCTCCATCTCGCTTGCTCTCTTGGTCCGGCGCGCCTTTCGATCTCGCCCTCTTCCTCTCGCCGCGTCGAACTCTGCCGTACAGAGGCCCTGCACCTCCTCGACATGTTTCTCTTGCTTCTCTTACTCCCTTTCTTCTTATTCTCCCTTGCTCTCGGCAAGCCTCTCCTCCGAGGCGAGCCGAGCCGAGCATCGCTCCCTCTCCCTCTCTCTCCCTCTCTCTCCCTCTCTGCTCCTCGCGACTAAAGCTGTAACGATCTTCCAGCGGTCCCGCAACCTCCTGCTGCATGCACGAGGAGAACACCATCTCCTCTCTATTCCTCTCCACTGAGAGGCCCTCCCGGCCTTTTGTTCCCCCATTCTCTCACTCTCTCTCTCTCCTCACAAGTCGCAACCCTCTCGCCTGCAATTAATGCCTCGCTCCAGCCACGCTCGCCCACCGCGAATTTATGATGATTTGTGAATATATCATACATGCCAGCGAGAACGTGTCCTCGCCGTCACGATCTTCAATGCGAGCTTAATGGATGCCTGCCTCTATCAACCCAAGTCGTACAAGATCAAGTAGATGTTCCTCAAAGCTCTTCAACTGCCGAAACGCGAAAACACACCTTGAAACAGACGTGTGAAAACCGACTGCGTAACAGCAGCGCACTCGAGGGAGACTCGGCTTGCATTTGCAATTGAGATGATTGCGACAAGTTACTAGAATGCAAAAGTGGAATCATTTAATGTAAAATATATGGAGAGAGAAAAACAATCGTATAATCGACTAGGTGCGCGCGTGGAGGAAATTGGAATGAAATCCTTGAGACACCTTGGGAAAATACTGCGCGATTTTCGAGGACGAGATGAGGATTGTATTTGCAGGGACGATCAAAGTAAATTAATAGGACGCGCGTAGCACGGTGGAAATGGCAAGTGGTAAAATGTGCATCGGGAAAAGATCGAATGATATAAGCGAAGGCGATATCCACAGGATTACACGAGAGAATGCGACAGGTTGGTAGTAAACCACAGGAACGTAATAGGCTGTCGCGTTCGATGGCGCGCGTTCTCGATGCTAATGCGATTTTTCGTGAAACTCGCTGGAGAGAGAGAGAGAGAGTGAGCATATTGGAGAGGGAGGCGGCGCGGCGGTTAGGACCAGCCGCCCGACACCAATTGCTTTTTAATCGGATAATCCGGCATTAATGCCGGCGCACTCATAAATTATCCCATTGATTTACGCCCAGTCATTCGAGTGCGTTTGCGGTAACGCTCGCGCAATTGTTGCGTACGATTAATTCTAGCTCGGCCGGCGGTGGCACGCGCGATTATTTAGCCCGGCTAATGCCGACACGATCGTTACAGTTATTCCGGCCGTTAATTAGCGCGCGAGGGAGACACTGGAATTTAAGGGACCGCGCCATTACACCGCGCTATAATGCCGGCCCATTATAGAATTACAGAGGAGTACTCTTCTCCCTCTCTCTCTCGTGTCTTTGTAATTCCTGCTGCTTTCCGAAAAATCACTAACGCGACAATCACTCGCAATGAATGCGAAACGAAGCATTGGCTCTGAGTCACCTTCTCCATCGGCACGCCTATTTAACCAGCGTAAGTCTCGCTGTCAGCAATAAACCCGCAAAGATACGTCCATCTCACGTGGTTCGCGAAGGCTTACTTAACGCCCCATCGTTTTCTTTCGCTCGTTTCAATTACAGGCCCGAATAGGAGCGGCGAACAATGGTAATCCACGGAGGCTAATGTAAGATTCCGCTGGGAGGGGGGGGGAAGAAAAATCTATCGCTCGTTTCTCTCGCCTCCTCTCATTACCGCCCTCGCAAGATTCTTTCCTCAGTCACTCTCTCTCTCCCTCCTTCTCTCTTTCCACGCGTAGCAATCCCATACACCGCGGCCCCCGCACTACTCTTTCCCTCGCCGTTCCCCGGCAACTCGAGAGCGATGCAATTAAAACGAGAAAATAAACGTAAATTACAAATGCGAGCAGTGCCGTTCAATAAATGAAGTCCGTAGGAATGTGTACCACTATGGAAATCAAGAGGTCCCCAGGCTGTCTCCAGCCGACTCTATTACGACAAACAAATGTCCTCGTACGACAAGCTAATCAGAGGACACAGATACCTCGGAATGACTACGAATTCATCCTGCATGTAACTCGGCGGCGTGGTCCACGAGGAGCGGAGGAGAGAGTGAACGGTAACATAGCATTAATCATTATCTCCCAAGGAATTCCCGAGGAGTCTATGGGAGAGGTGTAGCGGCAGAGTGGCATTATCTTCGAACACGAGTCGAAGATGATGGGTCCCCGACAAAGAAAGGACTCCTTTAAAAAGAACGTCCTCTCCTCTCAACTCCCCTCGCCGCCTCTCATTTCCGGACACGCTCGCTTTCAGTGGAGCCGGCTTGTACGCCGTGTTGGAATGACATGTAGACTCTCGGCGGTGGCTGCGTGCGTCCGCTCATACATGCTGTTACGTAGTACATAGGACGACGTGCAAGGTAACGCGCGCACATTGGAGAGACACGAGTTTTCCTGCGCGCGAGGAAGAGATCTACGCTTGCTGGCAACAACAGCGAGAGTCCTCTTCCAGGTCATTACGAGAGAGCGCGCGCGCAGCAGCCTTTGTCCCCGGCGGAATTACTCGGCGTCTCGCGCTGCCACGGATCCCCGCTAATCATGATAATCGAGAAAATCGCGGAAACAATTAACGCCCGCGCGCGCGTCGCCGGCAAGCTTTGCTTGCTTTGAAGCGCGAGAGCACTGATTAGCCGCTACGACCTAGTCGTGCGAACTTCCACCCCACTTTCCTCCTGTTTCGTTAACCGCAAAATTTCACCCCTGCTCGCCGAGCAGAGAACTGCTCTCCTCTCCTCTCCGCTCCTCTCAGCGTGCAATCTTCTCCCGCTGTTGCGATAAGCGATCGTGCAAGTTTCAAGTGCTCTCTGCGTAGAGTTCTGTTGGCGCGGTGTATGGCAGAGATTACGGGATGAATGTCGGTGGAAGGAGAGGATCGCTAGTGGAGGCACGTAGTTATGTTTGATTTTGGAAAGGGGTTGTGCGCGATACGCGTGGAAATAGATAGATAGATAGGTAGATCGGCTGGGGGGCTTGGATCGCAGGAAATTCGTATGCAACCTCGTGAAATTAGATCTAATCCCGGCGGCCGTTAAATATGGAAATCGGCTCCGATGCCGGCTCGCGATCGGTGCTCGTAACTCTTTCGGGTAGGTGCAGCGCGGCGGGAAAAGCTGCTCGTAAAGCATACACAGGCCGGATCGCGGCAACAGAAATTAGAGTAATTACGGCCAATTTGTTTCTTGATACGCCGATAAAAGTGGCGCAGAAATCGTTGCTGCGAGGCGAACCAACCAGCTCGCTCTCTGCTGTGCTTCCTTCGCTCCTCGCTCGCTTATACCGGCGAGCTAGCCTAGATTTATCGCGCCGCGTTTACCTTACTCTCTCTCTCTTTCTCTCTCTCCCGCCGCCATTCGACCAACTATCCACTCGCGGCTCGCTCTGCTACTTGGACATTTCATGTCGCGCGCGTGCGAAAGCACACTCCTCTCGCTCCTGGTAAACACGAGCTGCTCTCCCGCGGGAGCCGCAAGAATGTCAAGAAGTTCTCGATGGAGTGCGGTTACGTAGCTCTCCCACGAGTGAAATCGGACGGACGGACGGTCCAGTTGGTGCATTGCCTTCCCAGCGAGAGGCCTAACGAGTCCAAACTATTCGGCCGGTCCGAGGTGCTTCGCAAACGAGCAACTGTACTTCACGATAAAGAGTCTAATAACCGAGAGAAAGAAGCTAATAAGAAAGGAGCGGGCGCACGATGATCGCTTTCCATTCCTCGTTACGTAATCGAGGCCGAGCGATCGAAGCATGCCGGGCCGAGAGAGAAAGAGAGAGAAAGAGGGCGAGAGAGAGGATACCAACATGGAAATCGGAAGTGCAGGGAGGAGAAACCGGTAATCAGAGGAGTGGAAGTAGCACCGAAAGAATTGTACGTCTAATGGCTCTGCTTTCCGCTAAGGCCAGCTGCGACTCTGCAGAGAATCGCGTGTCTAATTACCTCCGGCCGGCGACGCGCACACTGGGAAAGTGAAAAATTCCTGTTTCCGTCTGTCGAGCGCCCGGTGACAATACCAGCACACACACACACACACACACGCGCGCGCGCGACTTACTAGCGAAGAAGAAAGGTGGGCAAAACAGGCAGGGCCACTCCAAGAAGTAGCAACGAGGAGTTACTACGTATTATTAATTTCCCTGACATAACACGAAAGTCCAGGGCAACGGCGGCGCACGCGAATCACCGATGAAAAGACACGCTATTACCAAGTCGATGTGGTTCTGCCTTACACTCGCTCTATCTTTCTCTCTCGCGTGCTCCCATTCACTCGCTTTCTTTCTTTCTCGCTCGGTTCCGTGCCTTGAGCGACCGGATTTTGAAATATCGCTTGCCACCAGCTTGTGACAGAGAAATCGCCGAGCTGTTCTGTACTCCTTGTGAGCGCGCGTACGCGCGCCCGGCCACGGCCTTCTCGGCTTCTACGAAATCAGTCCGACGAGTCCTTACGAGGATAATTGCCGGTGCAGCCCGGTCGCCCTGCAATTTTCATTAGGACTCTCGTGCAACTTTGTTAAGCGGGCAATAAAGAGGCACGATCGTAAAAGCATTCGCCGAGGAGCACTTGTTGGAGCGAACGGTACTTCAGTCTATTCGCAAGCAGGTGTGAGAAAAATCTCTTTCCTGGCAATATACCCACCAGGAGTAACTATCATTTTATATAGTGGCGTAGGAATAAATTAGTCCCGTAAAAAGTACTGCTCCTACAATGCCTGGGAACCAATGAAAAATGTTGGCCTCCAACAAGAACTCCGGGAATTAAAAATATGATCTCAACTCGGACGGTTTTTCCTAGCAAAAGCCAAGTATATCAGACTGCAGAAAAGATAAGGATTTTTATGAAGCATTCATCTTTCAACGTATGGTTGGAACAAAGAAAGATAATCAAAATTGTTCATCAAAAGAATATTGAATGAGTAGCATAAAAAAAGAAACTAGTCATCCCAATAAAGGTTAATTGATACGGTCATTGCCGCGTGTGATGCTGATCTAATATACTTGGCTCGGAAGGCTACTGTTTCTCTAGATTTGATAGACTGGCGCATCAATGAATTAGTCCAATAAGCAGTTCGCACGCGTCTACAATTTCCACGGCGGCTGTGAAACAATTAAACGAGCGAGTATTGTACGAAGACTCAAAGAGCGTGCACGCTGTCTCTCTCCTCTCTTTGCCTGGCAAACTTAAGTCGACTGAACTCGAGTACGAAATGGTACGTGGGAAACAGTTCAAGGCAGAAACGCGACCAAGTAACCGATTTTACGCAATGCTGCTTGCTTGCCTGTCTGCCGATCGTTTCGCGTCTCCCTATAAATACCAGGTCATCCTTGCCAACTGTTAAAAAACGCGCTCTTACTCCGATGGATCATTAAGAAGCCGATATATCTACTCTTATGGCTCGAGTAATGTGCAAGCATCGTAGCAAGTATGTGGCGCAGTGAGAAGCGAGAAATTCGAAATATCTATGCCAAGCGATAAAATTAGAAGCCGGAAATTACTACAATTCCACCAACGATATTCACCAATTACATTTATGTAAAACATGGGAAATGTTGTGCTATTAAATAAAGTTAAGCAATCGGTGTAATGTTGAAGTTAGACCGTCGACAACGCCCTGTAGCGCATTATTACTGGCAAATTCGTGACGAGACAGTATTTAGTACCGATTTAAAGAGCACTTAACGCGACTCCTTTTCCCCCGGGGGAACTTGGCTTCGAACTGACAGCTCCGAGTGTCAAACTGTGGTAAGAGAAAACGCAGCAGGTAGATGAGAACACGCACACAGAGAGAGAGAGAGTGAGAGAGAGAGAGAGAGGTCGGCAAGGACACCGATAGAGACTAAGAGGAGACATTGAGGAGTGAGATGGCAGTGTGGGGTAAATAAGTCGAGGTGGCGCGCGCGCGCGCGCGCGAGTATAAGCCTAGGCCACAGCTGTCCGTAGAAATTAAAGCGGCGGGCTTTAAGTGCGCCTGTTTTCGTAGTTGCGCAAGTGGGCAAGAGAAAAAGTTTCGAGTGGCAGCTTTTCAAGCTGCTTCTCCGGTGCAGAGAGGAGGCGCACCGCGCCGAGAGAGCAATGAGGGGATCTCGCGGCGACAAGAGATGGAAAAGGAAGAGCACGTGGCTCTGCCTCGCCTCGCCTCGCCTCGCCTCGCCTTGCATCCTCCTCCGCCACCGCGGAAAAGTAGCTCGAGCACGAAACAACACGCTTTTACATTGGAAATCTCTGACACCACTCGAGCCTGACTCCCATCCCATTAACTCCTATACTTCAACCACTGCACACCTTTCAGTGCCAGTCTAACTTCTCCCTTCTATGATAATATCTCGCTCGACACTGCAATCACACCATTCTCACAGCCGTTAATTAACACGCACGATCTTTGTACGTACAGGGTCAATCACTTGCCTTTGAATCACCACCAAAAATTGAATATTTTCGATGACCAAAAGTATGGGGAAAAGAAAATTTTGAGCTGGGGCTCTGGAATTTTTACCACTTCTTCCTCGATGCAAAAAAACACTTTCTACAAAATTTCAGCCCCGGGAAAGGTCGGGAAGTCATGAAAACATGGAAAAAACCATTGAAATGAAATATCCAGATCAGTTTTCCATGTGTTTTAGGTAGAATTCCGGCATTTTCCCCACAAGTATCATGTTTTTTTTTCGTTTTGAGACACGGGCAATCGAAAAATCAAGCGTTCGTCCCGGTCCCGAGACCTTCGAAAAATCGAAAATTTTTGAAGGGGTATGCCTTAAAAAATTTGCGAAAAAATGAATTTTGAGCTAGGGGCCTGGAATTTTTTCTACTTTTTCCTCGATGCAAAAAAACATTCCCCACCAAGTTTCAGCCCCGGGAAAGGTCGGGAAGTCATGAAAACATATGAAAAACCATCGAAATCAATTTTTCCAGATCGGTTTTCCACGTGTTTTAGGTAGAATTCCGGCATTTCCCCCACAACATTTATGTTTTTTATCCGTTTTGAGACACGGGCAATCGAAAAATCACGCGTTCGTTCCGGTCCCGAGACCTTCGAAAAATCGAAAATTTTTGAAGGGGTATGCCTTAAAAAATTTGCGAAAAAATGAATTTTGAGCTAGGGGCCTGGAATTTTTTCTACTTTTTCCTCGATGCAAAAAAACATTCCCCACCAAGTTTCAACCCCGGGAAAGGTCGGGAAGTCATGCAAACATATGAAAAACCATCGAAATCAATTTTTCCAGATCGGTTTTCCATGTGTTTTTGGTCGAATTCCGGCATTTCCCCCACAAGTTTTATGTTTTTTATCCGTTTTGAGACACGAGCAATCGAAAAATCAAGCTTTCGTTCCAGTCCCAGAACCTTCGAAAAATCGTAAATTTTTCAAGGGGTATGCCTTAAGAAAAATTTGCCGGAAAAAAAATTTGGAGCTAGGGCTTTGGAATTTTTATGGTATCTTCCTTGATGCAAAAAAACATTAGCCACCAAATTTCAGCCCCGGGAAAGGTCGGGAAGTCCACAAAAAAAATAAAAACCGTCAAAAATGAGCAAAAATGGACTTTTCTGGACGGTTTTTCGACCCGTTCTCGTTGCAAATCCGGACTTTTTTTCACGGATTCTTCGTTCTCTAGCCACCCTGATACGAAAACAATCAAAATATCCCGGGTTCGGCCGATTTTGAGAAACTTGAAAAAATTGACCATTTCCGCGGGTCGAAAATAGGTGAAAACCTAAACTTTGAGCTAGGGCTCTGAAATTTATATCACTTCTTCCTTGACGCAAGGGTACATTCTCCGCCAAATTTCAACCCTGGGAAAGGTCGGGAAGTCCACCAAAAAAAATAAGGGCTAGGAGAGTTCTGATTCAAAGGCAAGTCAATCACCCTGTACAATCAATAGGAAAATGGTTGCGACTCTAATTCATACGCGGCGATTATATTCCTTTCCGATTAGAACACGTTTACACTTAGAACCTTTACCGATTTCCTTCAAATTATGCGAGCTTCTATTTATCAATTAACTGCCATCAACGATATTTTATTTCCTAAACGCGACAACCGGTTATATATGAAATTATTCCCAACAAATCACAGTTTTTCACACACTCGCACTTTCACTTTTATATCTCTGCGCACCGATTTATGGAAAATAAATGATCTAATTATCGACGCATAATCCGAATCTTTAATAATTCTGAAATCTGTTAGTGAAAACGACTACGAAATCGACGCGTTGTCGGCACAACTGTTCGACGGTAAATGAAGTGCCGTTCCTCAGTGTTACATAAAATTCATCCCCACTCCTTCCCACAAATAGCTACGAAATTTCTAAATTCAAAACAATGCAGGGTTCAACTATTGTCGTCGACCTTTCACTCAAATTCTACCTGAGCGTATTCAGGAGTGGCGACCAGCTGGTCAAAATGGCTGACAAGGGACCACCACGTGTTGTTCTGACCCTTCGCGCACCGGCGCACCCGCTCGTAAAACTATTATCGCAGCCTGCTACCTGACTTGAACTAAGCTATGACTAGCAATCAAATACTTTGCCGGCAGCACATCAATAGTACTCGAAACTGCAAGATTGCGCTCGTTAAATGGATCGGCGGGACTCGCTGGGCGCGTTAACTCCGCAAAACTAAAGTCATTTGTCCTTTAACGAGAGAGCACACGTGACAGCTAATAATCGTTCGACTCCGTGAGCTCGTCAATCACGTGTCCGACGGCGAATGGCATGGAAAAATCGTAGTAACATTACAGCAGACAGACACATGTGTAAAGAGCCGAAAGGAAGCGACTCGGTGAAGGTCGCGCGAACGACGGTATTCTACGCGGGCAAGGACAGCGCTGCCGAGAAGAGAAACAGGACAGGCCACTGCGGCAATGTGTGGCCTCTATCGAGCCGAGGGGATGGTCAGAGGGAACCACACTAACTCGAGGGAACCCCTGGAATGCGTCCAATTCCCGATAATGGTGCGCGCGTGAATCAGGAATTACGCTACCCGCTGTGATTATTACTACACGCCACTATTCGCCCGGCGTGTTGCCGGATGCTCACGTAACAGAAATGTCTCGGCCAGTCTCTCTTGTATGGTAGCTTGGCAGCCAAGCAAGCAAGCAAGCAGGCAAGCACGACGATCGGCAGATTTAAAATTTAAAGAGACTCTCTCGACTCGACTTGGATCGCGCTTGATTTGGTAACGGCAGTCGTAGGTGGATGCGCGGTACGTGCCAGTAGGCAGGTATCAGCGTTAAGAACTATACGGCTAGCCGAGTTTATGATATCGAGATCAGTGCTTAAGTGCTTCACTATTGGCGAGGTGCTCGAGATTAGCCGAGTGGAATTATGCAGGCTCGTATTTATACTGGGTTGCTAGGAAGGCCAGCTAGTCCGTGAGCTAGGACTCGAGAGTTTCTAGTCTCTTCCTTATGCAGTAACGAGTCCTTATCTCGCGAGAGGGCTGCTGCCGCTCCTGAAAGCTGCTGCTGCTGCTGGTGCTGCTGCCGCTCGCAGCAACTCGATGATATCGTGTCTCCGGCCGAGCGACGAGAGAAGGAGAATTTAAATGTGAAAAATCGCCGGCCGAGATGTGCACGCGGCCTTAAGCAGAGGGTACCGGACGACCCAGGGGCAAAGAAAAAAAGGCGCCCGTTCTCCGCCTGAAGAAAGAGAAAGAGCAGAGGGGGATCAAGAGGCGGGGAAAGAGAGGGGGAGACTGTGAGAGCAATTTGCATAATGCATCGGGGTGGACGATCGCGACGAGGTGGATCCTCGTCAAGGACGAACGGGAACGGGTCCCGTGCCCGGCAATTATGATCGATAAACTTCCTTCTTTTTCCGCGCGGAGCTTCTTTTTGCAAGAGCTCACCTCTCGCCCGAGTCCGCCCCAACCTCCTCTTAAACTCCCGGACACCTGACGCATAATTGTTTAATCAAGATATCAAGATTAGCGGCGCTCTCCTCTCTGACAAGGCTACTATTTTACCCGGCCAATTAAGCAGAAAGAAAATCTCACTGGTATTATAGCCGCGCTCCTAAATCCCGACTGCCGTATTCCGCTGGTTAAGAGATACCTTTGGCAACGCGACCAATAAAAACCGTATCACTTTACTAATAACTGCAATTCAACCAGCGTGTAAATCAAATCTCTTTCCGGCGACTAGTGGCACGAGCCCGAAACTAATAACCTCTGGCAAACTTTTCTCGTAACCCGATAATACTGCTATTATGACATTCGCGGTGGCAGTCTCGGCTGACTCGCTCGTTCTATTCTATCCGGAGCGTTTTCAGCCGTACTAATTACGGGCGAGCGTGCGGCAATAACGGCATAATTACGGCAACAAGCGCGGCGCTCGTAAATTCCGGGAGAAAACAATATTAGTCCGCGGCAAACAGAGAGCGAGAGAGGGAATATGACGAAGAGGATGAGAGCGGCATTAAGAGAGCCCTGCTATGTTTGACCATTTCGAAATCCCGAATTCGGATGAGACGCGCATGTATACTGGGGCTGTGTGTGGGTCGGCTAGCGTTGGCGGAGGCGGTCGGGCGGCCTGGCTTCTTTTTTCACGAGGGGGCTCCATTGGTATGCGCGCACGTGGAGTAGCGCAAGGTCTAAACGGGGCATAAAGCAGCCGTGTACTCTCTGAGGAGAGAGAGGCCGCCGCGCCGCGCCGCGCCGCGCCGCTCGATCAACGTCGTCCGAGCGTCGGAGGAAAATAGAGCCGTGTAGATCGGTCGCGTTCTTTCTGGAGTCGCTGCTGCTCGAATTCACGCTGCCCTCGATAAAGTGACCCGTGCGATAGAGCGCGCCCAGGACAAGATAACGCCAATCCCTCCTCTCTCGCACACGCTCTCTTTCTCTCTGTCTCCCAGCTCGATCGATAATCGTCCGTTCCTGTTGTTAATCGGGCACACGGGGGCCCAGGCTCGGACTCGATAGAACGCACAACACACCACTCACACGACAGGCACACTGTGCGCGAGCGAGCGTACGCGAGAAGAGGGGCAGGCAGGGAGGCAAAAGTGTGTCAGCGAGAAACTCGTCACCTTTCCTGGCGTAAAGCGATCGGCTCGCCGGCAGCCGCCGATGCGAGAAACGGAGTGGGCATACGTGTAATAAAGAAAAAACCAATGAGACGGAGAGAAAGAGAGAGTGTGCGCGAGTGGGAGGATGGAAAATAGGAAGGCACATTGGATCCACGCTGTCTCCGAATGCTTGCGGACAAGCATTTTTCGCGTTACACGATAGCAGGGAGGAGAGACGCTAGCGGAGAACATCTTGCCGACAAGACGAATCCACTTCTCCTTGTCCACTCGGCTACTGGAAATTTATCGTCCTGCAATCTCACCCGCCTCGAATTCTAGTACCTTTCTCTCCGCCAGCCAACTCTTTTCATCCACACTCTCTTCGAGCCAGCGAAATTCGCTCGGTTTTAGCTGGAGGAATATACTCGGTCGATTCGGGGCAACTTTAAGCCAAGATGAAACTGGGCTATCCACTGATAGCAGTAATTCTTTGATAGAGTTTCGGTGATACCTTGACTTTGATGAATCCGCTGTGCGTTACACAGTTCCTTATCTGCGCGCGGAGTGGATGATAAAAGCTGAGGGAAAAACTCGACTTTGATTCGAAAGCCTCGCTGTCTCGTACGCCTGCTCTAATCTCGCTAAAGTTTTATCGTTTGATTATTACGTAAAGAGTATTTACCAAGCGCGAGCGAGCGAGCGGGCGAGTCGATGTTCTCTGAGAGTACATGTAGAACACTGTAAAACTGGAGGAGAGCACAGATACGGCTTTCTCAGGCATCCAAGAAGCAGCAGCAGCCTCTGCTGTCTTTCTCTGGCTGATGCAGCCTCGTTTGTTGGCTCGCTCGCTCGCTCGCTCGATCGTGCACGGAGAATCGCGGCAAGAATTTCCTGTAGGCTCATTACGTGACAAATCGTCGAGAATTAATAAGCTCCCTGAATTCCAGGGAGTCTCTCACGAGCTGGAAGAGCACGTACACACAGAGAGAGTGAGATCAAAGTAAGAGGGAAGAGGGAGAAGAGCCGGTAAAAGGAATGAGATAAATAAGCGGCTTTGACAATTAACTGAAAACGTAAACGGTAATCGGGCGGAGTACAAGTGTTAAATGGAAAGGTACACGATCTCCACTCTCATTCCTCTCGGCAGCGATTCTCCCCTATATCGAATCACTCGCCTCCCCGAACGTATCTCGGGACACTCAATAAACTATGGGAGAGCCGGTGTATCCGATACTTGGCTCGATATTTATTTCGAGGCCGCTGCTATCGGTAACATTTATTTCCTGCCGGAAAGAAACGAAATTGCCAGAAGGCTCGCTCGCACTTTTTTCAATTAGCCAGTCGGCTTATGTAAGTATGGGAGAGTAAAGTATACGTGCGTGCGATTGACACGAGGCAAATTATCCTACAGCTGTGGGGCGCGTGCGAGAGATAGATAACGCGGATACTCGCCGACAAATCATCCGGCAACAGCGGCGATAATTAGCGCGTGTGTCCCATCTCAGGCTTTATTTTAAGCCGGCGCACCGTGTGTGAGTACACTCACGTATTCCGTACGTCTACGTACTCTCCTGTACGTGAAACGAGTCTGGCAGTAAGCTTTTCCGCAGCAGCAGCAGCAGCAGTCGCTCTGCTCGCTCTCCGGGAATATGTAAGTCACGCGCGTCCCCGTGTCTTTAAAAATGCAGACACCTCGTCAGATAGTGCGAGCAAGAGAGCGCGCGCGCGCGCGCGCTCTCATGAAAATTCAATTCAACCGGGAGAATTTTTTCCCTCGCCACTTCAATCTATAGATACGCGCTATGAGTACGTATTTAATACGACCGGCACTTCATTAGTTCCATGCTCGAGTTCCCAGTTCCTTTCCCAAGTATGAATTCTATTTGACTAGTGATAACGAATTCTATCGGATAACGAAGAATCTCACGTGCTTCCTCGGCCGATTATTAGAAAGGAAGAGAATATATCAACTGACTCTAATTCCGTTTCCCACGAGACTGGGAGAATTGCGCTTGGATATTATGTCTGGGAGAGTGTGTCGTCTCCAGTGGGATGGAGAGTTGGAAATCAGGGAATCGGAAAAGCTCTGGTGTACGTGAGGCCAAGCGAGCTCGAGGGTAAACGGTACACGGCGTACGGAATGTCCTAAGTGAGCCGTACACGATGTACGAACGCCGCGGCGCGCCGCGGCGCTATGCGCCCTGCCATAAGACAACTATGCTCACGTTTAGGTATAAAGGCGCGTGCTATTGCGCGCGCGGAGAGCGGCCGCGCATTACGAGGGAAAGACGGGCGGAACGTGCGCGTACACGGCGCAGTTATAGAGTTCCGGAGAAGAGCGCTGTAATAGCGCAGCCTCCGTATATAGTTCTCGTCCTTCCCAGGGAATCTCGCCGTGACACTATCATCCGGCGGGCTCTGATCGTTTCTAAATCCTATTCCGACGTACACACATAACGCGAGCATAGACACAGTAGTAGTTGCACAGAGAGCCGATTACGTGGGCCGTTTCCGTGCCGTTGGAAGGAGCGCGCGGAATCGTAACAACGCGGAAATAAAGATCGCCACTCTAATTCCACGGAGAAGCAACGAGCATGGAAACGGGCCTGCTCTTCTCTTTCTCTCTGAGAGGCCGCGTTCGCCGAAACAATTTCCCGGGGGGGTGGTGGTGGAAAGAAAGCCGATCCCGCCGAGATTAAAGCTAACGGAGGGGGTCGTCGACCGAAAAATAAGTGGGTAACGTGCGGCCAGGTAACGAGCCACGAAATGACCGTGTTAACTTAGAAGCAGCGAACACGCGCAGCTCGCATGGAAGAAGAGCTATGTCCACAAAAGAGAACCGTCCTGCGTCTAGCACACTCGTGATATATGATTCTGTAATTACCTTGAACCCGTCAGCTACCTGTACTTGACGTGCCCGCTTATTATGTAACCACACAGATGCACACGCTAGCATCAACGAAAATGTAAGATGCTACGGACAGCGCCTTGTTTGAATACCGACGAAAGAAGCTTGATTTTCGTTGGGCAATTGTTCAACGACAGCTTTCGAATAGCGGAGCCGAGCTCAGTTTATAGTCAAGGCACATTAGACAAGTTTCTGGAATTCAAGTGACTGAAAGACACTTTAGCAGTGTCGATCTCTTATAAACTTGACTTGAAATATCCTTGAAAGGAGAGTTTCTCTTCTCATGACTTGAATGAAATTCGATGTTAAATTGGCCGGTATGAGCTGGCGCGAACTATAGTTTCAAGCAAGGCTTTTTCCGTGTAAGAATCACGTCTCTCTAAGGTCAAGGTCGGATGGGTGCATCCGCACCCATCTCCACCTCTCCAGCCAAGCCTTTGTTTTATTCGTCGCACGCTCTCCCTCTCTCTCTCTTCTTCTTTCTACCAAGCTACAGCTCGCTTAGAATCTGAGGTCAATGGCCTCGTCCCAGCGGCCGACAGGAGAACCCGTAGAAATATTACAGTCGCAATCAATTGCACTTTTACCCGTGATTCCTCTGAGCGCCGCCGTCACGGAGAGACGAGATCATTGTTATTAACCGAGGGAAGACAGCGGGAAGTGATCGGAGAATTCTCCAATAGATGACAGTAATATCGAAACACTGGATTTTCCCGAATTATTTCGCAGCACCGTCAACTAGAAATATCGCCAAGATCCTGTGTCGTATTATTACTGGTAAAATGGAAGGAGACAGTATTAGTACCGATTTAAAGAGCACTTAACACCACTCCTTTTCTGGAGAGCATTGTTATCAAGCGTGGGAACACAGCAGGAAATGATCCAAGTATTCCGTAATGGATGACAGTAACATCGAGAGAAGATTTTCCAAAATTACTTGCAAGTACGTGGTATGCGGTATATTGAAAACCAGTAGAAAAAAGAGGTCGCGCGAGGGTGGGAATTGTGGAGGTGGGAGGCGCAGAGGGGAGCTGCCAAAAACAGGCCGAGTCATTTGCCAGCCGATAAATTGCATCGCGGGATTATTGGCTGCCGTGATATTAACGGGCAAGCGGAAATTGAATATACTTCATTCGGAGAGGAATATTGACGCGAAGGTGAGGTCGAGTTGACAAACTCAGTGGAGTGGGAGCAGCCGAGGAGGATCGAGGTCGCGCCAAGCCGAAATTCAGGGAATGCAAAGTTTCACGACATACAAACGACACGCCAGGGAAAATTGCTAATGCCAACGGCAGCGGCTATTACGGAAAGATTTCAGATTTCCGGAGAATGGCACGGGCAAAATTCCAAACATCTGTTCGCCACCGAATGGCAGGCACACACTGCTGCCGCGCAGCCAGCCAGCCAGCCCTGCCGGAGATCGGTGGGACATCGTTCGGGGGAGCTGACGATTCTTCCATACGTGTACGAGAGGAGAGATGTATACGTGTGTGTGTGGATCAGGGTTGGAGAGGCGCTCGCTAGCGAGGGAACAAATGGAGCAGCGAGAGCCGGCAGAGAAGGATCGCTAGGGAGAGACACATTTATTGTGTCCGCTCGCTCTCTGCTCGCCATGCGTCGCGTCCTCCTCTCTCTGTGTTGCCTCCACGTAATCTGAAGTTACACAATCCCGGCGAAATGGTACGGCGAACAGCCTCGCAGCATGCCGCACTCTCCCAACCGCCACCAACCACCCTCCTCCTATTCCCCGAAAAAGTAACAGACGCTAGGAACGCAACGGAAGCCCGATAAATCCTGATTGCAACTGCGCTCAATTAGAAACCAAATAAAATCCAATTCAATGGAATTTATCTCTGGCAGTCCAACTGGCGTAGACTAGTTCGCGATGATCCTCACGCACAAGGCTATCCGCGACTAGCAACCTAATTCTCCAACCACTCCCAGCGCGCACGCTATCTTTCCACGAAACTACAATAAAGAGCACTGCAACGATAACTCATCGGACTTTCTGCTTTAACGATTACATAAGGCAATGCATATTCAAACCCGATTGAATCCTCCACCCATTAACAATGTGTTAACTTTCGCAAGCCGACGTATCATCAGAGATTGCGAGAGTCCAATTACTCGTATGTCAAAATCACTCGAAGGGAGTGAGCAAACTGCTCGCCTTTCCCTGCCAATGGGGATTGGCAATGTGGGACGAGGAAAGAGTAGCTCTTTACAGAAGGATGTCTGTAACGTAGAAATAAATGCTGGAGGAAAGGAAGAGTAATCTTTTTAAGGCAAGGTCCTCTCTACCAGCGAGTCGCAGAGAGAAAGAGGGTGAGAGGGAGAAAGTGGGGATGATTTGGCGAGGCGGTTGAGGCTGAGAGGGAACCGTACGATATTAGCTGGAGCTCGGTTGCTCGCCAGCCATGTAAACAAGGGGGGCCTCGAGCTGGCAACGATGAAGCACGTTTCGGATAACGTGGCAGGGCCTTGTGTTTCAGCCGGGCAGTCCACGCTGCAGAGGCCTCGCTTTTCAGAGATCGACGAAAGCGATCGCGCCGTCCGCGAATACCAATGCACCTTCGACCTCCTTTCATCGATGCTGCCGCTCCAGGCATACGGGATCCCATACGATACGCCATTCCTCTATTCAGGCCCCGAAAGAACCCTCGATATATCCCGTGGGCCTGGCATAGACCTCACCGCCGAGCGAATTAGCACCCTCTCTCAAGGATTTCATACGAAGAGGAGCTCGCCAGTGAGAAGAGGAATGATGTTGGTGTCGCCGTCGCACTGCTGGCGCAATATTTCATCCAATTTATCTCGCCCGCTCGACATGAGTCCCTCTCGTGCGTCTATTCTCGCTGTGCACTCTAAGTCCCTCCGAGTGCCCTGCCACTACTCTACTCGAAGCCTCGAAGGAGAGGCTTCTTCGGAGGGCGGCCGTCGGCTTCTGGCTGGCCTTTGAAAAGTTCGTGGTAAATTGGTCGCTCGCTCGCTCGCTCGATTCGTCTGATACCCGTCTAATCTCGGCAAGACAAGATTGCTTAATCCCGTGTCTCGAGTACTCGAACCCTTCAAGTCTCTCTTGGCTTGGCCAGCAGCAGCAGCAGCCTGTCCAGGAAGAGAGACTGGAGAGTACAAGGGCCGCTGAATCCAACTTGGAGCCAATCTACTTCTCAACTAAATACCAGCGTCTACCCGCATCGACAATACCGTGGAGAACACTCCCTTTGGGATTGGTAGCCGCTGCTGACCTATTGTTCGAGACAAGTTCACACTCCTATCGGAGTGTCGGCCTCCTCGCCTTGGTCCGAGGCACGGAATATCCTTCCAATATACGTGCACGTTAGATACTCGCACGTGTGCAGATGCTTGTCGGCTAAACGTGGACAAAACGTGGGAAATGTGATTTCCGTGGACACAATAAATTTCCAATGCAGACGAGTAGAAAGCTTCCCACAGTCCGCGAAAGGGTTAACGAGGAGAGGGCACTCGGCATAAAACATAACGAGAGTAAAACATACTCTCCCTGTCTCTGGCTCTCCCTCTCCTCCGCCGGCACGCTCTTCATCTCGCTCTTTCCTACCCGGCCTATCGAACAGTATCCCCAAGTACAAAAAGGGGATATATGCATGGCGACGCGTTGATAAGAAATAAAAGCCGGCTCGAAAGTACGCTTCGCTCAATAACTACTGCTACAGAGAGGATCGCGTTTTGCCAACTGGCTAGATCTGGCATCGCTCTTCACTCTTTTCCACGCTTTACTCTTGGCCCTTGACGAAATTGGGTTGCGCTTATCGTTCCAGCTGGCGGCTCCCGTGCGCTTTGTGCTTCTCATAGATTCTGCAATGACACATCCGTGCCGTCGAGCAAATTGTGTCGCGGATCGTGACCTCATTAACGATGCGCACTTTTATACCGCCGCCGCCGCCGCCACCGTTGTCGCAGTGGTACACGAATACATGCATGCACACAAAGCGTGGCGCTGCGTCAGCAGAGCGAGCGCGATACCGGCTCGCTTACATCAGTAAAGTCAGCGTTGCTTTTGTCGTGAACTCATTTTTTACACGATAACCCAAGAGAAGACGGGAGAAATGGAGCGCGGGCGTCGACGGGGGAGGCGGCACTCTTGCATAATTGTTTTACGCGACCGTGAAATTGGACACCGGTAATCGGAGACTGGCGCGTATCGCGCGCGCGGATAGGATATTGTTATCTCGGGCTTAATATTTTAAGAGCACACACTAGGCCGCCGCCGGCCAACGAAAGATCGTATCAATGTGGAAATGCTCGGAAACGATAGTTAACTCTAGAAACCGAAGTTGCACTATGTCCTTGCCAGAGCGCTCGCTTTGCCTACTTGCTCTTTCTCTCTCTCTCTGACTTGTAGCTTGTTAGGAAGAATCGTATCTCGAGAGTTCTTTACCGCCTCTGGTTAGCTCGCTCACGCTAGATAAGACGACTGTATTAATTCATTACGTACTTCTCATTGAATTCCCAGTGGCAACGCCGCGGCGCGCCGCGAGAGTCGGTCGAGCTAAGCTCGCTTACGAATTCAATCCTGAGAGCAGTCGGACGCCGCGGAGCCACAGCCCTCTGACTTATCTTGCGCGTTCACAATAAAAACATGCGACTCACGTACATCACAGGGAAACAGGCAAAGAGAGTGAGAGAGAGATAGAGAGAAGGGGGGAGGGAAAAAGGGCGAGGGGTTTTCGTGGGAGTGGATAAGGAAGGGAGAAGAAATCGTTGATATACGGTACGCGTTAATGCGATCGATCAGGGCGCGTTGTCGGTATCAGAAGGGCGATAAATTTCGGGGGGAAGCAGAGACCAGAGAGGAGAAGGTAGGCTCGGCCGTGAAAAGCAGACGATAAGAAAGGGGCCGCGTGGCATCCGAAAAACGAAGTCGTTGAACTTGACTGCTAGAGGGGCCACTATCGGCCAAGGCATGCTAGAGCGATCGAGCTCTAAACAACTGCTTATGACAGACTGATTATTCAATTACGTCAAATCGCACGCTTCCTTTCTCGACTGGAGCACGAATCAGCTGGCGGCCAGCAGAAAATTGACACCCGGGTAACAAGGCCCGCCAACAGTAACGGGGGACCCGTAATTCCGCCTATTTAGAACGCATCATCTCGCCTCAATTATTCCGGCCCGGCACACTCTCCATCGTCTTCTCCTTACACCCGGCGGGGCGGCCTTCTCCTCTCTCTCCCTGGCTGCACCATACTGCTGACTGGCCCACTTTTTCGAGGAAGTTCATTTTCCCCTCGAGCGTACCGCAAGTATGCGCGCACCGAGCCAAGTCTTCCCGAGCGCATTCCTGTGACGCGCTGCGTCGAGCCAGCCAGCCAGTCAGCCAGCGATCGCTCGTTACGCAAATGTGGCCGTTAAACAAAGGCGAAGGCAAACGAAGAGCGCATCTCGCAAACATTCCTCGAAGATAAGAGGAGGTCGCGAGTGTGCTGCTGCTGCTGCTGCTACTGCTGGTGGTTGCAGAGGCACGTAATACTGCGGCAATATTAAGAGAGGATACGCCCGAGGAATTTTGCGCGCACTCTTGCCCAATGTGTCAGAGTTTGAAGGGATCAGAGAGGAGGAGTGCGCAAAGCAAAGTCGAGATTCCCGGAGGAGGCGAACTCCTCGGGAGGTATCCGGGGAATTCGAGTGTCGGAGAACTGCGCTATGGTTGAGCCGGCTCGTTGCCGCCACTGCTTTCCCTAGCAAGCTGAGTGGAAAAGATGGTGGCAGCCGCTCGCAGAATCTAAACAATTTGAACAGAAGCCCGACGGGCGAAGCAAGTGGTGCGACAGCCACCTGGACGGCATCAGGACTTCCTGATGCGAACTGCCACTCCTCCCTCCCTCTCTCTCTCTCTCTTTCTGGGCTTCTCTTGCTCTCCGCCGTGTCACATACACTCCCTCTCAAACCAGTACTCGCCAGCTGTATGTATTTATTATCGGCCACGAATTAACCGATACACAGCAGGCTCCGCTGAATATTTCCCATACGGCGACAGCGGCCGGCATAATTAACGCTCGGATATTGGCTGCGCTCGAGTCAATAAGCATGGCAGAAGTAATACGCGAAATTCATCAGGAAATTGCTTTCCACCCTCTTGGCCCCTTCAATCAAACCCTCTCTCACTCTTGCCCTCGCAAACATAGGTACACTGGCGCTGTTAACCGCGTGCTTCGCTTCACCGTCGGAACAATGGCTTTTTCGCCAAACATCTCGCTCATTTGCGAGCCCGAGACAGATAGGGAGAGCCGGCGCGCACCAGTGATAAATCATCGGGCCCCTTCATAAATATCTCGCTGTTTTACTTTCAAATTCGCGAGTGAGAGCACAGCACAATTTGCAAGGCCGAGTGAACGATGGCGAATTAATTCGGGCTCGGATGATGCTCTCCTTATTTTTATCGTTCGCGGCTCGAGAGATAATATTGTGCGAATACAGAGAAAGAAAGAGAGAGAGAGAGAGGGAGAGAGCGTGAAAGAGAAAAGTAGTGAAAGAGTGAGTGAGGGGCTGAAAGGAAGTCAGGTACAACTCTTACGTGTTTACTTCTTACTCTGTAGCAACAGGTGTGCTTTTCTTGTGACTTTTGCGCGGCGTGACTATGCTCTGCCGATTGCGATCGTGCGGACCACTCATTTATATAGATCACCGCTCGTCGATGCATCTATAGACGCCTCGAGTTTCTCTCGCGCGCGCGACATTGCCGCAATTTAGCCTAATGGATCGAGTAAAGTACAAGCCGTGCTCGAATACATCGCCGGCACGTACTACTCGCTCTCTTTTTGTAGAAGCGAGCGAGCCTGCCAGCGAGAACTCTACAAATAACGGCTGTAAAGTATTAATGACGGAATCGAGCGGGCTTTCACCGGGCGAAAAAATACATATTAAAGAATGACGCTCCATCCGAAACCAACTGCATCCCGTGACGAGTGAAAAGAGCGGCCACCTTTTTTCCAGCGAGTTGAAAGGGGAGAGTTTTGGAGCGGAGGAGAGCTTTGCCTTGGCCCGTCTCTATGTTCCCGGGCGAGCAATAGAGAGAGAGAACAGGGAGAGGAGAAGAACGCGCGCACGTAGCGGGAGAGGAGGGCGCGCTTTTGTCGTCGGTTCCCTTTTCGACGTCCTTTTTCCACCGATCGAACAAAGGACTAGGTCGTAGCAAGGTCACGCCTATAGAACTCCGATGCCGTTTAGGGAGTTTAGGGCTAGGTTCGCCCGGCAGCAAATAAAAATCCAGCAGGTTCGAGTGTCCCCGATATATCTCATGACTGCTGCAGCAGCTCCAAGCTGCTACCGTTCCAAGTCGCTCTAATCTCTTTCTGCCCTGAGTAAAAACAGAAGCTTGTGCTCGACGCCAGTTAAACGCTTCACTTATATCGAACAAGAGGAGAGAAAGGGAGAGAAAGGGAGAAAAAATGGTGTACGTTCAGTGTCGAGGCGTAATGCTAAACCGTGGCGTACTTTCTCGTGGCAGTAGTGCAAGACCGCAAGAACGAGCTTCTGTCCTCGAAATCTGCTATTGTATAATGACGGAGGCGAGCGCGCAAGTGCAACGACGAAAGTCGATCCAGGAATACGATCGTTTCTTATTCCAAGGGTTCCCCCGGCTGTTCTAGTCGATGGAGAACCGTACGCTGGAGAATCGAGGCTACACGGCTTTCCTCCTGGCGACGAGGAGGAGCCGAGGGCCGCGCTTTTCCTCTCTCTCTCCGCTCTGGCGTATCCGTAGCGAATGTCCGAATTTGCAAGGAAACGACGCATACGAATGCGGCCCCGATGGCCGAGAGAGCCGAGTTCGAGGAGAATCGGGTCGTTCTCGGATCGAGCATCGAAATGGCAAGCAGAAAGAAAGGGAGCGAGTGGCGTGGGTCGAGTGGCAGGCGAACGGGCAGGTAGGTGCACCAGCCACCTACGTTTTCAGGTCGCCTTCCTCTTTTTAATCTTCTCCCTTGGCTGGCTCCGAAACCTTCCAGCACACTGTGAGCGAGGAGACAGCCAAAGGAGAGCCAGAGAGAGAGAAAGAGAGAGAGACAGAGCTGAGTGAGCGAGGAGGAAGGACGAAGGAGAGGCTCTGCCATGCTCGCAGTAAACTATAACGAATCGATAAGCGACTTGACTCCTCGGCAAATGGGGAAGAACACGATAGCAGGAGCGGCGCGGTGGTGCGCGGCGCGCGGTCTCTCCGCCACCTCACACCCAGCAATGGCATGCGTGTAATTCTTATCGGGAGCGAGCCAGGTGTGTTGCTAGCCTTTGGAAAGCACGGCGAGAAAGTAGCGCGGCCAGCCAGGAGAATGGGAAAGAAAGAGAGGCAGGACACGTTTTCGCGTGGGATTCACTCGGCGGCGCAAGCTTCGCCATTTCGATTTCGAAGTTTTCCCCGTGTTAAAAAAGAGAATGGGGGGGGGGGGCAGCTCGTGCCAAGCATGCCGGCGAGCGAGCACGCGCCTCTGCATTCGCTCGCAGGCTAATCGACCGGCTAATATTCTCTCTAATCGGGCCGGATTTTCCCCGAGGAAAAACATTCCGGGAAGCTCGCGCGCATACCTCATCCTCTTTTTCCCCACCAGCAACTTGGAATATTCGAGCCAGCCATTATACGTAGTTGAAAAGAATGTTTCCCCTTGGCGAGCGCCAAGGCGCGAGGATGTTGGTGCTGGCAAAAGTCTAAAATCTATCTGGATAAATGAGCGAAGGATAGCTAACGCGGCGATCTTCGGCGAGATAAGCTCCGCCGAGGGAAACGGAGTACGGGCTCGAAGGAACATTGTGTCTCGATCAGATAACACCCGCCACGGACAAGCGAGGGACTAACGATAACAACTAATTAAGCGCAGCACTTTGTTGCGCGAGCAACGGGCGCGCGTCATAATTTTCTGAGAGCCATTTAAACGCTTCCGGAACACGTTACATCACCCATTAGAAGTACTAACACTTAAAGGAGGGCCGAGGTACATCCAGTTTTCGCCTGCCATTTGTCTAACACGAGTGTCACGTAGACACTTTTTCGAAAGACACTTCTTCCGCACCAGCAGCTCTTTTCTATCTCGGATCTTTAACATCCTCGGAGAAATTTCTCCGCCAAGTTTAGGATATCTAGCAATCTCGATGGAAAACAAGCCATCCTTTAAGCGCTAAGGACGGATTCTGCCCTGAGCGCGTGTTCGCTCGGACATTCCTATGCGGAATTCTCACGCGTACCGCGCGTGCCCGTTTTCACGTGTCACGTGCAAATATTTAAACAATTCCCGTCGTGCGCGCGTAAGCGCCTGGCGGTGTGTGTGTGTGGGCGCAAATATCATGGTGATTTATGTAAACCGAGTAGCTAGCGATCGGGTCGAGAGAAAGAGAAAGAAAGAGCTGCAATGCCCCCGAAAACCAGTCCACCTTCCCTCGGCCGGCGGGCTTCTCGCCGATGCGCATTTGAGGGCGGAGGCGAGGAGGGTAGTTGCAAACTCGTCGAGTTCATCAGCGAATTTCATCCAATTCAGGGCTGGGCACGGTCCAAGAGGCACTCGTATATGGCCGCCGCTGATTTTGCACGCTGCATGCGGCGAAATAACGAGAGGCCGCCGATAGAAATAACATGCGAAAAGAGCAAAGGAAAATTTAATCCACCACCGCAGAGGCTAGCCAGAGACGCCGGCTCTCTTCCTCTTTCTCTCCCTTCTACACCCACACATATCGACACCGACACGCTTGTTATACACTCCTCTAGTCGAGAGTATTCTCCGCACGATCAGCTCTCCGGCGCGAGAGATGATCGAATCCCTGTCATTCATTGTCCATGGCTCTTTTCTATCTCCACGGATCTTCCCCGGGGACGCAGCGCGCCGCTTCACTCCCATACACGTATACTCGTCGCCAACAGAGATATCGAATCCACCGACTCCCCACCGAAACGAGTAGAGCGTCGCGCCGCCTAGAAATGCCGGGATCTAGTAGTTCTTTAATCACTGGCAGACCTTCTTTAATCACGACGACGGTGCTCGGGAAAAATGCGTGAATTCGCGAGCGGAAATCCACGGTGGAAAAAGTGCTCCTGTCAAAGTCGAAGCATAATTAAATGCGGCAATTTGTCAGAGAGCGGAGCGCGAGGAGTGGCAAGTTCGCCGGTTCTAATTTACGGGAAGCCGGTGCCGGCGTCGGCGTCGGGCCATCATCATCCGAGCAACTCTCCGCGAGTAGATGAAACGAGTTAAGCTTGCGAAAGGGAGTGAGTGCGAGAGAGGCTGACAGGCTGGACGCGACTCACTGCAACTTGCCATTGTCATTCGAGGATCGAACGACCTCGAGCTGCAGCAGCCGAGAGCCAGCCGGCAACTAGTTTTCAAGGCTACTACGACAGCTACTCATCGCGAGTTTCTCAAATACCAATGCGCCGCTGACACTCTATAAACTCAAACGAACCTCGAGCTTTTAATATTCATTGATTGGCGTGCAAAGCCACCACCCTTTTCTCCTCTCGCTACCGAGGAGAAGCAAGCAGACAGTTTTAGAGCGCGCTGCGCAATGATTTTTATGTCTTCCGGGGGTCGGCGGGGCCTCGGTGCGCAGCCGGTAGTTTAACTTTTAAGTATCGCTCGTAAATGAAAATAGCTTTCGGAAGAATCGGGATTCAGGGAGGCAGGCTTGCTCGCTCCGATGAGAAAGAGCGAGCCAGGCGAAAGAAAGAATACTAGTTGCAAGGAGCACGAGCTATCCTCGTTACTTGTATGTATTTCCCACTTGGCGCCGTGGGATCCAAGGAGAGCATTTGCATTTCATGCTTGATTACAGGCCGAAAGACGGTCAATGACGGCTGGGCTGGCATAAGAATACTGTTCACAGGCCGAGTAGCCGGGATAGAGGAACGAAGAGAGAGAGGAAGAGCGTAGCATTCAAATCTCGCGAGTATTTTATGCATCCTTTCAGCCGGTTTGCTTCGAGGAGGCAAGCGAGTAAGCAAGCAAGCAAGCAAGCAGGCTCTCGTTGCTCGCCCGGAGCACTGACAACGAGAAAACGCTTGGCGAGCGTCCTTCTAGGAGAAGGGGAAAGGTTGGAGCAGGCTCGCGAGCGACTCCACTTTCTAACTCTACCCTCTACTCTGTCCCTCTGTATCTACTCTCAGTGTCTGCTGTATGTATTCGCGCTACGCCAATTCCTCTCACACTCTCTCAGAGCGGAGCATCCAGAGCAGAGCAGAGCAGAGCAGAGCGAAGCATTACTTCCACTCGCTGCGGCAGCTGAATGCGAGCGCGGAGAGCTGATACTGTCAGTAGACACGTCTGCCCAAAGACAATGGCCGAGTCGGGCAATAGCCTGTGTTTCATTAGTCGATTCAGTGGTAAACAGGATTCAACTCCGGCTCGGTCTCTCTCCTGCTCTCTTGACGGCGGAGTCGTCGCGCAGCATTAGCCACACGTTGCTCCGCGAGCAGAGAGTGCCGAGTTCGCCGGCTCTCAATGGGAAAGCTAAGGGGTTGTGTCCTTTGTGCGCCGCTTTTAATAAGAGAGCGCACGCTGTTCGCGGTAGTAAGAACCGGGCAAACACGAGGCCAGCGCAAATACGAGCCAACGATAGTGGCGTAACGGCGTTATGGTAAATACGAGGGAACGATAGTGGGCGTACTTGCTATCTCGCGCGAGATAAAGCCAGACTGAACGTGAGAGACGCACACTCGGTACATTTCGGAGGAGCGTCTCGGCTGGCAGGAGAGCACAGTCTGCTTCCAGGTGGAAAAATACCTGCGTGGCGAAGAGCGGAAGCGAGGGACAGACCGCGAGCCAAGGGCACGATTCAAGCGAAGCCGCACCACTGCTAGAATGCGGATGACAGGATACTCGCAGGTATACACGTATGACAAACGCATTGTGACAATGCGCTCGCCGGAGAGCATTGGCGTTTCCTGTACGCTATTGAAAGAGTATTGAAGAGAAAAGGAGTGTAGGTGCTCGCAAGCGGCAAGCAGTCTCGGGTTAGCGCAAAGAACGATGGGATTGAAAGGTGGTCGAAGGAAGGAAGGAAGAAAGGCGAAGAAGGAGGCAGAGCCAGCAATGTAACATTGCCGATGGCGAGCCGGAAAAGAGATGGGTCTGCGACTCACCGCTGATGCGTCTCATGGCGGCTCACGACACGGCTCTAATCCAAGCTCCCTCCTCGGGCTGGTCAGTCCAGCAGCGTGCCAGGCAACTCTTCTCGTTGGGAATAAACACCATGCCACACGTACGCGGGGCCACCGATTATCACCTTAGCCGTGCTGAACACGTCGAGTTCGGGACGCGCTGCTCCCGCGCCATTGCCCACCGAGCGACTTTCTCTCTCTTTCTCTCTCTCCCGCTTGCCCGGCGATCTCCGATCTCCGTTCTCCGTTTCCTTCCCTCTCGCTCGCTCGCTCTCGACAACGACTGCACGATCGCCTGCCTAGTGGTTGGTTCCTCGTGGAAAAGGACGCGCCGCTCCTCAGGATCCCGGCTACCTTACTTCCGTTTACGTTATTCGCGAGGAATGTCAAGAACGACCGGTCACCGCTGACATACTGTCTCGAACCGGCGTACGAGCTGTTTGTTGCTTGCGCTTCCTCGTCGCGGATATATCGGGGACTCGTAGAGGCACACACGACTCTCCTCAGAGCAGCAAGCAACCACTGCACACACAGAGACGCGCGACACTGCGTGGCAACCCCCTGGACCCCCCTCGCCCGCCCGCCCGCGCAACTGGCGCACTCTGCCGGTAGAGGAATTCCTCGCCGGCAGAGAGCGCACGACCCCGGCACTACGATAAATCTCGCCTCTCTCTCCTTCTTACCATCGCCGACTCTTCTCTCGCTTCGCCCTTCTATAGATTTAGGTCTCCAAGACCAATTATGTGTCGGCTCTCGTTATTTATTAGCCAATCGCACGCTTTTCCTTGCTTTTTTCACCTTTATCGCTTATGCCCCCTTATTGACGCTTTGCTGCGCCCGATATAACAATCTCGCACCCATTGTACTACGTGCACGTTGGCACGAGAGACGCGGCTGATGAGCGTGTACATGCATGTGCCGTGGCGACTGACTTGTTACGTTAGCGTCGTGAGAGAGCGGAATTGAGATGTATTCGTCGCAGGCCCGATTCACAGTCTACTTTCTCGATGGCAGCGATGCCTTCTCGTTTTCGTGAGCAGCACTTTTCGAGGCTTTCCACGTATGGCAGATTACGAGTGCGCGTCATACTGCGTTATGCGACGCACGTACGTGTATGCTGCAGTGCGAGCACCGCCCGCTCTCGGGGCCGATTTGTTTAAGGGAGATACCGACGAGCAAATACCAAGAGATTAGATAGGCTCCGAGCGAGCCAAGGTAGATCCTCTCACCGTGTCTTCTCTGTACATCTCTCTCTCTCACTCTCTCTCTCTACACAGACACACGTCGACGATTCTTTATGCAAATTTCGAGGAAGTCCCGGTCAAGTGGTCAGACCCTCGAAACTGCCTGTTAAACGATCGCCGGCTTAGACACGCCCGCAATTGAAGAGCAGACTCCTTTCCGAATCTGCACCGGCTCCCGCAATTATCAGGATTTCAATAATCGTCGCCAGACTGCATTCTCATTGAGTGGCGAGCAATCTACCACTTTTTCGCCGCTATCTTTTCTTAGCCGGGGAAGCACGCCGGAGCGTGACATTCCGAGTAATTTATGTGAGTTATAAAAGAGAGGCGCGTTTTAAACTCGTCGAGTGGTAAACTGGTCCGCATGCGATCCGGCCTCGGAGCTACGGAACAATAGAACTAATTATTGTCAATTACCCAAGAGCATCGGGTCGCTCTTACGTGGTACGTAAACGCCGGCGATACACAGACATCGCCATTAACGAACGACGCTCGTATACGGAGGCTCGATCGTCGCCAATTACGAACCATAATCCTATTCCACACCGCGAACTCGTTGCAGCGTTAAAAACCACTACCTACACACTCTTGCATCTGCGACTTGTGCTCGCTCACTCATTCGCTTTGTATTACTCATGAACGCCGCGTTTTATGCAGGTTCGACGAAGCATGCGGAAAAGCTGCGTTTGCCGCTTGTAAAATTGTAATACAAAACCCTGTGGAAATCGGTACGCCAGCCGGAATGGAAAGGGCGTCCTAGCGTGCGCATACGGGAATATCTTCTGATAGATACTACAATATATAACACTATTGGATCGGGCTCATCCTCCATGAATGAGTACCTAGCCCTTGTCCACTGGTAACTGTGTCCATGATGTTATCGGATCGTCTATATAATTTACTTGGATACCTGCGTGCCGACTACCCTCCTTCCCGGAATGTCCAGCGGCTTTTCGATTCTACAGAAAAGCCTATCATGATTCCCACCGCACTGGGAAGGACCTTCGCCACAAAGAGTCCGAATGAAAATAGCATTCACCACGAACGAATACCACGCTATTAAACACGCATATCTATATTCGAAACATGCATGTTTAATACTGGACGTATATGTCTGTAACTCGAGGTGGTGTGGTCTGGTTAATTACGATCGAAGGTAATATCAAAACGGACAGGGTAAGAAGTTCCGGAAATGAGTACGAAAGCTCATTAAGAAGCTCGCATAGCGGCATGGGCGGGGTGCTGCCGGAAATTAGTCGGCGCGCTATGCGAAAGAGATAAATCCGCCGGAGGGCATGACAGCTTTTGGTAGTTTGGAACTGTAACGATTAGCCGCACGGTCAAGCGAGCAAGTATTTCGTTTAGCGGAGTGGCTGCGAGCTAAACGTTTTTCACGAGAGCGCAATGCCGAGCAGCTAATCCGAGAGGAAGCCAAGCAACTCTGAAAGCCAGCTCCCGAACTTATCGCGAGCGCAAGTGCTTCTGGCACTTGAAAACTCTCGAATCAGTGTTTTACGCGCTACTCCGGGTTCCGTCTAGCTAGCTGCTACTGCTGTCTGTATTAAACATGTATGTAATGCCATGGGACTAGGATACATGTGAAAAGGGAGTACACGTGCTTCTCGGGGAGTGGCGTCGGGAGGAATCAAGGAGCGAGCGAGCAGCGAGCCGTGAGCCGTGGTATATTCGGCATGGCATTGCAGAGGAGCTGGGCCGCGGAGGAACCAATGTCGAAGTACAAGTCTGCGGGATAGGGTGATGCTGTATGGGGTCACCATGGTAACAGACCATGGGCTTTTCCGATCTCTCCCTCTCCGACTGCCAGAGCCGGTACTCCCGCACTCTCTCCAGCACGTCGAACCCCATGAGGTTCTCTCGGTTGCGCCAATCTCTCGTCTCATCCTCTCATTCTTCCGATCTCCCTGACTCCCACCCTTTCCCCAGCGTGTCTTTCTCTCTCTCGCACTTTCCGCGCGGCCCGCGTCGCTCGCTCCCTCGCTCTCGTTCGCCATCATCCCTCTCCGAGTCTCGACAATGTTCCACTCACCACTATTTATAAGTTCCGCTGCCTTCTGCCGGAAGAGTGGCTTCTGTATGCCGCGCTCATCCGCGGACGCCTTTCACGGGGTGGAGGGAGCCATGTTTCCGTGGACGACGACAGACGCACGTGCTGCACCGGCTGCACCTCGTACTCTCGCTGCGGACTCGCAAAGTCCTCCTCCTCGTCGCGAGCGTCGGCGTCGGCAACCTGGCTGGCTTGGTACACCTCCACGTTTAAAAATGGGCTCTCTCACCGGTGGACGGGCAAGCAGGCAAGCAAGCAGGCACGCCAAGAGCGACGCGACTCTGGCTCTCTCGCGCGCTCCCAACCAAGGGTATCGATACACGCCGGAGAGAGAGTCGTGCCCTCCGAGGGCAAGGCTCTCTACTTTCGCTCACCCGGGGAAGCCACTCGATGACGATTCGAGCGACGAAAATTACTCGCGGCCGGCTAGTTTCGCGCGAGTCCGACAAGGAGGCCGATATAGGACCCTGCGCGCCCACGCCCGCACGTACGCGAGCCCCCTAACCTGTCCTCTCCTCCTCCTCTCCTCTCCACTCCTCGCCGCGCCTCTCCTCGCCTCTTCTCTCCTCACCTCTTCACTCTCGCGCCGACAGGATAGCTGCCTCTCGTCCTCTTCCTTCCCTTTCTTTCCCTCTTACAACCGCCCCCGTCTACAACGCACACACCACTGCACGCCGTTTACCTTTCTTTCTATTTTGCTTATGCGCTCTCGCCCTTCGTCTCTCTCCTCGCTCTTTCTCCTTTCCTCGTTTCCTCGCTTTATCTCCCTCTCGCTCTCGCGCCCTTCGCGCGCTATCTGACTCGCGGTCTTCTGCTACTATGTTCGCCTCTTCTTTCTCCCTTGCGTTAACAGCAACCTCCCAGTATACTGTATGTACTTCCCAACCCTCTCAGGAATATCGATTATCCTCGAGCGGCAGTCGCGCTCGCTCGGCCCGCGACATGCGGGACCGCCATGCCGTCCCGCATCGTCTCATCGTCCCGTGCACGCGCCGCGACGCCCACCGCGACCTTTCCAAACCACGAATTTCGACGCTCGCCCGCCTGCAATTGATCTATAGACGCGAGCACGCCGCCCTTCCAACTTCCAGCCACGCTCACCTCTTCGATATGCAGAGCCGCTCCTGCTCTCTGCACGCATTGACCATCTTGCGTACCGGAGAGCCAATCATATGGCGATTTTGCCTCATGCACATGGACGCCTGTAGTTTCGAAGTGCGCCCGATGCAGTCTTGAAAACATAAACGAATGCCGCCTCTTAGTAATCTTTTGACGCGTTTTGCTGCTGTGATTTATGAATTCTAAGCGGACTCCTAAAGACGACTGCTCGGCGCCTCACAAATCTCTCCCTGCTTCTGTCTGCACCGGCGGTTTCGGCATTGACACGCCGACCGCGTGTTGGGACTGTAATTTACATTAATGTCACAGTTTACGGAAATCGAGTTGGAGGAGTTAGCGTAGCGTCAAAGAGCGCAATGGCAGGGGTGGTGGGGCTGAAGATCCCTCGGAATGACAATGAAACTTCCGTGGCGCAAGACTTTTTTTTTATTGGTAAAAATACGACTTGGCATGCTATTTATGTAGTTCGGCTCGTGTCGCTCGAGCGGATGATTATAGGTGAACATAAGGTGCCCTTACGATCCACTCGTCAGTATAGATACAGGGTATAGGGTTCAGCTGACGATTGGCTATGTCGTTACGAACTGTTCGCCTTCGCCGTGCGCTCTCCTATGATAAGATTATCGGGGCGATTAATACGAACTGATCGCGCGTGGATATCAATAACACTTACGAGTAGTCGGAGGAGGGGTGAGGCGGGGATGAGGTGACAGCAACATTCTTCCATTGCTACATGGTAGATGCAATGAGTATCGACGTTGTACATATATATCTAATGGTAGGAAAAGTGTCGCGAGTAAACAATGAGTAGTTTCAGAATGCGTGACACGCATTCGTGCCACCGGCACTCATACGACCTGATACTGTAACGCTGTACCCTATCGTCGAATGATTCTTGCATAACGGCTATACGAAACAAGAAATAATTTAAATAATCGCTTTACGAGTAATTACACGGATGACCATTGTCGGGAGATAACGAAAATCATGATGGTAGTGGGTGTTTAATATTCTTCTCACTCGTGATTCTGGAAAATATCGATAAAGAAGAGGAATACTCTATTCGGAATTGCTAGTACTCCCGAAATGATGTGTCAGTGTTCTGAGCAAAATTCTGGGTCGCGAGTAATTCTATATGCATTTGATTTTCGATCCGTAAGTATCGAAAATATCTAGTCTTTACTATCGGAATACAAAATTGTCGTGAGTCCAGCGGAGTTTTTGAGGAGGACTCGGAGGAGCACGCAACTTTGAAATACGTTCTAAGCAGTCGTGCGAAAAGCAAAACCCTATGTGTAAGTTACGAAGAATTCGCCGCTGTATATTGGACTGCTTGAGATATTCAGACAGTTTCTTACGAATTATCGTAATCAATGTCACCTAAGTGTCTCGAATTACTCTACATCGATACGATGGAAAAGCGTGGCGTCTCACACGCAACCCTTCAAACTCCTTTTAAATTACCTAAATCACGAAAATCAAATGTGAATTTACGTGAAATCTAATTCGAACTTAGTATCACTTAGTATCACTTTCTCGTTATATAAAATTAACACTCCCGATTGCTATATGAATCACGTAATATAAGAGTTTTACGGGAAACGTGCACCAAATACTACGTAAAGGAATAATACCACCTAAACTGCGATAATTTTTTTTATCAGACTTGTCGGGTTCTTAAATGTCCACCGAACTGACTACCGCATTGGGAAGTTTAAATCTTGGAAGTTTCATAGTCGCGATTAACTAACTATAAGTACGACGGACAAAAACAATGGATTGTCATTGCGTCGAACGTTTAATGGCAACTTCCACGATTTCAGTCTAATTGTTAAAGCTTTAGATACTGGAATCAGATTGCTAGAACTCTATAAATTATGTGCAGTAATTTCGTTGGGATATGGAGGCGTCGGATATTCACGTAGATTGCTAAATAGAGTACGTTACACGTGCTTTTTACAAACGCGATAGGAATTAGATTCGTCCGCCAGAGTAACAATAGCGGATGCTACCGTTTCTTTTTCATACCCTTACGATAGCCCTTGCCAAACCACCCAGGATTCTTTGCCGATACTATTGGTTGTTCCGAGTGTATCATTAACGGATCAGTCTCTGGAGTCTGTTCACTTTCAGTCTCTTCAGGAGCAGGAGAGTCACTATCCCGTTCATAATATAAACATGTGACAGAATCCTCGTGCTCCATACAAAACGAACAAGCTGGCTTTGGTTTTGGAGATTCTACCGTCACACTCGGAACTTGCACGAAAGGGTAATAGAGAAAGGGAGTTAACTGTGGATACATGTACATAGGTGGAAATGGTAAGCCCATGGATAAAAACGGTAATGCAGCAAAGACTGGTGCTGGGTAGGTAGTCATTGATTCTGATACTGTTATGGATGGGATGCAGTCTTCTTTGTCTTCGGACTGTGCCACGTCGTCCGTGAGTGGTTCCTCGTCATTTTGACTCGGCGATTCCTCGCGCACAGGTTCTTCCAAGCACGGTTGGCTCGTCGTATTCTGTTCACTCGTTTGCAATCTCACAGCGTGGAAAAATATGGGATCCTTCAACCGATTGTATGGTGGTATTTCGATTCCAAGATGCACCATTACTTTCTTCATGACATCGTCACATTTTCCGTTGATTTTCAATACTGCGTTCTCATCTTTTGGAGTCCATTGTAAATTCACGATGTACAACGAGGGCCTTTTATGAACTGGTCGATCCATTTGCCACAACCACGGGTATTTCTTCAAAACTTTTAAACTCGATCCTAAGCACAATATTACATCCGCCTGTTTTGCTGCCCTCGACGCGCCATTCCAATTAATGGGCCATGGCAAATTACCGCGTTCACCGAAATGTACGATAGAATCTTGCAAAACTGAATTACACTTGTGGCATAGTCTACCGGTACCGTGAGAATAACGAGCTGTTCTTTCAGTAACATCAAAAAGTCTCCAATATTCTCTGTATGGCTTACAGGTTCTACATACTTCTACATACATGTTCCCATGCACCTCGGACAACGAAGAACGAGGAATCCCACTACGCAGATGAAGTCCATCACAATTTTGGGAAACCACATGCTTGAGAACTCTTGCTTTGTAGAGTGCATAAAGAGCCATGTGGGTCACGGTTGGTTCTGTTTGACTGAAGTCATGGCTCCTGAAACAAACACAACACAATTGTTAATGCTAAAATTAAACTCCTCCAAGAAATGAATACAGTTATATATGTTAATGGAAAGTCAGATATCGTACCCTATGTCTTTTCCCTGTTGCATACGGGTCCAAACTCCATTAGTTCCTCTGTAGTCTGGGATGGAGGCTGCTGTACTGATGCCAGCACCAGTGTACACAGCAAGGGATGTTGCTCTACTGATCGCTGCTGCCAATCTCACACACTTTTCTTCCAAGATTTCAGGTGCATCTTCTACCTCCTCCAGCCTGGCCTTTACCCTGTCCCTTTTCTCTTGCCTACACAAGTCGTCGTAAAACGGCTATTTTACATTTGTTGTTCATGCAACTGTCATAACAATGGCTGAATTATCGATGCTGTTTGTATTATAAGCATGGATACTGATTGAACATACACAAAATGGCCATACCTCAAATTAACCTCTTTCACCACGTCACTGCATGATACTAATATCCCTGTCTCTTCGTCTGTTCTGTCTGTCACGGACTTCTGCAAAATTGCTGCTACCTGAAACACAAGTGGCATCGTCGCGTCAGATTGTTTATGATAGCCATCAATGCGAGCTCTGTGCCGGGCAGTTCTCGAAAGAATCGGACAAGAGTTTGTCGCTAGAATTGGATCGCCTTTACTAACCCAGACATACTTTACGTACCCTTTTGAAAGTCGCCACGCGCTCGTCTTTAGCTTTAAAGGCTTTTAATGCGGCAGAACGTCTTTTCGATAGGAACTTCTCATTACCAGGCTCCTCCATCTTTAATCAAACCCGTCGAGCACACAGTACCGTACGAAGCAGCACTGGATTAACGGCGAAGACACGTTCACCTCGCTTCTATAATCTACTTTATTTTAATGCCAGCGAATCTGGGAATCCATCCCAATAATACAAAGCCGGCCATATGCACAGGGCAATCATGCTTTCGCCACGAGTTTTCCCCTTCAACTGTACTTCTCCACGCAATTAATGCGTGCTCTTGTCGCCCAGACACTCACCGAACACGAATTCACACAGATTATCAGAGAAATCATTTATATTGTAACACACAGCAGGCTTTTCCACCCTCTGCCCAGTGAAAGCGGAGTACGCAAACCTCTGAACACTTGTGACTCGATTGATCTGCAAATTGCAGGTATTGCCAAATCTCAAGTATTCATGGGAGAAATCATTACGCGCGATGTTTTCACGTGTACTATTATGAGAACTATATATGTCATGCCAGAAAATGCATGTTAAAAATAAGTTTTATTTGAGCAGGAAGGATATATTTGAGAAATCATAGATTGTATTGAATTATATGCGAGACGTGTGTGTGTCTGTGTAACACATATATATAGCAAATGAAAATATTTCTGAACGAATTCTATTCTGTCTAGTACACAAGACCAAATATATGTTGCGATCGTAGAGTGCATTTTTTCTTACAACTTGTTATCAACATTATATTATTTTGCATTGCATGTTACATGGAGGTCTTATTCTTGTGATGTTTCGAGTGTATAGCTCTTGATTTTCGATGATGATGATGAGGTCTGCCACCTTCTCAGGAGTTGTACCTGCCTCTGTCGTATCGACAACTCCTGAGAAAGTCAGGATCATCCAGGATCGCCCAGGATCCACATTTTCCCGCTCTTGCATTCTGGCTTGGCTGCGAACGAAATTATTTCCTTGAGATCGTGGAAATTGAGACAAAGTTATGATGGTGCGCGCGAGAACGGATTATTAGATGGGAATTGGCGATCAGTGATGCCAGGTTTAGAAGAAACCATTTTATACGACACGAGTTCACCCACGCGCGGCCTAATGTCCGATGGACTCCCATCCGAGCAAGTGAAGAAGTTTCTATTTTCCTCGCGCGATTCGCCCGACAACATTCAGCATAACGAGACCTTGGAGATTTACATACCGGAGGTAATGAGACACCGCGAGCAAGTGTTAAACAAACGAATCAAATTCCGTACAACAAGCTTTCTCAAATTGCTACCGGTATTACGTAGTTCGGGTTAGGTGAGCCTACGAACGACACAACGCCCTGAAATTTCATAACTTTCAAACTCTACTTAGAGAATAGGAAAAGACCAATGACGCGGCGCAATAAAAAGCTCGGACACTCGATCGAGTTCTTATAATTGCATTTCTCCTTTACAGCTACTTCAAGCTAGCTATAGCTTCTACACTTGGCCATCGGCACCAGTTCTCGCTTGGTTTCTGTGGGAGCACCGAGACGAACTAAACGGCAAGAGGGTTTTGGAATTAGGATCGGGCACCGCATTACCAGGAATTCTTGCTAGCAAGTGTGGTGCTATCGTGACTTTAAGTGACTCTGCAAACCTTCCAAGAAGCTTGCAGCACATAAGAAGAAGCTGTGAATTGAATGGGGTTCTGTCCCAAGTGAAAATTGTAGGCATTACATGGGGATTGTTTTTATCTAGCCTTTTCTCTATTGGTCCAGTCGACCTTATATTGGGATCTGATTGCTTTTATGACCCAACTATATTTGAAGACATAGTAGTGACAGTTGCATTTTTACTGGAGAGAAATCCGAATGCAAAGTTTCTTTGTACGTACCAAGAGAGAAGTGCGGATTGGTCTATTGAACACTTGTTGAGCAAATGGGGCCTTAAATGCACACACATTCCACTGACAAGCTTGGCAGCAGACTCAGAAATTAATATACATGAACTGATGCAAGACCATACTATTCACCTATTAGATATACAACTGATATCTTGAACAGTCTGGTTACTTGGTATGGCAAGGTTCATACACAAATTTCTACTTGATGTGAGACTGAGTGTTCCTGATATTACTAGGGACGAGATATTCAAGTATTTTTCAAAGTTTGGTAGAGTAAAATTCTGTAACCTTAACATTGATGAAACCAAGGGTGTCCTCTTACCAAATTTAACTGTGGAATTTTATGACGAGGCTAGTTTGCTTAGAGCATTGAAGAATGAGCACTATATTGATGGCAACATAGTAAAATGCAAACTGCATTTAGAAGAGCATAAAGAACAAAAATTGCAAAAGGAAGGGAAAATAAAAAATCTAGATTAAGTATTAAAGCTGAGAAATTCAAACAGGGGAAAGACCATACCTTATGATTTTAAAGAACACTTGAAATCATTGTCTTACAACACGGTTATAATGGAATTAGAAGAAAGATTCCAGGAGGCAGCAGCTCAATTGCAGACACTAGTATCAGATTTGTCTTCTGATGATTTGCTAGAGTTTTATGCACTCTATAAACAAGCCACTACAGGTTCTTGCAATATACCAAGGCCAAGCTGGCATCAGATTCAGGCAAAGCACAAATGGGATGCCTGGAAGAAACTAGGAGATATGAGTCAAGAAGAAGCCATGCACAATTACATTGAAAAATTATCCACGGTGAATCCAAGTTGGGACGAAGGTGGCAGATCTGAAAATCGAGGTTGGGTTACTGTCAGTCGTTTACAACCAGAGGAGGATATTCCGGATGAGGAGAAAACATTTTTTGATTGGATTAAAGAAGGCAATGAGAAAATGGTAAAGGAAGTTATGCAACAAGATCCTAGTGTGGCAGATACACCAGACGAAATTGGTTTATTACCCATACACTGGGCGACAGATCGCGGATACTTGTCCATAGTGAGAGTTTTAATTGAGGCCGGTGCAGATGTAAATGCGTGTGATGACGAAGGTCGAACACCGTTACATTACGCCACCGATTGCGAGCATAAAGATGTTGTACAGTACTTGCTCTCTGTCGGTGGTGTGCCGATGGAAGACTTCGAAGGCCTGAAACCAACGGGTCTCACGACTGAATAAGTGAGATACATTTTATTGTAAAATGTGTAGCATCTTGCTAAATAAAACATTGTTAACATACGAATGCAAAACAATAAAATGACTCGATATCACATCTCGCATGGGGTACAATGTTGCATTAGTAAATTCTTTATTTATATACAAATAAATCCTCTAATATTCCTTTACATTCACAGCCTAAGCACTCCTTAGGTAAATGCGTGATTTGTCATTGTCTCGACTTCCGCAATGATTTGCTGACATATTTAACAATACCGATTGTAAAGCTTCGTGATACCATATGACGTATAATAAGTAAATATTCTGAGAATGCAAGGTTTGTTGTCGGTGTGATACTTGTTTAAAAGTAACAAATAAACAGACAAAAGATTATGCAATTTTTATACCTTCAGGAAACGTTGCAACTATTTTTTTGCTTCCATTTTGGGGATGAATGTCACACAATATGCATTGAGTTAGGGAATGCAAATAGATTGATATATGTTTTTCAACACCAATTTGAATGAATTTTCTCTGTGTGATGCCTATCAATTTTTTCACCTGGTCACACCCAAGTATCACTCACGAATTTACTTGGCGTTTGATTCCTTATCATAAATCCATAAAAACGTAACAAGATTTTCAACGCTAATTTTAACAAATTCTTAAACACGACTTTTCATAAAAATGATAAAGGGAAGCTCGGTATCATCAGAAGATTCTAACAGGTTATACATATAATAGTTTTTAAAATAACTCGTGGAAATTTAACTTACGATTTCACGATATTAATAAATGCAGTTGTAACAAATGTCTAATTGTGCGCAAGGACGAAAATAGAAAAAAGAGACATGAAAGTGAGTTTGAAAGAAAGGGCGATGACAAATATTTCCTACAATATTAAACCTTGTGTCTGCAAATCCAGCATTCTCGTTATAAAACTTCACCATAGAATGGCATTTCTAAAAAGTATAATAAGATAATTTCCTTTAGAACTGTTTTCAATATGTCTTGATCATCTTCAAATACTGATAATTATTTTTCTGATTCGTTATCTTTATATATCAGGCCGATAATATTTATCGAACAATTCCGTATTTCGATGATTCGGCCGTACTTCTTTCCCATCGTAATACGAACAATTAATTCGTATTGGAAATTATGAAACAACAGCAGTGGATTAAAATAAATGCACATTTTTGCGACGAAACGCACTTTAGTTTGTGCGCATTAGGAATACGCTGTAATTCGAGATCGAATATGAAATTATTCTCTTACACCTATCATGGATATTCAGGTCTGGCATGTTCTTACCGTGACGCGTATAAAAGTGGATAAGCTGCAAAAATATTACTGTCGAATATGAAAATGAGGTATGCCAACCTTTTTAAGTGATTTCTGGATTCGCGAATGCCTTTAACTTCATTGGAAAAAACTTTTAAGTCCATTGGAGGAGACCTGTGTTTATGCACTGACTTTTACAATTTGTAATTAGTATAAAGAAACTTTGGGCGGCTCGCATATTAAAATATGGAAATATGGACTCAAAACTCTTTCCAGTGATTCGCGAAAATAAGTATAATGGATCCATAGATCGAATCGTCCACAATCGAATAGTACCGAAGACTCCTGATTATGTCTTTCGCGACAAGGCCTTATTCTTGCGATAAAAAACTTGACTTTCGCCCCTTGGCGTCCTCCTATGTTATAGCTACCTCTCATGAAATTAGCCCTATAAATTCGTACTTTCTTGCTCAGACTTAGGCCTACAGGTCGGCGGCGGTGGGGGTGGAGGCTGTGGCCTCGGTGGCCTCTGATGAAATCTTGGGGAAGCTGGAACAGGCTGTTGTGGAGACTTAACAATTACTGTCTCAGTCTGGGTTTGGACATCAATTATATTGCCCTCTGATCTGGTACGCGTGTGAGCCTTCGCTTGTTCCGGTGCGTCTGGCCTCGCAGGCTTCTCAGGCCGTTCCCCATATAATGACATAGAGGATGGCCGGCTACCCACACTTGGGCTTCTCTGCAAGTTCGAAGCCGTGTTGCCATTGCTCGTGCCCGGGCTGCAGTACGAATTGCCATTGCCACGCACTTGTATTATACTGACCTGTTGCTTGTCCACGGAATATACATGGGCGCGCTCCAGCGTTAAAGGCTGCGGGGTTGGTTAAATAAATATACTATTACCACAGTCGCGAATAATATCCGAAATGATCGGCAAACTCAGTGTTCTCAATGCAAATGAATAGTATGTTAGTATCATCTACGATGCAGCAATAACGAGAGAGGCTTACGAGTTATCCTATTACAAAATGCTAAATCCAGTCAGTAATACTTGTGTCCATCGGTAAAAATTTGTTTTTCAATTATTATTATTCATTAAGGAAAATATATTTCTACTGTTGATTCTTGATCTTACCCCTGCTTCGCTATCCAAATTTTCATTACTTTGGCGCGGGTGATGTCTGATAAGACTGGACGGTCGCACGAGTCCAGCTGGTCGCTCGGGTATTGCAGGTTTACTGCTGCGATCGTGAGCAGTTGCACTACCGAGATCAGGTTTTTTCCGGATTTCAACGGTCTCTTCTATTTAATTGCATTAACTTTAGTTTCCGGGCAAGAGGACAAACACGAATGAATCTGTTATACATACCCAGATTATGCATTATATTCGTAATGCTTCTCGGTGCTGCGATTGGCCTTCGTCTTTCTAGTGTCGATGGAAGAGGTTTCTCGGTAGGTACCGGCTTTGGTTTCGGGGAGGGTGCTTCTGGAGTTTCAACTTCCGTTGATTTATTACAAGAGTTTTCCGAACCAACGCTTGTTTTTTCATACGAAACGGACGTATTCAATTTTTTTTCTTTCCTTAATGTATCCTGATTACTTTTAGTTTCTACGTCGGTTTCGATCTGTCTCGATTCCGATGGAGGATTACTTGTATCTTGCTCAACAATTACAGATGCATTAGTTTCTCCAGAATTCGGTTCTGCAACTGATTGCTTCGCTTCTACATCGACAACTTTCTCGATCTTTTCTACATTATTGTCATGTCGAACTGGCAGCTCCGTATTCACTTCGTGTTTTTGAGCTTTGTAAGTAGCACGGTTTAACGTTGCGGACATCAAAGGTCTAGGCGGTTTATCGGGGGCCGGCGGTGGTTTATCGTCTGGTTTTCTGTCATGTTTGTCTGGTGTAGTACCACTCGGTGGTGTAGGCGCTGGCTTGTTTTTTCTGCGAGCCGCGGGCTTTGGACTACCCTGAGGTGGACTCTCGCCATGATCGCTGAGGCTACTGTTAGAAACACATCGTCGCATTCCTACAGCTTGGCTGTCTGATCCATTTACGATGCCCATTTCCAAATCACGATCGAAATCAATTTCACCCGGGAAGAACCAATCAGCATATGTAATCAGTTGGTCCACTATAAGACTAGAATTACTGGCGGTACTCATATTCATTCTGGAACAATATTACATTACAATGCAAACATACTGAAATCTCAAATTTACCAGTACTTTTAGTAAAGATATAAATATTTCCTTACACCATTGTATTTGCATCTTCCTGTGGACTCCATATCAGATTTGGAGCAATCACAATCGCAATATTCTGAGGTGACATTTTATTTACATCTTGATTCTTTGTCAGTACTGCTAGAAATTTAATTAGGAACCGTAAATTCTCCAGATTTGCGGATGGCAATTTATGTAGTACCTCCCACAGTGTTCTCAATCTGGTTTCACTGTGTGTTATTTTAGCAGCTGCCATCCATTCAGGGTATAATCTATTTAACAATGAAAATCCTATATAGCACATGCTTTATTATATAAGAGCAAGTACTGCAGATAGCTATATACTCACTTGTATGTCAATAATGGCTCTGGTAGCTCTCTTAGATACGACTTTAATGCACCAGCAACAACATGTGGATCTTTATATTCCAATGCTGTTGGTAATGTCAAGCAACAAGCATCAAGACTTAACTTAATCCTTCTTGACTTTGAGGCTGCACCAGCTATCCTAAAAAGACCCTCCTCTTCCATTCCCAATCTTAACAGTGCAGAGACACACAATTGTATTGGTAATGCAATCTTCCTATTTGTTACTCTAAGGTGTTCTTCAAGCGGGTAACCATAAACAGGCTTCATCTCATTATCATCTATAATTACAGGAATAATGTTTGTACAGGACCAATGCAATTTTCATAGTAGCATTCATAGTTTCATATAATACTAACTGATGTAACTCTCTAATCCTGGAATCAGATCTTCAAGGCAATGTAAAGCACTTTCATGATATGCCCTTTGGAGTTTCACATACTGAATGATGGTCTGTGCCAATTCAGTCTCTCTAGACATAAGCTGAAACATTTCTGCAGCTAACTGATCCCTGCATTGCTCTACCTTGGACTCAGCCTCCTCTAATTCTTCCCTTAAACTATCTATTTTTGTTGCTGCTGCACCTGCAAGTATTTCACTGTTGTTAGAACAGAGTGGCACTGGTGTCTGTAAATTCTTTAGTCCACCGAATGTAAGATGCAAATTTCATACTGGCACTATGTTTGCTGGCTTGATGATATCTTGTTCTTGCGCTATCCATGTCTAAGATTAATCTGGCTAGATTCCTTTTATGCTTTAATATATTTGGTATGTCTGTCTCCAAAATATGTTGAAGGGGGACAGCAACATATTGCTCGACTTTTGCCTCGTGTTCTACTGCCTCGTTTGCTAAGGACATTTGGGCCTTGCCACATTCCGACAGAGCAAAACTCATGAGACCATCCTCTGGTGCATTTTCCAACATGGTTTGCCCAAGCACATATTCCGAACATTTTTTCTATAAATGTAAACCTCTTCTATCACCTATTTGAACTATCATAATAATCAAGCTAATCTAACATCAATAGTATTTACCAATCTTTTTTCCTTAAGGGCAGAGTCTTGTGTTACAGTTTGATTTGGTGGATTACCAAGTCTTTTGTTCAAGCCATTGAGGGCTGCTCTGATTTGTTCTACATGCTTATCTGCACCTTGCAAATCATCGGTCAACACCTCGGTCTTTCCAGCCCTATTGACAGAGAGGTGAACAATCTTACTCCGGATAGCCTGACCAGAGAAATCTAAGCTAGCATTAGCTGACTAACTCTCCTAATTCAAACTGACCAAGGTGCCTAAGTTAATCCATTTTAAGCTAGTCTGAATCACAGGCTATTTTCGTATAGCTATCCCTCGCGCGCTGAATTCGAGTACTTGCATTATCGATAACCCGTGTGCACACCAAGTATCGGAGAGTGCGCGAGAATGATAGACACTGTTACAACTTATTATTCTATAAGCGGTTACATCTGCAATCATATATACTATAGAACGGGGCGCCGCGTAATTCGTTGCGGCCGTGGCGAGGCCAATTTAGGCATTGCGATATTTAAATGATTCCCAGGTCGATCCCCATCCTATTTGCAGCGAGATAAACCCCGCGAGAAATATAGGGAAAAGAATAGCTCGCGATATTCTCCCAATGGAATCTTGTGTCGCAGGTTGGAGAAATGCTAGGTCGCAGTAGGAGTTGGATACCTGGAGAAGGTCTGATCGGCCAGTTGTTTCACTCTAAAAAACTGTTTCTTCATGGTCGCTGACCGCTTGACGCACTCGAGTAAAATCCGAACTTCCTCTCAGCCGGGTGGCGAAGCGACAGCTTATTCGCCTCGCTTGTATTTTGGTCGAGTGACACCTCTTAGCTCGAGCAATGTACGTGGAGGTGCATCTTCAAGCACAGTGGCACGACACCCTCGACGCGCACAGTCGACAGGAAAGGTAGGGAGGCTCCTTCGTATTGTTCCTAGGACGAGGATCCGTCATACTGTTTGCACAATGATCTCACAAGCCGCGGGGAGCCTCTTCAGCGAGATCCTCGAGCGCGATTATCATCTACCAGTGTCGACGCGTAACATTCAGAAGCTTGCCGAGCCTCCGAAAACCACCAGATATTTCGATGCTAGCTCGCTAGAACTTGGCGATCTTGAGCCGCGGCATATCCACTTCCCGATTACCCTGCTGATTCCTGCTTTCCTTCACAGTTTCCTCGACGCGCACAAAGATTCGAGTGAACATTGCTACGCCCTGTTCGTCTGGCCACGATTACCACCTATCAACCACTATCAACATCGCCTGAATCGTCGTTCAACGACATCTCTCTGTTTGATCATTCGACTTGTGATCCCTCCTTTCACCGATCGATAATTCCAGCAAGAATTTATCGACAAGATCTAATATGACTCGTTCACTCTATTATTTCTACCTCGTCTGTGGTAGAAACTACGCAAATCTCACCTAAGCACACACCGGTCGCAAACTTTTAATAGCAAACGCACAGAATGTAGTTTCCCTGATGCAGTATATATATACGTGTGTATTTATCTACAAAGCTGTGTCAGCAGCCAAATCACACAAGTACAAACGAAATTGTCAGCAGTACTAAAAGTACATACGCAACCACAGAAATTTCCAAATGGATAACTGTGCAGGCGGCGAGAACTCCATTACTAATCGTTTAGATTGATTAGAAAGTAGATTCTCGGAGTAGTAGACGTTGAATGGAATGGAATAAAAACGAAGTCCTACCTTGAATCAGCCTTATTTTTGAACACCAAGTATTGTCAAGTGTAGACGGCGCCACTAAATAAATGTAACATCTATTGAATGATCGGTCGAACCTAGACCAGACACTCATCATCGTGTTTCAGCGCATTTATCATAGATACATGCATCTGAATGAATTGCCCTATGAAAAGGTAGCTTAATGTCGGTAGTGCAGTATGAATCATCCCAATACATGTATGGAGACATATATATATGCCAATAAAGAAAAGGTTTGAAAGTGAAAATGATGGAATCAAATAGCCCGGCACATATCGAACATCAACTCAACACAGACTTGGTCGTCGCACTTCCATCAGGCTGGAATCAATCAATAGGTTTAGTAAGAGCGGGGACTGAAAGGCTAATTGAAAAGAAGTGTCAGGCAAAGGAGAGGAATATTTTCTGGAATGTTAATGCAAGTTCCGATGTATGTAGAGCAATGTAGAGTGAAAGGAAGAGTGGGAAGGAATGCGATATGATAGAATAGTACGGCGTAGCAGTCTGCAGAGCGCAGTAGTGTGACGTCCCAGGGATCAGTGCGGCCTCGGCCTTCGGGGGGGTGTGCGAAAAGGGATAATGTGTCGGAGATTCGGTGGAACGAGGAGCTGGTAGTGTTCGGGCTGGCGATATTGTGTGTGTGCCGCTGAGCCGCAGGCAATTGGCGTGATTCGCGTTTTGATCGTCGAGCAGAGCAGGAGCAGGCTATTGCGCCGCTGAGACTCTGGCTGGCAGAGGTGTGTTTCGTCGTAATGGCCGCGACCTGACTCGGCTGGCGTGCATGCGAGGCTACCGTGTTCGCGTAGCGGACGATCGAGCGAGCGAGTCGAGCCTCGGCGAGCAGCCGCTTCTTCCAAGAGGAAGAACGCGAGGAGGAGCGACACGATCACGAGGAGTAGGAATACCAGGTGGCGGCGGAGGACGACGGTGACCCACGGTAAAGGCAGGCCCGTGCGACTTAGCAGTGTGTCGGTAGTGCGCGTGGGTGGGCGAGGCGTGTGCACGGCAAGCCAGCGAGGAAGAAGAAGAAGAGGAAGAGGAGAAGAAGGCAGGACCGTCCGTCTCCGAGGAGGAAAGGCGAGGAGCAGCGAGCCATGAGCGAAGACAGGAGCGACGAGGACCCCATAATGGACCTCTGGTACAGCAACTGGGAGCAGCAGTGCGTCGAGGCGCTCGAGGCCCAGCCCGATTACGAGGGTCAGCTGCACAACGAGAAGGAGCTTTACTCCCAGCAGATGTGGACGAGCTTCCAGACGACGGCGTCGGCCATCGCCCAGCTGTACAAAGGCGAGCTAAAGCTACCTTAGCCCCCCGATCGGCAGACCTCCACTACGGGCGAGAGGGAGAGAGCTCGATGGTGTGCCCCGTGCACATCATTCATCGGCAACCCCCCTTGATAGTCAAAGACAGAGACCGAGAGAGATAGAGCGTAATTCGAGCTAGCTGGCTCGGAACGAGCAGCGAGATATCAGCAACATGCCGTTGCAGTTACCATTTTGCCTGACATCCATTTTGTCCCGGAGACCGAGAGAGGATAACGCCACCGTCCTCCTCTCGCTGCTCGTTCTCTGCGGCGACGATCATCCGGTTCTCCCAGCGTCCTAGTGTGTCCTTGCATATCGATCTCATCGGTATCCGGCGTGTAACCAGCTCTTGCTCTTTTACAGATCGTACCCAGGGTGTCTCGCTCTGGCTACCCTTTCAGACTGCCGCAGGCACCGTCACATCCTTGTACAAAGGTGCGTGCACTTTCCTTCATTCTTGTCAACAATTTTGCTGGCTCATAGATAAACTTGCCACCTCCAGCGGCTCTTCGTCGTCTCTCTCCAGCAAACTGCTCGCTGCTGCTGCTACTGCTTTGCTGTCTTTATCTCGCACTATCGTATACCTCCACTGTCTTCCTGCCTTCCTTCCTTCCTTCCTTTCTTACTTACTTACTTGCTCATCTCTTCTCCTTTTATTTATTGGCCGTCCTTGCTTTCTATCTAGCCTTTCCTCTTCTCCGACGTAGTCACTCTCTGTCTTGTGCTGCTCTACCGTGCGCAGTCCACCTCCACTTCGGCTTTTGTCATCCCTTTGTGCGAGCGTCAGTACTCGCTCTCACGCACCCGCACCACGCTCCCACCGTACGTGTGCGTCAGTGTGTGTAACTTTGCACAGCTGACCAGTGCCGAAGGTCAGCTGTTAGAGTTCGCATAAGCTTTTCCTAGGATGCTAAATGCGCTGGCGGTCTCTAGCGCGGCGCAGTGGAGGCCTCATCTTTTGCAATAGGGGGACGGCCACTCACTGCGGAATGCTTTGTTTATCGTGCTGCAACGAGTATCGTGTTTATCACGGACTGACGCGTACGGTGCATCCGTGGAGAGAATGCCAGCGCACATGTGCGCCTACCAATTTATTCCAATCGTTTTCCTGCGGAAAATATTATTATGCCTCCCTACTAACTCGCTTATCGTGCTTTCCCTTTTAATCGACCAATTTGCGCTCTGACTCTACCCTGCTACCTTTAACCGATAGAATAAAATAGAAATGTGCAATTGATCATTCTTCCATGCATTGAGAACCGTATCGAGCTGCGATGTAATTATAAGCTATCGCTTTAGTGCCTTACTCTTAACTGACCTCACCCATTTGCCACAGCTTGTGCACACTACAGATTTCACGTTGTACCAAAATATTTGTGTTGTTGCAATTTCGTTTCACTTTACCGTCACATTGCGTTATCATGCTGTGCTTATCTTTTCGAGGCATAGGTCATTAATAAATGAATAAGGCTGTATTATTTATGCCAATTACAAATTTTTCGTAGATGTATCGCAACAGTACGTTGACGATCTATTTTTCAAAACTCCTGCCCATATGTTATCCTCATTATTTTTGTGCATGCATTTCTACTGTGTTATCTTGATATGCTTCATTCTCATGTGTACATTGTGATTCCTTTTATGCTTTCTATTTAACTTTACGCTCCGAAAATAATCGTAAGTGTAGTGCTGTTGTTAAATACTACGTTATTCTTCCGAACTCGAGCCAATTATTGACGCAGCTTTGGAATATGCTATTTCATGTGATTTTTCCCGGAAGAGTGACGTTTGTCACGCAGTATTATGGAAATTGGACGATCCTTCAACAGATTCTGTGGATAGTATGCGGCGGTGCAGTGAACTAGGAATTGAGATGGGGAAACAGAAGCGTAGTAAAGAAATAATGAACTGGGCTAGGAAAAAACGGCGTATGATACGTAGGGAAGACTTGCTAGCATATCTTGCTGGGAAGCCACCACCCCCACGACCACATTCACATAGGTATTTATAAGAATACTCGTGTAATTAATTAGTGACTAAGAGCTTGAAGATGCACCAAAATAAAAGCAAGTGCGCAGAATGTAATGGAATGATTTCTTCCAGGAGTTCGCCGAAACCGCGTATGATGGTGTGCGGTTCACCACCGTCACAAAGCCCGACACCGAGTATGGTTGTTACATCGCCGCCAACACCTGGCAGTGACCCCGATCCTGAACTACACACGTTCAGAGAAGCAATCGCGCTGTCTGGTAAGATCGATTGTACTCTGACGTTCAGAGGAACAAATGTTTGCTGAGTTAAGAGAGAGGAAGAGAGTAAGAAGAGACTCTAAGTGTGTAGTTGGTTGATGATGATTATGTCCATTACAGGCTCACCAATGTCCCGGCGTACCGGAAGGCAAGCCGAATTGTCGGCTTTCATTAGTAGCGAATTTGCTCGGCACCACAAACGGCCTGCTTCGCACGACGTGGATATGGGATCTCCCACGCACAAACGTTCGCGTTTCATGTAACGGCGCGCGACGTGTAAAGTTGCCTCACTCCCTTGTTCCCTATTAAATAATCGATCGAACAATTAAGTACTAACGGTTCATCTCCCCTACGTGGTTCTCTCGATTAAGTGTAATTATTTCAGGAATACGGCAGTGGTTTTCTATCGCCGTGTCCAAGCACGTTCGTATATTTCGAGGGTACATTACTACCGTACACAGATGCCACCAGCTCATTATTTATGGTAATCGCGATAAATTTATCCGATTCTCATACGGGGATATGATTGAGTCTCACGCTGTAAATTTCATTATCTCTCTCGCCATTCGGGGAAACTGAAATTTCGTGATATTTAAGCACGTTATACATCATAACGATACTAATTACACGCGTACCTCAGAAATCATTATGGAATTATTTATTTATTTATAACGAGTAGCGAGATAAGACGAACGTGTTTCAATACCATTTAAAGTGCCCATACAGAGTGAATAACGTTGTTTTATGTACAGAAAGTCTGTATACGAGACTATCAGTTTATCGATCTGTGAAGCAAGAAAACGAACCTTGCCAGACATGTGGTGTGAGACGTTTAAGAGCTGCAGTTCACTGTTACACATGTGAAGTGTGTATCTGAAAATTGTCAGCTGGCAGAGCGTGATACTTCTCAATCACATTCTGGTTCACTGTGACATGTTGAAAATGGGATGTTTGACACTTGACGATATAGCGATTTGATACTTTCTCACCGTGTTATTGCCTATGAATATATTTTCCATACGAAAAAGGGGACAGGGAGCAGACGTTTGTAGAATATTCTTTCATAATCCAAAGGATCGCTTAGCCCTCTAATTATAATATTGTTACGATTATTACGTGATTATAGGTAATTGATATTTGGACCCTTTTATCAATAAAAAAATCATCATTTTATAATGTTTTGTTGCCAATATCTGTAAATGAAATGTCAAAGGAGGAAGTAAACGAGCCAAGTTGAAATACACCAAGCATCAATTTGCTCGATAACAAGGATGCGTCACTAAGAAGGCGAATTGTTGTGTTAAAAGTGATTTCGCCTTTGTGACGCCTAAAATTTTACGGTCCACAAACGTGTCGTTCACGCCACGTTGTATGCGTTAATAATATGCAGAGTATGGGTGAAACTGCCTTTTTAGGTGATATATTTAATCGTTTCTATAATCCTCCTGTTCGCAATTCTATAATCGGTCTTGTGTTATTCCACGGCATGAATATTTTTCGTATGCGATCCCTTGGACACAGAGTAATAGCAGTTTGCGGTTTGTTTCTTTGGTCATATTCCTTTGCGTCATGACATCTATCGCTAAAATCTTACACAATATATAATTAACATCGAGCTTGCAAACGGAGTCTGATGAAGACGTCAAGAAGTGTTCCGAGAGAAGCGTCTCGTTCTTTTCAATATGTGTCGGGTGCTCATATTCGTGTAATTACCAATTAAAGTCTTAAGTAGAGACACCTCGTGTAGTTAAGAGCTCGAGAGGAGTTAGAATTAAGAAGCAATGCTTATATCAAACAAAAACGAAGAATCGAATTCCAGTCTTCAAGAATCCGATGTCAATTGTCGGTAGGCGAGGAAAGGTGTCGCATTAGTGCGAAGTGGAGATATTTTTGTTGCTCTATTATGCTAAGAACAGAAAAGTAATAGGGAGCACGAGCGAAAGCTCGAGTGTGTTTACGTCTCGGATGGGCTTTCTGAAAGATAGAGTGTAATGCAAAAAAGGGGAACATCCGTTTTTCCACGACCTTAGAGTGATATGGACCTAACGCAAACGAGCTTTCCATTTTAAACGAAGCTTTTGTAACCGAGACGTAAAACTCTTTTGCATATATGATATACACATGTGTGTATCCAAGTATGAGTGTGTAAGCACATACGTACAAGCTGGGTATGTGCCTATATGAACATGCAGGCTCCGGAAGCATTACGTTTAAAGACTTGTATGGAGTGATTTTCAACTCCGTTTTAAGACCACTGTAAATCTATGTTACTTTTAGACGCAGCCTCCTATGCTGCTTCTAGTTGGGTTTTGAAGATAACCGATCGGAGGAAATTCACGAACGAAACGCCCTTCTTCAATCGGACTGCCGTCGAAATCTTATTTAAGAAGTAACAATTCTAATCATTGCCTATGCACTTGTTCTGAATTTCCCGAGTGCGAGCGCTCTCTTTAAAAATCACTTAGAAGCCGCGTACATTGTTTCGTTTCTCTTTGTTTTCTTCTCTTTCAAGTTGTTTGAGCACCGTTCCAGAAACGAGCAAGAATTGTTGTTCAGTTGTAAATATAGCGTACACTAATTAACGATAATGGTAAAAAAACGATAGCCCTAGGGGTATTGCTAATATTATTATCAACTATTAATATTGACTACTATGCGATAGCTTTAATAATAATATTTATCGTACAATCGGCAGTTAATAAATCACCAAGGACTCCACGCTTGACTCCACTGTTTCCTGACCAGTCTGGTAACGCAGGGTCACTGAAAGTTTTGCTCTAGCTACGGCGCGGAGTGCAAATTCGATGACTACCTTTATACGTGAATCAAACGTTGATTTCATAAGAGCAATCTTGTTTACTCTAAAATTCAATTGTTTAGTTATTTTACTTTGCAGCAGATTCACTTGTCATTTCAGGAATTATTGTGCCCTCTCGTATAAAGGTAGCACCATTTGTGAACGTTATAGAAGAAAGTACTGAGACGAAGATGCCATACTTAGATATACTTTAACGATAAGGGAAACACACGAGCCTCGGCGGCAGCTCGTCAGGCTCTTTTGTATAGACACTTGTTCAATTGCCGTTTCTCCTGACTATCGTTTGGGCAGTTAAATTGTTTAGCACTAAGTTGCTTGCTGTAGGAGTTCGGCTGACGCGATGTCGACTCCTGTATTTGCGAGGTTTTGCCGGTCTCATTAGCACTTTCTTCCATTGCATAAGAGATATTATTCCAGCATGTGAGACACAAGAATCTAAAGTGAGTCGGCCGACTTTTCTCACGCACGTATGTAAGTACGTGCAGGAGGCTTTTCCCTTTATTGTACCGCGTTGTTATCTCGTCGGAAATCTGTGGATAGAGTATGGGGATTCGAAGAATTCTTGTATTCGAATAGTGTGGATTAGGAGGGCATGTTTGTTCGAAGGACGTGCAAGACATAATGTTTTATTAGACCGTTGCACTACAGTCACCAAAAGTCATCGAAGGAATTGCACAAATTGCCGGACGAAGAATACGATAATTTGCTTTTTCGTGGGAAACACGCTTCCGATGAAATTGCCGCGATGACAGGCCGATGGTGTTTCTTTTAGAATAGAGTTAATAGGTAACTAACTGGGTGTTGCGACTAATCGATCGGTGAAAGGTTTCCTCGACGATTAGTCGTGTCGCCTGCAGATGAGATTGCTAGGAATCTTCTCTGTACCATATCGTTCTGACGGTAATGTTAGTCCGTACTGAAAACGCGCGTATTGATGTACGTTGTTACACAGGAAATCACGAGCACAGAGCACCGAACGAGGAATTTTCTATGATCCCTTTCGTTTGTTTTTTTATTCTTAATGCACATTCGACCGCCAACCACACACGAACACTTACACCCAGTATATGCACTTCTGCAATAACGAGTGTAACGACGACACGCGTGCATCGTTGCATTCCGTTTTTCCCCACGAATAGACCAGAGGAACCGCGGGTACCGTACAACTGTCATTTACGTTCGCGACACGAGACGAGAAATGGTGCTGTTATTTTCTGCGAACATAAGAGGCTTGTATATTTTTGCGTCACCTTGTTTGTAAGATAATCATTTACTAAATAAATTTCAAGGAAAACTCGCTGAACTTTCTGAATCACCCGCTATGCTAGATATTCCTTCTATTACATCAGCAGTTCCAGCCAACACACGTTTTGATGGATGATTTCACTATTAACATTTACAGCTATGTTACATACTTAAAAGTCTGATTACTGGGAATTTAAGGCACCGTAGTCTGTTATACGCTATACTCGATAATTAACTGGTAATTAAGTACTAATTGAGGCACTGGTTACTCCGTCACCCTTTCACGAATCCCATTAACACAACTGTTCCAGCTGCGTCCAGCTTTATGGCGACTACTGGAATCACTCTTGATTTCCACGCTTCACTTATTAAGTCCGGTTGCTCCTTCTCATCGACTTTCGTCAGCAGGATTTCTCTGCAATATAAGTAGCTCCCGAGCTTGTAACGTGCGAAGGAGACCCAGTCTGTTGGCGCCCGATCGATCAGCCCGTACGACGTACCCTGGCAAACGGGTTTTCTCCGCACAATCAACCACGCGGAAACGAAGCATTTAATAATCCTATCCGGTGGTACGTGTCGGGCGCGAAATAGCGAGAGCGTCATTGGCCAATTGTTTCACGATTACGTTCCACCTAAATTCGAGGCGCGCATGTAGTTATACAAATATTTATGCAAATACAGCGTCATCCGCAGTGAGGAGTATCATCGATCAGTAAGAACCAAGGAATTTTCACTGAGGAATTTTAAGCACTACAGTCTACTGTCTTTCATCACATTTTCCCTAGCATCGAGAGCTCTCTTTCGATTGGCAATCGCGTTCATCAACTTCCTCCGTGGACCAAGAGGAAGCTTGAGAGCAGCGATGTCTGCTTCAGTAAGCAACATCAAGGCTTCCAAGTCGATTTGTTCGGACTCTAAAATGGGATGTATTGATGACAGATTATTGGCAGCTAGGAACCTTTGTAAAGGTGTCCATTCCTCGTCGGTCTCCTCGTCTTCTGTAACAGGATATCCCTTTCACATGCACCACTGATACTAATCTCTTCTGGTGCACTTAGAAAAGAGCTAATGGATGCATTCAATAATTCTCTTATCGCCGATTTAAATTCTATATTCTGTGCCGTCGAACTTTGAAAACTGAATAGTTGGCTTGACTATGAAGGGAAGAAAGAGAAAATCTTGCTGTGACTGCTATACCTGATAGTATATCGTCATCCCACATTCTTTGCCTACGAGCCAGGCTGCCTGCACTTCCTATACTGATGTCCTCCTGGTGGTGGCCGTTCGAGCTGGATCTATGACCGTTTACGGATCCGTTTACCGAGCCGTTCAGGCAAGAGTTACCGTTTTGCTGATGAATATCCATTTGTGAGGCCGGCAGGTTGTCGAAAGTACTCGTTATCTGGAGTTTGTATATTCCATAAACTATACCTCAAATGTACCCCAAACAACTCTTCTATCCTTACAAGCCTCATTCTATCTACAGATCGTATCGCCAGGTATACGAATGAACACAAGAATGATTTCGCCACCTTTTTATGAATATTGCGACGTAAATTATTGCTTTGGAAAATCGACTCGCTGGCATTTGTTGCATTTCGTAATCGACTTGTAACAGTGGAATCGCATGCTACGCCCTAGTTGTATTTTTCCCGCGCCCATAAGCCTTGAGAGATCATACAGCGATTTTTGTCCAGTAAATTATTACCTTTATGCGTAACAATTTAGCTTTAGCTCGCTGTTTGTTACTACCGAAGTGTGAATATCACGATACTAGAGTAATCACTAAATTAGAGTGGCTGGGGATATTGTTTGTAATATGACTGTTCATCTACCACTTCTTGAATTTTTCTCAATTCTTTTGGACTTTGTACAATGTGGAAAGCATTTCCACTTAAGATAATATCAGTCCGATTGAAATTGTTATTAAAAATTGGCATGCAAGTTGAAATATATTAGTAAATTCCTACCGGTTTCCTGAACGCCACAGATCCAAATCCAGGTCTATTGAAGATGCTAGCAGGCTCCTGAAGGAAGTTGGTGTCCCTTGCTCGACTCATATTCTCGAAATCTTCATTTTCGTCCTCCTCACAAAATGATCGATCACCCAATAGATCGGGCGTGCTTTGCGCCTTACTCAGAGTGCCCCAGACGTCCGAGATTTTACCTCTTCTGCCCATTTGCTGTGCTTGATTCTCGTAAGTACCTACGTACATGATCTCCGAGTCCCTTCGAAGACCAGTTAGACTGCGCACGGACTTCTTGCCGTTAACTTCGACCTGCAAAATGAATTCGTATCTAATCGATTGACAGAACGAATTAAGAACTGGAGACTCGTTCGATGGGATTTTGCACGCTGTATTTGGATGGTAGGCAGATGCGTTTTTACCTCGACGATCTTGAAATCATCGACAGCCTTCTTTGCCAAAGCCTTCCGACACACTGCACTGCCATTCCTCTTGGCGGTCGTGCCTACAATATCGCTGAATGTCGGCGAGGGTTTCACTCGACTACGGAAAGTCAAGATACTAGGCTTGTGTAACACGTTCTCATTGCACGGATCTACATCGAACTTGGCTCGATCTTTCATCAATTTCTTCTGTTCCTTTTCAGCTCTGAGCTCTGCCAGTTTCTGTTTCTTCATATACTCCTTCAACCTTTTAAAAACGCTTTCACTTTCATACTGTTCTACATCGCGGAACGTGTTATACTTCTCAAGATAGGTCTTTGCTTGCAACTTCAAATTAACATTACCATTATAAGATTTATAGGGAAACAAGAATTTGCACGAGCTTGGTACCTCTTGTCCGCCTCCTTCTCAGCTCTCTCGCGAAGTATTCGGCTTTTCTTGTGGCTGTTCAATTCTTGATCGGCTTGCGCGAGATCGAGAAACTGGAGGATCGTCTCCCTGCCGTTTATCGCGGCGAGCTCCCTGGCGGAATGCCTGTCGATGTCTAGCGACCAGATATTACAGCCGAACTTCACCAGGAACTTAACACAGTATTCGTGGCCCCTTGCTGCTGCCAAGTGCAGAGCGGTATTGCCAAAGTAATCGGTCTTGTCAGGATCGCCCCTAGAATTCAAGTCCCATTGCCACTAATCCGCGTCCCAAAGCAGGTGCACTGTCAGATCCTTCTCAAACTGAACGTCTCAGTTATACGAGTGTTTGAATCCCACGTGTTTGCAAGTCATTCCATTTACACAGTTAACACTGATTAATCCACGTGAAAAGCCAATTCCATTGAGTCAGCTACAGGGAACGTGTCTTTGCAAGGCGGAGTGTGTAACGCACGATAAGGGAGACTAACAAAAGGGTGTAACGTAGCATCATTTCCCGTCACGCAATGACGCATCGCCGGAACAAGGTTCCGGAAAGATGGTATTGTATCGGATTTCGATACAGAACGAAGCCGATTCCAACGACACACGATCCTCTCCCTGTCCGGCAAGGGGCACGTGCGAGCTCCTTCGAGCCTCGCCTAACCTATTTGCACCGATGTGTATGTGTCTATGTGTGTGCTCTCTCGTTATTGCGGATTCTCCCGCGACTCTGCGGTTGCAGCGATATTATTCCAGTGCAAATCCAGAACTGGTTTCCTCGCGATACAGATTCCACAGAATCCTGGACTCTCGAAACGAGTACAGTGACTCTTAGTACAATAGCATTCAGCCAGCAGAGTTAAATTTCATTGTAAAATGCTCCTGTTTTCTTTTTTCAGGATAGCCGACTTGGAACAACAGCGTCTAGCCAAATGACATGGTAATTCTATCTTTTCCAACAAGACCTAGTATTAATTTCATGAGTTCTCAAAGTAAAGCTTATTATCTCTTCAATGAATGATTATTGCAAAAAATTAATGCATTCAATTTTCGCGGGGCAGCCATTTTGTGTAGCCATTTTCAATTGTCCAATTTCAATATTCCTTGTTCCACTTTCCACTCTTGTCTAGTTTTCCTAATGGCGCATCACGAAACAAATTGTCTCCGCGTTACTAAATTCTTTTGTGGCTTTTTGTGTGTCGGGAATCGCGAGTGCAGTGATTAATTGTGTGTGATTAGCTAATTTAGATTACCGTTTCATCGATGAACGTGTTCGCGACACACGGCACGCGTAATTGAGTGAAATATCTTCGTTCGAAATTTTTGCCATTGCCGGTGCTTTCTTTCGGACGCGTATGCATAGCCGTTACGGGGGATTCGATGTGTTCCGACGTGTTTGAACGTGTTTCGTGCCGCTGGCATTCGATTGTCTTTCGAGCAGGTTGTGCGCTCGGTTGTAATTTCCGTTCGAGGGAGGCCGATAGATAACTGATTATACACTGTGTATATCCGGCGTGTCCGGCCAACATCTGGCCCGCATGTTTGTCGGCTTCGGTTCGTGCATTGTTCGCTTTGTCGAAACAAAGGCGGCCATGATGCTTCACCGCACATTCGAATAATATGGTTCAAGTGTACGATCTAACCAGAAGGAAGCTTCTGTGGCAAAGAGACTCTTTCTACTCGTCCTGTATGGGTACGTTGTATTAATTGTACGATATATCTTTACTGGGAAAGTAAATCATGCTAAGCGTAATACATTCGAGGAATATCAAAGCGTAATTGAACATGGTACGCCACTGATATGTTGGGCACGCGATCCATGAATCAATATTCAGCTTTGCATTAAAGTTTGCGTCAGTCTCGCGTTGAAATCGTACTGTTGGTGATTCAAACACTCGTATGCTGATCGAGAGCGCGTACTGTTATTCCTAGCATTGACAGAAAGCATGCAAGCACTGGTATAAGAGAGATTCTTTGTTTGGTGAAATTCATTGGTGTCCGGCATTGTCGGGACTTTCGTGTTCGCCAGGCACGACGGCCTCGCGCCTAATTTGCACACCTTTGCTTTCAAGGCTCTCAGTTAACAAAAGTTTCGAAAGCGTTTGTCAAATAAGTTATGTTGATTAACGACAGGTCTAACGGTGACCCTAATGAGTCTTCACTAGATGCAATAGAGGAAGAAAGGCAGTTACAATGCTTCCACTTACAATTTCATTTCATTTCAGAGATCCAAAGAGTGAAACTTGTAACGAGCATTTTGGAAGGCACAGGCAGTAAGGAAAGTCTACGGAAATGGTAAGTGAGCACAGGTTGCGTGCTTCTTAAGAAGTGAGCGTGGGTTTCTTAGGCGCGAATGCACTTTTAAGCGTATATATGTATATAGAGAGATATATATGTATATAAGTACACTGGTAAAGCCGTACCCTCTGGCGACGAGCAGTCTCAGGGCATCTATGTGACCTTCAAAGGCTGCCCATAATGTGGGGGTCATTCCACCGTCATCGCGCGCGTTACAATCCTTTCTGGTGGCTTCCTTCAAGATCTCCAAGTTGCCATCCCTCGCGGCCCTTTTCCAATCAATTAACATTCCCTCGTTATTACAAACTCCACTCCACCTTCTTCCAACGCATACCGCTTGCTTATATCGAGTCCCCGGCAATTCAGCACGTGCATTCTGCCCACAATTGCAACAAGTGTGCGTGCAATTGCGCAGAATCGCACGAACGTTGGTCTATCAAGTCCATTGTTTTCTGTATCCACGTTTACTTTTTTCGATGTCGAACGCGCCTCAGTTTGAAATCATTTCTCAAGATGGATTGCTTTACTTCTACGAATTTCATGTTACCATTTCCCGGGGCTTACAGTGAACAAAGTTTTACTATCGGTGCTCGGTGAACTTGTGTCATTGTAAAAGGGAAATGAGAATATCAGGCGGTCTAGCGTCGTTGATAGTTGAAATGACCAGTTCCATAGTAACTTGCTATGAAACCGGTTGTTTTCCATTCTCTTCCGACAAGAGATACATGTTTCGTTGTTGACTAATTACAGCACCGTTTGCACTAATTGCATCTTCTTCTTTCAGTCAGTCTCGCGTCCCTAATTACGAGTTAAAGACAACGCGCGTGCTGTTGTTCGTGTCTCTTCCTTTAAGTGCTCTTTCTCCAATTAAAAGACGCATTACACAACTATCGGTTCTTTCCTTATAACTCGTTCCACTCTTTAATTTACCGATTCCCCGTGCAACTGTATTGCACTTACGCGAGATGTCGATGACGCGCATTCCCTGGAAAGCGGTAGTATCGCGCTGGTTACACACCGATTAGAGTGCGGTTAATCACCTCTCGATGTCGTACTACGTTGACAGAGCGTAGCTGCGCGCCGATAATTTATGAACATATGCGAATATCTCTGATCCCCGAGGATCGTTATTAAACGTTGGACAAACACGGCCCTTTTTATTTTCAACCCACCGGACGAATGCAGTTTCATTAGTCATTCTTGATTAATATTCTTTTGAAAAGAGTCGACATCGGCCCCACTCTCGATTGTATGTTCACGGCTCTCCGGCACCGGTTAATTTCTTAGGCGATGCGAGTCATTTAGCGTGAACAAGCCGTGACATTTTATACTCGCGCGGCACGGTATCGATTCTCCTTCAATGAAAGTACGAGTAGTTCGCGATAAGGTGAGAGAATATGAGGAATACGGGCGCTAAAGATGTCAGGGTAATACGGACTGCTTAGAATTCCCTTATGGGAAACACTCGCGTTAGCTAAACTTTTCATTTCAACACTAGACACGAACAATTTTGTTTAGTTTCGAATTTTACATTCATGTATGTTTCTAGGACGCGTTAGTTTTTATTTGTCAGTAGCGTGTTGACAATGCATGACTAATAATACGTGCAATACATGCCAACGGTGGCTGTAACTTTGTACCTCGACAATAGCCTAGGAGGAATGCGGCATTCTGCAGGCAGCGCGTTTACAATACTCGACTACACTTGAAACCTACGTATGCCTGACCCACCTATCATAAACACGAGCCCATCGTTGCGTTAGCTTTCTTTCATTCTCGGCGGCTGTCAAAGAATCGATTTTATCGAGAATGTTGATAGGCCACGTTTACCGGCTGCTGAATTTCACATGGTAAAACTGGGACGCGATATCAACGCGAGTTGGGAGTCGATTTTTAGAGGAAACGAGCGTGAAGCAACTGCGTGAGTCGATGTGCATGCATGTGCAACGGACCACCGGCAGACAACACATCCGAATCGAGAGCATTCAAGCCCTAGGGGCAAGAGTTCCGATCCCAGTGTCTCACTGGTGGGGAAAGTATTTGTTAGGGCAACGCGGATACATCCGTTTTGTTCGGAAGGCATATGTTGCTTTCGCAAAGCCCAATAAGGGAGTGTCATATGCCGAAACCATAGTTACAAGCCTATCAGGCACTAATTGTTTGGACGTTCACCGGAAAAGATAGCAAACTATACTGCAACTCGAATCTATAAAACAGGTTTTCATTATTAACTAAATTATAATTGAATGATAGAGAAATTTCGTAGAGAACTTGGAGAACCCTTCAGTTAACGGGTCGTAATTAAAATTTTGTCGAGTCTACTGCCGACGCTTAAGTCAAACACGCTCGGCAAGTCTAGTTGGTGGTCTGGCGGATAAATCATCCCAGCGACTAAAACGAAAGCAATACGAGTACGTAGTTCATGCATAAATTCCGCAGGCGGCACCCTCGTTGCACATGCAGTAGGTAAGGTGGTCTATGATCACATTTGCCCTGCCAGGTTGAAACGGCTAGGAATTCTACCTGGCGCTCCAGCCATTCCGCTTAATAGCACTCCACGCGTTACACCGCTTTAATTGATAACGCCGCGCGCTGAAACGTTTTGAATAATTATGATAAATAAATCGCGCACGCCCGCATCGTTCCTTCTAGTTTCCTCTTTGATTCATCGACAACGACTTAAACTTCCGAATTTTTAACTAGTAAATATTCTAATAAGTACACTCCCGAATTTGAGAGGAGACTGCTTTGAATTTCTTTCGATTTCCAACGAGTAACTCTGACTGCCGAGGATTTATCTTCGACGTATTGTATCGCGGTCACTTGAAAAGGCTTCAAAAGGGATCAAAAGGGATTAGGTGTAAAAATGAAAAGGGCAGGGTTGGGATCGCGGTATGCAGGAACCAATGGACTTGCGTTTCATTGCTTTGTGAGAGGGACAAAGTCTAGCATTGATGCAAGAACTCGGCGGTACGACATTTCTCCGCTTCCTGGAGGATCGGGCGAGGAAAGGGCGATCTCGAGTGCGCGGCCAGTCGGCTCCAAAAGGAGAAAGAGAAAAAGCGGGAGGTATGCGCGAAGTTAGTTGGCCGGGCAGGCAGAAAGGGAACTCACTTGTGAAACCGTTCGGAACTCATCCTAGCCGCGCTCCTCCTCTCTCTTCCTCCCTCCGACGAGAAGAGCGAGTGTTACCTCTGCCAGGAGATCATCCTCGTGCGTTACGCGAGCCGTCGCCAGCGGCGTGAAAGAATACGCGTGATTGAAAAAGTGCGAGGCACACAGACACAGGCATAGGCGGCACGGGATCCAAAGGAACCGCGTCTACCGAGTATGGCGTCCGCCGGTGAACTGTTCGCTCGCTCGGCGGCCAAGGTGTACCAAGTTACATGCACACATCGCCCTCAAACTCGTCCCGACTTTCTCGCACCCACACGCCAGCGCTCGCACCCGCTCGCACCCGCTCCTTCCTTCCACTCTTCGAACGCTTTGCCAGCCGCGCGCACTTTCCTACAACGTCGTACAATCCGTCCGCTCTGCGCTTCAAAGAACTCTTGCCGCCATCTGGCGTTGCCTGCCCCATTTACTTGGAGACCTTTTGTTACCTGCTCCATCGGCTATCCCTTTGTTCCTGCCGACTCTCTAATCCTCCGGTTATCCTTGCCTCCCACCGACCAGATGTCAGTGTTTTCCCAGTGTCCCAGTCGAAGCGCACTTAATGCGCAGTTGGTTTTTATGAGGGTACAACAATGTCAGGCATAGATTCATAGTGCAACAATGTCAGGCATAGATTTATAGGTTTTCCAAGTGTCTTTCTATTGATATGTCACAACAATTAGCATGCAAAGATTACATTGAGTCGACACTGTCCGATAACGATGTTTGCTCGAGTACGCTCGCTAATTACAACAACAGGTGTGTGCATCCAATACACCCCCGGCAACGTTTTCACGCGCGCACGTGATCGTCGGAGTATTGTCGCACGAGATACTCGCGAGACACACGCGTTTTCAGACGCAGTTGACGCACTAGGCGAATTCCACGAGAGTATCACACACAGAGAGAGTGGCGAGAATGATGCGCAGTGCGAAGGTTTCAGTTATTGCTTAGTTAGGAACCTTCGCTCTCAGAGAGTATTCGATCGGATTACGAATACATTTCCTGAAAGACCTAACTTTGATGACATTTATTGCCGGTTCTTCATAGTTAGTTATCTAGAGACGCAGATGCTATACATTTAACTAGGAGACAGATGCGGTGAGAAAATATGCCGTGCGATTTTCTTTCGTCGCTGAAAATAGAGATATACAATCTCGTGATAAAAGCTTTGTACAATATAGTCGAGATATAGAGATCCGTCGCATGGTAACGTACAGCTTTTTCTCTTTGAGAGCATAAAGAACAGCAAAATAGTTCATTTCCTTTCTGGTTTGTTCCCTGACAAACGATCGAGCGGAGTACGCGAGTAAATAACATAGAATTGACACAGCCTAGTTTCGAACAGTCTACAAATTCGTCTTTGAAAAGAGAAACAGATATTTTAACAGTTTTTGTTATATTCGTAATGTTAAAACGAAATAAGTTCGTGCTCACTGGAGAGAAGTTAACGAAAATAAACGCAAGTATGAAAATCCAACGATAGACTAAATTAATTGAAATCGTAATAGAAAGGCGTAGGAACTTATGAGAAGAGTGTATTAGAATAATTATCCTAGATGCATAGGGTCGAGATCTATCTACTTAGAGTATGAAATTGACATGAGACGTGTTATTTGCGAGTATCTCTTGCGCAGCAATGCCTCGTTAACTTTATTCTAATCACTGGCAACGTGCGCGATTGCCGATAAACGTAGCCGCGCATTTTTCGCGGCAGCATCTCAATGGTACGCACTTCCTCGATACTAACACGATCACAGTTCGATTATGTTTTTTCCGTTGACTGTTAATCAAAAAACGCCAGGCATGTAGTCGACACGAGTGTTGCGCACGCACGCACGCACGCACGCACGCACGTACACACTCGCTGCTTCGATGAACAATAAACGGAACAATGTTAAAGCTTGATTTACGTTTTCCGATAAGAGTTCAAGGCAAACCCTCCTCGCTTCTCTCTCTCTCTTTTTGCTTTCCCCACCCTCAGCCAGCTCCCTTTCATTTCTCTCTATTCGTGTGTACGCTTTTCGATTGCGGATGCTGTTACTGGCGCAGCACATTTTCTCGATACACTCTTCCTATTGGCCTCGAATATAATTGCTTTGTGCAACGGCGCAATACCCACGCCAAATAAAATCACTTTTGCTCCGCTTATTTCTTCACCGTGAAAGAGCCGATTTTATTAGTGATTCCCTTTGTGGAAACAATTATTGGAGGTATAAATGTAGATGCTGGATATTTCCAAGGGAAATGTCATAGGGAATAGTACGACAGTGATTGAGAAGCCTGGAGAGTTTTGTCAAATGAATCTCTGACTGCAGGAATGCATTAAAGTTTCACAGACTCGAGTTGAGTCTTGAAAGCGGAATAATGAAAATGAATAATATCGAATACGTCTAAACCGATTTTCCGCCGCTTCTCTTTTTCAGTCTGCCATCGTGTCGATCGAAATTTATTCCACGCCATTGCATCAATGGCATATAAAAATAGATTTGTACACACGCTCGAGTTGTCTTGCATAACAAAACAACCTGCAAATCACTTCTCTTTTTGTCGATTGTCTCATCGTCCCTGCCATTCTTGCCCTCCCCGTGTTACGCTTCCCTGTTTTTCCAACTTTTTACTTCTACCGCTTGCCGGAGAATCGATTTCGTCTGATTTCTTTGAACTTATTAGCGCGTGCTTATGCATTGTTTATGCCGCAAGATAGGCCGCGTTCATGCGTGCTTTGCCACATGACTTAACCGAGCAGGCAGACATTAGTTTACGTTGAACGAGTATGTTACAGTTTTGCAAACTGTTTTTCTAGCGAGGCAGTCCCGTGTAGGCTCACACGTTCCCATTCATTGTAAGTCCATTATTTCTGTCATAGTTCATTGCATTCTCCTCCCAAAATTCTTCGATAGTCATCATTTTACATGGATGAAGATTATTTAACTGTTTAACTTACGCAGAGCCTTCCAGCAATGGAATTCTTTGCTAATTAGTTTCTCGAATCCCTTGGATTCAATGAGCAATGAAAAATAAAGTTCATATTACTTTCCCTCGATACTGATTGTCTCATGATAGAACGCGCGTATGATTGACTTCTTACGAGTCAATGATTGCTTCTGCGAGCGAAATGTAGAAACGAGTAACGTTTACTTCGTGTAATAGAAGTGGCAAAAGTTCCCAACGTTTATATACATTTTCTACAGGTTTGAACTCTTCCAACTTTATATTACAGCTTGAGCATCTTGACGCGAGAGTTCTAGTAGATACATTCGGAAACTGCTAGCTCTTAATTACGAAACGAACTCTAACAATGAATTACTTGCTACAACCAATTCCATCCTTTTCACTTTGCATCGCGTGCAGGGAGTCTTACGAAAGTTGGTATGAAAAATCATTGATTTTTGAACTGATATCCTTTGGGATATCTCAGATTTCGCTTACCTCTTTCCAATCGTACCAAGGAACAATTGTAGTTTAACAATCATTAATCAACAGATTGGACACCTCTGTGCTTGCAGAGATTTACTCAGTCTATTAATGATAAATCCTTCGCTTCTTTTTACCCATCCTGCACTTCGTCCTCGTCTTCGTCTTGAAAACCAGTCCTTTCCTCTATCACCGCTATTGTCTCGATCTCTTCGACCACCTGATAATTTTGCCCGTCGTGGACCACATTGTCGTCACTGGAGCTCTCGACTTCGATCTCCGGCACGTTCTCCAATTCAGGCTCTTCGAGCAGTGCGTCTACTTCGGTTGGACCCTCGGATGAGAGCGCAGTCGCGTTTGCTTCTTCTACGTCGACGATGTGACTGTCGTCCGAGAGTTCCGTTCGACTTTCCTCGGTTTCGAGGGACGCCGCGGTGAAATACTTGTTTTGCACTTCGTGCGAACATGTCTCAATGACAGCCTGTGTGTTGAGGGAGTAACGGCTGCATTGAGACTCCTTCTGTTGCCTCTCGAAGGATTGCCGTTTGTTGTCGTCCGATCTCGAGTGATAAAGCTTTGGACGACGCAGCCTTCGCAGATTCTCACCGCTACTCGCCTTTGATCTCATCTCCATCTCGTCGAGCACGTAACGCGTACTGTCCATGCTAAAGCGGTCCATTGACATTTTCCTGCCCGCCAACAGACATGTTTGTGTGCAATATCTCGATAATTCGATTACTTTCTAGTTCGAATATTGATTCTTTATGTATCAAAGAAATCATTTGAACTCGAAAGTTTTCTAATAGATTTCGCAATGAATGATTTCTAAATGATTTTGTATGGAATTCGTGTTTATCTTATTACCTGTAGTCTAATCTGCGGAAGTCCGGACTTCTTCTGAACTCGAAGCTAGCCTTTCGCGGGCCCATCGTCTTCTCCGATCGGCGGTCGTGGTCAAAAGACATTTTGCAGAAACTCGGCGAGGAAATTTTCCGAAAGTCACGCGGCGGAGTTTTGACAAGCTCTTTTGAAGCGGCTGTGAGTTCCTCCAGCAACTTCAAGTCTATCGAGTTCCTCTTTCTCGGCACGAAATCGTCCGGATATCTGCTGTAAGCGCCTGAAACATATCGCGGGATGAGCCCATTTGCCTGGCCAGTCAAACACCATTTTCCAAGTAAATTCTCGCACTTTCAAATAGTTGAAGAGTGCTTTTGAATACCTGGTAACTTGGGCGAGAAACTGTGCGCTGTTGGAAGACGAGAGGCTTCGTCCGCTTCTTCGAGATCCTCGACTTTAGTTTGCCGAAGTAATTGATGGCGTCGCGCGGTGTCGGAACGATCCTTCACCTTCAAGGTGACAGGTCCTTTGTTCGGCAGGTGTAAGTCCATCGCCATCGATGCCTGACTGCCACCCATCTTCTGGTGCTCCAGGCTTTCCCTGCTCACCTGTTCAAATCACATTTAACAATTCCATCAATTTAATCATCCAATTACTGTTTCTCGCATAACTTGCATTTCTTGATACTTTCCAAGAATATTACCAACTTAGAGAACTTGGCATTTTCGTGGAAAGAATATAAAATATTCAATCTCGAGGTAATTAATTACCTGGTGAGGACTGTACGACGGATTATCCACCGAAAGTGCATGACGTTGTAATAATTCCGGATTTAAAAGTGCACAACCAGCATATTTGGGCGCCTTCTTCCGTGGCGACTTCTTGTCGACCAAGGTGGGAGCGCTCGGACTCTTCTTAATTGAATGTGCTATTTTCTTCTCTTGGAGATCCTTCGAGAACTGAAGGAATTCCGCCGTTAACTGCTTTCTCGATACCTCCTGAGTACCAGGACTGGGACTTCGATTAACCCTAAATAAACCCAATTGATGATCCCATTTGGTTGTTTGGCTTGACGTCGATCTTCGGTTTCGTTGATTGCGAACAGTTTTCGACAGCGTGGTAGATTGACTGAAGCGAAACCGCGCTGGCACGACTTTGGCAGCGCTGTCTCTTGCTTCGAATGTCATCACGCATGCCGCCACTACGATGAAACCTGTAATGATGTTTTAATACCTCGAATTTTACATTGACACGATATAATCATTCCATTTCTAACTCCCTTTGTGCGTTCTCATTTGAAAATCTTCCTTTATGATTTTCAGTTCATTCCTCTTTCATGAAATTTACATTCCGAATGAAAATATTCTTTTAACATTCAAATTTACACGTTTCCCGATTATTTGTGACTTTGATTCTATTTTGTTAATTTCTACAGTTCATTTCCTTTAACAATCGATGAAGTAAATGTACTGTTTCCCCTCCTTTTTAATACTCTCGCGAGATAGTATATTAAATTAATGATTATTATAAAGGAAAGATATATAATAAAAAAGAAGTGGAGTGTGGAAAGGGTACGGGAGTTTCTCTAGGCTATTGGCGGCATAGATAAACGTAAAGCCTCCATAGCTCAGGGGTTAGAGCACTGGTCTTGTAAACCAGGGGTCGAGAGTTCAAATCTCTCTGGGGGCAAATCTCTTTTTGCCTCGGATTCTTTTTTCCCGTGGGTGCGCACTGTTTTTATTTCTTGATTTTGGGTCGTCCCACTTTGCGGGCCCAGCGCTCTTATCGATTCAGCCCGAAAATATTAGCTCTTATCGCGGCACGCCGAGGAGATTTTCATGTTCCACTTCTCTTTCTCGGCCTTCCTCTCTCCCTCTCTCTCTCTCACTCCACTTCCCCAAGCATTATATCTCTGTCGCATGAAGCATGTTTCCTATCTCGTGCCGAGATTGCCTTTCTTAGCTTTTATACGCCGCCCATTGAACCTCGCATAAAAGTCAGACGAACGCTACTCGCTACATGTATTAAAGCATTATGCGTACAGCCATCTCGAAAACATTCACGGGATAACTGGCATAGTGAATTGCACTCGGCTAGTGCTATGTATCATAGAATGATAGGGCTGATAAAGTCGGGTGAGATCAGACGGCGAAATCTCGAAGAGCACAGTTCGCCAGGAATTTACGGCTATTTTAGATTTCGCTGGCTATAAACGTGGCGACCTCATTAAATTCAATGCGTCGCGGCTCCGATTGTATTGCTTGCGAGACCGGCGCGTTACAAGTCACGTAATAGCCTGTGATGACAATGATCTCACTGGCTGGAAGGCTGAATTTCTAAGAAAGTGGCATCGGTGCAAGCGAGTGTGTGTTAGCTTTACCTCCCACTCCCATGACGATCGGCGCGGCGTAGCTGAGATTCTTCAGATGAAACCTCGAAGAGTCGTTCTTCACTTTGACGGTGAGGTTGCCCTGAACTTCCTGCGCCTCCGACAGCTGATCTGCATAATATCCTAGCCAACATGCACAAACAAATGATGGAGCGTTTATCAGGGCGAAATTGGCTTGGTAGGGATCGCCCGCCCGCTGCAACATAGATTCATGTTCTGCCCCGCAGTGCTCTAATGCGATTATCATTCGCGTCGCATTAACTGACCCGATCTAATCGTTGTTAATGGGGAAGGAGAGCCCCATTAGCCTCACCATCAGTCAATTCTACCGAGCGAAATCAGTGACGGAGAGAATCATTGGATTTACACGTGAATCGCCTGCTGATTTAATGCCACTCCGCTCTCTCAAGCTGCTAAAAGCGTAGCGTTACTAATTCCTACTGATTAAATATTAATTCTTTAACTGGATCATTTTGTAAAACACCTGTTATTTCACCCGTGCGTTTCTGGTTTAATTATCCTCGGGACATTGAAGTTGAAGGAAATGTTTGTCCAGTGAAAGAATGAATAAAGAGAGAGTGAGTTTGGTCTACTCACCTATCGTCGCCATGCAAGCCCCTACAAGCATTAGCACCAGACCAATTCCAAGAGCAATGCAGGCGTGCCACAAGCATCGTGTCGTCACCTTCCCCCTCACCACCTGTTCGATTTAATTGCTCCCGTTAACAGTTAATAACCTGGACAATGGCCAGATCGGCTACCAGTACAACACACTATCGAATCCCGTGTAACCGAGTCATATGCCGCGCACGGACAAATTAATCACTTTGATACGCCGCTTCCTGCAGAGAGTCGGCGTCCGATATCTATTTCCAATTCATCCTCTAACCCTGTTTACAAAGTGCTTTAATTGCCGTTTCATCCACCGCCGAAATAAGCTGGTTCAAATGGACCAGTATTATTCTTGTAATAGTTTTCTCCACCTTTGGAGTATGAACTGGTAAAAACGAGAGATCTGCTACTTGTGGTTTTACTAGTTTCTAGTCTATTGTCAAACAGTTCTAGTTAGTCGTCTATGACTACACACTCAACCTGGAATAGACGCATGCTCGAACGTATAATTATCACTGGTTCTATTTACCGGTGTGCAGACAGTTCCAAGTGATTAAAGTTATATGCGAGGTCGAGTGAGTAAAACGTACGACTAGGCGACTATGCTCATCCGACACGAGTATCAGATGTTGGAGGCAATTACTTTTTGCCAAAAGTGAAAAGTTAATTGGAACTCGAACATAACCGTTCGAATGGTGCGTGTCGAATGTAGGAGGAAGGGAATAATTATAAGAATGAAATGATTCCCGGGAGAATAGGAGTGGTAGGAAAATGGATGTTGTATGCTGGAAAGTTAGAGTACAGCTGTTCCAGTTGGAACTTTCAATCTAATAAGTGAACACACCTTCGTACCACTAGGCAGTCGGTATTGCAACGAGGATAAGTTTTCAGAATGAAGATTTCTATATCTATAGATACCTGGACGTTCCAGTGGTCCCCTGGACCGCAACCTCTCCTCTGCGTTCCCTGCCAGTGGATGCTTCCTTGGGGCATTCTGTACTCCTAAACTTAAAACGATAGTGCAATTTTAATGCTACCCTACTATGCTAACAACGATGAATATTACCAAGCACAAGTTCGATAGTCTGCGCTTTGCTTCGAGAGCGAAGTTTCACAGCCACCAAACTGTTTAAACTGTAAAGCAATCGATAGATTGTACGCTGTCTCGATTTCATGATGAATGGCGGAATACCTTCTGAATTCCGTCGACCTGAATTTCGTATATTCGGAATTATCAGTTATTCGAACCTCTTCCTTCCAATTAATAAACTCGTCGAGGGTCACTTTATTCGGGAGACGCAAAGCAATATTTGACTGGCTTTAAAAAGAAGGAATGTAGTCGCGAGAGAAAAAAAGAGTAGTCGTGACATTCCTAATGATTTTTTCTCGAGTCGGTGGAAAGCTAAGCCGGCGAGAATATGGGGAAGCTGGGGCGTCCCTCAAGTTGTCATTAGCGTGTCGAAATCTCGAGTGAATTAGCTTATGTTCCACGAGTTCCCCCTCAAGTAGACTAAGCCTCAACGTCAGTCCACCGAGACCCTAAGCAGAATGAGTTCTGTTGCACCCGAGTATGACCTAATTGTGAACTACCCCATATTTGGTGGCAGCCTATTATTCCCTTCAACACGTACATGTCAATTCGTGAGCTATTTCGCGTCCAAGCGAATATTTCGACCTACATTAAATTCTTGTTTCAAATCCAAGCGGTATTGATGCGTAGATACACGACGCGGCACAACGACGCGAATAACCAGTGCATTACAATTAAATCGATGTAGCTCACTAAAACATTTCGAGCTCCCATTCATTCCAGAAGAAAGTTCAAATATCCAATCTGGAGTTTACAAGTTTCAGCTTTTTACGTGCTCGCAATGTAATTCAGCAGCATTTGAAGTTAAATGCAAATACTGCTTGAAAGCAGCGAAACTTCCCGCACACGTATAACTATGTAATTTGCATTGGATGTAGTTGGAACTTAAAAAGGAGTGGATTTGTTTCGTAGAGACAGACCACGTTTGCTATTAAACTTGTAAACTTGATGTAGTCTTGAACGAAATGTAGGCGAAGTCGGATATGTAAAATGTAGTACTGTAAAATTATCTTTTGCATCTCGCAAGATATCTCTGCTTTCAGAGATGTTGCGTATTATTCGTGCACTTGTTTCGTTCGTTCTCAAGTTTTCCCGGTGGTTCTGGTTGGCGCGAAGGAATTGAGCAATTCCTCGAGGCATCGATCCAAATCCTTAAGTTGGAGCTTTCGAGCGTAGTGCGATCCCTCCTTACAACTTCAAACTCGGCTACTTTCTTTGCACGGAGCTTACCGCGGGCTCTACCTTTCTTCTTGCTCAACTGGAGCTTCCGATAATGCAGCTTCTTCCCGACGGACCCCTCGGAAATATGTATGAGAGCGAGCGTTTCTAAGATCGAATATCTACAACCTGCCGCCGGATTTTGCTTTCGGCCCCCATTTTCCACTCCAAGTTAGGCCGGCCTTAAAATGAACCGAACCTCATTATGCCTCGCCAGTGGATTACATCGATTCCACTTTTCCTAAAGGGAACCTTTGTCAATCCTACCTGACTAGTCTTTAACCTAGATTACGGCCTGATTAATGTATGAATTAAACTAGAAGCTGCTACTACCAGTGAGTAGTAGGAGGCTCGACCCCGATACTCGATGAATACTGAAAAGGATGTCGCTTGATCTCGTTTCTTCAAATTAGTTTCCCCATTGAATACCGCTGGGGAATCTGATGTCAATTCCGAGTGAAACTTTACATCATTCTCCTCTTTCTCTTAACTCTACTTTTCCACAGTTTGATTATCCTCGCAGCCATACATTCCATTTCTCGTACCTTTGAGCAATGCGAATCCTTTGTGCTTTATTAATTAATTAGGCAGAATGAAAAAGTACATCCGAGCGAATTCATATTGAATTCGCGATTATCAGGCTTGGTATTTCACGGATCGGAGCTCGAAAGCTCGAATCAATGGTTCCTTCGAAAACAGAAACGGGAATTCCAGGGTGGCGTGTAATTCCGGTGATATCGCGGATTCATTATCGGCGGTATTGTTCGTCAGAGGAGAAGGCGGATCGGTCCCTTTTTTCCCCAATTAAATGGTCGACTCGAGTGAGGCGGGAAAGCGATCGCGGTAACAGTGACGCTCATTAGAGTGAGAAGTTGGCGCGCCGGTATCGCTGATTAAAATTTGACAGGGGGCCCGTATCAGGTAGCTTCGATAAATAATGGATCCGCTTCTCGATGCGGATGAGGCTGCGAGTTACCATAACGACCGGCCATTTTCCATCTGCATAACCGCCTACCCAGCACGGTGGCGGCGGCCTTGTTTAATCAAAAGCGAGGCGCGTACCGATTCCCGGATAAACGCTTCATCGGAATAATACAGGACCGCTGAAGAAGTCGTCCCCACAGTTTCAATCGCTGCTCTCGAGCGGGAATAACAAGTGGCGGTCGCTCGCTCGGCTCTTTCTCATGACTGCCGCCTTCTTTTAATGGGAGAAACAAGGCCATGCCAGTCCACATGCATCCCAACATCTCCGTCCCTTTGTCCCACGCTTTTTCGTTGACCGTACAAACGAAAGACGCACGCCTCCCTCTCTCTATCTCGAGGAAATCATTTCGAGAGTGATATTACACGCTTCCCTCGCACACTGCATCTGACAGTGATGCTGATGAAAATGTTAATGCACACTCTTCACCCTCGGCTTTACCGGATAACGGATGAAGAGCGATGTTGTTCCCCTATAATATGCAGCGTTAGCGGAAATATAGCTTTTTCTATTTCGTTATCTCGGCTTTTCCACTTAGCGGCGGAAGCGAGAAGTTTCCGCGGCTGTTCTCTCTGCCGGGAAATGGGAACATTTCGGTGGCAGATGTATTAAATTGTAAATAAGGACAGTATGAATATAACTTGGTATTCATTTGTGATTCGCCTTACCTTTTCCTTCTTTCGATATGATCTTCATAGCATCTTCTTCTTCCACCGGTCTTTTACTGATTACGCTTCACGCCAACACTACCTTGCCGCGCGTCCTTAATGATCGCATGCCTTTCAAAACTTGTTATCAATCCTGATTCCGAGAGAATACCCGACACACTCGCGGACACATTTAATCAATGCGAATGTACGAGCTAACGCGGTATCTTGTTCGCACTGGTACATTACAGTCGCTGGACTATCATTTACCATATGAGACAGACGTCTATCAATGGGAAACTGTGTGTCAGTGTGCTCCTTTCAAAGCTCGCCCTTTAAAGCCGCCTGCTAGTCATGCAGATCCATTTAATAAGCGTCTGATACTAGCAGCCTGCTAAAGTTAGTCCTGTTAATTACTTTAGACGCGCAGCATCCTCCTGATATCCCGCAGGACCTTTTTCATCGACAACTTCGGAAGTGAGACATTGTCCTCATTAATGAGAAAGTGGGCGTTTCAATTCTATTGGCTTCACGGCCTGGCTTTGTTGGCTTTTTCAAGACGCCACCTCCAACTTTTACAATTAGCTGGAGATTGGCCAAGTAATTAGGCTGGATAATTGATATCGGCTCTCAGTGTTTCGGAGAATGTCTCTCCGCCTTAGGCGGCTTATGTTTCAGCTTGGAGGATTGTTTCACCGGGAACGCCAGCTCGTGTTCTACAAAAGTGGACGAGCGACTCTTTTGTCCACTCTGCTCGGCCCAGTCGAGCATTGTCTCTCTCATTCGAAAGAACTCCATTGAAACCAGCTGATAATTTCATTGATAATTCATCGCCTTTTTACGAGCGAGACCACCACCCACGGAACCAATCTATTTCCACTACCAATTACTGCTTTTTCCCTCCTTCTTTCCGTATCCCCCCCAACTCGATTGGCCGGAGCTGTGATTATCATTCGCAAATTTGTTCGGTTATGCAAACTTTCGCATGCTCGTCTAGACTCGGCCGAGCGGAATTCTCGGCGCGTTCGGAATCATGTCCGGCTGAATTCCAATTCCTGATTTTCCGGGCATGCAACGTAATATGTCCTCGGACGCCCGAAGGCTTAGCCGGTGATTTACTGCAAAGTAAATTGGGCGGAATTTCCCTGGATTGCCGAATAATTGGCAAGGCATGTAATGCATTTGTCAGGAATAACGAATGACCTCCAATATTCTTCGGGGAATTACATCAGTGATTGATTGTCCTGCCCTGAAATCTTACTTGCCAATTTCGGCTACTTTCGTGATTTTAACATTTATTATTAGTTCCCTTTGCTGGGTAATTGGGAAAGCAACTATTTCCTTGATAAAGGATGTAGTTTTAATCGGAAGGAAGCCGATGATCAAAACGTCGAACAATACCTGATTCGTGGATATAAATCATCGTGGAGGGATTCTTCCTTTTATAGGGCACTACCTCACACTTTCTCAAAGCTTCTTCCCTGAACAGTCTCACGTGTTTCTGACAGGTCGGACTCATTCACCACATCGTCACGAGATTTCCTCCAGTCCGCCTTCAATTTGATTCGTATCCATCTTTATGAAAAATGAGAAATTAACCGAATTCCTCGGATATGAAATTATCAGTGGAAGTCCTATCTGTCTGGCGTCCCATTTATCAACTGCTCGTTTATCCTACATCTCCTTTAGAACGAGTCCATACATCCTTCATATAACCTTTCCCACAAGAGCCAACGATTCTTATCTACTTCTTTCTCCACGCACTTAAAATGATCTTCGGACGACACACGTCGATTCCACGATCCTCAATCCCTTCTCCGAGAGGGCTTCTTCACGTTAACTTGAAATCGATGGTAAACAAGGAGGATAATTTCAGGAGTGGAAAGAGTCACAGAGTACTTTCTCCAATTCGACGGAGTGTCTGAGGTGGAAGGTCGTATCCTTGAACCCTTTAAGGTCCTCCTTGAAGGAAGAGCGGCTGGAGAGCGATCATCTGGCTTGGGCTAGGTCCGCGCGATAATAAAGCAGGTCGTTCACTGGATCACGTTGAGCTCGAAGGTCGACTTGTTCTCTCTGGTGTCTGTGTTGTTGGATGGAGCGGAGATGCTGGTAGCAGCTCCCGAGCGTCAACTTGCTCTCGAGGATTGGCGTCGCTCTTCCACCGGTCTGGCACTAAATCACCGCGAGGATCGGGACTCGTGGCGAGAGAGAGACGACCCGCGATGCCGCTCGAGGGAGTGTCTCCTCGGGTCCAGCATCACCTGTTGGTATCGTATCCCGGTCACCGCTTATACGGGGTGGCAAGGAGAAAAGCTGGCGGGCTCAGGGCGCTTGCGTACACGCAGATCGATGTGTTATAGCGCGCGCTTTTCTCCGCGGATCCTGATGGGTGCTTCCCTCCTTCTCTAGCCGACGACCCGGTACAACCAGCCTCTACCTTCCTCCCCTCGCACCTCCCACCTCGCACCACCTCCCTTCGCTCTCCCTTCTCTCTTTCTCTCCCTTCCAGCCCCTCGCTCATCACTTATACACCGGATACTGCCCGGATCTTTCGCGCTATTCTCACTCCACTCCACCGAAATTTCCTTCCCATAATCGCCCGAACGAGAACCTAGTATAATGTCTCAAAGATAGTGGCTGCCTCGTATCGGATACTAATGGTACACTCTGGCCCAATTTTCACCTGATATTAATACGCTTCGTTGTACATCGTTCGTAGCGCGATACGATGACGGTGGAGTGTTTATTTTGTGTGTAATACTGATGGCAATCTTTCCCTGTAATCGGTTTTTGCATTTTGTAGCGCGGCGTGTTTAAAGTTTGGCAATTTTAGATTAATACTGAATGCTGACGGTTTTGAAGATGCGCTATCGGGCTAAAGAGTTATTTCGGAGAATTACTAGATGCCAGATACTCTTTTGTGTTAACAGGAGTCGTATTTCATGCTCGCGAGAGACGTCAGAGTCTCGGGTACAAGGCCTGCTTAGTTTTTGGTGGAGCGGCGACCGAGCGGAGAAAGATTCTTAAATATTTAGGCAGACAGAAGCCTCGAAAAATGACGGCGGTATATTATTCCAGTGCGGCGTAGCACGCATGACGCTCCGCCAGACATCGGGTTTCTCCCGCGAATAATTGGGACGTTCGATCCTCCCTCCTTGATTTCGACGTCTATACTCTTCATTTAAATCCTCCTCTTCCGCCTCCTCCGCCTCCTCTCCTTCATATACACGACGCCGAAGCCGCGAGATTTCGATACTCCGCTGGTCCAGTTGGGAGGGCGGGGAAAAATGCAAGCGGAAAATCGCTCGGCTTTCCATTGTGCGCCTCGCACTCTTCGGTTCTAGTCTTCTGGAAAAATTGGTACCCTTCAACCAAGGACGTAGGCGGATTTCAAGCCGCAGAAAGGGTCGATCGTTAAGCGGCATTCGAGTCGGCCTCTCAAAGCCACCCTCGTACTTTACAATGCCACGCGGTTCCTTTACAATTTCTATTTTCCATTTTTACCCTACGCCGCGCCAACCCATTCACTTTGTTTCTTCTTTTCCCCCGCGCTAGTCGAATCCGTTCGAAGCTACTCTGTCGCATCGGTTTCATAATTGTGTTATTGAATAATAATAATAATACAGTTCCTGCTCCAGTTTTAAAGACTGGATATAATTCTTCTTCCACGTAGAGATCCTGATTTATTAACCGAATGCCATTGGTATTCGTTGTGTTATAGGAAACTGTTTATTAGTGTAATGTATATCTCGTTTACTTAGACCAGCGCCTGCCTGTTTCAACCTGTTTCAACCTGTTTCAACCTGTTTATACCCTCGCGTGCGATGGGTGAAAAAAATTTTGAGCTAGGGCCCTGAAATTTATATCACTTCTTCCTTCATGCAAGGGGAGACTCCCCACCAAATTTCAGCCCCGGAAAATGTCGGGAAGTCCAAAAAATATGGGAAAACCAGCGAAAATTCGGAAAAAATCGAACTTTAAAGGCAGTTTTTTTAATGTTTTCGATAGAAATCCGGACTTTTTTCGACGGATTTCTTGTTTTCTATCCGTTTTCATGCATAAACAATCGATTCCTAAAGAAAAAACCCGAGTTCGGAGACCTTCGAAAAATCGTGAAAAATCTGAAGGGGTACCCCTTAAGAAAAATTTGCCGAAAAAGAATTTTTGAGCTAGGGCTCTGGAATTTTTATGGTATCTTCCTTGATGCAAAAAAACATTACCCACCAAATTTCAGCTCCGGGAAAGGTCGGGAAGTCCACCAAAAAAAATAAAAACCGTTAAAATTGAGCAAAAATGGACTTTTCTAGCTGGTTTTTCGACCCGTTCTCGTTGCAAATCCGGACTTTTTTTCACGGATTCTTTGTTCTCTATCCACCCTGATACGAAAACAATCAAAATATCCGGGGTTCGGCCGATTTTGAGAAACTTGAAAAAATTGAGCATTTTCGAGGGTCGAAAGTAGGTGAAAACCTAAACTTCGAGCTAGGGCTCTGAAATTTTTATGGTATCTTCCTAGATGCAAAAAAACATTGCCCACCAAATTTCAGTCCCGGAGAAGGTCAGGAAGTCCACCAAAAAAAATAAGGGCTAGGAGAGTTCTGATTCAAAGGCAAGTGAATCACCCTGCACAGCAGAAGCATTGAGTTGCGACGTGTGCGCATTGGCATTTCCATTTCCCGTAAGAATTTCATTCGGCCGCCTCTCGGAATCGTGGAAAGCTTAATGTCAGAGTGTGAAAAATTGAATTTCTCACAAAGGCCAGTTTCGAGGATCCTCGTAAGAGAAACCGATCGCTACCGGCGATAAGGATAAATGGTTATATGGAGTCCCATCGCAGAAAGAGAGACTTATACTCTGCGAGTCGAGTGGAGGATCGTTGCCAGCTTGGTGATCGATCTGTGCGCATTGATTCCGAGGATTTTCTTCTTAGTCCAACTCGACGGAGGATGGCCGACCTTCTTTCTAACGAGGAAATATCGACGGGAGAGTGTAACGTCGAAAGCCCCCACCAAATTCCACTCGCGGTGACCTATTAATTTCTATTAGACATTTATTGGAAGGTCAAGATATCCCCGTTACCGAGAGGAATACGCTCTTGTCACGACAGCTATCTCTAACCCTTTCATCACGACGGATAATACTTTCTTCTTTCATAAAACCAGCGTTTTTGAATAATAGCCTTTTCATTCTACGGGTGATTGTTAATGCGAGAGAAATTTCTCCGTTTTTAATATCCCCGCGAATGTCAAATGTATTTAAATTGGGAAAGCTTTCGAATCTCGTGTCACAAAAGGGGTGAACAAATGAAGGGAAATACTCCGTGCGCTTTCCAGTTGCTTTTGTAAATAATATTTATTAGATAATGTGTGCTTACGAGTATTAGGTAACAGAATGTACTCTAGGGTCCTTCATAGAAGGCGTACAAATCATTGTTCCAGCAATGTCTCCTAGGTTAACATAGATAAAATCGCCGTCGTTGTCATCGTCGTCTCACCCTCGACCTTCTGTCGACTCATGCGAGACTTCCGTGCGTCGAATCTCCCTTACACTCAAAATCGAATCTGTTTACGATGTCCCAAAGTCGGAACGCAACGAAATCTCGGGAACTTAAGAGGAATAAGAATAAGAATCCCTTTAACCACTTACAAGCCTAGAAATTCGGAAGAACTCTACCCAAACTACGATTCTAATCTGACGAATTTCGAATTGATAGTATCAAAAGAGGACTTTTGTCTAATTCAAAAGAAGCGTGTGAAGATGCTCGTTGGAAAATAATCAGGATGTCAGATTGGCGACTAGCGAGCGAGATGTATCGCGCGGAAGAAATCATTTTTCACCGGCGGATTGGCTGGCAGCGGAGTCCTTGCGCTTCGCAAAAAGAGACAGCCGCGATAAATCAGGCTGTCCGGCTTGGAGCGGCGAACACTCGTTGCTTCCAATCCAAATAAATCAGCGCGAGTGAGCGAGCGACATTGATTTGAAGGCCGGGGGCTCGAGTGAGGCCCCCTGGGCCGGCGAAACATCATTCGATTTTAGTGCTCGTCCGCCAAATGACCGAGTCAACGTGCAACGACACCGATTGGACGCGTGCTTGTCCGCGCCAGGGCCTCCCGCACACTTTTCCACACTCCGAAACCGAAGAGCCTAAAATTAGTCCTATGCAGACAGACTCGGAGGACTCTTCGCGCGCATTCTCTGCAACCCTACTTGCTGCATCCACTTGGCGTCCACCCACTTAAACACTTTTCCTTCTCCCCAAGCCACTCTCTCTCTTACTTTCTTTCTATCTCCACGCTGAATAACGTATCGCCTTTAAACGTTCTCTCGTGCTAAGTGCAACGCGGGGCGGACTCTCAAGATCGCGTGAGACCTCTCGAAAAATGCGGGCCGACGTCTCTTTTTAAAAAATTCGCGCCTCATTTATCCCCTGCTAGAGCCACTTCACCCGCCGCGGCTCACTTTTTCCACACGCGCATTCGCACTGACACCCACGCACATCTCCTTTCTCTCAGACGCTCACTCTTAGTACTCTCTCTTTCTATATATTATATAATATATATAATATATATAATATATAATTTATAGGTAATAGCAAGTAACTTATGTTAAGTCTCATGTGTCCCGACGCAGGCTTAAGTTCACTCGGCCACGCCAGGCTGAGTGTTACTTACGAACGCGCCTCCGTAACTTGATAGGATGTTGTTGTGTGCTGTGTCCTGTCGTATCTGTTAATGTAGTTTTGCGCAACAGTTCACTGTGCACGCGGCTCCGTCTTACGTGTGTGTGTGTCGGTAAATGTACTACGCGCGTAAATGTACTATGTTCCTTAGGTAGTAGGTATTCAAGAGGTGTCTCTCCCTCGTAGCGTTAATAATTAATTTTTATTAAAACTTTCTCTATATCATCTTAATTCTCATAGTCTCCAGCAGTGCTCGCCTATACACTTTCGCTTGCGACACTCGTTCTCGCTTACTTGCCGCTCGCTCCTTAAGGATCCTTCTTTTCTGCTCGCTCTCTTATAATACTTACTTCTTTACACTACCTTTTCTGTTTCTCTCTTTCTTTCTTTCTCTCTCTCTTTCTCTCTCTCTCTCACACTCGCGCTCACAAGTAGTTGCCGTGCCGTTTATTCGCTCGGTTGCTTTCATGATTTGGCTAGTCGAATTCATCTAAAGGATTTCTGCTTTACTCCCGCAAGAACGTCGGCCACCCTCTCTCTCTTTTGGCCGAGATGCTCGTCGAGGATCTCGAGACGATTTCCTCTTGAATCTTTAGTAACCTCGGAAACACGTGACTCCTCTCGTACGAAATTCAATCAATGTCACGAGTAATAATAAATCGGAGTAAAGTTAAAGTTGGAAAGACAGAATTCGTCTCGAGTGCCGGACGTCGGTGAAAAATCGAAGGAGGTTGGAGATGGATTTTCTCTGGTATTGTTGAGCATTCTCGTTTAATGCGAAATTAATGGTACAGAAAATCATTAACCAATTTTCGATGCAACTGGGGAAGGGAAGACTCACCTTTAGTATTGTGTGTCTGGTGCTGCCTTACTAAAAGGTGGTAGAAAGGAAAGGGTTGCCTTTATTACTCAAATCAATTGGACTCGCACCTTCGATTCCCCGGCCAACAGAGAGAAGTTCCGACTGACCATGTGAATGGTCGAATTCATAAAAGGTCCATTAGGTGTTTCAGTGAAAAGTCGCAGTCACGATGAGGCTGAAACGCCCGCAAGTGCCTTCGAGTTGTTTCGCTTGGAACCGCCTCGTTATTCTTATGTACACGTACCGCCCTCTTCCATCGCCACGATTACACATTGTCTTCTTCTTCTTCTATGTACATGCACGCGCGTCTTTTCCCGTCCTGTCACACTTTTGCCCGTTTTGTGCGTTTGGACATATGTCGGTTTTGTTCTCCCATTTCTCTAGGTTATAGGTAAGTTACAGTAATTACTTAATCTGAGTTTTTCTAGGCAGTTGAGTGTGTGTCCTCGTCGCGTGTTATTATACGGTATAAGGTTCTCTCGCTATGAACTCTCTCTCTCTCTCTCTCACACACGCTCTCATCTCCCCTTTCCCGCAAAGTCAACTGCCAAATTCACATTCCACGCAAGAATTCTACTATTCGAATGGCGCCAAAGTGAACATTGCTTTCATGGCGCCTTACAGTTCCGCACAAGTTTGCGCGTTCCAACAAAAACGACCTTACTTCTCGAGTAGTTCGTGAAACCGAATCTACATTCAACCAAGTGATAATTTCAATCCAAATATAATCTGATATATACTTTTTCTTTTAAATGTAACAGTTACAATATCGGCAACAACCGAAACGATCGTTTTTATTAAAACATCCAAACAATTCTAGCCATTTCTCGCAATCCCTTTGCTACACTTCTCTTTACAAGTATGTCTCGCTTCCCATCATTTCCGCACTTCACACTCACTCTTCCAAACACTCGAACTCTTCATACATGCTGAGAATGATTATCTAAAGGTTCCTCCTTGCGAGTTCTCTCGAAATACTTCCGCGTGTCGCGACGTGCGATTTCAAGAACGGTAGTCCATCATCTTCGCCTCTTGTCCCTTGTTTTTTTGACAAGGAACCGTCGCGACCCTACGAAACTAGAACGATAGAATTTACCTAGACACGAATGATGCCGTGAGTCATGGGAACGATACTCTGACGTGCGCCGAAATCACTTGGACCACAGTACAACTACACTCTGCGACTTCTCTTAACACAAATTACTCTAGATTACTTCCGAGACCATTGAAATACAAATGCGTATCACGGATTACTATTTATCGATCATTAGTTAACGTTACAACATCAGATTCAAATGCTCCGCTTAGCATTGCAGGGTGTAATTGAACTGGAATCATTTGTGAAAAGGGGAAACGTGGGGCAGCGGCTTTCACGGTGTTAGCCGCCGCCAGTATTTCGAGATCGATCTGATCGTATTGAGCAAAGAATGTATGTTATGTATGTATCGCGATCTCACTTGTCACACACCATAGTTAGAAGATTTATTACCCCGTACGAATTAGAAACCGTGAGTATCAATCCTATTGGTCTTTTACACTACGTGCTTGCATAGCTCGTCTGACTAGACAGCGCTGTAACTGTAATCTGCGTTTATTACACTGCTAGCGTTCCTTCCTCACGAAATTTCACGAGTTCTCAGGCGCATTGGATTCCCTCAGGGATAAGGATCGCCTTTTTAATGAGAATTTTGAAATCGTACAGGTCTACTCAACCCTGAGGGATTCAATGTGTTGTTGCATTACTACTCGCTGGATATCGATCGTAGCGACGATAATCGAACCTGTCCTGGGCAGCTAGTCTTTCTCTGCTGGCTTGTTTTTCCTCGGGGAAACGCGAGCGCATTTTCGGGGGCCGGGAGGAGAAGCTTCTACTCTCTTGCGCTTAAACACTCGTCGCTAAAAGTATGATTGGCCGTTCGCTCTCACGATATCGCAAATCCATCTGTTAAGTATGTACGCGTGCGTCTCGTCGAGCGAGCCCTTTTTATTCCCATATGCGTCCTGGAGACTCTAGAGCCTGTCGAGTCTCGAAAGCGAGGAGGATAAATGATACTGAAAAACCGGGTCGGCGGAAGAAAGGTCATCGCGCGATGCTTTGTCAGCGTTTGGTTATGGAAAGCAGCCTCTCGATTTCGTGTGTATATGCCTCATCGCCACGAGATTATTCACTATCGATAGATCGTAGAGTGGTGCTACGAGTCGTCGAAGGCGCCTTGGTTTCTTTTATGTATAATAATATAATATATAATATATATATAATATATATATGTATAGTTATTAACAATATTAATTACAGGTACCTAAAAATCTCTCGCACGCGTTCCTCACCTCAGAAAAAAGTAAGAAAAGTCGGAATATCATACAAGCTAGGACAGTCTACGCTAGTCTCGCTCTCTGCACTCTTAAGTCTCGCGCGGAACCTTGCCAAATTCAGAAAGCACTCTTTCTTTCCACGATTTCGCGAGAATACAGAGTTTCCTCCGAGCACTCTCCAGCGAGAGAAATGTTGTAATGGGCTGCGCACTGAAATGATTGGAATTGAGAATCTCGAGTGTCATTAACTGTCCGAATGCTTGAATTAATGTCACTCGATAAATTCAAACACGCGGACAATTCCTTTTTCACGCGCGCGGCACAGCGAAACAATGTGATTGGTTTGAAGGGTCCTCGAATCTTCCAAGTGGAGAGCAATAAATTTCAATTGGAAAATTGATTAAATCAAACGGCGAACAATTCTCCTCGGCATTTGCAGTCAAATACACGTATTATACTATGTTAACACGAGCTGATGACTTAATATCATCAAATATTCGAGGAGTTGAGAATCATGAAAAATTGCGGACTGCTCTCCACGGGTCAAGTGCTGAGAAACATTTCGCCGGGAAAGCAGCGTCGGCACGGCAATCGAAAACTTTCGAAAACAGTTTGCGAACTCGAGCGAGAGAGTTTCGAGGGAGAAAAAAAGAGGTGCGCTTTTCTGAATTCGGTGTGCGCTCCGCGCGAGTTTCGCCCTCGCACGGCTGTGTTCTGTGAAATACTTGGCGATGACTCGATGGTATACAATGTCACCATCGAAATAATTGCCACTCGGAACCAATCAAACGCGTTGCGAGAAAATGATCCTCTCTGTTATCGCATCTGTCATTCACTGATCGCTGAAACTCACAGCGTTCGCCTCTCTCATTTACGTATATACAATTCTTCCGGAGTAATAATTGATCCGATATCTCTCGAATTACTGTCATCTTTCCTATTACAGATACACAGTTGCTCGCTGATTATTCGGCCAGTTTGCAATACAACCGTAACAACTCACAGGGTTTTCCCCTCAATTCCAAATCTTACTTTATTCATATCCCACAAGCATTCTAAATAGATCCTGGCGAGAATTTCTCACCGGTAGAGCCGAACAACTAATTTAACAATGTCATTGTTACGGTGGCGTTTCAGCGGTCGAATAATTCCCGTAGCAACCGTACGTATTCCTCGCATCTGGACAATTTCCCTTGTTAAACAATTGCATGTGCCTCTGACGGTCTACTCGTAGGCTTGGATAATCCAAGTAGAATCTCTGGGGTCGATCGAGGACCGTTTGCGATCAAGTCTTCGTGAGATTCCTTGGAATTATAGCAAGCACGAGCCGCGGTCTCCTGTTCTGGTAATCGATATGTAAATATCTCCCGTGCATGCGTGGCTCCCCATCGGAACGAGTTTCGTCAACTAAAACCTTCCCGTTATTGCTACGTTTTCGGCTAAACTTTTAAAAAGGGTTGGCCAGTAGAGTGGGTCGGCAGTGTCGGTGGATCGTAATTATAAGGCTGCCAAGTGTTCATTGGATTCGCTTCTCTACATGCTCCTTACGGAATCGCTTAAAGATACGCGGCGCGATATAATTATCCTCGTTTCTCGCATGGAAACAGTAGCTTTTGAGTTGGCGTGTATGCACCGAGACAAGCAAAGCCCTCTAACTATCCCGAATAAGCTTCTGCTATTAACCCAAGTGTCCGTCCGCAAGTGTGGCTGGTTCGAGTCGCGTCGATTCGATTAGTAAGCGTAAAATGATTTGGCATCGAAACAATTGCACCTCGCATGCATAGAAGCTTAAGTTATAAATAGAGAGTCGGAGAGTGTGCAGCCTGGCAGACTTGGCTGTCATCAGTCGGCGATTGCGCTAGTCTAAGTAGCTCTTGTATTGTGTCTCTGTGCTTTGGCTTCTTAAGCAACGCGCGCCTTTATTTAAGAAATGCTCGGCACTACTTTCTGCGGAGAGCATGCGCTTGCTTGGATGCATCTCGTTAAGTCTTCTTGAATTCAGCGAAACTCGAGAAGGACGCTGAATCCAACAAGGTTTCTCGAGTCTGCATTGGAATACGTGTCTTAAATAATCTGTCATTGTAGGCTTTGGCCTCTGAAACTTCTGTCGAAGATTTTTTACGTCTAGGAGAAACGTCTTTCTCGTGGCACCGGAAGTATAGTAGAGTTCAAATGCAGATCTCGTACGTCTTATAAAACACGGCTGCGCCGAGAGGTCTCTCGTCGCGCAGGTCTTACATGACGAGGTAAAAACTACTTGTATTTTTATCCTGTGCCTCCGCGATCCTCGGAGTGAACGGGAGAGATCTCGTGTGAGGTGATGGAAGACGCTCTGACTGAATCATGCGAGTGTAGAAACCTCGGCCGATTTACACTTGAACCCTTATTGGTTTAACAATCGTGTGTCGCCCTTAGCTGTTATAAGAGAGTTATTCAAAGGTAGATGGATCGAAAAGTGTCGAATGCAATATCTCGTAAGTATTATACCAAGGGTTCTACTAAGCATATGTTTTGGCTCTCTCGATTGTCCTCATTCGCATGAGTTGTTGCTCGAAATATCTGTTACCGTGTATATGTGTGTGTGTGTCTGTCTGTCTGTCTGTGTGTTTCTTTTTTTATGATTTTCGCTTGGTTGGTACCCTTTTATTTCTCCTGTTCTCTCGGGAGTACTGTTTAAAATTGATTTCGGGTATAGCTAGCGCCGCCGTCGAATAGAAAACTGGCCGGCCGACCGGCCGGCGGAGCGGTTCTAATTGCCCCACTTACTGACTTCTTTTCCTAGCCTGGTAGAGCAATCCCTAGTCTAGAATCCTCGCGAGGAGCGATCCCGATAACAAAATTGCCGCTTCGCCCCTTTACGAGTGCATCTCGAGGACGTGAGTGTTCTCGGTCGGGTCGCAAACTCAATCTCCTCGATTATAACGCTCGAACCTTAACAACGAAATGTGGGTCAGCCTCGGCGATCCTGTCCTGGACCAAATGGAGCCGCTCTCCCGACTCCAAGGACGAAGGAACTCTTCTCGAGCGTTCCTTCGTACGCTTTCCTCTTCTTAAGAATGTCGACGCCAGTTGGGGTCTCGTGCGCGGCAAATGTCAGTTTCTTAGTGGATCCAGTCGGCAGCGCGTTTACGAGCTCTTGTAATTCCATGTGAGGTGTCGCATGTTCGGCGATCGCTCGAAATCTAGAAACACCGGTGGCGTCACCATCCCGAAAGAGGATCAAGACGCATTGTACACGCAGGCCGATTTCTCTGGCGGACTGAGCTTCTCTACTGGCAGTACAGCTGCTTTGTGCCACTCGTCCCTCACCTAGAATACATTCACTCATTAGTACAAAACATGACACTTCTGTCCAAAATAAATTCACTACTCTCTAGAAGCCCCTTTCTTAAGTCCTTTCTTGAATAACTTCAATTTTACCAGAGAACTTAGCTACTCTGACTACTAACTTAGATGACTTGGAATTTCTTTTCTTTATTTCGAGGACTTTGCAATTTGCCGGCGAAAGCGATCGCGTCGAGATTATTGGTGGGAAGGCAATGGAAGGGCTGCTGCGGCAAATAGAGTGGGCCAAGTATTTCATGTTTACAATTGAGCGTTCTACGGAGCTCGTAAAGGAAAGGGCTTAGCGAAAGTGTGCGTCTCGCGAGACCGTACCTGCTCGACTTTCCCGAAGACCCTCAGTAAGTTGAGGCCTGCCAGCTTTTTTATGTCCTCCTCCGTCCATGTTGGGTCTTCCAGTAGGGTGGCCAGCAGTTCAGGATACCTCGAAACATCTTCGAGCCCGGTAGGAGTACTAAAAACGATATCATTCCTTCGTAAAAATAGCCGATCGAACGAGCCCCGGCATCGCGTCCGCCCATTCAGAGAATAACTTGCAGTTTAGTATACCATTGAATTCGACCATCCGGAGAAAGCAATCGAGAAATTCCCGATAAAAATGAATGACACTGTAAGATTAGAATGGTTCTTCGTAATTTATATTAGCTCGATCTAATCAAAGTATTGCTCGAAACTTTGCCAAAGTGCAAGGGTTATCAGAATGAAGGTTATAACATTCGAGTGGAAAAATTATGCGAATTTTGGGCTTTTATAATTGGAATTCGTTGATTAACATTGGCTAATTGATGGTCGGGCAATTTCTCGGTGATTCTCTTTCACGGATTTCCTTGTATCCCTCTGAATGGACGATCCGCCAAAAAGGACTAAGGATAATTACAAATTTATCCCGTCGAAGCCCGCGCCTATGCCAACGTGATCGATTCCGGCCACCTTGCGAATGTGATTGATGTGCGCTGAAACAGCATGCTACATTAATAAACTGAATCGGGCCATGCATTCTCAATGCGAATGGCCCTGGCTGCCGCCGGATTAATTCGCTGCCGCGGTTCCGGAATGCTAGGGAAATGGTCGAATTTCGAGCTCATTCGTCCAGCGAAATTACAGCCGGAAATCCGGAACAAGTGTAAGAGCAATTTTTCGAGAACGCAAAATGAAGGCAGACACACACACGCACCAGTGAAAACAAACTGGTGCAAAAGGCGAGTTTCTATCTCGAAACAAATCTCGTGAATTTCACTTTTGAACCATTAACCTTTAAATGGAGATTTAGTGTTTGGAATTTAACGCGAGTGTTACTGTTTCTTGCTTAAAAGCCACAAGAGACATATTCATCACTACGGCAATTGAAAACGAACGTAAGCTCGCACTTTTCTTTCAAACTAGGACTTGGAATTGAAATTGGAAGGATATACGCGCGTGTCGAAGCTTTTTCCAAGTGTCCAGTTTTAAGGGACGCTGGCCACAGAGCCACTACTGTAAAGTAGAAATACAGCTCGGGCGGATGTGAGCCGCGTTGTTTTACAGCGTAAAACCCGATATCTTCTTGATAACGACTTCTACGTACCGATAACGTCCCTTATGGTGGCGGTGTTGTTGCACGTTATGAAGTACGTATAAAAGGGAACCATCGCCACCCCGCCGTTTTTTGCCTGCGAACAGATGCATTAATGTCAGAAGCGTACGCTTCACTCCCACCATCCAGGCAACAATATCCAGCGCGCACCACCAAGGAAATTCAATTGTCAAATTTTTTTTTAGATAAAACCGCCTGCGTTCTCGGTGGCTGGAATTCGATGGTGCTCGAGTTATAAAATCGGGCCGTTCATTACCTCGCTAGAGGCAGTTGAGAATTTCGTTATCCAGTTTTTCCTGTATTCTCGTCGCACTCGTGCATTTAATTGAAATATTTTCATTGCTTTATATTGCCTTCATAAAACGTTCCTCCTCCTCCTTTCTTTTTTGTTAATAATTATTTGTCATTCGTTCTTATTACGAGTTTATTTTAATAAGCTGGGTATCTGTAGAACGTATCTGGGTTCCTTTGAAATTTCGTAGATTCCAACTCTCTCGTGGAGGGAAACTCAGTTTTCCGGGTTCTTGGAAGATGCGTTCACCCTTAAGTACTCGACTCCGAGTGCATTTGAATGGGAATCTCCGCGAAAGTTTGCCACCGAGTGCAACAGTACGGCAGTCTGTTCGACGGTGTCATATATCAGAGGGTAACATGCCTTCTGATTGCGACGCACTTTAAGCGCTTTAATCCGCGGGCCGCGCGCAGTTGACGGGTGATATTAAAAAAGTTGCGATTTGCAATTGCGCGGTATATGAGGGCACATTGAAATTCGATGTTCGCTGGAGACTCGGCAAGGATCACTCTACTTTGCCGGGATCATCCGTTTACACCGGGCTTTTATGACCATACTTTTATGACGAACTGGTCAAAGTGATCGCTCAACTATCCTCAACCACCTTCCTGTTTATGGCCACTTTATGCTTCCCTCCCCATCCCAATAGAGATTCTCCCAACTGGACTCCCTCGAATTTCAATCCTCTTTCATTCCCATCTTTAATTATCATCCAAAGACCATGAAATCCCCTTGCTGTCCCATTAATTAAAATTAGAGACACTTTAAAAAGTACCTTTCCTATTTTACACTCGGCCAAAGTCGGAAGCGTGGACCGTTTCATTCTTATCGAGGGATCGCCAATCTCTCATTAGACGGTATAGCGCACTAAGATCGGAATCTCCCCGGAGAGAGAGAGAGAGAGAGCACTCACTATCAGCCAACGGATTAATCAAAGTCAAAGAGTCGGATCTAAAAATCGGAAGAAAGAAGCTACCAGTTGGCTATCGGGCGATACTTATCTATTTAGTAGGTCAGCGTCACTAGTGCTCGAACTGCGAGGGCCACGGCTGGGCCGTGCAGAGCGCACCATCCGAGTTTTATCAGTGGCCTTTTATCTCGGCATCCTATCGAAAACTAGTGAATGAGCCAATCGGAGGATGGACAATGGGGCTTACTCCGCAGCCCGATACCTGACCTGACTTACAATTAAACAGCGCGAGGTGGTCGAGAAGTTAATTGGGCCAGGGGTACCAGCTAGCGGTTAATAACATGTTAGTGGACGGAGCATCGTTCCGCAGCTTCCTGTAACTCATCCTCTTGTTGCTTCGTAATGATCGAGGCAAAGAGAGAGAGGAGAGGGCGGCAGCGGCGGCGAGTGAGAGTGAGGGAATGAGTGAGTGAGTACGAGAGAGAGAGAGCGAGAGAGAGAGTAGGAGAGTGCGGCTGTATTGATTGCTGGAGGCCCGGCCAAGCAAACAAGCAGCCAGCAGCGGCGTCTCAATCTTCCAGCCGAGTTTACTTCCTCTCCCTTCTGATTTTAATCTGCTACCCCAGCCGCCGCCGCCGCCGCCGCCGCCGCCGTCGCTGTATTCGGGCCAGTTGAACGAGCGCAGCTTGCCGCAGAGATCTGGATGCGGATATCTCCCTGCAAGCGCCCCCTCCTTTCTCCCCCCTCGGCGGCCGCCTAATGCCACTGCACACTGCGCGCGAGCACTCCTCTCCTAAACGAGCTTTCAGAATTTTTGCCCTTTCACGCGCTTCTCCTTACTCACCGATTCCGAATGGCAAGCTTCCTTTCTGGCCAATGCAAGGTGAAGGTGAGGAATGTTAATCTTCCCCTCGGATTAAACTCAATTTCATTCGCAGTAAATGCTAGCTTTATTATGCAGTGTTTGGTGCACGCATATGCGTCTGTGTAGGATTTCCTTTTGTCGACTGGGAGAAGGAGTGAATAGCGCGCGCGTCCATTCGGCTCCATTTGCGGCGGGTATTGATACCAGGCGCATTTAGCCGCCGCCGCCGCCGCCGCCTAGCATGCGGTGATTGGGGCTTAAAGCGCCGGCCACATTGTTCTCACCTCGAATTTAATCCGCGAGATTAGCTGGGCCACCAGCAGCAGCACCAGCACCACCACCCCTCTCCGAGGGAAACTCATCGTCATTTCGGCACGGGTGATTGGCAGTCGCTCGCGCCCCCGCCTCTTCAATGGGATTAAGTTTTAATCGAGCTTTGCGCATCGAACCACACTCGCGCTAAGTTGGAGCAAGACTCTCCTCTCGGTATAATTAACGAGAAATCAACCGGATGTTTCATTGTCTCACACCTGCCTCGCACTCGGCCTGTTGATTAATCATCGAGCTCGATATCCCTCGGAGATAATTCTAAGCGAGTTTAATTAAATTGTTTTTAGTTCTTGTATGTACAAGTTGAAACGATTGGAAATGATGTAGGAATTTTTGTGAATCCCTCAACAGCGAGGGATTAAATATAGGCAATCCTGTCAGCTCCTGTCGAGTCCCACGGGGACTCTCGCGTGCCAATGCTGTTTTTGAATTCGTTGCTCGATGCTTGGCTTCGGAGATGCATAATACTAGTGCGAGGTTCCTCGACTGGAAATGCAAGTTCAATACTCGCGAACACTCATAAATATCCGGACGGCGCGGCGGCGGGCGCGTCATTTCCGCGGATGCCGCCGCAAAAATTCGCCCCCCTGGTTTACGAGGGCATTCTAAAACAGCTCGTATATCCTTATTCGAGAACGAACTTCCAACGTCACATGAATCAGGCGTATCTGCTCCCCGGCACCTATGTATCGCGCTGCCCGATTTCATTCGGCCCTCCGCGTACAACGCTTCCCTTCTCTCTCTCTCCCTCTCTCTGTCATTGATCGCCAACACCAAATGGTAATCGGCCTCGCTGTATTATTACAGGCAAAACTCATTCTCTTTTCGTGCCCCTTGGCAGTTCGCAGCATTTCAATCCTGTATTTTGTGCTTCTTGGCATACCACTGCTCAAGTTTCTCATTTGCTACTTGCTAGTAGTTATTTAATAGAGAGAGCGATGAAAAGCTCACACTCCTCATTGCAAGATTCATTGTTATCGGTTGATGGTGGGAGAAATTGTGCCTAAATTCCATGAAGAATGACCTCTCCAAGTGAAATGAGATAGGGGAGGGTGGAGTGCGTACTCGGCGGATAACGCGAGTCAGTGAGAGGGTGAAATCGAATGGTATGCGGTCCGAGGGTTTTCGTTCCTCTAATTTCAAGTGGGCTCGAACGAGGCCCTCTGCTAGTTGCCCGCCAGAATTTCAGACTTTTTTCCCACACTTCTCCCGTTTATTCAAATAACTCTGGTTGCGTCGAACCGGCTTCCTATTGCACCGCGGTGGAAAAGCACTGCCGATACGTGCGGTTCCGTGGATGGGCTTTCCCGCTCCGCTATTCTCATCAAATCTCGCACTGGAACATACACACAGGCAGACAGAGAGAGCGAGAGAGAGCGAGTTTCACAGACACACAGGTTGCTTTCGGAGGGTTGTCAGCTCGGTGTTGCCACTCGTTCGTTCTCTGTCTCCAGGCTGGTCTTTCGCGTTCCATGCGACCCGGTTCCGCGGGAGCAGCGCGTGTTTGCTGACCTAAAACCAAATAATCTCGGAAAGCTGGCCAACGTTGGCCAGCGAGCGGGTGAGGGAGCGAGTTGTCGGGCCAGAAACTTTTCTGCATGCCACCGCCGCCGCCGCTTTACATTTTCCGCATCCGCGCCCGATCCTAGTTGGCCTTTCGCTCTCCGCATAATACTGCACAACCGCATATATGCACCGCACGCTCCATCCGGAATCCTGTTAGAAAGGGACCACGCTTTCCTTATTTTCCCTTCAGCCACCCTCTTCCACTTTAGTCATCATTGCCTTGGACTCGCTTCCGCTATACTCAAGCCAGAACATCACGCCCCCCAAGAGAACCAGTTTCCCTCCGATAAAGTTATTCAATACTGGTACGCGTGTCGTTCAGTATCGCGGGATATGTTTATTATTAAATTTCGAGCTCGAATATTATTCTCGCTGAGTTTATTCATCCCTACCGCTATAAGAGCAACCTTTGTCTCTGACCGATTTTAATGCGATTCACTCGACTGCGTAGAGATATCATCCGGGGAAATTATAGTCTTGAAAATATTGCAATATTTATTATTCATGCTGGGCGTTTCAAGAGTTACTGTGAAATTTAAAAGAAGGTGGAAGAACACGTTGTTCTTTTAGTTAGTTTATATTACAGGAGTTCTATTTAAAAAATGGCGATGTTAAAAGCTTTTAACTAAAAGGACAACGATAATTACAATGTTCTCTTAAATACGAGTCTCCACTTTCCGACTCTAGCTTTTCATACGTATCGTCGGCTTTCATGTGGCCGGGAATATTTCCCTTTTCCAGAGTTCTTGACTGATACCGCAGTATACGGGTTTCCCTCTGGTCTTTACCGAGTCTTTAGTGGGTGTACGATTGAGAGGACTCGCGTGCTTTGGCTATGTGCAGTTGGTACAACTTCACTCCGGCTGGAATAGGAAAGTGGAGAGTCCTGTTTTGGATTGCATTAGGGTTGGCTGCATCAAGCCGCCGCAGTCACACGACTCTGCTTGTATTGACATTCGAATGAACAAGTTTATGCTTGGGGATTAGCGGCGCACCATACGGGCCGTGTGAACTTTGCCTTTTCGACCGGCAGCAACACATTGTCACCGGGGATGCGTACAAAGTTCGGCCGGGCCGAATCCTCTCATTTTGATTGCGATCCAGTAATAGAATGAAGGATCGACAATCCTCTGCCATTTTCCATACTCAATGTCTATTACTGCTTTTGGCAGTCTCATGGGAAAATATATTTGTTACTCTGTTGATTCAGTTCGTCGATTTTCGTAGAGAAACTATCATTTGAATATTTGCTGATCTGTTTTATTTCTTTACTAGTCTGGCATTAGCCAGATAATGGAGTCATGTGCCAGGCATGAAATGCAACAAAATTCGAGGCCGAGCGTGCCGATCGAATTTCCATAAAATCGTGGCTTTTTCATGGCTCCGGCTGGTCCACCATACTCACCAGATTTTTGAGCACGTCGTCCGGCACGTTCCTCGTGGAATTGCAGAGCGCCCTGGCAGCACTGTGCGAGAAAATCACCGGTGCCCTCGTCGTCTGCAATGCCGCCCTCATCGTCCGCGTCGACACGTGCGAGAGGTCCACCAGCATCCCCAGTCTGTTCAGCTCTCTGACGACCGCCTAGAGAATAAAACAGAACATCCGACTATAACTTCTTTCGGGAGGACACTTTTTCCGCTTTCTGCTTCTCTAACTCTTGCTTCCGGCCAACTCTTAAGTTCTAACGCCGCTTTATCGAATTGTTTCGATTCAAGCGACCTGAAACGACAGCTTCTATCTCCACTCAAGATACAGTGGAGCATAGTGGCTCAAAATTTGGCAATTAGGGAACCCCCAACCCGGGTTAGGGCTTCCCGAGGATTTAGGTATAAGGAAAAGTATTATTGTAATACTTTTTGTAGATTTAATGAAAGTTTGCAGTGCTGGGAGTCCACGCACTTGTAACAAATCGGGCGGAATATAACTCGTCGGCGTTCTCTCTTGGTATTAGCTACTATCAGGAATTTTATTCGAGCGTCCCAAAGTTCTTCGTTCCTCTCTCTCTATTTTGCATTCGTTGCTGCTGCCAGCGGGCATTACAAAAATTACCAGGCATAACGGATGGCCTTGTCCTCTGGCCAGTGCAGGTTCTTTAATTAATAGAACGAAACGTAACTAGTACAACGTTCGCGTCTGCCTGGCGTTGCAACATGCCTTTTTCCCTCGTCTGGTGCTTGCACAACCACCAGTTTTTGCTCCTCTCGCGCGCAAAGTCGACGGCTCGCGCGAAAACGCAACACTGTATGTACGACTCACGAAAACGGAAGGGTTGCACGCCTAAACCGTGTCACCGTTGACAAACAACCACTTTTTGCGCGCGCACTCCGTGTTTTGCAGGTGCTCGTGCGCGCACCTCCAAAGGGAAATAAAAATTCTCCAGTGAGCCGCACTACACTCCCTGCTACACCGATTTCCCCCGGTTTTACGTGGGTTTTCAAGTTATGCCGATTAAACAGAAATGTCTTTCTCGCGCGTCTCATCCAGCTTTTTCCGGTAAACTGATATCCTAATATCCAACAAGGTTGCTTCTCTATTTAAACAATGAATTATCATCCGTGTTAAGTAACTTATTCTTTAAGGCTCCTCTGCTCAGAGCAAGTCAGTCATTCTTACTTAAGTACAATAATAAGAAGAAATCCGAGTGAAATCAGTAGCGTGCAAGAATTGCCAGGCAGTAGAGCGGTTAAGTCGCGGCCGGCAGTGGCCTGGTGCTAATTAATGCAGAGTATCGCGAACGCCAAGAGAAAGAGGGGGAAAAAGATGAGGGTGGCTGGGAGGAAGTGGGCCGAAGCCAGGAGAAGTCGTGAGGTAGAAACACGAGGGAAGCAAACAAGGCGGCGCGGCGCATGCAAGGCACCGGGAGAAAAGAAAAAGCGTTGCCTGCCAGGGCAGGGAAAGCTTGGTCCACGCTCTGTTCGAGCGTGGAAAGAGTAGCACGGCCAGGCTGGAGAAATTCCGGCTGAAAAATAGCAGGGAAAACGAAGAAAGGAGTTGCTATTTCGGCCAGGCAACATTAGTCGGCGGCTGCAAGCATGCGCGCTCTCTCTCTTTTTCTTTCTCGCTTGTTCGACGCTAGCTATCGGCGCCGATGCCGAAACGAAGGGAACGCAGCAAAACCTTCTACAATAGACCGCGTCTTTGTTTTCGCAATGCCGGCCCTTTAACAAGAACCTCCATGCTCTTCCAGCACACCCTCTCTTTCCCCCCACCTCGGAAGCCCTTCTTTCCTCTTTATTTCTCCCCTATCGAACAAGTCCGATTTACCAGCTCTCCGTGTCAGCACACATCGCGCTTCCCGGACCGGGCAGCAATCTGCTGACTTCGATCGACCAATATTCCGATGCGCACCTGCTACTTTGATTCTCTGATATACTACTCAACCGAGTAACATCAAAGTGCAGTGTGAGGTGCACTGTTTGCTCGGAGTCTTGGAAAAACTAATTTTCCGGTAGCAAGCTCGAGGAGTTGAAGGATCTCTTGTTTATACAGGACTATCTTTTGTCTGCTTTCCGCGAGGACATCGTGTTGGCAAATGTTATTCCATATCTTGCGGCCTTTAGGCTTTTTCCCCCGACACTTCTACTTCAAAGAGAACGTAATCTAAACACGGGAAAGATCCGAATGAAAATTGATTTGTTTTGTTGAATGTGTAGAGAAAGTCTGTCCATTCGCTTAGGTACGCAACTTGAATAACAAGGGCGTTTGTGTGGTAAGAGATGTTAATTGAGGATGTAAAATAAGGTCGTGTCAAAATTATGGTAATTAATACTGTTGCCGAGAGAATGAAATGGAAGGCGAGCGTGCGTCACCGACGGGATCTGCTCTAAATAAATGGATGAAACTCGCGAGCGAGGTTCACCGGTATTCGAAGTGAGAGCGCAATTCCTTTGCCCACTCGGTTTCCCCTCGTTACATTTACCCAGCGCTTTCACGAGATTCCTTCATTCACTTTCCTGCATTGGGAAGCGGCGCGGCGCGGCCGCGCATTTCCACTTGCGGCGAATAATTCATTGTGCAACGCGATCATCCACGAAAGGACTGAGAGAATTGATGACGATATTTTGTTTGGCCGTGCCCTTTTTGGAAGGCCGATATTTTATCATCAATCTAGCAGGGATGTATAGTTTTTGAATGGAGTGTACTTGTTGCACACACGCTCGCAGCTCCCTCCGCCTCGCTCAATGAATATCCCCCGGTGAAAAGGGATCGTCGCTCGGAAAAACTGATTTTTTCTGGAACACGGCAAATTGACGGTGAATGCGAGCGTTGGTCGCGCGATCTAAATCCTGGTATAACTAGCGCCAATGAAAGAGAGAGAGATGCAGAAAGTTCAACATGCATTTCCACCGAGTATTTAATTTTACAGAAAAGGCAAACCTGATCTTCTGTACTTAAATATTATAGTACTCTCATAAATATCGCAAAATTACTACAACTTATCTCCCCATGAGAATCTTTAAAGTGTTATCCCTTTAAAGCTTTGTAAGCCGAGCAGTTATAACAGATTCCCCGTTGAAATCGCTTACAATACCAGGATAAATATCTTTCGCCGAGGTTATAGATATAAATTGGCCAGGTTGGGTGGCTAGTTCAATTATTGCTTGATAGCAGCGGCAAGCAGTAAGAGGATTCCACGGGAGAATCGGCGCGGCGTGGCGCGGCGGCGAGCCGCTCGTGGAATGCCGAAATCATTTTCAATCTGGGTGATGGGGGGCGTCGCGCGGCGGCTAGCCGCAGACTCCTCAGATTAGTGGAATTTCGTAGTGAATCGTCTGGTAGCGCCGGCACAATAACAGTTTTGTCGGCCGGCTTGTTGTGTGTTGTGTGCTCGAATACAGAGACGTCGCCGGTGCGCCCGAACAATCGTGCCAGCCGGAGGGAAACGCGCCGCTCCCCGCTTCGACAAATACGCGCGCGCTCCTAGAGTGAGACTGAACGATGGATCACGAACACACGAACACAGACAGAAGAAAACAATGGCCGGGGCGAGAGAGGGTTAAAGGGCGAGTGGAATACGAAAAATGGAGAGGGTCGCGGAGGGCGAACAGGGTTGAGAAGAGATGGGAAGCAGGAAAGAGGAGATCGGTATCGAACACCCATAGGGAGAATAAAGCTTCGAGCGACACGGGATTCCGGTTACCAAAGTACTTGTTACTGTCAGTCGGAAATCACTATTATTTCCCAAGGAAGGAAACCACACTTGGAGAATAATGATCGTGTACGGATTCAAAGTGACAGTTGAGCCTTTGTATCTGACAACAGGAGTAATATTATTGGTATTGTTAATGCAGATAAATATTACGTCGATGACGATTTGTAAAAGCATGAAATTCAAGTGGAAACTGGGTCGTAATATAATTCTCGGCGGTCCGAAGGGTGGTTTGCTTGATGAATGGGGACGCGCGTCAGGATTGATCGGCTTCCCTTAATGGTTATTTTCTTTTGTTGTCAGCGGATAATACGATTATCCGCTAATGACGGCTATTTCGGCGCGCGGTGCGCGTCCACGAGCTTTTTTGCGCTCCTTTTCGCCTCTCCTCTTAGTCCTTCCGTCGCAGCCTGCAGCATCCGCCCTCCTCTCCTCTTCCTATACTTTAGTTTACTTTACTCCTGGCAGCAGTAATTATAGAGAGCGTTGTGTAAATTATGAGACACGACTGTTTAATGCCATCGTAACACACTTATCGCTAAGTACGTGCACGCAGGGAAAGCGGGCTTCCTGCTTTCCAAACACGCTCGACAACAAAATTTCCTGTCCGGTAACTTTTATCCCCATTCCCTCTCCCCTTTTTCCAAATCCTCTTACTCTTTCCGTGTGTTTATCGCGCACGAATAACTCCCGCTTTATTGCCGAGTGCCGTGAATGAAAAAGTAAAGCTTGCAGAGGGAATTTCGAGATTAGTAAAAGGAATAACAAGTGATGTAATTTCATTTGGTGGGATTTCAACAAAAACGTGGGGGGATGCGCAAAATTGAAGGTGGAGAATAGAGCGCTCACCTTTCCAAACTCACTGAGGCCCGGCGTCGTGTCCTGGGTACTGTTCGTCTCGCCAACAGAACAGACTGCCCTGCCAAGAAAATGTCTGTTAGAGTTTTCTCCTTTCCTTCCCAACACACATACACACATCCACAGACACACAAGCCGTGAAATTCAATCGACGGCCAACATTGGGTGTATAGTGCGCATGGGGCACACAGTCACGCATTCACAGAACAAGTATCCACACACACATACACACAGGCGCATCAGCAGGCTTTGCTTTTGTCTTCCAAATGTTCCAACGCTCAGTCGGCGATATTTCTCGCCTGCTCTCCTCAATCGGAACGCGTCACCGGCACGTTTTTCTTTGTGTTACGCTCGCCGAGTCTCGCTTTCATTTCCGTCCACTCATCCTTTCCACTTGGCCGGCTTCCGTTTAACAAATATTGATAATGTATGTCTGATAATGTATTCTATGATGATTCCATAGCATTTCAACGCGGTGACACAGAATTGTTTTTAGAATCGAGCGTGCAAAAACCCGGGTTCCGGGACCTTTGAGAAATTGGATATTTTCGATGGCCAAAAATATGGGGAAAAAGAAATTTTGAGCTGGGGTTCTGAAATTTATATCACATCTTCCTTGATGCAAGGGGAGCGTCCCCACCAAATTTCAGCCCCAGAAAATGTCGGGGCTCAATGTATATCTCGTTTACTTAGACCAGCGCCTGCCTGTTTCAACCTGTTTCAACCTGTTTCAACCTGTTTGTACCCTCGCGTGCGATGGGTGAAAAAAATTTTGAGCTAGGGCCCTGAAATTTATATCACTTCTTCCTTCATGTAAGGGGAGACTCCCCACCAAATTTCAGCCCCAGAAAATGTCGGGAAGTCCAAAAAATATGGGAAAACCAGCGAAAATTCCGAAAAAATCGAACTTTAAAGGCAGTTTTTTAAATGTTTTCGATAGAAATCCGGACTTTTTTCGACGGATTTCTTGTTTTCTATCCGTTTTCATTCATAAACAATCGATTCCTAAAGAAAAAACCCGAGTTCGGAGACCTTCGAAAAATCGTGAAAAATCTGAAGGGGTACCCCTTAAGAAAAATTTGCCGAAAAAAAAATTTGGAGCCAGGGCTTTGAAATTTTTATGGTACCTTCCTTGATGCAAAAAAACATTACCCACCAATTTTCAGCCCCGGGAAAGGTCGGGAAGTCCACAAAAAAAAATAAAAACCGTGAAAAATGAGCAAAAATGGACTTTTCTGGACGGTTTTTCGACCCGTTCTCGTTGCAAATCCGGACTTTTTTTCACGGATTCTTTGTTCTCTATCCACCCTGATACGAAAACAATCAAAATATCCCGGGTTCGGCCGATTTTGAGAAACTTGAAAAAACTGAGCATTTTCGAGGGTCGAGAATAGGTGAAAACCTAAAGTTTGAGCTAGGGCTCTGAAATTTATATCACTTCTTCCTTGACGCAAGGGCACATTCTCCACCAAATTGCAGTCCCGGGGAAGGTCGGGAAGTCCACAAAAAAAAATAAAAACCGTCAAAAAGAGGGGTAAGATGGCTAGCAGGTACATAGTCAGGGTAGTGAGGGTAGTGAGTAGCCGTTAATTGCCCAGGCAGGGTACCAAGTAGTGGAAAGCGAAAGAAGCGCGTGAGGGGCCCCTCACTTGGCTGGCACTGGTCTAATCGGTTGCCAGGAATTAGGGGGAAATAAGGGCAATAAAAGTTCTCTGTCAATCAGAAGATGCGATCGAAGCGCTCGAGCGATGGCAAAGATCCAAGGATGACTCGCGAGCCCTGGAAGCCGGAGAAAATTTAATCCTGGCGACGGGAAAGTGTGCCGATAATCTTTCTTCGCCGAGCGATTTTCGACACGGAACACGGCCACGCTCGACTGGAAGATTACCACGGGAAAGGTCGAGTACTTCTCGTCAAGCGGGGACTCGGAGAAAAATTCAATCGCGGCGACAATCTAGCCCTCCTACGGTTAACACGCTCGCAGCCGTGGCACACTGAGGCTCTCAGGGAAAAAAGAGTGCTTCCTTCGCTCCGGCAATGGCATTAGGCTCCACGGACACGTTCTACGCCAATTCGGATATCGTTGCAATAAACGCTCGTCTTTGCCAAAGACAATCTGAAATGGCACCTGACTGGCAACTCAAACGCGACCCGAAAACCAGGCCTTCCTACATCGAACCTCGCATGAAAGCTCTCTCATTGATTCTTCCTAAGTGAAAAAAGCATCGGATCATGCAATTCCACATTGAATTGTCTTTCGTTTGAAATGAATTAAAAAGGAATGCGAATTTAATGATATTAGAATGATAGCTATCTTGGCTCATTGTCACATTGTCCCATAGTGGAATTTTCCTAGAAACATGCCTATAACTACTGCTGAGAATATTGATTATCGAATTCGTGAAAATGGTTAGGAGGAGCCAATCTCGGTGGCGCGGCGCCCGCCGAGCAATTTTGCGGTCAAAACAATCCCGACTTAATCCAGCACCAATTTCACTTGGACCAGATCGTAATTCCAGTTCATCAGAATCCCCGGCAGCAGTCTGGCGAAAAGTGATCGATTTACGGTTGAATGCCAATAGAAAGCCGGCCTAACTAATAATTGAATATAGGTTGAGCGTGAATCGAGAGTAGCTGCCAGTGCCGCTCGCACTAAAACGAATCTAAAAAACCGATAGCGCGGATCAAGCTAAAACGTTTTATCAGTACTCCTGATTTGTGAGGCACAGCTACCCTGATATTTTAGGGTTTGAAGCTAATGGGGCTTAAATTTCGGCTTAATCTCCGTAAAGTAAGGCTTCGCAAACAATGGCAGCAATACCCGCCGCGTCGCCCCAACTCAAGCATTTCGATCCCGCGAAAATAATCAATGTTGCAATCAGAAACTTTCAAAGGAACTTCACTCATGACAATCCGAATAACACTTAACATTAGATACAACCGAATATTACAAAATAGTAATTTCAATTATACTAGAATACGAGAAATGTAAGATAAACTAATAAGAGTTGCTTGGGAATCGAAAGGATTGATTGTGAGTAGGAGGAGGATTTTAGGAGGCAGGGGTGGCGACATTGCGCGAGAGTAGATGAAGGGAAAAATATGTCGGGGATCCAAGAAGGAAGAGATTTGCTCGGGAAGCAGCGGCGGCGGCGCCACCTTCTCTTATTTATGGTCGTCGGTGCAGAGAGCGTCGCGGGACGTATAAAGCACGCACGTAGGATTGAAAACCCAGGGTGAACCAGGTCGCCGACCATTCTCGTATAATACTTCGGCCTTAAACCGACGCGCGTTACACACCCACGCAATGCCAGCGGCTAGTCCCATTGCAATTTACATTCGCCGAGCGAAGAAACCGCGGAATTCTTCTCGATTTAAATCCCATGCCAACCTGCAGTTCCACTGATTGTTCCGCTTTGACGAGTTCCCTTCGATGCCACAGCTTCATCTAGGTCGCCTTCTCAACCTAGTCGCAGGTTCATGCTTCCCAAGAATCCATATAAGTATTCGACATGAACGTTCACAGCTTTTTCAATCGGAATTCTCTTGATTATTTTTCTCCGATATCTTCTCCGGGTAAACGCACCGACGAACTAGATCAATGTTAGCTTTGCCAATGGCGAGTACCGCTTCGAAAGAGTTGCATGTAATTTGGATGGCGGGGGGCAGAGCAAAGTTGAAATTGGAATACTAATGAAAGAGTATTTTTGTCCGTGAATGTTGAGAGGGGCGCGCACGGAATGGAATGATATATTTTTGAGCCGGGCTACCAAGTGAATGTACATTTGTTAGGAGTTTCTTACGCGGCGGGAGCCTCGAAGAAAATACAAAATATTCTTTGGCCGAGTTAAGCTCGAACAAAGCTTCATTGGAAATTGAGGGGGTGCGCGAGGGAAGGATATCTATTTAGAGAGAAGCAGAACGGCAAGTACCGAGGGAGGGATAAAGCACGGCTTAAGGATAGATGTCTACCGGAGAAACTCGCCTTTACCTTGCTCGTTTCCACATTATTTCTCTACCAGTCTCGTTTTCTCTCTCCCTTCTCTTTCTATCAAGGAGAATATCACCCTCGTCCCACCGTCTCAAGAACTTTCAGCAAAGAAAATAATAAGTATCTTCGCTGTCTATAAATGTTCAAGCATGAACCTCCTCCCCGGAGAATGAACCGCAATGCGCGAGTTCTCCTTCGGAGAAGGTCACGGCATGCATAGAAAACGCACACGGCCACCGTGGAACCTCCAGCTCTGATAGGAATTGAACTTTCAATCTTTATGAGCAGCGAATTCACAGGTTCACTTGTCCCATAAATTTCGCCGCGTCTCCACAGAAATTTCAACATGATTCTCCGATTACTTTCGACATTACGTGACTTACTATGTAGTTACTTGGAATACTGATATTCCAGTTATCGTTGAATCCCAAGTTTACTAATGATTGATTTTTCAATTGTAAACTCGCCGGGAATTGAAGAACCGAGTTCTTTCTATTGGAAATATGAAAAAATCAGAGATTGAAAGAGAGATTTATTGACAAAGTTTGCAATAAAGGAGCTTGAAAATACGATAGCGACTAGCAGTGGCTGGCGTCACATTGGAAAACTCGAAAGCAGCCAATAGATCAAAGAAATCGCGCGGGATTGAACTCGCTCGAACGTCTTGGTCTTCGCCGGAGCGTTTGCATACTTTGCCTTTGCTAGCAGAGAAAGATTCATCCAGATTTTGCTAAAGAACGAAGAAGGAAAGGCTTGGTTGGAAAGTAGGCTACCGGTTTCTATGGATTGGGAGTGAGGCTGGGCGAGGGATTCCATGGTATTGCCGACTCTAAACAAAATCCACACTAGAAGAGTTCCGCTAAGAAGCAAGTGTACTCTCCGCCGAGCGAGTCTTTGAAATCGCCGAGACCAAGGAGATTTCGAACTACATACCATGCTTTCCCATTGGCCGTATCTTTCCTTCCTTCTCGCTTTACCTCCTGCTCAAGCCAATCGAGCGAACTATTGCTTTCCTTTAAGAGTGCATCGTGCATTCGAAGCCCGAATGTTACCGGAAACTAAAAACCCCACGCTGGTTTGCACAACGAATGGGCCGCGCTTTCGTCGGACGTTTAATCGCGATTGGAAGCTTCGAAAGGTTTCGAATGCCCCAATGAAACATTCGTCTCGATCACCCAAGCTCTGCTACGAAAGCTTTCCTATTGCCACTCTTAGCAACAGTAAATAGAGAAGAGAGTTTTCCCGCTCTATTCTTCGCCTCTTCCCCCTTTTCCTTTCCACTACCTTTCTTTTAATTTGGCCATTGTCAAAGCAATTTATAGCTAATAGAGAATATACTATCGCGTTCTCCCTCGGTGATTTCTCTAAAAAGTCAATATTAAACGCGCCAGGCTTTAGCAGGATTAACATAAACCACTGAATTTAATTAGAACACGAATGCCACATCATTGAAATAACGAAGCCCATTCCCTGACAAAGTATGGCAATCCTAAATTCCACGCTCTCTGTTCCATAGAGAACGTTTTCAGCAATGGAATTACTAACTACTATATCATTAACTCAGCTTCTCTGAATGCCTCGACTATTTAAGCATTATTTTCAAACTGCTGGCCCACTGTCGAGCCCGACAAAAGCCGACTCCCACTGTAAAAGACTATTCTACTCTTCCGCGAACAATCAGCTGATTCGAATCGGGCAGGTTGCGGCGCGCATTCGTCGGCTCTATGAAAAGTAGATCGTTAAAAAAGTGTGTTCTCGCTGGGAGAGCGGGAAGATGGTGCTTTTTCTCTTATTCGACCAGGCTCGCTTTCTCCCGGCGGCGCGGCGGCGGCCTCTTCGCAACTCTAACACGCCGAGCGGGCAGCTTCCAAGTTTTTATTGGAAAAGCGTTAGTTCCCTCGCTCCCTATGCATTTCACCAAGTTGAATAGGTCTGCTCGCTCGGTGAACAGGTGGAAGAAGGCGGAGGAGGGGGAGGAGGAGGTTGTGGGAGAGAAAGAGGGAGAAGAGGGAGCTTTGCAAATAATATCCGTACAATTTGCGGAACGAAGAGAAATATGGCCCACATAAATTCAATGGGCGAAAGGAGAAGCGTTCTGTGTGTGTGTGCGAAAGCCAGCCAGCTTGTTGTGTGTACTACGTGTAGGAGCCGGTGCGCTGCTTTCGTTTTTCTGCCTCGGACTATCGCTTTGTCTCTCGCTCGTTTTCGCCGCCGAGAGACCCGAAAGCAGCTCTCTTGCGCGCTCAGACTTTCTTACCGAGAAGTGTCCCCCGCAAGACTACTAGCTTTTTGCTGTCTCCTCTCTTGCCCAATTCTTGTTACACCCTCTCTCCTCCGCCGTCTTCATTTCGTGTCCGAAACCGCCTTCCTAACATTTTTTCCCACGGAAACACGTGGAAAGCTCGACTGGGTTTTTGCAAATTTTGTTAAAGAAATGCAGAGTTTATTCTGTGCATTAATCTTTCTTTGTAAGGCTGGTTTTCTCAGTATATTCTGTGCCAGCACTGACTCCCGTGAATTCAATCTGGGCTACATGTGTCCTACATACCTGCTGCGATTCAACAATCAATCAAATCACTGGTACACAACAACATCACACCCACACCGCGCCACCATGCGCGATCACCCAATTATCTGGCTATCTGCTACGACCAAGTACAGTGACGAGGATCGATTCGCAATTGTAGAATGAACCACCACCGTGCTAATTAGGAACTCTCCGAAATCCAAAACCACTGCTTTAGTATTCTCGCGGTGAATCCATTATCCGAGTAACTTTCGTCTCATTGTCTTCGGCGGGTAATCCACACCGAGAACCTTTCCCAGTCTGTTAAGACGATGTTCCGACAAGTCAACCAAATGTAACTAATCTGAATCTTTCCAAGTTGCTAAAGATGATGTCTTAAAATTACGATTCATTCATTTTTCTAGCATGTATGCGTTCACACAACAGGCATTCTGTCTGGCTGGCAATCGTCAAGGTTCATTAATCAGGCAGACTGGATTAGGTGGTGGGAGGTTCGAGTTTAAGGGAGCTCTCGTCGCGCTCACCGAAATCCCTTGGTCAGGTGGGATTTCGGGCGAGATCTACTCACCAGGAAGTGTCGCAGGCGTGTGTCAGGGTGAGGTATCGCGCGCCAAGGCCGTAAAATGTCCTCAGGACACCCAAGGAGTTCCCCAAGGAGTGGCCACCCTCGACCCCAATAAGGCTCGCGATTTTCCCCTCACGGTGCGCGTCGAGGAGACCTAAACACGCAGACAATCTTTCCTCACTTCCATTTCTTAGCAACTACTCTTTTATTCTATCTCTCAAACAATCAGACACCAGCTGTAAATGCACAAGGAAAAATCGTACAGTTAATTATTACATGCTCAACGCAATCATTGACGTTTGATAAATAAACGAACGCAGTTATTATTCCAATTTATTGAACAAGGCGTACAAATAATAATGAATTCGCTCATGATTAATTTGCTGTAATTGAAGCACACATTGACACGGGCAAATAATAACTTTGCCCACAGCCCTTTCCACTTCGTCAATGATTGCGCGTGGTTTCTTTTAGAGATCATTAATCGTAATTATTATGATAATTATTAATAAAGGGCAAAGGCAATTGGTGGTGGGTCACGCTTTGAATATCGCTGTGAAGAATGGAACGGCTCCAATTTGGTTTGGCGAGGAACGCGCGAATTAAGGGGAAGTCGCGCGGAATTGGAGAGGAGGCTGGTGATTAAATTCGTTGACGGGGGGCTCGCGTGCTAAAGATCAGTAGGATCGCCACGTAAAGTCTTGCCGGAGGGACATGAATTAAGAAATTGCTCGGCCGAACAACGAACGGCCAAGCTTCCCTCAGTGGAATATTCAAATCGGCCGAGGAATACATAAGTATGGCGAGTCCTTCGGAACTTAGCCTCTTCGGTTCGGCCACTCTGAATCATTCTCAGTTTCCAGCTGGCCTCCCAACTTTGTCCCAACTGTTCCTCTCTCTATGAATCGATCGACCACCCTTCTCCACGCTTCCTTTTTCTTTTTCGCATGGCTAATACTTGCGCAAAGTTAGCTAGTCTCGCCTCGGAATCACATTTTTCGATGGGATGAATAAAGTAACACTTTAGACGACCGCTGGAAACCTCGCGATTTACTGGAGTCATAGACTGCAATTTACGGCTCGGACCAATTAGCTCGTAAAGCTTGGGAAGCTCATATTCACAAGTCTGCCGGAATATAACTTTTCACCCTCATTTCCTAGCAGCTTGAAATATCAGGATGATTTTCACCTTGCGACAGCCTGACTTTTTAATTGACTTTATAATTCATACAGTTTCAATTGCAGTGGCGCATAATTTCTCACGATGCTCGTCATAATAATTTGAAAATGAATTCTTAGTCGCTTTCGCTCGTTCAGCTGCTAGCATGCGAAAGCTATTCTTTTCAGCCACATTTCGTCGACGCGGAAAATGTTTTCACCAATTTTTATGCGGGTTGCCCTCATGTCAAACTCGATAGACTGGCATTGCCGCCGAGCGTTATACGCATGAACAATTCGAAAAAACATGCTCGAAAAACGAAATCGGCCGACTCGACCGCCGCTTTACATCAATACGTTCTTCCCCCCGAAATCTGTCAGTCTGCTAGTCGAATAAGTATGCCATTGTTTTTCTACTGTATTTTCCCGTTGTTACCAGATTTATGAAGAATCTCATTCATTCTTTATTATTAATTATAAAACGTATATAAAGCAGAAGAACGTCATTGAACGCGTCTCCTATGGATTTCGGTTCTCTGGCTGTTCACTGATGTGTGATCCGTTCGAGCGAGTCGCATACGGCCATTGACCAATTAATCATACTTACTCCTACTTTTAGTAGTTAAGCCTATTCCCTTTGTTTCTCCGAGCTGACGCCGCTTTAGAATGAGAGAGGAGCATGGAGAGTGGCTCGGCTAATAAAGTGCCTCATTAATATTCTTCGCGCTTAAATAGAATATTACGTTACAGAGTGTAATTCCGCATTAGCTTTGTAAGGCAGCTTTCGTGTCCTAGCCAGTGGCGTGCCGGATTTTCACTGCAAAACCTTTTGCTCTTCATTCGCGCACGACACAAGGCTTTCCCCCTTTCGTCAAGCATCAGTCGAATCAAAATTCCACTCACTCTTCTTTCAATCTATGCTTAATGATTCCTCATGTAACTTCCACTATCTTTCACGGCTTGTACTATGAAAAAATCAAACTGAGTGAATTGGAAGAAGAAGTACACTTAAAATTATATGGCCGAATAAAATTCTGCAACTCCAAAAGGTAATCGTGATAAGTTGGACAGAAATCATACTGAAACTTTGTGTCCCTCGAAAGCTGTAAATCGGAAGTTAAAGCAGAGGCGAACAAAAACTCGGGGATATCAGAAATCGGGTGAAAAACGAGCGGCCAATACTTCAAGTGAGGGATGAAATCAGGCGATATTCCATTCGCGGCATTAATTATCTTTCGACCGTACGCTTTTGAAGTTCGCCTCATTCTGAGAGGATCCTCGACGTCGCGCTCAATTTAAGCGAGCAAATGTACGAGTATACTCGTCGAGGAAAGAGAGAAGATTGCATCGTGTCCTTTCAATCACGCCCGAGTAAATAAGTGCTTGACTCGAAGGGCTGAAAGAAAGAAAGAGAAAGAGTGAGAGAGGAGGAGGAGGAGGAGGTGAGAAGGGATCTAGGGAAATGCAGATAAAGCCCCGAAGGAGCAGAGAGGAGGCAGGAGGAGGCAGGAGGAAAGTCGAGTTCGTCCTTTCGCGACTCCGAAGCAAGCTCCTGTCGCCATTCCGGGACTTCCTGCGGCTTATGAAAATGGGTGACAGGCTTCTCGAGCCGGTTACTTGTCACCGAAACTCTCAGCAAACTCACTCCTGGCAAACCTTCTTCTTCCCTTCTTCCTCGCGTCAACATCATCCGCGTCGAAGCAACCCGGCACGCATAATTTGCCGTGATCCGAAAACTGCTGGAGTCACGCGCCCACATCTCCGTCCCGGCAAATGGATGTGTGTGCACGCGCGCGCGCGCGCTGGAAACGCGTTCCCGGAATGACACGGGTAATTTCCCGATGAAACCTGCCTGCTGCGTCCCGCTGCTCCTGGCACGTGTACTCCTGTGTTTGTGTACGTGTGCGGCCGGGATGCACTTCCGCTTCCGGCAAATGGAAGCAACGCGCGTGCCTCGCGAGCGCGCAATCGTCCTACCACGATACAAGCAATGAAGGGATTGGATATCAGTGTCTGCTTTGCCGATGTACTGCTCTCCCTCTCTCCCTCTCTCTCTCTGTGTTACATCTCCGCGCTTCCACTGGATTCCGGCCACGCAGCTATACCATTGTTACCAACGCGCATACCAAAGACTGATATGCGAGAAATGGAAACGGCATCACTGTAATAACTGAATCGAGCGTGACAAGTGCGCGAGAGTGAATGAAAACTAGCATTTGCTCAAATGAGGAGACAGAGAAGTCGAGAGCTAGTCTTTGAAGGTGTCATTCGAGATCTTTCCTCCTGACTTTTACCCGTCAAGATGCGAATATCCTAATGAATTCACTGTCGAGGAATGAACCGAGTAACAATACACATGGACTCGCTGCTTCCCAAGCGCTCACTGCGAAAAGCAAACTCCTTCTCCAAGCACTGCTTTGTACCACTTCTGCCATATCCATTGTTGCAATCTCGGAACGCGCGCGCGCGCGCGCGTCTCTCCGCTGATCTAATTACACTGTCTACAATTCGTACCAGCAGTGATTAAAACTTGACAATCGGATTTAGCCTCGACGACCTTCTTTAATCATTGTTTGGGAGCGCGTTTCCTCCAAACGCGGGAGAGCTGTTCGCCGCTAGGCTAAATCTAATACTTTATGGCCCAGCTACCGTCACGCTCTGTCATCAACAATTTCATTAATCCTGACTTCTCGCTGCTGCTCACTCGAGATTTCGCCTAACAAAATTGTTGGTTGGAACGATTAAGTTCCCGGGCTGGGCCAACTTAGTTGAAAACTCGCTGATTGAGGAGCAGCCATGACACCGCGAAGAGTGTCTTCCAAGCCACTTGATGTAATGCCGCATTATTCCTCCGAAACTTAATCAAACAATCAAATTTCCATAAATCAAATAAATCAAGACTCAGACATTCTCTATCAATTGAAAACTTTTCCTCTCTTAAATATATAATCGAAACAAAGACGAAATAAACTTCAAGCCTTTCTTTTACATTCAGACTCACTTCTTTCTCTTAGCAATAATTCCAATCCACTATACAGAAAGAATTTTAAGATGTTTTCCGGTAATAAGAAATGATTATTAGCGGAATTGCAGTAGACGTCGCGGATTAAAGGCCTTCCAACTAGCTCGAACGAGACGGTAATTAAAGGGGGGGTGGGTGGTTGGGAGAAGAACTTTTTCGAATGATCAATCTAATTCGCTGACGTCCAATTGGTCGGGCACGTAGTTTGAAAAAGTATACGAGATAATGGGTTCGCATGGAGGAACGATTTACAGAGGAAGAATTCTAACGCGGATCTCGACTATTTCGTTTCTCCGCCATAGATTACTTTCGAGCTCGTGCTCTTCGAGGACTGCAGTAATACATCTGTACTACCACTCACGAAGCAGTAGCAGCAGCAGCAGCAGCAGCAGGCCATGGCAAGAGCACGCTGCTCTCGTCCTCGGATTCTTTTCTCAGCGCTGTCAGAGGTTGCATCTTTTATTTCTGGCCATATCCTGAGGGAACTTTGTCTGATAAATATTGCCCCAGCCATTACGTATCCCTTGATCTTCTCTTTCGCAGCTGCAGCTCAACGCTGCCGGTTTCCCGTGCACTCAAATATGTAACTACGCGCGGTAACGTCTGCCACAGCGGCGCCGCGCCGCCACCACCACCACACTCCTGCCCTCTCTCTCTCTCTCACTCCTTCTCTCTCTTTCTCTACCAGCGAATCGCAACGCGTCACTTACATCTTTTATTTCGGCGTAATCCCTACGGAGATCTACTCTGAAAGCAGCCGAATTGCTAATGACCCCGTGCTCCGATTAACTTTCCTCTTTTTCCTTCTGTTAATACTTCCACCCGAGTAATTGGATTAATCTTGAATCAAGTAGTATTCGTAGATTTAGCCGGGAATTATTAGGACCAAGTGAGAAATATATGCCAATAAGGGATAATTGTATAAATGAAAATTCAGGCGGTCGAGATTCGTGAGAGCCGAGCCTGACAAGATTTAACTGGGATAAATTAGATTGACGCTTGAGTTTTGTAAATGGTTTTCAGTCCTCGCTATCTCCTACATTCGGCCAGCCAAGCTGAAATGTAATTAAAAGTGTGAAAGGGTGGCGAGAGAGTGCGCGGGGGGAGTGCCGGACTTACCCTTAACGGAGGTAACCAAGGTTAAATGTTGAGCATTCATCTCGGCGAGCCGTCGAATTACGTCGATCTGCTCCAAGGAAAGTTGTACTGCGTTTAGCTGAGCGGCGCCGCAGGGCACGTAGGCGGACCAAAACTGCAAATGAAAGGAACACCCACTCTTACTGCCTGAATCACGAAACCTTACCAAGAAGTGCGAAGGCACTGCTACGTGACAACATGGGAATACCTCTTTACCTTGCTCGAATTTTACGAGCGTTTCGAGGGCTTTTACGAGGCTAGCCTCGAGCACAGCGCATGCAAAATACGCCTCCGCCCTAAGGACGCCCAAGGTCATTAATGTTTCTTTATCTTTCTGAATACAGCAACCATGATATATCTTAATTCTTTCAATTAGTTACGAATTTGAATATCATTAACACAAATTCGACTAGGAATCCAACGAATTCCATTTTTACCAAAATTAATATTTTTATACCGCACCTTATATTGGTTCTTGCAGTTCCTTGTCTTAATTTATGCTACTAGATTAACGACAACCTAGATAAACTATCAAGATACAAATTGCAGGATACAGGATAAGAAAGTTTCAACGAGGGTTGAATATTCCGTGGTGTCATTCAATGAAAGATAAAGCCAGGCTGAATTATCAATATCGGAGTCGCGCTTCTTCGGTGCGCGTGCGGCTAAGTGGTTCACCCTCAATTGCAAGCCCCCGACACTATTATCCCCGGCCAAGTCTCGCCGCTGGCAAGTTTAATTAACGCGCCAGGCTGCCAGCCTTGGCAATTCCCGGCGTGACGCGCAGCCCACTTCTGTCGTGTTAAAGATCATTGCGCGAAAGCGCGTGCGATAATTAATCTGTTGATCCCCGTAAGCCGGCCTGATTACACTATGCGCCAACTCCCCTGGTGCAATGGTGGTAGAACGACGTCGGCGTCGGTGTCGGCGTCGGCGGGGAAAGGGCCGGGAGAGAGAGAGCCGAGGGGATGCAATTGTCGTGAGTCCGGTTTATCTTAGGTGACTAACTGGGTCACACTTAGAAACGGCGCTTTTGGGAATTGCAAGCCCGACGGCTGCGCTACACTTAAGGCACGTCCCCCTTTAAACTTCCGGCCGCCGGCCATTTCAGCTGATAGTAACGAAAGGTCATTAATGTCACGATTACCGCAAACTTTACTGGCAGTGATTCCCTCACTCTTTAGAGCAATGAACCAGATCAGAGCAATGATAGGGAAAAGTGTGTTATTTGTCATTTATTGACCACGATGAAATTGCACGCAACTTTTGACGCACCGTTCTAACAGATTGAAATAATCAATTGACGATATGTCCGATTAATTATGGAATACACGCTGGGAGGGATTTTCAGTGAAATTGTGGGAATGTCTGATGCGGTATTGACTGTTGCTGTCAAATATGTTCCAGTTATTGCTAAATAATTAGTTTAGTGATAGTAGGTAGATGGGTAATATCGAAGGGGAGTCGAGGTTCGGAAGTATGTACATCTTTCAGTGGAGAACGCGCGCAAGTAACTGATTTCAGAGTGATCTTGGGCACGAAATGCGACGAGTGAGAGGCTGAGAGCGAGAGAGAGAGAAAGAGAGAGGGCGAATTACGTAGACACAACCCTGAGTACTGATGGTCGCTACGGAATTTCGCAACGTTCCCCGTCGCTTTGAGGACCAGCGCTACCAATTACTTGGCGGTCTAATTACCCTCGAGTTCCTGCGCTGGCGTAAATATTGAATTTCGGTTCCAGTCTAACGCGATTGATATTCCATGGCTCTCGCGCGATATCCACTCGCGTTATCATATCAATTTCCCGATGATGGCTTCCATCCAACAGGATGGCTCCGCTGAAATTTACAACCAACAGCCAGACATCGAACGTCAGACTTGAGTTTCTCCGATACACCGCTCGTTACACGAAAATCGATCTAAAAACCGACGGGCAAAAAGTCGTACAAGCGTTTCGTCGAGTCTCGAGAATATTTTCAATATTTTTCGTAGGGCGCAAACAGGATTCTTCCAGATATGATTATCGAGAGGAAGTCCGCGATATTACTTGCAGGGTGTCGCGGCGATCGTTGAACCAAAGTGCAGGGGTTATGAGTTTAATTTATTCACCGGCCCCTATTAGCCGGGAACGAATACGCCAAGTGTGCAAACAGAAATAAACCGAGAGAGAGAGAGAGATAATCGATCCGTGCAATAGAGAAATTAAACTGGGTTAATGATAGGGCAAGTGGGGCGTATCGGGAGAGCGGCAGATAGGCTTATATCAAGATCATTATGCGTGGGCCAGTAATTGCACGCCAGGGCACATATTATTAATTCTTCCCTTAATTAATAAATTGTAATACCGGCCGAGTGGATGGCAAACATTGCCTCCGATAAGCTCAACAATAGCAGCCAACACTCGAGCCAAGATAACAATACCTCCAATACCACCAGTATCAAATACAACACTGCCATATATTCGTATTATCATAGCTTGTAAAAAAGATCTGCAATCGGCAAGTGTCAAAGTATTCGGAAGATCTGGGAAAAGCTTGGGAAGCTATGATAGGATCGATCTGCATGTAATGTCAGGTATGAAAGTACGTTGTCGCTGGCTATCGAGGTAGGAAGGTGGTGGTGGTGGTGGTGGTGGGTTTCGAGTCGAGCAGCAGCAATAGCGGCAGTAATAGCACTCTGACATCGGTTAACTGATCGAGTGAGTGTGTCCTGGCCATCTGGCCACCACCACCACCACCACCACCACCCGCTTCCACTTCCGCTCGCCTGCGATTTGTGACATCTCTATCTATGCCCGACACCTTTCTCTACAGCCAAGTGTTGGTGGCAATGCATTCTCGCACAGCGAAACGCGTCTCCCTCGCACACCCTGCCAATTGCGGTTAATAAGAGCACGCTGAGATAAAGCCGTCGAGGGTGGGAGGAGGAGAGGAGGAGCAGAGGAGGAGAGGAGCCGGGTACACGCGTGCGTTGTTCCAGAAAAAGACTAGATAACACTGTGACATCAGTGGATGGCAGCCCTTTTTCCCTCGAATGTTCTCGCTGCCCGAGATCCGTCGCTGACACTGCCAGCACCGCGATGAATGGAAAAATCCGAGATAATTCCACCTGAAAGCTTTTGAAGTACAAGTCAGACTAGATTGTCATTCCGAATTACAGTCTACGCCGCAGATCTCGAGGCATCGTTTGATTGAAATTAATATTTCTCTCCAATGTCATAGATGTAATGACACTGCCAATAGGCACGAGAATAAAGATTAAAATCGTGGAGAGGCTCGGTAGACTCTTTGAGAATCTCTTTAAGATTAATCAATACATCTTCAAGTGGTTCATCACTCGAGAGAATTCATCCCTGTTGCTATGTACAGGGTGAGTCACTTGCCTTTGAATCACCACCAAAAATTGGATATTTTCGATGGCCAAAAGTCCCCACCAAATTTCAGAATCAAAGCCACCCTCGTACTTTACAATGCCACGCGGTCCCTTTACAATTTCTATTTTCCATTTTTACCCTACGCCGCGTCAACCCATTCACTCTGTTTCTTCTTTTCCCCCGCGCTAGTCGAATCCGTTCGAAGCTACTCTGTCGCATCGGTTTAATAATTGTGTTATTGAATAATAATAATAATATAGTTCCTGCTCCAGTTTTAAAGACTGGATATAATTCTTCTTCCACGTAGAGATCCTGATTTATTAACCGAATGCTATTGGTATTCGTTGTGTTATAGGAAACTGTTTATTACTGTAATGTATATCTCGTTTACTTAGACCAGCGCCTGCCTGTTTCAACCTGTTTCAACCTGTTTCAACCTGTTTCAACCTGTTTATACCCTCGCGTGCGATGGGTGAAAAAAATTTTGAGCTAGGGCCCTGAAATTTATATCACTTCTTCCTTCATGCAAGGCGAGACTCCTCGCCAAATTTCAGCCCCGGAAAATGTCGGGAAGTCCAAAAAATATACGAAAAACCAGCGAAAATTCCGAAAAAATCGAACTTTAAATTGAGTTTTTTAGTGTTTTCGATAGAAATCCAGACTTTTTTCGACGGATTTCTTGTTTTCTATCCGTTTTCATTCATAAACAATCGATTCCTGAAGAAAAAGCCCAAGTTCGGGGACCTTCGAAAAATCGTGAAAAAATCTGAAGGGGTACCCCTTAAGAAAAATTTGCCGAAAAAATAATTTTGAGGTAGGGCTCTGAAATTTTTATGGTACCTTCCTCGATGCAAAAAAATATTACCCCCCAAATTTCAGCCCCGGGAAAGGTCGGGAAGTCCACCAAAAAAAATAAAAACCGTTAAAATTGAGCAAAAATGGACTTTTCTAGCTGGTTTTTCGACCCGTTCTCGTTGCAAATCCGGACTTTTTTTCACGGATTCTTTGTTCTCTATCCACCCTGATACGAAAACAATCAAAATATCCCGGGTTCGGCCGATTTTGAGAAACTTGAAAAAACTGAGCATTTTCGAGGGTCGAGAATAGGTGAAAACTTAAAGTTTGAGCTAGGGCTCTGAAATTTATATCACTTCTTCCTTGACGCAAGGGTACATTCTCCACCAAATTTCAACCCCGGGAAAGGTCGGGAAGTCCACGAAAAAAAATAAGGGCTAGGAGAGTTCTGATTCAAAGGCAAGTGAATCAGCCTGTACATACTTGTTAACGAGAAATCCCCCGAACTCTACAACGAGGTCGTCTTCGTCCTCGACTTCTAATTACTCGTTCAAGACTATTATTCGCGAAATTAGAATTAGTAACGGAGTGGGATTGAGATAAAGGGAGAAAGTCGAATTATGTAGGAGGTTCAGCAGGCGGGAATTATACGTGCGAAGATAGGTTGGTGGGAATAATGAAATTAGGGCTTTCGCGTAGCAAGTGGGTCAATTGAACGTTATGTGGCGCGTAATCGTTATTTCTGTCTAACGTGTGAGCGTTATAGTCTCCTTTTTCCCGGTGATTAATCCGATTTTCCGGTGGCTTGATGTATCAGGTGTGTGTGGGGATATGTCGATGGCAAGACGCGAGCGCTTCGATCCTACGTGTATCGTGTCTCTCGGGTTAATATTCTTAAAAAAAGGTACTTCACCCTAGATCCGTTTACACAGACGCACCTTCCCCTCCTCCTCCGTGGCTGCAGCAGCAGCAGCCGCCGCCACTTCATTGACTCGCCGAGTGGGAAGTCCTTTTTACGCGAGAGCGTCCTGCTAAATGCGATTATTCACGGCATAGCGAATTCCTTTATAAGAAGCTAGCAAGGGTCGCACGGCCACTTGCCTTCATCCACACGCGCTCATTGATACACCAGCTGTTTATGGAGCGTGCTGCGATACTCTCATCGACTGGGAACTCCACAGCCCGAGTCAATGTTCTCGAACACCAGATATACAAAATAGCATTCCTCTCACATTTTTAACATTCTACATTCACTCCTTTATAACTTTTCTTATACATAAATTAACATATACATGTTGTAATTTAATTTTTCTCTGTTTCCCGACTATGTCGAGTGAAAGAAATATTGCAAAGGTCAATTATCGAAGGGTGAATAAAACACCCTTGTATTTACACTTCGGCTTCGTGAGAAATCAATCGGCAGATTTCCGTATCAGTTACGAGGATTTTACGAGAGAGAGAGTTCGGGCGACGTTTACGGAATAATTCAGGATAGATTCTCGCAACAGTCGGGAAACGGCAGACGCATTAACAGAGGAGTAAAATAGTGCGGGAATCAACGAAGTTCAGCGGGCGGCCGAGTACTTGGCCGAAGATAAAAGCTCGCGCGGAGAATGCTGGCAGAAGCATGCGCTTGCGATGTGCTTGCGATGTGGAAGCTCGCGAGGAGAGGGCAGTAACCGGGAAAGGGGCCTCGGCCACGGATTCAGCTCGTTTACGAGAGCCTCTCTCTCTCTCTCTCTCTCGCTCTCTCCACTTCTTACAACTCCGAAAACTTTCCCGTGGATAATGTGGGCTTAAGCAAGTGCGCGTAATGAAAGATTGCGAACTGCTGCTGCGGCGAGATTGAACATTATCGGTCTGCTAACTTTCTCTAACGCAAATAGAGTTTTAGACTGCCATTCACCCCGGCTATAATGAGTTTGAGTTATGAAACATTACTTTCTTGCGCGCTCCTCGTCATCGTGATATGAAAGCCACGAGTACGAATGAAGATCTCGATATGTTACTCCAATCTAGCTTCTTCCAGTAAGTTAGAGATACTCTTCCAATGAAGAATCCTAGCAAAGGATGATGAATTACATTCGGGATGAACAGACTAAAGTCTGTAATTCGTGTTTGAAATAATAGTTCCTTCAATTGATCCGATCAACTAAGACCAGCCCTCTGAAACACTCATCTGTCCCTAGCTCGAGTCGAAAAAACGTTTGGCCCACTTCGGCGACAGTTGTTTTTCACTCTCGCGGAACACGCTTTACTCCACTTTCGATCAGGCTCTGCTATTATAAGAATAAACTCGGCGGCTGCCTTTCAAAACAACGATAGAGATCGAGAATAAGGAGCGGGGGAGTGATGTTCGGCGCGTTACTTCTCCGAACTGAGTGATTTGGGTTTGCGGGAGTTCGCGCTGACTTCTGGGACGAGCAGTGCTTGGGAATAAGTGGTGGCATTGGTGGAGCGCGCCGTTTGTTTACATTATTAATGTAATAACGGGAAGAAGGTGGTCATCGACACGGTGGGGCGGCTTGCTTGAGAATTGAAACTGAAGTCGAGGTTGGTTAGGAGGGCTGGCCTTTTTCCCTCGGCCTCTCTATCGCCCTGACCTTCCCCTCCGACCCTCCGACCCTCCGACCCTCCACTACATCTCTATCTCTCGGCCGGCTTGTAGGGGATGAGTGGAGTAACGCTGGAAATGGTTCCGCATCCAGTTTCCGAGCACTCTCCATTTTCTGGGCAAGCTTTTATCTGCCTGTAAGCACTGGGGAATGCCGAACTTCATCCGCTGAGATTCGCCCTCCTCTCTTTTTCCCTCTCCCGCTCTCTCTCTCTTTCTCTCTCGTAAAGCTTTTGCCCATCGGTCGAAAGTGGTCCGACACTTATGATTCTTGGAGAAAACCTCTTCGTAACGCATTCAGAGTCGGAGGGAAAATGAAATTAATCGTCAACTCCACTGGCGCTCGTCCTTTTCTCTCCTTCTCGCTCTCGCGAGAGTTAAACTTCTCCTGTTATTAAGGGCAGGTTTTAGTTTTGTGCTGTTTTCAAATGGAGCCACCGAACTTGTACCGCCTCCGATGAATCGAAGCAATCTGTTGACTGCACATTGAATTCCACCCACTAACGATCTGTATTTAATACGCGAACCCGTCCATGCGAAAAGAATATTTGATCGCGATAATTGGGCTGCCTGTCAATACGTCATGCTTCGCTGTTATTAATACTTCGTGCATTGTTCGACGGATATTGTGCCGCGTAGTTTATGCTATCATCGATTGGCCCCCCCGTTAACGCGCTCGCATCAATTTCAACAGGAACAGGAAGCAAAGTGTCTAATCGAATCGATTAAAATGAATACTTTGTAGAAAGTCGCCTCAGCCATTGTTTGCCAATTGCATCGAACTAGTTGGATTCTGCTGAAAATTCACTGCTAGAAAAAGAAATTTCGCAACTCTATCAGATGGAATTGTATTAATATTGCAATTTCTGTAGAAATTATTTTCGAGTCTTGCTTCTTTAAATTGATGATCGCTAGCAGAAAACCTCTTTATTCCGGTTTATCGGCGGAATGATAACGCATCGATGGCTGACTTTATAATCAGTGGGGAATTATTGATGAGTTGCGTCGAAATTCAGGTCACTTTAATTCGCGGAGCATCGTCCGCGCGGCTGCTCGGAACGAGTGAGATGGACGTCGACCGTTATTTCCTTTTCCAATGAAAATTCGGTACGCTCGTCCCTCTTTCTGGCCTCTCGCCGCGCCGCTCAGCTAGCCTGGGTAAATCCGGAGATGGGTGAGCACGGTGGTTTTACTTCGGATGTTTAATGAACCCATTCGTATTAATCAAATATATTTCGCCAGGAGCCCGTATCAATTCTCGCAATCCAAGCGAACCAGAAGCTACGTTTTCCCTAATCACAGAAATAGCCGGTCGATGTTCCATCCATGAACTCTCCATGTAACTCTTGAACCGATCATAGTTTGCGAGAACCGGCAATTATTGAATGGCCATTCCCACTATTTGTTAATCGATGGAAAATTGGTAGAATTTAGAATTAGAAGCATACGTCGCCCATCCGCTGGAATATCACCACCGATTTCCGCCGGTATTTCCCCAGTAATTGATAATATTTGCCGACAATTAATCCATTGATCCACGTGTTATCATGCTGATTACATTATTAGATCGTGCCAACTCCCCAGTGTAATCAATGGGAGCATCCGTGCTGCGGAGTCGTCCGGGAGACTGGTTTATCTTGCATTGAATAATTAGGTCAGCCGAGAAATAGAAGTTTTGAGTGTGTGTTGGCAGTATTATACTGTCGCGGCATTCCTGCTACATCTTATCTAACATTAATGCGCCAGAGATACCCGCTGGAGAATAAAGATCCCAATTCTCCTAGGTAATCGAGAAGAAAGTCTTAAATCCCACCGATTACGAAACATAATACTTCCACTATTCTCCCCGATTTCACTCTCAATTCACATCACTAATTAATTAACCATAAAAATCCCTCAGAGCGCAAGATTAGTTATCGTATTTCCGATTACTTTCGAATCAATCAATTTCCCAATTCATTTCGAACTAACTTTCATGGCGGGCTCTCAACTCCAAAATTCGACTGGCAGATCTATCATAGGGGGGAGAAATGTACGTTCGCCGGAAGCCTGATCCTTTCCTAGCCAGGCTGAATATGAAAAAAATCAGCGCACGTCTGCTTCGTTAAACGACGTGGTGGAGGCTCGCCCGCTCAAAATGGCCGGTTCACATGCGACAGCGAGTGGGGGTGCGGCTTGTGTCTGGTGTGACCTAATTATGAAGCTGGTATGTCGCGGTAGCTCGGCATGCACCGACTATAAATGGACAGGCCAGCAAGCCTGTAGTTGGCGCGCGCGCACGTACGAGCATGTGTGTGTGTGTGTGCGAGCGGCATCTCTCGGCTGGAGACCCTCTCGTAACACTGTGGGCCTACGGCCAATCCTGCAACCCCGCATCCCCATCCACGGCAGTGACTGCCCTCGCGAGATCATCGAAATTGATTGACATATCGGCAGCTGTCGCTACTTTCAAACGACTTTGTCCTTCTCCAGCGTGCGCGTCTGCCTGCCTGCCTGCCGAAAAATTCTAGCCTTAATTCCCTGGCGGAAAAGCGCTAACAAAAATCCCACCCACAACTATATCTCTACTTATCGCATAACACATTTCTCGCCACTCCTTGTTACAGTGTCAGGTATATTCTCTGATCGATTCGATATTAATATTCGCTTGCCAAATTAATGAATGCTCCGCCGTTATTTATTATTTGCCGAGAGAGAGCGAGAGGGAGACGTGGTATTCTCGTGTATTATGATTGAATGGAGTGCGGTCTTGATTGTATGCCATTGGAACATTAACATCTGGAACTCTGGCGCGCGACCTAACACGTACATGCCTAGTTTACAGTTAACTTGCAGCTAACCGAGCATTAGCATAGTAGCAGAGAGCGATTATCAATTGGAATCGTGCTCAACCGAGCTAACAAGTTCTGCGTCGGTGCTACGATAATCCCGCATGATTATTGGCTATATCGAAATTCAAAGTTTCCGCCTAAGCTCGCCCAATTCATCGGTGCTAAGGGGGCCGCCGTTAGAGAGCGGTTTCGCCCGCTTCCAACCAGCGCGCTATCACCTGCCCGCACTGAAGAGTGTTCAGGCGAACTTGTCCAAGTTTCCAATGCAACCGAATGCCGGCCGAATGCGTAATGAGTATGTACGTGGCTGCACTCGAGCCATTACCGTCGATCGACCATTATGATTAATTGCTCGCGAAGCATTACCACAGGAATATCAGCCAAGTATTATAGCCAGTGGAGAATCAAATCGCATTCGTATCTTACCGATTGACAGTTCATTCAGGAATATCCAATAATATTAACTCTCAAGAAACTCGACGCATCGAATTTATATTTCGAGCATTAGAACTCACTAATTTCACGAGTATTATTTAATGAATGCAATAGACATGGAAAACAAATTCAATTTTTAACCCTGGTATTTCTTGAATGTTGCAGATTGCCTGTGCCAAGTAGTTTATGAGGAATATCCCGGTGGGGTTGTTGCGAGGCAGCAAGCACGTTGGACATTTGGTAAGCTGGATATTGAACTAAGGTAGGGAAAGGGTTGGATGTGTTGGTGATTCAACGGCGGATGGTCCTGGATCGGCGTATTAGTAGTGCGATTGCCGTGGGCATGGCCGAACTAAGTGAATGGCTCTACCGAGGGCTTTGCTGATTATGGTGTCGCCATTGATCGAGATCGAAATTGGCTTGGCCCCTGTCACGAAACGCGCCCAGAGGACCATTAATATCCTCTACGGTTGTGTGCTCGCTCGCTCGCTCGCTCGCTCGCTCGGCCTCGGCGTCCTCCACCGTTGCGCTGGCCAGAGCCCTCGCAAATTCTACGCGTAACAGCCCGCGCTGTTAGACCCCCTGCTCGACACAACCTCCCCGCGACAATCGATTTACCAATTAGTTAATTAATTTGTGACCACCAAGGTCACGTTCTCCTCTCTCCTCGCGTTTACGCTTCGTTTCTTCCAGCCCTTTCCTACCAGCATTTACATCGCATGAATTAATCATTTAATTAAAAGCAACAGAATTATTAATAGGGCTTTGATGTCTTCTCATTTTTATAGCGTTGACTGTAACACATAAGGAGTTTATAAATGCGGGTTAAATGTTTGTTTTCTAAATAAGATGTGGTCTTTAAATCGAGTGAATCAAGAGAAATGTCTTTGTTCAGAATCGAACTGTAAATTCACAAGTTTGACAGACATCTGTCACCCTGTAATACTAAAAGCTCGAGGATATCACTTGACCGCGTAATAAAAATCTTGCCATCCATGGAAAGGAGGAGTACATTAAGCGCAATGAGAATCGCCGAGTTATGATTTAGCAGTGCTCTCCGCGAATTATCTGCTTAGCCACTTGAAGTATTCTGGCCTCAAGTAATTATGCCGGGGCAGAAAAGTTTTCCAAGGAAATGCGAGCGCCAGTGGACGAACTCTCGCTGGAGCAGTGAATGGCTTTCTCGAAGTAGCCACTCCTGCCTGTTCCATCCGAGAGTGAGGCCGAGACCGCACCGGATTCAAGCTTGCACAATGCGATTTCGTATTAACAATGTAAATTGTCTGCCGCCAACCTATTTGAGAGTTTCATTCTACACAGTAGAGAGGCGCGCGCGCGCGTGCGCGGTACACGCATCCCGAACGCGCGGCGCAGGAAACTTTTTATTTGACTTGCGCCAAGACGGATGTAAACAATTGGAGGATGAGGAGGAAGCCCGACAGTCGCGCATCGGGAAGAAGTCGAGAAGGAAAAGAAGAAGGTGGTACGAAGCGAAGGAAAGAAAGTGGTTACAATGCTAGTTGCCATCAGCGTGCAGAGTCTCTCACTTTTTTTCTTTCTCTCCTCGTCTTTCTTAGTATTCCATTCGAGAGGATTGAATTGGCTTGCCGCGAGACTCACCGCTGCACCGCTTCGTGTACCCAGCCGATAATGTACGCAGCTCGACTTTATAGTTAGGCACCAGTCAATTACATGGAGATGCAAAGTACATCGCCTTTTCCTCTCGACTGCCACGAATTCCACCTCGCGGAATTACTGCTCGTCGACTCGAGATCTTTATTTCTCATAAGACTCGCTTCGTCTCGCCTTCGGATGCCAAATTCAACTCACTTCCTCTCGTATTACCAACTTGTAATATGAACAGTATAATTCGCTGGATAATATTTAAAATTCAGTGGGAAAATCACTGATCATTCTTGAAAGTAACAATCGCCTCAACGTGCCCCACTGCAAATGGATTCGGGCGAGTGGCTATGGTTATTAAATTCCATGATGTTGATGAATGGAATTGTAGGGCATGAATTAATTTCTATTAAACGCTAAATGCTCGAGAGTAAATGCTCTCCTGCTATGCCGTGTCAAGCGCCCTGTAATCATTCAGAGTTAATAAAAGCGTAATTTAGGTAATACCACATACTAGCTTATTGCCATCGCCGTGATTTTATGTGTCCGTTCAATTGGCTAAAATAAACAGTGAATTATTGATAACGCGGTGCGCTGCTGAATAATTATCGGGGAGCGACTTCCCCTTTGGAGCGGTTGCGATTAGAGTGCCAATGAAAAGGTGGACCGACGTATAAATTGCTCGGAAATGATACTAATCAAAATATTAACATTACAGTTCCACTTCTAATTCCCAAAACTACGATCAACAAAGAATAATCAATATTTCACCATAAATTTCCAGGCGTGCATATAAAAACTTGCTATTCATTGAATTCGACTGAGGAGGTTCTTCGGTAAAGTTGCCAAGAGTCAGGAGTTTAGATCATCGAAAGCTCGTCAGGAGGAAGAGCGAGTGGCGGGTTGCAGGTGGCGCGTACGATCTCTGCACGAGTGATTTGGCCGCAAGTCCAAGCTGTCTCCTAGTATCTAACGGGTCGGGAGACTGGGAATCGCAGTCGCTCGAATCGGGAGTTAATTACTCGTCTTGGCAACGGGCAATCTGGTCTGTGTGCGATCGTGGGGACACAAAGCTTAATTGATAAGGTGGAGTGCGCGAACGGTGTCGGCGTGGCCGGTTACGAGGAACGAGGAAACGCACTTGGGAGTCGTGTTTCGGGCAAAGGGTGCACTGCACGCGAAGCTGAGAGATACTGGTCGACCTCGAGCGGCGGAGGAGGAAGGAGAGGATGAGGACGAGGACGAGGATGAGGACGGGCCACTTCCACTTGGTTATACTACAATGGCGCTGGTCCTTTCTTCCCCTCTCTCCCTTTTTCCTGCAAGCAGCAGCAGCACGCTTTATCCGCGGTCTATCGACTAATTGGAGATCTCAAAGAAGATCACCGCCAGCCATCTCCAGGATCGGATTAAAAACCGTCTCGTTACTGAGAGATCAAAGGAATCCATTTTCTGGCCCACTCCCCCCCACACCCCCCCGGCCGGCCCCGTCCTCCTCGGAAAATACTGGCGCCCACTACCACCCTACTATTACTGTTCCCTGTCGAACGCTTTTTCCTCCATCTCATCTGTTTCTCCCACTCTCCTTTCCTCCTCGCCTTTCCCGTCCGACTCGATCCCGCTTTTTACTAGTTCTAGTTCTATCTTTTATCGTCGCGCAGCCCTTTACGCCACAACTGTCGATTGAACTCGTTTGCCAATCGTCCGATAGGCTTTCGATAATATCGGCCGATGTGAAGACTACTCTTCTTCGTTTGGTAATGACTTATTTGCCAATTGTTGACTGGATTTAATTAGAGTCCCGTTTTAATAATGGAAGGAGATCGTTCTTCTGTGTTTGATAAAAGGCTGATCGACAAATCGCGTGTATCGAGGATTGAAAGGCGAGCGCGTGCGCCCGTTGGGAAAGGGTGGTCGGCCATGTTCGATATTATGGTAAGATTTACCTGTGCACCGACTTGACCCTCGCGTAATCTAGGAATGTCCGTGTGGCTCCAGTCTGATCTTGCCCAAGGGTCCACCCTGCCGAGATCGCTGCTCAGGTTCACCTCGCCGAGCTGATTGTGTACGAACTTTCTGACGTTCCAGGGCAAATCGTTGTGCCTGCGCGATAACCAAATGGAACGGAGTTAGGAAAGTCGTCGATTAGAATCGTAGACTGTTTAAAGTTTCATGTCGCGCGGTATTATGATCGAGTATTCAATATTATCTGTCTGTACGTTCGCGATAAGTTGGGCAACGATTTTATCTTTTGCAGACAGTTATGATCTGTAAAATATTGCGATATTTGTATCTTTTACTGTGAATGTCAAAAGTAACTTAGAAAATATTTGCAGGGAAAATAGCTAACAGTATTTATTCTTTAAAGTAGATTATTGACTCGCAAAAGAAATATCAGCTGAGGTAACATCTCTCGAATAATGTGAACTAGAAATCGTAAGGGGAGTAGATTGAAGATTACCCGTCGATCAGAGGCACTTCTGTGAGGATCCTCCTGATGACGTCCAGCCTCTGCTGGTGCGTAACAGGGGCGGATTGTAGAAGCAGCGGTAGACAGAGTCCTCCGAGGAGGAGAGCCGCGATCAGAAGCAAAATCGGCGCGAGGACACGGCATCTCTTGCGAGGTCCTTCGTCCCTGCGTTCCTTGCTGCTACCGCTGCTCGGCGAATCCTCGCATGGCGGTGGTAATCGCACTGTGCCATTGCACGGTGCTACGTCTGGCAGTTCTGTTAGGCACGTCGTCTGAAAATAGACAAATCTCCCATTAACACACCATTCTTCAGTCGATTTACATCTCTCTGAACAATTCATATTTGGCAACTCCCTCGGCACAGATTATTCGGGACGAGAAAACTGGGGCTGAATTTTAAAGCACAAGTTTTCTATTTCAAAGAAAGCGAGTGTACTTTAAAGGGCTTAAGATAACATAGAAAAAGCCTGTTGTGCGACTAGAAACAACTTGTATAGTTCGTCAGAGGGATAAAATAGAGTCGGCGAACTTTCCAGTCACGTCTGGTCGTGCATTCTATTTGCCTGGGTTCGATGAATTCAGCTCCTATAATATAAAGGCATACGTGATATATTTTGTGGGAGGGAGGAGGGTTCGGAAGGCGAGTACGAAGCACGCGTTTCTGACGGCATGATTTCATGCTGGAATAGTCACCCCGGCAAGCGAGCGAGCGAGCCCGCTACGCTTTCATTATGAGACTTTTAATCAGGTCAACCACATCTTGATTAATTAACCGAAAAAACGAATCGCTCGGGCGAGCGTGGGATTTCGCTGCATTGGCAGTTATAAAGTTGCCTTTCTCAATCGTTCCAGCGCCCTAATTAAATAATTACCCAGGCAAGCTTCGCCGAGGCTGGCGAGTGCTCAGTAATTATTATAATAGACTGCAAAATTAAACAATCAAAGGGAACTCTATTCTTACGAAAATCGATAACGGCCAACAATCAGCGGGCGGAGTTTACCCGGGCAATCTAGCCGGGCATATTCTCGCAGCTTGCATTTACACGTTATACTCTCATTACATAAGTGGATCCACTGCCACTGGGGAAATGAGCTTCTCCATTTGCAGGGGTGCAACTACGACAAAACGGCTTACCATTCACATCCGATTTGCATTGGTTATTGCGTGTGTGGCCTTCCCAAGTATTCAGGGAATGTTCGGAACATGGGAGTGAGCTCTTTCGGTCAGAGCTTAAAGCTGTAATGGTGACATGGTCGCGCAAAATCGAGAGACAGACAGGCGGGACGAGGAAAACTGGAGGAGAGGACGAACGTGGATAAGTGGATCGACAAAGTTGGTAAGCCGTGACCTTAACGAGCGCTTAACTATATGCGCGAAAAAAAGTGGATTAACGTGCATGCCCTCAGTGAGAGAGCGAGAGAGAGAGAGAGAGAGTGTGGGGTTTGTTCGTATCTGCAGATTCTCCATCACTCACACACAGTTGCACACATGCTCGCCGGCTCTGTTGCTCCCGTTCCTCTAACACGTTTTTCGCGGCGGTGGAAAAGTCTAGTAATTTCGGACGAGTTAACTGCGACGCACTGCAGATACTCTGTTGTTGAATTTTTCGTGAGATCGACCTTAATCGGCTGAGTGCTCTGCCATATACACCTCTATGTACACGTATCCAGGGCCCGATATACCAGATCAGCCCTGTATTTCCCGCTGAAGGAGTTGCATTTTTTTTTCTACTTTAATTCCTGCCCCACTCAATCCACCGCCACTCACATTCTCTTCCATCATAGCCGCTCGAAACTTTAAATTGCCTGTCCCATTGTTTAATTGTTTTTGCCTCGCTAATTATTCCTTCGCTTTAACGTTACATTATCGGCTGGAATTATTAATACACGCCTGTTACGCGACTCCCTTTGTTTCGATTCCATTAAACGCACTTGTTATTTGCACTCTATCGAGTTATTGTTGTTTTACATTTACGCTCCGCTATCCATATCTCGTTTATGAGAGTACACGTGTACCGCGGGTGTTTTTTTAAAGTTTGCATGGTGCGCGCGGTGAAGCTTCTCGATGGAGATGGGAAGTAGAAACCACCTTTGAATTTAGGTACATACTCATATTCTTCCCTTGCGCGCGATCGATCACCGATTGTTCAATCAAATTTCACAGTGGCAGTCGTTGAATGCTTTGACGTTATAAATCAATCAATTCGAAAATCGTCTAGGTCCGCCGATGAAAAAGCTGCACGACGTTGTTTTTATCACTCGAGTGGCTTTGAAATAGTGTATCTGGGACACACGCACGCGCGCGCCCGCGGATGCCCTCTCTCTCGTATATATATTTCGATCTCCGATTCGCGAGATAAACCAGATAGCTTTGTTCGAATTATTAGTTTCGCTTTTCACCCCTTTTCGGCAGGAATTCGCGGAGTTTTTGGCGGGCTTTGCATGTTCATCCAAATACACAAACTATGTAAGCTCTCGGGTGCGTTTTACTTTACGAGTGTAAGAAATAGGAATCCCTTTTCAAATTCGACATATGGGAAAACAATTCGTTTGTACCGAGCGATGCAGTGGAGTCTACCGATATTGAATCTCTTTGTTTCCCATCGGCCTTTCCAACAAGTTTATCCTGTGACCAGTTTTCCCAACTGTCAAAAGGTTCGTGGAGCAGCCGCCAGCAGGGCTTCGGCTTTTATTTAGATTCGGCGTCGAATTTAGATTCGATGATTCAGTGTTCGCGCGAGGACTCACCGGTAGCAAATAATATCGCGCGCGCTACGCACGTTGCTCTAGTTCAACGCGACAATTAAACTCTTCCGAAAACGCGACTACTGTAATTCCGCGCTATTGTGCAAAGATTAACGCGCGCCGGATTTGCAGCCGCATGCATTAAAGGCTACGCCCGCGGCTCGCTTAATGGCCGACGGAATTGCACGCACAAATTGCCGCTTCTTTCATGGTACGCGTCGCTGGTAATTCCGTGGGCAAGTTGTGCAGATACGTATAGTAAACTCGTGTCTAGTTCAGACACTCGCGAAAGGTCGAAGGAAATCGTCCAAGTTCCAGCCGGCTGTATCCCGCATTCCTCGCTTCACGGCTTTCTTCTGCCAACCTATGTACATCCATCCTATTTCCAGGCAGCATTTTTACCGGGGCTCTCTCATTGGCTCAAGCTAGAACCTTCCAACAGTTGACCTTCAAGAAAATAGGCAGGCTTTATTGAACCTTAAACTTCCCTTTATATTACATATTGAACCACATCTTTCATCGAGCCCTTATCTACTAATGGTTCCTGTGTAGCATACTATGTAATCTTTGAAGAGTTGACCTTCAAAGAACCAGACAGGCATTATTGAAGCTTAAACTTCGTCTTATATTACATATCGAACTTCATCTTTCATACAGCTCGTATCTTATATTGATTCTCAAAGGCTTCTTTATACTTGCAAATTTTATACGAATTATATTTGAATTTGCGTTGAAAGAGTAGTTTGTTTCTTAGTCTTTTGGAGTGAATGTTATTCTGTAGCTGTTTTGTAATACGAAGGGAAGTAACTGATCATTTTAGCCTGTCTTATCGGTCTTCAGTTCGAAAGCAATACAGCCTGGAATTCCTGGGCTATAGAGGTTTAATTAATTTATGAAGCTATCAGGCAGTGAGTAATGCAGGAGCACTTTGGCGGTGCAGTATCGCTGAAACAGATTATCTTAAGGACAATAGGAGATCGGAGAATCCGTTGCGATTGAAACAGCGCTCACGGAGGCTGGCTGGCTGGCTGCGCCGCGCCGGGTGATTCGAGTTTGGAACTTTCGAAGGTTTCCTGCTTCAGGCTTTCATTCATGCACGTCTTCCTTATCCTATTCGAATTCTAGGGGAGGCTGCTGGCTGGCTGGCTGGCTGGCTGGCCGGCCTGCTAGCTCACCCGCTCTGTTTCCTCGGCTTCCTCGTCGGCACAGAGCCACGCGTTAACTAGGAAACGAGATGAAACTTCGCCGACAGATATCCAACTCGCCCGTGGAATTCTCCATCCTCGAGTCGTGCGAGCTTTCGTCGGCTCCCTCCACAAACCTATCCCGGCTCTGACCGAGCTATTATTGTCGGATTTCGTCTCGAGTGCTCTTATCTTCCAACTAAACTAAAATCACCTCCACAAATTTCAACCGATTCACCTTTATATCGACCCTCCAACTACCTAGTATGTTTTCCGCGTCATTTTGGACGAGCAATCTTAGGAAAATCGTATGTTGCCATTTAATATGAAAGCCAGTTAGACGGCTATTGAAACGCTCGAGTTTAATACGATCGTGTCTACGAGGCCATCAAAGAACCTACGACTCGCTGCTACTCCTTCATTAAATCTAACGTGATTTCAGCGAGCAATAAAGCAAAATTTCGCGCGCCAACGCTGCCCCAGCACTGCTCCTCCCTCGGAAATTCGGCCTACCGACTAATGCGCAGTTAAGCGAGTTGGAGTGTAATAGCGCGGAGGCGTCTATCCTCGCGTGACTTAATATCCTGATTATACGAGGAATCGAGTTTCAAATGCCTGTTTCAAGGCAAACGTCGAGCTAGAATTTGTGACGGTGATAAGATCATTTCAGGGAATATTCGTCACCAGCTGAGACGAATGTGTAGACGAAGTAAGAACAGATTGGACACTTTAATTGTTCACCGAATAGCATTCGAGATGTTATTGGAAAGGTTATAAAATTCAAGAGTCCTCTACTATTTTTGCTCTTCGTATCTTGTTTACTAGCAGGAGAGGCGGGCATATGAAATTTCGCCCGGGGTACACAGAGAGAGATGCGCAAGAGCGGAATCCCTTATATGAATTTCATGGAATGGAATCGAGCACATAGCTTGCGGGATGTGTATTGCGTCGAATGAGTTTTTGTCCCTTTTCCACGGTGCTCCTCGAGCATTTCGAGCAGCTCCCACTTCTTCTTCCTATCAGCCACATTGGCTTGCGTTTGTGCGTGTCGCCGCGCGGCTCTGTTTCAACCAGGCAAAGTTACGAGCGGAGCATTTGCCGCGCGCGAGAACTTTAAGCCACGTTTCCTGATCGCACTTCCGGAATGTTTTGAACGCGATCCCTCGGTAATCGGCGCCGCCGGCCGACGAGTCAGGAGTTTTCCAGGATGTAGTTAAAAGTTGACCGATTTCGGTTTCCCTCCACGTAACGCTACTTAAGAGTTTACATTGAATTTGCTGGGTGTTCCGTTTCATGAAATTAAATGCGCGCGCGCGCGCGCGCTCAGTGAAAGAGAGCCTCAAGTAAATTGTACTGCGGAGAGAGTCAAGTATATTCTGGCTAATAGATAAACTTAAAGAGGATTAATTGAATGCTAAAACTGAAGTAGTATCTTTCATATTTTCCTATCAAATAAAAGTCTGTAAGTTCGTGCATGGTTGAAACATTTTATGAACAACTATCTTTTATTCCAAAGTTAGTCTCTCTTGGAATTCAGTCTTCTTGCCTGATATTTGTGGTATTTCGATAATTTCTTCCAGGCGAATGAACGACTGGCCAAAACTGCTTTCGAGGGATGTCGCGCAACCTCCGGGACGTTGGACGGTTTGTCCCGAGAAAAAGATTAATCCCTGCGAGTAAGTTATCGCTCGGCGAAACTTAACGCCGGAGCTCCGAGATCTCGGCCAATTTTTCACGGATCCGGAAGTTTCTTCAACCGGAAAATTCCCCGTTAGCTCTGCGATGCCAGCGGATTAACACGGACTGAGGCTAATTCCTGGTTAATTAATCTTTGCCGGAGTCCAGCCCACTCACTGCCCGCGATGTATCGAGGATTTAAGTAACAATAATTTAAAGACGCGCGTTAAAAATCCTGAAAAATCGCCAGTTCATTCGCCTTAATTATCCATTCCATTTACTTTGGGAAATCGATGCTAATTGGAAAATCCGTCGGCGGATGTTCGATTGGCGTGAAAAGCCAGTGAAAATTAGTCGAAGAACGCAACAGTTCCAATAACAATAATAAAAGAGCGACCATTAAAAATCCCCCCAAAAATCGCCAGATGTTTTCCCTTAATAATCTACTAGATTTCTATTGAAAAATCGATGGTAATTGGAAAATGCGCGGGCGGATGTCGAGGCGGCGTGAAAAGCCAGGGGAAATTATGCGAAGTGAGCGGCGACGGCCAGTTTCAGGTCGATCTTGAGTGGCGCGAGTAACTCGGCTGATCTTATTGGTGCGCCCGTATTTTCCTACAAAGGAAGCGGGTCAACGGAATACCTTTCCCAAGACGCCCGCTACTTATAATGGGACTAAGGACCCCGCAAGCCTGTTAAGAGCTGGCGAAAGCTTTCCACTTTGCTTGGCGAGCAGTGCTGTCTCCCATCACCTTACTGCTCTCTCTCTCGAGTACTACTTAAGGGCTGCATTTTTCACAGCATTTCTTCAATCGCACGAATTTCCAGTCAGCCGTCGCGCGTCTCCTTTAAGCCGCTCGCATAGAAATTAGCTTTTCTTCTTTAACCCTGCCCCGAGCATCCCATACAAATCATCTCAGTCATTCAATCTATTTATCACATTCATGTATTTCCTCGCTATTTCTGTAACAGTTTCTCTATATATATCGCCCTAATTCCTACATTGCATTATTATTATTACTATTATTATTACGAAAGGAAGCCACTTGTTTCCACTTCACATTAATCCATTGCTGACAAGAGCAGCTCTAAAATAAAACAGCCCACTAAATTAGATATTATTGTCGAACCCTCATTACTCTCTCTTCTGATAATTATTCAGCAGTTTAACAGATGAGCAGGCGATAATAAATTGCGGCAGGAATTCTCATTGATCTCGAGAGATATAGGGAGCATTATCAATTCTCCCTAAACTGTTGGTGCTAGAATGGAGAAAGTCGGCTAAAGCAGCTTAGTCTTGGGTTAGGCGGTCTGCTGGAGAAGGAATGAGCTTTCAGCCGGGCTTGGCGAATGGGGTGTATATCTGGCTAGGTGGGAAGGAGGTATGGGAATGGCGAGGAAGGGTGGCTTGAAAGCCGGGGCGAGCGGGGCCCAAGTATTGTCAAGTTTTCGTATAAATTTCTCGTCGACGTGAAGTCAAAGGGTGGGCTGGGTGGGCGCACAAAGCGCGTGAGCCTTGAGGGCTAAGAGAGGAGGAAAGGGTGCCTTAGCTCTGGCGCGCTCGCGCGTTCGTTCCTCTATGAGATAGCCCTAACCTAACTCTCCTTCGGCCAACTCCTTCCAGCTCAGCTAGCGGCGTACTCTTTATCCCTGTCGAGTGGCGCTCGCTTCTCTTAATTCCACGACGATTAACGGTCTACGCCACCGAGGAATTAGTCCTCTGCTTGTTTCCATAGAATCTTCCCTCTCTTTCTCGCTGGCACCCCTTCTTCGGTAGCTACGCCGCGCTGCGCCACCCTCCCTTTATTCTTGGCGACGTCTCGCTTCTTTTCTGGCTGGCAACCCTCTTCCTTCTCCCGGCTCTACGATCTCTCGCCCCTGAGATTCAGATGCCGAGGAGAAAAGAGTTCTTTGTCCGCCCTCCTGCTAATTCACGCGACACTCTCTGTGTCGCGGCAGGTGTTAGAAAGGGCCGGCGCTCCTTTGAGACATTGCTTTTAAGATCCCCGAACGATGCTCCGTCAAGGAACGTGTCTACCAAGCTGACATCTAATGAAGGCAATGCCAATTTTGTCTCGCTTAAATTAGGGATCCCGGCTGATTTATATGTTCCTGCCTTCTTTTAAGAAGGACGAAATCTATTCTCCAAGATCTCTGTTTTCCTAGTCTGCTCTCTCGATTAAAACGAATAATGGTACGATCTACATTGTTCTGGGTTTTATGATTGTTTTTGATAGAAGCGTGTCCCTGCTCGTGCCATATTTCATTTGAGTGGTCTTCCCATCGTGATGCATCGGACCAAGCAAATCTCTGCGGGCATGTTGACGAGGTTGCAATAATGTTTTCGATATTCGGGCGACAGGATTGCAGCGGATGTTGTTGCAGCGTGTCGACAGAGCGAGCGCACCCGGACGAATTGTGCTCAGCCGCGCGAGCTTTATTTTATGAGGCCTGGCGCAGCCTCGCCTCCCACCGTGTTTGCCACTGCCTGTTTTACGTTAATTAGTTTAGCTAACCGCGGCCCGCGCCTCGCATTCGCCGATCCCCGGGCGGACATGCCACCGAGCACCAACACCGCCATCATTTCCCGGATCCTGAACAATGCAACTTGGCCGCTCCTCTGTTTGCCGGCCATAAAGTAAGTTTAGCGCGTTGGATTCGCGTTGCAACTCCCCCCTCCCCACGGATTTGCGACATCGCCCTCTGCGTCGAGAGACACACCAGCAACAACTAGACAAGCCTGCCCTCATGTTCTACTCGCGTTTCTCAATGTCCTCCAACAAACTTGCTAACGATACTCCTCAATTCATCCATTTGTACTTGCCAGATTACAATAACATATAGTATCAGTCTTAGACAGCTATATGTATAATAACTGAATGTCGAAAGTTCTAGTTAGAGTATTAAAAATACGTCAGCAGCAACGAAGGCATATGTTGGGAAACAAAGGACTAAATATATTCGCTGTTGATTTATTCCGACTGTAACGAATTCTGTCTTCTGGCAGTTGTGCTAGGGAATAATTGAATCGAGAGGAAGCGCAAGTGTTTGTCGACGAAAGAGGACGTACTAGGATTTCGTAGTGGGAGGAGTGAATTTTCGAGGCAGCGGGTAGGCAAACCTACAAAGTTCGTAGCCTGCCACGTCCGGGTAAACAAAGAACGGCCAATTTTCGAAGATTACTTGGGCAAATAAATCGGGCCACCGCAAAACTGGATGGACGAGGCAGGCGGGCAGGCGACAGTGAGTGGGGTTTGCGCGGGTGGCAGCGTTTCCTGAATTTGTATTTTTCGATGCTCTCTGCGGACTCGGCCCGTTAATCCCCCTTGATCGCCGGCTCGCTGCCGCGGATATAATGAAATCGTCGAGCTTTCGCTTTTGGATTCGCGCGGGTTTCGAGCTCGTTTCGACTGAGCTCTCAACCGAATGCTCGCTACAGTTAGATGAAAATTGTGGTCGGCGAAAATTAGCGCGGAGGCTGCGCCAACGGAATTGGATCTTTCCAGTTATTCAGTTTCCCCCTCCGCGCCCCTCCGGGCGAATTTCACCGTTCTCGTTGACACTTGCTTTATAACGCCACTCCCGTCCGCTAGCTGGACTTTCATTCTTTCCTCTCTTGCTTTTCACCCCTTTTTTTTGTCAGCCCCTTCTATTCCCCACTTTATCTCTTTCGTGTTGGACGTTCCCGACACTTTTCATCTTGCCCCAGGAATTATCCACCGATCCAATATGTTTTCAAGCGGAAAGTATATTCGGATTAATCAGCAGGAACGAAGAATTCGAATTTTTGTATCGTACCTCGGCGCGAGTGGTCGCGAAACTTTTGCCACGCGAGATTCGTCTGGCGAACGTGCTTGAAAGTCATTACCCTGAGTCAGTGTCATAAAGCCGCCCGACAAGCATTCACTCGCGCACTCGGGGAATTAGTCTCGGTATCTTGATTGCATCTCGCCTGACAATTCCGAATATATCATAGCCGAGCGGAAGTTGGCGGGGTAATGGGCTAAAGTAAATAGCGCTCGGCGAGAGCGAGAGCATGCTCGCCGAGCGCATTTCAGCCGGCGAGCTGATATAAGTAGGTATTTAGCCACACGCCACTTTACCACGCGAACCGAACAAGCTACGCGCGGTTTAGCTTCTCGAGGACTTAATTTAAATGCACTTACGCTCGCGTGGAAACTTTGGCAAAATGCGAGAGCCAGCGAGGAGGGCGTGCGTGAGAGAGAACCGCGCGAGAGAGGATGCGTCAGAATCTGAATTCAACAGCGCCCCCAAAAAATCCCATTATTTGCCACATATTTCTTCTGCCCGAAATGTATTTCACTCTTCTAATGATTGACAATTTACTTTATAAATTTGAAAATTGGGAGAGACGAATGAATATTGAATGTACTGCTCGTTATTCTGCAATTACTACTAATAATTGGTTTGTTGCCGCGTGAATCGCCGGCGATTTCAATTTTCTTCCGCAATCTTCATTATTTCATTGTCAAGGAAGGATAAACAATCTAAACTTATTACGGCGATACGAGCCGCTAATTGCTAATTGTCTTATTGCTCTTGTGTTATAAGAAAAACAAACGCTCTCGGTCATTGGCAGTGTCCGGAAATATCGAGGGAAATCCTGTGCTTTTGCACGCGATAATTGGCTGGCAAAACATTTATGAATATTAATGCCGCGAATTTTGCCCGCGCGGCGGAAGTTCGTGCCGGATGGCCGATCGATCCAATTGTTTTCGTTACGTTAATCGGACGCGGGCACGTCATATTCCCGATATAATGAAGGAATGCTATTATCAGTCGGCGTTGAACTATCGCCCATTACTGACCAGGCCGTTTCTCCCTGCTCATATCAAACAGCCGGATGCAATATCCTCCACTCAATTCTGCCCTTTGCGCCCTCTTCCCTCTTCCCTCCTCCGAATTCCCTTTATTTACGATATTCCAATGCTATTAGACGCTTTTCAACCCACTCAGCAGAGCTTTGCTTTGAGTTATCACATTGTTAAAACAGAATTTCCCACTGCGAACTACAAGCACTTTCCGGGAGTTTAAAGTGCGGCGATATTTGCTGGCCGTATTTTCGGTGCTAGAGAAATTATGATATTATCAAAATATAATAAAACACGGGGAGGAAATTAACTGGGCAACGCAGCCGTGTTCGAAGGGATTAAGGGTGAGCGATGGTGAAAAAGCACTACATGCTTTTTGCTCTCTCCCACACACACGAGCTGCAGGATGTTACATCGTAGCGACTTGAGCGAGCTTCCTTGCGATTAAAGTCGATTTTCACCTGCAGCAATGCAGCGTGCAAAAAGTAGCCGGCGGCGCTTCTCCGCCCTGACGAAGAAATAAAACTGTTAGCACGATGGGATAAGGGCGCAGCTACGGTTTCATCTACTTCGCAACTTACTTCACGAGCTTCCTAGCGATCGTCGTGGATTAGCTTACGCGTAAGAAGATCGGCCGATCACGTTTACCGGCGAAGAGTGGCTGATTTTCTTCTATGAATAACAGCATTTCAAGGAGTTCCTTTTATCTCCTGGCGCTTCAAACACCATGCAAATTACTGCCTCTCGCGTTCCTCGCATAATATAAAAGAAACGCTTTGAAACCTGTTCTAATAGCTTTCGAAACACGTTTATTTTTCTAATATTATAAGTTGATTTTCGTCTCATTTTAACTGGGGTTTCTTAAAGTTTTAATTCCGTCCTTTTTCTAGAGAATGTTTTATATTCGAGCTTGATTTATTCCCATTTAGCGTGTCTCCTTTGATATGCACAGAGTGTATTAGTTTAAGTGTTCTTTTGAAGCTTGGCAGTCGGAGTTTACGGCTCGAGTTAATTCCGTCCAGTTTGATCTGCCGTTTGATTAAAGAGCTCGCGACGTCGTGAAAAATTAAGGCATTACCTTCAACGTGGGGGCGCGCGCGCGTGGTTATACTTGTAGAAGTAAGCAGTCACCGGTTGATTTATTCTCCCGGCGGTATTACTTTCTTACGCGAATGAGAAGCTAGTTGGAGGGCTTCTTTCGCCCGGTAATCAATCAATTTGCCTCGAGATTAACAGCGGCTTTCTTGCTGCCAGTTTCAGCGGACGGCGGCGCGGCGCGGCGCGACGCGGCGCGGATTAAAGTAGAAACAAATCGGCGACTAAAAATTGCGTCAAACTGAGCGACAAATCACGGCTTCCGATTCCCAGGTTGAAACCAGAGGGGAATTTCCCGTTTCAATCTCATAGTCGATAAATTCGAAATGAAATCATTCGATAAATACTTAACGCGATAAGCAGAAAGAAATCAGCGGCGAAAAATTGTGTGAAACTCGCCGATAAATCACCGGCTGCCACTCGCAATTTCAATCAGAGAGCAATTTCTCCTTTCGATCTAACACACGATAAATTAGCTATCAGATAATTCGCTAAACGCTTGACACGCGCAACTAGAGACTCGGAGATTCGCCGTTTATCCGGACACGCTTCATTCGTCCAGGAGACATTTTGGAATGCGCATTTCCGCATCCGAGTGCTGCTCTAATCGCACAGTGTCACCGAGACTACTCTGAGCGAGGCTCTCGAGTAGCGGAGCACGCAGTTACAGACATCTCTTCACGGGTTAATCTCAGTTTAGCCGGCGGAGCACAGGAGAATTTCGAGGAGCTTAGCAAGCGAAGGACGCGTGGAGAGCACCACGCCGCCGCCGCCGCCGCCGCCGCCGCCGCCGCCGCTCGTCTCTTGCCATGTAAATAATTTAACAATGCAAATATGCCGTGCGGAGCGTGTACAGCTGGCCTGCTTAGAAACGTACGCTGCTCGCTGGCTGGCTTGCTTGCAGGCAGGACGACTCTCCTTCCAAGTTTAAGCTGCGCGTAAACAGAGCAGAGGCTGAAGGAGCGAGAGAGTGGTGGTGGTGGGGAGGAGCTACGCGATGTCGAGGAGCAGTAGTGTGTCGGATGGTCGTTTAAATCTCGTATGAATGTCTCCGCGTAATGTCTCTTAAGCGCAAATTTGCACAGCTTCGAGAATGGTGGCAGCAGGCTGTTCCTTTCATTGCTCTGCCGGGAATGGCACACTGAACCGGCAGCCGACAGCTTGCTTTCCTTCTCCTTCCTGCAAGCCCCTTTTATTTCAGGCCCACCCCTTTTTCTCTAACTCCATTCTTCCTAATTGCATTGGCACTCCCGACTTCGTTAACCCCTTTCGGAGATCGTACGAGTAACAAAAATATTTATTCAGCCGATTTCGTGTTGGCAAGCAAGCGGCAAATATGAGAGCCTCGGAGAGAGGGAGGTGGCGCGCGTTAGCACGTTTAATAGAGACACTGGCGAGATGATATGCATAAAGGCAGAGTGTTGCGTGACACAGAGCTCTCTGTTAATGATTCTTTCATTAAATTGCTCGCATGCTTTGCAGCATTTCTTAAACACCTCGCGAGAACTTCTCTCGTTTTACACGCGCATCTTTGTCTATTCCTGAAATAAGTCAAGGTATCTTTTCTCAAAAATGTTCTCTCGTCGCAGCGAGGAATTTCCAGTTTTTGTGAATGTCGTGCCGAGAGAAATTAGTAAATTGCAAGATGGAAATGTCTGGTGAAACTTGAGTAACAAGTCTTTCTTGGTTTCAGGTGGCGTGGATCCGACAGTGTTCTGATAGCATCTCCAGGACGAAGAATTTCCCGGCGATGTAAGTGTACGCGTGCATTTTCTTTCGCGAGCGTTGCTCGGTCGGAATTTGTTCGCGCGCCTCTTGCCGGAAGGCTGTCGGGATATTTAGGCTATTGAGAGAGGCTTGTTCGTTATGCGAGGTGGCTTTACAGCATGCCGAGGTACTCAGGGATGCATTGGCGATCCGTGGAAAGTGTAGCTAGTGGCAGCAGCAGCAGCCATCCCATTTCCAAGTTCCTTGGCTCCAGTCGAAGGAAACGGTTTGGCACGAGGCGAACACAGCTCGTACCACCGACTGCCAGGAGAACTTACTCCCACACCCCATACTCTTTCTCTTTCTCTCACTCTCAGCCTTCCATCCTCTTTTTCCATTTCTCCAGTTGTGTTTCTTCGCGGAGACTTGGCATTTTCCATGCTTGCCACTGTGTTGCCGCTATCAATGCTTGTTTCTCTTGGCGTGCATGTGCGCGCGCGCGCGCCCACGCTTTTTCCAGCCGGAACGACAAAGGAAATAAAAGCTCTGGTCGCTGTGCCACATTACCCGACCGCAGCGCAACCGTTGCCGTTTGCCTCGTTATGAAACTAACCGGCCTGTTTTAAGGGGCTCCCTCGTACTTAAATGGCCCACACGGATACAACCACGACGCTTCAGAGCCGCTGAATTACCGCGCATTCATACTCCAGAATAAGGTGTTACTGTGTTCTTCCTCGCTTGCGCCCCGCCTCCTTTAACGATCATCCAGCGTCCGCTAGAATTGAGCTCCGGTCCACTGGTAATGACCTCTCGGCTAAGCTCCCAATTCCTCTTTCAGGAATATAGTATTTCTTCATCCATTTTTATTAATCCCTCGTGTCAGTTCGTCTATCACAGTGCCCTGCTTTAATTATATAATTCTTTTGTTACAAAAATTGGAGATTTGTGAAAATAGCGTGTAATGTACGCTTTCAAATAAATGTAGAACAGTCATTGTAACGTAATTAATATCGGTGAAATTCAGAACAGGGTTTTAATTGAAAAAGATTCAATAGCTAGTATTCTCTACATTTATCTTCGCGAATACACAAGTACCGTTCCCTATCGCAGTTCCAAGTACATACTTGTGGAAGTATGCTCTCGCGAGTGTCAAAAATCGAGGAGGCAAATTCAAGTGGAGTTCTCAATAACCAATAAGTCCCTTCAGCCGGTTCGCTTTCTGATTAATAACTCATCAATGCGCGCAGTCGTAAAGTCCGAGATTCCTTCGGCAAGTCCTGACGAAATAATTCAACTATCCGGATGGAAAGGTGGCGGGGCGTCGCGACGGTGGAGGAGTGTTGGGAAGATGTCGAGCTCTCTCTCTCTCGAGGAGTTTATAGGGGAGGGGGCTGTCGTTATGCGAGGCGAGATATAAGCTTCTTTCATCGGCTTACGAAACTTGCCGGAAGGTTCTTAATAAAGGAAGAGGTGCGCGCGGCTGGGACGAGCTGGAAGGGACGATCCTCGGATATCGGCGAATTACGATCCTCCAGGAGTCGATATCCTTGTTGAGTGCAGCTGTGTACTTGCAGGAAGAGTGATAATTCGAGTAAAACCGGTCGGCTGGCGCGAGGAAAGCGACGCCGATGGAAGATGTGACTCGAGGCTGTTAGCTGCAATACGTTCCTCGATAAATCCTGACTTCTGTGTGTAGTTCGACGGAATTAATTGGAGTATCTGGTTAACTGCTCGCGTGAATTCGTCGGCTCGCACTGATTGCCTTGAAGCTAGAGTGTCCCAGATTGCTGAAGAGCCTTCCTCTATCTCTCCCTCTCCCTCTCGCTCTGTTTCTCTTACTGCTTCGACTCCCAATCCCTTTCCCACCCTCTCCATCCTCTATTTTAGCCATGCCTCTTCAATCCGACGATCGATAGTCGTCGAATGTCTTCCCATCGCATTATGGATATTCCCGCTGATATGCAATTTACCTTTAATTAATCGAGGCCGCAGCCCCGCTTGCTCGCTCGCTCGTTCGCCGCGAGTAGGCCGGCCTGCCTACTTCTCATTCGTTTTTGCATGCCGCCCTGTGTCAATTACCCGCTGATTTCGCGTATTTCGGCTGACATTGATCTAGTGCACCGCCGGGTAGACCTTTTGTTTTGGTAATTTCGGCGCCGTGCTTAATTCCCGGCGACGCGACCAAGAAATTGATTGAAATTCCTAATGGCTTTCCCAATTACTTATAAATATAATTGACAGCGCGTTGTTTTGTTCTCTCCTCTCTCTCTCTCGAGTCAAGTTGAATTTTAAAGAAGAACGCGATTGAATTTATTGTAGACTCGCAGCTCGAATTTTCATTATTTTGTGCAATTCCCCGGAAAGATCGATATTACCTTTGCCACTTTGCGTTGCTAATATATTTCGAAAGTTCCTCCATGAAAATCGAAGTACTTACGTAGCCGTGCTTTCAGACAGTTGGCCGTCGCGATTAGCCATCTCATGTATGAAGTAGTCGAAGGGAACGTAGAGAGAGAGAGTACAAGTATCGAGCCCGATTCCCTTCGGAGCGTTAATAACGGGTCCCGCAGGATGCAAGGGCGCGCAAGGGACAGAGCTAGACACAAGGGAGAGAACACCCAGATCTATACGCGCTGCCTGCTGTGTGTGGCTGGCTGGCTGGCTTTTCGCGGTGCCTTATTCCGGTGTTAGCTCTCGTTCGATCGCTTTTCAGAGCTATCGCTCGTTCCACGGCCGAGCGAATTCCCGTTAAATCGGCCGGCAGCCAGCCTGAATGAAAACGAGGCTGCTGCTGCAGCACCCCCTTTCGCCCTCCTCGCTCGTCACCCCTGCCAGTCTTGTTTCTTCTGCGTCCTTCGTTCCAACCCCTTTGCATCCACGATTTCCCTTTCGTGTGTATGCACGCCTGACTTGTCCTAGACGAGAGAGCCGCCCCCGCCTTTTTACAGGCTGCACCTGAACCCGTCACCCGACAGAAAGACAACCCCACCTCTTCTCTCTACCTCTTCACCCCCCCTCTCCCCTTGCCTCGTCCCAATACCCAATCCCCCCACCTCTAGCCCCTTTAACCCGAGAGCACGTCGGCCCGACACATGCTTCCCACCTAATGTCGCGTGCATAGTATACTCTTGTGCCTCTGTCCGACCGTGAACCTTCACCCTTCACTTACTTCATCCTGCGAGCTTGACGAGACAGCTTCGTTTTTCTCAGCACCGAATTCTCACGCTGATATCCTTCGGATATCACAGAATTCCCAGCTGATAAAGATGAATGTCTCAGTGTTGGTGATCATTGGTAGTAGAATGTTTTTAGTGAGTGAAAGTACATAGTTGTATTTTCAATTAATAAGACGTTGATTTTGAGAGTTCTGGCTTTGGAGTTGGGAAACAGATGGTGGGGTGGTGTTTAGTCATGCATGACGTCTACCTGAGATGACCCAGCGGTTCGGGTTTGGGACATTTTATTGCCAGATGTTTTACGACCTGCCCTTCGTGGAAACATTGTCCAGGATATTCACGTTGTGACTGTGCTTGTTAATGACGAAGTATATGTGACCTATTGGAAAAGGATAATCCGGAAAAGGGATATTTAACAAACGGTGGAGGAAACTTCGAAAATATACAGAGTACGTTCCGGGTGAATGTTTCTTTTGAATAGTGCGATTTTAAAGTTCGTCGTGGCTGTATTGAATAATTACTTCATTTGGAAAGTATCTCTCGAAGAATACGTTAGACGCGCAGGTCTGCGACGCGAGGTCAACCGCAGCGCGTTCCATTGAATAACGAAGGACGACGTTCCAAAGATTCCAACCTGGTTTTTCCCGGCGTGTTCCGCAGTCGGGCGGTTTCGAAGTAACTCATAATAGTGTTTGCTGAAAAGTCGCTGGAGCGCCGCCGTGCTGCCGCAAACGAGCCGGGAGTTTAGTCGAGGAGAGATACATTTCCTCGGTGCGCGCAATAGTTTCGCCGTGGAAAACAATAATCGCCCTAACAGTACTTAATGGAGATTTATCTGCAGAGTGGGCGCAAAACTTGCGCCAAGACGAACGGCAGCAAGTGCGAGCAGAGTTTTGCGATAGTATGAGTGGCTGGTGGAATGTGCACACGTGTGTCTTTAGTCTTAGCGATGTGTTGCGCGCGCGTATACTAATCGTAGAGAGTGGCGTGTTCTGTCTCGATGTTGTTAGAACGTTGAATTAATTGTTTGAAGAATGAAGAGATACCGCTGCCGTGTAAGGGAAGGGTTGAGGAGGGTGGAGGACGTAGTGACAGGTGTAAGGTGTAGCTTCGTACGAAAGTTGGATCACTTGCTATATCTCGCGTTAGTGCTTGATCGTGTTGGCACACGGGCCGCACCAACGTATTTCAAGCAGCGCACTAGGCTTAAACGCTTTAGCTCTGCCTTAGCTTCGTAACGACAAAGTACGCTAAAGTACGCAAGTAACGTGAAAGTTAGATTCTCCCAATTTTTCCAAGGTTTCCCAACTTTCGCGAACGGTTCATAAATCGATGGTTTCAATATTAAAATAGATAGAAAAAGTAGAACTAGCGGGAAAAAGCCGGAATTGTATCGAAAACAAGCGGAAAAGTCCACCGGAATGATTAACTTCGAATAATTTAGACTAGTTTTTGCCATATTTTTCATACTTCCCGACATTTTCCGGGGCTGAAACTTGGTGGGGAATGTTTTCTTGCATCAACGAAGAAGTGATATAAATTTCAGAGCCCTAGCTCAAAATTCATTTTTTCGCAAATTTTTGAAGGCATACCCCTTCAAAAATTTTCGATTTTTCGAAGGTCTCGGGACTGGGACGAACGCTTGATTTTTCGATTGCTCGTGTCTCAAAACGAAAAAAAAACATGATACTTGTGGGGGAAATGCCGGAATTCTACCTAAAACACGTGGAAAACCGATCTTGAATATTTCGTTTTGATGGTTTTTATAATGTTTTCATGACTTCCCGGCCTTTTCCGGGGCTGAAATTTGGTGGGGAATGTTTTTTTGCATCGAGGAAGAAGTAGTAAAAATTCCAGAGCCCTAGCTCAAAATTCTTTTTTTCGCAAATTTTTTAAGGCATACCCCTTCAAAAATTTTCGATTTTTCGAAGGTCTCGGGACCGGGGCGAACGCTTGATTTTTCGATTGCTCGTGACTCAAAACGGAAAAAAAATATGATACTTGTGGGGGAAATGCCGGAATTGTGTCGTAAACACCTTGGAAACCGATCCTGAAAAATTCATTTTCATGGTTTTTGCTATATTTTTCATACTTCCCGACCTTCCCCGGGGCTGAAACTTGGTGGGGAATGTTTTTTTGCATCAAGGAAGAAGTGATATAAATTTCAAAGTCCTAGCTCAAAATTCATTTTTTCGCAAATTTTTCAAGGCATACCCCTTCAAAAATTTACGATTTTTCGAAGGTCCCGGGACTTTGGCTAATGCTTGATATTTCGATTGCGTGAGTCTCAAAACGGATAGAAAACACGAAACCAGTGGGAGAAATGCCGGATTTGTGCCGAAAACTCATGGAAAACTGATCCATATAGTGCCTGTTTGTGCCTGTTTGTGCCTGTTCGTGCCTGCTCGTGCCTGTGACTGAATGAATTCTAGCGGGGAATATCTTACTGTTATCCGCAATTTTGTGGAAAAGTCTTTATGTGGCAGACTAATATATTCGTGTATTCTTGTTTGGATGGTGGCGGAGGGTGAATGATCTAACAGGGAGGTTTGAGACGAGCTTTCAGGCTAGAGTGGACCGCCACCGGCGAAAGCTCACCGAAGCGATGCTCATCAAGTTTTTGCGAGGAGTCTCAGTCGTTCTCGGTGCGTCCTTGATAATGAATGCCGCGGGCGAGTTTCGTCTTTAAAGGTAGTAAAAAGTAAGCGAGTCTTCTTGCGACGGACGGAGGAAGAAGACACGCTGGCGGCCCTTGAGAAGTCTTGGCCGTCTCGAAACTACGAATACCAGTCGCTTTGGAATGCCCAACGCGAGAGGAGATGCCTCAGAGTTATTTTTCCTCCTCCCTTCCTGATCTTTTAAGTTTGACAGACTCTCCCAGCGAGAAGTCCTTCTCCCATCCGGGACTTCCTTGGGATATCTGACTTCCACTTTGCCCACTGAATTTAGACTCGGTTTAATGAACTTCCGTGTCTCGCTTCGCCCCTTCAATTCTTTATTAATGCATCGAATTTAATAGTCTTTCGATTGGATTCAATTAAATGAATCGTTTATCGATTAGAGCGAAACGTATCTTTATTGACAATCGTTATTTCTTCATTTAGACGTTTCAAGTCCTGTCACTAGCAAGTATAACTCTCATATTTGCTAATACGTTGAAAATTAATATGGATTAAACGGCTGAGGCTGGATGAAAAAAGTACGCGACCCTTCTGGTTATTTTGAACAGATCCGGGACGAAATTTCATCAGGAACTTTCTTGCAAGCAAATGTAATTTTTCTTCCGCACTGTGAAAGCCCTTCACTCAGCTCGGCAAGCATTTCTTCGTTTGAACTTACCGCATCAAACGGGCCCCTCAATTATGCAGCCGGAAATCCAGCAGAGTTTGGTGGCTTTGCTCGGAGAATGCTCGGGCAAATAGCCGCACGTAATTTACACGAACGAACTCTCTATTTCCCCTTTCTAATTATATTTCAATAGGACTAAATCGAGACATCGAGTCAGTTTATTTCGGTAAAACTAAACATTCTTATTTTTTTCATATCCTACATTTCCTCCCGCAATTAGATTCTTCGACGTTCTAAGGAAATTTGTAAAGATAGCTATCAAAGGCTATAAGCGTTTTCTCTTTGGAGGAGTGAAAAATTTGTTGACACCTAACGAAGCCCATTCAAGTCTTCCTTTTCGAGGAAAACTCCTAAACAGAGGAGAGAGATAGAGAGCGGGAGTGCAGAGTGGATTCTGTATAAAGAGAGCGTAGGAAGTGTCGGATACGGCAATCAGCTCGTTAGTCAGCCATTCGAATGAAAAGCCGTCTCTCTGGAAGTACGAATTTTCTTGAGGAAGGGTTAGAGAAAAACGCCGCGCCGCGCCGCTTTTCTCATACTCTTTCTTGGTCGCTTCTAAGTTGAGAATAAGGTGAGAGTATTTTGTGGAGGGAAAATCACTCCTCTCCAAGTCGAAGACGCTATTGTGCGAGGCCTACAAGCTTCGATTGCTGCGGTTCTCACCTTTCTCTCTCTCTCCTCCGATTCGCCCTTCATCTCAGACCACTCGTACTCGCCCAGACCTTTTCCTCCACTCCTTTCCTTACGTCTACTTCCAAGATTTCTTTTCAAGCGGACTACTTGGCTGAGAAATGATTTATTGGCCGGGCTTTTCTCTGTCTCTCTTAGCAGCTTGTCGCGATAATGACTTGTGCTTTCGACGCGTCAGGCTGAGTTGCTCGCGCGATCTTGATAGATTGCCCGAATGAACGGACTGAGATCTAGATTAGCCTGGCATCCAAAATGTATCAAGGAAAATACTGTGTCTCTAACATATTTTGCCTTATTATTACATCAAGATTTCCTCGGGGAATTCTTTCTTGGTAGCTGGTAAATTACTGTGATTAATAGTAGAGTTGGACGCATTACGATTTCGGCAATTTCGAGAGAGAAAGAACTCTGGTATTGGAGGATTCGAGTATCGGGGAACGTTTACTGGCACAGTATTTCCATTATCGTGTTGTCGATACACATCGTGTGACATCGATTTCGCGGTGGCGGCGGCGGGGGCGGCGGTTCGTCGAGAGGCTTTTAATTAAACGCGGTTAATCGAAAACTGGCGCGGCCACAACAAAGGCCGAAAAATCCCTTGGCGAGTTTTTGCTACACTTTTCATAAATCTCGGGAATTTCGGTTTTGACAGGTGGCAGCGGCCGCGACCACCGTTACCGGTGCTTTGCAAAGGTGGCGGTTGCAGTGTACTTAAGCTGGAACCGCCAAAGCGTGGTTTTCCGATTAATTCGCGCGACCACCCTTCTCCATCGGGTTCCAGCCCCTCGCCTGTTTGTTTTCATCAGCTTGTTTGTTTCCCCACAACCTTTACTACCCATAATCAAACAGAACATTTGTTTGCCAGGTTCTGAGTGAGTTATTCCACCTGAGAAGTCTGTTGAACCTTTCTTACGGTCATTGCAATTCCCAATTTACCAAACCTCCACTCCCTTATATAATACTTCTTCCGCTCCAAATATTTATTGATTCTATCCCATATCCTCCAAGTTAGAACACAATATTATTTATTTAGTCGACCATTCACCAAGTCTCTCCGCAATATCCGCGAAACTATAACGATCCACTAATATCCTCGTTAGTTGCCAATATTCCTTCCGATGGATTCTCCTCGTGGTTCCGCGACTATCATTTATTTCCAAGCGTAAAACCTTAAGCATCGAGAAATAGAGGAAAAAGCGTGGAGATGGGGGTAAATCGAAGAAAATAGTCTGTAATTCTGTGACTGCCTCACTTGAGAAGCGAGAGAGAGAGCGAGGAGGGAGGAGGAGAGGAGAGGAGGGTTGGATGGGGGTTGGTGCTCTCGGATTTAATTTTCCCTCTCTCGAATTGTCGTGCCACCTTGGCACCCCGGCTGGAATAATGAAGAGAAAGAAAGAGTGGGCGGTACTGCTTCTTACTACGTTGCAAAGCGAGAGCCGGCTTTCTTTCTTCCAAAGTGAGCACGGCCATTTTTCTTGTTCACCGGTACAGCACGAAGAGGCAGACAGCAGCCAACCTCCTCTCTCGTTCTCTCTCTCTTAACCAATGCTTTCTCGTCGCGGACCTCGTAATTTGTTTGCTTCCCCCCACTGCCAGCATCCGCACCGAAGACTGACACTCCGCCGATGTACTTTCGTATTAAGAGAATCGACACTCGCCCCACAAGTCAACTTACACCGGAACTTCGAACCTCCGCCCGAGCTGAAAGTTACCGCTTAAAGATATCGAAGTTGGCTACCTCGGATGACTTGCATCTCGCGCTTTAACTTCTTCCCTTAAACTGTCGCGCTGAATCACTCCCAACGTTCCACCTTGGCGAAAGCATGTGTGCGTCGCGCGCTTCCCATCGACTATCATGAATCTTAGTTTCTCCGGAGAGAAAGGAATTCCACGTTAAGACTTTGTCGCGATTGATAAGGAAATTGTATTGGTTCGATTTCGATATAACGATAAATATCCTTTGAATCGATTTAGTTTAAATGACGGAGACATTTTGTACTCTGATGTTCGGTAATTGAGATTGGAAAGTGAAGACTCGGCGCGCCGCGGCTCCCTTATAATTAATGCTCGATCGAAATGGAGCTATTCATTACTTGAGATTATGCAGCAGGCTCATAAGTGGGCCGATAAGGGTGCGCGATGATATAGTGTCCATAAATTACGATGCAAAAGTTTGAACTATTTAGCAAGAAATTCCCGGGGAATTCGAAGTTTGTTCCCTGCAACGTCGGTGCAGGATCGTGCTGCTTCTCAGCTTCCCCCTTTTGAGAGTATAAATAGAGTAGATTTTGCCTGCTTAAGAAAGAGTCGAGTTACTTCGTTCGACTTACATCGTTTAGTTTGATATCTCTTCGGTGTATTTCACAAGTCTTTCCAAAGGAAACCCTTAAATTCTTAGCCCTTTTATAGACGCTGCGCGCACCAGCAGCACGAGCAACTTGCCACGCGCAATTCCACAATGTAACTACGTTGTTTTCACGGAAATTATTGTGCCATCGAGTGCGCACCGAATGCTTTTACGACCGGTAGTTATTGCTATTCAGAGAGAGAGCCTCTTCTTTTACTCCACTCTTAGTTGTTAATGTTTTACGGCCGCGGGAATGGCAGCTTCTTCTTTCGGAAGGAAAGAACTTGTCAAAGTGTTCTTGTTCTCGTGGAAAGTACATACCATCAGCTTTTACCCTTAATCGGACAGACTTAAAAAATATTACCAGCTTATATCCAATGAAACCTGTTAAAATCTGATTGCGCGCTTTTCCTATCAAGGCTTTCCCTTAGGGATTCAATATTTCTGGAGGCTCGCGTATTTCGATAGGTCGGTTAATAGCTTGATTTGATCCAGTGCAGAGTGTAAAGTCGCGGAGCGATATTCGTGATAGATGGAAGCGCGGTGGCATTGCCGCAAAATGAATTTGGCGCGGCGCGGCGCGGCGGCTCGGCGATTCAGGCTGCTGGGATGCGTCCGGGTCGTGTATTCACGAATGAACGAATGAACAAACCCGCTGAAAAATATTAGTATATCGGCCGCGAGAGATGCCCTACTGTCCGTCTCTGTGTATGTGTGTGTCTGTGTGTGTAGGTGGAGTATACGCGTGGCTGGCAACGTGGGTGTTTGCATCTGCGTGGGAGGGCGAAATACGCTTGATCGATTATAACATTTGACGAGGAAACGATGGATAAAGTGCAACCACCGCGACTAACGCGATAGCGCGCCCGATATCATACGATAGATTTCAATCACTCTTCTCCCTTTCCCCTACCACCACCATCACCATCAGCCTCCTCTTCACCTCTATCGCATGAAATTATTGGCATGCATATCGCCAATTAAATTACACTTTCCAGCGACGTCATGCCCACCACTTTCTACAACCACTAAAGGAATTCCCCTTCTCTCTCTCTCTCAGGTGTTCCCATACACCTGGAGAACTCATAATTGTTGCGAGATTGACTCGAAATTCGATATTCATGAAATGCTTTCTGAATTTCAGTGTACCTGGGAATGATTGGAATGTCGGTAATAGTTATTAGAGCGTAATGGAATGTATGGAGTTAATTTTATTTGGGGGGAGAGCGTGAGTGAGAGAGTGGGATTCTGGGTTTGGATGTTGGCGCACTTGATCCGCTTTCATTCTGAATATCTCGGCGTCGTGTGAAAAATAAGGAGGTATTGATTGCTCGGTGAGAAACCAGGAGAATTCACGTGCTTGTTGATTCATTCATCGAGTGGACTCTCGACATGGAATAAGGGTAGCAGGGTGTTCAGGTGTGTCAAGTGGGGCCAAAGTGGCTGGCTGATGAGCCGCGAAACTACGGCCTAGAATGGAAAGTCAGGCCTGACAAGAGAGATAGCTGCTTCCGCTGTTACTTGGACCATTGAGACCCTTCCTGTCGTGCAATAAGGCCATTGTACTCTCCTGACCACGATACTTTTCGCCCGTAACAGCTTACCAATTTCCAATTAATTGCATTTTCCATTTGGCATTGATTGAAGTGGCGGAAACTCCACTGGATATAGGAATGCCTGCGCGAGAAAGCTCGCCCTTCGAGATTGAACTTGGATTTATCGATCACACTTTTCGAGCGATATACCTTCGTCATTGACATAATAATCTTAGGGTCTCCCATTAGCAACTATCGATTTTTGGTAGAAGCCAGTCTTATTGCAATGAACCGAAAGCCCATTAGTTGGCTGAGACTAGAAGCGCATTGCATTGATCTAAGGGGGATATTTTCATCAATCGGGGAATCAGAATTCAATTAGTATCCGGAAGCTGGGGAGCCATTCGGTATGAGATTGCATTGGGGGTTGCGCAAGATAATTATTCGAGTCTCGAGCAATTGGATGATATCCTATCGTTTCGTTTGCAGCAGACATACTTGCGCCGATTCTCCTTTGGAAGGCTGTGCTCGCGGGGCATTGCAACCACCCAATTTTCGAGCTTCCATTCTGGCTCGATAATTTTTGTCCTTGGCATTTTAATGTCCAATTTATCCGCTGGAAACTGCGAGATGAGGATGTCGCTTTATTGCGAGGGCAGTTTGGCGACAGTGAGCGCGTGTGGGTGAGCACTGGCTCGCCGGAGGCAAACGAGAGTCGAATGGAAATTCGATAATAATTATTGCGGTCGCTCGAGGAGCCCTGGAAGGAAGCGCTGCCCGCTGGTATGGGGCCTGACACCTATAAATTTCGTCCGGCTCGTTGTACCAGCAGCACAGGCCGCACAGAGATTGGCCAAGGTGCACCTAAGAACCAGAGGAACGCGCGCGTTTATCACAGCCTCTCATAGCCACTCTCTCGGTGATGAGTCGATTAAAAAATCGTTTGCTCCCTCTCCTCAATGATAAATTACTCATGCCAACCGCTATTATATTGTCTTTTCCAATGGACTCGTTTTTTCAATTACGCTCTATTAATTTTTGATTTTATAAAAGGACATTTGTCTCTCCCAACAGAGCGGAGAATTTCCTTCTCATTAATCAAGGCCTGCTGAAAAGCAAATATCCCAAATTTGTCATTGGCTGTACACTTCCGCATTCGTGTGCAGCAGCTCGAAAATAAGGGCGTTCCTCGCGGATCTTCCTTAAGAGGGGTGATTTGACTGGAAAAACCTTTTATTCGCCACCGCACAATTTGTCCCGGGTTTTGAGAAAAAGATCGATAACCTACAAGCTGGATTTTCCCACCAGACTCTTCCTTGTAGACCTTTCCACTGTCCTTTGAGCTCGTTTACTATGTCGAGCTTAGATCGCGCAAGCTTTTACATCCACATTTTTCCAAGTATATGTTAATATTATAGGTCTGGAAGGAAACATATGTGGTGGCAGCAGGAAAGATGGCTACCATCAATTCCATCTGATTGATTGGAAATGGGATTGCTCGGAATATATTACGCTGGTTCGATATATCGTTGGGAGATGATGCGTTTCTCACTCTAATCATTCAAATATTTCTAACCGCGGATGACGAAGTATTGAAATATTTCTTATCTTCCGATCTTTCATAAGTTTCGTACCCTTTAACCCTCGGGCCAATTTGTGCCTTTCGCGCTAGTTTGCAATTGTGTTCCCACGAGCAAGATAGAAGATTAATATTCACGGTCTTTAGCGGCCATTGTCTTGGTATTTGCGTACTGTTGATTCTACTATTAGTGCCGGAGAATATGCTTCTATTGGATCGGGTATTACAGAGTGCTATTATAAGCGACTGGTATTTCACTGGGAGGATTACACGCGTGTTCTCCCGTCGACCAAACTGCCTCTGCTTCGCGTCACGATACATGTAAATGTTCCGGTAATCGTCGACCGCACAATATTCCCCAACTTCCATTCCCCCGTCCTCCTCCTGCAGCAGCAACAGCAGCATCCATTAACTGAAATTTCAAAGCACCGGGACGCGCAAAAAACAAGGAGCGTAAACAATAAACGAGTAAATAAAAATTGCGGTGAAAAATGCGACGTAACTGCGTTAAAGCGACGCCCGCCGGCGGCGACGGCGGCAAGAGCGAATGGCACATAATTCTTGGGGATTACTATGCGCGCGCGGATAAATTGATTCCAGTAAAAAGCAGAGCCGCATGATGCGCGAATGACAAACTGGCGAACGGTGCTGCCTGAATACGCTGGCGCTCGTAATTCCTCCTGAATTCACCGTTGTTTTAATGAAATTTTAATCGCAGCTTTTGCTCTCGCCGCCGCCTCGCCTCGCCTCGCCTTTGTACGCTCGCGCAGAGAGCCCCTCCAACCGCCCCGCTCCCGCCGAACAATACTTCCCGTGGGGTTTGTGGCCGACCGAGCGATTAAAAAACAATCCTCGATATATCGGAGTGTCATCGTCCGAAATGCTTTCTTTACCTCCATTAATTTCATTCCGTTTCTTTGTCGTTGGCTCCCACCCACTTTTATAGCTGTCATTTAAAATTTTTCAACCGCGCACGCGAATTACCTCGTATTGAAAGAGCATCGTTTCGGTCAGTACACCCTTTGTGACGAAACAGGGAATACTCGCGGTTAGGCTACATCCATCAGCGACAGGATTCATTGAAATCCTTCTACGTCTTGTCAAGGACACGACTAATGTAGATGGATGACGACGTACGTCCGTCTTCGACTGACAGATTGTGACAGGACACTTGGCCGACGATAGCAGCAATTCTCGCAGGATGGATGTCTAAGTTCATTGGATTTATTACGGAAAGAAATCTCCGAATTCCCCTGTAATCAGTGGCCAAGTGCTTGTTAAACGGTTTGCCTGCAATTATCGTATACCAGTAGCAATCATGGTACCTTGTGCGCAAGGTAATGCGCTCCACTGGAGACTGCAGTTAATTCTCCCTTTAATAAAGTAGAGCGCGGCGTCTGCGAGGAGGTCTTCTACTCGAGCAAAACAATTATCGCCCGACAATTGCTCGAGGAGAGTTCCGTAGCCGTGGGTGTTCATAAGTATTTAGAAGATGGCTGGGGAAGGCAGGAGGGTCTAATTCAACATGGCATTAGTCATTCTTGAAATGCTGACGTCCACTTGGCATTTGACGAGGGGGATACGGTGTATAATGCGTACGGGTGAGCAAGCGCGAGACTGGATGCATGTGAGAGGGTGGAGGCTGCTGGTCTAGCCTTGTATGTCGAGCTTGGGCTCGAGCGACCCTCATCTCCGGAACGAGCAAGAACGTGCTCGTGCGGAAACACCTGAATTACAGGCAGTAAAAAGGCCCTGCCGGCGAATTACATCGCGTAGACGTAGACGTACTCTCTCTCTCTCTCCCTCTCCCTCTCCTTCTCTTTTTCTCTTGTTCATCCAACTCCTTGGCGACTGGCAGCCCCTGCTCCTGGCTGTCGCGTGACGCAAACCTGGCCAACACAGGGCACAATGGACGTACGCGACACGTCCTGGACCAGGCTTTCTCGCATTTAACAGGCGCACTCGGTATTTAAATATGCCTTTGACTCGCGTCATTCCGAGTGGCGGCTGCTACCTTCTCGAGCCGAGTTGCTCACGTGTGATTGCCAGGCATTTCTCTTCTCGGCTCGGCTCTCGACTGCCTCCACGCACTACTCTCGAGGCTTGTTGCTGCTCGAGTGCGCAAGGAGTTGGCTGAAAGGTCGGAAGAGCGAGCGCCCTGTGTAAGGAAGTATATGAGGGCGGCTGCTTGTAATTATTTAAATATGTGTCGGCGCTCCTGCGGAATCTCGGGTGCCCCCAGCGAATATTTCAGTCCTCCCGCCATATTACGCCCTGGTATAACTTACGTCCAGCCATCCCGGCCAGATGTTTCTCCCAGGCACGGACGAATTCACGATCAGACCTTCTCTCTCGCCTACCCCAGTGGCACTCATGCTAGATGATCATTCTACCGGCAGGTTTAGGTGATCTCGCGATGCCAGAGGGCTGGAATGGCCGAAATTTCATTTGGAGCTTTATTTATTTCGATCTTTATAGCAAGGAACGTTTTATAGCCGTGGGAATTCCTTGCTCTACCTTGCCCCAATTTCAAATCATAGTTATTACGAATATACTCTTTCTAATCTTCTGTTATTATAAAACTAAATCCAGACCAAGTAGAAACGTATTCGATACTTATCAATACGATTTTCCTTGTAAAAAAAATTCAATCCACTATTTCAATCATACGAATCTTCCAATATCTAAATCAACCCTTTGCTTTGGTCCAAAATTGAGTAGAAAATTCTAGTGCCCGATTGAGAAGCACTGATCTACACGAAGTGGCACGTGGTGCCATTGGCTGAGACGGTGGGGATTAGCGGTGAAAAGTGGGGATAAATGCGAGGCGACGCGAGGGGTGGAAGTATCGAATGTGGTGGGGTGGGCTCGGAGAGAGATCGAGGGGAGTGAGTTTGTGGTGGGAGATTCGAGGGTGGCTGTTGAGCTCGATATTGATGTCAAGGTCCTCCATCTCGGCCGACTCTCCTCTCTCGCTCGCTCTCTCCTCTCGCGAGGGACGCGCGAAATCAATAGGATAAAATCGTTGCCGACAGCCAGCTTCTATTCTACCCTCCAACCACCACCTCTCCCTCCCTCTCTTTTCGACTTGCTCCTCCGTGATACCTTACTCAACCGCAAAGTCCGCGAGCATTTGTGTCAGGATAAGTGATCGGGAATTCGTCCGGCAGATTCCGAACAGTCCTAGACGTCTCAAGTCTGATATCCTTTGGTATGCCGATTGTTAGACAGTTGTCACATCAGAAATGATCTCAGTGATATTCTATGAGATGAACTTTCAATTGTAACAATTATATAGAGTAGTTAAAAGGAAATTTATTTGCGCGAAGAGAATGCCGAGTTAAATAGTTTATTCGCAGTTAAACTAGAAATTCTGGATTTTGTCCCAATAAATGAACAGAATCAAAGGTGTAATTTCAATGGTGATGTTAATTTAATGCGCATTTCTATTTGGGATGTTCGAACATTCAATATAATGTTATAGAATTTGACGTTCCACGCTAATAGATTGTACGAGGAGAAACATTTCAATTTGACCCGGCATTCTCTACCATTCCGGTCGTCCTAATTACCCGATTAGAGTCCCAGGTATCCCAGCAGGCATTGCATCGCTCTAGAATATAGGAATGATTTTGCCCGGCGAGTGATAGGCAGTTTCGGTATTTACGGCGAGCGCACCGAGACAAACAGCAATAACCCGGTTCCCGCGGAATACATTGTTTGCGTTGCGCTCATTTCGCCCGGTGTCAGCGAAATATGCCTGGGTTATGTAATCGGGCCTCTTGTTGGCCGCGCGCAGCCAACCGAGGCACGCGCTTATGAAATTCAATTTCCAGCCGATCCCTTCGACTCGATCCTTCTTTTTCCCCGGCGACGTTTACGTTTCTCTCGATCGCTACTTGCAAGTTTTATTCTCTCCCTTCTGAAGGCCAAGTGCGAGCCATACACTGGCTGACAGAAATATTTTCAACAGGGGTGAATAAAGGCCGAGGTACTTGGAAGAATTACCCCTCATAGTTTTATTATAACAAGGGTGCTAGGACACCTGACCTGTGCAACGGTTGTCGACTGTATCGGCCACGTGCTCGGGCTTTCACACAACTCGTTTTAATCACTTCCGACTACCTATTACTCGTCCTATTACTTCTCGTGCTGCCCGACTCGGCAATGCCCTTTTATGCTTTATCCGAATGATAACAGGCCTTACTTAGCTGTATTCTATCCTCGACTTTACCGTTACGAATCATACGTCGAATCTCTCTGTTACCTGTAACGCGGTCTTTGTTCGCTCGCACGCTGCGCGAGCTGATCCGCCGATTTTTGTTTACGCATGCGTCCTACACGCACCTTACTCTCGTATACTTTCCGCGCGTATCCGGTATTCATAGGCCTGCGCCATTTTGACTTAAGTGACAGTCGTAAACAGTGTCGGGTAACGTTCGGAGGGCAGAAGTGTGCGTCTACTTTAAGCAAGACGATAACAATCCTCCGAAAGCAAGGATGTCCGACTGGATGCGAGTTAGTGTACGTTGGGCAGATTCATCCGCGGCGGTCGAGGTGTGCGCAGCGGGCAGTTAGTCACCGGGAGGACTTTAATTTGCAGGGACGTGTGCGAGCGTGTTATCGCAGAAGGCATTGCTTTTCCACGCGGTCTCCGCTCGCCACAGTGCTACGCATTGCGATACAAGGCTGGGAGAGAGAGTGCGAGTGAGAGTGCGAGAGTGAGTGCGAGTTCTCTCGCGTAATAAATTATGCCGCCGCCCATCCGTCTCCGTCGCTTTTTCTCTCTACGTCGCACCAGCAGGGCGCGCGCGCGCTCGCGCGCCTACACAGTCATCGCGCGGGCTTTGTTTAGCTGGCCGATTGTTTCCCTTTTTCCTCGCGCTCGCGCACACGTGGCTGAGTGCGCTTCTGCCCGTGGATGTGAAAGCAACGTCGAGACGCTTTCTTGCACTGCTCCGCCGCCATCATTTCCCTTCTCTTTTGGGATTCCGAGCGCCCAAGGCTTCCCACCTACGCTGATCCTACGCTCTCATATCCTGACAGCTTTTCTCACGCCTCGCGTCGCTTTCACTCCTCTGTCTGGCCAACTCACCCTCGTCTCACTCTCTCTCTCTCTCCCTCTCTCTGCTCGCGTGTGAGTGTGTCTGTGCTTTCGGGGGTGGTTAATTCCAGTGATGATAGAGATTACTGGCTGTGGTGGGAGGAGACGAAACAATACTGTGATTATACTGTGATTATACCGTTGGATCCCTGATATGTTTCAACGTCGTAGCTGGAGGAGGATCCCACTCACAGTTACTCGCAGTCGAGTTTAATTAGGGATCAAGTTTCAGATTCTTTGTTCAAGCATTTAAAGTATTTACTGTTCTATAAACCGGTTTATAGTGAAGGCGCAAATTTATTCGAGTTTCAGTAAATTCGATGATAAATTAATAGTCGTGGAATGATTGAATGGAATAAGTGAAAACAGTGTTTTAGTTTGGGGAGGAATGCGCAACAGAGTTTCGGGTTTGACGGCTTTGGCCACGTAGTTTGTATGAGTTGATCAGTGTGATTTTTTGCCCGGTTCCGCCTCTCGCTTTTGTCCATGAATGAAAGTTCAAAGGTATGGTGGAGTTACAGGTTAGTGGGTGGTGATACGAGCATCTGTTACACGATAGGAGTGCCGCGGTATATGGGTTGCGGCACACAGACACACACACACAGACACACGCGGTCTTTTATACGCTTCCGTGATCAGAAAACTCGATATCTACTTTGACGGGGGACGCGCCGATCGGTGTTCTCTCTTTATTTCAACGAGCGACGTCAATCAGTATCGATGTTCATCGATTTGCTCGAAAATGTTGGTTGCCAATAGACATCACTGTCGAGGCTCGCGCTCGCATTCATATGCATGCGGCTCAGACCTTCTTTTTTCTCCGCCAGGCTGCCTGCCTGCCTGCCTGCCTGCCTGGCCACTGATTCCTATTTCTCTCGTGCCTTAGAGTCCCTCGGATCCACGATAACTCATTCTCTTCGTTTCGAGCTCTCGCGTCAGGAGAATTTTCCGGCCGGTGCATTAGAATGAAAGGAAGTATTCTGCATAATTGGTTCCCGCAGAGTTTTACCTACGCACTGGATCTTGCGTCATATGCAAATGCCTCGTGTGAAATGGAATTCTTGTTCCCCTTTCGCTCCGAGTCCCCCATTTCGACAGAAAGCTTTCACACAGACGTAAAGGATTTATTCCTACTCCGGCAATATCTCTTGCCGCTAGTTATTCCCTGTCACTTGGTTAACCATCCGAATTTACAAGAGTATAATCACACCGACAGTACAATATCCAATAATCCTCTGGAGCATTCGAAGCCTCGCTTCTCCACAGTAATATCCTTAATGTAATCAGGATTACATGGCGTCCGTGGAGAGGCGGACCGAAGTGATCGGATGTCGGTTGCTGCCGGATTCCATGGAGCGGGCGCGTCATTTCCTCGGCTGCTTTTAAATAAATAAACCTTCTTTCGCTGATCGATCAGGAGGCCGCCGCGCCGGTAAAGCGATTTCGCTGGCAACAGGTGCACGAGGGAGAAAAAAGTGCGCGAGCATGGATAGAGCGAGAACGCTCGCTCGCTCGCTCGGCTCTACGATGAGGAGGAGGCAGCCAGTGTCGAGGGTTGTGCCCGGCCTCGCTCGCTGGAAGCAGGGAATTGAGGAGAGCACATCAGCCCTAGGAGGATTCCGGATTAATGGAATAACCTGCGGCCGAGGGAGAAAGACGAAGGAGAGGAGGAGGCGGTGGTTGGAGCCGCTGTGGCGGCGACGCGTGAGAGCCAGTCGGGAACGAGAGTGTAATGCAAATTGCAAATGAAATTTTAAAAGGTGCCGCGCGCGCCCGCGCGACGACGTCCGCTTTTCGGAGCCACCAGCTCGAATTTTCCGCTCTCGAGAGCGAGAGAGAAAGAGAGGCAGCTCTCCTTCTCGCTCCCTCTCACAGGCCGACTCTCTTTTGGGAGGAGGCGCGCGCGAGAACACGCTGGATATCAAAGTGCACCAGACTCCAACGCACCGTGTAAAACGATCCTGCGCGAAACCGCCTCGGAATAATAATTTTAAAGCACCGTCGCGCCGCGCCGCGCCGCGCCGGTCGAATCTCTTATTTCGCGGGGACTCGCGCTTGCGAGTGCGCGCCCACTCGCGCACCGTGTCGAGCTAATTGCTCGCCCGCCTGCGATTAACATTCCCCAGAAGAATACTTGTTTCGTTTCCATTTAACTCAGCCGGTTCATTGTGTTTTCATTTCTATGTGCGGCTCGTGTCCTTTTATTATTTATTAGTAATGTTAATTGCAATCCGTGGAGTTTGGTGATAAGTGAAAATTATCGTATGCGAGAGCCAATTTTTAGTTTCGTCTTGGGTTTATTAATAGTTTGTGTATCGTGTTATATACATTTCGGTGACACTCGCGTCATATATTTATTTCCGCAGAAATTGCGTGCAGAAATAATTGGAGCAATGGTATAGGAAGAGTTGAGAATCTTCAAGTTAAACAGTCTTGAGTAAAGTCAGCTGTTGTTAATCACTTGGCTTTGACTGGCTCTTGATTCGTGCTAATTCAGTCTCTACTATAATCTTTCTGTAGAAAGTGCAGCTGAACTAGAACGTTGTACGTCTACTTAATTCACTTAATTCATTTCGGGTTAAGTCGAACATTTAATTAGGCACGGCACCCTCGGGAGCTGCATATCGCAGGGAGGTGAAAACATTCCCGGCATAAAAGCACCGAGCCACGGACAGCTAGATCGTAAAACTACGCGAGCCCCGGCAGAATTAAAACTTTATTAGTACGTTTCTTTTGCCAAGAGAGCCGCTCCGCTACGGCTTTCAGCGGATATTGATTAACCATTTGTTCGCATAATGAAGTATTTACGGGTTAGCGAATCGCCGCGTAGAATTCAGAATTTTCCAACTAAAACTTCTGCCGGTTTTCCTTGTATTTCTCACGGTGATAAATTCTAACCGGAGTGTTCTTTGCCCGCGATTTTCAATTCTATTCGTATTAAAAGAAACAGAATTTTATTCGGCTTATCCACGCAATTTTCATATAGAACGCGTGCTTTATTTATGACATTAATCAGAGAACAGTCAGATCCAAGTAATTTCAAGTTCGAAGTCGAAGACATTACGTTCGAGTTCTTCACAAAGAATTTTCCCTTAGCCGTCATAAGAATCTGTACAAACAGAGCATTTCATGAGAAAGCGCGGAAGGCGTGAGCGGGTTTTGAGGGCGAAGAGAAATGCGGCTGGAAGATTGCCGTTGCCGAGGCGGAATGAAATGGCGTTGCCGCGAAATAGTTTGAGCGTTAAAGCGGCCTCGCAAGTGCGAAATTATATTCGACTGGAGCGTGGCTGGTCGGCGGCAGCGATATCGGTCCAGCGAGAAATCGGCGCCGCGCACCAGCAGCACTAGCAGAAGAAGACGCGAACCGTTTTGGAAGCCGCAATTAATCGTTGGCTGGTGCAAATAACTCAGTGGGGTCGGCCGACGTAAAAATCTTGCTTTATTAAAATTCTTCCCAAGAATTACTAGAAAGAGTTGGTGAGCCAACCTTCCCTGGCGGAATTGGAACTCGGTTCTCACACGCGCGCGGCCGCGTATCGGTGTGTAGGTGTCCCTGTATGGAAGCTCACACGCGTGGCGGCTCGAATCGCGGCGAGCATTAATCAGAGGGATTATTAAATGCATGCCGGACGTAAATCCCGGGAATGAAGAGGCGCGCTTTGCATATGGACGGCATTAATTGTATTGAATAATTCTAGCCTGCGATAATCGCACCGACACACCACTTCTCGTTTCCCCCGTTTCCCTCACTCTCTTTCCTTCCTGGCGCATTTGCGAATTACGTCCCACTGGCACGCGAATCCTCCTTCTCCCCTTTTCACTCTATCTCTATCAGCGAGTCACCCTCGCCGCTACAGCCCCGACCAACCCCTGTCTCCACGATTTCGTTGTCTCTCCCGATGCGCCACGATTAAGCTCCTCCACAGTCCGGTGCCATCGCTCTCTCGAGCCATGGCCACGTAATTGCTCGACGCCGCTTAATCGCACGTGCTTACAGCTCTTCGATGCACGCGCACCCTCTCCGCTCCAACCATTACGCGCCGCTACACTTTTTATCGATCATCCTCGATTCAAAGAATTTACCAGCCACTCCACTTGGACATTCTTTTACGTCGATATTGTTTATTTGTCTGTGGATGATTTGCTTGTTGGAAATGCAAAGTAAGAGCCGAGCAATAATTGTGCAGGATCTGGAAATGAAAGTGAGATTGAATGGGAGAATGTGAATCCAGTGTAAGCCGGGAAAGAATGGTGATTGGGACAAAGTGCGCAGCCTGAATTTCGAATAACCGTGGAAAGGGATTCGGCGAATGCATGTGGCACGGCTTTGCATACGCGTGTTTTTTTGACGAATCAATGAGTATGTATGAGTGTGTATGATATACAAAGAACGTTAGCAGGCATTGAGCGTCGGAAGGTGATCGAGCAGAGATTTACATTTAAAATCCTACGTTGTGCAAGTATTTTCCTACCTTGGAACCAACGTTGATTGCAACAAATAGAATTTCGCACAAAATTGATACACATTCGCGAATATAATCTACAGAAATTGGAACAGTCTTAAGGAACGAGTGAAAATGACGACTAAAAGTAGTTGTCTACTCGATTTAACACTTAACGAACTGAAAGGGATTGTCGGCGAACTTTGTATAGATACACGGGTGGTTGATGGGGATTTATTGGAGCTCGAAGCCGATGTGTAACTCTGCCTAGCGAAATAGCGATTCCATCGTCGATGCATTTCACGTGTAGGTAGTTAATGCAATTTAATGCCAGCCAGTCGAACGTTGCACTCGAATTTCGGGTCACAGGGTTCAACGACGCTCGCCTCTATTTTATATTAAACGTTGCGAGTCGAAAAATAGCGGTCGCGCACGCTTTGTACTTTTGTTGGGCCGATTTGTATTGTTTTTCGGCCGGGCGAACCTTTGACACTGAGCATTTCGGCGGCGCATATAAAATCGTTGCCGGGCGGCCGGCCGCCGGCACACATATTGCTCCGGGGATAGCTAAAGTCCGCTAAATGCCCCTTCGCTCCTCGTTGCATGGCGATTTCGCGCGGGAATGCGGGCAAATGTAATTTGTATGTTGGCATTGTCGTGCCTGCCAGCGCTAACGAGGTTTCGATTTAAATACGGGACAGGCTTGTATCCTACCTTGCACCAGCGCCGCGCCCCTCCAATCGGTTTAGTTTAATCTTTGTTCAGCTGTAATTAAGCCTGAAAAGAGGCATGCGAATCTTTCTAGTACAGCGGGAGTTTTTTGTCGCGGATAAATCTTTTAAATACTCCAAAGTTTAAACGCAGTTAAGGACAAGTTTCATAATTCTAGGTCACTCTTATCAGACTCCATTCAAGTGTAATCTAATGCTAGTGATTACGAATTTAGCATAGGTAGATACATAGTAATGAGCAATCGATGTTTATGCCTGATACGGTAATGTTGAGGGTCTGCTAGTATGTAGGATCGTTAATGAGATTAGTAGGAACATTGGTAAGAATACTAGGGCGAGATTCCGCCTGGGAAATTTCGTGGGTGCAAATTCCAGGATTGTTCCCATTAGGAAGGTCGGATCTTTGGAAGAATATGCGAATGCTAATTCCATCAGCGAATTACCATATGCATATTTTCATTCCTTTTCACTTTGAATTGCGCCCACGAATAACCATGGGCCGGCGGCCCCCTCTCCTTTCCCAATTCAGATTCTCGACATGAGAGTTACGTGGATTTTCTCCAAATAAAATAATTCCAGCCCAAGTTTTTAAACAAACATGAGAATACTAAGAAAATACTACGCTGCCATTTAGTTGCTCGTAGAGAATAATTCGGCGGCTATCATTTCGTCGGGTTAAGTAATTAAATTCGTAGAGACCGCCGGGCATATTTGATGACGCGTTTGCGTTTATTAGCTTTGGACGCTAACTTCACCGTTGACACATTCGCCTATTAAGCACAGTTTCATGGATCATTTATTCTAGCGGGATTAACGGGAGTATTTAAACGCAGATCATAATTCGTTGGATTAGACTTTTCTTATTACGGATAAATGGTTTCATTGCAATAGCAATGATGCTTCTCGCGGACTATTTGGATTGGTCGGTTAACCCTTGGTATAATTATAGCCAGCACTATCTTCCGTGGGAATTTAGGTAGTCCTCGCTTATCCAAGATATCCCGGCGCAGAGAGTTCGAAGTTCACAAATATGATCTGGGAAATCCGTTTACCCAATTCTGGAGGAGCACTTGGCTACGCCAAGGAGCATTATTCTGGTAGGCTCCGCCTAATCGAATTTGTAGCCGCAACCCTAGCAGACAAGGCTTTTCGCCCCGAGTTTATAATTCACGCTGACAGACGAGCAAATCCTGCCTTGTTTGTCGAAACAGCCTGCTTTCTAGATATCCGCCATTCCGAGCGTGAACTTCGAACTTCTTTGATATTTTAACTATCGGCCAGACCCGGAACTCTGCCCGATTGTACTTCCGGCAAATTCAGTTCTACCGCACACGCTGTAGAATGCAGAATCTTGAATATATTGTTTGAAGTTGGTTTCGGCTTGAAGGTAGTGCTTCAATTTGCAAATTAAAATAAAGTGGAAGGAACGTAATTGAATCTTCCACCGGGAAAATAGTCTCTCGTTCCTTGCATACGATTTCAAACATGTCCAGCTGGATTGCATGGGGATTCGTGTGGTGAAACACAAAATAGTTTCATATCGATTTCATTTTTGCAGCTTTTCACTGTAATTAGAGCTTTCTATCCTAATACTGACTGCCTCACACACGAATTCACTTAATCAGTCAGTCCATTAAATAAATTCAACATATCAAATAATTTAATTAATCAGTACAAACCCTGCGATATACCATTCACTTGCAATCACATGTCTAAACTAATAGTTTCAACATGTCATTCGGTGGAAAAAGAAATTCGCCAGCGTGGCAAAGAAGTATCGGCGCGATCGCGTGGGAATCAGCAAAGCAAATTCGGCGCCAAGTCGCTCGCCGGTGAAAACACGAAAAGTTGGCGCGTCGAGAGACAGAAGGAGGGCGGCGGCGTCGTCGGCGTCGCGGGGCGAGTGTAAAAAAAAGCCGGGTGGGCTTATCGGTCAGCCGGTGTGTCCGATGAAACGGAATATAAATCAGAGCTAAAGTTGCCCGTCGAAGACTCGGCAATGTCCATGTGCGTTTCACATTCCTACATGGACGGAGTGGCCGAGTTCCATACACTGCCATTCTCACCACTGTGTGTGTGTGTATGTGTGGATGTGGGCTCGGCGTGTGTGTGATATATATCCCCGAAGTTTACTTGCTGCACTGCAGTAGTAACTCCGCCTCTCTCGCGCTCGCTCTGCGCGCCGAGCACCTATCTCATCCCTATCTTTCCCATTCTCTGCATTCCTCTCTGTGTACATCTCTCCACAATCGTTATCTGCATCCTCTCCTCCTCCCCTGCTCGCCCCTCAACCGCCCCGCGCACACTTTCATCCCCCCACTGTTTCTCATAGTTCGCCGATCCCCCCATGCACACGTCGCGCGCGCGCGCGCGACCTTATCCCAAAATGGATTCTCCACCTGAGCTAAGTACTTTTCCGAAAGTTCTCGCCCTCCTTCGATTGTTCCCCTACCTTTGAATTAGTGCTTCCGAAAGTTTGCATCGCGAAACATTTTTCACTCTCCACCATATTGAAGATATACATATATGTATGTATATCGGAGGGAGAAATTGGCGAGTGTTTCGCAGCAGTATTTCCCGATGGGATTTGTATGGGAGTTGTACGATTCGCGAATTTAAGAGAATATCGTGATTAGTGGACGTTCGAGAGCCGAAAGAATTCGTGGATGCTTTGCTGATTAAACTGCGGAGGGCCAATCTCGGCTGGGAGTTTTATACCGGAACTTATATCACCGGTGGTCGAATAGGCATAGATCACCGCAACGCCGGCAACTTTGAAGATGGATGCTAAGTAATAACGAGAGCGGGAAGATCCATAGTATCATCGGGCATGTAAAGAGTCGGCGAGCAGAGGGGAGTGTGAACTATGCGATGGCGTTCGCGAGAGAGAGGAAGAGAGAGAGAGGACATGTATGTACATGTATGTATGGAGAGGCAGCATTCGCCTGCCAGGTATTAGGATGATAGATAGCCGCGTACCACTTTTTCCTTGTCGTGCAGGCAGGCTCCGTTTGGCCGGTGCACTTCCGCAGGGCACACTGCTGGTTTCCGGGTACCTTTGCAGCCCGTTGGCGTCCAGCCAGGATTCGTGAACCAGGACAGAGCAGGCTTCGACGTGTGGTAGGCCTCATCTCTCTCTTCCTCCGCCTCTCCCCCGCTGCCCCTTTTTACGCCATATCCGTCCACCGTTTCTCTCTCTCGTTCGGCGAGGCAGTGCCATTTCAAAATGAATTTTTCTTTCGTGCTTTTCGCCCCTCCGCCCGCGCGCTCTCCGACTCCTTTTTTTCTAAATCGCTTGGTCAAACGCTACCCGAAACTCAAAGCGTGTGCGGCTCTCGCTTTTTCCTTCTACTCTCTCTCCCTCTCTCTTTTTCTCTCCTCCCAGGCTCTTTTTTTTTTACAGAGAAAGCGGATCACTCTTCCTCTTTTTTCCATTCCCGTGTTTCCGCGAACGAGTGAAACGAACGTTCTGCCGTTTATTGGCGTGCTGTTTGACGAAGGGCCTCGCCGCCGCTCGTGGAATTTGTTTGGTAACTCTAGCGAGCAGTGACTTTCGTCGCTTGACCACTCCCCCACCCACCCCATCCTCTCTTGGAGAGGGCTTTTTTTTCTCCTTCCGGGCCTCCTCTTTGCCAGCTTTTTGTCATACTTGCTCCGATGGCTCGGTTTGTCCAGCGATGCTTTACCAATCTCTCACTGTTTCAATTTGCTCACGAGCTTCCAAGCTTCCTGCCATATTGGTGGCTGGCAATTGCTGTTTCAACATTCCACTGCCAGTCACTTCTTACCACCAGGGGATTTTTGCCCTCGCGAATCTCGCTGCTGTCGCTTTTCGAACATTGAATACCTGTTATTCGTAGTCGAAAGCCTTTTCAAGTATTTGAAGATTTCGCTTCGATCAATCCCAGTTATTCAAAGGGAATAAAGCGTGGATTAATAGTAGTGGGATTAGTATCGAGTAATTTCGATTGGCTTTTGCGTTCCATCGATATCGATTTGATGGCGAGGCTGCTGCTGCTGCTGGCGGCTCTAGCGTATTGTCCGTATAACGCTATAAGAATCGGAAACCATAGTAGAGAGTGCAGAGGCATTGCAAACGCGGCAGAGCTAGTTCAGCAGAGGGAAAAAAGGCAGCAGTCAGCCCTTTCGGAGATCCCAGTGCAATAATGCAACATCCCTCACGTCGCTCTCCCGTTCAATAAGAGCCGGATAAAAAATATCACTTGTTACCGCCGCGGCGAGCGCGCGAGCGCCGGCGTTAATTAAAAATCCGTAATTAAAGTCGGCCGCGCGAGTCCTCGCTAGGAAATGTGACTAGATTTTCTATCCGAATATCATTTTTTCATTCCAGGAGGAACTGGAGCATATTGAAATTGGCGAAAGAGCGCGCGAGCCATGTTGAAATTGGTACACTCCGACCAATTACTGACCGAGGCTCTCTCGTTGGTTGGAGGGTGAGTAAACAGCAGTTTGCGCAAATAAAGGCTGGCGGGCCGCCCTGTTAGCTGTCAGTTCCTTGAAGTCAGTTTAATCGGATCACTTGATTCCATTGACACACCCAGCTTCCCGTTTAACTCTCCTCCTCCTCCTCCACCTCCTTGCTGTGCCCGCCTTCCGACGGGATTTCTCTCGAACGCGGTCACGTGTCGATAGACTCGTGCTCCCACAGCAACCCGATAAAGGACACGTCTTTAGGATTCGCTCAATAGAACGATAAATTCTTTTGTAGAATACTGTCTCGTGAATCTGACACCAACTTGCCATCTATTTTCGGTATCCTGACATTGCAATTAAATCGTTTAACTTTGCCGGGACAGTCAGTGTAATTACGTGTCAGTATAGAAAAGAGAGTAACGAGTGCCTTAACGAAATTGGCATAAACAATTCCCCTTTGAAAGTAAACCGCTCTGCCTTCTGATTTGTGGTTATCGGAATCACGACGGGTCGAACTAATCGAAGTGGATATCAGTTTAGTCGCGAACAGAAGCATTAGGAATTCATTTGTCGGGAGAACAACTTCTCCCCGTACTTTAGCACTCGTGAATTCTCGAGCTGCTTCGCGCGCTGGGATAGCCAGAGTTCCGCAAGCTTGCGTAAATCTAATATGTAATTCTAACACTCGGCGGCTCCAGGTTTTATGGGGAAAGTTGGTCTCATGGCGTGGCGCGGTCGAGGGAACATTCTAATTCCATTGCGTCCATACTAGCCAGTTAAACCAATAAAATACTCGTTGCAAAACCGAAATAAGTTTGAACGAACTAAAGGGAAATAGAGCGGGACAAATAAGCGAGTGAAGAGCCAACGGTTAGATAAGCAAAACTAGTTTATTCTTAGGAGCAATTGCAGCTAGTTTCGGTACTTTTTACTGCACTCCGTAAGTCTGCAGTGTAAGTTAATTAGTGATGCAATCAGCCGCCGGAGGTAGGAAAATGAGAGGGAGGGACTCCCGAATTCCTTTGGCAGTGAAGACTAGACTAAATTTCGGATGACACGAGCTGCTAAAATTTTCATTGGCTACTGGAAGGTCTCTAGCAGCAAACACATCGTAGAGCTTCCGTTAGCAGTGCCATCCTTTATGCGAGCTCTGCCCAGGCTCTTACATTATCGTAAAGACTTAAAGTGTAACGAGACGGGCTTCTTTCTCCCAAACGGTTCAATGTCAGCTTCATCATCCTGCCTCGGCTGATCCTCTCAGGCCCTTACTCTTCTCTTACTCACTCTCCTTTCCTCCTCTCTATCCCGACGAACCCCCGAAACCTCTCGCTTCTCGCCTAAAAGATGAACCGACGCTCGCCCGGCCAAGTTTGCTCGTGAATTTTTCTTCCCCCTGCGAATTATCTTTGGTGGCTGATCTTGCGTATCTAATTATACTAGAGAGAACGAGCAAAGCGACAGGACAATGAGACCGATTCTTAATATACTCCCGGAAATCTCCCAGTAAACTTAAAGACTCTTTGTGCTTAGAAACGGGAGTATCCGAAATATTAGGAGTGTCCTCGGTGTGTCGAGATTCAGCAGTGCATGGTTTAAAGTCAATCGTTGGCACAATGGCAGGATCTTAAACGGAAAATCGGAATGAGAAACTGGAACGGGAGTAATTCCCATCAGCGGAGAAGTTCGACGTGTGCATCAATAGAGGGTGCTTGCCCTCTTTTCCCTCCGGGGTCAGCCCCCACCGCCGCCCCCACCGCCGCCGGTACAAGTGCCGCGGGCTTCTCGGGGGTCCAGTTTCACAGTCAAGGGCTTAAAAGCTCCGGCAGTACGGATCCATTGAGAGCTCACGACTAGATAGCCCTATCCTCCTCCACTACTGCCAGTCGTTCGTCAGGTCAAGTTTTAAAGAACGAAAGCCACTGCCGGCAGATGGCCTCGCGAGATTCCGAGACTCTTGCCACTTGAGCCGTTTATTCGAGACCCCGGACAATTAATATTCCACCATAATAAAACACAATACCGACGACTCATGCATATGCACAAATCAAGAGTACCATTCTGGGAATAGAATAATTGATAGCTTTATTTAATAAAGTGGTACATGACATTTAAACGGAGCTCGCACCTGCCCAGAAACCGTTTACATTGTCGACTCCACACTATTAACCCTTTGACTACGGCGAAATCTAAGGGATCTGTTATAAATACTGTTTTAATGGATTTTTCGAGCGCCCATAAACGCCAAGAGTCTACAGTGAGCGAAATTTTAAAGTAGCCAAAGGATTAATGTTTGGAGAAACGTGGTAACAAGAGAACGAAAGCTTTAAATGAATGACTTAATAAATGAAAGTGTTTTGAAATGGTAGAATGAAATGAAAGTTGAGGCTAACCTGATAGTCCATGTAGTTGCCGTAGCCCATGTGGTTGCAAGTGCAGGCGCAAGCCTGGATGTGCCTCCGCATGTCGAGCTCGACCTCCTCGCCGCAGATGCCTCTGGTGGCCATCATGGTGTCGCCCATGCAATAGCCGCTGGTGCAATACATCCTCGGATCGTTTTGGTCCAGGTAACCGCCAGTGTCGTCGTATCCGAGGCCACTGGCGCACCTGGAATCCGAGGTGTATCCCACGCGCGACTGCGGACGCTCCTCGTAACCCAGTCGAGACTGCGGACGATGGAAGCTCGGCGGTACATCCTGCGAAATTCGAGAGATCTCATTAATTATAACCCCCTTAATCAATTATCCACTCTACCTAATATCGCCGAATTTTCCTCGGAGCATCGTCTCCCTCGAGTGTACGATCACCCAGTAATTCCAGGAACGATTTCAATTTCAGCTTCGCATTAAACTTGCGCGTTAAATGGCCCGTAGCATTGGCTACTTTGACATTTGGATAGTTGCGAATTTTCCCCTTTGCCTTTTGCCTGCTTCAATGTTTAATCGCGTTAGAAATGGCTTTGGTTGGCAGCTCTTGCTAGAGTTTTAGAATAGTGGAAATTTGCGCGATCAATAAATTAGAGGGAACCTATTTTCTAGGCTTTTTGGGGTATTTAATACTGTTTGTTGATTTACGAATTGAATGAATGCTTTGTTGTTGATCTGATGGTCGAGATACTATTATCGATCGGAGATACTGGTGCTTGCATGGCTTTGCGGAGAGTTAGAGTAAATCTCGGACACTTGTACATCGATTGCAATAATTCGCAATCTTTATTGGCAATCGGATAGTCCGGCTTAGAGTAACACTTTGAGAGTGAAGCGGCCCGATAAAAATAAGTCGGCGTCGGAGAGAGCGGAAAGGCTGGCGGCGCGGCGGCTCCTTGCTCGATCGAAACTTGGGTGAGAACGGAGGAACAAGAGCGCTGTTTTCGTGAATCTCCGTTTACAGTCGGACCATAAGCGCGGCTAGTATACCTTCCGGTTATTTCAGTAGTGGCGATACTTCAGCGTTATGGCTTCGCCGCTAGAATCCGCGTAAAGATAGGAATACGATTCAGTTGGGCGCCGATCGAACGAGCGAGCGCACTTTGCCTCCTGGGATTTCGTAATTTATCGCTCGACTAAAAACCACGAAAAAGCACCGGGGCGCACCACTCGAGGAGCGTCGCGGCTCCGCGATCATTGAGTTAGTGGCGTACTTTATTTAGCGAGTTTTCAACAGCAAATGGGACATACTCCGCCGGATTCATCGCTCCCAGAGATTGCCGGCTCGGCTCGCCCAATTCTTATCAATTCAATTCGCTCCCGCTTCCCGCTAATCGATAATTGCCATCTCCGAAATGCCCATCTCCCATTCGAACTGGCGTCCTTATTAAACGCGGTGTTCACTTGTCGAGAGATTCGCCTGGTAACGCGATTCTCTCTGTTTTCAATCCGTAAAAGCATTCTTTCATTCAGCAACAAAATTTCCCTGAGATTTGTGCAACTCTCGCGAATTTCAAATAGTTGCCATTCTCATCGAGAATTTATTTATTCTTCTGTCAATAATAAAGTTGCGTTTCTTTACGCTCGCTCTATAGATTAATAGGGTGCGATGAAAAAGGATTAGGGATGCTGTGGTAAACGGACGGCTGTACGCACACATCCTTTCCCTTTGCCGGTCCGCTTGAAGGAGGAATAACCATTAGAGGGTGGGATCATTTGTCACCGGGGCGACACTTCATTTCACAAGGGAAGACAGCGTGGGCGGAATCCGCGAAGTAATTTGAAAATCGAATGAGCAGCTTGCTGCTCTTCTTTTCCCTTTTCAGTGCAGAGCATGATTGGGTTCACTTTTCCCTCCAGCAGAGCTTTCTCCTTTAGGAGTTAGCTACTCATTCATTCATACTCGCCAGTTATTCAATAACTAGTTACTTCACATCATTTTCTTTCTTTTCCTCGTCCTCATTTTTAGTTCTCCCTTTCAGCCTCTTTCACCTCCATTGAACCATGTTTAATCTCACGTTTAATTAATCGGCAAGTTTTGCTTAATTTTTCATGCACGCGACTGATTACCGCCCGTTTGTCCTGCTATATCTGGCAGGCCATTAGCTAATTATCGTGAAGGGTGTTCGGCATGCGATCCCATTTTTCCGAGGCTTTCATTCTTCATTGGGAGAAGGGCTCTTCTTTCACATAGGCCTTTGTCTTGTTTCTCGGTCTGCTTATGGGAGGGAGGAGGCCTTGTCCCTCGGGAGTTAAATAGCGTGCCTTTTAGCGTGATCGCATTTCCGGCGGACGTGCTTGGTGAGGTTGGCACGCCTCGGATCCATTGAAAGAGGAGCCAGTAGCGATACACCTTCCTCTTTAGCCCTTTTATAATGTGTCTCTTTCTTTTATCCGCGCGCATTCTCGCTGGGTGGCCGCACACTCTTCCGCTGCAAGTGTCCTATTGATGAAAGGCTATCGAGAGAGCCACATTCCACTGACCCAGATCCTCCACTGCTCTAATCAGCCTCGGTTCCGTGTGAGCGAGTCCCTCTTCCCCCCCGGATTGCTGCCTATAATTCCGTCGCGAAACGCGCGCGCCAATGTTTGCGCATCCCTAAACGTCGCGTCGCGTCCCGTCGCCTCCGCCGCGCCGTTCCAAGTGGGAAGAGTCAGCCACCCTCGCCAGATTCGGCACCACCATCCGTCGCGCCGATTCTTTTCAATTAAGCTTCGATCGGCTGGAACTGGCCCGACATTTTGATGGAGATAAAGGCCCTCCGCTCCTGCGAATGCATCTCTCGATTCATGCTAATGTCCCGAGGAATCGAGGTGATAAAACCGTCCCGGCTCGCTCGAGGAAATCGAGCGCAGCATGTTACGATGTCATTTCTAATGGTATTATTAGATATGAATTTAGAATCAGTTGGGATTCAGGGAAATGTTTGTAAAACGATTCCCCTGCTTATTGGAAGCTTGTTTGTGCTTCTCGTGAAATGTCGGGTTTGCTTTATTAAGCAATGAGGATTGGTTGATGGGGTTTTAATGGCTGGTGATTTAGAGTCGAAGGTGTTTAGCGGTAATGTTCACCACAGGGTGAAATTGAGCGGTGACATTCATCTTAGGGTGGAAATTAGCTCGGTGGTTAGGCTCCGCTGTACAGAGCGGAGAGCGGAGAGCGTCGGGCGCGCACCGTCGATTCTATCAGGCGTGCGAACATACACACGTGGCAACCATCCGTTCTCACTGGGATAACAATTTGCGAAAACGTTGGAAAACCGGAGGAACGATCAGTACGTGCCAGCCTCGCTCGCGCATTAAGCATTGAAATTCGTTGCTCGATTCCAGATTGAAAAGGTATCGAAGAAATATCTCCCATTTCATATTATACGTAATAATTCAATAAATTTCATAAAGCCCTCTCTTTTTAAAGCTCCTTCCGGCTTTATACTCGCCTACCAATTCCATCCGTGATTTCAAATTGCCAATTTACTTTGATTTAAACTTCTTTACTTTCCAGCATTTGCCAATGCTATCCCAGTTGGAACTGTCCGAGTTATTATTTCTTACTCGATTGTTTCCCGGTTGAGAATTTTTAATTTGCAGAATTACTCTGCTTGTCACTGGCTGTGCTTGCCTTTTTCAATGTCTCTCTCTTCTTTGACATTATCCTTTGCTGGAAGATGGTAGAATGGTTTTGGCCTAGGCCAGAGTGAGAGTCTAGAGAGTATACACGAGGGTTTCTCGAGATGCTCGTATGCTGAAGAGAGTTGCAGGGCTTCGAGGTGCACGGTACTCGATCTCAGTCTCTTTCATATACACCTCAAGCCTCGGCAGTAATGTGGAAACGAGCTCTATTTCGGACTTTCGGCTTTTCGGAATATATACTCTTAGCCGGCAGCTCTTCCTTTTTGCCCGCTCTGTCCTCGAGTGACAACCTCTTCCACTGTGCTTTTCGTTGCGCGGAATTCCTAAAATATGGCGAGGAAGCCGCCGCTGCACTGGGAGAAACTGGGCCAAATCGATACCAGCCAGATATACCGGCTGCAAAACTTCGAACTTGCAGCATGCAGACCGCGCGCGCGGATCAATTCTCCGGGAAGCACCGGCACGCATAATGCTTTATTCCTAATGCTGGATCATCCGCGAGCCCAGGTCATCACAATGGGAGCACATCCTGATCTCGTGTTTACTTCGTTTCCGCAGTCCAACTTTGTTATCGTCCAAAACTGGCAGAGATATGGCATATTTTCCTCCCGAAGAAATTTCTGTCAAGAAAGCCAATATGCTTTTATATGTATACATGGAAAGACGTTGTCCTCCTTCGGAATAAATTCCTCGGCGAGCCAGACCTCCCGTACAAACTCCGCGGCACTCGTTCTCCATTAAATAACTCGCGCGGAAAGCCTGACATTCGAAATACATTTATTTACATATTACAGACAGCTTAACATTAATTCGATTATAAATCCATTTAGAATCCCTTATTAATTTCAATGAAATAGGAGGAAATTTGGATTTGTGTATTAGAGCGGAAGTTGGTGGGATTTTCGAGGGATGCATCGAATGTTTGAAAAGTCAGAAAGAATTGGGAAGAGCGCATTGCGGTACCGCGTGGCCGCTTACACGTATAAGCAGGAGGGAGGGAGGAGCGGCGCATTCACATGTGCTCATATTGATATAGGCTGAAATAGCTCGAGTCTCGGTTAGCCCGAAATCCCGGGTTGTGCTCGTGTGGGCCGATTATCTGTGTTAGCCTGCTTATTTGGCGGTAATTATCACGGAAAGCGCTGAGTGCTGTCGGATTGTTTAGGCTTCCGGGAGGAACGTAACAGGCCTGACGTACTTCCGATATTTCTGCTTACTTCGTGTTTACACGGGATTTAACCAGAGCGGTGAGCATTCAGCTTGATTGGCAATCGCTGACAATCCAGCCGCTGTTCTCTCCAAGAGTGGCTCTCATGCCAACCCCTTCCCCTCCCCACCCCTCGCGAGAATTCTCTCTAAATTTTTCTGCAAATTCTCTCAACTTCCCTCTGTCTTGAATAACATCTAACTTTTCGTTCTTCCTCCAGATTTTCTTCCCACTAGTCTTTAAAAGGAGTTTTACTCCATTCAAAGTATAATCGTTTACTTAATTTCTTATTTCTTCACATTTCCTTGGAGTTTACTTTCCCTTTAAAGCTCCTCTTTATATTTACACATACCTCACCCTTATTTTTGCTCAGGCAGAGATCTTTATTATTTCCAATCATATCACTCATCCAATTTCTCTGACAGACGCGTTCCCAATAGAGACGCCACGCCGCCGCTTTGAGTCACTTTATAAACCTAAGTTAGTCAACTCGATCTCGTATGAAGTCTTGTCTCGGGTAGCAAAGGAAAAGCTGGTAAAGTGGTACGCTCCCAGGAGGAGAGGAAGTCCGTAGACAGAGAATGTGGCGGCGGCGACGGATATATATATATATATATATCCGTAACAAGAGTATTATTCCAGACGAGCGCGGCCAATGTCTATCTCGATCTTGACTGTAAATACTTTTAAGACAGCTGGCTGAGGAGGAGGAGGAGGAGGAAGAGGAGGAGGAGACGCGAGCTGTCCGGGTGTCGTTAATAGAGGGGCCTCGGCTTCCCCGTCAAAGAAATACGTGGATGCATATCGTTAATTTGGGGTGCAACCAAGTATGCGCCAGTGGTATATGTGCCAGTGGTAATGTTCGCTCAGCCGAGGATCAAAGAGCCTGCGGGGCCGCGGTGTATGCCTAGCGCGGCATTTCCAAAGGGAATGAGGTTTCCCCCTGAAACGAGCGCCCGCAAAGAGGGAGAGAGCGAAGGAGAGAAAAAGAGGCGCGCGAAAGAACAGCCAGCCTCGCCGAAAAATGACGGCGCGCCTACATATAATACACCTGCACACCGTTCTCTCCAGTAAAATGTAGTTAGTTCCTGAAATAATCACTTTTCCCCTTCGCGTTTCCTAATTCCTGACTTCGCGCATTTCTCGCGGTACGTTTCCAGTTACGCATATAGTTGTTTGTTAACAGCAACGCATTTTATTAAGATCGTTAGCTGAGTGAGTGTCGGGTAACCCGGTGGGATGATGGACTTATGAGGACCACGTGTGCGAGGCCTCCCAGCGAACACGTGGTGGGAAGGATTTGCCGAAAAAGAAATTTTGAGCTAGGGCCCTGGAATTTATATCATATCTTCCTTGATGCAAGGGTAGACTCCTACGCCGCGCCAACCCATTCACTTTGTTTCTTCTTTTCCTCCGCGCTAGTCGAATCCGTTCGAAGCTACTCTGTCGCATCGGTTTAATAATTGTGTTATTGAATAATAATAATAATACAGTTCCTGCTCCAGTTTTAAAGACTGGATATAATTCTTCTTCCACGTAGAGATGCTGATTTATTAACCGAATGCCATTGGTATTCGTTGTGTTATAGGAAACTGTTTATTACTGTAATGTATATCTCGTTTACTTAGACCAGCGCCTGCCTGTTTCAACCTGTTTCAACCTGTTTCAACCTGTTTGTACCCTCGCGTGCGATGGGTGAAAAAAATTTTGAGCTAGGGCCCTGAAATTTATATCACTTCTTCCTTCATGCAAGGGGAGACTCCCCACCAAATTTCAGCCCCGGAAAATGTCGGGAAGTCCAAAAAATATGGGAAAACCAGCGAAAATTCCGAAAAAATCGAACTTTAAAGGCAGTTTTTTTAAATGTTTTCGATAGAAATCCGGACTTTTTTCGATGGATTTCTTGTTTTCTATCCGTTTTCATTCATAAACAATCGATTCCTAAAGAAAAAACCCGAGTTCGGAGACCTTCGAAAAATCGTGAAAAATCTGAAGGGGTACCCCTTAAGAAAAATTTGCCGAAAAAATAATTTTGAGCTCGAGCTCTGAAATTTTTATGGTATCTTCCTTGATTCAAAAAAACAACACCCACCAAATTTCAGCCCCGAGAAAGGTCGGGAAGTCCACCAAAAAAAATAAAAACCGCCAAAAATGAGCAAAAATGGACTTTTCTGGACGGTTTTTCGACCCGTTGTCGTTGCAAATCCGGACTTTTTTTCACGGATTCTTTGTTCTCTATCCACCCTGATACGAAAACAATCAAAATATCCCGGGTTCGGCCGATTTTGAGAAACTTGAAAAAATTGACCATTTCCGAGGGTCGAAAATAGGTGGAAACCTAAACTTTGAGCTAGGGCTCTGAAATTTATATCACTTCTTCCTTGACGCAAGGACACATTCTCCACCAAATTTCAGTCCCGGGGAAGGTCAGGAAGTCCACGAAAAAAAATAAAAACCGTCAAAAATGTTTGAACTTGAAAGTAAAATATTGGCGCGATGTATTGCTAGACCTAGCTGTCGAGTGGGGCAGAGAGGGGTGAGATTACAATACATTGCAATTTTCTTGGACTTGTTAGTAGCGTTTGTGCTTGGCGTTTCATTAACCCCTGCCGGGTTTACTCACATCCGGCCATCAGCTAATTTAACGCGCGTGCGCGTTCTCACTCGCGGCTTGTGCTTCACGAGGAAGCAACAAATACGCTTTACATCCCATTATGTGCTATTAGTTTCAATATCCAATTTCAACAACAATGAATGATTCATCGCTTAACGCTTGCCGCGAGGCTAGCTGCCCGCTCGGCGAATATATCAATTACCATCCGACCGTTTTTCCGTGTAATTGCTGGCGGATGCATCCCCGTGAAACGGCGCGCGCTCTCGATTTATTATTCTACCCTGCCATTATTTTTCGAGGATTCGATCCATTGGGAAATTTGAGTTTCGCTCGTTACATATTTCACGAGGTTTCATTGCTAAATTCTTGGCTATCTGCATATCGACGTACTTTTTTCAACTTTTGTCAATATATTACAGTTGTATTTGAATTTCAATTTAGCCATTCGTTTATTCGCGCTGGTATAGCTTTAATGTTGGGTAAGTCGTTGATAAATTGTGGTATCGGCGCGGCCATTAAAAGAAATCGTCTTACAACGCGAAGAGTTACTTGCCAAATTACTGACACGGCCGGCTCACCTCTTTCTCGCGTTGCTAATTAAAGCTTTTATTTCTCCCGGCGGGCAACTTTCAATTCACCATCGCGAATAATCGTAAATAGCTGGATCAGTGGGACGCGTTCATTGCTGAACTCCCCTGAACTCGTTTCGTTCTATTGCATAATTAGTGAAAGCCCTGCTGCGGTCAGAGATTAAACTCAATTGGCGCAATTGCGTGATCTGAAGCTGCTCCCGCATATTACGTATAAATCTCTATCTTAGTGCCACTCTCTAATTAGGATTCACTGCCCCTTATGCTTTCACCATTCAATCCGGCGAACCTTTTATGAAAAACTAGCTCTTCTAATCGTCTTCACCCGGCTGAAATTTCAGAGTAACCTTAGCAGTAATTGAATTTATTAAATAGTAATTTATCGGGAGCAACTATAGCAGAACTAGTCAGATAATCCATAGAATATTTCTCGCCCAAGATATTCTCTAGCCTGGAGGCAACAGCCCTTGCCATTTCAATTATACTATTCATACGTTCCCAAAAATTCTGTCTTGAATTTCGAGGGTTCTATAGCGCGGCGTAACTTTATCATTCGTTGGAAATACACTTCGACATTTTCGCGACACGTTCTCCTCGTTGGGAGAGAGGGCGACGGGGGAAGCTGGGTGCTCTTCCTGAAAAGCAGCAGCAGCAGCAGCGGCAGCAGCAGGAGAATCACCGAAACCCAAATTAACCGCGTTGGAGCGATATTCGGAACCGCGAGCGCCAGCTGAATTAATACGTGTCATAAATCCGGGTCGCCCGGGCGTTTTCTATTTCGCATCGGTACAAGGTATTCCAACCGACGGAAAATAAATTCTCGCCGGCGTTCGCGGTGTCGCCGACACGCCAAACTACCCAAAGTACTACAGTTATACTGGCGCGCCGCGTCCAGGAAAAGTTGAGCGAACCAGTGGGCGAACTCTTTTCATTTTCGAGGAATTAGCGAGCTACGCAACTGGACGGGCTTCTTTTTCTCATTCAACCTGCTTCAAGATTAAAAAGATATATCCGAGCGATCGTGCGTGTAATCCAACGTATGGCAGACTTCCCTTTAAAATATACACCTCGCAAAAATGGGAGTTTCCCTCAAGCAGCAGCACTGGCACACACAATTTCGTTCATCAAATATTCTAATATCTTACGTGCGTAGATTTCGCGGAGTAATAATTTACCTTCGCTTGAATGACAAGTCCGCAGTACATTTCGCGTTGTGTGCATTCTTTTCAATCAGTGTAGCATTGAGTTTTTGCGTGCGAGGTTGGATCGATCGGGAAAAGAGTGAGAGGGAGAGAAGGAGCATAAGCAGAGGATGGAAAGACGGGCAGGAAATGTGAAAAGTGAGGGAATGGGGTGAGACGTACCTGAGGATAGGTGTCCTCCTGATAGGGAGTTCTGCGATGGCATTCGTCATAGCACCTGCCGTCATATTCACTAGGCGGGCGGGGATATGGGTCCTGGACCGCTGCGGCGGCTGCACAGCAATCTGGGATTTGGGCCTGGTACTGCTCGTAGGGACACTTCTCGGGCTGGCCGCCACGCGGCGCTTGGTGCACGCGCTCCTGGGGCCCGCTCCCGTAGCCAGCGCCGGCCGAGTGATGCATCGCGTCCCCAAGCCGTCTCTAGCCACTCGTAGCACGCATACACGCGCAAGCACACACCACCACTCGGATCACTGCATCCTAGGGGGAATCGCGCGCACCCCCGGCGGCAGAACGACCCGTCTCTGTCGCGGCCCGATCCACCTGCCGGTCCAGCCTCATCCCCATCACCGGGCAGCCACTCGCCGACTCGACACTCTCCGCTTATGATTCTCCCCGATTCCTCCGACCTCTCCTACATTTACCCTCCGCTCAACGCACACCTAGAACAGACAAGACGTACATATACGGATTAGACCTTGTTATTACACCCAGAGGGTTTGTTGCTCCACTGATTTTCCACTGGAGTTCCCAAACTGATGTTGGTCAGTTTCTACTTAATTAAAGTCCCGCCGCCGCCGCCGCCAGCTTTGCCGCGACTTAGACTTGCTCTGTTGATTGAGTTAACAGAGGAATAGTTGTGGGGGGAGTAATTTGTGCTGGTTCGAAGCTTTTATTAGCTTTGGCGATCTTGGAAAGAATGCGTCATTGTCTTGGTATCTCTGACAATAAGGTTAAGACGTATTTTCGGGGGAATATCTGCCGAGTGATTCATTCGTCGCTCGGCCTCTTCCCTGCCATTTCATGCAGCCTCCTTCAAGGCAGCACTTCCTTCGCCCGTTCATTCTTCCGCGAGCCGCCAATTCTTTTCTCCTGTGCGGAGAACGAAATCGAGAGAGAGAACGAGAAAGAGAAAGAGAGAGATGTAGTCGTTCTATTGGTCGAAGGGGGAGAAAGCTCTTAGGGGCTTTCAGCGATCAGTCGGGAATGATGAAGCCGATATTTCGAGGAGTCGGAAACACGGGCGCGCAGGAGGAGAGAAAGAAGTCGATTTAAGATTGGGAGAGGTGGTCCATTGGCCTCTCTCCCTTAAGGAGCAGATGGCGCCGAACGAAGAAGGCAGCCAGACCGATCCTAATTAAATCCGAAACCCTGCAGTAGTAGCAAATAGAATAATATCGATCTCTGGGCTTGTTGACCAGGTAGAATTTCAATTTCCACCGTGGTGCATACCCTTCCCAAACCAAGAAACTAGTGATTCGAATTGCAGAATCACTGTAATCCCGTCAATTCACTCGAGAGAGATGGAGAGAATCACTGAACCCGAGCGTATCTCCAAAAGCTTGGTCCCAAGCACCGAACATTTTGGATTCGCCTTTCCCTCGGACCATTTTACTTCCTGATCAAAAGGATTCTTGGCTAAAGAGCCAGCTCGGCAAATCTCAAGCGTGCTCCACCAAAATCGCAAGGCTATTCTCCGGGAAAATCTTGGAGGATCAAACTGCGAACTTTTGAGGAAGGAAACTTAACCAATTGGATCATTAAGTATCCTTTTATAGAGACCTTTATTACTTTCCAATTAAGAAGGAGAGTTATAGTTGCAGGATCGTGGAAATTTTCGGAAAATGGCAGCAAAGTCCCCGTGGAATCGAATTCGCGCGGGAGTAGTTTCAGTTTGACTTAGTACGTCGTTCAATATTATGGGGCGAGCGTTGCGGAAGTAGGAGGCGGAGGAGGAAGAGGAGGAGGAGGAGGTGGGGCTGTTGGCATGGCGGCAGCAAGTACTCGTATCTCGGTGGAATCTCTTGCAGGCTAGCGTTCTACCTCAAAAGACTGCTTCTACTTGAAGAGTATTTGCCCACACGGGGCAATACATTTGTAGCGGTGGTACGCTGACAGAAGTACCTCGGCTGTACTTTAAAGCTTCACTTTATAGCGGCGAGATACGATAGGGCGGCTGGGTGATCTAGTGGGTGTTGGCTCGAGCAGAACTAGTCGCTCGGACACCGTTTCCCTTGGACCATCTTCTCCACTGTTTTATTCATCGGAGATAGTCACGGCCGTGTAGAATCGGCCAGCTTTCAGTCCTCCGAGTTACGTCATTCCTGGACCACTCGATTAACGAAACGAATCCTGTTTTCCTTTCATTATCCTGAAATCCTTGGGATAAATCGTCCAGCGCGAGTCTCTCTGTCTCTTGTTCCCGCTTCTGCCTCGTCCCGCCTTACTCTTCGGGACGTTAATCGAACTGTCGTTTCATTAACTCACCCCTCAACCTACCTGAGTGATGTACAAGCCTCCCGCTTGGATCTGATTTTACCTAAAGCTTCATCTTCCACCTCGGATCATTTCGTCTCACGGAGATTTCGCGTAGATCGTGTGTGATGGAAGCGCTTTAACTCGTCGCGCGATCATCTACTCGCTTCCCACTGAATACCGCGTGGCTCTTTATATATTTGATGCATCATTTATGGTTTTTATTTATTTAGATTTGTTCTCATTTAGTAAAACGATATATTTAGCCCGAGTAAAATGAGAGTTAATCACCGTTTAGATGGGTTTGTCTACGGATAATTTTTCGGAAAATTGCTATGATCCGTCGCGTGGGTTCGGGAGAGCTTGACTGGCTTGGGGAAATAAGACGTGAGACATCTATTATTGGGTGACGTCGGGCCTGCTTCTCCGTGGACAGTGACGAAATTGCCGTTAGATCGGCCAGATAATTTTCTCGTAGACGAAGCCTCATCGTTCTCAGTAGAGCTGGGCGTCCTCGCCTCTACGAAGGCCACGGATCATCAATCTTTCGAGGGTAACGGTAACGCGTTCATCTTCCAATTACGCTACTCTTCCTTCCGGGAAGGAGAATTTGCATCTGAGCGACGCCCCCCCCGCGGCCAAAGACCCTTCGATAAATCGACTCTTTGAAGCGCCATCCTATTCGACGAGCCTCTGATCATCCTCGACGTTTTCCTTCTCCGCATTTGCTCATCCAGCTTGGAGAAGAGATTTTCAATTTTTAATCAACACCCGCGCAAATTGTTTAATGTTTCAAGATTTCCAATCGCAACATTGAATGATCCAACAACATCTCTTCGACACCAAGTCGTACATTCTTTGCGATTCCCTTTGAATGGAGCTTTTTCCAGCAGCGAGGAAATGCCTCGAGTTTACCAGGAGAAGCAGGACGCAGAGGGTTCGAAGGGGCGACATAAAACTTGAACAGTGTGAAAGGAGAGCTCGTTTGAGCTACTTCTCGGCAGGGCGACGTTTGCCGTGATTGTCAGTGGATTCTTTGAAAGAGCGGCCCGGCGAATCTCCGGAGAGAAGAGGAGAGAGCGGCGCCGACCGGCTCCATCAATGAATCATATCCTCGTTGGCTAGCGGCGCACACTCGCTCGGCCGAGGATCCTCCACTTTCGGCTAAGCTTTCTTCCAAGCGGAGGAGGAACGCCGCGGCGCGGCGGCGGGCCGCTTCAACCTTTCGAGATATTCCACTTATTAATTGGAGCATGAGTCCCAATTTCCGCGGAAGTTGGTTCTGCCTCAAGGCGGACAGTAAATAGTGCGCTGGTGCGGCTGTGCCAATTAATTCGACAAATCCGCAGCAGATTTTCCGGCCTGGAAATCCTCGGGAATTCCGGGGGGGATTCGAGCTTCCTTGCTCGACGCTTCGTAGATCTTGTTCTTCCTTGGTTCCTTGTGGTAAGAGATTCTCTCTGGATCGTGCCACCATCTTCTTCGCAAGGAACCCCCACGTACGAGTACCTTTTCCCTCCTCTCTCCCTCTCTCTCTCTCTTTCTCCTTTCCCACGAGGGAAAATGCTACATTTCTGGGAATCCACGGATAACTTTCTCGTTTCCCTTACGGCTCGCCTATTTCTCTATTCCAGCGATCCTCTCGCAGTATCATAGCGCGTGAAACATACGCTATCCGCGGATACGTATGACGCGCTCGGATCCCTCCAATTCTTACCGGCCAATCTCCACTCACCTCCTCTCGATTTCTCGCTTGGAAACCTTCTCCCCGTGAAGCACAGCTCCGTTTGCTGAAACCTCCAGCCACACACCCATCACTATCATCCTGATTTTCTATAAAGATTCTACCTCAAGTACCACATCTTTTCCAAGCTTGAAAGCCAATGTTGAAAGAATGCTTCGACCAGCTTGAGGAGTACTGTTTTTAATGAAGTGAGAGCGTAGTTTTGCCATTAGTCGAATTGTTTGGTAATAATGAGATCTCGAGGGAGAAAATTCTTTTTCTTCGAGTTCTGCCGGGTTTGATTTATAAGTAGAAGTTCGTCTCTCGGAAGCACTCATCTTCTTTTCGATTTATCGAAGAAAGCTCGAGTGATTCGAGGGAAGCGAGTTAGCCGGCGTTCGCACTGAACCGAGCTTGTCGCTTCCTTCATTTTCCCTTGTATTGATGCACTATACATAAACGAGACGTTGAATATACGGCTGGCACGCTTTTCAATAACCCTTACGAGTTCTTTATGACATCCTTACGAGCACTTGACAGGGCCAGCAATCTTCCGGTGGATGTAAATTCAAGGCTCGTGTATTGAATTCGTTGCTGTCGCTGACAGTAACGAAGTTAACCTAGCCTAAAGTTGATTCTCAAACTCATTTAGAATTGACATTCCTTTCAACGCGCCTCGCCAATGATAGAAATAATTATATACATTTTCCCGAAAAATGCAGCGAGTTTGAGGAAAAGTTGGCCCTGTTTCAATTCTACTGCGGCAAAGTTGGGAACTTCAATATTAAAGCGTGATCGGCTTAACTTTCTGATTATGGAGGACCATTTCCCGGATAAAGCTCTTCCTCTTTATCCTCCGCGGCGATATCAAGACTTTTTCTATTTTCCCCGTGTTCAGTATATAACCTGGTGCGGCATACAGCAGCAGCACCAGCAGCACCGGCACCAGCAGCACAGTAAAATCATGGAGGCGAGCGGTCCTCGGAATTTTTGTGAAAAGTCCTCGTAAAGTTATAAGTGCGGATTTAGCTTAACGAAGTCGCCTGATAGTCCCAGCGAAGTACATCGTAAATTTTCGGGACAGATAAAACTGGCTGCTCGGTCAAGCAACCGAAGAAGAAAAAGTCCTCATAAACCGCTAGATTTCCCGTTTATCCCGCTGGTTTTTGCTGTTTCTCCCAGTGAACGCGATCATCGATCCCGATCCCTTCCTCGAACTTATTGTTCTTCGGATCCAATCATCGGTAATTGAACAATCATCCTTTTCCAGACTTTTACGAATCTCTTTAATTACACTAGTTGGCAACTGGTCAGCTTTTTCCTCTCTAATGTTTCCTCTCTTAATCAGAATTGGTAGAATTTTCTTTGCAAGAGCGCACAGGAAATACCTTGCTCTACTTTCTCTTTAACTCAGCAATTGACAGTCTGTGCTAGGTTTCTTCTTCGCGAGCCAAAGTACGAATTACCATCAGACCTCGTAAGAATGTCTGGCGAAAAGTGCGCCCTTAAAGTCATGGTATCGCGTGTCTGGAAGACTCCAGGACTCTCTCGACGTAGACCAAGTAGAGCCAAAGGAATTTGCCAGGAATCTCGAAGAATCTACAGATAACTCTGTCCGTCTCTGTCCCATTCGAGTAACACCGTTCTTGCCCTCGTTCTACGAATCTACATTCTTTCCTGGAAGATCGAGCTTCCACGAAAGCAAGCAAGATCGATGATAACGTCAAACGGAACTTTAAAGCTTTCAGACTGAAATTAGTAACATTTCGCGCAGTAAATTACTATCTCCGCGAGTACGTCGCTCCGTCAGTTTGTGTTTTGCGATTCTTCCTCTTATATTTTCCCGGACATTAAACGGCTGAAATACGTTGCTTCCTTTTCGCAACGGTAGTCAGGAGTCCTTAGGGATTTCAATCATCACATAACGACTCCTGTTCCTCAAAGGCGCAGTGCAGACGACGTGGCGCGCTCCTTTCGCGGGCGGCAATGGGCGATAAACTTTTCTATCGGCATGCCGGTGAACTGGAGGCGCGATATTTATCGACTTGGATGTAATTTTTGCAACAAAAGCCTTGTCGTGTGAAAAGGAGTTCGTTGAAGCGAAATCTACGGGACGCGGGAGTGCCGGGCGGCGGCGGCCGCGCGCGAGTACAATATAGAAGCGTGCAGGACTATAAATCCCATCGGCCGACAGAAGGCAGCGGTGCCGCTGCCAGTGCAGCTTGGTTACCGACTTATTTTATTAGTCTTCTATTTATCAACTCCATGTTCTGCCTCGGCCGGCTTGCCATTCATTCTTTCTCTCACTGCCAGTTTTATGTATCTCAACGTCACTGCCAACCTGCCTGCCATCGGTTCAGTAAGAAACAGACTGATTAAATATCTGTCACAAAGCTTCTATCGCGATATATATATTTTCAAGACTGTCAACGCGAAGCCCGTAAAACCTGCTGCTGCTCCGCTTTTGTACAATTCCTATCAATCCATCCGGTGAATTCCAAAGCGAGAATAAACAATTGGAATTCTATATTCCTAAACAATGGATCCTCCCTGCCGTTCTATTTCGTTCCATTGGGGACCACCCACTATTTTATTCAAGGGAACAGCATAGTTCTGATAAATCCATCGCTTTTATTATTAGCACATACAATCATTTCATTCTTTCGAGACCAGTTGTTTGCACAGTCCTGTCAATAGTTCTCCGGGATATAAAGCACCGGAATACAGGTACTTGCAGCAGATCCACTTGAGTGGCTGCTCGAAATTTTACATCGGTAAGAAGTGGCGGGAGATGGGGGAGATGGGGGAGCGAGAGGGATCGAAGATAGTAGAAGGAAGACTGTCTGAGGACTCGGAGGGCCGTGGAATCAGGAGGTAAAGGATTGCCGGGAATATCACTGGGCTCATCTCGCCGGCGGAGGAGGACATAGATCCTCGTAGGAACATAAATCCCATTTCCTGGCAGAACACGGCGCCGTCGCTGCTCTCCGTGCACGGCTATCGGCTTATTCCATCGTGTTTCTCTGTTTATCGAGTTCACGCTTAGCTCCGCTCCGCTCCGCTCTCGCCCCGCCTCGCTCCCTCCGCCAACTCCTGCAAGTGTTCTCGGAGACCTTTTAGCCTGTACGCGGCCTCTCTTTCAGCTTTCCCTGGCCTTTCTCCCGGGCTTCGACAGCCCAGTTCACCGGGCGTTCCTTCTTCTCGCAAATGCCTGGCAAACGTCCTTCGCGCCGTCCTCGCTCGCTGCGAGCAGCGTCTCCTCCGTGATAGCGCGCGCGAGGGCGCGCCAGTTGCTCGAGCCGTTTCCTCCGCACTATTCATCGAATCGCTCGCTAAGGTTTCGCAGTTGAACCGCACTCTGTCTCTCTGGGTCAAACTGCTATTAGTTGGAGGCTTCCTGGTGCAACGACCCGCACCCGGCTCTGCCCGGACACTGGTCGATAGGCGTAAGCTCCTTTCCGAGAGCTTTTTTCCCGGCGCGGCCGGCGCCTCTCTCTCGCTTCGACGAGCCTTCCTCGCATCTTTCGCTCTCCTTCTGTTTTTCTCGCACAACGCAAACCTCCCTTCGCCACTCCTCCACCACCCCCTTCTTCTTTCTCATTCTCTCGCTCTCTCTTTTTCTTTTCCACCATCGCTCTCTTCTCTCTTCTCTCTTCTCTCCGCTCTACAGCCTCTCGGAGCTGAGCTCCATTTAATGAGAGAGATCCGTGCCGCGGCGGACCCGCTAATGATATTCATCGATTTACACTCCATGGGATTTCCAGCCGGAGCTACGAAAGTCCCGTTTGTTCGCCGGGCTTTTTCTTCCCTCGCTGCTAAGAGTGTTCGGCATTCGCGCTGTCGAAGAATACTCATTTTCGCACCGTGTAATGTTTCCTAGGCGCCGGGACATTATTGGTAAACACTGGGGGAATAATTGCTCGCGGAATATCTCTTTTTAGTTTTCTCGTGTTTTGGAAGAATGCGCTTGTTTTATACGTGCTATGGCTGTTAATGTTTTTCTGTGTCGTATTTTATAATAATTGAAATCTTTCTGATTGTCCTATTTTCAAAGAATGATTTCGTCTTGTTTTCTTAAATTTGTTCCACGTTATATCTGACAGCCATTTACTTTATACGTGGTATGGTTGTTAACGTTTTTCTCTGTCGCATTTTATAATAATTGAAATCTTTCTGATTGTCCTATTTTCAAAGAATGATTTCCTCTTATTTTCTTAAATTTGTTCCACGTTATATCTGACAGCCATTTACTTTATCCGCGTTTCATGAATAATTAGTGTCCGGTTACGCTTTATAAATAATTGGGGATTGGATGACAGGTTGGGGCGCATTTTGCTGCGGGCGTATTAAGGAAAGGTCGATAATCCGTTGCGCACGATAATACGTCACTGTCAGTAGCCAAGTGGCCGGGTCTTAATCCCCACTCCCAAGTCATTCATTGGCCCCATGTGCAGGTAGAATATATCCCTTACGATAAGTCTGCGCGGCCAAATTTCTCCTCAGTTGCTCGTTGCACGTCGACATGTCAAGTAGCGAGCTGCCGTCTACTAAAGTGGCGTGTACTATCTAAAGTGTCACATAGTGAAGTGTCATATACTATCTAAAGCGAAGTGTCATGTACTATCCTCGCACGCCCGCATTATACCTACGCGTCGCCGTTCCCTATAACCTCAGCTCTATTTCGCTACCGCTCTGTGTTTTCAACGCGGATTAAAAATAATATCCAAAGCGAGCAAGATTTTCCACCGTTTTCCGCATTTCCATGCACTGCTCTTCTTCTAGCGTTTACGTTTCAATCTAAATCGAGGTTATATCGAACAATGTTTTTGTTGATCCTCTACAGCCATTCGTTACTTTGAAATATTCCAATAGTATATCGAGAATAAATATAGTTTATTTTAATTTCTTGTTGCTAAGTGATACATTCATAAGATTTTTTCTACCGAGCAGTAATTGTTTGAAAAGTGTAAAATTCTTAGCTTGTACTTAAAGATTCGTATTTACTGGGTTCGGGTTACAGAAATTTATGGGTCATAAAAAACATGTGGCTGTAGAGGATTAGAGTGCGAGGTTAATGAGGGTGGGAAAGGTTGGGACGGCGTTTCCTTTGGCTACCTGTAATTGAAGGTCGAAACAAAGGTCACCTCTAAGTGTGTAAATACGGAGAGAGTGTGCGGGAAGTCGGACGCGTTGGCGCATAGTACAAACAATATCCTTTTCTCTTTTGCTGTTTGAAAGTGCGCGGTGCATTTCGGGCCAAGCCATGATGATCGCGGTTTCCATTCGCAAGGTGATTGCCAAGCTGCCAAGCAATTGCACGAGTTCTTTGGCGAATCGTACTAGTTTCTCGGTTTCACGGTGAGAGTGCGTTGTTCTCGGCGTGGTCGATACCTTCCTAATTATCTCGCGATTCTCCGGCTTAATTAGACAGAGAGGCTTGCTCAATTAACGAATGCTGCCGCGCTCTCCTCCAAAAGCGCCGATATTTACATTTACCGAGAGAGAGTGCTGAAACGAACAGTGCTTCCATCCCATTAATTAAAGCTTTCGTGCTTCCTCGATGGGAAATCATACGTTTTCAATGGATATTTATAAATGACAAAGAGGAATTCGCTGGAAATTTTGGAAAACGCTTCCTATCAGCGCGGTAGATTTAATAAAACGAATCTTAATGTCAAGAATTTCTGATATCGTAAAGTTCCAATATTGATTTGTGAAATTAAATTAATTATTTACTGGTCAATATTGAATGCTTCCCGGTCGCGCATATATTTTTTTAACGATAATGAGTAATTGATTCGAGAAAGCACTGATTGCCATGTTTTCATTGAGTAGCTTCTTGATGCGGTATTGGAACAATCAATTTTCGTGATTTATCATGCACTCATCTGCCAACTCGAAGTTCATAGGTGTGACAAGTTTGACACGAGCACGCTTCATTTCCTGATGCAGTGAGCCGCTGGCAAGTTTTGCTTGTTAATTAGACAGCTCGAAGTTGGCCTGCCTAATTGCGCAAGTTTCGACTGGCGAGGAAAAGTGTGGCGTGCGTTTCGAGAAGGGCTTTCTCATATTTAAGTGAGAAGCGATCGGTAATTGATCTTCGGGCGTAATTTGTGTCAAGATTTCTAAAAGATATCTTACATTTAAGGTTGGCGGGTGATTTTTTCTAGCGATCGAGTCTGAAATGGTTCGAGTTTGCAATCAGCCTACTGCCAGAAGGTGTTCTCCCCCTTTTGTCCCTCAAGACAAAGGGGGCGAAAAAGTTGGAGAGCAGCAAACCTTAGTTTGCCGAATTGCTGGACCGCTTTCTTTATCTCTGCTTAACTTCTCCCTCGCGTGACGATTGTCTGGACTTTTTATCCGTCTCATTTATCTTTGATCTCCCCTTGTCCGATCCGTGCCAAACTTCAAACCACTCTTTGATTAATCGATCTTTACCAAAACTCCGATTAATACATTACGAATAGTATTCACGCGGTTCACAAAATTCAAGATAAACCTTGCATTTACTCCTGTAAAATCTCGTTGAAATCTCTCACTAGTAGCTGTAGAAAAATCTTGCCTTTGAAGTCGAATCATTTCAAGCTTTCTCATTAACGGCGGTTTTCTCATTGCAGTAACTTATTAAATTCGCGAGTAATTCAAATCTCATTATTACGGCAAGTAATATAACACCAAAGAATGGTAGAAGAGTAACGCTACTAATAAGGAAGAAATTACTGGCTGAAGGGCAGGCAGTTGTTGAGGACGTCGCCGGAGTGATAATTAAGATCGTTTTCTGAAAAACAAGTAGTGGCTTGAAGGTTGCGCGAAGGGGGGGTGGTATTCCCGGAAGAAGGTGCACTAAATTACGGAAGGTCAGCTCGGGCATTATCTCCGAAGAACAATTTTCCCAGCTCCCGCTAATCTAGTCTCTTTAACCTCGGCGCGCTCGGCGTCCTATTTCATTGCAGATCATTAAACTTTCTAATCATCCGGAGCCGCGTCTGCTTTCCTACTCGCGCCGCCCAGCCATCCGCTCGCTCTCTCCTTTCCCGAGAGGGAAAAGCTTGTACGTACGTTGCTCGATTCTCCTTTTTCGCGTCTACCGGCTTGAAGATCGATAAAGGTTTCGTCTGCTCCTGGCGAGGCAAGCCAATTTCTCGCTCTCACCTCCTTGGCTAAGTGTCCCCTGCCTCATCAGAGACCTACCAGTAATTGGAGACTTTCTATCGGACCCTTGAATCACCTCACCGCTCCAAGATGAACCGTAGCACATTTGCATTGGCCACTGATTCTCGTGTCAAAACTTAACTGGGAACTTCGCATTTCTAAAGCATCGATTTTACAGCTTTGAACATTATTTCGTATTCTTAATAACCCATATAAATTCATTCGTATTTACTTGAATATTTACTTTAACCAGTGAACAGTAGATGATTTATTTGAGTTTGCTATTTTGAAAGCTAAGTTTTTGCTTAATTTGTTTAGCTTATAAAGAATCCCAGTTAAGTAAAGTCGAGTGGAGAAAGTTGTAAGAAATTGGGAAGATAGTTGGAGCTCGATTGGCCGCGCCGGCTTATCTCTTTTTAGTGGAGCACGTGGTGTGTTCGATTCTCGGCGGATTTACTCGCGAGTACAGCATATCCCATGGAAAGAGAGTGGACTCTGACTAGCACACGTGCTAACGAGCTGGTTGAATTCGAAAAGTCTGCTTGGGAAATTGCGAGGAGTAGTATCGCCGGAGAAAGGGAACGAGGAGGAGGATGCTGCTTGGCCGTGCTTAAGCGAGAGTGGAAAAGTCTGTAGGCCATTTCCTCGGGCGTTGCTGAGTTTTCCTTCTTCTCGAGCAGTTCGCGACCCTGCTACGCCGGCGAGAGCGAGTGAGCAGGAAAGTTTACTCGCTCCTTTCTAGATCTGGACCATTTTCCAGCATCACTCTTCCTCCCTCTTCCACGCGCTCTTCGGGGCTTAGCCTCTTCCATAACTTTGCCTCCTCTCTTTCCACCGCCCACACACATCATTCTCCCTTCCTTCTCTGATCGAAGGATAAGTGCTGCTTGCTGGCATTTTTCAGCATCCCGAAGTACCGATTTCTTGTAACAATCCATTCCCATCGCAATGAGAATTTAATCCTCTTTGAAATAGCGTTGTTTGCCGAGAAAAGTCGTAGTTTTCCTCTGACTTTAATAGTTTTTTATTCAGTTAGCGGCAGTTGCATTTTTCTAGCGCATGGATAATAAGCGCAGCTATTCCGAAGGTGTCTCCCGGCCATATTTTAACGCGCCACTAAGCCAGCTTTAATCCAAGCAGGAATTAAGCGGCTACCCGACTTGAAAAGTTTCGCGAAATATGCGGGAATAGCGCGGCGCCACTGCGGTAACTATCCTGAAATCGTTAGTGCTCGGCGAACACACCGGCAAAGTGTTGTAACTCTATTTTGGCGAGCTTGTTATCACTGGCGAGAAAGTAGAGCGCATCCTAACTCTTTTTCCGCTTCTCGGATCTCTTGAGTTTTCAGTCTCTTGTGTCTGCGGTCTTCTTCCGATTGGATGATTGTTCAGTGCGACATATGATTTGTCGTATGATTTGATGTATGATGTGTAGATTTCGTATTTGGATTATCAGAGCGCGTTTTGCATTCGATATTGGTAATAGGGCTTTTGTGTGCGGTTAGCGAAGAAAATGCGGGAGAAAGATTTTTCGTGATGGAACGCCCGTTGAAAGGAAGCTGTAATCAAGGCTGACCGATCGATCCTAATTGAATCGAAAGCGACAGGATACGCGGATTACATCTTTCCCGAGGGAGAGAGAGAGAGAGAGAGAGAGGCCCTCGTTGGTGGCTCTGGTCAAAGGATACATCGGGGTCCACCGTGCACTATCACTTGGGGCCTCTTAAAAGCCGCCGCTGGCTTCCACTCGCGGCCTGAAACGCGCACGGATTCAATCTTCCGGATGATTGACGCGCTCGTCAAAGCCATCCTATCGCTCGTCAAAGATCGATTAGAAGCCCTGGCTGAATACTTTCGCCAGCCTCCATTTGTCCTTCCTTTCCAAGTACTCGCTGCCCTTCGATTTTCCCAATTTCCATAGACTAGCTTGTCTCGCCTGAATTTTAATAAGTCTTTATCCCATCAACACTTGACGATGATGTGCACGTTTCTATTTACGTCCGCGAATTTTGCTCATTTTGCTGAATTTAACTCGTCGCATATTTTAATAGCTCGAAGTCACACGTAGACCGACGGTGAAAAAGGTACATCGGGGGCGCCATTTGAATTTTCATTCCGTTTTCGGTCGCATCCAATTTCGTCCTTTCATGCCGGCAGCCAGCGGCGTTCGTCGCGGCTTAAAAACGTCAGGGCGAAAAAATTCGGTCGGTCAATACTGGCCGACTCATTTTTCATCCGAATCTTTGACAGTTCCAGAGGGCTTGCCGAGCGAGCTACACACTCAATGAAAGGTGGATCTTGAATTTCGTTGTTCGAGAGACTCTCAACTTTAACGCGGTTGTCATAGTTTCTTTGGATTATTTCGATATTATCCAATACTTCGATATTATTTTTACCACGGATCTTATCGCTTCCCTGTCAATTGTCATGCATAGAATTTTTATAGAGATTTCGAGCGAGCCAATTCACAATTGTGACTCTGTATTGTTGGCTTCGATTTCAAATTCTTCACAATAGATTTCGCGTGTAGAAAACAGTAGTCTCTGGCAATGTTTGGCGCGAGCTCGCCGTGTAAACTTATTGTGCGAGTTGGCCGGAAAGTTCGGTCACGTTTACTTCTGTATTCCGTTACCACGTTATTGCATTAGTAAGCGCGGGCCACTGGAACTTTCTCAGAGTCCTGACACACTTGTTTCAACATCCAGAATCCAGCGGCGGCGCGGCGGCGGCGGCGTAACCAGCCAGGCTTGGCGTGAATTTTCGCGACAAATTTCGCAGGAAGTTTATGCGACGACGGTAGCGACTAATAGTGCTAGCAGCTCTGAAGCCTATCGTGAAAGGAAAGCCCTTGGAAAAAAGCCTCGCCATCAACCGCCTTTAAGAAACAAATATCGCGCTCGCGATATTTCATGTAATATGTCACACAGCATTTACTAAAAACACTAAGCACATTTTCTAGCTGGTGACAAATACTTTCCATTCATTTAAAACTCATGACTGACTTTTTTTCAAATTGCTCTTGGTATACTTTGAAGTTCCTTTCTATATTCTCTGTAATTTATATTTTGCTGCGGAAGCAAACTAGTTAGCAGTGACATCTTTTTATTTCGTGTACACGGTGACTTTTATCGAACACTTTGCGCAAGTATCGAGCATGATGGCCAGGCGTTTTTACGGGGTAGTTGCGTCGGATTTCATTCGAAGAGGTGAGAGGGCGGCGGTGGCGGCGGCGGCGGCGCACGTGGCCGATTGGAGTCGATATAATTTTCCCGGCTCGACGTAACGTGCTCCCTCACGGCATTCCCTCATTCGTACCGTGAAAGAAAGTAAGGTGGACTTGGAGGGCTGCTGGCTGGCTGCGATTCCGGCCGGAAGTAAGTGGCCCGATAAAATCTCGACGGCCCCTTTTCACGATAATATCATTTCGAGATACTCTCTCGCGCGCGCCCGCGCGCCACGAGGATACCGTCCAGGAAATCAGCCTCTCACGTTACCATCGAAACGAAAGAATACGTCTTGCAATGACGAGACTTACCGCCCGATCGAATCGAACCCACCAATTCCTCTCTCTCTCCTTTGAGAAGGACCTGATAGCCGAATCTCCGCAATTTCCTACCGCCATTCGAATAAAAGCTCTTTTCCAGATTGAAATGTACCCAATGCGTACTTAAAGCTTGCTCCGAGACCATAGCAATATTTGTCAAATGACAAGTTTGAACTATTATTCACCTCGCAAAGAATGCAACACATTCGAAAGGGCATATGTTCAGAATTTTAAATTTCACAAAGAAAGAACTTTCATTTTTTAAACATTCAATTTGTTTATAATTATCAAGCAATAACTAGCAGTTGATTGTATAAAGAAACTTTCACGAATTACTAAGAGTCAAGTTATCCATACATAACACATTTGCTGTAGATTGAAATTTTCCCTTGACAGAATAGTGTATCAATTATTCTTAGTTAATTATGTCTCGACTTGTCATAGCTGGTAGTTTATTTATACAGTCTTCTCTCGAAGCCCACTAATTAGCATCAATTTCTTGAGAGCGCCGGTGGTTTCGGAGCGACCTTTAAAAGTTAATATTTGAAGAACTCGGCTGAGTTTAAAGCGGGTCAATGCCGCGCGCACCCGGCGCAAGTAGTATAGGTCAGTCATTAGTCAGCCGGGCACTCAAAAGCGAGCGGAGAACAAACTAACAGGATTCCCACTGCTTCTCTCCTCTCCCACCAACCCACCCTACTCTTGTTCGGTGTACTCACTAGCCGTATACGATAGTAAGAGTTAAGTGTGAAATTCACGAGACTATGTTTAATTGGCCAAAGATACCCGTTGGAAACGTAAGTTTGCACTTGGGGTTCGAGCGCTGGTTTCGACGTCAAGTTGCAGCTGCAAGATGATTGCTCTCGCATTGGAGTTTACCCGATGTCAAATTCGGATGAAACAGTTTCCACCGATAGAGACCCGCGCCTCCCCTCCCCCTCTCCGCCCTCTCTGCCATTGAGTCGAGCACAATAGACTACAATTAACAATCGGCACGAATTGTTTGAACCATGCTTGAAACCTGATCGCGTTGCGCGTATTCCTGCTTGCATCGTCGATGGCTAGACTAAGCAAATCTCTGACAAACGCTTCGTAGTGTTCGCTATGGGAAAAGTATTTTTCAGATTATAGTTATGTCCCATTTAATTAATTTCTCAATGTAGATGACCGTGAATAGTTTCGATAAGAATATATTTGCAGTTAAAGGTGGTTTTAAATTTCAAACATATAATAGTGCGGTTTCTTCGATTGAATATAAAATTGCTGAATCGGTTAGTTAAGGAACGATTTTCAGATCGGGTAACAAGACTACAAATAGAAAGCGTTGTAGAGATTCATCTCGTTCTCGATGTTATTTCATCCCGGTATGAAAGCACCAGGTTCGCCCAAGCTTCCCCAGCAATTGTAATCTATTTTTCACTCGGCGAACTGATGCGCGAGCTTTCGAGGACTCGCGAGCAATATTTCGTCGTGACTAATGATAATCGGACGCATTCCACCATAAGATGGATTATCAACACCCTTTTGACATGTCAGTAAAAGAAAGGCATTAGCCGGGCACTGGTTAAAGGTTATTAAAGATAATTGGTGGAGTGCATTTGGTCGGGTATTGTTGATGGATAACCCCGTAATCGAGTGGCATTTTAAAACGGCCATAATGCCGGTAATTAAGCCGGCGGTTAATCATTATTGATTTCACTTCATTAGCAGCTACTGCTGGCCCAGCCAGCTATACAGCTATAATACAGCTGGCCGATTCTGTGCGGGAGCTCTGTTCACACCGAGCGTAATAATTGGATAGTTTAATGCGTCCCGGGTAATACGTCCTTGGTGCGATGAGCCAAGCCAACCGGATGTCAGGAAGCAGACGCCTTACTTATGTATGAATTGTTCCCTGTAGTGCGGTTTCATTTAATTTTTACTAGCTCCGCGCGCTTGCTTGTTTGCTTGCTTGCTGGTCAGTCTGCTTTCGCTTCATCGATTTCGCGCATCAGGCGAGCTTCTTCCCTAGAGTGATGCGATTGTCTTGGGATCAGCAACTTTTTCTTGCTCATCTAAGTTTAGACATTGAAATAGTTTGCACATCCATTATTTCGTACGATTTAAATAATAAATCCCTAGTGCGTTGTATTATACTTTGCGATTCCAAGACACTTTGCAATGTTTGGTGTATAATTTCATTACTGTAGTAATTGATCTGTTAAAGATGTAGGAAAATAATTTGCGCGTTTAGAGAGAGAGAAAAGGAATTTCTAAAGTAGAGTGCATTAATTCAATAGATGCTGAATGTTGAGTGTTAGCTCGCGAGATAGGAAGAAGGGAGAAGCTTGCCAGGTCGAATCGAAACCCCGGTAACGTGCGTAACCACATTACATTCGCATCAGATGCCACTGCGGGTGTTACACAATCTCGGGAGCTAGGCGTTTTTACTGATTACCGGAATCTCGCGGAGGCATCCGAGGCATTCGGCGAATCGGAGCTTTCATATTTCATGGTTAACATTTTCCCGTACGCATCGGATGCAATGGATAATGGGAGAGAGCTCGGAAGAGGGATTCTCATTCGCATGGAAATCTCTCTCGCTCTTTCTATCACCAGCCAAGATTACAAGCACACACAGACACACACACATACACAAAGCATGCATCCACGCTGCTTTTTCCCTCGGCGCGCTTCTCCCCCGATAATTAACTGATCGCTCATTAACAGGAATCCGCAGTGCGTGGAAAGTAACGAGAGCGAATCGATATCGAAGTCGGAGCTTCCCATTAAAGATCCTCGGCCATTCTCAGGCATAACGAGTGAGAAACGAGAAGAGATGGTATGTGTGTGTGTGTGTATGAACGAGGAGGAAGAGAGACCTTATGAGAAAAGGGCCGAGCAAGAAGGGGGAAGCATCGCTTGATTACACTGTTATCGAGGACGAATTACGATGAGCTGAGCTCGCGGCTATTGCACCCTGCGCTACGATCGAAAGCTTCTCTCCACGCTTTCTCCCACTTATGTTGCAATCTCTTAGGGAATCGATGCTCCTCGAACGCAGGGGAAAAACTGGAGCACCCTGAATATGGGCCTCGCGCGAATTCCACACTTTACTGATGACCTCCTGATTGCAGCCTCTCGACCTCCTGCCAGAGAGCTCGCTCACTGTAGTTGAGGGTCACGATCGACAGCACAGACTAGTTGATGACTTCCAACTTTCTAATCGATTTTAGTCCAACTTATGAAAGAACTCTGACATGCCGCCTAGCTTTTAATAGTTCGATATTAACGTGTTTAACTTTGCATTCTTACGAAAGTAATTAGCTTTGGGAGTGGGAAATGGAGGATACGGAATATGGTGTTCGCAGGGATTGCGCATTGTCGATGACCCGATGGAGGAGTCTCGACGCCACTGGCCTCATGATTGATCTCGGTTTGATGATGAGCCGCGAGAGCCACCGATGTGTACCCACGCTGTTCGACAGTGCATATTGGGATTCTTGTGAACACTGATTAGCTCTGTTGCTGGTCCTCTTAAAAGAGCAGAACTTGATTCTCGCTGGTTCTCTCTCGCATTGCGATTGGATCGATCGGTCGAGGGCCTCTTTGTCAGCCATATACCAGTTTGGTTTTTTTAGTGGCACCTGATGAATATCGGCTTAATCGAATGCTGTAGGGTTAATCAAATATTCCCCTGTGTGGCTCGCACGCTTTTCGAGGGCATTTTTCGAGAGCACGAAATTGTAGTTGATTATTGGCTTGAACTCGGGTCAAGGACATTCGCGCGTCAGCCTTAAAAGTAACGTAAATCTGAATCACTTTGATGAGACAGAACAGTCTTTCGATCTCGAATCTGTATCAGTAACAGAAAGAGTATCTTTGTTATAAAGTTGAATTTCAAATGAGATGAGATTTTCCTCATTTTCATTAGGAACCTCGGCAGTGTTTTCTGTTATCGCGAGTAGCAGTAGATTTTAAAAACACGCTCTGGTGGAAATAAATCCTTCTCCAGGAGAAAGAGACTAGCAATTGTTTGTGCAAATTGCTTTCATCCTTGGTTCTCTCGGCTTGTTATGAAATTCAAAACCTTTATCTCGAGATCAGGAAACCTTAACTTTCGGTTTTCATTATGATCCGCAATACTTCCGGATAGAACTACTACTTTCCTGTTTTCCATGGTGGAAGGCTGCTTTTTAAAATACTCGGCTTCGCCGGGGAAAGAAGTTCTCCTCCTAACGAAACACGATCCTCTCACACTCGGCGACTCGCATGCATTTTCCCTCGGTAGGAGCATAAAGTTGCGATAAAATAGAGGTTTCTCGAGCGGCGACGGCTGATTCACTGAATTTCCGTGCCACATTTTACGTCACTTTTCATGCCGGCCACTTGAGAGAGCTCGGCCTTCTTTTTCCCTGTGCTGTCTCTCTCTCCGCGGTTCTCTCTCTCCCCGGATGGACGCAAAAATACCTTGCCAGTCTCTCGTTGGAAAGGTCGTCAGCGGAGACTAAGTTCGCGTACGAAGCGAATGCACGCACCTCCGTTCTAATTTGGAGAATTGCATTCTCTCCGCTTATCTCGCAGCGGCGCACCTCCTCAAACAAATTGCAACAATGTTTCTGCCGTGGTCTGGCTTTGTGTGTGTGTGCGCGCGCGTGTGTCCTCTCCCGTGGGGCCAAAAAGTCGCGTAAATTCGTTAGTGGCATGAAGAAGCGCGCGACGCGCCGTTCAAAGAGAACTCAGCCGCGCACGGACGACGTCCAAAGTGGCAGGCTCTCCCTTTGTCAAGGAATACGAGAGAATCTTGTCGAGCGCGAAAGGTGCAACGAAGGAAATGGAATTATTATTCGCAACTTGAATTATTCCCTTCGATACTCGGCGTAATTTAATAGCCATTATTATTCCAGTTTATTAGTAATACACGATAGTTTGCCCCGCTACACGTTTAATGTTACACATTAGATTTAATTGAAGGGGGTTCTCGGTCGAGTTTAGTTCTCATAATGAAGGGAAGAATAATTAATGAGGCACATAGATTTTCCATACTGAAAGTGGAACAGCTATTTGTCAGACATCTAATTCGCGATATACTAAAAACTGGAATGTACCAGCTCGGAATCTTTGATCTATTTCAGAAGGAAATTTCAAGTCAGCCGAATCCCTTGGATTTTTCACGGTGGCCCATCCGGGTTAGGAACTTGGCAAGTCGTCACGTACAGCGAGATATCAGCGTCGGCGAATGGCAGTAAAAACCGGGCGAGAAATGCGTTCTTTCCTCGACTGTCACTGGGCCGACAGGTTGGTATGATGTATTATAAAAATTTCTGCCGACGTACGCTCGAAATTGAAGGCAGCTTCGCCTCTTTACGAAGGATTGACTATTTTACAGTGGAAGATAGAAGCTTTGCAAACTAGAGAGAAGCAGAGGAGGGCTGAATCAAAGTCTGTGCAGTGACCAAATTAGAATCCCTCGGGTGCCACAGAGGATCAGGCGTAATCCCGAGCCGCAGTATTCCGATACCGAGCGCACCAGAGAGAAACAGAGAGAGAACCACCCCCGAAATGAACTTGCTCCTCCCGGAGCACCTGATAAAAGTGGAGGGTGCACCTGGGGAAGATCTCAGTGTAAGATCCACGCGACTCATCATTACGTAGCACTCTGCTCTCCCCTTGCATACGTAACTATCGTAGCGTGTTCTCTCGGAGAAGCCGGCGTAGGTGGTCTCTCGCGAGTGATGAACAGCAGATACCCTCTTTCCCTCTCTCTCCCTCTCTCTTGCTCTCTCTGGCACGTCGACCTAATTCAGACGTAGCGAACGGGAGCACTCGCCGTGAGAGCGCGTGGATTGTAACGTCTGCAGGGGCTATTTCTATCAGAGAGAAAGAGTTGTACTATCTCTGCCTAGTGGAAATCAGACTTTGGCGTGCACGCGGTCCAAATCTCTCACGACTCGAGTTACCATCCTCCCTCCCCCTCTCTCTCTCTCGAAACTATTAGACTGTAAATATGTATCTGAGTGAGATTTACATTGCGTCTGTTGGCCCGGGTGCGCTCTCTCCACGGTAGGATCCCAGTGATATCCAGTCGGGTTTCGTTCTCACACGCGTGCACAGAGAGCCGAGCTTACTCGCCAGCCGGTCTTCACTAGGACGTCGCGTTATTACGAGGATAGTGACGCGCGACGCAAGAGAAAAGAGAAGAAGAGTACGTGTGTGTCGCAGCTGTGGGAATCGTAAGCACACGATTCCCAGCGAGTCGAAAGCTTACCACGGAGCCGTCGCGCACTCCGCGAACGCCGCGGCGAGACTAGGCTCTGCTGGCTGGCCGGGGTAGCTGCCATGGCAACCCGACCACCCCCGAAAGCTTCCTATCCCACCTTACGCCACCCCTCGCCAGATCTATCTCTCTCTTATTCTCCCCTTTCTCGCCTTCTCTCTCTCTCTCGGCCACTCTATCCGCAGCCACCCTCTTCCCCAAGCGACCCCCCTCTCTTGCCCTCTCTCGCTCTCTCCTTGCAACCCCGTAAAGCACAGCAGCGCGCGCTTCAACCCCCTCGAACCCTCCGCGCTCTCTCACCGCCACCGCTCTCCTGCTGCTGCTGCTGCTTCTGCCACTTCCACCGAGTCGCTGCTGCGGCTGCTGCTGCTGCTGCTGTTGCTGCTGATGATGCTGATGCGACCCCTCGGCCCTCTTTCTCACTCGTACGCGGACGCAACGTCTACGTGGACCCGGTCCACATGCACCGAACCTTCCGCCGAACTTGCACCCTTGCTCGCTTGTCCACCACCTTCCGCTGAGATGCGAGCACTCGCACCCGCGCTGATCTCCCATCCCTCTCTTCTGTTAGAGTTGACAACTGAGAAGATTGACATCTGCTGATGTTAGTGAAATTCTCGTTCTCTATTTGGTATTCTGGAGTTCGTTTAATTTCGTAAAGAATTTATCCCCCGATCGAGTTTGAGAATGCTCGATGTACTTGATTGGAGAATTGTGTTGGTAGTTGAGGCGTTGTGGTAAAGGCGGCGTTTAGATGTGTGTTTGTGTGAGTGATGGAATTCGCTGGCGGTAGGTCTGCTTTAATTCTTGGTGCGACCACACTTAAAAAGCAATCGCGCGAAGAATGAAATGCTCGGCTGTCCCCAAGCGTAGGGAGGGAGCGCGCTCGCGCGCGCCCCAGTTTTCGTCGGGCTCCCCTTCGCCTAATGCGCGCGTACACCTCGATCATTGTTTTTCTGTGTAATTGTATTCGATCTCGGCGAACCTTTCTTGCCGGAGGGTCTTGTGCGCGCGCGTGTACTCTTGTGGGGGTTGCTGGTGGTGGTGGTGGCTCGTTTATTCCGAGCTTACACACGCAGAGAGCGGGACGGGTCACGTTCCTCGCTGAGTTCGAGTTCCCCATCTTTTTCCGCGGCTAGTGTCGTGAACTCCACCACTCCCGAACCACCCCCTTCTCGCCCTTTTCCCGCCCGCCCGCCACCCTCGCCCCAGCCTCGAACTTTGGTGCTTAAAGCACTCTCGCGAAGCCGATTAAATTTGTAATGTCTCGCCGGATAATCGAAGGCAGAGTCCGCCTGTTCCTGGCAATGTGCTTCCCTTTCACTGACTCCGCGAACTCGCTGTTGTTTAGCTCGCAAAATTTGATGCTTTAAGAGATCGATTAACTCGCCGGGAAGATATTGTAAGACGCCCGCGGTGAGAGGAAAGCCCCGTGGAAAATAGGTAACCCCTTTCTCGGTAAATGCCACGATGGATTCGCGCATTTCCTTTCGGGGCTTTTATCATTTTTACCTCTCTGCCAGGATTTCGGCTTCTGTCTCAGTGCGTTAGGCATCGTTAGATTTTTGGTACACTGCTTTTATCTACCACTATTTGTGTTGGCGGTAATCTCATTTCTTTCCATTACTCTGGTTTATTATTTTTTTTTCTTTTTTCGTTACTTGTCCCTTTCAAATTGCCCAGTGGCCTTTATTAATTTTCGTTCTGTATTAATACACTGTCCAGTTTGTTCGATAGCTACTTTGGCAGTCATAAACAGTATTAATGCTGATACATATTTAACTCTACCGTATCCTACATCATCATTATTGTTTGGTTGAGAGTATTAATTAGGGAGGTTTAAAATGAAATAAATTCCATTAGCGGGAGGGACATTTTTACTGGTAGAGTCGAAAGAGAGAGAGAGAACTTATGCGCGAGCAGGGACCAAAAACAAGAGAATTCCGTCGTCCGCGGTGTACAAGTCGGAACCTTTTATTCCCATCGGATGTAAAGCGATCCCAAAAAAAAGGAACGAAGCAGGAGAGATGGGTATCAATGGAGAGCGGCCGCGATTTCCTGGTCTCGCCTCGAGTCGGAGAGCAGTCCAGATTACAAAGGAACGATTCCTCAGATGGTTTGCTCGAGCGAGAAGCATTCGCTTTCGCACTTGCTCCCCGGCAATCGACTCCTTTTCCCCATCGAGAAGGGGACGACTTTATTCCAGCGAAGAAGCAGGAACGATTACTTGTACCAGTTGTTTAGAAAGTGGTCGATGGTCGCCAAGTAGCTTCGTGCTGGCATAAAGGAATATTCTAATATAGCTGAATGCAAATCCGAGCGGGGAATGTTTCGGGGAAGCGCGTGGAATGCAGGGAGCGGCGGAGGCGGCGGAGGCAGCGGATTTGCAAGCGGGTCGATTTAGAGGCTCGTAAGAAAAGGAGAACCCCGGAAAGCATCGATGCCCAGTCATCCAAGAGCTCCGAATTCGTGCGGTCGTGTCCTAGCCCGCAAGAGCGTTCAATACGAAATTAAGCCAACGGAGTGTGGGCCTGTGTATGTGTGTCTGTGTGTGTGTCTGTGTGTGCGCCGCTGCGCGCCCATTCTCCCGAGCGGCCTGCATAAGCAATGTGCCGAGCAAAACACGCGGATTTATTCCGGCATTCGCAGTCGTGTCCTAAACACTCACTTCACCCGGCTCTATCTCGCCTTGCATCAACTCATTATTACTGCAAACAGTAAATCTGTCTTAACGGCGTTAGTCTTCAATTAAGACGCATCTGTGCCTTCGAGCAATCTCCGACAATCTTCAACCTTTCTTTGTTCGAACTCTGCTGTCGTTCTAACAGCAAGTATTTCCAGTCAATTACTTCATTTAAATTCTCCAGGTTTAAATGGTAGTCTGACTTCCACTTTGAGCTACCTAACAGTACAATTTTATTCTCGTTGGACAGTTTATACATTGTCTTAATGTAGATTCCTCATTTGTTAAATTATCGCGGAGTATGTCGAGACGTATTAAAGTAGTAGTCGCGTTAGGTGGAAGGTTTTCCCCATGACAAGCTGATGTAGAGTTACAGGGGCGGCAGACTATTCGCGGAATGAGAGCGCCATGTTTTAAGATACTACGCTCTCGCGCAGTAGTAACCCAGTTTTCGAATTCAAGTGGAAATCTCTCCGGGACACGGCAATGCCGCCGGCGGCGGCGGCGGCGGCGGCGGTGGCGGGTTACGGTTTGCAGGGGTGGCGGGGGCGAGTCGGGGGTCGTGAGCGCGCGGTGGGTGAGTGCAGATAGCCGGAGCAAGAAGACCAAGACGAAGTACGAGTGGCCGCCGTTAATTACCTCTTAATTATCCTTCTCCGAGCAGTCATTAACTTTCGCCGGCCAGCCACGAAACGCCACCACCGCGAAAGTGCTTTCCATCCCTTTCGCCACCCTTTTGCAACCAGGCCTCCTCTTCCTTGCTCTTTTTCCTTTCGCCCGACATATCTTGTGAAGGGGACTTCTTTGATCACTAGTAGTAGGAATCGAGGCCAGCAACGTTTACTTCATCAACGCTACTAATCCTCCATCCCTTTTACCCTCCCCCGTCATCCACCTTGACTACTACCCCTTCACCTGCCATCCAACATTCGGACTTTCGATTTAATTGAAAGTGGGTCTGCAGGTCGCAGAGATCGCGGCCCTACTCTAATAAATCTCTCTCGGACTCGTTCAACTCTGCTTATGACTCTTTTTGTCGGCGGGTACTTTAATTCTCCGAGTAGATGAAAATCCCAACTGGGCTTGCAAACATTCTAGGAGCTGTTAAGCTTTGCTTTTTATTAGACCGAGCTCGTCTGTAAATCGGTGAAAATTGCCGAACAAAAAAGTCGCCGGTATTAATAACTTGGCGGAGAGAGTATGGCAGAACTCTCGGTTCTTTCGAGTGTCATGGACCAAGTTGTCGTTCGACTTGCCGGGGAATTAGTAGTAGTCAGCTACTAGCAAGGACAGAGAGAAATAACGCGCGCGCTGCTTCGCCGGTTTCACTTGCGCGTGAATAAGGGCTCGCATTAATACGCGTAGTTGAGTGAAAGTTACGTAACGAGAGTTGTAAACGCACGCGAGCTAGGCACCTGCAATATTGATGTAAGCCGAAGGGAAATGTAGTTAAGTGTTGGGTAGTGGTGCGCGCCGTGTGCAGCCGCGTACGATGGAAAACTGGCGCACGCAGAAATCGGCGGCGCGCACAATGTCTCGAGGAGAGAGGAGTAATCCGAGGCGCGGAGTAAAGCCATATCCTGAAGCGCGTGTAATTAATTCCACTGGGTAGGGCGCATGATTGTTAACGAACTATTGCCAAACTCGTGGCACGATGTAATTAGAGGCTGTCTTTAGACACTGGCAAGTTTCTTACGAGCAGCGTGCGTCGTGCGAGCTGCTGACAACTGGGAGAAGCACGCATACATTCTACATTTCGCTCTCTCGCTCTCTCTCGCTCTCTCGTTTCCTCTCTTGTGCTACTTGAACGTGCTTTTCACTTGTGAGTACTAATTTCATTTGACGTCGAGTCATCCTTCCGCTTACGTCGAGTAAATCCAATTACAAGTATCAGCTGCACAGTATTCTCTATTCACTCTCGGAGAGTAAACTTTTGCATTTCGCTGTGGTAGACTATTTGCAACATTGATATTGTGATGCTGGCACTTGCAGCATTCGAGAAGTAGTTTGAAAATTTACATTCTATTTCTTATTAAAAATCTTATCTTTCTGTTTATTAAAAAACTATGGCAGCTTTCTTAATTATGGAGTCAGCTTGCGAGTACTAATTGTAACATGCGAGTAGAAATAGGGAGAGTGAGAGAGTGAGAGAGACAATTGGAGTGTTAAGTGATTTAAAAGCCAAAGAAACAGAGGACCGGACGCGCGAGGCGAAAACCCAGTGCATTATCTTACACCGTGGAATTTACACTTGCATGCTCCTTCACCTAGACAATCGCGTAATCGCGTTACTCGTTAACCGCAAGAACCGTGCCACCTTGAATTTCTCATTATCCCGTAAATTACGTCCGATTACACGCCTCAGTTTGCGCCGCGTTAACGCGAAAGAACAGTTTGTCTTGATGCCGAGTGGCACGCAAATTGCGAGAGCAACTTTTCCAAAGAAACAAGTAACACGATTAAGATTAAACGAAGGGAATTAAATGTTTCGCAAAGTAGTTATTTAGTAACAGAGACACAAGGATAATAGGAATATGAAATTAGAGACTACAAGAAACAGAAACCAGTTTCGCTTGTCTTTGACATAACAATTTTGTGGACAGGCATTTTTTACCAGTAAATTGAAAAGGCGTCGAGTCACAAATCATTTAGTGCTAGTTTTCTACTGGCAGCCTCTCTCATTTCTCGTGTTTTCCTGGTCACGTGGGAGGCTGGCGAACATGGCAACGGAGAAAGAAATAGGCGCGAGGCTTTCCCTGCCGGCGATGATCACCGCAATTCTTTATTGCGGTCGGTTTTACTCTAAGCAGAGTGTGCTCTCGACGAATGAGTATTTATTGACTGCGGGCTATTGGCCGTTATCCTCGGGATGCTTCTCCTTACGAAAGTTTAGCAGCCAGCAAGCTCGCGACCTTACCGTGGAACGCGTCCATGTTTTATCGTCGTATTAATTTTGCGAGATCATATTAGGGCGCTGATAAAATGGCTTTCATTCCGTGAAATATGGTGGAAATATGCATGGCTCGCAAGGTTTAAGGGGATTCGAGTCTGCCAGGCTGGAAATCCAATGGTATGGTTTGTTGAGGTGAGATCGGCCGACGAATAGTATTCATATGCGAGTGAAATGTTCACCTCGTATCTTATTAAGCACGATCTTGGAAAATTCACTCGGTTTTCCCGTTGAATCTCACGATTATCTCGATCGTTCCCCGCTTTTGGATAAAAATGTCCGGGGTCAAGGCATATCAGCTCTATGAGTGGCGGCGCTTTAAACTTCGTAAATTTTTCACTCGGCGCAAAATTGAACGGCCGTCCTTGCCGCTCGTCCGAGCCATTCTTGCTCGTGATCGAATAAAAATCAAAGTAGACAGGGCGGACATTACGAGCGGACCACAGCTAAATTGGGCATTCATCCACTATAACTTCCTCTTCGCGGCAATAACTTTAACTATCTCCGCGCCAAAATTCAGCTAAGAAATATTTCTATATTGTCATTGCTATATCATTTCAATGAAAAGCGAATACAGAATTTCTCCCGACGCGAATCAGACTAATTTCCCATTTATTATGACTATTTCGAAAGGTTGCCAATGAAATTTCAATTTGTCAGGTTGAAATTAATGTTTATTAAGCAGATTTACAAAATTGTATTTTACACGCTGCTTTAATATATTGCCAATACATTATGAATAAGTCCCATATGGAGAATTCCATAGTTGATAGGGCGTGGGGTGCGATTTTCGGGATTCGCCGTTGCTTTCCGCTGGGCTTTTTAATTAATCGTCGAAGCCGAGAGCTTACTTTCCCCGTTCGATTATCGTTAGCCACGCTCCGCAAATTAATACCGTGCATATCCCACTCTCTCTCTCTTCTCTCTTCTCTCCTCTTCGCTCCGAGCAAGCCCTCTTTTATTTTCCTCGAGATTTATGGAAATAATTTCTCAGCTGCATTCAGGACGATGAAAGTTTGCTTCTCGCAGGAGTCGTAGATCGTTGGGCAGTCGAGTTTAGTCCTGACAATGATGGCCTCTTGGTGGGCGCGCAGGGTCATCCGAGAAGGGAAGCTTGGCCAGGTAGCTCGGAGGCCATGCTCGTCGACTAACGAGTTAATCCTGCAAGCATATTCGTTCCCTTAAACTTCAATAGCTTGGCTCATAAACCCGTAATTACGTGGACGGCCCGGAGTAATGTCTTTTCAAGTTACCCCGCACCATCCGCCAGATTGGAATATTCGATTTTCTTACCAAGTTTCTATCAATTCGCAGTGAACTCGATATTTTAATCATTGTTAGATTAACTAAGTACTGAAATCTCGAGCTCCAGCGAATTATTATATCTCAGACTTTCAAGTCCCCTTTACAAATTTATGCTGACCTTTCTAGAAGCTGTACATTAGCGGCAACGCATTTAATTAAGATTCGTACCTCATCCGAAGCGAAGGTAGCTTGGGTTGGGTAATAAATTTATGAGGGGAAACTGCGATGCGCGAAGGGTCTGTGCGCACACGTGCTGTTCAGGTGTTGGGCACTTTTGACCCGGCCTTTTAATGACCGTCATTAAAAGCCAGGTAGCCTTTGTTAGAGTAAAAGTGCGAAGGTTGACGAGCAGTTGGCCGTTGTATTGTCAATCGTTACAGTCAGCAATTAGGAAGTGGGGAATTGGCATTGCCTTCATTCCCTTCCGAACTCTCTTACTGTTCACATAGATTCCTTCATCGCTCTCTCAGGATATCTTCCTTTTAACATTTTCATATATCAAACGACACTTTATTTTATTAACTATTATTTCTCACATTCGTTTCATTAGTCAAATTTATTTAATTATCACGGTTATCATCATTTACTCCAGAATCCTTCTGATGTCTGCTGATAACTGTCAATTTATTCAATTTCTTTGAGTCTGTCGTATCATTTTCCTTCACATTTCCGCTTTCATATAACTCTCACAGTCGACCAACCATTTCCTGCCGTGCTCTCTCAATTCTTCTCGACTCTCCATCCGCCTTTCTTGACTAGCCTTTTTCTCCCAAGTACAATTGACTCGGCAAATACAAGTCTAACTTCCTACAATCATAATCATAGCCAAGGAACAACAGGGATTCTTAGAGTCTGGTTTTTGCTCTCGGTGGTTTGAACGGATGGCGTGTCTTTTTCGAGCTGACTCTTCATAATGAGGCCGTGAATGTGACTGGTTGGCGCGTTAAGGTGGCGGCGGACGCGTCGTGTGTCTCAGTTGTTCCGGTGCGTCCTCGTCGGCTGAAGAGAGATAATGCACGCTTTCTCTCTTCTCTCTTCTCTCTTCTGCTTATTCTCCTTCTCTGGAGAAGTGCATAGTAGTTGCCTCCCACGCTTGGTAATTAATGCCGCGGGCCAAGAAGCTTGCCAGCCAAAAGCAAACATTCCTCCTGTCTGCCACAGTGCGCGAGCCATTCCGCTATTGGTTCGACGTGCGTGCATACCAATTATAAGCAGCTGTACTCATTTTGAACGCCTTTCGCCAGAAATGCTGCTGGCTGCTCGCTGCGAGAATAAATAGATTGATTGCCTGTCTTTCGTATTATGGCTTGTGCGTTTCACCAAGTATCTGATCGGTAATTTGAGAAATTAAACGCGAGTAATCTTTAATTAAAGTAAACGCGCTGTTGCAATTTTTTAAATCAATAGTTGAGTTCGTTATATTTTGTAGTATTTAGATTCTTTTGTATGTTATAAAAGTAGCTTCCAATTAATTGCACTCATCTTACTCAGTCGAGAGTTAACGTCTGAGCTTTCATACTCTTGAAACGAAATTCGATTGTAATGTAAGAGGCTGTCTTAGTCAAAGCTTTCATAGGAATTATATCCTTTGGAGGAGTAATCCGTCCATTAATCATTATTCTCGGCGATTCGTTAATGAATGTATCAATTCACCATACGCAAATGATCTGGCTCAGAGGCATCAGTAGCATTCGAATGGCAGTGGGAAATGCGGCGAGGTAGAATGAGCGGCTTAATTCGCCGCGATACAAAGCCCACCCCTCCCCGTTGTACGTAATTATAGAGGGTGTCTTCTTCCCCGTGCGTGGCGGCCGCGCCGAATTAATAGCATTCTCCGATACAGTTTCGCTAGCTCGCACAGCTCGCTCGCTCACCCATGAAGTTTCGATCGAGCGCGAGAGAGTTCGTCATTGTCTCGAAGACTCGGGCAGCAGCAAGTTGGCAATGTCGGTCGGAGGCATATGCGGTGGGAACGAGTGCGCTAATAGGGCAATAAGCCCAGCTAACCGGGCTAATAAACAATGCGAGCTCGAACGCGCGAGCCATCGAGGGCGAAATCTGATTTAGCTCTAGCTTATCTGTCTCGAGGAGAAAGAGGAGGAGGAGAGGAGAGGAGAGGAGGAGGAGAGGCCTATTCCGAGACGTACGTCTCATTGTGCCGACGAAATTGCTCTTACGAGGCCAGTCAAGTTTCGCCGATGGGAAGAGCGCTCGCTTCAACGCTCTTCCTCCTTCTCTTCCTCTTCGGAAAGCTCCTCTCAGCCTCCCCCAACCAACACCGCAGCCCTTCCTTATACAGTCTTGGTTGGCTCGGCTTCGATTTTCATCGTCGGATACATGCACGAGTTACTCGCATCCACGTATGTACGCGCGTCCCCGTCGCCGTCCCCGTCGTCGTCGTCGTCGTCGAGGGTAACTCGTGAATTCGGCGAAACGAGAACGCGCATGATTTCATTGCCTCTTGTTACTGGAGCGCGCGCGTTGTTCCACCTCGGGATAGCAATTAGCTGTTCGAGCTAGTGCGATGGGGATTGTTTCTGCTTTTCCCGTGTTCATTACTGCAGCTACTGTTCGCCCTTTTTGTAATTCGCGTCTCGCACAAGAGCCCATCTACTTTTTCTCTTTCGCGACATTTCGAACTACTATTACGTTCTTCTCGGGTGGATTTGTACTTTAATAGCTTGCACGTGGAACTTGTTTATATTGAATAATTGCGAGATATTAATTTAATTATCTCGAGTTCGTTCTCTGCTTTCTGCTAAGTTTCTACTGTAGAAAAATGCGGGTAGAAAAGAAAGAGGGGGAGAGGGTGGGGGAGGGGATTATCTATTTTGAGTGGTGGGGTTGTGGCGTGGGAAACCCTTGTCGGCAAATGCAACCCAGTCATTTCTACGCGACCCGTCATTGTGAGAGTTCAGTGTCCCCGGTGTTCCTATACTCGGCTAGCACATTGATTGTTCTTAACACTCGCGAGTGATCAGAGCGGAATCAATACTCGTGACAAGTGGTCTTCGCTCGTTTCAGTTCATCAATTCAAAGTTTGCACGCGAAACCCAATATCGATCGTTGTGTAAAAACTGAATCAGACCTCTCTCTTTCTCTCTCTCTGTTTCTATGTTTTTTGTCGCACGCGCACGCTCGCGGACATTGAGCAGGCGGGTTGCATTCGCGCAGAGGGGTTGCGTTTGTTGGCCGGCAATTGCCAGCGGTAGAATCGCGTAGCGGGTGGCCGATAGGGTGTTAAACAATAACAATCGTTGCCTCTGTACTTTATTGTCGTGGCGCGTGATAGTTCCTCTTTCATGGTGTGTGACGAGTGCAGAGTGGAGGGGGGCGGGCGGGGGTTTATGACGACGGGAAAGAGAGGTGGCCGATGCCAAATCGGACATTCATTCGGTCGGGGGCGGGGGAGGGGGATGGTCATTCAGCGGTGCAATCTCCTTGCGAGCGTCACCCCGCTTTTTCGCGCACAAAACCCATTCAGAGAAGCAGACGGAAAGCGAAAGACCAGGGAAGGGAAGGGCGCGGGTGAAACTCGGGGGTTGGCTCTGTGGGAAAGAGTGAGTGAGAGAGAGAGGGTGAGAGAGGGTGAAGCTGATGGGGGTGAGATCAGGAACAGCAGGCTACCGGCCAACTCGATCGTCCCCGACGAGGTGAACCGACCGCTTTGTCCAGGAAACTCGTCTGCCTGGTAATACCCGTGGATTACACTAGATTCCCCAATACCCCAACTATCACGTCATATTAAAACCTCATTCGCTCGGGTAACGTGCTCCACCGAGGTTCTCCTAGTATCCAGTGGGTTTATTGTACCTTTTCGAAAGTGCCGCCTGATAGTTTTGCCATTCCTGCGGTTCTCTGTGTTTCGTTTGTGCGCTGTCGAGTGATATTTCCCTTTGACTTTTCAATCGACATTGACGTTCCAATTGGGAACTTTGAAATGTGATGAGTGATATTGCACAGATATTTGATAAATCGCTTTATTAGTGTCTTTCTGGAGAATTTCATTAAGTGACAAAGTAATATGTGAGTTTGAGAATATTTCAGTTAAAAGTTTGCGAAATTAATCACACGTAACTTTGATTTATAAAGCATTATCTTCTATGGAGGGGAATATAATTTTTGTGAATATGTTGTGATGAGATCTGTGCGATATCGTGAAAGATTGCAAAGTGATTTGTGAGATATCAGTTGAGGCGAGTGCATTGTCAAGTTGCGACTTGTGGGCGGTTGAGTTCACGGCCAACTAGAGCGAGATAGCGCGGGCAGGGTTGGTGCACGGTTCGTTAAGGTGGAAGCCGCAAAACGCTATTCCCGAGGGCCGTCACGGCTCCATTGAAATCTACTTTCGATTCGGATCTCTTTCTCAATGTCGTCACGACGGGGATTTCGCTCCGTCGAACCGATCGGGCATCGTTTCGTCGGCGTCTCTCAGTTGGCCTCTAAATCGCGCCGCGAGAAATCACCCTGCTTGTCTTGTTCTCGCCTGATAGAATCTTTCCTGTCACTGTCGCGCAAACAATCCTATTTCACTTCTTACTCGCAATATTATTACAAGTTAAATTCATTGGAATATTCTAAAGTCACGTGAGTAATTCTATAGCTGTATCAGTCTGTTTGGAGTAATAATAATTTCATTTAAAGAATACTAGTTTATTGCGAGTATCCCTTGTAAAGTTTCACCATTTTTCCGTCGTGGATAGAAATTTGCTTTCCCTTCTGGAAGCCACTAGTATTATTAACTTAGTATTTTCAGTTGCAGATAAATAACTGACGGGTTTGCTATACTTGATATAATCCGCGTAGGATTGCTCTAGATTTCGAAAAATCCGTTCAAGTCCTTATTGTATTCGGTCAAAGTGAATTTGCCGCCCAAGTTTCTTCTCTGTTTCCGGCTTCCTTAGAGCGAGCGGCGGGCGTCGTCTTGATCGAGGCGAAATCAGCGAGCCCGCAAGGAATCGTAAAGTAGACCGAACTCTTACTTCCCCATCAATCTGGGAGAGTTGTTCGCCCTACATAATGCTCGCTCGCTCTCTCTCTCGCTCTCTTCTTCTTCTTGGAAGCAGCAGCAGCCGCCAGGCCATCGAAATCTTTCGAGGAGCGCGCGCGCGCCTTCTCGTCTTTTCGAATGGATAAAACTCGCTGTAATTGCCGAGTGTCCGTGGGCCGTCGGTGGCGGCGGGGGATACGTGATTCCATTGGCCGAGGCCAAGGAAAGTTCCGACGGCGGAGAATCGAATCGAGAATTTCTCGCCGAGATTTCGGCTAATCGGTCGAGGATCTCTCCTCGGAAAAACTCGCGATTTAATCAAACGATTTTCTCAAATGCTCTCTCAGCTCACTCGACTTCTTACTGCGGAAATAGAAAAGAGGCCAATTCGTGTTAGGACTTCCTTTAGTTCCGTCCAAAGTGCATCATTAGTGCAGATGGAGCAACAAATCGCGAGCAAAACAGATAGTAGTATTCTATTAAATAAGAGAACGATGCAAGAGGATTTATGAGAAAATTTTCAATGTAATTTCGACTGTTGAATCCACATTATCGAGATTTACTCGGACAGATTGTCAATATTAGCAATAGTTTTATTCATTATTCAAGCGTACACAGTCGAAGTCAGCTAATTAGTCTATTCCAGTAGTACATATCGGGCGATATTTACATTAATATCAGCAAAACAAATATCGGTAATAACAGGAGGCCGGCCGGTCATGAATGCATAATGGCAATTGTCGGTGGCTCGAATCCATTTACATTAGAAGCAAGTATTCACAATCAGCGCGTAGCCCTGGCTAAGTATCGCGCGAACATGGGAAGAGTACATCTTTATTAATAGGGGGCGATCAAGAGTGGTCCGCGCGGTTGAAAGGGCCGAGTGGAGGAGGACAGAACGACTAAACAGAAACTTTATGCGCCGAGTGCGGAAAATATGGCAAAAGCCCGCTGCTATGAATTATTGTCGGGGATTCTCGGGCGATGCCTCGAAACCTGGCCATCGCTTTTCCTCGTTCGGCTCTGCACCGAGACTACATAGACCGCTGGTTGCTCTGCTGGTATATGTGTGTGTGGCTATGGGTGTGTGCGCGGAAGCAGAGCGGAGTGAAAAATGCGGAACCTCCGCCCGGTGTTCCGGCGAGCCGTGATGATGCAGCGGGCTTTAACGCCAGCGAGACAAATGCCCGCGAAGCGACGATTTTCGAGAGCGGGCCAGCAGCACCGAATTTCCCGTGGTGGAAGTGCGACCACCACTTTCCCCGCCGCCACTTCTTGCCCGATTTTTTCTCTCTCCCTTGGACCACCCACCCTTTCTCTCCCCCTCCCCCCCCCCCCCCCCCTCTCACACCGAGCAATGCCAGAATACTCTTCTCTCTTCTCTTCTCTCCTGAAAGAGCGCCTGACTTTTTCCCTCTTTTGTACGTTTCTATTTCAACTGCTTCTAGCTGTACAGCCACCTCGCTAATTCCGGCTGACTCCTCCCTGCCATTCCCTACCCGCATGCCCCGCCACCTCTCCGCTCTTCATTTTTTCATCGGCTTATTTTGTGCGCGAACAATAACTCGCGATGGTACGCCACTCTTCTTCCTACTTCTCTTTGTTTCTCCGTCTAGTCGCTCGTCCCTTGTGTCGCTTTCTCCCGAAGTGCGCGCGCTCGCCGAAGCGCGTAATGGAAGAATTCTCGTTTTCTGCTCTTTTCAGACGAGAGAAACGCGTGACAGCGTGACGAGTATATATGAATTAACGTGAAATATAGCTCTGATGAATTCCGCAACCCTCGTTCCGTCCGGCTGCTCGCGCCACCGCCCCTCCCGAATTACTTGTGCATTACCTTCGTAGAGATTGAGTCGAACAATCTCGGTTACCAGTCCGGTCAAAGCAGAGAAGGAAGGACCACGGAAAGAGTCGCGATTTACTTTACTCATCAAACATGAGAAATAGCATTGTATTTTTTTACGATTTCGCTTTTGATTTTCTTTCATAATTCAATGCGAGTGGAACTTGTTTCTCTTGACAAGTTTTCTTTTATTAACACTGAATCATATTGCAGTGTATTAATATTTGTTCTCTAAAAGTGACTAGAGATTTCACATTGACTAATAGCTGAACTGTGAGAGATTAGTTTTGATTAGTTGGAAGGTTCGAGCTAATCTTTATTAATGTACGTTATTGCTTTACGCGGCTTGTATCTTGTATCGTCAGTTTTCGTGACTGGTACGGATAATACAACGATTTTCTGGGCTGAATTCCACCTCGCCGGTTTCAAGCACATCCGCACATCGCCAGTCCGTTTGATGGCAAGCGAGCGAGCGAGCGCGCGCGCCTATCACTTGCAATTACTGGCAATTACGCGCATCCGCAGATTTTCCTCTTGGTTAGCGATCGCGCGGATCGCTCTCTTCTTTATTAAAAGCTCCTTCCGATCGTTCAGTGCTATTAAGTAAATTATTACGTAATCGAATACTCGGATAGGACTGCTATCGACGCACCTGCAACTGGAATCATTGTCGAGCGACATTGTCATTTCGCCACTCGAGAACGATCAAGCGCACGCACTTTCCTCGCAATTCCTGTCAGTTGTAATTTTCATAGACTCTCTGCTATTTTAAATACTTGTTCGATATATATTTCTATCATTTCATATCTAATGGCAGTTGTTAATTCTTTAATAGTTTAAATTTGATAGCTTCGAGTGAAATTAGAGCGGGTTTGTCTAGTGTAGAATTAAAGGCAGATCAAACCGGACTTTTCGGACAGGGATTTATCAGAATTCGCGGGAAAGCCGACAGGAATAAAGGGCGATAGGAAAGCGCTTGTGCAGGTGCGATTGATCTAGTCACGAACTGCGCTGGCCGGCTCCTCCGGGTCCACTTAAATTGCTGATACACTGCTGGCCAAAAGGTTCGAAACGATGGTGTTCCAGGGTAAATAGAATCCTTTGACCAGAATCGAGTTAAAGCCCGCTCCTCTGTTTAACTATTTCATCCTGTCCTGCCTGGATAAACCGGAGGATAATTCCCTTGTAATTGACTGCCGCTTGCAATCCTCTGCCACTCCCTCCCTCTAAATGGTACAATAATAATTTTACAATTGAATAGTACACGCGCGAGTATCGACATGCCGCGATAAATAAACTCCGCCGGCGTTCCATTGGGACGAGGGGAAATTAACTCTTGATTGCTTGACCGAAATTCAACTTTCCCAAAAGAGACTAAATTCGATTCAACGCCGGCTAACTAAAGTTTCGCGAGAGTTTCGTCGTGGCGTTTACGATTTTCTTTTGCTTTAAAGCAAAGGGAGATGGTATTCGAGGGGTATCCGTCGGTTTATTCATTTATCTTTCAGCCCTTGTTGATGCCACGTCCCTCCAGATGTTTGTCCTCCCCTGAAACATCGTATTTCCCAAAACAAACATTGTTTCAAGCCTCCTCGAGGCTAACGGGCAGATGCTGGGATAACCCGAAAGAAACGGGCGCTGTGTCAATTATCGTTTTCATTGGGCGAGTGGGTGTGCGTGGCGCGCGCGCGCGCGCGCGCGCTAATATAACGAGATGTAATATTCATGGGAGAGCTCGCATCGGCAGTCGGCGGCGGAGCTGCGCGCAATGGAAGGAGAGGGTTGTTGTCCTGGGCTTTACAAGAGCTTGGAAAGGGGCGAGGGCCCAACTAAGATGGCTTGATGGCTCTTGACTGGCCGCCACAGACACCCTCCAGCTTGTTACCGTTCTCCTCACTAAATATGCAGTCCGCTGATTCCGCCAGCTTTTCCTATCCCCGACCTTTCAAACCTCTTCGCCCTTTCCTCCCAACGCACTCTACTCTCCCTCCTGCCACCTCCGACTTTGGATTTCTAAAGCGATTTTCCTCCAGACATAGTCAAACATCCACTAGCGACACATCACTCTTACTACCAACAACGCGATTTTAGTTCATTTTTACTTTATCTTTCCTCATAATTTCTAACTAAGACTTGTTCTATGAAAGTTCTTTATTCTACCTTCTGTAGAATCGGAAATTTCTAAATTTCGTACAAAGAGTTTGCATTGCTAGTAGTAGAAGCTCTCTTATTCTCCAATTCCTTTACTTTCGGTCTTAGAAATGGAGCTGTTTCGAAGCTCGACATTTTATTACAGAGGCTTCACCGTGAACTAACAGTCGAATCTTTTTATTCGGGAGTCTATATTCGCATTAGTGTTGGGGCTAACGAGTATCAGGATCACGGAGGGCCAAAGCTCGCGATTACAGTTCTCAGTTTCCGGCCTCATATAATCCGCCACCATCTCGACCGCCCACTCAGCAAGCTTTCAAAGCTCTCGCAGTCTCTATCGCGCGCGAGCTCTCTCTCTCTCTCCCTCTCTCTTCTGGTTAGTAGCAGTGTTTGCTCAGTATTCACTTAGAACGTTGGACCGGCTCTCTCTCTCTCTCGCTCTTTCTCTTCTTCACCATCTCTCTTGCTGGTGGTACTCTCGTGGTGCCACCGCCAAAGATAAGTCCTCGGGAGGAGCGAGGGAAAGAGAGAGTCGGAGTGAGAGAGTGTCCGTGTTCTCCCTTATGATTTAATTCTCCTCGAGGCCGGGCTTTAATGTCTCCTGGCAGCGCGAACGACTTGTCGAAAAAAATGCTCTCTTTCTCTCTCTCTCTCTCTTGCTCCCCTCGTCCCTCTTATATTCCCCTGCCACTGCTAAGTGCCGAGCCCTTGTAATTTTCATCGTTTCTTGCCGACCTCTCTCCTCGCAACTTTCCAAGATTATGCAACTATACTGCCACCAGGTTGCACCCTGATTTTTTGAATCACTGCAAACTGGAGCAAATCTAACATAGATTTGTTGGTTTATTGTTGTCGGAGCAGTGTTAAATATGTAAGAGAGGAGGGAGAGGGAGAGGGAGACTGGGGAATTTAGGTGGGCGAGCAGCTCTTCCCTGGAGCGTTGTGTATGTCGGGGGAAAAAAAGCTAATTGAAAAGACGGGAAAGCCGTGGGAGCAGGAAGTCTGAAGACAGGGATCCTTAATAAAACATAAATGAAACTTTGCCAGAAGCCGGATAATGAAGAGTTTCCTTGGCTCGTTGAATACTACACGCGGCGACGACGGCGGCGGCGGCGGCCCGAAGTCTCGATTCTTTTTTTCAAGTCCCGCTTCCCCGCGTACTATCTAGCGGAGGGAAAAGCTTGTATACCGGGGCGAAGAATAGCCCCGGTGTGTTTACATGGCTCCGTCGAAGATAGGGCTTTTGTTACGGCTGGAGTATCCGAGCGACCGATGCATCTCTCATCCACCGGTGCACCTGTACTTGCTGCTCGAGCTAGCCTAGTCTCACTGCCACTCGCCTACTCTATCGTCTTGGAATCTTTCTTCAACTTTCACGGATTCCTCTCGTCCCTCGTCGTCGCCGGCTTCCTGGAATCTCTCTTTCTCGCCTTTCATCTCACGGCGGCCGGTCCCTTCCTCTCGCGGACCAACCAACTCGTTCTCGCGTTCTTCTCGCAAATATCCGGCCTCCTTTCGCAATTGACGGAGCCCCCGGCCGCCCCACCGCCGCCACAAGCAATACCTTAAAAACAGGTAGACTGGCCTCGTTCCAACATTTCGGAGCCTGGCTATCCTCCTCTCTCACACACGCTCTCTCTCTCTCTCTTTTTCTCTCTCTTCTTCTTGTCATCGAGACTCCGATCATCCACCTCCGCGAGATTGCGTTTCCTCGGGGGAAACCTCCCACTCTTCGCCCCCGCTTCCAGGACACAAACCATTGCGGCAACTTTATCGCTCGATTTCAAGCGAAGGTTATGCTGGACCAGCAAAAAATTCTTGCCTCTCCGCAACACCATTCCCAATTCTCGCGCGACCGTGTTTCCTCCTACTTGGCCTCTGTTAGGCTTGTTATTTCATAAAGCGAGTTTCGCGGTTCCGCAACATCCCGACAGGTCACCGGTTCAATCAAGTTTTTGGCAGAATTGCTTTCTGACCCGCGCGGAGGACGACTGAAATAGAAATTTTAAATTGCCAACGCGAGATTGAAAAAATCCCGCGCCACGAGAGAAGAAGGAAGGTGGGAATGAGATGACGACGACGACGACGACGTTGCCTAGCGTCGCTCCAGCCTGCGATGGAGCCGCGAAAAACAATGGGACGTCGAGAGCACGAGTCATCCGGAACAATTAACCCGAATACATTTCCATTCCTTTCTTCCGACGTGGATGCTTGTACCCCTTTCTCTTTTTAAATCGCGATTCCCGTGGAATGGACGCGCAGCGTGTAACACTGTTTGGCGACTTTTTCTGACTTTTCATAAAATTCCGGTTTGTAGCTTCGTGACTCTGCGCGAAATCTCGCCGGCTGATCTCTCGTTTCCCTACGTGATTGCATTGCTCGCATCGGACATGAATCGTAGAATAAATTCTCATTTAAATTCAACGTTTAAAAATAATACAGAATTAAATCTATATATAATAGCAACGCGTTTTATAAATATTCTTTATTGTCAAGTAATATTTGAAGGTATGAGAAAAACAGTAGGAATTTGTTAGCCATCGGTTTTCACGAGGAAGTGGGAAAAATCAGGGTTTCCTTCTCGTAAAAGAACTGTAAGGGACATCAGTTATTTGAAAACTGTCTTGGTGAAAATACATCGGTTCTTTGTGGCAGTCTTAATAAAACCACACCGAGTAGATGAGGCTTTCATTATTCAAACGTCACCGCCAAATTCGTTTTACTTATTTCCGTAGAGCCGACTCGGCTGGCTGCAGTATGCGACGCTGCGCAGTAGTACGAGTCAGCCGATAGTCAGCCAGTCAGCTGGCTTGCATAGACGAGCGTTCGGCTTCTCTCAGATGCTCGACAGTATTCTCCACGATATACTACGTTGTTATAAAGTAACTCTATTATTTTTCACAACAATTTCAATGATTGCTTTAATTTTTAGTGTAATATTTTGTTGCACATATTCTTTTTTTCATAGACTCAATTTTCTAAAGTTTTTAAAATCGTCTTGTCGGCAACACGTAAATTCCTCGGTGAAGTTGAATTTTCAAATCACGTTCTCTTTCGTTGACTCTGATTAGATTTTTTACTCTTTCGTCATAGCTTTGCAAAATTGTTTATTAGTGTTTTTTCATAGAAATAAATATGTCTGTGAATGAATATAGGATCGAGTGACAAATATCGAGTCAAAGTATTTAATTCTGACGTAGTAATGTAAATAAGAAGATAATCGGAGCATAATAAATCGAATGAAGACGTAGAATCCAATGTAACATTGTTGAAGAGGGAAGCGCGCGGGTATAAAAATGGTCTGGCAAAATTTGCGCGGCCGACACTTCCCACGAGCTTTCGCACTGGCGTCGGCATGCGCGCACGTGTGCGTTATTTCATTTAACTTAATATTCCCAAGCTGTCGGGTAGATTAAGTCAACCTAAGGATCTCCAGCGCTCCACTACTTCACTCGTAATTTCCCGACTGAATCCTTTCCACCCGTTACCTTCCACCTTCCTTTTCCTTTTTCCTCCGCAGAAACTTCTCGCCGACTGATTCTTCACTCGTTGAAGCGAAACTGCATATCGTCGACTAAACTTTATAGAAGGATTAGCAAAAATATTCGCGAGGAATAACTTGCCTCGGTGTTGATTGCATATTGCTTGCAATTAGATTTCCCTTAAAGCGAGAGCAACTAGAGTAGAGAGAAAGTCATTAGTACGCGTTCGATCGATCAGAGTTATTCGGTGATGTTTCGTGGATAAGTTAACTCTGTCGGCGGCTTAATAAAATGATGGAAGCAGAGATCGAACGAAAGCCAATAGTGCGGTGTGTCTACAGTTGGAAACTAAATACTTGGAGAATGTCGAACTCAGCTCGATCAGGGACGCTCCGAGTATATATCCGAGAAAGTTTTTCTAGCTCGCTTCCTCGAGTCTCGGGTTATTGTTCACTCACGGATTTCTTATTTCTTCGGGAGATTTCTCGCCGTGTTCACCGGATTTCTCGAGATTGCCTGACTAGTACGCAACTTGTACTACTTCTAAATGCCCAGTTATTGCTTGTCCTCGAATCTAGTGTCTCCGCGCCGCCGGTTTTGATAGAGTTACAAAGCTAGTTTTAACCGAGCAATAAATTCGATATTTAATAAGTCGTGGCAAGATTTACTACTGGAATTATCGTGTTGCAGCTTGTCATCGGCAAAGCAATTACAATCGGGGCTAAGGAAAGGTTGTATTTCCTTTCAGCTCCCGAGCATTGGAGCGTTATTGATTAAGTCGGGGATATCAGGTGTTAAAGCGTCATATTACAGACAGGGTTTAATTTGGATCAATTACGTGATCGCCCTTGTCGCCTTGAAGCGTTGCATCCCCTTGATTACGTCTGGCTTGCCAATAGAATCCTTTGGTAGGAATGGCAGAGCTCTCGCCGAGAGGAATCGAGGCTGGGATGGTGTTCGCTTTGGAGGAGGGTTTGCAAGGTGTTCTATCGCGTTGGTCCATGAAAAAGTCGTCAGTTGTCGACGGTGCTGACGAAGGCGCTCGGTGGTATCGTTCGCAGCAGCTGCCAACGTAAACACGAATCGTTAGATTGGAGCCCCTGGCGAACAGCAGCGTCGCTCGCCTGGACCAAGGCGTCGTCTGCATCGAGACCGCTCTCGGCCATCTCCCTTTCTCTCCGACTCGCCGCTTCTCCATCACACTCTTTTTTCATCCCTTTGGCCCCTTCGCGTCGGTGGCACGCTCGAATAATTTTCCGTTCTCCGTTTCCCCGGGACTTTCGCCAGCGACAGCAAATAATAACCGGCGGCAACAGGGTGTCCTAGCCGTGGAGGGTGGATGCTGCTGCTGGACCCCCCCGTCATCTCGGCGCACTGTGGAACACCACCGTGCAACAGAGTAGTAGCGGAGCAGCTCCCATCTGCCCGTTCGGATTCGAGCGAGCAAGCCTCGAGACAGGAAATTCTCTTTCCTCGGTCGAGCTTCCTCTCTCTCTCTCAACCTTGTCTCACCCATCTTCTTCCACCTTCTCTCTCCATTATTCTGATGCGTCTCTTCTTTGCTAGAGCTCACTCACCTTGTCCCTCACTCCTCCTCCTCCGCTTTTTTCTCTTCTTCTCTCAGCTGCTCTGCTCTGCCCCACTCGCTCGTGCTGCTTCGGCTTGGTCCGAAAGCGAAGAGGCAAAGATGAGCCTGGAAGAAAGGAAAGGCTGGGGCGTCGGAGGCCTCTGTGCGTCCGTTGCGACGCACCACTCAATGGGACACCCTTCTTATGATTAGAGACCTCGCGCTCCTCCCGTCCTCTCACTCCTTTCTCATCCAGTGCCAGTCGTCTCTCTGATGTCTCCTGCTCGACACAGCCGCCCCAAGGATGGACGAATGCGCGCACGGCTATCGAGTCGAGCGCAAATGCCATTGAGCCACCCACCTTCAGAGTTACTTGAGACCATCCTCCACTATCACCTTGACTTTTTCATAAGCTCGATGGGAACTTTCCAACCTGGATATCTCTTCGCCTTACTAGAAAATGTTGTCCCTGCTTTGGGAGATCTGTACTTAGAGATAGTTTTGAGTTTAATAAGTTTGCGAAATCGACACGTCTCATGTGTTCATGAGTTTTAGTATCATTTCATTCGCAAGTGAAATGTGTCGGTTCTTTGACTGTCTAACAGAGAAATGTCATTCAGCCAAGGAACTTCAGAGTTATCTCAGAATTCCGAACATCTTCCACTATAAGCTCGACTTTTTCCTAAGGTGGATGGGATGTTTCCAAGTTGGATCTCTTGGACTTGTTAGAAAATGTTGCTTCTTTAAGGAGATCTCGAGTTAGAGATACTTTTGAGTTTATTATTATTAGTCTGTAATTTTTATTATCATTTTCATGAAAATATTTCAGTACATTTCCTCCACATTTATTTCCTTTCAACAACATCCAATCCACTTGATCAAACAGTCTTTTCAAGAGGCTGTTTGTGGGATTCCTCGCTTTTAAAATGAATCGCCAGACATGTTGAGCGCGGACAGTGTGTTCCAAGCGTTGAAGATTGAAGCGTCGAGGAAGCAGCTGCGGCTGAATGCAGGCGTTGTTGCCGGAGCCCAGCTACTTTCACGCTCTCGAAATTTATTACTGGCCTAGGTGAAATTTGTTTATACGCCATGATTCAGGCAGCATTCGAGGTATACCGAGGAGGCTTGAAATAAGGCTGGCGTCGTCGAGGAGGTAAGTTGCTCGTGCATATTTATACGCAGAGAGTACTCCTCGACAACGCACTGCGTTAGACACTTTGGCATCACTGCTCTCGTCAAGTTCGCCTTTGAAACTACGCTTCTCTATTCTTCGGAGAATCTCCTGTCTTATCCCCCGATGAGTCAATGACTTCGCTATCTTCTCTCTTATTACTTCAGCCACGCTTTTCATCAGCGTTCCTTCTATCAAAATCAGGCTAAATCTATCACCGACTCATTCTACTTATCTTCTTAACCAAAACTGACTTCTCTTACATCCCGAATATCTCGGATTTCCACGATACGTGTGAAAGCAGCTATTTATCAATTATTCTCGAGCATTTCGAATCCATCAGTTGTTACATCGAGAGCAGTCCATTACGAGTATTCAAGCACTTAACGATGTAACCAATTACAGATGGTGAGCGTGTGGGAATATGGAGGAGGAGGAGAGGTGGTAGGATGTGGGAGAGTCATTCACATATCTGTCTATTGACGTTTCATTAAGAGTGTTCATACGGGCATTTGCAAGCGGAATTTGCTTACTCTCGCATGCCGTATTTGCGATATCGAGGCTTGCACAAGTGAATTGACCCGCATCGGAAAAAAGAGAGTGGCGCGGGGGCGGCGCGGCGCGGGGGCGGCGACGGTGGCGGCAGTGGAAGGGGTTAATTCGATCGCGGTGGTACGCGCACACAAAACCGAATTTATGACGTATCGAAATTACATCTAGATTCGCGCAGTTATTTGCAATCGGGCCCGGTGTAGCCGCGCGCGCCACCATGCAAGGGAACGTGTGCTCATCCACTATTTCCCAGTTTGCAGTGTACGTAACCGGTGTATACAGCCTGATGCTGGAAATGGAGCCGCTCGAACGTACACCTCGCAGAGATTTGTGTTTGCTGGCCGGCTGGAATGCGCGCGCGCGCGCACGAATAGTCGTCTCGGATCCGTGACACGTCCGCGTCATAATAAAGAACTTGTTTACCCACCAGGACATTTTTCAACGGGCACCGGCCCGAGCAAGGACTCGCCCGTACACTCTCTGGGATTATTTCTGAGCGGAGAAATAGGTTTCCGTGATACATGGCTGCTGCCTAGCTTTCATAGAGTTTCCGCGGAGATTTCACGGGGACGTTGTTGAAACGTTTAAATATTTCACTTTCATTTGATTCGCTTTAATTTTCGATTGCCCGCCCCCCCGAAATTACCGAGGCTGAATTTGTACGGACGTTGAAATAGAATTCGTGGGGGGGTTCATTTCGATTTTACTTTTATTTGGATGTTGACGGCTCGTACGTTGTCGGACAATTTCCCGTGTCAAGTTCCTCGTGAATTTGTCGCCTCCCTATTATACACGGTGCAGCTCGCTCGTTGACGCGCTCTCATTTCGCCTCTATGGAATAAAGTAAATAACTTAGCAAGTCAGGAGCCGAAGCAGCCTCTGACGGGCGAAGCTTTCCTAACGAGCTTAGCAAATGGGAATGTGATCTACGCGAAAGCAGCTTGGAGCTAGCTAGTTTAGCCTGCGTCTCTTTAAGGGCCTTGTGTGGTGTTTCCTGTGTCCGCGTTCGTTTGGCTAGGTGAATTCGAGTGATCGGATAGCTGAGTCGCGAAATGAAAACACAGCGAGCAACTGTACACTGTAAGCACTTGTAACTGCTCTTGACAGCCAGCTTCCCTCGCAAGCGCGCACCGCCCAGCTTTTAATTGGCATTACTTGCAACAAACAACTTTCCAACTACTCGCATTTCATGGTCGGTTTCATTCTCGATGATCCTGTCTGGCCAGCCTAGTGGCACTCATTTCAAAATTCGAGCGAGCCTAGTTTCCAATGTTTTTCTACGCACTCTTCAAGTCGAAATAATGATCGAGCATAGCTTTATGCTTGAAATAGGAAATCGACACTAGTTTTTTACTACACAGAATAATCGTTAGTAAGTGTTACAGTCATTTCGGTAATATTTAACAGGATCGTTTCCACTTAAAAAAGTACTTAAGTTGGAATGGGCAACCAGTAATTTTTATGGCTCGCGGCCGTATAGCAGAGAATCGCGGAGAAAGCAGCGACCACCATTATGGGATTAAAGGCGATAAAGTGGCGCAATAAGAGATGGCAGGGATCGCAAACCTAGACAATACGTGATATCCGAAGTCTCTGATGAATTATAGTTCCTTGGAGCAGCCTTTTATTGTGTGTCCTTGATGGCACTGTGCTTTCCTACCATTACACCATTCGCTAGAAGCTTTCCACTAAAAGCTCATCATAAATATTAATATATATATATTTAATGCATAGTTATTCCTATTTCGAATTGGAAAGCTTGACTTGTTTAATCATATTTCAATGTTTATATTCAGTCATTAAGATCTGCCATTTCCAAATTACTTCACTCTCGAATTATTTTTCATAGACACAAATAGTTTCTTTATCAGATTAACTTTCAATGATTTCTTGAATATAATTCAAAGTTACTTTCACCAAGGATCAATAAATCCTGTCTAGGATAATTGCAGCGACTAGTGGGTGAAATATAAGAGGTGACTTAGCTAGAAAAAGGATGGGAAGGTTAGAGTTGATGATTACAGAGTCTCGGAGGCTGGGCTCAGAAATTAGCAGGGTTTTCGGTAATACCAGGCGTTTAGTCACCATATTGTGCGGGATTAAACGTAACCAGCCGATTCGGCTTGCCGGGTGAGCCTGGCCGGCTGCATATGCCTCTAGTGCGAGTGCGCGTAATTATGTGTAAGGCTTAATTACGGAGAGCGCTCCCTCTAACCGGGATAATAGAATGCCGCGTTGCGCGGAATTAAAGTGAATTAACAGAAATTGCAAGCGCTCCTGAAATAAATCAAAATGCTAATGCGCCGAATAGTGGCAGCGGCTGGGACAAAGAGCCATTGGAGAATGTGTGTCACCACTATTGCTCCTGGAATTGTTAAACGCCATTTTGCAGCGTCGTTTTCGATCCTGCTTTACAGCTGCAACACGGCAAATACAAATGCAACACGCCGGGCTAGAACACAACAACGTGCTAATGAAATTTTGTTGGGAAATTTCAGATCTCCTCGGAATAATACGGATTTTATCGGCGTAGTATTACTACTCGCTAAGAGAAACATAAGTTGTTCCTTGAAATCAGATTCTAGATTATCAGTTATTATACATTAGATTTCTATCATTGAGTATTGCTGAGAGATTCTTTCAAGTTACTTGATTTTTTATATTCATCTGCAACGTGTATCGTCGCGAGAAACAAGCAGAGGTATTCGCATTTGGCCTGCAATAAAATTCACGTGTTTCGGCTTATTTTTCGTCCCTTCCTGGGCGAGTAACTCGGCCATTGTTTCGAAGGGGTATTCAGGTAAAAATCAGGAAGCACACCTGAAAAAGATTCCGGTGCCCCGGTAGGGGACAGGTCGGAGTGGGGGGGTCACAGAGGTCTTGAAATAGTGGGAGGTCAGAGGTAGCGAGGATTCGCCAGTAGAAACGAAACATCATTCTATCGTGTGGTGTGGTGCGGTGAGGTTCGATACATTTTCGACGCGAAATTTTATTCGGAAATATCCTCGTAACTGAAAGTTAACAAGATATCGGGCATTTTATTAATCATTTCTCGAGCTGCCGAAACATAGTGTGCGCGTACCGCGCGCGCGGTAATGTTTGCAACGCAAAATTGGGAATTACGAAATTAAATATAAAATCGAAGGGCGCTTCACGCATTTGGCGAGGCTATTGACTCGCTGGCTCTTTTTGAAATGTTGGAACACGCAGTAATACGTAGCCAATATTTAACCGAATGCTCGAATATTTTGCACCTCGTCCTTCGGCAAAACTTTACCGCGTTTCGGATATTTAATATCGAAATAATCGGTACGCACACACACCACCGCCACTGCTGTTGGCAGAGTCCGCGCTATTTTTTCTGTAATTCCCTCTCCATTGGACACGGAACATTGAACACGCAAAAGTTTAACCGGCCTGGAAAATTGTTAATTGTGCGCTTATTGCCTTTCGAGGGATTTCATACGTCGAATTTGGTGTATTTCGGTTGGGATTTTCGATTTTAAGACTCTTATTTTAGTTAGCTTCATTCGGACGGTTTCATTATTATAATCAGCAACTCGGCAGAAAGTTTACGAGCGCGTGAAAAAATTAGGAGAGACGTAGCAAGCCACTTTTTACGGTTCTTTCTTTTATAGGCCGTTTCTTTAGCTTTGTCTTTGGCGTACACATACAGGCAGGATTCGCTCCCCAAGCTCGAGCTCTTTTTCCCTCCGGAGATCGGGTAAACTCGTGGTCTGACAGCCGAAGTATATCACTGCTAATCAACACGAATGTCGGCGACCGTCGTGATTTATGTGCGATCGCCTGCCAATAATCGACTGACCACTGCCAGCTTTCCCAGAATTTACTTTCCATCACTCTAGCAATTCCGATTTCCCATCTCTCCCTTTACGTGTATCCAAAGTTTCGATAAGTCAAATTTTATTCTACGTTTTCCATCCCAGCCGGCTTTACCGCGCATTCAATTTTCTCTACTCGCTAACAATAATATTCATTTAAAGAATAACAACTCCCAGCTATCTTTCTCGCGTATATTTTCCGGTAGCTTTATAGTTTGACTCAAATTCTTTATATATTAGAAGGACAAGAATTTCTTTGGGAAAATATTGAATGGAACACAAGTTGACGGAGTAGAAATGATAGGTATTTTTCGTGGAAAGAGGCAGCAAGTGTTAGAAGCAAGCATCGCGTGAAACACGTTTGCCTCACGTTACCGGACTTTACGTAACGCCGCTGTTTATAAGTACGAACAGCCGTGTGGCGTCGTGTAGTTTCATCGCTCTTAGGCTTCCCCGAAACGTGTGTAGCTACGTTTCACTTAAGGAACAGACACTCGCCGCAAAAAGAAGGCTACGACCCTCTTGGACCCCGAAAGCACTCGGCGAATGGCCCTCCTCTATTCCAGCATTACCTTGCTACACCGCCAGAATAGAATTCGAGTCTGCTTTCTCTCTCTCTCTCTCTGAACACACTCCCACACTGTAATTTCAAGTCCAGCCTTTTATTTATTTCCCTTTCTTACTCTAATTATTTATCTCCACTCGTAAGAGTTTTTTTCATCATTTCTCCAAGCGTTTACAATTACTCGGGCATTTTTTCTTTCACTATTACTCGAGTCAATAAGTAATAAGAGAGAAAGTGGGGCGAAAACAATGCGTCGTAGATTCCTAGGAATGCAAGTGCTCGGATCCAATCATGAGTAGAAGCTTTTGCGCGAGTAGAGTGGGAAAGGTGGCGAACACGTGGCTGACATGTGTTGAAAGTAGAAAGGCACAAATGAGAGAGAATGGCTTGCGGATATATCGGTTAGGATTTCGTTAGTGAAAGGAGAAGCGAGAGATGGATGCAAGTGGAGGAAGAAGGATGCCAGAGTTGTGAGAGAAGGATTGAAATATATTCTTCATCGAGCGGGCACCCGGCGGCGATACCACTCTCCTCCAACTCTATGGGAAGTGCAGAATCTCCAGCTGGACCGGCTTACCAAAGCCATCCCACTCTATCGCTTCCTACTTGATATTCTCTTCCTCTCAACTCTCCTCCTCCTCCGCCTCCTCTCACTTTTCTATCGCCGAATGAAAATTCGCCGTCCGCTTGAACTGCATTAATGTGAATATCCCGAGAGTTTCCACTCAAAATTGAGAGCACTCGATGAAGGCACCAACCTAAATTCAGATCTGCCAGACTCGCGCTCTGCCTTCGCCCGGATTCCAAACGGTCTCGGCTGTGTATTGACGGCGCAGAGTACACGCAGCTTTTTCTTCGATGCACCGCATCCATAATCTCTTTCTGACCATAGAATTACGAACGCATTAACCTTCCTTCGATATTCGTGTCGCGCATTCAATCTCTCTTCGAGGAAATTCTCGCGTGCATTAAAGTTGGAATAAATGTCTCGTTGATTCTTCTTGAAAAGTGTTTAATAACGCCAAGAGTACAATCGTAGATTTCGATATAAAAAGACATTGAATATTCTATTGTTCGTGGCAAGGCTCACTTTGCAAGTCTTGTTGAATGGCGAGTGGATGAGTGGTGGGGGGGTAAAGCAGATTCGAATTTGCCTAAAGAAACAGGGCTAGCTTAGTCACCGAGGGTGGAATCGTTTACGGGACGCCTTAAGCATCACATATACCGTTTTCTCAGGGTTGAGCAAGAGCACAGTAAGATTTGTCGTCGCAAGCTCAATCCGATTTAGGATCTGAGCGCGCGCGCGCGCGCGCGTGTACACGCGTACATGCTTGAGATATGGTTGCAGCTGGGAATGCAGGAGTAGAAGAGTGGAGTGTGTGGATGTATATTTCTCGTTGCCTCGATGATTCTTCCTCTCTCGCTCTTGTCCTGCGGCAAAAGTATGCGGAGCAGGAGATCTCTCTCTTCTTCGTCCCCGATTTATATCTCTGTGTTCGTTTTTCCGCGGATTACGAAATGGATTTTTAGGAAAGGTCTTCTTCCTACGCTTCACCGGATAGTTAGTTCTCCGGGCAGAGAAATATCCTGCCCGAGCACGTACCCGCTCGCTTTTTCACGGACGTGTCCGTGCGCGCACGCAGCCACTGTTAAAGAGGTCCAAGCGCCGCTTCTCTCCGACGGGATTCCTCCTCTCGAGCTAATCCCACGGGTTAAAGAGATTGTTTTCAATCTTGCAGGCAAAGTCTTATCTTAATGATTTCCGTGCAGTACTTGTTAACTTGGCTTTCTCGCCAATTTTGGAATATCAGTATTAGAACGCGTGGTAGATATATGTTGGCTCGCTCACCATTTTCACGTTCTTTTAATAGATTCTCTTTATTGGATAACTTTTAAATCTCGTCGAATTAAAATCTGTATTCTATTACTCGTCGGCGTAAATATTACAGAGATTTATTATTTACTGATGGTAGCAAACGTCGAAATCGATTAACTCTTTGGGCCACGCTGGGATTAAAAAAGTCCCACTTTTTTGATGTACAGTAAAGCATTGTGAAATATTTTTAGAGCCACCGCGTAATATTGCAATAGTTGCATACGCCAAGCTTCATACTTAGTCTTTTATTCAATTTAAAACCAGAACAATTTCTGTGCAACATGTATTTATTCTCTGAAATTCTGTGGCTCAAAGAGTTAAATGGTTGGTGCTGTTTCCGAGCTCCTCGAAATCAAAGATTAGTCTGCGCTGCCACGATTTACACTTGCAGCTTTGTGGCGATCGATTATATTGAAAGTGGACAGGCTAGCATTATGAGGGTGATCGGGCCGAGTCAACTCATTAATTTTCAATCGGCAACTATTGGCTTAAGCTCAGTTGGATCGGCACACGCGCTATTAATATTATTCCGTACTAACAGAGAGTAGGGCAAAGTTGCACGCGGGCTTCGATACATTTGAGAAGATCGCTCATGGAAAATAGCAACGCGCGCACCGGCTAGCAGAACCAACAAGCTGAGATTGCTTTTGCGCGAACTAATCTTGGCCCTACCGATCGTTTACCAAATCGATTACCCATATCAGAGATTCGCCGGGAACTGTCAGCATAAATTGTCATGCATCCACTTTCGCGGGCTACTCGTCATTTATTCGGGCAGTCTCTACATTTTGCTGGACACAGCTGCTCTTTAAAGCACTTCGATTTATTGAGACTTGACAGTGAACTGCAGAATTCGAATTAGATTTAATAAGAAACATTAGAATTTCGTGTACTGTCAATGATAATTTTAAGAAAATCGAATGTCAAGAAAAATAGCTTATGGAATTTTAGTTTCAACAATTGCCTATTGGCAGGGCATGCAGTTCATTAAGATAGCTCAATAAGCTTAGTTTTATGGCTGTGCTCAGTGATGCATGAAAGGGTCAGAGCGAACATGTGGTGCGAAGGTGTCGGGCACTTTCATGAGACGACGGTCATTAAAGTCAGGTATTGTTTGACAGACCGAGGGTGCGAAGGACGATAAGCAGTCGTATACTGCATTGTAAATTATGTTGCTGTTAGGAATTAGCGAGGGAGTGGGGATGGAAGGGGGTTACTTTCTGGTAGAGAACCGTGAAGATCAGTACGTCATTTAGTCTCGAACCGTCTTAGTATCAACACGTAGATTCTTTTGCGAAAATTCACATTCAGAACACTGTGCTCGCGAACTCTGACATTCGCGTATTTTAGTCGCAGTTGCAAATTAAATTCTGTGTGGTGGTGTGTTTGCAAAAATTATATATATTTCAATCAGAGTTGCAAATTAAATTCTGTGTGGTGGTGTGTTTGCAAAAATGATATATATTTCAATCACAGTTGCAAGTTAAATTCTGTGTGGTGGTGTGTTTGCAAAAATTATATATATTTCAATCACAGTTGCAAATTAAATTCTGTGTAGTGGTGTGTTTGCAAAAATGATATATATTTCAATCACAGTTGCAAATTAAATTCTGTGTGGTGGTGTGTTTGCAAAAATTATATATTAGCAAATCGCGAGGATTTAAATTCGTCTTATTGAGAATATTAATAGTTACTGTGCTGTCAGTGATAGTTGGAAAAATATAATAATTTACGAAGTGTCAGTTTGAATAATATAATAATTTACGAAGTGTCAGTTTGAATAATTGTATTTTAATTGCAGCTGTGATTGAAATTGTGTGTGAGAGTGGAAAGTCGTTGGGTTTCAAAGGGAGTCGAAAGAAATTACAAAAGATGAGGTTGTTGAGGTAGTCGGAGATAAGACAGTGGAATTTGCGAGCGGTTTGTTTCCTTACTGACAGTATAAATGCCCGTGAAGTATACTGGACAGACTTTCGGCTCCTCGTTCCGGGAAACTTGCCTGCCATTAGGAAGTTGGGCGCGCGAGCGAGCAGTTAGACGTTGTTAGGCAAACGTTTGCGAACTTGCGACTCGCACACTTCCGAGTTTACTGAACGCTTCTCTTCGAGCTTCTTGAATGGATCTTCTGAACTCGATTGATTTTTCCTCGCAAGACATCTCAAATACAGTTTTAGATCTTTAACTTCACTTTTTACGTTTGCCCTATTTTTATTTTTAAACCAATTGTCATATACGAAATTATTCGAGAGTCAAGTCATTTACTTTTGATATTTTTATAAATTGCGAAAAATTACTTTTATTCTCTGTACAAAGTAGAAAAAAATAGGGAAACGTGTAAGTGAGTATGTGCGAGTCAGTCATTTTCTACACGGTAGAGAAAAGTGATAGTATCGAAAATCCACGAAATTTCATTCATTTTTCCAAAGATAAATTGCATTCAATCATATTTGAGTGTTCGTATAATTGAAAGAGTTCAGAGAATCCAAATTTCTTTCATTTTTTCAAAGATAAATTCCATTTGATCGTATTTGAGTGTTCGTATAATTGAAAGAGTTAATAGAATCCAAACTTCATTCATTTTTCTAAAGCTAAATCCCATTTGATCATATTTGAGTGTTTGTATAATTGAAAGAGTTAATAGAATCCAACAGCTTGGTGATGCAACTATCGATTCTGCCTTCCTTGGAATTCGTAATACTTGAATATACATGTCTTTGGATATCTGTACGGATCTAATGCAGCCACATTGGTTTAGAGCTACGCTGTCCTGGTTTCTTGAGTCGCTTTGGCAGAGTCGATAGTTGCGCGGCAGTGTGTTAGAGATGGGCGAGTGTGGTCCGAGATCGAATCCTTGATACATCCTGCAAATCCACAAGCGTCGCCGCAGGCATTCATAGATCGCTGCCAATGTGGCAATGTACCCGCAAGCATCTCTTAATAGTCAACCAGCATTCGATACCTACGCAACATCACCAAATGCGTGCGAACCATTAAATATTCAGTGTGCGTCATCGAAAATTCATCATCCTCAATAGTTCAATCCAAGTACAATGTGATTCACTTGCCTTTAAATCACCACTGTCAAATCTCACTTTACATCAATTTGACGAATAATGTTTCGTGTTATATTGACAATAATTTCATTTAAACATTTTTACATGCATCGCGCGACATCCCATTTTCTCGAAATTTTGGAATTACTCTTGAAATACCGCGTGTAAATAACAAAATTGCAATATTTTATCAGCTCTGCTTTATCTCGATCGTAACTTTACACAGGAGAGAAAATCGCGTTAAAATTTGGGGATGCGCGTGTATTATATTATCAGCTTCATACGTGTAATGTAATATTTTAAATAGGATTCGCAAAGTAGAATTACAAAAGATTCGCGTCTAATTAAAACCGAGGTAGACAATTTACAATCATCTTATAAAATGAATATATTCTCAACAGTGATTTAAATTCAAGTTGATCAGGCAGTACATTGAACTATTAAAGATGCGCATTAAAATCTTTTGTCGGGAGAAAGAAGTGGGGAGGGGAAGTTGGTGAGTGAGAGTGTGGGTGGGGTGGGTTTGGAGTAGGAATCGGGGCGCAAAGGGCCTAGCCGGTGGAGGAATTCACATAGAGCATTACCAGGCTACGAGGCGAAGATGTTCAGAGATTGAGCCCTGAAGCGAGACGTATCCGGGTCACCAGTACGTTCTGTTCGCGCTCCTCTCGAGTTGCTCTTTCCACGGACTTACAGTCGACGGCCTCTTAGTTAGCCCGCGGCCGATTCCAGCTGAAACAGCCGCGGAACCCTTCTCACTTCGGCCACTGCGCCCTGATCGGAATCCTCTTGCTGGCCCTCTTCCCCATTTTTCCGCATAGCCTTCTTCCTCAAAGAACTCGCCTCCCTTTACACCAGTCGTACAAGTACGGAAAGGACATTGCGCAGGAATCTTGTGGGAATTATAAAATACTAATTGCTCTTTAATGCTTTGGGATGTCATACGAAAGTAACGTCAATAAATATTTCTATCGATATATAGTGGAACACTTGAAAATCAAATAACTTCATTCGGCTAAGATAATATATTTTTCACTGTTCGACCAACGCTTGCGGTTGGATATGGTTTATTCGTTGCAATAACTTTTTAATAACAAATCAGTATTGAGCACTTGCCTTTGAATCAGAACTCTCCTAGCCGTTATTTTTTTGGTGGACTTCCCAACCTTTCCCGGGGCTGAAATTTGGTGGGTAATGTTTTTTTGCATCAAGGAATATACGATAAAAATTCCAGAGCCCTAGCTCAAAATTCATTTTTTCGCAATTTTTTTAATACCCCTTCAAAAATTTTCGATTTTTCGAAGGTCTCGGGACCGGAACGAACGCTTGATTTTTCGATTGCTCGTGTCTCAAAACGGAAAAAAAACATGATACTTGTGGGGGAAATGCCGTAATTGTGCCTAAAACACGTAGAAAACCGATCTTGAATATTTCGTTTTGATGGTTTCTATAATGTTTTCATGACTTCTCGACCTTTTCCGGAGCTGAAATTTGGTGGGGAATGTTTTTTTGCATCGAGGAAAAAGTAGAAAAAATTCCAGAGCCCTAGCTCAAAATTCATTTTTTCGCATATTTTTTAAGGCATACCCCTTCAAAAATTTTCGATTTTTCGAAGGTTCTGGGACCGGGACGAACGCTTGATTTTTCGATTGCTCGTGTCTCAAAACGGATAAAAAACATAAATGTTGTGGGGGAAATGCCGGAATTCTATCTAAAACGGGTGGAAAACCGATCTGGAATATTTCATTCCAATGGTTTTTGCCATGTTTTTTATACTTCCCGACCTTTCCCGGGGCTGAAATTTTGTAGAAAGTGTTTTTTTGCATCGAGGAGAAAGTAGAAAAAATTCCAGAGCCCTAGCTCAAAATTCATTTTTTCGCAATTTTTTTAAGGCATACCCCTTCAAAAATTTTCGATTTTTCGAAGGTTCTGGGACCGGGACGAACGCTTGATTTTTCGATTGCTCGTGTCTCAAAACGGATAAAAAACATAAATGTTGTGGGGGAAATGCCGGAATTCTATCTAAAACGGGTGGAAAACCGATCTGGAATATTTCATTCCAATGGTTTTTGCCATGTTTTTTATACTTCCCGACCTTTCCCGGGGCTGAAATTTTGTAGAAAGTGTTTTTTTGCATCGAGGAGAAAGTAGAAAAAATTCCAGAGCCCTAGCTCAAAATTCATTTTTTCGCAAATTTTTTAAGGCATACCCCTTCAAAAATTTTCGATTTTTCGAAGGTTCTGGGACCGGGACGAACGCTTGATTTTTCGATTGCTCGTGTCTCAAAACGGATAAAAAACATAAATGTTGTGGGGGAAATGCCGGAATTCTACCTAAAACACGTGGAAAACCGATCCCGAAAAATTGATTTCGATGGTTTTCCCCGTGTTTTTTTATCTCCCGACCTTTTCCGGGGCTGAAACTTGGCGGAGAGTCTCCCCTCGCATCAAGGAAGATGTGGTATAAATTTCAGAGCCTCAGCTCAAATTTTTTTTCCCCCATATTTTTGGCCATCGAAAATATCCAATTTTTGGTGGTGATTCAAAGGCAAGTGACTCACCCTGTACAGTCTAATAGTAACGTAGAATTTTGTTTGGTAACTCGTGTGATCGATTACAGTAAAGCAGAGAGAATAAAGTGCGAGTGCTTTCTCAAGAGTTTTCCAGATCTTTTCCGTAATCGCTCGAGGAATTAAGACAGCTGGCTCTCCTGTCTGTCTTCCTTGAGTTCCTATCGTCCTCGCTTTCCAGTCTCTCGCTGTTTTTGCATTTATCCCGAGTGAAATCTGTGCAGCAGCATCCCGGTCCGTGCCTCACTCTCTCCGAGTCTTACGAGCGCTTTGTTCCGCCTGTCGGATCCGGTGACATGACGACCTCGATATCTTTAAAAACGCTTCATTATCGAGGAAGGCGGCGGCGGCGGCGGCGGCCTCCTGTCTTCCGGCCGTCGTCGTCGGGGCGGGCGAGGCCGCGCGCACCGTCGCGACGCTCGGCTGAAATTAGCTGACCCGAGTCCCACATCTACCACGGCCGCCTCTCTTCTCCCTTATTCCCACTCGCGCCAAGGGAATTCGCCCGATTTCCTCTCGCAACTAAAATCAATAACATCAATCCCAATAGAAATTTACTCATTACATCTTTCATTTGTCAATTTCAATCCAGTGTACATTCTGTAAAACATGACATTCGAGTTAAGATGTTAGCAAGCTCAGAGAAATCGTGCAACTTATCATCGCGAGAGTCCCATAAAAGTAGAATTCAGATATATCATCTTCAATTTACCAATGTACCAAGCTCCTAGAAAATCATCCATCTGTCCGCAACCAATCAAGTACAATCCTGACATTTAGGTTAATATACTAGAAAGCTGAGGGAGCCGCGCGTATCAACTTATCATCATGAAAATCCCATAAAAGTGTAGTTGAGATACGTCATGTTCAATTTATCAATGTGTCAAGTTTTCCTGCCTGCTAGAGAATGGTCGCGTCTTCCATTCCCGCCACGTGTTTAACATTAACAGGCTCTCTATTTACCAAGGACTCGTCCTCAATTTTATCTCAGCCGGTCGGAGTACAACAAGTAGTAGCGCTCGTTCTTCATGGCGCGATGACTCGCGTAAGGTCAGCGGGCTACTTTATTTCTTGCCGGGCATATATTTGTTCATGGTGTGGAGGACGTCTCGAGCGCGGGAGGCTGTGCCGTGTCTGGTAATAGGAGGATGGTGGCGTCTGGAGCCACAAAAGGCGCCGCCGCCGCCGCATGCAGTACATGCATATCCGCAATGTGTCGTGGCACTCGCTGTTTGCCGAGGAAGGAACGCCGCGTTCCTGCAATATCAGCGGCGGCCCTCTTGTTGATCCTTTCCTCGAGGTGCCTCGAAAGCAGCTAGTGTGCATTGCCGTGTTCATTTGTCGGCGCGCCTCTTTCCATCCTGCTCTACATTCCCCTCGCTCCTTCTTTCTTTTTCTCTCTCTTTCTCTTTCTCCTCTATGAATTTCCATCCTCTTTTCCCCGAGCATGTAGTGTCGCTGTCGTCGAGTGTTCGTTGCCTGATAACTTTATCGCAACCAACTCTCTCTCTCGTTCTCTTTCTCCGCGCCTTTGAAATGGCAAGCAGACAATTAGGGAACTTGTTTCCTGCATTTCGCCGTGATCATTCCTCCATGATTAACTGCTCGGATAAGCCGGCTTGCTCGCTCGCCCGAGCCACGATTACTCTTTAGACCCGCGTTACCTCGTTCAACTTGAGTGACGTGTAATGAAACTCGAGGCTTTTTCTACCTTTTCGCTGCATCGTTTTACTTTCCGTTTATTGGTTTGGCTTGCATTGTGCCTCTCTGGCATTTCGTGGAAGGGTAATACGATTTGCTGGAGGACTCGGCCGTCTTCTTAAGTGTAAGACCTTTCTCCTCGCCGCGCCGGACCAACTGTTGTACTTGTGGGAGGCCAATGCTGTTCTCGTAATTCAATATTCAGTGTCCTCTTGGAGCTTCGGCAGAAAACTTCGTTTTCCTCGCTCTTCCGATTAGTACTTTACTTCTGCAGATTCGCCTTCCTAAGGTTGCCTCTTTATAATCGCATTCTTTCCAACGAGAACTTACTGTTTCCAGATAATAATCATTCTTAGTCTTTCATAAATCAAGTAGAAATATTTGTAATATTTTTTAAAGTATATCAGTACAAGTTTCGATATAATTACGCCGGTTATTTCTCGTTTAAAAAAACGTAAAGACATAGTATCAGAATTAATGGGCTGTTTTCGAGTTCGTTGGGTGATTCTGGGCGGTTTCCGGCGCGACAGTAAATTTCTGTTAAATACGAGCGAGCAGTCAAAGGAGGAAAGCGCGATGTGACAATCTCTTTATGGTGTACAAAGGGCCGCTCGAAAATATCGCGTTAGACCTTTCTCCGCCGGTTTGACTATGCAAATTATAATCAACATTCCTCGCGCCTGTAAACAAGCAAGCGTGCGCGCGTGTCACACGCAAGCCGTGTAATGTGGCCTTCGCGTATGAAGTGGCTGAAGTAATATCCGCACTCGAAGTAAATCCACTCGCAGTTAATTAGGCGGCGGCGGCGGCGGCGGCAACGCTTATCTGCTAATTACGCGACGAGGTGCGAAGTCAAACATCCTTAATAATGTGCGACTACCGCAACTTGCTTTCTCGGGCGGCGGCGGTGGCGCCGCGTACACACGACGCTCTCTTTATTTGTTGAAAGTGCTGGAGCGCCAGGAATTTCACTTCTTTCTGCTCGTATGAAATACTCGGCTCCTTGAATGCACAGATGCACGCGTGAGATGTACATACTTTGCTGCGAGAGCCGGCAGAGTGAGACGCGCTCGCTTGTATAGAGTTACTCGGAGGAAAAATAGTTCACTCTCGTACCACGTATCCCAGCAATTTCTCCACCGAATAGACTGCATCGGACTTTTAATATCCAGTACATATTGAAACACTTGTTACTTGTAATTTTCCAACCAATCTAAATAGTAGAATCAATATTTTCATACAAGTCAAAGAGTACAGTGTAACAGTGAAAGAACTTTTCAGTGAGATTTATTTTTGCATTCGAACTAAAAGTTCGCTTTTTTTTTCATTTCATTTATGTTTGAATTGGAAAATTGAAACTGTCGATGGATTTGATGGCTGTGTTGTTTCGTCTTTTAATATTCGGTAGCACGCAGTGTTATTTGGAATTCTTTATACTTGCGAGAGCTCCCTCGGATAAATAGGAATTTCTCGCTCTCTCTTTCTCCCTCCTTTCCACATCTTTGCTTCTCTGTTTTCCCAGCAACGCTTCTTAGAGCAGTCTCCGTTGTTTCCCGATAGTTTCCTGTCGTGTTGGCCTCTATGCAATGCGCGATGACAACTCCCAGTGCCTGCGTACGTGTACACACTCGTGTCAGTGCAGTTGGAAAGTAGCGCGCGACTTTCCAGCGAATTGTTTCCCAACGCGTGAAACACGACTCTTCGACAAAGTATACGTCCTTTCAGTGCCAGCCGTTAGATTCTTATTCCTTCGACTATTCTCTCCTAGCAATCGTAAACATTGCTCATCAGTCACTTCAATTTCAATTCATTTCCATTTATTTTCGAATTAAAAATCAAACACGATTTGTTATCAATTGCACTCTAATTTTAATTTGAATCATTCTATCGCAGCAATCATAGATCTTAGTTTGTTTTCAATTTAAGATTTAACTTCAGTTTATGAATAACACTTGATTGTAATTCCAATATAGAAATAGTAAAGTTTTGAATAATATTTCTGTAAAAGTAACATTTGAAGTGCTGTCGATAGTCGACTGGTCGATTAGAATTTAATAATAGTCAGAGTTTAAAGCCTCGATAGATTTTGGTTGGGAAAGAAAGTCGTAGCATTTTTCCTCGGTATTTTGCTGGAGTACGCGATTTCTCGTCTTTTAACATACATAGTGCTTTGCCGGAGAGATGGAAATACCTGGCATATGAACGGGCTTAAAGTAAGAAACACACCCGGCGCGTTTGAGCCCGCGCACCACCTTGCTGTACGCCGCGACGGTCAAAAGGACTCGTTCTGACCCAAATGTTGTTTGACTTTCGGATGAAATCATTTCTAAATTCCTCCCTAGCAAACTTCCAACTAGCCGCAATATACTAATGCTTCCTCGCTGGAACATTAATCCCACAGGATTTTGTGGTAAATACCAACTGTAATCGTCACGAATTATTGCATGACGGTAAACTCGCTCGATATTAGTTAGCAAACCTTGTTGAGTGCGTAGTTTTTTTTCCAAACCGGCTTACATTTGTGGAATAAAAAAACTGGAACCAAACGAAAATATAATTTCTTTGGAATCTAGAAAGGATTTCATCTTGATCGATCTGTCTTTTACAAAGATATCGTGAAGTATAAAAAAAGTTCACACACGATTCGAAAACCTCGTCTTTTTCAAGCTGGTTAATAAATGGAATAAATTCGGGAAGTCGTCGATACATATATTTCGAAGAAGACGCATAGAGTAAGCGTAGAGAGACGCAAAGGTACTGTTTAGGGAACGCGTCAAGATACATGAAACATTCAGATGGGATGACATTCGCTGGTTGGCGTCGAAGTCTTGTAGATTTTTCCGCTGGGTGGGAAGGAGGGATGCGGGTCGTATGCACAAAGATGAGAACGGGTACATCGGGATGCAGCATCCCTCGGCTAAAGGGATGCAGCATTGAGATGCAGACACCAAAGACCTGGTGGCCTCGCACTCCATACATCTTTCTGACCTCTTCCCACCCGAACTCACGCTTCTTTTCGATGGCCCACTGTCCCTTTAAACTTTTCTCCTTCGTTCCACCAAGAGCCGAGAGATAATTTCCTTGGCAAAGTGACTCGCGGTCCAGAAACTTTGATACTTCCGCCTCGATCCTCATCTCCCTCTATTTTACTTTGAATCCGCTCCTCGAGGATTGTCGCAAGTTATCCCGTCAGTCTCTCCTCCGAATCCTACATAGCCAACTATCCTAGGGGATTCCTCTTGCACACACGTCTGCAAAGCGTATACGGATGCGAATGCGACGAGGTTGGGCGTCGTCGCATTCATAACCTGATTCGTTGCCTTCCACTTAAGAGGAATAAATTCACGGCGAGTGGTGCTCCCTCGGCTTGAGATTAATTGGCAGTGAAGCATGAGGCCGCGAAAGATGCAGGTGAACCGAAAAGTTGCAGATTCCTCCGACGTAACTAGGACTCGTCTCTTTCGGCGGCCTCGCCCGCCCTTCCTCTCGATGGAATCTTTGTACGTTTAACGTCAGCCTCCTCTGAAAGCTCCTCGCGAATGTTTGACGTTAAGTAACAGAGGGCTTTTTCCGGACTTCGGGAGTTGTGTAATGCCTCCCGAGTGATGCATCGGGACTGTAGCTTGCTACTTAGTTTCGAACTATAATGACAAGTTGGAAAGAAGCGATCTTGCTGTTGACGGAAGACGCGAGTTCGTTTGTTAGCTTGCTTTTTACTTTGGAATTGGAACATCGAAATGTATGCATTGCTACGCGTATGTATGGCAACGCGTTTTATTAGAATTCTTAGCTAAGTTATAGTTTGGTAATCTGGTAGGATAATAAATTCACGATAATGATCAATGACGCGAGATGGGAATTTCTTTTCACTTATTTCGGTGCATAGATACAAATAGACTCACGTTTTCGGTGACAGACATGACCCGCATCACGTGCTCCAAAAGTCCACCTTCAATTCTAATTCGAGATTGAAGACGAAGTAAAAGGGGAGAGTTATACTTGGCACGAGAATCGCAAGCAGAACTAAATTAAAAGTTAGCCAGCGGCTTACCGCAAGCGAAAACGAATCGCCAGGAATATCGAGACGGGCAACCTAGCTTCGATGATCCAATTGAGAGTTTAAAAATACCAGTCTTAATAGACAGAGCTTAAAAGGTCAAGTCAATCAAAATTATATAATGTATCAACCCAATTGAGATCGCATTCGGAATTTCTAAGTATTTATAAATTTCCGTAACATAGATTCCAGGCCAGGTTTTATTATTACACTGTCCTTAATTTCGACTGTCGTCTTATATTTCCATTGTCTTTCTTCGCGACGAAGTAGAAATTCTATTTCGAAAAGAAAGTTTTGCAAGAATCGTGGTTTTAAATGGAAAAGATTACTCTCTCGCCTTGGTGAAATATGCCAACTGCTTCATAATGCAGGCATACTCGAGATCTATTTGAATTGGGAGCTTGTACAGTGAGTCGTTTATTCGTTGAACTCGAGGGCATCCGATAGCAGAGCCAATTACGGGTGGTTCACCCCGGAGTCATTAGTTCGGCTGGAACTTAACGACGTGATCAGGCCGCGACATTTGCGAGTCGAAATACAAGCAGCGGGGGCGAGTGGCGATGGCACACCGCGACTCGTCGGAATTATTCCGCGCCGGCGGCGGCGTCGGCATCGGCGTCGGCGTCGGCGGCGCGCCAGAGGGAATTGAATTCTGTTTGAATTGGAAATGGATCGTGCCTGAACTTTTCGTCAGTCAGTCAACTCCACTCGCGCGTACACACCTTTCTCTTCCGGGTGGTGCTTGCTGCACCTTGACTTCTGCTCCAGTCGCCTGCATCCATTGTCCCTTGGCGTTGCCAACTAACGAGGTAAATGCGTCACGAAGCCACCGAATGATTTCATTACTTTGTATGCGCTTATCTCGCATTCCAACCCCTCAGTTTCTCATCCACTTTTGTAGGTCGTCCTTTCAATTGTATATCATTTCCGATAGAAACACTTTCTGGCATTTCCTTAACCCTGCTATGTAGAAATGATAAAAGCAAGATAGAATAATGTGATTTTGTCTTTGATAATATTTTTTGCCAGACAAAATTAACTAGAATGTCAATATTACTCGGGGAAATTTTCCGTAACAACTTTGGATTTCATGCAACTGTCCGGTCATCGTTTTCCACTGATTCTCTTTAGAAATTTCCATAACTTAATTGAAAGCCATAGCAGGGTTAATCACATTCGGAGGATTCGTAATTCAGCCACACAAATTTCGAGAATGGAAATTCAAGTGTCAGGAAATTGCGATTTAAAGAGACATAGTAGATTTCGCGGTAAATGGTGATTTGTAATACTGGCATTGATTTTACTGGCGTTTAACGAAGTGAAAGTACCATTTCCATTATCATCATCATCATAAAGGGAGGAATGCGGTAACACGCGACGGCGGCGGCCAGTCATAAGCCAAATATCCCACCGGATACGTCAACCCACTTCGGTTTTTGGCGCTAGCACTGCCGAGTGACAGTGCTCGCACGCGCTGTATCAATATTTTGTCATCGTCATTGTCGCGGAACAGCGGCTCCCTACATATGTACATAGCATGTTACGCAACAAGTACCGCCTATGCCTAGGCCTCGCTGGGGCTAAATGTGTTTGCATTTTGATTGCCTGATTAGCCGATTAGCCGATTATCGCTGCTAACGGAGGCCTTGTGCAAAGCCATGAAAACCTTTCCAGCAATACCGATCATCGAATGTTTATCTACACACACACACGCATCTCTCCAGTCTATCGGAATTAGATCAATACTTAGTCAAGTGGCATTTTTCAATCCAGACACTTGAATTCTATATATCAATAGCTAAGTTTTTGCAATAGTTTCGATGACAGAGAAACAGAAAGTAGAAGAATAGAAGAGAAGAGAGATCAAGTTTTAGTAAAACTCGGAGCAAAACAGGATTAACCGTTGCATTAGCGAGGGCTCAAAATATTAATGTTTAACATCTCGGCTGTATAGAAATGAAAGCTTGATCCATAAAGTGGGGGCTTGGCAAAGAGTGGCGCGAGCACTCTTGGTGCACACAGACGCAGCCAATATTAATCAACTTTCAAGGTAAAGCCCCGTGTAAAGTAGTTACATTGCCGGGGAAGGAGAGAGAGAGAGAGAGAGAGTATTCGTTGCTTGTTGCCATACAATCTATCCCCGCTAGTTTGATGGAGCCGCGCTTGGGAAGAAGCCGATCCTCATTCAGCAAGGAAGGCGAGGAGAGCTCCGCGCAAAGCTTTCGCCGGTCGGAAGATGCGAACTCGGCGGGAAGTTTTAATCAGCGCTTTAGTTAACTGAGAAGCGAGTAAGTTAGCGATGGGAGCTCGAACGCGGCGGGGTCGAGGCTCCTTCGGGCCCGTATGTAAACCCAGCGAAGGTTAACGGAGTTCTTGCAAGCGCGCCTGGCAACGCGCTAAATGAATTTTATCACGAGTACTTAGCCTAAGTCAATCTCGAGTGTCAGAAGTCAAATTTGCCGGATGCCCTTATTAAAAGCGGCCTCGACTCGCCCACTGTTTTTCCACCCCGCAATTACTCTCCCTTCTGATTGTCGTCGTCGAGAGCGGCAGGCTTCTTCTTCGAGAAAGATTTCTTCATTTTTCAATGGAAACTTTAACGCACCGCGTCAAACGCTTCTCTTAAATCGATCGAACAAAAGGAATTAAATAGAATTTTCAATATCATTCCTTCTTCTCGATGTGTTGTTTCGACTTGGCAAGGCAGTGTTGCTGCGCTCGGGAAACTCCGATTCTCATTCCCATTCACTCGATTCCCGCCGTGCAAACTGGTGCCATGGTTGTTGCAACGATTTCTCGGGACGATGCGTTGTTCGATAGCTTCGTCGCAACTACTTTCCCATTTCGCGGGGAATCCCGCTCCTCCAATGGGAGATTGGCGCCTGAAAAAAAGCTGCGGATCATTTCGCAAATGCGAGAATGTGGTAGGCGCGACACTATAGCTGGCGCTGGAGGAGGGAAGTTTACGGGAGGAAAAATTTCGGCTGACACGACAGTCGAGTGTCGTCTGAAAGCTGGCGTCGAGGAAGAAAGAGAGAGCCGCGTGTCGGGCTGAGGATCGAGAGCGGATTTTTTTCCCGGGCGACAAAGCAGAACTGCTGATGAGCTTCGATGCCAACGTGTTCTACTCTCTCTCTCTTTCTCTCTCTCTCACTCACTCGCGCGCATGTCGATATTGCCACCATAACCGAAAGATTCACGTCGCGGAATTCGCGTCCGGGGAATTCGGTAGCAGCGAACAGCTCGGCGCGAAAAAACGCCGGATCCATCAAGCGAGAGTGAGCTGCTTTCTCTCTCTCTCGCTCGCTCGCTCGCTCGCTCGCTGTCTACACGCCATCATCGTGTCGGGCTTCCATCGAGAAGAAAGCTCTCACGTTCGGCAGCACATAGCGTATACTATACGTATTGCTCGTTGTATCGAATCGCCGTCGCCGTTGGCGAAGAAAGTGCTTTCCAATTTGCCGCAGAGCCAACCGATACCCTTCCCCCCCTTTCGTTCCACCTCGCCCTTTGCCCGTGCAAAACATGGAATCTACGAATACACGCTCGCGTCGTATTTATGACGAGTAAATGAGCCTTCGTGTGACGTCTTATCGACTAGATAAAAAAATAAAAATAAGTCAGGATTATTGTAAAACAATGGATAGTGGATAATGTTTAGCTTGAATTATCTGATTGTAAAAGAAAGTACAGATTTCCGTGAGAAATTAGTGTAAATTCCGTGTACGCGCTCGTCCGAGTCAGCTGTATGCAGTATACAGCGCTGCACAGTAGTACGAGTCAGACAGTAGTCAGACAGCCAGCAGTACAGTCAGCCGGACTGCTTGGGCGAGCGCGGGGCCTGTTTCAGACAGTCGTCAGTGTTCTCCGCGGTAGACTGTGTTCTTACAGAGTAACTCCATTGTTTTTCACAACAATCTACATTATTTATTTACTTTTTAATGTGATATTTTCCACGTATTCATTTTTCAACGATTTTCTTTTCTGTTTGCCTACCTTTCTTGCCATACGCATACTTTGCACATTTGTTTCTCGTGTTTCTCGTTAGTTTTCAAAGTGTAAGCTTTGTTAATTCGAATATAAAGCATCGGTAAAAGATAGTAGAACAGAGTTAAATACTGTGAAAGAAATTCGAGCATCCGCGAACGAACATTAGCGATTTAAAGAGGCTTGAAAAGAACGATTAGAGATCTCAGTGCAGAGAATCTATTCTCGAGGCGTTAACGCGGCAGAGAGAAGTGTTGAGTGTAGGCGCGCGAAACGACCTAATTGGAGCGGAGTACACTCGACTATTGCAGTAATTCTGATGCGTTCATGCCGAGAGATTACTAGCGGCTAGCGAGAATTGTCGGGCATGGTATCCGCCGCGACTATACATACACAGCGGCGTATAACTGCGAGCAATAACGCTCCAAGTTTGAATTAATATTACTGCGCGCAGTATGCTCTGTTCGAAGTGTAGCAGTCGCGCGAGGAGGGTCTGTTTTTCTTGAAATTAATTTGCCCGCCTGCCGAAGTTAAATCGCTACGTGGCCAGGAATTACAGGGACGATGGAACTCGAAGCTGCTCGTGGTTAATAATACATAGAATTGCCGACGACTCACGCTCGTGTGTGTGTGTATCTGTGATTGTACGAGAGCATAGTGAATTGAATTCTCGGTCGTATAACTTGCCGATTTATGGTATGGAATTCGACATTGCACAAGGAATTCTCTTTGCTCGTCTTGATTGTTCATTGAAATAATTTCGGTATTCACTCCATTTGAATTTCCGGCAATCGAAATGCATTAATAGATCGTTCATTCTTTCATCTAGCAAATACATTCATTTTCTATCGTAAAATCACGTAAAAATTCCATTGTTTAATATTTAATTTATATTTTTAATACATACTAAATTGAATTTCAATAAATCATTAGCAATATTGTACAGAATCAACTCAACATTCGCGATTGCATTGGTTATTTCGAAATTTCCTAATCGTAATTACCAGCGGCCGAACTGTTGGGATTAATTGTTAGAAAAGGAAAAAGATGTGGAGGGTAAATGGTGCGGAGGATGTAGGTACGCGGGGTGTAGTTTTAAGTAGGGCGTATCAGAGGGTGGCGGTTGGAAATCCCGCATCAGGAGGCCGGCGGCGGCGGGCGGGCGTACACGCGAGCCACTCGGAAACGGGCAGAAGGGGTTGGTAGGGGAAATGGGGCTTAAAGCCTTTATCGTTGCCGTTTAATGACTCCGGCGAATGGGATCAGCTTTATCTAAGAAAACCTTATAGCACTTCTTTCCGTTTCGTTCCGTCGGTGTCGCGCTTCCTACGCCGGACTAAAAGATTAACTAAGAGATTATTGCGAGCAGCAGCAGCAGCTCTCTCTCTCTCTCGCTCTCGAAAACAAGCGGATTAGGAATCGGTATTTCCAATTGAACAGTAAGACTGCACTTTTACTTTACGCAGTCCAAGTACTTTTAACGACCGTCCTGTTAACGGCGATGCATTGTAGTAGGATTCCTTGTCCCGAGGGAAAATCAGGTAGTGCGCTATGGATAATAGATGTATGAATGGAAGCAGCGATGCGTGAAGGGTCTGAGCGCACACGTGTTGCCCAGTCGTGACCACCTCGCTCGCAGCCGTGAAGGGTCAGGTAATGTTCGACAGGCCGAAGGTGCGAAAGACAATAAGCAGTCCAGCGATGCATTGTCCATTGTCTTGAAGTTAGGAATTTGATAGTTATCCGATGGCGGTGGAGTGGGGAAAGCAGAGTTGCCGCCAGCTAAGAGAACTGTGACGGACAGCACGTCAGTTGCTTGAGAATTGTCTTGCAGACAACACGTAGATTTTTCCACGATATTTCCTGAGTTTCTTCGACGGATATTAGGAAGTTGATATCTCATACATCGATTCGTAAATACGTAAGAGTGAAAGTGCGAGTATGTGTGACTGTGTGTGAATAAGTGAGTCGCCGCGAATCATCTCAAAAAATCTTAGAGAATCTCGAGAAATTTTTCCTGACATACTTTCCTGATAATTTAAATTTTAGAAAACTGTGTCACTTTCTTATTGCCAATACTTAGATTTCTTGAGATTCTCTAGATATCCTTTCCACGATCTTCTGATTGATTTACCGTCACTTTAGTTTATTAACTATTTTCTCCCACCTTTGCTCCACTAATGACATTTACTTAATCATCAGCTGTCCAGTACGAATGAACGAATGAACTCGGAGTTCTTTGAACTATTCCCATTTCGTAGCTTCCTCTCGTTAACTTTGAATTAAAGGATTGCGCGTCGGTGATGCAGAATGTGCGAATTAGGTAATAAAAAGAAATAACGGGTCGGTGCGGGAAGAATGAATTTGCGCCGGGACATAACTGGAACGTATTAAGCCGGGCCGCATTAGAAAGTCTGTTTATATCGCGAGAAACAAGATTGCAAGGGGTAGATTGCCTAGTGCGAGCCGCGCTTATTTTCATATTAACGAATGGAACGAGCCGCGCGCCAACAGCTCATAAAAGCTCTCGCCTCGGAAAAGCTCACACTGCGTTTCTCTATGTGTGCCAGCAGAACGCGTGTCGTACTTGCAAGGAACTATTTATCATGCGAATAATCGTAAAAGGTGCGATGTCAAAGTCACAGCGCGTCATAAGGCTCGCGTTTCTCAGTTTCCTCGCGATATAATTTAGATTACATTATTATTGTAGCACTTCAATTATATTTCCCTGACTTGCAGAGGAATGCCAATGAAATTTGTCCAAGTCGAAATAACCTCAAATTTAGAAACGTCGGATTCATGTCGATTCTTAATAAACATTCCTTAAAATCACGCTTGAAAATCAAATCTTGAAACATCGGGGCCAACAAACATTTCAATTCAATAGAGTTTTTGCTTAAGTTAATTTCTTTCTCGAGTTAATATTTATCGAATAGATATATCTGTGAATAAGATCGATAGAAAAATTACTAGCAGTTGGATCACGCGGCGGGAATAATTTCTTTTGAATAAGATAGAGAAAACGCAGACGATTATTCAATATAGTCAGAGCATAGACATAGTAAATAATAGAGGAAAGGAGGAATGCGGGGTGGAATTAACCGCGATACTACATTCAACAATAGGAGGGCAGCGAATCCGCGGAGGAAAGTAATTACCGGAGGAGAATCATCGCGCTAGTGTGCGCCAGACAAAAAGGAACTTGACGTAATATCGGAAGTAAGCTTTCTCTTTTCTCTTTTTCTAGGCGCTGGCGTGGTGCAGCAGCAGCAGCAGCCTGGCCGAGGAGGAAGAGGACTTCTGGCCTGTGTGTGCAGTTATACCGAAGATGAAACAACAACTCTTACCGCGCTCTTCGCTCTCCGCCGCGTGGCTTCATTGTTAATGGAACTAAAAGAGCCGCCAAGTATCGAAGTATACAATCTTTGTCAAGTCGAGTATAAAGGAATCGCGTTTACACTTGATGGTCGGTGATTATTATCAGCGTAATTAATTTCGTGGAAGAGTACATAGTGAAATATATTGGAGTCGCTCGAATTCCAATTGATTTTTAATTAGCAGTCGATTGTAATAATGTCCTTTCTCGTATTATCAGTTATCTGACAATGAAATGTCTTTTTTCTCGGAGCGCCGGGAATGCTCGCGTGCTCTTAATGGTCCAATCTCGTACACCTAATTAATTATCAGCTGTAAAGTGGGTCCCCGCGCAATCGAGATAATTAGCCCTCCGAATTATCAATGTCCCAGTCAGCTAGTTCTCTCATTGGCTTCCTCGAGGCTTTGCTAGGAGAATCCTTGCACCGACTAGCTAATTAGCAATGGCGATATTCCGGGAGAGGCGCGGCCACCGCCAAGGTAGAGTCGAGCTGCTTTTTGAGAAAAGCTGCGACTAACGGCGCAGCTGGCCTTTCTAATTACACTTTAGTGCGCGTGGCAGTTGTCGGACACAAAGGTGGCTGCTCAGCGGGACACGCACGACGTCTGCACTACTTTGGTCAAAAAATATTTTCCTGCTCGACGGACGAAAAGGAAGAGGAGGAATTTCTCTCTTGGTTGGCGTGCTTGCTCTCCTATATCATTGCGAGCGACCGCTGCTTATTGTTTCTAAGGTGCGCGCGAGCTAAAGCGAATAAGCCGCCGAGGGGATTAAGCAGAGCTGCCGCCACTGCCGCCGCCGCCGCCGCCGTCAGAAATGCTCGAGAATAATGTCTGACGAAAAACGAACGACACGCTAACTCGAACGCCCTCGCAAAAAAGAGGCTTTCTCTCCCTCTCGCTCTCTCTCTCTCTCTTTCCCTCTCGCTCGCTCTTGCTAGCCAAGGGGAAAGAATTTCTCGCGAAAACGCGCACGGAAATTCGCGCGGTTAACCGAGCGGAAAGAGCGCGCACCGCGAGGATAGGGAGAATAGGACTCGGATGAAAAGAAGGAAAATTTTTGTCTCCCTCTCCCAGAGTAACCCTTGACGAGACTTTTTCCTCGCTCTTAATCTAATTGATTCGACAAACTTCTCTTCTACGTAGTATGAAATGCTTGTAGTTTTAATCAGAATAGTCGATATAGAATCTCGATATTTTTAGAGTCATAGAACTTTGCAATTCGATACTTAATAAAATTCAATTGAAATTCAATTCGGGATATGTCATTGATTTAAATTCTCTTTCTCTTATCAATCATACATTCTGACTTTGAGGCAGACTGTTCTTTCACTGCTGCTGTCGCTCGCAGTTATTTGCTTTCTCATTAATTAGACTCCACAATCAATCATTCATTTCTCAATGTTCACTTGTGGAGCGAGTGACTTTAAAATATTGTTCTTTCTAATTGGATGTGTCGGTGTTAGTGGAACATTTTGGAGGATATTGAAGGATAAAGGGAAATGTTGTAAGAGGAATAGAAAAATGGAAATCCTTGGAGCAGCGATCTGTTTGGCAGGAACTCGCGATAGAGGGAATAGACGGATGGAGAGAATCAAGGAGGAGAGAGAATCGTGTAGCGCTTTGTGGGAGAAACGGCCGAGTAAAAGCTGGCTGCTCGCGCGACAAATGTCCCATCGCGCGCGCGCATATAGTCGGCAGAACGAGTGCAATACATACATGCAGCGAGGCAGAATGCGAGCAACCACGGGGAATGCAGGACGGAGCCGACGAGACAGCCGGAAAGAGAAGCACCAGTCAAAGGGAAAAAGGGAAATGGGGATAGGTAGTTAGGCAACGTCGCTTGGAAATGAAAAAGATGAACGATGTACCCCGAGAATTACAAGGAGAATTAGCAATGGAACGGAAGACAGATTACAATCGGTGGATGTAAAAGGAATCACTGGGATAAAAAGGGCACATTTGGCAGCTTTTGAAATCGCTCTCGACTACATCGTTATATAGTTTGATCTACATTTTGGTCGAAGGTAGACGCAGAAAGAGACAAAATTAAATGGAACGTTGATCATTGCAGTTTTTTCCCAGTTTTGATCTCACAGTTTCGAATCAATTATTTTTCGTATCCAAAAACTTGAAGTACTGTTTACGTGAGATTTTTAAGTCCAGGCTTTGAATACATTTTAGGCAAGATTAGAAATAATTAAAAATAACTTGTACTTTACAGTAGAATCACTTTACGTTAGATTTTTACAGGAAATTTAGCTACATCGCTCAGTTAGAATTACGTCGTGTACCATGTCAGCCGTCACCGTCGCGCAGCATCATCCCATGGGATGAGAGATGCATATCGTCCTACTTAATATTCGCCGTTTAATCGTAGCGTTTCGCAAACTCGAGAATATATCCGTCGACGAAAGCTGCTGCGAGCGAGCGCGCGAACCGTTAGTTTTATTTCAGCGTATGCTTGGCGAATAGCGCGTGCCTGACTGGATCGTAATTGGGAGTTACAGCTGCGTGAAATTTATGGCAATTTATGGGATTCGCGTATAAAAGGAGCAACTCTAATACGCTGCTAAAGTATCTTTCTTTCGTGTCTTAATCATATACAACAAACAAATTTCCCGTGGAATATAAAGTAGTAAAAAATTCAATATGACTGTGGAATGAAAATAACTGGAAAAGTTTTGTCGAAATAAAATCTCTTTATTTTATTGGTTCATTTAAACAACAGTGAGTTGTTGCAATATTTTACACTTTCTACAATCATATTTTAAACTTTGCTGCAACCATAATTGCATACAGGAAAGGAAATTTCGTTAAAATCAGTACAACTATTTTCGAACATATTGCGAACACATGGTGAGGCAATCAAGCTTAGTAGAAGGGATATCCAGGTACTCTAATTACAAGTGGAAGGTCGATGACCACAGCTGGTGTTCTTTGCCCCACCCGAGCAGTTTATTGTTTATTCCTTCGAGAGGTGAAACGAATGCCTTTTCGAGCTCAGTCGGCCCTGAACCTTTCGCGAGTGATGGTCGCTCGGCAGTGAAGTGTGTACCTTTGGAGAGTGTTTACCTGGGGGAAGGTGTCAAGCTTGGTCCCTACCTGTTCTCACGACGCGTAGACGTCGACGTCGTCGTCGTCGTCGTAGCCGGTGGCGTGCGTACTCGTGCCGAGGAATACTCCAATTTGTCAAGCGAGTGCTTTCTTTTCCGCGACGACGAGACCCTTCGCATCCTCCTCCTCGCATATTCGAGGGGCAGCTTCTTTCAACGTACACCTTAGAGACACGCGCACCACCACCCTTCTTCTTTTACCCGACCGCCCCTCCCACTTCTTCCTCTCTTACTTTCTCGTGCAATTGTGGACGGTAACGAATGCGTTTCCTTGGGCGAACGGCAAACACAGTGCTTCTCTTGGAATTTTGAGTGAGAGTGTCTCGTGTGAGTGAGTTCTCGTGTGCATGTCCCACTTAATTGTTAGATGACTGAGTTACTTGATTCGAATTACGTGAACTAGAGCATCTCTCGCGCGCGGTTTGTTCTCGCAATCTTTGTACGTCTTAAAGTTATTTAAAGTAGCATTGAATCGTCAAAATTTCTGTTCATTCTCGGAAATTGTAATTGAAATGGCGAGTGTTGTGAAATTATTGAATAGCACGCGATGTAAATTCGTACCTCGGTCATTTCGAAATACTTGTAAATTTTGATTGCATAGACTATTCGAAATCGCGGTGTGTTGCAAATGGTGTATAGTTCGATTGCATATCGCATTGAATGGCAGCGCGTCGGGTCAAGTGCGTTCTATGACTTTTACATGATTTTTTTCGGACCGGTACAATAGCGCCCGTCATCAATAGTCATTAGTAGCTCTCAGTCATTCGATGAAAGTGGTCGAGCATTTGAAGTGCATTCAGTGACTTGATAGAGTGTTGTGAATATTATTGACTCGTTGACAGTCATAGTAATCAGTTCGACTATTTTCTCCTTTACAATTTCAAAATTTCTGACAGACTCACAGTCGACTCTTAAATTTTAAAGGAAATAGGAAAGCTAGAGTCATCGGTAATTTAATTTTTTCGATCAAAGTGGTTAGGCATTTGAAGTGCATTCAGTGACTTGATAAAGTCTTGTGAATATCATTGACTCTTTGACAGTCATAGTGATCAGTCCTAATATTCTCTGTACAGTTTCAATATTTCTGACAGTTTGATTGTAAAATTTTTAGTATTGGAAATAAAATAGTAAAGTTTGTCATTAATAGAATTCAGTCTCTTGTTTAAAGTGGTCAGGAATTCGAGATGTATTCAGTGACTTGATGTAAACGTGATTTATTACTTGACTTTCAAAAAAATCAGTTCAACAATTTTTCTATACAGTTTCAATATTTTGGACAGTTTCGCTGCAAATTCTTAAGTATTAGAAACAGAATAGTAAAGTTCGAGTCATTAATAGAAACCAGTCTTTCGGTCGAAAATGGTGAGGAAAATTCAGGGTGCATTCAGCTGTCGAAAGGGTCAGGTCATTAAACTGACCTTAGGTACGAAGGACAATGAGTGGGGATTACAAGGGTGTGCTTTAGTCGAAAACCATGAGCATCTTTTATTGCTTGACCGACTTTCCAACCAGTTGAAATTTTTCCTTTAGCATTCCAATATTTCTGGCAGCCTCACTGCAAATTCTTAAATATTAAAATCGGGAAAGAAGTCGTCATTTATTCCTTCATTCGTCTTAGTAATCAGTTCAATTATTTTCTGTAGAGTTTCAATATTTCTGGCAGCTTCACTGCCAGAAATTCGCGGTGCATTCAATGACTCGATATACAATAACTTGTAGCTGAAAGGGCAACAGCTGTGAAAAGGGTCAGGTCATTAAACTGACCCTAGGTATGGGAGACAATGAGAGAGGGGATTACGAGGGTGTCTTTTGGCAGAGGATTATTTTCTCGAGAACCGTCTTAGTAACCAGCTGTACTATTTCTTTTCAATTCCAATATTTCTCATAGAGTCACTGTAAATTCTCAAGACTAGCACTTTGCTTTATTACTCGAATTTAAACGCGTCTATTTATTCACATTTATTTCTTCTATAATATCATTGATAAGTATTTTTCTTTCTTTCATGCAAGTATTCGAAAATTCGTAGACTCGATTGAAAAGACTTTCCGAAATCGTGGCCGATTTGAAAAGCTATAGTTGGCTTGCATTTCCCATTGAATAACGCGTACACACACAGCCGACAGGTCAAGTGCGCTCTATGACCTTTGCACGATCTTTTTTTTCGATGCGGTACAATAGCACACGATCAATTATTGCCTTTCAGGCGAATGTGGGTCGGTTGCGTCTCGCTGATTTTTCCGAGTATTCAGCAGCGGCAGCGACGACGTCGGCTGCGTGTCAAGGGTCGTTATCGAAACTCTTTGTGAGTCAGTGCGTGCACACACTGCGTTGCTTTTCACGAATGTTTTACCTGTAAAGCCATCATCTCTACCTTTCTCTCTTTATTCCTCTTCGCAGACCTGTGCTCTCTTCCTTGTACGAGTGTTGTGCATTCATGTGTGTGTGTGTGTGTATTCGGTGGGTGCTCGTTGTTTGCGAACAATATCTCATCACGCAGCATGGAAAACATGCGCACGGACTTGCTCGCCCTTCTCTTCCCGTCCAATCTCTCTCACCAACGCTAGATTGTAATAGCAATTTCGTGACAAAACGCGCCCAGTAGCTTCCGCGTTGCGTTTCAAAGTTGATTTGCAAAACCCATCGTGGTTCGCATCGGCCGAGTTTGACGCGAGTTGCAGTAATTATACGGCAATGAAAATCGAGCGGAATACGTCATTGATTATTTCACTTGATAACTGGAACCTAATTAGAGTAGCATCGCCGCCCGGGGAAACCAATTTCCGTCGACTATAAACGTTTAATTTATTCACCGCGAAAAATAGAAAATCGCCGTGAGGAATTCGAGAAACTTTGTGTCAATCTTGCAGTTTGTAAAAGTAATCGAGTGAGAGAGAGAGAAAGCAACACGTGTGCGGTTGAGTGTCATGAGGGAAGCAGCGTCCGCAGCTTGAGAATCAACGTGGCGCCGCTATTCGCACATGCACACGTGCACGGAAATGCACACGTGACGCGAGAAAATTAGCGAGAGCCCAACGAATAGTTGGACGCTCGGTTCTCGAGCGGTGGGCGACGGGAGAAGGGAGGGATTCACGAGTAATCCCCGACACGCCGGGAATTTTAATAAGCGATAATTACGACGCCGCCATAATTTTCTGAGCCTTCGTGTCCCCCGTAATTCCACGTGTCGTGTCGAGTGAGAGAGTGAGAGAGAGAAAGGGCTGTGGAGAGAGGGGCGAAGCAAAGGGTGAGAGAAAGAGAAGTTTCCTCTCCATTTTCGGTCTCTTCGAGCGCGAGGATTATAATTAATTTGCGGCAAAACTATCGGGGAAATGTTGGCCCACGCTTCTGTTTCCCTTTTGGCCTGAGCCATTGTCAAAGTCAAAGGCGGCGCGCACGCAATAACGCTGGCTGGCTCTCTCGCAGTCACCGACAACTCCTCGAAATTGGCAGTGTACAGTGTTCCCAGCAGACTGTTGTTGCGACTAAGGCGAGCTGTAATCGTTAGTTTGAATCAATAACCTGGCATTCCACGCTACCGTGAACCAACCACCAGTATTCTTGTTTGCCATGACCGACGCTTACGCGTCTCGACGTCCCTCGCAAACACCGACCGTTACTAATTTATCCCGGCTCGGAATAACGTTGTTAACCATCGCAAGGATTGTATAGTAAACGGTAGAGGATCCATTAGGCGAGATATCCGCGGGACGCTCTGCTCCCACCGATCATCCCGTGGGATGAATCCTTGGAGAATAAGCTCCCTTCTCTACTTTGTCACTCCGGTGTGTCAGGATTATTAAGTGACCACAAGTTGCGTAGGATGTAATTTCATTCTTTAACGAATTAGATTGACTCGCAAATTGAATATTAGTGTCGCGGTTCGAAATTTCTCTTGTCTCCTTTTGAATTTAGTTTACTATAAACGACGATGACCAAACTAAACTCGATTTATTTAATTTGGTTCATCAAAGTTGTCGCTTACTGGTGGATAGTATTTTCTTACTACTGTTCGTCAAATTCCAGATTCATTTATAAACATAAAATCATTTCCAAAACTAGAACTTTCTATTACTCTCTGTACTATAAATGACTTTCTCAAAATTAGAATCCTGTCTCTTGAGAATTATAAAGAAAACACTTGCAGTAGATTTAAGTTTTAACGAGGAGAACATACTATCCGCTTGATAATCGCTTGGAAAAAAGTCTGTGCGAAAGAAATATTGGATATACCGGAAGGAGATCGTAGTGTGGTTTCTGCCGACTGTATTTCATCGTTGAAGGCATGCTGGATAGGGTAGAAAGGCCGCCTCGTAAGCAGTAATCCGGGATTGCACCAGTTGCGTGGGTGTACGCGTACGCGAGTTGCCAAGAGAATCGCGGTTATGCGCGCTTAATACATGCAATAGTACATTTCTACCTCGTGGGTGTTGACGTGTCTGTGTGTATGTGTGCGCGCGCTCGCCTGTCGCGAGGATGGTAGTGTCAGATCGCGATAATGGCCGCGTGTATTACTTTCGCCCAGGTGATCACTGTTAACTAATACGATTATACCGTGCGGACAGTTTTGAGCTTCGGCCAAGCTCGCCGTAACTGCTCGCTGCGTCTCGCGCTTCCAACCTTCCTGCATATGTCTGCGTGTCTCTCTGCATATCTGCGTGTGTGTGTGTCTGTGCATTCCCTGGCAGAATTACCACGAATTTGGTGCGCTCAGTAGACCTCGCATTATGCACTGTCTCATAAATTCGATGTGTAAGAGCTCCCATATTCGATAATCGACCAGCTATACCGTGCAATTCAATGCTGTTGACGCTTCTGAGTTTTAGTATTGATCCATCGAAGGATGCTTATTTGATTGTTTCGAATTTTGCAAAAAACAGCGGGTAATAGTATTAGTTGGAACGTTTTTCCATATCGCGTGGGGAAAAAGCAGCGAGAAAGGGAATTAATTTAATCGGTGTAATCACAAAGACGAATTTTAAAAATTGTATTCAATAATCATTGGATTGGTTAGCAAAGTCGCAAATGGATTGTTGGGTTAACGCAATATTGCAATCAATAGTTAACTCTTAAATACTGCCTTCCTTTTATTGGAATTCGATCGAGCTCGGAATTGGATCCATTATTGTTTTAATTTTGGTTACAGCGTTTAAAGCGTGGCAGGGAAAATTTAATGCACTATTGATATGACCGTAAACGCATAGCCGTTATGTAGAGTAAGCTGGCCGGTACTGCATTGATCGCGGAAACCCCTTCGGGGTAACCCGTTTTGCGGAGATTCGATCTCGAGGAAATCTGAGCCAATCTACATGAACGGAGAACGTAAAATATCCGCTCTCGCCCAGTAAGTGAAATAAGTCGGCGGGCAGTGCGTACGCGTATATCTAATCAGTTTTAGTAGAATTGGTCCTCGTGTTTGTGGCGCCCTTTCACAATTTGTTAGTTTTGTCGATTATTTGCTGGATTATTAATAATCATTCTACAAAATTTGTTCGAATCAGTTGAGTAGCTTCTGAGATTACGTAGAAATTTTCCCTCTTTGTGTAGCAGTATAAATTACTAGACAATTATTATTGGCTAGTTTTGTGCAAGGTTTCATTTCAATTCGATCAAGAATTTAGTCTGGAAGTCGTCGAGTATTGCTTGGAATAAGCGGCATGTTTTTCAGCCACTCATTATTTGATGAACGTACACCGATCCCAGTTTGGCGAGTAGTAGTGGTGCGGCGTCAGCCAATTTAAACACTAAATCCGTCCCATCTTAATTGCCAATTACAGGCCGGAGCAATTAAAATCCCTGAAATAAAACGCGCGTTAATGACTTTACGGACCTGCCGCCGCGCCGCGCCGCCGCCGCCGCCGCGCCGATCAAGTGCATTGCTAAAGCAAGAGCGGTAAGATTAGCGTGAACCAATTATTAGGAGTGTGCCATATCGAAAGCGCAATGTTTATCAAAACACAGCGAATTGAACTTGCACTCCTCTATAATTTGACACAATATTCGACAGCTGCACTGGGTAACTAGTTGCGAAGCTAATTGACATTGCCAATTAGTTAGGTGAGAAGCGATTCAGTCGTCGAATCGTTGCACTCAATTGCAGCAGCTAATTATTCATTCGTTTCTCGGGGGCTTAGAAATAGTGCAATAATTAGATAGCATTCTCAAAAAGCGTATAATTAAATTCAACAATTGGGCGATGATTTAGTATGGCTTCCTTAATTAGCTAGTTAAATAGTAGTATTAATTAGGATAGCGAGCAATGTCCAAAAGCAGGATGAATTCGGATTCGTCTCATTATTCGTTAAGAATGTCAGTACAGATGACTTATTCGTACATTCAGTTTCGCGCTGGAATATAATAGTAGGTACAGTAATAGATTTATGGCCGGGTTGGTGAGTGCACATCTGGTGCGGGTCTTTCACCTGTAAGGTCACCAGATGTCAATCGGGTCAAGTCACGATTGACTGACGCGCTCGGCCTCGGGAAACAATGAGACAATGAGCGAGCATTGCAAGGTTACCTTCTGACAATCGGAGCGTGCATTTACCCTTTGGCCGTCGTAGTGAACAGTTCGACTATTTTCTTCTGTAGAGTTTCAATTTTTCTGACCATCTCACTGTAAATTCTCAAGAGCATTGCTTTGTAGTGACTAGTTGGACTATTTTCTTCTATGCAGCTTCCATTTTTCTAACCATTTGACTGTGAATTCTCATCAGCAATACTTTATCGTGTCTTCCGAATTTCTCAAAGTACCACAACAAGTATTTTCATTATTTTTTAATACATTTCACATTTCAACAAATACTTTATCAAGATATAATCAAACATTTGACAATCATAAATTTAGCAATGAATTCACTCATCGCTCTAATTTTCCCTGAGTTATTTTTTCATTCACTTTAGAGACAATCACTCACGAATGCATATTTCTTCTGTTCAAAAAAGGGATCTCGCCGAACTTGAACACACCCGATGAGTGAAAGGATTTCGAGGTGGCATAATTGAATTAACTATGAAATTCAATAATGGCGCGATAAGTGAGTGTGGTGGAGAGTGGTCAGAATCAAGGGTGGTCGAAGTCAGTGCGGGCAGAGAGGGAGAGAGAGATTGAGCTAGTTCTGCGTCGAGTCGGTTTCAATCGATCCTGGCGTCGAGTCACGCGACACGAATACAGATATCGCGGAGGGCGCGCGCGGGGCTGCACGAATTAAACTCATAACTCAGAGGAAGGCCGGAGGAAGGAAGCCGGCAGGAAACGGGTGCTCTGAAACCCATGGATCGCCGCTCGCGCTTCGTATTTGCATAACACAACTTTCACAATATCCAGTGGCTCGCAAGGTGGACAGAGTAGTCCGGCATAGTTCTTGCAGAGGACCGCGTAAGCCCATCGCCGATACAAAGAGCAGCCAACAATAATCCAACTGGTATGGATTAATAATAAGCGGCGCGTCTAGTTTGCCTCGCGATCGGCAATCCGAAACCGCCATACCATTCACTTGCCCCGAGAGATTTACTGCAACCTTTTCTTTACTTATTTCGTACTATTTTCCATTCGATGTTTGAAGCAATAGAAAATAATTTAAATTAGTTTCGGTCAACTTTGTCATTTCTCTTTCGAGTCTGATATTAACACATTGTTGTTCGACTGCATGCTCTTGTTTAAAATGCATTGACTTGTAAAATTTTCACATTATAAAATTGTATGAGTTGTCATTATAGCATTAGTTGATACATGCAATCCCATACCTGTTTTGTACATTATTCATTGCTGGTGGACAACAATGTGCTATTGCAACTAATCGACGATTAATATCCAATGATCAATTAGATAGACATTTCGAGATTATTGTTTAATTATTACATCTGATATTGTAAATCTGTCAACACGAGAGCGCGTACATCATTAATATATTAATCGGGACATTGCAAATTCGAGGCTTATCTTTGGTTCAAATAGGATGATAGTTTTTCTAAAGATCCAGGCATCGAATCATTCTCTTAATTAATTGGGTTCAGAAAACTTTTAACACGTGTTAAAATCACTCGCCAACATTTCGTAAAGCCACTTTAATTTCTGCTAAAATAGACGCACGCGTTTTGTTGCCAAGTGTAAATTATGTAAATAACATCAACTTATTCTCGTTTCGTTGATCGACGCGCGTTTGGAAAAAGTTCACGCGAGAAAGAGCGAGAATTATTAGTTTCCGCGGGCGGTCGGCGCATGTTCCAGTTATCGCTGTAAAATAAATCTAGTATATTACGAATGTAATGCAGCCTGTCGGAACGCAGGTATTTCCACCGAATATTACAGTGTATCAGCAATACGTTTGGCTCGTTTCATTTATGCAGGCAGTTTTAAAATCGAGGAGACATTGCTCGCATTAAATTCAATATAAGAAAAGAGACTACATTAAAATGACGCTACATTCCCATTTATTTCACTTATTTTCTTGATCAAAACATATTCATTTCATGCTATTCCCATCAATTTCTACTATAACAAGGGAGACTCGCGTTTATTGCCAATCGTACCTTCATTTCTGTCATACAAACATGCAAGAATTTTACAATTGATACACTTTGATCGCAATTGGCAGGTGGACGGGCGTCAGACAAGCAATCGAACTAAGAGGACCGGCGAGAGGGGGTGCATTGGGACGCATTAGTGCGGCGTATCAAGGACGATGGGGAAAAACCACAGTAACCCGATTTGACGGATGCCAGGGTACTCGAAGCCGAGGCGAGTGGGATATCTTGGCGCATGCAGAGGCCGCAGAAACTCGAGGACGGCGATCCTTGGGTGGAGGAGGAGGAAGGAGGAGAGAGAGAGAGCAGCGAGTGAGGTGGAATGTCGGGGGTGGGTTGGGGTTGGTCGGCCAGTTTCTCTGTGTGCTGGCGCATTATAGAGGGCCACTGCCATACGTCTGTATTCCATTATGTAATGGGCCATTGTACCGCGCAATCCCTCGCCCGCCGAAGATGTGAAATGCCACTGGGTGTCGTACACATACACATGGAACGCGCTCCACTGCTCAGACAAACGTGGGACGCGCCCGCCACCAGCCCACCGATCCTCCCTCGCTTTCCTAATCAAAGGAAATGACCGTACCAGGAATTATTAATGCCCCTCTGTCGATCCGACCACTCACCATCGCCAACTCTCTCAGCTAGATAATTACGCTATGTTCGTCACTCCTAAAGATCGCTTCTCATATTCCTCGCAATTGCGCAATAGCTTTTCCATTCTTGTCAAAGACTTACTAATAGGTTTGAGGAAATTTTGAAAATACAAGACATTGCATTCTTTCATCAGTTTTATTGTCATTGTAATACACAAGTACAGAAATATTAGAGTAACTAAAATCTCACGTAGATTCAGATGATTTCCTTCCAAGTGTCATCCTAATCAAAGGAAATGATCATAGCAGGAATTATCGGTAACTCCGTCCTGAAGATCGCTTCTGATATTCTGAAATTCATCGCAACTAGTTAATAAATTTTCAATTCCTGTCAAAGACTTACTAATATATTTAAGTAAATTTTGAAAATAGAAGACATTGCATTCTTTCATCATTTTTATTGTCATTGCAATATACAAGTACAGAAATATTAGAATAACTAAAATCTCTTGTAGAATCAGATGATTTCGTTCCACATAATACTGGGTCAGGTTCACCTTGAGTGAAGCGAGTGAATCTTGAGGCACTCGTCGATTTCCGAGTGATTATCTCATCCAGTGTCGCCTTGGCAACGGTTTGCCGACTCGAGGGATACTCTTGCACTAGCGTGATCGGGCTTCGCCACGACTTGGAAGGCAAGGCATGCGATAAGATGCTCGAAAAGGAGCGGAGGATGAGGAGGAGGAGGAGGTGCGAGGTGCTCGAGAAGTCGATGACGGAGCCTGAAGTCTCTCTAGTCTAGGATTGCGAGTGGCGGGGGGTGGTCCGAGGGAAAGTAGAAGGGCATAGAGAAGAGGTGACAATTAAAGGTAAGGGGTCGGTGCACGAGCGCGTAAAGTCATTAGCCCTAATTGGAGTGCGCCAGTCGGCTGTCAGGTGTACTGAATGCCTGACATACGCTCCGCGATATGTTCTCTCTGCCGGCGAGAGCGAACACTTCGAGAGCGAACGTCCGCTCGCCGGTCCGAACTCATCGATTTTCCACCCTTCTCCTCTCCTCTCCTCTCTCTCAGTGTACGCGTGCAAGTACATACGAGTCTAACGAGCTCTCGCGAGAATGCGATCGCGTTAGCCATGCAACAAGCCATTCCACAAGCAACTCCTCCCTTGCTGACTTCCTAACCATGCATTCTCCGTTTCCTCCGAGGGCAAATGCACTTGCCGATCCTTGCGCGATATACTGGAGAAATGATGGTCGAGTCAATACTTTAGCTTGTCGCAGTGTCAGTATTGTTAATTTGTTACTTTTCAGTGGATATCATCTGCAATTTGATAAATTTGTATTTTCTATAAGAATGACTTCTTTGAATTTGCTTTGGTATAAATGATGCTGTCCAAGGTGATTTCTGTCAGTTCTGCTTGGAACGTCAAGGCGGTCACTTGTGTTCACTTATTCCTTACTACTTCTTCCATTGTGTGTAAAATAACTTAGTTCAAAGTATTCAATTATCAACCGTGACTTTTAATTTTCTTGCACCTTTAAAATTCTACTCTCATCTGTTAGAATTAGCGACCGCAGTAATTCTAGCTTTAAGCATTTAAGCAGAGTCTAGAAAAGTGTACGTTTAAAATCAATTGATCCAATTTGCCACCGAAAGTGTTAATGTCGCCGTAGAAGTTGGCTGTGGAAAATGGCCGGGGAGGAAGCTTGCACGCGCGGGGAAATGAATGATTGAATCTTGTTGGTCAACGAGTTTAGCTGGAAAAGGGCCGGTAACGAAGGGCATTAATGGAGGCCGAAATGAGTCGCGTAAACTGTCAATTCTATTAACACGGCATATGCAAATGGCTCTCGCTGCGTTGTAAAACAAGCGGTGCCGCGGTTTCACAGACGTCTGGGCATCGGGTCAATAAATGAAAATGTATATTTTCGAGCTCTCGCAGCATACAGCCATCGGCCGGATAAACGACGCACACGCTATTTGCAAAGCAGGAATATTAAACTCGTCCTTAATGAAGCGTTCGATATTGTATCGTTGGTGGTTTCAATCGTACAGGGTGATTTCGGAAAATCAGTTCACATCGCATCGTTTAAGGCTGAAGGTAATTGTCGTGCTCTGTGTACTTTGGAAATATTCAACATAAGAAATTGTATCAAAAATATTATTCAATGCCAGTCACGCAATATTAAATGCAACTTCAATTCTACAAGACAATTATATTATTTCCAGAGATTTATATTCTTTAAACAAAGTACTCAATAACGTTGAATATTTTCTCGAAAATTTATCACAGCACAGCAGACAATCGTACCTTTCTATAGAAAAAAGTCCGGCTCGAATATCACATGTAGATTAGCCACGAGAAAATCTTAAAGTTATCCTTGCGTTGTCTGGCTACCGCCGTCTGAATCCCCTTACGAATGGTATATCAGAAGCATGCAAGGAACGATCGAGTGGATTCGAAAGCATAAACTTGCGGATGCATCTCGCGCGATAGATGGAGCGGCGGCGCGGCGGTCCAAGGGTTTCATCCTCTCGGTTCGATGGTGCATCGAGCGTCGGCGTCCACGCCGGAAATGGACGGGCCATTGTTCCGTTCCTATAATTTTCGCGTAATGGTGCCCACTTCGAAATGCGCCGTAATCGGTGGAGAGCTTGCGATGCATTGTGTACGCGGTGGTGGCGTACAGGCGTTCATACACACTTGCACGTATTATATTGTACATGCGAGCGTGTGTGTGTGTGTGTGTGCACGCGGAAAAGTTTCCTTGGGAGAGAGGGAGCGTGAGAGCTGCTGCTGCTGCTGCTGCTGCTGCTGCTCTGTGCGAGGCGAGTTTGCCGGAGTCTAGTGCTGTGCTTAGTGCTTTGACTGCCATGAATAAATCGGTAAACTTTTCGTAATGCGTGCCCTGCCTCTCTGCTTCTCAATCGCTCTCTCTCGCTCTCTCTCTCTCGCCTATCTACATGCATTATTCCGAATTTTTGGATAAATGCCCCGCGCCAACCTGAAATCCTCCACCTCCCCTCGCCCCTCTCCCACTGTCTCTGCTTCTTCTTCTTCTCTCGCCGAGGAAATGTTGGGGAAATTAAATCACTCGCAATGTGCCATGCATCATTAAAATGCATACTTATTCTTTTTCCACCGCTGGCGAAAGGAGCAACTTTTCTCTCGCCGAGAGAAAGTTGACACGAATAATCACAACGGGCTCCGACTTTAGAGGAAAATTCATTTGTCGCCGATTCAAATTAATCCAGTCCTCTACTGGAATGTTTAATAAGAACTCGTTTTGCAGTAATATAGTAATTTATTGACAAGTACTATTTCAATTACAATTAAAGTCAAACATAGATAGTATATAAAATATAGAACAAACTTTCGTAATAAAGAATTAGTATGTCAATTTTTCCTAAATAAATTCACGAGCAATTCATTTTCGCTAGTGTGGAAAAAAGTGTCTCAGGACAAACGTCGCAGCGTGTTTTTCGCGCTGGTCGGAGTGCTTTGTGGCGAGTGTATCGTTATCTCGCATTTCAGAATTATCCCACGGCAATTCCACTCGCTCTTGTCTGCCGCTAGCATTCAACGCTCTTGTGGTGTGCGTGCGTGCGCGTGTGTGTGTGTGGTTGGTTGGTCTGATAAAACGCAGCGGTCCCGAAGTGACGGAGAGCATATCTTTCTAGCCGGGGCGGACGAGCGGCGTTTGTAACGAGCGGAAACGGGGCCGCGCCGAACTTTCTCCCGTAAATCAAAACACGCGCGGGATTAGAGCCAGCCTGCCAGCTTCCTCTCTCGCATTCCAGAAACCCTCTTCGCTTCTTCTGCTATGCCCTCGCGTCCGATGAAGAGACTTGCAGTGAGAAACCCTCGAGTTAATCGCGCACCTGCATTCGGCTGTGCCGCTCATTTGCAGATCCGCTCGACTCTCGCATTATTGGCAGAAAAATGTGCAGTCGCAGTCGAGGCTCTGTCATTCCTGTCGCTTCTCTTTCGTCCTGCGACACGTCACAATAATTGTTTCTCCGTGCTCAGCTTCCGATCCGTTTAATTGTACTAGATTATTGGATGTATGCGTTACTAATACGATATTGTAGTTGTAAATCCGATTTCGTTGGTTAAAGAAATTCCACGTGGACTCTTGTTAATTGAAGTGATAATTTTCAGAGGATTATTCGTTAAGACTAGTAAAAAATAACAAATAGTTTCAGTTAATATTGCAAAAGAGAAGACTCGTGGTATTTCTTGATAAATATTAATGCAAAATGTCTCAGTTAAATCTTATGGGGAAGAAAAGCATTTTAGATTCGTCCTTGTGATGAACTCTACGAGGATTCATGTTCAAGGTGTAATTAGATAGCTCGGCATAATGATAGATTTATGAGCGGGTGCGAGGGTGCATGTCGGCGCGTGGCGAGCGGCAGACTTTTACCTGAAAGGACAGCAGCTGTCAATAGGGTCGGGTCACGATTGACTGACGCTCGGTGCGAGAGACAATGAGACAATGAGTGGGGATGACAGGCTTGCCTTTTGGCCAGACAAGCGTGAATATCATTTGCTTCAGAGCCGTCTTAGTGCTCGGATCGTTTCTTTCCTTCTGTACACTTTCAATATTTCTCATCAACTCAGTGTGAATATGTCACTCGGACATAGTAGCACAGTTTAGAGTCATTCTAATAGAATTCAGTGTGCATTCAGTGACTTGATAGAGTATTTTAAATATCATTCACTGTCATTGAATTCAGTTTAATTATTTTCTTTTTTACAATTCCAACATCTCGGTGGAGTGAATTCAGTGACTTGATAGTGTTGTGGACAGCGTTGACTCTTTGACAGTCATAGTGATCAGTTCGACTACTTTCTTCTTTGCAATTCAAATATTCGTGACAGCCTCACTGTGAGCTTTTAAATTTTACACGAAATAGAAAAGCTAGAGTCATTAATAACTTAATCTTTTCGATCAAAGTGGTCAGAAATTCGGAGTGCATTCAGTGACTTGATAGAGTACTGTGAACGTCATTGATTCCTTAATAGTCGAACTGATCACTGTCACTATGACTGTCATCTTCTTTATAATTCCAACTTTTCTGATATGTTAGTGTGAACTCTTAAATTTTCAACGAAGTAGGAAAGCTAGAGTCATCGGTACATTTTTTCGATCAAAGTCGTCAGAAATTCGAGATACCTTCAGTAACTCGATAATGTGCTCTGTCTTAATAATCAGTTCAAATATTTTCTGCACAGTTTCAATATTTCTGACAGTTTCAATGTAAATTCTTAAGTATTGGAAACTGAATAGTAAACTTCGAGTCATTCGTAGAAACCAGTCTTTCGGTCAAAAGTGGTGAGGAATTCGAGGTGCATTCAATGATTTCATATACAATACCTTTCACGTGAAAGGGCAACAGCTGTCAAAAGGGTCAGGTCATTAAACTGACCTTAGGTGCGAAAGACAATGAGAGGGGATTTCAAGGGTGTGCTTTAGTCGAAAACCATGAGCATCTTTTATTGCTTGACCGACATTCCAACCAGTTGAAATTTTTCTTTAGCATTCCAATATTTCTGGCAGCCTCACTGCAAGTTCTTAAATATTAAAAACAGGATTCTAAAGTTCGAGTTATTGAAAGAGCTCGTCATTTATTCCTTGATTTGTCTTAGTAATCAGTCAAATTATTTTCTATAGAGTTTCAATATTTCTGGCAGCCTCACTGCAAGTTCTTCAATCTTAGAAATTCGTAGCCATTCAGTGATTTTATATACAATACCTTTTACGTGAAAGGGCAACAGCTGTCGAAAGGGTCAAGTCTCGGTTGACCGAGCCTGGATGTGAGAGACAATAAAACAACGAGTGGGGATTACAAGGGTGTCTTTCGGCAGAGAACCGTGAACATCATTTACCCTTGACGTCATTTTCCTTTTGCTAAAATCACCGTGGACTTTAGTTTCTCTTTGACCGTCTTAGCAACGAGTTCGAATATTTTCTATAGAGTTTCTATACTTTTGGCAGTCATTGCAAATTCTCGAGTATTCGAAGGAGAATAGTAAAGTTAAAATCATCAGTAATTAAAATTCTTTCGATCGAAGTGGTCAAAAATTCGAGGAGCATTCAGTGACAAAGTGCTGTGAGCATCATTTGCTCGAAAATCGTCTTAGCAATCAGTTGGATATTTTCTATAGAGTTTCTATATTTCTGATATTCAGTGTGAGCTTTTAAAATTTAAACGAAATAGTAAAAATCGAGTCAATAGTTGGTAACATTCTTTCGGTCAAAGTGGAAAGGAATTCGTGGTGCATTTAATGGCTTTTAGTTGAAAGAGCAACAGCTGTCAATAAGGTCGCTTCACGATTGACTGAGCTCGGGCGCGCGAGAGACAATGAGACAATAAGTGGGGATGACAGGCTTGCCTTTTGGCCAGACAACCATGAACATCATTTACTTCGGAGCCGTCTTACGAGCTAGTTCGAATTTTTCTCTTCTCTACCATTGCAATATTTCCGACTTGATAAAGTGCCGTGTCGTAATAATCAGTTTAACTATTTTTTCCTGTACGCTTTCAATATTTCTGATAGTTTCACTGTAAATTCTTAAGTATTGGAAATAGAATGGTAAATTTCGAGTCATTAATAGAATTGAGTGTGCCGTTTCAAGTGGTGGGGCATTCGAGAAGCATTGAGTGACTTGATATAGAGTGGCGCGACGCGCATTTAACCCGGATGCTGGAAATGGACCGGCGTTATTCGATATCACCTGGATACTGTTCCCGCGAAATGACTTGTGCCTCCACCGCCTACTTCACCACGTGTACAGTGTCACACGGGACGTGTACGCTCGTTTTCTCCGGCACCCCTTCGACATGTGTTTCCGCCTGCTCGCACTATCGTGTTCCGAGTGATCGAGTGCTCAAACGGAGTGCTCTCCCCTTGACGTCCTCCCCCGCGTCGCGTCCTGAGTCAGGCTTGAAACCCGCTTAAAGTGGAGCACGCGAAATTCTTGAGGCAGACAGACTAGTATCTCCAAGTGTTTCGTAGATTTCGTTCGAGACTGACCGCAAAGTTTACGTCGCGCTTCCTTCACATTAGTCGCGTTACTTGAAACAGTGTCATTTAATTTCGAAGTTGTGCTGATATTTGTGTAATTACAGTCGCAATTTTAAGTTTGTAAAAAATACCTCGAGGTGTTTGATATTTTTCGTTTACGATTCACCGCAAAGTTTACGTCGCTTCCTTCACATTATTCGTGTTACTTGAAACAGTGTCGTTTAATTTCAAAGTCTTGATATCTGTGTAAATATAATTGCATTTGAATTTCTAACAAGTATTTCGAGGTGTTCAATATTTTTCTTTTACGAGTGACCGTAAAGTCACTATTTGGGCAATATTTCACTTCGTTTACATTATTCATGTTAGTTGAAAAAGTAATATAATTTTGACGTTATTCTCTTAGTTTCGTACATATGATTACATTTGCCAAATTTACTAGTATGAATTTCTTTCAAGTTTGTCGCGTTTTCATAAAAAGATAATTGGTATATTAGTTAGAATTATGTCGCGCGTAGTCTGAAACTTGCCTTAATATATTTTCTGTTAAATAATGCGTTGGTATGAGAAAAGTGTTTCTCAATTTTTCGAAGTCATGTCCGACGTATGAAACCAATGCGAATAATGTGAAGGAAGGTTAAAAGTTTCTTGGATTCATTCTTAAAACTTAGAAATATATATTGCCTTTATCATTGTTCAATCAAATTACGCCGCAATATCAGCAGGTGTAATTAAGCGACGCGCCAACTGTCAATCCGCAAAAAAGGCCCGGCGGCGAACAAAACTCGCAACATTAATAATTCCTCTCGCAACATTGCCTTCAGCCGGAAGTTCGCCGCTTTCCCACGGCGAGTCTGAACTTTAGTATTCCATCTCGAAATACTGAAAGTTGCCATGACGAACGCCGTAAACACGTTGAGGGCGCGCCGCTCCCATAAACTGCGACGTTAAATTAAGCAGCCGGCTTTCATCCAACACTTTTCACTCTGAAATGAGTAGAGCGCGTTTTGCAAATACATTGCGGCGGACAAAATTCAGCTGGAACAATTAGCTCTCGTTGACCGTCGGTGAAATTGGGAAAACTCTGTCGATTATTTCCTATATCCGTTAAAAGCCGTGGCAGTGCGGTTCGCAAAGCTGCTGCAATTTCTATTTTAACTGTAGTCGCACGCGCGTGTTTGGTGCAAAGCTCTTATATTCGCAGTGAATTATATAAATAATGTCAGCTTAGTCTCGTTTTGCTCGTAGACGCGCGTTTTAAAACAAGTTGACGCGAGAAGTAGAATTATTAGCTGCATCAGTCGTGGACGTGTGTCGCAGTTATCGCTGTAAAATAAATCTTTATTATAAAGGTAAAGCTTGTCAAATCGTAATTATTTATATTTTGACTTTTATAATATCCTCGGTATATTGGACGTATTATATTTGAAGAGGGATCGTTTTAAAATCTGAGGAGTAATACTCGCATTAGGTATAAGATGCATTACATGTTATCCGGAAACATGTTAAAATTAGCATGACGTGATAGCCGCTAGTCTACGCACACCGCCTTCATAGCAGCAAAGGTTTTTAATTAAGTGGAGGGGTAATCGCGGATAATTAGCGCGTTAATCAACTCGATGTTAACACTGCGCCACGCGAACCCCTGCTGCTGGCTTCGCGGAATTATATATTGTACGCGCTTTGTTAGGAAATTTTTAATTAAGTGCCCCTCCGACCTTTAACATGCAGACTCTAGTTGGCGTGTTAACTTTTTCTTTCGAATTTTGTTAAATCGCGATTTCTCGCATTTTCCTATTTCATGAGTATCAATCTCAAATCGGACGTATTCTAACGCGAAACTCGTCAAATTCTATTTCTTTCTAATATTTATATAATATTTTCAAATATTCGTTGAATTTTGGGAGTCGAAACTCTGAGGGATCGGATTTTAAGGGAATAAATAGTGGCTGTCTGAATGGCAATTGGTGTTTTTGCAGGCGTCGCGTCGATAAGCATTGCAAGCTTGCATCATTTTGGGAATCGCGATAAGAAGCTCGCTAGTTGGAAGGGCGACCTGCACAGGAATGTAGATCAGTGCCGAGGATCTCTTGGCTTTTTTCGCAACCTCCTTTCGCGACGAACATGACGCATACATTCTATCTTCTCTCATTTCTTCCCTCAGAGTTTGCCTCAAAAGAGTATTAGATTTTTGTACATGTCTGAAAACTTCGACCTTATTCAATTGATATTTCGTGGATATTAGTTTGTTGATTAAATCTCGATGGCTACTTGAATAAATGTGACGAAAGTGTTGGCTGAAATTCCTGTCGTTGGGAGGAAACGAGCTCTCTCAGGCCTAAACTCGCTGCAAGCCGATTTATCTGACGTCTTTTTGGATATCGGAAAATAGTCTATGATAATAAATTCTCTCGGCAGCGGTATGCGGGCTATCGGAAATTTCGATTCTTCCCTTACCTTCACCCACCCTCCGGAAACATTAATTTTCCTTGATGGCCAGCCTCACTAGGAATGGCTACTAGAGTACTAGCAGCTGGAGATCGATGTACCAAAGCTTGGTGCATCATTAAGACTGCGTTAGATGCGGGAGTAAAGTGTACGATTAACTTAGAAGCATCATTCTTCCAAAGTGTTCAAAATAGTAAATTAATATAGCATTTCTCAAATAGTTTTCTTTCAATTTCTTTATTATTTTAAATTCTTTCATTTCAATACATTCTTTCGATTTCCTTTTGTGTATTATTTCAAATCAAATACAGTAACAATCTTTACAAATATATTTTCATTTCTTAATCGTGTCACAGATGCTTGCATTCTTAAATTTCGATCTCCATCTGTGTATTATTCATTCCGCTCCGTTAATCGTTCTCCTTAGCACTTTCCATGCACAATTCTTGGCTCCTTTCATTCGGCGATGTTAGTACGCGAAAGATAAATCCGGTGCAAATAGTCGAGGCACATAGATCCGTCGGAAACCGCAGAAGATCAAACAGATTTGTTACGCCAGTTTCAGTAACGCGCGCGCGCCGCTTGTGCAAAGGCAGCAGCAGCGGCAGCGGTACACGTGCGCCGAAGACACGTACAAATTTCTACGTGCATGAAACGGAGCAGATAGTAGCGTCGTCGTCGTCGTCGTCGTCGTCGTCGTCGTTTCTCGGCGTGTTTTGTACTCGTGGCTGCTTTCGACCTGTTGTGTTTGGTGTGTCGTCGGACACGACAGGCCTCCTGAAATCGGAAGCAGTGTGTGCGAAAGCTCGAAACACAGGTAGATTAACGAGGCGACTCCATGTAGACACGTTTCCCTTCAACGAAACGCGGCAAAGAAATTCGTAGCGTGCGCGCCGGGCTCATTACGGAACCTAGGAAAGAAAGACTGCACCAGTAAAGAAATTCAGAGTACAAAGTGTCGAAATAGAAAATCCAAGCCTTTCATTTTCCGAAATGTAAAATCACTATTACTAGTACAAAGGTCTTTGGAAATAATAAATATTCCTTTCGATTTCTCTACAAAGTACCAGTCAGTACAATCGACTTTATGTAATTAAATCGAATTAATTGTTGGACGATTCTTCGTTCCTATCAGACAATTATAGACAATTAAATCGAGGGAGAGAGAGGGAGAGAAAAAAGAGATAGTCAGGGATGAATTGGGAGTATCAGGAAGCAATAGCTCGTCGCGTCGAGCACGTTGCAACAATTTAGCGAGGGCGAAATTGTCGCTAATGCTTATCGATCTGGCTGGCATTGCAGCTAGCAGTGCCGCGTCCTCCCGTAAGCTCTCTCCTCTCTATCTATCTGGAATTTCTCCCTTGCTTTCTCCAGCACGTTCCAGCGAATGATAACGCAGCCTCCCACGTAGAGCTCGGGCAGAAAGCCCGAGAGACACACACCGGGAGATCACAGGGAGACGGAGCGACTCAGTTGCTCGCGTTTCCTTGCTTATCTCCATTCGTCCTCATCTCTCTTTCTCGCCAAGCAAACCCGAGTAGTAGACTCGCTCTCTCTTTCTTTCTCTCGCGCTCGCTTGCTCTGTCTCCCTTTTTCCCTCTTCGAACGAGAGGAGGACAGTTGAGAGTTCGTGAGCTGCAAGCCCGAGACCATCACTCGGTCACATTATACTTCTCGTAGACCCTAGACACGACGGGCGCGCTCACTAGAATGTGTACGCAAATATCATCTCTCTCGCTGTTTCATGTTTCACATTGACATTCAAAAGCATATTTATGCCCCGTCACATTTAAAGCTGTCAATTAGAACTCTTGTTATATAAGACATTCATTTAGTAAGCTGTAACTTCGTCGTAATTATTGTAGTCTTCGAGGGTTTCTTTTTGAATATATTTTTCGGGAGCTATCTTTTATTAGAAGTAATATTATAATAGATTTTTAATTTTTATTTGCCACATGTTCTTCACATCTTCGTCATAATTATTGTAGATTCCACGGGTTTCTTTTTGAATATATTTTTCGGGAGCTATCTTTTATTAGAAGTAATATTATAATAGATTTTTATTTTTAATTTGTCGCATGTTCTTTGCAACTATTTATTCGCAAGAGTAGAGCCACTTAAAGGTGACGTCGCGGTGCAGGTAGTATTTTACGTTGGCGGGGCGGGAGGGGGTGGGGGTGAGGGGCTCAAAAGTACAAGGACGAAGTGCTCTAAATCTTTGGTGGAGCTGGCATCCGTCCGGAGCGAAAGGGGCGGACAATAAAAATCGAAGGGGACGAACATAAAAGGTCGGACTGGTCAGATGGCCGTGGGGAGTAGCGGCATAATGTGCTTTGGTGGCTCGTCTTCCCAGGCCTTAGTTGTAGCTCGGTCGTCGTGTCGGTAGCATGGCATACCTGGCTGCACACCTTTCCACATTCGAGAACTTATCGTTCCCACTTACGATCTCGAACTCGGGGCTTCCATTTTCGCAATTGTCTTGAATTCTTCATTGATTACGACATCTTAAAAATGTTGAAAAATTCTCCAAGATTCGTCTCGTCAGGAGTAACGTTTCTGATTTTTCTTAAAGTTTCGCATACACTGAGTTCGGACATATGGCGCATAAACGTAATTTATTTTCGACTTTTATTTTTCACGCCTAGGATTTTCAAGTGAAAATTTTGAAAAAATTCTACAACATGCGCGTCCTCAGCTGCAATGTTTCCGAATTTTTCCAAACTTGGACGTACATTGAGTTCAGAGATATCACGCATAAACGAATTTTTTCTTAGTTTTTTATTTTTCACGCCTATGGCTTTCAAGTTAAAATTTTGAAAAAATTCTACAATATGCGCGTCCTCAGCCGCAATGTCTCCAATTTTTCCCAAACTTTTGCATTCATTGAGTTCAGAGATATCGCACATAAACGAAATTTTTCTTCGTTTTTTATTTTTCACGCCTATAGTTTTCAAGTTAAAATTTTGAAAAAATTCTACAACATGCGCGCCGTCAGCCGCAATGTCTCCGATTTTTTGTAAACTTGGGCATACATTGAGTTCAGAGATATCGCGCATAAATGGAATTTTTCTTCGTTTTTTATTTTTCACGCCTATGGTTTTCAAGTTTAAATTTTGAAAAAATTCTACAACATGCGCGCCGTCAGCCGCAATGTCTCCGATTTTTTGTAAACTTGGGCATTCATTGAGTTCAGAGATATCGCGCATAAACGGAATTTTTCTTCGTTTTTTATTTTTCACGCCTATGGTTTTCAAGTTAAAATTTTGAAAAAATTCTACAACATGCGCGTCCTCAGCTGCAATGTTTCCGAATTTTTCCAAACTTGGGCGTACATTGAGTTCAGAGATATCGTACATAAACGAAATTTTTCTTCGTTTTTTATTTTTCACGCCTATGGTTTTTAAGCTAAAATTTTGAAAAAATTCTACAACATGCGCGTCCGCAGCCACAATGTCTCCGAATTTTTCGAAACTTGGGCGTACATTGAGTTCAGAGATATCGCACATAAACGAAATTTTTCTTAGCTTTTTATTTTTCACGCCTATGGTTTTCAAGTTATAATTTTGAAAAAATTCTACAACATGCGCTTCGTCAGTAGCGATGTCTGTGATTTTTTTCAAAATTTTGCATATACTGAGTCAGAAGTTATTGAGCATAAACATAATTTCCCGTGATTTTGGCCATTCCCGGCTGTTTCCTGCATCTTTCATAGAAAATCAGTAGTATGCAAGCCAGGATTGTATCAGAAAGCCCTTGAAATGTCAGCTATTCTAGTTAATTCAGCCTTTCTGATGTATACTATAGTTGGGAAGTAGGTAGCATTGGGTAGCTCGGTGCACACGTTCTCGCACTCGAGAACTTATCGCGTTCACTTACGACCTCGAAACTCGAGGCCTCGACTTTCGTTGGCGCGCGCCAGCTTTCGTCGCGTGTTTCGATATACAGCCATTCGGCTCGCTCCTCGACTCTCGTAAAATTCTCTCTCCGTAGCTTCCCCCGGGCCCCGGAGGAAGACGAGCGGATTTCCGCAGCGGCTCTGCACGTTCCTCTCGCGGCCTCTAAAAGTGCTCTTCCCGATGTATCCCCTGATTCCCGGAGTTACGGCTTGCCCCCGTTCCCAGGCCCACTTGGGGCGCATGCGGCTCCTCTCTCAGTCTATATTAGCTTCTCCCGAATGACGAACTTTGGGATCGTGCATCATTGAAACTGGCGAATGCTCCTTTCGAAGAGTCGATATTTGGTGGATTAGTTTTGGCAATTAATGTACATGAAATGTTCCTCATTAGACACTATTAATTTCTAGTATCGTTCTCTGTCTAAAAATCAATTTACGAAGTATAGACGCACGACTTTTAAAAATCAAACAGCTCGGTAGTTTTCTCATTTGCTCATCAGTGTAAACTTTATTGTCGTAATTTTACATTTGTCTTACATCAGATTTTACATTAGTCGAGTTTTATTAGAATGATAACTTGAAGTAGAAAAGTCCGAGGACAATCAGAGTGCATCTTGTGTAAAGATAGGGGGTTTTGATCTAAGAGTTTGGTTTCTTTGAAGTCCTTATTAAAAGACGCGTCTGTACTTGGTGCTCGGATTCAGTGGTGGCTCGACTCCACATCCGGCCGGTACATCTGGTAAGCTGCTTCTGAGAGTTTTCGGGCTTATCATTATTCGCCGAATATTAAAGACGCGGAGTAATAAATTCCCCGGGAGCGCGGCGGAATGTAATATAACTCGAATATCCCCTTTGCTCTCGGCGTCCGGATATTTGTATACGAGAGCGCGCGAGCGGCCGGATTTTCCGCTGATTAAGAATAAACAGGGAAACTGTCCGTGAGGCAAAGCTTCCGTCGGCTTTCAGTAGCGTCTGCCAGTCTCAATTTCTCTCGGCACAGGCTAACCGTCTCCATGCAATCTCCATGGAAAGGTTGCTCGAAATATTTCGCCTCTTCTTAACTCTAGTTCCCTTTCGACAGTCGACTCTAGTACCCACTTTGCCAACTTTTGACACGCCTAAGTCATTTCCCTCCACATAATTAACTCAAGACTTCGCTAAATTCTTTGGCTTAGAATTTCTTCTCTTCTGTAACCAGTAAACTCTCCTCCTCTCTTTTCTTGCATTCTCTCCGCCTTAAACTTACTTCGATCTTCCTGCCAACTTGAATTATTCTAGAGTTATCTTCAGAGTAGCAATTCTGACTGCTCTTTGAATGCTAGCATAGTACAAAGAACTAAATCATCTCTGATTAAATTGACGCCGCCTTTCTAATTATACACGTGACAGTAAAAAAGTTGGGTAGTTTTGAAATGATGATTGTGTAAGAAAGGGCAGTCAGTGAGACTCATGAGGAATAATCCAGTGGTTGGTAGACATCATTCGGCAGACAGATTAGCGATGGTCTTGCAGACTTAAGGGTGGGCGAGGGTGGTGGAGGGGCGACGAAGGCCACTGTAAATCGTGGATGAAAACACGGCGCGCGCGAGCACAAGAGAGACCCTTGGAGATAACGTCCTGGCCAATAGGACGAGCTGTGCGCCGCGTCCATGGGACACTTAAGGGAACGGAGGGGAAGAGTAACCCTCTTCTTTCCAAGCGGCGGACAAAACCTCCCCATAGTCGCCCTCTTGAAGATTGCAGAGGCAATTTTCCTCCGACAATGCCGGCCGCCGCGCGCACACCTGTACACGCGTGTGGACAGAGCGCGTGACGCATGTGCGTGCCCTCCCCCTCGGCATTCAGCGAGGGGAAGCTTGTTCAGAGATTCATTCCTCTTTTTCGGCTGCACCCTCACGCATCCTGCCAAAGGCTCTCTCCTACGCCGCACCACTCTTTTCCTTCGCTTCGCACCCTCCTCTCGTTCTCAAAGCCTCTGAAAGCGATTTCGAAATCCCACCGACACCTGCCACCTCCACTTTGAAAGCGTGCACCTTGTAATGGTGCTTGCAACTCGCCGCAATCATCCACTTGTATTTTGAGAGGTCTTGTACGTTCCGACGAGAGTCACTTGTATATTTGGTGGTAATTATTTGAACTTAGTTTTTGGGAAATTATAAGTCGCTTTGGTTGAGAAATTATTTGAGTAGATTGCGAGGAATTTGGATGATGTACGAATGTGTTGGTTGTGCATTTTTATTTGGAAATCATCACCTGGGGTTTCTAAGTGCTCCTTAAACAGAATTCCACCCGTTAGCTTATAATTGCTGTACTCGGTGAGATTGTGCGTGCGCACGGAACTATTTAATGCGAAGGAAACTTGCGATAACTCCTTAATCAGGTCAAGACTGTGCACACAGCCAATTATGGGATAACAGTATCTGAGCAACTACTGCTGGATATTTTAGGCGAAACTTGTTACACTATCGCAACAAGTATCCTCTAGCCAATGGCATTCCATTCGAATGTCGTTTTAGTCATTCGTTTTAGTAATTCCGGAACTTAGATTTTTTGCGACTTTGTTGTCGTCCACGTTTGCATTCATCGTTCAGATTTCATTGGTATTTTACACTTTTCCCAACTTTCTTCAATTCTTTGGCAATCGAGTGTTGCACTATAGATTCAATATTCAGTCAGCAATCTATGGTATAAGTTCCAGAGCTCTTGCTCAGAGTTTATTTTTTCGCCGAAACAAGTCGAGGCTACGTCTCCACATTTTTTCGATTTTTCCCTATTTTCGGCACTTTCCTAAATCGTTCATAGATCGATTGTTAGAGCATTGAAACGCGTAGAAAACGTAGAATCAGTCACGTACACGCCAGCGTTGTATCATAAGCCATCTAGTAGGCAATCCCATCTAATTAATTTGCCTTTTCTCACTTATTCGGCCTCCTCCACGTTCTTCAATCTTCCCGATCGTTTCGGGGGCTAGGATTTCGCGCAGAGATTCAGTATTCAGTCAGGAATCGACAGTATAAGTTCCAGAGCTCCTGCTCAAAGTTTATTTTTTCGCCAAAAAAAATGTCAAGGCTAACCCCTTCAGATTTTTTCGATTTTTCCTCATTTTCGGCACTTTCCTAACTCGTTCATAGATCGATTGTTAGAGCATTGAATCGCATAGAAAACGTAGAATCAGTCGCGTACACGCCGGCATTGTATTATAAACCCTCTCACAGGGTCCTCTTCGTTATTATGCCCTTTCTGCTTTACTCGGCTTCCTCCACAACTTTCCAAGCTTTGCTAGAGCATTATTACTTGCAACCCAATATGTTTAGACTTCTTTATACTTATTACTTTGTTAAATATATTCTACTACGATAAACAAACCTTCGCATATAATTTAATACCTATTTCATACTGATTTGTTATAGACGGTGACAGCATGAATGTTCATGGGTTATCATCATATCAGCTGCATCACAAGGTCCTTCCCTACAACCTCCCCCCCCCCTCTCCCCTACACTACACACCCTGCATCCTTCCACAAGTTCCAACCCAAGTAGCAGAACTCCTCTGTATCATAATATATAATATTAAGAATCATGTATATCAATATTATGTAACGCTTACAACTTTGAGAATAAACGAAATAAGTCGAATAACCTGATGCCTTTCTTCAGCAAACATTCTACTCCATTCTTTCTAGTCTCCAAGTTCCTTGGTCGAAAAATTTCTAAGTTCCTTGGTTGAAAAATTTCTCAGTTCCTTGGTCGAAAAATTTCTAAGTCCAAACGCGGGAAAATTTTTGAAATTGTGACGTCATCAATGACGTCACTGATGACGTCACTGATGACGTCATAGATTTCGTCACGCTTGACTGCACACGGAAAAAGTTCAAAAATTTCCTCTGTGACGTCATAGAGAAAATTCACCAAAAATTGTAACTTTGGTAGGAAAAATGAGGCATTTTCTCTATGACGTCACAGAGAAAATTTTTGCACTTTTTCCGTGTTCACTCAAGCGTGACGTGACGTCACTTCCGGTGACGTCATCGTTCCGCATGACTGCACAGGAAAAAGTTCAAAAATTTCCACTATGACGTCACAGAGAAAATTCGTCAAAAATTGTAACTTGGTACCAAAAATGAGGCATTTTCTCTATGACGTCACAGAGAAAATTTTTGCACTTTTTCCGTGTTCACTCAAGCGTGACGTGACGTCACTTCCGGTGACGTCATCGTTCCGCATGACTGCACAGGAAAAAGTTCAAAAATTTCCACTATGACGTCACAAAGAAAATTCGTCAAAAATTGTAACTTGGTACCAAAAATGAGGCATTTTCTCTATGACGTCACAGAGAAAATTTCTGAACTTTTTCGTGTGCAGTCAAGCGGAACGATGACGTCACTTCCGGTGACGTCATTGATGACGTCATCGTTCCGCTTGACTGCACACGAAAAAGTTCAGAAATTTTCACTATGACGTCACAGAGAAAATTCGTCAAAAATTGTAACTTGGTACCAAAAATGAGGCATTTTCTCTATGACGTCACAGAGAAAATTTTTGAACTTTTTCGTGTGCAGTCATGCGGAACGATGACGTCACCGGAAGTGACGTCACGTCACGCTTGAGTGAACACGGAAAAAGTTCAAAAATTTCCACTATGACGTCATAGAGAAAATTCGTCAAAAATTGTAACTTGGTACCAAAAATGAGGCATTTTCTCTGTGACGTCATAGTGGAAATTTTTGAACTTTTTCCGTGTGCAGTCAAGCGTGACGAAATTGATGACGTCATCAGTGACGTCATTGATGACGTCACAATTTTCCAAAATTTTCCCGCGTTTGGACTTAGAAATTTTTCGACCAAGGAACTTAGAAATTTTTCAACCAAGGAACTTAGAAATTCTTCGACCAAGGAACTTAGAAATTCTTCGCCCAAGCAGTTTAGAGAGTTTTCGACCAATGGAACTTGTAAATTTTCGGTCAATCAACTTAGAGACTAGGAGGAGAGGAACAGAATGTTTGCAGAAGAAAAACGTCAGGTTATTCGTCTTATTTCATTTATTTTTCAATTTGTTAATGTTACATAATATTGTTATACATGTTTCTTATTATCATATATTGTACTGGGGAGTTCTGCCGCTTTGGAATCGCCGGATGCATATAGGGATGTAGAAATTTTGCGGTGTAGGTGGTAGAGATGATGTTGCATAAATATTCGAGCTGTACACAGGACCTGTAACATGTTAGTACGACATTACTAAATAACATTGTTAAATTACGTGTAGGGAGGTATAGGGAACTCTCTCTTAGAGTGGAATAATCTAAAGAAGTAGTAGGGAGTGCTAAACATATTGGGGAGGAGGCCGAATAAGGCAGAGAGGGTAAATTAATGAAGAGGACCCTTTGAGAGGGTTTATGATACAATGCCGGCGTCTATGCGACCGATTCTACGTTTTCTACGCGTTTCTATGCTCTAACAATCGATCTATGAACGATTTAGGAAAGTGCCGAAAATGACGAAAAATCGAGAAAATCTGAAGGGGTTAGCCTTGACATTTTTTTTGACGAAAAAATAAATTTCGAGCAAGAGCTCTGGAACTTATACCGTCGATTCGTGACTGAATACTGAATCCCTACTGTAAATTCTAACCCCCGAAACGATCGGGAAGATTGGAGAACGTGGAGGAGCCCGAATAAGTGAGAAAGGGTAAATTAATTAGAAGGGGTTGCCTATTAGATGGTTTATGATACAATGCCGGCGTCTATGCGACCGATTCTATGTTTTCTACGCGTTTCAATACTCTAACAATCGATCTATAAACGATTTAGGAAAGTGCCGAAAATGAGGAAAAATCGAAAAAATCTGAAGGGGTTAGCCTTGACATTTTTTTTGGCGAAAAAATAAACTTTGAGCAAGAGTTCTGGAACTTATACCGTCGATTCGTGACTGAATACTGAATCCCTTCTGTAAATTCTAACCCCCGAAACGATCGGGAAGATTGGAGAACGTGGACGAGCCCGAATAAGTGAGAAAGGGTAAATTAATTAGAAGGGGTTGCCTATTAGATGGTTTATGATACAATGCCGGCGTCTAAGCGATCGATTCTACGTTTTCTACGCGTTTCAATGGTTTAACAATCGATCTATGAACGATTTGGCAAAGTGCCGAAAATGACGAAAAATCGAAAAAATCTGAAGGGGATAGCGTTGACGATTTTTCTGGCAGAGAATTGAACTCTGAGCTAGGACTCTACAACTTATTCCGTGGCTTGAAAATAGTTTTGAAAAGATTTGGATTAATGTACGTGGGCGGCTATTACGTGTATGTATATTATCGATTTAGACTAGATTCCCAGAGGTCCTTCGATTTATCCGACAGACAACTATTGCCAAAAAATCTCGCACAATATCTAACCACGCTAACTTTAGCATACAACGATGCATCCATCGACGAGGGCGGGTGTCTGAAATATTGATGGCGCGTGTACTACGAAATGCATTAATTTGCTTTCCATTCAATCTCCGGCGAACGGCTTTTTCGTCGTGATCGACGAATTGATGGAAATGGGGGATTTCCAGTGAGACGTGTAAGGCGGAATTGCCGTGACTCTCGATTTAGCTGGCGCAGAGCCGTGCGGCTTACATACGCGTACATATGTAGTTACCCCGGCGGCTATGACCATCCCCCGCGCGCCCCCCCCCCACCACTTCGGCAACGGGCGTGCATCGCTATACACACACGCCGCCTATGTAGAAATTTGCGTTCATGCATATGCATAAGTACTCGAGCGGATATTTACGCGTTCCCTTGATATGTGTATGAATTTATGTCGTCCTGGCCCCTGACCACCTCTGCCCGCCGCCCCTATCTACCACGTCGCCCCGGTAAATATGTACACGCCTACATTAACGGATAGATTCGCCCTCCCCACGATATCGAGCTTCCACCCAGTCTCAAAAAATGTCACAAGACATTTTTCAATCTTCCCACCCTCGCCACTGCTTTTCCAAGTTTGTCGAGTTTCGAGTAAGTAAATTCTCTAGGGTACCACATATATGTGATAATCGAGTGTACTCAGCGAGAAATACGATCCATACTTTAGTTTATTTGATCCAAGACATTTTGAGCCCAGTCATTTTCGTGACAAATGTTTCATAGGAGTATTTTCCCTCGAGTTCTTTCAAAGAGAATCTAATAATCGAATGTACAAGCGAACCCAAAGTACGTCTATGTTTCAGTGAATTTAATTGAAGAAAGTCCCATAGCTTTTATTTATTCCAATGACGAATGTGTAATAGTAATACTTTTACTCAAATATATGTGATTGAAAAAACTATATCACGTATGCAAGTATGAACGTGATTAATTTCTACTGAAAGTATTACTGAAGTAAAGAGACTCGAACGAATACCACAGGCCGAAATCTTATTTATCCAATTAATTCGGGCGAGCCACGCTCGCTGACAATTAAGTGTTTGCGCCCAATTAGCCGATAATGCACGCCTCGGCGGGGCATGCTGTACGTGCTAATATGCATCTGCCTTGCAGGCTGCCATTCTGCGACGCTACCTGGCTGGACTGAGGCATACGCAAATGCTTGGCATATAGACACGCGTGCATTTCATTCGCTGACCCGCGCCAGTATTTCGTCCGTGTGTCGCCGACGGTGAATGCCGATGCACTCCTCACACATACATACGCGCGTCCACACCCTCAAATCCAACCAGGAATATTCGTCCCCGCGCGCACATTATTGCCGGCGGACTGCTAATGGGAAACCATATGCGAAGGGTTTCGTGGTCTAATGCTCCCATCACCACTTTCGACATCGAGCGTGTGCATTTCCCCCCGGAAAATACGCGGCGCGACTTCCTTCCTTTTTTTTCGGCCTCAAATCGATTCCAAAGGGAAACTACTCTGGATTAAAGTGGCCTCTGCGACACTCCACTCCAACCGCAAGTCCAACAGTCTCGAGTTTCACTGCTCCGAGTAATTAACCCATTAAGAACCAATGCTCTCCGTGGAGGATAGGAAAAATAGTACGATTGCGTTTAATGGCGCATCCATTGAACGTAAGAAAAATTGACGAAGAAAGACTTGTTCAGGCAAATGCTGTATGCGATATGTCGTAACATTGAAACACAAGTTCTGTGTGCTTTGCGAAAGGAAAAAGTTGACTGACCACAGTTGGTCAATTAGCTATCTTGTTAATTACTGCCTGATTACTGAACCATATTTTTCCACTTTACGATACAAGGTCGGCTCTTACGCTACTGATTTTATGTTTCGTATGCGTTTCAATGCTCTAAGGATCGATCTATGAACGCTTCAGAAAAGTGCCGAAAATGACGAAAAATCGAAGAAATTTGAAGGGGAATTGACATTTTTTTTGGCGAAAAAAAAACTGAGCAAGAGCTCTGGAACTTATAGTGTCGATTCCTGACTGAATACTGAATCTCTACTGTAAATCTGAGTCCGCGAAATGTCCGCGAAGATTAGAGAATGTAGGAGACTGTGCAAGTGAAAAAGGCCGAAACTGGTCAGACGAGCCACTACTTTCTATGAAACTGAGATATATTAGCAGGACTACATGACATATAAGGAGGAATCGTCGGTTTTTCCCGTGACTGGTGGCAAAAATGACAAAATTGTGTTTTTGCTCAATATCTCGTTTCACAGAGCAGATAAAATTGTGAAAAAAATCTACGATACGTCCGGTGATGAGGCGGATGTTGTGTAATTTTCGCAGATTTTTAGAATCAAAATCCAAGCCGTGAAAAATCAAAAACCCCCAAAAATCTCGTTTTCGACGAATAACTCTTTTCCTCGTGAAGGTATAGGTTTGAAAAAAATCTAAGATACGTCTGTCAATCAGATCCATATTGTAGAATTTTTTAAAAATTTTAACTTGAAAACCATAGGCGTAAAAAATAAAAAACGAAGAAAAATTCTGTTTATGCGCGATATCTCCGAACTCAATGAATGCAAAAGTTTGGAAAAAATCACAGACATTGCGGCTGAGGACACGCATGTTCCAGAATTTTTTCAAAATTTTAGCTTGAAAACCATAGGCGTGAAAAACAAAAAACGAAAAAAAGTTATGTTTATGCTCTATATCTCCGAATCCAATGTACGCAAAAGGTTGGAAGAAATTGGAGACATTGCTGCTAAGGAAATATATCTCGTAGAATTTTTTCCGAATTTTAACTTGAAGATTCACGACGTGAAAAATAGAAAACGAAAAGAAATTACGTTTATGTTCGATATCTCTTAACTCAGTATATGCAAAATTTTGAAAAAAATTGGAGACATTGCTTCTGATAAGGCACGGATTATGGAATTTTTTCAGATTTTTAAATGAAGCCTAATGCCCACGACCGCACATTAATACAAACGCGTCCACGTTTACACTTAAGATTTTTTCTCATCCCTGTCCCTACACTTTCATGCAACACCCTCTCGCAGACGGCGTGGGTGGATGGAGGAAGAAGCTCACGCGTTTGAATGGCCCTTTTTTCACGAAAAGAAAAGGGGCAATTTTCCCCCGAGGTGTACACAGATTGACTTTGAACCGAGCTCGTGCGTCTCCCTACTGTCTGGGTCATCAAGGGTTCAGACAGACTGACTCTTGTAACTGGTTACCCTTACTGCGAATACTGACATGCCTCGTCACGACTATCTTGTTCTACTTGTTTGTTTCACAATGCCTCATACCACTCATACTCTACGATGTATAATAAATGCTACGCTTAGCCTGATTTCCATTAGAAATTAGAATTCATTTAATATTTCATGAGATGAACTTGTATTCGTCCTACTTTTTCAACTAAGTCAATAGGACAATCCTAAAGCCGAGAACATAAGTGACACGACGTAAAAAAGAAAATAACAAAAGAAATAAATAATTAAATCGTCTACAATTATTCCAACTGAGAAACTTTAAAATAAAAGCTTTAATACGAAATGAATGCCATTTGTTAATCAAGTCTGACTCGCATCTACTTCAAGATAGTCCGTACAATGTTCTATTTAATTACAACTCAGAGGATTTTAACACAACACAAGCTTGCTCGACAGGGCGATTTTATCAGGAAATAGGAGAAAAATGTTGCACGCGACAGGCAGTAGGAACGTGGTGAGATGAATCCGCAGCGGAGCGAGTCAACGAGGCAATGAAGAGGAACCCGCACAATGACTCGATAACGGTGAGAGCGAGTTACACTGGCTGGCGAGATTCCGGGTGGCCGAGTGCAGTGAGGGCTATTGTCTGTCGGATTCCCTCGGGATGCTCCCGTGAGGACAAGTATGCCTGCTCATGGTTCCCGTCCTCTCTCTAATGTCGTTTCCCCTTGGCGAGTGCCGTCCACCATAATATCCTAGCGCAGCTAATAGAACAGGCTCCCCTTTTGTACACCGGCACAATTCATTTCGCGCTAAGCACACCATCAAAGCAAAACTTTACGACTCTTCAATTCACCCAACTCCTAATATACTCGCCATTACCATCACGCCTGTCAATGAGTACATCATTCCATCTAATGGAGATGAATGTTCATTAGGCAGAAAGAACTTTAATCGAACTAGTAAGATTTTGTGTGAATAGAAATACTTGGCAGTAAGTGAGTGTTTCGATTTAATGAAAATGAATATGAATTTAGCAGGAAATACTCTAATTATACTGGCAAGATTTTGTGTATCGTATCAGTAAGAAATTCGTGGCAAAACATGAATGATTCTATCTAATTCGGAAAAATATTAATCTAACAGGAATTTAATTTTAATGTACCACATAAGAATTTCTACAAATGATGCAATGAAAAAGAATTTTAATTCTACACGAAACTCTTTGAAAAAAAATTGTTTCAGTCAAAGAACACAGAACTATGCACTCGAGCTGCAACACTCACTTTTGCAAAGTATAATTTCTTTAAAGGAGCACGCGAAAAATTCAAAGTTTTCCATTTATAAATCTCCCTGAATAAAAACACTGACGTGAAATGAAAAGTCTACTTTGAACTTTAAGAAATGAAAAGTCTACTTTTAAGTTTAAGAACTGAAAAGTCTAATATTAAGTTAAAGAAATGACAAGTCTAATTTTTGACATTTCACACGCCACAATCTCACTTAAACTCTTAAAGTAATTTCACTTCACTTTCACCAAAAAATCACGAAATTCGAGGAGCTAATGTACAACGAAACTATATGAGTTCTCTGCCTATCGATGTTGTCTCTCTGACTTCCGATATCCAAATGACAGATTCTTGCCAGACGAAAGTTGAATAATAGAAAAATGCTGGTCGAAATTTGTCCCCACCCTCAACGCATCCCCTCCTAAAATTCCTGACTGAATTTACTGAAGCTCGAAGTACGAATGGGTGGCAAAAATTGTCTACCTGAGGGCGAAGGGATTGAATGACCCTTGGGTCAAGCAAGTCCCATTGTTTGCGCACCAGATGTTCTATTGTATTCCGATTCAAGAAGGTAAAATCTCACGAAAGGTGCAATTACTATTTTGGAAATAGTTAAATCCTACTGAAAGGACCGAAAACTATGCAAGGCACATCTGTTAAGCAGATTTCCCGACGATTCCTCGCTTTTAATACTATTATGTATCTTCGCATACAATTTTCCCAAACTTAAACGAAGCGATCTACTATCGGAATGAACTGAAAGTTTAGTGGTATTAATTTAGCAAAGTCAGAGGTCAGGCAACTCTGAATACCAGATGTTTTATTGTTCTCCGAGAAAGGTAAGTCTTAGGGATGACTAAGCCCTCGTGAAAGTAAGGGAAAGCACAAAAGATAAAAAGACATCTGGTGAGCAGATTTCCTGGCCAGTCGTCGTCGTCGTCCATAATACTATTATGTTTCTGAATACAATTTTGCCAAAGCCAAACGAAACGAGAAACTAGAGAATTGAAATGGAAGTTTGGTAGCATTAATTTAGCAGATTAAATTGGCGTGCATTGAAATTGTTTAATTCCAAGGGAGAAACAAGAGCGAGAATGAAAGGAAACACGGTGTCGAGAGATTCTTTACGCGTTTCGAGGAGAGAGTTTTTCTCGTGCAAGGATATCAGAGAGAGGATAGTTGTTTTTGCTGTAAATCTGTATGGAAGCAGCTAATTCCAGGGAGATTGCGTGGCTGGTGTCTGCGTGAGGTCCATTTTACGCAGGGAAGCGCGGCGCGGCGCGCGTTTCTCTCGCGATAATTCTCTCGAGGACGGTGGCTGTGCGGGGCCGGATTGACCGTGCGAAAGGCCACTAATGTCGTTTCCAGCAACGCGCCGACCGCTGCAAGCACGCCTCACGACTTCGCCAAACTCTGTTTGCCTGGTTATATCGGCGCCCACTTTTTCCCACCGACCGCCAACCCATTTTCACGCGAGCCTCGTGGAATGGCAAATGTGTTGTTGCTCGACGACTTTTATGGCGAGAACCGAAGCGAGATTTTAATATCGCACTCGAGTTAGCTACTTCTTTCGAGAAACTTTCCAAAGAATTTCCAATGACTTGTACACAATTCAACAATTCAAGTGACTCATTCGTCGCGAAGCTTTACTTTCCTTCGCGACGAATTACAGTCTATCAATCTTTTTAGCTGCTATTACTTTTGAGGAGACTGCCAAGGAATTTCGAACCAAGTACAATTGGACAATTCAGTCGACTCATTCGTCGCAAAGGTTCATTTTGCCCCGACGAACCGCGCCATTATGCTTTACCATTTTTCCAGCAAATATTCGAGAGCAGAGGCTTCTCTACCGCGTCGAACAAATTAAAACGCGTTCCGCGCCTCGAATAAACTCGCGGTTAACAACGAGCGTGGGAGAAATGTAGACGGCAATTGGCTCGCAACGAAGAAAAAGGATCTGCCGAGGGGAGAGAAAAGTATGTATGAGAAGAGGGGCGATAAATTTTGTGAGCCGTCATTCAAAGAATAATATAGGGGTGCAAGGATGATACAAGAGTGAAGAAGAATGAAGAGACGAGTTAGCTGGAAAGAGGGCGGCAGCGCCCTTAAAGGGTGCCTTCAACGAAACGCCAGAAACCAAAGGAAAACTCGAAATTTTTCCCTTTAAACCGTATTTAATCAAGAATAGAGAATATTTCGCGGTGGACATTATAAAACTGAAATGGCTCGGCAAAAATAAAAAAATTCGACCGCTTTTGAAAGCTAATGGAATTTACTAGACTGTTGCAGCCGATTTTTACTATTGTACTCTAATGCAAAATCGCGGTCGTTTGAAATATTATTTTAGTCTTTTCGAAGGTGAAATAAAAAAATAATGATACGTCAATCACAAGATCAAAGCCCGAAAAAGATCTGATATAAATTGCAAGTCGATCGGTCAATTAATTCGAAAAATATTCTCTTATAATCGTCAAATTCTTAAACACCGTATAGTTACAAGTGCTACGATCACACAAAAATTGCATGTATGTACTCGCGAAACGCCTGTCCAAGAATTGCATGTGATCTTGTAGTGTGAATGGGACGTAGTGGAGAATTCCCATTGAAAGGGTGAATAAAGAGAGGAGAAAGAGGGAGATAAAGTGGCTGTAAGGGTGGAAAGAGCACAATGAGGAAATCAGTGGATCCCTGAAAGTGATCGGGCGAGAGAGCCTGAGGAATTGAGTTCCTGACATTGAATAGGGTATAAGGCCAGATTACTCGCGAGGCAAATTAAAGAGGATCTCTGCCGCGAAAGGCGGGAGAGGAGGACCGCGCCGGCTCCTCAAGATTGCCATGGAAGCCGAATCAATCCCCTGCACGCACTATACTTTCGCCCTCTCAACTCCCCTCCTATTGAATATGATAATCTTCCGATAGAATTCCGCTCATACATCTATCTACAAGCCGGAAGACATGAACCAACCATAAAGGATCGAGTTAACATTCTATGCTTCTCAATTTATACTCTAGAGTTTGTAGCCTCTTTCAACTACCACTGTCAAAGTTAATATCTGTCCAGTTGGAAATTGCCCTTTCAAAAAAGTGACTGATTCGATCAAATTGAGATGAATGTTAATTCGATAGGAAGAACTTTAGTTGAACAGTTGATTTTGTATCGAGAAACACACAGCGATAAATGATTCAATCTAATGAAAACGAATATGAATTTAGCAGGAAGAACTTTCATTATACTAGCAAGATTTTGTATCGTATCAGTAAGAAATTCATGTCAAAAAATGAATGATTCGATGTAATTCAGAAAAATAATAATCTAACAAGAAGAACTTTACTTGAACTAGTAAGATTTTGTATCAAGAAATACTTGGCAATAAGTGAGTGCTTCGATCTAATGAAAATGAATATAAATTTAGCAGGAAATACTTTAATTATACTAGCAAGATTTTGTATTTCGTATCAGTAAGAAATTCGTGGCAAAACATGAATGATTCTATCTAATTCGGAAAAATATTAATCTAACAGGAATTTAATTTTAATGTACCACACAAGAATTTCTACAAATGATGCAATGAAAAAGAATTTTAATTCTACACGAAACTCTTTGAAAAAAAATTGTTTCAGTCAAAGAACACAGAACTATGCATTCGAACTGCAACACTCACTTTTGCAAAGTATAATTTCTTTAAACGCATACGTGAAAAATTGAAAGTTCTGTTTCTAAATCTCACTGAATAAAAACACTGACGTGAAATGAAAAGTCTACTTTTAACTTTAAGAAATGAAAAGTCTACTTTTAACTTTAAGAACTGAAAAGTCTAATATGAAGTTTAAGAAATGAAAAGTCTAATTTTTGACATTTCACACGTCTCAATTTCACTTAAACTCTTAAAGTAATTTCACTTTACTTTCACCAAAAAATCACGAAATTCGAGGAGCTAATGTACAACGAAATTATATGAGTTCTCTGCCTATCGATGTTGTCGCTCTGACTTCCGATGTCCAAATGGTAGATTCTTACCAGACGAAAGTTGAATAATAGAAAAATGCTGGTCGAAAATTTCTCCCACCCTCAACGCATCCCCTCCTAAAATTCCTGACTGAATTTACTCAAGCTCGAAGTACGAATGGGTGGCAAAAATTGTCCACCTGAGGGCGAAGGGATTGAACGACCCTTGGGTCAGGCAAGTCCCATTGTCTGTGCACCACATGTTCTACTGTTTCCCGATTCAAGAATGTAAAACCCCACGAAAGGTGCAATTACTATTTTGGAAATAGTTAAATCCTACTGAAAGGACCGAAAACTATGCAAGGCACATCTGTTAAGCAGATTTCCTGACGATTCCTCGCTTCTAATACTATTATGTATCTCCGCATACAATTTTCCCGAACTTCAACGAAGCGATCTACTATCGAAACGAACTGAAAGTTTAGTGGTATTAATTTAGCAAAGCCAGAGGTCAGGCAACTCTGCATACCAGATGTTTCCCCACCCTCTGCACATCCCCTTCGAAAATTCCACACTGAATTTGGTCAAGCTTGAAATATGAATGGGTGCCAAAATTTTTCTATCTTAGAGTGAAAGGATTAAATGACCCTAAACTGCACCCTCTTGGGTCAGGCAAGTCCCATTGTTCGCGCACCACATGTTCTATTGTTTCCCGACTCAAGATCGTAAAATCTCACGAAAGGTGCTATTACTATTTCACTCTACGTTCGAAACATTGCCACGCGTGTAAAAGATCAAGTCAAAAACTCTATGCTTCTCAATTTATGCCTTCGAGTTTGTAGCCTCCTCCAACTACCACTGTCAAAGTTAATATCTGACGAGTAGAAATTGCCCTTTCAAAAAGCTCGGAATAAATTTGATCGAACTATCGGATTGCTTTTTATTCCGGTTTCTACACAGACTAGTTGTAATTGGATTTTTTGCATAGCCGCGAGAAGTTCAAACTACAATCTGAACGCGATTGAAGCAGACTTTTGCGAGGGAAAGAGAGAGAGCGCGAGGGAGAAAGTTAAAGGGCTAACCATAACGTTAAACAGCCAAATACCACGCTCCATTAAAAGCTTTGGATGGACGTCCTTTTGCCGAATTAATTACACGGTGGCGCGCAAACTTTGATTAAGCGGCCAACACAGTTAGTTCGTGTTCGGCTAAAAATGGCGATTTAAACAACAAGCTGCAGCGACGCCAACAAGTAGAGCAGGGTCGCGCTAGTAGTATCGGTGTACTAGGTGCGCGCTCGAGCCCGCTCGTAAAACTAAATTCCGGGAGAGTAATTAACGTTGCAGCAAATAAACTCGGCAAACTAATAGTAACCATTTATTTGCGTGCGAGCACCGGGCTTGCGGACCTGTTTGTTTCTAACATGTTTATTGCAGTCCAGTCTCATGTACCTCTCTGTCTATGTGTGTCTGTACGTCGTCCAGTTTCCGTTTTAACAAGAATCCCGACAAATAAGTCCCACCGTCCTTTGACTCTTCTGTTCCGACTAGTTTACTGATTTTTAGCGTGATTGTTAACTCGAAAACGATAGGAAATCTTTGTGTCAGTGTGCAGAATCGTCACGATTAAAATACACTTGAAATCCTCTTATATTAATGATCAAACTAATCTTGAATGAAAATCAAGAGATGGTTTCATAATGTAACAATGAATTATTGATGGATAGATGTTAATGTAAAGTACGAGATTGCAAAATTAAAAGTGGAAACGAATGAGGAAATGTAAGAGTGCAAGAAATTATTGCAATAAATAGCAACGAGCGAATCATGCGGTCTAATAAAGATGAATGTTAATTGAACTAGTAGGATTTTATATGAATAAAAGATACGTAGTAATAAACAGATGTTTCGATCTAATGAAAATGATCTTTCATTATACTAGCAAGATTCGTAAGATGATTCAATAATCTAACAATGAATCCTTGTATCAGTGATGGACTGATGTTAAAGCAAAGTATGAGATTGCAAAATGAAAACTGAGAACAACTGAAACTTTAAGAGTGGAAGAAATAATTGCCTGAGTGAAATGTTGAATGCACGACTGATGAGTGAAGAGATGAATATGAATGCATGAGCAAAGAAAGAATGCAACCGAAAAGAAAAAGTGTGAACTCATTAAAATGTTATAAGTCCTTCTCTTATAACGCGAGGACTATTCTTTTAATGTATCACACGATTTCCGACGGCAACGTAGCACCCTCTGTAGAATGTACGAGGCAGGCAAAAGCAAATTTTACCCATTCAACTCTATCCTAACTTACTGTGGGCAAATGCAAACTACTGAAGGTAAGTTAGAGTAAGTTCACTTGATCGAAATGTCGAAAAATTAAAGTGAGAAACTGAGTAAACCATTTGGGACGACTGCCTCGCACTATTTTATATCTTTAAAGAATCATTGATAAAGAAAATAAAACTCCTATGTAATTTCTAAACTATGAATTCTCATCAAAATAGAGATTGATAGTTAATTTATTATGCACAGCTATTCGCCCGAAAATACTTGTATTAATGCACTCATATTAATTTATTTCACGCGTGATTTTATTCCAAGTAGTATCAATATTGGAATAAAATTGAAGTATTTAACATTTTACTTGATAGTATCTTATAGAAAGATCTAACTAGTAAAGTGTCAATACTAATATGGCTTGTATTGAAAGTAACAAATACAGTGCATTAATGTTCAAGTATTTTCGACCCAGGTCTCACCACGTGGAGGTTGCTGGCTTCGAGACCCACCCACCACCCATGCGCTTAACTACCATTATACTAAAATACATACATACTTATCAGAACCTGTAAATAAATAAATTATAAATTACTAAATACATATTTCCCACAACCAGAATAACTTATAACTAAAACTAACTAAACCTGTGAAAACCTGTGGAAGAGTAAACAATAAATCAATTAAATATTCAATCAACTAATAAGAATGAATTTTTCGAAACCGCAATAGCTCAGAGAGAAAATACTGATTCCATAAGAATGGAAGTGGAATTGTGCTGGACGAGAAACGATTGAATCGAAAAGTACTACTTGAAAATGAACTACGAGAACTGAAAGCTAAATCCTGAAATATAAAATTGTAATTAATACAGTAAAAGAAACAGAAGAGCTGAAATCAAATCAATGTAACATGGTTAATAAGAAAAGGACTGCATCTGCAACAGAAAAAATATTATTCTTAAAAAGTATCAGCTTCAAAAGTGATACTAAAATTGGAATGGAAAGACAAAATCCCTAATTGACATTTGATGAACAAATGTCGAAAAAATCGAAAGACTACATGTGCCCACATGGAAGTGAGCATCATGCATCTGAAATCCTACAATCGAATGCAAGTGAACTAAAGTTTGGAACGAAATCTTCATACTTAGGAATATCTGAAACATAAAATTGTAATTAATGTCCCCAAGTGTCCAGGTAGTGGTCATCCAGAGAACCTAAAATAAAATTAGTATAACATGGCCACCAGGGAAAGGACTGCATCTGTAACAAAAAGAAGATTTACTCCCAAAGACTATCGGTTTCGAAAAACCAATACTAAAATTGGAAAGGAATGATGAGAACCCTAATCGATATCAAAGAATGGAAAGCTTAAAACTTAAACCCTACAATCGAACGCAAATGAACTAAAAATTGGAACGAGATCTTCGTATTTGGGAATGCCTGAAACATAAAATTGTAATTAATGTCCCCAAGTGTCCAGGTTGTGGTCATCCAGAGAACCTAAAATCAGATTAGTATAACATGGTCACCAGGGAAAGGACTGCATCTGTAACAAAAAGAAGATTTACTCCCAAAGACTATCGGTTTCGAAACGCGATACTAAAATTGGAAAGGAATGATGTGAACCCTAATCGATATTTTAGAAAGGATAGTCTAAAACGCAAAGCCTACAATCGAACGCAAAAGAACTAAAGATTGGAACGAAAACTCCATATTTGGGAATACCTGAAACATAAAATTGTAATTAATGTCCCCAAGTGGCCAGGTAGTGGTCATCCAGAGAACCTAAAATGAAATTAGTATAACTCGGCCACCAGGGTACTGCACCTGCAACAGAAGAAACTGTACTCTCAAAAGAGTATCAGTTTCCAAAAGTAATATTAAAATTGGAAAGGAATGATGATAACCCTAATCGCTATCTAAGAAAGGAAAGCCTAAAACATAAACCCTACAATCGAACGAAAATGAACTAAAGATGGGAATGAAATCGTCATCTTTGGGAATGCCTGAAACATAAAATTGTAATTAATGTCCCCAAGTGTCCAGGTAGTGGTCATCCAGAGAACCTGAAATAAAATTAGTATAACACTGCCACCAGGGAAGGTACTGCACCTGCAACAGAAGAAACTGTACTCTCAAAAGAGTATCAGTTTCCAAAAGTAATATTAAAATTGGAAAGGAATGATGATAACCCTAATCGATATCGAAGGAAGGAAAGTCTAAAACGCAAAGCCTACAATCGAACGCAAAAGAACTAAAGATTGGAACGAAAACTCCATATTTGGTAATGCCTGAAACATAAAATTGTAATTAATGTCTGCAAGTGGCCAGGTAGTGGTCATCCAGAGAACCTAAAATAAAATTAGTATAACTCGGCCTCCAGGGAAGGTACTGCACCTGCAACAGAAGAAACTGTACTCTCAAAAGAGTATCAGTTTCCAAAACTAATATTAAAATTGGAAAGGAATGATGATAACCCTAATCGATCTCTAAGAAAGGAAAGCCTAAAACGCAAACCCTACAATCGAACGAAAATGAACTAAAGATGGGAACGAAATCGTCATCTTTGGGAATGCCTGAAACATAAAATTGTAATTAATGTCCCCAAGTGGCCAGGTAGTGGTCATCCAGAGAACCTAAAATGAAATTAGTATAACTCGGCCACCAGGGTACTGCACCTGCAACAAAAGAAACTGCACTCACAGAAGAGTATCAGTTTCCAAAACTAATACTAAACTTGGAAAGGAATGCTGACATGATGATACCTAAAATAAAGGGAAGTTTAAAAAGTAGAAAACCTACATGTGCCCACATGAAGTGAGCATCATGCAAAAGCTAAAGTCTTATACTTATACTACACGCATATACTTATTACTAATGTCGCTTATAAATATACTTAAACTTAAACTTATACTTATGATACTTATTTTCTATATGATACGCCATATGTGAAATAGTATGACTGAATTTTAGTGGGATGAGTGACTCTAAACTCTAAGTAATTCTTTGCCGGCGGGTGACTCTACTTTACTTGTTTTTAAAAAATGCAAGCAAATTTCGCGGTACGGTTCGCGTGACTCTAACCGAGTGGTAACTCTGAGGTGCTATCTAATCGAGAATAAACGCAAAAAGGCTCACCAAACCAAGAGAGGATTATCTCTTTTCTGAAGAAGAATATCAGAACAAGATAATCCTAAGAAGAAGTGTGCAAAGCGAGAGGTGAGCGAAAACGTCAGACCCCTACCGCAAGCAACCTCGAGTCCACTTTTAATGATTCGATATACTTATATTTTATTAGCAAAATCGCAAAAATGAGTGTTTTTTTGTCAGGGTGGGCATGGGGGGTAATTGGTGCACGCACTTGCCGTAACGTGTCTCACAGTGGCGGGCGCAGACTATTACATTTCGGTGACTCTATCTCTACTTTACATTTCTCAAAACTTTCATTAAAATATGCAAATGACTCTACTATTCATAATCAAATATTGTACTATAAAAATGACTCTACATTAGCAAGTGACTCTAATATTTCAAAAGACTCTATTTGTATATGTAAAATGACTCTACTTTAACAAGTGACTCTAATATTTCAAATGACTCTACTTTTAATATTCGTAATTTAGTTTTGATATACAATAAAAATCGCGTGTCTGCTAGCCCGCATGGGAGCTTATAATTCTTATTTCTTATATCTAAAGTTTGCACGCACTTGCCGTAACGTGTCTCACAGTGGCGAGCGCAGACTATTACATTTCGGTGACTCTATCTCTACTTTGCATTTCTCAAAACTTTAATGAAAATATTCAAATGACTCTACTTATAAGTTTTAACATTCAATAAAAATCGCGTGTCTGCTAGCCCGCATGGGAGCTTCTTATTACTTATATCTAAAGATTGCACGCACTTGCCGTAACGTGTCTCACAGTGACGAGCGCAGACTATTATATTTCGGTGACTCGACTTTCTAAGTATTCGCGGTGACTCTATCTCTACTGTTTTATACTTCAATGCAATTAATTCAATGACTCTACTAAGGCAAATGACTCTACGTTTGTAAATGACTTTAATAAAAAAAGGCTTCTATATTGTATATGCAAAATGACTCTAGTATAATGCAAAGACTCGACTTTATAAGCAAAATGACTCTAGTATAATGCAAAGACTCGACTTTATATGCAAAATGACTCTACTCTTACATTTTCTTAATTAATACAAATCGCGTGTCTGCTAGCTCGTCAAGAGCACAAGTGAGCATAGTGACAAATACAATAATACACATCCAACCTTAATTTTTCTTCACTCTGCAACAAATCTGAAATCAAACCCTAACTAGCAAACTACATATTTCATATCTCATATAATATTTTTGAGCGGACGGCTGACTCTACTTTCATAAAATTGCAAACGCGACATTAGTCAGAAGGACTAATGTAAATCAATAAATAAACGATAAATCGCCCTAACAATCTTTATTGCCTAATACGTACAGCTCTGAAAAGAACATGTACAGGAAGGAAGGGAAGGTGGTTTTGCTAAGACTATGACTCTACTTTGCAAAATTTGTCATATAATGACAATCGCGAGACGCGGAACATCCTACCTAGCTAATACATATCTGACAAAACAAGTCACTATGCTCAAAATAATATAGAATAATATAAAGTATAATAAAATAACTTAGAACCGAGTAACTCACCGACTGCAAAAATTGCAATCTTACTCATACCTTACAACATACCGTAGATTTTTGTAGACTTCCCTCGGTTCGCCTTTTCAGTGGCAACTGACTCTAATATACGATTAACTAAGCCAGGTAAGGCTAACATTTAACCACGCAAAAAGTACCACTGACTCTAAGTTTCCGCGACGAGCAAAATACTTTCTCTAAGTCGCGAGCCGGGTTTAAGTTTTTCGTCGGCGGCACAACACTGACTCTGTTTCGCGTGCGACGGCCCGGCCACGCGGGGCCCACCGTCGCTCCAATTTCGTTTGCAACTTTGACTCTACTCACGCGGTAACGTGCAGGGATTCACACGTGTAAATCCGCCCAGGCCTTCCCGTGGCGGGCCGCGGTACTTTTCGCAACTCTACTGCGCTCGGTTGCGCAATCATCAAAAATGCAAAAACACTGCTGTAAAGATAGTTAATTAGACAGAGAAAATATTGGGGGCTTTGGGGGGCGGGCGTATGAGAATGGTAGATGAGAGTTGTGAAAGTTTTTGTCGTGGCGTTCGACTTCGCTTTTCTTAATACTACTTAAGACTAAATGTCTCGCAACTTAAATTAATTAATCTAATTCGATGAGTTGGTGGATTGTAGCAGGAGGAGGTGTAGAAGTGGGTGGATGAGTGTCTGCTGGCCGGATGTGGTAGAGCGTATGTTGATGGGATGTGGCAGGCCAGATGCTAGTGGGATGTAGTAGAGTGTATGTTGATGGGATGTAGTAGTGTAGTGTATGCTGATGGGATGTAGTTGTGTAGGCAGGCGGATGATCTCCATCTACTGTTCATCAGTGTCTGAAATAGTAGCTAAAGTCTCGGAGAACAATTGTTAAAATCAAATAAATCGTTTAAATAAGTCGCGGTATTGTATTAGGAAAGCGTGTGAAAAAAAGTCGCGATTGGCTCTGAGTTGTATCTAAATACCGAGCGCGAGACTCTAAGTTAATAGTATAATTCACGAAAAAAAAAAAAATTTCAAAGTCAATTGAAATGTTCGAATAATTCGCGAAATTGTAATATGAAAATGTGTAAAAGAATTTCGAAAGCAAGTATAAGTTGTGTCTAAGTACCGCGCGCGTGACTCTAATCGCGATTAAAATCTCGAAAAATAATTAAAATAATGTTCAAAGTGAATTAAATTGTGTAAATAATTCGCGGTGTTGTATTCGGAAAGTGTGTAATATCGCGAAGTTAATATCGGAAGCTAATACGCGAGAGAGAAGCTAATAATTCAATGTCAATATTAGAATGGAGCGTAACGCGGTTTTGCGTCCGTACCGATCGAGTGACAAGAGCCAAGTGATCAGTGCCGACGCACTCCGACAGCCGGCGACCTCGCCGCGAGCTCGCCCCACCAGCGCGTCGGCCAACCCGCTCGCTCGACGCCTTTCCGCCTCGGCGCGCTCGGCTCTCGGCGCGCCGGCCAGGTGCGACGACCCTGACCGCGTCCTCGCCGCTCGGTGTCAATGTACCTGGCCTTCCTGGAATTTTTCGGGTGCACCTTTACCTTTACCCGAGTACACGCATTCTCATAGAGATTTCCGACAAATTTATGACCCACCCTTCAACCATATGCTTTAAACAATGAAATCTATATTTCCACGCGTACTTCCAGCAACATATGCACACCATCTGCTAGCAAGGCGAACACTGCCAAATGCTTTCTTAGCTATTTCTTTTCTTTTCAGTACGCACTTTAACAAATTTATTGCCCAAAGGAATTTACCGTGAACTTTTTCCTTACGAATGACTGTTTCGAAATTTACCTAATTTGTTTATATGAATACGTTTAATGTTGAACGTAGATATAAAGATTTCTGTGTCAAAATTAATATTGAAGTTATAATTCTCAATGAATATAGAATATCGTTTTCATTTTTCTGTCTCTATCACCTATTTTAAGTGACCTTAAGGTTTCGATGGAGGGAAATACAGCGGATATGTTCTCGTAACAATATGTTATATTATAATAATTACACGAAGGCACGAGTATCGCACATGAATGTACACACATTCGTATCCAAGAGATTTGGATTCGCAGCTTCCACGATCAACGTGGCCACCAAGCAGACTTCTCTCAAGCATTCAGTCAGTTAAACATGCGTAGAAAAACATTGACATCCACTTGCATACACACACGCGCGGCTGAACAATCTATTTACACATAAACATTCGATATTGATTGGCTTCGAAGCCGAAAGTGTGATTTTACAAACTGGAATCTCTATTTACAGCACTCAGTCGATTAAAGATCGGTCTTATAATAAAATATATATTAAGTACACAACAAGGAATGTCTTACTAGCGCGGCCGAAACCACTTTTCGAAAATGAACATGCCGATAGAATTATTATTGATTTTGGAAACTACAGCGAAGTGAGTAGACTTCTTTATTGTCCATCGTAACTTCCAATATTTCGAGTTTTCCAACGAGTATGTTTGGAATTCGTACGAAGAGATGCTCTTTCAATGCTCTTCTGAAAATCCATAAGTCTTGCACTGGAATATCTACCAATTCCATAAGAGAGAGAGAAAGTATTCGCTACGAGACGCCGTTCGCTCCAGAGTTCGTCTTCTCCGGAAGGCACTTCATGATCGTTGGCTCGATCAGTTTCCAAACTTCCGCTAGCTGCGAAAAGAAATTCATCGTAATTCCCCTCGATCTTTAAGTCATTCCTGTTGCATGCCATATGAATTTACCAATATTTTCATGAATCCAAGAAGCAAAACAGAACGAAAGATTAATACCAACAGCAAAGTTTAGAGCATACATTTACCAGAATGTCCAACATCGAGCACACAATAAAAAGAACAATCTCAATAGATGAAAGTCTAATGAGGAATGATTAATTGCAGATATGTCAAGAACAAACTTGACAAAGTGCCTCACCTCGGAATGCCCACGGATTTGTACGTTCACGAGACTTTGTAGAACAGTTGCTAGTATTTCCAAGTGCGCGTGCACCAGCTGCGTCTCCATGTGCAAGCAATGCAGTGAGAAACAATTTCGCAATTCGACATTCGCAATTACCGACTCTTGCGCTACCATTTTATTCTCCAGGTATTCCACAGTATCGGTCTGCACATTAGAGTCAAAGAAAAATGTACAATGAATAAGTATTTCTAACGAAATGATTTATGAAAATGAACATTAAAGCGGAAACTCGCAAAAATACATTATATTATTAATGAATTCACTTGGGATAAATCTACCTGGAAAAATCTGCTTGCTAATGAATCTGAATTATGTAAACCATTACGAATAGCATAACAGACTGTCGCAGAGCTGTACTTAGCACAAGAGCTTGAGCGATTTCAGAATAATCATGTAATGACAGTCCAAGTAGAGATCCGATTGAATCATCGAGCAAGTTCGCAGAATCGACTTACATCCGTGCCGCGGATGACGCCCTGCATTTGTCTCTTCTTCAGGGACAACATGGTCGACAATGCTCGCTGATGATCAGCACTGACACCTCGTTCGTGCCTTTCACAAAGCATTCTATGTGCTACTAAAATGTCCAGCAGTAAATTCAGCCTTTCGCAAATCATTGTCTCCTCTCTCACTGCTTGCTGGAGTGCTCTCGTCGACAGCAGATTGAATTCCCTGCAACGATTGTCTTCCATTAATACTTAAGCATCCTAAGAAATGTTTATTCTGCAAAGCTGACTCAAATTAGTCTCAAAGCGGAACTTGTATGAAATCTTCTGTGAAATCTTCGCGAACGAGAAAGAGGAAAGTGCCAGCGAATCATGTACAGGGTGATTCACTTGCCTCTGAATCAGAACTCTCCTAGCCCTTATTTTTTTGGGGGACTTCCCGACCTTCTCCGGGACTGAAATTTGGTGGGTAATATTCTTTTGCATCAAGAAAGATACCATAAAAATTTCAGAGCCCTAGCTCAAAATTCATTTTTTCGCAAATTTTTTAAGGCATACCCCTTCAAAAATTTTCGATTTTTCGAAGGTTCTGGGACCGGGACGAACGCTTGATTTTTCGATTGCTCGTGTCTCAAAACGGATAAAAAACATAAATGTTGTGGGGGAAATGCCGGAATTGTACCTAAAACAGGTGGAAAACCGATCTGGAATAGTTCATTTCAATGGTTTTTGCCATGTTTTTTATACTTCGCGACCTTTCCCAGGGCTGAAATTGTGTAAAAAGTGTTTTTTTGCATCGAGGAGAAAGTAGAAAAAATTCCAGAGCCCTAGCTCAAAATTCATTTTTTCGCAAATTTTTTAAGGCATACCCCTTCAAAAATTTCCGATTTTTCGAAGGTTCTGGGACCGGGACGAACGCTTGATTTTTCGATTGCTCGTGTCTCAAAACGGATAAAAAACATAAATGTTGTGGGGGAAATGCCGGAATTCTATCTAAAACAGGTGGAAAACCGATCTGGAATATTTCATTTCAATGGTTTTTGCCATGTTTTTTATACTTCGCCACCTTTCCCAGGGCTGAAATTGTGTAGGTAATGTTTTTTTGCGCCAAGGAAGATACCATAAAAATTCCAGAGCCCTAGCTCAAAATTTTTTTTTTCCCCCATATTTTTTACCACCGAAAATATCCCATTTTTGGTGGTGATTCAAAGGCTAGTGACTCACCCTGTACAAGTTGAATACAACATGACAATAAAGTCGTCAATGTATACTACTGCGCTTCGACTAATATTCAAAGAGAGAAAGTTTCTACGTGCGAGTGTTCCAAGTAATCTTGCAAACTACTCGACCGATTTGGATAATTCCTTCGCCATGGGAAAGTTCATTTCCTCTAGATGGATCTAGACTGTACTTGATTGCGCTTACTCGTAAGATAATTGAGCACAGTGAACACAACTGCAACTCCTTACGCACAGAAAAATCCATAGAATTTCTTTCCAATAAACACAAATGAAAACTATGGCTAATTGTTCTAAGCCAATTTAAGAAATCCTGCATAAACACTGACATTACACGATAGATCTTACTTCGAAATAATATGGAATCCCTTTTTCATGTCCTGCCAAATAGTAGAACCGCCAGTGACCCAAGCACTGGTACCATGGGATTCCGAAGCCAAGTTCTGAAGCTGTGTACCAAGTTCAGCCATGTCGACAGCATAGCTGTGCGACCTAATTGCCAAGCAATCGGCGATATTCTTCAATCGAGAGATTCCAAGGAGTATCACTCTGATCTGATCGCGACTGTTGGCGAATTCAGTGAGAGTTTCAGGTGGCACAAGCTCCTTCGCTCTCGAGGATAATTCCGAGGTGGCGAACTCGTCCGGCACTCGTCTGAACACCTCGCGGATCTTGTGCTGCGTCTCCTCGCCAGTATACGTAAAGAAGAACTGCACTATGTGGTCCTTACTCACGACAGGATGTCGGGCGATAAGTGTGAGAAACCGGAGAAGCGAACGCCGCCTTTCCTCGAGGAACTGCGAGTCCGCTGTGTTTGCACAGAAATGAAATATTAAAACGACCTCCTTCCGACAAATATATTGCAGCTACAAAGATGATTTTCACAGACGAATATTTGAATAAAAGTCTAGTTGTAGAAAGAATGCTGTGAGAAAGACATAACTTGTACGAATCGTATATGTGTGGAAAGAGAAAGTTTAAGCTCGTTCTATGTTAATAAATTTAGTAGTAGAGAAATAGAAAATGACATGGAAAAGAAGGAACGAGCTTCCGACAAATATACCGTAGCTACAAAAATGATTTTACAAAAGCAATATTTGAATAACAGTCTACTTGTAAGAAGAATGCTTCAAGAACGATGTAATTTGTGCTAATGATATATATGTAAAAAGAGAAAGTTTAACCTCGTTCTATGATAATAAATTGAGTACTGTAGAAATAGAAACTGACATAGAAGAGAAGGAATTCAAGCGTGAAGATCTCACCTCCCACGATCTTTTTCGGAGGTAGCTTGGGTATCAGCCTGTAAGGAAAGCGTTGTAAAAGTAGCTCGTGCAGTGACACGAAATCATTGTAGCGCCTATAGACCATAGAATTGAATCTCTGCAAAAGAAAGTAGTACTATCTGAACCACAGTTATAATGGGAGGCCAAGAAAGATCGCGGTAACAATGGCATAATTAGTCGACAACATCCAAGCTCTTATTAATACCTTGCTTGTGACTTGGTATTCCACATGCTTCAAGAAAATCCCCTTTTTCTCCGGCACAAGGTTTACTTCTATCGTGTCCAAATTACAGATATCAGTGTAGGTGAGATTCAGCTTGGCCGGATTGCTGCCTCTATGTAATCTCTGCGCCAATAACGTCACTTCCGACAAGTCTCCCAAAACAGGTACAGGTAATTCTGGCGGAAACAACAATTCCTATTCTTGAAAAGATTCCACACTACTCGCGAGCCAGTCTCACATTTCATATCCACTGACAATACTCTAGTTTTTCCATACGAATGTACAGTAATGTATAAATTCTCAAATTCTCTAATACTCGAAATATTTATATAAAGAAAAACTTTAACCCTGCAAACTAGTGAATTATTGAAATGAATCTAAAGTGATTTTCTCCAACATAGTTGCTATTAACCCTTTTATTCTGTTCGCAATACTTGCAAACAATGTTCTCTATCTCAAAATAAATTGGAAAGGACTGTTTACGGATTTAAATATTGCTTGTAAAAGAGAAATGAATTTTTCTCTTTTTATAATGTTTTATATTTAAGGTATTCCTCGCATACGTGCGATATTTTTGCTCGGTGCTAAAAGGATTAACATTATTGAAACCACTGTCTGCAAGAGTAAGCCTGAGATATTACGAATTATCGTCACGAAAGTATCACAAGGCGATGCACGTACTCTCTCAATTGGTTCGTGAAATATTTGCACAGTTGACAAGTATAAGAGCCGGAAACTCATCAGGCGGGGCTCGCGCTCTCCCAGCAAGCACGCTAATTATCAGTGGCAGAGCCTCGATAACCATCAAAGGACTTTCCAGCTCCTCTACAATATCCGGCTACGTGAAGATCGCGATAATGCTCCGCAGTGGAAAGCCATTTTCCCAGCCACTTTTCCGCGGCTCCATTTCAAGCTACATTAACTCGCCGCTGCAAATGTGACATGCAAAGTTCCGCTGGCTGATACTACTTTATCGTCGGTTTTACGTGACAGTGGAAAGTCGGACTAACGCCTGGCACGCTTCAAGTTACGAGAGCAACTTTGCTTCCTATTCTCTAGTCTCGCATTCCTTCCTTTGCCACTCTTGACATTGCTACTGCTCGTATCTCCGATTGTTGCGATAATGGACTTCGAGTTCCTCAGAACTAAACTCTATCGTGCGGTTAAATATACGAGTAGAACGACTTGTAGACAGATGAAGATATAAAGACTACTTCCAAGTTTTTGGAAGTTCAAATTCCCGTAATGTAACCAACTGCTTCTCAGTTTTACTCCGGAAAGCTAACTTGTACATTTGCGAAGTGTATGAATCTTTAAATTGAAATAGTATAAAAATATTGACTTCTTTAAAGTCGAAACATTTACACTTTTGTCGTCTAAAGCTTTGGCAGTGGCTGTGAAAAGTACTTCGAGTGCAAAGGGTGAACTCTAACTCTATTACAAAGTTTCTATCGGCTACACCGGATTTTCTAAGTTTTCAAAGACGACATTGCCAACAATACACTAAGAGAAATCATAAATAGAAACAGTGTTATATTGAACGGCGCAATGGGACAATGAAAAGAAGAGAGTGATTCAAGTTCAGCCGTATTCGTCGTGAAAGTGGCACTTGGGGCCGATAAGGAAGTGAGATCGACGGAAGAACTTAAAGTGTTACTTCCTCCGGCGTTGTAAATACTGGTTAAATACAGTTTTTCGCCGATAAATAAAGCTAAGCAACAACGAACGAGGTGGTCAGTGACTCTTAGAGCTGAACTTTGTGAGCATTATCAGCGCACCTGGTTCGATAACGACAGGATTAAACGCGCAGAGCTTAATAGTGCAACCGGCAACTTCTGAGAAAACAGAAGGTTCACTGCGGATTAACAAACCACCTCGTTCGAATCTACGACCCTTCCAACCCTCGAGTCCTAAACCCATATGTCTTTTACGACCTTATTTCCGCACCCAGGTGCGAAGACCTTAACTACGCCATACCACTCAGAAGACAAAGCCTCTCATTCAGTTAATAATACAATTCAGTTAATTGCAAACTTACTCCGAGCAAGTTATAACACGCCAACTATCGTAAAAGAAATATTTCACCTCGCGATTATAAAGTTCACGGTTTTGCAACTGCGATTTCCTTTAAAGTTTCTTATGAATTCTCAACCAAGTTGGTTTATTTTACAGAATGTTTTCTAGGAAGCGGTTTCTTAATAGCACTATCAACTATATGTGACGTAATGGCAAAGCTTCGAAAAGTTCCACTGCTCTTTCAAGCTCTAATGCGAGTGTTAATTAACCTTCCAGCTATTCGAATGCAACTTTCACGCCATTTTCACACGCTCGGCTACTTCTGCCTCCACCTGCAACGACTCAGCCAGCTGCAAAAGGTACTACGCGCTCTTTAAGTCAGGCAGGATTTCGAGGGAATGCCCAAGGCTGTAGAAACATATCTTAATGCTCGAATTCTACAATCGAGCAATGCGTGGAATAAGTGGAAAGAGAGCTAATTAGCGGAGTCGATGAGATAAAACGGTAGGCGCAGTTAATAGAATTAGAATCAACGATTGCATCACTCGATCCTTGTTCCACGTAGCACTGCCACTAAACAAGCCCACCTTGAGATTCCGAGTTCTCCAAGAGTTTGTCGCTCGGTTGCTTTCCTTGCTGAGCGAACGCCACAAGTGCCAGCCCCTTGTACAGTCCACTCCTCGTCAAATAACCCGTCTTGCTGTCCACCAGTTCCCATATCTATCAACAAACCAGTCAATGTCAAATAAACAAATTACTCTACAATCTTAATATTCAAGTATCATTATCGAAAGATAGAGATTCTGAGAGGAGGGGCGAAATGACAGGTGAATTTGTATTGAACTTGAAAGGAAATTCAGTAGTAGGAAATTGAAAATTTAAAGAAGACTATTAGAATTTAAATGGTGATATCTACTAAGTTGAAAGCTCAGAGAAAATCTGTCGAATCTAATTAATTGGACCGTTTATTTTGAAAGTGGTGTAAGTCCATTTTCTCTTCTTTCGAGAAAAGTAAATGTTGGCATATCCGCCAATAAAAAACACAGGTTTATTACATCAAGTCTGGCAATGTTTCTACTAATTTATCAATGTGTAATTTGATTACATAAATTTGTTTAAGGCCAATTAAAATACAATCATGTATATTTACGGGCTGCGAATGGACTTACACCACTTTCAAAATAAATAGTCCAATTGTCCAAGTAGTTTCAATAGAGAAATTGATAGTATTTGATACAGCAACGTGTAAACTTTGAATACAATCGCTCGTATAACAATCACTATCTTGGCAGTGTGACAATAGTGACAGGAAAGGTTGTGGGAAAGGTCCTTGGAGGATCTGCAACCTGTAATGACTGGCGGAGACGAGCGACTAACGGTGCAACTGTGAGGAAGGCTTAAGGATTAGGCCATAAATGAAAGTAACTGCATTCCGAGCATTTTTATACTTTGTCCGCCAGCCACCACGTTTCTCCTTCTACGATTCTCTCCAGACGCGTCCTTCCCCAGCTTCGATTACTCCTTTGTACCGCACGTTTGCGGTAAAATACAAGAGCCGCGGAATGGGATATATCCTACGAATGCAGTGCTTCGAGAGCCGATCGAAAAGTGTACAGAGCAGCAAAAACGTACTCAACGTATCAAAGTATGACTCACAAAAATGTAAATTGTCTGAGAACAGTTTTAAAATGAGAAAGGCACGAAGATTGCATAAGAATTACTTTAGAACTACAAAATTAAGGAACATTACTAACAATACTTGGGAAAGCGTCACACTAAAAAGATGTTGAATATGTATGAAGCAATCAACAACTGGTCACTGTTATCAATAAAGTGAGAGTAATTGTAAAAAGAATTCAAAGCGATAGTATGACTCACAAAAATGTAAATTGTCTGAGAATAGTTTTAAAACGAGAGAGCCACCGTATAAGGGACATTACTAACAATACTTGGAAAAGTGTCACAGTAAAAAGACATTGAATATGTATGAAGCAATCAACAACTACTCACTGTTATCAATAAAGTGAGAGCAATTGTAAAAAGAATTCAAAGCGATAGTATGACTCACAAAAATGTAAATTCTCTGAGAACAGTTTTAAAATGAGAAAGGCACGAAGATTGCATAAGAATGACTTTAGAACTACAAAATTAAGGAACATTACTAACAATACTTGGGAAAGCGTCACACTAAAAAGATGTTGAATATGTATGAAGCAATCAACAACTAGTCACTGTTATCAATAAAGTGAGAGCAATTGTAAAAAGTATTCAAAGCGATAGTATGACTCACAAAATTGTAAATTGTCTGAGAATAGTTTTAAAATGAGAGAGCCACCGTATAAAGAACATTACTAACAATACTTGGCAAAGTGTCACACTAAAAAGATGTTGAATATGTATGAAGCAATCAACAACTAGTCACTGTTATCAATAAAGTGAGACCAATTGTAAAAGCACTCATCGAAAATGCGTGAATAATTCATGAATCTCCGAGGAATGCTAGAAACACTCTGAGAAGGGAAGAATGATTGGGAAAGTTTGCGTAAGATAGGAAGAAAAAGGCGTAAAATACGAAACATAAAATGAACCCAGGTGTGAATGTCAACTCCACACAAACCATTGTTATTCCTTAGCGCAATAAAGATAAGGTTAACCCGTTGACTGCCACGATTTTTATTTGGAAATTTTCGAATTTTACGTACATTCGGTGCCGAAACTAGATTTGGTACGCGTGAATTTCATGTAAGTTTCAAGAAAACAACTGGCAGTTAATGAGTTAATGTGCATTCGATCGGGAAACCGAAAGAAACGTGAGAAAGGGAAAAGGGAGAAATAAATAACAGGAACAAGTGGTGTCGTGGCGTGAAGGACTGTGAAGCAGGTGCACGTAACACAATGTGTAATTCAAAGGACGGACAAGAGAAAGAGCGAGAAAAAGGCGAATATATTGACAACGGCATGCCACATCTCACAGCTCCAAAGTGCGCGCGCGGCGGACCCTTATTTCCTCATTGATCGGCCCACGAGTATCATTAAACCTTAATCATCGCTCAAGTTCACCGGGAGGAAAGAACGTTCCCTATAAAAACAAATCCTGCATTGCTGCATTATTATGCAGCATTGCAGGATTTGCTTGCATTGACAATTGTCACGCAAGTCCTAAATCTCTTTCGATTCTTTTAACTCAAACTATAATTCAATACTAATATTATTATTTCTCTTTCCTATCAAACAGAAATACAATAAAAGAATTTACATTGTTTCATTAATTCTATTCGAAAATTGATGATTTGAAAGAGGGGAAAAAATCATTAGTGGAGAACACCTAAACTCTCTTTCCATTCTTTCAACTTAAACTATAATTCAATACTAATATAATTATTTTTCTCTCCTATCAAGCAGAAATACAATAAAAGAATTTACATTGTTTCATTAATCTGATTCGAAAATTGATGATTTGAAAGAGGGGAAAAAATTATTAGTGGAGCAAGTGGAGGAGCACGACACTTGTTTTTCGCCGACCCTTCCAACATCTGTCGGACGTAGAAGGGAGGTACACGAGCACTTGTCGATGAGGACAGAGAGGGAGAACGATGAGAGAGCGAGCGAGAGAGAGACAGACGCCGAGAGGACCGCAATTTAACAATCAGCGGTGTAATTTCACGTAACAATTTAACCTTTGGCCTCGGCTGTTTTTCCGCGTGCGGCTCTTGATAAGATGTCATTGGCGAAACTAATAATACTCGAGGAAATTCTTATCGTACACGCGGAGATTAGTATCTCATCGCGATCCGCCAGACAACCAACACTACCGTCGCGAATCCCGCTTCTTCTCTCCGTCTCGGCCTCTCTCTTTCTAGTTCAAGCCAACTACAATTTACTTATGCCAGTGATATTATTAGTCTGATAAGTAAATGAATTTACGAAGCACTTCGTTACCGAGGACTTTGTACAAGTACTAATTAGAAGGAGAAACACAGCTGGGAATCATTATAATAACGGGAAAATAAAGCTAGCGGAAATCTACTAGTTTTAGCCATTAAATATGAAATGAACACTAACTCTAGAGAAATATTTTCTGATAAACAAGTCGATCGAAAGAGACTAAAATTGAATTCTGAGTAACGCGAATACTTCTTTATGAAGAATAGAATAACTTTTTTTGTATTGTGCATCGTCTCATTCGAGATAATTGAGTTTACAAGTACGAGCGAGTTAAAGAAACTACGAGGACTTTATAAACTAGTAAAGAAAAATGGCCAAAACTGGTAGCGTGTCCTTAGTCTGTTTTCTCCGAGATCGGCGGTGGCGAGGACGCGAAGGAACGGGAATATATGCCATTAAACAAAATTAGTCTCATCCGCGTGGAAAGAAACGAGGAACGGCGAGAAGAGGGGAAGAGGAAGGAGAGAAGATGGAGATCGCACCCGTATCCGCGAGGAAGGTTTCATCTTACGTGGACCGTATTGTGTCCGGGCCGAGCGGTTCGCATGGTACGTGTGTCCCGCACACAGAGACGCGTGTACACTGCCGAACAGAAATGCTGTAACTCCCGTGGCCTTTATGCGCTTCGAGGATTTCGTTCGATCTCTCCCATTTAATTCCGCCGCGCCAGCAAACTCAGCATCCAACTTGTAATATTCGATTGATTATTTGCGATCTAAGAATTTTCTAAACCCGCGCACTTACACTTGCAATATTTATAATCGAAAACAACTTGCGCACGCCGATGTACTTGAAAAAAAATCTGACATAATGTAACAGAAATGCTGTAACTCCCGTGGCCTTTATGCGCTTCGAGGATTTCGTTCGATTTCTCCCATTTAATTCCGCCGCGCCAGCAAACTCAGCATCCAACTTGTAATATTCGATTGATTATTTGCGATGTGAGAATTTTCTAAACCCGCGCACTTACACTTGCAATATTTATAATCGAAAACAACTTGCGCACGCCGATGCACTTGAAAAAAAATCTGACATAATGTAACAGAAATGCTGTAACTACCGTGGCCTTTATGCGCTTCGAGGATTTCGTTCGATTTCTCCCATTTAATTCCGCCGCGCCAGCAAACTCAGCATCCAACTTGTAATATTCGATTGATTATTTGCGATGTGAGAATTTTCTAAACCCGCGCACTTACACTTGCAATATTTATAATCGAAAACAACTTGAGCACGCCGATGTACTCGAAAGAAAATCTGACATAATGTATTTCGAGTGGCAACGTACTAATAAGATAGACTGAAATTGCGCGGCTCATTACGGTTGCATTCTGCCCGGAATTATTCTCCGAATTACACGTTGGAAATTGCTAATTTCTATGGAGTCGCGATCTGCTGTATGAATTTATGCATCGCAACATATAGTTAGGCGCTCAACAAGCTTCTCCCATGCCGCATCATCGTTACAGCAATTCCTGATCACTCCCGACACGAAACACCCATCCACCAACGATCCACTACGTTCTTCGTTTATTCAACTTAGTCAACTTTCTAATAGAAAAGCTATTTTTCACTATGTTCGACTTGTAAAATGAAGTCACTAAATATACGCGCACTGTCAGAGCAAACTTTAACGTGACCAGTTGTAAACCGTACAAAGATTCAGTCGAGACTGAAGAGTTCGTCTTTGAATGCTAATATTCTCGAAATTTTCTCCCCACCCCTTCGTAAAAGTCTACCCTTATTTTGAATTGATATTTCGTATGCCTATTAAGGAATTCACTAAATATACGCGCACTGTCAGAGCAAACTTTAACGTAACCAGTTGTAAACCGTACGAAGATTCAGTCGAGACTGAAGGGTTCGTCTTTGAATGCTAATATTCTCGAAATTTTCTCCCCACCCCTTAGGATAAGTCTACCCTTATTTTGAATAGGTATTTCCTATACCTGGGAAGCCGTTGCTTTCACCATATGCTTGGGAAAATACTATTCATTATTTTCAACCTGGTTTTATGACCCCCGCTCGAAGCAAACGCCACCTGTTTTCTATTTGTAGATTTTACTCTTACATTTTCTCCACGGTAAATGTAATGAAATTATGAAATAATCGATATATAATTATAGTAATTGAAAATACGAATCGAGTGCGCAGTAGCCGACTATAATTACTAAAAACTTCCCACAATTGAAATTAAACAGATGCATCTTGAAACTCAGACTAACAATGTATTTTTAGAAGACTGAAATGCGAGAAGGATAAAATTTGCATTATCCCACTGACGTCACACTCGGCTCCCGTGCTCGCTCTTTTACTCTAGTGATAAATTACGAGCTCGTAATTAGTAGAAGCCAGTGCCAATGAAATTCAATGATCTCACGTACAATTAACTGTCAATCATTCCCGATTGATTACTGAATCGAATGCAAATTCTAGCCGATTGAAAGACAATTCTTCCGCTTTCGTACAAGACGTACACGTGAAGTCACAGCTTCAAGGTCGAATTGTGAATGAACTACATTTTTCCACTGATTAGACTACTCGAACATCATCGAGATTAGAGCATCGTCTTCAGATTACAAGTAATCTCGAATCTCGATTAAATAACGGAACGAGCAGCGTTTCTATAAGAGAAATTCTCCAAAGAGATCTGTTCGGTCTAAACTGGCGACTGACTATTAAAAATGAAAGAAAAAATTGCGAAGGAGATAAAAGTAAAACATCGAACGGCTGAATATATCGAGTTGATGATACAAGGATAGAATGATTTGCATGCCAGTGGTAGAACAAGCTGCTACTGCGCCGCGTTTCGTTCTGCGTAATCTCGAGCTCCCAGCTTTATGAAGGGGCGTTCACGCCAACTATCGTTAGCGGGCGTGTTAATGATAGCTCGGCGATATCGCCCGCTGAGATTGGAATGCCTAATCGTTTTAGCAAAAATGGTATTCCTGAAAATACGACGGCGATATCGTAAAATTGCACTCGCACTGCTCTCGCCGCGTAACTCGAAAGTTAATTAGCATCCACGTACAAATGCATGGCTGATATAAAATCGAACTTTTCAATGAATTCTTTCAAACACTATAACACGAAAACCGCGGCTTTGATTTTAAACTATCAAAAAGCTGACTTTCATTATTGAAAACTCTTTTCTTTAATAGAATGAATTAATTTCACAGTTGGTAATTATTATCGAAAGTGTTGGTCACAGCAACGAGTCGCAGATATTATCGCGCAGAGACTCTCCAATTACTTCCTGACATTGTACAGTGATTAAATGCCGACGATTACCGAGAGCAATTAGAATGCAATTACACTTACAAAGGATGTGAGCGACCGGGACACGCTTGAGATTAGCCAGGGAAAATCACTCGTTGCCTTACGTCGCGACGCCTAGCTTACGATAAAGCGTAAAAGAAAACTATACGGGGTCATGGCAGGAAAACAAGCAATGCTGCGCAAATCGCCCGAGATTGGAGAGTACACGGGTGCAAGGACTGTAACGAGTTTATCCAACTTTAATCTCAGCCAGACTAGAATGACCAATAGTCACTGACCTCCATCTGATTCATACTCAAGCAACTTCATCACAGAGAAATCTCAAGCTTTCCTTACATTCTCGCAACTTCCAAACAACATTCTCAACACTCAAAACGATTCCATGACTGATTAAGGAAAATTTCCATATCTTGCTCAATAACGAAAAATAACTTGGCTTGGATGAAAGACGGTGGAACAACAACATGTTAAAAGGCAGTGGGTTCGCGAAGGTGGAAGGTAAAATTCCAGAGTTAGCTCATTAGTATCGGAGGAGGGTCGCGGCGGCAAAGCGCGTTCCATGCGGGGAGAACGGCCAGGTTAAACCTGTGCCCTCTTTTTCCCTCTCCCGGCTGCTCCTTCCTTCTCCGCTTGTTTGGTAGGTGAGGATGTGGTGTCAAGAGAGGAGGCTCAGGTAGAAAGGTCGTACGATCATCGGAAGAGATGAGAAACAAGTCTGATGGAGGAGAATGCAAGACATACCTGGCTGAGAACCGAGCTGCTCAGCTGGGACTTGACCAACAGGGATTTAAAGACCTCTCGCTCCACGTTGCCACTCGAAGGCGAGCAAATCTTCTCGTAGACCTCGCGGTAGAAGGCCGGTATCGAGCCTGCCGGTTCACAGTAGAAAAGCCATGTGAAAACACTTTCTCATGCCGAGCGCGTCATTAAACTCCTAGTAAAAGGACGTTGACTCAAGCCAAGGAAATCTAGCCACTTCATCGCACTGACAATTTCATCAAACACGCTCTCAACTACTTCATTGATAGAATATTACGATATATAACTGATCAAACATCAAGTTTGGCGAATAAATAATAAAAACATAATTAGATGGATGAATGAAATTTCGTACTATGTAGAAGACGGAGCGAAGTTCCTTTTCGTAATCGCAACATTAAGAGAGATAATTGACTAGTATAATTTGACTAAGGAAATAGTGAATGAAGCTCTTGACGCGACATAAGAAGGCGATGTTTTCGAAGTATTTCACAATTAGTGTGCTGGAGGAACCCGTTCCCGTTACAGGTGCAAATGGTAAGTGACAGCGGCGGCTTGTGCGGTAACAGGTCACCAGGCTGGCTAACGAGGCGCAATTATTCAAATCACGAGCGAGTTTCCCGGAGCGCGGCTCTCCCCACGTACATAGAGCTCTTTTTAAAAGGCGAGTGACAGCGTAACGGGCTCCCCTGGCACCGTTAGTGCGAACCAACTGATCAAACATCCACCAATCCACCCGGCAAGCCACAATCGAACCGGTAATCCGTCAACAGGGATTCACCATATTTCACCCACGAACTGCTAAAGCTACTAAAACAGAAACTAACTCGAAGCAAGAGCATCGTATATCAAGTGTATATGAAATATGTCTCGAGATAATGATTACAAGCTCGATCAGCTCAGCCAAGTGGATTGCGCGAGGGAGTTTCTCGATGCTCGAGCACTGCTGGATCATTTACCGAACGACAGATCGGTCGACGCCATGTTGGTTCACTCGTGGATCATCCGTGATCCTGGAGAACCGTGCTCGCGCGGCTCCTTTGAAGTTTGGAGTCCCGGCGACGATGTTACCACGACTTTCTGGCACGCGCGGCCACCGAAATCACTGGACACTCGCGTCACGAATACTGCAAGATAGAATCGTCACGATTACGTGGACTGCTTCCTTTATGGTGGGAAGTGGGAAAGTTCGGCACGACATACGCCATTGCCGTGTGGCGGACAACTGAGCTCTCGTCGGCTCGAGTACGCTCGAGAACGCTCCGGCCACGACTCCTCTTGTTTCTCCCGCCGCGATATTTGCGCCCTCCTCCGCATTGCGCAGCAAGCTCCCTCCTGGCGGGAGTCATTCAATAAACAAGCAGGTATCCCAGCCGTTTCACCCTTAAAGGATTATGGACAATGACCTGTGCCTCAAGCTTCGGTGAACTCGAACAATAGGTGGACATCTGGACAAGGATTAAGGGATGAGACGACAATCACTTGGGAAAAGTATTACGATGCACTTTTCCAACGAGGGAATGTTTCCATGGGAGGAACCATGAATACATTATAAAGATCTGAATGAAATGATGGAATTGGAGAACAATTAATGAAACAGCAACTCATAATAATTATATGTAAGATAGGATTGCTGGTATATTTATTCGGAAGATGTTTTAGTTATAGCTTTAAAATTAGAGTAAATGTATCGAAAGGTGATAGGGAATGATAAGTAGGAAATTATTGATCATCAAGATCTCCGAGAGGGAATGGTTTAGGGGGTGGCCTTTCATATTTATTCCCTCCGACTTCTTTCCTAAGCTCTTTTGATCTCTTCTTATCTATCGCGTCAATCAATCTAATCTTCTCCGCGATCTCCTGGTGGATAACCGGACGGTACTTCTTTCCTAGTCCTAAGCACTCCATGTCGTTCAAGAACTCCATCCTCTCTCGAATGCCTTGGACAACTGAAACAGAAGAAACGAGTATTAGTAAGTGTTCTGATAATGTAGAATCCCAAGCCTGAATGAAAATCTTTACGATCATCAAGAGGATCGACGTCATTGGGCAATCGTGGCTCTCTTCTTGCTCTGTGAAGAATTTTGGGTCCACGTGGTGTCTCCGGCATGTCTTTTCCGTATGCCATCATGCAGGCCAAGTGACGCTTTTGTTTCTCCTTATTTGCTGAATGAATGAATCGAGGATTTAATGAAACAATTAATTTCGCAGCAATTCTGAAAGAGATTAATTACGCAGAGGTGCCGTTCGCCGAAATTGCTCCCTCTCGTAAGCGCCGCTGCTGATAATCATATCTTGCGTCCGCTTTTTCCACACACTTGGCATAGTGACCTGCGGAAGTTGATGTTTTAATTTTTCATCGCCAGACCGATAAAGGCGTGTTAAAAATTACCTGATAATTGGAATCACGCTTATTTGGCGTGACCCCTCTCTGCCGCCTTGGCGAGGGAAGAGGCTCGCCTCTATCAACAGCTTCTTGAATGGATTTCCGTTGCATCATGCTCAGCTTCGACTCCTCCATTAATACTACGAGATTCATTCAATATCCCGAGAACAACAAAGAAGATATGATACTTAAGAATTTCTCGAAAGTTGGAAAATACAAATTCTCACTTGAGACACATTTAAAGACAATGGGACAGCTTGAAAATTATTGAAATTTACTTAAAGTATTATAAAAGTACTTGGTATCAAGTGGCAAAGTGTTGATTGCAGTATTGGTTAATTAGCAGTACTTACATTTTAACAAATTCTTTGTATCCTCGCTATACTTTGCTCTGGGTGGATTATGAAAAGCACCGGCACCCATCTCGACTCTCTGATACTTGCGCTCCATGTTGCAATCTTTTAGACGAGCAAAATTCCGAAAACTTATACCACAGTCACTTATACTGTCAGATCCAGGCGGATTTTACTAGAAAGACAATCGTGCGAATGATTACCCACGTTGCAATCGAAAGGGGGTGCTCGTCGCGTTTCTATGACTACTTTCAAGATGATTCAACGTAATCGAACTAACTTTTGGAACTCTGCGACACCAAACAGCTTAATAAGAGTGCGTGTGTACTAATTAATTATACGAATAAAAATATATTTCTGCAAACAAGCAACAGAAATTCTGAAATTCTGTTGAGACAAATTGAAACTTTTACTCGACCATACAAATACCAAATTTTTCCAAATGCGTCATTCTTGCATTTGAAATAGGAAAGTTTCAAAAGCGCAAATTTATGGGAAAGTGAAACCAGTAAGAATGACATGCAAGCTTTTTCAATTGCTCGATTACTTTGAAAATCAAATTATTCTACTAGATATATTAAGGCAAAACTGTGGAATATGGAATATCGTATAGGAAAATTTAAAGGGATTCATGTCACACTAGGAAACAAGTACAAGCAGTGTATCAATCAATGATCGATTGAGTACGAATGCACCGAGAAAGATGCGGTGGTGCTTTGACAAGTCGGTGGTGCGCATGTCGAGGAGTATATCGTGAGGGGTTGCGCTTTAACTCCCTCGGTGCGAGCAAACGCGAGTTTGCTCGCCGTTCACCCCGACTCCAGGCGAAACCATTGCGATCTCACTCGACAACATCATCAAGTGTCATTCTCTCACCCCAAATCCAATCGCTGAGCGACACCTGCACCCCACGACTCACTGACCTCTTTCACCGAAAGGAAGTTTGTCAGATGTATCGCTTTTGAGTGAGCCTAGTTGGTGAAACTTATTGATTCCCATCGCAAGCAGCGATTCAGCAACATTCACCCGGGCTACCTTCGCCGCCAGGTGAGTGACAACACGTACTCCAACCGCCCTTACTTGGAATTATGTGAGAATCAAGCAGGGGATGTTCTGTGATATAACGAATCACCTACAAGTAGGTCACCATTGTTATTAACGATCAGGTGTTACATTCCCAGTAGGTCAATGATACTAAATCTAGCACTACTTAGAAAGAAAGACTCTATAACGTTCCAAAAGATATAATTGATTTCTTGAAATGTCCCCACGAAGATTTACTTGCTTCTTGAATAAATGTCTGAGCAGGAGTGAAAGTATTTCGATCCCAAGTCTGTTTTAAATAGGAGATTCTTACCTACAGGTATACGGTGTGGGAAAGAGTAATTTGCGAGAGAGGGGTGTGTTTCTCGAGGAATTTTATTTCTAACAAGAACAGCTTGAGGCCATATCCACTTAGCAAGATGAAGGTTGGACTCTTGAAGAACTTTCTGCACTTCTTCAATCTGAACCAAGGCACAGTGTTAATCGCAATATTCCAATTGGTAAATACAGAGAATCCTCGCGATCTCTCGTTGCTTTATTATATGAAAGTATGCCGCAGCATCCCTGACAATTGAGAGGATGATCGAATGATTCGATTACAGTTCACGTCCGGCTTCAGCATGATATTCCTCGTGCTGGCATTGGCGCACGCAACGTGCATTCAGGAGATGGTTGGCAGAGATACCGAGGACGCTCTGGAGCGAGAAGCACTGGAGGATATCTCGTCGAACCATCTCAATGCGAAGAAGATGGAGCAAGCCCACCATAACGCAACTGGTCATTACAAATTTGATATATTTACGAAAAATACACGCTCTCAAAAATGACAAATCATTCCCCCTTTACGGGGCAAAAAGGCCGATTTAGTAATATGGACTGTTATGGTTTGCTAAAAGCTCTTCCTTCTTTACAGAAACATTTTACTCCATGTATTGTGGACTGCTGATTACAATTATACATTTCATCTCGACGATTCTACTTCTTTACGGTGCCCTGACGGTAATGATGCTCTTTCTGAATGGAGAAAAGCGAGAGTCTGATGGGAGCGCTCTATTGAAAGATGGCATTTTACTTTGCTAGAACAATCGCCACTTCATGGCACCCTGGATGATGGTCATGACGACGATAATATCGGCCCTGACAATTTCTCTGTTCTTGGTCGAGCAAGATTGTCCGTTCCTCGCGACGCTCGGCGGAAAGGCTGATATCTCCGAACGTACGTGATGTGATTCTTCCATAGAGCAGAATTCATATCTCGAAACACGATGAAAATCGGAACTGAATGATTCACTCTTTCTCAATTCAAATGTATATTTCTTGAAAGATTGAAGAGTTCTACTCTTTCAGGTCTCATTGTCTTTTTCCTGGTAATCACGAGCTCGTACATGTGGTTCGTCGTGTACAGTACGTACAAGAGTCTCGAGATGAAGAAGGGTCTGACTCACACTGTCCACGGTATGAAGAAAAAGCAACCTCCGCCCGCGGTGCAGACTCCGAAGGTCGTACAGACGTATGCAAATAAGCCTTTCGAGGTATAAGAGCACTGCTGAATTACGAAAGTAGCCGTGGAGTATGTTGCAGGGAGTTATCTCATTGGAAAACGGACATGTCACAGTCATATCGGGCACGTCCCCTAAGCGTGGACGCTTCTTCTGCCGCAGTGACAGTGTTTTTTTAAAGGGAATTTTAACATGAGCCTCGGCCGCGGTGGCCTCTTCTTCTCTTCGCATGCTAGGACGCGAAAATCCGAGGGAAAAAAAAAACTGTAGCTCTCGCCACTTCTGAATTAACTGCGCTGCCTTTCTCTACACTCTACACGAAGTAAGGAAGAGACAAACTTTGATAATAACGCTCTAGGCATCGGTAGATCTCATTGTTCCGGATGCGAGAGTTTCTCTCTCGCATACGAAGCTCAACAAAGTCCGCAGTACAAGAAGCTTGCTTCACTCGTTACTACACATCGTTTCCTCGCTCGCCATGGAACTCGCAGTAACTTTCATCTTCGAGCGACGCACAGTCTTATATATTCGAGAACGTTTAGAATCGTGATCTGAATTGCATATCGGTAAACACGGTGCTGCGTATTACGCCACGGATGATTTAATATTTTTTATCAGCCGCCAATCAACTGCGTACAGTGACGCTCCTTCATCCCGTACCTTTCCTTTACTTTGCGAGTACGCGCCGGTACTCTTCGTCTTGAAGACTGACTTATTAGTTGCTAGAGTCACACCGGTTTCGCGCGCGAATATTACAATCAGTTTTGAGGAAAAAGAAATCGCAAGAGAACGTGGCGCGTCTAGCACTGCACACTCAAGTCGCTCGTCGAGCGCAGCGATTAGGTATTACTCGTCGTGATATGGAACTTTTTATTTGTTCTTCAAAACCCAACTTTTGTGATATTACAATCTCGATGGCTCGTGGCTATATTCCGATATCAACTGTTGAGTGTAGCTATACTTCTTGTGTATATATATATATATATATATATAATATATATTAAATGTACTGAAATCATTAAAAATAAAGATTACAAAACTTTATAATGTTATGCTTCTACCGGCACGCGGCTGCCCGCTGCAGAGCGCAACAAGAAATCCTGTGCTCACGGTACGCGGCTCCTCATTAAATTCGAATAGGGAATGCGTACAAACATGATATACCTTCGCGATATCAAACCAGATTTACACATCTATACAACGAATGCGTAAAAAGGGACACATGGCTCGAGCGAGATGTGTACATGCATGACCAAACACTGATCGAAATGTTTCTTGGCGATCACTGTGCAAAACCACAGTGTTTGCGATGTGAAAAGCGTAAGAAACTGTGTCACACCGCCACGCAAGATAAAGCCGCGCAAACTTTAAGTATACGCATTGTTTGCAACATTTAGGAAGTTGTCCTAGAAATAGGCACCCACGCGGTAGGCCCACGTAACAAGTCGATAACAACAGCCCTCTTTAGTGTTCCCTGTAGTTCCTCCATTACAACGTAAATATTGAACATCCGCGCACAGTGCACATGTCACCAACAATTTATAGTACTCTCCTGCTTGGTCCTCTACAGTGTGACCCGACGAACTTGGCATCTCCCTTTCCGCATGAATCGCGAGCATTCACACTGTACCAAATACCAGACCCATCTTGCTCAACTAACACGCATCCATTCTCCACTAGTAACCGAGAGGCGAAACGAAAGAGATCACAAAACGTACAGGTCCAGTCGGAATTTCGAAGGACTAGGAGTTCACCTCCGTCTCACCCTCCAGTCACATTTTGTCGTCGGTCAGCTCGAGGAATTGTGCATAAAAGTCTCTCGTGCATTCGCCCTTGTTATTAAACACGAACTTGTAGTAACTACCATCCGCGCATATTACTGCAAAATACAAAAAGTCATTGATAGAAAAAGTAATAAGAGATTATTATATAGCGCTCTATTTATCGAACCATTCTACCAACCTATAATACTATTATTATCAGTCCCGAAGGCACACATGCACTGTGGCCCGCCGGGCACTTGAAACTTGCAGAAGCTCCAGCTCGAACTGAAGTACTTTGGCAGGAAGGAGGCAGAAGCTAAACTAGATTGACGGTTTAGTTTCTGATCCTCGACTGCAAATACATGTACCGTGCCGTGGTCGCTAGCCACACATAGCCATGTCGAGTCGTGATTGAAGTTTATGCTGTAAAAATCAATCTTGTATTTAGTTAACTTGACTGGAAACGCTCGGTGATTATACGTTTTACGTTTGTTAACATTACCAATAAATATTTGCGTGATTCGCTCCTCTTCTCAATTCGTTTATCATATTTCCGCTCTGGGTATCGAACACTCGTATGAGCGTACCTTTCTCCGAGGCAGTCGCTAGCCTAGTGCCTTGCAGATTTAAAGCTATGCAAGACAGGGGTGTCTCGTGCGCTTCGATATTCAGGGGCTGCTTCTCAGTATTGGCCAAGTCAATTACTGGAAGAAAAATAGGCGAGTGTAAGTGGAAAAAGATCGTAAATACGAAAACCAACGACCTAAAGCATGTGTTACCTTGTACATGTCCATTCTTTCTTCCAGGAAAGGCAAGCAAGGAATTACTACTATTTGGGCATAAGACACACAATCCTCTAGGATTAGGATTGGTTTCAAAGACATGTAGCTGTTGCGGATTCTGTGTAAATGTGTACACTTTAATGACCCCTTCCAAGATCACTACTATCCTATCTCTCCTAAGTTTAACTCCTTTCACAGGTGCATTGAACTCCAATGTAATTGCTGGTAACTTTTTTAAGTCATCCCAAATCATGACTGGAAATATTATATATTTTTACAATGTATCTTAAGTGTAATGATACACCACTATCTAGTCAGATAATTACCCTTGTTTGTTGCATACATTGGCTTGGTTCCACCTCCAACCAGAGCCAAATAATTACACCTAAACAGCATCTCCACATAGGCAAAGCCACCATCGCTAAAATGCCTTGCTTTTTCCTTCAAAGGATCACAATTGTACACCCGGAAGCCATTATCCATTCCACAGACAAAGCATCCTGTGGGTATAAAGATCATTTAAGCCCTCATGATATTCTTATCAGCTGTGTGTGCATGCAACCGACACATTCACTCCTACCCCTCGCAATCACAACTGCTCGTTTGGAGCAATTGCATTCCTCATTCTTGTTGCACGCAAAAAACCGTGATGCAAAGATCGAGAAGAATAAAAACAACGCGAGCGATACTTCTGTGATAAAGCAAAAGACACTGGATAAATAGCATTATCAACAGAACTTTATTCGAGACTGACATATCACACCATATTCTATATCAGAGTCGTACAAGAAAGTACTGCAACGTTTCGATATAATTCCACCAGAAAACGCGCATAATTTTGTAAGAACAATTGGTAGTCGGCGCATGTTTTATTCAACGATGCATTCCAATTCTACGATTCCGTAATCAGAAATTCCAAGGCTCGATAAAGCTAAACGAAATTCCTAACACGAAGCGTGTAATAATCGTGCGATTAAATGCACCATAAAATGAGAGAAACCTAGTCATCGAAGAAAAACATTGATAGATGAAGGAGGTTAGCCGAATCATAATAAAATAGCGTCCCTCGTTCCGGAAGCATCTTGCATTACAGGTGTGCAAGTACTGTAAGTGCAATGTTCGCCTTCGCGGAGATTATTAAGTGAGCTCGGCTAGAGGAATTCTTAAAGAGTGGCATCGAGCGGATGAGGGGAATTGCGATCGCAAGGTTAGAAGTGGAGAACGAGAGAAGAATTTGACAGGGCATGCCTGTACTGTCAAGTGTGTGTGTGGCACACTCGTCACACATACCCTGGTCCTGATTGAACCCAGCGTAGAGGAGGCCGTTCCCATGCGAATTTCCTGCGCTCAAGTTCATCGTCAAATACTGGCCCGTTGGTCGCACATTCGCTCGCACTGCATTCGGCCGTACGCTCGGCCAATTCAATCACATTTCGCCGGCAACCAGGCAAAGACTCCTTATGCGATTGCGATGCACCGCCACCATCATTAAATGACCGCACGCAAGCGCCTTTACTCGCGGACTAAATCAGCTGATGCGTGAACCGGACCGACTGGCTGCCTACCACTTGGAAAGACTATATACTGTGCCGGCAATCGAGGAAAAGAAGCAACAAGCAACGTGTGCTGCTTCCACTAAGCATCGCAGAATGTCGACTGTACTTTGGATTTTCTGCCATTTATAACATCCTGACAATTTCTCTAAAATTCTGCGTCGACTCCGACTGTAAATTTAGGTTATAGTCATCCGGAATGACTCGCGCGAGTCAGTACCTTTCATTCGTTCGATTCTTCCACACATCGGGCAATTTGTGTGGCAAGGTTCCAACGAATCTAAAGAACAAGAGCCACAGTTCGCAATTGTGGCTCACTCGCCAGTTAAAGGATCCCTACGTCGAGCTAGCCAAGATACAGAACTATAGATGCAGAAGTGCGTTCAAACTATTGGAAGTGAACGAGCGATTCAAGATCCTGTCGCCTGGACAGATTGTCATAGACTGTGGTGCGGCACCAGGTAGTTGGACACAAGTGGCAGTGAAGAGCACAAACTCCAGTGGCAAATGGGAGGGACAAAAGGGCTCTGTCTATGCGATAGACCTGCAACCCATTTATCCCATTGAAGGTGCAGAAGTATTAGGAGGCATGGATTTCACTACACAGAAGGCACAAGAAGATCTAATGAAGCTATTGAATTTCCAAAAGGCAGATGTGGTTCTATCAGACATGGCTCCAAATGCATCAGGCATCAGATCAGCTGATCATGATAATATAATGAAACTAGCTTACGCCGCATTAAAGTTTGCCCTACATGTTTCAAAACCCGGGGGAACCTTCCTTGTGAAGGTATGGGATGGAGGAAGATCTCAGCAGTTTGAGAAAGACTTACAAACATTTTACAAATCTGTAAAGATTGTCAGGCCAGATGCCACAAGAAGCGACTCTACTGAAAAGTTCTTTTTAGCAAGGCAGTTTAAGGGACTGAAGACTTCTTAGTACAAAGTCATTGTTAGTTTGCTGCTAAATGTACAGTTACAATTAAGCCTAGATCGTTGTAAGGGATGTAAATAATAAGAAGGCACGATGTTGTTTGGTGTAATGTCAGCATTGTACATTCTTTCATTTATATAACATCTCTCAGATCCTCCCGATCCATCATCAAATCACGACGACTGTTTTACACGACACAAAAACGGGTGCAATATACATCGAATATATTTAGCTATAAATAATACAATAATAATAATATTTTAATACAGTTACAATTAATACACATGGAAACACGCTCGGTGGACGCTTGCTCCGTTATTATTTCTTATTATGCTGCTGCTATATACAATCCGCCCTTAATAAAATTAATATGTACACGAATCAACATTCAATATATACCAGAGAGTGAGAGAGTGAGTGACGGAGAACGTTACATATCACACCAAAACGCATGTACGTAAATCAGCAGTATTACTGGCCGCGACATTATCGGATCGTCCAATTATTCCCCCCCACCCGAGAATTTTTCGTAGGATGTACGTGATAACACCACGTATTCAGAAAATGTAAAACCCCCCAGAAAAGACCCTCCCAATGTCTGGTGCATAACTCAACGAATCTGTTCGCGACGAACGCAAACGAAAAGGATTGCAACGATGGCCGTTTGGCTTGTGGAGCACTGGATATGCGAACACAACTTGTTCTCCGGCTCCCATGGATTGACTAAATCGCACATCGAAAACATTCACCCTATTGCAAAGAGATACGCACTCCAGTTATACGATGTTGGAGCAAGCTCCGACTCAACTGTCTGAAGAACAGCCAAAGGCATTGCAAGACGGGAGAAAGCGTGGTAAAAATGATGTTCAATCCTGAGGAAACGAACGGAGAGAATTCTGGTTTGACGAGAGAAAGGGAAAACGATGAAAGTATAATACGAGAACCAGCGGCCGATTTGCAATTGCCTTTGGTGCACCGTACAAATCGTTGTAAAGATTGCCCATGCAAGATCGAGGTCCTAGAGCACCCCTTACCCATCGCAGCACTACTATAGTGCTCTGGGTTCGACATCACTATAACTAGAACTCTATAAAGCAATACCGCTAAAGTCAGTCTGATTCGATGCCTCGACGATTCGAGTAGAGCACGACTACACTCAACTCGAAACTCTGCTCCAGCGAATCCGGGGAGCATACTTTCTGGCAGATATAAGCTCGCCAAACTTTCTTATTATGCGGAAGAGTTGGTCGTTACGTGTCCCCATCTGGCTCCGATCACTGATACGATATCGATCGGGGCCCAGTGAGAAGATAATGTGCGCGAAGTCATTTATCAATAGGCACGACTTTTCAAGGATTACGTATTCGGCAGTAGTCTCCTAAATTCCTCGCATTCCGTGACTCAGTTTGAAAGGCGTGCTGCTTCTCAAGTGATTATGCTTTCTCGTTGTCAATTCACAGGTGATTTGGTATCGACGTACACATGCATAGCTGTGAGATCCTGTCCATGTGATGGTGCGGTCTTCCCATAGACGTGACAAATCTATCATAGTACTAGGAAGACGCCGTTACTTTATTCCACGGCGTCCAATTATGCTAGGGATGATTGAAATCGCTTCAAGTACATTCGATCCGTCGAATAACAATGACTACCCAAAGGCCAATTGACTAATTCGTCGATTTCGACATCGGTGCCGGAGCACTCGTCTAGAAAGCCTCATTACAGTCTTCACTTCGTTGTTAGTCGAATTTTAATCTACAAATTGCGCAAGCCTCCTCGACAGCCTCGCATACCCCGACTCTCTCACTTTCTCCGCCCCAAGTGAACTGCTGTCTAATTTCTTTCAACTCTCTTATCGAGGCGCGCGGCTATCGAGGAGGCAGTGCTCTGTGTAATCTCGAACACATTCCTGAGAGAATGGCATCGTTAAATTGTAGCGATTGCAAGCCTCGAGACGAGGAAGTAGCAAAGTAAAAAGTTAGGCCTCTTAGGTTTCCGCCAGCCAGAAGACTCGTCCTGCTCTACCGAAGGAGATCACAAGCTCCCATAGTTGAATGTACAAATACTTGGAAGACGCAATCAGTACTAATCATACTGCCTGTTACTCCACAGACACATCTGTTCCTCGGAATCGTCGTATCCTCTCACGATAATAGCCCAGTTTCGCGCAATCGACCTCCCAAAACAGATGTCTCTCTCCGATGTGTGATTCTCTTAAATGGGAAGAATCGATTGGGCATCGACTCAATTTTCTATCCGGTACTCTTTCTCTCGGTCATCGATTCTCGCAAGTCGTCCCAACTTTAACTAGTAAAATTGGCCTTGCGATGGAGTGCGAGGCGGCAAAGTACCCTACGACACATCGATCACCGCTCGATGATCTCGTGTCCTCTTCAATCGAGGCGTAAGTACGTGCTTCAAGCGGAGAGCGTCATTCAGCCCGGACGAGCCTTCCCTCGAGGCGTCCGTTGGCCGAATGCTCCGGCGTTCACGGGGACTGAGAAAGAAGTTCATGACTCCCGATTGATTTGGCACAGTTCCACAGTCACCAGACGCGGTTCCCGCCGTGCGGCGTCAGGCGCCAAGAGATAGAGGAGCGCGCGCGCGCGCGCGGGGGAAGAACGTCAAGTTCCCTTCTGGCGATTCTCCCATTATCCGCCGATGAGTGTCCTTAATTTCTGCGCGAACGACATGTTGAGATCCGGTGGCGAGGCGTCCTTGTAAAAGTGTGTCCTCCGAGCACTGGACGACTGGGGCGGCGGCGGTGGCGGCGGCGGCGCTTGCAGGAATTTGCTATTGGGATACCGTTGACCTCCGTGCGCGTCGGCGGCGCGCGGACCTTGCCCGGACGAGGACAGACTCGGGTCCACCATGAGGGGCATGTGCGTCCAGAAATGCAGGAATACCGGAGGATGCTTTTGCCTCGGACTCGAAGCCGTCGTGTGCACCTGCTGGGCGGAAATCTGTTGGCGATCCGATCGCCAACTAGGCATAAACAGGTACGAAGGCTTCTGGTGGATGTGCACGCTGCTCTTTGTCCCGGAGTGCAAGCCTTCGTCCAATCTGTATGGGACTCTCTCCTTGTAGTCCTGATTGTGGATGCTGTTTGCCTCCTCGGAGTACAGCCTCATCGACTGCCTCACGTAACTCGGGAAATCCGGGTAACCCTGAGTCGGCCTCAACTCCGAGGCCAGAGATTTTAAAATACCGTCTGGACTCTCAGCGACTGAACCGCCGCCGCCGCCGCCGCCTTTGTGCGATTCGACAGCCTCCAGCACTGGATCTTTGTTAATCGAGTACTGGGTATCGATAGTGTGTATCTCGGTGATGGGATCTTCCTGTCGGAATTGGCTGTGGGAAACCGGGTCGTAGAGAAGCGTTTCGGAGGAGGAAGGTGCAGCTTCCATCTCGTCGCTTTTCTCCCCGGAGGATTGCATCTCCGCCTTCTGTCCCGCTCGCTTCCTCCCGCGCAATCCGCTCGACGCTGTCCCGTGGACGTCTTGAGGCGAGAAGACCACTTCCGGCTGGCGAATCCTCTCTTTTCCCGAGTCAGACTCTTCTTTGTGACGCTTCTCGGTGACAAGCGTCGCGGCGCTGCTCCTTTCCGGCGACTTTCGGTTATTCTTGGGCCTTTCAGTATTTACGTCGAGCAGAGTCGTCTCCTGAATGACGTCGCCATTAATACTGACTTCGCTCGAGATCTTCGTGTCAGGCTCGTCCTTCTCGTCGCTCGGCGTCAGCAGGCTCGACTCGTTAAAGCGGAGCAAGCTTTCGCTCAGAGTCTCCACCTTTGCGGTTTCATTCTTACTCGTCTCGTTTGATCTCTGGACCTGTTGACGCTGCTTCTCCAAATGAAATCGCTCGAGGCTCTTCACTGGAATCGTCATGCCCGCTTCACTGTGCTTCAAGATTTCGTCGCCGTCCGCTTCGCCGGATTCCTCGTAGAGAGGATGATCGGTGCTGTCCAGGTACTCGTCGTCCTCTTCTTCCTCCTCCTCCTCATCGTCATACAGGGCCTCTGTATCTTGAGGATTATGAGCAGTCTCCTCTTCCAAGCCACCCTCGTCTTGCGTCTGATTCTCCAGTTTATCTACCACCAGCAGTGGTACTTCCGATAGCTTCTTCAAGGGTGGCATCATCGATTGCGGCACGCTCACACTGATCAATTCCTTATCGCTCATATTGCCAGTTACGTTCGACATATGAATGATTACTGGGCCCGAGATCTTCTTATCAGCCAACTGGACGTTGGCGAGATCCTCCGCGTCAGACGGCTGCGCTTTAAACGGCAGCTTTGTCGGCGACAACAAAAGCACCAATTTCGGCGAGTCGTCAGTAGAATTCATCAAGTCGGCGGCGCTCTCGGAGAACTCTTGGTCGCCGATGACATCCAAGTTTTTAATACTCGAAGCATTGAAGATGCTCTTGAGGGCGATCGGTATCTTGTAATCGACCACTCCGGAGAAGTCGGTCTTATTGGCTTCGTCGACGAACTCGGCTACAGGAACCACAGCGTCAGTCCTCGTCGGACTATTCTGATCACTCGCACCAGGAGGAGAGGCACTGGTATTCCCAAGAAAAAACAAGCTCTCGCCTTCCTGCGAGGCGGCGGCGGTGTCGTTCTTCACCTCGTAAACCGTAACAACGGCTTCTTGCGGCTCCTTCTTCTCCTGCGAGTGGGTTCCACCTTGCGGTGGTACAACCACAGGCACCTCCAGCGACTCCCTCGGCTCCTCGTGATCGAGCTTCGCCGTCGCCTGCGTCTCCGTGTTCGAGAGCAATGGTATATTCAACTGGAGAGGACCGCTCGGTTCTTTCGGATCCTTGCTCGCACTGGAGAATCCTGCGAGAGGACCGTTCTCCGCGAACTTCACGTTCAAGCGTTGCAGGAGGAAACTAGTGTGCGCCTTCTCGTCGATGTTGAAGTTACGAACACACCTGCCCATCTTGTCAGCTTGATAACCATCGGGACAAGCTGTTAACGCTGGTGCGATGAAGACGCTCTTCGGAGTGATCCTGCGAAGAAGACTGGCGGAATCCAGGCTTGGATGACTTCCCGATTGAGTGTCGAGCAGCAGCCAAGCTTGCCAGGCTAATTCACTTGGTGAACCAATCTCCTGGGACTTCCTCGTCCTGGACCTGCCGGCCAACGAAATCGCAGGACCATCCGAATCTTTCATTCTTCCTGTTGGCGTTAATTCGCCCTGGTTTACGAGTCCGAGAAACATCATGCAAATGAAGAGCATCCTCCAGCGAGAGTGCCTTCGTCGCTGGCTCGTCAGGATCGTCGTCATCCTCCTGCTGGTGGTTGCTTGAGGGATTCGCTCGAGGTATCGTCGGGAGTCTCGTCTGTTGCCTACTCGTCACCTTCCTCGCGAGCCTCGGCACATTGGAATCGTCTGGAAACAGAAAGCGAGGACACCAACATCAGTGGACCACTCGTCTCTTTCTCTCTTTCTCCCGCAAGAGAAGAGTGCGCATTTCAAACACATCATAATAGCTCGGCAAACTGATACGCTCGACAGGCATATTAGTCTCGAGGAGTGTACAGGCTTTCACTCAGGATTCCCGCCCCTCTCGACATTAGCCTAATTTCGGACGTTAATAGGCGCCACTTGTGGCAGACACCACGTGTCTCCACACACACACGCCGTCACCCGTATGCGTCCCTTAAATGTCCCTTCTTTTATTTTTATCGAAGCTCTTAATTATATATATTTCACTCGAATAATATTAAATAGTTCTAGTTTGTACTTTATAGTTTATATTCAAACACTGAGAGATGCTCTTTGAGTTTGAATGATGTATAATAATTAATCGTGGTCGCCCATCATTAATTCTAGCTTTCATCGCATCGTTCGTATCCGGTTTCCCACTCATTCTACTTTCATAAGTCCTCGACAAAGTCTAATCGATTAATTGCAACGAATCAATTGCTTTTCGGAATCCGAGTCGAGCGACGACGAGAGGCCAATGCGAGAATCGCACTTGTTTGCGCAGCTCGAATGGAGACACGCCAGGTTTAAAAGCCGCTGGCTGTCCTCGCGCGTCTACATGCATGCACACGCGCAAAACACGCCTCTCCCGACACGCGCGCGTAAGGAGTGCACGTAGCCGCCGTGGCGAGGAAAAGTGAATGCACGTCGATCCGTTTTTACCGTTAGCCAGCCGCGCCACGATTATGTCTGCTTGGTGAATAAGGCGTGCATCGGCCGCCGAGATATCCGACTCTCTTCACAAGAGAGCGTGAGCGCGCGCGCCGCCGCCGCCGCCGGTTTGTCGCGAGGAAACCGGTGAAAAATGTGTACCGCGGCTCCCGCTGCGAAGAAGCCCACAAACCTATGTCTGCCTCGGACTCTCCAAGTATATATTTAACGATAATTAATCATTGACCCGCCAAGGTATTCGCATCGTGCCGTGTCGCTCTGATAAAGTATGTCGCTTTTCATTTTAACGTCGTTCACCCATCATCGGTCTTACTTAGTAAAACTAAGTAAAGTCAGGAAAATCATTCATCCAAATTGTCTTTATTTGCATTATTTGTAATGAAATAAATTGTGTGCGAGCAGAATTTGAAAGCTCTCTTATTGTATTGAATTCTAAACTGTTATTGTATTGGATGTGTTAAATTGGGAAATTTAATACATTCAGTGACCCAATAAAGGAAACACTTTTCCTCCTTGGAATAAATTCTAAATTGTTATTGCATTGTATGTATTAAATTGGGAAATTTAAGAAATTCAATGACCCGATAAAGGGAATACTTTCCCACGAAATCCACTTGCAACGAACTCTACAATGACGTGTTAATAATAAAGATAATAAAGTAAATCCTGAACAATGGGCGAACAAGTAAGAGCGTTGATGTCGCTGCCCATAAGGAGCCAGGATAAAACAACATACTCAAAAGGAGTACATACATCCGTAACTAATGATTTTTGGCAGGAGTATATTGCAACCGGCTACTTTCGCACGAGTACGCTTTTAACCAGGTCTTTATGGATAAGAAAGCGAGTTTATAGGCATTCGAGAAGAGTGAAGTTCCAGCTCTTTGTTCGAGTCTCTCTACCAATAAGGGAAGCGGGCAGGTTTCATTGGGATAAAAGCTGCGCCCGATCTTTACTTTCATTGCCTGAACTTTATTGGCCTTTAATGACCTTCCTCCTGGTTATTTCATCGACATGGAGAAACCCCGTGAGCGCGCGCGCGCGAGTGTCGAGCTCGATTTCCTTGATCTTTACACGCTTTACGACAATGTCACGCGGCGCTTGTGGCTCCCTCGCGGCCCTTAAGCCGTCGTCATACGTTCGCGCTTATTGGAATACGAAAAAGAGGAGTACAAGAGCAAGTGCAACGATTCTGGTTAAGTGACCCGAATAATTGTACGTTGGCACGCGCATTCCGTCCTTTCTAAATCACCGGAATGATGGAATGCGCGGCTGGACAGAAACTGCCCTGAGAGTGGCAAAGGTCGCAGCACACAGTTTCTGCGCAACTAGGTGGCCGGCCGGCCGTTTCCTCTTCTTCCTCGATGCAAAAAAACATTCCCCACTAAGTTTCAGTCCCGGAAAACGTCGGGAAGTATGAAAAACATAGGGACAACCGTTGAATTCAAATATTCAAGATCGGTTTTCCACGTGTTTTAGGTACAATTCCGGCATTTCCCCCACAAGTGTCATGTTTTTTTTCCGTTTTGAGACACGAGCAATCGAAAAATCAAGCGTTCGTTGCGGTCCCAGAACCTTCGAAAAATCGAAAATTTTTGAAGGGGTATGCCTTAAAAAATTTGCGAAAAAATGAATTTTGAGCTAGGGCTCTGGAATTTTTACCACTTCTTTCTCGATGCAAAAAAACACTTTCTACAAAATTTCAGCCCCGGGAAAGGTCGGGAAGATAAAAAAACATGGCAATAACCATGAAAATGAAATATTCAAGATCGGTTTTCCATGTGTTTTAGATCGAAATCCGGCATTTCCCCCACAACATTTATGTTTTTTATCCGTTTTGAGACACGGGCAATCGAAAAATCAAGCGTTGGTCCCGGTCCCAGAACCTTCGAAAAATCGAAAATTTTTGAAGGGGTATGCCTTAAAAAATTTGCGAAAAAATGAATTTTGAGCTAGGGCTCTGGAATTTTTACCACTTCTTTCTCGATGCAAAAAAACACTTTCTACAAAATTTCAGCCCCGGAAAAGGTCGGGAAGTATAAAAAATATGGGCAAAACCATTGAAATCAAATATTCAGGACCGGTTTTCCAAGTGTTTTGGGTACAATTCCGGCATTTCTCCCACTGGTTTCACGTTTTCGATCTGTTTTGACATTCGCACAATCGATTTATCAAGCATTGGTCAAATTGCGAGAAGTTTCTGCGCAACCAGGTGGCCGGCCGGTCGTTTCCCTGCCACTGCTGCCAGGGAAGAAAGAGGCGAGTGTATATCTCGAAGGTGAAACATCGATAATCGTTATCGCGGTAGCACGAGCTGTGCGCGCGCGCCAATCCAACGAAAGGAGAATCGGCCGGCGCTGTGATTTACACCCGAGTTAAGTACCTACGTGCCTTGCAATCACCTCGCCGAGATACATCTACAGACTGATTCAGCTCTCTTTCAGTCACAAGTCTACAGGCTCCTGCATTTCCCGTCGATATCCGTATTATAGAATTTAGTACGAATATTAAAAATGCGAGGACTGGCAATTATTTAATTGTCTATGAATTGTAAAGTAAGAACGTTAATATCGAACTGTATTCTTAGTCCTTTGAAAACTTTGTAATTACTCTTGAAATACTCTATGCAAGTAATAAATATTGCATTTCCCATCGAATCAACCATACTCGTATTATATAATTTAGTACAAGTATTAAAAATGCGTGGACTGGCAATTATTTAATTGTCTACGAATTGTAAAGTAAGAATATCGAACTCTATTCTTAGTCCTTTGCAAACTTTGTAATTACTCTTGAAATACTCTACGCAAGTGAACAAGTATTGCCATAATTTATGTCTTATAATTCTTCTGGATTATAATTCAAACCTCTTCAAACTAATAATTTTACTATATTATTTATATAATATTTAAGTAGCCCGACAAAAACTGGAATACGACTGAAAGGCAAGTGAATCAGCCTGTACAAGCTTCGCCAGGCAGACTCTCTCACTTTCCTCCTCTTGGTTGGCGTACAAGCCGTTTATCTCGGAGCTGGCGTGTACGAGCCACGTAGTGCGCGCGTCTCTATTAACCACGGTTAAAGGGCTAAGTGCGCCTTAATGATCGAGAATCCTCGCCGAGTTCACTGGCTACGGTATTCAGCGGTGATTAATGGCACTCGCGGCAACAGTGCGAGCTCCTTCCGATAATTGACGCTATTTGTAATTGTATCTAAGGTGGCGCGGAGCAAGCTTGTAGGAACACAGGCTCGAATCTCTCGAATGAGTACGCGCGCGTAATTAAAGTGGCTCCGGTAAACTCGATAAGTTTAATATGTGAGCTATGCTGGCCGCTGCCTGTTACATCCTTGATACAATCGGCATGATTAACACCAGGAGTGGCTCACACTCCGATAATTAACAGTATTTGTAACGAGCTGTCCCAGCCGGTTTTACCCGCCGCCCTGACATATATCCCGCTCGCGCGTTAATAATCATTTGATTTAAGGAATAATAGATTATAGCAATTATGCTCGCTGGAAAAATCTTGCCACTATGTATGACTCTCGAGGATACTCGTTGCGAGTAATAAACATTGCAATAATTTATGAGCTGTGCTTTGAAATCGTATTAAAATCTATTGGGTTCTTTTTCAGTTTGTCGCGCGCACACAAACACTGCCTTTTATATTACCAGCAAAGATTACACTCGAACTTTGGATCAAGCTCTTTCCCCGCTTATCCTTGAATCAACATTGAATCAATACGTAATTCCCTCGAACCCTTGATAGCCTTGCGAGCAAACTTGACATTATCCTGGAAGAATCGCTTGCCAAGAGGACTAAAGAGAAATCAAGCGTCAGAGATAACTCAGTCTCATTTATCGAGAGTGATTTGGCCACCAGCTGGCGAGTGATACTAGAATCCAAACAGATTCAGTGGACCAGCGGAGCAGCAGGGGGCAGAATCACCAATAAATCTAGCCAGCAGTCGCGAGTTTCCCTGGCGGAGGACTAGACTCGAAATAAATAGGAATTGCAGTGAGAAGAGGAGAGGAGAGCGGACTAAACACGTAGCAAGATATTAGTCAAGTAAAAGCTGAGCGCGGACTTTTCAAAAGTTCAAGTTAGAGGCGCTGACGGAAACGGTTGAAATAAAAGCGAGCAAGAGAGAAAGATATGCGGGGTGTTTAGCGATCTGAGGGAGAAAGGGCCAGGAAAGACTGGAGGAAACATATTAGTCGAAAGGAGCGTTGCTGTTTCAAAGACGAGTCGAAGATCAGGGTGTCGATGGAAACAGCTCGACAGAGAGAGAAAAGGAGAGAAAGGGAGAAACGTGTGGCTTGGAAGAGGATTGCGAGCGCGAAAGGGGCGTCTTTGATAGCGAAGGATCTTCGCGACCGAGCGGAGCCGTGGAAAGGCGAGCCGCTATAAATAAAGGAACACAACTCAGGCAGAATGTACATGTTCGCCTGTGCGCGCGCGCACAGACTCACACACGCCCGCACACATGGCTAGTATGAGTATAATAACATCGGGCGATTCTCAGCGGGAGAATGAGTGCGGCGCGACTACTTTTCCTCCAAATGAATCTTCCAGCCACTCCTTGGCGCCATCCAGTACACGCCACGTGCTTTACAGCCTCCTCCGAGCCACTCAAGCGCCCTTGATTTCTTACCACTTAATATCGAGCTTATTACCAGTCAATCGCCCTTTCGCTCCGATTAAAGTATCGAAGAAAATCGAAAATTTCGAGTAATGTGAAACTCTTTGTTTAATTTGTATTCTAATATGAAATGGATAGATTTTTAAATAGAACTCTTATAGAAATGTGGAAGTAAGCAACACGGTTTTAGCTAAAATAAATTTGACAAGCAACGTTATTCTTTATATTAACGAAGAGAAGAAATTATCCTTTAAAGATTTGCAGGTGTTAGATCTTTTTGTATAAGACAGTATTTATAAAAGTATTAAATCGGTGGAACTATTATTGAAATCTGTCGCGATATCGAGAAAGATTAGCTAATCCAAAGTCACTGCGCTTTAATCGAAAGCGCACTTTGGCAAGCCAGTCTTTCAGGAGCTCGTACAGGAAACACGCCGTGTATTTGTCTTACGTCTGTTCTCGCAATAGATGGCACTAACATTTACATCCCTCGGCCAACAGAGTGCTCTAATTATCTTGGAACAACACGCGGGCGCAACTTCACCAGACGCGAGCGAGAAATCTGTTTTTTTCTTTTTTCTTTCGAAAAGTTCGCGGAATATCCCGAAATCGCAGCGAGCTAGCGGTGATTCCAAAGAGTTTTCCCGGAAATCGGACCACCGCGTCTTCGAATGCTGCGGCAAGATTCTATCTCGAGTGGAAAGTTCACTGTGCTTAGTTTCAAGTCGCGAAAAATACGAATTTTAAATTTGCATTAAACAAGTAGTTGGATAAAAATGAATATTTATTTAACGTAACTATTATTGAAGAGAAACTATCTTTGTCTAGTTAACTAAATGAAATCATATCAAATAACTAAAAAGATAAATTCATCCAAGAATAAATTTACTGACTCACTTGACCGTATTAACGCGCAAAGCTTCGCAATACCCGAAAGACAATTACCATAAAGAAACCCTGACTAATAAATTGTACTAAACCAAATAAAAAAAATCCTGCTATATTTTATATAAAAAAAAATCAACAAGACAGCGTTACACGAATAAGATCCGACAAAAGCTGAATTTACCGACTGAAACTGACCGAATTAAGTCACAGAACTTGATTGGCGAAGGGGAATGACTGTAAAGAGTCCCTGAGTCGTTCAAAAGAGACATAGAGAGACCGAGAGAGAGCACTCGGTACTGGATATTATTAAGAGTGATCTTACTGGCCTCAGACAAATTCCTATCGGCTGCACGCGAGAGAGAACTGTGTGCGGCTAGAGAGGCACGCGTAGAAGGCACTCACACTCGCTAGAACGTGAGAGTAGAAGCCTTTCGAAACGACGACCACGAGCTGCTAGGACGGCTCTAAGCACATTCCGCTGGATTGTGATCGTTTCTCGGCTGATTAGTAAACCAGCTTCTCCTGGTTTCCTCGGCCAGGCTCGCCCCGATCGCTCTCCTACTCTACCAGCAATCCGTTCTACTGCTACTGACAGCAGATATTTAGCCCTCCCCTCTCTGCCTCTTGCTACATCGTACGAGATTTTCTACCTTCTACTTCCAATCCCCATTATTTCAGGCCAAAGCCTTCTATCTCTCCTTCTCTCATTTTTAAGGAGTATTGCACTTGAAACGCGGGGCGGTGCGGAGCTTCCTTTTAATTTCAGTAGAATGTGTTACTGACAGCAGACGCGTTCAGCCCTCTCCCCAGTTATTACGCTGAAGATTTTCTAGTTTCTACTTGGAATTCGTATAATTGCCAAGGCAAAAGTTGCAGAGTCTTTTCTGAGAAGAGTTGTTGCAAGTGAAAAGTTGTAGTAATTTTTAATTGAGGGTGTTTGTAATGGTGATTGTTGTTGAGTAAGAAAGGTTAATCGATCGAGAGAAGAACACCCTTGATATTAGCGTGTAGGATTGTCATTGACACTCAAAGTCCCGTACGGAGTGAGTGGAACGGGACTCAGTGCACAGGTGATAAGTCTGATCAATGACAATCCATTACAGACTCTCTCATCAGGCAAATGAAGATGGAGAATGGTGCCAGTGACGGGCAGACCGAGTCACCTTCGACTCGCGATATCAATGATCTAAGATCGGCTATCGTACACTGAATGCCACTAAGGGCGAATGAAAAGGCCGTGCATGGCATTGCCAGTGACATGTAAAAATGAGCGACGAGAGGCATACCGAATGTGCAAAGCCACTGAGAGAGAGAGAGAGTGATTGGCAGTGTGAGCTTGTCGAAGGATTAATTGGGATATAATTAACGAAGAGATGTCATCACAACAACGACGCTCCTCTCCAGGCATTTCACCGGCGAGACTTTTTTCTCTCGCCGACTGCCGCATCGCGACCTTGCCACGCTACCTGTAATTGCATGGCGTAACAGCATTAAAAGATGAAGTATCGCGAGTGATTCAGCCACGGGACTTCGCAGTCTTTCTTTAAAGAGTACGCGCTCAAGGTGTAATTGCCAAAGGACATTAAGTCGACTCGATTACTAGCCAACTTGACCAAATCTGCCTGGAGGGCAAACACTTTTTGCCAGTATTCCCGGATTATCGTGAAAAATCACTCGGACCATCTAATTGCGGAGAAGACCTTCGAGAATCTTTCAAGACCTTCGATCGTACAGCGCGCGCTCGATTCTATTCTTCCGACTTTCGCCCGACTTGCTACCTCCATCATCTTTCCGTCCATCAGTTATTATTTCTAGAGACTCTCAAAGAATTCATCTACAAAATTCGCCAACTTCCACGCAATGCAAAATATACTACTTTAATTACGAAATAACTATTAACTCCATCGATATATTAAATTCTAATTCAGCATTCAAAACGACACTTAAATATCCCTTTTCATACAATCATACACACTCGCATTTACCAACCATAAAACCACCAAATTCTCATAGAATAATCATCGAGCGACACCACGGCTTATCACACGACAATTTCAATATCCTGTCCAATTAATCATAAAGTTCTTTCCGGCCAAGTTGGAGGGGGGGTGCCAGTGGGCAGTGGGTATGCAATGGCAACAATAGAATTTCGTAATGGCAAGTGTTGCAGCGAGGCTGCAACTGTTCTCCGTAGAGACTGGGCGCGCGCGCACACAGGAAGCAGTATAATTAGCACGAGGCAGCACTATCGAAGGGCACTTAAATGCTGCGGTAATAGGTTTCGATTTTATATTAGTGGGTATTATTCACTTTGCCGGTATCACGGGTCTTCCTCGTGGGAGAGCGTGTCACTCCTGTCTTGTTACTCTTCGGCCTCTAACGTTTCCCTCTCCCTCATTCTCTCTCTCTCCCTCTCTCCGTCTCCCTCTGACCGCCGCGCACCGTCCCGCATTACGAACGGAAGAAACCATAACGAACCCGGCCCATAACGCTACATTACATGACCATTACAGTTATTGCCGAACTCCACCTAAAGGACTACTTAATTCCTCGGCCCGCCCGACTTCCTCTAGCACCGCCGCCGCCACCGCCGCCGCGCAATAAATCTGATCCCCCCTCGCACGAAACTAAAGACTTGGACGAGTGCGAGGCTGTGTTCTTAAAATTCTCTGGCCAACGCGATTTAACACTGAATTAGTAAGCTTTTTAACTGTTATGTTCTTGGAGTAGGAAATTCTTGATTTGTTGAAATATTAAACTAGTTATTAAAATGGTTAAGTGTTCGTTTACAGAATTAAGATTGATGTTTAAATCTATGTTATGTCATTCGTGTAGGAAATTTCTGATTTATTATAATATTTAACTAGTTGTTAAAATGTTAAAGCGTTCATTTACTGAATTAATATTGGCATTTAAATCTACGGTATATTTCATTAATATGTTATAAGGCTGATTTAGTTACTAAACTATTAAAGTAACAATTGACTGAATTAAAAGGGAAGTTACCCGAATTATTATCCGAACGACTGTGTCCATGTTCTTTCGGTATCAACTTCTATCACATTAACACACGTTATCACGAGGCAACCACGGCGAATCAAGAATAAAACGTTCAAGCGGGCAACGCCGATATTTCATCGCAAGGAGCGGCGGGGAAAAGTAAGAGTGCGCGAGGGAAGACGACGATTTACTAATACGCGCACGTCCGATTCCTTAGGAAGAATAATAGCTTTCACTTTTCCTTTCCCTTTCCGTTCCTCTCTCTCTCTCTCTCTCTCCCTCCTTCCTCCTTTCGGAGAATTTATGAAAGCTCTCACACTCTCGGGCGGCAAGATAGGCCACACAGAAGAAGGAAACTCTCGCGTTCGAAGCAGCTCTCCGAGAGCGCATCAAAGAGAGTCCCCTCTTCTGGTACTTCTGTCTCTCACCGCTGGACAAACACAGAGAGAAAGAGAGATGAAACCGAGTCGAACCAGCGCACGCATCGACTCAATCCGAGAAGCGGTATATACAGGCTGATTCACTTGCCTTTGAATCACAATTATCGCACCCCAGTTTTTCTCCGACTTGTATGTCGTTACTCGCACGCGTTTAGTAGTCATTTTAAATATACACCGATATTTTTAAACTCTGATTTATAGTGTAAGTCTTGATTTCTATATTTAATATTCCACTGAGTGGTCGTCTGTAATAGTATTATAAATTCTAATAACGAAATCTATTCCTAATGTTAATATTACACGACGTTAGTCTGATTTTATACCGTAATTATTCTATTTGTCTATCGTTTTCGGTAAACTATCGACCCAAACAGTAAAACTAGTAAACTTCAAAACCGATCTGAAGAAACTTCGACTAACAATTGAAATTTCCGCACCTCATATTTGTTTACTTTAACTACCCCATTTATTCATTACTTCCGATAAACTATTTTCCCAAATAACCAAACTAGTAAAGCTGAGAATGGAAAAACTCCGAGTGACAATTTACTATCGCGGCGAGGTTATGTTCGAGATGATTCAAAGCCAAGTGAATCAGAGTCTGCTGTATAAGTGTGTGCGTAAATGTATACGAAGAGAGTAGAGTAGAGGAGGCGAGAGAAAAGCGTTGGACCTGTTGAGCGTGGCAATGCCATCTGACCCAGCAGCGTGGATCGTAGAGCACTGGCCCTCCCACGCACACCCTTTTCACCTGTCGCCCCAACACACTCCAGCGCATAGAGGGAGCATCACTTTAGCGGGATTCATGGGAGGCCCTTCGTCTTGCCGCGGGGATTGTGCGCCTCTGAGAAAAAAGGGCTGCTGCTGCTCCGAGCGAGCGAGCCTCGCCCCAAGAGAGATTCAGGGGTCAATGAATCTGATCTGGAAAGCTATGGACTCTCCGACACACGTCCTACGTACAGGGTGATGCACTTGCCTTTTAATCACCACTGTCGTACCCTACATTTATCCCTATGTATTTATTATCTCCATTCTACAGACTCTGATTCACTCGCCCTTAAATCACCACTCTCAGATATAACTTCCCCTCTCTCTATTGGATAGTTGTAATTTATCTCCTGACTCTACATTTCGATACTTAGTAATTCTATAATAAATACTGTGTATTGCCAGTGGAAAATAATAATAGTTCACTTGTACAGGAGAGTTGGAAAACGTTTGAGCTTAAGTAAAAATACTAGACAACTCATAAGATAGTAAAAATTATTACTTGTTAATACGTATTACTGGGAATCGAATCATAGAACGCGAATTCTACTGTGACTTCTGTTTGGATAAACTAATATTTCATTCTCTTAACAGCGGAAACATAGATGATTGAGACCAACGATAATTTCATCCGACTTTCTTAGTATATGAACCCAATAGTTATAAATGATTCGATATTTTAATTTAATAATCGTGCTTGATATAGCACTGCATAACTGATTGCGATGATTCAAAGGCAAGTGAACAAAGATTATTTTACTAGACTTTCTTCATATTTGACCGCAATAATAATGATAAATAAATCGATATTTTAATGTAATAATCGTGTTAGAAATAGCAGTGTATCGCGATGATTCAAAGGCAAGTGAAAAAAGACTCTTTTACCAGACTTTCTTCATATTTGACCGCAATAATAATGATAAATAAATCGATATTTTAATGTAATAATCGTGCTACAAATAGCAGTGTATCGCGATGATTCAAAGGCAAGTGAAAAAAGACTCTTTTACCAGACTTTCTTGGTATTTGACCGCACTAATAATGATAAATAAATGGATATTTTAATGTAATAACCGTGCTAGAAATAGCAGTGTATCGCGATGATTCAAAGGCAAGTGAATCACCCTGTACGCACTAGGTACTATGTACCAAGCTCCGACCTCGATGCCTGCTCTGCTGCCTCTACTCTTCTACCTCTTCTTCTTCTTTGGATGCTGCTACTACACACCGCTGTGCTTCTCTCCACGCCTTCCTCTTCTTCTTCTTCTTCTTGGCCTCGTTACTTGCTCTCGTAAGAGCGGGAGGTCCACCACCTCTCCTGGCTACTACTACTCCTCTTCCTATCGTGCATCGTTATTTTTTCCACCGATCGCACCGCTAGTATCGCCAGGCCTCAGATCGTGTAGCAGAGAGCCTCGATACTCCTACTGTCGACTGCGGAGGCTGCGGTGTACTGCGGCTTCTCATGCCTTTTTTTTCGTCATCCTTTCTTAAGAGTCTTGTTGGTTTTAGATGCAGCCTCGATTCGCCCAACGCGGATTTTTATAGGATGTTTGATATATTGTTTAGATAAGTTTATAATTTAATTGATTCGAGAGGCGATTGTATAATAAGTGGAATAACTGGAAGGCTGATATTGGTTTCCTTTTCTTTTCTTGAGAGTATTTGATATTTTAGATGTCTCTTTTTCTTCTGTGTGAATATGTTGTTTAGATATCGCGCGAGTGTTCCTTGGAATTCGCTCGATTCGTGATGCAATTTGGTAATAAGAGAAATAACTGGAGAGCTGTTATTATTTCTCTACTCTTTTCTTGGGAGTCGTGGCGGTTTTAGAAGAAACTCGCATTCGAACGGATATACATATTGTAGAGAAGAGGAATGTCGCGTGAGTGTTCCTTGGAACTTACTAGACTACTTCTGGTAACTCGATTCGTGATGCAATTGGGTAATAAGTGAAGTAACTGGAAGCCTGATATTATGTAGCCGGCGACCCCAATTGAGTTATCGGGCATTGCGGATTTAATAGAATGCGTCTCTCCTTTAAACCAGGCAATGCGAGTTTCAAAAAATCATCCTCTATTATTACTTCCACCGACGTTTTAAAAAATGCATCGATTCTCTCTTTGATATAAAACCGAAACTATCACGTTACTTTTATCGTTCCGAAGCAAAACATTCAAAAGCTAAAGCGAGATTTAATTGACCAACAATACAATCAACAGTTCCATTAAAATCAAGGCTTTCGTGGAGTAAAACTTGGCGCCGGGACGTTAACGAAATCCTCGAATTCGTCTTGGGAACCCGATAATCCACGGTGCGTATCTCACGCACGTATCGAAAGGTCTACACGAGGGGAATCCCAGAGCATGTTTGCAACATGTCTGGCGTACAGCCAAGGAGGTTGGGGAGGCACGGGTAATAATCGGTACGACCGAAAGTTCGTCTGACTCTCTCTCTCTCTCTTTCTCTCTCGGTAAGAATTAAGGCTCTGGCAATGTGCCAGCTTGCCATCGTCGCCATTCTCGCCGATACTCTTAATCATAGACACCTGCCTCTGCGACTGAGTAATGAGTCTGGACCATTGGACTCCCCCCGTGTTTCCTCCCTCACCCAAACTCGAAATCTTTTTCTACCACACTTTCCTCGAGACGCAATCTCGCCAACTCGCCCGTCTTTCCATTTCTGATACTGACAACTCTGCTCCAGAATTTTATATCAATGTCCGAGTGATTCTATCGCGGTATAGTTTAACCCCTTAACGCACAGATTTTTTGAAAGGAAACCGGTCAAAAATATCAATTTTTCTTTATGCAAAAAAGCATACTTTAAAACACTGTCTTGGCAAAAAATAAATCTCGATTATATTGGACTGTGAAAAATTATAGCAGCATAAAATAATTATCTTGAGCGCACACGTTAAGGGGTTAATATTAAATTCGTCAAATAATCAAAATTACTGATACGATAGTTTGTACTAATTTTTCAAAGATTCTCTTTTCTAAAAGCTTTCTTGCATTTTACTGTAATTTTGTCAAGTTTGCTCTAATGGTAATTTCAAGGCAAATGCATGGAAATAATTCTTAAAACCGACCGCAAAAGACTAAGACTGACTGTTCTGCATTGAGCGAGCATTATTTCAAATGATAGCTTTGGCGTAGTGGTTTGGTTGCGCCTCGTTTTACACTACGTAACTGAGCTGACATTAACCCTTACGCTGCGTAATTGATTCGTTCAAGGATTGCTTTAAAAGTATCAATTACAAAGGCAAACCGAGCATTCTCCGACTCTTTAACCATTCCGCATCCTCAAAATTCCATAATATCAATAACACATTACTGTATTTCTGCTTTTTTCTCATTCAAGATCGCAAGATTCTATTTTTCGCGAGCACAGAGCGACGGAGAAAATTCAAAGTGTGCCAATTTCAAAAGATCGAGGACAAAACGATAAGAGTTTCCACGTTACAAAGTTACACCGACGAGGGAATACTATCTTAATGAGTCACGTAATGCTCCAGATTGCAAGCAACATAACTAGCCGGTGCGTTACTCGCTCGCGCGCACTTGTCATTGATCTGGAATCACTATGCCGAGTTTACAGCCGGAGGATTATGCTAAATGCGCGGTGTATTATCGCCAGTCAAAGTGTGTGCGCGAGCGCGCACGTGCGGTAATCGCGTGCGACAATCGCGAGGTGTCTGCACTTTTCAGGCGGCTCAGCAGTTATTTCTGCGCGCGCGGAGACAACTCCACTGCCGACAGGTACACGCGTGTTTATCGTTATATTATCGTCATAGCCGCTTTATCGTTACTCAAGATTCAAGAATGCATTTTCGCCCGGCGACGTTCTCAACGCTTTGAAACAATACCCGCAAAGATGGAATATGTCCTCGTCTCGCGTACTTTTTTCTCTACGGTTTATCAAAAGAAATTCTATTCGTTATTCCAAGGAAAATTATTCTCTGTTAAAATTATACTGCTTGATATGTAAATCTCTACTAATAAATACTTCGACTACGATTTATTAGTTGCGTGTCACTTGGAAATCGACTAATGTCAACGAATATTTCTTCGACAGGGAATTTATTACCACTGTAATTATCACGAGTCATGAAAAAGGTAGAAATGAGAAAAGCGCGTACAAATAAAATCTAGCGGTATGAACTGTTAAAGAGAGAAATACAGTAATGAATTATATCACTTAGACTGGAGGAAGACTCCAAAGTTTGTCGAGTCTTGTCTAAACTGGTTTAAGCAAGTTGAACGTGTGGTAGTTGCAATTAGGAAGTACTGGATTTTATTTCTAATGTCTGCCGAGACACCTTGAGACCTGGCAGCAGCTTAGAAAAGACAGAGCAAGCCCACGACGGCAGAGCGTGAAGAGCGCGTCGGTGCACCCTGCGGTCCAGAACGTGCCGGCGATAATTGCTCGAAATTAATTAGTAACACGCAGTGCCAAGTGTGAGCGAGAAAGAAAGAGTATGAGAGAGTGAGAGAGAGAGAGGGAGAAATAGAGAGGCGGCTGCAGAGAGGCACGCAGCGAAAAGCCCGTGTCTAACAAGCGTGCCGGTGGTTTCGCAACGAGCTTCGGTAAACGCGACTAAAGAGAATTATTGCTTCCCTGGAAAATGCGATTACGAGTTACCATAAATTACGTGCACTCAGCACGTAGGTGCGTTCCATGCAAGCCGACCGAGCTCGTGTCTGACGAATACTTGCACTGTCGGGGGAATCTTTCGAGGAAAAAGAAAGCAACGACGGGTTCGAGATCACTGTACGTTCTACCACAACACTAATTAACACTGGCTCAATTCTAGGTTTTTTCTATCATGAAAGGCAAGAATAATTCATCGAAAAGTCCTGCAGTTTCACTTATATTCTTTCACGAAAAGCAATGATAGTAATTTAGTGATAAACTTTGCAAAATTTCACTTGTACCCTTTTACGAAAATCACTGACACTAATTTACCGAAAAATCCTGCAGAGTTTTACTTGTACTCTTTCACAGCAATCAATGGTAATAATTTACTGATAAGTCTTACAGAATTTCACTTATATTTTTTCACGAAAATCAATGATACTAATTTACTGATAAATTTTGCAAAGTTTCACTTGTATTCTTACACAAAAATCAATGACACTAATTTACTGATAAATCTCGCGGGATTTCACTTATATTTTTTCTAATTGAGAATATGAATTTAGTTACAAAACTCTGCAGAATTTCACTCGATAGCCGAAGATACGCACAGAATCACTAAATTGACACACAAGTATAGCGAAGAACGGTAGAACTTGAGCCAGTGTTATCACTTTCATGGTAGAACGCAAAGTAACTCTGAATATTCTTGCTACCCTTGAATTTACGACCCCCCACCCCACCACCCCATCACCCACCCGACATAAAACCGACTTTGGAGTCGAGGGCAAAGCCCTAAATGACGGATGACCCGAACTTAGAAAACAGATGTTGAAAACGTGGATAGGGAACGGGTCCAGGTAAAAGTGGTCGACCGTTACGGGATGATTCACTTGTCCTTGAATACTAATCACTGTCAAACACCACATGTGTGTCTGTGTGCGTATACCAAATTACACGCATTATTTGTAGGAAATAATACGAAGTATAACATAAAAGACTCTACAGAGAAAGGACGAAATTATGAAAAGTATTCGTATAAAATTCAAATGACTAAATTGTATTTCGAACTATCCCAATAAAATATATCACGAATGCCCGAGCTTTTATCCAACGATTCCATATATTATATTATTATACACGTATTACGAATGCGATATAATATCAAACACAACAGAAAGAATATCCAGCAAAGTATGAGAAGCATTCCGACACAATAAAAATTACTAGACAATTTATGATTCCCATCTGGAATAAGGTACACCTGACAGTAGCGATTGAAAGCCGAGTGAATCACCATGCACACACACACACATGTACATACACAAGAGTGTGTCTGGTCCCTGAGAGCCTTGACTCGAGTCCTCCCCCCTTATTCCCCACCGCGCCCTTCGTTACACCACGATGTATAAAGGTGTGCTGGGAAGAAAGCCGGATTTCTAAATCCGTCCAAGTCCTGCTATATTTAGAAACGGATGTATTTTTCTCCAGCAGCACGACAGAGAGCTCCATGCGGCGAGAGCACTCACAATCCCCTCGTTTTTTTCCCCCCTTCGTGCCTCCCTCTTTTTTTCCAGGCCGTATCTTTATTTCATACTACTGGATTCCGCGAGCAGCAGCCGGTCAGAGAAAAGATGAAGAAACCAGATGGAGGGATTGGGGGTGAAGAAGCATGCGTGTGAAATGGCGTGTAAAATTTATCCCCGTTCCGGACACATCCTCCGCGATATTTTAACGACCAACCCCCACCAAGAATCTCCGCCGCGATAGGAGAGAGTTACAAGGCGCCTAAACGCAGCAATCTACTGTGTGGCATTGCTCTCCTAATGACCCGCTTTTTAGCCGCGGTTATATATTATGCACGCGACTAGAAGCGAGTTGTTGGTTTATGCGGCCGTAAAATCAGTGTCCAGCAGGACGGACACACATTTATGAAGAGGTCAGAATGTGGAGAAGCAATGTCGTTGGAATGAAGAGAGAGAGAGAGAGAGCCTTTGGGAAGAGTGACTTCTGGTGTAAGGGAAAGGGAAAAGGGAGGAGGAGGAGGAGGAGTGGTGGGGGATATCCCGGCAGTCTCCGGACCCACTTATTTAATTGCTACTGCCCGACGACTTATACCTGACTCGTCCACCCCATCAAATCTTATGACTCAATAAAGCTCTCGCCCTAATGCGAATGCGGAATTAGTGAAATAAAAGAAGCGGCAAAACACGAGCTTGCTTCGAATCGACTTTCGCTGCCATCTTAATAGATTCGAGCGAGGTTTTTCTATTAGCGTTATTTATGGGATTGTATTATTAAAATATTAGTATGAAAGTTTCGTTGGAATAGGGAGAATCTTAAAGATTGCAGTTCCGAACTATGCTATCAATATTGAAGAAAGGCAGAGTATCAAAGATAATGCTATTTCTATTTTCACCTGTCGAAGGTTTAAAACAATTCAAGCGAGGTTTTCCTAATATCATTATTTATAAGATTGTATTATTAAAATATTACTATGAAACTTTAGTTGGAATGAAATTTCTTAGTACACGAGGGTTGTTTTTTATAAAAGGGAGAATCTTAGATATTGCAGTTTCGAACTATGCTGTCAATATTGAAGAAAGGCAGAGTATCAAAGATAATGCTAGTTCTATTTTCACCTGTCGAAGGTTTAAAACAATTCAAGCGAGGTTTTCCTAATATCATTATTTATAAGATTGTATTATTAAACTATTACTATGAAACTTTAGTTGGAATGAAATTTCGTAGTATGCAAGGGTTGTCTTTTATAAAGGGAAGAATCTTAGATATTGCAGTTTCGAACTGTGCTGTCAATATTGACGGGAAGAAAGGCAGAGTATCAAAGATAATGCTCGTTCTATTTTCACCTGTCCAAGGTTTGAAGCGCGCTGCTGCCTTTCTCAGCGAGTTTTCGAGGGGAGGCGCGCGTACAAGACAGAGCGAAGGTTGCGCGGCTCCTCCTTGCTAGGCCGACAAAAACATTCTTGCCCGCTGAGCTGTGAACGCGCCCCTCGAGCCGTGTCGACTTTCAATATCGGCGTGCATTCAACGACGATTACGATATGCTTCTAGCCGGTGGTAGAAACATACCTCCAAGCATGTGTGAGCTCGACTGAGCCACTGGTATGTGAGTATATGCGGGCAGGCACACACGCGCCACCTCAGCACCCTTGGCAAGCACCAGCACCAGCAGCAGCCTATCACGCGGTGGAATTAACATTCGAAAGGGAAATCGCTCTCGCTCGCGCTCCTAGAGGTCGACCATCGCCGCTTTCATCTTTTCGCTATTTCACCTCCGCGCTAATCCTATTTGCATTTTTCACCGCGCTGGGAATCATCTACCTCGCGCAATCTACAAGGTTCCGCGGTGATGAAGCTCTGTGTTCCCGTGAAACGCGTGAAATTCGTAATTATTCCTCTTCTCTGAGATTGTACCAGTTGTGTAATTTATTGTAGGATTTCGTTTCCCGTGAGAATTATTGTTATAGTTTGGTGGCTCGAATGTAGCTTGTACTATAAAAAGAATTGGGAAAACCCGAGACTGCGAATTCCGCGTGGACCAAATGAGTTCAAGCTAGCTGGGAGTTTCCATCTTTCTAATAAGAAGCTGGAAAGAGAGGCTTATTTTAGTTTGGGTCAGTGACCTCCTAGAGCTATGAAAAATGAATAGGAACTCGAGCATATGGATACTCTCGCTGTGTTAAAGTCCACTGTTCTGCCGATGGAAATCTTTCGCTTTTACGCCAGCTACAATTTCACACGTCGTATCTGCAATGATACAGTTTACATTCTTCTCTCATTCCACCTTCTTTCCAACTCCTGGAATATGCTTTCCCGTGGAAAGCTGCGTTCTCCCGCAGTCGACTCGATCGCACACTATTTACTCTGCTCGATGCATCCATCAAAATCATCCCGAACCAAATAAAGGCCGGGAATCCCGAGAATTCTCACAACTCATTCATCTCGATCGAAGTAACGTCAATACTCGATGAATAACGGAACATTCCTCAATGATAAAGAAGAATTCTGAACAAAGACTGACGAAATTGTATAAACCTTTAGGAAAATCGATTGCAGGTACAATAGCAATTTTAACACGCAATGAAAGACTTTTTCATCCGAGCAGGAATTTCTAAGAGAAAGAAGTCGAATTTTCTTTACTTTATCAATGCAACAGTAACTTTAATATGCAATGAGAGACTTGTTTACCCAAGCAGGAATTTCCAAGAGAAAAAATACCAATTTTCCCAATGCAATGACAATTTTAACACAGAATAAAAATCTTGTGTACGCAAATATGAATTTGTCAGAGAGAAAATATCTAATTTCGCGATTGCATCAATGCACTAGCAATTCTAACAGGCAAAACGAGACTCGTTCATGCGATCACGAGTTTCTGAGAGAAAGAGAGTTCCTATTTTCTCGAGGTCTGCAGACACAGAGGCGCGTCGCGCGAGCTTTACGACGACAGTTCGGAAAGCCGATGTTTCCGGCGGCGGCTTGTAATATCGGCCGGCAATATTTATGCCCGTCGTTTCGATAGAGGAGACCCGCAGCCAACCTTGGGCCCAGCTGTCTCCGCAGTGCCACCAACCATCGGCCAGCAACTTTTATGTAAACTAATTAATCTGTCGAGTGGCAACGTCACGCGCCTGTTACCTAAGCTTCCAAGCGCCCATCTCGATTCTTCTGCCCGCTTTTTCTTTTCTTTTCTTAAATAATGCCATCGAAATGTACTCGTCGCTATAACAAATTATTTTCGAATTATTTAAATGATTTAGATCGAAAACTACTCTTGAAACAATCGAATTAATTAATATTGCAATGATTTAGGGACAATTGTTTGCCTGGATAGTTTTATATAGGAGATAAAAATTGAGGAACATTCAAGTGTAATTAAAGTTACTAAATAATGCGAGTTTGCGATTCAAACACGAAGAAGGATTGAATTTTACGTTATTAAAGAAAATTATAGTGTATTATTATAACGTGCGTGTACTTAAATACGCGTCTTCCAATATCTGATTACTAATTGAAGCACAGGCGAAGATCGCCTTTTATATTATTAAAGGAAATCGTGGTGTATTATTATAGAAAGATTCAAACGTGCATATAATTAAAGTACGCGTCTCGAGACGCATCAAGCCGATATTATACGTATGCCACCGAAATACCCGCTGGCGCCCGAATAACAGGCCGATTATTTAGATCGGAAGCGTCGGTCCGACCACTCGTAACTCAGAGACACGAGCGGCACAGCGTGCCACCACCACTTGCCAAAGAAAATAATGAAGCTCGGCGAAATAAAAAGAAACTCTGAGCGCCGCCGGCTTCGGGAGAATAACGGCGAAAACAATGTGAGAATCCTGCTGGACAATTTGTATGCGCCACTTTCGAGTCATCATTGATGGAATCTTCTCGAGAAATCGATGTTTCGATTGTAACTCGAATGAAAATTAATTAGCAAAAGTATTCGATTCAAGAAAACGACGGAAAAAGCGTAGAATTTAATTCATTGAATTACTAAATACTAAATGAATTCACCAATTGCAAAGTTTTACTGCGATAATAAACACGAGATCGTTTTATTCACTCGCGAGAATTAGAATCAATTAATGGAAAAGCACTTGAAATTGCCGATAAACGGGCAAATACGATTAGAAATCAATCCTAGTAAGTGTCGGTGGAGATTCCAGAGGAAAAGAAAGAAATTTCGACAGGGCATCTTCTTCCACGAGGAATCGTAGAAGAATCGACGTACTCGATGGTGAAAAATGCAGGCAGCACTTAAGCGAGTACTGCCAACTCCCGATGGACAGTTTTACTTGGTGGGAGTGAATAAGAGAGGGAATGGGAGGCTGCGAGGGTCCAGTGGCACGTAACATATTGATGGGAGGGAATCAGAGGAGATGCTGGCCGGCTACTCTCCCGGAAAGCTTTGGGCTTCTCTTGAATTATGGAAGGCGAAGGCTAGCAGGTGTTTCCGTCCACTCTTCCAGAGTAATAGCGTCCAATGTTTTATGGATTGTGTGACATCCGATAAGGAGTCAAGTGTATCAGCCTACTTATACGGAAGCTCCCAGTGCGCCTTTGCTATCCCTTTCACTTGGCAAGCTCGAGATCACCAAGTAAATCCATTATTTCCTCATGACACTTTCATGACAAAGATGAACAAGCCGCGCGATTCTTCCCCAGTAAATTGTAACCACGTCGCGAGACTTGCAAGTTCATGCCGACTTCTTCAACATTTACCAAGTAAACGAATGACGCTTCAATACGAAAACATTGAAACGTGTCTGATACCATTCTGCTTCTACATCTTTTAATTGTTGATACGATTTTAATAAAACAGGGCTTTGCATCAAGACATTCAACCCTTCACGAGTTTCTATTAATCGTACCAACAGATGAACTCTCTTGATTTCATTTGACACAAGGTTTACATGCTTTGTACCAACAACTGGCATTAATCATCGTGTTTGGATCTCCAATTCGTTCAATTGAGCCCTACTTAGCAGAGTAGTTGAAACCTCATTGAAAAAGGACAATCACCGGGCGACCCTTAATCAAATCAAATCAAGGACCATCTCTCAACGGAGGAAAGTAGGAAAGAAGAACTGGGACGAGTTCGTGTAATGTGTTAATCGGCGTCGCTCGTAACATCCCGCAGAATGATCGAGAAAAATGGACGCGTGCCACGACGTCGAGCGCGCTCTCAATGCGTGCGGCTCTGCTCTATGAAAAAGGCGTTCCAATCGGCGGCTCGTTATGCAGACTCGGTAGCTAATGTCAGCCGGCAAAACTGGAACCCGTGAAAAATCTCCGAGCGGCCAACACTCCTTCAGACACGCTCTGATAGAGCCGGCCGATCGAAACACCGAGAATCGAGTCTACTGCGTCTACAGGGTGATTCACTTGACTTTGAATTTGTCACATTTGCGTTCGAACATCTAGTTATTAATATACGCATTTGACCCAGCAAACGATTCTCTCTTAGCTATAAATTTGATTTTAATCTAATTTTCTTTCCTGCATTGATTTCACTTATAGGAAATCTTTGAAGGGAACATCGACATTTTGTAAGGATCGTTTTATTATTCTATTATTCGGTAAATGAATTATTGTTAACAGAGAATAGTTTACTAAAGCGACTATTTTATTAGAGAGAATTCTAAAATACTTCTCTATGATTAAAAATACTAGGTAATCTGTAATAATGGCCTGTAGTTATTCAAAGTCAAGTAAATCAACGTGTACAAAGAGATATTCGTTCCTTTGGATCCGAGCGATCAAACGGCAACAGCAGGCTGAAGAGCCGACAGATAAAACCAACAATAATTCGGCTAATTACTCGGCAGCACAACACTCGCGCGAGTTATTAATCGTACCAGCGATCGTTCGTTATCGCAGCCTCTCGATCGGCACGCGCTCGCCGATCTAGAATGCTTTTTCATTGCAGAGCAGCACACACCACGCTAAAATTGCCGGCTCGGCGAGAGAGCGCGCGAAACAATTACGCGCGAGCGTACTCGATAATTTTGCAATTAACCGCTTATGAAACAAGACTGGTGTACCGGCGCACTATCTCTCCCTGGTTATTTATGGCCGATCGAGAAACGCTCTCTGCGGAGGACTAATATTTTCCAGTCACAATTCTAGTATAAATGAACGACACAATTATGAATCACCTTGTACTCGCGGTGTTAACACGTTGACTGTCATGATTGGTGCGTATTTAACGCTCTACGAAAATTTCCAATATTCTACCCCGTGAAAAACAAATTTATAAAATTCACCGTTTATATATCGATTGAAAAGTCAGGAATAATTTTGGCGAAAATAATGCTTTAGAAATGTTTATGCGCGCTAAAATATTACAATCATGTTTCCCGTTTCTTCGCAACACTATACTAAGCGCGTTCCGCGAAGCTGACAAGAGTGTTTTGTCCAAAGTAACCAATTAAAATCAATTACCAATCAATGAAAGAAATACTGTTCAGATAAAAGGCATTTTACAGACGCGACAGACAAACATTACGATGTTTCACCAGTCGACGTGTTAAATGATTACTACAATTGTGTATAATTCTTATTACACGAATATTGAGACTCGTAATGATTGTCTTTGCGAGGAGGAAGTTTCAATGATTACGCGGCAACCACCGGGCGCGCTCCACACTTGCATTGTCATACGTCAACCCAACTCGGACGAATGTTATGACAAGCCGGTCAAACGATTATGGATGATGCTGGGAACAACTGTTCCGAGGATTGAAGGGGACGGAGATTTGAGAGAGCAAGCTGCCTTCGATAATTATTACAGTATCTCTTAATTAGCCAAGTGGCCGGCGTAGCAAAGCCTTTACCGCCCGCTCATGAATGTAAATTGTCGCGTGATAATTGCGCCAACACATACAGAGACTCTGAAATGAGTGAGAAAGAGGGAGAAGGTGGAACAACTCGACTACCAACTGACACAGTCCGACCAGTGCGCTACAACTCATCTGGGTTATCTCGGGTCGACACCGATACCGCATACACTGCAAGCTTCAAACAACCGCGCCACATCTTATCCCAGGCTTCAACTTCATTAACTTACGCTGAATCAAGTTACTCAATAGGAAGTCCGACAGCATTCCCTTACAAATGCTACATTGTTAGTGCAAACTAAGTCGACTCCCTACCGACGCAATCTGGTTAGCGTAGCAATTATCGTCGAGACGATAAGTTTAACCCTCCAACAGCCGCGTGAAAGTTTCGTATTTATGTGTACTTTGAAAGTTTGATGAAAATCTAAGATTGTGATTGTTGCCGCGAGATATAAAACAAGTCTATTTCATCGTTAAGAAATTTGATCGATCACTAATGTAATAATTGAGTAATGAAATAGAGATTGGTTAATCGAGCGAGTATGACAAGGCAAATCCTAGACTTTTCCACTACTTGTGTCTACACACATGCGTGAACAGAATGATTCTCTTTGATCATTAATTCATCCATCATATTTACCAAGGAAATCTATTTCTATTTAATTTACTTTTTCCAAAGCGTATTCGAAATTACTAGATAATTGATATTTCATATATGATCGTATTATCAATGAATCGAGTTCAAAAACAATTGAATCAGCCTGTATCGCGAGGAATCAGTTGTCGATGAAACTGGTCAAAGAGAGATCTGCGGGGTGGGTTCGAGTTCGCGTGCGAGATTGCTCCTTCGGGTTGCTGGCTTGTTCATAAAGGTTAAATAACTTGTGCGGCCAGGATAAACGTCCGAAATAGCCAGCGTATGTCTCGGCGGCGCGTTAACCCGGCGGCGACGGCGACGGTGGCGTTGGCTTGTCGATAAATAATTATTACTTTCACGCATCAGCGGCCAACTCTCGGCGCGGCTTGGTGCGCGTGCAGTGCGTGCAATCCTCCTTATCTCGCTGTCCGCTTCTATCGGGCTTATTCGCTCTCTCGCCGCCGGCGATTCTAGAGCGCGACTCTCGCTTTACGATAGAGATAACTCTCGCCTTTACGCGTCCGCCTGACGTTTAAAAGCCACTTTAAATGCCGTCGCGGCGACGCCGACTTTGAAGCGCCGCCGCCCCGCCGCTCTAATCCATCCTGTATTCTTTTACAAAGACACCATCCAGTTTTCGAGAGTAACGCGCACTATGCGATGCTCCAATGATCCCGATTACTTTTTCTCCGTAACCAAACCCGGAAAGATCACGCAATCATTCCGAGTGTGTCATAATGCTCGAGTTTAACACATTCGAGTTTAAAATCGCAATTTCCCAAAAGATATACACGATTCTATCAAAGCCTGATGCGTTTACTTTGAAATCGTCAATGATATTGTACAATTATCGTAAATAAATGTTTGGAAAGTGTTAATGTTCATCTACTTTGTGCAAAGAAAAATTGACTGGAATAGAATACTGTTTTAATGCAATTGTTCGCGGGAGTATAATAATTGAGTAATGAAATGTAGATATAATTGACAGAGTGTGACAAAGCAGATCCTAGACTTTGTCAACACTCAAACTCGAAAACACTATTCGATCTCATCAAATTACTAAAAGATAACAGTTGTAATTTCAACGTGAACGCATCAGTCTTTCTGTGTATGGCGCCGCCGCCTTCTAATCAGTTCTATTTCATCAGAGAAACATTCGATCGAGACGTCGAATTTTCTGGGGATCAACGCATTAATTGAGTAGGCGATGTTTGAACGAGGAATAAATTCATGCGCGTCTCCCACGCCAATTAAAGAACCCGCTGGACAATCATCATAACTCAGAGCGGGCGGAGAGGTACCACGAGGATTAATGGGACACGCGTATGCACTCACGTGCGCATTAGAGAAATGACTGGCGATGATTCCCGGCGGCCCGTTTGCCGCCCCGAAGGGGACAAATGAATGAGCAGCAACTTGGAAGGGGTTGTCATCCCTCAACCATGCAATCCAACCACCCAAATGGCTTCATGGTGAAATGAGAGGAGTTGCAAGTAGCTAAAGTATTATGTTAAATGGTGAATGATGATTAAAATCGACAGTGTGTAACAAAGGAGAAAATATCTAATGATTTCTGAATAGAATGCAATTTTATTATTTAGCAAAGTTTGTAATTGTGAAAGTTGAAGGAAGTATTAAAGAATGATGATTAAAATAAACATGTGTAATAAAAGAAATTTATCTACAATTGAAATAGATTACTTTCGAGAAAATATCTAATGGTTTCCGAATAATAGAATGCAATAACGAAGTTTTTAATTGTGAAAGTTAAAGGAAGCATGAAATTAACTAGGTAATGATTATTAAATAAAGTAATTCTATCATGAATGAGAATAATTTGAAATGGATGACTTTCGAGAGAATATTTACTGATTTCTGCAGACTAGAATGCAATAGATGCCTGCGAGGGTTGCGGATTCATGCAATCATGGTGATATGACCCACTTCCGGTGCGAGAGAAGATACGAATCACATATGAAGCTTGTCTTTCTAGTTATTACGTAGGAGCCTTCAACCAATCGACTAATTATTCATGTCGATAGAGAACCCCCCAGAATTCCTCCGCCCATTCAGCTCGACCGATAATACTCCAATCAATTGATCGACGGCAACTCAATGAAACAATTTCAGTCGTCAATCTTTAATACTGTTAAACAACTAAGTTTCATTCAACGACCGCAAATTAACAAATAAAGAATTAAATTTCTAAAAATGTACGAGTAAATAATTTCCGTTTTAGCTGTGAATATTTCGTTTACGTTGCTTTTTTACATTCGCGCACTAATTAATTGTACTTCAATCGAGACAGCCGGAAATAAGAAATAAAAATTCTAGTTTACGTGATATTATCGAAGGTGTCAGACGAGTTTAAGGAAACGTGCCGAATCACGAGTTGCTGGAGCAGGGATGCTGCGGAAGTCGGAGAAGCACGGTACTTTATCTCACCGATCGAAAACCTGCTGAATTTCCGATGGCAAAAGGCGCGCGCGAGCCATGGCGACACATACGGGAATCGAGTTCACGAGAGGATCGACAAGTGCTTGATCCATTTTTCCCTACTCTACGAGTGCCAGTCCACTCTTGCTGCCACTGCTCTTCTCCCTCACACCTCCTCTTGTCAATAATATCACCTCAACAACTCGACCTTTCACCCCACTCACTTTCTGGCAAGCTTTCCTTGCTAGTAAATATATTCTCAGAAAAAGTCTCTGATTATTTGAAATTGTATTATTGTGACGAAAATTGAATTTTGCATATGAATGATTGAACTGGATTTATTCTTACTAATTTACGATTTTTAGATTCGATTTTGCTGTGAATTTTAAAGATTTCTCGAGGGACTTCTAGAATAATAGAAGTTAACTTTTAATATTCGTGTTAAAAATTTCTGTCAGCCATTGATTAGAATTTATATCAGTAAGGTACATCTGCGCACATATCAAATCTACTCTTTCGTCTTCGACACGAGTCGCCCGTAAATATCTCGAAAAACCAAACTCCTATTAAATCGCGCGGCGTTCGGCCGGCCGGCCGGCCAATCCCCAAAATGCGAAACGCGTAAAACAGCGATTTTTATTGGCACTCCGCTCGGTTTCGCTCTCGCTCGGTTAGCTCGCGTATCTCCGAAACTTAAAGCGGCAGACTTTGAGAGAAGCCGATAAACTTGCAAGATTTTCCGTCCATCATATTGGCAGTAAGTGTCATCCGCGAGACGATTTACCGAGGAGATTGCGTTAGTTCTCGTCACGCGATGCTAATATTGGCTGCGATGCTTTCACCGCGACGGACACATATGGTTGCACCTAGACATTCGAATCATTGCAAAACGAAAAATATTTATGCCCTCGCGCGCGCGCGCGCACCACAGTAAACAGCCGCTGGAGATGTCGAAAGTGATACGAACACGTATTCCCGCCAATTTACGATGTCGAATGTACTGAATTTATTGTAGAGACACACGTGTTCATGCAAACTCCTTTGAATCGTCTTCTTTCACCAAGAAAATTATATTTCACCAAAGCACAGACAAAAGAATCCAACTTATAAAGTTCGCGCCTTTCTTTTCCCATCCTTGAATTAAAATGAAAGTCAACGAATTGTGAAAGAAGAATTCGATTTATCCAAAGGGCTGAATGAAACATTTACGAATTGGATTTTAACTAGCGAACAAGATATATTCAAAATTGTAATTCGAACTGTCACTAATGACGAGTGAAAGGAAGACGTATTCTAACGATTCAACTGAGACATTAATATTAATTCATCGACGAGCGAGAGAGCACTGCGATCACTTGACACCGCGAAGTACACTTGAACTCTCACGTTCTCGTAGCGATCGGTCCGAAGTCTAGAACAACAATGAAGCGAGCGTGCGAGTGCAACACTCTGCAACACCTCATACGGTCACGAAGTCTTTGTTTATTTCGGTACGGTCGCACGCACACCTGACTCTGACCCGGTTACCTTGACCGTCATGCAGCGGAGTACCTCGATGACTTTGCACCCGAGCACACCTTTCCTCGCCTTGCCCAACTTTGCCCGCAGGAAACTTCCTTGTTACGATGCCCGACCAACCAATACCACTTCCTCACCACTTTTTTGTTGCTATTATAGCTGTCCTTTCAGCGAAAACACATTAAAGCCAAATGCTCCCACTGCAAACACCTTTTTCTTTCCCCGGAAATGAGCCGTGAAAATTGTTTACTAATTCCCTAACGTTCGACTCGACAAAAATGTATGAGTTTTGCGAAATTCGTAAAAACAAATCTGTGCCACTGCGATTTTATCTAATAATCATAAATAAAGCAGGTTCCACTGTAATTCCATGGATTCTATCATTTAACTCGACAGAAATATAACATTACTGCAAAATTCCTAAAAACGAATCTGTGCCATCGTAATTTTATTAAATAATCGTAAACTAAAAAATAGCACGAGTTTCCACTTTAATTCCATGGATTTCCCCATTCGACTCTACAAACTAATTTCGTAAAAGTTACTTTAAAGCATTCTGACTAGCACGACAGGTGATTTTAACGGTAAGAAATTCCATTGGAATGATAAAAAGCAGAGTAGCATAAGCTTCGATGAGTTGAAGCTGTCCTATTGTTCGATCAAGAGAGATTGATCGGATTTAGGCGTCTGGTGGGAGATACGTCTGGTAGGTTTAGCTGCATATGTTGGATGACATACTGCCAGGCTCTAGCTGTATCGTATGGCAGAGCAGCAGTCTCTACTCACTGCAGCAGAGTGCTAAGTGATGTATGGATGCTCCGGTTTCGCCCGCTTGCAAATGGAGCGGCAGATGGCCACTATTGTTCTTTCCATTGGGGGTAACAGCCTCCTAACTATTATAGCGGATCGTCGGCCGCCACCCCCAAGGGTTGAAACGCTCCGGGATTTTCCACCACTCTAACTCTGCCTCCGCGTGTTCGACATCCATTTCTCTAACCCCATTAATTACCAGCCCTGAATATCGATTAATTAATCGCGTATTTTCGTATAATGTAAAAGTACTTTGCCACGAGTTGTATTACTAATGGAGAATTAATTGTTATATCTGTTTTGGGTAGGATGTTTTTGTGTTTGAGTACTTTAATTTAGTTATGTCATTTAATTGTTATGTTTAGTTTCTCGAATTAGAGGTTTCTATACGATATTTTCGACGTTCTGGATGATAATTTGCAGTGAAAAGGCAGTATTAAATTATGTTTGGTAAGTTTAGACGAGGGATACTAGAAACTGCGCAGTTACAACGTGGCTCAGGTTGTCACGAGAGCGAAAATAAAATGGAGAAAGAGAGGATGGAAGGATGGAAGTGGTGCTTACGACGACGACGGTGCTGGCGACGGAGACAATTCTAATCTAGCGTGCACGTGTGCCGGGAAGCTAATAAATGGCCTTGGCTGATCAACGAGTGCCGGCTCTATTAAAGCGAATCGTTAGGAGAGATCAAAGATGCACGCTTCGTAAAACGGTGAATGTTTACGTTGGCTTTACGCTCCTCCAACTTGTCCCGTCTCCCGTCGACGAATCATTGTTTCTTCCTGGCTTGTCCTCGCGTTTATACTCTTGGTAAGCCGATGATTTATGGTACTACGCATCCCCGGGGAGCCGCTTAAAAATTCACTTGCTACTACTGTGAAATCAGCACTCGCAATCATTTTTATCGTAACGTTTGTAATACTTTAACGATTCAATAATGGAGCCTCGAAACTTTTAATCTTTCTCTTTAATCTTTGAATTTATTATTGTATGAAATTTCGAGTTATTCGACTAACTTTGACAGTAAATCTTTTCTTCGAAATTTTTCTTAATCCTTCAATATGTGTTCCTCTTGTTATATATGGACAATTATTATTCCGTGGAATCTTTAGGGTTTGTCAAATATATTACTGTGAGAAAGGAAGAAATATGAGAGAGTGGAGCTAAAAGTCGCAGTGCTTCTTCCTCATTAAATCCTTTAATCTCGAAAGGGAGTTGGGTTCAAGTGGAGCATGCAAAGCTACGAATATACATCGCGCTAAGGGACAACGCTCTCTCTCTCTCTCGACACATGTCGCACGTGGCATTTCTCACGGCTAAATTTCACGCATAAATCTCCCCCATATGGGGAGAAGGTTGCTCTGCCGCCTTCGGATTTATCGCGGGCCCGCGGGCCATCTGTTCTAAAGAAATCCATAAATCCTACTATTTCACGGATAAAAACGCTATAAGTCCGGGGAAAACCAAGCGATAACAGAGGGATGAAGTTCTCGCTCCCTGGATAAAGAGGGATCCCGAATATTTCACTCCACGATAAATTGCCGTAACAACTCTTCGCGATATACACGCAACTCATACGTTTCTCTCTTCAGGAAAACAATAGCAAAACAAGACGATTCTCAACTTAGTATTCTGACAAAAGAAATAATCAAATTGAGAGAAACTGTACGTTTAAAACTTCTGCAGAGGCTTCTTGTATGAAAGCGAGAAAATCAAAGTATAAATCCCAGTCGAAAGAAAAGTAAACGTTCGCGAAGCTATAAAGAAATTGTCAGCGATGACTGTTTCTCCTCGAAGGGTGATTAACTTTTCAACTAAAATCCCATCAAAAACCAGTCACAAGATCGTAGAAACTAGCCGAGTCCCTTCACAGCATCCGGAACGTGTCACATGTCTGCCGAATGGAGGGAAAGTTTTCCATACTCGCGGGACGCGATCGGCGCCGCAGGAAACCGTAAAGCCAAGATTATCTATCAACACGCGAGCGCGCGCGAGTATTACAGCCGAGCACACAAACAATGGCCTAAAGTTAACTGTAGAGGCGGACACGTGCTCAGTTCTGCTTAACATCGAGTATCTTTCAGGCAACAATCGGTTAGCAAGGGAGCCGCAACTACTCGACGAGTAAAGTGAGAGAGCTTGTTCTTCCGGGCGGCGACTTATCTATATCTCTATTAAAGCGACGAGGAGACGGTGGGCGCCGTAGCGCGTCGTCGAATCCATAAATCATCGAATTTTGCGCAAGGCTAGATAACGAAAGTGGATGAGCCGGCTTCTGTTTGATTTCAATGTCGAGCGCGTCTTCTTCTTCTTCTTCTTCTTCTTCTTTCCTCCCATTTCCTCTTGCTCGCTCTCCTCGTCTGGCGGCACTCGGCTTCTTCCGAGGCGTATGGTGAATCGTAAATATTATCCTCCCATCTCCGGCGATCGGGCTTTTTCTTCAATAACGCTCTCTGCCGCGAGCATACGACCCGCCGACGTCGAGTTATGCGCCCAACTGTCTGGAAAGTTTTGGCCCTAAGCCAACGTACACCGCGTACTCTCTTTCTCTCTTTCTCGAGTGCTTTCGGTTTCTACGTTCTCCGCCACCCGCCGCCATCTTCCTCCTCGTCCACCACCCACCCACCCTTCAAGAAAGTGGTGGGAAAAGCGTGCAACAGCCGGAATAATGCAGCGAGAAATACATTTCTACTTTAGTCTGATTCGTAATGGTTAAAATCGATTTTAGTGATCGTATCAATTATACAGACCGAGTATAAATTATTTACGTGTAACTATGTTTTATTATACGAATATTTGGGTATAAGTTGTGGTTGTAATTATAACTTGAGTGATTTACTTATTTTATCTGTAAGATTTGCTGCAATTACTTTTCCAAGCCTGTTAATCATTTAAGTCGAATATTGATTGTTTAATAATGCGATTATGTATAATATAAAAGAATTTAACTACGAGTTGTATTATTAACTACAAGTTCATCGTTTCATCCACTTTCTGCACGATTCTCCCAACACTAAACCCTGAATTATCAGTCAGTGGTGGAAAGAGTTTGCTAACTTTAGAATTTTGTGTACGACATTTTTTACGTGACTTTACTTCGGTCCGCGATGCTAATGCCTGGAGGAATACGCTAGCAGGGAGAAGAGCCAGGATTAATAGAACGGCAACATATGAATACGTCTTTGGCGAATTGAAGGTGGAACCCTAAAATATCCCTGCACGCTTCCTTGATCCAGTTAAGTCGCCTTTTCATGACGCGGCGAGACAGAAAGGGACGGAGGCGCAGGGGACGCGTGCGTTTCTTTCGAGAGATGAAGCGTCGTTCGAGGGAACTGTGAAAGCTCGAATTGTTTTATGTCCGTGAGGTCGTCGAGTAATGCTGATTGCATTTGTGAGTTGAGTCATGTAAGCCAAGCAGCAACATGTAGGCCAAGCAAAACGAAGGAGAAGTGAGGCTTCCTGACGAACGGCCACCCATCCGTCGACCATGGGTGGCCGCCGCCGCACACTTCTTCACTCGCCGCACATATGGATTCTAGTACTTTTCGATATATCCACATTACCATCAGTTACGATAATTTTTCAACAAAGAATCTTAAGGAATATTAATAATATGACGAACTATTTTGAATTAAAAGAGTTAAAAGTATTCTATTCGCGTTTGAATAATCTTCATCAATGAATTTAGACGAAAATAACGATTGCTATTTACTAGAATGAGATTTGGAATAAAAAGTACTTTTTAATTTGAATAAGTTAATTCGAAAGTATTATGTTTGCGTCTGTTCAACGTATGGCAATGAATTCTATCGAGATTACAATCTTTCCTTTAATCCTATGGAAAAAATGAGGAGAACCCTATGGAAATTAATATTACGAAACTCTTGTCTAATTTACATAAGTGAATTTAAAAGTATTATGTTCGTGTTCGTTCAACGTTTGTCAATGAATCTTATCAAGGGCACGAAGAAGACCTTGTTAGAAACCTACTGGGCGACGCGTAGGAATTAGCTCGAGCGCACGGGCCACCCTAATCTCCACACCTGTCGCGCGAGCTATTAATTAAACAGCGAGGAAAATCCTGTCTGACGCGCCGCGCCGCGCCGCGCCGCTCGCCTCCGTCCCGGCTACGTAATTAAACCTAATTAAATAATTACTTCGGGGAAACAGTATGCTCGCAGCTTAGAACACCCGATAAGCTTGTGCTATGAGAGCGTCCACCGTAATCAGCTTACCTTCGCTCGAGCTAATCATTTTCAAAACAAAAAGATTAGACGACGCCGCTCGCGTACTTCCTCGAATTTCACTGCGTGTAAATGCCACCAGTTTAGGAGGAAATATTCTCATTTTAGAACCTCCGAAAAATCCACCCATTTCGAAATATCGCCGCTCAAACAATCATGTAATTGTAGTGTGTGCGATAAGTGTGTGCGAATATCGAGAGAGATTTCGAAAAATTAAAGATTGACGTTGGAGAGTTTAGAAAATAATGGATTGTTTCCCTAAAATTATTAATAGGAACTCGAATGCCAATTCTTATAAGAAAAGGACTTTTGGAAGTAAGAAATTCAAGCATTCGTACTTCAAACTATTTTCCAATAATATCTTCCAGTTATTTTCAGAAAATGCTTTAATTTCTATCAGAATAACTGAATGAAATGACGATAAAAAATCATCGCGACAAAGCTACAACTCGAGCAAAATCTAGGCTAAGCAGGAAGTGGTCGGAGAAATCCGAAAAATCAAGAGACCTCCAGACGAAACAGATGCGGTACTTTTTCCCGGACTGCCGGGCCACTTTTTCGCTCCTCTCGTGTTCCAGCTAATTACTCGGCCGAATAAGGCAAGTTTTAATGAGTCCACGGAAAACACGGCTCCCCCATGCACGAAGAGGGCGGCGCGTTGCTTCTCCCTAGCGAGAGGCATCGGCTGCTCCGTATTATTATACGATACTCGAGGAAGCCAACTCCACCTCATTACTGTTGCCAATTGTGAATTGCGGACTCGTGGAAACACTGTTTGCACAATCCGTGGCATTGCTGTAATTATAACAGGCGACCGGCAGCGAAAACACGCCAATGAAAGTTGAAGGAACAAGCTTCTCCTCTCAACAGACACTGTCTCTGACAACGAGACGCTTCCTGTAATGATGAGAGTGTCGACAGAGAAAGAAAAGCCCGACAATAATTCTGTCTAACATGCATTATGGAGAAATGACGAAAGCGTGCGAGCCCTCTCCCGACAAAGTAAATAACAATCATTGTATCATTCTTTCCTCATTCGTTTCTACCCAAAACAAACGCGTTCAAACCAGTCATCTGTTTGCTAAGTAATCATTAATAAATTCGCGAGTGTCATTCATTTGCAATGTAATTACTGCTTGAAGATAAACGAAGAGACGAGCGTTCTTCGGTCGCTCCTAGAAACTATTATCGACCTACAATTCATGTGGTATCAATTGACGCATGCAAGGTCGATAATTATGATGAATATTGCATTGTGGAGAAATGACGAAAGCGTGCGAGGCGTCACGAAAAGTGAACTAATTATCATTGTATAATTCTTTCCTCATTCATTTGTACCGCGAGCGGACGCGATTAAACAACTCGTTCGTTTACTAATTAATCACTAACAAACTCGAGTGTGTCACTCATTTGCAATTTAATTACTGTCCGAAGATAAACGTCGAGCGTGTCTGGCGTTCAGTCGCTCCTGGAAACTATTATCTACGACAACCTATGCGAGCAGCGCTTTGCCAAGAATAATGACCTAATTAAGGCTAAGGCATTGCGCCTTTAATCTTCATGGAAGAGCTCGTTAAGTGCGATCACGAATTAACGTAATTACTTTCGAATCCAGAACACACACACACACACAGACACAGCCTTCTGGTTGGTTAGGGCGACGGTGTGTCTGTGGTGTTTGCCAGCACGATGAGCCTTCCAGCAAGGATAAAGATCAAGCGGCTGGCGCTCCCAAGGGAATCTTTCAGAGAGATTCATTCCGAGAAAGGCATTGGCTCCGATCGGCAGCGATCGATCGATCGATCGAACCAACGATCCCGGATAATTCATTTAAGCGGACCTATCGCTTGAAACGATCGCTTCGCTCCTCTCTTCCGACTAACTGGTTTAGTTGACGAATTGACCCGATTGTTAACCCCCCTTTCGAACCCGCCGATCCATACACCTTTTTCCCAGTGGCAGACGCGGAGGTCCATGGGAATTTCTGCAGACGCCGGACAATCACCAAAGAGGAAGAGAGAGAGAAAGAGAGAGGATTTGTATTTCGTTCGAGGGGCCAATCCAATGGATATTCGTGGGAAAATGGATAAAGGAGCCTTGTGCTTTTCACAGATTATTGGCAGTCTCGAGCTAATACGGCTTTGTCGAGAATGTTATTTGCGTCTAGGCAGATCTATGATATACTAGAAAAGTGGGGGGGTGAGAAAGTAATTTTCCAGGAGATTGGATAGAGAAGAATAAGTGAAAGGCAATCAGATAAAAGATTAAAGCGAATGCCTGGCTAATTCTCATTCCACTCTCAACGAAATCTCTTTTATCCTTAACCCTTTGCACTCGGCTATGTATTAATCTGTGAAAATCTAAAACCACGATTTTCTTTTTCATATATAATTTTTACAATCCTCAAACAAATATCCGAATGAAATAATTGATTCTAACATCGTGTAACTTTAATCGAGATATTTCGCGTTGACGGAGAAAAGTTGTTCGAGTGCAAAGGGTGGAAGTTGCAAGGGTCAACGTTGAATCGGTGTTGGCGCGGCGACGGAAAAGTTTCGAGGGAGAGAGCGCGAGTGGAAGGCACAGTCGATCTACCTGGTGCGATTATGGCGGCATGTGCAGCCGGTTCCCTTTCGTCTTTCTGGGAGAAAAGGTCTGGCGGAAAAAGCCAAGTGATATTCTGATCGGCGAATGTATTCTCGGCGAGCGATATGTATGCACGTACACTCGCCACCTTGGACCGCCGCCGCCGTCGCTGAAATTCTCGAGTTATTGCGCAGTGCGAGAGAGGTGGTTTCGTCGAACGTGTTTGGTGTTTTGCGGACGACATGACGCCCCGCCAAGCAAACCCATTGCAATGCCCAGGTTCCTCTTTCTCTCACTCTGACTACTTTTAAATATTTATATCGCGCATTCTATCAAGGTAACCACGACGCTTCAATGCTAAAGATGCCTGCTTCGATCTCGTTAATCGCTACGCCGATCCAATCTCCTCCAACGGTGTTCGATTTACCAGCCACCGACAACTACGCGAATCATTCATCATTCATACAGAGTCGCATCCGATTGATCTGGTTTCCCTTTTCTAAGACTCAGGTTGAAATTACTAGTAAATTCCAAGATTGCAATATTGCCATAGAAAATATTCAATACAAAATGCAGATTTAGTCAGATTCTAATAGATGAAAAAGAATTTGGCAGGGTTTCTTTCGTATACCAGAAAACACTTCAATTAATTACTATATAATTTTATAAATCATTTTCCCCGATCGAAAATTGAATTTAGAATGAAATGAAAATTGGGTGCTGCACTTTGTGTATTAAATATTTAAGAATCGCGTTTCGTAAGGGAATCACCGTGGAAAAGTACACGTGTTGCAACGAAAGTTTGAGAAACATGGCTGGTACGAAGGATGCGTTTTGCTTTGGTGGAACTCTCCTTAAAAGTCTCCATTCACTGAAGCGAGCGTGACGCTGGAGGTGCGCGCGCGCGGCAATTTCTTATGAATGAAGATAGGTGTGTGATGCTAGTAAAAAGGAAGACGGCAGGCATCGCACGATTAACCGGCGAGTTTTGTAGATCTTCGGCTCATTTTGCGATTCTATCTGGCACTCACGTGACACGCGAGCGTGGCCGGCGTCGTGGTCGCCCGGCTTGCGAAAGAGTGTCAGTGACCGACTGCCTAAGGCCACCAGACCGCTTTGCTCCGGCGATCCACTCCCAATGACGATTTAAGTGTCATCCGCATGAAAAAGAATCCGCCCTTTCCTTTTACTTCATTTTCATTACCCAATTCAAAAACCATTCTTCACTTTTATTAACTAAAACAACTATTTCAAAATTCCCACTTTCAAAAGCAATATTAAAAGATCGCATTCTCAAGAATATTCTCCATTAAACTTGAAACAAATGATTCCACACTCGAGCAAGTTAAAAACGAGATCACTCGAGAAACTTCACGTTCCAATCCTCCCACTAAACTCCGATCTCTCTTCAGCATCGACTCGTGACAATTCAATTCGCCATCGCCAGTATCAGCGTCAACTGTACCGGGAATCAATCGATCACTCGAGCGTTCATCCTACTTCCAATAATCCAAAAGAGTGGCAATCTCAACAGTAGTCTACTTTCCACGAGAATCCCACGTGAAAAGCATTGCGTGGGTGCTTAAACGATTACCAGCACACGCGCGCGATCGGGAGCATCGATTCCGTTAGATGATCGATTACGCACGATGATAGTTAGTGATCCGTCTCGGTTCATTGTCGAGGCTGTGCGCGGAGGCAAGGAGCGGCAAAGGTCGACCCGGTTCCCGGCGGCGGCGGCGACGGCGTCGGTAATCCGTTACGGGTGTTCCATGTAACCTGAGAGAGGAGGCCTGGGAAGATCGTAGATCGATGGATCGATGGATCGGATGGTCGCGCTCCGAAGTCCAGTGCTTCGAATGCTTGGCAAGAGGAGGCCTCCGAGGCGTAGCCTGCTGGCCCTGAAGAGAGCGTCATCCCTCGCGCGCGCTCCGCCGTTTGGCACTGACCCACACACTCGCTGGCCCACTTACAAGCCTGCTTGCTCCGCTCCCATCTACCCGTGGCAACACTGCTCTCTGCTCCGCCTGCACTAACAACCTTGCCTATCGAATCCTGCCCACGGCTTTTCCCGCCTTTACACTCTGCGCCACAGTTAAGCTCGTCGTCGACATAACAGTGAAAAGCCCCCGGCGGCCCCGGCGGCCTCCACACGCACCGCGCGCCACTCCTACGACTTCGCCCGCCTGGGAAATTCTCTTTCGTTTGCGGCCAAGACTCGCGCCATTCATGCTACGATTGTCTGAGATTTGTTTTAATGTGTTTTTAACCCTTTCGAGTAAGAGCATCGGATATATTCGGCATCTTTAAAAAGTCTTTATAAAGAAAGACCGACAGCGAGTTATGTATGCGTTATTGGAGATATTAAAGTACATCGGTGTCGAAAAGAGTTGTAAACTTTGTTTGTTATGTTCCACCCTTTGCCCTTTTATTACAGTACTCGGTTCTATTAAGCACACTTTTTGAAAAAGTCCGCCGTACCGAAAGGGTTGAGGGAAGCTTGAAAATATTTGGCTTCGAAATATTATGCTAATCGAAAAGTGAATGTTTATACGTAGTTTCTACTGGGAAGATTCTCTTTCGTTTCAACAAATCATGCTAGTAAGGGAACAACAATTTATACGTATTCTAACATTAACTGAATCGAATTTTGACTTTTCTGCCGAGCTTTTGTAAAAATCCTTCGTCAGAAGCACATTGCAATTGATGAATGCTAATGCGTATAAAATTATTGGTTGAGAACCTTGGTGCGATGTGTGAAAGCACTATCAAGCAGATAACAGAGATTCAAGGTTGCAAAGAAACGACTAGAAAATCAACGATATTCAATGAACAATCATTGAACAAGGATACAAGGAAATGCGTGCGTTTTCTTGTATACGCATTTCCAATAAAGAAGAAATCATGAAACTGTAATATTCGAAATTATTACGAAATCGTGCTAAAAGTACGACTAAGAAATACACAATTTTAGGAAGATGCAAATCATATTCCATTTAAAGTCTACTTGCAACTAACTAGCTCGCAGTCTAATTGGAACCATACAAGAAACGATGGGTAGAAATTAATGCGAAATCAACTTGGCCAATGACTAATCAATTGCAGATTAGAACAGAAACTGTGTGTCCCAGTTTAGGGTGAACGTGTCGGTGTATCAGAGCATCACCTTTTAAACCGAGTACACCTGTGCTCGAGAAAGGAAGTGACTGTTTGACGTATGGAAAAAGCACAAGTCGTCGCGCGTTAATCGCCCTACCAGATGGTCACCGCGCGCTCGCTCGCCGGTAATTAAGCGATGTCTAATTGATTCAGTGCTCTTCGGATCGGAGCACGCTGTAACAGTGGTCAACTCGGCCGTGTAAACGAGAGAATTATGTCGATGCCTCATCGAGCGTGAAGCCTCCTCCAAGTGGAAGAAATGAGGAATCCATGTGGCAATTGGCAAAATTTCACAGATATATCCATTGGATTTGAGAGAAACTAGAAATCGACAGATAATTTAGTTCGAAACTTGCCTAGTTGCATTTTTAATTTATCAATCGAAATTAATTTTCACCGACTTCGAAAACCAGCTGGTTGTATGTATTTCTTTTGACACTGGGCATGTGCTTAAAAATGATGACAAGTAGTGGAAGACTGGACTATTTTTGAATTTACTAATTGACTTATAGGAATCGATGTAACAATTGGCAAAATTTCAATCTACAGATAAAACTAATTTAATAAACGTCAAAATCAAATTGGTTACTCTCGAAATTTACATGCCCAATTGCAATTTTAATTTATCCATTGAAATTAATGTTTCAAACTAGTCATCTGCTGAAGTATGATAACAAGTACTGGAAGACTGACTAAAGTATTTCGAGTTTCCTCGTTGACCTAGAGATCGGATCAGCAACGATAGGACTGTGTGTCTCTGGTAAAGTCTATTAACTCTGCGACGTGCGTAAGGTCAAAGCGACTCGATGCTCCAATGCCGATCTAATTCTCTTTCGTACAGCTTTCGTACATGCAAGCTAGCAAGCTCTCAACATAAGCTACTTGTAACTACGAATTTACAGAAATAACGTTCCCACTCTGATTGCCAAGCACAAGCAACGCTATTATAATAATACGCTTTTGTACTTGAAAATATCTCCGATGTATGCAACAATACAACTATTGTTATATACGTCGGACAAATTCTCTTCATTCACTAACGAGAAGATAATTCAACGACGAGTTATTCAAGGATGCTTTTTAGTACGATTCAAGAGGATAACGGTAAATCACTGTTACTCTCACGAACTTTACCGCTGTCACGAAGAAAAACCTTGTTTTCCACTCGGTAAACACTACTGAAAAACTATCGAAGCCGTTTTATCCCAGCAGTTTATATTGCGATTATTCAATTACCCTGTCGATGATTACCAGGGTTAAGGTAATTGTCGTTTTGTATACTATGCAAACATCAAACACAAGAAACTGACTCTAACTCATACTTCTCATCTCACATCTTTTAATACGATTTCTAATTTAAAGAAACATTGACTAATAAATATAAAATAGCAATAACGAATAGCTATTAAACTTAGTGAATATCAAAGAAATATCGCACGACAATTATCTCAACAATGATAAATATTCCAAGTTCAACTAATAGATGGGAAAATTTCTGTTCCAGAAGATCGAAGTGACAAGTGGGCAGTCTCGAGCGAGACTGACAACTTCGAGGAAGATCCTCGAGAATATATGGGTCATAGAAATGGACTCTGGAGGAGAGCATTGTCCAGAGGGCAGCCATGTCGTATTTTACAGGTTGACCAACTTACGCGACAGGTATATCCTGGCGCTCCATCTACCTGGGCCTGTAATTAGGCCCAGCTTTGTGCCGATTATTACCCGTCCATTCTACACGAGGGTCCAGGTAACAACGTCACGAAGATCCTTTTCATTGTCGACCCTTCGACTTATTGTCTTGCTTTCCCGAGGAAATACCGATCCGCGACTCTCCACACCCGAAACTCCCAATTTAGTGGCGGAGTCGAAGTAATTACTAGGAAAGCTGTTATAGGCTACTGACTATGAATAGCCGAGGGTTCTACGAGGCTCGCTGTCCACACTGTTAAGTGCTATTGCCATGGTAAACTTCCGGCTACTGATACATAATTATCGGAAGATATCCGAATTCGTCACAAGCGCTACACAACCGACACGCGCGACCTTGGTCAAGATGTATGCAATCAAAAGATGTTAAAGAATAATAATGCCGAAATAATAATAAAATCTAGATTGTCATTTGTTTTAATATGAAAGTGTTGTTAATACAAAGAATTCAATGATTCTAACAATTCGAATCGAATAATAAAGAATTCAATATGAACTGCGAAGCTCTCAATGTGAAAAATTACTAATTCAAGCTTTTAAAGATGCATCAAGTGACGTTTGGAGATTTTATAAACTATTAAAACAAATGACAAGACTACAAATCTACAATTCGGCCAAAGACTAATGTCGATTAAAGTAATTCAGGTGATGCATGATGAATGAGAGGAGCGAAGAGGAAGTTCGAGGAGGCTAAAGAGAGAGAGGCTTGGAAATTGATTCGGGCCAGGTGGAAAGCAAGCTCGGCCAGTGAATGCCATATGAAGAAGAAGCCGAGGAACGAACGGACATCCTGGCCATTACGTAACGCGCGCCGCCGCGCCGGCCGCACTAACCCAAAGAGTGTAGCCGAGCGAGTCGTAGCGGAGAGGGCTTACACCAAGAGAGAGAGACGACGTCGCGACGTCGGACTCGCGCACTGTGTATCTTGGAGGCTCTCTTTCGCCTTTCTCCGAGAGTGGCGGCGGTGGTCCTCGAACGGGGTCACAGACGCGCCTGCTGGGCCAAATTCGTCGAGCAAGTACCGCCGCGCCTACATCAACAGCTGCCGCCGCGCCGCCAGCCTACCATTGAATCCGGGCCTTGAACGTGAAAACGACTCCCTCACTTGATGCTCTTCCTTAACTCTTCTAACCAAATCATTCCCACTTTGTCCACTCTTTCCACAAAAGTAATGATTAATCCTGAAATTTTTGTATAAGCTGAATTAATAATCAGATCGAGTGAAATTGAAAATAAAATTGATACTAACGCGATGCTTGTCTTTAATAAGTTTCAGGATCATGTTTGTAATATGCTATCTGCACGCTTATGGTGTGTTTCAAAGTTCGTTACTACAAGAAATGATTTCCATTATTACAATTTGACTTGATATGAATTCGAAATTTTGATATAAGATGCTTGTCTTCAATAAATTTCAGGATTCAATTGAAATATGAATCTAATATAAAAGAGATTAATTCGAACTTGTATGTTACTCGAAAATACGATGTTTAATTACACTCTGTTTGTATGTAGGGAATTTAATTGAAATGAAGGATGAAAACTATATTTGAATTTATAGTATATCGATTGTAAATAGTAATGAGTCTATTATTTTAGTGTATTAAGAGAATACGACTGGGAAAATGCAAATTACAGGAGAGAAACGGGAGTCTCATAAGTCACACGATTCCATGGCAGAGTGTATGACCTTTTTAGCGGTGGCAGGGAGAGCCGAGTGGTCTCACCGGTGCTCCCGGTGCCCGTTAAAAACACGAAATTTTTCGCTTACGTGACTCGAGCATTGTCGACGTCGACGTTTAAAGAACGCACCTGCCGTTAATAGCGCTCGCGCGCGCGCGCGCTCCCACCAGAAACTACCGTAACGCGTAATCTCTCCCACGACGGAGAAATTAGAATGACTTGTAATGTACGTACGCGGTCCACGGCTTCTCGACGAGAGAGAGCAATCGAAATCTCGTTAAAGCATTCTAATTGCCTATCGCCATATTTAATGCTAGTACTACGGCCTTTCCTGGTTATTAGAACTGATAGTTGCTGCTTCTAACAGTACAAGTATGTACATAGAAATCATCGTGATTGACGAACCTAGACTTTTCTGGAAACTAATCCTGTTCGCGATGGAATCCCTCGGAGATCTCCGCGAAATCTTTCCAGCCTCGGAGAATAGCAATCAAATTTTACTGGGACTTTAAGAATTATGGAAATGCGATCCGCGAATCTAGTTTGATTTTATGTGTCAGGAAAAACGATTGTCTATTGCATGATTAAATGAATAAGTCTGAGAATGAATATAAAGGATGAGATCAATGAAAATATTCAATTACACTTGAATCACCGTGAGAAATATGGGAAAAATAATATTCAAGATCGGTTTTCCACGTGTTTTCGGCACAATTCCGGCATTTCTCCCACAGCATTTATGTTTTTTTTCCGTTTTGAGACACAAGCAATCGAAAAATCAAGCGTTCGTCCCGGTCCCAGAACCTTCGAAAAATCGAAAATTTTTGAAGGGGTATGCCTTAAAAAATTTGCGAAAAAATGAATTTTGAGCTAGGGCTCTGGAATTTTTTCTACTTTCTCCTCGATGCAAAAAAACACTTTCTACAGAATTTCAGCCCCGGAAAAGGCCGGGAAGTCATGAAAACATTATAAAAACTATCAAAACGAAATATTCAAGATCGGTTTTTCACGTGTTTTAGGTAGAATTCTGGCATTTCCCCCACAAGTTTCATGTTTTTTATCCGTTTTGAGACACGAGTAATCGAAAAATCAAGCGTTCGTTGCGGGCCCAGAACCTTCGAAAAATCGAAAATTTTTGAAGGGGTATGCCTTGAAAAATTTGCGAAAAAATGAATTTTGAGCTAGGGCTCTGGAATTTTTTCTACTTCTTCCTCGATGCAAAAAAACACTTTCTACCAAATTTCAGCCCCAGGAAAGGTCGGGAAGATGAAAAAATATGGCAAAAACCATTGAAATGAAATATTCAAGATTGGTTTTCCATGTGTTTTAGGTAGAATTCCGGCATTTCCCCCACAAGTTTCATGTTTTTTATCCGTTTTGAGACATGAGCAATCGAAAAATCAAGCGTTCGTTGCGGTCCCAGAACCTTCGAAAAATCGAAAATTTTTGAAGGGGTATGCCTTAAAAAAATTGCGAAAAAATGAACTTTGAGCTAGGGCTCTGAAATTTATACCACTTCTTCCTCGATGCAAAGAAACATTCCCCACCAAATTTCAGCCGCGGAAAATGTCGGGAAGTATGAAAAACACGGCGAGTGTGATTGAGGCGGTTTGACGGAGAAAAGTCGACAGGCAGTCAGGTACCCTTTGTTAGAGCGAACGCAATGGGACCGAAACGTCGAGAACACGCATTTACCGTAACGCGCAAGGCGTTGCGATGCTTCCTGGCTGAAGCACCACTTTTTCGAAGCGAGGAAACACGAGGAGTCGAGAGGAGAGCGTGCTCATCGCACTCAGGTGGAAGCGTGTGAACGGGGAAATCGTCGCCGGCGTTGACATTAAAGTCGCTTTAGAGCGAGGCGCGCTTTTTCCATGGCGCGTCTCGAGCGCGCTCCTGAGTGCTCTTGATGGACTTCCCGGGTACGCGCCGATCAGATTGACTCCGAGCTCGAAACACGAGCTGCTAGCTTCGTTAACTTGTCGCGTACACTTTGCTAAATATGTATTTCAACCTTGATGAATGGCGAATTACATGAAAAGTCACTTAACGAAATTAATCGAATTTATATCGTAACTCTACCGACTCGCGTGTGAACGTTCCTACACTAATTCCTCGGTTAATTATAAGACTCAAATTATTATAAAATCTGAGTTGAAACACGTGCTATTTCTATCGAATCTAAATCAAAGCTTAGCAATCCCATTGCAAGATTCTAAGGATTCAAACAAATCTAAGAATATTAAATGGACTTTGTTCGATTTTAGAAATTCGAATGCGTAAATCCCTATTACTATTACTGCCAATAAACAAACTTATTGATATGCAAACACAGGATAGTGTGCGGTATCAATTTCGCTGCTCCTCCCTTTGAAAGTCAATCATTAATCCCTCCAAACAAGCACTGAATATCGCAGGTCCCCATCATCATCATCGCAACGCGCATCCAACAGCGTAGTGGCCGGGCGCCGCCGTTTTCATCGAGAGGGCTCATATCGAAATCTGCTCGGCTATTATCCGGCGGGGCACGATCGAAATCTCCTCGGCTACAGTTCGCCGTTGAATAGTTAATGCCTATTTTCGTTGAGAGCGGCGTCGACCGACTGTGTTCGCCGGGCATTTTATTCGCCGGCAGTGTAGCGTATCGAAATCCGCTGAGTGCGATTCCAAGCTAAAATCCGGTATCGAGGGCCAGGATTGGTCGGCACTTGATTGAATTGGCGGTCACCGAGCGGGCATTAGGTCCGCCAGCATCCAAAGGATTGAATTTCTGTCACAATTATCCCTCCGGCACATCCCTCCCCGCTCTCTCTCTCTCTCTCTCTCCCTCTCTTTCACACACTCTTTCTCACGTACTCGCACATACACGGTGACCCAAAATCCGGAAAGAGAACTCGTGCAAAATTTAATACCGCCAAATCGTTCTGACCCATGATTCTATTTGACAACGAAATTTTCCTCCAGTTTCTGCAATTAATCCATAATGTATTATGTTTGTCATTGAATATTTCATGCAATTATTTCTGACTCTTTACAATGAATTCTCTTTTGATTTCTAATGGATTTGATGCTTGTAATATGTTATCTGCCCACTTTATGGTGTGTTTCAAAGTTGGTTGATGAAAGGAATGATTTGCACTATTATAATTCGATTTCATATGAATTAGAAATCTTTTCTCACTCTTGAAGAAAGTGGGAATTAGAATCAATGAGTGTTATTAAATGATTAGTCTGATTTAGTGGTATTTTGGATCACCCTGTATGTGTGTACGCGACACGGCTCAATCGGGTCGAGCAGAGAGGCCAGCTGCGACCTTTTCCCGGCGAGAACAAATCCCACAGTTCCAATTCAAATTCGGCACACGCGAGCGTTTACCCTCGAGGAATATGATATTCGCCTGGGACGGAATCAAGCGCACTCTCTCATAAACACAACGGCATTCGCACACTCGGACACAGCAGGAACTTTAGCGATCTTAAAATTCAACTCGACTCACCAAACGATTCATTCTGATTGCTCGGCCTTGGAGAGCGGCGATTGCCAAGGAAAATTCGACTGGCGAGGTAAATTCGCCGAGAGAAGATTGTGACGGTGAGAGGAGGTGAAGGCTCGCAGAGGAGGGCGACGAGAACAAGCGCGCACTTTCATCGTCGCGTCGTGAAAAACGTGAGAGGAATCATGCTCCGACCATCGATCGCGATCGACTCGCGCACACAGTCACACACAGCACACACACGCACGTAGAGCAGAGGGAGTCGATGATCCTGCGGCGAGCAACTCATTAGAAAGTGTTGCCGCTCCTCGCTCGCCTCATCCGCCGAGGAGAGCGTGCGCGCATAATTACCGAAGCCAGGGCACCCGCTAGTTCGTTCCTTCCTTTTTCCAGGTAGCGAATCGCGCCCACCTCACTCGCAACGCATAATTAAGCCGGCGATCCCATCAACGACGCCCGACTGATTTACGCTCCGTGGATTAGAGAAGAGTGACCTTTTTAAACGATGCGCGCTCGACTTTAACTGCGAGGAAGGGACATGTTGCGAGGATCGGAGACGCCGGCGGCGCGACGGCAGGACACACGAGAAAGAGCAGGAGCCCAGCGGAAGCTCCTGTTCGCCACTGACGACTGGCAAATCTACCGGCTGGCGACGCCAGAGTGGGGAAAACGGGACCGACAACCTCCTCGTCGCTCTCTGCCGACTCATAATATTGCCATACTCACGGTACTATGTACAGTATACAGTACAGTATGTACTGGATCGAGCGCGCGCGCGCGCACACGCCGACCCGTCCGCTTCGCTAATCAAGATTTCGACCCAATTAAGCTGATAAAGCCAGCGGCGGGCTTCGAGGAATGACATTCCGTACACACCGACCACTCAAAGAACGCGTTCCTGGTAGTAAATTAGATGCGTCATGGTGAAAGAAATTAGTACGAATTGACTTAACCTTTGCGCCCCGTCAATTGTCTATCCTCGAATTTTTCAATCATTAATAAATGACAAATTGGGAGAAATAATGCGATGAAGTAAGAATCGTCTCCAAGTCGGTTGAAAGTAATGCGAGTTTTATGAATATGGGAATTGAATGCTATGACTACACCGGTATAATTAATGCCAGATGGGCAGCATCCCTTGTTTAGATTCGGGAAGGGTCAAGGGTTCGTTCGAAGGGTGTACTACCTCCAGCGAACGTCATAACAATGGTTTTTCCTCCAAGATCGATTATTTCACAGTTAACTGAATATCAAAGAATAATTCTACAACGCAATGGTTAAGTCAATATTGCTAATAATTGGTATGGCGAAAATTCACTGTGACTCTAACTGATTGTTTCGCAAGATCATCCGGAAATGTTAAAGATTAGAAACTGATCTTTTCTCTAAAGTTTCAAAATTGACACAATATCGAAAATAAATTATATCGCGTTAAAATTAATTCCATACTGCAAATAATTCGAGTGGCGAGAATTCACTGTGACTCTAACTGATTGTTTCTCAAGATCATCCGGAACTGTTAAAGATTAGAAACTGATCTTTCCTCTAAAGTTTCCGAATTGACACAATATCGAAAATAAATGATATTATAGCGTTAAGACGAATCGCGCGCTGGAAATAGTTGGAGTGTCGAAGATGCACGCGTTTAAGTAATCGATGTCTCGAGGAGGTCATCTCGACACGTGAGCCAAGAAGTCCGAGTTCAACTGGGAATCGATGGGAGGAAAAAGTCTGGCGTCGCAGGCCGTTTGAGAGGTGGCGTCGGTCGCGAGAGCGTTAAACCCCGTGCCCGTACCCTGGAATCCGACGAGGCGGTGAACTAAATTAACGTGACATTAATTAGTAGACGGTCTATTTGCGAGCAATCCGATTAGATTGCTCCGTCAGTGTTCATCCGCGATTAATAACACGCGGAAACTCCTGTGTCCGGCTTCTCGTCTCGCTGAGAAAGAACTGACATCTACAAGCCGGACCTTCGTACGCTGTCACCAGCTGTCGATAGAATCCTCACCTCTCCCTCTCTTTCTCCCTCTTTCTCCCTCTTTCTCTCTCGCGTCTACTTCGTTAAAGCGTATCTTCCAATTCAAAGTACTATCGAATCGAATGTCGCGATAACCGAGGCCAAGAAACTTTCGTGCAATGAACTAAAGGAAATGGAAATGTCAGTCGCGTATTAAACCAACACGAAAATAGAAAAATGTTAACGAGTTATCAACGAGAGAAATCTCCGATTCCTTTTCTATAGAACCTCGCCTTCTCACTTTTCCTCTCTTCTACTTCATTAAAGCATATCTTAGAATTGAAAGTTTAATCGAATCGAATGTCTCGCGATAACGGAATCGAAGAAACTTTCTTGTAATGAACCGAAGGAAATAGAAATGCCAATCGCGTATCAAACGAGTAACACGTTCATTCTTATAATAAAAACCTTGGCATTAAAAGTCTTTTGAAATTCGTCTTGTATATTCACGTGTCTGTGTATCTTTCGGCTCGCGTTATGAATATTGCAATCTTCAGAAATCTGTTCGCGATAAAAATCACGTAATGACCAACAAGCGAAGGTCCATTAACGCCAAGGAAATCGAGAAATATCCTTAATCAGTTTAGTCTAATCACTGGGTCATTTAAACTTTCCCGATTTACCTTGCAGATAGGAAAGAGCGAGAACTGGGTTTGCCAAACAGGATCGAACGCTATCGCTCATAATATTATCATAAGGCAGTGCACCTGCTGCATATGTTTCTCCGATGGAATTCACGATCGCATTCGAGACAAGGTGGGGAAGTAGGCGCGAGTGAGAAAGAGAATCTTTAATTATTCGTAAAGAAAATGGCATTAGAGTCGAGGATGGATGATCTCAATCTACTTTGATGGCGAGAAGTGCGCAATCTGTCTCTTCCACGGCCTCGACGACGCGACCTGGACGGGGATCCTGACCTCTGTTAACCTGGTATCTCTGACCTCGACGGCACCGAGCCGTCAGGACAGTCCCCACCCCTCCTCTCATTCCCGCCATTCCGATGAGGAAAAAGCAAAGCGAGTGATCTAATTTCGGATTTTTCCCTGTAAACGCGAACCGGCACTTCCAACCAACTCGATCGACATTTCACAGTACGTAATGGAAGGAAACTAACTGTGTAAAATAGATATGAAATTTCTCACTTTGTTTAACCCTTTTAGTGCTCAACATACATTGTTGTTCGCGAACGCTTGCCAAAAGTATTTTGTATCTCGAAAGAAATTTATACAAACGTGATAAATGGTTCAATTTCGTTGCAACATAATTGAGAAACAATTTTTATGGATTTAAGTACTGCTTGTGAAAGAGAAATTAATTTTTATGTTTCTCATATTGTTTTATATTTATAGTATATTCTTTGCATAGGTGAGATATTTTTGGTAAGCACTAAAAGGGTCGAGCAATTCTGAGATTAATAATGAATCACGTGTCAAGTGAAATTGAATTATTGGAAGTTACAGAATTTAACTGGTCGCGCACAACTGTTACTTAATACTTTCCTCCATTAATATAAAAAGCAACGTTTGCTTATATCTTCGCTAAACTGTAAACTACTCTAATATTAATTCCAAGACGAATCTGGCTGAGACAGCTAATAGAAGTGAGATGAGCGAGGGAAACTAAGACGCGGACGAAACTTACAAAGCAAGATCTCCCTTCGGGCGTCCGATTACCTGTGCGACCAGGCAATCAGGTTGAAATGAACCCTTCCCGACAAAGTCGATAAAGCACAGAGAGAGCCAATTCCGGCCACCTGAGCAGGCAATGTTCTCCGCAGGCAGCGGCGGCGGCGGCGGCGGCGGCGCGGCGGGGCAAAGGCCAACGAATACTGCTTTCTGCTCATCGAAACGCGAAAATTGCTTTCAATTAAAGCGATGAAGTGCAGAGGGTTCGCTGGGATGTGGAATCAGGGGGTGCATTTCGCCCGAAGGAAGGGGGAAGTTTACGTTTCATCGGGGCGGAGGCGCGCGCTTCTGGCAACAAACGAATGAGGCGGAGGAAGGAAGGAAGGAAGCGCGGGGGGGAAAGGTTGGTTTTGCGAGCAATCAAGTTCTTGGCCTGATGTTTCGATATCTGCCGTAATATCCGTCGAGAGCGCAATATCCGGATGAGCGGCCCGTTCTCGCCCTCTCTTTCTCTTTCTGCCCTTTTCTTCTCCCGCCGTTAAAAGGGCAGCGCGCGCGCGCCTTTTGCTCTTTTACAAATTGGATCACGAGTTCATGCGACCGCCAGAGAGAAGGCTGCGTGTGCGAGTTTGTGTCTGTGTGTATAGCCGATAATCTGTCTGTGGGAGATCGTTTCCTTTTGTGTCCGATGGACCTCGCGGCCGCTATAGCGCCGCCCACCCAAGCCACTGCAAACGCTCCTAACCCTTTATAAGTACCAAGGCCCTTCCACTATGTTTGCCATGAAATTATTCCCTCCCTTTATTACATTGTATCCGCTTTGATTGCCATCTTAATCCGCGAGAGTCGCCGGCCCCATATTAAACTGTCCGCTCAGAGTCCTATGCTTTCGAGCCACGCGAATCAACTATTCAATTCAACCACTTAGTAAAAATTAACTGTCTTACTTAAATAGTCAAGATTTACTCATTCGAATGTTAAGAAATATTGAAATAGTCATTTAAACGGAGAAAAATACTATGGTTCTATATCGGTCGTTTTTAATTCAAGATTAACCAAAGCTCACGAATGAAATTTCCCTGAGATTAACACGGATTTACTGTGAGAATAATAAGTTATTTTATTCGAGAAAAATTACCGCGATTGTGTCGAGTCGTTTTTAATTCAAGATTAACCAAAGCTCACGAATGAAATTTCCCTGAGATTAACACGGATTCACTATGAGAATATGAAGTTATTTTAATCAAGAAAAATGACGTCGTTTTTACTTTAAGACAGAGCAAAGATACCGAATGATATTTACGAAAGAAATAGGGCCGATTGACTAAGGGTTAAATAGTTAGTAAATACTATTAATCAGGGAAAAGTGCGGTAGCCGAGTGTGAAAGTCGAGTCGCTTTTACCGAGGGGATTAAAGCAAAGACGATTAAAGAAGGCAAGCCGGAAATATTTCCTGGCCAAACACGTTCCCGGCTTGTATCCGGCAGAGGGCAAGCATCCATGGGAAGAAGAGATCTCGAGTCTATGTAGATGGAGTTCCTAACTTGTTAGAGAATTATCTGCGTGTGATGTCAGCCCCGCGGCTTATCGAGCGTCCTGCGGTCATTATCTGCCACGACTCATCCCCAAGGCATACACTGGACGGCAAGTAAAATTCCCAGGGGTTCTCAGGTTCGCTTCCCGGAGAATCTCAGGGATCTCGAAGCCGAAGCCGACGCCGACGCCGACGCCGCCGCCGTCTCGGCAAAGCCCGGATTAGCTCTAACGGTATTTTATTGCCGGCAGTAATGTGCCCGTAAGATCGGTATTATGCGTCCTAGCGAAAGGGAGCCCCCACCCGGCGAAATTCCGTAATTACCTTGCAACCCCCAATGAAATCCCACCCAAGTTTACCTTAGCAGAGCTCCCCAATCGTGAAACATTGTTATTAATAAATATTACGCTTCCAAACACGCGAAATATTAATCAGTTTTAAATTTGTTGCAATTCGAGACTTCACATGCTCTACTTCCTTTGACGCGGATAAACTTGAAACTTTAATTATAGCGAAGTGATAATGGACTGTCCGGACCGATTAAAACTAGCTATTAACTGCAATGAATAAATTACTGTCTGAAAGCTTTCAAATGACAGCTCGTACGTCATTTCAGATACGAGACTTCAGAGGAAACGAATCAGAAATAGAATGTTCGTAACAATCATTTCCAATTCAGATAGGACAAACTCTTGTTCAGATCCAATTGACTAATTACAGGCGTATTACAGTCTTAGCTATTGAATCGTTCGAAAGCTTTCAAGACATTTCTAATCTAAAACCGAGCTTTATTCGAAGTGTGTCTAATGAAATCTGAAAGAACTGAATCATGTTTTTATCCGATTGTCTAATTTTCCCTTTCAAGTTCGAATCATGTCAGTAGTGTCGAAGCAATGTGAATACAAATGGGAGAAGGAGGAGTCGCGCGAGCAACAAGACGTATCTCAACTAGAAGCTCTCTCTTCCTGGTTCGTGTCGTATCAGCGCGGTGAATGAGGCAAAGCGAGCGAGCGAGCGCGATCATCGGAAGCGCGAATCATTACGCAAAGAGGCGCGCGATATCAGCACACTCACACAGCAGCCTCTGCTTTCAAGCCTGTCGCATCCTCTGTTTACAAACAGGCGGACAATCGTGCGTACACTCGCTCGTCGTTCGATCCAATGGCCATCAATCCGTGCACCTTAATCGCCGACGCCACCGACGCCGCCGCCGCCGCCACCCATCGATTCATCACACGCGTCACAATAACCCCAATCCACCGCGGAAGTAACCCTGTCGCGGAAACGACGAGCTGCATCGTCATCGAACACTCTGTCAAACTGTTCTAGATGTAATTCAGGCTTCGTTTCTCGCTCGACTAAACTCCAAACAACGCGTCTCTTTTAACCCTGTGTGTTTTAAAAGCAAACATTAATAACTTCTCACGAGTTTCATTGAGTTCGCATAATGAAGGAATAAGAATTCTATTCCAATTTCCCACCAACGAATCTAACATTCAGAAATCTTAGTAATTATAGAAAAAATCATTTCTATTAACTACTACGATTTCAAATAAATCTCTTTTAATCGGTAAAGAACTGTGAAGTATTAAATCAGGAATAATTCTGTCACGCCCGGAAAATCTAATACTATTATCCAACGCCTTATTCATTCAGGGATAAAGCTATCAGGCTTGCGAGTTAATCTCGCAAAGTAGCAGATCACCAGACTCACCATTCGACTGCGTGCCGCGTTACAAGCTATCGGCGCAATCCCCCAAAGCGTCGTGTCTATCTATCGCTGCCCCGCTCTTCTCTCTCGGTGGGAGGAAAGTAGCTCTAAAGCGAGAGGGAACCGCAGATCTGGCCGGCTCTCCTTGATCCTTCAAAGGCCTCTCCTCTCTCGTTGTATCGGCTGTCTGCGGAGGCTGCGGCGTTCGAGGGCACGAAAGGTGCTGCTGCTGGCCGCCGATACGAAACAAACAGGCACACTTTGTCACACAATAAACACACTTCGCCACAAACGAGGATGATATCAAGAGGGACTTTGTAGAGGAGGAAAGGGCGAGCGAGAGTAAAGTAGTAGTGGGAAGCAGAGAGTGCGAGCGTGTCCCCCTATTGGTAAAAGCAGGGGGTTGCACGGCCACTGCTCGTCGACTTTTGTTCGTGTCACGTGTGCACTAGGGAGGTTAGCACACTAGACTAAATGTCCCTTCTCTCCCCCCTCTGACCCCACGCTTTTTCCCTTCCACTATTCTTCAGCGACACGTTCCACCAGCCGATTCTCTTCGACACCGGACCAGCAACCTTCTCGCACACCTTCTTCTTCTTCTTCTTCTCTCACTCGGTGTGTTATTCTCCTTTCAAAGTGGCAGCAACGGGCCCCGTGTTTTCCGCCCGGGGAAAGGTGCGTCGCACCTGTTTCGCTCTCCGACGCGGCGGTGCACACGCCTGTGGGAGCTCCTCTCCTCTCCTCTGCTCTGCTCTGCTCTGCTCGCACCAGACTTTCACGACTCCCCTTCGACTCTACATATATGCCTGGCACGTTCGAATCGCACGCCCGAATCGCCGATCGGGCAAGCGCGCGCGAGCGCACGGAAATGCGCGCGCGATATTTATCCTGGATTCAGTTGACTGCGATGATCTTTCGAGGCGCACGCACTCTTTCAAGAAGGTAAATATTCTCAGTGTCAGTCAGCACAAGAAAGAGATTTTCACATTCGGTGATTCCCAGTCTACGATTTTTTCACAGTCTCGCACTCTTTCAGGTTGGTTGATTCACCGACGAGTTTCGAGTTTCAATTGCAATGTGGAAATCGCGCGTTAACATTGGAACGTGTGGAGGGAGCGGGCGCGCGCACGGCTTTGTAATGCGAGTTGCTTGTAAAGAAGAAGTTTATGCGGCGAGCGCGAGTGAGTGTGTGGTTTGCGCAGAGCCCCGAACTGTTCGGTGCAGGCGTCGAGTGGCGACTGTCGTTTCTTCGGAGAGCAGACTCCTCCTGGCCTGGCTGTCCCTTCTCCCCCCTCTCTGCCGCCTCTTTCTCGATGACTCTGTATGCGAGTGAGTTCGCCCGTATACCTACGACTGGACTTCCCAGTGTGTTGGTGCACCAGGCGTACGAGAGGCCCGACTCCTCCGACGCCGATTTATGCTATTACTGCAACGTGCCACCCCCTCGGCTAGCCCCTCTCCGCCCACCTCCTTCCTTCCCTTTAATCGCACCATTTGCCCCTCTCTTACCTGCCCAACCCAACTCCAAACTCTCATTCTTACCGAGTTACTCGATGCGCAAACACTTACTCCTTTTTCGGCCCAATTTTCCTCCCTCATAGCGGAAAAGAGCAGTCAGTAATAAGCTGCGCTTCCTCGAGCATTGGCAGTGTAAAGTAAGAGTGCTGGAGTTTATTGTTTCGTATTTCTGTTAGAAGTTTCGTTCTTCGTTTAGTTGTATGGCTGAAAAATAATTTGACTAATTTGACAGAGTATAAGTTTGCTTTTTTAGAGTTTGGAGTACGTATTTGATACACAGATGGCATACAGTGGAAGGTATCCTTTCTTTTAATTACTCGGTTGACCCTTCTACCTGCTCCTCGGCGCTGATCCTTTCTATTGTTATATTCTTCGCCAGTCATTACGTGTGTTCTTACACCTTTTTCGGAGTTAGTTTAATGGTTTTCGTAGCTGATAGCGTAAAATCCATTTCTGTTTCCATTTAGTTGTTGGTCTGAAAAGTACTGTTTAATATAGCGAATTTAGTGTAAAATAACATTGCGTAGTATTCTACATGCAGTTTAGAGTGTGCATTTGACATACAATCGAGTTGCGGTGAAAATAATCCTTCGCTGTAATTACCCAGTTGACCTTTTTTTTACCTGCTCCTCGACGGCGACCCTTCCTATTGTTCCTCAGTTCGGCAGTCGATGCCCAAGGACTCACACGTTTTGGTTGATGATAATAGAAACCCGCATTTAGTAACAAGCTGTGCTTGGCGAAACATCGTCAATATAGACTCTGTGTTCTTAATTTGGTAATTCCTTATTTCTATTTCTATATTTTCATTTAATTCTGCAATTGAAAAATACTGTAGTGAATTCGGCATTGTATAACATTTCTTTTTGAAATTTAGAGTGTGCATTTGACATACAAACGAGTTGCGGTGAAGATAATCCTTCGCTGTAATTACCCCGTTGACCTTTTTTTTACCTGCTCCTCGACGGCGACCCTTCCTATTGTTCCTCAGTTCGGCAGTCGATGTCCAAGGACTCACACGTTTTTCGGGAGAAGTTTATCGCTTTTGGGTCGATGATAATAGAAACCCGCATTCAGTAACAAGCTGTGTTTGGCAAAACATCGTCAATACAGGCTCTGTGTTCTTAATTTGGTAATTCCTTATTTCTATTACTATATTTTCATTTAATTCTGCAATTGAAAAATACTGTAGTGAATTCGGCATTGTATAACATTTCTTTCTCAAATTTAGAATGTGCATTTGACATACAAACGAGTTGCGGTGAAGATAATCCTTCGCTGTAATTACCCAGTTGACCCTTTTTTTACCTGCTGCTCGACTGCGACCCTTCCTATTGTTCCTCAGTTCGGCAGTCGATGTCCAAGGACTCACACGTTTTTCGGGAGAAGTTTATCGCTTTTGGCTGGTGATAATAGAAACCCGCATTCAGTAACAAGCTGTGCTTGGCGAAACATCGTCAAAATAGACTCTGTCTTCTTAATTTGGTAATTCCTTATTTCTATTACTATATTTTCATTTAATTCTGCAATTGAAAAATACTGTAGTGAATTCGGCATTGTATAACATTTCTTTTTCAAATTTACAGTGTGCATTTGACATACAAACGAGTTGCGGTCAAAATAATCCTTCGCTGTAATTACCCAGTTGACCTTTTTTTTACCTGCTCCTCGACTGCGACCCTTCCTATTGTTCCTCAGTTCGGCAGTCGATGTCCAAGTACGCACATGTTTTTCGGGGCAAGTTTATCGCTTTTGGCTGGTGATAACTGAAAATTCGCATGAGAAAGAGAACAGTCGGTGCCAGACTGCGCTCGAGGAAGGATCGAAGTGTGAGTTGACGCTTCTTAAAGTTTCTTCTCTCTTAACAGATCTGAAAGATATTATATGTAATTTAACAAAGTATAACATTGCTTTTGCAGTTTAATTGGATCGAAATCGACAATTTGAAGTGACAGCTGGAGTCATCGATTGCCAGGACATTTCTATCACTGTAAGTTTCTTATTCGTTTCTTATTTTCATTATTTGTAATTTAACATAGTATAACATTATTTTTGCAGTTTAACTGGTTCGAAATCGACAATTTGAAGTGACAGCTGGAGTCATCGATTGCCAGAACATTTCTATCACTGTAAGTTTCTTATTCGCATACTATTTCAACACTTTCATTCACGCCTTGCTATTACAATATTTTTCTAAACACTTCTATAAAGATTATCATAAATTGTCGTAAACATAATATTTTCTCATATTGCAATGCTGTGATCATTACAAAATTCAGCTTCAAATGAATCAATATTTTCTAATAAAAGAGAATTAATCCTATAAAATTGGTAATTTCTTTTTACAGGACAAGGAATTGCGATTGCCAGTGATCCTTTGATAGAAGAAAGTTAGTGCAGCATGGATCGTCTCGAGAAAGGCAGCGGCGGCAGCGGCGGCGGCGGTGGACCGCATCGTAACAGTCTGCTGTTGCTGCAATCATTGCGTAAGAAAGATAGCTTTATAATATTAGACTCACGCATCGCTGCGTCCTCATCAGACTATTACCAAGTGCACACACCCGCGCGCTAGCAGTGCTTTTGCCCTCGAAAATTGCAGCTAGGAAACGCGTCTCCCCGCCACGAAGCAGAGCAGCCACCCTTGCATCCCACCGCCGCGCCGCTCGAGTTCACCCTTCCGTGAAGTTTCGAGGGTTTTCGCGTGATTTCACATCGCGCTGCCGGGCACTCGTGAATCCCCTGTTATTGCAGTATTTTGATGCTGCATGTCTAATGGAACCAGTTAATTGCTGTGCTGATTATTCACGGTTGAACGTATGCTTATAGTTGATATTCTAACATGAAAATGGAAGGTCTGAGAAACGTTTGCGTATGCTTGATAACTTGGCTGATTAGAATTTCGCATTAGACAATTTCTTTGACCGGGGAATATTAACTTTGATAATTAAATGTATTATTCTCCATAGTTATATCAAATCTACGTGTATTTTAAATTAATTCAATCAGTTGGGGATAGAAAATTCGATTGCATTTTATGAATTTCGTAATTCAGCCTATTTAGATATTAAATTCATGAATTATCAAACTAGCTTCTCGTAAAACACTGCTTTTGGGTGCGTCACATCACTTTCTTGACATATAACTTCCGAATTCTCTTTTCTATCTCTAATTTTAGATCACAATCGGTGTCATTGGCAGTCAGTTAATTGCTGTGTTGATTATTCACGGTTGAACGTATGCTTACAGTTGATATTCTAACTAAATGAAATTTTCTAATGAAAATGGAAGATCTGAGAAACGTTTGTATATGCTTGATACTTTGTCTGATTAGAATTTCGCATTAGACAATTTCTATCACCGGGGAATATTAATTTTCATAATTAAATGTATTATTCTTCATAGTTATATCAAATCTACGTGTATTTTAAATTAATTCAATCAGTTGGAGATAGAAAATTTGATTGCATTTTATGAATTTCGTAATTCAGCCTATTTAGATATTAAATTCATGAATTATCAAACTAGCTTCTCGTAAAACACTGCTTTTGGGTGCGTCACATCACTTTCTTGACACATAACATCCGAATTCTCTTTTCTATCTCTAATTTGAGATGGCAACCGGTGTCATAGTCAGTCAACAGCAACTGTGTCTATTAATCCATTTCCCAGGGCCCCAATTTGTCGATCAAGATATCCAACGGGATCCCTGAACTTCATTAGACGGCGTCGCCCCCAAAAGTTAGCCCCTCGCATCATCCACACACGCCATCCTCATCGGGGAGAGAAGAGCGGCGCGCGCGTGCGAAAGTCGTCACGATCGCGCCGGCCTCGCTCGCACGCACGTGCGTGCGTCGTGTATGCACGAGTTGTGTATTGGACCCCATAGAGTGCCTGCGGGATAAATCAAGTGAAGAAAACCTGCCGGAAGGTATTAGGCTTTGGGGGACGGCTTGTACAGGCTGATGCGTTTTTTCCCTTTGATTCAGTAGTGTTGTACTCTCGCTTTTTATCAGGTTTGTTATATGCAGTGTTCGGACTGAGGCATTTGAATTTTGAAACTGTGATATTACATATTTCATTTATTACAATTCTGAGATCTGTGAGAAAATTTCTGGTTTACGCAAATCATCATTCAGAGGCATTTGGAATTTAAAAGTGTGATGTTATATATTTCATTTATTACAATTCTAAGATTTGTGAGAAAATTTCTGGTTTACGCAAATCATCATTCAGAGGCATTTGGAATTTAAAAGTGTGATGTTATATATTTCATTTATTATAAATCTGAGATCTTTGAGAAAATCTCCAAGTTTGTGTAAACCATGATTCAGAGGCAATTAGATTTTGAAACACTGATATTAGAGTGTGCAATCGTGATATTATATATTTCAATGATTATAAATCTAAAATCTATGAGAAAATCTCTAGTTTATGCAAACAGTCATTCAAATCATTAGTATTGCAAAGTACAATGAATCTTTTACATTTCAATTGAAAACAGTATTATTCCCACTTTATTTACTTGTCCAAAAGTTTGCATAAAAGTCCTCTAACAATCAACGAAATTATTCTTGAAAAATGATTATTGTTTCATAAAGGAAATATCAGAGCTATTATAACACCCAGGTGGATTGCAATTTCCAGTCATTTGCGTATAATTAAAATTGCTAGATAATTTATAATGATGGCAGAGACCATTCTGACTGCGGAGATTCAAAGGGAAAGGCATCAGCCTGTACACAGGCCAATACGACCCTTGCTCCGCCGGGATGAATTAGAGGGAGGAAGGAGCGCGCTGCAGAAAGAGGGATGCTGCGAGAGGGTTAAGCTGCTGCAGCCCGGTGGTCCTTATCGCACGTGCTCTAAAACGTCCTGTAATCCCTAGGGATCGACTTGTCTGGATTTGTTCGACTGACGTACGAATCATGCGTGATGCCCCGATGGACATTGGCGCACATCGCAGTTGCCAGAGTCAAATTGGAGTGTGCAGCCAGTAGCAATTACGTAATATGATCCATGACTCTCGTGATTCCTTTATAGAATTATAATTGTCTCCCACGGGCTCGTAAAACGTATTTATATAACTATATTTCTCCAAGAAAGTCAATAATATCTACATTCTTCATTTCCGCCAGGTTCCAAGTAGTATGAGTCAATTATAGTCTAGTTACAAAACGTATCAGTAAATCTCGACAAAAATGGAGCTAACACTTCCTTTATTCACTCTATCGAACAATCTACTTTTCTTCCAATCAAATCATTAACATACGAAATATTATACAAGACAATTCGTACTAAACATAATCCCAAGATATTCTAAAGGCCACATAAAACTAAACGATACCAGAACTACTTTCATACGAAGAGGCACTCGAAAATGTTGCCAGGAGGCATATGTGATGGTCCAGGTAGAAACCCTAAAAGGAGGAGGCTGGGAAAGATAGAGTAAGAGGAGAAGCTGGAAAAGCACATGGAAGGTTTTAGGGATGGAAGGAGAAAGAAAGTGTAAGCGGAGAGATGGCGATAGCACGTAGAGAGAGGAGAGGAGAGGAGAGGAGAGGAATATAGAGAGCGAGGGAATCCCTTATCGGGGGTCGCGCATGACGAGACAAGCTAATTGTGTTATCAGTACGCACAACGAACACTCTCCCTCCGTTCTCCAGCGGACACGTACACTCTCGGCGACCCTCGGCCTTTCCCCCTTAGCCACCAGCTCTCTCTCTCTCTCTCTCTGCTTCAGTGTCTGCTTGTGTGAAGCCCCAGCTTGTTTATTTTGTAAACCGTGCCAACATGCATCCTCTCTCCTCCTCCTCTTTGCTGCTGCTGCTGCTGCTGCTGCTGCCCCCCTCGTACAGTATCATCCAGCCGGCGAAAATTGAGGCAGGCTCTGCTACACATGCATACACGTACGCAGTGTACTCACACGTGTACCCCCCGTAAGTCCAGACACTTCTTGAATAAGTAAAACAGGGCAAGAGTGGCTCTAAGGGAAATTGAGAGTGAAAGATATGTCTTAAATAAACGTGTGTCTCCGAGAGAATATGAGAAGTCGAGATGAGCAATCAAGAGAAGAAGAGTGGTGGTGTGATGCTGCGCTATGTAACAGTCGCGGTGGTCGATGCCCCGCCTCGACATGTGCGCTCGATCTCAGTTTATTTTGTAAAGCACGCCGATGCCGCACCGCGCTAATCGAGCGTGGAGCAATAACAGGGATAACGCGAAATGCTACTCGCAAAACAGTCCTCGAGTTTTCGTGTCACGCCAGACTCCTCTTGTTGTTGGAGCAGAACGCTTGCGGATCGGACGATGATGGCTGATCTAAGTCGGGTGTGACTCAATGGAAACTAGGAGAATTTATTTAAACTAATTGAATTCGCCCTACTTTGTGGATATGTTAATGATTTCATTTGAAGAATAATAGATTGTCTCTCTTGTAAATGTGCTCCAACTAAATTTTTACTTTTGGACTTTTTATTTTGCAATATTTAATAATTTTACTTTGCCTGGCACTCAATGCAAACTAATAGAATTTATAGTTTTGTAGAGTGGCTATTCTAGTTCGATTCACCCTGCTTTATGGATGTGTTAATGATTTCACTTGAAGAATAATACATTGTCTTTCTTGTAAATGTACTGCAACTAAATTTTTACTTTTGGATATTTTTATATTGTATAGAAGACATAGTATTTTGCAATATTTAATAATTTTACTTTGCCTGGCACTCAATGGAAACTAATAGAATGTATAGTTTTACAAAGTGCTTATTCTACTTCGACTCACCCTACTTTATGGATGTGTTAATAATTTCATTTGAAGAATAATAGATTGTCTTTCTTGTAAATGTGCTTCAACTAAATTTTTTCTTTTGAACATTTTTATATTATATAGAAGACATAGTATTTTGCAATATTTAATAATTTTACTTTGCCTGGCACTCAATGGAAACTAATAGAATGTATAGTTTTACAAAGTGCTTATTCTACTTCGACTCACCCTACTTTATGGATGTGTTAATAATTTCATTTGAAGAATAATAGATTGTCTCTCTTGTAAATGTGCTCCAACTAAATTTTTACTTTTGGATATTTTTATATTGTATACATATAAGACATAGTATTTTGCAATATTTAATAATTTTACTTTGCCTGGCACTCAATGGAAACTAATAGAATGTATAGTTTTATAAAATGGCTATTCTAGTTCAATTCACCCAACTTTATGGATGTGTTAATAATTTCATTTGAAGAATAATAGATTGTCTTTCTGATAAATATGTTCCAACGAAATTTGTTCTTTTCCAAAATCTGATATTGTATATGAGACATAGTATGTTGCAATATTTAATAATTGTACTTTGTCTGGATAAGTCTGCGTTGAAAAAAGAATGATATAACATCAGTTCAGACAGTTGTCTTTTATATTACAAAGAATAAAATTTGCACATTGATCACAGACAGGTTTCGACACAATACAGAATTGTAACACTGGAATTAGGGAGGATTTGAATGAAAGAGTTTGTAAATTAACAATTGTCTATTAGTTTCAGATATTGACAAGCATTCCGAGGAACGTATTCAGGAGGGAGGAGGCAACTGACCCCATTACTGTCCACGAATCGAGAGTGTATCGAGCAGGGAGGAGAGGAGTATGTGTATGCGGCAGACGATGCATTTATTATTCTATTAAATTCGTGGCCATCCCATCGGGCACCGCCTAAAGCTATCTCTCGCTCTCCTGACTTAATGTGATATTCATACGTTCGACTGCAGTATGTACACACACACACACGAATGGAACAGGCTCGAGCTGCATCCGAGCGCTGGTCCATGTGCCAATCTCGCGAAGAAAATCAATGGCCAGCCAATCTTTCACAAACATCCATTTGTTTTCCTTGATAAAATCTGGTAATATTTAAAATAATGCGATTCATTTTAGTGAGGACTAATTCTTAGATATTGAATTGATTTGTCAGTTGCACAATTCGTATTTTTCACTTTCGAAATCGGTGAGAAATTGTGTCTATTGTGTGTGAACAATTTTTATAGCTGATTTCGTAGGTGTAAATTTATTTATATTATTTTGGAAACATTAGGTATAATAGGTGGGAATTTTTAAGTTTTCTGATTGAAATTATCATTTCTCCCGAGTAGAAACCAAGTATATTGATTTCAAAAGATTCGAAATTTGTTTGGATTATATTTCCGCGAGCTTTCCGCAGATTTCCCGCGAAAGCAGTGAATTTACATGGCGAGCATCGTCACTTTTCCAGCGTCGCGGCGGTTTAGAGTCCGTAATTAAACGCGAAGGGCGTACGAGGCGCTCGGGAGGGCGAGGGAAATGAAATTTGCCGCACGAAGAAATCAAATAAGACAAATATAATTAGCCGTCGACGAGAAAGAGAGTGAGCGGGGGTTGGAGTAAGTAAGCGGGGCGCGGTTCGTTAATTAAGAGAAAGCACGGACTGCCTCGTCAACGGGGATTGTCGTGGCAGCGCGAACACCGCGGAGAAATGAAACGTGACTCACGTAAAAATAAATTCAGGAAACACCCAATGCAACATTTCGACAATAACTATAAAAATAGACATTTTCCGGGAGAAATTCCTCAATTTCATTCTCGTGATTAGAAACTCTGAGTTCCAAGCATTGAACAATTTTTATTTCCAACAAATTCGAGTATAACACTATTTTTCCAAACGAAAGTACTTCAATACCATTAATTCCCCGAAACACCCAACACTGAACGAGAAACACTCTTCTCATTTCCCATGCGTGCATCACAAAATACTATCAATTTTCATTTAATATTACAGACTACATTCAAGTGTATACATTACACACATCAGAGAGACACGAGAGAAACTCCATTATCACGTAAAAATAAATTCAAGAAACACCCAATGCAGTATTTCGACAATAACTATAAAAATAGACATTTTCCGGGAGAAATTCCTCAATTTCATTCTCGCGATTAGAAACTCTGAGTTCCAAGCTTTGAACAATTATTATTTCCAAGAAATTCGAGTATACTACTATTTTTCCAAACGTAAAGTACTTGAATACCATTAATTCCCCGAAACACCCAACACTGAACGGGAAACACTCTTCTCATTTCCCATGCGTGCATCACAAAATACTATCAATTTTCATTTAATGTTACAGACTACATTCAAGTGTATACATTACACACATCAGAGAGACACGAGAGAAACTTCATTATCCCGTCATTCGTTTATACGTAACACTGGGATATATCTCTGGGGATGCTGGATCCCCTAACACGAGGGCAACGCTAAGTGCTGGGAATCACCCCTCAGTTACAGTGTATCTCCTCAGCATCCCTACGGATCGCCGCACCCCAAAGTGCACGCTCTAGCAGTACGTGCGCAGCTTGCAAGCAACGTTTCGAGCACTCGGAGTCTGAGCTGCATGTAGGTCTGTAGAGTAACTGCTAAATTATTAATTGGGCGCCGCAGTAATTATGCGTGCATGCTCTCGCGTCGAACGTAGCATGCATCCACTCTGCCTCTCTCTTGCTCTCTCTTGAGAGAGAAAGGGGCAAGATTGGCCGAAGGGGAGAGGACGCCGCCAGGTAATTGCACGTTCGTGCACGCCAGATACATTTGCCGTAATGAATCCTGCAGGCCACGTAACGTGCTCCTCTCTATCTACGTGCGCGTCCAAAGATCGAGGCAGTGCGCGGCAATGCATGGATGCTTAGATGCTGGACCATCGCAATTCATTGCCTTCCTAATATGTTGCCTTGGCAGAATGTTTCAATGAAAACTGATTGTTACTTTGGTTTCAGATTGGCAAGTGAAGGAATTATTGGGAATGCAGTAGAACCTCGGACAAGATTTGGAAGAAGTCTTTAATTAAGTCATATTTAATTCTACATTTGTAAAGAATATTTTACTACTGTTAATATTTATAAATGATGGCTACTATGTGTTTAGATTGGCAAGTGAAAGAATTATTGGGAATGTAGCAGAATCTCGGACAAGATTTGGAATTAAGAAGTCTTTAATGAAGTCATATTTAATTGTACATTTATAAAGAATACTTTACTATTATTAATATTTGCAGTCATTCTAGCGATTGTATAAAATTAAAACTGACGATGACTCTGTTTTCAAATTGTAGAAGAAGAATGTGGGAAGGTGAAATGCCAGCAGAGCTTCACAATTGAATTGCTACAAAAGGAACTTGGATAGTAATTAATTACAAGAACGAAAGCTAATGTTATTGCGAGATAATTACAGGTTTCAAGCTACATACATTTGCTGTAATGAATCGTACGAGGCATACACACGTCCCAATGTACATCTGCGTGCGCGCGTGTACATGTAAAGATGGAGGATCGCCGAGAATGCTTGGACCACCATAGTTCACTACCCCCTTAATGTGTCGCTCGAGCACGCTGCATTAGTTTGCCTAAAAGGTTTGCACCATCACTCTCCGAATGTCCGTTGGTCACTCGGCCGTGTCTCCCTATCTCTCCTGATAGCCTGTTGACGATTTTCACTTTTCACTCGTCCCCTCAAACTCACTATGATGACTTGTCGCTTGAAATATGGACGCACCGACCCACCACTTGATAAACCACTCCTGAGTCTCTTGTGTAAAGAGATTCTTTCGCTCTGTCCTTTGTAATTAACTCTCGTGTGTGATTTGTTGTTGAAAGTCAGTGCTCGAATTCTTTCCTGATTATAGTTAATGCGAATATAATTGTAAGGCATAATTGATATTGCAGTGTAAGCTGTTGGAAGTGATTTCGCTCGCATGATATTTCATATGCGTTAATTTGTTACAGTAACTATTTTTCTTGCGACGATATCCTAAAGTATAACTGGTGATTTCTTTTTATTGAAAATAGTTGAGTTACTCTCGAAATAATTCAAGTAATAATTATCGCAATCTTTTATAGAAAATCAGTACAAACTCGCGTCGACTTTACATTACTAGAAAAGAGATTAGTCAGCAAGAAAAAAGAAATTCCACCGACTGAACTATCATTCTTCCAACTATCACTTTCGTACTACTTTGTAATCCATCGATCATTAACAGTCGGTTTCTCGGCGGAACGAGCTTCATAATGGCGATCCATGGAATCTACATAAGAGTGGCAGGGTAAAAAGTGACTCGACTCGCTATTCAGAAAGGTATGCGCGGTTTCTATGCAATCGGCGGCTTGTTGCCGGCGATCTCGCGTTGCTTGAGCATATCGCTCGACCTCCGTGCGCGTGAAATACGCGACCGGTTGCTTAGTGATTAGCGTTCGAGATTTGCGGTCTGGCCAATCGTTCCGATAGGACGGCATACCTTCCACCATTCTTTACCTTCTTGTTTCCCCCACATTTTCCGCCCTCTACCACTCTCCGCCCCGCGCCTCCCTTAATATCTAAGCTAGCAAGTATGCCTTTTGAATGGGCGGCACTTGGCCTTAGAAGTGTTTGGAGTGCGCGCGGATTCCTTGCACGTATTTCAACGCCGGTGACGGGGCATCGAGGCGAAAGTGTTTTTCACACTGACACGTCTCTCCAATCCGAGAACACTTCATCCCTTGGACGAGTGACTCACTAAGAGGATGAAGTATCGCGCTAGCAACGAAGCATGAGTTCCCGTTAATCCCCAATTCCCTGATGAACCGATTTCTTGCGAGAAGAAGCGCGCTCGCTCAGAGCGAGGCGAGGCGCTTCAGCTTGCAATCTCCTAGAACAGTGCAGCCACTGTGGATAGAGTCAGGCCTGGGTTTCCGCTCGGTTTCACTTCTCAGGATTTCCTGTTTCCGGTAGCGTGGCCCGCGCCAGCCCGGACAGACCACCGCATGCCCACTTTGCACGCCATCCTCCAACTTGTGCGTGCACCTTCGCCGTGTCCTGCTGCTCGCACGGCGAATCGACACACGCAATCCCGCAAGACTTGCACGTGAAATACTCGCTCGCGCCCATGTAAATGAATGCTTGCATCAACCGAGAGTCATCAAACGCATTTCATTCAGTCCAGTCTTTCGGCAGAAGCACTGAAGAATCTTGCATATATTACCAGTGATTTGTAGGAATGATTTAAATTAACGCTTACATGAAACCTGATGGAATCAAATGTTTCAGGAAAAGAAGCGAAGGATCTTGTATGAATCTATGGGAATTAATCGAAAGTAATTGTCGCTGAGTTTTCTTAGAATAGAAACTAATAGTTCAATGCTTAGTTTTCAGGTTGGAGAAAACATCCCTACAGAAGGAATGCATCCCTTTAGTTTTCCAGCCAAGTCGAAGTATAAAAGCAGACTAAAATAGCAAGTTATTTAGAATAGCTACATTTTAAGTATTAATTCTATTTATATTAAATTACTAATACTGGATAATAATTGATTACAGGAGAGGAGATCAATTTCTTCCCAAACCACTCTTGTTCTACGTTATTTGTCGATGTTAGTGGGATTTGCGAAAACTCTCAGAGTCGTAGCTCTCATGTAGCATAGAACTGGCGAGAATCAACTCCTCGAAAGGCAGCATCCGCGGCAAAGTAGCATTCGCACAGTAAGCCTGTAGAGTGGCACTCGGAGAGCTCATAAAGCACTCATTCAGCTCATTCTTTCTTTGGGTGTACGCGCGCGCGCCAGCACGATGAGCGGTAATTAGCAGATTAGTTAATTAATTGCTCGCCTTTTCTCGGCTGGGCCACCGCGTCAAAGTTCAACGACCACCCGCCGCGCATCTCCGAGCAACGCAATCTCGACTCGGAACGTTCGATGACACGATCGGTTTCTTCCTGGAAATTTGCTTCGACCCATCGTTGATAGAATGTTGTTATGTTCGACACGCGACAATAGACGCAACTCATTAATTCGAGGATCCCAAGCCGAGGGACACGCAACATTCAGTGGGAATGAGTCTCTCGAAGCTGTCTGTTCCTGATTTGCACTGTTCGATCGATTATTTTTCAATCCAATCTTTCCTCGTGCATCTTCTTGGATGCTGTTTTTACTTTCAATCGTGAAAAAGTGTTCTTTGAGGAAGTGCGAAGTCTGCGAATTTTCTTATCAACTTTCTTTGCAAATAAACCTCTTTGGAAATATGAAATTCTGTTTAATAATGACTGTAAATTGATTAGAAATTCTTGTAGGAATTTCTATTGACTAGTTTTAGTCTTTTACTTTCAATTTCGATGAATTTCGCGTTAGATTAACCGCGTCGTGTGAGAAGTTACGAAAGCAGGCGGATACATCTCACTTTTTCTCGAGAAAGAAAGAGAGAGACGTGACTGGTGGCGTGCGCTGCGTGAATCACTTTCCGATTCCCTACTTTTTCTCTCACTCACTTAGGCAACGCGCTTCTTCAATCCTCTCTCATTCCTCTCTTTGGCCCGTCGAATCATCCATGCACGGGATATTCTCGATCGAGCCGGAACCGAGGATCGCCATGGCGATTCTTGGGACTCGTCCCACTTTTCTACGTGATTGCTTAATTCAGGAGGTCAGAGTTAATCCGCCTTATTAAAAGCAGTGCCGTTCCACTCTTGCAACGATACTCTTCGCTCTCTTTCTCTCTGTCGTTCTCTTTTTTCATCTCGTGAAGAGCGTTCGTCACGCGTTGCCATATACCTGCTTCGAATAATTGGAGCCAGGTACTTGTCCGCCTGGACCAGAACGACCACCGCGCCCACGTAAAACGCGTTTCCGCACCGTCAAATACGGCTACGCTCGCCCGAACATCAAATCCTTCCGCGAAATACGACTCTCTTTCTTAAAGCTATTGTCAATCATTCTTGTTGAAATCGATCTCGAGGCCGCTCCTATTTAATGACAGAAGCACCAAGGTATTTCCTAATTCTAGTTGGAGATGCGATGACACACTTTCCAGTAGAGGATCATTTAATTATCTTTGATTTTGTTAGAGTCAATTTTATTTAGTATTATATAAGTTCTCTTAGTTTCAATGTACATTAATAGTAATTTAATGTAGTGAATAATAATGTGTTGCCATTATTTTTTTATTTTCACCGCATGCGATTGTCTTTCTTTAATGTATTGTTCAATTCCTTGTTCCTCTCGAAATATTGCAACTCTAGTGATTCGAATATAAAAGCATCAATTTATAAATAAATCAGTATTCTTCTAGTACTATTTTTCCTACTTGCAATATTTCTTCTGCTTTAAACTTATTTAAACATATTCAATGTTTTCTAGTGATTGTCTTCCTTTAATGTATTGTTCAATTCCTTATTCTTCTCGAAATATTGCAACATTAGTCATTCGAACGTAAAAGCATCAATTTATACATAAATCAGTATTCTTATAATATTATTTTTCCCACTTGCAATATTTCTTCTGCTTTAAACTTATTTAAACATATTCAATGTTTCCTAGTGATTGTCTTCCTTTAATGTATTGTTCAATTCCTTATTCCTCTTGAAATATTGCAACTCTAGTGATTCGAATATAAAAGCATCAATTTATAAATAAATCACTGTGTTCTTATAATACCATTTTTCCTACTCGCAATATTTCTTCTGCCTTAAACATTCCCTTAATCTCTGATAAATTAACAAGTCTTTCCACATCAGGAGAATGTAGTTCTTATTGCGGATTAGTTTCTCCATTTCATTTATCCCGGAGCGCGCATTGGGAGTCGTGCTACGTTTCTAAAGGGAACAAATCATTGTTAGACGTGTGTCAAATGATCGAATTATACAGGGCCCCTGGGCCTGATCCCAAAAAATCGCTCGCTCGAGAAAAGGCGTAGCCTGGCCACGAAAAACATCTTCTCGTTAATATCGGAGGCTGTTTTTTGGCGTGGGCCGCGTGCGGCGAGGGCGGCCGTCTTCCACCTGGCAAGACGAGAGAGAATCACCTGCGAGGAAATTCCAAAAAATCGAGGGGGCCCCGACGTGTAAAGGTTTTTTGACGTGGGTCGGAAAAGGGAGAGAGGGTGCGAAGGGCGCAAGGTGGAGCGGAGCGGAGCGGCGAGGAGGCGGCGGCGGCGGGGTGGGCAGGAGAAAAAACAGGTTTCTCGTGCTGAATTCCTCGCAAGATTAAATATGTCGAGATCAAAGATCTGCCGGGAATTCGGTGGCCCCGAACGTGAAAAAGGACTTTTCTCGGAATCCCAACGACGAAAAGGTCCCACCCCTCTCCTACAGGCTACTTTCACGTGGTCCTATTAAACACACCTTTATCCTCGCGCCACACAAACCTGCAACTCTCTCGTGGCCTCCACTTAACACGGAAACTCGACAGTCCTTGGTAAACAGTTCAACGGGACGCTGCTTGTATTTTGGACTTGTTAGATTGCTTTGCTTTATTAGCTTTTGATAGTCTTATATCCTTGCTTGCGTATATACAAAAGAATGTCCATCTCGCTTTTATTATCTTATTAATTCGAGAATGAATTTCTCTCTACGATTTGGTCGATTTTCATTTTCATAGTAATACTTAGCAAAGGTTTTGCATTATTTAATTTTAGCGATTTATTGGCAAACGCGATGTGCATGCAATGATTTCAAATTCAAAATAAACGCTACGGGTTATTCACATCTGTTTGTATTATTTTATAATACGTTTTTATTTACGCTTTGACATTTTCTTTTTAACGTAAAAGGATCCGTGTGAAAGAGTCTTATTATTTACCGTAAGATTTCTCACTTTTTTTTTACTTTTGATAGTATCATTTGCAATAATTCGTATTCCAACGTTGACATTCAAAACGCGTTCATATTTCAATAATTAGAAGTCAGCAAATATTTAACGGGGAATTCTTATTACGACCTATTCACGTGCGAGTTCTGGCGAGGGTGTGTTTAACATCTGGTGTTTTCTTTTACGACTTTCCGACCGTTTGCAATGCCACCCTTCGGGCTTTTATGTTGGCCGAAATTCATTGTCCTATTTGCACTGCTGGCCTCGCAAAGGGTTGCATTGTTCTTTGGGAAAACACGTGTCAATGAAATGGAAATACATCCGGCTGGGTACTCGAAGAATTTTTCTAACGGCCACACAGACTGTGGAAGGGGAAATGATTTGCAAAGGAGAAACAGTCATTCACGCTGGTGATTCCGGGGTGGCAACAAGGCGCTCTTGGTGGCTCTCTTGGTTGATAGGCTTCTTATATCTTGCGTTCATCGCTAACCTAGTTGCAACATTTACCAGTTCATAACGAAAGCATTATTAGTGCAAATAGGGCACAGTGAACACTAAACTCTTTGTCGCTGGAGTAATTCGTAGTCGTGCAATCGTTCGAATCGAGGGCGCAAATACAGTCGTCTAACAGTGTGAAAGTGACAGTGAAAGAGTGAAAGAGTGTGACATTTTCTTTTCGTTCTCGTATCATAATAACCTCGCGTTTTCGTTTTATAATTAATCCTTTCGTTTTCGTATTACAATTATTAAAAATGGTTTCGATTCTATAAATGCAACATTTTTGCATTGCGTTTAGAATCAGTGGCGAAACGCTTAAATTCAGTGATCAATCCTCGCGTTTTCGTTTTATAAATAATCCCCTTTCGTTCTCGTATTATAATAATTCATTCTCGCGTTCTAATTTTGCAACTAATCCTTTCGTTCTCGTATTATAATTGAAAATATTAGACCGCTTTCGATTTCATAAACGCAACATTTTTCATCGCGTGATCAGTGAAAGAGTGAAAGAGTGTGACATTTTCTTTTCGTTCTCGTATCATAATAACCTCGCGTTTTCGTTTTATAATTGATCCTTTCGTTTTCGTATTACAATTATTAAGAATGGTTTCGATTGTATAAATGCAACATTTTTGCATCGCGTTTAGAATCAGTGGCGAAACGCTTAAATTCAGTGATCAATCCTCGCGTTTTCGTTTTATAAATAATCCCCTTTCGTTCTCGTATTATAATAATTCATTCTCGCGTTCTAATTTTACAACTAATCCTTTCGTTCTCGTATTATAATTGAAAATATTACACCGCTTTCGATTTCATAAACGCAACATTTTTCATCGCGTGATCAGTGAAAGAGTGAAAGAGTGTGACATTTTCTTTTCGTTCTCGTATCATAATAATCAGTCCTCGCGTTTTAATTTTACAACTGATCCTTCCGTTTTCGTATTACAATAATTGAAAATATTATACCGCTTTCGATTTCATAAATGCACCATTTTTGTATCGCGTTTAGAATCAGTGGCGAAACGCTTAAATTCAGTGATTCGTTAATAAGGTGTTGATCAGTTTGCCGTGGAGTCGCGATACCCAATGGAAATCGGGCGTGCGAATTAGCTCGGGTAATCAGTAATTCGGCGAGCGCGGTTTATTAACACGTGTAATATTGACTCGTTACTGTCAACCCTTTGGGAATTGAAACGATGGGAATAAGGGACGCTGGAATTATCGGATTAGCTAAACGGATTGTTAACGTAGAGTTCTCTTATTGATACGATCCTTGCCGCATATTTACGCGTTACGCATCGAGTAATTATTGTCGGAGTGTCGAGTTTCGCTCAGAGTATCTTCGGAATTAGTCAAGCATGTGTCAACACTCTGAAAGGTTGCATCGTGGCAGCCTCGAAAATGTGTCAGTCGTAGAATCGGATTCGAGTGATTTTGTGCTACGAAACATTATCTTAACGCAGTGACTGTCACACGAATTTTGTACATCTCTTCGTTCGCGTCGGAATAATTTATTTTATCGATTAATATTTCTTTATTTCAATTTTTTATGATCGGTTTACAACAGTGTGATTGTTTTGCAATCTCAGTGACTCTCGTGTTTAGAATTGTGCAGAGATATAATTGAAAAGTTTACGAATGATTAGCTAAGTGTCAGTCAATGCGTTAAAGATGTGCGGTTTTTACTTTAGCATTTTTTCTTTATTCATTAACGTATTAAAGTACAAATTGAATAGTCACGTTCGTCTTCAAATGTGTCAGTCGTACAATCGGAATCGAATGATTTTGTACAGCTAAACATTGTCTTAATACAATGACTTTCACACCAATTTTGTTCACTTTCTCATTTACATCAGAATTATTTATTTTATCGATTAATATTTGTTTATTTCATTTTTTTCAATTACAAAGCTGTTTGCTTTGTAATTATGTACGAATTTATATCAAATAATGTACGAATTTCGTTCACTTTCTCATTTACGTCAGAATCATTTATTTTTTCGATTAATATTTGTTTATTTCAATTTTTTTTCAATTACAAACCTGTTTGCTTTGTAATTTCAGTGAGTCTCATATTGAATAATGTACGAATTTTGTTCTTTTCCTCATTCATGTCGGGATAATTTATGTTATCGATTAACGTTTATTTATTTCAATTTTTTTTCAATTACAAACCTGTTTGCTTTGTAATTTCAGTGAGTCTCATATTGAATAATGTTTATTTTGTTCTCTTCCTTATTTACGTCAGAATCATTTATTTTTTCGATTAATATATTTGTTTATTTCAATTTTTGTTCAATTACAGAGCTCTTTGCTTTGTAATTTCAGTCACTTTCATGTTTCGAATTCTGCAGAGGTATAATTGAAAAGTTTACCAATGATTAGCAAAGTGTCAGTCGATGTATTAAAGATTGTGTGGCTTTTAACTTAACACTCTCTTTATTCGTCAACTTGTCGAAATGCAAGTCAAATAGTCGCTAAATTCTATTGAGATTCCTACATTTTTCAAGAAGATTTAATACAAATTTCTCTTGTTTCATCGAAACGCTCGCTAGGAGCATTTCACTTTCAAATTCATCGAGGTTTCCTCCACAAGATATAAATTTCACAAAATAGATTTTCGATTCCAACAAGAAAATTCGAGTGGGTGCATTGAACATTAGTATGAAAGTGTGAATGTCCTCAAATCCAATTAAGATTGCAATAGGAAAATTGGTATGAATGGATGAACCGCGAGCGTAAAATATATTGGAAAGGTGGTCGTTTGAAGCTGATGTTAGAGTGCGATATCATCTCGGGACCAGTCGGAAGCATCATCGGAGAAAAACCTTTGTTGATTTTTCTGTCGCGCCGCCGCTCCACCAAGGCCGTCGGGATCGCGGAGAAAGGAACCGTGTTGGCGCCGTCGATACGCTGTAATTACAATAGCATCCGCAATACACGTGTCTCTGTGTGTGTGTGTGCTTGTGTGCATGTGAGGAGAGATAGAGATGTGCACGCTTGAATTGAAAGAGCACGCCTTTCCGCTTGCAAGTGCGCTCGCACGCACCCATAAATCTCCTCGCGATTGCGTAAGGGTGGTCTTTTTTCCGCACGCGCGCCTCATGTGCAAAGCACGGACCGTTAAATGCGAATACAAACTGATTGACGTTTTGTAATCATTCACTGGGATGACACCAACCGTGAAGGAATTCTTGGTGATCGACGCGAGCTTCGGAATTCGAGTTTAATTCGATGACGAGCGAATTGGAAAATTAGCTGTTCGTTTTTTAATTATATATCGTGAATTACGCGAAAATTAGTCAAATTTATTTGTGATGGAATGAGAGAAGAACAAGTCAGTTCGATATTTTTCAGAAATCATCAGTGCGATATTTAGTTTCAATTTATTTAACACTTAGAATAAAATTTCGCGAGAATTAGAGTCGAATTATTCGTCGTGTGATGTACATTTTTATTTCGGTTCGAGTTTTAATTGAACGTGAGAAATTACGCGAGAGTTAGAGTCAAATTTTTTTGTCATGCAATAAGAGAAGAACAAGTCAGTTTTTATTAAAATCAATCGGTTATTTTCGAGACATTATCCGCTCAATTTTCAGTTTCAATTCATTTTGCCATTTAGAATCAAATTACGCGAGTATTAAAGTCGAATTGTTTGTCGTCGAAATATAATTAATTCGATTTCCAATGTAGTTCATTGTAAATTGCGCGAGAATTAGAATCATATTATGCGTCATATGCTGTGAATTTTTAATCACAGAAAAAGTCGTTTTTCATTAGATTCAATTGGTTACATAATTCGAAAGCCATTGGAAGTAAAGTACGGTGGATTAAGGAATTCATGTGGGAGCCATTGGGAAGAGGAGAAATAACAATAACTAATCAATGTCGCGACTGTGACAAGCAAAGATGAATTCGTGTCTCGAAATTGGTAAAACTCGAAGGGACAACTCAGGGTGATTTATATAACTGACGAAGCAGAAATTAGCGCGCTGCATTGATCAGCGGTTGACGAGGGTTCTGTCGAAAAATAGTCGAGCATCTATGTTCCAAAAAAATGCAAACGCAGCCCCGGAAATGCTTTGCATTCCTTCGTTCTTTCTAACCGGGCAACCCTCGAAACTTGGAATCTTTTCCACGAAAAAACCTCCATCGGGAAATTACAAATTTCGTCCAACTTTCTAGATCATAAATTTCGTATTCTCGTCAATTTTAATTCGACAATGTAACTAGTATTTCGTAATATTGGGATGATCCTATCATTCAATTGGTCCAAGTGAAGTAAGAAACGGATGCCACGAGTTTCTTGCCGCGGAGACGAGGGAGAAAGATGAAAGTCCATTGGTCGACCGACTTCCTTTGGCTTTCGATATTCGACATTGCGCAAGGATGTTGCTCGGAAGGATTTTGTGGCTTATAAGACGAGTCGAGCAGGTATCTGCTTTCATTAGGGAAAGTACTTCCTTCTGAAGTACCTATAAAATCCTGTGACTAGACTTTTTCCAATCTCCAATTCGAAGTTAGATTAAAAGCCTTTTTCTATAAGCTTTCCTTCTAAAGTAGATTCATATACGTCAAAATCGAAATTTCAATCTTAATACGATCGACATAGATTCACGGGGCGCGAACTAATTGCATCGGGACAGTTGTCGAATCCAAATGTACGCGTTTCGTAATTGGAAAGTCTTGGACAGATCATTTGAGTTTTTAGCTAGGTTTCTTTAGACGGCAAAGAAGTTTTATCTCGGCGGTGCTGGCATTCTCGTGTACTCTGAGAAAAGAAAGAACGACGAACTCTCACGGTCGATGCGGCAAATCTGCCATTAGTCTTCCTAACGCGATAAACATTACGACTCGGCTGCCTCGCTCTTGATTATCGTAACAAAAAGAGCGGCTTTCGCTTGCACTCACGTGTCGTTTTCGGCTCTGAGCCAGGAAACCATTAAGGGCTCGGAGGGACGGAATGTGGCGAAAAAAAGGAGGCGAGATAAGGATCGAGAAAATTGGTTCAGGAAGAGAGCGGCAAACACGTTCTACCTGTCACGTCGACCCTAATGCAAAATACACGCGTCCAACTTTTCCGGAGAGTCATTCGAGATAGCCTCCGAGATCTCCTTTTTCCAATCCCTGGACCCTTTGCCATCGCACAAACTCCGATGCCTCGTTTGGAGAACATATCTTTTCTCGAGGATTCCCATTTTTTACTCGGTCAACATTATAAATGCCAGCGAAAGATCCGCTTAGCTTTGGAAACCGTGAAAGAGGAACGCTTGGAATTATCATTTCGATGTCACTCTCGCTCTTGTCACACAAATGCGGATACAGACTTGTACAAAAGTATCCTGTATGACCACTCTGTCTCATAAACTTTCTAATAGAAGTCGATTGCATAGTTAAAGTTCATAGTAATGATTCGTGACTAACTCTTAAGTCAATTGATTTTTTGTTTCTCTTCAATAATTACCTTTTGAATTTAATTTTAATAGTTCTATTAATTTTATATTAGTTCTTTAATTAATCGGTTACTTACATTAGTTACATACATCGATTTTTTGTTCTTCTTCAATTATTACCTTTGGAATTTAATTTCAATAGTTCTATTTATTTTATATTAGCTTCTCAATCAATCGGTTATTTAACATTAGTTACACAGAACGATCTTTTCTCCGGTTAGCTTTTAACAAACATTAGTCTTTTCATTTCTACCATTATATAAATTTAGAAAAGTCATTGTTTATATTGAATTCATACTTTATTTGACATAGAAAAATTCGTGTCACGATCTTAGTTAAAATTGGAAGTTGTATCTATATTTCTGAATCCAGCTGTACCCGTAAATGCGGTTTCACAGGCTGCCTTAACGAATGCAGCAGATTATCGACACTTTCACCATTCATCTGTCCGGAATCAACAAGTATCGCATTTCAGGCTCGAGCGATTTGGGTTATAGCCGGTTTTCGTGGCTCTCGACTGGGGAAAAAGGGGGTTGAATTGGAATAATCGACGGGCTAATTAATAATGCCGAGCCAAAGGGAAATTGGCAGCGGATCGTCGTCTCGCGAGGATGACAACGTCGAATTACGCAGGCTTCGTGAGGCAGCGAAAATCGCTAGTATTTATCACAGGCAGCAGCAAGCTTTCTGCAGAAATGCGAACCTCTCGCATGTGGCACACGCCAGCCTCCACTTTGTTCAATTCGTAAGGCATCATTCGCCACTGATTGAGTCATTCTTTCGTGGTCGCTTCCTTTCTCAAAGCGCTTTTGACATTTATTTCGTAATATCTCTTCGAAATGTTGTAGGAAAATCATGGCAAATTGCGGGGATTGTTTTTAACCTTTTAATTGCACGATTAGTTTGATATTTCTATGTTTCCCTCCGCGAGACTCTTGGATTCGAATTTTCTTGATAGTTCATTTGAACAACTTTGTAATGTAAAGAAGAATCTTTTTTATTGTTATATAATATCACGGTTAAAATGAATTGCCAATAGACGATGGCAGCAGTTAAAGGGTTAAGTTTTTGTAGTGTACTAGGAACTCATAATTTTGCCATCCTTTTGTTTAAAAGTCTGAGGCAATTTGTCGACATAGTGTTTAGTGACTATTTTAAGTAAAACTACAGCCATCACTGTAAAGTAATTCGTTTTATGGAAAGCCAGGAGGAACAGTTTTTAATTACGTTCGGTCGAGAAAACAAAGGAACGGTCGCGATTTTTTTATTGTCTAATCCACATGTGGTACCCGAACCAAAGTTTTTCTCGGAAAAGATGCATTCATGTGCCGCGTTGTCATAAATTGTGGATATAAAATTCTAACAAACAGTTAAGATATTTATGCTGATTTCTGATCCGGTTTTCGAAATTCCATTTTACGGTTTCCAACGTAGAACTCAAACAGCTTAAGATTTTACTTTTTTTTTATTACAAGTTACATTTTCTGAGTTAAGTGTAATTTTATTAATACTTCAGAACACGGCTTGCATTTTTGTTAACTAGAAAGGAGCTGTCTTTAAAATTTCGAGTTATTTTTTAATACACTCGACGGCTTTTACGAGTATCTTAAATAATCCGGCGCGATAGGATTCTTGGAAATTGAAAGAATTGTCCGGCAAACCAAGACAGGTTTCTATTTCCCGTGAATAGTTAACAGATTGAATTTTCCGATTGAGCCAATTTAGTAGGATGCGACGCGCGGCGCGTGGACGCGTACGAATCGAATTGGTCAAACGTGGTGGAGTGGAGTCGCGAAAGAATGTGAAAATATTTTGGAATCGTAATCGAGTTTCTGGTAACGACATGCATAATATCGCTGCTCGTGACTCACTCTTCCATTCACAGTCGGCAATACGACTTAACCATAGCCATTCTTCAAGCTCTTTTCCTCGTATTTTACCTTTGCCAATTGTGGGAAACTTCACTCTTGGGAATCTTTGGAAAGTATGGAAAAACTGTCATAAAGGAAATCATACAGTCTATAAATTTAGAGATATTTCATATTATGTTGGGAGTCTTTGGAAAATATAGAAAAATTGTCATAGAAAAAGTCTTAGTTTATAAATTTAGAGACATATCATATTATGTTGGGAATCTCTGGGAAATGTAGAAAAATTGTCAGAAAAAGTCTTAAAGTTTATAAATTTAGAGATCAATCATATTTTGTTGGGAATCTCTGGGAAATATAGGAAAATTGTCATAAAGAAAATCATAAAGTCTATAAATTCAGAGATATATCGTTGATTCTTCAATTGGAAATTTATATTCGTACTTCGATCTGTCCAAGATGAAAATGATCATTTTTACAACCTAATCGTGTGATCCAAACGAATGAAACAATGATTGAAACATTTGGATGGAAAGTAGGGATTGTGTAGTGCGTGAATGAGATATCGAGGCAGCAGCATTTCACTCGAAATGTTATGGAAGTAGATTTAGCATCGTCTACATTATACAAGGACGCATCTGACCCAATTGCCTAGCGCGTCCGCGTCTTGCGCAATCAATTTCGCGCGCGAGCAGGAAGTGAGCACTCGTTTAAATGTCTCTGGTTTTCTCGACGCGACCTAATTCATTGGCTCTCGAGCATAGCGCATTTCTTCTGGTCGTGTCGCGTCGTGATTCAGAGCGAACGATTACACTCTCGGCTGCGCCGCTCTATTATGTAATCGGAGCCCTGCAACTTGTTATCAAACGAGGAACGTGCGAGGAAAGGCGTCCGCCCGCTCGAGAATTTTCCAATTCGTGGCAGAAGACAAAAAGGAGGAGGGAAGCATTGAAATGGAGCCTCTGCTGCTCACGCGAAACTTAACGCGGCCATTGTCACGATGCTCCTCTTGTCTCGCTACAATTGGGAACACTGTCACGCGACAATTGGGCCACTCGGACACGTGAATTAATGCTCGATGACGGCTTTGCATGATGCAAGCTTGAAACGGGATATATGCGCGATACTTGCGCGACCATTGAATGATAAGTGAAACTTTGGATTCCGCTAGAGTCGCTTTTAGAATGGTTTGCAGCATTCGTTGTATCAGACAGATTTCAATCTAGGATCTCGAAATCAAGTTTTCATTAAGTAGTAAAGTCGATAGTAATTTCATTATGCTTGTATAATAATAAGAAAACGTCACAAGTATTAATTCGCTTACTAGGTGATTGAATTATTTACTGTTGCAAAACGAAGGAATACCATTGTTTCGTAGGTGGTTGCATCGGCGATAGAATTATTTCATTATCTTCATCATCGAATCAATGAGGCTAATCGGGAGAATGACTCTTCTATCCCTGCGCTTCCCGAAGAGAGGAATCCAATTTTCTTTGTTTATCCCATCTGCATGACGATCAGTGCTCTCTTTGTTATTCTCTGGCTTTGTAAATTGATCGTTGTTACCACACCCTGGATTGTAAGCTCCTTTTTCTACAAATCAAACATTTCCAATTCAGTCTTCGCAAAAGGCAGTGTTAATCTGCAATAGCTTTCTTTCCAATAGTGCCTGTTTGGTTGTTTCGGCTCAGCGATTTTAATGTTGTTCGCCGGAATTATGGAAATGAAACACGTGGACAAGTACATTGATTTGGCGCAGGTCACTGACGAACAATTGCTTAAGCATCCTGTTTTCATTCACAACTTTGTCATGTGCATCCTCTCCATAGCCTGCATGACTATTTATCTCGTTCAAGGCTGGATCCTGCATGATCAAGTGCGATGGGTGAGCCTCGATCCGATTTTTGCCGCGTGTAGATCTCAACTCTTTTAGTGCCGACCAAAACTACCGCACCTATGCTAGGAATATCATAAATATCATAAATATTAAGCATTGTGAAAAAGATAGAAATTAATTTCTCTTCTATCAGCAATATTTAAATCTGTAAACCATTTTTTCAATTGGGTTGCAACGAAATCAAATTATTTATAAGGTTTGGTCAATTTATTTCGAGATAGACCACAGTCTTCGGCATTAAAAGGGTTAATTTTAAAGAGTCATTTTTCTCATTAAGTTAAGATAAGTGTGCTACAGATATTCCTGCACGCGATGATCTAAAACTATTTTCTCAGCTTTGTATATTGCGATAGTAATTTTAAAGGCATTGTGCGATGTAGATAATTAGAAATCAAATCATTTTTCGGCATTTTTGGCAAGAAAACGAATATGCTATAGAATGGAAACTTGCTACAGTTGATACTCGAACTTTGTGCTATAGTTTTCGAGATTCTAAGCTGTCATTTCTCCACGATATTTTTTGGAATGGTCATTCTTAAGGGTTGAACGGATCAGAAAATCCAAGAAGCAATATTTGGCGGTGCTCAGATCACAAAAGTCTATTAAGACAGTATTTTTAACGCTCGTTTTTAATACGCGTGCAGTTAACGTCGGGGAAAAAACAAAGATCGATTTCTGAGGGGGTGCAAACCGAGCAGAAAAAGGTTTCAATTGGGAAATATAATGATAGTAAAAGACGTGAGAAAAAGATTGAAGAACCGGGAGAATTGAGGCCGATTGCATCGTTGAAAACCTTTCCATCTATCAGGCGAATATCTATGTCCGTCGTAAGTGAAGATTAGTGTGTGATGAATCACTGCTAATTGAAATCTCGAATTGCAATTTGGCTGTGACATATTTCACACTGATTGCTCGTTCTATTTGTTGTAGGCTGTGGAAAATGAGCCAGTTGTTTTGTACTGTTGTTTGGTTGATTGCTGCCACTATCTGACACAGCAGTGGGAGCCGTGCCACCCTGTTCATGAATTTCAAGTAGTCCATGTTATGTGAATGTAACGCAAATCACGAAATTTAGCATACTTTAATTAGGCGTATATACTGTAATGTGGAATAATCAAAGCGATAGTTTTCGAGCCGCATCATTCGAACTGTGTAGCCAACACAATGCTTGAGTTTTTAATAGATTCAGTCTATAGACAACATCACTCTATCGTGCTGATTAGATTTTCGTAGTTTCATTAAAGGATCTTTATTCCCTTTTTGCGATTTTTCAATATTTTTCTCACTTTCGCCAATCGTTCATATCGATTGTATGAGTATTGAAACGTGTAGAAATCATAGAATTAGTGGCGTAAGAGCCGGTATTTTATCATAAACCCTCCGGTAGACTACCCCTTCTCATTAATTTACTCTTCCTTACTTATTCGGACTTCTTCACGTTCTTAAATCTTTCCGGACGTCTCGGGGACGTGAAGATTCAGTATTCAGTGAGGAATCAACGGGATAAGTTCTAGAAAATTAGCTCAAAATTCATTTTTCGCCAAAAACGATAGTTTTAGGGTTTTTGATTTTTCACGGCTTGGATATTGATTTCAAAAATCTGCAAAAATTACACAACATGCACCGTATCAGCAGACGTGTCCCTGATTTTTCTCAAACATGCATCTATGCCAGGAGAGGAGCTATTGGTCGAGAATGATTTTTTCGGAGGTTTTTGATTTTTCACGCCTTGGATTTTGATTCCAAAAATCTGGAAAAATTACACGATATGCGTTCCATCAGCAGGCGTATCTCCGATTTTTCTCAAACATGCATCTATGCCAGGAGAGGAGCTATTGGTCGAGAATGATTTTTTCGGAGGTTTTTGATTTTTCACGCCTTGGATTTTGATTCCAAAAATCTGGAAAAATTACACAACATGCACCATATCAGCAGACGTGTCTCTGATTTTTCTCAAACATGTATCTACGCCAGGAGAGGGGCTATTGGTCGAGAATGATTTTCTTTGGAGGTTTTTGATTTTTCACGCCTTGGATTTTGATTCCAAAAATCTGGAAAAATTACACGATATGCGTTCCATCAGCAGGCGTATCTCCGATTTTTCTCAAACATGTATCAGCTCCAGGAGAGTAGCTATTGGTCGAGAATGATTTTTTTGGAGGTTTTTGATTTTTCACGCCTTGGATTTTGATTCCAAAAATCTGCAAAAATTACACGATATGCGTTCCACCAGCAGACGTATCTCCGATTTTTGTCAAACATGTATCAGCTCCAGGAGAGTAGCTATTGGTCGGGAATGATTTTTTTGGAGGTTTTTGATTTTTCACGCCTTGGATTTTGATTCCAAAAATCTGCAAAAATTACACGATATGCGTTCCACCAGCAGACGTATCTCCGATTTTTGTCAAACATGTATCAGCTCCAGGAGAGTAGCTATTGGTCGAGAATGATTTTTTTGGAGGTTTTTGATTTTTCACGCCTTGGATTTTGATTCCAAAAATCTGCAAAAATTACACAACATGCACCATATCAGCAGACGTGTCTCTGATTTTTCTCAAACATGTATTTACCCGAGGAGAGGGGCTATTCGTCATAAACGATATTTTCGGGAGTTTTTGACTTTTCACGGCTCAGATTTTGATTCCAAAAATCTGTAAAAATTACACAATATGCGCCTCATCATCCGACATGTCTCAGATTTTTTTCAAACTTATATCTTTGCCAGGCGAGGAGATATTCGTCATAAACCATATTTTCGGGAGTTTTTGATTTTTCACGGCTTAGATTTTAATTCCAAAAATCTGTAAAAATTACACAACATGCGCCTCATCAGCCGACGTGTCTCAGATTTTTTTCAAACTTATATCTTTGCCAGGCGAGGAGATATTCGTCATAAACCATATTTTCGGGAGTTTTTGATTTTTCACGGCTTAGATTTTAATTCCAAAAATCTGTAAAAATTACACAACATGCGCCTCATCAGCCGACGTGTCTCTGATTTTTTTCAAACTTACATCTTTGCCAGGCGAGGAGCTATTGGTCCAAAATGATATTTTTGGAGGTTTTTGATTTTTCATGGCTCGGTTCCTGATTGCAAAAATCTGTCAAAATCACGCAGCTTGCGCCTCATCAGCCGACGTGTCTGTGATTTTTTTCGCAATTTTACCTGTACTGTGAGACGAGATATCCAACAAAAAGTCAATTTTATCATTTTTACCACGATTCACAGAAAGATCTTACGGTACTTGCTTATATGTGTAGTCCTGTTCAAATATCTCAATTTCACATGAAAATAGTGGCTCGTCTGATCAGTTTCGGCATTTTTCACTCGAACAATCTCTCTTACATTCTCCCTTCAGATTTTTTCGATTTTTCCTCATTTTCGGCACTTTGCCAAATCGTTCATAGATCGATTGTTAGAGCATTGAATCGCGTAGAAAACGTGAAATCAGTGACGTAGACGCCGGCATTGTATCATAAGCCATCTAATAGGCAATCCCATCTAATTAATTTACACTTTCTCACTTATTCGGGCTCGTCCACGTTCTCCAATCTTCCCGATCGTTTCGGGGGTTAGAATTTACAGTAGGCATTCAGTATTCAGTCACGAATCGACGGTATAAGTTCCAGAGCTCTTGCTCAAAGTTTATTTTTTCGCCAAAAAAAATGTCAAGGCTAACCCCTTCAGATTTTTTCGATTTTTCCTCATTTTCGGCACTTTCCTAAATCGTTCATAGATCGATTGTTAGAGCATTGAATCGCGTAGGAAACGTAGAATCAGTGGCGTAGACGCCGGCATTGTATCATAAACCCTCTCAAAGGGTCCTCTTCATTAATTTACCCTCTCTGCCTTATTCGGCCTCCTCCCCAATATGTTTAGCACTCCCTACTACTTCTTTAGATTATTCCACTCTAAGAGAGAGTTCCCTATACCTCCCTACACGTAATTTAACAATGTTATTTAGTAATGTCGTACTAACATGTTACAGGTCCTGTGTACAGCTCGAATATTTATGCAATATCATCTCTACCACCTACACCGCAAAACTTCTACATTCCTATATGCATCCGGCGATTCCAAAGTAGCAGAACTCCTCTGTATTATAATATATAATATTAAGAAACATGTATCTCAATATTATGTAACATTAACAAATTCGAAAATAAATGAAATAAGACCAATAACCTGATGTTTTTCTTCTGCAAACATTCTGTTCCTCTCTTCCCAGTCTCTAACTTGCTTGGTCGAAGAATTCCTAAGTTCCTGGGTCGAAAAATTTCTAAGTTCCTTTGGTCGAAAAATTTCTAAGTCCAAACGCGGGAAAATTTTGGAAAATTGTGACGTCATCAATGACGTCACTGATGACGTCATCAATTTCGTCACGCTTGACTGCACACGGAAAAAGTGCAAAAATTTCCACTATGACGTCACAGAGAAAATGCCTCATTTTTGGTACCAAGTTACAATTTTTGACGAATTTTCTCTATGACGTCACAGAGAAAATTTTTGAACTTTTCGGTGTTCACTCAAGCGTGACGTGACGTCACTTCCGGTGACGTCATCGTTCCGCTTGACTGCACACGGAAAAAGTGCAAAAATTTCCACTATGACGTCACAGAGAAAATGCCTCATTTTTGGTACCAAGTTACAATTTTTGACGAATTTTCTCTATGACGTCACAGAGAAAATTTTTGAACTTTTTCGGTGTTCACTCAAGCGTGACGTGACGTCACTTCCGGTGACGTCATCGTTCCGCTTGACTGCACACGGAAAAAGTGCAAAAATTTCCACTATGACGTCACAGAGAAAATGCCTCATTTTTGGTACCAAGTTACAATTTTTGACGAATTTTCTCTGTGACGTCATAGTGGAAATTTTTGAACTTTTTCCGTGTGCAGTCAAGCGGAACGATGACGTCACCGGATGTGACGTCACGTCACGCTTGAGTGAACACCGAAAAAGTTCAAAAATTTTCTCTGTGACGTCATAGAGAAAATGCCTCATTTTTGGTGCCAAGTTACAATTTTTGACGAATTTTCTCTGTGACGTCATAGTGGAAATTTTTGCACTTTTTCCGTGTGCAGTCAAGCGTGACGAAATCTATGACGTCATCAGTGACGTCATCAGTGACGTCATTGATGACGTCACAATTTCAAAAAATTTCCCGCGTTTGGACTTAGAAATTTTTCGACCAAGGAACTTGGAGACTAGAAAGAATGGAGTAGAATGTTTACTGAAGAAAGACATCAGGTTATTCGACTTATTTCGTTTATTCTCAAAGTTGTTAGTGTTACATAATATTGATATACATGTTTCTTAATATTATATATTATAATACAGAGGAGTTCTGCTACTTGGGTTGGAACTTGTGGGAGGATGTAGGGTGTGTAGTGTAGGGGAGGGGGGGGGGGGGGGTTGTAGGGAAGGACCTTGAGATGCAGCTGACATGATGATAATCCATGAACATTCATGCTGTCACCATCTATAACAAATCAGTATGAAATAGGTATTAAATTATGTGTGAAAGTTTGTTTATTGTAGTAGAATATATTTAACAAAGTAATAAGTATAAAGAAGTCTAAACATATTGGGTTGCAAGTAATAATGCTCTAGCAAAGCTTGGAAAGTTGTGGAGGAAGCCGAGTAAAGCAGAAAGGGCATAATAATGAAGAGGACTCTGCGAGAGGGTTTTTAATACAATGTAGGTGTCTACGCGACCGATTCTATGTTTTCTACACGTTTCAATGCTCTAAGAATCGATCTATGAACGATTTAGGAAAGTGCCGAAAATGAGGGAAAATCGAAAAAATCTGAAGGGGTTAACCTTGACGATTTTTTTGGCGAGAAAATAAACTTTGAGCAGGAGCTCTGGAACTTATACCGTCGATTGCTGACTGAATACTGAATCTCTACTCTAAATTCTAGCCCCCGAAACGATGGGGAAGATTGGAGAACGTGGACGAGCCCGAATAAGTGAGAAAGTGTAAATTAATTAGAAGGGGTTGCCTATTAGAAGACTTATGGTACAATGCCAGCGTCCACGCCATTGATTCTATGTTTTCTACACGTTTCAATGCTCTAAGAATCGATCTATGAACGATTTAGGAAAGTGCCGAAAATGAGGGAAAATCGAAAAAATCTGAAGGGGTTAACCTTGACGTTTTTTTTGGCGAGAAAATAAACTTTGAGCAGGAGCTCTGGAACTTATACCGTCGATTGCTGACTGAATACTGAATCTCTACTCTAAATTCTAGCCCCCGAAACGATGGGGAAGATTGGAGAACGTGGACGAGCCCGAATAAGTGAGAAAGTGTAAATTAATTAGAAGGGGTTGCCTATTAGAAGACTTATGGTACAATGCCAGCGTCCACGCCATTGATTCTATGTTTTCTACACGTTTCAATGCTCTAAGAATCGATCTATGAACGATTTAGGAAAGTGCCGAAAATGAGGGAAAATCGAAAAAATCTGAAGGGGTTAGCCTTGACATTTTTTTTGCCGAAAAAATAAACTCTGAGCACAAGCTCTGGAACTTATACCGTCGATTCCTGACTGAATACTGAATCTCTGCTCGAAATCCTAGTCCGCGAAACGTTCAGAAAGGTTCGAGAACGTGGAGGAGTCCGAATAAGTAAGAAAGTGTAAACTAATTACAAGTTTACGATACAATGACAGCGTCAACGCAACTAATTCTATGTTTTCTACGCGTTTTAATGTTCAAACAATAGATGTATGAACGATTGAGGAAAGTGTCGGAATAGCGAAAGATGGAAAAAATGTGTGGGGGGCGAGCCAAGAGTACTTATGTGTCGCGATATATACCGTAATAACTATAGCAATGAAAAAATTCCCGATTGCTCAAGAAGTCGACTCCGCATTTCACTGTGTGAAAGAATGCTGGTCGAATTCGATAGCAGATTCGCAAATGTTACAAATATCTAGGCAGCTTCGTATTAAGTCGCGAAATTCTAACACTTCAACCTATATCAGACGGAATATCCAGACAGAAAAATTCAACCCAATCTGACCACAATTATGTAGCCAACAAATTATTACTTCCTCGGAAGTTCCAAACCCAAACTATCAGAAGATGAAATGGATTATAGCCGGCCAAATGCATAATAAGACTTGATTACAAGTTTTAACACCACCAGCCAAGATGACTTACGTGTAAAATGGCAAAAGCACCGCCAATAGACCCGAAACAGAACCCGCAGAAGGCAGTATTAAAATTATTGGAGGAGAATGAGAAAAAAGATGAGAAATCGAGCAAAAAGTTAAGTGTTCTAGAATCCCATGGATATAGCGTGGGTCGAACGATTGGATCTGGCTCGTATGCCACCGTCAAAGTGAGTTTTCTATGAAACTATAATTGTTAAATGAAATCCCCAAGTTCTATGACAAATACGCGGCTTCATATAGATTGCGAACTCGAGCCGACATGACTGTCAAGTAGCAATAAAGATAATATCAAAGTTTCAAGCACCGGGGGATTTTCTAACAAAATTCCTCTCGCGCGAGATTGAAGTTGTGAAAGGACTCAAGCATCCCAATTTAATTCGCTTTCTGCAAGCGATCGAGACAACAGAACGGTGAGTTGATCCTACACGCGTCTCATCACCACGAATAAAGAGTTTTGTTGGCTCTCAGCGTGTATATCATCATGGAATACGCACAAAATGGAAGTTTGCTGGATGTAATTAGACGCGACATGTACATCGACGAATTTCGCAGTCGTAGATGGTTCAGACAGCTATTGGAAGGAATTAATTATTGCCACGAACGTGGAATAGTTCACAGGTACAATTAATTTTCACGAATTCAGACTAGACAATGAATGGAAATGTGAGACTTGTAAGAAATCTACCCAGGGATGTAAAGTGTGAGAATCTCTTAATGGACCACAACTACAACATCAAATTGTCGGACTTTGGATTCGCACGCGGGCACATGAAACCGAAAAATGGTATAACGCAGCTGAGCGAGACGTTCTGCGGAAGTTACGCGTATGCTTCGCCAGAAATCTTAAAAGGAATTCCCTATCAACCACAATTATCCGACGTATGGTCGATGGGAGTAGTTCTCTACGCTATGGTGTTCGGCCGGCTTCCGTTCGAGGACTCTAATTACTCGCAACTCCTAAAGGTACCCAGGTACATTAAAGGGATACAAGATGAAACGTTCTCAACTATCGAATTAATTCGAGAATGATTTCTGTATATGATTACTTTAATTGACAACAGCAAGTGCAGAATGGCGTCACGTTCCCGAAGAATCCGGTGGTATCACAAGCCTGCCGATCTCTTATATCCCGTATATTAGTACCGCAACAAGCACGGCTACATATTCACAATATAAGAAACGATCCTTGGCTGTCGTCCTTTCTCATCAACGCGCAAACCTCGACTACCGACGTGACGATCGTAATGTTTCTCACATAGATACTTATGCGTATACAGAACGGAATTGATGAGACTGCATTGTTTTCGTAGGCACATACTTCCCTACGCTCGACCCTCGATGAACTGAAAGGACCCGACCAACAATATGGGATTAAAGCTGCAATATTGGAAGACAACCCCACCACAACAAATCAGCAAATGTAAAGGTTCAATTTATTTGAATCACTTTCGACATATACCAAATCAGACAATGGAACTCTGAGAGAAACGACAATAAACCAAACTATCACAACACTATGGCACTTTTATTTGGAAATCCTTTTACTTTCATACTTATAAATAACATCATTAGACTACAGCTTAAAATGTAGTGAACAGTTTTCGCAAGCGCGCGTGCACTTACTTAAATATACGACAGCAAAGAGGACCGGCCTAAATGCATCTTTCTGGACAAATGCAGTACACGGCACTGCACTCGCCGAGTCACTATGTCGAATGATATTTCGCGACCATCAACAATATTATTGTACTTATTACGAATAGTCCAGTGGCGGTTGCCACATGAATACCATTGTTGTCATCTGCAATCATTATATTCATTACCATGAAGTAGCTAGAGAATTGTCTGCTATTATATTTACCCCTCTCTTCGACTGATAGCTCCCACCCTAAACTACGATCAAGCGCCTTCTTCCATTGCGAATACAGAACATCCCGCTCTGGAAATTTTATCGAAAAATGAATCCTATCTAATCGACTAATGGAAGATTATTGTATGTACCATTTTCAGAAATGGAAGGATAAAAAGTATCACTTGGTATGGCAGTATTGCTCTTTAAATCCCACTTCCGTATGCCATCTGCACATCCAGCAGCTATCGCGGCTCCCAGCGCAGTGACTTCACACATAAAAGGCCTGACTTTCTTGTAAAAGCGTTTGATTAATTAGATATGTGCGAAGCGAGTTGACTTGATGCTGCCATACTAATCAGACATTCTCACTCTTACCGACTGGAATTCCACAAATATCAGCCTGCATTTGCATTAACAAATCATTCTTGGTCATTGCACCATCGACTAACAATTTGGATAAAGAAAGGCCCGTGTCTTTCTTCATAGCTTCGACGATATCTCTCGTTTGGAAACATACAGCTTGTAACGCGGCTTTTACAATGTGCACCCTTGTTGTGTCGCTGGTTATACCACATATCACGCTGGAACCATTGAATTCGTCAGACTACCATTGGCAAAGAAATGGACGGAAAAGCAGACATACCTCCGCGCGTCTTTTCTCCAATGCGGAGCATATAAACCAGAAAATGCAGGCACGAATGTGATTCGATTATCGTGGGGAATTTGTGCAGCGATGGGACCAGTGTCTCTAGCTTTTGATATTATCCCGAGATTATCTCTGAGCCACTGAATGGCTGCACCAGCTGTAGCCACAGAGCCTTCCAGTGCATACACTGGAGGCGAATTCGAACCAAATTGATAAGCAACTGTCGTTAACAACCCATGAGGAGAATTTACAATCTATAAAGAGCGAATATCGGTCAATCCTGTAATTAGTGAAACATCTAAACAGGCGTTTTGGATATCAGAACTCTCTGCCTTGCCGAAATTTCGAAATAAAGCAAATTTGCTAATCAATTAGTTTAATAAACAGACTGGAAAAATTACTAAATTTAATAAAATGCAGTTAAATTCACGTCCTATGTTATACTTTGATACTATCCTTGAATTTTCGAAATCATATACTCACTGCTCTCCCAGTATTATACAACAAGAAGCACCCAGTGCCATAAGTGCTTTTTACCTGTCCACTTTCAAAGCACATTTGACCTACTAAGGCTGCCTGCTGATCACCCAAGCACTGTGACCAGAACAATGCTTATTATTCATACAGAAAGATGTAATAAGGAAAGAAAAGCATAAACTATTTTTACTACTGTGAGGATATCAATACCCCTGATATGGGAACACCCTGTAGAATCTCATCCTGAATATACCCATAAATTTCCGACGAGCTTCGAATTTGCGGTAATAATTCCGCCGGTATATCAAAAAACGATAACAATGTTGGGTCCCATTGAAGAGTGGAAATATTCATCAGCATTGTTCTGGATGCATTAGAGACATCAGTAACATGAACACCAAAGTTCTTCCCTCCAGTCAAGTTCTATTATTAAAATGATTATTACGTAACAGCACTAACAATCCTAATTACTAGAGCAGAGAAAGTTTGCTGCAAGACTGACCCAGATTAGCCAAGAATCAATGGTTCCAAACATACACCTATTATTCTTTAAAGCTTTTCTAACTCTAGGAACATTATCAAGCAACCATCTCAACTTTAGTGCACTGAAATATGGACTAATTGGTAATCCACAGAGGGGCTTCAAATAATTCATATTCTTGTTACGTATCTTCTTTAGTATCTCATCTATCATAGAGGTGGTCCTCATGTCCATCCATACTAAAATTAATCTTTAATCAATATTGATTTATGCAAGATGCTATGTATAGAAGTATTATTCTGATATCAGTTGTACCAATGGCATTGTAGAGTGGTAATCCAGTGACAGAGTCCCAGACAACGGTAGTTTCTCTTTGGTTTGTTATGCCAATTGCTACAATATCACTAGGGTCTATGCTAAGCTGTTTTAAATTATACACCGTTTGTTTAAGGCACTCTCTCACTGCCTTTAGTATCTCTATTGGATCCTGCTCTACCCATCCTTCCTTTGGATATATCTGTTTTAAAGGGACCTGATGGTAGGTCAGAACCTCTGCTGTGTTAGCAGCAAAAACCTAAAAGTTGACACAAAAGTTATTTCTAACATTACTCTACGTCGACTAAAAGGACGAAATGATATGGAAAGTAACGTGATACTGTCACTGAATTCTTCAATCGTAAGCCTACGCTCTATTATCTATCAAAATATAAACGAAAGTGTCACTTGATCGAATGCTCGAAATGACATGCAACTGTCGCGAGAGAAAAGAGATTTCCGGCATGAAGAACTAAAAATAAGTTGCAGCCGAGTGCAAGCAAGGAACCGACGAAAGACACATCGAATGTCATTCGTGTTTAAACTTGTTATTCGCTCTACGAAAATAGAGATGACAGGGTAATGGTGAATGCATGAGTGTAAGAAGAAGCCGCAGTACCAAAAACCTTGCGCTACCCGTTCCCTCATCGATCGCGCCGACAAGAGGTCCGTATCTGCTGCTCGACTCATTCTTATTCATCATTCCATTAATTGAGGCACCAAAGACAATAGCCAATTACTGCCGAAGCCGCGGTTCTGTTTATACTCTGACATTCGATCCGTCGATTTAAAGCACGGGAGATTTCCACGACACCACGCGAGACCACTAACGCGAACGCGACTCGATGCGACAATGCCTGCCGTGCCTATTCGAACTTCGAACACACTTTGTTCGTTCAAGATCCGCTAGAGTGCATTTGACGACGCATAACTAAATTTGAAATTCGTTTATGCTGTATTAGATCAGTTTTTGAAAGACTGAGGTTTCCTAATTTAAGCGAGATTAAATTAATTTACTCTAAAAACAACGCCTTTTCAATACGTACTGTTGTGTTCTAAGTTCTCGAATAAGACTGAAATAGTAATGCTTAGAAGCGAGGTGCTCTATCTACGACTGCCCTGACACGACTGAGTCGCTACGATCCACAACATCGCCTATACACAGTCGAAGTAACTTGTCCGAAGTGGGGGAAGTATTCGAAAAGTTGGAAAATTTTATTGACACACAGGAAATACTGTACAGTCATTCTAGCTGTGTTCCTTAAAATTGGGTACAATGGTCAAGCCGTGGTTACGACTTAAGGACAGCTAATGCGTCCATAAATTTCAGACCCTCCAACATGTAGGCCAGATTTTCCACAGATGCGTCAACGTCCTCCTCTGCCCAAATTTCTAACATACTTTTGCATTGTTCGTATGCGGTCGGTTTACCCTCAAAATATACTATCTCTTGGGAAGTGTAACCCAGCTTAGTTGCCAGCTTTTTCCAATCATTCTTTAATGTTTCCGAAAGCTTTGCGACCATTTCCGAAGTAATCTTCGTTAACTTCCGATCTTTTGAATCTGTACTTTCGGGTTCTGCCTGGTCATTCTCGGATTTTAAAACATCCTCGGAATATTCTTGTTCGGCGGGTTCAGGGGGCGGAGTTTCTTCTGCCTCTAATTTTATGTCCGACTGCGTCTGCTAGGGTTGTTATTTATGGTTATACATTAACCCGAATATTAAGTACACGTGAAATGCAAGACTTACAGGTCGATCTTTGGCAATTTTTTTTATCATAGTTTCGAGGTACTCTGGTAACTTATTAATAGGATAATTGCCATGAACGAAAAAGTGTGGACTTCTTCTTGCTAGTAGCCTAAGAGCTCTCCAACCAAAGTTTCCATCATTTACTTTCCTGTTACGAATCATACTTGTTGTAATAACACCCAAAGACTTTGAAGAATGTACGAAGAAAAGAAATAACCCACTTATACTCTTCCTCTACCATTGCCGCGGGATCTAACTGCATAATCGCTTCTTCGAAATATGTTTCGAGCGATGGTAAGAAATCCCTGTCCTTAGATTTACAAGCTTCAAGATTATTTGGGCAGAGATTCCACAGCTTTGTCAGTTCGGGACTGAAAGAAAAACTTAATATTAGTGGGACCTCTTTGAAAAATTTTTCGACTGTCATTCAAAGGCTTACTTTCCCATATGGTATTTTCCAACAGCTTGCGCGTCTCTAATAACATCCCCAATTCTCCGACGAGGCCTCTTAGCTTTTTTCTGTCCGTCCACATCTTCGGGAGTTTCGGGCACTGGCCTTTTGAATGGTGGACATCCTTCGTTTTTCCAAGCATTCCAATGTTCCTCGCGTTTTAATATATTTTTCACGGTGTCTGCGAAAGCCGGCCCATCTGGAGGCGTCTCGGACAATAGCAAGTATACCTGGTCGGTGGTCGCTTTTACCCAGTCCACTTGATCGGGTTTAAGCTCATGTGTTTCACTTGAAAATGACGTAAATCATTGAAATTCAAAATCGTTGAAAAGAAAGGTTCTAGTTGAGAAAAGCAGACCTTGTCTCATAGCCACTGGCAAGAAAGCTTTGGAAAACAAACATCGTTTATGACCGTCAAAAATTGATTTACGAGACGTTCATGAGAAATTTGATACTTCACATAAAGGGATGCGTGCATCTGACGATAAAATAACGAAATATATAAATTAATTATACTCACGCTTTAAACTTAACAGTACTGTTGAGATATTGGAAGAGAATGAGGAATTGTAATAACACATATCGCCGAAAATTCGAATCAGACAACTGGAGTTCCAATAATTTTTGATTTGTCAGATATTTAGCAAAATAATGTGTCTCTTTATGTGTTCCCTCCATGGATGCATCTAACTTTACACAGGTGGTAGGATAACTTCTTTGCTCTTCCAATTTAAAGGATGAAAATGCTGAGAGTACACTGGATGCATGCTGCAAAATAATTCTTAATAATTCCTAACTTTATTCAACACAGAATCACAAATCTCTGCCCAAAACTAACTTACTGCTGAGAAGATTTTCCAATGGACTTTATTATAGCACTGATTTGGATTCCTAAAGAAGTCTTGGAGGGCCCAAAACTTCCTATATAAATTATAATCAATCGGTATTTTATTCTCTGACTTATCATCATCTTTCGTTATTTGCTCCAACACCTCCCCTTCAGACTTTACTTCTGACCCAAACTCTGTGTGATTCTCTAAGTTAAACTCACTAACAATATTGAGTCCTGATCTCTCTGAGAATGGGAAGAATTTTGCCAGGAATAATAATATTCTGCCACAGAAGACAGTCTGCTGAGATCTGGAGAGTCTCCTAAGGAGATCATTGCACATCCTGAGTAAGTTGTTCTTGCATGCACTGAAGAACAATTCCTCCTTCCAAACTGACACATTGTTCTCAACGAAGGTGAACAGTTTTTCGCATCTGTCGAGCGTCATCGAGTCGAAAATGTCGCCGAGCAACATCACTGGAATACTCGCAGTGGCGAGATCTTTCCTGCATAATTCGATGCAAAATGTAATATACGTTTCAAGTAATTCCACATTGCTGGTGGCATGCTCGCCGAGTATTAGGAGCAAAGTGTCTCTCAATGCTTGATCGACAGCTGCTTTCCGATCGCTGTCGTTCGCACAGCGATCGGAGCATTTCTTTTGGAATGTCGACAAGTCGGACACTTTGAAGCATTGTTGCAAATATTCCTAAGAGAAATAAATTACTCCGTTAGTCTCTTCCACATAACCTTTGCTCCAGCAAAAAGTCAATTTGATGACTTTCGGAGTAGAATGCTTTACAACACACTTACACTGTAATCTTTTCTTAACACTTCGAACATTGCCATGATTGGAACTTAATCAAAGCTAGTTTAATTCACATTAATAAAGAAAAGTATCTTCAAATGCATAATTACATGTCAACATTAGAAATCAAAATCATATGAAGTTGTACACGAACTGAAGGGAGCCCAAGTTCATCGATATCGATGATCGATAATACTTTAGCTTTCGATTTACGCCAAGTTCGCATCAGTTCAATGTGATTGAAAACGCAAGTCGAGAACGCCGCGAGTTGTGTTTGATAAAAATGCGAATAAATAATGAATTTCAATAATAAATGCATGTACAGTTAGTTTCTTGGCCAAGTTAATAATAATTCGATCGAGTAGAGAGTATATGCATAGTTATAAGGGGGGACCGAATCACAGAAATTCGTGATTGGTACTTTGGACGATTTATTAAAATATACATTGCATCCAGAATATAAAAGAAAGGGATGTATACATAATTCTATCATCGAAAGTCCTTGCACGATAATCGCGCAAGAGTGACAGTAACAGGACGATCATCATGACAGTACGGTTTGTATTTGTATGGTAGTACATTATGGAGTACCCGTGACGCGCAGTATCTGGCGTAAATGGTGCACTAGTTGCAATTAATATCACTTCAATTACCCCACTCGAAGAAAGAATATCATCGAGAATTTCGTGCCAATACTTTCGTCGTACCGTGAATATCTAATACGCGGTGGTAGAACTTCGCAACAGCGTGTGAAACCTTCTCGCAAATGCTAGAGAAAGTACGATATGTAACGAGTAGTCTTTTGTACCTTATTTGCGTCCACTTAATTTCCATATTGTCTTTGATTGCATCTGCCTAATTTCGCTCGATAGGATCGCGGCGCATCGAAAAATAATTATGTACATTATCATTTCTATCATTTAGATACCTATCATGATTCATCTAGTAACAGCAGAAGTGCCTAATTAGAATTCGTGTCTAAGACATCGCGAACATTTAAGATTTCGAGATACTTTTCTTTGGCAATCATTGCCCGATGATGAACTTTACGCCGATTTTTCTCATTTGCGGGTGTTCGAAATTTCAGTGAAATGCGGACCTCTTATTCCATAAGTTTTCTTAAGACTTAGTTTTCCTAGAGTGAACGACATGTCGCAGAAAGGCATGATGTGTTACTTTTATTCCAAAATATCTTCAACAGATATCACCTTTTTCTTATCTGACGTCAACTCCCAAAGCACTGGCAAGGCCTTCATTCTTTCTTGGATACATTGCAAGTTGAAAAGAGTGTATTACTTGAGGGCAGAAAGTGTGGGAGAGCCCAACTATGAAATATGCAGAACTTGCATATTGAAATTTTATATATTAGTTAAAGATTTCGTATAAGTAGTATACAAAAAGCTTGTGCGTTGCTGTGTCAGCGATTAATATCATAGATATGTCGCAAAGCCTGTAAATATATAAATATCATTTTCTCAAATACAATTTAAAAATTTAACAATCTAACAATATCAATAAAACGACATTGCAAGAGGCAGTAATCAAACCGTCTTTCAATAGCGAAAACGGGCGATACTTGCATATTTTTAGTTATAGCTGAAGAATATCGGTAATATGGATAATTATTCGAACAAGATTGCATGGGATGACAAGATCGAAGAATCAAGTGTATTAATTTCTATAAGGGCATCTCCCGCGTTTTCTCCTCGTTCTACGATATGTTTGATCACAGTTATGTGCACAATATAATATAATAATGCGATAATAATACAAAATGATGATTCGTGCCATTTGTGCTAGTAGTTAGATATTTTTACAGTAGAATCAAATGCTAGAGACTAAAATGAAGTTTCCATGCGATAAATAAGGGTCGCTGTATACCTTACTAAATTATAGTAAGATAAAAAACATGTCTGGTGAGCTCCAAAACGAAAGAGTCAATTCGATGAAGATCCTTTTTAATCTTGGACAAACTCCTCGAATAAACTCTTTTGCTGAAATATGCTTCAGGCATTTCAATATGGTATTTAAATTAAAGCTAATGTCTACAATTCACGATTCGCCTATACTAAGGTTGATGCATCTCGATCGTGCAGGACCGACTATCTGGTCCGCGCATCATACGCCTTGTATATTATCTCCGTTTTAAGCTTCCCTACATTATTTACAAATTGTTAACGCATTCGGTACTATTGACTTCGAAATAAGCAACAATAATCCTCGGTGTGATAAAAGTTGCGCAGCAATAACAAGAATGCCCGATTGCGTTACCAAGAGTTCCCAACGCAAGTGTTATTTTATCCTTGGAGGATTCGCGGTTTAACAATTATGTAGCCATAATTTTTCCTACTCGATAATATTGAGTTTGATATCGTGCTTGAGGTCAAGCGATAAAAGTTTAATATCCCTTGCTGATAATTAATGTCCCGCGACATTTGTACAAGAATCCCGAAACAACTTCTTCATCATTAATTCACAATCGTATTATTAAAGCTATGTTCATCATATCTTTCTCGTGATCGTTGATCGGATATATATTCATCTAGACAAACAAGAACAATTTTGTCACAGAATACACAACAGAAGCGAAACTTAACACTTGCGTTTAAGATTATATATACAAACTCCAAAGCATCCCTTGACCAGCGTGGCCGTTTGTAATAATACTAGATTCCCAGCACTGTCTCCAGTCGATATTCGATTATGCTAGACTAAAGTTGAATATATCTATGCTCTTAACCAGATAATAGACCTAACCATGGGTAAGGCTAAATTGATATGAAATTAGTTGGATGTGCATATTATTGTTACACATTTTCTGGAGAAACTGAAAACTTTCAGAAACGATTACTTAATACATCTGACGATCGATATCTAAGCTGATTGCGATTAATCTTCCTTCGATTTGAGATTCGTAGAATATTATGCATCTTTTGTGGCCCACAGGAAACAAAGATAACATCATAGATATATATCGTTCATATTTTGAAAGATTTCATTCCCAATCAACATTTGTGCAGACATGACACTTAGAATTCCTATGGTACTTGGTGGATTCAGTAATTGTGAATATTAACATGAGAGTATATCGTTAGGCCAATGCATATTTTCCTCTCGGAATAGTTTCTAAATCGGTCCAGAAAGAATATGAAAATTGATAGAATCGAAACCTCGGAGGAACCTTCGATTGAACTTCTCAGGCGAAGTGTGGAAATTGTGAAAGTTTCCGAACACAATGATTGAGAGTTTTCTGGATCATTACAACCATCAAGGCCATTCAGACATTTGTACAACGAACAACATCAGAATTGTTTCTCTGACGATTTACATACTTTCATCCTGTAATACTTCCCTTTGCATTTTTCATAAACAATTTCTTCTCGATTTAACGACGATGCAAACTTGTCGAATCCACCTCACTCCACAGCAAAACCACACGTTTCTTCAACTGCCTGTGTTAATTTATCGAGCATCTTCTGATAATTTGGATAACTTTCTGGTATATCTATTCTATTAAAACAAGTGTGCGCCTTGGGCAAATTTTCGCTTGGCGCGTCGACAGCGTGTATTGTGAAAAGCCGCGGACCTGCAGCTCCAGTGGATCCTAGGCAAAAAAGTTTCACGCGGTAAGAACAAAATTTATAAAGTACGAAAGCATACACAACTTTATATGAACAGAAATCGTACCTTGCAGAGCTTTAAATCCTTGTAAGGGTACACGCGAACTACCAGTCACAAATTGCAATAATCTCGCCCTCATTTCTTCACCATAACTCTCAACTATTTGCCAAAACCATTTAACAACAGGAGTTTCTGGCGTACAGTGTTTCAGTCTGGTATGCATTTTCCAATCGTTTATGTCGATAGTACCTAAACCTCCAATTACTAATTCCAACTCCCTTTCATCGAAAGGTCTTAATAACGGAGGTGGTATCAGCTCGTGAAAGCCTTTTTGTAGTGCCAAAAATTGTTGTTCAATTCCTCGCATGAAACGATAGTTGACGTACAAACGAACGTATTCCCTTTTATTTTCCTCAGTCACCGGAATGTCTTTACCACCTGGTTTTAACTCGTGATTTTTCAGAACTCCAAAACTACTATGTTCCACAGAAAATGTGGCATCCAATACACCGTCTATACTATTTTCCCTATAAAATGAAGAATAATATTGCAGAAAACTGTCTGGATTTTATTTAAGATTTCTGAACTTACAGAATCCACGTAAGGCTTCGATGTAGTTCTGGATCGACACCTTCTATGTCGCTTAGAGTTATAGCCTTGTTTAATAACATTTTATAAAAGGGTGTTGTAAAGCCACCATCTATATGATGTCCGTGGAAAACTGCAATTCCTATGATTCTACCAGCAAAGTGGAAATACGACAAGTGTTCGGGATTTATTCCAGAGTCCGGATTGATTTGTAAAGTATAGTTGTCGTCGCGCGAGTACTCGAAAAGGCCGTACTGAGGATTCAACATTTCGTGCGACAGTAAATATAGCCATTCTCGGGCGACCCCACCATAATCAAGACCCTCTTCCCCTCTGAATTTTACCATAAGTCGCTTGCGCATATCCTTCGCGCGCATTTTCATAATTAGCCTGTAAGACTCCTACAACAACGAGTCAATTTTCAATGAAGGAGTAAATCCACAGAAAGCTGATAACAGTTCTTACATAATTTAAGATGCCATACCTCGAATATCTCATTTCGTGATACTTCCAGTCGACAATGTCCACTTTGTGGCTGCAGAGCGTTCAATTCCGCGCGTAAGCACTTCAACTTTGCGACCAGATCGCGTTTATATTTCGGTAAGAGTTCACTATCCATTAGTTCCTTTGGTAATTCCGAAACGGTTTGAGCATTTTGCGCTGGTGCACTGTCCACTAAAACACAAATGGAAGAGTGTGTTAGACACAGGCTACAATTACTAAGATTCTAATGAATCGGACATTTACAATAGTGCGTCCGTATGAGCAAAATTCGTCCGAAATGGAAAGGCATTTTCTAAAGACGATAAACAACTGAGACTGATTAGTAATAGGACCTAACTGTGGCGAAGATACAGGCGTTAAGAGATAAGATAAAAGTCCTGAACGTACTTGCCTTTGTTTTGTTGTTATAGAGAAGCGGGAGATTAAAACGTTCGGTGATTTGCATTGAATAGAATTAAACGCCGGGTAACGTTAAACTATGTAAATATACTACTCCTTTCGTGATAAATGCATAGCCGAGCAAAACTTTCCGATAACCTTGGACTTTCATTAATGAACATTTATTTCGATACTCACATGTGGGAGAATTATTATTGTTAGTACTAGTTTCTGTCCTTGGCCTTTGCTGACTCGCATTGCACTGAGTTGGCGTTGCCGGACTTTCCACTTGCACTGACTCATTTGCAGTAGAAGTTGATGTGTTTGGACTTGGGGTAGTTTGATCAGTCGAATTATTATTCTGTCGTCTGCTGCAATAATAAATACATGTCAGTATGAACTACCATGCACTCCTTTAAACCTACGTCCTAATGTTAATAAAGTTTCGAAACACTTGCTTAAGTAAATTGCTGATGATTTGACTGGACAATCGTGGATCTGTGAACTGAGTAGTTCTGTTGTTATGGTCCACGAAATAAACCCGACCACTTTGCGTCTGCCGCATCTCCCATCCACTGGGTAACGGACCGAGCTCACTCGCTATTTCATTTGCAGGTAGATCACGCGGTATCCTTGGATCATGCCACGTAGACGAACCAGTTGGCACATGGTAAAAATACACCTGGCCTTGTTGTGTTTTTCTCATTTCTATAAATAAGATTTATAGATTAGATTTTCTGCATTCGAGTTTACATTCGAGTTTACATTCGAGCTAAGTATTGCATATTTCCAATTTAATTCTAACCATAGCCACGCGGCAAATCTGGCGGCTGCGGAGGATCGTATCTTCTTTCGCCATTTGGCATCGCACTGTTCCTATTTCTATTGGTTCTATTAGGCCTCCTAGGTTGACCATTGCTAATTGTACGATCAGATCGCGCGTTGATGTTCGGATTGCCGTTTTGCTCATCGACACCTCTGACTGGCCGCCTATCTCTCGCAGCCAGACCCGGCGTCGCATTACGTGCATTTTGCTGGTTCTGCTGATTTCGATTTTGCGGCTGCGTCGGTGTGTTGCGTGGTGTATTCTGTGTCGAGCTATCTCTGCTCTGTGTCCTCGTGGGTGTTCCCTCCCCACTCCATTCGGGTGTACACCTATTAGGGCTCTCATTTTGCAAATTTGGAGGGCTGCCGCTACCACTCGGCGATGTCGGCTCAGAAGGAGGCAGTGATGGTGGTTCAGGAGTAGTTGATATAATCGAATTGTTAGGCCTTGAAAAAATATTAAATCAAAATAATTCTCTAAACTTTCAATTCTCATTATCAGATATACCTAGCATTTGGTCTAATCCAATGAGTGGTTCTTGTATAGTGATTCACATAATACAATCTTCCACTTTGAGTTCTTCTTTCTTCCCAACCCTCTGGTAAATCTGTTGGACAACTCAAGTCCCCCAGGACATCAACTACAGCATTATGTCCAACTGTATTGCTCACTGCACCATTGTGGCCATCTCTTGACAATAGAGACACTACTATCTGACCTTTAACAACATCTGTATCATCAGCATGTGCTTTGCATAGATCCAAACGTTGATCTATAAAAAGTAATAGAGAACATTGTGAATATGCTCCAAAAATATTTGCTCTATTTAAAAAGATTGTTAATCATTACATCCTGTATCCTTGAGTCTTTGAATAGTATTAGATAATATTCTAACACATCCCAAAAATCCACCACCTTGTTTCCTGTGGATTTTCCTATGGTTCCAGACTGATATTGTAATCCCATCATTCTTTCCAATGTATCTATAAGAGGAGGTATTATACTGTTAGTCTGTTAAAGTATAAATTATGACCATTACTGCAAAAAGGAAATTACAGATCATAGTGTTGATTCCATTTGGGGTCAAGTGTTGCCTTGCATGTATCAGTGCTATGACACTGACCAGAACCATCCACAGTTATTTTAGCAAAGGGATCCGGCAGGCCTGGAATGGTGCTACATTTTTATATTGTCCACTACATCCATTAAACATAATTTGTCAGGTCAGGGCTACTACTCACGAAACAGGTCTTTCCTGGCAAGATTACGGGCACATAGAACTGTAACAGTTATATAATCCTATTAAAATATTATTCCATGGTGAGACTGACAGGTCTATATTACAGGAAGCTACATTTTACACTCATTATCTCCCACAACCCTGTCCATTTAATAATCGGAATAAATTTATCGAGTATAACGAGAGAATTATCAAAGACTGTTCAAGGCACTTCCACGAATATATTTCTCAAGCAATTTCCTCAAGCAGTTACTTCAGTTTCCTTGTTTATAAGTCTTTATAGAAATCAAGTTACTCCAAATCATCGAGTAACATCGGTGCTCCGAAAGCATAAATGTATCGAATATGTACCATCATTACTGTACTAAATAGATGCCGTCGAAGGCGAATTAATTGAAAGGATCGCGTTCATCAAGTTCATTTCGATCATGCATCTGTCATTGACAGTCCCGTTCATCCTCGTTTTCGAGGGCACTCGAGAGTATAGTAGGAGAGCGGCCGGAAGCCCAGGCAATACGATATCAAATTGAAAGTCATAACGGCAAGCATAATAATAAGGGAATTGAGCTCGTGTAAGTCGGGCGTGACAAATCAAGGGAAAATTAACGTTCCCAGTCTGCGGCCTCCCGGAGTGCTCGCGTGGGGTCTTGACCTCCGATAGGGAGTTGCCATATCCATATCCTAGGCATAAGTTTACGCTTGTCCTCGGAGTCAAGCCGCGGTTTCAAAGCTCCGAAAACAAGTGCCATCAGCTACGGGGCCGAGTGGCAGACTAGTACGGGGCCATATTGAATAATACAGAGGAAAAACAGGGCACACAACGAGAGTAGAGCGTAGCGCGCGTGCTGGCTGGCTGTCGGAACGCAGCCAGCCGACTTTCACACGGGCTTTGATCGCGCAGCACTTTGGCAGCGGCCACTCACTGGTCAATCGGATCTTCATAGCACCGTTCGTCCTGCTACCGCCGGGATTCGACATCTTCCTCCAGGCACATTTAACAGCTCAGTTCTCGCGCATCGGCACTACGATTAATTCGTAAATAAAGCTGCGCTCCACTGCGCTCTCTTTGCTCTCTCGCCTTTCAGTTCTCGGCTCGACGCGCTGCTTCGGGCGGCAGGCCTTGGCTAGTCCCAGCGACCAGTCAGTCCCCTGCATTTTCGCCGGGCTTCTTCCTTTAGCGCCGCATAGCAGAAGGGCAAAATACTACGTCGTCGTATATCGTCATACCATAAGTTATAAGTTCCCCTTCAACCACCTACTTCTAATTCATTTGAATCCACTTTTCTTACGACCTGTTCGCTCTTTGAAACTTTGTCTTAGAGTGAAGATCCCAGATAATACTTCGTTCCCTACTACACCGTATGGATTTACCGAAGTCTTGGAGATAGAAATTTCTAATATTGGGGTGTGCTGGATTATACAATTACAATGAAATATTATCACAAGTTATTGTACATTATATGTATGTAATATAACATGTAATAATAGTGAAATATAATTATAAATTCAATGACATAAAGTGAGAAATATTAATTTATTAAAGCTCTTCATGTTCCAGTTAATTGTATTACAGACAGTACACTGTTCTCCTTTGAATGGTAACATATGGTAAAAAATACCAGTATAGAAATAGTTTCGGACTCGAAATATTTTAAGGCATAGCTTACTGTTGTTCCTGAACCAGTGAGTCTTTTAGATTTAAGAATATTCGTACTTGAGAAGTTTCTTATACGCTAAACTCATTATCACAGTAGTAAGGTGTTTTCATTGCGAGATTAGTGTTTTCGTATAAACGAAGTCTCGTTAAAGTAACAAGTGATATGTCTCCCAAATCGCGCAATACCAAGAGAAATAAATCATCTAGAACTAAATGCGTCTACGCTTACAGCGAAAATCAATACTTGTTTTTTCTTGTTATCCCGTTTGCTTAGAGAAGGGTTAAGAAAGAATTTGCAGAAGTCACGTAACTTAGTTATTAAATAATACCTTTTATCAAAACTAAAGCATGTAACGCGATCTATTTATAAGCCTATGCTTATGTATCGTTATAGTGTTGTCGATGTAACAGCACTGACGCCATGCACTAATACTATGGGCGGTAAATCCGCTGTTAATTCCGTCAATAGTTGCAAGTATTGCTGGTACACTCCACTTTCATCCCATGCATTTGCGACGGGCGGAGCCGGCAAATAAATGAACGTAGCAGCCGTTTGTCCTGAATTTTGTCTTATCAATTGATTGACACTGTAACATAGGTATAATAAACCACAGGGTTTTGCTGCTGCTGAATATGTCTCAATATGTGTTTCAAAAATGTACCTTAGTACGTAAGCACGAGATACATTGCTCAATGTTCCCTCACCGCCACTTTCAGCGCCGGATTCGAACTGATTCTCAAGTGCGGACTCAATGAGAGATCGACCTTTCAATCCCTGTACCTGTGCTCCCCAGTTGGGGATTTTCTTAATAGATGCAGAAATTCTGAGCATATTTAATAATTTCCTTATTCGGTGTTCGTTTGAAATCCTTGGGTATTCACTGATCGAGTTTTGGGAATCGGCTATGCTTAAACTACTACTACCGTCGGCTATTTCGCAATGAAATACTCTCAGGTGTAGGTTTTTCCATGCAGAGACCATATTAATGATACACGCAAGTTGAAGCATAAATAAGGAAGTTGTGTCGAATGGGTCCTGATCGGACGGTTGGAAGAAATTTACTGGCCACACATCGATATACTTCAAGTTCGAATTCCTGGAAGACAAGATTGAAATACTCTCTCCTATTTATCTATATAATATATAAAGTCGAATTAGACGTACTTTGTAATTTGAGACTTGTCCAATAAATGGAAATTCCTGCATACACATAAGTTTTTCTTCATCCTGAGTACATCTGAACACATTCCCACATATTGTACTGGGTCTAACGTTTTCTCTCCTCCCGGTGGTCGTAAAGGAAAGACCGTATTATTTGGGAATGTTGTAATATTCTCAAACATCTCTGTCGAATACTGAGAACTTTGGAAGAAATCAAATGGTGTTTCCTCGTCGTAATAACCAAGGACAATAGTATTAGGCTTCATGGCACCCATTCCAGATAATCTTATTAAATGATGCATTCCCTCTCGCACCGTTTTTGTCACAGTCAATTCAACGAATGCTTTTACTTTCATATGGTCCACTAAACTCAGCCAATGCGGAGATTCCTCTATTGTTGGGTCAATATTCTGGCCAGAAAATTCACCGACCTTAACATGCCCGATGACGTACAGTCCGCCTTTCTTTAAATCATTCACGAAATCGATAAGCGGACACGCAGATCGTGGCGATGCGACCATAAGGAGCATTTGTGGTCGCCAGAATTTCACGTGATCTTTCCGAGAATCTAACATGAGCAAGTATTTCCTCACTTGATGAAATATGAGCGCTTGAGATATGCTTCCCCAAGGTGCATTTTTACTTGGCGAGAATAGGTGAAGAACAATGACCAAAATTAAACAAATTATAATACTGCTCGAAGCATAGATGCTATTGATAACGAACATCATGATCAATGTTCCGAAGAGGCCGACTGTAGCCGTATGCCAAGTAAAATAATTAAATGTTGGTCTGGAAAAATCGATCATTCTATAGTCTTTGCTCAGAAGGAAATAAATTTCAAATAGAAGATTTTTTCGAAGAAGATACCTGAAATTGGGAGCACTGGCGAGTTCGAGGCCGAGGCATGCTAAGTTAGTCGCTAGATAACTCAGTAAAAATAAAACCGAATTAATCTGTGCGATCGTGTTCAATGATTCTATGAGTAAAATTATTTGAACGAGAGCCCACGATGTTAAAACGGCCACGACTGGATTTCCTTTCCAGGTTCCTTGTGTTATAAAATTTAATCCAGATCCTACATAAAGAAAACCAAAGATAGAATACTCGAAAAGTAATTATATTAGCAAGATTTAAATTTCAGACTATTTTCGTACCAAACACATTATCTTTGGCTAATGCTTCCAGTACTCTGCTCGATCCTATCAAATTACTCAATCCTGCGCTAAATGTTGCTGTCAATATACCCACGGCAACGAATGGTGGCCAAATATTAATTGGCATCATGTATATAAAATTATTTTGCAATAGGAATCGACTCGTGGTTGCGGCAGTGAAAATAGACAGTAGGATATAGATTAAAAATGTGAATAATACTGCCGATAGTGTTCCTCGAGGTATGTTTCTCCCAGGACTTTTCAGTTCGCCTTAAAAATAGTTACGAACGCCGAGATAAACGCTAATCGTAAATGTAAAATTACTATTCTTCGAGAATCATTATGCCATTACCACTCATATTGGCTCCTGCCATTATACCAGTCACACCGCTAAACAGTACACCAAAAACACTCGCGAAATCAGTCATAGTGCCGCCACTTGAATAATCAGCACTATAATTGGAATAGAGATTATTCATTAAAGTAGAAGATAGAAGACCTGTGTAAGTACCATTAACATGATCAGTGGCATTTTGAACCAATGTATTTGCATCTGGTATGGGAATCTAAAAGAAAGTACAGCTACTGTACAAACATGTAACACAATATAACTTCTCAAACTGTATTAACAAGCCTGTAATGCAGCCTGCCAAACTTATTTTTTTACCTCCATGTGCCCCTGTGCTAAGAAACTTATGAAAACACTTCCCAAACAAATGCAAACAACAGCTAAGATTGCAACACTGGTCTTAGCAAACATTGCTGCTCCTATTAAGCATACCAATAAATTGGCAGTGTTCAACACAGAGCGGTATAAGAACCTCCACCATCTACCATCTGGTATGAGAAAATTCTTTCCAACTAGATATCCCGATGGTCCAAAGTTCTCTGTCAACCCTTCTGCGCAACCCGATATGCAAAGGGCACTAGATACAATGTTAGCCATGAAAAATAGTGTCCCAATGGATCCACCAAATTCAGGACCAAGGGTTCTACTGATCATGACTAAAACACTGGATTAAAGAACATATTTGCTATATGCATATGCTGTTATAACTAGTATAAAACTTGAGGAAATACAGCAATTTAATGAATAATTTAAATTCGTGTAAAACTAATGGAGAATATAATAATTGTACTACTAATCTTCCTAATGCTTTCAGGTTTCTCTGCAAGCATATGCTAGGGTGAGTCACTGATAAATGGAACTCTAGTATACTGATAAGATATGACCTTCAATAGAAAAGTTCTATATGAATAAAAGCTTGTTGCTGTACTTCAATAATGTACTGATACTCTAAAAGGATACAATATGCTCCTCCACCTTCAACTGCTCCATTTGTGGAGATAGCACAGACTGATGCCACAGTGAACACTAGGATTCCATAAGCAATGAGAAACTGTGTCAGAGTAACAAGCAGACCTGCATTGCCCACAATATATCCTGATGGGATAGAAAGAATATTTTTAATACACCTCTTTCAAAAGGATTTCACTGATATTGCCAACAAGAAATCTTACCCATACGAATGAAAACTAAAGCACTGAACATAGACAGAGTGACTGGACTAAAGACACCGGCAAAAGTGCCCAATGTACGTCCACTGTCAATACCCAAGCTCCCAAATTCAACATAGCCATCACCTTCGCTGTGCTGTGCTCTTCCAACTTTAAAGATATTGCTTATTCTTTGGAAAACTCCTCTCCCATGAATCAGAGGGGCTTTCTCGCTCGTGACTTTTACGTGCACTGGCTCCGCATTTGTCGAGCCCACTTCGGATGCAATCATCTTTGTTGATTTCTGAAGATACGAGTTTTCATTACACACTGACCGAGGAGACGACGCAAAATACTAGTAAAGAAGTCTAGCACAATCTGTCATCGCGATGTGGCTGACACAAACGCTTACGAATCAACTAATAAATGATTATGCAAATCGTGAACCCGTCTAATAAAAAACATGAACCAATAGCCGCGAGAGAGTTCAATGTTGTCAAAGTTCTGAGGCGACTAGACTGTTTGTATTGAAATGCTAATACAAATGTATCCCGCAACAAGTTGGATACACTCGAACTATAAAGCACACCATTCCGTTAGTACGAACTACGAACTAATGAAGATCTAACGAATTATTGACTTTGCGAGAACATTCAGCTCTTTGTTTCGCCGACTCAACGCGATATACGTTAATAGTTGATATCATAAACGATACTTTACCCGCGCCCGCAATATCAAAGCAGTATCACAGCTGAAGCAAGTTATTTAATCCACAGAGAAAGCTCCAACGTGTATCTAGTATACGTCATTCGATTCGTTCCATCAAGATTTTCTGTTATAAACACTGGCGAGCGAGAAACTTATAATGCTGCGTCGAGCGGAACATCGCTTACGGTACTCTGTCAATTGTCGCCACTGCGAATTGCCGCTAATTGTTGTACGAACAAGAGACCGACATTTATAACACTTTCATTTGCACGAATAGAGTCGGAAAGGTGCTTAAATTTACTGCACGACGGAGCACTGTTATACAAAACGCTTTAGTAATCGGGTTAGTCACTACTTTATGATGTCATTCAACGAAACGTCAAACACTTTGCTCTCGCTTGGAGCGAGTGCAATGCCAAGCTAGATTTCGTCTGGGGTTAATAAACTCGTATCTATAATCGATCATTGCTTGGCAATGTTATCACATCTTCAATATATCCTATGAAAATGAGCTCAACAAGATAATTCTGAGCTATCCGAACAATTTCAAATGAAACTGTAACATATGCGTTTTAATTCCACAGCAAATAAAGCGACCGAAAAAATTTGTCTTGGATTTTATGTACTTCACCCATAATTACACGAATTGCTCTGTGTGCATTGTTATTTAAAGCTTAGCGAATATGTATTTTACAGACGAAGCCTAATTTGTAGTTTATGAGAAAATTATATATTCTAACTTGGAAAATACTATCATTGAAAAGCACTCCATATTCCGTATGAAAAACGGCACGGGCATAATTTAGATCTACATAATTTCAACTGATTGATCTCTAATTCAATAGATATGTTATAATAATCTTATGTTTCCTCTACTAGAATATAAAGAGTGAACAAAGTGAGAACCGAGTTCACTGCATGGCGGAGCGCCGATATTACAGTTTGTGTATGAGATCACGGCAGTAACACGCTCGTGCAATTTCACGTAAAAACTAATTGAAATGTCTGAACTTGACGAGTCCGAGAACGATAATGATCCGGTTGTTAAAGAGGTATGAATTCTACTGTGTTACAATTGCAATAATTTACGGTACTAAGAGAAACGTGGTACGCCGAGGTTATAATATTCTATTGGCTGAACATCGACTCTGAAATGTTTTATTCTTTAACACAAGCCTTCGACATTTTATTTTTTGCACGTGAAAAAGATTATGATTCTATTCCTTATCGTCTGATTTACGTATGATTTCGCAGATCCCAGTTTATCTGTCAAAGGAACTTGCTGAGAAGCTTTACATCTTTCAATATCCAGTACGTCCTGCTAAAGAAGGATATGATAATACAACCTTCTTGAAAACCTCAATAAAGCCTGAGAATCAGGAGGTTCTTATAGAAGTAGCAATAGATACTCAAAATGTAAATTATGATCAAAGCAAGGGAGAGCAAATCGCATTGAATACGGATGGAAACCCAATGTCAGCTGAGACTGAAGAAGAGAAATTATTTGATAGGTAATTTTACACACTACATAATAATATACACAGTACATTCAGCTATTATAATATTTTCTATATTATCACTCAGTAACATCATGGACAAGACGGTTCTACAATCATCCAGAGCACTGCCAAATTGTTCCAATTATGCTGTTGGAATATTTCAAGATGGAGAGTTACACATCACACCATTAAAAGGTGTTATCCAGATGAGACCTCAATTTAATTATTTAGATAAGAGTGACAAACGAGCAAGGGATGAAGCTAAAGGTGGAGGTGAAGGTAGGTTTGCAATATTGTCCAATTTATCAGTATGTTTATGGAGCATACAAATAATTTTTTTGTACAACAGAGTTTGAAGAGGAAGAGGAAGGTCCCAAGCAAGTCAATGTAACCTTTGCAAGGCAAAAGCCAGAATATATGAAGAAAATGCAAGAACAATCATTTCAGCATCAAACTCAAAAGAGTATGGAAGAAAGGTGGATAAATACTAAGTACATTCCAGCAAATGGGACTCAAGCAGATGTGAATATCACTCTAATTTTTTTTCTGTAAACTGCCCATCCCGTAAGATTAACTAATATAATTTTGATTATCATGATCTAGCTCACCAGATTGGAAATGTTCTGCTCAACTACAGAGCAAAGTATAAATACTTTAAATTTAACAAACAAGCAGTATTTGGAATTGTTGGCACCTCCAATGAAGGAAGAAGAATACTCTAAGTCTGATGGTGCAAATCATGCAACATCTTTGAATTATATCAGAACATTACCACTGCTTGATCAAATTAGGATTCTTATGAAAGATGGTAAGCAAAGGAATTTTTGAGCGCGACAATTTGGGCAATACCGACACGAGTATCTTGTTTGTTTCAGCGAAAGTTATATCGTTTGCACAACTACGATGTATTATTTCGTCGGAGCAAGACACGATAGCAATATTAAAATACTTACAGCAAGTAGCCGTATTAGTACAAGGAAATTGGGTTGTAAATAGCGAACTACTTTATCCAAAAGATAGTATTTCTTCGCAAAATGGTATCCCGGCGGAACTTATGTGTAGAGCTAGAGATTATATCGTAAGTTTTTCCACGTCGAATCTATCACGAGCGATAAAAACTGAAGCAAATATATTAATAATTAAATTTCTCACGTTTTTAGTTACTGTCGTTTACGGAACACGAGTATCTTGACCGAAAAGCGATGTCAGGTGTAATTAAACTACCAGCCGAGGAAATTAAGGAAATATTTGTTAACTTAGCCAAGCACAAAGCGAAACAGGGATGGCATTTAGTACTTCCACCAAACAAAGACTTTGCCGAAAGGTATGTTTATTATAAACAGTAATAGAATTTTACGAAAGTTCCACGATTGGATTGAAATTGTAATATTGTAATAGATATCCGGAGATCGCACAAAGGCAAGAACTGTTCTGGGAAGCAAAAAGAAAGCATCTTCGCGAGACAATGGAAGCACAAAACCCTGTTCCACAGCGGCAAAGGCGTAAGTCTAACAGGGAGTCTGTCGGGTCAGAGAATGAGGAAAGGAATGTTGGCCGAGGCAGAAAAACCCTGAGGGACTCGTCGCTATCCGACGATAGTGGGGCAGAGCCAGTGAAGCACAAAAAGACGAGCCGATCCCGGAAAGTGTCCGAAACTTCATGACCAAAGTTAATACGCGTCTAAATCCTGTGACTCGATTATTATTCTCGCGTACTCCTAATGCGCTTCGGAACAATGAGTGTCACGCTATCACGATACGTTTGTTTCGACATACTGCCGAAATCTTGCGATATGCTCACTTTTTTTAAAAAAACAACCGAGTTAGTAGAGCACGCTCTAGTCTCGCGTATCGCGCTATACGACAGATCGACTTTGGTACTGATTTTATTGCGAAATTCGTATCTTTTCTTAGCTCTGTTGATTTGAATTGTTATACATTTATAAACAACTAGTTGTGTATTTTTCCTCCTTTGTATGAGATTTAAGACGAATCAATACCGAGAGTATAGGATACCCTAGAAACACAGACGAATAGTATTTATTGAGAATCATAGTTGTACGCGGCAGCGTAATAAAATCTGTACAAAGCACCGTTTACCACGTGTTTACGGAAATCTATCTTAGAGAGAACTGCACCGATAGACATAAAGAGTAGATGTGCCATATCGATATGATCACATCGAAGTATAATACACTCCTATTAGTTGCTTTCTGCATATCGTTGACCGATGGTGCATTGAAAGTGTCGACTGATAAACGACTGATGTTTTTTATTTTACTAAAAATGTTTCTATGTACAAGTGAATCAAGACAGTTAATCGAGAAGAAATCCAGAGATATAAACCAAATCATGTTTACTGTATATACTTGTAACTCTGAAAATATTTCCATAAATGTTCCTTACTTCCTTTAAAACTCTTTTCATTTATCGCGATGCCTTGAAAGTTAAACTAAAGTAAAGGAACCACTAGACTCAAATCCTAAACCGATGGTTCTCTGCTTTACAATGCATACAATACCGCCACATGGCAAGAAAGGTTTCTCATGCTCGCCAGGTAAAGAATTTCGACAATACCGCCACATGGCGAGGAAGGTCTCTCTGGCTCACCAGGTAAAGAATTTCGACAATACCGACACAGGGTAAGGAAGGTATCTGGCGCTCGCCAGGTAAAGAAATTCGACAATGCCGACACAGGGCAAGGAAGATCTCTCGTGCTCACCAGGTAAAGTAATTAATGTAGGTGTCTGCATCACCGACAGAGGATAAAGAAAAACATCACACAGACTCGAATTCGCTATGTCAATGAAACCTTCCTCGAATCCTTTACTCAATCTACATTATCAACACATACGAAAATCTTTTACAGCTACCAGCAGAAATTTTCAAGGACTTGAAGATACTTTTATAGCAAAATGCAATGTTTTATAAAACACTAAGTATTAAGAAAGGTTCCTGGTTTCAGCAGATAGGAGGCAGCGTAATACGCGCATGTTTCGTTTCCCAGACAACGGCTTACTCAAAACATAGGGCAGGAGGCACAGGTGTGCACGTTCCTGCCCGCAATATACTCAGTGTTACACGGCGTGTGTTACCAAGCATGATTGCAAGATATGGAATAGTATCTCGTAAACCGAATTTCAGCTATGTCTGTGGACGGTGAATTTTTCGTGTCGGTAGTGGGCTCGATTGAGCACGCCAACTTTTACGACGTCGATAACGCATACTGCAAATATGGATTTCATTTTGGCTCCGAATGGAGCGTCGTTGCTGTAAGAGCCTTTACAACCTTTAAACTAAACTCTTTCTCGTCAAAGTGACTCTAAAATTATTCGATATATTTCAAAATTCTACTAGGGCATTGAAGAAGGCCTCACTCAAATGTGCCAGTGCAACAGTGATCCACGAAACTTGATTGTATGGAACTTTCCTCTCGAGATTACTTTTAAAAGTTCGAACCCTCATGGATGTATGTAATCCTAGTTGTGTCTACGATTTCGATAGCTCTCTTTAAAGTGAACCTTGCCTTTGAATCATTACTGTTTTAAATACATTGCTTTGTATGGAATAATAATAAATTCTAAGGACTCTAATTATATTGATGCCAAATTGAATCGAATGATTCCCAAGTAATCTTTATGTATTAATTGTGTAATAAACTCAACTGATTCTGTCTACTTTCGCTATGATATATAATAGTATATTGCGTGCAAGTAATGTAATCTAACTATATGTTTACAAGTCAAATGAGAAGTGGGATACGACAGTGTTTGATTCAAAGGCAAGTGGTCTCACCGTGTACGTACTAGATTAATTAGATTGACTATTAGGGCCGCAGCTGATTATGTCGATATATGGATTGGACTGGCTGGGTCACGATGTGATACGAGGATACGGTGTTTGTCGAATTCCCCTCACTTCAGGTCATCACGAGAAAAAGTATGATTCTAATTCAATTCCATCTCAAATTATATATGAATTTCTTGACACCGTTATCAAATAGAGTTGCAGTTTATGTACCCGAATCTTCCTCGACTCTACAACAATTCGCAGCCTGGTTGACCGGTCGACGACCAGAATTAATAGACCCGACGATTTTAGCAAGCGGTGACGGAAGAGAACGTAAGTTAACAATCGCGCATTTTGAAAGAAACAGATTTTCCTATTATCCCAGTAGTATTATATTATTTTTATATTTTTCTTGAAGCAGTCAAAGTTCAAGGAAATCGTAAAAATAATATAACTTTGTTTGGGTTGTAGAAAATTTGGATGATTCGTGACTCGAATGTTCTACTGTGTTTGATTCAATAAGATCCGAGTGATTCGAGTAATAATATGCTTTATGAATACAGTGACTCGCATGAGAGTAGAAGGCACTGTTACCGTGGCGTTCAACGTCGCGCTAAAGGACTTTCGCAAGTTGGGCTACGATAACGGTGAGGAGCGTGAGAAACAACACGAAACCCGATGACCCAGCCACTCTACAATCAACAATTTCCGCTCTAAGAATACAAGGGAAAATCACATTTACTCGAGCACGCGCCACGCGGAAAATGCAGCCGACTGACTCTAATGTGTAATTCGCATTCCGTCGAAAGGAAACTTTGAAACGCTGCCTCCATTAAATGCAACTCTACTGAAATAATGCCTTGTAACAGACTAATCATTCAATGTACTTTGTAATAAAGAATTTCCACTTTAAGAGTTCTAGAAAAAATTACATTTACTCAAACACACGTCCCACGAAAAATTTACTGAATTGACTCTAATATGTTTTACTTTTCAACAAACGAAAATTTTGACACGTCGTCTGAATTAAACGAATTGCAGCGAAAAGATGAGAATCGAGTAAAGCACTTTGTAATAAGCAATTTCAACTTTAAGAGTTCTAGAAAAAATTACATTTACTGAAAGACGCGTCACACGAAAAATTTAGCGAACTGATTCTAATATATGATTCACTTTCCACTAAAAGAAAATTTTGAAACGTCGTCTGAATTAAATGAATTGCACCGAAAAATGAGAATCGAGTATAGCACTTTGTAATAAATAATTTCAACTTTAAGAGTTCTAGAAAAAATTACATTTACTGAACGACACGTCACACGAAAAATTTAGGGAACTGATTCTAATATATGATTCACTTTCCACCAAATGAAAATTTTGAAACGTCGTCTGCATTAAATGAATTGTACCGAAAAATAAGAATCGTGTAAAGCACTTTGTAATAAATAATTTCAACTGAAAGACGCGTCACACGAAAAATGTAGCGAACTGATTCTAATATATTTCCATCGAAAGAAAATTTTGAAACGTTCTATAAGTTAACTAAAATCACACCCGATTATTAGTTACGAAAAATTAATATGTAAAATAAAATTCAAAATCACTTTGCTCGGTAAATCTAGTATTAATTCGCGCACGAATATTCACGTTTTAAACTATTGCAAACTAGAGAAAAAGTGTAAACGTTTCACTGTAACGCGTTTCAAATCACAAAGTAAACTCCAAGCGGAAAGAAAACGGAACTTCGAACTGACTTCACTGAAGGCTGACTGTCGACTGAACATTCTAGCATGGCGAAATAGAATTCTCCAAGTTCTCCATGCTCAAGTAAAAGGGTAGGGGAAAATTCGAAATGTCGAGTAACACCTTGAAGTCGTAAAACATTTCAGTGGTTGACCTTTTGTGCACTCATCCTTGACTAATGCCTGTCTGACCCGAGGATTCAGGTACACAGGTGGTGCGAGTTAACCTTCGAAGCATTGTCCTCCAAGAGACAAATAATTAAAAATACCGAAGCCAAAATCTCGTAAAAGTACTCTACAATGAATAACTCCCGTTCCAAGATAACACAAGCGAAATTGAATTTATTGAAACACGCATCTAACGAAAAATGTATTGGGCTCGTTTTAACATGTAGCTCGCATTACGTGTTAATGAAATTTCGAAACGTTGCCCGAGATAAATGAAATTATACTGAGTAATTGGCTTTCAGTAGATTATTAATTAAAAGTATTAAAAATGAAAATCTCGTAAAAGCACTCTACACTGAATAATTTTGAACTCTACGATGAATACAAGCGCGAATATTATATTATATTTACTGAAACACGTGTCTCGCAGAAAATTTCAATGAACTCATTTAACATATTGTTTCACTTTGCGTTAAAATAGAACTTTGAAAAACCTTCTCTGATTCAAATGAAACTATGTAGAATTAGAAATTTCGAATTAAAATTACCAAAGGATGAGAATCAAGTAAAAATATTCTGTAATAAATAACTATTTCTCTGAAAATAAATAAACAAAAATAAATTCACTGAGACACGAGTCCTATGTAAAATTTAATGAGTTTACTCTAACATATTATTGTCAGATTTAATTGAAACTATGTAGGATCACAGATTTCAAATTGAAACTACCAAAAGACGAGAATCAAGTAAAAATATTCTATAACAAATAAATACCACTGTAAAAACAAATAAACAAAAAGTCTATTTACTGAGACACGACTCCCATGTAAAATTTAATGAATTTACTCGAACATATGTCTAATTTAGATGAAACTCCGTAGAATCAGAGATTTCCAAAAGACTAATTATGAAAAGTATGAAAAGATACGACTAAAGAAAAATGAGGCTTGCTATAATAGGAAGAGTGGAGCAAACAGAGAGATATGTAGAGGATCGCTGGCGATTACGCGCATCTGGTTAGTCGCTGGCTAGGATTGGAAGGTGGTTGCGGCTGATCTATAGCCGGCAGAGTCTAAGCGAAAGGGTGAGAGGGCAAAGGGTGCAGCTGGAATTCAATACCCCTAATGGAAGGGTCAGGTATCGGTGCCTGTGGGAGAGGCGATCTCAAGCCTCCGAAGAATTCGTCAAAAGTGCCTGACCATCCCACCCCCCCAACGCCACCGCGTCCGGGTTAATTAAACTAATGAAGTGGAGCGCGCGCGCGCTCCCATGCACTTACACCCGCGCCACCCTTTTTCTCCCAAAACAAAGAGGAAAAAGAGCCGCAGGCTGCTAATGCGGATCCTCCGAGATGCGGTGGCAAACTGGACCCAAAAGTCTAATTGGCTATTTAGTGAATCGCGTGCACAGAATAAATTATTTCCCTCCAGTTATGGTAATATTATCGATTGCATTATAAAGAAATATAAGAAAAATGAACTATTTCAATATAAATACAAGTCTGAAAGGCTCGAATGAAAGATAATAAAAATATACTGTTATCTCTAATGCTTGTAAAATTAAAAGAAACAAACTAGTGAGTCTAAAATTGATTTGAAGATTTTACTAGACAAATTAAATGAAACCATGAAAAAAATGTAAGGAACATGAATTATTTCAATATAAATACAAGTCTGAAGGACTCGAATGAAAGATAATAAACATGTACTGTTATCTCAAATGCTTACAAAATTAAAAGAAACAAACTAGTGAGTCTAAAATTGATTTGAAGATTTTACTAGACAAATTAAATGAAACCATGTAAAAAATGTAAGGAAAATGAACTATTTCAATATAAATACAAGTCTGAAGGACTCGAATGAAAGATAATAAAAATAAACTGTTATCTCAAATGCTTGCAAAATTAAAAGAAACATAAACTAGTGAGTCTAATATTGATTTCAAGATTTTACTAGACAAATTAAATAAAAGTATGTGAAAATTAATATCGAAGGCTACGAAATACACGAACTTAAATACGTCGCAATCAAGCACTGTGTATACCAATTGTACAAGTCGAAAACTAAATATTGATTCCTCACAACAAGTGTATCCGAGTGCCGAATTACTCGCGACATGCGCGCAGCGGAGAAGAGAGCACGCTTCAGTGGGGCACAGTGAATTCTGGCCCCAAAGGACTTAAGGAATTACGTAAACGTTTTAAATCATGCACCAGTCGACGGATCAAGAAATCGGGCTGCGCGCGTGGATGTACACGCTCACATGCCAATCATTTGTACACACAGTGCTCGATGGCCGAGATCGAGTCCCGCGAGTAAACGCCCGAGCTTTACGGCTCGATTATTAACGCCAGTAATTCAGCTTTATCGACAATTGCCACTCTCGAGGCGAAGCCTACCAGCGCGCACCAGTAAACCCTGCCACGAGAGGCCCCAAGAGTAATCTGCGCTTAGCTAGTATATGCGCTGAAATATTAAGTCAACTATCGCGTCCTTTTTTCTCGGCCGCATAGTCGTCCGAGAATGGAAATACGAAGAAGTCTAGTCATCTACAATCATTTCTATGTAACATAATCTATTTTTCGTGTAATTGTCTGCGAGATAAATGAATAAAGCAAATGTTGAATACTAACTGTCAGGAAATAATTACTCTTTGAATGAAGTCTTTGATTCTATGTTTTTCCTACTTTGTAAAGAATTAATGTAATGTGCAAATAAACGTAATATTGGAAGACTATCATTGAAATTGAAATTGTATTATTTGCCTTGGTAATAATGATGAATTGAAATACTGTCTTTGAAATTATATTATCTGACTTAGTAATAACGATAAATTATTTTTGTACATCAAGATTATGTTACACGAAAATGATATAGTTAACTATTGATGGGCAGAACGAATGTCAGCGGTTTGAACTGCACTGAAGAGCACTGGTGAGAGCCAGTTGTTTTCCGTCGAGCGAATATTTGTTGGAGAATCGAAACACGAAGAAGTTTGGTCATCTAAAATCATTTACATGTAACATAATCTGTCATTTGTGTAATCAACTAATGTACTGTCTGTGAGAATGAATAAAGTTAAATAAATAACGTCCTTTCACTTTGATTCTATGTTTTTCCTACATTCTCAACTATTTTGTAAATGACTAATGTAAAATGCAAATAAACGTAATATTGAAATACTATTCTTGAAATTATATTATCTGACTTAGTAATAACGACAAATTATTTTTTTACATCAAGATTATGTTACACAAAAATGATATAGTTGACTATCAGAAGGCAGAACGAATGTCAGAAGTTGGAGAATGCACTGACACGCACTGAAGAGAGCCTGTTGTTTTCCGTCGAGCGAATATTTGTTGCAGAATCGTAACATGAAGACTCTACTCACTTAAAATCGTTTATGTGTAACACTTTGTATTCTGTATATAATTAGCTAATGCACTGTCTGTACCAAGAATGAATAAAGCAGACGTCAAGTAATAACTGTCATTAAACAACTAATCCACGAATGAAAGGTTTGTTTTCACATTGACTCTACACTTCTAATGAAATTTCAACAAATTTACAAACAACGAATTTACTTTCTATACAAGGAAATTGAATATTAAAATATTAATTCAACGATTGAATTAGTTTCTTACTAGTGACTGTAAATTATTGAATAAATCACTATGATCGTGTTACACATAAACGATTTGATTAACTATCGAGCGAATGTCAGAAGCGTGGAATGGCAGTGGAGAGAGAGAGCGCGCGAGTACTGGCTGGCGAGAGACTCTAGTTCACAATACTAGCACGCTTGGATTCCCACGGAATTCTGTTTTCAATAATACGCTCCCGTAGCTTCTGCGTGACCGCAAATGCGCGCAATATCTCTGGTCGGCGTCGCGATCCGAAATTTATCGTTCTCGCTGACAGTAAAAATAATGAAGTCGATGCGCCCACCCTCCTCCGCCTCTCTCTCTCCCCAATAGCGAAACCAGGGTGCGCCCGCCCGTCCGCCAACTGTCCGTTTCGCGTGCGCAATAAAGCGAGCTACCACCACCACGAAAATCTGCGGCACGCTGCGCGCGCGATACGTGAAATTCACTAGATTCCGCACATTTAATAAAGTCGATTAACACTAGAACTACCGAAGAGTGACGTATGTGTTCAGTTTTTACACGAGTAATACAAATGTTGGAAAAAGAACGCGAGGCGAATTAAAACTAGATTTATACAGTTAATCACATCAGCAGGATAATTAAGATAAATTTTACAAATGACTCTCTGAATTGAACTGAATTGAATTTTTCCAAACACGAGATTTTAGAAATGTTTCACTGTTACGCGTACGAAATTGCAAAGTAAACTGTGCGGAGACATATTTCTACAAAGATCAAGATAAATTTTAGAAATGAATATCTTTTACAAAATTAGAACGTGCAAGAAAATATCTTATTCTATGAATTGAACTGAATTTTTCCAAACACGAGAATTTAGAAATGTTTCACTGATACGCGTACGAAATTGCAAAGTGAACTGTACATAGACAAATTTCAATAAAGATCAAGATAAATTTTAGAAATGAATATCTTTTACAAAATTAGAACGTGCAAGAAAATGTCACTCTCTATTCGGCAAATCTAGTGTTAATTTTCACGCGCACACCGTCGGATTGAATTTTTACAAACACGAGAATTTATAAACGTTTCACTGTAACGCGTACGAAATTGCAAAGTAAACTGTACGTAGAAAGAAAGCGGAGCACTGAACTGACTCGACTGAAAGCACAATGTCGACTGAATATTCTAACATTGAAAAATCAAATTCTCGAAGTTCTCGAAGCTCAGTTGAAAGGGTGGGGGAAGTCCGAAATTCAAAGCAACCCCCTGACGTCGTAAAATGCATCCTTGACCGGCTTAAGTATTCAGGTATTCAGGTAATGACCATCTGGGATTAATCCCCACTGCGAATCTATTTTACAAAGACAAACTCGTGAAAAATGAAACGCGACGAATAAATTTTAGATAAGAAAATCTATGCACTGTTAAAAATCGCGAAGTAAATTGAATGTAAACTCAAAACGCAACTCTAAACCGACTGCACCGACTGCCGAAACTCGACTGAAAGTCCCAGCATTGAAAAATAAAATTGTCGAAGTTTCCAAAGGTCAATTGAGAGGGTAGGGGAAAGCTCGAAACACAAAGCAACATCTTGAAGTCGTAAAATGACCCGACCATTAATCCCTTCATTCCTGAGCGAGGCGAGTACTCAGGTATTCAGGTAATGACCATGTGGGATGAATTCCCAATGCGAATCTATTTTACAAAGATAAACTCGTGAAAAATTCAACTCCGCGAATAAATTTTAGATAAGAAAATCTCTGCACTGTTAAAAATCGGGAAGTAAATTGAATGTACAACGAAAACGCAACTCTAAACCGACTGCACGGAGAGCTAAATCTCGACTGAAAGTCCCAGCATTGAAAAATAAAATTGTCGAAGTTTCCAAAGGTCAATTGAGAGGGTAGGGGAAAGCTCGAAACACAAAGCAACATCTTGAAGTCGTAAAATGACCCGGCCATTAATCCCTTCATCCATGAGTGAGCCAAATACTCAGTTATTTAGGTAGTTATAGCTCGTGAAAAATTAAACGCGACGAATAAAATTTACATAAGAAAATCTATGCACTATGAAAATTTATACACTGTTAAAAATCGCGAAATAAATTGAATGTAGAACGAAAACGCAACTCTAAACCGACTGCACCGACTGCTGAATCTCGACTGAAGGTCCCAGCATTGAAAAATAAAATTGTCGAAGTTTCCAAAGGTCAATTGAGAGGGTAGGGGAAAGCTCGAAACACAAAGCAACATCTTGAAGTCGTAAAATGACCCGACCATTAATCCCTTCATCGCTGAGCGAGGCGAGTACTCAGGTATTCAGTTAATGAGCACCAGGGGTTAATCCTCAATGCGAATCCATGTTGGAGAGTTAAACGGCTCGTTAAAATTTTTCGAGCAGGATTTCCATCCTGCCAGGCGCAACACGCGCGCGTACGTGCGTTATCTCGGCTCAGGGTGGTTCCTGACACGCTGTAAATTTTACAGCTTCTCCTACACACTTGTGGTAGTGAGCGGGTAAAAAAGCGGCGTAGCGCTCGCTCGCTCGCTCGCTCGCCTCTCAAACTCACACTGACATATCCCGTGAAATACATTCACGCGGCAGAGTCGCGCGCACACATATACCTGGTTGAGCCAATAAAACGGTACTGGCCTATCTTTTTTACGAGCCCCGGGAGGATGATGTGTGCTAGGAGAGCGCGACAAGCGCGATTTTTCATTCCTCCTTTTTCGAGGCCGCTGTATTTTAAAGGCACCGCTGCGATAAATCGCCCCATTGAATATCCCTCTTTCTCTCTTTCTTTCTTTCTCCCTGTCATTCTCTACCCTTTCCTCTCACTCCAGCCAATCCAACCCTGCTAAAGTCCACTGATCCACTTTTGTATTCCCAGGTGGGACGCGCGGCCTACCGGACAACTTTGTTTTCGACTTAACAGCTACCGCGACGATACTGCCTGCCTCCGCCGACCCCGTCAAAGATTAAACTGCCATCCCCGCGCTTTAAGTATGTATCTACCTGACAAACTTGTCTCGTCACCCTCAATTCCTATGGCCACCAAATTTTTATGGCTTTCAGCGAGAACAATGCTACTCTGGAGAAATAGTTTTCAAATCACCTGTTCGTATAATGCGTTTCAGCGTTATGAAGAATAATAATAATTCTGTTATATTAATATTACTTGACAAAAATACTATTTTTATATAATGACAAGAACGTTTAACTTTTAACATTAGGAAAAAGATATTTGAACCCATAAACAACTTTTGCAATTGTGCTGCAACGAAATTAAACCATTCATGATGTTTTATAAATTTATTTTGAGACAGACAACACTTTTGCAAATGTTCATGGTTCGCTACTAAAAGCGTTAATCATCGCTTTCAGAAATAACTAAGAAATAAATTGATGCTCGCTTCATTGATGCCAACAATAACGAAATAATAGGTGATTAGATCCAACTAGGACGAGATAATCGTAGCAAGTGATAAACTAAGCCCCGTAGGATTTCCTGTCGCTTCCATCACGAGCATCTCCCGTAATCCCGTCAATGCACACACCACCAGTTGAACAAAACGTCCTGGTGGAAGGTTTTTCCTGGCTGCCCAAACAGGGGCGGGAGAGTCTGCTTTCCCTTGGGAGTATGCTTGTATTAGAATTATTTAAATGGACAATCGCGTTAATGGGCCCGCGGATCGATGCAGTCTGAGAGGAGTCCATCGTCAAGTTGCAGTGGAACCGACTGACAGAGGAAGCTCGTGAACGGTAGAGGGTGTATTCATCGAGTACGCACTCCCTAACACACGCACAGACACAGACACATACATACAAGTTGGACTGAAGGGAAGCACGCTCGCGCGCCGATGATAATTAACCGCTGGGTAAATACGAGCGCGGGCTTTAGCGCATTCCATAAGCCAAAAACCCGCTACGGAATTCGATGGTTCAAAGTAAAGCAAACACACACACACAGAGAGTCGCGCACACTGGCGAACGTCCGATATCGCGCGCGCTCGACGTGCGTAATAATGAAGCTCGCACACTCCTCCACCGAATATACTAATGCGTGCGTGCGTGCGTGCGTGCGTGCGTGCATGCACGCGTGTACACACTACGTGGCCGGGAGCCGGCTGACATCGCATCGACCGATTAATATGATGGAAGCGTGACTAATCACCGGCAATTCCGGCAGCGACCGAATCAACCCCCGCGCTCGCCGCCGCCGCCTTCCGCTTCGCCTCTCTTTTCCCGGTATTAACGAACTCCCCTCGTTACCCGGAGAAATGTAAAGCGAGATATTACGCGAAAATCGTCCGCCCTGTAACAGTAAAAACGAAACTGATTGATAGCAGATAGCATACTTGCAGACTGCGTATTACAAATTGATGCGCGTCCCTCCGATTTCCGCTGTATAACTAAGAAAAGTTTTCTAATTACAACTCATTGATAGGAGAAATAAATTCTGGTGGACATTCTTAAATTACTTGGATGGAATGATTTCTAAGTATTTGTGGGAGATACTTACTCTCGGCGAATGGTGGATGCGCGGCAAATGAATGGACACTGCGGTTGCACAAAAACGTTATGTAATAACAATAATATATATATATATAACGTATATGCATGTATACATGGTTCTTATTACAACAATTTCATCATTTCTTTTGTCCCTAGCCTACCCAAAGCCGCCGTGAGCGAGTGAGCTGGCGAGCGAGCTCCTCCTCCCTTTCACCCTTTTATTTTAAGGACGAGCGAGCTCTCTTCTCCGTGTACCTTACAATTTCCCCTCCTGTACACTCGATCTGTTGCTCACAACGCTCCGGCGCGCTCACCGATATAATATAGCGTATATTTATAATATATTAACATCTCCTCTTGCGGACCCGCTTATACGTAACTCGCTTACCTAGCGCCGTTAGAAAAGAAGTTGCCCTAAACCGCATTTTTTTGCCTTTTTTCATTCTCCTCCCGTCTCTGTACCAACGTTCGTCGCTTAAGCCTACGAGAGAGACAGAGAGAGAGAAAACCTCCCTGCTGTGTCGTTGTTGGTGGTATTCGCGTTTCAGGCTCCTCGAGAACATAGCGGACCTTTCAACCCGGGGTGGAACTGGAAATGACGATGATTTCATTTCATGGACACTTGACGCTCGATCAAGGGGTTTCGTACAGTGTTAGCCAGACAAGGGAAATATGCAAGATTTCTGATAGTTTAACATATAAGTTATGTTGGTCACTGATTTCAAATTCTAAAGACAAGTTCTAAGAACTTACAAAATTATTTGAATTTAATTATTCGTTCACTGTATGCAACCCTTTAATAAGCTTCGACATCGAGTTGGAAAGTAACTGTATTAGTGGATTTAATCACTCGAGGGTTGTTTATGATCCTATAATTTAACGAATACTTAACCGAGCGATAAAAGCCCCTTTTAATAACTCTGACACTTGCAGTTTCCTATAATCCTGTCACGGGGAAAGTTTCGACGCGCCAATCAATGGCTGCTCCAATTTCGAATCCAACTAACTTTCCAAATCGGAGTTACAGCCACTTCGACTAATCGATTACTGCTCCACTATGCTCTCTCGTCTGTGATGTGGAATGCATGGCTGTGTGTGTGTGTGTGTGTGTCACGGAGGAATGTGGATTAATATTTACAAGTAGAAGATGCTCCAGTGCGAGGATCCTGCACTCGGAAATGACCGAATTCTTCGCTCGAGACTTGCGCCCTTCTTGCTCCAATGGATTCTTCCTCGCTTCGTCCGTGTGGAGTATGTTAATTGGTGTACAATTACGAGAACATGTCGTCGCGATTGATCCTCGCGATTCTTTCGATTCGATTCGCCTCGGAAATAAGTGCATCACCACCACTTATACTCCGCTTAATGTAAATGTGTATCTACATTTTCTACATGCTGCTCCTCCTTTTGCCGAGTGCTCCAAGAGAGGAGAGAACACTCACTCTGATTCTATCGGCTCCACTATGGAATGACAGGCTTACGATTCCCAGAACAATTCACCATACCGAAGTATATTAAATCCGATGAGAACTTGGCAGTGGAAGTTGTGCTTACTTGTACAATTTCATTGGCAGTCGAATGAATTCCTTGAGTGCTTAGTCGATTTTTAAAAGCTACGTCGAGAGAATGAAAAACCCTGTCTTTAAATCTAGAAATATTATCCTCGGTTTGGCCAATTGTCCGGTCAATTAATTAGTATTACGAAGTTGCATCAATTACAAGAGGACGCATTCTTAGGTAGAATTAGACTAAGGTGGACCGATGAACGCTCGGAGTCGGACTGATCGATAGTGAAGGGAACGAAAAGCGAGAATGGACATGGATATCTGGAAGGGTAGAGCTTTCTTAGGTAGAGAAGAGTGCGCACTCTGTGCGAAAAAAGGATTTATGGTTATGACAGGGTGAGAGAGAGAGAGAAGACGACTCTCCTCGCTTCCCATCATTGGAGTTTATTTCCGCGATCGAATGAGTGCAAGCTGCCTCCTCCTCCTTTCTCTCCTTCAAGCTCAAGTTTGCCGGTAACGCGTCGCTACAGAGGAGAGAGCTTTGCACCAACCAACCCTCGCAGAGAGCCGCGCGTTTGAGAGAGCTGCCTCAAACGACAGAGGGAAAAAAACCGGAGGCGCGAATTTACGAGCTTTAACCCGTAAAGCACTGCTTTACGAGAGCGCCGGATAATAGTTTCACTATGTCCCAACGCACTCGCGCTCAATCCAATGCAATACTCGCCCGCGACAATCTTCACTCGTAAACGCTTACTTGGAAATCTCCGACGATGATGCGTAATCATTTGATCCAACGACTATCATATCCCGACAATTGACAGAGTTTAATCCCTCGGATTCAGTTCCGCGAAAGAGAAATTCACTGCTAATGCAATGTCTTTCCCGGAGTGCGTTTGCCTCTCAACGAATTGAAGGATGATTTTCTCAACTGCAAGTATGACAAAAGGTGAAATTATTGTCTGGGCGTTCCGACGTGGCGGAGTGCAAGAAAGGCCATGTAAATGGAAAGAGAGCAATATAACTAAGACTTTGCTCGAGGAATGGGAAATATGCTTTTGAAGAACGATGCTTTGTGGGACTCGGGATAAATGGCTAGACGTTCCTTGCTTGCATAAAGCTTACCTGACTTACAGCACCATCTGCAAGTAGGTAAGGTTCAACCAATTGTCTTCTTCTTCTCGCGCGAAACGTCGCCGCAAGACTAAAAGGGGGCACACGACTTGGAAAAGATTACTCGTAAAAAGGCGTTACTCGTCGTTGATCGCAAAGTGGTCCCTAACGATTACACGATTTATCAGTCTCTATGCGAAATTACTTGGTAAAGTCTGGCAGCTTCACTCGATCCTCCTCCGCCGTTTCCCTTTTCCAGAGAAGAGCGATCTACGTGTACACGCGTCGGACACTCGCATTGTCCATTGCCCTTCGATTAAATCTCTTCGTTGATAATCAGTCGAGAGTGGACGCCCTTTCACAAACCAGACATCGATAATTAAATACTCGCAATCGAACAAAAAAAGGACAATGAATAATCATTCTGTACTAGACTAAAAACTGTCGATCAATCAAGATTGATCTGAAAAAATACAAAGCCTGTTGAATCAATGTCTGGCCTGTCGTACGTCACAGTCAGGCACATCAAATGGGAGATCATCCACTCTCGGAGAGCTCCTTCTCTATCTACATCCGAGTGAAATTCGTCGTACAAAAGGAACTGCTGTTCATCGTACACACTGGGACACTCGATGATCCTTTCTCTCGTTCCTTCGTCTATCGGTAGGGGAATTTCTCTGTTAATACTTTCGCGAGAGCCTCCTCTATAGGAAGGCCTTGTCTCATGACAAAGCCGGCGCCGAGCGATCGTTAGTCTTCGTTTTGCGCAGTTTCACCGTGGCGAATATGTTTGTCCTGCAAGAAAGCCACCACCAAAAACCAGTGTCAATCTCCGTGTCACTTGTCTACATGTACAATGCATGTACGTGTGTGTAGGTTGTTCTATCTAGAGTGTGTTGGGTGTGTATGACAATTACTCTCGTAGCATTACACAAGGATACAGTAAACTGGGTAAACGATCGTGCGTGCCTCATGACAATGGGATAAACGTGGCAGAAATGCGCAACACACACGGGAACGCGCGGGCGCGCGTTGTAGTTCCAGGCGGCAAATGAGGATGGAGCAGAAATATACTGGGAAAACACAACAGGCCTCTTTTGCGGCAGCTACACAGGCGACACACAGCGAACAAGGTTTTCACTCGGGCTACAATTAGAATTAGCCGTGCCTGCACAATGGCATGCCGTTGCAAATTGGAGCATTAGCCGGTGCGAGAGAGAGAGAGAGAGTGGCGTTCAATGGGTAACAGTGTTTGCCCGTGACAGCGGATACTATTTGCCGGAATTAGTTGAAACCGCCGGCCAATTAGGCGATACAAATAAAACCTGGGGCCGAGCTTTTCCAAAGCACGCGCGCGCTCGCGCGCGTCTGCATCGACCGATCGCTGCCCGATAAATGTTTGCATTTCATCAGGAAGCAGGTCGGCCTGCAGGCAGCGTGGATAGCAACGAATATCGTTCGCATCGTACGAACGGTATCGAGCGACATTAACATTCACGTGTTGTTGGCAATGATCGCTCCCAGTGTGTTTAAGGAAACATGCGCCGCCGGCGTCGTCGTCGTCGTCGTCGTCGTCGCGCCCGTCCAAAGAGAGTAAATTCCCTGTCGCCTGGCAACTCCGAGACGAAGCTATCGCTCCTCGAGACTACGATGGGGAACCTTTGAAACTCGTCACAAGGGATTCCCACTGAAATGATGTACTATCGATGCCGGTGCTATCATTCATTGATCCCGAAACGGCTTCCCAGGGCAAAGCGCGCGCGCGCGCGCACGTCAAGGTAAACTCTGGCTGACACTCGAGTGAAGTTCCGTGCGCCCGTACTTCCATCCATCGTAAATAACAAAAGCCTGCGGTACTTAAGTACTCGAGGAGCGAACTTCGTCTGAGATATTAATGTATATAACCAAACGTGATGTACCATCAAATAATAATTCGAGCAATCAATATTAAATTAATTAAGAATCGAGATTGGTGGAGTTGGTAATCGCGAGTGTTGTAACTGCACTCATTGGGACATTGCTCCAAGAAGTCTCTCGTAGGAATGGTGGTAGTGTGCGCTAGACGTTTCCAAGAGGGTAATAAAGCAATAACGAATTCTCCTAATGCGCTGCAGCCAAAAGGGAAAGGGAATCAGTCATAAATCCTCTGCTTTTTCCCCCGGCGAGTACGAGGACACGCGCGCACGCGCGCGCTTCTAATGAACGGCATAAGGAAGTCAATGGACTTTCCGTGTAAATGCGATCTCGCTTAATGCCAACAGTTTCCACCGGCGACGTTAAACGAGCATCGGCGCGAGTGCAATTTACAATAGAGCGGGTTGTTGCGAGTGACAACCTGCCATTGCATGGAAAACAAACGCCCACTATTCCGCGCTTGTAATTCTATCTGACTGCTGGTGCGTGGCATGGTGGGAAAACTAGATGAAAAACTAGAGGTACAAGACTCTGCCGCGAGCGGTCATTTCCTCTGACAAATGTGTGCGAATTTCGTGTGGCGTTAAAGGGTAACTGCAAAACAAATCCAACTCGGAATGCACGAGAAAGGCGGATGGGAGTAACGAATAAACTTAGAAGGGGCGGGGAAAAAAAAAAAGAAACTAAATCTGAAAAATCAAAGAAGTAAACACAAAGTTATAACAGAGCTTGCGCGGAGGATGAGTGTCGAGCGTTTACTGTTGCTTCTTCTTCTTCTTCTTGTTTACGGAGGCGTCCACTCCCCAGAGATCGTACCATGGACCGCACGTGTTCTTCTCTCGTTCACGATCCGAGTCCCGTCGAAGTTTCGTCCTCGGTAGGAGAGTCTTCTCGGCAACGGTTTGGTCCTTGACGACGATGCAACTGTAGGTGGACTCTTCGTCGGATGCCTCGGTCTCACTGAAGTTCTGCCCGGTGCCGCTCTCGTCGTCGCCGTAACCCTTCTGTCGTCGCTCGTTCCTCTTGGCCTCGTTGTTCTCCTTCAGCTCGGCCACAATCATGTTTCTCTTGGCCTCGAGGCTCCGCTTGCGCTCCTTTTCGATGATGGCCTTGCGGGAAACGTTCCCGACGAAGTAAGCCCTCTCCTCCTGGTGCATGCGGTACTCGGACCTCTCCACAGCCTTCGACCTCTCCGCTGGCGTTGGGAAATCTTCGAAGTAATCAGCTTTCTCCGGCACGTGGATCCTCTCTGCGGGCTTAGGCTCGTCGGCGATGGTTTCGTTGGTTATCGTGACGTCGCTGTCTCTCTTCTCCAAACTCTGTCGGGAGTTGGGGCTTCCCTCAGGGCTTTGGTGCTTCGGTGTGCTCTCCGAAGTCACGCTCTCCTCCGTCGACTCCTTTTTAATCATCTTCGGAATGTCAACGAGCGACCTGTGCTGCCAGAGTGCCATGCCTTCCAGAACCTCCGAGTCTCGTCTGAATCTCCAGAAGGACTTGGTGCGTTTCACTAGCTTCGGACTTTTCGTCTCGACGTCGAAAGCTCGCCCGGTTTGTATCAAATGGCCAACCGCGGTCGCTTGCCTCGGTAGCATTGGTTTTCTCTCCTCTTTCAAGGTATTGTTGTTCGTGTCGTTCCTCTCGAGGCTATGGGGACCATTTCGCTCAAGCTTCTCGAGATTGTTCTGCACGAGGACGTTCTGATAGCCGTGCCTCTCGATCACTTTGGTCCTTTCTAGTTTCGTCTCGAAGTTTGACTCGTAGCCACGCTCTTTCTCGATCGTCATGCTATCGCGTATGAATCTGTCCGTTTCACCGTAAATCGCCTCCTCTTTATCCGAGTACCTTCGTTCTCTGTAGAAGGTACGAACGTCGCTTGGTCGCTCGGGAGCTTCCTCCGACGGCGGTCTCGGCCTCTCGAATCGACGACTGGACGCTCGCTCTGAGTTACGGTTTCTGTCGGGATTCTTTTCGAAAGTCCGCTCGCGCTCGTAAGTCGAGACTTTGGTCCCGCTGCTCCCCGACTTCTCGAAGTAACGTTCTCTCTCTCGCTCGAATCTCTGGGGCGCGTGATTCCTCTCGGACTCGTTGTATCTCTCGTAGGGTGGCGGTCCCTGCTGTTTTTCATCACGCGAACGCTCCTGAGGCTTGTAATCGTGCCTCCGCTCAATGAACTTGGGTGGGCTGTGCTCGCGCGCGTACCTCTGGGCGGTTTGTTCTAGTTTCTGAGCAATATGTTCTACCTTGCGTCCGGTCTCCGGGATGGTGATGGTGCTCTCATCATCGGTTTCAGAGGACGAGGTGGACGATGCTTTTTCATTCTCGTATTTCGGCTCTTCCTGATCAGGCTGGACTCGATATCCTCCTCTCCTGGGATTGCGATCCTGTTGCTCCATTCTGTCCTCGTAGTACTTCTTGTTCTCATACTTCTGATAATCCATTCTCCCACCATAAGTGTCGTCGTCGTCCTCCTCTATTTCAAGCTCGTCCTCTTCTGTCTCCGTCTGCTCTTTCATACGTTTCGCCTCCCTGCGAGTTGACTCGTTCTGTTCATTATTTCGACGAGATGAATTTCGTATCTGATCGTCGCCGGCACTCATCTTATTTCTGTGGCTAGTGTTAGGACGAGCTGGCCGGTTCTCGTACTCGTTCTTTTGTACGCGCTGCTGCTGCTCTTGCGATTTCTTACCACTCTTTCTCGACGCTCCGTTTTCCAGGGTGCTGCGACCAGAGAAATCTCGAGCTGCTTTGCGTTCCCGGCTCTCGTAGCTCCGAGTTCCAGTGGAATATCTGCCGGATGACGGCTCCTCCTTCTCACTTTGATTCATGCTTGGCTCCGGCCAGAGATCCATCGCTGTTCTGTACATGTGCCAACCTTTCTCGTCTCGCGGTATCGTTTTCCAGGAATCGTTCTCCCAGTCTTTGCCGCCTCCGGACTTCTCATCCTTCCCCTGTTGGTGTTGTTGGTGCTGTTGGTGCTGTTGGTGCTGTTGGTGCTGCTGATGCTGTTGGTGCTGTTGGTGCTGCTGGTGCTGCTGGTGCTGTTGGTGCTGCTGCTGCTGCTGCTGCTGCTTCTCGGCCTCGGCTATTCTCTCGGCGCGTGGCTTTCTCCTGCGTTGTCTGCGTTTTCGTTCGGGCTCGGAATGAGTAAAAAGAAGAGAAGGGGAAAACAGAGAGAGAGAGAGAGAAAGAGAGAAAGAGAAAAAAAGAGAGAGAAAACAGATAGACAGGCAAGTAGAAAGTCAAGAAAGAAAAGAGAGTAAAAAAACAAGTCAGCAAGTATGCAAAAACAAAAAGAAGGAAAGAAAAAATCTGCCGAGAAGGAGGAAAGAGTGAACCAATAGCCAAAGGTTTGTGTGTATGTCTGTGGATTAGTGAATATAGCTGTGGCCTTTTACATATGCAGGAGAGGAAGGAGCATGCCTGCCGGCATCGCAGGAGTCCGAAGAGCCACCACCACACGTCCTATTTTATTGCCATCGACCGCGATAACGCATGCGGAATCTACAAATCAGGAGAGAAAACACACTCGTGATTCGAACAAGTCTTTCTGCCCAATTTTCTCGTCAAGCGCAATCACAAGTTTCCAGTAATGCCGGCTTGTCAGAATCATTCCAGATACAAAGCACTTTGTACAATCTTTGCGAAACTACTTGTTCCATTACTGCTTCTACTTGATCGGTAAATTAGGGGGGCCAAGGGGGGCGGGGTGGATACCAAGAACCAGGGGAGATTTGATGTTGTAAACTGTACAGAGAACTGATGGGGGGGCGGGGCGGGGAAAGTGGAAAGCCTCGAAATCAAAGTCTCATCCAACTAGGCGCAAGCAGTCTACTCGATATACCGACAATATTCAGCAGATATACCAAGGTATATCCTGTCAATGATGATCTCTATTGATGCGGGATATATCAGAGAGTCCAAACTACCTTTTGCAGCGTGTGATGGCTCACGTGTGAATGCTCACCTCATAGCTTCGTCGTCGCTGTAATCAATGTCAGGCTGAACCGGAGGCTCGTTGGAAAAGCCGCTGTCATTACTACTGTGCAGCGAGGTTACCGCCTGCGGGGGTGGCACGGGCGGAACAGGTGGCTGTATACGGCGGCCACCGGCTAGAACGCTTGGAAGGGTCCCGGAAGGACGGATCTGTGGGAAAAGCCATTAGTTTCTCCATTAAATCTTCACTGATGCTGGCAAGAAAGGCGACATACTTCCAGCGCAATCTCTGCGAGAAAAGTAGCCCCCTCAATCTCGGTTACTTCGATCCAATTGAACGGGAATTTGAGCGACAGTAATGCGCGAGAGATTGACAAAGTTAAATCCGACAGGAATAAACGACACTCATTGATTTGATATATCGAGAATTCGCGGAAAGCTTCCCTTTTTCACACTGGATTTCTTTCCCACTTGTTACACCCTTCTGTTGGTTAATATTTCAGAGTTGTCGGAAATTCAGTGGGATCGTTCTTCTTACCGGTTTTGATTGACGAGCGGTCGGCGTCGCCAAGTTGTGTGCACTGTTGCTGCTGGGCACGTTGGTCGGCGTGCCGCTGCTGCTGTTACTGCTGTTATTGTTCGCGCTCGAGTTGTTCGCGTTGTTACTTCCGGCGTGGCTGGTGTGCAGGCCACTCGACACTTCATCGATACTACAGGGTGTCACCGGTGGACGCGAGGGTGGCGGCTTGCACGGCGGCACTGCCTGCGGCTCCGGCGTGCGACTATTGTTCGCACCGTGACTCGGCGACCTTCGCACATTATTGCACGCCAGATTTCAATAACGAACAATGTACTCTCTCTCTACCTCCCACTACTACCACTACCACACACCCTCCTCCGACCAATTACTGACTCTGCTTGCCGACTGTTCCCTCTCAGATTATATCCTGCCTCTGTCACATGACCTTATCCCACCCTTACTTTTACTCCCACCCGAGGGAAATGTATAACATCAAGTAGAAAGTGGCTCGACTGATCCAGACTAATAATACTTGATTACCAAATTCGCCCATTTTTCATTCTTTCTCTAGAAATACTTATCAACGCTATTTTCGTAGAAATAAACATTTGTATATATACCAATCTATTATAATCATAAATTAAAATTTATATAACAATATTTTCCGCCTGCTAATGTATATTTTCGAATTCTGTGTTTAATATATTATGATCATGAAAGCGAGTTTCAAGGATTTGAAATTCAATGGGCGAAGAACTGTATGTAACACTGCATAGAAATTTAAGGAGAAGTAATGTCAGCTAGACTTTACAATAGTGCATTCGACGGCTGGCACTGGCTGATACTGTTGTGTATTATTATAATTGGATCGAGTTGGCTATTGTTAGGAGTACTATCTGCTGCAAGCGTATAATGTCACACCGCGGCGACAATATCCCCTTTAGCCGAAGCTCTCTCTCTCTCTCTCTCTCTGGGCGTCTAGCTGGGTGTCTGGTAACTTACCCAAGGGTATCGTCGATAATAATTTCTGTATACGCCAGTGGGAACCATCCGGTGCTCTGTGTGCGCAGGTTCTCCCCGAACTGCCAGCCCTTCTGACGATCCCCTGATAACGCAGTCAATTGATAAAGCAGTCGAATAAAGCAAAATCGACGTAGCAATGACCGCCTCTTCGATTTCAATTAACTAAATTAACAAGCGCTAGGAAGCCTGATGAAATTAATCACTAAGAAGAGGAGGATAAACGTGTAGTCGATCGCCCTCTCTCTCTCTCTGACTATGGATTTTGGATTCTCGTAATTTTAGCGATTAGAGTAATATCTGGGGAAACAGTGGTTCCAAAGTAGGGCAGAGAGTATTAAGCTCCCTCACCCATCAGAGCGATGAGATCGCCTTCGTGGAAGCTTAGTTGGTTCTCGCCAGAGCTGAGATAGGCGAAGAGGGCTCTCGCGAGGGGTGCATCGCCCCATCCGCCCGAAATCGTTCCTGTCCCGGTAGTGCCGGCCGTTCCGGAAGTGGCACTGTTACGCGATGTCGGCGGCGCCATGGACCTCGGTCTTGGTGGGGTTTCCGGTACGTCTGTGAAACCACAAGTACCACAATTAGACTGGATTACATTGCTCGTGAATCCCTCCGCCTCGGCGCTCTCTTGTTCGCAGTGCTTTTTCGCCGGATCGCAAGTGTGTTCTAGCTCGAGTGTGGCTGCTCTCTCCTGACGGTGGATGGAAGGAGAGGGGAAGGGGGAGGGGTGGAAGACAAGAGAAAAGAGAGCTCGAGTGAGTTGGCCGAGGCTAATAATAATTATAACGCGAGCGTTATTAGTGCAAATGTTATTAATCCCGGCGCGCTCTTGCTCTCCTCGTAATTGGAGCGGTATTCTTATTATTAATAGTGGAAGCCAGAGGTTCTTCTCTTTAGCTCGGGTGAAGAGAGGCATGATTAAAACGGCGACTTTATCCGGCGATTTTTTCCACCCACTGCCGCGCCACTGATTTCCAAAGGGAGAAGAGGCCGGCATTAAATCCCGATATTTCTACTTTAGCGTGAAACCCTGAGGGGAAATTGGGACGAACCAAGAACGTTTGTGACCGCGGGGCGCGCGCGTGCGCTTCACAAGAGTGTTCTTACTCCACTTGGCGCGATTCTTTGTCGACTGCCGGCGAGAACAAAGCCGCAGACTCTGGATTCATTAATAGCATGCGAGTCAATTCGTCGGAAGTATCTCCGCGAGAAGCCGGGGACGGAAATCGCATTGGAATTATATCCGACGTAAGCCCCGAGCGTTCCTGATAGCTAGGCCCGAAAGGAATGAGGTCTTACGGCTCACCGCGCGAGATTAAAACGCGCCGAGCATTTACACACACTCGCGAGCGCGCACGCGCGCATCCCTGCATTGTGCTGAAACTACTGTTCTACATTTCAGAAATCTTTCCCTTCCTCCTCCTGCCTGCCATCCTTTTTCATCCTGTTCGCACGCTGCCGATGGGAAATGTTTTTGCAGGCTTGTTTTTTTTCGTCGAATCAAGCTTTCTCTCACGTGGAAACTTTAATAAGACTAAAACAAATTCGTGGCCGCTCTCGCAAGTGGGTTATTAGCGGGTGAAGAATCCTCTGTGTGCTTTTCCATCGTATTTCCATCGGGTGCGCACGCGAGAGAGAACTTTTTTCTCCGCAAGCCGCCGCCGCGGCGGTGGCGGCCAACGTTCTCGCGCATTTCGACTTTTCCGCTCGCACGTTCTCTCCTCGCCTTGAATTGGTTACACCTGGCACAGTTTCTACAATTCTCCATGCTTCCACACACACACATAGAGAGAGAGACACACTGGGAGAGGCCGGGCGAATTTCTAGTTTACTGCACACTTGGTTCCGGCCCGTTGGGGAAGTGGGCAGCCAGCCAAAAAGTACGACACTCTGAATTCCAGCCGGCATGCAGATACTCCGCCGACGAATTCAACCCCCTCTCCATTTCTTGTGGCTAGCCTCTCTCGAGTTATTAGCGAGCCCGCTTCATATTCAAAGTTCGAGCCTTCGAAAAATTGAGGGCCCAACATGTCGAGTGTTAAGCTCGCAAACTTGTAACTAGAGCACTCGTTTACACACGACTGTGTAGTTTCAGAGCTCAACGAATAAATCTACAATCGCGACAAATTGTATAAGATAACTCTTATAAAAACTCGAATGAATACTAGAATCAATCTTGACATAAATCTAGGCTCAAACTATCCGAACTGTTTTTTTTTATCGCGGATCAACTGAAAAGCACACGATTTTCCAATTGAAGCTAACTTGGACCCGCAGGTATTCCCCGATTTGTTTCTGAACGCGATTGTTATTGGACTCTCGCGCGCGCATTAGGCTTTTATCTCGATCCTCCCTGGTACGAATGAATCCCGTACAAGCGAGCAGCTTGCGAATTATTTCGCGAGAGCCCTGTGGTAGCGGCGGGTGCGCTGCAACTAATCCTCGTATCAGTTCGCTGGTCAGTTCACCGCAGTGATCGAAACGCAACGCGAGTTCCAACAGTATTTGGATAACGCAGCAAAAAATCCCGACTGCAGTGGTTGCAGGGCTTTGAAGGAGGAGGACGAGTGCGGCGCGTTGTCGTTCTGAATTTAAAATCAAAGCTCGAGGCGAGCGAAGAAGCTTCGTCTGGCACCAACTTGGCCGTCCTTCCAAATGAGGCTTCTCTCTGTGCTTAGCGCGCCGGTAGTCAATTAGTTGAAGAAAGAAAGAGCTCACCAGGGTCGAGCGAAAGAGTGGACGCGTGCAAATTGGCTTCCGATCTTGCCCTGGAAAGAATAGCTGGCAAATGTGACGACGGTCCATGATTATTCGAGCTGTGCATACTGCTCGGCGGTCCAGGACGCAATTCCAGGCAGGAGCTGTCCATGCTTCGAGTTTTCCTTAGCTGCGAGCTCATCGTCAATTCCGAGCCACCGTTCTCCTCGTCTTCCGGCCAGAATGACACTTGCTAACAAGCACAGACAGAAAGCCAACTTTTAGACGCGCATCAAACACGCGACAAACTAACAATTTCGCTAAAAACACGCCTATCAAAGTATCAAGTCCAACTTTTGAATGAAATGCGCGGTGCGACGTGACACAGGGAAAACTAGAAGTTGAGCGGGTGAAAAGTTCCGGGAGGGAAACACCAAGTTCTCGCAAGTTTCCAGCTTACCCTGAGACGCGAGGCGAACATGTCCTCTACCGATTGGGGTAAGTATTCTCTGGTAGCAGCCACTTCACGCCACTTGTCAACCGATGGATGAAGGGCAGCCAATGCGACTTCATGGAAACTCGCATAGTGTTTTGCCAGGGAGCATTGTCTCTCAAGAACGAAGCCGTACCTCCTGCGCTCTTGTGTCATCGCCTAGAAAACAAGAATCAACAAATTCTTATTAATCATTTGACTTAGTTTTATCACTACGATTACCCAATCACTTAGAAATCCAATCAACCCATTCAGTGTGATAAAATTATGAAATATCTGTATTTTTCCAAATAAAAAAGTGTCAAATAACGTGTTTTATTTTTTATCCTACGCTCTGTCTGATCAAACTGTCAATGGGTTAACATCTAAATTAATAATACCGAGAAATACTTACATTCTTTAGACTCTGCTCGCAAAAGGCGTCGAGTTTGGATTTCTCTTCTTCGAGGATCTGCATGTTCTTGAGCTCTTTGTCCATGGCGAGGCCACTCTTGCTGGCACCCCTCGACTTCTTCCGTTGCTTCTTCATGGTCGCGGCTGCCTTGCTGTACGTCTCGGATCTGGTCTTGTGCTGCTGAAGGAACTTCTTCTGCTCGCTCTGCAACATTTCCCTTGTATTATTCATCGGCCGGAAGAGCTAAGGCTGGCTGGCTCGCCGCTTGCTTGGCTAATATCAGGGCGGCGCGAGCGACGCGCCGGAGAGCACCCTTACCTGGACGACCTTGGTGTCCTTCTCGAGGTTCGTCTCCAGGGGCACCAGTAGGTCGACGTAGAACGCCTTCAACTGGAAGCAAAGCAAAGGAGTGCGCTCTACTGAGACCAAGAAAGTGCAGTCGCTTTAATGCCAACTCTGCCCCGAGTGAGCTTAGGTAATGAGCAACTCTCTCTCTCTCTCTCTCTCTCTCTCACTTCCTTCACCCGTCATGTTACCTTCCCGGTGAAGGAAAAAAAAAGCGCCTCTCCTCCTCCTCTTTTTACATTCGAGCGAGTAGTGCGCGCGCGACTTTTTTCGAATTATGCCTCGCAGACTAGCAAAGTGTTTTTCCTCGAGAAAAGTCTTCTTGACAGACTCGCTGTGTGTGTTCTCTCTCTCTCTCTCTCCTCGTCGCTGGCGCTCCAAACATTTTCCACTCTTTACAAACTTGATCTCCGAAAATGGAGTTTCTCCTGACAGTGGAGCAGTGGAGGCAAGCTTTCTCGTTGGTGGCAGCGGCGGCGGCGAGAGGATGCTACAAAGGCTCAATTGGATAAACAGTGTGTCTCTCTGCCGAAGAGAGAGAGAGAGAGGCGACAGCCGCGAAATGAAATATCTAGCAATCCGAGCGTAAAAAGCGTGTCGTTCGCAGAAACGGTGTTTCGGGGATGAAACGCGGGCGCGCGCGCGCGCGCGTGCCAATGTGCGCAATACGTGCGTGGCGCGCCGAATTTTTTCACTCCCTCCGAAGCTTAACAGGTATTGATTGGACCAGGCATTTCCGAGCAGAAATACGTTCCTACGAGTGGACAAGCTTCTAACGCGGCAAGCCGACTGCTCGATTGCCGGTGAAAAGCGGCTATCGGAACAGCGAGAGAGAGAGAGAGAAAGAGTATCCAGAGAAATGCCGGCTGAAGTGGCTGTTGATCCGCTCGAAAGTGAAAAGGACTCGTTGCCGATACGTTTTTGTCCTCTTACAGGATTGTTTTCCCCTCTACACTCGCGAGCACACGTCCCATTCTTCCATTTTCCATCGACAACTAATTAATTCCACGACCAATTACAGTTACACGCGCGCGCGCGTTATTGTAAGCGAGCCAAGTTAAAATTGGTCTTTAAATGCATTATGAAATACGTGGGCGAAATAAGGGAAAGTCGGAGGAATGCTTGGCAAGGAGAGTAAGAGGAGCTTGAAATTTCTTGGGGCCAAGACGAGCCGCCGCCGACTCTTTAAAGACGAGGCTTGCCTGGGCAAAGTCAGTGTGCAAAAAGCAGGTGGATTCGCGGACCATTCGAATAGGAGTCGAGTTGCAAGCAGCAGCAGCAGCAGCTCTCTCTCTTTCGCGCGCGCAAATATCTCGCTCCCTCTCACTGTTATATACCTAGTACTCTGTGCAAATTTGAACTGGCTTGGAAACTCACGCCACTGCCCTTTCGAGTGCTCGCGCCCTTCTTCCCGCCCCTTCCCACCACCTCTTTCTAAGCGACTGTGTTCGACACGTTACATGTACTTTCCGCAATGAGTCGATCCCATCTTCTCCCGAGACTAACCAACGCACAAGGAATTTCAATATGTCGCGCAAATTCTCTCCCAGCTAACAGAAAAGTCAGATTTATATAAAACCATGCAAGGAAATGTTTGCCAAGTGGAAATAACGCACGAGTTGTCGGATTTTTTTGCGAACTTTTCTGTTACCTAGTTTTGAAGTTGCTTCAGAGTTTCTCCAGGCTTTTTACCGTGGAATAATTATTTGAACAGTGAACCAATGTTGGAACGTGTTTCATAGAATGTAAAAGATTTTATGAAGACCGAGGAAATATGAAAAGTTGTATTCGCGACGATTTGAGAAAGAACCGAGTTTCAAAGTCCCTTAATGAAGCTTCCAATTAGATTTGCAGGGAATCTAGTTTGCCCGATCGGGATAAAAGAGAAAAGAGTATCGACAGCTCATTGGCGAGGGGTTGGAGAATGGCAATTCCCGCGGGAGAGTATGATGGAAGAAGACTAGCATTGGAGGATGCGCGCGTTTAAGGGGAAAAACGTCGAAATTGCCTAATAAATCGAAGGCCGAATCTCACAGGTACATGCATCAGGCTTGATGCGAGCGCGCGTTCTTCCAAAGCACGTGGGAAAAAAGATGGACGCGCTCGCAAGGACGAAAGGATCGCCGGCGTTTATTGCTTATTCATGTGAGAGGAGCGCGCAATCACGTAGCCTACTGTATAAATCAGCTGACCATGCTCCTGATGCAGCGCGCCACCGCCACGCCAAGATATATCCCAAGAACGAGACTTATCCCATGATTATTCAACGAAGCCCTCGTTCCTCCCGTGAATAGAAATGCGCCCAGATTCCACGTTATAAATGACTTTCTTAATATAATTAACCATAGAAAACTAATCTCTACTATTATAAAGAGAAATGTCTCTCCGAAAGTTAAATCTGACAACGTTTTGATATGATTTTCTCTCCCGTGTTGAATTCATTATTTAAATTACAAGCTATAAAATATCGCAACATTTATTAGTGTACAGAGTGAGTCACTTGCCTTTGAATCACCACCAAAAATTGGATATTTTCGATGGCCGAAAATATGGGGAAAAAAAAAATTTGAGCTAGGGTCTGGAATTTTTATAGTATCTTCCTTGGCGCAAAAAAACATTATCTACCAAATTTCAGCCCCGGGAAAGGTCGGGAAGTACCAAAAACACGGGGAAAACCATCGAAATCAATTTTTCAAGATCGGTTTTCCACATGTTTTAGGCAGAATTCCGGCATTTCCCCCACAACATTTATGTTTTTTATCCGTTTTGAGACACGAGCAATCGAAAAATCAAGCGTTCGCCCCGGTCCCAGAACCTTCGAAAAATCGAAAATTTTTGAAGGGGTATGCCTTAAAAAATTTGCGAAAAAATGAATTTTGAGCTAGGGCTCTAGAATTTTTACTACTTCTTCCTCGATGCAAAAAAACATTCCCCACCAAATTTCAGCCCCGGAAAAGGTCGGGAAGTATAAAAAACATGAGGAAAACCATCGAAATGAAATATTCCAGATCGGTTTTCCATGTGTTTTAGGTAGAATTCCGGCATTTCCCCCACAACATTTATGTTTTTTATCCGTTTTGAGACACGAGCAATCGAAAAATCAAGCGTTCGTCCCGGTCCCAGAACCTTCGAAAAATCGAAAATTTTTGAAGGGGTATGCCTTAAAAAATTTGCGGAAAAAAAAATTTTCAGCTAGGACTCTGAAATTTTTATGGTATCTTCCTTGATGCAAAAAAACATTACCCACCAAATTTCAGTTCCGGGGAAGGTCGGGAAGTCCACCAAAAAAAATAAGGGCTAGGAGAATTCTGATTCAAAGGCAAGTGAATCAGCCTGTACTCGAAAATTTTAAAAGGAATGCAAGATTGAATGATAAATGTATCAGAAGATTTTTGTGATAAAAATAGCTACAGCAATGTAATACTTTTTAAATTGAGTTATTTCAAGTCTGATTATGAAATTTTACTAAAGCAAAGTCCGACTAGGATAATAAAAAATCTTGTAATAAGAGTGTCTAAAGGATGACCTATCAGGAAACACCGGTCGCGATGGCACGAAATTTCCCTCGACCCTTAAACACCCGAGAGCACTCTCTGCACATGCAAATTTCGGAATAAATATATATTCCACTTTAAAATGAGTTTGTTTTTCATTAGAAGGCTAAAGCTTTGATGTAACTCTCGCACACTAACGCGCAGACTAGCTTCGGCTCTGATGAGACTGAAGCCTCATCAGGGATCCCATGGACTTTCCTGTTATAATTATATGCTCCGAGTCATTGGCGCCGATGAACTTCAGGGCAGCGGGCAACTATCTTCATTTCATAAATGCTAACAAACGTACAAACTCTCTGCTAAGTAAGAACAAGTCGAATTCCAAGTTGGAATACTGCGAGGATGGGCCGACGCCGACGCCGACGCTGCTTGGTTTGAGGCGAGCTTGCCGGACTACATTTCCCCAGAGGTAAATGCATGTAAATCCCGCGCTATTCTAACAGGTAAGATATAAGTTGAGGTGTACCAGCAATATCCATACAGATAGGAGGCAATCTAAATGCACCAGCCACCTTCGACCGCCAGTCTATCGCGAGCCTCATCTACTTGATAATCCGTCATTCCGTATGTGATTTAGAAATTTCCTTTCGGCGCTTTTCTAGACAGAACTCTTTTCGCTTTTTTCATTATCAATTTAAACTCAAACCGAATCAGAGAAAATAACTGAGAGTTTAAAAATTGTTCCCGATGAATAACGAAACTATTAAATTATATCTGAAGACGGAAATCTTTTTGCTTCTTTAATTGTGAATTTAAGCTCGAACCGAATCAGAGAAAGTAACTGAGATTTTAAAAATGATTTCCGATAAATAACTAAACTATTAAATTATTTCTGAAGACAGAAATCTTTTTGCCCGTTAATTGTGAATTTAAGCTTGAACCAAATTAGAGAAAATAACTGAGATTTTAAAAACCGCGTGTGAAAATTATGCTTTCTTACCGAAGAACGAAACAAATTGCGTATATTTGATCGACCACTCCCGGCGAATAACTAAATTGTACTTCCAATACTATTAAATTATTTCTGTCCACGTAAATCTATTCGTGCTTTAATTGCGATTTAAACTTGAATTGAGTCAAAGAAAATAACAAAGACTTGGAAAATCACGCCGTGTGGAAATGATGCTTTCTTACCAAAGAAAGTAACAGACTGCGTATATTTGATCGACCAGACGAATAATTAGCTCCCGATGAATAATTAAATTATACCTGCAATACGATTAAATTATTTCGTTAATTAAATCGAACTTTCAAAGTATCACCAAAGAATAATACGATCTTACGATTCATACTTACAAAGATAGAAACTTGGAAATTTGTCAGAAAAGTTTAGTGAGAATATACTCTGAAGAAATGTACGTGCTGTCACTAAGACGATTCTCGAATAACTGACGCACTCTTCCTCACAATTTTCTAACCAGAAAGCACCCCTGCTTCCCCCACTCCAACCCCTACTTCGACAACTGGCAAATTCCTAACTCGAAGACAATGAACAATACATCGTCAAGATCCTTATTTTTCGTACCTTTCGCCTGCCAAACATTACCTGACTTTAATGGCCGACCATCGGGCCAAAGGGTCTCACACTTGTACACCACATGTTCCCTCGGACCCTTCACGCATCACTGCACGCTACTATAATTACCCGCACCCTCATTAAATGCGTTCTCGTTAACAGATGGTTTTACCGAGTGTCGAAATACATCTGGCAAATAATAAAGCTGGCTAAAAGTTCTCGAAGACGAGAGAATACGAAATGACAAATAACTCCCGCGAATTTACGTATGAGTAATAAATGTAACGAGAGCTTGAATTAAGAAAAATATGAAAGAAAAATTATATTTAATAAGGGAATATCACTGACCAATACTATCATTACAAAAATAAAATTCCAACAGTAGAATTTGGATCCTCGATCGACAGAAATCCAAGCAGGCTGAAATCCGCTGAATATCCACGATAAGTGCGAGCAAAGGGTAAGTATGGGAGATTAGGGGGCAAAGTACGAAGGCTCCGGGACAAGTATGGACAGCAGGGGTTCGGAAATAAAGAGAGTAAAAAGGGGTGAGAGAAAGAAAGCGCGAGAGCGCGAGAGAGTACGAGACTGACTATCACGCACGTTTCGAGCTTCCTTCTCTCGTTCTCTGCGCGAATGATCAGAGCGACCTTTCACAGCAGCCCATTCGATTCTCCGATAATCTGTGCGAAAGGGTCGGCTGAGCCCTTGGCTCGCCCCGCTATATCTGCGTTTCAGTAGTCAACGCCGCCGCCACGGCCGGTCTCAAAAGGCTTCGGCTCTAATGCGGCCTGCCTCTGCTCAAATTTGAGCAAAGCCACTCCGCGACTGGCAAGGATTCATCCTTGCTTCGCTCGCCTTTCAAACGAATCGCGAGAAGCCAGCAGCAGCAGCCGCTCGGCTCGCCGATCCACTTAAGACTATCAGCTATTGAATGCCTATTGACGGCTCCTTTTTTCCGCCCTTTTTCGAGCGGCCACTCGAGAGCGAAAGTAAAGAGGCTCGCCGATGATGAATGGAGATCGCCCCGGCTACCTATACATTGATATACCCAACCCTGTTACACTCCACCCACCCCCCATCACCCTCTCATATTTTCTCGGCTGCGTGCCACTCGCCTGTCGAATATACGCACCGCCCCGAACAATGGATCACATCTATCATCTCGGTAACATTAGCCCCCTCTTAACAACCTGCTTCGTACTGCCTCGCTCGATTGACTCCTGCTGCTGTAACCATTATTAAGTCTTTAACCCTTTTAGTCACAGTGCTTTTATAAATTGAAATTCATTTGATTTCGTAAAGAAATGGAAGAAAGAGTTTGTAGATTCTTTTAATGCTCCTTTCGAGTGGGTTTAATTCGATTTTCTAATTTAATTTGCTATTCACTGAATTTGCAAGAGCGAGTAATACTTTGTTATCTTCGGTGGAGGGTATTTTCTGCTCGCGAAATCTTGGAATGCAAGAGTATATGAGTGAGGAGTGGTAGAGCGGGATTTTAGGGGGTGTCGCGGGTCGCAATGTGAATAAGACGCTCGAGAAATGCCGCGAGCGCGTTTCATTACTCGCGCGGGTAACTTGGGGATAAAGGAGTAGCCCATCTCGTGGTGGTATAATATGTCTAGCGGTACGTATGTACTGTGAAAAGGTGTATGTGGCGTCAGTGGAAAAGGAAAGTACTCATCACGGCGTCGTCTCTGACGCGTCCTCCTCTCCTACGCTCGCAGTAACTACATATCGAGTTTTCGCCGAGTTCGCACGCATTCCTTCTTTCACGCCTCTTTGCTGCTCCAGCCTTTTCGAGCACTTCGCCGCTCTGTCTGCGAGCGATCGCGCGCCCAGCTAGGAATTACACGTCACGCGGATCATATCTCAAAGTTACTCGCTCGCATCGGCGAACTCCCTCGAGAAACAAACGGAAAGGACACGCCGATCAATCGACCAGCCATCTCTCGCAGCTTCTGCAACAATGGAGAGAACTAACTCTCCGCGCGCGGCCACATGCTCGCACATCCAAAGAAAACGACGAGCTTTTCCCTTGCTGCTTCGAGGGAAAGCTCGCGTCTCTCTCTCTCTTTCTCTGCGCTTCCGTCCGCCGAGACTTTCTGTTTGTCCTGCACGGCAATTCTAGCCCGGCCAACTTTTCCAGTATGCCTTGATATCCGCGCTACGATTCTCCACCCTACTCGTTCGCCGACACACATCCGCTTTACGGATTTCCCCCTAAATGTAGCGTGGCACAACTTGTATGCGCTGAGGTTTTCACTGTGCTTCCTTACGTCGCGCGCTTCCCTTTCCCTTCCAAGCTAGAAATCTCCTAGTCGAAAGGAAAAAGAGTTTCGCTCGCTTTGTATTTAAGCTGCCTCGATCAAAGATACCTTTCAGAGTTCTGATTGTTGCTTTTATATTCTGTTCCTTGGCAGTGTCAGTGCTTGCGTCGAGTATCTCTCGTAGGAATGTAAATAAAGGGAAACAAGAGAGACGTATGAGAATGAAACGTTTGAAAGATGAGACGGCAAGAATACGCGAGGTCCATTTCTAGTTTATCTACTTGAAGAATGTCTCGAAGGGGATGCGTGGACTGGCGGAGTTTGTATTTCCGAGGAAACGTGCCAATATCGGCGGAACTCGAGGACTAAGAAGCGATTGGTAACCACCAGGCTTAGATAACAAGTTTTTGGAGCGGAGCCGATCGAGATCGAATTCTCGTGTATGGCATCTGAATTCGTCGATGCATCCGAGCCAATAGGTTCTAGAAGGCGACCTTGAAGATTGAGAGCCAATTTGACCGTTCTCCTCCTCCTCCTCCTTCCAGCTTCCGTGGGTGCTAGCTCCACTTTTCCTCATCCAACTTGCTCCCTCCGAGGGAGCCTAACATCCCAGTCGATTTTCACTTACCAAGAGAAATGTGATAATGCGTCCGATGCCTTCGAGATATTACCCTTCCAAATTGAATTAGCCTGCTCGCCGCGCCGAGGCAGGAAGAATCTCCCAGCCGACACAGTTTATCTTGTTACGGCAATCGACGATGTAAAAATAATATTTGACGCCGCGCGAATAACGAGAGCTCGCGGCAAAACTTGTGCCAAGTCGTCGACTGGAATCGCTGTCGGGGAATAAATAAATTTTTCACTTTCCTGCCGAGCGAGCGAGCGGCGAAATTTTCATAATCCCTTCATGTATATACATGTTGCGGGGGAAGTGTAATTTACAGAAATGAAGAGGTCTACTCGCGAGGAGAAGTTCGCGGAAACCGAGGCCAATTACCATATCGCGCCCCGGCTAAGACTGTGGGGATGCAACTGCGAGAGAGCTCTGAGTGGAAATTTCTCCCTCTCGCACCTGTATTATATACACATATTCCAACATATATATGTGTGCAGTTGTGTACTGGAAGGCGAGGATTCGCAGCAACTTGATATAACGAAGTATGACGGAATTTCATGCCGACGTCGTTAACATTAAAGCTCGCCGACTCTCAAATACCATACGATCCTCTCCCGTTTATTTTCCCTATCTAAGCTATCATCGCTCTCCGCCACTTATCAACTTCCGCCCCCGCGACCCCTCCCATCGCCAAAGTACTTCCATACTTTTCCGGAAACCGTGAGCCGCCGCTTTATTTGTTGGGTAATTGCGAACAGAGGCTTTCTTTTTCAAGTGAATTCTACAATTGCTTGCTTCGCCAAGGAGATGGAAGTGAGAAGAGTGTTGGGAAGTCGCAGTTTCTTAAAAACATTGTTTGTGTTCTTGAATTAATTCTAGATTTCCGTGTATAGATATTCATGCGTTTTACTGTTAGCTAGACGCGAAGATAAGTCTCAAAAATAAAAGAAATAGAAGAATTCTATAAAGTATAATAGAAATATAATGAAAAGTATTTCACTATTAATTCTCAACACTGAGGAAAATAATTCTCTACAATATTAATGTAAGTGAAAACGCGAGCAAGTATATTTTACTATTAACTCTCGACACTCAAGAAGATAGTTTTCTAAGATCTATGATGAGAAGGAGAAGAGAACCAGGTCTATCAATGAAGAGTGTTTTAGAATTAGCTGTTACCAGAGGCGAAGATAATGAAAGAGTGATGCAAGTGAGAAGGTGGGAAAGCCGCAATTCCTTAAAAGCATTGTTTACGCTTTCAAGGGGCAGCTATAGGTTTTCGGGGGGGGCGCGGGAGAACCTCGTTACTTTAAAGGGCTTCGGTCCAAGTGAATGTTCGTCTTTAAAGCCATAAAACCAAGCTCGCGACCTCCTCCAATTCTTTCTTTCTCGCCGGTATATTTCTACACGATTAGGCTTGCCAAGCTGCAGCAGCTACGGGCGGCGATAGGAGCCGGCGGTTTGTTGGGAAAGGACAACTTTACGAATCCTGGCAGCCGGCGAGGTGAGCTCTTTCCGAGGCCTCGCGTAATCTCCGAGAATGGAAGTTGACGCCGGTGAAACACGCCGCCGCCGCCTCCTCCTCCACTTTCCCAGGAATAAGTAGGAAAAACGATATACACACCCAACTCCACACCATTCCAAGCGAATGGAGCCGACGCTCGACTTTCCACGCTTCTATTCGTCCATCCAAAATCCAGATTTTCCTCGCGAAATCTCCGCTCGCGTTTCGATATCGAATTCTAGTTCTTCGACGATATACAGATTTCCCTTGTAAGATTTGAAACTCTCGATAAAGCAGGAATAAAGGAAGAAACAATTTCTTTCTACTTGTCTGTGCTTTTCCATGAGCGTAAGTGTGGCTTTCGTTGTGATATCATCATTTGTTCAGAGTGCCACTGTAAACTACCATTTCCCGGGGCGAAAGAGGCTTCTTGCGCGAGCGCCTGACATCCGACCGAGCGTGTTCTGTAACGACCGGCTGTATATCCCTGGATCAGTTGCAATAGCCTTTCGCCGGACGCACAAATAGGCGACATTTCACTGCCACTGTCACTCTAAATACTTTCCCATTATTTTCTCTCCTCCTTCTTTCCTCCCATGCTGCACCCTTTCGCGAGATTTTTCTAACACCAAATCACGATGGTAAATTTTAGTTGGATCGTAAGAAAAAAAGGTGGACTCTAATAGGGAAATGTTAGAGTGAGAAATTGTAATAATTAAGTAAACGCGTATTATAATTTAAGGGGAATAATTTCCTATGTTTCTTTGGGTTCCACCCTTTCACGGGATTTTTCTACCACCAAATCACGACTGTGAATTCGACTGGGCGCATAATGCGGCCATAGGAAGATCAGCGCGGCGGCGCCGGCGGGGGAAGTGTTAGAGGGAGGAAAATTGTAATAAGCACACGCTGTTACTGCTAAAACGGCATTTCACCCTCAAAAGGAAGGGCCGCAGGGGTGTAATGTCGCCCCTAAGGTTGCCGAGGGTCGCAGTGGCGCGTGTGGATGAAAGGGCGGCTCTGCTCTGCTCTGTTCGCCTCACTTTTGGAACCGATGAAAGCCACGCAGAACGAGAAAAGCAAAGGAAGAATGGCGAAACAAAGGCTCGACCGCGAGACTGAGAGTGGGCTACAAAAATAACGAGGGAAAGTGTACCGCGCGGCGCTTGTGTGCGAAACGCCGAACAAGCCAGAGGACGCACTGAATTAGATAAGCTACGCAAATAACGAAATGTCCAAGAAGCGGAAAGAATGCCGCGAGAGGCTGACTGACCAAACCTCTCCTCTCTTTTGACTCTTCAATTCACGTTTCCACTGAAACTTCGCGACTCTTATACATTTAACCCTTTGCGAGTGAAATAATTCCCCAAACATACAATCTTAACTTAATAACATCGTAGAATATTATTTCAAAGAATTGAAAGAAAAAGACACGAACATCTCCCTGCGGGAGAACGTCCGAGTACGAAGGGCTAATACCACTTCGACCAAGAGTTTGCATGATTCTGACGTTGGGAAATTCTCAGACTTTAAATTGTAAGTCTGGCTTTAAATCATTCGACGCTCTAGTAATTCTTTAACTAGTACGGAACTAAATGTTTCATTATCCTTTCATGTAATTACTTATTAATCAATGGAAAGTACAAGTGTCGGAGGATGTCGAATGGAAAAGTTGCTCGAGGGAATCTGACTTTGACTAGCGCGCACTCGGATCACTTGAGAAGCGGCGAGAGTCTTCTTCAGTCTCTCACTGTGAGAGATTATCAAATTGACAGTGGGAGGAACGAGAGGAGTATTGGCGAATAACTCACGATGTTCATTTCCTGGTCCTGTATCTCCTTGTAGACCTCGACGATCCTCATAAGGGCGAAGCCTGTAACAGAGAGAAGGGGCGACTGAGCAAATTTCGATGACTCCTCGCAAGAGAGCACGTGCTTCTCCCTCTTTCTCTCTCCAGGATTTTCTGGAGGAGAGGCTGCAACACTTTGCAGCAGGGCGAGTAACCCGGCGGCCGTCGTCGGTTAAAACTTTCGGCCTGAATTATTCAGACGTGGGAGCTGTCGCCGATACTTTAATCCAGCCGGCCGCCACGCTGGAAGGGAAGGGAAGGGAAGGGAAAAGGAAGCAGCCACAGCAGCAGCAGCCACAGCTCGACTCCGCGTTGGTGGATTCCAAGCGACACCGAGATGAGTAAGCGGGATTCGCTCTCGAAAACCACTTGGGCGTTGCGGCCGATTTTCGAGCCGAGTTTGCCCGCCGGGAAAGCCGCCGAAAGCTGATACCGCTCGCCGGAAAAAAGAGCCAATGAGACACACAAGAGGAGAGAGTGTTCGCTTGATCGCCAACTCTCCGCAAAAGAGCTGCGAAACTTGCCCGCCACTACGGATTACCCCAAACTTCGACTTTTTAACTGCCTTTTTCTCCATCGCCGTGAAAATTCCTCGCCGCCGATATTTCACCGTTCTCGATCGAGCCGTTAAATGTACCGTTTTATTGCCATCGCCAATCAAGTCGCGGATGTTACGCGCGTCGTTTCTGCATCCCTTCGCGAAGTTTCAGGGATGTCCGATGGGATGTTTCGTAAAGGAATTGCTCCCGTAAAACTAGTATACATGGAAAAAATGTAAAGTGACTGGTGGAATATATTAAATGTAGTAAGTGATCGAGTTTCGTATTAGCATGAATGACAAGTGGCAACAAACAACTAATTCCATAAAGCTCGAAATACGAAACTTGGTGGAAGGTTGCTTTAATGGGCATTGCCGATAACAGTCATTTCTTTGATTCAATTATTTACGGCTAGTGAATGCGTAAATGAAGACCGAGTATTATGGTAATAAATAATAATAAAGACTACGAAGTTTGCGCGGAGACTTTGGAATATGATTTGCATATCTTGGCGGGGCCGCGCGCGCGTCTCACTTGTCACAAGTGATTACTCGGAATGACTGAGGCACGTACGAAGCCCCTTTATTTCATCCGGCGACTTACGTAAATACTTTAATGCGACTCTCCGGCTAAAGCCGCGGAATGCGAGGCTCCGAGCGCTTCGGGCTCCCGCTGAAATCTAGCAATGTCTGTTTTATTACCGCGCATATTAAACGTACCAGAGATCCCGTAAAAATGTTATTTCCCTCATATGAGAAATCATACTCTCGGCTCGCTCGCTCGCGCAACTTGGCAAACCACCGACCGACAACAACGCGGCGCGCATCTTCAACGTCAGGGAAAATGAAAATTCCTCGCTTTTTGTTTACCGCAACTGCGCCCTGCACGCTCAATTCTTCATTTTACCGACTTGCAAAGTGCGAACTTTCACGAGCAACGAAAAAAAGGAAAAGATTGCGCTTCTAGATTTCGCGTGCGAGGGGCAGTTTTTTCCCCGACAGGAAGAGAACCAAGTTTCCTTGGGCAGGAGGAAAAATGTAAAAGTCGAAGGGCGCGCGCGCGGAGGGTTGATCGTATAAATAAAGGCCGCGGTCCTTCAAACAAATTACCGCTCCTCGTATTTTCGCGGTGATATAATGCTTCATTTTAATAAATGCTCGCCATCTCGCCGTTGAATAATACATAGCCGAGTATCAAGAATGCTTTACAAAGAAAATGGAATGACTCCCCGGCTCTGTATTATGGCTGGCGCGCGCACGCACGCGCGTACCAGCAGCACCGCTTTTACATTTTCATTAGCAGATCGCAATCCGACCGCCAAGTGAATTTCTACTTTTACCACCGCGTCTCCCAAATGCATTTGTCACCGCGCCTCGCATTAGCTTTAAACGCCTCGCTGCAATTATAACTCTAACCTTTTTTCACCCGACTCCTACAAAGCACAGTAGTTCTAGAAATCCGTGCTTTTCGACGACCACCATAACACTAAACCTACAACAACCCATGACACTTACAACGAAGGATCAAAAGGATCAAGAACTTATAAAGAATCTCTTCCTCCCCTTCAATTCGCGGTTTAATACATTCTATTCCACAAAGATGCTACTTTGACGATTCTCATCCGCCAATGAAACATGTCGACGTATACGACAGAAAATATATATGCGTCGCGAGCGTAATACAGGGTTTCCATCCATATAAGGTTTCTTTCCGTTCCCTTCTCAGCCTCGTAAGGTATCCCATGCTTATCCTTTGACATCTCGAAACGCGATATACCATGAAATGCTTTCTCCCGGCTAATTACAAAGAATCACATCCCGTGGCTAATGCTTACAGCCTCTTAAAACGGTATCAGCATAAGTAAAAAGTCTCGTTCTCTGGATGGCAGTAAGATAAAGATAAAGAGAAGTGTGATGGTAAAAGGAGGTAAGTGAAAATCAGAAAAAGGAAGAATAAGCGAAGGGTAAGTGCTGCGGGTGGAAAAGCGAATGGATGAGAAAGAGAGAGAGGGTTTTGCTGAGATAGGTTGGATGTGGAAAGGAGAGCGAGTGAGTGAGTAGACAAAGGGGAAGGCGAGAGCTATCTAAACGGCTTCCCTCTCGCTCGACCGAGCCTCCTCTCGTATCTCAACTGTACAATATCGTAATCCTTCGCCATACGTAGCGCGCGCGGCCCGCCGCATGGCGTATCTCATTTACATGTACATCTGCATATATATTTCACCAAGCTTTGTATATTGCGCAACGCGGAGAGCTCCATCGCGCACACCATGTGTGCCCCTCGTCTATGTGTATGTATGTATATATGTGTCTATGTATCTATGGGAGGGGAATTCCTATAGGCTCTGTGTTGAGCTTGTAACGGGCCGGCAAATCGCCGATATATGTCACAGTCGTTTGGCAGGCTCAGATTCCTCTCAAACGACTTTGACAAAACTGCCACCGCACCGAAATCCCCATAAAGAAAAATCCCGTGTGATATTACACGAGCCAATCAATAGCAACGAGGGTGAGAGAGCGATTATATTCGGGAAATCCGTGTGTGCGCTGAGCTTTGCTAGGGAAAGTACACTCTTTATAGGAGAGAAACTAGTCGTATATTGGAAGCGATTGGGAAAGAAGTGTCGTCCAAGTTTATTGAACCCTTTGCATCAGCAGTTTCGACTGGCTGGTGGGTGCGCGCGCGCCAGGCTAGTAAACGGGGGCGCCCTCGCAATGCTTATGGGGCTTTAGAGGCTGGATGTGCGGCTTCGGTGGGCTCGGGTTTAATGCCGGCTGCAAGGGGTTTAGCGTGTAACGCAAACAGCGACGACCACTCGATTCATGGCGGTCAACAAGTCTGGACTTCCGCTGCCGCCGCCGCCGCCGCTTTTGCAAGGATGCACTCTTCCACCCCTTTTCCTTCTCTCTTTTTCCAGCGAGCCATCTAGAAACGGCGACGATAGAACGTCGAGTAGCGAAGAAGCAGCCACCACCGCCGCTGGTTGGAGACGCTTTCGGGGAAAACATCCCTGTTGGGACACGCCGGGACGCTTCATTGGATTACGAGTGGCGCGCATAGTTGTTACTCAAACTATGAATACAGACGAGCCATAATTAATAGGCGCTCCTCCCAAGCACGCGCCTTCTCGCGCCGGCTCTGTCAATCTCCCGGAGAAACTTTATCCACCTTCTACTCTCGCATCTCACCTCGACACCACCACACCTACCCCCTACGACCCTCTGAATCCTGGCATTAAGCAAATTTTAATTGCACCCCCGTGCCGCGCGCGCTCCTGGCAACACTGGTACTACCAAATTATGTCATCAGGCCTTGTCACTTACGTGCAAGAGACAAGCTCACTGTAATGACTATCTTGAAAAATTGTATTGGAAATAAAGAACTTTGTCAAATTGAAATCCTTTCTTCTATTTCTTCTAAACTAATTATTTAATAATAGTCCTTGTGCTTTCGATTGAAAGTACTCGGTAAGTATTATATTTAGAAATGAATTGCGATTTTTAAATGAAAGTAATATAAAATTAAAAGAAGAAATGCTAGCTTTGAGACGCTCGCGGCGACATTATAGGAGCTCGCAGTTACCAAGGAAACCCTAAAGAATCACTGAGAAATATTGTCCGATGTCGGAAGAATTCAGTTTGGAGGGAGCATTTCTTTGGAAGAAAGACTGACGATGTTTCAAGGTAAGTTGAGCCAAGCTTTAGAGAATTTAGGGTTGGATCTCGCTATTTCGCAGGGTAGTTCGATGTAGTTGGTCCGTTGGTTGCCTGGGCGGTTGCCCTCTCGACTGAGCCAAGATCATAAAGATATTCGTGCTCGAGGAGGCGGCATTTAAGCGTTTTGGCCATCCCAAATCACTAACACACACACACACACAGCAGCAGCAGCAGCAACATCGGTTGCTCCCATCAGCTTCACTCGCTCCTGTTTCCCTCGACTGCGATGGGCCCGCTGCCCACGTAAAACATAGCGCGGCACGTGACTTGGCATCGCGCAAAAAATGCGTAAGAGGAATTTAAGGCGTCGTAAAACTAGAAGGAACGAGAGAGAGAGAGAGAGGGAGTGGGTGCTTGTAAAAGGAGGCACGCCGCTGAATATTTGATATCCCCGGAGCATCCGTGCACCGTGTCGTCGATCTATGCACCGGGAGGAGGACACAAGCGGATACCCAAGTCTTCGCGAGCAAGTTTTGCCGGCCGAGACCAACTCTTACTAAGAAACTCGAGCACTCCTCCTTCCTGTTTCGCTCTCCTCCTCTTTCACTAGTCTGTCGAGATTTCGTGCAAGTTGCGAAAACGAATTTCCCTCAACCCCCTCGAAATCAACGCTGGCCGATACATAAATTCTGCCGAGAGAAAAAGAGAAGAGTCTCTTTAGGAAGATTTTCGAACGCAATGGTTTTCGAGATGGTATCTCGAATGATGGGGCAGAATTTAGTTTGAGCGGAGAGATTCTTGTTTTTCGACATACGCGAAAGAGAGGCTCTTTTAACTAGCTATCAGCCAACACACGCTTGGTGTAAAAAAGGCACTGTAGAATTTCCGATCGAATTTCCGGCGCACTAACAACGAGCAGTGTAGTACGCTCTCTCTATCTGGGCTGTCTCGATAGGACGAAATCGAAGACTCTGTTTACCCGCGGTGGTTCAATATTGGCCGCTCCTAGCCCCTTCGGCCCTATTCTGTTTCCAGCCGACCATTTTCCTCTCCTTCATGCGAAATCGTCCATTCCGTTTGTCCCGCTCGTACAACCCTTAAGTACACCCGCCCAACCATCCCTTCCTAGACGCGTCACTTTGCCTTCCTTTAATTCCATCGAGTTATGTCACGCTTTTATAAATGCTAAAATTTAAGAAAAGCAACGCGAACTTAGTTTCCTTGCAAAGAAATCGAATTTTAAAAAGAATGCAAAATTAAAAGCAACCCTTGAACAGTGATAAATCAATGTAAACCCATTTTGTTACTTTCCATTAAAAGACTGATGCGTCTCCGAAAAACGTTTTAGAGAGCAATGGGACTTGTATATATGAATGTATCGACATCGTATAACTGGTTTATAGCTTCGGTAAGATATGTGTATGTATACGATCGGTGTAAATTCCAAGCACCCCCGGAGAACGATCATTCCCACGTAAGTGTGTGTGCTCAACGTGACGTATCTTTTATAGGGCAGTCAAGACGACCTCCACACACACACACATCCACGAAACTCGAATGATTCCAGACGAAAGACGAGGGTCCAAGATGCGTCGCTGTGAGCATGTCGAAATTGCAATCGGTGGATCGAATATTTGAAAATCTTTAAGAGCTATGAAAACCTCGTTTGTACATACGCGTGTGTGTGAGTGTGTGCGTTGGTAGGAAGAACGAAGGGGGAAAAAGTCAAAGAGGTCTTCGACTGGCACATTCAGACCCTTCGAGACACTTTTAATGCGAGAGTTGGGTAAAAGCGAGGGAGGAAAGGACCACGTCGTTTCGAGGAGAAAGTCAAACAGTTTTTCCAACTGCACGTAAACGCAACACGCTCGAGGCCCGCCCGGCCAAAGTTCGGCCCCGGCCTTGTTGGCTCGTCTGTTACTAATTAAGATCGATTTCGAGGACGACCCTCGCGCGCAAAACTCCAGCCAAAGATAAACCAAAGCCCCGCAGACTCCACGATAAATCGAGGGGACGGGCGGTTAGCAAAATAAGCGGCCAAGATGGGCCAAGTTCACCGGCAATGCAAACACCAAATCCCGCAAATGTTGGCTCGCAACTCGCCAGTCATTTGTAAGCCGCCAATATTTGACGATATTCACTGTATACAATAGAAATCATAAGTAGCGAGTGACTGGGAATGTCAGACAGACAGAATTTCAACACATCAGCTGAGCGTATTAAACACGCGATTTAAAATTAAATTCGACTTAATACGAAGTTATTTCAAAGTCGTCTTTATAAATACCGAATCGCACGAATAATGGCACCAATTCAAAGTGACTGTAAATATGTGAAAATTAAAATTCCAACTCACAAATTGATCATATTAAACATTTAATCACCGACTAGATTCTAAATTCATCCACGAAAGATCGAATTGAATTTAATACGAAACTTATTAGAACTTTAACAGAGAAATTTCAAAGCACTTTAGAGATATCGCGTTGGAAAACTCTCAAATGATCGAACGAACTTTTTTTAGAGTCAAATGTATGGTAGGTCGAATTATGATTGTAGAAAGGTGCTTTCAGGCTTGTGATCGCGCAAGTGGCTAATTCTCCAATGATCGAGTAGTTGTCTAACATGAATCTACGAGGAGTAGTTCGGTCACGAGGAGCGGCAATCTATCATCCTCGTTAGCCGGGCGTTTTATCATGGATGAGTACCTTTGACCGGGCGGTTCTCCAAGATCAAAAGGCGAATAGGATCTCTTTTCCATAAAGGAGAGCTGCTGCTCGCGCATCATCCTCGCGTCGAATTTACTAACTGAAATTCAGTAGCGATTTCAAAGCACGGATAACTCGATCGGCCCGTACATCTATCCGGCTCTCAAGCTGCCACTCAACTTTCCCTAATATCGAGCGTTTACCCAGCGAATAACTCGCTGAAAACTTCAACGGGCGAAAGCGGATTGAGTCTCTCGCAGTAAAAGCCAACTATCGATAACTTTGACACCAATTACAATGACAAACAATGGCGAATTAAAGACAATGCCAAGCTCGACACTCTCGACGATTCACTTTTACTTTAGCTTTAATCACAACTGTCAATCGGATCTAACACACTTTCTGATAAATAATAAATAAAGTACACTGTTTGTCAGAATTAATTTGTGTCACAGAAACTGTTATCACTAAGACGATTGGCAAAACTAATACGATTTTTGAATTGATAATAATACGATGGTAGAAAATTGGCGATTTGTCGAAGAAGACAAATAGTGAGAGTAGATTGCGAAGAAATCTACGTGTTGTCAGCAAGACGGTCCTCGAATAACTGACGTGCTGTGACTTACAGTCCTCTGACCACAAGGCAACCCTTCCCCACTTCAGCCCCCGATTCGATAACTGCCAAATTCCTAAGTCCAAGACAATGAACAATGCAGCGCACACGTGTTTCTTTTTCGTACCCTTTGTCTGCCAAATATTACCGGACTTTAATGACACGTGACTCTACTACGACTCAACGAATAATCTTAATAAACTGCGTTGCTTCTAACATACATTATAAAATATTTAATTATATTACATTATACACAATCACGCATATAATATAATATTACAATAAAAATCCAAGACACAGAAAAGATTTTACAAAACTTCCTAAATAATTAAAACTCCTATTTACCTCAACCAAATTCAACTAAATCATCGCGAATTATCAAAAGTCAGCAGAGATAGAAACGCCGCGCAATACGAAACCGCAACGAGCATCAATCAGGAAGTTCCATCGAAAACATCATCCATCCATCGCGAAAGGGCTGCGACTTCCGGGCTCGAATGTTCGTGGTATCCGACTTGATCCCTCGATTAGGATGGGCGCGCTCGCGCGGGGGAGTGCGTTCCGTTAACCCTTTCGAGGGTAAGTTGGAGGGAAAGGCGGAGAGGGATGAGAGCTGACGAAAGTACGAGAGTTCGAGAGAGAGAGAGGGAGGGAGAGAGAGAGAGAGTTGGTCGGAGAGTTCGAGAGCAGAATAGTTTTCCGCATCTGTGCCCACGACACGATCCCAGGGAGAAGTGGCGTCCCCTTTGCCTCGGCGAGCCGACTCATTGCTAGGTGGCAGAGCCAACCACCCCTCTCAAGCCCTCCCTGCGCCGGCACAGGTTAGGTCGCCGAGGAAGCCTAACTGGCTTCGAGAGGGTGGAGAATGCTCGCAGAGGGAGAGAAAGAGAGAGGAGGAAAGTAGGGGTGGGTGGAACAACAATCATGCGAGTTATCCCCGGCGGCTAGCGGCTCTTCCGGCCGGGCTAGCAAGGAAGAAGGGTAAAACAAACAGTTTTCAGCCTGCCCGGCCGTCTCAAACTAATTAACGTGGGATCCGAGCGTCCTTGCACCGCGTGCAACCAGCCACTCTTTCTCTCTCTCTCTCTCTCTCTCTCCTTCTCGCTTTCTCTCAGCTCTACGAATATAAAACCCTCGCCGTGTTAACTCGAGGATTACCCCCGCGGACACTGGTCCACCCACTGGCGGGCGCAGCTTCCAGATTTTCTCTCCTAGCTTCTAGGCGAAGAAGACCCGAGAGAGCGCGTTCTTCTTACGGCGCTCGCTAATTCCGCGCGGATTTGTGTCGAGTTAAGTCGGAATAGTTGGCCGCCGCCGCCGCCGCCGTGCATTCTTCCCGCGTGTCGGAAACTCCGACTTGGAAAGGCCAGCTGGGCGTTTAAATCGAATTGCTTGGCTTTCGAAAGTTGGAAAGGCTTGGAACTCGATGATTTCGGGGAAATCGCTTTGGTTAACCTTTGCCGTTGTAATGAATTTTCTTTACTATCTTCGAAGCATTAATTAAAGACTGGCAAATATGTATTATAATATATAATTCCTTATTTATCAAAGTTGCGGTGATGTGTTAGAATTATTCGCGATTGAAATATCCAAGCAATTCGATTGTCAACTACGAATATGAAAGACTTGAGAAACTAAAATGTCTTAATGAAGAATATTTCATTAGTAGCTCTCAAGAAAGGCGAAGATAATTCTCCAAGATTTATGACGAGAAGAGGCAAAAGATAGAATATCTCTATGAAGAGATATTTCAGCATTAGGTGTTAAGGAACGAGAAGATGACTCTTTCCATCTCTCCTTTCAGTGGAGGTCCTGCTGTGACTGCGGTGGCAGTCGTCCTGTCCGCAATGCGAACTTCCACCACCCTTTTGTTTCATAACTCGACGCGACACGTCCCGATAGCGCCATCTTAGCTTCTAGGTCGTCGTGGTGAACGGCAGCAGCAGCAGCAGCCTCGAGTCACCCTTTCGCCTCACTTCCAAGCCGACTTCTCCCTTCGAGCTCAGCCGTCTCATTCCCCTTCGCACGTATCCTCTCCCCGTTACGATAATTCGCCACCTCCGAGTTAACCGCGTCCGGATTGTTTGCGGCTGGCCAAAGTCGCCGAGAGCAAGTAGTCTCCTTATCATCCTACTTAATTTGCTCATTAACGAATTAATTACCGTCTCGTTCCCAGTCTTTTTGGTAAAACTCGAGGGAAGCAAGAGGAGGGGCTTGGCAGATGTAGTCTGGCTGGGAGAAGTATCGCATTACCATTGAAGTATAAAAGTGGCTGGTGGAGATGATGGCAAAGGATAAGGGATGGGAGCGGCTAAATGACAAGAAGAAGAAGAAGACGACGACGAAGAAGAAGAAGAAGAAGAAGAAAAAGGGTGGCTCACTTGGTTGGCCTGGCGGCGGCTCTCATTACTGCGAATGATTGGCTTGAAGCGCCATTAAGGGTCGATACTTCACCGAGTGTCCACCGAGTGGGTTTGGATCGGCCGAGCCACTTCAATTACATCTCGAGGACTGCTCGAAAGCAGCTTCGAGTCAAATTGAAATGGCTCGACCTGCCGACACAGCTGCCACGCTCATCCACACAGTCCATCGCTGTGTAAATACATTTGGAATGCTGGCCTCTTATACCTCTCTATACATATGTAGAAACTCCAGTCTACATACGTCAATGCCCAACCAATAAAACCACCCCGATTAGTTTAATTAAACCTAGCCCTGGCTATCTTTATCTCGTCCGGATGTATGCAGTTACTTTCCCTCCCTGACGTCTGCTCATTCCGATTATCGGATGAGATACGAATTCCTAAGGTGTGTCCTCATCGATGCGAGTACCAGGAAATTTTTGTTCTTATCCACAGAAGATAAGAACTGATACCCTTTTCAAGAAAAGACGAAATATAATACAAGAAATCCTCGATATTAATCGGTACAGAATTATATTAGTATTGAAACTGATTAAGGCTGATGGAAGCTTGTTTGAAAAATCATCAAGTTCCTAATTGTTTCTCCAGTGACAGAGATTTTCTATCTGGGATAGAACGCGAGCCAGTAAAGTCTATCCTATTTCACAGGCTAATTGGCGAGAATAGATGGGCGAGCTGCTGAGGCAAATACGCCAAGAGAAAGAGAGAAAGAGAGGGAGTTGCCGGTAGAGAAATAAATTGGAAGATGGCATAGAGTGAACCTAGAGCCTATTATCATTCACCAACACTATGCGCGCGGATAACGGGAGAATTGAGAAGCGCGGGAAACATCTTTCCTCCATTTCTGCCGGAGCGATGGAAATTGAAACTCTGGAAATTCCGGGGCGCGGCGGCTTCCTTCCACGGCTGAGGCGACGTCCTAACTCTCTGGCTTGGCTCGTCGGGCCTCATTCTACTCGGCTCAGCTTGGCTTCGGACGGCGACGACGACGAGGAGGACGACGCCATCGGGCGACGTAGACGTAACGCAAATACAAGGGAGCATAATGCAAATACGTGCAATTGAATAATGTCTTCTATCGAGCACTGCATAAATTGCCAACTCGAGAGAGAGTAAGTATTCTCCCGCTGCTGCTGCTGCTGCTGCTGTTACGTACCGTTTGTAATACCGTGTCAGACAGTCGTAATTCAAGAGTCTAATTATGAGCCGCCATAGATAACGGAGAAAGTCTACTAGAACCTTGTATTTCATTCACAGCTACCAAGATAGTACAACTCGAGCGCCAACTGTGAGAAAAAAACTAAATAATTTACTGCTTCGTAATAAAACAAAATAATCATCCGAATTATTCTATACTTCATATTCCGCCGAGTATTAAATATTACCGAACCCCTTAAATGCAAAGCGTGTGGAAATAAAATCGTGCCGAGAGAAAATTGAATTCGAATCCCCGCAGAGTCTGAATCCACAACTCGATCATTAAACATGTCCCTACGTGTGTAAGCCACACACACACAGAGTTTGTGCGCGCAAGAATTGACTGAGTTACTTGTTAGCTCTGACTTTTTTTCGACGGGGTCTTGGCCCCGAGGCTAGGGCGAGGAGAGAGATCCTTCTACAAACAGGCTCGAAATCGAGGAGTGCGCGGCGAGATCCTCGGTATTCCGCAAGAGTAATGGCTGGCAAAGTGCGAGGAGGGCGACGGCGGCGGCAGTGTACGTGCGAGAAGAGAGAGCCTTTCGGCTCAGAGCGGAGAAGACGGAGGCTGGATTCGTGGGATAAACGGAAGATAGAGCTGTCACGAAGAAGGATGAAGCACACGCGTGTCGCCTACTCCACGGCACGTGTGTGCCTTTCGCTTCACTCGCCCACTCCTGCCAACATGTACTTCTAGCTGCTGCTGCTCTATCCAGAGAGCGCGCGCGCGCCGCGGCGCATCTACATTCGCCGATGCCGACTTTGTCCATTTGTTTCTACGAGCGAGAAAGACGACTGTCAAGTTCCTACTTGGCTTTTGCTATTTGAGCCTGCCAGCCGAAACGCGCCTCTCCCAAAAGAACCACTATCGATCTCTCTCTCTCTCTCTTTCTCTCTTGGCTTTCAGATATTCGACACTTTACTGCATATTGGCATTCCCGATCGCCTGCCTTGCGCGCCGCAGGGAGTGTTACTGCGATAATGCTCGCCGGCACGCACGCACAAAGCCGTCGCCGCCGCTCGTCGCATTGCTTTCCCATCGAGAATTTTCTAGCCGCGTCCGCTCTTCCTCGCACTGGGTAAAAATCCGTGGACTTTCCGCGCGCCTAGTTTCCAAGGGCCGTCGCGATTTTTCGAGCGATACCTGTCAGATGCCTCTCGTCCACGTCAATCGAACGGCAAACTATGCGCAGCTCTCTGCTTTTTATTCCCGAGTGTGTTTTCCTGCCGTGTTTACGCTGGCGAGGGCGACTTTTTGTTTTGTTGCTGGGAAATTAAAAATCGCTCCGCTTGTTCCTTTGGTTATCTGGGTGGCCGATGTCAGAGTTCCGCGGTTGCTGCTGTTGCTGTACAAATGCAGCCGACAAACAGGAGGTGTATTTTCAGAAAAAGCGCGCTCCTAGCAAGGCCGAGCAGCAATTCCGCGCGCCAATATGGTTTCCGGCTTCTCCTTTCATGGATTGGTACACGCGCATCCCAGCTTGGAAGCATCGCCTCTCTCTCTCTCTCCCTCTCTCTCTTTCACTCTCTCTGATTCTCTCTGCTCGCTGCTGATCGAAGGTGTGCGTAGCTCGTGTTTGCGCAAAAATATAGCTCCGCTCGCCGACACTTTGCCCCTTTTGCATATTGCCCGGCACGCGGGGAAAAAACAGCAATTTTCCACAACTAAAACCCAGACTTCGAATAACACCGCTGGATATCGAAAGGCTTGCTTTACCTCGACGCAGAAAGCCGCCAAGGAAATTCTTAGAACAAATACGAAATAACTGCAACCCTCTGCGAGATTCTAAAAATCCACTAGTTTTTAACAATAGAAAATAATCGGGGAAAATTCCCGCAAATGTTGGCTCGCAACTCGCCGGTGATTTGTAAGCCGCAAATATTTGACGATTTTCAGTACACGTGAAAATCGTAGATACGAAATGCTGGAAAATGTCGGGGGAACAGAATTTTATCCCGTAAAAAGTTCTTATAACAAATATTGTCTCGAAACAAAGAGTCGAATAATAAACAACGCTTTGTGTCAATTTGTACAAAGGAGCACAAAGGAGAATCTCCAACAAAAATCATCCGCAATTTAACTCTCGACTCAACTACACTTTGATCGAACTATTCTCGAGCGCAGTAGCACATTTACAAGATCATCTCAACACGAGGAAACAGCACTTGGCAAAAGGGCAGAGAGAGAGAGAAAGAGAGCTTGAAGAGCTCGCGTTTCGAGGAGCCATTCCGCGAGAACACAGCTGTTGAAAGAGCGCGGGCGATCTTGGATCGGCGTAAATCGACGCAAAAATATATGAAGCTCTCTGGAGGATCAGGCACAAACGCAAACACAATTCCCGCTCGTACTCGCTGGATATTATACTTGGTGAGCAAGAAAGTGTGTGTGTGGGTGGTGGTTGGTTGGTTGGGGGTGGTAGTGAAGGGAAGGTTTCCAACACGCAAAAAGGTACAAAAGCGAAATAAAATAAAGTGCGAGCGAGCTTTGCCCAGGGGAGTACGATTCTACTTTAGATTAAATTCCGAAGCAACCGCCTTCTTTCTCTCTTCCACTTAGCGGGGCTCTCCTCTCCTTCCGCTCTCTTCTCACTGCAATTCCACCGACTCTCTCTCTCTCTCTCCCTGTCTTTCGTTTCTGGCTCTGCTTCCTATCTCGTTTCGGAAAGTAAGGCTTTCACGCGCCTCTCCCACAACCCAACTCCCCTTCTCGCTGTAGACGATTCCTCCCCAGTTGCAAAGCGTTTTTTCCCGATGAAGCAGATGGTTTTGTTGTAATTATCTCTCGGGCCTGGCACGCCTCGCCGTTTTTCCTACGGCGAGAGCGCGCCGCTGGAACGTGCACAGTGAGCGCCGCGGCGCGGCGCGGCGCGCCCACCACCGGCACCGATTGCTCTTCCTCTTCCCTATCGCAACACACCGCACAATGATATACTGATCCTATCGGGCGAATATGTATCGCTGCCGCTTTACTTGCTAACGCTCCTCGCCACTTAATACAGCCGAGAACACTGCTGTTAATGGCAGCGCGTCTCCCAAGCATCCAGGATTATTAAGTACTTTATAGAAAATGCTTCCAACTTAATGTAAAAGCGAAAATTCTAATAAATTGTATGTATCTGGGAGAATGATCGAATTATATTTCATTCTAATCCTGTTTGAATTATGTCTCGTGTCTTTTTAATATTCTTCACGGAGAATGAATGCTTTGAAGTGAAATCGTTTGACTTTAAAAAGTAAAGATCGAGAGACTAGGAAAACTATAAAGTCAATTTGATCAGCTTTTACAATGAACTAGATACAATTCTATTCGACTATCCAAAGTCTGAATATATATATGAGATAGAAAGCACAGTGAGAAGGAGGAGGTTCGTCGTTGAAAGGTCTAGGTCGACTATCCAGACTGGCGTGTTCACAGGAGAGTATCTCAACGTTGCCATAATTAACCGGGAATAATTTTCTTTCTTCCAAGCCGTTTTGTCTTGCCTCCCTGCGGCCGTTGCCGACCCATAGCACGCCGTTTCATCCTTTTTCCCCATAGCGTTGTTCGCCTTTGATCCAGGCGAGCGAGCCCGAGGGGGAGGGTGGACGCGTACAAGGGTTGTTGCCAAGGACGACCGGCCAGAAAATTCCTGGCAATGGGATTGCGCGCGGCTGCATTCAGGACTCATCGTCAATGCGTGAAGATTCCATTCGCATTTCTCCCCTCCCATCGGGGCGAGCGCACACGCGTGTACATGCGCGGCCGAGAGAGCGAGAGCGAGCGATTCCTAAATAGCACACCAGCGGCGAACTAAATTGCACGGGTCGAATGAAAGGGAAGCAGGGCTTCAGTTTTCCAGCATCTTTCCTAGCGCGTTACGGGTCATTGCGCTCGTTAGGTCTGATTCCGCGCTCCAAGCGACGAGTGGAAAGAGGTCCGTGCGAGTCAGCCTCCTCGTATATTAAATAAGTCCTCTAAGCTCCCCGGACTCAATAACACCGAGTGCTTCGCTCTGCTATTATCGATATAATGTGCCGGCACTCCACCTATCCTATATCGGCGCCCGTCGCCGCCGCCGCCGTCGCCGCCCCCGCCTCGGGTTAAATGCCTGCTGACCCCACCTGTCAGCCGTCTCTTCCACCCCCACGCGCCTGCGGTTTCTATTGAAACACCCAGTTTTGCGATAACAAAGACAGCTGGCAGACGCACACCCCGCATTGTGCCCGCACACCCCCATCAACATTCGTGATACACTAGTCGATCGGCCGGACGGAAATTATTAATAAACTTCGACCAATTCGAGAAACCATCCGCGGAATTCTAGAATTATCGTATAAACTTCGATGGGATTGTTATAGAAAAATTCGAAAGGGAAACCCTCGCGAGCTTATGAAATGGATGCTGCGACGATTGCGGGTGCGGTGGAGCAGCGATTGAGTTACCGAAATTGCATAATACGTCGCTGCTATTCAGCGAGGGGGAGAACTATGATTCGACGAATCGACTGACAGAAGTATCGCTGGCACCTGTGTTTGAAATCAGACGCCACTTTGATCGAATGCTCGACCAGTCCCGCTGTTTGCGGATCAACAGCGATTCATGAGGAATTGGCCGGTGCTCTCTCTACCTCAAACGCTGTAATCGGAATGCCTGGGCTTTCCACTGCGCCAGCAGAGCAGAGCAGAGCAGAGCAGAGCATCGCCTAGTCGCTTTTTTCATCGAGAGCCAATGACTGGCCGTGCTATTTCCCTCCAACACTCTCTTCCTCCAGAGGGATGATGCTTTAAACTTTCATAAAGTTCCTCTATCTTGCCGCGCTCTCCGAGGGTTAAGCGAGTGTTAGAAGAAAGGCAGAGCCGCTGCCGTGCTTGCCAGGGAGAAGGCTTCGGCTTGGGAGTACACCGCCATTCGTACACGACAGGCCAAGCAAATTACTCGAGGATGGCAATTAATAAAGCTGGTAATAGCGTTGCTAGCGCTAGTATCGCTCTACTTGAATTCCCATCCTCGTTAATCACGTTAACGAGTGCTTTTGTTAGTGCCAGTCTCTCGGCCCCGCTGCTTCAGAGCTTCCCAACTCACCGAAATATAAAGCAGTTGTCACTGTTTCACTCATCAAGCCCTCTCATCCCTAAACATTTCCACCCCCTTTTCTCCGATATATATATATGTATATATATACATATTGCTATGTTTCGTCATCCGAGGAGAAGAGTTATCTCATAACACGATTATTCCAAGCAGGCGCTCGGTGTAATCGGCCTTCTTTTTCCGAGCTCGCAAGCTGCAGATCGAAGCTTTAAACAACGTTCACGGCACAGTGGGATAGGCCAGTCATTTACGTGGATTAAAAGCGGCCGTTGAGGGTGGCGCGTCCAACAGCTCGAGGGAAACCGGGCGCGCGCGCGCTTCTCTCTCTCTCTCGCTCTCTCTGTGTGCCTCTGGGAGGGTGGTTTTCGGGCTTTGGCCACAATCCGGTCACACGCCTGACCAGTTTCTACAGCCCACTCCCACCATTGCTCGAAAGCTCGTAGGAAACAAGGCTGCATTATGCTCGCCCAGCACTTCGAGCCGAGATTCCCCATATTTTATAAACACACGCGCGCCAAACTATTAGCCAACTAACGGCGATGCTAAATCCGAGCCACTAAGCGGATGAGATTACAAGTAACGCCGAGAAAGAGGATAGAAAAGTATAACGCGGCTCAGAGTTTGCGGGACGATCGGAACTCGCGAGTGAAATAAAGTTGACGGCTAAATAAACAGCGCGAGTGACCGCCGGCCGCGCAATTGCATTAAACTCGTTACCGGTGAAGTGGGAAGCTAGCATTGCCATTGGATCCATTCGACACGCTCGCTACACAGGCCAAGATAGTCGCATGCTTTTCGAGCGCGTAAACTGTCGCCCGTCGACGACACCAATACTAAACTACACGTGCACACACACAGACACGGCGAGCTATTTCAAGGAAGAACATTCGAAGAATGGAGTAGAATCCAAAGGGTAAGATCAGCCGGAGGAAAATAGAGAATAGAAAGTTGTAGAGAAAATCGAGCTAGTTCCAACGAGGATGGAACAAGGCTTTCGATGTGTTCGCCTTTCGTAGGACATGGCTTTTCCAAGGGTGGAGAAGGAGGAGGAGAGAGTTTTACACGCTCGTTCTTCCATGTAGGGAAGTAGGGGAGGGGCGAGGCGGTACACACGAATGGTAGGAATGAAACCAAGGAACGAATGAACCAACGTGGTGAACAGCAGGAGGAGCAGCAGAAGCAGCAGCCTTTGGTCCTGCAAGCTCGCGTCCTCTATTCTGGCAGTCTTATCTGCCAAGGCAGTCGGCCACCCAGCAGCCAGGCTTGGCCCATTATACGTGCAATGGCGGCCAGACGCAATTAAGTGGGCCTCGTACTAGCACGAGATAGCATTCTCGCCATGTTCCAGCCAAGGAGCCTGGCTTGCAGGACTCGCTGCACGAGGAATGTGCCAGCAGCAAGGACACGACCGATATCCTTTACGGTCCGTCTGCGAACCTACGCCTTATACGCCCGTGCGCGCCGCGTCCTCTCCTCCTGCCCTTGTTGCGTGTACCACGCGCTACGCTCCGCTCCTCGTACTCTGCTTCTGACGCGTAAACCCACCCCATCCAACATCTCTCCCTCCCCGCGTCTCCTACTTCTGCTTATCTCCTGGCTAACTTGTGTCCTCGCACACCAATGTCGTCGAAAGCCCCGTCAAACTAGCCCGCAGCCCTCTTGATTTGTTTGCCAAAACGTTCCGACGCTTTAATCAATTCGATGTATCGTCATCTTATTTTGAAATGTCAGGTATTATAAAAATTGATACTGTTTGATATTGATTCTACGTGAATTGCTACAGTTTTTAGTAAGTGACGCGTGATTTTACAGTTCTTTAACATTGAATTAGTCGAACTCTATGAGAATAATGTTGAGGCAGATTTTTATCAAAATCTAGTTATAAGTAACGCGTGATTTTATATTTAACATTGAATTAGTCGAATTCTACGAGAATAACCCTAAAAAAGATTGTTTTTCAAAGTCCAGTTGAATTACTAGTTTCGATCGAGTTTAACTCGGCTTGTCGGTCAATGGGAGAATGTAGCAGCAGCGGGGCTGGGAGTAAAAAGCTTGGAAAGGGACTAATCTGCATTGCGAAGCGAGGCTGTAATTACGAATTGAAGTAGGCTGTTCTCGCTCGAGTGTCCGGGTATTAGGAGACAATGAGAATGTATATTGGGGGATGGGGAGGGTGGCGAAGCTGCTAGTAAACAGTGTCCAGCCCGGGCAGCAGTGGCGCTGCACTGTGAAAACACAGTAGTCGAGAGAGAGAGAGAGAGAACGCAGCAGCAGCAGCAGCAGCAGCAGCAGCCCGGCTGACTGCACAAGCGACTCATACTACTTGGCCGCCGCTCACGGCACAAACTGTCTCTCGAGCACGGGCGCGTTCGAGGTCGCAGTAATTGGTCAACCCCTTTGCCTTCGCCTGCCGACACAACTTTAACAGCTCGCTGACTCCACTCTCTCCCATCAACAGCACGCTTCATTATCCAAATCTCGCATCTTTCTGCCAGGCGAAATCCAGCGCGCGAGCTCCGTCAACGGAGAAAAGAAGTGCGCGAAAGAGAGAAACGGCAGGAAAATTGGCAAGGGAGATACGAAGAATCGACTAATTTCGCTCGTCGGAGATCTTAATCCGACAAGTACGCGAGGGAGAATTCGACGGGGTTCTCGCTGCTGCTGCTGCTGCTGCTTCTGCTAGCGTCGCGGCGCTGCGCTGCGCTGCTTTACTCGTTGCGTGTCTGGCATGGAGAGGTGAATATCTCACTCTCCTCAGCCTCTCTCCTTGGTGTTCAGTCAATACACGCGGAATATCGCAATGCCTGCGCGCGAGTACTTCACACTGTCGCGCCAGACCACTCGACTTAGAGCTTTTTTCCCATCCCAGACGCAGCCGGCCGATTCCGATAGAATCAGGCATCGCTTCCTTCTTACCAGCGAATTGTTCACTCACAGAAATCTATCTATTGTTCTTACAGGCTCTCCGCTATCTCAGATACATCCGATCGATCAGCCTCGCATTATCAACCACCACTCAATCATCAGGCACAACTCTCTTTCATCCCACAAATATTTCCTCCTTTCATTCGATCCATTATCGCTTTAAAAACCAAAGGAACAAAGTAACACAAGTACACTTAGTGAATGAGTGCTCCATCAGAATGACCAATAGTTGGGTGAGTCTAGGCGGAGCGAGAGGATGGCTGCGGAGCCCTTCAGCATCCAGAATCCACACGGTCTCCCTAACAATATTAGCTAATCTTGTCGGGTAGACACGCGTCCAAGGAAATCTGGCCAAAAACAGAGAGATGCCGTCAGCAGTAGCGGCTGCCGGAGAGCAAGGGCTTCCATCTAGTTCTGTACTGATCCATTTCGGTCTCGCATTGACTACCAAATGGATGCTGGGCGGCGGAGGAGGAGAATTGGTTGACTAACAATGCCGGATCCTATGCAATGTGCGACTCTGCAGATCGATTTCGCGCCTAGCAAGCCAATATCCTATTCGGCCGGTAAAGCCCAGGTACTCCGGGATTCGACGATACGTTCGATAAACATCGGGCGCGGCCTGACTGCGACTGGCGATCCTTTCCCTCCTGCGTTTCTCCTACCAACCACCACCCACCCCCTTTCGAAACCCACCCCCCGCACGCCTCCTCCTCCTCCAAAGCCCACCACCAACCCAGATGCAATCCGGTGGCCGTAGACTATAATACGAGTGTAGAGCATCAAAGCGGTGAATGCGAGTTAATTGCAGCGTAACTATTCAGATCAGCGTGAAAGCTGAACGCTCGCGCGGCATTCGCTGCCTAATAGCGCTGCCCTAACAAACTAGATACCGCCTACGAAACTGGCATCCCGATCGCGGTACAATTCAATTCGCGCGAAAGAGGATGATAAATTATTAGGAATTCCCGCGAGAGAACAAGATTAGTGGTGGATTTGGTTGGCAAGGTGGATATTTTACTGAATTATTTCGAGTGTTAAATATTCCACTCTCGAATCGATTGTAAAAACTAATTGGTAACAACGTCGAGATAATTGAAAGGTTCTACTGAATTTACTTTTTCAGTGAAATATGGAATTGAAATGGTATAATAATAATACGATTTGAACTGCGAATTGTTTGGAATACCAAGTGTTACTGGAATGTTGGAGTAAAAGAGTTGTTGATTGAGATATCGAATCGTTTGCAAAAACTAATTGATAATATCGTTGAGATAATCGAGAGGTTCTACCGAATGTACTTTATCCCGCAAATATTGAATGAAAATGCTATAATAATGATACGATTCGATGAATTATTTAAAGTATTAATTGCAGTAGGATCATAGTTGAGGACTAGAATCGATGGGGAAAAGGTACATGCGAGTGGGAGGAAGGATTTTCTGTGTGAGAGACATTACAAGCCAAAGATCAGCGGAGCACACAAGTCGGACACGTTTTTTGGATCTAAGGTTACGCGAGAGAGCAGGTTGGAAAGCGGCGCTGGTAACTATTTGCCCTGCACTTAGGGGCGTCTGTCGTTTTGCGAGGAACGACGATATCACGACGAGAAAGGGCGCGAGGAGAGAGAGAGAGAAAGAGCGCGCGCGTACTCGCAAGCCGGAAATGAAAAGCACACACGTATGAGGCACGAAATTAAAATTGTACGAAACACTGGTGAAACGGAGCTTCCGAGAATAGCTTGCTTTGATGCCATCGCCGCGACCGTGTAACCGAATATGAGACCCTAATCGTTCCTCTCTCCGAGAGGATAATGATACTGTCACTCAGTGTAACGATGCTGAAATCACTATAAGATCATCCGACAATTCCGTATCAAGCGAGCCGCGTGTCCTGGAATTTCTAGGCGATATTATACATTTCCATACATATTCTCCGGTAGCTTTAAATGTCAGCTTTTATTTTTTTTGGTGCACTTCCCGACCTTCTCCGCGACTGAAATTTGCTGGGTAATGTTTTTTTACATCGAGGAAGATGCCATAAAAATTCCAGGGCCCTAGCTCAAAATTCATTTTTTCGCAAATTTTTTAAGGCATACCCCTTCAAAAATTTACGATTTTTCGAAGGTTCTGGGACCGGAACGAACGCTTGATTTTTCGATTGCTCGTGTCTCAAAACGGATAAAAAACATAAATGTTGTGGGGGAAATGCCGGAATTCTACCTAAAACACATGGAAAACCGATCTGGAATATTTCATTTAGATGGTTTTCCTCATGTTTTTTATACTTCCCGACCTTTTCCGGGGCTGAAACTTGGTGGGGAATGTTTTTTTGCATCGAGGAGAAAGTAGAAAAAATTCCAGAGCCCTAGCTGAAAATTCATTTTTTCGCAAATTTTTGAAGGCATACCCCTTCAAAAATTTTCGATTTTTCGAAGGTTCTGGGACCGGGACGAACGCTTGATTTTTCGATTGCTCGTGTCTCAAAACGGATAAAAAACATAAATGTTGTGGGGGAAATGCCGGAATTCTACCTAAAACACATGGAAAACCGATCTGGAATATTTCATTTCGATGGTTTTCCTCATGTTTTTTATACTTCCCGACATTTTCCGGGACTGAAATTTGGCGGGGAGTCTCACCTTACATCGAGGAAGAAGTGATATAAATTTCAGAACCCTAGCTCAAGATTTTTCTCTCCGATAACACATCACTAATAACAGATCGACACTGACAAGAATAAATCACGTGGCAGATGTGGCTCTTTAAACAGGACGTTGACACGACTCGCTCGAGTATTATAATTAATACAAAAACGATTAATATTATGTGTTTGAATTTCGTCTCGTGCTCGTGCTCGGTTGGCGAGGCGGGATTGCGCGCAAGCATTTAGTATCTGCCCGGGGGCCGCCGCTGGGGTTTGTTTTAGTGAAAGCAATTTATGGACGAATGGAGAAGAAGATGGACGCTAATGAATGCACACACACGCGCACGCACCCACACAGAACGAATCAGGCAAGCACACACACGCACACACATTCTCAAAGCGAGAGAGAGAGAGAGAGATTGGGCGGCGGAGATGAATCTGAGCGAGTGTGCCGCCAAATGCGTTTTAGCAAGCTGGCAAACAGAAGTAACGGAGAAGGTGGTAATGTGTAATATCGCTCGGAGCGAGTAAAACGGAAACGCTTCATGTTAATTTCCACGTCACCTTGAAGGATGCCACGAATACCTATTTGCACATGTATTTCCGCCGCCCATCCCAACAACCCCTGCTTTCTATCGCTCTTTCACTGTTTACTAGCTTTTCACTCGCGCCAATTCACCCCCGGCGCCGCAATTTATCCGCGTGATGCTGGAAAATTAGTATTATTTGCCGACGACGAGCCTCGTTATAATATTCGAACGCAATCAGCCGCGTCAAACAAACTCTACGCACCGGCGACCAATAAACCCGCGGGATCATCGATAATTATATGCGGCAATGACGCGTGTCTCTCTCCACTGAAAAATCCGAGCCCTTAATTCGTAATACTGGAACTGCGCGAGGTTTGACTTTTTATTGACTGAGCGGAAAATGACTTGTTAAGAAACGATGGAAATCAATTTCTCGAACTCAATGAATGGAATAAAGAAAAGTGTTTTCTAAATTAGCAATAAGTTTGAATAAAATCAAAGAAATCATTTCAATCCCGTTGCTAGTTCCAGAATTACACAATCATTCCGCACAGTGATAATAAACTTTCGCACGCACAGAATCACTCTTCACTCTCACGCTGGCAAAATAATATGGATTTCGCGAGATAATTATGACGCGTGTCTCTTTCCACTGAAAAATCCGAGCCCTTAATTCGTAATACTGAAACTGCGCGAGGTTTGACTTTTTATTGACTGAGCGAACAATGACTTGTTAAGAAACGATGGAAATCAATGTCTCGAGCTCAACAAATGGAATAAAGAAAAGTGTCTTCTAAATTAGCAATAAGTTTGAATAAAATCAAAGAAATCATTTCAAAGCCGTTGCTAGTTCCAGAATTACACAATCATTTCTCACAGTGATAATAAACTTTCGCACGCACACAATCACTCTTCACTCTCACACTGGCAAAATAATATGGATTTCGCGAGATAATTATTCACTGTTGCGCGCCGGAAAAATGGCGATGCGAGAATGACAGAGAGAAACTTCCGATTCCATTGAAACTTTCACGTGACAGAGGGTGCGCGGTCGACGTAGAGGGCGTCCTCTCGTTGGAAATTCGCCTTGGTATATGGGGAAATTAAAATTCCACGTGCTAGCCGAGCTCGCGACGAGTGCGTGTGAATGCGCTTTAATAATAATGTAAACGCGCAACGACTGGCAGTTAACGGGCGCGTTCGCCGCGCCGTGAAACAGGTCGCCACGACGGCCAACGCACAGGTGAGGGTGGCTGGGTCACTCACACACACACAACACACACCATTACAGACGTAAAATAAACGGAAGCCTGAAATGCCGAGTGGCAGCAGGCACGCGGCCGCTTGGACAAACGCACAAACTCGGCGAGCGTAATGCGCATAATTGCATAAAATTACCGCGGCCGCCCGAACTCCCTTCGAACCCCTTTCCGTGGGGGGTGGCACGTTGCCGAATTATCGGCGCGCTGCTTTTAATGGCGAGCGGCGATTACGTCGTGACCTTGCACCCCTCGTTAAGTGTGTCCGAATAATCCCGGCCGACCTTGCCACCCTGTTTTCCTTTATTACCCGACTACTGTTTGCCTCTCGGCATTCAACGCCCTGCGCGGCAAAAGGGCCCGGCAAAAAATCGACATGTGTTCCGTCTCGTTTTTCTACCCTGCGGAATACAACTGACTCGCAGCACCGGCTGCGTGACTTGCCTCGGCAACGTTAAACATCTGGTTTTCGTGGATACTTTTTCTTTCGGGGAAAATCCGCTATTCCTTCGGGGAACAATGTTATCTCGTAAAGTCTGGTATAAGTTTGATGTCTAGTTTATAATAAAACGTTGTTATGTCTGTGTATGAATCTTATACTGATTTGATAAACGAAGTATCAAGTTAAATGTATGTTTCTCTCTAATGAATTATCGTAATAGATCTGAATTGGAAATCGAACGAAAATGCTCTACAAAGCGAAAAGTAAAAGATCATGATTCTTAAATGATAATAACACAAGATCTCAATAGTATTGAACTGTGTAAATGAATTATGACTTTAAATATATGTCTCGATAAATTGAAATACGATTAAAATATATTCTAAGAAATTCTGCTAATAGATTTTAATTGGGAATCGAGTAAAATTATTCTACAAAGCAAGAAGCAAAAGAATGCAATTTTTAAAACATAATAACATAAGATTTCGGTAGCATTGAACTGTAGAACTGACTTTAAATCTATGTTTTAAGAAATTGAAGTAAATTCTAATAAATTCTGCCAATAAATCTTAATTGCAAGTCAAATAAAAATCCTCTAAGAAGGCGAAAGTGTAATATTTGAGACTCGGTAGGAGCCTGGCAAGATTGCCACCCTCGAAAGGTAATAACAAGCGAAAGATTAGCGGTGGATGTCTCGGGGATAACTCGGTTAGGTAGGCGCGAGGCGCAGCAGAGAGCCGCGGAGGAAGGAAATTCGTTGCAAGAGAAAGCGAGAAAGAGGTGTCCCCTCCGCCAAGGAAGGGAAACTTCACGCGCATCCGATCGATTTGAAGGAAGAGAGGGAAATGGGTGGGAAAAGTCGCGATATTGCCAATTTCGCCATCACGCTTTTCATTTCGGCGCGTCGCCGCCGCCGCCGTCGCCGACGCCGCGTTCTCGTTCTCCAGCGATAACCTCGTGGGGCTTGAATTTTCGTTTAACGCCTCGATTCCGGTCACAAGGAAGGGAAACAGATTTTCCTTACTGTCAACGTCGCGACGCCCAGCCATTTCCCGCGTCTCTTCTCTGTAGGAAATACCTCGGAAAATCTTTTGTCACAGACCTAACGCACTGCGCGTTGCCGTTGCCGCCCTTTCTATCTCTCAATGGATCCCACGCAAATCTCAAGCACTCCCAACGATTCTCCGCGCGAATATCAAACGCAAACTTATGTCGCCATAATACAACAATCGAATTCACAGAAGTACAAAAATCCCCTTATTCCCCTGCGTTATATTAAAATCTATATTTCAACGACTTGTACCAAACCCGAGCGAAATGGCAATATTGACAAATCAACAATAAAGCGTCAATTGTTCCTACATCAATTATCCTTGTAATATACTGGCTGATAACCTCGCGTATAATCATATGTTTGAATCCTAATTAGTTTGGACACGCGATGCTCTGCTGCATATTGAATGTCGGCCTCTATTTAGCCCGTGTATCATAACAGGCGAGCAGAATCAATATAATAATTACGCTTACCGCGCAAACAACTTTCCAGATGATTCTCGCGGCACAAAGAATATTCTATGAAGGCGGTGCGCGCGCCCTCTCAATTATTGAAAACAGTAACAACTGGGCGTGAAAATGAGCGTGTACCATTAATGCCAACTGCTGGCAAAGGAATGCGCTCTGTCAACCATACGAGTGGAATAAAGGAGAGCTAAAGGTTTCAGGTTGCCTGGGTTATTCCGTCGGCGGAGTTCCGTTTTCCGGGCAAAATGGGATTGCCTTTGGCCGGCGTGACGGTGCAACGAACCTTCCCAACACTTGGCAACACGGCTGAGTAATCCAGTAACCTGATTCGCCGAGAGGAAGCCCCGCCGCCGATATAAGAAGTTTAAATCGACGTACAACACACTGGACCAACACGGATTGATGCTCCCCCACTTCCCCCAACCTAATACGATTTACTCCGTCCATCTTTTACCCTCCGATTGCTATTAATTCAATTCTATCGCGCTACAATCTAGAAAAACTACCAAACCGCCTATTACCGGGCGCGTTTCAACTGCGAGCACTTGTAACGCGAAACCAGCGTGCGCGAATAAAAACTAGGAGCTAGTTTTAATGAAAAACTCGATACATTAAAATAAAGAACGGAAAGAGCGAGCGTCTCGGATTTCCCATCATTTGGTTCGCCAGTGGTGGCTGCGCCGAGTTAAAAAAATATATATGCATGTATATTCCATGGTGCACACGCTGGACTATTGACAGGATCGAATATCGAGAGAGAAAGAGAGAGAGAGAGGCGGCTGTGTGTTTGAGCTCGCGAATATTCCTCGTGTTATTGGACGATTTGATAGCGCCGCCGGCATATGTTACACGTTTCGAAGAGTTTGTTTTATATTCGATCGCTCGCTTCTTTTCGATCCCAACGCACGCGCTCGCCTTATTCCCTGGGAATAAACCAGGGAATCGAAGCGCACTCCTCTCGCAAGCTCGATAGCCTAATAAAAGCTTTGGCATTCGAGGCTGACGAACCGAGCAGCAGCGTTTCGCCTTCCAATTCCAAGGGACTTCAATCGGCCAATGCTTCTCAAACTATGCGAGCAAACTGCTCGCTTAGAATCAAACGCAAAAGACAACCTTTGCCACGATGGAATTATGATTCGCGTGGAAACTGCAATAAAGCGATAGAGAGTTTAATCGATCATTGTCTTCCGATCGCCACGAGAAATCTACGATTAGTCAACATTGTTTCCTTGAAAAGCCGGCGGCGGAAAGAGCGCAGCTTTAACCAGTGCAAATTGGCATAGGTTGGAGTACTGCCAAACAGCCAAATGGCGTAATAAGGTATTCTACTTGGATGCTCATCGATTGCAGTAAGACGGAACTCTACACCGGCTTCCGGAATTCATACTTAAGAATCGAGTTTGACTTCAATCCTCTTCGGAAATTTATAAATCGTTATTGACGTACTCTTCTCTCTTTCAACGAACTTCCCATTCCGTGTAATAAATAGCAAACACGAGCGTTTGAAGTTAGACTCTACATTTTTTGCCGTCGTTCTAAATTTGTCGAATTAATTTCGAAATGAAATACACGAGAGTTTATCTCGAGCGATTTAGAAATTATGTGAAATATATTTGAGCGGCGTTTTCGCGAAACGAAGGTATTCTTACAAAAGCAGATTTATTCGAGTAGACTATTTGGCAAATAGTAATAGAATACGCGTGTTTCGTAGCGGTGGGTTGGGTCGGTGCTGGAGATTAAATTGGAGGATGGCCCGAGGCGGCCTCCCATGCAGTTAGCACACCGGGGTTTATACAGCGCGAGGGGGGGCCAATACGCGTTGTCGGATTCGCCGATTCCAGTTAACTTTGCATAGCAGTCGCGCACTTGATCCAATGCGCCGATAACCGGATATCAGTCTTACACTGTCGCTCGAAACGTAATTTTCTCTCCGCCGACATCACCGAAATCTAATTGCTCCGCGTTCCATGATTCGAGCGCGTCTAAAAAGGTGTGGCGCGCGCGCGTGGCGATGCAGCCGACACACGTTGTTGGAAAGCTCGGCTTTAAGTAGTGCGGAAAACAGTAGCGGGAAACAGAGGGCACGCGCCAACTGGCGACTATTCCTCTCATAAAATTCATATTTGCGAGTAAAAGCTCGAAAAAATTCACCATGAAATTTTATCCGTCCGCTTTGTGTGTCAAAGCGAATTATTAATGGAGGACAGGAAAGCGCGCGCGCGCGCGGCGTTTGGCAAACGCTGGGCCAGCAGCATTCCCCGATCCCCTACGACTCCCTAGAAACATACGACTTTTATTAAATCTACTGGACATTTAATTGTTCAACCCGCCGTGCGCTGGATACGCCACTTTATTTCGCCAAATCCCACCAACACGCCGATGAATGTGTAACACGCGCGCGCCCACCTTTCTATCTCGCGACCGGTAAACATTCGCATCCGCCAGCTTCAAACTAGTGATTTCGTGCGTTCAAAAGCGTTTCTGCCAAAAGCGTTCGTACTGAAAAATATATTTCACCGCGAGACAAACATATTCTAAGCGTTCTCCACTCTCAACAAACAACACTGTCTCAACTTTCGCAATATCACATTTCCCTATTACTGAATTCGTCCGAATAGTTCTGAGGCCAATATTCGCGAGGTTCACTCTTTCATAGGAAGAGCCGAGCAAATACCGCGCGATATGAATTGACGTGCGGCAAATGGCATTGCTAAACCGAATTGTCGTTTAATAAATTGCCTATCGGAGAGATCGACAATGCCTGTTGACTCTGACACACTGTCGAAAGAGAAAGAGAGAGAGAGAGAATTTCCTGGGAATCGAATGCGATTTCTCTGGGGTGGTATCGACGGGACAAATAAAACTTCTAGCGCACTTGATCGGCTTCCTAAGACTTTCAGCTTGGCGTGGCATCCTTGCTAGCTTCCAAGCTCACGCATCGCTCGTCAGCTTGGACTTAATACGTACACTTATCACGCTGCAATGATCTTGTTAGCAACTTTTTCCACTCTGCCAGTGTGTGGCCGAGTTGGTTGGATGGCAGAGACAAGCATTGCCTTCGGGAAAAGCGGGTCCAACGAGCGAGAGAGAGAAGGAGAAGAGGAGAGAAGAGGAGGAAAGCGAGAGACACGAGTCGCGGGGGAAAGCAGGGCTTGCGAGCTTAGTGACGCTTAAACGGCTGAACCCTTATTGGCTTTGGAAGCCTCGGGAATACCCGACCGATCCTACCATATCTGGAACCATTGCAAACTTGTGGCAGACCCGACCTACCACACTAACACTCCCTCGCGATACGAAAAATAAAACCGCCTACATACGTGTGTGTCACACGAAAATCTCTTCCTCTAGCAAATCCCTAAAGTCCACGCATCCGAATAAATAAATACTTAAAGTGTCCTGTTGGATTCTCTTTGGAATTCTACACTCTATTTACCGGGGACTCGAATGAATATTTATTCAATTGGAATGTATGTCTGATATTAACTCTGCTGCGATCCTCGAGTCTTTTTTATTCTAAGTAATTTCTCGCCGAAATGAAATGTTTCAATTATATTGAGTTCTGTCGTGTTTCGAATCATTGCAAACTTGTGGGAGACATTAATAGTCATAGAAAGAACAAGAAAACATAGAGAAAATAAAGATAACATAATTCAAACGAACGTGAAAACAATATTTAATCTAATATTTGAATGATTCTCTTAGATTCTCTTTGGAATTTTACACTCTATTTACTGAGGACTCGAATGAATATTTATTCAATTAGAATGTATGTCTGATATTAATTCTACTACGATCTTCGAGTCTTATTTATTCCAAGTAACTCGTCGGCAAAGTGAAATAATTCAACTATATCACTTTATTAAATAATACATTTCCGAGCAAGACTAAGTCAAAGCACAGACTTCAATCGAAGACCACAGGACAGTTAATATTCCAAGTAATCAAACATCCCGATTGCATCGAATTGATTTCCACGTGGAAACTTCGAAATATGTGAACTGCGCGGCACGCACGCGTCTCGTCAGTATTAATTGTCAAAGGCTATTGGACTTGCAAGTAACTATATTGCTTTCTGTAACATTCGAGCTGCGAGCGAGGCGACTCTGATTCAGCCCGGCGGCGGCGGCGGGGCGCATCGCGTCGCGACGTCGTTCCATAAAGACTATAGTTTGCCATCCATTAATTCGCCGGTAGTGTAGAGGGCTCGCGCGCTACCAAAGAATTGCACCATTCGTTTAATGTTTATGATCCGCACTCGATGTTTACTGCCTCAGTCTCGAGTGTCACGCGCTTGCAAATAGAGCAAGCCGAGAGTACTACGCTCTTCTCTCTTTATCTCGCGTTGTTCGGAATAACAGAGCTCCGCCGCGACACAATTTATGCTTCAGTGACGCGCGCGCGCGCCTAGCAATAGCACTGTGGCAATAGCATTGTCGTTTCTGCATTTACGCCCGAATGCCTCGCTTCTTTTTTCCCGCCGCGCCGGTTAAATGTTTTATCGAAGGTGAAGTCCCGCGCGTCGAAGAGAGCTTTGCGATGCGAGAGGGTGCGCGAGCGCGGCCAGCGCTTCGGGTTTATAGCGATTTATTTGCGCGTTTAATGATACGTGCCGCACCACCATTAATTAACTGGGAGACGACGATTTACTCCACGCGCGCGCGCGCGCCTGCCTCGTCGAAATAGGTCACGTTTATCGGCTCGTAATTATGCCAGCTTTTAATTAATTGCCCGCGGCCAAACCGTCGCACAAGCCTGCAACGATAAACTTTTAAGAATATTCCACGCGACTGATATTTCCCTATTCGAGTGGCCATTGGTTAACACGCTTGTCCTACTGCCGCGCTTAATTCCCGTGTTATTAAACTTCACTGAATTTTCAATAATGAAACTCGTTTTAATAATAAATCGATCAAGTATCGAATGTATTAGAGGGGAAATGCGCGAAATTCACTTGGATTTCACTGTGTCAACGGAATTTCTCGCGGCTGTCTTACGATTTTCACTAGCAACGATTTTCGATATGTTTTAAGAATAAAATAATACGAAAGTACGATCGAACGTATATCAAATTCACAGAGAACAGAACAGATTCACTCGTATCAATTCACTTCGTTCTTAAATAACACAATTTTTAAAAGACGTTGTATATCGAAAATGGAAACACTCGAATTGACACAAGTCACAAGAAACACTGTTGACACAACGAAGTCCAATCGACAACTGAAGCACTCGTGAAGAATCTGGAAAGGAAGGTTAAAAGGTTTGGGTCGCAGGTAGAAGCGGCCGAAGCGTCGACCGGCAATGTGTCGAGCGGCCCAAAAAAAGGGCTTACCAACGTCCTTGGAGCCGCCCCATGTTCCCAGCTGTGCCTGCCGCGCCAATCGGGATAATGCGTCCACGTAAACACGGGAGGCTGCCGCCGCTCCTGGAAACATCAACAGAATTAATGACTTCATTAAATTCGGCAGAGCGCACTATCGCTCTCTCTCTCGAGGAATCACGATACATTTCCGAGTGAAATGCGTGCGAGAGAGAGATGTCATGCTTAATGGCGGAGAGGAATGCTATTGGTGGAGGAGTCAGGCAATTCATCAAATGACTATGGTGCCCCATAAAAGCCGCCGCTCGCTTCCCACTCACGCGCCGTTTGCACAAGTGGTAATAAAAGCACGCTAAGATCACCGCGCCGCTTATCAATAAAGAACAATCATTTCGGAGGAGAAGCCGCGTCGTTAAAAGCTATGGCCCAGAAAAATTGGGTGCAACCCCTGCCTCGCCACGAGGGGGCCGTGCTCGCCGAATGGCCGCACACCATGGATCGATGGAAATTGGTGGTCTCCGGCGCATTTCCCTCATCCAAGGATCCCTCTCGTAAATGGGGACACGAGTGACCGTTCTCTGGATAGGGAAACAAATGGCTGCGCCACAAGAACAGACTCGTTATTAGTACAACATGAAAGAGAAGCTCGCACTCTCCATTTTACTACTTCCCAAAGAAACTGTCAACGCCTATAGATAAGACTATGATTTATGAGAGGAGGCTTTGGATCCTTATCGATCAGCATTCAGCTGAATGACGAACGAGATAGCAAACTGACAGGAAGATGGGAAAGCAAAAGGTCGATTGCACCTCCGTGAAATATCGTCTATGAAATCGTATCATGTAATAGCAGGAGTATTCAATAAATAAAATCCTCACCATAAAAACTAGTAGAATCTTTCTGACACTGAATAGTTTAATAAATAAATTCCTAGGAGATAGGAAGGATTCGAGGTTCATTTAAGCCATGTTCCACTTGTTCCTGTGGGAGGGATCGGCGTCTTTTTTATTCGGGGCTTAGAAGGAAATGGTGCGAGCTCCGTGAGAAAAGATTTTCCGATCAGCCACTCGAACGTGGATCCCTCTCTCTCTCTCTCGAGAGAGAGATCCAAGTATATTCAGTTCTCGGACAGGGGGACCGGCTCTCGAGTGGACACTCCGGATTTAACTGAGCCGATGTAAACATTGTAGGGGCCAGCGAATGCCGAATTAGACACGCTTCATTTCATGACTGCGGATAACACGAATCGTCTCCATCAGGAATTCCTGGGAATAGCTGGTGCGCGCGCCCGCGCGTTTCTGCCCTGCCAATGTCTGACCGGGACATTCTCGTTCCACTTGGTAGAGCGGCACTCTTCCCTTCATTACTAGCCGACTGCTAGCGAAGCGTATGGCAACCGCCGCGCCGCCCTTCTCAAATTTCTCTCCCATATAATCCAGCATGCACTTCTCCGCACTCGTACTCATTTTTTCGGCCCTTCTATCCCCAGCGAGAAGTGCCGTAAAAACTTGGCTCGTTCCTGCGGAATTAATTATTCGAGCACGCAGCCACCGCCGCCACCGCCGGATACGAATTCATTGGCAAGTTTGGCCCATAAAAGCGGCCAAGTTTCGCGAGCACGTCGCCGCCCATGAATGGATTCAAAAACCTTAGTGGAAGAGACTCTGTCTTGGTATTAGTGGCGAGATAAAATAGGCATTGGTATGTACACCGAGAGCGAGCTGACCACTTTCGGCCAACTTACCAACAAAGTTCTTGGCGGAGCGAGGCTCACCGCCGCCGCCACCACTACTCCCAGCAAAATTGCTCTTTTTCCCCTTCTATTTTTATTGATAGGAAATTTGGCTCCGAGCGTTCCTCGAGCGGCTCTGAGCCTCGAGATTGTCTGGCGTCCTCGTTTAAGGGCCAACCACTCACGCCCACGTCCATCTCCTTTATTTGGTATTCGTGATGTTCCTCAAGCCGGGCGCGAGAAGGACTTTCCGCTGGAGCAGCCTAGGATAAAGGAAAAAGGTGGGAAGGGTGATCCGAGCAGCCATTACGTCCCTCTCACCAACGAGAGGATCGTCCAGGCGCTCTCTCTCTCTCTCTCTTTCCTACCACGTCGATCGCACCGAGACAAAAGCTCGGCATTAGGAGCGCGCGCTCCCACCGAATACCAATGTGTTAAGGAAGCGGAAAGCTCGGGTGTTAAGTCCTAGTATTCCCCATCGCGCGCCTCTCCCCTCGGCCCCTCGAACACTAACGACTTTAATCCTTATGTGTCTCCTTTACGTCAAAGTTCGCCTTCATTCACTATTCATTTCAACTAGCTCATTAAACTCAATTGCACAGAGAATTATCAAGCAAAAAGAAATTAATGTCTGTCTTGTTTCTATTCCAAGTTTCCTCCAACTACCGCTTTCCTGCAATTTCATTGACACCGAATTACAGAACACAAGAGGATTAAAGCGTTAATTGTTATTGCCGCTGGTTGCTAACAATTAGACTGGAGTCCCATTACTAAAGATCCAATTGCGCCCTTTTAAGTATGTAATAAAAGGAACGGCGTGTCCAGTCTCGTTGGGCGTGAATTTAATTCCACTGCTCTCCAAGAAACGGCGTCTTATACAGTTCGCGGCGGCGACAGCCTTCAACACGACCAATAATTAAAAGGAGGATCGGCCGACAGGAAGCGGATTTTCAAGCCGAATATTTGCCTGAAAAAACGGCTGGAGCGTAGCGCGTAGCTCGTAAGAGGAGGAAGTGAGCGAGTGGAGAAGGCGCCAGACGGAATCGCGATCCGGAAATAAGGCAGAAGAGGCGCGCGCAATCAAGCGAACACCGTCGTGGAATTTTAAAGAGGGGTGGTTGGGTTGGCTGCTCGTCGTTCCTCGCATGCTGATATATAACCATATACATATACAAGGGCTGAAGCAGAGGGTGGATGTACAGGGTGATTCACTTGCCTTCGAATCACAACTCTCCTACACCAGTTTTACTAGATATCTATTTAATTATACTATATATTCTCTAGTTAACAATAGACTGTATTAAATCATGTAGTCTGTTGGAGCGAATATTTTACCGAGTTTTAGCATCGACTTCCTTTGATTGACTAGCAACGTAAGGAGAAAATGTTGCATTGTATTATATTTATAGAGAGATATTATATATAACTGGCTTCTGCAGGGTGAAATTTCATGTGCAATAAGTGCACGAAATGCTGACAAATATTGAGCAACATTTGAGTGTGATTTAAATGTCTAGGTTATTTATAATGATTTTATATGGAACAGTATATGCTCGACAGTGATGATTCAAAGGCAACTGACTCACTCTGTACAGGGTGATTCACTCCCCTTCGAATCACAACACTCCTACACCACTTTTACTAGACATCTATTTCATTATACTATATATTCTCTAGTTAACAATAGACTCTATTAAATTCTGTATTTTTCCAAGTTTTAGCATCGACTTCCTTTGATTGACTAGCAACGTAAGGAGAAAATATTGCATTATATTATATTTACAGTGGAATATTATATATAACTGGCTTCTTCACGGTGAAATCTCATGTAAAAGTTAACATAACCCATAAAATGCAGACAAATGCTGAGAAACATTTGAGTATAATTGCAATTTCTAAGTTATTTATACTGATTTTCTATGCAACAGTGTGTGTTCGATATTGGTGATTGAAAGGCAAGTGAATCACCCTGTACACACATACACGTGTCCCAGAGGCGCACAGAACTTTTCGAATATGGCGGAGGGGGGAGAGCATTTTCGCCGTATTAGCAACCCCAACGGCGATCCTCGTATCCCTTGCAACAAAGCTCTCGTCTCTCTTTCACTGCCACCGCGTGATTTCTACTCTCACACCGTCGCGGCGCGGGGCTTTCCCACCCTTTTTCCCTCGTCTTTCTCGTCTCTCCCTTATACAGCGTCATCGGCTTCTCTCTCTCTCTCAGTCTTTACAGTTCTCAAGCTGGAAGCTCGAATCGTCGCACGCGATCCCTTCTGCTCTGCCTCCTCCGACTTCTCCCTTGGCTTCCGAGCCAGCAGCAGCGCACGACCACCACGCGTCTGATTTCCTTTCACGGATTTCCTTGCGACGACGCGCGCGGCGCGCCGGAGGAAAAAAGGGCTGCTGGTGTGCGGTGCGGTGCGGTGCGGTGCGCTGGTCGAATAACGCCGGCTTGCCGAGCGTAAACCATATTGATCGCGCCTATCTGACAGAGCAATCGCGAGAGCATGCCGTAATTCTGCTTTGCCAGTAATGCCATCGAATCCCTGAGAATTTCCGAGGGATCCACAGAGATGCTGGTTAATCTCTGATTCGTCCCTCTGGAAACTCCCGAGATATGTTATTTCAATTTCGGAGCTTTTTTCGGGGGCAGATTTGATGTTTGAGAGAACCGGGTTGATATAGAAATATCGAATTTTATAATGTAATTGAAGAGTTCGGGGAATATTTAAGAAACGGAATGAAAAATAACTAAGAAATGGATTATCCTCTTTTGATGATTGTAAAAGACAAATTATTAACCCTTTAACTGCTGCCATCGATTGATTTTAACCCTGATATTTTATAATAATAAAGATTCTTCTTTACAGTACAATGTTTGTCAAATTAACTATAAAACAATTTCGAATCTAAAGGTATTGCGCGTGAAGAGAGCGAAATAAGAAATTAATTGAGCAATTAAAGGGCTAATGTCCAACGCGAAGTTATGATTTACGAATCCATATAGGAAGATTGATAGTTACGAAGGAGAATCACAGTCGGGAAATAAAAATCAGTCACGAGAAAGAGATATATCTGCCAGTTTTCGGACGACTTTGGGGAAATTGTTGACGATGGGAAAGAAAAAGCGGGAGCATTTTCTTGCTGGTGGAAGATAAACGTCTGACAAGCTGTTTCGAAAGAGTTTTGCGGGCGATAACGGGTTCGGCCAGCAGCAGCAGCAGCAATTCTCCGCGCTCGGCATTAAAAAGTCGAGGCAGCGACATGTCTTGGTGCTCTCTTGCGCGACTATCCTCCTATTCTTCTCCTCCATCAGTCACCTGTTTCGTTTCACCTGTCACGTTTCTTGAGCGTGCACTGCTTGCGCGCCCGTTCATCAATCACAGTCTTGTCCTTGAACATGTAATTCCACCTAACAAGACGAGGTTTGAATCAAGGAATCAACGCGCTCTTCTGTCTACCGTGAGGCAACTATTACCTCCGATTCTCGTCCGGCAGGATGCGAAAAGCCATGGGAAATACTTGATTGGATAAACGAAATTGCACACCGAATGTTAGAGATATAGTTATTACTTTGATTCGCGATGTCTGATAGATTAGAAATAACTTCTTAGGAGATGCATTAGAAATTCTGATGCACAAAAACTAGAAATAGCAAATAAATTCAAGAAAGATTGTTATAAACGAAAGTACACTTGACACTATTTGAATAATTAAAACCGACGTGAGTGCAAGTCAAGCTAGTCGACAGGAATGGGTAGGGAAGAAATTGCGCGCGATTCTCACTTTTGAAATTGGCGCTCGTCCGCGGTTTCCAGCCACGCATATTAGCGACTAATTGAAAATGAAGGCTGGTCGCGCTAAAATCTCGGGCATCCGCGCCGTTTCCTCGCGGCTGATCGAAACTCGATTGGACGTGTGCAAACACGCTTGCCGTCATCCCACGGTTCCCGAATCCGCGCACGTATCCCACCAGTGCTCCGCCGCTGATAAAAATCGATTAAATCGCTCACGTACGAAAATATTTAACCTGCCGCGCTGATACAATCATTCCCTGATACCCCTGACAAATTTCCTCCTATTGAATTCGGCGGGCACGAGGGCGGCTCGAGCGGATTGTAACCGGATATCCTGAATTCCATATCCCTTTGAAATCACATTCTTTTCACTTCCACTCCCACTTTATCCCGCCGGACTCGCCCACATATTTTCCCCAAGACCCACCTCCTCTTTTTCCTACTTTGCCTTGGAAAAAGTAAGTGGAGAGTCGCCTTATCGCGTTTACACAGTTCTCCCAAGCCGGCCTCGAGAATCTCTATAATTGCTCGGCGGAATCAATGTATTCGCAGCGAGTGCGTGTCTCTCCACGCGACGATCATTCATTCAACCGATGGAGAATCATCATCGCGACGAGACATGAAACGATCAATGAAAGTGTAAGTGAGAGTTAAGCAGCGCAATGAGCGGCGACGATAAGCGTCCAAGAGCTTATAGGATTCTCTCTCGCTCCTTTTCTATGGTGCGAAGAAGAGCGGGTGCAGCAATCGAAGTCCTTCTCATAGGGATGTCGCGTTAAATTGTGTGTTCCATGGCAGGCTAATTAAGCGTAGTCCCATAGCGGATAATGGCCTGGTTCCACCGCCAGGCGAATTACCTCGAATTCTCGATGGCTTAACAAGCTCTCTCTACCCTATCGCAACCCAACCCCCATCGGCGGCCTGTCGCGCGCGCGACTTTACCCTCCTCTCATCCACCAACACCATCGCCGAGACGCTTGTAACGAGATGCAGACATGAAAAACGCCAGAGATCCCCTCAGAGAGAAAAAGAGAGTGAGAGTGTGCGCGTCGAGTCTTCCTCTCTCTCGCTCCTCTCTCTGAAAGGATGTCACTGAATCGGATTCGCTGTCAGCTAATTCATTTCAGGAGCGGGACACGACGGGGAACAAGTCAATTAGCACCACTCGGTTTCGTTTCGTTTCGTTTCGCCGCCGCAGCCGCTGCCAGAGCGAGCATTTCCCCATGCTTTTCACCGAGTGATTAAAAGCGACTGCCAGTCCCGACTTATTCAATACAATTTTATTTCTCTCTTATGTTTTCCCTCTAAGATTCAAATAAAATCTGGTAGGCTTTCGAATGGAACTTGCGAAGAATTTAAGGTGTCGAGGAGACCTCGTTAAAAGTTCATCTCCTCCTTGGCAATTGGCTGTCTTCAAAAGACAGGAGATATTTGGAGGAGAAAGAGAGAAGGATAAAGTGCGGGAGAAAGTACAAAGAGATGAAATTAAGTTTCCCAAAAAGCGGAAATAATACTTCTTTCGTTGGAGCACGTTTCCTTAAGGAGAGCAGGAGGAGGAATATGTGCTTCTCGCCGGAGAGAAGATGGAGAAAGAGGAAGTGAGTTAAACGGAGATTTAGGGCTTCCAAAGCCCACGAGGATGAAAGAGTTCCGCAGCCATAAACTAGCCTGGGAAACAGCTTCTCCGCAACGAATGCGAGGGAAAGAGAGAGATCAAGCTTCAACTGTTGAACGCTCGGCTCTCGAAACAACAGGCTGAGAAGAAACGGAAGGTCGCCGGAGAGACGAGAAACAACAGTGATGCTGCTCTGCGGTGGGACACGCTGGATATTTTTAAAATTTAATTCCTCCCACCTCGAAAGCGAGCAGACACCGCCGGCCGCGCCGAGTGCTTTCCACGCAACTTGTTCCAAGGAATAAAACCGCCGTCGTCCTCCGGGAGACGCCCGCCGCCGTCGCCGCCGCGACGTCTAACTCGCAAGCTCCGTGCGAGCTTCCTTTCACCGTCGCCAACACCAAGGCGAAACTAAACGATTCTCCCTCGCTCAAAGTCCTATTATAAATTAGCCTCCTTTCATTCTACTTTTAGATGCTAATAATATATAGTTTATTTTATAATGTATAAAAAGAGAAATAGTAAGGCGAATTCATTTGGATGATACTTCTATCATTGCAAATATTGATTACTAATTTGGAATGCTCGAAGTCTAAAATTTCCAATGAAAAAAGTCTAGTTATATATGAATAGAAGGGAATTATTATTAGGCGTATAAAATATTCTCCCAATTACTGTTTTTAATAAACCAATAAAATACTCGTCGACAGTGGCAGCATCGCGTGTCCTTAAACCCATAGGATCGTCACGATCCCTTTTACCACCTCTCATAAACGATGATTAGTGCTGTCTCGTGCGTTCAAATGAGCAAAATGAACATCCTGTGCATAAAGTGGGCTGGGATAGTACGCGCGCGCGCGCGCTTTTTGCCGCGGTAGATGCGCGTCCTGAAAATCGTAGTGACGGGATCGGCGAGGTGTGCGAGTGGAAATACGTGAGTCGTTCAAGAGTGCCATAATTTACGGCCCGCTCGTTTCCTCGTCGACGGGTGCACGTTGCGCGCGCGCGCGCGCGTCTATGAGAGTACGAATGAAGCATATATTCAGAGGGGCTCGACGACTTCCTCTTTTCCCCCGTCGCGGCTGCTGCTTTTCCACGCGGACAGGAAACTTAACGTTTAGCAGTGCGAAAAGCCTCGACGATGTGGATGAAACCGAGCGCCGGAAAGGGTTGCATCGAGAGAAAGAGATCGCGGATGCTGCTCGAGAGAAAGCGAGAGAGAAGAATCGAAAAGAAAGGGAAAGCCGAGGGAGAAAGGGTGCAAGAGACTCGGCTGGAAAACAGGACTGGAAAATGCAAGGTGGTCAACGCTGCCGCTGTCTGTCTTCCTCGTGTACCTCCATTTCCTTTGACTAGCGCGTGTGTGTTAACTTCGACAAACGCGTGCGCTCTTTGTCGGCGACGACGAAATTAGTCGGGAATAAGAGCGTCGGCCTTCGTTTCTTGCGCCACTCTACCACTGTCTCGAGCAGACTGCTCAGATATATTGGACTTGCAGTATGCCCGACCATGTGGCACATAAGTAGATGAGAACAATTCGTAAAGGACGCGCGAGCCTCGTGAAATAAATGATACGTGAATTTATGATTCTTCTACAAAACTAACTCTAAGAATTTCGCGAAATCTTTATACTAAATGGAAAGAAAAGATTCCCCACCAAATTGCCTTGAAAAGTTTGCGAAAAAATAAATGTTGAGCTAGGGCTCTGAAATTTATATCACATCTTCCTTGATGCAAGGGGAGAATGCCCACCACATTTCAGCCCCGGAAAATATCGGGAAGTCCAAAAATATGGGAAAAACCAGCGAAAATTCCGAAAAAATCGAACTTTAAAGGCAGTTTTTTTAGTCTTTTCGATAGAAATCCGGACTTTTTTCGACGGATTTCTTGTTTTCTATCCGTTTTCATTCATAAACAATCGATTTCTGAAGAAAAAACCCGAGTTCGGGGACCTTCGAAAAATCGTGAAAAAATCTGAAGGGGTACCCCTTAAGAAAAATTTGCCGAGAAACCAATTTTGAGCTAGGGCTCTGAAATTTTTATGGTACCTTCCTTGGTCCAAAGAAACATTACCCACCAAATTTCACCCCCGGGAAAGGTCGGGAAGCCCACCAAAAAAAATAAAAACCGTTAAAAATGAGCAAAAATGGACTTTTCTGGACGGTTTTTCGACCCGTTTTCGTTGCAAATTCGGACTTTTTGTCACGGATTCTTTGTTCTCTATCCACCCTGATACGAAAACAATCAAAATATCCCGGGTTCGGCCGATTTTGAGAAACTTGAAAAAATTGACCATTCTCGAGGCTCGAAAATAGGTGAAAACCTAAACTTTGAGCTAGGGCTTTGAAATTTATATCACTTCTTCCTTGACGCAAGAAAACATTCCCCACAAAATTTCAGCCCCGAAAAATGTCAGGAAGTATGAAAAATATGGCAAAAACCCGTCTAAATAATTCGAAGTTAATCATTCAAAGGCTTTAAATGTAAATGAAGTACTATTGTTCAGTTCCACTCTTCTATATTATTACTAAAAAAAATAAGACTGCTCTATAAAACTAGTTCCCTTGTTCCCATTTACCCAGTGGCTCTATTTCTCCCGGTTGCCGAAAACAGCGATGATAAAACAAAACTCAAGCGAGAGCTCTCGAGGCGAGATGTGTACTAGATAGAGCAACTGACGGGGGCGTAGGAGGAGCAGGCAGAGTTCCCTCGGAACAATTAGAGCTCGAGTTCTAAGTAGTAGAAAGGACGTGAAGCACTCTAGCCAATCAGTTTCTCCAGTTAACATCGACTGCGGTGGCTAACTCGAGTAACGAAAGCGCCGGCCGGCGCAAAATGCGATCGAGTGAAATTGCTCCAAGGACAGCAATACGTCCTTGTGGTATAACAAGATAGGTCGGGCATTCGAAATTCCAAAGTAACAGGTCATACAAAGACGTAGAAATCCTCGTTCCCATTCCAGCTTGGCGGCAAACAAGAGTGCGCGGCAACGTTTCTCCGCGGATCGTTTCGCGTCCCTGCAATTAGAATCGATTAATCCGGCGCACCTAGTTGGCTGAGGAACGCCGTGCTTTTGTTGGGCCGAGCGGCGCGTGTTGCGCGGCCCCGCACACTCTCTGCAAATGAGCAAGTAGCTAAGCGTCGAAGCAAATGGACAGGGAAACATTGGCGAAATTCGTGGCTGCATAAGCAAGATTCTCTCTGTTTCAATTAACCCCTCGACTAGTGGCCCGCCGCGCGCGCGCGCGCGCGCGCACTTCTCTGTTTGCTGATGTGGCACTTATGATTTCGGGCGACGAGTGCTTCCGCCTGCCTGTTAATGTGCGCTTCCCCAGCAGCCACGCGCATCGTTTATGTAAGGTTTTAGCGTCTGTTTACTCTCCGCGATTCGCATGCTGCTTCCACTGTTATCGAAAGCTTGAATCAGGAATAGTTGAACAATACTAGAAACAAGCTAACATTATATTAACAAGTATATCATTCTCAGCTCGACACATTTCAACAACAGTTAGGGAATTTAATTACGTGAGATTTAATTCAGAAGGAAAAATCGTCTTAGAGTTCTCTCTTTGAAAGGAGGGAAACTTAGTCAAAAGAAGGAGGACGTTAGAAGAAGGGCTGGGAAAAAGCAGCGTGAAATTTAAACCACAAATTCACCGCAGACGCCGACCAAGAGTGGACTTATAATTTTTACACTCCACGCCAGTTTTAATCCCCAAAGTTTTCCGCTAGGAATTCCCGGGCGCACTGCTGCTAGTTTCGCGTTCTCTCTAAAATAAGAAACTAAATACTTTGGAGGGGTAAGCGAGCATGCGAGGAGAAAGGATATGGAAAGGAGAAGGCGAGCGCCAAGGAAAAACACAAGTAACAAAGCCAGTGCTGCCATTGCAGGCAGCAGCTCTCTTTCTCTCTCTCTTTCTCTCTCTCTCGGCTCCAGCGGGATATTCTGCCTTTTCCCCGAAAGCGCCAGAGAAAGCCCTGGTATTAACCTGGACAACAATAAACGTTAAAGTTTGCCGCAGCAGCGGTTACATGCTTTTCCCGGACATACAGCTGTCCCAAATAATTCGAGCTAAACCCTGCTAATACCCACGCGTCCCACACACAAACCAGGTGTTGCCCTCATTATGCTTCTCTCCTGTCATTCAATTTATTTTCGTCATTTCATTAAGTCTCTCTCACTTCCCCCAAATTAAAGGGGAACTGAAAAAGATTTAATCTAGAATTCTCGTATGGAATAATTTCAAAGAATCTTTTAAAGAAAACGCGCGTGTCTCGGGAAAAACTAAATTATGCGCGAGGCTGTTGATTTCTGCTTCTCGGATAACTGACTAAAATGATACATTACGCATTTGAACAAACTACTGCAAACTTGAGAAATATAATAAAATCTTTCTCTTTTAAATTCGACACTTTTCACGAACATTCTCGGAAGTTAATTTTGCCAAAGTTTAATCCAGAAGTAATAAACTGAATCAAGAATTGGACGAGGGGTCCGAAATCAGCAGAAATCAAGAAAGCCACGTCTCTCTGGGTTCTCGTTGCGAGGGTGATAGTAGCGGAGGCTGCGCGCCGGGGAAATCTGGTAGCATCTGGTTTCGAATATTACACTGGGGATCACAAGGACACGCACGCCAGGAGCGGCGAGCGCGCGTCCTAAAAAAGGAGGAGGAAATAGATGGAAGGAGAAGAGAGGAGAGAGCGTAGCGTAATGGAATGCGGACAAGAATCCTCTCTGCGCGCTCTCTCGACAGTGGAGAGGAAGCGATGCTGCTGCTGCGAAACGGTCCGCAGCCGGGTGGAAATGCTGAGCAACCCCGAAATTTCCCATCTCCTTGTTTGCGGCGGGCATTGCGGCTTCGGTACGCGCGCTCCAGCGGAGAGTGCGAGTGCGACAAGGAAGCTGACCGACCCCCGCCGACTTGCGTCCACCAGGCAAAAGCACTAGGAATTGGAAGCAGGCCGAATTCAAGCTATTCGCCGACATCTACTTGTCCTCTCGATCGTCCATGAGAAAACGGCGCTTGTGTGTATGCGCGCGCGCGCGACATTGTCTTCGAGATGTCTCGCTGTTGTTCCCTGCGAGCATCCGCCCCTTCTTACTCATCCTTCTTCTTCCCCATGGTCAACTAAACTATCGGCAAAGCTTGTTACCATGAAAATCGAGGCGCGTCGCTGACCCCCAACACCCAATCGCCTCTCCCAACCACTCAGAATTACTGATATTGAGATTGAGTTTCTCGGAATCCGCGCAAGGAATCCGTCACATTACGCAGGACACTGGAATATTTTGTCGGACATATCCCCTCATCGATATCGGCCTTCCCCCTTGTTTGCGCGGCTCGAATTCCTCCACTAAGATATTCCAATTCCTCGAATCCTACTGATTCTCGTCTAACATTTGCCGATATTCCTAGTAATTAGAAGATAACCTTCACTCCTGCGAGTTCCGAAAGCATAGCATTCTCCTTCTCGATAATTGATGGTGTAATTCAATTTGTGATGAATATTCCACGTGTGCAAATTTATTTAATATTGTAGTCTTCTAAAAAATCGATTTCCACGAATATTTTTTATGCGAATCACGAGAAACTTTGTATGAAAGACTCGATAGCTTGCAAATTCAATAAAAGAGTATTAAATTTCTGTACTTTGCTTTCGGAACGTGGCAAGAGAAAGTGTAACGCATTCCTGTTCCCGACAATGGACCATGTAATGAAATGTATGTTCACTACTTCGCGCGTTACAGTTTTCCGAAAATAAATTTGCCTGAATATTTGTAACACGAGCGACAATAAAATTCCTATGAAAGAGTTGACAAATGGCGAGTTCAATAGCAAAGAGCACCGCATTTCTGTATCTTTTTCCGCGAGCTTGGCAAAAGAATAATTCGAGCAACAGTTCGCAAGAAATGTGTTCACTACTTCGCGCGTTACAGTTTTCCGAAAATAAATTTGCCTGAACATTTGTAACGCGAGCGACGATAAAATTCCTATGAAAGAGTTGACAAATGGCGAGTTCAATAGCAAAGAGCATCGCATTTCTGTATCTTTTTCCGCGAGCGCGGCAAAAGAATAATTTGAGGAACAGTTCGAAAGAAGTATAAGACGAATTTTGTCGCATAGCTTCGATACATATATCCGGTGCAGCAGCAGCCGCAATATCCTCTCTCTTCTCGACTGCGCTATTCTCCGTCGTTCACGCCAATTTGTCAATGCCATAAAACGCGCCCGTTCTACCAGAGCACCGAGCAATTCGACACGACATATTTATAAGCGTGTGCTGCCTCTTATCTCCCAGACACCCACTATTTTTCTTGATTAGCCTTCCTTCTTCCCATCGTTTCCGCGGCCCTTTTTCCCCTCCCTTTTCTCTCGCCAACGATACACGGATTTTCGGCCGGTCATCGAACCCGTTCGAGTTGGGGGACAACGATCTCTCTCTCTTCAATGGTACCGTTTTCTCCAAGCGCCTTTACCGTTCTTCCTATTAATATTTAACCCTTTTAGTGCCGAACGACATTCGTAACATTTGTGAAAAGTGTTGTCCATCTCAAAATAAATGTATAAAACGTTATAACTGGTTCAATTTCATTGCGACATAATTGAAAAAATTGTTCATGGATTTAAATATTGCTTGTAAAAGTGAAATTAATTTTTATCTGTCTCATAATGTTTTATACTTGTAATATTCTTGGCATAGCTGCGATATTTGTAGACGCCACTAAAAGGGTTAAAGTACAAATGTATGTAATTTATATGCGATCGTACATTTCTCTACTGTAAAAGATTCGCTCTGAATAATGAGTGATCCGACATTTTCCGAGGCCGGTTGGACGGCAATTTATGGCGAGAAAACACGACTGGTAAATAAAACCGTACAAGTTGAAAGCTACTTTAAGTTGCAAGTCGTTCCCGTTCCACTCGCTTTCGTTGCAACGTAATAAATTGCAAACACAGAACACGCGACAAAGGAAATAGTTTGGAGCATCTCATTAGATTAATGAATGTACTTTGCGCCGAAGTCAGACTTTGCCGGGACGTTGGCATGACATTAATAAAACTGCCGGTTGTTCCCATTTAGAGGAAATCCCAATGTACAGCGGCGCGCAAGAAAGTTCCTACATCATTCCTGCCAGAGTGTATAGCGGCGACTTCAAAATTGCCGGAAAGCTTTGTTCGCAAAGGTTCGCGGGTAGCTCTCTCTCTCTCTCTCTCGCTCTCTCTTTCTCGCGTGCGCGCACAAACTAAATTTCCAGTAGAGCCGTTTGCCGACGGGCGAGCGCGAGTTTTGAATACAAATCTTCCTTATTTGATAATGAAGAAAGTAGACGACGCGCATGTGAACGTAAAATTATGCCGCGCAAGTTTCATTTGTAATTTAAATCGCGGTAAATCAGACGAGCGCGACTCTTGTAAATAAGACACGCGTTCGAGCAATGCAAACTTTCGAAAGGAAAGCATTTATCTCTAATGAAATTTCAAGCGTTCATTCACCGTGGCTTTATTTCACCATCTCGACTCAATTTATAGATTCCCTCGAATTTTATCGATTATAGTCGATTCCCGATGTCCCCACTAATATAAACCGTAACGTTTCACTGTCTTTATGTTCGCGATAAACTCTTAAACGACTCGATCGATTTTAACACGACTTTTCCCCGCGTTGTAACCAAGATATCAAATATCCCATTATTTATCACATACACTAACTGTTCTCCGAAAGTAATTTCAAAGCTTTAAAGAATATTTGCAATAATCTATCACGATTTAAATGAAATTATTCACTGCCACGCGAAATGTCACACGAACTGAACGAAAGTGAAGGAAAACCGATACACTGATGTCAGAATGAATGAGAGAAGAGTTAGTTCGAGCACCAATTTTCACCGAAGAATTCACGCGTTATCACCAAGACGACTTCAAAGTAACTGACGCGCTCGTCCTCACAATTTTCCGAGCGGAAAGCATTTTGCGCCATCCCCACTCTACTTCCGCCAACTCCCAACTTCGCCCCTCCAAGATAACGAACAATACAGCATTGTACTCTTCGTTTCAGGTATCTTCGACTCGCCAAATATTACCTGACTTTAATGACGGTCGGGTCAAAGTAACCGGCACAAGACCACGTGCTCGAACCCTTCACGCATCGCCGCACACGGCCATAAAACTATTATCCTACGAAATGAGACTTTGAGTCAGTTAAGAATTTAACTAAAATACATTGTCGTTAATAAAAATTGAAGACGAAACACTGTATTTTTATTCGAGTGTCATAAGAATAATATAAGACTACTATATTTTTCTCAGACATAAGAATAAGGGAAACTTCGGGAAATTGTTCGAGAAGCGCGTTTCAATAAGGAAATCTTATTGCTTAAGGGACATTTATGAATACAGGCTGTATTGGCTGCGTGTATCGCGCACGCCGAGGGGAAACAAAGCGATCGATCGGCAATAACTTTTTACTCCGTTATTAAAGCGCCGGCGGGGACATAAATCACCAAGGCGATCGAGGATTGAGTAAGTTAGGACGGCCTGTCGAAGGACCCATCAGAGAATCCATTTTTCAGGATTTAATAGAGGGTCCGTAGCCAATCGTAGCCCCCCCGCCGCTCGAGAGACGGGCGGTAACAGCTGCCAATTTCTTGCGAGCACAGCCGCGCCACGCGACGATACCCAATCGTAAAATTCGACTGCGAGACGCGCCGCGGCGTCCGTTTCAATCGTACGAATTCGGAAATTCGAAGAAACAGCAGCGCTCGAGTGCTGGCGCACGTAGCTCCGGTAAATGCGATTCCTAGAAGCGAGGCGGGGACTCTCGAGATTTCGCGGAATGCCTGTCGCCAGCACTGAAATAACTGCTGCGTCACTCACACTTTTCCTATTTGTTTATGAAACGCGACGATTTTACTCGCTGGAAAATGTATAATATTGTTAAATAATTCTATAGTTTATTTATGTCATTGGTGCTATGGAATAATTTAGTTCTAAGATAAGAAAGGAATAATATTTGTTTAAATACGTTGTCTGTCCTACTCAGGCTGATTCTCCTTTTATTTATGTCTGTACTACGATAAAACGAAAAATATTCACTGTCCAATAAACTAGAAATCTAAAAATATTGAAGTGTAATTAAACAGAACTCTGCACAGTTTAAAACCATGGTTGCCACGAAAAGCCAATGTCATTTATATTATTACTACGATAAAACGTATCGATTCAAAAACATAGAATTCTAAACTGTTCCATAAACTAGAAATCTAGAAATCTAGAAATAAAACTGAAAAGGAAATCTGCTGAGTTCGAAAGGATGCGTTCGCGAGGGAAAAAAGCGTGGAATTTTCAGTGTGAGGGAAAGTTTGCGCGGCAATAAAAGTCCACAGGTCGTATCGGGTATCAATAGGGGGTGGTAAACGGATAAAGGAGCGGCGAGCTATCAGCGTGTATCTGAAGGCTGCGAATCCGAGGTGTCGGCTACGAGATGTACAAGCCGACGGTGGAAAATGTCTCGCGGCAGAAAATATATCCTTAACGCAACTCCTCTCGCATACTTTATCTCACTGACGCAGCAGCAGCAGCAGCAGCCAAAATTCCGACGAATGGCTCGCATTTCGCCTCCCGGCATTCTCTTCCGCCTCTTTTACTTTATTCTTTCAATCCAACGTCTATCCGGATTTAACGGGAACGTAAAAAATCACTGGGACCGCGAGCCAGCTGATTCTAGTAAAGTTTCGTGTCAGTGAATCATTGAAATATTAAAGAGCTCTCTACTGACTTTACTATAAACTTTCTTCTTAGACATTTCCACTCGACAATTTTTGTGGCACAATTAGTCGGAGTTCATTGTGTATTATTCATATTTTTCGCGTCTGCAGGAACAAATCGCACACGGCGATTAGCTGTTGTTAGATATTGCTGTTATTATATTAATATGTAGAATGATTTAATAAATGCAGAATAATGATAAAGAAGAACAGAAATGTTTGTCTATGAAATGGTTTGAATTTTGCGAGGAGTAGCAACTGTAGGGAGAGAAATATAAGAGGCTCTACATCAGCGTGCACCCAATACCTTCCCGAATCCTGACTAATGGAAGATTATTTCTCGCGACTTCATGATCCCCCTCGGAACGAAGCACCAGAGCTTTCAACGGGATTCTCTTCTCGGCCGCAAGCGAGAGAAAGCAAGAGGAGTCTCGTTTATCATGGTGTAAGCAGTCGTCACTTCTTGATTAGAAGCTGGGATAACAAACGATCGTTGGCCGCGGCGCCTCCTAAGCAGCTTAATTACTTATCGGACTATTTAGCAGCGGGCGGAGGATCTTCGCCGCTCGTTCAACTAGTGGCCAGCGGCGAAATTTCGCCGGTCGCGCGCGCGTACAGATTAATGCAGATTAATGGAAATCTTCGATGCGGGCGTCGAAACTTTTCCTATTACAGGCTGCGCGCTAACAAGACTTTCTAGCATCGACGACTTGGTGTTTCTTTCTCGCCCGCGGCGCTTTATTGACCACCACCGCCGCCACCACCACTCCGCGGTAAACCCGAGCTTCCCAGCTTTCAGCGAGGCCGGGAACACCTTTTTGATTAGTGCAAATTAATTTAGCCTGCCGCGCTCCCTGCCTGCCTGCGGTGCCCGCTCGTTCTGAATCGCCCGAAGGGGTTGGAACTTTCTCGCGCTCCTACCGCGCGCCCGGCCAACTTGGCATCTGTCAGTCTCAGGCAATTTACCGCTCGCGTCAGTCGCGCGAAAATTTATAAAGCGCGACGGGGTATTGGAGTTTGGTAATTAATAGAGTCACGCGAGGCACGCCCGCTTGTCTTTAGAGATAGAATGTACATAGTTGAAACGACTTGGGTAACTGGGACTTTGAAACAAAGCGCTCGAGATGTGCCAGAGAGAAATATATCGGTCTAATAGAAATTAGAATCGATTTAGAAATCATTTCTGCTGGAATCATTAATAATTACTATATCAACCCTTTTAGTTCCCACCAAAATATCGCGAAAAGCATCAAAATTACTATTTCTTTTACAAGCGATATTGAAATCTACAAACAATTGTTTCAATTGCGTTGCAACGAAATGAAACCATTTATACTGTTATATAAATTTATTTCGAGAGAGAACACTCTTGCGAGTGTTGCGAACAATATGTCGTCGTTCGGCACTAAAAGGGTTAAAAACCACGAAGTATGTGAAAGAGTAGGAATGTAGAGAGTGGGTTGATAACTTCGTAAAGCTTATTGACTTTTGTCGAGAGGCATTAGCAGTACGCGATATATTAGAAGCGCAATACGCTTCGAGTGGTGGTGGCTGATAGGATTTATCGAGAGTCATAGGACATAATATTACTTTATGATCGGACTCACTGTCAGTTCAATCCAATTGGTTTGATCTATCGCGTGATCGAGTGAAGTACGGGGGGACCTGTTGTTCCTCATTCATGGCGGAAATATACCTGTCGGACGTGGGCTCGAAAAGCAATTCGATTGCCAGTAAAATATTGAGCGACGCCAAGCACTTGGCTACATCTCGAAGGGCCTGCGAGGGCTGTTTTATATTTCAGTAAGAGAGCATCTCGTCGCTCGCGAGCCTTCCGACTTTTCGAGGCAATGTATTAAATTATACATATAAGAGCCATCATCATCCTGCATCTGCGCTCATCCCCATTGCCGAATTGGCTCCCGGAAACCCCGTGCGCTCGCCATTCCGGATACTTTGCAATATTTACAGCTTTCGAGAGGAATCGAATCAAAGAGGAATCCTGGAGCGAACAGCGCGGAGATATCCTGTCGGGGGAAAAGCGTTCCTTTCCGGACGAGCAAAAGAGCGATCGTCCTTACGAGAAATAGCCGCGCGTCTCTCCTTGCAAAGTCTAAGTCATCCTTAAATGTAGAAATGCGAGTACTGCTTCCTTCAATGCGGATTCCTCGCAGTCAAAGCGAGGATTCTGTCTTGAACGTGGAAGATCTCCAAGAGTACCTTGTAACAAGCAAACGACGAAACCTTTACTAATGTAAAGACAACATTTCTCTGTCTGTTCTTAATTAACTCGAACCAGTAATCTATTACATATTAAAACATTTATCACTACAAATGACTACAACCTAGTATTTCTTGAAATTCCTTTCGAAATGTCATCCGAGATAAATAAAATAATCAAAGAGAAATAAAAGAATATTTATCAAACTCCGACTGTCTGACAATCAGAGACTAGATCTTATGCAATTAGTTGGATGGTTGGGTGGTGGTTTGGTCGTCGGAGAGAAAGACAAAGTAAACTGTGTTTATGTGAGTTGGCGAGAGTAAGGTTGGAAGGGCGAGGAAGAGGCGCCACTTAATTGACACTCTTCCTCATTATTTCTGTCGGTCGGTTCGTACTCCTGGGGCGGTGGGTGGGCGGGTGGGTGTGTATGCGTCCTGGCGCGTCGTGTCCACGCTTTGTCGTGGCGGCGCTTCGCGCGATTGTCTCCGGTGATTACGGTTTCGGGGGTTGTTTGCATTTAGGAAGCCATCAACGCTTAATCGCATTCCTTCTCGCCTCGGGAGATTGGAGCTTTCAACGACGAGCACCCTCTCATCTCTCTCTCACTCTCTCTCTTTCCTACCAACGCGCAGCCCTTCACGGCAACCCTTTCGTTTCGTAGCTTATCGCATTTACATCCCACCGACATACAAGTTAAACTACTATGTCTGCGCCTCGCACTCGTCACCCCGCAGCGGCATTCCGGGGAAAAAAGTTCTCGAGAGTGCGGCCTATGGAAATCCAACCGATTCCACTCACCCCTCGACCAGTATTTGACTGGCGCGGCTGGAACCTTGGGCGGAGAAAGTTTCGTCGCAAATTCGCATTGGCCGCGAGAGCTTTTAATTAATACCTCTGACAATTAAATGCCTATAAAGCCCGCAGTTTTCTATGTATCGACACAAATAAATTGGAGCAAGGTTTGACTCGAATGAACACTCGCTTGAAACAGGTTTCCCCCCCCCCCCCCCCCCACGTCGCAGTTTTGCCGCTGCTGCTGCCCTCCTATTTCTCCCATTGGATTCGCACTAATTAGTCTACAAATGGCGAGTGATTTCAAATGAAATGAGAACGCCGGGCAAAGCCGGCCGCCAAGTGAAACGGGAGCGCGCAAGTGCGGCTATCACTGCGAATCGCCCGGGAGCATGGATTTGGTAAGGTATTTCTGCAACTGCCATTGGCAGACAGTTCCGAATAAAGAGTTCCCCTCGGCTTCAATTAACGACAGATTCAATTACTGCCTTGTCCGACGGTAACACTTTAATAGCATGACTTATTTACTTGTTTCCCTCGGTTTAGTTGGCAATAACTGGCCACCCGAGTCTATGCGATTCTCGGGATATACGCTATCAATATACATAAATATCATAACGCTATGCTGGCGTACGACTTGTATGTAAATCCACAGTCGTTTCGCAAGCTCGAGTTTTACGGGGCGATTTTATCAGCTGATAAAACGTCCTCTTCGACGGCGCGTTCAATGAATACTGTTATCGCCATGCCCGGGCAAAAATAAAGACGATAAAAACTTGGCCGAACCTTACGAGAGTATGCGCCGCAACCCCATCGCAGACGCGACCCCCCCCTTCTACCACTATTGTTATCGAAATAATACTCTTGCCACCGGGAATCGCCACTGACACTCGAATATAGTGCGCTCGATTTTCATGGAAATTCTGTAAAGCTACTGGCTTTCGTTTATATTTGAAATCGGAATGATTGAGTGCGATTTTCCAAAGAAACTCACACGACTACGAAGAATTATAAAGATAAAATAAATAAAAGAATTCGATTGAGATTGAATTTGATCTACCAATCGAAAGGACCTCCGAAAAATCATAATTCTGCGTGAGATTTTTGCTTATAACTAATCAACTTCCTCGTATTAATAACTAACATTATTAGGCAAACTTGAAAGAAAGGACGAATAAGTACAGCGCTCTTATCCACTTGCGCGAGGTTCCCTCATAATGAATTTAAAACGGAATTAACCGAAGGACCATAAAACTAATCAAGCATCCACCAGCAGGACAGGCTGGCGCGCGCGCGCCCTCACTTAATTGAAATTTATTTCGCGGTGCGTTTTATCCGGAAAGTTGGCTGGCGCGCGCCGAGGCTTTTTCGAGCATGGTCCGCCGGAGGCTGGAAATTCGATAAACCACAATGGCAACACTCGTCAAGGGACCATTTTCGTTGCTACGCGTTCGAACTTAGTTGAGAGTGTAGCTTTGCCCATGGAATAGAATTCCCCAGGATAAAAAGGCTAGCAGAGAACCACAGTGGGGAACAGCATAGAAAAGTTCTCTAGCTCGAGGCCCTGCTGGCCTGAGAATAATTAATGCTAATTAATATTCTCGAGCATCGACATCGTCCAGCCCGGCTGAGAAAGGGAGCATGCGATGGGGAAGACTGTTCAACGACACCATGGGATATTCTTGTCGGGGATAGGGTGATTTTTATCAAGCGACATCGAGAAGAAAGTGCAAGAGGTGATGGTGGTGGTTTAAAGATGCTTGATGGGGTGCGATGAATAAATTTGCTCAGCCATCGATCCGGATAATGTGGCGGAGAAATTAAACCTGCCGCTTGAACGCACCCTTTTCATTCGCTCTTCGACTCCTCTCGCAATTTCGCAATTTCGCAATCTTTCTCTTTCTCTTTGCTCGAGACTTTCCTGGCAATGTCGAACCAATGCAAAACTGTCCGAGCTACAAGACTCGCGATATCGAAGCGGAAAGGATTTGTCGTGCTTGAATTATGGCCGAGCAATAAGGGCGCATGTGTTAAGAGTAATCCTTGGATAAGTAGCGATACTAAATCATCGGATTCTCGCCTTCCCGATACTCTTCCTTCCACTCTCGTCGCACTCTCTGCCGCTTTCCGCACCGGATGCTGCTGTTACACATTTCTCAATGGGCAGCTGCGCACGCCTACTCGAGAGGCTGCTCTCTCCTCTTTAGAGCGCCCGGCAACTGTATTACCTCGCGATAAATCCCAACTACGCGAGAGTACCCTGGCAATGACGTGGAAATATTTCCACGGACGGCCTCTCGCGCTGCGAGGATCGTTAGGGATAATCAGTGAAAATTCCCGGCACGGAAAAGAGTCTGCACTTTGTCCGGCTGCCTCGGGAAGGAAGAGGCGAGAGGATATAATGGCGATGCGAGGGAATGAAATAGAGAAAAACTACCTAGTGGTTCAAGTGTCAGTAGACAAAAGAGAGGGATTATCAGTGTGACGCGTGTCGGAGCGAAGGGGATGAAATTGTAACGCCATTCTTTCCTCATTCCGAATCAATTTGCGGCCCCCTCGACCCTCCCCGTATCAGAGTCCCCGACTATGCTAACACCCCGCGCGCTCGCCGCTCCCGCAATACGCTATGATGGAATCGTATCATGTGATTGCGAAACTTTTCATGCCTTTTTCAATGGAACTTTATGAGAGCCATTCAGAGAATCCAGCCGCCATTATTACCGGGACTCGAATATTCATGCAAATACCGTGTGATTAAGTTGGGAAAAATTTACAATTTCCGCCGGGGGATCATTTCAATCAAGCCTTCATAGACAGATCGCGGAATAAAACAGGGGATATTGGTATTTGCAGAAAGATGCGTTTATTTAACTTTATGAATTGGAGAGGCTGCTGCCGCAGGCAAGTGGGAAATTTGGTTAAGTTGATGCGATTAAAGTTGATACGTATTGCGAAGTGTGGTGATGGTGGTGGAGGAGGATGATTCGCGCGACGAGAAGAGGAGAGTGGCGAGAGGATAGTTCGTTGGTGATGGCGCGACTCGATACATTTTCAAGCCCATCGACTCCTATAGAGAAGTGAAACGCGAAGAGCGAGCCGTGCAGCAGCAACAGCAAACAAATGTTTCGATGCCTGTTGTGCGGACGAGAGAGCCTCTCCTCTCTGCTCGATGGACCTCGAGAGTTTAACAATGCCGCAATTGCGAACTCCACGATACCGTACCGTTATACTATCCAGCGCGCGCGCGTGGATTATTTATAACTTATTCCAGCCGGCGATTCTTCTACTATCATCTCTAACGAGTTCCAAACTCCCACACGCTTCTAACAATCACTTGGCCGATCCTTTCTCTCCCACTCTCACAATCCTTACTCCTGCTTTCTGGGCCAAGAGGTCCTTCGCGTTTCCCACCGCGCCTATGCCAATTTGTACTCAGACTTTTATACTAATATTCCAAGAGAGAAACTTTCTATCTTTCTTTCCCGTCAGGCAATATTTTCCCTTTCCCCGCGAAACTTAATAAACTTATTATAATACCTCGCGGAATAGTTAACTACTCAATAAAGCTCTCTCCGTAATATTCCAAATCAATAAACCGCGTATTTGCAAATATGAAGAAATGAAAATTAAGGAAAGGGAAAAATTGATAGACCTTGCGAGATTCGTGGTAAGATGAACTAGTCTTAAGAAGTACAGTTTTTTCCGGCAGGGGTGGATGAGAGTTGCATGGGAGAGTCGCTCTCAGGAAGATCAAAGTTTCGGGGATTGAAAAGTTCGAGAATATATCCGCTAGAATGAAAAGCAGGGCCTGAAGGGGGAGGTGGGTGTGTGCGGAGGCTCCCAAAGGGGGACGCGAGCCGCAAGTATGATGGGGCGGCGGCGGCGGCGAGTACACGTGACACAGGCTAAGATCATGGAAAGGGAAATAGTTGCATATGTATAAGAAGTCGTAGGAAGAGAGGGTGCAAAGGATGAAGGGGCGGCGGCGGCGGCGGCAGCGGCGGGGACACGCTTATGACAGAAATTTCAGCTATCCGGCCTTTCCTTTTATCTACTTCAAAGTCATTCCGTTCCTTCATTATTCCCGCGAAACAGCATTCCCTGCGGGAAGTGGTGTTGGCGGCTTTGTGTCGTCGAGCGCGAACGAGAGCTCTTCCTGCCTTCTCGTCGACATACGAAACTCGCAAAAATCCAAGAACCAGCTACACTGCGATTGCGTGGCCGAAGAATTCGAGGAGTTGGCCGAATTTCGTCATTCCTTGAGATGCCAATTAGTTGTTTTATGGATATGTGAAACAAGTAGCTCGTATTCGAACGCGGATAAAAGCGCTTTTGGCAAATTTCGTAAGAATATGATAGACAACTAAATGTGCCAACCAAAAAATTACTATCTTGCGTAATAAAAACAGATATTCATTGACAAACGAAACAGACAAGTATTATAATTACGCGAGCAAAGAATTCCTATAGTTAAACAATTATTTCTATCACTTGACGTACTAATTAATCTTTCGTACATCCAAAACAAATAGCTAAAATATCTAATTGAATTCCCACGTTTTCTTGAATCACATTAAATAAACAGATGGCATTAAAATCGGAAAGTAGAACCGAATTCGAGACGTTGATGCGAAGCAAGTCGAGCATAAGGCGGGGGTGGCGCGCGTGATTAATGTCTCCGATATTCCTGCCGTAAAAAGCACGTCTGCGCGCCCTTACTTTCCGTCTCAGCAGAGTGAACTCAAGTGCGAAATACCCTGTTACTGGAATTACTGCAGCGGAACACAGCCGCACTCAGAGACACAGAGAAAGCTGCCTGCCTGCCAAATCACCGGGCGAATATTGGGAGCGATATTCCCACGGGATCTGTGCGATCTTAGCTCAGCTTCCTATTTGCTGGATTCCAGCTGTCCCACCCAGTTTTGTCCGAGTGATATCTCGCGATTGTGTCAACAATAATCTAATTTAAATAATGGGAATTAAATTAACAATGAAATCTTTATATCTATAATCGGACTCTGGATTCTTTTAAAATTACTTTTCAAGTTACTAACTGTTATGCCTAATTTAAAGAATCCTCGCATTCTTTAAGAATCTCGAATATTGCAATATTGCAATGTATTATAAAAATTCATTTCGCCGCACGATAATTCTACAGAACTACTTGTCAGTATTGTGAAAGAGTTCTCCAAATCAATAGAGATATTAGTATACTAAATCGTATGGCGAATGAGAAAGATGAATAGAGCGATGGAGAGTAGAATAAAATGGGGCGAAGAGAAGTGCAAGGGTAGAAAGTGGAGAAAGGGTGGTGGTGGGAGGACATTTCGTGAAAGGCTGACGAGAGGAGGAAAGGCAAACTTTATTTTGGACAATGGTTGCCTGCTGTCGCTCTGTACGATTCTATTATTTTGCACGGGCCAGGGCGAACTGTGGCAGGCGGTGGAGGCGAGCGAGCGAGCTGGCCGGGCTTCCGTCGGGCAGCCCTTTCCCTCGAGCCCTCGCGACACCAGCAGACACTTTTAATTTCATTAGAGCCTACCACCACCACCACCACCATCACCCTCAAGCCATTCGTCTCCTCCTCATCGAATCGACGATTTGCTCCTCTTTCCAAGCGACACGGAAAGGTTAGGTGTTCTTGCTTCTCCTTCGTATCGGCGCGCTCCTCATCGTTAAATTAATCTCCAATTTGTTCGCCTCGTTCGAAGATCGACGGGCACACGCTTGCGAGTTCTCTCCTCGATCGATTCTACCCCTCGCACTGCAAAACCCTCGCAGTTTTATTTGAAATCAGCTAATGCCAGCTACTTTCCGAGACGGCTAAAGTCGGTCCATCTCGCTTCGGGAATTTAGCGCGCCGGGATTAAACGTAGCGACGATTTCACTCTGCGAGCAAGCGGACTCGGATGGAAGCAATTGTGATTGATGAACTGTTAGGGAAAACGGTGGCTCGCGACTGGCAAACTAGGCTGCCATCAAATTTTCCCGAGGACACTCCACTCGCCACCACTTGATTCCTCCTTGCTGGTGAGCCAATGATTCCTTCAAGAGCCCGAAGACTCCTCGCTGCATCTCCCAGTGAAAAGAAAGACGAAAGCCTGGCGCTCGTTAGTATTCCGTCGGTGGGGAGAAAAAGGAACCGAGGAGGAGCAGAAGACGAAGAAGCGCGTAGGATCGAACGAGCGGAAAATGGAGAGTAGAAATCGCGAAAAGATAATATTTAATGATTAATCCGAAGCGGAGAGGAGTACTCCAAGGGAAATTGGAAGCGTTCCGAGCCATTAATACCATTCAACCGGTAAATTGGATTATAGGGAATCCGTTTAAGGGAATTCAGGGCGTCTCCTTTTAAGGAGAGCGTCACTGTCACCGAAGCCCATTCTTCCATGCTAAATAACACAATATCTCCGCCCGATTCGCGTCCTAATGAAAAGAAACGTCGTCGGAACGAGTCTTGTGAGAAAAAGGTACGCGCGCCCCTTTTCCCACCACTTCCTTTCCACAAGAAGGACATTGCTAATGCAATTTGGAAGAGATGTGACACGCATCATAATATTTCTCCTCTCTGTCGATCCAATGTATGCTGCACTGTTTGCAGAAGCCTGGTGGAGAATCGGTCATCGTTCGGCCGGTGAAAAGCTCGCTTCATCCTTTCAACGAACAAAAGCAGCTCACTGAAAAAGCCCACTCTGCCGAGGTGTTCACCGACCGAGAATAATCGAATCTCCACTACTTATTGGTTGCTTTCGAATCTTTTGTGGGATTGCGTGCTCGCGATTTCGTGCTTCCACCCTTCCGCAGCGGCGATGCGCCGCGCGCTACCACTCAAGCCTCCCTTTTCTCTCTCCTACTGTAACTCTAACGAATGAAAATCGCCGCACAAAGCATACACCCAAGAAATCTCGCCACTCGAATGAACGGTGACTAAACTCTACGAGTGCGCGGCGCGGCGCTCTCATTGTACTCTCGGCGAATACAAAGGCAACATTAATTTAGCTAGTTTTTAAACGAACCGGCAATTCAAGATTCAATTATCAAAGCTTCGGCTTTAATTGATGAAGAACTCGGGTGATTACTCGCTCGCTGGAAGAAAATGATGCTGCATGCATCAATAATTAAGGCTCCGATCTTCTATTTAATCGTGTCTATTGATAGAAGCCTTTAAATGGGAAGGATTGGTAGTCTTTTCTCGTTAACTACCGGGGGTCAATAATCGGGAGTTCGGGGAGGCCGATTGAGTGCTTTGAATCTTTTATCGGCACTGATTGCTTCCACATTTTATCTTGAGGGAGGCGGGGGTGGGGGTTGGAGTAAGACGGGCAGAAGGTGGCCAGAGAGAGGCTGCTGGGCAAACAGGCGAATAAACGCGGCGGTTGACATCGTCTACCTTTCCTCGGGGTTGAGGGTGAACCTTCAAAAGGACACCAAGTTCGATCTTCCTGACGTCGAGGGCGGCGGCGGCGGCGGCAGCGGCGTTCTCAAGCCGTCGAGTGAAAAGTTCCTCCTTTCAGGCTGATGATCGTCGAACATTTTAATGACAATGGATCATGACGGATCCCGAGTTTCCACTTGCTCCTTTCCCCCCGAGGGAACACCGAGACCAGTAAAGGAAAGCAGCAGGAAGGGAACTCGGTGACTCGCGTCAAAGAAGAATCGAGCTGACGAATAAAAGTCAGAGGATTACTTAAGGCGACGGAGGGAGCAGGAATAAATTAGGATTTCCTCCTACTAGTCCGAACAAAAGTCTGTAATTATTCAAATCCTTTCAGCGCCGCCCTGACGGAAGGAGCGCGCCGCGCCGCGCCGCCACCACGCCAGCATTACTATGGTCGTCGAGGATAATTGAGATTTGCTCAAGCTCCTTCGACGTGATCGTATATTTTAACCGCACCGTCCCAGAGTTCGCCCGACGTCTACCAATTCTAATAAATCTCCGACCGATATCATACCCGATCAAGTTTCCAATCGCGATTGATCTCCTTCCAACACCGAGCTCTCGCTCGCTCTCGACATATCCGTGCCCTGGGAAAATCTCTACGATGCCGAGATGGAAATTTATGAATGAGATTTAATGTCGCGCAGATACGTCTAAGCAAATACTTTTCCGTGCAAGCAGCTAATGCAACAGGTTGCCGTTTTGCCTGCTAGTAAGTAGAAAGAGCTTCGCTGTAAGGACATTTTATCCCTGGCAAACAAAAACTTTTAAGACATTCATCAACGTCCTTCCTATCAATTATTTCCAACGCGGTGCTTTCCAGCGAATTATTCATTTACTTTGTACTTTGTATCGCTGATAATTCAATAATACGTAAATAATGATGGAAGATAGTGAAAAATTGCAATGTTTGAACGAATGCAAAAATGTAGCTGATTGTGATTGCAGGGTTTCCATTCTTTTCGATGCTATTAACATAGTGGTAGTAGGAATGTCGTATCCTTCGAGGAGTTTCGCAATCGCATTCCCGAGCGCGTGTCTCTTAAGTAACAGTTACATCCACGGAATTTCATCTCGTCAAACGTTAGAGGCGCGCCTTTTCTTTTCCCAGCCTTTTCAACACGCGTCCCTCACGCATGCATTCTTCGCGCTCGAAATGTCAGCTTCTAACTAGTTGACAGAGAACGCGATTGTTATGTCGCAAAAGAGTGAAGGTCGTCCGACATGTTCTTTTTCCACCACGTAAATACTTTGATTTTGAATCGCGCGTAAGACTACCATTTAACTAAAGTATTCACAATGACAGACTATCAAAGTAAATGTTTAATGTTAAAACGAAAACGCATTATACTGCAAAACAAACCGATATAAATTTGTACCTCTTAATAATGAATTGAAAATAATTACATCCGCATAATTGAAGCATAAATTAAATGAAATGTATAAATATCGGCAAATTTCGAAATCATTACACGGAATTACGAAAGCGCTCGAGTAAGTTGGTTGCGCGTGCTTCAATCAGCCGATCGGATAATAATCTTGATCAGGAAAAATGTCGAAGACTTTTTCGTTTGAGCGATGAGATGTATTTGCGAGATGGCCAATAAAGCGAGGAGGGACGAAATTAGCGGTTAATCAAGTGGCCGATATTAAATCTTTGGCGGGATCGATCGAGCCGAGCAGCGCAGCGCCAGCCAGTGTTCACTGCAATTTCGGTTAATCGCGAATACCTTACATATTCGTACGCGCGCGTTCATGCGAATACCAGGTGCGCTAATGGAACCATTACGAAGAGCTCGGCTCCACTTGCGCGCGTAGATCGATCACTTCCACCTAATCAGGCTATTGCAGTCCGGCACCGATTCTAATTAACCGGAGCTCCGCCGCTACAACACCAGCCCCTTTACTCCCTTCATTAAACTATCCCTGCCTCCGAAGAATTCCCCGCCGATAAAACTCCTCGTGTTTTATCCACTGCGAAATATTCCGCTAAATATCTAAGCGAGTCTACTGATTTCAGTGAAGCTGTCGTTTAAGATTAATTCCCTACACTCTCCTTTCGACGATCTTTAATATTACAAATATTAGTGCAATTATAACAACTTGTCTAATAAATAAATATAAAAGTTACATTTCTTTCTCGATTAATACCTCTGTCGAAAGGGAAATGTAAGTTATATGTGAAAATTGTTCTCAACTCGTCTCGTTAAAGTAGAAGTACTTGAACATTTGAGATGGCGATGGGGATATGTAGCGTAGATGAAGAGAATGTAATTGGAGAAGTTATGTGCGGAAACAACGGGAAATGCAGGAGGCGCGCTGACGAAACGTCGAATCCAGAATTGGGTGGGGGGGGTTGAGGTGGAGGAGGCAGATCGAGCAGGTTGAAGCAAGAGGCGCGCGCGAGCGGCCAGGACAATGACAGGCGAAACCGACTGATTTTAATTATGGAATCCGTGCAGGTGAAACGCTCAATTTTCCTGTCGAACCACCGCACCGCTTGCCTTTGCCCTCTGCGCGTCGCTCGCCTTCGCTCCACCAGCTGGTTCTGCAATTTCAATTGGAAGCACTCGAACGACCACCCTCGTCCACAGTGCGGAGCGTATATGCGCGCCGCCATACACGACCGGCGGCCGCCGCCGTTGCCGCCGCCGCCGCCACCCCTTTCGCGCCACTTCAGCATCGATTTCCACTCGACGTAGGAAAATATCGGGCCGCTCGGATCCACATACACACACTCGTATTACTCGCTCGTCAATACAAACGATTGCCGACGACCCGCGGCGTTTATTCTACCTTTGCGGCTCACTTGTACGCTCGACGAAACTACACCGGCGTTGCTGCTGCTGCTGCTGCTGTTATACGCAAACTATTCTTAAAAAATTCGAATCCCCACGCACATTCGTCTGCCCGACGACGGCAATGCCTTCCTTCGGCTTCGCTTTAACAGACTTCGAAAGCAAACGGCGACGGCGCAACTCTCTCTCTCTCTCTCTCTCTCCCCGCGACTATGTACATGCGGAAAGTTTCAATCGACTTGCACGAGGTATTATGCGAATCGGTGCCTCGTAAAACGCGCTGGGAGTTCGACTGGCAGGAGTGATAGCACGAGAGTGGAAATGTCTGTGGATCTTGTTGTAAAGGTAAGTGGAAAAATTTCGCGATAAGTGGCCTTCTTTCCAAACTAGCTGGCTACTGCATAGATAGCGGGTATCAGAGACTCAGTGGGTGGTGATTCGAGACGCGTCTTCAAGACTTTCTCTCCCTCTTTCCTTCTCTCTCTCTCGCTTTGCAAGTGGTTCAGCCATTCGTTATAAATTGTCGTCGACTGCTCCGTTGCGGATTCCCTCCTCTTCGGGGGAGACGCGGATTCGCGAGAAAGGTGGCTGCTACTTCTATCGGCAAGTTCTCCTCCTGGCAACTGCTCGACGGCCAGGAGAAACGGGACGAATTAATTCCGTAAGGAGGAGAGAGCTCGAGGTCAAAGGGGAAGACGTACCCCACTCAAAGGATGCAATTGGATTCAAGAGTTCGAGACGCCGCCGCCGCCGCCGCCGCCGCCGAGTCGTCCTCTCGACATCGCGTCGCCGGAAGAGGCTGACGCTCGGGTACATTATTGTTATGATGCCGCGCGACCTCCTAAACGTCACCATTAAATGTAACTCTGTCATTTCCCACCTCCAGGAAAAAAGCTCGCTTTAACCTTAATCGACATAATTTCCTCTAGTTTTAAATCGATCAATCGCTCGTATCGGCTCTTACCGCGATAATGAAACAGCCAACAAAGTAGTAACCTTTCAATGAGCACGAAATACCGAATGCTCTTTCTCGTTGCGTGCGTATAATGAAGCGGACAACGAAGGCTTCTTGCCGCCGACCAGAACACGACGACCACGTAAATTGCTAGAGCGAGGAAACAAAGGTCTGGTAATTTTCCGCTGCTAGGAAGGCAAGAGAAAGTGGGGGAGGGGAGGGGAGCCAGTAGCAGGGCAGAGGATATCGAATTCGTTCCAGTGGCGCGGGGCAAAAACAATAGTTATTACAGGAAGAACTTAATTGGATTCGCAAAATGGTGCGCGTCCGCGAAAGAGGAAGCGTGTTGGATAGAAGACCCTTCGAGGTTCTGGCAATGCCAAAGTTACATCGTCTTTATGCCTTTTCTTTCCTACCCCTCGCAGGCCGCACACTCAACACGCCCGGCAACATTTCGGGAATTACGATTAAGAGAAGGGGAAAAAGAGAGGGTGTGCTGCTCTGCTCCGCGAGGGGAAGGATCGAGCGATGGAGAAGGTGGAAAGCCAAAACGAGGTTACAAGCTACCAAGTAGCTGCTCCACATTTTGCATAATTCATTGCAATCTCGCGAAAATGCGTTTCGCACTCCTCGGAAAGGCGAAACTGGCAAGAGGGCGAGGACGGAAATGGATAGGGCGCCGGTCTGCATGGAGAAACATCCATGGCTCACGTAAGAACAATCTCGACATAACTCTACTCGAATTACCGCGAAATTTGGCAAACAATTCGACGAGCGTATACCGTTTCACAGCCCCGGTAATATACTTGACGCATCCTCCCTCTGCCTTCCCACGAGCACGGAGAAATGAGCAAGGACAACAGACAGTAATAAATTCCATTTGCGATTTTGGAATTGCATTATTACATTGGCCAGCGAATATAAATAGAGAAACGAATTGCGTGATATTTGTAATGAGTTGTTTTCAATTAGTAGTCCTTTTACTTCTCATGCTCGGTGGAATAATATTGGAGAGCATATGTTTATTCCGCGTTCCTTTTCTCCTTTAATTAATTGCAATGAAATTTCGTTGAATTACCAACGCAACAGTTCAATCGTTCGCGGGGGCGGCGCATTGCTCGCAATTATTTGTCGTAATCTCGTTGGAGTGTAAAGTAAAGGGAGGCTTCAATTAATCATGCTTTACCGGTAGCGACGCGGCGGCGGTGGCGGCGCGCTTGAAAGCCACGGGGATCCGTCACAAAAGGCGGCACTCGAGTGCAAAGTAATAAACAAAGTTGTAGGCCACCCTTTTGCGCCATTAAAACTTGCTTCACTGTCGCATTAAAAAATTTAAAAGTTACACGCGGCGACGAGCGTTCCGGAAAAAGCTAGCGGTCGCGTCGCGACGCTGCTCCTCTAGCGCAGCTTCGACCCTTCCAACCACAGGTTGAGTTTACAGCGGGAACTAAAGAAACTTTTGAAATGAAGCTCTTCGCCCTTTACACGATGACGTTTATGGCAAAAAGAAAGATGCCAAGAAAACGATAAACTCGCCGAGAGAAAAGAAAACGTCCGCGGCATTTATAAGGAACCTCGCAATACTACGCGAGCTTTACTTGTTTCACTCGATTCTCTCTTAATCGACCACGAAAGCACAAGAAATTTAATTCCATCTAACGTCAACCGGCACGAATTCATCAGTGCATGTGTTACACTGTGCGCAAGAGAAAATATTCGAGCGTACAATTGATTAACGTGGCAGAGTGTGTAAACTCCTCTCGCGCAGCAGGGAATTCCGGCGGATATCCGGCGTGTGTGAGAAAGCGCTCTTGGTATTTGTTAACGTTCGCCGTAATGCAAAACTTAATTAATTGTCCGTAGAATTTAATACGAGCTTCAGCGACCCTCCGCGCTGGAATTCACCGGAATGTTTCGGTGAATACTGATATGTGGGCGTGCGCGTGCGCGTGCGAAATTTCTTTAATACCGAGAGCATCAAGCCGACAGAGAGACTGCGACGCTGTATTATTTCGAGTATTTCCAAGTCTACCAACACAGAGAAGAGGAGTCGCGCGCGCGCGCGCTCTAATGAAATGCGAATGGTACGAGCTGAAATGTGAAAATGAATGTGTTGCTACATATTTATGGTATGCCACGCGAAAGATTAAAAAGAACTCTACACGCATTTCTCCGCGCGCGAGGCATAGAAAAGGTTAAAAAGAATAATGCGTGTCTCTACCGCATTTCTCCAATTGCTGACTGGACGTTAACTGTATTACTAAGAATTGAAGCGCATCGCACACACATCCGGCCGAGTAAACAATTGTGGAAAGTGATGATTCGTCACAAGTGCGTAAAGTGAGGCTAATATTAATACGAGGCTTGGAGAGTGAATTGAAAAGGACGGCGCGCGACCGACAAGTTGGCTTTCGAGAATCGGCGAGCTTTTATCTCGAGGTTGCCAGCGGCGGTTTCTTCGGGATTTCCTCGAGGCGCGTAAAGCCGGCGGACAAGCGGAATTGCGATAATTTCCAGGACAGTGGCGGCGCGGTATTACCAACTTTTTTATCTGCCAAGTCGCACGACGCGATTAAATGCGGCAATGCTGAAAAACTCTTCTTCCCTTCTCTCGGTTGAGCCTTCCTATGCGCTTCGCGACTCTCCTTCAAAGAAGACGAGAGAGGAGGGTTGGGCCGCGCAAAAGCGAGAGAGCCAAGTCCTCCTGTAACTTTCTTAACGAGTTCTGCGCGAGGATCGTCCGAAGGAAGTCTGTAAGACGGGCTAACACGATTAGGAATTAATTTTTGACAAACCGAAAGGAGCAACGTCGGCGAGCGAGGTGCCACAGATTTCTCCAGAGTTCGACGCCACTCTTGGCAAAATAATGGAGTTTCGCTACTTCCAAACTACCCTCAATGTCGGGCACAGACACGAATCCCGATTGTACGATCCCTTCGTTAGACACACACGCACTCACACACATATACGCGCGCACGCGGTAAAACTTTTCTCCGGTGGATTCCCTTGGATTTTGAAAGGAGACGAGAAACGTAGCGAAATCTTCATGGCAGGTGAGAAGAAATTTCTCTGATGTTCACTGCGTCAAGTGCTAAGTACGACTGGAGAAAGGTTTCCAAGGTGGAGCTTTTATTGACTCCATTCAAGGGAAAATAACTTGTGCCCTTTCCCCACAAAATGGCGACAACCTTTCTCTAGTTTCCCTTATGGGAGAGCAATTTTATGGAAACTTTTCCAAGGGCTGCTCCTTTTTTGCCAGGTGGCCAATAAACCTTCAGGTTTGTCAGAAACCCGCTTTTTTTATGCAGCGGGAAATAGTTTCGCGTTATGGCGGTGGTTTTACCATTTTCATATTTTCGCCTGGCCAACGGGAGAGCGCGCTTTTTGCTCCGATGCGTATAATGGCGTGCACGGTAAATCTGTGGTAATAAATACGTCAATATTTCCCCGAGTAATGGCAGCACCCAGTAAATCCGAGCGCGCTCGCTCCTCTCACTATCACGGTAGTGCATTAAACACACCGCTCTCTTCTTTCCATGAAACCAGCCGAAACGTTGCTTGTCCCAACAAAAAAATGGGTCGCAGAGTGCAATGACCGATGCGCGTGCGACAAAATAACCGACGACTCTACTAAAAATTAATACCACAACAGAATTCCCTCCTCGTTTCGATATGTATTTACTTCGATCAATAATAACAAATCCCCTCAAAACTTCAGACCTATTTTCTTTAAATCAATACAAAATGCAAAGCCACCGAAAACAGCGGGTCGAATCTATTTTCATGAAATAACCACGAAATATTGCGCGCGATTCAGAGAAGCCTGACGCGATAAAAACGAGGGGGGGAACGCTTCACTGACAAAAACATATCGGTGGGTGGCAAAAGAAAAAAAGAAAAAAAAGCACGGCCCTAATATCAGAGGCTATTAAAAATTGTCGAGACTGTAAAGGATCGATATGGACATTGAAGGGTGCAGTTATGGATGAAGCACGCGTGTCAAACGCAGTTCAAACTGCAAAGAATGATTCGCAAGCTCATGAGGCGCGCGCGCGATATAACACATAAATCAGAGTTTTATCGGCGAGCCAAGTCTCTAATGCACTCGGCTGACAAAGTACCGAGCGGAGCGGGTGATGGATGAGGATGGTGTTCCACGGAGCGTGCACGGTGCGCGCGGCACATTTAATCGGCGCGCCTTCCTAATTCCCCAAACCTTCTCCTCGCCGTTAATGCGTGTTATCTGCTTATGTGATTATCTCTTCGCGGCGGCGGCGGCGGTGGCGGCTTGTTCGTCCACTGCCTTATATTAATTGTCGCGCGAGGGCTGCGCATGACACAGCCACGCCAGCTGGCAACACTCAAGTCTGACAGCCAGCTGGACCAGCCGGCGAAATTTAAAGCCCTGTTACACGTGTACCTATCTGTGTTTAACGCCTTGTTAACTATCACTGGATAGATGTACCTCGTGTTAATGGATGCCGCCCACCCATTAGCCCAAGATCCACATAATTTATGAAAGCCTCCTTTCCAACCGCCCGCTATTCATATTACCGACTTTCACCTTCCTATATTCATCCCTGGCATTTTAAAGTCATCGCCGGTGACTTTAATCTCAAGATATTTCGTCTCGTGTCTCTAAATATATAACACACTACCCAAATTGTTACTTTGTTGTACTCTACGATTTTTCAAAATCTATAAAAGTAGTATAAAGAAAAATCGTAGGAGTAAACCAGTAACAGTAAAAATCCCTCGGCAAATGGACTGCAAGTAGTCAGCTTCCACATCAGGAATAGAGACTAGAAAAAATTGAACGAATTCAAGTACAGCATGGAAATTCGGGAGTATCAAGCGAGACGGTGTCACTGGCGGTAAAGAAAAGTGAGGATAATTAAAGAGGTAATAGTACAAGGGTGAAAACTGAGTTATCGGAGGAAGAGGATCGAATCGAGTAGGCGATTTGAATGGACGTGAAACGAGGAGTCGAGCTAGAAAAAGGACTAATCGATCGGCATTGCGGCTGGTTAAAAGAGAGCGAGCTGGAAAAAGAGCATCGCTCGAGAGAAGAGCGGGAATGACGGGGATCGCAAGAAAGAAGAGACAGGAGAAAGAGCCGAGTGAAATGGAATCCCGTCGGTCCCCGATTCTGACGAGCAGGCAATTCGATCCTGAAACTGGACCCGCGGGACAACATAAAGTTCGCTCCACGCCTGCCCGGATGCCTTCTCCATTTCCCCGCATCACATCCTGTCAACTCTGCGTCCTCTACTTCGTCCGTCTCTCCTGCTATTTGTCGCTCGTCATCTCCGTCCACGAGTTCCTCCACTAATAGCATTGCTCTCTGCCTTGCACGCGCGTATCCTCCTCCTTTAACTCACTCACCATGGAGAGCCTTCAAGTATGCCTTCCCGGCATTGATCAGCTGTCTCGCGCCCGGGTTGAACTTGTCCAAGATATTCTGTAATCAGAAAAAGGAACTGATTAGTACAATTTTATTGACACGTTCTTTAAGATTACTCGTATCTTTAACCCTTTTAGTGGCAGCGCCGATATATCGGCAATACATTTGATACATTTGCAATATCTAAATATTTTCAATGAATATAGAAAAATGAGCGTCATTGCTTTGTTCTCTATTTCGTCCTTAATACACTGCTTTTTGAATTATATAAATATTATTTTCTGTTTGGTTTTAAATGAGCCTTTTCCCAAACCCTAATAACAATCGTGAAATTTGCCCGGCACCAAAAGGGTTAAATGCCTAAGTTTAATTAAATTGTACTTATTAACAGTTTGAGCATTGAGATTGTGTTGAAATTATTCCAAGAATTCAATCATCGTGTTTCTGCTTTGGAAATAGATTAATAGGAGAATGAATGATGAAGAGGAAGGTGAAGAGGACTCATGGAGAGACATGTTTCTTAATGGATAAGACAGGCTGCATCCTGCCGGCGGAGATTCATCTGGTGGGACTGACGTAATCCCATTAGATCATAGTTTCTAACAGGTGCTAATAAAGCGCAATATGTACAGCGATCAAGGCTCGTGGAAGGTGCGACTCGACTCGAACCGGCAGCGTAGCTCTGTTTACTTGGAATGCATGCCAGGATTCCCATGCGCCTTCCTCTCATATTTATGCAACACATTACTGAGCGAATGCCGATCTCTTTGGACGGTGATCTCAACCTCGTCTGCTTATGTCACCTTATTAAATCACAGCCGAATGAAACTGAAACTGGTTTTCACGTGTAACCCAAACCGCACACACATCGCACAACTCCGAGGCGACCAAGTTCGCACGACAGATATTTCACCCTTCAACCAGGAAACCAGAAATAAACCTCGACATTGTTCCCATCAAAAGTTCTAAAATCCACTTCGAATTATTCAAAGATTTCTAAGGACTTCAACAAAAAAATCGCATTATTTCCCCAAGGAATGAAAACACGTTCCAACAATTATCACTCGTGACAATCGGACTTTATCAGTCGACGACCAAGAAAGCTAACTGCACCGTGGCTGTGCGCAGACAACAGCACGACTTCGACAAGTTTGCACGAGGATCGCAGTTAGGCGGGCATGTGGCGAACGGTGCCCCGGTGCTGTTTTCCTCCAAAAAGTCAAGGAGAAGGTTAGAGTGGCGGAAGTTGGCGGCGGCTAGTTGATAAGCGGCGGATAGTCGGGTAAACAGGATCCGCGTCGGGGCTAGAGAATAGAACAGGGTGAAACGAATAACGAGGAGAAAGGTGAAGAGAGAGAAGGCGAGGAAGAGAGAGGTTGGGTGGTATCAAGAGAATACGCCTGCGGCATTCCAGCTTTGAGGACGCGAGCCAGCTGTATGTTCTATTCCTTCCACCCATCCTTTATCCTCGCTTCGACTTTCTCTCTTCCGAACCGTCGCCTCTATCACATCTCCTCGCAACTCTACCGTTCTCCTCTCGCTTTTTCACCTGCTCCTCTCTCTCTCTAGCTTTTCCCTAGAATCCGAGGATACGGCTTTGCACTACTGCATCTGATCCCAAAGACAGCCTGGCATCTTGAAAGTCTTCCTCGTGCCAGTAGCACAAAGCACTCGAAGATCGGCGACGGGGAATGCGCGCCAGCCAGCCGCTCTCTCCTCTATGAGAGCTGGTTTAATGAATTTTCTTACTGGATTAAACGCCACTTGATTCACATCTTTCAACCAGGCTGTATCAAGTATTCCAATTAAAATGCGCGTTGAAGTTGCACTATAAATTCGTAAGGGGAACATTTCGCGGTGTCTAATGTGCTTTTTATTCGTGGTGGATATGTATTGGAATTTATTGCGAATGCTTTGCAGTTTATGCTTGAATAAAGTATACAAGGCAGTGATTTAATATTAATTATCGTTAATTCGTTGGAATATTGTTAGAAGAATATTGACTTTATATAATCAAGATTCAGATTTAATTCTCATGGAATGTCAGAATCTGAATGAGAATTAGATTTTGTCGCGTTTTATAAACGTGCAGAGTACTTCCAATTGTTTAGTTACGTGTTCCCGTCTTTAGATAGGATAATGCTTGTATACCGCTTGCTTGGCAGTCCTTTCTCGCGGGCGGCGACTTTAAATCAGATTCCGAGTTTGGAAAGTTGCCCGAGAAGTGTCCCAAAGAAGACTATAATCGCTAGGTTCGAGCCTCGCACGAAGCAGATAATGCCAGACGTTCCCTTGTCACTTAATAACGATCCACTCGAGTGTGTATTAATGCGCCGCTTATCAGGATTCGTCCTTTAATGAGAACACAACCCATTTTTCTAGTTTCTACTCGTTTTCGCTCGATAATCGAAAGCTGATGCGGATAAATGAAAATAGATTTTCGTAAGAGAATCATTCCGAAAGCTTTCCTTATAAGAAACAAAATATTTCTGCTTCGAGGAACATTAAAAAAATTTCTACGCGATGAATTGACAACGCCTTACTTCTCCAAGTCAGCTAAAACTATAAATTTACACGCGTTTTACATTCTTATAGGAAAAGCTGTACGTTCGAAAGACTCATTCACAGTAGACAGCTAATTACCGTACGGTCGAACGGTTGAAGGCTAAACTATCGAAGCAAGGGAAAAGCGTCAAAGTTACCAAGCTTTATCTTTAAAGACGCTTTCAGTGTACACAGAGCACGCAAAACGAAGCTGTTTACACGTCAAACGCGAAGGCTTTTAACTCGCGTACAGGTGTCTCTCGCACGCAAGGTAACTACCGACATGAAGGTAACTACAACCGTATTCACGAATGTCCCTTAAAGAATACGGTTTTGTTATCCATTACTGCTTGCCTTATATTTCGCGGGTATATTAACAAGAATTTAATTCGAAGAATAAATATTTTCTAAAAGTCGACTTTTCAATAGTGAAGGTTTATTGGGGCCCAATCAAGGCTGACAGTGGTGATTGCCGATTGCAGGAGAGCTCGGACTACTCGAGTTTTGCGGAGCGGAATGCCGCGTAATCGGCAGGGGATCGATCGGCAAAAGGCACAAGTGACACAATGCCGCGCGAGAAGGATTGCTCGTTGCGTAATGCGACGACGGCAGAAGGTGAGCAAGGTGGGCCTCCATCTCCTCTCGGACATTCGAATCGACCCGAGGCTATCTTTCGAAAGAATGTACGCGCAGAGGTGAATGAACGGGAGATACTACATAATCGGCTGCTCTCCCGATCAATGACTCCTTCCAGCATCGTATGCTAATGCCTATCGCTCACTAAATCGCGCCCAAGAGTAGTCTGCTCGCCCTAGGCGCACTCGAGATATCGCCGATATCCTCCTAGTAATTATTCCCAATGAAATTCACTCGATATTAATACTAATCCGCTCCTTTTGTCCATTTCACTCGTTTGAAAGAAGTAATTAAACGAAGAAGAGTCTGCGCTGCATTATTTTATGAAAATTTTAATCTTGCGAATGAAGATATTCCGGCCTTGTGTTTCTAGTTTTTATTTAACGATTTTGATTGTTGATAATAAATGTTTGGCATTGTTTCGAGTGTGATGGCGATAGTGAATGTTTAAGGACACCAAGGACGTTGAGAAAATGACGTCAGGGTGGAGTGGACCGAAATAGAGCAGGATCCTGGTATTATGTATCAGATTATAACCTCCATTACGCAATATTGTACAATACGTGGAAGCTTGCGAGATGGTACGTCAAGCGTCAATCTCCGTAAGCCGATTTTTACTGGGAGCTGATCCTTTCAGGAGAACCGGTTTCACCGAAAAGGATCGGCATCCTTGACCCCCTGATCCACGCCGAGAAACTGTTCCGGCCACTCACACATCGACATCCCTCACTCTTATAAACCGGCTTCGTTCCCTCAACTTTACGCATAATAAAAATCCCAAACTCCCTGGAAATCGACCCACATCCGCCGGAATAAACGCATTCAAACATAATGACTCCAAGTTTCCAAGCTGTCCTGATTCTACTTTTTACACGGAAGAAATGTACCTTTAAGTAAAATTCCGCTGCAATTTATATTTCAAATTCATTCCAAAAACAGAGCTTTCAAAGGCTGATTTCTTTCAAGAAACGGTGAAGAAAGATGGCAAGGAAAAGTCGCGGTAATTAATACTTGGTCTAATTATCGAAAGGTGAAGACTAAGTTATCTAGAAGCAAGCCATGTGAATCGAGGCATATCCACAGTAATAAACGCGACATGTATCCTGCCAAGTTTTCGTAGACGATCCCAACTAGTTTTCGTCCGCGACTAGTTTGTCCGACACACGTTTCTATGTCGCTGGAGGTGCCAAGTCGAGTGGCGCAATAACTCGCGGTAAAAAGTGGTACATCTGAGTTGCGGCAAAGTTGCACTCAGGATCAAGTAAGACTCGGCGGAAAGTTAAGCCGTGCCGAATTTACGTCTCGCAGGACGAGAGAGAGAAAGAGAGCGAGCTATTGCTGGAGTTTCAGTGACTGCTCTCGGGTGTTGTCTGCGCTCGAGCGCGGCCTGGATGCTTCTGCGGTCCTGTCGGCCGCCTGAAATTTCATTTTATACCCAACTTCTCGAGTGTAACCTTGTTTTTCAGCCGCGGATAATATTACCGTTCGCAATAAACAGTGCGGCTAGTATCAAAACGTGGCAGCGGAGAAGACCCACCCTTTGTATATTATTTCCCAGCCCGCCACCCCAAACTTTTCTTCTCGTTTTCTAGTTAGCAGAGAGAGAGAGAGAGAGAGAGAGAGAGAGAGAGAGAGAGAGAGGGAGCAAACATGCTTGCGGCGACATTTCGTTTAAAAGCACCTGTTCCCGACAAATCTCGCGTGTCACCCACGAGCTAACAGGGATCGTAACACGAAATTAACATTACTATAACAGAGCTAACAACCTTGTAACCCATCAGACAGCAGGCCTTGTTATATAACGGCGGCTAGTAACTGCCCGAAAAATGGCCTTTTTCCCCCTCAGGGCCAAATTAACCCTATCACTTCAGCGTGAATTTCGCGCGGATAAAGCTGCCCGTCGTAATGGTTACTTAAAATGTAACGCGGCCCACCGCCTATTAAAACTTTGTCGCGCCACTGGACCTCGTTACACCAACGAGCAAACTGTCTCTCGCACTTTATAATAACTTTGCCGTGTATCGCGCACCAACCACGCGACTTCTTACTACGACGCGACGTCGATAGAAAGAAACATCAAACTATAACCTCCTTATAATTATTATTCAAAGATCGCAGAGAAATTAAGCTAATTTTCCCCAATTTCTACCAAGTAAATCAAACACTGCACAGCAAAGTATAAATTTAACAATCGACATTGAATGGGTAATGAAATTATTAGGGTGGTGAGAATCGGCAATATTCACGGGCGAATAAATGTCCAATTAATCGAGTGGATTGAGGAGGCAATGAAACTGTCGATAGCAGTAAGGCGGTAAGGACGAAAATGGAAATAAGGCGAGGAGGTGATCGCGCCAAGGTTAAATTTAACCCGGTACCGATGCCGTTATGGTCCACATAACTGAGAGAGGGCATGCCACACACACACGCGCGCACAAGCACACACACACGTGAGAGAACGTGCGCGAGTTGAATAAGCTCGGCGGCGCCGTGGCGTGCAAGGGAATGGAAAGAGGGAGAGAAGAGAGGCATGCTGATTTCTCTTATTGCAGGAGCAGCTGGTGCAACGGGAAGAAAAGCAAGCAAGAAAGAAAGAAAGGAGAGGAGAGGAGAGCGAAGGAAAAGGCCTTGGCGAGTAGCTCTCCGACACAGGGTTAACGGGAGACGCTCGCTCGCTCGCCCCGTTCAATCCCAGGGAGGAAGAAAGACGGCCAGGACACAGCAGCCTGGCAAAACGCGCGCGCGCACGCCAGCCATGAAGAAGAGGCCAATGAATGTCGGCTAACGGTATACACGCCATGCATGAATTTCGTATACGCCAACTTGCACGCGCTTCCACCTCTCGCTCTCCCGCAACAACCATTACCAGTCATTCCCGTCGCATAATTAGTTTCAGTAATAAATTTCAATTCATTATACACCCGCCAAGTGGATTTATCCAAAAGTATCTGTCTGCTAGAGAAATTTCACGGCCAATCACACGCTCGATCGGTAAATTATTAAATGGATCTTTCGAAGGCAGATATTATGAATTGTTAATCAGTAAATACAGTAATCATTGATCCATGTGTAAATGCTTCGCGAGGATTGTATAATATCCTACGGCGAATTTGGGAAAATTAATTCATTACTGTGAATTGTTAATGTATGTTTTTGTATTACGAATCGCTCGAATATTTTGATAGTTCTAATAAATGTCTGTGATTTTGTCGATTTTAGATTAATGTCGGATGTTTCAAGGTAGGCAAAATGGTATTCGGGATGCGTAGAAGAGATGCACACACTCCGATCAATCGTTTTATCTGTCGTGATTATTCGAGCACACGCGTCTCTCCCCACACGTGTCTCGACTTCCTGGCGAATACTTTAGCCATCTCGCACTTTGATACTCTGTTTGTCTATCCGTGAATTCATCGCGACTATCACGCGCCGGCATCGGGCAATCTGAATTTCAGATTTTCCACTCTCTACGTGTCGCGGTAAGTAAAACGTGCGCGTCCGACACCGAAAATCCCCGCGCCAGCCGAAAACGTATGATCTGTCAGCGCGGCCTTGTAACGGACGCGACTTTTGAAATGTCGCCCGTTTCCTCGCCGTTCTAATACCAACGCGTTGATGAGCTTTCGTTCGAAATCCCGAGGAAAATGCAATTGTTATCTAGCAAATAATGTCAGAAATATCCGCGAAATTCTTAATATAATTAACTGTGAAATGATAACTTTGAATAGCTAAGAATTGTTTTATATATCGAACTAAACCGAATTGAAATTAATGAATTCGTTCTTCGGTCATAAAATAATCAAAGCAGACGCGGCACCTTTTATATTCGCGAGGATTTGATTCGGGCAATTTTGATAATGGAATTCTCGCGGAGCATTGCGAAATAAAGTAGAAGATCAATGGGATTTCCTCGACACATGACTAGCTCGAAAAATCAGAATGAAATTTGGGACGAAGCAGTATTTCCAACACTGTCAAAACTAGTCTTCTCCCAGGGGAAAAACTGGCAGTGCAGCGAGGGATGAAATTTCCTATGAAACACAATGTTGAGCTCTGCACTCGAAATGAAGTTAGAGTAGCGGAATAAATTTTCGAGGAAAATCGAGTTCAAATAAACGGACTTGCACTGGAACCGCGATTATTTCACCAATGGTGACTGGCGCGCATTGCATTTCCTTTCCGTCATTACTAGCAGTTGAAAACTTAACTTTCGAGACTTTGCTTTCACTGTGCCGGCGGCGGCGATGGCGCGCTGGTTCTCCCCACCCGGTTTCGTGTTAACGAGCGCAACAAATTACGGAGCAATTGATGAGTGGCCGTTCATTAGTAAAAAAGTTCTAATTGACATTATTATTTCCACGCGGCGCTGCCGATCCCAACCGGTAACGAACGGACCAACAACTTTCGCGTGCGCAAGGCAGCCCGCAACCAGCAGAGTTATTCAACGCAACTACGGATTCATTACGAACATCATATTCTACAATCTCAACTCTCAATAAACTCCGCGGCGAAAAATACTACGCCACTTGTATCAATTCCCGATTAACAAAAATCACACACCTCAGCCCGATCGAATGACAGCAAAGCGTGAAAAATAAACCGCGTCCGCAATAAACCTTCTTCTAAAGCTTGTCACACTACTCGCGGAATTCCTTTTGCGGAGCGGTGCACAGCAGGTAACCACAAAAGCAGTGCAACTGACAAAACCACTGGATTTCGGTGTCGGTAGCGTCTCGTCAAAGTGGAGCGTCCTTAGTGTCAGGTGTTCCTCTGCGCGAGAGAGACTGAGGCGTTTCAATTACAGAGCAAGTAGTGCGTCCTATGAACTCTCGGCTTTCGAGGAGAGCATGCTGGTCGTCGTCGTCGTCGTCGTCGTCGTGGTGGTAGGTCGAGGCAATCTATTTACCTCGACGGCGTGGCAAGTCCCTTACAGGTAGAATTCATTCTTGCGGGCCAAAGCAGACGGATGAGGGCGTCGGGTGGGGGGAAAAGGTCGGGCGGGTGCGCTCGTAAAGCCAGCGAGGCAAAAAGCACTGTTGACACACGTCTCTCTCTTTGTGTCGAGGGTGCAAGCGGCACACGGACACACAAGGTCAAATTAAGTGCCGCCTCAATGAACGGGTTTACGTTTCCGCCGGCTGAATGGCCAGTCGCATTTGCATGCGACCACTCTGCGTTTTCGACCGGCCATTCCCATCAATTGCGAAAAAAATGGAACGCGCCACTTTGAGCCGCTAATTAGTCCTTTTAATTCCAGCGATCTGTGAATCGTCCCGCTGAGGCGCTTCTGGGATCAAAGGGCAACCTTTCCACGCTATACTTGTCAAAGAGTGGTCACCTTTTGATTAATTGGACGAGACCATATTTGCAATGTACACCTATCGCAAAATAAATTCCACCAAAATATATTTCCTTATTTCCCTATCAGCTTCTTTATCTAAGATGTTGGAAAAACCAAAAGGGAAAATTACTGTAACTTGGATACTCGAAGGAAATGAAAACTTTTTTTACGAATCGACAATATTAACAATATAAACATATTGTAAAATAAATCCATCGAGAATCTATTTCCTTACTTTCATCTCGCTCTTTTCAAAGCCGTTACGTAAGAACTTCGAAATATGAGGAGAGAAGAGAGAGATTAGTGTGAGTGAGAAGCCTTAGAGGAAACTGAAAGGCGAATTTCGTGTCGCTCGCTCGCGAAAGGAGCTGATTGCAGCCAATTTCAGGGGGGAAGAAGAAGTATCGCGGCAGCGATAAGGGGAAAGTAGGGTGTAAGGTGGTGAAAGAAGGAGGCAGGGAAGCCAGTAAAGAGGTGAGGAGAGAAATGTGGGTCTCGTGGGCACGACCTCCTGACCCTGGTTACTCGGAAAGGGACGAGACCGTCGTCGTCCTCATCGTGCTCACCTACAATGCCGCATAAATCTTTCCCTCCCTCCCACACCATTCCCATTCTACATTCCTATCACTAAGGAAATAAATGATTCCCAAATTTATGACACTCCATTCACACATATTTCCAATGAAATTATAATATCCCTCCCAATAAATCTCGAATGAAATAAACTAAAATCGCCGCTTGCACGCGAAAGTAGAAATTACCAGTAAAATTACAAGCAAATGTAATCAAAGTACTTCGAAATTAGTAATCAACTGGTATTAATATGATAATATCGAAATTGGCAAGAGGTATCTGCGGCGGATAGCAAAGAGCTGGCCGCCTCAAAAAGAAAGCAGTTCTATCCACGTTGCAGAAGCCCGACAAATTAGGTACACTCGGGGCTTTAATAAGTTTTGGCCTCAATTAGACTGGACACACAGACTGTCCCGCAACGAGCGTTCGACGCCTCCGAGTGTATGTCAAGTTATGGAAACGCACACTAGATGGTTGCCGGCATGCGCCATGCCAACCACTAAATGCTCGCCGGAAACTCGCCATACGCCAATGAAATAATTTCCCGCGGTGGATTATTAAAAGAGCATCGCTACTAATTGCTTTCGCGCACGTGTTGCGTCCGCGATATTTTGTTAAGTGTATATTCGGGATGACGTTAATCGCGCATCTTCTATGAAATTCTATTTCGCTGATAATTAAATTGGCAAAGTAAGACTCGCGAGGAGAAAGAAATGCTCAAGAGATATTTTGCATTCGACCTAATTACAGGATTAATTATTGTACTAGTAATTACTATTTAGATTTGGCTAGGGAAACAGTCTAATGGCCGGTTGAGGACACTCCAATGATGGAGTACTTACTGCTTTGAAACAGGTGTCACGCGTTAAATCACACATTTTCGTTAGAGCGATTCCGTTTCAATGCCAGGCGAACCAACGGCTGTACACGGGAAAATCGTTAGCGCGCGGAAGGTGGGAGAGTGCGAGGAAATACGGAAACAGAGAGCCGCGAGAGTGGAAAATTCGCCGATTAATTTCGAGCAATTTTCCGGCAGCGCGCGCAACTGGCGAGCTAGTATTTTATACTCGCACTGAATAGAAAATACTAGCCATTTCACACCCATAATTTTTTTATATAATATTATACATATATAATAAACTATTTCGACGTACGCAGAAAATCTGTTCTATTAAACGCCTGGTATTTCCTGATGACGATCAATTGTGCACCGCGTGCCAGAGACGCGCTTGATCCTAGCATCACGAGAAATACAGGCCGTGATTGCAGACATAATTACCCAAAATGTAATTAGCCTCGCGCAAGAAACACGTGCCTCCTCCACGGACACTGATTAAAAGCGCGACGCTATGCTCGAATGTTCGTCGCGAAGCAAGTGCATCTCTGTAATTCCTAAGGATTCAGGGAGAAACGCTTTCCATCCAACGACACCAATCAGAATAATTCCTTTAGCCTTCTCAAATTCTACAAAAGCGTTTAATTTAACTGTCATTTTAATCCGAGAATCCACAAGGTGCTAAGTGTTTCTATGGCGCGCGAGTGAACTTGTACGAAACTTAAGTTGGTCGAAGCTATGTCTCATCGAGGTTTAGATTGAAAGCTTAAAGCCCTAAACGATCGCGATTTACCACATTAAAGCCTCCTGATTTCCCCAATTTAGTGTTAGCTGCGGGTTAGAGTTTAAGTGACAAGGAGAGCCAATCGAAGCCCAAGACTTCAGGACCAAACTCCCTTGGCTTCCCTTTGCCAGGCCGCTTAACACTCCGACAAGTAAGTTGCGCCTCTTAGTCCTTAAAGCAACATATCCCTCTTCAAGGCTCGCTCTGTTTGCACAAGCCGTAGCACGCCTCCTTTGCGTCTGACGAACTTAAATGAGCTTCCGGTAATTAAGAGGAAGCATCTGCTAGGACAGCGCATATATGCCTCGTTCGACTTACTCTTTCTTTATGTAATATTAAAAATAATAGACTGCAAGTGCTTCTAACAGTGAAGGTTTTAATTTCTTCATCAAGAATTCCGTATGAATTTAATTCCTTGGACGTAAGAAGAATATGTTAATCATTACAGGCATCGATTTTTAACAAGGCAAGTATTGTTGCTTTAAGTATAAGGATTTAAGAATCGACAGAATGTAAAATAAAGAAGCAAGCGTTTCCAAATCAGGAAACAGACGACTAATCGGTAAGTGATTAATTGGATAAGCAGAGCACTAGTTTATTTTACTTGAAATGACCAAGGAAAAATAGAAGAGGGCAACAGCGAGCAATCTGAAGAGCGGTAGTTTTGCTCTGTCCTGAATGAGGAATCATTTCAATCGCTGGTACTCGATGACTCGAGGAAGAAGGATACACGAGATGTTATGAGTGCCGATACCGTTAGCTGTAAGGAGAGCCTAAGACGGGTTAAACCGGTTGAATTTTTGGGGAGAGGACTGCACCCAGAATTCAACTCACTTAATGGGACATACCATTCCCAACAGGAGGTTCGACCATTACCACCGTTCGTGATGTACTGTTGCCCTGTCTGACTTTACTCGTCCGACGCTGCGAGTGTTAATAATTTCAATTGGAAAAATTATGCATTACTGCAAATACCTTGCAAAGATTTATAGCTCTTCGTCTCATTTTTCATCGAACATCCAATATAAGTAATAAATATCGCGCTGTGTTATGGTTTATAAATTTCTGCGATGGAAATTGCATTGAAATCAGTTCAGAGCCGTTTTCGAGTTTATCAAACTGGCAAACCAAGTTCTTTGTATTAGTGCAAAGGAAATTTATGTAGAATTATTAATATCCCTGCATATGCATAGAATAATCTCGCAGGCTTTATGCTACTTCAGTGCCAGCCAAGTGAGCTTCTTTCCCTTTCCACGACTCCAGTACTCGGTACCTTGCCTAGGCAATTGAGGGCTACTCACTACTATTAATATTTTACTTTCAAGTTCAAACATTTTTGACGGTTTTTATTTTTTTTGGTCGACTTCCCGACCTTCCCCGGGACTGAAATTTGGTGGAGAATGTGCTCTTGCGTCAAGGAAGAAGTGATATAAATTTCAAAGCCCTAGCTCAAAGTTTAGGTTTTCACCTATTTTCGACCCTCGGAAATGGTCAATTTTTTCAAGTTTCTCAAAATCAGTCGAACCCGGGATATTTTGATTGTTTTCGTATCAGGGTGGATAGAGAACAAAGAATCCGTGAAAAAAAGTCCGGATTTGCAACGAGAACGGGTCGAAAAACCGTCTAGAAAAGTCCATTTTTGCTCATTTTTCACGGTTTTTATTTTTTTTGGCGGACTTCCCGACCTTTCCCGGGGCTGAAATTTGGTGGGTATTGTTTGCTCACATCAAGGAAGATACCATAAAAATTCCAGAGCCCTAGTTCAAAATTTTTTTTTCGACAAAATTTTCTTAAGGGGTACCCCTTCAGATTTTTTCACGATTTTTCGAAGGTCCCCGAACTCGGTTTTTTTCTTCAGGAATCGATTGTTTATGAATGAAAACGGATAGAAAACGAAGAATCCATGAAAAAAGGCCGGAATAGTATACTCAAAATTGATCTAAAAGACTTTCAAAGTTACTGAAAGGATATCGAAACTAATGATAAACAGCAAGTGTCTTACACGTGTCTCTCGTGCGATTTTCTCCGACGATAAGACTTATAAATATGTAATTTCCGCCAGGATTTATTCGCAGGATTCGTCTCCTTCTTCCCGAGGCGTCCTTTTTTATGAATATAAACGACTCGCTCTTTTTGCCGCTCGTTATTAGAATTACTAATCGCAAAGACTGTCTAAGAACGCTTGTATCATCGCCAGTGTAAAATCGTGTCGACGCCGAATTATGGTGATTTTATACGATACACACACTCACTCACTCACTCACTCACTGTCTCTCTCGCATTTTGCCATCATATTAATCGTCGACGCACGCCACCGCCGCGAGGAGTAATAATTATTCAATAGGATATTTCGCGATGCGAAAATTCGCCCGACCAGTTCAGCACTGAATTCTATTAAAAATCAGTGGAAAGTTATTGACTTTACGTGCCACTGCACTCACCATACACCATTGATCTGTTAATAAACACGCTGGGATTTTCAATGAAGGGACAGTTAAAAAGATATTGTCCATCGCGTGGCGCATTTGACTTTTTAATGAATCGAAGGTTCATGCTCGACGAGATCTTTCCGCGGCGTAGAAAGCAGCGCATCCATTCGCGCTACCAATCCAACGCGAGTCAGCTGTATTTTGTATCAATAACGCGTAGTTACAAAATCTAGCGTCGAATTTACCAGCGGAGAGCGAGAGAGAGGGAAAGAGAGGAAGCTTAATTGGACTGCGGCCATTCAGCCGACAAATTTCGCATTAATTATCGATGAGCCTATAAACGCTGGATTACGGCTTTAATATCCGATAATCAAATAGCGTGTAATGTGTTGCGCAAGCTAAATGCTTTAACCCTTCACAGTATCACTCCGATATGATCCCATCGCGAATGCCCGCTCTCCCCACCCTCCTCCCAGTTTATTCCGAAAAATCCGCGACAATTAGTGCAAGTTACATTGAGACAATTAACCAACCGTTCAACATACCGGCGTGCCGAGTGAATATCGCGCGCTAACTCGCTGGCAAAATACACGCATTACTGATTTCTATTACAATGTGTATGGTTTACAATGGCGGGAAAGAGGGCCGATTGAATTAACATTCCAGTATCGATCGGTCAAAGTTAAAGTGAAGTTTAATGAATCGAGGCTAGAGTGCCGCGGGGATTTGAAAAGTGGTGAAAAAGCCTCGCGGACAAAGCCACCTGAAAGGTAGGCGCTCCAAGAACTCTCGATAGAGTTGAGAAAAGCACCGGCAGAGAGAGGTTTCCTCGAGTGTGCAAATTCACATTCCGCAAAGCCGTCTCGCGCCGAGTTCGATCGCATTTCCATGTCATCAATATGTGTGAAGAGAGAGAGAGAGAGCGAGATCAACGAGTTACTCGGTCAACTTTGCATCTCCGGCGCAATTGATTGTTTCCGTGCGCACTCGAAATCTTAGTCACTGGGATCCTAAGACTCCTCTCTCTCTCTCTCTCTCGATCGGATTAACCTCGGAGCCTCGTCTGCAGCGAGCAGAGCCAAGAGCGTCGCGGCGGCAGCGATGCCACGGCAAAGGAAACTTTTAATGAAATTCAATTAACCTCGAAAGACAGTGCACACACAGTTTTATTCGTGCCGGGGTAGCGCAAGGATAATCGGAATTTGATATCAGCCAACTATGCTTTCACGAGGAAGAAACTATCCAAAAGAGAGTAGACGCAATCCTAATTAAGTAGAGAAGGCAGGCGGCGCAGACTAAAATCGAGGAGGAATCCCGATTTTCCGTTTCATTAAATTTTATCAAGTGCGTCTATTCATTTCCTTGTTAAGTCGGCGCCGATTCTCAGCCGACTTTTATAGCTAATATATTCTTTAATAGCTAATAAATTCTCGCGTGCCGCCATTTCGCGGTAATTCCTCGGTCGCTTGGCTTTGGTAACGAGGCTTTTCCGGCTTTTCACGCGGGCCGCGCATACTTTCCAAAGACAATCGATAGCTCGTGCGCGTCCCGATATCGCACCGTTATGAATTTCCGCAGTACACGGCCAATGGATACAAGCCGGCTTTCCGTGAAATTTAATTGCCGCACACTGCCAGATAAACCGACAAATGAGCAGAGGGATGTGCTGCCAGAGAAGAAGAGAGAGAGAGGGGGTGGGCGGCGGCGAGGAGAAGGGGTTGAACGATACAGAAAACGCTCAAACTAATTGCAGCTCAGCCTTATTAGCACAGAGAGCAGGAAAGCTTGTCACAAAACAGCTCAACGAATTAAACGAATGTTGATGAAGGAAGAAGCGTGAATGGCAGACACCGTGTGTCCTCGGCATTAAATCACCGCCCGGCCAGGCCAACCTCCTCCTGCTTCATTAAATGAAACTGTTGCATCGGCTGACAGGTGGCAATAGAAAAATTGCTGGCAAGTTACAGCTGCCAGATTCTCTGCCAAATTATTCCTCACTACTCGCGAGTGCCCAAGCCAAAAGGCTTTTTCATAATAAACAGGGTTTATGCTCGTACTTTAAATAGTAGAAAATTATTCTAGAGGAACACTCGAAAGGCTATATTTTTTAATATATCCTGACTTGATAAATATTTTAAGCGCTCAAGTGGAACGTGCGAAAATTAGAAAGTTATATTCCAATCGTAAATTCAGGGAAACTGATAATACTGTTACACTTTTCTACTAATTTTTAAAGATGCAATTCTAATTCCTCGATCATGCTATATTGAACGGGAGATTTACATGTGAAACTTTATGGTCCAACTAAAGTGGACTGGATCGCCGGGCAGAAAAGAGGTCCGGGATCTATGCTTTCACTGGAGAGCAGTCTGAGCCGCGTGCTACTTTCTATGGACCAGCGAGTGCAAGCGAGTATTTCACAGTCGGCTAGACCAATCGAAGCAACACTTTTCTGGCAATGTTTACGTGACCCAAAGTCGCTGGGAGCCGATGCGCAAACTTGGAGAACGTTCTCGGCAACTCGAAAATTTCCCACTACGAACAAAACGTCCAATCGATTCCGTCGCATCGAGACCTATCGAATGTCTGGGAAAATCTCTTGGAAACTCGGTCGATTTCTTGGGAGATTTTACTTGGAGAATTTTCGAGGGTGGATTCCAGTCTCGTAGACAGGAAGTCTAGGAAATCTCGAGCGGGTGACAGGAACGACGTATAATCCGTAGTGGGAGATGAGCGAGGGTGAAGTAGCGTGGCGGCACTTCATATTTCCCCGCTTTTATTTGGCCGCTCATTATTAATTTGGCATGTCGCCAGCCAGGCCGTGCACCAAATGAATCAAGCGGTGTGCGTGCGCGTGTGTGTGTGTGTGTGTGTCTGCTGGTGCGCGCACGCGGATATGTATAATCCGCATATATTTATGACCAGAGTTTCGCCCCGGGGCTTATAATTGCATCAGTAAATACCGTATATGGTGTAAACATAATAACACTTTTAACACTCGGTCATATATTCGCCTGCCCGATAATTCCCGTTTATTTATCGTCTAAACCTCCACCTTTTTTCGCCCTCATTCTTTCCTCTCCCCGCCTCATGATTTAGTGCTCTAGTTCAGCCATTTATATTCCATCGATCGTTATATCTCGCCCTCTTAATAACCCCAGAATTAAATATAAAAATTACGCGAGAATTTGTTTGAAGAATATTTACTTATTAGAAAGAACATTTTGAATTATTACAAAACCTATCATCGCGTCAAAAGGTTTTCATAATGACACTGCTTCAATGATCTACTTTGTCTAAGAATATTTACTGAATTAGAGAGACGATTTTGAATGATTAGAAAGACTGTCATCGCGCTAAAAGGTTTTGCGACTGACAAGGGTGAGTAATATTCACTGGTGTTTATATCATCAGCTTCCAATTGAGATTACGCGAGGCCAGAATCCTTTTAAAGGCGGCGAGAGTCCTGGGTACAATTCTCGAGGGATTAGCAAGAGTACGGGTGACGTTGGGAAAGTTCGATAAGGGGGTGCCAAGTTAGTAATTAATATCATAAGTGGATAGAGGGATATCGAAAGGGTTCGGATATAAGCGGCCTCGGTATCACGCGCCCACCACATTCGACCATTCCTGGGAAGACCATCACTTATAAGGTAGCTTCTATTCGCATCCAAGGGATGATTTATACTGGCCGAACATTGTTACTTCCGCTTAATTCTCCCTCGTAACCTTTGTCAATTATCATTACAACCCATCACTCGGAACACGCCCTCCTTTTCGCGCGCTCTAACATTCATTTATCAAATTAAACCCTCTAATAAACTAACGTACCACGACTAAACAAGCACTTCAACCTATTAGAAATCTCCCGAAGACAAAGTTTCCCAAGAGAAGCTAAATTCTCTTGTACAAGGAAACTTCTTACAGAAAATCTTTGCCGATATTCTTATTGGCGACTTTGCATATTAAACGATTTCGGGGGGAAAGTACTTGTTTCGAAATCTGCTTAATAGCCGATTCGAGATTCAAGACGAAACTTTCGTCAGAGTGGAATGCGAACGTGTCTAACGAGGGCATGCGAGGCTGGGAATTAATGAGAGCTAATTAGAGGGTGAGAGGAGGGCGGCGGCCACAGAAATGGATAGAATGTTTGGCATAGTTTCAATTGGCCCCCAAAGTGGCTGGCTCGTCATGTTGTGCAGTCTTACATGACCGCAGGAAAGGGGGCGCATTCGACGCGGCTATCCGGCTGGGACACACACGCGCGCACGCCGCATTGTTCTCCCGGAAGTATCTGACGTGCGAGATTAACGCCGCGGCATCTCCCAAGTTCCCCTTTTCCCTCTCCCTCGCTCTCTCTTGCTTGCTTGCTTGCTTTACACGCGCCTCTATTGAATTTGATTTGCTTGCTCCTCCCAGAAGCCCTCAGTCACTAAGGCCAAAGACGATGACGCTGCGAAAGCTGCATACGGAAGTGATCGGACCCACTGTCTATCGCTCTCCTCCTCGAGGAGAACTTGTACTATATCAGATTGTATCCCGCAACCCTTTTTATACAACATTCATAATAGCTCTCTGCCAATCCTTTGCCGAATAAAGAACGTCAATTTCATTTCCCGCGCGTAATTGACATTTGAAATACTTTACATATTCGCCTTTTTATGTGATATTAAATCAAACAAATAGACCGCGAATACTTCCGGCAATGAAGATTTTAACTCGTTTATAGAGAATTCGCATGAGTTTAATTCCCCGGTTGGAAGTGAAATATGCAAAATATTACGCGCTCCCCTTTTTATATAATGTTAAATATAACAAATAGACTGCAATTGCTTCCGACAATGAAGATTTCAATTTAATCGCAAAGAATTCGTATATTTCAATCCTCGTACGTAAGTGGAATATGTGAATTATACTAGGTCGATTTTTAACACGGCAAGTATACTTGCATAAGCATTTAAGAATCGACAGGAATCTAAACGAAAGGAAGTGTTTTCAAACGAGGAAACACACAGGGAGCCAAGTTCCGAGCCGACACTAATCGGCAACTTATTAATTGGATAAGCAGAGTGCGCGCGCGGTGAAAGTTGGCCGCCGAGACGGAGCGAAGCATCTCGATTATCCTCGGCGGGCAGAAGAGATCCGGCTGGAAGGAAACTATTCTCGCGAGCATCGGCGGATAATTATTCATCGAGAGTGGAACCGCGCACGCGCTGACCACTCCAACTCCGAATCAAGCAGACAGACATTCTAATTATGACGAGAGTCGCCGGCGTCCTACGACAGTAGTTCGTTACTAGATACACCGAGCGTAAATGAAAAAAAACAAGGCTAGACGCGTCATTCCCCTCGTTGACCACTCAAACAACTAGTCCAACTGACAGCCACCCTAATTACGTAATTACCGTAATAGTTTTCGAGCTTTCTCTCATTATTATTCATATATTCGGGCGGAAAAAAAGTCAAACGAATGCCTGGAGGAGGAGGAGTATCAAATGGACAACTTACACGGCTTGTACGGCGAAGTAAAGTCGAGAGGGAGAGAAAAAGGGAGAAAGGGAGAAAGGCCGAGACACTTAATTAAGCGGCGCGAGGATCAAAACGAGCGGCTAAATCGCGGTTCGTCGATCTCACGGTCAGTCGAGAGAGTGCACACTGCAAGTTCGAGTGGTGGCTGCCGCCGCCGCCGACGCCGCCGCCGGTTTCCGGCAACGGCCAGCCGGCCACGATTTCCTCTCGTTCGTTCATTCGCTCCCTTTTCGCCCTTCCACTCGTCGCCCGCCCCCCCGTACTTCGGCAAAACTCCATGAAAAGCCGGAATCACTCGCGGAAACAAAAAAGGGAGAATGCCAGTCCCATAATTATCGCGAGAGAAATGAGAACGGGCCGCAGAGAGAGAAAGAGAGAGAAAGAGAGCGTGGAAGAGAAAGAGAGAATGACATGGTAGTGGTAGGAGATGAGTGGTGAAATTGAGCAGGTGAGCTTTCAACTGTTAAAAATGGAAAGGAAACATTTTCTCGCATCGTTATTTCTGACGACTCGCAGCAACCCGCTATTTTTCCACTCGCTTTATTCCCACGAAATGATTATTTCCCCGAATTTGTTAGAAAATCAAGATCCTCGATATCCCGGCTATTGCTAGCTCGAAAACTAGAGCGGATATTAGAATGCATAAATGGGAAAAAGGTTAGGAGGCCCAATTTTCGTTCTTTTGTGCGCTCGCTGCTTAACATAATATCGAACCAGACGAGAATCGGGGGAGCCTCGTCGACGACGCACGAAATAATCCCCGGGTAGAACTAGCTTTCCGAGTACCATCGGAATTTCAAACTAGCCTGCCTGCGCCCCCTCTCGCTCGCTCGCTCGCTCTCTCTCCTGCTACAAGCTCGGAAATAGTTGCGGATCTGTAAGTGCGCGCACATATATATCCGGCGACAAAATATGGAAATCGATATCAGAGAATTTCCATATTCATCCGGCGGTGATCGCGAGGCCGAACTAACTCCGAAGTGTCTTTACTCGCGAGGGAACCTTGCGCGCCACGAACAAACAGAATGCGAGTATGTGTGCGTGGAGGCGGTGGCAGAGTTGGTGTTACACGTCGATCGGTCAATCGTGATCCGGATAGTCAAACGAATCAGTAACGCAGGGCCGGCGGAATGTGCCAGCGAAATTACGCAAGCCACTTCAGGCTACCTGAGAGCAACTGTCTATATAATAGCAGTCGACTATCGTCGGAGAAAGGGATCTCTGCCCTGCCTTCCTGGTTACACCTCTCACCGAGACTCTACCACTGATCCCAGCATACAGACTCGATCCATCTAACATTTACACTCGACTGCCTTGTAACTTGTAACACTCAATCCATTCTCCCTTTATTGGATACCGTTCTCCATTATTTCTAAAATGATATAACTTGTCCAAGGTTTTTGTACGATTTCAATGCTTGTTATCTTTGTTCTAGATAATACTGTTCGAATAACTGTATGCTAGATGAATTTTACAGAAAATCAATCATGGAAGTTTTAATACGATTCCATTCCCTTTTATTGGATCCTTTTGTATTGGTTCTATGTTCTCATTCATTTCTCTAAAATAGTATTATAAGTTATCGAGGTTTTTATATGATTTTAATGCTAGCTATTATAGTTTACTCTTTTTTTCTATTATGGATTATTCTGTACAATTTATATTTTCCTTGTACCTCTCTAAAATAATATAATAATTTTTTCATAGAATTTAATATCGTTTTAATGCTACTAGTTTTCTACGAATGCTTTCAAGAGTTACTGTCCGGATAACTGTTAAATATTAGCCTTCTGGCTACGAAATATACTATTCGGTTAAGTATCATCCGCTATTATACAATTAGCAAATGTACGCTTTAAAAAGTACTCATATAACTTCCGCGTTATTTTCACCGTCATTCTCTGCGCGATTCTAATTCACGTGTATACTTCGAAACTATGAAATTTCATAACACTGAACACTACTACTGATTTGTTCAATGATTTAGTTATCAGTGAGATCGAATAAACTGTCAGGGCTTCGTACAAAGCTCTCTTAATTCGCGCTCGACAAATACAAGTGCAATGTAGTGTAGGTCGTGTTACAGCAACGAATTTACTAACGACTGTATCTCAAAGTGTATCCCATGAGATAGGAGAAAAGCCGCGTGGCGCGGAGCGGCGCTGCTGCTCTCGAGCGGTGACTTGTTACGGGCGTATTTCACCCTCGCCGGCCTGGCCACCACACGCTCTCCCATACTACTGCCCGGCCAAACAAACGTGACGCGGCTAATCTTTAAGAAGTGGCCCATGCTTCACGGCAACTTAGCGCGAAACAAGCCCACCAACAAAGACTCGACAGAAAAGGCACTCGAAACGAATTTATTAAACCAGTGGCAAACATCCCCCACAAATCTTGCTACTACTATTTTTTGGCTTTCGAGACTTTTTCCGCGGGAGAGCAAGATGGAGTTTTTAATATGGCGAGGTTAAATCAGCCGGAAAATGGAAGGGTCAGATATGGTTTGGTAGATAAAGCCTGGCGGGCTTTTCGTGTACACTTTATACAGTGGACGCTAAAATTGCCTGTGCAGCCTCATCTCTCTCTCTCTCTCTGGTGTCCTCATTCTCTTCGTTGGATATGCTTCTTCTCCCACTCTCTCGCTCGAGAGCCGTGTGTGTATGCTTTGTCTAGTTGGCCATCGCATCACGCCGCGCTATCTTTATCTCTCGATTTAGTATCGCGCACCGGACACACAATGGCACAATGGGGAAGAAGGGTGGAGGGGGGGTGGCTGGGTGTCGGACGGCAGCAGCCAGCGATAATATCGGCTCCAGTAAAAGTCTGGCATTGTTCGAACGATTACGCCTGCTCGCGTAATCCTTAATTGCATTTGCCATAGTTTCGCCGCTGGCTATACGCGATCACACGCGCGCGCGCGCGCCACCTCTCTGCTTCCACCAGCGATCCTTAGCGACATTGTCCGAGAACCGAGCAGAAAGAGATGTGTGGAGCTTGTCGAGGCACACGTAGACTTACACTGCTACCAGAAATATAGACTGCCTGGCAACCATAAATCCTTCAGGACTTGGGATCTTCGGTGATATATGTTTCTAACTGAGCCCCTAAATTCTTTGCCTTGCCTACTGCCACCCTGCGTTTCTGTGTCAGAGAGAGAGAGAAAGAGAGCTTTTTTAATCCGCTCATTCGTAAAAATGTAGGTGCTCTTCGCCTCAAGTCTCATAAATATTAGATAAAGTTTGTGTGGTGGTAATTGGGGAAATGTTATTACTTGAATTATATGATCAATGAAATTCTTGTTTTTAGTAAAGAGATATCATGAAATGACTCTAGAAAAAGTGAATTGCTAGTATTAACATTGGATTCTCTACGAAGCTAGTGATTTTAATAGTAGGCGATTGAAATCACTGCCGTAATTACAACTCATTCAAAACTAGGAGAGCAGTAAATATCGTATTTATGGGTGCGCGTGTAACGAGGCTCACAGTTACTCCTTATCTTCGCGAAGCCTGTTTAACGGGAACTCGTAATCATTTACATATCGGTCGGCTTTCTAAGGTCTTTCTCTCCGAGACACGGCGGCGCAAGGATAAGTCTCGACTAGCACTCGCATATGTAGCACGGTCACCAGGAACTTTAGCAGCGAGCTGATTCCGCCAGAGAATAACAGCGCGACTTTTTCATCCTTTTTCTTCAAGGCGACAAATCTACCAGGCGCGATTAACGAATGTAAAATGAGTAATCGAACCGTTTCCGCGGAAAACTCCGGTTGATTCTAGATCGACTTGGTGTAGGCTGAGTAGACCTTCGACCTTTCGCTAGACCGCTCGATTGCAACCACACTGTTGCTCAATGTAAACCGAGAGCCGTGATCTCGCAAAGTACAGCCTCTTCCATTTAAGTCGACAAAATTTGCACTTCGCCCCGAGGGGCTTATAAGGACGGATTATTACCAGGAGAGAACGTTCTTCTGCGAGGCAATTGCAGAGAATGCTCACTGTCAAGATGCAGTAAAGCTTCAAGTAGGAAACTCAAGGCGAAGTGAAAAATAAATCCACCTTAATGGAACTGACAAATCTCTTTCGGAGTACTCGGCAGAATGATGCTGGTATTCGATATTAAATCGTCATTGAAGAATCTCACGCGCAACACCAATCGATTAATACAAAACTCGGTTATAAAATAATCAAACAAACTTAAGAAAATTCGCAATTGAACACAAATAAATCAAACTTTCCTATTCCTGATACTCGAATGTATGAGATGTTAAAGAGGCGTTAAATAAATTGACACCTGAAATCCTGAAATCGTATTGAAAGTACGCGTCAGAGGCAATTACCGGCGAGTAAATGGACACATGAGACATGTTTCCGGAAGAGATTCTTGGAGGCTGGCGAGCGTAGGCCGCGCGGAACTTTCCACGTCGATTCCACGAGACCGTTGGTCACGATGGAAACCTGTTGGGCGACTAACCTACCTGGGAGAGCACCTACGACCTTCTCTTCAATTGTGCAGTTGCACAACCTGTACCTACACCGGCGCAACCACCAAGCAACGACCGCAGCACCACTCGCTCACGTCCTATTTACCAGCCAACAACACCTTTGCCTCCCTTCGAATACCTCAATTAGATCACCCTTATTCTTAGACGTTTCTGTCTCATTTCAAATTGATACTCCTCATAGGAATTCTATTATTATTGTATTTTTTAATCGAACTCTTGGAAATCAAGTCAATGAACTATGTCTAGTGAGAATTTTCTATGATTTGTGCAAAAGATTTTGACGTTAACGAATCTACAATTTTTTTCATACAGTTTTTAATATAAACTATGGAATATCGAAATATTTTAACTAGTACGGTTTCAAAAGGTAACTCGAAATTATTATATATTACTACAAGAGATTCGTGACAATCTACTATTTTTAAATTAATTTACTATTAAAATGGAAAGCTAGTAATTTAATAAAGTACTGAAAATGATTTCTGAAATTACACGTCAGTGAAGAATAAGAGACTTTGGCAGACTACAAAGAGATATTCGCGGCAATGCTCCTCTTTCAGAATCAGCATTATCGAAGATAGAATTCTTCTTCCGACTTTGCCGAGATTGTACAAGGGAATTTTCACGCTGAGAGAATAATCGCAGCTCTTACTCTTAATAAGCGGAAGAATGCTTATCAAAGCGAGCGCAGTGAGAAACGCTTGATGGAGAGAAGAGCATTCGGCATCGAGAGATGAAAGAATGGAAATTCCTTCGTTTACGAAAGCCGGCTCAAGCTGGCCGCCGGCATATTGTAAGCGTAAATACGCGCGGCGTTCGAGTGTAATTGACGGTAATAGAATTCGCCTTGGCGAGAAAGTGCCTAGAAAGTTGGCCGCGCGCGCGCGCATTTTCAGCCCCTCGCAACAATACTTGAGCTTGTAATGGCTCGTGTAAAGGAAAAGTAGTCTCGAGAAACCACAGGGAACAATGAGATTAGCCACGCTAATGGAAAACAAAGTCAGCAGTAATAGAAACAACGAAACCATTAAACGAGACTTCCATGTAAAGTTCGATGCCCAACTAAGGCCAAGGTCGTAAAAAAACGTAGGTGCAATCTCTCCCAGGCGCGACAATAATTGTCTCAAGCAGATGTTCCTCTGACGCGAGATAATTCTCGCAGGGAATTAATTACGATTTAATTAAAAGATCGAAATTAGATAAACAGTAGGCGCGCGTTCACGTAACACGAGCTTCTTGCGGAATTCGCGTGCTCAACCACGGTTTCCTCTTATCTCTCGCGAAAACACGTGCTGCTGCTGTTCACCGGTTGAAAGCGGAATGGCGTGCGCGCACGCGCGCGCGCATAGGAGAGTAAGTCGGAGCGTAGCAAGCAAGCGTATTGTCGTAGCGCGCGAGGTACAACTCGCGTCGAGCGAAAGATGCCGCGAGAAAGTTGCTTTCGCCCGGCAACTTGGAGAGCAGATCGGCTTCTCGTGGCCATTAACGCAAGTACAGGGACGTACAACCAGCTGTTTCAACCTCGACTAATGCGTCCGCCTGTCTCGGCCAATCAACTTTTACCACGCTTTCCACACTGGAAATAACGTTTCCTCTTGTCGGTTAATAATCAACTGTCAATCGAAACGCGCACTAATTATACTCGCGTCTGTCTGTCTTTGCTTCTAGTACGCGGCGGAAAGCGAGGGAAATATTTCGAGACCGCAAACTAGCTCGCCGATAAATCTCACTGTTTGATCGCGCCATTGAAAAACGCCCGAAATATGCGCGAAATATATTTCAACGCAAATTGAAAACGTATGTGAAATTTCGCGTTAACGCATGACACATTCGTTAGACACGCTCGTATTTACGGGAATTTCCACGCACGAATTTCACTGATCCTCGAAATATTTGATATGGCAAATGCACTTTTTCACTTTGAAGATCGGTTTAATTTAAACTCCTAATTCACTTGTAATGAGGCGGTGAGAGTATTCGAGCCATTGGAAATGGAAGATTTTGCGTGGTAAGAGTTTGAAAACGGCGAGGATGACACTTACGCACTGTCAACACAACGGTTCAAAGATAACTGGCATATTATTCCTCAGAGTTCGTTTACCAGAGGGCGTCGCATTCCCCACTACGTCCTCGCATCCGACAAGTACGAAAATCCTTGTTTTGAATCCGTCAACAGTAGAGCGCCGGGCTACGCATGTTTTTCTACCTTCGCTCATTCAAATACTATCTGACTTTAATGACGCTTGTTGGGTCACGACGGGTGAGCTCCGACACCACATGTGCGGTCGACCATAAAAACAATTATCCTTTCCGCACTACCTGATCTCGGCTGAGTCTTAATTAAAATAATTAAATGACACGTAACGTAATGAAATGAACTCTAACAGTTTGAATAAACAATTGTTATACCGAATTCTTTGAAAAATTCCTGCTTAAATTCAGAAGTTCGAAATATTTCATAAATAATTCATAATAAGATCAAAAATATCTCTACATTTATTTAAATAAATTAACTCTCGTCCAACGCTTTCCCAACAATCATTATTAACATAATCTTCATAGGAATGAATATGCCGCTCGATTTTAAGTGAGATATCAGTGAAACTGTTAAGGGAAGCTGACATTGAAACTCGCCTGGAAGGAAAATGAAAGTACTCATTAACAGGAGTGGCTGAGAAACAGAAGCGGCGCATTGGATAGGATCCACCTTGCGAAGAGATGTGATTTTTGTCGGTAGGAAATGCGACAGGGGAACTCGCTGGAAATCACTCGGCAGACAGGTGTGGGGTGGCGCGGGTTGGTGAGCGAGTGAAGCCAAGCGAAAGATAAATCCAGGCGTGCAGGGTAATCAGTCGAATGGATTTTACGGGCTAATAAAAGGGGGCCGAGGGCAGAGATTTATCGAAGATAATCGTGTCGCAGGGATTTCGCCAACACCTACCCCTAGAAACGGCCTCGCATCGCTTCAAGAGCCAACACGCGCGCGCTCGCACGCCGCGACTGTTACAAATGCGCTCTCGACGAGAGTTCATTTATAACGGTGGTGCGGGGATGCTGGCGTCCCGATGCAGCCACCGTATTTGCATTGTTCGAGTTCATTGCAAACCAGCGTGAAACCGACACCGAACCCCCAATAGCCCGATCCACCCCATACATATACTCTAAACAGCCCGTTAGAAAATCGTAAACTCGATAAAAGCTCGTAACTATAATTAACACTTAACCGACGCCACTCGCCCCAAGGAATAACCATTTATTAAGCAAAAGCCAGTAACATTTAATTGCACTTATGCTTGTCCCATTGCAATTTACTGTACTGCTCTGAATTCTAGATTTATAAATTTAAACTAATACATTTTGCAATGTAAGTTCGAATTTTCTACTTGGATTTATACTTTACTTCGAAACTGATTTCGCCAGACGTGCTTGTATTCAATCTTTCTAAGATACTTGTGTTTAGAGTATTGAAAATAAGTTGAAAATTATATGAAGCGTAAAATCAATTGAATAAACAGCATGCTCGAGTGGCATGGTCTGCTTGCGGGGGTTTGTTTACATTAAAAAATTGCTACTGCCAATGGGGAGAGCAAACGGAATGGAGGATGCTGGGAGGAGAGCATCGAAAAAGTTTTCTCTCCGCTTGATCGAATCAAAAGATAAAACAAAAGCGTCTTTAGCGAGGGGAAGATGGGAAATCGGGAGTGCGCTTCTGGCCCGCTCCGCAAAGTATTTGTTATCGAGCGCACGTCCCTTATTATTTCCCATCAGGATTGAATGCGCGCCTCTGGCTCGGAAAAGATGGAGAAAAGCGAGAAAAAGAGAAGCGTCTTCAGGTTTGGTGCGACGAGCATTTGCGAGCAGATGACGATATAAAATTTCACGGGCCTCGCAAGTGGCGCGGCGATAAGTCGTAATAGTCGGCCGACTATACTTAGAGAAAGAAACAGGGCTAGAAAAAAGGCCGAGAGAACCTTCAAACTCCACTTACAGAGTGGAGACGCGGCGCACCCACGCACTCTCTCTCTCTGTCTCTCGCCGCGGAAGCACACAGTTCCGCGAACATTGAAGGAATCCTAAATGAGAGCGAGCGAACACAGCCAGAGATTTCGCGCGGCAAGCTCGGATATGTGGTGAAACTGGCGCGGGGAAACGCGAAAAGAGTTTACAGGCCGCCGCCGCCGCAATATCGCTGCCCCGTTTATTACGACGTCGAGGCGAGCGAATTATGCAAATGGAATTTTAATTTTGATTCATGCACCAACCACCCTTTCTTTTGCACTCTCTTCTCTACCGTAGGGAAAAGTAGTGGCGCGCCTCCCTTGTTCCCCGCACGCCCCCCTTCCGACTTTTATTGCGTTAAATCAACTCGGATTACCGGCGGCTCGAGCCCATCGGAAGCTCGTCTTCCACCGCGAAATTAGCACGGCCCCAGTAATTAGCAGACCGAAAAGTAGTGCTAGGAATTATCTCCACGAAATACTGTAATGAGACTTTAAAGATTCGAGCGGGACAAAATCTTTTCTATCTTTTCTTCTCACATATCAACAACATATCAATGTTGTTTCGCGAATTTTAGCGATGCTACTCGAGCGTACAACTTTCAGGAACAGTCGAGTATTATCGATGCCGTTTACCTAGGAAATCGGCAACTGCTCGGCAACGTAGTGCTTCTAACTTTGCAAGTGCGCGCATTTCGCGAAACAAGTGCTGATGGCAGCGACGACCGGAAAACTCCGACTGCGAGCAAATAATAACTGGCGGCGAAACTGCCCCGCTCCCGAAATTCTCTCCTGTAAATATTGAGTGAGCTACTTATCAGGAGTGCGCGTAAATACGTATCGGTCTTGCTTGGTAGCAGGCAAACAGCAGGGATAATAATTCCTCCCAATTTACAACGGCCAAGCTACAAATGTTTCTCCATCCAATGATAAAATAACATCAGGATGAATGAAGAATCGGTTTTCGTGTAATAACAATAATGGTTCAAGCATCACGCCATTCTATGTTAATGTGACAATTAACATTTATCAGCATTCATAAATTAATGAGAGCACGAGTGTTCCCGTGTTTGTTTTCCCATGAAATTCGAGCGTTATTTCAACTCTAAATGAAAATATGTTATTACGTAATTACAAGTTATTGTATAAGAGGAACGTTCTAAAACTTGCCTCTATAAAATCGACAGAATAATAAAGCAATAAAAGATCGCTGCTTTGGAAGTGACTTGAAATATACTGGACAATCTTCCACGGCATGCTACACTCGCGATACTCAAAGTGGCACTCGTGCACGTGGCAGGAATGCACGGCGAATCGAACGAGGCCAGGATCGTTCCCGGAAGAAGACACGAGGACGAAAGGCGCATTCGTCACGAAAGGACTCGGACTTTCAACTGGCCGATTGTGTCTCTGAAATGGAGCTGCTCGCCGCTCTCGCTCCAGCAACCTCGACAAAGAGAAAACTAACCTTCGCCCATGAGAAACATTCCACGCGTCAAGAATCTGCACTGAAAAATACAGAAACCGTACGTGCGATCAATATTTCGCCGTAGCTTTCCAAAAGCTGATACGAAAGAAATATCAAAAAATATATAAAAAAATAGCTTTCTTCATTCAATCATTCACTCTAATCACCCAACATAACCGACACACGAATGTCGCCCATGAATATGTAACCGCGGATGAAAACACGCGGCTAAGACGGGAAAGTCGATTGGCAAACGGCAATATAATTAATGACATTGCGAAAGGCATTCCGTACATCGGCAGTTATGCGTGCCTGCGGCGGCGGCGGCGGCAGGGTTTCCAAGCGGGCGGAGGCAGCCAAGAAAAATTGCCAATGCTACCGTTACTTCCAATAGTCGCCGGTTCCACAGAGAAACCCACCACGAGAGAGTGAGCGAGAGAGGAGTAAAAAATTCCTCGGAGAAGTATCATAAAAGCAAGAAGAAGAAGAAGAAGAAGAAGGAAGGAAAGAGCGTGGATGGGATAGGCGCTGCTGACCTCCAAGGCACATTCGACGCGCTACATGCCATTCCGAAACGCCTGTGTGCGAGGCTTTAATGATATTTATAGTGAAGCTGCACTAGGATTTTACGACGAGAAAGAGAATAAGAACACGAGAAGAAGAGAAAAGTGAGATAGAAAGCGAAAGAAAGGGAGAAATCGCTCGGAGTGGTGTGAGATATCATAGTCGCGGAGAGCGTCGGTGTGGAAGGCGAAGGTGGAAGAGGGAAAACCGTGGCGAGGTCGAAAGGAAGAAGCAGGGATTCCATGGCGCGCGCTCGCGCGCGTCTGGTCGTCGAGATGTTCTCTCATAAATATTCATACGAAATTCCTGAAGCCAGGAAAACATCCATTCGTGTGTCGCGCGAGAGGGGGCGGATTCGATGGAAGGAAGGTGGAGGAAGGCGGAGGAGGGTGAGAAGAGGGCAGCACGTGTGCCCTTGTGCATTCGGCAATTTCGCGCACACGACAAATGAAAAAAGAGCACCCTCTGATTCGAGCGGCTGGCACGGCGAGAGCAAGCCAGCCAAGCTGGAGGGGCAACTGCAAGCGCGGCATTATTCCAACAATGAAGAGAAACGAGGGGAATTACCATAGAGCAATTTCTGATCGGCTCTTTCTCTCTCGGTAAGACCAAGCCGTGGAAAAACTGCTGGCCGAACAGCTCTTCGCTCTTCCAACCACCTCACACTCGCTTCTTTCTTTCTTTCTCTCTATCTCTCTTCTTGCTTTGTCTCTGTTTCCACACGGGGAGATTTCTCGCGCGACGCCGCCCGGAAGAGAGCCGCCAGGAATTAGAGTGTGGAATGCGATCGATTCGTCTTGGAATAAGAGAGTCTGGGATGGGGTGATTGATTAGGGGCTTCGCAGGCTTCGGCAGCGCCTCCCTCTGTCTCTGATATATAGTTGGGGCTGAGATGCTCTAATTCCTTGCAAGGACAAACTCGACGGCTCGCATCTCTTTTTCGAGGATTATTATTTCCCCTCCCAAGGTTCACCTTATTTTACTCGAATTCGAAGTTTTAATTCGTGTATTATAAGAATCATTTAATTCGAATGAAGAAGGAATTGTGTTTGCCTACGAAAAAAGGTTTCATTGTAACAGCCGAATTTTAAATAGTATTTCGACTGATATAAGAATCATTTAATTTGAATGAAAAAGGAAGGATCTCCGTCTACGAAAATAATCGATATTCGGTGGGTGAAAAAAGCGGCGGCAAAAACATGCCTATCTTCGAATACGAAATTCGGCGGCTGTCATAAAGTCGGGACCGCCTGCATTTAATGAAACGATTCGTTCCTGCCTCCACCTACTGATTTCTCGTCGATGCTGTATGCTTTTTTTTTCGTTCGTTTACGGTCGGTCCTTCGGTTTTCGAGGGTGCAAGCAACAATTTTCCTATCGGGATTTCGGTGGCGCGGCACATTTGCATGAGGAGCACCGGCGGCAGCAGCCGCACACGTGGCTCGCCATTCTTTGCATAAAGGGAAATTTATAATTGGCGGCGAGCCAACGTCTGCGACACTCGTTCGTTCAATTGCACAACGCGGGCATTACGGAATTTCGATTTCAATTGGCCAGCGCGCTACCATCCGCAAATATAGCTGTGATCGGAAGTCATAGCTTTGCGCGGTGAGGGAAGATGCCAGGAGAGAGAGAACTTGAGCGAGAACGTCTAATGCCAAAACCAGTCCTCTTGACATCTTAATATCATCAATTAATTACCAGCGCGCGACAGTTTGCTACGGCTACAAAGAAACCAGTTCCCCAGCAAACTGGAAAGGATCATATCATTTCCATACTAGGCAGAGTGCTAAAATTAAGTAGCGTCAACCTTGCCAATATTTCTTCTCCCTTCCAATGGGATTTAAAGTCGAATTTCTCAAGGAAGAAGAAATGTGCGTCCCAGGACAATTTCGACGTTATAGAAACAAGTTGAATAAGCGTCCGATGTGCAAGGTGTGATTTCCATAGGGGGTGACGAATGGGAGATTCGGAAGGATGTGTCACCCTCGACTCTCGAGACGAATCGCGCAAGGATCGGCCAAGGATGAGGCGTTCCTTTCACGCCAGCACACACAGTACGCAGCATATTAAAAATTAATCCCCCCTGTGCGTCGAGGGAGTGCTGCGCCGGTATATGCGCGGTCGACAAGTGGTCGTAATGAACGTCCTAATGAATATTCACAATGAGTATACCCTCGTTAGGGCACGTGCTCCGCACTCACTTGGCCAACTAAGCCGCGACCATCGCGGCTTTCCTCTCACTCTCTCTCACACATACACATACTCATTCACCCCATCACACCAAGCCCCTTTTCTCTCTTTCAGCCGACGCACGCGCCCTCACTATGTGTGCTTGACTTTTTAAAGATTATTAATGAAGTTAGTCTTCCCCGGCGAGCCTCGTCAATTTCCTCTTTTTGCCTCGTCTCGCTCCGCCGAGACTGCGACTTCATCAGACTCGCCATCAGACGCGGCACATCGCCGCTAGGACCTATCAGAAATTCCATTGGCCCGCACGGAAAATGGCGAACGGCGAAATACCTCACCGAAAATAATTGCCACGCGAGAAAAATGAGATTGCGCCTCCTAGAGATATCATCTCGGGCGAGCCGAAGATTGGAGGGATCGCTGCACCCGCGGAGCATAAATAACGCACGGTGGGAGAGGAATTGGGCGCGTGAGGAAAAGTTAAAGTGCTCGCATGTTAAGCGGGAATAATAAATTCCAGTGGTATCATCTTGATAAATCAGAGGGAAAACTCTTGGGAGTGAAAAGGAGAGGAGAAGAAGAAGAAGAAGAAGAACGGGTGAGGTTACCACTGATTTCCTGGGCGAAGGATGTTAGAAAATAACGAGGTAACTACAGGTTAACGGTATTATCGCGTGACGGGGTTTATGGGGTCCCATCGCCGACAAGCGAGCCCCGTGGCGCAACTATATCACGGCCTTCCCAGTTATGCTTCAAGCCCGAAGGGCTCCGCTCCCCGAGAGCGGTCCACTGCCGGCTACAGGCGAGATGATGCTGGATATTAATTGGCTTCCGATCTACATCGAAACCACCAGCGTCGAGACAACTCGACAGCTACCTCGGAACAGGTGCCTCTGCGAACTATGCTTCGATTATCGACGCGTGCCTCTGAATACTCTGGGTTTCTCCCATTATTACTGCCGCCACATTGTGCCACGGCTAAAGCCGAAACTGAATACTCCGCCCGTGTACGATAATATGTTAGCCACACACGATTACAGCGGGCTTTAGTCTTCCGAAGGTCATCTGATATCTATTGCAACTGCTTTAGTAAATTAACTCCCCACACACCCTTCGCTAGAGACACTCTCTTTAATTGCATTCTACATACCTTTTAATCCTTCGCCTATTTCTTAACAATCTCCACAATATTAATCGCATTAACGTCTCCCAAAGAACTGGGCAACTTATAACTTTGAAACCTGATATATTAATATCCACGAAATTTATAAGAAGCTTGATGAAGAATAGAAATTTATAGGACAAATGTCAGGATGGCTGTCATTTTGGAGTACTATTAACATAAGTGGGAGGAATTCGAAGGCAGCTGGGCGTTCAGTATGTGTGAAGGAAGAGGGCTCACATGCACCTGTAAAAGCGAATCCAGGAAAATTAAGGGATTACCGGGGCTTACGAGGAGAGCGGGAGCGCGCGGCCGTTTAATTTCGCCACGTCGAAACAAGCTGGCACCAGGGTGCGCGCGCGCGCGCGCGAGAACCGATTTCTATCCTTTATTTTCGCTCCTCCGGGGTGGCCGAGGTTAGATCGATTACGGCAGCGTGAAATTGTACTGTGCGGTGTGCGGCGGCGGCGGCGAGCGTGCACGCTGCCCGCTACTCTCCACTACGCTCCGAAATGGGGTTACTACCCCTTTAAGCCTCTCGCTGCTAATTACATTTATAACTTTAGCAGCGGAAGATTTACGGCGGCCAGTACTTTGCGGTACTGTAAGTCGAGTTCACTGAACAGAACACACACACACACACACACCGCCAACTTCGAGCTCCTTTTCTATTGACACCGACTTTCCATCATGAAACTTTTCTCTAGCCTCCCTTTTTCACCACCCGCCATTCTACCTAATCAATCCTCGCTTAATTAGCGGGCGGAATTAATTCCACCGAAATCGGGCATGTCGCTGCAATTAATTCCAGCCGTTGCAAGAAACCCCTGACAAGCCGACACCGGCCAACCAACACCTCGCGAGAAAGTACGCGCCCCTTCAAAAATTCCCCATTCCCGACCGCCCTCCTCCTCTTTTTTTACCTCACTGACTACTCCAGTATTCAGGGAAATAGAGCGAGAGCGAGTGGCGGAGTTGTAAATTACTGCAACTCCAATGGGAAAGCGCTCGAAAGAAGTCGTGGACGTTTGACGATTTAATTACCGAGCATTTCGCAAACCTCCATAATCAAAGGTAATTTATTCCCGAAATCCTGCCAACTTACTATTACCCCGAATATACAATATCACGATAGCTTGCGAGCGGAATAATGCTTACTGGCCGCAAGTTGTGCGAACAATTACCAAGCATTCCGCGCCCAACCATAAGAGCACTATGGCACGTCCGTCCCCTCAGCGGGTAATTTAATTCGTGGCATATCGAGAGCAGGAGCGAGCAAGGAGGATGAGAGGAGAAGGGAAGCGGAGGAGGACAGCCAATGGTAAGGAGGGTCGTTATATCCTCGAACAGGAGCAATAACGATATCCCGATGCTCGATCCAATATCGAAGAGCGGCGAGAACTAGCCAGAGGGTTGTGCCAGTGAGTTTCGGGGTTGGTTCGAGTGCGGCGTAACGAAAGTAAATCGTCCAAGTGAAACCGGAAGGGCGTATAAGCCGATGTAAGCCGACTCGAACGGTGGCTATCATTATTACGGGCCAACTCCGTCTGCTCATCCTGCTTTCACGCTTTACCTTCAAGTATCTGTCGTTAGGTCGACGCTCGGCGGCGCCGACGCCGCCGCCGCCGCATGTATAACGGGCGTAGCAGCCTCCTCCTCGTCGCCCGAGGGATAATGCCGGAGAGGAGCCGACTGGCTCTTCGAGCCTCGCCCGAGGCTGCTTCGGAGAGGAAGAGTGCGCGCGGAGCGGAGAGCAACCAGGAAGGTGGTTGCCTCTTCGATGGGGAAGATCAAGTAGACGGGAGAGCATCACGCGCTCCCGTCACCTCGAGGAGAGGACATCAAGGTTCGAAGGAAAGCTTGACTGCCGAACGAGTAATAAGATTACCCTCCGTCTAATCATTCTCGCCCCCGTGGCGTCCGTCGACGTCTGCTCCCTTAACCTCGCCAATCCTCCCCGAATCCACTCACTAAAGACTCCACTCATGCAAATCTTCCAATTCCTCTGATACTGCCATTTTCATTCCATATTATTTATCACTGTCTATGTTGATTGCAATTCTTGGCAGTTAAAAGTAATCTCTTTTAATAATGCAAAGACTAACATTTATAGATTTATGATTCATATTAAAACCTATTATGAATTAAATCATAATTACGACTCCCATTTAATAGGGATGCCAATAAAAACGAAACAAGCTCTTTCCCATCTCTCTTCAAAGACAGATCATTCCAATACGCAGCATCCCCCTCATCGCTTTACCCGATTAAACCACTCTAAACTCGAAATTTCCTCAGACTTGGCAGCGCCGGCTCGTTACAGCGTATCCAAAGCCGGTGCGAACGACGGATAATTTTCCGAAGCGACACCTAATTATCGGGAAATCCTGCGGCGAGCGTGTCTGCCGGCGCGGGCCGAGATGCACACACACACACACGCACGCAGCGCAGAGAGGGAGAGTGGGATTAAGGGAAAATGGTGCGCGCGTAGCGGAAGGGTTGAAATCAAGGTGTAGGTGGCTGGTTCGCCCTTCGAAGCGAAGGGATGCCAGAGAGAGAGAAAATAATACTAGTTCTCTCTCTCTCTGTCTGTGGCATATATCGGCCCTGTTGGATTCGGTACACGTGTAAACGCGATTGTACAAGCGCACTGCTCTGCCACTTATGTCGAGCTGCGCCCGTTTTTCATTATCCCCTGGATTCGACTGGAAACAGCGGCGCAACAACACACGTCCGCGCCCGCCGCGCCAGGGCTAGCACACTTTCGTCCCGCTCGCGTATGTGCGAACAAGCGCGAGCGCGCGCCCGCGGCCTGGTTACGCGAGGCCGCCGCCGTTTAAACCGCTTTTTCTCCTCCAAACAGAGGAGAGTGCATTGCGCTTGAAATGTTCTCCTCCGACTCGGCATGAAAGAGCCCAGCGAGCAACTAGAAGAGTGGAGAGAGAGAGAGAGAGAGAGGGAATATATGTATACGTATGGGAGATAAAGGCGAGAAACAGGGAGCAGGACGAGAGGATAAATCGGTATGCAAATGGCAGGATAAATAGCGGGCTGAATTGCATTTGGAAAACTAACGCCGGCGTAAACAAGCCGAGTGGCGAATGAAAGAAGTCGCGGGCTTTTTTGGTGGGAGGTTTATGGGCCGCGGATAGACGTAGAAATATGCGAGGTTTGATGACGTGCCACGCCGGAGTGCGTAGTTATATTAATGCCCAGCCGAACGAGGACAGCAAGAAATATGTATTCCAGAGAAATGAGGGGTGGTGGGTGGGTGGTTTGGCTTGGCTGGTGGCACTCGGATCAAGAGAGGTATCATATGTACAATCGGGATGAACAGGGAGTAAATAACACGAGAGGCCAGCCCGGCAAAGTGGAATTAGAACGGTTTTGCCCGGGAAATGAGTTTCAAGAAGTGCTATCATAACGACCGCAACGAGAGTGATGGATAATCTCGCCGGGTATAATTCTTCGCCGTTGCTTCTGCGCAAATACATCCTTCGAATCAGTGTGCTTCTTTTCCTCTTCTCTTTTTGCACGCCTGCCTGATCTTTCTCCCCTTTCCACCGCGGCTACTGGGTAATTTATGTTTTAAGGACCATCGCGGCTTTTGCTGAATGTGGATTCAAGGTTGGAGACACGCGGCCAATGCCGCATTATAAAATCGTCCCTCTCAGTCGTTATAATGAAATATCTGATATACGCGCTGGATGCGACGCGAATCGATATTTCCTTGCGCCATTTATCCTCCGTGGAGAGCGATACTCTATGGAATTTCAACTAGATACCAGTCGCCAATAATAAACTCTTTGTTATATCGAGTTAGACGTTTCCTACGATTGAAAAAGCGTGTTAGAAACTGTTAAAAACAGACTCTCAATTATAAATCAAATGAACACTAAATCCTAGGTGAATTATCCTCGAAAACTTTCCTAGAATCGAAAGTTACCGGCGGTTTCCTTTGCCTAATAAATAAGAATAGTTAGTATACAAATTTCAAGTAGTCCGCTGCAAAGTGGGAGAGCTGGAAGGAGAGAAAAATCGGAGCGAGAACTTTTTCCCTCGGCGATACTCATTGTTAGTTACTTTGCGCGAGGTTCTCGTTTCTCTGGTCGCGCTGTGAGAGAGGGAAGAAGAGGTGCTGGTGAGAATCGCTTACCTTGTAGATCTCGTCTACAAGCCTGGTAAGTTCCTCGGTCTCCATGATAGTCTCCTTCGATATCGGGAAAGCGCTCGAGGTCCGACCGACTTCACGAGATGCTCATATTTTTCCGTACTCCCGAAACCGGATCTCTCTCACGGAGGCCGCTCCACTTTCGCAAAGTCGAAGGAGCGCTCTCTCGCGATCGGAAGCAACAGAAGAGCGCAGCGGGTGCTTTACTCCTCGAATCCTCCTTGGGCTTCTCTCGGCTGCCACTGCTGCTGCTGCTTCTTCTTCTCGCTCTCGATCTGAACAGTAATACAGGAAAATTGGTTAGTTGACAAGCGCCTTAATGAATCTCGCTTATTATAAAGTCCGCCCCGGCTAAAGGGGACCAGCGAACCAGCCGACCTCGGACCAACCAACCAACCAACGAGCCAGGCACAACAAATAAGTTTAAGTGGCACTCGCCACCATTGAAACTGGCGACTGCAAATTACCTGAATTATCATCCGCCTGGCCGAGCCAACCAGTCTCTAATCATTCGCGAGTAAGATCCAGTCGCGGAATAACAATTTACAAAATCTTGAGCCACTCCTCTCCCCTCATGATAATCATCCCCGAGTCATCGCGATGCCCCACACGTATTATCAAGTACCCAACAGCGTTCACGTGAATACTGATATCAGTCAATGGTTAAAAATCCTTTCGGAATTACTTGCCATTTGTTCCGACGTTGAGAAGAATTTATTCAGCAGCGAATTATCATGCGGAAATCTAAAAGGATTTCTATGATTTTAATGGAGTTCCTATTGAATTCGTTATGGTCCGCTTTCGTTCCTGCTAGGACTATCTGCGCATCGAAGCCTCATCGGCCTCGGCATCAGCAAGCCGTGCACGCGCGCAATACACGTGCGCTCGCGTATCCTTATCGAAGACTTTCACAGCATGACTTCAAGCGTTCCATGAAGTAACAGACAACTGTACACTCTCGAGTAATGACCGCTGAGGGAAACTGCTCGAGCACTGGAAGCCAACCTTCCTAGTTGGACTGTACTTTGACCCGAGCAAGCTTATGCTAAGCTCCTTTAAACTCCACTGTTTCTATTAATATTAATTCTACTTTGCCACCTGATTATTTAACGTTGAGCATTTCGCCGAGGATTATTTGCTTCTCGAAAGAAATCTCACGAGAGAGATATTAGAGATTCGTTGAATGACAGAGAGAAATGGGAGGTTCGAAGGTCCTGGGAATTGTCAAGCAACGAGCATGTAATTCATTAGAGAGTATAATCGATTGGATAATAGGAATTAATTTGCCTATGCTGAACGCTTGACTAGATTGGTAGGAATCGAGCGGTGTTTCGTGTCTGGCGAAGTAGGCGAGTCTGGATCCTTGAGTGCGCCTCGGTTCCTGCTTAGATTTCATAGGCTCGGCTAGCATTACTCATACGTGGAAGGAGAGGCGGCCACGTTTTCCAGGGTACTTTCATTCCGCAAGGACACCCGGTATGCCAGAGCCGCAAACGAGCGAGCGAGTGTCTGTGTGTGTGTGTGTGTGCCCAGGAAAAAGAGAGTGTCTGTTTGCTGCGGCGAGTGAAAAAAATCCGCATAACTTCACCGTTTTCTACCTTTGCGCTGCCACTGTCTTTTCCATCGGCAGTCTTTTCTCTCGGCGCGCGCTTCTCGCGATAATCGTGCAATTATTACTAGCATTTCTCCATAAGTCCCCCATTGCAAAAGACGCATGAAAGCCACGAGAAATTTCGCCGCCGCCGCCGAGTCATTGCTTTATTTCTCGGATGGTAATGTCGAAATTCCTAAAGACCTTTGCTTTCTTCGATCAGGAGAAAAAGAGAATACGGGACTTTTCCTCCAACCTCGATCCAACGAAATATCCTTTCGAACGGTTCCCTTCTTTTTTGCCACCCCTTTTTTCCCGGCGAGCGCGCCGCTCATTCTTCCGTGACATTCTCCGCTAACGAAGAGTAAAGGTAACGGTGCCGCGCGCGCGCGCTGATCGAAGACTCGCCGCCACTCTCTGTATTAGGCTAAATAATCTCCCGCCCCGGGCAAGATGATATCCTGCTTCCCTTAATGAGATCTACATATACATACTCCTCGATGAGGCTCGCGTCTGACGTTTTAATGACTTCACCTAATTCCCTTCGACCGCCAGCATCTTTCCGCCCGGTTTATCAAGGAGTCGCGTCAACTTTCCGCGCCCACTGTTATTAATTGCGATTCATCCTCGCGCGTATCTCAGCAACCGCCTGTCCCATTTCACCTGGTCTAGACAGGCAATTGTCAGTCGAGGTTTCGGAAAAGCCAATTTCCCCAGGACGAAATATTTTTGTATCTGCCAAGGCCAAAGCAACTGGTACATACGTGTGTGTGTGTGTGTGTACGCGCAGGGAAACGCACGCGTAGCCATAAGGGAAACTCGATAACGAAAAATATAATTAAAGCATCTCTCTATTGCGAATAATTTGATTTGCCGGTGCAAAGAGGTTCGCAGGCAACTGCGGTGAAAGGCTGCGGAGCGCAATCGCTCCGAACGCGCACCGAAAATATTGCAATTCCGCCAATCCACCGCTCGAAAAGTGAATTTTGCACTAACTTTGATACCTCTGTCGGCGATACCTGCCTGCCACTCTCTCTCTTTCTCTCTCCCTCTCTCTACTCTCGTTTTCCCACTCTCTCTCTCTCTCTCTCGCGCGCGCGAGTTCCCTAAAAGCTTTCAAGTGAATTAAATTCTCTCGAAACGTTTACGACAAAATGTTTCCCTTTAATCTCTCTAATCACATGTGTGCTAAAGCCGAGCCAGCATCCGCCGACCGACCGGATTCGAGAAACTCGCGGAATTTCATTTCACGCATACTAGCGCAATGCCTAATGTTTCGCCCGGCGCACCAACTGTCAGTTGCATAGATTTTATTTTAGAAGCACAAACCTCCGACGGACAGGTTGAAATTTATTCGCTGTAGGAGCGCTTTTACTCTCTCGCTGATGTACTCCGCTCGAATTACAGTTACAGTTTATTAAACTAGAATTCCCGCGCGCTATTTAATGAATTAATGCGATAGTTTAGAAATAACGTTGTATCAAGGGATTATTGACTGTGGTTACTTGGTAGAAATCGACGAGGTTAGTGAGAATTATGACTGACTCTAATTATGAAGATGATAACGAATTCTAGGAATGATTATTTCCGAAACTGAAAGCCGAGACTCCGATCGATCGGAAGACATGTGTGTGTGTGTGTGTGTATGAAATGCATCCTCGATTCACTTTCTTTGTCGGCTGGTTGTCTTACGTCAGACACCTCCACGCTGCAGGTGAGTATGCTTATTGGAGCGGTCAATAACCCGTATCTTCGCAAATCAGCGCGGCTGCTCTCACTTTTCTAAGCGGGCCGCGAGTACTAGTCGCCTTCTTCTTTCTAACTACATCCACGCAATATCTTTGAACGTATTCACGTACGCGCGCGCGCGTGTTAAGTGTAGGATGAATTTCTCCTGGCTCGCGCTCGCCTCTTTCGTAATGTTAAATAACCAATATCTCCTCGCTTTGTAAGTCAGTCTAGCGTACGCGCGCGAGCGCTCGCGCCGACGCAATTCTACGGCTGACGATTTTGCGGGAAGAAAGTGCCACGCTGAAAGGAATTACAATGGAAGCGGCAACGAGTAATTCTCCGCTCGGATCGCATCCTACAGCGAGTCTGAATTTCAACTGTACCCTTCGAAATTACGACTCAACCATTCATGGCAATTCGAGTTTAATCAGTTTCGAAGTTAAGTTCGTACTTTGAATGATATTATTAGCTGTTAAGGTAGTTAAATGATAGTAGTAACATTTTAGAATTCAACGCGGTTTAAATAGTATTTTAGCGAGTTTTATTTGAGAAATTGATTCGTGGATTATTGAATTTTGGATATGTCTTTCGCGTTTTCGAATAATTGGAATGTAAATGACGCAATTGCTAGGACGATCAGTGGGTTTTTCTTTCTGTTCAAAGTCACATAATCATTCGAGAGTATACTTCTAACGCGAGTTAAGAGAGTCGGAATATTTCCAATTCCTAGTGGAATCGGTCGCCGCCGTCTGGGATGAAGGTTGCCGCAATACTACAAATGTAAATGTACCGCAAAGGCAGCAGCACTCCGGCCAAATGGGGGTACCAGTTTCTATTCTACATCCGGAAACTACTTCTATCTGCGAGCGGGGCACTCGAAACCCGGCGACAACTGTTGCCGCGTTGCCATTACATTCCGTGAGTTTGTAATTCCAATGGCATTTGCTGAATTCAAAACACGCCGTTTCACTTCCAATTGCCGTGTATTCGGCTTGTCGCTAAGTAAAAACATCGATTTGCGTGAAAGTCCGCGAAAAAAGGAAGCTCCGACCATCCAAATGTAGGAAATTTCACAGTCCGAGGAGAATTCGAGTTCCAAAAACAATGTTAATCATAAATAGCGATTTCTTTGAATTTCTTTAAATGTAAATTTGCCGTTCGACGAATAAAATCCCTGATTTGGAATTTACAGTGAATGAAAAGCTCAATAAATAAATTTAATAATTATACAAAATGTTTATCCGTATAATATTGAAGATTGAGTGATTTTGATTCCGAGAGAACTGTCGTTTGAGGTTAGATATAGGGACTCCGGGATGACAGCTGTTAGTAAGGGAAAAATTTCACAAGAGCAGAGTGGCGCAGTGGAAGCGTGCTGGGCCCATAACCCAGAGGTCCGTGGATCGAAACCACGCTCTGCTAAGATGTGAGAATCTTTATTTTTTCTCGCTGAAATCACTTTTGCACGATTTCCCAACCCTCGCGTATTTTTAAACGTACCAACAATGCAACAATAATGTTAACACTTCTGTTTTACATCTTAATTCGTATACAAGTTATTCACGGCGCTCGTTCACGCTGTGAATGACAAATAACTAACCGCTCGCTTAAAGGAATGCTACCCGAACGAACTTGAATCTAAAATCAAGTCTAAATAAACCGGACCGATTTTTAATAAATAACCGAACTAGATATTGCGAATTAATGATAAGGACAGAAGAGTTCCATTTATCAGAATGCTCTTCAACCAAACTTTCTGAACTTCTGCTCGATAGGAAAAATGAAATATTGGAAGGATTGAGATACACAATGAATTATGAACATTGCGAATGAACTCTAATTTCCGAGTTACCTATAAAGTCGATTATCACTAATAAATAGGAGTCTCAATATGAGGGAAAGTCGAGGCAGAGAACAAAACGCGGAGAGGTTCGATAAATTCCGAGGGAAAGAAAAAGCGACTTCCGTATCGACGCGCCTCGCTGGAGCGATAGTCTCACGAGAAACCCGATAAAACACTCTTTTTTCTTGAGAGGGCCACGTACCCACTTCAGGGAATTCTCGTCGAATTCTTGCTCGCTTGGCCTTTCCCTAGTCGCCCAATGCATTAACTCTTTAACTACCTTGCGGTTCTCTCGAATGCTACGCAAATTGAACGCCAATTGCCAATCGAAACTATCCAGCAATCTCATAGTCATCATTTCAATTTAATGCTACTTAAAAGAACGTATCCAACAAATCCCTTCTTGTATTCAAAGAGTCTCTTCGACGATTTAAAAACTGATTAAAATTACTTTTAACAATTTCGAGACAAACACTGGTGAATAGAAAATTCCCTAAAGGCAACTGGCGCTTTTCCACGGGGAAAAGGAATGTTCTCGAGCGGATGGTTTAAGTGGGCTCGTAAGCAATTGCTAATCACGGCTGCTGGTTAGGTGGAGAGAGAGAGAGGGAAGGGAAAAATGCACAAAAGCGTCGAGAGAGAGGTGTGTCCGTCTGGAATTATCGGGATTCGTACTCGTGAGGTCGCATTCAAATCGCCCCTGCCGAAGGAATGTTGTTCTGCCTCTTCTGTCGTAACGGTTATAAAACGGTTCTGATATCCTGCAGGCAAGTAAGCAGCCGTGAGCAGCCAGCCACACTCGGCCAACTGGGAGAACCCATACTCCCCAACTGGCTGCTGCTGCTGCTGCTGCTGCACATACGTGCACCTGCAGCATAAACGGAAAACAGACGACCTGCCTGCTTGCCTGCATGCATGCCTCCATCCAAGTGCGAACGCCACTTGTACGATGTTAACCTCGAAATTTTCGTCGCGACGCCTTGAATTACTGATTCCTTTTTAACACCTCCATATTCCACAGAGTTACCCACGTTTTCGGAATTTATTCGACATATTTCCCCGCGAGAATTCCCATCGAAATACGCGGTGTCGCGGTTGCTTTCAATTTTCGCGAATTCCTATAAAAAGCAATTGTAACTCCATTAATTCGAAGCAATTATGGCCACTTGTCGAACGCACCCGAAAAGCTCGTTATTGATGACAATTTCCGATATCGTATAATAATGAGACTGGTAGGACACGATCGACGTATCAGTGGTATTCAATTAAATCCATTGCTAGCTCGAGCTGTTAATGATACTCGTATTAACGCCACGTGGCAAAAGGATCAACTTGATCTAGCTTAAACAGGAGTAGTATAAAAGTTTCGTTTAAAAAGCTGAGATTAATTCGAGGTTCAAAGACGGCGTTAATACCGCTTTCTAAATACAGGTTGAATATTCAAATCGAGTCCGAAACTTCCTTCCCCATTTGCATGGAGACACCATGACAGCGCGCGCGCGCGCGCGCGCGGTCAAAGTGTGAACAATGCCTCGGGAGAAAAAAGTGCAAAGTTCCTTGAGCGGGAAGCTTTCGTAGCTTGGGTGTAAAGTCATCAAGAGGAGAGCAAGATAAAAATTGAACGCGGTGAATAGTAGCCTGGCATTAAATACGTGATGCGTTAATCCTTGACGGATGTGGAACGCGCTGCTGAAATTACACGCTTATTTAAAAAGAGTCATAAGCGATCTATGCCGCGAAGCTGCCGTCCTGGGAAAATCCTGCCTGCCGGAAATTCGCGCTTTCCGTCATTTCTTTGCCATTATTTTGCATCCGCGCCAAGTGGGGGTCAAGAGGCGTCGTTTCCAGAAAAAAGGTCTAACGGGACGCGCGCGCCTTTGCACGCTGGAAATTTAATTAAACAGGACTCGCCGATGGAAGCATTCATTTATAAGTCTTCTTACTCTCATAAAGATATGTAGGAGCAGTATTCCCGAAAGTCGAGTTTCGAAATGATATCTCTGGCCCGGCCGGCCAATGTAGCTACAATTTTCTGAATGCAATTCGCCGAGCTCTCTCAAGTAGCTGGGTGCGCCAGGAGCTTTTTGACTCTCGTCTAATGCCACTGGATATAACTTTATGAGGCTTCCACTATGCTACGCCGAGCACACAGCATACTGGAGCCCGTAGAATTTAAGCAAACGATCAGCCAACGCTTTCACCGAGACTGTAATACCGCTGTGATTGTTACAATGGCCAAGATATCCACTCTCCCGACATTATATCTCCTTCCCTTTCTCAATGCGCTTTACTAATAGCCCTCAATGAATTGGCCCAACTTGCCGATTATCTATTGACACACGCACTCAAAGCCTGATTGACTTTATTGTGCCATTGCCAACATTCAATTGCTTCGGCAATAATCAATTCGAGGAGCGATCAAAGCCTGCGTAAGTGAAATTAATCAAAACCAGTGGCACGTGATTCAAATCCTCGAGGAATTATTATCGAAAACGAATGCTTGGCGAATAATGTTTCCATTTTATTATTAAGGGATAAAAGGGGAGTGAATGATTTCGCGTGGTTTTTCGAGGATGCTTTTCGCTGCGGGGCCCATTAGCTGACCGTCTGCCTTTGGAATTTCGGGGAGAAGCAAATTGCCAGGGATCGCTTGGAAATCTGGAGCAGGAAGGCGAACGCGAGAGGAAGCGGGCGAGCACAAAAGGCACGCGCTGGGTGGATTAAACGCGAGCATTACTGGGCCGCGTAAAAAACGAGAAACGAGAGGAAAGGTGCAACCTGCTCGGCGGCACTTTTTCCATACCTTCCGACCAGTTCTACTCAAGGCACAGCGGCACACACAGTACACGCGCGCGCGCTCGTACGACGTCAGTGCACGCCAGCAGCCTTTATACTATATTTCTCTAATTCCAGGCCACAATAAAACACGGGGCGTAGCCGGAGAGCGTGTGCCGCTCGAAAGGAGCTTTCAATTTGGGCCACGCGTTACCGCAACGCCTTATTACACGCTCCAGAAACCCTCGCCATTTTTGGTTCAATTCTAACTCACTCTTTATATCCACCCCTTTCTCTCTCCCCCTCTTTTTCTCTATTGTGTTAAATAACAGCAACACCCATTCAACATCGCGTTCCTATTGGATCCTTTCAAACGAGAATATTAGCTCCAAGGAAAACTATAATCGAGGTCAAACTTTTTATGCTCGTTAGAATCTATTATATCACGAATTTTAATGTAAAATAAATGCCATGGGAACTCGGTCGTCTAGTGATTTAAAGTAAATTATATATTGGAACAAGCTATGACGTCTGAATATGAATTTATAATGATTCTAGTTGGGAAAAGAAATAATAATCTAATGACAGAGATGGGTCTTTAGTGAAGCTGCGAGTAAATGTTCTATTCGAGGTTAATTAAACGGCGGAAAGATTGGCATTGCCAAAGTAGCGAGTACAGAGAGAGAGTAAATAGCGGGGAGTCGAGCGGAGGAAAGGAGGCTCGTTAGTTGGTGCTCCAACTGGGAAGCGAAATGGCGAATTAAAGTTATCAGTTGCGCTCTTTGCTGTCGCCAAAGGATGAAAAAGCGCGGCGGCGGCGGCCATTCCCGATAAAAATTCTCCCAGGCTTGTATTATTACTTCGGGGCTGCTGCGAGCGACTGTCAGCCGTTCTGACAGCGAAGAACCGACTAATTTCCACTGCTCATTTGTGTCGCCGGTATTATTATAAGCGGAAGGGAAAACAGAAAAAGCGAGCGTGCGCGCGCGCGGGAAAGGAAAACAGTGGCCGCCGCGGAATTTCGCCGGTTTTGAGCGCGCTCGCTTTACTTTCGCATCGCTGACACAGATAAGAGATTTGCAGGACGCGGCGATTTATATTGGATTTTAGAGAGATACACCCGAAGCAATTACCGGAGCTTCGGCTCTCTTTCTCTGCGCGTCTTGTTTGCCCCGCAGCAATTTTTCTCGCATGTATATATACGCGCACGAGCTTCTGTACACAAGAGCATTCCCCTCATAGAGCACTGTATTCATAGCTATACTCTCTGCACTCTATGTTTGCTTTTATACTTACTTCTGTCACTACCGTTGCCCTCCCAATCCTACCCATCGATTCCATTTTACAGACTGACACGGCGACGCCCTTCCATCCCTCCCTCCCTTCATCTCGAATTCCCCAAAAACCTAATTATTCGCAAGCACTATCGAATTACTCGCAACGCGACTTAAGAAAGTCCCTCTCCAGAAACTATGTTTAAAGCGAGTAATTGGACGGGAGTTTTCATATCGCGCGGAAATTATGCAATAATAATTCACTATGATCCGCAATGCCAGTGAAGAGGGGGTCCAAATTGGTCGACGAAGATTATTAAAATGCGATTAAAGGGCTCGTTGAATTCTACTTCAAACGAAATGCAGCAGCGCTGCTCCGACTCTACTACTTTTCCCCCCTGCTTTCATTGCGCTAAATGATATTGCTAGGAAAAGTATAATGTCAAAGTCGAGTGAATGAAATCAGTTGAATGGAACACGAAGCCGGCTCATTTTTCGAGCCCGTCTATAAACAGCGATGATTATATGGAGATATTTACTCTGCAACTCCTCCTCCTCCTCCTCATCCTGCCACTCTTCTCCACTGGCTCTATGATCGAAAGCTGCAGTTTACTTTGAAAAAGCAAGAACAAACGCCACTCTCCCGCGTTCCCCCGCCGCGCCGCACCAACCGACTACGTGTTTGTGAACGGTTCGCTTCGATTGATTGAAATGCATTCTTCTAATTCGGTGAGTTAATAATTCCCTCTGCAGAGCTTGCCCGCTATTCCCACTCTACTCTCGTCATTCCTCTCCCCTCACCGAACAGAGAGAGAGAGAGAGGGAGAGAAAGAGGGCTTTTAATTCCTAATTTAATCACGGCAAATGATACGGCGCATCGTTTTCCAAGCGGCGCGGCGGCAGCCCTGCTCCTGGTAAAAGTACGCGCTCCATAAAACGGACTGCTTTTAATGCAAATTTAACTTCCGGCTCGAAAATCCAAAGCTATTTTCCAATGGGAATATCGAATTTACAATTGACGATGGAGCGAGGCATACGTATACCCACACGCCGAGAGGGATTAAAAACTAGTAAATGGATGCTGCAAGTGTAACTGAGAGTAATCTGCGAGGTCCGTCAGTGGAAATTCACACTTGGCTGACGAGAGAGAAGGGTTTGACACGGCGAGGGTTATCCTCGCACTCTTTTTTTCAGAATATTCTTCTATTTACCGGAGATAACAGTATTGCGGGCGCGCGCGCGAGCTATAACTCGCCGGCTTTCAACCTAGCAGAGTCGGCACTGGCATATAATTTTATCTGGGATAAACGTAAATTTCTCAAGCGTTACAGGCAACATTGCGAGATGCGCGCGAATATCCCGGGCACGAATGTCCTCGCGCATTCGGTGAGAAAAAAGGGGGTGAGAGGGAGGGAGGAAAAAGGGAGTTGTTGATCCAGGAGTAGCGACTATTTTTCTTCGGATTGGAGTTCCCAGTGATAGTTAGTGTCTCGCCTATAAGCCGCCTAGAGAGGACCGCCAGGCGATGGATGAAAAATGTACCGGATTACCGATTTCTGCAAGCCTTTTTTTCGCCCTCCTACTCTTTGTTTCGTGTGCTCGCCGATTCTCCTCTCTGGTCAGTCGCCGAGCAAATGCCCTCTCTCCAAGCAACGCTGACAACAGCGCGCGCTTCCAGTATTTCGCCAGTTCTAGCCTGACTGGCCGATGGAAAAAAGCCCGCTACAACGACTTTCCGAAAAATGTTTCCTCTATTGACTAACAGGGGAAACCTGTTAGTCAATCCGCAGGGGAAATCTGCCGACTAAAAGCCCGAAAATACATGCATTTCCCATGCGACAGCCCTATCAAGATAAGGAAAGTTAACAGTTTCGAAAGTCCGAAACGAAATCCTCTTATTGCCGCTAATTTTCCGGCGAGATTCTCGCTCGAAAAGCCGAAAAGTTGGCGCACTCTTAAATCCCGCGGCTGAAACACTGCTTTAAGTAACGCGAGAAAATCCTGTAGCACTATATATCTTCTCTCTTGAATATCTTGTGTCAGCAGCAGCAAATCGTTGGAGCTGCGAAATGCTAACCGACCGAGTGTGCATTTCAAATGCTAGAACGTGAGAGTGAGAAGGGAGAGAAGAGAGAGAGAGAGAGAAGGGAGGGGAAGGTGACAGTACTAGTGCGGGTATGTCAGTCGAAATCGGAATTTATGTCCCAACAAAGCGACAAATAATTCACGTCACGGTGAGCCGAGCCGCCGTGAAAAATCGACCTCAAAATTGGACCAAAATGCGTGGTTAAATCCGTGGCGGGTGAATGCAGATGCTTTTCCACTGTGCCACCCAGGCCAAATAGCACCGATCCATAAAAGTATCCGCCACTCAAGCACTACGGCAACTTTATGCTACCAAACATACATTTAATCATGCCAACCATAATTCGCCTATCTCCAATTGCGCTGACGAGTAGCTCTGATACGCGAAAGCCGAGACACATCGTCCAAGCCAGAACCTCACAACTACTTAACCTCACGTTCTACCAAACATTCCAACAGTCCAGCAAAACTGGCTCCCACCCAATACAAATCAAAAGCTAGCGTCAAATCGCATTCATGAAAAATCAATTCCATCCAAGGAAGAGAAACTTAACCTCTTGCAGGGAAAAGGATTGCCTGGGGTTTCGTAGAGCAGTAAATGTAATGCGTGCATATTAGGTTAAGGATTTGACGAGGAATGAATCGTTGAACGCGGAGCTGATCGTTTAATTGGCTTGGCTGGGAAATTAAGCCAGTGGCGAAAGAAAGGAGACAAAGATGTTCCCGAGATAAGCTTTATCTGTTAAGGGGGATTGACGTTGATATTCCACAATGTTCACGATGACGTGTGGCGAAATGGGCTGCGACAGTCATTCGCAGGAATACGCCGAATAATCAAAGTACACGAATCCCTATCGGTTCTAGATTAGAAACAAAGGAGATTGCGAGAATGCTACCAAAAGGCCAGATTCCCTCTGCTTGCATTCAGTGCACGGCCTGAGCGATCGTCTAATGCAATTCCCATTTAATTAGGTTATTAGGCACAGATGTCTACTGCCTATCACCAATCCTATTCTACTGAGGATTAGCTATTGTCTGGCATTAATTATTCCCGATCAATACCCAAATCCATAATCCCAGTTTTGCCTCGTCAAACTTTCTGCCCTCGCTTCGACGCAACTAATGCGTTATTGGTTAATCGTACCTGTGTCGATATGTTTGAACAAAACACGAAAAGCCATTACACAAGTGTCCATAACCAAACTTAAAAGCCTCTACTTACGTTATCTTTGCGGAAGCGATAAAAGTCAGTAACAGGCAGTCGTCCTTCTAAGCGTTTCCGAAACTGCAACACCAATTTACCGAATTCCTAACCTTCCTCGCCACACGCCACATATGCCATATCATTTCACAGTCACACTCTACCGCGACAAGCATTCTACTCTGGCATGCAGGCCAACAGGATCGCCCGGAAACTTCGATATCTCTGCACTGATTTTCACGCGAATGCAAAAGCTTCTACAAAAAGAAGGCTGGAAGGGAAAGGGTGGGAAAAGCGCGGGGTCCCGAGTGACTAATGTACAATGTACAATGCGAGCACTCCGCCGATGTAAAAACGGAGGAACCATCGAAACTTTTTGGAGCGTTGAAAGCCGCCGGTTTGGCGGGTGAAAGGTAGGAAAGAAAGAAAGGAAGGAAGACACGTACACACATTTCCAGGTCCCTCGGGGGACTCGGGGCAAGTTTCTTTCTTTTTTTTGCCGAGTGGAAAGAGGACTCACCTAGGAGAGCCGAGAGCAGCCAGGCAGACGCAGCGGCGGGAGGAGTTTCGAAAGTGTCACTTGGCTGTGCTGTTTCGGGCAAAGGGCAGCAGAGAGTCGTCAGAGTCACAGTGAGGGCTGAAGCACCAAGAAGACGCACGAAAGCAATCAACACGCGAAAGGGAATCGTTGTCTCTCGGCGATGGTGAGCGGCACTGCTGTCACCGAGGCTCTATCTGATGAAGAAATCGAGAAAGGCGCACCAACTGGAGAGACGGACAGGTATCGGGCACACAACACGTGTTCGGTTTGGAGCGCGCGAAGCGACTGAGAGCTGACGAGCGGCCGGCCGGCAGCGGCGGAGACGGTCTACGCCTGCACTCCGAGGCTCCACACTCTAATGCGAGCGCGACTCTACTGCGCACCGTGAGACACCGCCGATCAACCGTGGACCTACATTTCTCTCTCGTCATTTCCTTACGTGATCCTACTACTACCTGCCTTTCATCGCACTCAACGTTTACCATTATCCTTTCTAGCACGCCACATAATACAGGTTTGGATTAGATTCATTTCGCACTCTGCTAATTCTGCCATCCCACCTCTTTAGGTTATATCATTTCCATCCATCCTGCATCCATTCAGTGCGAATTGTACAATATTGAAAGTTGACAGTCCAATTAATTGATGCTGTAAGTTATTGACGCTTCTATTGTTGATATTATATTCGTTCCGAATTCTGCTAATTGTACTCTCCTCCGCTAGGTTATATCATTTGTATCAATGCCTGTATCGACTCTCTGCGAATTGTGCAATATTAACAGTTGGTCGTTTAATTAGTTGATGTCGTGAATTGTTGATGCTTCTATTGTCGATGTTGTCTCGTGCTAAGACTAAGTGGCATTAATCGCAATTGCTCACGTGAAAAGTGCCTCTTGTGCGAAATTACTGAATCGTGTATTTTTGATTGTTGTAGATTTTACTAGCTGTTTTTCACCACTCGAAATACTGAAGGTTTGTACTGAATTTAGTTTTAATTCTACGTCTTGAAAGCAGGCAATCTAATTAGCTGATGTTATATCTTATCGACGCCACCAGGATATCGTGCCTTCGTGTTCTAGGTTAAGTAGGATGCACGTTAATTGCGAACTTGGGAAATGGCTCTCTCTCTTGATTTCCTTGCATGATTCTACATTTCCTGCACTGTACTCTACATTTAGCTTTTGCCTTTGAAGTGCGAAGACAAGATATTGAAGATTTGTGTTGAATTTATTTCTAATGCTGTATATTGAAAGCTGACTGTTTCCTCAATTGATGTTGTGTTTGTTCTAAATTACCTTGCTTGCATTTATATCAATTGCTAACTGGCGTCGTGAGCACTGCACAAAATAGCTCTCTAAGCTGATTTCCTTGCATGATTCTATTACCTTCGTCAAATCTCCCGATTTACGTTTATCCTTTATACTCGAGCGCAGATAGCCGAGATTTAGGAAAGCTAACCTACGATTGCTGAGGCAAATGGAATTCGTATTCTAGATGCCATGCGTTCAGAATTTGTTTCACTGTGACTGTAAATTATTGCAGCTATATAATTATAATTATGTAATTGCTGTGGAACTGAACAGCATTTTCTCTGGCTTTCTTGTATCGTCAATTTCTTGTAGTTTATCGAAATGTATGTTATAGAAACATCCTTGAAAGTAACCTAACATCTGTCGACTTTAATAACTCGTTCGCTAGAACTCGAGGAACTTACAAAATCCTCAAAACCGCATATAATAAAGGATAGCTTCAATTCCCACTTCAATTCCCTACAAATTGTGCTTTAACTTTGCTTCCACTGGAAGCCGGTGACCTTTGATGAGACGCCGGTTCAAACAGGCTTTGACGCACAAGAGCGAGAAGAGAAGTCTAAAGTATAATGTGGATATACGCGCGGATGCTCGGACATGCTTTGACAGGATTTTTTCAATGGTTTTATGTAACGAACGTGGCTTCTCCAGTAACGAAAGTCTCGCGTTACAAAACTCTAACAAATTGACAGGTTTCAAGGGATAAAGGGATTTTTGTAATAGTAGTCTCAATCGCCTTTGAAAAGCGGAACATTTTGATCGAAAAAGGAAACGTGGGAAATGTGGGAAAGCATACCACAGAAGATTGAAAAATAATGATCAAAAATAGATATTGAAACGAACGCGAGTGAATACAAGAGTGGTGGACATATGATCTTGTATTACAGCGGTTCTCAGTGCGCTTGGGTTTATGGGGTCAAGCTGGGAGGAGGATTACCGAGGAATTCATCGCCACTCATCGGAATGTGGTAAAGGCTGGAATGAAGGTCGCGTGGAACTCTCAACCGGTTGCCACGGTCCCGCTTCTCGACGATCCCGTGTTGCTAATAATGGCATGGGCAACATACAAAAATCCGGAAAGACGTTTACAAGTGGCTTTCCAATCCCTCGTCATTCCTGCACAACTTTCCTCTCTTTTTCCGCGATACTGCGCGTTCTCTAACATTCTACTACTTCATCTCTTTACTACTTCAACCAACGTAACCTAAAGTTCATTCATCAAGATAATCGTACGAGAACACTCCGAACGATATTAACCTCTCAAATCCCTTTAGTTCCATATTGATCCATGGAAAAGGGTGTCATCCACTTTCAGAGAGTGCTGTCATTCGCGGATCTTTCCGTAGCCACATGTTCGATCAGAAAGTTATGAAGATAGCATATTCTTCAGGCGAAAGGGGATCCTTTAGCTTGGATCAAGCACTCTGCCTGTCTACTTGTAATCACACATGTTCATCCCACAATCATAAAGAATATGATTGAAATATCGATTCTTGCTGAGACACTCGTGAAGAGTTTAGCACCTGTTACTGTCAGTAAATAACCTACGAAATATTGCAGCACCGTTCACCATTCTTTCCCTATGTGATCCTATTGTAAGGGTTACTGCCTTCTTTCCTATCTCTTTCGTGCTCAACATATGCTTACTCTTTACACTTTCTCTGAAAGCGCTGTTACTTTTGCTCACTCATTCTCTCTGGCATGGTGTATTACCAGCTCGCTTTCGCTCAGACTCTCTGTCTCTTTAGCTAGAGGTAAAGGCCGATGGGAATTGAGGGGTTCTGACTAGATTTTCAGCGGGGTCGGCGTAGCGTTGCCGAGGGGTTCCAGTGGTATCCATCACGCAAGCTGTCAGGTCCACGTGGAATGAAGTTGCAGACGTATCTCTCTCTCTCTCTCGATGGCACGTCCAAGACGTTAACGCCTGCCTGATATCGAACGCAGATGCTTACACGCAACTTGCAGTCCGAATGTGGCGCAGCCTGCCACTATCACTTTACTAGTCAGCCAGCTGGGGCTAATGATCCGCTATTCTAGCAACCACCCATCTAATAAGAGCCGAGATTCTCCGGACATCCAAGCTACTCCAGCCAGACACACTGTGACATTTTCACCCCATCAAAAGTAATTCTGTTTCGACCATGTGTTACAGTATGAGAATAGGGAGAACGTTGTCTGAGAATTGCTGTAAGAGGGCTTCTATCACTTCATTTGTTTGAAACTCACTGCAACTCAAGTGATACTATCACAGTGTATATTAACAGAAAGGAAAGGTTATGAAATATGCAAGGGAATTGCGTTGCATTTAGTCGGCTCGAATTTTAAGAGCAATTAATTGTAAATACGATACTTTAAGAAGCACATTCTCCATCGGCAATGATTTATAACTCTACGCTTGCGTCTTAATTCGCCGCATTCTAGGTTACACCGGGTATTGCAATCGCGAGCAGGAATTCGCTGCTGCATTCATGGACACCAAAAAGGAGCTGGAGAAAACAGGCTGCATAAAACATGGCCCGAGGAGATGTTAAATCGATCTCGCGCCGTCTTTCCCGGGAAACAATTCCAGCGGGTAAGTATACGCATTTACATAGGTGGGATGCTGGCGAGAGAGGAGAGATAGGCTCTTCTGCCGACGGTGCAAGCGATGAGAGGATGAGAGAGAGAGAGAGAGCTCGGGATGAGGTGGTTAAGTCGAAAGCTTTTCCCCACTGATATAACATGCGCGAGCTATGCGTATATGCTCGAGATAGTGATGACTTCCAGATAAACCCTGCTATTACGCGTGCGTCTTCCATTTCTACTTTGAAGTTCATCCCCATTCAAATTATCCATCACTGGCTCGTTCTCATCTCTTCGTAAATATCATAGTATGCCGTTGCATTTCTTTTAACACTGTTACTAAACTCTCTCGTCAGCGCCTTCTCTCTCCTTGTCTTTACCGCATTAGATACGCTCTCAACTGTTATGTGTCAGTGTCTACGACAGGAATTCGACAATTTCCCAGTGAAGCTACGTAGGAGATGGCTTTCACGGAACCGGTAAACGCGTGACGGCAATTCCGCGTGCTTGAATATGTATCCGTTCGACAACCACCCATTCTCTGGCGCGCTCTCCCGTTGAAAGTGAAACGTTGAATGCCTCGCGTAATAGCGGCTAAAAGCTCCTCTCGCCACCCTGTACTCCGAAACCTCCAGTTTCCCCGGCGTCTCTTCGCGATTGCGGTATGTAAATCACGTCGAAGGCAAGTTAGAACCAATACTGTAATCTTGCGAATACAAGGGGATATCCTACAATCACACATGCCTCAAGAACACCAGATATTTTTGTTATCCAATCCACGAGAGTGATATTATTTGCATTTTTATTGACGTAAGAATCTGACCGTGCTACGAATGACTCGAATATATTGTAATTTAAAATGAATTTGTTTTCGTGGTTTGGCTCAGTCTGTATTTTTAATTTAATGAAACGATAGTATTGCCACTCGCGCGAACTTGAACTTCAGACGATGTTTACAGCTTGGGAAATGTGCGTTTCAATCGGACTAAAATTCGAGTCTATGATAACACGTTTTATACGTCATTCAGTCTGTAAGAACGAGCTATTACTTTCTATTTCCTTACGCTCGGTGGAAATAGGAGAAGCCCGATGGAATCTCCTGAACGAGCGTGATACCCGTGCGAGAAAGGGGAGCGTGGTGGGTTGGCGAACGGCTCTCCAAGCGCGCTTCCACACGCGCCAACTCTTTTAGATTTCCCTCGTCTGTGACTGTTGAACCATTAAATATCTTCCACCTTCCATTTCTCCCTCCATTACAGACGCGCCCCGTGACTTCAGTGGCTTTTCCATATATCCCCGCCGCGCCGCTCGCTTCGCCCTGCGCTCCAAAGAGCCTGTACTTCCTTGCCTGCTCGGCGGTCCCCTTCTAAGGCTTTTCTATAGGCTCACGTAAGAGAAAAGCTCGACACGAAAAAGTTATCCCTATGATGAATCATGTTGCGGTCTATCATAAATCTCGGCTTGCATGTTAGCCCAGAGAGAGAACGTAAAAAATATTAATCAAAGGCATCATAAGAAACACCATGACTGCCCTGAAATGTACGTTGAGAAAAATCCAGTGAAAACTATCGACGAAGAAAGACATCTAACATTGCAGATGGCGAGGAATATGTCTTGCGGAGTCAGCTCATTTCGCATAATAAAGTGAGAGGCAGCCTCTACGTGGAATTTCGAGGTTCCAGCAAAGAACAACGGAGACAGCATAAGCGCGGAGATGTGCCCGTGGTAGAATCATAGAGATCGAAGGCCGACTGGATTCCTTGACTAGCTGTCGTAAAGTAACGACGTGATCCCTCTTCTTTTCTTTTGCCTCGCCGGCTTCTTTCCCGTAATTGCCTGGATCTTCCTTCAGCTAACTTCTTTTTTCGTTCCAGCTATCCCCCGATTATTATTACCAGCAGTTAAAAGTCGAAAAAGCAAGAGGGTGAACATACTCTTACAAAAAGGATATACATATCTGTAATTGAGGGAAACCGGTAAGATAAGCAAAATACGAAGAATGCTCATCAACCAATGGAAATGCTAATCGAAGGAGGACTTGGAGACTATAATCACATCAATTAGAGTCAAGTCAATATTGATTGCCAGTGGGAACTGTAAAATATCAACTAATTAACGAACATGGGAATGTTTTGTTATCTGGAGGAGAAGTAAATACGAATATGTGACTGGTGGTGGTTCACGTCACCCTTGGAAAAAGCTGTATGCCACCGAGAGCCATGCATTCCTATTGCAGTTGCGTAAGTTTTGTTTTACTGCCTTTATTACAGTTACGTGTACAAGTGCATACGCCGTTTTTCCTGAAATTTCAAAGGGACAAATGTTAGGTAAAGCATGAAAGCCTTTGTAGGCACGTCGTCGCGAGAAGAGAGTCTAATGTTCCGCCAACTCACACCAGCTGTCCTTAATGCACCCGTAGACAGTACGCGCTGTCACTTTATCCACCACCTACTTTGGCCGGCTCTGCACCTCCACTCTCCTCTTATAAGCATAGAGATATCCGCTATGTAATGGGGAAAGTTCCCGCACTATCCGCACACAGCATTCCGCCTTCCTTTTCATTACTGTTTAGTCTTAATCCTCTGCTCCCCACTCTTCTCGTGACTAGCTGATCAACATCTGATAGTTTCAATCATTTGTTCTTTTCCCTTCTCGACCAATTTCAATACTAAATGCAATTGCTTTCAGATATTACAAAACGAAAGTTATAAGTATCGAATTGAATTAAGAATTATATCGAACAGAGAATTAAAATATACGAAAAAGAATTGTTTTGCCACGTAGTGTAATCTATAACTCAACTGGAAGAGCAGGGATTGAACATTACTTTGATCACTCGTCTGCTTCTGGAAAAGAATCAGAATTAGAATTAATAAACATTATTGATTTGGAATCATTCGAGAATGACTGGGTAGAACGAGATTGATAGTGACATCTCGTTTTCGAAGCAGTAGGATTTCTCGAAGCAGAATCTCTGGAGATAATTCTGTGCGCGTCCAGATTCTGCAGCTTTGCAATATTACCAACAAATGAGAATATTAATACAAATGCAACATCTGATGCTCCACTTCAAAGGTCCAATTAGCCATCCCTCTGTGCACCACGAAATACTCTGCATGATGATATAATCTGCAACATTTACAAAGAGTAATGAAAATATAATTCAGCGTTATTAACGAAGATATGCAATGTATTTAATAAAAATACTTATCTGTCAGATGAAGGCTGCGTGGAGAATATTTCCAAGGAGAGTGATGGCACGAAGACACTTCGATGATAACTGACGACTTTTCCCTCACAGCACTTTACCAGAAAACAGATGTCATTTCCCCACTTCGTCGTCAGTTCCAATGGTCATTAAATTCGGTTTGCATATTGTCTGCACCGTCGGCAAGGCAAGCATTGCCTGCCTCTATTCACTACAGCTGGGTCGGGCAAGGGTCAACGGTCGGCCATACCTGGATACCATATGCGCGTTCAGACCCTTCACGCATCACTGGGCACTCGACCCTGTCGTAAAACTATAATCCCACCGCCAGGCTTTCTCACTGAGGTTTAGTTACACTTTTTTCACCAAATGCGCAATTTGTTAACGTTCGCTGTGTAATAACAATTGATGGGGAATACAATGACTTATTTTCAGGAGGACGTTGAATTTCCAGGATTAATTATACTAGTACGCATGAGATTTCATACATCGTGGCAAAACTATTTGTTTGAGAAATTGTTAGAAGAAATAATTAATAGAGTTGATTTATAAATAACTGAAATATCGAGCTGTAACATTTTCTGTATTATTAGTGTTCGAGCATTTTCATTATTATATTCCTGTTTTGATATAGCTTTTACATATATTTGTATTAACTATTTTTGATGGTTTTACTGATATTCCCTATCGCAGGCACATTAATAATAACTTAGTTTAAAGACACTAACATTTTTGAATTACTCTTGAAATACTCTGTATAAGCATTAAATATTTCAAGTTTTTATACTGTAAGATTTGCCTCGATGATAATTCTGTTCAGAGGAGCAAATATTGTCTTTCGTTTTAATAAAGAAAAAAGTATATGTAAAATTATTAATGTTCCTGCATATGCACAAAGTAATCCTTAAAAATTCTTAGATAATTCCTAAATATTTAAATTCCGAGTTTCGATCTAGCTGATAAATGAAAAAGTTTAAATAACGCTAGGAAATATAATTTCTACATATTATTTAAGCATAAAGAATTATGAATGCCTCTGTATAAGCATGGAATAATATCATTAAACATTCTTATATAATTCCTGCGTGTTTAATTGCAGTACTTCCTCATACGTAGTATACGAAAAAGTTTAAACAATTAGTAAACATTGATTAGATTCAGTGCTTTCTCCTACGTAGTATATGAAAAAGTTTAAACAATTCGTAAACATTAATCAGGCACACTGGTAAGGGTTTGGCGCGGTATGCAATTCCAGGAACGTCGGTATACGTGTACCGACGCGGAGTGGGGTAGAGAGCAGTCGGAAAGGTGGGCGTCTGCGCGCTCGGCGTCGGGTAAGGGTGGGGGAGCTGGTTTGACTATACAGTTCGCCGGCGCTCCGCTCAGTTCGCGTGGATCACTCGTCCTCAACGGGTCCACGCGTGTTTGTTATTGCTCCCGGTGCTCTCTCTATTGTGTTTGCATTTCTTCAGTAACTTCGAAGTACAGTATTCGCGAGTGTCTTCTATTACGACATTACTGCTATTACGATATATCTGTGTTAATTGTACAATCAAACTACTTGAATACTTTAAACTTAATCTTCTCCGTGGCACACATTCTGCTTTAATGGGGAATTATTTATTCGAGTATTTTTCTAATCTCGCGGGACCGCGAGTGGGATTAGTTCTCACGATTTTACTACGCGATTTGCGATTTTACTACGCGATTTGCGATTTTACTACGCGACTTGCGATTTTACTACGCGACTTGCGATTTTACTACGCGACTTGCGATTTTACTACGCGACTTGCGATTTTATTTCGCGATTCGCGATTTTCTTTTTCTCATTCTGCGACAGAATTAATTACTGTGATCAACACCTGCCCGAGTTTCTTTATCGAGTCACGCCTTTGCATTAGATGAACTTTTTTTTCTTTTTTTTTAATTGCATAGTAGAGTCTGTTGCGGTTTATTGAATATTGCAATTCCCCTTGCGGTGATTGCACCGAATAGTGTTGCGTGATTTCTCCGTTTTTAATGGAGATAGTTTGTTTTTATCGAGTTTCCGCATTTACGCCAAAAGTAAGGACAACGCGACCAGACGTGCGCCCTCGTGATTATTTGCTACGCGATTTGTTTATTTAATTCTTCTCGGATGTAGTAAGTAATTACTATGTCCACCTGTGTATTTGTGACTTCTCATGCCACTTGTTTTCAATTTGGATTTTTTATTATTTAGCTTTGCGTTCCACTGGCATCGCGAATTTGCTATAGATTCTCAATTCCCCAATTTATTCATGTTTACTACGGATTTCGCGATTCAAGCTGTCGTCAGCTATTTGCACTTTTGCACGCGATATAGATTCTCGCTTTTAATTCCCGAGGATTACAGAGGGATTTCGGGATTTTGTTTTAGCTTTGGGGGGTGGGGTGGCGGATTATTAGTTACGTCTTGGAATAAAATTTTAATGATTTGTCTTGATCCAATGAACTTTAGTTTACCGACTTTGCTACTTTTTTTACTAATTTTTTTTGTCGAGTCAGTCCCTTGAAAAATTGTGAGTGTGGTGGAAGTTGATTGCTCTTTTGACACGCGACTTTTTTCTTCAATCTCACCTAATCCAAACTTTGGGAGAAGTGCCACTGAAACTTTTCTTGTTCTATTTTTCATAAAATAATTATTTCATAAGTTTAGAGTCTCTTGCTCGCGTCTAGAGTTAGAGAGACATGGACGTACGTTCACGATACATCTAACTCATCTCATCTACCATACACCCACCCTCAAACCTCAATATTTCTGTGTATAATCTGTCTTCTTTCCAGCAATTTGCTTTTTGTGCCGACGAGTGGCAAAGTGTTGCGAATTTCCCGCGGCCCGTCTCGGAATTGGCCTGGGCGGACTCGCACGTGCGAGTCCCACAACGTTCCCGCGAATTAGAATCATTTGACCGAAATTAGCGACGGTGGTCCCCGCGTGGACGAGCCGTCGCCCGTGGTAAAATCAGTGTTGTGGCGCCGATTTGGAAACCTTTAAACCCGTCCGCGAATTCAAACAAGTATTTGCTCGTCCGCGGACGTAGAGTCATGCATTCGCGAAGTCAATTGAAGGCTCAGCCGAGCCAGTTGTCTCGCAAATGATAGAGTCAGTGCCACAAGAATCGAAGAGGAGAAGACTTGAAGAGGACCTGTCACAGCGATGGATTTATATCCAATGGGTAAGTTTCATGATAACAAAATGTTGTGCCTTCTGCCAGGAAATTCCTTTGAATTTCACTTATCATTTTTGTACATGTGAACAGCTGATTAATAGTTTGCTTTTTTGCTTTTACAGATCAAGAGGCATTTGGTTGCAGTATCATCCCGTAGGAGCTCACCGGACATCGCTTCAGCATCAGGGTTGTATAGGTATATATGTGGGACAGACTAAAAGTCAAAAGTCCAAGGTTAGACTGCTAAAAGCAGTCGGTGAGACCATTTTTTTCTATTATTCCTCCAGTCATCCATCATGTCGTAGGACGATTGGTCCAAATCGGCACGGATGCTGGTTGTAATTTACAAAAGGGTATAAATGAGCATAGTGACCCAAATTATTGATTGTGTATATATGTATAATAGCCAGGATAGGTCTTCTTGTGTTTCGCGATTTGCCTTTTTAAGTATATCAAGTTTGTCGCAATTCTTAAAGTACTTTACTTAATATGAATTTCGGATCTATAAGAATTCCGAAATAACTTTTGCAATAGCCCGGCTTCGCGAGAAACAAATTATTCTTGTAATCCATCAAACTTTCAATTCTAGTGTTGCGATTTTGTATATTTGCATGATGGATTAGTAGATGTAGAGTTATAAATGCAAGAAGACATCGCGACGGACTGATTCTGAAGTCAAAGCTGATTGAAATGTACACGTTTTAATTATTCGTGAATATCCAGCTTTGATGACAGGGTCATCCGAGGGTTTGCATAATAATGTAGAGATATGTCGGTGCAGATGATATGTTCCTAGTCCTTTTCAGGACTAATGAGGAATTAACGTTGTCTACACTTGCATCGCGTGTAGAATATGACATCTAGTCCTTTTCAGGACTCGGATGTCATACGAAGAGGAACTTTTCTCGCATTTGCTTAGTAGAGACTTGCTTTTGAAAATATATATGTAGTTCCTCTCTGCTGAAATTGAAGCACAGTCCTTCTGACTAAAATATATATTAACGTAGAGTCAATAGCCCGCTCAGAATCTGAATCTTTTGTGTTTGCCGATCATTTGCAAAGATCGTTCGAGTCTTTTGTAGCTTTTAGCTAGGATTTTCAGGATACTTGAAGAGTAAGGTTGGAGGCATTTTTGCCATGTCTGTGGTATGCCCGCCCGCATTCGAGTTGCCCAGGTGCAACTCCCATGCGTGTGGGACTAGGACATGGTTGATGGTATATTTCATGTGTGGCAATTAGTAAGTGGCAGTAATCGTGCACGACGTACTTACCAATGTGTGAGTGAATATTATATTGTGTGGGACGTACGTCGCTAGAGTCACTCTCTTTTTATGATGGCAAGTTATTGAAATAGTTGGCGCATAGTCAGCTAATTTGATAAAATGCTATTGGCGTGTACACTTTGGCACACGATAATTTGTAGCTTCCTTTGATATCGAAATATGAGTGTTGCACAAACACTCGGATGCGGGTTAGCTTTTTGTCGCAATGGTTGCTGCTGCTGCTAATTGATTTCAGCTTACGAGGTAAAGTTGAGTGCCTGTTGAGTGTTTGCGGTTCTGGCGTGAGAGAATTTTGATTAGACACTGTTAGGGAGGTATAGGTAACTTACTTCTGAGTGTGTGATCTAAAATAAGCAGGTAGGGTCCGGGTAAAACTTTCCCAGTGATGAGTGAAGGTTCTCGGGCCGTTACTATTACCTCACTGCAGTTATTCGCAGAGGGATAGTAGTAACATTTAGATTTAATTAGTTTGTAAGGACTCCCATTGCACCTAGTGGAGTCAGAAGAAAGAAGCTCAACGATGGTTCGTTCAAGTTTATTATGCAACTTCATCAATTGCACAAGCTATCAATAGGGGCTCGCAAGGGTCACTATGATGGTAGCAATTTTTGTTGTTGTGTAATATTCCCAGTTGTGCAACAATTCGATTTTTTTGCTACAAAGGTTTTGCTTTGTTACAAAATTATTTGATTGTTGTGTGACATTTAGGAGCTGCTATATTGTAGAGTCTTTGATTCGGGGATAGAGTGGGGGGTTGCTGGTTTCTTGCTCGAGATAAATTAAATGTGCGTTTGGATGATAGTCATTGCCGGGTGATTATTATCCTAGTCGCTAGTTATGGGCTGGGAATTATTAGATCCGCGCTCGATTCCTCGCGTTCCTCTGGTGGCATCTCTGCCGGACGTGATAGGAAATATCTCGAGCAATCTGCTGCTTGGGTTTACGCCCGAAGACATCGAAGTGGCCTTTGAAGAGGGTCGAAGAACCATGGCTGTTCATCCTCGATGAACAGTCATAATTTTTGTCACTATGCTCATTCATTTATTATGTGCACGAGTTCGTATCTAAGCGAACTGAGGGCTGTGTCACGAACGTAAGAGTTCCTGTGTCCGGTTCTCGGCGGGCTAGCAGACGCAGCCTTTAGGGTCCTAAGGCGAAAGTTTAACTTAACTTAACTTGCTTAATTAATATTAGTCATACATGTAATTGGTATAGTCTAGGAAATGCGACTGGCACTATCACTGATAATTTGCATTCGAATGTTGCGGATGCATTTGGTATTTGCTTCTTCTGGATTCTCGTTGAATGCTATTGGTTGACTGATGTATTTATTATTTGACCACCAAATAATTGTTACATTATTCGATTGATTGTGTTCAAAGGAAAATCTGCGGAGGGATGCGAATATCGTGTTTGCATATCTAAAGTTGGATAATATTGTTCGACTAAGGAGAAAATACTCCTTGTAGATCCAAGAGCCCATGGTTTTGCCACGCCAGAAATGGCTTTATTATCCTTGTTAACTGGGGGCATCGTCTTGTGCATATTTAATACCATTGCATCGGTGATATTAAAAATGTACTCGATGGTTTATAGATATTATTGCATTCATAATATCTGTAAAGTTTCTGCGTTTATGAGAGTTGGGGTGCATTGCATGAACATTCTGTAGGATGATCATACAATTCGCTTCAACTCCCCAGTTCACAAGTGTTGTTTTACCTCCAGTATTGTTGACGAACGATATTGGAGATGAAATGTATTGGTAGTTTATTAGGCAGTCATGGGTAGGCCAGAGCTGGCTGGCCGTAATTTGTTAGCTGGGTTAGTCTTATGATTTTTTTGCCAGGCCTGAGATATCAGCCTAATTATTAGAGTACTTGCTAAGTGTTAATGTGCCATTGCTTGCTGACTTATCGTTGGAGTCTTAGTAGATTATAGAAACTTTACCGGCACTACGATGCAGTGGTGCTTGTAAAATCGGCACGATCGCGTCGACGAGTTATCCCATCCTTCTTACTGTTTTCTATTGCTTATTATTTGATGGGATAATGAGTCACCCAGCTCACTTATTACATTGCAAAAGTTCGACATTATTATTCAATCTTGAAAGGTTTATCATCAGATTGGCCTTTCAAAATAGGTATGCAGATGCACCTGCTTCCGGCTGTGCAATTTTACCGAATATATGTTATTAATCCATTTGCGATTCATAATCTATTTTGGTATTCTTGCACGGTCGATTGGCGGGAGAGAGTCCTACAGTATTGCTACAGATTTGTTATGTGAATCTGAAGTAGTACTTAAAGGAGTGTAAGAAAGCTTAACGGGTTTCGATGTATCTCGAATGGTGGAATTACAGACGATGTGCTGTAACATTTGATTTCGAATTGTAGTTCATTGGTAGTGCCGGTTCTTTCTCACTCCTTACCAATTATAGTATGCTAGTACAATTTGTAAGTTTTTAGAGTCTTTCAATTTAGTAGAGTATTTATATTTCAAAGATATAAAGTCGAGTCATTTTTCACTGCTATATCAGAATAATAGATTAATTTTTATTATATTGATATAGAGTTGTATTATAGAGATACAATATTAGAGTTCAATTTTGCTGCTTTTATCTTAGGACCCTCTAGGTTTGCATAATCGCAAGACCTAAATTCATTTTTCTATTGCATATTCGAGTCAGTAGAGTCATTGCATTTTCAATCAAGTCTTGCGAAAGTAGAGTCTTTGCCACTGGAAGTGAAGTAGAGTCATTGCCAATTGAAGTAGAGTTTGCTTTTGCTGAAGTATGGAGTCTGCCAATAGAAGTCGAGTCACTGAATTTTTGCTAATTAGTTATAACTTGGCAGACAAGTCGAGTCATTGGAATAAGTCTGCGGCTCGCCAACGTGAGACACGTTACGGCAAGTGCGTGCAAATATTTCCCCCCCCTCCCCCTCATCTCATATTTGCAAATTTGCCAATGAAGCGAGAAAGTAAAAGTGGGCTCAGAGGATGCTCTCGGTAGGGGTCTTTGACTCGCTCACCTCTCGTTTACTCCTCCTCTACTTTTTTTCTTCTTCTTGGGATTATCTGGTTCTGATATTCTTCATCAGAGTAAGGATAATCCCGACTTGGTTTGGTGAGCCTCTCTATGCCGCTTCTGTGCTGCATATTAGATAGCGCCTCTGAGTAAAAACCACTCGGTTAGAATCACGCGATCCGTATCGTGAATTTGTTATTGCAAAAAGTAGAGTCTATGTGGCCTCAGCCAGTGCTACCCGGGAAGGTTAGGCGCAACCGGCGCAACCCCGTCGCGATGTGCGCGAAACTTTGTTAGGCTTTTTTGTCCGCGGTATTTGTTAGGGCTTGCTGCAGTTTAGCTAAACCAGTACTGACTGAGGACACCGCGATTTGCTATTGGGTATTATATTATATACCAAAAAATCATCTAAAGTTAGTGTCCGAGAATTGCCAAATATGTAGAGTAGAGTCAATCATCGTTTCGAGTAATCAATTAGAGTCTCTCATCTCATCAGTCGAGTCAATCATATTTTTTTCTATTTTTTATATTGCTCTTTCACGAAAGATTGTACGTGGCGTACGTCGCAGTCTGCGGGCCCCTTCCTTTTCAGGATTGGGCTCATTGCTTAGCTTTTTATTGAACTGTTATAGTTCGATACCGATGTAGAATCACCGTGCCAGAGATTTGTGCAATCTTTGCACGAGTCTCTTGGTACTCAGGGACCTCGATAAATGCCTATGTTGTTTATCGGGGACAGTGGCAACTTCTCCTTCGAGTCACGCTATAGATGTTTGCAAATATTCTATCTAAATTAGAATAGTAGAGTTGGAGTAATGAACAACTGCTTACAGTTAAGATGGTGATTGTATTACCAGCCTTAACTTACACTCACGATTTCGCAAGGGGCAACCCCCGCGGTTACCAACACCCCTTTTCCCTTTGCAGTTCATTGGATAAAGGCGAGTCATTGGGCTTTTACATCCAGGACAAGGTTTTGCCCGCGCGAACACTTTTTCATTAGCTTACTTGCGGGGATGTGATTTCTTTGAGAGATCACTGTAGCATATCTCGCGATCCTGATGTAATCCATGGGAATTATTTGCATATTGCTTTAGACGATAGATTTCTTTTTCTGGAGACTCTGTTGTGGTTGGTCCATCGTCTGCATTAGTGCTTCTTGACTTCACGGTCAAGCTTAGCCGCGGGTGGATTGCCCTTCGGACGTCTCTTTTAAATTCCTTTTTCTGGGGACTCTGTTGTGGTTGGTCCATGTCTGAATTAGTGCTTCTTGGCTTCACGGTCATGTTTAGCCCAGGTGGACTGCCCTCTAGACATCCCTTCTCTTTTATATCAAGTAGAGTCTTTGATTCGTCGAGCTTTGAAAGAGATATCCCACTGGATGTGTCTGATAAGCTTTTTAGTGTTGCGCCAGCCGAATGTTACCGGCACCGTGGTAAACATGGATACTCACCCTTTTTCTATCGTGATTTTTCTCAAGGTTTAATTACCTACCAAGTAGCTTAGAATTATTGTTTGAAATTGCTAGGTTTATATACTTCAATTTCAAGTAGTGTTTAGATGATTTTGTGGGGACTCTGTTGTGGTTTGTCCATCGCCTGCATTAGTGCTTCATGGCTTCACGGTCATGCTTAGCCGCGGGTGGACGCCCTCCGGACATCTCTACTCTTAAATTCCTTTTTCTGAGGACTCTGTTGTGGTTGGTCCATCGCCTGCATTAGTGCTTCTTGGCTTCACGGTCAAGCTTAGCCGCGGGTGGACTGCCCTCCAGACGCCTCATCTCTTTCATATTTTTATATTAAAGTAGAGTCTTTGATAAGCTTTTTAGTGTTGCGCCAGCCCGATGCTATCGGCAGGGTGGTCAATATTTTGAAATTGTTAGTTTTATACACCTCAATTTCAAGCAGTATCGCGACATGTTAGAGCTTTTGCAGATAGAGTTGCGCCAGCCAGTGATGAACTTTAGTATGTGGCTTGAGTTAGAAACGAGTGCGCGGGCTTTGCACGCGATTTAACTTCACCCGTTGCTTGCGTACCTTGATTGCAAGATTTTCTTGGTTATGCAACTAGCTTAAACGTGTACGACTCTAGCGTTGTCTTTACTCGTGGAATAAGTCTGGAAAGGAGATAAACGCAACCGCGTAATTTTCACTCCCCTTTGCTCTAGCTTCTTCTCAATTTTAGTAGTCAAATTAGTCTTCCACGTTCAATGAAACCGTAACACCACCCGTGATCACTTGCCACGTTTTTTTTAATATTCTTTTTCCTGTAGCATATTTGCGAAGATGCTCTGGTATGTGGTGATTATAGAAATGATTTGAGCAGTTTAGATTCGTGGGTGGGGCGAACGATATCGGTCTAACGGCGCGATACGCTAATTTCGAATCTAGAATTTCGTGTCTGAAGTTTAATATCGCGTGAAAGTTTCCCCCATGTTCCTTTCCAAAGCTAGGCCATTTGATGCCGGAGTCATGTGTGAGAGCGAGCGTATGCACTGAGAGAGGTACGGGAGTACTTTAATCAGGAGTCACTCCCTCGAATGAATCTGATGATCATTGATCGACTGTATACATTCGGGGTGTCTTGAAACCATCGTCTTAAGTGCCTACAGAATTAACTTTCTGGGTCTTAATGATGTGGGATCTTGAAAGAGTGCGAATGTTCACCGCGTGGCATTCTTGACTGATCCGGGCCTGGAGACTTGGAAGTTCGTGTACTCCGAGCGGCCCGAAAGGGCGTACTATAGTGGAGGGACGGACCTTGTCACAAGGGTCTACGGTTCGTCTTGCAGTGCTACGTGGATGTCTCTCCCTCGGATAGTTAGTGCAATCGTTGAGGGGTGCCTCACGGACTTTGAGTCCGGACAGAGCTGATTAGGGGGAGCTGGAAGGTAATGCTCGGATCCCAGCGCTCGTGCCAGAAAAGTAGCCTTGTCTCTTCGGAGCATCGCTGCCGGTGGAGGACGGTTGGGACTCAATTCGAGGGCGGAAGGTGACTCCGAAGCGGCTGCTCCGATTGCTACTAATTATACGAGTGTCATGTCACTATCATCATCTAAGTGCCTTCACCCAACTTCTCTCCCCAATTTTTTGATTAGAGTCACGCACCGATATTTTTATCCGACTTTTATCCGATATTTTATCCGATATTTTATCCGCATGCGATGTACGATTTGACAATTATATAGTTAGTAAATTCTCGACCTTTTCCGCGCCACTGTCGTCACGGTTTGTTCGTCAAGTTAAGCCGAATTCTTTTGATATTATAGCTTCACTCGGTACTTTTTTATGGCCGCGAAGTAGTAATGATTTTCGTTCCGGGTGTGTGCCACGAGTTTTTATTAATTCCAATTTTCCATTTGAACTTGTTCTTAATTAATCCAATTTAGTAAAAAAAAAAATTGAGAGAGCCCGGGATGCTAACAAACTGAGCAGGTTTTTTACCAGCTCTAGCTTTAAGTACGCGTTTAGCATAAGTACGCGCTTAGCATAAGTATTTAATTAACGATTATTTCTTTAGCTATAAGTATAGGTTTTTTAATATTCTTTTTAATACACTTTTTTTTAATATTCTTTTTCCTGTAGCATATTTGCGAAGATGCTTTCGTATGCGGTGATTATAGAAATGATTTGAGCAGTTTAGATTCGTGGGTGGGGCGAACGATATCGGTCTAACGGCGCGATACGCTAATTTCGTGTCTAGAGTTTAATATCGCGTGAAAGTTTCCACCATGTTCCTTTCCAAAGCTAGGCCATTTGATGCCGGAGTCATGTATGAGAGCGAGCGTATGCACTGAGAGAGGTACGGGAGTACTTTAATCAGGAGTCACTCCCTCGAATGAATCTGATGATCATTGATCGACTGTATACATTCGGGGTGTCTTGAAACCATCGTCTTAAGTGCCTACAGAATTAACTTTCTGGGTCTTAATGATGTGGGATCTTGAAAGAGTGCGAATGTTCACCGCGTGGCATTCTTGACTGATCCGGGCCTGGAGACTTGGAAGTTCGTGTACTCCGAGCGGCCCGAAAGGGCGTACTATAGTGGAGGGACGGACCTTGTCACAAGGGTCTACGGTTCGTCTTGCAGTGCTACGTGGATGTCTCTCCCTCGGATAGTTAGTGCAATCGTTGAGGGGTGCCTCACGGACTTTGAGTCCGGACAGAGCTGATTAGGGGGAGCTGGAAGGTAATGCTCGGATCCCAGCGCTCGTGCCAGAAAAGTAGCTTTGTCTCTTCGGAGCATCGCTGCCGGTGGAGGACGGTTGGGACTCAATTCGAGGGCGGAAGGTGACCCCGAAGCGGCTGCTCCGATTGTTATTAATTATACGAGTGTCATGTCACTATCATCATATAGTGCCTTCACCCAACTTCTCTCCCAAATTTTTTCATTAGAGTCACGCACCGATATTTTTATCCGACTTTTTATCCGACTTTTTATCCGCATGCGATGTACGATTTGACAATTATATAGTTAGTAGATTCTCGATCGTTTCCGCGCCACTGTCGTCACGGTTTGTTCGTCAAGTTAAGCCGAATTCTTTTGATATTATAGCTTCACTCGGTACTTTTTTATGGCCGCGAAGTAGTAATGATTTTCGTTCCGGGCGTGTGCCACGATTTTTTATTAATTCCACTTTTCCATTTGAACTTGTTCTTAATTAATTCAATTTAGTAAAAAAAATTGAGAGAGCCCGGGATGCTAACAAACTGAGCAGGTTTTTTTACCAGCTCTAGCTTTAAGTACGCGCTTAGCATAAGTACGCGCTTAGCATAAGTATGCGCTTAGCATAAGTATTTAATTAACGATTATTTCTTTAGCTATAAGTATAGGTTTCTGCGTACATCATCATCATCGTCATCATCATCGAGGGACACCGACTCTACCATGTGCACCAACAGTAGTTATATGTTTATTGGGCGTCCACTACTTTTTTTTTCCAAGTGTCTAGTCTGTTTATATATCTGGTTTATTATTTCTTTATTTATCTAGCCTGTTTGTAGATCTGGTTTATTATTTCTTTATTTGTTCAGTTTGCTTTAATTGTTGCAATTTTTATTTGCTAATTGTGGTGATGGGGGGTCTCGAAGTGCAGCAACCTCCACGTGGTGAGACCTGGGTCGGCCATACTAATTTGATTAATGCGCTAAAGATTTTTCTCAAGCTCATTTGATTAACTTAGTTTTATGTCACTATTTTGTAATAATTTAGTTTAGTGTCGATTGGTGCATTAACAACTAGTATCGCCGAGCGGATAGCTGTACGTTAATTATTAAGATTCTCTTTCATGTCAACAGCATTATTAATAATTTGAATAAGTTTGCGTTAAGTTATATATTTTTAATGACACCAGTATTAAATTCGTATTTTGTTCATTTTAATCCACTGCTTTTTCAAAGAACAATAAGTTTAGAATTTTTCACACTTGAAAATGATAATTTTACTTCATTTTTTGTCTCATTATTTTCAGGTATGTCATTACAGTTCATGCATTATTTATATTTTTCGTTACATATTTACAACTTGACAATAGTAGCTAAAAGTGAGAAAACTGTTAGTCTTAAGAGTGCGCCACTATAAAGCAAAGTTTGAACATCGATAATTCAGATCCATGGTCATACCTTGCTGATTCTACTGAGAGGAACTTTAATACCAATCGTTGTTAATCGTGTTATTTTTTCAGCCGGTGAATTATATCACTAGAGAATTTAATAGTTAACACTCAGAAGAGAGTTACATTTGAAGTTCAACAATAGTTTCTTATATTTATTCTTTGTTACCAAGAACTAACTGCTAGTTCATGTGTTGATAATATCGTAAGAGTCAGACTTGCTATATGTTCACGATATTCTTATTCCCTTTCTACTGTTAGCTTGTAAACCCAGTTTTAGAAGAATAGGAAGGAAAAATCTCGTATTTGCAATCTTGTCCAACAATGTATTGTTCATCTATCTTTCCGATGGATATAAGTTCAAATTAAAAATAAGATTTAAGGAAACAAATCTTACATTTACTTTGATCTTGTATCGCTTGGAAAAATAGAAGACGGTACCAATTTAACATTGTCTAATCTGTTCAATTAGGTCTGACATAATTTCAGGAAAGAGAAGCCGAAGCGTAAATACTTTGTATTTCAAAAACTCATAGACCAAAACATAATATTTCATTCCTGTTATTCATTGCGTTGGATAAATCTTGAGCGTACAAAACGGAGTAAATTTCTCAGTGGGAAATTTACAATCATCTTTATCTATTACATGAATGAATCATCTAATTTCACTATCTTTAAAGTAATAGATTAAAATCTGATGACTTGTACCAACTAATAATCCAGCTGGCTTTATTATATTTACATCACGATTAATGCAATGTGCTATTTTTATCAAAGTATTAACAATCAGAGAAAGAATTCACCAGGACACTCAACACAAGTAGATTAAGATCTGATTAAAAAGGGGGGAGCGTAACACAGATTTGGAAAATGTTTTATTGGTCGAGTGCGGGGTGGAAAGAGGCGCGCGTGATACATTTCTTTGTGGAGTTGCGTCCACACCCACAGTGGCAAGGAAACAAAAGATAAGTGCGCGAGGAAAGGAAAGCGAAAGGAGCGAGAGGCAGCCAGGGCAAAAGAACAGCCGTGATAGATGGCAATCTCGCACCCAGTGAAAAGAGGTTTTGCAAATCGTCGCCGTGGAATTCACGTCTCTCGATCGAGCCGATAAATTCCGCCTCTCGAAAGCGTAAGCCTCTTTGCCGGCCTCTCTCGCTCCAAATGGATTCGGCTATATGTTTATCGATGAATGATCGGGATGACGATGATACGATTACGGCGCCTCCCACATCATCAGGTGTGTGTTGCGCGATATCCCAGCGTAACGAACAAGATTAACTGGCATTCAGACCACTGTAAACCGATGGGGATGCTATTCCACGTATTTCTCCCTGACAACCTATGAATTCTCATTGCAATACACAAGTTTCCCTCTTTGAGAAACGCCTTTTGTATCTTAGTTAAAATTATCAAACTCTTTCAAAAGTACAAACTACGAAAAGGAATAGAAAAAAATTAAGAAGATGTAGGGTAGGGAATTGTATAGAATTAGATAGAAGCTAATTGGCTCTGGTTCGTTTAGTCATACGACTATATAAAGTAGTGCGGCAGACAATAGGAGCTCCCAGGTGATCTAATTACGCGAGAGGTCATCGCGCATCAATCAGCACTCATTCTTATGCCAGTGGAGCATTGCGAAATAATAGAAATGACTGGCTGACGTACCAGTTACACCATGCAGTTCCTTTGAACCGATGATCTCGAATGAGCGTAATACGAGATTATTTCATGCATCGCGATCTCAAAATAAATGGGAGGAAAAGGGAGGATTGGAAAGACGAAATGGATCGATTTGCGTTCTGGCGTGTCAGTGAATTCCACGCGCCATTTGTTGGCTCGATAATTGGCCTGGGTGCTGAATAAAATTGATTCATTGGCGTCCATGGGGTTAAGAGAATATGATACGAGCGGTCGCGGAGAAGGGTCGATGAGTCCTTGACATGATTAACTCATTGTAGGTGGACCGTGTTTCGACACACTTTAATGCCGATCCCGATCATTCTGTTCCGTACACGTAACCCTTTCGGTTCAACATTCTAGCTCGAAATTCCTTTTCTCTCCGTTATATACTTGATTTACAATACGATTCATTTGCTCCGACATATGATTCAACTTCGCAATATTATTTGAGTCCCCAATACTTTAATTCCATGAATTAACCAATGATTCTTTTGGGATGATACACTTTTAAGTGTTATTGAATCATTTAAGGCAGCCTTTGATTTTGTTAACGACGAATGGCGTGGCATTCCTCGAGGATTAATAGATGGAAAAGAATTCGCAGTGCTTGAAGGACTTTTCCGAGAGTGCGGCTGCTCGGCAGATCGCGCTATAGAATAATTGAGAAATATATATGTAGTTTCAAGGGTGAGAATGAACGGCGGCCCGCTGGCGTCTTATGGCAGGGATTTCTGTAAAGCCTGCTGGCGAGAAAAAAGCTCTTAAGGTATCGTATGCCGTAAGTCTAGATGCTCGAGGAGCCGCTTTAATCTTAAGCCTAACATCGAAATAAGTCGGTGAATCATCGGTTAATAACGAGCGACGAACATTTCAATGCAGCGCGAGGTCTCTCCGGCTCTTTATGGATCATCTAGCCGGAATGTAGATCGCAAGAAGGTCGGTGACATTTTTCAAGAGATTACGGATAATGCCACTGGCACAATGGAACATTTGAAGAACAAGGCAGCGAGAGTCTGTTTTATTTTTTTTCTTTTCTTATGCCGTCTTTGCTCTCTGTGCGCCAGCATTCTGTAATTGAAATTATGAAACGATCCTCCCTCTCCCGATTAAAGATAAGGGCTGATTTCGCTCGGTGCATAAAGTAGTTCACGTGTGTCTCGAGATACCACTTTTGAATGTACTCTCTTTGATATTTATCAGGTTTTATTATACAAATCATTGTCTGCTTTGAATGATTGTATTAGTCAATCCTTTGGGTAGGGAAATCAATTTTCACTCTGGCTTGTTTCCAGTGATTTATTAAGATTTGGATCGATACAAAGTTACAAATTCATACACGAGATAGAGGAAACTTGTATGTCGGTTTTAAGAAACCTGTTCAACTTCTTTGCACCCTTCGAGATGTATTGAAATGTGGCAAGTTGTGCAGTGAAGTAAAAGGGCCTTCGATGAACGATATTTGAGGAAGGTATCGAATGGCCCAATAAGAATGAAACAAGTACACAGGCTTTCTTTCTGTCTGTCTTGCGATAGGTTGGGCGAGAAAACTTTATTTACATGTTTACAATACGTAGCGCATGCGACGAGGCAAGATTTCGGCAAACGCGATCGGAGTTATCTTTCGAAGGTTGTCTACGGCGAGAAGGCGGCCTTGCCAATTTGACAATGTCAGCTCAATGCGATCGCGCGCGCGAGCCAGAGCATGGACGCGCGTCCCGGCGCGGCACGCCGAAACGAGGGCAGATTTTAAAATCTGGCGCCAGCCAGAATGTTGCATCATCAATTCAGGATATCAGTTTATCCTTGCTCATTGAAAAAGCTCCTCCTCGCCGGCAGCAAATGCCGAGTCAAGGGTGAGCACCATTAACACCTCCAGTCTCCTCGACATATCCACTTTGCTCGATTCATTGCCACTGTTATTGATGTTCCAAGACTTCTGTAATCCTATTGGAACAATTAGGGTCGATTATTAGCTGGACTACAATTGAATTGTAACAGAATCAGATTTTGTTATAGAGCTGAATTTAATAACGAAGTTATTTTACAGTTTGGCTCTTTGTTGATTCGCAAACTTCGTGGAAGTTTAAATTCATCTATCATGAGCATATGCAACAGTTTAATTACAGTCAAATATTACTTGGATTACAATTAAATGAAAAGAATCAAATTTTATTATACAGTTACATTCAACGAAGTTATTTTACAGTTTGGGTCTTCGTGGATTCGCAAACTTCGTGGAAGTTTAAATTCGTCTATCATGAGCACATGCAATGATTCAATTACAGTCAAACATTACTTGGATTACAATTAAATTAAAAGAATCGAATTTTATTATAAAGTTAGATTATAACAACAAAGTTATTTTACAGTTTGGGTTTTCGTAGAGGCTCAAACTTGGTGGAAGTTTAAGTTTTTCTACCATGTTCATGTGCACGGTTCTCGAGAGTCATTAGACGGTGAAGTAACTTGAAGAATGGCCGAGGCAATTTTTCCCAATTAATTGCAAAGCGTGGCAAAACGGCGCGCGGGTGTTAACGGCACGCAGTATTGCCTGGAGCGACTCGTAGCAAAGCTATTACCCCATGTAGGAATGGCCGACGGCATTCTTGACTGGCGTTTCGAGCCCCAGGATAAAAGGGACACAATTGTGCGCACGCACGCAATAATTGTTGCGTCATTAGACTCATTCTAGGACCAAAATTACCAGCTAGGAAAAAAGTATCTCTGACCCATATCGCGTCCGCTCACACGGAACTCCACTTGCATCAGGTGTTTCTCATCTACGGTATTCTTGGAAAATAGTCTTCGAACTAGTTCAAGTACAGCTGATTAAATGTTAGCCATTTTATTCCATTCAAATATTATAATTACTATGTTAGTATTGGAGGGACATTTCGCGGTTCTGAAATTATAAAGACAAACTACCAAAACTTAAGGTATACTTCCATCAAAGCAATACAATTTTCACAAACAGAAATAGGCAAACAGGAAACAAATTTGTTGAATTTAACAATGTACAGGGTGAGTCACTTGCCTTTGTATCACCACCAAAAATTGGATATTTTCGATGGCCAAAAATTTGCGAAAAAATGAATTTTGAGCTAGGGCTCTGGAATTTTTATCACTTCTTTGTCGATGCAAAAAAACATCCCCCACCAAGTTTCAGCCCCGGGAAAGGTCGGGAAGATAAAAAAACATGGGGAAAACCATCAAAATGAAATATTCCAGATCGGTTTTCCACGTATTTTCGGTGCAATTCTGGCATTTCCCCCACAACATTTATGTTTTTTATCCGTTTTGAGACACGAGCAATCGAAAAATCAAGCGTTCGTCCAGGTCCCAGAACCTTCGAAAAATCGGAAATTTTTGAAGGGGTATGCCTTAAAAAATTTGCGAAAAAATGAATTTTGAGCTAGGGCTCTGGAATTTTTACCACTTCTTTCTCGATGCAAAAAAACACTTTCTACAAAATTTCAGCCCCGGGAAAGGTCGGGAAGATAAAAAAACATGGCAATAACCATGAAAATGAAATATTCAAGATCGGTTTTCCATGTGTTTTAGGTCGAAATCCGGCATTTCCCCCACAACATTGATGTTTTTTATCCGTTTTGAGACACGAGCAATCGAAAAATCAAGGGTTCGTTGCGGTCCCTGAACCTTCGAAAAATCGAAAATTTTTGAAGGGGTATGCCTTAAAAAATTTGCGAAAAAATGAATTTTGAGCTAGGGCTCTGGAATTTTTATCACTTCTTTGTCGATGCAAAAAAACATCCCCCACCAAGTTTCAGCCCCGGGAAAGGTCGGGAAGATAAAAAGACATGGCAAAAACCATCAAAATGAAATATTCCAGATCGGTTTTCCACGTGTTTTAGGTGCAATTCCGGCATTTCCCCCACAACATTGATGTTTTTTATCCGTTTTGAGACACGAGCAATCGAAAAATCAAGCGTTCGTCCCGGTCCTGAGACCTTCGAAAAATCGTAAATTTTTGAAGGGGTATGCCTTAAAAAATATGCGAAAAAATGAATTTTGAGCTAGGGCTCTGGAATTTTTATGGTATCTTCCTTGATGCAAAAAAACATTACCCACCAAATTTCAGCCCCGGGAAAGGTCGGGAAGTCCACCAAAAAAAATAAAAACCATCAAAAATGAGCAAAAATGGACTTTCCTGGACGGTTTTTCGGCCTGTTCTCGTTGCAAATCCGGACTTTTTTTCACGGATTCTTTATTCTCTATCCACCCTGATACGAAAACAATCAAAATATCGCGGGTTCGGCCGATTTTGAGAAACTTGAATAAATTGACCATTTCCGAGGGTCGAAAATAGGTGAGAACCTAAACTTTGAGCTAGGGCTTTGAAATTTATATCACTTCTTCCTTGACGCAAGGGCACAGTCTCCACCAAATTTCAGTCCCGGGGAAGGTCAGGAAGTCCGCCAAAAAAAAGAAGGGCTAGGAGAGTTCTGATTCAAAGGCAAGTGAATCACCCTGTACACATTACAATATAAAGCTAGAAAATTTATAAACAAGAACCACGAAGAATTAGTATATTAGCAAGAAGATATTTGAATAATTTCGTCTGGTAAATTACTGAGGAAAGTTTTCATGCAACAACAACCCTTTGCTGCTCGCATGTCTGGTGCGTGTGTGTGTTTGCGAGGTGAAGGTGTGCCTTGCGGCGAACTAGTGATCTACGAGTCAACTCGCATGTGCCTCAATCACTCGGCTGACCGGCAGATATTGCCGCCGGTAAGGTTGACACACACGCACACGCACACAGGGCAAAAGTAATCTGGCTGACAGTGGTGCTCTGTGGAGCGTGCAAATTGACCGTGGTGTTAGTTGGAGCATAACGACCGCTTATGTTATGTGGCTACCATGAAAATGCAAGTCTTTGCCGACGCTCGAAGCAATGTCCGTGTGCCGCTGCTTGCGCAACGCGGAGAAATTAAACGGCTAGCATGTGATCGCCCAAACACCGTATTCTTCTTTTATCTTTGATCCGCTAAATCACTTTTTCGCTCGCACATTGCGATACCTGATGACTGTACTAGTTTTACCATGAAATCCTTTCTCAGAATTGATCTCGAGCGATGTTAAATCATTGTCGAATTCAAGTCGGTTTGGTACATTTGATGTAAAGTATAATTTGAGAGTTGAAGTTGACGCGCTCGAAGAAATGATTGGGTACATCAATTTCATTGACGTAGACAAGTGTCTGCGGATAAGGACACTTTGCTCTACCACTTGCCTACTGGCTATCGCCGATTTGTACGTGTTACGTAGCACGCACCCGCGCTCGCTCCCTCGTAATTACTCCGTAATTTCATTCACATTTCACTCTCTATTGCACTGGTTAGACTTGGAAATTGCCGGTCACGTAATCGCCCATTAATGTTATCAATTGATTGCGAGTGATTTTGGAGGGAAACTTGATTTATCGATCCTTTGACTGAACTTTGCTCGAACTCGAAGTTCACCCTTGCTTCCCACTCTTATTTGAAATCAGTGATAGTTTTCGGATTTTTCGAAAGTTGCTAGATGTGGAGCATAACTTTCGAATTGCCAAAGCTCTCGCACGTGAGTGGTCCAGTGCAGCTTTCTTTCTCGTCTAGATCCTTGATCGAAAACTGGTCACCTTACGAGCGAGTTACTTTATTTTCATTTCTTTCCCATATCTCCCTCCCACTCTCGTCGTCGCTGCCGCCGCCCCCCTTTTTTTTCTCTCCTTTCCTCTGTGCACAGCTTGACCACTTCCCGATCTCACGCAATCAAGTGATATTCGCCGGCTCATTCGGTGACAATAAATCAGATAAGTCTGTCGAAGCAAAGGCGCTCTCTGCACACCTTTCGTGTCTAAGTTGATTTCCAATCGAGAGCCCGATTCCATCGAATCGCGAGATGAAACTCTCTCCCTCTCTCTCTCTCACTCTGTCTTTCCCCTTTCGATTCTCCGAGACAGCAATATTCCAATGAATCTCGAACATTTTGAAGATTTATCGTCTTGACAGCTTTCAAAAAAGGAAATAGCATTTCACGACATGGACGTACATGATTTCGAGAGTGAAATACATCAGAAAACCCTCCAAGTCAATCATTGATACTTGTGCTCGCGCAATATTCAATTACCAAGTCCTTTGTACGGCAGATTTGATTATTATCATCTTGATGAAGATAGCGTCTCTCTCTCCGAGCGTGTTTAACAGTCGTTTCATAATTAACGAGAGCGCAAATTACTGTCGACGACAGACTACTGTAATAGATTTCTTTGCAAAGTCATCGGCGATCATAATGCAACAACTCTCTCACCTTGCTCCATCGCGCTAGAATTCCGATCGATCGTATCTTTGATATCTCGCACTGCCAAACGTGTATCAATCAAATCTCCATTTCTTTTCGAGGCGTGTCACACCTTCGATCTCAGTGTCTTTCACTGCCAAAAGCAACTATCAATCAATTTCAATTCCATTCTGCACTGGAATCACTCGAAGTAAAATATAAATTCCAGCTTTGATATGAAACTATTTGACAATAAAACCCGGAAAACGGATGGAGGAAAAGTGCAGCATTCTACGAAGATGACTGTACGGCTGCTTGAGCAGTGAAAGTCGGAGTGTAATGGTTGGACATATCCAATTTGACTGGAAACCTTGCTGTGCTCCAAATGAGTAAGGGAGCAAAAGCCGGCTAGGCGAGCTGCTCTATTAATTAATGAAGGATCGTCGAGTGGGAAAAAGTTGGGCGTGTTGTGGCGCAGTTGAATCGGCGTCGTCCGGCGAACCCTACAAACTCTGCTTCAAGAGCTCTCGGCTCTCTCGTGACGCAATCCTCTCGGAGAAAGCAAGCGGAGCAGAGCACGGACATAAGGACAATCGTGGCGAACTCGACCCACGTATGTACGCATGTGTCCGGCGCGCTGGCATGCGAAAAAAGAGCGAAATGCTCTCTCGCCCGGTGGATCACGATTATAGATTACGTAAAACGGTTTCAAACGCGCGCACTCGCCGCGCTCGATCTCGAAGGAGAGGCGCGGACGCTGCTGAGAAAGAGATCGAAGGAGCCGACGGTATATGTTTCTTGGAATTGGTGCGATGCGTCAACAGGATTCAAATGCTAACTTTCTTCCTTTAGCAAATCTAATCCTCTTCAATTTCCCATCTTGTAAAAAAATTAGGGCAAAGTCTCATCATTTGGATAAAATGAATCACTGAAAGAGAGAATCAATCGGAGAAAGAATTGTTGAAATTCAAAGATGATAAATCTAGTTTTTCTAGTTTGTAAGATTCTTTAAGAAAGTTCGTTTTACTTTCTGACTACGTTTTACTACGTTTATGACGTTTTAGTAGTTTGATCATTTAGAGAAAATGAATCACTGAAAAAGAGAATCTATTACAGAAAGAATGGTTGTAGTTCAAAGATGATAAATCTAGTTTTTCTATTTTGTAAGATTCTTTAAGAAAGTTCGTTTTACTTTCTGACTACGTTTTACTACGTTTATGACGTTTTACTAGTCTGATCATTTAGAGAAAATGAATCACTGAAAACGAGAATCTATTACAGAAAGAATGGCTGTAGTTTAAAAATGATAAATCTAGTTTTTCTAGTTTGTATAATTCTTTAAGAAAGTTCGTTTTACTTTCTGCCTACGTTTTACTACGTTTATGACGTTTTACTAGTCTGATCATTTAGAGAAAATGATCACTGAAAAAGAGAATCTATTACAGAAAGAATGGTTGTAGTTTAAAAATGATAAATCTAGTTTTTCTAGTTTCTGTAATTCTTTAAGAAAGTTGGTTTTACTTTAATGTTTCACTCTTCCGGATGAACGAATCACCCTCGATTAATCAAGCTCATTACTAGCTGGTTAATTGAAATAATTAATCTGAAAAATGTGTGCATCGAAAGCAGGCCGGACCAACCTGATGCGAGAGTGTGGCGGGGACCGCTTTATTCAAGAATCGTTGGAGTTGCGAGAGGGGCGACGCAGTTTATATCATAAAAGGCGTCCGCCGAAACCTTGCGTCACGAAAAGATGCAGCTTGTTAACACGCGTTCCGCGGTAATTTTATTGTAATAACGGAGTCGTGGAATTTTAATAACAGGCTCGATCGATTACGAAAGGAGAGTCTTTTGCCACGGGTGGAAAAGATGGCTGTGTGTCTGTGGCGGCTGTGGCGGCAGCCATTCAACCCGGCAACATACAAAAGTTTGTGAAGTAATTGGCGAAGGAAAAATTAACTGGAATACCCGGGGCGTTAGAGTGCCTGCAGGTTGGAAGATTGACCGGCGGCGCTGTTATTGCGCCAGCACGTTTCACTAATGATAATTGGCAATGGCGAGAGCTGTGCTACTAATACCAGCGTGCGCCCGTTCGCTCGCTCTTTGACGTTTTCATTTTTTCCCCAAAGTATTCCGGCGTTGGAGGCAAAAAGCGATACTCGAGCCAATGATTTATAAACGCGGAGACGCAAAGTCTCTCTCTTTCTCTCTTTCTTTCTAATGAGTTAATACGGACGTAGTAATTAGTTTCTATGGGATAAGGGAATAATTGGCATAGTAGAGTAACATCGCCACTGGAATCAGAAGATTGCCACTTATTCCTAATGCGTTGACCATGGGAATTCCCCACGTCTTTCTCTCAAGAGGGAAAGAGATTAGTTTAATCAATTGACGTGCTTGCTGGACCAAGAGTCGGTGGCTCCTGTCACCAGGAAGTAGAGAAAGAATTTCTTCGATTGATCCCGCGCCGCCCGGAATGGACTTTGATTGCCACATACTGGCATTCGTCGCTAGCTAATAATTTCGAAATGGCATGCCTAGAATAACAGGGAAATTCCACTTGGTTTATATATTCCTTTGCACATTTATACTTTAGCTTTTTTAATTCGGTATATCATTTATTATAGAGAATTTAAGAGAATGATTATCCATTATTTAAATATTCGATTTTTATTTCAAAGATTAACTTTAATTGAATTTAACTATTAATTATTAACAGTCAGTATTATGTTATTTATATTACAGAAAAGTTAGAACCTAGAACGACAGGGAAATTATATTTGGTTTATATTCTTTTACACATTTACACTTTTGCATTTTTAATATATGTTTAACTTATCATTTATTGCAGGGAATTTACTTTTATTTCAAAAATGATGAATCATTGCTAGGATTTCATTCGATCCTTGTCTCAAACTTTGGATCCAAATGAATGCATCTGCTAATTATTAATAACCCGCCTAAGTGGATGCTTCGAGAAGTGTGTTCTTAACAGGAATCAATGATTCTTCAAATCTAAAAGTCAAATTGATTTGACAATACTCAGAAGTAGCATTCAGCGACAAATGTACAATGTACAATTGGCAGTGTGGATCTTTCTAAGGCGATACTTGTTTCGTTTAGTGCCAACTAAGTATTCCGCCAAGTTTTATCCTGTAGGAATTCTTGCGAATCGACGTCATTGAAAAGTCTCGCGAGAGCCTTGACAATGGCGGGTCATTAGGGGTGTCGGATGATTACCACGAGGATGGGAACGATATCTCGCATCTCCGTAATAATGAAGGCTCGTTTACATACCAGACGCTCCAAACAAATCGCTAAATTGTGTAATCGCTCTCGGCGCACAGTAATCGTATACAATGGTACGTCTGGGAATTATTACGCGAGGTGTATTTCCTTTTTTCGCCGGAGTGCAATATTTAATCCGCCTTATTTAGAACTGATCCTTCCGGGTGCGCGGCTTGCCGAAAGTAAGCGACTAAAATCTCTCGCATCGCGCGAGTTGCACTCGCGATGGCAACGTATGAAAATAGTAATTCTTCTTTCTGCAAAGAAATATAATCACCCAGCGAATTAGGAGATTAATCTTTTTGCTCGGGAGAAACAGGATCTCCTCGGAGGCGGATAAAGATCAGCCTTGTCCGGCTAGGAAAGTAACCGACACATTGTTGAGAGAGCCTTTTGGAACGAAAGCCATTGCCGCTGCTGCTGCGCGGTAAATTGAGCGGAGAGGCGGCAACACCTTTCGCCAAATGAAATTCCCTTTCGACTCTTGTCTGTTTCGCTCGCTGTCGAATGCAAATCAGCAGCAGCTCCTCCTCGCCGTCTCTTGTATCGCCGCCTGATCGCCCTCGCGCCGAGAATCCGCTCGAGTGAAATAAGTAGTTCGAAGCACCTCTTATCTGCCACTCGCCTTTGTCGAAATCTCAGGGAAAAACCGAAACTGGAACTAAACGCGTTGTAATTATAACTGCTCGAACGACTCCCGCTGTTTATGAAAGGTGAGCGGTCTCCTCCAGTTTCTCACTTTGTATTAGCTGGAATATCTACGCGCCCGTACTTTCTGAGAAGTATTAATACTGCAGAATTTACCAAGAAGTTATGTCAGGATAAAATCGCTTATGCAAGAACATAAGTTCATGTTGAATTAATTCGAGACTTTTTTGTAAAGTAGGATCATTTTGGAAGTTTTCCTTTATAAAATAGAAAAGATCGCATCCTGATTATTCGTCATAGGAATATTCCTGGATAAATACTAGAACATTGATGATATCAATCAGGTTCAATCGAATTTCGAAGATTTGTATTAATCTTTGGAGAATAGTAATCATTATAAAATGGAGAACTTTAGGGATTTGTCTAGAGTGCAAAGTCCTTCGGACTTTTAATTCGACACTGAAAAGGAAGGAAGGCAGCTAATGGTTTCCCAGGAATCCTAAGGTCCACATGGCACTTCACGGCCATTGCTCCACTTGTTACTGCGTTCCCACATTTTAAATTGCCACTGACTACCGCCAAGGTGGCCGCTCGCTGAGAAACACCTATTACGAACACCTCTCGCAAAAAGGACAATTGGGCACTTCCCATTTTTGTCGCGCTCTGCCTTCCTCCTCTTACAGGAATAAACCATTAAAATATTCTTCATCGAATTCAAGGTATTTAACCATAACTGTGTCGTGGAATAAAACGAAGGGATTGGCAATTAAAACTAGCGCAATGTCGAATCTAAACTATCGAAACACTTGTTCAGTTATACTTCCAACGAAGTAGTTTTTCTCTCGCACATATTAGAAAATCCCTCATTTTGTCGATTATTTCTTATGTTCGAGTCATGAAATGAAAATGATTGTCAATTAAAACTAGCGCAATGGCGAATATAAACTACTGAAACACTTGTTCAGTAATGCTTCCCACGAAGTAGTTTTTTCTCTCGCATATATTAGAAAATCCCTCATTTTGTCGATTATTTCTTATGTTCAAGTCGTCAAACGAAAACGTTCTACATTTACAAACTCCCAAGTCGTCGAGCGACAATTAACTATCGTTCTACAGTTTTACAATCGACAGCAGTACACTTCCTTCTAACTACAACGATGTTATGTGGCATGTAAATTCGAGTATCGACTGCCGATGGATTTCCAGCGGTTAAATAATTGCCAGAGGACAAAGGGCCGCCAGGCACGGAATAGTCGAAGGCATATTTACACGGCGATAATAAATGACTGGGAAAGGTGGTTTACGGTAGCAGTTTGTCTTTGGCCCCATTTATATAAGTGCACTTTGGCTCGACGGTGATTTTATGAAGCCCTCGGGTGGCGGGCGGTGCGCTGCTTGCTTTTCCGAGCAAGTTACATTTATTCACCAATCCCGGCCGATCAATCGATGGAGCGGCCAGTGCAGCGACAGGCGTGTAATGTATGTCCTCGAAAAATCGGAACGGCGGCGCAAGACTTTGCTCGCTGCTCTTTCGCAATCGATACTCGCATTAAATCATTACCGCGAGTTGGAGAAAAGGGCGTGGGAGTGGGCGGAGAGTTTTACGGAAGATTTGGTGTGCAATCGAGGCGCAAAATGTGACGCGAGCGCGCGCGCACCTTTGCCCTGTGAGAGAAGAACCCTGTCGCGGAGAGTTTTGCGCGCACGATTTTCTGGCCTTGCTTGTAAAAGCGGTGTGTGTCGCGCGCTCTTGCCTCTCCCCTCCCCTCCCAGCGTATTGTTGGCGATATTTTGGCAGTGCGGCCGATTCACCGAGCACGAAGGTCGCGACACGCGCGTGTAAATTGCGCGCATGCCGTGACACCGTCCTCCTCTCTCGGACACTTTGCCTTTTGTTCTCCTCCGCGCTTTTGATGGATCGTGTGCCTGATAAGTCACGGCGTCCTCTTGGACAAGATGCGCGCAACGGAATACTTATCGCCTGCTCAACGCATTGACGCGATTCCCTTCTGCTTGGCATCGCGTACGCTTTATTGCACTTGTCGGAATACAAATGCTGCACGCATAATACCAGCATTGTGTAGTTTCCAACAGCAATGACGGTTATAGCGCGTTTACGAATAAGAATGCAATCGAGGGAACTTTAGACGAAATTCAGATACAAGGAATAATTGAATTTCAGAGTTCCTCACATAAAATTAATTTCAAGTTATCTCAAACCAATTTAACAATGGTAATAATAACACTTTACGAACGAGACTCAAATCGATGGAACTTTGTACAAAATCCTGTCAAAAGAAATAGTAGAATTTCACTATATTAGAGTTCCTCCTTTAAAATTCATTTCAAGTTATTACAAACGAATTTGATACTGACAATAATAACATTTTACAAACGAGGTTTGGATGAATAGAACTTTATACAAAATTAAAAAGAAACGGGGAATAGAATTTCAATAGCCAAGAGTATTTAACACATTGATATCAATGATACATCAATGGCTAAGAGTCTTATTTCAATAATAAAAGCCTCGCACCGAGGATTAAGATCAAGTACTTCCAAATCAGTTTTTACGGTATTAATTTCGAAGGACACCTAGTTGCTTAGACCGCGCGCGCACAGGGTGACAACCCCCAATTAAGACATACCAAAGACGTTGAATCGCTGGGAGTTTCTCGTGAAATTAATGAGTCAGAGGATAAATCGTGATAGTGGAATAGAGTGAGTGCGTCACGGCGAAACCCACGGGTGCACGTAAGTTTCTTTGTAAAAGGCGGTGTATGTGCACGCATGTACGCATTCACGCATTCACGTACGCACGCTTCCATACGCCCACCGAGAGTGGTGAGTGTCTCCTTTTCAAGTGGCCGCGGCCTTTTTACGGGTCGTGCAATTTTCTAAAAGTCTCCTTTCCCTCGCTGAAGCGAATGCGTGCGTGCGCGCCTTCTTGCCAATGCTGTAGCTGTGTGTGTGTGCGCGCGCGCTGCGTTACACACCACCTTCCAACGCTGCAATTGCACCAGATCGCTCGGAGCACAACGGAGAATGATCGACGCCCGCCGCCGCCGCCGCCGCCGCCGCCTCTTTTCCTCGAGCCTGTTGCGCACTCTTGGTGACCCCGGCCAACAAGACGCATATCGAGCCGCAATCGATATCTGTCCTGTAAACCGGCATTGTTGACAGCCCGGCGAAAATGTGTATCAGGGGCGAAGCCTGATCCTTGGCGAACGCTGTCGCGCGCACCGATCAATTATGAAACTCTTGAAATTCACTGCAATGTCCTCTCTAAACCTGATTGCCTAGAGTCGACGTTGTACCATTTGCCAGTGTCGACGAGATGTTTCCTGGCTAGGTTAATCATTTTATTTCAGGAATAAGAAACCCTCGAGTTTGGATCAGTCTTTAATTCTGTGAAGATTTGGAAGTAAATTTATTGAGGGAGGATATTTAGGAGGAACATAGAAATCGAGAAACAAACGTTACGTCTTTGTATTAATAAGAAAATATCGATGTTGTACCATTCGCCAGTGTCGACGAGATGTTTCCTGACTAGGTTGATCATTTTATTTCACGAATAAGAGACTCTTGAGTTTGGATCAATCTTTAATTCTGTTTGAAGATTTGGAAGCAAATTTATTGAGGGAGGATATTTATCAGGTACATAGAAATCGAGAAACAAACGTTTCGTCTTTGTATTAATAAGAAAATATCGACGTTGTACCATTTGCCATTGTCGACGCGATGTTTACTGGCTAGGTTGATCATTTTATTTCAAGAATAAGAAACTCCCGAGTTTGGATCAATCTTTAATTCTGTTTGAAGATTTGGAAGCAAATTTATTGAGGGAGGACATTTATGAGGAACATAGAAATCGACAAACAAATGTTTCGTCTTTGTATTAATAAGAAAATATCGACGTTGTACCATTTGCCAGTGTCGACGCGATGTTTCCTGGCTATGCTAATTATTTTATTTCAAGAATAAGAGACTCTCAAGTTTGGATCAATCTTTAATTCCGGTTGCAGATTTGGAAGTGAATTTATTGGGCGAGGACATTTATCAAAAACATAGAAATCGACAAGCGAACGTTACGTCTTTGTATTAATAAGAAAATCTTTCCAGAGACTTATTCTACTTGACTCATTCTACTTAATCTTTCGATTGAGCAATACAGAAAACAATTTACATTGCTTTTGAAGCGGTTCTTTCCGCCCATCCAAAGTTTCACGAGACAATGGCAACGCAAGGATGAAATAAATGTCGTTCTTGTTAAATTGAAGCGACACGGGGCGATTAAAGCTAACTAGAAGCTCTCGGAGCACAGGTGGAAACAGGTAGTGATTGCATCCGCCCATAGAAGTTCACGGAGAACACGCAGGAACTCTGAGTTCTCTCCTGGCTTTTTATGAGGCTGACGTAACTCTCTCTCTCTTTTTCTCTCTCTCTCTCTCAGGAAGAGAGTCAGTGTGGCGCAAAAGGTGGTCGCGGGAGGCACACGCCTGGATATATGCCTTCAGAAGACGACCTTATTGACGATGATTCATGCGAGCATGCATCTCTCGCTTTCAGACTGAAATTTCCGATTGTCCGCGTTTGCGCCGATTGCGATCTGGCACAGATATACACGCGCGAGCCAGCCAGCGAATAGTTTAAAGAAAAGCCAAGCGGTGGCGGCGGCTGTGCTGGTGGTGCTGTTGTTCTCACGACTCGAGTCCGATGAAGATAAGAACATAGTCTTTCGGCGATTAATGGTCGCATGGCTCTCGCTGATATCAATCCCATTGTCCTTAATGCGATCGGCTGGCAGCTTTCCGCTGCAACCGGCGATTTAATCGACTCGCGGAAGGTCGATTCTGTCAATCGAAACACCACCGGTTGCTGCCGTAGATTATTGCAGGGGCACGCCACACTTTCAATGTCCTTCGCCTAAATCATTTGACGGGCCGAGAAAGATCTAGAAGCCGTGTGCCAAAGTTCACGCAGTCTCTAACAATAGAAAGGGTGGAAAAGAGAGTACACGCAATCGTTTCATGCCTCAGAGAAAATGTACTCGAGTACTTGTGATAATCGATGCGCCTCATGCAGTAACGTAAGAAGGACTTATCGGAGATCGAAGGATCGATTGGTATTCTCGGTTTATTAATCGGGAAAAATGCGAGGCAATCGCGGATACCGGACAGACGAGTGAAACACGTGCAGCAGAGTTACAGAGTTGCGAGTAGTCAGAGCCGATCTCTCGAAGCGTATGCTTGTCATCGGACGCGACTCAGCTACGATTCCACTCTTGCCGAGGCAAGGAACCGTGTTCCGATACAAAGAATCGTCTTACAGTCATGACGCAATATTAATTTCTGCAACGCGTTACGGTTAAAAGGTGTGAAGAGTCCGGTTATTGAGAGCGCCGCGCGTGCACTCAGTAGATTAGGTCACCCTCGTGTCAGACGTATCATTCCGAGTGGGCGCCGCTTACAAGGTGGAACGCGTAATAGCAACTTTTTTCCATTTTCTCTTCCTGAATACTTAAAACCACACAGTTGTACAATCATTTACAATTCTCTGCAACTAATTGTTTAATACACCTATAAGCAATAATTACAAGAGAATTGAGCGAAGATCCAAAGCTTTTTTCTTATACGAAACGAAAGGATTTAATTGACAAGAGGTAGATTAAAAGGCGATTTAGAGACTCGTCCATTAACACTTATTGTCAGCTGTAAAGAAACAAGTATATAATCGGATCAAGGTGATGGGAGATATTGGATCATCCTCGGAGTGGCGCGGCTTCTATTCGCGGCCTTCTTTTAACTTATTTGCAGTATCGAAGCGCGCAATGCTCTCATGTCCCTTTTTTTTCTCCTCTCCGCACCGGGACGAATCAACGCGGCGGCGGCGGCGACTCTTGGACAGATTTGAGAGAGAGAGAAAGAATAATTAATACCGCGATACGAAGCGCGCTCGCGCACTGGTTACAGGATGACGGAGGCTGGACGTGAAATGATTTTAAATAATTACCGTCCTCGCGAGGATGGGTTAATACTGAAAGTGAGGCATATATGTAGGAGGGCAGCGCGCGAGGGATGCGTGGGCCGAGAGTGGATCGAATTGAGGCGAGCGTGCCTCGGGTGTCTGCAGGTTTGACATGCAGTTGCGAGATTGAAAAACGTTGGAGCGCGCGGTGCGCGCGCGGCGATCGTGTTACCGGATCATTGACACAATCGTAATCACCTTCGATTCGGTACATCGAGCATGATTGAACAGCTCATTTTTCTTGCGACGCGCCCAACTCAATGTTCTCTAACGAGACTGAGAAAAAACAACCTCTTAACGTCATACATTACATCCATCTCTTTGTCCCTCGTGACTTTGTACCGGGTAATGAAATTCCAAGCATTTATCGATACATTGGCTAAGTCAGAGATAATCGTATTAGTTTCTCACTTTCTGTGAGCAATTGGGCCTTGTTTACATCTCAGTCGAGCAGAAGAGTTTGGAGAAGGATGCCGGAGTGTATGACGGCGGCGGCGCGCATTAATCGGAGTGGCGGCATCCTATTTTTAACCGGGTGGCGTACGTGTAACACGGAAAGTGTCGCGATCTGGGCCGCTCGAGAGCTAGCAGAGAGACACCACCACCCCACCCGTGGCATATCCGGTAATCCGTCGGTCCCCGCGGCCTCACCGTCCAATCTCACTGTCCCGCCGTCTCCCCCACGATTGTCTCTCGGCGACTCCTTCCGCCCGGGGCCTTGCTCCTTGCCCGGCACACACTCACGCACGCACACACACCGGCTCGCACGAGATCGCCAGGGTTTACTAAGAGAGCACGAATCCTCTCGCAAAGGTTCAGTGAGAAACGCGCTCTCGGACCCGAAGGATCCTTCCTCGGCCAGACACTTGCAACCTCTCCTCCTCGAAAGGGACCAAGCAGCGAGAATTGAAAGAGGGACTTTGCAGTTGCCAGTGTCTGCCTGCTGTCATCCTCATCCCTGAAAGAGAGTCCTCCCAGTCCATTTCGATCTCGATGTACGTCGAGTCCTCGAGGAACGTGTCGGTTACTACTTTGACCACTTGGTGCTTCTCATCTTTGGGGTGGATCCTGGATCATTGTTGAAGAGGAAGAGTAAAGGGTGCCGGGATGACTCGCGCGGTCCTCCTCACCCTCCTAGGGGTTCTCGGACTGACTCTTGCTATACGTAAGTGAATTCTTAGTCTCCCGCACGAATTACATACGATCGTCAGTCGATCTTATTTCTAACAAAGTGATTAATCAGTGATTGGGTTGATAGTTGTGTTACTTGTACCATTTTGACGAGTACACTCGTTAGCCAGTTTCCTTTCTTAACCTCGCCATTGCTGACATGATCATCTGTCAGAGGAGGGAAAAATTAAGCGGAGGGTGAAGCGGACGAAATGTTGAATAGAAATGCATATGAGCGATCAGGCTATCGGGAATCTCGACGGCTTGAATAGGCGGAAGCACGCATGGAGTGCGAAAGATCCGCGCTCTCGATACACTTGCCCGTAAACGTATCGCACTCTCTGCCGGCAACGACAGTGATGAATGAATAGAGCTTAATGAGGTCTGATACCTTAAACGATTGACCTTTCTTCAACAGGCTAACACTTGTTGCGCGTTCATTCAGATCCCCTCGCATTGCGGAAGCTACACTTTCATCGGCTTCGATCTACGCTTCGATCTCCAAGTCATTTTATTCAAGTATTGTGGGTAGCTTTCGAAAGTTTGATGTAGCGGGATTTGTAATCGATTATTACTCAATTGGAAAAGGTTGGGGAATGGCCGGTGGCCCATCGGCCAACGAAACTCGCTCTCCTCGAAACGGAAAGCGATCTTCTTCTCGTTTTCACGCGCGATCCCCTCGGCCTCTTGCGATTGGCACGTCCTTTAAGGTTGAATTGCGCCAATGCCAACTGGAGCAGCAGCAGCAGCCGCTCGCACAAGGCCGCTTCCATTTACAAGCCGAACCAAGTCGATCGGCGTCGCGACGTCCCCGGGCCGATTTCGATAGTGAAATTCTTGTGAGAGAATCAACGCGTTTGTTTCCGTCAATGACGCATTAACTTGACAATTTGACTTGGCAGTTGATTGTTTCAATGGAGTAAAATTGCAAAAGAAATTTGTCTTTGGTCTGCCAGCAAGAGGAATCATTCCACTTGTAGCTGTGAGACTTTCGCTCTCTCTGGAACGATCGATCGCTGAACTTCACGCCGATTAGGCGACGACTTGTGTTCCACATTCGTACGCGCTGCTCTCGATCACTGAATGAAAAGGTGTTAGCATAATTCAATGTTACAAAACACGGTCACTGTGACACGGGTACCGTATTCTAATTCGATTGGCTGAGCGAATCTTATGTAATATGCTCCAAAAACTTATCAAACGAAGAAAGACTGCCTTATTTTTTTATTTATAATTATATAAAAGTTTCTTTTCGTATTCTAATTCGATTGGACCATGCGAGTCTTGTATAATGTGCTCCAGAAAATTATCAAACGAAGAAAGAGTACTTATTTCTTATATGTAAAATATATTATATAAGTTTCCTTCCAATTTTTCAAACGGTTTTCATAACTGAATGAAATACTTCTAAGTACATTTTGATTTGCTCAAATGAGTGGAGACGCGCTTCAGAAGTCAGAGGACAAGAATCGCCCTGTCAGAAAATTGCTAAGCAGCGCGGCACTGTCTGAAAACTTCCGCGCACGCAATGAGAGTTTCACATTTCTTGTCGGACTAGGATCGCGTGTGCACGTGCTTCTGATTTGTTAGATAATCGTTTTACGCTCCTTCAACGCAGCAGGGACAAATGGCGCTCGACTTTTCCAACGAACGACAGATTCCACTTGATAGGAATGAGTTAAGAAATGAAACAGATAGATATTGTGTATCGGAGCTTTCGCCAGACGTGCGTCGCGGCAGAATCCTTTCGAGTCTGCCTCCTTTTTCCTTGAGGCTCTGCAAGTAAGGTTGCAGGCGACTATGCAAACGATTATTATAGCAACTCTTGCACGCCGAGGATGATGTCAACCTGTTATTGAAAACGCAAGCAAGCCAACATTTAACAATCCATGCCTTGGCAATGAAGCTTCTCTATCTGTATTATTAACATTCCCACCTGTCGAATTAAGAGATATTGAATTCCTTAATTAACTCTTTGGGCCACGCTGGGATTGAAAAAGTGGGACATTTTTACAGCCACTTCGTAATATTGCAATAGCTTTTGTCTAATTTAAAACGCAAAGAAATGTCTGTGCAACATAGGTCTATTTATTCTCCGAAATCCTGTGCATCAAAGAGTTAAGAATCGTATTGGAAACATTTCCGAATCAATCGGATTCTCCATAATAGCGACAAGTATTGGAACAGTAATTTCATCAGGTTTTTAATGTTCGCAGAATGTCCGAAGCAGAAGACATCGCCGGGGAGAGAAATAGTGTGTTACACTTCGACGAACGACATCGGCAACTTGACCGAATCGATCTGCAGATGCACCACTCTGGTCCACCAAGGACATGACGTGCGGAATCTCTCGATTTCCGGTAAGCCTCTCGACAGGCATCCTCGCAAGAATTACAAATCTGCATGTCGGATTGTAATCCTGCAAGCACACACACAAACACACACACACACATCTCGCCTCTTCCAGCAATCGAATCAGCCATAATCGAAGCATGAATTTCAATGAAGCAGCATCGACGAGTGATGGCGCGTGAATTATTACGAATTAATCGCTGGTATGCCAATCAAGCGCGCAGCCATAACGAATTCATCGATTAGATTGCTGTTGCTAATGCCGGCCTTAATGGAAAACAAGTTACATAAAAGTATTTCGGGAAATTGTCGGGGTGTCCTGTTTGAGTTGACGAAGGAGGCAGCTGCGCGAAGTCATTCTTAATGGGTGCCCACATCATTCGGCGACGCGTTTCGATAAGACGTGACACGGACGAAGAGTAAGAGTACTTTTTAATTGCGTCTGATCAAGAGCGACTCATTCCACTTTCGAGTTGCCAAGGGAAGTGCATGGTTACGAGGCTCAGCCGTATTTGTAGGTTTCCTTTAAGGTCTCTTTATTGAATAACAAGTGCATTTTAATAGAAAGACTTTATTATTTAAAGGATATTTACAAATGCAATTATTTCCACAATTTGCAAAACGTTGCTCGACGTTTACAAGATTTTCTAGTATTACAAATCAATTGAAACAAAAATCGACAATCTCATTATTATTTCGTTTTTAATTCTAACATCTGCTATTATCAAAAGCATCGCTTACTTTATTTCTAATGAATGGCTTTAAAAAAAAGCCTCGATAGAGATGAATGTATTATCTGAGAAACGAGGCAGAATTTCAGGGATTGGCGGTGGGGCGCCTTAAGCCGTTGTGAGCCAGCATGGAATTGTGTTACTCGGGGCGTGGTTACGTAAGCATTTTTCAGCAGGATGCAACCGCTCGTCCTTGCACTTGCGAGAGCATATCGAATCACAACCGCAGCTCTGCTGAAGAGCGGCGCGGATATCGTTACCCTCGGCGCATCGCGCGCGCGCGTACGTTACTCTTGGAAAAACACGAGCTTTCCGTTTCCACGATTCATTAGGACACAAGAGCCAGTTGTTGGATTCACTCTCGCTTCATAATTCAGTCGGTGCCAGGCTGATTTCGTAGGACCGTTCGATCTCGGTGCGTTGTTTTCTCATTGTAGCCGAGGGCGAGCTGGGAACCGGCCATTAATCATCCTCGATTGGCTAAATTCAATTTCGCCATGCGGCTCTCTTGCGCACTTGGGATATATGCGAGTGCGATTGCGTGTACTCGCTTTTGAATCAGTGCTATCGCAACCCTGCTTTTTAGTAGATGCGCGCCTGTCTGTGTCTGTCTGTGTTACTTTATGAGGATTGGACGAAATCACGTGGGAGGAAGAAAAGAGAAATGCTCAAATACTTCTTGATTATTTATTATTATTTCTCGTACAGTATATTAGACATTAGCGATGCAAATGTAAGCGAATTATCTTGTACTAACAGATGTGCGTACAGGGTCACTCACTTGTCTTTGAATCACCACTGACAGGCATACTCTTAAGAGTATAAGATAATTACAAATCATCGAGTGATTTTCATTATACAGGAATGTCTCGAGGAATAGTTTGTTGTAGCTTCCTTTGATGGAAAAATATCTTAAGGATTTTCCTGGAATTTATTACAGAGGCACAAACTTTCTTTATATTACTAGGAATACTTTATTATACATAAAGTATAATACTATTATATAAAGTATAATACTATTATTATAAAGTATAATACTATTATACATAAAGTATAATAAAGTTTAGTTATAAATTTAGTTGTAAGTTATATAATTAAAGTTAATTATAAAGAAGTAATATAGTAATATAAAGAAAGTTTGTGCCTTTGTAATAAATTCTACGAAAATCTTTAAGATATTCTTCCATCAAAGGAAGCTGCAACAAACTATTCCTCGAGGTATTCCTGTATAATTAAAATCACTGAATGATTTATAATTATCTTATATTCGGAGGAGTATACTTTATGTATAATAAAGTATAATAAAGTTTAGTGTAAATACTAATATTCATATCGTTTGATAAAAAGTAGTGTGCGAGATGCTGGTTTAAGAGAAACACCCTCGAGATATGTGAGAGAGCAGATTGAAGGCTTCGGGGATGAGAGTGGCTTGGCCGCTCTTGGCAGAAGCAGGAACTGCTGACCTATATTTGGCCGGCGATTTTCGAAGATCCCGGGGATCGATTTCGGCGGGGTGTAGGCGCACGTGGAACTCGACACCGTGTTCGCCCTCGCCGCCAACTCGGAGAGGAGAGACGCGAGACTTTCGAGAGGAGACGTGAGAGAGAGAGAGAGAGCGGAGGAGTACCGCATGCACTCGGTGTGTGTGTCCGTGACATAATCGGGCGAAAACGGGTTTCAGCCTTCTTGGAGGACTCCTCTTTTTTCCCGCCCTGAATTCTCGACGCCACCGCGCGCGCGCGCGTTCGACTTGTACTGGAAGCTCCGCTGGGTGTGGTGAAAATACTGCCCTCGATTTTTCTTGCCACTTCTCTTGGCCACTCTTGTTCTTGGCAATTTCCTCCGGATGACAGCCCCGACACCCTTGACATTTCAGGGAAATCGTAGTACACTAGCCGAGAAAATAGTTGTCGCAATCTGCAAACTGTGATGGTAGTCGGGCAGAAAGTGAAATTTGATAGCTTGTACATCCGGGATGTAAAACTTTTTCCAGGAGATCCACTTCCCCTGAAATGGGCCTTTTCAAAAGTCATGCATTTCGAGTGTATCTACTAGCAAATTTCACCTTTTCTTCGACAGCTAATTTTCAAATTGTGATAATTATTTTGTAGAATGAAGTATAGTTGCGATCGTCGTCATTCATCCTTCACTTTTCTTTTGTAATTTCAGTCTTCTGTAATCATAGTTTTATATCTATAAAATCCTGCATTGACAAATCTCCAGTGAATAATTTAAAAAATAGAATTCTAAAGGGGCATGCAAACAATTATTTATCATTTTATCGTGGATCAATGTTTAAAGCAGAATACTTTCTTAAATTTCTTCTTTCCCCTGTCAACTGATTTCAACGATGAAATGGAAGCACTCTTGGTAGAATTTTATTATATTTCATCCTGGAATAATGTGCAAAGAATTCTGCTTTCTTACATTTCATTTTGTTGATTCGCCTGATTTCAATGATGAAATGGAAGCACTCTAGGTAGAATTTTGGGCGCGGCTAAAGTAACAAGTCCTCGAGCTCGAAAGTGGCTCTCCTCGGTGATCTCACGCATATACGAGCCAGCCACACAACAAACACCACCACTTTCCCTGAGTGCGGCGTGCGTGCCAGCCTAAATCATATTTTTCGGCGGCGGCGGCGGCGTCGGCAGGTGCTTGGCGTGAAAGCGAAAACGGAACTTCGGCCGCCCCGCAGCTTAGCCTCGATCCGATCAATCTCGCGATCGACAAGGCGTCGATGTTGTGTCAATGTGCTTCTCTCCAAAATTAACCCGAGATTAATTATCGAACTGGCAGTATTAACGAGCGAAATCGAGCACTCTTCCGTTCAATCGGATCGGCGAAGGGTATTGCGCGAAATTGGCCGAAAAACTGGCGGACCGTAAATCACCAGGGGCTTCAAAACATCAATTTTCGCATTCCACGTTGCAGCAGCTTGTAAAAAGTGTGCCGCGAGTGTGTGGGAATTGGAGTAAGAGAAGCAAGATAAACACATTAGCGATAAGGAAATGCTGTAATTGCTCTGGTAAAAGATTTCATTGGAATTGCCAGGTCCTTTTTCTGCGGACGTATTCCCTTTGCTGCAATAATTGGTGCGGCTCGCGATCACCCGGTTTTACTTTCCCTTCCAAGCTCTAGTACGCCGTGTCATTGAAAGTCATTCAAGTATCAAGAGTGTTAGCTGGTTCATTAATCACTCGACATTCGCATTAATAGCAGAACTCGGCTGACGTTCTGTTGACAAGGATCGCGCGCGCGCACTCACACCTAAAATAGCATCTTCTATTGGTGGATGAGCATTCCTAAGCTACACGTCTAGTTTTTCTTACGCTTCGTCTTTCCGTATGTGCGGGAAACCTTGCGAAACGAACGGTACTCTGGCAGCACGTGAAGCTCCTTTCCCAGATACAACTTCAAGTTCTCTGTCTCTTGGGCAAGTAAAAAGGTTCTCGCTCTTAGTCGATTGCGGAAAGTGCGAGTCCATTTAAGAAGCGATTAAAACATAGGAATTTCCCGAGGCTCCACTAATCTCTGCTCACTGTTATCCCAATTGTGAAAATCATGCGATTTGCCTTGCAGACTTTGAGGACTTTCGCAAGTCTCTGAAGGAAGTTAATCCACCGATGCAGTTCGTCGTTCAAATTGATGATCCTGCCAGGATTATAAAGAACTCGGCGGCATCCCGTCAAGAAACTATCGCACGCTTAGTTCGACTCTTGAAAGAAGTGAGTGTGGAACGATGGCTAGTTTTCTATGGGGGACTTCGAATTTTCAACATAATTAATTACTCGCAATAGTTGTGCGTGTATCGAAGTTATAAGGACTCGTAATGATTTAAGGTGGATGGAGTCGAGTTGAACGTGACTGCTGGCACGAAAGATCGTCTCTTCCAGTTCGTCAAAGGTGTCAGGGACGAAATGGTGAAGAAATCCCTTGACAAGAGACTATTTCTAGCGCTACCTACGAGAGCAGAGACTCTGGCGAAGCAATTTAATTTAAAGGATCTAACAAAGTAAGGAACAAAAGGATCACGAGGCTTTTTCATTCAATACTTGATCGATTCGTATAACAAATCCAGAATTAGTTAAGTGATAAACAGAGAAGAGCTTGTAATAGTTAAGATCAATCGGCATTTGCTGTGAATGAACGTCGGAGAAAAATCTTTATCGCTCTCTGATGAATCTGCCTATCCTTGAGCCAGTTTCTTAGAGGCGTACGGCAACGATGACGAAGTCCTTTTCTCTATACCGGTTGATTGAACTTCACACAATCGATATGCGAGCATTTCGTTCTGTCACTGAACTATGTAGAATACAACGCTGAATATGGATGAACATCGCAGCAATGATACGCTTCTCAGAATACAAATGAGATTGGGAGTAATGCGATGTTCATTATCAAGCATTATGACACCATGCGGTTCATTGTCAGCGATTCTGACGCTTGTCTATCAGAAGGATTGTTTTGTAACACCAAAAGTACAATACGATTATTGTAATGTACACGTACTAAATTCTAAATTTAATTAGAGGAATCAGCTGCATTACGAATCGATTTATGTTTTAGTATAATTTTTATTGTGTCTCGTGATATTAAAGGAGCAAATGATTCTGACTATATTAATATTTTAAATGATGTTAGAGAAACATGTTCCATGACGAATTAATTTCTATTTTAATATAATTTTTATTGTGTCTCGTGATATTAAATTTATCTGAACATTAGGTGATGTGAAAGGAACAGAGGATTTTACTTTATTGTTCGTTAGGTACGTGGACTTATTCACGGTGGCGACACATTACTTGGTGGACGAGGACGAAGCCTACAATACCTTCCACCCATCGCGTCTGATGGGCCTCTTCGACATGATTAATACTGACAGTCTGATCGATTTAATAAGTGGATTGGGAGCACCAAAGAGGAAGATCTTGGTATCGGTGCCAGCGAGCGCCTACAAATTCACCCTGAAGGATCAAAGCGAGAACGCGCCGAGGTCGCCCACTAATGAGAAAGAGCCTGTTATCATTGATCGGAAACAGGTGCCTTATAACTTCGCCTCTTCTCTGACTCAATCTTTTCTAGAAAAGAATTCCATTCTTATGTAAAGCTCGCTATGCTTTTCAGCTGTGCGACTCGATGAATCAAGGAGAATGGACCATTGAGAGGGACGAAGATCTTACTGCTCCCTACGCATTCAAGAATAATACATGGGTTGCCTTCGAGGATCAGATCTCGGCAGGAATTAAAGTACGAACATTTCTCTTGATTGGTTTTTCAGTAGTTGGAGAAAAATGTATCTGTCATTTAATGTATTTATATTTTTAGGGGAAATATGCCCTTTTACGAGAACTCCCTGGACTGGCAGTTCACAATGTTGAAAATGACTACAAAACGAATTGTGGCAAACCAATCACCCACGAAATCTATCACTCGTTCACTGATTTTAAGAGGAAGTCCCGCGCTGCCGTTCTTAATGCATTGGAGGATGATTTGCATGTAAGTTATTTCAGTTAGAATTATTTATTTATAACTTGTGAGTAATGCTTGACAATGATCCCTGCAATACCGAAGGAAAGTAAGCGAGAGTAATACCAATAGCTGGCAATAGACTTTCGCTTCATACATTTAAAGTTCCCAATGCTCTTTAAATAAATATTATCCATTAAATTTTATTGTCTTCAAATTGTACTATTTCTATTCTGCAAGTATTTTGCATTCGGATTGAATAAAATTTGTGGACCAATTGAACAAATGATACGATTCATATTTCATTGTATGTTTCAGCAATCACAAATTACTTATTCGAACCATGTGAAATCATCGAACTTCCGAGTGGTGCGTGTGGTTGACACAGAAGGACACATTCGTGCAGTTCGCGAGAACACACAGACAGAATTCACTTGCTCGCAACAAGGATACTTCGTTCATCCGCGAAGTTGTAACAGGTAAAAATCAATTACACTCTCAACTAATATTTCAAGAAACAACAGATGTATTTTTATTGTACTTTTCCATGTTACAGATTCTACCGTTGCGTGAAATTCAATCAAGAAGTAGAAGACTATTCTGTCTTCGAGTTCGACTGTCCAGCTGGCTTAGCATTCGACGAGCGTACCGAAGTCTGCGTGTGGCCAGGATCTTTGCCGGAAGGATCACCGTGTCCAGGAAGCAGTGAGATAGCTCCAGTGGCTCGCATGCGATTCGAGTGTCCTCCTCAACCAGGATATTATCCCGATCCGAACAATGCCCGATGGTTCTTTGCCTGCATTGACTTAGGTATTAAAAATATCCAAAGATCTTTTAATAATCCTTTAAGCCCTTGTCTTACGATTTAAATTCCAATGGCTCTCGCCGTAAATAATTGCAAGGTCGATCGCACGTCCAGCTATTTATGGTTTTTTCAATACATCTCTATGGTACAATTAACTTTACTTTGCAAGATGTTTCGTCAATAATTATGATGAATTGATCATTGAACGATAAAGATTTATGCAATGTCCTTGGGATGTTTATTTACATTTGGCGTTGCCTACATTCCACGTCTCTGACACGATTTGTTAATATTTGATCCGGTCGACGTAATACGTCTCTGGCACGACATTGCAAGCTAAGGGGTTAACATTCAACTCAAAAACTTCGAACTCTTAATGTTTCAATCAGGCGGCCCCGAATTGATGGCATACGAGTTCCGTTGTCCATATGGCTTGGTATTCGACGGAGAGAAACTAGCATGCGAATGGCCATGGTTGGTTCGAGGATACACAGGAACCGAGTACACGAAAACCGAGTACGATTACAGAGGACACGGTGGATCCTCGACATCTCAAGGAGCAGGAGGACACGGTAGCACGCCTTCGTCCCAAGGAACAGGAGGCTACGTTACTGGAGGAATCCCTCATGGATTTTATCCAGCAACTACCAACGCAGGCTCCAGTGGATATGATCAACATTCGGGCGTTGGTATTACTGGAGGACACGGAGGATCAGGATATTCTGGAGCAGGAGGTGTTGGCTATGATTCAAGCAGTGGTCAAGGAAGTTCAGTTGGACATGGTTATTCTGGAACTGGCAGTACAGGCTTCGCTGGAACTACGATTAATAGTCACGCAGGATCCGACTCGTCCTTATACTCAGGACACAATTATGCAGGATCGAATGGACAGAATTATGATGGAAGTTATTCTGGTTCGAGTGGTAGTCAGAATTCGGGATCAACTGGGCATAGTTACTCTGGATCGACTGGTACTCAGTACTCAGGATCAGCAGGCCATGATTATTCTGGAACAACAGGCACACAATATTCGGGATCGGCTGGCCATGATTATTCTGGATCGACTGGTACTCAGTACTCAGGATCTGCAGGCCACGATTATTCTGGAACAACTGGTACTCAGTACTCAGGATCGGCTGGACATGATTATTCTGGAACAAAAGGCATCCAATTTTCGGGATCTTCCAGTCACGATCAATCTGGAACGACAGGAACTGAATATTCCGGATCTGCTGGCCACGATTATTCTGGATCGACTGGTACTCAGTACTCAGGAGCAGCAGGCCATGATTATTCGGGGACAACAGGCACACAATATTCGGGATCTGCTGGACATGATTATTCTGGAACAACAGGCACACAATATTCGGGATCTGCTGGACATGATTATTCTGGATCAACAGGCACACAATATTCAGGATCGGCTGGACATGATTATTCTGGAACAACAGGCACACAATATTCGGGAGCAGCAGGCCATGATTATTCTGGAACAACAGGCACACAATATTCAGGATCGGCTGGAAATGATTATTCTGGATCAAAAGGCATCCAATTTTCTGGAGCTTCCAGTCACGATCAATCTGGAACGACAGGAACTGAATATTCCGGATCAGCTGGCCATGATTATTCTGGCTCTACAGCTGGTGGCAATTACGGTTCAAATGGATTCGATTATTCCCAATCAACTGTTACCAAGACTGGTCCAGGTTTCTCCGTGTCCGACAGTGGCTCGTATTCCGGTTCTTCTGGCTCTTCCGGTTCTAATGGATATTCAGGATCGACCGGGGCTAGTCATGGAACATCCGGCACCATAGATTATTCCGGAGCACCCGGAGGAGGATATGCCGGTGCAGGAACAATAGGCACAGATTATTCTGATGTATCTGGTACTGCAAATACCGGATCTTTCGGACAAGGATCTGTTCATGGTGGAACTCAAGGAACCAAGTATTCTGGTTCGACTACTGTTCACGATGGTTCTTATGGCACTGGTTATTCTCAAACTGGTGCAGCTGGATCTTCATCCTCTTCGGGCCACTTTGGCAATGGATTCTCGACTGGCGGAGGCTACGTTGGCACGACAGTCGCTGGATCCTCGCAGCACGGTTATTCAGGATCTTCTGGAAACTCTGGATTTTCGACAGGAGTCGATAAAACTGGGTCTGGATATTCAGGATCACGAACGGATTACGTTGGATCGGCTGGCGTATCTAATTCTCACGGCCAAACTCGTAAGTGTCTCCTAAACTGTTCATATATTTATTACAAATCGAATTGTCTAAATATGAATTCATTTCTGTCCAGCTTCCGTTACTCTGGTCGGCCATGGACAAGGAATCCCAAGTGTCACTTATCTGCCGAGCACTCCAAGTGCATCCGGTCACGCATTCCCAGGACAATCGGGTGTTACAACAACGTACTTCGAAGGTGGATCAGGGGCTGATGGATATTCGATTAAAGGATCGAATATTGGTCAAGGAAAGGGAACTATTCCTGGATCAAGCATCTATCATGGTGCAGGAGGAATCGGACCTTCTTACGGAGGACCAGTTGGAGGAAGCAGTGTCAATATCACTCTGCTTGGACACGGATACGATCTTGGAAAAGGAGTACTTGGAACTGGAACTGTCATTTCCGGCGACACCATTCAGGGTTCAATAATTACTGACGATTCATCTTCCGGCACGGTTTTCGCTCACGGTGATGCTTCCGGCGCTGTCTTTACTGGCTCTTCCGATCAAGGATCAATCGTCACTGGTTCCAGCTACCCAGGCTACGCTAGTTCCGGTGCTGGTACTCCAGGATATGTCATAAGTGGAGGAGTGAAGACAGTTTATCCTGGATCAGCCAGTCCTGGCACTTTCGTCCACGGACCCGTCACTCCCGGCATTACTTTGACAGGACCTTCTGTGCCTGGCATAGTCTTGAAGGGCGAAGCAAGCCCAGGAATAATCCTGACAGGACAGTCTGCCCCGGGTGTCCTCCTCGGTGGTTCGGTCGAGCAAGGAACCATCGTAGGAGCCACCGCTGGCCATCATTTCTCTGATACGAGCTACACCAGCTATCAAAGTTCGTCGGGAGCAGATAGAACCGACACTACGAGCTATGCAGGACCTACCAAGACTGGCAACGTCCCTTCATTCCCTAACACAGGCTATAAAACCACCGAATACCATGATAATGGTGGACGCGGTACTATTAAATTTAATAATGGATTCGTAACAACGAAATACACAGAGAATGATATCCCAGACTACAGGCCAGCTGGACCAACCATTCCAGACTCGGTCTTAACTGGAGGTGTAATATCAAGCAGTGCGGGTGAAGCAGGTTCGCCAGTACCAACACATGCACCTGGTTATCCAACTCAAAGACCCCTGACGCCTTCTGGATTCACGAAAACTGGGCCGACTAAGACAGGAATTACTACTGCCGCCGTAGGCGGTCGAGGTAGTTACGTAATTAGCAATGGACAGCCGAAACCTGTCCCCAATCCTGAGCACATTGGTGCCAAGGCCTTCCAAGGAAACGTAGCGGGTTACACTAAAACCTCTACCGAAAGCAGCAATACAGGCAGAACTTATTCGAGTTCGACATCGTCGCATTCTCAAGACACCAGTTACGTTGACACATCCAAGATCACTCTTGGTCCTTCGATATCGACAGGATATTCGTATCCCAAGCCAAGTGTTCCCTTCGTAACAGGAGTTGGTAGTTCCACTCCGTCTTCCGTATCGTCGACCGACTCAGGCTTCGTAGGCGTCACAACGCCCACTCCTTTCCTTAATGTTGAAGTATATAAAAATCCTAGCGCAATACATCAAGGATCATTCCCATCATCTCCCGCGGTTGTAAATACCTATGATTATAATCAATCATCCGGCAATCAGTACCAAAGCAATGCTGGCAAGGTTCCAATTGAATATGGCAGTCGAAGGCCTCTTACACCCACTGCCACCCCCGTCGGTTTCACGACAGGACCTCTCGAGAACTTTAAAACCACTGTCTTTGAAGCGGCGAAAATACCAGTCACCATATCGACTGTTCAGCCTGTCTTCGATACGGGTTACAAGACTGTAGTATCTCCAACTGTTATACCAGTCACTTTGACCGAGGATCAGTTTGGAGGAAAGACGCGAGGTGGTTCTGGAGCCTCGTATGAACAGTCTAACATCGGCATTGCGACGTCGTATCAACAGAGTGGCTTTGGCAGTCGCAAGGATTACACTCCAGTCACGTCCTCTCCTGTATCTTATCAACAACCAGAGGTTCGTACTTTGCTTCCAGCTTTTCGAATGAAGGTACTTCCTAATTAAAACTAGTAGTTGATTAATTAAATATGTTGTTTCTTAGATATATGTGCAGAGTACAACACCGACTAGCACAGGATTCTCGTATGGTACAGCGAAACCTTCCTACGGCGACGCGGTGGTACCTTCCGGTGGTGTTGGTCCTGTTAAAACACAAGTAATGCATCCCACGATTTTAAAAGTGACTGTTTTGTTAATTTGAAGTTATCATATATTATTAATATTTTGTATTGCTCTTTATAGACGCAGTATCTTCCACCGGGTACTATTCCCCCAGCGATTGGTGTGACCTACAGAAAGCCATTCCCAGTTTCCGGCATTACTTACCAGCAATCCACGCCGCAACCAGATATCCTGAAGACTCAGGATTTCACTGGATCCTCCGACGCATCTTTCAATACATTCTACTCGAAATCGGATTATTCAAGCGACGCTAAAACTACCATCGAATCTGGCTCTCGTAGCGGCGGTTCGCCAACTAATTTAGATATTTCCAGAGACGAAGTAGGAAAACTCATTACGAATTATGACAGAGGCACAGTGAAGTACACTCCGAGTGTGTACGACACTTATGGCGGAGCAGATGTCTCCGATAGGACGTCGATTTCCAGCAGTGATTTCTCATCAAAGCATTCCTCTCAATCCTCGTATTCAGGATATACATCGTCGACTCCAGGCCTCTATGGAAAGACGCCTCCACCTGTTTCTGTAACAACTTACACCGGAACTTATTCAAGACCATCTTCGAAGGCTTCGTACGAGGTGACAACGCCGAGCACAGCAGTTGACAAAGCTAAAGTAATCGTCAAGTGGAGCGATCTTCATCCACTTCTTCTTGGTAAATTGGGTGCTGAATGTACCTGCAGAGCAGATCCCTTCGCAAATCTCCGAGGTCCAGGAAGCAAACTCGTGTCATCGTCGAAGGGACAAGTAGATCTTGCTAATTACGACGAGTCGGAGATATATGTCGATCTTGAGAAAGAAGGATCTTACGAGGATGGTGACTATGTCACTAATTACGGCTCAGTTCCACAAGGGCCTATCAAAGTATTCAATTCCCAGGCTCCGATTATCGTAGCGGATGACTCGAAATCAGTCGATCATAATCCTCAGTTGGGCAACAAGCCTTCCACGAGCTACTTGCCAAGTATTGTACCTTCCACTGCCGATTCTGTTACCACTCCGTGTTCCAATGGCAGAGATTACGAGCTGCGCGGCAGCGTTTCTGGACCTACCAAGATTGGATCAATCCCAGCGAATGCATATATTCCCTCGGAACATCAAGCTTCTGGTCAGAGAACTGGCAAGAATTTGAACATTGGCGAAGAGAACTCTGTCGGAAAGGCTGGAGCAGCTTTCGATCGCTATGGACCAGGTGGTCTTCGCGGCTTCGACGAAACTCTGGAGGGTGGAGCCGATTGCGCGAGACCCGGTCTTTTCAGACACCCTAATTTCTGTAACAAGTTCTACGCCTGCCATTGGGACCAATGGAAGAAGAGATTCACCCTGCATGTGTTCAACTGTCCAATTCACTTGACGTTCGACAGTAGCGCTGGCGCCTGCAACTGGCCCAGCAAGGGCCCAGCATGCCAAGATGACAATCTCTTAGTCTAGACGAGCAACTACCGCCACCATACCCTTAGTATTATCACCCCTAAGTATATCGAATCGTTCTCGTAAGCAATCAAAATTGAGTCGCGAACTAACTGCCGTCCAATGAAAACGTAGGCGCGGCCATGGCTTTATATTAATTTTACTTTCATACAGTAATAATCCCTTTGTCAGACTTTGTCTTTTCGAGTGGGTGCCGTTTGGCAGTGGTTCATTGGGAATTAAGGAGGAATTAGTCAATAATAATGGGAGCGCTGAAAGTCATTAGTTGCATACTGATTGAGTAATGCTGGATCATTAGAAAAGTGTGGTTGCCATCGGAATCGAGTGATCGGCACAAGCGGCGTAACAATGTATTTATAACTCGGTAATAGTTCGCGGCCCATTACTTAGCATAGTTGTGGTAGCCGTAGCACATCAGCTAGATACTTTCTCGGAATAAAAGGGAAGGGAGAGAGGTGGGTCGAGCAGCGGCGTCGACCGCGACGGCGACGGCGACGACGGCGGCGGCGGGGAATAGTGGGCCGAGGAGAAGGAGAGACAGTGGATCCAAGGTGATCGAGCCGTGCACGGGTGAGTGCGCGAAAGCACTGTCTCGCCCAGAGTGAAAGTGGAGCTTGTCCCGGTGAGACTCGTACCATCAAAGTACCGAGAGATCACCGTCAACTCCATTCCGAATGAGGATCGCGGCGCCGATAAATCAGTGTAAATACGAGATTCGTTGATGTCCTGGAAATCATTCTGTACATATCGTCCCAGTGTCCTCTTGCAACGAAAAGCAATGGAAAAACAATGGATTTAATGGGAAACTGGGCGCTAAACTGCCTTTATATACTCCAAGACTATTCTTACTTTCGAGGAAATATTATTCTTTGCCTCTAATTAAGAGGCTTCATTTCGAGATGGAGCTCATTACCGACGGGCTTTCCATGAGTACTACTTTCAACCTTGTTCTCCCACAATTCCACACTTATACTCGTAGCTCCGCTAGGTAACAAGGAGAGGATTAATTACACTCTTGGCACGCTGGCAACAGTCTCTTTTCTACGTGTGTTCAGTTTCCGTTCCTATCACTTTCCTATTCTTTCCGCCACTTTTGGACGCGATTATTATTATTTATTTAGCGCGCTCGTTCTCGCTAGTGATTTAAGGGGGAATTAGTGTAAGCGCTAACATTAAGGAGGAGCGAGCTCTCTTTTCTCTCGTGTAGGAGAGGTAAGCCATTACTCTCTTCTAGCACGGCTCTCTTACGTGCACCTGTGTTTGAGCTTTGATAATCGTGCCATTCTATCATGGTTACCTAATGTAATGTCGTGAATCTAGAATAAAGATAAATTATATATATTGAAATCGAGCTCCTTTTGTCCAACGCATTGCCAACACTTTTTAGTGTTGTGCGTGGGTGTTTTCAATATTGTGGTTTGCATTCTGTAGAGAATGTCATTGACTTTTCATCATTCTTCGTATACAATTCGTCCGCCAGATGCGTTTTTAAGTCGCATATTTTTCTTACTTTCGCTAGGATTTGAATATTCCTAGAATAATTATTGGAAGGGTGACATTCTTTTCGAGGGCATTTCGTTCTCGAAGTACAATACAATAAAACGTGCGTGGGTGTTTTCAGTATTGTGGTTTGCATTCTGTAAAGAATGTCATTGATTTTTCATAATTCTTCTTACAAAATTCGTCCGCCAGATGCGTTTTTAAGTCGCATATTTGTCTTACTTTCACTAGGACTTAACTATTCCTAGAATAATAATTGGAAGGGTAACATTTCTTTTGAGGACATTTCGTTCTCGATGTACAATACAATGGAACATCTGGTGTGCAAGGGGTGGGACTCGGCTAATCCACTTAGGGTCATTCAGTGACCTCACCCTCAGGTGGAAAAATTTTCGTACCCATTCCTACTTGAAACTTTAATACATTCAGTCAAGAATTTGTGAATGTTCCACTAGATTTTCCCCAATGTCGAATTCTCGATCGACAGTCAGTCAGAGGTCAGACGCCACAGAGGCAACATCCATAGACAGAGAACTCCGATAGTTGCCTTGTATATCAGCATCTGAATATTGTACAATCCTTATTAACGTGAAGTGAAATTAAGAGGTGTTAAATCGTGCAATGAAACATGCGTGGGTCTTTTCAATATTGTGGTTTGCATTCTGTGGAGAATGTCATTGACTTTTCATAATTCTTCGTATACAATTCGTCCGCCAGATGCATTTTTAAGTCGTCTATTTCTCTTACTTTCACTATGACTTAATGATTCCTAGAATAATTATTGGAAGGGTGACATTTTTTTGAGGACATTTCTTTCTCGAAGTACAATACAGTGAAACGTGCGTGGGTGTCTTTAATATTGCGTTTTGCATTTTGGAAAGAATGTCTGTCATTGACGTTTCATAATTCTTCCTACAAAATTTGTCCGCCAGATGCGTTTTTAAGTCGTGTATTTTTCTTACTTTCACTATGACTTAACGATTCCTAGAGTAATTATTGGAAGGGTGACATTCTTTTTGAGGACATTTCTTTCTCGAAGTACAATACAGTGAAACGTGCGTGGGTATTTTCAGTATTGTGGTTTGCATTCTGCAGAGAATGTCATTGACGTTTCATAATTCTTCGTATACAATTCGTCCGCCAGATGCGTTTTCAAGTCGTATATTTTTATTACTTTCACTAGGACTTAAATATTCCTAGAATAATAATAGAAAGAGTGACATTCTTTTCGAGGGCATTTCGTTGTCAAAGTACAATACAATGGAACATCTGGCGTGCAAGGGGTGGGACTCGACTAATCCACTTAGGGTCATTCAGTGACCTCACCCACAGGTGGAAAAATTTTCGTACCCATTCCTACTTGAAACTTTAATACATTCAGTCAAACATTTTTGAAGGTATGCATTTTGGGGTGGGGAAAATGTTCCACTAGATTTTTCCCAATGTCGAATTTTCGGTCGACAGTCAGTTAGAGGTCAGACGCCACAGAGACAACATCCATAGACGGAGAACTCCGACAGTTGTCTTGTATATCAGCATCTGAATATTGTACAATACTTATTGTCGTGAAGTGAAATTAAGAGGTGTTAAATCGTGCAAATCAGGCGTTTTATATCTTGGTTTCGCGTAGTGATGTTTCGAGCGAAAAGAAGTACATCAGTGCACTTAACATTCTCCATTCCGTTTATAGAAATAGTGGTTTGAAAATGCGTGTGTGTTGCAATTAGAGTGCATAGTTCTTGTTTATAATAATTCGAAGTATTTTTTCGTCTTAAATTAACATTCGTCTCAGCCAGTTCCAATGATCATCCGTTCCTTGAATTCAGTTGCTTGTGTGAACAAAATTTAAAAGATCTTCAAATTTGTCTGAAATTTTGCATACTCCAAGTGTATTCCATACGTGGCTTTCGTTCATTTTTCATTTTCCATTTTTTATTTTTCATTTTTCGCATCTTAGATTTCAATTTAAAAATGTCAAAAAATTAGAAAATATGCGTCTTATCAGCAGAGTATTGCTGATTTCTTTCAAACTTGTACCTTCGCCCGTAGAGGAGCTATTAGTCGAAAACGATATTTTCGGGAGTTTTTGATTTTTCACGGCTTAGATTTTGGTTCCAAAAATCTGTAAAAATTGCACGACATGCGCCTCATCACTAGACACGTCTTTGATTTCTTTCAAACTTGTATCTGTGCCAGGGGTGGAACTGTTCGTCAAAAACAATATTTTCGGAAGGTTTTGATTTTACACGACTTAGATTCTGATTCCAAAAATCTGCAAAAATTACACAACGTGCGCTTTAATAGCAGACGTGTTTCAGATTTTTCTCAAACTGGTGCCCGCGCCGCGAGAGGAGTTATTCGCCGAAAACGATATTTTCCGGAGTTTTTGATTTTTCACGGCTTAGATTCTGATTCCAAAAACCTGTAAAAATTACGCAACATGCGCCTCGTCAGTGGACATGTCTTCGATTTTTTTCAAACCTATACCTTCGTCACGAGAGGAGTTATTCGTCAGAAACGATATTTTCGAGAGTTTTTGATTTTTCACGGCTTAAATCTTGATTCCAAAAATCTGTAAAAATTACACAATATGTGCCTCGTCACTAGACATGTCTTTGATTTTTTTCAAACTTATATCCTCGCTAGGAGAGGAGCTATTCGCAAAAAACGATATTTTCGGGAGTTTTTGATTTTTCACGGCTTAGATTATGATTCCAAAAATCTGTAAAAATTACACGACATGCGCCTCATCACTAGACATGTCTCTGAATTTTCTCAAACTTATATCCTCGCCAGGAGAGGAGCTATTAGTCGAAAACAATATTTTCCGCGGTTTTTGATTTTTTACGGCTTAGATTCTGATTCCAAAAATCTGGAAAAATTACGCAATATGCGCCTCATCACTAGACATGTCTCAGATTTTTTTCAATCTTATACCTTCGCCGGAAGAGGAGCTATTCGCAAAAAACGATATTTTCGGGAGTTTTTGATTTTTCACGGCTTAAATCTTGATTCCAAAAATCTGTAAAAATTACACAATATGTGCCTCGTCACTAGACATGTCTCTGAATTTTCTCAAACTTGTACCTTCGCCCGTAGAGGAGCTATTAGTCGAAAACGATATTTTCGGGAGTTCTTGATTTTTCACGGCTTGGATTTTGGTTCCAAAAATCTGTAAAAATTACACAACATGCGCTTCATCAGCAGACGTGTCTCTGATTTTTTTCATAATTTTACCTGTACGGTGAAACCAGATATTGAGCAAAAAGACAATTTTGCCAATTTTACCACCAGTTTTAGGAAAAACCTACGATATCTCCTTAGATGTCATGTAGTCTGTTAAGGTATTACAGTTTTACGTGAATATAGTAGCACGTCTGATCAGTTTTCTTATTATTTTGTACTCGACCAGTCTCTCCTACGTTCTCCAAACTTTCAGAACGTTTCGGGGATTAGCATTTGCAGTAGAAATTCAGTATTCAAGGAGGAATCAATGCGATAAGCTGTAGAAACATAGTTCAAAGTTCCTTTCTCGCACATAACGATATTGTCGGGAGTTTTTAATTTTTCACAGCTTAGATTCTGATTCTAAAAATCTGCAAAAATTACATGATATTCGCCATACTAGCAGACGTGTCTCTGATTTTTCTCAAACATGTATCTACCCCAGGAGAGGAACAATTCGTAGAAAACGATATCTTCGGGAGTTTTTGATTTTTCGCAGCTTAGATTTTGGTTCTAAAAATCTGTAAAAATTACACATCATGCGCCTTATCAGCAGACGTGTCTTTGATTTTTCTCAAACATGTATCTACCCCAGGAGAGGAACAATACGTAGAAAACGATATCTTCGGGAGTTTTTGATTGTTCGCGGCTTAGATTCTGATTCTAAAAATCTGCAAAAATTACACAATATGCGCCTCATCACTAGACATGTCTCTGATTTTTTTCAAACTTATATCCTCGCCAGGAGAGGAGCTATTGGTCATATACGATATTTTCGGGAGTTTTTGATTTTTCGCAGCTTAGATTTTGGTTCTAAAAATCTGTAAAAATTACACATCATGCGCCTTATCAGCAGACGTGTCTTTGATTTTTCTCAAACATGTATCTACCCCAGGAGAGGAACAATACGTAGAAAACGATATCTTCGGGAGTTTTTGATTGTTCGCGGCTTAGATTCTGATTCTAAAAATCTGCAAAAATTACACAATATGCGCCTCATCACTAGACATGTCTCTGATTTTTTTCAAACTTATATCCTCGCCAGGAGAGGAGCTATTGGTCATATACGATATTTTCGGGAGTTTTTGATTTTTCGCAGCTTAGATTTTGGTTCTAAAAATCTGTAAAAATTACACATCATGCGCCTTATCAGCAGACGTGTCTTTGATTTTTCTCAAACATGTATCTACCCCAGGAGAGGAACAATACGTAGAAAACGATATCTTCGGGAGTTTTTGATTGTTCGCGGCTTAGATTCTGATTCTAAAAATCTGCAAAAATTACACAATATGCGCCTCATCACTAGACATGTCTCTGATTTTTTTCAAACTTATATCCTCGCCAGGAGAGGAGCTATTGGTCATATACGATATTTTCGGGAATTTTTGATTTTTCACGGCTTAGATTTTGGTTCTAAAAATCTGTAAAAATTACACATCATGCGCCTTATCAGCAGACGTGTCTTTGATTTTTCTCAAACATGTATCTACCCCAGGAGAGGAACAATTCGTAGAAAACGATATCTTCGGGAGTTTTTGATTTTTCGCGGCTTAGATTCTGATTCTAAAAATCTGCAAAAATTACACAATATGCGCCTTATCAGCAGACGTGTCTCTGAATTTTCTCAAACTTGTACCTTCGCCCGTAGAGGAGCTATTAGTCGAAAACGATATTTTCGGGAGTTTTTGATTTTTCATGGCTTAGATTTTGGCTCCAAAAATCTGTAAAAATTACACGACATGCGCCTCATCACTAGACATGTCTTTGATTTTTTTCAAACTTATATCCTCGCCAGGAGAGGAGCAATTGGTCATAAACGATATTATCGGGAGTTTTTGATTTTTGACTGCTTAGATCTTGATTCCAAAAATCTGGAAAAATTAGGCAATATGCGCCTCATCACTAGACATGTCTTTGATTTTTTTCAAACTTATATCCTCGCCAGGAGAGGAGCTATTGGTCATAAACGATATTTTCGGGAGTTCTTGATTTTTCACGGCTTAGATTATGATTCCAAAAATCTGTAAAAATTACACAACATGCGCCTTATCAGCATGCGTGTGTCTGATTTTTTTTGTAATTTTACCTGTGCTGTGAAAGGAGATATCGCGCAAAAAGTCAATTTTTCCATTTTTGCCTCGAGTCACAGAAAAAACATACGATACCTCCTTATATGTCGTAAAGTCGTGCTAAGATATCTCAGTTTCACATGAAAATAGTGGTTCGTCTGACCAGATTGAGCATTTTTCACACGAATATTTTCTCCTACATTCTCCATTCCGATTTTTTCGATTTTTCCTCATTTTCAGCACTTTCCTCAATCGTTCATAAATCGATTGTTAGAGCATTGAAACGCGTAGAAAACGTAGAATCGGTCGTGTAGACGCCGGCATTGTATCATAAACCATCTAATAGGCAACCCCTTCCAATTAATTTACCCTTTCTCACTTATTCGGGCTCCTCCACGTTCTCCAATCTTCCCGATCGTTTCGGGGGCTGGGATTTCGAGCAGAGATTCAGTATTTAGTCAGAAATCGACGGTATAAGTTCCAGAGCTCCTGCTCAAAGTTTATTTTTTCGCCAAAACAACGTCGAGGCTAACCCCTTCAGATTTTTTCGATTTTTCCTCATTTTCGGCACTTTTCTAAATCGTTCATAGATCGATTCTTAGAGCATTGAAACGCGTAGAAACCGTACAATCAGTTGCGTAGGCGCCGGCATTCTATTACAAACCCTCTCGAAGGGTCCCCTTCATTATTTTACCCATTTTGCGTTATTCGGCCTCCTCCCCAATACGTTTAGCACTCCTTACTACTTGTTCAGATTATTCCACTCTAACAAAGAGTTCCTTATACTTATTAAACATTCTACTACAATAAAATATAACCTCACACATTAGCTAATAGTGCTGTCGTACTAGTTTGTTTCAGGTTGTGTGTACTGCTTGAATATTCATGCACTATCATCTCTACTAACTGCAGCGCGGGACTTATACATCGCTACGTGCTTCCGGCGATTCCAACGTGGCAGAACTCTCCACTATAATACATAATAATAAGAAATATGTATTATAATCTTGTGTATATTATGAACATTATGTAACACTAACAAATTCGAAAATAAATGAAATAAGTCCTATAAATTGGTGTCTTTTCTCTGCAAACATTCTGTTCGACTCTTCCTAGTCTCTATAGTTGATTGATCGAAAAATTTCTAAGTTCCTTAGTCGAAAATTTTCCAAGTTCCTTGTCGAAAATTTTCTAAGTCCAAACGCGGGATGTTTAAACTTTTTCCGTGTTCAGTCAAGCGTGACGTGACGTCACTTCCGGTGACGTCATTGATGACGTCATCGTCACGCATGATTGCCCAGGAAAAAGTTCAAAAATTTTCTCTGTGACGTCATAGAGAAAATGCCTCATTTTTGGTACCAAGTTACAAATTTTATCGAATTTTCTCTGTGACGTCATAGTGGAAATTTCTGAACTTTTTCCGTGTTCACTCAAGCGTGACGTGACGTCACATCCGGTGACGTCATCGTTCCGCTTGACTGCACAGGAAAAAGTTCAAAAATTTTCTCTGTGACGTCATAGAGAAAATTCCTCATTTTTGGTACCAAGTTACAATTTTTGACGAATTTTCTCTATGACGTCACAGAGAAAATTTCTGAACTTTTTCGTGTGCAGTCAAGCGGAACGATGACGTCATCAATGACGTCACCGGAAGTGACGTCACGTCACGCTTGACTGAACACGGAAAAAGTTCAAAAATTTCCACTATGACGTCACAGAGAAAATGCCTGATTTTTGGTACAAAGTTACAATTTTTGACGAATTTTCTCTATGACGTCACAGAGAAAATTTCTGAACTTTTTCGGGTGCAGTCAAGCGGAACGATGACGTCATCAATGACGTCACCGGAAGTGACGTCACGTCACGCTTGACTAAACACGGAAAAAGTTCAAAAATTTCCACTATGACGTCACAGAGAAAATGCCTCATTTTTGGTACTAAGTAATATTTTTGACGAATTTTCTCTGTGACGTCATAGTGGAAATTTTTGAACTTTTTCCGTGTGCAGTCATGCGTAACGATGACGTCATATTCGGTGACGTCACTGATGACGTCACTGATGACGTCATAAATTCAAAATTTTTCCCGCCTTTGGACTTAGAAAATTTTCAGTATTAAACGAGGGGAAGGATTCATAAGTACAAGACCAAGTTAGTTTATACACTTCATTTATTCAAGCAGTTGTTGGTTTCATACAATGTTATTATACATGTTTCTTACTACTATGTACTATACCGGGGAGCTATAACACTTCAGCATCTCCTGAAGGGTGCAGGGGATACGTAGATCTTGAGGTGCAGTTGATATGATGATAATCTATGAACATTCAAGTTGTACTTACTACCTATAACAAATTAATATGAAATAGGTATTAAATTATGTATAAGAGTTTGTTTTATTGAAGTAGAATGTTTAATTAATTATAAGTATATAATATGTTTGTACGCAGTAATCGAAATAAATAGTAGGGAGTTCTAAACATATTGGGTTGCAAGAAATAATGCACTAATAAAGGTTGGAATATGTGGAAGGGCCCGAATGAGGCAGGAAATGCAAATTAATGAAGGGGATCACATGAAAGAGTTTGTTACAATGCTGGCTCTAAGGCCACCGATTCTATGTTTTCTACGCGTTTCAATGCTCTAACAATCGATCTCTGAACGATTTAGGAAAGTGTCGAAAATGACGAAAAATCGAAAAAATCTGAATAGGTTAACAACCCGATTAAGTGAGAAAAGTAGCTGTTGCTTAAATCGCGATAATCTAATCGAAAAGGCTTAGCGACGTTCTCTAAAGCTCTAAAACTTTCTGGAGTTTCAACTCCCTGCGCGCAAATACCCGCGATAAAATCAAAGTTTCTTTAAAACTCTCACATACAGTAGTATCATCAAAATCGACGTGTCCGGCTTGGCTAATGTCTCTTGTTAGTCAAGGAAGAAAGATATCAACTAGTGTGTGTCAAAGACATTTCATTATGTCTCGTGTAATCTCTAATCGAAGGACGGCTCACGAGTGACAATAGAAAGTACCACACCCAACTGGAATACATTAGAAGCGACAGGAAAAGCCGTCATTTCTCGACCTTCTAAAAAGCCATCTAACGCGAGCGCGTAGCAAAGCAGTCGGCGCGCCGCGTACGTCGAATTGAGATTTCCTCCCGTTGTGTTACTTTCACCGAGGCTAATAGTTGGTATCCTCTGCAAATGGAGCACTGGGTCCACCACACGGCAGTCATTACTCCGCGAGAGAAATCGGGCGCGATAAATTTCGCGCACAACAAGCGGAACGATAAGGCCAAATGATGTATGAGAATACGAAGACTTGTATCGGAGAGTGTGGCGCAAACTCATTACTCGACGGAAAAAATGTCGGATTAATAAACTCGATTGTTTTTGCCGTCGGCGAGAGAAAGAGAGAGAGAGGGAGAGAGTCTGGTTGTTTGTTTACCACAACGAGAGGTAACTGTGCCGCGGTGAGAGGAAGAAGAGATGGCGAAAGCGAGAAGAAACGGAAAGCGGGTCATCGGAAGCGCGAACACCTCCGGAGCTGACCCACTGATACATTTTCGACTGACCCGTCTGGCGAAAACCTGACCTTATATACTTGAGCCATCGCATCTTACACCCTTTTCAAACTTTCTATTATTAAGAATAAAATATTCCTACGAAAACTGCCTTTACATCCAATAATATACGATTGACAGAATAATAGCGAGAGAATAAACCAGCGTCTTTCTTTGTCCTGCAAAGGACAAGCGATTCTCGTTGCACGCTTACTTTCAAAAAATTCTACGTAACTACTCTCGGGCCAAGGATAAAATGTGAACGCGCGAAACGCCCTGATATAAGATAACACTGACCATCAGGGTCAGAGTGAAAGTAATTTTTTCCCGGACTTTATAATTAAAATTTCGCACGGTGACCTCAGCGGGTCGTAAGTCTGCCTACTTTTACGTAAGACGAAACCCGAACGATGAGATCAGATTCTCTATATAAACTTGAAAAGAACCATTTCCTTATCTTCTTTCCTACGATTTGTATTCTTTCACATCGCATAATTTCGTTTCTTTTGTATCTCCCGCAGGAATAAAGAATTGTTCTATTATCATACAGGATGTTCGAGTAATGGAATCCGTGTAGCATTAAAACGTAATCCGGATCGAAACGATAGACGCGGAAAAGAAACCATTTAGTAGCAGCCCAGTTGGCATTGTGGCTAATCTGATAATCGAGGCTTCGTATCGCGGAGAAATTCATTTCCATTCAGGCGCAAATGGACGTCAATTCCAATGATCCGATCTCAGCTCTAGTTCGATAGCCTGAGAGTGTGCCGCCGTGGCCGAGCAACGCACGCCATTGTTCGAATTTGCATGGGAATACTAGAAATTACCATACGCCCGATTCCGATCTACTTTAGCCTTCCCAACAAACGAATAATTACAATCCCCTTTAAATACTTATAATTACGAGTATCACGAGTACACGAAAGGTGCTTAAACGAACAATAAATCTACATACGATTATACAAGCTAGCTTTGCATAACTCGCAAACTATATTAGAGCCTATTCCAGGAACTAAGCCTTCGAGATTGTCCTTTTAATCATATTGGCGATCAAACCAGAAATCTTGCTCTTTCGAGAAGCGAGAGATAGCGATGGAGTCAATCGGGCGACTATCATTTCTGGCCGCAATTGCCAGGGTAAAGGCCCGCCGTGTCCGAGAGACTGTCACTATCTCGACGTGGACGTAAGTGGCACTGACAGAGTGGGGCTTCGGAAACCGCGGCAGCAGGAAAAGAGCTGGTAGTGGTGGCGGTGAGACGAGTGGCAGAGCGAGCCAGTTCGGGCTAGGAGGTGATATAAAGCCGTAACGTCCGCTCCGTCGGCTGCAACTCACCTGGAACACTGCCAACGAACACCGCTGCGTGCTCCAACTCGGCCAGGAAATCCGCCACACCACTCTCTACCACCATGTGAGTCTCGAATCATCACATTTCAACACTTTTCTACCATCGCCGCAAGAAACTAACGAAAAAGTTCGCGTGGAATCGAGGAAAACTTCGTAAGAACGCCTGTCTGACAGGCAGACTTAATCTACTGATCTGTTACTCATTTGGATGTTGACTGATACTGAAAGCTGTATACGAAATAGTCAGACTTGGTTAATTTTCTATAATTATTAAAAGAAACTATCGAAAAGTTCGTATGGAATCGCGGAAAACTTCGTAGAAACGTCTGTCTGACAGGCAGACTTAATCTACTGATATGTTACTCGTTTGGATATTAGTTGATACTGAAAGCTGTGTACGAAACAGTCAGGCTTGGTACTTGTCTATAATTATTGGAAGAAACGATCAAGAACTTCGTATGGAATCACGGTAAACTTCGTAAAGAATGTCTGACAAACAGACTTAATCTACTGATGAATAAGTCATACGATCGTCAATTGATACTAAAACTGAGTACGAAGTATTTTACAATTTTCTGCAAGACACGATCGAAAACTTTATACGGATTCACCGATTACATCGTAGGAAAGACTGTCTGACAATCAGTCTTAATCTACTGACGAATAAAAACTGTGTACGAAATAGAATTATTACACGATTTCACGGAAATGGACTACGAAAGGAATTGTTCATTAAATTGAATATTAATTATCAACATTAAAACTACAATGTACAGAAATACTTTGAAGACGTGTCAGCTATATGAATTTAAAGAGACGGTCTTGACTTTTAACTCAGCCGACTTAAGCATACTTTTCCTGGTAATGATTAAGCTACTTTGCATATGTGACTGTGCGCTGACTATTCAAGCTAGATTTCGCCACGAAAAGAGCCAAGGCGATTACGAGTGAACATTGAACGCGTGTCCCGTTTCATACGAAACCAAAAAAGAAAAAATACATTTTTCTTTTCCGATATCTGTCGAATCCAACAATAATTCTACGGAAGTTAAACGTGATATGCAACCAACTATGTAATTACACGTCCATTTTCTTTGCCGCTAGTAGAAAGTGTAACAAATTGCCGACAGCCTGAATTACTGTCTCGCTCGGGTGAGCCGTGACCGAACAGATTGATTATTACTTCACCGTGATTTTTCTCCGAACTAGAATTCCATTTCCGCGGTCATTAATACTTATTACGAGCGCAATAAAATGATTCCGAATACTTGGATTTCGAGCATCGCACGACCTGTTTACATAAGGTGTAAATTAACAGGATAAATCGCAATAAGTGGATCATGGCATCCGCGCCAACTAACACCTCCTCGAGTTGGCTTGCGTAACCCGCCGCAACGTGTATGCACAAATGCTCTTTGACATTATCTTGGAACGCGCGCGCGGAGGATGCTGCATCGATTCTCCCTTCGAGAAGGTGCGCGACGTAATCGGATAGCATCCTATGTCGTGTACCAGTGGATCGCATTTCTCGTAATCGATCCACTGTTATGTAAAATGATACTACGCTATTATAAGCTCGAAATACGATTTCGTCGTGTCAATGTTAATTCGATGAAAGCGAACCTTGCCTATATCAAACGAGACTGTCAATAATAAAGTACGAATTTAACACAGCAATCGAAAAAGGAAAATTTTATAATTCCACGAACAAGACTCGAATTTTTTCCGAACTCTACTTTGGAAGAGTTTTGTTAGACTCATTGAAACTGATTAAAACGAACTTTGTCTCTATCATACAAGACTGTCAGTAATAAACCAAAGTACGAGTTTAATACAGCAATCGAAAAAGGAAAATTTTATAATTCCACGAGTAAGACTTGAATTTTTGCCGAACTCTACTTTCAAAGAGTTTTGTTAAACTCATTGAAACCGATGAAAGCGAACTTTGCCTCTATCATACAAGACTGACAGTAATAAACCAAAGTACGAATTTAATACAACAATCGAAAAAGGAAAATTTTATAATTCCACGAACAAGACTCGAATTTTTGCCGAACTCTACTTTGAAAGAATTTTGTTAGACTCATTGAAACCGATAAAGAGAGGGATAAGTTGGAAATGTTTGGAGATTCGCGTCGGATTGGGGCGAAATATTCCTTTGTTCGGGGCAGAGCGCGACGGTAATCGGTTAATAAAATCTCCATCACGACACTGGGGCCAGAAGCGTGTCGCTCGCACGTGATCTTTTCGCCTTGAAAGCCGGGAAAGTGAAAGGATAGCGCGCGCGCGCAGCCCACTGCCAATCTGTGTTACGGGAATTAAAGAGCACTGGTGCCGTTACACTTACTCGCGCGTCTCTCTTTCTACCTTTCTACCCGCGCCACTCTACAGCAAACTTTCTCGTCGCGACTTTGACCTTCTATAATCTCCTCTAATATCGATTTGTACTTTTCGAGATTAAATGATTTAGTTGAGAAAATTACTTGACGATGTTAACGCGAGAATTAGCCAACGAATCAAAATGACTTGTTTTTCTAAGAACAGCACAATGATGCTCAACAACAGTTGTAATAATCTTCGAAATATTCGAAAACCAATGCAACAATGTTCGCTCAATTTTTATTCCACCAGTCTGACACTCCTGATAAGCAGTTTTCATACAAAATTTGTATCACGAGTCAGACTAGTCAAAGTACAGCAAAGGATTAAATAAGAAATAAAGAATTTTTCTAAGATCGAATTAAACTAGAAATTAAAATGAGTGATGAGATAATTGGAACAAAATTGAAGTGGAGAGTTCTTGTCACAAAGCAAGAACTAAAAGGGAGTGGAAAGGCAGAGTTCGTCAAATTATGGCAAATGACTAAGGAAGAAATGAATCATTTTTCTAAAATCGAAATCAAATAGAAATTAACATTGGTGATGAGATAATTGGGTCGAGATTGAAGTGGAGAGTTCTTGTGACAAAGCAAGAACTAAAAGGGAGTGGAAAGGCAGAGTTCGTCAAATTATGGCAAATGACTAAGGAAGAAATAAATCATTTTTCTAAAATCGAAATCAAATAGAAATTAACATTGGTGATGAAATAATTGGAACAAAATTGAAGTGGAGAGTTCTTGTGACAAAGCAAGAACTAAAAGGGAGTGGAAAGGCGGAGTTTGCACGCTCGACACACTATAAAGGGGAAGCTAGCCGTATCGGACGACTTTCCCTTCACGAAGTAGAAAGTGTTGTCGGATTGGTGTGGCTGATCATGCCTGAACCCAGCATTATCTCCGCTGAGTGTACAGCTTCCCAAGACTAATAGAGCGAAACCAGATACCAAGAAATTGGAGCAAGTCATTTACGGTGACGAATCGCGACACTTGAGTGATCCCGAAACCGCGGATTTCACGCCAAATAAAAATCTTAATGAAATCGAAACTTAGAAAGTTTCTCCGCCCGAAAAAAAGGAAACAGACAAAGAAAAATTCCGCCGGTTTATATGCGCGCGTGCAAGGCTATCCATGATAAATCAAGTGGCGTGAAAAGAGTAGAAACGCGAACGAGGCGGGCACACACGTCGCCCGCAGCAGTGAAAGTCACCAATGAGTTGAACTTTGACGCGCCAATATGGTCACGCCGCGCGATTTATACTTGAATCGAGTGAAAGAAGAAATAAACGAGATATCATTGTAAAAAACACACTCGACGCGGAGATCGTGCTTTCTTACGCAAGAACGGGTTGTCCCTATTTTTTCGGCACTCGTCTATTGCGCGCCAACATTGCTTATACTTGACCGACCACTCGCGAGGAAATACCCACTCGTATTTGCAATATTACTGAATTATTCCGTTGTGCAATGCGACTTTCAAGCTGGTTCGCGTCTACGAATATAGAAATTAAAGTACCTCTGAAAAATCGTATAGTTTTTGAATCGATACGAACACTACGAATATTGAGATTAAAGTACCTCTGAAAAATCGTATAGTTTTTAAATCGACACGAACACTACGAATATTCAGATTAAAGTACTTCTGAAAAATCGTATAGATTTTAGATCGACACGAACACTAACCCGTTGTGTAATTCGACTTTCAACCGCGCCCGCGACTACGAATTTTGACAGGAAAATATCTTTGAAAAATCGTATAATTCTTAAATTGTCACGAACACTAGCCCGTTGTGGAAATCGCACTTTCAAGTCCGATCGCGTCTATGAATATTGAGATTAAAGTATGTCTGAAAAATCGTAGTTTTTAAATCGACACGAACTCTAACCCGTTGTGTAATTTGGCTGTCAAGCTCACTCGCGTCTACGAATATTGAGATAAAAGTGTCTCGGAAAAATCGTATGATTCTTTAATCGACACGCACACTATTCCGTTGTATAATTCGACTTTCAACCGCGCCCACGTCTACGAATTTTGACAGGAAAATATCTTTGAAAAATCGTATAATTCTTAAATTGTCACGAACTCTAACCCGTTGTGAAAATCGCACTTTCAAGCCCGCTAACGTCTACGAATATTGAAATTAAAGTAACTCTGAAAAATCGTATAATTCTTTGATCGACACGCACACTATTCCGTTGTGTAATTCAACTTTCAAGATCACGCGCGTGTACGAATTTTGACAGGAAAATATCTCTGAAGAATCGTATAGTTTTTAGATCGACAACACTAGCACGACAGAAACTTAGACACTTGTCAGAAAAAGACTAGTCAGAGTATACCACTGGAAAAATCTATGACTGATCACTAAGACGGTCGAACGAGAAATGACGTGTTGTCCCTCAAAATTCTATTACTAAAAGTCAACCTTGCTTTCCCCCTCCCCAATTACTTGGATTTGTCAGTTTCCAAATTCCTAGCTTCGAAACAATGAACAATGGAAATACTCGGACTTGGTACTTTTCCATAATCATTGGAAGAAATTATCAAGAACTTCGTATGGAATCGCGGAAAATTTCGTAAAGAATGTCTGACAAACAGACTTAATCCACTGATGAATAAGTCATACGATCGTGAATTGATACTAAAACTGAGGACGAAGTATTTGAGACTTTTCCGCAAGACACGAACGAAATTTTAAACGTTCCGCTAAGACGGCTCGATGCGAAATGACGTGTTATTCCCTCAAAATTCTATTACTAAAAGTCGACCTTGCTTTCCCCCTCCCCAATTACTTGGATTTAGCAGTCTCCAAATTCCTAGCTTCAAGACAATGAACAATGGAGGGTGGGTTTGCCATTGTCCTCATTCTCGGTCCCTTAAATATTACCTGACCCTTCAGGCATTCTTGAACGAGTCAAGAATGGCCAACATCTGGACATCACGTGTGTCCTCGAACGTTTCTCGCATTTCTAAACCCTCGTAAATTTATTATCCGACCCGGCTTATCTGACTTCGACTCGGCCAATAATTTTCACGAAATAACCGCAGTGAAACTAATAATTTCTGCAAGAATTTCCTTCTTTGCAGAAACTGCTATTTAGAACTAAGAAATGAATTCTTCTGGAGCCAACGATGAGGAATGATTAATTGAAAGAGATTGAATATTGGTGCTTCGTGTCTAAGTTTGATTTTGGATTGTTCAAGGGTGGTGTGGTCGGTGCTGGTACTGGGGGTGGCCATTCTAACGAGCGCGGCTGTACCAGATCCACCGACTTCCGGCATCACGACTGTCGGCTCCTTGAAATTGGGAACAGCTGCGGATTGCGCGGGCGTCGTCGCCTTCTCCGCTACCCAAGGCGATGTCGATGTAAGTTTCCCTCGAGTTTCCCTCATAAATCACTCGAAAGCTCGAAAGCCGACCATCGATGAATGAAAAACTAATAAAATGACACATGCTTTTTTTTTGCCCCGCCAGCTCGCCAAAGTTGTCTTCTCGCAAACACTGGTGGACAAAGGAGTGGGCTACGTGGCGCAGACCGGCATCTTCACGACACATTGTCCCGGCCTCTACCAATTCAGTTTCGCCGGATACGGTAGCACCGATCTCCGCTTGACCTTAAAAAAGAAACTCAACCAATCCGACAGCTGGCGACCGGTTGTTAGCGCCGGCCACGGCGGAGGTGCTAATGTCGTCCTGCTGGATGTCGAGGCCGGCGATCAACTTGCCGTTTTCGTCGAATCGGGAAAACTCGCGGACGGTGCTACTTTCTCGGGCCACCGTATCGCCAAGAAGTAAACTTCCACTTGTCTGACAAAAAGAACAAACAAAGCAGACAAGAGGAAGTGAATTATGCCGCCCCCGCCACCCCCGCTCGATTTCTTTGTTCAGCCGAAGCAACCTTTGTCATTGGATCTCTTCGGTCACTCAACCGGACACTAATTCTCGATAATACTCGTTGAAGTCTCTCACCCGCTGCCTGCCTTCTTCCAATTGTTTCTAATTCTCATTGACCAATTCGACTTCAATGCCCGCGAAACTTTCAAGATTTCTTCTCGAGAAAGAGCCGCAAGCGTGAGAAAGACGGCGTGCGAACCAAAGTACTCTTGCAAATTGGCTGTTAAACTCTTGCGAGTGCGAAAACGATGATGATGATGACGCCCGCGAAATAAGGATCGAGGAAAACGTTTCGCGATCGGAAATCCTTCATTCCTTTCTACCTTCCAAGTCTCGAGAATCCTTGTATGCAAGTCTATTCCCGAAAAACATGATGTTATTGTGAGTTCCTAATTTGTAGATACTCGATTAGGGCGACGCCGAGCTTCTCCTCGAACTTAACATTCTGTGATAGCTTCTTCCCTACGTTATTTTGTTGACTCACGATTTCATTCAGTTTATTTATCCCCTTTTATTCCTTTCTACACTTGTATATATTACTTGTGTCCTATTGTGCGTGCTAATGAGAAAAACGCTCGATATCTTTCGCCTCTATTTCCTCTGGAAAAACTAATAATTACTCTTTACTACTCTTTCTTTCTCTTTCCACTTGTCTTCCTTTCGTTCCACTAAAGGAACTCTTATTCTTCTGTGATATGTCCTCTTAGTTTTCTATACTTTTCTTGTTAAGTTTCTCTCTTTTCTTATGCCCTGCACTTTTCTTCTTTTCTCTTCAAGTTCCTTGAAAAATTCTCTACTCTATTCTACTGGCTTGTTCGTATGACTACCTATCAGTATTATTATGGCTTCAATATTCTTTGCCAATCTTGCCACTCTATCTTTCTCTCATTTCACACTCCCCGCGCCGCGTCTCTTCACTCATGGAGACGAGCGACTTTCTTTGTGACTCAATGTCATTAATTTACGAGCGTACCTGAGACCTCCGAAGTACACGAAAACTATCGAAAAGAACTGAACTATTTGTTTATACTGTCGACGCGTTTAGAGAAAAAAGTAATGTGTTTTCTTATTAACATTTAACTGTTCGACTACCTCTCTCCCTCTTTCTCTTTCTCTCTCTCTCTTCAGTTTCCTATTTCTGGATTTCTTCTCTATACTTTTCTTTTATGACTTATTCTACCTTTACTTTCTAAATTTCTTCTGAATCTCTTCAATACTCTTGTATCTCCTTTTCGCTGTACCACTTTTACCGCTCCACTTTCTCCAGATCTCTGTAAAATACTACAAGTATTTCCACCACGTACTTTCAATCCTCTACTTTTTCTTCTTTCAAGCTGTCACACTTTTACTTCTTTCTTGGTTGTCTTTCACTCGACTCTACTTTGACTTCTTCGGCTATTAAAATTTTTTGTAATATAGTTCATTTATACGACTGAACTTTTCTGTTTCTACTATTTCTCTTCTAAATATGTTTCTCATTTGCCTTATGCTCTGCGTCTTCACTAACATTTCTAGTATTCCCTAACTTTCGATTTCCCTGGACTCTAAATTTTCTTTTTGGCAAACTATTCTTCGCTCGATGTACTTGTCTATTCTATCCGATCTACTATTCGGTGCTGTCTCTCTTTTTCTGTCTATTGTATACATTTGTTTCTATTCTTTCTAAAAATTTATACAATTTTATTTCTTCGCCTATTCTTTCGTTGACTATCCTTTTTGGTTTCGTTAATGCCTGTTTCTTTTACTCTGACTTTCTTCGCCTTTCGGACTGTAATTTGTATGAGTTACTTTTTTCTCTCACGGTCTATTTTATTTGTGTATATTGTAATGTTTGTTCTAAAGTGAATTATATCTTCCACTCTGTGCCTGAACTTTCTATACCTTCGTTACTTCTTCTTACCCCTAAGTGAAATCTTTGTCCTTTCTCTACTTATTTCTATGTAAATATTACACTACTCTACTTTTATTTTATGCTCTATTTCCCCTCCAAAGTTTTTCTAAATATTCTTTTGCACTCTCTCTTACTTTTCTCATGTTTCTCTAAGCTGTAAAATTACTTCTCTTGTTTCGCATATGCTACCGTTGCTTCTACTTTCAAAGTTTCGTCTCTACAGTTTCGCTTTCTTGTAAAAAGTATTTCTGCATTCCCGCCCTTCAATGTTTCTCTTTCGCCCGGAATGGAAATGTAAAGTAAAGAAAGCCTGCTAATAACTTTGATTCTAAAACGTATAATTTTCCTCTGGGTTTCTTGGTACTCTTTGTCTAGTCTTTCAGTCTTCCCACCTCGTTTATTATACTATGAACTTCTATGTCAAAGACCCCATTAACTCTATCCGCTGTAAGTTACATCTTTCACTCACGTTGATACCCATTTCGATTTCTATGGTGCTCTCTCTCCACTTTTATGCGAAATTCCCCTTCGATTGTAAGATAAGCGCGTTTGGCTAATTTCCACCTACTCGCTGATCGCACTACTTTGCCCGAAACACAATGCCTTCCAATCGAATCCTCTTTCTCGAAATGACTTGATTTCATTAATAACAAAATTCTGCCAATGGTGCTGACACTAGTAACTATCGTCTTCCTTTCTCTTACTTGTATCCGCTATCACAGTGGTTAATGTTGTCGAGAAGAATCAACCAAATTTTGCCAAAAACAGCAGATCAGAAGGAACTGGAAGTATAGGACGAAAACTCTAAATGAGGAATTAGCGTGCGCAATGAACAGTGCATTTTACTTGTTTTCTTCTTCCCCTTATGCTTTACTTTACATATATACGTACGTTACAAATTACCAGCGAGGATTATGTTATTTTGTGAAAATAAAAATGGTTTTAATGGAAGCATAACTCCTTTGTACTGTGTCATTGGCAAATCAGCCCGAGCCAATCTTATGGATAATAATTAACAATGGCTCAAATGTCCAATTCAGCCGAACCACCGAGAACGCCTTTATAATTCTCGAGAACAGGATTCACATGTTCGGTGATAAATTCGACCACCTGTTCGGGTGCTCTACCAACAAATGTGGAGGGATTCAAGAGTTCGTCCAACTGACTTAGAATAGGCTTAAAGTAAGCATCTTTCTTTATCCTCTCGACTAGATCGTTGTCCAGGCCGTGTTGTTTCACTTGCGCTCCAGCTTCTTGAGAAAGAACTCTGATCTTCTCATGGCAAACCTATTACAAAGTCGAACAACACTTTATTACTATCTTGACAGTATAAATGCTAATGCCGATTCGATTTTGGAGTGTGCGGCACACTAAAAGTACAAGAAAAGTATCAACGATATAATAATTAGCAAAAAAAACTAAATAGAAACAAATCCATTCATCAGAGACAAAATTGTAATACAAAATGTAAAATATTCTATTACAAATGTAGAATCCGCATTGCAATCCAATGTAACCAACTTCCTGAACGACTGGAATCTCGGAAGGAAGAAATTCCACGAGCAACTGCTAATGTTAATGAGTTCCGCACACCACCGAGTCAAGCAGCAGACTGGAGCAGGTAATCAGTCAAGCAGTGTCTTATAAGGTCAGCTATGTTTACCTGTCGATCGCCGCCCGCTTTCACCATCGCCATAATAATATTCTCGGCGGTCATGAAGGGTAATTCTTGAGCCACGTGTCTCGCAATGACTTTCGGATACACGACAAGACCCTCGGTGATGTTTTGCAAGGTCGTGAGAATAACATCTGCGGAGAGGAATGCCTCTGACAAAGTGATCCTTCTATTGGCCGAATCATCGAGAGTCCTCTCCATCCATTGCGTGGCTGCCGTTTGAAGGGCATTATTAGAAAGCGTCATTAAATAACGCGCTATGCTGCAGCATCTCTCCGAGCGCATTGGATTGCGCTTGTAGGGCATGGCGCTCGAACCGATTTGAGTACTCTCGAAAGGTTCCTCCAATTCCTTCATATTCGCCAATAACCGAATATCGGTGCAGATCTAAAGGAATGATTTTGAATAATTATCTCGACTTAATTAGACCTTCAGCGAGGATGTGAAACCCTTTTACCTTGTGCACTGTCGCACCCAAAGAACTCAAAACGTTCAGACACTCAACATCGACCTTTCTACTGTACGTCTGACCAGTGACTGGATAATGCTCCTTAAACCCAGCCATTTTAGTTACCAATTTATCCAACTGCTTCACCTTCTCACCATCACCTAAAATTCAGTTTTCCTATATCTTTTCCTATAGCAATTGAATGACTGCTAATATTTCGACGTCCGATTGGATGCTACCATTGAAGAGTTGCAAGAAGGACGCCTGAGTACCGGTGGTTCCTTTCACCCCTCGGAACTTAAGATCATCCCTAGCACGACACAAAGCTCTCTCGTCGAGTAAAAGCTCGTGAAGCCAAAGAGAGGCGCGCTTGCCGACTGTGGTGAGCTGCGCGGGTTGCAAATGTGTGAAACCGAGTGTTGGAAGATCGCGATATTCCATTGAGAATTTGGCCAGTCGAGAAATCACATTGGCCACTTTAGGGAGGAGAATGTCGAAGCCTTGACGCATGATCACCAAGTCCTGCGGAAATGCAATAAGAATTGCTTCAGAATTTCCCTTTCTCTTAAAAATAATTCAATTTTCTCTAACTCTCAGTGAAATTGATCCCAATTACTTGTTCAAAACTTAAGTCAATAATTGAATAAACGACGTATGAAACTATCATAAAAGAAAGGCCAGTGAACTTATCATTCTCGAACGACGTAATTGGAAAGATCTTTAAAGAGTTGTCGCGAAAAACAACTGGAAATTGCAACGAGGCTAATTACGATTTTGTCGGTCATGTGCACTCACAGTATTGTCGCCCACATAGCAACTCGTTGCTCCCAAGTGGATAATTGGAGCTGCAACGGGGCACTGTGCCCCGAAAACGTGTACGTGTGCCATGACATCGTGCCTCGTTGCCTTTTCCTCTTTGGCAACTGCATCGAAATCGATGTCATTGACATGCGCCTCCATCTCGGCAATTTGCTCATTGGTAATCTGAATGCCCAGCTCCTGAAACCAAACGGAAACCGTCAGTCATCTGCTCTAGAAAATTAATGAAACCTCCATGATATATTTCCATTTCCCAGAGGAGAGAAAGAATGATGAATAAAAGCTAGATGAATAATAAGCTAAGATGAATAAAACCATGTAATTAAAATAAAAGATATTAAATGTGTTAATATGACAGGCATGGAATTTTCAACCACCCTTAATTTTACTATTATTTCTCCAAAATACTATGAATCTACTTTCCTGGTGTTACAACGATGCCACAGCATTGTACGGGGAGGATAAATAAAAATAAAGATAACAATAAAAAGGAGATTGAAATGAGGAATTTTTCCACAGTGTTTGCCAAGTGAATGAAAAGGTGCGCATAGTAAGTATTGCTTTTGGAGTGAGGAGAGCGAGACAATGAGGGAGCGCGTACAGTGCCGATGGCATCGCGGCTCGTATTATCGCTGGCAAGATAAAGCGGTGAATGTGCAGGTGATTTCTACGCTCCTTATCCTCCCGTGAGCGCGTACGCTGTATCATCTGATTAGATAAAGAGGGCTTGGTTCTGGGTCGAAGGCATTCACCGAGCACCACGGATTTCATTTTCCTCCATCCGCCTACACCGTGAAAAAGGGCTCAGGCGCGAGGCGCACGAACAAGTCATGGTGTCCTTGCAAACGATCGGCAGTATTGTGATAAAAGTTCTCAAGTTGGTGAGGAAAGCACCTTTTAAGCTTTGCATGAGGAAAACCGCGTGTGTCCCAGTGGAGTACCTTGGCTTTTCTTACACATCTTAATTCCGACAAGTGTTTGAATTCTCGTAACAATGTTCCTCGAAATTTCATCCGTTGCAAAAAGTGGGCAATGCCATCTCCGATTCTTAAATACAACATTTAGTTTTATGTGACCAAGTGCATTTAATATCTAATCAACTAATCTTATTATAACAGAAAAATCCCAAGAAATTTGTGTGCTAGGTTGATTATAATTCGAATTTAGAAAAATTCATTTCGAGCGGCGATGTTAAACGATACTATTCCAAAGTTGACTTTATCTTAGAAAGTGATAACGAGCTCCTTATGAAATAAAAGTGACTAATTGTGCCGTAACAACTCGACATCTAATGCAACTCGCGTTAACCAACAACTGATTCTATCGACATACATTTTCAGTGTTCTTATGCAAAGTTAGCTTTGAATTGAAGTATAGAAATGTCATGAAAAGTACGAGTCGGGTTGTGGAATGGCTTTTGGCATGGTCGACCATCGTAAATAGACTCATTCAAGAGACATTTATACCGGGACTTGTGATTCATTTAGGTCCTTATCGGTGGACGATAACGCATAGTGTTTGTAAAGCGATATCAAGTTTCTCCATCGAGGGATTTGTAATGCCGCTTCCCCTGCCAATCAACCCTTCCACGAAAGCATACATAAATGTCCGTCAACGATAATGTAGCTGACACACATCTCCTCTGTTTCAGGTGTTAAACTTTATAATCCTCATCCTCTATCGGACAGGATATGGCGGTGAATTTCTCGGAGTGGGTGGAACATGGAACTTGAACGAGGACAAGAATCCGGACGCCGAGATCGTCGCGTCGGGTGTTTTCGTCGGTTTCTTTATCTACACCACCGTCGTCCTCATCAGCTTTTGCTTCGGAAACACGGAGCACAAAAAGACCCTCGTTGTGAGTATACAAAGTCCAATATTCCAATTATTAAACTAGCATTAGTAATCACTGGAAAACTGCCATTAAATTCGTACTAAACTCCGTTTACATACGTTTATTCCCTTTAAGAGTTTCGATAGAAATAAAAGTAGCAATGACTAATCTTCTTTAATGAAATTGAATTAGAAATATCGACTTATTCAATGAAACGTTTCAGGAAATCATTATGAATTTCGTCGGCACGTTCATGTTCGTCGCAGTGGGAGGCACAGCGCTCCACTATTGGCACGGATATCAATCGGACCACAAGTTCGATTACATAGTTCCAGAGAGACAGGTAAACCTTTCCTTAATTGTATTCTGCTAATCAAGAGTGAAAAGGATCGATTTCTAATATTCTTATCAACTTCTTCCTCATTCAGATTGGTCTGGCAGTGGGATCATTGTGCGTCATAGAGGGCGCGGCGTATTTGCTGGATTTAATCCTGAGTTTCCTACATTTCGCGAAGGACGAATTCAACTAGACCCGATAGAAATGGATTAAAGCAACATTCGAGCAATCATTCCATCGTATTCTTCCTCGTCGCCAACTCATCGACTCTCACACGCACACGGAATATCTCTCGCGAGATGTCCCAGGCGATTCTACTCTCTCTCTCATAATTTCATTTCAAAGGATCGCACCACCGAAACACGTTTTCTACTTACTTGAGCTTTATAAATACTAGAACCGTTTTGTACTGCGAGTATGCGTAAGGTAAATCGGCAGAGTGTTAATTTAAACGGAAATGAATTGTAACAGCGGGACAATAAAACTGACAAACGCCACGAAATAAACGTAGCCACGTGTGTTCGTTTCATTTCGACCCTACAAATCTTTCCTATCACTTTTCCCAACATTTTCACACAGTCCTATTCCATTTCGCAAAGTCAAGTTCCAACTTGACATTCGCGCAGTCCCGCGGCGGACTTCACAAGTATTTGGACGTGAAACGAGTCCTGCAAACCTTTACCCATATGGCGGAAGAAATAATGGATCGACTTTCCAAGGACTACAGTTTCCTTTTAAAGATAGCTGAACTGGTAAGATTCGACTTCGAAAAAGTCTCCCGCAAATTGTATAATTGAAAGGAACGAATTCTTCTTAATCCTGCAGATCATAGCGTGTGTCTGTGTGGGGTTACTCGCGCATTACGATCGATATGAATTGCCCACATGGCTTTGGATTCTCTACTCCATCGATTCCCTCACATATGCCATCATTTTCTTCGTCCTCGCTTTGTCGCACATACTCGACGAGAAGCGCGAGATTCTCGTTAGTTTCCTTTCCCAACTTATCGGCATTCTATTACGATTTTAAATGATGCAATCTATTGCGAGTGAAATAATTTCCTTGCAAATTCAGGCAGTGACCTATTTCATCTTTGGGATTCTCCTGCACTTTGGGGCGAGCATAAGTGGCCTCGTTAGAGTCTCATCTCTCGATGAGAAGAACAATGAAAAGTGGCGATACGAGCTTGCTATTGGAATACTCCTTATATGTGTGTAACTAGAATCTATTATTTTTTGAGTAAATTATGTATTAATATTACTCTATTTGTTAACTTTATAGTCAACGCACTGTTCATGGCCTTCGAGATAATCTTTAAAACCTACACGCACCTAATGAGATCTAATTAATGTCCGAGAGACATCAAGACAGCCCAAGAGTTCCTATTCTAATAAGAGACTGATGTAAAAATATTAGCTTGTCAATAAATGTAATCTAACTTTCATGCGTGATTGATTCATGTAAGAAAACAGTAGAAAATATAAGGAACGACAAAGGCAAACTTCAAGCGTTTTCATAGAACGCAAATAATCTCAGCTATCATTGACAGTGAAATAACCTATCAAGTATTGAATAAGCTAGTAACAAAGAGCTAGTCAAGATAGAAAGAAACACAGAGGCTAAAAGATGAGCACGAGGCCAACGAGCTCCTTCGACGGAGTAATGAACAGTTGGGAACGCGACAAAGTGGTGCTAGTTTTTAAGATGAGCACTTTGGTAACTTTGCAAACATTAACCAACATTTTCCCACATGCGAGACTGTTGGAATTAAACATATTTCTATCGCAGGTAGCTTGCAATCTTAGTAGCATCGCCTATGTCAAAATCACAGAGCCGCACTTGGGTTCCGAATACTTCAGCATTATTCTGCCCGCCATTATTTTCGGATACCTCGTCATCAACACTACTGAGATCATTGTGATGCATCTGAATCAGGCGCACACTTTTATTGTAAGTTATCGCCGCCAAAGTGACTCGAACCAATGATTTTACTAAATCAGCTTCATAGATAATTCAGTAAGTTATCATCGGGAAACTGAATCGATCCAATGATTTTACTAAATCATTTTCATAAATAATGAAGTAAGTTATCACCGCGAAAGTGAATCGTCTCAATGATTTTACTAAATCATCTTCATAAATAATGAAGTAAGTTATCACCGCGAAAGTGAATCATCGCAATGATTTTACTAAACATCGTAAGGATTTTAGTAAATCATTTTCATAAGCAATTAATAAAAGTATCCACCAAAGTCAGACGCACATACTTTTATTGCAAGTTATCACCGCGAAAGTGAATCGTCTCAATAATTTTAATAAACAATATTGACGTTTCCAACTATTTCAATTTATCAAGTGTCAACTTAATAAGAGGCGTCATTATTATTACACTTCGTTCAATAGGAAATGTGGACAGCTGGAATTGGCGGCTTCGGAAGTATCCTCTGCTGTCTTTATCAGTGTTACAAATGGATCGGAGCTTGGCTTAACAACGTTCACGAGGGCACAGGTGTTTTCCCGTGAGTCACTCTCGAATCACGGAGCAATTAAAAATATTTTCAAACGCATCTGCCTATTGTCAATCTATATTATCTCGTTGCAAATTGTTGTTTCAGAGCGTACGACTGTTTCCTGAGTGTCACTCTGTTAATAATGTCCGTCAGTTTGTTCGTCGTGTCCACAGTTCGCATCAAGGAAAGAATGATCGATGTCGAAGTATAATACATTACAGTAATTAATAAGTTCTACCAATTGGTCATCGCAATTTAATATTAATGCAAACTGCCTCACCAATGTTAAATGAATAAAATTCTATTCCAATTAAAACCAATGTGTTCCTTCAACAAATATTTCCTATTCGGATTGAATTATTGTTATGTCCGACATTTTGCCGGACAATTTGCATGAAGGGCGTTGCATGTTTCGAGTGGAAATGTTAAATTATGCAAGGCGAGGCAAAAAGGATTGGTAAAGGCGAGGAGGAGGGGAGCAGGTTCTTCAGGACGAGCAGACAATGAGGCTAGCTGGAAAAAGTGGCCGCGATATGCATCAATTAATCTAGTTGACCCCGTAATCGTCGCGGATGACCGGCACAATCGCACACCCACGATCCGGATACATAATCACGTTAATTACGAGCGCTCGCTTCAATTCGGGCTAAGCGGACCGGCCCACCGACGAAAAGTGAATCATTCTGGTGAAATGACAGTGCTGATGTGCTCGGAAACGAACCAGAATATCAGTGACACTGGTTAATCATCAAAATCGAATTAATGTCACTCGCATTGGTCTAACAATTATAATATCACTGGGATTGAAAACTGAATTTCGAAAGGCATTACTAATAAATGATTGAGAATTTTGTATGAATCGACAGTAAACTAAAATATTCGAAACACTAGTTAATTATCAAAATGAAATTAGTATTGCACAATTATAGTTGCACTGGACTAAAATCTTAAATTTCGAAAAGCATTACTAATAAATGATTGATAATTCTTTATGAATCGACAATAAACTAAAATATTATTGACACTAGTTAATCATCAAAATGGAATGAATATTTCTCTCATTAATCGAACAAGACTGGGATTCAATTTCAATATAAAGTAACATTACTTCAAATTTAGTAAGATTATTGCAAATAGTAAAAAATAGTAAGTTACGGCAAATTATTCGGAGCTTCCTTCTTTTCCGCAAACGAGAGCCGCGCGTTTGAAACGTTCGCTAGGTGATTGAAGGTAACGCGAGCCGATCGAAGCAGTCACGTTCCAATCAGTAAACAAGTCATATTATTTCTACGGAATTGCGATATGATTCGACGTAATACAACGAAGATTATTATTGAAAATGAGGAGAATTGAGAGAGAAAAAAAAGAGTAGGAAGACGACACTTGGAGAGGAAGCGGGTGTAGTTCAAGGCTGGCGGAAGAGCGGAGAATGATCGTCAATGAAGACGAAGCCGCACCTACTGACCTACTGAACACGTGATATCCTTTGTGCACGAACACATTCGTGCAATCAAGCTGTGTGAGTTTGCGCAGGAAAGTACATCGCGCTCATTGCTCGTGTCTGTGTGGGTGATTGCGTTTTACTACGCTGAAACACCGCACGTAATAGGAGGAACGGCGCTTTCAGGACATTACGCAATTAGAAGAGAGACCTGACTGCACGCGATGCAAGCACTAAACGCAACACTAAATTAGCAGTTTTTTAATTAATATATATTCGACACTCGAATATCGTTCTTTAAACTCTCAAATTTCGACACACGCCTATCAAAGTAAAGAAAATCTCTAACACGAATTGAAGATTCTGTTTTTTAAAAGATGATTAATTGGAAGTTCTATTCAGACTATTTTTTATTTTACGTTGAACTGAAAAATCTTGGTTTTAATTTAAAGACGTAATTAGAAAGGAGTCCAAGCGCTGCACTGAATTCTCGGTGTTTTAATTATTATATATTCCGACACGCGAGGCTCGAAATGGAAGAAATATGAAATACGAATTAAGAATCTACTGTTCCATTTAATCTATTTTTAATTGTAATGAGTCAAACGTGACTCGGAATCGCGTTAAATAAGGAAGAGATTTGTTAAACAAATATTAGCTAATCCGTTAATATTTATCTTTAATTCGACGACAAATATTGAATCATGTCCAATCAAAATCACCAACAGAGTGTAAACGCGTTAACAAAGAATCCGAATCAAACTTTATAAAGAGGAGAGTGGAAAGAACGTGGCACGATTTCACGCGGGGCTCACTGACAATGAATGTCCCATGGAAACTAGAATACAATCCGAGTGATTGAAAGTGCGCGCCGCGCTCGCTTATGGTGGAAAGCCGCATTTTCCACAAGCAGTCTACGACCCGAATCTCCTTTTTCTTTCGTGCATATTTAATGGGACGCGCGAGTGCTCGGTTTGCACGTGTGCCGGGGCCGCCGTAGTAACGCGAATTATACACAGTGACTCACGTGAAACCTGAAACACACGCTGCTTGTACTAATACGCACACATCCACTGCGAGCGTACCAACCAACACGTGCTCATGAATTAAATAGGCGGTCACCTCGCCCTTAGCTTCCAATTACACACGCAACTATGCCCGACCACTTTTTCTTGACATTGAATTTTCCCAACTTTTCTACTAACTGCGAAATAAAGCTTCGTCGAATAATTTCCACCGCCCGTCAATTTGTACAAATGATTTCTGCGACTTTGAAAGTTTGGAATTACTGACAAACTTTTGTAGCGCGTGTACGATTTCCATTTGATACAAGAATGTAATAATGCAAATTTTAAATAGTTGCAATTGTTTTTTGATTCTCGACAAATTTAGTATGAATTTCTGTGACTTTGAAACTTTGTAATTGTTGACAAACTTTTGTAACGCGTGTGCGATTTTCATTTGGTAGAAGAATGTAATAATGCAAATTTGAAATAGTTGAAATTGTTTTTTGATTCTCGACAAATGTAGTATGAATTATCTGTAAACTAGATTGTAATTATTACGAGTGGAAGATTAATCGGTTAGAAAATCAATACAATTGGAAAAGCAAGTGTTTGAATGGAACATTAATTCGCTCGACTTTAAGAGCAATTGAGCAACGAGATTTACGGCTTTAAGTCGACAGGATGACTCTTGCCAATGGAATGCTCAACTCTAAGATAACGAGGAATGAAAGCCTCCACTAATTTCCCGAGTTTACACCACGCGAAACCGTTAGCTTCCGATTTTACTGTTTGCACAAGCACGTATCGATTCGAGTGTTCTTCATATTTCGAAAAATTGAGAGAATTAAATTTTAAAAAACCTGAGTGAGCAAACTTTAATACTTCCACTTTCGGAAGAGCGTTTACAAGTTTTAAACAACCAAGTTTCAACTCTAGAAAAATCCATTTCAATACAAATACGTACTAGAATGGAATTTCGTGAACTTCAATACTTTGACCGTCGTATTAACCAAATTCGAGTGGCACACACACATCCACAGTTATTTCCAAAAAACTAAAGTTAATCAAATTTTTAGCAAGCTACAGCAAAAGAGAATCATTATTTTCTGCACTATGCAAATTAACAGAACGAAAGAAAGCTAATCTTCGATAATTTCTAAAAATGTCGGAACCGACAGGGTTAATTGCGACGGAATGGTATCGCGCGTGTGTGTGTGCTGGCGACTGGGCGCGCGCGTGTCTCGCGGGAGCGAAGTCGTGTCATTAAAGTCGTACAGAGCTCGCCTGCGCGGAACTTGGTCGGCGTAGCGCGCGCGCGTCAGTGTGTCATAGTTGGCGTGCCAGTTTGAGTCGCTCCGCGGCACAGTGCGCCACAAGCGATATCTTTTTATTCCTCCTCCTCCTGCGTTTCGCTGCTCTGTCACGTTTTTCTTTCTCCGGCGCGTCTTCTCTCTCGCAATTAACGCAATTAACGCCACTCCTCCGAGCCGGCAGAGGCTCATCTTCGCGCGCGACATTCGCCCCGAATTCGCGCATCCAAGTGCTTCCTCCAGCCAAACTAGTCGCGAGTGTCTTTGAGAAATCGAGCGAGAAATTTCCACGCCAAATTAGCCGGCTGTGAATTGTTAAGATTGGTTTCTGTGACTCGCGCGAATTTCACCACTGGCAATTTCAATCAAGGATTCGAAATCACGTGGAAGACTGCTGCTTGGACTACTGCGCAAGACTAAGTACGATTGAGGATTAATGTTACTTGTTAGAAAAATAAATCAAATAAATGCACTATTCGGGAAACCTCGAAATAAATATTTCTATCTTGTATTAATCTGTGTTTCGAAACTTGACTCTAAATTATGATTGCAAATCGTTGAAAGAAATCCGAATTACTAAACTAGATCCAGCAAATTTTTAAAGTCTCAAATGAACGAGAAATTAATCACACGAATGTAATATCAAAAATCTGTTAAATTATAATCGAATTTTCAAAAGTCCGATGTATTTCGTGTGGAAAGTCGGCCGATTTCCGCAAAGAGGAGAGGTGCGTGCGATGTGAATCTAAGAGTGGTCTCGCAGGGTCGCTCGCGCCACCACTGATGAAGGAAGGGCAGCAGCGTTAGAGGGTGAAAAGGGAATTGATCGGGCGAGGCTTGGCGAATATCAAAACTTCAAGCTGGGCGACGGAAAAGGAAAGCACCGCAGGGTCAGAATGGCCGACGAAGGCCCGCAAAATCAGCAAGTGCCCAGGCAAAGTAAAATCCTGGTGCACGTACCGATAATAGCAAAGATCCTCGAAGTAGTAAGTGTTCTTCATCAATACTCATGAGCTGCGTTCCGAACCTACTCATTATGTAACTGTGACTCACTGTCACTCATACCTATCACGCACACTTAGCGCACCGCGTAGAAAAATACCGCGGAACTAATAACGCAAACGCAACTACTCAAAAGAATTTTTAATCGAGCCAATTGTAAATTGTTAGCCAGGAATAAAATCAGTCTTTCCATCTGGTGGAATTCAATGAAATTTCTCGTTTCCAAGAGGTTACATACAGCGAGTAGAGAATTAAACATTGATTCTGCCTTTGAAAAAGTTTGAAGTTGTAAGAATGTATAATTAAAATCTAAGGTCCGCCTTCGCAAATATTAACAAAGTTATACCGAACTTGAGAAATCTAGTTTACAAAAGAAATGTGATATTAAAAATCGGAAGGCGATCATAACTCGAAAACTAATGAACTATTCGACTTGAAATTAATGCTACGACTTCTTCGAATAATAATCTCGTATTTGACGTACGATTTTTCTAAATATCGAAAAAACTTTGATTTGGATAAATCCCGGATTTCCTCTTTTTGTCGCTGTATGTAACATTTTGCAAATTAATTCTTAAGTTCTCTCTTGCCGATTCTACCATTTTCCACGATTTTGAGCCACAACATTCTTGAAACTTTACAGATACTAGCAGTGTTCGCCATTGGTTTAATCGTCGATCCACTCAATTCCTTTCAACAAATCTTCAACAAGCCGCGCTTCAAGTTGGACGACGCGGCTGTGGTTTACGTTTCCGTCGCGGGTTTCCTGATGATTAATACACTTTTCATCATCTGTCACGTACTCGGCGATCGGATACCAAAGCGAACGGTAAGTAAACCTAATGGAGATTAATGCTTCCTTAATCGCTTCCTCGCTCGAATCCTTTAATTCACCAATGATTCATATGTCGTGCACCGAGCATCTCATTCTCTCATGACAATCCACTCTCCTTCACCCACACACTGACTCAGCATTCGTCGTCAATGAAATTAACCCTCCACCCATTCATCTGAATTGGAATCACCATACTTTCCCTGCTAACTCAATCTTTCAATGCAAAACTAAAATTAATTTAAAACAGAAACATAATAATGATGAAACAAAAATGTCTCATTCGAAACGCGTCAAAGGATATCTCAAATAAATAATAAAACTAAGATTAATTTAAAATGAAAACATAATACTGACAAAATAAAAATATTCCATTCGAAACGCGTCAAAGGATATTTCAAATAAATAATAAAACTAAGATTAATTTGAAATAAAAATATAAAAATATTCCGTTCGAACGCGTCAAAGGATGATTGAAATAAATATAAACTGTGACTGCAAAGATTCTAAAAACTGAAAAGATTATTTGCTCCAAATGTAAAGGAAAAAAATGGAAACTAAATGAAAATTCTATTATTCTCCACCACTGGCAGTGAAAAATCTCTGCAATCGGAGACAAGTGTAATTAAAAGATAATTAAACGATTGCCATCGGATCGCGGAACTAGAGGATCGCGTGGTGATGCTGCCAATTGATAGTACCATTTCGCACCGGAATAGTTATTGTGTGCGACAATGATAGAGCCGGCTTCACACTGACTGGCAAGGCCAAAAAAATACGACATTGACTATAAGCGCATATTGCTTCTATGCTGGCAGGTAAATGCCTATCGCATTTGCACAGCTGAATCGTTGTCGACACATAACATACGCGTTGATACACACACACACACAGACACGACGAGAGTGATTAGCAGATGCTGCCCGTCCTTCATACAACAACCAACACACTTTGCCTTACGGCTGATCTCGTTCAGTGTTACGTCGCCGCAACCAATGACTAACTTCCAAGTGGCAAATAAAAGAGTGGCATGCTTCGAATGGCTAAAATTGATTTGCGGCACGACGCGTTATGATCGAGTGGCAAAGAATGGCATTTACGAAACAAGAAACTATGCCCGATGGAAATTATAAAGAATTCGAGACTGACAAAAAGTTAGAAACTATTTTGTGAAAGCTACTTCCGCATTCCGTGTGAATGACATTGATCTCGGTACTTGAAAAATGATTATGACGAACGTAAAATGAAGCATATAAATAAACTGTTTTGTGAAAGTTAACTACGCGTTCAAAGTGGTTTATTGATGAATCGGTGCTTTTATATAATTGAAATTGAAAGACTCGAATGTCATTTCAATGAATATAAACCCGTAAAGAATTCAAAGTAAGAAACGCATTGAAAAGCTTGCAAAGTCGTAAATGGGACAACGAGACTTTCTCACGATATTTCTGCCGTTTTCAAGATTACCGATACTCGTGCATGCGCTTATGTATAAGCCGAACCCCATAATATCTAGAACCCGTTATCCCAACGAGGCGAATAATTAGCGTTCTCGTCGCGTTGTGATAATATGCGATACGCGACTCGCAGAAAAAGTATGACCCCGTTTCGATCGGCAAACTAAACACTTCTGTACACTGCACAATTCCACGAAGAGAACAACTTTCTGACAAATCAATAGTGAACTAATGAAAAAAGAAACAAAAATCAAAACTAAAGAAAATGATCGAAAAATTCCCAAAAACGCGCGATAATTTAAAACCTTCTATAAAATGTGACTTTCGATTTAGTTCTAGTTCACTCTAATTATTCAAACACTTTGATACACTCAACACACTTTCAATAAATCACTTTCTCGTAAGTAAATGATGAAGTAAATTAAAAAAATAAAATGGAAAAGAAACGCGATTCGAATAATCCGCACAAAGATTCACAATATTTCCAAGCACTTCATCGGATAAATCTTTCAATTTCATTTTACGTTACTATAATTAACGCGAACCCGCTAAAAGTACACGAAAAATATAAAATAATATAGAAAATGACGTGAAATATAAATGTAAAATAAAAGAGAAAACTAATGACACGACTTGTTTGATTCTCAGCTAATACTGTTCGCTTGTGTGGGCGCACTGATGCACATAGTCGCTGGTAGCGTGCTGGTGCACAACTGGCGAATGATTCACGGTCCGGCGTACCACATCTACAACAACGAGATTTATCCGAGCAAGCAATACATGGACATGTTAATATCGGGCGCGGTTTTCACTTTTCTCGCGGCGCTCGTCTTCGTCTTCGAGGTTCTCCTAACGATCAAATTTTCGACCAAGGAAGTCTGATAGACGCGAACAGCACCGAAAGTCGACGAGACAACCTTTCGCACCGAGGACCAAAATCGAACTGACAAGCTTTCTCACTTGGACTGGGATTTTACCTGACATTCGAGTGCAAAGTTGACCCTTCGCCTTTTACGATCCTAACGAGGCTCGTAAAAAGGCTTAATGACCTTTGCGAAAAGATCCACCGACATGTGTTCCAGGCATGCGCCCGGCCAGGCTTTCAATCGTCCACCGGGTCGCATTGTTCTACCTTTACCAAATTTCGCGGCGGGCTTCGGCGCGAGTCGTAAACTTTTCCCTTCCAGGAATTTACCAATTCGTCTGACCAACCTTTTCCCATCGATTCTCAACGGAAATTCGAATGAACTGTATTTCGGATATTGAAGAAAACTATTTAGACTTGAAATTTATTCCGTCCGATGCTCTTATTATTAGAGATAAGATATTTTAAATATTAGACTGTACGTCTCGTATTAAGTCACACACAATCTCTCGCCTTTCCAATGCACGTTTTAGGAGCAGTTCCACAATGAAATTGCCGATTTCATTGGAGGTGGTAAATATTGCATTCTTTTTGAACCGAGGAAGAAATTCAACTACTTAACAAGAATTTAGACTCTTCGAACTCGCGTGACGAGGCACCCAAAGATTCTGCCATAGTCTTTGTAGTCATAATAACCTCTCCGAAATAATAATATAAAAATAAATGCTTATATAAAACTAGGTTAATAAAATCATATATATTACGAATTATATAAACTGAAGTGCAAGTTTCATGCACACGTTCGCCCAAAACACTTGCATCGATTCAAAGTTCTCGCAACGAAGTGAATGGACACTTAAGATTTCAACTAATCTAGATTTAGTCGGCCTAGCTTTAACACAAAATCTTGAATAATAATTATTCGACTTTATCATTTGTAAGAATATGAATAGTTACTAGTTGCTCTAGCGAATGACACTCGCGTGTCGCGAAAAACCCTCTGATTGTCTCGCAATTCCGTCCAATAAACTAGACTTTTAGGAAATGTGTTATTCTACGATATTAATTAATATACCTGCTGTGTATTCACTTGTACTTTCGAAATAAATATGTAGTTAATAAGAATACAATATCTAAAGGTTGTTGATCGATTTTATTTAAAGAAATCCAAACAAAATCCCTCGCAATCCTTTATCCCAATTATCCTATTCATTGCAAACATCAAAAGGAATTCAGCTTTAACTCAGGATAAGTTAATTTACTGAATTTAATTTAATACCCAAGTTTAACCAGGTACAGAATTCCTCATTGCTCTCTCAAGAAAAAAAAAGCAGTATTTGACAAAGAAAACTAGAAGCTATAATTTTTGTAATAATAAAACAAAGTACGTTATCCTTTCTATATACAAATACTTTAAAGAAATGTTGTCCGATAATACGAAATAAATCTCCATAATATTATGAAATATATTTACTCCAGTGATTGCGCAAAATAGGAAAAGATATAAAAATGGTGTGGAATTAGGAATTCTACACACTTCGTATTAAAATGAAAATTGCCAGTAAAACGGAATGTGACACCAAACGCCCAATCTATTCTGTACCTGATCTCTGATTGAAATCATAGCCAAATTTCCTTAGCTAATCGCAGTCGACTATCCTCTTCTAATCGAAATCCCGCGAGAAACAAAGGCGAGGCCAGCGAGGCCAGCTTCATAGGACGTGTAAGTTTACCCAGCTAGTGCACTATGCGGATGGCGTAATTTTAAGTGTAACATAACATGTCAACACCAGGAAACCGTTCGGCGAGCCAAGCAACCCGGATATCGATTCTCGATAGCGGTACGTAAAACACGAAAAGCTTTCCTCTCAAAATCGATTGCTCCGATCGCAATAAACACAATACAGAAATGAAAATATAATTCCATCATGAAAAGCTTGGCTGTCTTTCACAGGTGTAGAATATAACCGTAGAAAAAGTCGCATTTCCTTCTTTAAACTTGCTCCTGGAACGGAATTCGAAGAAGTCCCGTTGCTCAATAAGACCGCCTCTGTATTAATCCGACCATTGCGCGTGTTCGAGTTCGTGAGTACTAATTGTGACACGCAATTCTACGAAACTGTACTCTCATACCAAAGAAATATCTTGTCAAATTTCATTGCTCACTGACGTTGAATAATTTTGCAACTGAGAGAAAAGTTAACTAACTTTAGATAGAACTATAAAAAAGCTAACGTTAATTGAAGTTTCATTTACTATAACTTGTAATAACGCAAGGCTTTGCTTCCGACAGATCGTGTTAATGTTTCTATTTGTACATATAATGTACATCACGGCGACCGATCCCAGACTCATCTCGTACTTCATGTGCATCGTCCTCGTCGCCCTCACTGGATCCTATCTGTTCATGTCGGCAATCGACCTAATCGCTCAACACAGTGACAATAGACTACGCGTTTTCCCAGTAATTACCCCTTGCTCTCTTCCCTTAATCAATCCCATCAGTCATTAACCCTCGGCGCTTTCTAACTCCTCGAGAAATGGCAAAAATCCAGGTCACTTTAGTACAAAAGTTTCTTATTCTTACGCTTCGAATTTCTAATTATTTCCAAGCTCGTATATCAAATTTGTTGTGCCAAAAGATTATTAAGCCTTTTAGTGCCGAGGAAAAATATCACAGCTATGCGAAGAATATCATAAATTAATTTCTCTTTTGCAAGCAGTATTTAAATCCATAAACAATTTCTTCAATTCTATTACAACGAAATTAAACCATTTGACGATATATCGTCATTTGGCACTAAAAGGATTAAATATTTTATATCTCATAATATAAATTCTACAAAGTAGCTCTGTCTTTACAAAAATTGAAATGTAGCGACTTTGTTTTCAATGCTTTTCGTCGAATTAAAATCACCGAGGGTTAATATCCGAAGAGATTGATTGATCCGAGAATATAAACCGAGTCGATTCGCCCATTTTCCAGAATACCATGTTCGCGGCGTGCGGCATATTCTTTTACGCGATTTTCGCCATCGGACTTTTGGTCATCAAGACTCCCACTTTTTGGCTGACGACAATGGTTGTCGCACTTTGCTTTATAATATCGATTCTTTACATCATCGATGTTGTACTGATATTACTGTGAGTTAGAAAACAATTCCTCCATCGGGAAAACAAGTTTCGAATGACTCGACTATTTCGATTTCTTGCAAGCTTTTGGAAACGAACGTGTACATCGTGCGACATTTGCAATCACGATTGCTCCCGGAAATACGAACTACCTGAACAGACTCATACCTCGAATCCAGAACCACCGGTTCGACAGCGCGCTGTCTCTATCAAGGAAAGCGCGCACTGTCAGTGCTCGCTGCCAGAAGTAAGTTGCAATGTACTTCGACAGAGGTAACAAAAAATATAACGGAAAGAAAGAGCAGTCTAACTTGAATTTATACTAAAAAAAGGCTACGTTTATCTGTAGAAAATAAACTAGAAATCGACTGATTTTAATATGAATCACAATGCAAGAAAAGTGTAAGCTAAAAGAACTATTGCAAAAGTTCAAAAATAAGAAATCAATCGAATTTTTCAATATCCGTAATAAAGGGCATATTTTCAAAATAAATTACAGAACGTATAAAATAAGAACATACTCTCTAAATTAAATTAATATCAAAGTACACGCCAAATAAATCTTCCAATCACCCTTCAACAAGTCGAACTTGCAACATCTCTCTCAAAGTTTCTCTCGGCGATCTAGCGAACGAAAATGGACCTGGCGACAAGCGTGAGCGACGTGCAAGTTGGAGGTGCGAATGACACGGGGACTGATCACAGTCTGCGAAGAGTGTCTTACGCTCGGCGTCGACAGTACGTCGACTCGCCGACCAACGCGCGTTCCGCGCCCGCTTTGGACACCGCGCAAGTTCAGACCCAGGCTAGTGCGACGACTACGATAGAAGCTCAAGTAAGCTGCCCGCCGAGGCTGACTAATGGCTTTTGTACTCATCAGAAAAGACCTTCGTAGACAACGAGGTCCGAGCTCCAAGAGAAGACGGTGCAAACGCTGAGTAAATGCGAATTGTGTCAGCGCCAATTGGATATGTACGATCCTCCTCGGTCGCCGACGCCGATGCCACCGCCGCCGCCGCCGCAAGCGTACCCTGCGTGCCCGGCTTTCGTCCAATTATTGCGTGGCTCGCCGTATTACACAGGGTAAATACAGCTTGCCCTACCACATCTGTTTCCTATTATTATTCAAAGGAAAGCAGTGACCCTTTCGCTAAAGCACTTTTTCTCTAAAGGAGACTTGTTTCTCGTTGAATTTATTTGCTATCTGTTAAATACAAGCGAGGCTTCTTTTATGATATAGATTTTTTTTCACTGAACTTTTCCTTCTAAGCGTTCTACTCTGTTGTTTGAATTTATATAAGAAGTTAACTCTTAAACGTCTGTTTTCCATTATTATTCAAGGAAAGCAGTGACCCTTTCGCTAAAGCACTTTTTCTCTGAAGGAGACTTGTTTCTCTTTGAATTTATTTGCTATCTATTAAATACAAGCGAGGTTTCTTTTGCAATTTATATTTTTCCCGAAATGACACGAAAAGAAAGATAATAGTCTTTGGAAAGAAATGAAGATGTATTAGACACCGGCGCACGGAAAAACTTAAATAATAATGACTAGACTGCCAACTTTTCTCCAAGTATAAATTTCCATTGCTGTGCATTTAAATCTAAAGGAGACTTGTTTCCGGAATTAATTCTGTCTCACTAGACATAAACTTTGCAGAAGGCCAAATATTCTCTTTTACATAAACAGCCGTAGTTTAATAATGACAAATTCGGAGGATCTAAAATAGACTGACTTCTCTGCATTGCTTTCTACAAGTCTCGACTGAATTACCCTCGGAAAGCTCAAACGATCAATGAGGCAGGAATTCCGTGGATATAGAAAGGGGAATGTGCGAATCGATGACGCCTTCGCAAAGTCCAACACAGTCGAACCCTTCATTTTGAAAACGACCCAAATCCATTTATGTTTAAACTGAGACATCAAAGAATTTATTTTATTTCTAAATTACGAACTTCCTTAAAGAATTCAAATATTGAAAATGAAAAGATTTACGTAAATCTCGTACAATATTGCACACCAAAAGAAAACTGGCAAATGGACTTGGGTTACTTGAAAACTAATCGAGTTGATTAAAGTATCCTTATTAATTGATGTGCGCGTGTGTAAAGGGTAACGCAGCAACCTACCGGCTGCCGTTGCGTCGCCGGTGTCGTGCAAGTGCAGCAACACGGCCAACATCAACAGGAGACAGCGTTGCAACGCGGGATGGACCAGCAGATAGAATTGGTGCAATGCGTCGATCCAAATATCTGCGGAACGCTGACGAGTGAGAAATCGTCGATCGCTCGGACTCAGACTAGCCCCACTAAGTTAAAATCGTGAATGTGATCATTTACTCAAAACCGATAAACGACAGTCAGCAAAGACACGTACACATTACTGCTCTTTTACTCAAACGCGCCTCAATCATTCGACACTACTTCTATCCTTGTACATTCTTTGTAAATTTCTTTTATTATAAAGAACAAAACTAGCAAAAATATCGAATGTGCATTGCAAAGGAATTATTTGATTTTGAGAAAACAGTTTTGAAATTGCCGCAGTGTCGTAAAACTGTGCAAAGTTAGCGTGATGTTAAATAATTAACATAAACGTGCTAAAGGTAGCATAAAGAATTGCTCGATATTTATCGCGGCATTGCGATAAATATCTTTGTAAATTTCTTTTATTATAAAGAACAAAACTAGCAAAAATATCGAATGTGCATTGCAAAGAAATTATTTGATTTTGAAAAAACAGTTTTGAAATTGCCGCAGTGTCGTTAAACTGTGCAAAGTTAGCGTGATGTTAAATAATTAACATAAACGAGGTAAAGGTAGCATAAAGAATTGCTCGATATTTATCGCGGCTACTTTCTCGGTCACTGCTTCCAACGAAACACAGCTCGACTTAAGGAAAGTGTAATTGTAATGAGCCGGGCGCGCTCGAGTAATCTCGCAAAACAGTGATGCGTGCTTTTTTTAAGATGCCGAGACGAAACAGTTGGGAGGGCCCGAGGGGACCATCACGAAAGTGACATTCTGCATCAAATCGAATAACAAGGCTCAATGCGCGAGTCAAACAATGCCGTACGAAAACCCGTGCACTATGTACGTCCAAACACACAAGTATCGAAACTCGACAATTTTGAAAAGGCATATTCTTCCACTCAAAAAGTGCATCTTCTTCTTTAGATCTCCCGTTGTTTCTCCCTCGGCGAGTCCGCAATCAAGACAGTCAAATAGTAATCGCGAGAGTCCCACTCGCAGATTGACATCTCAAAAGAGTGGCAGGGAAGATGTCGAACGAGAGGAAAGCGATCATCCACCCTTGGAACAATTGCACCCGAGTACAAACAAGAGTGGAGGGAGAAAATTGAGCGGTGACAATACGGCAAAGAAATTACAGGGAGAAAGCACCGCGAGAAGATCGAGTGGCGAAGAAAGCGGTAGAAAATCAATCGCGAAATCTCCGATAAGAAAATCGAGTGGTGAAGGCGCAGTGCGAAAATCTATTCAGGAAAGTTCGGCAAGGGATTCTTCCTGTGAAAGCACAAAGAAAGCCGCGGAAAGTGGTCCGCGCAGAAGCACGCGTCAAAGTATAAGTAAAAAATCAGAGGGTGAAACTTTCCTTGTGGAAAACGCGGCAAGAAAGTCTTCGGCAGACAGTGAACAGTCACGGAGAGAATCAGTGAGCTCAGCAACGCCCGATGCGAAATTATTGCAAGGAAGGAAAAGCGATTTGGAGATCAATGTGGCGCCCAGAACGAGCGAAGTGACAAGAAGTAAGAGTGACATAGAACTGCGTGCAGTGGAAAAAGAACCCAGCATATTATCACTGTCAAAATTGGCGTTGAAAGGGGAAAAAGAAATCAAGCTAATTGGTTGTGCAGAGGGTGGTCCTTGCGGAATACTAACAAAATCCGTTCAACCTGAACCGAAAATAGAATCGCAAAGGAGGAGCACAGATTTTTATGAATTATCCGAAACCGAAGAGAGTTCTTACAATCCAGTCGTTCAACATTTTGAAATTGAAGAAGCTCCGCTCGAAGAGTGGGCTCAAAAGTTGCACACGGAATGGCAAACTTATCGGAAACCGATCATAGAAGAAACTGATTCATTTCCGAATCCTGCGTCTAACGAGCGGTTGAACGAAACATATCGGAAAACCGCGATAGACAGCGAATCGTTTACGAAGCCTGTTTCAAAAGACAAAGCATCTGACGCGTACCGGAAACCCATTCTCGAGGAAGTCGAGGCGTACCAAAGATCTCTCGGAACAACGAAAGATACAATGGCACAAACGTGAGAATTTAATGAGAAATAAATCAAATTAAAAGAAAGCAATGATGCAATCGTTAAATTTTGTTTTCCAGAATAGAAAGCATCCTTTCGCCATCTAACAAACCGAAGAAGGCTCCTCTGTTTCAGAGAAGAAACAAGATCGATCCGATAAATATTATGTGGGTTGGCAACGTTCGATTTGACTGATTTTTAATCCACGATCCACGATACTAATTAAATCATATAATCTATAAAACTTGATTTTACTGTATTATTAGACCCCTCGAAGAAGCGGAGAGTCCTGAATATTACGAACAACCGACGCACGATAAATTCACACAAGAAGTACGTCTCGCGCAAAACAAATTTACTTTACATAATTGTTTCTAAGTCAAAAGACGAATCAGAGTATTTCATATTCCATTAAATAGGAAACGTTATTTGACAGAAGAGGCGAAGATGTCTGCCCTACTTGCCACAGACCCAAAGTAAATTCCATTTACCGTTAATAAATAAAAATCATAAAATAAATATCTCAAAAGAAAAACAGGAAGATATTAGAAAAATGATTAATCTTCTTTTCACAGCCTGCGCCCGGCCAAAATGCTTTCCACTATTATCACATCTACAGAGACAAGCGAGGTCAAATATTTTGCGAAACTTGTGCTTCTCCAAATACAGTAAAGGTGAGTTCAAAATATACGTCACGAAAAAAGCTAGTCAAAGTTTGCACGAACTCCCGATGTCCTTAATACTCTCGTGCAATTGAAAAACTGTCGAGGCGCCCGATAATTATTATCGCTTGTTAGAAAAATATTAGTCGCAGTAGATAAGTCCACTGAGAAAATGAATGTCTGATTATGAAGGCAGCTAGCTCTGAGATGAATGAAAGTATTGACACGGCAGGAGAATGAAGTGACTTATCTGAAAAATAGAAATGTTTGTTAGAAAAATACTAGTAAGAGTACAAGTCCGGTAAGGCAACATATGTCTAATCACTAAAATTGTTCTGGGATAAATGACAACGGGGAAGCAAGAATGAAATTAATTATTTGAAAAATAAAAATTCGATTACACGAAAAAAAATTAATCAAAAAATAGGTCTACCGAGAAAATGTATAGCTGACAATTAAAATGATTGTGTGGTAAATGAAAATAGTGAAAAAGAAGCAGGAATGAAGTAACTTGCATGAGAAATAGAAATTTGTGTGCCAGAAAAGTGCTAGTCAAAATATAAGTCTAGTAAGAAAAAATATATATGATCACTAAAATAATTCTGAGATAATTGAAAGTATTGAAAAAGAAGCAGGAATGAAGTGACTTACATGAGAAATAGAAATTTGTTTGCCAGAAAAGTGCTAGTCAAAATATAAGTCTGCTGAGGAAAAATATATATGATCACTAAAATAATTGAGATAAATGAAAGTATTGGAAACAGGAATAAAATTAATTATTTGAAAAATAAATATTCGATTATACAAAACAAATTAATCAAAAAATAAATCTACTGAGAAAATGTATAGCTGACAATTAAAATGGATGTATGGTAAATGAAAGTATTGAAAACGAATCAGGAATGAAGTGACTTGCATGAAAAACACAGATTTGTATGGCAGAAAAGTGCTAGTCAAAGTATAAGTCTGCTGAGAAAAAATAATTCTGAGATAAATGAAAGTATTGGAAACAGGAATGAAATTAATTATTTGAAAAACAAAAATTCGAATATACGAAAAAAAATAAATCAAAAAATAAATCTACTGCGAAAATGTATAGCTGACAATTAAATGATTGTATGGTAAATGAAAGTATTGAAAAAGAAGCAGGAGTGAAGTGACTTACGTGAAAAATCGAAATTTGTATGCCAGAAAAGTGCTAGTCAAAGTATAAGTCTGCTGAGAGATACGTGTGCTCACCAAGGTGACTCGAGAGCAAATGCCGTGCTGTGTCCTTCGCAGTTACCTTAGCCAAAGTCAATCCTGCTTTCCCCTTCCCATTCCCACTCCCCGATCGACTAATTACCAAATTCCCGACTGCAAGACAACCAACAATGCATCGTTCGGCTGCCCACTGTCCCTTGCACCCTCGGCTTGCAAAATACTACCTGACTTTAATGACGGTCGTTAAGTCCGAGTTTACGACCGCTCCTCCGACCCTTCACGCACACACCGAAGCTCCCCTTTTATGAATCTATTGTTCTACACATCTGTCTCACCACTGTTTAGTTACAAATTTTACTAGAATGCATTGCCTTTAGCTTTGTATAATAACTAATAAGAAAAATGTCTAATTTTCTGACACTATTCAAAGACATTCTTGCATGATGAATTCTAGTAATATATACATGATTTTTTAACTCGTTGTTAAAATATAATAACTACGTCGACTGCTTGAAATAATTGGGGAGCTTCGCTTTAACTCGGACTGCCAAATATTACGAGACTTTAGTGACAGTCATAAAGCAAGTGTCCGACTCCACCGACGACTTCGACTCGACTAAATACGCTACCCCAAAGATACGACTTTACAATTGGAAAACCCAACATCTGGAAAACATATCTTGCCAACAGGTGGTGCACAAGCAGCTGCACAGTCAAAAGCGGCTCAAGTGTGTCGGTTGCGGCAACTTTATCCAATACAAGAGTGTGCAAACTCGGCCGAGTGTGAGTTAATAGCTTTTCTCCGCGTGAAATCTGAATATTTCATAACCGAGGAATGCACAACCCTGCGTACTTTTATTGCTTCCAGATGGCAGCCAATGAGAGCGGCGACGTTTGTCCAACGTGTGGTCGACCGTGAACACCAGCGCACCATTGCAATTCCCATAATTCCCCGCACATTGCTGTACCACTCGTAGAATAATACTGAATATCTTATGTAAAAATGAAATGCGATTTAGAAAATAAAAATATTGAAGTTAGCAATGTTGTACGTGTAATGGAATGGATGAGAGGGAAGGAGATGAATGGTGGAGATGAATAAAACACAGGAAACCCAATTACCAGTTAACAACTCACATTATATTGATCACAAAGGACAGCATGAGTTACTTCGAATAATGCATGATTCATGAATTAGTGTATAAAACGTGCACACCTTATCCCAAAACCTTATCTCTACGATTATCCTAAAGAAATCACAAGTGTAGCAGTGTAAGTTTCGTACTGATTATCTCTGATTGAAAACATTCGTTTCTCTTGGCTCTTGCAGCTAGCAAAAAATGTCAATTACTCTCAATTCCTGCTTTACTAATACACGCATGATATCAAAATTCGTGGCGATGCTTCGGAAAAATTACTACTTAAAAGTTCGTTCTCAATCGTATTGATTCACCACTCTCGCAAACATTCGTTAATCGCTAGCTACTAAATCATAAAAAAAAACCGGATTACACTGTCATTCTTGAAAAACATTAGCAAAGATGTTAGCTGCGATGATGTTAGGCGAGTAAATGCGATTGTAAAATAAAGATCACTCATTGATTCAAAGGGAGGGAAAAAAGGAGAAAAAGAAACTTAGTCTTCTAATTAATAATATCAAAAAATGTCGGAGAACGCGGCTTAGATTCTCAGTTTGTCAATGATTCTACATGATCCGTTTATCGCTTGATTACTCGCGTCGTACTGATTCTCTTGTGAAAAAGAGGCCAAAGTCTGACCGCGAAAACTGGGAGCTAAGTAACACTGATTATTGGACACCGGAGGATATGAAATATAATCGTTTTTAACAGGATTAATCGATGACACCGAATGATCGTTTCTATTAGAAGTCATCGTAGCTCCACTTTGAATTGGCGACTGAGCGAACGGTGCAAGGCCAATAAAATCATTCGAATTCCCAGCGAGCTCCAATGACGAGTATAAAATATCATTTCGCTTGCACTGATCGATCATCTCTTGCTGATAATAATGATTATTCTCCGTCCATGCTTCTCGCATCCTCAAGCAATTGTAGCACACTGACTGACAGACCGAACCAGTCAAACTGAATGATTCCGCGACACCGGCGCAGGTCGGAGTCAAATTATGACTGTGCATTTGTTGCAGGTATTCTCGATTCCTTGAAATCTGAAGCTCGCAATGATGAGGATGATTTCTGTTGTCACTGATCGAAGGAGTGTTCGAGTAATTCAAAAGAAATGCTCCACTCATGTCGTAGTGAGACGTATGCTTCCACATCATAGGATAAGGATTTCGAAAAACGCTGGGGGAATTCGTGCTTTGCAAAATTCTGCTCGGATCATTGGGATGAATTACTGGTGGTTGGATTTTCTTGGGGTTGAACATTTCAGAGTCATAATTCTTGCTCAAGTTCAACGCGTGCGAAGAATCCTGACGATGATTCTCCAAGGAATTCCATAAAGTCGGATGAATGACCGGACTTCTCATATGCTGATCAATGAACGAATTACTTGAATAATCACTGGAACTTGTATTCGTCGAATTAATATTCTTCGGCTTGGAAATCGGCCCGATCGGTGCTCGCTCTTCCTTCGTAATGCTGCGGCAATCATTTCTTCCATTAAACTCGTAATTTCTCGAAGAGTGATTATAAACTTTTCTCGAGTCAATAATTTTCGAATTGTCAGTCGATGAAAGGTAAGATGAAGGCAATCTGAGCTTCGTATTTTCAGTTTTCTGCGAATAATAATTCTCTCTATTCTGCTTGTGAAATTCAGCCTCTTGTTCCATTATTTGTCTTGGATAATTCGAGTCCGTCATACGAGTTACTTTCGAATTCGTTATCGCCGTCATCGAATTCGTAATAGTTTGCCGATTGGTAAGTTCGAGAAAGGCCCTTTTCGATCTTGCGAAGCTCTCGGGATGATAAACTTCAAAACTCAGTGGAAATGGCAGATTACAACTTTTGGGACTTCGGAACGAATACGGCAGCAGAGCGCGATTGCTTGCTTTCGGAATATTAGCACACTTGATGTGATCTCGATCTTTAGCCAGCAAATTCACTGGAGCCCAGACTTCTTTATTCTCTTTGCTAGTCTCCAACATATTCCTCTCCGGAATCTTACTCTCTTGCGGCGGAATAAATGTTTTAGTGATCGTTATCGTTCCTTCTTCGTCACAGACTCCAGACACTTCGAACTGTTGTTCCAATGACAATTCATTTAACAATAGACAACAATCTAATATTCAACGTTACTCGTATAAAAAATTTAGCAATTTCTTAAATTGTGGTACTGACGAAGAGGATTATTTGTCAGATCAAACTATTTCCAATGACCCACGTCACGAGATACTTCAAAAGAGATCGAGCGCCGTAAATAACGCAGACTTTCGTAAACAAGATCGATTAAGCAATTGCCAGTGGAAAATAATGTCGTAACATTCCACTCTAACCCGACCACCAGTGGCGTATTTAATAAGTATCGATAAGCCGATAAGCAATCAACATTCCACCGAGGAAACGTGCATGATAATGTAGCACAATCTATCACAGAAGGGAAAAACAGACTGTCTGCCCAAAAACCATAGGAAACCAACACCACACATACAATTTGACCAATAAAATCATCGAGGAATAATAAGCAGCGAAAATAAATATGTACAACTAAAGAGAAACACTTAGAAATAAAGAAAAACTATTATCGCCAAACATTAATATCGCAGATAATAAAACAAATGTTCACCAACGCATTCGAACAGTGTAATAATAATTCTACCTCGAGCATTTCGAATTACAGACTCAATAAAACCCTCATTAAATACAATACAAATAATTCCAACACTTGAAAACTCCTAATTAACAAAACTACAGGACTAAATCACCAAAAAAATGAATACTACAACAATACACTGTCAAAACACGAGTCTCCTAAGAATTGGTTATGTAATACTGTTTTGCATGTCAGTCGGACAAAATAAACCTTGTCGACAATTAGCAATGCAACACCAATTGAATAATGAAAAGAGGCACATGCAATAGGAATGCTGTCATTCGCAGGAAGCAACGAGCGATTATGATAATTCATTGGTGATCGATCGATTTACGAACCATTTCCGCCTTGGCGAGGTAAATCCAGAGTCTGCGCCACGTGCTGAACTTGTTTTGGTCGCTGAAATTGTAGCGCATCTCCTTCGACGCGTACCTCGTCGCCAGCGGACTCCTGTAGTCGCAGTACTCGCTCGTAATTACTGTGCCAGCACTCATCTTGACTAATTGGAGGTCTTCTCAAACGACAACTACTGGAAAGGAGGAATCGTGGAAGAACTGGAGCACCGCGCACAAGTGATCTTCACGGTCAGCTGTTCCCGGCTTGAATGAAGGGACGCCGTCTGCTTGCTGCTTTCAGGTACACGTTGCCCCACCACGTGGCGCCCAGTGGAACTAAGCGATTTCAAACCTAACCAAATGCTAATGACGACAACCACACTTTCTAAATACAATTTACTGAGGAAAACAGCAACGCAGAATGCGAATTATTAATAATTAAATAGATGAGTAGCCAAGGTTTGCGTTGTGTGTGATTCTACGACGATGGCAGTTTGTATCGAGGAATGAACTTCGTTTCTCGACAGCCTTATGGAGAATCAATGCAGTTGAGTTTCCAAATGGTTCTAGGGTGATCTGTAGATTGGAATGATTCTAATTGTGTAATGATTAAGCCTGCCAATTATACAATATGAGAAAGAAAAGAAGATGGAAGCCAACAAAGATGAAAGTATCATTATCTACTGCCACTCTACCTTACAAATCTAAACGACTGCCAATTCTACTATTTTCAAATATACAAACATACAAATATATTATTTAAACTACGAACGATGATTTAATTTAGTGGCAGATTTGGTGGAATTCCTTTTTGAAATGGTAGAACAATAAGGGGTGTAGTGAAAGCCACGTGTCTCATAAATACCAACTTACGATGTCAAGGACCACCTGTCGCACACGTGGAATTCACCGATTTCACTGAACGATTCCTAAACACATTGTTATTACGGCTGAAGGTTCTCATAGATAGCAATGCCATTTGCCATAAGTGCCGAACGGCGAAAGTACCCACGTCCCAATTTCCCACGGGACTCGAATTGACCGGCGTGTCATTGTTCTCGCATACGCGAATGGAAATCATAGGCAGAATCCCCATCCTTAGAAAACCTTTCTTACTCCTCGTCAGTACCACAATAATGCCAAGCTATCTTTCAAATTAATCGTCGAGATAACAATGTTTGAGAGATTATCATCGTAATATACCAACCACGTTCGAAGGTGAGATGCATGGATAAGCCCACTCGATGATCATGTGCTTGGCGAGAAAAGCCGCTTGGAAATCTGCTTGCAATTTTCTCCGAGCGATAGCTGCGTCCCGATGAGTCTTGAAGTAGAGCAGGGCGAATACTGGACTGCCGAACCGCTGCCGGAACACTGACACTTTCTCAAGAGTGTTGGTCATCTTAAATGTTTTCTGGCGACAGAGGAGTATGGCAGAAATTAATAAAATATCAATTAACAAATAAGAAGTAATCTGATGATATAAGAAATGGTAGAAACAAAAAGGAATATGTATCTATAAATTATGGAAATTTTAATTGCCATAAATGATGAATGAAAAGAAATTCCAAAAGAATTATCATAGAACTGAAAAGACGAAGATATAGAAATGGAAACGGTACACGATTTCCAATTACGATTTACCTGTATGACGATCTTCGATTTAATATTGGGCGGAATGAAGCCAACGTACAATCGGCAATTATTCAGACTGGGAACAACTCCGATCTTCTTGCCGGGCACGATTTCAATGTGATTCAACTCCCTGGCTGCACGCGCTGCGTCCTCCGGGTTGGTGTACATGACGAAACAATAGCCTCTCGTCATCCCGGAGAAATCCATCATCAATCGCATCTCATAAACTTCGCCAATTCTTCGAAAAACGGGATACAAATCGGCTTCGATGACTGTTCTCGGCACTTTGCCGACGAAGACCTCGCAGTTCAAAGAAGGCGGTGGTCCTGTCCATCCTACTGGTGGACCCAATCTCCTCTGCCCGTTGATTTGTGTGATTGTAAGGTTCGATTCCTTCATTAATTGCAATGTCCTTAAATTCCCGTCCTTCTCCCTTTCCGAGAGCTCCATTCCGTTAATGATTTCCCAATATCTGACATTAAGAAAGATGTGTAAGTGCAAGAGAAATTATTTACAGTAATTTTGATTTGTTACTTTTAATATGTGGATTGTGAGTCAGAGCGTCGACTATCTCGTCGAAGAGTTAACAAGAGCAGAAACCAACTGACGACCGAGTGCCAAGGATTTCAAGACCGGACACTGTTACATTGTATCAAACGCGCTGCTTCTCGAAACGAGTTAGCTGCACGCGCTTCTCCCTATCGTTACATTTTACTCTAAGTTACAATTGCACCTGCACAATGGATTCAATCAAGATTTTCTGTAACATTTACATTATTGAAAGACGTATTTAAAAGAATGCACAAATAAATTTTCAATATAAATTTCGCAATTGACTCGAACTTGTACGATCTTTTTCGAGAATAAATCAAAGTTCATTGAACAATCACTTTGCGTTATTTTCTTTTGCAAATATAATACCGTTTTTATTCATACGACTAATTGTTTCTGCTCTTCTCGCCGAGAACAATTGAGAGACAAAGAGGAACTGCGACGGCCAAGTTCAGGCAATGACAGGCTCAAGCGTGCAAAATAGAATTAACACGGCAATCTCAAAGTCGTCGAATGGAAAGCTCATCCAATTCCAAATATCAAAATTAAAGCTTTCGCAAAGCAGTAAAATGGAATAAATAATTCCAAGAAATCTTGGAAGAAACGTAATAGATTTTCACTAGAACTTACTCTCATTCGTTTCGGTAGACAATTATTGACACCAATTATTGCTGTTTCTTATTGAAATCCGGAGGAAGAAAATGATATATTTAATACTGATCGAACTTCCAGCTTCCTTAATAATTGTCAAAATCACCACACTTTTTGTAGCCTCTCTATGACACGATGATTGTTTTCAACAACTTGTAGATAATAATTAATAATGGAAGAACATTGCTGTCTTCGGGCAGAATGTGTATAACGTAAGAAAAGCTCGTCTCCCTGCAGGAACAGCGAGCAGTCAATGGGAAGACTGATGTAGGACGACTGACGCAGTCATCCGATTCCTTCGGGCTACATTTAGCTGGCGTGTCAGATGGCGCCTATTTCCCACGTGTACAGTTTCTCGATCCTAATTCAAACCGAACTTGACAATACACTTTTCTTGAAAAAGTATTACTCTTTCTTGGGTTCGAAAATATTTCTTACAAACTCGAAAGATGAGACAAACTCGAAACTTTAATGACACCTTTCGTCAAACCTATAATTTAAATCATCCAAGATCGCAGCTGCATATTATAACCAGTCATGTCTCAAATGAGTTGGATCACGTTGCTGTATTAGTCATTCTTCAGATCTATCTTGAAATCACTGATAATTAAGAACTCTGTGTTTGCTGTACGTGGAAATCTCGAACAGTTTCATCCTGTCTCGGTCAAACCAAATGGCAAAGTACTTTATCCTAATTTTCATGTCACTTCCAATGCATCGTAGGAATTTTTCAAAACGAAAAGTCAACATTTCTTTGATGACACATAACCAGTCGGATCATAAATGATTTTCCACTGTAATAATCATCCCTCGAATCCATCTCGAAATCAGTGATAACCAAAGACTTCTTCCTCATTGTCCCACTGATCTTAAGTAGAATAATCCTGGTCAGACGAGATCAAGAAACAAATCTCGCAATTTTTCTTTTCTTCCGGCGTCATTAGACGGATTTTTATAGTAAAACGACGAGTTGTCTAAACGAAAATTCGTCTAATTTAAGTATGATAATTTCGAATCGATAGTTCCACTGCCGGTTCAACGTAACTTTATCGAATCGGTTCAAGGTGTTTGCTGTGATGCGCGCCAGGCGACAAAGGCGCACCACCGCGCGCTGCCAATGCAGCATGCGATAATGGCATTGTGTGTTACCTGTTACATGCACTCGGACCAACACACTATTACACCAAGCAGGACACCGTGTGGCTTGTGTTCTACGAGCTGAACGACCGCGCGCGCGGCTTCCTATGCCTTCTTCTCTTCGTCCAACTCTCAGTCATCGCTCGGGCGCGTCGCAGTTCAAACTGAATGTCCGCTCGCGTAACCCTTTCGATCGGCATTCGAGAAATCGTCTCGGGTTTCGTCGATTCGTAGTGTGGCATTTAATATACTCTGTGGTACGAGTCTCTTTAAAGAAAGAAACCTAGAATTTGCCTCCCCTTCTTTCGAGATAAATCAAATTCTCTTTGAAGAACTTCTGCATTTACTTTCTCGTGTCAAGTTATTGAAAATTCTTTAACGATTTGCCTGAAAGGTAGAAAAATGTATTACTTATTGGAGAAAGAACGAGAATATTTCTGAATAATTTTTGATAATTTTGTCTCTCGCGTTTTATCATTTCTTGCTTCACAAGTGTACAGAAATAATTGGATTCCGCCTGCAAGTTCTTCTCTTTTTCAAATTGAAGTTTTCTTAAATCTCGCATGACTCACTGTTTCCGTGATTCCCGGTATCTCTTTAACTAGTCGTTATTCATTCTGCTTTAGCAGTAATAGATGCACTTGGAGGCTCATTCCGATACATGCAAAACCAGGAAGTGCGGCACTATTTCTAGCCTGGTATAAGAAACAAATTCACATAAGAGAATCTACAAAATTGCGACGATTCTCTCCGCGGCTTACATTTAATTTAGAAATGTTGTGTTACACGAGCGCGAGTCGTTCTAGTTTAACGTAGCACCGTTCTGCAAACTAAGACTAATTATCGTGGTCACGCATGTCTGTTTAGCGGCATCGAGAATGCAATAAAACCACTGCGGAAAATTCCAAATCTCTGCACTTGCGAAGCACAAAACGACAATATTACCGTAGACGGCTAGTAAAAGTGACAAGGCGTTAACCCCAATACTTGAGAGCCATAAAGCCGCGTTTCGAAAGTGCATAATTCCTCGGCAGCTTGAGAACTCCCGTAATGCTTCGAACAAGAGTGACAATTGCGCAAAGGAATTGTCACTTTTCTCTTCCCTGAGTTTTTCCTTCGTGACTGCCTCATTTCAACATGTGGAATCGCAAAGTTTTTGTTAGAATAATCGAAGTGGTAAGTTCAACACGAAGCAACTCATAATTCGATTCCAAGATCGCAGTCTCGTTTATCAAAAAATTACTGCGCGCATTTCCGCGCGATACCATTTAATACCAACTTTCCGACTCCCACGTTGACGCGTTAATGATACCCGAAAGAGTTCCCACAATTAATTACGCGATCATTCCTCGTCTTCCACTTGAGCGCTAATCTCGCATTTTCTACTTGAAAAAACATGTTCTCTTCGTAACGGAATTCAAGTTGCGCGACGTACGTTCCAAAGCTTCCTGATTTCTTGAATTTCCTGTCGCTCGAATTGTAAGTCACTCTGCAAAGATTAAATCACTCTGAGACTAATAACGACTGCCAAAAAGATTCTTGCATTATTCAAGAACACTTGGAAAAAGAAAACAAGTTCTCCTCAAACTAGAACTTTATTTCTATCGCGTTCCAATGCTTCCTGTCTCTCGAAATTTCAGTTGCTCTGCATAGCTTGCGTGGTTGCTCTCCGAGTGACCGACGACGAGAGTCGAAGAGTCTTTCATTATTTGAGAAGTCGCAGCAGGGAGTGGTCTCTCCTAAACAATGTCACCTGGGGTGCAATAGGTATGAAAATCCCACCAGAACCCCTAAAATATTCATAGTCAAACATCCCTGCTTCTACTATTAAATTACAATCAAATCTAACACAAACTATATCAAATATATTAACCCCTTGACAAACGAACAAAAGGAAATTCAATGCTTCCGAAAAATACTATTTAATAAAACTTGGCTCGACTGAACAGTCACATACAAGCTGAATCGACGAGTTAAACTTGTCATTGTATGTCAAGGAATGAAATATATTAATATAAAACTGTACGAAATATAATAAGAAAATATTGGTGATAAGAACCCTTTTTTCTTGCTTGATAGAAATGAATTGACTCGAGTCCTCTTTACTCTCCCACTTTCCAATCTCTCTGTCAAAACTGTCACGATTCTATATCTTGTCTTTGCTATTTCTTCCACAGGTGCCGCACTGGCAAGCGTAACTTGCGGCGGTTACGTAATAATCACGACAGGCCTACTTGTCGCGGCGGCGACCGGCGAGCTCAGAGGACGAAAGACGGTAATTTCGTTGCTTTCACGACTTCCGAAAAAAGAAACTCTGCCACACGCACGCGTACATAACCCACCGAATACTAGGATATTAATTTCTGCAGTCTCCTTCGGCAATTATGCAAACCACTGGGTAATTGCAGTATTGTTCGCCGGCGTCCTCAAGGCGTTCCTGGTCCTCGGCGTCCTTCAACTAGTAGCGATGATTTTATCAGGCGCGCTTCGCTGTGACTCTCAACGAGTCTGCAAAAATCTCTTTCCTACTCTTCTAAAATCTCCGCTTCATTTTTACCAAGGCAAGACATTCTCCAATTGGCGAGTGAAATTATGTAACGCGATAAAGTTTGATAATAACACTAGATTTACCAAAACCAGTCAAAATGACTATTTCAAAATACCTACTTTCATGGGCATAAAAAAACCCTGGTAAATCTAGTATTAAAATAGGAAAATTCCCAGGCAAGAATTTCATTGGATCGAAAGGAATTCTAAAAGATTAATTGATTTCGGAATAATATCTCGTATAAGGACGCCAGTCTTCCTATCGGGAGGAAGGCCGGCGATTCCCCTTGGACACTCCTTCGGCACTGGCGGCTTTCCAAGCTGTCGCGCGCTACTCTCCTTCCCAGGAAATTTTAATTTATTCAGATCACCGCGCAAAAAAAGTGCGCTGCGAGGGAAAAAAAGCAACAAGCGCCGAGAGGTGTTTATTAACGACAGCGTGAGAATAGCGGTGGCTGACTGGGTTGGCCGTCGAGCTGTCATTGGGGGCCAAGGTGAAAAATCTCCTTAATGTATCAAGCACCACGTAACCACATCCTTGGTGCTACGCCGATTTCGCTACGTAATGATGCACGCGCGCTTCTCTCTCTCTCTCTTTCTCTCTTGTTTAATGAGTCACAACTGGGGCTGGGTTGATCGAGATCTCCGCATTGCCCGGACTCATCCACGCGCGGAGAATCAGTCTCCTTGCTAAATCGCTCCAAGGACTAAAACTGTATTAACTATCCCTTTGCACTTCTATATCGAGTCTGACTACTACTTTTCTTTATCTGTGCAATTCACATTTCTATTATTCACTGGTCCCTGAAATTCAATTATGCCTTTTTCCAAGAAAACTATTACTAACTGCTTCCTCCGTAGAAAGGGATGCTTAACCGTTTGTAGTTGTATGTCGAATGAGACTTTACAAAGAAGCTCCTGAGATACAACCTCGTGTCAAGTCACCCTCGACATAGGAATGCAAAGGATCAAGTATCACTTGCCATGGGAAAAGCAGTCGACAACAGTTCGTTGGAAAAGAGAATAATAGAATTTTAAAGAACAGTTAACAATAGAAATTCGAACTTTCAAATTCGGATTAAGAAAAGTACTAGCAGGAATCCTATTCCTTGCCGAAGGAGAATGCAATCTTTTCTTTGAAAGCCCTATCAAGTCGTCTGCTATTTCGATAGACATGAGAATCATCTTGCCACACATGCCAATTACTTCCTTTTGTTGGAAAGGAGCTCTTCTTGCTCGGTCTGGGAATCATCCTTTTCGCAATCGTGGGTGCGCTTTCCTTGGCGTCGATCGAGAGCGTTCCCGAGAGCCTAATCGACAATGCGGCAGTCCTCGGCAGCCTCTGCCTCCTGACTGCCTTGGTCTTCATCGCCGATCTACTTATGGGCTCCTCCCATAAAAAGGAGAAACCCCTGACGATACAGCTGTTGGAGGACAAGAAAGCAGGCAAGTCCCACCCAGGACAATGCATACATATATATATAATTAAACCTCGCATCACTCTTTCATCCATCTATCAAACGTCTGTCCAGTTTCTTCCTCGTATTTCTATTCCTCGCGCCCTTCTTTCCAATGCTTGCGTGATTTTCTTATCGTCGAACGCACTTATACTTGACACCGATGACTCGGAGAATTGCAAAGGATTTCTATCTAAAAAGAACTGACCTCTAATTAAATTACATTTACGAATGTTCTATAAACATATAATTAAATCTATTACTCTTTAGATTTTGCATTGTATAGTATAATTTTTTAACAGAATAAGAATGTATAATTCTGACTTTTAGCCAAGCCGCAATTGACCGCGACAGTAGTGACAGAAAACGAGTCGAAATCATCCAAGCCGAGCACCGATGGAAAACCTATGGATAAGAAGGACACGAGTGGTGATTCTGATAGGGGTTTCGATAAAACCGCCGAAACTCACCGATCGGAGGATGCCCGCGTTCGATCGGACGATCGCGGATTAGAAGAAGACAGATTAGTGCGATCATCGAATTATTATCCAGAGAACGGTTACCGAGACGAGCGCGATCGAAATTACGGTCACGTTGAAAGGGAATTGCGAGAGTACACGCAAAACGTCGAGAACGAAAGAGCTCTCCGCGATTCGCAAAGATATCGGGACGCGGAGATGCAAAGAGGATCGCGGGATTCCTACGATTCCGATACAAGGATGATGTATCGGAGACAGGACATTTATCAGAGACCAGTCGACGAGGTGGACACTCCCCGTTTCCCTATGGAAATGGAATACAGAGCGGAGCCAGTGTTCGCGAAAATCATCAATCCCGGCGTAAAGATAATGAGAGTGGAGCGCGATGTCGATGACGAACGCGAGAAGCATAGGTAAGTTTCTCTTATTTAAATTCCAAAAGTGTTAATCTAATTTTCATCATCCATTTACCAACCGTACTCGCACGTTGCGCTCAAGTTTCTATTAGTTGTAGACGCTTTTGAATGTCCAGGTACTCGGACAACAGTCAGTACGACAATGTGCCGACGAAACTGCGAGGATCATCGACGGGAATTTTGAAGAAAGGTCGCGACACTCCTTCCAAAGTGAGGAACGCGAGGGCATACGTTCCGGACAAGGACGACATTGAAATGCTCGAGGAGTGCTTCGAGGGCTTGAAAACAACAAGTACTGGCACGCAAACTGGCGCGCGTCTACCACCGACGCCCAATGACCCCGGATATGTTCGACACACTGCTAGTAATTGGCCCCACGAACTTAAAGCGAAAACGCCCGGCTCGAGTCCCGATCACTCGAGACACCATTGATAATACAAACTATAATGATTTCCCGAATTTCTCTAGCCGGAAACCCATTCAAAATTATGCATTTAGAAAATGATTCTATTTTTATGATATTTTATACGAGATTCGAGTTAAGATTGAAGGAATCTTGTTTTATGTACTTATTAGTTAAGTTTGTCATAATGAAGGTAATATCTCTTGAGCAACTTTTAGGATAGACTAGTCTAACACTTACTAAGATCGTCAATACGTTCGTGATTAATGTCCTACTCGACTTTCTTGTTGCACTGCCATACGAATGATAGTGTACTCCAATTCTCACTGACTTCACCCATTAGTTCTATAATTATTACTAAAAGTACTATATCAGCTCCTCTTCTTGATAGCGTAGAATCCCAGGGTAGTTAAGTTCGCCGAGTTCATGTACGTACAAATCTGTTTTTAATATAAAGTTAAAACCTTCGTGTTCACATATCGTACCTTCTCTACGCATGCGTACAATTAATCAATAATAATGTCTCTTGTGTAAAATAACATATAACCGCAATCTGTTAGTCTTCTTGAAGATAAGAAAAACGTGTAATCGTTAAGAATTAGTCTTCAACCTGCCAGCGCGAGGCAGCTTCACTTATTAGTCATCTCGTTTACCTGATCGTTTCTTGCCTTCGACGCGCGGAAGAAAAAGAAGACGCTCATACTGAAAGACCAGCGGACCTTCTGCTTGCTTGCTTGCTTGCGAAGAAGAAACTAATCGGCAGACGTGTTGAGTAACAACAATAGCTCGCAAGAGTGTCGACGCATCCTAGCAATACTCGCAGAACGATCGTCCTCTCTGCTCCTCTTCTCCCTCTCTCTCTCTCTCTCTCTTTCTCCCTCTCGCCTCCTTTCCCACTGCTAATCGTTTCTAATCGCGTATATGTACAGTGCCGAAAAACATTGCTTAGATACTTGAGCATTTAGTCCAGCGCATTCTCCCCCTCCATCGTCCAGCTAGTCAGCGTCGATGATTCGGAAGAAGGCATCGTCGTCACTCATTCTCGAGATTCACGAGTGGACCTGAATTACATTGGAATGTCAAATGTCACTGATCAAACTCCTCTCAGTGGCCATCTCACATTACTCTAGTTGCACAATCAGTCGAATGCGATACTTGGACTTGATCCAGCTAACATAGCTGCGAGCAAGTCTCTACAAGTTTCTGTCTCTTCACCTTTCCCACGTGGGATCTTAGATTGGGAGAGGATGGGATGGGTTCAATTTAATATGAAAACTTGGAAGAACACACGCGTAGAAGAAATGTTCCTCATACGTAATCAAGAGGGATTAGTGTCGGCGGTGTTTATCTCATGCCGAAGCCAATCCCAGCACCTTGGGAGTTGCTCGTTCTTTGCTCCATGGTGATGTACTGTCTAATTAGACGTGAGATCTCGTGCGCCTGCTCGGTCTGGAGTCTCGTAATGCGCTGCTGCATCAAATTGCCGCACTTCATGTCCAAATAAAGTGTCCCCTCCTCGGACTTGACTTTCCTCGTCGAGATCACCTCCGAGTAGGGGTAATGGTACAAGGTTTCCTAAAGCAATCATCATCCCAAAGTCACACACACGCGCCTTTCAACTCTCAGTACAGCAATTAGTCTCCGAGTGAATCTAATTACTCACGTGTGTAATCAAGTCTATAAAGTGTACGCCGTGTCTGTTGAGCGCGAGAATATGGTCGGCGCCCTTCTCCTTGCCCTCGGGGACACGTTTCACCGCGAAAAAGCTCGATCCGAATAATGGCCACTTGGATAGGATTTCTAGCAACGAAACCACCGTAAAATTAGTCCAAAAAACATTCCTCGAAAATCTTTCAAATAAAAATTCACTGCAGAATTCTCTACCTAATACTTGAGCTTTGCAGGCGGCAACCGAAGTATGCTGGACATTGTTCCACGCCTGCTGCACCATGTTCGACCACTGCTGCGGTCTCGGTTCTCTTAAAGTTAATGCTGGTTTTGGTAATAAATATTTAATCTCCTTGGTAGCTGGCTCGTGCGCCATATCCGCCGCCCTGTGCAGAAGGGCTGCGATTTGCGCCATGTCGTACTGAAATAAAACCAAAACAATAAATAAAACAATTAAACAGAGGACGAAAAGAAAGACTTGAAAAATTATAACTTACAATGACTTCTTGAGGTAAATGTTCCCCTGGCAGGACAAGTAGCAGTCCCTCCAAGTAATCAGGGGCGATTTGATTAAATACAACTTCTATATACAAAGGCGCGTCCAATCTCAGTGGATAGTACCAAACGGATCTAGAAACAAACAATTCCCACCCAATTAAAATTCATACAAACTCCCTAATCACTGCTTGCCACTCTAAACAAATCAGATATCAATTACCTGCAGAATATCAAGTAAAAGACTTGATGGTTCTTATGGAGCTCGGTGGTCACATCAAGCACGTACTCGTCCCTGGCTAATGGCATCGTGAAAGCATCGCCGTCGACAATGCAGTACAGCGAGAACTCGTCCATCTCGTGAGGATTCCGCACGGAAATTATGTTACACATCTCCTCGATAACGTCCTACGGGGGATCGATTGGAAGATTGCAAGATTAGCATCGAACTACTTTCACAGTTTCGCAGTGAAGGGGAAAAGGGTAGCAAGCTCGCTGCTCTCTACCTGTACAACGGTGGTGCACTTGGTGTTGATGACCCGCTCGGTGCCACCGGGCAGCCGATAAATTTGCCGCTTCGCGTTTCTGCCGGCGCTGATTGCCATTATTTCGTCGACGCTCGGCACATTCTTCCTTCCGCCGTATTTCACCGTCTTCCTGAGGTTCTGCAGGCAGACGGTCGCCGTGCCATGGTACGCTCTCCGTTTATCGTAGGCTGCGGTCTCCAGATACTTTGTGAGGTACGGCCGCAGACCCTCGCTGCAGGTGAAGTACGCCGCGACTATGCTGAAGATTCGCCATCCGCGCTGACAGCTGTCCGGATTGGGGCTCTTGTTGTTCGTCGTTTGCTTCATCAACTGGCAGTAGACTTCGTCCCTCAGCAGCTCGTACTTGTGGCAATGCTGGGGAAAATCCACAATAAATAACAATTACGACATTCGATATAATAATGCGAAACACCCGACCGCGATTTCTATTTATTTCCAACATCTTCTTGCCGCTTAACGGTTCACTCAAAATTATTCCAACCGATCCAAATCTCATTGCAAATACAACACTGGTATTTCGCGAAACTATTATCCGACAGGAAAGTAAACTCTCGTACTTGCAGCAACAGTGCGTAACAAGTCGATAGAGTGACAAAATTAGCAATGAAAAATCAGAAAGTTGGAATTTCCACCCTCCAATACATCCAATCGACACACACATGCGCGTGTATCCTTTTCCCACAGAGTTAGTGTTTAATAATCGAATTAAAACGACTCCAACACACAGGATACACTGAACTACGCTCAACAGCGCTAATTCGCCGTGGCATTATCCACCAGGGGAGAAAGTCCCGCGGTGATTTCACTCGCGCCAATTATTTCGGGGATTAAGGCGGAGCGGTAATTGCTGGCTGTGTGATAAGGTCTATTCTACTGAAGGGAACAAAGCCGAGGATAATACTTTTACTGCGATCGGCTATGCGAGGAAGTTGGCCGGTAATAAACGAGAAGAGATCTTCCGCCGAAGCAACAAGTATAAATAATATATACAGAGATAAAAATAAAAAGGAAATCAATGCAAAGATTGTAAAGATGTAAATAAACGTAGATTACAAGATTTAGGGATAAGGTGGACAACATTAGAAAGTAGTGGACTTTAACCCTTTCACTACGGCGAAAGCTGCGATGAATGCAATCTTAATGGATTTTTAGTTCACAAACACAAAATTTCTAAGCATCCACAGTAGACTAAGGATTAAATAAATTAAAAAACCTAACTAACTAACAACCACTCACCATAAGAATGGTGTAGACGCATTTGACTTCGCTGGTGTCAGGCGGGAGCGGTTGATCTCCCATGTACCTCATTAAGCAGAGGAAGCACTCGACGGCGAGGGCGCTCAAATCTGCATCGAGCCTTAAAAGACTCTGCTCTATCGGGACCGGCGAATACTTGACGAGATCCACCTGTTCCTTCCAGGTCCATTCCGCGCCGTCATGTTGGCCCTTGCTCTTCTTCCCTTTCTTCTTGCTCTTGAGCGATTCGATCACCTTGAGCGAGCCGCTGATCGAGCCATCCGCAGTCTTCAGCATCTCGAATCTGGAGTGGAAAGCAAAAGCCGGCGACGCATTACTTCGAGCACTTTTTCCACACGGCAGTAAAAGCCTGGTAAGAAGGAAGCTTGTAAAACCGGAGCAATGAAAGGGCATCTCGAAAATGGAGATTGATCGGGCGGGGCGCGGCACTTAACCGTAAGCGAACTTTCCGTTTCAGGAAGTGTTCTACATTAAAGGAAGAGTCCCACTGGGAGTGCTGGATGGGTGGTCGCAGCTTTTCAAAGCAGCGTTTAGGAAATGCCAGTTTTTCCTAGCCAATCGATGCAATTGATCTCTCACTCGTCAAACGTAACTTCGACTTTCCACGCAATCCTCTACTCCAAGAAACCACTGCAAACAGTATCAGGCATGTTTTCAACCCTTGAACAGTTACATCGCTCGCGATAAGAGAGAGCTTCGAAAATGTGTAATAGAGGAAAAATGTGAGAGGATTTCGTAAGAAAAGTTGGCGAACCGTTACAACGTCGGGAGCGTACGACTTCCGCAAAAATGGATCTATCGATCGCCAGTATAATACTTCTTTACGGCCAGTGTTTTCATCGATCGAGCGGGAGATTGCCTCTCGTAATGGATCATTGATTCACGTGCGGGATTGCTGGCCGTGTAAACGGTCCCACCAATCTGCTAACACTGAACTCGTCCGGGAACTTGATAGTTTCCTGCATACTTCAGCAGCTTTTTTCTCGCTCCCACTACTCCCGGCGATCCTTATTGCGCTATCATCGCAACTTGGAGAACAATGCTTTCTCGATTTGCATTTCCAGCTCCCTCAATGAAATACCTCGAATCGATGCGAGTTCCCTGGAATGTCCTTTCTCTTTCTGTAACCGTTGCTTTCTTGTCGCGAGAACTTTGTCATTTACTCCGACGTCGCTGTTGATCATCAATTAAAAACTCCAACGAGTGCAAAGGTGTTTGAACTGATTCCAAGCGAATTGCAATAACCAGCTTGCCTCGAGAAACACTAATATGGTTGTCGAGAGTGCGAGAACTCACGTATTGCCCGAACTAGTGCAGACTGACATCCTGGGAACTTAAAGAGGACTTCTTTACCCATGAAACGGCCGAAACCAGCGTAGGAACACGTTATGCTTTCTCAACACGAGCGATACGCATCTGTTGCGTAAGAAGAGCATCCTCAAACACCGAAACGATTCCTTCTAACGTCGAAAGGGATTCGCAGAAATTGCGCGAAACTCATTTTAAAATCGTTCCATTAATGCAGTTTAACGAAGAGCTCGTTAACATTTAGATCGCACGATCCATTAAATTTCACTGCTGCCTTTCTTCCTCGTGGAACCAAGAAACTTTTCAACTCTTCCTTTCCTTCCTCCTACTTGAAATATTAACCAAACGCTTCTGTCTTTCTTGCACTCGTAAAAGTTCAAATTACGACTACTAACTTTTCGGTACTTTGCCTGAAGTTGAGCATGGCGTACTGGAGAAGCGAGTGTTTGCCATCGTTGACAATCGGACCGCTCTCGTAGACGCTCTCTTCTTGGAGGCGTCCGTTGTCTTCCGGTTGCCGCCATTCCTGGTTCGGGCTGAGTCTCTGGTTCTGCTGGTTCTTCTGATGATTGGTTTGGCTGGGGGACACGTGGTTCGGCACGCGACTAGCTTGCACGTGGTTCTCGTGATTGGCGATCACATGGTTCTGTCCGTGGGCTTGGATATGATTCGCCTGGGACTGAATCGACTTGGAAATCTGCGACACGTGGTTCTCGTGGTGGTTCGACTTGTGGAACGGCTTCTGCTCGATCTGCAATAGAAACAGCTTTTGTTAGAAAAAGCTGACAGTTTACAATCTATTTTTGCGCTAAGGGAAACTTCCTCATTGATCTTGGCGATCCATTCATTTATAATTTCGATACTTCATTCCTACAATACATTGGATGCTCTATAAAAATTTAGATCAACTAACAATACCGGGGTTTCTTAGTGAACATGGATTTTTATCAAATAAACATTAGCCCTTTGGTTCAGCACGAGATAAAAAGGATCCGCTAAAGAATATGGTTCAAGTCTTTTTTTACACAGTCAAAAATGACTAATCAAGTTTGGCTGACGATGGGCACCCGTGTTGGACCCCATTTCAACTTATCATCCCCGTTGTCCACCATGGTGCATGTTCTTACATGGCAATTCTTATCAATCTCTGCGAGGTCTTCGCACGCCAAAGCACAAGTCTCATTAAGGTAAGAGGAACTAAGCTGGCAGATCGTTGGCAGCCGGTGAAAGTGACGATTAAATTTAGAAATGCCACTATTATGTAAATCACGCCGAAGCTCATTTTCCATCGAGTTTGCTTGTTAAAGTGAATAGAAAGTGCAGGGTTGCATGAAAACTGACTTTAAAGGAAGAATCGCCAATAAATACCCTGCGATACTCTTCGACTGCTAACAAACTTTCGCGCATTTCACCGATAAAGAAAACCGCGTTCGATTTCAATAACAGTGCAAGATTCATAAAAGAACTGAGATGAATTCGAAGAAAAGAATAATCCAAATTCCCATCGGAATAATTACACACACACCAAGCCGAATAAGTGTTGGCCTGGTTTCGCCCATGATTTACAACGCGCAACACCACCACCATCACCACAACAAGCGGGCGCAGAGTTTCTCGACCTTTCCCGCAGACTCATTTTCTCTTTCCGTTTCCTGCTTTCGAGCGGATCGGCCCGCCGGATATACATCTCGATCGCTCGATCGATCTCGCTCTCCCATCGTGGAAACGGGTTTCCACGCGGCCGATTCGCCCGCGCGGAATTCACCGAGCAACAACACAACCATCGGGGAAAGATCGCCAGCGATCAAGAAGGAGCTTTTTGCACGAGGATCGCGAAAGCGTCAAATTCCCCGGAGGATTCAACGACGGCTTAATGAAGTATTCATTAAAGAAAAACACCAAAAAGTGTGGCAATCTCCGATCGATTTCCCAAGCATTCCAAACACGCTTCTTGCCACCAGTACGGAATGGGAGCGAGCGAAACTCCCCGATACATCTTTATCGCCCTCTAACAACCTTATTACAAGCATCTCGAAACGGCACGAGCTAATTGATTCGAGATCGGAACACGGATATCGTTTCTCTAGCTTGGGAATGAGTCACGTATGGATTGCCGAGAGGAAAGTCGAGTACATACTCGAGCCGAGTGTGATAGAGCAGTGAGGAGTGATCCGGGGTGAAACTGTATCTGTGAAAAAGAGATCAGTAGTAGCAGCCCGCCGTTGTACGACACCCGAGAGACTCTCGAGGTAGAGTCGAGCCGGTTGCCGATTGCATCGGAGCGCGCGAGCGGGATAAGCAGATGTTGACCCTGACCCAGATATTCGTTAATGCGTTTATAGCCACCGCACATCACAACATACGGAATCGAGTCATTACAGTCTGCCATTAACGCCGACTACGAATCGCCGCGATCTTCCTTTTCGCCCTGTTTGCCAAGTAAATTGGCAGTGCTCGGATGCCAGATGAGACGAGTGCGAAACGCTCACCGATCGACGGAATTTCGAGCCTCAGATTTCAACCACTCAAATGAGTGAATATATCAGCGCCTGCCAACTTAGGCTCCCGGAGCTTAAAAATATGGGGAAAAAAAATTTTGAGCTGGGGCTCTGAAATTTATATCACATCTTCCCTGATGCAAGGGCAGACTGCCCGCCAAAGTTCAACCCCGGAAAAGGCCGGGAAGTCATGAAAACATGCAAAAAACAATCGGAATTAGGCGAAATTCATTATTTAGGATCGGTTTTCTTTGTGTTTTAGGCAGAATTCCGGCATTTCTCCCACAACATTTATGTTTTTTATCCGTTTTGAGACACGAGCAATCGAAAAATCAAGCGTTCGTCCCGGTCTCAGAACCTTCGAAAAATCGAAAATTTTTGAAGGGGTATGCCTTAAAAAATTTGCGAAAAAATGAATTTTGAGCTAGGGCTCTGGAATTTTTTCTACGTTTTCCTCGATGCAAAAAAACACTTTCTACAAAATTTCAGCCCCGGGAAAGGTCGGAAAGTCATGAAAACGTTATAAAAACCGTCGAAATGAATTATTCAAGATCGGTTTTCCAAGTGTTCTAGGCAGAATTCCGGCATTTCCCCCACAACATTTATGTTTTTTTTCCGTTTTGAGGCACGAGCAATCGAAAAATCAAGCGTTCGTCCCGGTCCCAGAACCTTCGAAAAATCGAAAATTTTTGAAGGGGTATGCCTTAAAAAATTTGCGAAAAAATGAATTTTGAGCTAGGGCTCTGGAATTTTTTCTACGTTTTCCTCGATGCAAAAAAACACTTTCTACAAAATTTGAGCCCCGGGGAAGGTCGGGAAGTCGACCAAAAAAAATAAAAACCGCCAAAAACGTTTGCCTTGGGTACAATTTGACAGCACAGCAAAAGTTTCCGTCATCAAAGTATCAAAATTTCGAATCTCCCGAATCATTCCCAGTACTCTCAAAGTTACACAAGCTTCATAACCAAGCGTTCAATTAATACTAATAAAACTTCTCCAGATGCAAAAGTTCACTCGTACGAGAAAGATCGTTGCACATGTTGGTTGGTAACATAGCAATTATTTCTCGATTAGCCTCAATGAGGATGGTTCGAACTCGGCGTCAAACTGGACTGCGACTAATTCGCTGCTCGATATTAAACGACGAGCCGCGCGGCTCATCAGGCGTCATGCAACTGTTAATTACGGCGCACTTATGGTGCCAGCGTTTTACTAATCTCTTTACGCAGTCGACACGTGAATACAGTTACTTAGCAGGATCCGAGAGTATCACCGGCATTCCTCTCCATTACTTTATTTCGTTCGCGCGCGCGCGCTAACGGTAAAGCGCCGCTTTTTCCCCCGCGGCACACTTCTTGCTCCTAGAAATCGGAAAGCGTCCGAGAGGATCCTTCATCACTCGTCATTTCTTCCTTGACCATTAATTGGAAATGCAAAACCCAAGCAAAGTCACATCCGATACTCGTTAACCTTCTATGGACCGATTATTTTCTACTGCAGGACACTGTCAACTGTCATTAATATTGGTAATGGCTGTCTCAGAACTATTATAGAATTAATACGTACACATCATCTCATGAAAAGAATTTCAATCATTTGAACAATATCAATAAATCAGCATGCGACTCGATTCTTATTATTCAAGATTATTAAATCTCTTGCAAATATTAAAGAAAAGACAATTATGAATTCATCCTCTTTGCACGAATACTCAGAGTCAACTTATGAAAAAGGATGATTAAAATATCGAAAATAAATACGAGAGGAAATCTCTCGGATGGAAGTAAAATGGACCGCCTCCCCTTCGAATTCCTGTCAACTTTGTCACGCGTCCTTTTCGGGCGATGGAACGCCCGATTATCCCCAAGATACGTCTCTCCAAGGTGAGCATACACACAGGCCGAGAGTTTCATACACTTTATCTTAATACCGTGAATTGATCGGCGGCGGCGACGGCGGGTTTCGCTCCTCAAAGAATTATGGACCGCTGAGAGGGTGATTGTCGCAAAAGGCGGCGCGGCGCTTTTAAAACGAGTATTACACGAGACGTGTCGCCGATGAAATACCAAGCGTAGGAAAATCATCGAGCAGCAAGGAATCGGGGACAAGAATTTTATTGGAACCATGACCTGGTAGCTCTTGACCTTCTCGTCGAGTTTCTTCAAGGTCTCCTGAATAGTGGTGAGTGTCTTGTCGTTCGACTTCTCCTCAGCCTGCATCTCGTTCTGCGTGCGAAGCTCCTCGAATCTCTTGAGGATCTCGCGGACACTTAATTTGCTCCCATCGGCGTTTTCCTCCGTGATCGTTTCCATCTTGGAGACTTTCCTCTCGCCATTGGCTCGAGCCATCATTTGATCGCTCTCATAGAAATCCTTGATGAGCTCGTTCACCCTCATTTCCTCGGGGCTGCTGCCTTTCTGTCGAACGGGTGGCGATTGGCTGCGATTGCTCCAGCTCTCGTTGCTCTTCGCGTGAGCCGATTGATTGGCATTCCTGTGATTCCGAAGCTCGCATCCTTCCTCCATGCGAAGTTGTTCGATGGTCGGTTGACCCTGAGTAGCTTTCTCAAGAGAAGATGGACCGGAGGAGTTGTTCAAAGAGTTCGCCGAGCGCGCTATCGGATTGAGAAAGCTCTTCTGGTCCAGCTTGGAGATGTCGATCCTCGGTATATTCTCATACTCGAATTTCTGTTGCGCGAAGCTGCTCTCTTTCTTCGATTCCTTTCGAATACTTTCCAAACTCTTGGAAGACTGCCTGAGATTATTCTTATTAACATCGAGCCGACCAGTTTCCAAGGAGGCTCGTTCATCTCCCTTCTTCTTCTTTTTGCAATCATCTTTCGCGAAGAACTTGATGAATCTGCTCTTCGACTCGCCCTTGGATGGTTTCTCCAGATTGGAGGCTTTCTCGAGGAAAGCGCCCGAGTCATCGGTCTGTCCATACTCGTCACTGCTCAACTCCGACTCGGAGGACTTTACGAGAAGACTGTCGGGTGAATTAGTCTTTCTCTCATCATCGGAAAAGTTCTTCGGCTCGAGTTTCCCTGCAAGGTTACTCAGACTCTTCCTTCTCGGTCCGAGTCTCGATTCATCATCGTAATGTCGTCTGTAATCTTCGTCCAATCGGCAAAACAAATAATCAGGGGTGGATCTTCGTTCGATTCTTGCAACATCGCGGCGATAATCCAAATTCTTTCTATTCTCATGGACTTCCATTTTCCGGGGCAAGTCGGACTTTCGTAGGAGGAGGCGATGCTGCTGGGCATTGTTGACGAAGGGTCGCGGCTCGATCTTCCGGAATTCACTCTCGGAGAACTCGGCGAGATCAACGAACTGGCTGAGGATCTCCGGTCGGTGCTTCTGCTTCTTCCTCAAGGTCGTAGGCAGCTCGGCCCAGTTGCTCGAGAGCCGCTTGGAGAATACGCCTTCCGTGTCCGAGACTTCCCTCTCCATTTTATTAATGCGTCTTCGACAAGCCGGCACTGGCTTCCCACGAATACATTGGAATCACTCACAGTCTCCCTCTCCCCCTCTTTCTCTCCTCGTTCACTGCAACTTTCCTTCACCGTAGCTTCTTGCCCAATAAGACTTTGGTACTTTACGACCCACTTCCTTTCTAATGAACCTCCCCGCTCTCTCTCTCTGCTCCTTTCGAGGATGCTCCTGCTGAGGTTCGAGCGCAAACTGAGCGGAACTGCGCTTCATGCACCTAATAAATATCTGAATGTACCATACTCTCTTCAATCTTTCGCTTCTTCCTTGTCAAAGCTCCGCGATTATTACGCTCGTATAAGAGACTCGAGGAAATTATAATACTGCGAGTTCTAAAGGTCGGGAGAAAAATCCTGCCGAGTTACGTCAACGTATGTGGATTTGCGTGTATGATAATTTTTTTACTGTATAATGTTCTTGCATGACGTTGCAGTGAGGAGGAGAATAATCAACTTCGAAGCGCAGGCGGCGCAACTACTGCGGCTGTGTTCCGATTTGTATTAATTAAATGCTCGATTAGAAACCTCGCGTAAATTTTAAAAGCACTGAATAACTTTTTAGAATGTCAAGAAATTGGATATTGCGATAACTAAACCTTTTCTAGCAGTGCCAAAGTTTTCACGAAATTTATGATCGAATAAACAATTAATACTGCCAGTATTGACAGTACTAATTAAATGCTCGGTCACAAACCTCGCGTAAACTTGGACTACTGAAAATGATTTGCAACATTAAAAAATACAATACTTTAACAACTAAACCTTTCCCAGTACAGTCAAAGTTTCCACAAGGCTTAGAATCGCGTCATCAATTATTATTAACAATATTAACAATACCTAACTAAATTTAGCCGTCTCGGAAAGACTTAACGCGATCGAAGGTTGTTTGCGTGGAGTGCGCGAGGGGAACGTCGAGAAACGTTACAAAACCCATAAAACAAAGGGGAATAAGATTGACCCAATTGGATCGTTTCATAGTCCTGGGAATGCGTCTCTCAGAATTCAGAGAGAGACTCAATTTATGGAAGAGGTTGACTTTCAGAATTTATTATCATATTCGCCATTTCCCTTTGCTCTGCTCTACTTCGACGATTCGAATGAAAGTGGCGGCGAGAGAATCGGAGCCGCTGTTTTCTCGGCTGTTTATCGGCTTCGATTGTGACGCAAGAGATGGGAAACTTGAAAGGAGACCTTGCCATTTGAATACATCCGAGGAGGCGGCAAGCAGAGGAGCTTGCTCGAGAAAAGTACAGGATTGCTCGCATTATAATACGCTCCGGTGGATGTGGATCACGGAAGAAGCCGCTTCTCCGTGAGAAGAGCCGCGGCACAAGGCTCTCGTGAGAGTGCAGGAACAATGTCGACTTTTCATCGTAATTATCTCACTAACAAACGGCAGAGCCACCCTCCCTCCCACCCCCCTCAACGAATGGGAAAGGCCCGCACTTTCCTGTTCCTTCCATTCGTCCGTCATATTTTTGTCAAGAATCTCGAGCAATCAATTCCAAGAGGAAATATCTATAAATCACTGAGGAATCCTCTCAAATTTATACAAATCATTTTTAAATAGTCGCTCTTGTCTAATATCGAATTAAAGCAGACTTATATTAATAAATCTCCGAGGATTCCTCTCAAATTTATAGAAATCAATTTTAAATAATCACTCTTTGCTAATATCGAATAAAAGCAGATTTATGTTTAAAATCTAACTCCACTTCGATACTAACTTCACGCTTCTACAAGTTTCACCGAGGAATGCTCATTAAAGTTCGAAAGCGTATTAAACATGAGAGCTGAAAAGTTAAGGTCGAACGCATACGCGAATCGATACCGTTCGCCTTTAATGATTGGCAACATCTAGGAGAGCACGTGGTTTATTATAATTTCCGAGAGCCGTTCTCGATCGGCCGAATATCAAACAGCCGCGAATCCGATCGAGTTTCAGATTCAGATTTCACGCCAAGTTCGTCAGGTAAGTGTAATTAAGTCAGAGCGTCGACTTCTCAAACTAACGAGCGTGATACACATTAACCGTGGAGTAACGCCATTCCTTACGAAACAGGCTCTCTCAAAGGCGAACCTTCCTTTACAAGTTCGCTTGACGAAGATATATCGAATCTCTTGAATTCCTTGCCTCCGATAATCACTTTTTGCCAGGGTGCGCGCGCGTGAACAATGCTCGGCTAATTAAGACTCGCCTCGATCTCCACTGAATTGAATTAAATTTCTTGAGAACTATTTATTTATAAGTAATTTCGAAGATAACGCTCGAATCAAACCGAAGTGCCACGATAAAACTAGATAGAAACGCTTTCTAAAAAAGAAGATACAAAATCATATGAAAGATTCTACAGCTCCTCAGACAAGTCAGATAGAAAGGTGATTTGTGAGAGAGTCAATTTAAAAGATTCTAAGAAGTTAAATAGTCTAACGAACGACAATTCTGCGCGAGTGTGTAAAATAATAACTAAAAGAGGAACATGTTTCGTGATTGGGATGATTTTAAATGAATCCAACAAAATCAAAGTCTGCCGGTCAGAAATCTAAATCAGACCTTAGTTTATCATCGACTGGCTGTCAAGATAGGAGCGACGATCGCGCGCGCAAGTTCTCGCTCGAAGGAAAAAAGCTAGTTATGAATGAGAGGAGAATTGCCGGTTGGAAACGTCGCGTCTCGCCGCTCTGTCCCGTTTCGAGTTCGAGTGCGCGGCGGATATACTTCGAAAAGCCAAGGGAATCTACAACCGGTTCTCAAGAAGCGGCAAGTAATCGGTACACGCGCTCGCGCACTCAGCCAATTATAAATCGTGATCCAGGACCGTTCGAAAGTTTCCTCCGGTTTCCTTCTCAGTTGGCCGAAGAGGAGACGGAAAAGTGAAGCTGGCTGACGCTTGCTTTCAACTCTGCCTAATTAACGTTCGCTATATCTTGTCGCTGGCAATTAGCCGGTGCTCGCAGCATCGCCTCAAGAATTGTTTCTTATCCGTCCGATCGCCGTTTTCTCTCCCGCAGCCGCGGAGCGCTCGATTCAATGGTAATGACGAACCGACGCCAACTTATGGCATTCTTCAACGCATCTAGTTCATCCGAAATGAATTATTCGACGTGTACTAATAACGCCCAAAGGCAGCTTTAAAATTAGCCGCGGTAAACGAAACAGTAGCGCAACTATTGCATTATTTAAAAGCGAAACAAACTTTGAAAGATCGCGCATTCCAAAAATTGCGAGAATTAATCAGACAGACGATATTTACGATTCTTACAATACAAAACACGAAATAAACCCTAACCGCGTCATAATTAACGAATCTTAAAAATTCCTCATAAATAATTATACAAATTGCTTCCACAAAACGATATTTAACATTTTCAACCGCACGACATAAAAAAAAAACTAAGTCTTCGCTGCGTTGTGGTTACCGAATTGCAAGAATTCCTCATAAATTCCAAAGATTCGTATAAATTATTAACAAGAGACGATATTAAAGAATCTCTAAAAGCAAAAAACCAAAAGGACACCAAGTATCCGCCGCGTCGTAGTTAGCCAAGTGGCTAATAGTTTTCTCGGCGATAATCGAACGCGGCATTATTCACTTGGAAATCGGAGATGCCAATCTTGGCGCAGTAACATTGAAAAAGTGCGCAGCAGTACACGCGAGGATATGCGTAAAAGCTCGCGTGCTCCTTGCACGCCAGGATCGTTAATGATCTCCCTCTTTCTCTCTCTCTCTCTCTCTCTCTCTTTCTCTGCGCGATCCCTCGCTTTTACGTGAGGGGTCGAACGGGTTCACCTTACGTAAGCACAATCACGATGGCGCGTTACTTTTTGCCGGGCGCCTAACTACTCCATCCAACGGCTTCGCCAATGATTGCGCGCCGTCGTTGAAAAGAGTCGAGTGATCAATCGCGCGTCCTTCTCTTTCGTCTTCGGCTTTTGCGAATCGCAGATTCGAAAGGTCGCAGAAGAAGCAAGGACGACGTCGAAAATCGTCCTGGTTACACCCCGCTGATCGACAAGGTCCTTCGCGAGACAACTCTAAGCACGCGAGAGCAGGATTCGCGCCGGTGATCCTGGACGCGCACAAACCACACGTCATTTCCTATTTCTGTCCGACAATGACGACTCGTGACGACCAAGTGAACGGATGGCATACTACGCCCAACACGTAATCAGTATTTTCGAACTAAAAGCCAAGCTGTTCTTTGTATCCTAGAACCGCGGCAGTACAATCGAGCCATTGGCAAATCGCCTGGTTAGAAATCGATCTTGGAAGAGGAAACGCTGTACTGGAAATTCGAACGTTGACAGTAACAAATCTTTACTTTAGAATGATACTCAAAATCATTCAATATTAAAAGAACTGTGAACCAACTATCGCGAGATCGTAAATTATCAAAGCGATTATAATTCTCAAAAATACTTAAATACTTCTGCATACTATTACGAATGTGTCACCAATTCTTTTTCGCAAGACAAACTATTTCATTGATTAGCAATTACAACCTACTATAAATTTCTTCATAGAAACCTTTTGCATGTAATTTAATTACCGTACAATTGAATAGTTATACAACGATTGAATACCAGCAGAATTCAAAGCGTTCCTCAACCAATTCTACCATTAAAAAAAACTCATCGCAAATTTTGCTTGATCCTCCAAACTACTAAAATCACTTTCGACTCCCAGCAAACTTTCTTTCCAATTCTTTCCGAGAGAACCAACTATTTTCTCGAGCGGCGATTGCAGGATTCGTCCATTGAAGCCTTTGAATGGACGAAGGGCTGCAATTACGAGGAGCGGCGCGCGCGCGTGCATTCCGGAATTCACGGGAGAGCGTTTCTCAACGCGGGCATGGAATGGCACGCGATGCCAAGCCAAGCAGCAGCCGCGGGGTAAACAACGTAAGACCGGCAATGTAATCGAGCCGAGCCATGTAAACGCGCGACACGAATACCAAGATTTCGCCATGACACTGTACCTAACACACACACTCACATACACACACAGAGATAGAGCGGTGCGCACCGAGAGAAATCGATTTATTGCGACACGACCGGCATCTCCGATCCAGATCGATACCGCCGCCGCCCCTGCGATCCGACACGCTTACAAATCCTCGACACGAATGTTTATGTCGCCGGAATTTCGTCTTCCTTGCCGCCAGCAATTTGTATTTCTATATAATAAACTCGACAAATTTCTTTTCACCGGATGGATAATTTCAATTTTACAAAGTTTCGTTATTAACCCTTTTAGTGGCGATGAAAAATATCGCACCTATGCGAAGAATACAATAAATATAAAACATTATGAAAACGTAAAATTAATTTCTCTTTTACAAGCAATATGTAAATCCACAGAGAATATTTTCAATTGAGTTTCAACGAAATTAAACCATTTATAACGTTTTCTAAATTTACTTTGAGATGGAAAACACTTTCCGCAAGTATTGTCAACAACGATATATCGGCACTAAAAGGGTTAAATCAAAATGTGGAAGTTACTTCTATTTTTCATGAATCGCCTCGAGTTTAATAATAAAGAAAGACAAATTTCTCGCCAAATCAGATCGAGATTCCTTCTTGCCGGAGGTGAACTGTACAACTGTTCGCCTCTGGAAAGAAACTGCCGGCACTAAAATTCTACAAAATAAGTCGGACAGATGTGCTACGCTTTACGAGTTTGGAAAACCCCGCCATTTTCATTTTTCCTCGGGCAAAGCACCTGAACGGCCTTGACCTGGCCTTTCGTACACCTGGCACATATGGTGTACAACTCGGGTCAAATAATTTCCTACTAAGACTTCGGGTCACTGGTAATAAAACCTTTTGTTTCCCTTCCCAAATACCGGATTTCGAAGGAAGACAATCGTTCGCCGAATCGATGCCAGATGTGCATTCTTTCCAGATGCCAACACTGTACTTACACACGACTTAACTTACAACTCTACTTTGCAAAATAGCTCCCGCCTTTTTGTAACATTATAACGACAGGCTATTTACTTTGCGAAACGAAAAGCCCCTTTTTACAACAATAATGAGCGCGTACATTTCGGTGTCGTTCCACGGCAACAAGTGGTTTCTTTTGATTGCAGGTTTTAATGAAGCCTGAATTCGCGCGCGTTCGCCAGAATTACGGTGAAGTTCGCGGAGGGTTGAAAGGCGAGTCCCCTCGTTCCCGATGTTACGCGAGCGCTAATAGTTTCCAGGTAATTGCTCCCTCATTACGAGAGAGAAAGAGAGAGAAAGAAAGAGAAAGAGATAATAAGGAGCGTGATGGCGTGGGCGTTGATGCCGGGGATAATGTAAACTTTGAATTAAATTAATTCGAGGCTATTTTCCGCGCGTACTCGCGTTACGAGAAGCGATAATGCACGCGATACCGTTACACCGGCAATTTTTCCGGCGTCGTGAGCATGCAGGACTCAACACTCCTCACTACGAATCGTGAACGCACGCTTCCTCCGATAATTAGGTAATATTTCACACCGTTCGCTCTCCCGCGCGCTCCTCGGAAGGACAATCCCTCGTCAAAGCACAGCTAAACAACCAGCAGCAGCAGCGGCTGTCAGCGGATAAACGATTCTTTCGCAATACAGCATCCGACGAGAAGGAAATTACTTTTTCTACAATCTGATTGTGCATGCAAGCGAGCGCGGATTATGATTCACAGCGGGCTGACCCGTAATCGTGAGATTTCCATCGTAATAGTGTTCCTACGATTTTTCCCACAGCTTTTCCAGAGAAACTTTGCTACGCGGTACACATTTCTTCGATGCCAGTTAGGATCGTCCAATATGTTTCTATCGTTTCTCGCGTATTTTTTATACAATCTCTATTGAGCTTCTAGAAAACTTGAACCTCGAAACACTGTGAATCAATCCACGACTCGCAAGCACGAGATACTACTTTTGAAATATTTTTGATTTAATATCGCCGATGCTTTGACAACGAATTAAAAACTGCTTTATTATATTTCCCGAAAACTTGAGCTATTTAGCTGACAAATTGACACTCAAATACAAGAATCCCCGACAGATTCAACCACGAGGAACCTCAAAAACACTGTCAAATCCACACCGATGTTTCGGCATCGAAATCAACAAAATTCTCTATCAAACTTTTCTAAAACTTTAACTCCAACTAATTTCAATGAAATACTCCAAAGCGATGAGAAGAGCATGGTACACTCGGATAAAGAGAATCCCATAGAAATCCTACCACAAACAAATCCAAAAACCACTGTCGAGTTCACAAATCGCGAGAAGAACACACGATATTTTTTCGAAACTCTCGCGTTCTTTTTCTCTCCCGAAACACGGCTTTCTATCACTGAATACTTGACGAACAAGAGTGCGCGACTAATTGTGTGTGGCACATTTGAGAGGAGGAAGTACAAGCGGCGGCGGCGACGGACGAGTACTCCGCGCGGCGGCGGCAGTCGATGAACTGAGGAGGCGCGCGGCGCCCGATAGACAGAGCGCCGCGTCTCTTTACCTGGCGGCCGGCGTCGGCTGCCAGAGCGGTCTGTTGTACCTTCGAGAGGCCTGATATCTGGGTCGGCTCTCCTCCGGCCGCACACTCTCCTCCCCCGTACATATACATACATGCGGCCGCCATATGTACACCGTGCATCCTAGCATGCATCAGCTGCGAAGGACCTGTTTCGCTGGATGCCTCGAAAATCACCACAACTCTGCCTCGGATAATTATGAATTATCGCCCTGATATTCATTGGCCGCGAATCTGCCGACTATGAGCCGCGTGATATTATATTTTATGTACGGGGTGAGTCACTTGCCTTTGAATCACCACCGAAAATTGGATATTTTCAATGGCCAAAAATATGGGGAAAATGAAATTTTGAGCGGGGGCTCTGAAATTTATATCACATCTTCCTTGATGCAAGGGCAGACTGCCCGCCAAATTTCAACCCCGGAAAAGGCCGGGAAGTCATGAAAACATGCAAAAAACAATGGGAATTTGGCGAAACTCATTATTTAGGATCGGTTTTCTTTGTGTTTTAGGCAGAATTCCGGCATTTCCCCCACAACATTTATGTTTTTTATCCGTTTTGAGACACGAGCAATCGAAAAATCAAGCGTTCGTCCCGGTCCCAGAACCTTCGAAAAATCGAAAATTTTTGAAGGGGTATGCCTTAAAAAATTTGCGAAAAAATGAATTTTGAGCTAGGGCTCTGGAACTTTTTCTACTTCTTCCTCGATGCAAAAAAACATTCCCCACCAAGTTTCAGCCCCGGGAAAGGTCGGGAAGTGATGAAAACATATGAAAAACCGTTGAAATCAAATATTCCAGATCAGTTTTCCACCTGTTTTAGGTAGAATTCCGGCATTTCCCCCACAACATTTATGTTTTTTATCCGTTTTGAGACACGAGCAATCGAAAAATCAAGCGTTCGCCCCGGTCCCAGAACCTTCGAAAAATCGAACATTTTTGAAGGGGTATGCCTTAAAAAATTTGCGAAAAAATGAATTTTCAGCTAGGGCTCTGGAATTTTTTCTACTTTCTCCTCGATGCAAAAAAACACTTTCTACAAAATTTCAGCCCCGGGAAAGGTCGGGAAGTATAAAAAACATAGCAAAAACCATTGAAATGAAATATTCCAGATCGGTTTTCCACCCGTTTTAGATAGAATTCCGGCATTTCCCCCACAACATTTATATTTTTTATCCGTTTTGAAACACGTGCAATTGAAAAATCAAGCGTTCGTCCCCGTCCCAGAACCTTCGAAAAATCGAAATTTTTTGAAAGGCATACATAGGAGTAAACATAGGAGTCTGTTAAAACTACGAAATAAACTAGAGCGTATACTCTTCGTTTCGCTTCAACAATAATTTATTCGACGCCTCGAGAGCCTTCTCTTTTCAAAATCAATGAAAAAGCAAGATACGAGATCGTTCACCAACAACGCTAATCCCGCAATTGCTAACACAGACTTCCGGAAGTCGGCGGTTTATAGGCACGAGACTAACAGTAGAATCTAAATGGTAAAAGGAAGAAAATATTCCAGATGATCCTAATCCGTAGCGCTTCCACCGCTTGGAAAGTTATTCCCGTTTGCGATGTTATACATGTACATGAAATCCGGAATAGGAATATCGTGCCAAGTACATCGACGAGATGCTAATCGTCGCTGTACCATAGAAAACACGGGCAATCCAGGAAGAAGAATCCTGTCCCATAATCCCTAATATCTCCGCTCCTTCTCCAAAAGCACAGACTCGACGTCATAATTTCCTCGCGAGAAAATCCCTCCCTTTTAATCCTTTGGCTACTATTGGCGGCTTTAAAATCCACACGCTCGAAAAATCCACTAACATTGCATTTATCACAGCAAAAATCTCACCGATTGTAATTTGCGCTCTCCCCAAGATTTTGCCATAATCAAAGGGTCAAATGCAAGCCTGCATGTATTTCTCGACACTAATTCTCGCGAAAGCCTTCGATTCACAGTTGCAGGCTATTTTACGAATTCAAGCGGTGTCCGTCGAAGGCCGGCGGCGTTCAATAGGCAATGAAGCCAGAAGCACAAAAGGTATCTTGGCATAGGTCAGTCACACGCGCCGTAAAAGAATCAGGTTTAAAGCGTCCGCATTGTATCCTCCCAAATCGGCCGATCGCGTCTAATTTCACTACGGGAAATGATTCACGCCTCTGACAGAATGAACCCTTTGACTGCTCTGCCATTGTCTATTGGCGATTGACTATAACCCTGATATTTCATAATAATAAAAACTATAAATAAATTCCGAATGTAAAACTTGTGCCACGCGAAGAGAGCCAAATATCAGACTAATTGCTTTCTAAATTATTTAAAGCTTAATAATTTCGTTTGCAATTAAATGTCTCGCAATGAAACGGCAGCACAGATACTAGCAAAGGTTGATGAATCATTCGTAAGAAGATGGCACCATTTCCCTGGCGAAGATACAGTTTTACGTGGATGGTAGTCGCGCACCGCGCAAGTAGAATGAGTCAGACGTCGCGCGGCGACTGCTACTCGAATGGCTCGGCGACGGTATTAGCAAAATTCGAGGTTCCTCGCTACTTTATCCTTGATCTCGGCTGCAAAGATCATCGGGCAAGGAATCAATTCTATCAATAGATTCTTCTCGCTTTGTTATACAACGTATTGCCAGGTGTATCTCAAGGAATAAGGTTTCCTTATTGACTAACGTGTCAGAGAAAGAAAAAGGCTAGAGTTCTAACTATACTTTGCAATATGAAACCTAGGCACACACGACCTCTCTTTCGCGATACACTATCAGCTTTATTATTGCGCGGACACGCAATATTCAAAGGGAGCAGGCGTCTCGCTTTACTATTAGTCTCGCAGTATCAAATACAACCGTTTAACATACCATCTATTTACTTCTATTAATTATAATTTTATTTTAATTTAAAGAATGAATGCTAATCCCGTATACTACCATTATTCGTGTCTCAAAAAAAGATTAGTCAGATTATAAGTCTGCTAAAGAATTTCTATATTATCCTCGAGACAATTATGAGGAAACTGAGCGAGTTCTTCGAGATGCTTTTACTAGAAGACAATAATGCCTTCTGCGATTCAAGACCGATTCAATAGCTATTAAATGTTTAACTTCAACACAATTGACAATGCAGCGACGTGTTGCCTGCTAATAAATGCGTTTCCACTGTGTTCCACCGGAATATTCATAAACAAGGATATGTCACAACATAACCCAGATAGAAACCAACGACAAAAGAATATTTCTCTATCTAAAACGGACACTTTTTCAAAACACGGGACGAAATTAATTACAAACCATAAGGCTTGTCTAAAATAAATCTACGACGATTTTTCAAAAAAATCATAACAAGAACACGAAAATTCCTAGCATAATTACATTCTACAGCATCCCTCACGGTGTGACCGATCATCGGGATAAGGCGAATAAACAGGCTGCCTTTGGAAAAGCAGGTAACAAGAATAGAACAATTCCTAGGAGTGCATCGACACTCAATCCCGCGGCCTCGCATCCCTGACACCATGACCGATCATCGGGGATAAGCACGGCATTGCCGAGTGTCTCACTTAGTTGGCGAGGAATGCGAATTCCGCGCGCGCCACTCGCCGAGGCCGTAATTACGAGGGAATGGCGGAGGTGGTACGAGAAAAAGAGTGGCATAAATTGCTGGCGAGTAGGGTCAACAATAAAAGCAAGTGCGCCATGTCCGCCGATCGGCATCGACGCCGCGGAGACGTAGAAATCGCGGCGAAGCCACCGCGCCGCCATAAGTTTCTATCGGCGACAGCTGCTTAATGGCTCTTACTGCGAGTATAATAAGTGAGTGGCTCGCGCGAAGAAGGAGAACACGGGGCCTCCAAGGAGAAAGAAGAGAGGAAACCGGCCAGGAAGGAAAAGCACACGAGCCAAGAGAGAACGAGAAGGAAAGGCTTGGCAAGGCCTCTCGAAAGAGAGCTCTCCTCAGCTCGGGGAAACAATGCGAATCTGGAACTCGCCGGTGAAATAGAAATCGGCACCGGAAGGGGAAGGCCGAACTCGCGAGCACCGCTCCATTATACGCGCGCGGGGGAGATCCTTGTCATTTTTCCTTTCCTTTGCTGATTAGCATCCGCACCGGCAAATAATTCGAGGCTTCGCTCAAATGGGAAAGTTTCTCTGATTATCGGGCAACGCTTTTACGTCCGACTCGAAAAGAAAACTCCCTTGTACGTCGAAGAGATTCCTGCGCTATAATGTCGATGAAACTACGCTATTGATCGAGGCAAAGTAGTGCGCGGTTATCGAATTATCGGGTGCACTCGACTTACCACCGACCGGGCAATTTAAAATTTCATAAAGAAGGCGAGCACGCCAGTCCCACAAAAACGGGCCCCGATAGCACTCGTGCGTGTATAACAGGAGAGATGCACCTGCTGTTAACGGAAGCAAGCGATTACAGTGTGGGCCAAGTGAGGAGACGCCAAGCGCATTGACCCCGAACGGTATTCCACCTTCGAAACCCCGAAAAGTCAAACTTTAATTCAAACATATATTTTCAAATACTGTTTAAACCTAAGAATGTCGTCCAGTTTAAGAAAAAATCATGAGAAAACATAAAACAAATTAACCCCCAACGATATTCCCTTTTAAACCTCCAAAAATCAAACTTTGATTAAGAAATATATTATCAAATACTGTTTAAACTTAAAAATGTTATCCAGTTGAAAAAAATTATAAGAAAACATAAAATAAATTAACCCCAACGAAATTCCCTTTAAAGCCTCGAGAAATCAAACTTTCATGAAAGAATACATTTTCAAATACTACTCGGAACTTAAATATCCTGTGATGTCGCAAGAAATCACAGAGATTCAATGGGAAACAAAAAATGCAGGGAACATGATTGAGTAACACAGAGAACTTTCAAATGAATTCTGCCACGTGAAAGCCAATGATTCCAAGTCGCCGCATCATGCACACCATGTCAAAAGCAATTTGTGATTTCTCCCATCCGAGAGAACAGGAGACACACACAGACACCGACAGACGGACACACTCGCGAGGATGAGAAGCTAATCTAAAGATTGATTCCACGATGAATCATAAAAAGGGAGAGTATCAGCAGCGACTAACTTTATTTCTGATTGTCCTAGATTCGCGTTCGACATCAATAGACACGAATCCTCCTGGCGCGCGTCTTTAATCGCTGCCAGCGCACATCATTCAACTGACTCTTCCAACACAAAGCGCAAGAAATTGATTCGACGGAGAGGAACTGTTATCAGAAAATGTTAATCACCGGTGTTATTAATTGCGTGAAAGTACCGGCCGCTGATTTCTCCCGAGCGATACGCCAACACTAATGCTCGCAGGATCTGAAATTCACCGTTTCGTAGCAACCGCCGTCCCTTTCCGGCGGAAGGGATGAGGTTCCTGCCAGCTAGTACGGAACAGTTAAACCAGGTTCCCACGTTTCTAAAGGAGGCGACCCTCCTGCGGTCCCAGAACACACACTCCTTCGCCGCTGCCTTCCAATATCTGTTGCCTTGATTATAAACCTTGCACCAAACTTTCAGAGTACCGAAAATGATTTGGAACATCAAAGAATTCGATACTTTAACAACTAAACCTTTCCCAGTAATGTCAAAGTTTCGACAAAGCTTGTAATCGAGTCCTTAATTAGTACTGACTAATATTGACAGTACATATCTGAACTCGGCCTGTGTCAGAGTACTCTACGATCGAAGCTTGTTTGATTGACCCAATTATAATAAAACTAATTCTGGCAATGCGTCTCTGAGAAGAGAGGCTTCGCGTAAACTGTGTCAGTACAAACAAATGTTTCTAATATCAAACAACTTCGTACTTTGACAGGATACACCTTTTCTACAATTGTCAAAGTTTCCACGAAACTTATAATCGAGTTCTCAATTAATATTGACAACCCTAACAGCACAAATTCCAACACACTCCTTTGTCATCCTCCACGCGACAAGAATCCCCGCGAAAATTACTGAATAAACTCGATCATCGCATCTTGCACGCCCGTTTTCCGGATGTAGCCCAGTTTTCCGAGGCGCAATCGGGCCGATCGTGTCCTATCACAAGTGTTCCACTGAAAGCGCGGCAAAAAATGGCCGCCGCGATACCAGGATGGAAGGCATCGCGGTAATATGTAAGTCGAGGAAATAAAGATGCGTTATCGTGTCATAGAAAGCTGCCGCGCACCACCAATTAAGCCATCCTCGAATCGATAAACTTTGATTTGAAAGCGACCACGTCCATTTCGATCCTATTTTATTAGTCGCGGTGCGCATGACCGTCATTAACCAAGATCGAGAGAAAGAAAGAGAGAGAAAGAGAGGCATAAAAATTTCACACGCGCCAATAACTTAGGAGAAGAGCTTCCATGAACGCGTATAAATTGCTGTCGGACGCTTGTCCACTTTCCTCAATGATTACTGAATAATAAGTACGCACAGGCTTCTTAGAGCGACGACGCTTCTCTCTGCATCATTCTCCTCATTCATACGCCGCCTCTCTCGCCGCGCCGAGCTAACACCTGTGCTCATTTTAAACAGGTTTACCGAACGGTAATTGGGCCAATCTTAATGAATTCCAGCATGGAAGGTCGTCCGAGACAAATTGATCTCGTAGAGAAGAGGGACGACGGCAAACTTAAGAACTCCGCGAGCAGATTCGAATGCAAATTGGGACGGGAAAGATCTCTCGATCGGACATCGATCAAATAACAAAGAAACAAGTAGTCGCTCTTTAACAGAGCGACCCTAATGACATTGAAAGCGGAAGAAACCTGTGCGAGTTGCTTTCTTCTACTTTTCACGAATTCCCTCGAGTTTACTAATAAAGGCAGCTGGTGGTAATTCAATTTGCAATTCCACCTTGCAAAATAGCCTCGCTTGTTCGTAACATTACAATAACGAGACGACGACACGTTGGCAAATTTACCAATGCAAATTAAACTACGAAAGATCGCTCGATTGAACATCGATCGAATAACAAAGGAACAAGTAAACGCTCTTTAAAAGAGAGCGAGCCTAATGACATTGAACGCGAAGACATAGGATACAACCTTAATGAAAGGTGTATCGAAACCAGCAAGGGCAGGCGATATCAAAGGGTGAAACAACGGCTTCCTCTAATAACCAAGTAGGCGACGCTCTCAAGGGCTTCCATTTTAAGGGAAACTCGATCCAATTTCCGGCGGGCTCTCAACAGCGAGGCAGCAGTCAGCCCACTTTCGCGGAGCGAGACAACGTGCTCTCTTCCTGCACACGATTCTCCGCCGGCGAGTGGCATTTTTCCCGGCGATCCTTTTTCCGTCAGGCTCAATGGAAAGGCGACACAGCTACGATCTCGTAGACACACTCTCCGTATTTCCCTCGAGAGTCGCAAAAGGCTGGCTGTTCGACCGGAAAGACCGGTGTCGATCTCGGCGCAAAACGGTTCGCGCTCTCTTGGAAAACTCTCGCCCATCTCGCATTTGGACGACAAATATCTATCGGCGGCTTGTCCGCTTCTCTCGGTGCGCGCGCTTTTCTTTCGCAATTCCTGGTGTTACGCGACTCTCTCGCGCGCTCGAATTCAAGCAGTCACCTTGCGAGAAATGCCGCCTCCCAAGGATCTCGCCGTATTCAGCTGGAATTCGTGCTCGAGCGGCGAGCAAGCGCGCACCCGTTTCTTCTCCTCGCTATCGAATTCCATAGGAAGCCTTGTGGTATTCGCTTCCACACTCGATGATCCTACCGAGTTTCTTTCCACTTTAGCCACCTTTTTTCACCCCCCGCACTTTCCCACTCCTGCCGTTGCAAGAACGGCTAATTTCGAGATCGACGAAATAGAAAACACGCGCTTTACTAGTCCCTCTTGTTATATCCTGTACAGGCAGTTGCCGTTCCATCAGACGTATCCCATTTATGACCCAACGCGTTAGTATCAATTAACACTAAGTTTAAGGACATCTTTGTACATCTATCTTTACAAACACCCCTTAAATTGACGGACATGCCACAGATTTTCTTTAAAGAAAATACCATCGATATAATTTCAAAACGATTACAATATCAACAGATGGAAATAAATATGGTATTCGTCCGATTACAGCAATAATTACTAGCATGAATTAGAAAGGAATCAATAAGAATTGTTCTTGTAACTTTGTCCCATAAACATAGTGTTAAAATACTATCTTAGATATTCATTCACACGACACATCATCGTGTTCCACCCGATATTATAAAATGCAACGAACTGAGAATTCCCGCACGATTCCAATGACTAAATAATTCTCAATGATCTTATACACGAAAGGGGACTCCCATCACCGAGAATTCCAAGAGAAAGGCATCGGCAAGAGGCTGCATTTCTACGCGTGGCAGAGTTTTTAATTACACTTATCGGCGAAGGTGAAGCGAGTGGATGATGAATTAAGAGACAGAAGGATGATTCAGGGTGGATGACAGTCTGGTTCGACAAGAATATGACAGAGAGAGGACCAAAGCGGGCGAGAATTTGGGCCGGCTGCGAGAGAAAAAGAGAAAGAGAGTGTCAGAGGGAGATAAGGGATCTCAGCGGCGGAGTGTCATTAGCAATTCAAAGGGCTTCCGGCCTCCGCGTTACTGCCGAAGACAACAATGAGGAAGGCAGTGCGCGCGCGCGCTCGCTCGCCTCGCCGTTAAATACATACGGGTTGCTTGAACTCGGAATCGCTCCTAAGAAAGCCAACAACTCAACCGTGCGTGCTGCTCTCCCCGACGACTTACAAGCGAAAATCACTAGACTAAACAGCCCCCCATTCTTTCTATCACCCATCAATGCCGCCACCGTCGGCTTCCGCTTTTATTCTGTTTAACAATACTTCTTTTCCAATGTTTAGTCGTTAAAGATGCTTGGACATTAAACTCGACGATTCTATATTACATTTCCAAAAGACTCGAACTTCTAACTTTAAATTCGTACTTTTACTACTCGCGAGCTTCTACGACTTATAAGCGAAAATCTATAGTTCAATAATAATTCTATTTAAAAATACTTCTTATCCAATGCTTCCAATTAATTGTTAACGTTACTTGGACATTAAACGCGACGATTCCGCATTACATTTCCAAAAGACGAACTTTTAACTTTAAATTCGAAGTAATATTTCAAGCAAATAACAAGAACAACATAGCTTTTTCCAAACACTTCGAATTTATCATCGATGCTTTGACATCCGACACAGATATCTCTGGCTAATAAATGAACCAGCCAGCGAAATTGATAAGGCGAGCAGTCATCTTAATTTCATTCGGAGATAGAAACTGGTCGCGTCAAATCCAAAGGGGACAAACGGACGAAACTAGATCGGGAAGATGCGAAATGAAGCATCGCAACAGAAATGGCGCGAAGCTATTGGTATGCGCGCGTGTGCCGGGGAACATCGCGCATTCTATGAAGCAAGCCGGCATCATTCTCATCCAGCGCGACTTTCTTCCACCGGCGGGAGAAGCAATCATCCGCGTTTGACCCTAAACGCCTCGATCGCGCACCTTTTCCCCATGCCGAGCGCGTCAGTATAATTACGGCCGTGGATTTTTCTCCCGCGGTGAAACCCGCCGCTTTTTCGTACGGCCAGCAACTCCCGCCGCCGCCGTCTCCCTCGAGATAAACATGTCGAGAGTTTCTATGCCAGATCGAACCAAGAAACGCTCGACTGAAACACCGAAGCCGACTCGTAGACGTAACTCATCCTTTTCGAGAGTTCAAATGGAAATAGAAATTCTAATGTCACGTTTCTCTCTCCATTTCTGGAAATAAATGGCCCTCCCATTCCAACTCCATGGAAATTCCAAGCATCGCTTTACATAATACAAACATTATATAAAAGAAATGTAAATTAGATTTTGATTTAGCTCTTCGGTCTGCTGGGACGTGATTATTAATAACGAGATACTTTGATTGAAAGCCTTTGAACTTCCGGAATCATTAACGACTGAGAGACTCGCGCGCGAAATGACGACATCGTCGAGGAAAGGCGACGCGCACCGGCTGTCGGCCGAGAGGACATTCAAAGAGTCAACTCCTTCGAACCTTCTCAATGAGATTCCCCCAACGCGCCCCGAGATTCGCGTGCAATCACGCCCGCCGCTAATTAGAATCTCATTTTTATTGTTCGACCCAGGCATCAGCTTCTTCGCGGATCTAATGAATTTAATTACGTTCCCTAATCTGTCTGCTCTTCCTCCCAATGACGGTTTGCCTTTCATGCCAGGATGTGCGCATGATGATTAAACCACACGCAACTCCACTTTCTTCAAGACTCTAAACATATTACAGTAATAAATTAAATAGAATACAAAAAGTCAAACAAATTTCAAAATCCCGAATTAATTAATAAACTTTACTATAACTACGAATGCTTCATGTTGACGTTTCAATGCTCGCAGGAATTATTCCAAAGGAAGCATCGGCTCGGGTGAATCACCTTATTCGTTCTGTAATCGGCGCGCGTATGGTCTTGAGAAAGTGACGCGTTGTTTTGTAAGTCGCCTGCAAGTTACATCTATTAAATGACCATTGTAACATCACCCGTGTCATTCCTCTCTTCCATACACGAAAGCGTGACTCTTCTACTAATTAATTCCACTCCTCTCAATCTCGAAGCAACCGCGATTGATTCTATACTTGACTGTGCACGTCTCTTCCAACAACACCTTCATTTAATAAATCACAAATTATTAAAACTATTCAATCGACATAAATTACCTTCCCTTCAAAAAATTCCAAAACTACTCTCAAAACAGTCCACGCAAACAAGAACCACAGCGATATTTCATATCCAATAGTTTTCCCGAATAATAAACAGGGTAGAAAGTGGCATTAAAATCGCTGCCATAACTTGCTGGTTTCCAGCGAGCGGACACAAACATCGTGTGCTTTGCGTTAACGGGGACTATTTCAAGCGTATAACTCAAAGGGGCCTGCGACACTCTTCGAGACCAAGTAACACAGGTGCGCTCGAGGGCTTTATCTCCGCGTACTAATCCGAAGCCGGTGCGCGCCATAAGGAAATACAAGCGGAGATTGCGAGGCGCGAGTGTTGGCTGCTGGTTGCATTTACCCAGACATATCCATGTATAAGTCTCCACATAGATAAGGTGATTCTAGTTCGGTCGGACACGCGATCGAAAGTTGTTGCTCCGGTAGCAGAGCCAGCGAGGAAAAGGCGCGTCCCCGTAACGATGCCAGGATTATCTGGCGATGCGAATTCCACCCAACGAGGGATTCAACGTGCCGCGATAAATCCAATTCCCGGAGATTTCCAAGCCGATCGTTCCTCGCCCTTTCCTCATCTACGGTGAAAATTGCTCGCGATCGCCGCCGTCGTTCCAAGCGTTTCTCTCTCCGAGAACTCTGCGAGAGAGCGCGATCGGCTAGCACCAATTAACGACGATCCTTCTGGAAATCATAACGGCATGATACACGCAGCAGGTACGCACGCACACACAGAGACTGCTGGTCTCTGTGGTAGGAAGAACGGGGTAACCTCGGGCAACGCCTAGTGTAAATTGCGTTTCCAGTCAGTGGTCATATGTGCTGGCCAATGCCTCCTCCTCCTCCTCCTCCTCACATTGCCTCCTTTTCTTCCTTCCTTCAAAGCCTGAGACGCCTCATTCCACAGAGCTTCGCGTCTTCCCGGTGATTATTGTTAACAGAAAACTGACGATATCAATATTGCCATGTGTTGAAGAATTCGATGCAAGATTGATTCCAGTGGTAAACCGCTGCTAATTGAAACTCGTAAGATTGAAAGTTCAAGATACCTCGAGGAAAAACTCCTCAACACTCCAGGAATTTCATATACTTTCCGTATGATTTTCCCGCGAGCGATTACTTCCCTTAAGGAATTTCGTTTCGCCAGACTATATCTCCCCCTCTCTCTCTTCCATTTCCAGTTATTCGAGAAAGTCGCGGAGCAATTATCTTTCATCCGTAGCATTTCTTCGGCCACTTGGCACTGCTGCTTTTTGCAGCACAACGTGTGATTCTTCAGCTTCTGGAGAAACTTCGCGACGGATCGATTATGGAAATATTGCTCGGTGGTTGGTTCTCGCGGCGGTGTGGAAGAGGTGAGAGGTCGAGGTCGCGAGGTCGAAAGGCGCTCTCGAAATAACGGTTGATGGGTGCGTGAAAACGAGGCGGCCTGTCAAACCAGGCATTGATAGATCTCACGGCGGCGCCAAGCTGTACTTTTATGATAATTCGTGCATTCCATTCATTCCACCTGTACGCGAAGATAGTACAAGTCATTGTTGCGTAAAGTCCTGGGTTCCGCAATTGGCTGACCTTATCTCGGCGCATTCTTCGAGCTAGCCATGTTTATCGAGAAACACTTGACGATTGTTTCATAAGGGGAATTATCCGAGCGTTTCCAATACTTGGATCGTAACGGATGCGTGCGCGTAGACAAGGATGCTCGGAGCAATCCTTCTTCCTCCTCTCTCAAAGATCTCTCCGATGATTTGACAAGAAGCTCGCAGCAGCAGCAACTCTCAAAGCATCTCACATTCCACGCGCTAGCTATGCTTATCTAAAAACACTCTGACTATCGTTTCATAAGGGAAATTATTCGAGCGTTTCCAATATTTCATAGATCGTTACGGATTTGTAGACAAGGATGCCCGGGGCAATCATTCGCTCCAAGATCGCTGCAACGATTTCACGAAAATCTGCTCGCGCCACTAACTCCCAAAGATCGCTGCTTCGCTTTCCGTTAGTCTGGCATTATCAATGCTGGCACGTCACGTTCCTAAGTCGCACTTGGAAGCTCCGCTTCTTATCCTTCGCGTGCTCGCCTATCATTATCAGGAGCTTCCAACTCTCGATTATGGTCGTTTCCACATCCCCCCTTTACTATTACTTCACGCATCGACATTTATTGCTTCACTGCAGAACTTCTACCATCACAATTCTACTGGAAAACACTGTTATCTTGTTCGATGACTTTCTTTCCCTTAAACTCGCAAAGTTCAACTAAGGAAATTCCACCATTCTCTGGTCATAATTTATAGAACGAATCAATTACTCACTTGTCTGATGTATGTGTTGATCATATTAGCCAATTGCGGCGCCCGGTTCGTATGAAGCGGCAGTCGGACTCCAGAGGCGATTTGCAGGACGCAGACTCCTGCTCTCGGTGAACTCACCGACACAATCTCCTCCAACGGCAGAGTCTCCAGGATAATCAGATCACCGCTGGCAGTACGTTTGATTAAGCGCAGTCCGTGATGAGCCACTGCCACGTGCTGAGTTTCCGGATGCTGTGGTCCAATCTGAAGGCAAGCACATTAACAATTCTTCAAAGTTGTGCTCTCGCCAAAATCAATTGGAACTAAAAGGGAAACTGAATCAACGATTACCGAAACCGGGAAGATCCTGGCGAAGTAAAGCGGCCACTGTTTCGCCATGTCGACGACATTCTTCTTGATGGTGATCTTGTGCTGCGTGCTTTGGAGATTGTCCAGGGTAACGCCGTAGTTGTCGAGCATCTTGAGCATGTTCTGCCGATCCTCCTTGGAGATTCGTATGCTCGAGGTGGCGAGCACGTCGTAGGCAACCTGGCAGAATACCAAGTGGAGCGCGAGCGGACTATTTAACGTCTCGTTCGGCGAGAACACTTCCTTCTTCACTCGGAGCGTCCAAGTCACTCGATTATAAGTGAAGTGCGCGTTCGAAGTTTGTGGATAGAGCTTCGTGTTGACGACTTCCTGGACCTTCTCGATCTCGGGCTTATCAGCGGGTGGAAGGACCGGTCGCAGGAACTCCGGCCACTCTTCGATTTCGATCCTCTCCATTTTATCCGTTCGATGAGTCGAAGCGACGCTTGATCTTCTATCGGCATCTCTGTCAAGTTTCTTGAAGCTCTGCCTAGCAGCGACGAAGGACTCCCTTGTGTTCGGCACGACTCCGAAATCCCTGGGCGACGGCATACCAAAGCTGTCTCTCGACTTGGGCGACACATCGCGAGCCATGCCAAAAGGATCGCGTTTCACATTCGGATTCTCAAACATATCCCTGGCGAATTTCGGATCGAAGATGTCAGAGTTCATATCTCTGCGGGAATCAAAGTCGGAGCTTCTGTCTCTGGTGGAGCTTGCGATATCCGTGCTGTCCTTGCCATAAAAGTCCTTGGCCTTTTGCTCCTGGGAGCGACTCTTCTCGAACTCGCTGCGGTACTCGTGGCTCTCGCGCAGATGTTGCTGCGAGGCGAATATGTCTCTGCTCTGGCTGAACATGTCGCGCTGATTCTTCGGGAAATGATCGTAGGTGTCCGAGTCCGGCGAGGTTCGGAACGAGCTTTTCGGCTCGACTGGTGCCGGCGGTGACCTGGGTTGTGGTATACCCGATTGACTGCATAAACACAGACGCATTAACTGGACTTACCGGACTCGCAATTTTTCTCACGCGCTTACCGCCGGCTCCGGAATTATAAGTGACGAAATCCCGCTCGCTCTCGCATGCACTGATCTAATGTTTCTCTTAATCTCTACTAGCATTAGCCGACAATAGTTCTCGATAATTTTACATACAAAAAAGAGCCAGAAGATGTAAGAAACAGGATGCTCGCGCTTAATAGGGAAACGAAGGAATGTAATAACTTAAATACCTATTGCTGTACATGCTTCCTCCGCGCGGGCTCGGCGGCTGGGGCGGTGAAACGGGAAGCGGAGGCGGCACAGGTCTTTCCATTCTCTCGATTTGCGTACGCACTACTTGTGCTTGAGTCATCATGTCAGTGGTACCCTTCGAAGTTACGCTTTGCGTGTCGTCGGCGGTGGAGGCATAATCGTCCCATCGACCTCCTTAAAGTCGAACAATAGTAATTACAGGGCTGTTGGCCAACCTTACTTGCCTTGGATGTAGTAAGCTTTGGCCTGATTCATCGTCAAATTGAGCACGGAATGACACGCAATGAGAAACTCCTTTCTTGGTTCATTGAATGAAAGGGAATGACTAATAGTTACCTAATTGTTGCTCGAGTAACAGTTTCCTGTTGTCTTCTAACCGCTTGACTTTTCCGTCGTCGCGTGGGAGAGCTGGCTTTTCCGTGGTTTTCGTTGATCGTACACTGTGATTCGCCGTCACCTTCTCCAATCTCTGTCTCATCTCAGAGCTGAGCTTTAGTTTCCCTATGCTTCCCGGTGAGGGTCTTTGCGCGCCCACTTCCAGTCCCGACCTGAACAGAACATTTACAGATTGGCTAGAATAAAACTCCAATAACAAACGTATTTTAAAAAAAGAAAACTTCTAATTTCAAGGCTCGTACTTTGATTTCTTCTTTTTCTTCTCGCCCTCTTCTTTATAGCCATTCTCGTGCTTGACCACTGTGGTTTGCGTGTGCGTGACGATAGTTCGCTCGTCATTGCCTACGATATTTTCTATTTCAAATTCCTCCCATTCCACGGCGCCTTCGGTAACTGGATCGCCGTCGCTCTGATTGTACTCTTGATAGTGAGGGGTGATCTTTCGTTGCTGATGTTGCTGTCGCATCTTGAATTCAATGAAACTGTCCTGACTCTGATTCTCATTGGAGTCGCTTGGTGGTGGCCACCTGAAGAGCAGACAAATTTTACAATTTATATAAATAATAAATTACACAAGGACTAAATGATTTCGAAATGTGTACGAATTTCCTTCTCGTACATACCTCCATTTTCCAATGCGAACTGTTTTCGCTCTGCCATAAGGATCCAAGAAAGGTCTCGATTCCGAAGGATCATGAGATTCCAATGGCGGTGGCATGGGCGGAGGTGGTGGTACACCTTTGTTATTACTCGAATTCGATAAATTGCTATCTAGACTACTCTTTCTATTCTTTAATTCGCTCAAAACATTAGTAAAGTTCGACTGGACATTGTTCTTCGCCGAATTCGGCCTCTTAAGATCCATTGGACTCGGCGCCTTTTTCTCGGCAGACTTCCTCTCCACGCTGACTTTTCGTACAGCGTATTCGACGCTAGTTTTCCTCACAATCTCGGCATTCTTTTTCGGCGGGCTCTGCGACCGATGGATCTGAGCCTTAACAGTCATCTCCTGACGCTGATTATTCAAACTGGGTTGAAGGGCGCCCTGTTTCTCTGTGGACCAAAGTTCCCCGTCGTCCGGTTCCCTGAACGAGACCTGATGAAAGGTAAAGCTAGTATCACCATCCAATGGACATTGGCGATTAATTCTCCTACGAAGAAGAATCTGGCAAATTGTCAAGGAAGACAATCAATGTTCAACAGGCGGGGAGGGAGGATAGCGTTCTTAGATGGAAAGTGGTGTGCAGCAAACTTGAAATCTGGTATACACGCATGATAGAGAGAGAGAGAAAGAAAGAGCTATTTGTTAGGTGTGAAGTCAGTAGGTACCTTAGAAGAACGTCCGATAGAATCATTGGGCCCCATTTGGGCACCGTTTTGGGAGGCTGGGGGGACAAGATTCATGCTGGAGGGGCCAGCGGATAACACCATGCCCTGGAAACACACACCCATTGCCACGATATATGCGGCTCAGAAATCGGTAGGCTCACTCCCACCGTGCCACTCTCTCTCATCGCCAGAGACAACATCCACGAAAATGCAATGTAACCCCGCCGCCGCTTGTTACCGGAGTTAGTAATTGTTACGTGATAATATCGTGAAGACCGGCTAGAATGCATTGGCCGAGAGTACGAGAGTGCATTTTGCGGGATACCTCGAGACGTGAGAATTCTGTACAGTTTAGTCGACATTCGTTTAGTGAGCCCAGCCTGCCAGACGACAATTCGTTAACACCTCGATCACACCATTCGAGGGATCATTAACAATTGTCACGTTCAACATGCCGGATATCTCGATACACATATTCGTGTTAAGACCAACACTGCCAACACACTAGGCTTACCGGTTGCTGGTTCGAATTCTGCGGACTCTGGACCAAAAGCTGCTGGAGTGCTTGATTCTGAGCCAAGAGCTGCTGCTGGATCTGGATATTCTGGGCCATGGCACTTTGGAGGAAGGCTCGCTGTAGATTCTGCTGGTACGCCATCATGTCGTTGTTCTGGCCTGGAGGTGAATTTGGATACTGAGGGAGACTCAAGCCTTGCATGCTGTAAATGGGGATGGGCATGAAGCCGGGACTCATTGAATTCTGACCCTGCTGAGCTGGACTAAACATCGGCATCATCATCGGCGGTGACATCATCCCAGGATTGATTGGATTGAAATTAAAGGCTGTGTTTTGGTTCGGAATGTCCATGTTACCGCCACCCTTGATCTTCCCAGCTAAATCCTTGGCTGTGAGACCCTTGGATTCGGAACTCTCTATTATGGAACCAAGGAAGTCATCCACAGTCTCCAAGTTCCTCTCCTCCAAACAATCCTTCCAATTCCCTTCGAGTAATATGGCTCCGCTTTGAGATCGATCCTCATTTGTACCCTTAATACTGGCTGCTAAACTTCGCGCATCAGACAGCTCATCGAGATTGCCATCCAAGACTGGCATAAACAGCTCGTCCAAGAACTGGTCTACATCGGAAGCTTGACTAGGCACACGAACTCGTCTCACGTGAGATGCTAATGAGGGAGCTTCACTTGTATCGGACATCGCCGAAGACTTAACTCCGTACTCGCTCTTCTCGATATACGCGCGACTCGACTGACTGCCTGGCAGCGCTCGTTTCCCTGAAATTAGTAAATCGAAACTCTGCATCTTAAGAAACACGAACATCAAAACCAAAATCTTTACGTCTAATTGAAAACTATCTCCTCCACACCTTTGCCACGAGAATTGAAGCAACTATACGAATTTAAACCAAGTTTATTATTCACCTGGATACTGTGATTTAATAAATCTCGTCTGACCCCTGATATAACTGCCTTTGTCATCTTCGGACCTTCCGGTCTGACTGACAGATTGAATGTCAGGGTATTCAAAGTCTATTGTCAAGTCTTCTTCCTCGACAATGTTAGGCTCTGTGGTTCTAGTGATTCTGCTGTATTTCCTTTCCTGAGCGATCTCATTCCTCGACATGTACTCGGCGTTACTAACAGCCGGGGTTTCGCCTATTCTCTCCAGACTGTGATAGCGTTCGTTCAACTTGGAAGAGGACAATCCGAGATTGGCAAGCTTCACAGGCGAGGCAACTACTTCAGCTTGGAGAAGATTGTCCAAGCTCCTACTTCTTTGCTTCTCTTTCTCGAAGTATCTGTCGTTCAACGCTGACTTCCTCGACAAACCTGTCTCCATGGTTGTCTCTAGCATTCCTTCGTGCGATTGTTTCCTCATCTGCTCATGGAAGATTCGCTAATTAGTGACTTTACTGAGAACCGGTTTGAAACAAGCTAAAATACGATGACACTAGTTTTCGTTGGCGCAAAAGTAACTAATTTTTTGGGTCGACTGATCGATTAGGCAGATATTTTTGTCAGTTGTTGTTGTATTACATTTATAGCTGGCTTTGCGACAGGTGGTTGAGGTGGTGGGACAGCTGGCCGTCTAGGTGACTGGATTTCTGGCTCGACAGGCTTGTCCACGACCTTTGGCACTGGCTTCCGCTCGAGCGGCTGGAACGTTTTCAGTACTGGCGGCTCCACTATTTCTTGTTCCAGCTCCCGGATAATTTGTGCATGCTAGAATCAGATGACAGCAAACTGCACTTCGTATCTAAACATCTCCCGTAATTGTTCCGGATAAAATTACGATTATCATACTTCTCTCTTTTTAATAGGAGGGAAACTGTTCTTCCTTTGCTCGAGGAACATATGCTTGGCAGCGGGGAAGGCTGGAGCAAGTTCCATCTCGGAAATCAAGTCGAGAATGTAGTCAAATCCGTTCGTTTCCGTTACTATAGCATCCGGGCCGTCCAACTGGTTCCACAATGTAATTGTCCAGCCACCATTATCCACACCGTGATTCTCAACAGCAAGATTTGCCAGTTCCTCGCAGGTCGTCCACGAATCAACCGCACACGTTGTCGTTTCACCATCGTAAAATCCCACACTCAATGCCATGTTCACTCGATTCCTATTCGCTCGCCACTCGAGTACACAGGGTGGATAATTCCTTGGGACTTGATGAACAATCTGCTGATTGTTGTTCATAATTCGAAACATCGTTCTTTCACCCTGCAGAAGTTTTCGCTGACAGAACGCCTTGTAGCCATCGTAGGCATGATCAGAAACATATCTGGATGTTGATAATTAGGAACGTTAATATTGCATTATTTCATTAATACTGTATCATTTAAACTACGATTTTAAAGACTCACTTTAAGAAATACTTGAACAAAGTGGGACTCGGTTGGAAGGCGGACAAGCAATTCGATAGTAACAGCCATCCTCTTTCCTTGTTCGCGTCATTCTCATTCTTCCAAGTTTGATTCGCCAATTGGCATAAGATCTCGTCCCTCAGTTTCTCATTGACTATCCCCTTATTTACAATGTAATCGCCCAACGCCTGTTCCCGTTTCCCACTCAGGTTATTCTCATTCATAAATCGCAGAATCATCTTAAAGATCATCAAGGAGTCCGTGTAATCCTGGTCGCGCGCCTTCGCGAGGAACGGTGTTTTGATTGGCTCGCGTTTCATGCCGAAAATGTGACTCTTGAAATAGATATTTGTAAACTTGGAAAACTGGTGTTGATCGATATCTGTCGGGAGATTGTAGCCGTGGCTTAGAGGAATCACTTGGCCGACCACTTTCAGGAGATTCCTTTCGGTGTGTGTCGGCTGCCAATCATCGAGTTTACTGTAAATGAATGCAAGTTCCGCAGGAATCTCTAAATGATTAACACCCGCCACTGCCCTGGACGTTCTTTCTTGTTCTTCTCGCTGTTGCTTGGCCTTGGCTCGTTCCTTACTGGCCCTCTCGATCTCAGCCCGTTTGGCCATCTCTTCTTTAAGCACCTTAAACTTCTCACGCTCTTTCTTCCCCCGGTATAATTTCTGTGCCAATAATACACCTTTCTTGAGCGCGCGGAACTTCTTCTTCTCACGGTAACCGCGGTAAACAGCTTGAATTAGCAAGGTACTTCGTGAAATATTGAGGAACCTCCTTCTCGCGAGAAAGCCTCTAGTATATCTGAAACAGGAATCATCATGACTCGGTTTAACTCAAATTTAATAATAAATACGTCACACTCATAATGAGGACTTCTAATAATACAAAATCTCATTTCGAAACAATCTAATATACCTTTGTACTGTGATCGCCGCCCTTTCCAAAATTAATGCCCTGTTGTATTCGAGGGTCCTTTCAAGGGACTCCCGGAGAAAGACTCTAGTCAGTCCCAATTGGTACTGCGACTGTGCCTCCCTGGGTGCTGCTCTGTCCAATATAATTCGACAAAGTTCTTTATTCGGTGCTCCCCTCGGTAAATGGGTTGGCACCAGGTATCTATATCGATCTACGAAGTGGCCGAAGAGCAGCCTAACCGGATATCCTGTTTTCCTAATTCGTATGGTTTCCAACATGCCTGTGTAACGAAGTTGCTCGAGGACACAAGGCATGTCGAATTTCATCGGAGCCTTTTCTGTGTTCGGTTTGATGCACCGGACAAACCACGGATTACACCTGTGAAACATAGTACATTGCAACTACTATTCTTCTCAAGATTAATTAAAAAAGGGTAAGAAATTATTCGCACTGTGACATGGAATCCAAAAGTTGTTGAAGACTATCATGAAAGCGTGCGGAAACTGTCGGAGTCCTTGGTTTCATGGTAACGAATCTACCATTGGGTTTGTTCATAGTCTTGTTGGCTTCGTGGGTCGTTCGAACGTGTTGGAACATCTTGCTGACCATCTAAAAACGACAAATACATTTATGACAATAATAAAAACCTCAGCCCTTTCCATGGACATATTAATCAGTGATGTAAGCTTCTTCGCTCACCGAGATTTTACTACTAATTAGCAGTTCTACGACATCGGGTCTGAGGGTGTCCCTGTTCTTATCGAGAAACCCTTCAACATTGTACCAGACTTGGCCGGCATAATGCCTGATCGCAAACTCAGCAGAATTCATTCTCGGCCTCGAGTATAACTCGCTGAGAGCATGATTGTAATGACACTTCTCCAAAAATGAGAGATCCGTCGCTTTAGGGAAGTTGCTCTCATCGTCCAAGAGGTGAAGAATGCCAACAGGCTTTTTCGCAATCAGATGAATGACCGGCAAATTATCCTAACACACAGAATCCCCAAATAAATAAACCGCGCTTCAAGAATCACTAAAGAACAAACGATCCATTCTCTCCCAATCGTACTCACAGTGTAAGTAATCATAGTCCACTCGATCTTTTCTTTAGCATACTCCTGCTGCTCGAGCTTGAATATATGCTTGTTAAAATAAAACTGGAGATTCTCATTGGCATAATTGATGCAGAGTTGCTCGAGGCTGTTCTCGGCAAAGTTCTCGAATCCGAAGATATCGAGGATAGAAATGGCTGCAGTCTGCTTGGTGCCCTTATAAACAATATGATTAACACGAGCGACTAGCCAGGAGAAGAGCGAACTGTACAAAGCCTTTGCGAATGCGTCCCTCGCGTCTAATGCTTGGTCAATGTTTAAGGCAGTGAAAACCCTCTCGTTTCTTGCTTCCTATTAACAACCACACACACACTCAAATTCCATAAAAAATCGACAAACTAAATATACAAAGAAAAATGTCTGAAAAACTCTCAAGGAAAATTCGTACAGTTGTCTTGGTGGTGAGTGCTCTAATGATTCCGTCCGAGTTCACTTGGAGGAGATGCGCCGCCCAGCGAATCTCAGCATCGGAGCCCACTTCCACACCCTCCTGGCCGTGCCTCATTTGTTTCCGGTGAAAGTAAACGTTTCCAAGATGCAACACACTCGCGAGTATCTTAAAAATGGTGTCTTGTTCCTCGGAGGTGAAGCCAAGCACCTGCATCGCCGAAAGAAGGGCTTTGAAGTCCTGCGTGTCACTTTTCCCGTCGATCTCGCAATTGCCACCCTGCAAACGATAATATTACATTACGCCTGACTCATAAAGATTTGCTAACATTAATCATTTATCACGAGGAATTTCGAGATAATCTACCTGATTAAGATAGAAATATTTGTCAGGCGTGAGCAGTCCATATTTATCCCTGAGTTGCTGATCAAGCCCGGCTAACAGCTCGTAGAAAACATGATAGTTCCTTTCTTCCGATGCTTGAGTCACAATTCTACTCTTCTCGAGGAGATACTGAGTGATTCTTCCACCGACGATCACGCCACTAAATCACCCAATTCAAACAGAGTTCAATTAAAGAAAAATCCAGAGAAAAATTCAGAGTTCAATTAAAAAGAAGAGCCTTACTCTCTAAAGAAGACCTCCAAGTACTTTCCGAAGCGACTACTATTATCGTTCCTGGGTGTCTTGGCGTTTCCGAAGCTTTCTAGAAGCGGGGTCGCCTCGAGGATCTGCTCTGTGACGAGGTTGTTCGGTGCCCGGTTCACCGCCGCCAGGTATTGCATTACCAGCTTGGTAGATTCGGTCTTGCCGGAGCCGGATTCCCCGGAAATGACCACCACTTGATTGGCACTGGCATTGTTCGCCGCGGTTACTTGGCTGTAGGCCGAGGATCCCACGGCGAAGAGATGCCTGAAAAGTATTGTAACGCCATTACAGATACGCAACCACATATGAAACTATACTTTCTTCTCGGAGGCAAAACGGGACACGAGAGGAGGAGGAGGACTACTGTCTTCTCGCTGTATGCAAATCATGCAAATCTTTTCGTAGAAAGGAGTCACTGGGAACCGCCATTGTATACGTTCTCGTTCGCACAATCACCGCTCTTTAACACTAGGTTTACGGCAGCCGTCATTTTGACGGATTTCGGACTTCACCAACAAAATTACAAACCCTATTCGTTTCCCTTCCAATTTATACTGACAATTATTTATGCAATCCTGACAGATCGAATCAACTTATATTAAGTCTATTAAAATTGTAACGGCCCTTAACTTAAATTAATAGCTTTTTTTTCATGAAAATAAATATCCATAAAGAGAGACATACAGAAATTTCGGTAAACCTAGTGTTAATAGAAAAAGAGAGACGCGTCTCCTCTCTTTCGTAGTATTTTCATCTTCTTACACTGAGATTTGAAGGAGTTATCGTTGCTCCGGGCACACAATGTACCCGCAGCCTTTCAACTTTGAACTTTACGCCGTATCTCGCGGACATTGTGCACTGGGATCGCAAGACTTATGACCTTCATGACGTAAGAATGAAGTGTACGGCTGCGGTACACGCTTGTGCCAGAGTGCCGGAGTACTTCGTCACTGACACACTCTGGATATTGAAACGACAGTTTTGCCCCTTCGGCGCTCCGAGAAAGAAAGAGCGAGGACTTACGGTGGCAGAGTGCCCAGGATTCGACCCTCGTAAAGTTTCACTTGGTCCAAGCCGTAAATGTCGAACATTTTGTAGGGGTTCACCGCTACCAGGATGCTGCCCGTGTAGGTCTAACGAAATCAAGAAACGCTTTATTACAAACTGCTCGTAGTACATAAACTTTTCCAAAAGTATCTCAAACTCTGCCTCATTTATTCCTCGTTTTATTCCAAACGAGTCAAAGGTCTGTCTTGTCAGTTAGTTGCGAAATTGCTAATAGCAGAGTGAGATGAAAGAAAAAGGGGTGGAAAGAAACATACGTAGATCAGCTCCTTGTCGTAGCGGATCTTGAGGTTCCATAATAACGAGGCTTCATTTAGGTCGCTGCAATTTCGATTTTTTTGTTTTCGTCAGCCATTGCTAAATGCTACAACTGGCAATAAGTCGGGTAACAACACTTACGACAACTGTATCATGTCCTCGACTCCATTCTGACCAAGGTCCTGTCTCGGCTTCACCCCACTCAAGTTAGTGAGAGTGAAGACTTGCGGCTGAAACGCAATAATAGTATCAAGTGTTTTTCGATCCTCGGCCATTCCAGCAGCCAACGCTTTGTCGTGTGAGTTCTATCAATTAATTCTTAATTGAAAACCTCGAATCCTTTTGCATCTTTGTCAAAATTGTGAAAAGTATATATCGAACTATCAACCACCACTTCTCTCAAAAGAAAAGATCCCCAGTCATTCCAGCAGCCAACACTTTGCCGTACAAGATTTATTTAATTGAAAGCCTCCTACTTTTTTCTATCTTCAACAAAACTTCAAAAAGTCTACGTCGAACAATCGACTACCAACACGTCTCTCAAAAGAAATCCAAAGGTATTGACATTGAACTCGCGGCGAAGCAGACTAAGTACTTCATTTCACAAGTAGAACTGGTCTGCCGCGTCCAGACAAGAGGAGAATTTCGAAAGAGTCTTCAGCATACAATTTCATCTGTTGGTGAAGTGATTCAGTAAACCTTCTCTACACCATGCAGCGGCGGCAGATTACGCTCTGTCCTTGCAGTTAAAGTCACTTTCCTTCCTTATAAGCAGTCCTTGACTTTGAAACCCGAGAAACATTAATTGCATCCATTTAATCCTCGGACTAGTTTTCCACAACTCATACCACAACTTCCATCCTCGACATATGCAGCATTCAAAATCGATTAACAACAAGAAAACGAGGTCTACCATTAAGAAAAGACACCTTTCGGATTCCAAAACAACTGGAATCAAGATCAACTACAAATCTCTATTCGACATCAGCTTTCCTTAGACATCTTCCGCGGCTTTTCTCGATCGGCTCTCGGAGGAGGTTCGCTCAACGGCAACAACAAAAAAGAGGGGGGTTCTCGTGTGAATTCACATAAGAGTCGCGAGAGCCGCTCGCACGAGGCTCAACCGGATACACCGGGCAAGAGTTGCACTCCCATAGGCGTCGCTCTAGCGCACACGCATACGGCACACATCAGGAATATCGAGAGAGTCCGATTTATGTGGTGCCATTAAAATTCCGGCGAGCTAGGCCGCGACATAAAAATGGAAATTAATCCCGTTATTAGGTTCGTCCCGATGTCAGGGGCTCCTGCGAGCCGCTCATTCAGAGGAACGAGTTTCTTTACGCGGGGACGCGCCAACTCCCCATAATACACCACTCTCCTCGCGGACACCGTGACTTAGAGGGCAGGTTAACCCCTTAACTCGTTAAGTTAATTCAAACAGCGTTATATTTTACGTTGCTATAATTTCTCACACTCGAATATAATCGAGATTTATTATTTTGCCAAGACAATGTTTTAAAGTGTGTTTTTTTACATTAAAAAATTGCTTTTTTGCTGGAATTTTTCAAAAAATCTATGCGTTAAGGGGTTAAACATAGCAGAGTGATGCCTCGTCCAAAACTCATCACAGATACTGACAACTATTTCCGATCGCCGATACATCCTTTATTCGCTCGTAACGGTACGGAGACCATAAAGGTGAACGAAAACATTCGCAATTATAGGTGGCGGCAATCATTAAGCGTGTTCCACTCCTCTATTTCTGGCATTGCCGTTTATTATTAGAAAAAGTCGCCTACTCCTTCCACGGCAAATGTTAATTAGACAAATATCAATAAACGCGCCCGCGTCTGGTAGCAAACGCCGAGAGATTCCCAGCGATTTGAAGATAACAGGATCGACGATAATAGGATTTCCAAGTGGCTCTATCGGCAGAGATTCTGCTCCTTTCAACTGGAGCAGTGTGTAACATTACTACTGCTGGAGAGTTTTCCGCCGGGTTCGATGATCCTATTACCTCCCACTCTGCGGCGATGCGCGCATCGTCATCTATAATAGGACAGCGCTCGACTAGACCGCGGCGCGCGCGCGATTACCACCGGGACAATTCCAAGAGAAATCCAATACGTACGACGAGAGCGAGCGAGCGAGCCACCGCGACTCTGACACGAGATCGGTGATAGTGTTGAGTGCAGTACACTGCTTTCTTTATCGATTATCGGCCAACAGGAACGCCGACGGGGGAAGCTAATTACGAAATCAGCTCTAAGTAGAATCCCACGTCTCCCTAACGAACAACAAGCGGGCATAAACAAGACAAACCGCAAAGAGATCTCCCAAGAGAACTCTAATCAGAAGCTTCTTGAAAAACAAACGGGGAATCGAAAAGAGAGTAATTCCAAGGCGTGGTACTTATGCAAGAGAACCACGCAGGAAGTGGCAAGTGACAGGGAAGCCAATACTCTTTTCGTTGGATTGGAATGAGATTCGAGTCGGATTAGAATGCTAGAGACATTAGGATTGGTATCGAGAGCGGCGAGCGATGCAATCGAGGATAAGGCGAAAACCCCTGTGGTTGGTAGCGATGTCCTTGGAGCTTGAAAGTGCAGGAAGGTGTTGCAAGTAGCCGGCATGCCGGCTCTTTTCGAGCATGCACTTTCACGACGCTATCGATACGTCGCTGCTCTCTATCACAACCACCACCGGCGCCGCCGCCGCCGCCAGCAACACAGCAGTTTACAAACACAAAACGCGAGTATTCTCTTCCTCCGGGTTACATACGATTTACAACTGCGGGCCACACTTTCCCGGAAGTATCGCCTGGAATTTCATGGAATATGCACGGCATTTCAGTAATCCGACTAGCAAGCAACAAGCCTCCCTGCCACTTTCTAGCAGCGAGCAAGCCACCTCTCGCTCGTCCGACTTCCAACGCATTCCTGCATCCCCGGTTTTCCATCTGTCGACGCGGTGTTCTCTAGAATTCTCGGCTGTCCGAGTGGCAAGTGTGCCGATTGGGTTTGGCAATGCGGAAAAGAATGCTCCTGGAGAGGAGGAGGCAGGCGTCAGACAGGAGTATAAGTGTACGGTTCGAGCGAGCGATGGCGTTGCTTTAAGGAAATGCAGAATAACCGGTTGCGGCCCTGTCAAAGCTCTCTATTGTGTGGGCCCCGCTCAACGCAGCGCACTATCTATAGTCGCGCGCTCGCCATCTCCTTTTCCTCTTACTGCATAATCACATACATTAGACACTGATAGCGCATTGTATCTCTAACCCAGATAAACTCCGCTTGGTCAAAGCGAGCACGCTCGGAGAGATGCATGCGCCTGGAAAAGGATTCCTGGTGGTTGATGCAACGCGTATGGACGTCTACTAGCGCGGCTCATACATCATAATTAAAGTTGTGTCATAGGCGCGTTGCATAATTTATCCGGTCAGTCGTTTGAATTACAAATCGCCCCTGCATTTCGACTCGTTTCCTTTCCATTCGACGGAACAACTCGTGCTGCACGGAGAATACTAGTAGACACGGTGGTTTATATGTACCGGCGGAGTGTGTTGGCTGCATGAATGCTGTCGAGCGACGACGAATCTCGAGGGGGATGCGTGTGAGTGTGTTTATGTCTGTCGCAACGGGCACATACCTTGCCGGCAATTACTGCCTGCACGGAGAGGACATTCGCCGCTCGGTGGTACTCCAGGACTTCGCCGGGCAGTACGTGCCCCACCCCGGGGTCGAACCACACTAATTCACCCTATAAAATAAAATTAACACCCACTCAGATACGTAATGATTCTCATTCCTCCGCAAAAGCTAATCTTCTCGAATTCAACTTCACAGAATCAGAATTAAAATTGGAGATGTGTATCTAATACAGTTTAAACATTCGATCCATTTCGATCGAATTCATTAATCCTACATTCCTTTAGAGATTCGTAATGCCAACCATTCTCAAATCCCAGGATGGACCGACGGAATTAGACTCGACTTTCCTCGAACTAGCACTCGACGACTGGATCTTTCTCTTTCCAGTGCAGAATCCAAAAATCGAGGAATGCAAAACTGGTGAACTGGAGCGCGCACTGTTCGCATCACTCAAACCTCTAACGTGACCACCAGCGGCGCCAGTCTTTCTCCCGTAATTCGATCTCTCTTTCGAGTGCTTGCTGCTGCTGCTGCTCGACGCCTCAGTTTCCCCCGACACTTTCTTACGCACATCGTAATGTCGCACTTCCATTTTACCCGCAATTCCACCGGAAGCCGACGACATTCTCGCATTCTTGCCGAGAGTCGGAAGAGTGGTCGTCAGTCTCGCAGGTGGTTGGAAATCCGAGTGGATCTGTCGAAAGTTCTCCGTCAATTTCCCCTGCGATTTCGACCTACACTTGGCGAGGTCCTTCGACTTCGACCAACTCAAGCTCGACTTTAAATCCTTCATATCACTCTTCATTAACTTCGTACAACTCTTAGAATCCTTCATTCTCATATCACTATCAATCTTCTGGGACACTCGAGCGGACCTTGTCTTGGGAATCGTATTAACCTCGAGATGACTATGAACTAAACGTTGATTAGCCTCGTTTTCCGCTCTGAGTCTCTCCTTATCGCGATGTTGTCTCATTCTTTTATCCAACGACAAAGTAACAGGATCAGTCACATTATCGATGATCCTCTTCCTCGACATAGTCCTTTGAACAGGGTTCAATCCGGAATCAGTCTTACTAGAGACCTCATTCTTGTTCTTCTCAGTAGTTGGAAGAGTTTTAAATGCTTTTCTCGAGACTTTGGCATAAATGGTGCTCTTCTTGGGGTCCTTGTTACGATCAGCGATGGGCAGAGTCCTCATTTGATAAGGCGTGTCGGGTACAGGATCTCTGAGATGTCGAGTAACAGACTTAGGGAATTCAACATCGACCGCTCTCTCGTTCACTGGAAAATGCGAGTTTTCCGCGGCGTATCTGATAAGAGAGGAAACGGATCCCCTAAGATTGCCTGTGCTAACAGGAAGGGAGGTTTTCCTGCGTCTGATCCTTCCATAGATGGGTGGTTCCTTCTTGACAGGATCCTTGGAAGGCGCGGTCCTCGTGGTATTCCAGTCCTGGGCGAGTCGGTTGTTTTTCGAGGCGTGAAGTATCTTGGGCAAGGTCGACGGTCTGGGTACAAGGCCGCGGCTAATGTCCTGGAGTTTGCTGGCGACTGCCAGGAAATCGCAGCTGGAGCGGGACTCTCTCTCGTCCTCTTTGCCCCACCCGGCCGCCAATCTTGACCTTGTACGGCCGACGCCGCCGCCGGGACGGAGGCTCCTCGAAAAACTCGAGGAAGATCCCGCGCTACCAGCACCTTTCACCTCTGAACTTTCTAGCTTCCTCTCCCTTTCCCCGTCGGGGTTTCTCGCGCGCGAGGACACATCTATGCTCGATCGTCGTTCGATGATATCTCGTCGAGAGACCATCCGGTAATCCTGGGAGGCTGCTTCCTTCTCCGCTCTCTTGCGGACGGAAGGCAGAGTCCTTGCTCGGGTATGATCGTCATTAATAATCGATATACCAGCGGATTGCCTCCATCTGTGTCTGACAGTGTCTGGGACAGCAGTGGCCGTTTCTACTTGTTCCTCTTGGGCGCATGTCCTTCGAAGGATCTCCTTCCTCGAAATAGCGTGTCCTCGAGGCACCGTGTAAAAGACTTCGCGCGTACTACTAGTGGGTCTGTTGCGCGTTCCGGCGCTCCTCCCTTCCGGCTGGCAGGACTCCGAGGTCCTTGACCGACCGGAAGTCTGATACCTCCTAGTGGTGCGTTCCGCCGCTCCGGAATTTGGAGCGGAATTCGTATCTGGGTCTGGGCCGGCGGAATTATGCAACGCGCGTCGAATGGATAACGGTTCCACGCTCGCGTAGAAAGCTTCGGCGCGCGTGCTTCGTGACGAAAACTGATTCCCGCAGGTCGACGATCTCCCAGGCCTCTGACTGGCCTTCCTGTTGCATGCCGCTGTCTCTTCCATCATCGTTAATTAATAGTCGCCTGTCGAGCACGACTCTCTCTCTCTCTCGGGAAATAAGTGCAGCCCTAATCCCATCAATTATTGATCCATCTCTTAAACTTTTCTCAAAGTCACTCTCAAGAAGCGGCAAGAAGCCACTAGCTCTCCTCTTGCCATTGCTCTAAAAGCCTCTCGATCGATCCACTTGGAGAGAGAGAAAGAGAGAGAGAGAGTAACTTAGAGACTCGAGTCGAAGGCTTGCGCTAACGGGAACGTTAATTAATTCCGCAAACGGATTGCATTCGCTCCGGAATACACTGTCCAGATAAACCGGTAAGATGGCGGTGGTACGCCGGCGTCTCTTTATTTGAAGGTCTGCTAAATGTTCGAGCAGTGGATATTCGCAGGCTGCTGTAACCCTGTTATCGAGATAAGTCGCTTCGGCTGTCCCTGATACCCGTTTTCGACCAGTTCGACTAGAAGCTGCTGCCGCCGCAGCCACCTTGTTCTCCGAGTGCAAGCAGCCACCAGTTTCCCCGCTGACCAACTTAAGCCTGGCATGTTCCTCGCTACATTTAGGCCAAGGAATTAGTTGCTTGTCTCGTTCATCGAGAATCTCCTCGATAAATCCATTCCTCCTCCACAATGACAAGGCAACGCTTCCCCCAATTAATTCTCGTTCGATTAGCGGAAAGTATTACGTGTGCGAGTGGATCGGCGCGAGTCTCGTCCCATTTCGAGATCAACGGCCTCGCTATTTGCAGAAAGCTCGTGACACGTCAACACCCACCTCGGGCGCGCGAGGATTCGCTGCTTTTCGTGCGACTTCCTCACGGGCGTCATAAATTAAGAGTTCCAGCAGTCTAGCCGTACTCTCCTCATTACCATAACGAAGACTGCGAAAAAAACCTCGCACAAAAATTCTCCACCAGTCACCTAGGCGACTCGTACGAGTATATCACTGGATTCCACTGTTTCCAGGGAATTCTAGGGCATTTCGTGATTGCGAACAATCACTCGTTCGATATCGCGTCGCGCAATGTGTGTCCGCACCCAGATCCATAAATGCAACGCTCTCGCATGGAGAGAGGTCGGCTTTGAGGCAGGACGGAAGGCTCGTTTCAATTTTCCAGACGGCCCTCTGAGGACTCGAGCGAGGCCGCGCATGCCAAATCCACGTTAAGGAAGTCAGGAGGCCAACACGGCGCGAGTACTATTATCGGGCGCATTGGGTCACCGAAAAATCCGTGCTGCTCACGTAGACCTCGTTAACGGTCCTTTGTCCAGCCACGCAGCCACATTTGACCTCCAACTCTCTCCGCGAATCCTCTCCTCTGCACCACCATCTACGATTTAGAATCTATCCGCGTATCGATTGACAAGATTCTCTTCTATCACCGCCACTTTTCACCCCGTCGATTCATCTCACAAATCACTAACGATAAAAGTGGGTCAAACGGGTCAATTACTCCTGAATTGCCAGGTTCTTTTTACAACTTCTCCTTAGAAGAAACTATTCAGAATTCATTGCTAGTCAATCGATCGCAGAGGAGAAGCATATTGCACTGATCGGCGAGCGTTGATTCCAGCATCGGCTGCATCCACCACGTAACGCAATTTCCATGGATCGGGGACAGCTGGAGGAGCCGCCGCCTTTTCGTAACACGGCGACTTGAGTTCGCGCGCGCACTCGCGCCTACTGCAAACCATCAACGATACACTCGCAAAAGCACCAAGTATATATTTCTTTCAAGAAAAATTCTTAAAGACCGCCGCGATTCCCGAAGCGGACACTAGGATGTTCGATGGAGGACTGGAAGCTCTGCGCCTCCTCTCTGCAACAATTCCTTTGTGCTCGCAGTGGCGTATGACTTTTTAATTGAGGCGTTGGCTAATTACCACGGCGAGAGCGTATTACCGTCTCGCCGAGAGCGCTTCTTTCCCTTTACAACTTCGTCCAAGCGGACACTTCCTACAAACGACTCAACAAAACCTCGCATATTCTTATCACCTCGCAGCAATAATCTACATTAAACATAGAAACAGCAATTTACAAGGAACAAGGCTGTGCTTTCGCGAGGAATCCTGGAAAAGTGTAGGTGGCCGCGCCAGTGGATCGAAGTGCTTTCGGGTGGAACCAAGCGTGCCTCTTCTTCTTATATAAATTACGGCCTAAACACGCGTCGGCTTGTGTGGTGGAGAGTTGGCTAGCTGTACGTGCGCTTCAAGCCGCGGCAACGGGAAGCGATTCTCTAACTATCTATCCAGTCGCCGTGGCGAGTTGCAGAAGCGGCGGCGGCGGCGGTGGCCGCCGCAGTTCGACCACCTCTCGATCGCAAAAACCGATTGCGTTCGTGGAAACGCGCCGCTTCTTGCGCGCCTCTCCGCGAGAATCGTCGATTACTCGCTGCCGGCGATGCATTCGATATATCGAACGAGTCCTTGCCAAGATTTCAACAGCGAAACACACATCTCCAAAGATCGCACTCCTTAAAAATCAAACTCCAACTATTCCCCTATAAAACTTCATTCTTTCATATTATATTCTATAAATAATTCTGTGTTAATTAATGATTTAAAAGCAGTAAATTCTCACCTTCTGCCACTCGCCGTACATCTTGAATTCCGTTAAGTCGACTTTCGATTAAAGATCACCGTCATTTTGCGCTGGCCAGCTCCGATTAATTGCGCTCTCCTAAAAGGCGAAACGATTGCTCAAATTAGTCGAGGAACATAACTGAATTATAATAGAAACGTAACAGGACAGTTGCTCATGCAGTAATCGTCAATGTCAGGGTCGATATCCCAGTGCTGCGTGAGCAGAAGACTAATTCTGTTCGGCTAACGGAAGTAGTGATCGATCGGTGGACTCAATTTCCGGTGGATCGATGACAACTGTTGGAGGCAGCCGCAGCTCCTGCCACGAATTAAGTTTCACCCTTTGGCTGCTGTGGCCATTTAGAAATTTTGCATTTGTGACACTGAAGATCCATTAAGATTGCATTTATCACAGCTAAAAGGACAAAGTCAAATCCATCTTTTGCTGTACTTTGACAAGTCTGACTTCCAATACAAATTCTATAATAAACGTAAACATTACCAGTCAAAACGCGTGAAATATTAGACAAACATTTATATTTTGAGAACTGCAACTATCTTTGAATATGTCTTCTCAAATTTCGTCCAACCAAATATTACAGCAAAGGGTTGGTAGAACATGGAATATTCGACCTTACACACAGACGTGACGAGAGACATTTACATATCCACACACACAGACATCCATACACCTGAATCATCTGCTTCGAACAAGCAAGGCTCGCACCAAGGAACATTAGGGTACGACTGGTTTAAAATTGCGTTTGCTACGAGCAAAGTATCGCGATGAATTCCAACGCGGGCTTCTCCCATTCCAATTGACCTTCGGCTTTATTCAAACCTCCGGAATGCCGACTGGGATCATCTACCGGCGAAATTTTCGGAATACCAAATGTGCGACGTCGCGCTCCTCTCACATAGATAACTCATCTCACGAAAAAGGGAACTCATTTCCCACCATCGTCACAACTCTTAATTCCTTAAATCAAAAAAATTGCAAATCTCGCCATCTACCACAAAATTAACACGAAGAACACTACTACTAATTGGACTCGGTCAGCTGTCAAATTTAATGATCGCGATCGCAACTTTGATAACGAAGAGAGCAGGTTGCTCGATCTCACATCTCTCATAGCTTCCCATTCAATCCCTAATGGGATAAACTGGATAAACATCGAAACGGAGTGGGCGCGCCTTGGAATTAACCTCCCGGAAAAGTATTACACCGTTCGCAGATGCGATCTCTAAGTCGTCATCGTCTTCGGTCACGCTGCATCGAAACCGGTAATGGAGATATACAGCATACGACAAAATAGTTGTTATAATCTGCAAACCCTTCAGCCGGACAGAAAGTGACATTCGATAAGATGTACAGGGTGATTCACCTGCCTTTGAATCAGAACTCTCCTAGCCCTTATTTTTTTTGGTGGACTTCCCGACCTTCCCCGGGACTGAAATTTGGTGGAGAATGTGCTCTTGTGTCAAGGAAGAAGTGATATAAATTTCAGAGCCCTAGCTCAAAGTTTAGGTTTTCACCTATTCTCGACCCTCGAAAATGCTAAATTTTTTCAAGTTTCTCAAAATCGGCCGTACCCGGAATATTTTGATTGTTTTCGTATCAGTGTGGATAGAGAACGAAGAATCCGCGAAAAAAAGTCCGGATTTGCAACGAGAACGGGTCGAAAAACCGTCGAGAAAAGTCCATTTTTGCTCATTTTTCACGGTTTTTATTTTTTTTGGTGGACTTCCCGACCTTTCGCGGGGCTGAAATTTGGTGGGTAATGTTTTTTTGCATCAAGGAAGATACCACAAAAATTTCAGAGTCCTAGCTCAAAATTTTTTTTTCGGCAAATTTTTCTTAAGGGGTACCCCTTCAAATTTTTTCACGATTTTTCGAAGGTCCCCGAACTCGGGCTTTTTCTTCAGGAACCGATTGTTTATGAATGAAAACGGATAGAAAACAAGAAATCCGTTGAAAAAAGTCCGGATTTCTATCGAAAACACCAAAAAAAACTGCCTTTAAAGTTTTTTAAATTTTTTCGGAACTTTCGCTGTGTTTTCCCATATTTTTTTTATTTCCGGGCGTATTTTCGGGCGGCCAGAAAAATGGGAAACGGCAGAGGACGCAGACAAATAGTAGGGCAGCGCGTGTGCCGGTTTCAGTTAACGCTTTCCTCGCTAAACACTTGGAAAGTGATTTCCAGCGTGCACCCGCCGACTGCCGCCGCCGCCGCCGGAACTGTCGCAAGAACTGATCTCTCGCCGAGCCATGAAAACGGAGACGCAGTCATGCTTCCCCAGACAGGCATCATCATCGCCACTATTTATGCAGTCATTGTGCCGTGGGAGAAAGTAGCGAGGAACCTCGAATTTTCTAATACCGCCGCCGAGAGCCATTCAAATGCTAATCGCCGCGCGACGTCTGACTCATTCTACTTGCACACTGTGCGATCAACCATCCACGTGAAACTGTATCCACGCTGGAGAAATGGTGCTTCTTATTAATGAACCTTTCTATTATCTCATTTACCATTTCATGACAACAAATTTCACTAAAAACAATATTGTTAAGCTTTAAACAATTGTCAATAAAAACTGATCCTTCAACTGCCCAATTACTCCAATATTTCGCTCTCTCCGCGTACAAAACATTAGATTCAAAATCTTTTAACAGCTAACAATGCAAAGAAGAATCTTTCTTATCATTATAAAATATCAGAATAAAAACCAATCATCAACAGACAATGGCGGCAATTAAAGGCTCAAAGAAGCACCCAATCCCAATTAGAATCTCCTCACCATTTCTCCAACAAAAACACAGTTTAACACTAAACCTACCAACACCTTTTTTTACTCCCGTGCTTCCCGGCATTGAAAACGATCATTTGACCGGTAATTGGTAGGTTAAGGAAGAGAATGATCCTCGAGGATCGAGTGGCGCGCGCCTCCGAGTATTCTACAGCCGAGTATTATACATAGAATTCACCTTCGCTTGTAACGGAAACTATTTCGCAAGAGAATCTCACTGATTCATAGCGCGGCATTTCTCGGCGGTGCGGCGGTGGCAAGGAGGGCGAGGGGATCGCGGGGCCACGTGGCGTATGGCTGCGTAATTACTGCTACATTCACGTGTACACACGCAGAGATGGAAGAGCACCGCGCGCCGCGGGGCCATGAAAGCCTGATCACACACGGATAATAAAGCCTCGACTTAAGCTGGCTTCACTCTCATTATAAACTCGCGTGCATCCTCGCCTATCACATAATCAACTTTGTCACAACGTCCCATAAAATGGTTTACTTTCCAAATAAATCAATTGATCTAAAAAGAAAACAAATCATTCACTAACGCGATTTAATTATCACTCGCAAAGAATTCAACTCGCGCAATTAATTCCAAACTTTCGCTCGGACCAATCGCAAGGAAATACTTTTACTCTTCATGTAACGCGACGGAAAAGGCGAATAGTACCATGACTGTACAGCGATGACTACAACAAACTCGCGGCAGGCTTCCTGCTGTCATTTCTAGCGCGCACTTTTGATTGCCGCGCGCATTCAGCGATGAGAGAGGAACGCGCGCGCGCGCGCGCGAATGCTATAATATGAGAAGGCAGTACATCGATCGCGCTCCGAGATTCCACGGTGTAAAAGTACCGGGCGATGATGTCCTTCTGCCGAGAGAGCCGCTCGCCGTGGAATGCATTTCGCAATGCAATGCTAATTCGGTTCGTCACCCTCGATCATCGCTCTCGACAAATCGCTATGATTACTTTAAATATCAACGCGAAGAGAATCGCGGCTCTTTCAACTATCCATGTAAAAACCACCACCAAACACGTAAATCTACAATAATTCAATCGAGAACATTCAATTGAATTCCAAGATTCCTGCATTACAAATCACTATCAAATTAATCAACTCCAATCATTAAATCCTTAACACTTCATTCCTAAAGACTTACAAATTCCTTTCCACAGTTACAGAATCACACATCACAAACATCAACTAAATCCAATCCAGTCATTCAATTCTCAATATTCCATTACTAAAGATTGAAATTAATCAAGGAAGAAATAATTCCCCGCCACGACGATACACCCGGATATTCGCGAGCCCTTCGCCAAGCACGTAGGTGTGAAAACGACAAGGTTCGCGACGCCCGATTAACAAATACCAAGGAGAGGAGAATGAACAATGCTGGAAGAGTAATCTGGCCTTTCGCCACTGCCAGCCGATTGTTCATTGTCCCATTTTCGAGAGACAACTCGCCTCTCTTTCTCTCTCTCTCTCTCAATCGAAACAAGCGCGCCCATTCGGTTATCGTTCGGCTGGGAAAATAGCGAAAATATTCTCGTTAACCGGTTTTCGCCGCGACACCTACTTGCTTCCATTTGCTTGGCATTGAAATGCTTGCCATAGCGCGCGCCTTGCCTGAATGCTATGCCCGCCGCGCAACACGCGCTCGCGCTCCTTACCGCCTTGCCATAACTACTTTCATTGTTCGTGACACTCGAGGCCTCCAACCGGGAATAAAGTGGACGCGATGGCCCCACCGACATCTATTTAATCCCTGAAATCACTCGGACCGCTCAAACAGTTTCACTGCCCACTAACCGGAAAACAATGCAATTTCACGGGGAAATCGTCGCTTCCAATGACACGGCGTACTTCGTATCTGGGCTGCAATTCAACAAATTGCACCCGACAAATTGACCTCGCGTGTCTTTCACATTTCGAGGCCCGACAAGCACATTGGAATCTTCTCGAGAATCTACTTATTGATTAATTAAAACTCGCTAGAAAACAGAAAAGAACTTGAAAAGTAATCAATTTCATCGACGAACAAGTTGATTTTAGTGATTTTAAAAAACTCAAACATTCCATACTGAATTTAATAATTAACAAAATGAACACAAAGAATCATATTAACGCATGAATCTACTTTACTTTAATTCCAACAAATAAATGAAGAAATCTCTGAAACGTCTCCAACATTTCAAGTTCTGTTTCTCCAAATTACCGCGCCATCACAATTACGAGTTATAGTTGGCAGAGTTCATTGCACTGGCAAGGAAATATTGCACGCTTTCTTCGTAGCGAGTCAGCGGGTGCGACCACGACTCATTTACGAGCCTGACTGATCGCCTATTACCGATACTGCCTTCTACTTTGGCCAACAATGGACACGTTCCCTCAGCAAACGCACACACTTCGCTTTGATAATTTCCACGAGAATACGATTCCACGCGAGTCTTCTTCTACGCTTAACCCTTTTAACGCCGACCGAAAATACAATATAATACCATAAACATTAAACATTTTAAAAAACAGCAAAATTAACCCTTTGCACTCCACTGCCCCCTCTCAGTCACCAAAATGAATGGAAAATGGGAAGTGCGGAGTGCAAAGGGTTAACTTCTCTTTTACAAGCAACACAAATCCAGAAACACTTCTCTCAATTGTGTTGCAACGAAATTAAACCATTTATAAAGTTTTCTAAATTTACTTTGACATTACTTTCGCGAGTCTTTCGAACAACGATGTATCGTCGTTCGCCACTAAAAGGGTTAAACTTACAATTGCTTGGGAAGCAAAAAAAACGAACCACCGCTCACCGTTACGAACCGTATGGAAGAAATTAAACCACGTATAAAGTTTTCTAAATTTACTTTGACATTACTTTCGCGAGTCTTTCGAACAACGATGTATCGTCGTTCGCCACTAAAAGGGTTAAACTTACAATTGCTTGGGAAGCAAAAAAAAAGAAGCACCGCTCACCGTTACGAGCCGTATGGCCAATGCTCGGAGGTGTTTCTCGCCGACCAAGAGTAGCAGAGAGTACCACGCCCTCGATCGGAGTGAAACACTTTCGTGCCGACTTTCCTCGTACAAGGTAAAATCACCGGAATTTTAAGTAACCCGAGCTTAGCCTATTCCATTAACCCTTTATCTGCCGCGCGATATCTCCGAGTAATCATCAAGCATCAAGAGGGATGCGCGTATTTAAATCAGAGTGCATTATTAACCCTACCAGACCCAAAACCCGAAAACGAGCATTAAAATCGTGATACAGAAAAATGTTAGTCACACGCAAACAAGTAGTTAGAATAAAATAGAACTTGGAGATATTGTAGAAAATGGATTCGGAAATTAGTGAAAAATCGGTGCAGCGATTTGGTAGGGTTAAATCCACGGCGACTATTTACGCCAAAGAGCACACGATTCAGCACCGTAATTTTACCACGAGAAAATTCCTCCCTTTCAACCCTTTAACTAGTACTTTCGCCTTTAGTCGCTCCAAAAAATACATTAACATCTCAAATGCCCAAGTTGCAAATTTCAAACTCTTTCACTATGTCTTACTAAAAACATCTATTACAATTATTCACGCGAAAATAAATCTATCCACAAATCTCTAACAACGAACGCGTCAACATTACATTTACCAGAGCTAAATTCCCATTGGTCGAAATTAACGCTCGCCATCAAATTTCGCCATACAGTCAAAGGGTTACAAGGAATCCAACCCACCCGGCTTACTCAGCGGGGAGTTTCAACGGACTCGCGTAAAATACCAAAGCGAAATCTTTACGACACACACACGCAGACACTTCTCTCGCCCCTGGTAGCCCTGATTAAGTCAAACGGCACTGTAAAGATCGTGCTTTCGTCTGACAGACGATCGAGGTCAGACAGAGAAAGCAGCAACTACTACTGCGCGCGGCGCGCGCGCGCGCTGATACAAGGGGGGCGCCCGCCGCCTTATGTAATCCATAATCGCGACTCTCCTCGCCGGTGCTCCGGATAAAAAAGTGCTCTTGGGAAAAGTAGCAAGAGCAGGCAAGAAGGAGAGACAGCGAGAGATTAATTGTCCTCGCTGCAACGATCGCGAAATGGATTCGTCGAGAGGATCCGACGTAATAAACACTATCCGAAACTTCGAAATTACATTCGCCGGAGGAGAGTCGCGAGATTTATTGAATGGACCGCGCCGATTCGATAATTATACCTTCTCTCGGCTTGCGTAACACTCCTCGATTAAAGGTACACACCTTTTTTCTAATCAATCACGTTCTTAGGCCAACCGCGATTCTCTCACTCTCATAATCGCCAAACAATCTCGTTCGGCGTTTGATTGACACGAAAAAGTATCATCGCTAGTTTCGTACGAAGAGAATCCTTGCAATTTCATTAGAAAGTCTCGGCCAATTAATGCCGTTCATAGTTTCTTTTTACCGGGGTTCTATCGATCGCGCGAGATATCTGCGCGGAAATCCTTCAAACGTATACACGCGCACTCGAAATGGCATGGCATACCGTTCCTCGAAAGTACGATTGGCTCTGATACGGCAAAGGAAATTAGAATTCCCGGAGAAAGCACTTCCTAAAAGCCGCGATTCCCTTGTCGATCGCGGCTAGCTGCTCTGGACGAGCAAAACTCAACTGGCCACTGCGAGAGCCAACAAATTTCCCAACACTGGCATACAAGAAAACTCAAATAAAGAGGAACGACAAGTTACAAGGCTCCTACAGCGATTACTGGTACCGGTTTACAGCTATCTTGCTGCGTGCAAACTATTTTCCCAGCGAAATCTGTCTCTATCACAGTTAAGCCATCAATAATCCAATACCTTTCACATAATATTTTATCGCGCGCGCGAGCAACGTGCTTGATACCAAACGTGTTACACATCACAGCCATAACAGACCTTTTAAACATTATCTAATAACAAAATATCCCATTGCCCAATGTCAAACACCTCAATCAAACAACATTAATACCCTCGTACTTTTTACCCCTTTGGCTACTGCTTCAAAAAAAACAGCACATACACACGAGACCGCAATTTTCCCACAAGAAAACTTCTAAACGCTTCCAACCCTCTCGCCTTTGGCCGCTCAAAACCCCCATTAACATTGCATTCATCACATTTAAAATCTAATCGAGCGCAATTAACATTCTCCCTTCAATTTCATTCAACACCCCATTCTTCCAGCAACATTTACGAGCCTCTTACATTTCCATTGCAATCGTCACTACATACGCAATGAAGTCATCGACCATAATGACAGAGTATGGCGCGCGCAGTCAACACTGACTCCCGCGCCGTCCATTTCAACTACAAGCACGCGGCGGCAATCAACTAGCCACAAAAACCCGTCCATTTCATTCCTTTTTTTTTCTCTCTCCACCAAGAAACTATCACAGAGATCCTGGCAGCAATGTGTTGCTCTCGCGCGTTCCAATCGATTCATCAGCAAGTTTTCGTCGCGAATCTCAATCGAGTTGGCTGCTGCCAACTTTTGCGTGACATGAATGAGCGCTAATAACGGGACAACATCTTTCTCTGGCAAGAGCGGTGCCAGCGTGCGATTCACTGTCCTTGAATACTTTCGCCTAATCGAGCATCCACCAACTCTATCCGCGCCTATCCCCGATACAGCTAATTCTCTTTAAAGTCATTCTAGAGCCAACAGACTCATCGCGATATTAATTAAGCCCTCCTTTAATGGCGTCTCGAGTCAGCTGCTTCGCGAGAGAAAGAGAATCAGACCCGGTAGATTTTCCTTTTACGGGTGAATCCATTCAACTAATCGGTTGGCTTCTAATGCCGGGATATGCCTGTGACATTTATCCGCACGAATCTTCTGAGAAACTATCTCCTGAATATCTAAATACTAGCGCGACAGTCACAATAATCAAGACGACATTTTAATAAGCTACTATGAATTTCTACAGCGGTTTTTATATTATTTTATATTGCTGAATATCTAAATACTACCACAAAAATCACAATAATTGATCTGATATTGTATCAAGCTATTATGAATTTCTACCGCGGTTTTTATATTATTTTATATTGCTGAATATCTAAATACTACCGCGACGGTCACAATAATCAAAACGACATTGTAATAAGCTACTATGAATCTCTACCGCGGTCTTATACTTCTTAATAATCCAAATTTTATATAAGTTCTCTACTTGTTATTAATATCTGCTGAGTCTCCAAATACTACCGCGAGAATCACAATTGATCCGATATTGTATCAAGCAACTATATATTTCCACCGCGGTCTTTATATTATTTTCTACCAGTCCCCCATTCGTTACTACCCCAAAATCCTTCAATCAATTAACCCTTTGTGAGAACACTAATTTCAACCGATGCGAGATTCTCCGCGTGGCGAATCCAATCTCAATAGATTTCTAGAGCAACATTTCCAATCGCTTGGAGGCGGCCACAGCGGCCCAAGGGATAAAGCATTCACGCGCCTCAAACACATCTTCGCACGACTCTCAATTCGTTGGTATTCCACGCGAGACGCGTCTGCATTACTCTAGTTATCGTTTTCTGACAAGCCGGGGAATGTAAATTAGTAACATCCTTGAACGCTCTCGCATGTAACACACAGCCACAGGCGCACATATAGGGAACAACGATCGTGAGAATTCGCCAGAGCCACAGCACAGAGGAGAGATCTCTCTCACTCTCTCTCTCTCTTTCTCTCTGGTCGTCTCTCGGTCGGCAACGCGTGACACGAGGAATTCACAAGGGAGCAATACACATCTCAAAGTCCATGTTTATGGGAGGGAAAGGGTACCAGCCTGGAAGGCACGACGTCCAATGGCATCCAGACGCAGCAGCATCCAGGCTGCATCTTCTCTCCCGAGACAAGTACTTTGCGCGCATCATCGCCAGCATCATCATCATCCACAGTGCACAACCCGTCACCACCCATACATACTACGAATCTTCGCAAATCTCTCGCACCATTCCATCATCGAACGTATCAAATACTCAATAAATAAAAAGAAGCACGGCGACGATACATTCGACTTGAATCATCGATCAAAGAGAGCATCGACGAGAGACAGATGTTGGAAAAAGGGGGGTCTGCTAGTGACTGTACAAAACATGTTAGTCAAAGGAAGAGAGGACGGTGAGATAGGCGTTCGTTCCATCGAGAGAAGCGAGAGCGCATGCCGCTCGACCAGGCATTGATGTCTCCAGTCACAACATGCCCGCTGGGCCTACTACGAAGCTCACTTACTCTCGAATTCCCCTGGGTTTCCCCTAGCTCGTTCCAGGCACGTCAAATAAATCCTTTTCAAAAGGCCGAGACAATCGTCGACGAAAGAGATTGCAAAGACCAAGCGGGCAAAGAGTCCCGAGAGCGAGAATGCTGCACTTGGGAGAGGTGAAGGTGCACGCGGCTGCGGCTGCGGCTGCGGGCGGTCACACAAGGCGGATTTCTCTCCTCGAGACAGCACAAAGGAGTGAGGAGACGCGAGAAACTATTTCTCGCCGGGGAAGAAGACGAGGCAGGTAAAATGCGAGGGGGGCGGCCGTGTCACCGGCGAGGTCGCGCTCCCAGCAAACACCTCTCCTGATCCTGGATCACTGGTCACAAAAGTCACAAGTGGCACCGCGGCGGAAGAGACTCGATCGCTCGATACCCGGTGGAACACGACGACGTGTCTCTTGGAGGAGAAATCCGGGACTCCGTTCGGCTCCTGTTCCCTCTGAGGCGCGGTGGTTCCAACGTAGTCGGGCGATCGGGGACCGACTGCCTCCAACAACGCGATTCCGGATCGTGGTATGCGGTCGTTCGACCTCGCCTAAGACGATCTTAGTTCGAGTTGACGCCGATCGGCGCCACGGTACACGCTTCCTGTACCGTTACACGGGTTACAGGTGGTTCATCGGGCCCGGGATAAGCCTCTCTTTTGCCTGGCCCTGCTACCTGCTGCTTGCATGGGCCTCTTCCTCCGCACACATCGACCATCCATCCAAGACTATCTTCTGCCGCCGCTACGTGCAGGTGGACGCGCGCGCTCCTTATACCTGAGCGGGAGGGGGCAGCAGCCGCCGCTGCCCAAATGCATCTTGCCCCGACGGACCCCCAAAGAGGTCATCTAATCGGCGGCCATTGTCCCCATCCCAAGAGGCCCTCCTCGGAGACACGACCTGCACGCAACCATCTGCGGGCTCCGACCGACCTCCCGTCGCAGCTAGCTACCTTTTCACTTTTCCCCAACTCTCGCACATCTTCTCTTCCGCGTGTCACGTGCTTATGAAACACCATCGGATTTTCTCTCTAACGCTGGGAGAATGAGGGAGAGAGGTGATACCAATAGGGATACATTAATAACATCAAATCAATGACACCAAGTCTGTAATCCAATTACGAATGTGCATCTTTAAACTATATTCAACTATACTACCTTCAACAAGGTACTAACAGTTCGATACACACAACCACATAACTAATCACATATTTCACTCCACTGCAGAGGTTGCCCAGTGCAACTGCCGCAGTACACAGCAGGCGTATGATAAAATTAGTATCAGCATCTTTGTCATTAAGTAGTTTATTACTCGTAAAAAAAAATCTTAAACAGGGAGGAATCTAAATAAGGATAAAAGCGAGGCATTCAAGAGATAACGAGTCACTAGATAATCACAAAGTATTCCTGAAGCTTCGTAATCAGTCTAATAGCCTAAGCTTTACGAACCCTAGATACATCGAAGTATATAGCATTAACGTACAAAAGTAGTGCCTATATATTTGTCATTAAATATTCAATTATAAAAACCCGTAGACAGGATACAAGGACAATTCGAACAAGTGCGATATTTGTATGCTGTGGTAGTGATATCAATCCACAGCTCCACTGCACTTATCGAATCAGTAACCCTTAAAAACGCCTTTAACTTATTATCAGTCAAGATTTCGCTATTGTACGTGCGGCTGCGTTTTCCGATTTTCTACAATCCACGGGTGTATTAGGACGTCCTCTAATGGCAGTCTTTGATCAGGATTAACGACTAATAACTGGGAAAACAAAAACAAATAACCATTGAAAGCCCATGACAAATGAAAATAAAGAAGACATAAACAAGGTGTAATTACCCTAGATATTAAGTCTCTCGCTCCTTCACTCACGAAATCAGGAAATTTGTATTGAGCTTTCTTAATTCTTGAATAAGTTTCCTCGTAGGTATTAGCTAGGAATGGTGGATGGCCCACTAAACACTCATAACACAAAATGCCAGCACCCCATAAATCAACAGTATGATTATGAGTTTTACCCAGCACCATTTCAGGTGGCAAATAATCTAAAGTGCCACATAAAGTGTCCCTCCTTGAAGAAGGAGCATGAACGGACCAACCAAAGTCTGCTATTTTCAACTCTCCTTTTATGCCAAGCAACAAGTTCTCTGGCTTTATGTCACGGTGAATAACTTTCTTGCTATGGCAGTACTTCAATGCATCAGCCAGCTGTGAGATGTATGTAGCAGTCCTGAAATATATAAACAATTATTACAGTGATAGTTCTCTTACTGCTTGATCAATCTTCACACAATTGTTGTACCTAGCTTCATCAAATCTCTTGTTAGGCTGAGCATTAAGCTCCTTGAACAGCTCACCTTTAGGAGCATACTCAAGGATTAGATATATTCTCTTGTCATCATGGAAATAGCCGTACATCTTCAAAATGTTAGGATGCCTGTGTTACAATTCAAAGCACAAATTAATATAACAGCACTTGTCTATTACTGGAACAGTATTGCTGCATTTATTTTAGCTCTACCTCAGATGTGTCTGGATCTCAATTTCTCTTCTAACTTGGTGCTCGACATCTGCTTTCACAATTTGTGACTTAAATAATACTTTCATAGCTATTATGAATTGAGACTTCTTCTCTCTTGCTAGATAGACATTCCCAAACTTTCCTTTGCCCAATGGTCGTCCTATATCAAAGTCAGTCAAAACCCACTTCTTATCAGTATGATGCTTTGTCTTGTCACTGTCTGCTTCCTTGGTCTTTTCTGTATTTGCAACTTTCTCTTCCTGGATTGGTTTCTTGCTTATACTATCAGTCTTCTCTTGTGTCTGCTCAATTGGTTTGGATTGTAAAGGCATTTTGGGTGGTGGCATTAACTCTGTGGATTTGTTAGGGCATTCCGTGTCAGTCTTGGAAACTTGGCCATTCACACTGCAAGAGTCCTTTGAAGTGTTCGGTTCCTGTGTGCTCTTCGCTGCATTCTCCTTCTCTGCGGTTGATGGCTTGGAAATTCGAAGTTGCTTGAAATTCTTCACCTTGAAACCATTCACCTTGTAATTGTTCTCTACTTGAGCGAGCACTGGCCGTGCCTGGGCAGTCGTTTTCTTGTCCCGCAGCATTGTAAAGGATTAAATTAGGTCCCCTGGCAAAATGGAAGAGCGGATGAATAAATAACCCAGCGATTTAATAAGTCCCGCCATCAATCACATTACTGTGTGAAACGACTTGGAAAAAGTGCATCCTCGATTTCACTGGACTCGAACTTTGACATATAAGTCCCACGGAGCACGACACGCATAAAGTTGCCAATTAAATACCCACGCGTCAAACACCTGACATCTCAAACGCGAGGAAATAATTCCTCTTCCCAACTAATTCGTTACTTTCATTCGTTACGCGAGAGTGGTGCTTGAGATATCGTGGCTTTTAGGATATTGAAATATTGCTTGCACTACGCCTAATACTTACTTAGGAGTGCTTGGGGACAAATGAAACGCGTGCCTCGAGAAACCGTTTCAAGTTTGTATACAGAATAGCACTGCGGCCTGCTGGCGGACGTATTTCAAAATAACGAATTTCCTTCCAAACCACCCGATTGGCCGTGCTGTTGCCTACCCGCCCTGGGAGCACAAAGTAGAAGAAACTACACTCTGCTGCTCAATACGGCCCAGCGAGCCTGGAAACCGGAAGACAACCATGTTGGACAGCCGTCAACGTCAGCTCGCCCTCTGTATTCACTTGAATCTAACTAATTCCACAATGTATTCAAAAGGAAGACTTCAGCTGCACTTCAAGTGCATACTTTGAAATAACTAAAATAATGGCAAGGGCGATAACAATGTTATGCCTATGTTATTTCCCTCGCCATGAAACTAAACATCCCTTTTCAAACGCTTCAAATTTGTAATGAATCAGACTGATATAAAAAATATTCGACAATGATTTTAGTCTCGACAGCAATGTTACAACTGGAAGGTTCACTATTGTGTGTTCCTTATAGTTGCTATACGAATGAATTTGAAATACATACACTCGAATTTAAATTAGCGGGAAAAATAAGAGGAATGAGAATTTGATGAGAAACTATACTGGGATTGGAAACTGAAGAACATTTGTTACAGGAAAACACCATATCTTTTCACGAGATTTTCACCAAAGACCATTAAATCGAAGAAATATATGAAATGGAACGAATACCAATGAATAACAATGAATGAAAGTGTGTCTTATAGTGACGCATTTATAATAAATGATGAAACGTAAAAACCTTTAACAGAAAAAAATGGTTAAAGAAATAAAATAACCGATTATGATTGCAATATCCCACAGACACTAATACCCAAAATGCACAGCTATCCGCCCGGAGGTACTTGAGAAAATGCACTCGTATTACTAAATATTATACATAGCGATACATTAATATTAATATATCACGTATGTATGAAAACGAATTTTTGTGCATTAACTGGTAAGTATTTCCGACCCAGGTCTCACCGCTTGGAGGTTGCTGGCTTCGAGACCCCCCCGCCACCCATGCACAATAAATCAAGCAAAGCAAACGAAAAAGTACAAAGCCATGCAATAAAATAAAAAGCATATGATAAAGCAAGCAAATATATATATATTATTAAAAGGCTAAATAGTTTTTAACGCTGAACGTTGGTGCACATTGTGGAGTCTTGTACAGAAGTGATAAATATTGAAACCTAAAAATTACTAAAACATCAGTTAATTAAAATACACATGAATAGATGCTAAATTTATACAATAATCTAATGCTAAACCTATTTTAAAAGTAAACCTAAAATCACCTGCAAGAAAGAAAATGTTAGATAAACGTTGAAACCTAAAAATGAAATTTAAAGAATTAGTCAATTCAACTATATATAAATAGATGATAGATTTATAAAATAATCTTATGCTAAACCTATTTTAAAACTAAAGCTAGAGTGACCTGCAAAAGAAAAAAGATTAGATTAATGTCGAAACCTAAAAATGAAATTTAAAGAATTAGTCGATTCAACTATACATAAATAGATGGTTAATTTATACAATAATCTTATGGTAAAACTATTTTAAAACTAAAGCTGGTCACCTGCAAGAGAGAAAAGATTAGATGAATGTTGGAACCTAAAAATGAAATTGAAAGAATTAGTCAATTGAAATATACATAAATGGAGGCTTAATTTATACAATAGCCTTATGCTAATATTATTTTAAAACTAAAGTTGAAATCACCTGCAACAGACAAAAGGTTAGATGAATGTTGGAAACTAAAAAGTAGATTAAAAGAATTAGTCAATTGAACTGTACATAAATGGAGGCTTGATTTATACAATAGCCTTATGCTTAAATTATTTCAAAACTAAAGTTGAAATCACCTGCAACAAACAAAAGGTTAGCACGTTGGAAATTGATGGGTGAAATGGAAAATTGAAAGTAATGCTGTGCTGAAACACAGTAGAGTATTCAATAAAAGAAAGGAAGCTAATATTGAATGATATTAATTGTAATTCCGATCACTTGCATTTTGGCTAGTAATTCAATTATCGTTTTAACTGTAAGGAACTCCAAGAATCCTTGAGATCAAGAATCCTTGATTGTTCCAATTCTACTACTTTAAACAGAGTAAGAGCAGTGCTCTCATACATAATTACAATGTACACGATAGAAAAAGAAGCAACAAGTTCAGTCCTGGAAAGGAGCAGAACCCATTGAGTTCGACGTACGCCACACACATTTTCACAGTTGACTCTAATTGATTGTTTCATACGGCGATTGACTCTACTCTACTAATACTTTCAGCAAGATACGGACACTACACTCTAGATGATCAGGCAAAAATAATAGCAAATCGCGGTGTCCTCAGTCAGCGCTGGTATAGCTAAAGCTGCAGCAGCCCTACATGGAGTAGAATACCGCGGTAATAGAGAATAATACACGCACTCGCGACGGGGTTGCGCCGGTTGCGCCGAACCTGCCCGGGTAGCACTGGCTGAGGCCACAGACTCTACTTTCTGCAATAACAAATTCCCGATACGGATTCGCGTGATTCTAACCGAGTGGTTTTTACTCAGAGGCGCTATCTAATATGCAGCACAGAAGCGGCATGGAGGCTCACCAAACCAGAGGAATAAACCACAGTAAAAGAAGTACTGTGGAATACCCAGAAAAATCGTAAAATGGGAATGTAGAAGAATCGTTGGTGCGACAAAAGAGGTGAGCAAAGTCGAAGACCCCTACCGAGAGCATCCTCTGAGCCCACTTTTAATTTATCGATTCATTGGCAAATGCACAAAAATGAGATGAGTATAACATAGTGAATATCCATAACAAATATATACTCCCATGCATGGGCATGGGGAACAATAAATAAATTGTTGCACGCACTTGCCGTAACGTGTCTCACGTTGGCGAGCCGCAGACTGTCATTATCTCGGTGACTCGACTTTTCAGACAAATTATAACTAATAAGAAAATTCAATGACTCTCTTGTGGCAACAAGCTCTACATTAATGAAAAAGGACTCTAACTGGCAAAGATATCAATTGTTAAAGGACTCTAATAAGCGAAGGCAGTAAATAGCAAAAACTGTAATGCAAAACAGATTCAATTGTAAATAGAAAATGAATTTACTGACTCGAAATGTATAACTATCAATGCAATACTTGCAATCAAACAAACCTAGAGAGTCTTAGGATAAAAACTTTCTACTCCACTTTAAAGAAATAATGACTTCACGTATCAAATGAATAACATTCGTTCCAGCCTAATAAATTACTTTATACATTAATATTGTATTATTTTTGACAAGAAATTACTCTACAGTAAATGCTCCAATAACTGAGAAATGGCTGGCATTATTAATGAGAATTTGAATTGGAATTTTACTGTCTAAAATCTGTACTACTTTCTCTCGAATTGCATCAAATCTCTACAAATTAGTATGGTAGCAATGGCATGTATCATAAGTACAATTTATGGCAAAATGAAATTCTCTATAAGAATTAAAAGTGGTGGAGCAAAAGTATTACCCAAAGACCCTAAAGGACGCGAGTCTGCTAGCCCGCCGAGAACCGGACACAGGAACTTTTATGTTCGTGACACAGCCCTCAGTTCGCTTAAATACGAACTCGTGCAAACATTAATGAGCATAGTGACAAAATAAAAATGATGACTGCCCATCGAGGATGGGCAATCATGAGACTTCGACCCTCTTCATGGGCCTCTTCGATGCGATGTCTTCGGGTGAAAACCCAGCAACTAGATTGCTCGAGAACACGTCCTAATATGATTATAATCAAAAGAGCAACATAGCACGACGAGCGACAACGACACGAAAGACCACCAACGTACACTATTCGCGTATCAATTATAGTACCCCTCCCAAAACTAGCGATTAGGACGACAACCACCTGGCAATGACTGTCATCCAAACGCACATTTAATGTGTCTCGAGCAATAACCAGCAACCCCCCATTCTATCCCCAGGATCAAAAGAATTTACTCCTCAAACACCTATGATTTATGCGGCAACAAAATCATTTTGTAACAAAACTCATTTGTTGTCGTATAATTTGATATAATATTACACAGCAACAAAAATTACTACTATGATAGCAACTTGAAAAGCCTCTATCATAGCTTGTGCAATTTCTGCAGTTGCATAATGCAATGTTCGGAAACGACCAACGATGTGCTTCTTTCTTCAGACTCTCGCTCAGTGCAATGAGAGTCCTGCCGCCTTATAAATTAACTTAGAAACTAACTCAAATCGAAGTGTCACTACTATTCCTCTGCGAATATCTGCAGTGAGATAATAGTAACGGCCCGAGAACCTTCACTCATCACTGCGAAAGTTACCCGGACCCTACCTACTTATATGTAAATCACACACTCAGAAGTAAGTTACCTATACCTCCCTAACAATGTCTAAACAAAGGTCTCTCATACAAAAATCGCGCACACAGGCATTCAAGTTACCTCGTTAGCTGAAATCAATTGGCAAGCAGAAGCAACCATTGCGGCAAAATTAAGATTGTTCAAATGTTCAGAATATTCTTATTCTGTATTCTATATTCTATATTCTGTATTTTACCTTTTATATTTTGTTTTTATTGTATATTGTATATTGTATATTCTGTATTCAGTATTAAGTGATAAATAAAGGACAATATATAAATAAACTGGATAGCTGAAGGCTGAATATGGAAAGTACTAAATTTAACTCTACTCAAGAAATTTGCATCTCAATTCAAAGTGGCAATTTACCAAATTAGCTGACTATGTGTCAACTATTTCAGTAACTTGCCATCCCAAAGAACTGTATATCTATATGTAATAGATATGAATGACTCTAGCGACGTACAGACCACGCAAAATATTTCACTCTCACACATGTGGAAGGTACGTCGTGCACAATTACCATCGCTTGCCAATTGCTATACATACAATGAAATATATATACCATGAACCATGTCCTAGTCCCAAACGCATACGAATCGCACCTGGGCAATTCAAATGCGTGCGGGCATACCACAGACATGGTTAATTAAAATGCCGCCGACCTTCTTTCTTATTCTTCAAGTGTGCTGAAAATCCTAGCTATAAACCTTTGACAGATCATTCCAAATGATCAATTGATAATAATATTCATATTCTTCTAAACGGGCTATTGACTCTACTTAAAGATACATTTTTATATTAGTCAGAAGGACTGTACTTTAATGCAGAATTGGACTTCAAATAAATGTATACTTTCATCTCAAAGACTCTACTAGATAAACTCGACTGAACTTTTTGTTCGTATATTTATACAGTAAAGTGTAAGTAATACTTGCCCCTCTATTAGCCCTGAAAAGGACCAGGAGTTGTATTACTCACACCTTTCTGATAACATATTCATTCAAATATCAAGATGACTCTACTATATTTAGACAGACTTGACCCTTTAAGACTGACTATCTCCGCCCATTTCCCTTGTAACGATATACCGCGCAAAAAGCTAAGACTCTACAACGATTTTTTACTTTAAGATATCTGTTCCCATTGACAGATATAGATTGACCTAAGGAAACTTTGAGTCGTAGTGGGAGTTTGTATGTAGATATACAATTATTAGGTACGCAACACTACGGGAAGCAAAGGGACCTGGACTCTTGCAATTCGGCAAGCCAAGGACTAGCACCGATCGTAAAGGCTTTACAGCCAGGCAGAAACTACAGGTTGCTTTGGAGGCTAGCGCGAACAGAGTGCAACCGCGAGCACATAGTTTCCTACACACTGCGGAACTGGACCGTAACGGTCCTGCCAACATCATATAGATATCTCTCTGAACACACCTCCCATTCGACCAACAAGCAGCCCCACCCAGCAAGACCACGAATACAAGGTAAAAGACCTTGGCAAACAGTATCACAAGTGGGAGGGCGACTCTACTACTAAAGCTAATTCATCATTATTCCTGATACCACCGAGGTATCTATATCAATTTCAAGCAAAAGCACGGTCCGAATGATATGCACAACTCGCGCACATGCACCGAAGCCACTAGCATTTGCAAGAAAGAAAGCACGAAACTTCCGAAAAAGTTAAGCACGAATCATTCTGCTGCCGTGGACAACGGGCGACACCTCTCGATGCCACAGCTGCACATCATCAAAACGTAAAAAAAAAAACACGATAACAAATACTCTACCACCTCCAGCAGTAGAGGGATCGCGTATACTCTTATGTTTCGTCTCACAAGTTTCCTTTTCAATCGCAACAACAAACTCTAATAGCACTGCTATATCCAATAATATTATCTTTACTTTAGAACTCTACTATATGATACATAGTATAATATGAAAAATTGTATGACTGATAAGTAAGAAAGTACTTCAAATCGCCAATTTGCAACATTAATATTAAAATATAATATTAAGAATTGTATGACTGATAGGTAAGACAGTGCTTCAAACCGCGAATTTGCAACATGTAATCTCTCGATGTTATACCATTATAAGACAATGTTCGTAAATAGTCTGCCCCAAAGGGAATTGTAATCTGTCTAATCATTTAAAAATCCTCGGATGACCCCTTTGTCAAAGCAATATATTCTCAAGTCTAATTTAAATGAATGGAAGGTTTAATGGAAATGAAAGTTTTGCATTCTTTCCCGAAAGCTTTGACTCCAGAATCTACCGGTCGCGAAATGTTTTCTTGCATTTATAACTCTATTTTGACTAATGTCAATTCTTAAGCAAACTCATAAGCCGCAACACTACAAAACTAAGGCTGAAGTTGCAACAATTGCAATTAATTGCAATCAATTTGAATTCCTTGATTAAAATCATATCATTGAAAGAAATGCCAGGCTACATCAAAAGCTTACAACAGTGCTCTTTTTCTAAAAGTTCCTTAAAATATTTCAGAAGAATTATATGCACAGTTCGCGAAATGCAAGAAAACCCTATCCTAGCTAATAAATACACACAATTAACAACAATAATGAAATATGTACCATTTGACAAGCATAATATACTTTTTTTCGTATATTATGCTTGCTGTCACTATGCTCATTGTACAAATATCAATACAACCAGTCCTCTGTGCCGATTCGGACCATTCATCCTACGACATGGTAGAGGACCAGAGGAATAATAAAAAATAGACTCACCAACTGCTTTTCAGCTGTGAAGCTATTTCAGCAGTCGTGATAATAATACTCGTGTGCACATATTATACCTCAATCTGTAACAAAAAAGGAGAAATTGTATTAGTTACACCACATCACAGCTATAATAATTCCAAGAAAAATTAAAAATGAGAGAAAACTTATTATGAATAAATATTAATAAACCTACCAAGTGTCCCACGATAAGGTGCCTGCTGGAGTTCCCCTCCACGGCCACTCGACACTGAGCAACTCTCGACGGATGAGTATGCATCAGCGATCTGTAACAAGAAAAGTAGAAAAAAGTTAGATTGATTCCTGCTGTGCAATGTGCCATTTGACAGTAAATTCTAAAATATTTATTAATGAACCTACCAATGATCCCACGGAGAGATGCCTGATGGAGAAGCCCCTCCGCTGCCAACAGGACACTGACTCTAATATTTTCCGTACCGAAGGAATCTCAGCCGATTGAGATTCTAATAAACTTTTCGACCGTACTTTTTCAATCGCCTGTCGCAAACCACTGACTCTACGTCCACGTGCGAGCAAATACTTGATTTAATTCGCGGCCGAGTTTAAAGTCACTCCAAATCGGCGCCTCAACACTGGCTTGAACGCGGGCAACAGCTCGGCCACGCGGGGCCCACCGTCGCTTATTCTCCGAAAAACACACTGATTCTAATTCACGGCAAGATTCTATGGCTGGCACGTGCGAGCCTGACTTACTTTTTCACTTAATTCACTTGACGCAAAGCACTGATTCTACGTCCGCGAGCGAGCAAATACTTGACTGAATTCGCGGACGAGTTTTAAGTCACTCCAAATCGACGTTTCAACACTGATTCAAACACGGGCGACGGCCCGGCCACGCGGAGCCCACCGTCGCTAATTTCGAGAAAAAGCACAGAATCTAATTTCAAAGGAACGTTATGGGAAATGCACGTGCAATTCCGCCCAGGCCTTCCGTGGCGGGCCGCGGTAATATTTGCAACAATAAACCGTCCGTGACTCGAATCCGCTCGAGTGCGGTTCAAAACACTGCTGCAAAGGAAGAATATTACACACAAAAATGAATATGATGATAGAATGCATGAAAATGTCAGTGGCGTACGTCTCAATATTCTCAACTCTTTACACAATCGACAGACTCTCAAATCAATGGTAAATTTCAATTAAACGCATTAAATGCGTACTACAAGCTCTTCACAAAATCAATTGAAAAAGGCGCGAGATTGTATTGGCGTCCCGGCAAACTACGATTTAAATAGCGTCACGAACTTCACTCCGCCTTTGACAGGATTCAAAGAACAATGGTAGAAATCCACTAAGAGCAAGTTTAAACCGTTTAAAGTTTCCGCGGACGACACTATTCGCGATATCGTATTAAAGTATACACGAATTCACCGAGAAGTTAAAGAGAAGCACTTGAACAATGACTCAAAATGGCGGAAGTGAAGACGTGCGCAACGTGGATCCTTCTCAGTCAAAGGTTCCCAACGGACTAGCCGGAGCTCCAACGAACTACGTAATGGCGGCGCTCCCCACTCCTGCGCAGCCGTTCACATACCGACAGGGTTGACTGCGATGTCTGCGCAGACCCCCACCTTACCGCTAGCCGCTTGCCTCGGCTCATACCTCGACCGCACATGGCGAATTTCCTGGAATTCGCCAGGCCTCTTTCCTCGGCGAATTTCTTGGAATTCGCCAGGCCTCCTTTCTCGCCGAATTTCCTGGAATTACATGCATGCTTTTATCATTGCCTTTTCAATAACATGCGAACGAAAATACGTCGATATTCTAAGCGTTGTTGTTAAATGTTATAACAATTAATGGGAAACTGCCTTTGGCCTTTTACAACGCAATTGTTAACTGTCAGCGAGCAATGAAACGAATGAATCATTTACAATGCGCTGAAGTGATAATAACAATTCGATATTCTGAGCGTTGTTGCTAAATGTTATAAAAATTAATGGGATATTGCCTTCGACCTTTTACAACGCAATTGTTAACTTTCAGCAAGCAATATTGAATCCAAATGTTCGATATGTAATACACGTTAAACATTTACAATGCACTTGAAGCTATAATAAAAAAAAGATAATATGTAAGGAGTTGATTATAAACATAGGAAATTTTAATTGTGTACACAATGAGAGAATAAGTTTATGCATAGTATTAGCGTATCTAGTTTAAAGTGCTCTTTAACAACAAGCAAAAATGTTATAAATAAACAGGTTTTATATCCACTGCCTTTACAAACTATGTGTTTGAGCTAATACTTTTTCGCATTCGTTAACTTTAGGAATAACTCTGTTAACATAGCGTTGTAAATGTTTAACGTTTCGCACAAAATAATATTCAAAAAAACATCGTTATGGAGCTAAGGTTTGTATACAATGCGTACACAAGGCACATATATACAAACCTTCTTGCCTTATTACAATTGCTTTGTATACAATGTAATTCCAGGAAATTCACCGTTAAAGGAGATACTGGCATGAGTCTAATATAATGGCTAGCGAAAAGGTGGAGATCTACGTAGCCAGCGGAATAAATCCTGTCGGTACATGAGAGGCTGCGCAGAAGAGAGGTGTTATTTAGTATTTGCCAGCGTCAAACTCTCACAGGCATCAAGAGCCAATATTCCTAAGATCATCTGCTTTTCAAGAGTACAAAATGCAGAGAGAAGAGAAGCAGTTAGACTCCGCCTTAGAGGCTATCATTATGCGAGTAAATGACTTGAAAAATGCCATTGCGGCGATGATATTTAAATTGGAGCACGAATACGAGACTCTAAACTGGCCCAATTTCCTCGACAATTTCGCTCTGATCTCCGGACACGTAAGATAATGCTTTCTAATAATCGCAATATAAATTGAGATTACTTTTGAGAGTGTGCAATTTGTGCAGGTCACAGGATTATCCAAAATACTTGGTCACGACAAAGCACCAAACCTACGAAATCTGACTGTACTGCCACTGAGGCTGAGCCCTGAAAAGGATGAGGAATTATTGCGTCTCACTGAAGGCAGAATACCAACATTTGCTCATGATTTAGTGCCTGATTACCTCAGGACCAAGCCAGAGCCACAAGCTGAGCAAAAGATGTTGCAGCTGGAGACAAAAGCTGCAACTTTGAACTATGATACTGCACATGTAAGACAATTCTTCTTTGAAAGCCTATAAAAATTCAATGAACATTCCCTATTATAATAATGCAAATTGAGTGATAGTATAACATGATGATATAAGAGACCGTTTAAAGTAATATATTTCTCTGTTAATGTGCTAACTAATCCACAACCTAGGACTACAATGTAAGCTACTATCAGATGGCTCTTAGCTTTTAACAGTTCCATTCGCTTTGGATATCTTCTCCTCCTTTTTATTATTATTATCAGACCCAGTTTCTTATTTCATATATAACATTCCATGTACAATATCCCTTTGCTTTATCCAGCGAGTGGAACAAGCAATGAGTGGTAGAATGGAAAGAAATGTATTATATATCTTACAGAAACAAGTGACCCAGTATACAAAAGTCATTAGTCACGTATGGGACATAGTAAATAAAGCACGCGAAGAATGGGAAAGTGAAGCTGGATCAAGGGGAACTCAAGCCCAAACAAGTAGTGCTGCAGATACACATGCTCTTGTAGCTGCTGTTGGAATGGGAAAAGGCTTAAAAGTAAATATTTTGGTGCAACATAAGATGAATACAATTCATCTGAGAGAAAACACTTTTAACACAATGAAAAAGTGCTTTTTCAAGAATTTTACGAAATTTACTTCATGAATCGATCTGTTTTTCTTTCTAATTGAAAGTGAAGTCATTGAAGATCGTATAAACAAATCGTCATAATAGACGATTAAAGAAATATGGTCGAGAAATTAATTTGCGCAATTTCTGCGCAGAAATCTATTTAAACACAAATCTATTAAACACTTATTTTCGAATTTCATAATATAGAAAACACCTTCAGCGGAACATACCCTGTAATTTAATTAAAGGGGTTCTGCTATATATATTTTATTTTTATATAGTCGGATAATGTGCAGATGGTTCAGTCTGGTGTGAGTCCTGTGCCTGGAGGTATGATGGTGGGCAGACCTGGAAGTCAGCAGAGTCCTGGCCAAGGACCTTTGGGAAATCCACAAAGTATGATACCTTCAAACTATTACATTAAAGTATGCAACTGTGTCCTAACTGGAGAAACAATGAGTACAACATTTTTAATTATACAACTTGCTGATTTCGTTCGTGAGATTGTTGCTCCAAATAGGACACACCTTAAAATTCATTGAAAACGTATAAAATCTAAATCTGGAAATATTTGCATTTCTCAGTGGGACAAATGAGCAAAGCACCAAGTGCAATTAAGACGAATATCAAAGCTGCTTCGCAAATTCATCCCTACAGATGAAACTATAAGCAACCATATGGTTCACCTGATTCCTCTCTACAATTTGTAAATAAGTTATTCATAAGTACAACAAAAGTGTGTGAATCACCAAGAAATATTGTGTGGTGGACTTTTATAGTAAAAACAGAATAATATACATATATTTCATTGGAATCAGTCTATTCATTATTTGTCACCTTTTCTGTGATACAATTGCATACGATCGAGGGGATAATGTTTTATCCATTGCAGACACAGTCTTTGCCTTGAAACCCTGTTCTTTTAACCAGCAAAGTCGATCATTCAAAACTAATGACTCTGCCGGTGCCTGCAACATCAATTGCAATCCCGTGTATATTTCTGCCGCTTTTAATTTATCACAGTGTTCGTTCCACAACTCCAACATATTCGCTTCGTGGATTTCGGATGTGGAAACATCACCTAAATATTTTTTCTGTAGTTCTAGAAGTATACAACATCGACTGAAATGTTTGTTTTTTAATACATGTATTACCGTGCGATTGATGTTGCTCTGGAAATATAAATGTATATCTTAACAAAGCATCTTTGACATAATTTCTGAAGCTTGAACACTGTGTCTTTCTCGTGCCTTTCTGGACTCGCTTCTTAAGGGAATATCCATCTGAAATTATGCTGCGTTAAGACTTGAAGGCAAACGCATCACCCTACAATACTCACTTCTATGAGCGTAAAGTTCAAGCACACACCGGGCAAGAACGTGAAATGAGTGGGCGTCATGAGATTCTTGAGACATATTATCCCACCTTTCAGCCGTCTCTTGAGACGCCAGTCTTAAGAAAGGCTGCCTCAAGAAACGTCCGATATCAAACTCCAAAGTTTTAATAGTATTTTGCAGACAACGGGATAAAGGGAAATTAGTGAAGTATTGCTTCTCGCAATGTTCAACATTACTCGAAAGTGCGAGTTTATGATAACAACAAGAAATCAGAATTAACGTACGAGCTTTTTCCATACGCGCAAAGATACTCGCTGTATGTATGCTGAGATCGCCGCAGGCATGAAGGCCAATGAAACAAACGTGGTTTGTTCCTGGGTATTCATTTTCTATAATTGATTCTATATCTTCCACTGAATCGCTTCCCAATTCGTAACAAGCATATTTCACGTGATTTATAGAATCTGGGTATAGTTTGCACTGTCTAGCTTTGGCATTCTTCACATTGAGTTCACTTCTTTCGAGACCGAGAACTTTATATCCATGCAAGTGATACAATAATTGGCAAACGTATCCCTATCCAAAACAAGATATAACGAATTAGATAGGTCCACTTTTTGCTTAACGAATTTGAGATATTTACCAAACCGGAACCAAAGTCGACAATAACGTCAACTCCTCGGAACGCGCATTCGGAATGAACCAAATTCGCCAAACTTATTACTTCATGCTGCTTTTTATGGCTTAATCCTATTGTGAATTGTTTGGGAAGTTGTACTGGTATTAGAGGCTTGGCTTCCGGTAAAAGATTAACGTTTTCACAATCTATTACAAATGATTTGAGGGTGTCCGGTAACTGGAACTAAAGAACGAATCAGAAAGCCCCTATTATAGTCAAACGAATCTTATGATTCACCAACCTCTGACGCCCTTTGTATGACAAAGTCATTAAGTTCATTGTAATCTAAAGTCTGTAATGCGTTGAGCCAATCTTTCGGTATAGCTTCTAATGATCCCGCGACTAATAATTCCGTAACGGGAACATTATAGAGCCACTGCACTCGGTGAAATAAACGGAGTGCATTGCTGAAGTACTGATTTTCCGAATTGTAATTGAATTCCCCCATTGAAAACTAAAATCATATAAATCGCATATTATTTAATGCTGAAATATTATTTATGAAACGCAGATGATATAGAATAATGCTTTGTGATGGAATAATAACTATATAACATTTTATTCTACAAGTATATTACAATATTTCCGAAAGTGGGAACTTTTATTGTACAGGGTTTAATTTACATCACTCCATAGAGAGTGTGGGCCAGCCAAATACTCGTATCAAGTTTTTAAAAAATAAGAGGACATATGTTAGCTTGCCTATTAGTCTCATTCACTCTCTACAGTCCAGTTTTCTCCTTTCCTCTGTAATAGTTCTGCGTTGGCTGGCCCGATTAACGCACGACCAACTTTAACATTACTTTTTTGGGAATCCAAGAATTTCTCCGTAACACGAATGAGATCTTCCTTGGTCGTTGCCTTGACATTTTCAATCATTTTCATACGCATTTCGTCGGTTAAACCATCCAAAAATTCTTCCATGCCTTTACCACTTGGTGTTACTGGGGCACAGAATTTCCGAAGTACTTGCAATTTTGCCTGATGCAGGTCATTGTCCGATATAGTATAATTTCGTACAAAGTCTGCGGTTTTATCGAAAGTATCGAAGGTGCGAATGGAATTTGGATCCCTGTACGAGTAAAAGAAAAATACACCATTCGCCGAAAGTGTAGCACCGCCGCCATACGCTCCACCCTTTTCTCTTATTTCCGGATGCAAGTAAACCGATGAAATCAACGTAGATAGAACGCGTAGTGGCGCGTGATCCGGATCATTATATGGTACTGTTAATATAGCTTTCGACGCATAATTAACATTGTATGGTAGAACGTGATGAATTCCTTTATTCGTGCTATCTAACTGCTGGGCATTCGTCAGTACGCGCGAACTTATGCAAGAGCCTTTTACTGAACTGTAGAAATTATCAATACTGCTGACAATGTCTTCCACACTTTGCGAAGTGTTCATAGAAGATCTGAGATGCTGTTTACTTAAGACGAATTTGGAGATATCTTGTAGTTGACTTAATGTATGACTAAAATCGTTTTGTTGCGCGATCTTCTTCATTTTCTTAATATATGATAAGCCAGATTGCCTTTCCTTCAACGCATAACTTGGCGAAACAAGACTACCTGCACTCTGCATCGCATAAGAATGTCCAGTATTCGCGATACCTTCTACCAAGTCAGCTGCATTAGATTTAACTATCGTTTCGAATCTCGTCACATCGGTGAGCGTAACATTGTTAAATAATTCACTCCACAGTTTCCACATATCCGGCATATTGCGATCCAAACACTGCGAGGAAATTAGCACTCCCTCTTCGTGTTTCAGAAAGTCCGTTTTGTCCGTCGATACATGAGTGCAAAAGCCAAGTCCATTCGTCTTAAGCTGTACCAGCTCGTCAAAGGCTCTATAGTCGTGATTCTTTGTACCCATTTGTGTAACAGTGTTGCAGAAGAGAGGCAACAAGTCTTTTAATTCTTCTGGGATGTTCTTTGTGTTAATGACTCCGCGATAATAGCAGAGGCCGTTTGTGCTCTCTTTGTAAACCGTTACAGGAACAGACGAGACTTTGGCCGATGTGCCGGTGCTTGCCAGCTTTATCGGATCTATGTCTTTCATTTCCAACATCGGAAGAACATGCACGTTTTCTTCTTTCTCTTGTTCCGCGCGTAGTATTTGACCATCGAGATAGATTTTATCCAAATCCTCTTGCGACAAATTTGCTAATTTCCTTTCGAGTAATTTCTGCTCGGCAGCCGTTATCTGATTGATATAGTCTTCCTTGGGCAACATAGTGAAGACCAGCTTGTGTTGATTCTGTATGAAATATTTCTCAACTAATTCTTGAATATGTTTAGGATTCCTCTTCATTTCCGTTTTGAAGGTCTCTAGCGTTTCGTTTATCTTCAACGTATTCATTATATCGCCGTCGTGATTCCACCGCGAATTTATCCCGTGAAGCAATTGCAACCCAAAATTACTAGGTATATGTTTCATTTTTAATTCAAGACTATGTACAACAGCCTGAACTTGCTGCTCTGTGAATCCTTCCTCAGCTACTTTGTGAAGTGTTTGCTCAAATACTTTTTCCACCTGTTCAAAAGTATCTGGCTTCACTCCTGATAGACTGAGAGCAAAGGGAACATCCTTTGTGAAACTATGATATCCTGTTAATGGGCCAAATGTTGTGCCAAGCTGTGATTCGATCAATGCTTTATAGAATGGAGACTTTGGACCATCCAGAAGCAGATCTGCAGCTATATGCAAGTCAAGACATTCTTGAACATCACAGATATCATTACACAAATAACCAATTGCAATAGTTCCTGATCTGCTTGGATCTGGATTCAGTGGGTTGGGTTTGCACTCTATGTGACTATGCTTTGGGGCATTCCACCTTTTTTCTTTTGGAACTTTAGACATTGAAGAGTCTATTTTATCAAATGACACAAGATATTCTTCATTAATGCACTGAAGATGTTCATCCAAAGGAAGAGAGCCATAAGAATAGAAACGGGAATTGGATGGATGATAATAAGTTTTGTGGAAATTGACTAGATCCTTGTGCTTCAGATTTGGAATCACCAAAGGATCACCACCGGAGCAGACACCATATGTGTTGCTGGGTAAGATTTCATTGAAGAACTTATATTGAAAGAGATTTTCATTCTCACTGAAAACACCTTTCATTTCATTGAAGACAACTCCTTTAAAAACTATAGGTGAACGCTTGTCATCCACATTTGTATGCTCCAATCTCCATCCTTCTTGCTTGAAGTCCAGCTCTCTGAGATTCGGGCGGAAAGCAGCATCCAAGTAGACTGATCTCAAGTTATTGAAGTCCTTGTTGTTCACAGTGGCGAATGGATACATGGTGTAATCGAATCCAGTCATGGCATTCATGAATGTTGCCAATGATCTTCTAAGCATCTTGAAAAAGGGATCGCGGCAGGGATACTTTTGCGAGCCACAGAGTGCCATGTGTTCGAGAATGTGGGGCAAACCGGTAGAATCAGTTGGAGTTGTGCGGAATCCAACGCAAAACGCTTTGTTTGTATCATCTCTTGCCAGATGTAGATATTGCGCGCCGGTGTCCAAATGGGTTAGTTTCAAGGCGACCAAGTCGAACACTTCGATCTTCTCAACATCTTCCACCATAAAGCCATGAACAACTGCTCCAGGCTCAAACTTCTCTAGATTCTTGTCAGCCAAGAACTTTGCGTACACCGGCTTCTGTGTAACCTTCTCTTGCGAATGATAGCCGGAATACACTTGATACGGTCTCGTCAATCCTCGACGTAGCAAGGAGTTGTTCAATTTCATTAACCGATGCATTGTTCCTGGATATTTGTGTCTCACTTTTCGAAATTATATATCTAATTCGCCGACGACGCAGAATAGGTACAAATCAGCTGACCGGCGATAGAATCGTGAACCTTCTTTCTCAAACTTGACCAATGTTACGTAAAACCGACAATTCTCATAGTAAATCCGGCAAAGGTGTTACGGGTGACTCAAATGATAAATTACCATTTCATTCTCTCCTTTCTCGAGTTTCCAAACTTGACTCAAAGCCACAGAAACATCGCACGCTTCACTTCCATGATGCAATCGGATGCATGTGCCTCGATGCGAGCAGGAATTTCTGCATGATCGATAAAGCGCAGCAGGGTTCGACTTCAGGCCGACACTGGGCCTATCGAACGAGGGCGGACAGGATTTTCAAACGCAAACTTGAATAACCGACCAACCATCTGGGCCCGTTAACCGACAGTGGCCAATAAAGAAGGTGGTGCGCGCTCACCGAACGGTGCGGACACAAACGACGACGGCGTCGACAAGAATCGTCACATAAAAACTCCGCTGGAACAAGAGTGACTAATATTCAAACGCGGCGAGATTCCACAATTAATAACTCGGACCTCCGGAAGAATGAGTTATCAAGCTCGACTGGGAGCATAGGTGCGACTAAAAGGTAGCAAGGCAAAGTAAGGGAGTAGTAATAACAAGTAAACTTGATCTCGACAGACTTGCATGGAAACAGGCTTACGACACGTCGAGTGAAAGCGGAGAGCGGAGGGTTGTCGGTGGCGACTCGGCGAGCGGCTGTAAACGAAAGCGCAAGGTCTATGCCGAGAGAAGAACGCGCAAAGCAGGAGCGCAAAGTGCTGGGTTGGTAGGCGCCCTGGTAGAGCATCAGACCGTCCACTAATCGCAGGAGTGCAAGTGGTGCGAGGCTTGCTCAGGATGGCTCGGCTCTGAGTGGCTGTGAGTGCGGCTAGAACATGCCGAGTGCCACTGGCATCGAATCTCGGCTGGGATCGTTATGACGGATGCGCTATTGTACGCGCTTGTCGGCGAGTTGTCGGTCCGCGCGAGTGGAGCCTCTCGAATGGCGCTCGCGTACCATCACCGGGAGTGCAATGCTAACAAGTAGTCCAGCTGACTCTGAGAAAATGGTAGGGCAACCGCCGCGCGCGGCTGCTGCTAGCTCTTTCGACTCTTTCCGAGGATAAAGTCGAGCCGCCGCCGCCGCCTCCTCCGTCGGCGAGAGCACGGGCTACCATGAGTACTGATAACCATGATCAGTCGAAGCCCTGCGTCAGCAAAGCACCCGGGAGGAGCGAGGCCAGCGCCGACGAGAGCGCGTTCGACGGCAGGCGAATCAAGAAGGAGCGCGCCGACCTCCTCCCCGTGGAGAATGGCGAGGCTGCCCGGCCGAATGCCGGCGCCAACGACAACAAGCTCCAGCCGCCGCAGCATCCTCCGATGCAGCGCCCGGCTACCGGCTGCAGGTTCTCCAACGGCTTCCACGACGGCGAGCCGCTCCAGGAGATCATCGCGGCCAAGTTCACGGCCCTCGCGAGCCACGGCACCACCGGCAAGCACGAAAAGATTCGACACATGATCGAGGATAGCATCAGGTTCATCTCGCCCTGCATTTCCTCCCTCCCTCTCTTTCTCTTGCTGCTACCTATGCTTATCAACTCTCTTCTTCTTGCTGCCGCCAACACCACCCCCTCCCCCCCCTACGGGCCTCTCTTTTGCTCTCTCTCTCTCTCTCTGTCGCTCTCGCTCGCTTGCACGCGCCAGCACATGCATAACTTGTCTTTCTCTTTCTTTGATTAACCGACGTCTCTTTTGGAGTTCGCTCTCTGACCGTCTTCCTCTTTTACCTTTCGTTACCGATCGTTGTGCCTCCTTCTGCGATCGGTAGTCGCGTTTCTAGTTTGAATTTCGTTCTCGCTCCTTTGACTCCCTTTTCCCATGGTTGAGTTGATTTACGGTACTCTGAGACGTTTAAAAGTGTAGGGATTTTAGTTTGAAGTATGATCGTTGTCCCACAAGATTTCACTGACTGTTTTAATTGAGAAAAATGGGAAATGTGCGCGATCGTTGTGCGATCGTTTGCGCGCATGGAAAGCGTTTGATAGGAATGCAATTTAATCTAGTATTTTGGAGCTTGATTAAACCAATTGCTTTCTTATTAGGGTTTTCCCCTTCTCGAGAGACCGATTTTGTTAGCAGTAGTCAATTTTCGTATCATTCTCGCTATTTCTTCGATATCGGTGCTCCGATATTCGTTACTAATGTATGCACGCACTTTGTTCCACAGTGATGAGTCGAAGGCGCGAATCCAAGAGATCTTTTCACAAATTGAACAATTGAAGATAGAAGAGAAATTATTGCTGTACCTGAAACTTCCACTATCATTGACTAATACAGGGGGAACTGTTGATCCATTAAGACAGCCATTAAATCCATTAGGCAATCGCTATGAAATTCATCAGACCATTATGTGGATCAAGACACATCTGGAAGAAGATCCTGATGTCTCTTTACCAAAACAAGAAGTTTATGATGAATATAAGTTAGTATATTCATACTGAAAAAGAAGAAATCACACTATTGACAATCCTGAATGGAGTTGACTCAAATCTTTCATTTTCCGTAGTATGTATTGCATGCGGAATTCGATGAAGCCTTTATCAACTGCTGACTTTGGGAAAGTTATGAAACAAGTGTATCCGCGGGTGAGGCCTCGAAGATTGGGGACTCGCGGCAATTCGAGGTACTGTTATGCTGGGATGCGCAAGAGAGTCAAGTTAGAACCACCGACGTTGCCGAACATATCGGGATCTGAAACTGTAAGACATAACGAACGAACGATCTAATTTGTTCATTTGTCTTGTAGAGTTTGCAGTTCTGTCTATCAAATGCAACTAGTACTTGATAGTGAATTTAATGTTATAGGGTGACGAGGTGGACGAGAATATTACTGAGGAAATGTTGGGTGCTGCATCTATATTAATCAGAGAGTGGGCAGAGAACCTTCTGGGCATAAAGTTTCCAACTTTGAGTGCCTTGGCTCGCCATCTTGTTGATAATCTTTGCGTTGATACACGTTCCCTGGCAGCTGTTTGTATCTTATGTGCTTCCGGTGAATCCAATACAACAACGAATAAAGGCTCGTTGATTACCATACGCGAACTTATACATACGCATTTTCAAATGGCACTTAGAACAATGTAATTTATTCCAACAGAATCAGTGGCAGACATTCCAGGGACAGCATTGGCTGGGAAAACTGGGAAACTACGGGAAGCACAATTACAGCTACAACGCAAACTCCAACAACGAGAGCATATAAAGGATCAAAAACATCGGCACCTCGACCAAGTAGTACAGGTGGGGCTTGCAACAAGAATTAATTCTTGATAAGAAATCTGTTAGGACACAACCATTCCAAACACATTAAAACTATGTTTCAGAATCAGAACAAAGAGAAGACTGTTGATAATAAAGTTGGGGTTAACAAAGGAAGTAAGAAAGCGAAGTCCAATCAGTCGTCTCAAGGTACAAATGCATCTGGCGGGCAAAATGCATTAAGCAAGTTGAGTCTGCCTGCCATAGCGAACAGTCGACAAAAGAAAGTTCTTAAGGCTAGTAACCAGCCGTACAACAACATCGCCCCGGAATCCAACTGTGATAATATAGAGGTACAATCGATTGAAGACGTACAGACTAATAGCAACCCTAGAGTAGTGACGACCAACTGCGTAAATACACAGCGAGATATCAAACCTAAAAATCCCAGAAAGCGTGCCAATCCAATAGTACCGAACCAGCCTGCGGAGACCAGTCCTGAGAAGCAAACGAAGCTTCAAGAACAACAGGTCCGGGACAATGTAGAGCATTCCAATGCGGTGTTGCCTAGGCTCCCATCGATACGTGCCGGGAAAATATCGATGATACTAGCTAGTAACTTGAAGCCTACCAAGTGTAAAACTAATGAGGCTGTTACTAATCAGCCTACCAAAAACTGTGATATCGAATCGTCGACATGTTCCAAGAATTGCGTTAAAGTGAACGGCTGTCCTAGTACTTTCGATCCCAACAGTAGTGCGTCCGAAGCATCACCGATCCTGACCAAGGACCAGATACGATTACTGCAGGAGAACCCTGGTCTTATCAGGAAAAGTGATAAACTTTGTTCGATCGACTCGGACGCCCTGGACGATTACTTGAATGGCGGGAATAATTCCCAGGAGCAGGAGGAGGAGTTACTACAGTATTTTCAGCAAAGCAGCTCGTCGAATTCCGACATTGAAGTTAATGCCATCGCCTTAGACACTGAACAAATATCAAGATCTGATAAAGTTTCACAATTGAGACTAATATTACAACAAAACTTGAAAGCAGGCACTGTGCAAACGCCTGCTGAACTTGTGCCGGCTGTAGTTAGACAGAACGTTGCCGTTGAGAAACGTGAAGTCACCCAGAAACACAACTTGATATTACCAACCTTGCTAAATCACACGAACCAGACTAACACAAGAAGAAGAGTTAGTTTTGAAACAAATGTCGTGGAACATGTGCAAGATCAAAATGTGATTTCTAATACGGTCCCCCAAAGTCCAAATACGCGTCGACGTATATTCAATTTCACACCGATATCTCCGGGCCCTCATTCTCCAATAAATGGACGCGCGTCCAAATCCAACTCTGCAAATGCAAGTCCTTTCGTTTCACCTAGAAATACACCGGTTCCACGGTCTAGGAGCAATTTGCAAGCAGGCAGTTCTCGAGCCCGGAGTCATAAGTCGTTATCGCGATCAATATCATGCAGTGTGCCGTATACCAGCAAGAGCGACACATTCGTGGTACCAACAAGTGGTCCAGAAATAGTTCGGCATACGTCAACACCGCAATCGCCCCTGATTTGCACGAAATCCTCCGAAGTACAAGTTGGTACGAGTATGCCTCAAATCTCTGTGACGCCAAAGAGAGAAGGGCAAACGACACCATGCCCAGCATTTTTGCCCTCCGATCTAGCACCTCAGAAGCAGTTATTAATCAATTATCCTAGTCAGGAAAATTTGCAAGAAATCAAGAATGTTTACCAGAAGACTCAACCCACGGATCAAGAAATCAGTGAGCTTTTGAATGGTGGCAAACAGTTTAGTAATGAACACTTCTACAGATCACAGTCGGTCCCATTACACAGAATGGTAAATCCAGCTTTAATGTCACCGATTTCAACGCAACATTGTCTGACCTTTCAAAATCAGAGCTTCAACCCCTCGACAAGTAGCTCAATAGCTCCCACGCCAGTACCAAGTGAATTTAATGACTTTGGATCGATTGGTCAGCCAGAAGGAACTTCGGCATACTTGCTCGATGATGTCGATCCGAATTTCATATCGGACGATCAGAATTTCCTGATGAGTGACAAAGAGATCACGCCGGAAAATATAACAAATATTCTAAACATCTTGGACGAGGATGCTACACCCAGCTTACAGATCCTTCCAGAGCCATCAACGGAGGAAAACTTGATGGAGAACAATTCGATAGTACTTGATACTTTACCAAATACTAACATGAACCTGTCTGAAGAAGATATCCTCGATCCCGCAAACGTATTGGATCTCCCAGTGGGAGGAACTCTACAGAAGATGATACATTCAAGGTCTTACCCTAACACGCCCTTACCAGTACAAGTATCCACGTATACGCCGTCGTATGCGGAAGACAGCAACGGTTCAAGATCATATCCCTCGACACCGTTACACACTGTCCAAACTCAGGAATCTTATCAGGAGAATAATGAGCCGATGCTTTCGAGTCCCACATTGAACTCTCTGAATCTGCACGGTGATGCGACTGAGTCCGCCTCGAACAGTCTCTGCCGCAATGTCGCCGACTTGCTTGACGCTAACTTTCTTGGAGAGGGCGACGCAGAGACTGACGACTTGGACCCACTCGGGAATTTTGATGGGCTACAAGACGTCGACTCGTTAACGCCTCTGTTCAACGACGTAACCGAACCGAACCGTTGAGCCGTGCGGAGGTAATTTAACGCATCGCGCTAATTTTGTCAAACGAGCTACCAAAGTTGAAACTGTGACATTCGTGATATGTGTGTTGAAACTGTGCAATGGTATTCTACCGTGCAAAGCATTGTCATGGCTATCGGAAGAACTGTAGGCAAGTTTTAGATCCCCGCTGTAATAATTATGCAGAATTCTCCGGTGCAGTGTAAATATTCATCTCCGAAAAATCTTTCGATTGTCTCTTAGGTTGAACGAAGCTTCTGGTGGCAGGGATTTTATCGTATTTATAATACCACTTGGAAATAGTGATCCCGAATTTTTATCGGTTAGGAGGAATCGCAGAATTCGGCCGTCTATCGATACTTTCTGTAAATAAAATTATAACTCGGTCATTCCTGGTTAGAGCTTGGGAAACGCGAGTCATTCAGTAACAGTCGTCAACAGAAAAATTGCGACTGCAGACACACTCATTGAGAATCTTGACCAACGATTTCAATAACTTAGGTATAACACTTTGCAAGACTATGTTTGTATAGTCTAGACTAATCTCTAAAAAAAAAAGCAGCGTGCAAAAATTTATAACTGCCAATCGTATCTTCGTAAACCTGATCTCACTTATCTTCTGAAGGAAGCTAGGTAGAGAAAGAGGGGGGCGTGGTGGTATCGTGATTGAACGAAGAGGGTGTCTCGATGTTGTAGCACTATCCTCAAATCGATGGACATTAAAGCCAATACGGAGGAGTTGTGCGAAAGAACCACGAAGAGTCTCGGCGGAACAATTGTGTTCTCGCGAATGTTTAAGAAACGACGAAGAAAATTGCTCAAGCAGGGCGAGAAGATATTCGCCGCAGAGCATTTGAGATTCAAAGGAGTGGAAGTTGATTTTATATAAATACTTTATAATCATCGTTTTGAAACGTTCGTTTCTAAGTCATTTAAGAACGCGTTATTGCGACTTTGTTAATCAAGCGTTTCTAAAAAAATATTTACGGTCACCTGCTGGACATTGGTGAGCTTCTTTTTACATGGCGATCGGTATCGAACCCAGTATATAACGTAAATGCGCTTAAGTGCGGCTGCGCGCAGCTGCCGTGGTGCACCTGTAAATTTGTAAATGTTTCATTTTACCTCATATTTTTATAGAATGTCGTATCTGTGTTATCACTCGACGAAGCATCACGTTTTAGAAGTACGTGAGCCTTTGAGAGACGTGTCGACTTGCATACTTAAACTTCTTACTAGATTCTACATCGACGAATAATTCGGAATAATTATTGCTATCGCGGCTCTTCCTGGTATGTCGTTTCGTTCATCGGCGGAATCCGAATTACCACAAATACACCGCCAATTTGTATTTTTCTATGGCACTCTCGATCGAGAAGTTTTACCAATTGGATAGTTGTTTAATCGAGTTTTATTCCTACGTGATTACTTAGCTTTCAAAGCAGAGAGGAAAAACGTTGTTAGACATTTTATAAGAAAAACCCGCGAGACAACGCGCCGCACCGACTGCGGCAGAGGAGTTTCATCGCTCGAAATTATTTTTCACGTCGAAGTTTTGATGATGCGCTTCACGTCATAAAGTATTAGATTTTTATAGAATATGGGGTAAACGTAATTTACTCGTAAACGGTCACATTCGCGCGTAGGCGTCATTTGCAAATGTGGAGAATCTGTATTGTCATTCTTTCCAGAATTATGTGGCGTTACTCTGTTAACACCATGTGAAGAGTTATCTAGTATGATTTTTGTGAAATCTTGTTCTTTGACAGTTACTATCGGCCCGGAAAGCATGAATCAACCTACACGCGCCCCGTAAACAATGTGGATTGTCTCGACAATAACAGTACGACAGAATCATTTCACTTGACTTTTACATGTTTATACGAATAAAATAATTGGCTCGTGTGTTCCACCGATGGTACAATTTCCTCGGAAACTTGTAACGTACGCGTCTTCCTTGATTCATGCTGCCGGCGTATAAGGCACTACATTGCTAAATATTGGTTCCCAATCGCCATTTTCCATAGAATTATCAAGCTGTGTTCTCGCTGGAGGATCAACCAGGAACTTTCCGTTGATATTTCTTATTCCTTGAAAAAGCTGAGGGGTTCTTATCGACAATTTCACGCTTAATTAATGTTTCTCTCGCCAGTGGTGAAAGTTGCTGCTCGTTACTCATATGTCCATGCTAGTGTAGGCAAAGTACCAAAATATCCAGCAACGATAAGCAACAAAAAGTTCCTTGTTATTCCTTCAGCGAGAGCACACCTTTACACTCTAGTGTGTGGGAATCCACGGATTTTTTAATCTCTCGGACTTATACTGCTAAACGTGTACACCTACCTTCAACCATTAATGTATAAAAGTAGATCGATTCATCGAAGCACTCGTATTATAATTAAGCTATAGTATATCTCCGGAAGTCAATAGTACCAATGAATCATAATCTTTCCGAAGGGAACGCTAAAGGAGTGAAAAGTAAACCAAGAGCACATATATTATCGAGCTGTGTTTCTATAAACACAATTCTACGAAAAAAAAAAAAATGCGGAAGATTTCCACACACCCCGAATGCAGCTGAGGTAACGTTCTTTTATGAAATAAGTTGAGCATAGTTTAGACATTCTAAACTGCAGTGCAACCTCCAGACGGTACCTAATTGTAAGGCGAGTTGTGAATCTGTTGTACAAATGTGGAGAAGTGGACGAACCAAGTAGAGATTTGCTACTAGTAACGAAGTTAGCGAGTAGCAAGTGGGGAAAGTCTAGTAAAACGCGTCTATTTGAGAAAGTATGGCCGAAGAAGAATAAGAATACGCGGTGAAGAAAGCTACTGTTAAAGTCGGCTGCACATAAATATGGCAAGTTATTATTTGAAACGAATAACTTTCGTTCACTTGACCAAACGATCGCTGATATCGCAAATTTCTATGATGGTACTGCTACTTGTAACTTTGTAAGCAAGGATCACGTATTACGATATTACTTGTTGTTATACGCACAAAAGATTTTAGATAGGAGTTATTCGATATTATCATATAATCAGGGTTTCTCGGTGCTGTTTCGTTCTCCTCCCTCAATCGTCTAGATACAGATATCGATATTAATCACACGATATGGAGCATAAATGGTGTGCCAGTGGATTTGCAACCACATTTTCTACAAGTATTCCGAGGCAAATTTCTCCGGCGTGTCTCGAAAGCTGTGTGAGCCAGTTGCACGAAAGAAAGTTTCAAAATTTTAAGGGCACTTCTTTTAAACGGATGCTTGTATCTAGAACTGCAGTAACAGCACTGGATTTATTTATAAGGAACCAGAAACAAGTTAATAGTAAAAGCGTATATACATCCATATTTACATGAGCAGTCAATAGGTATATAACAGTAACATAACGGAAAAAAAAAATGTACATTTTGCGCTCGTCGACTACTGATTTGTACTTTAGCTAATCGCAACGAAGTCGGAGAGCGCAAAGACGAACATTATCTCGGGAGAGCGTTCGAACAGTTGTGCCGTAACTAAATTTCCAACGCGGTCTGGTTTTGCACTGTGTTTTTTGCCTCCAAGCTTACTATGCGTGTCACTTCACTTTCAGCCAGTAACTCCCGCGCGTTCATTACGGTGACGGCAGAGTTTGATTTAGGAGAATTATTTCTACAAAGTGAGAGCCCGTTCCTTACATCCCGTTTTAGTTAATGTTACAGTATTACATTTGTCCCCGATGAAAGGTGGTTTTTCGTCCGATTAGTTATTCCAGGCAGCGTACGGTCTAGAGGGAAAAAGTGGAGTACAAGTCTGTCATCGCTCCGGTACTAATAATATTTGCATGGGGTAGAAAAGATTTCATAGAGCAATATATGTATAATCATACTCGTAGTGTGCAGTAAACTTAACAGTCATCTCGAATTAAGCAGGTGTAGAATCACGAGAAAGTTAATTTTCGTAAAACGGGAAGCTGATCATGATAAGTCCGCTGAAGTTCTTAAAGTACTTGAATTTAACCGATTAACAGGGATCGCAGTGTGTCCGCGAAGACTTGAATAAGCGTGATGGGTGATTGTTGTGGGAGAACAAAGTGTATCAGTTAGCAGGCCATTCTACTTTGAAGTATTAAATGAAGACTCGCCTTGCTTCATTTTCCGTCGTGCACTAAAGTGTGTAAAAGGGAATCTTGCCAGAGCTGAATGATCTGTGTTTAGTTGTTTCTCGTAAAGAATCTGTGTCACTTTCATGATAAGGGTAGACTTGGCAATATTAAGAAATGACAACTGACTCCAAAGCTTGTCGACTTGGTGGATCGATTTTCCGATCCTCCACGATCCTTTCCCTTTATCGGAAAGGACACTTCTCTACCCATTTTGTATGATCGAATGCCAACTGTGCTAAATCAAGCAATGGGAAAGCGGTATCCCCTTGCGTGTGCTAGTGTCATGTGGCAATTTATTTTGCTTTGTAAATAAAAATTCTTTTTTAGAAAAAAAACACACCAACATCCGTCATTGAAAATGTACGAAGGATATGCGTTATCTTTTTCATGTGATAGAATCCTACATTTAGGGAGACACGAAGAGCAAGTAACATACCGGTGCCATTGAATTCTTTACGGATTGGAAGCATCCTTCAGATAAGTATTACTTCCTTCTAAATTTAGCATATTGGTACCGAAGGTAAAATTTAATGTTGATATCAGCGTCGCCGTTATTTCGCGGTATCTCTTGTTGAGTTCCAGAACTGTGATATTTGCATAATTACTTATAATAGCCTCGTTTGCATTTACCTTGCATACTAAATACTTTTAGTGAACAACAAAAATACGCTACACTCAGTAAGCGTTTTCATATGCTTTCGAAAACGTTCTGTCTGAATGAAATTCATTATCTGCGCGTTCAACGATACACGTTGATTTCGCAGCAATATGCCAATAAGGATTCGTTATGTATGAAGAAATGTGTTACGGGTGGAACGCGTACACTCATGTTAGAACTGTAGTTTGCATTAGAGATGCATAACAAAGCTAGACCTACGTATGCTAACAGTTCTGTTATATCCAGTGTAACCATAAAGTACATAGAAATATATACAGAGTAGAAAATAAACGTGTATAATTTTGTATAATTTATAATACTGTACGGATTAATAAAGTGTGAACTTTGTATGGCCTATATATTATCTCTACTAATCTAAAGGATAATGCTTGTCTCTTTTTATGTTCGTGACAAACTTAAAACCGGATAAACCGACTTTCATAGAATTTTCTTTCATCTGTAGAGTCATGATCGAGGCAAACTATAGGCTATAAAATATTGCAATATTTATTACTTATTTGGGACGTCTCAAACGTTAATTCAAAACTTTCGAAATAAATAGGTGATCAATATGTACATTGTTGATAGTAAGCCATGATTCTACAGTTTAAGACAGCTGTAAGAGAAGAAACTATGAGATGCGAATAGTTCTCGAAATATTTATTTCTAATAACAATCACTTGCGTATTTTAAATCAGCAGGATTGCAGTAACTAAAAAATCAAGTAATTTGTGTTTTTCCGTTACTATTGCCATAGCAACAGTGTGACTGTTGTTTTAATTAATAACAGACTTCAAAAACACAATATATATATATATATATCATAAATTTAAGAAATGGGCATAGTTTACATGTCTCGGATTCATTGATGGATTACCTGCATTCGAAGGTTGTTTGAAGAATACCTTAAGTAGCAATATTTTAGGAAGAACTTTTCTATGCTCGACATATTTTCGTTGTTCTTCGTTTGTGAAATATGATTCTGTCCTTACATCTGTGGGTTGCTATGAAATGTTTTTATTCACGCCAGGAAGAATTTTCTCTACGTCAACCTGTTAACAAAGATTTAAAGCTCTGAATGTAATTATTCGCCAATTTATGCATGATCAGCAACTTTCACGGACGATGTATGTTTATTGAAATTACAATTTATAACTGCTTGTAGTTATTGCACCACGCGTGGTGTTGGATCTACAAATGATGGTAGAATTTTCGCCGATTCGGGTTTATTTGCTTTATCACTGACTATCGATCTGAGGTCTTGCTCTTTTAATGTTTTATTAGTCAAAAGTGATTGTACATCTTCCCTCGTTAAAGTTTCGTATTTAAGCAAGGTCTCGGCGATTAGTGCCAGCTCCTTCGAATGAGTTGTTAGAATTTGCCTTGCACGTTCACTCGACTCCTGCGAAACATTCAAAATAGTTGGATGTCATGTAACTTTTAGAAAATGCCACAAGTTACATATGCAAGCAGACAAAGAAATGTTAACGGATTCTTACTTGTAACAAACGCTTAATCTCGCTGTCGATGACTTCATTCGTACTACTAGCCATTGGGGTCTGTTCGTCACCTGTACTCACTCTGAATCCATGTTTCTCTGACATACCGAAATTTTTCACCATGTTTTCAGCGATACTAGTTGCTTTCTACAAAATCAAAGGTCAAGGATAAACAAAGTTGTAGCATTAGGACTAACAGATATATGCTAATACCAGAGCATGAATTTTAAGAAATGGGGAAGAAAGACCAAAAATATACGTATAAAATCTAATTATAAAATCACCTGAAGATCACTATATGCCCCAGTAGTTATACTGTCGGGTCCAAAAGTTATTTCTTCGGCAATGCGACCGCCCATTGCTATATCTATTTGGGCTAGTAATTCTCCCTTAGTGTGTGGTGCCGCTTCTTTCACTGGCATGTATGATACCTGGATAATAATAAAGAATAAATATTCACGTGGAAAATATGAAAATATAGCATTATACATAAGCATTATATCAAAAGTAGCATTACATGTCCTAAAGCTTCTCCACGAGGAACTATAGTAACTTTATGTATCGGTGGTGCCAGTTTTGTATAATGTGCAACCAAAGCATGGCCTGCTTCGTGATAAGCTGAATTCCGAGTCGTCACCTCATCGGTTGTGATATTCTTTGGAGGACCCATCATCACTTTGTCTCTGGCATACTCTAAATGTTCCATGGTTACATATTCGGCGTTTAATGCCGCTGCCCTCAAAGCACCTTGATTAATCTGCGAGAGAAAAGCGAGTACAAAAGATAATATAAATAATATAAAGAATAATATTCTGTATAGTGTCACGATTCAGACAAACTATAGTCTATAAAATATTGCACTATTTATTAGTTATAATGGATGCTGCAAATGTATTTTTAAAATTTCTATAAATGTTGCATACCATTGTTTCTATGTCCGATCCAGTGAGTCCTATTGTTTTTCGGGCCAATGTTTCCACTTCAATGTCGCGCGATAACACCTTCGATAGATAATGAGTTATGATTTCTTTTCGACCAGTGAAGTCTGGTTTCTCTATATAAATTTCAACGTCAAATCGTCCTTTTCGCATTAATGCAGCGTCTAACATTTTTCGTCTATTTGTGGCACCTAGTACGATAATTCCTTCATTCCGTACAAATCTAAAAATGTTACGCTGGTAAGTACAAGGTAATTTATTTGATTTTAAATCATTACTGATTTTTAAATCTTATATATTTGCATACACTTACCCGTCCATTTCTGCTAACAATTGATTTATAGTTTGGTTTGCATACGGTTGGGCACCGGAGGTTGTTCTTTTCCGACCAACGGAATCGATCTCGTCGATAAATATTACAGATGGAGCCTTTTCCTTCGCCGCTTCTGCAAATATTGCGTAAGTATGTTTAATTTCACAAGCGACTGAATACAAGTGATTGGTAACTTTCAGGTAGTTTAGTACTCACTAAACAGATTCTTAATTCTTCTCGCTCCCTGGCCGACAAAGATGTCGTCGAATTCTGAACCAGAGGCATAAAAGAAAGGTACACCAGCTTCACCAGCTAATGCACGTGCCAATAGTGTTTTGCCAGTACCAGGTGGTCCTACTAATAACACACCCTTTGGCAACTTCCCTCCAAGTACTACATACTTTTCTGGATTTCTTAGATAAGCAACTATTTCCTTTAATTCATCCTTTGCAGTATCCACACCCTTGCACTCATCAAATTTCACATCCACAATCTCAGCCATATAGTCTCGACTGTTACCAAGCAGAGTTCCTTCCAAGAAACCTGTAACATTTGTTTCAGAATCTGTTATGTTTTGCTGAGCAACCATTTAGCACACTTCTTGAGAAGAATGTAAAATTTATACCTGTTCTATACATAAGAATGCTTAGCGCGAGAGCAACTAATATAAAGTAACCGAAAACTTTAAATGGTGAACGTTTCTTCTTATGTCCAAGGCCCATCTCGAAACCTTCCTTAAATACTGCTCTCAATTTCTGATCGGATAACATGGAGTTGGCATTATCAGACAGTAGACTTCTTATCTTCTGAACATCTACCTCAATAGTCTGCTTGCAATATTAGAAAAACCACAAAATTAGCTTGCGCTTTACAACTAGCAAACCAACAGTAACTATATCTACCGTATCTTTATCAACGACTGTATGTTCGCTTAAAAGTTTCTTAAGCCAATCTTGCTCACTTGCCTTCTTGCCCAATTGAGTATTTCGTTCAGTTTTAAAACCTCTAGTTTGATTTATAGAACTGCTCGCATTTCTTATACTGAATGTGCATAATGTCCTATGTTGCTGTTTAATTGAGAAACGCAGAACCGGCGCTATGATCGGTTCTGTTAAAGGTGCGCATGTAAAACTCTGCTGTTTCTGCATTACAACCGATTTCAATATGAAAGGCACATTCCACCTATCTCTCTTATTGGCTTTTATACATAATTCTTCTAATATTAGCTGAGTGTTGTTAGTCTTCGTACAAAAGGGTGCCGCCAATTTACTTCTATCTATGTTATCCAGAAATATACTGGAGCCAATATTAGTCTAGAACAGAGAAAGAAACACAATTGATAATTCTCGAACGTTTGCTCTTGTCAAATCGCAAAAAAGTCTTCTTACTTTCGAAAAGTTCTTGTCAATAGGGTGACTCTGTTTCTCGTGGACATGGTTATTCTCTTTCTTCGTTTTTACTGGAAGAGGCGTTGACTTGGTGGTTACAGCTGACGCAAACTGCGTAAGGTGGTATAACACCTACAAAGCAATGCTTTATATCTAACAGGCTCACAATTTTTACCACGAAAATAGCACTGACATTCCACAACGTTTCATCAACCACTGCAATCGTATAGGGTTAGAAATCGACTTCGAAACGATCTTATGGCAAAACGAAGAAAACTACGCGTCGGCCACGAACACAACGTGAAAAGACGCATTTTGAAAAGCACGAAGGATGAATATTGTTAAAACGTCACTATAAACGAGAGCAGTGCAGTGAAAGCACGTATTTTTCCAAGAGAGTACGACGAACCAACCTGATTATGTGACTGCAGGGAAAACATTGTTTTCTAGCAAATGAGATGACACAGTTGAAAACGACTGATACATCAAATCTGCACGGGCATTCGTCGAGGTTTTTCACTGTTGGGGAAACCAGAAGTTCAGATGGTTACATGGCACTAAATCCCTCGACAGGAGCACGATTTTGATGCAACAAGGCCAGCGGAAATGACTATTGTCGCACAAACATCCGCGCGTTTGAAAGACGCTTTGATGAACCTCTCTCATTCGCTTGAATTTTCTTTTCACACGCGCCTAGGTAAAACTTGTCACCTCGACTTTCGCCAACTGGAATTTCTTTGGAGGCAGAATCTATATTTCCCTCGATAGAAAAAGTGCCGAGTGGAATTAGCCTAGTAAAACAACTGTCGAACGCACTTCTCGTTTAGAATCGCGTTTGGAGTCGGAAAATGGTTGAGTCAAAGTGGTATCAGTGGTATTATCGTCATATAGACCACAATACCTATATATACGTAATATATACGTTTTTCATTCGTACGTACAGGGTGACTCACTTTCGACAAATGCTTGAAGTCTCACATCTTTATAATTATCAGTAATAATCACCGCTTTTCTTAAAATCTGTTACTATTGATCTTTCTTTATATTTTCAAGAAATATTTCTATGCGGAAAACTTTCCTGTTTCGTCGTACACTGCCGCCATTTTATTCGACGGTTACAAGTTACGCGAGCAATTTATTTCAAACTATTGAATTATATTTCTAATATTAAATTAATAGAAAGGTGCCTCCTTGGCTTCTGCAGCCGACAGCTTCCACTAAACGCACATACCTATTGGTTTTCTGTCGAAGCCTATGATCGATTATGCAAGAATCGACCAACAGAAGTAACCGTTTCATTTAGAGTTGTCTTCACTTGGCAGGACACGTAGAGCAGTCTAAAAAATGAGACATAAATGCTGATATAATTATATGATGTAATACTGCAGAATGACGTATCTGATTAATCAGAAAATTCATGGAAATACTCAGAGATGTGTTCTACTTGAGTGAATCCGCCACTAAGACTGCATTGCCTACAAGAAAGTACAAGAACGATGATTTAATTTTTCTATTGATTTGCTTTATTGATTTACAATGTTCATTTTTGTAATACACTACCTAGTGATAGCATAAGAAGCAATAATAAACATTCGGTTCTACAAATTACGTACGCAATAATTATTATCCTTATATCTCCTCGTCCCAATATCATGATTAATATTAATACTATTAATATTCATATATAAACTTTCAGTCATCAAGAAAATATTAGAACGAAATTTGTTATTACTAGCTCTTCTAGCTACTATCGCTATATTAATATTTATTTAAAACTGTATTGCCAAAAATACGAGTTGTTAATATTTGTTCTTCCTTTAGTTTCTGCGATCTCACACACAAATGATGCTTTGTCACCTTTTTCATTATTATTCGATTTGTACTGACATTCATTAGAATTCGCTACAATGTGTTAAAAATGGCAACTAAAACATCTTGTGCCTCATCTCTTTCTCTCTCTCTCTCTGTCCGTGGCCATATATTTCTTGCTTTTCGCGTAACACGATATGAGAGCGCTTTGTAACACACACTCCAGAGTGAGCTCTTCTGAAAAATCTCGCACAATTGGCAAGGTACAAGCATGCCATAACTTCACGCCAATTTTGTACTTTATAACATAGCGAAGAAAAGCTTTGGAATGTTATAAATCAACGTACTACCCAAGGATTTCCTCCTGTTTAATAGGCTCGACATATTATTATTATCTCCGAATGAAGAAAAGAACTTTCCAGAGCTCGCAACTGGCAGCCGCCGCCGCATCGCTAAATACACGTTTTTCTCTTCCACACACATTTTCCCTCACTGGACCTTTATTCTCCCTTGACAACAAAAGGTGCACCGATCATTGAGACAACTTCAGCACTTGAGACATTAATCACTAAACACATCAATGCAGTCTAGATAAAAGGTATGGTAGTAATTGGTAAACTCGGTACAAAAGATCTTGATTTCCATAAACTTTACGAAGAACGTCTAGATTTCTGCGATCGACGTACACACGAGAACGCCAAGCATTATAAAAATCCAATGATAACACGGGGGGGCTATTTGTTAAAATTTGTTGTATACGCTGTCCGACATTATGCAATATAATACTACACAGTCATCGTCTTAAAGTTAACTTTCTGGTTGTCTTTACACATCTACTGTGCGTTAATATGATTTTCCATAGTCGCACAGCAGTGAATCTGACTCGAAAATGAATGAACTATTGCGACATCGTGCAATCGTACTTTTTGCAAACAGGGACAGACATCGCTCGAATCTCGTTTGATTTCAAGAAGATATTGACATTTCTGGCGAACCTTTGATATCTCGCAAAGTATGCAATCTTTTGTGTCGAGTAGAAATAAGTGGTACGTCTGTCCCTTGTAAGCTGGATTTCGTAAGTTCTCGAATGAGTCTTATTAGAAAATTTACAAAATGCATGCTCCATACAAAAAGTGGATTCGTGATATGAATATATCGACTCGCAGACGTGCGTAAAATTGCGCGCAGATAGAAATAACAACCAGAACGATTTCCGAAAAATTCGTAAATTCTTTTGTAATTTATTATCTTGTAAGGACTATTACAATTAGTTGTTGCTATTGTTTGGTTGCTCTTGAAGGGCGACCGCCAAACGCCGTCGGCTTTCGACTAAGCGTAACACAGACAACTTTTCCTCTACGCATCTACAAAGAAGTCTACGGAGATATTTTGCAACACTTGCCGAATGGCATTCGACTATGCCACTTTGTCACAATTTGCACAACCATGGCGACCCTTATTGCCTACTTCCAATTAAATAGACACAAATAGTTTTGCAAAAATACGCTTCAAGAATAAACGGGGTGGTGCGAGTTGCAACACGCTTCCCCTGAATTGTGTTACTACGACTCCTCATTTAACATTTCACCTTGTGTATGCCTTAAACATTACGTATGTCCGTGTATTGAAAAGTGTTCGCAAAAGCTCGTATGAAGTGTAGACGAAGTGCATTGTTAAACGTTTAGTTTAAAAAAACGAGGACACCCAAGATCGCCAAAAGTAAACCCTCTAATACCGTCCTATTGCGAGTGAAATACTGCGGTCGCCCGATGAAACTAGACTATGTTGCACGAACGATGTTCGTTCAATCTCAATTTCTCAGTTTATTAATTCGAAAAGCTAAAAACTTTGTTTCTATATATCTTAGTTAAAAATCCTAATAAAAATGCTCTCTTCCTTACGTATCCGTACTGAGATCAGCCGAATGCTCTTATCTCGAAAAATACTACTTCGTTCGTACAACAGGCATGCTATTTTTAACTAAAATATTCTTGTGATACACAGCACACTGCGATTTTACTTTGCAATTGTTACATATTATGAATTAATTTACATATTATGAATATAATTTAATCTGTCCTTTATATCAAACGCCTCCCTCTTTGTGTAATCCCTTCATTTGCACTGTGAAACAGTCAACAGCTATGTGTCGAAAGCTCACGGGATAGAGAACTCCCATTCTTCTTTACAGATACTTTTTGTCTCACCCGAATATCATTTTCAAATGGCTCCCTACGGCGCTTTAGGCTATGTAAATATTATTGTACCGGAAGACGGTGTTGTAGTAATATTGCAAAAATATGGTAAATTATTTTAACGAGCACGCCTTCTATACGGTAATCCTGCATGTCTGGAGAACGGAAATCCGCTAGCAACCAGTGCTTCATTTCCCGGAGGTCTACTTCGCTCAGCTATCCTCCGTAAAGCACACGCTTGTCGTAAATTCTTGTCAGCATTGCTAAGTAGTTACGATTTATATCAGCAAGTTTTGTAATTTGGTTTCGAGTACATTGTACGCTCATCACGCAGTGCTTCGATTTGTACTTCTCATTGTCAGAGCGTATCGTCATATAAAATACGATGCGTTATTGATATATATACGGTGAATGCAATCTTTTGCGAAGTACAAAGTCTCACTCGACGATTCTCCGTGTCTTGGCTAGAGATGCAGAATTAACAATAGAAATCAAAACAGATTTACAGACAACATTCACTTTTCGCAAAACGCAACTTTGTTACTTTCATAAATCTGTTGAAAATGGCACTGTTCGCAGGTTGTATCTTTGTGCACGCGCTTCTGCTGCCGTTTCTCTTCGACCCATTTATCGTAGCATCAAAAGTCAATGCAAACTGAGTGCAACCCTGCTGCCTTCGGGTAAAGACGATTCCAAAGACTCAGTAAAGAAATCGCAGTCTGCAAAGGACTGTCATTGACTTTCTCACGTAAAAAGCGAAGTTGTAATAGTGAAACTAGTCGAAAAAGAGTTTCTCCCGAGTGTTTGCAGTCTGTCAATGTATACCGAGAAAGTAACATTAAAATCAACGTACAATTGGAAGTTCCCAAATGTAGTTACACAATACACAATAAACGTCACAATGGTTAAATACCAAGATATCAGTTCAACATACTGAACGTTATAACAACGTAAAACTATTACTATAAAAAGTACTATTCCTTGAATACGACAGCAAAATACAAGGTGTATTACTGTGTAACTAGCTATAATTGGGAGATATCGAATCAATAATCACATGTGTAAAGATTTCAATATACAAGGACTAATGAAATCACTGCGAGGGCTTTGAAAAATACGTTGACATTGCTCGATGTTTCATAGGCTCGTTAAAACCCGCTGTCAACATCTGCAGACACTTTCACTTTGAAGAACCAAATGCCACTAACGGCACAGTCCTACAGTAAACCCTTTTACAGCCCAAGGTGCTTTGCTGGCAAACTCTAATTGTAAGTAGTATTAAATCTGAGCACATGATCGTAAATATACAGCCATTTGCTAGCTCGTGTTTAATTAGACATCGCGTTCGCGTGAGTGTTTCATTTGGTTCTATCTGTTTTCAATAAGTAGCAGACAGTCACGGTGAATTGAACAATGGGCTCCTCCCACTTGCACACTATCAGTAACAAAGCTAAAGCAAAACGAGAAAACAGTAAGAATGAGATACAGTTGCGTTGCAATAGCGCTATAAATTGTAACAGCCGAGCAAAAATCAATGCCGTTGCGAAACATTGAGCAGTCACTATTTCAAACCACAATACACAATTTCCCAGTTCGACGATAAAAACAAGTTTTTCACTTTCATATGACGCGCGCTGCCTCGGAATTCGAACGTGTTACTATCTAAATAAAAAATGCATTAGTCGATATATCAAAACTACAAGTGATTAAAAGTGATATAGGTTTATAGCAAGTATATCTTTAGTTATAAATCGTAATATAAATGTTCAGCAATTTTTTTTGTCAGACATTACATATTACTATTTTACGTAATTTATTATTGTACAGTAATTTAGTGATTATGTGTATGCCTTGCCATCTGGAGTGTGCAGATAATTCTTCCTCGTCATCAATAGGGAACTAGAATATCTGCGCCCTTGGTGTGTCAAACGTGGGGGGAGGGGATGTGTTCCTTGCAGGAAACGAAATTACAGATAATCTCTCTTTTAACGGGCTAACTAGTGCACAAATGAACCTTTGCTATACAGCACATACGGCTCTAGTTCAATGGTCAACACAAGAGGAGAATCATTCGCACAAAACAGAGCATGTAACGTTTTGTATTTGTATTATTGTAACTTGTCAAAAATATATTGTTCAATTTCACCTGCCCTATTGTTGGTTTGCTTTGTGCATCGCGAAAAGAAAGTGAACTTGGTCGTACAGGAGCATTTATAGAGATGCTCTGATACCACAAGGGTACCGTTCATTTTTGTCAGTTCCAATGCACCACGGTACAAAAGTCCCATAGATGCATTGGTTATATTTTCTGTTCGATACTTTTCACGTACATGTTACGCTCGGACAAAGTACAAAAGTGGGCAAGCTGTGAAAAAAGGTTTGCGACGCAAAACTTGTGAAGTCTAATGATTTGTTTGCCAATGTCGTAATACACTGTGTGTATTATGAACGAATCGAGGAGAGAAGGAATGCGACAGAAATGAAGAAAATTTCTGAAACCAACAACTGGGGCAGTAGTATATAAATATTCAACGGTATGTTTTCTTTAGTACACAATATTAGCTAATTATTCATTTGTTACTCTCCTATTACCCTATTTTGTAGCTAAATTTGTTGCTTTCACAATAATTTATGTTCTTAAGAATATTTTAAATCGTGTTGTTGTTATAAGTAAAATAGTATATATTGTAATTGTTTATAATATTTATTATATTATTCAGGAATATCTCTCCTAGACTTTCTGTCGATTCATCGAGATCGCAATATTGCTCGCGACTGTTTCAAGTCACTTTCTCCCATGCTTGGAAGAGTACCAATTTCTTCCAATATCTTGAATCAGATCAATCTTAGCCATGACGGAAACTCAGAATAAGCTCAAATCGAGGATGGAAATCGGGTGCCAAGAATAAATAATGCTAGGGCCACGTGGAAATTATACGCACGATCATATTGCGATTGCGACGAATCGGTGGTACTAGCATTCTTTATAAGTACGCCGTTGTGTTCACGTTTCAATAATGTAGCACGGTATTACATTTTATTCGATAGTGATAAAAAGTAATACAAAACGTTGGGGGGTCTTTCAAATTCCTTGCGACAACTGTTGAATTATATTATCGATTTCGCGATGCAATCGCATCTGGTGGGTACCCTTGCGTGAAGTTCCGCCTGTCTGCATTAGTTGTACTCATAAAGAATGCAATAAAAACACAATTGAAAAATGCGTTATTACAGTGCTAAATTGATTAAGTTCTAGATAGTACTTTGAAAGTGGCATTACAGCACAAGCGGTCTAAAAGAAAATTAAAATATTTATTTACGCATCGCACGTGAAATGCAATGTAATATAGAATTTATACTTGCAACAATCCTTTTCTGTATAGCCGTTATTAGTTTGTCGTTCGCTCATATATGACCATCCTCATACCCAAGTGTCACCACTTGCCTTTCCATTCACACCCGCCCCTTTTGTATAATTCTTTAAACATTATCCTTAGACCGCTCATATTGCAATGAACAAATTGTATTTTTTAATAACATCTATTATATTTTAATATTAATAATCTGTAATAAAAACTGACCTAATAAAAACATTTATTTCTTTTTTTGGCCTCACTTTTTGATACTAAACTATGAAGGTAATTGAAGAAAAAGAAACAACAGTCAGCGTTATCGTTGAGTGTTAAATAATTAAATAATTAAGTAAAGTCTGCTATAATACCCTTTGTGGATGTCGATTTTTATATCTGTCAGTGCCATTCATGTATACCCACTGGTGGCTACTGTTCTTGCTAACAAAACTCAACTTGTAGAAAAAGAAAGAAAAGGAAACGGCAAACTAAATTTGGCAATAAAAACTCGTTCGTCCTCCGAGATATTTGTGCAGGGTATTACACATTTAAAAAATGTTCAATCGTAAATATCATTAAATAATAGAAGTCTTTAAAATTGGTTATTGTAACACTTTTTATGTCTATGAGGAAAAATTTGATAATGTTGTCCTATCTATTCTAATCATTTATACCTTAGGCAATATTTTTCCACCGTGAATGTATAGTCGTTTGTATCGTAGAGATTAACAGCTACATCTTTAAAATGAAAATATTCATAGAGCCGATGTACGATCGCAAATAATTCTGCGACCCATATCAGAAGAAAGCTAACTGGCAAGATCGATCCATCGACATGCCATCGGAGATGTAACACGTATGTCACGCACACCGTATTATGATATCATAAATATGAGTTACGTTCTTTTGATTAAATTGAAAAAATCCTAAGTATTTCTAATATTCCTTATATCTAGAATGTAAAAACTTACAACACAAAAAGTTGAGTTCCATCAATTCTGTAATCTACCCACTTCTCCTCGAAGATTCAATGTCTTCGCTGCTATCACACACTAGTCAGTATAGTGTTCTAACATTGTAGCAAGCATACAATATAATAATATATGTTAAGCACACTTAACGCCTAGGAAATAGTCCACTAATTACAGAAAGCATGAAACGTATACAAGGCTACAATTACGACGAAGTTGCCACTATCACGAAAAAGAAAAAAGCGTATGTATATAAAGTTTAAATTACTGACTATATTAGCTTTCGATGTATCCAAAGGTATAAAAACTTTGTCGCGTTAATGATTTTCTTGAGTATCGCCTAGAGAACTTTAAAACCAAGTGAGAGAAGAAAATCGTGAATTTAGTAATTGAGTCCTAGGCTGGCGAATGACACGTGGCTCGAGTGATAAAACCGAATGATTAGTGCAAAATGTTTTCGTACTCTTCGTCAAGCTCGAATTGCCGCGATTAGTAAATATGAGCAATTTTATGGATTGATATAAAAATCTATAAATCATATGTCTCTTATATAATATGTTTCATCAACACTACCTTCTCAACCAAAGATAGAAAATTTGTTAATACTTGGATTGTTACGATCAGTACGGGTCAATTGAAAAATCCTATTTAAATATAGTGTTTAATAGAATAGAAATATTGTTTCTCGTGACATACGTGTAACAACCCACCAGTATGGATCACCCCAAAATATCATGTGTGGGACATTCATTTGCTTTGTTGCGTTTAATTATGGTATTATAATTTTTAAACAAATATATACTTTAGAGGTCCCAAAACTTTGTCCTTCATTATGATTACATATAAATGTGTTTTTCTCGCTAAATGTTTGTAACTGGCACACATATGTGTTACAAGTGCTAACTACCTAGCCAGCACCCTGCTAATAGTGTATTCTTGGATTATATATTAAATAAAGTATTTTTTGTTTCAAGATCAATAATATGGACTCTTACTATAAAGGATGTGATATCAGAGTCAATATAACAGCTATATCAGCAAGTCTGTTGACACACAAATGTGACACAAATAGACACTGTGTGTGTGTGTGTAGACAAGTCTTATCACATCCGTATTTCCTTTGGCGACAATCAAATTTTGCGTTGATGTGCATCTCTTTTCTCGTGCGGCACAAACTCACCGCTACTATGTCTTGCAGACTTTTAGTTATCTGTTTGCCAGTGCATTCAAAGTACTTTTCCCTCAAAGTGAATCAAATACTACTCACGTTATCGTTCCAATCGATAATATCTGTCCTTTTTTACTCGGAAAAGCGAAGATATAACAACAACGGGTGTTCTAAGAAAAAGCTCGGACCTAACTTGTGGAGACAACCGGAGTCTGGCAGTACGGGCACTCGCGCTGATTTGGAGCGCACGTCGAGCAGACCACGTAGTGGTTACAGGGTGAGAGGGTAACAGTGCGATTTTGTTCCTCACAAACCATGCACTTTGTTGCCGTTTCTCTGTACAGCACCTGGAACGGCAACAACTGAGCTACCCATAATGTTCTCACCGGCCAAGTTCCCGAAAAGCTTTATTAAATCTAGTGACTGGAAATTCACCGAGCTACTGATTCGACCGTTGCTTTGCATATCACCCAAATTAGTACGAATTAGTTTCGTTGAGGTAGGGTACTCTTATCTCAAGGTAATTTCTTTCTTTACATCCCACTGCTAAAAACGGCCCGAAAATCGCTCGACATACCAGCTATTTATACCGGCGTGATATCTTTGCTTTACCTTTTCCACCTCTTCGAGATCCGAGCGAAGTTGCGATTGTATTGATTTTAATGTAGCTATCGACAGTGATCTTAGTTCGCTTATTCTTCGGAGGGCGTGCAGGTACGGACCACCACCGGATACTTCGTTTTCAACCCGCATTGCTTTCACCTGTAGTAAGGCCTGTTAACAATTCATACCAGGGTTTCGTTCCACAGTCTCCGAGGACGTTTTCAATTCAACAAAGTCAACAATAAACACCAATGCATAACAGCAAATAGGAAATTTTCATATCTACATAATACGTGAGATAATAAACTCAATCGATTATAAATTCCAACGGATCAATTCAACAAAACTCTTACGCAAACAATGTGAGAAATGATTCATGTAAAAGATCGCTCACAGAATTAACGTTATATTCACTAATCGATGCACAAACTAATATTTTAGAGAAACACTGCGAGTGTTACACGTTCTGCAGACTGTGATAGAAATCGCCTCTGTACTTGAAAATCAAAGATGACAACCAGCGTGGAAAACAAGCATATTTACCTCATCTCTCTGTTGTTCAGCGATACTTGCTTTCCTCTTTGCCTCCTCGCTTTCCAATTGCCAAGCTGCGCAAGCTGCTCTTGCTTGATTAATTCTTTCATCCCATGTCGCTAACTGAGCGCGCGAGGAAGTCAATTCTTCTCTAAGCCTTTGTACCTAGGAGACCGAATCAGTAGACGTTTAATCTCCTAAATTGACATTATTGTGCAAATACGACCAACCAAAAGCTAAAGGAGCTCTAACCTCGGACAAAGATCCAGTGTTACTCGGACTAATGGAAAATGCATTAACCAATGGAGATGCTGGGAGAGGTTGTGTACGAGATGGTGACATTCCTTGATTTGCAAAATCAAATAAGCTACTATTAAATCCACTAAGTTTTGAAGCTGAACTGCTAAGTTGTGAGATATGATTGCTAAATGGGTCTGACACTTGGTTCATAAATGGCATTGTCTGAAATCATTGTAAAAAAGTCCAATCATTAAAATAATACTCGAAAGATTCTCTGTGCTACAGCATGGCAAGAGTGTTTTCTGATCTGTCCTTACCGATTCCATGGAATCCTGGTGTGAGAATCTAGAGCCCGTGAGAAAACCAGCTGATTGTAAATGCTGAAGTGGACTCGAAGTCGATGGTGAAAAATTAGTAAGAACTGAACGTTCGGCCATTCCAGGAATATTTACTGGTGCTGAACTACCAAGAAGTCCAGAACTAGCTAGGCCTGCTGATATTGAATTGCTAATTGGTGAATTGGTATCCCTATGAATTGAATCCACTAGATTCAGTGGATCGTCTAAGTGTAACTCATCTAATGCATTCCCTGAAATTCGATTGATATTTCATTATTAATAATTAAGAAACATAATACAATGGATGATTCATTACCTCCATAATGCGACAACGTACCTACTACAGATTCAACAGTATCATTTGGATAGAAAGAACTGGACAGTGGTGATACCGTTGTCGCCAAAGAGTGGCCACCTAAAGTGCCGTTCAGATTATAAGCAATATATAGACTTTGTTTTTGCTGTGCTTTCTCTGCCTTTGTTAATAGGGGGTCACTATCAATAGCAACCATCTGTTTACGAATTTCACCCTGCGAAAAGGAAGTTAGTGTTGCTTATTCTTTAAAAATACTCTTTGGAACAGACAAAAAGTTGGAGCGCCTTACAACTTGTAGGAGGGAACTGGGATTGTAAAGTATGCTTGTAAGTTTCTGCTGGTTAGAAGTATTGACGACAGCGTTTGAATTGGAATTGTGTAGTTGAGCACCAGGGGCTTTGCTGTGTGAGCTGTTACTACCCACACTGCTTGTGCTCGCAGATTCAGATACTTCTCCACTTCCATTCTACAATGAAATAAATCCATATTCACTTTTTCATAAAGCAACAGTCAAAAAGATCGAGTATAAAAAGGTAACAGCTATACTTACACTGCTATCGCTCAATGGCTTGTCTTTGTCATGGGAGCGCTTGTCAGGTGGAAGCGCATTACTTAGTATATCTGCCAGATTAGTTCCACAATCTATTGGCACCGCCATGTCCCTCGCCAGGCTCATTTCTTCTGTTGGCAACACTGCTCCATCAGCACACCATACCAAGGTCCCAATATATCAATTTTGAGAAGCAATTTTGAAAACTAGTTTTAGTGTTTACGAAACCTCTACTTGTACCAGATAAAAATGTCCCGAAACATACTTGGCGATTGAAAATAAAGCGAATATTGCCCAAACACGTTAGTTCCGAATTCTATGGTTTAGAGAAGCAACTGTGTAATCTTAAGATCGAATGTCAATGGCAGTAGTAGTCCAGGAATTAAGCGATTGGATTGCGGGCAAAAGCAAAACGATTCAAACAAAATCACCTAAACTTACATAGATATATAATGACTGTTTTACGTACGATTTATGAGGGCACACTCACGGTCAACATGTGCAAATGCACAGAAGACTCCTCGTGGGCAGTAACCAGCCTGTTGCACATCATTGCATTTAGTGGACTTATAGATCTCAGGATGAAATTGTTGTTCTGTGCGAGTATGACAATATGTGCATGCATCCCCTTGATCACAGTTGCCTGGTTCTCCCCATTCCTCTCCATGTTTAACATTGGGACATGGTGTTGACCTGAAAGATTAAAATTTATTAGTAAAACTAATATTACAGCCTCCTATTTGCGTTGTATGATACCCTGAGGAATTCATTACTCACCGATATTTATATTTACGTGGACTGCGCCTTTTGTCTTTGCTATTGTGATACTGAGGACAGGCATAGCCCTGTCGACACAGTCTCGGTGGTCGCTTGCATGGCTCCGTTTTATAATTGCTGAGAACGTAATTCGTGTCCTGCCACTTTGGATCTTCATTCATTAAGTTACGCTCCTTGTCGAGAATGTTCGGCCCATTGCTGGAGGAATTCGGATCGGAATCCGGATTCTCCAGAGCCTGTATCTCCTTGATGTCATATACGGGCGGTCGCAGATCATGGTTGCCGTGCGCAAAAGCACAGTGAGGTCCATTTTTCACGCAAAAGCCACGTGTGTCCGTGTCATGGACGCACATGCATGTTTTATAGTAGCGTAAATGGTAACGCCTTTCGGTGTCACCGGCGGTCCGATGAAGAAATGGACACCTAAACAAAGAATCGTATGTTAAAAGACAAGTCTACTTTGCTGATATATAATATTATATAACATTTGTAAAGATAGGCATGCAACTCAGGCAAGAAGCGTTGAAAATAAACATCTAAATATAGAGTGAAATGCATGAATAGCAGGCAATGCTCTTTCTACAAAGCAAACAGCTCATTTCGATCGGACAACGCCACTCGAGTCTATTCAAGAGATTATAGTACGCGTGGAATTACGCAGCATGAGGGATAGAAAGGTTTGGTAGGCCTGTTACCAAAAAATCGATTTTCCTAACGTAAACAGAGAAAGGCAGAGGCAGCGTGCTGGCGCGCAGGCACCCAGCCAGGAAGAAACTGCCATATCTTTGGCGTAATATTATGTGCCTTTAAAATAATCTTATCTGCCTGGTGAGAAGCGCCGCTTCTAGGGAAACTTTCATGTCACTCCTTCAAATAGAGCGACGAGAATGGATATGCGTATTTAAACTAAACATAAAATCGACCTATTGATTCCTGCAGAATACAATGTCCTATTATTCGTCTGCGTGGGCATCGCTTACTACAAATACCCACGCGCTGAAAACCCAAGAATACAATACAATTTTGTAGCTATACTACTCGGCATTATACTTTGAAAAGCGACTCACGCCATCCTACGAGCATAGATCAATATCAGTGAACGAGCTGGGGCAACAAAACTAGAGTAACAAACAAACATAATCGATCGTGGAACGTGTATAGACGCGGCACAGTAAAAAGATAGAGGGCTACATCGCATCATAGAAAAGGGTGCCTTCGAAAACCACGTTTCAAGGATGCTACAGTGTGCTCTATATGTTTTCGGTGTTTCGATTGGCGATGAGGCAACAAGGATACCACGCAATTCTTTGTTACAGTTACAGCGGCGTGCGAACTAAGAGAAAATCAATATCGGCGAGCTCCTTTGTTCGGCATCTCCGCGACACGCGTTCTATACATTTTGGAGGGAAAACCGATCACCGGAGTATCGGCAGCAATTTTTCATGTTTCTGCTATATCTAATTTCACCGCATCTGCGATTCTTAAGAGAACTCGTTCGAGATAAACAATTAAGAGGACAAGAGTGAAGCAAAGATATTTTACATAAAGCTTCCATTGAAAGCGGATAAAGGTGTGTGAATAATTCATATTATTGCAAGCACCGGTAATAATTCATGCTTAAAGTAGCCCGAGCGATACGATGCCGCCATCGATTAACCATACAGCGCGTTCAATTATTCAATTATTTCTCTGCAAACGATGCTTCAACGACCCGATTACTATTATCTCGTATAGAATAAGAGCGCACTGTTCAATGGGGAATGCCGAGCCTTATCGATAACTGCAATCAGTAAGTGGGTTAGCACTTTTTGCCTCTACCGTTACACTCGTAGCATATGTTTGTTTCGAGGCAATAGAATAAACGCTGTATCAGATTCTCACGAGAGATCGCGGCAAATCTCAGATTTCGCATTCATCTCGGTGAAGATCGATATTTGCATAAATCTCGTTCCATTATGGCGAACACGTGTGTGCTGGCCGAGGGATATATATGTGTACGTGAGATTTGTGCGCCGCGAGCCCAGAGAAGAGTGACGCAAAAAGGTAGAAAAAAACGGTAACGAGCGTTAATCCATCGTGTTACGTAGTGACTAGATAGATAGGTAGAAAATGAAGAGTCGGGCGTTCAGTGGGGCGCGCAAAAAGGTAGATATACTCATACATTGCGTCGCATATAAACACTTTGATATTCAATGAACCAAATATGCTGGCTTCATTCGAGACAAAGCCAAATCTATGCCACCGATATTACTAATAACTCCAACGAGAAAAAGGCAGAAAGCGTTCGCACTGAGAATGGCAAGAGGAATGCTGCGCAAGCGAGTGCCTATTGAGAAATGTAAATCTACATTGCGCTACTTTGTAGGTGACAAAGAGAAATGCAAATCCATACTGCAAGTGTTAACGCAAACGTGAGACGGAGCTTACTATCGGCGTAACGGTAAACTTTATCAAGCACATGCTTGCGGGTAAGCAAAAGTGCGCGCAACAAAACCTTCCTCCATTCACATCTAATCACATGCACGATATCGATAGGCAGGCTTGCTTGTTACGTAGCGAGTGATTCATAAATAAACTCTCGACATGGTGCGAAGAGTGCTCGAACGGCAAAAGTTTCAACTGGGCGCGTGTACACCGAGAGCCTCCATTCATCGTAGGATAAAGTGTGCTTGCATTAACCGATGCATGCCTATTATCAGCGACACGGGAGAATTTAACGCTCGCCGATGAGGCAATCAATTTTCGAGGGAAATTCACTTTCGCCGCGAATATACGCCGACCGACTCCCACTGGTACATCTAATTTTATTCCTCTCTCGGACGGAATCGATAACGCTCGCCCGCCGCGAGACTCAATGATGATTTACTTTCCAATGAGAAACCTCCGAGTGAGAATACAGACACGTGGATCAGAGATAGCCGCGAGGAAATCCGGCGCAATTAACGAAGGAATAAAACTGCAGAGTATACGAAACTTTGTTATTGCTAAGCCTCCAAAGGCTTCAACGGCGAGAGAACAAGCGGCCAACTTTTATCCCGCATTATTGCATAGGTGAAAGTGGCGGGAGCGTTTGCTCTTGAAAAAGCATGACTAGAAGAAAACGAAAGGGGAATGAACTGACTGCTGGCCAGCAGCAGAGTAAAAGGTTCGAGAGTCGCAATTGGCGATGAAGGCTTGCTCAGTTGAATGAACGGATGCCAAAAATTAAATGGCCAGCTGACGCTGTCGCCGAGGGATCAGCAATAATAAATATGTGAAATGCGCTCGCCAACAAGCTGATCGGGTTGCATGTGTCGTATCTTGCGGCGCTCCAACTTTCGCTTTTCGTCGCCCGACGTATTAACTTCGTTCGCAATTTATCCTTCAGCTTCCCTCGATCCGCCGCACCTTTTTATTTCCCCCCGTCGCCGACGTCGGCAGGAAGGACTCGCGTTGCGAATTCCGAATCGGGTCGATTCGGCTACTTTTCGGCCAGCGATGCTCCGAGAATTGCAATTACCTACAGGAAAGGTCACGGGCCAGAGCCATTCTCAATATCTTCTGACACAATTACTTTCGAGCAAGTGGAAAGAAGTATGAAGCGTAACAGGTAGAGAGATCCGCTCTTCTAACTAGTAGACAATCCGGAGACATGAATGAGAAGCTGCTCGGTGAATAGAACAAAGGGACTCGATTAGGACGGCTAAGGAAGAAGACTAGCTAGCGATCGTCTTCCGTTCGGTTACGACACCCGGTATATGGCGCCTACGTTCCTTCAAGCTCAATTTTACAATGGCCAACTGTAACACAATGTATTTAGTACCTGGTACGAGAACATGCGGGGCGTGTGGGATTAGTCCCGAAAGCGGCGACGACGACGTATGCGCGGCCGACAGCAGATTACGGGGAATTATGCAAGAGCGCAAAAGATAGACGATGCCAAATTGGAGCGCTGAATCGTGCGAGATTGCAGCGCGCGCTTACGTGTTGCTTACTAAACAAGCATTAATTCGCATGTATCTTACGTCGACATCGAACCATCAAATTCGTCCCTTCACAGGTGAAAGTATTCCGGCACTGATTTTATCCTGCACTCTCGACGTGCAGACAAAACTACTCTCGCGTGTTAATGCAAACGCGACGCGCCTCGCACAAAAACTTCCTAATCTCTCCTTTGCAACGATACTAAGTCGCAGAGTTCTTATACCAGTCTACGAATTCCCATGCAATCTCTGGTAAAGAGACAGCTAATCGTTCTAGATCGCGTGTGCCAAAGATGCAGAAATGAGGCAGCACTCGATTTCGTCGAGGGACAAGAGGAAGCAGCCACCCGAAAGCTTCGACGAGCGTTCCTCGACGAAAGCTACTTTCGTGTGTCCCGTTTGGATATAGAAATCCGGTATGTGGGCAGAGAGAGAGAGAGAGAGAACGCAGGGAGAACAGTGTTTTGCAGTGGGATCAGACCCTTCCGTGCTTCCGCCGCCTTGCCTCTCTCGCCTCTCTCCACAGCCTCGATTCAACGGACACGCGCACGTCGTCAAAAGTTACGGCGGAATTGAAGAAGCCCTCGCCCGCCGCGCCGTCGGCAAAGGTTACCTCGCCGGAGGAGACGTTACGTTATTACGCATCGCCACGCAGATGCATATTACATGTTACAGGAGCGCGCAACATGCGTGTCAACGACACAAAGAAACGTAGTCGGGCGCAAGCGGGATAGCAGGCACGTAGGACCGACAAGGACAGTTAGCATAGGGGGGCACAATAATGTAAGAAGGGAGAGTGGGGACAGAGAGCGAGCGAGAGCGAGAGAGAAAGAGAGAGAGAAGAACGCTCTTTCTTTCCCTTGATACATATGTCGATTACCAACTAAAAGCGGTTTCATTTACGACAGACACGTTTGCATATGCAGCCACGATGCACTCGTAATATTACGAGCGACCAATTCTCCAAGCGAGATCTTCTCTCGACGTGACGTTGGCCTTTCAGAAGCATGCACGCATTATATACGCCGAGAGAAACGCAGCGTATGCGCGCAGCCAGGTAGCTAACTAATCGTACGTGGAAATCTAGCTGGAGAGAATCGTAGGTAGCTGAGAGAGAGAGAGATAGAGGTTGAGAGTGGAATGGAATGGAAGAAGAGTCGAGGGAAGGAAAGACAGAGCAGGAAGGATGACAGTGTATTTGACAGACTAGTGGAGGAGAGCGTGGCGACGGTTGAGAGCAAAGGAATCGATGTATCTGACGTCGTAGGCCACGAGAGATATCACGGCCAGAGAGACAGAGTCCCCCCTCGAGCAATAGGGAGACAAAGCAAAGCAACTGTAGGCAGCAGGCAAAGAAGCAAGCAAGCAAGCAAGCAAGCAAGCAAGCAAGCGCGCGTACGATGATACGAGAAGCGCATATAAGCTTGGCTAGAGAAAGCGCTTATCCTACTGGTTAGACGTATATGCAGATATAACTTACTCGTCTCCGTCCGGGCATATTCCGGTGGTCTCGTCGTACTTGGTGCAATAATTGTCGGCGCTATAGTTGAAGGTGCGGTCCCGCTTTCTGACCGGTCGGCGCCTCCGCTGGTTCATGAAGTGCCAATTGAAGCACGTGAAGGGCCGATGCTGGGTGCATTTACGCTGTATAAACAGGGGACACTGTTCCACACGGAATTCCTTCAAGTATCTGGAATGCGAATCCACAGAGGTACCCATATTATTTTCCCTGTGGATCTGTCGTGGTCGGTGCAGTGCGCGCTGATGCCGCCTCTCTTTCTCGCTCTCCCTTCTCGCCGCCCCCTTTCTCTTTCCTCTCGCGTTATATCCCCGGATTCTCTCTCTCTCTCGCTCTCTTTCTCTCTCTCTCTCTCTCTCTGAACTCAACTCGCGTATATTATTTCTCGCAATCTTCGCGGCGCGCACTGCTCTCTCGCTCTCTCGCCTTCTTTCTCTCTCTCCACTGCTCTCCGGGTCACGCACTTTCTGGCCAGCGATCTCTATCTGGATCACTCGTCACTCGCGCAGCACGCGACCGGCCGGGCGCTACTTACGTGTAATGATTCGCCTTTTCCGCCTGAGATGTCAACAGTTTCGAGTCGGACTTCATCTTGGATGAGGCGACCACGAGCCGACGACGAACGCGCGCGCACACCACACACCGACGTCCCGTCTCCGCTCTCCCGTCCTCTCCTTCCCTTAGCCGCCGCCGCCACCGCCGCCGCTGCCGCCGTCCTCCTTGTCGTCGTCCTCGTCGCCCCCAAACTCTAGCCTCGCTTCCTCTTCCTCTCTCGTACCCGCTTCCTCTCGCCGCCCCGCCACCGAACTTTACCCTCGCAAACTGACAGCCGCCGCATACATACACACACGCAACGAGTGCGCGCACGCCACCCTTCCCTTCTCTCGGCCGCTCTCCTCTCCTCGGCCAGCCTATCCTTACCGATCCGACACGACCATCCACTCCCGTACCCGTAAGCCCCTCTCTCACCACGATTTCACTCCGACTCCCTCTTCCTTGCTCTATCGCTCTCCGCTCCTCGGCCCGCTTCGGCCCTCTTCGGCTTTAGCCTCTATCGGGCACGGAATGCGGGACGCAGGCCGCTGCGCACCGCCGCGCAATACGCATTATATGCGCCACAGCTGTCCAATCCCCGTCGCTCCCTGCACTCACGTGACCTACCACCTTTCAAGGTCATTGATGTTTTGGTTCCCACGTAAACACGCGCGCAATGCGCGCGTCGCCCCTCTCACTGCCGCGAATTTTCAAAAGTCCCAACGACTCCCTGCAATTGGCTCATTCGCGCAATTTCGAGATTTCGGACAAATGGACGATGTTTGCGCGATGCTTTTCGATTGGGTAACACACGATCCAAGCGCAGCCTGATCGATTGCGTATGTCGCGGTGCACTCGAGCTCGATCGAGTTCCGATTCTATGCTAGGTTCTCGTCGATGCTCGCCGGCAACGTGTAACCGCGCCTGTTGCCGCTGGTGCAGATAGCAACAGTCTACAACTTGTGCACTCTCTGGATGTTTTGAGAGAGTTTACGAGAGGCTGAGGAGTTGGCTTGCAGCTGATCGATGCGTCAGGGTGAGAATTGGCGAATGATAGTCATTCGATTGGTTGGGGAGAACGAGGGAGGAGGAGGGTTCGATGCGCTTGTAATTTTGGTAGTTCTCCGCGAAGAAGGTCGTGTTCGTCCCACCGCGAACTCAGATCGCGGCCATTGATTTCCGCACGAGTGCGTTCCTTCGACTGGCGAAAGAAGGAATGTCGTCCGGGAGCGGCGGCGGCGCCGGCGTTCATTAGTCCGGCGCTCCAGTTTCGCGCGTACGAGAATTCCAAGCTATGCCGATGAGTGCGCCGCAGCAGTTTCAGGCCGAAAGAATTTGGGAGCTCGTCCACTCTCACTTTCACTTGGCCACTGTTACGAGTCTAGCTAACGCATCTTACTCCTTTGGTCACTGATCCCTCATCGCATCTCACACTTCACTTTACTCGGCACTCTCTATCTTGGGAACACCGATGCCCCGCAGGCGCACGCTCATTCGTCGGTAATGCTAGTCCCGTTATCGCGAAGATTACGCCAATGAATCATTTCTTATCGCTTGCTCATTACAATCCCGATGCGCAGGCAGATAGCACGTACAACCTGGGTTGAGGTCGGTCAGACCCGTCGACTTTTTCCTAGCGACGATCGGCCGGCCTCTCGCCAATCCATTCTCCCTCTTTGCAAATTCCGATCTGCAACGTTTAACATTGCCTTCCTCGCTCGTGTAAGTCCTCCCATCACCCTCGCCCCCTCTGACTTCGTTACTCGCTCGTTAAATAACACTGTGATCTATTAATCCCTAGCTTTCCTCCTTGCAAACTGGCCTATCAAATTCCAAGAAACACTACTTTATCACTGGAATGGACACCTTGTTAGAAGCCACACCGTAAAAGGTAGATTTCCTACGATTTTCATTTATACGCAATTCGGACGATTCCATTTATCCCGAGCATGCGCAATCCGGCTACCGCGAATATGGAGGGTTATCCAATTAGAAAATGCGTGATTGTTAAGGATATTTGAAAAGTGGCTCAATTATTTCTTCAAGCACTGTTTTAACTAAGTGATCTCCGGAAAGTAGTCCGTTCAATGAAGGCTCGATATTCGTAGCAATGTACTAGAGTGGAAGGATTCGGGGGGGGGGGAGATTGTAGAGGCTCGTTCGTCACACTTACATTTAATGTGTACAAAACGTAAATAATTAAATATGATAATAGTAGGAAGCAACGTACATACAATGATTGGAAATCCACATCGGAGGGGGGAATGCGCCCTCGCTATATTGCGAGGATTTTGCAAATAATTGCCTGGAGTGATAAATGAGGGTTCACTATTAGGAGAAATGTTACAACAAATTGGATACATGTTTCGCTAGCACTTTACATTACGCTCTTTATACGCAGATTTGTACAGCTGTGTATTGCGAAGTCGGTCGGCTTCTATTGGGAGGGGAACGGAATCGAAAAAGAACAAGTAGTACGACAACGGCGATATCGATTGTAGACATTCTGTGCTATAATTCCACTCGCATGCAATTTCTCATTCCTACGTTATAGTTTTATAAGTGATTACGAGGTAAAGCTTATTGATTCCGGTAATTTCTGCAAGTACTCTTCTCCTTCGTGCTGGCAACTCAGTCGAGTTTCTCGTGAGTCACACCGCCTCTCTTCTAGTTTGTTTCCCTAAATGAAAGGGTGGCTGCCAACTTTGCACATCTAGACGAACTAAATACGAGTGTCGGACTAAATACGAAATGTTCGTTGGATTGTTAAAAATATAATGCCTTTACGTTATATGAAAATAATACACATTTGGTTTGTACGTATGCACGTTTGATTAATGCTACGCTCACGATAGTCGACCCTATATGCCTTAGTTCGTTCGTTTCTAGTTTCAATAACGATTCTCTACTCGTTCTGTTTCTATGTATACGGCTTTCCTCGTACGAAGTATTAATGTGCGAGTAAGTCTCCAAGTCGAGTATCGAGGAAGTAAACATGGGCTTTCGAATTCGGCAGGGGCTTGCCTATTGTTTCCTACTAATGTTAATATGTCATCCTCAAATCGTTGGGGATTCTAATTGCTTTTTAGTCGGTCCACGATGCATTAAAAATCGCCAAATCAAAGTATCTAGTAACTAGGAACAGTAATGCACAACGTATTGCGCCCATGTGACTTTCTCGCTAAGATGGATAGTTGATCTTTACGCATTGCTGTAATATGTTTGCCATCAGTCGTGGATTCAAGTGATTATTGAGCGCTCTCCTGGATGGACATACGATTATCGGTTTTCTGTATCGTCGTTACAAACTATGCATTACAGTATGCTGTAACTGGGTGTTTCAGTATGGATGGACTTGTCGATTACATTAGTATAATTCTCGATATTAGATTAATGGACACACACACCACCCGCTTTAAAGATAGCGGTGCAGCCACGATGTTAGACCACGTACTTTGACGGCAAACGAAAGACTGGTCGAAAAGGGCAGTTGTACAGTATTTTCTATAGTAACTGCATCTATGCCTTCCAAGTTGGAAGGCATGTTGGAACTTCCAACATCTACGCTCGAGAATGTATCTTAATTTCGAGGGAATACATTTAGAGTTTCTTCAACAGCCTATTAGCTTTCCGTCGGTAAAATATACACTTCGAAGAGAGGTAAGATCGTAAGTATATTTAAATGCCAGAAAAGTCGTAACATCAAAAAATGCTAGGTTTCTTGCGCACTAAGATTTCCTTATAGTGTTAGAGTCCGAGGATGGACGACAATCTTTCAACAAAAGTTTTATTACTTAACAGTACGTATTGCAGTCCGTACAGTTTACTTGACTATCCATTTATTCGCGAGGCGCAAAATAGTTGATGAAACCGTCCTTATTTCATGTCGTATACTATTGATGAGTATCGAGTTAAACGAGCATACTATTTGTCGTCGAAATAAATACTAAAATCAGGATGAGGCGCTAGGACTGTCATTGACAATAATTAATTACTGCTTCGGCAACGTAAGGGTTGCATGCGAAATGTATTCCTAAGTCAAAACTAAATATAAACAATTTTTGGTGTTTTAACAGTTCAAACTAAAACGCAAGGGTACTTGCATTTCCTGTAGTGCACACGCTTTGAACAATAATCGGGAAATAGATTAGATTTAATTAATTATAATTAGGTATATGCCATCGCGATTCGATTGCATACAGACTGCTTAACATTAATAGAGACAGAGATATAGAGAGCAAACTTTTATGTGTCCTTTGAAGTTGCCTTTAGCGTAATTAACAAGGAAGTGTATTTGAAATCTCATTACAATTAACAAATTCATTTATACAATCAACTACCTATATACAATGCGGTAATACGATTATCGGTCATTGCTTTTGGCGTAACGTTAGGCATCTTTGATTCTCACGGCGACAAAACTAAAAGTCGCAAATACGTAAGGACAGCTCGCTGTTCGTAAAGAAAATCTCTTCCCTGTTTATGTGTCATTCGTGACCTCGTTTCGTTCACGTGCATCACGTGATGCATTCACCGGTTTAATAGAATTCACGCATAGCTTTATACAGTTTACGATGTATATACTATGTTATGCTTTTTAATATCGTTGCGAGATATCTTTCTCTCGGGTTACTAGCAAATTTCGGCACGCGCACACGATGCTCATGGAGTCTGTGAGAATAAATCATTTAAAATGCAAACTAGAGTGATCGCGATGAGAAAATATATCTTGCATGGTTGCTCGATTTCACTAGAATATTTCAAGTGAATAATAAGAATAAAAATATATAAAAAATAATGAGATATAAAAACACATATAAAAATGAAAGGGTTCATTTGATTATATGTCAATATCAATGATCTCGAGATGTGCTTCATGCATACGTAAATGCGCGTACGTATATATTACTCTACGTTATTTGACGAAGCCATGGGCTTAAATTAAACAGTTGTTCCATATGTGCTGAACATTACTCTAGTAGTGTCCGTGTCTAGAGTAACGTCTTCTGGAGAAGCTAGATCTACTTTAATCGACCCCGAGTTATTCCTCCTCCTAGTCATACCACCACCCCAATTTGAGAGGGTCCAGTAGTAAGTCTCGCCACCCTCTTTCTCATTATTCGCGGGTTCTTGAGTTTCGTTCTCCTTATCGAGCCCTGTCTCGATAGAGACAGAGGACTGCGATGCTACCGAGTTGAAACTAGAATCAGCTACACCCCGGTAACGACTGACACACCCTTCAGCCATCAGGCCCGGAGATTCTTCGATAGCTCTAAGTATGTTCTGACAAATCTCCGAATCTAATGGAATTGGATCCTCGGAGTCACGATTGTGAATAGTCACGGCAATGTGCGCTGGATGCGGGATCGGCAGTGGTATTAAAAGTTTCTCTGCGCTGTACGGCCGAATCTGACGCTTCCATGGCTGCCAGCGTGCTTCACCAGATCCGGAGGCTGTCAGTAATACTTTCCGTTTTCGATTCTTCGAAGTTAGGAACCCGCCAGTATCACTGTTGTAAAACATATTCTTTGCAGATTCTCTCAAACAGTATTACGTTGTTAAAAATGAAAAAAAGTTCGGTTAATGCTGATTTGTAATATCTTTTCTCTTAGTGGTCAGTTGCTACTATTGCTACTGTAAAATTATTATGTTGAGGAAAAAAATTGGTAGGAAATCGTAATAAGTAGTAATGTACCTACATACTATAGCAATTTTAAATAATTCTAATTACCGTCGCTTGTCCCATTTCCTGCTATTGCTGGCTTGCTTCGCCCGTGGATTAAACGCTGAAACCTCCAAATACGGACTGTGAACTTGTATATTTCTACGCGGTGCATAAACAGCGCCGAGTAGATCAGGACCGTTAACACCACCTAGTTCAGTACTATGAACCATATCCGTATATCGTGATAAATCCACACCCGGATGAGGCTCTAATCTGAATTTGGTATCAGTATCGTCCAACGGCTGAAGAAAGTCTAAACCGAAAATATCGGCGTACATGAGCCCAGCTAAACCAGCCCAGTCACCTGGGCCTAGACCTTTGTTTTCCCAAAAGTCCTCTTCGTTTCCAGGTAGTCTGACAAACACATGACTGGGGTAGAGTCGCTCTAACATTAGAGCTCCTTGTTGTATTACCACCTATTATTTAAATAATCGTCCCAAATTATTTTACTGAAACAGGAAATAATAACTGAGAAGTGGACGTTGAAAACGATGAAGTGTTTTCGTTTTGTGCACTTGCATTTGGCATTTTCATCGTTCTCCACGTTCACTCCTCAATGATTCTTTTCTCGAATATTGAATACCTTTAAATCGAAGGTAGTCAGTTTTATCTTTCTTCTCACAGCAGCACCGAGTCCAGTCTGTAAATTTTTTCTGCGTCTATCTAATTTCTCGCGCAACACGGTAACTAAATCTCTAGCTTCTTTCTCGAGCGATTTATACGGATCTTTGGTTTTAGCTAAACTAGCTGCAAATGGACCAAAGCACGCTTCAACAAATTGAGTAAAATCTCTTTGGGGCTGTGTAATAAGTCGTTCCATTTCCTGTTGGAAAGCTGATAGCTCATCCAACTCTAATTTTGCTTCGAACGCAGCCAATGCTTGTTGTGGCCTTATCTGTAAAAATAGCATAAAGTAATGACACCTATTATTATTGCACGCATGAGACGATCATTTTGACAAATATTACTTGGTAATAATAATCCGAAGCCACTCCAGGTCCAGCTATTCTTTTTACTACGAAACTGTCACTAGCAGGTATTCTTCCCCTATTTTTGATTACTAGATGAAACATAGCTGTATCCCACACGACTCTGACCCAGTAACGTATCACAGCAACTATGCATATTTCACATTATTATTAAATAGCTAGGGCATTCTAATCGAACGTAAAAATGTCTCATTTTGCATCATTGTGTATACACACCTGTAAGTATCACAAACGAAATGATGGGACATAAAATAAGCGCAACTACTAATGCTGCTATTGGTTGGAGACAACCTTGTATGCCGATATTCCAAACTAATGCCTCCATAACAACCAAATATCGATTTCGACTTGGTTCTGGGCTGTCAAGGTCCACAATAAGTGCCATAAACGCGTGTAACGTTAGTGTCACTAAAGGCATCCTGAAATATAAATGAATGCTATTAATTGCATTTCATCCAAGGGAAAAACCGCGGAAGGTTTCAGTAACAAACGAACCACATAATCGCAGTGAGTGCTATGAAGAGGGAGCCCAGACTCACGACAATACAAACAAGAGGGAAAATGAATAATATAACAAGCGTTCCTAATAGTCCCTTTGCACCATAATTCCATAGCCTATTTAAGTGTCTGGTCATTCCCCTCCCGATAAATCCTGAAAGAGATTTCACGAATACATTGCAACAGATTTACACGATCAATGTCTGTTTACTCTTAATTTGCAATATAAGATGTCGTACCAGTATCTGGTTCCGTTTCGAAATTCGTTCTGCTTTTACTGATATGCCTCCAAAGTGCTATAAGTCTTGAACATAAAGTGGGCATTTGTGTTGACTTTCGCGGGAATAAAGTTCCATTTACTTGGCTCAATTCTAAGTCAGGCGTAAAAGGTTGCATGAGCAATAACGCCCGAAAAGAAACTGGACTACACATCGGTACTGCTACGCCTAAGAGGAACATTGCATTCCAAGTCCAACACCAGGTTCGAGCTATGTAATTTATCCAACGCCACATAGGCCATCTGTAGAAAAATGATTACATTGATCAGAAAGAGATTGTCGTCGACGACGTGTGTACTTGTTGATGTAGGTTACCGTGTTGTTGTTGTATGCACGGTTTCCCGTTCTACCAAAAAGACAGGCTGACTAGGATCTGCTCGGGGAGTTGTAATTGTGGTGGGCGTATTACTGAAGGCAGTTGGTATGATCTCAGACTGGCCCTGAAAATTGCGACGTACGATCCAATTTTTTGGAAACCATATCTGCGTCGGCCACTGGAAGCTCCGTGTTGGTGTTTTAACTTTACGCAGCTCTTTCAGTAAAACTGGTTCGCGCTGAAAGAGATGATGACTTGTCTGTCTGTTTGTACCTCAGTGTGAATTTTCTTTGCAATGTGCCAAAAGCGTATAGTGCAGACTGGTAAAAAGGTTGCCGAATGAAAAGATTTAAAGTGCGATGTACCTCCTTCATAAAAGTTAAATCTCGATTAAGAAAGTAGACCGTTTGTTGCAAGTTCTGTTGACTGCAAAGCGCGAGGGCTTCTTCGTGCGCGCTCCACTCGCACTCCTCGATGAAATTTTCCTCGGCTTCTCTCATTCGGTCGCGCATCCATGGTTCAATCCTTGAGAGAACGGGGTGCTCGCTTTCAATATGCCGCCTCAAGGTATCCTTCGTCTGCTTTAATTTACGCTGCACGTTTTCCACGGCCCTGTACATCAGAACCACTGACTGGGCTTGCTGTACTAACAGCTGAGCGATCCCGTCGCCCAATGCCTGAATGTCTGGATGCGACAAGATGTTCGAGTACACCCTGTGCAGATATTCGCGCATGACCGCTTCGTTAACTTCCTGCAAAGAATCTCTTGTTAGGCGCGGCAAACCCACTGCTTTTTCACTACTACTGAGTTCCTTTCGACTCTGTGCAAGATTTCTGCCCTAACAACCGATGCCAGATTGTTACAGTAGAACCTCGACTATACAGACGTCTGGATTAAATATATACACTATATTAAAAGTTCAACTAAATTATAAAACTCCGCTAAAGCCTTCGTACCCTCTCAATCTCCTCATCCGGCTTTTTCTGGGCTCTCAACTCTGATATCAGTCTTTCTTTGAAATGAAGAAACCAGCCTCGCGACTCTTTCTCTAAGATAGCAAGTAGGGTCGGCAGAGCTTTCTTAAAAATGTCTCTGCTGAATAATCTAAGGTCAACCGCGGTCCCACCGGGTGTGCCAAATGCGAATGGCACGGGGACGGGCAGCAGTTGGGAAGATTCCCGCTCGACCTCAAACTTCTCGGTGGTCGCGCGTCGCAATTGGTTCCGCACGAATCCACAAAGCAGTTCCAAGGAAACCTCATAGTCCGGCTGCAACACAATGCAATGAAAAGCTTCATTAAATATTACCAAAGTCGACTGGAGCCCATTGTATGTTTCTACCTCGTTACTGGTAAAAATGCAAGCCTTACCCCGCATACTAATTCCGCGACCAAGTAGCGACACCGTTCCTCTCTGATCTTGGCATCGAGATTATGCGCTTGCAATGACGGCACACCGATTATTATATCTGAAACACAGGCAAACACATACATTACTCAAGCACACTTTAATCAATATAACATCTATATCCTCTCCCTTATACACAAACATTAACAACAGAGATTTAATATCTAAAACTTGGAGAAGGAAGAAAAACTGAGGCAGGTCGGTTAGTCATCGGCAGTTCTAGTGTTAACTCAAAGGAGGAACTAATAGACAAGTGCGGATATTACCATCGGGAGAATCGCCGTCTATAACTCCCGGTGGACAATGCGAAAGTATTGGAAGTAGATAGTTATCGCTGGGCTATTTTCTACAATGGGAGAGTGCTCTTACCGAGTAACCGGAGGAGGCCGGTTAACAAGGCTTTCAGAGACTGCGAGACGCTGAAGCAGTGGGAGACAATCCTGGCTTTTGCCGTCACTACGAGAAACCGAGTAGCCAAGGCAAGGTCCCGCAGGAGATCATCGCGCCTTCGATCTCGGCCGCGCTGCAATAGCCCACTCAATCTCCAGCGATGTGTTTGCCCGGCGAAATTGATCGAGTCCACCTCGAACTCCCTGGAAATCAATGCCGAGTCAACGCCACCGCTCCACACCCACGCAACCACACAGAAAGAGCGATGGATAGATAGAGGAAGATAGAAACAGAGAGAGAGAAAAAGAGAGAGAGAGAGTAACAGACAGACAGTAAACAGGTCTAGAAACACAGGGGTGGTACGCTCTATAATACAGGAGGAACACCGATGTACAACCAAATTCTACAACCAAAATGATCGAGGCCTACGAAGTGGACGAGCTTAAAGTATCTCATAAAAGTACAATCGCAACACGGCAGAGAAGATTCGCCAATTTCTTCCTCGCACGGAATAGTTCTCGTTGGAAACTCATCGCGTCTCTATTGAAGCATATAGTTTGGTTCAACACCAAGTTGGAAAATAAATGCTGTGATATACTAAAGTTATCTTCGAGTTCTGCTTATTTGAAACATCGTAGATTAACAGTACATTTAATTGAAACTATGTACTTCAATAATACACAATGAATGTTCAAAGGGGAGGGTACGTGCAAGAGAAGAAAGTCCGTTCTTGCGGCTCTACTTGTATGAAATATCTTAATTGCTATAGTGTAAGTGGGATTGCTGAGGGCTGCTTGACTCGTGTGACGAGCTCTATGTAAACGCAAAGGGTAATGACAATCTAGTCTACGTGTTTGGCGTGGTGTGGTTCTAGTACACGTGGCGAAGGCAGTACTGCCGCTATTGTACAAGTAAGCGAGTCATAGCTCGAGGGTGTGTGTGTGTGTGTGTGTGTGGGTGTGTGTGCTGGTAGACGGGCGCACTCGTTTCCTGCAAATGATTCGAGTGGCCGGAACAGTTGGAGTTCTGTAGAAGAGGAATATATCTGGCTTGGAGTCATCATGCCAGGATTGCGCCGGGTTTTCTCTCTCTTTAGAATCCAGAGCGATCATAAGCTCTGCTGCAGAGAGAGAGAGAGAGAGAGAGAGAATCGCCCCCCTTTTCCATGGTGCGCCACTTGGTGCATGGTCTTTCGCTAGAATGGTGCTGGACCGAATTGACGCTGCAAAGAGTTAATAGCCAAGGTGCCAAGGCCGCGGACTCGTCGCTAGACAGGGTGGATTAGTCTCTCCCAGGGGAATCGCGATATAAGCGCAGTTTCCAGTTTAATCTCACTGTACAGGGTGCCTTACGGATGCTGGTCAACATTGCTTCCTCAAGGCAGTTGTCGCGCTATAACACTTTCTCAGAAATTGCCTGCAATCCTTTTTCCAACCACAGAAATCATTAATCGTTCAGGAAATCTCATTGATCCTCTACGAAGCCAGATCCCTTTCCATTTTAAAACTGTACCTTTTGCGAGCCTTCCTTACAATCCGGCAAATGCAAATGGTACACTTTCATTTTAGTAGGAAAATGGATGTTAAGAATTATAATAAAAAAGCGACCGAGTGCTTGCCGGTGATAAATGGAGGAATTAAGGCTTCCTTCTGAACTATGGAACCCTAAAAACTAGGTTTATAAAAGATGATATAGATGCTAGGAAATGTATGGAAAGTTATTGACCGTTTTGTTAAAATGTCCTAGTCCCGGAAAGTATGTTATTTTCCATGAAACTGTAATTGCAGTATTGACACCATTACCACTGCACTAAATTTATATTGTATGAGCGAAATCGATATATGTGAGACAGATATACATATATATGATATATGATAGACAGATATGTATATATATATATATATATGGAAGGGTTCAGAGTGTAGAAACCCAACTAAAAGTTTCGATCAAAGAGCGTGGGTGAGATAATAATATCTCGCTTGACGTTTCATTGGATACAGCGCGACAACTACCTTCAACCCTTAACAACTCGTTGCCGTGGGCGAAATTCATAATCGCTGGACTGCCGATGCAAGTACCAATGCGCAGTGCAGCGCGAGTCCTCGCAAATATGTCTATATATTTCTCTATTCCGGATTCTCGTATTGCTGCTTGCGCAGTCTAGCAATTGGAGAAATCGATGTTTGATTATCGAGGAATTCTCGTGGGTGTACTCTCTGCTCGATTCGCCGACGAGGCTTCGATTGCCAAGGGTTCTTCTCTCCTCTCGCATACGTATTGGACGCTGGGGTGCGTGTGTGTGTGTGTGTGTGACATACCCGCATCTTCGAATGCTCTCCAACTGAGTGGCATTCAGCTTCTTCGGCTTTCCGTACTTATCCTTGTGCAGGCTTTGCAAAAATCGGTACAACATATCAGACACAAACAGACAATCAACAGAGACTCGCGCGGTCCTCCTATCGGCGCTCCCCTTTTACCATCGGAATCGTCCAGCTCTATCATTGCCGCCGCATCATTGATTGCGCACGTGTTACACGAATAAGATCCGGGATAGATAGCATTACACCTCTTTACTACCTCGATGCTAGAGCCGCCTTCTTGTTAGCTATTGATTGCCGCTCGGAAACGAGACTGCACCTTGCATACTGTGCGCAAAAAACAACTGGCTAAACACTAGGGCTAGGTGAATGGCAAAAGCTACTTCCATTGTGTCTCTGGCAGCGCAGCTGCTTCAGCTAGAACACTAGATCTACTTGTATAATGTAGCCTCTGCACACTAGGTTACTAGAAAATGCCTCGGACTAGTCCTAGTGAGATCGAGAATGATCTGTACAGTGGCGGTCAACGGTACTCGTACAATCGGAACATGCAAATACAAAGAACTACAGTTTAGTCATCATTGATCATATTGACATGTATTTCGTAACTAATACATGACAATATCAGTATTAGTTCAGCAAAAGTAGCAAAGCTTAATTGTATTACTGTAGCACTTTCTATTTGCACGGCTTTACGAATACCTTTGTCCCTCGCTGTAGTACAACATTGATGCGAGACATGTGGCTGTGTATACTGGAGCCTTCGGCTAATAGTGAAATCACACAGTGACAACAGTGAAATAAGAGGCGAGAAATGCTACTTTAATCGAGAGTGCTGACTTCCTGAAAATCGCTGGTGAGTGTCGTTATTGGGAGGGCATAGGTTTACACTACCACGGCTAAGATCGAATGAGTTGTTAACGATTAAGTAATCTGCGGCATCATTAACACAGTCGCAGACGATGATCGAATTTTTCCAGTTACGCGCTGATTTTCAATTGAACGAATTTCTATCTTTTGTATTATTGATATAGTTTTATATGGCTGCGAGAATGTTAATAACTGTTCTACTGTTAATAATGAAGTATTACGAGTGGACAAAGTTCGGTTCGCGTAACTGCGGTAGCCAAGTACTTGAACCCGGTCTTGATTTCTCACACCCGTGTCCGAGTGTGTAGGGCTTCGCCGTCCCCATGTAAATGTTAACCGGGTAGCGTGCAGCTTCGCCGTACATTCTACAGGATGATTCACTTGCGCTCCCTGTTACATTCTCTTCTAATTGATAATTCGCTACAATTAACAAATGGTTCTATAGATTACAAAATCCAATGGCAAATATATTTCAGCTTGAGGTATCGTTGATTCAAATTAATTATATATAATGATGATATTTTGTATAATGTGTTTGATATGACGAGAAGATGTATGAAACACTTGTGTATTATTAAAAGTATTAGAGAATTTTTACTTCATTCGTATTAAGAAGTTAATATTCAACACCGACGACTCAGAGCCAAGTGAATCGCCCTGTACCACGTCTACCTATTTAACCCTTCAGCATGGGGATATTGAAATACCCTTCAGAGCCCCGATGCGAGATCAATTTACCGAGGGCTTATTTAAATTCGAGCGGCAGCGCGCGCCAGGGGAACGTCAATCTTCTCGAGACGACAACGGCCAAGCCAACTGCCGCCAATTATTTCGTAAAACCAACAACAAATCACCGTCTGCTTTCTCTTGACTCTCACGATTCTTCTTGTTAAAGTTCAAAGCTTCGACTGTTTCCTCTCGGTGGAAATCGGATTACCAGCGTAAAAGTCGTAAGGTCGTTTTACGGGGCGTAAAGGGGTTGAAGCTCAGTTGAAAACTGGAGGATCGTGTTCGAGAGAGAAGTCGGAGGGAGCTTAAGATCGGCTTACCCTCTTTCCCGGATACTTTCTAGCTGCTTGTTGGTGAGCCTTCTGGGCTCGCCCTTAACATCCACCGCTACGGCGTCCAATTCGTCGAAGTTCGGAGCGACAAAGAGGTCCCTCAGGTGGTGTTTCTTGCGGGCGAGAGTGTCCTCGCCCTCGGCGCACGTCGACAACGACGGTGGCAGGACAATTGGAAAGGTCTTCCAGTGGTAGAGGAATTGCTGCGCCACTTCCTTGATGCTGTGCACCAATGCCTCCACCTCGGCCGGCGCGCCCCGTAAATGAGACGTGTCGAACGCCACCGGTTCCTTCTGCAAAAGTCAGTGTCACGTTACAGTTAAGCCTTGATTAGCCCTCAGTTCCTTAATACCCTCCTTTCATCCCTCAATAAAACCCTTGCACAAACGATCATTAATTACAATCATCTCAACATCCATCCATCTAATACTATCAACTATAATTCCTCCGTCCGACAATTAATTCTAATCATTTACTACTCCAACAGATAATTCAATTTAGCAATAAAAGTAATAGTAAAAAAAAGGAAATGGGAGGAAATAGAGCGAAGTTCGACGCAGGGTTGCGCGAGGGTTTTCAAATTGTGTGGTAAGTGGATTACGAACCTCGGGCTGGAATCCATCTCCGTTAGGTCGGTGATAGGACTGTGGATAGGCCTGGTGATTGGGCCCGGTGTTGGCAGAGTTGGCGGAAGCCGAGTTCAAATTGTGGGGCATCTCGTGATGGGCAGCACGCGCGAGAAGCGTGCGCGGAGGCTGGGGTCAGCTGCCCCGAATCCCGACGATCTCCTCATACACCATGCTGCTGGTCGCCACCATTTATCATTCCACTTCCTGCACAGACAATAAACCATTTTTAGATAAACTTCCCTTATTGCAAAAGAGTACTTTCTAAGGAAAGATCTGATGCGCATGTGTGTTGCATTTTTGCTTTATGGGGAATTATCAAAATGTTAACGCTGACAGAATGAATTCTATCAAGTAAATCCGTGGCCTCTTTTTGACGCTAGCGTGGAAGGAAACTTTAATAAATCATTAATAATGCACCCCTCGTAAGTGGTACAAGGACATGATTTAAATTCGATACTACTTTAGAATCGAGTCTGATGTAACATTAACAAATCCTGGCATTTAAAACAAGTAGGAGCAAAGATTGATCTGGCCACGTTGAATGATTCGAATCGAGGACAAGGAGTACTTTGTTCCCACGTTATCTCGCGTCCATATATTATATGTACAACTCACACTATTTGACATTCGCACACACATTCAAATAGCCTGTTAATTACTACATTTAAAACGATTATAGAATTCCTCATTATTTTCCACAGTATATTATTCCACTTTTACAATAATAATAATATCGCAAGATTAATATTGTAAAATACTTCATTGGAACAATATTCTTAAATTAGTATATGATATTATTTCACTTAGAAACTATTCGCGTATTTAAATTTGTTAGCCGGCATTGTTTCTCGGAGGAAACTTGGACTTCTTCGGATTGCTTCCGAGAGGCATCGAAGCAACAGCCGATGCAAAGCGGAGAGTTGCGCTCGACGAATAAGTTTTATCGCCGGATAAAAATAAGCGTGCTGGACCGAGTGCACCGAAGAGATGGGAAGAGAAGGAGCCCGCTGTATTCGAAGCGTATGGGGCTTTTGCTCTGAATGGACGCCGCCCATTAACCGATTATACCCCATTAAACGATTAACATTCTGGGCATTCCATCTGATGGCCGCCTTCGAAACACGCAGCATCCAAGCGCGCTCATATTCCGGAGAGATTTACTCTTCGCTATTTCTAGGACTTTCCTATTTTATGTTCCTGACTTATAATAAAACCTCGTCCCCACCGGTGTCCTATTGTTTTAATTGGAGTATAATTAGAGCTTCTTCCCTCTAATTAAAATACCGCCAACTCTCACTCAAAGGACATTGCCATTTCTTCGTCCAAAGAAATGTGATAAGCAATGTATTTGAAAATAACAAGGCACTCTAAGAGATATAAAGCGACAATTAGTTCAAGTTGCCGAAAGCTATAAATAGTGTTATTAGAGTGAGACACGTTGCTCTTTGACGGTGTGTCAATTGAATCTAATTACGAGGAGATGCGAGAGGACCTTCGCCACTAATGGTAAGTGCGAGGTTGAGCGCGGCGTGAAAGCAGCCGCCTAGCGCAGCGCAGCGATGCTGAGGAGTTCAATGTACGAAAAAGAGCCAGACAGGAGCAGCAGCAGCAGCTGATGCTGGATGCGACTAGAAAATTCGTGGCGCAGCTAAAGTAGTGCGCCGGTGAGTGCGGCGGCTCCTACTTTACAATCGGCCCCGTGGCTCGTTAGAAGAAGGAGAAAAGGCAGCGCAGTGCGCCGCTAATTGAAAAGTCCGCAATTGAGAGAGCGACGAGGAGAAAAAGTTGTATCAGCCGCTGATTCACCGGAGACTTCCAATTTCAATGAGACCTCGAGAGCATAATGTTAATTATGCGCATCGATCTTTCTTCTCTTTCATTCAGGACTCTCTATTAGTTGAGAGTCCTGAGCCTCTCTCCAGTCTTAGTTTCCACAACTAGAGTATATACTAGTAAATATATTCTGTATTATATTTATTATCGACAATTCGGGCTCTAGTTTTGTATCATTAATTCTGTGATGAAAGAGCAATTTTTACCTAAAATTTCAACCCCTGAAACAGACAGGAAGATCGGGAAATGTGAGAAAACCCATATAAGCAGGTGAATTTCATTATTGAAAAGGCTGTTTCCAAGTGTTTTGGGTGCAATTCCGGCATTTTCCCCACAAGTATCATGTTTTTTTTTCGTTTTGAGACACGGGCAATCGAAAAATCAAGCGTTCGTCCCGGTCCCAGAACCTTCGAAAAATCGAAAATTTTTGAAGGGGTATGCCTTAAAAAATTTGCGAAAAAATGAATTTTGAGCTAGGGGCCTGGAATTTTTTCTACTTTTTCCTCGATGCAAAAAAACATTCCCCACCAAGTTTCAGCCCCGGGAAAGGTCGGGAAGTCATCAAAACATAGGAAAAACCGTTGAAATGAAATATTCAAGATCGGTTTTCCACATGTTTTAGGTAGAATTCCGGCATTTTATCCCACTAAGTTCGTGTTTTTTATCCGTTTTGAGACACGAGCAATCGAAAAATCAAGCGTTCGTCCCAGTCCCAGAACCTTCGAAAAATCGAAAATTTTTGAAGGGGTATGCCTTAAAAAATTTGCGAAAAAATGAATTTTGAGCTAGGGGACTGGAATTTTTTCTACTTTCTCCTCGATGCAAAAAAACACTTTCTACAAAATTTCAGCCCCGGGAAAGGTCGGGAAGTATAAAAAACATGGCAAAAACCATTGAAATGAAATATTCCAGATCGGTTTTCCACCTGTTTTAGATAGAATTCCGGCATTTCCCCCACAACATTTATGTTTTTTATCCGTTTTGAGACACGAGGAATCGAAAAATCAAGCGTTCGTCCCGATCCCAGAACTTTTGAAAAATCGAAAATTTTTGAAGGGGTATGCCTTAAAAAATTTGCCGAAAAAAAAATTTTGAGCTAGAGCTCTGGAATTTTTATGGTATCTTCCTTGATGCAAAAAAACACTACCCACCAAATTTCAGCCCCGGAAAATGTCGGGAAGTGTGAAAAATATGGGAAAAACCTGTTAGAATCAGGCGAAGTTTCTTATTTAGGGGTGCTTTTCCACCTGTTTTCGATACAATTCCAGCATGTTAGCTACTGATTCTTTGTTTTCTACCCATTTTGATACTCAAACAATGGATTTATAAAAGATTTTGCAAAGTTGGAGAACGTCCGAAAAACTGGACGAATCTGAAGGGGTGTACCCCTTCAGAACTTACTGAAATCCTGAATTTCGAGCTAGAGCTCTTCGCACCACTTATTCTCTTACGAGTACTGACGCGTTATACTTCAAATTTCAGGCCCGTAAATTACTTTGTTCCCATGTTAAAATGTTTTACCATTACTGTTACAATATTTTCATTACTCCCACTAGTTTTAGTACAACCATAACAAAGCACAACTGTTCTACCTAGTTATACGATAGTTATACCCTAGTTATACAACAAACAGCGTGTACTTGAGTTTCAAGTACATACTACTTTGGATAACGAAGGTAGGAGCAACTTTTCGCCGTGATATCACGCAATCGAGGCAGGATCCGAGATAAATCAGAGACCGCCGCCTCTGGCTCTATGGAATTGCGCCCTCTCCTTCCAATCGAGATTCGTGACTGCGGTTTGCCGAGGTCAAGTGTGCCAGACATTGTTTCGATCAGCCCTATCAATCTCTCGTGCACGCTAATGCACACGTACACATTGTGTCGCTCGCCAATCTCGCGATAAAGCCCTGCCAGAAGTCTCGAAACTCTCGAGAACGACATTAACACTTCCACTCATCTGTCGTTTCCATATTCTCTCGGAAAGCTTGGAATATAATTAAAGGAAAATTGATTCAATCATATTTCCTGATTCGTCAACTACATTCTTGGTATTTATTTTAAAATAATCCTTATAATCCTTTCCATATTCTGTCGAAAAACTTCGAATATAATTAAAGGAAAATTGATTCAATAATATCTCCTGATTCGTCAACTACATTCTCTGCATTTATTCCTAAGGTTGTCAAAGTAACTTTTAGGTATAATTCGAAGGAATCGATCTAGGAAATAACCATTTCCATATTTTCTTTAAAAGCTTGGAATATAATTAAAGAGAAATTTCCTGATTCGTCAACTACATTCTCGACATTCATTCCTAAGGTTATCAAAGTAACCTTTACGTGTAATTGGCAGGAATTCATCTAGGAAAAGTTGGCGAGGGACAAAGTTGGAGATTGCTTGGATTGCTAGCATCAAATATTGAACTTCACGGAGCGGAAACGCGACGCAGCAGAAATATGAATTTCGCAGGATATAACAGGAATGTTTTTCAGCTTTTCAGATTTATTAAACGCGAGAACGAAGGTGGTGTATGTGTGTGTGTGTGCGGGAGTGATGTGTATCCAGGATTTAATTGAAACGCCATTCAGCCACTAGAATCCATCGGCGGAGAAGGCAAAGAGAATTCGTTCTATTTTATTTGGAGCGCTCGAGACATTTCACTTAAATTAAAGTCGCGCGCTTTCGAGATTTCTCTCTAACGTTTATGCTTGAGTGGAGCCTTTATTAAAGGGTATTTGCGTCTCGATCTTGGCTCGAGCGGCTCATTTCTTTGGTATTAAAAGTCCTCCTGCCGCGGCTAACGAGGGCTCGCTCTCCGAATCATTAAATTAATTATCGGCGACCAACCCACCACTGTTTGCCGACGACTCCGTATTGTGCCGGCTGGGTTTCAAGAGATTTCACGTGAATTAAGCAATAACTCTTCTTATTTCTAACGACCTTCCATTACTAGCCTCATATTTCCTCCGACAATTTGATCTTTCTAATCAAATTAAAGCTACGCAGAATAAATCATTTTCCCTCGACCGATTGCGACATTTTGATTGATACCACAAGAACAATTAATGTTGCACTGCTTTTTTATACAACGATAAACTAAAGTGAACTCGCATATGTGATACTTGCCGGAGCAAAGCAAAGCTAAACAAGTCTAAAACTGTGACTAGCTGTTTCGGGCCACGTTATCTGAGGTATTCGAGTGAATCCCTAATGGGGGAGCACACTATGCAGCTGCGTACACTTGGCCCGCATGGATTGTTAGATCTCGGACGTATTCCGACGCCCACACCGTATTCTCTTTTTACTGGCTTTGTAAGCTAGCAATCTACAAAGTTATAATCCAAGTTTACTTGACCTTTGAATACATTTTCAACGGTCGCTAAAAAACACAAAGAAAGCTCCTTAAAATTGCATTTATCCCACCTAAAATCTCGTCGATTGAAATTAGCGTTCTCCCTTAAATTTCGCCACAATCAAAGCATTAAAAGACAATGTGAGCCGATCGCGATTTGTTATTGGCAATTTCGCGGGGCGCTCGCAGCATCAGCAACATTTACTAGTGCAGAATTTGCAATGTTGCAACTTCGAACTTCCAGCAAGCATCTCAGGTTTAAAGGGTTGAAGAAAAAGTTGAGAAGAAGGAGACAGTGGCGTCCTTGGACGAGGGAAAAAAATATTCAGGCTAATACGATGCGACTGGCGTCGCGTTCGACGGACGCCGGAAAATCTCGGTCAGAAGCAGCCGGATTTACAAATCAGCTTGACGAGGCGCGCGCGTTCCACGCAAACTCAAACTACGTGTGTCGCAGTGCAAGGAAGGACGAAATCAGCGGTGTAGCAGCGACTGGCTCCCTCTGACTTTCCACCCCTTTTCCTCCTCGTCGATTCGAGAGATATCCTGGCAGAGGATTCTCTCGGAAAATTGCCGGCTACCAGCGACGAGTGAATACTATTCCGCGCTCGTCCGCTCGAAAGAATAGTATTTACGAGTGCAACTTCGAAAGCCTTCCAAGTGGGTTGGCTAGTTGTGGCATGCTTGCTTTTGACCCAGTTTTACCCCCGCGCGACAGGGAGAGAGAGAGAGCCCTGGTAACCTTAAAACCATTATGCTCGTCGTGTGTAAGGTCCTAACACATCTACAGCTTGATTCATTTGCCTCGGAATCAATAATTGACAATTATATTGTAGTATTCTTTTCTCGCTCTTTTCTCAGACATTTTACGCGGTTGCATTGGAAATTATGATAGAATATAATTAATAAAAACGCGGGACCATCGATAATCATTCAACAGTCTGTAGAAATGAGGGCGAAATTTAGAACAGTAATAAGTACAATGAAATAATTACAATTCTAATGAATCAAGGCTGTACATTTGCCGTTGCAAATGTGTTGATTGTAAAGTACTATTCCAATTAATTAATAATTCGAATACAAGTGAATCACAGCCTGTGTATTACACGGCTTCGATCGAGGAGAGCTTTCCAAGCGAGGCTTTCGATGATCTCCCTAAGTTCAGCTGGCAACTCTGGAAATCAGGGCAACCCAATTACGCGACACTAAATAGTCATCGTTCGCCGCTGAAGAGTTCAGCTTGAAATACGATTGAATGCGAAGCCAATGGATGACTGTAAAGAACTATCATTGACCCAGAGGGGAAAATCGCTGGGAGATAAAGGGAGTTGCTTTCGAAGAGAGAAACCGCGAGGAGGAGAGGAGAGAAAAGAGAGAAGAAGCGCGTTGTCATCGGCCAAGCGAAATCTAAATGGAATGAATGGCGCCCATTCACGAATACGTCAGGAACAACGACGCGCCGCGCCGCGCCGCGCCGCGCGATTGCACTGGGAAACTTGCTGATATTTCCGAGTGAGGCTGGGCAAAAGGAGGGGAAAGGACTTGCCAGAGACGAGCGCGATCTTCCCTCCGAGAAGAGATGCTCGAGGTGTACGCGCTATGTGTCGGCTGACCTACTAAAAGTTCGATTCCACACCGAGCACTTTTCATTCCTCGGGTCGTCCACGCCGCGATGGATTTTTCTCTATTTTAGATATCTCTCACTTTAACATCTCTTTTAAAAGGAAAACCTATTCTCCATTCGTCGCCCGTCTCAGATTTCTCCGGCGATTTTCTAATTCGATTAATATTAACTATTATTACGCACGAAAATATTTCTTTCTACTTAGATATTATTTAAATTCCACGCTCAAACTTTCTGTAAGTAATAAATAAATCTTTCTATTTTTGCAGAGAGTTTAACAAGTCGAATTCGACGAGAATTGAGAGAGCGACAGAGGAGGGAGAAGAAATTCGTTATTCCCAAAGGACGAACTGCGTCCGGATTAGCAGGGGTGGCTGCCGCAGTTCCACCTATTTTCGAGGTAACAAGGTTTGGCGGTAGCGCGCGCGCGCGCGTGTGCCGACTACGGAATTCTAATTGGACAATTTCCTTGACCATTGTGCCGGCAATGGAATTATAAAATTGCGCTGCGAGCGGGCAAGGAAATGCGAGAGTAAGCCTAATGGGAGAGCGGAGAGGACGACGATTCCAGAGGGAAGAAAAGCTACAAGCGTTGGATAGTTGGGAGAGGAGAAAAGCTTATTCCTTAATCTCCGGCCGAGTGTAATTTAATTAGGGCGGATAATGCGCCAGTAGCGCGTTAGAATTACGTCTACGTCCGTCTGTCTGTCTGTGTGTCTGTGTGTGTGCGTGTCGCATGAGTGTGTGCACGCATAACGGAATCTCCCGCACGGATTTACCCAGGTAAACCGGGAAAAAGTGCTCGTCTCAGACCGAGGTCTGCGTGTACTCTGGTTTGGTCGCCAGTTTCTACAGGCTCATCCACATATGAATCATCCATCCTGATATTATTCTCTAATACGAATAGAAATGATTCCACCCCGTTCAAATTTCGATCCAATTCAGAAATCAAATCTCTCGTACTCGAATTTAAAAAACCAACGTAATTCATTTGCCATTCTATTCCATGTTGGTAGAATTAATTAATAGAAATGATATGCCATTGCACATTAATTAACCCTCTCAGTTCTGGCAATTTCAACTCCGAAAAATGATCTTTTATAAAAATTAGAGAGGAACATGGAAATCTAGCTGTATGAAAAACTCTTGTTCCAAAGCTTTTACCACTGTTATATGACAAAGGTATAATTATGCCCAAGTAGCTACTTTCAACGACTAAATTTTTTTGGATTATACGCAAGCGTTTGCCCAGGATTGAAAAGGTTCATGAAAAACGAATCTGCCGAAATAATATTATTCAACGATTAATATCGAAATAACTGAATCTACTCCACTAAATAATTATAAACTATCCAGCAATCTATACGATCTATTAATATTGCGAAATACGTTTATATATGACATATAAACCGTTTATTTTGAAAGTGGTGTAAGTCCATTTTCTCTCGTTTCGAGGAACTTAAATGTTAGTATATCTGTCAATGAAAAACTATCGGTGAATTATATCAAGTCTGACGATGTTTCTACTGATTTATCAATATGCAATTTGATTATACAAATTTGTTTCAGGCGAATTTAACTAAAGTAATGCATATTTACCGGCTGCAAATGGACTAACACCACTTTAAAAATAAACGGTCCATATGTAAAATATAACACGTGCAACGCGTGTAATAAGAAATATATTTCTCTGATAAATAGGATGCTGATTGAAAAGGGGACTGAATCAGCCTGTAGAAGAGCGTAGGTCTCGTCAGATGGATCACAAAAGGGAGTAGTCGGTAGGTGGCGGCGGAGAGAAGAGTGTGCATTGTGCAAGGAGCCGGCGTCTCGTTTCGCCGAGGGAACAGGTCGTATTATACAACGTTAACATTAGCGGATCGCGGAAACAGCGTCGCCTCTTTCTTTCCCGCAACATGTACGCACACATGGACAGGTGGAGAGGAAGTGAGAGAGAGCGAGGGACGCAAAAAGTCTACAAGCTGTGCTCCTAGCGTTCGTTAAATGGGCTAAAAGGTGCACAGCGGTGCGCAAATGGACATCGGCTCTTATTCTACATTTTCTCTTACAATTAGTAACGCGCGCCTATCTCGCAAATGCGCGGCGCTGCAGCTGCTATTCCGAGATTTTTATTAGGCCGAGCATTTTCCACAGCGATATTAAACTCGACCTGTTCCGATTCACTTAGCTTCGCCGCAATGCGATTGCTTTTATATACGATTTTATCGGAGGTCAACGAATTCAACTTTTCTAGAGTTTTAGCCTGAGCCATTTCGTTTGGCTGCAAATGTTTAACGAAATTTTTATACACTCGTATGAAAATGATTTTAGCCTGATTGGGTAATTTTCATATCCGAGTGGTTGTGTTTTTGCTTTCGGTAATGTAGCAGTGGATAATTCCTAGATAATCTGTCGTCTCGTTTGCGTTGCTTTTATGACATTGCCCTGTTTCGTGCAATGACACATTCGCGCACTCTAATTAATTATACTTCGATCGAAGAAGAATTACTTTTACATCGCACATCAATAAATAGTCAGAGTTCAACTTTCTCGGCACTCCTTGAGATGAACTATTTAAAGGACGCGTTAAAAATGATTTGATTCTGCTCTAGTAATTCCAAGATTCAAAGGCAATGGTAAGATTTTGGTCCTCGGCGAGTTAAGTGGATTTTGGGCTGAGCCTTGCCGAGGAATGCGAGGGCTGCCCCTCCTGAGGGGATGGTACGCGGCGCGCCAGTCACTCGAGGGTCTCATTTGTCCCGAGCAGCGTCGGTTCGTACCTTCTTCGGAATCAAAGAGAAAAGGAGAGAGAGAGAGAGAGAAAGAGAGCGTCGACGCAATATTTGGGACGACGAGAGACACGTCTCGGGAAGTAGGTCGCGCTCTTTGCGAGAGAAAAGCTCGGCTTTCCCGAGGCAACCACCATCTTTCGCAAGCTTTTTCTCCCTTCCATCCCTCTCATTCCTCACCGCCTTTATGTATAATCGAGCAGCCGCCGGCAATTAGTCCACCGCTATTTTATCTCAATGACAAGATTTTAATCGCTCGTCATACTAAACCATTGCGAAAGAGATCCTGCAATTCTTACGATTTTCTCTGTCCTCCATTCGTTTAAAGATTCATTGATTTCGTTCGATAAAAAGAATCGAATTGACGTACAAAGTGATTCACTTGCACTTCTCAATGAGAACATTCTAATTTGTATAATCTTCTATTTTTCATTCAATTTCCTTTTCCTCGAAATTCATTGATTTCGTTCGATAAAAAGAATGGAATTGATGTACAGGGTGAGTCACTTGCCTTTGAATGACCAGCAAAAATTGGATATTTTCGATGGCCAAAAATATGGGGAAAACAAAATTTTGAGCAGGGGCTCTGAAATTTATATCACATCTTCTTTGATGCAAGGGGAGACTCCCCACCAAATTTCAGCCCCGGAAAATGTCGGGGCTGAATGTATATCTCGTTTACTTAGACCAGCGCCTGCCTGTTTCAACCTGTTTCAACCTGTTTCAACCTGTTTGTACCCTCGCGTGCGATGGGTAAAAAAAATTTTGAGCTAGGGCTCTGAAATTTATATCACATCTTCTTTGATGCAAGGGGAGACTCCCCACCAAATTTCAGCCCCGGAAAATGTCGGGAAGTCCAAAAAATATGGGAAAAACTAGCGAAAATTCCGAAAAAATCGAACTTCAAAGGCAGTTTTTTTAGTGTTTTCCATAGAAATCCGGACTTTTTTCGACGGATTTCTTATTTTCTATCCGTTTTCAATCATAAACAATCGATTCCTGAAGAAAAAACCCGAGTTCGGGAACCTTCGAAAAATCGTGAAAAATCTGAAGGGGTACCCCTTAAGAAAAATTTGCCGAAAAAAAATTTTTGAACTAGGGCTCTGAAATTTTTATGGTACCTTCCTTGATGCAAAAAAACACTACCCACGAAATTTCAGCCCCGGAAAATGTCGGGAAGTCCACCAAAAAAAATAAAAACCGTTAAAAATGAGCAAAAATGGACTTTTCTCGACGGTTTTTCGACCCGTTTTCGTTGCAAATCCGGACTTTTTTTCACGGATTCTTTGTTCTCTATCCACCCTGATACGAAAACAATCAAAATATCCCGGGTTCGGCCGATTTTGAGAAACTTGAAAAAATTGAGCATTTTCGAGGGTCGAGAATAGGTGAAAACCTAAACTTTGAGCTAGGGCTTTGAAATTTATATCACTTCTTCCTTGACGCAAGGGTACATTCTCCACCAAATTTCAGTCCCGGGGAAGGTCGGGAAGTCCACCAAAAAAAATAAGGATTAGGAGAGTTCTGATTCAAAGGCAAGTGAATCACTCTGTACAAGGTGATTCGCTTGCCTTTGAAAGAGGAGAGTAGCCTTATTTTTGTCAGACATGCAAGTACAAAGCTACCGCATAATGAACACTCTGCTATGTTATTAATGAACGACTTGCTCCATAAAAAGAGCATGCTGGAGAGAATATTTTTCTATATTATATTCCGCGCGTTGCACGTACAATCTAATTTTATAAATAATGTATAAGATGTTGCGGAGAAATAATCAGAGATTCGTATCCAATTAATCTTACTGGATAATTCATAATAATACTTTATATAATAATCTAAACTGATATTCGAGTGAATCACCCTGTAGATGGGTATCATTAATGCCTACTTAGCGGCAGCTGTGGCAGCGGGTCGATTAATCCGGAAAGTATTAGATCGGTGTCATCCTCGGAAGTAGGTAGACTGATAAATGCGTTCTCGCGCGGCCGATGGCTGACTCTCCCCTGAAAACTCGGCTCCTCTTATCATAAATAATGTTTCAGAAGGGCGCGAGAGGGTGTCTATGACCTATCGCGCCTGACCAGCATCCGTAATCTCAACCCTTTCCCTCATTGAATAAACGCTGACTTGGCGCTTCTGAAAAAGCTCTCGTCCTCCAATCTCAATTTTGAGGTGGCACACGAAAGTCTGATTAAAACTAACGAAATTCTTCGAAATTATTTAAACCTGCTAAATATCTTCTTGGAGGCGACGTAAATATTAACCCTTTTGGTGCCTAACGACGATATGTCGATGTTCGCGACACTTGTGAAAAGTGTTTTCCATCTTAAAACGAATCTATAAAACGTTATAAATGGTTTAATTTCATTGCAACACAATTGAAAAGGTTGTTTATGGATTTAAATATTGCCTGTAAAAGAGAGAGTAATTTCTATCTCTTTTCTAATATTTTATTTTTATGATATTCTTGGCATAGGTGCGATATTTTGCTCGGCACCAAAAGGCTTAATATTAAATTAACGCCTTTTGATTAACAAAGCTACTACAAACAAACTTCTCTTTCTTTCCAAAGTCTGTTGCAAATCAAATTCGCGGCATTCACGAAAAACCCCTCGACACGACTTTCCGTCTCCGTTAGATTGCGAGTGTGGGTGAAACTTGAACTTTAATCTTTAGCATCGTAGCTGGATATGCTGTGGGGATTATCCGTGGTGTTAAGAGGAGGAGCCGGTGTATCAGAGGGATGGCAAAGAGCAGCGGGGCTCTCGAGCGGCCGGTAAAACGCATTCGCCATTAATCCCGGAGCACTTAGAGTGCGGTGGGTGGGTTTTGCTGCTCGCGGGATACATCGCCTTAATAGGTGGAGTGCAGCGCACTATTATTGAAAAGTGGCCCGGCGCGGCGCGGCGCGGCGGCCAGGCATGTTTTGCGCGAGGCTTTTGGTTAAAGGCGAGCAGTCGAGCAACTGATAAGAAGGCAGAGAGAGAGAAAGAGAGAGGAGCGAGAGAAAAGAAGCGAGGGATGCGCTCCAGATAGCGGAATCGTTATTGGAGATACCCCCGGCACCAACCCACTACCTTTCTTTCCCTTCCGCCTTCTCCCTTGTTTCCTACTTCTCGCATTTCCCATCGAGTGAGTCTGACCTGTATTCCGAAACTACTCGCTCATCCTACGCCCTCCCCGCCTTCCAACCCCTTCACAGCCTCCTGCTCTCTTCTTCTTCCTCTCTCGAGAAGAGGAAGAAGAAGAAGGAACGAAGCTCCACTTACTTTGGGGTTTAGAGCTCTGCTCTGTCTCACTACTCTTATATGCTCCGAGCACTTGTCTATCGTTCGATCATCTTACGGGTCACGAAGGCTTTTAATAAAATATCTGATATATGAGATATTCTTTGATTCATTTCGTTACTGATAAACGTATGGAAATAGGAATTAATTTACCACTGTCATTTATTATTTGATTTGTGATACTAGTATTTCTTTGCAATTTTTCTCGACGACTGACTACGAAATCAGTATTGATATCGAATATGAGATATTTTTTTATTGATTTCGTTACTGATAAACCTATAGAAATATTTGTGATTCTAGTAGTTCTTTCCAACTTTTTCTCGACGATCGACAACGAAAAATCAGTATTGATCTCGAATACGAGATATTCTTTAATTCATTTCGTTACTGATAAACCTATAGAGATATGAATTAATTTACCACTGTCATTCATTATTTTATTTCTGATACTAGTATTTCTTTCCAACTTTTCTCCACGACTGACCACGAAATCAGTGTTGATCTCGACGGCGACGTGCTACTTAGCAACGCGATACATTGGCCCGAGAGTTTTGCGAAGCAAAATGAGATGTGGTTGCGAGCGCTTAGCCCGCTCGGATTACAGGCCGCGCTATTGCCTTATTGCTAAATGGATTCGCGCGGGAATTGTGAAAGCACGGAAATATCGGTGTCGAGCAGTGTGTTTCCAGCGTGTAGGATTGCCGGGGGGACACTCTAGACGAGCGCAACTCGAAGCTCGCTATTCTATAATGCGACAGAGAGAGCTGCGGTCATCAACTCGATGTTACTTTTAAAGAAGCTACTGGCTTCAACAGCCTCGTTAACCAGAGAAACTCGCCCCGTGAAGGAATAATTAACGAGTGAGGAAATTTCGCACGCAATTCCACTTGGCAATCTCGAGGATCCGCAGGGCTGGCGCCGCCTAGAAATGACGTCAAGGGCTTTTCCCCCACCTTTGTGTGTCATGCGTGCAAAATCATTACACCCGCCTTTAACACGAAGTTAAACTCTAACTGTATTTTATTTTACAGAACTTAGAAAATAACCCTCGTCATTCTACTTTCTACACTGTACAGAATCATTCGTTCTTTCTAAATTATTATCACTCCTAGTTACTTTAATTACACACCAGGCTCGACCAACTCTTCGTTGTATATTATAAATATATTATATCCCTTCTCAAACAAGTATAATAAATATCGCGACAAATAAACACGTGGGAGACGACAGTGTCGATTGAAAGTTAAATGAATCGTCTTATACGAGATGTAAATTTGAACAATTCCTCGACACATCGTCCAATTAGTATTTTGACATTCTAGTTAACGAGTTGATATGGTTATGGCAATTTCTCAGTGGATATTCCATCTAATCATGGGTTGCACGCGCTTTTAATACGTGGCGACATTACAGGCAACGAGTATGCATGGCAATCAAGCTCTCCTCGTTCAAATAGCCATTCATTACAGATGATCATCGTGTTTTGTGTACCGTGGTATTACAGTGAGCGGTGCTTCAAAGCTCGTCAAGTAATAACGAGATGAAGGTGCATTTAGACATTTCAGTGAACATGATTTGCCAGCGCTGAAGCGTGCCAATACATATTCATTGTGTATGTCTGTCTAATTACTGTAATCCGTACTAGCAAGACGTAGACGCTTCAAGGCTGCGTGTAAAGTAACATTAATGCTCTGCAATAAGAAAAGCAGAGAAAGAAACTTGAATCAACTCTGATTGAACTATCGATACTGGGATATTTGATTTCAATAAATCAGGCGAACAATAGTTAAATAATAACAGAAGAAAAATCGAAATTTAGGAAAATGATAGAAAAGAATAATTAGTAGAAATTCACGTTTCAGTGAAAAATGCATATTTTCTAGTTGTTGTAGGTTTCTTTTCCATTCTTCCAAAATATCATGTTTCAGTATAAAGCGAAACGAAGGGACGAATGAAGCAGTGTTCGACGCAGAGTGGAAAAAGAGAGCTGTGCAGAGTGGCGGGTTGGTTGGTTGCGAAATAACAACGATGTCGAAGACCTCTGCCTACCAGTTATATATACAGAATGTCGGTATTTGGGATAGTAGAACTGAGCCAACGAATTGTCGCGCGTCCGCCGGAGAATGACTGGGTTGGCTGGTGATGCGCCCAGCTCAGTTTGCCTGGGCCAAGCAGCGCAGAAAATGGGGAAATTTCCCCATGCGCAAACCCTTCGGCCGACGCGGCCCATTCATGTCTGCCGCATAGAAAAGGAGTTCCCCGCTGCCACAGGGAATGCCTAATAATCTGAAAATCTAGGGAGAGCCGGCCAATCTGGCAAAAGGGAATGATGCCTTGAAATTGCAACTCCGAAAAACCCCTGCAATCCCAGTGAAATCCATTTTCCGATTCCCCACTGGCTTCCCTCCACTTCTCCTTTTCCCATTACGCATTATTTCCTCGCCAACTATTGAATCGTGCCGCCATTGGATATATTTTAATGAAATGAATTTACAACCCGTGGAAAAATCGACGGGCTAAAGACATAATTACAATCGAGGCTAAGGCACTCCAATTAATTTACAATATCTAAATATTGATACACAAATTTTTCAACTACAAGAGATGTTATCGTTTAAAATAGATAACTCTAACAAAATCCAAAAGAAGAGGGTTTAAACTAGAAATTCCCCAAATTAAATGACCTTCGAAATCTTAGGACTCCGCTTATCCCAGAAATCCTCGTTCCAAGAGGACAGTCTTTATAATGAAAATTCCTAGCATCGAGAAATTTCCCTCCAGTCAAAGGTCAGCGAAAGGGTGGTAGCGCTTGAGGAAATGCTTGCGGGAAACCCGACAGATCCGGACGAGGGAATTTTCTCAGGGTGTGTGTGCCTCGCTATAGGGCTTCCGTGCTCTTCCTCGTGCAAGCAGCCAGTGATCCCTCAGGATCACAATTTCTTAAGCTGAAGAAAGAAAGCTCTCGAGAGCAGCTTTTCCCCTTGCGAATGCGGTCTAGCAATGGTCTGCAAAGTCTGCACGATTATCCGCCCGCTTTCTCGTTTCATCCAAGAGAATAAACTTTGTACTACAAATTCTCTGCTATCTTAATAATATTCTATATAATTTATATATAATATTATTAAGCCTTTTAGTGCCAGGCGAAAAAGAAATACCTCTGCGAGAATAACTGGCCGAATTACACGATTTTACATTGGCTTTGGGAAAAAGCTCATCAAAACCAAACAAAGAGCAATATTTACATAATTCAAAAGCAGCGTATTAGGAACGAAATAGAGAACAAAGCAGTGACACTAATTTGTCTATATTCATTGAAAACATTTAGATATTGTAAACTAAAAGGGTTAAACATCATATTAGCAAATATAATATTAAATATTTCTAGGCTCTACAAAATATAGTGGAAAGTTACCGAATAAAAATGACGAAATAATTTCTCTTTATCCTCAAAGAATGTAATATAAAAATTCGAGAGAATTAAGAAAGGAATCTGACAAAGCGCGACAAGCTACTTCAAAAAGGGAAGAGTTGGACATTGCGAGTGGCAGTGCATTTCAGTGGAGAGATAGCTGGGAGAACATCGATTGCACCCTCGCACATCCTCCCACCCTCTCTCTCGTGCGAGTGAAGTCCGCTCTCTCGTCCTCGCGTGCGCAAACTTACTGCGGCAAATCTCGCGAAGTACACACGCGCGCCTTTCCATTGCGCATTCCGCAAGCTCGAAGCGGAGAGCTCGAAGCATCCTTTTTCCTTTCAAGATAACACTTCCAGTGTTACGTCACTCGGCGTGGATGTCTCTCACAACCGCTCCGAAAAGTATCCGCTCGCGTGAAAAGCTCGAGAAACGATAAACACCCAGTCAGACACTTCTCGAAGTACCAGCACGCATTTGCGCGGATGATACACGCACTTGATGCTGGGAAAAGTTACATTTTCATATTCCAGTTGTTTATAAAACAACTGCTTTGACTAGTTTTTTAGTATCTTTGAAATTAAATGTATAATAAATGCGAGAAACGTTACTTGGCACTCGAAACTAAAGCATTATTGAATTCTGAATCTCGAATCACTTATTATAATACAGAATAATAAAAACTGTATTATCAAGTTGCAATTCTACCAACTGGACGCTAAAACAAATGGAATCTTTTTGGATTCGCAATGATACTCGAAGAAATCGACAAACTAGTTGATAGAGAGTTCTGAGGAAAGAAGAATCAATAAACCAAGAGAAGGAGTGAGTGTTCCTGGTCCTTTTAGCTGGAGAACTCTGCGATTCCTGGCTGCAACAATACACGAGCAGACTCGCGAGGAGCGGCTGTTGAAGGAAAATCGCCGAGCTAACTTGGCAGACGTGAGATATACAGCAAGCTGCCTTGAAACGAAACGAGCGTGTGCCGCTTTACGAGCTGCGTTTCTCTTTCATCCCCCAACGCCAATGGCATCCCTCTTCTCAAGGTATCGCAGCGTTTCCCAAATCGCGTTCCACTAAATTGAGACAGGGGTTGTCAAACCCTGCTATCTTAATACAATCAGTCGAAAGTACCATCGAGCGAGGATAAAGGAGAAAAGAAATTCTATTTGAGCGGCAAACTCGATGGAGAATTCTTTAGAATCTTTGCGAAGCTCAACAAAGACAAACATGGTTTCCTTTAACACTTTAACTGTGTAATTGCACTGACATTTGGCTCTGTCTACGCTGAAAACTTTTCGATTCGAAATTTGTTTGGGGTTTATTTGAGAAACATTGTAATCTAAAGAAGAATCGACACAAAGGATGCTGGATAGTACGAAATAATTGTCCAGTAATTTCTCTTACTGTATAAAGTATATATAAAAAATCTTCTAATCTATAAAAGGAAAAAGGACGAACTATACATTGTTGGAACAATGTTCAATTAAAATAGTTGCAACAAGCCGCACGGTGTTACTCGGATGAAATATGAATGAAGGATGTATAATGTATGTAATATGATCTAGTAAAATATTCGCCGCAGCGAGCTCTCATCCCCAGTCGGAATAAATTGTCGGAAAGTAAGACGGCCTCTGGAATTTCGTGAAATATTCCAGCGGGAGACTACATTATACATACAAAATAGTCTACGATTATATACATTTTCTATATATGAGACATAAAAGTATATAAGTAGAATATGTGTCTGAGAAAAAGTGGGGTAGAACGAGGCAAGTGAATTCAAAGGCAAGCGAATCAGCAGCCTGTATCATAGGTTGTCTCGATCTCTCGTTATCTCTCGTCTGATATCAGACTCTCGGCTGGATCCAGCACTTCACAGCCGTCAGAGGGCTCAAGAGCGAGCGGAACGAGGGGAGTTCTCACTCAAGCTATCTGATATCCAGGCTTCGATACCTCCTCGCATCCTCCACTTCACATCAAACGCAAAAACACCATAGACATCCTCGACATTCAGCTCATGTTTTTCAAGAACCCGGAAGTCAGGAAAAGAGTGTATGAATATGATAAGATAATAGTTTGGAATTTTTCGAGAGAAATATTGAAAATACGATTATATACTTTGTGGAATTGTGAAGAAAAAAGTGTGGGAAAGTGAAGTATTAAAAACTGCGAGGCAAGTTTCCACGTTCGAAAAGAATAGTAGGGGAAAAAAGGCATTGGCCGACTGCTTGTGCGGCAGATTCACCGATCGCGTGACACAACCCTTCCACCCTCGGGCTGCAGACGGTCATTATGCAGTTAAGGCCTAATCCGTCCTTATGCGCCGAGAGAACGACGAGGTCGTTTCTCTCCGCTCAATGACGCACGTTTTGCAGAAATGCTGAAAGAGACGCACTCTCCGCTTCTCCTTCATAGAAAAATCCCTGTCCCCTCTTCCTTATCGCCCTCCCAGAATCCCACACAGCTTCTCTCACTCAGAGCTTCTATGAACCCCATCAACTAGCATTCTACCATGTTTCAATACCCCTTTCAATAGATTATTACTTTCCCATTGGTTTTCATGACGTCTGACCACCGCGTATTCTACTTCCTTAGTCCTCTATTATTAATTTCTCATTTTCCATTCAGTTAAAAACTGTCTAACTTTAAACTATGTAAGTCTTTCGCTTTGAATAGATTATTACTTTGTTATCTATTTCGTGACGTCTGACCAGGGCGTATTCTACTTCTTTAGTCCTCTGTTATTAATTTCCCATTTTCTATTCAATTAAGAAATGTATAATTTTAAACTATGAAATGTGAATCTATCGCTATGAGAGCTTTCGTATTTAGCTTTCTTTGATATTATTAATACCTAATTTACTTTTTATGTCTTTCCCTCGTGTAGATTGGTTTAAGTAACAATTCTGAGTCATCCTGTAGGTTGCATTCGAGCACAAGTATGCCGAGGACAACGTCCTTCGAATTCTTTCTATAATGATTCATCCGGTGAGGTCTGCATGCTCGAAATCTTTTCCCGGGCAAGGGAACGATAAAAGGTCGACGATTCAGGCTGTAATCAGTGAGGAGAGACGACGACGCCGGAAGACGACGAGCGTTCACGAGCGATGCAACTACATCTTCTCTTTCTCTTCGAGCCACGAAATCCTGTGTCCTCGTTTCACGCATCGCCGCTTTCCCTTCTTCCTCTCTCTTTGCCGGCGAGATGCCCTTTTAATATTCCAAGTGCACGCTCCTTCGAGCCTCGTTTACGCGCCGGACGCCTCTCCGCTCGAATGCACCCTGATGCGCCGTTCCACCATCCCCTAATAATGAGGCAACGCATCCAATGCGCACCCCCTTGGCTTTCGAGAGCTTGCGCCCGCTAAACATCCCTCTGTGCAACGCGCGTCGAGAGACTTTTTCCCAACAAGAACAACAGTTGCTCGACGATACAAAAGCGTCCATCTATTTTCACTCGATTGACTAATATTGCCTCGCTTTTTCATGATTCTATTCCCACCTAGACACTTTTTTAATTGATCGATTGTCAATGAAATGGGAGATTAGAGTTAAAATTGTTCTTAGAGAAAAGTTTCTCAACGCTACTCGTAAGAATTCTTTGCCAAGCGGAAACTTGGGAAGTCGCTTGATCATTGGAAGATTCAATCATGGAGTTTCCTGAATTTCAATGGCGTCATTTAGGAAACAAAGGAGAAACAACAGGTTACGAGTTTAATTGCAAGAGAGCGAGGATGTTACTAGCAATTGTGATTGATGCGGAAAGGACGGGTCATGCCAATAGAATGCTAGGAGGAGAGCGAGTGGTGGAGCGGGGAAATAACGCAACTGCTGAAAAAAGAACGAGCGGGCAAAAAAGCAGGAGGAGAGGCCTTTGTCTTCGACATCGGGGATCCATCATGCATACAAGGACAGATTTCCGGCAGAGTACACGTCTATTTTTGCGGGCGAGCCTACGAATTCCTTTCCCCCTCGCCGATCCCTTCTTCTGCCCGTTCCGCGAAGCGATCGGCCGCTTCGATTACGCAATCGACGAAACACACAAGCCGGGTGAACAACCGAAAAGTCACTTGTTTATTTATAAAACCAGCATTTTTCAACGCTCGAATGACACACTACGCTGAAACGCGCGCGACTATCCTTCTTTCTCTCTTTCTCTCGCGTCGTGATGTGAGAGAATTCGCACAGTTATTTTCGCGAACCGCCAACTAAATTCGACTCTAGGAAACTCGGCAACGCGCAGTTTCGCCAACCAGCGAAACTTTCCGGCGTTTATGAGTTACTCGCCGTTTTTAATAACAATAAAGCGCTCCTCTCGCCGAGGCGCTCCACTCAAACAAACGGGGAAATACTTTGCCCTCGAAAATATTCTCTCTCTCCTCCGACGCTGACTTGTAACTTTCCACCCCTTCTCCTCCCCTTTGACCACTGCCGTCACCATAGAAATTTCCCTCGGAATTCTCACAGCACCCCTTTTTTACAAATATATACTCGCAAATTCTGAAATTCCGTATACTGCGAGTAATGAAAGCGCGTTCGGACGTAATAAAAATTCATTTAATAAAGAATGCACTCATTTCTCAGTGACAAAAATATTCCAATATTATACGAATTATATCTCTCCTGCTCGAGTGATATTAATACAATATTGAATTTAATTTAGAGTTATAACATTCCCGAATTCCAGGGTCCAATTATTTTCCCACTGCAACGAACATTAAAACATTCCAAAAGCAATTGCAACCAACTAAAAAGACTGACATTCTAAAAAGATATTCTAGCAACAAACAACTGTTGGCCTTTAAATTAAATTATTCAAATGTTCCCGGAGTGAAAGAAGCGTGTAAGGGAAGAGAGCAAGTTCCGAAATAAATTGCAAAGGTTATGCGACCGAGTCCCGTGGGAGACGAAGTAGTATATCTGGCGACGTGTTCCTCGGGTTCAACTGCACCAAGGATGCACGTGCATTCAGGGATATATCCAGGGTGAGAGAGGAGAGCTGCCGCTCCCTCGCCCTTTTGTCTCTCCGCTCTCCCCCTACTCTCCTGTCTACACCAATTTTTTAACCCCTTCGCACCCCACGGAGAAAGAACAGAGAGAGAATCCTGACGCCCAGAGAAATCGATAGTCGCTCGGATTGAATGAGAGACAAGCTCGCATTGCGTGAAGCCTCGTATTTTCCACCATTAAATTTGCAATCTCCAAATGAACTTTTAAACAAAATCCGAAGAACGTGATGGAAAAATTATGACTCATAATTCAAAAGAAACTATAAACTATAAACCACTGCAATATGCTTTTAAGAAGCATCTTGTATTTCTAATTTTGTCAATTTCCACGACAAATGTTTGAAAATCAATGCAAATTGTCTTTCAGACACTTACAGTGAGTTTCAAGTTTAGAATCAATTGGCTTGCTTCATCGTTAATTATTGTCTTAATGAAAGTCGAGATCTCTGGCCTTTGTTATTACGCTTAGACAATCGGACAATAAAGTTATTAGAGTCGCAGGGATGCTGCATTGTAGGTGAACAATTTCCACTGACAATAGAAAATAGTGACGAGGCGAGAGTGGCGGCTTTGTAAGCGACGAGGGAGAACAAAATATCCGGGAGGAAGGCGACAATCGTCCGGGACGGCCGGAGTCACACATGGCGAAGCAGCCGACGCCTGACGTCCTAGTCAATGACGACTGCAAGAAGCTACAGGCTGATTTATCTGCCATTCAACTACCACTTTCCGTCACACACGTGTTTCTGCTACGTTACAAACATTTTTATCAAATAAATTCACTCCACTTTGGAAAAACCTTCATTTAGCAGGTTCGATAACTGGATTGACTTTTATAAAATAATAATCTCTTATAAAAAGGATGAACAAAATCTGTGGAACATATTTTAACTAGAACTTTTTCTCGCCCAAAGCTTTGACAGTGTCTGCGAGGAGCACAAAGAGTTATAATTGATTTGACATCGAATAACTGAAGAATTAGAGAAATACGTGCACATTAAAATGACGAAACAATTCGTAATTATCGTATAGAAAAAACACGTGTGTCTGACAGTAGTATTTTAAAGGCAGATTGCTTTGTACAGACGTACACGAAGAGGCGGCCGTGGCAAAAACTTGCCGAAAAAAGTGGGAGCGTAACACACGCAGAGAGAGAGAGGAGTACGAGAAGGATGTAAAACAGGATGCGAAACTCTGAAAGCGCGTAATTGCAGTAGGAGCCGCGCGGGCCAATTTGTCGAGTAATTTGACAGTACACTCACAGAACAGTCATTAAGAATGCTTCCATATCAGAAAAACAAACAATGGACAATTGCTGGCGAAGCAAACTAATTGGAAGGCCGAGATCCATTATAAGCGAATAACTGAGTTTCGTTCCATCGCGGATGAAAAAAAAAGCGCACAACAACTGTCGAAATAACTTAATTTAATTAGTCAATCCTGATGGAAGCTCGGAGCTAATTTCGTCGGGATTTCAAGGAAACCGATAAATAATGAATACTGGAAAGGCAGCCAGCTGCAGTGGCGTCGATATACCACGAAAAGCTTAAGCACTGCTCTAGATTTGCCCGCCTACGCTCTTCTGATAGATTATAAACCGATACCTGAAGGGGCTAACGCGTCTCTCTCGCTCACTCTTGCAGTTCGTATTACTTAGCGATCGGCAATCAATACGGCCGGTATCGGTCAATTAAAAGCTTGTTAGAACGAGGCACGATCGAGAGCGGGCGACGCTCCAAGTAATTCGAAGTTGCCCGCAGCAACCCGGCTGTTTCAAGCCTGACTCACACGCGGAAGACGTACCAGACTACGAAGAATGTTTGTAATATGCTTGAAACCTCATTAACGCAACTACCGCGTTATAGAAATTTTTCTAGGAATTAATCATTCAATACTGCCAAGTATTTAAAACTCCAACTCGATTGACGAAGGCGAATGTATATTTTCAGCGCGGTTTGCTATTTATTTTGGACTTTAAATGATAATGAATTGTGTGTTGAAACTTTGCAAATGCACGCGAATAAATAACTTTTACGGCGCGTCAAAATGTCGCGGGTGTATAGTTAATAATGAAGATTACTGAACTTTAATGCAGTTTCGTCTACTTTCTAACAACGAGGATGCGCGCGCGTCACGCGAAAGCTAATTAAGCACGAAACGAAGTTCTCGTTAGGACATTTTAAAAGGCCACTCCGCCAAATTGTTCCTCCAAATGGTGACTAATGAATTATACTGATAAGAGAGTGGAAAAATTATGATAACTCGAGTATATTAACGTCGGCAGCACATTGAGCGTCTGTTGGCCGAGAATTACATTTCAGCCAATGGCACGAAAAGTTCTGTTATCCCGAATATATCTCCTTCTCGCGGCGAATTCCCGTTGTGAATCGCGTGTTCCCTTACTCGTTAATTAATCGGCTGGCACGCGTCGCCGAATCCCGAGATTTTCGACACTAATGAGAAAACCGCGCACCGAGGAAAGGAGTCCGAATTACGGCAGCGTGAAATCTCGAGCGAGCGAGCGAGCGAGCGTCCTCTTACCGTGTTGCTAGCCAGACAGATACACTGCAACGAGATTCACATATGTAACTACGTATGTACTTCTCTCCACGTCTTTACATATGTGCCAAGAGTACTCTCTTCCTTTTAAATTGCAAGATATTCCCAACCCCCAATCTCGAGCTTCCCTTGAATTCCGTCGAAAATACCCTCGAAAATTCTCTATCTCCAGCCATAGAGATTCTAATGAACTGAAGATGAGATCCAACCCACTAAAAGAACGAATACGATTATTCCCAAATGCATATTCTAGTATTATTATGAATCGTAGAATAAAACTTCAATTAAATTTCGAAATTTCACTATTCTTGTCAATTTTGCAATTAATTCACACTTCACGCGATGAACAAATCAAAAGACTAGTCAGAGTAAAAGTGTACTAAAGAAATCTGTGTTCTCAACGAGACACTCAATTCTGTATTCTATTAATATTATAAATCAGAGAATGAAACCTGAATTAAATTAAATTTCACAATTTCACTATTCACTTCGTTTTTACACTTCGCGATTAATAAATAAAAAGGCTAGTTAAACTAAAACTGTATTTGGGAATCTATGTAAGACGATTCTCGAGCAAGTGACGCGCTGTTCCTCGCAGAAGACACTCCTGCTTTCCTCACGTCTACCGAATTCCTGAATTCCAGACAATTGATAATACAGCAGCAGGCTGCTTATCGTCTTTCGCAGCTTCGCTTTGTCAAACACTACCTGACCCTATTCACAACTGCTGGCCATCCGGCCGAAATGGCTGCTGGCATTTGGAGACCACGTGTGCTCGGTGGTCAAATCCTTCGCTAATCTTGGGTCCGCCGCTCGTAAATCTATTGTTCTACCGGGCTACCTGACTTCGGCTCAGTTACGCATTAAACGCGCGGCTGTTAAAGCCAAGAGATTTCTTCCAATGAATGGAAAATACGAAGCTATTCTTATTCCTATTCTAAAATAATTCTATCACTCTACGAGATATTATTTATATTATAGTAATATTATAAATCAGTTACTACGATAATTCGCGATTTAATAAAATGTTTAATTTCCTCTGTGAATTTCCTTAGAATTCTAATTTACCGCGTTGTTGCTAACATACCAGGTTTCCCAATATTTTCGTTTCTGCTCGCTGGTGGAAAGGCAGGGTTTTACCCGACACTAGACAATGTACAATTTCTAGGAAGAGTCGTCGTCTCTCTCGGGGTTTAATCTCCAGGGTTATGATCGATACGGTCCGAGGCAATTTAGTCGGATTATTCGGTTTTCAACAGGTACGCGCTTAGCCCGGCTGCTCTCCAGGGTGCCTGGTGAACACTGACCAACTCAATATCGAGTTCTAGACTATCGCCGCACCTGCCAATCCAACTGGGCGCCGCCAGTACACTCTGCGCAACGAAAACAGTCGGACAAGCGTATAATGGAAATACTGTCAATTTATATTTCCATTCTTCATCGAGCTATCCTCTTGGCTATTTTTCAAATACAAAGTATCGATTCGAATGGATTAACTATGTTTCGACAGTTATGTTGTCTTTTCCAGAAACGTTGATGGTAGTGGGGAAAAAAACTGTCGTGTTTTGGGTCGGGTCATTGTTACCGTGTGCATGAAAGGTCAAGTCAGATACAATATCTGCTCACTGGATATTACAGATGTTTAGAAAACAAGCGCCTTAGTTCTTTCTTTTAACAATGAATCCTCAAACAGTGATTCTACCACAATATTTAGTGCTTGAATATATTCTCTGTACACTCTGTATAATTGTAATATTAAATTGCACAACTCTGTCAGAGAATCATTGCTAGAGAAATTAATTCAGACATTTGCTTTATAAATAATTGAAACATCAAGTGATAATGCGAACAGTTGACAAAAGTGCGAGTATTTTTGTTGCTCGGTGTATTTCTACTACTGTTCGATGCTAGTACACACCCTGCTTACGGTACCCGTGTAAATCACTCTGCTACATAACAATGGGCAGCGTGTTTCGATCAATCACGCGTAACAACATTGGCGTGGTTCGCGTGGCAAGCGAAGTAACATAGGCGAAAAGAAAGGCGCCGCTCGCAGGAAGGGAGGATCAATCACCCGATTGAAAAAAGGCGACAGAGATCCGTATAAGTCTCGGACACGTGGAAGCGGAAAGCGCGGGCCGCGCGCGAGCCAATCCATAAAAGTAAGGTGTCACCTTATCGATCGGAATAAAAAGTCCTCGCCTTCCGCTTCCATTTCTCTTAGTCTGTCTCTCTATTGCATAAACCATTAGTGGGACATGGACACAGAAGACTCCTCTAATTCTTCGCCGCAGAGTATTGGCCGGGTCAATGCCCGAGACTCACGGATTCTCTCTCTCCTAGAAAAAATCGGCAAGTATAGCTTCCGACAAAATAGTTGTCGCAATCTACAAAGTAGTTGAACAGAGAGTGCAATTTAGTAGAGCATGTACAGAGTGATTCACTTGCCTTTGAATCAGAACTCTCCTAGCCCTTATTTTTTTGGTGGACTTCCCGACCTTCTCCGGGACTGAAATTTGGTGGGTAATGTTTTTTTGCGTCGAGGAAAAAGTAGAAAAAATTCCAGGTCTCTAGCTCAAAATTCATTTTTTCGCAAATTTTTTAAGGCATACCCCTTCAAAAATTTTCGATTTTTCGAAGGTTCTGGGACCGGGACGAACGCTTGATTTTTCGATTGCTCGTGCCTCCAAACGGATAAAAAATATAAATGTTGTGGGGGAAATGCCGGAATTCTGCCTAAAACACATGGCAAACCGATCTGGAATATTTGATTTCGACGGTTTTTTCTATGTTTTCATGACTTCCCGACCTTTCCCCGGGCTGAAACTTGGTCGGGAATGTTTTTTTGCGTCGAGGAAAAAGTAGAAAAAATTCCAGGCCCCTAGCTCAAAATTCATTTTTTCGCAAATTTTTTAAGGCATACCCCTTCAAAAATTTTCGATTTTTCGAAGGTTCTGGGACCGCGACGAACGCTTGATTTTTCGATTCCTCGTGTCTCAAAACGAAAAAAAAACACGAACTTAGTGGGGGAAATGCCGGAATTCTACCTAAAACACGTGGAAAACCGATCTTGAAAAATTGATTTCGATGGTTTTCCCCGTGTTTTTGGTACTTCCCGACCTTTCCCGGGGCTGAAATTTGGTAGGTAATGTTTTTTTGCGCCAAGGAAGATACTATAAAAATTCCAGAGCCCTAGCTCAAAATTTTTTTTTCCCCATATTTTTGGTGATGATTCAAAGGCAAGTGACTCACCCTGTACATTCGGTATGAATAACTTTTAAAATGCCTCCTTTTAGGGAAGGACATTCCTTTCGTAGCCCTCTAAAAAAATCATCCATTCCATGTGTATATGCTTCAAAACCTCATTTTCTCTCTGGCAGCCGTTTTGCAGATTGTGACAACTGTTTTGTCGAATGCTGTACATCGATTAATTGACTATTCAAAAGAACTCGCGAGTGACCGAATAGAAAGCTAGCAGTATCAACAAGAAGTCTGACTTTAAATACTTCAAGGAACTGAGGAATGAATTGATTTTCTGCAGGGAGAAATATGAATTTATTTATTAAGGTAAAAGCACCAGTAGTTTGTAAACTTACTCGAGAATAATCTTTTTAGACGTTCAATGAATTTCTGTATTCATACATTGGCAAGAGTAGTTTATTAATTGATTGTTCTTCCTATGTCAACTACTAAATTTATTGCTTTCGTTGGGTGTCAACTATTGAATCAAATCTTACTTTTAGGAAAAGAAAGAACAAATTTCTACAACGGCCACCAGAAATGAATACTTAACATAATATAATAGAAGAATAGTTTGTGCAGCAGCTACTAATCATAAATTTGCATTAAAGTGAACTTAGCCTCAGCTATTGAACAAATAGGCAAACAGTTCCTTGAAGTATCAACTACTGATGCTTTTACTTTAATCGATTCACTAGATCCAAATGATAATTCCAATTATCTCTTGACTGATTCACTAATCGATAGATTTGATATTCATTTCTCTCTTTGGTTTCTAATTCTAATTCTAATTACATACTACTTATCAGTGATTAATAGCATCCCTGGAAATGTCTACAATCGTACATTTAACAGACGTTTTCCACTCTCATAAAACTCCTGACGCGCGTTGTTCTAGCTATGGGAATCGCGCCGGAGAGCCCGTTGTACTACGCTCGCGATATAACGAGAGATTTTCCGACGCGTGCTCGGCGATATTGGAGCGGCGGAAAGCCGGAACGAGCTGGTAGTCGCGCGATGCCGGTGTTTTCGGTGTCAGGTAAAAAGGTCGCGGGAAACCGTATACCGTTTTCACGTGACAACGCAAGCCGGAGAGGGCAGGAATCGATTAAACTACCACAGCAGCAGCAGCAGCAGCAGCAGCAGCAGCTGCAAGAACGAACGCGTATATTCCTCTCCCGGTTCCGCGCAACAAGCGCCGATTGCTTCTTTTCTAGTTTGTCCCAAGGAAAAGCGAACCTCTTCCTTCTTTCCCTCTTCCGCTCCCACCCCCCCTCCGACCCTCCAGAGCATTTGCACTTGGGAATTTCAAAGGACAACGCCCTCCGATAAAGATGCATATCCCTATCGCCGCGGTAACCGCCCAGCTTTCTACGCTTCCACATATACCCTTTTCCTTTTCTTTTCCCTCACCCAACTCTTGGCTTGCCATAAAATAATTTTGAATGTTCTTCCTAGTGCAATAAACAATTTCTCTTCTAGAAATTGTATGTAACAAACGCTCAGAATTCTAAGATTCGACATAGTTTTTTCCTTTTCTTTTCCTGAGCCAAGTCATGGATTCCCATAAAATAATTTTGAATGTTCCTTCTAGTGTAATAATCGTAGAATTTCTAGAAGAGAAATTGTATATAACAAATGCTCAGGATTCTAAGATTCGACATAGTTTTTTCCTTCCTTTTTCCTCAGCTAACTCATGGATTCCCATAAAATAATTTTGAATATTCCTTCTAGTGTAATAATCGTACAATTTCTAGAAGAGAAATTGTTGTAACAAATGCTCAGGATTCTAAGATTCGACATAGTTTTCTCCTTCCTTTTTCCTCAGCTAACTCATGGATTGCCATAAAATAATTTTGAATGTCCTTCCTAGTGTAATAATCATAGAATTTCCAGAAGAGAAATTCTACGCAAGAAACTCCATGGATTCTACAATTATCAAATGTTCCCACCCACCGTTTGGTAGATGTTTATTTGGGATCCAATATAATAATTTTAAACGATTCTAATATAATAATCGTAGAATTCCTGGGAGAGAATTTGCAGGGGGCTCGCATTGAATCATTACACGGCTTTATAGTACAACAGAATAATAAGATCGATGGAGAGCAATTGAGTGCTTTGCAGGGATAGCGAGTCATACTTCGTTCACCACGGTTACCTACAAAGAGAACTAGATCACGTTAATATAACATGAGAATCGAAATATGTGTATCGCTTTTTTCATCAAAATTCTGCAGCATATATCGTGAAATCGAATTACTCCCTTTGAATAACGCGACGCGCATGAATTTATTAAACTATCGAATTCACCAAATTCCCAGCAGAATATATTTAGAATCTAAGAAAAATCGAATCCAATTGAGTAGTTTAAACGGTGAGCTAAGATTACTTCAAATTTACGATTCCCCATTCAAGTGACTAATAACTAAATAATAGTTCCGAACTGTGACATTAATTTCCGTCGGTCCAGAGATAGTGCGCGATTAATCAAGGGAAATGCAGAAATGCTGGGCTGGTCAGGAGCCGCCTGATCTAATAACGAAAAGCCGCAGGATAATTAATATACGGGTGAGGTGGCCTCGTCACTGAGCAAACCCGTTTCGAACCATGATACGCCTAGCAAGAGTAGACCAATTAAACTTGCACGTCTAACATTCAATCCACCAATATATCTTTCACACTAGCAGCACGCGCCATATGAAATAAATAGGAACTCAATTCAAAAGTGCTTCTAACAATCACTCACAACCATCCGTAAAGTATCATGCACTACAGGAGCTGCCAGATTATTCACGGTCAAGTTCTCGAAAGAACCTTCTCCTACGCTCGCAGCGTAAATTCAGCTCCACCTCCATGATTGGCCATTTAATAAAGGCATACGATTATTAAAAGGCGAGAGAGAATTACAATGCGGAGAAACGAATGTGAGAGAGAGAATGGATGATCGCGTTCGAATGTGAATTCATTGGGAAGCTGACGGAACGCCGACAAGCCGGAAACTCGATTAAGCCGCCCTGGGTGGCGAGGAGGTTCCCTAACGACGAGAGTAACTAGGCAGAGGATCACGTAGCTTTACGAGAGAGAGAGCGCAGTACCCAACAATCAGCATGGTCTAACCTGCTGCAGCGAATAGAACAAGCAGCAAATAATCGCTAGACAAGAAAAGCAAAGGCGTTTCGCAGAGCAAGTCGGCAGAGATACGCGCCAAGTCGTTTCTGGGTCATTCGACGAGCGGGCCAGGACGAGCAGGTGCCACAGCTGATCCTGGCTCGCCCGCAAACCAATCGCCAAGAAAACATCTCTCTCATTTCTTGCACTCGGCATTCACACGCTCCTCATACTCAGCCGACACTGAGTACTCACTCTCTGAAGGTTCACCGATAATTCACGGTGGAGGACACACACGCGAACTCTCCCCACGGAGGAAGAACCACGCCACTGACACTCCACACTCCACACACTCCGACAACAGGGCTTCTGCCAACGACTGATTTTTATCGAACTGACCGCGGTGAAATGCAGCCCGCGCCACTGCCGAATCGCTATCTTTCTACTGCCAGAGAAAGCAGAGCCTTTGTGATTGACCGCGAGCGGCGCTGATATTTGGCTACGCTCACGCCGAAATGGCCGACCAATGGAGAACGTGTAGGCAAGCGGGAATTACGAGTGAAAATATGTTACAGAGAAAGGTCAGAGTATTTGGTCTTCCTTAACAACAGCTGTCGAACCTTTAAATCTAACGAGCACGTGTTGATGGCAAATTCTCTTGTGCCTTGGCTATGTGAGTGGGGGAATCGTAATGGCTTACCCTGTGGGTGGGTGGGACTGAGCCGCCAATGAGGAAGCAGGTAGAATGGGAGGGGAAATTCGTATAAAAACCAAATACATTACTGAGGAGCACCTTTAGTTCGTTTTAGATAGTGTGTAGGATAGTATCAGTCAACAATTCATTTCTCTTCTTTGTCTTCCTCCAGTGCAACTGTCGACAGTTTCAACACGTGGTCGTAAAACGAGCATGTGCCTACGAGAATACTTCCTTGTGCGTTGTCAATGTGCAAAGCTTGAACTTTGTCGGGCGTTAAGTGACACCAATCGCAACCGTATGAAATACTTTCGTGCTCATTGTATTCGCAGAGAATGGAAGGTGTTTCTGTCGATTTACAATCTATTAATTGAAAACCGCCGTACATACACGCGGCTAGCAAATAACGGCGTGAGAATGGGTCGAACTTTAAACGCCACACGCCGCCGCGGAGATTCGTCTGGGATAACGGCCGTTTGAAATTTCTCGTGTCCCACAATCGAAGTTGCTCGTCGTAACTGAAAATTTATACACGCAGTTAGTTATTGTTTCCGTGAATAGCTGCCTAATTGCCTGATTGCCCGAGTGAAGCATTGTCCGATTGCCTGAGTGAATGGTGAAGAAGTTTCCAACGAAATGTGACGCACGTAATTTTTTCATTTCTCTTGAACTGTAGAGTTACGCGTTGTATTAGCTTTGAAAGATTATTATTGATAGATTGATAGAAATACCTTCCCGTGGATAATAGATACTCGTTCGAAACGTTACTGTGAATGCTTGTGACGCCGGCAGTGTGACTTCCATTCACTGCTATTGGAGCATCTTGAATTCTTGTGTCGAATTTCATGAATTTGCAATCGTCGCCCCCTGAAAGAGAGGAACTTTGAATTTCTCGCGTGAGAGATTAGTTTTCATAGACAGAAGGAGTTATTTACCAGAATATATTACGTTGGTGTTCCAATAATCAAAAGCAGCGATCCAGGCTTCGAAATTATGAGCGTCCCATTTGCTAACTTGAACAATGTTTTCCTCGCCAAATTCGAACAGTGATACGCGACCTTTAGAATCACTTACTACTATTTGCAATACTGAACATTGATTGTCGATCCATCTACCAGAATTCCAATCCAAAGATAAAGCTAGGCAATCATCCGCGTCGTTGTTGACTTGAATTTCAGTTAGTAATTCTAATTTTAGATTGGTCTTATTGTTCAATTCGTAAATTTGCAATTGACCGAGAGAATTTACCACGCCGAGTAAAATCCGATCTTTATATTGTACGTGCGCCCATTTCATGTCTAAGATAGCAGGTATCTCCAATTGTTGAATAAGAGATAATTGGCCGTGCTGGATTACGCGAAATAAGTACATTCTACCGATACGTTTAGATGGTCTTGATTGGTCTTCATCTTTTGTAAGCTGGTATGTGCCACATACAAAAGTATCTTGGAATTCCACTGCCGGACACCATTCCACCGAATCCGCGGAGAATTCGGTGTCGAATGTTTCGAGGGTGTGAAACATGGTCCGCCTGAAACAAAAGTTGTATTCAGAATTTTGAGCATAACTTACCTTATGAATTTATAAAGATGTTCAAGTTTAAAAGTGCGAGATTAGGGTGACAAAGATTAAGTTCATGATTTTGGAAAGTAGAGTCAAACGTAGAAATCTTTATTTGTACTGTCAGTGTTACAATCGATAAATAAATCGCTCTAAATTCTGAATCGCTGTTGGATACTCAGGTAGAGAGGTAATTGTGTTTTCCTAAGTCGAAGATATTCTCTAGTGAAGTCCTTTGATTTTTAGAGCTAATATAAAACTTCCTTTCTTTGTGCGAAACTCTATTAGAAGATTCACACTCACACACTTAGATAGGACATCTGGGTCATTAAAAGTACTCTTTAGGAACAACATTTCATCATTGGTCGATTTGTCTTACAAGTGATACTCACACACACAGTCTAGTTCGATAATGAGCAAAGTTTATAGGAACTTAATATCATTGTTACTATGCTATAAAACTCTTAAAACCACACAGCAATAAATATTTTATCATAAAACTACAAGGTACATTGGATTTTCTCAGACATAAATAGCAATAGTTTTAGCTTTCTCAAAATTTCACTTAACTTTCATACTGGAAGCAAGTATTTTGTACTATCTCTTATATTAATAGAAACATTTTGAACACAGTGAAATAATACAGTGACAGACTTGAATACAGTGAATCAAAATGACTAAAATCTTAGTATGGAATGGTATTGAAAATTAAAAGATATTCTTCATAAAGTACTGCTGGCTTCCATCTTTGGCAGCATAAGAAATTAGATTAGAATAAATACGTATAAAAGAACATTCCAATATAAATTGGCACTGTATATAAAAGTATCAAATGATACATTGTCAGTGAATAAATAGAGACTAGAGATTAGAAAATTCCAATATGAACATTCAGCCTCTTCGCATATCGAATCATCTAGATTTACCACTCTTTTGTACAGTGGCAATACAATTTGGTCAATCTTTGAGGTAGATGAAGTGATCCAGCCTACAGTAGAACTTCTTTTATCTGAATTCCCTACAATTAGAACATACTGTTATATTATTTTTATAGTTGATCCTGATGCTGGCCTTTGCAGATTTCAAGAAAAACTTTAGAAATAATATAACAGTATTCTAATAACAGGAAATTTGGATAAGATAAGTTTTACTGTATCTGTGTATATGCTAGAAGAGTGTTGCCTACTTCTAGTCCACTAATCCTAATCCGCAGATTTGAGCATTCAAGTTTAAGTTTCAGTATGCCCGAAGTACTATGACCACTGATATGTAGAAACATCTTTCGATCGTTCCCTCAATCCGTGTATTATTGACGAGCACTCTTTTCAGTCTCGACTAAGCATTCTCTGACTAGAATTCGTGCATGTACGATGCCACGCTTGATTCTCTCGGTTGAAGTACGACTACCGGCATAAGTTGGCCGAATATCACGTCCGAGCTCCTCTATCACGTTAAGTAATTGTATATACTTTGATTGGCCTGGTGTCGGGGTTAGCACGGTTTGTTGAAATGCTCTTGGATTTGGCACGGTCAACAAAGGCTCTGTAACCTTTGTAGGCACTTCGACGTTTCCACGTTCTTCTTCCATCTTTGGCGACTCTTTATTTCTTACAAAGTACCCTGATAAACAATCGCTACGTAAAGATCTTGGAAGTTGCTACCATTACGTTTGAAGGAAAATTTATCCGACCAGTCTCCTAATTAGTCGTCGTTAGTGTTGACGATGTTCGTGTAACCTCACACATACAGTAAGAATATGTACTACATTGCTATTTTCGTTCATACACACCTTTATATAACACCGGCGAACCACGTGGACAGCGTACGATGCTTAAATGATAATACTCTATCTCATTTTTGAATATCGTGACGATAATTTCGAGGGAAGGAGCAAATTGAACAGCTTTGCTCCTTACTCTCTCGGCGTGTTCCTCGCATATGGTATATATGTGCGTAGTCTTGACTGCTATGTGTGAGTATATAAGGACAGAATAGTGGCAGTGACTACTACATGCACGCCTCACGTGCCCTCTGTACGTTGGTCAACTGCGTCTGTGTAATAGCTGATCGAATAAAGCCATGTGTAGGGATTTTGAAAGAAGACAAGCGGTGTAGAAAATTGATCTTTTTATTCAGATATACCTTATAGTCCGTTATACTCGGGGATTATACTTTCCATAGGTACAATCGTTCGATCAATCCATTCCTCTGGTATCTATGGGTAGCTACACTAGGTACCCAGTTGTTTTTAACGAAAAATGCGGTACAATTTTTCTTTACAAAATATAAACGAAGACTCTTCAGTGTACAAATTTTCCCTGCCTAGTATTATTTTGTCCTATGTGCTAAATTAGATGCTAATGCGACGAGCTCACACGCCGATCCCGTAGTCGTGCAATTCCAGCCACGGAAAGAGGGATCGAGTGTCTCTCGCGATTTTTCCTAATGAGAAACAACACAAATCCCATGTATGATCTGTTTAACTTTATACCTGTATTATGCATTATTATTAATTGATTAATTTCTTTTAAGCATCCTCAAACGTGCGCGTTCTTGTGGAAATAATGATACCCGTGGAATCACAAAGTGAAACGTGAAATAGCAAATCGATCAGTCACCGAGCCTATTGCTCTATAAGTCGCCTTATCAAATGTTCTGATTGCCAGATCACGAATCAATTGCGACTACTATGCACTCGCTTCTCTGGAATGAGTAAGGAGTGATTTACAATATTGATGAACTGGTCGATCAGCACAAGAGAATCAATGGATACTCAAGAATAACGCTGGCACGTTTTCGTGGACGCTAAGACACTCCCTTTAAAATATATTGCCGTATTCCATACAACGTAGATAGCATTATCCCGTAAAATAATCTGCTAGAAATCTAATCGCTAGAGGCGCCGTCGAATCATTGCCGCGCATTGTGTTCGGTTTCGAGTAAGCATTCGCGCACGAGAATCCTTGCATGCTGAATGCCCATCTTGAGGCGCTCGGCCGCGCTGCGGCTTCCAGCATACGAAAGACGAATGTCTCTACCGAGTTCTTCTATAATCACCAGTAACTGAGCATATTTACCCTGGCCGGGTACAGTCGGGAAGTTTATTGTACTGGATGGGCTAGCCTGGGCTACTTGAACTGTCTGTACGTTCTGTAAATTTCGAGGATTTGGCACGGTGATCACAGGTTCGGGAATACGAGGGATTTCGGGCACCTTTGGCGGCGGTGGATCATTTAGCTTTGTTATAGTGATTTCGTTCAACTTTGCTAGTTCCGTAAGCTTGGCCATCTCAGCCATCTTCGAATATTCAGGCATTTTGGTAATGTCGTTCTGTATGTTCGACATTTTTATCATTTCATTCATTTTGGTCTTCTCATTCATCTTGGCTATTTCCTTAGCCATTTCATTGATCTGTGCTATTTCATTTAGCTTGGTAATGTCATTATTGTACTTGGCCATCTCAGTCATCTTCACCATTTCATTGAGCTTTGCAATCTCATTCATTCTCTGTACTTCATTGATCTTTGCCATTTGAGACATCTTCATCATGTCATTGTACTTGGCAATCTCTGAGAGTTTCATCATTTCATTCATTTTGGCAATTTCCTGCATCTTCATGTACTCTGTGGTTTTTGCATACTCGGCCATCTTCTCAATCTCATATCTTTTGGCCATGTCCTGAGACATTTTATTCAGTTCAGTCATCTTACTGAACTCTGCCAGCTGTGCCATTTGAACTATATGTTCTGGCACTTTTCCCCTCTCCATCATTTGCTTTAATTCAGCAGAGATCTTATTCATATTCATTTCTGACATTTGAGCTATGGTTGCTGCATCAGGCATTTTAGAGAGCTCTGCAATTTTAGAGATCTCTCTGGCCAAGTTCTCATCCAGGCAACGCTTCTTCTTTGCCCTGTGGCGGGCCATACGCTGTGCTTCCTGCATTCTTCTTAATTCAGCTTGTAACTCGGTCTCCTTTGCTCTGGCGTTCTTCATTCTCTCCGCGGCAGTGTATAATCTAATGGCACGCTCCTCAGCTGTTTCTAACTGCAGCTTTTGACGTCTGTATTCACGCATTTCCCTTACCTTCTTAAGGTAAGACTTCTTTTTTGCCTTGGGCATAACCCAGAACAGTACATGGTACAGACATAATCATCTATCAAGACTGTCATCTTTGCGCGGTGTGAAAAAATGCTCTCTCAAAAAGTCTGCAGCAAGCATACACCCTCTACTGAACACTATACAACCAAACTTTGGTTTGTGGCTAATCACTGTCCATACGTGAGCTCCTTTGATTCTAAAAATATTGGATCCTCTTTATTGGTCGCAGCACGATTCACCTGTAACACAAAAGGTTTTCCGTTTGTGAGCTATGTAAACACAGGGGGAACAGGTGCTCCGTATGTACGCAAGCCTACGTGTGCGACGCGTGCGGCTAGCTTTTTAGAGTCAGGTGTTCTACTTGCATTGGTAAGGCACAACGGTGTCCTCCCTGATCTGCGTTGGTTCGCAGGTATCAGGGCGAGAAAATCTTGGCGCACTAGAGCCGAGCGTCGTCGTACAATAAGATGGCATCAGCTAATAGTCGAGCGAAAACAGGCATCACTGCCGCTAGTTGGAGCACAGTCAGGTAGAAAGCGTCATAGGAATGCTAGAGTAGCTTGTACGAGGAGAGACGAAAGGCTCGGCAGGCAGGTGCAGCGAGGAGATCGCACGTGCACAAAAATCGAAGACCTGTTTTGAAAATATCTACCCTCACATCTACGTGGAATGATAGGCAGGTGTGTCATGTATGCGTGTGTGTGTGTGTGTTGGTCGCGTGGATCCGAAAATTCGAAAGAAGAGCGTCGGTAAGTAAACGCGCGTCGCGCAGGCGCGCCGAGAGAGAGCTAAGAACACCGTCTTCCCCTGGAAGGCTCACCAATCACAACAATGGCGGACGCAATTCGGTCAATCCTTTGAAAGAAACAATCAACCCACCGTGAGAGCAAGCCGCTCGCTCAACCGGCTTCATTTCACATCAGCAGCATCCTCGGGAAGCTGGCAAGCGGTGGATGGCACGCGACGGGAAATCGGCACGACTTTTCTCAGGATATCCCGCAGACAAACGCACAAAGGCGATATCGGCCGACATGTAAGATTTTCGTTCGGAGCCACTTTAAGGGGCCAAGCGGGGTCGCCGATAGGCTGCGTGTGACGTGGTTGCGTTTATTGACCATAACCCCTTCCTACTCCCGTCTCCAACTTCACGACGGACAGGTGTACGACCTGAGAGCCTGTGAAACTATTGACCGCTCGCCTTGTCCCTCGCGTCGTCTTAAAATACACATCTCGCACTTGCACTCGCGCCGCCGCCAAGACGTTGCATCCTCGCCGTCGGCTTATCAACCGCCTCGTCGATGATGATGGTATGTTCTCTTTTCGATTTAATCGACTCACCTTCCGCTCCACACGCTCGAGCATATCTCAGACTTCGCGACGACTTCCTCCACTTCCTTGGGGAACCGCGGAAATTTTGACTACTGATTTCCTTCGCCTCCAACCCCCTTATATGCTATTGAAGCGCAAACGTGGGAGGCTCGCCTTCCCTCCATCGATTTCCACTACTCCTCAATGCTCGAATTAATTTCCTTGAGTGTCCATTGAGAATCTTAAGAGCATTCCTTTTTTGTGCAAGTGACGCGATCGATTTTTTTCTCCATTCCCGTCAATCATGGATTTTTCATTCGACGCGAGTTAGGATTTTGCGCAACTTTTGGTATAAAACGCAGAGAGATTGTGTAGGACTTTTTTGTTATATAATTTTATTAAGTCTAGCCTTATATCGTACAATACGAATCAATTAACTATCGGAAATAATATAGTACAGTAGTATCTAACAATCTATTGTCTCGAATTTAATTCTGTCTCTGCCAAGCAGTCCTTTATTAACATTCTCGCTTGTACAATTCCTGCCTTGAGTCTTTCAGCAGCGGATCTGCTACCAGCATAAGAAAGCTTTATGTCTTTGCCGAGTTCTTGTATAACTCTTAGCAGTTGAGAGTACTTGTTCTGACCATGGAGAGACTGTATAAAAATTGGGTTATTTACTATGGGCACGCAGGCTTCATATTTATCAGGGACAGCGATTGGTAATGCGGAATCCACCATCTGAAATGAAATGTTCCTTCTCTTGAGCTCGGAGATCAACGAGATCTCGGCGAGTCTAGCAGTCTCCAAAGCCCTTGCTTCTTCTAGAGCCTGCTTTTTTCTCGCCCTGAATCGAGCCATTCGCTGGGCATCGTGAAATCTTCTTATTATCGCTTCTTCTTCAGTCTCGTGTGGTTTTGGCATCGGCCTTCTGGTACTTCGCTTCCCTTGCGTAGCCCTCGCACGACTTTTACTGCTCCATTCGAGGACATTCATTTTGGCCTTCGACCTTTTTGTTCTTTTTCGAAATATGAATTTGAACGCGGCGCTTCGGCGAACGCGCGCCGATACTCGCACGCGTGCACCCGGTTGTCAGAGCAAGTGCGAGGATGGCGTTGTGTTGCCGACGAATCGTTGGAATCTCTGCAAATCACGTGTATAGTTCGACGCTGTTCGATTGACGTCGATTTTGTATTGTCCAGCTGTACCTAGCACACCAAGAAATGAATGTTGAAATTGTTGGTTTTCGTCTCGTTGCCTCCACGTGTTGCCGCTCTGCGGTAATCTTTCTGCTTGCGATCTCTGTCACGATATTCCCACGTAAGATTCTTGACTTTGTGCTCTTCTCCTGATCAGTTCGTTGTAGCGAAAAATGTACTGCGGTATTGGGTATTGGAACGAAATGGGATGACTGCATGCGCGCTTGCCGATTCCAAGGTGAAGCATTCCCGAAATAGCGAGGCACAATTAATCCGCGACATTTCTTATATCTCTCATTTTGCCATTATTAACCGCTCCGAACTCCCTGCGCGATTTCTTGCCCGTGCCCGTTTCCTTTTTTAAACTTGCTACGTCACGCATGTTTTGTTGATCGCCACTCCTGCAGCTGATCGGTATTAGTCATTGTCCTATGGCTGTGATAAAATTGTGCTATATGTTGTATAGATAAATATTATTTATTAAGACTCACAACAAAAATACTCTTTCTTTGTTCCAGATTGTACATAAAGGTTACAGGTGTGCCTTACATAACTTATCGCGATAAACTTCGCTCACTAAATTAGATAAATAAAATCATATTTAATTCAATGTAAATATGCACATCACTTTGGGCGAATATTACTTTCTCTTATCGTTGATTATACTTCCGGTGTATCTCTTTTTCAAGCTGTGGTCATGGCTTGGCTGGGAGTTATTCGTAAATAATTAAACAAAGCATTCCTATACACTACTACTATCTCTGAGATCTTTGACTTTTTGTTTTGTGCATGCAGAGAGTTTCATTATTACTTCAGCCTCTTCTTAGTATTAACTTTAAACTCTGCTCGATTGAATTGTACAAAACGATAAAACTTCGATAAATCACATAGAATTCCTTCTGAATTCGTGTAAAATCTTTGTATGATTTGTTTTAAAAATAAAATTCAAATCTTATTTGTAAGTAAAAGTTCGTCTAGTCCCATTTTCCCGCGATGCTTCCATATTCGAAATCGTGCAACATCTTTCCTAGTGATGATGCCTATTACTTCGTTCATATCATTTATCACTGGTAAATGCCGTAGGCCGAGGGCTCGGAATAATCTAAAAGTTCGTGGCAGTGTGGCGGACTGAAAAAGCAAATTTAAGTTAATATCTTATTGCATTTTCCATAACGCAGGAAAATCAAAAAATAGTACAATAGTCTGTACTAACATGTTGAACTGTATAAGGCGAGGGATTCATAAAAGGCCTCAGATCAATGGTAAATGTTTTTTCCTCCTCCGTAATTGTGACTTGATCTATTGTCGGATATCTCGGATACTCTTTCCGAAACATTTTGATGCTCAGGTTCTTCTCCCAGAACTCTGCGTACTCGTTAAATATTTTATTTTGCAATAATACTATTAACTGAGAACGCAGTATTAGTCCACGGAATCGCCCATACGAATGTATCTCGGTCTAAAAAAGAATACTCGTTTCGTTAGTGGTATATAGCAATACACAAAGTATATTCTGGAGGGAAAAAAGTAGGGTCGCTGAGAGAATGAACTTCGAAGGGCCGAGAAAAGCGTGTCCCTTTTTGAATACAAAAAGAAATACGCAGCTGCAAGACACACATGTGTGAAAAGTGCAGTAAAGAAAGTAAGGAATTTCGGAAAGTCGTAAAAGGAAACCTTTGCCGGGTGGCAGTCAGCTGGAACAGCTGATCACCGAGTTGCGCGCTGGTGGGGCGAGCGAGCGACAAGGTCGTAGGGAAGGCTGGCGGTCATTTTGACTGTATCGCTTGGCTTGTACGGATCGGGAGGTGCATCGGTCTCAGTGCTCTCGGTTAATTGTCACTTATCTAACTTTTTCCGGCTATAGTGTTTGGTATCATTGCTTCGCTATAGCACAAGTGTTCTTAATACAACATTGCGAATTACTACGAGTTATTTGGTGCGTCCACAAATCATTTTCACAGTTTTTCGTGAATTAATACACTTTACTTTAGTTTCGCACGTGACATTTAGTGACAGTTTGCACTCATTAGACATGACTTCTTTTTATTTTTGATTTAATTGCAACTGATTAACGATACCTCAAGTGTTCTTAATACAACATTGCGAATTACTACGAGTTATTTGGTGCGTCCACAAATCATTTTCACAGTTTTTCGTGAATTAATACACTTTACTTTAGTTTCGCACGTGACATTTAGTGACAGTTTGCACTCATTAGACATGACTTCTTTTTATTTTTCATTTAATTCCAACTGATTAACGATACCTCAAGTGTTCTTAATACAACATTGCGAATTCTTACGAGTTATTTGGTGCGTCCACAAATCATTTTCACAGTTTTTCGTGAATTAATACACTTTACTTTAGTTTCGCACGTGACATTTAGTGACAGTTTGCACTCATTAGACATGACTTCTTTTTATTTTTTATTTAGTTCCAAGCGATTAACGATACCACACGTGTTCTTAATACACCATTGCGAATTATTACGAGTTATTTAGTGCTTCTAAAAATCATTTTCATAATTTTTAGTGAATTAATACACTTTACACTGGAATTTCGCACGCGATATTTAGTGACAGCTTGCACTCATTAGACATGATTTCCTTTTATTTTTCATTTAATTCCAAGTGATTAATAATTCAATTCTCGACTCTTTAATTAACACTTTGCGTCAGACAGCAGCAATACTCCGTTGTGGTGTACAATTGCAAATCAGATTTTAGAAATTAAAGATAGTTTCATAGTGAAAACACTTTAATTCGAGACGGTAAAATTCTCGCGAGTTATTTCTACTTTTCTGAACTCTAAAAGTTCATTCTCTCAGCAAAGTCATTTATAGTACATTACCTCATCACTCCTTGGCGGATCGACTATAGGAAATCCATTGAAAGTCACACACTTTAAGAGCTCAACAATGTGGCCTACATTGTCCACCGTTTTTAAAGTTACTACTGGATGACTCATAATTTCGCTAGAATAAATATTATTCGACAGTGGTGGAGCTTCCCAAGCGAGTAGTGGAATTCCAGCCATTTGAATGTGAATATCATATATTCCCTGAATCAGAAAGGAATATGGCAATGCAGGTATTATAGAAGGCACAATATTGGAATCACAACTACGAATTTGTAATAATAATTAAGTTACCTCATTGAAGAAGTCACCAAACCATTTGGCCATTATAAGAACTATTATAACGGGCAAGCCGAATGATATTCCTTGCGTAGCTTCTATTAAAATAGCTGTTAAACTTATTGTCATTCGAACAACTCCCCCCAGTTGCGCTGCCGCACCCAATAATGCATATTTTCCAGGATCCAATATTACCTGCGATGTAGTACGATGTTGATGAATGCAATTGGAATAATTTGATCAAGTATGTCTGTCAGTTTATACATACAGATTCAGGGAAGATTTTCAGGAGACCAGAACCGATGAGTCTACCCCAAGCTGAACCGATTAGAAGAGATGGAATAAAAAGTCCGCTGGACATGGATAAGCCAAAGGTGCCGCAAGCAAGGAAAAAATACAGCACAACAAAAATAGCTAATGTTATGTCGTTATGGGAACCTGGAAGAAACACGAATTTTTATGCCATGGTTTTTAAATGATGGCAAGAAGAATCTTACCTTTTGGATCGTGGAAAAGAGATCGAACACTGCTCTCAGGAGTTTGGAACCATAAAGCAGCCACCGCACTGTACTCTCCCTCTTTACAATACATTTGAATGGGGTACTTGGTGGGATCTTGCCCGAGAGGTTTGCAATCATTAAGAAAGTAAATCATTGTAAACCCCATCGTGGCACTGATAATTGCAACGAAAAGAGCTTCGACTACTTTTAACCATTTTCTCTTCACATACTTCAATCGAAAGCATGTGATCTTGTAATTCAAGTGATTCCACAGTGCGCCTAGAAGTCCGCCTATCATTCCCATTAGCATGAACAATGGGATTTCGTAAATCTTGTAGGGTATCGTCTCGAACTTACCCAGGTTTAGTAAACCCGGGTAAGAAAGATCTCCCGGCCGCCCGTGGTATGTGCTTAACACAATATTCAACGTGAAAGTTGTGATCATACTGGCGAAAAACGTCCTCCATGTTAGACTCTGGTTGAAGAAGCTTGTGCCTTCTTCGATACTGAACAATACTCCACCTTGCAGATAACGTAGAATAAACAATTGATCAATAGTTATCACATTGAATGATGCATTTGCTTTGGTATTAACAATGTCGAATTTAAAGATTAAGTTATTGCAGGATAGTTCCAATGCAAATGTATCATTCTAGAAGAAGTTCGTAATATTACATACCGATGGGCGCGCCGAAGGCTGCGGACACACCAGATGCCGCACCACCCGATACGAAGTCCCGCTTTTCATGATCTTCCCTGAAGTATCTAAACATCCTTAGGTCCTTTCTAAAGGTTGTACTCTTTCCTTGCGATATACCAGCGGCTACGACGGCACCCGAGTGTATCATGGGTCCTTCCTGATTATAATTGATAAGTGAGATTATCTTCTAATTAGTGCGAGGGACTGTTTGAAGAGTTTGGCGATTTACCTTGCCACCGGCTAGACCACCGACTACTGTACATATCACACCAATAATCTTTACAGCTAATGTCTTAATACGAACGACCCGTGGTACCTTAATTCCATTTAGGTAGCATTTTACCTGCGGGATTCCGCTACCCGCAGCCACAGGTTCTACATAGGTAACTAAAACCGCCCCTATTAAAACTGGGCCTGCATTCAAAGCTAGCCACATCAAGTATGGCAGCCACAAACAATTCTCTACTACACATTGGTCTACAGCTGATATATGGATAAGAAATAATATCCTTCTTGTTTGATGGGTGATAGCAAATAATTACAGTAGAACCTTGCTTGCTTATTGAAACTAATTGGGAGATCTCTGTTTGGATAAGGGAATTCACAGATGATAGAATTAGTGTTTTAAATCTTTTTTGATATTACAGCTAGCTTGTAATTAGTTATACTATTAGATACTGATTGAACAGTGTATGTGAGATGTGTTTGAATAATTGATCCTTGAGATAGAAGAGGTTCTACTGTACATTATATTGCAGAAAGTCAAGTAGTCGATCTTAAAGGATACAGGCTTTAAGCCAGCCATATTTGAGATTGGATAATTCTTCTATGGAAATATCTACAAAGCCTGCAATGAGTGCAGTACAGATCCCAATCAGCAGGAATATGAACCACCTGGCAAAATTCTTCTTGACAACAAATTTGTATCCCTTTAGTCTCTCTTCATTTTGGAGCAGCTGATTTTCACACGGATCATAATCCAGGCTCTGCAATTACCAAAATCCAAGATATATATCGATGTTCTTATCAGAGTGATTGAAACACAAACAGTCACATACTTGTGTGACCGATAAGATAATTTTTTCCTTACTTGTTATTTGTCAATACAACAGATAACTTGTCAGTGCTAATTAAACTTATAACATTACATTTGTATATTATTTTTCATGCTAGAATCATTTTTGTAATGTGGATAGGTGAGAGAATTTACCTCATAATTTGTGGACAAAAAATTCGTTGCTCCAGGCGTAATTTCTGTATCACTCAGCCTCCCTGAGCGCTGGCCAGATGTCGTGTCCATAACAGTGGACGCGGAAGTGTGGCCATTATTTCCGATAACATTCTGTGCAAATTAGACGTCATCAGTATTGAAGAAATCGATCGAACACTCATTAAAGCAACGCTTTCCCATCTAACGCAAGCGATGACAGTTCATTCTAACAGTCCTAGCACTCTGGGAATTACGCATTCATTAAGCTGAAGCAGGACAAATGCAAGCAACCAAACAATTAACAAATATAGTCGAATGACAGGTGCCATTGCAGCAGGATAAGGTTAGGAGGAAGTGTCAGAGATGTAAATGAAGTCTATGCAATAAGATTTCGAAGCAGCACTTGAAAATCTGATGATCTGCGATCTTGATAGATTGAAAGTACCCGAAATCTAACGTTGACATCCTCGTTCGAGTACGAGGCGAAGTTGTTTCTTGGTTTGATCAGCCGTTCTCTGTCGTCGTCGTTCGCCCAGCTGTCCAGGCTTTCCTCGATGCAGCTGTTGATCAATACGTTCACGTGCGTCGACGGCTCCGTCATCTCCGCCCTGGGTTTCTACCTTCTTGATCACTCAGCTGCGAAGATCACATCTTATGCGTTAAATTCACCAAGAGCCTCGCATCTGCACCATTGTGCATTCAAACTCGAACAGTCTTGCTGCGCTTCCCACTGCTTGGAAACGTCGTGACGCGTTACGGCATTCAGAACACGACACGCGCATCAGGAAGAGCAAGCAAGAGACAGTAATACTCGGGGAAGAGATAAAGTGGACAACAGCGGACACGTGATTAAGCTTAGGGTGATTCACGCGACTGGCAGTGGTTCTCTCTGCAGCCTCGCACTTGGCTTTCCCTGAATTTTGTGTACCTAATACACATTCTCTAGAGGAAACATATCTTTTCTAATGCTGCAAGAATAGTTATCCAAGTCAGTCGGGCAGTTTCTATGATTAGCTAGAACATATATAATACAAACTTTTTCCGTTTGAGGTATCTTTTCATTCGCAACGATGGAACACACTGGCACGATGCATGATGCAAGATTTGCTACCGATTGTTCGAAGACACATTCCCTTCCTTTCGCTCCTATCAGTTTCTATTCCTATATGTATTGTACTTTTGTACTTTATTAATATACGCGCGAGTAGTACAAACAAGGCAGATAAGTGTGACGCCAATTGATCGTTTGTAAAGATGCGCAATCTATGTTACCATTTAGATATTTATCACGATATAATTCTATTGTTGATGTTAAAATGACATCGAAGTAGTATGTAAAAGAGTTTAGTTAACTGTTTCTTGCGCGATATAATTGTTTTCCCGGAAGTACCGCATTTCTGTTGTTTCGCAACGGGTATCTCAGTCTAACAGATGCGAATCGCAGGAATTAAAAATGCCATTCTTGGCGTGCGTTGATGAAAGCAAAGGGTAAATCAATTCCGACTGTGTGATGAAAGAGGAACGGATGTCTGAGGGTCTATTACAAGTCCCCTCTCGTTCGTCGAGCTCTCAGTATCTGCAGCCTCTCATGCAGTCGATAAAATTCGTTGTTATCTTGTCATTCTTGGGTAGATGCAACGGGCACATGCACGAATGACGCAAACTACTTTCTCTACTCCCGTTATCGTGGAAGCTGCTGGCCTGGTTGCCTTGTGATCGTTTTACGTAGACCTTGATTACCTTGAAGACCTTTTTCCCACTTGTTCCGCGTTTCCATATAGTTTTCCATTGCACTCGCCAATACTAATGACTGACCAGTGTTTTCCTGCGCTCTAATTATCGCAATGAGACTCCTGTTTAGTTCGTAAATGCAAATATGCGCTGGCATAAATGTGATTTCTAAACGGGACTCCTTGCCTCTTTTCCGTGCTCTTCTTTTTGGACTTATTATAGTTTCGATTCTCTGCCAATTGAGCGCCCAATTTCACGAATCAATTTACCGCCCATTGTAACTAAATGCGTCACTCATCCTTTCGATGATGTATTGATATCACAAGGTGCTTCCCCGGCAAAATTCTGCGGGGAAGCACATCGTGATGACTAACAAGTACAGGAATAGTTTGGCGAGTATAATTGAGAAAGGGAAAGGAAGAAAAATTCGTCTATCATTTTAGGAGAATTCTATTTATTTAAAAGTCTCTCAAGGTTTTAAACCATTTACATATTTGCACATACTATACATATTGATTAGTAGATATTGGTATTTGACAAGTGATAGTTGCTTTCACTTTGGATGGCAAAAAACTGGGGCGTACGAAGGAAACAGACGGGCCTGATCACACACGCTTCAGATCTCTTTACGTCATATTCGATAATATTTTATATAATTGCCCTCGCAATCTTAATTACACGTTTTACGTTACGACAGATTGAGCAATGAACCGTTCACTGCACTGATATTATACAATCGAGTATTACAAAATGTATCGCGTGCCGATTACTCGAGATTCGCTGGGAGCAGAAATCTGTTTAGAATTTCTGTGCTCTAAAATTTCGAACTTCTAGATAAAGCATAAACATCGTATGAAGTGCTTCGAGCTTTGAATCCTTTTCGGTAGGAATGTCGAGGAGATTGCAGGTGATATCGACTAATCGAGGAAGCTCGCAATCCAACTGTGAGAAGTCAAGCTGAGCTTCGTTTAATTTCTCCTCGACTTCAGGCGGCCACTGCTGCATCAATGTGTCAATGTCCGGCACGGGTTTCGTTAATTGAACCGCTGGCAGATGCTTGCTTCTGTGTAACTGATTCATATCTTCGATCCATTTGTCAATGGCTTTCCCATGCTTTTCAGCATCCTCGATCCTTTTAATCACCGTCTGCCTGGCAGCCCCTGCGCTTCGGGAATGACTTCGTAATTGGAGATGTAACACCGCTGGATCCGATTGATTGGTACATGGCTCGTCGAGAACAGTTATGCCTATCTTGTCCTCGAGATTGTCGGGTCGAGGAATCTTGAGGAAGGCGTCTATGTCACCCACTGCAGGTATATAGTCCGGAATAAATGGAATCAGTCTGTAATTCAATTCAATCTTCTGTGGAGTGTACCTAAAATAGAGAAGTTCATTGCAGGATCCATTCTATCAAGTTTTGATTAGTTGAACACTGCCTCGAATTAGAGGAAACCTTGTTATGTTTTGGAAGAGTTCCTTGACCTCGGCTGGCACATCCAAGTGCTCGAATTGCTTGGGGTCGTAGAGCTCCACTGGCTTCGGTGTCTCTTGGATGTCATCATCGTCGCTCTCTTCACTGTCAGACGCATCGCTCCCGATTCCCATCGATTTACCGAAACTACTGTCGTGATCTGAATATCTATTAACACTCGCAAAGTATTATTATTCATTGTCAATGTAGAGATATTGAATTATTGTATTTATTACCTGCGAAAGTCTTGTCTTCCGTGGGGTGAATCTCGATCGACGGTGCTTGATCCCTCGCTTGTGAGACTCCTTCTGGGTTTCCTTGAGGATGTCGGCCGTCGGATTATAGGACTTTGTATTTCCTCGGCATTCCGTACTTCAATGCTCTCGTCGAACTTGCCGAAAGTCGACACGTGTTGTGTTGCATCCTCATCACTACTGTCTTCCATGTCCTTTCAGTAGTAGTGGTCCTTTAACGTGAATAGAAACTTGAATACAAAGTGTATGCGATTGTATTATTGTTATACTTCGAGAGAATATCGTCTCACCAATTATATTAACAGTTCGTGATAAAGAAAATGATTATTATCGACGCAAAACTGATAATTCACGCGAGCAGTATTTTTCTCACGATTGTTTGGACTTTTAAGGGGACGCGGTTGCTATGGCTGCGACGTTAGTCGATGGAAAGTTTCGAGATCAGAACTTGTTGTACCGACAGGGAGTGTACCGTTTGCTGGCAGCACTCGCTTCGATGATTTCATGAGGAATTCACCGTGCACTGACGCCACCAGTCATATCTGCCATTCAATTTTCCTGCCTCAGCGCTCGTTTATGAAAGTCCGTCAACTTTATCAGTTGTGTCTCGCAGCAGATGAACGAGCGATGAAACATTTCCGAGGCATATTGCGCGTATTTCCCTCATACGGATGTGCATTTGCACAAAGTACCGTAATAACTGGACTGACCAATGACGACATTGCGTCAATTATAAAAGGCTGATTGACTGAAGACGAGAAGAGTGTATATATTTAAGGAAGAAGAACGTTAATGATCCTCGTTGATTTTCAGGGTTTTTCTATTTCCCTTCATTCTTTCTGGCGCTGGTAACGCGCACTTTGAATCACCTTCGGCTTCGATTTATGACTGTCTTATCTGACGATGTAAAGCACACATCCTCCACTGGATTATCCGCTCATGTCGACTGATTTTTCCCCGCGAGAAAAGCAATTTGCCGCAATAAAGCGGCATTATTGCCGCAATTCACGAGTGCGAAACTTGGTGATTGTTGGCTGATAAGCCGCCTAGTGACAGGGAACCCTTGTACAGTGATGTACAGTGCAAATAAAAACGAGGAACAACGAGTCAGTCTTTAATCGCACATCGACAAACAGACACATTGTTGTTAGTTTTATTTTTACTTTATTGTGCCAGTATATTTCTTCCAAACCTTACTTTACACTTTGTAAAGTCTTGTATACACAACTAACAAGAGTGTCCCTATCGGTGATAATATAAAAGAGGGTAGAAAAAATACGATTTACAAACCTTCCTAGCTAATCACGTACATAAAACTGTCTAAAACAATTAGAAAAGAAGATACGAGGAAAACGAACATACTTCTACCATTAATTCCAGACTCGGTGGAATGTTAAATGGCGAGAATTCCTCTGAAATGCCTGTTAAAGTTTTGATCAAAGAGGATTTCCACAGAGACATTGATGTATAAGACGGTGGACCTGAATGTTAAGCAAGTAATCGCTCTGTTGCAATTCAACGATTAACAAACTCATCTTCATAAAGGATATTTGCCGTAAATGCGGCCGCTTCTCGTGCGTCTGACCAGCCAGCTGTTGTGAATTATCTTGTGGAAAGTATTCTCGTTGGTTTGCGTACTCTGAGAGAAACGCGAGAATGGTTTTCGTGGACGAATGAGATCCTCGCAGGATTTCTTTGAATAATCTATCATCGACATTTGCTTGATTGGTACGTGTTGGTGTTCGTCAGCATCGCCGCAACCCCCCTGCAAGCTCGTCTTGCTCTCTTTCCACGAATCCACAGTGGATAATGTGTCCTCTTCCTGATCCACTGTCGACCTGTTGGCAGTGAAATGCGAATTATAATTAATTACATTCTATCAAAGAACCTTTTAACATCGACTTCCAATAGAATGATTCTGCTCGATGTTTAATTATTAGATTACGAACGTCTCATCATCGTGGGACTTGTAAGCTCGTGCTTTTCTCTCGGAATACTTGGAGGAGAAGACAGCAACGAGGAAAGAGAGTGCGCAGATGAAACTCATTGCTAAAAAGTCCATGGCAAATTGCTTCAAGGAAAAAGTGCCGAGCTTTTGATCCTGGTTTTCCGCGTCGCTCCCATCCGATTGACCGTAGTACTTGTGAAAGAACAAATCCTGCAATAGAGTTTTGTTCGATGTACAAATTCAACATATCAATATTAGCAATGTCTGAGGTTAACTGACAATGTATACCCGCAAGTAGACGAAAATCTGCTGGACAATAAATTGGACGACATAGTAGAAGTCACTAATATTCGTCATCGCGCACTGTCACCTGGCAATTACCCGAATTCTCCAAGTGTTTCAGGAGCGCCATTAAAGGATGTTAATAAATTTCAGCAGGGCAGCTCCTCGTCTCGAATTAGATCTCACATTTTTACTATAAATTTGCAGATAGGACGCGCTCGTCAATTTTTCTTTTCGATTGATCTCGACTGTGAAATAAATTACATATCTAGTCCAGATGAATTAGAAAAACGAAAGGCGTTGCTATGCGAAACAACAGGATTGCTTGGAATCAAGTTTGCTGAACTCGTCGGGATCGCTGAAAGTATAAACGCTGCTCCAGTTTCTGGTTTCTCCCAGTTGGCGGATCTAACGCAACATTGATAATGATTAGCCTTGAATCGGAGCAACATGCGACACTCGCTCTCCTTCGAGCATACGATCTTAATGATTTCTTTCACTCGGCTGACAGGAACGTATGAATATTTCATCGACTCTCCAAGTCTCGAATTCGAGTGTGCCTGCGTTGCTCAAGGCTCTTCCAACTGGCAGCGGATAAAACCAGGAAACTCATTAGATACCTGAGAGTTTTCTGCACCGCTGCAAACAGTGTTCCGCCGCTTTTCCGCTAATGCCTCTGTCAATTGTGACATTCGCACACATGCGTCGCACGAGTCATCACTCCTCTATCGCGCTTGTTTCGTTAAGTCAGTATTTTTACGTAATCAACTCGTCTCAGTAAAATAATGGTCCAGTCAGTAATGAAGTGGATGAAATATCGAAATTCTCTCGCGAGTCCAACTGGAATTATACTAGATTAGAGTTAATTGACGGATCGACTACTTGATCCTACCAGACAGACAGTGATTTCGTTTGCTCAGGTATCTTTTTATAATGACACTACTCTTTTCAGGGATTTCGTGGAGTGCGCGGAATCTTATTAACAGGAGGACCATAAAAGGCGTATCAGGCACACTTTTCGACAGACTTTTATCGTAGAATCTCAGCAGGCATTATGGCTTAAGTCGCGCAAAGTTTTTATAGCTTTACGATTTTGACCTAGTCTGAATCTTCGTCTGATAAACCACGTCGATATCTCGCGCTTCGTGCTAAATTGGCTCTCTCGACTTTTGGATTTCAAATACCGCGAAGATCGCCTTAACACTTTCTTTGTTGTGTCACCTGAAGTTGAAAATGTAGCTAATAAACATTTTTGGGAAATTCTAGTGAAAGAGTTCATCTAAATTTGAGACACAGTTTATATTGTACAAGTGTGTTCATATATCTGATACTTCCAAGTGCAAGTGTTCAAAGTGTACAGGGTGATTCACTTGCCTTTGAATCAGAACTCTCCTAGCCCTTATTTTTGTTGGTGGACTTCCCGACATTTTCCGGGGCTGAAATTTCGTGGAGAATGTTTTCTTGCATTAGGGAAGAAGTGATATAAGTTTCAAAGCCCTAGCTCAAAGTTTAGGTTTTCACCTATTTTCGACCCTCGAAAATGCTCAATTTTTTCAAGTTTCTCAAAATCAGCCGAATCCGGGATATTTTGATTGCTTTCGTATCAGGATGGATAGAGAACAAAGAATCCGTGAAAAAAAGTCCGGATTTGCAACGAAAACGGGTCGAAAAACCGTCTAGAAAAGTCCATTTTTGCTCATTTTTGACGGTTTTTATATTTTTTGGTCGACTTCCCGACCTTTCCCGGGGCTGAAATTTGGTGGGTAATATTTTTTTGCATCGAGGAAGATACCATAAAAATTCCAGAGCGGTAGCTCAACATTTTTTTTCCGGCAAATTTTTCTTAAGGGGTACCCCTTCAGATTTTTTCAACATTTTTCGGAGGTCCCCGAACTCGGGTTTTTTCTTCAGGAATCAATTGTTTATGAATGAAAACGGATAGAAAATAAGAAATCCGTCGAAAAAAGTCCGGATTTCTATCGAAAACATTAAAAAAACTGCTTTTAAAGTTCGATTTTTTCGGAATATTCGCTTGTTTTTCCCATATTTTTTGGACTTCGAAAATATCCAATTCTTGGTGGTGATTCAAAGGCAAGTGACTCACCCTGTACGAATCTAAGCAGTTTTAATGAGTGAACATAGTTTTCTGAGTGAGATACATTCTTTGGATTTGGATAACATTTTGCGGGAAATACTTTAATACAAACTCATCTCTATCAATAGTTAGGAGATTCAAAGATTTAGTACTTAACGATGCAACTAGTATTTTTTCCTCTCGATGGAATTGTGTGGTTGTCAGGTGACTCGCGCGGCTGATGACACCGCGCAATGACGAACTGGCTCGACTTGTAATTAGACTGTTATGTCGGAGGCCCAGGCAGTCAGTCGTCGATCATTTCACTGACAGACTGCAGGTGAGCGCAACAATTACCAAACCAGAAACGGCTGGTTCCACTAATAATAATCAATAATAAGTTGCCGTTGATGATTTTGTCTGGCAGTTTGTGCGAGCGGTTCTCATTGCATACACGAAACGTTTCGCGAGTGTCATTGAAATGATCAGAAGTCATTATTTTCCAGCCGATAGTGAGAAACACAATGACTGTTCGCCAGCTGAACGACGACAGTCAGCAGAATAATTATTCCCTGTAATAATCACCATGTGTCATCGTTTCTTTTACACGCACTCTATTTTTTAATACACGCTATATTTAAAAGGTGATAATAGTAATTTTGGCGAGCAATGCGAGTAATTAAAGAATGGAGTAGTGATAGGCTGTGGAAATCGATAGATAGTGGCACTCGATTGCCAGTGATAAGGGACACCACTGTCAGACAAACTTTTTCAAACAGTCGTCTTAATTGATCATCCCTGATTCCGCGGATTGAATTTATCTCTCGATTTCATTAGCCGGGAACAAGAATAAAGATAGAGCCGCGATGATCTTCGAGTGACAGTTACAAGTGTTATCTAACATAATACTAATTCCACGAGATATTATCTGCCTTGCTCGAAGGCAGTTTTATATAAGCTCGCTTTCCAGTCGATTAGCTTTATTATTGGATCAAGAATTTTGCATTGTTCATTCGGCAGAGAATTCGTTATTGCAATTTCAATGACTTTCACTGGAAAGATTGAATCAACTTGGTTGGATTTCCCAGTCAGCCGGCGTGTCAGGTCACTTGGCTACCTGCGAACATTAGAAATTAGATATGAGTCATCAAGGTGCGAAACGTACTCGCTGCAGTTTCCCTTGGCACGTCGCTCGTTCGTGCCGTCGCCGGGGAAAAACGGGGCGGAGACGGAAGCTGGCGAGGACGAAGGAGAGGATACAGGTCGGAGAACAAATCGCGAGATGCTTCAGTAAGTCATGAACGACTGGGAGAAGAGATCATGCGGAACATCTGCGAGTGATCCTATCTAATCTCATGGAGCTTTAACAACGTCTCGACGCGTCCTGCAGATCGACTTCAACGTTCCTCCGCATCCAAAACAGGCGTCGTTGTTGCCTCCACGAATTCCTCACTTTATATCTTTCGGGGACGAAAGTCGTAAAAAGTACCCTTTCGAGCCTTTATAATCCTCAGCTATTGTTCCATACTTAAGGAAAGGTCATCGACACCTGGAAGGGTGAGGAGTCCTGTGAAACTGGACTTAAGACTCGCTTTATATTTCAAACCCTTTCACTCGGAGTGTCTACCATTTTACGAGCTACTTTCGAGTAAGCAATTAACAACGAGGGAACAGTTGCCCAATGGGATTAGTCGGAGAAGCAGAGGGAAGTGATAACGGCGAGCGAAAAGTACCTCGTCATTCATAATCTTCAAGGTGTTTCTATAAGAATTGAGGAAGAGTCATTGTCAACTGGATGGTGTTTGGAAATACGCAATTAACCAGCACCTTTCTCAAGAAAGAGGAAAGGGAAGGGGCAGTTTGCCAGGTCGATTGTCTTGGTACTTATTGAAAAATGCCAACTGTTGAAATGGGATTAGTTTGAGAGTGGCAGGGGCAAGTGATTCGGAGGAAAGAGTGGTGTGTCGTTGTCAGTAGTTGCTGAGATGCTCTGCCGTGCTAAGTTGCCTCGCGAGTGCTCCTTAACATCAGGGATATTATCGAATCCGAGCATTCCTCCCCGCGAGCAGCAGCCAGCAGTCGCTTTGGGCGAAGTGTGAAATTTTGATATTAAAAAGTGCGCGATAAGATAATCGAGATAGCCGGGCCCGAGAGTGTGTGAGTGTGATTTCCGAAGTATTCTTGAGGCATCCGAAGTACTATGAAAATATTGTGACACCCAAGCTCTCCCAGTCTCTCTCTCTCTCTTAAGTGTCATTAAGTTCCGTGGACATCGCCTTGGGAATAGGCAGACGACACTTCGCCATGGATAAACTCGAGGAAGGAGTCCGCGTAAGTTACAGTCAATCGAGATTGTCAATCGGAGGAGAAATGTCAAGTTTGGCAAAAGTTATTCCAATTTCGATAACTATTGCAGAAGGAGGAGCGTGGATATACGAACGAAGCCTTCGAAATCGATGACACGAAGCTCAAACGCTTCTCGGACAATAAGTTGTCGTTGGATGACTCGAAATCGCAGAAGAAAGTCTCTGTCATTTCCGTAAGTGTTGGATAGTTTTCATCTTATAGTTTTATATTTCATTGGCTAGAAACTCTCAATGACAGTGTTTTTAGTCATTGAATAGTTTTGTCTCATTGCTTTTCATTTGACTTGCCAACGAAAGTGTCAGTGATGTTGAAACGTCGTGAAATCCACTCGCGCCCCTGCATGTCTGACCACATATTGGCTAGTACTACTTGCGGCAGTAAAGTGCAGTTTACTTGAGATAACGCGAAGATTTTGTAAAAATCCTTATGTTGCCTGTTATCTAGCAATCGTGCAACATTGTACGCGCTTATCTTGCTTGCAATTTTGTAGTTAACTTACTAATTATTGAGAGTCCTACTAATATAAAGCAGATTTTCTGTCTGTGAATTCGCGATAAATTCGACAAGCAGCTGAACCAATTTGAACGCGATTTTTCTGACAATACACAGTTATCATTCAGACAATATATAAAGTGTTGCAATATTTATTATTTATACCGGGCGTTTCAAGATTAACTTTCACTTTCGAAAAAATTCCTAATATCATGTTGGAATCGTTAGAGAATATTTGTGATAAGGATAATTCGAGTAGTCTATCATTCTTTCAATTAAGTTATTATTCATTTCCATACGAAATTTCGCCTGGGCGTGATCAATTAGTATTGGTGGCAAAAAAAGAGTGAATTGAAGGATGAATTAAAAAGTGGTTTTAATGATTGTTTCAGGGAAAGTCTGAAAAGGCGGAATGGGGCGGAGGTTTGGAGTTTCTGATGGCTTGCATTGCCACATCAGTCGGTCTGGGAAATGTCTGGAGATTCCCATTCACTGCCTACGAGAACGGTGGTGGTGCTTTCTTGATTCCGTACATCATCGTCCTTTTAGTAATTGGCAAACCTTTCTACTTTCTCGAGGGGCTTCTCGGACAGTTCCAAAATAAGTCGTGTGTGAAATTATGGGCAATGGTGCCAGCTATGAAGGGTAAACTCCGTGCAATTAAATTATATCGTAGTTTCTACTGATTTCTATATGTTTGCCTCTTAGTTTACGACAAATTCAAAAACTCTTGATCAATTTTCATATTAACTTCTTTCCAATATATTTATGACTGGCAAACTACAAGTTATTCAATATTTCAATATTTATCACTTATACAGAGTGTTGAAAAAGTAAATGCAAAATTCCAAAAGGATTATAAAGTTCAGTTATATATTATTTGAAGATGTTTGCAAGAAAACTAGAGGCTACAACCTATTACTGATGAAGTTAACTTATTGTTAATGCAATGTGGGACAGTTAGTAACTTATAGATATTGATTTGTTTCAGGTCTGGGCTACGGACAAACCCTTGCCGGATTCTGCGTTGTTTCCTACTACTGTGCCCTTATGGCGTTGACTTTGTTCTATTTGGTTGCTAGTTTCCAATCGGTTTTACCATGGGCGTATTGTCGAGACGAGTGGCAGGGAGAATGCGTTGATATTTCGACGAGCACACAAAAATCCGAGGAATCTAGAGCTGATCTTTATTCGCAAAACGTTACTCTCAGGAGTTCGTCGGAATTATACTTCAGGTTGATTGATTTCTTAAATGTTAACACATTCGCAGTCGCTGACGAAATTCTAAATTTTACATTTATTAGAGAAATTAATAGTATTTCCATATTTCTGAATCTTTAATATTGGCAATTTTCACTTATCAGTTTTAAACTTTTCGAGCACAATGTTATCAAGCAATGTTTCTAATTTTCACTTGAATTAGTTAACTTTATTTCCATTTTCCATTTGTTATATCTTTTTCAGAATTGTATCCAACATATTCTGCTAAAGCTTTCACGTCAGAGTTTCTAATTTTCATTTCAATTTCACTTCAAACTTTATTTCCATTCTCCATTTGTTATATCTTTTTAAGAATAGTATCCAACAGATTCAGCTAAAGTTTTCACGTCAGAGTTGTTGACTGCGAATGTGCTAATTAATCAAGTAAGAGGATCAAGTGAAAACATTACATTTGTGACCGGCTTTTAGGAGGATCGTATTGCAGGAGCAGGATTCGATAGAAAATGGAATAGGCACGCCCTCCTGGCAATTGACAATTTGCCTCTTTGCCAGTTGGGTTTGCGTGTTCGGAGTGCTGTGCCGCGGTGTGAAAAGCACAGGCAAGGCCGCATATTTCCTCGCTCTTTTCCCATATGTTATAATGATCGCTCTGCTGGTCAGAGCTGTCACTTTGGAAGGCGCCGTAGACGGCATTCTTTTCTTTGTTACGCCTCAGTGGGATAAACTTTGGCTGCCAAGCGTCTGGTACGCTGCCATCACACAGTGCTTTTTCTCGCTCTCCGTCTGCTTCGGCCCGATCATCACTTACTCGTCCTTTAATAATTTTGGACACGCTCTCGATCGGTAAGCTCAAGTTCCTTGACGAGTCAAATTGTTTCGCGGTATAAAAGCAAGTCTATCTTTTGATTCGAGTAAATCATAAATTATTCTATATAAATTATAGATTTCGTGTAACTGTAGAGTGTCAAAAATAACAGGTTTATATTTCTTCCAAAGGTTAAAAGTTTTTTTCTTGTTCAAAGACATTTGCAAGATATTGTTTATTAAATTCGAGTTTTACTAATGAATAGGGCAGTTCGTTTGATAATAAATTTCCTTCGCGAGGAATGTCGGATGATCCTTGTATTTTTGTTTCAGTGATGTCATGATTGTTACAAGTCTAGACACTTTAACTAGCTTGATGGCAGGCTTTACGATCTTTGGGATTCTGGGAAATTTAGCCCACGAAACGGGTCAAAAGGATATTTCGAAAGTAGTGCGAGGCGGAACTGGTCTCGCCTTTATTTCTTATCCCGATGCTTTGTCGCGTTTCACCGTCCTACCGCAATTATTCGCCGTCCTCTTCTTCGTCATGATGTTCGTCCTTGGCACCGGAAGTGCCGTTGCTCTTTCCGCCGCAGTGTTCAGGGTGCTCTGCGATCATTTCCCCAAGATCGCACAGTGGAAGATCGTGCTAATGCTCTCTGTAATTGGCTTCCTCGTTAGCCTCATCTACGTTACTCCCGTAAGTGGAAACAGACATTGCCGGTCAGACACTTTGGTTCGCTGCGGTTTAACTACGGGAAATTCAATTTCAACAGTATTTCTGACGTTTTGGACTCAATGTTTTAATAGATTGTTGCAGAAACAACCATTTGTCAACTTGTCGATTATATAAAAAATGACATTTGTCAATTGTAAATTATAGATTGTTCCAAAAGTAATCAGAAAATTTCGGAAGGAGTGAGACGTTTAGTTTACATTGTTGGGAAAGATTTGTAATAAAAATAGATGCAACAATCTATTATTCATTAAATTAAATATAGTATAAACAGTCATAGTCAGTTTATGATATTCAAGAGTTCAATTATCACTTGTATAAACATAGTTTTGTCTCATTAGGGCGGTCAATGGTTCATAACACTGGTCGATTATTATGGTGGCACTTTTGTTGCCATTATCGTCGGCGTTCTCGAGATGGTAGCAGTGTTTTGGATCTACGGTCTCTCCAATTTCCTCAACGACATTGAATTCATGCTGGGAAAGCGGCCCTCCTTTTATTGGCGCTTGTGCTGGCTGATTATTACGCCATTGTTAATGATAGTGATTTTAATTTACACTATTGCTACTTATGAAGCACCCACCTATAACAGTTTGAGGTTCCCAACATACGCGTATGGTTAGTAGCGACTTGATGACAACTTTCACTCTACCTTTTCCATCAAGTCATTCAACTCGTCTGAATATCTGCATTCCTGGATAGCAAATATCCTTGTAAATAATGTCGTGGGATTTCGAAATTTACAACACACTCTTCATAATACAACTCGAGTGTTTGTGGTGTATTGAGTGCGAGGGATCGATGATGAATTGCTCGCGCGATATAAATGCCGGAATACAACTTCTCAATGACGAATAACATGTCACGCAGATATTGACGGGCGCGTAACATTCTCCAAGTACAATGTGATACTTAATTATCACTGGCTCGCAAATATATGGTGTTTTCGTAAAAAGTAGGAACCGCCGTTATTAAAAATAGACAGCCAGGAATGAGATAAAGCAGATGTGCTTTGTAAATGTTGAGGTATACAAATTAATGATGTTTCAATGACTCTCTAGTGATTGGTTGGCTCCTCTTGACACTTGGAATAGTCGAGATCTGTGGGTGGATGGTCTTCAAAATCTTTCAGTGTAAAACCTTTTCCATCGTTCAGGTAAAGAAAGTTTTAACAAGGCAATTGTTATATCAGGATAATCGAACTTCCCTTGACTCTGGTAGATTCACTGTAATCATAAACATTTTCTAATCACTCCAGAAACTTAAGACAGCCTTTCAACCGAACAAGGATAAGTTCGGACCAAAGGATCCAAAGATACGGCGGGATTGGGAGGACTTCAAAGCGAATAAGGAATTCCGGAATCAGCGAGGCTTTTGCGAGACTTTCTTTAGGTAGAATTGTGTACGAAAATAAACCAAAACTTTCCCAAATCATCGTGTTCCTCGTTTGTTCCGCTTGGCTCGTCCTCCGGATTGCGTAATATTTTCAATTCGATGACAGATAATGCGAACACATGTCGCAGTGTCGGAGTGCGCGCATTCGATGATAAAATCAGCAGGCTTTATTCATCAATCGTCGCATTATTAACGCTCGAGAGGCACGCGCAATCAGTATCGTCGATACTCTTGGCTGTAATTAGCAATGATAATCTCCCTGTCAGCTATACTTTTTAATCGGTGAATTCCATCGGGTGTGTGCGTGCATGCGCGCGTGCGCGCGAAGCAGCCTCTCTTCCCCTCCGGTTTAGCTTTATCAAATCGTAGATTGCGCGCGAGGAAAATGTCTCGGCGACTAGCGAGCGCCTTGATAATCATCAATAAAACAGTCGGCTGATCCAACGCGCCTCGAAGAATGCGATAAGCCTGAAAAGTTATTGTCCAATCGGGGCAAAACAATGCCAACAACGTGTTGTTGCAGCGTGTAATTCGATCAGCTGTTAATCCAAGAATTACATATCCCCGGGAAAACAGTCATTGTCTGATGATTTATGGCATAATCCATTGTATAATCGATTACATAAACGATTCGAGTCGTGCCTTGTTCCACGGAGAGAGCGATTAGACGACCGGTTTTCTTGGGAAACTCCAATCTTTGACTCTGCGATGCATCGCGCGCGCGCCTTTATCCTCCGCGCACAGTAAATTTCGAGTTGCGATAGCAATCGATGCCGATTTCTTTGTGCCTCACTAATTTTCCGCTGCGTGGTTTTCCCAGAGATTAGTGACACTATGCGAATAACTGTGTTGATTCAGCGCCGCGTTCTCGCGTAGATTCTTCTTCCTTGGCGATCATTAGCAGATAATCATCTAGAATCTTTTTTGCATCAGAAAAGATGCTGAAGATATTGCTTTTAAAGTACCAACTGCTTTTAAAGTCCAGCCTAAGATTTTCAATACATCGCATTCGTCATCAATATCAGGAAACTAATCGTTCGTTTTGCACGGTCAATTTTTCTGTCGAAACTAATCTAATCATGGTGAATCACGAGTCTTAATGGAGATGTAAAGAACTTCGATCACTTTTCAATTTCCAATAGAATTCCATTAAGGGGTGGTTACAAGTAACGTTTAGAGGTGAAAAATGAAATACCATTTAGTGATTTGTTCGAAATTAAAAAAAGCAACGGGCTTTGAAAAGTAACCAAGGTTTTTGTTATTAGATGGTAGCCTTTCGATATTTCATCTTCATATTTTCGATAATCATTCGTTCTATTTTTCAAATTTAAAAGAATAGTACATCAATTATTAGAGCATAGTTGAAAGAACCTTTGGTACAAATGTCAATTCAATCGGTCAATTAATTCTGCGATATTTTAAGTTCTTACTTCCTTTATTATAAGTTACATATTACAAATTAAGCCTAACTTCGCATTATGTTCAGAGAGAAGTCTATTTTCAATTATCTACTCGTTACACGTAACTCCTTAAACGCGTGTACAGTCTAATCATCAATTTAAAATAGCTCTACATTTCTCTTGGCACGCGAGCCATTCGGTGGCTTCTAATTGCCGTTGCAATTCCGCGAATGACGAATGCGATCTAATCATTGTACCAGCGAGGAGAGAGAGAGAGACCGGTTGCGCGCCGTGTAAGAGCGGTACTTGATAATAAAGGAGTATAATAAAGGACGTGGCATGAGAGACAGATGCCCGATAGATCCGTGAATCCGTCGGGACGCTCATTGACTACCTGTATGTACCATTTGGCTCTTCAGTGTTGCGAGGTGCGTCGCCTCGTCGAGATCGCTTCGAGCCAGCCAGCAATTGGAGAATCGAGATTGCGGCTCACGAGTCTATGACATTGTAGTCATGGGTCATCTCAAGGTACACCACCCCCGTCTCTCTCCTCATTTATCTTTCCAGCTTTTCCCTTGATCCGTTTCGATCGCTCTCGCCTTCACGCTCTACTGAATTTATCGACGCGCACACCAACCAGTATTGATACTTATCGAGTCACTATCGATGCATTTTCCTGCTCGGTGACATTCCCTGGTGATAGTTGTATTCATTTGCGACACAGTTCTTTCTTTACACTAACTTTAATTGGTCTTTAATTTTAATTTGACACTAAACAATATTGATACTTATCGCGTCTACGATGCATTTTCCTGCTCGGTGACATTTCCTGGTGATAGTTGTATTCATTTCTGACGTGGAATTGGTCTTTTTGATCAGACAGATTTTTATTTAGTTAGATATTAAGCATTATTAATACTTATCGAATGACTATCGCGTCTACGATGCATTTTCCTGCTCGGTGACATTTCCTGGTGATAGTTGTGTTCATTTCTGACGTGGAATTGGTCTTTTTGATCAGACAGATTTTTATTTAGATAGATATTAAGCATTATTAATACTTATCGAATGACTATTGCGTCTACGATGCTCTTTCCTGCTCGGTGACATTCCCTGGTGATAGTTGTACTCATTTGCGACGCAGTTCTTTCTTTACATTAACTTTAATTGGTCTTTAATTTTTATTAGACGGATTTTTATTTTAATTAGACACTAAACAATATTAATATTTATTGAGTTACTATCAATCATGTTCAGTGATATTCCTCGGTGATAGTTGTATTCATTTGCGATGCATTTCTTTTTTTAAATTCATTTCAATTGGTTTTTAATTTTAATTAGACACTAAACAGTATTGATACTTATTGAGTCACTATCCATGCATTTTCCTGTTTGGTGACATTTCCTGGTGATAGTCATATTCATTTCTGACGTAGTATTGGTTTTTAATTCTAATTAGACGGGTGGAATTTTATCGGGAGAGTCGCTTTACGATTTGATATTTATTCAGTTCGGTGGCTTGGGGGATTCCAAGTATGTATGATCTAATCTAAATTACGGCTGGGAAGTTGTAACTGTTGTCGATCACATCACTTCTGTGCGTGAGTGTCAACATGGTTTCGGGTGTTTAGTAGCCTTCGAACGTTTTATCTTAATTGCCTCCCCCGTAATTGTCGGGCTTTGCCAGCCTTTCTCACCGGGAATATATATTTATATTCGACGCTCGTGCTCGGATTATGTTGACACTCTCTCGCCCTCTCTTTCATTAGCTCAATTGTAAAAGAGAATCAGATTCGACAGTATAATTGAGGAGGAAGTCTGCTTTCTGTTGCCAAGCATTAGCTTCTCAAAGGATAGAATTTCACAATTCAATTATTGTCAAATTAATATTCCTTATTTTACATAATACGAAATTTTTGTAGAACCACACTGCCGAAGTGGATGGTATGCCAGGCAAATATAAACTATCCGTTGTAAATCCTGGTGGCGAGCAAGAAAGTCAGGACAAAGTGAGGATCGAATTCTCGTTGATTAATTATCCTTTAATTACACGAGTCACTTTTTAGGATCAAAGAAAGTCGAAAGAGACAAACTCCACGGAGAGAGCACAATGGGGCAATGGAATAGAATTTCTTATGTCCTGCGTCGCCTTTTCAGTCGGTCTCGGCAATGTTTGGAGGTTTCCGTACACGGCTTATAAGAACGGCGGCGGTGCTTTCTTGATTCCATATGTCATTGTATTGTTCGTCATTGGAAAGCCCTTTTACTATATGGAAATGATTCTCGGCCAATTCAGTAGTCGATCTTGCGTGAAAATGTGGGCGATATCGCCGCCCTTCAAAGGTATTTCAATAAATTTTGCAGGACTTAATTGTTTTAGTTGTATTCGAATTTAATTATTGTTTCATGATTGCAGGCATCGGATATGGAGTCACTGTCTCCGTGTTTTCAGTGGTGACTTATTACTGCGCTCTTATGGCATTGATTGTTTATTACATGATCGCCAGCTTCCAATCGGTTCTGCCTTGGGCGTTTTGCTGGGAGGAATGGGGTGACACTTGTTTCGACAGTTCAGTCGCCGGGAATGGTAGCGATCGACAAAATTCCAGCTTGTCCAGCTCGGCTGATTTATATTTCCGGTACCTGTCGTCTTAGAAATCTACAATTACCATTCTCATTTATATTATACAATCATTTATAGGATCAGTCGTTCTATTATTCTATTCGGGCAATTATTATTGATTAAATCAGCTTTTACAATCAGCTTAAATCAGAATTTTACAATCACTTTTGTACTATTTTGCTTAACTCTTTGGGGCACGATGGGATTCAAAATATCCCACCTTTTTGATGTACAGTAAAGTATGGTGGGACATTTCTTGACGCACCTCGTAATATTGCAATAGCTGCATAGCTTTATATTTAGTCTTTCGTTTAATTTAAAACGCACAAAAATGTCTGTGCAACATTTATTTATTCTCTGAAATGCTGTGCCTCAAAGGGTTAAATGGTAAATATTGCAATACTGCTACGATATTATTCTCCCAGGAAGGCAGTTCTTAATGAATCGGGCATCGAAGACGGCCTCGGAGTTCCCCAGTGGAAGTTAGTGCTTTGTCTCCTGGTGAGCTGGATCTTCGTATTCGTCGTCATCAGCAAGGGTGTGAAAAGTTCTGGGAAAGCTTCCTATTTCCTGGCACTCTTCCCTTACGTCGTCATGATTAGTCTGCTGATAAGAGCAGTGACTCTCGAGGGCGCCGTCGATGGCATCATTTTCTTGTTCAAACCTCGCTGGGATCAAATCCTCGACCCGGAAGTCTGGTACTCCGCTGTCACTCAGTCGTTCTTCTCACTTGGCGTCTGTTTCGGCGCTGTTACTATGTATTCCTCGTATAACAGTTTCCATCACAACGTGTCCAGGTAAAAAGCTCGAGAAGTCAATGAATTAATGCTGTCCTTTTCGATTGAATCATCAAATATTGGATTCTCTTGACTTGGGATTTTTGATTGACTGATCTTGCGAGTAGGGATTTCGTGCCATAGTTTTTTGAAACATTTAACCCTTTGGCTACAATTGATGCCTTTAGACGTTTGAAAATTCTTCTCACTGTGGATATTTATCACAATTACTTAGCACACAATTATTTAACAAAAATTAACATTCTACCTTAGATTTTATCGTAACCAAAAGGTTAAATAGAAATAGTTGAAGTATTTTCAATATCTGTCAAAGAAAAATTCCAATTGATCTTGCGAGCAGGGCTTTTTTGCCATAGTTTTCTGAAACATTTAACCCTTTGGCTACAATTGGTGCCTTTAGACGTTTCCAAATTTCTCTCACTGTGGACACTTATCACAATTATTTAACCGAAATTAGCATTCCATCTTAGATCTCATCGTAGCCAAAAGGTTAAATAGAATTAGTTGAAGTATTTTCAATATCTGTCAAAGAAAACTTCCAATTGGACATTAGTGATATGAAAAGAGAAGTGAGAGGAATGATTTTGCAGGGATTGCACGGTTGTGACGAGCATGGACTTGTGCACGAGCTTGATGGCTGGTTCGACCATCTTCGGGATCCTCGGGAATTTATCGCACGAACTCGGTGGCGAAGATATCAGTAAAATTGCTCGTCCGGGCACCGGTTTGGCTTTCGTTTCTTATCCAGAAGCACTGGCGAAGTTCACTGTGGTCCCACAGCTCTTCGCCGTCCTCTTCTTCCTGATGCTGTTCGTCCTGGGAATCGGGACGACGGTCGCTTTCACCGGAGTCATCATCAGCGTCTTTAAGGATCAATTCCCAAGTGCCAGTGATTGGAAAGTAGCCGCTGGGGTTTCGTTGGCCGGTTTTCTCATAGGTATCACTTACTGCACACCCGTAAGTTTCAAGTACACTCGAATAATTGCTCTCAAAGGTGCGCTTCAGTTTTAAGCCAATCGATTCTTCCTATCAGGGAGGTCAATATATATTAAATTTGGTTGATTACTTTGGCGGAACTTTCATCATTGTCTTTCTGGCATCGTTCGAAGTCATCGCTGTCGCCTGGGTTTATGGTAATTATTTCAGTTGGAGGAATTAAACATTCCTGGTGAGTAAAATTGATTGAGTTCATTGATTACTGTGTTTAGGAATCGATAACTTTCTCGATGATGTGGAATTTATGGTTGGAACGAGACCGTCCTTTTATTGGCGATTTTGTTGGGCCTTTTTGACCCCCTTGTCACTTTTCACGATTCTCATTTATTTTCTGATCCAACTCGCTCCTATCACATACAACAACGAATATTATCCAACTTCGGCGTATGGTACATTCCATTTTTCTATTTTCACTTATAGAATATCGTACTGAAAGTTGTCTAATATTATTTTATTCCCCTCAGCTGCTGGATGGACTCTTTTGGCGTTAGGAATCATTAATTTTCCCATCTGGATTGTTGTTCGAGCGGTGAAAAGTCGAGGCAAGACTTTGTCCGATGTTCGTAATGAAAAAAGCTCGATTTCACATTCAGTTGTTTGTTTATTTAAAAGTAGTAATAATCAAAGGTATTGTTCATTGTTAGATGTTTCTGCCAGGCTCTGATTGGGGCCCAAAGGACCCGAAAATCTACAAGGAGTGGAAGGATTTCAAGGAATCAAAGAGGATAGCTAGGAGCACGCCGAATCTGAGCGCGAAGCGCTCGAAAGTCATCGAACTTTTACTCGGCCCGAAGTCGTAAAAGTCCTTGCCAAGTTTTCTACCAGTGTGATAGCTATTTTGTACTTCGAGGCAGCGCGTTGCTGTACTTGTTACCTAGTCCATAGAGTTACTCACTTTTTAACGCGAGCTTCCGCAATCATTAATCTTATTAAGTTTAATATTATCGATGATAGTCTAAGTTATTTAAAGGATCGAACGAAGAATAAAGCGAACGAGTCGAAGTTGTTGATAAAATTCCTTTATGTCGATTCTATTCAAAAGAAAAAGTAACGTCTTCCTCGCCGGCCTTTTTGCGCCCTTAATTTTCGTGTCCTCATTCTCTCTTCCTTGAAAAGGAGCCAGTCCTTTTTGTCCTGTGATCTGCTCGGTCCCCATTCCGCGCTCGGCCCGAAGGAAGCTTTTATCATCTAGAAATTTCAACGACAATTAACTGTAGTGACCGTCAACAATTTCCATCGTAAAATAACTCCCTTCCGACTGTTTCCTTTGTCGACAAGTAGTAAAAGAAACACGTGTGACGGATTAGGAATTCCTGCCTTTCAAAGTCTTTGAAAGGTCGAAAAGAAAGGGTCGAGAAACAAAGGGTCTTGGGGATTAAATGTTTAAGTACCTGCGAGAAGGGTAGGTTTCGGTTCTTGAACAGTTGCACGAGCATCCAAAAAGGGATTTGGAAAATGCCGAAACAAAGGAGCGCCCATCCTGCGGCGTGTGCTGATGACGGGTATCCTCGGCCGCCATATGTCAATGGGGAGAAGGTCACCATGGTGTAAATGAATATTGCGATGAGGCAAAGTGGAGTCACCACCAGCCAGCAAATCTTCCAGTAGGCGCTTGGCTTTCGACCGAGCATGAACTCGAAGTCGTCCAAAAAGTTTTGGAAACCTGGCATAGAATTTTGCCGTGAATCTTTGACGTTTTCGTATCGCGGCTACTCGAGTCGTATCCATCGATTGATAGAAGTGGTGATCGAATATTGTGAAAGTGATCGATATTAATTCGGAGTGCTCTAAGACCTTGTTAATTCGTTCATTACACTTTAAATTCGACGTCGTTTTCGAATCAGATAATTGTTTTAACTCTCCGTGAATTATGTGGGCTTAAATTAACTTCAGTGATTTATTTCAAAGTGTATTTATCTATTTGAAAGTGCATTTTCGTTCAAATCATATATATTTCTTTCAAAGTTCATTTTTCTTCAATCACATATATTTATTTGAAAGTGCATTTTCGTTCAAATCACATATTTCTTTCAAAGTTCATTTTCGGTCAATTTATAAATATTTCTTTTAAAGTGCATTTTCGTTCAATTTCTACATATTTCTTTCAAAGTCAATTTTCCTTCAAATTACGAATATTTGTTTGTCGATACTACTTGAGAAAAAAGTGATAACCCACATGATTCACGGTGTGTGATAGTTCTCGATGGGATTTTTTGAGTGATCGTTGTACGTACCGTATATCCACATTACGGCAGTCATTTCGAATGATGCCAAAATAAACACTACGAAGGATGCTCCGTAGTAGTCCACTAGGGTCAATATAAATTGGCCACCCTAAGAAGTAGAATAAATCTGACGTTTCTTTCATAAATTTTGAAGCATTCGACTCGAGATTTATAATATCTCATATTGAGTTTCATTTTATTATGTTTCATACTTCATTTCGATTAAAAACCACATTCTTTCTATTAGTGCTATTATTTCTCTTTTACAAAAATCTGTTCTTTATATTCTTGTGATATAAGTTTCATTAGACTTATTGTTTTCTATTATTTACGTTATCTTTAAAAACATAATTCTTTCTTTATTATTGATTGGTACTAGTTTGTTAGTATTCGTAACGTAAAAGCATTATTCATTACTCACGGGAGTCACGTAAACCGTACTAATTGCGAAGCCAAGGATGCAAATAGGCAGGACGATTTTCCAAGTGCTCAATTTCGGATATTTCTCATATAACATGGTGAGGACGGTCGACGCCATTCCCACCGCGCTGCCGACGCCCAGGACGAACATCATTACGAAAAATAGGACAGCGAACAGCTGGGAGTCAGAATTATATAAATCGAGTCATTGGCAAACCTGAGTTATGAAAATATGTGGCAAACTGTACTTGGGGCAAAAAGGAGAATTTCGCTATGGCGTCCGGGTAGGAAATAAAAGCGAGGCCTGCGCCCGGTCGGGCAACTTTGCCGACATCTTCCACACCCATTTCGTAAGCCAGGTTTCCCAAAATTCCGAAAATCGTACAGCCGGCAATCGTGCTTGTCACTGTGTCCAAGCTCGTCACGATCATCACGTCTCTGTGTAGCATAGAAAATTAATAGTTCGCTTTCCCGAAGCGTAATAGAATTTAATTTTTTTCTTATCTAAATTAGAGACATTTTTATTTGGTTCACCTTTTACCTCTACAACTAGCCTGATATTTCGTTTTCTTCACGCGCAAAACCTTTATTTTCGACATTCTTTTTTGTACTCAATTTGAAGCACATCATTTTGTCATTTTTATAAAATATTCGGGGTTAAAATCAATCATAGAGTTGTTCATATTTTCAAAGAAGAACACAAATAGTAATAGCAATCTTAAGTTTCGAAATTCGATTCAATTTCGTTATAGATTTATGGTTTTCTTTTTCTTTTTCATGGAGTGGGCGTTACTAATTTCTTTTTGTCGCGATTGGATTCACCTGTAGATGTTGTGTCTGAAGTTGTTGTGCGACGAGTACGTGATGATTGAGCCGAAGCACACGGACAGGGAGAAGAAGCATTGTGTGACTGCTGCGTACCAAACGTTTGGGTCCAGCAGTTTGTTCCACTGCGGTGTAATAAAAAAGAGAATGCCGGTCGAGGCTCCTTCTAAAGTCACCGCTCGAATTAGAAGGCATATTAGAATCAGATAGGGAAAAATAGCTAGAAAGTAGGAGGCTTTTCCGGAACTCTTGATTCCTTTAAAAGTGACTAGTAAAATTGCCAGCCAACTGCCGAAAAGGCAGAGTGTCAATTCCCAACTTGGCAAGCCGATTCCGTCGTCGATGCTCTCCTTTTCTTGCAACACTACTTTCCTGCAAAACATTTTCCCCCCTCTCGTCTCTATTATCATTTAGCAATTAATATCGCTGTAATTAATTTTGCTCGTCGAGAGCTTTCTTGATTAGATTAGATCGCGTTGAATTGATGACTGATCTTGAAAGTTGAATGAAAGCGGTGTTGAGAGATTGCATCGTTCTCGATGAAATGCCATTTTCTTGAACTATAATAGAAATAACATTTGATAAACAATACTTACGCGAAGTAAAATTCAGCGGAACTTCGGTAATTCTCGCCTTCCGCGAGCAGATTTATTTTATATCGAGAATCATTCAAATTTAGAGTCATTTCGGTGCTGGAACTTTCATCAGTTTTTCTTGCACTCGAGTCGACGCAATAAGGGCCCCATTCGGGTTTGCATTTCGACCAGGGCAGTTCCGAGGAAAAGGAGGCGAATAGAAAGAAAAGGGTCAGAGCCATTAACGAGCTGTAATAAGTAATTAACGCGGTGACGGAGCATATTTGCGCGCATCCAATCCCTAAAACAAACACAGACTAGAATATCGTTTATCTTTTTCGTACATAATTATTTCGATTCAGATTTCGAATCATTTATTTCAATCAAGATTTGATTCATTTGAAGTATTTCCATTTTTCTTTAAAGCTTAGACTTTTATTTACCGATAAAAGCCGGTGATCGATTCCAAACTGTGAGCAAACCACCGCTGGAGAATTGTCCGATTACCATTTCGAGGAAATAGAACGGTTTTCCAACGAGGAATAAAAGTATGACATATGGAATGAGAAAAGCACCGCCGCCATTCTCGTAGGCGGTGAAGGGAAACCTCCAAATATTTCCAAAGCCAACTGACACGGCGATGCAGGACATTAAGAATTCGATGCTATTTCCCCATGTCGCATGACTCTCTGTTTCCACTTTTTCCACGTCAGTAGATGACTCGGCGACTTTTCCACTCTCCACTGACTTCCTTTTTCCGCTCTCGTCATCCGAATAAGCTGGATTTTCGATGCCAACTGACACTCCATTTTTCTAATAAACAGAGAGTTCGTGAATAATAATCGAAAGCATAATTGTAGATTTTTATAAGTAGAATTCTTCCTCGTTTTATTAGTCAGACAAATTATAAGTACAAGTAGAGTCTTTTGTTAAGATTGAATTATTGTTTCGTGCACTCAGAATTGCATCTATCCATTTTTCTAATAAATAGGGAGCTCTTGAATAATAATAGAAAGCATAATTATAGTTTTTTATAAGTAGAATTCTTTTTGTTTTATTACTCATTCAAATTAATTTATTGTTTCGTACATTCAAAGTTGCACTTCGAATTCATAGTGGTAATTAATAATCAAATAAGAGTCTGAGATAAAAGTAGGATCGCGGAATGCTCGGAGGTCTGTAAAGCAATGCGAAAGAAAAGCAAGATTAGACAAATGATGAAAGGTTACAAGAGCAGCTTTATGGAGGCGCAATTACGGTCACGTTGTATGCACGCAACTTATTGTTATCGCGTCAATTGCAATGTCGATAGGACAAATATTTATCCGTCGGAACTTGGTTGGTTCTTGCTATCGTTGCTTGCAAAATTTATAGCCCCTTTAAACCTTCGGCCGAGGTGAGAGGTGCGGCGCGCGCGCCAGTTGCAGTCTCCGCGAAAACAATGTCATTAGACTTTAATTTGCACCTCGCTGCACGCAATTTTATTTGCCCGGAAGTCGGCGACAGATTTTTCTTCTCAATCCGTAAGAATTTAGTACGAATTTCCTTTGGGGATTTTTTCTTTCGTAAATTCTTCCTCGAGAATTAAATAATAATTAAGGGAAATTCCCTATCGCGCACGCGTTGTTCAAGTTTCACTACTCACCACAGTCTTGTTCATTTGGATGACCTAGCAACTCTCAGAGGACTTTCATTCGGCTTTCAGTAATTGTCGAGTGCGGTTGTCACTTCTCGCGAAATGGTGCAATTCGAAGCTTTCTCGGTAAAGTCGAAGGACTCTAGTACGAACACACTTTGAAGAATTAACTCGAGAACAATCTTGCCGAGGGTGGTAGTTTTGTTTCGCGAGGGGGCGGCTTTTTTAAGGATGTGTAGAACTTTGACAATCACAATAAAGAATGATGCGCGACAGCTTTTATATAATGTGACGAGCGTCCAAGCCACCTTGTCTCCCGTGTGTCAAACACCTTCGAGAGAGGAGCCCTCTTCGATAAGAGTCGCGCGAAGATTCCGACATGTGGATTACACGGAGGCTCCAACCACGCGATCTGATAAGACCACCTCTGTCTGTCTCTCGCGCTGCCGATAACGGATTTCGTGGCCACCCACGCCAATTCAATCGACGTTAATTATGTAAACACTAGTCGGTGCACTCTGTTATCGTAGGAAAACTTTAATTCGCTAGCTACGTCGTAGTGAATAGTTTCGTTTGAATACTAGCGAAGGAAATGAGGCTGAATTTTTGAAAGGGAATGTCTTTGGCAGTGTGAAGTTCGATGGCAGCTTCAGAGTCATCTTCCATTTGAAGGCCGTCTACTAATTGTAGTGTTAAACCGTAATAATCTTTAGTGACGAACGTTTTACGTAATGGTGATAACAAAAGGTTCGGCTGCCCCTTCAGTTTGAGAAACTTCCAGTTCACTCCATTCGATGCATTCTTCTAATGCATATGTTATTGAATGTGTTACACCTCTTTCGTTCGAGCACATGGTATTATTCTTTCATTTTATATCTTCCAATTTAAAAACGTCGACTTTATTTTTCGTATCGTTTCTGTAAATGGTATTTTCAAGGAAATATGTACTCTTCTTTAAATGGGTACATATGTTTCTATTGAAACTAAATACTTACTTAGTTGACTTAGATTCATAAAAATTGTGATGTTTTCGTGACTTTTTATTTTTCACGGCTTGGAATTTCAATTTAAAAATCCCCAAAAATTTGATAATATGTACCTCACTAGCAGGCATGCTTCTGACCCTTCTTACTCCAATACCTGCGCTAGGCTAGGAGCTATTGTTTTAAAATAACATTTTTGGGAGGTTTTGATTTTTGACGCCTTAGATATTGATTCGAAAAATTTGTAAAAATTACACATCATGCATCTTATCAGCAGACGTGTCACTGATTTTTCTCAAACTTGTACCTGCGCCAGTAGAGGAGCTATAAGTCGAAAACGATGTTTTTAGGAGTTTTTGATTTTTCACGGCTTAGATTTTGGTTCCAAAAATCTGTAAAAATTACACATCAGGCGCCTTATCAGCAGACGTGTCTCTGAATTTCCTCAAACTGCGAGCTACCTCAGGAGAGAAACTATTCGTCAAAAACAATATTTTCGGGAGTTTTTGATTTTTCATGGCTTAGATTTTGGTTCCAAAAATCTGGAAAAATTACACATCATGCGCCTTATCAGCAGGCATGTCTCCGAATTTTCTTAAACTTATACCTGTACCAGTAGAGGAGCTATTAGTGGAAAACGATATTTTTTGGAGTTTTTGATTTCTCACGGCTTAGATTTTGGTTCCAAAAATATGCAAAAATTACACACCATGCGCCTTATCAGCATGCATGTTTCTGATTTTTGTCGAACTCGTAGCTACGTTAGGAGAGGAACTATTCATAAAACACAATATTTTTTGGAGTTTTTGATTTTTCACGGCTTAGATTTTGGTTTCAAAAATCTGCAAAAATTACACGTCATGCGCCCCATCTCTAGACATGTCTCCGATTTTTTTCAAACCTATACCTTCGCCGGGAGCGGAGCTATTCGTCAAAAACAATATTTTCGGCGGTTTTTGATTTTTCGCGGCTTAGATGTTGATTCCAAAAATCTGTAAAAATTACACAACATGCACCCCATCTCTAGACATGTCTTTGATTTTTCTCAAACTCGTAGCTATATCAGTACAGGAAATATTCGTCGTAAACGATATTTTCGGCGGTTTTTGATTTTTCACGGCTTAGATTTTGATTCCAAAAATCTGCAAAAATTACATGTCATGCGCCCCATCTCTAGACATGTCTCCGATTTTTTTCAAACCTATACCTTCGCCGGGAGCGGAGTTATTCGTCAAAAACAATATTTTCGGCGGTTTTTGATTTTTCGCGGCTTAGATGTTGATTCCAAAAATCTGTAAAAATTACACAACATGCACCCCATCCCTAGACATGTCTTTGATTTTTCTCAAACTCGTAGCTATATCAGTACAGGAAATATTCGTCGTAAACGATATTTTCGGCGGTTTTTGATTTTTCACGGCTTAGATTTTGATTCCAAAAATCTGTAAAAATTACACAACATGCGCCCCATCTCTAGACATGTCTTTGATTTTTCTCAAACTTATACCTTCGTCACGAGAGGAGCTATTCGTCAAAAACAATATTTTCGGCGGTTTTTGATTTTTCACGGCTTTGATTTTGATTCCAAAAATCTGTTAAAATTACACAACATGCGCCTTATCAGCAGGCGTGTGTCTGATTTTTTTTGTAATTTTACCTGTACTGTGAAACGAGATATCGAGCAAAAAGACAATTTTTCCATTTTTGCCTCGAGTCACAGAAAAAACGTACGATATCTCCTTATATGTCATAAAATCGTGTTAAGATATCTCAGTTTCACATGAAAATAGTGGTTCGTCTGACCAGATCGAGCATTTTTCACTCGAATATTTTCTCCTACATTCTCCATTCCGATTTTTTCGATTTCTCGTCATTTTCAACACTTTCCTCAATCGTTCATAGATCGATTGTTAGAGCATTGAAACGCGTAGAAAACAGAATCAGCGGCGTAGACGTCGCCATTGTTCTATAAGCGATCTAATAGGCAACCCCATCTAACTAATTTACCCTTTCTCACTTATTTGGGCTCCTCCACGTTGTCCAAGCTTCTCGAAAGTTTCGAGGGTTAGAATTTAGAGGAGAGATTCAGTATTCAGTCAGGAATCGACGGTATAAGTTCCAGAGCTCTTGCTCAAAGTTTATTTCTTCGTCAAAAAAAATTTCAAGACCGTCAAATGTTTTCGACTATTTGTCATTTTCGGTCCTTTCCTGAATCGTTCATAGATGGATTTTATTGAGAAAACAGAGTCAATAGTGTAGTTTGAGTATCATTTTTGTCTATAATAAGCAAAATCATATGGTGCGCACACGTAGTGTTCAAGTGTAGGCTACTTTAACCTGACGACCGTCATTAAAGTCGGGTATTGTTTGAAAGGGCGACGGTCCGAGGGTCGGCAAGCGCTCCGATCCTGTATTGTCAAGGGTTTTAAAATCAGGAATTTAGTTATTTGGGGATTCTGTCGTGGGGAGGGGGCACGGGTGAGAAAAGTGGGGTGCTTTCTAGCAAAGAACTGTGACGAGCAGTGCGTCACTTACATTCGAACTGTCTTGTCGACAACACATAGGTTCATTAGTCACATACCTACTCCGCTCAACACATTCGTGACAAGAAGTATTCCATTTTATGGTACTCGAATATTTCGCCGTCTTGCAAATTGATTAGAAGCGTCAATTAAACGCGTGTATAATGTGAGAAAGTGTGCTTTGTGTGTCAGTTTAGTGAAATTCTCATCGCCATAGAAGTTTCCTTATACTACAAGTGTCTTTAACGCGTGTGTCATGTGTCATCGCGAGATTCCTCATACGTTTTCAATTCTATCGATTCTCGAGCTAGAACCGGTTTTTCTAATTTCTCATCAGCAATCGTGTCTTAGATTTTTCTCAAACTCGTACCCGCGCCGGAAGAAAATCTATTCGTCGAAAACGATATTTTCCACGGTTTTTGATTTTTCACGACTTAGATTTTGATTCCAAAAATCTGCAAAAATTAGACAACATGCGCCTTATCCGTAGACATGTCTCAGATTTTGTTCAAACTTATACCTTCGCCGGGAGAGGAGCTATGCGTCAAAAACGATATTTTCGGGAGTTTTTGATTTTTCGCGGCTTAGATTCTGATTCCAAAAATCTGTAAAAATTACACATCATGCGCCTTATTAGCAGACGTATCTCTGAATTTTCTCAAACTTGTACTTGCGCCAGTAGAGCAGCTATTAGTCGAAAACGATATTTTCGGGAGTTTTTGATTTTTCACGGCTTAGATTCTGATTCCAAAAATCTGGAAAAATTACACAAGATGCGCCTTATCAGCAGACATGTCTCTGAATTTTCTCAAACTTATACCTGTGCCAGTAGAGGAGCTATTAGTCGAAATCGATATTTTCGGGAGTTTTTGATTTTTCATGGCTTAGATTTTCGTTCCAAAAATCTGGAAAAATTACACGTCATGCGCCTTATCAGCAGGCATGTTTCTGATTTTTTTCGAACTCATAGCTACGTTAGGAGAGGAGCTATTAGTCGGAAACGATATTTTCGGGAGTTTTTGATTTTTCACGGCTTTGATTTTGATTTCAAAAATCTGTAAAAATTACACAACATGCACCTCACCAGTAGACGTGTCTTTGATTTTTTTCAAACCTATACCTTCGCGGGGAGAGGAACTATTCGTCGAAAACAATATTTTCGGGCGTTTTTGATTTTTCACGGCTTTGATTTTGATTTCAAAAATCTGTAAAAATTACACAACATGCACCTTGTCAGCAGACATATCTTTGATTTTTTTCAAACTTATACCTTCGCCGGGAGAGGAGCTATTCGTCGAAAACGATATTCTCCGCGGTTTTTGATTTTTCACGACTCAGACTTTGATTCCAAAAATCTGCAAAAATTAGACAACATGCGCCTTATCCGTAGACATGTCTCAGATTTTTTTCAATCTTATACCTTCGCCGGGAGATGAGCTATTGGTCATAAACCATATTTTCGGGAGTTTTTTATTTTTCACGGCTTAGATTCTGATTTCAAAAATCTGTAAAAATTACACAATATGCACCTCTTCACTGGACATGTCTTCGATTTTTTTCAAACCCATGCCTTCGCCGGGAGAGGAGCTATTCGTCATAATCGATATTTTTGGGAGTTTTTGATTTTTCACGGCTTTGATTTTGATTCCAAAAATCTCAAAAAATTACAGAAAATGCGGCTCATCTCTAGACATGTTTTTGATTTTTTTCAAATCTATACCTTTATCAGGAGAGGAGTTATTCGTCAAGAACGATAATTTCCACGGTTTTTGATTTTTCACGGCTTAGATTTTGATTCCAAACATCTGTAAAAATTACACAATATACGCCTTGTCACGAGGCGTGTCTCTGATTTTTTTCGTAATTTTAACTCCACTGTGAAACGAGATAGCGAGCAAAAAGTCAATTTTTGCTATTTTCTCCTCGATTCACAGAAAAACCCTTATATGTCAAGAAGTCCTGTTAAAATATCGCAATTTCGCATCAAACTAGTGGATCTTCTGACCAGTCTCAACATTTTTCACTCGCCCAGTTTCTCGTTCTACGTTCTCCCTTCAGATTTTTTCGATTTTGCCTCATTTTCGGCACTTTCCTAAATTGTTCATAGATCGATTGTTAGAGCATTGAAACGCGTAGAAAACATAGAATCGATCGCTTAGACGTCGGTATTGTATGATAAACCATCTAATAGGCAACCCCTTCCAATTAATTTACCCTTTCTCACTTATTTGGGCTGCTCCACGTCCTCCAATCTTCCCGATCGTTTCGGGGCTTAGAATTTACAGTAGGGATTCAGTATTTAGTCAGGAATCGACGGTATAAGTTCCAGAGCTCTTGCTCAAAGTTTATTTTTTCGCCAAAAAAAACGTCATCAGATTTTTTCGATTTTTCGTAATTTTCGGCACTTTCCTAAACCGTTCATAGATCGATTCTTAGAGCATTGAAACGCGTAGAAACCGTACAATCAGTTGCGTAGGCGCCGGCATTCTATTACAAACCCTCTCGAAGGGTCCCCTTCATTATTTTACCCATTTTGCGTTATTCGGCCTCCTCCCCAATACGTTTAGCACTCCTTACTACTTGTTCAGATTATTCCACTCTAACAAAGAGTTCCTTATACTTATTAAACATTCTACTACAATAAAATATAACCTCACACATTAGCTAATAGTGCTGTCGTACTAGTTTGTTTCAGGTTGTGTGTACTGCTTGAATATTCATGCAGTATCATCTCTACTAACTGCACCGCGGGACTTATACATCGCTACGTTACTTCCGGCGATTTCAACGTGGCTGAACTCTCCGCTACATATAATATATATTAATAGGAAATATGTATTATAATATTGTGTATATTATGGACATTATGTAACACTAACAAATTAGAAAATAAATGAAATAAGTCCTATAAATTGGTGTCTTTCTTCTGCAAACATTCTGTTCAACTCTTCCTAGTCTCTATAGAGTTAATTGATCGAAAAATTTCTAAGTTCCTTAGTCTAAAATTTCCTAAGTCCAAACGCGGGATCTTAAAACTTTTTCCGTGTTCAGTCAAGCGTGACGTGACGTCACTTCCGGTGACGTCATTGATGACGTCATCGTCACGCATGGCTGCACAGGAAAAAGTTCAAAAATTTTCTCTGTGACGTCATAGAGAAAATGCCTCATTTTTGGTACTAAGTTACAATTTTTGACGAATTTTCTCTGTGACGTCATAGTGGAAATTTCTGAACTTTTTCGTGGGCAGCCAAGCGGAACGATGACGTCACTTCCGGTGACGTCACTAATGACGTCATCGTCACGCATGACTGCACACGAAAAAGTTCAGAAATTTTCTCTGTGACGTCATAGAGAAAATGCCTCATTTTTGGTACCAAGTTACAATTTTTGACGAATTTTCTCTATGACGTCACAGAGAAAATTTCTGAACTTTTTCGTGTGCAGTCAAGCGGAACGATGACGTCATCAATGACGTCACCGGAAGTGACGTCACGTCACGCTTGACTGAACACGGAAAAAGTTCAAAAATTTCCACTATGACGTCACAGAGAAAATGCCTCATTTTTGGTACCAAGTTACAATTTTTGACGAATTTTCTCTATGACGTCACAGAGAAAATTTCTGAACTTTTTCGCGTGCAGTGATGCGGAACGATGACGTCACCGGAAGTGACGTCACGTCACGCTTGACTGAACACGGAAAAAGTTCAAAAATTTCCACTATGACGTCACAGAGAAAATGCCTCATTTTTGGTACCAAGTTACAATTTTTGACGAATTTTCTCTATGACGTCACAGAGAAAATTTCTGAACTTTTTCGTGTGCAGTCAAGCGGAACGATGACGTCATCAATGACGTCACCGGAAGTGACGTCACGTCACGCTTGACTGAACACGGAAAAAGTTCAAAAATTTCCACTATGACGTCACAGAGAAAATGCCTCATTTTTGGTACCAAGTTACAATTTTTGATGAATTTTCTCTATGACGTCACAGAGGAAATTTTTGAACTTTTTCCGTGTGCAGTCATGCGTGACGATGACGTCATATTCGGTGACGTCACTGATGACGTCACTGATGACGTCATAACTTCAAAATTTTTCCCGCCTTTGGACTTAGAAAATTTTCAGTATTAAACGAGGGGAAGGATTCATAAGTACAAGACCAAGTTAGTTTATACACTTCATTTATTCAAGAAGTTGTTGGTTTAATACAATGTTATTATACATGTTTCTTATTATTATGTACTATACCGGGGAGCTATAACACTTCAGCATCTGCTGAAGGATGCAGGGGATACGTAAATTTCGAGGTGTAGTTGATATGGTGATAATCTATGAAGATTCAAGTTGTACTCACTACCTATGACAAATTAATATGAAATAGGTATTAAATTATATATGAGAGTTTGTTTTATTGAAGTAGAATGTTTAATTAATTATAAGTATATAATATGTTTGTACGCAGTAATCGAAATAAATAGTAGGGAGTTCTAAACATATTGGGTTGCAAGAAATAATGCACTAATAAAGGTTGGAATATGTGGAAGGGCCCGAATGAGGCAGGAAATGCAAATTAATGAAGGGGACCACATGAAAGAGTTTGTTACAATGCTGGCTCTAAGGCCACCGATTCCATGTTTTCTACGCGTTTCAATGCTCTAACAATCGATCTATGAACGATTTAGGAAAGTGTCGAAAATGACGGAAAATCGAAAAAATCTGAAGGGGTTAGCCTAGACGTTTTTTTTGGCGAAAAAATAAACTTTGAGCAGGAGCTCTGGAACTTATACCGTCGAATTCTGACTGAATACTGACTCTCTACTGTAAATTCTAGCCCCCGAAACGATCGGGAAGATTGGAGAACGTGGAGGAGCCCGAATAAGTGAGAAAGGGTAAATTAATTACAAGGAGTTGCCTATTAGAAGATTTATGGTGCAATGCCGGCGACTACGCCACCGATTCTATGTTTTTTACGCGTTGCAATGTTCTAAGAATCGATCTATGAACGATTTAGGAAAGTGTCGAAAATGACGAAAAATCGAAAAAATCTTGCCTTGACATTTTTTTTGGCGAAAAAATAAACTTTGAGCAAGAGCTCTGGAACGTATACCGTCGATTCGTGATTGAATACTGAATCCCTACTGTAAATTCTAACCCCCGAAACGATCGGGAAGATTAGAGAACGTGGAGGAGCCCGAATAAGTGAGAAAGGGTAAATTAATTGGAAGGGGTTGCCTATTAGATGGTTTATGATACAAGACCGGCGTCTACGCGATCGATTCTATGTTTTCTACGCGTTTCAATCCTCTAGCAATCGATTTATGAACGATTGAGGAAAGTGCTGAAAATAACGAGAAATCGAAGAAATCGGAATGGAGAATGTAGGAGAAAATATTCGTGTGAAAAATGCTCAATCTGGTCAGACGAACCACTATTTTCATGTGAAACTGAGATATCTTAGCACGACTTTACGACATATAAGGAGGTATCGTACGTTTTTTCTGTGACTCGAGGCAAAAATGGAAAAATTGTCTTTTAGCTCGATATCTCCTTTCACAGCACAGGTAAAATTACAAAAAAAATCAGACATACGCCTGTTGATAAGGCGCATGTTGTGTAATTTTCGGAGATTTTTGGAATCAAGATATAAGCCGTGAAAAATCAAAAACCGCCGAAAATATCGTTTTTTGCGAATAGCTCCTCTCCTGGCGAGGATATAAGTTTGAAAAAAATCAACGACATGTCTAGTGATGAGGCGCATGTTGTGTAATTTTTGTAGATTTTTGGAATCAAAATCTAAGCCGTGAAAAATCAAGAACTCCCGAAAATATCGATTATGACGAATAGCTCCTCTCCCGGCGAAGGTATAGATTTGAAAAAAATCAACGATATGCCTAGTGATGAAGCGCATGTTGTGTAATTTTTGTAGATTTTTGGAACCAAAATCTAAGCCGTGAAAAAGCAAAAACTCCCGAAAATATCATTTATGACGAATAGCTCCTCTCCCGGCGAAGGTATAAGTTTGAACAAAATCTGAGACATGTCTACGGATGAGGTGCATGTTGTGTAATTTTTACAGATTTTTGGAATCATAATCTAAGCCGTGAAAAATCAAAAACTCCCGAAAATATCATTTATGACGAATAGCTCCTCTCCCGGCGAAGGTATAAGTTTGAACAAAATCTGAGACATGTCTACGGATAAGGCGCATGTTGTCTAATTTTTGCAGATTTTTGGAATCAAAATCTAAGCCGTGAAAAATCAAAAACCGTGGAAAATATCGTTCTTGACGAATAACTCCTCTCCTGACAAAGGTATAGATTTGAAAAAAATCAAAGACATGTCTAGAGATGAGCCGCATTTTCTGTAATTTTTTGAGATTTTTGGAATCAAAATCAAAGCCGTGAAAAATCAAAAACGCCCGAAAATATTGTTTTCGACGAATAGTTCCTCTCCCGGCGAAGGTATAGGTTTGAAAAACATCAAAGACACGTCTGCTGATGAGGTGCATGTTGTGTAATTTTTACAGATTTTTCAAATCAAAATCAAAGCCGTGGAAAATCAAAAACTCTTGAAAATATGGTTTATGACCAATAGCTCATCTCCCGGCGAAGGTATAAGATTGAGAAAAATCAAAGACATGTCTAGAGATGGGGCGCATGTCGTGTAATTTTTGCAGATTTTTGGAACCAAAATCTAAGCCGTGAAAAATCGAAAACTCCCAAAAATATTGTTTTGGACGAATAGTTGCTCCCCTGAGGTAGCTACGAGTTTGAGAAAATTCAGAGACACGTCTGCTGATACGGTGCATATCATGTAATTTTTGCAGATTTTTAGAATCGAATTCTAAGTCACGAAAAATAATTATTCTAAGAGCTAAAACTTTAATTATATAACTGACACCTTCAATATCAGCTATTATTTATATAATAATTGTGCCAGAATAGCAATGAATGATTCACAATTTTAATCTGATTTTCATTGACATTTTTTAAATTACCGAATACAAATATTAAACCTCAAACAACAGACAGCATCTCGGAATATCGTGAAGTTAGAACTTGCGGCAAGCGAGCCTCATTAAAAGTGAAATTCTAAAAGAGTAATAGAAGCGAGAAATCATTAACCTTATCATGGAACAGACAGAAGGGGAACCAGAAGTGGAATCAAAGCAAGATAATGTAAGCTTAAATGAAAACATTGTGATTAAAGAAGAACCGCGCGATACAGAAGAGGAATTGAAGATTCCTGAGAATGTAGTCATTAAAGAGGAACCCCAAGATCCTGAAGAAGTGCCGGAAAACGTAATTAAACAGGAACCTCCAGATGTGGAAGAAGCATTCGAAAGCATCGATGAAGTCAGTCATCAGAAGTCACGAGGCTTTGTCTATCTATTATCAAACTAATTTATACAAATCTATTTACAGTCTCGAAAGTTGTTAGATAGCAATTGGAATGAAATTGGCTTGAGCGAGGAGGACTTGGAGAAATTGAAGGATGGGAGGATCGAGGAGCTCAGCGAAGAGGGAAAGCAAACCTTGCAGGAATTAAATATCACGGAGGAAATGATAGCGGACGCTCTGCTCACTACGATACAGCAAGAGGCTGACGACTATTCGGAGACGTCTGATACTTCGGAGGAATTAGAAGAACTGGTAACAAAAGAGTTAAGTAAAGAAGAAGTGCCAGAATTGCCGAGGAAAACTCTCGCGGAATTCCTTCTCGAGAAAGGATTGAGCGTACAATTTACAAAGGCACTAATTAAAGCTGGTATTACCGAGGACGCGCTCAAGTTAGTCTACGAATAGTTAGTCAATCTTATGTTGACAGAATTTGCATTGACAGAAACTTATGACTAGGTTCTTCAACTCCATGTCTTTTACGGAAGAAGACATCTGGACGGTAGAAGGACTGTGGGAAATTGAGAGAAAGAAAATCGAGACGATTTCAGCGGAGAAATCTGACGAAAATCTCTCCCCGAATGGCCTCTACTTGAAGCAGAATGTTAGCAAACCTTTGATAGAAGGACTTCGCGAAACTATACAGAGAAAGCCATTCGATCCGATAGAATATCTCGCCCATTGGCTACTCTATTACAAAGTAATTCTCACAACTATATTTTACAATACCACGAATTTATAATCACGCAGAGCAATTAAGAGATGAAAGAAATGATTCTAGGTTTGCGAGGAACGAAGCAGGAAGCAGGCGGAATTCGAGCTGGCAGTGCAGATTGCTCGGGAGAGAATAATGAGGCAGGTAATTACACAGTGTGCAGTGAATATCACATGATAATTTCCATTTACAAATCTGGTATACGGTGTGCGCTGAGAAACATCTTACAATTACACCTTCTTACATATTCGCCTTGGAATAAAGGGCTTGGATGACTCTACATCCGCGTACACTGACCACGAAGAAGAGGCACCGGTACAAGACGACTGGGATTTCGTTAACTATAACGTTTAATGGCGACCAACGACACCGAACAGACAATGATTACAAAATGTACTTGGTGATTAGGCGGAGAATCGTGGGAATAAAACGCAAAGTATATCGAACACCTACTTCGGAAGACTTTTCATTTCTACGCTAGACGATCTCCTCTTCTCCGGGTCTACTAATACTGTCATGAGATTGTCGGTCTCCCACTCTCGATTACGACTCGCTGGATCCCCTCGAACGACAAACGTGCGCTGCTTTAATCGCGAGATTCTCGTTGAACGCGCGCGCGTTGTGTGTGTGTGTGTGCTTCACTCGATGCAACTAGAACACGTCGGCTAAAATAAATAGAGGTACACTATGAAACCGCGAGAAACGAGGAGGACCACCTGTCCAAGCGGGCTTACAACTACGACACACTTCGCACAGGTACGAATTATTTACAGGACGGCAAGGAGCGTCAGTGCAAGGAACCAATTGGAGGCAATCGAGAAATCCATCAATTTAAAATCCACCGAGTGCCAGACCAATAGAACAATCCGGTGAAATTGTTTCCCATCCATTTACGATCGACATGACATTTAAATAAATAGAAACCTACTTAAAGTAAGAATCGAAGATTCGAGTGAGATTTGCGAGATTACTCCTCCAATTGGATCCTTGGACTACGCGTTTTCGTGACTTATTATGGAGGGAAGGATGTCAGGGGAGCAGAAGAATGGAAGGAGATGTTGTTCTGCTGCGAGGGAAATGCCAGCAGATTTATCACTCGAGCTTGTCTTCCCAGCAGAGGACAACGTAGGCGAATTGCTTGAGTCTCGAGCTGTTGCGAATCTCGCGCTTCTTGCGCATCGTCTCCTTGTAATCCCGCCAGGAGGCCAACTCCCTCACATTTTTCGGGCCCCACTGCGACGAGGGCTTGAACGCCGCGGCCAGCATCTGCAAAGGAAAGCATTTCACTCCTGTCACACAACGATGATTCAGTCCATTTTTATGGCCAACACGTTCCCTGCCACGTGGATCGCATACGCCCCACTCTCCACTTTCCGTTCACCGAACGGAAAGTCACTGATATTCGATCCGGCAGGAAACATGTTAATGACGTAATGAGACTACTTGGTACCTCGGGCATTCCTAGTTTTCGCTTCGAAGCCACGGAATAGATGAACCAGAACGGAATCTGGAGAACACCGATGGCGAACAGGCACCATCCAGCAGCTGTAATCATTTCCAATCATCAATATAGAATTCTACTGATATCTTCAAAGAAGGATAGAAGTTTCAACGAACCATAAGCACTTGTGGGATAAAGAATACCACTGTAAGTGAGAGGTTGGAGATTGATGATGGTGTAAATGAGTATAGTGGCGAGGAGGAGAGGAGTGACAACTGCCCAGCAGAGTCTCCAATAGATGGAGGGTCGTCTCTTCAGCATGTATTCGACATCATCGAGGAAGTTCTCCAAGCCATAGATCCAGAAAACACCTGATATCTCGAGAGTCGCCAGGACAAAGACGATGAACGAGCCAGCGTAATAATCAACCAGTCCCAGAATGAATTGACCGCCCTATTCGATGACATAGTCAAGTTAATCGATATGCTAGCGTCTTCCAAATGATTGCGGCTAACGTTACCGGCCTCGGCGTTCCGATTTATTCAGTCATTCACGGCTCTTGTACTCACCGGCGTGCAGTAAATGGTACCGACACAGAACCCAAATAGAGCGGTACCGGTTACGACGTGCCAGTGCTTCCAAGTGGGGAACTGGTCGGAGATTATCGTGATAATGCCGCCGGCCAAGGCGATCGCGCTACCAATGCCAAGAACGTACAACATCAGGAAGAATAGGACAGAGAACATCTGGAAAAGAAGGCCGGCCGTGGAATTTGTTATAATTAGACGGACGCGCATAGCGAGCCGCGACACCTCAACAATTCTTCCGGAGAACCTTCCAAGTTCTCTGCCTTTAAAGACTCTTTTACCTGTGGTAGCACAGTGAACTTGGCAATGGCGTCCGGATACGAGATAAAAGCAAGGCCTGTGCCGCTTCGCACAACGTTGCTGATGTCGTCGGTGCCGAGCTCGAAGGCCAAGTTGCCGAGGATCCCAAAAATCGTAAAGCCGGCCATGAGACTGGTGAACGTGTCCAGAGTTGTCACGACGATGACGTCTCTGCGCGAGTTCAAGGAACAAGACATGGAATTCAGGGCTGCGAGAAACTCGAGGTGATTGTTAATTGGAAGATCCGAGCAAGATTATACTCGAACTGCTGAGGAAGATTTCAACTTCGGAATGAAACGTTTAAAACATAGGTTGTTTCAGTAGAATTTCCCTGAGGGAAATAGTGGACTTCAAAAGAAACAAACTCCACAAATTCTAGACTTTTATCCGCGAGATTTTATAAATAAATTTGTCCCTTTCCTTGGCGAAAATATAATTTGATAGTCAAAGTATAATCGGTCCAAAAATTGTAGACTTTTTCCTTCGAGAATCTCTTTATACTGAATTAAACAATCAACCCCCGATCAATAAATAATTCTGTCCTTTCCTTGGCGAGAATATAATTTGATAGTCAAAGAATAATTGCTCCAAAAGTTCTACCCTTTTTCATACGAGAATTTTGTTATATTGAATGAAATAATCGAGCCTCGATGAATAAACAAATCTTGCCTTTTCTTATCGAGAATAGAATTTGATAGTCAAAGAATAACCTGTATATATTGTGACTAAAGTCGTTGTAGGAGGAGTACATGATGACACCACCGAAGCACACTGACAGCGAAAAGAAGCACTGTGTCACAGCAGCGTACCAGACGTTCGGCTCGAACAGCTTCTCCCAGTTGGGTTTGATGAAGAAGATGATCCCGTTCACTGCACCTTCCAAGCTCACCGCTCGGATCAGCAGGGAGACCATGATGATGTACGGGAAAATGGCGAGGAAGTAGGCTGCCTTCCCGGAGCTTTTTACTCCGCGCACCAACACCGCAAAGATGCAACTCCACGCGATGAACAGGCAGATCGTCAGCCTCCAGTCTGGCAGGCCGAGACCGTCATCGATACTCAGCTTCTCTTTCAGCACTGTTTTACTGGAGAATACAATCATTCGCTACTGACAATACGAGTCGAAAGTGTAATGAAACAACTAACGATAGTTCGACTGAAGTATAATTGTAGTTGAATTGTAGTTGAATTGTAAAGTCGAATTGAAATAAATAAAGGAGAAGTTGGAAACCTTGTGGTTATTTAATTCCGAGACATTGACTGTCTAGTTTTTGAGATATTAGTAATTGTTGCAATGGAATTCCAGCTGGAGAATACAATCATTGGCTACTAATAATAGAAGTCGAAAATGTAATGAAACAACTAATGATAGTTCGATTGAAGTATACTTGTAAAGTTGAATTGAAATAAATAAAAGAGAAGTCGGAAACCTTGTGGTAATTTAATTCTGAGACATTGACTGTCTAGTTTTTGAGATATTAATAATTATTCCAGTGGAATTCCTCTTGGAGAATACAATCATTCGCTACTGACAATACAAGTCGACAATGTAATAATACAGCAATCGACCATAATTCGATTGAGGTATAATTGTAAAGTTGAATTGAAATAAACAAGAGAGAACTCGAAAACCTTGTACTAATATAATTCTGAAAAATTGGCTGCTTATTTCTTGAGATATTAATAATTATTACAATGGAATGATTGCAATAATTATTATTATTATGCCGGAAGAACTCACGTGAAGTAAAGTTCGGCCGAGCTCCTCATGCCCGTGCGATTTGCTATGGTGACATTGGAACTTCTTCCGGAATCGACGCACGCGTCGCCCCACTCGGCCTGACAGGTCGACCAAGGCAACTGAGACTGGAAGCTGCCGATCAAGTAGTATAATGTCACGGACATCAACGAGCAGTAATAAGTGCCGACGGCACACATTGAGAACATCTGAGCCCAACCTACGCCCCGGAATCCAGGAACTGGGAACAGCAATCAGAGTCTTGTGTCATCAAATACTTCATCGTATTACAACTGAAGCGAAATAATTGCCAAGAACAGCATGAATTTATCGTTCCCTAAGGAGTTATATGCACGAAAATTGGTGGAAAAATTCGGAAATTTGTGAAAATCGTTTTTGCTGAATATCTCCGAACGTGGTGTATGGAAAATTTTGAAAAAAATCAGAGACACGGATGCTGATGCGACACGCATTACATAATTTTTTCAAAATTTTAAATTGGAAACCAAAGCTACAAAAATTAAAAAACGAAAAAAAATCACGTTTTTGCTGAATATCTCCGAACATGTTGTATGTAAAATTTTGAAAAAAATCAGAGACACGACTGTTGATGCGACACGCATTACATATTTTTTGCAAAATTTTAAATTGGAATCCGAAGCTACAAAAATTAAGAAACGAAAAAAAATCACGTTTTTGCTGAATATCTCCGAACTTGATGTATGTAAAATTTTTAAAAAAATTAGAGACACGGGTGTTGATGCGATACATGTTACATAATTTTTTCAAAATTTTAAATTGGAAATTCAAGTTACAAAAATTAAAAAACGACAAAGAAATCACGTTTTTACTGAATATCTCCGAACGTGCTGTATGTAAAATTTCGAAAAAAATCAGAGACACGGCTGTTGATACGACACGCATTACGTAATTTTTGCAAAATTTTAATTTGGAATCCGAAACTACAAAAATTAAAAAACGAAAAAGAAATCACGTTTTTACTGAATATCTCCGAACTTGATGTAATTAAAATTTTGAAAAAAATATATGACACTGCAATTGATGCGATGTATATTGCAGAATTTTTTCAGATTTTTAAATTGAAAATCGAAATTATTAAAAATAAAAAACGCCGGAAAACTATAAAAAATGATGATTTTGCATTGAAGGAATCATCGAACTGAATTTATATAAATTTTGCAAATACATACTATCGATATTGTTGTACTAAATTTTTTTCAAAATTTTTGGTTCGCTGCCTCATACTTAAAAGATCGATTCTTAATTTTGTTGAACTTGTAATTTTTACGCAAAGGTGAAACTCGAATGGTGAACGAGTCGAATTTAATACAAAGATACATTGGATACCTTTCTTTTAATATACTCTTTGAAGGCAGAGAAAATTGATTTTCAATTATCCCTTCGTGCCATGTAACTCCTCAAGGTACAAACTAGCATAAGTCTACTTTGTCGAATTGTAACAACTTAGAGAAATGAGAGAACTCTACCTGCCGACCACATTTTCACGGACGACCTGCTGGTGAACTGGCCCATGATCATTTCTAAATAATAGAAGGGCTTGCCGACCAGAAAGAGGACGATGATGTACGGAATGAGAAAGGCACCGCCGCCGTTCTCATAGGCTGTGAAGGGAAATCGCCAAACATTGCCGAGACCTATCGACATGGCGATGCAAGACATTAGGAACTCTAGGCTGTTGCCCCAGGTGGCACGTTCCTTCTCGTTTTCGGCGAGCGACTTGAAAGTGACAGGAGAACAGTTCAGCGAGTGCTGTTGCAACATTAATTCTAGACACCCCGCAATTGCCCGCTAATTGTGTTCCAAGTCATTAGAAAACCAACCATTTCTTCCGGCATCGAGAGTGCCAGCGGCAATTTGCGATCGTCCTGCACGCCATAATTGAATGCGAAGCCGTCCCCATCCTGAATCAAATTGAATAATCAAGAAATTGATGAAGAGAGAACGCCCAGAGATTTCATTACTGCGAAACTGATCGATTCTTCACCTTTCCGATAGTGGTAAACTTCCCATTGCCGGAGAGTTCAACCTTCGTCTGGCCGTCGTCGCCAATGAACGCCGGATTTTGGGTTCCTTGCTGCAAGTCCAAAAGCCGTCATTATCGCGGGAACACTAAAATTAAACTGCCTGACATCTCCGATTTTATCGTCAGAACCCATTAAATGTTATTCTCAGAACTCCAGGAATAATATTGATGCATGTCCGAGAACACGCGTCAGCCAAACCAGAATTCAATCGGCAAAAACTGTTGTTGATTGTACGAGCCATCCGAAAAATTATTTCCACCAACGATAATAACATTACTCTCCGACAAGTAAAACATCACAAAATTATCATCCGCGCAGAGTCACGTTTTAAAAATATCTTGACAATTTCGAGTAGAAAACGTACTATTCTTTTAAATGAAGTTATCATTATCGCGCGCACGAAATCCTACCGGACGAGTACTAAAAAAAAGGAAACACACGAATACTAAAACTCACGAGCTCAATTTACTGTCAGACATTTCCCACGTTATTATTGGCGGAGGACGATTGTTCGAGTCACGTGCAGCGAGACTGATCATCATTTGCGATGTACTAGCGTGTGTCGAAGAGTTGCGTTTTTTCCGAGGAGCAATTCTGTTATTACCGAGATTACGGATACGCTTGAGGTGCTCGTATTGTGGTCAGATTCGAAACGACAGCGTCGCGGCGGCGCGGCGGTGTCTCTGTGTGCGATTGCGATGTGGCATCACGTACGACGCGGCAGCCGGTTTCCAAAGGATCACGATCATTTCTAACGTAACAGACCGCTCATTTACTGGACAACACACTCCAGACACGCGGACGCCTCTTCCGGATGTCACCTCTTTCACCAGACTTTCGCCACTTAACTCTTTCCCGGCAAGCTTTTTGCCCTCCCTTTTTCCCGCGGGTCAAAGCCTGCCCGATCCTTCGAGTGTGAATCAGTGCGAGGAGCCACGAATTCTAGTAAGAACGCTCGAAAGTGTGAGGAGCATTGAACAATCGCTTTCATTAAATGACGCAACCTTTCCCACCACCCACCGCAATTTGACGAAAAAGTCCGGAATCGATCGTGAAAGTATCTCTTTGTTGCTTTTGCTTCCGTTTATCAACCAAGTGTCGAACGCGATTTTTATTTACACGAGAATCGACTTGCCAAGTTAAATCTCACTCGATAATTGCTTCCGTCGTCACGCGACTTGCCAAGTAGTCCATGGACACTGACAACTAAATACTGTGAATTATCCTAGTCGATCTTCGCTCATCATTAAACCTTGTCTCCTGGAAACAAGCGTACGATGATCTAACAATAAGATGAATGGCCAGCTGTCACAGTAATTTCTAAGTTCCACGAAATTTCCAACACGCACAACTAATAATTGAACGTGGCAAATGAAATAGAAATAAATTTGCATTCGTTTGTCAGTCTAATTTCTAAATTGAAATATAATATAAATCAGAAACTAATAAACCGAACTAATGATAGGACATTGCAAATGAAATCTAAATAAATTTACATTTACTTGTCAGTCTAATTTCTAAATTGAAATATAATATAAATCAGAAACTAATAAACAGAACTAATGATTGAACATTGCAAATGAAATCAAAATAAATTTACATTTACTTGTCACTCTAATTTTTAAAATAAACACGATCTAAATCAGAAACTAATAAACACAACTAATAATTGAATATATAATGCAATGAAATCAAAATAAATTAACATTTATCTGTCACGTTAATATTCAAATTTAAACGCGATCCAAATCAACGAAAAAGAAACCTTTTATTTCTCGAGCGAGGAGCAATAATGAAGATCGTCTTAAGACTCACTGAATAAATTCACGAGCACGATTTATACCGATTATATAATACGCGTTTAATGACACGAATATGCGGTAAGAATTCAAGTGTCGAATCATTACACCATCGCTTCTACGTTCGACGAGCATTAGCATCCACGTGATCGTGAAGCGAAGAGTGATCAACTGGCCATTCACGATATCATCGGCGAGGATCGTCACAAGCGGGAAATACTAAACAAGAATTTCAAGATGCAAGCCAAAGCATCCACTTATCGATTGTACGTCCAAGAGTAAATAGGAGACGGCTATTGGTCGAGAGTGACAAGGAAAGCCAAGTTGCATTATTCAAAGCGAGCCGCGCAAACTTTTGCAGTCAGTGAAAGGTTGCTGGCTTTGAAGGATATCGACCTTCGCTAATCATTGATCGGTGCCGTGTGTCGATTACAGTTATTGTCAGCTGCTGATTATTCACGGCGGGCAAAGCCGATGCCGCCAAACAGCCATAAACCAACCAATGAGAAAGATAGGAGGCGAGCGCGCGCGCGCGCGCGCAGCTACAAACAAGGTTCACGGTCCCCGAGATCTTTTATTGGCCGAGTGTGGTTATGCCATTAACCATCTTGCGTAATCAGCCGCCAATCGCCTCCTCTCCTCCAACATCCTCGACACTACACTTTTACCCATCTCCGTTTTCTATTCCTTGCGTCATTCGCTCCCGTGCAGATTCCGCGCCGGATAAGAACCTCGCCGATTTATTGCAACGGGACAAAAGTGAAATTCAACTATCAATTTTAACGCGAGCGATTTCGTTTCCGCGGATATTGTTATACGATCTTTGTAGTTTCAAGTATACGAAGACTAGTAATAGAAATGATTGCTCGAATATTCGAAAATTCCCTTATAATGACTTTAATGAATTCCTCTCGCGAGAGATCCTGGACTTTGCTGTTATACATTGTGATCTTTTAATCCTTACGTCATTTGCTCCGCAGCAGACTCGCCCGTGATAAGAAACTTATCAATTAATGTAACGGGAATAAAATTGAAATAGAAATACTGATTTTAAAATGGTGGAACCTTATTTTTTCGAATACTGTTATATTGAAAATGACTGTTTCATTATTCTAAAGTTCTCTCGTGCCGCCAATGTCACCCGACCAGTCGCGATAAGTTGACTTCTGGCGCAGACTAATTACGTGAAGCTTAACACACAGAAGCCGAAAGAGCGCGCATGTTTGTGTGAGCGAAAGTTGGGAGCGCAAGAGTTACACGTAGAGTAATCTAGCTAGGATATATACGGGTTCGCCCGGGTGACATTTCGTGTGCGCGACAACAAAGTTTTAAACTACAAAATAATAGCCCGCTAAAGTTATCTTTCTTACGAGAAACATTCTAATAATAAATAATTTCACCACGGATTCCCTTTGAAACGTTCAAGTTACTCTCGAAACACCCGGTATAAATAATAATTCTAGCAATATTTTATACCTCGTAGCTTGTCCGACTGATAACTCTATCGAAAAACGAAACTCGTATGAAAATCGCTTCAGCCGTTTTCGAGTTTATCGCCAACGTATAAACAGATGGAACAAACGTTGTCTTTCGCAATTGTTAAATCAGACACGATATTAATGAAACTATTCTAGAAACGAACGCGAGATGTGAATCTATTTAACGGACACACGGAAATGTATGCGCGATTTCGAGTAATAACATTCAAAATACAAAAAGATCGAGTGGTATCTCGTTGACCCAAAAAATCCTCCCAATCATTACGTTCACCGGGCGATCATTACCACTGAAAGTTGATTGTACATGTCCGAAACTGTGCAACTTCTCAGTAGCAATGACCATTTCGCTTAAATGTTACTTTCCAAGATTTACCGCTCGCTGTACGATCGTGTACTTGTGGAAACCACCACTATAACCATGACAAGAGTGTTTTATGGTTGTTACCATTGGGTCCGTGATGCAACGCGGACCAAGTCACGACTCTTCTCGCTGCTGGCCCGCCAGCGAAAGTGACGGCCACCGTTAACTCGAGTGCACACACTCCATCGGAATGTGAATCGGCTGAATGTCGCTTTACCATTGTGTTCCCATGCACGAAACTGTCTCGCGTGACTTTACGAAAGGCGCGCGCGCGCGAGCGCACGTGACTCTGTTATCCTCGTGACGGACACACACTTGGGAGAAAGCGGCTCGCACATGATTTCTTAGTCGTATTCTAAATCGAATCGTTCCTATGATCCAATAATCCTTCAGCAATTAAATTGATTCGAATGAGAGAAAAATTGACACTTTTAAGAAAATACTGCAGAATATGATTTCTTATTCGTATTCTAAATGAAATCGTTTCTGTAATCTAATAATAATATAGCAATTAAGAAAGTACTATCGCGCACGTAATTTCTTAATCGTAGTTCTAAATGAAATCGTTTCTATAATCTAATAATAACTTAGCAATTAACTACGCTTGGAATATTTCAAAGATTCGAATACTAAGAAATTTCTGCCGAACATATGATTTCTTACGCGTATTGTAAGCTAAATCGTTCTTATAAACCGATGATTAATAGACTAATTAAATTGGAGCTCGTTCAATGGGAATAAATATTGAAAAATTGGGATTTTCACGAAACGCTGACGCGACGCGAGCGCATGCTGCCCACGTAAAGTGACATAACTACGAGAGAGTCTGTGGAAACCGTAACAAGCTCGTTCAACTACTGCAATTCAGAACGCGGCTAGTTAGAATGCCAAGCACGAGGTCCAAGCGCGAGTGTCAGATTTTCTGGAAGTCATTGATGACCGCCGCACGCTGCCGCCGCCGCCGCCGCAAGAACTTGACACGAAAAGCTTTGAACTTGATCGCAGACTGGCGGATTAACCTGTTAGCAAAAAGTGGATGCTTTAAACAGTTATTACCAATAATTGGAGGCAATTACACCGACGCATCGAAGATGGATTCTGCCGTCATTGCTAATAAATGATACAGATACGCTAACACTTCTGCGAAAAGTGTTACCGCACTCTGGCAACTTTTCCGACCGTCATTAGACACCCAAGTTACTTTAATCTCATTTCGAAATTCCCTAAACTTCGACACTGACTTTTAACCCTGGAACGATCTTCGATTCAATTATAATTTTGAAATTTTTCAATTAAAAATGATTCTAAATGTTTTACGATAGAAAATGATACTTGTGACAAAGAAAAGAGTTGAATTTATATACACGAGGATGCAAATACTCGTACTAAGAGTATGAGAATAAAAGCACAAATACTCGCACAAAGAATACGACGATAAAAACTGCAGTACTGCAATTCCACTTTTTCCCTAGTGTTTACTGTTATTAATCTTGGCCTCGATACAGCTGGGAAAACGCTAATGAATAACTGGTACTAATAACGCTGTATCACCTTTATCGAACATATGCCAATACGATCAATACTGAACAAACTGCAGTTCTTTCCTCCTCGCATTCTTTCCGCGCGAGTGTTATTAATCTGCGCTTTTGTTACCAACGCGTCATTCCGCCGAGAAAAGTATGATTCTAGTAAAACACAAAACACTGAGAAACAAACATATTCACCACAATTTCGATTTCGATTTTTCCAACTAATAAATTCAAGAAAAACAACTAAAACTTTGAGGGAAAAGAGACTCGAAGATCGCGCCAGGGTACGAATCACTGATAATACCTCTCGCATGATGATTCCAACTCCACCAGTCACTTTCTCAGAGGAAAGACACCAATTAATCACTGTATATCAGACGGCGATGATCAAGTCGACGCACCAACTGACACGATTATCAAAGCGGCACGCGCGCGCTGCCAGGATCAGCGAGGACGCGAGGATCACGCAATCACGTCCAACAACTTTATCAGGAGACGATAGTGAAACTAGAGGAGGAGGAGAAGGAAGAAGAAAGGAGAAAGATGGAGGAGATTTGAAATGATGTGACATCGACGAATGATCTCGCGGCAACTGTGCAACAGGTGAAGCACACGCACACCTACTACTCGAGTGAGCTCGAAACAACCACTGACTGAGTGACGATCGGCTCGCCAGACCTGTCACGAGTCACGAAGGTAAATCGCCGTTGGTAGGGATATATCGGGTGGACCTAAACCCGGCTAGGAAGGGGAAACATTCGTGATTCCTTCTCGCTTTCTTGCCCTCCCCTCATTAAACCAAGGTATACAACACCTGTCTCTCTTTCTCTTGCCGACCCACACCCAGCTTTTGCCATTTTTTACCCACACTCTTTGTACCGACGAGCATTGTTTATTTTGGATTTAGAATAAAACTGACGCCATTCCGAGATCCCCCCCACCCATCCCCGTTGTCCTGAGTCGTTGATAAGTCTCCTGTGATTAATGCGACTGTTCTACACAGCTATTTTTATTACTGACACTATTGTTCCCTATTGATAAAGAGAGAGATGTGATTCAGTTGTGTGTATTGTTAGTTTTATGCCGGATTCAATGAGATTTAGATCTGCCAACTGTCGCAGTAATTCCTAAGTTCCACGGAATTTTCAACAGGCACGAAATTATTAATTGAACGTGGCAAATAAAATAGAAATGAATTCGTTTGACACTCTAATTTCTAAATTAAAACATAATATAAATCAGAAAGTAATAAATAGAACTAAGAATTGAATATTGCAAATAAAATCGAAATAAATTTACATTTACTATTGTTCCCTATTGATAAAGAGAGAGATGTAATTCAGTTGTGTGTATTGTTAGTTTCATTCCGGATTCAATGAGATTTAGATCTGTTATGTTTCTATTTATTGCCGTGATTTCATTAAAGTCCTTGAAAGTAACAACTAGTAGTTTATAAGCGAATGCATAGAGCTCGTGATGAATATGATCCGACGTTTTTCTAGACACGAGATTCTTTTTTACAGCAGGATTTTGACAAATTGTTCCCGTGATTCTAGCGAGCGTAGATCGAACACAGTCGCGGCAATGATTCCTCGCAAGTGGACAATTATCTGGCAACGTACAAATGGGAAACCAGTGTGTGACTCATCGCAGTTAACAGTAGAAAAGATTTCCCGCTTAAATACTTGGGTGTTTTATTTAATGATAGCTCTAAATGAGTCTTTGCGCGCGCCGACCACATTTCCACCGCAATTTCAACTCAATTCGAACGCGTGCACTGAGATTCGGATGATTTTAGAGAGCAGGAAAATGGAGCGAATTCCCTGAAAGAGTTCCACGTCCATTAAATCATGCTGACGATTTTTCAGAATCAAGGAAATCCTTCCTAGATTACGAATTGTTGGAACTGCGAAATTAATTGAAGCGTTAATGAAACTCGGACGAAAATTAACGGGGTTTTAACACTACAACTATGATCTCTGCTTATTTGCAGAAAGGGAATGATACAGAATGATTAAAAATTACTGACATGCTATTTTCAAACTCTATACCGAATAATGTTGAATAAATAAATTCTGTGCTTCTACAAATGTATTTAAACTCAGTAATAATCTATTACGAACCAACGTATACGAAAATATTCTCTCTGAAACGCAAGGAAGTGCCAACATGTGCCACGGTCGTTAAATTAGGCAATAAAACCCTTGCAAACAAAAGGGTCCGAGCTTTTAAGATTCCACAAAGGGTCTAGAACGAGTCACGACTTTTCAAAGGATTATTCAAAGGCTGATCTTATGCATATTTCGAAGGGCAAAATCACAGATGTGTCAAGGAAAAATAGGAAACTTGAAAAGAAAAGGGAACTGGTGTTTCTAATATTCTGCAAAGTTTCTACAACGAGTAAGGAATTTTCAAAGTATTATCCTAAGGATAATTCGATGGGAAAAATGTGTCAAAGAAAAAGGGAACTGATGTTCTAATATTCTGCAAAGGAAGTGTATAACGTGCCAGGATTTCCCGAAGGATTATTCGAAGGATAATTCCAAGGCAAAAATCGTAGATGTGTGTGCCAAGAAAAGACTATGGAAACCTTGCAAAAAAGGGGGAACCAATGTTCTAATATTCCGCAATGGAGTTTACAACTAGTCAAGGTTTCTCGAAGAATTATTTACAGGTTAATCCTAAGGATAATTCGAAGGCAAAAATCACAGATGTGTGTGCCAAGGAAAAGACCATAGAAACTTTGCAAAAAAGGGGGAACCAATGTTCTAATATTCTGCAATGGAGTTTACAACTAGACAAGGTTTCTCGAAGGATTATTTAAAGGTTAATCCTAAGGATAATTCGAAGGCAAAAATCACAAATGTGTGTGCCAAGGAAAAGACTATAGAAACTTTGCAAAAAAGGAGGAACCAATGTTCTAACATTCCGCAATGGAGTTTACAACTAGACAAGGTTTCTCAAAGGATTATTAAAAGGTTAACCCTAAGGATAATTCCAAGGCAAAAGTCACAGATGTCCGTCCCAAGGAAAAACTATAGGAACAAGGAACAAGTATCAAAGAGTCGAGCCACATTAAGCAGTCGTTTCGAAAAGTCTCCTCGACTTCTTCCTGACTCCATAAAAATCACCTGGCAATGATTCCACTGCACAGGTGTGTGCATTGGCTGTGTAATGTGCTCTCTACTCGCGACCTCCCTGACCTCCAAGAGAAGATGACGCGTACCAATGCAGGGAAAACGGACTTCCCGGCCATGATCGAGCGGATATTCGAGTTACATGGCGGATCCACGATCGTTGCGATTAACGCTTGAATGAGCGACCTTCGCGGATGAGAACCGCGAGGATTCTAGACGATCATCGGACGACACAAGATCTACGCGGGTGAAAGTGAAGTCGAAACGATCCAGCTGGATCTGACGATAACTGGTTACCCACCATGAAAACTACGAGTCCAGAACAATCGGAACGGAAAGGCACCTTGCGTGTACCAATTCCCACTCCATTCAACTATCAATCCTTTTTCTATGTCCCCTCGAAAGGGAAATCATGAGGGGAAGAGAGAGGGAAACGAGGACCTAAGAGATGTTGCGATAGATGTGTAATACAAGCATGATTATCCAAAGTCATGGGGAAAGTGTTCCTCGAGAATAGAATAGTTTCTTAATCTCGATGCTTGGATACTCGAAAAAGAATGAAATAAAACTATAATCACGAATAATGGAATTAAGTATGATTGTAAAGAAAAATTAGAAAAGTAAAATAGAATGTTCAGAATGCAATAAATGATTGTAACATTTTAGCAAATCTACCAACAACAGAATTATTTCCTGAGATCGAGTATTATACAACGCGATTTAATGCACGGTGTGGCAATTATGTGCAACTGAAGTTATTGAAATTTATTTAAATTGCACCATTTTTTAATCGATTCCTGATCTACGACGGTTTAATATCTGCTGCGAATGTATCGCTAATTGCTAAGTATAAGCGACTAGTATGAGCCGGAACCAGCTGGCTCGGGAGTGGCAGCCACTGTCAGTGAGTATGCGTCGCCGATTACATTTCTTACGATCGACAGTCAGCCTATCGCAGGACTTACGTCTGAGAAAATATTATGAGAACGCAGACTTCCTGTGGAAATGTCGCGCGCGCGCGCGATTCAATGAGAGTGACGAATTCCGACGAGACATTACAGACTGCTCGACGTCAAATCGAATGGAAGGATGTGGCTGTGAAGGATGTGCTCAGCCTGTTGCGCAATCAACCTGTACTTATCGTTCTTCACGGAAATGCGTGACACGCTACCAACAATAAAAGAGTCCCGGCGACAATTTCCCTTTAATAACTTCCTTGAAAAATTTCCAATTTACCCGACAAAGATACATTTCACCGCTAGGAGTCATCGTTAATTTTGGAAGGGAATTCCCCAAGATGTTTGCCCGGCTGAGATGATCTCGGTCGATTTGCTTTAGTTCGAGACTGGTTCGATTGGCCGAAAGGTTTTGTGCAAGCCGAGGAAATTCGATGCCAAAGAGAATCACCTGTTCTCGATCTCCGAGAGCAGATTGCTTAGAAGCCGGCCGACTTACGATCAACACTTTCCTTTCGCGTCCCGCCAACCGCCAAGAATCACTGTAACGGAATATCTGTGTCAAGTGAAGCAGCTTCTATCCGCGTTAATTCCCCGCCGACTTTTCGCCCGCTTTTAATGACGTAACGCGCGCGCGCGCGCAATCAATGAACTTCTACTTTTCTACAAGGGATCCGCGCCTTATGCTCACCTCTCTTAAAAGAAAGTCCAATTTGTATCGTGCTAGTTACAAGTTACAGAGGGCCTCGAATAAAATTCTACCACGTAACACTTTCCCGAAATAATCGAAAGTTGAGAGGACCGAATCCTGGAATTCTTTTCTAATTGTTTGATCCGCCGAAAAAGTGAGGCAACTGATTTAAACGTGCTCTAAAAGTAAATTCGAAAACTAAAGTTAAGAGAATTCGATTATATTAAAATCGAGCCGAAAACTATTCTATTTTATTTAATCCCGTTTTGTACCGAAAACTATGATCATTTGGAAATGGTATTTCCCGGACTATCAAAAGAATTACGCGTTCCTTTTCCACGCTCCCATTTCCCTCGCGCGGAATCGCTTTGAGCAATAATTAAACTGTGCTGCTCCACGTGACGAACGGTTGCAACAATGTTTTAACTAACCTGCCTATACTAATCTGCCTATACCAAGAATTTGCGGGGCGCGCGGCATTTCTTAATCTGGCCGCGTATCCGTCTACGCAATCCTGCGGCGAACACCAAGGATATAATGGTAATAGGAGCGCGCGCGCTCGCGCGCGCTCGCTGAACAAGAAGGTGATGTGTACCACTTTGCAGCCGACGGGATAATTCTCGGAACTTAAAACATGTCTTTAAATATTCATAAAGCATCCTTTCACAGAGATAATATTCATTGTTCCATTTTGTATAAATTTGAATTTTGCCCACAACATTCCATGAAACAGTTTCGAAATCTGAATGACTACGATTTTAAAATAGTTGTGCCGCGCTCGACAAGAAAAAAAAAGAAGGTAATTCATTGAGGACGCGTGAATCTGTTGACGCGATTTCGAATTCGGTCGTGAATGGGAGAGCGCGCGAGGATCGTGCAACCGTAACCCATTACACACCGGCACCCACTATTCTCCTCCGGTGTTTAAGAATGCTGTTTGTGTAATTAATCAACTTCCAAATGATGCCGCGTACAAAGCAATATGTATGGCCTATTCAAAGGGCAGAATACGACTGCGGTCTACATTTGTTTCGCTAATGAAACTCTCAATGTCTCGCGGAGAATTTATTGGACATCGTAATTATTATCTAGTTTGGCAAATTCAAAGAGATTCGAGAATTATTTGTCGTGTTGGTCAAATTCATTTCTTATTGGAATAAAAACTTTAACACTAAATTTACCAGGATTTTTGTGTGCAAGTGAAAATAGTCATTTTGACTGGTTTTGGTAAATCTAATGTTAATAAAGAATTATGATGCAACGCACGAAACAAATGTTATTGAAATTTTCGCAATTATTGATAATTACTATGCAATTACGATGTCAAATGAATTTCTCCAGGAATCCAAGCTTGCTCGTGAAGAAGTCAACAATGAACTGCGATTTCGATGAGCATCGAGACTCAACTCCACTCAACTTTCTCTCTTTTTCTCAATGTCAACGGAATAAGCGCAAGGAAAGGGACTCCACTCTGCTTCTGCCGGCACGTTTCAGTCTGCGTGACTTAGGATTTACGGGCTCGTTTTTTGCCGCGAAAAGAACCGAGCGGGATTCCCGAGCACGTCATTTACCGCAAGCTATACGCCGAGCGTTTTCGGAGTGAATGATCTCGCCACTTGCTCGATGTCAAGGATCAGACAAGGAAAGAAGTACCGAAGGACAACTTGTATTCTAACTGCGTTCCAATAAGCACTCGAGCACACAAATGCACTACCAATATTTCAAATAGAAAATCTCGCGTCTTCTAATTCTATTTTATACACGAAAAATAATTCTAGTTTTCATATATCAAAGATTAACAAATCGCGAAAAATATTCCTTGAAGATTTTAGTGGAGTTCGCGTGACAGTTTTAAACGTCATTTTCTTGAATGCGATATCTTTTTTCAAAAATCTTTCCGAGCTGTCACGAGAAGCGTGCACAACTGTGTGTGAGTGACGCGACACGCGAATGAGCACATTGTCGAGCGATTCGTTTATGATTCCAACTAAATCGGCTGAGACCGCACGATTCAATAATAGAGAGCGCGCGCGCGGAATATTGATGGACGATTGGCAGCCGAGTTTACTGACACCATGTGTCATACGTTCAATGACGATAACACATGTATGTATGTACATACGTACACGTGAGCAAAGAAAATCAAGGTGCGCGTCACTACGAACTATAGTAAATTCGAAACACAAGAATTAGTCTCACGAATTTGAATTTCAAGTTCGACACTCAATGAATTTTCATGAAATTGAAACAAAATTGGTTGATCGACTTCATTAAAATTCAAAGAAAATTGGTCAACGAGTTTCAATAACGTTAATCAAATTAATTATAGACTATAAAGCACTATGATTAATATTATGATCAACGATATTGAATTCCAGATCGAAACAACGCTGCATTCTTCACAAATAAGTATTGCAAAGCAGTATAGCAGTAGCTTCAAACAAGAGATGCTAGTGAACGTATTGTCAATGACACTGTTGCTCGCACTCGCGTGAAATCCAATTGACGTAACTCGATGACTGCCGCCTGGCGTCCAAATGAATATTCGTTTAATCAACACTGTCGCAATTACGCGCGCGGTGTGCTCGAAGCACTTACCCACTGACGATTCGAAGTCGTGTAAATGACAGAGTTCTGAAACTCTCGAATCGAACGAACACTTTATCGCACTCCATGTTACCGACAACAATCCACTTGTTAATTTAAAAACACAGTAATTCTCCATCTGAAATCAGATTATTCATAATATTAATATGTATTCTTGTCACGCACATTTAAACTGATTTGACCAACTTGGAAATGTAATGGAAGAGATAAATCAAAAGAACCTTTCCAAAGTAATTTTCAATAACAGAAATAATAAGTATACAAAAATAATAATAAATAACAACAGAGTAAGACTGACAACACGTTTGTTACGGAAGTTCTTCTTCGCGCTGCAGATAACTGACTGGCAGAAGGTACAACACAGAAATCAGCCAAGGAAATCGTAGGAATCTTCGAATGTCACACTTTCACCAACACCAGATATAACTTTACATTATTTATATGTAAGAACAAAAGAAATAACAAAATACATTGACGTAAAAATCATATAATAAATAGATGAAGACAGTAGAAAATAATAATCGTGATCAAAATTACATAATTGAAAATAATGAACAAGTAATGTCACATTTTCACCAACAACACAAATGATTCTACCTTGCTTATATATAATAATGAAAGAAATAACGAAATAAACTGACGTAAAACTCGTATGATAAATAGAAAATAATAATCATGATAAAAATTAAACAATTGATAATAATGAACGAAATAATAACAGAGGAAATAACGAAAAATACTAGTTTGTAGATTTTACAAATAAATAGGCGAAGTTGACAGAAAATACTAAACGTGAGTGAAACTGCGAGATATCTGCTTCAGGCAAAGGTCAGGTGTAAACTGAACCAGGTGAGCAAGGCGTTCGAGTGAGCCAGATGGTGGGGATTAGGATCTTAGGGGATTAGCGACCGTCGTTAACTTGCGCCGATGATAATGCATTCTTGTATTTTACGACCGTTTCAAACTATGTGACAATTGAAATGTTATAATCTACGTACTTAAAATATTCCACCGTTTTTAAACATAGTCTCCAGTTTTAATACTGTCAACATAACGACGTTCAAATTTGCAGGGAAATTGTTATTAAATCGCAAGTTGTTTCCAAAAAATTCTATGAGCTTGAGAAACAGTTCGATTTTAATAAAATAAACGAACAAGAGAATTGAAATGATAGAAAGAATATAATGTTTAGATACTTGACGCAAGTTAACTACGGTTGCTAACTGTTGTCCGATTCCAGTGCCACGTCAAAGAAATTCCAGCTCCAAACTTGTGCCACGCTCCGTGTTACCGACAATTCCAATGTAAAACTGGTGGAAAATAAAAGTTTCAGTATGTCAGAAAAAGGGAAGTCAAAGTATAAGTCTGCTAAGAAATCTGTGTGAAAAAATAAGATATTATGAATCTAGAACAAATAAAGTTATGGAAGAGTGAAGTATGTTATAGATGGAGAGGAGTATGCAAAATAATGTAAAAATATTGTAAAACTGTCGAAAAGTAAAACTTGTAATATGTCAGGAACAAGTTGGTCGAAGTATAAATTTGCAAAGAAATATATGTGAAAAAATAAGATATTATGAATCTAGAACAAATAAAGTTATGGAAGAGTGAAGTATGTTATAGATGGAGAGGAGTATGCAAAATAATGTAAAAATAATGGAAAACTGTCAAAAAGTAAAACGTCTAATATGTCAGGAACAAGTTGGTCGAAGTATAAGTTTGCAAAGAAATATATGTGAAAAAATAAAATATTATGAATCTAGAATAAATAAACTTATGGAAGAGTGAAGTATGTTATAGTGAGAGAGGAGTATGCAAAATAATGTAAAACTGTCAAAAAGTAAAACTTCTAATATGTCAGGAAAAAGTTGGTCGAAGAATAAGTTTGCAAAGAAATATATGTGAAAAATTAAGATATTATGAATCTAGAATAAATAGAGTTATGGAAGAGTGAAGTATGTTATATGGAGAGGAGTATGCAAAATAATGTAAAAATATTGTAAAACTATCAAAAAGTAAAACTTCTAATACGTCAGGAACAAGTTGGTCGAAGTATACCACTGAGGAGACTGCGTGTTGACAGGAAGACGGCTCGGAAAGAAATGCTCTGCTGCTCGTCACAGTTCCCTTATCGCAAGGTAACCTTGCCTTCCCCACTCCTTAGGAACCAAGTATTAAGACAATACAGAGTGCAGCGCCGATGAGCTTATTGTCCTTGGCACCCTCGGCCTTCCAAACAATGCCTGGCCGAAGGACAGCTCCAAGTGACTGACACATGGACACCACCTGTGCGCTCGAACCCTTCGCGCGTCACTGGGCACCGTCATAAATCTGTCACCTTGCTCGACTATTTTTCTCGAATACTCGATGGAATTTTTGATGTTTATGAATGAACAGATATTCATTTAAAAATTTATATTATTATATGATAAATTTAGGAATAATTAAAGACAGAATTTCTATCGCGTACTTAGTTTATCTTACTGTCTATCATTACGAAATCAGCACTGTCATAAATTTATCATCTTGCCAAGCTATTTTTTTGCGAATATACGATGGAATTTTTGATGCTTATGAATGAACAGATATTCATTTAAAAATTTATATTATTATATGATAAATTTAGGAATAATTAAAGACAGTATTTCTATCGTGTACTTAGTTTATCTTACTGTCTATCATTATGAAATCAGCACTGTCATAAATTTATCATCTTGCCAAGCTATTTTTTTGCGAATATACGATGGAATTTTTGATGCTTATGAATGATCAGATATTTATTTATAAATTTATATTATTATATGATAAATTTCGACTTTCCCTTAGAAATAATTAAAGACAGTATTCCTATGATGTACTTAGTTTTTCTTACTGTCTATCATTACGAAATCAGCACTGTCATAAATTTATCATCTTGCCAAGCTATTTTTTGCAAATATACGATGCAATTTTGGATGCTTATGAATGATGAGAGATTCATTTAAAGATTTATATTATTATATGATAAATTTTGGTTGATCCTTAAGAATAATTAAAGACAATATTCCTATCGTGTACTTAGTAGTCCGTCTTACTGACAATCATCACGGTACCAGGACTGAAGGACAAATGTCTTGACATTTTGCCACAGCGCGCAGATCGACTGCCAAGATTTCTAAAAAAACCACTTTCTCCCACTCTCGCGAGACTTTTGCCCGTTTTGCGTGAGCTATTGAACAAACGTGAGAGGATTCCCTCATCGGTACGAATTCCCTGGCCGTTCTCACTATTTGTTAGTCACTCCAGAAAGTGGACTGACTATTCCGTGCGACTGGAAAAGGGAAAAAAGCAAATACTCGCATAATCTCAGTAGTAGTCGCACAGAGATTGTCCGGCGCTTGGGACTAGTAATACGAGAAACTAGAGAGGAGGCCGCTGACAGGCGTAATTAGAGTGGACCGCTTAAGGAAGCCGAGCACGATGTAATCATACATCTTAATGCACACCTATCAGAATAATAGTCGGTGTTACGCGCGTAGCTGTGTATTACTGTCACCTGCAACCGAGGCAAACCTACAATTTAGCAAATTGGACTGCTAGTTTACAGGCAATTGAAAGCACGTATATATCGCGATAATAGCGATACGCGTAGACACGCAGAAATCGAACGACACCTTCGCGAAAGAGTCGCTCTTTTTGCCAGGGTGTAATAAAGCGTCGGACGTGCGAACGAAATTTGGTAAAACCGGCCGATGAGAGACGACGCCGACGCCGACGCCGACGCGACGCACCTGAGAGATCGGCGCAAGAAATGGGTTAATTGTCTTCGAAAAACGATCGGCTTCTTCGCCGAATGATTAAGATCGGCCGGATTGCCGTGTAAATTGGATGCTGCGGTAACACCTCCGCCGGGATTTTGTCTCTCCAGTGTTTCGCCTCGATGATTACTCTCTTTCAAGCGGTCGGCGGATTCATTAGAGAGAGAGTAGAGAGCAAAGCAAACACACACACACACACACACACGCGTACACCTCTCAAAGGGAGGAGAGGAGCGGAGGGATATTCCACGTGTTTCATTAAGAATTGGACCGAGATCCTTTTTGCTCGTTTGCGAGATCATAAAGCACAGTTATGCGGATCTGCATATTTTTACTCGGACATTACGCGCGCCTCTCCCATTTTTTGCTCTCCTTAGCCGGCGATATCGCGCAAAAGCAACCCTGACATCACGACTTAATTACATAGCGATTCCCTCGGCGAATATGGCGCCTTCTGTCATTAGACGAGTTTTGGTGATATTCCCAGTGAGATCATCAATGCCAACGTAAAAACGATGGAGAAACCACACAGGGTTAAGAGTTGAGAAGAGCTCGCTAACGATCCACTCGCAAATGCTAATTCCATCTTCTTAATGTTCCTTCGGTTTTATTTGCAATCTTCGGCATCGATTATGCAATCTGAATTCTGACGTTTGACCGTGAAGTCGAGGAAAATCGGAGTTCGACACCTCGTGCGTCCAATTCGTTCTCAGCGAATAGCCAGCGGCCGGAAGAGGAAGCTGGAAAAGTGGATCACTTTCCTGGAACGGGCCAGCAAAGTGAAAAACAATGGCAGCAGCTTGATATGGTTTCGTGGGTCTAACGCGCGAGCCGCGAACGAGAATTACGAGCAACCTAGATTCTATTAATAACTGTCTACTTTTCACTTAGCAGCCATTTACGAACCTCTTAATAAATACTCGCCGCGAGCTGCAGGAGAAAGCGCATATTCGAGAGTCCCAGGAAGATCGACTGTGAATGGAGAATCAAATGATTTCCATTATGATCGTAAAGATAATCTTTCACAGACGCCCAGCAAGAAACGCGTCAATACTTTTCCGTCCAAGTGTCAGATAAAATGAACAGATATATTTCAATCAATTTCTTTCTAGTTTAGTGACTATTTCGATCTTACATTATATGTTTCGACAATGTATTATGCAATCATTATTCCAATAAATCCTGATTATTTTCTATACAAACAAAAGTGAAGTTTATTTGAAACGATCCCACCCAAATCCTCTTCCTTCTTGATTCAACCATCGAGCGTAAGGATGCAATAGGAAACCGAAGAAAAAGGACAAAGTAGAAAAAGGGTTTGGACGCCACAAAGTACCTTTCGAAAGTACATTTCTCCGGCAATGGTAGATTCGACGGGTGAAAGTCCGAGGAGGAAAAGGACATCGATTTGTCAGGCTGGTAACGAGCTGGGCCGTCGGATGATCAGTCTCCTCCCCGTCATTACTGACGGCCATCTTTTTATCCAAGGATTCGCGCTCCCAGCTTCCGCTTACCCCACAAACGGAACACCCACGAGACCGCTCGAAACACTGAGGAAAGTATACTAGAAAAAAGCAGTGGCTTTCTTGCTGCTCGTATATCCATTACAGCCGTTACGTCGTCCGGTGGAAAGCGAGTCGAACCAACTGCCTTTTTTTTTCCACTGGCTCGAACCTCGCTCGCAATAAAAAGCCTCCACGATGAAACAGAGAGCCGATAATTATCTCGCTGATCGATCGCGATCAAAATATTCGATCGTATTAACACGTTGTTTTGGAGAGTGAAACGAGTGGTTGGGTGCGAGCAAAACGCTCTTTTTAAAATCCCCCTCTTTCTCGCTCTGGGATGAAGGCGAGGCTGTAAACAAATTCGGCCGAGTGTAATTACAGGGTAGACGCGTGTTCCTGGTGGCGATAATGCCTGTCGTAAATTAGACGGCTCATTAAAGTCGATCGATAGGTCGCCGGCACGTCAGGATTTAATTAGGCCCGTTGGCGTTATTAAAATATCATGCATCATCCTGCGAATCGATACTCGAGCGAGAGAGAGAAAGAGAAGAAGCTGGGATATCGCGCCGGCATTATAAGTAACCAGTGCCTTTTGCCTCGAGCGGCGGCGGCGGCGGCGATCGATTGAGAGATCGCTGATTCACGACAGCCGCGATTGATTTCTCACGATGCAATCGCACTCGCCGCGATCGGATCTCGATACATTATCGCCGTACCTGCACACCTGGTCGATGCACATCTCCAGAGAGAAAGAGAAAGACGTTCGTTGCCGCGGACCGTAAAAGGCTCGTCCCCAAGAATCGGAAGTTCGACGTACTCGTCGTCTTAATACAAAATCTGGGTCGTCGTTTAAAGGAATCCTCGTTACACACTCGCGCCAAGGACGTATTTTCTTCGTGACGAAAGTTGTGTAACAAAGACAAATTATAGAAACTATGGTCGATGAAATTGAAAGATTGTCAAAGCGAGTACAAAATTTTTCTGGAGGAGAAAAACTAGTTGGAAATAGATTGACAGAATTGAATACTAGAAATGATTATTAACGAAAGTAAAGTATTCTGTAAGCGAATATGAAACGTCGTCGTCGAAATAACTAGCAAAACAGAAGTCCTCGTCCTGAAGTGTTAATCCGCGCTAACAACGCGTTCGATTGTCCCGAAAGTTTCTGCGGTTTTGGCGAGCATTGTTTTCAGGCGCGAGCGCGCCACTTTTTGGCTAACTCAGCACAATGGTTTTCTAGTCTCCGGCACATGTAAATCGTGGCACAATTTTTTCGCCAAACCAACACAATAGGTTTCTAGTTAGCGGCACATGTAAATCAGTCGATCGGTACTTTCTCTTGAATATTCAGGATTTCATGGGCCGAGCGTGGCGCGGAGCGTGAAATGAGAGGAACTCCGAGGACCAGGAAGGATCGCCTGCTGCTTGATATCCCGCTGCTCGTTCGGAATCTTGTCAGATTTTGGAAGTGCGACAATCGTGCAGTGAAAGTATCGGTGATCGATCGACATTGATCAGGGCCAAGTGTTTGTCTTGGCGCAGTTTGCACTTGTTAAGAGGGGCAGAGTAAATCCAGTAGAGGAAAGCTTCATCAGCCGCCAGCAGGAGGAGGAATCTCGGTCGCGATTCATTGGCCAGTGAAAAAACGTACTTAGCAGCTGGCATTCATCAGCCAATTAGGTCGAACTGGCTAGGATTTTTCAATGCTATAATATTACCAGATAATTCCCATTCAATCTAGTAGGAGCTAAGTAGTTTCGATCCTTGTCCCATTAAAGAGCATCGTTGAAATCTTAACCAGAAGAAATCAATGCCACCAAGTTCGTGCTCGATTCCTACGAAAATCTTCATCCTCCACGCAATTTCCAAGAAGCAGCAGTGCAAAACTTTGCGCTAGAAAAGCCCGCGTCAACTTTATGCTGTGCTCTCTTGGCAGAGACGTGCACTTGGGCATACTTCTCTCCGCTGTCTCGTAGATCAAGTGAAGATTAAAAGCGCAGGAAACGTGACGCGTGTTCGGAATGCTCTCGATTTTATCTCGCCGGTAAAACCACTGGCAGGGAAAGGAAAAAGAAACCAGCTGCATCTCAAGCGCACCCTGAAAACTCGGAGACCCAGTTTCCCCGAAGAAATTCGTACTCCTCGACGATCTCATTAAGCCGACAGTCATTTATTAAGCAGGCAGACATTCTAACGAGCAAAATTGAATTAAGTGCTTTCATTTCAATCCACTTAAAAGAGAATTCAGAATTATCATCCGCTAGTAAACAACTCGTAGGTGTTTGCGGATTTCTCGAAAGCGAAGAAAACGAATGCTGCACGAAGACTGAATTATTGAATTGATTGCTTGTGTAATATGAAAAACTCAGAGTATCCACGCAAACTGGTAATTAAATAACCTGTCAAGTTATTGAGATTAACAACTCGTCCTGCAAGCAATAATTAATACTTTGTTACGGTATCATCATCGTTCTTTTCCCATCTCAACATAGTTCCAAACGTGTTAATATAATGATCGTTCCATTAACTCTAATCGTCTGGACAGATCTTGCTCGTCAAGTAAATCCGGTCGACACGGTCCTCGGGAAAGTTCCATATCCGCTTAATTGGCCAGCAGCAGCGCTGGCGAGGACTGAACTGCAACTTGATTTTCCGCCGGCTACTAATAGTCCCAAGACACACTGTGGCCACCAAACGCGCGCCGGGCTAATTAGCTTTCACCAATTTGAGGCTTTTTCATCGATTCGGGCCCAAGTAGCACGAACGAGCAATTAGGTCTCGGAGCTGCTCTTTCACAAGTTGGTGCGATGATTCGCGGCCAATTATATTACTTCGAGCCGAACTAATCGGACTAATAATCCTAGGCCCCGAAAAAGAGAAGCGGAGGATGGACAGTTAGAGCTGTTAATTATTAGAGTTTGTCCCATTGTTCAAAGGCCCGCGGGAAAATTGTATCTGGTTCCTCGATTCCCGTTAAGTCAGATGCACGGCTTATGTTAATTCCGCTGGTAATTACTCGGATTCCGCCTGATTCTCACGGAGGCACGAGCTTTACACCTCCGCGTTACGCTCTGGCGCGGCTCCCGCGGCGTTTCCAAAAATCTCTCTGAACATCCTAGGACCTCTCACGAGACTCTCGGCTATTATAATCAGCCAGTGAAACTGGTGGAGTTCGCTAGCTGAACAATTGGGGCAATTGGATGGTCGAAGTGCTCCTCTTATCATTCATAGCGGGGAGATAAAAATCGCTCGAGTGCTCGAGAGCTAGTAAAACAATGAGTGGCTCGCGTGAAAACCGGATTTCACGCCTGGGGATCCGCGGATCCTACGAAATCTGAGAAAGTATCAATGCGTGCGCCTTGTAACACAGTTAATGCGTGTTGGTTGCGGTGGTGGTTGAAGAATCTCCAAGGGAAGAAAGCTGAGAGAATTGAATCTGGCAAGTGAGAAGCCACACCTTTCGACAGGTGGCAGAAAGGCAGGCAGGCAGGCAGGGTTGGTGTTACGTGTATCAGTGGCGAGGTCGCTCGAACGGGACCCGATGAACAATTGCGATCGATCCGGCCAGATAATTCTCCATCGAGTACCCAAGCTCGATCAATATTTATAACGCGTGCCGATCCCTCGCTGCTCCTGTTTCCGAAGTTACGCCCGAGCTCGCCCGAACACGCGTGCGAACGTGATGATTTTACATGCCGGCGGGACACGCACCACTATTTTCTTCGATTCGAGGTGAATGAGGCGAATTCGCACGAGCACTAAGTCAGCCGAGCCGGAAGCTGCTTGTCTTAGCCGGAGGTCCTTCTCACAAGCGATTACACCCAATCCTGAAAGGATCTTCTATCTTGCGCCGCCGAGAGAGAGAGAGAGAGATTTTCGTGTTCCACGTCGATCCTTCGCAGCGCAGGAGTTAGTTATCCCTTATCCCGGAGAAACCTCACCGTTAGCTACCTCGAGAGATATTCCTCTTTCAAGTACGGCTATCCTCTTACAGTCCCGCGCGCGTTCCAACCACTTTTAATTAGTCTAAGGAATTCCTGAGAGTGTTATCGAGTCATCCAATCCTCGACGATTTATATATCCATTGAAACAAGAACAAACCGTACCAAGATCACACACACACCTTTCGATGATTGAATGCGACCCTTCGCTACTGTAACGCGTCATCTTAATAAGAACCTAAGAGTGATTAAGCCGCTTCGAATTCCAATCGAGTGTCTAGCCTCGGCGAGCTGGTATACCAATCTCTCTCTCTCACTAGAGTGATTTCGGATTCCTAATTGCCAATATTTCGAGCAGCCCGTTACTCGCTTCTATAGATTATTAATAAGCTTCACGCTTTAACTGGCAGAAAACGAGCCGACGTGTAGTTTACACAGAGGGGGCGTTGGAAGCAGAGCTTTCCTTCTCTCTCTCTCTCGCTGTCATTAAGGCGAGTATTTAAGCTAACTGAGACAGATCGCGGCGCAGATCCTAGCGGGCCAGGATCTATGCCGGCGACTCGTTTGTCACGATTAATTATACTCTCGGCAATCAATTATGTCGGCTTCTCCTGGTGGGAGAGCTACCTGTATGGGCTACCGGCAGTGCCATAATTAAACGACTTTCATTGTCGGCCTCCAAAGGGATCGTGCACGCGCGCGCGCTCGCGCACGCACGCACGCTCAGTCAATTCTTGTCGGCGAGCGAGCTAAATAAACGCGGAATAAATGGCAGAAGTTTCGTGGCTGCCTCTCTTTTTCTTCGCCCGGCCGAGGAAAGTATTGTGCTCAAACCGTCAGTCAACGCAGCACGCGTTTTAATGTCACGGCAAAAAAGCATGAAACCGAGCGGGCGCCTTAAAATCACAATGTTCTCCGTGTCACGGCGAAATGGAACACATCGAACTGGGCTGCATCGCTGATTGGACGTGTGTCTGTTTCTTATCTCCGCCGCGCCGGCACAGCCAGAGAATAATAAGAAACGAGAGATCGATCTTTGTACACGGCTAGAAAATATTTCTAATAAAGATAGATGATGGAAATTGTTACTCGCGAAGTTAAATTATTGACCGAAGTTAAGTCGAAACGAGAAATCAATGTATGTACTGTTACGAAGATATTCGCAATAAAGATAAATGCTAGAAATGATTATTCGTGAAGTGAAAATAGAATATAACTCAAGCGAAACCAAGTAGAGTAACACATCGACGAATGCTGCCAAGATGTCATCTCATAAGACAGCACTAAATTGGCGGAGCATCGACGCTCGACGCGTCTTCATCTATCTTGGCAGAGTTTCAGGAAAGGGAGAAATATGCGAGAGTCGATAGGCAGGTCTTTTGTGCATGGAGGTTTCGACGGAGTGTAGAAATAAGATGGGATTAAAGGGAAGGACGTGGGGAATCGCGTATCCTGAGGGAAACGAATGGGCGAGAGCTGACGGATAGCGGGCGATTCTATTCTCCAGCTGTCATCGTCATTATTGCGGATAGATCTCCCGTCCCGGGAAGGACACTGGCTATGGTGCGGAATGTGGTTCCGGTATAGCGAGGAACATTTTTCGTTCGAGCCTACTCTATGGAAGGATTGGTGTTGCGAGGAGAGTCTGCTGCTGCGACTGCTGCCTAGGCATTCCGCGCTAAACGCACCAAGAAATCCAACTTTTCCAATGAACTAGTCCGATCGGATTTTTCCAGGATCTCAGCGCGGAAGTTGGCAAGGAGTCGCGCGAGAGCGAGCTGTTATCGGCCTCCCATCTACTGTTATCCTTTACCGCTACTCTGCGCAATGTTATGCGAAACGAGACCAAAGTACGAAAGCGATATTTTCGGAACGCGATGGTTCCCGGATGGGTGTCTCGACCCTCATGAAAGTATAACGAACCGGCACTTTCCTACTTTGTCAGATATGTCGAGCAGTGCGTACTGGTTTGCTTTCCTATCGGACGCGGACGCGAGCGCGCGCGCGGCGGAGAGAATCATCCTTGGACGATGCTCCTTTTATAGCGGCGCTTCCCATCGCTCTCGATCCTCGAGACGTCCACTCGAACGGGCGCTGATAAATTTCCTGACGAGATCGACACGAGACCATGTCCCACATATACAAACCTTCCTCTCCCCCCTCCCCTTCCACCGCCGTCAGTCTAATAGAAAATTGCCAAGCAGGGAGAAAGCCGACGTGTCACGAGAAATCTTGGGAAAAAGAGGAAAATCGAGATGGCCGATCCATGGAGAATCGATATCGATCGAGAGCGAGGGTGGCGGTTGGTTCCTACTAAGAAGGATCAAGAAGGAGAGTCTTCTTCGCGTGAAATCTCGCCCATAAAATTGATCGCATGATGAATCCAGCAGATCCACCGTGAACAGGACGAAGGAAACAGGACCTCTTGAATACCAGTAAAACTGGTGAACTTGGTACACTCCGGTCAGCTCTAGTAAGCTTCTCCTCGCTCCAAGCTGCCAAGCTGCATTGTGAAAATCAGCTGTGAAGAATCGGACATGTTGGCGGATCACTTGGGCCTCGACTTTTTTACGCCAGTCAACCATCACGCTACTTTAACACTACTTAGTCCTAGCTGTACTCGTTTAACTGGTATTCCCAAACGGGAACACTTCCCACCCATTACTCAAGTATGAATAATTCCCGTCCGTCCTCTTGTACCTTCCCCTCGGCCCTACGCGGAAGTAGCTTCAAGTGCTCAAGTGGACGAAAACCACATCGTCTAACGGCACTAATTTGACAAGGTGTAACTTGGAAATTCTGCGAACTAGCCATATTAAAAAAGTTCAAACAGTGTGATAAAAGGAGACCAAGAATACTAATGTTACCATGCAAAATTGCAAGGGTCATATCAAGTAATTACTAGTGAAATCTAATTGAAATCTCTCCAGTGATAATTGGAGCATCAAAATAGGAAGGTTGGGGTGGTGGACAAGTGTGGGAGACAGGAAAAGTCGAATGAAGAGTGAAGGCGATCCAAGCGGCAAGAAGCTCGGCGGACGAAAGAGTGGCGAAGGAAGGCAGGACCGAACGAAAGTGTGCCGTTCGTCCGGGCACGTATTACCTTTTCCTATCCTACAGTGAGCGAGCCAAAGAGAGAGAAAGAGAGAGAGAGCAAGAGATAGAGAGCGGCGGGGGGAGCATAGAGTTCTTCAGGTGGCGGCGGGAAGCCGAAGAACTTCACGAGTGCTCGCGCGGCTCACCTACGAGTGGGGGCAGAGAAATAAGTACGAGACGGCCTTAAGAAAAGCCTTCATTCTGATAGGAGATCGTGTTCCACGGGACCCGTCAACTCGTGGCAGCCCGCTCTTCCTCGCGAAAGGGCACGAAAGGGGTGGAAAAGTCGAATCTGTGATTGGAGACGTGTTCCTTCGCCTCTGACAGAAAAATCGCCGAGGATCGAGAATCGCCTGGAGGGACCACCACCCGCGGAACAAGAGCAACTCTTCCTGGATCTTACTGACCTTGGTGCCCGAAATTAGCAGGTTGGTAATTAAGTGCAAAGTGTTACTTCGAAGGAAAGATAGATTTTGAAAAAGGGAAGAATTGTAGAAGATAGTTGGGTTGAAGTAAGAGTTAGACTTCGCAGGAATAAGACTCCATAAATAGTGTTCGTTAGTGGCTACTGATTATTGGATCATTTGCTCTAATTACTTGACACGGCTGGCGAGCTTTTACGCGAGTCTCTCGGCGAAGAGGCCAAGGCGTGCGTCCCAGCTGGGAATACGCACTTGTCCGGATCAGTTCTCAATCTCGCCGGTGAAGAAGCACTCGGCAATAAATAAAACATACGATACATCACGCCCGGCAAAAGGCTTCGAGGTATCATTAGTCCGCTATAATCATTACCCGTCGCGAACTATAACTGCCACATTGATGTACGAGCAGCTATACCAGCACTTAGAGCTGGCCGACTCTTCTCGTGGCTCTAGCACGCTTTCCACATTTCTAGAGCAGCTTGACATCGAAATAAAGTCGACGATCATCGCATTACAAGATGATTACGACACGATCCTTATTCTCCAACGTCTGAGCGCGTCTCTCCACGGCCATCGGATATTCGCACACTTATCTTATCAGCTTACAAGCGCGGTTCCCATGTTCGAGGATATAATCGAGAAAAAGGTCCTTGAGAGAATCGCGGACAAGCAAGCTCCTCGATAATCTGAAATCCGGGATGCAACAAGGTTGCATCGACGCGCTCCAACTGACAATGCCTCGGGAACGGTAACTGTTGGAGCGTCGACTTCCTCCTCGACGGAATCCGATTGGCAGAGTTCCTCGATTACGAGGAAGCCGAGAAACAGGAAGGTGACGAAAGGTGTATCTCGCCGAGTGAATACCACATCCCCTTTTTTCACTCGACACTCGACTGCTCGAGGATCTCGTCCTCTTCTTCAGGAAGTGTTGGTCGCGCCAACACTTCCCTCCTCGCCGCCGATGGCAAAAAGCGTCGGGACACTCTCGCATTAACGAGAGCCCGAGCGGTATCGCCGTAATTGGACTTTGATAATCTCAAACAGGCATCTGCCCTCCTACGGCATCACAAAGGACAATTATATCCTAGCGCTCATCTACCAAGAAAGAAAACTAGTATTCTTACACTCGGACATTCTTCATTAAATCCTCTCAAAGCACAAAGCATTCTATCTTAAAAAGAATTTCTCAAAAAAGAAATGATCCCTTCAGACAAAAACTACGAAATTCCAAAGGAAGATATCTTTCCGAGGAGGAATCTCACTGAATCTCTTAACCTCGACTTATATCCGATTCGTTCGAATTCCAGAGCAGATTCTCGTCCCCGAAACCCAGTAATCCAAGCGAATTCCGTCGGAGATCTCATCTGGTATTCCTCGCGTGGCCCGCGCAATTTCGTGAACGGCAAAGTCGCGCGAGGAGGTCGAGCCTTCCCCTCCTCGCCCCCCGAAACTTCCCTCCTCCCCAAATACCCGGCGACGGCTAACAGTTCTAAAATTGTCCTGTTCAATCCGGTACGTACAACGTAAGCTGCTCTACATGACCGAGTAACTGTCGCGCACTTTAGCCGCATACTTCTTTCCACGGGCTCGTGCGACCCGGCCAAAGAATGGCCGAGAATCTGCAGGAATTCGATGGTGTACACCTCTACACATGCATGCACGGATCTAAAGAACGAGAGTGTGTGTGTCGAGCGAGGGAGAGAAACGTTCCAAAGAGATTTCAGTGGAATAAGACCGTCCCGGTAAGACGAAGCTTTAATCTCGAAGGATGCCAGGGACAAAAGGACCTTTCATCACTCGTGAAAGATCCTCTCTTCAATTCGAGTGTTATATATCTGGCACATACGTGGTAGCTGAATTAAAAGATTAGTCGACCAATTAACTGCTCTCTCTCTCTCTCTCTTTTTCTCCTAACTTCAATAGAATTTACAGGCAATTACCGGAACCCTTAAATATTAACTCTACTGCACAATTTGCATTGGCAAGCACGATCGGACGCGCGCTTCCCTTTCGCCGCTTAATCCCAATAATTCTAGCGACTTGGGGAGATTATCCCGTGGCGCGAGAGTCGAACCAGTTGGATAATATCTGCGCGCGGATAAGTTAGACCGGGTGAATCCAACGATTAGTCGTGGCGCGGCGCGTCCACTTTTTGCTTTTCGTTTGGAAAGCGTTATCTCCGGCGAAATCAGTGGGTTGCGCGGTGCGACGCGCATTAATTAAGAGCCATTAAAGAGGCAACTGGCTCGCGATTAGAAGAAGCGTGAGATCTAACTATGTCGCGCATTTAATGGGGAAAAGAAGTCTGACGGAAAGAAGCTGAGCGATAAACTAGTAGTATAATTTTCTAATGCGCCCGGCTCTAAATACCCGGCACATCTCTCCGCGGGGCGGACTAGAAATTGCCGTGGCATGCCTGCCGAGCGTATTACTTGCGCACTAACAAGGAACATTAGAAGGAAAGCGAGATCGGTTATCGGACGGCCGCGGGAAATAAATGGTCACCAGCACCATAAACGATTTCTCTGAGGATGACACTCCGCGCTTCCCTTTTTACAGCACTCCCTCTATCGAAATGTACGGCTGTGACGCGTCGCGTTAGAATCAACAAGTATCTTCACTCGTTATTAATCTTGCTAAATAAAATAATGTCATTGCACAAAGTTCTCTCATCGTTTCTACAGATTGCTGGAAGAGCAGGGCATTTTTAATATTTCTAATATACTAAATAATCGACAGCGTTGATTCTAAAATAAATACATCGACGTGTATGTATTATTAATATATAATGCTTGAGAAATACTCGATTGAAACTACTGAAAAGTCAATTATCCAGTCGCAAATGAATACTCGATGAATAGTTGTGCGGGTACATTTAATACTCAGTCGACTGGAAGCTCGTAAAATCCTCTCCGGCGAAGGAAAAGGGTGACAGTGAAACTCGTGGTGAAACTGTGGACTGTTCCAGCCCTCGAAAGGATCGCCTAATATTTACGGAGCGGGTGTCAGGCAAATGCGAGCTTTCTCGGAAAGCCTTTGGTCGGCGCGCAACGTTCAAACTGATTATCCAAACGAATAACTAACTAAGATCGCCAAATATAACAAGTACAATCCAGCAAATTAGTGTTTGCATTAAAATCAGCGATTATTTTCACTAGCTTTTCTAAATATGCGAAATTGAATGTTCACTGATTCATTTAGCGAAATAAATCAATTCATTGAGATAATCTCTACGATTTTAACATTTGTAATCATTACACAATTTACCAAAGTCATCGATTCCAACGCAAACACATCAATGCCGGAGGATACTTCATCTGTTAACGATTGAAATCAGTAGGAGCGCATCCCACTGAGTTCTCGCAGAGTGGCTAAAGTCCGTCTCGAGTAAATTCAGCGGGATCATTGGACAGCGCATTGAAATCACTTATGGAAAAAAAGTGGCTCGGCCGTCAGAAGTGTCTGGTCATTGGGTAGAGCGATGTGTGCGATGGGAATCGTGTCACAGAGGTTCGCCGACTTAAAAGGGAAGATGGAAGGCGCGTGGAAGTGGCATGAATCACATTTGCCCGATCGAAAACGAATCGGGCAATTCCAAGCGAGCAACGACGCGCCGGACTCGGATCGTGACTCGATCAGACTTCATTTACCTGTCCGTCCGGATAATACTGATTAGTCCTCGAGCGATCGAAATCGCCCGAAAGGCGAACTCTGCCTGCCCGGCAATTTATCCGACGATAGTATCTGCTTCGCATACGCGCGAACCGCTGATTCATTTGCAAGTCTATCATCGATCATAGCAAGTATCGAGAGGGCCGCGCGCGCACACAACTGGCGGAGAAGAAGTAAGTCCGCCGTGGCAGCATCATCCCAAAGTGGCATGTCGTAGGACATCTTAATTTTCGCCCGTTCCGCCAGACAGTGCAACAAAGAGAGCAAAAGGTTGCATGCGCGCGAGGAGAATATGATTAATGGTCCGGCATGGAAAGCAGAGTAGGTGTAGTCGAGCAAGGTGCGATCATTAAGTCCGATCCAATTAAGTGATAATCGAGACAGCATCGTCGTCGCGTGACTCCCTTATATCATAACCGTATGGAAATCAGCCGACTTGAAACATGTCACCACGCACCATCATTAAGATAGTTTTGATTAAAACTCCATTTTACCCTCTGATACTAATCGATTGGAAACCCACCCGATCGTTATATGTGACGCGACGACAATTTCTCCAATGGCTTCTCCACTCATCTAGCGATCGGTGCTTTAATCGAAGAGAAAGTAAGAGTTTGAAGGAAGAACTAGGAAATTCTAACGGGCGACTCGTTGCACCAACTCGTCTTTCCACACGACACACTCTGAATACGATCTTGAAAAAAGAAGCTTATAAATCCAGACGGAAATCACACTCGACGTATTTCAAAAGCTCTATCTCCGCTTGCTGCGCCAACCAATGGCAAGATGCCGCGGGAGAAACAAAAGAATTTCTTGTAGATTGTTCTTGACTCGTAAACAAACAGCTATCTTGATTTCCGAGTAGAAAGAGGAGCTTAGTCTCGCTCGACTTGAACTATTCATCTGCTAGGTTTACGAGCAACAGAGTTGAATCGGCCGATTGTCGAGAACGGTCCAGATTTCACCGTACGATATATATACAGACACACACATATATCTATATTCTTGCAAAGTGTCGCGCGAGCGTGATTGAAAAACGCGCGCACGTTTGCGGAAAGAGAGAGAAACTGGGAGGAATGTTCTCGGATTCGAACGTGACTCCCCACTGTGCGATATTTCGTTGGCGCGAGCTCCAAAAAGCGTGCCACTTTCTTCTTTGTTCGAGCGAGTATTCTCCAAAAACACGGACAGTCCTTTTCTCAGCGGGGTTCGCCATTATTTCTCTGTGCTTTGCTTCGTTCCAGTGGTGCGAAATCAGCTTGCAAAATCGTCTTCTCCTGCGATTTAGCGAATGGCGTTGATCCGTGAGTTGCTTGTCAATATCGAGAGTGGTGGGTTGAGGCGATTTTCGCACGCTTCCAGCCTAACAACTCTTCTGACCGCTTTAAGATTTCACTTCCTAGTGATCGGCAATGCGAGTAGATAGCAAAGTCAGAGCGGGGCGTGTAAATGGTCGATCCGTCATCGCCTCGGTCGAGAGTGATGCAGCGGCTGCTGCTAGCAGGCCGTGACTGAGCCGGAAATTCTTCGGATGGGAAACTACTCCGGCATCCCAATTGACTAGCTAATGGAATCGCACCGGGCGAAATCTCATGGAAGTGATGTAACAGGAACGGAGCACCAAACACCACGGGAAAAATGCTATCATCCTGGCATCAGCGATAGCATCGATTTCATGGATCGAATCGTTGTCCGGTGAAATGAGTGTCGATCCTGTCGAGTCACTGGGAGTGCGTTGTTTCTCAGAGGCTTCCATGAAATCGCGTTAATCGCCTCGTTAATCACATCCCTCTCCCAATTAATTCACGCCGGAGATTACTCCTGCCAGCGTGTCCTCTTCAATTTGCATGCGTATAACTCTCGCTGCTAAATCGCTTTCCTCCCACGAGCAGACAGCCGCGCGCACACACACACACATACACACACGCACGGCCCTTTAATTCTTGGACAAAGTAACGGTGGCAATTAGCGAATCCGTTTTAGGCAATGAATTAAACATAGCGCGACACTTCACTCCTAGTTCACACGAATCCCCACTTATTGCAAGATTCCTTTCCGCGAGAGCTTCAACTTTCTTCGTCCTGCAAGTCACTACTGTGGTCGTCCGAGTTCTGACGCTTTGTTTCCCTCGATCCTTGCAATAAGTTCATCCCCACCAGTTTTTCAGACTCTAAAAAGGTTCCCACCTCCCTGCAGGGCCTCGCCTTTTATGGACCTTTGCTTCTTCGAAAGCAAAGTTCTTTCCCCCCCTGAATTTCAAGTGGATTTCTTCGGATTACGTTGCAATTGCTTTTGGAAATCATTCTCTTTCCTCTATGAAACTAAATGTGCATGTCACGTTGAGCTCGACTTGATTGGCTCTTGATTAGCTTTCCATCTCCCTCCAAGACTTCGGCTTTTCTGAAGCTTTGCTTCTTCGAAAGAAAAGTTCCTTTCAACTTTGAATTTCAAGTGGATTTCTTCAGAACTTATTGTAATTCCTTTCGGAGATTATTCTCTCTCGTGTATCAAAATAATTCCACGTATCACGCTTAGCTCTTCTTAATCGTAGAATCGAATAGATCTGACATTACAAATAAATCTCGATCTTCGTGAGTTCGCCGACGATTTCGGGGGCAAGATTTCTGGAAGAAGGTGTTCGACCTTATCCGACATCGAGGCGACTTTTTAATGTCTCAAGAAATTGGCAGAATCAATTGCATCGAGCGTACGTGGCTTTTTCTGTCTTGGTTATGTCTGGCTCGAGGTAAACGTGATTAGTCAGCACAAAGGGGACACGTAGCCGATCGAGACAGCCGCTTCCAATTACATAATCGGCACCTACGAAGCGCCTCGACACGGGACAATCCTCCGGCGAGTTTCTTCCGGCGAGTGCCGCCATTGTTATCAGTTCGTCGTGGCTCGGAGGCCGTCGACAAAAAGTCGACGGCCGATTGTCCGGCAAACGAGATTCCGGCCGAGAGGAGGAACCGATGGTGTTTCTTGCTCTGGGAGGGATGAGAGGTGCGCGCACCAACCCCGATAATAAAAGAAGTGTACACCGAGAAGAGTACGTCAGGCTTGGCTCTCAGGGAGGATGTTAGATCAGCTTCTCGTAACGCCTGATCGCTCCTGGAATCCCATTGTGCCCTGGAATTGACCGTCGCATTATTGTCAGCGACCTACCGCGGTTACAGTTAGCCGGCCACTCCATTTCTCGAAATCTGGACATCCGGAGTCACTAACATCACCCAATCCTCCTCCTCTTCCTCCTCTTCCTCCTCCTCTAATTCAATTTCACAAGTCCCACGCGACGCGACTCTTTTTGCGAAACAGGTGATTTTTATAACGGTTCAATTTTTTCTCGCCAAACCGTTTATCCTTTACAGTTAGACGTTAGAAGGCGTCCAGCTGAGTCAGATAATGCGAGAAGGTTGTTTCGATTGTAATCCAACGTTCTTCTGGATTCAAGTGGTTCGTACGATCTTAATCTGTCGGAGGCCACCTGCAGTTTGACTCGACCTTCCTCGCTGCCGGTGCAATTACGCCAAAGTCTCGTAATGCTAGTTAGAAGCATGCGCGCGTGCGTGTGTCCGTGCGTGGTGCGCGCGACCTTCACCGTTTGCGCGGGCGTTTCAGTCTCGAATCTCCTTTCATAACTTTCCTGCGCAAAATCTATCTCGTTGCTTCTCGATAAAGTTCATTCATCGCGATCGATACTTTGCTTCTTGCATGGAACGAAGCTGGAATGCGCGTGTACCTGGCCTTTTTTTAATGACTGTAATGAATGAGTTGGAAGAGAGAGAGAACGGGAGAGGATTTTTTTCCCCGGGCGTTTTTAGCCGCGCAAGAAGCTAATATATGGGTTAGCCGAGCATTCACGGCGTACGGTATAGAAATCAGTAGCGTAAAATTGGGTGATTAGGGAAGCATGAGCGGCCATGGGCGCGAATGATGAGCGCCGCACTCAGCCATACTTTTTTCCTCCCTCTCTGTCTCCCTCTTTCCCTTTACAGCGAGGATCAACGCGTACTATAATTTGTTAACACGCGAATACTCCGACAAATGTAACCCTCACTCTGTGACCAGCTACTCTCCATTCGGCCAAAAAAAAAAGGAAAGAAAAGAAAGAAGAACGCCTCTCTCGATGGATGACCTTTCAGCTTTGGAGCGCCGGCCGTGAACCGTTATCCGCGCCATTAATGGCCAAAGAGCGAATTCGCCAGGATACAAAAGAGCCATTGGAAAAATGCTTCGATTCCCAAACGATTTTCGCCCGACGATCTCGTAAAAAGTGCTCGTGGCCAACAATGAGACGGGGATTCCGTGATCCTTAATGGTTAACGAGTCCTTCGGCGAATCATAGAGCCACGTGTCACGTGCGACCACGTCCGAGAGGTGACTAAACCCGAGTCATTCTCTCGGCAACCCTAACAAAAGGGTTTCTACCTGATTAGTCAAGGTCTGGCGCAGCTAGCCGGGGTAAACAAACGGAGACAACGCAGTAAACGGTGCATTGAACATTGAAAGGACACGTGTACCGCTAGATTGGCAAGTGCAAGAATGCTTTCATGCTCCGCACACCTTTTCACCCATCTTTGCAATTCTTTCCAGATGGAAAGCTTGCGAAGATTCGTGACTTACTTAAGATATGCAGGATGCGCTAATGCTATGCCAACTCGAATTATTAATGACACTTGGGAGTTATTATTAGACGAAACTGAATGACACTCGAATGCAATTGCAACCTATTTTAAAATGCTGGCAATAAAATAAATTTCGTTTCTAACTATTTGTCGACGGCGAAATTTAAGGGAGAACGCAAATTTCGACCTACGAAATTTTAACTTCGATAAATGCAATCTTAATGAATCTTTAGTGTCAGAAACGCACAATTTCGAAACGTTCGCAGTAGCCTATGATTTAATAACGAAAGATTACAAACGCCTTGCTGACAGATACGAATATTTTCAATTGAGAAACTAGCCGAAATAGATTTGTCGCAAGAATCGAGTAAAGTCGAAATCCAATCTGCACGGAATTTATTAAAGAGTCGAGCGTAGAAATTACAGTGTTGCTACTTCGAGAGTCGACGTAAGAATGACTGCCTTTGGCACATGCTCTATGTTTCTAAGCAAAACCCCCCACCAGCGTGACCCAACCATTAATTTTTCCAGCCTAGGTATTCGGGTCTTTACCTGAAAGGGTCAGGTAAAAACCCCTTAACCCTTTGACTGCTATGAGCGCATATGCGCGCTCGGCGAAGGCTTCGATCGTTTTTGTTTCTGTATAAAGTACTTATTTTACTTATTACATGTTCAATTTTTCAATGTTCAATATGCAAATACATTATATTTCTTAAATTATGGTATTTTAAAACTTTACCATTGATGAATAAACAATATATACTGAAACTAAAGAAATGAAAAAATTTCCATTTTTAAATGGATAAAGTAACAGCAATAGGATTCTGTACCATATTATAATTTAACACACCGCCGAACAGATTCATGTTGCGTGAAAAAGTATTCAGGCCCAGCGATAGTTATTGAGATAAACTACTTAGCAGTCAAAGGGTTAAGTATTTATCACCTACTTCGAATTTTATGAAAAATCTAATCGAATTTCTCGAAGCGTATGATTACTTCATGAGTAGGTATAATATAGTTGGCGAGACGTCTCGCGTTGAAATTCCAAATGCTCGTCGTTTGGATTGTTAAAAAGGTGTCGGAGTTATGTGTTCGCTCTAACGGCAGAAAAATCGTGCCAGAATGCTTGAAACGTCCCGGCCATACGTTATGTGACGGTGCGGCGGCGCGGCGTGCAGCGAAGCTCCCACGCTACCAGCGTGGAGGACATTGGGCGTTTGAAAAACGCCTTGGCAGTGGTCAGCTGCATATATGTATCCGCTGGAATACACGGCGTACTCAGGGCCAAGAGACGTGAGAGAGCGGCGCCGGGCGTCGTTTTCTTTCGGCGGAGTAACGGTGCCGACGGTGGAATCGTATCGAGTTGTTACTGAACGGGACGATTGACGGAATCGATAGATAAGTCGAGGGAGGACTTCCCGAGTGAGTCCTCCTCCGACAGAGACGTCAATGCGGGACAAGCAACATTTCGTAATTTGACTGGTCGTCTTTTTAATCTGCTCCGGGGATCGACAGAGAAGATTCGCAGGCTCCGCGGAGGCGCTCACTCCTGGCGAAATGGGGATTAAGAATTCCATTGTCGACAGGACGAGAATCTCGAATCCTTTGACGGCGCGGCCGACTCCTGCCTCCGCCACCCAGCATCCAACTACTCCTCGAATTCTTCGGCCGGCGGAGAGCCATCTTTGGAATTCGAGAGAACCTCGCCGATGGATTTTTTCACTCGACTGACATAACACCCGATTGACTCTCCGCGATCCCTCCGCACTCCTGACACACATCCCCATGCGGGAGCCTCCTCCTTTATTTGCATGCCTCGCCAAGAACGCTCCCGCCACAGCCAATTGCAATTGGCATTCGTTTGATGAAGGCCGTGAAAAATCGTGGAAGGCAAAAGTGATCGAGTGGAATGCTCGATCTCGATGAAAGTCCACCGAGCCGACAATGAAACTACTTGTCTAGGAAAATTACGCTTTGCTCCTCGATTAATCGCTGCTGCCATCGACTATCGAAAGTACTTTGAATTCCTCGGGACATCCTGTTTTATCAGGATGTCTTCTGACTTGAATTCAAGAGTCCTCTTTCCAGGAGACTCGCAGGGAGATTCGATACCGGCCGAGGATAAATCTGCTTGTATCTCAGGTGTGTTTCCTTTCCTACCGCTGCGCTCTTCACGAATACCTTTCGATTTCTCCTTCACCATCAACTGAGAATACAACGAGCAATAGCTGAACTCTGATCGAACTCTTATCGTTCGAATTCTATGCATAGAACTTTAAAATGAATTCAAGAAATTAAAAGTGATTTTGTTCGTCTGCCTTGAAAAAAGTCCGAGGAACTAAATTTCTGTTGGAATTGAATATTTAATGGGAATTTACTATGTAATTGACCTGGCTGGATCCAACTTGGCGATAAAAGCAGGAGATAATGTATGAAATTAAAGAGATAGTAACAAGTACGATCAGCTTTCGCCGGCCTTGATTTTAAGGCCTTTTATGTAGGAGATCGATCAGTAATCAAGGGGAATTAGCCGATGGCATTGGAAGGTGGCTCAGTTCTCGCCCGTTCAAACGGGAAATGAAGGTGCTGCGATCGGGAGAGCGGCTGCAACCACTAATCAGGGAGCCGATTTATTTCGAATTAATTCAATACACCATCGTATCGAAGCGAAGGATCTCTCTCGGCGAAGATCTTCGCGCCGCTGCGATACCAAGTAACGCAAATGATGGGATGATCGGTTGGCAATAGTTAATGCGAGAGTAATAGGCAGACGATTACTTTGCTCTATAACAGCCGACGCCGCTTTCGATCTGATATTATCAGCTAATCACGATGATGTCGTCAATGAGAAAAGGCCGTGTTCTGCTTTTTGCTGGGAGGCAAGAACTTGCGCTGCAAAAGAGGTTCGTGTGAGCGACTTGTTCGATTTCCAACTGCGAGGGAAAGAAACGTGTCGTGGCTGCGAAAGACACAGGCAAATCGCTCGGAGGAAGGTAAATCGTTCCGAGGAAATCTCAATCGACTTTCTTGCAAACCCTCGAACCAGTTACCGATGATTTCTGCTTCTGTCATTTCTCTAGGACGACTCCTGACAGCTTTTTCATTAATCTCCTCACATCATCATGACAGACAGTTGTTATGCGTGACGTTTACTCCTCCTTGTCATTCACATATCGAGCAATAAGTTATTCAAACTCCTCGCTTCCTCGAGCGTCTGACTAATGCTCGACCGATTCTACTGCGCCCGAGTAATTCATCAATACTGAGATACTTGTACTCGACGAAGGGATCGATCGATATTACTCCGGTGGGAATTAATCATCGAGCAAATCATTACAAAGGATCGTTCGGTATAATCTGTGGCAAGGGGCGTCCTTCTTCAAGGCAGTCCTGGGCCAGGACACCTCCCGGAGGATCCCGGCGCGTGTGAGAGCGCTGGAATGCGTGACTCGACGATTTTATAACCCGCTTTCAATTACCGCTCGCGTTGCTCCTGTTTTCTCCGGTTGGAGTGCGTCGCGCGGCAGATGAGCAGCAGCAGCACAGCGCAGAAGGAGAGGAGCAAAGGAAGAAAAGATGCGAGGGCTCTAAATGCCGGGGCCAGTTTGTCCGAGACGCGGTGGCCATCCTTTCTTCCCTCGCAACTCCTTTTTCCTTGGATCTTGGCAACGCCAGTGATTTATTCGATCCGACTGCGACCGCAACCGAGAGAGAACTATGATAGCAGTGCTAGATCTCGCACGAAAGTGAGAACGACTCCCTCTGCCCCTTCTCGTCCTTCCTACCCAACTGCCAGGACGTTGATTGGCAACGATTTATTCTCCCTCGTTTGTGGGTAATGCCCGCCTGCCGAGTAACACCGCGTTACTAAGCTCCAAGGAATGCAAACAGAACGATGCGATTATCGTTGACGAAGCCCCCGGGACGCGTACGACATCCTTGTAATAACTGGCCGCTCATTCAGATTTCACATCTCCTTCCAGGAACCAAGATGCGATCGGCGGTGGTGTTGCTCTCAATCCTGGCAATTGGATCATCCGCTCCTCTCCAGGAGATCTCACCGAGCGAGCTGCAGCTGGATCTCGAAGATGTATCGTCGACTTCCGAAACAGATCTCAGCAGTGCGAAGAGCACGAAGGACTCGAGTTCCTCTCAAGTAGCATCCCTCTTACCCGAGGACGATAATGATAACAAACCTCCTCATCAAGCGCATCATCGTGGCGAGACTAGCAGGGAGAAACTATCAGGGAGGAAAAGTCGAAAGCATAAGGCACTCTTCGTAAATTATCCGCTCCTGGCACAGCTGCCGTTCGCCGGTCTGCCAAGCTATGATCTCGATTATGCGAGCCAGTACGAGCCCAACGTGGAGCAGAGGACCCGGACCGGCTCGAACCGGTACCAGGAGAGCAATATCTTCTACATTCGGCTGCCACCCACGCCGTATATGTTCGTGCCAGGATTGGGATACATCTCTCAACCACCCACGTATTCGACCGCCGGTTTGAGGCCCCAACTCTCGCAGTACGTTCGTCCCAACACAAGGCCCCGTCCGGCCTATCATCAAGCCTCTAATCCCTTCATCAAACTACCGATCGACTTCGTCAGCAATGGCAAGCCCACCTCGGTCTACCAATGGCAGAAGAAACCGAGCAAGAAGCCGCCCGCTGATAGTCCCATCACGAATCTCGACGATCTCTCGGCGGACTTCGTGAGCAACGGCAAGCCAACTTCGATCTATCAATGGCAGGCGGGCCTTAAGCCCTCCAAGAGGCCCGACGACTCTCCTAATAATCTCGACAAGGGGCCTTACGCCTTCAACGGCAAGCCGACTAGTTTCTACCTTCTGAAACCCGATGGCTCTGCCACCGCTCAACAGACTATCCGTTATCACGACTACCAGCAAGACAGCAGTTCTTACTACTGAACGATCTTGGTCTAGTCTCGTGAGAGAATCCTTGCTCGATGCCAATTCCTCGTTAAGCTCCTTGGCAATGCTAATTGTATCTTCCTCGTGTTCCGGGATGCTCCGGCAGTCTCTTCGAATCGGAGAGGCTTCGTGATAGCTGCTTTCGTCAACGAGGAACTAGCATCGACCATTTGGAGACTAAGTAATCGGAGGGTCTTAAGGCCCATGGAATCTTTAGAGAACCGAATGAACTCTCGTGTGATCTGTGAACCTGTTTCTCTCTTTGACTCGATCGTGGGTGGTATGTGTGCCTCTCTCTGTGAACGTGTGGGTGTGTGCGAGTGTACTGTCGTCGAACAGGTGAACGCTGGGCTCGAACTCGAGCGGCGAGCCTCGCTCCGCGGGAGAAGCTCACTCAGTTCTGCTTAGGAGAGCTCGATATGAAAGTCCCACGGCCGATGATTTATGCGCGCACCAGCGCGAAACCCACAAGCTATTAGCCTTCGTGGTTCTTTCGAGCGACTTGTGCCCGAGCGCGCAAATTAGCCTAACCAGGAACTCGGCCTGTTTATTACCGAGAATACTCTGTACACCGGTGCGAAGCTCCCTAGAGATTAATTTTCGCAGCCTCCAGGAGGCTGTTAATTATCGTAGATGAACACCGCTCTATTGTAAAGGTTGCGCGGAATCAAGGATATTCATGGTGTGCGCTAGGAACACAAAAGCACAGCTGGGAGGAATGAGATTTATGTTGGTTTCTAAGGAGCGAATCTTGAAAGGGGAGCTTTCTTACGAGCAAGGAATCCCGATGAATCATTTGCTCAAGCGCCTAGTATAACGAATGATCGAATTCTGTGGCTCCGACATCGGTTAGATTCGCATTGTATTTATTTAGGAGTATGCTCGAGATTAGTCATATTTATATTCCTATTGAATCCTGTTTAAGTAGCCGCCTGAGACAGGCATTGTAAATATGTGCAAAATATATGGAATAAGTAAAGCGCGTCTTCTTTTACTAGCCTCGCGATAGAATCTATCCGCTTGAATACATTCTTTACTAGTTCCACCAGTAAAGCGCCGGCTAAGGGAAAGGTATTCCACGTGTCTTCGGAGTCTCACGCTGGCCAAATATTGACTTGGGACAACTGGCACCGAGCGAGATTATGTCCTGTCTCGCCGGCACTGATCCCACCACTGCTATCTGGAGCACTTTCCACAGGAGCGGCGGAGGAGGCGGGGAGGGATTGAATCTGATAGGAAAGCCGAGATTTTCCTGGAAAGCTCGAACCTCGTCTCATGCAAGTCCGATAGTCACGTTTCGAACGGAGAGTTTCATACTTGGAAATTCAAGGAAGAGAATTCCTGTCCGATGTTCGCTGTGTACGCAGAGAATACGATTACATGGACAAACGAACGCATTGGACAATTCCTTTACAGGAAAAAGTCGCTCGACTCGTCAGGCTTGCGCGCACGCTCAATTACCGAAAATTGTGGCCCCGAGCGAGATCTTATCTCGAAGGTATATCCTGCGCTAACGGGTTACGAGTGGTTCTCATTCGGCTTGGAAGGAAAGAGGAGTCAATGATTCCCAAGGCAAGAATAACCTTCTTCTTTTCGGGGAATCCATTATCCTTCGAGAGAGCAATTCCTCTTCCTCTGGGACACTGAATAATTGTCGCGCTCTTAGTTCCAGGTTGGAGAACGCCTGCAGCAGCTCGCCAAGCACGTAGAAAAAGGCTACTATAAATACTTTTATTCGCTACTGAATGCCATGGCTCGTTACAAGTGGAGCGCGCATCGTCATCTCCCTATAACATGTATACATAGAATTATGTATAAGAATATAAAAAATGATCGATGATCTCGGGCGCAGCGTTCGTCTTCCAGAGGCGCGTGAGTGTGTGATGTTGCTGCTGGGTAGAAAAGAAGGGCGTAGAAATGCTTGCGCGACCCTCTGTCCTTCGCGTAGAAAAAGGCATGTACATGTCCGGTGTGTGATATATAATAGTCAGCTTACATATTGTCCAGTCTTTCTTTAAGGATCCCCTCGCGCGACCGACTGATCGTCGCCGCGACAATCCATCGATCAGCGCGGCGGCCATCAGGATCGCTCGCGATTTGTTGTGCCAGCGCACAAACGACGATATAAAAAAGTGTCGGTCAGACTTATAAAAATATATTATACAAGAGAAACTCAGCGATAGAAAGCGATGATATCCCCCGGTGTCCCGAGCGAGTGCGAGTCGAGGCATTGGGGGATCCTCCCTTTTATCAGCTCAATGCCAAGTAGACTTAACCACTAGATTCCTAACTTAAGTCCTCCTCTCTCCAAAGAAAGTGTTTGTGTGTATGTGTATGTCTGCGTGTGTGGCTGTGTGTATCCTCAACCTAGTCTAATCTCCTAACAACTGTAACAGAAGTGGAACGGCCGGCAGGACCCGCGTGACACCTCGATTATGGACGACTAAACATTGAAAGATCCAAGAAGTCTCAGTTTCTCTCAGTTCTATACATAGAAATCTATCTCTCCCCTGCTGCTCTCTATCTCATATCCCTTCAGCAAGTTCATCTTGGCCGTGATCCTGTGTAACCAGAAGTAGCTACTTAGGCTAACAAGCTCGTAGACCCTCCACTATCTCTCTTTCTCTCTCCCTCCCACCCTTTTCTTTCTTTCTTTCTTTCCTTAGATGCTCCTCCCTCTTTCTCTCAGGACGTATGGTGCTTTTGCTTGTGCAGTGGATACGGAGTGTCCGCCTGGACCGCTCGGGATTAAGATAGCAAGTGGTGATAGTAGACGGGCTTGCGGCTCTTCTCCATCACGTAGAACGCCTTCGGCTTCCCGTTGAAATTCTTGTGGATGCTGGTTGTCCCAGGCTTGCCGGGGATCGGCGCGTAATACGACATCGCCGCCTTCTTCCGGTGCTTCTTCAGTTTGAGTTGATTATTCCTGGTCGCGTGTAATTCGTTGGCCAAGTGGATCCTGTGGACTCCCGAGTCCTCCAACCTGTAGGTCTTGTTCGCCAAGTTCTTCTTGCTGCTCTCTGCTTTTTGATCCTCGCTCTCCGGGTAGCTCAATCTTTTATCGTTGTTCCTGTAATGCTTGCCGGCCGTCGACTTCTGATGGAGATTCATGCGGTTCTCCAAGTTATAAAGCCGCTTGACGTCCGCCGCCGTTTCCTGGCTGACTTTTGAACCGAGTGCCGGTTGCAGCTTCTCTTGAATGGTGTTCGCCGGCGAGTATTGACCGGCCGCTGCTGCCTTTTTCCTTGCTTGGTCCAATCTGATCTGAGCCTGCAGTCTCTTCTTCTCGGTGATTCTCTTCACGAGTGGTAGATTCCAGTGATATATCTTGGCGGGTTTGCCATTGCCTTGGAAGCCCACGGGGAAATTCGGCACTGTCTTCGTGATTTTCTCGTCCTTGAGCGATGATTTGTGCGGTTTGGTGATGGTGTAATAAGGAGGACTGGCGGGAAGCTTGACGATGTAGACGTGACTATCGCGGTGGCCATGTCGTCGACTGTATGGCTGATGAATCCTTGTTTGGGAGCCGAGTCCTGGCGGTTCCGGGCCAGCTAGTCGTTTCTTGTGATGTCCATCGGGTATCTGAAGCGGTGTCAGACCCAGTCGATTTAGGATGGCCGCATTGCTGGTGTGCACCGTCTCATAGTGCGAAGATGCTGCGAGCGAGGCTGCCTCCTGAGTAGCCAGCGAGACTACCACGCTGCTGCAGAAAACCAGCAGGATGCAACTGAGCAGACACAATCTGAAATAAAAGATAGTATCAAGAAACGCATTCCTTCCTTCCTTCCACTCACCATCCAAACCAGATGGAATGTCCTCGCACGCTTGATAAGCTGCTGCCTCGTAAATCTCGAGAACTCGTGCTAATTATACCCGGACTTCATCATCCATCACGCAACTCTATAAATTCTCGATTATGTCTCGGCGATTACAGGATCGTGAAAGAATCCGTAGACTGTGTGGGCCGATTAAAGGAAGAACTGGACCAGGTGGAAAATGAGAGCGGTTCTGCCCTCGTAAATCCATCGATAGTGACTGAGAAGTTCATTGATCGCACAGGACGGACTAAGAAAAGCCTTCTAGTAATTTCACAAAGTATTCTAGGCATCTAATAAAAAGGAGAGCGTATTGCTATGGGCTCGTGGTTGCTCTGCTTAGTAGCCCTGACAAGAATAATGAGGGGAGATTTGGAGTAAGGCGATCGAGGTCGAAGCAGAGCGAGGATAATGAGAAAGAAAGCCGCCACCGATTAAAGTCTGCCTGACTTCGTCCATTGTCCTAGAATTCGAAAGATTCGCACCGGCGATTCTCGTCTGTAAGGAAAGACGTCGACAGAATATCTGTGTACGTGTGCATTCGATGCTCGTTCAATAGCAATAAAAGGGCGCACGGAAACCTAACCGATAATACCGTTAGCTAGCAGCGGTATTTGTAATTTATACTCGAGAGACACGCCGTCATTTACCGGAGCGAGCACGGAGGAGACTTGTCTCGAGGATGCGGTAACCATTACTTCATTCCTGAGCGAGCGGCAATTTTAATGGGAGCAGTTCGAGGGTAATCGTCGTGGCGACGAGCACGGGAGGAGTAAACGGCAGAGAATCGGAGGGGGCAAAGATGTCAAAGTGCCCGCGTGCAAGAGGCCTCTCCAGATTCCCAGGGAATAATGAAATATCCGGTTAAGAGTCGAAATTAGCCGGGTGTGTTCGGTGTGTACGCCACGCAATGTACATAAATTAATATGCCAATTCTACTTAAATTATTCCGCCTCCCTTCGCTGGAACACCTCTCCGGCGGTGCGTGTTCGGTTCCTCTGCTAAGATCGAACACGAAGAGGAAAGAATACCATCAAGAACGCAAGGAGAGCGCAACTCCCCGAGCAATAAAACCAAGGCGGAGAAACTCGGCTGTAAAAAGCTCCGAATTCCTGAGGGACCATCGGCAACACCCGGTGCGCGAACCACAAATCTCATTGCTGGCTATTAATGCCAATCACCGGCGGCAATTTATCTCGGGCTGAATATACGTCCGACGGTCTTTCGGGGGCAAAAACAGTGGAGCGAGCATTACATCGGCGTCGGCGTCTCCAGCAGTGGAAAGAAGCAGGAAGCGAGAGCTCGCTCGAGTAAAGACATTGTTTTGAAAAGGACGAGGGGGCCAGCAGCAGCAGCAGCAGCCGGGCGAGTTCGTCGACCACAGGTGTGTATCAACGTCGACCTAAAAATTCAATAACCGGAATGGAAGGAGGCGCGTTCTAAGTCCGGGCGAAGTAGAAGGAGGCCCGGATTCGCCTTATCAATTCCACTGTGAAACGGGCAACATCCTGCCATTTATCGAGCAAACGGTATATCCAACAAGGAACACCAACGCACGCGCTCTCTTCCTTCGGGCAAAGTCTTGTATACTCTTAGAACTGTGAGTTGAAAGCTTCCAAGGTACTCGTCGATGGAAGAGTGGCAGGAGGTCGAGCGAGGGGGGGAAATTACGATTCCACGTGAGATCGGCGCAGCAAAGTCCGGCCCATTACGGTAGGACGCATTCGTCGAAAGCTCGTCGCTGCCAGGCCCATGGAACGCGGAAGAAGAGTACGTCTCTTGTAGAGCGAGCGGGGAGGAGAAGAAGAAGAAGAAGCCAAGAAGGCAAGGATTAAGGAGAAAAGAAGAGGCAGAAGGCGCTACTGAGTAAGGCTTAAAGATCGAGAAAGAGAATGAGAAGGGACATACGCGGCGTTGCGATCGAGAGACAAGTCTCTCTGAAAGCGAGAAAGAGCCGGAGCAAAAGAGGAGGATAAAAGGAGGAGAGAAGCGAGGCGCAAATCGTGTCGATCGGCTGAGTGGATCGAGCTCTCTGGTACACACGCTCGAGTGAGGCGTCTTGCGGCCGCTCGAGATTAATCTTCATGATCATCAGTTGGATCAACGGTTACGGGGCAGCAGCAGACGCCACCGCTTACATCTTCCTTTAACCCGATCTAATGACTCCCATCGGACAGTTTAGTCAGCTTTCATCTTCCTCCCTCGGCATTCCCATTCACCCTCTTTCTTTCTCTCTCTCTCGCGCAGCTATCCAGTTCAAGCAGTCATGTTAATCCTTTCAATGAACTTGGCGTATCGCGTGAGACATGCGCTCTCTCGCTTATGAAGCGATCCTCGACACCCCAAGCGGACGGCTCAATGCACTTCTAATGAAGCCGGTGATTCCCACTGTTATCTAAATTATGCCCCGCTATCTACTCGCGAATATGCGTGTAACGCCGTTCTAATTAGCCGCGCGCTGGACGCCGGATAAATACGAGTGGAGAGATTAGCATGGCGGACAGATACCGAATTAATTGGGCGGCCGCTCGCCGGGCTGTAATTGAAGAGGCACTGCGGATTCAATGAGATGGTGAGCGGCCAACTTCGAGGAAAGAAGCCGGCCGGCGCGCAATCTTTGCGCAAAGTACGATACGCTCGTTCCAAGAGAGAGAGAAAGAGAGAGTAGTCTTCGCCGTACAAATTGGGTATCGCATGAAAGCTTAAACGGGAGAATAACACGGCGCAGTGTAGTTTCGTCGAGGCTCTCCGATCCTGGAGAAGAGAGAGAGAGAGAAGAGAGAAAGGGTGGGTTCCTCTGGATTGGTAGAGGAGGACGAGCCGGTGGTTGGTTGCCGCGGGCTTCTAATGGCCCGGCAAGCCTGTAATTTCTGTCCTGGTCGAGTTAACATTCGACTGCCACGATCACAAGGGACGAGAGGAGACGCGGAGACCCGCCGCGCTTGCCTTCCTTGCCCTCATCTTCCCGCCACCCAGACCTTCCATTCTCTCCGGCCCAGAGGCAGAAACAGGAGAAAAGACTCTTTAATAGTCACTCGACTCTACACTGAGGCACAAACACTCTCGCGCCATTCCTCTACCTTGCTTATCGCGTACTACTGATAAGTAAAGGAATTGCATTGGAACGAATTTAATTGCTGATGAAGTATTTCTGGATTAATTGATACTAATCTCTTTTATAGATACCTCGAGAATTAATCCTTCTAAGAGTAATAAAATTTGTTTTCTATCAACAGTAATACAAGTAAGAAAAGGATTAAATACAGAATAATAAATATCCTTGTTTCTCCAACCCTTTACTTTTAAGATTTATCTCTTTTCTCGCAGTGTACTGTGCTTTCGGATCGTTGTACTCCAAAGTATCTCGAAACTCGCGTTGATCCCGGCGCGAAAAAACTTTCCTCCCGTAGGAGATTACGAGGGCGCGCGCGCTACATATCAAGAGTAAGCCGGCGTACACCACTCGCATCTGTTTCCCGGCAAAGTTTCGCGAGTCCTACCCGAAACTAGCAAAGTTTCCCGGAGTACCGCGGCGCTTTTGCTTATCTGGCGCAGATGGCGAGCGCCACGTTTCTCTGGAGGATCAACTTTTTAGACGACTGCTCGCTCTTAAACAGCCAGGATTCCGAGCAACTTTCCCAAGGAATTCGCCCTGAAATCTCTGGATTCCTCGCGTCCCGCGATAACACGCCTCTTCCTCCTCCTCGCAATCCTAGTTCCCTTTCTACTCGAAACAACGCGCCATACTTTCGACTATTTATAACCTCGTAATTTCTCCTCATAGAAATTCGTAGCGGTGCTGAGAAAACTACTTAAATCAGATAAATATTGCTAGCGGAGAATTACAGGATCCGCTTGAGATGCGTAATACCGTGCAACCCTTCAGCAGATCGTTCGAAGGTCCAATGTCAGGATTAGAGCGACGCGGAGAAGGTGGGGACGAGCGAGGGAGTTTGTTCACCTTGGTGATGCAAGCCAGGACAAGCCTCTCTCTCTTTCTCTCTCCTCAAAAGAGAGAGAGAAGGAGAGGAGAGGAGAGAAGGTACGATGCCTGGAAGGCTCATGTCCACGCTAGTTCCGACTGTACAGAGTGTTGGTTCGCTTCGTGTGAACTACACACGTGCTTCAAGTTGTACGTGGGACAGGAACGAACACACACACAGCCACCATGACTGGGAGAGTGTGTAGGGACACGTAGAATTACGGCTGGTTTGCGGGGAAGCCGCGAACAGGGCAGCGGAGCATGCATTATCCCAGCAGGAAACGAAGAAAACCACTTCGCCTAATACCCGAATCATCTACGAGACGTTTACCCCTTCCGTTGATAGGATTATCTTGGATCACAATGGAATTAATGCGATCACATGCAAAATTCCCATGGATCTCTTTGTACAACTAGAATGAATTCTAATAAATTTCTAAGAGTAATTCTTGAGGAATAAGATGGCCAATTTGCTCGACTTTTAAGACTCTTCGTTTCCTTGCTCCCGGCATCGTTACAACTTTTGTTTTACTATACCGGGGGAATCATAATTGATGAAAGGGTATTAGTCTTAATTACGATGAGGAGCGATCCCTGTAATGAATGACTTGGCCAACAGTATTATTTGTCCCGCGGGCATCCTGTAATAAGGATCGCGTTAAACTGAAAGGTAAACTACAGAGAGGCAGAGTGAAGGAGATTCGACCTGGTTTATGACGCGTCAGCGCAATAATCACAAGAGGTACAAGCAGAGTATCCCGTCCAGTGAGGGATGAGCTAGGATGGAATTGCAGGAGGAGGGATCGGGGCAAGTCGAAGAAGAGGAGGAGGAAGAAGGCGACACACGAAACACTCACGGGAAGTCATATCTCAGGAGTGCCAAGTAAATAAGCGGAGAGATTACGAAGCCGGCGAGAAGTGGTCCCTCTCTACAAACTGTATTAAAGCTGTCGGGAGAGCGTGCAACGGTCAGGCAGACTGCAAACGCTATGCATTTGCTATGCTCGTCCCTCGTTAGAGAGCGACTATCTGATAACCGGCTATCAGCGTGACCCGTAATCAGACATATCATCCACGCCACGAGCAACGAAAGAACAACTGATTGCCAAGCCGGTCTCGAGCACCGAGACGCCAAGGGCGTCGCGCGCCCGCGTCGCTTGACACTGACACTTGCAGGAAGTCCATCTCCTTCTGGGAATTCAGCCGACCATCGTCCACGTGACGAAAATAATTCGATATCGGCTGGGATATGTTTTGCATGCCGGAGGAACTCGTAGAACCGAGTGAGGAGGAGGAGAATTGCGCGTGAGCGGCGGACGTGCCGGACCATAAATCTTAATGCACCGAATCCGGGCAGAGAGAGTTTGGGGTGCCTGCAATTAAGTCCTTCCTGACCACCGCAGGACCGCCGATGATCCTGTCCTACACGAATTTCGAGGAGGCCACCAGAAACATCTCCATCCTTCCAATTAAGTTAGCAAGCGATTATTAACTCACTCGACATTGAAAGCGAGGGAAACAGGCGTTCATTGTGGAAGCTAATAAACAGCCTTTAACTAGTAAACTGGCTTGGAGTAAAGAGTGACTGATTGTTCGGCGCGAGTGGTAATGGCGGTGTGCTGGTTTCTCTCGTAAACTCGCGCTAGCAGCGAGAACTTGAGCGCCTAACATCCACTCTGGGGAGACACCTTGGATTATCATGCAAATAGCTGTACTAGGGGTTCCATTGCTTTTCAATTATACCGGCGGCGGCGGCGGCGGTGGCGTCGTGTCCTCTCCTCCGGCGCCTGCCAGAGTGAGCGCCGTAGAACAATCTTCCAAGGTACTCGAGGGCTTACACGGAGAGAGAGAGAGAAAGAGAGATCGTCGGTGATGCTGCGAATTATTCCGGCTCGTTTGAACGTGCTTAGAGAGCGTCGCCATGAACTCGGCCTCGTTAAGTAGAGTGCGACAGTGTTGCTCACCCTGACACATTATTTCCAAAGGGCGTCCAGAACTAACACCGTTAAGTGCAGCCTTTAGAAAGATCTCCGGTCAGATATTGTAGATCAAGAGATTGTGCTGTGTAAGATGTTGTGCATATTCTGCACCAGGGATTCTATGAAGAATGCTAATTATAATAGTCGAACTGAAGAAATACGAAGAATTCAGGGAAGTTTAGAAAACTTCGGAAAATCGACAAAATCTGAAGGGATATGTGCCTTGAAAAATTGGCGAAAAAATAAATTTTGAGCTAGGGCTTTGAAATTTATAACACTTCTTCCTTGATGCAAGAAAACATTCCCCATCAAGTTTCAGCCCCGGAAAATATCGGGAAGTATGTAAAATATGGAAAAAACATGGGAAAAACACGAAAATGAATTATTCAGGATCGGTTTTTCATGTGTTTTCGGCACAATTCCGGCATTTCTCCCTCTGGTTTTGTGTTTTTTATCCGTTTTGAGACACGAGCAATCGAAAAATCAAGCGTTCGCCAAAGTCCCGGAACCTTCGAAAAATCGAAAATTTTTGAAGGGGTATGCCTTAAAAAATTTGCGAAAAAATGAATTTTGAGCTAGGGGTCTGGAATTTTTATCACTTCTTCCTCGATGCAAAAAAACACTTTCTACAAAATTTCATCCCCGGAAAAGGTCAGGAAGATAAAAAAACATGGCAAAAACCATCGAACTCAATTTTTCAGGATCGGTTTTCTACGTGTTTTAGGTAGATTTCCGGCATTTCCTCCACAAGTATCATGTTTTTTTTTCGTTTTGAGACACGAGCAATCGAAAAATCAAGCGTTCGTTCCGGTCTCGAGACCTTCGAAAAATCGAAAATTTTTGAAGGGGTATACCTTAAAAAATTTGCGAAAAAATGAATTTTGAGCTAAGGGCCTGGAATTTTTTCTACTTTTTCCTCGATGCAAAAAAACAGTCCCCGCCAAGTTTCAGCCCCGGGAAAGGTCGGGAAGATAAAAAAACATGGGGAAAACCATTGAAATGAAATATTCCAGATGGGTTTTCCACGTGTTTTAGGTAGAATTCCAGCATTTCCCCCACAACATTCATGTTTTTTTTCCGTTTTGAGACACGAGCAATCGAAAAATCAAGCGTTCGTCCCGGTCCCAGAACCTTCGAAAAATCGAAAATTTTTGAAGGGGTATGCCTTAAAAAATTTGCGAAAAAATGAATTTTGGGCTAGGGGTCTGAAATTTTTTCTACTTCTTCCTCGATGCAAAAAAACATTCCCCACCAAATTTCAGCCCCGGAAAATGTCGGGAAGTATGAAAAACGTGGGAAAACCCAGTCGAAATCAGAAGAAATTAATGATTCACAAGGTCTTTTCGATCCGTTTTCGGTACAATTCCTGCACTTTCGCCACTGATTCTACATTTTCTATCCGCTGTGATACTAAAACAATGAATTTACGGAGCATTCGGCAAAGTTAGAAAGACTTTTTAAAAAAGTGTCCTAAATCTCCTGAATCCTTGGTAATTCAACATTTCGATAAAAACCCTTCACTCCACCGTATCACAAACTTCTAGCGAACGAAATACGACTTGAGGCAAGTCCAATTGCGGTTGAACCACCAAATACTATTCGGGTAGGCAGTCTGCCTGACCATGACCGTGATTCAAGTGACCAAAGTATGTCACAAGTTCACTGCACGTCCTCGACAACCGCCGAAACGTGGTACTAGGCTTCAAGAGAGGCTCTTCTTGCTCATCACAAGAAAGATGCGGAATGATGGTGCGATCGAGCAGTCGGTAACCGGTTCTCTCATCCCACGAATCCTCTAGAATCGCTATACGATTGCTGGGCGGAGGAGGAGCAATCAGCTCGAAGAGGGAGCGCTTTTCGAGCGGCGGAGGATGCCGCGTGTATAATCGATCAGGTGACTCTTTGTCATTAATGGACTGCGATCTATTTGACAAGAGGGTTGATCAACGGCTCGGCGAAGAAAGAGATTCGTTTGAAGAGGAGGACGAAGTAGCAATGCTGGGAGAAGAACAAGCCAGCGGTAGAAGAGTCGTCTGCCTTATACAGTATATCGAGCCTCCCTCACGGCCCATTAAATCCTCGAGTCGAGGACTGCCAAGAAATCGTAGGAAGAAGCTCTCGCAAGAAAGGCCAGAAAAAGGCAAGTGTCCCTTGGCAAAAAGTCCACGGTACATGTAGCCCTGCCCTTTGATGGCCGAGAGCCACCTTCTCCCTCTCTCTCTCCCTCTTTCCCGTCACCCCTGCTTCACCGCGGAAGTAACTGCCAACACGTTTCTTGCTTACCAGGAGGCTGGCTGGCTGGCTGGCTCTCCGAGCGAATCCTCGCAGCAGCCACTGACTGATCTCCTCTCGACTTATTAGTGCTCCTCTCGAGCGCCTACAAATGGCAACTCCAGTAAGAAGAGATCCAATGAATTATTCAGCCAGCCACACTCTGCCTCCTCCTCTAGATTTAGCGTGGAGTTGTGCTAGACTCGTCCACGTGGAATCCGCTAATGTAGAGTGCGATCTAGATAACCAGTCTTGAATAACGGGCTAACCAAAAGGCCTATCGCCTCGAGGAGGTAGAGTCGGATTCATTGCCACCAGCGAAGTCACACACAGCACGCACACACAGACACACATTCCGTTCAATAGGCGAAATTGTTCTCGAGCGGTGGAAAAGCGTCTGAAAGCGAGCGTTCAGGGACGTACGTGCCAAGAATCGGGGAGAGAGAGAGAGGGAGAGAGAGCACTGAATTCTGAAGAACGTCTGGAACAGCGAGCGGAGGCCCTTCAACATTGCGCCACCCCTTTCTGTCTACACGTTTGTCAGATATATATATTCGTCGATACACACCACCTCTTCTTCATCCCTCCCCCCTTTCTCCTTCCTCTCGAGGAGAAATCAAATTAAACTTCACATACTCGAGGCCTCTCATATTATTCTCCTCGGTTTGATAAAGCGACGTGTGCCGCGGGCAGATTTCAGTCGGACGCCGGACAATAAAGAGGCGGCGGTACTCTCGCAAATGAAAGTGACGTGCGGCGAATTGCAAACAAGCCGGACAAAAGAAAAGACACATAGGGATTTCAAAGAGAGAAAGAAAGAGAAAGAGGGAATCCGACGGAAGAAGGAACTGTATATCCCGAGAGAAGCCCGTACACGTATAAAAGCGAGGCCGAGGACGGCTTTCCCTCTCGCTCCTCGCATTTACATCGATCGTAAATTCGCCGGCCATAAACGTACATCTCGCCATTAGATTCCGTACCACCCGCGTGGTATTCTCCCCAGGAACTCTTGGCATTTAGACGGCGAGGCCGGAGACTTGCCCGAGACCGGAAAGACTTCCAGTGACATGAATTACCTGCCACTCGCTTGCTCCCCGCAATTCTCTCTCTCTCTCTCTCTCGCTCTCTCTCTTTCACCTTGGCAACGCACACCTTTGCTATACTCTGCTGCACCTGACTGCAGAAAGCTGCACTGTACAAACTAGGTGTCCTAACTCACGGCAGGGCAAGGAAAGGAAATCGATAGAGGTATCGGATTAAGCGGCCCAAACGAAATTAGGTGTCCACTTGGAAGCGAGTCAAGCTACACTCGACTCGAGAAACCCCTGAAGGTAATTAAGTCGAGCTCGCGATAAAGTGAGGCTGAAGAGGCGGAGAGCGAGATGGAGGAGCAACTAAACACACACACACGCACAGGTACTCACAAGTGTACACACAGAGAAAGAGAGTGAACAAGAGTCGGAGGGTCTTGAAACGGCGCCGACTCGAGAATTTCGGAGCAGATCTACGGCTTCGACGACTGGCAAGGGTTAAAAGGCAAGCCCCTACAAGAGGAGCCAAGGAGAGAAAGAGAATGAGAGAGGTAGATGGCGCGAGGAAAGGCCAAGTGGCAAAAGAGAGTGCAGAGGTAAATGCGGAGTGCTGATGTTGATGGCAGCAGCAGCCACTTTCGCAGTGGCTCACCGCGCCGCTCGAGAGAAGGGCTTTGCTAAGGGTAGCTAGCAGCCAGCTAACAGGAGATCATCAGGAGGAGGTTTATCAAGCCTGGGGTAAGAAGAAGGAAATTGAAAGATGAAGCGAGAGAGAGAAAGAGAGAGAAAGGCCGAGCGGAGAAGTTCAGCTGATGATCAAACAATACGGGTAGCATCATCCCATGAGAAGACCATGGAAGAGAGGCTATTGTTTCGGTCACGTACTCCTTTTTCGCTCCCCTTCGGCCCATAATAGAAAGCGGGAGAAGGGTGGGCGCGGCGCGTGTATAGCCGCGATGCCACCCGCGAGATCATTTTCACCCCCTTCGGGCTAGCAGCATCCCTCTCTTCTACGAGAGACCGACATTCGAAACCTGTTACTCGGCTAGCCCGCCCCTCCGCCGATAGGAGATCGCCGCGTTTTTCATCATCATCCATCCGGCATTCGGGCTTTCCGCACTGGGGAGCACGCTAATTGGTGCGCTTAGGTGTTCGCCGGCTGCTAATTAGTTAATTGGATTAGCTCGAGGATCCCAGCGAGGTAAGACGAGAGTAGGCACAGCGCGCGTACACAGACACACACGTTCCTGTAATTAATTATCATCTATTATTTCGCGTGGTTTTATCAAGCGGAGAGATTAATGTCTCGGGGAATTGGAAGCGGTAAACTTAGCTGTGTGATAGAAGTTTGTAATTAACTCTCGGAGAGCTGGCAATGACAAGCGCGAGGGTCCCGCGACTAACGGAGACTGAAAGGCGAGTGGCTGGCGCTGTTCGACACTTCGTAGCCAGCATCATCGACCTCTCAATTTCCGAGACCACCGCCGCGGCGTACACCGACCTTACACATCCAATGGCATCGCCGCACTTTTTCTCTTCTACTGTGAACGCGGCCAAGTCGCCTTGTCATCATTTCGCCGGAGGTGCAAAAGCAAAGAAGAAAGGCTTTGGAGTGGCCAGTGAACTAGGCGTGTACGACGTTCCCAATGGATAGGATGAAATCACAGCTCGTGAATCGAAGGCACGTGACTGCCGACTCTCTCGAGGAGGATGCCACGGAATGTTATGCAGGTGGCAATCCGATAATACCAGGAAGCGTGAGAGCCTCTCGGGAATCTCATTGGCCGTCCCTCAATTATCTTCGATTGGAGCGCCGCTGTGTGTGCCTGGCTTGCTCCTGTCTCACCGAGTGAAAAGTGCGGGAGGAAAGCTATCCGTGCAAATGTACTGAAGAAACAGTTATACTATCGAATTATATCTCAACTATTATTCATACACGCATTCATTCCTACTGAATTATTTTTAGATTAATTGATACGAGTTTATGTAAAGAGAATATCAGTGCAAATGTACAGGGTGAGTCACTTGCCTTTGAATCACCACTGTCGAGCATACAGTGTTCCATAGAAAATTATTAGAAATAACCTAGACCAGCTCCTGCCAAGTTAGACTCCCGGAATGGCCAAAAATATGGGGAAAAAGAAATTTTGAGCTGGGGCTTTGAAATTTATATCACATCTTCATTGATGCAAGGGGAGACTCCCCACCAAATTTCAGCCCCGGAAAATGTCGGGAAGTCCAAAAAATATAGGAAAAACTAGCGAAAATTCCGAAAAATCGAACTTTAAAGGCAGTTTTTTTAGTGTTTTCGATAGAAATCCGGACTTTTTTCGACGAATTTCTTGTTTTCTATCCGTTTTCATTCATAAACAATCGATTCCCGAAGAAAAAACCCGAGTTCGGGGACCTTCGAAAAATTATGAAAAAATCTGAAGGGGTACCCCTTAAGAAAAATTTGCCGAAAAAAAAATGTTGAGCTAGGGCTCTGAAATTTTTATGGTATCTTCCTTTATGCAAAAAAACATTACCCACCAAATTTCAGGCCCGTGAAAGATCGGGAAGTCCACCAAAAAAAATAAAAACCGTAAAAAATGAGCAAAAATGGACTTTTCTGGACGGTTTTTCGACCCGTTTTCGTTGCAAATCCGGACTTTTTTTCACGGATTATTTGTTCTCTATCCACCCTGATACGAAAACAATCAAAATATCCCAGGTTCGGCCGATTTTGAGAAACTTGAAAAAATTGAAGATTTTCGAGGGTCGAAAATAGGTAAAAAGCTAAACTTTGAGCTGGGGCTCTGAAATTTTTATGGTATCTTCCTTGATGCAAGAAAACATAACCCAGCAAATTTCAGTCCCGGGGAAGGTCGGGAAGTCGACAAAAAAAAAATAAAAACCGTCAAAAATGTCTGAACTTGAAACTACATATGTAATTGAATACAGTAAAAGTGGGCTAGGAGAGTTCTGATTCAAAGGCAACTAAATCACCCTGTACTGAAGAAACAGTTATTCTCTCGAATTAACTCGCAACTATAATTCATACACACATTCATTCCTACTGGATTATTTTTAGATTGATTGATACGTACTCATTTAAAGAGAACCTAGTTTTACTACGTCCGAGATATACAGGATGTAATTGCTCACGTGTCAGTAATGTAAATCATCGATTATCGAAGCTACGATGCCTACACGAAACAAGAATCATCAATTATAATAATTGAAAGATAAAAAGTATTGCACTAATATAGCAACACGAATTTGCACGAGAATGAACGTTCTCTCTAATCTCTAACACAACATGTCGGATTTCAGTGGTAATGTTTCCCTAATTACAGAATCCTGTCGCAGGCGTATATCTTATCTCGGCGAGTCATTAATTTCACTGAATAACACATGAGCCTTTTACATCCTGTACAACAGTCAATAAACAAGAGTCGATGATGTAGCTCGGAGCGATCGCTTTCTCATTGAGCGTACCAACAACATAACCCGCATTCTCCGGCGCATAACTCTCCCTCGATGATTGCGTAACCAGCGAGCTAATTAGAGCTTCGATCTCGGCCAGAAGCTGCAACTAATAGGCGCACTTGCCTTCACACGAGCATGAATATTTCATAGGCGCGCAGGGAGTTGCCGTGGCCCAACGGACGCGACCCAGGCATTCAAGTAACACACAGAGCGCACAAGAAGACGAAGAAGGAGAAGAAGAAGAAGAAGCCAAGCGTGGAGAGAGGCCGAGACCTTTCACGAGGCTTGTGCGTCTCCTCCCGCCTTGTACTCGCTTCTTGCCAAGAGAACTAGACAAGTAGGAAAGGGCAAGCAGGAAGCGTAGAGATTCTATACTCTTGGCTTTCCAAGCCTAGACGACAACGACGCGTAACATCATCCTAAGTAAGCTTTATAAGGATCTCTAATGCTTCGGACACTCGTCTCACCCAACAAGGTCAGACAAACTCCCCGGCAACCCGAGTCTCCGGGAATCAACTGTGTTCCAAGCTGGACCACGTAAACTCGCACTACTTCAAACAACAACTCCAATAAACCACAAGTCAAGATTCACTTTAACTGCTGATTTCTTCTATCACGATTATACTTTTCACTTGTGAAGATCTTCGCGAGAATCGAGAGACGTAGTAGTCGAAATGTCAGGTTTCACCAAGGAATTTGTATTATCGGGAAAGCCGAGATAAATATCTCGCTTAAGGAAAAATTATATTACTGTAAAAAGATTGGAAATAAAGATTTTGGTACGTTAAAAAAGTCTAGTCAAAGTATAAGTCTACTGAGAAATCTCTACTGTCAGTCAGTGCTTTTAGAAAAACTATAATATTCTAAATTAACATTAAATGAAGTTAATCAAGGGAGAATTATATTATGAGAGAGAACAGTGTAAGAATAGCAGTCAAAAAATATCACTGAGGAAGGAGTCTACGTGGTGTCAGGATGACGGTTGCAGGGTGAGTGACACTCCTCTTGCCAGATGGTAACCCTGTCTTGCTCGTCCCACCCCCACCAAATACCTCGCTCCGAGACAATTAACAATGCAGTGTCATGCTGCTTATTGTCTTTCGCACCCTCGCCCGGTCAAATATACCTGCCTCTATTCAGGCCTGCCGGTCAAGGACGCTGTCCCTGCCATAAATCATCCTAACCTGTCTTCGCCATAGCTCATTCAAAAATCCCGCAATTATCACCGACGAGTAACAATACATTACTCATTAAACTCAAACTCTAAATAATTCCATCCACCAAAAAAAAAAAATACGCGGTACAATTTAAACTCTTCTCATCGACTCCGTTAACAAGTTAAGTGCGTTTGACGTGTATACTCGTCGTACTTGATAATTGCTTAATTTTAATTCCGTACTGTGTGGGTGATTTTTAAAACTAAATTCCGCAGTTAAGAGATTAAAATCCACGTGCGTCTTAGAAATACGCGGGGTCGCCCTTCGACGCCACAGTTAAATGAAGAGACGCAGTTCGGTTTCAGGGCCAGCGCGCCGGCCGGCAACACTCTCGGCAAATTGCCGGCTGTAACTTGGTGGCCCATGCAAATCTCTCGTCTCTGGGACTTACTGCGCGACGACGGGGGCCGACGACGATGGCGTGGCGGGGGGAGAGGAGAGGAGAGAGAGAAAAAAAGGGGGGTATTCGCGAGGGAAGAGAGAAAGAGAGAGAGCATTGATAGCAAGCGCGGCGAAAGAAAAGGCGGCACAGGATGGAGGTTCCATTGTCGGAGCGAGCCGGACACGCACAAGAGACCGCGCGCGCGCGCGAGCGCGCTGCTGCGCTTTGTTGGAAGAAACATTTGACCGACGATCCTTCGGAGTTCCTTATATAATCGCCCTCTATTTTTCTCTGCCCCTCGCCCCACCGACATGCTTTTTATTGCAGGCCGAGTTAAGCCTTTGTGGCTGACACTCGTGAAATATATGCCCCGACGGCGGCGGTGGTGGTTCGTCCTTCGGCGACAATGATCGCCGGTAATGTCACCGCTAAGAAGAATCGTCTCTATTCCTTTCACAATTCTCCCTTCCTCTCTCTTCCTCTTCTGCTCGTCGAACGCTCCGCGTCCGCCACGATGAAAGTTAATTAATGTCGGTCTGACCGAATTAGGAATCGGATAGCGAGGCGCGCGTGTTACTCTAACCGGGGATAATAGCCTTAGCGAGAGGAGTGTGTTGGTAGCTCGGCATTTCCGTCAAGCGATATCCTAGGATGCTGGTAGAGAGGAGGAGAGGACGTGGTGGACTTAATAAAAGTGCTCTCTCGCCGCCGCTCCAGGAAATCCGATTCCGCCCGCTCTAATCCTCGATCGTTCAGTTTTATTAAGACTCGGGGGACGAGGGGCTTTGTAGAGCTGCTGGAAAAAAGGGCGTCGTCGCTCGAAAGAGAGTTCTCTTGTTCTAGGGGCGAACCAAAGCACAAGGACACGCCGAGCCGAGGAGGAAGAGAAAGAAGGAGGTCCTGGAAAGGAATTACCGTTCGAGGAATCTACAGTGGAGATGGCAGTGTCCCGCTGACACTTAACACCTAAGCATTAACTAGCAGGAATGTCGCAGGTGAGAAGAAGAAACTCTATCTTGGTGGCTTGTGCTTGGACGACTCGATCTGCCGTACGCTCGCTCGCTCGCTCGGCTGGAGAGCCGAGAACCGAGGACCGACTGGTATTCCCTTGGCCAAGATCGATCGCAAGAACAGGGCGAAACAATGCCAAGGAAGCGCGGATAAACGGAGAAACAGTTGGCCCCAGAGAGAGAGAGAGAGGGGAAGTAAGAGAGAAGGGATGAGGTGAAAGAAAGTAAAGACGAAGCCTCAAGTTCCACTCAAGGATCAAGCGGCCTGTCCGAAACATCCGCTGGATGGTTCTTTTTTTAGGAACAGCCCCCTCCTTCATTTGTCTCGAATCCCTTTTGCCTTCTTTTCTCTTCCTTCCTGCCGGAGGACCTAACGCCGGCCACATAGAGAAACCAAGAAGAGAGAAGAAGAAGAAGAAGAGAGCGCGTGAGTTTCTCGGAGGCCTATTCACACCGAGGAGCCCTGAGAAAAACGAGTGGAAGGACTTCGGTATTCATCGTCTAGCTTCCACGGCACACACCTTCATTACCAAAGAACAAGAATTCCCTCCCCAATAGCAATCTGTCGGGGAACCCTTGATTTCCGCCGTCGAGAAATGCGCTCTGATAAGGTTGAACCCCACTTTTTGAGAGCTTATCTCGCGACAGGCGAGACAAGTGCATTGTACGAGGCGTAGTAGTCGCACGCGAGGGAGAAAGTGAGAGAGAGAGTGCGAGCTAATTGCAAGTCTGGAAATTTGCGCGCTCGCCGGAGCAGCCCATTTCCAGATCGTTAATGCCGCGCTAGTCCTAACCCTGTCATTACGTATCTTGAGCAGTAAACTTTGATTACACGTTTGGCGCGAGTCCTCCCTCTCCGGACGAAAGAGGCGGACAAAGTCGGCCGAGGGAAAAAGGGAGAGAAAGAGTGGCGGCGGGAGAGGGCGAAAAAGTGGCAGAGGAGCCCTGCGAGTCGAAAGTCCTCTATCACCGATAATTGGCTGGCCGTATCAGAGGCAAAAGGGCTTCACGGAATCAAGCCTGTTCCCCGAAAGCATCGCTGCTGAAGTTGCGCGCGAACTTCAATGAAATTATCGGGCTACCGGAAGTCGAGGCAATTCCATGGCTGCCGTCGTATCGCGTTCTCGAGTGCGTACTAAAATGATGCCAGGCCAGACAATGGGATGGGAGATTTTCGTCTGGAAGGCAGCAGCAGCACAGGCAGAGCAATCTCCCGGACAAGCAATCTCGAGACAAGCTTCTGTTTTTGTAGCCTGCCGAGGAATATGAGTGTCGTGTCTACACATCCGACAACGACGATCCATAAGAAAGACGCGAAGGGCCAAGATTGAGCTAGCACACGCGCTACTCGAGCGCCGTCGAGCAAGAGCGTCTAGGAATGCGAAGGAAATGATGCCCGGCTTTTTTCTCGAATCCGATCTGGTTCTGACGCGGCGCAAAAGCCGAGGAAGGAAGGGCCCAGTTTAATTTTCATCTGTGCCGCGAGAAGAGCGCTTTCTTGCCTTGCTTTTCACGTGGAACTGTTCCCGTTAATCGACGGCCTCCTCTCATCGATCGTCCCGCTGGACTTAATAACCGGCGGCATTGCCACCGCTTTCGAAGAACCAACCGCCTGTCTACGTGTAAACGGATCTTGGGAACAATCGTCCCTCTTTAATGCCGGCTAATGACTTTTCTGGATTAATTAACGGTGTCGTGGCTGGTAAAGAGAGGGAAACGAGAGAACTGGGAAGACACCGTGATCTCGCATTAAACACGAATCTTTCTTGTTCGTGTAAATAATTACTGTAATAAGAATGATTATTAATGAAGTTATAAATAAATATTGGACGTTTTGTGAGATGTATAACTAATCGTGAATTATTTCCCCGGTGGCTCTTTCGCCTTGGGTACGCTTTCCTTGTACGGGCAGCAACCCTCGGGGCAAACCCTCGAGAGTTTTACCACCCCTTGATCGCAAGATACCAAGGCTCGCTCTCTCGAACCCCTCTTTCCACTCGGGCTGAACTTGCCTCGGTGAAAAATCGCGATCATCTGATTTCCCCGCGATTTCCTCGATTCCCCATGACAATCAATGAGAGCTCAGGCTTGTTAATAAATCGAGGGGCGGATTAATTGTTCCGCTAATAAACCCGCTAAAACTGAGGAAGCGAAGAGCAGTAAAAGTTTCGCTCTTTCAAGGAGGGTTCGATAAAATTCGCGACACGACTCTTGAATTGCTCGAAGCACGACAGATTCCTGTCTCTTTACAAGTGCAATAAATTCCGTTTCTCGAGGGAATCTTCCCATCGACGGACTATTGGATGCAAATGCAGGAGAGGATACGTCGAGCTCCCCCAATTTATAGTGTTTTTCTATCGAGAGGACATCGAAAGTTAGATATTAGATAGGGGAAAAAAGTCTGAAACTTATTCACTGGGCGTTTAGCTGGCAAGACTTTTGTCTCGGGTAGTCTACAACATTCTCTTTCAGTGCACGACAGGAGCGATCTGTGAATCCGGTTTGTCACGTAGAGCCCATAAAGTGTTGGCTCGGTGGCGTACAAGAGGCACAGTAGCCGGAGAGTAGCATAGCAGGGGGGGTTGGTCAATTGATAACTAGCAGCGCCAAGTGAATTCGTAATTTCTGCGGAAGATTAATGATGCCCGATGTTCGAGGCGAGAGTGCAAAAGGAGCAAAGTGGAGGCGCGGCCCTCCTCCTCTCTTCGGAGAGGTCTTTCACTCGGCAGGATTCCATTGAATTTCGATGGTGCGCGTCATTATAGCCTCTTAACGAGGGAGCGAATCGTCGAGGGCCACGGAGAATACGTAAACTCCCGATGAAATTACCAACACGAGAAGGTTCCCGCTCGCAAGCGAGCGAGCGAGCGAGCGAGAGGGATCGGAAACGTTGTAGAAACACGACGACGAACCGATCGACTTGCACGAGGATTTATCAGAGAGGTCCGCGGGAAGCGAATGCAAATGCGGCGCGCATGCAAACTTGTACACGACGTATATACTTCTTCTTGTGCATGTCGAGGAAGAGAGAACAGCGGGAGATGAATACGGCGAGAGTCGGCGGCTGGCGTCGCGTGCTGCCCTTAACGATCGTTCAGGAACAATCCACTTAATCCTTATTAGGTCAGTGTCAATGGCCAAGATTGAAAGGCGACGGGTTGCGAACCGGCTCGACTGACCTCCCGGCGATCGCTCATCCTCTCGTCAGCTTAATGACATTATCAAAGCCACACCTCGCCAGATGGCAACCTGTGCGATCGAGCCACGCTCGACTCCACTCTGCTATCTACCGGCGAGTCAAGAGGTCATTCCCACGCGCTGGATCGCGCGAGAACCGCGAGAACGATTTATACATCCGACATTCGAGAAGGGAAGGCGATGATAATATAGTGAGTGAAGGAATCGACGGACATTCTGACGAAGGCTTTTTAATATTCCGGCCGAAAGTACGATCGCCGCGCCGTGCGAAAGTTGACTCGTGCGGAGCAGAAGCGATTTTCGTGATCTCTCTCTTTCTCTCTCTCTCTCTGTTTCTCTGGCGTTCCGTTCGGCAGAGGCAGAGAGGATCGTCTCTTCAAATATTCATGAGTTCGTGAACCAGCCGAACGAGCATATCCGATGCACACAGCGAAGTGCATCGCATCGCATCGCATCGCAGACTCCATCCACGCCGTTCCGTCCGCCGCGCCGCACGTCTTTCCCTCCCATGGCGAGCGAGAGAGAAAGAGCGAGCGAGAGAGCACTGAGAGTCGGGCTCTTTGACCTCAGCACCATTCTGCATAACGGTGCATCGTCCTGGACGTTTGCCTATTATGTCACTATATTCCCCAGTAGATGTTGAGTACCGTACAGCACCGATCGCAACCGGCAGAAAGTCGAGATGAGCACTGGGAGATTCTGCGGTGTGCGACCCTCGCCTCGTCAGGAGAAAAAGGCAGACGAGCCCAACCTTTTTCTTTTTCCTTGGCTGTCCGCTAGGATTTAGTCGACTCGTACTAGGATACTACGTGCCATTAAGAGGGCAGGCTGACTATTGGATGCCGGAGGTCCCTCTAAATGAGCGTTCCGCTATATCGCGTTTCATAAACGGCGAGATGCACTTGGCACCGGGCCGGAAACGTGGAATCAAAGGGCAGTAATAATCGTTCCGAGTCGCTCGCGACTCTCTTGCTTCCCTCCAAGGACAGCAATTATTTTGCACTGATAGGATCGCGTACGATCTCTTCTTTTTCCCTCTTCCTTTTTCCCTGCCTCTCTATCTGTGGACCTGGGCGTTTTTACCGGGCAGCAGTAGATCGGCTCGGCTCGGCGCGGCGGTCCAGCGCGTACGTGTAATGGGGAGGAAAGCCGGCAGAGGAGATGGAGGGACAGCAGAGGACGAGATAGAGGGAGGCCTGTGATTTGCGATTCGTCTCGTAGCAAGGGAATTTCTGTATTTGCATCGTCATGACCGTGGTACACTGGCCGGCCGACCCCCAGGCCGCGCACACACTGTCGCTTGACTTTACCGCTGGCTAATTGCCACTAATTACCACTCGACACGATTCCACCGTCCGGCGGCGATCCCAGCATCCGATCCTCGCTCTATCTTTATCCCCCTCTGGCTCTGCGCCGCTCTCGCAAGAAACCAAGAAACATTCTGCGCGATGTAATTTCTCTTTTGAGACGGAACGCGAACGCCTCGCTCTTCTCCTTTTCTTACAGTCCACCGCTCGGGAGAGCGAAAGAGAGCATGTACCACTCTTGGAACGCAAGGCACGTACCTTTTTACGGGCGGTCGGCTCAATTTTCAGACCAAACATGCCCGCGCGCGCCGCGCCGCTAAGGTTCAAGGTCAATTAGCATGGCTCGCAAGTCGCGCGAGAGCTTATAAGCCGAACTAATTAGAGCCGCGCCACCTTCTCTCCACTTTTCGCAACAGTATCTTCGAACCAACGGGAGACAGACGTGAAACTTCTCCTGGAAGATTTCTTTGCTACTAGAATCGTGCGGGGGTGCAAAAGGACGGTGGGGTGGTGGTGTACGACAGCAGAGAGACGCGAGAGAGGGTTCCTTTCCATAAAAGATCAATGAGAAACGGGAAGCGACTGGTTGCGGTGAAGCCTCTGGCATTCAAAGGTAAATGTCATTTATAGGGAAAGAGAGAGAGAGAGTGCTCGAGAGGGAACACTTCTCAGCGACGAGGGTAGGAAAACCTGACTCCAGTAATTCAGGGCGTCTCCTCTCCTTCGAAAGAGGAACGAGAGGCGAGAAGAGAGCTATGAGAAATCGTTAAAAGGCGCGTGCTCGCATTAGCCGCGTGCCAATCTCGCGTCGCCTATTTATGCCCTAGTGGTACGTGTGTACCATTGCCTGCGCAACTACGGCGCACCATCGACTAGAGCACGTACGTACGTACCTAGCAGAGCGAGAGCTGCTCGTCGAGTGCTTCTAATGTATCGCGTGTCACAATCCAACTAGCATCATCCCCTTGCCAGTGCTCTGACGCGTTTCTGTCCTCCGCCACTACTCGTCTCGGCCGAGGGTGAACGGACAAATAGACATTCGTGTAGAATGGCAGTCTAGCGTGTTCGACACCGAGCCGTACTGTCTTTCCCTCGTTCCCGATACTTCTCCCCCATTCTAGTTAGATAAATGGACAAGAACGCCTGGACCAGCACCGCCGCCACATCCCTCACCCTTGCCAGAGTGAAGCGAGTAACGACCTGCGCAGGCAAGCTGCGTCCTTTGAACGAGGAATTAATTGAAATCTCTAGTTTACGTGGAAACAGGCAGCGCGCGCGCGCGCGCGCGTCACTTGCACGGTGACGACGAGCTAATTAGACTTTAAACTAGTCAGGTAGAAGAGAGAGGAGAGAGAGAGAGAGAGAGTGAGAGAGAACAAGGGGAGGTGGCGTACGTAAACTCACGTAGGCGCTCCCGATCACTCAGGGAATAGAGCGTTTGTTGTAGCCTGTAATTAAGAGGGCTGTCGCGTTACTCTTTGCCGACCGGACTACTCTAGCAGCTCCCGCGCCCATACCACGATCTTACACTCCCCTCTCTCTCTCTCTCGAATGGAGAAAGCAAACTCCTTAAGCGGGCGACGCAACACACATCCGAGTACATCGAGTCGCTAATTAAGGATGTGTCGAGCGCGCGTTTTCTGGCAGCTCGCTGCTAAGCGAGGAATAAAGTCGGCTTCAAAGTGCTCGTCGAACGAGATCGCGGCCGGGCAAGTGGAGCTTGCGGTAGTTAGGGTATTGTACGCACACACATACATGCACACTGCCAAGTTAGCGCAAGCCAAAGGAACCAAGGGAGAGAGAAATGGTTATGCTCTTGACACGCGTGTACCCTGCTCGTCCGCATGCTAAAGTAAACGGTGTGTGCACTCTGTTAGGGCCACTGCTAACCGGGGGCACACTCACTGACACGCACTGGTGTGCGTGTGCGTGTGTCTGCCGCGCGCAGCCCGCCACCTTCTCGTTCTACCCATTTTTTTCCCCTAACTGTCGGAGAGCGAGCAGTAGTCTCTCTTTCACCCACCCCCGGCCCTTCTCTGACTAACACACAAAGCAGACGGTGTGTGCCCTCATCCTCCCTTTCGCATCTAAGCACCGGATCGCTAACGCGCCGAGAAAAACCAAAGGGACCCTCGCGCGCGGGCGCTCTCTTTCTCTCTCTCTTTCTTTCTCTCGGACCCTGGCATACATACAGAGAGAGAGAGAAAGACACACCCACCCTCGCATTCTCTTTCTCTCTCTCTCTGCGGCTGACCCCCCGTCGGAGTGGCCGCCTTCCGACAGGAAAGTGCGCGCTGATACGATTCCACGAATTTCCTATCTTCCCGCTAAAAATAATCATGGCTAATTGCGGCGATATTAAGATCCCCGATACGCCAATCCCAGCCATCTAAAAGCGGCAATTCGGAATCGCGACGGTAAACGTGGAACGCTCGTTTCATATCGTCCAACTAAAACGAACCAGTGCTAATTAGTGATATTAAGATTGGCACGCGCGGTATATCTCCGGGAGGAATAACTGGATTCCTCGTAGGGAAAATGCAGAGGGATATCATTCCTCCTTTCGTTATTATAGCAGTTTATAAACCGAGCTAATTATTCGACTAGAAATTCCACGTATCATTGAACTAGTTATCCGGAGATTTGTTGCAGTATCACTGCCTTATATACGCTCGCCGGGGAGGCTATCGGCGAGAGCTAGAGTTCTAATTGAATCGAAGGAGAGCGCGCGCTAATGAAAGATGGTCCAACAGATGGGAAGGATGTGTGATGCGAGGGGCCAGGAGAGAAAAAGAGAGTTTCGCGGGCACGTAGGGATCGAAGCGTGCTATCAATATTTGCATGGAGTGCTCTCTCGCTCGAAGCGGATAATATCGGGGCTAAGCCCGGGGTGTAAGGATGATTTATGCCGGGTGTAATTCGAGTGCGGGTACCACCAGGCGCATCCTGGCAAATGATGTGCCAGGATGTGTCTGCGGACCAAGTGCGCAGCACTCCGGGACTAACGGTTAATGCAGATCACCGCGGGATTCTCGGGGCGATCGCTTCTCCGACGTTCGCGCTATCTCTCTTTTCTCTCTCCCTCCCTCCCTCTCTCTCCTTCTTCTCTCTCCCGCTCGATCCTAGTACCGCTGTCTCTCGTCGGCAGAGTATGGAGTCAATAATTTATTAGGATGGGCTTTGGCTCGAGCCAGAGTCAATATTGACCCCCCGAGAGAGCCAGCCGAGAGCCTCGCTAGCTGGCTAGCTAGCACGCTCGAGACACTCACTCCGCCGCGCAAAGCGGACTACAACAAATTCAATCGAGAAGAGCCTCTGCCCGCAAATATTTGCCGTTACTACCTTCCCCGACTCTTCTACCTTCCACAGCTTCTTTGGATAGATGATCTCAAGTCGGGGAAGGAGGAAAGCGCCAGGAGAAGAGCGCGCCAACTTCTCTCGAAATATGAAAAAAGAGATTTTTAACGCCCTCGTACGTGTCAATGGATTCCCCTCGTATCGGAGGAATTGCAGGAATGCAATGAAATTTATTGGACCGAAAGAGCACGCCCGATTCATGGCAGGTCCGGCTGTTATGGATTTCCGATGAACACTGTCGCTCCGCATGAGATTCAATGCCTCGGAGAAACGTGTGGCTATCTCGTTGGCCATTAACGGCCTGCACTCCACTGGCTCTCTGCGCGCACGAGAGATCGGACACTCGAAACTAACGAGCAATGACAAGTTTCGAAAGGCACATTAACAGGGAAGCGAGAGACTGACGCGGAGAATTGGAGGACTGCTGGCGAGAGCTCCCTTTGAACTCGGCTCTCGAACGAGGGAAAAGCTCGTATGTAGATGGCCGAGTGTTCGAGAACTGTTTTCTTAACCACCGGCGAGCGACTATTGCTCGAATTCGAACCAAGGAAACTCGGTGAATTCTTTAAGAAATTCTTACTCGAAAAATCGTTCGATTTCTCCTTTCATTAATAAGACAATTCCACGAGGAATCCTTAGAATATTTGATCGAGTATAACAAGAGTTCTCAGTGTTACGAGGCAGCGTAGCTAAAACGTAGAGGATGTAAAAGAAATGTCCTCTTACCTAACAATTCTGCACATGTCAGTGACGAGTGTTCCTCGGTAGAAGGAACTGTTTAGCCAAAAGTGAGCTAGCTCGAGCGACGAAGGAATCACCCTCGGCCAACCAAGAGAGACACTGTTCCAAATTACGAAACGATCCAAACGAAAGGAGCGCGCGTCCACAACTGAGTGCGGAGAAGACGAGCACGAGTTAAGAGCGGCGCACGAACCCGCCGCGCTCGGCTCGGCCACCGGAGATAGCCGAAGTCCCATTCGAAATCCGGGATTGTTATTCAGCCATCCCTTAATTATTATCATCCTCCTGCCAGCTTCCAAATCAAGTGAGATTCTTCGAGATAACTGGCGCACAGGAATCCACTGTTTCGCGTGTAACGAGCCAATACGAATTCCAGTATAACTGGAAGCTTAATTAAACTTGCCAGTCGGAGAGAGAGAAAACTTTATATTCGCTCGTAGAGGAATCCAATCAGAAGAAGGTACATCCATTACCATCTCTTTTTCTCCACTAAGAAAGAAGGCTGTGATCAAAGGATCAGAGTTTCATCAAAGGTTCTGCCATCTGCAAAAGAAGTATAATATTAGAGAACTCGACTGACAGAGAAAGGGCCGCTTAAAGAAAGAGAGCAAGTTTCCCGATTGCCCAACCACTTTCGGAAAGCTCGTCAGTATTATTACTCGGTTTCTCGCGCAATTTCGAGCTGCCAGGCTTTCTCATGCGCTAATTAAACTTTACTAAGCGAAGGGAGAAGCGAGCCGTGCAAACACGCCTTTTGTATGTAAAGGCCATTTTTCCAAGCGGTCTCCTGGCTGGCTGACTCTTTAGCCAGCCAGCATCCAATGCCACCAAGAATTCGAGTGCGCGCTACGTGGAACTCGTGGAATTCGCACTCGACCCTTTGAGAATGCATGCTCGAGCCATCATTGAGAAGTGAGTGCAGTGCTGTGATTACCACAGGAATGCCATCCTATCTCCCACGGATTACTTAACTTTCGGAGCTGCTCTAGGCTGAATGCAGCGTATCCCAAAGCGAAGCGAGAGACTAATGAGAGACACACGCGTAACCCTTGACCCTCGCTGGATGTTTAGCATATCTGGTTGCGGGCTTCTGCGGCGATAAATAATTTCGTAGCACCACCGCTCGGATACGTATCTCTCGCACGAGAGCCACCGAGGGTGGGAGAAAGAGAGAGAAGGGCGCAGCATCACTATTTTTCACGGGACACGTTGCTGAAGATATGCATCGGCGCGCGATCACGACGCCCACACCCCTTTTGCTCTCTTTTCCACTGGGTAAACAGCCGCGCGCTGGATCCTCAAGAGTCGAAACCTTCTTCTCTCTTTCTGTCTCCTCCGCTTGGTCCATGTGGCTGCCGCCGCTGCCGTGCGCGTATATTCCACTTTTTATTCGACTCTCTCGGCAGACGCCCTTGGCCGAGCGTTATCTCCCTTTGTTGGCCCCTCTCACAGCTATGCTCTCTCGGCTACTCCATATTCGACTAATGTGCCAGGGCTCAAATGAGATAAGCTGTACCGTAAGCTCGGAAAGGTGCAACGAACTTTCTCTCGAGTGAGAACTAGTTGGAAGAAGTCTGGTTGGTTGGTTGGTTGAGTATGTGGGCAAGTGCGCGTCGGGGCTCTTGTTGGATTACAGGCAGCTCTCGTTTAACAATGAGCGTGTAAACGCTAATTAGCAAGTGAGCAGCGGAGCGCTCCACTAGCGAAATCGCTAATGATTCTATAACTGTTTATGGCCTCTGGTGTGCTAACGTAATCGCTCTCGAGCTTCGCCAATGATTCTTGCGGTATAATGATTGGGCATCGAGGAGCTATGCGGATATAAGCTGCGGTTACCGCTTCGTGTTCCTAGCCAGGAAGAACACCTTCTCCGTGAAGGAATCCATTAGAACGATCGTGATTGCGGCCACCATCAATTATTTCGAGTCTCGCGGCTCCCCGACGATCGACCTTCGCCGAGAGCAACTTCGAGGCAAACGAGGCGCACGAAAAATTAACTGGTGTCCCTTTCGCCAATTTACTACGGTAAATAATTAAAGCACAGGCCTGGGAAATCTTCTGAGAGAAAATGTATACGAAGAGCAAAGTCAAGTCCAGTACGAGGTTCACCACGGTGCACAGAAAGTCTGCCTCCAAGTCGAGTCAGCTGCGAGAGTCACCGTCGATGACGAGTAAACTTTCCAGGTGAGTGCCAGCCAGATTTTCCAGAGGCTTTAGAGGGCTGAGAGACTAGGAATGCAAAGCCGAGATGGAGTGTAGTTGACAGTGAGCAAGGCGTATTATCACTATTCGAGAGAGGGAAGAAGTCAGTGGCCCTCATTGACATGAACGGCAACGGCTCGTTAGTCAGAAGCGTCAAAGCTTCTTCGCGCAAACACCTTAGCCCTTTTACGGCGGAGCATTAGTGTCGCTCTGTAAACGAACCATGCCTTCTTTTCTCTCCTTCCTCCATTCTTTTTCAGTCCCTCTTGTATTGCACACATCGCGACGCGCACACACGTGTCTACGCCGCGTCGCGCCGTCCGTCCTCCTCTGCTTTCAGCCTCGCAAAGCACCGTGGCCTGAGTTCTTTGAGCTTCGATGATAACACCAAGCGCACTGCCAGCCGCGCTATGACCAATTTCGCCGGCTGAATTATTCATGCATCCTCCTCGCCGCCAGCTTGATTACCGAGTTCCGCGAAAGCGGCGTAATTCAATCGGCAATTGGGCCGGCTTGAATTAGTCACCAATGATGACAGTGAACGGATGGATGGATCTCCTACTACATGCTTTTCCAGGAATCTAACGGATGTAAATCTGGAATAACGGTTCCCTTGCGAATCAGTATGATTGCTGAATGCCTGCGTTTCTTGCTGCACGAGCAAACAGTGAAACTCGGAGTTTCATTAATATTTGATTAACTTTTAATCGCGCAAGAGAATAACGAATGTTATTTTCACGGTAAATGTGTTATTTACTGTTTGAAGATCTGGATCGAGAAAGGCAAAGTCTCAATTTTCTACCACGTCTTCCAATCTAATAAGAAGCCCACCGTTAAAGCCACCTTCCGATCATCATCCCACTCCAAATATTCCGTCGAACGCGGCAGTTCACTTTGGTAATTTCTACGGCATCGACGAGAGTCCGAAGAAGAAAAAGAGTGGCGGGGATAAATTAAAGAATCTCTTGGACGCCGAAAGATCGGCTTCCAAGAGTGGTCCAAGAATGGAATTCACCAGACAGATGGTTCGGAAGTAGGTGGATGCAATTGGGATGCAATGGGAAGAAGTTTTATAATTGAAATTCGCCTTTCAGCTTGGAAAGGGCAAAGGGAACGGAGGAATACGCGAAGCAAGTGTCAACTATATTGGACGAGACAGTGGAGCCGGCGAGTTTCAAGCTGAGACCACCGCCGGCCGAGGATTCCGTGCCTGACGGCAAGCACAATCCCACGGGATTTCCTCTCTGGTACAGGGAGCCCTTTAAGACCGCGTTAGTATTCGCCAACAATTCCTGTCACTCACTCCCGCCAGCCAGCCAGCCAGCCAGCCGAGAGTCCTCTTCCTTCTTGGGTGGAAGGGGACTTTCGACAAGTTTAATTAGATTTTTATCTGGAGAAGGGACTCTCTGACAAGGCGTCCAGTAATAGTGCCTTAATCGATAAGCGAAGTTCAATGTAGCGGGAGAAATTTATGTCGGATTGAAATGCCAACTTTTCAGCTCCTCGATCGAAGAGACTGATAAGATTCTGAGAGACGAGGGAAGATTCAGCCCCGAGAGAATCAGGAATGTCTTCGAGGAGGATTCCTCGACAGACGACGAAACTGACATGTCCTCCAGCGCCGAAGAGGACTAACTAACAAGTTATAAGTCTACCATAAGTCAGACTTAATTTCACAACTTGTAAATCCACCATAAACCAGACTTCATTTAACTTTGTAAAGTAAATAATCATTAATGCGGAAACCGTGCAAATGGACTCTTCGCGCATTTGAAATAAATTGTCCCGTCCGAGAAAAACTAGTATTAGGTTGTTGGTATTTTCCTAGCCAGCTAAAGTTTAATGGAGCCACTGTTCCAAAGTGTTAATTAGAGCTAGACTGTTCTCTATCCTGGAATTAGAGTCTGCTAAGCTGTCGCCGAGCGCTTCGCCCCAACTTTCCCGTTGGCTAATTAATTTCCAGTTAGCGAGTTCGCGAAAGCAAAGTTCCACACGGCAACCGGAAGCCCGCGATATGCCGTGTTTCCTGGCTCCCCTCATACTTCAATCTGTTTTACGTAGCATGAAATTAACGTGGTTAATAAAGGACTGAACCATATAAGTATATCTTAACGAATGCGTTGTTTCTTCCATAATTAGTTTTCTATGGATATTTCGCAATATTATATTTTCCTTTCTTACCCGCTAAAACATGATTTATTTTTTGGGGAAATAAGTGGGGAGGAAAAATGCGCATACGTGGTTTCACGGCTAGTGAACGAGGGTGGCATTATCGGAGCGTTGGCACTGTTTCCGGCTCACTGGGAATGCAAGAGGGCGCGGGATAGGGTCGGCCCCTATCGATTATTCCGTCTAGCACGGGAAAGACGCTTTTCATGTATCTTTAACGAAAGCGAAAATTAGATTTCTTCACGAGAGAGCACTCGGCTGTAGTCCGCTGTAAGCTAATCAATCAGGATTAATGAGCTTACAAACAACTCTCACCAACTCTCTTTTTCTGAGAATACCAGGCGCCTAAGTAGTCCTTAGGAAAATCTATTATGTACATTGGTTTATTTCATCATGAAACTATACAGAATGGTCCGCAGCGAATTACAGCATTCTTAAATAAGTTAATTCATCATGACTATGGATATTACAGGGAAGATGTGTATGGAACAGTACTGAATCACCTACTTAACGTTCGTCTGCATTTGGCTGTGAAAAAAGGATGCGTGGCTGAGATACTAGAGATAGTACGAGGATAGAAAATAGTTTCCACTGTTTCCTTTTGTTTTCATACAAACTGTCTGCCCTTCCCTTTTTCTGTATATGTGTCCACTCTGTTAATGCAATCTGGTGAATCTGGCAGTAAGCGCGCGCGCGGTATGACTGAACTCAGAGTCGATTTGAAGTTAGCTACCCGGCGAAATGCATTGACTTCCATTCGGTGAACTGACCCTTTAAACCCTAAACAATTGCACCACTGTCGACCAGTTTACGAGAGGATGCTCGTATTCCGGGCATATCCTCGAGACTAACACCAGGGGGGGCAGGAATATAGTAAAATACATTAACCATCTCTATCAGCTTTGAACTCCTGCCTGCCTCTGAACTCGACTCGATTTTACTCCGGCTAGTACGAATGCTTGTAAATTAGTGCTTCTGGAGTTGGACGCGACTAGCTCCCGTCCGACTGGTACTTTCGAGGCCTTCCCTAGGTCTTCTTCCACGAGTAGTACATTTCCAGTGGTCGATTTACTCGCCAGAATTTGTCGTTCACCTGGCGTAACGTCTGTGAACCACTCAACACTACCAGCTGCCCGGGCGACGGTGCTATGTAGATGCAGAAGTTCAGTAATCTGTCGGACTCGGAGAGTTCGGTGTCGAGGTCTAACGTCAGTCGCATTGCCAGGTATTTACTAAGGTGATCCACTAAAAGGAAAGTAGGCAACGTAGAGACAACCCTTCCAACGATAGATTTCATTGTTGCGTAGCGCCATACCTGTTGCATTTGCGGTAGTTTTGATATACCGAATGCTGTTCTCTTTCAACGCTTTTATCAAGGAATTATCACCTGCCATTTCGGTGGGATGGGGCTTGAAAACGAGTTCGATCTCGTTCAACATCAATGGCTCACTGGGGCCTTCGCCCTCAGTGTCCACCATCGAGTCACCACCCCCCGTTTCAGCCTCCGCGCTCGAGGAATCGTTTTCCGAATTCTGAAGGCTCTTCTGCCTCTTTGGTGGCTTGGGGATTTGATTCGCCGGATTCGGAGACGGCGTTGTCGAGTTTCGAGATGTTGAACCTACAAATTCTATGTTAGAACTACGACGTTCCTCCTTATGACTATATCTCTTCTCTTCGATCATCAAGATCTTACCTGACACGGCTGGACTACTTGCTGGTTGGGAGACATTATTGCTAGAGTTCTGAGAGTTGTTGGTATTGCCACTATTGTTCAAGGAACCACTTTGCGAGGAATCACTTTGATTGGCATTCGCCGGATTAGGGGTGGCTGGGGCACTGGCATTAGGGGTATTATTATAGGAGGTGGCATTACTCGTATTCTCAGACTCATTAGCATTTTTCCTAGATCTCTGCGGCCTATTCTGACTTTGCAATTTGATTCCTTCCGTTATGGAATTCACCAATGCAGCTTGCGAATGTGATTTATTCAACTTTGCAAGCACTCTTTCCTGATGGGCCTCATACTCATCCCGACTGGGATATATTTTAGAGATCAGCAGATCAAAATTAGGATCTGGCCTGAGCGATCTCTTGGACACCAACTTTTTCCTGCACGTAGGACATTCCTAACAAGAGTTTCGATCAATTAGAGTCACTTGATAGAACACTTCCCAACCTAACCAATAAAAGCATTCAGGCAACTGGATGCAAACACCACTGAGAATTCTCATGAACTCAAATCCATCTACCATAAAATCAATCAGAAACAGGAATGCGTTAAAGAACGCAGAACAAGAATCGATTTCAGAAGCAGCAGTAACTACTGACAGGTATCAAAAGCGCGGTAAAAATCTCAATCATATACTAAAATTCCAAAAGAACCCGATGCTCGCAGAACGCGAGACGATTTCTCGCCACTAGTTCCTTTGAAAGGGGTTGCCAGCATAGTAGGAGATATTTACATGCAACCCCAATTGATATATAGCACACGAAAACATTGGATTTACTAGTGTCATCTAGACACCGAGGGAGCTTGTTGTTGTTTACAAGTGGCAGAAGAGAATGGAGCGAATCTCGCAGTCAGAATGAAGGGAAGTTTCACACCGAGGAACGAAGTTCCCTCAAGTAAATTCTACGCGCTGGACTTACTTTATTGCCACTGCGAAGCGCAGTAATGATACAATCCGAGCAGAAGCGGTGCAGGCACTCCTTGGTGGTCATAGTCTTTTTCAGCATGTCCAGGCAGATCGGACACATGAGCTCGCTGTGCAGGCTGCGCGGACTGACAGCGATCTCGGTATTGTCAGTGATCGCATCCTGGGGCGTGCGATGGAGCTCGTACAACGACAATTCCCAGGTTTTATTGAGACCAACTTGTTCTGCCGACGCCATCTTGGCCACATACAAGCCGTCAGCTGCCTCGGCCCGTCAGCTGAACAGTAACCCCTCCATCGCACGAAAACCGACTCAAGAACTCACACTTACTGCCACCTCCCGACTAATACACGAAATCATTAGTCACGCGAAAATCAATCCCAGCTGATCTCACATGATAACCAATGATTTCTCTCTACTATTCCATAAAGAAAGCCTACGCTGGTAAGAAGACCTGCGTGAGGACTTTCGAAGCGACATGAAATTACTTTAATCCTCAGGCAAGCACTCGCAAAAGGCGCGTGTTGCGAGAGACCCGGATTCCAGTGCCGCAATTGCATAAGGCGTGAGTGCCACTTTGCGCAATGCTTCTATTCATCGGAGAAGAGAATAGAAGTGGTAGGTGCGCGGTATAATTCACCCCTAAAATGCATTCGCGGGAAAGCGTGGGTCGGACAATTCAGCCGGGATATGCGTGTAGGAATAAATAATATAACGGTATATAATAGCGCGTCTCGACGGGCGTAGGCTCGGTAATAGCGAGAAGAAGCTACGGAGCAGTGAGACGCATCTTGTGGTTCAATGTAAGGTGCGTGAAACTGGACCTGCCAGGCACGCCGGGTTCTCTCCGGGGTGACCCTAACTCGAGAAAACCGTAATTGAGCCTGTCGGTATGTACCAGGCAAAACGTGTTTTATCACCTCTTTCTAACGATACCGGCGATATTTCCAACTACCACTTGAAAACAGCTCTCTCCCTCCCTTCTTCTCTCTCTCTCATTCTACATCCTCTCGGTGCTTTTATGCGAGCCACTCGTTCATCCGAAGTGCGCCACTTCCGCACTTCATAGGAGATCGGCTTATTAATACCGAAAAGCGTGCAATCCCCGCTGCTACTAGGAAGTAGTGAACCTGTCCCGAGATTTTTCGCAATCTATCTGCACGGAAAGATATCCAAGCATGAACTCTCCGATACAGGAAAGGCTTTCTGGGAGGCGGTGGCCGGTCAATGTATATGAAATTTATAGGTCAGTCGGCGAGCGAGCGACGCCGGGCGACAACACCTTGTTCCACTTAACGGTGATCCTGTCCAGTCAACTTTTTAACTTTAATTGGCGGCCTTCGCCAGAATACCGGACGTTCCCCTTTAAGGTGGCTCGCGGCCGTTTAGTTGGTCGTTCGGGAAAATTTACATGGCACCCTTGGCCTCCTCCCGTCACGCTCGTTTTCGCTGTATTTGAATTTTCCACTCTCCTACACGCGGATTGCACTCGGATACAAAGTGTGTGTGTGGGTGTGGGGCGTCGAGTAAGTAGCATGCTGGCGGATAAGTAAGTCATTGGAAAACTATGCACTGAATAGCATTGACACGCTTACAAGTCTGAGGGGGGTAGGGCAGCGCAGCGCAAGAAACTTATGTAATTCAGGCGAGCGTGCCCTCCTTGGAGGAGAGAACACCGCAGCGAGGAGAAGGAAGACGAAGAAGAAGAAGAGGCAGCAGCAGCCGATGCAAAGCCACGGTCGCACGAGTATTACGGCGTGCTGCACCATGTCGCTCTTTTCATCCTTCCGTGCCTCCTTTTTCTTCGGTCCTCTACCTTTCTCACGCAATTATGTCTCTATTTCAGCCGAGACCCGGACGCACCAGCCACCACCGAGCAACTCCTCTCTCAGGAACCTCCTAATATACATCTCAAAAGGCTCCCAACTGTTGCCTATTGCCAGACAAAAACGGATGCGAGTGTCGAGCCACGTAATAAGACAGCGTTCCTAGGTCTAGAATATAAGAAACTGTAAATATTGATTTGAACAGTATCGAAAATATATCAGGTGGAACCTTGTCGAATGGAAACCGTTTCTCTTACTTTCCCCCCAAAATTAATTATTCTACAATAATTGTTACAATATCAAAAATAATTCTAAAACCAGAGGAAAGTACTCTCTCTGCTGGTTGGATATTAATTCTGACAGACTGACGAATTCAACGAATTAACTGCAACTGAATCACGGCCGGCTAAAAAGGTTGCGAGCGAGTGTGAATGCGTGCGCGGAAGTGGCGGGGACGTAAAAGCGTGGAAAGCGAGATATACGAGCGAGGAACAATATGCTCCGCTGGCTTCCGTATGCAGGCGGGGGCCGATTAGTTTCGTTAGAGTCGAATAATTATCATTTCTTGCGTGTACGCGCCGCCGCCGCCGCCGCCGCCGCCGCCGCCGCCGCCGCCGCCCCGTCGTACACCCAGTGTGTTCCCCGACACAGCACAGGCATCCGGAAGGAGCAGTGTTCCTTGGCCGCTTGATACATGGTTACAAGTATCCGTGCTCAACCCAGGTCAAGCGTGAATCTGACCCAGTGGAATTGCCCGTAGTCAGATGCGGCCGTGTATACCAAGCCAGGCAACGTATGTGCGCGCCCGAGGATATTAACCGGCAACCGCACTGCGGATTCGCCTTTAGCTCGCTCTAAGGACACGCGATATTTTATTTCGCCAAAGGTCACTGCCTCCTTCTTCTTCTTCCTCGCTGGTAATGCTGCTTCCCGCCTCCTTCCTCCTCCAGGACCAACGAGGAGGAAAGGGAATCCCGGCAACCTTTCATTCATCACTCGATTACGCCAAGGTTACCGCACAATTATTACTCTCTGCCTCTAATTACTAATTATGCCATTGAACAATCTCTCTTGCCGGTGGATTATTAACAGTGGTTTCTAATGATTCTCCGAGAGAGAGAAAAATAGAAATAATCTATGTATGATTCTGTTTCGGGGTTCCCGGCAGGACTGTCGAATTCCGTGGGGGTCAGCGATACTGAACTCCCCAGGATAATGCGACGCCTGACCTTGAATTTCTCGGAGACCTCGCTTTAAATCATGTACACCAGGAGCCACTGTGCTAAACCTGTCTACCGTCTAAGATTTACATTGGGCATTAGTATCTGTCTGACAGTATACACCCTTGAATCGTCTTGATTCCTCTGTCAAGGAATTGATAATATCCTATTATTAACAGCCGACAACACGCCTTGTTAAATCAAAGACTCCTTTGTCAGGGCTCCAATGATTGATTGACTTTCACGGAAGTCTTCTAGTATTACGGTACTGTCATGTCACCGAGTATATAATATTGTATGAAAGGATTTGCGGTAGCCGCGCGGAGTTGTTGGACAAGCGTCCATTGCATTTCGATCTCTTCCTGAAACTTTAAAGAGTGCAAATAGTAACGCCGATGCAATGGAATAACAGTAAAGTCCAAAAAAATCCCGAGTTGTTAAAGTTTTTCCAATTTTCCTGACTCTCATAATTCTACCAATACGAGCATTATTACTTCTCGGCGGATTCGATAAGTTTCATTAGAAATGACTGAAAAGTAATCTCGCGATAGTATCGCAATGAGGAAGGCGGAGTGGATGGTGTGGATCTTGAGCATCCAATCACTCCACTCCCTCTAAGTTGCTCGGTTGATTAAGAAAGCCTGGGGGGGTTTGCGTTGCTTTCATTACGAAGGCCCGTTTTCATGGACGAAAACTCTTAGAGCTCGGAGTAGAATCGCACCTGCAGCGGTACACCTGATTATCTTTCATTACGATGTAGCTAGCAGTGCTAGAAAAGGCCAGCTCACGAAAGGACTTAACGGATTTGCCTACACGACACGAAAATGTCGGGGAGGCATTCCTCCCATCTTCCACGGAATTGCTAAACAATCCTCGTACTCGCATCGGCTGAATAGAGTGTGGGCCTTCGATGCAAATGACATGGTAAGTGCGTAAGAAAGTCGAGATTTGCCTGTGGCATCTGCGACTGCTGCCCACGAGGGCTTCGGCCAGACGGGCTTGTCTGGAATGTCACCTTTTACCTCGACCGATAATCGTTTGCAAATGAACGCAAAGGACACCGGCGAATCCTACAAGATTCCCAATCATCCCACCAATCAATCAATCTCAAATCTTCGAGGGGCAAAAGAAAAGAAATCCAAATTGAATCCACCAGTTCTCTCCGATTCAATTACTCGAGTAATTGAATTTAATATCACTCTGATTCTATAGCTAGTTAACACAGTGACGCGACGACGCTAGACAGATTATCTCATCGATCAAAGTTGATGGTGCGCGGTGATCGGTTGATGATCGAGCGAGTGGACGAAGGGCGTCTGACCCAGACAAGTCGTAGCAGTGGCTACCTAAGTTAGGAGAAGCTTAGGTCGTGTCTTGACCCAGAGTCGCGGGTTGCCAGTCTTTTGCTGAGATTGGTGCTACTCGGCAGAACAGGCTAGAGACACGCGTGTGAGAGAAGAAAGAAGGAGGAGGAGGGCTGCTATAGCGGTTGCGAGGAGTAAGAAGAAGAGGACCAAGTCGACGACGACGGCGGCGGCGGCGACGACTGGGACGAAGAGGAGCCGCGCTGGTTCTCTCGACGAGGAGAGAGGCGAGAGAAGTTGCACACGTGCACCGCAGCGTATTCACGAGAGTTGGCAGTCGGCTGTTGAAACCCGCCCGGTGAATGCCTCTCTCCTCTCGAGAGAAGAGTGCGAGCGAGCGCGCTTTTTATCGACCTCTCGATGCGCGCCCTTTGCATCCTTCCATCCACGGGGAGCCCTGCTGGAATTTCACGCCGCCCCCTCTCGCGCGCGCGCGCGCCGATTATCATCAACGAGTCAGCATATTCCACGGGCTGAGCATCCTGACACCTCTCTCTCGCCGCTCGAGTCGCGCTCCTCCCGAGAAATACACACCGCGAGCGTCCACCAGCCATCGAGCCAGTGTCCGATCGAACGAAAGTGAAGTGTTCCTCTCTCGATCCGTGTGCCTGACTTTCTAAACTCTAATAGCTTGATAACATGTTGCTTCGTCGAGCGAAGCATTCGGAGCAGTTTCTCGGCCGAGGATAGTCCAAGAACAAAGAATTCCCTTTGACTCGAAGTCGAACCTTGACCCGACAGAATTCCAGTGGTAATTAGACTTCGCCGGCACTTGAAATACACCGGTTGGCCTGTTGGTAAATATTGGGAGAGCGCGCAACAACAGTGGGAAGATGTAATCAGTGTGAACTTGGGCCAGGAAAGATCCAGCAAAGATCTACGGTATCGCGAAGAAGCGCGCTGCTGGAGTCGGAGTATCCAGTCCGTGCAATTAATTCTCTGGAAAAGATAGCCGCTCGAGAAAGAGGGGCATGGCGAATAAAGAGCAATAACGGTTTCCACTCTTTTCCACGTGTTAGTGGATCACCGGGTTTTCCGAGGATGGTCTGATTCTACGCGGCAGAATATTCAAGAGAAGACCCTGCGCCAGCATCAGCGCGTTAAATCTCGTCGACGGTTCTTTAAAGTATCTGAAGATTTCAAGAGTGTGCAGTGCGGCGAAAAGTGATGTGAGTCTTGAAAGTAGTGAAGGGATGACTAATGGAAGTGGCAAGACGAGTGGACAAGTGCGACATAGGATGTAAGGATCTTTCGCAAGAGGCGACGTCTTTTCCGGCCGTCATGGGCACTGAACAAGTGTGGGAAACTCATGGGAGAGACAGCTAGGAGGACGCTAACGATGCTAATGGCAATAGTCGGCGAGGAGCGATCCCTCTTATGAGTGGTGTGTCGAGATCAACGACACAGAGACCATGGACCTTTACCACCCGAGGGAGTAACGAAGGGCGAACCCGGCAATAGGAAGTCACGCGAGGTGATTCCCTCGCGCGCGCGCCCGCGCCCGCGCTCCCGAGAGAGCACGCTTTAATTGAGAGTCTCTTAATTAAGCGTCGGCCCATTCGATTCTAACCGGCTCTCGGCTAAAAAGCGCCGATATAGCAGCGAGCGCCGAGAGAGCTCATTCCCCATAGAAGATTACACGTACGCGCGCTCCAACTACGAGGAAGTACGGCTCGGCCGACGGCACTTGGACTTTACGTTTGCAATGAAATCTAAAGATAGAAAGTCATCCATGACTCTGGATTATTGCTGGAAGTAGTATGCGCGCCGAGCCAATGAAAGGGGAGCGCTCCGAGTCCTCGGAGACAATTTATAGTAGCGCGATGTCTTAATAAAGTCGGCTCGTAAACGAGCCGCTGAATCCTTTCGCCACTTCCTCGCAACAAGGAAGCATCGCTCCTCCAAATAGCACTTTCCAGTCGTTGACTCGAACTTGACTCGCAATTACGTAAGCCCTGAACCCCGCTGCCCCCAGGCAACAGTTGCACTATTTGTCTGGCAGCAGGTTAATGCGCCGTCCCGCACAGCCACAAAGTGGAAATCATCATCATCATCAAGGAAGGAACAATTAGCGATATTAGGAGAGAAAGTTGGATTTCCCGATAGCGCAACATTGCAGCGCAAAACTCGGCTCTCGCGGAAATTGAATATATGAGTCAGACGTAATCAGTGAATCGCGATACGAGTGGGCAGAAAATTCACTGGGAATAATCTCCGCGAGATTTCAATCTCTCTCTATAAGTGGTTCGCAATGTGTTAATCCGCGTCAGTCGAGATAAAGTCTCGGATATTTGCCGAGCCGATTATCCTATTCGCACTGGCGTGACTGTACAAAGGAAACCGAGTGAAAATTGAGGTTAAAAAGCCGTTGAAAAATGGGGAACACACGCTCCCAGCCGAGCGAGAAGAGCAAGCCGCTCTATCTATTCTATCTAATCCATCGTACATGGAGCATTGTGGCAGATCATCGCAAGGAACGCGATCGCGCCAGGGATATCGATGGCGAGAGCAATTTCTCATCGAGATGCAGCGGTTGCGATGGTTGCAACGCGTGTGACTATCGTCACGACAGCCTCACTTTCGACAGGTAATGTATCTGATAGTCCCCATTGAACCATCCACCAATTGGAAAGGGAGAACCGCTCGAATATCTCGCAAGAAAATCTTGCAACTGAGCATGCACACACGTAGAGAGCTTTCGAGGAAAACCGATTAAGTATGCAGACATGCTGCATTTGTAGTCTAACGGAAAACGAGTCACGAGCGTCCATTCAGACGGTTCAAACTTATCGGAACCATACAGGGACGCGTTTCCAATGGCGGTTGGCATAGTAAAAAGTTGCAAGAGACAAGTTGAAAAACTTACTCCACCCGGTGGAGTCAGCTCCCACTTGAATCGTCAGTCACGACAGTTCGCAATCGCCCGACATCTCGAAATCACGCGGAAACGCCTGCTTTCTGCGAAAAATGCCTTCTTCGAAGCTCCGGGATTCGATGCACTCGTAGAAAATTCCGACACTGCACATTGTTGTAAATACCGCACTGAGAAAGGACGCGTTGTTCTACGTTTTCTTGCGATTCCTGCTGCGAGCGGCAACCAGTAACTGATGATTGCTTGGTTAGTTTCGTTGGTAAGTGAAGAACGGCGTCGTTCACACGTGGCGCCCTCATCGACGGCCTGTCGGTAAAGTTGAAGCATCCTGTCCTGCCACCTGGTTGCGCCTCCTGCAATTATGCATTTGGCGCTGAGATATAAATCCAAGATATTAGTACCTACGATTTTTTTAAAATTCATTATTAATTTGTTTAAAGTTTCATTCAGTTTCTCACAGCCATTATAGTACGAAGATTTCATAGAAACTCAAAGTATATCACACACTCTGTAAATAGGTCAGAATTATCTTCTTTATCCATTAATAATAAATGGTAGATAATTTGCAGTGGCGGAATTCAATGGGGAAGATGAATGTTTCAGTAAATAATACGAATATTTCACGTTGGGGATCATATTTTAGTCGAGTGGTATACATTTTCCTCATTATATTTATATAATTATTAAACCGGCGTACGTTTTGGAAAGCTTGCGGAGGAAGTTGCATTAATTCAGAAGAGTATTAGATTCTAGCAAGCTTATTTCAAGTAGGAAAGTAGGGAAACGGCACATTATCGACGACGCGTGGTACGTGTTACCTGTTAAGAGTCCCTCTACACGTGAGAAGAGCGGGTTAAGCTGGGCTTACATTACGAGCAGGTGAAGGCACCGGTGCCAGTAAACGTCGGGCAGCCTCCGGGTGCGGATCGTCCCCATACGCTTCCCGTTCTCGGCTTCGCTCGTCTTCGCCCCCTCGCAGCGATTGCAAACTCGAGTAGCACTCGAAAAAAAATGGCAAGTGACACTTTCGCGCCGGTTCGCAAGCGAGTCTGAGTTTTGTGTGCCCCGGCGAGCTATGAACGCGACCCCCCTTTGAGCCTTTTCTTGGACTTAAAACATCACAGGTAAATCTTTGACCGATCATCTTTTTCTTTTGTACTATCATACAACGAACAATCGCGAACAACAATAACTCGATAACGCTAGAAAACAATTCTCAACAAGGGAGATTTTACAATCAAAGCGAATCTCACGACGATAGATTATTCTTTGTCGCGCGGAGGCTGCCCTTGAACGCAAACTTCCTCGGCGTGCTTTCCAATCCTCGGAAAGGGAAGCCTCAGCCTTTTTACGAACTTGCACGCACAGCGTCTCTCTAAAGGAATGGCAGCCACGCGTTTCCCCCGATTTCGACGGGCGACGCTCGCGCATTAGAGTCCGCCGGGCGGAAAAGAGAGGCCTTAACGAGCTCGGCGATTTCATTGACGGGATGGCAATCCGTAAAAGAGTAACGAGCATCGCCATGTGAATGGAGGAGGAGAGCTTTGATACTAATGCCGAACCCTCGTGCATCAACACTCGCTTCGCACAGTTAGAATCACAGCGGAGGAGCGGCAAAAACCACTGCGGCAGTGCTCGTTACTTTGGTGCTGCAATTACGGCAATTACGGAATGCCGGCCTCTTTAATGTTAAATTCACTAGGCGCGTTTCCTCCCTGGCGGACTTTATTAGTGCGAGTTCACTGCATCGGCGAGCGAGCTTGTCCTCGCTCAACACCATTGTTCTGCCATGTCTCGGTCCTTCGGTAACTATCTGAAACTTTATCCCTTGATTACAGCGAGATCCCCCATGCTAATTCCAACTGATGAGACTCCAGACGTAATAAATCAAATCTTAATACGCTCTTACGAGCCAGGAACTGAATTCTAATTCGAGAGACATTCATACGAGACACGCAATATGCTTTCACGAATTTCGAGGATCATAGTTGACGCGGTTTACTACACTTTTGCTTGTCTTCTTTCGCTGGAGCGAATAAGACACGCTCTCGCCGCCAACTAACGATCAATCATACAGTGAAATTTCTGGTCCAGCCTCTGTCGAAGGATGTCAGGGCCATTTTACATACTAGACCGGCGGTGGTACAATTGCCGCGACAGCTTACAGATCAATCACGGCCCACGTTTCTTTGGGCCTGGATTCTGCCAGGAGAGGAACATTTCGTAAACGTAATAGGCCGCTCTCGGCCGACGTGTCACACACATTCCCGTATAATATCTCTTACATTAGTTTCTCTCTCGTAACGAGCCACCCGTTGGGCGCCTACGTAAGGAGAGTGCCCTCGCGCGCGCGCTCGCCTTACGTAACGGTGCGCCGAAATTTGTGGCCACCGGTTTCCCCTTATCGCTTCGACACGGAATGCTCGGGGGCCTTAAAAGCGAACGGTCGAAACATAACTCGTAACTGGCTACCAATTTACCCGAAGTCCCGAGCGACTTAATGTTCCCCACCCAACCCCTCGTCAACTAATAAACCTCGTCAGGATAATCAGCGAGGATCGCGAATCAGTAATACCTCTGCAATAAACAATAAATGTCGCAAGATTCATTTCGACGATTGGAGGAACTTACTAATTCTCATATGCAACCGTGGACACGCTCGAGCAACACCGATATCCTCCCACGCGATACAAAGCGTTGGCCTAATGAAGGAATATTAATTACCCTCCTTATATCTCTCGTTAGCGCGGCGAATGAAGAGGGGGGATGCAGGAAATAACTCGAATGATTTAGATGGAAGAGGATTGATGCTCGCGATACAAGTCTCTCTCTCTCTCTCTCGGTTACGTAAGGCCGATCGGACGAAGGGGATTCCATTGGTAAAAACTTAATTAAAGCGCACGGCGACACAGAGGCAGAGAGTCCTCCGAGGGGAGATTGAATCGGAGCGATAAGTGGGACTCGCGGGTTCCGAGTGAATGCACGCGATTAGAGGAGATCGATCCATTGGTAAGGAGCTGATAACTTATTAAGGACAGATATATCCTTGTGCCTTTTGAGCGCGGCTGGTTCTCCCGGGCGCCCTAACCCACCGGCGATAATCAAGTGGCGTCAGCCATCCACCGGCATAAATTTATTATAATTAGTTAACGGGACACAGCGCCGCCGCCACCGCCGCCGGCCGCTACGCACTGCGTGCAAACAGGCACGCGGACTATTTTAATTAAAGGTGCCGCGCGAGGAAATTTGTACCTTGGAGAGACGTGTCTCCCGCGAGTATTAGTTGCACTCTCCTTCAGCGAGCGAGCGATCGAACGCGCGCGCGCACCAGCTTTTATATGCATCGAATGTTATGCTTTCACGCTGTCGCTGTCCAGGAAGAGCAGCGGGCAACTTAACATCTTGATCTAATCGTAATCTGTAACCGGTGGAAAGTGGCTCAGGGCCACCGGCGCGCAATAACATCGTCCTTTTCTGCCCGCTTAATCTCAAACGCCTCGCAACCATTACGATTTTACCTGTTCCGGACAAGCGAGCTGTCGTTTTCCGGGCGTGAAAACGAGAATTAGAAACCGGCATTTAGAGACCAGAACGACTGCGGAATGAACCTTGCCGCGGCCGGCTCTCCTCTTTCCTCCAACTGCTAGTTTCAACTTGAGCAAAGAAGAAGAACTTGGAGAAGAAGGATGAGGAGAAGGTTGTTGTCGTGAGTGTCTTTTCGAGGAAAGTTTCCATGAAAGTTCTAATGACAAGGTGGATGAGATACGCCTGGAAATTGCTAGCGTCACGAGTACGCTAGCCTTCAATCCAAACTCGAGCAGGTCTGATCGCGAGGGGGTCCGATCTACTTACTGGAATTCGTGCCGGTAATGGAAAGACTGATTGACGCAGCGACATGTAAATTGGTTGGAAAGGGAGCAATGCTATTGGAGGGCCACGGCCAACAGTAGCTCTCGGGCAGCAGGGGACTCTCAATTGTCCAGGAGTTCCCGCAATTAAGCTTTGATGGAATGAGCAGTGCAACTAGGAAGAAAGATCGCGTCGCCGATAGAAAGAAAAGTGTTACGCTCGAAGGATGCTAAGGCCGAGTTAATAAATCCGAGGATTGACTGAATGAAATGTGAGAAAAGCGAGGAAACAACTAACTGGCGAATGCTTGGATCGGCGCCGAGTTTGTATAATAACGCTCGCGATACCACAGCCACGAGTATTATCCGCGTGGCGCGTCATTATCATTTTCATCCTCGCCGACCGTTAATTGCCCCGGCAGCTCCAATTACGAGGGTCGCTCTGGGCCCGCATTTTTTCCCGCCTCTCGCCGAGCGATTCTTCTTTTCGATTGCGCGCTGCCTGGCTCGCGCACCGTTAGCGCGCATTCGAAAGGGGGCGGCCGCTTCCGATCCCCGAGGAGGAGGCTTCCGCGTTTTGTCCCGTCCATTAGCGAGGGGCCGCCGATTTTAGTCGGCAGGAAAGCGTGTCAGAGTCAAATTACCGGAGGAATAATTAAAAGAAAGCCGTAGTCGCGACTCTGCTTTCACGCCGCGACACCGTCTCGCCCGAGAGCCGCCATAATTGACGGGAATTTATTTAATTGTCGCTAAACCAGTGCCGCCATTTCTCCAACTAGCTAGAGCTCCGCTCGATGCCAGTTTCTACAGCAGCGCGCGCGCGCGCGCGCGCGTTGAATTAGAGTCGTAGCGCGCTGCCTTTGACAGATCAGGAGGAAGTCGTCCTGCCTACATAACGGTTTGCAATAATGTCGACGCTCGCGCGGACACACGCCACTCTTGTATCCCAGCGGCGACGGCGGCGGCCGCGCGTATGAGAAGCCACCAGTTTATTCATCGCACTGCCATCCGGAAGGAGTGCGCGTATTCCCATGACAGAGTTAAAGACAGAGAGAAAGAGAGGGAGATAAAAACAGAAGCGGCCGAAGAAGAGAAGTGCGAAGGGGTTTCGCTGGGACTAAGAGAGTAGCAGGGGGCCCATTAAATCGATCCGTGAACGATCGTGAGTCGGCGGCGGAGATAGCGAGGGACTCGTCGACGCTAACTCTCGCTACCGTCCCGGCGATTCATTGTTCGGCCCTGTTGCGCAACAATGCTGACTCGGAATCCTCGTCGGGGAACCGCGAGCGACGCACAACTCTGCCGATCGCTCTCCTCGATAACCCACCGCTTTTGGCACTACTATTCACGACGACACACTCGTATGACTTATGACAGCAACCAACCGCCGCGCCGCCGCGTCGCCGCGTCGAATTTAGCCGGCGCGAGAACTCCCAGGCGACTCGGAAAAACATTATAGAGAGCAGAATGAAATACCGTGCGACCAGGAATCCAGGCCGTTACCGTTATATACCTTGCACTCCGGCTGAAATAAACCAGCTTTGATGCACAGCTTTCATTTGCATAGTCGGTATACTTGTCGTGCCGGTGAGTTAATGGAGTAAATATCGAGTCACTCTTCGCTAGCTCAGGATTCACGAGAAGGACTTTAACCATCCCTGAGAGGGAAGCTTGACTCGCCGGAGAATTCCTCCTCCTCCTCTCCTTCTCTCTCTCTCTCTCTTTCCCGTCGGACGATAAATCAAGCTGGAGAGACCACCTTCGGACAGTCGTGAAGCCGCATGTCGTCGACTGCCGCCGCCGTCGCCGTCGCCGCTCCTCGAAGGACCAACGGCCAGGATTCCTCTCGCGTGGGTGGAAACACGTGTAGCAATGCTCGGCTGGCTCCCGCGAGGGCAGCGCGGCGTGCCTGAATTTCAGCCGACCTGACGTCGATTCTTGTCCGCTCTGCTCTGAGCGAGCGAGACCTGCGTATCTTAGGTACAACTCGCGCGGAGAGAAGCCGTGCATTCCGCGTGCCGTTCCACCAGGCGAATTGCTCCGAGCAGACAGGCTTCGAGAGTTCGAGCCCGCAGCTTTGTATGCCACTCTGGTAAACTCTCGGTTACGTTGGTCGCGTTGGGTGTCCGCGAAAATTATTCCATCCGCCATTCCTTATCTCCAATAACTCCAAGGAATCTGTTTATCTTCCGTTGAATAATTATTTCCCTTTGTTGGCGCACGTGTTATGTACTCTGTAATAATATCTTCGAATGCTTCGACTATGTTTTCATTAGTTTACAAAGCAATATTTGTAACTGTAGAGCCCTGGAATTTATATCACTTCTTCCTTGATGCAAGGGGAGACTCCCCACCAAATTTCAGCCCCGGGAAATGTCGGGAAGTATGAAAAATATGGGAAAAACCAGTGAAAATTCCGAAAAAATCGAACTTCAAAGGCAGTTTTTTGTGTTTTCGATAGAAATCCGGACTTTTTTCGACGGATTTCTTGTTTTCTATCCGTTTTCATTCATAACCAATCGATTCCTGAAGAAAAAACCCGAGTTCGGGGACCTTCGAAAAATCGTGAAAAAATTTGAAGGGGTACCCCTTAAGAAAAATTTGCCGAAAAAATAATTTTGACCTAGGGCTTTGGAATTTTTATGGTATCTTCCTTGATGCAAAAAAACATTACCCACCAAATTTCAGCCCGGGGAAAGGTCGGGAAGTGCACCAAAAAAAATAAAAACCGTGAAAAATGAGCAAAAATGGACTTTTCTGGACGGTTTTTCGACCCGTTCTCGTCGCAAATCCGGACTTTTTTTCGCGGATTCTTTGTTCTCTATCCATCCTGATGCGAAAACAGTCAAAATATCCCGAGTTCGGCCGATTTTGAGAAACTTGAAAAAATTGACCATTCTCGAGGGTCGAACATAGGTGAAAAGCTAAACTTTGAGCTAGGGCTCTGAAATTTTTATGGTATCTTCCTTGATACAAGAAAACATTACTCAGCAAATTTCAGTCCCGGGAAAGGTCGGGAAGTCGACCAAAAAAAATAAAAATCGTCAAAAATGTTTGAACTTGAAACCACATAGTTTAATACAGTCTATTTTTAAGCAGAGAATATATAGTATAATGAAATGGATGTCTAGTAAAAGCGGGCTAGGAGAGTTCTGATTCAAAGGCAACTGAATCACCCTGTAGAACACGCCGTGAAACAAAGCTGGCTCGTCGGCGGAAGCGTCGCTTTGTACGGAAAGTCGCCGCTTCCACCACCCACAATGGAGCTCGAGTTCTCACGCGGTATCTAGCCGCTTAACAATTTGTTGGCCGAGCGATCCTATCAATCGATACATACACACACACACACACACGCACGGATAAGGGGAGTTCACCAACTAGACAGGGAATATGTGAGGACAGTCTCTCGCGAGTAGATTGCAGTCGCGTCTAATTAGTCATGCTAGGATGCGAGTGGAGACAGACGTGAATCATAGCAGGAAAGTTGGCAAAAGCATTTGGCCACCTCGAGAAATTATCGCACTAATTTACCAGTTATTTCCTCGACTTTTATTTCTCGGAGGCAACCCCTTTAATTATTCTCTGTTCGGTCCAAATAGGATGATTGGATAATAGATTTACGATTGGGAGCGAACGCGTGGTATTCAAATCATTGCTGAAGTCAGGTAATATTCAACAAGGTGTGAAAAATAATAATAAGCATCTCGACGTTGTATCGTTGATTATCATAATAGGAGAAACTTATTACCAATAGGATCTGGCAGTGGTTTAGAGAAGGTAGAGTCGTCTTCTCGATAGCAACAGATCCTTTGGCGAGAACCGATCCTCTCCCAAAGACTCCCCTTTCCCGTTCGGCCAATCTGAAACAGAAATTTCTCTCTTTAAAGCACCTGTCCCCAGAATTCTAATATTTTCCATTTTACCATTTCTCTGGAAATTGCAAATCTTTGTTACACCATATATTATTTTAAAGTTAATTCAAAGCATATAAACTAGCCGAATAAAATAAATCTCGGACTTGTCTTAACTTAATTATAACAAGGAATATCCCGAGAAATAATCTCCGGCGAGTGTCCGATGAGCAATAACAATTTGTCGCTGGCAGAGTGGTGGTTGGTACTCCGAGGGACTAAAGATCGGGCGAGGAGATGATTCCGCGGGGCGGAAGTGTAGAACAGCTTGGAATCGAAGCGGCTAACGGTGCCAGAGTCAGCCGGGGTCCATCGAGCTGGATGCTGGTCCTCTCTCGCGTCTTGGTAAATTAGATTTCTGCGGAGCGGATCGCCGCCGTTGCAACCACCGCGACGTACCGCGTCTCCCGTCACGTCATCTCCGATTAATCGTCTGCCTCTCCTTTCATCGCGCGCTCTTTTCCCCGAGAGTTCGTTCTTCCCTCTTGCTCGGACGAGTAACACGCGCGCGCACGTGTGCGCTCCTAGAAAAGATACAGTTATGCGCTTTACTCTCCGCGAGAAGAGAGTAAAGAAAGAAGGATGGAAGGGGTAGCGCGCGGTGGAGCCCGGCAGACGGCGGATCCGTTTTATAACTAGAGATTCATAACGGCACACCATCTCACAATGGACCCTGCTTGCCAGGCCACGACAGACCGAATGCCCGAGAACTCGCCATGAAATCGACGTGTTCCACCAGCCAGTCCTCCAGCTAAACTCCAACCTAACAGCTAACTTCCTCGTGAACATGCTGCTCGACAGCTTGCCCATTTCCTGCATCCAATTCCAACTCCTCTTTCTCCTTCCTCCTCGTAAACTTCTCGCCCGAGAATTTGTCGCTTCACGCACGCCACTCGCAGCGCGCCCTAAGAATCTCCTCTGATATAGATTTCTATTACTGGTTGTGGCGCGCACGACATCATAAGCATCTATGACTGAAGAGATATATGGAACCACTTGGCGTATGATAACCGATAGAAGAGCGTAAAGCAGTCGACACTGGATTAAAAGCATCTCTAAAGTCGATCGGCCAACTCGACTGCCAGCAATCCCAAGTAGAATAAGCACTCGTCGATGTCTGACCGGTTGCGCGTGTGGAAGACGATCGGCTTTTAATTTTAATGAAACCACATCTTCCTACGATTCGAATGTACGTGTACTACTGGTGTGCGAGGATTGACACGCCAGACACTAGAAATATTAATCGCGGACGTTTGCGAGAGGAGATTCACTCGGCATGCTAATTGCATTGGATTATCCGTCGAGTAAAGTCCGCACTTGGCAATGCCGTTCTCCTCGCAGTTAACGATATTATTCCCTCGCGGCCACTCCTAACGGGAAAAGTGGTAATCGCGGAAAGATAATGGTAATTACTGGCGACGCGCTATTATCGACTAAACACGATGTTGATAATGCCATATCGGATTCCGCCCGGCAAAGAGAATGCCCGTGAGAATCCCCGGGGAAGCGAGAACATTAGGCACAATGAGCAGCGTGAAATCAATTATGAGCCGGGCAAAAAGCGGATCCTTCGTTACGAGCCTCCTTTGGTAGCAGACTGTAATCACCGCCCAATCCAGCCAATAAGAAGAGATTCTACCAACAGCGCGAGGAAAGCAGCAGCGTTCCTAAAGCAAATAAAAGCTTGCCGCGTGATTTTCTCAATGAAGATCTTTCGGGATCGTTCATAAGGCAAAGGAAGCTTCTCCGATTAGTAAGTTTCTCCTTCGACAGTCGATTGCATAGTAATAACTTCATTCCACCTTCTCGCGCGAATAATTAATCATGCGTTCTCAGAAGTGGATCGCATCTCGAGAAACAGATCGACAGAGAAAAAGAGAGGAAAAAAGCTCCACTTTCTCCGAAGGTGCATCCTGGAAAGTCCTGCCAGGCGAAATAAAAGCAGAGAGATCTTCTCCGAGAACTCTCTTATAAAACGAGCAATTGGAGAAGATGCCTGTTTTCAGTGAAGAGAGACGATCCTACAAAAGGATGAGTGGTGTCTTCCGGTAGTCGTAGCAGTGAAACCCGGGGAAATGAGAGGGTAGAAAGTGGCGCGTTTTCACGCCCGATAATACTCGATTTCCTAGGCTTCGAGTCGAATCCCTCGCAACATCCCCTGCTCGATGATGAATGATGGCCGCGCGCGGAAACGGTAACCGCTCGGAAAGTATATCAGCCCTAAGGCGGAAAGTGGCGGGAGACGCAAGGTAGGCGTAGCTCGTGTCCTCTCCAAGTATTAACGACTTCAATTTCCTGCGAGCGTCATCGACGAATCCACTCTATTCTTCGCTAATGAAGTTTGGCACCTGTTAGTCGCCCGAGGATATACCAGAGAGACTAATGGTTTCCTGGAGAATTCAGGTTCTCGACATTTCATAAGCAGCGCGCGTGCCCACACTATTGAATCTTGCAAAGCCATAGAAAACAAAACGCGTCCTGCAATCTTTCGGACAACTTTCTTTCACGCGACAACGCGTTAATTAGAGCCGCGAGGAGAATTAAAGGAATTTCACTAGCAATCCGTAGAATTAAGTGGTAAGAATTCCCAAGAATGTGCATGACTCAGTTTCGCCGCGACTTTTACGCGCAGGAAAGCGCGCGCGCGCGCTCGTACTCGACGACGACACACGTCCAAGGTTAAGAATGTGTGGAGCACAATCCTGAGAGATGCACGTGTGAGTTAAGGCCTGAAATACTGCCACACCCTTGCGGCCTGGAAATCGCCGACAACTCCTAACATTGTCCGGCGCCGGGGATCCTCGACACGGCTAATGTCTGACGCGAGCGAGCGCTCCAGCAAATTACCGTAATGGCGTGCGCAGCCCAATTACACCGCGCGCGCTCGCTTATACGTGATTTTCATGGGCGCGCATGCCTTGTCAAGATGCAGCAGCTCCAAAAAGGAAGAGAACACCGTCTGCAGAAATACACGCGTGCGCCAAGGACGCATTCCCACACTGGGTCGAAATCAGAAATTAATTTCTTAATTCCCCATCGTTCTATACAACGAAAGAATAATCATTACAAATACACTAAGAATAATTCTGTCAAACACATAGTATTTCGTGTTAACCCACTGCGCATCTTGGAAGACTAATTATAATAAATATTCCAAAGACAATCTTCCCAAGTACACAGTATTTCCTGTTAACCCAGTGTGCATCGTGTAACCGTACATTCCACATCGGAATTCACTGCACATGGACACGGAGTTTTACGTGTTAGCGTCGAGGGGCTTTCGAGCAAACAGGAAACCACGAGTTTAACAGTCTCCAAACACTAATATTTGCTCTTCTTATTGACTTTTTCCTTGGCGAGATATTCCCTCTACATGGACGTATAATTCCGCCGGCATTCCACACTGGATAATCGCATGTTATCAGGGCGGGAACGGCTTGATAACGAGGAACAATGTACTCTTTAACCCGAAGTAGGTTTTCCACGGGAGAATCATCTCTCGGTCGGGTCAAAGGTGCGCGCTACACACAGACACACAGACACAGTCGGCCGATCCTCGCACTCCCCCAACAATAATGGGAGTTGTTGCTATAACGGAATCGTCTGCGGTTGGCTTTGCGTGCAATTGAAATAGCAAAAATGCCGCTCCTCCGCTTTCCAGGAGCTATTAGCGATGGATCATAGTAACGAGGGGCCAGGATTCGCTAACACAATGGAGCGGAGCGCGCGCGCGCAGGATCATGAATATATTGCGGTATTTTCACTGGCTTCTTTTTCATGCCGCTCCAATTATGATAATGGAAACATATGCCGCTCTGCCGGAGAGTTAACAGGAGCTGTGTTAGGAGGATGCGAGTTTTAATGAGTGCAAGCACAGTTAGAGAGGAGCAGGACGATGTTGTATCCAGCGGGGAATCAGTTGGAGGCCACGATTCCGGAGCGTGCTTACTAGCGTGCTTCGAGAGTAGCCTTGACAGTGGCCAAGAGAGTACAAGCTAGTTGAGTTGTCAGTGGCTGGGCAGGATATGTGCCACTTTTCCCCTGGCAAGGAGGATTCCTAGCGCGCGTATGTTTGCAAACGTCAAACCTATGTTTACCCGCGGATCGATCGAGCATTCTCGCTCTTAGATATTCAAATAATCTGGATCACTGCTCGCTCGAGCGAGTCCTCTGCCAATAAGAGCACCACTCGCCGATATCCAATCTCATTTATTATCCTCCCTCTGGACCACATGCTCACTCGCTCGTCCTCTGACTTTGCAGCGCGCGCGCGCGCGCGCTTCCACCGGAGGATTGTTCCTTTTCCTTTTTCCAGGAGAGTTTCTTCGAGCCACGGTAGCAACTATCTTCAGGACTGTAATCAACTTGTAGCTCTCTCGAGGAGAGTTCACTGATCAGAAGACCAGATATCCTTGTGCTTTCGATCCTCCGTCGCCCCGCCGCCCCGCTGAATAAAGGCCAGCGAGCTTTGCCACGCGTGACGGACACCGGAAAAATCATTGCCACGTCCATCTCGATGATGCTGACCCCGCAGAGTGAGCCGTTACTCTCTTAACATACGAATGAATCGAGAAAAGGAGGTCCTCCATCCGAGAAATCCTAGCTAATAGTACGAGTCTCTTTCTCGAAAGTGCTCCGAAAGAGAGACGCCTGTCGATCATCGCACGAATGATCCCGATCTCTCGATACGCGTGAAGCACACTCCGCTGCGAGCAGTGAGAGTAGCTGTTTTAAGTGCCGCGGAGATTTAGCTGCTTTTTGTGGAAAGTAAGCGTATGTGGGGCGAATGAAACCGAAGCCGAGGATAATTAACTAGCAAAAGGAAGTCTGAGAGGAGGATCCCGGTGTCGGCGCGGTGCGGCGCGAGCAAGCGGAGAGAAAGAGGAAGGAAGCAGAGGAAAGAAATGGCTAGGTTAATCGCGAGTTGGCCTTTCATGTCAAAGAGGATTGTTCCCCGGCTAATTATCATCTAGGAAGGATCTCCTCGCTCCTTTCTTACGAGCGCGCGATGCCTTTTGTCTGCCTTTTCGGTAAAGGGATAATACCAGTCTCCTTTAATAACACGTCGGTAATCTTTCTCCACTTCGCTTTCAAGTAGCTCGCTTCTAACAGCACTCCTCGAGACTTATTTTTCACCGAGAGCCTCCAACCACTCTCGCGAAAGGCTTTTCCATGGAAAAGGGCTTAGAGATAAGTTAGCTTCGCATGCTTTCCCAAACACTTGTATATACGCGCGCGCCGATCCCTCGTTTCTTAATGTTCCCTCGGAACCAAGGAAGTATAAAATAATTCCTCGAGCGAGCGCTTTAATTTCCGCGTCGTTACCACGCGCGCGCTCGCGCGCGCCAGAGAGATTGGAATAAACCACAGGATTCCTTGGCTCGGTGTATCTCGCCATTAGCATAGCATCAGTATTCGAGCTAACTGTTAATTAATCGCGCATTACCTTCGCCGCTCTAAGAGAGCGAGAGAAGCCGGCGAATATACAAGGAAACTCCTGATTCCGCATCTTCCCTCTTAACTGATCCGCAATCGCGTGTCGGCACGAATTTATTCGCATCATCCCTTCCCGCTAAAACTTCCGCCACCGCCACCGCTGAACTTCTCATGGAATTTAATGAAAGAGTCATCGAAGAATTGGCAAGTAAAACCAAAAGCTCCCTAAAATTATTTCGAATGCTGTATTAGATGCAATATTCGCAAGTATTAATGCTCAGCAATCTGAGAGTTCAAAACCAAAAGCTTTCTAAAATTATTCTGGATGCTCTATCAAGTGCAATGCTTGCAAACGCAAGTATTAATGTTCATCCGCCTGACAGTTCATTCAAAAGCTTTCTAAAACTATTTCAGATGCTGTATTATCGGAAAATACTACTCTAAAAAGCTACACTCTAGAATTTCACTGTAAACCGAACACTCAGCTTTCCAGTAAACGTATTTATAGTGTAGTTAGATTTCTTCATCACGAGCGTTACGAAATTACCGGCGAATAACACTAAAACTATTATCACTGGAGAGGCGATCATCGATTGACATTTAGTTCGCTTTACTGACTGAACGGACCACTTAATCCCGAGTAATAATTGGCGTGCAGGTGCGCGGCTGGATTCGCAGCTGGGCATCACCGAGGAGGAAGAAGCGAGTAACTGGATATCGCGGTAATTATGTGCGGAAGGGGCTGGAAATGAACAAAGGAGTCATTGCGAGGCTCGAATATGCGCGCGCGCGCGCGCGCAGTGCTTTTTCCCGGGCGGCAAGCCTGGGGGAATGCGAATTGACTTCTTTCGCGAGGATTGCGCTGGAAGATCAGGTATGGAAGATCAACTGCACTTCCGGGCGTCGTCGGTTAGCATTCCAGTGCTCCCTGAAGAAAGCACGCCAGAGAGAGAGAGAGAACCAGCCGAGGGAGAGAGAAAGAGGGGATATTCTTCTGCCCTCGGTGGGCAACGCTGGAAAAATCGCCGACGGACTCCACTGTATTCCGTTAATGGTCGTCGGAGGATCGACGAGCGTCGCTCCTGCGAGATCAATGCCCATTTTTCACTCTCGATGCCTGACGGATGTTGGAGCATTAGCACGCACACCTTTCTTTAGTCAGCATAGAACTGCTTCTTCCTGCGAGCAACCCTAGTCTTTCCAAATGACTGAGATACAAACATATTGCAAGCACTAATTATTTCCCTTCAACATATACACGATTCATTTAAATAAATCGACGTGGAGAATTAGCAGTGTTCCAGTTTTCTCTGCTGGCGTGGTCGAAAATTGAAAACGAGCAAGGATGCGAGCGGGGAATCCGCTGAAATGGATAGCGGGGCGATCTAGATACAGCGGTGGGGCAGAAATTCCATTCTCTCGCATGTCCCACTAATGGAAGATCTGCTGGGGGAGATGAGTCGCGCAGCAGCATCCCGATACTTTTCGCAATGCCACTTGCCCCGCTTCCATTGCAACTTCTGGAGGGTACTGGCGAGTGGCTGGCGCCTCTTCCATTCCACTGCTTTGGCTATTCACGTGTTCGCGAGGATCGAGAGGCGCATGCCAGGAGAGTTCCTCGAATCGCTGCGATGCCACGAAACGACCTTGGTTGCAACTAGCCTCGAAAATTCTCTCGGCTGTGATCGGCGCCGCTGGCAGCGGCGGCACGAATTAGAGAAACAGGGGAAACCCGGAAGACAGGGGTGCGCTCGCTGGAAGGCTGCTGGAGCGCGAGCGGATGCTGGGACGAATGTGCTTGGAAAAGTGCGTGCGTATGCGCGCGACTAACCGCTCGTGCTCTTAGGTCAATGCCTCTGCTGTCCTCGTCGAGTAAGTACGTACTGGCGGCCGGCGCGTACCTACTCAACGCACAGCTTCTACCTTTTACCTTCTTTCCAGTAGAAACGTTCCGCCACGGCCAGCCGGCCAGCCAGCCCGGCCGTTCTCGCCCTCTCCTGTCACACTCTGCCGAGCCGACGATTATTCCGTCCTTAAGTCGAAGCCCCTCGGGCTCTTTTTTAAAGTCCGCTCGCATCCTCCTCGCGCACTCTCTCTCTCTCTCTACGATGGCAGGCACAGCAAGTGCTGCTGTCAGTCGCCTCGTTCAAGGACAGAGTGTTAGAGAAATGTATAAGGCAGCAATGACACCTGACCCGATCGCTCTCACCGTTTCCACGTGCGCGTTATACTGGTCGACGGGGCGCAACAGGTGCTTGCTCGACGTGCCATTAAAGGACAATAGAAGATTCTCTCTTTCTCTTTCTCTCTGTTTCCGCCAGCGAGTGGAAGACGTTCGACTCGCACGGAGTTCTGGTGAGGCTCTTCTTGGACAAGTGCGAAGGCATGGACGAACGGATCGGCGCAGAGGAAGTTCATAGCCGGTAACCGAAGTGTTAATGGCCTTATGATAGCTAGCCGGCTGGATTAACCCGATCGACTCGCGCACAAGTGGATGTAGCGGGCCTGATTTTCCGTGGGCAGTCGATCCCGGGATAAGGATCGATCCTTTAATGAGGCCTGCGCCGGGACCTCTTGCTTTTATTGGCGCCCTGCGCCGTACAGTTATGTCGCTGGCTGTTACGGTGGTCTTTACAGGGGGCAAATTAATAATCGAGCCGACAGATTAATAATCGGCCGCCGTTCTAGCCTCCGATAATTATCGTTAACTCCCGGATTAAACGAGTAGCCCGTCGCACCGCTATCTCACGAAACACGCATCCAGGCATTCCTCTAAGCCCCGACGATTGATATCGCCAGTGTTATCAATCGTTGCCAATCGATTCGCTCCCATTAAAGAAAAACCGTCGATATTAACCTTCCCTCGACTGCAATTGCCAAGTTCAGTGCATGGATTCGAGAGTCGGGCACGGGGGGGGAAAAATACTTCAATCGGCCGGCTGATCGATCGTTCAGCTTACTTTCGAGACACGTACAGAAAGGGAGAAAGATTATTGCTTGAAAGTCGAGGGGTAGCCGGTGTAATTTGTCGACGCGGAATTATAATACTTTGGCCTCATTATAGCTGATAGTAGTAGAAGAGGCCGGAATTACCGGAATCGGCTTGGGATTTGGCCGAGCCGGGTCACGGAGCGGGGGGGTGGGGTGGGATCCTCCTGGCAACATTATCGAGGATTCATCCGGCAGGAGGAGAGTATCGGCTCACTCAGCCGAGATTGAGAAGAGGTAGCGAAGCCACCACCGCCGATGGACCATCGGACACCAGATCCATCGATGGCCAGCGATCCCCCTCAGCAATCGTGATCGTGACTCCTATTATTACCGCGCGCAGCGCTAACCCACAAAACGAAGGGGGATACATGCCGCGTGTCTCCCTCTTATTGTTCGCCGGCCGATGCCGATGTTCAACCATTCCATTACACAGCATCCGAGCGTGAAATCTCCGAGAGCGGGGCAACCAGGATCCACCGAGACCGCTCGAATACCAGGCATAGAACCCGCAGATAGCATCTCTTTCACGGATCTATCCGCGATAAGTTCGGCAATAGAGTTGAGATCCGACTTTCCCATTGGCCTTGCAGAGTCTCGCCAGTTTTCAATCGACTTTTCATGAAATATCCTGCCGTTAAAAGCTAGTTTTTCAGTGACTGAAATATTTTCGGGGCCGAGAATAATTCTTTCGTTGTAATTCTTGGCACGTATGATAGTTGGTAGAAATATGAGGTCGATCGAATTAGTGGTTTGTTGGTGATCGTGTTCACAAGCGAGGAGGTGCTTTCTATCCTATAGTTTTCCCTTCGCGCAGACAATTAGTAAACAGAGCCATTGTGCTCTGACAACGCGCTAATTGATACCGGCTAAACCAGATTGCTCAACGGTTTATGTAAGCGGCTGCTGTTACCAATACTGCCTCGACTTCCTTTCGTCTTCTTCTCACGGAATCTGTACACAAATACGAACATCTATGAATAAAGCTAGTTATAATACTCCAAGGATTCTTGAATCCTCGAATATTCACGAAAACTAGACAAACCCTGGAAAGCCATGACTTTGTAAAATATCTCCTCGTTCTACAATTCTTCCTAGTTCAACAATCGAATGATTACATTGGTTCGCTGCTATTTCGAAGGCAACTATCGCAAATCCCGTACGTTTTTCTTCCACCGAGTGAATAATACAGCTGTGGCAGTGCTGGGAGCGCGTCGCGCGACGATCCACTCGATCTAGCGGAACCCAATTTCAAAACGGTAGAGACAGAAGGAGCAGGAGAAATATAGGAAGATCTGGCTTGGCGATTCCGGACATGGTGTCCGGTGCCGCGGAACGGTGGAATGTACCGTTCGAGAATGCCACGCAAGAGAATTGCCAGTAAACGACATGCATTGACCATCGTCATTATCTGGGAACCAAGACTTCCGATTCCTTGAAATCCAAAAGCCGATTCTCTTCGTGCAATTTCCCAACCAGCTTTCTACGATTTTTAAATACAATTACCAATTGATTCCAAATAATTGATTAAAGAAACAGAATGAATTGGAGGCTTTTTCTATGTTGCAGTGAGTCGGACATGGCGCCGAACGCGGAGGAAGATTTGCTGGTAGTGAAGGCTTGGGGTTCGCAGCCGGAAAAGGTGGGTAGTAGCACATGGTGCACACTTAAGGCAGCCGCCGCCGCCGTCGCCGTCACCGCCGCTCTGTACGGGAAGCCATTCTATCGTTCCCGGTGACAGTACAAACATCCTATTCTTTCACCGAGGCACACCTTCCACCTCGTAGGAACGAAAGGAAACCTGATGAGAAAGGGCTTGTTAGTTAATGCAAAGCGATCGCGTGCGTCCTTTTCAATCGAGCACGTAATTCTCCATCATTATTGTCCAGCCGAGACTTCCGACTTCTCTTTTATACACACAAGAAGGCTATCTTTAAAAAGAGTTTAACTTTATAATTCATATTCATCGTCCACGCAATAATCAGCCATCGATTCTGTATAATTTTATAAAGAAATTGAACCTTCTCGAACCGGCGATAATACAGCATCGTATTCTCTCATTAAAACACTAATTTGTCCTGGTAAAACCAACTGAAAAATGTTTGACGAGAAAGGGAATTCAATCGAATAACAGTCCATCATTATTTTTGAACGAAAGCTCCCAACTTGTCTTTTACATTAGCAAGAAAACTATCTCTAAAAAGAGTTAAACTTTCCAATTCGAAATTTCCGATCGAAAACGAAGAGAAGCGAAACCACTTCGAAGGCGTTAATTCCGAGCTTGCTGTTCTTTCGTTCGACTACTTATTATGGCTGGCATAAGACTCGAGGGAAAGAAAAGGCCTGATGAGAAAGGTGGCTGTTCGTTAATGCAGAGCGATCGCGTGCGTCGAATTCTCCGGTACACGTAATCGTGGCCGGCGTGCATTTGTCCGCGTCTCGACGCCACGGGAGTGCTAATTACTCACGGCTAATATGATTAATAGGAGCGCGAGGCGATGGGGAGGCTGCCACGCCGGCTATCCATTTCAGCGGGGCATATTAACGAGTCGCCAGGAATATTTCAGTAGAATATGCACCGTGTAGATTCGCCCACCTACATGGCAGCGCGGCGCGCTCGGCCACCAGGATTCGCACGTTCCTAACATTACACGTCCGACGTTTTCACCGTAATCTGTGTGAAAGTGCGCGGATACTTTTACTCCGATCGAATCCCCCCTGTAACGAGGAAAACTCGTACCGGACACGGCTAATTGGATCAGGATGATCGTATGCATCCCGGCCGATGAAAATCTCCCCCATAAAACTGCTGGAAAGTCGGACTATGGGTATGAGATGGCCTCGTCATTCGAGTGGCTCGAATTGACAGTAAAACCGATCGTGAAAGCGTGAAAATTCAAGTGAATCTGCCCTGACTCGGCACATTGATCTTTTTTCTCCCTTTTTCGATTTTTCCACTTGGTTATTGGAAAACTTTCGATGAAACTAGCCGCGCCTCTCTAATTCCATCCCATTGGGGAGCATCGTTTTACGCGGCAAGCAAAGGGCCCAATGATTAATCAACGTCCGTCCGATAGTAATTGCCTTTCGACAATTTATCTGCCTGGATTATCCTCCCTTTCCCATAAAGGGAGCGTAAATTGTTCGTCGCATTTTTCCGCGGGCGTTCGCGCGCGCTCGTTAACCGGCCAGTCCGATTGCTTGGACGGAAAAGTGCCTTCTGAGAAATGATACCACTTTAGAATCGAGCGGTTAAGGAGAAAAGTGTCGAGTCGCCTCGGCGTGCGGCTAATTCCTCGAGATGAACTGGGAAATGGTTTCATGAAAATCGGCGAGATGCCGCGGCGTCTCGTGTAACGAGGAGACCACAAAATAGAAACGAGCACATCTTCTCTTATCAGTGACCATTTCGAAAGTAGGCAAACCGCATCATCGGGCGGCGATGATTCCGAGAAATCCACACCTGCCCGCAAACTAATTATCCCGGCGGAAGATCATGAGAAAATAATCTCTCCAATTAGAATTGGGTTTCCTGGACTCCTCGAACTGGGACTTTGCAGTCGCACAACTGTTGCTGATTGGGAGTTAAGTGAAGTTGTAAATGGGAGTGGTATCGGAAACTAATTAGACTGGCAAACGTGTTGGAAGGATCGTCGATAAATCGAGCGAGCCAGCCAGCCAGAGAACCAAGAACCCAGCAACACGCTGCTTTTCACATGATCGGGCGTAGTTTCATCGGGAATCAATTTAAGATGTTCGCGGATGATGTATCCGCGAGTAGGCGATAATCACTGTGATTCCTCGGGATTTATGTCTGGATAGAGCGCGAAATTAACCAGTTCTCCTTTCACGGTGCTTCCCTCCATGAATATTTCATAGTGCGGGGGCATTCTCCGCGAGCCAGCGGATCCTCGGGGGAATAATAAATCGGCAATTTTCCAGGATGCCAGGAGAAAAGATTGTCATTCGGTCTGGTTTGTGTGCAGGAACGTCTGAGGCCACCCACTTACAACGCGGAGGACTACGCGATAGCCCTGAGGAGATGGGGAAGAAGACCAATGGGCGGCAGTGTGCCCGACTCCCACGGGACTCTTCCTTCGACGACGAGCTCGAGCTCGGGCTACGCATCGGGAAGCGGAGAGATGACCCTGAGGCAGTTCACCTCTGTCAGCGAACTCTTGAATAAACTCAGGGCTGACCTCCGACTGGCATTCCCAAGGTCAGTAGTGATAAACTATCGTCACTCTTATCGCCGAACAAGACGGGCGTGTCTGACTATCGTGCCGGATCCACTCGAATTTAGGTGACACGCACAAGACCCCTTCGACCGATTGCCCCTGAATAATTATAACGAAAGCAGGCGAGATTCGTGGGTAATTAACAACATCGGGCGCACGAAAGTTCGCCGATCCCGATCGGAAATGAGAGGATTTCAAGCGTGCCGCGCTGATGATCGTGTCGGCGCGAGATTTACAGTTACTTTTACGCCTTTTTACAGGAAGAGATGCTATCCTCGTGTGTAGAAATGATGATCGGACGTTCATAAAAATTCCTCTCCCCTAATCGCCCGTCAAATTAGTCGATGTATCGTCGACCGAATCGGAGGTCACTGACTTCACTCGGCCACGAAAACATTCGAACCGAGTTCGAGTCCCAGAATTAGCTGTGATATATGACCGTCACCTTCCAATCTCACGCGGAGACTTTCGGACCGTCTTTCTTTCGGGAGAAATCCGGCAATCTTTACCATAATCCTGGAATAAATAAATACCCGCGTACATCCCTCGTAAAACGTGAATACGAATTTTTGGGACAACGCCTTGCCAATTTAAAAAGGTCAGGTGCTAATTTCCCTAAGATTTCTGCGAGCAACAAACACAGAAAGAAGTATAACTGTAATCTAATTGAAACTATGATTAATAGATCAGAGTCATTAACTGGTAGCATAGATTTTTAGCGATGAAACGATACGGTGCGATATTACAAGAAGAAAATCCTGGCGGGCATTTCTCGAAAAGAGCGGTTCGCGTACATCAGCATCTCGCGAGCGAGCGCGCGCGCGTTTTACAGAGCGAGGATGAGCGATCACGTTGCTGCGAGAGGACGCCGTTCGTTCCGTTAGTTCGAGATGATTAAAGACTCGAGTGGCTAGTCGAATTTCTCGAAGTGCTGTTCTCCATATGGCGAGAACGGAACGGGCGTCCCAGTTACGCATGGCTTACAATAGATTAGCCGCGTTAATGTCAACCCAGCGCTCGCCATTTACCACTAACTCGAGTCATTTGCTAAATTGCCTCCCATTAGAATATTCAAGACTGGCATTGCTGCTGCTGCTTCTTCCAAGTGCGTTGACTTCCAATAACAAACGAATAAAGCAGCCGGAGAAGAGCTTTTCCCTCATTTTGCCGCGGCAAATGAGACTCTCTCGGAGTAGCGTATCCTCCTCTCATGCAGGAGAGATGAGTTACCAGTGTTGCCAATATTGCGTCTAACTGTACCGTTCCTCGGACTGGGGAGATCCGCGTGTCCCGATCACTCGACCCACTGATTTATCATTCGTCCAGCCCCTTATTAGATCGTTTAATCCAATTTTCCAGCGCCCCTCCCCGCGCCTTCCACGCGCACATCCGCTCCTCGGCGTTCCTTCGGAAAAGAACGACTTTCATAATTCGCCCCGTGTCTAAACGCTCGGAGCTTGGACGTTTTAATTTGATGGATGGCTTCCTCGCTCGCCAACTGTATCCACCTTTAACCCAGAATGCCAATCCAATAGTAAACTAAATAGATTTTAATCTGCGCGTTACTCACATCGAGAGACTCTTAATAACAGAGAATGCGATCTCTCAAAATTGATCGTTTCATGCAAACACGAACCTCGGAGGGATTCGTCGTTATTATACGATCATTGTCGCAGCACTCATTACGAAAGGGAATGCGAGCCGAATGGCTGGCGATAACGAGTGAATCGAGTGCCGAGCGAGGGAGGACGAGCGCACCAGGGAGAGATCACCGATTAAGTCGGTAGTATCCTCTCTAATTGGCCATTAAAGAATCGGTCTAATTAGAAAAAGAAACGGAGGGAAAGATTGAGAAGAGCCAGCGAGATTTCAAAGGCACACACAGTGAGAGAGGCCAAACGCGAACGAGGACAATCGGTGCGAATTCTCGTATTTCCAATGCCGATCTACACACACACACACACACACACACACACACACACACACACACACACACACACACACACACACACTTCCTGGAACGCGGTATTTTCGCCTCTGGGATGATGTGTACCTGGTAATACTTCTCGCTCTGATAACCAATCCCATTGGAGGAACACTCGGCAGAGTACATACGCGGAGGAAAGTGGCACAAATTTCAGCCATAATCTCGAGTACCAGTTAATACAGTACGCGTAGAACGGGAATCGGAAGTGAATGGAAGTGAGCTGCAAAACTCGATCGGCGGGAGCGCCGCGAGAAGGAGAATTGGCTTTAAGTAGAATGTGCCGGGGAGAGTGGGGTCAGCCACGGTCAAGAGGGTACAAGAGGAGCGCAGGGCTGAATCTACTGCGACCCTCTCTCTGTTTACAGAGGTAACATACATCTCTGTATGTCTGTGCGTGTCTTGGTGGTGCTCCAGTTGGATTTTTGCCTCGGCGGAGCATCAGCTGTGCCGGCGCGGCGCGGCGCGGCTGGGCGGCGGGGCGAAGGGGCGGAAGAAGACGAGGAAGCCTCGACCGGGCACCGAACCCGACGGGCGCGCGCGCTCTACCCCACGACGCTTCCGCTTCGCGTAACAGCGAATGCGTAACTGCTTCCTACTTAATGGAAACCGAGGAAGCCCCTTTTTTTTCACGCGATATCAGATCCCGTTTCTACGATACGTCGTCTTCCCTCCGCGAGCCGAGCTCGCAGCTCTGCCCTCTCCGATGCGCCAGGAAGCCGAGGACCACTTCCAGCCACGGACAACAGAGCACTCCAAAGAGATGCGGCGCAATGCATTCCATTTCTCTTCCGGCACTTTCCATCTCAGATTTCTAATGGCTCGCTCCTTCAAAGGCCGCTCGACATTCACATTGAAGTTTCAGCGAGGATTATCCAGAAAGTGTCAATGTGTACATAAGACTTTTTCAACCGCATTTCGTTTTATATTTCTTTGAAATATTCAAAGTGGGACCCTTTCGTATACGATTTCTTCAAACGCCCACAGCCCTTCCTCTTCCTGCCTACTTCCTTAAAGGGCTTCGTATTGAAAGTGCATCTTGAAAGAGAAATGCAGGAGGAGCGGCGCTCGTTTTCACCGCACGTGCGCGACCAAGACGAATTTTAGGGTGCGCCTACGTTAAGAGGGGGCTTCGAAGCACTTGATATTCACGCGGCGCACGCCACGGGCATTCTTGCCCGTAGCACATTATGTGCCATGTAACATAATGCACCCAACGCCGAAGGAGAAGAGGCGCGCATGTATGCGTGTGCGTGCGTGTGGCGTGGCCGAACCTCACGCGAGAGAACGCTCGACCGCAAAACCGCCTTCTCCCCCCGTCTTCTCTCCCAACATCCACACACACAGACACACACAGAGAGCTGCGATCCACGTACTCCTTTTTCTGTCCTCGATCGGACCCTTCGGGTTCGGCCTTTCAATCTCCCCGGATGCCTCGAATAAAGGCCCCGCCGACACTTTAATCACAGTAATTTCCACGCGAACACTCAATAAAGCCTGAGTGACGAAAGTAATTCGTTAATCAATGATGAAACGGGAGATTTCGTTACACGAGACGGGTCGTCGTCTTCCTATCGGCAAGGTGGCGCGATGGGACTTCGTGGAAGGAATGACTTCAAGTATCGCGATAACTCGGTATGCATAATACGAGCAGGGCTAACATAATGCTCCTATTGTTAAGAGAGCTTCCATCTCTCTTTCTGTCTGGCTGGAGAATTGTTCTGTTCGCCTCTCTTCCAAGGAGATACAGGCTCGACGTGTGCTTGTAAGCATATATCCACGATGGAGAACGTGCGTGTGTGGGGGGGGCGTTTAATGCTCATTTGCATAGGCTCGTCTTGCACTCGAGCGGGCCTTATACCCACTGTTTATATAGCCGGGCAGCGTCTAGACGTGCTGGCTGCGATTTTTCACGAGGGCCAATGCCACGTCGTAGGTGGTATAATCCTGTGCAAGGACCTTGCCCTACCCTTGCGTGGAGAACGCCCGTCGAAGAAGGTCCTTCCAACGTTTCTCGAGGAGAATCACTCTCGTGGCTCGAGGAGAATGGCAAAAAAATCCACCGTTACATCAACGAGAACGTGTGGTTCTCTCGCGTGTCCATTTAAAATTGGAACGGCTGATTCGTTGCTGTATTTCCGAAGGAGTTAATGAAGTCGTTATCCCGAAGGGATACGTGCGGCAATGTGCCGGCAGCCGAATGCTCGAATCATTGGCATGATTGCCAGATTGCGCTCCTGGCATTCTCTCTGCGCTGCTGGCGAAAAAAGGAGCCGGGGTCAGCGCCGTCGTCGATTCTGATTAATCGTTCCTGGTAAGCACGAATCCACTGGAAGAGACGCACCCTGGCGTTCCAACTCGTCTGCCGGCGACGTGTCACGTGCGCCACCCGGTTAACGGAATGTTGCACAACCTCTCCGCGACCATAACCGGCACTCACCCCGGCTATATCGCAGACTCCCTTTGACAATGGGCGATTTGGCCGGAGATCCAAATTTGGATCTCGTACGAGTTTAAGGGTCTCGCGTGCGGCCACTCATGCAATACGCATGAGACGTATTACGATCCTGAATGAAATGGGCCCTTGGAAACATGGGAGTCCAGTGACTCATATCCCGAGCGCGAGAGAGACTATTAAGGAGAGATGCCAGGCGAACTGGAATGAAAATCCAAGAAAAAGAAAGACAGCCAGGCTCTCGACTCTCTGTCGAGTGCTGATGGAGAAAATGGGAATGTGGAGCACAGAGGTGCAATTGTCGGGGACAACGAGAAGGCTAGAAAGTGACACTTTTGTTCTGCTGGGACTCCCACGACTCCGAAGGATGATTCCTAGTGTTGTAAAGATGTCGAGAGCCGATGGACATCGTGTCGAATGGTGGCGAGGAAAGACGCGAGATATTTCCTGATTCCACGAAGTGTACTCGCATCGAAATAAGAGAAAGAAGCCCGAAGAAATGTGGTCGGGAGAGAAACATCGGGCGCACTGGAGGAGAGCACTTGTCACCGGTTGACGCTCGCTCCAGCTATTTCCTCGTCCTTGCACCTGTCTAGCTTAAGGCCATCACTGGTTGCGTGCATAGCAGACACCTCGGCCGATCGCGGTGGTAAAGGAAAACCACCGCGATCTCCTTGCGCCCGTGAGCGCGCCCGATGAATCCGATATCAAGTAAAACGACACCGATACCAGCCGCCCGCTGCTGCCTCACCCACCCTCCAACCAAAGTCGAGCGTGAAATACTAACAATGATGCTCTCGAATGATTGCCAATGCGTGAGAGAAGCCATCGAGAGACTTCCCTCCATTCGCATCGAATAACCACCAACAGCAACCACCTCCTCTGCCTTTCATTCCCACTGGCGTCCTCCTCCTCTTCTTCGATACATTCTCTCCTTAATGAACATCGGTAATTTCGAAAGCGTGTAATCCGGTTAAAGCGTGCTTCTCGCCGCGCGCGCCGTCAGCCCTTTCGCCCCCCCTTCTGACAGGAAACAAAGGGTCTCCGGGTGATTTTCCAAATATCATCATACATCATTCTAGCAATCTTCATCGCCGGGACGACTTCGAAAGAAGCACTCGACTACCATCAAAAACCGGATTGCCTTTTTCGCCGGGCTCGAGAAGTCCATTACTTGCATTCGCCCGAAAAGCGTCGAGTCACTGTGCTCCATTATTTTCGTAATTCAATCAGGCTTTTCTTCACTCGAGCATACTTGCATCTTTTCCAGCTTCGTGCAAGAGTTCTCGTCGCCGCCAGCGGACGGCTTGACTCTGCTCTTGGAGACACTGCGAGGGGTACAGTTAGCGCAGAGTTCGCCACCCTCTTCCGGTCATACTGGCCCAAGAGTTGGCACGAGAAGAGCCGCATTGGACGAACTGGGTTGCGTCGAGTGCCTGGCAGCATGCGGCGAGAGATGCGCTGATGCAGCAAGACTCCTCGTCGAAGCACCACCGGGCCTCCTCGCTCTGGCAGTCTGTCTGACTAGTAGCTTGAACCGGTCCCGTGTTCTCGCTCTCCAGGTAACAATTCTCACTTCCGTTCCTCCACGTCCCTTCTCTCACTGTACTGTTACAGCCATTTTTCACCGCGCGTCGATCCTCTGGCATAGATTCATTGGCAGGATCTGCCAGAAAATCCTGCGGCCAAGCAACACACTCTCCTCTCCTCTCCTCTCCTCTCCTCTCCTCTCCTCTCAATCTATTGCTCGATCCATCTCGGTGTCGAAGGTGCGATTACGCCTCGTCACTTCGTTACTGTTATATGTACTTGAGCGTTCAGCGAGTGCTTCTCGCCGGGAAATCACTATGTAGAGTTACGCGTGCATGCCCGTCGCACACCATCTCCCGGCGATCTAGCCGCGCTCCTAGGAAGAGGCTGTAATCATCTGGCCGTATGGGGACTCGTAAACGGCGCCGCGAGCGATGTCATCGCGATAACAGTTTGCCGAGAATTCCTCGCCCGAGCCATCTCTTCCCTTCTCTCTCCTCCTCTTCTTCTCTGGAAGATCATCCTGCTAATCTTTATCGCTCGCAGCATCCCGAGCGTGTCGCGCCCGACTTAATTGCGAATCGGCCGAGTGCGAGAATCGCGGTTTACTGCGCGTCGCGGCCGATCGTTCTTGCGCTCGAGAGAGAACGGATACTGGGTCACGCAGCACATCTTCCTCGCAGCTGTGTCCTTGGTTCATTACGTTTCTGACCCATTGAAAGGATCGTAAACGCGCTTTCAGCATCAGACTCCACACTCTCGCACGCACACACACACACGCACGCACGCGCGCGCTCCGTTATTTCGATCGCGGAACCTGTTTCTATCTGGCGGACTGATTGGCCAGATGCTTGGATTCGCGAAAGAGGATGACCACTTCTCCCGTGGAATTTCTTCTTCATGGCAGTGATTAAATGACTGACATAAATGATGGGCCGGTTGTTTCAGCTGTTGACCAAAGTCTGTCAGGCGGCAGGCGGCCACGCAGCAGTCTCCGAGGCGGTTTCAACCCTTCGACTAAAGTACGGCGAGGGTGGAAGGTTCCGATTCCTGGCCGGTGCTCTTCTGGCACCGCGAGCGGCGATCGCTCTCCGGGTCGCCGGCGTCTCCTTCCTCAACGCCTTCCTCAAGTCTGCTCCGCGCACTCAGACCAGATTATACATTCAGGTGAGTCGAGGGAAGGCAGCCAGGCAGCGTCACGCCGCTTGTAATTTGTAGCCGGATTATGCTCGCCGGCATAAATTAGCATTTTAAGGGAGGGGGGGCGCGCGGGGCGCGCACGCGGCGGAGGGGAATTCGTCCGGGGCGGAATTTGCATTCGTTACATATACATGTGTGGCTTTAGGCGGAGGCCTGCGAAGCTGGACTAGAGCCGCAGGTGCTCCAGGAATGGCTGGGGGAGCTCGACGACCGAGAGGAGGACACCCTCCACGATTTACTGCGCAAGGAGGTGCAGAAGTGGACGCACAATTGCGTCGACGTCGACGCCCTTCAACGGCGAGCACTGCGCGCCGAGGAAACCTGCAGGATGCTGAGCAAGAAGGTCGCCCATTTGCAGAGCCAATTGCAGAAGTATCAGTTGGAGAAACTCAATGGCTACAACCACTTGGAAGAAAGGGAGAAGGCGACCTCGATGATTACCGCGCAGAATTCGCCCAAGGTCTCCTCTAACGCCGAGGACGAGGGGATCAGCTCGTCCGAGAGATCGAGCAGTCCCGAGGACAACAAGATCCAATCACGCGCCAGCCAGAAAATTAGTCCTGTCCAGGACAACGATCAGGAGACCACGATAGACGACGTGATAGAGGAGTTGCGCATCATCGTCAAGGATGCCGAGGAGAAGTTCAGCGAGAACACGCAGGAGCAGAAGCACAGGGAGCAAGAGACCACTTCGAATGACAGATCGGACAAAACGAAACTGTACCGAGCCAATTCGAAGATATCGCTGAGTAACTCTGAGAGTTATTTGTACGAAAAAGTGATTAAAAGGGAGGAGAGAAAGGAGCCGAAGCCTCCTCGATCAACCGAGGGATCGAACGTCTCGCAGAATTTAATTAAACGAGAACAAGTCACGTATTTCGGCAACGATCGCGATTACAGTACAGATTCGAGCGCAACCAGAAGGTTAACACCCGACGGAACACGCAGGATCTCCAAGAGCTCTGTCGACGGTAGTGTTAAGATCATGGTGAAGGGTCCGGATGTCGAGGAAGCGATAGTCCCAACTATCCTTCATCCCCAACCCCCAAGGCGGACTCCCCCTTGTCTCTCTGCCCTCATGGCAGCGAGGCATTGCGATTTCGTCGATCACGTCGAACCGTACAATTCGCACGACGAAGAGATCGAAGAGGAAACTTTGGGAGACGGGAGCGATTCTCTCCTGAGTGCCTCTCGACTCAAGTACAATGGGAAGAGCGAGTCGTACGATCGCCAGGTGCGAGACACACCTGTCGAACACTACCAAAAACAGCCACGCAAGGAAGTGGCAATCTCGAGCACTAATGACAAGTTAAAAAAGAGTCTGGAGGATCTTCTGCACTATAACAGAGAGACTAAAGAGAAAAAGACTATCAGGAACTTTGATAGCGCCGGGGAAGTAAAAGCTAGAACTCCCAGCGAGAGCAGAGTAGCCAAACAGCCGGACGATTACAGACAATACGAGTCGGACTCGCCGAATCTCCGACAACTAGCAGACCGACAAAGCTCATCGGCTTACAGGCACAATTCCAAGTACAGAAGTGAGGTGGAGAAACGGAAGCATCTTCGTCGTTCCGCGAGTCACGACTACATCGAATCGAATCCATCGAGTCCTCGCTCGAGGCGGTCCAGTAGGAGCAGGGTCGAGTGTCGCATCCGAAAGTTCGAGTCTCTCAACTCGTTCGACGAGCATCGCAGTCTTCAGAGTTATGGTAGGCCAGGCAGTTCCGATAACATCTCGAAACAGGAGCAGCTGTTCTTAGATGACGCATCGAGATCGAGGATGCGCAGGTCCGAGTCCTTTCATCACGTGTCCCACGTTGCCAGGAAGGATCACTGTTCTTCGAGAGGTGGCAGTGACAGTGGCCTCTTCTACGTCACTGACTTCAACTTGGAGCCACTCGTCACTCGTCGGCCAAGTTCCACCGATGCTCCCAAGTCTCCCAACTTGCTCACTAAGTCCCTTGACAGGATAGACGAGGGATTGGACTCGATGGTTGACATTGTCATCACCGAGGAGAAGAATCAGTGGAGCAATCGTTATCAGGCCAAGTCGAAGAAGTCTCGGGAGGAGAAATTAGTGGGTAGGTCGAAATCCGGGAGATTGGATGATACCAGGAGCTGCAGCGAGCTCGAGACAAGAAGTCGCCGCGAGGACTCCAGCTCCAGGAGCAAACACTTGAAGAACGACGAGTTCTACGGGGGCCGCGTCAACAACAAACAGCTGAGAAGCGATGAACTTTACGAGGAGCGTCGGAATCGCGAGTGGAATTATCAAAATGAGTTAAACTCCGCAAAGAAGCACGGTAGTTTGGACTTCGAGACGACCCACATGATACTGCCAAAGTCGGCGATCAGGCACCACTCTTTTTGCCAACCGGAGAGCGTCGCCAATCAATTCTCCAGCAAGTCCATTGACTCGGGCATATTCGCCGGTCGAACTTATGATACTTTCGGACTTGGCAAAAGTCGATTCAATGCTGGCAAGTATTCGGGCAATCAGCAATTGACTGAGAATCCTGTCGGTCGAAGGAACACCACTTCCTCCGTGATCGGAGTTCGTGGCAAAGTAACTGATATCGTATCGGGCCTCTACTAATTGTAAGATAGAATTCGATGATCTCCAGGATCGAATTGTTGCCTTGCGCTGTTAATATTTTTGTACGATTTCATTCTTGCTAAGAGCTCGAAAGGCTATAATGGCACTCTCGTTCAATTTGTGTTGGAACATAATGTATTAGATCACTAACGAATCATCGGACCAAGATAAAAGGCTCTTGTTTTTAGGTGCTGTAGTTTCTCTCGTTTTCGGTGCATCGCTAACTATACATAAGTATGAAAGCGTAAATAGCTCGGTGACGGACTGATATCTGCATCTAATGCACTGTGCAATATTTCGTTAATCTGTATGTATGTTGCAGACGTTAAAAAGAAGACTGTAATTTATCGGTATCAAAGGATACATGTATATAAAGCCGTAAAGAATATTGAGAAAAATCAGTGCGAACAAATATTCAAAGGTCATATGTATTCTGAATAATAAATATGTACTTACTGTTCTCTTAGCTGTAATTCAAAGCGTCTCGTTAATTTATTGCATTTGGATTGTGTATCATGATTAATTGTAATTATACTGTCGAATTTAATAAAATTGTTGTTCACGAAAGATCGAAGGCAGCGCAGAATCACTTTGGCTTTTCATGTTTATTGCGTAATCGCATAACAAATGTATAAAATAAAGAGTGTAATGACGTTGTCCATTACTTGTCATGCAAGTAAATGCATTTGCATATATACAGATTTAAGTAACAGTGGAAGAAGTATCGCACCTAAACGATACAGCTTCGCCACTCCCATACATCTATCAAACTGTCAAGTGTCTTGGCTCGCGGTAAACAGTTGCGGGGACACTTAAAACCAATCGTGTCGTGATTCCAAAATCCGGTTGAATCTTTTTTAACAGGTTCAACAACACTTAATACTGAATAAAAAATGATCTTCGCGCATACGTGGGCGGCAGCGGCGATAAGGTGGGCGGCAAAGGCCGCGAAAGTTGAGATAAAAACAAATGTAGAATAACACAAGGACAAAAAAAAGAGAGAGAGATCTATGAAGTGTCATAGAAGGAGGGACGATGTTCGAGGTTACCAAATCATTGGGATAAGTAACTCCCACTTGGAACAAATAAAAGATTCTTCTGTGACAAATAAATCAACCAATCGGTCGAACTCTTAACTAGCTGTGGCATGTAACAAGGTGGTCGTAACTTCGCTGAGCTCGTGGCAAGAGCTGCGCCCGTTCCGGTGAATGATCTCCGGACAGCTCAGCATCAAGGGCTCATGGCTCTTGTCTCGTGCAATTTCCAATAATTGCTGCGAGGCCTTATCTGTCAACAGATCGTATTTACGTATGTATGGGGCATTATTATCGCGGTGCGTAATGAGTCATCACCGATCAGGATAGTTACGGCTTTGGTTCGAGGAGAGGAGGTACGAAAGCTCCTCCTGCGTGGAAATGTACTGGAAGTCCTCTCCGCAGGCGCCCTTGAGCACCGCCACGACGTCCGATCTCGGATTGTAGAAGTAGAGGCCCTGTTTTCGGTTGTTGAACTCGTTGATTAGCGTTGCCATACCCTGCGATAAAGCAATGTATTTTCTTTCCGCTCAACGGAAAACTTGCAGGCCTGGCCTGCGACGCGATTACTAATCGCCGGCTGATAGGATGAACGGGAAGGAGATAGAAAAAACTAATTACTTTGGCGGCAGTGAAATCGGCTCCTAGGACGTAGCGACAATCGACTACGACTGGCACTTGACTAGAACCTTCTTTGATTCCGGCGTTTCCCACGGAGTCCTTGATGAAGTCCACCGCTGGGAAATATAGACTATTCCCCGGAGTTATTAGAAGATACTCTGCTCCGCTATTCGTCTAAAAAGAAAAGCCGACTATTAGAAGTCTACCTTTCACAAAAAGCTATCAATTCCCGGCGAGTACTCACTGTACACTTATCGACGTGGATGGTCGGTCGTGCCGATGGGTATAATAGAAAAATGAGATTCGTACCCACCCCCAGCACTATACCATACTCTACCCCAATAACAAGACAGAAAAAGAAGGTGACGAACATCGGTATCAAGTCCTTCTTGCTTGATTTCCACATGAGCTTCACAACTTCGTACTCGATCATGTATATCACGGCGCAGATGATGACCGCCGAGAGCGAAGCTAAAAAAAGAATCATTCGTTAATAAATGCCCTTTAAACCAGCCAGATTAGATTAGACTGAGTAGTGAATAATAAGATACCTTTGGGTATGAAATAGAAGTAGGGTGTTAGAAGGCTGAGTGCCATTAGTATGAGAATGCCTGTGTAGAGTCCGCCCATGGGTGTTTTCACACCACTGGCATGGTTCACCGCAGATCTGCTGAAGGAGCCGGTAACCGGCATCGCGCTGGCGCACGAGCCAAGAACGTTACAAATGCCAAGAGTAATTAGCTCCTGGGTGGCGTCGACTTTGCCGCCGTTAGCGAACGCCTTCGCGATCGCCACGTTACCGAGCACCCCAATTATCGGCACCAAGACAATCGAGGTGCCGAGCTCCGAGCACATTTCTGTGAAAGTCAGGGTCTGGTTACCCAGTTGCGTGGAGAACGGCGGAAGGCCGAACGCTGGAAGACCGGAGCGCACTGGCCCAGTTAGTATGAACGGCGAGCCCGTCTTGGAATCGAGCTTGTAAGCGATCGACGAGCACACGATTACTATTATCGCATTTCTGGCAGTGGACAGCAGCCATACCACTTTGGTCAAGGCTCGCTGACACGTCGTCGGCTTTTTATCCACCGGATGGAATTTGAAATCCTTCATTTTCTAAAAATGTTTCAAGACTCTTTGGCTCTGAGCACTCTCTGCTGGTTGGTTCTCGGGGGAGGATTCTGGCAAAGGGGGTTGCGGGGGGTGAGGGATCGTCGTCTTTACCCTGAATAACAGCAGGACGAATATGCAGGACAAACTCATGCCCGTGTCCCAAGGACTAGTATCGCCGATGTTCTGCACGACTTTGGTCAGGGTGTCCAAGAATCCTTGGCCGGAAATCTTTAGTCCTAGCAGTCCTTTGAGCTGGGAGACAACGATTATAACCGACGTCGCCGACGTGAAGCCGACCGTCACGGGGACAGATATAAAATCTATGAGGACCCCTACAATAATGTATCATTAGAATAATGATAGTTTCCTGCCTCTACTTGACATGCGACAACAAATCTTAAGAGAACGAGTACCTAAACGAAGGCAAGCCATCAACATTTGCAGACAACCGCAGAGAAAGGCGAGTAGTATCGCAAAATCGGCATTTCTACCTTGGACGTACTCGTGGGTCATTAACGCCATTAGGGCGGTCGGCCCTATCGTGATATCCTTGCAGGATCCGAACACCACGTAAACGATGGCTCCCATAAATGCCGAGTAAAGACCGTACTGCAAGTAACATTAGTATATGTCAGAGCTGACTTAACTAGCGAGCGGAGGACATTAAGATTTGGAACTCTCGGAAGAGGCACATGCTGAGAGCAGGCAGGATTTAGGATCGGCGAGAAACGGACTCCTATTGGGCGGGAACGCTCGAGCGAAAGGGACCAAGGTATTTTCTACTATCTCTCTCGAGATGGAGGCTGGAATGTTATCGTTGTACCTGTGGCTCCAGGCCGGCCAGGGTGGCGTAAGCGAGGCCCTGTGGCATTACAGTCAATCCGACGGTGATACCGGCGATCGCATCGTTCAACAACTTCTCCGAGTTGTACTTGGGCAGCCAATCGAGGATGGGGACGCGCCTTCGGAGGATCTTTCCAATCTGATCGCCCCTCGAGTTCATCTTCCAATAATGATCGTTCACCTCGTTCGCCATGGTTGATTGACCCCGAACACCTTGCGCAAAAGGTTTCGTCGATGACGAGTCCGGGTTCCTTCGAGCTGACACACACTGGCGGCGATTCTCCGCTTGGCTCGTTATCGCCTCGGTTAATTGGCGCGTGTCTCCGAGAGAGAGAGAGAGAGAATCGGCCGGCGCCCAGTGTGTCTCTGTGTGTGTTTGCTAGTTAAAGTTAGCCACCAGGAACTGGCGATCCCGCGCGTTAGTTTCTAAAATCAGATCAGCGCGGATTTGAAGTCGGCCCGCTTTTAAGTGCCGCTCTCTTCTTGCCAATCTCTTCTTTCCCTCTCTCACGCACACACACAGACACACGCACTCTTTCCCTTTCACTCTCTTTCTCTCAGTCTTCTCACCTCCCTTTCTCACTACGTCTCTGCGGCCTAAGGGAAAGGAATGGCAACAGGCAGGCAAGCAGGGGGCTGCTGCTGCACGAGATTAATCGGCGGGTGCAAACAGAGCGTCGACGACGACGACGACGACTATTTTGATTCGCGGCGGCAACGCGGTCGGCCACATGATCCCTGATAGAATGTCTCTCTCTCGGGTTTGCTTAAGCGCGGCAAAGCCTGAAAAAATATATCGGCGCGTCCACCGCCAGTTACAACGGTGTACAGCTGTATTTTTGTCGGTGAAAGCACCGGCTTTCACTCGGCGACACGGCGAGCTTCCGAGCCGCGCGTACCGCACTGTCAAGATTTTCAACGAGGCTCGCAAGATATCCTCTACACAGCGCACACACGATCTCTAGATCGGCTCGATCGCCGCTGGAATCCAGTGCCGAAGAACTGAAAGTCTCCACTGGCCGGTAGGCCACTTATATACCGTAGGATTTTAGCCAGCTTCGGGGAAAAAGTGCAGGTTGGCCTTCGGATTTTTTCTCTCCTCCACAGTAATCATAGAATAGTGTCGCAGCCGCTGGCGCACATACACCGCCCGGTGAATATGCCGGGCGTGAGCATAAAACACTCAGGGCACTTTTTAAGAGAGTCGCTCTAGTTGAGAGACCGGCCTCTCTTTGGCACGTGCTTCGGGGAGTTTGGCGCGGGGCAAGCAAGCGCGCAGCAGCAGAGTAGGATTAGTAGTATACAGAGAGAGAGAGCAGCGTGCAGTGGTGTGAATGAACTACAACTAGAGTCGATCGTGGAATGATTTCGTTGCAACACCGATGGTTTACCTTGATAACCTCGGCCGGCTGATGATATAAGCGCACTTACAGCAGTTGTGTACAAGCACTCGTATAGTATATCAGAAAGGCGCGCGGTGTGTTAGCTAGGTAGGTGCACACGCGAGCGTGTAAAAAGTGTAAAGCTTCACACGTAACTGGCCGCTCGAAGCAATTACTTCTGGCGGTTTCGTGAAATGCGTATGGATACGAAGAAAAACATGCGGAGCGTTTGCGCAAATCTTTCGTGCGCGCCCAAGCAGCCGGAGATTGGGCGTACATGCAGCAGAGCTCTGGCTGTGCAAACAGGCAGGTGCTCTCGCCATAACATAATTAGCATAGCAGTCGAAACTTGACCGAGAGTACACAGCCGATTAACAGAGAAATGCAACGCCGAATATAAAGTGTGTGTCGGCCGCGGGAGCCGACAGAGAAGTGGAACGATCTTCGTTCTCTCTTTTCTAAGTAGAGCAGTTAAGAAATATATATGCCTCGCAAAAGTCATGGGCTCGCGAAAGCGTGGAAAATCGAGGCAAATCACAACGCGGTGATCGACCTTCGCGCGAGCGAGCGAGAACTCGTACAGATCGACAAATTCCCAAGCCACCGAATCGCCCCGTCGATATCTGATTTCACTCTCGCGTAAAGGTCGCCACTCACGTTTTTGTCACGTTTCACGTGCGATCGAGCAGAGTCCTGCCGCTCATTTCGATGATCTGCCAGCCGTATCTCGGCCAGCGCTCACGAGACTTCTATTAAAGGGCCAGAGAGCCACTTGATCCTTGCTTTTATTGATAGACACCAACTCGTACGAGAGAAACGTGCAATCTCTGTCAGTAGTACGAGACTCCACGTGACCGAGCACGAGCAAACGATATTTGACAATTAAGAGCACGTTCTAATAATCGGCGCTTCCAAGTACAAACTTGTCACAAATAATCGCAAGTGCAAATGTATGTACATTGAATAGAAACAACTTTGCAAGTAATCGATGCAAATGGCATGCAATCGCACGTGCGTTGCCAAGTATGCTTGCACACTGGCAATGCGAATGAGGTAGAGGAAAGCTTTCGCAAAAAGCAGGCATGCATGCATGCAAAGGAAGAGACTTACGTATTGTCGGTGGAGCAGTGGACGCTGCGCCTTCCTATGTCATTCGCCCGCAGACTGGCAATCGATTACTCTCGCCTTCGGTAATTCGAGGAGGACGAGAGCCCGGACGTCATGCTTGCGGTGCATAGCAGGCTCTCTCAGCTGTTCCCCAGTGAATCGAAGGCCTTCCGCGAGAATTCCTTCATGTGGCCGCCACTGCCGCTCACGGAAAGACAGCTCGATTGCAGCAGGCGCAGCGTGAACTGAACGTCAGCCGAAGCATGTAGCAGCCGGCATCGGGCGGCCTCTGCAAACTGCAGTTCGTACGATTGTCAATAGAGAAACGTCCCACTTCTTGCGGGCAAGAATATTAGCGCAAGAAAGACAGCTGCTTACCTGGAGCCGGGCGGTGCTCGGGGACGAGGGGATTCGGTCGTTCCAATATCCATCTCGAAAACTTTGCCTTTCCTTTCGATTGGGAGATCACTTCCGTCCGACACTCGCACTTAACATGCCTGCACTATTGCTAACGCTTCTGCGTCTTCCCAGCATTGTCGCGCGACGATAATTACAACACCAGCTGCAAATTTATCAAGGATTTCTTGAGAAAACACCAAATTTCACAGTGCTCCGACAGAACGAGTGGGCGCGAAGAATGTTCACTGTAATGGCGGACGCTAAACTTCCGGTAGTCGATTGTCGATTATCGACTAGCAATTATCGACTGGTCGTCGATAGTCGATTGCCGCTCCTTCGATTGTTCTCGATAGGGTAGCGAGTACAAGACGATTCGAGTTTGAAGCGACATTGAGAGGTTTACGTTCAAATAGTACAGTGGGATTTAGTGCGTATGTAAATATCGCTGAAAGGCAAGTATGATAATTCTTGATTAGGGAAGTCATTAATTGGATGGGAAGGAAGCTCGGCAATGGGGAATTCTTTTTTTTAGCGGTGATAAGCGCTGATGGTTCAAGTACGCAGCTTCGTTCGCTTTTGCGCATCGTGCTCTCAAACAGTGTTATGGCGTCCTTTGCTACGGAGCTAACGTACACCGCATAATCTACATGCGATAAAGGCAGAGAAATACGATCCAGCAGAGAGTTGGCTTGAGTATCGAAGTCTCGTTGAGGAATTCAGTTGTACGGTTGCGGGAGCACTCATCTTCGTCGGGTAAGCCAGACAAAATCCACTCATCTTACTTCGCATGAACGCTCTTTGTAACCGGCCTCGATTGCGACGTAAAATGCCTTTACCATTATTGATTGCATTCCTCGTACTAATTCGATGCCACTCGCAATTACAGTGAGCCTGCATCGTATCCTCCAATCGCAAGAATCTACCTTTCCTCTGGCACATTCTCACCCCTTTCGTCCAGTGTACACTGGCAACATTTTCTGCGCACAATTTTTTCACGATCCACGCTTTCACGGCCTTGTTTTCCTCATTTGCGTTACTGTACTTCAGTAGAATTTTCTTAGCCGTTTCACTGCATTCTTAGTCTGTAAGGATATTTTCAAGGAAACAGGTACACGATACTCTGGATTGAGTAACCTGGTATCCTTGAAGTATCTCTGTGGCTTGTACCCTCTGTCAATGTATTTTATTTCGAGAACATTTTTTAGTATCCCCTGTTTGTCTTAATTTCTATTAGGTAAAATGGTATACGGAGACGCGGGTCTCGAAGAGACCGCTGATATAGAGCAGAGGACAGTCATTAGCAAGATGCATAATATGCAATGGCTGAAAAGTAATTCTCAGTTGTTCGGACAGTACGTTTAATGCCATTTCTCATTTGATTATACGCATTTCGCTTTGTTTTTTTTTCAAATATACATATATATACCACTGGAATGTTTGCCTACCATGTGTAGCCTTTTCATTATTTGCGACAATTAAATACAGTAGATTGTAAGATGCACATGATTTCCAGTAGATAGAATTGTCCAGGTTTGGTATCTAATACACAACTTATCGTTCTTTATAGCTCCAAAGCATTTCCGCATGGGAATGAGAATAAGACTGAAACATTAAAAGAGGATATAGATCAGGTGATTCATGGAAGTATTAAAATACTTTCATCCACTAGCTGTGTAAACAATCCAAATATAGAGCAGTCAGTTAGCACTGTATCAAAAGATAATACCGAGAACAACAATTCTGCCAGTGGCAGAGAAGCAGAGCTGAGCCTAAGTGTTTCTGTGATACAGAACACTATGGAAGCAGTCTGGAGCGAAGATGTTTCAGACTCTATGCTCTCTGACACCCAATCTTTGGTTTTACAAAGATTGGATGAAGAGGAGATGATGAGTATGGCTCTGACAGAGAGTATGGTCACTGCTCAATTAGAACATTTTAGGATAGATGAAGATCCAAAGGATACCTCAGAGGTAGCATGTGAGAAAGCAAATACTGATAATTGGTAAGAACCCAATGATCAGAATTTGGCTGATGAGACTTTGGGACAGCAGTTAGTTATATAATTATCTTCTGTGTCTAATTAGGGATTCCGCACAACAAAACAAGTCAGATATAATTAGCACTATTCCAAACCAAGAGAATCCAAAGCAGTGCCATGACAGCAATAATAATAATGCAAAATCCGAAATTATATCAGAAATAAATACAGGGATAATAAAGAAACTAGATTGGGCAAATGATGAAGGTGAGAATAGGAATGTGATTCTTGCTGCTATTTTAGTCTCTCTGGTCTGCATAGAAAATGGAATGCTTTGAAAGAGAATTCTTTGGTGTTCTATTCTTTTCTGCAGTGCAGAGAAATCCAAGGATGAATGAGGTAGTAATATTTACATTTACTCTTTTAGGGGATGATAGTATTAATCAGTCGTCTGCAACTATTAAAAATAATTGCAATGAAAAGAATAATACGTGTGAGAGAGATACACAAATTACAGGTTCAGATAGTATAAAATCGTCGTCGGTAGAAAATTCTAAAGCTGAGAAAGTTGAGGGTTTAAAGAGTAGGCAATCTATTACTGGGAAAAGTCATGTTCCTTCCAACAGTATTGGTATCAATAAAAGTAAATCAATCACCAATGAGAAGCAGACTGAAGAAGATAATTCACGGCGATGTCATAAAGTTCAAATAACAAGGACACAGTCCTATAATAATCAATATATTAGAAACAAAGCATTGGGAAGACCACAGCCAAGATATTCACAGTCTGTGGCAAAGCCGGACCAAGATCAATCTAGGAAACCACCAGGATCTGCACCATCCACAAACCCTGGTCCATCCAATCAATCGTCCAATCAACCATCCAATAATATGGACAATCGACAAAGATACAATCCAAACAGGATTCCACCAACGCGGGACGGTTATCACAGAAGATATGATCAACAAGATTCAAAGAGACGAGAAACAGATCAGGCCACAAGTCACAGATCGACACCTGGGTCTTACAATACATCAGGATCGGCACCAACGAGAAATACAACAAGAACTTTTGAGGGTTCAAGTTCTAATAGATTTGATAAAAATCCGTCATATACTGGCAATCGTATGCAACAGAATACAACATCTGGCAAACCCATACAACCGAACATAAGGACCTCTAATGATAGATACGATAGAGATTATAATACAGATGGTCAGAGATTGAAAAGGGACCCCAATGTCTACCGCCGATCCACGGATTACACATCCGGAAAGTATCAGAATGTTAAACCCAAAGTCGATGACCGTAGATCAAGTAATTCTGGTGGTAACAATACTGGGAGGTATGATACAGAGGAAGGCAAGGATCTATTACCAAATTCAGCTGACTCTAACGGTAATAGGACAAACGAAACATCTCAACAGAATATCAGACCACCTGAAAATGTTCAGCATATGCCACCGGAAGAGGAGCAATTCTATGAACCGGTCAATACCCCTCAAACAGGGGCATCGAATGTGAAGTCAAATGTAAAAACTAGCCAGGACCAAGAAATTACTAATTCCAGTAATAATAAAGCAAATCCTGTGGAAGGGAAGTCTGTCAAGTTCTCAGAGAATGTCCAAGAAATCAACATAGCATCTCATGACGTTTCGGCTTATATTAACAATCCTCCACCACAAAATAGACAGTCCATGAATCCCTTCATAGATGGGTCACAAAATGTGGGTCATATGAGTTGCATGCAACCAGTTGAATGCCTTCAGAACTTGCCAATTGAACAGTACTTCGACAATACCGTCACTTACAGCCATGTATCGCCAGTTAGTGTTCATACTTCTGAACACCAGCAATCGCAAATGCAAAAAGACGGGCAAATGGTACAAACTCAATCGACTTGCATGCCTCATATGGCGAATGTGCCTATGGCAAGTGGTGGTCTGATACACTACCAGAATCATCCAGGACTTTATATGAACCAGTACAACCCGGTACATAATATGCCGAGGAAATCAGCTGAAGTTAACAACATGGCCCAAAACACTTCGTCTGCAAATAATTCGGTGCTGAGCACAGCCAATCAGAGTGTGATGGCTGGTGATTCATCGAACATGATGATGCACGGAAGTCAACCAACAACACTGCCGCCTCCAGGCTTCCACAGCCATCCTCAGCAGGAGCAGCAGTGGGCAATCGCTCACCCTGACATGGTGTACTTTGGGAATATGATGAATACGATGCACCCACTTGGAATGCCAATGCAAAATCTAAGGCCACCGTGCACCAACGATTATAACGCTCTCCAGCAGGCTGGCTATTTGCAGCAGCCGGTGATTTACATGCCACAGATGTGCATGCAGAGCTGGAATCCCCTGATGCAATGTCCAGGGCCTTTACTGCAGAATCCTCAGTATCCAGGGTATAATCCACTGAGCCATCAAGTCTTGCCATCGAGTAATCTCATGGAGCCAGTTAGTTGCCCCGTCGCAACAACGGCGCAGAATCAACAGTACAAGAGCTATCAGCAGGGAGAGGGTGACTATCGTAAAGAACTGAGTCCACAAAAAATGGACGCCTGTGGGAATCTCCAGGAATCTGTCAACAAACTGGGTAATACCAAAGCGAAAGACAATGCACTGGATGTTCACATGCGAGCTAGTCAATATTACAAAGCACCAAACGATTACCAAAACACCTCGCAAGACACTCAAGTCATGTCACCGTATACGTATTCGGCACCCATTGTTCCTCCGATGAAGGCTTGTCCATTAAATGTGCACTCCCAGACTTATCAGAAGTATCCTGTATCACGCAATGTAAGCAACGCGAATTATCCCAGGTATTCGGACAATCCGCACTATAATAATCGGAATTATGGTAGAAAGGATGACTCAAAGAACGATTCGGACTTTATACCACCGATGGTTTCGCCCCGGGAGTGTATGTTTTACGGTATTAATTATTCCAGGAAGACTGATTATATGCCCAGTCCTACTTTAAAGTCTGAGATGAAGCATTAAAATTTTTCGATCACTTCTTACACACACAACTTTACATTCCGAGTACATTCGTACATATATATATACATATAGAGATAATAAATAAATATTCATATATGTCTATCTTTCGAGCTAGAATCTGTGACATTGAGAAGCTTTAAAGATTAAACCGTACTGCCATTTTTCGAAATATATCACTATCGGGTGTCGTCTGGCGGTAGCTCGCTTCGCTCTCCATTCTTCACTGACCCCTGACCCTGTGAAAGTAGTAACTCTATTTTCCAGAACTCCGCGAATACAAGAAAGGTTTATATAGATTCTCTCGCATACATATACATTCACACAGTATTAGAGATTGGTGTTACTCGTTGAACTCTATTCATATGTATACACGATTATAGATGGTGCAAAAGTATGTTTCTAAGCGTTTTCCCGTTGTCTTAACTAGTGGTATAGATGGATATAAGAAGTTATGGCGATCGTCCAGCAGACTACTAGACTTTAAGTTCCTACGATGATTTTGAGTTTGTCGTTTCTCTTATCCAATTGCAGCAGTTGAACTGCAAGAACGCGCGACCTGCGAGCCTCTATTTCATTTAGCTGGACGAATTCGCGCAATCACTCTCGTTTCTTCTTTATTCGACTTAACTTTGTTCCGTGAGTTTTTCTTTAGCGACAGAGATGTTTTTTCCGATTATACACACACACATATAGTATATCCGTACATAGATAACTATATCCGAGCGTTATGCACATTTTGCTTTTCCTTTAAATATTATGTCTACTGTTAAGAGATAACATATAGTTTATTTTTCGAGGACTTACCAACTTTTGACGAAATAAAAGTGTAAGAGAAAGAAAAAGGAAAAGGAAGCTGTCGTGCAAGATCGATGGGTGTGTCATATGTGTTACGATATACCTTCGCGGACCTCATTAAGAATTCCGCGCTTCTATTCTCAAGGATTTAAGGGGACGAAAAAGTGGGGGATATCTTTCAAGAGTATAAAGACAAAAAGAGTAAACATAATTTTATAAGAAATATTACTGGCCACTTTGTACACCTTTATTAAAAAAACAAACGAATTGCCGGCGCAACTCAAGTTCATATACGCGTGGATTGTGCAAAAAGCGTGGTTTCCGCCCGCACAGATTTTATGCCCTCTCGATTTCGCAAGGTCAGCAGTTCACAGCTTCGTGTTCGTAGACTCATTGTTCACGCCAGTAATGATTTTCCCATTTGTCTGATCGGTGATCTCAATAGCAGTCTCTTGGGTTCTGTTCGCGGTGGTCGATTCCTTTAGGACGGTGGCGAGCTCGCCGTTATTATGCACTACCGTGATCGGATCGTCCGAGAGCGATTCAATACTTCGCAATGCCTCCTTGGTAGGTCGCATTAGAATCAGCCGATTGTTCCTCTCATTGAATCCCTTGATCACAGTGCTCAAGCCCTGTCGTCGTTTTTACCGTTTAGTAGATTAGTAAGCCAAAGGATTTCGAAGTTTGTTCGGGACTTTTCAGTATTATCGCTACACGTTACTTTCATTACTAGACTCTTTCTATTGCACGCATCGATTGGCTCGACAGAGTCTCTCATTGGTTTTAGAGCCTGCAGAGAGGAAGGTCCGAGCGGACTTCGAAATACACTGACGACTATTAATAAAACATCGCGTACCTGCGCCGCGGTGAAATCAATTTTGTCAATGTGTTCGCAGTCCAGGACGACAGTTCTCGTGTTCTTGAAGGACTTCAGTGCTTTCGAGCGATGGTTAGATAGGCTCTCGAGCAGATAGATCCTCAGATAGTCCACTGCCGGGAATAAAAGCCCGGCATTTGGCCGCACGAGGACGTAGCTCGATGTAGGACTCTGAAACAAAAACCCAGAGACAAACAGAGAGAGAGAGAGAGAGGAGTCATATTTTTAAAAGATCAAATTACTCTAGGACTCTTTGTGATTCTTGTTATGTATTTACATTTCTGTATTCGATATATATTGTCGGCCTGGCGTTGAAATAAATTAATATTGCCAGATCCACCAGCACGCCTATTAGAATCCCCAGCTCCACACCGGTGAAGAGACACGCCAAGAAGGTTACTAGCGCCGGCACGAGATCCCTCTCTGAAAATGCCAGACTTATCAATCACTCTAATTCCCATCAAGCATTCTTATAACTCTTAAATCTCTACTTACACCAGATTTCTTAATCACTTTAATATTCACCAAGCACTTTTATAACTCTTAAATACTTACTACTGGCTCTCCACATGGGTCGAATGATTTGCACTTCAACCATGAATATCACCGCACTGATTATCACTGAACTTAAGGTCGCCCTTGGAATGTAGTAGAAGTAGGGCGTGAGCAAGCTCAGCGCCAATATGACTAGAATACCTAATGCAACGGAAGCACTAGAGTCAGTATCTAATCGAGGGAAAATTAGGCCAAACTCTTGGCTGGATCTTCACCTGTGTACATTCCTCCGAACGGTGTCCTCACACCAGAGGCATTGTTAACAGCACTCCTCGAGAAAGAGCCGGTCACCGGCATCGAATGGAAGAAGGAACCCGCAAGGTTGCACAGTCCCAAAGTTAGCATCTCCTGAGTAGCGTCCAAAGACTGACCTCGAGCTAAAAAGATCATACTAACTTTCGAGTATCTTTCCACGATTTTAATTCAATATAAACAGTCGACTCACAAAAGGCTTTGGCAATAGCAACATTTCCAATGATCGAAACCAGCGGCACCACAAGGATGCCGGAACCAAGATTCTTGCCCATATCGAGGAAGGTTTCAGTGCCATTTGTACTAGTTCTGAAGAAGGGTGGGCTTTCTACTTGGGGGAGGCCGGAATTAATGTGACCTGTTAAGATATAGGGAGCACCTCCGCGTATTTCGAACCAGTAGGACGCTGCTGCGCAAAGGATCACGACCAGCGCGTTCCTTCCGGTCCCGAGGAACCATAGGCACGTCTTGACGCCCTTGTTCAAAACTTTCTTGTCTTTCAGTTTCTGCAAAATGGAAATAAATTAGGGATATGAAAGAATCTCGTAGGTTCAATGAGACATTACCCTTAGCGTGAGGAGTACTAATATACAGCAGCAAGACAAGAGTAGATCGGGCAGTCTGGTCTGCCCGATATTGTTAATTAGTTCCCTCCAGATCTCGATGAAGCTCTCACCGTGGATCTTCAGGCCGAGGAGGCCCTTGATTTGGCTGCAAGCGATGATCAAACTCGCGGCAGACGTGAACCCGGAGACCACAGGTATCGAGACGAACTCCACGAGAAATCCTAGCCGAAGGATCCCAAGGACTATCGTGACGCATCCTGACAGAAAGCAGAGGAGCACCGCGTACTCGGGAATCCCTCTAAATGGATGAATAAACTTGAGAGCGTCCCCAAAGTATCGTGCGTGCGACTCTCTAATTTACATTTGCCAAATTCGAAGGTGAGTAGCGAACTGGTTCTTTTCGTAACTCACTCACCAAGCACTTTGCTCCTCATAAAATTAATCGACCCGAATTTGAGGTCAACACTCGAATTCTTAAGGACTTCGAAAGGACTAGTGAAAGGCTTTAATGGTATTTTCAACAGTAGCAATTGGTTTCAATTGCTCCTTTGCAGACAACACACTGTGTTCTCTCCATTGGATGACAATAGACACACGAAATACCCAATTGATTTTAACTCATTCACAAAAGAACAGCTGAGGAGAGATCCTCTTATCGGAGCTCCTTCACCCCGGCTACTTTCTCGTTCTCGTTAATCCCGATTATATCGCTCCTCGAATTAATTGGCCGCTGATATTGTTTATGTTTCCGTGTAATGCTGTGTGTTTACACGAGCGGTAAGCGCCAACCGATCGAGATATATCAGGTCGCGTCGGTTCGGCCGATATATATAATTGATAATGCGGCGAGAGAGCGGACCCGTGACTCGAAACTCGTGCTCGAGTGCTACTTATCGCAATCAATCGGAGATTAATAGCATTCCTCTCTCTCACCTGGCATAGGTGAAGGTCAGCAGCGATATGAGGGCAGTCGGGCCGATGTTCACTTCCCGGCAAGTGCCGAACAGAATGTAGACGAAGCTCCCGGCGAAAGCGCTGTACAGTCCATATTCCGGCGAGAGTCCAGCCAAGCCGGCGTAGGCGATTGCCTGAAATCAGGAATCACTTGAAATCTGCCAAATATCTCGCTGATAGCTTGTCAGCAAATTGCAACTTGACAATGCCTCATTTGGCCTGTTTTCATAAACAATAAACGCGCATCATTATCCATCGAATCTCCCACTTTTCATTACAACTTCCGCATAGAGGATTAACGATACTTCTGGTACAAGATTCTCCGAGATATACCTGTGGAATGAGAGTGAGTCCGACTGTGAGGCCGGCGACCAAATCGCCCAGTGCATCTTTCCCTTTATAACGTGGCATCCACTTCAATATCGGCACTCGACTTCTAACCAGTCTTCTCGCGTCGATTTTCACCATGATTGCAATTGGCCAATTACGCTTTCTTTTCGGGGCTTGCGACAGCTTCCTCTTCTATCATAGCGATCTGCGAACAAAATCATACAGAATTAAATAGTAGCTGTCGGATTTCTACCACTGTATCTGCCATCTTTATGTTCGATACTTTAATGATTATTCTCTCCCCAAGTACAGTCGGCGGCGTCATGTAACAATTAGACTCGCCTCGTTAATGGATCATCCCGTTAGAGGAGACTCGCGACTGGCATTAACCGGGAATTAAGTCGTCCATTCAACGGTATCTCATTATTGATGTTCCATCAGGATGGGCGATATGATCGATCAGCCAATAACTTGCATAATTTCTCGCGGATAGTTTGATCCCGAGAGGAATTAGTTTAAGCACATTCAAAGAGTCACACTCACCCCGAAGAGAGATTCCGCGAAACACGCTGTGCACACGCGACACGTTACATTCCTCGTTAATCGATCATCGATCGACGAGAGCATCGGCACTTTTTCCAATAATTCACCTTTCTACATGGCGAAGCTCCTTCAACAACGAACGGGCTTCGACGATTCTTTTAAGCGAGGGCGACTAAATCCTTCGGGAGAGGAATATTAAATGGAAATTCGACAAGTCGAAGATCCCAGTGGCGGCGACGTAGTGGTCACCTGGTACAGTGTCCGATTAAAGCTACGCTCGTTTCGCACGTGCCTCAAACCACTGCCTCCTCCTCCTCTTCTTCTTCCTCCTCCACCTCCTCCTCTTCCTCCTGGCGCCTGTTGATTCGCCTCCTATCTAGGATGCAGATCGCATGGCTCGCTCTTTTTTCGTCAACCTTCATTCACTTCTCATGGATTCCCCCCAATTAAATTCCCCCAGACTGCTTTGTTTTCGTCCTGTCAAATTTCAGCGGCTTCCGGGGACCTTCAACTTTTTCTCGCGCCGCCAACAACTCTGCCTTCTTCTCGACGATACGCGAGATAGTTGAAATAATAGTTTAAAGCCGTCATTGAATTGCCCAGAAATAGAAGCGACGATAAAATCTACACGATGCAACCGTCAATTATCCAACTCTTACAAGAGCGCGCGAAAAAAGAAACATTTCCCAGCGAGAATGGAAGCTGATCCGGTTTGTGCAATCCGCGGCCACTTTTCTCCGCAAAGTTGCTACAGTTTTCGTCAATTAGCCACTTGCGTCTCGCGTGGTCATTCGAACCTCACCACTTTACATTCCTCGGCTATTCCGGCACGCAGAGCTCATGATTCCTAAACGCCACTTGCAAGGACGTGTACTTGAAGTGCGATGGACAGCGCATATTGAAGTTAGGATGAAAGGACAGCCAACCAATACCTGCTTTACATGGCAATCATAGAAAATATTCAGTCTAACTAGATTTGCATCGATGACATCATCGGATAATAAGCTTCCAAAGCGATCGCAGATCTCGCGAGCAGGACTGCGATGCATCAGGAGCCATTAGGCGTTTAAACAGACTCAAAGTCTTTTTCCCAGACAGCAATTACGCGTCTCGGAACTCAATACTGCCTCGTTCAATTAATATCGACTGTTCATGAGATCGATTGAACAATCCGCCGCTCACCCAATGTCGGAAAGCCTTCACATAATTTTGCTATGGTTGATCCTCACGATTATCGCAAGAAACAGGACTTTTTTGACGTCGAATGCATGAGCGCTGATTTTGCAAGGTCGAGAACACGTGCTCGCCGCTTCGTCTATGTGTTATGTAACGTTCACATTTACGGGTGTTCGGCAATTATTCCTTTCGACATTGCCCCAGTGACGAGCACCAGCTACAGGAAAAGATTCTTTCCGAGAATACTCCAATAATTTGATTTCTTTTTCCCCCCCTCTCCCTCGCTCTCAGCTACCGTTTCGGTAATTCGTATTATTTGACAACGCGTGACAAGTGTTTTCCTTCATCAGCCGATGACAAACAGAATCCAGCGAGATAGGATCGGTCCACTTGCAGCCCGAGTAGATTCGATCGGGTGGAAACGCGCATGTAATCATCCTTGACTGCTTCCCCATTGTTCCACGAAAATCCCCTTTATTCCAGCGAAGCACTATTATCCCAACGTCCCGCCGTGCTTCACAGAACAGTGAGCGCGAGAATAGAAAAGCTTCTCTCTCGTTCCAGCATCGTCGAAAATCATTTGTTGCACTCTTCCTGTCTGACCGCCGTCGATGACGCGCCTTATATTTCGGCTCTTTTAGTCGAAGACTTCTTTTCCTCGTTGCTTGTTTGCCAAACTAATAATCGGTATACTTAAAATATATTCGCCCGAGCGTGACTTCTGCGTGTCCTTAAGAGATTCCTGTTGATTCCATCGAAAACACCACTCGCGTCTATTTTCGGAAATTTATCATACGTTTGAAGTATTATTCTTATTACATTTTTGTATTGTTTCTTCCGACTGTTTCTTTACTATCTGTTGGGAAGCACGGGATATTGAAATGCCTTCAAAGAGATGGCAGCAATCGTTTGCGCAAAGCCTGGCAGGTGTGATCGGCTGAGGCAGGTAACGTTCACCAAGAGTTTCAGTCTCTGACCGCCAGATGAAACTTCGACTGACTGACAAGATTCTGATCGATAAGATAATTGAAGTGATTAAAAAGCTTCTTTTATTCGCTGGCAGGTTTTCGCCTGTCGCGTCTTGGAAAATGAAAATATCCTAGTTGTCGAATCAGGACTTGAAGTTAATAGCGGCTGTCTCTCTGCCTGTCGAACCTACGCAGTAATTGCCATTGCGTAAAACGTTAAATTGGAAGAGAATTAAAGTTTGCCTGTGCGTTCAATTGACATCCGTTTGGACGTCAATGAGCAGACAGGATCTCTTTTTTCCTGAGTTATCCTGCAGTGTCGTCCTGGGCTCGTTAGAGCAGCTCACTTCCGGGCAACGATTATCATCGCGAAATAAACAGACATCGGCTCTTCCTGTCACCCATAAATAAGTCGTACTTTCCGCCCTAATTGACGAACTTGTTAGCCCTGCGTGGAACCTGAGAACCAGCAAGTTTTTTTTTACATCACGTGTCCCTCGATACAAGAGAATATTCTCCTGCAAGTTTCAGACCACGAAAGTGTCGAGAAGCATGGAAAACATGGGAGAAACCCGACCAAATCAGAAAAAGTTGATTAGTGGATGTCCTTTCCTTCTGTTTTCGATACTATTCCAGTTTTTCTGCCACTGGTTTTGTGTTTTCTATCCGTTTTGAGACTCAAACAATCGAAATATCAAGCGTTCGCCAAAGTTTGCGAACCTCTAAAAAATTGGATATTTTCGATGGCCAAATATATGGGGAAAAAGAAATTTTGCGCTGGGGCTCTGAAATTGATATCACATCTTCATTGATGCGAGGGGAGACTCTCCACCAAATTTCAGCCCCAGAAAATGTCGGGAAGTCCAAAAAATATGGGAAAAACAAGCGAAAATTCCGAAAAAATCGAACTTTAAAGGCAGTTTTTTAGTGTTTTCGATAGAAATCCGGACTTTTTTCGATGGATTTGTTGTTTTCTATCCGTTTTCATTCATAAACAATCGATTTCTGAAGAAAAAACCCGAGGTCGGGGACTTTCGAAAAATCGTGAAAAAATCTGAAGGGGTACCCCTTAAGAAAAATTTGCCGAAAAATAAATTTTGAGCTAGGGCTCTGGAATTTTTATGGTATCTTCCTTGATGCGAGAAAACATTACCCGCCAAATTTCAGCCCCGGGAAAAGTCGGGAAGTCCACCAAAAAAAATAAAAACCGTCAAAAATGAGCAAAAATGGACTTTTCTGGACGGTTTTTCGACCCGTTCTCGTTGCAAATCCGGACTTTTTTTTACGGATTCTTTGTTCTCTATCCACCCTGATACGAAAACAATCAAAACATTCCGTGTTCGGCCGATTTTGAGAAACTTGAAAAAATTGACCATTTTCGAGGGTCGAAAATAGGTGAAAACCTAAACTTTGAGCTAGGGCTTTGAAATTTATACAACTTCTTCCTTGACGCAAGAAAACATTGCCCACCAAATTTCAGCCCCGGAAAATGTCGGGAAGTATGAAAAACATGGCAAAAACCCGTCTAAATTAGGTAAAATTGACTATTCAAGAGGCCTTTTCCACTTGTTTCCAGTAAAATTCCTGCCTTTGCACCACTGATTGTTTCTTTTCTATCCGTCTCGATACTCGAGCAATAATCCCTGAAGAATTCGACAAAGTTCCAAAACCTTTGAAAAATTGCAACAATCTCAAGGGAAATCATGATTTCTCAAAGCTGCTGCTCCAGCCGTCCCAAATTCTTCATAACTCAACAGTTTCAGCATTACAACTCGCACTCTGCACAGAATCAGTGTTGCCAAGGCATAAAAGATGTCATTGTCCCGGATCGAGCAAAACTGGTCGGTACCGTACAACCCCAATATCCGCGCGAATGACAAAGTGTCGCCGGGAATTCCCTGGGCGCAAGGTCGCTCGATGCATTTCTGCATCACCCCCGAAAGGCCCGAGCGGAATCTCGCCGGCAAATATTCGTAACGGAACCAGGGGCCTGTTAAGAGGAGGCGAAAAGGCGGTCTTGACGTGACGGTGGCCTGAAAAAACAGTCCGAAGCGAAGCCGAGCAAAACAAGGCGAATAAGAAGACAAGTCCCGAAGGCCCAAGGGTTTTATCAAGCATGGATCAACGTCCAGCAGTATCTTTCCGTACTTCCTGCTTCATCGCATCCTACACTCGAGAGGCCGCTTTGCTCTCGCATGCTTTCTTCGCCCTTTCTTCTCCGCTCGCAGGTGTACACGGGGTGGTGTGTGCTCCTCTTCCATACATTTGCATGCGGGCTCCGGCTCGTTATTTTCTCTCGCCGGGTTTCCTTATAATGCGTCGTTTCCTGGTTCGCTTGTTTCTCCCTTTACTTCATCTGGCTCCTTTATCTCGCGAACCAGCACAACCACTCCTTACGTGAAAAGGTAGCCCTCGGACTCTCTTAACGTACGACGTCCGCACAAATGTAATAAGGGGAGAGGCGATCATTAGGGAAAGGCATTGCGCTGCCGGCTCGCTTGTTTAGAGTGGAGGCTGCCGCAGCCAAGATATATCCAGGGTGGTCCAGCGAGAGATCGTCAGGGTCAGGAAGAGGAAGCGATATCCGCGACGCGGCTAGCTTCTTCTTCCTGGCAGAATGTTCATTTTTCTCGCGAGAGCGAGAGAAAGAGAGAGAGAAAGAGAAAGACACGAGTCACCGATCCCTTCACGGCTGGCGCCAACCAGCCAGAGTCTCGCTTGGGTAACGACCCCTTCGCGCCTCGGAATAAATTCCTTCTGCCCACGTAAGCAACGATATTTATTAAGCTGGGCCGCCGCCGGCATCATCTAAAGCAGCCCGCACATTCAAGGGACCACTCGGCAAAAATTCATCTCGCTCCTGTCAACCGGTCGACCACCACGCGGGGAGAGAGAGAGATATTCGGGCCGACTCGTAAAATTCCAAAGACTCCGCTCGGCCTCATTAAAGAGCCATTATCCCAACCTCCGCGCAAAACCGGGCAGATTCGGCTCGCTTCATTGCCTATTCTGCTCTCATTCCAACGAGGACACTGCGCCGCCAATATGAATGAACTAGTCTCACGAAAGAGACAAGTAGTATCGGAGACTGGATAGTACGAGAGACGAGCGGTCTGTGTGTACGAGTCTTAAGAGAACGCGTGGAAGAAAGGCGAGAGGAGGAAAGGGAAAGAGGTGGGCGAGCCAAGGCGAGAGAGAGAGAGGAGCAAGATCAAGTTCAAGTTCGAGAGAATCCCACCACCACCTCCTCCTTCTCAGTTACAAAAGGAAGAAGGGGCTTCCTCTCCTTCTCTCAAACTGGCGGTTCCTCTGGGCCAAGGTCCTCCGTACGAAAATTTACATAGGTTCGGCACACCTCTAATCTCTTCCGGATCGACCTGGAATCCTAAATCCCTCGCGACAACTCTCCACGCCGATCTCATCGAGATTCCCATCAACGCCCACTCATTACCAGATCGTTTCAGCCCAAGCTTCCTCGTGAATGTCGCCATTTAGCGATGTAACTCGCCGCTGATAACGTCGCTACTGGTGCTACCAATGCGGCATTAACTAGAGAATTGCTAGGATAAAGACGCGAGGATTAAGTAGCTCGGCGACAAGATAGTAGCGAGCAAGAGACTTTTCGCGTCAATTATGCGATCTAAAGATAATTTGTGATAAGCCGGAATGAGCGCGCTCCTTTCCAAGTAAGAATGGGATATCAGGAAGTGGCTGCGAGATCAGAGGGGAATCACACTCGCCGTATATCCGAAGCTTATTGATGAATGCCGGCGTTTATCGGCGGAACATCTCGAAAGAGGCAGGAAAAACTGCGATACATGCACTGGCTGCGGCTGCTGCGCTCCCAGCCAACGGTTACCTCTCCGCCTCGATCATAAAATCGCCCACACGATTGCCAGGAGCGCGGTGGACCTCGTGAATTTCCTTGCTTCTCCGACGGTTACCGATACTGCAACAAGTTCCTTGACCCACTCGGACACGCGAGGGAATGCCTCGGATTTTTGGAAGCCCCGAAAACACGCGACCTTCGCCGTGATCTCCAATATCTCGCCATCTGAAATTCCTCAAATATTGTCCCAGGGGAAACAGCGGCTTGGAATCAAACCTAGTCCGATTACCGTGTAAAGAAAGCCTAAGGGAAATACGAATAGTCGACAAAACTGCTGTTCCATTTCGAAAGGTCTCTCGAGAGGTCTTAAAGTCCCACGTGGATTCTCCAAAGTGGACCAAAGTTCTCCAAAGCGAAATATTGTCGGCGTGTTTTTTCTTCGTACCCTTCAAGTGTCCTTCGAATACGTGGAGTGACAGTTGCAAGGTGTCCGAGGGCAGCCGTCCAACCGAGGAATCTCGAAGTAACGTTATATCCTAGTGGGGGGAATCCCAGCGAAAGGGGAGAAGGTGGAGGAGGCTGCTGGTATCCACCTTTAATTTGTACACTCCCATTTGTGCATTTGTTTATTGGCTGACGGGGCGCTCGTACACACACTCACACGTACACCCAAGCATTATCGGTACCGTTAAACCATATATACTTCTTAACCAAACAAATTTCGCCCGGCTTAACGCAAACTCCTTTTGCAAAGCAGCGCGGTCACCGCTTTTTACACTCGTGCACAACACACGTCGCTGTATTCAAATAACAGCGCAATGATTTCCAATAACTGGTATCGGGTGTCCGCTTGATTTGTGACGACTACTACCACCGCCAATTGTACGCCATCGATCGGACGCTTCGTTTTATGGAAATTTCAAAATCGAAAGATCGCAGGCCTAATTTGCACACTTTCGCGCCAACGAATCCATGTGCCGTCAGAGTGTACCGTTAAAGCGATATTTTTCGCTTCCCATCGCCGGCCCGGCGAGATTTATCACAGTCGGCACGTGCAAAACTGCTTGTATACACGCGTCCATTAGTGGGCCCCGCTCGGTACACGCTAGAACATGTCGCCCGGCGTGTAATGAAGTTGTAAAAAATGTAGATACCATAGATAATCTATCCAAACATCGAAAAGCTCTCGGTGCGCGCGGTAGATCCCTCAAAAAGTATTCATCCTCTAAACTGACACTTGGAAAACTCGAATTTCCCCTTCTTGCACGACTCTAAAAACTACTCGGATGACTCGGCACGTTCATTAACTCCAAATCTAATACAATTCTCGCGATACCAACTGGACAGTTAGGAAGCAAGTGTTCTTGTCCGGTACTGTCAGAAATCAGTGGGATTGACGCGTTTATTCGAGTCCAAAGCCTGTACCGTTAAGGATAATTTCGATCCACCTGTTGTTTCGCGTGAATCTTTGAGGATTACAGTTACTCGGGAAAAGATGCGGGGATAGGTCGTGACCCCCCGTCGGTCACGGTGTTGACTGATGATCGATTAATCATAGGGCACCAATCTCAGGGCCACTCTGGCATTGACTGGTACTTCCCGGCGGCAACGGGCGAGCGTTCTCGCCCAACGGCATATCTCGCATTTCGAGACTTAACCCGATTCGAAAGAACAGTCTGACGTCAGTGCCGAGACATCCCGATAGAGGAAGGATCGCGGGGAATTCGCGCACGCCTCGTCACGCTGCGTTTCGCCGATAAATTTCGCATTATCCAGCCATCCGGAGGTGTCCCCGGCGAATTATTAACGCGTCGCTGCTGGGAATGCTTCTTCCCTCGGCCGAAAGTGTCCCGAGCGCGCAGTAAATCACCCACCACCTCTAGCCGAGTCCTCCGTCCCCGAATACCAAACTCTATCCTATCCCTTCGAAGCATTCACCTTCGATAAATCGATCCTCAGTCATTAACCCTTTGCCTACGGCAAAATTCCCTTCACAACATTCGTTCACTTTATCTTCAAACTAGCACAAGTCCATTTCTCTATTATCAAATGTACTACAAATACATTTTCAGTTTTATTAAAACGTAAATACTTTAATATATCGATTGAAATATAAATGGACTTGGCACTCTCAAAAAATCTTTCCGACGTAATATCAAAACTATTAAATATTAAAGCGTTTATAATCGAAGCGATCTCTTCCGAATAAGAGGAGGAGGCGATTCGGGTGGGCCGAAGAGATGTGCCGTTACACTTTCGCGAGGTCGCTCAATCGAGGCAGATTGCCGCCGCGACGGCGGCGGCAGCCTACCCTTCCAATAACAGCACTGTCATTAAAGTAAATCCCCGTGGCAGAGCACCTGTGATATCCACTTCATTCAAGTGTATATTGCCAAGCACGCAACGATGTTGATCTCGTTGGACACGCCCTTCCAAAACTCGGATAACCGATAATATGCAACGTAATGAAAACACTCCCAAAAGGGAAAAAAACAAGAATCTTTACGAACTTCATACGTTCTTTCATAGCAGGAAGTGCCTCGTCAACGTAGCGCTCGCGATTCCAACTTTAAGCTATCAAGAATAATAAGACGCCAAGTATCTGCCGATAGAACAAGAGCTAGAATCGACAAAGATAGGAACAAGAGCCATTAGAAGAAAGGCTGTCGTTGAGTACCGGAGAATACTTCTCCGAGGATTTCTGCGTCCGTTATATTAATCAGATGTATCGCAATGCCGGTATTTACGCGCGTGGCGCCTCTCCTCCTCCTCCTCTCTCTCTCTCTCTCTGGCGGCAGGAGAGTTTGGTATTGGAGACATTACCGGGTAATATGGCACCGCTACCAATGTGCCGTTCGTCGACACGCACTTAAACCTCGATAAAAGACAGTGCCAAGCGCGGCCGACTGCCTCGGCTATTCCAGATATGTAAAGCACTCCTAACAGACATATATTTCCGATCGAACGATCCTGACAGTCGGCGATGCTTGCCAATCTATCGGCGGCTAATCGACGATTTCGGTCACGGAATCGAACCACCGTTTTGGGTCAAGGATAAACAAGTCCTGCGCCCTTCCCGCGCACTCTTAGCTAAACAATAAATATCGTGGCGAGCTTCTTCTGCTTTTTCTATCGCGCGTTACCACAGTCGATCCAACGAGGAAGATACCGTCGAACCGGACATTCCTCCAATTAATTGTCAGCGGTGGCAGAGAGTGCGCGCGCCGCGGCGCGTTCTTCCTTAATTATGAACTATCACTCAGCCGCGGTATGCAAATGCCAGTTCTCTTCTGGCAGCAGTTGCGATCCTTAAAGGGAGACTTCTCCGATATATTACAACACGGTATGTTAATTGTCCGCCGGCGAGAACGAGTACACGGGAATGCTTCTATATTTGCCCGCGTGTTAGGCGGATTGTACTTTAATCGCGGCTATTAAGAAATACTGTACAGCGAGGAAGAGAGAGAGAGAGAGTGAGAGAGCCGAGCGGAGAGATGACACTCTCCCGTCAGGTGTAGCAACAAGACAGCGATCGACCAAGGAGACATTACAGTCCATTAATGACAGCCGCGCACGAGGCACTGATTCAGACGACCTTCGCTCTCGACGGATCCAATTGGCGGCCCGATGAACAAAGGATCCTTCGGGATGACACGTGCCTCTTACGATTCAACGGTTTATCTTAGACACCCATAATGTCAAAAATCAATCAATACCCAAATACACAAAGCACTATCGCTCGAATCTCCAAAATCCCCGACGATTTCCATTCTCCGGGATAAAGATGTTATTTATTTCTGGAGAATAATAGCGCGTGGGGCCAAGGAATCCGTGAAAGAGTGAGTTTCAAGCGTTTTCCGGAGGGCCGGGATTCTAGTCGTGCCTGAAATAGCTTGATCAGCGATTAGCCAGGCATAGGTTGGCCAAGAGAATGCATCGGCCGGGGCCAGTGAGCCGTGAATATCAAAGAGAGGAAGGATCGGAGAAGGAATCGCTGCAGGAAGACGATAGTTGAAGCGAACGTGACCGACCGATAAAACTCTCATTCTCGCGCGTTCCCCTTCTGGCAGCGCGGGGCCAAAGAAGCAGCGCGCGATAGCGCGTCTAATTTACCATCCAACTCCCATCATTCTCATCGCCTCATTACTCTCACGGGCCAAACATTCAAAACTCGTGTAGCGCGGAAATGGCGTGGCCGGCGAAAAGAACCGCGACTACTTAGAACGCCACTTTAGTCCGACAGCCTAAAATATCGTTCGAGATAAAGCGTCGTTTGGCCGAAGGTGTCCTGGCATGACAAATAGTTGTACTTTTCTATTATTGCCTAACAATCGAGTGGAGCAAGCAAGCGTGAGAGCCGACAAGTAGATTGGCCGTCTGACCGCCGCCGTCAGATTCTACTCGCGCGTTCTCTACTTTCAATTCATTAGCGATCGAATTGCGCTCGAATCTTGGAGGAAAGCGAGGCAGGGAGCTTCGTCGAGGGCAGTGGACGGCGCGAAAAATGTCGTCGCTATGTAGAATGAATCTTTCAAGAAGGACAGCCGGCTGCGCGCGGAATAAATGCATAAGAGTGCCAGCAGCAAGAGTGGGCGCGCGCGCTCTGTTCGGTGGCTCTCTCGAAGGCGAATCGGTGACACTTTACCCGAGTGCTCCTTGCAGCGCGTCGCGTCCGGCCAACCCTCGCGCGCCAATAAATCCTCCCACTTCGATCGCCTCCTCTTCTCACTCTTTCTGCCGCGCGCCTCCCTTTTTTTCCTTACTCTCGCAGAATCCGTTACGACCGGGAACCGCGCCATTCAGGACTTTTTATGAATCGCAAAATCGCCTTCTGCGATTCTAGCGGCACTGCACATATCCTTATGCAACGATTCCGCCACGCTGCGCGCGCGCGCGCGCGATTCGTTCGGCGTGCTTCCCTCAACGAGTTTCTTTCGACGAAACCTGATTAATACGATTAAAGCGAAACCAGGTCAATTAGGTATCGGGAAGGCTTTCTTGCAGCGTGGGGCGGAGTGTTCTTAATCTGTTAAGCGAGAGCCACCAAGCGCGCAGAGAGGAACCGTTAGTCGATGATGCGAACCCTTTCAAATTGGACATCCGTCCGGTCTCTGCTTGGCGATCGACCAACAGAGAGAGAAAAAGAGAAAGATCGTTTGCATAATGTGCGAACATCGGCCTCCGCATGTGGCCGATGCCCGAACCGTGCACGCGTCCTCTCAGCGGCGACTTTTCCTGCGTTTTGCTCTCCTTTTGCCCGATCGTACATGCCACCTTCGATTTACCCAACCCTTCCACTCGGACCGCCCAATTCCCTTGGCGGCGGCGATGGCGAGGAGGATGCTTCCTTATCAAGAGTGGAGAGCCATCACTCGGCTAATTAAAAGTTATGGTAATCGGTGCTCGGGCACTCCGCATTCGGCAAACTAACTCTCCTCTCGTACCTTTCTCTTACGTCAGCTGCTTCTGAGCATTAAGGCGAAGTTCCGCCGGCGTGATTTTCTACACGCGGCCGCCGCCGCCGCCGCCGTCGTTGCCGGTGGGGCTCTAATTTGCGGCGGAGGTATTTCCGCGAGCTCTGAATTTATTGCGAGATCGGAACGCGCTTATCCGAGGGCTGTAAGTGAGCCTCGGACTTTATCTCTTCTGGCTCGAGCGAACCTGGCCTCTTCTTCTTCTCCCGAAACCTCCGATTACCCGGCCTCGACTTTAACGGGTGGCTGACTCCTCGTTTTCTCCTCGCTGCTGCCTCTCAAGGCGGCAATTAGGCGATTCTAACTCACGCCTACCAGCCGAATTCACCGAGAAAAATCGCCCTGTCGATCGCCGCCCGAATACTTTGTCCTCTGATGCAATCTCACTCTCCGATTCCAATCGGGACACTCTTCTCTACGAATCTTAATCTTTCCCATCTAATTAAAACTTCGACCAGGCAACACTTCCATCCTGGCCAAATGATTTACCCAGGAAAAAGTATTCGCCCACACACAACTTTTGTTAATTCTTCCGCCCATGTTATTTATCACACTAATAGTTCGTGACAAGATTTCTATCATTAAGAAACAAAACTCGACAGTGATTCAGAATGGACAAATAAACATCCATCGGCGAAATCTCTCCCTCTCATTAACCTCGAAGGAGAAGTGTAAGGGGGGCAGGGTCAAGCGTCAAGAGTTACAGATCGGCGACTTCCCATCTTACAAAACCAAACGTATGCCCTCGCCAGGTAGGATATCCCGAAATCCGGCGTGGTCCGTTCACTCGCTGCTGCTCTTCATCTCCAAGGACGCGCGGCCACTGCTGTCCTGTCTGAATCAAGCGCGTTTCTTTTTTCTTTTGAATCCGATCTCCCGCGACTCCTCGCGCATCTCCTCTCCTTCTCCCGGCGGTGTGATCAAAATATCCCTGGGGAGTAGCGGTAAAGCAGGGAGAATCGTGACACGCGACACCTTTAGCACACTCGTGCGCGCAACACTCGTACTCGTAAAGCCGAGTTATATTTTTGCCACCGAGTAGACGCGAATTAGCAAAGTACGAGACAGAAAGAAAGAGAGAGAAACAGAGAGAGGAGCTCTGAAAGGATACACCCGATCAGGGCGAGGATGCTCGTGTCCTTAGAAGACGCGAGGGGGATCCGAGGCATTTGCATAGCTTGTCGAGTCATTAAGCTGGCAAATTAGACGGGCTGCCTTGCCGAGGCAAGAAAATTATTACTGATTTCGGCCTGATTCACCGCCGGCCCTGACCACCATAGATCCTCGCTCGCCACGCTTGACTCGCTTTAATTAATTAACGCTTAATATCGTTCGCGCCTAGTTTATACCTGTTGGCGAGCGCCGTGGCAAGTGGCTAGTAGTTAAGCGGGCTGCTAATGCAGCCGAGAGAGCCCAGCGAGGAATATATATTCCCTCGGCTGGAAATTTGATACGAGGAGGACTCTAAGTGCTCCGAGTTAACCGGCATCGAGGAGAAGAAGAAGAAGCCTCCTCCCCGCTTCCCCGAGAGGATTCCATCCTCCTTAGAGACACAATTATCTGCGGGTGCGGCCTTTCGCCGGGGATAATCGGCGGCCTCCTTCGACCTACACCGTCGCTGTTATTAATTCTCCTTTCGTTTTTCGAGGCGAGCACAGCGGCAGCCATGTTTGTCCGCGCTTAATTCCCGAAAATTGATAAACACCACTATTTCCCTTTTTTGTCGTCGCGCCTCCCTCTCTCTCTTTCTCTCTCTCTCTCGTCATTCCTTCAAGCCTATCTTCTCCGATGATAAATAATCGAGCCACGTAATGAATTTGAGCCGGGGGTAACCGCCACTTATGGGGTGGTGCTGGCCCCCCTTCTTTAAGGGCCCCATCCTCGTCCTTTTCCTGGTAGCGGGGAATTCTTTTCGACTTGCACCACCTTACAATATCGTTAGGTACACTTGGCACAACTAACGAAAGGATCCCGAAACCTCGCCAAATCTTCCAGGACGAACCACAACATCTTTGATGCAAGAACGCATCAACGTCACTGGGTTCTTTCGAATTCCAACTTCCAATCAATTCGTACTTCGATATTGCTGACGGGAGTTGGGACAATCGGAGTTTTCGCGGTGGCGCTTTAATTGCGCCGGTTGTACGCTGGGTACGTGCGAAGGAACCTGAATTACGGGGTCTCTGAACGCAAAAACTCGTGCGTCGGAGGCGCGCCGCCGCGCCGCGCGTCTCTCGGCAATGGTAAAAGAAGAGAGGAAGAAAAGAAGCGCCGAGAGATGCAAAGAGCTGCTGGTTATTTATAGGTAGCGCCCGGTTCCCGAAGCCTTTCAAGGAAGGCTCGCGCGTCTCCCCTGCAGCGTGTCCGCAGCATCCCGGACGATGAAGAAGAGGAGGCAGAAGAAAAAAACAAAACCAAGAAGAACGAGAAGGGTGAAAGCCGACGATGGTCAGGAACCATCTTTATTAGTACTCGTCATTACTCTCGTTCGGCGGACTGCTAACCGGGTACGACTGGCAACAGGTGCCCCTCTCATCCACTTTCTCAGCTGGCTGGCGCCTATGCGCTCCTTCGACCTTGCCACCACACTTCCCCCAGCATTTTCCCAGCACCGCAACATCCTCCCATCCATCCCCCCACTCGGCATCTCCCCGAGGATTGCTCTACATTCCAGCGAGCCAACAAAAAATCAAAGTCCCACCCGATCTCAGTAGGACGATCACGAGACAACATCTCGGCGCGCTGGTAAAAAGCTCCCTTCAACGGGGTCCACCAGTAACTCAAGGCAAGAGTGAAGAATTCGGTGGAAAGAAGGAGATTCTGATTGCGGCGGGAGGGTGGCGCGCGCGCGCGCGCGCGAGAGCGCGACAGCCCCGTGGCAGGTTCTCCAGGTAGCGTGTAAAACTGCCGCGGACAGGAGAATCGAGTTAGTGGCGGAATAATTCATGGATCAGCGCCAGCAACGACGAGGCAAAAGACACCGAAGAAAGGAAGGAAGGAAGGAAGGAAGGCCGCCGTCGCCGCCGACTGTCCTGCCGCTCGGTCGGCCTGTCTCGCCCGCAAAGCACACACTTCCGCGCTTTATTCCGCAGCTCGTTAATTCAGCTTCTCTTCCGCGCGCAACGAGCCGACTCTTCCCCGGGGAGGAAAGAGAAGAAGGTAAAGACTTCTTCTCCAGGAGGAGGAATCCATGCGAGCAGGGAGGAGTGGTCCAATACTTGCCAGGAGGCAGGTAGTAGGATGCCGGCATAACCGCGCCGGGGAGACGCGTCCAAGCGATTTTTCCTAGGGATCCTTTATGGCCAGCAGCCGCTTGAGATACGGTCCATTGTGCTCTCTTCGGCGGGCTGCGCCGCCAGCCACCATATATCTCGCATATGCGCCTCTCTCGCCGTCATCTACCACGTTCTCTCGCCACCACCGACTTATTCCACTTGCTGGTCAGCCGGCCGGCGAGTGCGCGCACACACCCTTCCCAGACGGAAAGAGATACACTGTCTCGCCTCGCTCGAGCAACCAGCGCGCTCTTTATCGTTTTCCTGCCTCCGTAAACATAGCAACTTCGCTTCCACCAGAGATACTACCGCATTTTCATCCTCCCTTCAATCGATCCTTCCACGCACACAGCTTTCCTCTGCCTCGCTTCGCTTTCAACCTGTCGACGAGCTATTAACTCGCACTTTTTCCACACTCTTTTCTTCAGGATCGACTAACTCTCTCTCTCTCTCATCGCTCGATCATCATCTTGGAAATTTCCAGGCCGGTGCTTTTCAAGGGGTGAGGGATTCTCGTAAAAGTGCTTCGAGCATTGTACGATGGGTCAATTTCGAGGTGGTTTCACGCGAGGAAGAAGCCCCTGCGCGGTGTTCGCGGTGTTATTTGTCGGGGGAGCTTTTTTTGCGCGCGGGATATATGGTTTGAAGAAGCCGAGGATAATTTGGTTGGTGGAACAAGCGCGCGTGGAGTCAAGTGGCGGATGGTTAATAGTTGAGTATACAAGGCGAGCACGAGCATCTTTCTCTTCTTCTCATGGTCCTGGAAGGTTCTCTCCTCTCTAACGAGCAAGTTCAATGCTTCTATCGGGGAGGCGTTGTCCAGAGCTATCCTTGGACGTGCCCCGCAGGAAAAAGGGACGGCCGAAGACGGGGGGGAGGAGGAGGAGGCAAAGTTGAAATTCCCATCGGACGCCTCGTTATTCCGGAATGCCCGCCTGGCGCAAGGACGTGCTTGAGAGCGCGAGAACAAAATCCACAATAATTACTGATAATCGTCCGGAGCGACGAGACGGGCGGGAGGGGGGCGTCGTAGGCGTCGCAGGCGTCAGTGGGGCAAGCACGAGGAGGAACGCGTGCCTTTTTCGAAATCCTCCCCCACTTTCTTTCCAACATCCGTTCCCCACCTTTTACTCGGCTCTTGTCGCGTTTCGCGGCATCTGAATCGCGCCAAGCTTAGACGGACCTTGTTCTAAGAGCGCTCATTGGCCCCGGGAGTCGTCGAGCAGATCGCTATTATTGTAATTTGCCGGTAGAAAAAAAACGAAGCCCGGCATTTCCTGCCGGCAAGTTCGTCGAACTGCGGCGGCGGCGGCGGCGGCAGTGACCGTCGGGCTTCCCAAGTAATTTGGTTAACAATTAGAGCCAGAAAAAAGGTGGCCGCTGACGGAAAAAAGGTCATTTCTGGAAGAACCGGCGAGCGAGTTCGTTCACAGAGCGAGGACCAGTCAGCATGAATCGTTCGTTCCTCTTCTCGCACTGTTGCGTTCACAGCTTCTCTTGCCCCTCTCACGCTTTTCTCTCGCTCCAACCGCTGCATCTTTCTATCTTCTCTCGGCTACGGCGAGCTCTTCCTCTTTTTTCTCGATTACGTCGATCAGGATATTAATAGCGGAACCTGTTGCGCGAGCATTCGCGCGGAAAAGCAGACCATCTCTCTCTCTCTCTATCTCTCTGCTCTCACTGGAGGAAGAATGCGAGTGCATCTGAAGATGCAAGTGAGCAAGGTCGTCGAGGAAAGTCGTCCGGTTCCATTAACTGGGCTCGCGCAACATTGAAATATATCCGAGCAATGCGTAACAACACAGGCAAACACGCAACTATCTGCGAGTGGTGCGTGCACCTCTAATTGCTAGGTAACACGCATTATCAGAGCGCTCGAGATAGCTTTGCAATTTTAGTGGACAAGCCACTGGCCTATCGGACTCCTAGGGTGTCGAGAGCCAACGGGGCTACTTTATACGAGTCTACCAAATACCTAGCGATATCATAACCATAACTAAACCAGCGGGAGGATATTACGATTCTCTCTCTCTTACTTCGTCTGCGTAATGAATGCATCGCCCTCGTATTCGCGATATCCTCGCTAGGAGGTCTCAATTGCCGATATAATTGAATCCTTACGCGACGCGATACACGCGCTGCAACGCTATTCAATTGTCCCGTCATTGTACTAACCAGCGTCGCGGCGCGTCGGCTTTGTCCCCGCGCGCCGAATCGGGAAGTGGCGAGGAATCGCGGAGAAAGAATTGCCGGCCAGCGATTTACGATAGAATTCCACAGCGGCGCATATATATCTGTGGGTGGGTTGGACCGAAATTTTACGTAGCCTCGAGTTTTGATTGCCGGCCGGTACCGTTAATGTTACGGGCGCGCTAATGGGGGTATCTTAAAATATGCGCGCACTTTCAGGCATTTCTCGCGAGCAGGAAAGTGCTTTTTCGCCGCGAGAGAGAGAAAGAGCGCGCTCGCTCGCTTTTGCCCGAGCGACGATAACTGTTTCTCGCCGAAAGACGACTCGCGCCACACATTAGAAAGAGATTGATGACCCATTTTTCCCTCTTGCGATCCAACACTTCTCCAATACATCAAACATCAAACGCAGCTCGCATTAAAAATCTACACCTTCCCATCCTCAAAAAACAAGGCAGGACGTACAGGATTACCAAAAGAGAAAGTGTGAAAAATCGTCTAGTTTCCTTTGGTCCATCAATTCTTTCTCCACCGATTTCCCACCGTTGCTTGTTTACCCGGCGCGGCGGGTGAAAAACAGGTGGGAAATCGTGGTCTATCGAAGGGTGAGAGACAACGAGAGTGGGTTCCTCGAGAGGCAGGCGTAAGAGGGGATGCTGTGGTCCTCTGGTGGAAGGTGGAGAGAGGGGATCGGCGGGGCGCAGCACACATCGGCTCTCTGCCCTCTCTGTTTCTCGGTGTAATGTGTAACACACAGGATCGGAGCGTATAACGATCGGGACACGGTTTGTGCCCCCTTCCACCTGGTAAGCGAGAAGCCGCGATTCCCTCCTGTCTGTGCACCGACACGACCCATACCTACGCACACGCAGGGGGTACACACCGGCGTTACGTAGAGCGCGCGCCGCAACACAGACACAGACACACACACACACCTCTCCAAGCCAATTGGAGAGCCAAGAGTTGGCCAAGTCTTTATAAGTAGGAGCCATCCGCGTCCTCAGGACTTACTCCCTCTCGAGTACGTGCCACGGATCGGCGACCGATTTCCAGAATAGTTGCTGAAAACTTCTCTGACTCGCCGCGGAGCACAACCGAGTCATCTCTCCACGCAGAGCCGCCGATCCCACAACGCTCTCTCTCGCCGCGAGTTTCATAGATCGATCTCCGAGGATCCTCGAGGATCCCCGCGCCGAGCAAAGCCACTTGGCGAGATGAAGAGATCCTAGCCAAGGACCAAGGATTTTTCACACTTTCGTCGTAATCCAGGTACGAGGATCCCCTTTATTTCCGAGACCATTTTCATTTGTGATCGCGAGTGACGTACGACCCCATCCAATTGACAGCCGATTCCTTCGGAATCCTTGAGAATCCAACGACACTCCGACACAGGGTAATCCCTGTTAATCGACGATTAATAATACAGAAGAACCAAAGACCCACTGACTCACTTTACGTCGATTTCGTATTCCAATCACAGCGATAACCATGCAATAGTTATTCAACAATCGAATTAATAGCGACGTCTTCAAGGCGTTCTTCCAATGATCGCTTTTAACGATCCTTTCTTAGAATCATCATAATCATCTTATCATTTGATCCCGACTGATCCTAGACCGAGAGCCAAATATTATCAGGTTCATAGCGGAAGGTTAATTCGTACAAACATTCTACTATCACAATAGGAAGTGCGTTTTCGCCTGTGTGTACGCGCGACGATAACGACTTCGACGAGTCGTCGCATCGTCACGTAACCGTTTCACCAGGTTACAAGCGAATTTCCAGAGGCGGAGCGCATGTCTACGTGCTCGACATGAGAAGGCTCGGCGCTCGGCCGAAAACTCCTCTCGCGATTACCGATTCCGGGCACACTGTCCTTCTCAGATACCACCTGCTGTATTTGGATCGGAATTGCTCTTGCCAGTCGATCGATCTTCGGGATCGATTCGATGATCGCGCATGCGAGCACAAGCCGTCCTCGACATTGTCCGGTGACGCTCATGTCGCGGGTACACTTGCCTCATTGCTCCATAAATGGAAGCTCCTCTCTCAAGGCTGACCAATAGTATTTTTGGCGCTAGGATAATCGCAAGAATCATCCATCGCATACCAATTATAATCTCGACATTTCATATTACGTCCACTGACGATAATCAAGCAGTAAAGAGTTTCAGCACTGGTTTCGCTTGTCTCTAGTTAAGTAGAATCAGACAGCGGGATGTTCATAGCGAATTTTCCTCGCCGGAAGAAATCTGTATCGAAAGCGAGGCACAGTTATTTGGATCGGTAAGAAAGTGATCCTAATATAGAATGCGCGTACAGGCAGCGGTCTTTTTCGCGGGGTTTAACGAGCATCTCGAGTCACTGCTAAAAAAGCAGGCATCTTCGGAGGACATTCCTCCGGAACGTGCATCCTGCTGTTGGCGATCGGTGAGTAGCGAAAGAGTTTGCGTTTTTGCCGATCGTATCACAAGATCGACATAAATCTCTCTCTCTTTCTCAAGCATTGTTGGCAACGAATCTAGGAAATCCTGGGAATTCCAAGCACTGAGAAAGGAGCGAGCGATTTCTGTGTTGCGCTCGCGCGAGATGAAAATTGACATCTCATTCCCGAGTGGGTGCAAAGCTCACCGATGACCTAACTCGAATTAATGAATATTCGGCGCGAATCACCATCCACGAAGTAACAAAAGGAAACGATTTTCCCCCCGTGATATTAATGAGACATTAACGAGGAAACTTAATGGAAGCACGCGATAGCCTTGGCTGCCGGCTGAACAAGGAATCCAAAGCGCTCTCCCGGAAACCGAGAGAATTTCAAATCTGAGTCAGGCTTGATTATTCAAGCGAGAATTCCTTGCGCGCGGTATTACGTAGCGATTACATTGGAATCCAGGCTGGAGGATCGCGCAAGAAAGTGATTCCAGCATCCCCGTGTCACCTAAGGAAAGCACACAATCTTTCCCCATCTCCGTCTGGCCAAGCCAGTACTCCAGCCTCCACTCCAATGTTAATCGGCGCGTCACCGGCAATTACATTTCCCCGACGCTATCGGCCGAATCCGCTTAATTAAACTCGAATCGAGCCTTATCTCGTCAACTGCATCTCCAAGAGCGAGCGACTTAATCTCTCGCGAGGCACCAATCGCTCCATTTACTGTATCATCGTGCCTCCTCCTCTCCTTTATTCTCGCACACCTGCTTACTCACAACGCCCCCGCTAACACTAACTAGCGCGATATTAATCACACCATTAGGATACGATTTGCCTCAATTATTTCCCCAAGCCATAAACAGAAATTCAATTAGTCCGATTATACTCGTTCGATTATGAATAGCGCCAAATAAGGTTCCCCCTCCCGTATCAGTCGAACGCACCGATTTCCCATTGACTGGCCGTAGTAATTGCGCTCTATTTACGTCGACTTCAATTCTCCGAGCGTTTCTCATTTCCTCGCACACACAACAACCACCACCACAACCACCACAGACAAACGGTCAGAAGGTATATGCGAGCGAGGGATGACGGTGGTTCTAATGGCAGAGAGTTGTATCAGAGAGCAAGACAGGCAGAAGAGGAAGATGGCATCCTTGAACCCCGCGAGTGTGCCTACGCATAGGATGTATGATAAATCTACGGTTAGCGTCGGATACATGATTGTGCTCGCGAATGAGGCAGGTAATGAAAGAAGGCGAAGAGGATGGAACGCTCTTTCTCTCTCTCGCCCGAAGGCAAGGGTACCTTTCCTCTCCATACGTGCAATTTACAAGTACCCCTTTAATTGCGCGTCGCCGCTCATGTTGCACCGAAGACGCTAAAAGGCGCCTTGCTCGCTTCTATCACTGCGAAAGTCCTCGCGGAGGAAATCTCGTCTTTCCCACAGAACAAAACTCTTTCAAAGCCGCGGCAAATAAAATCAAGACTCGCTTCATTTGCTCTCGCGCGTTCATTTACCACGAGCTCCGACTCATTTCCATATAAACAATCGAAATTCAATACAGCGGATATGTTCTCGGACGTTTAAAAATCATCTCCATTAGGTCGCACTTTATCTGGTCATCTATTGCGCTCTCGGAAAGCATTAGAGTAATGCTCGACGCTAGTGTGTCGTTCTATCAGCAATGGCAAACTGGTCCGATAAGGTGGACAGGCAATCACCGCGGGAGTCTGAGCTAGTAGCTCAGCATGAATCGAAGTCTCTCGCGGCATCGTCGGCGAAATTGAAGAGTATCTCGCTCGCTCGCTCGGCAACACACACGCGCGCTGCCGCGTTTTTCCTGGGAGCGAGCAGCAGGCCTGCCAGATAATTTATAATTGGACATCTGTAGTGGAAGCGATAGGTAATCACCGAGGGCTCCAAAGCAATCAGAGGACCGGGTGGAAAGACGTGGCGACGCCGCCCGCCGCTGCCAGAGTAGGACTCGGCTGAGGGACGTAGTCGGATGTCCTTTTATTTTGCAATTAAGTGCAAAAGGAAGGATGAGTAGCCCGCCGTCCTTTCTACCCCGTCCATTTGCCAAGCGTTTATATCCTCTCCATCTCTCTCTCTCTCTCTCTCTCTCTCTCTCTCTCTCTCTCTCTCGCTGTACAGCTTTATAGTTCCGAAGAAGCGGACTTCCAGCGAGCACCGAGCACAGCGAGCAGCCATTCCACCACCCCATGCTTTACTTCGCTTCACCCTCTTTCCTGCCCTCGGCTGCCACTAAAGACGACACCGGCACGACTCGTTCGATTAAAGCCGCTCATTCTCACTGCCAAGGACTAACGCTCGCATTTCCTTTCATTCCCTCAGGAATTCTGATCTACTAGCTCGACGCGATACCCTATCTCTCCCACTTGTCCCGAGTAAATTGCACCGACTCAATCACCCTCGTTTAACGCGACACTATTCTCTCTCCCTTCTCCCTTCTCACTCCGTGCCGAGAGAATTGAGCAAGATAATGATAATTAGATCCCATTTTCCACGCAACTAGCAGCAGCAGCAGCAGCAGCAGCAGCTCGCGCCTTTGATAGAAGCGGCTCTTCGCTCGTTGCATTTATCTGCAAGGATAATTACGCGCCGGCTCCTAACTGTAAACTCCGATTTCCTGAATCGCGGTCGACTCCACGTCGTTCCCCGTGCAGGTGAAGACAATTGATTTTAATTCGAGGCCACGCGCGATCGTCCGTACAGTTAGGCCTCTGCCCTCCACGAAGTCCTCCTCCCACCTCCCTCAACCACCTCCTCCTCTCTCACCTCCTTCGAAAACCGCTTCGCTTTTCATTGGGAAAACTCACTCAAGAATCAGTGAAACATTTATTCACTGACCCACACGCGCCCTAACATCGGCAACGCTGACCTTTCGACTCCACCGAAACTAGGAAACCGGTAGTTCCGATGTAATAATGGCATTAGAGGCCTAATGCCCATCATTTCCAGTCGGGATACAGTTATTACAAGGGTCAGGCATCCCCGTAATGGATGCGGCAATCGCGAGGCCCTGAGATATCGTCGTGTCGTCTGGCGGCTTCTCCATCGAATTGAAATGAATCAGCCCGAAATTGGAATAATGTAATCCGGAGGCGTGTGTATATACATTGGCTGGACGGGGGGAACAGGTTTCCTCGCAGGTTTTCGGGAGGCCGACGATCTCGTCGTCTCGGGCGGCAAAGGTTTCGGAGCGTCCTGTGTCTCCGGAGTCGTCGAACCGCGCTCGCGATAGTAAATAACCAATGCCGGACGCATTAACTAAATCATCGGTGGTCTCCTCGGCTGGTGCTTGTCCGAAAAGGCAAGATGCAGCAGCAGCAGCCTCCTCTCCTGTTACAGGACACCGTTAAATCACCGGTCTCGGCCGCCTCGAAATTACTGACAGCCAATGGGCCGGCTGAGCGCGCCGGGGACATTCTACTTAGGCCGGCGCCCATCAAATTCCATTATGCTCGCTTCGCTAAATTCGCCCGCGAAATTTACTGCACCCTCCAACAGGGAAAACTGCTTCTGGAACCTGAATCCAGTAGCCTCTTTATTCTCGCACCGGATATATTTATTATAATACATATTCATGGGGTGCGCGCTTCGGGGGTGAGTTAATTGCCCGAGAAAAGCAGGCTCTCGCGCGCGCAGCCTGTCTGTCCACGAAATAATCCCTCTCTCCCGGCTCTTCTCTGCCGGTTGCGGTCCACGAGAGCGTTCAGCAGGTGGTAGAGCTGTCCGAAACGCTTTATAAATAAGTCGTGTAACACTTTAATGGCCCGTCATTACTTCCACGCTTCTCCTTCCGTCCCTCGGATATCCGCGGCCCCACCTCCTCCTCCTCCCATCCCTACGAATTCCATCGAGCTAACTTAATGGCGCGCGCTCTCCTCCCTCCGAGAGCAATTAAAAAAGAGTTCGCGGTATAAATTTCGGCCGGTTCCAAGCCGAGGATGCGAGTCCGTCGTCGAGTTTGGATTTACGGGCTAATTTACACCGCGATTTAAAGCACCGGCTTGATAGAGGGCAAAGGTCCAAAGTCGAGAGTCAAACTTCAACTATTTAACTTGGGCAGAGAAAAAAGATCTCGACTGCTTTCCAGCGAGGAGTGTCTTTTTGCTCTCTCAAGAGGAGGCTCATCTAAAAGATTCGATTCCGGTAGGCCAACGGTCGCTCGAGCGTTTTTCGCGCGTCGAATCGAGAGCATCGGGGGCCACGAGGGATTTCGGCAATTTGTATTCCAAGTGTGTCCCACTTGAGCCAACGCACACACACACACGGACAAACGCGCCCACACACACCGCCAGAGGAAATGTTTCATTCAACGAGGAAAGAGACGATGACTCCACCAAACTGAGCGCGGGGACCGTGCCTAATGCGGGGCCGCGGTATTTCGGTCAGCCTCCCAATACAATAACAAACATTCCGCGAGGCATAGCTGGCAGCAAATGGATTTGCATACAGTGCTGCAAGAAGCCAGTGAACCCTGGCAAATATATGCGCGCATGATTGATCAATCAATGAAGCAGATACACGCTTCCAGCGCGCTTGGAATCCGCCTTTGAGAATCGAGTTCAGTGTCACGATCGCTGGCATTGACAATGACTACCACGGCGAGAGTTATGTCAGACTATCTCCGATTCTCTCGCCCTTCGAAGCCAGTGAACCCGATCGCGACTGGCATTCCCCTGTTACGTCACTGTTCGTGCAATCTCCTTTTCACTCCCGCCGAGAGAAAGGATCGTCCCGCCGCATTCTCGCGGCAGAGACTTTCCACTGCGTTCTCTCCTTCTCCAAACAGAAAAACGCGATCCTCCGCCCGATCCTCTCTCCTCTTCCAACCGCGATTTATCGTCGCTCCTCTCGACGAGTGCTACGTACACTCGCAGATCCTTAAATTAACAGGACTCGGGCGCTTGCTTTTTAAAGGCGTCGCGGTGGGCCCCCCACCTTACAGATCCCCGGGGCCCTTTATATATATATACAAGTGCCCGTCCAATTCCATATTTCTCCGGGCTCTTTTTACAGCGGGGATAACTTCACTACTATCCGCGAAAGGGCATCGGTAACTCTCGCCGACCGATTGATTCACTGGCCTATGATCGCTTTACGATCCCGGCGCATCTCCGCGCCGCACCGCAGTTGGTGCTTCCTCGTAAATACACTTTCGACTTCCCTCTCGCGGTTCGATATATATCGATCCCCGTACGTGACTAGGCATCGGGCGTGAGCGAGTCGGGGTGTGTTGCGCGCAACACTGCAATTCGTTAAAAGTAGTTGCGCGCGCCATCGCTCCTGCTGCTGCGCTACCATTGTATTTATGGGAATGGATCGGGTGCACCGAGACGCACATCCACCACGCGCGTAACTGCAAACCTCCACGCGCAAACAGAGAATCACAGAGAGAGAAAACACGCGACTGCATTGCAGTGTTAAAAAGAGTAGGGAAGATTGATGAGCTGCGATCTAATATCGCCGCGCGACGACTCGAGAGGATCGTAAAGGGATGACTGATGATGGGCTTAAAATATCGGATATGGAGAACGCGCAACCAACCACGGCCGCCAACTAACTCTCTCTCTCTCCTTCTCTCTCTCTCACACACATTGTGATGATTTCGCGCGCGGAACAAGTCGTTATCCGTACAGGATGAGAGTCAGATCTCCATCTGGACCGAGGGGAAGAAGCTGCTGGCAGGCGGCATAAGACAGCGAGGTTCTCCGCGTCCGTTTGCGATTGCGTCTCCTCTTGCTCTTCGTTTTCAAGGTGTTTACCGAGGATGAGAGCTCGATGATAGTTGGCATGCTGGGAGGAAATGGCTTGTTGTGTCAGGACTTCGCGCCGTAGAAACTCCTCAACGGCCACGTATGACGCTTCGTCCAGCAAGTACTTAGGCGAGCGAGCTTGCCAGTGTGCGGGTGCACACTGTGAATCAAGTAGAAGCTTGCGAGAGCCTTTTCTCTCCGCATCGTGATAAAATCCGTGGAATTGTCGACTCTTGCTCGCCTCGGGACACCGTATTCCCTCATGAATGCCCGCACGTGGTCAGATACTATGAGATAAGACCAAGGAATCATAGAGTGCGACACAACTCCAAGGCGCCGCTCATGAAATCTTCCCGCAGGAAAGGAAGCCCTTTCCCACTCCAGCGAAATCAGCCCTTCCGATCGCTTAAACTACTCCCTCGCACTCTCCTCTCGGCACGATCGATGCCTCTCCGGCATGCGGTGGTCCTCGACATTTCTCGGGATTCTTCGAATGGCGATTGTTGCCTGCTGTCACGCCCACGCGTGATTTCGACAGACGAATTAGACATCGACTTCCAGTAGGACAGGCACAAGGCAGATTTCTGGGTAGGGCGTAACTGTACAAGCAGATAAGACCGCGGAAAATATTCAAATTAAAATTCGTGCTTGGTACAAACATCCGAGCCGATGATTAGAATGAGATTAATAAAAGCCCTCGATATTCTCGCTCGTATCTTATTCAGTTCTTGATTAGTTCGTGATTCAGGAGCAAAGTACCGCTCGATCGTAAAGTAGTCGAGGTGTCAAAGTCGATTGGTAAGAATTCGGCTGTGCTCATCGATGATGCGCAAATTATTCCGCCGCTGACCGGCAAGGTCAGCAGGGCTGACAGTTAGAATCCTTCGGCTGCCAGAAGATACGGGTGCTGGATGAAAGCCAACCAGGACGTAGGAGTAACTGTTCGCCCGTGACGGGCGGGAGGAGCTTATCTTCCAGCTGTTTATGCGAAATTCTCCACTCGGGAGATCCGCGTCCCGGATTACGTCAACCCCTCCCACAGTTATCCCGTTAATACGAGGTTCCGAGCTGTCAATTGGGAATCCATCGCACGTCATTGGGTGATCACAGCGCTTTCAATTCCAAAGGAGCGACAAACTGCTCGAATAACATCCAGCTGGTTATAAATGATTGTCTACCAAATGTTACAGGATTAAGAAACAAGCAAAATGCGGAGGGGGACATTACTCCTCAACGTCTTATTGACGCTGATTCCAGTGGCACTGGCAGAGCCGGGTAAGAAACTACTCCCCAGGGTTCGGGCCACCAGAATAATTAGAGATGCTGCCGCTCATTCCATAATATCGAGGCGTATCCGTCGAGAGATGCTGCTGCATCTAATTACACGTGGCGCGTATCTCGTACCAAGATCATAGTCGGTTGGTTCACCGAGCCAGTGCACGTAGTATTTTTGCTGCCATCCTCTCTCTCTTTCTCTCTTTCTTTCTCTTTCTCTCTCTATATCTTCACGAGAAGTCTCGTGAGTCGTTGGGATCGATTGCTGGCTCGTTGCTGTTGTTGCTGTTCTTACTGTTGTCGTCAAACTGGTTTGGTGGAGAGAGCGCGACTTGAGCCAACCTTGGCTGCATCCACACAACGCATTTTTCCGCCGGTCAAGCTCACCAAGTACCTAGCAAGCAAGCGAGCAAGCAAGCCCGCCAGTGGCAAATGCTCACGCGATTCCCACTTTTTGTCCTGGCGGGATAGATATCCCGGGAACTAATAAAACAAGCCTGGCAACCAGTTTCGAAATTATTAGAGTCGAGCGGCAGTAAATAGCAGGCTGCGTGTCTTTAGCGTGAGAGAGAGTCTCGTCACTGGAGCAGGGAGCTTAAGAGGATCGCCCTTGAGCTTCTTGTTGGAATCGGCAATAATGCGAACGCTCTCGGTTTCTTCTCGACAGGCAACTTCTACGCGAACGCAGCGGCCGACTACTATCGGCAGGCGGCCAATTCTGGCTTCGTCTGTCGGGAGGAGGGTTATCACCCTGATCCCCACGACTGCAGAGTATATTATCGATGCGTCGATTGGGGCAATGGCAGTCCTTTCACGGTATTCAGATTCGAGTGCGGTGCAGGCACTGTCTTCTCCAAGGAAAAGGGGGACGTTTGTACTCATCCATGGGACAGCGGAAGACCGGAATGCGGTGGTACTACCAACGAAATAGATTCGCAGTTCCCCGATCAATCGCAGACAGGATCTACAGGCAATTGGCCTCCGAGTACGACAACGAGACCGACTTGGCCTCCCATTACGACCACCCCTACACGTCCACCTTACACACACCCTCCACAGACGACACATCAGAGACCGGAAACTACCCCTGCTCGACCGAGCACCACTTATGCACCGATGACCGGCAGTGGCTTGGGCGACGGAAGCTGCCACCAGGACGGCTTCTTCTCAGATCCCAACGACTGCAGAAAGTTCTACAGATGCGTGGGATCTGGATCGGGAAGATTCACGAAATACGAATTCACCTGCGGGGTTGGGACCGTTTGGGATCCCGAGATCCAAGGATGTAATCATGCGTGGGCGGTGTCGAGGCAAGATTGTAGAAAGGGTTTGGAGGAGAGTCCTGGGAGCGCTGGCGTCGATAACGACGGACAATGGAACGGAGATAACAGTGGACAATGGGATGGAGATACCGGCGATAATGGTGGACAATGGAACGGAGATACCGGTGATAACGGCGGACAATGGGATGGTGATGTTGGGAGCCCGGGACAACCTGGTCAACCTGGACAACCTGGAGATCCTAATGGTCAGCCAGGACAACCCGGTGATCCAAATGGCCAACCAGGACAGCCCGGCGACCCGACAGGCCAACCTGGACAACCTGGACGACCTGGACGACCTGGACGACCTGGTCGACCTGGTCAACCTGGAAACCCTGGAAACCCAGGTACAGACGGCACTCCTGGCACTCCAGGCAAGCCTGGAACTCCTGGAAAACCCGGCACACCAGGATATCCTGGATCTCCAGGATATCCTGGCTATCCCGGCACACCGGGACATCCTGGTAACGATGGCGCACCGGGAATACCTGGCAGTCCAGGATATCCCACTCACGACGACGCTTCTGCAACACCGGGTTCACCAGGAAGCCCTGGCACCCCCGGCACTCCTGGCACTCCGGGTTATCCTGGTAGCGGTGGCACTTCTGGAACACCAGGAAGCCCTGGTACACCTGGAACCCCAGGCAGCCCGGGTTATCCTGGTAGCGGCGGCACTTCTGGAACACCAGGAAGCCCTGGTACACCTGGAACATCAGGCACGCCAGGCTATCCTGGTAGCGGTGGCACTTCTGGAACACCAGGAAGCCCTGGTACACCTGGAACATCAGGCACGCCAGGCTATCCTGGTAGCGGCGGCACTTCTGGAACACCAGGAAGCCCTGGTACACCTGGAACACCAGGCACCCCGGGTTATCCTGGTAGCGGTGGCACTTCTGGAACACCAGGAAGCTCTGGTACACCTGGAACACCAGGCACTCCAGGCTATCCTGGTAGCGGCGGCACTTCTGGAACACCAGGACGCCCTGGTACACCTGGAACACCAGGCACTCCGGGCCATCCTGGTACCAGCGGCACTTCTGGCACCCCCGGTACTCCTGGCACTCCCGGTTACCCTGGTAGCGGCGGCACTTCTGGAACACCAGGACGCCCTGGCACTCCTGGAACACCAAGCGCCCCAGGCTATCCTGGTAGCGGCGGTATTTCAGGAATGCCAGGACGCCCTGGAACACCAGGGCGGCCCGGCAATACTGGTAACGACGGCACTCCAGGAACTCCAGGCACACCAGGCCATCCTGGCGGTCCTGGACATCCTGGTACGCCGGGCACACCGGGCACCCCCGGAACTCCTGGCACCCCTGGCACACCAGGTACTCCTGGCACTCCTGGCACTCCCGGCAGCCCTGGCTCCTCCGGATATCCTGGATATCCTGGTAGTGGTAGCGTTTCAAGACCACCGGCTACCTCGGGCCGTCCTGGCCCACCTGGTGTACCAGGCACGCCAGGTACTCCCGGAACCCCCGGCAGTCCAGGCACTCCCGGAACTCCTGGTACTTCCGGTTTCCCTGGTGGCCCCAGTGCCCCAGCTTCCCCTGGCACTCCTGGTACTCCTGGTACTCCTGGTACTCCTGGTCACGATGGCAATCCGGGTTCCAATGGAACTCCTGGCAGGCCTGGTTCTCCTGGATTCCCTGGCACTCCTGGCACACCAGGTTCCACTGGTACTACTGCTACTACTGGTGGTACTGGCAGTACTGGCACTCCCGGTGCACCGGGTTCTCACGGTGGTCCTCCCGGGAGACCCGGCACTCCTGGAACTCCTGGCACTCCTGGCACCCCTGGCACTCCTGGCAGACCTGGCACTCCTGGCAGACCTGGCACTAGCGACCAATCAGGTACTCTGCAACAGCACTTCGAAGTCATGCAACCTATGTGACAGTCAACTAATATCATATTATTCAATAGGAACTCCGGGTCAACCTAGCACACCTGGCAGTTGCTCGCAAGAAGGCTTCTTCCCTGATCCACACGATTGCAGGAAATTCTATCGATGTGTTGGCGAAGGCTCTCAGTTTATCAAGTACGAATTCCAGTGTGGAAGTGGAACTGCTTGGGATCCGAGTATCGAAAGCTGCAATCACCAGTACCTCGTTCCAAATTGCAATGGGCAGCAGCAGCAGCAGCAGCAGGATCCCGTCGATTCTGGCGCGACTGATCCATCTATGAACGAAATCGATGGTACAACTAGACAACCGGATTTACCTCAGCCTCCACCTAGTCGACCATCATCTTCTGCACCGGTCCAAAGCTCTCCAGCACCACCACAAGTTACTACTTCAGCCCCAACTCAGTCCGTTTCATATCTTCCTCCTGTAAGCAGTACGTCATCTGGCGTCCGTCCGACGCCTCCACCAATAACATCTTCGTCAAGTCAGCCAAGCACTGGTGCACCTCAAGTAACCACTTCAGCTCCGCCTCAGTCCGTTTCATATCTTCCTCCTGTAAGCAGTACGTCATCTGGAGTTCAACCAACTCCTCCACCAAGTCAACCAACTTATCCCACCCCACCTCCCGATGGTTCAGCTGGTTCCCCGACGAATCCACCAGTTTCCACTGGACCCACGCCTCCTCCCAGGCCACCGACGGGCTCTCAATGTTCGGAGGAAGGTTTCTTCCCCAACCCCAACGACTGTAGAAAATTCTACCGATGCGTGCATGGTCAGAGATTCGATTTCGACTGTGGCCCAGGCACAGCTTGGGACCAGGCACTCCAGACTTGCAATCATATTTACTTGGTGCCTTCTTGCGGCACCGAGAGCAATGAGATCGATCAAGGACCAGGTCCCGTCACTGATCTCACGCCTCCTCCCAATTATCCCAGTAGTCGACCAACCGAGAAACCGGAAGAAAGTAAAACCGATAGCCCAACAACAACTACTGGGCAGACCACCGAGCAATCGCAAGAACCTGTTGGTTCAACGACTGAAGGCAGTGTGCCAGATTGTGCCACGAAGAAGCCGAATAATACGATAGTCTGCAATCACGAGGGTTTCTATCCACACCCAACGAGATGTGACAAGTTTTACAGATGCGTCGATAATGGAAACGGTTTCAATGTCTATCACTTCGATTGTCCGCCTGGTACAATCTTCGATCCCAGCATCAACGTTTGCAATTATCCGGAATCCGTCTACCCTCAAAGAGACTGTAGCTCTTCTCCGACTGAGCCGGGTGTTCCCGGCACGACAGAAAAGTCGGAGCAGACGACAGCTCCGCCTGAGAGCACCGAAGAATCTTCCACGGAGAGTACAACACCATCTTCCACGGAGTCGGAGACTCCAGGATCCACGGAAGAATCAAGCACACCGTCGGAAGAGAGTACCACTTCCTCCAGTACCGAGGCATCAACCACGGAGACAACTGAGAGTACTACAACAGTGACCGACTCTACTGAAAGCAGTACAGGAACCACTGAGAGTACTACGACAGTGACAGAATCTACTGAGAGCAGTACAGCAACTACTGAGAGCACGACAACTGTAACAGAATCCACTGAGGGCAGTACAGAGTCCACTGAGAGTAGTACCGCAGGAACTACTGAATCGACTGAAGCTACCACAGAAAGTAGCACAGAGTCTGCTTCGACAGAGTCCACGACAGAATCCACTGAAGGTCCGTCAACTGCCGCAGACCCAACAGAATCCACTACGGAACAATCCACTGAAGTGACAACTGTACCGAGCGCCGAGCCCTGTGCAATAGGAAATCTCACGGACGATCAGATAGCTTTGGTTTGTCCGACTGGATTCCGAAGGCATCCCAAGTTCTGCAATCTTTTCTATCAGTGCACCACTGAGAGCAATATGGAAATCAAGATATTGATATTGGGTTGTCCCGACGACACCATCTTCGACGAGGACAAGATCCAGTGTCTACCAGAAGGGCAAGCGAAAGCTTGCACGGGTTCAAGATCGACTGCAAGAATGTACAGAAGTACTGAAGAAGAATCGGACGATTCTCCTGTGAGTTAAAACTTTCTCCATTGATATTTCATTCCAATTGGAATAAAACTACATGGTATTGTTTCCTTTCAGTTGAAGGTCTCTTCGAACAGTCTTTGCCCGGGAGAGGGCCACTTCCCTTACAGACAGGGCTGCAGTAATGCCTTCTACAAGTGCTCGAGAGACAGCAGAAACAATCTGCAAGGCTACTTGTACAAGTGTCCCGAGAGCTTCCTGTACTGGTCGGTGTCAAGACGATGCGAGCGCGCCACCAGACTGCCAATGTGCAGCCATCTCGCGTACAGAAACAACACGGACTACTGGAGCAAGCGGTGGCAAATCCCCATTGAGGACTCCAACGTTTCAGCCAGATCGCTTCGCTTATTCTGAGGCCCTGGAAATCAAAGCCATTCCTCCAGTTTCTTAGACGACGTCCACTGATAAGGACAGTAGAGACTCTCAGGTCAAGCACTGATTTCTTTGATGCAGAAATCAACTTTCTATATGCTTTCTACGAGGCAGCAAATGAGATCCAGGGGCTAGATCGTATCCGCAACATGGCTGAGGAAGATCTCACGAACATTCGTACCGATCTTCAGCAGTCATCTTGCCATAAGTGTAGTATGGGCTTGCAGTATCGATGATTACCGTGCCATTGATCACGATACCGTATCTAGTTAGCTCTGTTTAGCATGGTAGTTAAGCGTAATCGATGAAAAATCGTCGGTTACTCCGGTCTTTCTGTCATTTTCACACGAGTCATCCTGAAAATTGCCGAAAGACCTCTGGGGATTTGGTTGCGGGACTTGTATGCAATACTTGACTGTATTTAGCAGACTACTCTTATGTTTGTCGGATATTTATTCAGTGCAAACAACGTTGTACATATTTCTCTTTAATAATTCCGATCAGCGAGTGGCACAGTTGTAGGGAGGAACGAACCCTTCTAACTAGCACACGTCTTTGTGTAATTTAGATTAGGCTTTTACTATACTAGTAGCATTCTTAAGGACTCTTCATAAGTAACGTGTGCATCTGTACTCGATCTCTACGCGACCTGATGCTAATAAATCATCGAAAAATATATTAACCACCTTTCAATCTTCAACCTGCGATACCCCTCAAAATACCCATTAAACAATACATTTTTATCTACTTGTCTCCCAATTATTTATATGAATTGAGCCCCAGACACCGAACAAATCGAAGAAATATATGGAATCCAACAGATCTGAATCTCTACTAATATAGGTAAAAGTGTGCCTTATAGTCGCGCACTCTACTTGTGAAGAACAATTACAGTAGGAACCTGCAACAGGAAGAAGTGGTAGAGACATAAAGTGACTGATTATGATTGCATAAATGCGATGGATGCTGATATCCAAAATGCACAGCTATCCGCCCGGAGATACTTGAGAAAATGCATGTGCCTCACTAAATATTATACATAGCGATATATTAGTATATCACGTATGAATAAGAGAAAATTGCGGCGCATTAACTGGTAAGTATTTCCGACCCAGGTCTCACCGCTTGGAGGTTGCTGGCTTCGAGACCCCCCCGCCACCCATGCACAATAAATCAAGCAAAGCAAACGAAACAGTACAAAGCCATGCAATAAACTAAAAACCCCATAATACAAGAAGCAAATATATATGATTCAAAAGCCAAACAGTTCTTAATGCTAAATGATGGTGCACATTGTGGAGTTTTGTTCCTGGATGCCAAATATTCAAACCTAAAAATTTGCAAAGACCCAGTCAATTACAATATACATGAACACATGCTATATTTATACAATATCCTTATGCTAAAACTATTTTAAAACTAAAGCTAGAGTGACCTGCAAGAGAGAAAAGATTAGATGAATGTTGTAACCTAAAAATGAAATTGAAAGAATTATTCAATAGAACTCTACATACATGGATGCTTAATTTATACAATAGCCTTATGCTAAATTATTTTAAAACTAAAACTAGAGTGACCTGCAAGAGAGAAAAGATTAGATAAATGTTGGAACCTAGAACTGAAATTGAAAGAATTGGTCAATTGAACTATACATACATGGATGCTTAATTTGTACAATAGCCTTATGCTAAAACTATTTTAAAACTAAAGCTAGAGTCACCTGCAAGAGAGAAAAGATTAGATGAATGTTGGAAACTAAAAATTAGACTAAAAGAATCAGTAAATTAAAATATACATGAACACATGCAAAATTTATACAACAGCCTTATGCTAACACTGTTTTAAAACTAAAGCTGGAGTCACCTGCAAGAGAGAAACGATTAAAGGAATGTTGGAACCTAAAAGTGAAATTGAAAGAATTAGTCAATTGAACTTTACATACATGGATGCTTAATTTGTACAATAGCCTTATGCTAAAACCATTTTAAAACTAAAGTTGAAATCACCTGCAACAGACAAAAGGTTAGATGAGTGTTGGAAACTAAATATTAGACTAAAAGAATTAGTCAATTGAACTATACATAAATGGAGGCTTAATTTATACAATAGACTCATACTAAAACTATTTTAAAACTAAAGTTGAAATCACCTGCAACAGACAAAAGATTAGATGGGTGTTGGAAGCTAAATATTAGACTAAAAGAATTAGTCAATGGAACTATACATAAATAGAGGCTTAATTTATACAATAGCCTTATGCTAAACTTATTTTATAACTAAAGTTGAAATCACCTGCAACAAACAAAAGGTTAGCACGTTGGAAATTGATGGGTGAAATGGAAAATCGAAAGTAATGTTGTGCTGATACACAATAGAGTATTCAATAAAAGAAAGGAAGCTAATATTGAATGATATTAATCGTAATTCCGATCACTAGCATTTTGGCTAGTAATTTAGTTACTGTTTTAACTGTAAGGAGTTCCAAGAATCCTTGAGATCAAGAATCCTTGATTGCTCCAATTCTACTATTTTAAACAGAGCAAGTGCTCTCTTATACAAAATTACAAAGTACACGATAAAAAAAGAAGCAACAAGTTCAGTCCTCGAAAGGAGCGGAACCCATTGAGTTCGACGTACGCCACAAACATTTTCACAGTTGACTCTAATTGATTGTTTCATACGGCGATTGTCTCTACTCTACTAATACTTTCAGCAAGGTACGGACACTACACTCTAGATGATCAGGCAAAAATAATAGCAAATCGCGGTGTCCTCAGTCAGCGCTGGTATAGCTAAAGCTGCAGCAGCCCTACATGGAGTAGAATACCGCGGTAATAGAGAATAGCACTCGCGACGGGGTTGCGCCGGTTGCGCCGAACCTGCCCGGGTAGCACTGGCTGAGGCCACAGACTCTACTTTCTGCAATAACAAATTCCCGATACGGATTCGCGTGATTCTAACCGAGTGGTTTTTACTCAGAGGCGCTATCTAATATGCAGCACAGAAGCGGCATGGAGGCTCACCAAACCAGAGGAATAAACCACAGTAAAAGAAATACTGTGGAATACCCAGAAAAATCGTAAAATGAGAATGTAGAAGAATCGTTGGTGCGACAAAAGAAGTGAGCAAAGTCGAAGACCCCTACCGAGAGCATCCTCTGAGCCCACTTTTAATTTATCGATTCATTGGCAAATGTACAAAAATGAGATGAGTATAACATAATGAATATCCATAACAAATATATACTCCCATGCATGGGCATGAGGAACAATAAATAAATTGTTGCACGCACTTGCCGTAACGTGTCTCACATTGGCGAGCCGCAGACTGTCATTATCTCGGTGACTCGACTTTTCAGACAAATTATAACTACTGAAAGAATTCAATGGCAACAGACTCTACATTAACTGGAAAAGACTCTAACTGGTAATGGTATCAATTATTAAAAACTCGAATTAGCAAAGGCTCTAATTGCAAAGATACCAATTGTTAAAGAACACTAATAAGCGAAGGCTCTAAATAGAAGAAACTGTAATACAAAACAAATTCAGTCGCAAATAGAAAAGGATTCTACTGACTCGAAATGTATCATTTTCAATGTAATACTTGCAATCAAGAAAACCTAGAGAATCTTAGGATAAAAACTTTCCACTCCACTTTAAGGAAATAATGACTTTGAGTATCGAATGAGTAGCATTCGTACCAGCCTGATAAATTACTTTAGACATTGGTATTGTATTATTCTTGACAAAGAAATACTCTACATTAAATACTTCAATAACTGAGAAAGGGCTGGTGTTATTAATGATAATTTGAATTGGAATTTTACTGTCTAAAATCTGCTGTACTTTCTCTCGAATTGCATCAAATCTCTCAACATTAGTATGGTAGCAATGATATGTATCATACGTACAATTTATGGCAAAATGAAATTCTCTATAAGAATTAAAAGTGGTGGAGCAAAAGTATTACCCAAAGACCCTAAAGGACGCGAGTCTGCTAGCCCGCCGAGAACCGGACACAGGAACTTTTATGTTCGTGACACAGCCCTCAGTTCGCTTAAATACGAACTCGTGCAAACATTAATGAGCATAGTGACAAAATAAAACTGATGACTGCCCATCGAGGATGGGCAATCATGAGACTTCGACCCTCTTCATGGGCCTCTTCGATGCGATGTCTTCGGGTGAAAACCCAGCAACTAGATTGCTCGAGAACACGTCCTAATATGATTATAATCAAAAGAGCAACATAGCACGAGGAGCGACAACGACACGAAAGACCACCAACGTACACTATTCGCGTATAAAGATAGTACCCCTCCCAAAACTAGCGATTAGGACGACAACCACCTGGCAATGACTGTCATCCAAACGCACATTTAATGTGTCTCGAGCAATAACCAGCAACCCCCCATTCTATCCCCAGAATCAAAAGAATTTACTCCTCAAACACCTATGATTTATGCGGCAACAAAATCATTTTGTAACAAAACTCATTTGTTGTCGTATAATTTGATATAATATTACACAGCGACAAAAATTACTACTATGATAGCAACTTGAAAAGCCTCTATCATAGCTTGTGCAATTTCTGCAGTTGCATAATGCAATGTTCGGAAACGACCAACGATGTGCTTCTTTCTTCAGACTCTCGCTCAGTGCAATGAGAGTCCTGCCGCCTTATAAATTAACTTAGAAACTAACTTAAATCGAGGTGTCACTACTATTCCTCTGCGAATACCTGCAGTGAGATAATAGTAACGGCCCGAGAACCTTCACTCGTCACTGCGAAAGTTACCCGGACCCTACCTACTTATATTCTAAATCACACACTCAGAAGTAAGCTACCTATACCTCCCTAACAATGTCTAAACAAAGGTCTCTCATACAAAAATCGCGCACACAGGCATTCAAGTTACCTCGTTGGCTGAAATCAATTGGCAAGCAGAAGCAACCATTGCGGCAAAATTAAGATTGTTCAAGTGTTCAGAATATTCTTATTCTGTATTCTGTATTCTGTATTCTATATTCTATATTCTATATTCTGTATTTTACCTTTTATATTTTGCATTTATTGTATATTGTATATTCTGTATTCTGTATTAGGTGATAAATAAAGGACAATATATAAATAAACTGGGTAGCTGAAGGCTGAATATGGAAAGTACTAAATTTAACTCTACTCAAAAAATTTGCGACTCAATTCAAAGTGGCAATTTAGCAAATTAGCTGACTATGTGTCAACTATTTCAATAACTTGCCATTCCAAAGAACTGTATATCTATATGTAATAGATATGAGTGACTCTAGCGACGTACAGACCACGCAAAATATTTCACACTCACACATGTGGAAAGTACGTCGTGCACAATTACCACCGCTTGCCAATTGCTATACATACAATGAAATATATATACCATGAACCATGTCCTAGTCCCAAACGCATACGAATCGCACCTGGGCAATTCAAATGCGTGCGGGCATACCACAGACATGGTTAATTAAAATGCCGCCGACCTTCTTTCTCATTCTTCAAGTGTGCTGAAAATCCTAGCTAAAAACCTTTGACAGATCATTCTAAATGATCAATTGATAATAATATTCATATTCTTCTAAACGGGCTATTGACTCTACTTCAAGATACATTTTCATATTAGTCAGAAGGACTGTACTTTAATGCAGAATTGGACTTCAAATAAATGTATACTTTCATCTCAAAGACTCTACTAGATAAACTCGACCGAACTTTTTGTTCGTATATTTATACAGTAAAGTGTAAGTAGTACTTGCCCCTCTATTAGCCCTGAAAAGGACCAGGAGTTGTATTACTCACACCTTTCTGATAACATAATCATCCAAATATCAAAATGACTCTACTATATTTAGACAGACTTGACCCTTTCAAGACTGACTATCTCCGCCCATTTCCCTTGTAACGATATACCGCGCAAAAATCTAAGACTCTACAACGATTTTTTACTTTAAGATATCTGTTCCCATTGACAGATATAGATTGACCTAAGGAAACTTTGAGTCGTAGTGGGAGTTTGTATGTAGATATACAATTATTAGGCACGCAACACTACGGGAAGCAAAGGGACCTGGACTCTTGCAATTCGGCAAGCCAAGGACTAGCACCGATCGTAAAGGCTTTACAGCCAGGCAGAAACTACAGGTTGCTTTGGAGGCTAGCGCGAACAGAGTGCAACCGCGAGCACATAGTTTCCTACACACTGCGGAACTGGACCGTAACGGTCCTGCCAACATCATATAGATATCTCTCTGAACACACCTCCCATTCGACCAACAAGCAGCCCCACCCAGCAAGACCACGAATACAAGGTAAAAGACCTTGGCAAACAGTATCACAAGTGGGAGGGCGACTCTACTACTAAAGCTAATTCTTCATTATTCCTGATACCACCGAGGTATCGCCATCATTTTCAAGCCAAAGCACGGTCCGAATGATATGCACAACTCGCGCACATGCACCGAAGCCACTAGCATTTGCAAGAAAGAAAGCACGAAACTTCCGGAAAAGTTAAGCGCGAATCATTCTGCTGCCGTGGACAACGGGCGACACCTCTCGATGCCACAGCTGCACATCATCAAAACGTAAAAAAAAAAACACACGACAGCAAATACTCTACCACCTCCAGCAGTAGAGGGATCGCGTATACTCTTTTGTTTCGTCTCACAAGTTCCCTTTTCAATCGCAACAACAAACTCTAGTAGCACTGCTATATCCAATAATATTATCTTTACTTTAGAACTCTACTATATAATATATATATGTATATATAATATTAAGGGTTGAATGACTGATAAGAAACTACTTCAAACCGCCAATTTGCGGCATGTAATATTAAGAATTTGCAACATTAATATTAAAATATAATATTAAGAATTGTATGACTGATAAGCAAGACAGTGCTTCAAACCGCGAATTTGCAACATTTAATTTCTCGATGTTATACCATTATAAGACAATGTTCGTAAATAGTCTGCCCCAAAGGGAATTGTAATCTGTCTAATCATTTAAAAATCCTCGGATGACCCTGTTGTCAAAGCAATATATTCTCACGTCTAATTGAAATAAATGGAAGGTTTAATGGAAATGAAAGTTTTGCATTCTTTCCCGAAAGCTTTGACTCCAGAATCTACCGGTCGCGAAATGTTTTCTTGCATTTATAACTCTATTTTGACTAATGTCAATTCTTAAGCAGATACATAAGCCACAACACTACAAAACTAAGGCTGAACTTGCAACAATTGCAATCAATTGCAATCAATTTGAATTACTTGATTAAAATCATATCATTGAAAGAAATGCCAGGCTACATCAAAAGCTTACAATAATGTTCTTTTTCTAAAAGTTCTTTAAAATATATCAGAAGAATTATATGCACAGTTCGCGAAATGCAAGAAAACCCTATCCTAGCTAATAAATACACACAATTAACAACAATAATGAAATATGTACCATTTGACAAGCATAATATACTTTTTTTCGTATATTATGCTTGCTGTCACTATGCTCATTATACAAATATCAATACAACCAGTCCTCTGTGCCGATTCGGACCATTCATCCTACGACATGGTAGAGGACCAGAGGAACAATAAAAAAAAATAGACTCACCAACTGCTTTTCAGCTGTGAAGCTATTTTAGCAGTCGTGATAATGATACTCGTGTGCACATATTATACCTCAATCTGTAACAAAAAAAGGAAAAATTGTATTAGTTACACCTCATCACACATGTAATAATTGCATGGAAATTTAAAAATTTAAGGAGGCTTTGATAGGTTAAGAAACGTACCATGTGTCCCACGATAAGGTGCCTGATGGAATTCCCCTCCACGGCCACTCGACACTGAGCAACTCTCGACGGATGAGTATGCATCAGCGATCTGTAACAAGAAAAGTAGAGAAAAGTTAGATTGATTCCTGCTGTGCAATGTGCCATTTGACAGTAAATTCTAAAATATTTATTAATGAACCTACCAATGATCCCACGGAGAGATGCCTGATGGAGGAGCCCCTCCGCTGTCAACAGGACACTGACTCTAATATTTCCCGTACCGAAGGAATCTCAGCCGATTGAGATTCCAATTAACTTTTCGATCGTACTTTTTCTGCCTGTCGCAAACCACTGACTCTACGTCCACGTGCGAGCAAATACTTGATTTAATTCGCGGCCGAGTTTAAAGTCACTCCAAATCGGCGCCTCAACACTGGCTTGAACGCGGGCAACAGCTCGGCCACGCGGGGCCCACCGTCGCTTATTCTCCGAAAAACACACTGATTCTAATTCACGGCAAGATTCTATGGCTGGCACGTGCGAGCCTGACTTACTTTTTCACTTAATTCACTGGACGCAAAGCACTGATTCTACGTCCGCGAGCGAACAAATACTTGACTGAATTCGCGGCCGAGTTTAAGTCACTCCAAATCGACGTTTCAACACTGATTCAAACACGGGCGCCGGCTCGGCCACGCGGAGCCCACCGTCGCTAATTTCGAGAAAAAGCACAGAATCTAATTTCGCAGGAACGTTATGGGAAATGCACGTGCAATTCCGCCCAGGCCTTCCGTGGCGGGCCGCGGTAATATTAGCAACAATAAACCGTCCGTGACTCGAATCCGCACGAGTGCGGAATTACTGACAAACACTGCTGTAAGGAAAGATATTAGACACAAATAAGAATGAAATGATGAAATGCGTGAAAATGATTGTGGCGTACGTCTGGGCTTTAGATCACTGGGAAAGCTCGACTGAGATTCGCGAACTGTAAACTCTATGAGAAAGTATCCCAAAATGGCGCGAAATGGATAAACTACGTTTCAAAGGCGTCACTGTAACCCCACTTGTAAGATATTCGAACAGCAATAGAACAAGCCGACTAGCAAGTACCGCGCTCGACACTGACTTTCAATTTTATGGAACAATTGTCCAAACACTTTAAACAACTCACGATACTCCAATAGAAGCTCGATGATTGCATTGTGAAGCTAATGAAGCAAGGCAAACTTTGGTTGGGAAACCCGAGGATGACAGGAAGAGAAGCGTGGATCCGTCACAGTCGAGCGATCCCAGCGAACTCCGCGCGGAGCCAATGAACTACCTGCTCAGAGCTCCCTATTCTTCCCCACCACTCTCGCATCGGCTGCGCACGCTGCGCAGACTCCCACCTTACCCGCTCTACCGACTGGCGTGTACCGCGACCACGTGGTTCGTACTTGCCGTCGACCGATATCGCCGAGCCCAATAAAGAATTTCCTGGAATTCTTCCGGCCAGCGTAATTTCCTGGAATTTTTCATGTTCCTTTACCGAATTTAACACAGCAATGAAAACACGCAGGATTTATACACAAATCTTGAACGCTTACTCTATGCATAGCATAACGTAGGCGTTTAAGTTATCCTATGTAAAACGATGTGTATAAATTATCTTACAGACTTATTGTCACACTTACATATAAACTTATCTTACAAATTATCTTAAACTACAACTTCTTGTTTAAACGGAAAGAAAGATTCATGGATAAACGCAACAGAGTGTGGCATTTATGATGATACATACTATGTTTATGTAATTATTATGAAATTTGTTAGAGATATTAGATTGGAGTTAATAATTAATACTCGTGCATATGCCAAATATGAAACGGTGTATGTGGGATCCTTTAAATGAAATTGCGAATAATGAGAAAGGCATAGAAATTACTAATTCAATTATTAAAACATACAGATTAGAAATATATCTCCCACTTTCATACTAGCAATATAATAAATTCCCTCTGGGTGCATCTAACTTGAAAACAATTTTATACGGATAATTTCGATAATCTCGTAATAGTTTTATTAGCTGCTTAATGTTTAACTTGTGTTGCATATTAATCCTCCACGTGGTGAAACCCGGATCGTCCGTACTAATTAATTAATACAGTCAAGACTTTTCTCAAGCTCTGTACATCAATTCACTTCTATGTTATTATTTGGTAATAATTTATTTTAGTGTCGATTGCTGCATCGTCGAGAGAATAGCTCTACATTAATTATTAAGAACCTCTTTGACAACAAGAACATTAATAATTTGCATCAGTTCGCGTTAAGTAATATATTTTGAATGATAACAATACTAGATTAGTATTCTTCATTTTAATCCACTACTTTTTCAAACAGTAATAAGTTTAATATCTTTTCAAAACTTGAGTATGATCGTTCTACTTTATTTTCTGTACCATCATTTCCACTTATATGTCATAATAGCTTTATTAACTGTAATGCTTCTTGCAAATTCAGAAATTGTTAAATAATCAATAGGTTACCGGTATTTGTCATGATTCACTAGCGTACTTACATACGATATTTAATACGCCTACATTATGCTATGCATAGATTAAGCGTTAAAGATTTGTGTATAAATCCTGCGTGTTGTCATTGCCTTGTTGAGTTTGGTAAATGAACATGAAAAATTCTTGGAAATTACGCTGGCCGGACGAATTCAAGGAAATTTTTTGTTGTGCTCGGCGGTATCAGTCGGCGGGATGCATGACCCACGTGATGGTGGTAGACGGCAGTCGGTAGAGCGGGTAAGGTGGGAGTCTGCGCAGCGTGCGCAGCCGATGAGAGAGTGGTGGGGAAGAATGAGGAGCGCTGAGCAGGTAGTTCATTAGCTCCGCGCGTAGTTCGCTAGGATCGCTCGACTGTGACGGATCCACGCTTCTCTTCCTGTCATCCTCGGGTTTTCCAACCAAAGTTTGCCTTGCTTTATTAACTTCACAATGCAATCATCGAGCTTCTATTGGAGTATCGTGAGTTGTTTAAAGTGTTTGGACAATTGTGCCATAAAATTGAAACTCAGTGTCGAGCGCGGAACTTGCTAGTCGGCTTCTTCTATTGCTGTCCGAATATCTTACGAGTGGGGTTACAGTGACGCCTTTGAAACGTAGCTTGTCCATTTCGCGCCATTTTGGGATACTTTCTCATAGAGTTTACAGTTCGCGAATCTCAGTCGAGCTTTCCCAGTGATCTAAAGCCCAGACGTACGCCACAATTATTTTCACGCATTCCATCAATTCATTCATATTTGTGTCTAATATTCTTTCCTTACAGCAGTGTTTTTCAGTAATTCCGCACTCGTGCGGATTCGAGTCACGGACGGTTTATTGTTGCTAATATTACCGCGGCCCGCCACGGAAGGCCTGGGCGGAATTGCACGTGCATTTCCCATAACGTTCCTGCGAAATTAGATTCTGTGCTTTTTCTCGAAATTAGCGACGGTGGGCTCCGCGTGGCCGAGCCGGCGCCCGTGTTTGAATCAGTGTTGAAACGTCGATTTGGAGTGACTTAAACTCGGCCGCGAATTCAGTCAAGTATTTGCTCGCTCGCGGACGTAGAATCAGTGCTTTGCGTCAAGTGAATTAAGTGAAAAAGTAAGTCAGGCTCGCACGTGCCAGCCATAGAATCTTGCCGTGAATTAGAATCAGTGTGTTTTTCGGAGAATAAGCAACGGTGGGCCCCGCGTGGCCGAGCTGTTGCCCGCGTTCAAGCCAGTGTTGAGGCGCCGATTTGGAGTGACTTAAAATCCGGCCGCGAATTAAATCAAGTATTTGCTCGCACGTGGACGTAGAGTCAGTGGTTTGCGACGGGCAGAAAAAGTACGGTCGAAAAGTTAATTGGAATCTCAATCGGCTGAGATTCCTTCGGTACGAGAAATATTAGAGTCAGTGTCCTGCTTGCAGTGGAGGGGGCGTCCATCAGGCATCTCTCCGTGGGATCATTGGTAGGTTCATTAATAAATATTTTAGAATTTACTGTCAAATGGCACATTGCACAGCAGGAATCAATCTAACTTTTCTCTACTTTTCTTGTTACAGATCGCTGATGCATACTCATCCGTCGAGAGTTGCTCAGTGTCGAGTGGCCGTGGAGGGGAATTCCATCAGGCACTTTATCGTGGGACACTTGGTAGGTTTATTAATATTTATTAATAATAATTTTTCTCTCATTTTTAATTTTTCTTGGAATTATTATGGCTGTGATGTGCTGTAACTAATACAATTTTTCCTTTTTTGTTACAGATTGAGGTATAATATGTGCACACGAGTATCATTATCACGACTGCTAAAATAGCTTCACAGCTGAAAAGCAGTTGGTGAGTCTATTTTTTTTTATTGTTCCTCTGGTCCTCTACCATGTCGTAGGATGAATGGTCCGAATCGGCACAGAGGACTGGTTGTATTGATATTTGTATAATGAGCATAGTGACAGCAAGCATAATATACGAAAAAAGTATATTATGCTTGTCAAATGGTACATATTTCATTATTGTTGTTAATTGTGTGTATTTATTAGCTAGGATAGGGTTTTCTTGCATTTCGCGAACTGTGCATATAATTCTTCTGATATATTTTAAAGAACTTTTAGAAAAAGAACACTATTGTAAGCTTTTGATGTAGCCTGGCATTTCTTTCAATGATATGATTTTAATCAAGTAATTCAAATTGATTGCAATTGATTGCAATTGTTGCAAGTTCAGCCTTAGTTTTGTAGTGTTGTGGCTTACGTATCTGCTTAAGAATTGACATTAGTCCAAATAGAGTTATAAATGCAAGAAAACATTTCGCGACCGGTAGATTCTGGAGTCAAAGCTTTCGGGAAAGAATGCAAAACTTTCATTTCCATTAAACCTTCCATTCATTTCAATTAGACGTGAGAATATATTGCTTTGACAACGGGGTCATCCGAGGATTTTTAAATGATTAGACAGATTACAATTCCCTTTGGGGCAGACTATTTACGAACATTGTCTTATAATGGTATAACATCGAGAAATTACATGTTGCAAATTCGCGGTTTGAAGCACTGTCTTGCTTATCAGTCATACAATTCTTAATATTATATTTTAATATTAATGTTGCAAATTCTTAATATTACATGCCGCAAATTGGCGGTTTGAAGTAGTTTCTTATCAGTCATTCAATTCTTAATATTATGTATACATATATATATATTATATAGTAGAGTTCTAAAGTAAAGATAATATTCTTGGATATAGCAGTGCTAGTAGAGTTTGTTGTTGCGATTGAAAAGGGAACTTGTGAGACGAAACAAAAGAGTATACGCGATCCCTCTACTGCTGGAGGTGGTAGAGTATTTGTCATCGTGTTTTTTTTTTACGTTTTGATGATGTGCAGCTGTGGCATCGAGAGGTGTCGCCCGTTGTCCACGGCAGCAGAATGATTCGCGCTTAACTTTTCCGGAAGTTTCGTGCTTTCTTTCTTGCAAATGCTAGTGGCTTCGGTGCATGTGCGCGAGTTGTGCATATCATTCGGACCGTGTTTTTGCTTGAAAATGATGGCGATACCTCGGTGGTATCAGGAATAATGAAGAATTAGCTTTAGTAGTAGAGTCGCCCTCCCACTTGTGATACTGTTTGCTAAGGTCTTTTACCTTGTATTCGTGGTCTTGCTGGGTGGGGCTGCTTGTTGGTCGAATGGGAGGTGTGTTCAGAGAGATATCTATATGATGTTGGCAGGACCGTTACGGTCCAGTTCCGCAGTGTGTAGGAAACTATGTGCTCGCGGTTGCACTCTGTTCGCGCTAGCCTCCAAAGCAACCTGTAGTTTCTGCCTGGCTGTAAAGCCTTTACGATCGGTGCTAGTCCTTGGCTTGCCGAATTGCAAGAGTCCAGGTCCCTTTGCTTCCCGTAGTGTTGCGTCTATAATAATTGTATGTCTACATACAAACTCCCACTACGACTCAAAGTTTCCTTAGGTCAATCTATATCTGTCAATGGGAACAGATATCTTAAAGTAAAGAATCGTTGTAGAGTCTTAGATTTTTGCGCGGTATATCGTTACAAGGGAAATGGGCGGAGATAGTCAGTCTTAAAAGGGTCAAGTCTGTCTAAATATAGTAGAGTCATTTTGATATTTGGATGAATATGTTATCAGAAAGGTGTGAGTAATACAACTCCTGGTCCTTTTCAGGGCTATTAGAGGGGCAAGTATTACTTACACTTTACTGTATAAATATACGAACAAAAAGTTCGGTCGAGTTTATCTAGTAGAGTCTTTGAAATTAAAGTAATATATATATTTATTTGGAGTCTAATTCTGCATTAACGTACAGTCCTTCTGACTAATATAAAAATGTATCTTGAAGTAGAGTCAATAGCCCGTTTAGAAGAATATGAATATTATTATCAATTGATCATTTAGAATGATCTGTCAAAGCTTTTTAGCTAGGATTTTCAGCACACCTGAAGAATAAGAAAGAAGGTCGGCGGCATTTTAATTAATCATGTCTGTGGTATGCCCGCACGCATTTGAATTGCCCAGGTGCGATTCGTATGCGTTTGGGACTAGGACATGGTTCATGGTATATATATTTCATTGTATGTATAGCAATTGGCAAGCGGTGGTAATTGTGCACGACGTACTTTCCACATGTGTGAGTGTGAAATATTTTGCGTGGTCTGTACGTCGCTAGAGTCATTCATATCTATTACATATAGATATACAGTTCTTTGGGATGGCAAGTTACTGAAATAGTTGACACATAGTCAGCTAATTTGGTAAATTGCCACTTTGAATTGAATACTTTCCATATTCAGCCTTCAGCTACCCAGTTTATTTATATATTTTCCTTTATTTATCACCTAATACAGAATACAGAATATACAATATACAATATACAATAGAATCAAAATATAAAATATAAAAGATAAAATACAGAATATAGAATATAGAATATAGAATATAGAATATAGAATATAGAATATAGAATACAGAATACAGAATACAGAATACAGAATACAGAATACAGAATAAGAATCTTCTGAACACTTGAACAATCTTAATTTTGCCGCAATGGTTGCTTCTGCTTGCCAATTGATTTCAGCCAACGAGGTAACTTGAATGCCTGTGTGTGTGATTTTTGTATGAGAGACCTTTGTTTAGACATTGTTAGGGAGGTATAGGTAGCTTACTTCTGAGTGTGTGATTTAGAATATAAGTAGGTAGGGTCCGGGTAACTTTCGCAGTGACGAGTGAAAGTTCTCGGGCCGTTACTATTATCTCACTGCAGATATTCGCAGAGGAATAGTAGTGACACTTCGATTTAAGTTAGTTTCTAAGTTAATTTATAAGGCGGCAGGACTCTCATTGCACTGAGCGAGAGTCTGAAGAAAGAAGCACATCGTTGGTCGTTTTCGAACATTGCATTATGCAACTGCAGAAATTGCACAAGCTATGATAGAGGCTTTTCAAGTTGCTATCATAGTAGTAATTTTTGTCGCTGTGTAATATTATATCAAATTATACGACAACAAATGAGTTTTGTTACAAAATGATTTTGTTGCCGCATAAATCCTAGGTGTTTGAGGAGTAAATTCTTTTGATCCTGGGGATAGAATGGGGGGTTGCTGGTTATTGCTCGAGACACATTAAATGTGCGTTTGGATGACAGTCATTGCCAGGTGGTTGTCGTCCTAATCGCTAGTTTTGGGAGGGGTACTATCTTTATACGCGAATAGTGTACGTTGGTGGTCTTTCGTGTCGTTGTCGCTCCTCGTGCTATGTTGCTCTTTTGATTATAATCATATTAGGACGTGTTCTCGAGCAATCTAGTTGCTGGGTTTTCACCCGAAGACATCGCATCGAAGAGGCCCATGAAGAGGGTCGAAGTCTCATGATTGCCCATCCTCGATGGGCAGTCATCATTTTTATTTTGTCACTATGCTCATTAATGTTTGCACGAGTTCGTATTTAAGCGAACTGAGGGCTGTGTCACGAACATAAAAGTTCCTGTGTCCGGTTCTCGGCGGGCTAGCAGACTCGCGTCCTTTAGGGTCTTTGGGTAATACTTTTGCTCCACCACTTTTAATTCTTATATAGAATTTCATTTTGCCATAAATAGTACCTATGATACATATCATTGCTACCATACTAATGTGGAGAGATTTGATGCAATTCGAGAGAAAGTACAGCAGATTTTAGACAGTAAAATTCCAATTCAAATTATCATTAATAACACCAGCCCTTTCTCAGTTATTGAAGTATTTAATGTAGAGTATTTCTTTGTCAAGAATAATACAATACCAATGTCTAAAGTAATTTATCAGGCTGGTACGAATGCTACTCATTCGATACTCAAAGTCATTATTTCCTTAAAGTGGAGTGGAAAGTTTTTATCCTAAGATTCTCTAGGTTTTCTTGATTGCAAGTACTACATTGAAAATGATACATTTCGAGTCAGTAGAATCCTTTTCTATTTGCGACTGAATTTGTTTTGCATTACAGTTTCTTCTATTTAGAGCCTTCGCTTATTAGTGTTCTTTAACAATTGGTATCTTTGCAATTAGAGCCTTTGCTAATTCGAGTTTTTAATAATTGATACCATTACCAGTTAGAGTCTTTTCCAGTTAATGTAGAGTCTGTTGCCATTGAATTCTTTCAGTAGTTATAATTTGTCTGAAAAGTCGAGTCACCGAGATAATGACAGTCTGCGGCTCGCCAACGTGAGACACGTTACGGCAAGTGCGTGCAACAATTTATTTATTGTTCCCCATGCCCATGCATGGGAGTATATATTTGTTATGGATATTCATTATGTTATACTCATCTCATTTTTGTACATTTGCCAATGAATCGATAAATTAAAAGTGGGCTCAGAGGATGCTCTCGGTAGGGGTCTTCGACTTTGCTCACCTCTTTTGTCGCACCAACGATTCTTCTACATTCTCATTTTACGATTTTTCTGGGTATTCCACAGTACTTCTTTTATTGTGGTTTATTCCTCTGGTTTGGTGAGCCTCCATGCCGCTTCTGTGCTGCATATTAGATAGCGCCTCTGAGTAAAAACCACTCGGTTAGAATCACGCGAATCCGTATCGGGAATTTGTTATTGCCTAAAGTAGAGTCTGTGGCCTCAGCCAGTGCTACCCGGGCAGGTTCGGCGCAACCGGCGCAACCCCGTCGCGAGTGCGTGTATTATTCTCTATTACCGCGGTATTCTACTCCATGTAGGGCTGCTGCAGCTTTAGCTATACCAGCGCTGACTGAGGACACCGCGATTTGCTATTATTTTTGCCTGATCATCTAGAGTGTAGTGTCCGTACCTTGCTGAAAGTATTAGTAGAGTAGAGCCAATCGCCGTATGAAACAATCAATTAGAGTCAACTGTGAAAATGTTTGTGGCGTACGTCGAAGTCAATGGGTTCTGCTCCTTTCGAGGACTGAACTTGTTGCTTCTTTTTTTATCGTGTACTTTGTAATTTTGTATAAGAGCACTGCACTTGCTCTGTTTAAAATAGTAGAATTGGAGCAATCAAGGATTCTTGATCTCAAGGATTCTTGGAGCTCCTTAGAGTTAAAACAGTAACTAAATTACTAGCCAAAATGCTAGTGATCGGAATTACAGTTAATATCATTCAATATTAGCTTCATTTCTTTTATTGAATACTCTATTGTGTATCAGCACAACATTACTTTCGATTTTCCATTTCACCCATCAATTTCCAACGTGCTAACCTTTTGTTTGTTGCAGGTGATTTCAACTTTAGTTATAAAATAAGTTTAGCATAAGGTTATTGTATAAATTAAGCCTTCATTTATGTATAGTGCAATTGACTAATTCTTTTAGTCTAATTTTTAGTTTCCAACATTCATCTAACCTTTTATCTGTTGCAGGTGATTTCAACTTTAGTTATAAAATAATTTTAGCATAAGGCTATTGTATAAATTAAGCCTCCATTTATGTATAGTTTAATTGACTAATTCTTTTAGTCTAATTTTTTGTTTCCAACACTCATCTAACCTTTTGTCTGTTGCAGGTGATTTCAACTGTAGTTATAAAATAGTTTTAGCATAAGGCTATTGTATAAATTAAGCCTACATGTATGTATAGTTCAATTGTATAATTCTTTCAATTTCATTTTTAGGTTACAACATTCATCTAATCTTTTCTCTCTTGCAGGTTACTCTAGCTTTAGTTTTAAAATAGTTTTAGCATAAGGATGTTGTATAAATATAGCATGTGCTCATGTATATTTTAATTGACTGATTCTTTTAGTCTAATTTTTAGTTTCCAACATTCATCTAATCTTTTCTCTCTTGCAGGTGACTCTAGCTTTAGTTTTAAAATAGTTTTAGCATAAGGCTATTGTAGAAATTAAGCATCCATGTATGTATAGTTCAATTGACCAATTCTTTCAATTTCAGTTCTAGGTTCCAACATTTATCTAATCTTTTCTCTCTTGCAGGTCACTCTAGTTTTAGTTTTAAAATAATTTAGTATAAGGCTATTGTATAAATTAAGCATCCATGTATGTATAGTTCTATTGAATAATTCTTTCAATTTCATTTTTAGGTTCCAACATTCATCTAATCTTTTCCCTCTTGCAGGTCACTGTAGCTTTAGTTTTAAAATAGTTTTAGCATAAGGCTATTGTATAAATTAAGCCTACATGTATGTATAGTTCAATTGTATAATTCTTTCAATTTCATTTTTAGGTTACAACATTCATCTAATCTTTTCTCTCTTGCAGGTCACTCTAGCTTCAGTTTTAAAATAGTTTTAGCATAAGGATGTTGTATAAATTTTGCATGTGTTCATGTATATTTTAATTAACTGGTTCTTTGCAAATTTTTAGGTTTGAATATTTGGCATCCAGGAACAAAACTCCACAATGTGCACCATCATTTAGCATTAAGAACTGTTTGGCTTTTGAATCATATATATTTGCTTCTTGTATTATGGGGTTTTTAGTTTATTGCATGGCTTTGTACTGTTTCGTTTGCTTTGCTTGATTTATTGTGCATGGGTGGCGGGGGGTCTCGATGCCAGCAACCTCCAAGCGGTGAGACCTGGGTCGGAAATACTTACCAGTTAATGCGCCGAAATATTCTCTTATTCATACGTGATATACTAATATATCGCTATGTGTAATATTTAGTAAGGCACATGCATTTTCGCAAGTATCTCCGGGCGGATAGCTGTGCATTTTGCATCGCATTTATGCAATCATAATCAGTTACACTTTCTCTCTACCACTCGTTCCTGTTGTAGGTTCCTACTATCATTATTCTTCACAAGTAGAGAGCGCTACTATAAAGCACACTTTTACCTACAGCAGGAGATAATTCAGATCCTTTCACTGTCGCAAAGAAAAGAGTCAGATGGCGGAGATCGCAGCGCCCTTGATCTTCAGCAATATAGGTTGCAGTGGCGTTGGTGGGCCAGTATAGTGACTCATGTTTTGTTAGCGAGTGGCGCGTAGTATGTGAAAAACGTAGTGTCTCGGCGAGATAAGTCATTGTCAAATTAAATCAGTAGAAACAGCCTTTGCAGCAGGGTTATCCAATCATTTCGCGAGTGAAAACTCTTGAGAAAGGTTTGCTCTTGCTAATAATCGGTGGTTCTTCGAACGCAAAAGAGTCACAGTTCCCTGATCAATCGCAGACAGAATCTACTGGATAGTGGGTTGCGATTCCGACAATGGAACCAATTAAGATTCCTATAACGACCATCTCTGCACGTCCACCAGCTGGCCACCCTCTTGAAACATCTCGGGGAACAGGAACTACCCCTGTTCGACCCAACGCTTATCCACCGGCGACCGGTAGTGGCTTGGGCGACGGAATCTGCACACAGGATGGTTTTTTCTCTGATCCGAGCGACTGGAGAAAGTTTTACAGATGCGTGGGATCTGGATCGGGAAGATTCACGAAATACGAATTTGCCTGCGGGGTTGGAACTGTTTGGGATCAGGATATTCTAGGATGCAATCATCCGTGGGCGGTGTCGAGGCAAGATTTTAGAAAGGGTTTGGATAAGAGTACTCAGACCGCTGGTACTTCTGGTACTAACAAATCATCAGGCATGTTGCAGCTGCACTTTAAAGTCATTCAATTTATTTGACAGTTAACTGATTTCATATTATTTAACAGGAACTCCGAATCAACAGAGCCCGCAAGAAGGATTCTTTCCGAACCCTAACGATTCCAGAAAATTCTACCGATATGCGTATGGCCACAGATACGATTTCGACTGTGCACCAGGAACAGCTTGGGACCAGGCTCTTCAGACTTGCAATCATATTTACTTGATGCCTTCTTATGCTAATAACTTTTTGAAGGACTCTTCATGAGTAACGTGTGCATCCTTCCCGATCGCTACGCGATCTGATGCTAATAAATGATCTGAAAATGTATTAACCCCTCGTATATCTTCAACCTTGCGATAATTAAGAAATATACATTTATCTACAAGTTGGACTATGTTTGAATTTCTCGTGGGCCTTCGAGATATCGTTGTACTCGATGTCTCGACGAAGGCAGCGCCGTCGATCGACTGCCATTTAGTTTTGCAGTGGCTTTGTGTGTGTGTCAGTGTAGTGACTCATATTTTGTTAGCGGGTGTCGCGTATGTGAAAGCCGTAGTGTCTCGGCGAGGGAAGTAATTGTCAAATTAAATCAGCAGAAACACCCTTTGAAGCGGGGTTATCGCATTCCAATCAGTTGGCGAGTGAAAAGTCTTGAGAAAAGTTGCCTCTTGCTAACAGTCTGTATTACGTGGGAGAAGATGTTCCGTAGCGCCTTCAATTTTGATAAATTGTTAGGTGAGGCTGCGCTCTCAATTCTGCTCTGGTGGTGCATGACGTTAGGAGAAACTTGTGAATAGCATTTAATTGTTCGGCGTGGATATTGTGTCGGTTGCAGATAAAGCGACGAGCCAGATGCAGCTCGAGCCTGACTGGGTTGCTATTCTGCAGATCTGCGACTTGATACGACAGAACGACGTGCAGTGAGTTTATACCCTCTCCCTTCCTTACCGCTCTGGTCTCTCGTCAATCGTATCAATACCTATCGTTGCGAATACATACAAATCGCCAATTGGAATGTTTACTAGTCCACACTGATTCTTATTGCTTCATTGGCCGATATGTTCGCCCGATATATCCGTCTTTAGCCTCATGCCAATAACTGTACTAGCGATGTGTGTGATGTGCGTTTCACGGGAATAGTAGTATAATAAACTCGTCGTATTCCTAGGCCGAAAGTAGCGCTTGCTGCTATAAAGAAGAAGGTTTTGAGCCCTAATCCTCACGTAGCTTATTATGCCTTACTGGTAAGACATTGTGTAACCCTAGACATAGCAGCAAGTGACTATATTCTTAAGGCTTCCTTTGCCTCATATTAGGTGCTAGAATCATGTGTGAAAAATTGTGGTACCTCTGTTCACGACGAGGTTGGTACTGTGCAATTTATGGAGCACATGAGGGAATTAGTAATGACATCACAGCATGACAACGTCAGGCTCAAAGTTCTCGAATTGATTCAGGCATGGGCGTATGCTCTTAGGAGTATCAAATATAGACCTGTCAGGGTACGTGTTCATAAGAAATATCGCGTGGTTGGAGGGAAATTAATGAGGTTGCATCTTTTTAGGACGTATTGCATATTTTAAAGTGCGCAGGATATAAATTCCCTGCTTTAAAGGAAAGTGAAGCCATGTTTACCGTAGATACTGCTCCTGAGTGGGCAGATGGTGATGTCTGCCATAGATGCCGTGTAGCATTTGGCATGGTGCAAAGAAAGCATCATTGCAGAGCTTGTGGTCAGGTGTTTTGTGCTCAGTGTTCTAGCAAGACTTGTACTCTGCCAAAGTTTGGCATAGAGAAAGAAGTCAGAGTATGCGAAGCTTGCTTTGAGCAAGTTAATAAGTGAGTGTATTACTATTCACTATTTGGTGGAATAGATTTAGTTTGGGGAAGTATTTCTAATTTCCATGTGGTTTTAGGCCATCTGCTACTCAGACCAAGGAAACTGACCTACCAGCTGAATATTTGAATAGCTCTTTGGCACAGCAGCAGCAGGCATGTGCATATAATATATTAAAGCATCTAGCATTAGACAATATGTTTTTTTATGTTCCCACTGTTACATTAAAGGTTCCACCAAGAAAATCAGCAGCAGAGCTGCAAGAGGAGGAGGAGCTGAACTTAGCAATTGCATTAAGCCAAAGTGAAGCTGAACAAAAAGAAAAAGAGAAGAAACGTGCAACCAGCAATGCTTTGAAATCAACACCTGTAACAAGACAAGCATATTCACCTCCACCATCTCCTGGACCAAGCCCTGCAAAAGTCCAAGAAGAGGATGAAACTGATCCTGAGCTTGCCAAGTATCTCTATCGCATGTGTTGGGAACAAAGACAATCACCTATTGAAGAACACAGTTCCAGAGCAGATGTTACAAGTCCTTCTGCTCCTAATATAAGCAGCCCCATGCCACAGAAGGTGGTGATAACCAAGCAGCAGAATGGTGAAGTAGACACACAAATGGAAGAGTTTGTCAGTGCTCTTAGATCTCAAGTTGAGATCTTTGTGAACCGCATGAAGAGCAATTCATCAAGGGGAAGATCCATTGCTAATGATAGTTCAGTGCAAACATTGTTCTTAAATATTACAACAATGCACTCAAAGTATGTGAAATTAATTTGAATTGCTTGGAAATTTTTTGGAAAACTTCAAGGACTTGTCACAATAATCCTTAATTTTGTAGATTACTTCGATATATCCAAGAACAAGATGACAACAGAGTGTACTATGAAGGCCTGCAAGATAAGCTTACACAAATGAAGGATGCAAGAGCAGCTTTGGATGCACTGAGAGAAGAACACAGGGAGAAATTGAGGAGACAAGCAGAAGAAGCTGAAAGGCAACGCCAAATGTTAATGGCTCAGAAACTTGCTATCATGAGAAAGAAGAAGCAAGAGTATCTGCAGTATCAAAGGCAATTGGCACTGCAGAAAATACAGGAGCAAGAAAGAGAAATGCAAATGAGACAAGAACAACAGAAACAGCAGTATATTATGGGTAAATCATACAGGCAAACTATAATACTTTTGTTGGATCTTTGTTACTGATTTGAGTATACTTTTTAGGTGGATACCAAGCAGTTTCTGGTTTTCCTGGACCATCTCAAGGATCCCCAATTCGGCAAGTGCAGTATCAAGGCCCAAATACCACTTATAATCCAATGTCACCAACAAATCAAGGCGTTTATATGTATGGCCAACCATCAATGAAGCAATATCCTATGCAAGGCTATAATATGCCACCCATGAATTCCCTCCCTCCACATATGATGGGTCCAGTGACTAATCAGGATCAACAACAGACTGATCCTGCTGTCCAAGCACATGAAAATATAACCAGGGTTTCTATACCAGGACCAGGAATGGTATATTCAAACTAACATCATATGTTTTGTAGAGATAATTCCAATCTTTTGCATATTCATTTTTAATTGCATTAAAAGGTTCCCCAAATTACGAATCCTGTACAGCCACTTCAACAACCTGGTGGGCATCAAATGGGTCCTGGAGCCGTTCAACAAGGGCCGCCTAGTCACATTCCGCAAGCGCAGCCGGCGGGAGGACCAATTGGGCCTCAACAAGGACCACCATTGGCGCAGCAGCGACCACCAAATCAGATGGGAATGCAACCAATGCCTCCTGGGCATATGGGACCTCCACCAAATCAAATGCATCCACCTTCAGCTACAGTTGTTGGGATTCCTGCGCAGATGGGACCACAGCAACCATCAACTATTCCTGGCCCGCAAGGACCTCCGATGCAACCACACGTTCCGAGCACAGTTATTTCATCGCAAGTCTCAAGTTCTATGCCTGTACCGACTGTAACGCCGAGTACAGGAGTACCAGCTCCCGGGCAATCGATGCAGCCGCCACCACAAGGGCTACCCGTGATGCAAGGTCTTCCACAAATACCAGCATCGCAAGGACAGCAAGTTCCATATCAACCTTCTGTTATACCAAACACCTCGACTGAACCAGTACAGTCAAAGCATGAGGAATCCAAGCCTGAAACAGCGGAGCTCATTTCATTTGACTGAGCACCTCAAATTGATTAAAAGTGATCGGCAATTACTGTGCATTTGAGTAAAGACACTCAAGAACCTTATTTTAATTTTCACTTGTGGTCTCTTCATTTTGATCGACTGGATTTTATAAATATCGTACCACGAACGGTGAGTTGAAGAAGTTGGAATATATTAGTATTTATCGTTTAGCAAGGAATAGAAAGTGTAATACATTAGATGCAAATTTTTATAAAGTATCACGTATTTTGCAAACGAATAATACGATACAGCGTGGGGGCTTATACTGAAGGACCTTATTTTACGAGATGTATGTTCCAAGGAACGTTATGTTAAGGGATATTGGTTGTTGGCATTTAATACTGAGTTTGTTTTCCATAAACCGTATTTTTATTTTTGGAGTTATAGAAAGTCTGTCGCCAACGCCTGATATATACATAAATTAAATACAAGAATTATTTTACCGCATTCGCGTTGCTAGTGGCATAAACGTTCAGATAATTAAAATACGAAGAAAAAGTAAAACCTGGAATACTTGCATCTATGTGAATGTATATACAAAATATTCACAATTCCAACGAAAAGGAACTACAGAAAGCTAGTTAATTCAATACCCATCCTGAGATTTCCGACTTGAGAACACACGATGAGCATATCCAAGAACGATTTTCTTATTACTATACTTTTAAAAAATTAATAATCATTTCATAAAACATTTGTCACGCTAGGATTTTTGTAATGTCGATTTTTTTGCTCGTCCTACAGCAGAAAAATATCCTAAGTGAAATTGAACTGAAACTTTAGATTCAATGAATCCTAGTCTGATAAATCAAACCGTTTCCACTTGTCCCTTCCGTCGCGGTGGCTTGACCTCTTGCGGGCAGGTAAAGGATGTTTCTTCAGAATGTTTTCGCATCACAGTCGAAGGTTCGCCGTTTGGAGGGCATGGTGCTGGGACTTCTTTCTTCTCTGAGCAAATGTGTGACACGCTCGAGCCATTGGAAGTCAGAGATGCCTTCCGAAGGCGCATGTCCTCTAACGGTATCTCCTCGCTACGTGGCCTCGGCATTTTTGGCGAATTGTCTCGCGAGCGTATGCCGTTCTCGTGAGTCTTTTCGTTTGGGCTAGCATCGCTACGTCTCGTCACCGAGGCAGTAGGTCTGCTTACATTCTCTCGGCGCATTTGTGTCGCAAACCCAGGAACCTTATTCACTGTAAACATAGGTCTTGGCTGATTCTGCCTTTGTCCGCGGCCAATAATACCTGTAAATTCACATGTAGCAATTCCAGCAATTTTGAGAGATCGAGCATTGTATGTTCATCCTCTGACAATCTTACGCTCATGTCGAAATCCGCGCGAGGTATAGTTTGGAGGTGTCGAGGAGTGGGGCATACTTGTTGGAATGTCAAGCAATCGTGCTATTTGGTTCATTTTCTTCTGACGCGCTTTTATCCTTCCTTTGGTTAGCCTTCAATCATTATCATAGAGATTAACAGTAGTTCCAGTGCACTGTGAACAAAGATTGTTCGTACCTTTGTTTTGCAGCCATACATCTAATGTGATCGTCAAAGATAAATTTTGTCGATAAGAGTGGAATACGATTTCCCGTGCTACTATTGCTGAGTGGTTTATAAATTGTCAAGTGCAAACATCGGGAATCGTCCTTGTCACCCGCTACTTCTATGTCTTGTAAAAATCCGACTAATTTTGCCACTCCCCAGCCTAATTTAGTAGTGTCGGGCTCGACCAAAATCAATTGCATTACATCAATGACTAGAAAACGGCGTATCTTTTGTCCATCCTTCCATACCACAGTGCATGCAATTAAATCACTATTATCTGGAAAAACAACAATAACGTGAGTTGTTAAATCCGACTGAAATAGAATGTCAAAGCAGATTAATGTTTTCGACGGTAATAGCGTGAGAAATCAAATAACTTTTACTTAGATCGAGGGCTTTGTTAACTTGTACACAGTGCGCTGGATTTGTGAGAGGCAATTGTGATTCCACCTCCATATTCAGGGTTAGCCATAATTCTCGTATCAAAAAAAATACTCTTATCGCGCGCCGCGCTCTTTCAACCTGCATGATCATTCACATTAATTTTTCCAGTAGCTTATTAGTGAGTTTGAAGAGTCGAGATTAATATACAGACTTCTCCACAGGGTAATCGTTTACTAAATTCAATTCCAGTCATCGGGGTGCCTGTTGGAGGTAATAAGATATTACTATCCATCATTAACCATTCGACATTCAGCGGTCGCTTTTGGATCTCATTATATTCATCTTCGAACATATCTAAAAATATGTCTTCACTCTAAAAATACAAGCAAACATTCGTTTATATTTCCAAAAGGTCGTACGATTTCATTTGGCGTAGTGAAACCCACCTTATAAAAGTTCTTCAACAAGGACGTGCTCTGTTCCTTCGCGGCTTCGATCGCGGCCACATGCGTCTCCCGCAACATGTTCTGTCCTTCAGACATCACTAATTGGGTTAACAATTTTATGGCTAATTCCAATGTAACTAGTCGCACTTTCGCATCTACGGGAACAAAACGATTTGTAAAAAGTTACAGTGGACAATACTCGAGATAACTCACTTGTCTGGCAACTCAAAGTGATAATGTGAATCAATCTATCTATAAGTATTTCATTATAAATATTCTTTTCGCCGTTCTTTCCTGAACTGGAGAACACTACGTTCAAAGTCTTGCGACTTATACCCTAGAAAATATTTGAAAATTATGGTGAGACTGATCTTCATTCACCATTGGAGGAAGCACACATCGAGGGGTTCTTAAATTACCTGATTATTTGCTTGGGCATAAAGCAAGCATAGTGCAAACAATGCTGCGTAATCATTTTCCGTGCAAAACAAGGAGTTTAAGATAGTTTCGAGGAACGGTTTGTTTCCCAGCGATTCAGCCACACTAGTTTGTGATTGATTTGGCGACAAAGGACTCTCCAGCGCAAGTTGTTGCTCCTTTTCTTCGTCAGTCACATTTAAATGTTTAATCTGTTCTAATTCCTCACTTGGAATGTCTATATCCAATTGCTCAGAGTTGAGAAGTGCAGCTGGTATTTCTGTAGCCCTGTCACAAGATGTGCTGGGGACTCCCTCAGTCATTTCCTCCACCTCGTTCTCAACATCCGTGTTCCCTACACTTTCTTCGTCAATACTTTCGGTCAGAACAGTTTGGGATTCATTTAGATTTTCCAGGGACTTTTCTAAACTCTCCTTGGGCGGGGCAAAACCAGTCGGTTTATTCGACGTTACATCCCCATATTTTTCAAGGACTTTACTCGCCCCTATTTGCACGGTGTCTACGTCCGACATTAGCATTACCGCGGCAAGAGTTTGTACAAGAGGGCCATGTGAGACTATCAGAAAGACTTGGGAGAGCAGAAAAAGAGCTACGACGACGCTCACGTGTTTCCTTTCGTCCTATCAGAAAATATATATCAATATTAACGACTGAATAAGGTGGCACATACTTCTACCACTATTGAATTCGTACCTGATTTTGGCACAAAAGATTCTTGTGTTTCATGAGCGAATAGACGTACAAGGGTACCAGTAACTTGTGTAACAAGTGCTCGGACAAAACCTTATTCAAGTCGGAGATATTCAAACAAAGAATATCATTTAAATAATGCAAGTGATCTAAGTGCTCAGCTACCAGATCCGCTAATCTATTCTGACTTTGATGACTGAAAGAAAGGTATTGTTAGAGGCGCGTGGCCTGTGAAAGATTCCTTTGTAGTTCGCGTAGATGTTCAACTTACTCGGCGTCGTTTCTAACGCAGGTGTCTAGCTCAATAATATGATTACCAATGAACCAGACGAGATTGCTGAAGTAAGGCGCGGCAGTGCGATCTCTTATGAACGCAAGCATAGATGCATCCTCGACACGATAGACATTAAGTGTCAGAGTTCGCACCGCTATGCGGACCATACCCTCCGAGTGATTGAAGAACTTAATTGCCTCCGTGTATAGTGGGAAATCATTTGTATGCTAAGAAAATAGTAGGATTAAAAGATATTCCAATATATATAGACGTAGTGCAGCACACGGGTAATGAGTATGATAAACGATTAGTAGCTGGGAAAGGGGGATTAAAAGGAGAACAAAAGAATAGGCACATGCATGAAGCATTAATTGTCATCAAATGAATCATATATTTGGCAGCAGCTATTGAAATGAGGATGATGCAGTCACGGAAAGTGAAAGAATAGACACAGAGGATTATCACGTGTACCTCGTTTACCTCGTTATAAAAGAAATGGATGGTATGTGCATTTAGCTTTAAACTGAGGGTCTTTAAGAAACTGATATAGTATGCCATCACTTCTTCATCGCTGAAATCAAATTTGTGCACTATGATGCTGTTCACATGATTGTTACTCAACAGGTAATCTGAAATGGCAAGAGCCAAGAATAAATTAGCAATTGGATTTGAACAAAAGAAAGTGGTTAATACTACTTTAGAGGGGACTCACATAGGGATGTTTCATTACGTATATTCTCAAATAGAATATTAAGTGTTTGGAGCAATTGAACACATACATAGCTTCCACATTTCTGCTTCATAATTCTTAAGAAAAAGGAGAGCATATTCTTCTCCAGGAAGAAGCTGGGAAACAAAGAAAGTATATTATTCTTTAAATCAAAGTAGACATCAGCCAATTACTGTAATATGGTCCTATTACTCACTCAAAAACACTACTATCATTTTGATCTCCCCAAATTAAAATCTCCGCGATAGATCGCAAAGTCTCAACCAGCAAGCCTCTGTTATTTTCAGACACAGTCTGATTCTTAGATAGGACATTGTACAAGTACCTGTACACAGAAGGAAAAGAGGTTTAGACATAGAAAGATAGACGAGAAGGATTCGACGTACTTTAAGTGCTCTAAGGAATGAGGATTCTTCGGCTTCCAAAGCCCTCCTCCGAACCAGCTGCGACTCCGAAACATTTTGCTTTCGTAGTCCTCGGGATCAGGGTGGTGGCTTAGCTCATTCCTCCCATTCTCCCGAACAGTTTCTTCTTACTGTCAATTGCACGGGACAGTCAGTCGACTGATCGGAATCGCGTGAATCCGTTGCTCGGCCTCGAACTCATCCAGATCTTGGGAAACCGATCCTCTGACTTCCTGGTGGAGGTCATCACACGCGACTCAGGTTAGACTGGCGAGCTTTACGCGGCCCATCCTTATCAGCTCCTCGAAATCCTTAATCACAGCTGACCGAGTTTCGATACACACGTACGCATTTTCTCACGGTGCTGCCCGCCACTCTCGCCACTCCACAAACAGAAGGGACTCCCGCTTTCCCTTTAACACAAAGAATTTAACGCGACGCAAAAGCCAATTCGCCTTCCATTACGGAGCCGACTTTGAACAGCTGATGGCAGTGTAATCCCCTGTCATTCCTCGTCATTGTTGAAGCAATCGCGGAGCAATCCACATGGCTTTGCATGTGTACGTTTAGTTGTTCTTGCTCTTGCTTCAAAATATTAGGAAACTCTCGTGGCCAACTTGTTACCGCGTTACACAACTGTCCAAGAGCAAAGTCGCGAGAACTCGGAGAGATACTCCGCGACGCATTTAGCGACGTCGATCCATGTTGACGCGCCACTGACCACGAGACAGGCGCTCCTAGCATACCAAGAGAAAAATCATGAATGAATCATCGAACATGAGAGTGTTGGAGCTCTACAGTGGCATTGGTGGAATGCACTATGCACTGCGTGGTGAGTGCAGCCTTACATGGACTGGAGATTGAAGAGTATACCTTGGATTTTGGAGCACAGCTGCCAATCCGGATCTATCAGGAAATTGCCATTCTCATTTCAGAGAGTGGTGCCAAAGGGGATGTCGTTGCAGCGGTGGACATAAACACAGTGGCCAATGATGTCTACAAGCATAATTTTCCAGAGGTCCGGCTCATGAATCGTAATATTCAGTCACTCACTGAGAAAGAAGTTAATAGAATGTCGATAAATACAATTCTAATGAGCCCACCTTGCCAACCCTTCACCAGAGTGGGACTTCAAAAGGATTCCTTGGATAATAGATCCTCCTCCCTCTTCCACATCCTTGATTTAATCCCTAAGATCGATACCCTAAAGTATGTGCTTGTTGAGAATGTGAAAGGCTTTGAGAATTCTGAGACGAGAGAGTCACTTGTGAAGTGCATGGAAAAGGCAGGATTTCAGTATAAAGAACTTCTTCTAAGTCCGTGCCAATTTGGGATTCCTAATACTAGAACTAGATACTACCTTCTTGCAAAGAAGAATGGTCTTCATTTCTGCTTTGATGATTCAAAATTGGAGCATCAAATAAACTCCAAAGTATTGGCATATTTATCTCAGACCAGACATCAGATTCTAGCTCAGGATTGTGAAGGGAATTTGAACACTGATAGGAAATGTTATAGTCTTAATAATATATTGGAGCAGGATGTAAATCCTGATTATTTGATATCCAAGGATCGTTTGCAAAAGAGGGCTTGGGTGTTGGATATTAGGAATCCCAAAAGCAGAGGCTCCTGTTGCTTTACCAAAGCTTATGGTCATTACCTTGAAGGCACAGGCTCAGTACTTTGCCCATATTCGGAAGAGATTGTTAAGGAAACATTTGACGAAGCTGTAGAAAAAGATCTACACTCAGTAGAAGCTGTAGAAATTTTAGAGAAACTAAAACTACGGTTCTTCACACCGAAAGAAGTCAGCAGACTTATGTGCTTCCCAGAGAACTTCGATTTTCCAAAGCATACCACGAACAGACAGAAATATCGATTGTTAGGAAATTCCATTAACGTTCATGTCGTTAGTAGGTTAATATATTTACTCCAAATTGAAGAAAAGCCCTCGTAACATTATCGTTTTACTTATACAGAACTATTTTCACACTGAATGAATGTAACAATGAGAAATGGGGAATAAATGAGGCAGAAATCATGTTTTCCTATAATAATATTTATTTATTTGAATTTGAATTTGGCGCACAATCGATAATTGAAATGCGCAGTCGATTTGTGGCGTCGTCCATTTTTCAAATTGCGAGTTTGTTCCGTGAGGGCTTCGTGAATTTTCACGAAAGTGAGTGTTTTCGTGTTTAATCCTCACTTTGTACGCGTTTTTAACTTTCTCGGTCGAAATTTGTGGGAATTATCGTTTGTGTTGCGAAATATGGGTGAAGGAAAGTGCGGTGCACAGATCCGGCTATTCCTGATTAGCGTTGGTACTTGCATTCAGTCTTGTAAGTACGAAAACTTGAATTTCACCCATATTTTTACATATCCCTTACACTATTCTTGTTTCTGAGCTCGTATTGGCGTATAATATAAATATGCACGAGTCAAAGTTTCTTCAAAATGCGAGCTACAATATCCAACCTTTGTAGCAACGACTCAAATTGTTTCTGAACACATTCACACTTTTACAATTTATTGTTTAAACGACTCACTACATGCATAGTTGCTAGAAAAACGATTTATATATAATACTCTAGTACTAGTGCCAATTGCATAAGGATAAACATACAGAATCACTTATGGCTAGACCTTATCCGTAGTTTTATCAGTCGAAGCATTTGTTCTATCAAGAAAATCTGTTCCATCTTTCACTGTAGTGCATTCCTGAGCATTCCAATTAAAGCTATTCACCCCTTGCACAGAAGAGAGGCATTGCTGATGCACTATAGTAAATTATTTCTATGAATTCCATAATCCCCCGTAGAATTTCATGGATTTGCACATATTGGTTAGCTCTGTTGCAAGGCGGTGGGACTTTATATGGTCTCCAGTTCAGGTGGAATGTGTATTTTTCGCTCAGCAGCGAATTTCTTGAGCGCCAGGTACTTGGAGTGCCAGGACTCGATCTCCTCTCTCATTCTATTATTATCGTCTTGCATGGCCTCCATGTCTCTGTATTCCTGAGTTTTCTCAGACTCCAATTCATCCTTCTGCTCAATTCTCTTAATCCTACAGCTGGCAGCATATCCTCTGTTCTTGAGAGTTCGTCTCCTCTGTTTCATGCGAACGATCTCTTCCCTCGAGAGACCTCGCAGCTTCAATTGTCTGTTTAGATCTCGCACCGAGATGCTGACGAGTTCGTCGTCACTGATGTCCAAGCACGGGCCGGGTGATAGGGGATCCTGCGAACGATCGAGAGACATTTTAGCTTCCTTGTTGTTCTTTGCATGACGAGGGAGCCCGATAAACATGTTTGGCTCGAGGGAAACAGTGCAGGAGAGTAGGGAGCGTCAGATAAAGACGTACCATTTTGATAGATCTTTTCCCATCCATCCTTCGCCTGCCGGTAAGGTTTCTTCAAGCGCCGCAGTCGAGATGCCACGAAAACTTCGTTTTTCGCCTGCCTTTCACGCTTTCCCAAGAAATTTGCTTAGTCATCCTAGGAATCCGGACTGGCCTGAGTAGCCATACGCCTTCCTTTGTGCCAGTAGAAACCTTCCCGATAACATCCGGCCTTTTGTAGCTGCCCGCGGCGCACCGATCTTATTCCGACTGGCGGTACTTTGTAGTTCGATTCAATTGAACTCTGATTTTTATTCGTGACTGTTTGCCTATTATTAAGGCATAAGCTGACATAATGCTAGCTGGTGGGGTCTTGTATTATGCACTTGGGAAGTGGGAGAATAACGAACTAGTCTGAGTTTATTATTTTCCATACTCGTAGATATTAAATTGATTTAATATCTTTTCAGTAATGAATGAACTATGTTATATGGTTCAGATTCGAGGGCATATTTGCACTCAGGTGAAATAGCGATAGAACCTGCTCAATAGCTGCAACTAGCTTTAAATTATTACGGGGTACAAACACACAAGTATTGCGAGTGCTTTGCGCAGCAAACAAGTGTACGTTAGAATAGCAAATAGATCGATCTCTCTTGGTCAAATACTCTGTTTTCCCTATTGCACTCGTTGGCACGACGTTTCTGCGATTCTCCAAGTATTTCTCTGATAATCATCCGGGAAATCAGGCTGAATTACAAGTGGCGATTAAGGACGCGTGCTTCGGGATCAATAGCCCCAAAGAGCGACCTTAATTCGAGGGTCTCCTTGGTCGAATCGATCGGCCTAATCTTCATAGAATCGTTGTGCCGGCGAGGAACCCCTTGCTTTCCTTTTTTTATGAAGGGCTTCCCTTCTGATGAGTATAATCAAGGATCGTAAGAATGTCTTTTGATACAAGACCCTTTTCTTTCTCTCTCTCTTTGTCCTTCTCACGTTACAACCACTCACTTATTATTATTATTCCAAGTAAACGCTGTGGGAGGGAAGTTTGCTAGTATTTGGAGGAGCGATTTATTTTCCACGCTGACCAATGGAAAAGAGGGCAAAAGAGAGAAAGAGAGATTGAAAGAAGGTTGACGAGGAAGTTTCCGTGAAATCCGCATGAAGCCGAGCGGGCCGGATTGATATCGGTGTGTCTGCAACAATATTGACTGACGTGTTTGTCTGTTGCAGCCTCCGCCCAGCATACAGCACGGCGCTCGTCTATTATCCTCGAGCGAGTAATTCAATAGCCGAGGAAAATGGCGAGAGTACGGGGATGATGGGAGGCCAGGCGAACGGCGGGCAGCGAGCAAGCCAGAGGGATGATGGGAAGAACGAGGGAGGAAATGCCGAGGAAAAAGGGAGCGAAGCATCCTTCAGCCTGTGTTTTCTCCGGCTCCCGCCAGAAAGAGCCGGAGTACCTTCAATTATATATCTCTGCACTGGCTCCTCTTACATCTCCTCGCCGACGCCCGAGTGTTTCTCTCTTGGCAAGTTAATCGCTTTCAGAGTGGCTCGTAATAACACGAGTGCTTAATGAGTGATTAATAAACATGAACCCTCGGCGCAATCGCTATGAAAGATGCAACAGGGGCAGTTTTGTAGCGGCCAACAGAGCGGGTACAGCTCGTTTGATGAGCGTTGATAATTGTCATCGATTCATTTCCCCTGGGCTTTAACTCGTACAGTTTTGACGAGCCGTGAGAATAAGAGTCACCTGTTTCCGGTGAGACTCGCGTTGCCACGTGTAATCGCGTTACCAGAGATATTAGGGAGTTGGCGGATCTCTGAGATCCAAGGAAATTAGTAGGTGCTGATCACGTAGCAGGTGGAAGTTGTGTTAAAAGGATCACCGCTAATTTTCACTCGGAGAAACTCTTAGCGCTGTCGCACTGCCAGCGAAATGTTCTCTTTCTCTTTGCTCGCTCGGCTGCGGTGAGTTAGCGGGAAAGTTGGAGTCGCGCGGGGACTGGTCGTGATGGGCGAGCATGGATGGCTGGATTAGGGGCGCGCAATGGACGGGATTTCCTCTGGCGACTGGGGCAATATTCATTTTTTCCGTCTGGAAAGTCAGCAACCGGCGGCGCACTGGGCCACGCGCCCATTTAAAATGCAAATAGCGTCGTGTATCAACGGCAACGAATGTCGCCACCGCTAAGGCAGCCACAATTTGAGGGGAATATTGGATTTGTGGTTCACTCGTGTCCATTATTAAAATACTCTACCGGGAACTCGGCCGGATATTAAGCCCACTCTGGTTGATTCAAAGAGAAATGTTCCTCACTCATCTTTCAATTAGCCTACCATTTGTCCCTTTTCTTCCATCGTGTTTCACTAGGCGTGTATTCCATCCAGATTCCTCGATGAGGAATGCCACTGCAGAGTTGGACACCTTTTTTCCCCCCAGCGAGTGTCCCGTCCCGAGCGAATTTGGAATTCACCGGGCGGTTATGCACATTGGCAACGCGACTCTTCACCCGCCGCCGATATCCAACCTGTCGCAATGCGGCAGCTGTCGGCTGTCCAGATGCAACCCGCTCCACACTTTTTCCGATTACATAACATGACGCGAACCCTCTCGAGAACCGTGTAATTCAATCCATTATCCGCATGTACCAACCAACACAGCCTTCTTCTCCGCCTCACCCCTCCTCCTGGTGGAATCCGTTCGTCGGCTTCCATTGGCGCGCGAGTAATTGGCGCGGAACGAGGCGTATCGAATGCTCGCCACTCAGTTTATCCCATATTTTTTAAGCAGTCTCTGATTAGAACGGGCCGAGATCACTCTGATTCGACTAGTCGAGCGTTTACCCTAGTTTCTTCTGGTAAGACGCTTGAAGAATAGCATCCCTTAAGGATGCCCGTTTCTCTCTCTCGATGTAACTGCTCCTGCCATCCTCGAGATATGGCTTAGGTGATATACGAGCTTGGATGGCTCGAACGAGCAAGCTCCGATTCTTTCCTACGCCAATCGCCCGTTCAATTGTAATGCCACCGCGGGAACGCTGCGATCCAATTTCTGGCGGCGGAAACTCCGGGAATCCGCGTAATTCGGCCTCATTATTCTCGCGTATCATATTCCACACTTGGCTGTTAAAGCTGCGTTCACTCGCCTGCTAGGATTGGCTTATAATATTTTGCCAAGCCGCCATGGCGCGTTCTCTGTGTGTGTGTATGAATGTGTGTGCGGCTGTGCATTGCTGTTATTACGTTTCGAAATTTTCATTAAAATTCGCCGGGAGATTGCCGCGCTTGTGTACGCCCCGCTGAAATCGGTGGAATGCACGCTGAATAACATGGCCATGCGGCGAGGAGGAGCCCAGTTCTCCGCCGCTCTCGGCGTGGTCTGATCAATGCGCTCGTTACCACTGAAAGTTTGCCGCGCCTCGTCTGACTTAATACGCGCCTATACTACTGCGCGCTCACGCCGACTACCCTTTCCCCACTTGTGATGGAACGCATGTACTTGTTGAAGTTTGTTATTTCGCAATATTCGCAATGGGCGACTACTCGGAATCGTCAGCCTTCCCGGGATTACATTTTCGTTCTGATGTAAGGGAAATTATCTTTTGCATCTCTGATGGAACGTGTGTAGTTTTCATAGTTTATTGTTCTGTAATATTCGCAATGGGGAACTGCTCGCGAATCACCCTTGTCGAGATTACATTTTCATTCTAATGGAAGGAAAATGACCTTTTCGTATGTCGCGTTAGTCTGGAAAGGTCATTTTCCTTATATAGTAGAATGAGTTTATTGTTTTGTAATATTCGCAATGGAGAACTACTCGAGCCACTCGTCTCAAGATTACATTTTCGCCCTAATGCAAGGAAAACAAGACTATAAAAGAGTAGATTCCGATTGTACAGGCGTCGACCACTTTTCCATCGTTTCCACCGGTAATAAATCGTCTATACACATTTATTGTCGGACGAGACTCATTAACGAGGCACGAGAGAGGGAAAGGGAACCTATCCACATCGAGATTCCCTCGTGATAGCTCGAGGACTCGTTTTTCAAGTGCTCAACCACCACCCACCAACGAACCAATCCATCGTAACGACTTATCGCGACATGTCAGACATTAAAATCGACAATGACTCGGAGGGTGGTACGAAAAACTTGGTAGAGAGCGTAAAGCGTGTGTGTTGTGTAAATGCGCCGAAGAAGATGTGAGATAGTGTTGGTGATGGGTTGCGAGGCCTGGGGGAAGTTGGCCTTGGCAGTGCAAGTGGCATTGATGAGGTTGCGGGGAGAGTCATCAAAAGTAGTAGACTGAAAGCAGAGATGGGTTGGTTCGCGAGAGAAAAGGCCGAGGGCGGAAGGGCGGAAGGGTGGATTTTGCAAACACGAATATGCATCTCGGTGGCTATCTACAAACGAAGACGTGTTCTGGTGGTATCGGCCGTCCTCGGTCGGTCTCGGTAGCGCCGCCGCCAAGCCGCCGCGACGGGGCCGACAGTCGCTGGCCGAACGTCGCGACGCGCGTATCATCAGGACGTATAGGCCAGCCGAAATCGGGGAGCACGCGGCGGCACGGCTGCCACCCCTCGCTTAACTTTTGCCAAGCCAGAAAATAATTAAAACCCGGTGAAGAGAAGGACATACGTTGATTAAAAAGCGCGTTGGTGGAAGAAGCTATTAGAAGCGGCCAGCTACTGTAAGAGAGAGTGAACGTACGCGCTCCCTCTTGGTCTCGCGAGAGGATCTCTCCTTCGTCCGTTCACCCTTCGTCCACTCGAAAGGAAGACAGGAAGGATAGAGAGTGCCGGCCTACCTGGCAGGAAGGCACCGCGGAAATGCATAACGCCTCTCATTCGCCACGCGGAATATACTGATGGTCTGTACTCTTCAATCAACCACTCCCGAGACACACATACACCCTTTTTCTTGCCTGGTATTAGAGGAAATTGCGGGCTGTCAAAGGGGGGCGCAAACCCCGCTTCCTTGTCGAGCCAAGGTGACTTTACGTATGGGAATAGCATTGGTTATGTGGGGTCTTGCTCCTGGTGAGAAGGACACGCGCCCCGTTGTCAAGGGGCCTGTAATCTTGAGAGAATTATAGCATGAGTCTGTGCAATCCTCGAAATGATCGAGAGAAGATCCCAGGACTGCCGAGACTCTTGGGACAGTCGATTGAAAGTTCCAACAGAGACTTCCGGATTGAGTTGTTGGAACTTGTTGGATCGATGATGGGTTTCCTTTTTTTAGTTGGGAATCAATGGGGAATTTTGTGCGATGAGTATTAAGGAGTGTTTGATGAAACGATGGGTGGGAGGAGTTGGTGAAAAGTTTTGTTAGCATCGACGAGAGCCGCTTATTCATCTTTAATGTCGGCCTAGCGGTGTATATCCTGATCGATAGTCTCGAAGGCATATGTTTGAGTTGGTTAGCTAGTTACCGTGGCCGTACACATAGAAAAACTGTCGGATACAGCGAAGTCGCGGAAACTGGCGACTGCTGTCCCGTCGAAGCGAGCGAGTATTAATTAAAAGTCTTGTTTTCATTATATCCGCGGAATCGCGCTTCATTTCCGTAAACAGCGTCGAGCGAGTCGCACGATTTTATCTTTGAGAAGTGAAACTTGCGTTTCATTTAGCATTGAATGAGAGTGCGAGTTGGAAAATGGCAACATGAGAGAGTTGGACGGAAGCCCATGGGCTCCCTTCGATTTTCCTCGGCGTTACTCGCCTTTCGACTCTTATGATGTGGACTCGAGGATTCTCCACGGGTTTCTGCAAGTTTCCTCAAATATTTGCCCTTTTTCTCCCGACGGCCAGCTCTACTTCTCATCTCGGACATATGACAATTATTGACTCTCACTCGAAAGGATAGTTTGTTCGCCAAGAGTTTTCTTTAGCGTCGCTCTATGATGAAGGGCAAGTTCGTGTTCTCCGTTCTCCTCTCTCCGCTTGGCACTCGATGCGGAGTGGCTTGCGGGAAAGATGGCATGAATAATTCAAAAGTGACGCAGCAGCAGCACCAGCACCAGCAGCCAGTACAAGCCGTTTGTCTTGAGATAACGGGAAATATAGGCTGCCGGAATCTTTTGGCTTTTCCATTGGCGGGCGATAGCGCATCGCGATCGCAACAGCCGAACCCTCACAGCCCTTTTACCCGCAGCGGAAGCAGAGCTTCTGTTTCCTCGTTGGCTCGGCTGTCTGCTTCTTTCGTTCCGCGGAGACTTGGTCGATTTGTCACTGCTACTTTCTCTCCCTTTGCTTTATCCGGCCGCGGTCGAATCGCCGGCTTTATCGAGATCAAGCTCTTCCTTAACCCGCACTTTTTCCCTGTCCCCGCTATTTACTTCCGCGAAGAGCTTTTTTACGGCTCGCGCACCGCGCCGCGCCGTCACCCTTGCTCATTTCGAACGACTTTGTCTCCCATTTGTACCAATTTAACGGGGCGTCCCCTTGCCACCCCTACTTTGGAAAGCAACTGAATCAATTTAATAAGAAGATTGCAATCTTTAAAGAAACCTCGTGTACAATGTCACGGGGAGTGTGGTGTATGGGAGGAGTTTCATTCAAAGTAAATATCATCCTCGGCAATTGAGGAGAATGAGTTTCTACCATTTCATGCTGACTGGCATTTGCCTGATTCCCAATTGTTATGATCCCCTGGAATCCTCGGAGTCTATCGCGCTTCGCTTTTCAGGGAGCAATTTAAAAAATCTCATTAACGCGGTTGGTGGCAGTCTTCCCCGCTAACAGGAAGATTTAAATCGTTGTGCTCGCTCGCTCGCTCGCAGTTGGCGCGGCCCCCCGAGCCTCCGGAAAAGGGAGACATTTTTTAATGGCGCGCGATATTTCTCACCATTATTCAGCGGATCCGCTTATAACCCGCTGCTGCCTCTTCCGATATTACGCGATTCCCCTTCGATTGTCCCTTAAATCGCGCGGCTCCCTCAACCACCTCCAGCCACGACAATTTATGTATTCGCCCCGGTGCTTAGAAGGACGTAAGAACCATTCGAATGGTTGGGACAGACAGGAATCCAAAGGGTGGAGAGAAAGAGAAATAGAGGAGGGAGGATCCCTTAGACTGGGATCTCGCAGCCCGTTGAGGAACTCGCCGAGAGCAGGAGATCTCGACAGTAATTCGCGAGCACCCGGAATGCTTCTCTTCTTTCTTCGTCTGCCCTCCTCTTTTCGAAATACTCTTGGCTCCTCGTCCCTCACTCTATAACCGCTCGACACGGACTTTATATCCCCCGACTTCTTCGAAAGTTGTTTTATTTCAAAGTTTTTCGCCACTGTCTCCAGACCGAGTTCACCGAGAGTTGTCCTCTCGATTTTGCGAAGTATTTCGAAGCAGGGTTGGTGTCAGCCGTGAAATTCGAAGGGTAGTTGGCGCGCGTCCCCGAATTCCTGACCACTCGGCCGAGATCGTCCCGGCCAAGTTGGCTTTTATTAGTTTTGATACCCACCCGCATACTCTCTCGCTCTCTCCTTGCCGGGGATTCTGATCCTGGACTCGCAGGGGTCACGGCTGCCACTTGGCAGACACGCGAACTTCCGGTTCGCGACCTTAGCCGATCGCCGATCCGATGAAGTTGGAATTGTCGAAGCTCGAATCTCTCCACTTTGGAGAGAATAAAGTCGGACGCGGGAAGTTTGCCCGATGTTAGTTGGATGATTTATTCGTTGATGTTGGTGATAAATGAAGAGAAGTCCAGTTGGAAGCGATATGATTCCTTAAAACTAGACTCTCCTGACAATTATTAGAGCGGCATGGAGTTGGATGATGAATCGTCCTGACTTAATAATCCTGCCGTTATTAATGAGGCGGCAGCGACCCGGTGTCGAGAACTGTCACTTCTAATGAAGACTATTAGTGGCATTCGTTGGAGGATGGCGCTTCGGTGTGTGTACACGGCTCGACAGTCTGCTCCACTTATCAAACCCACGAAAATAACTTGTCGCACGCGGTGATTAGCACACGTCGGCCAAAGTTTCGTGCCTTGCCCGCTGGAGAAAAAGGAAGTCGGCTTTCCAAAGCAATACGGCAGAAGAACGCCTGTCGTAGTTAATAGCGTGCTTAATTGATTTTTCTCATTATCCCTGGCACAGTGTGTAGATTGGTTCGCGCATTGCGGAGCATTAAAGGCCGCTCTTCTCTCGCACTCTTCACGCATCGTTCAGGATGCTTTATTATAGTAATCTCTACAGTAAAAATAAGATCTCGCGTCTGCCAACCTCTGTGAAGTCTGCTCCAGCTGCCCAGTGAAGGAGCAAGCCCTCTAATTGATCGCACCACGGATAAAACAGGCCTCGAGATCGATAGTGCGAAACGTAGAACTTTGCTGTATTAAAGTTCGAGTCGTTCTTTGAAGGACTCGAAGGGAGATCGAGAATATCACGGGTTTGAATAATATTAGGATGGTTGATAAGAGTTATTATTGGGCGGGTATCCACTTGTTGTCCGAGGAAAGCGAGCACTATGCGATAGAAATCTCGTTCATTCTTGTGAACGCGATAATCAAGGAATCGCAATTTAGTAATAAATATGTATATGATATGATAAATATGTATTTTAGTACACGCATTATTCTCGAGTACTGTGCAATGGTATTCTGGCTTTCGTATTATCTGCGAGAAGGCAAGGACGTTCCTTTCCGCGGAATAATCATTTCTCCGAGGAAAAGAAACCGCTCTTCCGGCACGCGCTCATTTTTCTCGGATTTCTTATCTCGCTCGCATGATGTATCTGATATATTTCTCGGCGAATCCCCAGTAGACGCAGCGTGGCCGCGCATCTATTAGCCAGGATTTCGTAAGGTCGAGCCAGAGATTCCGCAGGAGTGCAGCATTCCTCATCCCCGATGCAAGGCCGCCCTTTGCTTTTTCTGCCCGGCGACCCATTATCGCGGACCACCACCTCTTCCTCCGCCGCAGCCTCCTCTCGCCGCGGGTAGCAGCAGCGAGAGCACACACTCGTCAGCTGTCAGCAGAAAAAGAAACAAGCTGTCGAACAAAGCGGCCAACGCCAGCTTCCCCGTTGTCCTGGCAGCCTGCCCGAAAAAGCCCGAGCCGCCCGCTCATTCGGAAGTCGTTTTTCCTATTTTTGTCCCGTGTTTCTTCGTTGAAAGTGCGGGAAAAACTAGCAGTGTGTGTGTGCTCGCGTGTGTGGGTTGGTGGAAAAATCGTGGACAAAGAGCATCGACAAAGGGTTTCGACAAATCCCGAGGAAATTATTGATTGAATAGTAGACGCGTTTGCTCGTTGAAGGCATCCCGTCGCTGGGATGCTGGATTTTTAGAGCAAAGTTTTTGATTTATTCAGTATGCAGGCAACGCTCGAGTCTCTTTCTCTCTCTCTCTCTCGGCGGAGAGAGCTTCGCTTCTCAAGGGATATCTTAGCCGAAAGTCAGTCTCAGCAATCTATCCGCGTTTGCTCGATCGATTCTATCGAGATTGCACACGTTTTCGCCGATTCCGCCGCAGAGTTCAAGCGCGACGCGATTCTGGCGAGTGTAATTTTTCGGGATTTCGTACGATTCTACTTTTCCATTCTAACCAGCACCGGCTGACTCGGATCCCGCAACTCGAATGCTTGTTGAAGTTTCCTAGTTTCGTGATCACGTTCGCCCTTATCTGCGCCGATTCCACTCGACGGCATCGAATATGCCAAAGCAGCGGCAGCGAGGCAATATTGGGCCGCGTAATGTCGTGAAATCCACGGTTAATAATAGTCGGGAATTAGGTCTGGGATATCGTAGACACCCCATGCGAGGGACTATCGCGCTACTATAAGCCAGAACTCGATGATCTATTTCTATCTGGAATATCTGATCGCTTCTCATCTCGCGCGCCTCTCTGTTCTGCTCGACGCTGTCCGTTTCGGCACTGCGCGCTTTTCTTCTTGCTCGCGTGGCGGTGCGACAGAGCTTAGCGCTAAATGGAGTGCCTCCATTGAAAATAGAGCAGACTGTTGGTAAATAGAATCGGGCGGACGTGTGTGATGCTTTATTAATAAAGTGCGCGAGCCTGGAAAGCGGATGTGCGCTCTTTCGTTAGAAACGAGATTAAAAAGCCGGAGAAGTTTGGAGGCGAACGAAAGGTGACGGCTGTGATAATATTGAAGGAGGGAGAGCGTTTTTAGTGCGTGTCTGTACTCATCGAGGATCGTTGCGGGATATTTCTAATCCTCGATACTTTGGCAGAGCTCTTGCGTCGGAGGTAAAACGCGCGCGCGCGCGCGCACGCGGCAATATCTCAGCGCTCCGGGAGAATTACGGTCTTGATTTAATCGATGTCGGTTCAATATGTGTTCCGGGCAGGCAACCTCTCCGGAAAGAGAAGCATGCCAGCCGAGAGAGGGAGGAGAGCGGTTGGAAAGTTTCGAATTAATTTGTGTGGCACATCCGGTGTTGGTACTAGCCTGGCTCCCATCCAGCCTCCAGTGATACGAGAACGATCTCGAGCCTCCCTTTTCTCACCTGGTATCTCTTAAGAGCCGTTTAGACCGCACTCTTTTTCTCTCTCTCTCTCTCTTTCTTTCTCGGTTTCCCTCTCTCGTAAGGATTCCTTCTCGTTCCGGAGAGAAGAGTCTCGTAAATAAGGGATTGCCCTACCTATTTCGCGGGAGAAGCCTACCGAGACTTTTGCGGAAAATTGTATTTTCCTCGTGATGGCCGCTCGAGTGCCGTTTCCCTGGCGGTCACGTCCCTGTCATTCACTTAACACGTCTACTCGCGCGCCGCCACTTGTTCTTCTTCTTCTTCTTCTTCTTCACCTGCCCTTTTCGCCACCTCATAGAGATTCACCGCTGCGAATCTCCTCTCCCTTGGATAAACAAGGAGATTACAGCTCATTCTTTATACTCCCAAAGTGTACAAAGTGTAAAGTCGATGCAGTATGTATGAAAAGTAGACCGAACGGCGAATTAAAGGAAGGCTCGCTTCCTTCGTCAGGGATTCCGTAATACGTTTAAGTAGATGAGGCTGACTTTAAGGAAGACTGTGCCATTAGCCGTGCAAATTGAGGCAGTCGAGGAGCCGCCAGCAGCTTATTTTCCATATCAATTCCGGCGGTGTACAGCTCGCTCTCGCAATTTCTCGGTGATCTCTCGTGCTTCTAGCAGAGGATCGAGAATGACGGTCGGCGCGGCCGCCCGGCCGTCTCTTTAAGATGGGTGGGTTGTACGCGAAGAATGAAATTACCAGGGTTACTTGGCAGTGGGCCGCCGCCGCCGCCGCTGCCGCGCGCGGGGAGCACGTATCGCGCATAAATTCGATGATATTGCGCCAATAAAGGGAAACCTCTTCTCCTTTTCCGGAGGAAGGATTCTCATCGCCGGCACACGCATGATCCTACTCGGAATTTACACTCTTATCAGACGCGCACGCACTTATCTCCCTTTGAATCTTATCTTGCTAATTGGGACTCCCTCCCTCGCTCGCTCTCTCGAGTGTAAGCTTGGAGGGTGAGTGAGTAATCCAAAGTGATTCCGCCAGTGGAAGAGTATTATTGTCTGCCTTTGTCTTAGGGTGAAATGTAGCCGGATGTATGGGGGATTGTCGTTAAAGTTCTAGGTCGCGTGTGGGCGGCCCCGCGTATATATATATATGCACGCAGAAGAGAGACACACATCACATCGCAAGAGCACCTTGCCGAGAGCAATCTCGTTCGAGAATGCAATCGAGAAGGACGCGCGAACTCTTCGTTCGACGCTCTCCTTTGTCTCCGGCAGAGAGAGAGAGAGAGAGAGAGAGAGAGAGAGAGAGAGAGAGAGAGAGAGAGAGGCTGCTTCTGCAAATGGAACTTTTGACTTGCATACTTGGGAGAGGCTGCATTTAGGAAGGCTGCCTCTCCTCTCATCCAAGGCTTCATGATTAAAAGATACTGCTCGAAATAAATCGGACGGGCCTCGCTTGAAATTCGAAATATTTTCTACTGGAAAATTCTTAATTCTACTCGTATGAGAGTATCTTTGGTCTTTTGTTTGTCTGTCTCTCTTGCTGACTCGCTCGGAGTACATCTTGTAAATTAGCGAGTGTCTCTCGCCAACTGGAAAGAGTTAACAGTAGCGAGGAACTGTAAATGGAGCACAAGGATGAGGGAAGCAAAGGGACTGTGCTCGGCTGGAGAACAGTTTGAGTTTCATTTCCAAGTTGTTGCAGTGGAAAGTAGCGGATGTAAGAGGGGTGGAAGTATGCTGGATCTCACGTTAATTCTCTAATAGTGTTTTCCAGCGGTTTCCAACCTCGAACTGGCGGCGCGCAATAGCGAAACACACGCGATGAGGATTTTATCGAGGCATTTAATATTTAGAGTGCGCCTGGCTGCGGCCGCCTAGCGGGTAGTTAGCATGCAAACAGGATCCGCCGCACTTCCTGCATCCCGAAGACCCTTTACCGGAAGTTTTGTTTATCCTTCGCCCGATTTTACTATAACCCTCGAGTTGAGTGTGTGAAGCGGCGTGAACAATTGTTTGGCAGCGGCAAGACAAGCGGAGCGAGTGTAAACGCGCGCGCGCGCGCGCCTGCCGCCCCTACACAGCCGCCAGCAGCCACCCCTTGTTGCGTAGATGCGGCGGCGATCTGCCTTTGTGCAGGACGCGCGAAATTTGCCGATATAACACGCCGCAGTTGGGATCGAGCGCGAAGAGTCGCGTGGGCGATCAATGCCGCAAATGCAAAGACAAGCCACTCTCTCTCTCTCTCTCTGGCTAGTGCGAGGAAACACGGATTTTTATTGAATAATAAAGTGCGCGCTCGCAGAGGACCGCGTCGTCGCGTGCTGTGTCGTTGCTAACAAGTTTCTCGGGGGTGTGAATGCAAACAATGGAACATTTTGCGCGTGACTGTCGCCGCACACATCGCTCGCTCCCGACGTCAATGCAGGCATCTCGCGTACACTGACGGCTCGCCGAGCAGCCGCGCGCGGCCACACTTGCCCACCGATTATGTCCTCGAAATTATGGCCAGGCCTTTAGCCGCCTCGTGACAATTAACACGCAGAGAGAGAGAGAGAGTGCACTGTACCGCACGCACCGGCCATCGATTTCCACCGGATATCCTCTGACACAGCACACGCCACCAGCAACTATTAATTGCATCGGGTTTTCTTAGTGCATTGATCCCCTTTGTCTTATTGATCGAAACTGAGATTTTCGGGCTTTGACAGTCCAGTTCGTGATATTAATATGTTTCCTTATTTAATTTTGTAATCTTTTTAGTGGAGAGTCTGAAATCATTTGTGAAAGTTGTGTTTGGTTGGTGGTTTCAAGGGAGAATTGTAAGGGGTACTCCAAAGTGATTAGTTTTTCGGGGGGAAATAAGATAAACGATTGTCTCAGTTTGACAAGGTTTTAGTCTGGCGTATATATTGTCTTTGCTGATGGCGAGAGGGTCGCCGGTGCACTCACGGCTCAGCCGATGATACACGGTCTATTTTTGCTTGCCGAGCTACCATCGCCCACTTGATAAATCCACTCGTGCCCGCTTGCCAGTGAGTACAGGAAGCGCATCTCTCACTGAATGGGAGAGTCAGATCCAATGGGATGAGATGCTGGCTGCGCGCTCTCCTCGAGAAGACGCTCGTATTTCTTGGGAGAAGTGCTCTCCTCGCATCTCCCCCCTGCGGAATGTTATAACGTATGTTGACCCCTGCCAAGCCGAAGATTCCGGTAATTTCTAGCGGTCCACCTACGATGAAACAGTCGTCCTGAATAGTTGCCGCGATCTCGCGCCGATTCCTCCATCCGGCAGCTTCCGCAGTGCGTCCAAGATTCCTCGAATGATTTCCCGTCGATTAAGTATGCTCCTTTCTCTCCCTCTTTCTCTAAGTTTATGTTAGCATGCCAGTTATACATATTTCATAATGTTGAATTTGTTTCTCCCGTTTAAGCTGATAAGTATTCGTGATTGTGGAGAGTTCGTGATTATTGATTGTTGGAACTTTTGACTGGGACAAAAGTTTTGGCCGAGATTTCGAGGATATACTTCGCCTCCCTCGATTGGCTTAATTAGCGAAGTGCGCGGCTGCTCGACTAGGCAAAAATCGAGCTGGAGAAATTGGCATTGGCTAGCATTTCTGATTCGACCCAATTCTATCGTGGGCAATGAGGCCAGCGAAAGATTCGGAGCAGGTTGATCGTGCTAGGCTCTTTATAACTCGTCCTTGGCGAGGACCCCTCTCTCTCTCTCTCGATGATCTTGACCCTCTTTAAAAGGGGTTGGGGGATGCGCCTAGCTCACCTTCCCTTTCAGCTCGCGATCGCTGTCGAATTCAATTGCCCCGAGGCACGCGAGCAACCACGACACACTATCGATAAGAAGGTAAGCCCTATTTTCTGGGGCAGATGTACCGAGAGATTTGACATTTCTAGAAAATCTGGAATCTTAGATGCCCCCCAGGCTTTCCATTAAGGGCTAGTGACAGAGAATGAGCGGTTGACGGGCTGTCGCGAGAGTCAAGGAATGCTCTTCCGCGTTCTAGCAACTTGACAGCCAGCCAGCCACGCCGGATCCCTGAGGATCCGGCAAGCCGGCACACTCCAGTCCTCCTCGTTTCCTGGTAATTGTTTGCTCACGAAATGGGTTCAATAAGAGCGACGATGGGGGGAAAGCGCGCGCGACGCGCGAGATTCTAGCGGAGCGCCGAAGGGGCGTCGGCGTCGCGCCGCCGACGCCGTTGCCCAGGCAAATCCTCGTAAATCAAGCTCTGTTTACACCAGTCGCTCACCCTTAATCCATGCCCCATGACTCGGAGAGCATCGCCAGGCACAGACGCTGATAGATGTTTACCAAACTCGTCCGCAGCATCACTCTCGCGCAGACGTACATCTTTTTCTCTTTCTTCCTCTCGTTCTTTCTCCAAGCCTTTTTCTACGCGCCTCCTCCAGCGATACACAGATCGCAATTAAATCATTGCTATTGATTGCTTTACCCATCGCCTATGCGGGGAAGTCTCCCTTTACTGCTGGCAAGCTTCTACAATGATGAATTTTATAGGTTATGTATTGTCTATTGTGTGTAGGTTGTACAGGGTGTTGCAAAATTGTTGGAGAAGGTGATAGCCATCATGTGACCTCATGATGACTATGGCACCTTCGAAAATGTCAAGTTATATTCAACTGTGACGTGACGGAATTTTCGGCGGGATTTTCCCAAGAGCACGTTGTCGGGGATATCCCCAAGAGCACATTCTCAGCCCTAGTTTTATGACAGTGCGCCGTGCACTTGTGGTTGCAGGAACCCTGATGTTGTATTGTTAATTATCTTAATAGTAGATTTTTGTATAATTGTTTCGGGCGGAGTGGTAACAATGTGTGGAACAGTAGATTAATTATTTCAGCAACGTTTTGATGAGAATACGTGGATTCTTTGGCGAGAATTGTCGCCCGCAAAGCATCTTTGCCATTTATTCTGACACGTACTCCTCGCTGTAGTTACGGATACGCTGTTTTGTTCCACCTGCACTTAAACTCCCTTCGAAATTTAAGGAGAGTTTTTCTTGGCTTTTGTTTGAAAATTGCGAGGAAAAGTTGGGATCCAGTTTTGCACTTGGCGCGCTCCTTTATCTCTCGGCGGTGAGTTGGCGCCGCGGTACCATTAAAGAGTGAGGCTTTTCCCACTTGGCCGGTGAGGATTTCCTTCTTGATTTTTTGGGTGGTGCAGTGAGAAGCACTCGTTCGCGCCCCGCTGGCCTCGTCCTTCCCACTAATTTACCAGTTTCCCGAGGCACTTGTTCCGAACCGACTAGCTTTCGGACGCGCGCGGCCAACGTGGCGACCCAGTTTCTCTCTTTCAGCCAGCTGCAATTCGATTCGACGTATGCCCTCCCCGAACGAAAATCCTCACCGATTGCCAAACAATTCGGAATAATCTGATACCGAGGGTATTTCAAAAAGAGGCGGCCGCGCTATTGTCTCTCGCGGGCGTCATTATCTTTTTCAAAAGTTGGCCGAAATCATCCTGCTCGTTTGATATTCTATATTCGCCGGAATAAGTGAACCGCACGGATGCGGCGAGCGAAGCTGCCGTCGGGTTATTTCTCGTTATCAAATATCCGGCCGTCCGGTGCGACACGTGGCGCAATAACCAACTCGCGTAATAATTCTTCCTCTCGCGCTCCATCTGATGTAATAATAATACGCGCGCCAGGCAGTTTATTTAACGGAGTCGCCAGGTTGGCAGCGTCGAGCAATATGTTTTATCGCGCCGTTGGGGAAAGTGTCGCGTTAAGCGTCGTCGCAAGCTTTCTTCGCGCGCGCTACGCGATACATGCAAATTAACATGCACATCCGAGCCAATCTCCGCTTTATTATCTACTTCGCCTTGCGGTCGCAGCATTACGCAAGCGATATTGCATTTCGCAGCGTCGAAATAGCCGGTTGAATTCCAATTATTACAGGGTATCGAGCGCGCGCCCGGGCTCAGCTTCCTACGCGAAATAATTAATCAATCATTGACAATGGGAAATGCGCGAGCATATGGAAAATAACACCGGCGGCGGCAGCGGCGGCGGCGGCCGCTTGCATTATCACCGGGTGACTTTAATCTCGCTTCTACTGTCACGTCGCTCCGACGCCCGCGTTCTAATTAATTAATTGGTCGAACTTAATACGCTCGTGTATTCAGAAGGGAATGAACTTTTTCGATAGGCATTATCGGGCATGAGGAGGAATCTCTCGGGGATTATGACCAATTCACTTGAACGAGAGCACACCTCGCAGCTGAGCTGCTGACGTTTCAAGTGATCTCGATTTAATCCGAACGCCCTGAAAGTTCGCCCGCTAATTAGGTGGTTCGGAGCAGAGGCCATGACCTAAGATCATTCAGTAGCTAGACCACCGCCTGCCAAGTTAGGCTGTCGGAGCTTAACTGGCACTCCCACTCTCGCAATTTTCACGACGTTTCTACCTGTTTGTACCTGTTTCTACCTGTTTCTACCTGTTTGTACCTGTTTCTACCTGTATGTACCTGTTCATACCCTCGCGTGCGATTTACATTAAAAAAAAATGTTGAGCTAGGGGCCTGAAATTTATATCACATCTTCCTTGATGCAAGGGGAGACTCCTCACCAAATTTTAGCCCCGGAAAATGTCGGGAAATTAAAAAAATATGGGAGAAACCAGCGAAAATTCCGAAAAAATCGAACTTTAAAGGCAGTTTTTTTAGTGTTTTCGATAGAAATCCGGACTTTTTTCGACGGATTTCTTGTTTTCTATCCGTTTTCATTCATAAACAATCGATTCCTGAAGAAAAAACCCGAGTTCGGGGACCTTCGAAAAATCGTGAAAAAATCTGAAGGGGTACCCCTTAAGAAAAATTTGCCGAAAAAAAAATTTGGAGCTAGGGCTCTGGAATTTTTATGGTATCTTCCTTGATGCAAAAAAGCATTACCCACCAAATTTCAGCCCCGGGAAAGGTCGGGAAGTCCACCAAAAAAAATGGAAACCGTTAAAAATGAGCAAAAATGGACTTTTCTGGACGGTTTTTCGACCCGTTCTCGTTGCAAATCCGGACTTTTTTTCATGGATTCTTTGTTCTCTATCCACCCTGATACGAAAACAATCAAAATATCCCGGGTTTGGCCGATTTTGAGAAACTTGAAAAAATTGGCCATTCTCGAGGGTCGAAAATAGGTGAAAACCTAAACTTTGAGCTAGGGCTCTGAAATTTATATCACCTGTTCCTTGACGCAAGGATACATTCTCCACCAAATTTCAGTCCCGGGAAAGGTCGGGAAGTCCACAAAAAAAAATAAAAACCCCACCAAAAAACAAAAAACCCAGGAGCTAGACGATAGCTACCCCTCTCACCAGCCGATCGCCATCGGTTGCCCTTAGAGCAGAATTCACCATCGTTTGCCTCCGTTCAAGAAACTATCGCTGCCGACCGAAAAACTTTGCAGCGAATCGTTAGAACTTGAGCGAAAGTCTCGTCGCTCTCCCGGGAGCAGAACTTGCCGCGAAAGTTCCGCTCGGTTTTTCTTATCCGGATTAGCTAGTTAGTCGCGCGCTAGTCCTCGGAATTCTGCATTGAAATTGATTGCACGCTCGAGGAACTTTTTTTCGGCCTCCGCCAACTTATCCGTTGGATTGCAGATTCTCTCTGTTTCTCCCTCTCGCGCGGTGAAACCGAGATCCTACGGATTTAATCGAGCGAAAGGTAATCTTGGGTTCGGGCGGCGAGTTGAATATTCCGCGGTGAGAAAAACAAGGATTAACTAACGCGAGGGAAAAGTATTCCTCGAGAATGATAATCGCTAAGGTATTAGTTACTCTTTGCGGAGGTGGTTGTATGATTACAGATTGCTGGCCAGCTTGTTATCAGAATTTCGCTAATTTTAGGAAGCCGGCCCGATGCACGGGAATTTTGGAGCTTCCATAATTCGCCGTATTTTGAGGGTATTTGTGCATCGAGTATTACGGACGCAGTAGTATTTCCACACTGACAATTATATGCTCGCTGCGAGAGCGCGTGGATAATTGTGAGTAGCGGAAAGCAGAAATAACGCGTATCAGCAGTATCGTATTTAATACAGCGAATCCATGAAGTTGTAGCAGTCGGTTCGAGTTTGGAGTTGGATCATTTTCCTAGGAAGGTCCGCTCCATTTTTCTCGAGCAATCACTGCCGCTTCTAACTTTCTTTTCTCCACGCTGCCGGAGAAGTTGCGGCAACTCGAATCTCATCCGCGCCAGTTTCTCTCGCGCGCGGCGGGTTATCAGTTAAGTGGCTGAAAATCAGAATGCCGATTCTCCCTTTTTATCTGTCGGCCGGCCGGCGTTCCGCGTCGACCGGACTCCTCTCCAAGTTCCAGCGACGTCCGATAATTGTGGTAGAATTTCAATGGAGAATTCCAGCGGAAAAGGAACAATCAATGCTCTCCCCGGTGAGAGTTTCAGGTGGAGGAAGCTCTCTTTTTGTTTGTTTGTCGGAGGGAGGAGGAGTTTGACAAAAATTCGCAGAAGGAAAGGAGTCTTGCTTGTTCGTTTAGTGGCTTAAAGAGGAAGACGAGAGGGAAAATATCCCCGCAGCGCCGCCTGTGTCGCTGGAGCGGTTTTCTCCAGTTGCTCTCTGGCCGAGTGATAATTAAAGAGAAGCCTCGGTTTACCTTGTTGGCTTCATGCTTGCTGAGCTCCTCGCAGAAGCTCGTTCTGCTCGCTCGAAAGCCGTCATGCACTGCGTACGCACTGAGCGAGCGAGCGCGCGCGCGGTCTCTACTTCTGTTTCAAGCAGCAGCCAAGTTGACTTACAACACCCGCTTCTCTCGCTCGACGCGTATTCGCACAGCTGTTTTCCCTACTCGCTCGAGCACACACGCGTTGCTCAACTCGTTACACATGTGAATAGGAACAGCTTCCCTACAAGCGGAGACGCCCTGCACTGGGTCAACATCATAAACGAGTTTATACAAAAGCGTATAAATGCTATGCGTGTCGTTGAAAATATTTCTTTATTATTCTTTGATAGAGAAAGTGTTTTCATGTTTCTTTGTTATGGAAAATATTGTATTATTACTCGGCTGGAATTGTTATATTGGTATTATAAACGTAACAAGTGTAATCGGATAGGATTACCGCCGCGCGGACGATTATTTCCTGGACACGCTGGAATCTCGCGTGCTTTTTCCCTGAAATGTTTTTATCGATACTCGGGTGAACAATTTCGTAAATTGGCCAATGGGAATCCTCGAAATTCGAAGTGGCCCCCGGGCGATCTGGTTTTTGCTCCTGGCAGATCTGCCAAACATAGAGGAAGGAACGCGGCTGCCGGAAGCGTAGGGGTTGCCCGGCCGAACAAACGTGTGTTACACTCGTCCGAGGGAAGCGTATCCCGGATGTCGCGCTAAAAAGCCCCCATATTTCAGCCTCGAATAAAGAACGAGTGGAATTCGGGCGCGCGCAGAGTTGGAACGACAGTTGCTATAAAGAGAAAAGGAGGTAGCTTCTCTATCAGCGATCATATCGAGCATCCTTTATGAAGGATTTCAAGCGACGATGAACATCGATCGAGCAAAGTGGACGAATAAATTTGAAACATTAATTTACCAAGTACCGAATATTTTATAGGCTCCCTGCAGTTGGTCTTTGAAATGTTTCTAAAGAGGAATTTGAGTGCGGTTAAACATGCAACCGTTTGAATTATTGTATGTTGCGACTCCTCGTAAACTACTCGAAATGTATTCCTCTTGGTAGGAATATTAATTTAGTGTATACAATTACAATATCGCTCGCTCTCTCTCTCTCTCGGGTCGGGTCGGGGTAAACTTAATAAGACGCGTGGCTAGGCCAAGATAAACTTTGGGTGCTTCGACCCTGTATAATTTCGGTAGATAAATTCCAGCAAGGTACACATGGCCGACGGCAACAATGCCTCCGATCTGCTTCTACCGCGCGAAATTGGACTCGGCCGAGTATTACGAGAGTCGTATATTTCTTTTCGCAGGAGCCAATGTGTCTCCGGCTAATTGTTTAAGCGCAATGAGCGAGCTTGGTCAGCGAGGTGAATTCCTAGTCGCGGTGTTTTGAGTTGTCGGTCGACCGGCTAGAATAAAGTAAGGCGTGTCCATCGATGATGCCATCGACACGATGCTCTCTCCTCGCCAAGCAGACAAAGATTGATGCTGGGAGCGCGCGGGCCATCGATTCGTCGGGCGAGTCTCGTTTTTTGAGAAATGACATTATGCCGCCGGGCGACATCTTTTCCCTCGCTTTATCGTCCGCTCTCATCTTCATCTTAAAGCGACGATATCATTTATTTCGCCACATCAAACCCCGCCCACTGTCGATCCCTGCATTATTTATCCTGCAGTCATTTGCCGAGAGAAAATGTGGCGGCACTTTATCATCGACGCTTCCTTGATATTCATCCAGCGAATTTCGAGCCACTCGCTCGAGTATCCTCAGCTAGTTTCCACGTTAGATGGTAGAGCTTTCCGCCTGTTTTTTTCTTCCTACGTCGAACTCGCCGATGCCTCTTATCACACTTACTCGTCGAGTTTGCCTTTTTGCTGCTGCGCTTGTTCTATGCGCTCGCGAGCCTCGGAATTCCTCTGCGAGCAACTGTCAGGGAAACACGTTTACCAAAACCATTAAAATGTAAGAGAATGCGCCGAGTAGTTTCATTTCCCGACAAAATTGGAATATAACTAACAAGATAATAGATTTCGTACGAGAAAGCAAAGTTTTCATTCAAAGATACCTCGATTTAACTCGCAGTATCAATGAATTAACAATAAATTAGCGCTTGGTAATAATAAAAAACACTCTGGTAATGTTGCTAAAAAACTTTTGAAGAAATTAAATTGTAGCAAAGTCAGTGTTAGGTAAATGAGAAGGCCCCAATAAGCCTGCACTATTGGGGATCCCCAATAGCCTTCGGAGCTAGAACTTTTTCATAAATGGAGGTGAAAGTTTTCTGGCAGACGACAAGTATCCTCGGTAGTCTCGTGCCGTGCTATATATGTATACTACTACTAGTTGGCGCGAGGCTCTACCGAGTCTTCTGATCTCGCAGACTTAACAAAACAGTTCCCCGGCTGGCAGTCCTTTGCCGGGGAATGCGAGGAGCAAAGTCAATTTCCTGTCAAATTCTATTTTCTTCCCTGTGCACACACACACGCGCCGCGTACACATGCACACAGGTCGTGTAGCGGAGGTTTGAAGAGACGTAGCATTCTGTCAGAAATTTCATCCGCGTCAAAGCAAGCCGCTCGGTTTGATAATCGACCGGGAAATATGTCTGTTCTTTGCGCCCCTTTTGCTTCCAGTGATCGGCGAGCTAGCTTTTCTCTTTAATGTTTCTCTTAGCCGATCCACCTATTGGCTGCTGCATTAATGGTATTAAGCCATCGTTGGCTGCCACGGTAACTCTGGCAAATAGACGGATTATCGGCGCTAATACGCCGCTGGAACTTGGTCACAGCTTGCCGATATGATCGATCCAGTTAAACTGCATTGATCGATTCATCCTCGCAGAAAAATTAGCCCCCCGATACGTTCCAGTTGGAAGCTGGAATGGATTAATCAACTGGGAGTAATTGCGATCTAATACGAGTGTCGTTGTACTTTAAAGTATTCGATATTCCACGCAGACTTTATTGTTATTCAATAACGAAGCCTGCTTGAAGTTGTATATATTTGTTAAAGCCACGAATTCTTTCAGAGTTCGCCATTTATTATTGAAAGACTTTCGAGTGCACTTGAATTTAGCTCGCGAAGAATAAAAAAGCGTACTGGCTGGGACAAATCGAGGTTGAAACAAAGGAAGTTTCGAAGTTCGATAGTTAGTCTGGCGGCGGCGGCGGCGGCGGAGAGGCTTGTTAGGTTTAACGAAGGTGGGCGAGGAACGAAAACGCCAGAGGAATCCAGGACGAGGCCACTGTTTCGTTACTAATTAGTGGAGTCGTCGATTAAACGTCAGGATATCACGTTACCCTTTTGCACCCACCGCCACCGTCGCCACCGCCTTACCGAACGGCCTTTAATAGGTCAAGCTCGCCCGAGAATATGTACTAATTAGAAGATTTTGGTCTGTTTCAGGTGTTGGGAGGTCTAGGACGCAGGATGTCGAGCGGCGACAAGGCTTCACCAGGCCTGACCATCGATCGCGCCGCTTTCCTACTCCTGAGGGTGAAGAAGGCTTTCAGGAAGAAGAAGCAACAGCGCAAGGAGAAAAAGTGAGTGCACTCTTCCCTCCATTTCCTGTTCCCCCTCGTTAATCCCGGCCAGCCTTCGTTTTCTCCCCCATTTCTCTCTCTCATTCTCTCTTGTTCCAGCAGCTTCCATAGGCCGCGCCGCGCCGCGCCGCGCCGCGCCGGGACAAATTGCTTGAAACCGAGCAAGGATCACGCCGCTCTCGCCTAGCAGCTCTAATCGTTCTTTAAAGGATCAACCGGCTCGGATCAAACGGCCCTCATTTTCCATGAAAATACAACTTCCTTCAAACGAGCGTATCGCACTCTTTGGAGTACTCGTGTTTTGCGATAGGAAAAGCGGAGTATTGGACTCGCCCGGGAAACTCGGGCGAATCAATCAGCAGGGATAGCAATCGGTCAATTGGAATCCGGCTTTCCTCAGTCATCCGAGCGATATTAATATTCCCCCAAGTGGACAGCCTGATGAATATTCATCCTCGTTTCTCAGTCCTCTCGTAGGCTTGCTGTGTGTTTGTGTGTGTGTGTGTGTGTGTGTCTGAGGGAGGTGGAAACGCTTAGACGCCGTGTGTTGGTCGCGCCTCTCTTTTCCCTTAATCCTCGCGGAGCGGAGAGGACTCCCCAGAAAGTTCACTTAATGAAATGAATTTTCCGCTATAACTCGTCGCGTGCTAGCAGTCGATGCCTCTCTCTCTCTCGGCGCGGCGGGCACCAGGGAAATCGAGTCTCTATTTTTACGCGAGCGAGCCACCAAGGTCGCAGGAAACCTAGACGTTTTACCTGTGACTTTGTTTCGCTTTGTCTGGAGGAGTCTGACAGCGTAAAACTCGCACTACTGGCTCTTGGTTTCGTCAGGAATATGGTTTGGTTAATGATTCGGTGCAAATGAACGCTCCTGACGACTGACATTCCGTAGGTATGTTGCTCGTGAAAATAGAGTCATAGTGTGTGCAGTGCTCGGCAACAGAGGTTGGATTGGTTGGTGTGTATGAAGCAATCAACGTCAATGCGCGCACACCACCACCACCATCCCCCCAATTCGAATGCAGGTTTACGTTACGAGGATCGGCATTCAACCGATCCGGAGCACGAGAACCTAATTAACGCGTCGCACCGCAAAACGATTTGCGGATTCGGTCTGTTTTCAAGTCTCCTCTCTCCCTCTCTTGCAGAGACACAGAGACACAGACACACATAGATAATCACGCTTGACGTTCATTGGGTGTCGAATGTCTGGCGGATCTTGCTAACAGACGGGACTAACATGACATGGACCGACAGTCTAATGGTGTTAATAGTTTGCCGAACTCTCCCAATCCGATACGTCGAAGTCGAGACTTCAGACGTCCACTCCAGTGCTGAAATTCAATTAAAATTCGTCGCTTTTATATGGAAATTTGGTGCTCCGAAACTGGCGAACTTGAGTGACGCCGCGCCGTGATTTAGTGTTGAGGGATTTCGGAATTTCGCAGGGCTACCCGGAGCGAACACACACACACTCACGCAGGCTGGCAGACACGTACGGAGCGATAGGTGCGGAACTTTGTTTCCAGTGAACGATGCCGTGGCCTCGATTACTAATTAACCCAAATGGCGATCGCCTTCTGCCGGCTACCAAGGCACTCGAGGCTCCAAGGGGAAAAAGCGAGGTGTTAAGTGAGTTAGTGGCAGGACGCTTTTAAAGCTCGTCGACGCTGGCGGGGCTCTCCTAAATAATCGCGCGGTTAGTTGCCTGTTCGTCGAGAGCGTCCTTTTCATTAAACCAGGGAAATCGACACTAGCCGTCGAAAGGTCAGCGTGGAAATTGCTTGAAAAAACAGGGCCGCCCTTTATCTAGTTTTCATAGTGCGTGCACCAGCCATTTATTCGGCACGCGATTGCTTTGTTAAAGTCGACAATCTAAATAGGAGAAATGCGGGCTTTGTGGAGGAAAAACTGCACGCTCGCTCGGGCACGCACCCGCTGCAACCGGCGCATACGTGACACAGTGCAACCAGGACTCGTTGAACTCTCGCACGCTCGCTCTTTGAGGGCGAATGCAATTTTCAGAAGGTTTCAACCGGCCCCGAAACCTTCCTACGAAACTTTGGATCCGTGGTCTTCTTGGTGGTTTGTTAGGTGTCGGCCCGGAGAATCGCCGGCTGAGAAGATAAGATAATTCCAAGTTCCACTTGGAAACTCAAAGAAGGTAGATCAGCCCCAGCGAGCTACCTTCCTCTCTATTTTAGGCGACACACCTCTCGAGAACTATTTCCAATAGTTGGATAAAATATAAATAGACGAGATAGGGGAGAGTGCGTTCAGGAGGGACGCGCGGCCTCTTCAAACGCTCCCTTTTGCGCACCGAGAGAGGAAGGGTGGCGGCGGCGGCAGCTTTCGCGCCCTTAATGGCAAGGCAAACAAAAATTCGTCGGGTTCCAGCGGGTCTCCGTGACCCGCTTTTCAAGCCTCGCCTAGTAGTCGCTCGAATCCGATGCAGTCTGCCTTCCAATGCTAAGCATCAATTTAAAGGGGCGCTAGCATCGATAAACTCTTGGTTCTCGCTGGGAATGATCGGTGTTAATTCGCCGAGGGATTGGCAGAGGTTCGCCCGATAGCGGGAAACCGACAGCACGCGAGAGTTTCGTGATTTTCGCCGATAATTTGCGAACGGCGCGGCGGGCGTTATTTGCACCGCAAGAAATTGCGCCGCCACTCGAGAAACTTGCCGGTTTCCCTGCTGCTCCGCTGTATACTTGACTCCGACGTACATTGTATTCCTTGGAAGGGTGGAACTGGGTCAACCCGACGCTTGGAAGTACCTTTCAGCTGGGAGGCAGTTGGTCCGTGAATACCAGATTGATGGACAGTTCACACGCGTCTCTATTTCCCCTCATTTTCCGGTATATACGCGCGCGCGCGCGCGCCGCCCCAACATCATCTCGCTTCCTGAATTATCGCGGAAATCTTGTCGATCTCTCGCGTAACACGAACGCTAACTCTTTATTCATCCTGGATATCGATTCTTCTCTATGCCACGCCACGGTTCTACGTACTCTGTAAAAGTAGTTTGCAAGCGCCGCCGGCGTCGGCGTCGGCGTCGGCGTCGGCCAGTAGCCTGTTCCACGGGAGATCGGCTGATTTACTAGCCGCATTTCCCGCCGTATTTCGCCGCGCGCATGAAATGAAATTAATGGCTCGCTAGTTAAATAAAGTAACGCTTTCCTTGTCCGGAGTGAAAAGGAGTGGCGCGAGAACCGACACACTGGCTGGCAGACTTTCCAGGGGAAAAATCTCCCCGATAGATAATTGTTGTAACCGAGTCGCGCAACATCATCATTTTCCCAGGGCGTTTTATAAGGTTGCATAAACTCGATTCCTGTTTACTATCGAGCGGACGATGGTGCGAGGAAAATACTGTATTTTCTTTGGCTCCCGCTTGTTTTCCCTTGGGACAAGAGCTTCCCCTCACTTTTTCTTAACGATGTAACCATCGGTTTGTGCTCGGCTTTACTTGCCTCCGAGTGTCAGAAGGGTGCACCCTTTGTATCCTGTATTGTTGAGCTCGCGCAGGTCGATGCTATATCGCATATATCCCATTCCCCGGTAACTCTCCATTAATTCTGCTTCTTTCGACTTCCTTCCAGGCTATCTAGTTCGATTAAATGCCAGTAGCATTGGAGATTACTCCTTTCGAGTTGTCCGAAGGGCTAAATTGTAATTCCGAGTGAGTTGAATTGAGAAAATCTGATCACTCGGAGGAAAACAGTGATTTTAGCAAAGAGAGTGTCGAGCGCCCGCTGGAAATAGCTTTGAAAAGGCGCGAAGGGTTCTTTTGCAGGGTGCGAGCGCGCTGGTCCTCTCGATTTACTTCTGCTTCGAGTGATATCCAATTATACTAAAAATCGCCCGGCAGTCGGCGCTAAGCGATTTTCCAGCTTGCGAATAAAGCAATCGGCGCCTCCTGACAGCGTGAATAACGCGGCGCGAGAGGTGACGGCCATAATTTCCATGAATATTCATCGGCATGGTGCGTGGCACATAACACCGAATAATAAATCACCCTCTCGCAATTTGGATCGCGTATCTCCGTGAAAGTGTTTGAATTCAGTGGCACGATAAGTTTTGCTGAAATTTTATCCATTTAGACAATTAGCAAAGTTAAATGACAGCGTATCTTTTTGCTGCAACACGTACGCGGTATGGCGCGGGACGCGGGCGGCCGAATGTGATATTAGCAGGAATTCGGGTTAACTTAATATGATTCATCGCTTGGTTTAGTTAACTTTGTTAATTAGACAGGGCGGACGCTGGCCGGGATTAATTCCACGCAAAGGGCCATTGTCATCACTGGCCAGCTCCTGGCCAAATTTATGCTGATTCAGGTCGCGTGCAGAGCACTGTCGGGAACTGTGTCAACGGCTCTTACAATATTAATGCGCCTCGTTCAGTAATGTATGACCGGCTCCTCTAAGAATACAAGTATTCTCCAATCGGACTATTAATTAGAGTTTCCTGATCGTGGGGAATCGATAAAGTTATAATTGCACGTGTCAATGGTCCGACTGATTGGAGGAACTCTGATGAAGGGCTGCTCGTGATGGTAGTTGGTGTTTGCTCTTTAAAAACTTTGACAAATAGTGACCTCTCGTGCCAACATTTGACCAATTGATTGGAATCCCTGGAGATTGGCGGGCAGAGAGAAAGAGAGAGAGAGAGAAAAAGGGAGGAATAGCGGCGAACGGCCTCATTAGCCAGTTTTTTGCGTGGTGTATTTCTAATCGAGCGAGGACTGGCGATGTCGCGCGCACGTACCCACCGATGGCATATACAAATTCGAGGGAATCCAATTTGTGCCCGCTGCTGGTGCCTCTGCACTCGTCAAATAATCGGCCGGGAAATCAAGTGACCGGCGCGGCGCGGCGCGGCGGCCGGCGAGTCCCGCGATTGCTGAACCTTCCATCGACAGTCGAAAAATCGTGGATTGGATGAGCGCACGCGATTCGAGGACACTTTCGAAATGGGTCGTCCGCTCGGCAAAACCGGGGAGGCAAAGAACATTCTCCCAAATGGCTGATGGAGTATTCGGAACACGCGACGGCGGCGGCAGCGGCGGCGCCTACCAACGATTTTGCATCTCGATGTCCTCGCGGTGTCATCCCACGCAGTAAAACCATAAAAACGCCGGGACATATCAATATTCTCTATGACGCATTCGCGTCCCAAATGACTTGGCTTCCGACAGCGATTGAAACGCGGCATTCTTCAAATTGTTCATTCGACGGTAAAAGCAGCGATTTTTCGAGAGCCTCGTCATTCGGTCATCAAGGGGACATGAAGTGCGATCAGCCTGGGAAGCATGCGGTCTGTAGAATTTAAATTAACCGGGCCCAGTTTAATTAAGGTAATAGAACGCTCGATTCCCCGATGAACAGGCATGTGTAATCCATCCGCGCGCGCGCGCGCGGCCACCGTCGCCGCCACCGGGCAATTTCCCCTTTTTCCACAAATTCACGCTCTATTAACGCTTAATGTATTCATCGATTTCCAGACACCATTCCCGATCACTTATTCATGAGTGTCGCATTGACAGAGGCGCGCGAGCGCGAGCCTGCAATTACCTAGGACGCGTGCAAGAAGTGGCGCAGCTTACATCAATCATAAGCGACGAAACGCTTCGGGCGATGAAGAAGAAGGGGACGATAGTGGTGTGTAGTGCGCGGCGCGGCGGCGTTGAGCTTTAAAAGGCTGGAATACATAATTCATAGACGAAGATGCGACTCCGGGGAGAAAGAGCGGCTTGCGCTCGAGCTTCCATTAGAAGGAAGAGCCTAATTCAGAGCTCTGTCAACGAGAGAGAGAGGGAGACCTCCCCCCAGATTTATTAAAGAGACGCTTGCGAGTGTGCCTCGGCTAGTTTTCAAGCGACACTCCTCTCAGCAGTCTGCGAGCAGGAGGAGGAGGCTTGTCTCTGCGAGAAGCTGGAGACGCTTCGGGGATGGGTAATAGGAGAGAGAGAGTCTCGTCGTCCGACAGAAGCACAGCCTAGATTACCGTATTCAAACGGGCCTGCATAGGAATCGTCCTGGACGCACGAGCGTCGCTTCCCTCTGTCCGTGCACTGTTCCATACGTCCATTTTAGTACTTGGTCTTTTCAGACATGTACCACTGTCCAACTGGCGCGGGGGGTGCTGGTGGAAAGGAGGGGGGAACAAGATTATCTTTGCCCGGACCACCTACCAGTCGACTCGCCGCTCTATTCCTAGCCACGGTGAAAATGGGCAAAATAGCTTTATCAGTGTGCGCCGACAGCAGCGCTTGACAGGCTAGCATTGTTTGCTCCGCAACGACTCTGATATTCCTTAGCCGGCTTATATGATAAACTCCAGCCGAATTATTCATTGTAATGCCAGCTATTTCTGCTGGCGACAGTGCTCTTTTATTATTGTACCGTCGAGAGCAGTCGTCGTTGGTTGGACTTTTGGTGGATTACTTATATTGGGAATCCGAATAATTGGGTAGTTTGTATTACCAAGGGGGAAAGGTTTATTATGTTTCGTGGAATTAATGGGGAAATGCAGCAGCAGCTGGAGATATTAACAGGACGGGCTTTTCCAAGCTGGCTTTATCACAGAGTTCCAGCGAGTGCGTAATGTATGCCCGGAGGAAGTAAAGTTTGATGTATGGGGCGGGATCGTGCCCCGGCAAACAGCTGATTCTAATTTCCGAGACTTTCGATTTTACGAGCTCGTAATCTGGCGGCCTATGCACACAGACGCGCGCACACCCTCCTGGCTCGGCGCGGAGCGGCGCGGCGCACCCCTCTCCGTCACTTTGCACGCTCTGGCCCAGAAATGTCGATGGTGAATTACGAGAGCGTATTTCACCCAATCTACGACAGATCTTTGCCCCGAAATTTCCCATCATCGCTCACTTCGCCTCCCTTCTCTCTCTCTTGTCAAATCGCTTGTTTCTATAATTCTTCTTGTTTCGAGAAAGGGCTGTGGATTTTCATTGGATTCATATGTGGATTGGTGCGGCAGGTGTTAAATACCTTTTTGGTCGATCAAATTTTAATCTTGGTCGACGAACTATCAGGGCGAATTGAGTAGGAGAGCTTTCGAGCTGGTAAAAGTGGCGCTTGCACGAGTGCAGTTTAACAGGTGCAAATGTAATACCCAGCAGACTGGAGGCATATCTGATCCTAATTCGAGAGGACTGCGCTTTTACCCTGCGATAAATCAGAGCTGGTGCAAGCGGCGATCGCCAATTCGTCCACCTCAACTTGATAGCAACCCGCATTTCCAGTATTACGTGACGTGATAAAACGTACGATGATCGAGTATGAAGAGTGACCTTTTCCCATGTTTCGCTGATATTCTCTGCGTTGCTCTATGCGCCTGCTCTCCCTCGCTCTCTCTCGCTCTTTCTCCATGTCTCCCGGCGAAGATTCCGCGCCGAGGATTGTCTCTTTTTATTGGAGGGAAAAGCGAGCAAATCGAATCGGCGTAAATTGGCAGAGCGAGCGCTCGCGCCAGCTCGGGGATATTTTCTCTTATCCTTTCGTTTTCCTCGCGCACGAGAAATCCAATTAAGCCCGAATGCCTCTCGCCTGTAACGATGAGTCTTCCTACACGGGGCGACTTCCGCCGATACTTCGTGCACAGGATTTCCAGCAATTATGATTTCACTCGCCATTGCCTAATGCTCGCTCGCGACGATACGATTTATCGTCGTTGCTTTAATGCGAGAGTTTCTTCTTCGACCGATGATAGAAATGAATTCCGTGTCCCGATAAAGTAAATGGGAATCAGTAAAATATATGGTAAATTAATGGCGACACTAGTGGGTTAGGTCCAGTAACCCGAGTAATATTTTTACATTTACATCCGAGAGAGAGAGAGAGAGAGAGAGGGAGTGGAAAATGGAGCGCAGATTGAATTGGGTGAAGTAGCTCGGTAGAATTTAGAGGGAGTTTCAATAAGTGGCTCGTTCATTATTAAGAGACACGTCCTGGCCTGCGCCGCTCGTCCTCGTATCGAGGATCGATCGAATAAAAGGCTATCGACTCTAATAAAAGCTGAGCCATCGACGAATACCAACGATAATCCTATTTGGCAGCTCTAATGTTGGAAAGGAGGCCCAATTCCCCAAATGTTCGTCGACCTCCCAGTACAACCAGCAACCCACTCATTATTCCCCCGCGGTAATGAGCCTAAATACTCTTGGCCCTTCCGAATATCATGCAATCTCATGACCTCGCCGCATTACCTTGTTTCACCTTGAGCATCGAAGCAGCGTGGCTGGCTGGCTGGCTGGCTGGCTTCGACGAGAGTCATTACTTCCCGATGAGTGCTCGTGCTCGAGTGCAGGCTTGCTCTCCCACTTGGTCCTCGTCCTCCCTGACGATAATCCTATTAATTGCTAGCACGATATTACTTCGCGAGCAAGCCGAGACTGTCTCGAGGCACTCTCAGTTGGTTGGTTGGTTGGTTGGTGCGCGCCAACTCCCCCTCACTTTGGAGTTGGAGCCACCCATTGAATCATCGTTTCATCATTGATCCTCCAATTTCTCGGCTTCTCGATCCGCCGCCGGATCTTCGTGAATCCTTGACACAGGATAATTTAGTGCCAGGAAGAATCTATTGGCAGAGGAAATGTGAAGTGTGGAATGTTTGCATGGGCGCCGGACGTGCCAGTGGCTATTGCATTGGCTGTAAGTAGTATGGGTCCGTATGTGGTCAGCCGTGGCGTCCGGTGTCGAGCGTGTGATCCCTGATAAGCCGAGCGCGATCGTTTGGCTGGCGGCTCTCCTCTCGCCGATCAATAATCTTTCCGGGCGTATAAATAGCAGCTATTTACTAGCCCTCTTTGCCACACGTGTCTATCATCGAGGAGGTTCTCCGTCGCACTCGTCAATATTTCAAGGATATATTTCAAGGGAAGTTCGCAGCAGCTCGAATGCGAGCGAGGGTTTAGTGAACTCGGGATTCGAGTTGCGTTGATTTAAGATAGGGGAGGAGGCGAGAACTGCCGGCGAGCGCAGTTTATCAAGGGAGTTGCTTCATTCGGTCTTGACCCTGGTGGCTGTTGGCCGGTGTGTGTGCCTTTATAGCCTGGCGCTTTCCCTCCGCCGCTCTTGGTAATAGTGGAACTTGCCGTGAATAATGCTCCTCCACGGGCAGTTCTCGCTGGCCGCAACAGCTCTTGCCAGGCGCAAGCTTTAAAACAACAAATCCGCCGCCGTCGCTGCAACAGTCCTCTCGAGTTCCCTTCCGGTAACGAGAAGCGTGCAACTCGATGAATGTTGCCGCCTCTCGGCGATCGAGCGGAGCGGAAGACGGGAATTTCGCCGCGACACGTAAATCAGCTTGAACCACTTTACCAGCCATTGGGAAACTTGACTTTTCTGTCGAACAACCCCTGCCACTCGAGATGCCATCTGCCCTTAAAGAAAGTTTTCGTACGACACTTGGAAGCCGAGTATTAAAGAGCGAAGAGTTGCCTGTTTGTCTTGCAAGCCTTCCACTCCTCTCGGCGCGACCGCCTCTACTTCGATCGACACTTTTTCCCTTGTTTCTCCGCCTGGAGAAGCACCTTGTCTACGATGTCCTGTCTGTCATGTGTGCTTGATTCGTTGTCGGTTTTTAGAAGAAAGTCGAGAGAACCGGAATGAACACAATTTCAGTTTTCGATTAGTTAGTTTTCGAGAATCCTAGAAGTCCTGCGAGCACAGGATACATTGACTGGATTGAGTCTCGCGATGCGTTCGAAGTGTATGAAGAAGAAGGGAGAACTCCCGTGGATCTAAGAATAACAGACTGCTGATTGGAAGCTCTCGAAGCCACTTTTCGCAGGATGTGATCGAGGAATGCCCGCGCGCTCTAATAGTATATCTTTCTCCTCTCGCTCCCTATTTTCATTGAATTATTTTCCTCCAATTGAGATGAAAACTTCATTTTCCTTGGGTTTTCTATGATTTTTCGAAAATTTGCCAACTTTGGCAAAATAGTTTATAAATCGATTGTGTGAGCATTGGAATGGATAGAAAATAAAGAATTAGTGCCGCAAATGCTGGAATAGGATCGGAAATACGAAAGCTCTCGTGACTAACTGATTTGCTCTGATTTAGAGGGTTTTTTTCCATATTTTTCATACTTCCCGACATTTTCCAGGACTGAAATTTGGTGGGGAATGTTTTCTTGCATCAGGGAAGAAGTGATATAAATTTCAGAGCCCTAGCTCAAAGTTTAGGTTTTCACCTATTTTCGACCCTCGGAAATGGTCAATTTTTTCAAGTTTCTCAAAATCGGCCAAATCCGGGATATTTTGATTGTTTTCGTATCAGGGTGGACAGAGAACAAAGAATCCGTGAAAAAAAGTCCGGATTTGCAATGAAAACGGGTCGAAAAACCGTCCAGAAAAGTCCAGTTTTGCTCACTTTTAACGGTTTTTATTTTTTTTGGTCGACTTCCCGACCTTTCCCGGGGCTGAAATTTGGTGGGTAATGTTTTTTTGCATCAAGGAAGATACCACAAAAATTCCAGAGCTCTAGCTCAAAAATTTTTTTTCGACAAATTTTTCTTAAGGGGTACCCCTTCAGATTTTTTCACGATTTTTCGAAGGTCCCCGAACTCGGGCTTTTTCTTCAGGAATCGATTGTTTGTGAATGAAAACGGATAGAAAACAAGAAATCCGTCGAAAAAAGTCCGGATTTCTATCGAAAACACTAAAAAAACTGCCTTTAAAGTTCCATTTTTTCGGAATTTTCGCTAGTTTTCCCATATTTTTCATACTTCCCGACATTTTCCGGGGCTGAAATTTGGTGGGGAGTCTCCCCTTGCATCAAGGAAGATGTGATATAAATTTGAAAGCCCTAGCTCAAAATTTATGTCATCGCAAATTTTTCAAGGCATATACCCCTTCAGATTTTGTCGATATTTCGAAGGCTGCCAGACTTTGGCGAACGGTGCGTGAATCGATTGTTCGAGTATCGAAACGGATATAAAAGAAAGAATCTGTGGGAGAAAAGCCGGAGTTGTACCGAAACAGGGAGATCTTCATATAAATCTGAAGGGTTACCTCCCTTGAATCATCGTTGGCTCCATCCTTCTAGTATTTCCGTTTGGGCCGACGACGTTGTCGTTGCGAGTATAGTCGGCCTTCACCCTCGACGCCTCTGCGCGATTTGTTTTTATTACCAGCTCGGAAAAGCTCGCTCCCAACCTCCTCGACTTACCACCCCCATATTTCCCTCTCGGCGACGATGAGGCCTCTTTGTTTCTCCTTTATCTCGCCCACCTTCATCCTCACTTTTCCCGAGTCCGTGCATTCTCTCGACTCTCCCTCGATTTCCAAGGGCCGCGGCTTCCTAGATAGTCGAGTGTGCTATCGGTACTACGTGAGATTCGCTAGTCGCCGTCTCCCGAAGGAACTTGAACCGGAAGTTTAACAGTTGTAGTGCGCCGCACCTAATTCAGTACACCTTCGAGACAGAGTAACGCTTCCCTAGGTGGAAATCCCGTTCACTCGGAACTCTCTTTCGACCCTAGAATTCATTCACCTTCCACGTTCTTTTCAATTTGCAAAGAATCCTCTTTATTATTCTCGAGGTTTCTCATATTTCAAATAGTACGAAATAAAATTGGGAGGAAGTGAGATTACTCCTCCGTGTGTATCTTGTTTCCGCGCGGGTCGCGCCAAGGTCGGCCATAATCTGTCTTTTGCTTTTTACGCGTGCTGAGAAAAGAGTCTACAGGGAAGAGAGAGAGAGAGAGGGCGGACGTTAGGGATGGCGGCGGTGGTGGAGGCGTGCTTGCCAGCAATTTTATTAACGCGACAAGGTGCCGGGATTGCGCGCGTGCGGCTAAACCAGTATAAAAGCGACATCCGAGAGGTGGAACTGGGTCGCAGCGCGCTTGGATATACATGTATATGTGGTATAACGTCGCCGGGCAGAGCACGATTCGCACCGCTGCTTGTTCGATGCACTTACATACACGTAACCCCGGCTCCACCGTGAAAATGAGGTAGAAGCTTCTGCGACGACGACGTCCCAGATTTCCGCGATTGTCATTATTTCGCTAGCCGATCGTCTCCTTCTCGCCCGCAGGCTACGTGCCTCTACATCTACCATTCCAACCCTTTCCAATTCGAGATTAACTCGTTTTCTTTTTATAAAAGCTAACAATAATTATCTATCGTGTGATTTTTGTTTGGTTCTATTATATCTTGGACGGAATTTAAATGAAAATTGTAACCAAAAGTCTGGGCTAACGAAAGAGATGAATACGCGTGAGATAGATCTCGGAGAATTGTCGGAATGGTGGGCAGTGAATAGCTGGGAAAGGTCAGCTGTAAGAACGGAGAGGAAAAATGCCACTCTTTCATCTCGACTTGGCGTTGATATCGGCGATGAGAGGTGGCTCGCCGATTTAGCCGGACATCTCGAGAAATTCGCGACCCGCGCACAGCATCCTTCCGGAGAGAGTAATGCCGGTGCAACGTGAGATCCTTTCGGCGAGGATTCGGTATTGTCGATCGCGGCGAATAAGGGATAAAAAGGAGAGAGGAGACAGAAATGAGATGATATTGCTGCTGGCAGAGGGAGCGAGATGAAATCTAATTGCGGATGAAGGTGCGCCTTCAAAGCTGCAGTCCATTACTTGGTGGGAGTGTGCTTCCTTTGCCGGATGGCTTAGCCTTTGCAACACTCTTAGAGCAAGTCATTCTTTGCGACGCACCCTCCGCACTCGATAATATCAAATTTCTTTCTTCTACTTTGCTCGCTCTCTCTCTCTTGTTCGATTATTGTTGGCAACGCGTGCGACGCGACGTACACCAGCGTGGAAATAGAGGGCTTGTTTTTTTTAATGTTTTAAAAAGATGGAATTTAATAATATAGAGGAATATACAGGCGCGCGCGCGCGCGCGTCCTGGAAAATGAACCTGTCACTTTCCTCATTTCCTAACATGCTCTGGCATTCTTTAATGGAGAACCAGCCGGAACAGTCACTTCCGTGCTCGGATCAGCTGACGACAGGGCGGATCATAATTCTTCCTCAAGGATATTACTATCCTTACTTGGAGCCTGGATCAGTTCTCGTAAGCTGGCAGGGAGGCTTCCAAGTTTTGTTGGGCCAAAGGCTCCTTGGAGCAAACGACTTTTGTCGCGCTCGTACTCGAAAGTGTCGAGAGCCCCCCACGACCTTGTTAAGGCTGGCACGAAAGGCTCGAACGAGCATGGGAACGACCTCAGACGAATACTCAAGCATTCGTTCAAGTTAACGCCAGTTTTCGAATATTGTGCCGTTCTTCTTCGACGAGACCGCCCGAGAGATCAGCTTAGAACTCGTCGGAGCGCGGATAACCAGTGGAACTTTTCTAATCCGCGAGAAAAAGGGGTTTCTCGCTCTCGAGTTGAACATTAAAAGCCAGTTGCCAACTCTGCCGCCGACATATATTAGAGGCTCGACGTTTAAAGCGGCCTCGGCTCAAAGAAGTAAAGTAGTCGCTTTTTTAGCCCGCGCCTCGAAGGTCGATCGGTCATCGTTGGTGCGCCGAGGATTCGATCGCCTAATCAATGTCCCGCAGCCACCGACAGAAAGGATTCTTCTTTAAACGAAAGGACGAACCTTCGCCGACGTATCTCGAAAAAGTAGAAGCACGCAGTTGGAGTTGATTGTAAATACATGGGGAGGAATGGTCGGCCGTGCCAGGGAATTGCCAGCCAGTGGAATCAGAGTGGATTTATGCGACAACTTGTCGAAGAGACGAGTAGCTTGCGGGGGCGCAGTAGTATTAGGAGAGCGCGCGCGGTGGTCAGACGGGACTGGTATCAATATCTAATCGATTGGGACACGTTTCTCGAGGCTTTGGCGCAACGCTACCGATAGCACACTCCTGCCAGAGCGAAGGCACAGCAATTTTATTGGATTCCTCCGGTGAATGCCGTCGGCCCACCAGCAATAAATATCGATCTCGCTCTCGTCCAAGATGGGCTGGTTACTACGCGCCCTTCTACAAATTGCTCGGGGATTGCAATCGCCCGCGACACGAATTTATGCAGCCGCTCGACTGAGAAGCACGGCCCGCCGGCGAAAGTCTGCCACTCGATCGAGGCTCATTTTCGCCCGAGAAATCGAATTTTAACTAGGACGTTTAATACGGCAAATAAAAAGGAAGAAGCACACCTCGCACTTGGCCGGGAAACTAGTCGCAGCGAGAGGAATGAATGAAAGCTGTGGTGGGGTAGGATCGGCTATTGTTCCCCGCTTGAATTTGTCAGGCGTGCGATCACTTTGTCATCGGTCTTGTATCCTGGCCCCATTAGTCAGTGTGCTGGAAGACAGCGGCAGTGATTCATGCTGTCTAGTTATTCGTATTAATCGTCCTTTTCTGCCAGCGGAGAGTAGATTTTGCCAGTGAGCTCGATATCGCTGAGCGAGGGCTCATTTGTATTGAATCGAACGCCGCCGGCCCAGCAATGCATTCAGATTTATTCAGATTTATTCTCAGCGACTGTCTGCCAGCAAATGTTTACGCCTTATACATCGCGATGCGGGGTGTGAGTTGCTGGCTCTATTAGCCTGCGAGAAGGAACACTCGACAGATGTATGTGGTTTTACGCGTTCGCCTCACGTTTTTCACTTTTACACAGTGGCACACGGGCGAAAGGGGCTGGCGCGCCAGTACGTGCCTCGTTTACTTCCTGGATGCTCCTGCTGCTCGGAAAGGACCGCCGGCAAGATCCTGCAGGCGGAAATGTTCGTTCGCCGACCTTTTGGTTGGTATAGGCAGCGTCGTTTCCGATTCCCGTACCGCCGCGCCGCTCTTATTCACCAGGCATTCGCCAGCAATGTATCGAACTTCCTACTAGTTTTCCTGACTCTGCCGAAGGAATGTCAAGGATACGGGAATAGTCGCACTGCGAGGAAGTTCAATGTGGATTTAAAGCAGCGACTGTTTAATTATACAGTTGATTTGGTTTAATTAGCTTCGCAGTGGACATTATTATCGTGGAACGTCTCGCTTTTAATCTGCTGTCGGAATGATTCTCTCTGCTTGCACGGAATCGAAATATTGCAGGATCGAACTGACGTCGTGAAAGAGGAATCGCTCAGGAATTCCGGCACTTGTCTCTTAGCAGGCTCTCCTGCCGATAGTGCGCTACTTGAACTAAAAAGCCGGAGGAACTGTGGCACGTCGAAAAGGAATACCTTAGGAATCGAATGAAATTCTATTTTCCGTCGCTCTCTTCTTATCGTCGAGTCTTCGGAATTCGATGGATCAAAGCTCTGTGGGCTCCTGGAATCTCGAAACCGCTGAGAAAATGCTTGTACCCTTTTTTCCAAGGAACATCGTACTCAAGTTGTATTAGATTTAATAGAACAGGTTTTTTTTAAAACTCTTATTCGTTGTAATTATCAATTAGATTACAGTTGCCCGCTGCAAGCCGATATTGTTTCATTAAAGAAAGTTTGAAGTTTCACTCGGCTATTGCTGGGTTGCGTCGAGCGGGTCACAATACTTTTATCTCGCCCTGGCAGAACTTATTACCAGCGAAGTCAAGTCGAGGAGGAAGTTAGCCCAGGCGGAAATCATTCTTCCACGGTGGCATCATAGTTTCCAGTCTACCGCCTAGGGAAACTCGCCGTCGAAACTCCGACTCGTTTCCGTTTCATTAGATTCAGTAAATCCGTCGACGACGATGATGATGAAGAAGAAGAAGAGGAACAAGACGAAGACGAAGCCAGTGCAGTATTGTGTGCCACTGAAAAATACTTTTCCTTGAAAGGGCAACGAGGAGAAAAAAAAGGGAGCGCGGTGGTTGCGTCGCATCGAGTTTTCCTGAACCCACATTGTGCGAGGCTTGCTTTCTTTTCCACGAGCATTCTCCTATCTGCTGGATTCCGCGGTGGAAGAAGCTCTCGCAGCAGCGCTCTTCTGCATTTGTCAGTGAGGAGGGCGTTCAATGTGACCAAGATGCATTAGAGATTTAGGGAAAAATGAGTGAGGAATCGATGAAAGGAGAAAGAGAGGGAGTGAGTCCTCCTCGCTGGAGATGAAGCCATCGCAAAGCAATGTGGACAGAAGGTCTTGTCGAGAGAATATGAAGCTTGTCGGTGGGAGCGCACCAGCCGGGGGGATACTTGCCTTCAATTTCAAAGGCCTTTGCCTCGTCTCCGGGATTCGTCTCGACGTTGCTTGGATGCTTGGACCGCGAGAATCCTCTTATCCCGGAAACAATGCCAGTGTCCTCGGCATGTACCACTGCGATACTTCTCTCGTTTCTCTCGTTTCTCTCTCTCTCTATCTGGCCTTGTCCTTTCGCGGGGCTTTCTCTCGCTTGGAAAAGCCAGAAAAAGAGTCGACCAGCCCCATGATAAGCCTGCTGGTGGGCGTCAGTGCGATGATATCAAGGATAGAAAGTGGCCTTTTGTCTCGGCCTTGGTGTCATGTCTTCATCCCCTTGACTGGAAGGCGACACCTCGCGTCCCGGCTTAAAGGATTCTCCATCATTCTCACAAGCCAATGAAACGTCGACTCGCATCAATGCGTCTCGTGGAAATCCCGATTTTACAACTCTCGCGTAGACTCCCACCGCGTTCCTCCCTTCGCACATCACACTTTTCGATCTGCATAGTTTTCAAGCTCGCGCCATTCCCTGCTTGAAATTGGTTCGGTGGATGTATCCGCTCGCTGGTAGCGCGCGCTCTTTTTTTTTTTAGAAGGGCGATCCTCTCATTTTTTCATACCCCGATACTCATTCAGCCACCATCGAAAATCCGACGCTCCGAACGTTATTATCCGCGGGTTATAAGCGGCTTCATTTTTACCCTCCTATTTTTGCCAGTCTTTTAATCGAATGGAAATTGTTTCGTGCGGCTGCTGCCGAAATTCGTGGGAATTTCTCTCTGATAAAGCTGTGTTTCACGCTACCGATTTCTTTATCTTTGCGGGCAGTGTGTAGAAAAGCGCCCGGCAAAGTACTCGGTGGAAGGAAACTCCGAGGAGAATTGCAGATATTTTCGAGAAGCACGATCGCGCCAATGGAGGTTTAGTTTCTTTTTAGCCTCCCTCGGTGGTAGAACTTTGTTTTCCTTTAGCAGCGATGTGCTCCTCTTGCCGCGTTGCCCGCGCTATCAAGGACGATAAGCTTTTCCGAGGAACATGATTTTAGAAGAGCCGCGTGATCTAGAAACGGTGGCTCCTCTGTTGTTAGAGAAAATATACTCGAACCGTGCGTTAAAAGTCTCCTGGCACACACATTCACCGCGGGATTTTTGTCATTTTCCTGTTATAACGGAATTATGGTCGAAAAACTCGTGGCAATTGGAATTGCGCGGATGACAGTAAAACCTGATAGAACAAGTGGTTCTAGTGGAAAGCTTCCGTGCTGGAATTATCAAAGTTAGAGCGCGCCAAGCTCTTTGTCAAGGGAAATTTCTCAGCGCGAAGAAGGCAGTGCTGTCCCACTAAACGATCTCAACAGCGAGTTTCTACCTCGAAATGATTAAAGTTACCGCGAAACTCTTTATCTGGCAAATTTGTATAATTTATGTTGAGCTTCGCAGTCGATGGTTGGTGAGTTTCGGTGACGCTGACGTTGCTGGAAAAGGGAGACGTGCGAATGCGAGGCGATTCTCGCGTGAAAATGTGCAGGCGTCGCTCGTCTTCTCCGACATTCCTAAACCGCTGATATCTTTTTGAGAGAGTGTGTGTGTGTGTGTGTGAGAGATCGCTTGGTGAAATCGTCTCGACGTTTTTGGGCCACTGCGAGACATCTCATATTCTAATCTTACGCGTCGAAAGCTCTCTGGTCGATGTCGACTTTTGAAATTGGAAATGTCACGATCCTCCCTCCAGCTCTTCTATCATATTTGCTTGTACCTCTCGTTAATTCCGGGTCAGTGAAGAAAACTTGAAAGGGGCGGCTGTAGTTTGCGCGACGACAATGCCGCCGTTCTATAAGCTCTAATTACCGAGTGCAGCCTCAGAGGAAGCTTTCGCCGGGGGCACAAAGTCCTCGAAAAGTAGATGAATTTCCGTCGCCATGCTAGAGAGAAATCCGGAGTGGCGATCTCGTGACAATGCCTCGTTCCATCCTCCTTCCGGGTCAGGCGAGGTCGTTGCCACGTATTTCCAAGCGAGCCGAGGATAGAAAAAGAAGTAAAGTCGATGGCCAATGTTGGCGCAGGGTATCCGTTTCAACCATTACTTCGATCTCCATTAACGAAGTTCCCCGACGCTAGAGAAGCGAGCTCTCTTAAGCCCGTCGAAACGCTCTCGCCACCTTAACCAGAAACGATACCACTAATTTCCAATTGGCTCTCAGTTTCGCACGATTATTGTATTCTCCCTCGTTCTGATAGAACAGTATTTCTTTCTGTTGCAGTGTTCCGCCAGTAGAATGCAAGCCTGAGATCCGATCGGGGAGAGGTCCCGGGGGACGTCCAGCACCCCTTCTCAGATCTAGGACATTGCCAGCGATCGTAGCGCCCGGTCTCAGTATTCTACAAGCGCAGATCGATGCGCGCTACAATGGTAAGTCCTCTTCATCGCGCAATTAATCATTGGCCAAAGAAAAAACTGATCCGCTTTAACTAATCGCTCGACGCATTGCCCGCAGGAGCATCTGCCGCGCTCTCGGTCGGCTCGCCGTACGGCAACGACGGCGCAGCGAGCAAGCGCGGAAGCACCGCCTCCAATTGCAGCAAGTTCCTCACGCCAAGAATATCATTCACCGATGACACGATAGGTGAGTTTCGGATAGGACAATATGTTGATCGATCAATTACGAGTGGCATCGACAGCGAAATCATCGCTCACAGCCGGTAGGAATGACAGTTTCGATTTCATTAGCGGATTGTTGCGTCAGTAGTAGCGCGGCGTCATTTGGAGTCGGATGGCGTGTCGCGACGACGACGACGACGCTTTGACGTCAGGGCGCATTAAATGCGCGAGAGGTGTAATAGCTTTCCTTTTGTGTGAGGCATGGTGCGTCTCTCTTGTCTGTCGCAGAACGTAGAGTCTCGGACTCGGGGCCTGGCAGCAGGGAATCCTCGAAGGAGCACTCGGCGAGTAGAAGCGGCCGGCTGAGCACTTCGAGCATTGGAGGCTCGCAACCCCTAACCAGACTAGCTAGACTCTTGAACCAGCGACCCAGCTTCACCCCCAGCGACGAGATACCCAGGCGCCTCTCTTGGGAGAGGTAAGTCGAAATCAACCTGGCCTATAAAAAATGTACCGAGTGTACACCTTCTTTGCCGCCCCCCGCTACATCTATCTCTCGCAGGCACTGCCACTGGTAATACACGCGGAGGAGAGGAGCAGGACAGATCGATTCGACACGGAACGCAAATAGTCGAGGCCCCGCTGCATTATATGATTGAATTCGTTCAAGGCTGTCGCAACGTTTTCTCTTTCATTCCTTTTTTTTCGTTGCCGTGATTTTCCCACCGGCCGAGCGGAAACAAAGCTCACTCGGGGGTTTTATATTTCGAGAGATCAACAAACAGCCCCCGGCCGAAGGGCGGAGGGAGGGAGGGGTTGTGTTCGCACGGGTAGAATTTTGGAGCAGTCGGAACTTCAATTTGCAAATGGATCGCGGAGCCTTTTCCTTGTCCCGTGAACAGGGCTAGGAGGACTAGCTGCGAGGAAGGGGAGAAGAGAGAGGAGAGGTGCCGGAAACGAGGCGTAGAGATTCTTTCGGAAGGTTTATTGTCACGAGCACGGAGCATTCGGGGGGTCCTCGGACTAGGACTAGCGCAATAGTACGCGGTAACTGGGTCAAGTTATTATATCGGGAAGAGACAGAGCTCGGGTTAACAAACCACCGGGGAAAAAGGCGATATCGAGAGACGCGCGCGGAGAAGTCTAATCGGTCAGAGTTTATTCGACCTTTTATTCGCCGAGTTGGCAATTTCACATCTATTTCAGTGAGCAAACTCGAAGCTCTCGCTAGAGAAATCGATGCCCGGCGAAGACCTCGCGGATCTCTCGTCAGTGTAATAACTGTAATAAGTCCAATTGATGCGTTCTCGCTCGGTGGTGGAGAAAAAATCGCAATTTATAAAGCACAGTGTGTGTATGTGTGTAGGGTTGGTGTTTCGAGGGCCAGCCGATGTTTATAGGCAACTTGCAGAATTCTATCTGGCTGGAGCCTGCCGTTATTTAGCCGTGGCATTGCCAACGCGAGAGATACGAGAGGGTGGCTGAAAGAAGAGAAAGGAAGAGAAAGGGAGAGAGTGCTGGAGCACGGTGCGAGGGTGATTTTTCTTGGGCTCCCTTCTTGGCCAACTCGGCCCACCGCTCGCCGCGGCTGACCCCAAACTGATTCCAACTACTTCCACTTCGTCTTGCTGTCTGCATATTCACTGATCCCATCCACTGATCTCTGATACGCCGCGCCGCGCCGGCCCAGCATTACTCTTCTGTTCTCCCGGGCTCACCTTATTATGTACCAACGAGATTTATTTCTCAGCAATCTCTGTGTTACTCTTGGCCAACAAAGTCGGGAATAACTCAGATCGCAGACGAGATTTTCCCTTTAGTCATCTTGCACATGTGCAGCCCTTGATTCCAGCAAAGGAAAGCTCTCGGTATTGTTCTCGTTTGTCTGGCTCGGAAATAACTCGAGCAAAAAATTAGATGACTCGATCCTCGAGCGTGTTGGATGTCGCGGGAGTTCGTCTTCTTGTTGGGTGTAACTCGGGTATCGTAAGTTGGGAGGGAAACTTGATTTTCGTGTCGTTTATTAGAGGGCCCGGAATTCCATGGTGGATAGGCCGCAAAAGCCGTGGCTCTCGATTCGACGAAATCCGTGCCGTTTATTGCTTATAAATCATTGGCGCGAGCGAGTGGTAGTGGCCTTTCAGCGATATCCACTCTCTCACGTTCGACATCGATGAAAAGCCATCACTCGCCCGCGGGGAAAAGTAATCCCCGGCGAGGAATTATTGTCCTCACGCAATAGACATTAATTTCACTTTGCCACTCGTGGCGCGAGCAGAGAAATCCGATTGAATCGCTCCATTTCGAAGTGCTTATACCGGATTGGTCCAAGTATATAGCCGCCGAAAAATCGGCCCTCACGCGCGCCGACTTTCAAGAGTGCCTCGATCCGATTCTCGAATTTATTCCCTTCTAATTGGGATCGAACGTCGGTGAAGCCGTAAATTTGGTCGAACTTTAAAAGGATCGTTGGGGAAAAAGTAAGAGTAAAAGTCGAGGAGGTCGAAATATGGCAGTGGGAATTCGATTGCGAAGGGTGTCTCGCGACTGGCCGTGAAATTCCGGGCGACGGGAGCGGATAAATCCGAGGAGCGGCGGTGTCGCAGCTTTATTTGCAGCAAGGGCTGTTTGTCAACTGGTTGGTCTCGCTTTATTGCTCGACAAAAAGCGCTCGCGTGGGTGGAGGAGGCGGAGGAGGAGGAGGAGGAGGCGGGAGGGAGTACAATGCACCTCGCTACGGGTCATCTAATATCTCCTTAGTAGAGGGTGTTGTGTACGTGTGTGGCTCTCCGTTATATTTCAGCGCGTCCCGTTGCGCGTGAGAGAATATATATTGCAAGGTGGCAGCCGGCTTAAATCTCCTTTGCAAAGCTGCGAGACCAACCCCTGCCGTTCAGCTAATTTGCATCGCTCCCATTTAACATGCCCTACAACCAACCGGCGGAGAATCCTTCGGCCAAGATTATTCAGTGGTGTAATATTATTGCACTAATAATGCTACTTCTTTCCGTGCTCCAATTACAAGAAGTCCCCACTTCTCTTTGACATTTTTCCCCGCCGCGCCGCTGAGGGATGTCGAAACTCATTAAAAAGGAATGCCTGCCGAAGTGGTATTAGGTAGAATTCAAGGGAACGGCGCGGCCACTTTGCCAAGCATCGTAAGTGCAATGTGTACTAGAAAAACAGAGCGACTTTGAAGGGGCGGGTCCATTTCGCAGCGAGTCTGTAACTCGCTTCACTCTCGGCTCGCCGAGAGAGAGAGCGAGAGAGAGATCGAGCTGCTGCTGCTGCTGCTGCCTTTACACAGAGGATTTTCTATTTCCGTAACAAGGATATTTCTGGCGGCCCGTTAAGAGCCACTTGTGAAAATGCTCGAGAGTGTACATATAGGCGCGAGATTAAAGAGGGCCGTACACGTCCAGTTTGTGTATCCAGCTTTCCGAGCACTGCTGGAACAAAGCCATTATTCCCTTGTAATTGGACCTAATGGAAAGTCCACTGAATTCTCTCGGCAGTCTCGATGATGATGATGATGATGAACAATGAGGAAACGTATGTTTTGTTTTTGCACACGCACACGCAGACGAGAATGCAGCGCGACGAGTTCCTGCTTGCCAAGGAGTAGTTCGATCGACAGCGTCGCTGAATGGGGCTTAAGTGGTGTGGGCACCGTCACCGCTGGCCATAACAATGCTGTCACCGCCGGGAGCAGCTACGGCCTCTTCGTGGACCAGCAACAGCCACCACCCTCACGAAGAAGTCCCAGCCCGTTGCTTGGTACCAGAAGCGAGAGGCTCAGCCTGGTCTCGCCGAACATCGGCAGGCGTGTCAAAGGGCACAGGGCAGTCCTTGGTGAGTCCGTCAACCCTTTGTCAAGGGCCGAGGCCCCTCGTCAATCGGACTATTTCCCTGGAGAATCGACGCCTGCCCATCTATCTGTCACAGCTCACCTTTCCTCGCTTGCCTTTCCTACTCGCCATATCCCACTACTTTTCCCGTTTATCACCCAACTCTCGCAGGAATTCCGCGTCCCGTTGGATCTAGCAGTCGCGTTAACGCGCATCGAGTGGCTTTTCCAGTACGCTGCTGCTGCTGCTGCTGCTGTGCACCGGCAGTTCCAGATTTCCAGCGAGTAGTCGCAGCAGCCGCGCGCTGCTGCTGGCTTTGACTGGCCCGGGGATTTGAAAACGTATGCAATTCCCCGGGAAATGCAGTTTCCAGCGGAAGAGAGCTTTTGATGTTGAGATGCGTGTGGCTCTGATGGCTTGATATGTGAATTTAGGATCGCGTGAGCATTGCTGTGCTTCGATTTGCAACAGACAGACAGCTTTTACTTTGGAGGGATGGAAGAGCAGCGTGCGCGCGGACGGGGTGTGGGTGTGATGGTTGTTGGTGCTCTGGCAGTGGCATTCTAGCGCAACTAATTAATCGGGTCAGGGCCCCTGGGTAAGAAGGTCTCGGCGTAACACCTGCCGTCGAATTAGCCGGCAGCGCGCCGTGACCAAACATAATTTACTTGACACCTCTCTCTGTGCCCCTTATTAAATCGGCACGGTCTTATCCGATGATGGATACCAGCCAAGAGGAACAGAGCAGCATCTCAGTCGCGATTTTGGCCCAGCTACTCTCATCGCCATCGGAATAGGTGTCCGTCATCATCTCGAGTTATCCATGAATCCGAGCCTTGAACCGCCCAAGCGGAGCGAGGGTAGCATTCAAGGAACTCGGCGATTTTTCTTTCCCTTTATTAAATTGGGTCGACGCGAGAGCTCTTGGAAAATTGGTCATATGCATGTCGAGTGCCTCGAGAGAGCTTTATTAACAGTCGAGGATCCACTTGCTAATGGCTGAGCTTGGTAAATAGAGAGGGGGAAAAAAGCTTGCGTTTTCTAGTAAGCACTAACTTTCTCTCTCTCTCGATTGATGTCAGTCGGCGACGGGGTGTTCCTCGCTCGCTTATAATTACGTAACTGCGCAATCGCGCTGGACGATGAGCGATCAAAGCGATTTCCGCAAATGATGGGGTTGTCCTCGAGGAATAATCCCGGCACACGAGACTAGAGGAGAGCGGAAAGCCGGGCCGCAGTGTGCCAGGGGTTCGGAAAGTTTCGGGGTCACCTGGGATTCCGCTAGTTTAAAGTTAAATTGCGGCAGCTTCGTTGTTTAGTGCCGTGGGCAGCCCGGAGCTTTGCCCTGCTCGCCCGCTCGCCGCCCCTCCTCTCTTTTAGAGCGTCAAGCGCGTGGGTGACAGTAGTCATTAGTTTTCATTCACATCGACAATCTACCTTGATTATCGCTAATCATATCGCCGGCGTTAATGAGACGGCTCTTTCTCCCTCACTCTCTGTCTCTCTTTCGTCCCTTTGGCCGGTGTTTACTTAATTAATAAATGCGGTCATTCGACTGGCACGAGCAACCCTGAAAAGTTGTCGCGCTCCCGGGAGCGTCGCGTCGCGTCGGCCTATTATTGCCGATGATCCAATTTATTCGTGGGACGAGGAGGCCGGCCTAAATTCGCTCGTTTACGAGGCTATAATTCGGGGGATGAAAATGCCCTCTCTCCGCGATTGATCGGCTGCCCCGCTGTATACCCGCCGAGACTCATATTGGATTACATCACTCCCTGGGCAACAGTAAAGGCTTAATACGCTATTAGCTTATATTCCAGCGGGTCAAAGTACCAACCCCCCCACCGCCGCCGACCGACCGCACCCAATTACCCTCCCAGATCACTTTTTAATCAACAGTAGTTTAATCCCTCTCGACCGCACCGCCGCCTCGGACTCTACTCCACATATTCGATGGATCGATTTGACAGAGCCGCCGCGTGCACGTTAGTCGGACGATCCCGTTGATTCCTGAACGCTTCCCGCTGGAAAATACTCTAAGCGACCAACCCCTGGGAAATGCGGAGTTATCGGGGTTGAAAGTGGCGAGGAGAGTTGCCTCGCCGATTTAAAGTACCGGCTAACACCGCTGTTTCAATGTAATTGGCTGGGCTTGAACCGCCTGTCAATATAACGTTCTCTTTTACCGTCGAATAACAACAATGCCAGTGTAATTGAATGTATTCCATCGGGCTGTTATTAATCGCGCCTGCTCCTGTCGGAATCATCGTCGGAACCAGCGTTCGCGTGATATTTTATTAATTTCGATAAATGATTTGCCGTTGGGTATGTGTGTGTGTGAGTCTCGCGTTGGAAATTCAGACGGCGCGGCGGTCCAATTAAATGGAGTCGCGCATTAGCGAGCGTTTATTAAGCCGAGAGAGAAAGCGATCAAGACACAGAGCGGAATTGATACGGCACTGAAAGTACTCGCTTGCCGACCAATCGCAGCTGCTCTTTAGCCGGGTATTGCGTGGCGCGTCGACTGGAGAACCGGTCGGCCCCACTTTCGGCTGCTGCTGCTGCTGCTGCGGCAAAGCGAGACGAGGTACGAGAAGGCCCAGGTATCCCATGACAGCCGAGAGAGGCCTTTTCACAGCTACCACTTGTATTGTCTGCCCGCCCAACAATCCACTAAACTTGGACCCTCGCCCAGCCCGGACTCTACCTGCCACCCTTCCACTAATTACTCGTACTTTCTACCATCCCTAACTGCACTTGTCGATCGAACCCTCTGATAATTGCCATCGATACCAAATCGTTGTTCCACGTCTCCAGTTTCCAACTAAAAATCTTGGGATTTGTTACTCCCTTGAAGGATAATTGAAATAGGAACTCTGAATTATAGAGAAATGTAGATTTAATTATGAAAATCTAGAATCCGATTGTAAACAATGAAGATTCTGGGTTCGTGCTGAGAGAGAGGTACATTATTATTATTCACAGAGTGAAGATAATACGACCTTGGAAGGACCGTTTGTATTGTCTTCTCTAGAAGATAGAAATCAATGGATTGGGTTTCCAAATTTCACGGAAGGTCGCAGGTTGCTCTGGGCGCGGATGGAATCAAGTGTGGCGAGGGTCCGGGCAGGCCGAGCGAGACTCAGGTATCCGGCATACCTGAATGGTCAGGTAGAGGCTCGGCCAATCGTCTTCCATAGGGCATTTACGTGGCTGTGTGTCCAGTCACGCGGTTGGCTGCGACACGAGACTCGCTTGTCCCAGGTGAGACTCGCAGTCCACGTCGGTCCTTCGAGCGCTCACCTTTCCTTCCACGGGAAGATGCCGATTTACTCTTGAATTCCTCGGCTTCGAAAGCCACTCTTCCAAACCGCGCCTCTGTCTCTCTCGATCTCCTCGGATTTTCCACGCCAAGTTTCTCGCTGTTTCTCTGTCAACTTGTTGGAGTGCCGGCTGAATGTCAGCCTGTGACATTGAATCGAAGTCAGTGCGAGTAGTGGCACTCGTGGAAATCGAAAGCGGCCACGCTCTCTGCTGTTCTCCGTTGGTAGCGCTTCGCTGAATCGAACGAATACTCGGTGGAGGTGTGTGTGTGTGTGTGCGTGGATGCGCGGCTGGAATGAGTGAGTCGCCGGGGAGATCACCGAGAGACCAGCCAGGTGAAGAGAGATTAGAGTTTGATCCGTGTAAATTGGAGATGATTCAGCTTCCACTCGCCTCCAACTGGATTAACCAGGGTTATTGGTGACACATTCGCTCGACCGTGGAGCGCGTACATCGTACATCCGCGTGACTCTGTGTATCTCTGTGTGTATGTGTGCGTTTGTGTTGTATCGGTGTTAATTTCGGCATTTTACTTTTGCCCAGAGTGATGGAGAGTTCTATGAAACGATGATGATCGCGATATTATTCGATATTAGAGATCGTGTTTGAAAGCAGTGTGTCACCGCACTCGATGTCGGAGAGTGGGAGGAGTTGGGACTGGTAAAAAGGGTCGAGTGGGCCAGCAGTCGGTGGTAGGAAAGGGTTCAGTGTACGGAAGCGCCTGGCACAGCCAGGGGCCGACCATCTTGCCTTGGAGCGCGAAGGATCCTTGCTTTTCGATCGAGCCGATGCGACACGCCATGGCGCCGAAAAACAATAGAAGCAATCAGCTGCCTTTACCGCCGCTGCCGCCGCCGCCTCCTCGTCGATACAGCAATCCTCAGTCACTGGAGTGAAGAAAGAGAAAGAGAGAGTACAATCAACCCGGCTCAATTTTCAAGGATCGCTCAGTCAAAGATCAGCCGGTCAACGGAAGAGTTGGTTCCCAGTGTCGAGGAGAGCAAGATCCTCGAGAGAATGAGTTGAAAAGATATAGTTTTCTGAAAGAGAGAAGAAGGGAAAGAGAAAGAAAGAGCGTGGTGGTATCGAAGGTTCCTTGGCAGCAGGGCGAAAATTCATGAAGAAGCCTGAGGGAGTCAGAGCCGGAGGCAGAAGAAGAAGACGACGTGGAAGAAGAAGGCGGAGAAGAAGAAGAGAAGAAGTGTAAAACCGGTTTCTGCATTTGGTGCAACGACTCTCCGGCGGGATCAGCAAGCTTTTTCGGGAAGCAAAGGAGATATCGCACCCGTTAGAATCGACATCGTGCCATCGTCGTCGTCGTCGTCGTCAGTCTCCATCGGCTTTCACTCTCGCCGTCCAACCACTCTCACAGTCGACTCTCCATGAAACAGTAGGGTAGGTCTATTTTTCCATCTCACGGACGCCTTCAGCTACAAAATACCAGCAGCCTTGCCAAAGGCAGATCTTTAACACTCGAGCGAGTAAGGCGACGAGCAATAAAAATGGTAGGAGTTGCGCGCGGAAAATTGGCAGGAAGACGAGGTTTACGCTGGAATTTTAAACGTCGCCGTGGAAAAGAGAGACGAGATGCGGCGCTGCCAGTTACTGATGAGGATGGGAAAAGCTTCCGCAATATGAAATCCATCACGCACCTCTCGCGCGCGATATTGGATCTCGGGGTTTCCTCGGAGGGAAGGAAAAAGGGGTCGAAAAAAGGTTGTTTGCGTTGCGCAGCTAAGTAGGAAGGCGATTTACCGTGACACGACTGGCACACAGCGTGTACACGAGCAATCCGAGTGAAAGTCTGTTTCATTCAGAGTCAGCTAGAAATCTGTCGTCGCCAGTTTTGTGTGTGCTGAAAAAAACCAAGAAATAACAGGTGCAACTTAAAATGCGCATGTTTCCTCTATTTCTCCCGGTGGAATTTCGCCAGCGAAACAACGGGATTTCTCGCAAGCTCGCTCCAATTAAATCGGTGTTTCTCCGGTGTACACATAGAGTCGCCGCCCGCGGCAACGCGCTGTATATTAGAATTCACGCGGGGATTAAAGAAAAATCGTCGGAGTGCTTTTTCTTTTCGAGAGACCGCAAGAGCGCACACACGAGCGATCCTCTTTTCCTCCCTCGGAGCTGATTAAAGCAGCAGCGACGCTTTTCTCGGTCGAGCTAACAATAGGAAGTTTTCAATTTACCTTTCTCCCGCTGATTCTCAGAGCGAGTTTGCACGCGACTCTTCCTGCCTGCCTGGCAAGCGACGCGAGTCTCTTGCCGTGTACATACTCTCTTTTGCGAGAGGGCCGACTCGTCGAGCACAAGTTCAAAGGGAGTGAAAGGCCCCGAACTCTTGCTGCTCGCCACGGAGCATAATCTGCCACCGGAAGCAGATAGGAGCGGGCGTCTCCGCCGAGAACAATATGCATCCCGTTCCACTTGCTCGGGAGCGTGTGGAAGGCGCGCGCGCGCGCGGGAACCTCTCTCAGTTCTCCTCTCCTCGCCGCTTGGGAAAAAAGAATCGAGGTCGCGGCCGAAGACGGCAAAGCACTACCGGCTGTCACACCTTGTGAAACAAGGCTTTACACGCACCCGTCACATTGTTCCTCTGAATTCCCTTTTGACGGAGCCGATTCACTCGTTCCCAGGATTCTTCTGTCGATCTCTGATCTCTCTCCCAAGCCTTTCCCTCTCCTCCTCCGACGCCACCGACGCCGCTCTATGCCAATCGTCTGGTCCTTCTCTTTCGAAGCTGATCAGACGACAGAGGCGAGCTTTTAAACTCTCTTCGCCCACTCGGCGTCCCAGTGATTGCAATTGCGGGGAGACTCGTTGAAAAAGTGTCTCTCTCTCTCTTTCTCTCTCTTTCTGCCTTTTCGTCGAATCGGTGGCGTAATTGGTTTCCGTTGGCTGACTTAAATTGAGTTGCCTCGTTAGTCCGTGTTGCCTCGATGGAAGCGGCCTTTTTTTGCCAGGACTCGCCTCCTTTCAAAAGGAGAACGCCTCCACCGACATACGCGAACCCCACCTCGAATTCTTTATTTTCCACTTGCTAAAGAATACTGGAAACGATAGGCTTTTAAAGGAATTCGAGTTTCGACGCCACACAAAGTAAGAAGCTCGTGAAAGGAGTATTCTCGTGGAATTTTATTCCACTTATTTTCCAGCGGGATATTTATTGTTTTGTATTTCGCGAGTATGTGAAGCACCGTTGCTTCCTGTGTGCTCTAAGAATCTCAGGTGGACGTAGGTAGAAGCGGATCCCAAAGAGATAGACAGGAAGCGCTCGCATCCTGCCCGAGTTTTACGATATCCTTTGGCTCTCGACTCACCTCTCCTACGCTCTGTTATTCCTGGCAAATGCGCGCTTCCTGCAACTCTGTAGATTAAAATATAACTTTGTAGATCTTCCTCGTAAAAACTAGGATGATTCCTCATTGTGGGATCTCTTGGAGATCCAGTTGATTCGGAAATATTATTTTCTCGCAACCGTAAAATCTCTCAGTCTGTTAGCCCTTCGACCTTAAGCGTTTCCGTTACGAAAACGTTTCTTACCCTTCTTCCTGTCGAGCAGAGAGCCGCAACCCCGAGGAAAGCACTCCGGAAAAGGGCGGCACCTGTATTGCAAGTCCAGGCTCTCCTCTACCCTTCCTCTCAAACTCACTTACTCCTCCAGTACAGTACACACGTGGTACAATTCGTCCCTGTAACTTTATCCTTTCTTTTATATCTTTATTACTTTTGCCTCGAGCACATAGACGGCTTTTGAAAAATATTGCGGAGCTTTAGCCGCTCGATTGTCCCCGCGGACTGTTACAAATTACGCGAGAGCAGCGAGGGGTCCAGAGCCTGGATTTTCTTTGATTCATCGTTCTATCAAGAATTTTAGTGTTTTATATTAGATGGAAGTGGATGACGTCATTCGAAGGAAGTGGGAGTGTTTGGAAGTGGTTGTAGTAGGTGCAGTGAAAAGCAGGTGGCCTTCGGGAGAGGCCAGACCTTTGTGTCGTCCCCTTTTTGATGGGCTGTGTCGTAAATTGCTCGGGCGTTAACGCACCTTATATTGCTAGTTGCTCGATATTAAAATGAAGATTCTTTATGGTGAAAATATCGCGATATAACTAAAAGCCTTCTTTAAAATATATTTCCCGACAGAAAGAGAAAGAAAGAGAGAGAGAGAGATGCCGTTGCTGTTGCATTGTTGATGGACGGAGAACCATAGAGAAATTACAAGCAGCTGGGAATACTCTGTCGTTACGTGTATAATGCGAGCATCGATTTCCATCTGGCTAAAGACAGGCTTGGGAATTGAGGGAGAAAACTGTGCTGGTTGCGTAAGAGGCACCATTTTCCCAGGAGCAAACTACGTTTACCTTATCGCACGATTTCCCTTATGGCGTAGCAATGGCCCCATTGAAACCGGTATCATTGCTCGCAGCATCCCTTTTATTGTAGCAATGCGACTGAATCGGGAATATTAGCCGCGCGCGCGGAGTAAAAAAGGTGCGGGGTTTCTCGGTGCTATGAGAAAGTTTTCGCTTAGAAAAATCCCTCTCGTTACAGGCGTCGAGAGTTTTCATAGAGTATCCGGCAGTTTATGTGAGAGACGAAGTTTCTTTATTGGCAAGATTGTAAGAGTTCTTGGTTGCATCAGGTCGTTACTTGCCATGAGTCGGAGGAGATGAGCACTCCCTTCTTCGTAGATTACTCTCGGCCGGTCTCTGTCAATTTTGCGGGCCAACGAACTGCGAGAAGTGCGTCGCGATAAAGTTTACGACGGTTGTAAGGGCGGCGACATAGAATCCTGGAAAATGCTAAATGCGTTTTTCCGTAGCGCGCGCGCGCCACGCCGGCATCGTGGAAAAAGCGTTACGGCCCTGCTGCACCTAACGAAATTCGAACTCACCTGCCCCGATGTCATGCCCAGGTGCCCATGCAGTAGTCCTGGCATCTGTTGCCAGCCCTCCCTTCAGTCGATCCTCTTCCCTGCCAACGTGAAGACCCTCTCAAATCCTCTTTCTTACTTACCAGCGAGGAATTACCGTTCCTTCGAGTAGCCGACAGTTGTCTTCGCGAATTGAAAGTTGTTTGAGTGATTGAGAGTGAATGAAACTCAAGTTCCAACAAATACCGACGAATCATCGGTACCATATCACTGGGAGGAAATTAGGGTTCTCCAAGCTGGTCGATTCTCAAGGTAACTTTGCATCTTCTCAGCGAAGAGTTTGCGTAAGAGGGATTCTTCATATTTGAAGCTTTAGGAAAACTTTCCTCGCCACTCGCCGGTGGGAAGCTCTCCAATCAGGCGTTCTCCGAGTATGCGAAAAGTTAATTAAGCCCGGAACGTTTAGTCCGCCGGCGGACCCTCATGCGCGCTTGACCTTTCGACGCTTGCACTATTTAGTCGGTATTACTGTGATTAATTACACGGGCGAAATTATTCCCGTGAAATTCTCCACTTTAATTGTCAGAGTGATAATAGGTTTTAATAAAAGGGATAATGTAAGCTGCGTGACTATTGCGAATCCCTTGCTATCTGCGTTTCTCTTTTAATTTCTGCCGGACGTCACCAGCCGATAAATCGAGCGGTATAAAACTATCGGCGATAATGTCGACAATCGGCAAACTCCTCTCGACAAAGAGACGAGATTCATCCTGGCCAGTATGTGGTTTCGAAAGCAGCGCGTGCTCTCACGTTTCTACCAGCGCGCCTTACCCGAACGCTCGTGCTGTTTTTTTGCTGTTGTCGTACTCGACGATGATTAGCTGTGATTGAAACGGTTCCAAGAAGCGACGCGAGATCGGGATCCCAAGTGCGTGCCGGTGATTACAAGACAATTATGCGGAAACAGTGTGCTGCGCAGTGATTCAACTGCGATCCAGAGGGAGGAGTGGCTCGTTGGAGCTCAAGGTGAAATCGCTTTGTCAGGCTTCACAGCACTTGGTCTTCGCTCTCCTGCCAGTCATTGCCGCTCGCTATCAAATTATCGGTCGCGAGAAACGCTAGCTTCAATTTTTCGTGCCCCGTAATTCGCAAGATCCAGTTGTCGGAATAATCTAGTTTGTTTGGAAGTCGGAAATAATTCGGGAAATTCATATTTATCCTGTACTTTCGAGTTAAATTATTCCAGTCGCTGTAGAATCATTAATGTCGAATGAAAAGTTTTCACTTTAAGAACTTTGCAGCGTATTTTCAACGCAATTTGAATAAAATGTAGTTTTCCTGCTTGCCATGCTACGCAACTCTAGTTTAATGTATAACCCGACACGTACTTGACCGCTTTTTCCATTTCGCCCCGCGGTATTCACAGTGGAAAGTTTGAAAGTCAAAATTGGCATGCATTCTCTCTCGCGGGGAAAGAGCAAAAGTTACAGGATCGTAGGTGGAAGCGTCGCAATTTTACGGGGTCAAAGTATCAAGTCGATCCATGGCTGGGAGAAATGCGCGTCTTTTATCGTTCTCGAAATTGACGTCAAGTATTTCTGCGCGCTTTCGCGAAATAGGTGCTTATCGATTAACGAGGGAAGCGCGAGGCAGAGATATGGAAACAGAGAGAGGCATTGCACGCGCGCTCGGAGAATTAAAGCGACGTGGGTTACCTGTCCGTCGACAGACGGTTTCGCCATCGCGCGAACCACTGCAACACGGGTGCATGTGTGCGGCGCCGCGCGAGGGTGGTAATGTTAAAAAAAGCGTGGCGGCCGCGCGGACTTTATCGCTGGTTGCCACATGTCGTGGAGAAATAGTTGGAAAAAGCATCAAAGTACCATCCTGGCTTATCTCGTCCCACTCGGACTATCTCACCTTTCTCTTGTTAAACATTCGCAAGGGCGCACCAATAGGAAATACTGTAGTTTCACCATCCATTTCGCTCTCTTTCTCTATTTCTCTTGCTATTCAGGAGGAATGCCGCAAAGCTTTCATTAGTGTTTGTACACAGTCGCGAAAGAGATCCGTTGGCAAAGCAAATCCGAAAGCCGCCTCGCCAATCAGTAGCACATAACGCGATTATGAGTCGAGAGTTGCGCGGACAACACTAATAGAAGCAGTGTTTGTCGCTCTAGCTAACTGACAGAGTGTGCGTGCGTGTGTGTGTGTGTGTGTACTCCCAATTCGAAACTCGATTTGCCTCCGCGGAGAGATCGCCCGGGAGAATCGTACGGAAGAGGAGGAGAGCACTCCTTTTGGCGATGGTGCACGTTCACTGACACCTCAATTTAGCCCCGCGTGGCAATCTTATCTTCGCGCGAGGAAAAGCCAGTCTAATCTAAAAGTAGAGCACGCGGCGCGGCGCGGCGCCTCTCATGCATTAATGGAACATCCCATAGAAGCTGGTGCCGGGCAGACGTTCCTCGAAAGGACAGCGGGGATGTAAGTCCCGCCGCCACGTTTATTCAAATGCGACACTTGCCAACTGTTATGCTTTCTCTCTCGCTTTCCTGCCTCGCTTCCAAGCAATCGGAAAGAGAGCGATGCTTACGTAAGCGCGCCCTGTGACACTATTGACGCCCGAGTCATTTTTGAACAAGCGATTTCCATAGTGGTCGCACGCTTTCCATTGAAATTCCGATTATCCGGCAAGACAAACTTGGCCCAGTGTGGGTCGCCCTCGCTCGAGAATACCCAAAGTTGCTTCGCCTGTCCGCCAGTTTCCCAAGTGATTGCTAGCCACTGTGCAACAGAGGAAATTGGCACACGATGTATCCGAGCGAGTCTCCCTCCCTCCCTGCGAATCTGTATACTCTCGGATAAACTACAGCGTAGCAAATAGTCAAATAGTGTTATCGTCCCTCCGGGAAAGAAGTCGAGTTTGCGCAGATACTAATTGAAACGCGTGGATTGTTAGTAGTCCTTTAATTTGTAAGATTTTTCTTTTCTAGTATTGTGTTTTAGTTTATTTAATTTTCATTATCTTTAAAGTGTCAATGTGTAAGATTTTCGTTTTCTATTATTATGTTTGAATTTCTTGATTCTCGATCAATCAGTGTCACGATTTACCCTTTGATTTTGCCAGTTTTGCTCTCGCAACTCGTTAAACTTTCTCTTCGGTTGCGCGACAATAGTTTGACCGATCGCTGGTTTCTCCAAATGCTGATTATGCCATTGGCAAGAAGTAGTATCTTTGCATTAGTGGTCCAGTGACAGCTTACCGCTTGCTCCATTTATGGATAAGCCGCCGCGGCACCGATCGACATTATTACCCGGCCAGGTTTTCCAGCGATTGCATAATTCATATACAGGTTGCACCGGTTGCATAATGCACTCCGACCGGATATCGTTCTACCTAGTTACACAGAATCCCTCCTGAATGATTAACTTCTCTCTGAACGGTGTCTCTGCGTGAGTGTGTGTGTGTTCTTGCCTGTGCAAAGCGTGCGTAGAAGGCTCATTGGTCTACGTTGAGTGTCGCGTGGATAACTCCAATGGAATTCTCCTGTGGCATTTGAGAGATGTGTTGACCGCTCGATGCCGATACCGCTCGCTGAGAGAGGAGGATCGAATCTCTTGGCAATTGACGCTCCTCGCCGCCGCCGCCGCCGACGCCGCCGACGCCCCCCCTTGCGACAGCACACCATGCAAAACACTCGGTTAAAAGAGCCGGTGGTAATCTATACTGGTTCTCGTACGATAAGTCCGAACTGGCTGAGCCAACGAGAATCAATAGTAGGACTTTGTGCCTCTCTCTACCTCTCCGATAGCATTATCGTGTCCAATATTTGTCTCACTTTACCTTGGCCGAAGTAGAAGTTCAGTTTCATGAATGACGTATCAGCCAGCCCTGCCCTTTAACCACCCACAAGATTTCAATCGCCCTTTATTGGGAATTCCCAAGAGAACGCCGCGGGAGTTTGAGTTCCTATAAATCTAGAAGTTTTATTCTTCTTTGTGATGTAATAGCGTAATTCGCTTTCGCCAATGACCTACCCCTCAGCCCTTTGACTACCCAAGAAGCTTTCAACGGGATTTTAATAAGAATTTCGAAGAGTTAAATGGAGAATTCGTATTTTTATAATGCCGCGTGAAAAGATATAGTTTCTCTTTCCTATAAATCGTACTTTTTCCCTGGGATACAATATTCTACGCGAGCGTCATCATCTTTATGCAGGGTAGGTTTTTAATATTGCTCGCCTGGACGAGGGAAAACGTCCACGTTCCGCGAAGATGCGGAAAACGCATTATCCGCTTGCTTTTCCCTTTCAGCTGGTTCTTTCAGCGCGGAGCTTCTGCCTTCTCTCCACCTGGTCTCTCGCGGTGTCTTTACAATGCGGATAATAGCATGGGAGCGACCTACTCCTCCTCATCCTCCTCCTCCTCCTCAGAATTCCTGCCGGCGGTTTTCTTATTTCCCTATCCCGCAGGATATTCCTAGGAACGTCGTATCATCCTCTTCCATTGCCGCGGATCTCCGCCACCACTTCGGATTTCTCGGATAAACTTTATTGCTCGGGAAGACCTCCAGAAACGAAGCCACCGCCTCCTCTACTTCTTGTCTTTCTTATGGAAATCACACTTTTGCCCTGACTTTGATGCGTCTTAACGCGCTCGCCCTCTCCCAGACAAGCCGTGAAATATTATCTGGTATTCTTCTTAGAAAATGCAGGGGTCGAAGGGTTGGCGGGGAGAATCACTCGGAGGAATAAATCGACTCGAAGCCAGAGATTAATTCGGGAGGAACCAACGAAAAATAAAGGTTGGCGGCGGCGGCTCTCCCCTTGCTTGTACGAGATTTTCCCGGATAATATGACCCATTCATTCGGCCGAGCTATTCCCGGGGAAAACGCGCGCGTTCGGAAGGAACAAGCGGCGAAGAGTGGGGGGACGAGTTATTCATTTTCATTCGTTGAATTCGTATTCATCGGCAGCGGCATCCACGGAAATAGCATGCAAATTTATGTAGGCAGCAGTGCGCGCAAGGACCGTCACAGGCAACTTGACGAAATTCCCTCTCTCTCTCCCGGCTCGTACGAACCTATTGTTTTCTTTTTACGAGGATGCACGCACGCACACGCACGCACGCACCTTTCACTAAACTCGAGCGAAGTTTACGCTGTGAATCATACACGCAATTCGAACGCCGCCGCTAGCCATGTAGGAATTGCCGACAGTGGCCTCGTTGTATTTTCTTACATGGCTAGTTGCGCTTGATTCGGTGAGTTGAAGCGGCAGGAAAGATAAGTTTCACAAGGACGAGAGAGAAAGGGAGAGAGAGAGAGAAAGCTCGTTAAAAGAAGAAATTGCGCCGGGAGATGAATTAAAAATTCTGCCGATGCAGTCTCCTGTCGTGGCACCAATTAAGCGGTGGAACAATTTTAATTAAATTCTGGCCGAACGAAAAAGCAGAGCGGCGGGACGAACGGGAAGGTGCGGAGCAGCCGCTCGTCGTAAATATAATTTCGTTTCTACTTCTATTTTCCAATCTCGTTGCTCGCCGTCGCCGTTGCCGCGACTTCCATTAATTTCAAGGGAAGCAGCGAGCGTCTAGTAATTTTATGCCCCTAGACTGTAAATAAGATATCCGGCCAAAGGGAACTTGATTATCAAACGCGGCCAGAAGAAAGGGCGAATATAAATTCTGATAACTCTTTTGAGCAACTTTGAGAGCTCCTCTGCATTTCGACGCGTAAGAGTTTCTTATGGATTGCGGCTTTCAGTGGACATTTTGCCGAACGTGAATCTCTTCAGTCGCTTTGGGGAGACGCGAGAGGAAAGCTACAAGGGGGATTTATCGCCCGGAGGGGGGTGGGTTTGTTTGAGAAGATACATTTAAGTTGCAGGAAGAGGAGGATTGGTGGGTGCGTGCAGGAGGGAGTAGAGCTTCGACATTCATTACATTGTCTAACCCCATAGCGAGAAATTCATTATCCCACTAATTGAATGGATCTCTGTGTTTCTTTGTGCCAAGGATTTGACGTTGGCTTCTCTCTCTCTGTCTTTCTCTATCTCTATCTTTTTCTCTCTCACACTTCTCTCTTTCTCTTTCTCTGCTTGTCCCTTTGGATTAATTCGACTTTCTTCGCTCCATTTTCTTGTCACTTCGTTATCCCTCTGTCGTCGATCGATTAAGAGCCCTTTTCGGCGAGGCCGAATACGTTTTTCTCATTGTTTCTTTCCTTAACGAAGACTAATTAGGGATATTGCAGGGATCAGTGAATTTTAAGCGAACTTCCTCGCGACGCGTCATTTATCCTAAATCCAATTTGATTCGGTGTCAAATATTCGGAGATTGGAATTGCGGTCAGAACGTGTCGCCGAGATTTGATCCTGCCAGGCTAAACCAATTACCGATTGCGGCGCCGTTCTCTCTCGCGCGCGCGCGAGCTCCTATTAATTAAAGCCGAATATTAATTCGGCAAATTGCGTGGGAAATGTTGCGTCGAAAATTGGCCAGGCCGAGATTTTAATCGTTTCTCAAGCTGGCCAAATAGATGGCGGCATTCCCTTATAATTGAACTATCAAGTTGATCGTCCATTGTGAGCGTTTCCTTAATACAATTGGAAGGCGCGGAAATTTGGCGTTGCAAGCTCGAAAAAGCTGTACTCGCTGGACCAATAAATTGGAGAAACGAGGGGCCAAAATAAATTTTACGTCCGGACACAAAGATACGCGCGTTTTATGGCCGCTCTCAGAGCGAGATAGCGCCCAGTGTATGCAATGAATATATACATACGAATGTATACAGGTGTCCGTGTGAGAACAGTAACCCTTTTACTCGAAAAGCCACCCTGAAATACTTGGCAGCGGATTCTCTCTATGAGGACGCGGGAATTGCTGTCGACACAATTTCGCAGCATTCGCACGCTCCCAGAGAGATGTGTGTGTCTGTTTGAGTATGTGTGTGTGTACGTGTGCCAAGTTTATTTATTCAAAGCGATCGCACACGGCTTTCGCACCGCGAATTTCGAGCTAAATTTCAGTGCCGCGGCCCCGGATCGCCACGAAAAAGTGAAAAGGAAATTTGTTTAATCCATTGGATTCAGTTTCAAATGAATCGACGAGCTCTCTCGAATTACCGTTTAAGATTAGTTTACCCACGCGTGCCGCGTACAATCACACAAGGTTTTCTCGTACGCGCGAGAATATATGCTACTCATTGTCTCGTCGGGGCGAAGTGTCTCGCGTATTATGCGCTTGTCGAACAATGAGGAAGACGTCCTCCAAGGAAATTTCACTTGGAAAGCATTCATTCCACTTTCGTTGGCGCATTGTACCGGCAAGATCTCGTGAGCGATCCTTGATGATTCCAGCCGCGCAATTAGCAACGAGAGGTGTTCTTTTATCAGTCACATATAAGTGCGATCCACTTTCCTCCCGCGGTACAGTTAAACCAGCGGATTGCGCGAGGGAAATGGAAAGGTCGAGTGAAACGTACGCGCGCAAATACTTTCGCGAGTGACACGCTCGTCCTCGAAGGAGCGCCGATTTCCCGATTGTAATCCGGATAAATATAGCAATCGATGGACCATCGGAATGTCCTGCGCCCGAGTTTCAAGGATCACACTCTCATCTCCGATTTGCATTGCCCTTGGAGAGAGGGAGACACGCCATTCGACATTCCAGGCGTGTCCTCCCCCGCAGGATCCTTAATTCTTCTTCTACGTTAATGCCACTTAGCTCGCAATTACTTTTAAGGATCTCTGTTCCAACTATTTGAGGGAAAGTTGCCGGGAAATCCCAGCAGTTAGGTGCCACAGTCGTAAAAGTCCCTTCGCCGGAGAATTCTTTGGCATACCTGCCTGCCTTCCACAATAAGAACCCTCGCCATTGGTGGGGAACGCCAGGGCTATCTCGGTTGCCTGGGTGCATCCTGCGGAATTTCCCTCGATCAGCCAAGGTCCTCCGTCCAAAATTCCACTCGGCTCTCTCAAGATTACAGCCAAGTGTTCCTCGGGCTTACTTTTAATTAACCTTCACCGATCAGTTAACAAGGTTTATACGAGTGAATCGAGCAGGCTCATTATCAATAATTATCCCAAGGCGTCTCCTTCACTTTCCGAATAAGGCCCAGCTGCTTCCTAGTAAGTCGGCGGCATAACACGTTCCGCTTAACATTCTTTTTCAGTCACGCTTCGAGCAAATGATAAAAATATGATGACAACTGGTTTTCGGGAGGGGGAACAGTTGGCGCGTCCGCGGTGGTGGGGGTAAAGGGCCCCGGAGGGGACCTAGGTAATGTCTCCTCGCCGCTGGAATGTACATCGGGCTACAGAAATACTTTCCGCGTCCTTCGGACAATCCCCTCGACAAATCCCAGCGATTTTTGTCAGTAACTTTACCAAAATACAAAGTTCCTCTCGTAGCACTCTGAAATCATTAAGGCCCGCAACGATCGGTTGGGCAATGGGTCAAGCTCGCATCAAAGGAAATCAGGAACTGTATGAAGTGCATGTAGGCGTCGTCGGGAGGGGGTGGGAGGAGGAGAGGAGAGGAGAGGAGAGGAGTGGAGAGTGGGTCTTTCCAGTTGAATGTACGTTGATGTAGATGCGCTTTCCATTGATGAAGCGTGCAGCCGTGATTATGGTGGTGCCTTTGGACGTAGGCGTCCCTTTGGGTGTAGAGGGGAGTGTGTCGGGCAGCTGTTCACTCGGCTCGGCATCATGCTGCCACTACCAGCCACTACTACGGCCACTGGTATACCGGCTTCATGCCGCTCCGTTCTCCTACTCGCACGGGATTCCATGTGCAGCCGTCCGCAGTGCCGCGTCGCTGCCTCCGTCCTACGCTTCCCTACGCAACTCTTACCGCAAAAATCATCGAAATTTACTACCCCCGTTAATTAATACTCGTCCGTGAGTGTCAGTGATGTCGAGTGCGTGTAAAGTGTGTTGAAGCGAGGAGTGTCGGTGGTGTGAAAAGTTTGGGTGCTTTGAGAATCGAAGGGAGAGAGGAGTAAGGGTAGAGGAGAGATCGGAGAAAGGGCCAGGTTAAGTTCGGCGGGAAGGGACGCGCCGAGTCGGTAACGCTCTCTCCCGAGAAAATCGATCGGAGCCTTGCCAGAAGAAGGGTGCAAAAGTACCGACTTGTGACTTTGCGCCGACGAAGATGCCACTGGAAAGTGCACCAACACCTCTCGAACTTCACCGGGAATTTATATCGGTCGACTTTCACCCTGGAAATGGGGTGGCTCGAAGGCTGCAGGGGGTTGTTTCGCGCTAGAGACGAAGACTCTCGCGGGGACTTAGAGTTTGTCATCGCCAGGATAACACGAGTGGTGGTTGACTGGGAAATATCGCAAGGAAATTGCTTTTGCGAGAGTGTCGGCGGGAATGAATGGATGCTGGGGGCTGATTGGCTGGTAGAAACCGGTGATATTGACGATTGACACACAGGCTCTCCCGATGTGTATGATAGCGGCGGTATCGGCGCGCGCGCGCGCGCACACACGCTGACAACAGGTATTCTTTCGTGTTTCGCCACTCTTTGCCCAGCGTGACACGTGTTCCCGATATGTCCTGGCCATTTCTGTCGCTGACAGCCTCCGTCAAAGAAGCCCAAGTGTCAGCCGGCTGACTCGCCTGTTTACCACTTGGCCGAGCAGCATCAGCCACGTGCTCTGCTCTGCTCTGCTCTGCTCTGACAGTTTTTGTTAACGTTCCTTTGAAATTCTCCGAGTTCGATTTCAATGATTTTCTTGATGGATTCGAGACTGGCCGCGGAAAAAATCAACAGATTATCGTCTGCTGGCTGCTGGCGACGCTTTGAAAGGGAGAAGGGAGCGAGAATAGAGCCGCTCTTTGATATGAGAGTTGGAGGGAACGCGTGTTATAGCTGTGGGAAAGGGCGTCCGAGACGTGGGAGACGCGTGGACTTCTCTGTCTGGCGGTTGGCAAAAGTGTGCAGGAGGCAGCATTGCACACTTCGATGAGGCATTGCTATTCCCCGAGACTTTAATGGTGTCGTGGAACTTGCTGCTCTCGCTGGTGGGATTTTGAGCGACGCCGAGACTTGTGTGTACGTCTGCTGGTGAACGGAGAGACACGCACGTGCGTCCTTGCGGTACGAGGGGTGGAGACCTGTTGCAAATCGTCTTGCATAAGCGCGACTCCCAACGATCATTGCGACAAGGTCGAGGGTTTTTTAAACATCCCTTTTTCTCTTGTTGCGAGCACATTTGTAAAACACTCGGTGGAATTAATAGTTGCCTGCATTTCGTACTTGACCTCCGCGTCGCCGGTAGAGCACTTTCATCGTAAAATCAGGTTTGAAAGTGAAAGGCCTCACCTTTGGCAATTGGTTCGTCTAGCCAGCAGCTGCAATCGAGATCTCGCGTGCGTGAAAATTAATGAGAGATCGTTCCGATATATTTCCGTAAAATGGCCAGTTGGATCGCTCGCGCCGAAGAAAGCCGGCCTTGTCGGAGTCAAAGAACTCGTGGTTCCTTCGCGGGAAGGAAGTAGATTGTACCTTTATCGTACGCCTTGGACCGATAAGGAGAATCTTTGTAAAAGGATGGGTTGACAGAGGTGTACTCGCGCCAATAAGAATTCCATCTGTCTTTGCAGAAACTCGACGTTTCCCTCGATTTTATTCGCGAGATGAAAAGTAGCCCGTTGTATGCCAAAGTATTCAGCACTTTTCTCCCTCCGATTATTCAAGTGTTTGTTGAAGGATTAATGGGAAATGACATCGGTCGATGTCAAGGAACCATGAATCTCTCTCCTTCTCTTTCGTTCTTGCTTCTGTCACTCGGAAAGGAAGTAGATTGTTGTTTATCAAAGAGCGTCTGATAAAGAGGACGGCCTCATGATGGACAGGCTGGATAACGAGGCCTTCGTCCGACGACCAAGGCACTCTAATTACTTTCTACCAAATTATCCTTTCATCTCCTCGTTTGAGAATCACTTGGCCGCCCTTTGCCCTTTTTGCCGAAACGCTCGCGCGCGAATCTTCTCCCGCGGATTAACAATCCTCCGACAATAAGCGTTTGCCGCTCGCGAGAAGAAGGCGGAAGGATCGTTAAGGATTATTAACGCAATAACCGTTCGAGTAGGGAAGAGCGCCGCGTCATTCTCGAACCTTGACTTTTCCTTCTATCCGTTCAAATCGAGAATCCTGCGCCCTTAACGATGGAGCTACTTGGAATAGCAGTTGAGAGGGCGTTTGAAGGGAAAGATGGATTTAATTGTGATTATTGTACAATAGACTGTGCGCTCTCTCTACGACGGGGGGTTATGTCTGAGTGGTCTATTAAACTCGAGCAGAATGAAGAGTGGGTGGTGCTGGTGGTGGAGGTGGAGGAGGAGGAGGGCGGGAGTTTGGAAAGGGCAGATACATAGCAGGGCCGAGGAGAAGCCCTTGCGATCTTCTCTCGCTTCTCGCTCCGACTGAAAGCACTAACGATTTACTTTACCTCGGATTCTAATTATCCCATTATCATCCCAGCCAGCCGTAATTACCTCGTTAGCTTCTAATGAACTCCAATCTGTATCGCTGAGGCCAATTTGCCCGTTGCTTGCTTGCTTGCTTGGATCGATTCGAGGGGGTACGCGAATCTGCCTGCTCCGCGAGTTCGCGCCAACTCTTCCTAGATAAACCAGTCGCTGCCCGCTATTCGTTCATCCGTGATTAATCGAAGCGCTCTCTCCGGCGCGGCGCGGCGCAGCGCAGCGTAGCAAACAACCGGGCGAAATATCGCTCGTCGATATTTTATTGAATGTTATTCGCAGCCGTTCGACAGGAATAATAGTTGAAAATATTATTCGCCTTGTTTTTCGCGCGACGTCAAACCCACAATTCTTTTCATTCCCGATTCCCCTGTCATCTCCGACTCTGTGTGTGTGTTTGTGTGCCAGCCGGCTGGTATTTTGTTTATTTGTTCTTTCGCGAGATCGTTTATCCGCGCATTCATCCGCGCCTCCATTTACCACCGCCAGCGGTTGCATTAGTGATCGATATTACGGTCGATCGAGGCCGATTATTCGCGAGCCATCGCGACATTCCCGGCCACTTCGGAATCCCTGACCAGCTGCTATTATTCCGCAATCCTAAACCGAACCGTGGGAATAAACCGCCGATTGTGCGATTCCTCTCACTCTCGCTGTGTTGCTAGCATTAAGATTAATAGTCTTTATTGAGCTTCCAACGAGGATGCTGAATTTACTCATCTCGTATTCGAAAGAAACAAAGTAGACTTATTCTTTTATCTTCGTCTATTTGTTTGTCTCCCTCGTAACAAATAAGTCTGACAAATTCAGCAATCGATCTTTATCAAGTCAACGAAGTTCCCCAGTGGAAATCTCGTGATTTCATGAGGATTCTTAGCGCGTGAAAACAATCATCCTCGAGCGAAATGACCAACCCGTATCATCTGAACGGTTTGACGACGACAGAGGGGAGAAGGAAGGCTAAGCGCGCAAGACTGGCGGGGGCATTAACAAATTGGTCGCTCCTAAATCGAAAGTGGTGGTCTCGAGGATGATAAAGAGAGAACGAGAGCGAAAGAGAGGGAAGAGAGGAAACTTGGCCGAGCTGCAGCAGCGTGCCACGACGATCAAGCTACGGACGTGGCTGCAATAAGTTTTATTGGCCTAACAAATCGCCTCGCTCGCACTCGAGGAAGAGGCTTCCTAGCCAGGGCTTTCTGGCCACTTCTTCGTAATGGGCAATTGCGAGCAGCACCGCTTGAAATTGGCCCCGACGTGCGTGTCCTAAGTAAATAATAAAATGAGTGGACCGGCGGCCCTGAGTCCCAGTCCCTTGAACCGCTCGCTCGCTCGCTCGCTCGCTCCGAGCTTGTATTTCACTCTCCTTCGCTCGCCAAGTGTACTTAGAAACGTCGCGACACACGCTCGTACACCACCGCTCTCGCTCTCTTAACACGTGTCGCGGCTCGCACTACCGTTCGCAAATCCACCACCGGTCAATAATCCCACCGGCAACCGAGAGAGTGTAAGAGCATCGAGAGTAGTGCCCAGCCAGAGAAAGCACCAAGCGCCTCCCAAGTCTCTGTGTGTGTGTGCGCTCGCTTAGGCAACGATACAAGCAGGCATTCTTTTTCAGCCGAGGAAACCAAAGAAGTGCCGACCAGACAGTGCTAGCCTTGTTTTTTTCTTGCCAAAGACGGTGATAAATCGAGAGGAATGTATATGGGGATGTGCAAGAGCTTTATTAGTCGATGTATTGGTAGAAGGCAAAGCGAAGATGCTCGAGTTTGATGTCTAAAGTGTGAGAGAGATCGCCTTTTGTGGGAAGATCGATATCGAGGAATTTAGCAGTAGACAGAGAGACACGCAGCCACTCCAGATGAGATTTCGTAGATCATCGGTGACGAGTCCGAAGATGGAACTGCTCTCGAGACGCTCGTCAGTCGACAGGATGTCGACTTTGAAGAGGTCGAGGTCGTTCCGCGCTTCGATGAAACTTGTCTCGAAGATCCGCAATCACGCGAACGCGAGGATCGCCTCTGGTTTCGAGGTGTCGCCGAGATCCTTGAGAGATCAGTACGGCAAACATCGACAGATCAGCTTGTCGCAGGTGGAAGAGACGCGTGTGAAGTCCTGCGAGAATGGGACGAGGGACGGGATAAAGGACGATGGAGCAACCAGCCCCGAGAAAGAGGAGAACACTGTGAACAAGGAGGCGCAGAAAATCAGTCGGGAACTGAAGAGCAAGTTATCCTTGACGGACAAGATAATGGGTAAAAATCGCAAGGACCACGAGCGGATGCTGGGAAGAAACTTCGAGGAGGGGAACGCCTCGCCGAGAATTGGCTACCTCTTTCGGAAAAAAGTGACTGATGAAAGTGTTGTGGATAGAGACACTGCGAAGGACAGTGCTCCCGTCGCAGGAGGCTACCCACCCTCGGACCATATGTCTTACGAGAATCCGACCTTTTGCTTGGACAGCTCGCTCGACTCTTCCGTGTCGAGCTTTCTCTACGAAACCGACACCAATGAGCTTCCGCAAGCTCCGCTCGAACGCCAGAGCCCTCAAGATTCCTCCATGAAATCGCCGCCCTCTCCTGAAACATTAACTATCTTAGTGGACTCGGAAAAGACAGCGAAAACGAAAGACTCGAAGAAAGTGAGTAGTTCCGAGTGCAGCAAGAATCGAAAGAATGCCGGGAACAATAGTGGAAATTCTTGCCAGGAGATTTGTCGGAACGGACACGAGAACTTGGCAAAGAACTCGACGTGCTCGACCAAGTCCTGCAGGAACAGGACAGTCGATAATATCGCGAGCTTCTGGAGCAGTGCTCGTGGCAGCAGCTTCCGTAATAAGGTCTCGGCGGTGAGAAAGAAGTCGATGAAAGCGTCAAAGGAACACGAGTCGATCGACGAGAATGAGAGAGTTCTCGTCACCACCGCTTCAGGATCAAGTACGCGAGAGCAGAGTCCCCCCTTCCAATTAGCTTACGCCTACTCTCGGTTACTCATACCCAACTGATATTACTCCTCCGATTAGTTTACCTCAACTTTACTAATTATCCAATTTCGAATTAATCATCTTAGGCTTGAAAGCATCTCGAAAGAAAGAATGCTATTATACTTTAGAGAGTTTCTCTCACCCTCCAAGTATTGTCTCCTAGTTTTAATTTCGTCGAGATTCGTATTATTTTTCAGTTCATCCTTTTTTAGTTGGTTCCTTTTGATTTTATGTTGGCACAGAATTGTACACGTTGCAAGGGATGGAGTTCCTGGAGGGTTTCGGCAAGAAGAAACAGCAGGCACAGCAGCAACCGATCAGTGTGTCATCGGTTCACATCAATCCCCTCTCGGCACAGTCCCTCAACATCCACCTGCATGGTATTCTTTCGTTTCTTATTTAGCCTATTAGTTGTCTTTCTCACGCGCGTATTTTTCTTTCTTCATCATATCTCGACATTTCTACCTTTTTCTCGCGAACATTCCCAGCCAATACGATGCTTGGATATTGTCGTATCGAACGAGGTGGGATAACTTGGAGGCGGGCATCAATTTCATGGAATGATTCCAGCTGGATTTATGGTCTGTTGTAGCTCTCTTCACGGCGGTGGAGCATGGTCACCTGGACAAGGCGAGGACGATCCTCGAGTCGACCGACATCGATGTGAATAGGTGAGAAACTCGTCGCTTTTCCATCCAACTTGGAGAAAAACACCCGTCAAGGTTGAATTCACAGTAATAGCGAGGGGAAAAGAGTAATTGGAAGAGTGTAACAATTAATCAAGAATCGCTAGGCGGTATTAAGGATTCGCGGGAAACAATGCTTCGGCTCTAACGGTTAGGTCTCTCTCTCTCTCTCGGCTATCTGGGCTAATTGCCATCGTTAATCGACGCGTCCGCGGCTCTCCCGGAAAACAAGCCAATTATAAGTCATGCTCGGAGATCTAATGATGATAAGTCGCCGGAGAAGAGATCCCTGGAACTACTCCAAAGTTCGCAGCGTTCAGTAACGAGGATTCCTATTTGCCGGCATAATTGCAACATAGAAATCTGACTGATGGCAACCTAATCAGTTCTCAATCTTGAAGTTGTTCGAGGATCGTCTTTTTGAAGGAGCAGTTCCTTGGAACGCTTCTGAGAGTCCCAATAAATTCAGGAGTTCAGTAACAGGGCAATGGGGTTCCAGCGAAATTTCAAGGAGCGAAACCACCTCAAGGAACCTTTGACAGTGTCAGCGGAACTGAAAGGCATCGGATGAAATTTAGGAGAAAAAATTCACCGGTCAGCAGCAGCACGCTCACCTTTTCCTTGACGTGGGTGGGCACAAGTTTCTGCAAAACGTAGGTGTCCACGTGTGACCCAGATGTTAAGAAGATAGTGGATAGCTCGTTCTAAGCGGCTCAACCCTTGGCTCCTAGGAACATTTATCTTTCGCCTATGCGGCAACAAAACAGATTAGAGATGAGGACATTAGCCCCCTCGTTCGCCTCTGCCCCACTCGCCAATTAGCCTCTTTAGAGCACGCTCTCCGCTTTTTCCCCCTCGAGAGCGACGTATTACCAAGCCTCGTGATGCTCTCTCTAACGTCTCACTAAGGATTACTTGGTCGCCTTGCGAACTATCGGGTTGCATCTTTTACGAAACTCGGAGCCGGGCGTCCCTCGATGCAATCCAGACCGACGGCGACGGCGACGGCGGCGGCGGCGGCGGCGGTGGCTCCAACTTTCGAGGACAAGTGCTCGACACGAATATCCCACCAATAAATTCATGCTCGTGACATCGCGCAATATGTCTCGATCCACGCAAATGATTATTTATCGGGCGACCCTGATGGATCTTGTTTGTTCGCTCGGCGAAACGAGTATATGTATGTACGCGTCCTCTTGTAAAAGCGAAGGTGGAGGAGGTCAGGTTGGGGAGAAGCGCACGATGGAAAACAAGATCGAGCCCATTTCCTCGCTGCTATCAGTGGCAATTTGGACGTTTCAATAGACGTGGCACTCGCTTTTGCAAGCCTGCCATTAGTAGCCCGGACAAAGGCCAGAGCCGGATAAACGGATTACAGTCGAAGCGAATAGACGTCCACTGCCGATTGCCATTGGCACAGTCCACTCTGCGCTCTCTGCTTCTAGTCGCCCTACAACGTCCTTTCCACTCTTCCCTTTCTACCGGCAAATCCTATCTTCCCTGGCAAGTCTCGCAGAAATCGTCTATTTGTAGTTGGGGGGGCTGCGTGCGTAAGGCGCATTCAACGTTGATCGATAAAGTTTTGTATCGAGCCGTGTGTATAACGAGCGAGGAGAGGGCTTTAATGAGCAGAAGTTCATTAAAAGTAGGATTCGTGCCGCGACAAAGACAAGGGAAATAAGGGCAGCCACAAAAGTATCGGACGAGAGCGCGCGCGCGCGCGCGCCAGGTCGCGTTGCAATATCGAGCGCGGATGCATTCTCGTAACAAGGAGCCTTTCATTTGCGGAGTGATTAGCGACTGCTATTTTTCAATAGTCCTCGACGCGAGAGCGTATTATCGTCCGGGAAAACTGAGAATGCCACGCCATTTCCTAGAAGTCTGGCTAGTAACTTGTCCCATTGTCTCGGGGACTCTCGTTGTAAATGGGCCGAGGCTGTTTAAATGGAAGTTGGCGACAATTTTCACCGACAATTCCAACTATAACGTGATTTGCAGCCGGTAGAGTCTTTCTATTCCAGCAGAGTTTTCCATTTGGCGCGTGGCACGCGCGCGTGAGAGGGAGAGCAGCGCGCCAGATTTAATTGCACAATATTTGGCACGAATTAATCACCGTTGAGCGAGCGCAAGCGCTTCCCGGGGCGGGCGGAAAAAAGCGTAATTTACATTTTAACGCTCGTCATTCGACTTAATTGAGGCGCGCATTCGGCCCGCGAGAGCGAATCCATGAAATAACCCCGGCTGACGTTGGCACGCGTTTCATGTGGCAACTCGACTCATTTCGTATTCTCCTTGGGAGTGGTGCTGCGAAGGGCGGCCGAATTTCGCGCTAGAATTTCGAACTAGCTAATCACCGCTGGAGGGGAAGGCTCGACGAGTGTTTAATCAGTACTACAGCGAAGTAGATCGTTCAGGGAAATATTTCCTCGGACGTTTATTCGTATTCCAAGTCCGAGGGAATGTTGGAACCACGAAAATTCCAGCGTGAATTTACCAGCCCTTTTTTCCTCCGGGAACAAAGCCGAGCCTATCGCACCGTCGGCCAATTTGCGTCGGCCACCGATTGGTCAGGCTTTCTCTCTCAAGCTCTTTTTGCGCGGCGAGCTTTCAGGATGCTGTGCTGGGTGCCTCGCTATTACTGTGAAATTCGACGATTGATGTGCCTCGATCCGCCTCTCTCCGACTGACTGACTGACGGCCGTTCGATTCTTGATTTTCCAGCGTGAACAGCGACGGCCTGTCGCCCCTGGATGTCGCTGTCCTCAGCAACAACAGGCCCCTCGCCAAGATGCTCGTCGCATTCGGCGCTCAAGAGGGCAATAAATGTGAGTCTCCACGCTTTAATCCACTGCCAGCCAAGTGAGGGGCCCCTCACTAATCATCTTAGCCCTCTCTCGCCCACTCTAGCTCTCTAGCAATACAGCGCGCCAATATTTTACTTTCAAGTTCAAACATTTTTGACGGTTTTCATTTTTTTTCGTGGACTTCCCGACCTTCCCCTGGACTGAAATTTGGTGGGTAATGTTTTTTTGCAACAGGAAAGATACCATAAAAATTTCAGAGCCCTAACTCAAAGTTTAGGTTTTCACCTATTTTCGACCCTCGAGAATGGTCAATTTTTTCAAGTTTCTCAAAATCGGCCGAACCCGGGATATTTTCATTGTTTTCGTATCAGGGTGGATAGGGAACAAAGAATCCGTGAAAAAAAGTTCGGATTTGCAACGAGAACGGGTCGAAAAACCGTCCAAAAAAGTCCACTTTTGCTCATTTTTCACGGTTTTTATTTTTTTTGGTGGACTTCCCGACCTTTCCCGGGGCTGAAACTTGGTGGGTAACGTTTTTTTGCATCAAGGAAGATACCATAAAAATTGCAGAGCCCTAGCTTAAATTTTGTTTTTCGGCAAATTTTTCTTAAGGGGTACCCCTTCAGACTTTTTCACGATTTTTCGAAGGTCCCCGAACTCGGGTTTTTTCTTCAGGAATCGATTGTTTATGGATGAAAACGGATAGAAAACAAGAAATCCGTTGAAAAAAGTCCGGATTTCTATCGAAAACACTTAAAAAACTGCCTTTTAAGTTCAATTTTTTCGGAATTTTCGCTAGTTTTCCCCATATTTTTTATACTTCCCGTGTATTTCACGGGCTGAAATTTGGTGGAGAATGTGCCCTTGCGTCAAGGAAGAAGTGATATAAATTCGAGGACCCTAGCTCAAAATTTGAAATAAAAAAACAGATACAAACGTCGTCAAAATTGACAGAGTGGGGCTGCCAGTTATGCTCCGGGAACCTAACTTGGCAGGCGCTGCTTTAATCATACAATCACTGCGACAACCGCTTTGACCAACAATCTCGAACATCATGCGTGAAGAGGAGCTCGGACCAAAAGCACTGCTTTCGTATAAAACATAAACACCAACTGCCAATTTCCCTTTTTGGTGCTAATCGGAATGGGGCGTTGAAACAGAGAAAGGGAGAGAATGGGAGGAAGAGCGAGCGGGAGAGCAAGAAGCAGGGAGAGGGGCGTGAGCGATAGGATTCCAATTAGGATTCCGTGCTCTCTAATAAAAATACCGGCCACCTTTATTGCGTTTCAATCCAGACTGAAAATAGAACATGAACTCCGCCTGGTCCGGCCCTCTCCCATTCTCCTCTCCTCTCTCAAAGCTCGGAGGAAGTACTGTTCCGCACTTGGATCTTTTTCATGGGGAGGCCGCGCCAATCATTCCTCTGTTAGCCAATTGTTTGTTTCTAATGAATACATGAAAGTGATGATTGCTTTTTTATTCCTACTTCTATCGTTGATTGTCGAGGGATATTTGTCTCAGGTATTTTCACTGTTCTTTGGGAGGTAAAAGACGTAATACGGGGCGCGCGAGTTATGAAGCGCCGTCGTGATTTATAAGATGGAGCGTAAGCCGACGCAATTAGGTTCGGCCGAAGCAAAAGCGGCTCCGGATTACTCCGACAGCGCGAGCAGCAGCAGCAGTCGGTCTGTTACGGTTTAACACGCGCACACACACTCACAGACAGACACACACACACACACACACACACACACTCGAGTGCCTCAACTTGTAACTCGATCCCCATTTATCATCGAGCGAAAGTTTCGCCGCGCTTCTTAATCAACGGCGTTACGTTCATTAGTGTCGCGAGGAAGACGTTATTAAGACGCGTATACCCGCTGGGATGATTTCCTACGCCCGCCCGCTACATTCGCAGTTAGAACTTCCCTACTAATTAGAACTTTTTCATCGGAGCTCTCTCTCTCTTTCTCTGTTTCGCGTGCGCGCGTTCATTTCAATTGGAGTTGTAGGAGATTAATTTGAAGGAGTGCGTTTTAAGGCAATGCGGATAGCAAGGAACGAAGATTCGAGGAGAATCCAAAAGGCAAAAGTAAAGAGTAACGCAAATCGTAGTAAAACTATACCAGAGGATTATTCATTTAATTCTAGTCATTCGTTTATATTATGGTGATTTAAGAACCACAGTGAAAGCATTAAGGAGCACAAAAAGAGGCAGCGAGAGTAATTAATTTCACTTATTATACTTTGAGAATTCGTTGGAGTTTTAAATAGAACACCGGCAAGAAAAACGGTGTATCGTGGTCGAGCTGTAGGAGGAACGCCGGATTATGCGGTGAACCATGCCATTAACGCAGATGGTCCGATTATTATCTAACAGAGCATACGCCTTTACGCTACGATAGACTCGAATTAACCATGTGTGCTCTCCCACCCTTGGAAACTCGTGTTTGGTGGCTCCCTCGACGCGATGACCATTCCAATCCTCGAGAGAATTAATCGAAACAAATCGGATTTGTAATATGATAACTGGTTCTGAAATAATATCACTGTGCTTCATTGTCGTCCCAGTCAAATCACCAGAATCGCTGGGCAGTCATCTGGCCTCGCTGCTCTCGGAAGCGGAGCACAGGGTGCAGGAATTGGGTGGGAACAGTTCCGGCAGCGGCGGTACAACATTGTTGGAACCACCTACGAGCCACCGGTCCAGCTTCTCCTCTCAGCACAATAATCTCACTGGATGTGGCGGCAGTACCGAGGACAAGCAGCTCGCCCTCTGGGAAAGGAGGGCGAGGGCACTCAGGAAGATGTTGCTCGGCTTCGATCAAGCCAGTTAGTATTGCCGTTCTAATCCTGTCTTATTCTCTTATCTAATCCCTCCTATTGGAATGCCTTAAAATAGAAATGCACGATAAGCTCTCGGCTCAAAGATAACCAGGCAACAATAGAAATGCTCTTGATAATTCCACCAGGACCACCGGATATGCCCTTCCTCGTGGCAGTCGATGTTACTGGTACAACCTCGGTCAGCCTGAGGTTTCAGGAGCCGGATACACACGACTCCTCGATATGCACCAAGTTCAAGGTTCAATGGAGCATCAAGGAGGATTTCGCGACGATCTGCGGGGAACGCGAGGTCCTCGATATGAAGCAACGAGAGTGCAGAATCGAGGATCTCGTACAGGGCCAAAAGTATTACTTCCGCGCGGCTGCTGGCAACCTGAAGGGCTACAGCAGGTTCAGGAATTCGACGCCTGCTCACGTTACACCTAGCAGTAAGTATGGGCATTGTAGCTGCTCGTGCTTGGCCCCTTACTTGTATGGATATATGGATAAGGACGCAATCATGAGATTGTAACACGTTCCTTTGCTGCACACATCGGACGATATTGATCACCCGTGATTATCCTTGCTCCCGCAACCCTCCGAATCTCGAGCTTTCGGCACGATCGCACGTTCCTCTCTGCTTGGGAGGGAGAAAAAATGTATTGGTAATGATGATCCAGGTTGGAGAGATATCGATGGACGGATGCCGAGGTTCGCTGGTCGTTTGGAACAATTGAACACACTGTTCACGGATATCAGGCGACCGGAATACACCCAGGAGACGCCGGCAGTACAGAGGCGAAATCACAAGAAGAAGACAACCATAAAGCACTTGTTTACCGCGACCAGCAAGTTCCAGAAGAACCTCAGGCGTGGAGTTTTCCTTGCTTGCTTGCTCTACCACGAGGATAAGGTCCTTGTAACCAACGAGGACTTTTTACCTGTGATCGAAGTCGACGAGACTTATCCCAGTTGTATCTACAATGATTTCCACTGGCTCATGAAAGTCGCCTGCACCTGGGACGATGTGAAGACACTCCGGCAGGACATGGAGAAAAGTCATAGCAGCTCGGCCAATCATTTCAGGATAAAATTGCTACAGGCAGCTGCTCAAATGCAGGTCAGTCAGTCGATAGTTAAGGATAAGCATTGTTGTTGGAGGAAGTTAGGAGTGCCGAGCTAAATCTTATTGTTTCTCCGGTAGGCTGTACTTTGCATACAAGATCTCGGTCAATTGTACCACAAACCCATCAGAGATATTCAAGGAACGCTAGTCTTCTCCACGGTGAACTACATCAAGTCACCCAAGCTGATCTCAGTACTGAATAGCAGATGGTTACCTCTGAGCAAAGTGACGAAAAAAGTGATGACCCACGAGGACAGCAACGTCTCCGATATCCTGATTGCAAGCATACAGGAACAGATGACCTATCATCAGCTAAGCAGCATCAAACTGTCGAGGGGTCTTTATCTCGGCTACTTGAAAATGCAGAGTAGCGTCGATCTCATACAGGTGATCGTACCTACGAAATCACCGAATGTCTTACCACACTGTAAGATCCGCGACAATCCACATGTGTCTGCGTGAGTAATTCATTCGTTGAACTAGTATTCTCTTCGCAACATTGTCGAGAATTGGTTAGAAAAATCTCTTGGTTCGTTTCAGGGAGGAGTGGGACTATCTTAAGAGGATAACGAGTCTCCACTGTTCCGACACTTCAGTCCAGGAATCAGAGGAGAAGGAGAACGTAGCGAATGAAGCTCTGGGTACAGAGCAACAAAGGTTGTTCGTCGAACTCGTTGCCGCAACTTCCAGACGTCTGTTCAGTTATATGGAGATCAGTCCAGAGGACTCCCTGATACATCGACTGTACGACGCCGAAGTAATTGATCTCACACACGACGTCTCCTTCCTCATAGCCGTGCCACCCGCGGAAACGGCTTGCTCCGTTCCTGGAACCAGAGAGATACTTCTGCAACGCGGGGATTTGCTCTCCCTACCGATTCAAGTGTTCGAGATGGTGCATCTGAATACCTATCAGAAGGACGTAATCAATCGGTACTCGAGATTGAGTTGCATACTCGAGCTGGACACAGCACAAGCTCAACACAGTCACAGGGAAGCCTTTAGTTCATTAGAATTGAGCGTGGCGAAGGACAAGCTCGCCAAGCTGCAGGATCTTCAATCGCAGGTGAACAGCGTGTGGAAGGGTGCTCGGTGGCTTATCGACGTCATCACTTTCGCTAGGGATAGAGGAACATGTCAACCGAGTGTAAGCTTCCTTAGACGTATCTTTGTATAGACATTTCTTTTCGACTAGATGCTACACCGAAGAACTCTCGTTTCTGTTCTCAGGGCGCAACCAAGCCAGTAGGGATTTCGATGAAGCATTTGCTCAGTCTCGATAGGAACAAGAGTAATAGTAATAATAATAGTCTAAAACGGAGTCTGCTGCACCTACCGCCGCGAGATCCAAAACTCGTGAAGTCAAGTCCAGGCCGTGGAAGCTGGCCTGGCCCGAATCTTAATACCTCCTCAACGAATCTGCTGACCACAGAGTTCAGTAAAAGCGAGCAGCAATTACCAAGCGGCCCTTACGTCCGCAAAGGCAGCAACACATCGAATGTGTCCACTGGATCCGAGCCACCCAAGTCTTCGATGCCAATGAGCAGTGCGAGTAATCTGAGTAATGCTACGAGTGCCAGTAGTAATAACCATCTGGTGCCCTTGACGAACACGAGACTACCGCCCTCGAAATCGGAAGACACCCTCATCCTGACAAAGTACAAACACAGTCCGAGAAATCGTTCGGCTACGATCACCTCAGCTTCAGCCAGTACTAGTCCACAGCTCCGTCTCAAGCCAATAATGTTCGGCGGCTCTCTACTGAGTGTCTCTACAGCGATGACGAATACCACGAGTCTCCTGAGTGTCAGTAACACGAATTCCGATAGTATGCACTCGCTCAGTAGCGATGAATACTCCACCCCGAATTCCAGCGTCTGTTTAAAGGCGAGTCATCCGAAGATCAAAGCATCCAAGCCTACGGCGAGTGTTGCAGCTATGGCTACTGGACCTTTGGACTCTCAGTTGGAGGAAGAGAAGGATGAGGCTACCATGATGCCTGCACCGTTGCCTGGCATTCTTCAGGTAATTCGTCTTTCTCTTCGCATATGAACCATTTCAGAACTTCAGAATGACGCTGGAGGTATATCCAGACAGATTTAGATGTCACGCGAAGATATTAATAGTATGGTATCCCAATAATCCGGAGGTATCCAGATTGCAGATGTTTGAGTAGTCTTCTGTTAAAGTACACTCAACTGTGTGAACGTGTCAGCCTTGAAATCCCCTTCGAGTTAGCTTGAATAATATTTCTTCGTTATAGGGAACACAAGTCTAACCCGATTATAGTTAAAAACAGCTCACTTGGTCTTCTAGTGCAGACCCATGTAAACGACATACGAGTAAGCCGCTACACCGCTACAGTTTACGTGCTTGTTTTGCTCTCGGACGCGCTTACAAAAGTTACGCTTGTAATGTGTGTTGATCTGGTGGAGCATGAGACGCGCTTTGAAGCCTGGCGAAACAGCAGCCATTGAAGCAAGTACGCAGTCCTTCAGCGGCCTAACTTCTCCTAGCGAACAATTACGAATGTTACTTAAACTCTAACACTCTGCTGCGCCGGAAGCCACACTTTCTCTTGATGTGTGTATCTTTTCTGTACATCATCGTTTTCTCCTACCCTGCCCGTTCACCAGTTGTACACTTCATATATATATATATATGTATATGTTCTCCACATCACTGCCTTCGCATCGCTCATCAATTCCAATCACTCTTACTCTTATCAAAACACAAGAGAGTCTCCAATCGTAAACTCATTTCTCATCGTGGGATCATAAATATTATAGAATCGATTCATGCAAGTTGCAAGTTGTGTCACTGGCACGTGAATGCAGGTCGCACATCACATTATACCAGTCTTTCCCTTCATCTTTCAACATGACACCGTCTGCTGGTCGTGTCAGGATAGGTCCGAGCTAAACGTGAGTCGACCTGATGGTTCCTTACAGGTATACGCGGCCTACGAGACCGGTCTAGCATCGGGCACCAGCTTGAAGCTCCACGTGACGCCAAGAACCACCGCCAGGGAAGTGGTGAATCTAGTTGTCAAGCAGTTGAACATGGCAGTCGTCCTGAAAGGACAAGACGGCCCAATCTACACGGCGGACGAGCTACCGAACTTTTGCCTGGTGGCTGTGATAGGCGCGAGGGAGAGATGCCTCAGAGACGATTTCAAGTTACTCCAATTACAGAACCCTTGGAAGAAGGGCAGGCTTTACGTCCGACAGAAGCAAGACGTACTCGCCGCTCTCGAACACAGCAGCAAGCACACCGCGTATTTATAGCAGAAATAAAGAAACTCAATCCAATGAGATTCCAGAACAAGTATCCTCAACTTCGAGCAGTTGGAGCTCGAGGCGCACGGAAATACTATTGCGACCCTGATCCCCTCTATTAGCCCCTTCATTGCTCGCATCATACAGGCAAACAGGATTCAGTTTTCATTCCTGTACTTGTCCAAAGCTTCTCTGCTTTCGAAGTCTTGGATCAGAAGGCCGAGCCGAGGCAATGGAGGGGCTGAAGGATTCTCACCTTTAGGAGTGGCCAAAGACACTTGGAGGGGAATTAGTATAAACATTTTTCTGCCCAGGTTTTTTGGTCGGGAGTCCAAGTAAATTCGGACCCCTCTTAATTAGAACGGTGGAATTAAAGATCAATATTTGAAGAAGGGTTCGTTCGGGGCTAGAACTGACAGCTCTGCCCAGTTGGCAGCGCGCGTACATTCCAGCAGCTAGAACACCGCGACTTCGACTACCAATCCGTTATACTAATCGAATGTTAGCTCGTAAATTGCTAGTTTGTAAAGAAAACAAGAAGGGGGAGAGCGAGGGAGAGCGTGAGGGAGGGTAGGTGGGAGGGAGGGGGGGAGAAACAAGTTGAATAAAATACTCAAAGTATATACGTAACGTTATATTTTAGGTACCGATCTCAATGTTTTATTCGGTATACGCGTTCTCCATCGGGTGTAAGTGCGTACGATGCTTAACAGATCTCATTCACCGACATGCAATCTCGCGTAATCACACGAACTGCTTTCTCGTTCCTTTTAGCGACGTTTCTCGAAAGCGTTGAAAGATGTTGAACTCGAATACCTCGGAGGAGAAGGACTCAAATCTTACGTCTTTATTTTTTTAAGCCAGGGCCCAGTAATCCTTGTTGATGAGTGCCAGTGGGGGGGAGGAGAGTATATAGCTTGGCTCTGGTAAAGTAGAGGGTTTTGACCCGGGCAAGTTGGGGGATGTTATTGTTATAGAAGCTTATGCCTGTGGCAGACAAGTCTTAGGACTTGCGAGCGGATAGAGGCGCGCGCGCGGTGATCGAATTCGAAAGAGGCTTAGAGACTGTTATCTAGAATAATCGCTGAACAGAGAGTATTACTACCATTAGCAACTATTTTTATTGCTTCGAGCAATTGTAATTAGCGAGTCACGGCAGTCCTGTCACGAGCCATATTTTTCTGTCGCTTCTCTCCTGTTGCTCGTCGGACGATCCAAGTTTTCTAATGCGCCATGTTATAAGTACACGCTGCGTCCGCGATTCCGTATCCTTTTTTGTTTCTTGTTTGGTTCTTTTTCCTTTTGTTAGCCGACAGACAGTAGAAGTGAGCTAGCCGCGTGAAAAATAGGTCTGAGAGCGTCTAATTATCCTCGACGTCCTCGTTATCAAACACTATCCTCTATATCATGTTCCGGATGCTACTTCGGACTTACTAGTAACCACGGTTAAGGCTAACCCGTTCGTGATAAGTATGGTGCACAATGGTTTTGTAGAAATCTATATGAGAGAGAAAGGGAGAGAGAGAGAGATTTTCACCCTGTCCGCACAATATTACTGCACAATAGTCATGAACCTCCATCAGAGAAAGCCTTAGTGACCTCGGGAATATCGGGCGTGGGACGTTTTCCTTTTAATTTCAATAGCCAAATTCTAATCTCTCACAATTGGATCTTGTGAAAGAGTTGCTCAAGGATTGCGGAGTAATTGAGATCGTGTAGGATTCCAATTGCTAGTTGGAAATCAATCACATCCGTCCTGGAAAATATCACGAGAGGCCGAGAAGTCCTCGGGTAGATAAACTGTGAATCATGCGAACTATTGGGCAGTACGATCGTGCACCGATCGGAGGCCACTTGTTGAAGTATAAGAAGGAAGGGAAAACAAATATCTAATACGGTGCACATATTTCTTTATCGCGTTAACGATAGATAAGTGAGAGGGAGAGGGCGGGAAGGAGGACGAGGGGCCAGATCCTCGATGGTGACCCAAAGAAAGAGGGTCCGATCGGAGGAGGACTGGCAGGGGTTAAATCGGCGGAGCCCTATTCGACAGCCGATCGGCCCCAGGCGAGTGATAGGTAAAGCAAGCGAAAGGGAGCGGCGGGCGTGATAGAAGGAGAGCTGAGGATTTTTACTATTTTTCCGCGTGTGTGATTGAGCTATGTATGTGCCACCCGGTGATTGTCCGGGACTGCCCGGTCTGCCGGCGTCGAATGGCTGAAAGTGAGAGGCAAAGCACAAAATGAATTATCGAAAAATCTGTGTTGAGCTCGACGGAGTGCCTGGTGATTTTTGCGAAGCGGAGTGAACGAGAGCGAGAGACTGGAGAGTACGTGGCGACGAGTGATAGAGAGAGATTTTCCTTAGATCTACCTGAGTGTCTATCGATGTTGAGTGTAAAATAATCGGTAGGGAGTAAGGCGTTTTATCGCGGACGGACGCAGCTGCCGTCCGTCCGGTCCCCCGACGATCCTCGCCAATTTGTCGAGGGTAAGGCTATTTACTGTGTACATACTTCAAAGATGAGATATAAATATATAAATATATACATATATACATATATATATGTAAATATAAATAGATCTATAAATAGAAATAAAGGTATAAATATCTGTACACATACGTGAATTCAAAGTCAAAGGGGACGAACGGGAGGGATGAGGACGAAGTAGGTGAGGTCGAGTAGACGGGGTGTGTGATTATCTCGAAGGAGTTCGCGAGAAGTCTCCTTTCCACAAGCTACCACTTATCACCGATGTAATTATAGTTATGCCTATGCAGCGTTGATGACGAATTAATGAGACTCGCTCGGAAAGACAACGCGAGGTTGTAGGAGAGTGGCGCGTCGAGTACCGTCTAAGGAGAGAAGGAAGAAGGGCTGGTGGTGGGAGAGAGAGAGAGAGTGTGAGAGAATATCTGTACAATAGATAATCGATGTTTGTATAGGGATTTCGAAAAGAGCTTTCTTCGCTGCGAGAGCGGATAAGTATCACATCCCAGACTCCCTTGTACGCGGAGGCGTGATCGCACGAATAAACTGTAATGTTGTACGTATGGCGTACCCCCACCTTTCTCTACCCCTTTCTCGCCCTACAATCATTCCCCATCAACCCCCTGACTGTATTTATATTCGACGAGTTCCTTAGAAAAATCTTTCCAGCACGCGAGAACCGATTATGTTGGCTGTACATCGATTTGCGCTTATTATTCCGATCGCTCGATCGAGCGTGACCGCGCGTCGACTGTGGTCTACGACTCGCCTCGATTATCCGGGACGAGCGGCGAGCGCACCAGAAACGAACCCGGACCCAGCACGACCGGGAGTCCCGGTGACCCACTTCGCTCCTCGTATTTCTCGCCGCATCTCGCCACTCTACCTCTCTGCCGCCGCCGTCCCCTACTACTTTATCCCTGCTTTATCCCACTCCGTGGCTAATTGTCCGCGCGTACTTCCGGCCCAGCTTCATTTCAGCCGAAAGTCCTTCTCGTAGACTTCTTGGTCATCAGCGAGCCTGAAACGCTGCCAGGCGTCCCGCGGAGTCATCAAGGCAATTCTTTCGTACACTGCTTTCAAGCATGTTTTTAGTCTTGCAGAGTGGCGTTACACGAGGAGTATATATTGGAGTTTTTGCGAGTGCGCCAGCAGTAAACAGAGATCGGTGGAGGTAGGGAGAGAAAGAGAGAGAGAGAGAGAGAGAGAGAGGCGGAGTGGTGGTGGATCGGCTGACCCGCAGTCCGGATTCGCCCTCGGCTGACCCCGTTGTTAACTGACCCACTGACGCCGCTGACAGTGGGAGCGAGGCGCTATGCGGTCACCACGGACACTCAGCCTCGCCACGGCATTTTGTTCGCTGTGCTGCTGCTGCTGCTGCTGCTGCTGGTGTTGCAAGAAAATCCCCGGACGACCGCTTCCGTTTCAGAGAGAAATGACGACGACGATCTTGAAGTAGAATTAACGAGCGGATTACAGCCGAGAGAAGAAGAATTGGCTGGCATTGATCAGACAAGAAAAAAGAGGGCAGTTTCATTCTTCTGCTCTTGGCGCAAGGCTGATTCTCTTAATTACAGGATTTCTATGGATTTGACAGGATTAGAAGGTCGCCGGGCGAGTGGTGCAGTAACTGTACCCGACAGGATCGATCTCATTAACACCGGATTTGCCTGGAGCGCGCCGCTCTACAGTTGACCTACTAGCATCGGTGAATCTCGTCTCTCTCGGCGACGGCGACGGTGGCTTCTTCTTTTCTTCCTTTCGCGCGATTCCTCGCTTCCTCTCTCGAGTTGGAGAGATCTCGCGCTTTCCGTAGCCGACGAGATTGCCGGTGTGCATCGATCAAATTGTTACAGCAATCAGGCTCTCGCGTGACAGCCCCGGGAGTACTCCAGCCAGACAATGCATACTCTGTCGCGCAATCGGCTCGGATCTTGCGGAAAAACTGTACGCGCCGTAGTGGGCGCGCGAGCGCGCTCGCGCGACCCAGAAGTGCACTCTCAGTCGCCTTTATCCTGATCCACTTCTGCCTTAATAGATCCCTCGACAATAGTCGAGGGTCGAGGCACATTCTAATGGCCGGCGATTGCCAGCGTAAAGTCGATTCGGCAACTGGTTCGCAATTGCCTCCTTGCGAGCGCGCGCTCCCAGTCACGATAAGTGGAATGAGTACCGTCGTGCTCGGACGCGCTCCGCTACCGGAGCAACAGCACCCACGTATGCATTTCCCTGGCAGTTATCGATGCAACTCCACTAGAAACCATCGACTTTTGCCTTGTTCCCAAGTAATCGAAGATATTTAAGGGGAAAAGGGGAAAAGAATTCGTTCAAGGACGTTATTTAAAATTCAGATAAGAATAAAAGGAAGAGGAGGAGAGTGCATCGCTCGGAGGCAAGAGTTTACACGGATTGAGAGGCGGTAGTGTGCGCGCACGTGCACGTGCAGAGAGCAGTGTTGCGAAAGAATGATACGGGGCACACAAGGTCCGGCCGCTCGCCGGTCCAATTTTTACCAATCGAAGGTTGGCTTTCGCAGTTGGATCCAGCCGAGATCTCTGGCCCCGCCGCGTGCTCCTTTCCTGCACCGACAAAGTCCCGCTCTGTGAGAGCGCGGCCGCGACTTCCCCCGCCGATGCTACCTTTAATTGACCACTTCATCCCATCAATGAGAAGCAAGGGGATCTTGCTACTTGAAGAAAGTAGTAGCTCTAGTTATTTTCCTCGGCTGTATTACGCCCGGCCGTAATTCTCTCCGGTCGAATGTCTCCCTTGGCGCCCGGAGTAATTAAAGAAACTGCTTTCCATCGCGATAAGGCGTGACCGGCTTCCAGGTCAGGGGAGCTCTGAGTGGAGCGCGGGCGAACGCCTTTCTTTCATCTTCTATGTCGGCCGTACAAAGCACACAGTTCCCGCTGCTCTCCTGGGTCAGAATTAATAGGACTAATGCACTAGATTGCTCGGCGGAGAGCAGCCAGCGGGGAAGACAGACGCCCGCGGAGAGCTAGGAGAGCAGCACCAAGGCCATATACTTTTCTCTCTCCGTTTCTGCACGCACACCTCATTTCCATGCCGTCGCACACCTCCGCGCTTTAAAGAGAACCCAGCCGCTCTCGCACTTCCATTGAATTCCAAGAGCAATTACCAAAGATGGAATAAAATATGTCGAAGCGGTGGAATGGCGAAGAAGAAGGAGGAGGAGGAGGAGGAGGTGGAAGGAGTGCGTGGTAGAGTGCCCCTTCTACGCGGACTGCGTCGGAGGACGTCGCCGACGACAGCACAAAGAGACGAGGAAGGCGAGGGAGAGACAGACCCGGCGGCGGCGGCGGCGGCGGCGGCTAGCAAGGCACGGCTTGTTGCTTCGTGCCAGAAAAGAGAGACCAGCAAGCGAGCAAGCCGCTGGTGTGGCTTACCACGAGACCATTGCGAACGATCAGTTCGACGTGCACTCCCGGCACGGACGTGCATATTCTCGTAGCCTTCTCTCCGTAACTTGTCTTTAGCCAACTCCAGCTCAACCTCGACAATAGCCACTCGTGTTCTCCGCTCGGCCTTCTCTCCTTCGGCATCCCTTGGAGCATGGTTGGCAGTGCCCTCGCTGGATAATCGGTCAGAGTGTTCTCCAGGCACGCCGCGCGCACTTTCCGGTAGGCAAGCAGTATCCTACGAGGAGTTTCTTTCTTTCTTTCTTTCTTTCTTTCTGGTTTGAGACGCGAGCGATCGTAACGCGCCAGGGAAACATAGGGTGTTAGTAGGATTAATTGGTGCTTCGTTCTCCACGTGGCTGGCAAGAGTAGCCCCGGGCTACTTGGGATATAGAGTAATTGGAGGATGCTGCTGCTGGCTTCTCTTCTTCTTCGTTGTTACCGTGCGAGCACCTGCTCGCACTAAGAGAAGGCAGCAGCAGCAGCAGCAGCAGCCGCTGATTTAACGCGGCACGTATCGGTGTTAGGAGAACACCGCGCAATTATGCCCCGGCGGTTCGAGGATTTCGTCTCAGTGATGGATCGTGACTTCTAGCTCGACGCTTTAATTAATCGCGCTTGGGTTCCTCGCGCGTCCAAAGACGATCTCTCCTCGTCCTATTAAGTAATTATTTCGAATAGCCCGCGAAACACTTGGAATAACAGTTGTTCGTAAGGCGAGGGATTTTTTCCCGAACTTTTTTCGTTCATTCGACAGAGTAATGGTAGAAGCAAACGCGTATGTATAGAAAAGTTGTCGGCAACTTCTCGGCTCTCCCGTTTTCAACAGTCGAGTGCTTGAAACCGAGCTTCCACATGGCAATGGAACTTTTCCATCATCGGTTGGATTGCGCGGGCCACTTTTTCCCCTGAAATATTTCCCGTGACAAAGCTCTTGGCCGGTTGGCCTAGATCTATTGTGTAGTTGGGAATAGTCGGCGGCGGCGGTCTATTTGAAAAAGGTGGGACAATGGAGGATCGTGTCGAGAAGCATCGGTGTTAAGAGAGTCGATACATTTCAATTGGCACTTGGATTAATTGGAAAGCCATTAGGAAAAGGAGCAGCACTGAGATGGGTATGAGTCATACACTTGGCGACCATGACAAAAAGGCGCAATGCTCGACGCTAGCTCGAACAGTCGCCCGCTCTTTTCTCTCTCTTTCTCGCGCGTAAGGTCAGCCATGGAAAAGCTGGCCTTATATCGCCACAGATATATAATTAACCCCGATTTTCCCGGATTTATGGTGAACAGCGCGCGCGCGCGGATCAGCCTCGAGCGAGGCATTACCGCCACTGGCATAATAGCACTTGTCGGACCAACTTAAACTCTGTCCAAGGCTGTCGGGCATGCCATAATCGCGCTACACTCAATTATCATTTTCCACGCCAGTCCCACAACGCATTAAGGCTACCGTTGCCGATTTATTCCCGGCAACCACTGGCACTCGGCCGATCGAGAATCCCGGGAAATCGAGCGGAATCTAATCGTCGCGCCTTCCCAGGCTAATTAATTCCATCGCACCAACAGCGGGAGAGCATTTGTCACGCGGACTAATTCCTAGCGACAAGCGAGTGCGCTCTCTAAGCCTTCATTAGCCAAGGGACGATTAACGATTGATCGGTCGTTAAATTGCCGCCGATTGAATCGCACTCTTCCCTCGAACAAGAATCTCTGGTGCATCTTGTTTATCTCGGGCCCAAAGTCATGCCCATCTTTCCTGAAAGGCTCCCCGTCACTCGATCCTCCACTCATTGGAAACTTGGAACCTGTTATTAAGTACTTACCCGACAAGATTTCCGGTGATCTTGTTAGTTGTGATCGAATGTCTGTTCGGTTACGGGGAAGCGTAACCACTTGATTTCTACGCTCCACGCTTATCAGACATCCCGTTGAGTTCCTCTTTCACTAATGGAAGTTGCCACTATCTCGAATGTCGCGCAGCATTCGTCGAGCGTGAAGGAAATCATTAATCATCGGAATTAAATAGGCATAGTCGGTGGTTGCATTTAAGAAGGAACTTCCATCCAACTAGGATTAGAACTCGAGATTGCAGAGGAGCGCGAGGATGTCGGAGGGTTGCACGAGCTGCAGGGGCGCCAATTACGGAGCGACCACTCTGCAACTGGGCGCTTCCGCCGGTGGGACCGGAAGCGGCGCGGGCGGAACATCTGCCAGCTGCAGCACCACCACCAGGAGGGTTCAAGTTCGGGCCAAAGTACTCTATGGATCGAGCAAAGCCATTGCCACTCTGCAAGCTCAAGAGAAGGCTGCCAGACACTGATCCAGTATGTAATAAACTCTGTAATCTAATGTGGCAAAGGCATCTTAATGCCTAATTAACATAATTTGCGGAGCCATCTTGAGAGAAAGAGGATCAGAACTCAACGCCTTGTCACACCTAACACAGTAATAGTTTAAGAAGAATTAACATATTTCAGTATGATGATACATTATTCCCGCAGTAATACCTATTGAAACATCTTTTGTAATTATACAACCACGTGATCGTAAAGCGGAATTCCAAAGTTTCATGTCAGGAGTGAATCGAAATAAGACTGCTGTCGACGAACCTAATCATAGAGCAGGGAAGAAAGTCTAGCATTATCGAGATCGGCATTGGTATATATTTCATTGAAAGGAGATCAGGAGGAATCCATTGGGTTTGATCGTGAGGCCTCGCCGAATACTGTATGATCAGGAATTATTAATGACTGTGGAGTCTGGCGAGGGGAGTGATCGGACCTCTAATTCATTGGGGAAATCAGTCCAGCGTACTTGTAAGTCGGACTCGCAGCAGGAAGAGGTGTTTACCGGAGGAGCTGGGCCTCTTATTATCCGCGTCGCTTATTAAAAGCGAAGAATGTTCTCTCGAAATGGACGCGCGGTTCGAAGGCGCCAGATGGATAACAGTAAAAATCGAGCGGATCAGTGGGGCCTGGACGGAGGGGCGGGTGCGGCAAAAAGCGCAAAAGTCGCCCTGAGGCAGCGACCTGTCCATCCTTTCCTTCCTTTAAGACCAGTCGTGCCGATCCCTCCTCGCTTAGTGCCCGCTTAACCGTCCTCCAGAAGGCCACCGCGATCATCGGCATTCTTCCATTTCTTCCACGCCGCTCTTCACACCATTTTTACCACACGAGTTTAAGATAGTCCGACTTCCGCTCACCGCATTCACTTCCGAATTCGATCGCAGCTGGTAGAATGCGCCGCGTGTGCTTACGCCGGACCTGACACTATTCGCAAGGATGCACTTTACTCTTCTGTAAGTTCGACACAGTTCTTCTAATTGGATTCTCGGTTTTTATTGAAGTTAAGCTAGCAAAGTGTTACTTGCCAGATGGGGATAGAAATCATTGAGATCGGAAGCGCGGTCTCGGATTTTTTAAGGCACGAAGCCAACACGCACGATTCGGCTGGCGCTCGATCTGCAGTAGAGTACTCCACACGGTGTCCCGTTATATCTCTCAGCATTCCAAACAAACGGTCGGCTCTCGCGTTGCGTGTTCATCGTTTCAGACCATCGAATCTCACCGAGTGATCGAGTATCGCGATTATTTGTAGCAGTCTAGAATTGCGATTGGCGGGCCCGGCCCTATCGTGACAGCCATCTGCAAACGGAACGGCGTTTTCCCGGCGGCAGCGGCGGCTTAATTAAATATGCTAGCCGCGCAATGGAATGCTAATAAGCTCGCGCGATTTAGAGCGCGTGAAAGTTAATGTCACGGTCGACAACACGTGAAATCGGTTACCTCCTGCCATGACAATTGTCATTCTCGAGAGTACACGTGACACCTTCCATTATCCTCGGGAAAACATAAGATCGGATTAACACAAGGAACGCTTTCGATCTAATGTTTTAGCTTTGCTCTCACTTTTCTCTCCTGCGCGCTGTCCATTCCCAACGAGGGACATGCCAACTTGGAATACAACCCAGTGTACTCGACACTCCGATCGGAAGAAGACACTCGGCAAATTGTGAAAAACACCTCGGCAGTGGACATTGGCAAACAATCGAGAAACAGTGGCCAGGAGAGAAATGGACGATTCTTTGAAAGTAGAAGAGGCTTCGAGGAGGAAAGGGAGAGCTCGGAATATTCGACAAGAAATACGGAGAAAAATGAAGAGAAAGCGGAGAGTGAAAAGGACTTTCCGGACAAGGGGAAGCAGAGATTCGCGGAGCATCGCGAGGGACAGGATTACTTCGCCACTGATTCGTGGAAGTTGCAAGAGCTGCCTGGCGATAACGAGACGTCTTTGAAGTCGCAGCCAGCGGAGATTAAAATCGGAAATCGCGACAACTCGAGCGAACAACAGCCGGACGAGGAGGATCTCGTGGAAGCCGCCAATTACGGGCTACAAGCGATGCACGAGCTCTACTACGTCAAAGAGCCGAAGCTTTATTCCATGGGTAGGTAAAATTATTTCAACGCAAAGGATATCTCGAGCGGCGAAGAATACACGGACAGGGACTAAAGAGAGAAGAGTATTTCTTACGGTGTACTTTATTCTGATCAATACACGCACACAGGACTCTATCTGGAAAAGGACAATCCAGCAAGGTTCGTGGCAGCTTTCAATGAGCAAACCGACGAGGCAAGGACACTCGCGCGATTCGGCTTCGCTGTACTCGAAGGCACGAGAATGTTCATGAGCAAGTGAGTCCTCCCACTCTCCTACAGAATCCTCCACTCCAAACTTCAAGTATCATTGCATCAAGGCATCTCCATTATTTTTCTTTTCCCGACGAAAGATTCCCGGATGCCCCGAAGGAACTGATTCTCTCTCGGCGGGGTCAAAGGAATCCTCTGGCTCGTCAGTGTCCCAACCGCGGTACTCCCGATTGTCCTCCTGCTAGTTTACGCTACAGAACTTCCGATGGCAGCTGCAATAATCTCGAGAACCTTTGGTGGGGTTCCGCTATGTCCACCATGCAAAGGTAGTCGATTAAAGTTCTTACGCTGAGAATCAATTTGGTAAAACAATCGTTTCGAATGGTTCAGATTCTTGCCGGCGGTATATCAGGATGGTATTCAGAGTATACGGAGAGCGAAGACGGGCAGACCTCTTCCAAGTCCGAGGGATGTGTCCAGCATCATTCACGAAGACAGAGACGTCCCTTTGGCCTCTGTGACACACATGTTGATGCAGTGGGGTCAATTCGTAGATCACGATCTTACTGGTACATTAATTTTTCTATATTGTAAATATCTTAGTGAGGTATTTCTATTTGATAGTGACAACGCATTTTAAGATCGCAATCTTACTGGTATATTAATGTTTCTATATTCTGAATTTCTTAGTGAGATATTTCTATTTAGTGACAACGCATTTTAAAATCGCAATCTTACTGGTATATTAATGTTTCTATATTCTGAATTTCTTAGTGAGATATTTCTATTTAGTGACAACGCATTTTAAAATCGCAATCTTACTGGTATATTAATCTTTCTATGTTCTGAATTTTTCCGTGAGATATTTGTATTTGTATTCTATATTCTGAATTTCTTACTAAGATATTTCTATTAGTTGGTGACAACGCATTTTAAAATCGCAATCTTACTGGTACATTAATCTTTCTATATTATAAATTTCTTAGTTATATATTTCTGTTTGTTAGTGACAACGTATTTTAACACTATTCTTAGTTGAGTCATAAACAGATAGTTGGTTAGAATAATAAGTTTATGGCGGTGCGCAGTGAAGGGTCGAAAAGCACACGTGGTGTGCAAATGTCAGCTTCTTTGACCTGACGACCGTCATTAAAGTCAGGTAATGGTTGACCGGTGAAGGGAGCAAAGGATGATCAACCAGCCGGCGGGGCAGCATTGTTAATTGTTCTCGTACTAGGAATTTATTAGTTATTGAAGCTGAGGGTTGGCTAAGACAGATTTACGTTCTGGTAAGATTGTTGGAACGTCAGTTCCTCGGCAATCGTCTTGGTGATCGCACACACATTCTTTAACGAAGACTGACACTCGAACGATCTTTCCTCTCATTGGTTCTGACGTATTATTTTCTAATGATGCAGCGACTGGACAGAGCAGAGCTTTCAATGGCACCGTGCCACAGTGTTGTCTGAATGCGGGCGCCGGCTTCCAACCACCTGAGTTCATGGTAAACACCACGCTTTTCACGAGATATAATTAGCAACGCAACGGAACAGTTTGTAATATTATTTAATTGGAATGTTTCAGCATCCCGAGTGTCTTCCAATCCCGGTGAGTCTCCAGGATGATTTCTTCGGCCCGTTGGGTGTTCGATGTCTGGAATTCGTTCGGAGTGGCGCTGCTCCAAGAGAAGACTGTGGATTTGGTCCGAGAGAACAATTATCGCAGGTGACCAGCTTCCTGGACGCATCCACCGTCTACAGCAGCAACGCTTTTCAATCTGACAGTCTTCGTCTCTTCCGAAACGGTGAGTATTCGTAATATATTGTGATACAAGTGCGGAAAGTGGCTAATTAGCAAATGGAAGTTCACGCGTCTCAAGGTTGGCTGTCTTCGCATTAGTAGGACAGCATAATTTAAGGAATCCTGTGAAAGTTCACTTTGAGCGAATCGCCAAAAAACAATGACTATTGCTGGCTTGATTGACAGATTGACAGACGTCTCCGGATTTGGCAGAAAATGTGACGTAATATAGTTAATCATGTGTGTCATTACCGCACCAGCGTTGTAATAATTTATTTGATACACTAGCATTGTAAAGCGATCGATGAAATTAAATAAAATGCAACTTTCGGAACGCGTGCAGTAACAGAATGAATACAGATGAACAGCTCTCGAAAAGTGAACTCTGGCAGCATGCGATGCATAAAATTTGTTTGGAAAACTTTAGGAAAGACAGTTTCCTTTCATGTGAGAGGTGAAATGCTGTTTCAGGCTTACTGCAATATGGGAGAATTCAGTCGAGAAGGCCAGTGCTTCCTAGGCAAGACTCGGATCTCTGCAGACGAGGCTCTTTATCAACGAGTTGTTTCAGAGCAGGCGACGGTCGACTTAGCGAGCAACCAGCACTCACATCTCTTCACGTAGTTTTCCTAAGACTTCATAATAGGGTGGCGACGAAACTAGCAGCATTGAACTTCCACTGGAGCGACGAGAAACTGTTCCAAGAGACTCGCAGAATCGTTGGAGCGGTGATGCAACATGTCACCTATCGAGAATTCCTGCCGATCGTTCTGGGTAAAGGAGATTTCTCACGAAGCTCTAAGACCGTTAAAGATTGCTAGTGCTTACGAAAAGGATTACTTTAGGCCAGGAAGTGATGAAGATATTCGAGCTGGAACCACTTAAGAAAGGCTATTACGAGGGCTACAATCCCAAGGTAAATCCTACTATCGTCAATGGCTTCTCCTCGGCAGCCTATCGTTTCGGCCACTCGCTCGTTCAGCACAGCTTCGTCCGTTTCGACAGCCAACATCGACCTCTCTTCAACAGTAGGTATTTCCACGAGAAAGAAACATTGGGGAAGCAATTCATTTGACAGAATTGAAGGATGAAATAATTGTCTGGCAGATGTTTCCATCCACGACGAGTTCAGTAATCCAGTGAATCTGGAGACAGCGGGCTCGGTGGACAGACTTCTTCTTGGCTTGGTGAATCAACCGTCGCAGAGGAGGGACGAGCACATATCGGAAGAATTGACGAATCACTTGTTCCAAACGCCACGTTTCCCATTCGGAATGGACTTGGCCTCGTTGAATATTCAGAGAGGAAGAGATCATGGTATTCCTCCTTACGTGAGATGGAGAGAGCCCTGCGGACTTTCGCCAGTCAAAAGTTTCGAGGATCTCGAACGATTGATGTTACCAGGAGCTGCCAGGAAGTTTCGACTGCTTTACACTTCCGTGGAAGACATAGATCTCTTTCCAGCTGGATTAGCTGAGAACTCAGTGACGGGTGGTTTGGTTGGGCCAACATTCGCTTGTATCATCGCTCAGCAGTTCAGCAATCTTCGCCGCGGAGATAGATTCTGGTACGAGAATCCTGACGCCGAGAGTGCATTCACACCAGGACAATTGCAGCAGCTTCGCAAAGTTAGCCTGGCGCAAGTACTTTGTCACACGATGGACAACATCGAAACTATCCAGCCGTTCGTCTTCCTCACGGCCGACTCGCTGAGAAATCAACGCGTCCCCTGCGAAGATCCCTCGATTGGTCAATTGGATTTGGAATTTTGGGCGGAGAGACCGGCGGAATTCAGGAGCGACGAGGAGAGTTTGGAGAAGTCGAATAAAAGGATGGGCAGCAGTCGTCCGAAGTCAACGAGTCCTCGGCCAAACACGAAGGAGCGCGAACCCGCGAGAATCAATAGCGGCGGCACGCAGCAGCGTGAAAAGGCTGCTGCTCTTCCTGTCAGGCAGAAGCCAATCAAGGCCAGCATCCATCAACACAATAAAGTGATCATCAGAAGACCGCTTGGCCCACCGGACAACCTCACCGTTGTCGTTCAGAATCACGCTGTTAATTCACCTCTCTTCTTGAACGATGCTATTTACGGCTCCAATATAAAGATCAACCCGTCTCACAGGGAACCACAAAGACCACCGAATGGAGCGGAGAATCAAAGACCAGTTAACCAGGAGAATGGACAGTTTCCTCAAGGATTCCCTGTGTATCCTCCTCAGGCACAGCCGATACCCACGACAATTCCTGGATTTGCGGCTTTCCATAATGCACGACCGTACGTGCCGCATGCTTTCGATGATCCTAGCAATCCGAATCCGTTGCATCATGGTTTCCACTCGCAGCCCTACATCCAGAATGGTGTGGTCTTCGATAGCTTTCCTATGAGCAGCCCGAGACCACCACTCTACACCTACTACACCAATCTCCTGCAAAGACCGATCACTCAGAAACCCCAGCAGCAACAGATCGACGCTTATCTCGTTAATTACAAGCTACAGGATTACCCTCAAGCTCCCCCTTCCCACTCCCAAGGATCTCTTTATGGTCCGGCAAATCTTCCAACTGTACCGCCGACTACTTCCTGGTCCACTCTCGAACCGAATTACCAAGCGAACAATCGTCCGGCGTACAAGTTGCCTTACAACAATCCTGGAAACTCGCAGGACGATCCCAACAGACCCCAGTATCAGCAGTACAACGAGCCTGACAAGTGGAACTCGCAAACTTACCAGAATCGACCGATTCCAAGACCCTCGGAGTTTCAGAGTGACGCTTGGAATTCGCCTAACTATCCGAGCAGACCAATCGCCGATGATCTCGTGCAAAAGAGGCCGATTTCGAAGCCGCCAAATTTCAATGATCAAAGCACTCGAATAGATGGATCGAATTATCAAGGAGGTTCAATTGGCAGACCGGATATTCAATACGATCGTGAAATTTTAGCTAACAGGCCACATTATCAGTCGCAGAAGAGACCGGTGCAGGCTGATCCTGATGGTTGGTCGACCCTTCCCTCCTATCATGAGGAATCGAAGCCTAAACCCCACACATATCATGATCCAAATGTACATTCGAGCTTGCCAGTTTACGAGGACGTTGGACCCTCGACGACAAACGCACCCCATCCCTCATATCAAACGGCGAGCCCTACTCACCGGCCGATCCTTATCGAAAACGATCATTCCTCCTCCGATAGACCCACTAATTACAGAGATCCCGTGACTCCTCCGCCGTTGAAAACTTATCCTAGACCACTCAGCCAGTATCACAATTCTCAAGAGCACAGTAGCAGCACCCCATCCTATCAGCAGCAAGGACACTCGTCCAGTACAAAAGAGCCATGGTCGGATTATCAGAGTTCCACTGTCGCACCTTATCGCCGACCATCCGGCGATTCTCTTCCCGAAAGTAACAATGGGATCGCCTCTTTTTCCTCGAGTACTATAAGAAGACCGAGCTATTCGTCGAACGATCATTCCAGCACCGCTTACACCAACAGACCCACCACTGCCAGCGATCATTCCGATAAGCCCTATTACTCGCACAGAACGGAAGAGTATCCGAGACCGACGAAAGTTTATAGTGTCACTATCCTCAGCGACAGTCAAGCGGAGACAGCGAGCCAAGCGTTTTATGGTGAGAGTAAATCCGAGAGTAAAATCAGCAGCGAAATCCCGAGACCCCTGCTCGCTCAAACTAGGAGTAATAAGACGAGCGTTAAGAGACCAGGCCAGTACTATTATGAGAAGAACGTGTTGCGTCGATATCCTGAGAGGGAAGCAGGACTCGTTAAGGAGGCTGGAGAAGTGCGACGGATACCTGACGCGGTGACGCGACCTATTTCCATGGATATCGATGCTGATGCCAGCGAAGATGACGGCAACGGGACTGAAATCGATGGTAAAACTGCTCGTGATATGGAAAGAAATGGCAGTGCGATGAGTCAGTCAAAAATGGGGAACGCTGACTCCGAGGAAGCGAGAAGTGACGCCGATTACGACCTTGAAGGTGCTTTCTCGCAGCGAGTGCAGAGTCTCGCTGCACCAGACAGGTATTCGCAATATTGCACGCACACTTTCTTGAATCAGCTAGTTTCCGATTTGTCTCACGTAATCGTATCTGCTCGCACAAACTTAGTCCACTGCAGAAATCTGTTTGTTTTCTTATCGCCGAAACAGTGCGAAAGGTAGCGCGATAAGAGAATGACTACCGCGCGCTAATCTTTCCAGCCCATCTGAGATAAAATTTCTACATCACTTTCGCGTTAAATCATCGAGACATTGTGTGGCTGAAAGTTGAGTCGGCCATTGGTTGCTATCTGATTGGAGAGCCACTTAAGTCTTAATGATTTCGGGGGACACGTAGAACGAATGACGAGTGAATTCTCGAATTTATGTTCCCAGAACGGACGAGTGGTTGTATCCGCAAGCGGATTCAGGCGTGCCTAGCATGAAGGAAGCAGCAGCGGGATCCCTCGGGCAAGAAACTACCACTGTCACTGAGCTGCCAAGACCCATTGCATCCAGAAATCATCATTCCTGACTTTCCATTCCTTCTCATTCCACTTTATGGGCAATTACTTCAGTATCCACCTGAGAGCTTTATTATTCCTATTTGGTCTTATTTGAATTCCACCGAAAGCGCTGGAATTCTCTTTCATACTTAGTTCTTAATAAGTTGCGAGTATTTATTTTTAGGTAAGGCAAGATTTTCTCGCAGAGTATTAATTAAACGTTAAGTAGTTGATTAGGTGAGAGAATCGGGTGATGTTAGAGTAGTATTTATCTTGGAGAATGAGTGAGTGGTAGCCCAGTTTCCGAGCATCCGATTGACTCACTAGGCCTGGAACAACTCGAGGACTATTTTCAGATGCAAGCCTCGAAAGAGAGAGGAGGCTGCATTTCACGAGATGTCACAACAGAGGCTTTGAGGAAATCTTAGCTGTGGTCATTTGGAGAGACGGTGGATGTGTTAGCAAAATTGCGGAGAGCCAGTGCCTCCTTCCAATTGAGCATTATACCTACACTCGAGGAAATTAATCATCGCACGAAATATCAGCAGCAGCTTCCGAAACACGCGTGTGTACACACAGTCTTGAAAGATTTATCTGACAATCCTACACGGCTGACAGGTTGTTATGCCTGATAATCGCGCGATCGTTTTCGCAGTTATCAGTGTTTCAATCAAATTGCGTACAGAATTCGGTCGATCGAGTTGTGTTATCCCAGATATTAATTTAGTTCTCTTTAATGGAGAGCGAGCGAGCGTCGCTCTGTTGGTTGATTGTATCCGAGATGAAAATAAATCTCGAGGAATTCCCGGAAGAAATGTGGCGGTTGCCGAAAAATCCTCGCCTCAAATTTCCCGGCACGAGTGGAGCAACGAGCGCCTCGTAAACCATTGGCCGGCTGACCTCTCAGATATTTTCGTGACCGAGATAACTTCTTTATCCACGACACACTCCCTCTCTCCTTCTCCCTCGGGATTCCGCCATAGGAACCCTTTATTTTTAGTGTCGCCTCTCGACATCGACCAGGTGCTCGCCGCTTCGAGCTGCTGCCATCCTAGTTGAGAAGAAGTGCTTTTTGGGTCACCGCCGACTACTGGCAATGGCCGCATAGTCGAAATTGGGAATTTCGATCCTCTATCTTCGATCTCCACACATACGCTGTGCTCCGTCTGTTGATTTACTTCTCTGTTCGATGTTTCCTTCGACAAATATACGATTTTCCAATTAATAGACTCGTTCTCTTGATCTCTCAAATACTGTAGATCGATCATCGTTAATGGGATATCAATCACATCAGATCATTTGGCAAATGAAGACAGGAAAGCCAAGGAAACATTACTTTACGTCTCAGAAGCAGATAACAACCCACTTTACTCGAAAGCAAGCGGAATAGAAACGATTTGTCTATTCCCCTGGACTTTCCTCTTAATTGTAAAAGCCCAACTTTTTGCTACCACTCTTTCTTCTCTCGCTCGGTCAAACCTGTCTCTAAACCAGCCTCCAGCGTGAAAGCTGCCAACAGCTGCGATAAAACAAGATCGAGAAAAACGCACCTGTAAAACTCGAATGCAGAAATTCATGTCTTTCCATATATTCGTAGACTAACTTCTGTCAAACGAGAAAGCCCAGAAAAAGTCATTCAAAGTATTGGAAAAATTGGCGCGCCTCTGGAAGGACGAGAGGAACACGGAACAGGGTGTGTGCGCGCACACTAGAGAGTACACAAGGAGCGCCTCTAGCGGCGTCGCGGCGCAGCGGTCCAGTTCTAGCGTTCCAGGGAGCGCGTCTTCAGTCGGTAGCGGTGCGTCGAAGGGGGTGGACGTGTTACGATGTCGCAGCGTGCGGTTCGAGTGAGAATGCCCGCGGCGCGCGATGATGCTCCTTCCATCATGTCGTTTCGGGCGGCGCTCTTGCTGGTGGTGTGCGCGGCATTTCTCGTGCACTGTCAAGAGGACCTGACGGATCGGATGCGAGTGATAAGCGAGGGTCTGGACCGGCAGCTGAACGAGATCATGGCCTCCCAGGCGCTGAGCTACACCACCGTGAACACGAGCGGCCTCCCGTACAACGCCACCACCAAGTTCAACCCCAAGGGCATGGGACAGCTGTACAACGTGACCAATTTCTTCATCGACCTCGTGCAGAGCAAACAAGCAGTTCCCGAAGGTAACCACTGCTCTCCCCTTCCCTTCCCACTCTCTCCAGATCATCATCTTCAGCCTTCCTTCGCCAAGGACGCTTATCTGGGGTTAGGAGCTCACTATCCCCTCTCTCTCTCTCTCTTTCCTCTTAGCTCCTTTCTGCGCGCTCTCTCTCACTCTGTCTCCGACAGCTTTTCAACTCGGTTACGCCCTGCGCCGCGCGCCCGAAAATGGCCGGCCCTGACTTGTTGGTAAACAGATCGCTGTCAAAAGGCAATGTCAGCCTCGACTGGAACATATTCCATTTAGTATAAGTTCATACAAGTCGCAGACTTCTTCCTTCCTTGATCAGAACTCGTTTTACAGCCCTTTTCTTCCCTTCGATATTCATTCCCCGTACTTTCTTGCTCTTACTTGTGGCGAAAGGACTCGCGGCCGAAATATCCTTGGCTGCGCTCGATTACTGCGCGGATTGCAGCGCGCCATACCTGCTTACTCTCTCGGATCGATCCGATATAAATATTGTATTAGCATCTCGTGCATTTTTCACGAGTGGCTGTTTGTGCGGGCGGCACAGAGTGATTGGCGGTTGAGGAGGAGGAGGGAACGCGAGGGAAGAGAGTGAAATGGAAGTGGAGAAGAGCGAGGAATAAGGATGTTCTCAGCTGGCCATTAAAAAGCACGATAACTCGATGAAGCGGGCGGATCAACGACCCTCTCTCTCCACAGCGGAGCAGCGCCCCGCTGCTCTCTGCTCCTCTCTGCCTGGATATCAATTCCAGCAGGAAGTTGATAGCGAGCGTTCATCATCGTCTAGCAGACCTGACGTCTGCCACTAGTTTAGTCTATTCACTGCTCCCTCGCATTCTCTTTCTCTCTTTCGCACACAAATATTCTTGCTTGCTTCGCATTTCTTTTCTCTCTCTCTGTCAGTCGCCCACCAGTTGGTATCTACGTTTCTGCCTCCGACGAAACTATTCTCGTCGAGGCCTGTCGGCGGCGCTTCCGACTCGGAAGCGACGCCGACGTCCCAGCGAAAGAGGCTCTCTCTCCCTCTTTCGATGATCTGTTTATTTGCCTAGCCGGCAGCAACTCTCAGCCCATTTCCAGGTCATTCGATGCCCCGGTCTATTGTGGCCTCGTGGCCGCTTCGGAACTCGTAATCGACACGCGTAACAGATTTGTCATTTGGATAATGATTATGTCTTTGGCGCCGCGTCCTATCAGACTTTCATGTTATTACCGCCGCGCGGGTTATTACCTACTTTAATCGGTGTCATCGTGTAAGCGCGAGCTTGCTTGCCATATGTGATTTTGCAAGCGGCGTTAATGCGCGTACGTTGTGATAACAACGCGTAATAAAAGCAGGGTTGTTGGAGTATCCTTTCGGCCGCAAGACAAATATGCCCCGGCGATTGGTGGCGCACTCGGCCCCGATAATAATGCTCGATATTCCGGATTCATTGACGATTGCCGCGCCATTTACTTAGCATTTACTGGGAGAGCCGTTGTTCCGAGAACAAGACAGAGAGAGAGAGACGCACACAGAGGAAGAAGGGAGCGCGTAAAAGAAGGTTTTTTTCTATCCCGTTATCCGACGGTTACGGCTTCCTCATTCATTCCAGTATAATTCGACTGGAAGTTAGTGTCCAGCTTAGTAACAAGGGAATAGCCGACATTAACCGCCAAGTAGATTGTTCCAATTTAGTGCACTGTCTTTCGCGAATTCGTTGACCCATCGAACTTTATCGCTACGCGGTTTCTCTTTGGCTATTGTAATCCGTGACGAAAGTTTCTCGGAAAGCGAGCGAGCGCGCGCATACTTTTTCCCTTTGAGTTATCTCCGCGAAAATATTCTCGCTCTTCGAGCGAGACGCAACAAGCAATCGCGGTAGTGGTTTTGCACAGTGCTCGCATTTAATGTAATTAATGTGTCTCTCCCGGGAGAGAAATAATCTCGTAGTTATTATGTATATAAATCCTCTGGGAAAAGGCTTTCTCCGAACGCCTTAAACCAGAATCTCTGACTAATGCAGATATCAGAAGTAGTCGCGTCGCATATAATATCTCTTTCATCATTCGCGTCAGAGTAAGATTTAAACTGGTGAAATTTCCTGTCCAGTGCAAGACTGGCGCAAAAGTGAGATTTCTCAAGCCGGTGGAAAGGCGAGAGTGGTGGATGGATGGAGTGTGAAGTGTGTATCGTGTTTGTTGTAGATTGCCGGAATCAATAGGGAAGACAAAGTTGTTTGGCGCAGGGTACATTGACGCGGCGGCGGCGGCGGGCGCGCCGACGATAATTTCCTTTGTCAGGGAAGGAATCGGCGAATCGGTGAATCGGTCGATTCGATATTTCATTAGGCTTCTTCTTGCCCGGATACCGCCGGCTAGTTGAGTGTATACAGCGGGACTATCGATCCCAGCCAGTCGTCGCCGCTTGGCACAAAAGGCTCCGCCGTCAATCTGACGTTTCCTCTTCGACGGAGGAACCCTGAAAAGAGGGATAACGACGACGACGACGACGCGCAAAGCATCGCCGCCACGTTCTCTAGCCTCTTGTCGGCTCGACGCGTTCGACAGCCGCGACGAGTATCAATCCTCCTATCACCAACACTTCTCTTTCCTTTCAATCTCCTATCGACCAGCCACTTGTTTTCGTGATCCCGCTACTCGCATTACTTAGTCGCCACTTCGAAAATATCTAATTGGCTGACCCAATTAACGTCTCGCCAACCGTCTAGCACGCCCGATAGAGAATATATTGATGCGCTAATTCTTGCGCGATGTACGCGACACTAATAACCCTCGGTAAATTGCAGATAGAATTGTAGTTGTCGATTTTAATAAGTTTCATTATTTTTAATTAGAGCAGTCGCGTTAGATTTAATACAACGGACAAAGTTGCAAGAGCGGAAACGCGCCGCCGGGAGCAAGCAGAGAGTGTGTGACAAAGTAATGATCAAACATAGAACATATGCCGCAGGATTTTCAATATATAAAATATCATAAACGGCTCGAGTATATCTTATCTTTCTAAGTGTATCGCGTTTCCGCGAAATAACTGCTGACTAAGTGTTACAGGTGAATGAGGAAGGATTTAATTATGGCGCAAGCAGAAAGCCGAAACTATTGTTCGCTGAGCAGCCGGGATTTCCGAAGGCGACGTCGCGCGGTGAAGAACACAGCGTGTCTGTTTGCCGCCGCGTCACGTTTTTAATCGCACGCTCCACGCAATTTGATCGTCCGGAGAGACCTACATTTTTAGGGAAGAACGCCAGCGATATTTCCACGTTGCAAACTCGAACAGTCGAATTAGTGGAACACGATTTCCTCGGTAGATTGGCAAGAGACAATTGTCAGTGGAGCGGAACCCATTCTTGGCCGAACAATTAGCTATCGGATGAACAAGTCGGCGCTGCCAGCGATTCATCCTTGAAACTTGATTCGATTCGCCTCGCGACGGACGATTGCGTCGAGGCGCAGGATTCGAGGAATATAATTCGATTGCAGTCTCGGGACACTTGCCTTCGATGATCCTGAATAGGAAAGGCACGAAACAGCCAATAAAACGTAGGACAAGTGCATCTCGTTGGAATTTGATGAGATGAGATTCTAGATGCGATCGGATTGCGCGCGGCACTCTTCTCCCCTTGTTCTCTCTCCTGGACCACTTTGCTCTCTCCTCACTCACTTGTCCGCCCCCCGTTCCTGTTCACCAGCGGCTTTGTCGTCGAGATAAATAACGGGATAGCCGGGCCTCCCCGAAGGAAATTCAATTTAAAATAGAGTAGCGAAAAGGGAACGCGATATATCGATCCTCCCTCCCGTCCTTTTCATCTTTCGAATTTATGCAATCGAGATTCTACGTCGCTTGGTAGAAACTTAGCTTGATTGCAAAGCGCAGCTTAACAAAGCGGGGATCAAGTATACAACGATCATAAAAGGAACGCGTGATAGCATTGATCGAGCGATTAATGATTCAGCCGTGCACTCGAAGCATCGTTAGTTGGCCGAGTAACATTGTGACCGGAAACAATGGGGCTAATCCGCGTAGGTGATAACACGAGATACACAATCTTCCTTGTAAGCTAGTCTAAATTTCGCCCGAGCCGCGCGCGCGCGCGACAGGGTTTCTCGCAATTCCAGTCCAAGCTAATTACCCGCTATTCTTAAGATATTCTTGCCCGCTGAAACCGTTCTCTACGAGTTGCAATTGTGGCGCGCGTCTTATCTGAAACGACACCGATATTCCAGTTGAAGTAGCTCTCGCAAAAATTGCTGATTGAGATCGCTCTGATATCGACGTGTAAAAGTGATCAACGTCACAATATTTTAGTCACGTTCGGTTTAACAATGATTTCGAAGACAGAGGCATTTGATTGAATCAGTCGACATTAACGTACAACTGATAGGGAAATTGTATAACATTCCTGGTTATCTAGCCGGTTACTCCAAGATTGTAAATCGCCAGTTTGGAGATTAATCCAAGCGTTTTACGAGCGCTTGCAATGTGGTAAACCGCAGATCGAAGGTCACTCGTGTGATACGCGACTACGCGGTTATTAATGACGTTGGTCATCTCGAGTCATCAAGAGGGAGATAGAAATGTTGGGGAAATATAAATTCTTAGTGGACTTTTCGAATTCAGCACGACGGGCGAAGAGTTCAGGCAATTTGTTCGGACTTGATGCGGTCAAAGCCGCTTAGAGACGCGAGGAATGCATTTCCGCTCTTTGCTGCTTCAAGTCGTCTTTACAATCCGATCGCCGAGCTTACTCCTCGACTGTTCCAGTAACATATTTAATTAGTATACATATAATCCGACTTAGTTCCTCGCTGCCAACGGTTTGAGCGCGATTCTTATATCCGAGAACTTAAACGGATCAGAAGTACTTTGTCAGGTGGAAGATGGATTCTCAGATTTGTCGATAAATTCTTATCCCTCTTCCATTCCTGTTACGATCAATTCGTGATTATATCTGAAATGCATTGGGAGAAGAGAGAAATGTGCCGAATGCAGTAAAATAAAAGGACGCGCGCGCAACAAAGAGCCCCATTAATGAGCCAGATGCTAGGGAAATTCAATGGAATTCAATGGCAGAGGGATAGAAATGGAAGGGAAATTTTCTCCGACGATATTTTCGCGAATTTTTCTTTCCCGGCGCGGCGCTTTTCCCGGTAAACTATAATTGTTACTCGCGAGTGAAATTCTCCCTCGCATTTATGAAGCGCCTTTCTAGAAAGAACAAAGCTTTAGTTGGCAGGATATTCGGATGACTTTGCAGGTTTTCGTTTCGAGAGAATTATCGCCGGCGCTGATATTAGTATTGGGTTTAGGGGGAAACGGGTTATTGCCTGGGAAAGGGAGGTGGGTTAATCGCGTGTTCTCTCCCTCGCAGCAGCAGCAGCATCAGTTTTCATCGGGGGCTGCTGCACGGGAATATCCGTGGGCTTTTGCTTGACTCTGGTCGGAGTGCCACTCGAATATCGTGAAAGTGGGGTGATGCCGGTATTTGCACGGCAATTAATATGGCAAATTATCAAACGGTGCAGAGATTTCCGCGCGAGGAGTCTCGAAAACCGCGCGACGGCACCGAGGAGAGTGAGGGAGGGAGGGAGAGGGGGGGAAATTGCAGGAGTCCCTCGTTAACGAGGACCTTGAGTAGAGTCGCGCTGATAAGCACCGTCTCCTTTCAAGAGGAAGTGTTGTAATACGAAAATTCACCAGTTCCTTTTTAAGGATATTACGCTCGAAATGAACGCGCTAAATTTTAGCTGTCTTTCAGCAGTAAATTTACTTGTTAAGGGGACTGCATTTAATTAGGATTCTTAGACTAGTCGAAGTCAGGCAGTCTGCGAGGATAATAGATTTATTGTCGCGACCGGTAATCCGTAAAGGGTCCGAGCGCACACGTGGTGTTCAGGTGTCCGGCTCTTTGACCCTCGATGACCGTCATTAAAGTCAGGTAATATTCGACAAGCACTCGGGTGCTTCATTGTTGGTTGTACTAAAGTTAGGAATTTGAGAGTGGGGTGGGGGAAGGCAGGAAGAGCATGAACTGAGAGAAATAGTTCGTCATTTCCCTCGTAACCTTCTTCCTGGCAACACGTAGACTCCTTGTACTAGAACTTTTAGTTTTCCTCAGTCTTGCATTACTTTCCATAGTCTTTTCATTAAATCAGTCTCTCTTAAGTACGTTCATTTATTCTTAATCAAAAACATTTTATATTATTTAAGAATTTGTTTACTGTAACTAGCCTTTTTCTTTGGTATTTGCGAGCCTTTACTTTCCAACAATTTTATATTACTACTAATTCTAAATCAAAGACATTTTATAGTTTTCAATAAGTATTCATTTACTTTGACTGGTCTGTTTTTTGACACACGCGAGTTTTTACTTTCCAACATTTTTATATTATTTTGCATACTCTTCCCACATCATTTTTCCATAAGTCAGTTCATCTATTCTGGAAGAAGTATATCATATTTTTTCGTACTCGAGTCTTGATTTATAAGAGCATTCAGAAAATTCTTGGCTTTATTCTGCCGTGAATTATGAACGCTCTGAATTTCGGGTGACGCTTTCGCGGAAATGAGGTGCCGGAGAGCCTGCGGGTTTTTCGCACTCCTCAGTGAAGTAATTCCATCGGTGTTAGTGTCTCATTAAGGCCACGTATCGGTTTCACACGCTCGCCGCCTCGAATCCATCTTTTTTCTCGACTCGCCTCGAAATCCCTTTCAACGGGATCAAAAATCGCACTTGGAATTTGCGAGGCGCGCATTTCGGTCACTGCAGGCAGCTAACTCTCTCGCATTCGAGCAGTGTCTGCTGTGTAGGAATTAGCGTGAGAAGGAAGCTCGGCGATCGAGGATAGTTAGCGATGAACGACTGAAATTATTAAACGCGCACGAGATAGTGGATGAGCGTGACGTTAAACACATGTACAGACACACGCACGCACGCACGCACAGTCGGAGGACTTTTAATTCACGCGATTAAACTCGGCTGGTCCCGCAATTAACGTTCTGCTATATCTCCCGGTTAGATCAAACAAAGCTCCGCCTTTGTCCCTCTCACTTTTTCGTCGCAGCAGAAATAAGAAAACGTGTACTCGTGTTATTAATGTTATCCGGTGCCGTAATGTGTTTGCCCGCAGCAACATTAAACGTGTGACACTTTTCGAGAAAAGTACCTCGCGAGAATTCCGCTTTTACCTCGTACTTAAATATCGTGTCGTTCGGATCAACGTAATCAGAGTAAATTCGTAATTCAATGGGTCACACACAACGAGAGGGTAATTAAAACTCGAGTATTTGCACTTCCCGAAAGTTTGATCCAGAAATAGGTCTCGTAAAAATTCCAAGCCGCTTTCACGAATCTTGACAAAGTCAGACTTAATTTACACGTAATTTCTCGGATTTTTCCTTTGATCTTTTGGATTCTCTGTCTAACTCGGTAATTTATTTAATGGATAATAAATCCGGGCCGGACATCACACAAGAAACTTCCCTTTGTTTTCGTGGTCAGACGCTGTATCCCCTTAGCGGAATATTGCTGCATCAGCGGAGATCCTTCATCACTGTCAGCCGACTTTAGCGCAGCGCGAGAGAAAGATATAGGATATTCGTGCGGGCGGAGAGCCGCCGCGCTCTTTAGAAGTAGTTGCGAGAAAAAATTGTGCAGAGAAGTTTTGCCGAGACGTAGACTATTCCCATCATATCCCGGGGCGCTCATGTGTCTGGCGACATGTGTCTTGCAGGTGCCGGAGGACGCGCCAGCCAGGGAAGGAGAGGGAAAGAGAGAGAGACAAAGATAGAGAAAGGAGAAGAGTGTACATGTGCAGAGTATGCATTTACACACGTGCGTGCGAGCTGCTCCCTCGAGTGTATGCTCTCTTGCTCAGGCTGTGTGCAATCTCTCGTGGAAATCCGTAGGTTGCTTTAATGCAACCTTCTCCCAGCAGCTTCCCTGCTGGCGGTCCAGCCGACGGCGGCAACCGCACGTACACACACAGCATCCAGAACGCTTCTCGTTTACCCTTGCGATTTAACCCTCTCTCCAGACTACCGACAACAACCTCGCTCTCTCTCTCTCTCTTTCTCTCGTCCGCCTCTCCTATTACTCTTTCAACGCACTCTTCCCGTAGCTCATTCAGCCCGCGCTAATTGAGAAAGTAAATTCAAACCGTGGATGGGTTGCTCTCTCCATTGATTCGCACTATTGCATATTGAAAGTCGGGAAGAAACGCGCTCGGCCATTTAGCCCCGCTTGTCCCTTCTTTTGCACGGAGAGTATAAATGGCATAATTCAAACAGTGGAAATAGTAGTTGGCAGACTGGGAGGATTTACGAGCATGCGAGTCCTCTTGAATTTCATCTATCGCCGGTATTAATCATCCCCTTTATCGACTTTAGAAGCGGGCGGCCGACCCACGCCTTTATATTCCACTTGTCTCCTTTCTCGACTTTCTCGTTCACTCTACTTTACGCGTCGCGCTCCTCGGCATGTGCGTGCATGCGTTCTAGCATCGAAACGACGACGACGACGACGACGAGGCTCGTGATGATGCGCCGGTGAGATGCTCTTCTCCTCGCTCTTGTAGTATGTGGGAAAAGGCTGCGGGCCTTTCCGAGAAGCGTGGTCTCGATTAATAAAGCAAGATGGGCCGAGGGAACGGCGCTGACGGCTGGTTAGTGTGGCTGTGTGCTTGCTTGCGCCTCGCAACCCCATGCCTTTTTGTCCCGAGTGCGCCAGTACTCACGCGTGTACTCCTGCCTGCCTGCGGACATGACTCACGTGCTCTCTCTCACTCACTCTCGTTCGAGCAGTGCGCGTCGGAGAGCACGCACTGCAATTTGCATCGATTTCTCAGCGACTGACGCGCGCCTTGTACATCGATTCTATCGCGTCTACCTTGCCACTATCGTTTTCCCTCCAGCGGCCAATTGGCCGCGCGTCCATTCCTTCTTCCTGTTGTATGTACGTTTATGGCAGAGGAGAGTAAATAATCGAGACGAATTTTGTAAGATTTATTACAGTATTTAGTTTATCATTGTTCTTTGTACTTTTGCTATATGCTGTCTTTTTTTAATACTCGTTTATTTATTCTCTCGTACGTTTTGTTGTATACCATTTTTGGGTTCCGTCAAATGTATGCTTTCTTTTGCTTTGCTGATTTTCATTTCACTCTGCAATTGAATGATTACAAAGTGGGGTGAGATTGGAAAGGTGTAAATCGTGAGTTGGGAGGCCTTCGACGAATTGACGAGCAGGTCGTCGACACACAGACTTACAGACACACGTGACGCACGACACGTCTGCTCAACGTGACTCATTCGAAGGACAACGGCACTTCTAGCGGTGCTCGCAGTCTGCATCCAAATGCTGCACAGCCACCCTTCTCTGCATCCGTCCTCCGCTCGCGTTATTGTCTCTTTCACTCTCGTCTCTCGCAATAATGAGCGCGCGCGCCTGTATCGCCGGCATCTCTCAACGCTGAATGAGATTTCGCGAGATTAACGCTTGGAGAGAGAGAAAGGGAGGGAAAGAGGGCGCTTCGCCGGGAGTAAGGTAAATTGCACTTGGAGTCGAGCGGAATGAGCGATTCAATCGATAGTTTAGAGAGCAATCAGCTAATGTACTGGAAAGACACAGGGCGCGTTCCTATTTCGAGATGACGACGACGACGACGTCTGGCGTGCTCGCCTTTAAAATCGCCTCTTCTTCTGCACGTGTAAGAACGACAGCTGTTGGATGCTGCGCTCGGGGAGAACAGTTAGGCTAACTCCCGTAATAAAGACAATGCCTGGGCTACATCAGGAGAGCCAGCAGCAGCATCATATCCTCCCTTTCTCTCTCTCTCTTTCTCTCTTGATCCATCTCGACGATGCGATTGCCAGCGGAGAGCAGCAGCAGCAGCAGCAGCAGCTCTCTCCCCTGTCATTCTCGCCTCTTAACTTTCTCCGTCTAGCTCGCGCGGTGTAATAGCGTGTGTATCTCCGACGGTCTGAACGCCACAGCCTGATACTACTGCTCGCAGCATCCCTCGCGCAGACGGTAATCCCGATGTTACGGCCGCTCTTGTTTCTCTACTCTCTTTCTCTCAGTCTCTCCTTCAGCGCACAGCAGCTTTTCTTCGTACACTTTGTCCTTCCTCCTTTCGGGAGACTCGGTGCTTCGACTTCTTGCACCCTCTCGCTTGCCTCGCCGTTTACCTTTTTTATTGGCGCGCGACAGACTTCTTTCTCTTCGCGCAGACTTCTTTTTGCTCCGGATGATACATTGACCCTTTCCCGCCTTTGCATCCTCTTTCGCCAATCTTCCCTTGGCAAGCTACTTTTATGCTCCCTTGCTAATGTTTATCAGAAGATTTGGTAGAGCGTCGTTTTGGCAGCGACACAGTCGGGAATACTTATCTCAAACCGTAGTCGCTTTCGATCGATACCAAACTTTCGTCTTAAAGAACCCCTTTTGTGGTGTAGACAGTCGAGAAATAATGTTCAGGAATTTTTTGTGAAGAAACTAAGAAAGCTGTCCAAATGAAATTTACTACAGTTGTTATTCATACTTTGGATAATGCTCGCGATTTTTTATATGCTCGTTTGTCAAATAGTTTAGAAGTTAGTATTTTTCCAAGAGAGATTTTACTTTGTTTTATTCAGGGAGATTTTCAAGGGTACTTAATGAACTTCTTCTAGACCACAAAGGTTTTCAATCAAACATAGTCCAATCTGTTTCCTGAATCCAGAGTGGTAAACAGCAAAGAAAATAATTCGCGCATTCATATTCGATTGGACACGTTTCGAGCGAGGGTTTCTTGGCTAGGCGATCGCTGTCGGCTGTTGCGGATGCATTAGAGAAGGCCGCGCTTCCGAGAGCGTTTCTCAGTGCTAACTAGTTCCCAGTTGGAGTGCCTAGTAATTAGTAGGGCTTCGGGGTTACCGACCCGCGCGTGCTTTCCTCTGTCTTCCGACACCGTTTCGTTTGAGAATACCGCGGCGGAAGATCGATGCCGGCATCGCCTTTATCAGGTGTTCGATACTTGTATTCAATTAACAGTGACGAGTGCGCCCATTAGGAAAACCGCGTCTGCGAGCGAGTCAAACATTTCCGCGACAAAGCGACTCTGAATTCTTACTTAGAATTCAGCGAGTCTTCCTGTCAGTGAGCGTGAGACTTAGTTTTGCAAAGCGAGCGAACAACGTCACTATAAACTTAAATAGAAAGACGCGGAGTGAATACAAAAATATTTACTCACAATATTTATTTACAATAAGTCGACTCAAAACAATATTTCTCTTAAGAACAATACTTTCTTCTTCAAGAAAATCGATGTCCTTTTAAAGAACATCGCTTTCTTCTTTAAGAACATTTATCACGGAAACGCCGAGTGAGCGACTATTTTTTTATACTCTGCGGAGCGTAGAACCGCGACAAAGTTTCGAGGCAGTGAAAAAGGGTCGTCCTGGCGGGTGCGCGCGGTCCAGACGACTCCCCTGCAACCCTCCTTCTTTATTTATCTCGGCGACTACCGAAATAATCAGGTGTCCTTTCAGAGGGATCCAGTCGAGGGCGAGAAAGAGGAGTCGCGTCTCCTCTCTGCCCACAGTTTCCACTACGTCCCACGTTATTCTTTCAAAGGTCGCACGCCACAGCAATTCCTACGTCCCTTGTGACGCTCTGGCTGCACTTTCTTCTTGTCTTTATCAAATGGAATTCAATTAGATTGAGTTACGCTCGCAATAAATCTTGCGGTTAGTACTCGCAGAGTAAAGGCGGTGGTGGTGGCGAGTGAAGATTGGTAGAACGAATTCGGCGAACGTGGCGCGTGTAAAAAGAAGTTAGGGCGAAAGAGGGTGGAGGGGAAGAGGGGGTGAGATTGGAGGAGGGAAAGGAAGCGCAGCAATCTCCTTTATGCTCGAATCTCCATAGTAATTTAAGAGGCGGGGTACAGTCGACACGAGAAAGTCGCCACTGCGACTCTCTTGAAAACGCAGTCGCAGATTCTACTTTAAGCTTCGAAGCTCTCGAATGCGCCGATTGGAAATAGATTTTTCCGACCACTCTCCTGCAATTTCTTTTGTAACTGTTATTTTATCTCGCCCGGTGATTAGATGACAATTGTTTTGGAATGCAAGAGCTTTTAGTCGAGTGTTTTCCGTAGATGCACATAGTTTTATCTCTAACGAATCGAGAGAGACGATTCTTGTGATTTCTCCTGAAACAATGGGACAGACTTATAAGTAGTGGTTGAGAGAGCGAAACCTTGGAGGATATGGTTGGTCCTTGAAAGCAGAACTTGATCTCGGAGCCGCGTAAGAATGTCGCATACGAGTCGCCCGTAAAAACTAGCACCTGCCCTCGTAGAGAGACACGGAGAACCGGATTCTCATCGGCGAGGATCCTCCTCCCGTAGTCGCTTCTCTTTGCTCGCAATTATACGCGCCATTACACCGCAACCCTCCAACATGAGTCTCTCTAATTCGATCGTTCCATTTAACCGTCGCGGTCATTAATTGGCAGAGACATCGGCCCACGCTCCTACAACCATCGAATCAATAATCTCTTGTAATAGTTGCATTATTCGACTGCGGAAAATAGGAAAAAAGGGTGCGTGAATTTAAAAGAACATTCTATTATTCGCAGACTTTGAAAATACGCTTGTATTTCGATAGTTACATTTAACCGTCGCAGTTATTAATTGTTAGACACAGCTGTTCGCAGAGACCGGGTCAATAATCTCGTGTAACAGTTGCATTATTCGACTTTGGAAAATAGGAAAAAGCACGCGAGCATTTAAAAATACGTTCGATTACTTCGCAGACTTTGAAAAAAAATACGCTTGTATTTCGATAATTACATTTAACCGTCGCAGTTATTAATTACTGGTCACGGTGACTGGGTCAATAATCTGTTGTAACAGTAACTTCATTCGACATTCGAAAATAGGAAAAAGCACGCGAGCATTTAAAAGTACATTCAATAATTCGTTGACTTTGAAAATACTCTTGTATTTCGATAGTTGCATTTAACCGTCGCAGTCATTAACTGCTAGACACAGCTGTTCGCAGAGCTCGGGTCAGTAACCTGTTATAACAGTTGGCATTGTTCAACCCTCGGGAAAAGGGAAAAGGGTTCAGGTAGAAACGGCAGGTATTCCAAGGGTCTTGCAGACTTGGAACATATGTCGACTGAAACTAGTATTCGTATGAAACTTGCAAATTCATTAAAGCAAAATTTCAAAAACTAGCAAACATTCTACTCGGATACCATTTATTTTCTCTTGAAAAGAAAACATGTATATTGAAATGACTGCAAGAAAAGTACGCGCGAGTACTATTTGCATGCAGCGCGCGTTTCTAATTCGATCGTGCCATTTAACCGTCGCAGTCATTAATTGCTAGAGGCAGGCATCTGTGGAGAGGGGCGCAATGACCGGGTCAATAGTCGGCTGCAGCAGTGGCATTGTTTAAGTTTGGGGAGTAGGGCGAGGAAGGAAGGAAGGTCGCAGGTAGAAGCGACACATGTATATTGAAAAAGTCTTTTTCCCGACGAGAGTCTCCTTTCACTCGAGCGGTCATTTCGTATTCGACACTCGTCGAAGCAGTGCGCGGCTCGAGTGCCTCACAATGGCAGGAAATTAATACGTGGCCCTTTGCACTCTTGTGTGTCCTTGCATGACGATAAGCCGCGTCCAGACAGAGAGTGAGAGTTCTCAATGAGTGGGTGGACGGACTGCAGTATTGCGCGCTCGCGTCTGTGTGTGTGTGTGTGTTAGTCGCGAGTGATATCCTGGGAAATCCGCAGTAGAGATAACGAGCTTGCAACGAATTCATTCTAAAGTCAGTGATCCCGCGCTTGTTTCCTGGTGCGCGGCGCACTTGTTGTCATTGGGAGGCGAGTGCACTCGGAACTGCCAAGCTCAAACCGGCTCTGTTTTTTAGCGAGGCTTGCCTTTTCAAAAAAGTGGGGTGCAGCGAAGCACGCGCTGCTTTTGAATGAGAGAGTTCAGCGTACATTCGAGCCTTTGACTCGCGCGTCCTTGCCACGCAAATAAGTATTCGTGTCACCTATTTATACTGAAACGAGCCAGCCTCGCTTAATAGCGTCTCTTTTTCCCTCTCGGTTTGTTTAGTCAGTCAGTCTCCCTTTTACCTCGACAATTAGTGTTACCGTCTAATTGGTGCTCCGATATCAAAGCCGCGACCGAATATCGAAGTACTTGCTGTGTCTTCCTCTCTGTTTGTATTGCAAACAATATCGTGTAAATATTGGTGCATACTACGTGCAAGAGAGAGAAAGCTGTTGTTTCGTTTGCTGACAGTGTTTGCGCATGCATTTCGCTGACATCTCTTGATAATGTCGAATTTAGTGTTCGTGCTTTATTATTTCGCGCGCGGAAGACAGCTCGGATCGGTGTCACTTAGTTCTTGTGAAATGTGCAAAAATCGTGAGAACGTGTGTGATTTTCCCTATTTTTGGAAGTTTTGTGTGATTTTCCTGATTTTTTTCGTAGATTCAGTGTTTGAATATTAAAATCAGCAGTGTTGAAAGAATGAGTTGTGCGAATGGTGGCTTCGTTGTACAAAAGTTAGATTTTCGCGATTTTTCGAAACAGTACAATTCAGACGTTCAATTTCTTAAAATTTTTCCAACGTTTCCGAGTTGTTCAGAAATCGATTGTTTAAATGTCAAACGGGTGTAGAACAAAGAATCAGTAGAAAAACTTCGCGAATTGTGACGAAAACACTCGAAAAAGTCATCCTGAACAATTAACTTCATTTGCTCTAGACGTGTTTTTCCAAGTTTCCCAGGCTTCCAGACTTTTTCTGGAGCTGAAATTTGACGTATGAAGTTAGTATTCGTCAAAGAATAAGTGATACAAATTTCGAAGTCCTAGCTCAAACTTTATTTTTTCGTAAATTTTTCAAGGTACATACCCCTTGAAAAATTTACGATTTTTCAAAAGTTCCCAGACTTTGGCGAACGCTTGATATTTCGATTGTTTGAGTCTCAAAACGGATAGAAAACATGAAACCAGTGGGAGAAATGCCGGAATTGTGCCGTAAACATATGAAAAGCCGATCCTGAATAATTCATTTTCATGTTTTTTCCATGTTTTTCGCATATTTTTCATACTTCCCGACATTTTCCGGGGCTGAAATTTGGTGGGGAATGTTTTCTTGCATCAAGGAAGAAGTGATAAAAATTTCAAAGTCCTAGTTCAAAATTTATTTTTTCGTAAATTTTTCAAGGGGTATCACTTACGATTTTTCGTCATTTCTTCAACTCTCTTGAATCCTTGATAATTCGACAGTTTGAGTACGAAAACTAGCATTCTTCAAAAAATCATTGATAGAAAAGGCACAGTTGTACCAAAGCCATTAGATTTTCACGATTTTTCGACCAAGTTATTCAGAATGTGGAGACACGCGAGGATTGAATTCTTAGAGCATTGCTAGGAAATCGGTGACGATCAACCAGCCGTGACTTTCCTCCATGAGCATTCGATCGAACAGTCGAACATTTCAGTGCGCGGCACGTGTAGCTATCCTGACATTGCTCCGCGAAAGGAAAACGTTGCCGGGTACTATTGCTCGTTCACAACATTCCTCTCGCTTCGCCTTTCACGCCGCGGCGGCGCTCCTCACTGCCAATTAGAAGCGCATTGAAATCCAAGCGGGCTATTCGATAATTCGATGCGTAATTTATCGGTGTATCCGCGAGAACTGGGAATGTGTGCCGCGCGACTGTCTGTCTGCCGAGTGATGGATGATTCTGTTAGCGTAATTCACTCCTCTCTCGCGCAACGTAATACCTTTATCAGGAAAGCGCGCTAGGCCGAGATGTGTGTTCTCAAGTGTTAGCCAGTAATTATATGTTTAGTAGTGTGCTGCCGATAACGGGGCATTAACGAGTGTTGCAGCTGCAGCAGCAGCAGCACCGGCTGCTGCTGCTGCAACAACCCACCGCCAGTTGGCAGAATGCCCTTGGCGTAACAAGCCACCTCGCAGTTCCTAATTGCCGTGAAAGCTCGCCCCCGTTTTAACTTAACTTTGTCTTCGGCCCTTCGTATTCTAACCCTTTCATTTCCTATCCAGATAAACCTCTTACGTGCTAGCGAGATTTCTCGGACGGAACCAGATTTAGTTTCCCCGCTATTTCAATCGGTGCGCCGATAAAGAAAAGTTGGAAGAGAAGAGAAAAGTTTGATAAGCAAAGGGTTCGGTGAATTTATTCCTCTGCGCTGAAGACACTTTTGCGGTTTAGAGTCGAAAGATAAGGGATTCTCCGTAATTTTTTTACAAGAATCAAATCACGCTATCGTAATGAAATTTATCACAGTTGTTAGTTATACTTTGTACATTGTTCGTGATTTGTTATGCCATTGCTTGATACATAGTTTATGATTTGTGTACAACTTTGTCGTATAACTTTGGCAATTTTTCGAGTTTAAGATATCTGAACATGGAAACGATGATAAATAACTTCCAAACCGCAAAAGTTCTTCGAGAATAATAAGCATCGGTGCTCGTCGACGGTCTTCGTCAGTTTTCCATGTAGAAAGATCGACGGCCCGATTCTATTATCCCATGAAAAGGCTGCTGCCTCTGCCGTTTACCACGATACGTTCGAGCGCACTCGTGAACGTTTATTCGAATCACATTATGGCCAGAGAGACACACAAGGCTTCTTGCCGGCCGGCGGCGCTCGCTCGACACATTTCCTTCGCTCGCCCAGCCAATGTCTATCGCTGCAAGAATCCAATCGAGAAAAGTTAGACCGAAACACACAACTCTTTTCTGATCGCGCGTTCCCTTAACCCTTTTAGTGTCGAACGACGATATAATTTCGTTGCAATCCAATTGAAAGATTTGTCTATCGATTGAAATATTCTTTCTAAAAGAGAAAGTAGTTTCGATGTTTTTCATACTGTTTTACATTTGTGTTAATCCTATGATTCTCAACGAGTACTGAAATATAATTGGCATTACTTTATTTTCCCTTTATTTCGTAATATGCTCTTTGAATTTTGTAAATATCATTCTTAGTTTGTTCTTTATAAACTTTTGGGACACTTTCGGTCGGCACTAAAAGGGTTAAAAGATCAACTATTAATTTCCTCGATTTCTCTTTAATTTAATATTCCAAGTATATGTTAACTGAAATCCTTTTCGTGGCAGTATTTGAAGAGAGCCTTTCTTTGATGGGGCTAGCTTTGATGCCAATGGTCCATCCACCTCGCGAAACGAGGGCTTCCCAATCGATGCCGGGGCGATTTTTTTCTTGATCACTGGCCAACTCCCAGTCGCGAGAAGCATCCGGGATGCTGTGTGTGTGTCTGTGTGTGAGGGAGAGAGAGAGGGAAAAAGAGAGAAAGAAGACTTTCAATCTTGGAGCGGAGATTCTCGCAGCTTACAGTCTCCCGATTTGAGCTCGCTCGAGTAAAACGGATTGATCCTTAATGGGACGATTTATGGGATTACTTGTAGACTGGCGGAGAGCCGTTTACTCGGGCGGCCTCCTCTCCAGCCTGTTATCTGCTTGTTGCTCTCTTTCCGTCGGCGCTCGACTTATTTCATTCATCGATTCTCTCTCGATCGAGTTATAAGATAGAGGCGCGGCGCGTCGAGGCGAGTGTGTTCCGTGAAAGGCATGAGTTCGCCCTGATTTGCAGGGAGAGCAGCCAGCCAACCCACTCGGCGAGAGCGGAACCTCGGAATTCCGGAGCACTCGCTCCCGATTTGACGAGAGCCTTTCCACTGCCACTGGCAATCGCGGCCCAACCGACATAAATCAATCGCGCAAATCACTTCCTTCCTGATCACCCGACCGCCCTTTCGGTACATCTTTTTCCGTCGGAGTTAGAAATTAGATCTTCTAGTTTCGGTACATGTATTTTCATAGAAACTTTTATTATTTCGAGATATAGTTAAATTCGTTAGTAAAATCGCTCGTGAAGAACAATTCTTTATATTTGTAATTTGTCTTTTTCAAAGCATGGAGGAACTTTGGAATTCGGGATAAAAACATAGTAATATTCATTATATATTATTCTTAGACTTTTGTGTTACATTACATTAAGTGGTACAAGTTAGCAAGTTTCAAAAATTGGATTGCTTTACAATTTTCTTCTAAATTTAATATATTGTGTAGATCTGTCGGGAGTCGTACTTGTTCGTCGAGCGTAGAAATAAATTAATCGGTAAATGAAAGAAGTAGTCGGACGCCGATGAAATTAGTTGGAAAGTAGCGGATTGCTTTCCGGGAGCACTTGATGTTTTACAAAGTCGCAATCGCGCCGAGGAATTTTACAATTCGGTACGCCACTGAGCGACAAAGAGAAAGGAGGGGGGTGGGATGCTTGTTTAATGGGTGGAAGTTGCGCGGAGCGCAATCCGTTTCTTCGAATGTGCAACACTTGCGTAATCCAGGCCGGCAGCGGCTGCATCGGCGCGAGATAAAGCGAGAAAGAGAGAGATTCGGACGGAGAATGATGCAGCAGCTCGTCAAGCCCCTCGGCGTGTTTCGCCTCGGTTACCGCTCGAGATTAACTTTCCACTTGAGACATTAATCGCGCCAGTAATTCGGAACGAGATAGTCGCGCCGCGCATACAACAAACTATGAAATAGTTGCAGTCTTCCGTAAATGGGGAAAAGCAGTCGGCCACTGATAAAGTATTATAAAAGAGAACTAATACACTTTGAGATTACTTTATTATTGTTGGGAAATTTGAAATCGTCGGAATATAAAAAACCCCGTCTGGCTTTCATATTTTATAATTCTCGAACCAATCGATCAATTTCGATCTAGTTTGTTTTACTGCGATGTAGAGAACTAGTTTCCTTCGAGATTATTTTATTATTATTAGAAAATACAAACTCGTTACATAATATTAACACGGTTCGTTTTAATATTTCGCATAACTCTCGGCGAAAATTTTGTTAAATTTACCTGGATCGAGATCTTTAATAGACCTGTTAAAAATCGCACTGGAGTGATCCAGATTCGAAGTAGACAGCAGAGTCTGTGCAGCATTCGGCGAGACTTTGGTCGATCTGATTCTTTTCGGGATTAGTATATCGCGCGGTGGGAGAGAGCGGAGGGAGGAGGGTAGGGTATAAAGGATCCTCCTTAAGCCCTGTGCTCCACTTTCCCGCTAAACCCTCGAACAATACGTGGCACGGTACAATCGTATTTCTGGGACGCGGTTGATGCGCCAAAGCCTTGAGCGATACGCGCGCGGAGGGTAGAAGCAGCAGCAGCAGCAGCAGCGTTGCTTGCATCCCAAGTGCTACTCTTTCTCTTTTTCGATCGGCGGCGGCTCCCTTGCGCCTTTCAAGCTGTCCGCCTAAAATTATGGAATTCCCAGTCGACCCAGATATCTGTATTCGATACGCTCCTCCACACCCGATCCCTCTACCACCTCGGTCAACTCTCCCAAAGAACAATGCTCTCTCTCCCGAAGGGAAGGAATCTTGTGCCAACTCCTCCTCCTCGCCTCATTTCGCGCCTCTCGCGAACTAGTTTCTTTCTCATTCGATCTCCATTTGCGAATTCCTGCTTTCAAGGCATATCAGGCTTTTCGTGGTAGACGCGAAACACGGATGAAATATCAGAGACGAGGAAATTCCAGGGTAAATAGAGACTCGCAACCCCCCTTTTTTCTCTTTTTCTTCGAGAGAGAGACTCGCGTCCTCTGTGATGCTGCTGCTGCTCGCACAACCACCATACTTTGAACCCTTTCCCTCTGTCATCCCACTCATTATCTTGGCCTTTGTAGCCTCGAGAATGACCCCGTTGCTAGCGCGCTTCCCTCACAAAGCGCGCAGCCCATTCGCAATTCCATAAATATTGAAATCGAAAAGCACGAAAGAGCGGACATTGGACAGCAGTCGCGCGTTCCCCCGTCAGACACTTAGCTTGGTATTGTTTCGGAATGTCCTTTGGCAAATTTCATTTCCACTTGTCGCGATTTGCGAATACGTGGTCGAGCGAGTTTAAAACCCTCGCGCTTTATATAATCGAGGGATAAATAATTGTCGGGAATTTTTGATAAAGAAACAAGCAATGGTATTCGAATGAAATTTGTCGTGGCTTTTATTCGTGGTTTGTGTGCAACGTTTATGATTTTACACGCTATTAGCTTTATGTTTCATTTGGCAAATTTGGTTACACCGCTTGATACGATTTTAATGCCCGCGAGTGGTTGGTGAGCGAGGTCGTTAATTTCTCGAGAGTGCCGTTAGCCGTGCTTTCTTTGTCTCTCTCTCTCGCAGCGAGCGAGCGAGCGCGCACGCTCTCTGATTCATCTGGTTGTCGGTGGGCCGAGCTCTGATCTCATCGAGAAGTGTTGCTGCCCGACTTCGAGAACCTGCTGCTCGGCTCTCCTTCAACTTGTTCTCCCACTTGCGCGCGAGATCCCATTCTACTTGCTGTCCCTATTCTACTTCTCGCTACCTGCCGCGCGCGCGCACCACTCAACCCACTCGGAGGGTCTCCCTTTGTACTTTGCACACCTCGACCCTTCTTCTCACTTCATCCCTCTCAATGCACCGCTCTTCTCTTTCTCTTTCTTTCTTTCTTTCTTTCTTTCTCGCTTTCGAGCTTGTTGAGAGATTCGGGCATCGCCGGAAATGTCCAGCGTTATTGTTACGTCGAATTAAAGTGTCTCGACTTAAAGCGAGTCGCCGGAGGCTCGCAATCGCGCCGGGAAACGCACGAGAGAGCTTAACGAGCGTCTAAGTACTCCTACGCTATGCATGACGATCTTGGATGAAGGACACTGCTGCGATTAAGAATGACCTCGCTGATCTCCCACTGATTTTCTCTCGCACCTTGCACGATCCTTCTCTTAGGAAATTCGAGAATACACGTGTATATGTTTAAAGAGCAGCGCCATGTGGAAGGTGTCTCGCGTGGCTGACTCAAGGGAAAACCCAGGGGTCATGAAATTTCCGACGGGTCATGCTGCCGAGGTCGATTTAAGGACACGCAAAGCTATGAAGCGCGCAGTCTTCCTTTGACTGTCCGAGTGAAAGCTGTCTTTTGCAATACGCTTCGATTTTTATGGAATTCGCCGATTTATCTTTGTCGTTCGATTCTTTTATATTAACTAGTTTATACCATTCGTTTAAATTAAATATGCAAAGTAATATTTCGATAATAATAGCACGTTATAAGTTAACATTTTTATTTTTAATAAGAAGGAAAGACGAGTGCATTGTAGAATGAGAAAAGTATTAGTTTTGTGTATTATAGAAATTCAGTAATCACTCTTCAAGTGGCTTTTCAATATATCCGCGTATTCGGTACAGTGGATTATTTCGCTCGGTTTTTTCCCTGAAATCCATAAAAACTGCTGGCGATGACGTAACGGCGGCACGATGACTCGGTAATTATCCCTGAGGAGGGGAAGCTCTCGCACAGTTCATTAAAGGTCCTTACTATCCAGCGTTATTAATAGAGTGGTGTATCACGCGGAGGGAGGCCTCTTTGCCTGTTGTTAGTTAACGTGTCCTGTGTGCTATTAGGCAGCTCATTAGCTCGGCGAGCGCGTTGGAGATGCGCTCGCGTTCACCGATCAGTAGCAAAGGATCTACCTTGCGCCCAAGTCATTCGATAATCATTCTCGCGCCGCTCTTGTTGGACAATCCGAAATTGAGCGAGTAGAAAATATATTCGCACACCTAGATTCTTTAAAATACATTTCCTCCAAAGAATAAAACGTTCCATGTACTTTGAAAGTATTCATTTTCTTCTAAAAAGAATACTTTCTTTGAGAAACATTTATTCTCACTCCAAATGGAAACTTTCTTTTGTGCCAATATTTATTGTAAGAAAACAGGTGTTTGCGAATAGTTTTTTCGTTCGCTACAATTATAGAAATATATAAGCATTGAGCGGGCAAGGTGGGAGTTGCACGTGATAGTTGTCGTCTTCAGAGAAAAGTGAAGCTTTCACAAACTCCCCGAACTTGGCAGGGATGACCTGACAGCGAGGCATTATCGAGAGCGTCATTCTTCGAATGTCAACAGCCTTGAGCACACAGCGTGTCTTTCCTTCCATTGAATAACTTCGTGCATTGTCATCTCGGATTCCTGAATCCTTCCTCATAGTTATTTCATACACTCACACTCTTGTCACGGATATATTCTCTTACACCCTCGCGCTCAAGCTTCTTTTTTCCGGCTTCCGTCGATGGACGACTCGCGCACACCCTTCTTTTCTCTCTTTTTTTCTACCGCATTTGTGGAGTGCGTAATCGGAAACCACCCTCGAAGAATAACCCTTGTTTCTGACGTTGATCCTTGGCCGGCTAGACCGCAGAGCTCGACCAATACTTTTGGCTGGAAGCGAGAAGGATTTAACACTTTCGACGCCGAAGTTGCAAATTTTTAACTCTTGCGCTGCACCTTGTTAAAAATGTTTATTAACGTTAATTTTGTCGAAATAAATATGTCTGCCAATAGATGTTCGAGTGTCACCCAAATATGGGTGACATGGCGCCGAACATGTTAATGCGACCGCGTCGCTGTTGGTCCCTTGAAAAGAAAGCCTATACACCTGATGGTGTGTGTGTGTTCGTGTTGGCTCAAAGTCGAAGCCCTCTCGCATTTCCACACTTGTCTTTTTCCTCTCGGCGTCTCGCTTTATCCATCGGCTTTATTACGAATGTTGCAGATTCGTGGGTATCGCGTAGCTACTCTCTCTTTCTCTCTTGTCATTCAATATCACAGCAGAGAGCTTGCCGAGGTCCTCTCAGTAAAAGTTTACACTTTGTTCTATTACGCGTTGCTATGCCCGTCGACGGGCTTTTTTCCCGGGCTTTTTGTTGTTGAAGCCTCTCTTTATGTTTCCAGCTGTGCGAGTGTGTCACGGCTCCATGATCACCGAAAGCATCGCGTGGCGTGCGCGCGGACCTCGATCGATCTCCTCTTTCCTTCCCTCTCTGTTTGTTTCCTTGATCACCGCGGACCTTCGCTCTCGCCTCTGATTAATAGCACCGCCGCGCTAGTTTCGTCAATTACGCAATACACGCCTCTCACTTGAATGGCGAGGAGCCGTTAATCGAGGAAAAAGTGGCGGCTTTTTCGAGCGATCGGGAGCAATGACATTCGCGCCAGCTCACTCGAAACTGTCGAGAGGAGAGAGACTGGATTCCTGTTGGAAGGCTTTCTGGAGTATGTGCGTGCCAATGCATAAGCAGAGATCGTCTTTCCCTGATGGACAATGCACCGGAAGCTCGAGATAGTCCTGGCGGACCGGACGCGCGGCTAGTCCTGCTGTCACGTTCTTCCTACCGAGGTCTTGCACTCGAGAATTACCTTCCACTTGAATTCATTTGCATTTGGAATTTCTTTCGGGCGCCCTAAGCTTACACACAGCGTTCAGCCGACAAAGTAGTACAGGATTCTTTCTTTGTCTCATTCATATGTAATATCGAAAGCAGAATTTCTTCTGTCAAAAGATATAATTACATTTGATATGTTGTTCATAAATTACGAATAAAAACTTTGTATAGACAAATGGCTCGATCGAAATAAATAAGCCTTGAAGTTGTTAGAAAATATTGAAGAATTCTAGTTTCAGGATATATTCTGAAATGTTTGTATTATTGAATTATGAAATGAACTGTTTTCAATTAACTGCTCGCTGTTTGTAAGTCTTTAACTTAACGGTTCGACGAGATCTTTATAAAGATAGTTATATCTGATATGTTGGTCATAAATTACGAATCAAAAATTCATATAGACAAATGGCTCGATTGAAATAAATAAGCCTTCAAATTGTTAGAAAATATTCAAGAATTCTAGTTTCAGGATATATTCTGAAATGTTTGTATTATTGAATTATGAAATGAGCTATTTTCAATTAACTGCTCGCTGTTTGTAAGTCTTTAAGTTAACGGTTCGTCGAGATCTTTTTCTATGCTCGGCGGATTGCGGGAAACAGAGGCGGGAGACTGCGGTCAGACGTGATTCTGACGTGGACGCGATGACTCGGGCAGAGTGTTGCTTACGTGGACGCCGCGACGCGCTTGATATTGCTGATATTTCCAGTTGCCGGCTTTGCGTCAGGTCAAGCGTGTACCGTTATTACGAAATATGTAAATGGCATAGTCACTGGCGAGTGGCTCGCGCCGCTACGCACTTCAATGTATTATAAAAGGTAGCCGTGAACTCGCTGGAACTTGGCTTCCCCGCTTACAACGACGCGCGCGCGCGCGCGCGCGTTCCAACATCCGGAATAGTTAATTATCCTCTGTCAGCTAACAGGAAAAGTGATTTCCCCGAGTTCCGTCATAGCTCGCAGTCTTGTAGGCAATTTTCGGATTTCTTTTATAGAAGAAAAGCCAAGGGAGCACTTTGTTCTCTCGCATAATGAGATGTGTGTGCTTGAAAGTGCGAGTGAGATATGAAAACTGGAAAGAATCGAGCGAGGAAGTAGAAGAAAGAGAAGGCGAGAGTGTAGTTAATTATTCTCATCCAAAATCGAATCCGGATCCGGAATAGTTAATTATTCTCTGTCAGCTAACAGGAAAAGTGATTTTCCCCGAGTTCCGTCATAGCTCGCAGTCTTGCAGGGACTTTTCGGATTTCTTTCGTAGAAGAAAAGCCAAGGGAGCACTTTGTTCTCTCGCATAATGAGATGTGTGTGCTCGAAAGTGCGAGTGAGATAGGAAGACTGGAAAGAATCGAGCGAGGAAGTAGAAGAAAGAGAAGGCGCGAGAGTGTAGCCGAGACATGGGTGCTTCTCTTGGGGAAGACAAAGTATGCCAAGCGTTCCATCTCCAACCATCAAACATACATATTATTCTTCAAATATTTTCCCTCCACTTCTCTCAATTTCTTTCCCTCCGATTTTCTTGATTCGCTTTAGCCAAAGCTCTTTTAGCCCGCAAGGATTCTCGATCGGTCTCTCTGCTCGATACATTAATATTTGCCTGGGGAGAGGTTAATGGATTCCTTCATTAGGATAATGCCTGGGCCAATGGGGATTAGGGAGGGAAGGGTCGAAAGGGAGGGAATCCAGGGTTAGTCGAGTCCCTTTAAACTGCTTGCCGATCACTTTTAATACCCACCCACCCTTTTGCTATATCGTTGGCTAGACTTACTCGTCTCTCGATGGAACTTACTCGAGATATTCCGGACTTACCGCTTTATTGAGCATCGCTTAATGCTTTACCCTCGGCGAGCTCTCTCACCCTCGCCCAGCAGATTTTCCTCGGAAATTCCCAAGTTAAGGCCTCGCTCGCTCACTAACTCCAACTCCCTCTGACTTGTTAGCGCACCTTCCCAATCGCATAATCCACCGCCTCTTACCGAAAGCTCTGTTTAATAGCCTCGCAAGTTTATTAGCGCTTTCCAACTAGATTCTTTTAATGCTCGACTTATGAAATAATCTCCATTTATAACTAACAAGTAATTCCAGCTTGAAGCTCGTTGCAAAGTAATTCTGTATGAAATAACTATTTTGTCATGGTGGACAAATGAATCAGTGTGTGACTTGTGCTCTTTAGAGTCGCATAATCTCCGCTCTTTCCGGAAGCTCCATTTAATGGTCGCGCAGGTTTATTACCAACGCTTTATTACAAAGGATTATTATCCAACTCGTCCAGCGGCGGCGGCGGCGGCGCGCACCTATGCTTTTTTCCACGAGGTATAATTCCCCTCTTTTTCTTTCCCGAGCGGAAATGCCGGAGATGCCGAGCGCCGTGCGCCGGGGAAAAGCTCCTCGCGCGGAGAGGGAAAAGTCGTCGGTGCTTATTAACGATTACACGCGCATACACGCGCTCCGCTCGTTAAGAGAAGAGCGCGGAGAGGAGGACCGAAAGCTACGGTGCACCGTGGATGTATTAGCATAATTGTCGTCGGGGTCAATGACTGCGAGGGGGAAGATCGATCGAGAGCGACTTCGACGACAGTGAGTCTGGGGATTACGCTCACCTGGGCACACACGCCGCTCCCTCTCAAACGAGTACGCCAGCAAATCGTAACACAACACCGCACAGATCCGTATGGAATATCTCGCGTTCTTTTCCTTTCGGCATCAGTTCTCGCGCGTCTCGTTTACACGATTACGTAGCGCCAAGTATATTTATACTTCTCTGCTTCTCTTGTAATGCACAAACACGTAATTTGTTTGTTGGAATGCAAGATCTAATATCTGAAATTGTGTATAGTGTATATTTTCGCAAGATGTAAAGTATAACTATAAACGCAGATGTACAGATTAATATAAATCACTTATCCTACTGTTTAGTTTAGTTCGCTTTCAACTCGAATGATTCAAATGAATTGTCACTTAATAAGAGGGAATAATTTGGGAAAGCAGGCCTCTCGTTTCGGAGGGAATACTTGGAAAAGAAATATGCGAGGGATTTGCGATGGTCGCGCGTATTCCAAGCGGAGAGAGAAAGAGAGAGAGAAATGGCTGGCGGAGTAGTAGTTGGATGAGGGCGGGCAAATTTACAGTGTCATCGTACTCTCGAAAGCCCGCTCTGGCCCAGTTTCCCGAAATTCTGAATCATCCCCCTGAATCACGTCATTTCGCACACCGGACACTATCTCCGGGACTAATGCTCGGATTAACCGAGATCCGTCCGCGCATGATTTCTTGGCTGCGGCATTGCGCTGTCGGACTAGTTCGCACCTGGCACTGACGCGCGCTCGCCTAATTAGCCGGAATGCTGCTACTGCTGTGAAATCATCCCCCCGGTATTAATGAACGCTTCATTGTCACGATGACAGCTGACTCGACTAGTAGCTCCCATTGCACACACACACCTGCCACCGATCTTTGATTCATTTAGAAAGTTGCCAAATGAATTTCGATAAGTCTGCCAGTATTCTCCTCTAATCATTTTAGGGTAATTACATTTTTGTCTCTTATTCTTCGTAATTAGCCCTTTGCGGTCGTATTAAATTTCTATATGGATGTTGTAGTGATCGGAATTAATTTCCATTGAACGAGCAATAATACATAATATGCAAGATTTATTGTTTCTTTCGTGAACTTTAGATATATGTTTATAATTAATATTGTTTTTTGTTATGGTGGTTGAGAGTAGACATACGACCGTAAAGGATTAATCATTTGAATTCGGTTGAATAGTGTTGCCTTAGAAATTTCGTCGTATTTTTATAAAAGAGCAAAGCCAGTAGTTGTTTCTTTTCGAATTACAATCCTTTAAGTGCCATAATAAAATGAATGTACTGCACGGGCAGTTTAATCCTCCGTATATAAATTTCGGTACATAGACAGTTTTTTATATGTCGGATTTTTAAATCGGGCCCAACAAATTCCCGCTAGTCTAATAAATAAGAGGCCCAGGTTTCGATCTTCGCATTAATAGGAACAACTTTTGAAGGTTTGCTTTTGTACAGTTTGAAATTATTAAGCGCTAACAAGCTAGATTTGTCAAACGGACCTTATAAATTCCCGCTGGTTTAATTGTCCAGTGAATCCAATTTCCAAGGATCGACTTTGACCGCGCGGGAATACTTTTCACTTGATTTCAATTATTTCGGAAACGGAAATGCGGTACTTTGACTTTAACAGACTATTGACTGGCAACGTTAATTCAGCGCGCTGCTCCCCTTTCCAGGGAGCGAGCGCGAGCGAATACGAGCTCTCCCTCGTCCGATGTGCCAGTAGTACTTGATTGACAGTGGCCTCCGTTTGATTGAGCTCTCTATCAATGAGTCTGTCTCTTCTCTCACTCTCTCTCTCACTCTCTCTCGCTATCGCGCGTCTATTCACCTCGTGGCAGTTGGAGTGCGCCGCCGCCTCGTTACGCGTCCCCATTTTCACTCTGTGATTTTGCAATGCGCCCGAAATTCGCACTGCTGCTGCTCTCCCACTGCCGGGAGAATCGATCTGAAAGCCGACGGGCGAACAGTGCGAGATTGGGCCGTTTTAACGCGGCAGAGTTCGTTCAAGTTTTCCAGCAAGTATTATGCATGTGTCAGTCGAAGTTTTTCGGCTGAATTCCAGGTGGGTCGGACAGCCTATTAAATTGCGCGGGGCTCGCGTGACTCGCAGCGAGCACATTCAGCTATATTTGGATCGCTGCTGTCTATCTAAACTAGTTGGATGGTGCCAGGCTCGCTGCTCGCACACTCGTATCAGCTAAGACCTCGCGCAACTTGTTCAAAAGTTTGCTTTATATCGCGTGGAAATCAGGAGTTGCAAAGAGGTGTTAAAATTGAGCGGGTGGCTTCCTTGCTTTCTCCAGACACGCTTTGTGTCTGCTAGTTGTGCTTACATAATCCAACCGGCTGGAAGGGTGAAAAACTTTGAAGCGACTGCTCGCCCCCGCTTTTCCAAATGTGTGTTTCACTCGGCTTATTTGCAAACTAGTTTGCCCTCCCTGTCCACGAAACTTGCTACGTCCGCCTGGCATATACACGCGACTCTCTTTGCTCCAATGCACCCACCTCGACCAAGTGGAGCACACACTCCGGGTCAGTTTAACGACTTTCATTGAACCGACGGCGACTCTGCTGGCAGCCGCTCCGGGAAATATGGAAATAGAGAGAAAGGAGTGACGACAAATGCCAGAGATACCGAACTGCCAGTTAGTAGTTGAGTTCTAAGGTGTTTGATAGAACGCATTCTATTGGGTATTAACGATGGGACCACCAAGATTATAGAAGGGGGTTAATCACTCGTTAATGCGCTGGGAATCGATGCAACAGCCCGTTTAAAGCGACCACTTAATCCAATGCCAAGCATGGGTCAATGACGTTTGATCCATTTTCCTGGTCCAGCTCCCGCTCGCGTTCCCATTACGTTCACCCTTCGACCTAGAGCAACCCTTCCTCTCCTGAAACGGGCGCGTCCTAGATACCAGCGTGTCCTCGTTTCCCCCTTGTTTGTGCCCGCTCACTTCTCTCCCGCAGTTGCAGCTGGAAAAATGCCTTTTAATGTCTGCCGTTACATTCTACTTGGCTTGCCAGAGCTTCCTTTGAACGCTCCATTTGATCTCGAGTGTTGGAGACATGCATTTGGGAAGTAGAGTCTGGTCGAGCTCGAAGTATCGAGATTTTTGTTTAGTCTGGGTCAGCAAAGGCCAGACGAGATGTACTCGCTCGAGATGGTCACCAGTTAAATAGGTCATCGATTTTTGACTTGCAGGTCTGATCAGCTGGGATGGAAGGACCTTGGTAACCGAGGACCTCTTGAAAAATTGGAGAACTCTGCTCGGTCATTACGGTGGGATTTCGGGTCTAGCACTTCTTGGATTGCTGGTAGCTGTGGTGCTACCATGCGTCGGACTCTTCTTCTGTTGCTGCAGATGCGCCGGCCACTGTGGCGCACGCAGTCAACCCTTCGACAAGAAGCACGATCACTGCCGCAAAATTATGCTCAGCATCGTTCTCATTGGTGTCGCAACCATTATATTGTAAGGAGAATCATCATCCTTTTTGATGTTGATTAAGAATCGGGACTCTTCTCACTCTTTTCTCGATGGCTCGTTTTAGATTCGGCGTGGTGTGCGCTTTCGTTACCAACGAGTATATGCAGGAAGGCACATACGAGTTACCTAGGAACGTGAAGACCAACTTGAAGGATGTGAAACTGTATATAGCAACGACGAAGCATGAGATCAACACTGTGCTGAAGACGAACTTTGACGAACTCGAGATTTCATTGAATAATATCTTACAGGCCAGTGGTAGAATCGTGACGGAACAACTGGCCGAATATTCCCATGCCGTCTCTCTTACTAATCTTAATGATATTGTCTCCGGGCTGGAAAGCATTCGCAAGGATCTGCGACAAATGCATTCGGTCACGCAAGACTTGAGGAACCGCGCCTCTCAACTAGACATTGGTAAATCGTCCTTGATAAACGATCAATCGATTAATGTAGTCATTCGCCACCTACGTGGTCCTTTTTCTGATTGATATCTTGGAGCATTGAGAACTTTCGAGAAGTTTTGTCGAGGCCGCCGTGTAATCGATAGTTGTTTTTCGCAGTGGTACGCTCCACCAAAAAGAACCTCCTCTACACGCTGGCTGCCTGTACAACGCACAATTGCAAGCAAGTTCTTAACGATTATAAAGTCAACGAAATGTCGGTGCAAGTGGACTTCGACAAGGTGAGCTCCTTGCTACGTTGAGAATCTAGGATATCATTTATGTGTACTACTTGTGTGTGTGTTTGGAGCGTACATCTAATCAGATCATTGTTTGACCTTTTCATGCGCCCAGTACATGGACCGATATTTCCCAAAGGTATGACTCGACTCGATGACGATCATTCGATATCGATGATTGACCTCTCTTAGTGATAGCCAGTAAATAGTGAGAACGCTGACGGTCACTACGGAATGCAGTGGCCGTGTAGAACTCTCGCCAAGGCTTACCTTAGCTACCCTTTTTCGCTTGCTCTTACTAAATTCGTCGGTACTTAATGCAATTCTCGATACTTGCAGCCGATCGGAAACTACTCTTACTTACGCCCTCCCTTTCTGCAATATAAGGAAAGGAGGATGAGTGCTAGGGAGTAGTTTCCAAGCGGCTGTCGAGTCATTCGGTCATTGGCTTGTGAAGGAAGATACTGTATAAATCTCTTTGATTCCATGCTCACCAAATAGCTTCAGATTGTAAGTCATAAAGCAACGCATGTAGAAGTGTCCCGATTATATCTCTGTGTCGTTCGATTTATTTCTCTCATCTGCCTCATCGCATCTCCGAGATCTCAAGATCTATTCACTCTGTCTCTCAGTGGACCTTCAGTGGCTGTCGAGAATTGTTTGGTCTTGTTCAGAATTCATCATCATTCGCAACTCCTAGTGTTACCTACCTCATTCACCCTAATCTCCTACACGATGAAAATGATCTCACAGTCTAATACATTTCGCTCGATGGACCGACTTAACAATTCACTTTTATCATGAGCACAGACCTTCCCAGGCATGGCACTGTTAAAGAGAGTTCGATAACGTGCACCCATTGCATCGTCTAATATATTCTTTTTCGACATTCAGCACGAGGATAAATCAAAAGTTTCGTACATCATGATTTTCTCATCGATTCATCCGACTCAGTTATTTCGTGAATGTAGTACCTCTCTTTCTCTCTCTCTCTTTCTCATCGCACACACTCTTTCTGTATTTACATTCATGTACGTTGGTCCTTTGATTTACCCTTGTAGCAAAAGTCCAAGCACAAGTTGCATCGATGCGTGAAAGTAGATGGGTACTGAAGGCGAAGCCTCATAATGGTTTCAGCTGCCAGACGTGACGGAAGTGTTGAAGCACATCAATGCCCTCATGCAAGACAATATCGTGTCAGAGGTCAGCCAGGGCAGAGACTCTTTCCTGAAGATCCAGAAGGACATCCAGCATGCTGTGAACCAAACGATACCGATCGTCAGTGCGAGCATCAGGCGCGCCGGCGACGATTTAGCCAGCATCGCTAACAACGTGACTGCTCTCCTCGACAGAATAAACGTTGACATAGACAGGACGTGCATGCCGCATGTGGAGTTCGCGCGTACCCACATAGATCAATATTCACCGTACAGGTAAATAGAGAAGCTCTCTCACAGGAAATGGATAGTACGGTGTTACTGTGCTACTACGTTTGTGTATTCTCCACTTCTTTAAACACTCTCTCGTGATATTCAGGTATTATCTTGGCTTGGGTATATCCGGTATACTACTGACGGTACTCATGTGCCTCACGTTCGGTCTACTCTGCGGTATTTGCGGTAAGCGGCCAGACGGATACGGGGATGACTGCTGCAACAAAGGGTCTGGTGCACGTTTCCTTATGATGTACGTTCTTCCATCTGCTCAGCCTTTCTTTTTAAGACCTACGGCAAACAAGTAATACGCCATATCCTTTCAGGGCTGTGTGGATCATCTTCCTATTAACCAGTGTTCTCCTAGTTGTTACGGTGGCACATATGATTACTGGCGTCATAGCTCAACGTGGTATTTGTGAGCCCTTGAAAAATCCAAAAGACAACCGAGTCTTCGAGCTGGTCGAGGAAATCGTTCAAGTCAGGTCCCTGCTGTATCCGGGGAATGCTAAGGCTGATATCAACATGACTTACATCGTAAAGTAAGTTTAATCGTTCAGAAAGAAGCTATAGAGTACGAGGAAATAAAGCTGCGCAATGCAGAATCTGACTTGATTGGTTTGTTTTAGCACTTGCCATAAAAACGAGACCCTCTACAACGTACTCAATCTAAAGAATGTCTTCGACGTGAACACTTTGCGCGACTACGCCGGTCGCTACGACATAAATAATACCATTCAGCAATTGCGCCGCAAGATCAGCCTGTCCCCTGGTATAGTGATCTTAACGGAGAGTGCGAGGCAGAAGTTAGAGACGCTGGAGCACAGTGGCCTCAGCGACATAAAGTTCTATCAGTACGCCGAACTGCTGGCCGACAATATCACCAATATCAATTTGGAGCATTTGGCACGCCAGCTGAACGAAGTCGCGCTTAAATTGCCACGCAGTCGTACTGACATTAGGGACAGTCTCGAGACTAGCGCGCAGAATCTCGAGAACTATCATACGAAGCTGGTGGTGCCGATGCAACACCTTAGCGAGCAATTAAGTGCTGACGCACTGACGCTTCAAGAGAACATCAAGTTCAATCACAGCTCGATGGCAGAGGCAATCCACAATTTGGTCGAGGAAGTGACGAAGGCACAGAAGTTCCTGAATAAGGACGGCCCAGAATATGTGCAATATGTAATTACTTTTATAATTTATTTCCCTAAAATAAACTGGTCGAGAACTTTGCCTTCTTAAAAAATCACTTTGATTACAGTTAGCAACTAGGTTTGGAAACGCCTTCCTTCGTCAAGTTGACGACTTCCTCGAGCGTGTGATCGACCATGCCCTCTTCCATGTCGGACGATGCGCACCAGTTTCCAATGCCTATAATGCTACGCTTGTTGCTAGCTGCAATAAGATTCTAGATCCATTTGTAAGTTCGAACGAGAAGGTTCTACATTTCCAAGTGGCTGTCAGCTGTAAAAGTTTCTAATACCGCAAGTGTCTTGATTTTCTGTGCAGAATGGCTTTTGGATAAGTGTTGGCTGGTGCTTGATCCTGTTCATCCCGACGATAGTGCTCTGTGTGAAGCTGAGTGTCCTCTACCAGAAGTCGGATCCGTATCCAGGACCACTAGTAGAAGCGTAAGTACTACATTTCAATCAGACATAAGCCTTAAATTCCAATAACTGTTGAATTTGTTCTTAATCGTTCTCAAGTCATGACAATATCTGGTGCATGTGAACCATGAAAGCACAGACACCTTCTCGTTAGCCACAATTGGCCAATACTCTAGGTGTGCAATCTTACGTTCGAAGGAAGTGTCAATGTCCAAGTATTTACTTTTATGGTCGACCTTTTCGAATCAGGAGACTTATGTTTAGGGAGACGATCGACGCATTGTAATCACTCATTACATCCACTCGGAAACAAACGCTTCTATAATTTCTCCGCCATATACCTAGGCCGCCAATCTGTCAGCTCCCTTTTTGTTAAATGTAGAAGGTGTTGACTTCTTTCGTTCTGTTTCCCAATTTTCGTTTCTTATTCTCGTAGTTACTCGAGTGCTTACGTGTATCAAAGATGCATGCATCTAATCGCGCTTGTGATACTTTTAAGTTTTTCTAGTCGGCATGACCTTTCTAATTCCACTTAGTTTTCATTGGCGATTTTCGAGCAAATCCTGAATCAGCAGGAGTATATTTGAGGTGGAGTGCTCTGCCTACTTTTCAGTTTCCTATATACCCACTCTCGGTGTGCTATTAACGACTGATATACGTGCAAACGTCTATTCGCGTGTTAGTTGTCTCGAATGCAACCAATCTTTCACGCAGTTATCTATTCGAGGGTAGACTAAAAACTCTCTCGCTCCTTCTATCTTCAAGAGGAACTTGCTTCTACAGTAGTTTAAATTGGATTACGCAAACGATTACAAATGACTGGTTCAATCGATGATGCAAGTAGATTCATGATACATGCAACACACGTACGAGGCGAGAGCGCACCCTCTTTAGACGGGAGCAATCCCGGATGAAGCGAGTCCCTCTCCGCACTACTCTCCCAGCGCGGTAGTTTATATTAAGTTAAAGTAGCCGTCTAATGTGTGGAATGGTTGTTGGAATCTAACCGCTAACACGCTCCGTTCCAGTGAATATTTATATGACGCGTATGCAGACAGGGATAACATGCCCCTCGCTCAGTAAGTATACAACGAAGAAGAGCTCACAGTGCTCGCATGCCCAAGAGATTTCTTAGCGCCGCATGCACACCCAGTCGCTGTTTATCTTGTTTGCCATTAACGCTGTAAAAAGAACCATAATTATTCTTTGAGATATTATTCCGATTGATGTCTTTTGTCTGCATCACCCGTCCGATACATATCGTAGACGTGGCATGCGATGCCCACGTAGATATCCGGCTTTTCGTTTCGCACGTATATATGCACCTCTCTTTCAGGAAGGATCTCTGGTTGATTTGCTTAGTTAAGGCATCTATTGATTAGCGTCTACGTTAGTCATCTGCTATTTTTGTACCGATTAATTTGCGCTTTGTTATGTACTTGTGGTTCGACAATTATTGCCGACTCTTAGTTGAAGGCTTTGTACCGCTGGTCTCGTAACGACCCACCGCTTCTGACTTTTTTCTCGACACACAGAAACACTGACAGTAGTGGTCGAAATAGTGCCACGGAGACCGGTCTTTGATACGTACTGAGCTACTAGGTGATTAATCCACTCTAACACGCAACAGCTTAGCAGACAGTACACTGATTTTTCTAACTCGCATGACGAGTGCTAATTCTCGCGAGTACCAGTAGATGCAATAGAATTCGAATCATTTGCCATTTGTTTTCAGTGTACACGATAAGAAGCATGTGTCTCATGGTAGACATCATCCTGCAGCTTACGTGGAAAGCTACGACGGTCCTGCCGTGGGTTACAGCGACCGGGAGAGAATTCCCGATGCCATTCAAAGTACATCTCACCACGACTCGAGATACTCCGACTTGGCACCGAAGTGAGTATGGCATTTATTATATTCGTTGGTTTTATCTCTAACTATTCGTCATTATGGAGTGAGCAGCACTGGAGTTTGTATGATAGTACTGAAGGAGTGACTATTTTCTTCCGTTTATGATCGCCATGAGTTGTGTTTTGCAGTCATACCTGTTCATACCAGCCCTTTCTTAAACATAATATCACACTAAACTTCTAACGTACAACTAAAATCATGGTATTGACTAACAATTAATGCAATCCTACAAGCACTCATCTTTGCCAGTCGGTTCTCTGGTTCACGGTACGCGGGGTTCCCACTCATCTCGCGACCCACTTATTCTCGACACACGCGGACGAACTTGTTACTATACTTATCAGTCACTCATTATGACCCAGACACTCATGCTACTCCGTTTTGGTCACGCTTTTTCTCCCGGTTATTTCCAGGTGAGTGGGAACTTTGCGGGGGGGGCAACTTCTCGCGACTCTTGATACGCCTCTGCACGTAAGTCGGAAAGACACTTGTTAACAAGTCATTTTTTTTTGTTCTGCCAAAGAATTTTTGTTCGTTCGTTGTCCTTCTTTCTTCTTCTCTCTGTCGCTCGCGGTGGCTTTTTCGTGAGCGCTGAGCTTTCAATACAAGGGTTAGTCACCAGTCAGAACATCAATCTACCCTCACATCCTATAAATCATCTTAACGTGCATGTTGTACATTATACTGTAAACCCCCATTAATTAATAGATATTTTCAGTTGTTCATGAAAGTAATCGATGGTAAAGCAAGGAATATTTTCTTCAGTTAGAAGTCGCTTTGGCAGCTGGCATTTTCGCTACAGCCTTTAATGTTGTTATTGAAGCAGCATTCCTTGCAGATTCTTTTCTGAATGATATCAATAAAAAGTACAATAGGGAAAACGTTAATTGTTATTTGCAGAAACTGGGACTTCCCGAACGGTGGCCCACCGAGGTATCAGCCGGCCGCTGCGGCACCCCCTCCATTGAGCACAGAATACGAGCGGCCTCCCCCCTATTATTATCCCGGGCCAGGGTAGGGTGACCTTTATATATTTGGGCTAATAGTTGTGAGACTTCAGTCGTCTCTTAGACTCCACAGCTGGCAGAGGTCAAAGGGGTCTAATCCTATAGTCGAGGGTATTTCATTCTATTTTCCAGGGACAGAAATTAGGAAAAAAGTGCCGTGGCATGCACGAAAGCGGCGCTGAGCAGTGCGGCAACCCACAGCCTCACACGTAGTTATAAGAGGACGCTCAAGAAGAAGCAGAAGTCTGGATGCAAACGGGACTACGTTTAATTCCTCCCCCCCGCTGCCCTTCTCGGGCGTGCCACGGAGCCTGCAAATGGCAGAAAACAATTAAAGACCAAGTTTCGTACAGACTGACGTAGGCTAAAGTGATTCCCTGCGAGCAGGTGCTCCCCTGCGGGACAGTGGTCGTATTTTATTTAGTATTACTTCCGACACTGCAGACTCAAGGGTGGCACCGAGAGTCACGTCGCATGGGGAATCATTGTCACACGTGCTTCAACGCGATATTCTTCTCCCTTATTTCTCGTTCTCAAGCGCGATTAACCAATTATAGAGAGAGGAGTGATTCGTGTTTGTACTGCGTTGTTCATTCTTTGACAATCAAGTTTTTATGTGACTGATCATTTCCGCCAATGTTTCTTCGTCGCCATTTTTCTTTTCATTGTCTCTAGTGGGATTTCACGCCTTCCGTGAGCCAGTGGACCACCTTTGCAGCTCAATATCACAGCCCACCCGCGTCTTCAGTCGCTATTAGTCGTACAAACTGATTTTCTTTTTGAGATACGATTTTACATCGTCAGGTGGTCCATTTTGGACGAAAGTGAATCGTGTGATTAGTGGAATCCAGAGCTGAGCACGCATTTCTGGCCTTTAGTTCCTAATACAGAAACGCAATCATCGTCTGCATTTACCAGTATTATGAAAGTTCATTATTGTGCCTCCCTTATTGACTCATTGGCGTACGTTTCACTTTCAGCGAATATATTAATATTTCGCATACCTAATATCATTCCGTAGATAAAGCCGGTTCTCTCTGTGTGTCTCTTTCCATTAGTGTTGCATGTATTGTTTCGAGCGATAGCAGTGCGTAACTTGTGTTCCACACGAAAACTGCCTACCAAAGCAGCTCGCGTCTTGAAAAAGTGCGTCTCAATACGACTGTACACCAAAGCGTCAGTGAAACGTAAGCCGCGAAACAGTTATCGAATTGCCACGGACAAGTATCGCTGTCGGTGGAAACAACAAGAGAGAAACAGGATCTCGCGTTCCGAGCACCGAACAACGCCATATGTAAATGCCAAACAACGTCCTCATTCTTGAGAGTCGCAAAGTTCGAGAACATGATCGAGTCGGTGTAGTCGGCTATCGAATTTTTCGGCTCGAACTTCGACGTTTTCCCACCACACCGATGGGAAGAACACGAAGACGATAAGGGACTTCCCTCTGCCACTCAGAACTCACGGTCAGTTCACCAGTTTCTCGTGGCAGAGGAAAGTCCGCCTTGCAAAGGGCACGACATTATAAATATTCAATGTACATGGTTCTTTAAGTAGACGGTTTCTTACTATTAAACTTTATCGTGTAATTTAGCGACTCTAAGTATTCGGGCGTGATTTCTACGTCGCGTGGACATAGTCGCGCGCGCGTATTCGCTTGATTTCGCGTCCGCGCGGCGTACAAACTCGTCCGGGGTTCAGGACCGCGATGTTGTATCTCCGATTGTACATTGATCCAGCACATGTGTGGCAGCACAGGTGCTGCAGCTAGATAAGTAGGCCATTGGATTAGTCGCAGCCGAAATTGTTCGCTGAAGTGCATAGCACTATCTTGCATTGTAAGATCAATGTCGATCGGAGGACTACGGGATAGTCGTGGGATTAGGAAAACCAGGTATAAAAGATGTGATGGTGCGTCGCTGGAATAATAGGACGGATGCTCTCGTGCGACAATGTAGCATAGCGTCTATTGGAATTAATGATAACATACGGTAGATTACGCCGCCCAGCTACGGGACGCCGGGATGTTACGGTCGTCGTAGCGAATTGCCAAAAAGTCAAGCAAGACGAGATAAGAAACAAGTTCTTCTAAGAAACTTCTTCGTAAACTCGTACTCCGACTCGCGAAGGCGAGAGCACAAAGGAGTTGTATTAGGATCTTTTTCAAACGGGAGATTGAGCGGTGGAGCAAATGGTGTTACACAGTGTGCAAGGGATAATTCAATGTGTGTGTGTATGTGTGTATGCATGTTAGTATGAGAGAGAGACTTAGTCGCGTAAATCTAGTATTGCGAGGAAAGGGCCGAAGGATTCGCAGAAAGTTTCCGCCCTATCATTACACCCGTATACATATTTACCACCCTTAGTGCTTAGTCAGACCCAAGAGGGAAACTCCACATCCTTAATGTATCGACTTTGGACGAAGCAAGATGTATTGTGTATGTCTGTCTCTCGCAATTAGGGAGAAGCAGTGATGTTTTTTAACACTCCGGTATGTAATATTCGAAGTACTGTGTGGAGACTCGTGAAGCTATTTTATCCGGTGGACTATACCTGCGTCTCGTAGTACGATAAGTGTGACTAGCCGAGCAAGAGAACGAGTGCCCGAGAGAACGAGTGCAGAAAATTCGTCGCGCGCAAAAAAAGCAGATAGCGAGAAAAGAAATTGGCGCCCGGCGGCGGCATTTCACCGCCGAGCCAGCCGCGTATCCTTTTGGTGCTATTTTTATATAATGTATTACACAATTCGTCGTAGAGGCGATCGGTACTAGGCACTCCTTCTCTCTCTTTCAAGGAACGCATCGAGTAAGAGAGGTCGCGGATGGGGAAACGCGCGCGAGTATCCTTCCACTGCCTTTCAGCAAGGGCATCGTGAGCCATCAGACCGAATGAGTTTGTCGATAGAAAGTCTTTCGTACTCCTGTCGTCAGGTGTATCGTTGCTTCAGGACCCTCGGCATCTGGTATCCTAATTACCTTCAATTGTCTGCTCAGTTCTCGTGGGAGCGATATACGGATGCCGTGAGTTCTTAGTTTGTTTCTTTCAGTAAATACTGTAGGCGAGCCATTCCATCGGAATTATTCTTGTGAGAGGTCAAGAGTCGTTCCGTATCGCGGACAGTGACGATTGATCGGAGATGCTAATGACTTTACGACTGTAGTATGCCATCGATTATATGGTGTTTTTATCGATTCACCGATTGTGTTTGTTAAAATTAATTATTATTACTATTACGATTATTATTAATATTATTATATTATTATTATGAAAAATGAGTGTATCACAGTTTAAATATATCTATTTTATATTAAACAGATCCACCCGAGGAATCCTTGCGGATGAAGAACGCGCTGGTGTCCTATTGTTCCAGTATCTACACATTTATCCTGTGATCTCTGCCCCACTTCCGCATCACTCGAATAATTTGTTCCACTTGGGAATTCGTGGTGTTCTTCAGTAGTTTTATGACCTCTGGTAGAAGATCACTGTTTCAAAAGGCAGGGTTTAGTGTTCAATTGCATTCATTCGCGTAATCAATGATAGTTAAACATACTGTGGCTGTTTTCCTGCTACAATGTATTGAAACGTGCCGCAACAAGCACCTCTCTTTCCCTCCCAGTGTTCTGGACTTGGATCCATCTTTTCCAACATATCAAACGCTTTCGCGGCATACCAAAACTCGCCCACTTTGTAACAGGCATTAGCAATTAGTTGCAGTAAATTGTAGGACTCAGCAGATGTATCCATTTTTAAGTACAAGTCCCAAGCAAGCTGAGCCTTCTTGTTCATTATATCTAAAAGGTATATATAATAGTTGTCGATCTTTCTTATTAAAAGATGCATGATTCTTAAAAATACCTACAACAGTGAGCGAGTAGGCTGATATAGATATAATCATTTTTATATTTCTCATTTCTAATAGCCAAAAATGCTTCTTCGGCTTCTTTGAAATAGCCTGTGGCAGCTTGAGCCTGAGCGTAGTTGAAATTGAAATTATCCTCGTTCGAAAAATATGTCTTAATAGAATTCAGGTACATCAAGACTTCCTCAAACTGGCGGTAAAGAAAAAAGCAGGATGCCATGCATTGTCGTCCTGGAATAGTGTCGCATTCAGATGCCGACGAACCAACCAGGTGGAAATATTGGTGGGCAGTTTTAATGTGATCCCTCTGAAAGGTGTTCATTTTAGTATGCCATAAAATCCCTATTGTTGGTTGACCCTTACGGAATTTGTCTCCTGGCCTATGAGGGCATTTACGATCCCTTTTAACGAGTATTCATGCGGAACCGAGGGTTCGAGGTCCTTTATCAGGTCATATGCTTCACGAACGTCGTCCTGCTTCAAATAGTAAATTACTAAGTTCAACCTCGCTTCAGGTATAACATCCACGAGATTGGGTAAAATTTGGAGAGCTCCATCCCCACCCTTGAAAACCTTAAAGTGTGCATAGACACTGTATTATCACTCAGTCTTCCCGTATCTCTCGAACGAGTAGGACCACTTACAACAGTGTTGTGTCGAATCAAGTCGTAGCCAAAGCTAAAAGAATTCGATATTTTCTCCACGAGCTGTTTCATCTCTGTCTGCGCCGCGCTACCGTTGTATAATCGAAAGTGATTACAAGCCTTTAAATTAGTCGCGATCGCGCTGTCTGGATATTTATCCAGATAGACTTGGAGAACTTCCTGCGCAACATCGTAGTAGTCTAACTTATAGTAACATAGAGCCACGTATACGTTCAGTGCCAAATATTCTCTGGAAAAGCGAAGAGGTCATAATTATTTTGCATTTTTCGAGTCATCGGGTAACGGGTGGAAAAAGGTCAGGATTATTGGGGGATACCTTCGGTCTTTTAACGACATTAGGAACTTCGGGTCGGAAAGCATTGAAGGGTCGTCAATGTTATCGCTAGTTTAGAATACCGAACGAGTAATTATTTGCACGTGTTCGAAATGACTAGACGAATACCTGTTCTTCAAAAGTATCTTCTTGTACACGTCGATAGCTTCCTGGTAATGAGCTCGAAGATAATGAATGGCAGCCAAGCTTAACTGATCCTCAATGAAATCCTGCAGCATATGGTGGTGCTCAGTGAGCTTAGTTTCATTTGCCATCTTGTGTGCCAAATGAAATAGTAATCTATTCTTCAGTTTGCCATCTGGCGCGTCTTGCAGTAGATCGTACGATTCACGATACATTCCTAGATAAAAGTAACAGCAAGCCAGATTCGTAGAAGCATCAGGTGGCATTCGTTCCTTCTTTCTTAGGTTCTCGTAAATATTGGCGGCGCGTTTGTAATCGCCCAAGTGGAAAGCACAATAGCCCATCCATAGATCCGTGTCTAAACTTGCACCAGAAGTATTGTTGAACTCGAGTAGCGTGAGAGCTCCCGTGTAGTCACGTTTCTCCAGGAAATCTTCGAGTTTTGGCAGCTCCTTTCGAGACGCCGATTTCCTCGAGTCTTCCGAACTCGTTGGCTTCAATCTCGATAGCAACTATTACGGGTTTTCGATATATTTTAATAATATCCCATAGTATATTCGATTCGTCAAAGTTTCGTGCATTAAACCAGTCCAAAGTCGAGTCACATGAATCGGGATAGACAGGTGTGCTTGTGCAAGGATATTAATCGCTAAGGAAGTATAAGTGCGCGAAGTGACAGTGAATATTAGATATCTATCGTGCTTGAATATAGTTTCGCGTCGAGTGTAGAGTGTGCAAATAGTTTTCAAAGCCTTTTTACGCAAAAGAGACTTGCTAGATGTAAAATCATGTGTTTACCATGTCGCTTCACGGTTGCTTTTCCCTTCGCGGTTGCTAACAACATTCATTTATCGATTACGTGAGACTTTACGAGGGAAACTTATCGGGAGTAGAAATAACGTCAACTATTGCCATTCGAAACTCGTATATTTTAATTGCATACAATACAGTTAGTTACAATGTTTCATTCAGAAAATCGTCGATCGTGTCTTGCGCATTTAATAGATCCATTTGATTTAAGTATTTGTAGTTCTCACGTGGTGCATCGCGATCGGGAGTACCGAAACTTTGCTTAACACTTGTTTGAGAGTACCGGGTGATTTCGCAGTCAATTTCAAAGATGTTAGAAGGCGTGAAACATGTGATATTAGTACTGTCGGGTAAAGGCGGCGTGGGAAAATCCACGATTAGTACACAACTTGCACTGGCATTAAAGGAATCAGGTTTTCGCGTACGTTTTCTTCGTATCTGAAAGTGGTTAGGTTTCTATGTCAAAATTTCCACAGGTTGGGCTTTTAGACGTCGATCTTTGCGGCCCGAGTGTCCCTTATCTCTTAAATTTGGAAGGAAAAGATGTTCATCAAAGCCCCGATGGGTACACTTGGTTGTTTCTGTCATAATCTTCGTAAGATATATTACACTGACAAGAATCCCATTTCGTTTTAGATGGGTGCCAGTCTTTGCTGACACTGATCAAAAGCTGGCTGTCATGTCGATAGGGTTTCTCTTAAAAAGTCAAAATGAAAGCGTCGTTTGGAGAGGTCCCAAGAAGACAGGAATGATCAAGCAATTTTTGAACGATGTAGTCTGGCAAGACATTGATTATTTAATCATTGACACTCCTCCAGGTACTTCGGACGAACACATTACTGTAATGGAGAATGTGAGGTGTGTCATTGGATAGTTCTAATTGTCTCTCATAGTTTATAGATTATTAAAGACTCTGTGTTTTAGAAATGTTAAATGTGATGGTGCTATCATAGTTACTACTCCACAAGCAGTAGCAGTTGATGATGTTTTGAGAGAAGTTACATTCTGCAGGAAAACTGGCATTCCTATTATTGGCATTGTTGAAAATATGAGTGGATTTGTTTGTCCTTCTTGCTCAGTAATTATCCTATTTCGCATTGTGTCTAAAGGTAGTTTTAATAGAGTTGTACCTAATTCTATAAACATTTTAGGAATGCACAAACATATTTTCATCCGGTGGTGGAGTGTCATTGTCAGAAATGGTGAATGTACCATTCTTAGCAAAAGTTCCAATAGATCCACAGGTTGGAAAGTTTGCACATAGGGGTGAGAGTGTTTTGGTAACATCACCAGACAGTCAGGTTGCACAAGTATTTCGCAAGTTAGTTGGTGAAGTCACACAGAGCAAGGAGACCTGAGTAAATGGGATTGATGTATTCATGTTTATTCCAAGTACCTTTTACATTGATCATGGAAAGTGTAAAGTGGTAGAAAATTTCTATGTAAAAAATACATGTGTCCAGAATGTTTCTGGCACTTTTCCAGGCAGTTGGTGCCTTAACATCTTACTTTTATGTTCACATTGTACAAAGTCATTGTTCCTTAGTTGGTACATGAATTTTCTAAATGTACATATACATTTCTTTATACAACTAACAAGAGTTTTATTTTATTCTGCCCTGAGCTTTGTGTGTGTGTGTGGATGAAGATGCTGTAATATTAATTGCTTTCAATTCGTCTCTTGTAAGCTAACCATAATTCTCTTTTGTATTCCAATGTAGCAGCTAGTTTGTCCTTTGCCTCTGTAATTCCTCTTCCAACAACTGCTAGATCTGCTCCAGCATTCACCACAGATTCTGGTGTGTTGTATTGTTGTCCCAAGTTGTCAGAACTTTTCGATAGCTTTACACCAGGTGTTAATTGTATCAAACCCGGATCATTGAAGATATTTGATTGGCAGACAAACCCTGCTACCAGATCAGAATTCTCTCCAATCGAGACAGCACTTTGTACATATTCTCCAGTAGTAAGAGTACCCTTGGATGACATCTCAGCAATGAGAAAGACACCTCTGGGTTCACTTACTGTTTTCAAACCATTCTTCAATGCGTCAATAATAGAGGGCCCAGCAACAGGGTGTGCAGTTATCAAATCTGCCCATTGAGCAATCTTGTACATGCCGAATTCATACTGTAAAGATACTGTATTCCCAATATCCCCGAATTTTCGATCTTCCATTATTAGAAAGTCGTGTTTCTTTGCTAGATCTTTTAACCTCTTTATAAAGTCGAAACTAAAGTCTTCAATAATGTCCACGTGTGTCTTAAGAACTACAATGTGTGGCCCTGCTAATTCAGCCAATTCTAAGATACTATCAGCTTTAGTTACATCTGTTGCCAAACATATGGTAGATTGTTTAGCTTCCATTAGTTTGAATAATCGGGTATTAATAGGATTTTTTGATAGTTTTGCACGTGTATCAAAGGAAGACTGTAGTCTCTTGTTAGATATCTGGGCAGTCACTGGGGCTTGGCATTCTTTCAAATAATTTGACACCCGGCTAACTATCTCAGCTGTAATCATCCCAGCATTTTGCAGAATTTTCATGATTTCTGTGACTGTATATAAGGACTTCATTTTTATGTTATTATTCTCTATGTTCTTTTTACCACCCTGTTCCCTATCAATCACTACAAATGCTTCCGATACTTTCAAGCCTTCCTTTCTCAAAACTTCCACAGTTTCCAATATACTGCTTCCACTTGTAACTACATCCTCAATGATGACACAGTGATCACCAGTGGTGTATTTACCCTCTATTAGTTTCTTTGTACCGTATGCCTTTGCCTCCTTTCTTTTTATTAACATCGGAATGTTATAGTTTTCCGAAATGATAGTGGCCAATGGCAAGGCTGTATAAGGCACGCCACATAATTGCGATATTTCTCCGCTATCTTGAGATAACGTCCATAATGCCTTTGCCAATCTAGTCTGGGAAAGCAGAGTTTCGTATTGTAGTAGTGTGTTAGTTACGCGGATTAATTTACAGTTCTTACCATGACATTCGGATGTGCAATGATAACGCGCAAATCAAAATAAATCGGTGTTTTCAGTCCAACTTTAGTAATGAACTCGCCGAACTTGACGGCCTCTATTTTGTACAGCGCAATTGCTAACTCTTTCAGTTCCGAATCCATGGTCTTAGAATGTTTTTACTTAATTTGAGAGGTAGAAGTTTGCAAGAGATATTCTTGGTAATTCGAAGTAGACAATGTATAATATTCAGTCGCGGTCAAACCGTGTCAGACGTCGAAGACTTGAACCACGTGAGCCATGTGAACGCTTGTCGATCTCCTTCATTCCAGTTATCAGTTAGATGTGTATACATAGATGTAGTTCGCAAGATTAAAGTAGTTTCGTGATAGCGCGGCAGTGAAATTCCAGCGACGAGAGCACAAGTTCAGGCATAAAGGGATACTCTTCGTTAATTTGTCTTTTCTATAAGCTATAATTTATTCGTGCTCTTCGACGTTTCCCAAACAACTTCCTGAAGGTTTCTTAAAAAATCTAAAAACATTACATAGCATGTGAGTCATCAGCATAGATATGTCTCTGATTTTTCGGTGAAACTTTGTTCTCCGTGCTATGAGAGCAGCTATTCATTGAAAACGATATTTTTGGGGCTTATTGATTTTTCACGGCTTGGATTTTGATTTTGAAAATTTGATAAAATTACACAGTATGCGCCTTATCAGTAGACATCTCTCCGATTTTCTTCAAACTTGTATCTGTGCCAGAAGATAAGTTATTAAAGCGTCAAGGCCGTCAAATTTTTTCGACTATTTGTCATTTTCGGTACTTTTCCGAATCGTTCATAGATCGATTTTATTGAGAAAACAGAATCCATAGTGCAATTAGAGTATCATTTTTATCTATGCTAACTTACAAATTATAACGAGACACATGGGGTCTCTAGGCAAAGAGCTCTAGGCAAAATCATATGGTGCGCACACGTGGTGTTCAGGTGTAGGCTACTTTAACCTTACGACCGTCATTAAAGTCGGGTATTGTTTGAAAGGGCAACGGTCCGAGGGACGGCAAGCGCTCCGATCCTGCATTCTCAAGTGTTTTAAAGTTAGGAATTTCGTAGTTATTCGGATCAATGGCCGAGGTGGAGTGGGGGATGCCTTTAGGTAAAAGGACTGTGACGAGCAATAGTCCGTCATTTACATTCGAACTGTTGTGTCGACAACACATAGATTCATTAGTGACATACTCCGCTCAATACATTCGTGACTAGAAGTATTCCACTTCATAGTACTCGAATATTTTCGCTTTCTTTCAAGTTGATTAGACGCTCCAATTAAAGGCATATATAACGTGAGAGAGTGTGTTTTGTGTATCGGTATTAGTGAAGTTCTCAACGCTATGGAAGTTTCCTTAAACTACAAGTGTGTCTAACGTGTGTGTCATGTTCCAACGCGAGATTCCTCATACGTTTTCAATTGTGCCGATTTTCGCGTTCTTGCAAGAACCGGTTTTTCTATACTCCGTTATTTTTCACGCCTCACATCTCGAATTAAAAAATCTCTAAAAATTACACAACTTGCGCTTTAGCACCAGACGTGTCTGAGATTTCTCTCAAATTCGTACCCGCGCCGTCAGAGGATTATTCGTCGCGAACGATATTTTCCGAGATTTTTTATTTTTCACGGCTTAGATTTTGATTCGAAAAATCTGCAAAAATTACGTGATATGCGCCCTAGTGGCAGACGTGTCTTTGAGTTTCCTCAAACTCGTACGCTCGCCGTCAGACGAGTTATTCGTCGCGAATGATATTTTCGGGAGTTTTTGATTTTTCGCGGCTTGCATTTTGATTTCAAAAATCTACAAAAATTACACAACATGCATCTCATCAGCACACGTGTCTCAGGTTTTTCTCAAATTCGTACCCGCGCCGTCAGAGGAGTTATTCGTCGCGAACGATATTTTCGGGAGTTTTTGATTTTTCACGGCTTAGATTTTGATTCGAAAAATCTGCAAAAATTAGACAACATGCGCCTGATCCGTAGACATGTCTCAGATTTTTTTCAAACTTATACCTTCGCCGGCAGAGGAGCTATTCGTCAAAAACAATATTTTCGGGGGTTTTTGATTTTTCACGGCTTATATCTTGATTCCAAAAATCTGCAAAAATTACACGATGTGCGCCGTACTAGCAGACGTGTCTCTGATTTATCTTAAACTCGTAGCTATATCAATAGAGGAACTATTCGTCGAAAACGATATTTTCGGGAGTTTTTGATTTTTCGCGGCTTAGATTTTGGTTCCAAAAATCTGCAAAAATTAAACAACATGCGGCTTATCCGTAGACATGTCTCAGATTTTTTTCAAACTTATACCTTCGCCGGCAGAGGAGCTATTCGTTGAAAACGATATTTTCGGGAGTTTTTGATTTTTCACGGCTTATATCTTGATTCCAAAAATCTGCAAAAATTACACGATGTGCGCCGTACTAGCAGACGTGTCTCTGATTTATCTTAAACTCGTAGCTATATCAGTAGAGGAACTATTCGTCGAAAACGATATTTTCGGGAGTTTTTGATTTTTCACGGCTTAGATTTGTATTCCAAAAATCTGTAAAAATTGGACAACATGCGGCTCATCTCTAGACATGTCTTTGATTTTTTTCAAATCGATGCCTTCGCCGAGAGAGGAGCTATTCGTCAAAAAAGATATTTTCGGGAGTTTTTGATTTTTTACGGCTTAGATTTTCATTCCAAAAATCTGTAAAAATTACACAACATGCGCCTGATCCGTAGACATGTCTCAGATTTTTTTCAAACTTATACCTTCGTCACGAGAGGAGCTGTTCGTCAAAAACAATATTTTCGGCGGTTTTTGATTTTTCACGGCTTGTATCTTGATTCCAAAAATCTCCAAAAATTACACAACATGCGCCTTATCAGCAGGCGTGTGTCTGATTTTTTTTGTAATTTTACCTGTACCGTGAAACGAGATATCGAGCAAAAAGACAATTTTTCCATTTTTGCCTCGAGTCACAGAAAAAACGTACGATATCTCCTTATATGTCATAAAGTCGTGTTAAGATATCTCAGTTTCACATGAAAATAGTGGTTCGTCTAACCAGATCGAGCATTTTTCACTCGAATATTTTCTCCTACATTCAGAATTTACAGTAGGGATTCAGTATTCAGTCAGGAATCGACGGTATAAGTTCCAGAGCTCTTGCTCAAACTTTATTTCTTCGCCAAAAAAAATGTCAAGACCTTCAGATTTTTTCGATTTTTCCTCATTTTCGGCACTTTCCTAAATCGTTCATAGACGGATTCTTAGAATATTGCAACGCGTAGAAAACATAGAATCGGTGGCGTAGTCGCCGGCATTGTACCATAAGTCTTCTAATAGGCAACCCCTTCCAATCAATTTACCCTGTCTCACTTATTCGGGCTCCTCCACGTTCTCCAATCTTCCCGATCGTTTCGGGGGTTATAATTTACAGTAGAGAGTCAGTATTTAGTCAGGAATCGACGGTATAAGTTCCGGAGCTCCTGCACAAAGTTTATTTTTTCGCAAAAAAAACGTCTAGGCTAACCCCTTCAGATTTTTTCGATTTTTCCTCATTTTCGGCACTTTCCTAAATCGTTCATAGATTGATTCTTAGAGCATTGGAACGCGTAGAAAACATAGAATCGGTGGCATTAGAACCAGCATTGTAACAAACTCTTCCATATGGTCTTCTTCATTAATTTGCATTTCCTGCCTCACGCGGGCCTTTCCACATCTTCCAACCTTTATTAGTGCGTTATTACTTGCAACCCAATATGTTTAGAACTCCCTACTATTTATTTCGATTACTGCGTACAAACATATCATATACTTATAATTAATTAAACATTCTACTACAATAAACCAAACTCTGATACGTAATTTAATACCTATTTCATATTAATTTGTCATAGGTAGTGAGTACAACTTGAATCTTCATAGATTATCATCATATCAACTGCACCACAAAATCTACGTATCCCCTGCATCCTTCAGCAGATGCTGAAGTGCTATAGCTCCCCGGTATAATACATAGTAATAAGAAACATGTATAATAACATTGTATTAAACCAACAACTTCTTGAATAAATGAAGTGTATAAACTAACCTGGTCTTGTACTTATGAATCCTTCCCCTCGTTTAATACTGAAAATTTTCTAAGTCCAAAGGCGGGAAAAATGTTGAATTTATGACGTCATCAGTGACGTCATCAGTGACGTCATCAGTGACGTCATCAGTGACGTCATCAGTGACGTCACCGAATATGACGTCATGGTTACGCATGACTGCACACGAAAAAGTTCAGAAATTTTCTCTGTGACGTCATAGAGAAAATTCGTCAAAAATTGTAACTTGGTACCAAAAATGAGGCATTTTCTCTGTGACGTCATAGTGGAAATTTTTGAACTTTTTCCGTGTTCAGTCAAGCGTGACGTGACGTCACTTCCGGTGACGTCATTGATGACGTCATCGTTCCGCTTGACTGCACACGAAAAAGTTCAAAAATTTCCACTATGACGTCATAGAGAAAATTCGTCAAAAATTGTGACTTGGTACCAAAAATTAGGCATTTTCTCTGTGACGTCATAGTGGAAATTTTTGAACTTTTTCCGTGTTCAGTCAAGCGGAACGATGACGTCACTTCCGGTGACGTCATTGATGACGTCATCGTTCCGCTTGACTGCACACGAAAAAGTTCAAAAATTTCCACTATGACGTCATAGAGAAAATTCGTCAAAAATTGTGACTTGGTACCAAAAATTAGGCATTTTCTCTGTGACGTCATAGTGGAAATTTTTGAACTTTTTCCGTGTTCAGTCAAGCGGAACGATGACGTCACTTCCGGTGACGTCATTGATGACGTCATCGTTCCGCTTGACTGCACACGAAAAAGTTCAAAAATTTCCACTATGACGTCACAGAGAAAATTCGTCAAAAATTGTAACTTGGTACCAAAAATGAGGCATTTTCTCTATGACGTCACAGAGAAAATTTCTGAACTTTTTCGTGTGCAGTCATGCGTGACGATGACGTCATTAGTGACGTCACCGGAAATGACGTCATCGTTCCGCTTGGCTGCCCACGAAAAAGTTCAAAAATTTCCACTATGACGTCACAGAGAAAATTCATCAAAAATTGTAACTTAGTACCAAAAATGAGGCATTTTCTCTATGACGTCACAGAGAAAATTTTTGAACTTTTTCATGTGCAGTCATGCGTGACGATGACGTCATTAGTGACGTCACCGGAAATGACGTCATCGTTCCGCTTGGCTGCCCACGAAAAAGTTCAAAAATTTCCACTATGACGTCACAGAGAAAATTCATCAAAAATTGTAACTTAGTACCAAAAATGAGGCATTTTCTCTATGACGTCACAGAGAAAATTTTTGAACTTTTTCCTGTGCAGTCATGCGTGACGATGACGTCACCGGAAGTGACGTCACGTCACGCTTGACTGAACACGGAAAAAGTTTTAATATCCCGCGTTTGGACTTGGAAAATTTTCGACTAAGGAACTTAGAAATTTTTCAATCAATCAACTATAGAGACTAGGAAGAGTTGAACAGAATGTTTGCAGAAGAAAGACACCAATTTATAGGACTTATTTCATTTATTTTCGAATTTGTTAGTGTTACATAATGTTCATAATATACACAATATTATAATGCATATTTCCTATTAATATATATTATATGTAGCGGAGAGTTCAGCCACGTTGAAATCGCCGGAAGTAACGTAGCGATGTATAAGTCCCGCGGTGCAGTTAGTAGAGATGATACTGCATGAATATTCAAGCAGTACACACAACCTGTAACAAACTAGTATGACAGCACTATTAGCTAATGTGTGAGGTTATATTTTATTGTAGTAGAATGTTTAATAAGTATAAGGAACTCTTTGTTAGAGTGGAATAATCTGAACAAGTAGTAAGGAGTGCTAAACGTATTGGGGAGGAGGCCGAATAACGCAAAATGGGTAAAATAATGAAGGGGACCCTTCGAGAGGGTTTGTAATACAATGCCGGCGTCTACGCGACCGATTCTATGTTTTCTACGCGTTCTAATGTTTAAACAATCGATCTATGAACGACTTAGCAAAGTGCCGAAAATCAGGAAAAATCGAAAAAATCTGAAGGGGTTAGCCTAGACGTTTTTTTGGCGAAAAAATAAACGTTGAGCAGGAGCTCTGGAACTCATACCGTCGATTCCTGACTAAATACTGAATCTCTACTCTAAGTTCTAGCCGCCGAAACGATCGGGAAGATTGGAGAACGCGGAGGAGCCCGAATAAGTGAGAAAGGGTAAATTAATTGGAAGGAGCTGCCTATTAGAAGACTTATGGTACAATGCCGGCGACTACGCCACCGATTCTATGTTTTCTACGCGTTCAATGCGCTTAAGAATCGATCTATGAACGATTTAGGAAAGTGCCGAAAATGAGGAAAAATCGAAAAAATCTGAAGGTCTTGACATTTTTTTTGGCGAAGAAATAAACTTTGAGCAAGAGCTCTGGAACTTATACCGTCGATTCCTGACTGAATACTGAATCTCTCCTCTAAATTCTAACCCTCGAAACTTTCGCGAAGCTTGGACAACGTGGAGGAGCCCAAATAAGTGAGAAAGGTTAAATTAATTCGATGGGGTTGCCTATTAAATCGCTTATAGAACAATGCCGACGTCTATGTCGCTGATTCTGTTTTCTACGCGTTTCAATGCTCTAACAATCGATCTATGAACGATTCAGGAAAGTGCTGAAAATGACGAGAAATCGAAAAAATCGGAATGGAGAATGTAGGAGAAAATATTCGAGTGAAAAATGCTCGATCTGGTCAGACGAACCACTATTTTCATGTGAAACTGAGATATCTTAACACGACTTTATGACATATAAGGAGATATCGTACGTTTTTTCTGTGACTCGAGGCAAAAATGGAAAAATTGTCTTTTTGCTCGATATCTCGTTTCACGGTACAGGTAAAATTACAAAAAAAATCAGACACACGCCTGCTGATAAGGCGCATGTTGTGTAATTTTTGGAGATTTTTGGAATCAAGATACAAGCCGTGAAAAATCAAAAACCGCCGAAAATATTGTTTTTGACGAACAGCTCCTCTCTCGGCGAAGGCATCGATTTGAAAAAAATCAAAGACATGTCTAGAGATGAGCCGCATGTTGTCCAATTTTTACAGATTTTTGGAATACAAATCTAAGCCGTGAAAAATCAAAAACTCCCGAAAATATCGTTTTCGACGAATAGTTCCTCTACTGATATAGCTACGAGTTTAAGATAAATCAGAGACACGTCTGCTAGTACGGCGCACATCGTGTAATTTTTGCAGATTTTTGGAATCAAGATATAAGCCGTGAAAAATCAAAAACTCCCGAAAATATCGTTTTCAACGAATAGCTCCTCTGCCGGCGAAGGTATAAGTTTGAAAAAAATCTGAGACATGTCTACGGATCAGGCGCATGTTGTCTAATTTTTGCAGATTTTTCGAATCAAAATCTAAGCCGTGAAAAATCAAAAACTTCCGAACATATCGATTATGACGAATAGCTCCTCTCCCGGCGAAGGCATAAGTTTGAAAAAAATCTGAGACATGTCTACGGATAAGGCGCATGTTGTCTAATTTTTGCAGATTTTTGGAATCAAAATCTAAGCCGTGAAAAATCAAAAACTCCCGAAAATATCGTTTTCGATGTATAATTCCTGTACTGATATAGCTACGAGTTTGAGAAAAATCAAAGACATGTCTAGAGATGGGGCGCATGTTGTGTAATTTTTACAGATTTTTGGAATCAAAATCTAAGCCGTGAAAAATCAAAAACTCCCGAAAATATCGATTATGACGAATAGCTCCTCTCCCGGCGAAGGTATAAGTTTGAAAAAAATCTGAGACATGTCTACGGATAAGGCGCATGTTGTGTAATTTTTACAGATTTTTGGAATCAAAATCTAAGCCGTGAAAAATCAAAAACTCCCGAAAATATCGATTATGACGAATAGCTCCTCTCCCGGCGAAGGTATAAGTTTGAAAAAAATCGAAGACATGTCCACTGAAGAGGCGCATGTTGTGTAATTTTTACAGATTTTTGGAATCAAAATCTAAGCCGTGAAAAATCAAAAACTCCCGAAAAGATCGATTATGACGAATAGCTCCTCTCCCGGCGAAGGTATCAGTTTGAAAAAAATCTGAGACATGTCTACGGATAAGGCGCATGTTGTCTAATTTTTGCAGATTTTTGGAATCAAAATCTAAGCCGTGAAAAATCAAAAACTCCCGAAAAGATCGATTATGACGAACAGCTCCTCTCCCGGCGAAGGTATAAGTTTGAAAAAAATCGAAGACGTCCACTGAAGAGGCGCATGTTGTGTAATTTTTACAGATTTTTGAAATCAAAATCAAAGCCGTGAAAAATCAAAAACTCCCGAAAATATCGTTTTCGACGATTAGCTTTTCTCCCGGCGCGGGTACGAGGTTGAGAAAAATCTAAGACACGATTGCTGATGAGAAATTAGAAAAACCGGTTCTAGCTCGAGAATTGATAGAATTGAAAACATATGAGGAATCTCGCGATGACACATGACACACTCGTTAAACACACTTGTAGTATAAGGAAACTTCTATGGCGATGAGAATTTCACTAAACTGACACACAAAGCACACTTTCTCACATTATACACGCGTTTCATTGACGCTTCTAATCAATTTGCAAGACGGCGAAAATATTCGAGTACCATAAAATGGAATACTTTTTGTCACGAATGAAGTGAGCGGAGTATGTACGTCACTAATGAACCTATGTGTTGTCGACAAGACAGTTCGAATGTAAGTGACGCACTGCTCGTCACAGCCGTTTGCCAGAAAGCACCCCACTTTTCTCACCCCTGCCCCCACCCCACGACAGAATCACCAAATAACTAAATTCCTGATTTTAAAACCCTTGACAATACAGGATCGGAGCGCTTGCCGACCCTCGGACCGTCGCCCTTTCAAACGATACCCGACTTTAATGACGGTCGTCAGGTTAAAGTAGCCTACACCTGAACACCACGTGTGCGCACCATATGATTTTGCCTAGAGCTTTTAATAAAATGCGTTGCCGTTAACGAACTATGTATACAAAGACCCCATGTGTCTATGCGCTATAATTTGTAACTTAGTATAGACAAAAATGATACTCAAACTGCACTATTGACTGTGTTTTCTCAATAAAATCCATCTATGAACGATTCAGGAAAGTACCGAAAATATGACAAATAGTCGAAAAAATTTGAAGGTCTTGACATTTTTTTTGGTGAAGAAATAAACTTTGAGCAAGAGCTCTGGAACTTATACCGTCGATTCCTGACTGAATACTGAATCTCTCCTCTAAATTCTAACCCTCGAAACTTTCGCGAAGCTTGGACAACGTGGAGGAGCCCAAATAAGTGAGAAAGATTAAATTAATTCGATGGGGTTGCCTATTAGATCGCTTATAGAACAATAGCGACGTCTACGCCGCTGATTCTGTTTTCTACGCGTTTCAATGCTCTAACAATCGATCTATGAACGATTCAGGAAAGTGCTGAAAATGACGAGAAATCGAAAAAATCGGAATCGAGAGTGTAGGAGAAAATATTCGAGTGAAAAATGCTCGATTTGGTCAGACGAACCACTATTTTCATGTGAAACTGAGATATCTTAACACGACTTTATGACATATAAGGAGGTATCGTACGTTTTTTCTGTAACTCGAGGCAAAAATGGAAAAATTGTTTTTTTGCTCGATATCTCGTTTCACAGTACAGATAAAATTACAAAAAAAATCAGACACACGCCTGCTGATAAGGCGCATGTTGTGTAATTTTAACAGATTTTTGGAATCAAAATCAAAGCCGTGAAAAATCAAAAACCGTCGAAAATATTGTTTTTGACGAATAGCTCCGCTCCCGGCGAAGGTATAGGTTTGAAAAAAATCTGAGACATGTCTACGGATAAGGCGCATGTTGTCCAATTTTTGCAGATTTTAGGAATCCAAATCTAAGCCGTGAAAAATCAAAAACTCCCGAAAATATTGTTTTCAACGAATAGCTCCTCTGCCGGCGAAGGTATAGGTTTGAAAAAAATCTGAGACATGTCTACGGATAAGGCGCATGTTGTCCAATTTTTGCAGATTTTTGGAATCAAAATCTAAGCCGTGAAAAATCAAAAACTCCCGAAAATATCGTTTTCGACGAATAGTTCCTGTACTGATATAGCTACGAGTTTGAGAAAAATCAAAGACATGTCTAGAGATGGGGCGCATATTGTGTAATTTTTACAGATTTTTGGAATCAAAATCTAAGCCGTGAAAAATCAAAAACTCCCGAAAATAACGTTTTTGACGAATAGCTTCTCTCCCGGCAAAGGCATAGGTTTGAAAAAAAATCGAAGACATGTCCAGTGATGTGGCGCATGTTGTCTAATTTTTGCAGATTTTTGGAATCAAAATCTAAGCCGTGAAAAATCAAAAACTCCCGAAAATATCGTTTGCGACGAATGGTTTCCCTGTCGGCGCGGGTACACGTTCGAAAAAAATCAGAGACTCGTCTACTGATGAAAGGCACGTTGTATAATTTTTGCAGATTTTTGGAATCAGAATCTAAACCGTGAGAAATCAAAAACTCCCGAAAATATCGTTTTCGACGAATAACTCCTCGCCCGGCGTGGATACAAGTATGAAAAAAATCTGAGACACGCGTGCTGATAAAATGTATCTTGTATAATTTTTCTAGATTTTTGAAATCAAAATCTAAGCCGTGAGAAATCAAAAACTCCCGAAAATATCGTTTTCGACGAATAACTCCTCGCCCGGCGTGGATATAAGTATGAAAAAAATTTGAGACACGCGTGCTGATAAAATGTATCTTGTATAATTTTTCTACATTTTTGAAATCAAAATCTAAGCCGTGAAAAATTAAGAACCACGGAAAATATGGATTTCGATGAATAACTCTTCCTGGCGAAGGTACAAGTTTGACGAAAATTTAAGACACGTCTGGTAATATGGCGGATGTTGTGTAATTTTTTTAGATGTTTGAAAACAAAATTGCAGCCGTGAAAAATAGAAACTTAGAAATTGTTTGGAAAAAACTTGGAAAAATTGTGGCGCAAGATGCTATGCAATTAAAAGCGTACTTGAAATCTCACGTTAAAACAAGACACATTAGACACTCTTATAGTTTATGGGAACATCTGTGCCGCCGGGAATTTCACTAATAGTATTACACGAAACCCACTTTCTCACTTTATACACGCGCTTAATTGAAGATTCTAATCAACTTGAAATGAAATATTCGAGTGATATGAAATGGAACACTTCACTTTATGTCAGCTAAATGCAGTCACAGAGGATACCACGAATGATACAATCTATGTGTTGTCGGCACGACAGTTCGAAGGTAAATGACGTGCCGCTCCCCACTGTTCTCTTACTTGAAGGTAACTCTGATTTCCCCACCCTGACGCCAGAGTCCAATAAGTATCGAATTCCTAACTTTAAAACAAATTGACAATAGAGGGTCGAACTGCTTGTCATCCCTCGGACCGTCGGTTTTTCAAACAATACCTGACTTTAACGAGGGTTGCTGGGTCAAAGTGGCCCCCACCCGTGATCACCACCTGAACATCACGTGTTTATGATAAAACGTCGACTGTGACACTATCGATTTAGTGAAGAATGCTGATTTTTTCCGAATGAAATTATGCTTTCCACGAATAGCTTGTCTCCTGGCGCGGGCACAACTTTGAGAAAAATCCGAGATACGTCTGCTGAGATTGTGTGTGTCGTGTAATTTTTCCAGATTTCTAACATTAAAATTCAAGTCGCGAAAAATCAAAAACCCCGGAGAATATCGTTTCCGACGAAAAATGAACTTCGAGATAGGTCTCTGAAACTTATCCCATTGATTCGTCACTGAATACTGAATCTCTACTGCAAATCCTAGTCCCCGAAATGTTTGGAAAGGTTGGAAAATGCGACGGAGTCAGAATAAGCCAGACAGTGTACATTAACGAGAAGGGCATTAGGGCATTGATTTCTTATTTTCTACACCTTTGAATGGTGAAACAATGAAGCTGCTGATGATATCACAGATGATATCGTGACTGTAAAAGAAACTGTTAATATATTATGTAATTTATTGTTTATTAATTTACTCTTTATTAGAATAAACATGTATAAATGGATGATATAAAGCACATACTATTCTTCCGAATGTAGTAATAGTCTTATTTCATTATTGATACTCATGATGTTTTACTTATTACCCCAACCCCATAAACCCTTGACAAAGCCGGTAAGTCCAGCTTGTCCGCCCTTCTTTCCCTGATCTCCAAGTTTGTCACTTAGATCAGGAAACTCTACCATGTTAAAGGCCAAATCGAAGAAGAGTGGCTTGCAGGGTATCGTTCGCATATTTAATGGCAAATTATATACGTTCGGCTGTTTCGTAAGTAATGCTGGATCTTCATTATACTCTTCCAGTCGTTCGTATAATGGTTTCTTGGTCTTGGAACTTCTGCTGGTACCAACCTCTTCTTCCTGATCTTGTTCAAGTACGCTATGTGCATGTGCTGTATGTTTAGCACCCTCGATTTGTGTCTCTAATTTCAAGAGAGCCTCTTTCAGTGTATCAGGAAGGATTGATCCATACGCCAATGCGTCCTTAACGTGTTGCGATGATCTTTGATAGAGAGCCATTGCCTCTCGCCAACGATGAAGGTTCACTAAAGACTGAGCCATATAGTAACACCGGAATGCTCTGAAAGCCTTGGTTTTAGCATCCTGTTCTTTCTGAAACTCCTCGTCGTCTTGCAATTGGGCGATTTCCACGAGATTATGCAATGCAGCTTCATAGAGCCGTACTATATCTTGAGGTTTCGCTTTCTCTGATTCCTCCGCGGTTTTGATCAACGCCAAGTTCCTCTCCATTGTACGCGACAGTCTTATGTACTGAAGATAAGTGACCAAGTGCTGTGGTGGACTGACTTTGTCACTGTCCTTACTCTTAAGTTCGTTCTTAAAGAATTCTCTGACTGCTGTAATCGCATCTTTGCAATCTATCACGTGTGCCTCTAATAGATCGATCTTAGCCTGATTAGTCGCGGCTTTCTCTAATGTTTGATTAAATCGAGATTCCGCGATGAGCAAACCAGCAGCTCTCGGTGGCACAACGCCGCACGACTTTCCCCGCCAAACTACTTCCGAATTGGTTTGTCTTTCGCGAGCCTGCGCCATCAGTGAATCCAAACTAGCTAAGAGTTCACCACTTAATTGACCTCTCATCTGCATCAAGTCATCTATGGCAGTGGTGTCTCCAATATTATAGGCACAATATCTCAGACTAGGAGCGAGTTCCTCTACTCTAGCATTATACATCTGTTGCTCTGCCTCTGGTAATGCAGCTGCCAATTTGCCATAAACCACCTGTGCTTTTTTCAGATTCTCCATTGCATTCTTCCAGAGTTGAAGTTCAAAGTGCAGGGATCCATGCATCCAAGCAACATATGCTTGTGCCTCTAACTTAGTCCTGGCATCGCAATTAACATTCTAGAAGTACAATCATGATCAGCTTTATGTTGCTAATTATATGCTACGAATATTTCTATGAAAGATGTCAACCTCTATCAATTCCTGCAATTGCAAGGAATAAGTGGCAGCTTTCCTAAGCCTTGAAATCAAATGAAACTTCTTCCTAGGTTCCGTCGTGGATTCCTGCCTTAATTGCATCGCGTAACTCCAAGCCCTTTCAGCCATCATCAATGGAACTTGCAAGAATTTGTCATCACTGACCATGACAGCTGTGACATCCCTTCGTTTGAAATGACGTCGATCACCCTGAGGGACTCTCAACACTTTCCTCAAGCGGCGTAATCTTCGAGAGCAATAGCCGCGGTACCGCTGATAATCGCCGTGCCTCAACCCATGTTGCTGTTGCACCTCCTTGATTATTTTCAATACTACATTGCGGATAAGGCTCAAATAATCAATTACATCGACGATTCCTATTAGTACGAAACTCTCAGCGATGTAATGAACCAAACAACAAAGCTAATAATTGATTAATCATCGCGAGAAGTATAAAAAGCGAATCACATACGAATGAAATGAGGGAAACTGCAGTGGATGAATAAACTAGTGAATAGTGATTGCGTTGATTGTATGTTACAACGTTGATTATTAGAGAGAAAGAATGACAATGGTAGGTTAGAGAGTGACATATGGTGTTGACAGAAGGAGCAAAGTGTTTTGGAGCGATCGTCTAAAAAGGATACTCTCGAGCGAATAGCCCTTCTCCTCCTTCGGTGCAGCCGCATCGATTACCAGGCTGTCCTTTGATAAATCCGTAATTTTCTCCTCGACCACCATCGTCTAGCAACCACGTATTCCCTTTTCACTAAGTTTTCAACACGAACCACTGCGAACTCAGATTGTGGATTACTCGAATATACCTTGCGAGCTGCGCCGTCACTGAACACGTGGTCGAACGCGTCAGAGAGGGCGACAGCGGTACTTTTTAAAGAGCGCAACTTCTGCCCGCTGTTTTTGACTTGTAATTATGAAACTTCAATAAACCATTCTCACAGAACTCCTGGTTTGCGACTTTTTATTTCTAAACCGAGAGAGACTTTCCAAATGTCAACCCGGACTATCATTATTCAATAAGACATCTTTCTGTAATTGATAGAAATGATATTCAAGCGTTACTGTTGACTTATAACTTCGAAATTTTAATAAACTAAGCACGCACAAGCTCTGTCTTTCAAGTTTTGATTTTAAATGAAGAGGAAGCGACAACAGAAGTCTTTTGCTAAGCAGTGAAAATAAAGTATGTCATCAACTGATGTTTGAAGCACTACTAATAATGTAAAAGTCCAGCAAGTTGTTACAGATCGAACGTTAACGATAGTGTAACAACGACTACTTATCCGGCACGTGTAAGTGGCTAGGTAATTCCCTTTCGTGGCTACAACGAAGAAGAATTACTCTCGCAATGAGACCACAATGGGAGTAATACTACTTAAGTATTACGACTAGCTGTTCCAGCACGAAGCTACTTCCACTTAATACCCAGCGTGACTGCGTGCCGTTCACGGTCGCGCTATGACTTACGAACGAAAAATAATGACGAGAGAAAATCGACTGCTTTGTCAGATACTCGAAAGATAACAACGAATCACTAACTTCAATAAAAACCGCGAATAAATAACTAAGAAAATCCTAGCGTTTTCTTTCTGCATACAGCAAAGACGACTTCGAGAAGTGTTGGAAATTAAGATTAAACTATTTCAAGTCGCTCCGAGCCACCTCAAGATAAATCTATCTGTCGGCTCGGCTGACTTTATTACCCGGTGTGTACTCGGCCGAAGCAATCACCGGATTTAGAGGTGTCCGGGAGTCCCGGCAATATCCTCAACGTCAAGGAAGTCAAGACAGGAAGGGGAAAAATGAGAAAGACAGAGAAAAGGGGAAACGAGGAGGAATGAAAAGCCGCCTATAGAGAGGAAATGAAGAGATTAAAGTCTGAACTTACGCGGCCGAGCTAATGAGGCCGCGCGCATCTCGAAATAATTATAGCGACCACCAAAAGGATGCGGCGACTCCTCTTAATCAGACGCAACACAAAAACCTTTTATAGTCTTTTTCCCGTAAAATCGAAGGCGAGGATGCTAAGAGGAAGCGAGATCGATCTTAAAAGCAGTGGATGCTGCTGCTGCGTCGAAAAGGACGTTGCACTTCTCTCCAAGTGGCAAGTGACATCGGGCCGACTACTGGAAAGGAGTGCAAAAGTCACTTGTCACTTGCGAGGAGGGCACTCGCGCGGCCCAGAGATGAAAATACAGGCGAGTGCATAGGTGAGAGAGACAAAGGTGGACCACGTACGCGCCGGCTGCACAAACACCTCACGAGTGGCTGAGAGTATTTGTGCTCTTTCTCCATCGGGAATGCCTGTAATACTTGGGCGGTGCTTCCGCCTGCCGTTACGAGCCAACGAATTCTTTCAATGCTCGCGAGGCTCACCTCGTAAATGGGAGAGGAGGATTAAGCCTCGAGGGAAAATATCCTCATGTTACAGAAAAATGTTTAACCCTTTGACTGCTATGGACGCACATATGCGTCCAGTAAGAATGATCGGTGTGGCCATCGGTTTTGTTTATGTATAGACTACTTATTTTACTTATTGTATATTCAAGTTTTCAATGTTCAATATGCAAATACATACATTACACTTATCAAATTGTGGTATTTTAAAACTCTACCATCGATGAACAAACAATATATATTGAACATAAAAAAATGAAAAAATGTTGATTTTGAAGTGGATAAAGTAAGAGTAATTCAATTCTGTAGCATATTATAATTTAATACGTCGTCGAACAGATTCATATGTTATTGAGATAGACTACTTAGCAGTCAAAGGGTTAGCATCTGTAAGTGGGAGAAATAGCGGTGAGCAAAGTATCGGGTAGTGGGAAATAAATGGGAGAGCTTGCAGGAAAAAGTACAAGGTACGTGACGGCACGAGTAATAATGCCACTTGGTGGGATATCGTGCGAAGGAAAATGCAAGAGAGAGAGGGGATAAGGAGAGTCCTGGCCAGACATCATCACGAGAAATATAGATATATTTATCGGAGTGCAGGCTTTTTCCCGTCGACCCATAAATCAAGCGTTAACGGTGTTCTCCCCTCTTTTGTGATCTTCGACGACACTCTCAACTTTTCTACCGCCAGCAGCACCGCCGCCATGTCCGCAGGGAGGAGAGGAAAGAAGATGCGGAGATCGTACGATGTGGCATAGCCAGAGAAATGCCGCTCCAACTTTCTCCGCCGCCCCTTTTTTCCCATCCCCTTCTTGCACAACCCTCGCCGAGTTCATATAGATTTCTGCTTAGTCGTCGAGGAAAAGTTAGCCCCTCGTAAAACTAACAATAATTCCGAGCGCTCCCGCCGACCGAGTCAACAATGCCGGCCCCTTTCTGGAATGCATCGAGACCTTTTGGCATGCCGCGGACACACGTGTGTGCACATGTATGAGGACGCGCGCGCAAACTCCGATTTCGAATTCAAAGCCGCCGAGAAACTAGCAACTATGCCTTTATGCTCGCGCTCGATATGGATTCGTTCGTTCGGACGGAATTACTTGGAAAGCCTCGAATAATCGCGGCAATAATGTAGCCCGGAATAAACTCGACGGCGGAATAAATGAGGAGGAATCTGATTCCAAGATACGTTCGCCTGTTAGCATGAGTGACACATCCATTGACTTATTCATTTCGTTCTGAGCGCTATTTCCGATCCCGTCTGACACGTGTTCTCCTATTAACTCAATACGATTTTCGTTAACTCGTTAGATATTCCAGCAGCGAGACGAATCGTCAATTCAATTGAAATATACTCGTTCGTTGTTTAATGTTTCAAAATAGCATTGTTTTTACAAACGCGAAGTAAGTGACCTTTATCCCCGCCGATTGCGACTTCAAATGACACGACGGCAAAGACAATAAACAGCAATCACGCGCACCGAGAAAAACCCAGACAGAATAGAAGCGTGACGACGCTTGTTAATCCGTCAAGTTGCTAAAATGGTCGCATCAAAATGTTTTCTCTGCCGAGACAAAGCTCGACAATAGTCTGAATAAACAATATTAAATCGTCGCGGTACTGTCAATAATTACCACAATGCTATTTTGTTTGCGCCGTTCTAATATAAATAATTATAAGATTGATAATTTTAAATAAGAATTTTCGCAGAATCTAAATCGTACATCTAGTTTAAATAATAACATAATATTCCGCCAAACGATTTCAAAGATCGAACTATTACGATTCACGATTCTCGGAATTCGCCAAGTTTAAAGACTCGATCCACCGAATTCCCGTCGACGCAATGTCGCGTGCAAGTTGGCGAAGTTTGCCTGGCACTGAGAGGAAAGTGCGGGCGTATAAGTTCAAATCGTAGAGGGCTCATTACGTTCCCTTCTACTTACTACGTTTCTTTCTTTCCACTCTCCACTTTCCTATCAGTGCGAATTAGCAAAACGACACAGTGCTGTCACAACAGCAATTAGAAATGTCTGAGAAAGTGATTGACTTTCTTGGATGAGTATCAGAAATCATGCGGGAGAGTGTAATGATAGAGAAGAGGATTCGACGAGGAGGAATAAAGAGGAGTCGATAATTAGAGCACTCGAGAATGTAACTGGCAGTGGCGGCATCGAATGGGAGCCAAGGGTGAAAGGGGATGACGAGAGAGAGAGAGAGAGAGGATTGAGAGTAAGGAAATCGCGCTGCCTAATCGCTCTTAGGTGGTAGCTGCAGCTTCGAACTCACGACTGCCAAGGAAATTCGAGCTGTCAGGAAACAGTAGCTCTGCCCGGGACGTCTAACGTCATAGGCAAACCCGAGATCGCGTAATTAACAGGATATATCCTCCCTCGCCTTGCACACTATGTATTCTAACTTCTCTTGCTCCTCTCAGATGCACGCCAATCGGCTCCTGCAGCCGGTTCCACCACACTCAGAGACTCTGATCGTGTTACCCGACTGTCCGCTCCAGCAACAACTTGCCGGAACGCCTTCCAAGACGCCGAGCATTCACCCTTTCCCACTACAACCCACCTCGCCTCACCTTCTCGCACCGATATCGTACCACGATAATTCCGCCTATGTGAGTTTGTTACTTAGCGAATCTAATATGCCCCGGGAAACATTAATCTCGCACAATCTAATATGATTTTATATAACCCAAGCTGGTCCATTTAAACTCTCCAAGAAAAGATTCGTCGGTCTAAAAAAATCTAGTATTAGTCAGTTTTGTCTCAAGCTGGCCCAACTTGAATCGCTATAAAAGATTCACTAATGTAATTCAATATTGTTCGATCTTGCTAAATGTATTCTAAGTTAAGTTACGAATAAAAGACGATGTTATGAGAGAGAGTCGAAGTTTAATGCAGTACGAGATATATTGCGATTTTTGTGCCTATTGAATTATTAATGATACCAGTATTTAACAGTACAACTATCAACGATTGTGTTCAGTAGTTCTACTGTTAACACGTTGACTGCCATGTCAGCCGAATTCGGGCGACACTCGAATATCTATTTACAGACATGTTTATTTTCACGAGAATAACTATAATAAACAATTTTACGAAGGTGTAGTGAAAGAGTAAGAAATTTGCAATTTTGGCAGTCAACGTGTTAAAGTACAAGCGAGCTGAGGAAGATACAAGAAGAAAGTAACGTGACGAATGTGCTATAGGAACGCACAGCCTTCCCTTTAGAATTACCAATGATTGTGATGTTACAGTGAAGCGCGTTGAACCGAGCTATTTCGAGTGGTTCGGTAGTTCTACTGTTAACACGTTGCCTGCCATGTCACTCGAATATTTGCTTACAGACATGTTTATTTTCACGAGAATCACTATAATAAACAATTTTACGAAGGTGTAGTGAAAGAGTAAAAAATTGGCAATTTTGGCAGTCAACGTGTTAAAGTACAAGCGAGCTGAGGAAGATGCGATGGAAGAAAGTAAGGTGACGAATGTGCTATAGGAACGCACAGCCTTCCCTTTAGAATTACCAATGATTGTGATGTTACACGAAGCACATTTAACCGAGCTATTTCGAATGGTTCGGTAGTTCTACTGTTAACACGTTGCCTGCCATGTCACTCGAATATCTGTTGAGAACAACTATAATTTAAAAACAATTTTACGAAGGTGTAGTGAAAGAGTAAAAAATTTGCAATTTTGGCAGTCAACGTGTTAAAGTACAAGCGAGCTGAGGAAGATGCGAGAAGAAAGTAAGGTGACGAATGTGCTATAGGAACGCACAACCTTCCCTTTCGAGTGGCGCGCAGCCACTGGTGGGAGAGCTCTGCTAATGCTAGGATCATGCGCACTTTTCTCCCACCATGGAGAGCGAGACACAGCAACCACCACCACCTGACTGGCGCATCGGTCCGGCCTTGCTTGGAATGCGTGGCACGCAGGTCAAGGTCGCCGGCCGAGGATTAACTAGGTCAGTTGCGCGCCACCCGGCGTCCCCAACAGATGGGGGGTTGTATTACGACCGCCAACCTCTTTCCCCTCTCCTCCTCCTTTTTTTCACATTTATTTATCATGGCTCTTGCTGCAATCTGCCGCAACCATCTGTTACCGTGAACCGTATAAAAGGATGGTATTAGGATCGCACTGAATTTAAGAGAATCTTTCTATTTTCCGAATGCTACCATGAATTGCGATTCGAGTGTCAAGAATGATAATCTGGGTTAAGAATAGATGAGTTGACTTGGAGAAGAATTATATTGTACAAGGATTGAGAAAAGTGATGGAAGACGAGCGAAAAGTAAAAGTTCTCGAATGTCAGAAGGAAGTAAGTCAAAGTGTAAGACCAAAGTGGGTAAAATGATAAAGTATAAAATGATCGATGACTGATGTGTTGTAAGGAAAAGGAAATATTTTAAATTTAAAATGTATGAACTTACTGAGAGAAAAGTTATGTTATTCGGAGAGGAATATGTAAAATAATGAAAACTTACGGAAAATAAAAGATCTAATATGTTAGGGAAAGAACAGGTCAAAGTATGAGTATGCAACGAAACATGTGTGCTCAAATAAAAATTCTAGATTTAAAATATATGAACATACGTAAGGAAAAATTGTTATTCTAAGCGGACAATGTAAAATAATGTAAAACTCACAGAAAATAAACGATATAATATGTCAGAAGAAAACAAGTCAAAATATAAGTCTAACGAATATATTATGTGGTCAGGTAAATGATATTTATAACTGATATGCTGTAAGGAAAAAAAATATTCAAGAGGTAAAATATATGAACTTACATAAGGAAAAATTATGTTATTCTACGAGGACAATGTAAAGTAATGCAAAAGTCACAGAAAATAAACGATGTAATATGTCAGAAGAAAACAAGTCAAAATATAAGTCTAACGAATATATTATGTGGTCAGGTAAATGATATTTATAACTGATATGCTGTAAGGAAAAAAAATATTCAAGATGTAACATATACAAACTTACATAAGGAAAAATTATGTTATTGTAAGAGGACAATGTAAAGTAATGTAGAAGTCACAGAAAATAAACGATATAATATGTCAGAAGAAAACAAGTCAAAATATAAGTCTAAAAAATATATTATATGGTCGGGTAAAATGATTTTTATAACTGATATGTTGTAAGGAAAAAAAATATTCAAGATGTAAAATATATGAACTTACATAAGGAAAAATTATGTTATTCTAAGAGGACAATGTAAAGTAATGCAAAACTGACAGAAAATAAAAGATCTAATATGTCAGAAGAAAACAAGTCAAAATATAAGTCTAAGAAATATATATGATCAAGTAAAATGATTTTGACAACTAATATGCTTTGAAGAAAAAAAATATTTAAGATACAAAATACATGAACATACGTAAGAAAAAATTATGTTATTCTAAGAGGACTATGTAAAGTAATGCAAAACTGACAGAAAATAAAAGATCTAATATGTCAGAAGAAAACAAGTCAAAATATAAGTCTAAGAAATATATTATGTGGTCAGGTAAAATGATATTTATAACTGATATATTGTGAAGAAAAAAAATATTCAGGATGTAAAATATATGAATATACGTAAGGAAAAATTGTTATTCTAAGCGGACAATGTAAAATAATGTAAAAGTCACAGAAAATAAACGATTATAATATGTCAGAGGAAAACAAGTCAAAATATAAGTCTAAAAAATATATTATGTGGTCAGGTAAAATGATATTTATAACAGATATATTGTGAAGAAAAAAAATATTCAAGATGTAAAATATATGAATATACGTAAGGAAAAATTGTTATTCTAAGAGGACAATGTAAAGTAATGCAAAACTCACGGAAAATAAAAGATCTAATATGTCAGAAGAGAACAAGTCGAAGTATATCGCCAAGGAGTCTATGTGTTGACAGTCAGAGACTTCACGGACAAGTGAGACAGCTGTTCTGCACAATGCTCTCGCCAGCAGGCAAGCCTGCGTTCCGCACTCTAATCCGAGGTCAAATAGTTCCCAAATTCCTAACTCGAAGACAATTGACAATACAGCATCGAGCTGCCTATTGTTTTCCTCACCCACGGCTCGTCAACCATTACCTGAATTTAATTACGGTCACCAGGCGAAAGTGACTGACCCTTGAGCACCACGTGTGCGCCCTCGGACCTTTCAAAAATTTATAATCCTTTACCCAGCTTATTTCGTTTCGAGTTTAACCCTAATTTAATTGCATTTTCACTAATATACAAATAACGATCGGTAAAGATTTTCTAACTCGCGAATGCAAAACTGATATTCTCTGTGGCATCGATTCGACTCGCGAATAATAAACGTTCTAGAAAATTGGCTATCCTTGCAAGTCTGGAATTTAATGACGGTCATCAGGTCAAAGTGACTGACCCTTGGCACCACGTGTGTGCCCTCGGACCTTTCAAAAATCTATAATCCTTTACCCAGGTTATTTCGTTTCGACTTTAACCCGAATTTAATTGCATTTTCACTAATATACAAATAACGATCGGTAAAGATTTTCTAACTCGCGAATGCAAAACTGATATTCTCCGCGGCATCGATTCGACTGGCAAATAATAAACGTTCTAGAAAATTGGCTATCCTTGCAAGTCTGGAATTTAATGACGGTCATCGGGCGAAAGTGACTGACCCTCGGACACCACGTGTGTGCCCTCGGACCTTTCAAAAATCTATAATCCTCTACTCAGCTTATTTCACTTCGCCTTTAACCCTAATTTAATTACATTTTCACTAACATACAAGTAACGATCGGTAAAGATTTTCTAACTCGTGAATGCAAAACTGATATTCTCCGCGGCATCGATTCGACTCGCGAATAATAAACGTTCTAGAAATTTGGCTATCCTTGCGAGCCTGGATTCCCAGGACCGTTGCGCCCCGACAGATTCCACATAAAGGTCCTGGGGTCACGAATAAATTTCCTAGGGGCTGTTCTCTAGCAGCGAGCACTAGCAGCGAAAATAAACCGTGCCGCGCACTGCCGCGGGTTATTCCATAAAGCGGAACTCGTAGCTAAATACGACGTCTTTGCATCACAGAGACTAGTGACTCGCGCACCGATTTTTCCTTTAGAGTTTTTTTCCCCCCCGAGATCCATCCGAGAAATGCGAGATCGATAATGCCAGAGGAAATGTTCTGAATGGACATTTTGCGATCTAAATCCTCTACAAAATATAGTTCACTTTCAGAAATTTTTGACTGGAAAACCAACACAATTATTCAAACGAAATTTAACACAATTGTTGGTCAAACTTTCAACAATACTCGCGATTTTTTACACAGTCATTGATCACGTAGTTTAAAAGCTATCACTATTGTAAGCAAAAATAATTGTAAAGAAAACGATTTTACACCACGCAAGATTTCTCACTCGCGGAACACGGAAATAAACTATGTTTAAATCAGAAATTTGTTATTCCCGGCGAATGCAGTACGAATTCCGTTTGATTTAGATCGCAAAAATCCTTTAGAACTGAACGAGTGAATAAACGACGATGTTCACACCACCAAGTCCAAAGCCGAAATGGGCTACGCTGGCCTTGCTTCCACCACTTAATTACGAGAGACACGTGACAGCCGTAAGAAGGTAGTCGACCTTTCCCGAACGAGCTTTCGTCAAGGAATGACACATTTTCCATATGACCGAACCCGTTTACCTGAAAATCCCCACCACCGTTCAAAATAAGACTGAAAAGGAAAATGAAAATGTGCGCGTTCGAGCCGCAAATTGATTGCGCAATACACACAGCAACGGAATGAGCTTGCGATTAAGGATGCTGGTTGCACAACACGATTCATTAGATATTATCGAGCCGATATCGATATTTTCAATTCGTTGCGGTCTCATCAGCAAATAACGAGGATCGATCGCGCGATAGCGCGTCCGCTCTCGGAATTATAAATCCATTACTTCCTCCGGCGGACGAATGTTTGCCGTAACGCGCGTAAATGCTGTAATGTAGGCACGTCGCATTCATCGAGCACGGACGAAGCATGTTTGCCCGCAAACAGAGAACTAAACAATGGCGGAAAATATATTTTCCACGTTTAACAGGGCGACGCGCGCGCGCGCGCCCGCGCGACCACTGAATTTCCGGCGTGCAGCAGCGTCTCCTCGCGTATGAATGCCACTGGGCCGAATGCATCTATGAATTTCAACACGAACAAATACTTCCTGCCTGAGGGAAATTTCACGTCCAGTTGTCGAAATTCGATGTTACACATCAATGATTGCTTTCCACTCGCTGGAGAATCGCGAGTTCCAATTCGGCTACTCCAACAGAGCTTTTCGAGAACAAAGTAGTCAAAGTTGAATGCGGGCTTTTGGCACACAGACGGCGCTCGAAAGACGATCGAAATGTCCGCTGAGGAAATGCGTAGGCGCAAACGATACCCTTGTGCTCATAATTCTCACGAATGAATTCTCCCGCCAAGCTTCCGGCTGGTGTCCGAGCTTTTTAATATATGCTGTAATTAAATGCACGGCTGGCCTTGCGAGATATGAAACAGTGGAGAAGGAAAGAGCTAGCCAGCCAGCCAGCCAGCCAGCCGGCAAGGCCGTAGATAGTTTTATTGGTCTTGCGCGGAAATTCAACGTTTACCTTTGCACCGTGAAGGCGAAAAGTTTCGCCGTGGCGAAACTTGAAGCTCGGCGAATAAGGGCCGCTGGCTGCTGGACTCGTTACCGCCGCCGCGGCCAACTTGCAGACCAGTAATTTTCTATAAGCCGCACATCTACATACTGTCTCTCAGCTGACACCGAAATTATTAGCTGAATATTCTAACATCCCGCGAGAGGAGAGCCAACTAGGAAATGCGCGGCTTACTTCCAGCGAGGATATTAAATGCATCGATCCGAGAGAAGGGAAAGCGATCCAAGGAAATCATTAAGAACTTAGCAATGGATTATCGGCGACAAAAATTGTGGCAAACCCCGCGGGCGTCCTCTCGCGCTACAACGGAAATGAATCTAACGAAGCGATATACAGCTGGCAAGTTCTTAATAATGGAAGAGGCAATATTCGAGGCTCTCTTAAATCTCGGCAACGTAATTAAAAGCCTTCTTCAATCATTAAGGATCCACTTAATGGACTCTGAGCGACCGGACTTCTTCAGCACTTCCGATTGCTCCTCTTTTCTCTTGGCAACCTTATCGACTCTCCCCTCGCTTAAGTAAACCGGTATTGAATCGACCAACTTGTCAATTGGATCGCTAATTCCAAGTCTCGGGCATCGGATAAAGAATGCACACCTACCTTGTTGTTTCGTGTGAGGCGATGTATGCTTCACGAAGGGATATCAACGAGAGAAATAAGGATGGGAGACCTGAGGAAAGATAGATGACGATTCCAATAGAACTTTTCTTTTTCTCTTTCTCCATCCTTACCCAAGAGATACATGTGCACTTAACAAACGTTTCACAGAGGTACATGCGTATTAAAAGCACACACTTTACAAAAGAGACGATTCTCTCGCACAAGCATACAACGCGTACTCTCTCGCTCTCTCGTTTTCTCTTTCACCTCCACACACACTCACTCATGGGGACACCTCGCATTCTCTTTCGAAGGAATTCTCAAGCTTCAGCGATATTAGAACAGCATCGGATATCAAACAATGCATATTAATGCTGAATGAAACGACGAGTTGCCACGTATACGTCACTGTACAACATCGGTCTGCAAGATTGGTCGGAAGTCCGATACTAATAAAAAGAATTGAATGTTGGATGAAATTTGGAAAGACCTGCCCCGGTGCCCGGGCTTCCTTCCTGCCACTGCTGGTTCGCCTCGACTTATTTAATTCCGACGTAGGGCGACTTAAGGCGAAGGGAGGCGGAGGAGGAGGCGGAAAATGCCCGAGGGAAAGTCACGAACTTGCAGGACCGAGCGATCTTCGTATAGGAACCGCCATAAATAAAATGTTTCTCGCCGAGAAAGTCCGAGGCTTATATACCTCGGCAACAATAAATCCCCACTACTCCCATAACCGAGCGTTCGTCGAGGCTCGTGCTAGCCAAGTCCCCTAATTGAAAGTCTGTCAATCTCCCATGCTAGATTTTCTTTTTATTCAATGGAAAAAGTAATTGGACAATGTGAGTTTTGACTGTTCAAGCGACTGCGTGCCGTAATATACGTGTCCTTTTAGAACCGGGCAATACAAGTTCGGCAGTTGAATACGCCTTCGGGGAGATTTTGATCACGAGCTTTTCCCGCTTTTAATTTCAACATGGCGAATGACAAAGGGCTGAAGACGGATTCCTTCATTCTCGCGCGCGCGCGCGCGCGTCCCCTATATTACACACTATGTACAGCCAGTGTTTGTACACGCGATTTTCAAGCGTCGACACTCAACGAAACAGAGATAGGAATGACAATGAGGAAAACTCACTGCTCGCCATGGAAAGAAACACAGGCGATCTGTCACAGAGAGATCTCGCTCAGCTCCAAACTCTCCGCGTGGGTCGAAAATCGGGCGAACGCCAATTCGAACACTCGGTGCCCGATCGTTTTCACTCGTTAACCCATCAACCGATCAAAGAAACAACGGTACGAAACAATGCGAATAAAATTTCTCTGCTTCCTAATGTGCCCAGCCAACAATAATAAAGTCTAGCCTTTTAACAAACAACCATCACCCCAATTTAACGCCTGCTTCACCGATGATACAACCATCGGGGGGCGTTCGAGTGTACCCACAAACGAAAACAACGTCGAAAAGAACTGTCAGAACGACTGGAAAATGACTTTAATTAGCAACAAATCTCTTTCTATACAGCTACACGTGTTCGATTTCCCGGGCGGGCCGATCGCTCGAGCACCGTTTCAGTCGAGCTTTTATACACGTCTTTGTACAAGAGCTTAAATTACTAAGATATCACGTTGAAACGTCGCTTTATAAAAGGACCTTCTCACGGCAATCTTAACGCCATCCGACTCTCTGGAGGTCAGCGAGCTGACTGTGCGTACATTCAAAGACAACATGCTAGCATCAAGCTGGCTCAGGAAATAGGTTCGGCGCGCCCGAATCTATCAATCTTCAACCACTGGAAGCCTCGTCACAAAGGGTTAAGATTCCGCACGTGTAAAGGTCTATATTTTATCACCTGGAGGTGCTTTGGAGCGCGCCTTCCCTTACACCGACCAACCACCGTTCACGGCATCATCCTTTCCCTTGTCGGTAAGGAGGCGCGGCGAAAAAACGGCTAAGACGTGACACTGTCATCTGGCTGGATCTGCGCGTGGTCCGTGCGTTTAATGCAGTCCCTTATCGCCTGCAGGATTATTCCGACCCTCCTGTCGAGGGCGGTGAAATGAGGCTCCCAAAGGACCGGTGCCACCGGATCCCTCGTCATGCTCGTCCGCATCGCTTCGCTTAATCGTACTGGCCCGTTATGGAACCTAGACAATCAACAGTCCTGCCTTCCGTCACTTGGAATAATACAACACTGCCAAGTTTCCTCAATCATATAAGGACGAAGGGAGATTGCCGCCCTCTAATGGGATCGGACGAGGGGCAATTTTTCAATAAACATGCAAATCCCCGTAATCGAAAGAGTTCGCCGAACTCCGAGGGATTAAGAAGAAAGGCGATTCGGCGCCGCGCCGCGCCGCGCGGCGTAGTCACTCTCTCTCTCCCTCTCTCTCTTTCTCGCGGTACAGAGGATTTTTCAATTAAAATGCAAATTCCCGTAATTATAAGTTGCGCGGTGTAAAGGCCGCGGGCAAAGTGTCGCAGAACTAAATGGGAAGCCGGCCACTTTTCTTTTCCGCAGTATCGTACGTCCCCATCAAATATCTGTCGGGAAGTCTAGCCCACTACAAGTTCTCCCCGAGTGAATCGAGACCAGCTCTCTCGACAGCCCGTTAAATGGATCGAGCTCTTCTCCGATGAAACCTGACTGTGCATAATGGAGGATGGCCTAATATATATCGAGCAGCGCATTAATATTAATGCGCCGCCGCCGCCACTCTCCTCTCACTTCTGTATCAAGGGAAATACTAAAAAGGCGCGAATGGATAATGAACGAAGCTTACACACGCGTCGGACAAGAGTGGCGGCGGCGGCGGCGCTGCGAGCGATTCCAAATTAATATAATTCATAAAAGTGTCGCGAGAGTGTGAGGGGCGTGTCTGCGAGTGGATAACGAGCGAGGGTGGCTAGTAGCGGCGGTTAAATGGAGAAGAAGACTAAATGAAAAGCAAGTACCCGCCGCGGACAAGAAGGCATCATGCCCGACTGACACGACGAACTACCTGCAATGAAGAAGCCGCACACAGGAAGCAATTATCCTATAATATCGCCGGGCTTAATGGCTGGCGTGTGGGTTTCTTTAATGCGGCCTCTCAACGAGTAGCACCATTCAAGGCAAGCTGGCCCCCGCCGTATCAGGCACACTGGCCACCGCTTTCATAATAATAACCGACTCTAATGGCGATATATTGCCCGTTACACCACTTACTCGACACTTCAGCGAGCGCGATACACGTTCTTTTAACTGACGGGCGACTACTACTCTAGTATCGAAAGGATATGCTCCCGCCGCGTTGAGCCGCGCGGCGCCGCGCCGTATCGGCCTGACGCCTTGTTTCGATCGCCAGTTTCGAACAGAAGCGGAGAGGAATCGATTTTTAGAAGGGAATCTCGTGGATACACCGCTGCTGCTGCTGCTGCTCTCGACGTAGGTAGGTACATGGTGTCGGCGAAATCCGCTCGTCGAATTTATCGCCTTCGTAAAAAGGCCGTCCCCGTGAATCCGCATCAAAGCCGAGATTCACGAGCGACGGTACTGCCGGGCAATTCTGGTAAAACGTTTGGATTCGAAATCCGCCTTATCCAGCCTCGGGGGCCGCAGCTCGTAAAGTTTTCCCCGCGTTTCCCTTTTTCGGAGGATCGAGCCGTGCGCGGAAAGGGGGAGAGGGTGAGAGAGACAGAGAGATAGAGAGAGAAAGGAAGCGCCGGATAGGGATAGAGCGACAGCGTCTGTCAGCTGCTCTGAATTGTAAATTCCTCCGATCGATCCCCCTTCAGCCTCCGATCTCGACCCTCGCTCCCTTTTTCCAAACTACCCCCGGCTCTTTTCACTCTTGATATCTATCTCTTTGTACAGCCCGGCCCTCACTCTACTACCGACTACTATACGCGAATTAAAACCACTGCTCAAAGAAACTGAATATCTCAGATCGAGCAAGCCCCGCGGCGATTTTATGAAAGCCCCCGAACGAATTTCACGAGAGTGGAGCATGCGTTGACGTATGTAGAACAGATTTTCAGGATGAAATGCAAGGAAAGAGGGATGCTTGATCTACGCACTTTAAGAGGGTGCTCAGAGTGGTTTGCCTGATCATGCAGCACTGCAGGATGGGAGCCAAGATCGAAGTCTCGTCATGGAAGGGCTTGCCAAAGCCTCGCCCGTGGTCCAGATGTAACGTGAAAGTGTCATTGCCAAAGATTTTAAAGGTCTCGTAGTGATGTCTGTCCATGTTGCCCGTGAGGAAGTCAAAGACTGCCATGTCCATCAAGTCGAGGAGTCTCCTACCCTCGTCATAGGGTGGGATCTCCTTCACCAGAGTACAATACTCCGAGTCTGAAACAAAAGGCAATCCTTTAGTTACACAGAGCTCGACTACCTGCTTCAAAGAGCGCGTGACCGGAGACGTCGAATAAGGAGAATCTCGAGCGAGATATTGCACGCGACTTTCTCTCAGTCCACTTTGCTTTGCAAATCTACGTCCACTTCACTGCCAGCTCTCTTGAATCCACTCAATTCTCGGCACGATTATTGCTTCTAAATGTCTCAGATCTCAGGCACGTGAATTTCTAGTGTACGAGTTTGTGTCGAAGGGCGACTAATATTAGAATCTAGCGAGCCAATGGATATAATCGATAAGTCACCGTGTTCCCATTGAGCCTTCTTCCTCTTATGGTAGCTCCTTCTCCAAGGATGTCTCCAGGCTTTCCGTGCGGCGGCTGACTTCTCCGGAAGAAAGGCGGCGAAGCTGCCTTCCAGAGTGTCTGGACTCCCACACACCGCGTGTGCAGTGTCGCAATAATAACTGCACTTCCCGTGGAAACAGAGATTGCCCGCAGGACTGACGAAGAACGTCTTTAAGAGCTCGCCGTCGGCGATCTGATAAATCTCCGTGGTGACGTTCAACGTCCTGCCTGTGACGGGCATTGCTCTGCGAAAGCCGAGTAGCCTACGAACATTAATCGACAGTATGAATCAATCATTCTCTTTTAACCATAGAAAAAACAGTAGCACACAAGAGACATTTAGATTCTCTAAAAAAAAACTAGAAAATCAAACTGAATATCGCAGGGTTTACCTATCCAAATGGAAAGCAGCGATCTCAGCAGTGTGACGTTCGAAGTCGGTGAAGTAAAAGTGGTTCGGCAGAGTTTGCTGCTCCCTCGGGAACCTGCGAAGATATAAATGAGGATGTCATCCAGTTGCACGACTCTCTCTCCGCGTAATGCAAGACTACTCGAGGACTCCCAATGCTCCCGGTCTCTCCCTCGGTGGATTTCAGGGAATCAATAACATTCGAGTAAATATGTGCCAAGTATCTCCCAAGATCCCAGCGATATATCCGAGGCCCATAAATAAGAATTATAAGTGGCCATGAAATAGCGAGCGCGACGCTTTCTAACAAATCGATCGGATTACGTCGCTTCATAGGACACGATCAGACTTTACTGCCTTGAAATACGTTCGGGCGTCGACTAAAAGGAAGGAGGAGGAGGAGGAGGAGGGGCAGACAACTCACGTCGGCGGAAGTGCAAGTGTTTTTCGAGCGTTCAATGCCCTCGGCGCGCTTGTTTTTCCAATCGGACTTCTTCCTCAAGGGCATCGATCCATTGGCAAGCTTCTCTCATTCTCCTTAATCGGCACTCATCCCTCAAAACTCTCGAAAAACTTCCAGCATCCTGATAAACTTTCCCAAGCGTGCAATTTCCCTCGCGTGCGAGGACCAACACAATTTTTCCACCAGGCAACAATCACGGCAACGAAATTTCCGCGGGACAGCGTCGACGACAGCGGTGGAAATGGAGGGCGCCGCGCCGTCGTTTCCCAGGGAAACACAGTCATTGTTTCCCGTTTGACTATTTTCTCGTTCAAGGGCACGTACGAGCGGAGGGACGCGCGCGGACCAAGTGGCAGAGAGAAAGAAAGGGTTGCGTTGGAGAAAAAGAGAGAGGCAGCCGCTGCCTGGTGAGATAGTGAAACGCGTGTAAACGGGAAACGGAAGAGTGCTGCTCTGCGGCTCGCATCTCACCCCTGTCGACTCGCTCTCTTTCTCACTCTCTTTTACCTCCCTTTTTCTGTCGCGACCGACGGCAATAAATAAAAAAGGGAGATTCCCCCGGGGAATCCTGCACGCTACGTGTCCGTGTGTTCCCACTGAATACAGAAAAGCTGCGGTTTTCCCGGCCGAATCTCCTGGCGCCGAAACTATCTGCTGAATTCAGTCGAACAAACTCGTCTTAAAAATCCTACTGTCCTACGTTTGGAAAAGAGTAAGAATAAATGACCGAGATCGAATCTTTCGAATTCCAATACTCAGTTTGCTGAGATCTTTCTTTAAACACTTCAAATAATGACGTTTGTTTCTATTGTATTCCATGGCGCGTTTTGGCACATCTTGAGATTTTGAGAGTAAGAGAGGCGTCGGAATTGGAGTGCGAGCACCTTCAACTGAGAGCAGTTCTCTTAAACATCAGTGAAGGCGGCGCGGCGCGCGCGGATGTCGGCGAAATAGCGGCGATGCCGAGAAAGGAATACTCGCGTCGTCCATGGGAGAGAGCGCGCGCGAACCAAGAACTTTTCCGTGGAAACTCGCCCGGCTAATTAATACGGCGGCCGCGTGGTAATTAGCGCGTAATTTGCATCTGATTAAAAGTTAACTGGCGCGCCGCCGAAGCTTCTGACCTTCCGACTCCGTGCAGGCTTTCTATAATACTGTTTATCAAGGATAACCTCGCCCCTCATTTTCCACGAGGATTGTTTCTCCCTTCTGCCTCCATTTCCCCTTCCGATTCGCCACGCGCCAAACCCTTTCCCTTCGCCGGAAACGTCTCACTTGGCGCGCAATTGTCCAAAACGTCTGCTAACCATTAATTGCACGTTCGCTCGACCGCGCTTCTCATTAATGGGCCTTTTTATACGAAAGAAATGTGTCAACTAGTTCATTTATAAAGTAGAAAAGTGGCCGAGAGCTAAAACTGTTTACCAACAGCTCGCTGTTTTCGATGTCAAGTGGCGCACAAATTCCAGCGTCGCGTCGTCCGCCGTTTTCTCTCGTGTTCCGGAAGCCCCCGCCGTCGTAAATCTAATAATCGAAGTTTTCCTCAACGAGGCCAATTGTTTCAGCTAGACTGACGGCCAAGTGAATTTTATTCCTTAATAACGCATTATGCGCCAGAGTTACGACCACCAACTCTTCCTTCGTCCTCGCCACCGCCGCTTCATCTTTCTCTCATTGTTCAAACACCACTTTCTTTAACTCTAACTCGCGGATTGAGCTCTAACTCGAGTGGCAGTGTAGTAAGGAATGAAAAAAAGTTTTGGGAGGAAGGAATAGGAAGCGGAGGAAACTGTAGGATTCTCTTATCGAGCCGAGAGAAAAACAGGGGAGGATGATAAGAAAGGCTAGAAAAATAGGTGGATCAATTTCGGCCGAGCGAATTCCTTCGCCGCGCGGGGAAATAGTAAGCGCGCGGCGGCGGCGACGGCACACTGCTTCAACTTTCGGGCAAACTTATTACCAAACTTATTACTGGCGCGGCAGAGGTTTAAGCTGCTGCTAGCACACCGTCCACTTATCGCAAAAATCTTCGGCCCGCCGGAAGTTTAAAGAGCCGAATACGTCGAGTGCCCAGCATCCAAAGAGACACGATTCTACCCCCCTGCAATAAAGGTCCACGGATCTTCTTCTCTTCTTCGCCCCACCACCCCACTCTCTCTCCTACCTCCTCCCTCTCCAATTCCCTCTCAACCGGCGGATATTACGTTGCTGTATTTCCGTCTCGAGAGAAAATGTGGCTATCTATTGCTAACTCCTTACAAAGCATCGAGATATTGCGAAAGGAATCTCTTTGAGTTACCACTCGCTCATACAGTAGTGGGTGAAAACGTACTACTAAACTATGGAAAGTGTGTATGGGGAAAAGAGTGAATGTAACAGAGTGTGACGCATCACCAATGAATGGTGATTTGAGAGAAAGGGGCGAGAGTAGGTGAGAGCAGTTTACGCAAACAATAATGACTAATAATAGTAATAGTAATACAAAAGTAACAGTCGATAATGAATGAATGGTGATTTGAGAGAAAAGAGGCGAGAGTAGGTGAGAGCAGTTTACACAAACAGTAATGACTAATAATAGTAATAGTAATACAAAAGTAACAGTCGATAATGAAAACATTCTGAGAAATGAAATAAATCTAAAATAAAACTCGTGTATTTCGCTAAATAATTAATAAATGAAAAATACTTGCTTGTAAGAATCGAATAGGAAAAGAAGATATTAGGATGGATGACGAATAAAAAATGATTTGAGAGTATGAATGCGAAAGTAGGTGAGAATATACACACTGATTGTTATGATGATCAATATGAAAAATGTAGGAACTATCGAGCAATTTATACAATATTTAATAAGTAATAATAATAACAGTAATACAAACATAATACACGATAATGAAAAATTATAAGAAATGAAAAAGATGAAAAGTAAAACAATGTCGGTAAATATTGGACGAGTTAAAAATACTTGCTTGTAAGAATCGAACAGGAAAGAAGATATTCAGATAGATGACGATTAGAAGATGATTTGAGAGTATGATTATTATGATGATCAATATGAAAAATGTGGGAACTATTGTTCAATTTATACAATATTAACAGTAATACAAAAGTAATACATGATAATGAAAAATTATAAGAAATGAAAAAGATGAAAAGTAAAACAATGTCGGTAAATAATGAACGAGTGAAGAATACTTGCTTGTAAGAATCGAACGGAAAAGAAGATAGTCTGACAGTCAAGGAATCTACGTGTTGCCGCTAAGAAAGTTCAAAGACGAATGCCACGTTGATTTTCACAATTCTCTGACGAGCAGAAAATCTCGGCTGCCCCCACTGTGCGTTCGAATGCGTATGCTGCCAAATTCCTCACTTCAATAGACAATGAACAAACAATGAAGCACGCTCGGCCTGCTTGTTACCTTTCCGATCGACGGTCTGGCGAACACCACCTGACCTTAATGACGGCTGTCGCCCGACAGGTCAAAGTGACAACACCTGGCCACCACGTGCACTCGAACCCTTCGCGCATCACTAATCACTCTCATAAATCTATCCTTTTATTGCCTGCTATGCAAGCCATCTCATTTCGGCTCGACAAAGGATTCCCATTAAAATGCAGTGACGCTAATACATATGTTAAAAATGCACGAACCATCTGCTCGTCTAGCAATTCCACAGGAATAATAATACAACGGGCAGAAATGCGCATGACGAAACTTATTTCCCAGCGAATGGAAATATTTAAAACAGATTATAGTATGCTGAAAATTTCAAATCGTATTCTCAAGTATTAAATATTATATTCGCATGTCTAAAGTATTCTAAAGTTTTCTTAGTACGATTTGCAAAATTGCACAATGACGTGGTTGAAGTAAACGATTTCCTAGACTGCTAGTTGATAGAGGACAAAATTTGTCAGTAAGATTTGCATCTTACACAACCCAAATGAAAGTATTTAAAAAAGATTATAGTACGCTGAAAATTTCAAGTCGTATTCTCAAGTATTAAACATTATATTCGCATGTCTAAATTATCCGAAAGCTTTCTTAGTACGATTTGCAAAATTGCACAACGACGCGGTTGAAGTAAAGCGATTTCCTAGACTGCTAGCTGATAGAGAATAACATTCGTCAGTAAGATTTGCATCTTACACAACCGAAATGAAGATATTTAGAAAAGATTATAGTACGCTGAAAATTTCAAGTCGTATTCTGAAGTATTAAATATTATATTCGCATGACGAAATTATTGGAAAGTTTCCTTAGTACGATTTGCAAAATTGCACAACGACGCGGTTGAAGTAAACGATTTCCTAGACTGCTAGCTGATAGAGGACAACATTCGTCAGTAAGATTTGCATCTTACACAACCCAAATGAAGATATTTAAAAAAGATTATAGTATACTGAAAATTTCAAGTCGTATTCTCAAGTATTAAACATTATATTCGCATGAGGAAATTATTCGCAAACTTTCTTAGTACGATTTGCAAAATTGCACAACGACGCGGTTGAAGTAAACGATTTCCTAGACAGCCAGTTGACAGAGGACAACATTCGTGAGTAAGATTTGCATCTTACACAAGCGAAACACGAGAAGCCTGCCAATCTACATGTGTTCGAATATGTAATGTGAAGATTCCGAGTCTAATTTACAAAGTCGTGGAATGGCGCAGCAGTTGAAGCAAGTGATTCAGTGGACTGCTGGCTGATAGAGCACAGAACGCGAGGCCTGCGTTTTTTCCCCCGGCGGAGTTAAGTGGGATTACGTGGAGGACAATTACATAAGTGGCCGGTGGCAAGTGTGCCTTGTGCTCACACGAGCGAGCCCTCCAATTCTCCAGGTTCCTTCTACTCGATTATGGTTGGACCCTCGCGCCCTTTTCATCCCTCGCTTGACATCCCCCTCTTGCGTTTCGACAAAGCAAGATAGCACACGCTTGTATACGCTCATGTGTTTCGAACTAACTTTATTCCTATTGTATAATATTCCAACTGTCCTACTCGACTTTGTTTGCTTCACATTCTCTGCCCAAGCTAACAATAATTTAATTGAAAAATAATCAGTCATTCTTTTTCATGAATGCAAAAATATTCTCAATGAAAGTTCAAAGTAGGAGAATTAATCTATAATAATTGTATACATTGCAAACATTTGGTAAAACTGCTCGATTATTAAAAGCGTGTCCATTTATCAGAGGACAGCAATAAACCCGATCAAATTAATTGACGTTCAAATAAATAACTGCTGAAAATATCTGTTGATTCTAAGGAAGGCATCAGCCTGCATTATTCTACTACTTGCACAGCGAAAGCTCCGCTCTAAATTCCCCGGTGACAAGTGCATCCCGAGTCATGGCAAGAGGGGAATAAAGCGGCGCGATAAATCCCCATCCTAAAACACTGGCCGACGAGCTTTTAATGTAAAGCGGGACAATTTGCGCTTGAACAACTGCGAATGCAAGAATTATTGAACGCGTCCGTTTGACATATTAAAATATGACGCGTGGAATTCGAAGGCGCGCGCGCGAATGAATCGGTATTGGGGGCGGGAAAGGGGAGAAGCGGTTCCGGCGTTAATTTTGCATTTTTATCGGCGTAGGAGGAGGAGGAGGAGGAGGAGGAATCCCTGGCAGTGGCTTTCCCGAGGGATCTCGCGAGTGGTGGCGGCCGTTCCGCAGACAAATTGGCCGAGCAATTTCCCAGCGGCTGTGAAGCCAAGATACCAAAGTTTCCCGCATGTTCCCTATCTTCCATTACCGAAGGACAGCGCGCGCGCGCACTCCACCACCTTCTCTTCGACCTGCTGCCAGCACACGCATTAATTGTCCAAATTCAAGGCCCACCTTTCCTGCTACAAAGCAGCTACGATATTTCTCAGAGAAACTACCAAAGTTTGGGCTACTTCTTCACGGAGAGCAGAGAAGAGCCGCCGGCGCAGCTTCTTCCGCTGCTATCGGAACGGAGCAATTGAGACTGCGCGGCTTGCTTTCGATTAGTGTCAAAATAATCCCCGAATAAAGGAACACGCGCCGCGTCAAGTTGCGCCGAGTGCGGGAAACTTTGCCTCTTATCGCGCCAAGTTCTGCGGGCTTCATTTGTAAGACTAAGCACTAGAGTAGCTGCCAGTGCTACCATTCTCCTGGCCGATTCTCACGCGTTATCGGCCAGCACGTCTGCCTGAGAAGGCAGCGGATAGATTACAGCTAGTTTCTCGAGATTTACACTTGGAAATCTTGGGCAAATTAAACCGGTGGTCCTGCTGCTGCTGCGCCGCCGACGCCGCCGAAAGCTCCGCCGAGTTAAGCGCTCTTGAAAGTTCACGGAGAACCCTCTGTGTATGTATGTGTCTATGTGTGTGTGTTCACAATAAACAATGGGGCATTAGGGTAAGAGTGGGCAGAACGTTAATCGGATTAGGGATGCAACCTTTGGCAGAAAGGAGGGCCGATTAAGCGACTCGCAGGGAATGCCGAGTGATTCCAATGCCAATCAGATTTACCTCATAGGTTTGAACAGAGCTTGTATGCTGTTGGCATAGTCGATAATCAGCTTCAACTGCGTTCCGCCTTCCTTTTGAACTGAAAGCATAAGAAGAATACAATGCTGTTAGTGAAAACTGGTAACAATGACGGAAGGAAGATGTACTTGTAAAAGGGAAGGAGAACGAAATTCATGCGCGACTTGGGAGAATAAATAGCTCGAGGAACGGCGAGCACGTACGGATGATAGGTTTTTAATGATCGGATATATCAAACAGTCTAGTCCGAGGAAGGAGGAGAAGAGGCGGGGAATCGACTCGTCGACCGTGTCAATTTGATGAATGATAGATACTTGGTTCGAGCGGAGGGCAGACGGATTCATCACCGGGGGACAATCAAACGACGGAATTAGCGTCGCTCGAATTATTGACCGCGACTCTCCACTTGGGAACTTCGATCGAGGTTACATCCATTACTACTCCGCACGCATCCAATGATCGTCAATATTTAGATGGAGGAATAAGTCGGTCGAGGAAGTTTGGAAGGAAGTTCCGGGCCGAAGGAATTCTTTAATCTGGCCGATCAATCGAATCAATTAAAGGGAGCAAGGGCAGACGTATCGGCTCGGGCGTCAAGCAAGCAGGGCTTCGAGGGGATTTAATTATTGCTTAGTAACTGAGATGGAGAGTAGAGCGTCGTTCCTTTGTAGGGAAGCGCGGCTTTGTCGCCGCGGCGGCTGCTGCTCATCGGCGATCTAATTTCCGACCGGTGGCTCGATGCTCCTTAATAATTGGATCCCGCGCGCCTTGATTTAACTTCCTCCGTGCTCGGCCAGAGTTACCCCGAGAGCGCGCGCGCCAACCGATTGCACAATATTAAAGACTCGTTTCATTCTCTCGTCGCGAATAGACTTTGGTCGATAATTCTTTCCGTCAAGAGAACCTGATGACACGAAAGTGAAGTCCTTTCCTTTTCCAGGCGGCGGCGCGACCCGGCGGCGCGGCGTGTTATCGGAGATTGGGAATAGAACGAGGGCCGAAGTAGAAACACACACACCCACACAGACAGAGAGAGAGAGTGGTGAAAATCAAAGGCTAGAATCGATAAGCAGAGGACGACGCTTTCCACTGGTTTTAAAAGGGCAGACTGAGCGTAAGACTGGGCGCGCCAGAGTCGAGTGGCTTCTGCCGTGTACCGCAGAGGACGCGCGCGCGCGCGCGCGCCTCTTTCCTGTGCTCTCTCTGAGACTGGAGAATCGTGGCATTGTTAGTCAATGAACCGCGTCGTAGCAATTACTAAGCACAAAACAGTTCCGCTCACAATGACACACACCGGTTAATTGTCCGGCTTCATGGCCCGGAGAAATTAATTCCATCAGGGCGTGCAAGATTATTACCGCGCTCCCAGCATTTCCAGATTAATTTTATGCCCAGCGACCGTTGGTATAATTCGCGCGCGCACCGCACCGCCTGCTTTCCCGTACTCGCTGCGAGACTGCACAGAAATACATAATGACCGGCGCATCTAATCGACTCCATAAAACCGCTACTGCCGCGTTCCCCTGCTTGCAATCCCGTCTGTTCTCTCTTGTTTAACCTTCGCCGACTTAATATTGACCGTGTCACTCTAAAGACAATTTAAAAAAGGCGATTTTAACACGACAAATTACAAAGAAGTCGGTTACTTCAAACATTTTTGATGGTTTTTATTTTTTTTGGTTGACTTCCCGACCTTTCCCGCAACTGAAATTTGGTGGAGAATGTGGTCTTGCGTCAAGGAAGAAGTGATATAAATTTCAGAGCCCTAGCTCAAAGTTAAGGTTTTCACCTATTTTCGACCCTCGAAAATGGTCAATTTTTTCAAGTTTCTCAAAATCGGCCGAACCCGGAATATTTTGATTGTTTTTGTATCAGGGTGAATAGAGAACAAAGAATCCGTGAAAAAAAGTCCGGATTTGCAACGAGAACGGGTCGAAAAACCGTCCAGAAAAGTCCATTTTTGCTCGTTTTTGACGGTTTTTATTTTTTTTGGTGGACTTCCCGACCTTTCCTAAGGCTGAAATTTCGTGGGTAATGTTTTTTTACATCAAGGAAGATACCATAAAAATTCCAGAGCCCTAGCTCAACAAATTTTTTTCGGCAAATTTTTCTTAAGGAGTACCCCTTCAGATTTTTTCACGATTTTTCGAAGGTCCCCGAACTCGGGTTTTTTCTCCAGGAATCGATTGTTTGTGTATCAGAGCGAATAGTAAACGAAGAATCCATGAAAAAAAGGCCGGATTTGTATCGAAAATACCAAAAAATCGTTCCTGAATAATGAATTTCAAGAGATTCTCGAGTGGCTCTAAAGACAAGTAAAAAAAGTCGACTTTAAAACGACTAATTGAAAAGAAATCCATAACTTTTGAAACTACATATGCGGGAAATCCCCAAGTTATTTTAAAGACAATTAAAAGAAACTCGTTTCTAAACGACAAATTAAAAAGAAATTGATTATCGAGCGTGCATATACGAGAGATTCTCAAGTGATTTTAAAGCCACTTAAATAAGTCGATCTTGAAGAGGAGCAAGTTGAAAAAATCGATTCATCAGGGTGGCGGCGCTAGGTAAAATTTAATAAAGGCCACCGCCGCTTGGCCAGCTCTTAGCACGAAGAACAGTGGTCTGCTGGCTGGGCTTACCATCCATTATTTTGCGGGAGGAAAAATTCCGGGCACGAAGCGAACGGGCGCGCTGCCGCCGCCGCCGCGCACTGTCGGACCGCTCGAAATTTATATTACGGCATGTTCGATCGTGTATTATACGAGTTCGGCCAAGTTAAATGCTCGGCCGCGTGGCCCTCAAGAATTTCTGCATTATTATGCATGGAACCGTGCGCGCGCCCCGTTGCATCGACTCTGGCCCTTACGTGTCCGGCTACGAGCGTCCCGTTTCTACTGATCTCGAGAGCAAACCCGCCGTCGCCGCGTAACACAGACACGCACGCACCGTTTGCGGTAATAAAAGTTCCGCCATCCGAGCAAACGTTTCGCCGATAATTTTGGGAATAATGGCTCTGCCAGTATCTGAGATCGCCCGGCTATTAAAAGCACTGACTTCTGAATACTCCGACGTAATGGTAGTCACATTCCGAGGCAATTCCAATCGAGATACAATAGAACGCTTTCAATCCCATCGAGATCATGCAACCTGCCATGATCCATTTAAGCGGTTACATACAACACGTGGACAATTAAAAAGCAAAACTTGTTTGATTAGAAAAATTTTAAGTTTCAAGAATAGATTCTACAAATTCAAAGACGTATTTTCTCAAGAATAAACACAGTTACATTTGACTTACAAAACGTAGCTCATAATGAATAAATTTGAAATTGCACAAAGCTTTGATTCGAATATCAAGTCAAGACGAAACAGAAACAAATCTTCAATTTCCCTTTCGTTTCTAGGCGTAATGTATGTAATCGCTTAATTAGAAAATCACTAGCTACCACGTCATCTATCACTCACGACTGAAAAGTTTCCACTGTCTAGCACTCCGAAGCGACTCGATTGGACGCGGAATAGACTTCCAATAAATAATCGATTAACACGAGGACTTCTCACCAACATGAAGGATGGGCTGATTAGCCATTTCATGGAGTAGCTGGTCGACATATTTCGAGTTGGCCGGATAGAGTTCCGTCCTCGAGATCTGCAGATGGAACTTTTCGAGGGTGGTGCTGTTTCTTCTGGAATCAGAAAGATAAGTCCAATTGTCAGCGGCTTGCCAGTCATTTGCCATGCAAAGGGGAGGGAGGTGGGTGGGGGTGGGGGATGATCACCATTGAGAGAGGGACGTGTTCGGAGAAAGGTGTGGCTTAGCAGGTATAGGGTTGTATGAGCTATCAGACCCTTAGCCCGACATAAAACGAGGGGTCGAAATAGCATGGCTCGGCTCATCCCCATGCATTTTAAAGGAGCCACCCGCTCACGAATTACCTTCTCTCGAGTGTCGTGCTATGACGAGAGTGTGTGTCTGGCATGATATCCCTCGACTTATGATCGCGAACCCTTCATTCTCGCCACTGCGGCACACACTACTACTCGCTTCTTCCTTCCTTTGCCGGAAGAGCTCTCCTCCAACTGCACCCGAGGGAAAATCGTCACTGACCCAAAACCTCTTCTCCTGCGAATTTATATCCCCGACATCCCCACTACTCCCGCCGTGTCACCCTCATACTTCGAGAGATAATGAACCAACTTAATTGGTAGAATTTTTAGACTATTATAAATTGTAATAATAATAAAGGAATGGAAAGAGAATGGAAATAAGAAGGTTGAGTTTTCTTTTAGAATAAATTGTGTATGATTTGTGATAGTCTGGTAAATATAGAGTTTCACTGTCAAGCAAGAAGGTAACTCAAGATCCTCCTCAAACCAAGTAGATGAGGAGGATCACTGTCGCCCTATACGATCTCCTCCACTTAATCCTGACGCGTGTGAGTCTGCGCGCGCGTCCCTGCAATTCTCCAGGTGCAGGTGTTTAACACGGTCAAGCCACTACTCCCACTCGTGGATTACATTCAATTATCAGGGAAAAGCTCGGGATTACTTAGAAAGTTACACGTGCGGTAACACGCGCGTTTGACTGGAATTGGCGCGTTAATTAATTACCAGGATCAGCGGGCGATCCCTGGTAATCGTCCTTAATTAAATGCGGCTCTGCGGCTTCGATGAAAAGCCGAGGCAATGCTCTCTCTCTCTCTCTCTGTGTCGCGCGAGCGCGAGCGATCGTCCGCGACTATACGATTTCATGTACTAAAGCCGCCATACTGATTCTTCTATCGCCCATAACTATTCCTGCCAGTGGCAGAGCGCCGGCCGGAAATCACCTGGGGGATTTAATAGGCCGGGACGATTAAGCGGCCATCGGAATTTCACGTGATTACTGCCCTGACTACGAATTATAGTATACAGATGTGCGCGCGGGCGCGTACTCTAATAGTGGTCAGTGATCCTTTTGATCGCGGGGAGCTATTGAGGCGAGAGCTGTGCACTGATTGGTATTATTATTAATAAAAGGCTAATTAGCACCACGGAATCGACGCTGCTGCTTTCCCACCCCACCCCCCGATTCTCTCGCACTATTATAATCCGTAGGTGAAACAGTGCAGGCTAGACTGCCAGTCGATTTCACGTATATGTGCGCGACGACACGCACCCACGCACGCACCCACGCACGCCGGATGAAGAGAGCTGCTCGGCGACTCACACCGCGGATTTCGCTTCCAATTATCCCGCGGACAGATCCCCCCCCCCCCCCCCCCCCCCCCCCCTTGTCTAGACAGAGCTTTAATTCGTAATAGCACGTGTCGTTGGTACTCGCTAGTCCGCTCCAAGGATTAGAGTTGTGCTTTAGGACGCGCAATCATCAGCTAGTCCCACTCCTGATTTCTATCGTTCTGTCTGAATTAATACTGATAGTCCGTGCGACTTCCAACTTTGAATTAACCGAGTGTCGATCAAATGGTAAAACGATGAATATTAAAGTGACAAATTAATAATGCTGTTAGTAGAAAGCAAGATAAAGCAATGTTTGTACAATAAATATTCCAAACTCCCATTTATGTTTTCAGTAAGAACGAAATTGACAAGTTCGTAGAATCGAAGTTTAAAATCAGTTAGTTGATAGGATGAATATTAAACACGATCGACACAATAATGCAATTATTAGAAAACAACAGTACAAAGTAATATTTATCCAACAAATACTGCAAATTCCCATTTATAGTTTCAGTAAGAACGAAATTGACAAGTTCGTAGAATCGAAGTTTAAAATCAGTTAATTGACCGGATGAATATCAAACACGATCGACATAATAATGCAATTACTAGAAAACAACAGTACAAAGTAATATTTATCCAACAAATACTCCAAATTTCCATTTCTATTTTATTTCTATTCCCAGCAAGAACGAAAATTACCAAGTTCATACAATCAAAGTTTAAAATCAGTCGATTGACCGGATGAATATTAAACATGATCGCCACCGAACTTACTGACGAGGAGAGGCGTGCGAGAGAGTAGGAGTGCGAACTGGGCTACCGGCGAATTGTGGGTGTATGGATTTTCGAGCGGACAAATCCAAGAGGAAATGGGAAACTTGATTATCGAAGGGGAGAGAGAGAGCGAGAGCGAGTGAGAGAGAGAAGTGGGAATCGTTTCGATGAAATGTACCCTGGGCTGCACTCCGGCGCGCCGCGCCGCGCCGCCGCCGCCGCCGGCGCAGGTGTATAGACAAGACGTAATCAGTCAGTGTACATGAAAGCGTGAGCTAAGCCTTCGTTACGGCACATGCATGCGCCATGAAATTGCATTAGTGATCACTGCATATTGAGGCAGAGACCCCACTACCTCTCTCACTCACTCTGTCTGGATAGCCATGTGTCTCTGTGTACGTATGTGTACGTATGTGCAGTTGGAGAGCTATCCAGCGAGAAGGACACTGGAGCGAGCTTATGCTAGCGCAGGAATTGTGTGAAAGCAAAGCTGGATACTAATACAGATATCGTATCACTGTTATAGTCAAAGATTACTGTCGTCTTTCGTGTCCAACCTTGATTGGTACAAACTGATTTTATATCTCCTTGATACTAATTTTCCATTTGAATTCCACTTGCTTTTAACTGGGACAGAATTATTCTTTCGGAGAATATAAATATTATATTATTAAGGTTGATTATATTTTGCAATATAGTATTTTCAATCAATCTACAGTTTTTTGGTAGCAATTTCAACACGTTGCCGCAAATGACGGATACAGCCGTCGTGCAAATTTTAATCAATAAAAAACACGAGGTGTACTAACGCATACACTTGTTAATTATTGAGTAGAAAAACTGTGGCAAATTTGTGATAACTTTCACTTCCAAACATACAACTTACACTCGATTTCATCTGGCAGTCAAATTAAAAGTGTGCGGCAACGTGTTAAACTTGTGTCGAATATACTAACTTCTCTACCGAATCGATTCGATTATGGACTATATTTTTGCAATTTAGGTTCGATGGATAAATTTCTAAAATTCTTTCAGTAATCCTGAACACTGGCAGAGAGGAGAGATTGCAGGAGAGGAGGCTGAGCGAGTTGCGAGAGACTGAGCAGGCTACGGCACTGCTATAGTGCAAATATTAGCTGTCCACTGTATCGCATTATAATGATGTGGGCAGTGATCCAACATCGAGGACGATGGTTTCCGGAGGATTAGGACATACCCATGTGAAACGCCAGCGTATATACATATAAACCCCCACCCACCCTCTCTCGCGCCGACTCACCCCCAATCATCCAAGACGACCAAGAATGTTAGCCTACGTTCCAATTCGCACCGGTTTTGTTTGCGATTCTCCGGTCGGCTCTGCAAGCGCAACTACACTGTTGATGCTTTCGATTATCACGACCACGTACTTTCTCCCTGAAAGAAACGTCATTGCGGAACAATGCGTTTCCTGCTGCTCCGCCAATCGACGGTGAAAAAATAGTTGGTAGATGAAGGAAAAAAAATGCGCGCAAATGAATCGAAGGATGTTGGAGGCGAGAAAAGTTGCAAGAGACGAGACGAGCGAAAGGGTTCAAATAGAGGGGCGGGCGAGGGGAAGTATTTGTAAGCCGGCGGGGGATGATTTATTTAGCAAAGGAGCCGGCTTTTATTGGAAACACGTCGTCCTGGATATCGCTGTCGGGTGGCATTGAGATCAGAGGAAAGAGCGAGCTGGATAAAAAGAGAGATAGGATGGCAGACACGAGATGAATTTCAATTAAAGACTGCCATTTCGTAGCTTCTTATCGGTGGCTAACGCCGTCAGCTATAAATTATTCCCCTCGAATTAAGCTATTTACATGATCCCATCGTCGATAGCGCGCCTTTACTCTCATCTCGTGTTAGCATGCCAGGCTCGTGTAACACGGCAGCGAGAGAGAGAGAGAGAAAGCTCTCTCCTCTCTGCTGGTGGCGAAGATATATTTCAAAAGAGAGAGGAGCGCGTGCTTTCTTGGGAGCCACTGGCGGCTTGATAAACGAATAGCGGAGAGGGCTGGGATCCGAGATGGCAGCTCGGAGAGAAAAAGAGAGAGCGCGCGCGCGACGAGTGTAGTCGAAAAAGCTGAGGGTACCTGCGAGAATACAAGCGGAGGAATATTTGTATACCGAATTCGCAATGCCAAACTTCGCGAGAATGCATTGTCCCAGTGGGAGTGAAGCGACGGCATTTAAAAGAACGAAATACTACAAGAATCTCAGTGTATTTTACCGAGGGGCCTTTTAAATAGTAATAAGGCGAACTTTCCCAGAGAAATCTGGAAAGAAGATTTTTCCCAGTCTTTCCAAGACGTCTGAAATGAATCTCTTGTAGACGGGGCGGCGACGATCGAGTTTCGCTGAGAAAGAATGCGAATCGATGGTATGCAAGAGAGGAGAGAGTCTCGCATCGGTATTTAATGTATCGCAGGAGTCAAAGCTGGCGTCGACGGAGTCAAAGGATTCGGGTCAGAGAGTGAATACACACTGCAGGAGATATCCAAAGTCCGGAAGAAGAGCGCCGAAGGGAAGATGGCCAGTTTCAAAGAGCTCTTTCTCTTTCTCTTTCTCTCTGTCTCTCTCTCGTTCTGCTTTCGCCAGAGAGCCGCGCTTTTACTCTCGCGCTTCGTTTAATAAAAGATTGAACGTTGGCAACAAACTCTCCTCACTCGCCACTTCTCTCTCTCTCGTTCTCTCTTTTTCAACGCTCAATTCTTCTACTGTAATTGGCCTGCATTGCGTCAACTGTCAAAAGCGTACAATCGACAGGATGGCAGAGACAAAGAGAGAAAGAGCGAGAGAGAAAGGCTGAATCAAGCGGAGGTCGAGCGGAGAGTCCGCAGCGTACAAGAGCACATGCCGACGCTCTCTCGCGCGCCGAGCCGCGCCGCGCCGCGCGGGAAACGCGAAAGCGGAATCAGCGGACGATACTGAAATTGGGAAACTTCCCGGAAGCATCGGTCTCCCTCCGCTGACCTGGAAAAAATGCGCGGCACAATCGCCCGACGCTTTATTGGAGTACATAATTAGCCGCGTCCACTCGGCCTAATAAAGCCGAGCACGCCCCGCGCGCACGCTCTGTCGTCGCATTGAAAAATGCGCGGTCTATCAAACACAAAGAGAAGGACAATGGTCGGCGAGGGGAAAAATAGGGCCGAGCGGATCGGCGACTCGAATTTCTAGGATACATGGTTGATAAGAGAGAGAGAGGGAATAATTCGACGAGATTCGAGGGTTGAAATGGTTTAGTATGCGAATGGTAAGGGGTTGCTTTATCGGCGGCTAGGATCTGCCAAGAAACGAGGAGGTCTTCTTCTCACGAGAAAAGGTGAAGATTTTATGCTCCAATGTTGGATATCCCTCCGACCACCTGCCTCCAGAACAATCCTCTCCCTTCTGCTCCTCTCATACACAGTAACATCTCTTTTCAGCCAAGCTTTATCTCACTTTTTTCCTATGACGTTTTTCGAGCGTCTCATTTCTAGCCTCGATGCCTTCTCCGCCACCACCACCGCCGCCGCCACCTCTTCATTTTTCTTCCCTCTTTCTCCTCTCACGCAGCTTTTCCCTTATATCTATTTCGTTCATCCTCCAAGTTGGAATTCCATGGGGCGTTCGAGTAAAAAATGTACGAATGATAAAGAGTTCTAGCGCGGTGGCATTCCCGCTTGAAATATGCCTGAGAAATTCCAGTCGTCCTCTAGCTTTTTCCTGTGGCATTCTTCGAATTGCCGAGTAACGCGCGTTAGGTGTAATAACGAGGCGGATCAAGTGTCTTGATTAAATAGGGAAAATGATGGAGCGCGAGAGAATAGCGGTTGTGTTGCGGCTAATAATGAGTGCGAGGGGCGACTGAAATTGTAGCGGAGGTCGTCTTAATTGAAATGCAACGTCAACTATTAGTCGAAGCGAATATCTAAGGTGGGTTCGGTCAGCATTGCGTTCTACCGGCGAGTTTCCGAGAAGCGGTGAAACGCAGGAAACGGTGGCTCATGCTTTACCGAGTAATTAATATGCGCGAGCTATAAAAATCGGTGACGAGTTACCAGATGACTAATAAATGCGGTGCACGCACTTTCAGCACGAGCGCGTAAAAACCTTCTTTGATTACTGAACGGACGAGTCGCGCGCGCGCACAATTGCACTGCTAATCTACGCGACAAGTATCATTCTAACAACGGAATCATTGCCTCATAGTGACGGCCGGCTCGAATCAATTGATGCAGTAATAAGTAAAGTGGCGGTGGCGCTCTAAGTGAGCGCGGCAAGAAAACACAACGATCGTCTCGGAAACCACAACACTCCAAGATCCATTAGCAGGAGAACAGTATTATTATATTACCCGCCAAGAAATCGAATCGCGCTCTCTGCTAAATGTACGCTCGATGCACTCAGGAGACACAGACAGGCTTCGCTTTGATCTTCCGAGTGTAACTTGCACGCGCATTTCAAGCTAAGGCAAATTAGTGACGGCAGTACACGTTTTTACAGAACAATTATACACTTCTTTTCAAGAAAAACATGCTTTTCATAGAAAGTGGCGATTTAAGTCTTTTGTCCAGTCAATAACTATTCGCTCTAATAAGTCAGAGATCGGAGAAATCAGTAGATTCATCGAAGACCTATTAGTAATACTATGCAAAGTCCTTGATTGGATGCAGTGACCTGATCATTAATAAATTATTAAAAGAAATCTGTGTCTTTGAGTCAATAAATTCGGACTACTTCGAAACGATTTTACACAATAATTACAGAGTTCTTTTTAAAAAAACCTGCTTTTCATAGAAAGTGGTAGTCGAAGTATTTCGTCCTGTCAATAATTATTCGCTCTAATAAGTCAGAGATCAGAGAAATCAGTAGATTCACGGAGGATCTATTAGTAATCCTGAGCAAAGTCCTTGGTTGGGAGGCAGTGACCTGGTCATTAGTAAATTATTAAAGGATGCCTGGCTGTGTCTTCGAGTCAATTAATTCGGACGGCTTTGAGATGGCACACGACAAACGAGGCTCGGCCTGATTAGGAGGATTGTCTGATTAGCGTGGGTGAGAAGGCGAGTTGAGGGGTGGCAAGGCAAGGATACGATATCCCAGACACAGGAATCTCTTCCGGAAGTGAGCTCTGGGAGGGGTGAAACTGCCTTGCCAGCCAAAGCACGGCAAACTGCAAAGCGAATCTTCCTCCTCGTAGATTGAGTTCGGAAATACACGTGCGACTCGAACTAATCTCACGCGCGCGCTCTCCTCTTCCTCGGATCTCGCTCTATCCATCTTCTTCGATTTCCTAACTCTCTCTCTCTCTCGCTCTCTCTCTCGTTCCCACTGGTACCTACTTCTTGGCCCCGGATGTCTCGAACTCCATCAAGCGGACGGATTTTAGCCTCGTTCGCATGTATAACTTGTCCCCGGAGCGCGCGGATTCTGAATCGAGCCGGCGGCGGCGGCGGCGGCGGCGGCGAGCCGCGCGCGTCCGATGAATTTCTGAATTAGGGCCGAGATGAATTCTCAACTGGCTGGGGAGTAGCAAGAGCACGCCGCAACGCTCGCCCCCCGAGAGAGCCCTACTTGCGGATTACGCTAAGGACATCGTCCTCCTCCTATCCTCTCTGATACCTTCCTCCAAACTCGCCGCCAACTTTCACCGCGACAGATCGTAGAGCGGGCAAAAATTCCCTCGAGTGGAAATAAATCGGGTGCAAGTGATCCACCCGTCAGAGTAAATGAAGGAGAAGCCTCGAGTATCAGTTTTCGTGAAAGAATCTGTGTTGACGCCAAAAAAAAAATTATGAGATATTTTTGAATTAGAATGAATGAATTTAATTGAGAGAATTGGGCAAAGTAATGTGAAATTGATGAAAAATAAAAATTCTAGTTTGTCAGGAAAAGACTAGTTAAAATACAAGTCTACTAAAAATAAAGAAAAATAAATATTCGAGATCCAAAATAGATAAATTTAATTAAAGAAGAATTATGTTGTTGTACCGAATCCATGCAAAATAATGTAAAAGTAGAAGAGAATAAAAATACTAGTATGTTGAAAAAAGACTAGTTAAAGTATAAGTCTACTAAAAAAATCTGGTATAAATGAGATGGTGTTGGAAAAAAAATAAATATTCTAAATCCACAAGAGATAAATTCAATTGAAGGAGAATTATGTTGTTGTGAGAGAACTGTGCAAAATAATGTAAAAATAGAAGAAAATAAAAATACTGTTATATGAGAAAACGACTAGTCAAAATATAAGTCTATTAAGAAATCTACGTATTGTCAGTAAGACGTTTCCGGCACAACTGACGCGTCAGTCAGAATCCTAGTACTGCAAATGCAACTCTGCCTTCCCCACCCCTTCCAAAATCGAATAATTACGAAATTCCTAATGTCCAGACAACTGACAATGCAGGGTCGCACTCCTCGCTTCGCCAGCCATTACCTGACTTTAATGACGGTCATCGGGTCAAAGTAATTAACCCTTGGACACCACGTGTGCACTCGAACCCTTCACGCGCCACTGGTCACACTCATAAAACTATTATTCCATTCAGATGTCTTACACCCGACTCATCCAAGAATAGAAATAAAATTCCTTGTCAATAATAGGAAATCCCAACGAAAAGAATGGCGAGTGTAAAAGTGGCCAAAACTATAAAGTTGCGCTAGCAAAGAGACAGCGGGAGGGAAAAACACAGCTGTAATGGCAGAGGCAGTTACTGCTGAATTTTTTAGCGCATCTTAGCAAGCTTCTTCGTGTAAGAGAAAGAGTGCGAGAAGTGGAGGAGAAGAGAGGAGAGCACAGTGGCGAGAGATTGGAGGTGAGAGAGAAGAGGACGAGGCGCCAGAGGAGCCGTGAAAAGCGATTGCCAAGAGAAGAAAAGGCAAGAAAGCTAGCGCGTGCAAGGGACGAAAGGGAGGATGTAGTTCATTTGTTATTCATAGGGTCGCCCGAGCTCCGGCACGTCGTCGAACAGGTTCCGAACACGTATACCAGCGCGCGCGCTACCACCACCTACTTCTCCTTCGCCCCCGGCCACGCCACGGAAACCGCCAACTCCAATTACAACGACTTCTTTTCTCACCGGAAGCTACCAACCCAACATCCGCCATAGTTAATCCCCGCCGAAGGGTTAAGCTAGTCTACGACATTTTTTCGTACTTTAATGGGATTTTGTCACGTGCCAACTGTCGAGGGCAAACAAATTGTAAACTTTCAATATTTCTCACAGCTAATTCTTCTGTTAAACAGACGAAGTAGTTTAGACAATTTTTCGTGCTCTATCGCGTTTGTAAAGATAGATTGAAATATACAAAGATCGAATTGCAAATGTTTTAATAACTCGGACGCCATCAGTGGACGGATAAATATACACTGAGAATTCGATGCGAACAAGATTATCCTTCGACAGACTAAACACGACTGGCGTCCCCGGCGACTCGACACCAACAGCTCACCTTCGCTTGCCTGATCAACCACTCAGGCGTTTTATGACACATTGCTTTGCTTATCCGAGGCTTCTTATCTCCGAATAGGAACCTTTCCCGCTCTCTACTTATTTTCACACTTCGAATTTTCTAATAATTTATACCGTTTTCTATCACAATTATATGACGAATCGAATTTTAAACGCCAACGAATATGTTGAATTCAACACTTTTCCCTTTCATTGCTTATCCGAGATAGAAACCTTTTCGCTCTCGACTTATTTTCACATTTCGAATTTTCTAATAATTTATACCGTTTTCTATCACAATTATATGACGAATCGAATTTTAAACGCGAACGAATATGTTGAATTCAACACTTTTCCCTTTCATTGCTTATCCAAGGTAGAAATCTTTTCGTTCTCTACTTATTTTCACATTTCGATTTTTCTAATAATTTATATCCTTTTTTCTCACAATCATATGACGAATTGAATTTTAAACGCGAACGAATAAATATTTCGAGTTTAATACTTTTCCCTTTCTTTCTGTCGGTCGAAAATTTAGCGTTTCGTTACACAACACTACCAAAAGTCACTGTTTCATCGGGAGATTCAGCTGTCCGTGTCGGCACAATATGCAGCGAGCAATCAAATTCTCCTGCAACTGCTGACTGCGAGAAGGAGGACTTCTTGCATTAGGGATGCTAATGTATTCGAGACTGCGATGCCACTGCGTTACGTTTATGATATTTTCGCGGGGGCAAACTTGGCCGGAACGGAAGTTACATGGCGCGGGCGCAAACTCTTATCGTGTGCTCGCAGGACTCGGGCACAACTGGAACTCGATTTTCTACGGCGCGCGGCGCTTCATTTTTACTATTAATTATCCGCTTAATTGTCGACTTAATTATCCGCGAAGAGAGAGGAAAGGGCGGCGCTGCCCAGCCGATCGATTAGTCGAAGTGGTTCGTTGGGAATCTCCCGGTGACTAATAGGCAAGAACGACCAGCCATTAATTGGGAGTGACTAACGAGAGCGGATCAAAGGGAGCAACAACTAGCCCGGTGATAAATCCCTACTTCAAGACCACTCCCTCAGCTTCCAGGAGCCTTGCAGCTTCCCCAACAAGCTCTTTCTACAGGTGTAACTTACAGCGAAACTAGAACAAAGCTTTCTTTCTATCTTCCCGATCGATTTATCAAACTATCACAATTACTAGAATAATACTTTCTTGCGAGTATTAAGTTTTCAAAGATATTCTTTGGTAGAAAGTGATTGTTGGGAATGATTTGGCTGCAGGAATAGCTGGTGATCAGTAAGACGATTCAGTGCTAAGTGACGTGCTGTTCCGCACAGCCCTCTCACTAGGAGGCAATTCTGTCAACTGCCACTTCGCGTCCAGATCCGATAGTTACCGAATGCCTAATGTAAACTCTAGCTGGATTTAATGACGGTCGCCGGGTTGAAGACCCGAGCGCCACGTGTTCGCCTGTCGTAAATCATATTACTATCTATTTTCAAAATTATCTAATTTCGAATCGTCTGCTGAGATATTGTTGATTGTGTAAGACTAGAAAAAGAAGTCTTAGGTTGCGTTGGTGGGCACGTGAAATAAATGTGTACACCGGTGATTCCGAAAAAAGCAAAGTCTCAAGTATGTATATTCGAATCTCAATCTGAGGAATACAGTCGTCAGGGCAAAAGTCCGTCGAAGAGTGAAGCTCTCGGACATCGCTCGTCATCAGGTTAGCTGTGTCAGCGTGGCCAGTTTGGGGGTTTACGACACCCTGGGTTTCCCCGAAGGGGAGAAATGCCCTAACATAACCTCCACGAGGTCTGCTCTACACATGCATTTCCATGCCTACTTCTAATTTTCTAACAATTGTCTTTTAGAATATAAATGATTAATTGTATAAATTACTTTATGTAAGATTTACGTTTTTCTGGTGGAAGTATAGATTAGCCTTCGCTGGTTCTACTGTGAAAATCGTAAGAAGAGAGCGAGCCAAATACCAGGTGTGTATGCGAGGGAGCTAGCGGGGATTCGGCGAACTAATGATTTCCCTGAGATCAAATTAATATGCTAATGGAGGCCTGACTTTATGCGCCCGGCAAGTTTCGGGATGCAACGGGTGTTGGGGGGTGAATGCGCTCCTCTATGTGTGCCGAGGACTTCGCAAGCTTCGTAGCATCCGTCCCGCAGGCAAATTTGCACACCGTCATTAGAATTCGCGGATGACTCGCGGGAAACTGTGTCTAACGCTCGCCGTGTACCGTTAAGCTCGGCTCACAATACAATCCAACGAGAGATCAAAGGAGAAAAATATAAACACTGCAGTTGGATTGTTGATTGTTAAAAATCATTGACGATGATTCAGCGGGTGTGTTTAAATTAGAAAGAACTGTGATTTTCAATGAAATTACATCGAGCTTTGTTAAATCTTTCTTCTTACTTTCTTGTAAAACTAATTATTTCTTGACTCTGTTGTAATTTTACTTGAAAGTACTCATTGATCACTAATTTCACAAATTCTTTGGAAGTTTTAAATAAAGAGATTGTATAATTGGAAGGAAGTTTTTAGTGAAGTAGCGAGCTCTAAAACTATGCTGTTGCTGTAGTTTCAGGGCATGATAGTTGAATGTGAATGTAGCTTTAGAGGCTCGCGTGACGAGGACTAAGACTTTGGCGACGAGAGGCGAGGAACAACGGCGTTGCTCCCGGAAACAAACAGTGGGGAATATTTGCGCGAGGGAATTGCCAATGTCTCGTGGAATACAGGATTCGGGATGCTTTATACGGGCGATAAATCTCCCGCGAGGATTGCTGCCCTTTCCATAGCTCGTATAATCGTTCCTCGCAACTAGTTCGACGACGACGACGAGGAGGACGACTTTCGCCGAGAGTCTAATCGTCGGCGGAACATTCTCGCGGGGAATTGGTCGTCGGCGAGGAATCTTCGATTCGAGCGAAGCAGGAGGAATAATCTCGGCCGGTGGTGGTGTTGTCTAGTTCGCTTGGGTTTAATCCAATGTGATTAATTTGGCAAAGGATCACGCGCCTCGCCGGCAATTGGCAATGACTGCGCGAGACAATGAACTCGGACGTGTCAGCGCGGCGGCACTCGCCGTGTAATTAGAAGGCCTGGCATGATCGCTCGGTGCGCGGCCGGCAATAATAGCACACTGCACCTAGCAAGCCAACCCACTGCTTAACAACGGCTTCGATAGCTTCGCCAGCCAATGACACAACGTCTGATACAGATTCTCCGCGCACAGAACATCACAGACACAAACACAGACAGACAGACAGCAAGAGAGAGAGATATCGGATGGCGTGTACGATGAGCATATGCTTGGGAGATTGAATTCGAGCGCGGCCCACTGTCGACTCTCGACCTTTTATATTCCCGAGCCGATGATACATTTTCCTTGGCGCCGAGCACCGGAGATCTCACCAGCCATGCATTATGGATGATGCTCGCTCCGAGCTACCGTTCAACTCGTATTTTCAGATATTCAACACTTTATCCATTAAACAAAACGGCCTGCATCTTCGCGGCGAAAAACTCCTCTCTTTCGGTCGTCGCCCCGGAATTCCAAGAGCGTTAACACTTCAAGCGATAAACAAGCCAAATCGAGTGACCGTCAACTAGATATTCTAGATCTACAATTACACAGGATATTCGATCTAGATTTAATTACCATCCTACGAGATACGAAACAGATCTGTGCGGAGAAGTTTCTCCCCCCAAAGTTGGAGGCTTAACGCTAGCGGAAGCGTAGGTCGGAATTGAATCCGCAGCCGGAAGTAACACTGCTCTTGCTAGGGAAGCGCAAGAGGGATAGATAGGCGGAGTCGTCTTAGAATTGATATTCCTGGGCCGATGTTATTTCCTGGAGCAGCGGAGCGCGAATCGTGCGAGCATACAATATGCATTATGCATGCTCGAGGAGCGTGACCTTCGCGAGGACCACGGGGCCACGAGGTCTCTCGACCTCACCACTGCCGGCCGCCTTAATGCATTATTACATTTATAACGAAGAGAATTCTTTTCGATCATTACTAGATTCGAGTGGATCGTTCCAGTAGTTTCAATCTTTTCAGCCGAGATTTCTTTGACTGATTGGACCGGAGTATCGAGAGAACTAAAACTGGAGTATAAGTCTTTCGCGAGAGACACTTGTTGCGAGAGCGGTGGAAAGAGTATGAAAGTAGGGGGGGGCGAGCGATTAGCGGGCTGGCCAAGTGGCCTTTTAATCCTAATAAGTTCCACGTGATCCATCAAGATAAAGAGCGCCGGAGGAGCTGAAAGAGCGCTCTTATCGGCCCTCGACAAACGCATTCGCCGGCTCATCTTCATGCATATGGAACCGTAATTCATTATACTCTCGCCGGCAAAACACTCTCCTCCGCTTTTCCCTCGAGCGATACTTGAATTATTTCCCATCAAGGAATGCATTATTCGATTGGAATTAACCCCTTAGCTTACAATGTCGTGCCAGAGGCGTGTTACGTCGACCGGACCAAACATTAACAAATCGTGTCAGAGACGTGGAATGTAGGCAACGCCAAATGTAAATAAACATCCCAAGGACATTGCATAAATCTTTATCGTTCAATGATCAATTCATCATAATTATTGACGAAACATCTTGCAAAGTAAAGTTAATTGTACCATAGAGATGTATTGAAAAAACCATAAATAGCTGGACGTGCGATCGACCTTGCAATTATTTACGGCGAGCGCCATTGGAATTGAAATCGTAAGACAAGGGCTTAAAATGGCGAGGTGAAAAAGAGAGCAAGATTGTTGTAATAGTTGCGAGAGTGTGGGAGAGGAAACTTGGACTAACGAGGGAGACAACCACGTGCTCAACACGCGCTTCCAGTGGATATGCGTTACCGGCGCGCGGATAACACTGGCCTTGCATCCCAACTACCTTTACATAATAAACTGTCTCTCTACAATGGCCGCGTGCCTACTCCCCTCCTATTCAAGAGTAAATCCGCATACTCTAATCTAATAACATTAATTAGCACCCGGCGAAATTGAAGTAACCGCTCCTCTGACTCTGCCCAACAGCTTTCCGTTACTGGAATAATATTCTCGGCGACAATTGGATGTATGAATGTGAAAGCGAGCTCTCACAAATACGAGTTAAAGATGCATTAATATTTAATAGATTTTCTTTCGGAACTCTTTCTTTAAATTTGGATTAAATGTTTAAAACGAGGATGTTATTTCGAATTTTCTAATGCGAGCATTTTTACGTCCGCTTCACTACGTTTATTATGAATAATTATGTAACAAATACAGCGGAAATCCCGGAAGTTATTAAAAAATGATCACAAATACAAATGTATACCATCGGTAAACGAATTGCAAGAACTCCAAGTTTTCGTTCAAAGATACTTCGATTTAAGTCGCATTAGCAATGAACAATAAATTAACGATTATTTTTTTGAAGTCCGCATTGCCAGATTTTCTTTCACTGAAAGATCAGCCATAATTATGCAACAAACGCACCGGAAATACGCGGGGGCGTTGAAATCGAAGAGCGAGAGGAGGGTGGGGGGGTTTCTTTCACGGTACTAATTCTGTCTGATTCGACGGCGAAGTGGAAAGTACTTGGGTAGAAAAGTTGCTGGAGAGCTTTCACGCTGGCGTCGATCGCTATGGTTTATTAGGCGCGCGGCTCTCTTTATTACCATGCCGGAGCCATTCATCCACCAACAACGAACTACCAGTCATCGTGTAGGCGAGCGCGAGCGCGCGAGCGCGCGCCGGGCATATTCACGGAAAAAAAAGTGGCTGTTAATACACGGTCTAATTAACTGGCCCGACGACGACAGATTACGAGTGCATGCTCGCGGCGGATGCGCCGCCGCTCCGCTTCCCCGCTAATGATTAATCGCACCGCCGTTTATTACTAATTAACCAAGCCACCACACACAGAGGATACACACCGGGCGCCGCGGCGCGGCGTGTGTGCCGTCGATCGATTGCACTGACTACTTCCCTCGCGCGTATGTCTACTAAGCTTGAAAAGTCCATTTCTCCCTCTCTTTTTCTTTCTCTGGGCAAGAAATATGCGGCCAAAGAAATCCCAGCAAGTGGAACACGCCCTCTTTCTCTCGGCCGATTAATCGTAAGAGGCCGAGCAAAGGATGGAAAGTCGCGGCGCTCCACGTGTGCCGGTTAATCAAGCGATTAATTAAGCGTAAATCTGAATGCGCCTGGCGAGAAGACGAGTGGTTGGAGAGCGAAGGAGAGAAGAAAGAGTCGGTGAGCGCGATCGTATAATCTTTGCTCTACTTAGCGTCGAAGCAGCGACACGTTACATGTTGCATGCGACTCTCTGGTTGCACGTGTGTGTGTGTGTGTGTGTGTGTGTGCAGTGTTCTTGACTCTCTCATCCCCGAGAGCGGCGGCGACCACCTCGAAATAGGAACGCCCGCGCATTTTCTAAAGAAAGTACGTAACACGTCGGCAATTAAACTTTTTCCCCACCCGCCGCACCGCCTTCCCTCTTCCTTCCTTCTCTCCTGGCTCACTCGGCGCAACACGCTTTCACGCCCGATGCTTTTTCTCTCCTCCAGGAATAGGCAGCGCGACGAGGACTCGCCAAGATCTCCACGCGAGGATGAACCCTGCCGCTAGAATCAAGAAACGCCGCGCCGCGGCCCGTTTTGCCAGGGATTTTTCCTCGGCAAGAATCACTTGTGCCGCTGGAGCGGAAGGATGTTCGAGCGTAGGAAGGGCGGTTTCGCACCGGCGAACACCACCGGCAGGCTTAATTTCCCTTAATTTCTTCGTTCGCCTTCACCATTACAGAAAGGATTCTCCTAGCGACGGCCGATGCTCTCGTAACTTGCCGAAAGCCGAGTGGAGAGAGAGTTGTTTGTTGATCTTTGACATTTCATATTTCATATTGCATATTTATCATATTCATGCATATTCATATAATATTTCATATTTATAACCAATCGCAGTGCAAGTAGCAGTGGCTGCTGCTAGTCTCGCGGAAGTAAGGAGGAAAGCTCGCTTCGGGAAAAGGACGTAATATTCCATGGAGCGAGAGGACTTCCCTTTAGCTTCGCTTCCACCAGCCAATGATTTTTCTTTTCTTCCTCTCTCGCGCTTGGACCAGCTGCACATTCACGCTTTAATTTCGCGCTATTTGTGCGGCACCCCGCCGCCCGCCGCCCCCCTCACTTTCCTTATAACGCTGAGGGTCGAATAATCGAAACAGCGAGAAAGAGAGCGAGATTAAATCCGCTTCATTTCGCACGGGCGTCTCCTGTTTACTCGGATATACCCGATAAATCTTACGATTCTCGCGCTCCCTGCTATTTCGCTTTACTAACTTTTACAACTCCAACCGAATATTTTGGAAGAGAGCGCAAAATATGCGTTGCACATCGGAGACGAGTGGACACCACTTGGAAGGATGACGCGATGCTCGAGTAGATGGGGGCTATGATAGGCGGATGGAACGTGGCATCGATTTCAGTAATTATTCAATTGGCCCGGGCCGGGCCGGGCCTCGTGGATCAGTCCGTCCGAATGAGCGTCAATTTAATGAGAGCGATCGGCAGTAGGAGGAGTGCCGGGGAGGATAAAACGAGGGAGTAAAATTACGCTTGGCAGAATGTTAAGCCACTTGAGAGAGGGCGCAAGAGGTGGGCACTCGCGAGCACGAGCGCCACGGTGCTTAACGAGTCCGTCGGATTAACGTCCATCTCTTGGCTCATTAGTCCTGCTGTACAAGAGCGATTTCGGGAGATTCGATTATCCGTTCCCGCTGCCGTCTCAGCCTTTATATATACAGATATTCTAGGTCGCTCCTACCAGGATCGACTTTGTATTTATCGAGTGGATGCTGCCGAAAATCCCTGCTTTGTTCCGAGCCCTTAATTACAATGAGAGTTCTTGCGCCAAGACATCGGTCGCGCCAGTCAATCCCAAGGGAATTTCCTCTCTTTTCCGCTGGATTCAAGAATAAAGCAAGAGCAGCCAACTCTAATTAGGGGCTCTCGCGAGGCCATTTCTTCGACTCGGGGGAATAAATTCTGCCGGCTGGTCTCGTTCTAATTCCCGCAAGAAGAAGTCTCACAGCTCGAACGAGAGGTCTTCTCTCCTTTGAAAAAAGCTGCTGGCAGGCAGGCAGCGAGCTCCTTTCAAGGGGTCATTTCGAGTCAATAGGCCATCATCCCCGTGGCGGAAGATTGGAGGCGCCGGAGAGGAGAAGAGAACAGGCCAGCGAGCGCGCCGGAAGAAAAGGGTTGCCTCAAATATTTGAGGAAAGAGTGACCGCCAGCCGAGCTAAGACTAGATGGCTATCTTTAAAATTCACTGCCTCCGCCCTCTGCCTTCCTCCCTCTCGTGATGACCCTCTTCGACTATACGCAAAAACGCCACGGTATTCCCACTCTACTTCCCAGCCCTCAACCCTTTCACTATCGCCAAATCTAATGCAGAATGCTAAGTTTAATCAACGGAATTTTACGCGTTACAAAGAAAATCAGTACGATCTATAATAAGTGAAAATTTGTATTGTGTAAACTCGTATTTAATAGTGAAAGAGTTAACCCATTTGATATGTGTCCAGCCAGCAAATTTCTATTTTATTTAGTGGGATTCTGGATGTAATAAATGTAATCACTACGATCTATAATAAAGGAAAATTTATATTGTGTAAACTCGTATTTAATAGTGAAAGAGTTAACCCGTTTGAACTATATTGACTAAGGAAATTTTTCTATCAATCAACCGGATTTTAACTGTACCAAAAACAATCGCAATGATTTACAATAAACGAAAATTTACAACGTCTAAAGTTGTACTTAGTAGCGAAAGAGTTAACCGATTTGAACTACATCGTGTCAGGAAATTTTTTCTCATCCGCCTTATTCTTCTTTGAGAGTCTCGCGAACTGGGAGAAAATCGCGCGGTACTTTTAGCATGTGCGATCGAGCGGAGAAACAATAGGTGGATCGCACTCAGCGGAGCAGAGAACGACCGAGCAAGTGAGAGGTTGACGATGTGAGGAAAAGCTGACGGCAATCGAGGCAGAGCCACTTGTTATTCCAGCCACGTGTCAGCCTGGTGGCCACTCGATGGAAAAAGCGGCGGAAAATCACGCGTAACAAGTGTGCCGTGAAACCGCCTGCTCGCATGACGCAACGCACATCTCTTTCTCGCTTCTTAACTCAATAATGCATTTATGCCAGACATTTCACTCCCATTCGAAAGAATCGACCAAAGACTGATATGATTCGCGGAGAAAGTCTCAATGAAATTTCTCAATATAAAATCCACTGCCAATCCCATTCTTGTTTGTATTTATGATAATTTATGATTAAATAGGATGACGAGAATTTAGATAGAAGTAAACCGCGAAAGAAGAAATCATTCTCGAAAGAGTTTAAAGACATTAACTGTACGATTTTCTAGTCTACGTTCGTGAATTTTAGAATTATTATTTCTATAGATATATTGATTCAATGATGAGTGAAAAGTTCTCGCTTCTTAGCTCAATAATGCATTTATGCCAGACATTTCACTCCCGTTCGAAAGAATCGACCGAAGACTGATACGATTCACGGAGAAAGTCTCAATGAAATTTATCACTCTAAAATCCACTGCCAATCCCATTCTAGTTTGTATTTATGATAATTTATGATTAAATAGGATGACGAGAATTTAGATAGAAGTAAACCGCGAAAGAAGAAATCATTCTCGAAACAGTTTAATGACATTAACTCTACGATTTTCTAGTCTATGTTCGTGAATTTTCGAATTATTATTTCTATACATATATTGATTCAATGATGAGTGAACGGTTTTCGCTTCTTAGCTCAATAATGCATTTATGCCAGACATTTCTCTCCCGTTCGAAAGAATCGACCGAAGACTGATATGATTTGCGGAGAAAGTCTCAATGAAATTTCTCAATATAAAATCCACTGCCAATCCCATTCTTGTTTGTATTTATGATAATTTATGATTGAATAGGATGACGAGAATTTAGATAGAAATGAACCGCGAAAGAAGAAATCATTCTCAAAGAGAAAAACTCTCGAAACAGTTTAAAGACATTAACTCTACGATTTTCTGGTCTACGTTCGTGAATTTTCGAATTATTACTTCTATAGATATATTGATTCAATGACGAATGAAAAGTTTGAATAAAAAGAGTCTAAGAGGGGAAAGAAATAAGCGGAGAAAATCAACTGGCGCTGCTGGTGTTTCTCCCCGAGCCTTAACATTCTCTGAGAATCCAACTACAGGCGAGGAGGCAAAATCGTCGAGTGTTGAAGTGCGCGCTGCTGACTATTTGCTCGCTGATGCGTCACTGCACTCACCATCTCCCACTGCCTCGTGTTTGATTTATCAACACGAATTACGATTCCCCATTGCTCGCTGTTTCCTATTATTTATACCGGAACACTCTATAAATTGAGCCCTCTCTCGCACTCGCTCGCGCGCAATCCTCTCGCAATCTCCGCGAATACAACAGAGTGCGCGCACCAGCCTGCCGGAGGCCGAATAACGTCATCGCGCTACGATTAACGAGGATGGCACACGCACGCCTGTTGTAACTTTCGAACGTTTAGCAAAAGCTGATTCCCTCTTATATCACACTTCGGCAGTGCGTCGCTCCGCGCATACAAGCGATATCTTAGCTAATGTCAGTAATAGAAAATCGGATCAAGCTAGAACTGAGAAAAACTACTCTTAGGCTCCCGTAATTCTTTAAGAACTTATAAACCATCTAATTTTGTAATCCCTTTGTTGAAAAATATGAAATCATTTCCAAAACTAGTATTAACTGAGTACTTTTAAGTAAAATTAAAGTGATCCCGTGAAATAATTAATTGCAGAAAGAAATATAATGATAGAGTTCTATCATACTTTCGAGAGAATTTGAATAAAATCAATCTTTTGCTCTTTCGAACCACGGAAGCCTAACTTACTTGTTTGCACTTTTCACAAGAGGACATTTTCAAAGCGAAGGAGGACAAGTGGAGCGCACGGTTTCCCTCCCAGGAATTACACGTAATATTGACCTATTTCTCTTTCCATTGATTTAAATGACCGCTCGACGATCAAGTGGGACAATTTGCAGGGATTTCATATCCCTTCGTTTCTATATCGACGCGACCCGCAGCTGGTGCTGTGCTGTTTGGACTGTGTGGATTATGAGAAATACCACTTCCATACATCAACTCTTCTGAAACCGAAGCGCGCCGGTAATCGTTCCCGGCGAGGTGCATTAATCTGTAATTCAATCGGCAATGCCGCCGGAGAAAAGTGCTCTACTATTATCCGCGAAAAGGAGACGCGATGAAATTCGAGACGAGTTTGACGTGTCCATGTACATACATTTCTCTAGACGACGATCTTTCCACGAGAAAGACGACTTTTCCTCGCGTGACATTCGCGTTCATCGAGCATCGGGTACGCGACTGGCAAAATGCACCTCTGTTAAAACCACTTTCCCATTACTGGACAGCCGTACAATTGTCAATCGTCGAACCTCGATATTAATCTTGATCAGTGAGTCAAACGAAAGAGAAATCGACTACCGATTGTAGATCGTATCGGATGATCCTTTGAAAAAAGAGGTCTATTAAAAAAAAGGACGATAGACTCTCAATGATGAACGGCGCGGCGGCGTGTGGAGTGGATTCCTGACGAAAATCCGATGACGCAAGTTTAACGAACGCGTTCCGTGTGTATGTGTGTGTGTGTGTGTGTGGGAGTCCGTTTTAACGGAGTCATAAAAGACAAGCTGGAGCGACGAAACATGTAGGATAGACACGAGGATCGAGAGATGCTCGATGGCCTTAGTGGCTCGCATTCAACTGCAGGTTTTAGTCGAACGAACCGATGGCATCCTGCCAACGGATACACAGAGATTTTCTCCCCCTCGCTGCCTTCCTCGCTCTTCTCTCATCTCTCGCGATCCCGCCGCACAATAAAGCTCACGCCAGCCTGTCATGTACGTACAGTTCAACACCTCGATAAATCGAGTTCCGGGGGATTTTTTAACAGGCGGTCGACAATGCACCGGGAATTTTCGCCCTCCTTTCTTTCGAGAGGGAGGAGCGAGAGAGCTGCTACTCAGACTCGCGTTATTCATAGGAAATTGAATGATCTCCCAGGAAAGAATCCTGTTTGGACACTAATGGAAAACTGGCGGCGGACGATGCACCAGCGGAGAACGGTAATTCGACACACGTGCCTTCCAACACAGTGATTATCAGACGAATCTTCGACCAATGACCTCGCTCATATGAACAGACTCGTACGAGTGCGCGCGCGTGTGTGTGTAGGGAAGACGATGAGAGAGATAAAGATGATCGGACGAGTCTTTAATTCAGCAGATAGCAAGACGCGCCTATTAATCCGTTCCGCTGCGGTGAGATAATCGCTGGAGGAAGTATGGGTAGGCGCGCGCGTGTGCATCGAGCGATGCCTCGCGGAGAACTGACCCGAGTCGTCCCAACAGGTTCCCCAAAGGAATCCTCCCTAGGAAATAAATCTCGGACGGCTAACCCTTGAGAAATAAGTACTACCTTGGAAACAGACGCTTAGGAAATATTCCTAGAAAGTACATAAAGTACGGAGAGATAAATCGCCTCTCAACGCAAAAGTACCGGCTTGGAAGATAAAAACCGGCAGGAATTAAAAAGGGACGCGGCGGCGCCGTCTGGAAAAATGACCGTTTCCGCAAATGGTTGCCAGGAGTGCTTTGCAAACTCGGTGTGTGCGCGTTGCGTAATGAAAGAGGTGGCATTGTCATTGGATCTGACGATAGGAACAATGACGAGGTTCGTTCGTAGAAAATCCGGCCGCTGTACATCCTGTCCTCGTATCCTGTTTCGCCTATAATTTCTTTCTGATTAGAGCGGATCACGTCACGCGCACGCACCCGTAAACATCCAACTGAATCACAACTTGCATCGCAATCTATTTCAAGAGCATTACAAACCCCATCTTTTCCAACTCTATATTCGCACTCGTACGAACACAATACACGGCAATTATCAGCGCGTTTTGAAAAAGTTTCGAGATACATGATTGTCGAGCGTTTTACAAATAGAATTCTTTTATTGCAAAACCGAGTATTTCCGAGCTTATGTTTGTGAATCGTAGGAATAAAAACTGGTACAATTATCAGAGTGTTTTTAAAGGATTTCCAGATGCATCGCTGCTCAACGAATTTTTGTCGAACGACCAACGAACCGCTGCAAAAATGATGAAGTTACGTTCGCCAGGAATGGCGAGAAGTCTAGTTCTCTCCGTGTGTGTGTGCGTCTGTGTGGCCAGGCAAATTAAGCTCTGAATTATTTACAACGCCGAGTGCAACCGCGCGCTATGAATGCTGTGCTGTTCACGTACGAGAGACGAGGAACGCGCGCGCGCGCCTTCCTCCACACATATCTAGTTTTCAGTTAGGTAGCGCTGTTGCTGCCGTTGCCGACTGAGAGAGCGACGTATTGTCTTTCAGCTGACAGCGCGTCTTTCCGAGGGAGAATTTTGCCAAGCGTGTCACTCAAGATCACACGTAACAACATAGCAACGCGCGACGACAAGAAAAATGTATCCGCACTCGAGCGATTATGGAAATTGGCTGATGGAATCGTCGGCTAATTGGCATTCTCTAATTCTGTCTCAATGCAAACTAAAAATGTTCAAAGTAAACTCGCGAAAATAAAGAAGGCGTAAATAAAAGGAAGTGTTAATTAAATGAACTATGAGTTAGAAGAATTCGGGAATTGGATGAAATTCTGAATCTCTAATGCTGTTTTAATGCAAAGAAGAAATTGTAAAAGTAAACTGACAAAAATAAAGAAAGCGTAAATAAAAGGAAGCGTTAATTAAATGAACTATGAGTTGAAGACTTCAAGAATTATTACAGGATATGTTCAAAGCAATCAAAGAATGATGACAGCTTTCGATGACAGCATCGAAATTTCTTGCACGCGTTAACATCCACGTGGAGAATCGAAGTCTAAAAAAGCTATCCTGCCAGATGTGTTTCGCTGCTTTTTTTCCCACAAGCATTCAGTCAGTGACTTCCTCTTTTTTTACAGGGGCACTCTTGTGAGCCGAGTAATTTCAATCGCAATAAAAGAGTGACTGATATGCCTGACGCTGACGTTCCCGTTTCTATTCCCATCCGATGATCCGAGGCTTCCTCTGTCACGGTTCGTTGTCGCGCGATTCCTTCCGGATTTCTTGCCGATTCGCTCTCGCTTTCGCACTACTATTCACTGCTCATTTAATCGGAACCGCCGAAACCTCCAAATGACTTTCACTGAGTGCACTTACAAAAGGTTTCAAGACTCGTCGGAGAGCGAAGCATGTAATGTACAACTGGCAGGGCTAGGGAAAAGACTAGGAAAAGGCGAGTGTAGAAGTGGCGTGACGCTTAATGAGTCGTCGAGCTGGAAAAACGAGAGGAGAATTGTCAGCGATAAGCCGACTTAGCGACGGTATCGACAGCTCTCGTTATGCAGCTGGTTCGAGCTCGACGATGACTGACCCAACACACAAGCGACTTTTCAAGCGTCTCGCCGGCAAAAGCCGCCGCCGCCGCGCCGTCCTCCTGCTGTTTGACGTGACTGGCATAGGATCCGAGGATTGCCATTTCAATGGACGCGCGCGCTTTTTCAGCGATGTTTCGATTGGGACACCGAGCGTACCCGGCAAACGCTTGAAAAGCAGTGAAACGCCCCTGTAAATACCCACTGCCAGAGAGCATCCAGCGACTGATCCTTTCACAGGGGCTTTAAAGTGCAGAGGCCAGGTCAATTCTACGCTAAGGCAAAATCGATCGGCAATCCATAAGTCCTCGTGCGATTTTCTCTTACAAGATCGTTTAATATGAGAGACCTCTTAATTAACTATCAAAGATTTACAGAGTCAAGATTTCCTGTCGCAGCCTCTTCCAGCCGAGCAACTCCCACAAGAAGTTAGGAAAGTTCGACCACACTCGATCGGTCGGTACGATGAATCGTTAATCATCCGCGAGCAATCTTTCGATTCTCATCCCATTTCATCGTCAAATAAAGGCGGGAAAAGCAGCGGGTAGGAATTCGCGAGAATGCCAGGAGCGTGAGAAAAAAAAAGATCTAAGATATCGCTCGCGTACTTGAATTCCCGATGTAAATTGATCCGCGTCGTTTCTACGCCCGGCGCGCCCATGGAAATTGATTTCTCGTTAATTAAACGTCGCAGTTCCAGTCGATCCTAATTAGCGGAGTCCGTGGCGGGGGGAAGCGGTAGTTGGGAAAAGGGTGAGACGACGACGAGTACCTCGCTTCCGTTTTGTAAGGTCGCGCGCGCGCGAAAAAAAAATGGCCCGCGTTTTCTTCCTCTGCTTTTTATTTAAGAAACTCTCGCGGCCAGTAAATCCAAAAATATAGGAACTATCTACGAGGCTTTTTGTTACAAGGCACTGCGAGAATGTGAGAAAGAGCCCGAAAAGCCGAGCGGAAAGTTGGAAGAGCGGCGGCGGGCACCGCTGCGCGCCGCTGGCTTCCACGATTTTCCAACTGGCTACCGAATAATCGATGGCGAACCATCGATTCCCTCCAAGTTGTTCGACTGCGACTCTGTGTGTGCGGGAAAGAGAACCGGCTCGTGAAAGCGGAAATAGAAGGAACTCTGTTTACCCCACCGACTCATTCCTTCACCCACTCGCACACACTTACTATTAGTTTCTTCATTTTCAATAACAACCCACGAAAACTCTAATGAAACTCAAATGATCCTTGGTACTCTTGTATTAAATATGAGGCGTCAAGTTTCCCAGTGGGAAAAGAGATGAGTCAACAGGGGAAAGTAGCATCAAGAACGAAGGGATGGACGGTCGATTTCACTCTAGAGAATGGTGACGTATTTCTGTCCCAGGAAAAGCCATTTCCTTCACTGGCGCCGCTTGTTTACCGCCCAATTATTTATTACTCCCATCGATACCCACCCTTTTACCCATCACACGATTTTCTATCTCTAATATCAAACCCCGAATGAAAAAAAGGAATTCCTGCATTATAATTCCAATTGTTAGATTATACACTAAAAAGGTTGGTGATTCGAACACGTCAGAGTTTCCATCACACGTTGCAATGAAGGTTTGCAAAGGGATTCGATGGAAACTTTGATTTTGTTAAGAGAAGCAATATTCCACCGGCCAATACTCGACTCGTACTTCCTCGGCTAGCAGTAGCACGTGTTACTCGCTTTATTAGCAGGGCGAAATGAAAGAAGAAACAGAGCCCAGCTTTCCGAGGCCGCATGCTGCTCTCCGCGCTATTCTCAGAATGTTCCTTATCAGGGACAATAATTTCCGACTGGCGCGCGCGCTGTTATGAGATTTTCAATCGCACACCTAGCTGCTCCCAGCGGAGACAGCAGAGCCTAAGGAAATTCTTGATGAAACGCATGCGATATTCCCTCCGAAATCAATACAACTCGTGTCTTTCAAACGTTTCCAATTAAGCTAGCAATGATTCGACGAAATAATTTACTGGCGCGCGTCGTTGGATGCGAATGGTTTGGAGAAACAATATCGCAAAAAATCAGCTGCTCCGAGTTAGTTGAAAGGCCAGATGAAACAGGACAACAGAGAATAAAGAGAAGAATCGCGAGAGAACACTCTCTCTCTGTGTATGCGGAGGACAATTCGAAGCGAGTGGTACAAATTAATCTCAAATATGACCCGAGCTAATTTCTGTCCACTCGGAAGTGGCAATTTGCCGACCTTACCATCGCACAACTGACCTAATTTCACTGGACAACCGCGGCGGCCATGTATCCTCTCCCAACTCGGTGTTGTCGCTCGCTGTTTATTCGGGGGGCTTTCGAGAAAAATTGTATCGCGCCACCGGCAACAGCTTCCGCAATGCACGTATGTGCCGCTTTATGTATGTTACGTACACCAAGAGCAGTGAGCCGCTCGATTAGTCCTCGTCGCCGAAGAAAAATGAGTCAACTAGCGACAGAGAAAGAGAGAGAACGAGAGAGAGAGAGCATTGCTGCAACCTGCGGCTGACTTGCTACTCCAATTGCTCGGAGATATTTAGCGACATAACTGGCTTCGACTCCAAGTTATATCCCAGCAATTGAAATCCTGACTAATGGATGCCAGCCAGTCCGAGAAGATCAAGACATCAGCCGCTTGAGAAAGAACATCGCGCGATTCCAGTTCCTGGAATACCGCGCTCTAATAGAAAATTAGCAGGCTGCTAATAATGTCGAGGAAGGATACTCGGAGCGCCAAAGGAAAGCTGGCTGGCTGTTCTCTGACTCGGCAAATGGAAGAGAAGCCCGAAAGCTCTAATTCTGTCAGGTCACTGCGATACAGCGAGCAGCACCGGCTGTTCCTCACAGCTTTCAGCACATTCTCACTGGCTATCAGCGTATCATAACCAAGACTGTGAGAGAGGGAGACGGTTGGTCTTATGATAAATGGGGAAAGTGTGCCTTATTAATCGGCCAAGGAAGCTTAGAGGATAATGAGTGAGAGGGAGTGAAAAAGAGAGCTTAAGTGAAATTAAACGATGCGCGCCAGTGTCAAATCCTGACAGAGGAGTGCTAATCACTCGACCTTCCTCCTCGTCCGGCTTTTCCGACTCCAACTGTCACAACTGCCGCGCGCCAGCCTTTATTGCTGCTGGCAGATTTCACTGAAATGCCACCGCTCCCTCTCTTCTACGTTTTTCCCGATTTATGTTTGCCCGCAACACGAACTTCCCTTCTCCTCCCCTCCGCGCCATTTTAATGAAGCAACCGGCGAGTGACACCTTCCTGTTACTTGCGCGAATCGATTAGTTTCAATTACAGGGTGCCGGGAATATTCGCGATGGATGGTAATGCTCGATATCAAATGTCTGCCAGGCTTTGCCATTTTTCTACAGGTATAACGCGCGTATATCGCTGCTGGTCGCGCTGTATCCGACAACAACGATTTTTCAAAACTTCCGACACAATCCACGACGACTTCGCATTACAGAAGTGGATACGTCCGATTCTGTCTGTGTATGTCTGTGTGTGTGTGTGTTCTACGCCGAATTTCCGAACCGCTTGTAAATACAGCATAAATCAAACTCCCGCGCAGTCCTAGCAACTCCAGGCAAAATCTACGAAACTAGATTGCTCCTGATATCGGAGCGAACACGTAACTAGTATTTCTAGAGCGGGAAAGCTGGTACCAGTTTCAACTACGATTATAATCCAGTTTATCTTGTAGGAGGAAAAGAGAGCGAGAGAAAGAGAGTTATGTAATTCTATCGACGGACAATATCGGCGATTGGTGTCCCGGGGACTTTAAAATGAAAAAGCTGGCGAGTGCCCTTTAAAATTGATCCAGCTTCGAGCGGAAGTTTCACTGGAAGCAATCGCTCGTTAAGCCGGCTCTGCTGGAAGTTCAAACTACCAGTGTTCCACCACCACACTGGCATCGATCCGAAACTCGCGGTACTACTACTCTCCTGTTCCAATAATCAAATTTTCCCCTCAGTCAAATGCACTGCAGCCAATCGTCCAAATTCTTATTCCGCCACTCGATATCGAACGTGTGCTCTCTCTCTGCGCCGCGAGCGCGCGCGCGCGCCCTTCAATGGTGAAAACGTGTGTGCTTCCGCTAACAGTAAGTGGATACTGATTTCTCACTTGGCCGCAACGAAAATGGATCGCTTTCCCGGCACAATGACATTAAGATTACACGACCTCAAAGACTTTTCATTCAGCAACTTTCATTCATTTGATCAGTTACACTCGCCGAGATCTTTCTAAAGTCTGAATCAAAGTGCAAACGATCAATTTCTCGTCGATCGAACAAGCTCTTAAAAAGAGTCTAAAATTAGATAGGACAGTTTGCTTTTCCAGCAAGGGAATCACGGCCTTCGATGCACACGTTTCACTATTAAAGGGATGCACATGGCAAATGCTCTATTTCGAGCGTCGGAACTGTCAGAGTTATGATCGAAGATCATAAAGCCGACAGGTTGGCTGTAACCATCTCGTATTCGCGGTTCTCCATGAGCTCGATCGAGTGATGTCGTATGAATTATTCTCGAGCAAATATCGGCTGCTTCCCCATTACGTTCCCCCCCTCCCCATCAAGCGGCTGCGTCTCCATCACCTTCACCCCGCCGCGACCTTTTACCTTCCTCGAACGCACTGGAATACCAGCGAGAGGTCATCTTTCACTCTCTGCAGCAGCCTCTCCGAGCATATATCGAGGAATATCGATATTTGCGCGCACATACGCACACACAGGCATACATATGCACGATGGAGGAAAAGCGAGCGCGTTAGCAGGTGGACAAAAGTGTGGAATAATGGTCACATTGTCGCTATTATCGACCTGCGCGAGCTTCGAGCTCGTTAACAAAGGCTGCCGCCGACTGAAGCTGCTGCATTGCTTCCTTGCTCGCTCGAGGTGCGCCCGAATTATTTCGTGGCTCGGATTTCGCCTCCAGCCAATCTGCCTGCCTCTCAAATGCTGTATCTCCTGCCCAACTACACTGCAATACAATACCAACTCATCGTTATACAATACAATGTTCCACATGGTTTTTTTCCCCCTCCCGTTCGTACTATCGGCTCGCGGAAATCGCGATATCGATGTTGGCGAAATACAATCGAACTGGATGGAGTTGCGTGAAAGGGTGGCTCTTTCTTGTTCGAGGGAACAAAATGGAACGGTGAGATTTTATGGCCACCATGCACTCGGACTTTCAAGGTGCATGGAGAGGCTGCTGTATGGCTGAGGGAACAAGCATTGCCAGCCGCTCAACTCGTTACCGTATATCTCGTCGAAGCGCGTACTTTACACGTGTACATTTGCACCCGCTGCTACTACCGCCATTTCCTTGCCCTTCGATCCTGCGTACCGCGACGTCTCGCGTTCCCTTGACTATCGCTTTCTTCTCGTTACAATTTACATGAATGTACAATGAGTTTATGGTAAACTTGAAAGATTGATCCTGATCGGAGAAATGAATTAATACTGTAAAGAAAAAGACTAAAATTTGTTAATGTATGATTTTTGCACGTGTATATTTCTGTCCTTTGCTGCTACGCTCGTTTTCTTCCCCTTCGATTCTGCGTACCACGACGTCTCGCGTTCTTCTCGTTGCAACTTTACTCGAACGTACAATGAGTTTATGCTAAACATGAAAGATTGATACTGATCGGAAAAATGAATTAATACTGTAAAGAAAACGACTGAAATGTGAATTTGTTAATGTATGAATTCTACACGTGTATATTTCTATCTTTTGCTGCTACGTTCATTTTCTTCCCCTGCAGTTGCTTTCTTCTCGTTACAATCTACTCGAACGTACAATGAGTTCCTGTTGAACTTGAATGATTGATAGCGATCGGAGAAATGAATTAATACTGTAAAGAAAAAGACTAAAATTTGTTAATGTATGATTTTTGCACGTGTATATTTCTATCCTTTGCTGCTACGTTCTTTTCCTTTAGCCGGACGTACCACTGAGTTTCTATTGAACTTGGAAGATTGATAGTGACCGGAGAAATTAACTAATACTGCAAACAGAAATACTAAAATTTGTTAATGTACAATCTTTACACGTGTATGTTTGTGTATCCTTTGCTGCTACGTTCAATTTTCTTCCCCTTCGATACTGCGTACCACGACGTCTCACGTTCCCTTGACTCTCGCTTTGTTCTCGTTACAACTTTACCCGGACGTACAATGAGCTCGTATTGAACTTGGAAGATTGATACTGATCGGAGAAGTTAGTTAATACTGCAACGAAAAAGACTAAAATTTGTTAATGTATGATTTTTACACGTGTATATTTCTATCCTCCGTTATTACGTTCCACTCTTATCGATTTCTTATTTATATTAGAACTTTATCCGAAATATACAATCAGCACGAATTCAAATTGCTTTCCACGCACCTCAAAACGTAACCGTATGAATATTTGTCTCGAAATAATAAACGCTATTTCATTTACCACGCGCGATCCGAATGTCACTTTTCACCAAAGAATCTACACCACGTGTTTACTCCAAAACGATTCGCCAAGAGCTGACGTGCTAATATTTCGATCCGTCGTTAATACGTTCCACTCTTATCGATTTCTTATTTCTATTAGAACTTTATCCGAAATATACAATCAGCACGAATTAAAATTGATTTCGACACACCTCAAAACGTAACCGTATGAATATTTGTCTCGAAATAATAAACGCTATTTCATTTACCACGCGCGATCCGAGTGTCACTTTTCACCAAAGAATTTACACCACGTGTTTACTCCAAAACGACTCGCCAAGAGCTGACGTGCTAATATTTCGATCCGTCGTTAATACGTTCCACTCTTATCGAAATCTTATTTATATTAGAACTTTATCCGAAATATACAATCAGTACGAATTAAAATTGCTTTCCACGCACCTCAAAATGTAACCGTATGAATATTTGTCTCGAAATAATAAACGCTATTTCATTTACCACGCGCGATCCGAATGTCACTTTTCACCAAAGAATTTACACCACGTGTTTACTCCAAGACGATTCACCAAGAACTGACGTGCTAATCCGCCACGTTTACTACGAGGAACTTCTGTCCCCACTTCGTCCTCAGATCCGAATGCCAAATATCGCCTGACTTTTATGACGGTCGTAAAAATAAAGGGCCGCTACCTGAACGCCGCGTGTACTCGAACCTTTCACGCATCACTGCGCACGACCATAAAACTATTACCCAATTGGTTTGCAGTTTAGTTAAGAAGTTTAATAATATGCATTGCCTAAAACTGAATATAGTTATAAACAATTGAAATATTATAACTGATAATCGCGTTAAACTTTTAAATGAATCTTTTGAAACATTGTAAAGCTAGTTACACTTCGAACTGATAATCGCGTTAAACTTTTAAATAAATCCATTGAAAAACTGTAAAGCTAGTTACTGCTAGGTATAAACTGCTTGTAACAAAATATAATTTAAAATAATAAACAAAAATTGCTAGTTATGAACTGACGATCGCGTTAATCTTTTAAATAAATCTTCTCAAACATTGTAAAGCTAGTTACACTACGGACTGAAAACTAATATCCAATCGTATTACAGCTTAGCTAAAAAATATAATATAAATACTGCTTGTAACAGAATATAATTTAAAATAATAAACAAAAATGGCTAGTTATAAACTGACGATCGCGTTAATCTTTTAAATAAATCTTCTGAAACATTGTAAAGCTAGTCACACTATGAACTAATGATCGCGTAAAACTTTTAAATAAATCTTTTAAAAAATTGTAAAGCTTGTCACACTACAAACTGACAATGGTGCTAATTCATTAAATAAATCTCCTCAGAGATTGTAAAGCTAATTACACTTTGAATTACGATCGCGCTAATCTTTGAAATGAATCTTTTCAAAACTTATAAACCACCGAAGAGTAAATAATTGAATACTGGGATGAAATAGAGATTAAGATGTAAGCTCTAAGGAGTCTTATTCATTGTCCCATTAGAGCAGTGAGTCTTGCTATCGCGGAGAGCCTGATGTCACAAGGGTGCAAGGAGGCTACACAAGCAAGTATGTACTACGTACTCTCGAGTGGGACGGGTGAGAATCTCGAGGTGAATCATCATCCTGGAGGGAAGCTGCTGGTACAAATGCGACTGTCGTCCAAGGGTGTACGCCATTCAAAGTATGTATTCGGAGAAACGGGGACATTACGGCATTGTCGACGGTTTGTGCATGGGAAACAATGGCTTATTCCCTGGACGTCCAGCGGGTCACTGGAACTGTCTATCCAGTAGGAGAACACAGAGAGAGAGAGAGAGAGCAGAGGATCCTCGCCCCGCGTACTCATAAGGGAGATGCGAGCCTTTGTTCCTGTTTTCCTTGGAGCCATGCTCACTCACTCACTAGCAAGCTAGAATCCAGAGTAACCTTCGTCCTTCCGCCACTGGGATCGATTGCGAATCCTAGGCAAACTTCCATATCCACCGCATATTCCCCCGTTGGCATCAATGTTCCACTCTAAACTTTATAAATCTGCAATCCGATTTTTCAAAGCACTCTCCACTCACTTTCCATTCTCTACGTTGGAAAGTGAGAGAGAGAAGATCCTTTGCTGTTGGCAATTTTGGCAGGACGAATTATTATCAAAGCTCGCCGAGGCCTACGCGTAATTCGATTGGACGTGCTGCTAGCGTTCGTCGGCTTGCTGTACAGAAACTACAGTGGAAAATTCGATGAACCGAATTTCCACGCTTCTCACAGCCGCGCGACTCTTTCCCTCCCCCACTCTCTCCCTCTCTCTCTGTGCCTACGTGGACATTGTTGGCGATAATTACGCTCGATTTTTCCCCCCTGGAAAATTACTGCGTCGGCCCGAAGACGTGTTTTCTCTCGGGCGCGTATAATAAAAATGCCAAGAGCACCGATCGGCTGACCGACATACACGCGTACACACTGAGCGTCAATGAAAACCGATGGCGGACAGAAAAAATGCTTGGAAATGGCCCGGGCTTTTTTTTCACCGTGGGAAGAAAGCTGTGCAACAAGAAGAGACGAAAGTCCGCGACGTTGCTTTTGGAAACTGGGGTAATTCCGCGCTAGTTCGAGTCAATTTGATGGTTGGTTGTGAGATGGAAGAGAAAAAAGCCGGAAGGAAGAGGAAGTGCATGGGTGCACGAATATCGCCATTGTCCACGGCAATTAAACGCGATTCCATCCTGATGAATAAGGCGCGCGCGCGTCCGATGAAAAGCGAGCATGCCAGCCGGGCATGCTTCGGAAGAAAAGAGTTTTTCCGCGCTTCGCGAAAAGAGCGAAGCTTCTGCCCGAGGGAGAGCCAACTGGGAATAATCCGGCAACGAGTTTACCCGTTATTCGTGCGGTGGAGAGTGCGGGATGACCGTAACGTGAAAGGGAGCAGACTGTTCTCGGCCACTACAGAGCATCCCGAATACCCACCCATACAACCCTCCTCCAAACACAGCTCGGTAATTACATTTACCCGACCATATTTGCCGACGCACTTTCCCCATTAAGAACTGCAGTAATTCGACTGCGCTAGAAGGTCGTGTGTTCCTGACTTAATTACTCGTCGATACGTAAATATTGAAGGCTTCATGCCAGATAACGCGAAACCTTATCTCCCACATTACTAATGAGTGACGTTCTTGGCGGAGTATCGCGCGACACCGATGAATACTTTGTAGAATAATCTATATAAAACACCTTGGTAATTGACTCGCGCTCGCTCGACGAAGGTACACGCCATGCTGTATTCTCGGACGAGAGGAGAAAGATTTATCCGCCCAAGAGATTTTGATGTCGACGAACTTTATCCGGAGAGAAAGCTACTTGGTGTTACTGGGTCGAATTAAGGGTGATTCGGTCGATTTAATAGGAATGAAAGATCGAGGATGATTTATCTGGAGAAACGAGGCCAGATATTTTCATTGCCGAGAAACTGGCAGCTTTTTCCTCTTGGTAGAGCGAGGAGGCTGACTCTGCGAGGCATCAGTGCTATCTGCATACGGCACCGGACTCCGATATCAAAGTGTAAACAAGAGCACGCCTTATCTAGAACTAGACTCGGCACTAATTATAAAATTAAAAGCTCAACCGGATGAGCGCAAGTCCAGAGGGATATCTCAGTAATTAGAGAAGACTTGAATAAAAGTTGCTGAATTCCTGCTTGATGACACTCACCTAGGACTGATTTTCTTCAATTCGCCCAGAGTGGGATTATACGTGTGATCCTCGCCACTGATTCTAGCCACACCCTCGTAAACACTGACCCCGAAACCTTTAACGACCAAGTCGACCAAGTCCGCGAAATTATCATGGAGCTCTGCCGGTCCAGAATTCGAGTCCCTCGGCTCGGCAGATGGCACCTTCGCGCTCTGAGTCGTTCCGGACACGTCCGCACTGGTTTGCTCGCGACTACCGTTCACACGCTGGAGGAACTTCCGCCGGAAGCTATTGTAGACAGTATCGGCATTGGGCCCGTCACCGATCCTCACCCGGCCATGGCTCGGCACCAAGTGATGGCCACTGTAACCGAGGTCCATTTGGAGATCCATCACCAGGAAGATGGTGAAGAGGATCGCGAAAGCACTCAGGCCGAGGACCAATTTGTCTCGGATTCGAATCATCCTGACGGTGAGCTTCATCTTACGCTCGCTGCTGACCGAACTCTCTGGACTCCTGTAACCCTTCCTCCTCTTATCACAGCCGTCTCTAATAACTACTGACTCCGCAGTAGCTTGGAAAGCTTCGCTCTCGAGTCTCCCACGAAAATCTCGTCCGATTATATTCTCCGTTGAATCCTCCTCGACTCGAATGGGCAACGAATCGAGCGGCTTCCACTTGTGTATCTCTGGATTACTCTGGCTCTGCTTAATTGGGAGTGTGCCGCCTTTCAGGATTGGGCCTTGCCTCTTCAAGGAGTAGCTCCTCCAGAGTCCCAGAGCCTCGAGCTTGTCGATCTGCCCTGTGGAAAGGTCTCCTGGTAGAAGCGGTAGCTGATCGCCGGACTCTCGGAGATCGATTAATCGGTTATCAGAAGAGCCGCTGAAGGATGGATGTAAATTGGCGTGCCAGTTGCCGGCCCGCTTCACAGCTAGCTCCTGTTTACTTGGCTCTTCCGCGGACTCGAGGCTTCTCGTCCCCTGCCAGTCGTCCCCACTTTCGCTCGCTCGGGCATCCGCGAAATTCGCAAGTTTGCATTTTACACTGAAGCTCGTAACCGGTGGCGGCGGCGGCGGCGGCGGCCTCACCGTTCCCGCAACTGGCAGCAACAACGCGGCTCCTCTTGGCCGCTCTAGCGCCTCCTCGCTGCTGTCGCCTCCAGTTAGAGCAGAAGAAGCTAGCTTATCGGCTGACCCGAGCCAGTTATCATCGCTACGCACCAGTAACTTCGACCTCTGAACCTCCCACTCGTCTGGCGGTGGCGAACACTTCAACTTACGCGACGACTTCAACACCACCGACACCTTTTCTTCCCTACTACTCGCCCACTTCTTCTTGCCAGTCTTATCTACCGCCAGATGTGACCTTGATTCCGTCGAATCGCTGCTATCTTCCACGGATCTGCTCGGCTGATCCCCTCTGCCGCGAGAGATCGTGATCCGATCCTGAGAAGGAACGCGCCTCGATCGCTTTCGACTCAAACCAGAGCGAATAACTCGCACGGAGGGATCCCAAAGCGCGTCCTCGAGACTCTCCTCGCTTCCGGACACGCCTCGGCTTCCTTGATGAAGATCCAACCGCTTCCTGATTAAAGCTCGCTCCTCCAGAAGCCGGAGATTATCCTCCGAGCGGATCAGATCCTCCACGTCCTCCACTGAAACACTCTGCGATCTTGACGAGTTCTCTTCGTGCGTGGAACGATTTGAAACTGGTATATTTAGCAAGATTTCTGCTTGGCTCGTCTTTCCAACGACCACTTTCTCGTCGAGTGCTGTCTGCTTGATCTTGGAGACTTTGGCCTTAAGTAGTTCGCTCTGGTCTTCATCAATAAATAAGAAATCCTCGTCAGCAGTTGTGTCGACGATATCGAGAGCTTGGAGGCTTTCAGACTTATCCAAGGAGGAACTTCTCCAATCTGATTTGGATCTCGTGGAAGATCTCTTCTTTCTAATTGGAGGCACTGGTCTCTTCACACCTTCGACACCGATCCTCTCGTTCTCAGTCCGGCTAAAAGATTTCTTTCGAAGAGCCAACGGACTCTTCTGTATGTGCCGGACGAGCCTCTCGCAGCCCTCGCTGATATTCTCCTTGGAAGTCTTGACAAACCGTTTGAGGAAGGAGTCCTTCTGAGTTTCGAGGGCGTCGCGCTTCGGCGAGGAGGCTCTTCTAGCCCTCTCGTTGAAGACGAGCTTGAACTTAGTGGCGGGTGACCTTACGCGATCGCTCAAGCTCTTCCTGATACTTGTGCCGAATCTCGGAGGTTCGCTGTTTGCTCCATCTCGCTCATCCTGCACCGAGAAGTCCGCCTGGCATCTCAAGCTTCGTTGTCCGTCGGGAACCGATAACGTAGACTCGCTATCTCCAAATGTCGGGCGGCTTGAACGTACTGTCTTGGTTGTCGAGCCACTTGCGGGACATCTCCTGTCGTCCAGAGTTCCTCCAGGCGATTTCGCACGCGCCTCCGGAGAAAACGCTCCGCTTCGACTCGCCTGTCAGCGCACCGTCACTCCGAGCTCTCGCGAGCGCCGTTTTGACGGGAGAGTCACGAGAAAAAATCTCTAAACACTGATGAACCGCCGCGGCGCGTGATCTACTCTTGCGTCACGGTTCGCACTGTTCGCACGAGTATCACCAACCAGAGCCGTCTGTTTACGAAGGCCGTCGGGCTTTGTCAGCCTTTCGATTGGACCGCGTCTCCGCCTGCAACAGACCAATTCACCTCTTCTTAATGCCAATCATTATATCACTCAAAGAGAAACTAATTGTTAAGTTTCATTTCTGTAAAGTGATAATACTCCGATTTCACTTCATTCATTACATCAAATTCATGTTATTATTTATGATCATGTAATTGTGGAATAAAATTGCGAGCAAATACGAGCAAAGAACATCCTCCCTAGAAAATATTTAATGCAGGTCTTGGTACACATTTTAAATGTTAAGTGTGATGGACTATATTTTTGGAGCGACGACTAACTGGAATTATTAATCGTAATTGGAAAGAACATCGTTCCTAGAAAATATTACAAGTTATAACATTTTAAATGTTTAAAACTTGTACCCACAGCCGCATGAAATACTGTCTAGAAAGAATGTTCTTTCCAGCCACGACTAATAATTCCAGTTACTCATCACTCGAAAGAACACACTTAACACTTGCTGGTAAATTCATCTGACAAGATCTCCCTCTTGTTTAATAGCACTCGATGTAGGATTAACCCTCGTGCTACATGAGCAGTCACACGAAAACCTGGCGAGGAGGCAAAGCGAGATAAAAATACCACCCCTGTAAATTGCCGGCGACCTTTCACCGTTGCTTGTCGTTGGGATGCACTGGGTCAAGGTGGGAGCAGCTTTCGGTCCGCGAGAAGGAAGAGTGGCCGCGCGCGATTGACTATGGAGAGGAAGAGGAAGAGAGGGAGGCTGAATGGAGCAAAAGGTGGATCGGATGGTTGGGTGAAAGAGTGCGGGTGATATCAACTGTGAAATAGAGTGACGGTAATGGGGTGCTTCGCGTTGCCGAGAGTGGCCATTACAGCTATCGCGAAAGTCGCGTCATAAAGCCGTGTTCGCTCGTAAAGGTCGCTCTCTCTCTCCCTCTCTCTTGACTTCCTCTCACCGCGACGGGACATAAATGGCCGAACCAACTCGTGGGACCTAGCATCATTCAATAAACCCATCGATGCCCGATAACCCTGCCTGCCCTCCGCCCTCCTCTCGTTTGCACGCCAGCCCTTTAACCGGGCTTTTACTATCAGTGCAAAAATTTGGCCGGAACACGAGGATCAATTGAAGCTGGCAAGCATGGGATCATAATCGCTGAGAGGGAATCGATCGTATCGAAGATATCGTTTGTAATATCGAAAGTAATGGCTGCTCAACTGCTTGGAGAGAAACATGAATGGTTTGATTCTCTCGTGGATGGCCAGCGTGCCGTTTCAATGGGAACTCGCTCCTCTGCTTCGACAGAAAGATGCACTTCTGATCAAAGATTCTCCGAGAGAGAGAGAAAAAAGGAGGAGAAGGAGGAGGAGGAGCGATCGGCCCGGCAATCTGGAAAAGCAGCGACACACACACACAGTAGCGACGGTAAATCGTCCTGTAACAATCCTCTCTACGAGACAGTAACGCGGACAATCTCGCTGGAACGACACACGTTTGCCCGCTGGAAACGACCCTCGGAACGTATGTGGATCACTTTTCGCCGATTGAGCCGCCTTTACTTAAATCTCGTGGAAGCGCGCGAAACTGACGGCGAAATCGCGGCTGCTTGTCGAAAGTGGAAACTTCATAGAGAGGAATGAGTGTGACAGTGAAAATTTGCAATTCTATAGCGGGTATTTTCGATTTACTTATGTGCCACTGTGTTTGCTTGGCATTAATTAGCAGCATCTTTTCTGAGGAATATGTTATCGAAGATGGTGGCAAGCGACGCGCTGTCCAAACATTAACACCTGATCTCCACGAATAAGCAGACTCGAGCGAAACTTCTGCCAACAGGCAATTCGATATCTCCAGCGACGAGGAAACCGCTACGAAGAATCGCGGAAACTCTCCCTGAAAGAAGATGAAATCTTTGCCGGGCGAAGGGGAAAGTTTCCTTCAACTTTTTTCTTGGTGAGCTAGAATTCCTGGAAAAATATCTCTTGTTTCGTCGGAATAATAAACGCTTCGGTGACAGGTGAAATCTCCGCGGGAAGATCGTTCAGTGATTTCGAAGGCGGAACTCTCGTCAAGCGAACTCGCTACCCTCGCCGAAAGTCTTGCGAGCTTTGCCCACTGATCCACAAGCTTCACTTTCTACCGCGAAAAAGAAAGGGAACGAAACTTCCTCCGAATACTTAACTGGTACTTTATAAAACAAGAAGGTTAACTAGTAAAAGTTGCTAACAAACATTCTACATATTTAAAGGGTTGGATCGAACTGGGAAGGTTGCCTTCGAAAAAGAACAGAAGACAAGCCTGTTGAATTATTTAAATACTGCACGGAATATAGATAAATAAAGGAGAACACTGCAACTCGCTCGATACTCGAATGCAAAATTCACATTCTCAATGTAACCGAAACCCTGAACGGCGTCGATACAGCAATCTCGCATTTCTCCCTCGTAGCACAAAAGGTCCGTCGATGCTTTCATGCGAAAGGAAAAATATCTAACTTGACAACAACCTCGACGAGCTAATTATCACTGATCAAGCTTCAACGACCTTTACCTTCAAATAAAAAAAAAAATAGCTGACGTTACATCAGTTTGCTTTCTACAAATTATTGCAGCAATATTAAATTATCGCGACGGGTTTAAATGAATAGGAGTGTCAGGACGAAATTCTTATTTATTTAGGGAGCAACGAAAAAGCAGTGTCTTTGATCCGCGCTGTCTTCGACGTGGCAGGACAATCTCGCGAAGCCCGAGGCCAAAGGAGCGACGCGCTTCAATATATGAGAATCACGTTTTACGCTACTCATAAAAGCTGCCTTATCCTCGCAACGTAACTTGCCAGCCAAGTAACAGTCTTCCCTCATCTCTCCCTCGCTCTTTCTCTCTCCTTCTCTCTTCACCCTATTACAAGTGTTCGTCTCTCGCTTCCGTATTACCGGAGCCGAGCGTCGCGCGCCAATTCCGCGCGAGCTCAATGGGATTCAATGATGCGACGCTTTACACCCGCTTGTCTGCCTCAATTTTTCCCTCGGCCTTATTTACCTTGCTCGCTGCCATCCATCCTCTCCAGTCGGAGAAGACACCAATTAATTCGAGAGACTCCTTTCCAATTGTAGCGGAGAAAAAGAGAGCTACAAGTCGCCGAGTTATTTTCCCCCGGCTTGGTACTCGAGCGAACGCGACGCGACAACACTCCAGCAGCCGAGGCGAATGTCGGTCCGTGTCCGATTCTTTCAATCGGCGACTAAACGCCGAGGCCGAAAGTGCTCGCTTCAGCAGGGCGAATGAAATTTCAGCCGACGACGGACGCGTTTACCGCCTTCCGCTTTTATATTCACTCTTTCCTAGCTTCAACTTTTCCTCGGGAGTGCGAGTTAGTTCGCTGGTTGGATCCCTTTTCTCTTGGTTTGCCTCTCTTTCTGCTAGGATACACTTAGTTAGTCACCTATGGTTTCCTTTTCTCTGGCTTTCCTTCTCTACCGTTTGCGCCATGCGTTTCCATGCCTCGTTTTTCTCTTTCTCGCAGCAGCAGTAGCAGCAGAAGCTCTAAGCAAAGCAGCTTAAGCGCCTTAATTAATTGCAATCTGCGCTCACAGCGGGCGCGAGAGAGCTCGCAACGTTAAAAGAATAGTTCCATTAAAAAGATATCCGTCCTGTTCAAGCACAAGCAACACTCCCCTTTTTATACTAGCATTTACAGCGTTCTTGCTTGGAAAGCTTTCGAGGGAAAACCCGATTTACATGGCTCGCTCCGAGCGGAACTGCATCCAGTCCGAATGCCAGTTTTTTCCGAAAGAATCGTGGATCGCTAAATGGCCAGATTGGAAACCCAACGCTCTATAACCGAGACAGAAAGAAGTGGCCTGTGAGTGGTCGCTCGAGGTGACCGAATGTTTCGCAGAGGTAAAACGTGGATCCGTTGGTTGTCAAAAGTACTGTGCTACAATTGCCGAGAAGAGTGGCGGCGCTCGTGAAAAAATCCTCCTCGACCACTGGACGAGGACAAGAGTACAGTAAAATCAGTAGGAACAACGATAAAAGCAGTGTTTCACTTCAAACAGAAGGTAGCATTTTACCAGGAAAATAGTATGAAAGTAATTAATAGTGGTTTAATGGAAATTCGAATAGAATACGAACTCTGCTTTGATTTTAAGCATCCAAAGATCATCACAACTATTAGCAATAAGATGGGATTATGAAATTATCGTCGAATCTCTACAGGGATTCGTAACAACCATGTGATCCTTCACTTTAAACAAAAGGACGCATTTTATCAGGAAAATAGTATGACAGTAATTAATAGTGGTTCGATAAAAGTTAAAATATAATACGAACTCCATTTCGATTCTAACATCTCGCCACATAATGTTCTCATCGAAAGCATTCAAAAATCATCACGACTATTAGCAATGAGATGGGATTATTAAATTACCGTCGAGTCTCTCCAAGGGATTTGTAACAAGCATGCGATCTTTTGGCAGAGCTTGAAGAATGATTAAAAGGCAATGCCGGTGCCAAGGTTCGAAGCGATCGTTCATTCGAGCAGAGTTCCTGTCACTACAGTGGAGAGAATTGACGTGTCAATCGATTCCAGTGGAGGGGAAATGCTCTTGACAGTCGAATCACTTATTAATTGATGAGGTTCGACTGGCTGATATTACAAACGAGTGTAATCTAGCAGAGTGTGACATTGTTTCGAGGCTATTTAACGCTGGTGGGCGCAGCAGCAGCAAGCGCACGTAGGTGTGTGTGTCGGTCTCTTTCGGAGTATTTTCGGCGAGCAGTGCGAGGAGAGGACCGCCAGGAATAGAGCGGCGATGCTATAACAGTGGCTTGACAGGGCATACACTGTGCGGAAAAGGAGAGCACTCGTCCAAAACCAGCGATTACAAACGTCAGACGACGAGCGGAGCGAACAAGCGGCTGGCTCGCGTAAACACGGAAAGCCGATACCGAACCGCGCCGCGCCGCTAAAGTTTCATACGCGGAAACTTAAGATGCGGAAGAAATGAATACACAATAATAATATATTCCGACTCGTTACAACATTCGCGCATCAATATTCCTCCAATCGGAATGTGTTCTCTCCATCGAGAGATGCAATTCGGTGCAAGCGGGCAGGACGCGTCAGAGTTAATTTACAACGCGATACGTCAAATTACATCACGCGAATCATCCTCCATCTCAATTGGAACCCTTGCCAAACACGACCACCGGCCATTTTTTCCCCTCCCGATAAATGAAAATGAATCATCACACCGACACTCGATATCGGAGACTCCCAGCGGATAAATGTCACGAGTGATGCGATGACAAGAAACTCCAACGCCTCGGAAATTAATCTCTCGGTCTAGTGACTCATATATTCGAGCATTCCAATATTAGCTGAACCTTCTGTCGCATACTATGCTACAGTGCAACTTGTGTGGCGGTAAGAATTCTTGCCGAGAACGCTCTCTAATGACAACGGCTGCTGACCTTAATGGCAGTGGTCACATTGGGATTCTTAGGGGTCTCATATACCAACCGATTAAAGTTCCAACGCTTCACCTAATGCGGAGAAGCCGGAATCGTTTTTTCTTCTCTCGCGGCGGATTGGGCTGAATTTCGCACGGCACACGAAACTGGTCAGCTAAATGGGTTGCTGGTGATATAGAACTCGAGAGAGAGAAAGAGGCAAACTATAACAGTGGTTGCACACTTAGCGAGAGAGATCGCGTATACGTCGGGTAGCAGCAGCAGCAGCAGCAGACGATATGCTTTTCCCAACGCCGCCGCGAGAAAAGACTAAGCTTATTAACGCGATGATTAAAGCGGCCTGCCGCGCCGCCTTCTCTTTCCGCCACTGCTTGTTTCACGCGCCGGATAAAAATTGCATCTGAATATTGCATTAGCACACCCTGGATGAAATACAATTTGGCCCGGGCCATTCCCGTAATTCTCTGGTAGGCTCGTCCCTCCTTCTCCCAGCCAATCACCATTTTTCCCACCTTCCAACCACTCATCTTACTTAATCCCATTTGCAACGCGAAACATTCGACAACCATTCCCGCTTCACTGCCCACTGTCAATTTCCAGTGAATTGGCAATGATTTTAATTGCCGTGCAGTTGGTCCGAGAGATTTCACCCTTTGACTAGGAAAGGGGTAAATATACTCCCTTACAAGTCTTTCAATATATTGAACTATTTTGAAAGTGGTGTAAGTCCATTTGCAGAAGTATACATTATTTTAGTGAAATTCGCCTAAAACTAATTTATATAATCGAATTACATATTGATAAACCAGTAGAAACATTGTGAGACTTGATATGATTTACCTAGATTTTTTCATTGAGCGGTTCATACACAAAAGGTGTAAATATACGCGCTGCATTGAATAATGCCCTCTAATTACTTGGAGATTGCGGCGCAGACAAAGGATTAAAAAAGAGCAGACATTCTCGCTTTGGTATCAGTAATATCGTCGAGGCGTCTACAGGTGTACTGGCGTCTGGTTCTACACACGGCGGCGCGGCGCCCTAGAGAAACTGGCCTGGAATCTCGAGGAACAGTGTGTATTAATACGTTCAGTCTCGCGCTGCTAAGAATAATTCGGAGCGATGCCGCGCATTACTCGCTGATTAATAAGCGTGGCGGAAAGTTGCCCTCCAAGTTTCCATGCCGCTTGATTAGCCGGCGCATCAATAGTAATTACCGTGTTGGCCAGCTCGTGTTACTAAGCGCGAGGCAGTTTGAAAGCCGATCCTCGCGACTGCTTGTGTCGCCGACGATCGCGCAAACTTGCCGCGAAATACTTGTCTGCTGGAGGGATTTAAAAAGCAGGCATTCCGCGACCTAGTAATTAATATGCGAAGAGTTTATTATTGCGACGCGCGCGTGTGAAGTCTAAAATTGTCCAACGGCCCCAAACACAGAGAGCGCCCGCTCGGCATATGATTGCCCGAGACGTAAATGATACAAGGGATGCTGTGCCAAATCTATTTCACCGCCGGGCGAACGCCACCGCACGCTCTGCTCCCGCACACATTTTTCATCCGGTCGTTTCGCGCGTCTGCATTTAACAGCCCCACCGCCAAAGATAAACTCTACCAATTGCCCGCTCAAACAAGCATCCTGCCGCGCTACATCTCCAATCACTTGTACTCGGATTATTAACATCGCTTTCTTCCATCGTGATTTTAAGCGATGCTAGCTTTATTATTATCGAAATAATGATTCTCACTTTGGGAAGTCTCCGGAAATCCTATCGACCAACCACTGTGATGTAATGTTCTCTTGACAGAGAGTGAGTTTGAGAATAAACGCCTGACGAAACTCTTTGCAATTAGCAGCGAGAGACTCGGCGACTCGAGGAATATCGTACTGGCGAAGTCTGACTAGGTGAATCTGCGGTTTGCAATGCTTCTCCAACAATAATAGGCACAAAGTGAAAGTAGGAATACTTAAAGACGTCGTTTACCGAGCGCTACAAGAAGCGTGGCGAGGGGGGGCGGGGGGACGAATTAAAATTTTCTACTTAGCTGCAACTCGGCGCGGAAAAAAACAGACTCGCGGATATTTGACTCGGCGAATATTACGAATATTGTTGACGATTGCTGAGATATTCTGGTATTAAATCAATTGTAAAAGGCTCTAATTAGAAAAAGTGATACGCGATAAGTGGAAGAGACGACTGTGTAATGACTCGACTAACACGACGCTTAGCTCTTAATTGGTTTATTTGCTCGCGACAGATCGAGCTGATAAAACAAAGAACAGCTCTTTCACCGTCGACGAGACAAAATAATTTGTGAGCCTGATGAAACATCGCGCATCACTGACAGGTAAAAGATGTCTCTGAGGCGTCGGAAAAGATTTAATACGCGCGTATATAAACCACGGTAATGAAGAAGGGCGGCCGGCGCGGCGCGGCGTCGTCGTCGTGGAAAATTCCCTCGCGAAGAAACTTGCCGAAATCCGTACCAGTCACGAGCACAGCTCACTTTACTCGGCGAACCAATGTTTCACTATTGCCAGGCATAATGACGAGTTGCGCTGCTAGAGAACACTCTTTAATAAGGCTTGCTTGTAATTAAATAGAAGTCTCGCGGCAGCCAGGCTTACTTTCCTTAAAAGCAACACGCGTGCGAGCATCTGCCCGACAAGAAAAGTGTAGCGATCAACTTTCTAAGCTTCGCCCAGTCAACTACTTGTTTCTCGGTGACCTATAACTCGGAATGTTCATGGAAATCTGGCACAGATATACCCACGAAACTCAAGAATCTCTAATTAATTATTCACAATACGAATTATAATAACAAATCGAGGAACACGCTCGAAAGTTTCTAATCTCGGTGGGATTACAATAGCGAGGAAGATGAATGGATTTCCGGCGAGAAGCCAGAGAAAGTGAGGAATTCTTCCCAATCGCTCGTAATACGAGTCATAATAAAATACGTAATAAAATCAAAGAACACTGTGATTTCAGACACGCGGACAACTTGTAATCTCCGGCGTGATTGCATTCAAGCTGCCGTTAAAATATTCGCCGAGGTAGAATAGCGAGGGAAGGTGAAAAAAATGCCCGGCGAGCTGAAGGGTTCTAAACTTGGCATGGCCGGGCGAGAGAGGAAGAGAGAAAGGGAGATGAACTACCTGGCGAGCTTTTATGAGTTCGCGAAGATTTACGATAGTGGGCGAGCCCTGATAACGATGGCGCGCGCGCGCGAGCTTGTCGCCCGGTGCGCGATAAAGCGGGATGCAAATTACCATATCGTGGCCCGCGACGAAATGCACCGCTCGGTAACGACATAATGCGAGGACGCGCTCCTTTTACAGCTCATTGCGCGGCCCACCCTTTATCACGCGATTCCACACCCCCCTGCTTAACGGGGAAACTCTCTGCTTCCTAAGTATTGCTACTTAAGCGAAGCACAAACTACTTTTTCATTAGTCGATCAACTTGATAAAAATAAGCAATGAACCTAAAGGCAAATCGCTTCAAGCCTCGAATATAGGAGGAAAGTGTTTCGGTGGATGTACATCTGGAAATCCAGTGATAATACTGAAGAATTTCAGTAATTTGGAAATATCGCAAAAATCTGATAGAATACCTCTTCGGGAATTTGCGAAAAAATTAATTCTCAGCTAGGACTCTGGAATTTTTATCCCTTCTTCCTTGATGCAAGAAAACATTGCCCACCAAATTTCAGCCCCGGAAAATGCCAGGAAGTCCAAAAAATATGGGAAAAACCAGCGAAAATTCCGAAAAAATCGAACTTTAAAGGCAGTTTATTAGTGTTTTCGATAGAAATCCGGACTTTTTTCGACGGATTTCTTGTTTTCTATCCGTTTTCATTCATAAACAATCGATTCCTGAAGAAAAAACCCGAGTTCGGGGACCTTCGAAAAATCGTGAAAAAATCTGAAGGGGTACCCCTTAAGAAAAATTTGCCGAAAAACAAATTTTGAGCTAGAGCTCTGGAATTTTTATGGTATCTTCCTTGATGCAAAAAAACATCAGCCACCAAATTTCAGCCCCGGGAAAGGTCGGGAAGTCCACCAAAAAAAATAAAAACCGTCAAAAATGAGCAAAAATGGACTTTTCTGGATGGTTTTTCGACCCGTTCTCGTTGCAAATCCGGACTTTTTTTCACGGATTCTTTGTTCTCTATCCACCCTGATACGAAAACAATCAAAATATCCCGGGTTCGGCCGATTTTGAGAAACTTGAAAAAATTGACCATTCTCGAGGGTCGAAAATAGGTGAAAACCTAAACTTTGAGCTAGGGCTTTGAAATTTATATCACATCTTCCTTGATGCAAGGGGAGACTCCCCACCAAATTTCAGCCCCGGAAAATGTCAGGAAGTATGAAAAATCTGGGAAAAACCCGCTCGAATCACATTAATCTGCTTATTCAGGAGGGCTTCTCCAAGTGTTTCTACCACAATTCCATCTTTTCCACCACTAATTCTTTAAAGAATACTGATTCTATCACCCAAGCAATCCTTCTACAAAGACTTCACGAAAGTTACGAAAACTTGAGAAAAGTCAGAGTAATGAGATGCAGAAACTGAGACCTCCAACATCGTCTTCATCAGTGGCGATACGATCGGCCTGCGCGTCAGACTGCTTTCACTTTCGAGCCATATTTCGCCGGGCGATTATAAGCGGCAGGCCGAGAGTGCAACAGCGTTAATTACCTCGGAGGTCCGAACTTTGCCGGTGACAGTATTCCCAGGATCAGGCTGGACCAGTTACGCCGGTCCAGCACGACTAAATTATCACATCGACATATCTAAGGAAAGTGGAGTGTTTCCAGTGCGCTGGACTGGCGTGCGCGGCCAGTTGCCTTCTTTAAAGGCCAGTGGGCCGCGTTATAATAAATACAAATCGCGTTGTGCCACTGCACGCAGCAGCGCGGTAATCGAAAGCCGAGCGAGAGAGGAGAAGAGAAGAGAAGAGAATTCCGACTGGTCTCCGAGCCGGCAGCAGCGGCTGTGTCTGACCTACCTCTCGCAACCTATCAGAGTAACTCAAAGATTCTACGACAGGTTTCCCTCTGGAAAGTCTAACTGGTTCTCCTGTCATCTGACTATCAGAACAGGCTCTTCCCTTCTCCTTCGCCGGGAGACTGGTAATCCTCCTTTTTTTTAATTGTAACACATAGTGTCTCGCGCGCGCGCACCCGGCATATATCGAATACATGCTTTCCAATAGCAGAGAGCTATGCTGTATCACGCGGAGGAAGGCAAAGCGGCTGTGGTTTGATGCCGCCGAGGGCGAAGAGAGGGATGCACGCACAAAGGAGAAGCAAGGAGAGTCAAGGGTCTCCCGTGGGGCAGCGATTCCTATGTCTACGTGTAACTACACGCCGCGGCAGAAGTAATGTATCTCTGCTTCTCCGGGAAAGAGGCTGAGCGAAGTGAGCGCTAATCCCCGAAGAGTCGAGGAAGAAAGACGCGGGCGAGAAAGAGAGAGTGTAAGTTGAAGGAAGAAGATGTAGAGGGAAAAGGAGGCAGAGGCCGCAAGATGAAATCCTGTGGGAGAACGCTGGAAAAACGGCATCTGGATTAAACAGAAAGTCGAAGAGAGGAGGGAAAGAGAGAAAGAGAGAGAGGGAGAAAGTGTGGCGCGCGACCTTTCAGCGATAGGATTCGTCCCCTCGACAAAAGCGTGACTTGGAATCGGTAACGAGCTATCCTCTTCCACCCAACCCATCCAGAAAGACAGAGAAAATAAGGCTGATCCTCCCTGTTTGCACCCCAGCCAGATTCTAAGCGTCGAAAGCTCGAATTCTAGCAGCCTGGCAAGCGAGATCTCTCGCACGGATAACTCTCGGCCTTTCTACGTTTTCCTCGCGATTATCGAGCTTTTACAGGTGAGCGAGATTCTTCGCCCAGCAGATACTGCTATTGCCAAGCCGTTCATTCTCCAGGAAAATCGAATGCACTTAAGCTTTATTCTCAGCAATGGCCGAGCGAGCCTGGCATTCCCAATGGTCAAGACGCCGAGCCAAACTCATTACACGCTACGTGACGACGCGATAAATGGACCGCGAATGCGTAATCTCACCGGGCGGGCATCCTTGAATCAATGATCCACCAATCACGCGTGTACCGTGACGAAAAATTGGAAGGAAGATAGTTCGTGTAAGAGAGAGAGAGCGAGAGAATTGGTGTTCCATGAGAAAAGGCATTAAAGTGCGTCGACTAATTAAACAGACTGAAAGGTAAAAACGGTACATTTGAGATTGACAGAGTGGGAATTACTTTCGGTTTGTATACACTTGGAAGATTGGGCTGGTTGTAGAAAGTCTTTCTCAAGTTTCACAGCTGGCAAGGGTCAAAGGACTCGAAAAGATGCGAGGCGAACAAGAGAGTTCTTGTCCCTCCAACGAAACAGACACACACGGCGGCGACGGCGACGACGGCGGCGCGCTATTCAGTTCCCGATGCATTCTGCGTACGCGTCCCTGCACAAATTATGCGTTCCTATGCTCGAGCACGCGTGCCAGGGATTATGCAAGAGCGGCCGATCGCTTAACCCTTTGGGCAAGAACCTGGTTTCGATTCGAGAAACTCTCTCTCCGACACTTATTGCACCAATGATAAACTATGGGCGGACACATTTCCTTCCAAGCGAAGGTCGTCTCGCACATGTCACTCGCATACTCGCGGCATTCGCTTCACTTCACTTCGACATTCCTCTTTAATTTAATTCTGACCATTTTATATTCGACGAAAAAATAGTGAAACAAATGTAAGAGTATACGGCGTCTTAAGTTGTGTTGGTGGGCGCGTGGAATAAATATGACACGTCAGGGATTCGAGCAAGTAAAACGCGTAGTATAAACTGTATAAATGTATTCAAATGTCCGTTGAAAAGTACAGTCGTGTCAAAGCCAAAGTCTATCTGTAAGACTATACGGCGTCTTAAGTTGTGTTGGTGGGCGCGTGAAATAAATATGACACGTCAGGGATTCGATCAAGTAAAACGTGTAGTATAAACTGTATAAATGTATTCAAAAGTCCGTCGAAAAGTACAGTCGTGTCAAAGCCAAAGTCTATCCAAGAATGATGCTCTCGGACATCGCTCGCCGCCAGGTTACCTGCGTCAGCGTGGCCAGTTTGGGGGTTTACGACACCCTGGGTTTTCCCCGAAGGGGACAAATGCCATAACATAACCTCCACGAGGTCTGCTCTACACATGCATTTCCATGCCTACTTTTAATTTTCTAACACAAATCGGATTGATAGTTTACTTTAGTCCGAATATTTCGCTCGCGAAACTTTGCGTTGGTTTAATGAAAAATCAGGGGAAAAGAGACAGTGGAATTTCACACGATCTGATTAACAGGCACGCGAAACAGGTGTAATTACTCGCCCACTCGCGTATCTCGACTTTTACACGCACGGTCACACGCATGATGAAATCGGCCTGTCACCGGCAGAGGCAAATACCTGCAAATAAGTCTGACTCGATTGAACGAAAAAATGCCTGATTGGCCAAAAGGAAATGTAAGGATCGATATTAATATAAAGAGCAGGTTGTCAACGTTCCTTAATAAGACGATCTCTCACGAAGAATATGTGTGTATTGGAAATTCCTCGCGTACAAGATTGTCCTTCGACCGACGAGACAAGAACGACCTCCCCGGCGATTTTCTCCTTTATTTACTTCGTGAAAATACGAAAGGATAAATTAAATCAATTACTATTTGAATTACTTGAATAAATTAGCCAAATAAAAATCCTTTATAAATTAGTAAAAAGAACAAATAAATATTAAAATAAAAATAATATTATAAAAATGGTTCCTGTCGAATTATCTTCGACAAAGTGGCCAATATGAGGGTGAAATGAAACAGAAACTGCAATTCCTACGTTTTAAATTGTCAACGAAAATGAATTCATTGGTCAACCAGACGAATCTTTAAGGCGTGAGAAATGCTTGTGCAGATTAATCGGTGAGAAGTGCAGGTTTCATTGGGCAGACAGAGCATCCCAAGGGAGGATTCGTTCTGGTTGCGCGAGGGAGCGGACAATGGTAATCGGAGTAGCATGCATGGATCCGATGAGATGAGCGGAAAGCGAAATGCCGAGGGAAGAGAGCAGAGGGAGAGCCGAGTGTGTAAGATCGAGAGGGGTGGAAAGCAGTCGTAGCTGCGGTTTCCAGATGAAATTATATGAGACCTCTGCACACAGCTATTCTCGCGCCTTCCCTGCCTGCAACGAAAGCCGAGAACTTCTCCACGATAGCATTGCTAGCTGGTAAACGACATCTCGCAACGCGCTTCTTTACGATCTCTCAGATCACAAGAAACGAGAAAATCGAACGCGAATTCAAGACTCCTTCCTCGTAAAATCAGTAACTTCTTTTTCGAGTCAGGCTAATTCCCAGGCTCTCTCAAAAGTAGAACTTCTGACAATCAGCTTATATCGTATTCTCCCCAAAGGATTAAAATGATTTGATCTCTGAGAAAACATTACTGAAAAGATGAATAAATGAAATGAATGAATTATAAACTAAATGTATACAAATACATATATTGTACTTTTCGACGATACGTGATTTAATTACTTTAATAAATTGGATCCGGCATAAATAGAAATCCTTTCGAACTGAGTAATCAGCAGAAATAAATCTGGAGTAAATCATTTCGACCCTGTGCAATAATTCTAGCATTAAATCTTAATGATTCCTTTCATCTTACACACGATGACAGTCGATTCTTCTCTGAGTTCGATTTAAATACACTTGTATCGCGATACAAGATCTCAACTCACCCTTGGTGACCCTTGGCCCGCTCCTCGGCTTCGGCCGGCGTTCCTTCATGGCTGGGATACAGTTGGCCGGGGCTCTCACATGTCGTTAATAGAACTCGGTTAATACACGCGACTCAATCGAACACGCGGGTTAATTGTCACACTGGTATTAGTCGATGAAGATCCTCGTACCGTGGAGGGAATGGCAGCTGGGAATGGAAGAACACCGCCGGCAGCTTCGCCTTCCTGAAACAAGAAATCAGTGTTAGTTGGTAGTCCTGGCAGAGAAACTAGGATACAATGAATCAGGCGGAAAGCTTGGCAGGGTAGGAAGCAGCATTTATCGGGAGGATAAATGTTGGCTACACTGTGGACATTAGGAAATTAATAGAAAGAACGGCAGAGTGAATCAAAGGATCGACTGGCTATCGGGAGCAATGAATAACCAGTGGGCTTCGGTCCCAGCGTTCGCGTAAATAACAGAGCCGCTCCGGGCGCATAACGTGGCGGCGGGCTAATAATTTCGAATTGAATCCGATTGGAGCTGCGGCGGCGGCGGCAGAGGCGGCGGCGGCGGGAGCGGCAGAGGCGAGTGTAATTTTTGTATGAAATCGATATCTCTCCGTGGTAGTACACACCGCTACACACTGGCACACATCTCCAACTGCGGAGGCAACACTGCCACAAATAAAGGAGAGAGAACACTGCGAAATAAACGATCGGGTAAGAAAAAAATATTAGCCGGGCCCTCGTAAAAATAATCGGGTCGCGCGAGAGGAATCGCCGCGGGCCGAGGAGGGAAAAAAATACGGCGAAAAAATCGTGGGGAAAAAGTTCCGGGCGGAGAAGAAGGCTTGGGAAAAAATTAGTTTCCAATAAAGCAGCCTGCTCGAGGCCCGAGCACTACTCGGCCAATGAGAGTCGCGCCATGTACGCCTGGAAAGCTTGTGTTTGGCAGCACTCGGCTCTTTCTCCGGCGCACGCAGCGCACCAGCCTCGGCTAACCTGGCGCGGCAATTCCGCGAAAATAAGATTACTCGACAAATGCTGAGTAACGCGGCAAAGCGTAACACATTGTCCGGCGACAATGCTCTCTCCCTCCGCCCGGCTACTCTCCTAATCTGCTTCGGCAAATGTTTACGCGACCACTCGCATAATTCAGCTCTCACCGAGTGAGAGAGCAAAACAGAAGGGGTGGATTGCAATGACGTGACCAGCCCCGAGACACACATACAACATTTCCTTCCCCATTTCGAAGCAAGTTTCACGGTTGCTTTGACGCGGCCGAGGTATTTAGAATTTCGATGCTAACCGCTCCGGAGTTATGGAAAAGCGAGTAGCCGTCCGCGGGGACTAAAGGCTAGCGGGGAAATCTATTTAACAGCGATTTAATCGTACGCCGCAATCCGTGAAAATCGTTAAAACGAAATGAGCGGCGAGGGAGCAGCGTAGCTGGCGATAAAACACGAAACTTTCCTTGCTCGCCGGTGAGAGAGCGAAAGAGAGAGAGCGAGAGAGTGAGAGAGCTCGGGGGCTAAGGTCTGTAGACCTTATTTCTCGCGAGCGCGCCATACTCCGCACTCGATAATTCGCGGGGTAGTAATTACAAGGCCGTAATTAAATCGCGGCCCTTTATTTTATAGAGCAGTCTGGCACGTATTTCCAACTTCTATTTCGCCCCCCTATGTCCTCCTCACCCTCTCTCGCTCTCTCTTTCTCTCCCTGCAGCTAGTCAACTCCGTCTCTCTTCTGCCTTCCCAATCCTTTTGGCTTCTTGCTCTCCCTCTCTCTCTCCCTCTCCCTCCCATTAACCCCCAACGCCGTCGCTCCGCTTCTCCACGAACACACTTCATTACTCGTAATTAACATTTCAAGTTTCCCGCGCGGCTCATTATGCGGCTCGAGCTTTCATGAATGCGACAAGATCGGGAATGCGTTTGAAAGCTTGGCCGAAGCGTGCGTCTCTTACCGGCGATCCGAGTCCGCTCAGTTATCGGATTAAAAAGTATTGCTTTGCGCGAGCCAATCTACAAGTCGACTATCATCTTGCTAGCGATGTTGAGTAGGAGTGAGCGGAGGTATATAAAAAGGAAATGAGCTAGCGAAAGAGGTTTTGGCAGAGGAAGTTAAGGCGACTAAAAGGAGAGTGGTGTTAAGAAGTGGGGGGGTGAAGGTATCCGAGTGAAACGGCTTCATAAACATCGAAAGAGGAGCGGAAGGATCCCGAGTGGTTGAAGGAGGGAGAGCGTTATGGCGATAATTTGACTTTCATTAGGGTGGCTCTTTCTCTCTCTTTCTCTCGCGCTTGACACTCGACACTCGGGGTGGAATATCGAGGACTTTCAAATTCGTGGCCCGCTAATAACGAGCCGGCGCGCCGCCAGCCAGCCAGCCAACCACCCGCTGGTAGCTCCAAGGCGCGGATCGTTTATTTACCCAGCATCCGAAGGCGGCCGCGATCGCTTTCAGAGAGGCGGACCATCGAGCCAAGAAAGTTTACCCGATGTCAACACGCTGTGAGAGAGCCTCGCTCTTCTGCACCGCCACGGAAAAAAGTAGAAGAGGTGGAAGAGAAGAGAAGAGAAGAAGTGGTCTCTCTCTCGAGGAGTTCGAGGGATAAGGTGTCGACTGGAAGGGTAAATTCTGAAAAATTGATGAGCCACTAGCCGAAGATTCCAACTGGCAGCGGCAGCATCTTTTTTCCACAGGATATCCTTTCATAGACTCGTACTAATTTAGCTCGAAAGTGGAATCCTTCGAATACAAGATCGACTTATAATAAAGTCACGTTCGATCCAAGAAGGCGCTTGGTGGTAATATTTACGATTCCGTTGATGCACCAGATACTCTTTCTCTTTCACTCTGGGAAGTGTCTGAATATAAATGAGCGATGGAACGTGGGAAATGCGGGTAAGCAAAGAGGGAGGAATGCCAGAGGAGTAATAAGTAAGGAGTATTTTCCAAGATTAAGTCTCGTTACTGGGAGAATTGTGGCAGGGGAGAGATGGCTCGTAATGGCAACGACTATTTCACGCTCCTGGCACCGTAATACTGCTGCTGCTATGCTCGAGCACCGAGGGATTCAATAATAATGGTGAAAATTGGATAGAATTCTGCGCAGAAATACCGCTACTCCACGTTCGAGCGTCTCTCCTTTCCGGTCAGTAGATTTCGATCCAGTGAGATGCTCCCACGTCAAGATAGCAGGTAATTTGCGGCGGCCCTCGGCTGTCTCTAGCCACGTCGCTCGCGTCGCTCTCTAATCTGTAATTCTTTTCTTCTCGAGCTCGACTGCGATAACGCCGTCACGGCGCGTCCCAACACTTCGCCGATAGTTCTTGACAAATAGCTGGCGAACGGTGCGTCAAAACTTTTCCAGATATAAAGTCGACCAGCCTTCCATACCGAGGAAAACACTTCTGGCGCGCTCGCTAGTTGGGAATCTAGCACGCCGCAAACTGATCTGGATCCTTTTACTCGCCACTTGGCAGAAATGCAAGTTTATAGGAGGCGCGAATCTTTGGCATTCCTTTTAGAGAAGCGGTTCTGTGGCGGTGGAGATTAACAGGTTTCTTCGTTGTCGAAAGAAGAGCAATGGGAGGAGTGAGTATTGTCAGAGAAAGGCAAGGAAAGAGATAGTTGGTGTGCGGTGTGAGGTGAAAGCGTGTATGACAGAAAAGTCTGACGGCTGGTCGGTTCTCGCCTCGATTGAGATGGTGTGCTCGCCGATGAGGAAAGCGCGAATTACTGCTGCTACTGCTGCTGGACCACGCACCACCAGCACCAGCAGTAGCAGTACCGCCTCCGCAAAGCTCCGGAGGGGACTCTAATTGGCCGTAAACACTCTTGCCCTCTTGCAATCTGCACGGATCATCCTGTCCACTTTAGTGTCCGACGTCAATTCTCCTCGCTACTTTAGAATCTCGCCTTTCTTGCTTCCTACTCACTCTCTTTCTCTCTCTTTCTTTTTGTCTCAATCAGCGAATCTTCTACCTCAAAATGAAATCTTTCACTCGCGGTGCAAGTGGCGAGAATATCGCGTGCATTGAAAATCGAGTGCTCGGCGAGAGGAAAGCGCTCGTAAACCGAGAGTCACTTCGCTTCTTCATGAAGGAGAGGTCGAGCCAACTTTTCCAGAGGAGCGAGTAACAAGATTTTCCGAAAGTTTCCTCCTTGATGGGGGCGTGGGGGGGGCCGGGCGTCTCGCTTCGACGTCGATCCCGATGGATCTTTTTCGGATGAACAGGCATCCCTCATCCGTACTAGCCTTTCTCCCCCACCCGCACATCCAACAGCGATCTCAAGCAAACGAGATTACAGCTTTCCGCGACAGTTTCTGCGCACGAGCGCAGGAGCAGCTGCCCAGTGAAAGATGGTGCGCGCCGGAGAAAAAGGTGTAACGGGTTTCTCGGGAGCGAGAAAGCCCAGCCGATAATATCCCCGATAAGGTAAATGCTCGATCGGCGCGCTTCGGTGTACTTGAGCGGCTGACGAGACAGAAGGCCGCAACTTTGAATTAAGTTAAAGAGCCACTCTCGATTAGATAACGCAGCTGAAAGGGAAACTTTTTGCCGTCATTCATAGTTGGCCGGCTAGGTCAGATCGATTAAGAAAACTCACTAGCTTTGACTCTAACTACCAGCCAGCGAATCTAACACATGCACTTTACGAGCTGCTGCTCATCGTCGCAATTGTAACGCGTCTTATCTCATTATGTGACAACACACGCTTCGCTAAACTGTTATTGTGTCGACGTGATCGCAGCGACCAATGATATCGCTTGATAAGAACGACTCTCTCTCTTTCTCTCTTTCTCTCTGCTACCTGCTAAAGCAATATTATCACAGAGATCGGAAAATTACCTCTAACAAAGTTGAGGTAGAAATCAGAAGTTTATTCACTTGGGATTAATACGAATCCTAATACGAGGCAAAGATACTGCCGATCGATTCTGATAAGCGACTTTGAAGAGAAACACGCATCGGGACGAGAAGCAGAGAAGAAGAGAAGGAAGAGAGGGGTCGAGAGACAAAAGGATCTCGGAGAATGGTGGGAGCGGCGCGGTGGCAGCGGGCAGATTGTGAGCGGAGCTTAATAGAAGACTGAATCAAAAGGAGGCGGCTTCGAGGAAGAGATAGAAGAGAAAAGAGAGCGAGAGAGAGAGAGAGATGCTGTTGGCGTGCTTGGGAGCAGCTTGAAAAGCAGTGGGAAGAGAGCGAGAAAAGCGCCCGATGGCGACTCGCGACTTCATAACGAGCGGAAAATTTCTGCCTCTGGGAGAACAGAGTGGCAAGGCCAGGGTAATCCCACTCTCTTTCTCTCTCTCCGGGCCAGGCCAGGCCAGGCCAGGAGAACTCTTTGATGGGATGTTTTATTCAGGAAGCCCTGGCCAAAGAGCCAAGCGGAAACGGGTGGTTTTCACGCGAGAATGGAGTCTCGTGGTTGATCTACTCGCTCCCGGAACGCGGCGGTGGCGGCGGCGGCGGCACTCTCCGCGTAAACACTACTCCCCCACTTGCCAGGACATTTTCTCGAAACAGTTGCGAAAATCACTGCTAACTCCTATTAACTTCCTCGCACGTACGCCGAGTTGACGCTTGCAATGAATAAACTTGCCGTCAAGAATTCCAAAGATTAAGTTAACTCGATTAGCGCATCTGCTTCATTAGAGAATCTCCGACGTACGTCCGATGTGAATCACATGGAAATAACGCGACTAAAATGAAGGACTGGTTCGCGTATGACGTAACCGCGCTGGTATCATTAGACATTCCGCGAACATCCTCTACTTTACGAGAATACAACTATAGTGTGCAACGAGCGCGACCGTCCCGAAGCAGAGAATCGCTTTGATGGATAAAGTATGCACTTAAATTTTCCGCGCATTTCCTTCCGCCGCGCGCGTTCAATATTCATTTAATCCCGGCTGGGCTTTTAATTGACCACTAGCTATGAATGCCACGTCTCCCGGAAAACCATCGAATTTTTAATAACTCCTTATAAGGTATCAAGTAGTGGGAAGAAGGCCTGTTGGAAGATGGCTGGCTGGTTGTCCGAGAGTGCTTTGAACGCCGGAGGTGTTTGCCAAATGAATTTGCGAGCGGAAACGCGTCCCCTCTCCCTCTCTTTTCTACCAGAGAGAGAGAGAGAGAGAGAGAGAGAGAGAGAGAGAGAGAGACAGGATAGGAAGAACGAAGAAGAGAGAAGGTATCCCCGACGGCTTTTCAACGGAGGCGTCGTCGTCCTCCATGGCGAAGGAGGAGAGGAGGCAAAGTGCGGGCATTGTTGCGGGATAAACTCGGCGGGGAAAGAGTTAGTCGAGTAAAGGAAAGCGCTCGCCAGATGGAGAAACGGCGAGGACGGAAGAGAAAACTTCCTCAAAAGAAATGAAAAAGCCTCGGGAGCGCAATTTGACGAGACCTGTTTCGTCGCCCGGCCGGTCGCCCATCCACCCCTCTCTCTCTCTCTCTCTCTCTCTACCCCCCAACTTCTGCCATTGCGCGAGCAAGTTTTCCAATATTGAGATGAACAGCCTTAATACGCCCGACCGCTCAACGAAAAATGTCTATCAGCCCTCGAGGCAATTCCCGCTGGATCAAATCCTCCGCTGAGAGAGCGAGAGAGAGAGAGAGAGAGAATCGTTTCGAGCTGCCACCGCATTAGTAGGAACAACCCTGACCTCTTACGCTACTTTCAGTACAATTTACACGTCCATTGCTCTTTGGACTAACGAAGCCCGAGTGTTCCGATGCATCGAGTTAACTGGGCGACACCTAGGTACATACGTATAAAGAATAGGACAGCTGCCATTGTACCAGCAGGCATCCCTTACACAATAACTCCCACGCACATCTTTTTTTCCCCGTGACCCTTCTTATGTCACGCGCGTAATTGTAATGAATAAACGCGGTCAACTGTTGGCTCACTCGTTCGAGTAGGATTCCTTGTTCCTTGGAAGGAGAAAGACGGGAAATATTGATTCAAAGGCGAAAATATGCTTCGATATTTATACCTAATGAAATGATACGTGCATAATTAATAAATATACGAAAATAAATTACAGGCTTGTCAAATAGAAAGTAAATCTTATTTCCTTCGTAAAAGAAATTATTTTACGATCTGATCACTGATTCTACTTGAAATATAAAAGTGTAAGTTGAACTAAAATGAAACCATGCAGTTTCACCACGATTGGTTGGTTATTTTTAGTTTGTGACGCATTTTTTCTACGTACCAGTCAAAGTACTGAAAATTAAGTAGAGCGGTATAGTGAGAGATTCGAAAATTACGAAGAAATCAGTACAGCGTTCTGATAGGATTAAGATGACATATTTTTCGACTGAGTTTACAAGGCGACATTCATCCGATTGTTCTACACGAGCGCAAGTAGTGTAATGCCGATGGCGTGTCCAGGCAATGTGTCTCACTTTCGGGCTTGGTATCTCCTTGATTAGGCTTCATCTGGTCGACCCACGCGGCGCGATATTAAGACGAAGTCAAAGTTAAGAGTTAACCGAGCCGAGCCAGACGAAACCTCCTGCACACTTGGAGATATATATTCGGGATAAAGATCGGCTGCTGGTGATGAGATACGCGCGTCTGGAGATTAGAGGGCGACACGCAGCCAGACGCCGCGCCCGCTCTGACATAGGAAACGAAAGCGGACTCATTTCCGGATAATACTTATTTAAAGTGGCCGGTGCTCTCTCCTCGAGTCCCGGCGTGATAAAGCCCGTGACAGTGATAAAAGCCCGAGGCGAGCCTCTCCCGCGTTCAATTACCCAAGGGCCACTGCCGACTGAGTTTCTAATTGAATTGCACTTGCCTCCAGTACGAGAATTAATTGCATTCGCACTGCTTCCGGCTAGTGGACATGTCTCGTTTTTACTCGCATCTCCGAACCAGCCGAATAAAGCAAAAGGGAATCTTGGACGGTGAACATATTCTTAGAAGGCTGTGTTATCTCTCTGACGCATTTATCATCTCGAGAATGTTGGTGTTGTATAATATATTGCAATTGTTAAATTATTCATGCTGATCTAGTCATTTCGTGTAAACAGCCATAGAATCAATGGGGATCAATGAGTACGAATACATTGGTTTATATCGGACGAATCAATAATTAGTGAAAATAGTTGCTAATTTTAATGTGCACGTATTATTGTATAATTCTGTCTGGCGGCTCCTTATTTTCGGTACGGAATTCGTAAGACGCAACAATAAGAAGAGGAGAGATTCGAGGTCGGCCATTCACGAGCGGATGATTGATGCCTGCTGACTTAGCCGCGCTCCCCCAACACGCCTGTCACTAATTCAAGGGAAATAATGGCTGCGCCAATAAACACAATCAAGCGCGGAAAGCGAATATATTTTGCGGGCTATCGGGCGCGATAATAAAAGTATGCCCGGCGAATGATACATCGAAACCACGCAGGTGTGCGCCGAGTCAATTAAGAAAACACGAAACATCAAAGCACAGCCTGGCAAATAGTGGCGTTGAAAAACAGGCGGGCGGCGAGTTGCCGTGAAATGGAAATAAAGGCCGGAAATTATGGAAAAACAAGAGGGCAGAGTTTACGCGTAAACTCGCGAGTTGCCGGCTCGCTGGTTACCGCGATCAAACGCATCAATCAAAGCGTGACTAATGACCGAACTCTTTTTGCGCGACGGCTATTATCGCGCGCGCGCGCGCGCGTATATCTCGCCTGGTTTCCTCGAATCATTCACGATTTACTTTCCTCGCTTTCCGCGCGCGCGCGCTCTTCAGGAGGCTCGAAAAAACAGGTGGTTGAAAGAAACGTCGCTTAACGCGATGTCCGAGATACTTCCTTCCGATCGCCGAGACGAGGAAAAACACTCGTCCGGTATGAATCTGTATAACAGGCTTTTTCACTAGTTGGCAAATATGTTTGCCAGAGCGAAAGATTGAAAATCGAACCCTTTGACGCGCGACTGAAACCGAAGGAACGATTAATCTGCATTTGATACTCGCTCGAGCACGTCCAAGCCATTATTTGTGGTCGGAGAAAATACCCACACGGCTAATGTCCCCGCCGCTCGCTCGCGCTCGGAGAAATTCGAGAGCGCCAGCTCTAGGATTCTGGCCAGCTGGAACTATTCTCGCGCGCGGGCCGATCTATTTTCAAAGACACTAACAGCATCTCTTCCAAGCCTTCGCTGGCCGCGCAACGACCTTCAAAACAATATCTCACGCAACAAGCCCTGCCCCGAATTTCCCACAAATAAACCTACAAAGAAAGCTGCCACTCTCGGCTGATAAACTCGGGCGAAAGTACGCGAAACCGCGAAGAAGATCTCCGAGATGAACTGTCGAAGCTGCTGGTTGGCAGTGATGAAAAATCAGAGGAGCATTCTCGAGCGCTGCTGCCTAATGCACCCTGATAGAGGGAACATGCGCGTGGTACTCGAGGGTTTATTTAAGGAAGGAGCGAGGAAGATTCTCGATACGTAGCGAGCGATGCAATATTTTAAACTGACATTTAACCGCATGAAAAGAACTCCTCGAGCCCGTCATGCGAGCTGCTGCAGCCGATCGGCTGCACTCTCCTCGGCTCGAGACTCCTGCTAATGCGACCTTTAGTAGCCCCCTTTATTCTACTCGATACTCCGGATGCCTATATTAAACCATGTCCTCTAAAATTACCGCATTTCACTCGTCGGCTCCCTTCACCTCCAATCCTTCACATTTTCCACCCTCGTCCACGTAATTGATTAATTGGCCCGAATCCTGCCGTTGCTCTGCCGCTGCTCAGACATTCGGATGTTGAGTGAAAATTTAATTGCTAAGCGAATGATAAGCTTCGCCGAGAGAAATCGTGTATTTCTGATAGGAGATTCGATGAAAGAGTCGCCCAATGACGAAATATCTGTTTTTCGGCTCGAGTTACTGGATTTGGCTTTCATTCAATAGAGAAGAGGAGTCTAGCAGCTTTGAAAGTCCGTCATTGGAAAGATCGCGGTAGCGTTCGACGAATGATTAACACGTCGCCAATGCGACCTTTGGGAGACGCTCGTTCGTTCTCTCTAAGCGTTTGATGACGACGAGGGACGCCCGCTGCTGCTCGCTGGCTGCTGGCTGTTGGCTCTCCCGCCGCGTCGCGCCGCGCCGGCAGACGATAGCCACAAACTCGCTTTCGCGGCTAGCACCGACTCTGTATTATGCAAGCATCACCAACTCGAAAGTCTCTCTTAACTAACCAGTTGATAAATCACAATGTTAGTTGCACAGCTGGTATTACGAAAGAGAGCCGAAACGCGCGAGGGAAATACATGCTGGAATCAGTTTTCATCCTTCTAGATTTAGTTTGGTGTCGGTGAACTCTCCGCTTCCAGTGTTGATAAAAGTAAATAGCAGCGAGTTCGACGTATGCTTCGCCGGCGTCGCCGGTGAGCACACTTGCTACAAGCGTTCCATCGCGATAAAAGATAGTAATACTCGAGATATACCTGTATCGTGGATGGAAAGACACGGCGAGAGCGCAAACAAGCACGTGCGCCCTGCTATACTGGTCAGTGGGAAGCAAGTTTGCGGGCAAATTCAACGAGGTCGCCGTGCAAAAAAGGGCCAGCACTCCGCGCGACCGCCACGAGCAATTAGTTTAGAATGTTCTTGCGTAATGGCAATGCCGCGCAAGTGCCTTCCTAGCAATATGCATTAGCGGGTAACGCACCGCCGCGCCGCGCCGCGCCGCGCCGCTCGCCAAGAGACATCCAATTCAAAAGGATTCAAAGCTAAACAGAGACTAAAATCACAGTATGAATAATGAATAATCGAGAGGGCGATGTCAACGAAAAATAAAAGCGACTATGTGGCAAAAAAGGAAAGAGAAAAAAAGCAGAGGGATCAACAACAAGCTGGAGGGAAAAGAGTGGCAAAGACAGGGCAAGTCTTTGGCTCTGTCATGGGAATGGAGGCCGATTTGAATTGCAATAAACTTCGACCCGGTTTTTCGCGGGTCACGCGAGCACGCCACCGAGAGAGGACCAGCAAAAGCGTATACATACTGTACGTGTGTAGGTCCGTGTCGATAGAGAGACACGTACACATACGTACCTTCAAGTAAGCACGCACCTGTCAATAGTGGTCTCGGGGTTTTGCTGGTGTGTATTGGCGGAGGAGGTCTGCAAGAGCGATGGTCACTCGGAGGGAAAGAACTCTGGCGACACAGTGCCAGATGAGCGGTGTAGGAAGAGAAGAGCACCGACGAGAGAGGAGGAGCACGTGGCAATGATACTTGAAGGCAGAGGGAAACGTGGAAAATGTTGACGCGACGGGAGCTCGCTGCTCACTGAAGCCGCGCGCGCTCGACGTCACGCACACACTAACCAACCAGCCGCCCCACTCACGCGCCGCGCACCAACCCCACCACTGACCAGCAGCCTCCTCCCTAGGTGGGGACTATTGTTCATCCCACGGACAATTGCATCGTTCGATTGGCTCGGCAAATATTTGCTGATAAATCAATTCTTTTTTCGTAAATGAAATTTTTCCCTCCCCCGCGCCACCCCAAAATAAATATAGTCCTCTCCGCCGTTTTCTACATGCTGCGCGCGAGATCCTCCATTCCATGGACCGACGGGGCTTTCACGCTTTTATGAGATTAATGTTGAGAATGCAATTTTAATGGGAGTATTTCGTGCACGCATCACTGCGCAGTTATTAGGATTTAATGAGCCCGATGGAATCACTCGCGGAAGAGGTGGATTTACATTTTTCTCATTTACAGTATGTCTCACTCGCGGTATGTAAATGAGGCAAATGTAAAGCCACTAATGAAAAGGACGGCCGCGAGCCGTGCGTGCCGATGATTCGGCTGTCCGGGAAACAATTAGCTGTGCCGGCGGCGGCGGCGCGGCGGGAGAGTTTCGAAAATGGGTGAACGACGCCGCCACAAAAATCGCTCTTTAATTGCTCGCGCGGCCGACAACACTGATTGGGCAGTTGCTCGACGGGGAATCCGTTGATCCCGATGAATTGTTCACTAAACCGGTTATTAGTGTTGTTGGCTGAGGTTGTAATTGCTTGTGGCGAAGTTGTCTCTATTAGATGTGTAAAAGGGGGAGGAATGGAAAGGTATCGGAGGCAGTAAAAGCAAGAGGGACTTGACCCGAGCAGAGATCGAACTCTGACAAGACACGTACGAGTCATCATCCGGCCTCTTTCGGCTCGGGTTACATTAAAAGCAGCAAGAGGACGCGCTGCACCATGCACGCTCTCTCTCTCTCCCGCTCTCTGTTTCTGCTCGCAATATGCCGTGGCAAAGTGGAGTGCACAAAGCGAGGTGTACCACTGCAAATTCAATTACACCCTCGCCATTAACAGACGCGGCACGTCATCGAGACACTCGTCTTGCCTTACACTCTTGAGAGGCTCGACCTACTCCTAGCTCGCTGCTAATCGTCAGAGAGACTCCGCGCGACTCCGCCCGCCCGCTCGCCCGCTTTCCTCCTCTAGGCTCGGCTCGAAGCTCAATCCATGCGGCACTCACCGGGCAAAAGAGGAAAAAAGTGATTTTTCCCCGAGTGGAAGAATGAGGATGCCTCGAGAGCGTGTCGAGCGTGTCATCATCGCATTGCAGAAATCCGATGGAGCTTTCGAGGAGGGCGCGACACGTGGATGAGTGGCAGTGATGAATCCCCTGGCAAACCGATTGACCGACTGCTTTGACGGTCATATCATTTCAGCCGCCACTAATTTCTCCCCTGATTTCCTTCGCGGCTGATTTTACTCGAAATAGCCTTTGATTTTTTCTCCTTTAATTTCTCTAGATCGAATTTTCTCGGGGCTTTCTAAGAAAAGGGCGACGAGCATGTTGAGACATCGTGGGAATAATGCAAAGTCGATCTGGCATTCGAACCACACACGCCCAAGGCGGCATTGCTATGTCGCGGCAATGCAAGGGGAGCGAGACACGTAGCAGGGAATTTCTCTCGCGATTTGCCGAGCAAACAACGAATCCCCGAAAAATTTCCCTGTTTGTCGAAACGCGCTCGCATACCAAGCGGCGATCAACGCGCTATCCGCAAAATTGCCCCTGAGCTTCGAGCCGCGTCTGATAAAACTGGCAGTTTGAGTAAATAGACATTGAAATCATTAACTACACTCGGCAAGGTGAAACGGGCCATCGATATATCCTGTGTATTGTTCCAAGCGACCGGCAATGATAGCTTTGAGAGGATTGCACTTGAGAAAACATGATTTACCGATCGCGAAATATTGCCTCATCCGTTGATTGCGTGCAACCAGTGCGTGCATTGATGCTCGGATTGACAAATTGCCTCTGTTGGGAATGATGAATAATTTCCGGCGGAGGATTTTCAGGGTTAGAGAAAGGAAGCATGGAAGGAAGAGTGTTCGCAACCGGTCTTTCGAGAAGGGTAATATTCAGCGAGTCAATTAGCTGGGATTCTTCTCGTACTTTGCGCTTCACAGCAGCGAGAGGAATCCTCTCGCTCTTTTTCTCTCCTTCTCTCTTCCTCTCGTACTCATCCAACTCGAAGCTCGTAAAAGGAACGATCGGCTGTTACGACTATTTACGATAATTAAGCCGGCTCCCGCGGATTTGTTCGCCAATCTCCTGGTGAATCAATGATACGTATTATCGTGGCTTGCCTCACTTCGAAACGCGGCATTGGAGAATCGAGAGCACTCATTTTCCCCCGGCTGAATCGATGCGAACGAGAGCGGGAGAAGCCGCCGGTGCACGCGGCTTTCGTCAATGAGACAGTATATCGTCGGCTATGAATTCAGAAAATGGAAAGCATTCGCCCCGCCAAACAAACGGCCACGGGAAAACTGAATTCAACGGGGAAGACTTCTCATCCGGCAGGTGTACTCGGAATAAAAGTGAGAACGCTAAAGAGAAGGCTCTCTCAAATGTACTCGTCGAAATCAAATGAACGAGATATTGGCGCGATTCTCAAAAACTAGCCAAAATGTACCCAAGTACAAAACTGCTCCAAATATACCTCGAATAAAAGCGAGAATACTAAAAACAATGCTTTCCCAAATTTGCTCGTCGAATTGAAACGAAGCTAAACATTGCTGCGTTTCTCAAAAAGTAGCCGAAATGTACCAAAGTACAAAAGAGCTTCGAATGTACCCCGAACAAAAGTGAGAATGCAAAAGAGATTGCACTCCCGAATTCGTTTGTCGAATTCAAACAAAACGAAACATCGGTGCGTTTCCCAAAAAGACTGGAAATCCATCTTTATAACCTGACACGGCTTCCCGGGTGATAGCAGGGTACAATCACATTTCCCGTAATCTCCGGCGAAGGGCACACGCACGCAGCGCACGCGGACACGTCTTTTTACGTCGGATATCTCGTCGTCTCCAAGATCGTCGTCTCCATTTTTTGATGGCAGCAGGCGCCTCTTAAAGTTTCGCACTAGACGCGCGACGGGGATACGAGCAATTTAAATTTAATGCTGCTCTTACACCCCCCGGGCACCTTTTCAACCCTCCATTGGTGTCTGCCGGGTTTTCATGGGGGTTGGAATATCCAGCGACACTGTCTTTTTCCCTTGGACGCTTCTGCCGCGCACTTGCCACGCCAGGGAAGCTGAGAGAAGCGTGTCTCTAGCGTGGGCCGTGTGCCTTGTGAATGTGTTTCGCGGCGATCTCTATCTCGAGATTGCGACTAGCAAGGGAGCAACCGGAGAGGAACCTAGCAACCAGCGAGCCAGCCAGCCACTCTTTTCTAGGCATCATCGTCTGAAAGCCACTGAGAGTTCAGCTCCATCAGCCTCCGATCTATCTAGATATCGCTGTGTCAACTTTTCCTACTGCTCCCGAAGGCTACCTTGCCTTGACCTCAAATCTTATTTATCCAAAGCCTAGGTCTCTTGGACAGCCGCCCGAAACCCTGCCGTACTCTACGCCCCGGGACATTGCAGCTTCAACGGGAAATAAGATGATCCCTCTCTCCCACTCTCTCTCTCTCTCTCTCGAATTCTACTTGAGTATTCAAGTAGTAGAATATCTAGGAGTGTGCGAGGGACAAATGGGTAGGTCGGAAATGTAGAGAGAGAATTCATCTGGGAAACTGGAATTGGGACAATGCGAAGTTCACGCAGGCTGAAAAGCAGCAAGCGCAGTCCGCCGGCTACAAACGGCTGCCGGTCATCAGCGCGGTGACTATTTGCCCTCTCTTCAAATATTAAGCAAGCAAGCGCGCCCCGCACACGACTCTGCCCACCGTATTGACAGAGCTCGCCGCTGCCATTACTACCACCAGGCAAATTATTACCGCCGCCGCCGCCGCCGCCGTCGCTTTTTTTCCCATCCCTCTCTCTCTCTCTCTCTCTCTATTTCTCTCTGGCATTGGAAAATGGTCGATTGCCCGATGCGTGGCACATCAAGGGTCGCCCGCCTAAATTGCCACACATTGATAGGTGCTGGAGGAATTGGCTTCGTTAATGAGATCAGGCCGATCGGCCTGGCCCATTAAAACAATTCCGAGTGCCGGGAGCCGTGCACAGGCTGTCGATCGAGCGATGACACGCAATTTCAAACAGGCCCGAGCTGTCGAGGATTTTAGCGGTATCTACGCCCCGTAAATAGTTATTAACACCGGCGTGGACACGCTGCGCCAGCCGACGAACGAGGCGACGCGACGCGACGCTCGTTATTTCCACGCATCTATTAAACTGATTGACATTCGCGATGGAATAATGCGTGCTCGTCCTCCTCTCCTCCTCTTGGTGTGTTGGAGACCGCCGCGCCGGTGAAAATGGACGCACACGGCTCCGAAAGCCGCCCGCGCCCAAGCACAACCCCCTTCCAACTTCAGGCGATCGTTACAAGCGGCAATTCGCCGCTTTTGCGCAAACTACCGGGTGACAATGACTAATTATAGGCTGAACGCTAGAGGCCAGCCTAATTACCAATGAAACTGATGTACACCCAACGAAATGGCCGTACGAAAATGGTCCTTGTAAGGCCTCCGGAGAGAGGGACCTCGGAGAAAGACGAGGGTTCCCTCGAGGAATCTCCGAGGATTCGAGCTTGTTCTTTCCGCTCGTAACTAAGCTCCACGGGAATATTGGAAAGCTCGGGGCGACTCGCAGAAGGACGCGCAGCTCATGCATGTATATGTATTCCATTCGCTCGGTGCGAACCCTCTTATTAATGTAAGTCTCCCTCTCGTCTCCTCTTGCTCTTGCGCGAGCCATCTTCGCTCCACTTTTAAATTCGAACGTCAGCACTTTCGGCTTTTTTCCCCGCTGTTAAAGGCAGCCTTCCTTTAGCTAGCCAGCTACTCGTTTTTCCCACCCGGCCAATTCCCAGTCCACGCGCATCCTCCAACTTCGATAAGGAAAGACGCGCCGCCGACAATGTTAAGTCCGTCTATCTTCGCCGAGATACATAATATCCGTGGAATACATGCGAGCAACATTGAAATACACGTCAAGCCGCCTGTTTTTCCGTGTTACTCGGCTATGTACGCGATAGCGCGCGCGCGCGGCCCTTGAAAGCGACAGTGAAATAGTAGCCGGGAAATGTCGGCGAGCCCTGCCCGATATCGATAGACATTAAATACCCCGGGCTTCGATTCGTTACTGTCCTCGCCGTTGCCGATGGATTGTTCATCACCGAGAATTTTCATACCAAGTGGATTCGTTGCTGCGAAATATTTTAACGCTTTGACTACCGCCAATTTGAGGGGAGAACGCTCATTTTAACTGACGAGATTTTAGATGTGATCGATGCAATTCTAGTGGATTTTTAGAGGCACTCTCAATGTCACAAAGAAGTTAAAGTCTTGCGATCTTGGAGATTTCTTACTCTTCATAAGTAAATTCAATAATAACAGAAGTGATCTAATAAAAACTATGTTGCATTGACTATTTAATTCGTTATCGTGTAGTTGATTTCGCAGGAAATGAAGTGCGATATTTAGGGGTTTGGAATGAGGGGCGATTAGGATTAATCGGAGGCTCTACTTTTTCTATGGGGAGCGAGGGAAATGTCGAGAATAACTGGCTCTAGGAAAGAAGATAACATTGCACGTGTACAAGTGGCAGCATAATTTCCATAGCGTTATCTAACGCGCGACTGGAAACGTAAAGGCGGATGCCCTTCGAGAAAAGGCTGGCCAATATCTCGGGAGTTAAATAACACGCCCAGAGAAATAAGCAGAAAATATTTGCCACTCGAGCGGCAATTTGCCGGAGATAACTGTTAGAAACGTCGTCGTCTTATCTCCCCGGCGTTGCAATATTCATCCTAAGTGTATTAGCCAATGATGCAGCTTCTAATTATCTTAACTACTTAAAAATGACTTTGGCTATTGGTTCTTGCGAAACTGTGTCCGAGCGGAGTTAGGGCTGCCCGATAACGAGAGCGAATTCGTTTCGGTTGGACTCAATCTTGAGGAAATTTATGTATCGTTTGCCCGAGTTTAACATACGCATCCCGCGTCCGTTTGTTCAGCGATAATATGGAATGCGGACGACCTCCTCCTCCTCGGAGCTCGCTCGCCAAACCCTGACCCACTTCTTCGGTATTATCATAGACCGACGAACCCCGTCTATTTCGAAAAACACGTAAACAACTGGTTGCGCCATAAAGCGTAGAAGAAGGGCGAGAAAACTCGTCGAATTGAAGATGTACAGAATGTCACACGTAGCGTTTGGATTCAAGTTTTTCCGCCAATCTTCGAATAGCATTCCGACAGGCAGATGGTGCTTGAATCCAACGCCAGCGCGACTGTGTACCGAAAGGGCAGCTTTCGCAGCAAATCTCAGTATTATGACGTGGTCGATGCCAGAAGGGGAAATGACTCCTCGACAACAGAAGGTGGATACACGATTTCCTCGAGAATTCCCGATATCAAATCCACAGATACGATTATCTCGAGGAGAGTGAAGAGAATTGCTTCGAAAGCGGAGCAGAGGACAATGTTACGGAACGAGTGGTAGTGAGTCTATCGACTGTCACGAAGAACTAGAGCCGCAGAATGAGCAGAGATGCACACCCTCGAGGAGTTCGGGGTTGAGGAAGTATTGCTGGATAAGAAAGACAAGCAGATGGGCATTAATACAACATGACAAGCAGAGCCTGCTGTCTTATACAACTGTGACTTACTTCGCAGCAAGAATTCGTGCTAGAAATAAAGTTGTATTGAAAATATCTTACTAGTTACCACTCCAAATACAACCCCTTGCTTTTTACTGTTTCTGGAGAAAAGTAAAAGTCAAAATGGGATCGGAGCAAAGTTCCCAGGCTGGTGCTCAGAATCAGGGTGGTACCAGAGCAAGAACCGGACAACTCAGGAGGGGTAAAAGTGTGCCTAATAGGGAGAGAATGCCAGAGGATACTCCACCAAGATGTATAAGTCCTGGAGCAAGTATATGCTCCGATTCAGACCTACCCTACATCTCTTATACTGTTAATAGACCCATAGGGGATTCACCAAAAATGACTAATAAGCAAGGCCACCTCTACAGAGGCAAAAGTCTGGCAGGAAGCGATATATCCAGGAGAAAGAACAGCCTAGGTTCCATTGGGCACAGGTAATAACATAAGTTCAATTGATTTAATATAAATAAGTTTCTCAGGATAGTGAGAAAAATTGATGGATGGATAGCTTAATGGGATGCACTGTATGAGATAATGTAACAGGAAATTGTTAGTCACAGGAAGCCTATGTCGGACAAGATACACAATATTGTTGTGGTGAAACCAGCACTCGCGGATCCTTCAACAGACAGAGATCCTGATCTGGTAAAACTGCAGAGTATACCAATGTTTCTGCCAATTATGAGAGGCACTCTGAATTTACCGCCGGGCGTACGCGATCCGGAAGTTCTCGAGAGATTGGATCCCATTGGATTGTTTAATCTCTGCGCGCGCTATCAGCACCATCTGAATAACAATGCTCAAATGATCGCGGCCGAACAGAACAGTCTCTGCATTAATATCGAGCCGGAAGTCACGAGGATCCTGAATCTCGCGGCCGAGAGGCAAAGGAGGTTCGCGAAATTCGTGGAACAACTGAACAAGGTACACGAGTTGAGCAGGCAGTTGAGCAAGTGCCATACTTTGTTGAATGAGACTCTGGATAAAATGGAGAGCCTGAACAATCTCCTACCACCCGAAGAAAGATTAGAGCCTTTTGTTTGGGCCACTGGATAAGGATGGAATCAATGTTTCCAATAATTAGAAGAACCCATAAGCAGGATATAACTTATATGTGGATTTTATGTTGAACAATCTGATAAACCATGTATCAACAGAGGAAAATTCCAAATGGGAATGAAGGACTGGGAAGAATTGTAGATTTGACCTTTGGTTTCTGGAGTACCAACTAAGATCATTGATCCACACCCAAAGAATATTAGTACCTATGAATCTCACTGTTCTGTAAGAGTCTATATATTTTTTTGTTAATTCCGAGACTGTACAGTAATAAAACAAAAACATATTATTTCCAAATACATGTCTGCCATGCTTGCCTGAAATGAAAAATTGCCAACAAAGAAGCGTACACAGTAAACAATATTTTATTAAATGAAAAATATTCATCTGTGGTAGCAACTCAAGTGCTAAGAGGTCTGGATGTAGTCAAAATGGGGCAAACAAAACCCTCTAAAAATGACTGTCACATTCATAGGGTACATACCCTATGTGTGACCATTGATAGATTTCTCTGCTTTCAGTCTTCTATAAGCTGCAACAGCATCGCTCTGTTGCTTTTCTAATTGCCTCCTCTCACCAACTGGTAGATTCTTTCTTTTACCAGCCCTATCTATTGACATCTTACCAGAGTTTCCTTTGGGACTCTCATCCTTCTTTAGCAAGGAATGTAATAGTAACTGCTTTCTACCAGGCTATAAATAATGATTGATTAGTCTCTATTCTTATGATATCCTATCATCCTGGTGTCCAGATGTTTACCTTGGCAGAAGTGTCTGTATTAGCTTGCCTAGGCCTTGCTTTCAACTGTGGTGGTGCATGGACCACTTCACCAAATTGAACTTCATCCTTAAAGTCCTCAAAATCATTCTGCACTTCTTCTTCCTTCTTCTCTTTCTTTAGCCGTAACTTCTCTTTCCTCTTTTCAGCTTTGGTCATCTTGGGAATATCTTGCCCTTTCTTCTTCTTCTTTCTCTTAATATTCTTGTGCTTTGCTCTGAGCTTCTCTATTTCATCCAGCTCATCCTTGGGTGCTTTATCAACACCTTTGACACGACCGGTTCTTGGATCTCTTTGCACCTCAACACCATACTTCTTCTCAAATGCTGTCTCATTGATAAAGGCTTCGGTCTCTCTATGAACACGGTATAAAAAGCGATGGGATGTTTCTCCAGGCTTTTGTTGGAATATTGGCACAACTTTGTCCGGCTTGGCTTTTGGATGAAGATTCTTCAAGTCCTCTTTTCCGATGCATATTAACTTGCTCTTCTTTCGCTTCTTCTTGATCTTGCCAATCTTGCCGGACTTCACGGCTTCTTTCAACTTGATTACTCGCTCGAGGCTTTTCGGTATCGGCTGATCACTCACATCTTTCGGTGGTTCGTTGATTTTCGTCTCCAACCTATAAGGCGGGCGTCGCTAATCTTGGTAAGTTACTCTTGAATGGGGCTCGTGTTTTCATGGTGGACTCACTCTGCATCGCGCTTTGCTTGCTGCTTCAGGGGATCTTTCACTCCACGATGCTTCTTGCCCGGAATCTTGCGTCCCATTTTCAAAGAAAGACTCGACACAACAGACTACACGGCTCTCACGTGGCGAGGGATTCCGTCTGCTCTGGCAGATAACTCCCGCGTCTTTCCACCACGTGCTATTTACAGCCGTAGAGCTTCCATTAAAGCCGATGCATTCAAAGGGAGATATCCCAAAGTAATCTTTAAGTTTCTCTATTCCACTCAACGAAATCTCAATCGTATGATTTTAATATTTCGTTTAATTGCAAATCATGCTAATCATATTTGAATCCTTCGTAACTCTGAGATGTATTTGTCATGGGTAAGATAGAAGTATAGAAACAAAGGAAATGATATATGTTGAGACTGATATAGCACAGTTAATAATTATAGCATCATAAATGACATTCGTTCATTGTCAATTCCTATTTTTAGTTATAAAAGATTGAAAGCAGTTATCAATAAAGTCTGAGAGCAGGAACGTTTTCGCGATCTCTAGATAGATAGAGGCATAGGTTACTTCTGGCATTATTGATACACTCCAGCAGTCTTAGCCACATCTACTCTAAAGGTAGGATTCTAATCCTTCGTAGTTTCTAAATCTGTCCTCTAACAGTAACGTTTCTCGATCCAATCAGACCTTTTCTCTCATTCATTCTAGCTGCCACATCGGTAAGGTGCGACAACCAAAGATGAATGTCGCTCGCTCGACCTTCCTAACAACGAGAACTTTGCAAAGCCGATCAATTCACGAAACACGCCGATTACTAAGAGCCGACGAGGAAAAAGAGAAAGAAGCGGGGAAGGGCGATGAGGAATCGATAGAAGAATTATCCGAACCGACAAATTGCTGCATGTCGGGTTGCGCAAACTGTGTGTGGATTCAGTACGCGGAAAAACTGAGTAGCGCCATCGAGAAGAACGACGTCGACGTTCAAAAGGTGTTGGTCGAGAAGGTGCAAGATCCAAACATGAGGGCTTTCCTCATGATGGAATTAAGATGCCGAAATCTCATAAAGTAGGCTTAAAATTAGCATCTAAATAAGCCGGATGTCGGCCATTGTACATAAAAATATTCGTATCGCCAGTGCGAACTCCGATTTGTATAATAAAACATGACAACATGATATACGCATTGAATAATCATTCTCACTCTCGCAATATTCACAGGGAAGCGCCATTGAATAATAATGATACGTGTTCATGGAAGAATCAACGTGATATGAAAGTCGAATGGCATAATACCTTTTGTCCTGGAACGGACGCGGCCCAGCAAAGTTGCCTCGACGTTGATTTCCCACCCAAAACGCTCGAATTCCAGCACCAGGTTCCTCCTGCATGATCCTCTCGCGCTCCCGCACAACACTGCGCACAAACAATACCGAACAATCACTTGGACGTGCAAGAAACAACGAAATATTAAAGCGCGCCTCGAATTTTAAACACACGACTAATTACAACTGCGTAGCCACGAGGAGTGACGTAATATACGAGGCGCGCGCAAGATGGCGCGTCGAGTACTCTTCTGCGCGCCACCGGCTGCGCGCGGTAAATTCAAATCATCGAAATGCATTACAAGATAGGCAGGAATGGTTTGTTCTTTATTTTGTACAGGAATCGATGTCTTCTTTTACGTAACATTTATCTTACGGCTGAAATTCATTCATCAGCTAATTAATTCGATAATGGGAAGAAAGTAGGCTGTAAGAGGACGTCTTTGAATATGAAGATATGCGTTTACAGACGATTGATTTGTTTGATAAGTAATCGTAGCAGGTGCTCGCAAGAATCTCGCTCGATTTAATGGCTTTAGCTAATTGAAACAAGCTGCTGTCTTATCAAGAGCCGGTTCGACTGCGACAGCGGACGGCGATATTGCGGATATTTTCGCGTGCCGTACATATTACATGTGTCCGCCTATTTACATTGCATGCATATGCATAAAGCCAGTTGTGCCGCTTACGCCAGAGGAAAAAGGAGCGCGTGTAGGTGTGCAGTGGCCGAGCGACGGCAAAGAGACATGGGTCGTGAATAAATTAGAAAAGTTCTTGCTGCTTTTCGAACGCGGTCCAAATAGATCTGACCCTCCTAAAATACCTTGGAGACCAGCCGGCACCGTCATCAGTGCTTTGCGCCATTTCCGCTGTACTACGAACCAGCACTATCATCGTGTCACCAGCAAAAGCTCGCTGTAATTTCACAGCTCTCTAATACGCCTCGTATTCTCATTTAATTGACGCGTTATAAGCAACTTCTGCGGAGAGTCGAATATCGTTAAACGTTCGATCCAACTGCGTGGGACGTTTAGAGAGTAGAATGTCTTTTCTCGGGCGATCGGAAGAAAAATCAGTGCCAGCTGAATAGACGACTACCTCCGCAGGATCTTATCTCGAGCGCGTCCCACACGTCAATCTCTCCACGTTTCTGCCACATGTACGTTGCGACTCAGCGCAAATGCAAGTCGACAGTTGTCCATACAGATATATCCAGAAATTCTTCTAGATTCGCAAAGGTAGATTGAGACTGGTGCGAGTGTGAGTGCGTGTAGACTCAATAACAATCTCGCAACACAGAGAGTATAAGAGAGGAAGAAAGAGAGAGAGAGAGAGGAAGAGAGAGGATACAGGCGGGCGAAAGCCTGAAATCCATTGGAGCAGACAGCAGACACTGCTCCCTGAAGTTTCTTTCCACAAAGAGCTCTCAGCACATGTGGATATGAGGCGGTGTGCGTGGCGGCGCGTGAAAGAGTGTGCGCTCGTGCGTGTGGATTATTTTCGCTTATGCCGGCGCACGCAATCTCAGAAGTGGTTCTCGCGTTGACAGGTTTCGAACGGGCGAACATCGGTCTTGTAAAACCGATTCTGAGATACCCCAGGAATCCCCCAACACACTCGCGCAAACTTGATCCATTGGGCCATCAAACTCTTGGACAGGACAGAATTCCGGAATCAAACTCTCCGAAAGTACTGTGCGATTCTACCTAACTTTGAGAAGTGTTAGCGAGGGATTGAAGAGGAGCAGAAGTTAAGGGTTGCTCTAACCACCCCTCCGATCAACATACAAGGCATTCAATCTGCAAGCACTCTTGCTTGCTCGAACAATCCAGAAAGAATGGAAGCGAGTGCCAACGGCTTTCAGCTTGAATACAATAGACGCTCTTTCAAGTGACGATAAGCGACTTCCGGCCGATGTATCTAGGAAGCGTTGCAACCAAGTTCAGAACCTACGAGCGATCAGAGAGCGAAGAGTGCGAGGGCGAAGTAAGCGTTTCTCCACCGTAACCGAAATAGATAGGGAAGAGAAGAGAGAGAGAGAGAGAGAGCACTCCTCGTGGAAGTTTCGTGTGTCGGACGTTTGCTAGATCGCCGTTGTCGAACGGTCGGTCGGCGGAGAAAGAAGAGCGAGCGAGGGAGCGAGCGAGCGCGGGTGGTGCTTTGTGCGGGAAGGTTGCGGTGACGAATTGCGGAATAGAATCGGTTATCGGTATACGCGGCGGCCGGCTGCCGGGCATTGCGCGGCCCGATAAGAATGACGAAAGGCAGAAACGTCGTCGGGGATAAACGCTGCCATGCATGCGTGCCAGGCTGGTCGGGCAGCGACACGCGGGAAAAAAGTCAGCTAGCGGTTCGACTTCGAGATCGAGCGGATCGTCGCGGTGCTGCCGATGGGACTTTGACGCGCGTCCGCGATTAATTCCGTGCTGTTCCTCTTTTGCATCGCAAACTAGCCACCCGCCGCCGGTCCCTGCCTCTCTCTCTGCCACGCGACTCCACACTTTTTCCCAGGCTGCTAACGGTGCTGCACACTCTCTTCCACTGTGTCTGTGTGTGTGTGCGTGCGTGTCCCCCTGTGTCCGTGTGTGTTCTCTGTGCCATCGACGAGATCGGCGGCCAATGCAAAATCACGTGCTGCGCCACCGGTTGCCGAGAACGACGAAATAATACGGGATTCCATGCGGACGTTTCGGTGTCAATGGCTCGTCACACCTGCAATACGAAGAACAATGTGGTATCGCTCGAAAGAGGTATTGGCGAGTGTGGAATCAGAATACTTGCCAAGTTGCGATAAGTAGATTGCGCGAGGTAAAGTTGACCTCGACACCGTTCGATGAGAGAGAGAAAGAGGAAGAGCGGACCAATTTCTGGAATTAAGAAAGGCAATTACTGGCCCTCTTTGCAGCGCGGCCCTTTCCTGATGGAGTATTGAGGCCGCTGAATAAGATGTTGATGACTGAACAGGGATCGTTGACAGCGAGAACCAGCGAGGAATTGGACGAGCACTCGGCCACCGACACAGCCACCCTACCATTGGCCGATCTGCCCGAACTTCCAAGTGCCGTTTCTGTGAATCTCTGCGAGGATAACGAGGAGAATGCCAGGAGCGAGAAGAGCGCCAAGCAGAAGACCAGTCTGTTCAGCACCTTTCAGCGCAGGGCTTTCAGTAGGATCAGTTTCAAAGGGGAATCTGGACCACTTTTGAGCAGGTACAATCCCTAGCTCGTCCCACTGCCATTATTACATCGATTTCGCAAATATCCCGCAGACACAGTATCAAATAAATCACTAACATAACTTTGTTTATGTCGGATCAATATTATTATTATTGATAGGAAGAAGAATTTAAAATTCCTCTAACATGTACCCTTTCATTCAAGACTTTTTCTTGCAATAACTTCCTGTTATTATAGCTGAGTCCGATTTCTCTCGCTGGCAGAATTATGAAATTCCAATGATTCTGACAAATGGCCTAGGCGGAGCGTATCGCTCGTATTTCCAGGCCGCCTCGTGATCACTTGTGTTTCGATATCAATGTCCGTTAGATAGGGATGGGCGTGAATGTGACTCAGGCGGATAAATTTATGAGGATATCCTCGCTGCGATCGCACGTTTTCCCGGCTTTATCGTGCTTCGGCAGTCGGCAGATTTCACTGGCCGGAGCGTAAATATCGCGATTGCACGAGGAAAAGCTGCCAATACGAAGAAATATGCCATGTGATTATAATAAAAAATATTTCCTCTCGCCGATAACTCTTCGAGTACGTGCAAAACTGGCAAAGATCACCGAGAATTGCATAAACAACGCAGGCATTGCAAACGAGGAGAACAATCGTTTTATTGGCGATAAGAATTTCCAAGGAAGCTGAGGCTGAAGGGAGGGAAGAAAAATTCATTTTCCACGAAAGTAAACTTGTCACATTTTTAAGAGACGTGCGAGTCAGTAAAGACACGTAACAGGCAGTCACGTCTTTTCCGGAGAGGCGAGTACAAATATAGGCGAGGAGTTCGCACTCGTCGGAACGAGAACTTATCCGCGGCTACTCTCGAGTCACCGATTGATAAGAGTCTCGCGAGGAGTTCGAGGCTACTTTCCCGAGGCGACAGCAAGTTCAAGAGCAATCATATCGAAGGCCGATCTCCGAGATAAACGAGCTCGATTGCGTCCTCTCGAAAATCTTAAAGCGAGCACGTGCTCCCCAGCGACAATGTTCCCGGCGGAATGTCGGACGCTCGTAAACACAGCCGGGAAGATTGACTGTGGACCAGAATGTGATTCTTATGAGCGGTCAACGCGAAAATAGCCGCGGCCGCTCCGCTTTCTACCGGCCGATCGACGTAAATCTTTCTTTCCTGGAGCGAAAATAGCCGCGGTCTAATTGTGGCAAAGCTTCGTCGCATTCCAGCGAGGCCTGCATTTACTGCCACTCACTTTAATTACACCTCGAAGATCATTGAATTACAAATGTCGCGAGGGACGCAAATCTATTTCTTAATCCTTTCTCGAGACATCTTTAACCCTTTGATAACTGCGAAATTTATGGGAGAACGCTAATTTGACTGACGAGATTTTAGCTGTCATAAATGCAATCTTAATGAATCGTCTAGAATAACCTACAGATGAAAATCATGCAAAATTCTACTGAAATTATATTGCAATCATTTTCAAATTGCATAAGAACCAACTTTCTTAGAACAAAAATCTCCATGTTCGTAATTGAGCATGCTATGTCAAATGTCGACACAGTCAAAGTGTTAAATGTCTCGAGACACGATAGAACAGTCGTGGGAATCCCTGGCAAATCAGCGAAGCGACTTGATATCTGTGAACGTTCAAGTTCGAGCTCCATCTCTAGCGGCTGGTAGGAGCTGATGGTGATGCGGTGCCAAGATCGGCGTGCGAAGACAAAAGAAAACGGTCCGGTGTGGCCAAGGGCCGAAATTGGAGCGCAGTCTCTACCGAGCAGTTGCTCGTTAACGAGCTCTCTTAATTAAGCCACCAATCGCTACAATCAAATCCTCTGGTATTCCAAGCATCGGCACATCTCGCAGACCCTTTGCTCGTTTCCAAGGAAATCAGAGAGACAGCAATGATGGGCGTAGTGACGCGCAGATTGTATTAATAGTATCATAAAGTGCGTAAATCCGCTACGGCGAAAAACCCGGTGAATTGGGTGAACCGGGCTCGGCATCGGACTTCCGTTCCTCTCACATGCGATCGAGTGTGGCCAGGCAAGATATCGGGAAATGGATTCAGACTTTGTGCAGAGCGAAAGATGTAGTGCCCAGTGACAACGCCTCCAAGTGCGAGGCTGACTTTAAGCCACCCTTAAGGTACGGCTTGCGCTTAGCATTGCTCCCGAACAGGATAGCTTGAACGATACCATCAGAAATCGTGTTGGGACAGAGTGAAGCAGACAAATCTCTCTCACTCTCTTTCTTCCCCTGCCTCTGTCGTTCTTTTTCTCCCACTCTTTCTCTCTTTCTCTCTTTCTCTCGTTGAATTCTCATGGCACAAGTATGAATGGTGTGCTTCGATCCCGGCGAGTGCAACGGCTTATCGAAGGACTAGTGCGAGTTTCGATAATGATGGAGGACGAGGAAGACCAGGAGAGTCCGATGAAAGGGCTAGCGAGTCAGGAATAAAGTCTGAAGTGTGCGCGCGCCCGAGGAGGATGGAAGGTAGCAGTACCAAGCCGATATCGCCGAGTCCCTCGGGTTCAGGAAAGGTGCATTTAGGGGACGGAATGACTTTCTCTGGCTTGAAAAGAGCCCTCTCCCAAGTCTCGATGCTCGTCGTGAAGGCGACCACGTCGAGCGAAGCCGCCTGGCGAGAAGAGTTGCACAAGTACGCGCGATTTCATCCCTTCCCATCGAATCCGAGCGCCCGAACCACTGCGTAATCCTGTGCTAAGAAATGCGGGAGAATCTTTCGCGACGGCGGCGGCGCATCCTAATTAATAACAAGGAGTTTTTCAGCGGCGAGACTCTCCTCGGCTAGAAAGTCACGATAACAGGCAGCAAGAGCGATGACGAGAGTGGTTCGGTGCGCAAGGACGATCCTCGAGCAGCGAGATAATGCGCTCTCGAGCCTCTTATAAGCCCACGACCTTTTTGCCGAACAACAATCCGCCTCGCTGCTCGGATGTCATTACGTTCATTGCAGCTGGTTATCATAATTACAGGCACTTTCTCGTCCCGTTCTCTCTCATGTCCACTTGATCGCTCGCTCGCTCGCTGGCGCGCTCGCGCGCCTCTCTACTCGTCCATCACTCTTTGAGTGGCTCGATCTTTCGAAACGAAGCGTCGGTCGCTCACTTAAACACACTCGATTGAGAGCTGCGTCTAGGTCACTCGGTCTTTCTGCCTTGCCCTCTCTTTCTCTCTCTCTCCCTCTCGCTCTCGGACCACCTTCGACCCGTTAAAATAGCGGAGTCCTAGAAACGAGTTTGCTAATGCCACCGGAAAGATCGAAATACAGCGCTAGAGATTCCTTTCGCCCTTCTCTCTTACTCTCTCGCTGTTAAAGCCAGCGTTCGCTCCAGCGGCAATATTTACCCTTACTTTCTGCATATGGAAGCAGACTAGAGTGACGAGGAACAGCTCTAGAAAAAGAAAAGAGCGCGCACACGAGAAAGAGAAATAGGGCCGCGTGCTCCAGTAATTGGCGGTCGCTGCCGACTTAAACAGGTGTGGATATCTTAATCTATTTTAATCGGGCGCGGGTCAATATGTCAGGGTTGAACCACGCGAATTTAGAACTCGCCGGCTGCACGCGCGCTATTAGCATGTACGCATAAGCCAATCTCGATTGGGTTTAGCGCGCGATCCGGGAAAACTAATAATGGACAGCGAAGAGATCGCCGCTCGAGAGAGAGACACGATGTTAGTCAAAGTAGGCTGATTCGCAGGCCGTTTCTCACCGAGTCCAGGAACGAAGGATTACGCGAGGACTTAAGTCGTCCAAGGCCACGCGACTCTCAAACACGACAAGTTCAAAGAAACGTCGACAGAAGCTTTGCCAAAAGCTTTAGCGCCTTTGATACCCTCGAATTCGAGTAATGCGCGCGATATCCAAGTGGCGCGTAAACTTTGAGCGAGCGTGGACCAACCGAGCGTCTCACAGCTCTTCTAATGTTCTAATCCCGTACCGTTCACTTTAGCCTTCCCAATATCCTAATTCTCCGCCCGACACACTCGCACCTCCCACTTTATTTCGAGCGATTCCTATCGGACTGTCATATCTGGAATCCTGACAAGCGGAAGTACGGTCATTCCTATCGAAACGCGTATAAATCATATGTCTCTTCAAAGTTTCCTATCTGAAACACTTTGCTAGAAAAGAATCCATTTTGTTGCACCCTTTGAATGTGAAGAGAAACGATTGGGACATTTAATTGCTTTTCTTTTCGTTCGATGGTCTTCCAGCGAGGAAAAGATGTATTGTAAATGTTAGTTGGGAAATTTATATCCTCGTTAAAAGGATGGGCAAGTTTTACGAGGTGCTTACGCGCTCGGCCTATTACTCCCGGCAGAGATATACCGACGGCTTCTCCAAACAGGCCTAATATCGCGCTTGATACCTCCGAGCGAGATAAATGGCGAGCTACCGGCAATGGCAATCTCCAGTTTCACTCTGAAATACTTTTCATAGATCGGATCAATGTAATCTCCAAGTGGGAACTGATCGATTCTCTGGTGGAAGCAGTTTCTTCGGCCAAAGTCAATAAAGTCGGGATGAAAAGCGTTTGGTAGCGTTTCACTGGCAAATGACCGGGTTTCTTGGATTCATCGTCACTTGAAAATGAAAAGGACAGGTTTCACTCTATAAATCACGTATGCGCCACTGGCTGCTGCTTGCCAGAGGCTTCGCGAGAAGCCCAGTGTATTTCCGAGCAGACGCTATTACAGTTTTAAACGGCCTTTTAGCAAAGCCGTGGGTGGAAAGGACCTCACGTCTCGTCTTTCGTTTAAACACGTGCCTAGCCAGCCAGCCCCGCGTACGCCGTCGCCGTCGCCGCCGCCGCCGCCGTCGCCTCACCTAACACCGGCGCCTTCCGCCAGCAAAAATCATCCCCAGTCCTAAATACCTATCTCTGTTTGTAAACAATCCTCCACTTTCGACATTGCCAACCGACACTTTGCCCGTCATTCAATAATATCGCGCTTAAGTCCATCAATAATTTACAATCGATTGAATTCAATTTGGGCCAACGACGAATCTGTTGAAGATATCGCCAGACAAGATTCAGCTCGAGGAGAGTTCGGAAGAGGGTGGTTTTCAAGCACGGAGACTGCAACGTCGTCCAAGGAAACGTGGCCAAACGCCGACGACGTTATCTTCAGGTATTCCTTGTTTTTTAACCGATTGGAAATCGTTCTGATTTATTGGAAAATTGATGGAATTCATAAATTCTCCACAGGATATTTTTACGACTTTGGTGGACGCACAATGGCGATGGACACTTTTGGTATTCTCGATGAACTTCTTGCTCTCTTGGCTGGGATTCGCCCTGATTTGGTGGCTGATCGCGTACACTCACGGCGACCTGAATCCCGAGAATTACAGCAATCCCAATGTAACATTTACTCCCTGCGTCCAGGAGATCCACAGCTTTACGAGCTGCTTCCTATTTTCAGTGGAGACTCAACACACCATAGGGCAAGTAAATCAGACTTTCTTTGAGAGAATGAAAGTTTCACGAATTCAATAATTAATAATCGTCGAATTGGACCTTTCAGATATGGTTCGAAGCATACAACGGACGAATGCCCCGAAGCAATCTTTGTCTTGTGCATTCAAAGTATGACTGGTGTGATATTACAAGCGTTCATGGTCGGCATAGTATTCGCAAAGCTATCGAGGCCGAAGAAGAGGACTCAAACGTTGCTCTTCTCACGAAACGCGGTGATCTGCCAGAGAGACGGTCAGCCATGCTTGATGTTCCGTGTCGGTGACATGAGGAAGAGCCACATCATCGAAGCCCACGTCAGGGCTCAAATGATCAAACGAAAGGTGGATTTTCTCTCGCTCGTCTCTGACCTCTTCGATTAGTTCTTAGTAGCCGAAAGAGAGAGAGAGAGAGAGAGAGACGCGCGCGAATCCTCCCGAAATAATTCCTGGCGCCCGTTAATAGGCCGAGTGAGAAATTCGCGTCATCATTGGTGGTCCACTGCCATCTTGCCAATTCATTCTGTCGCCAGTCATTTATCCCTGATGGAACTTGACTTCTTTACTGTCTACCCTTGTCAGCCAGTGTCACTCGCCGCCGCTCCAATTCATGGCGTGCTATGCCTTCTAGGTGACGAGAGAGGGGGAACTCCTGCCGTTTTTCCAAACGGAGCTGAAGGTCGGCGGCGACGGCGAAGAGGACAAGATCTTCTTCATTTGGCCGACAACGATCGTTCATAAGATCGACGAGCAATCGCCTCTTTATCACATATCCGCCAGTGATATGCTTCGCGAACGATTTGAAATCGTTGTGATTCTCGAAGGTGATTAATTAATCGGACAAGTTCATATTGCAAGATTAATAGAATTGATTGAATAGGTGTGATCGAATCAACTGGCATGACTACCCAAGCAAGGAGCTCCTATTTACCCTCGGAAATCTTATGGGGCCACAGATTCGAACATATCATCACATTTCGCAAGGAAACCGGCGAATACGAAGTCAATTACACCCTCTTCAATAACACCTACGAAGTCGACACACCACTATGCTCAGCGGCCGATCTCGACAAGATTAAATCGATGCATCGTGCCAAGGGAGGTACGGAATCACTGAATTTCCCCTGACTCTCCAAACTTTCTCACCACTATCTCGCGCTCTTCCTCGAGAATTCCTAAACTCAATTCCGAAAGTTCATCCTCGGCCAGCCTTTCCAATATGCAAATCTATCTGCTGCATTGAACTCTACCGAGTTGCGAAGCTGCTTTTCATAAATAAAAGAAAGCCTCGGCGAGCTCGAATCATTTCTTCGCGAATGTTCTCATAGAATATTCGAGTCTGTCACTACTGTGTTATTAAAGTTTCAAGATAACGCGGTGATACAAACGAATTACTTAGACTGTTCAATTTATAAGTTGTGCGAGTTGTAACTTGTTTGGGAATCGAGGTGAAAGTTTTGTGTCGATCGAGAATTAAAAAGTAGTTAGCTATAAAAGAGGTAATTATTCAAAGCGAGACTTTAGCGAGTCTCCTGGGAAATTGAGCGAGATTAATTTGGAGCTAATATCAAAGTTATACTTCCAGAGCGAATGAGCACAGCGGCTTTCCCACATTATCGGGACGAGTCAAGTAGCTCATTAACGACTGGCTCGGGATCGAGTCTAGCATCATCGACAGGTGGATTGCACATGAGTGCACCTTTGCCTCCACCGACGCCGATCCCCGTCATGATCACCAGCCCCGATGGCTCTTTAAGACGCGAGAGTGTCAACGTGCAGAACCAATCGAACCAGCCAATATTTTTCACACAGAACGAAGTGAGTAGCGCATTGTTTGCCAAGCAAACTCATATCTCACTTTTAATGACTCTTGAAAAATGGTGCGCCGACCTAGTTGGAGAGCGAGCCGCGCACGCCCGAGGAAATAAAGAACGAAGAAGACTACAACCGAGTGCTCGAGGACATAAACGCGACGTTACGAAAGAATCGCAAGCCTTCGAAGGAAGATAAGAAGCTTCATCGAGAAGCATCGAGGAGTACGTTGGAATCGAGAGGGAACGAGTCAAGATCGAACTTGGAACTGATGAGGAGGAGCAACTCGAAAAACGTTCTCGATCAGAGTCTCTCTCACATCGGTTCCCCGAGTTCACCCTCTCGAGGGATTTTAGACTCGAGGTACTTACTTTCAACTTGCAATCATTTCTTAATCATAGCGCAATATAGAATGATTGTTTAAAATCATTCTACTATCACAGACATACTAGATTCACGGAGGGTTGCGAGAGTCCAAAAGAACCACCTTCGTCGAGTGCGCTCCCAAGAAGATCGAGTCTCTGTGATGGACACAAGCCAAAGGATGTGCAGAAGAAAACTAGTTTCGTCTTAAGCGAGACGAGTGTGAGGAACGAGGAAAGTGGCAGTGTGGAATCCTCGGTTCCAAGGATAGTTCCGCCCTTAAGGAAACAGGGTGCGATAGACCTCGAGATCGTCGAGGCCGCGCGACCCAATCATCATCCTGCGGGCATCAACACCCATCACGAGGAAGTTTAGGTATCAGGTGAGAGGGAAATAAGTTGGTGGATCGCGTGGCGCCTCGCACGCTCTTCCAGTACGATGCTAGTAGACGCGAGCTGCTTACCAAACAAACACGATTTAATCGGTGATAAGTGGATTCGCGTGGATGCTCCGGCCAGAAGGCTAAGGGTTCACTCTGGCAAATTGGCCCGGAGAGCAGAGAGCTACTCGCCGGGATCAATTACTCGCCGCGATCTTCCCCTTAAATGCGAACGCACGGTGGGCTTCACCTCCGTTCGAGAACGGACATCTAAATGGCTCTAATTAGGGCATAAAGACGTCATAAGCTCGCTCGCTCGCTCGCCTTGTTCCTCTCGCGTGCACACGTGTTCTACACGCTATCCTCCTTTCACGGAGAAGCTCCGCCTAACTGGCGTACATCCGGCCCAGCTCCAATCGCAAATACCACTGTTTCTTCCGATTTGGATGATTCAAATATTCTGGTGCAGACGGCATTATTTTAGTTGTATTGTTTAGACTTTTGTGATCTTTGTGTGGATTAGCTAATATAATGGTGGAATTGGTGAAATGGGTGAAATTCGAGAAAGTTGGGAGAACTTCGAAATATCGACAAAATCTGAAGGGGTATGTGCCTTGAAAAATTTGCGAAAGAATAAATTTTGAGCTAGGATTCTGAAATTTATATCACTTCTTCCTTGATGCAAGGGGAGACTCCCCACTAAATTTCAGCCCCGGAAAATGTCGGGAAGTCCAAAAAATATGGGAAAAACCAGCGAAAATTCCGAAAAAATCGAACTTTAAAGGCAGATTTTTAGTGTTTTCGATAGAAATCCGGACTTTTTTCGACGGATTTCTTGTTTTCTATCCGTTTTCATTCATAAACAATCGATTCCTGAAGAAAAAACCCGAGTTCGGGGAGCTTCGAAAAATCGTGAAAAAATCTGAAGGGGTACCCCTTAAGAAAAATTTGCCGAAAAAAAAATTTGGAGCTAGGGCTCTGGAATTTTTAGGGTATCTTCCTTGATGTAACAAAACACCACCCACCAAATTTCAGCCCCGGGAAAGGTCGGGAAGTCCACCAAAAAAAATAAAAACCGTCAAAAATGAGCAAAAATGGACTTTTCTGGACGGTTTTTCGACCCGTTTTCGTTGCAAATCCGGACTTTTTTTCACGGATTCTTTGTTCTCTATCCACCCTGATACGAAAACAATTAAAATATCCCGGGTTCGGCCGATTTTGAGAAACTTGAAAAAATTGACCATTCTCGAGGGTCGAAAATAGGTGAAAACCTAAACTTTGAGCTAGGGCTCTGAAATTTATATCACTTCTTCCTTGACGCAAGGGTACATTCTCCGCCAAATTTCAGTCCCGGGGAAGGTCGGGAAGTATGCAAAATATGGGAAAAACACGAAAATGAATTATTCAGGATCGGTTTTTCATGTGTTTTCGGCACAATTCTGGCATTTCTCCCACTGGCTTTGTGTTTTCTATCCATTTTGAGATTCGAACAATCGATTTATAAACCATTCGATCAACTCCGAGAACTTTAAAAAAATCGAACATTTTTGTAGGCATACACCCCTTGACAGAATCTCGATATTTTAAGGTTTTCCCAATATTTCCAAATCCTTCCTAATTCAACAGTTCGATCATCATAACAATCATCCCGCAGAGAATCAGTAATACAGAGAGCGCAGCAATAAAGCGTATAGGCCGGTCCGATCACCCGTTGCGTTTTCATTCGTGGCCACCTTGGCCAGTTGGAAAAGCGGCCGACTGCTAAGTCGGCTAATGGGACAAACGTTTTCATCTTTCAATTTAGAGCCACTTTGCTTAATCCAGCTTAAATACGGGAGCACCTGCGATCTCTCGCGCGTGATCGGAAACTCCGCATATGGCCCAGGAACTTAAAGTTCCAGGCCAAGTTAAGCCGAACAACTAATCCGCCAGTGTTCTCAAGTCAGTTGCACTTGAGCGAAGGTTTCTCACTGTTGCTCGGTTGGATGCGACGATTCCGCATATAACTGATGTAATGAATCAGGCGAAGGGCAGATGGATGATGGAGAATAAGTGCGATCCCGGGAGAGTCAGTCGCAGGCAAAGAGGAGGAGGAGGAGGAGGTTCCAGCGTACACGTAGAGTGCTCACAGGATGAGTTTAGTGGCGGGAAGTGCCCTCGTTATCACGCCCGACAATTGTTTAATCTGAGCGCGAGCAGGCCGGCCCGCTGGTCCAGACTAGGCTTCCCTGCATCTCACGCGATCGCCAAGGGAGAGCTCTGCTTTTAACACTGCTTTCTGTAACACCGTCACACCATGCTAAACTCGACTATCAAGTTTCCCCTCTCATCCATTATTCTATCTTCTTCCATTCTTAGCAACGCACACTTTCCGATTTCACTTCCGGAAGAAGATGAGAGAGAATGAAATGTGACGCTAGGCTTGGAATCGTAAATGAGAAATACCTGAGTTAATAAGAACGCTAGATTTTGAGGGAATTGTCCAGTCTAATTGGACTTGTAAGGAAGAATCTCTTCATGGATCTCGCACTTGCTGGCACTGGCTATTGTCGACTCGACAATGAAGAGCGTCTAGTGTGTCGGGGAGAACGGAAAAACCGGCTGGCAGTATCACCTTCCCGAACGAATTGCGACATCCTACTTCTAAGCTCAGCCTTGGACTGATATACCTGCTGATTACAGAATCTCTCGGCTACTAAACATTCTAGTCGTTTTAGCTTTGAAAGTCTAGCTTTCGACTGCCAACTGATGGGATTTCATAGTACGTCTCTCAGTAACCAAGCATAGTATTGTCAGCTATGAATCAAGCTTGGCATGCGACTAATTGGCGATCTTGCAACGCTAATTACGATGAGTCTCATTGGCAGCTGGTGGCCAACTGTTCGCGTGTTCCATTTGGAAACTGATAGCTTTGCAATTTGCATTATTCGCCGGTTGAAGCGTTTGTTTGACATTCTCTCTTCTTTGGTACAATTAAAGAGACTAATTATCAAAGTATTCCTTTTCTTTCGTGGACTTTTGTCGACATGAATTCCGGCGCAATTATTATTCCGAGATTTCTCATAATCGGTCGAATTGGCGATGGGAGAGGGAGAGGCTTCTGTTGGAAAGTAAGTCGGCGAAGTGCTCGTCGAAAACGTCCACGGTCATGCCCTCCGGCCTGGTTGACGTAATTGGTGATTATCACGACGAAGTGTGTCCCCTATTAGTAGATACCAGCCGACGAACCGAACCCCCCCGCCTTTAGTGCATCGTGTCTGTCCGTGGCCGCACACACTGAATATCATTCTCGCTCTCGCCGATCCCTTTAACCGCGAAAGTGAACCCCGAAAGTGTCACAAAACCCGAGAAATCAGTGCGACAAAACAATCAAAATAATTGAAGTAAGTTAATACCAAAAAATTCCAAGAAACCATCTCGAATTATCGTTCGTTCTCGAATTCCTAAAGGAATATTGCTTAACTGTTGCGGCGACTATTAAATTCGGTAATTGAGAAAAGATGAATGTGGGAGAAGGCCATTAGCGAGTTGAATTTGTTGGTGTTATGGGTCGATTGGGAATAACTGGTTAATGGCGGTAAATTGCTGCGAGTCGTTGGGCATTAGTCGCACGCTCGGTAGAAGCTGTCGGTCCAAATTATCGGGGCTTACGCGAGGGGCAAGAGTGACCTTCGGCGAGGAATTAATTGGTGAGAGACTACTTGGAAAAAGAAGCCAGTCAAAATATATTTCTTTCCACGGTGGCGAGTGGCAGTGAATGATAGCGTAATGATGCTGGTTAATCAGCGCGCGCTACTGTAATCACGGAGTACACACACACACACGTCTCCATTGGGATGGATGATGCTGGCGGCTGGTTCGAGCCGAAGCAAGCATTGACACTCAATTTGCGAATGCCGAGAGTTTTATCTGAGGCAGCGCAGCGCACCTCGGCGTCGAGCGTGTACACACGAGCTGATTTCGCGGCGCAGAAGGACGCCTCTTTGGTGTGTGTGTTTGCACGTCGGCTCCAGTGGATGCTGAGGAGTGGCTGGGATCGGTTGATGAGTAAGTGTCAAGAATCCCGCGTGGAATTTTGTCGAAAGTGTCGCGAGCGCGCCCATCACAGGGAAGTATTATGAAGCTCCATCATCGGCGCGTAGGTGGAGCAAGAACTGAGGAACTAAACAAGGAAGAGGCATGATTCAACGGTAAACTAGAGACAGAGACGAGAGGGAGAGGAAAAGACACGGGGGCGGCTCTGGAAGATCCGTTGACGTCACTCAACAAGATCGTTTCTTAGCGTAGTCGTTGCCATTTCAGTTTCGCACTGTTTCGGGCCCCAACTTCTACGCCACGTGTCTTAACTCCGCGCGACTTTATCTCAAACTCGTATTGGTGCACTGTGAATTAAAGAAATCGCCCTTTAAAGTGCCATCGAACTCGACGTAACATTCTCACAGCCACGTGTTCGGTGCGCTGGCGCTCCGTCTGACTAATTGCTGATCTATACTACTTACAAATTTGAGATCTATTATAAATCCCATTACATATACCGTGGAATTCTTTTCCTGCCAGATATATGATCGAGCAGTGTTTGGCGGTCATTCGATTACACGAGTGTGTTAAAAAAAGGCTGGAATGTAGTCTAAAAATAATGAATAAGTGGTTCCATTTGATTGATCGGGCCGAACAGGCGAGTAAAGTGGGATCGCGTGTCATCGAGCGGAAGGGGATCAACGATTAATGGCAGGCGACATTTTCCCGACATCCGATCACGTGATTGCCTCGCTCTTTCGTGGACAGAGGTCACGGGAAATATATTATAATGGAAAGAAGCGAAGATTGATATTAATGAAAACGAGAGAGATTTTCGACTTGGTTGAGAGGAGAGAAGACAACGAAGATAAGGCATTCGTAATGCCTTAATGCCAAGCTACTTTGCGGCAAATGCGTCGAGTGATGCCAAGGATTGCTGCCGTATGACGCGTTCACCGACGACTTAATCCAACTCTTACGAGAGCGGAGAGCCCATAACAAACAGGGGGAAACCTTGACTCCCATGTGAAATGAGCGAGCGAAAAAAGACACAGAGGAACAATCGCCGCGGGCCTTTTTTCGTTGCTCTGTCAGAGTTAATAAAAGTTGACGAGTGTAGCGGCTTTAACGAGCAGGCTCCCAGCCATTTCGAAATCCGGATATGTTGGCACAAGAGATTCCGATCAAATTACTGGCATTAGTGTCCCGTTCAATGAAGTGTCTATCGTTGTAGGAGATTGCGAGCTGGCAGAATGCACCACCCGCGATCGCGTCGAGCTAAAAGCTTCCCAGTAAGTCAGTCATCCGATTTATTTAGCTGGCGTATCAATGCCGTTCACGGAGCTACCGCTAACTTAACTTGGCCGCAAATAGAACGACTCTAAATGCGAGCGCTGCCGTCCACTGCCAATAAAAATTGCCTACTTACTGACACACAGTATAAACTCTACGCCGCGTCGCCTCTCTCGCTTACACTTCTGCGAATCGTCTTTCTCACAATGACTGAGAGACACCAGCACCAGACTCCAATGAGGTTTACTATTCCGCGTGTTTAGACTCTTTAGCATAAGCGCGCCAACTGCACTCGCAGCTCGGAGACTATCGTCTTAAGGAAGTTGCCACTGAGAGATGAAAATAATGAGATAGGATTGAAATTGATAGAGAATGATAGTCAATGGTTGCTGTACCTCCTTTCAAAATGTCAACGTACTTCTCTGTACAGTGATTAATGTCAAACATCCATTCTTATGCCTGGGATTTTAAAAATTTGTAATACGATAACAACGCATGAATAAAAACTATTTCCATAAATGCGATATTTTAGAATAATCGGGCTAAATTTGAAAAGCTTCGTCAGGTTCGAGGGTGTTTATGACACCCTGAAAGGGAGAGATGCTAATGTCTATTTCCGACAAGCACAATCAATCCAAATTGCATGACAAAATAATACAAACTTCCTTGTAACTATTTTTCGCAAAAAGAAACCATCTGAAATAGAATAATTATAATAAACTTAGATTGGCAATCATCCAAATGGAAGTTCGGTTAATGAATACGACTGTAACGAGCTCTTTCAGGAGGAGAGATAATCGAAAGCATGACTATCATCGTGCAGGCAGGATATTCGAATTGCGCGAGGCGCGAAGAGGGCTCGATTATTCTCGAGCATAAAAGCCGCGGTAAAAAGAGGGACGAAGAGAGTAGGATGTGAGAGGGTATGTGTGGATGTGAATATGTGCGAGGGACGTACACGTGTCGAGTAGGAGTAGCGCGTGCTCTCCGGGAGCGAACTAACAGCAGGAGTGTGTGCGAGGAGAGGCTGCATTATCCCCGCCGTGTAAGAGAGGCAAAATGCCATGGCATCCGTTCGCAGAATCCCGTGTAACCGGCGCGAATCTCTGAAGCAGTCGCCAGTTGGACGCGAGTACATCCACGTTTCGCCGGGCGCACTTGGAAATCATATCGCTCGGGCTGAAAGAGTGAGAGCATCATCATTGAGAGCTTAAGAGAGCCTTTTCTCCAATTCGTTGTATTTTTTCAAAAATCCCTTAAATAATTCAAGCCTGCGAATTCTGAAAACTCTCCTCAAAATATTACCGTGACAAGTACGAAAGCATAACAGATAAGAATTAGTTATTTATGGGCAAAACAATCGGACGAGCATTGATCGCGGAGAGTTTCTCGCCCTATAAACAGACGGCAGACTTTGTTTAGCGGATCGATCGTTTGTCTGGGAACTTTGGTAAAATATGACTCGAGAAAGTAGGAGCGACAGTTCGGCGAAGTCGGCGCTTTGGCGGAAGAATGGTTGCGTCGCGGTCGAGGGAAATCCGAGCTTGAGAAAGGATCGATCGATCATCGCCTACTGACAGATCACCGGCCGGGATATAATATCGTTCGTGATCACAGTCGGCGCACTCAACATTTTGATTTATCGACGCTACTGCCGTCGCGGCGGTGGGCAAATATTTTTCAGCCGATCGGCAGCTTCCGCCGCCGGCTGTTTGCGCCGATCATCTTCGGGAGGTGAAACGAGCTGCCTATAATGACGATCAATTCGCGAAATAATTGCGCGATGACTCGATGAACGAATGCTGCGCTGTTTATTGCACGATACTCATCTTCGCGAAGTGTGGGAGAAACATTAATTTCTTGAATCCTCCTTTGTTCTTAGTCATAAACGATCATCATAAGAAAACAATGAAGCATAAGTAGCGCTGGAAATATCGATGATAGTCAAACGATTTTTAAAGTACGCGAATTCCAAGTCAAACATTCCCAACACTGCCACTATAATAACCGCATCTGTCAACTGGTCAATGACTCAAGCAACATTGACAAGTTTGTCATTAATTAAAATACCGAGGGATTAATTGAAGCTGATTTATTTGGATCCAGGACTGACGCTGGCAGCCGGAAGTCAGCTTCCGCGCGAGGGTGGCCGGTGAATGCGGAGAGTGCGATGTGAAAGTGAGGAATGATGGGAGGAAGCGAAGGCTTGTTCACGGTCAGGGTCAACAAGGGGTCATCGGCGATCGGTGGCATTGTCTTGGGAGAAGAACTGGCGAAGAACTTGCTCCACTGACTTGATGACCATTCGGAGTTCGAGTTAATGGTCATCTCGGCTGATACTCCAGCGAGTCCCAAGGACGTAACTTGCTACGCCAAGTGGCAACTTGACCCACTTGCCAAGGCGATTTCCTCCTGTGCCTTGAGTGCGAGAACGAGCCAAGGATAGGAAGAGCCTTCCTCAAGGTCACCGGAGAGCTGGACAACTATGATGAGATTGACATTCCGACTGGAGCTCCCCTTGGACGTGAAGTGAACAGCCAATGGGATGGAGGAGCCCCAGAAGCTCTTTCGGCTGCCTGGCACCATCGAGGAGGAGGAGGAGGATAAGAACACGGAGACACAAGCTCAACATGAACTAACCGAGAATCCAAGCAGAGTTGACTCGCCTTTGCTCGTCCAAAGGACTGCTACTTTCTCTAGCTTGCCTAGGAATGTCACCCTCGTCAGGGTGAGCACTCACAGCAGTAGCATCGGCGGCGTTGGCAGACAGGACTCCACTAGGTGAGTCCTCCACCTTTCATTAACCCTCTCACTCTGACGCCATCTCAGAGTAATTATTAAACGCACCGCATATATTTACGCCCTTCCTACTCATAGGATTAACCCTTTGCTGTATTTTGACGAGTCCAACTCCTCATACAAATTTTCTACCAAACATAAATATCACAAGTTAGATTGGTCGAATGAAAATTAAACGAAACATATAATTAGAATTGTTCTTCAACAATATTAGTGTTGTTTTGGTGGAATTCCTCGAACTGAAATGGTACAGCAAGGGGTTAATATCTGAAATCTCTTTACTACCAGATTTCGTAAACAAGCACACATTTCCTGGATCCAACATACTTCAACCACCACTCACAGATCCTCTCCGTGTTAATTGGCTGTACAAATAAGTCCAGCTGGTCGGGCGGCATTATAGGCAAATTTTCGTCCAAGTTTACCGAGGAGTAACCCAATAAGGTTCAAGTGTAAACGTCAATGCGGAGCAAATGAGATGATTAAAGTCCCCTCGGCGAGGGAGGCATGGGAATGGGAAGCTACCAATCGAATTGAAAGAGCGCCGAGCAGTGCGATCACGTGTTTCGCGCCTCGAAGGATCATCGTCGACACGAGCGAGCGTGCTGTGTTTCAGCTAAAAGCAGAAGGATTGGTTTGAACGAGTTATTATCAGAGCTGCTTGGCGCCAGATGCTGTTTGTCACTCGAAATAGCTGGACCAAGTTACCGTGGATGCAAAGCGATCTTCGGAAAACAAGGCTAACACGTGATCGCTCATTTTTTTCTCTCTCTCTTTCATAATTATTTTCACCGAGGACTTCCCTCATATTTGCCGGTGGTATCGTCGCTGTCAGATGGAATTTATCTGGCAGTATGTGTCTCGGAGAAGGTTACAGCTCTATTCCAGTATATTTACAGCCGGCTGTTTACCCTTTGACAGTAATTCACCTGTGCGCGACTATGCGCGCCTCTGACGCCCGTGACGCCGTTTATCAGGAACGCCTGACGCGCGCGCGCGCGATACACGACGACCTTGCCTTCCGCTTGGCCGTCCTTTTCCTCGCCAGAGAAAAAAGAAGAGAGAGGAGAGAGAGAGAGAGAGAGAGAGAGAGATTCGAATTCCTAGCGAGAATTCTCTCCTCGACAAACTGCTCACGTATCCTTTGCATCGAGAGAGTCACCCTTGGCTCGCTTCCACTAATTGTAAGTCGCTCTTCCCCCCCAAAGTTCGAGTGTGAACTGAATAGATATACGCGCAAAGATCGAGAAACTCTCGGTGATAAGAAAGTTTACGAAATCCGTTTTCCCTAGTTAAATGACTCTCCTGTGAATTCTTATTCATTACTTGCAGGGATAAATAAAGAGGTTGATAATAAAAGAGTCGAGATTTTTCTAGAATCCAGTTGAATTCCGTGCCAAGGAGAAATCGCGGGTCAAAAGGTCGGCGTTATAGCAGTACTCGTGTGGAAGATGCTTAATCGCGGAAATTCCCTCTATCAGGTTTCGCGCTTCCTGCTCCAATGAACGCTGGTCGGACTGTCCTAAGTTTCCGTGGCTAATCCCCTTTAGATTGAAACTTCCTCGCGGAATCACGCGACTTTTTCGCAATTGCTATACTCGGCGCGTGCGGGATCCGCAAATTTGCCTTTGACAGAGATTGCCAGTGCGGAAATCTGCCGCGAAACTTACAACGCCGTCATATAATCGAGGACGGTGTCTTAGTAATCCAATTAGGGGCTTGCTGTCTAATCTAGCGTAATGATCGGCGCGAGCTTCGAACGAGCGATGGATATGTTTAATGAGCTGATCACGAGGCATAGTTATCGCGGCCGAGTGAGCGCGTGCGTATCTTCTCTCTTTCTCTGGGATCGCTCGAATAGATCAATCTTCACGGATCTCGGAAGAAACTAGACCAAACATTACTGTCTCACTCTTGGCGTTAATTCAATCGCGATTGACACAATGACCGCGTATCCAGCGATACAAAAAACCAGCTAATACTAGTATCCACTTGGCGCGATGATCGCCAATTACGACGCCTATTCATTAGACGTCCGCTCACTTGGAGCTCCTTGATGAATAGTCAATATCGTGGAGAGAACACCTCCGCAGAATCCAGCATTGCCGGAGAACTCTGTCTCTCTGATGGAAGAAGGATTGTTCGTCTTCTCTTTATCGCCTCGAGAACGCTCTTCTTCCGAGTGATCGCTGTCAAGTCAGCCTTCTTTCCAACTCGTTAGCTTAATTAAAAGCTCGTTATCGGCTGGGTTGGGATGCGCGACTATCTCGAGTTAGCGCGGCTCTATCATGTCTCGGGGAGTATCGCTGTCATCATTATCGGGCGGAGAGAAGCTTGCGCGGCTGGCTGAGTGACTTTGGAACCAGCGAGGAATTTGGTCATGTCCGACGAGTTCGAGAAGCTGCGCCCTTCCAGGAGCAGAGAGATTAAGATCGTGCCGCCTGTGAGATCGACATCCAAGTCGGAACGCACTCGATCCGTTAGGCGTGACAGCTGGTTGGTTCGCTAACAGAGGTAGCACTCGAATCGTACGAGTAATCCGTTGTATAATTCATGTCCATTTAACTTTGTCATCGTATTTGTTTATCCCTTCTTCGTCATCTGTGTTACTTCTTTCGGGGATTCTTCTAAGGGCAATCTATTTTTAAAATTTGATATTTGATATTCATTCTATATTTTATAATCGAATTTATTCATCCTTTCTTCCACATCTTCCAAGGGTTTGATAAACCTCGTCTTTTAACTTGGTTTTCTAAAAGCAATCCACGTTTGGAACTTGCTACATTCGCGAGACTCTCTCATTGTCGAAAGTAATTCATTCTATAATTCATGTTCATTTAATTGTATAAGCGAGTTTATTTATCCTTCGTCCTGTGAGTTAGTTGTTCCGGGGATTGTACGAACCTCGTCTATTGACCTAGTTTTCTACGAGCAGTCCACTTTTGGCACTGAGTGGCCGGTACATTTGCGAGGCTCTGTCGTTGTGGGGAATTAGCGGCGGTCTCAATTGACGCCCACGGAGCAGTGCGTGCGGCTTATGATCCCAGCGTGTATTCTCCATTGTAATGCGCCCGAGGCTCAGGAATAAATTACCGGCACCCAGTGCGGCGAGTCCGAGCTACCGGTGTTGATCGGCTCCTTCCGGATCGAATCTCCTTAGTGCGAGCGCTTGTTCCTTAATTCCCTTCTCGGAACAACTAATCCTCCCACAGTCGAGCTCTCATCGACAATGGCGCGATTCAAGGGTTCGAGTCATCGAACTGAATGCTTCGAACCAAGAAAAATACTACTCCTCCAACAAAATACCCTCTGGACTCGTTCGCAACACAGATTCGCGTGCACACAACCAAGGGGGCTCTTGACAATGGGATTTAATGTGATTTCTCGAGAGATTCGAGAATCCCCGGCAGATATGACGTTGCAACAGGCGTTATCGCGATGACAGAGAAACTGAATTCGTCACTGAGTCATTCTTTCACACACTCCAATCTTCAATTCATCAAATTCCCTTCTGATAATAAGTCAACTATAAAAGTGAAATTCGTACTTTATCTTATGTCGAAAAATCGTTTTTAAAAACAGACTTATATTGGAATGTGAAGGGGTAACCGAGCGCTTTCCACGTTTCTTCTGCTTTCGGAGAGCGTCTCCGCGACTAATCAACGATTTCACCAAGTGGCAGGAGTACCGAACCGATAACGAGATGCCGCGTCGTTGATAAGAGTTGGCTCGGTGTTTCTCTCTCTCGTGGCAGGTCTTGCGTCCTTTTTTCTTGGCCGTCACGTCAAGCGCATACACGAGCAGTCAAAGCAAGTGCGCGGAACCGCGGAGACTGTTCAAACAGGCGTCGAACTTTATGGGAAACGTCGGTGCCGGCGGCGAATCTGAAGATGTAGGCTGGCTAGCTAAAGAGCGGAGAGTCCTCGGGACGTGTGCGTGTTCTCGATGCTCGAACGGAAGTGAAGTGGTTCTGTGCTCTCTTCCCTTACGTAAGAGGACTACTAGTGCTCGTCGTAGAGGAGCGAAACGGCGAGGAGCATCGAAAGTAGTGCAGCATTTTCTTCCTCCGTAAGGATGGCATGTCACTAATGCGTGGGGAGCACGCGACATTGAATGCTACTGGCTGCCAAGGTGTTTACTCAGCTCTCTATCTCGCTCTCTGGGTCACGCGTTGGATCAACCATACGTCGGACGCTAGGCTCGACGACCAAACCACCTCGCTGATATATCCTCGAGAATTGCTCCAATTAAACCCGCCGAATAAATCTAAGTCAACTAAAACTATACGACTTAACAATCGTCGTGGAGAATCCTCGGTGAAAGCAGGTCGAAAAACAGAGCACTAAATCGGGCGCCACGCGCCTGCCGCTCCCTATTTCCGGAATCATCGGGGGAAAAAGCGCACTGATCCAAAGAATCGGCGATCAAATGGAAGATTTTCTAAATAGCTCGAAAGCCGCCGGTACAATAAAGATATCCGGCCAGTTTACGATCTACAAGTTTCGCCGGTCACGAGGCGCAATGTGATTGAGCAACACACACCCATACACACACACACACTCACACACACTCCCTTTCCCGGTGTGTCAGCGACGAGCCGATGCGATCAGATAAACGGCAAGAAAAGCCGCGAATCTTCGTCACTCGCTCGCGGAACTTCTTCGCGGAAAAGTAGTTGGAATCTCTGGGAAAGGAGAGCAAACCGAGCGGGACTTTCGAGGTGGCGATCCGCGAGAGAAGTAGGTGTTAATTGAGCGAGCGTGGAGAAGAGAAACAAATCGCAGCTGACTTTCCTCGAAAAGTTCGGGAAAAAGGAGGAAGGAAGATCTCGGAGAGCTGTTTGCCAGGAGTGAACCGGCGGCGGCGGCGGGCGTCCCAGAGAGCAGGAGAGTGTGTTGCTCTCTCGCGTGGTCGTGTCGGTGTGTATACGCGTGACGCAATCGTCGCTTACCCGATTTTTCGCAAATGAAGCGTGCAAACGGTATTGTTAGTGGCCGATAAGTGGAGACCGGTGGTCAGGCATCTCACCACGTACGTATAAGACGCGGCACACTCGCCTCAGACACACCAGTAGATCCTCTACTAGCAAACCCGCCGGCGGAACCATCAGTTTCCGTGCTTCCTGTCCGCTGGACCAAATCGATCCTTCATCCCCAACACACCGTCGCAACGAAATCTCAACGATCGCCACCTTATTCTTCACGCCAATCGTACAAAGGTCGTCCACTCTCTCGCAAGTGGATACCAACAACTCTCGAAAGAGTGGACAGGAAGTTGCAACCCCGAAGAAAAGATTCCTCGAGTGACTCTCAGTGATTCGTCATTCAATCAGGAATGATCTGAGATTAAGTGATTGGAGAGAGTATAAATAATAAGGGCTGGCTGATATTTAAAGGAGATCAAGGGAAACCGAGATTTTCACGGTGATAACCCATTTCGGTATTATCAAATAAGCCTGATAAGCTGAGAACTTTATCAACTCGGAATCTGACTGATCGTGGAAGGACGCGCAGTTGGTGGGAAGAGGCAGGAAAAGCGGGATAATAGTCTTATTGACACGAAGCTCAGACGCCGTCGGGAACAGCATCGTCAAACAGTGGGAACTTTCTTCGACCGATATATCTCGCGTGTAAAAAGTCTCTCTTATCAAGAATCGAGCGATAGTGCTTGAGAAAAATCGGCCGATCCGTTGGAATTCGCTCGGGGAACTTAGAAAAATCCCTTCGTCACTGATCTCTTTCTCACAAACTCTCTCTGATAAGCAGATAGAGTATCAGTCACGCAACACTTGGACAATCGTCGGACAACAAAAACGTAAACAGACACTATTGCAAGTTGGCCAAGATTTTCGTCATAGATACTCGATTGAAATAGTAGAAGAGTCTCTGAAGTAGCAAAGGGATTAATCGGGAAAAGTATTAAGGCAGGAGTTGGCCGAATGAAAAATGGGGAAGCACCTTTTATCGGCGAGCACTCGGTGACAGTTTGATAAAGCAGACATTAGTAGACAATTAACAGGCGAGGATATTAGTGCGCTCGAAAGAGGCAGACTTGGAAGACAACGAAACACATCGAGAATTGATTGCCGGTGGAAGTGCATTCAAGATGAATGGAAATATTCCAAGGAGTCCTTTTCTCAACGACAAATCACCCTCGCCCGACTGCGGCGACGAGCAAAATCTCCTTCCGCCTCTGACGCCGACGACGCCGCTCGTCGTTCAATTCTCCAGGAGTCCCAACGCATCCTTGAGGAGCAGGTAAAGGAATGACCAACTATAAACGACGTCAGAAAAGGGACAATCTAACATACTCTGGAAGATTACAACGTCCACTTTAAATATACTTTTGCGCGGCAACTCGCGCAGCCGACAAATCAATCAGTTTGATCAATAATTCATGAACACCGCGATGAATTAATGTATGGCGCATATGTCTCGCTTGATACTCTGCTCTTTGCTCTCCGCGACACGGTTCATTTTCGAGCGGCACTTCATTATTAATAGGCGATTGATAACTTCGACACTGGCGGCAATCGACGATACTCCAATTGATAACTCAATGTTAACTCGCCAAATACCAATCTTCTCTCTTTCTCTTTCTCTCTGTGCGTCGAACGGGCAGGATGGAGGGATCGGACGCCCCTTAATTAAGTGTTCAGCTGGCATGGAAAACAAGCAAGCACTGTCGATACACGTACCGGTTGAAACCGGGCGATACACCTTGATTACATCATGTCCGAGATAACGCGCCTTCTAAATTTTCGTAACGCTAGCCGCCGCCGCGTTCTCGCTCCTCGTGTCTGACTCCGTCAGCGCCGCTCTCCAACACGCTGACTCAATCTCAAAGAGAATCCGCTAAATTCCGGCCACATTCCTTCGTATCTGCTTACTGAATTGTTTTCACATTCAGTGTCCGTTGATCTCGGAAACTAGCATTTCTCGACTGTGCTTCTCTTTGTTCCGAAGGACTGTTTACTCGCTCTTGAGATTAATGGCCTACTGCGATAACGGCCTGCTTTCCTTAGATTAGCCGACGTCCTAATGACGAAGGACTAAGGAGAGAAGACGGTCGCTTGAAAGCAGATTCATTGGAATCCCATCGGCATACCTAAGTCGATCCTCGTGAAATCCGAGGCGAGCGGTGAGTCAGATGTTCGGACAAAAACCGATCGGTCTGAAAGGAAGGAAGGGAAGGTTAATGATGGGAAAATCAGGGCTTAGACTAAATCCACTGACCGCCTAAATGAGACGAATTCTCACTCACTCACTCTCTCTCTGGTTGGCTGGTGATTTATGCAGGGCAATAAATAAATTGGCAGATAACGGTTGCTCGGCTTGAGTTATCGTGGCGAAGTCGTGGTCAAAATGGCGACTTCCTCTTTGCCGGGGCGAACCGCGAACACGGACTCCTCTGTCCAGTCGAGAGTCCGTCTCCCAGCTGTCCAGCTGTTCGTCGCCGCTTTATCTCTGCAAGTATTCTTTCCTCGTGGAAAGCCGAGAGCAGTTCTCCATGGGACTTTCTGAGGAGCGGAGCTTATATCGAGCGCGGAATAACTGATAAGCAGGAGTTAAGTGCGAGTCCTCGGAATTGGTGCTCTCTTCCTCTTTATCGGAGCGCTTTTTCCTCGCGTTCGTTTGAACTCTGAACGTTCTTACACACGCCGAGAGAGAGAGAGAGAGAGGGAAATAGGCCCGCAGGAGGAAAGCAAGCAGTGGTCAGTTGTGATAGGAGATTGCCGCGCGGTCCTCGCACCAAGAGAATCACTCGAGTGCGCCAGAATGTCTGGAATTATCGACAAACACACGCGCCACTCTCGATCGCGCCGTCCTGCCGGCCTCGCAATCGCACGTTGACCGTTTCTTATCCAACTCTTAGCAAGCGTTCGATCGTTACGGCTGTTTTCGCGCGCGCGCGCCCGCGTACACCGACTATACTTGATCGGTACAATTCTCCAGTGTGATTTCCGCGAGTGTGAGAAGAAAGAGGTTTGCCATTCAATCGAGGAACACGGCGAGAGAACCTCGGCGATTCTGACACGTACCTTGTCATGGCAAGGATTAAGAACGATGACGTACGATGCGGAGAGATCCATCGTGAGTACTCCTTTTAATTACACGAGAAACTCTCCTTGAATAACCGCTTTCTTCATTGTCAATGTGGAACAATGAGAGCAAGTCGTGCGTTGTGTTTTCCTTGTTCCTCATTGATGACGTGCGATTTGTACTAGAAGAGCACACAGTGATATGTTTAAAGCTCGAATTGTACAATGAAAACGTTAGTTGTTGCGAGGAAACGTTGCGTCTCGAGAAGGCTGCGTCAGTGTCTCGCGCGAGTTGAATCATCGGCACGTGGCGCGAGATGAAAGCCGAAAAAGGGGGTTGACAATTCTCGGGCCAAGTGGAGAAACAATGCGAAGTGAACGAGGCGTCCTGCGATTTGTTATTCAAATCCGTGCCGCTCGCGGAATGCTTTATGCCAAGTAGCAAGCGGAACACACCTCGGTGTTGCGTGCGTGCAAAGCACAAGGTCGCAAGCGATGATTTTTCCTGCGAGCATCTCTTCTCGCCGGAGAAGCACAGACACGAAATAATGTATTCGCCGGCTCGCGCGCGACGGATTATGCAAGGAAATATATTGCATTACGCAGACGGGCTGAGATTAATTCTCCGTGGCCGTCGCATTTAATCAGCGGTGACCGCCGAGAACAACTTCGCCACGCGTATTACGCGCATCTAAAACGCCCCGCTTTTCGTATGTGCATAGCACTCTCTCGCTTTTCCAAGCGTATGCCAATAATGCGAAACGATATGCCGCTGGAATTCCAAAGCGTTTACGAGCTGGCACGAATCGCTACGTGCGAAAGCTCGAGTCGTCTCTCACGCGAGTGCGAGAGAAAGAGAATTGAACTGTAGAAGAAGCAGGAGGAGGAGAGAGAGACACCCGGATGCGATCTATTTCGATCTGTATCACTGGGCTTGATTACTCCTGACCGACTAGTGGACCCTTTCAGATTGAATGCGGCCCCGGTGAACGACACCAATTAGTCTTTGGCCAAATAATGGTCCAATTAGAGGGATAAATCGCTGAGAAAACTCGTTCCTTATCGTCGCCCTTAACTCCTAAATCCTCGCTAAAGAGGCTTCTTTGATAATTCTTATAGAATTCTTGGCGGAGGATTGTTATTGATATAATGATTGAAATGATTGTTTCAGGAGCCGGTACAGGGCAGGGCCGACGCGAAAGCTTCGTCGTCGCGCGGTCCTGAAGAACGGCGACTGCAATGTCCTGCAATCGCGAATCTCTCGGCGCTCGCTGCGCTTCCTCCAGGACATCTTCACGACCCTGGTGGACACGCAGTGGCGATGGACGCTCCTCTGCTTTATCTTGAGCTTCGTACTCTCGTGGCTTGCGTTCGCGGTGATTTGGTGGCTGATCGCTTTCACCCACGGTGACTTCGAAGAGCGGCATCTGCCACCTTTCCAAGTCGAGAGCAATTGGACGCCCTGCGTGTACAACATCTTCTCATTCACGAGTTGCTTCCTCTTCAGCATCGAGACCCAGCACACCATCGGCTATGGCAGTCGCTCGACTACCGAGGAATGTCCCGAGGCGATTTTCGTCATGTGCATCCAAAGCATCGCCGGGGTGATGATCCAAGCATTCATGGTCGGCATTGTCTTCGCCAAGATGAGCAGGCCGAAACAACGCACGCAGACTCTTCTCTTCTCGCGGAACGCTGTCATCTGCCAAAGGGATGGTCAACTCTGCTTTATGTTCCGCGTCGGAGATATGAGGAAGAGTCACATAATCGGAGCCGCTGTCAGAGCTCAACTCATACGAACCAAGACCACCAAGGAGGGCGAAGTTCTCTCTCAACATCAGCAAGAACTCGCTGTTGGCAACGACGGTCAAAACGGCAATCTCTTCTTCATCTGGCCGACTACCATTGTTCACAAGATCAACGAAGAATCGCCTTTCTACAATATGTCCGCGGAGGACATGCTCACCGATAGATTCGAGGTGGTCGCCATCTTAGAAGGGACCATCGAGAGCACCGGTCAAACCACTCAAGCTAGATCGAGTTATTTGCCACAGGAGATACTCTGGGGTCATAGGTTCGACCCTATGGTCACGTACTCCAAAGAGAGGCAGGGTTACGAAGTCGATCACTCCTTGTTTAACAGTACCACCCAAGTGGATACCCCTCTTTGCTCGGGCAGAGAACTCTCCGAGTTCTACAAGGCTCAGGAAGATCTTCGTCATGGAACAGGTACGAGTCTCTTCTTCGATCTAATAGATCTTAGCTTATTGTAACTGCTAAATTAGCGCGCCGGCTTTAAGTAGCATTGTAGTAGATACGAGAATTGGCCAAGTAGCGAAAGTAGGAGTGCTTGACTAGCAAAGTATTTCGAGTTAGATAGGCGATAGTGTGCAAGGAGTGTCTCCGACTGAGAGATACGAGGCATAACAAGGCTAGTCGCCATTCCACGCACTCATACATCAGGAATGTCCGCGATCCTGCTCGTTAGTGTACCACTAAACACAGCAGCTATGCCGCAAAGCAGTCACTGATCATCTAACAAGGTCGAGCACGTGTTCTAATTGGGGTGTACGCGAGAATCGGACTAATCTATATCACCCGCTGGCCATCGACATGCTGTTCCACACTGTTCTATGTGTCCGCTCTCTCTTCCTTCGCGTACCATCACTCCACGCTGACCACTCGAAGAAAGAATGACTCTTAAAAATAGCATCCAAAACAACTCGTGTCTGATAAGATAAAGCGCATGCCAGAAAATACTGAGCTGTTTCCTTGGTGCTTTTGTTGAATCAACTACCATCTTCCCCTTCCAATCCCTTTTTCTACTATTCCATTAACAAAGATTTCTTCTCTAATGCTTGTCAAATGGATCAGCACACTGTTTACCAAAGCTTTATGTTGGCTTGAATGTTTCTAACACTTTTACACTTGGTGTTCTTGATTAGAGGCTTTTTAAAGCTTGTAATATGCTTGGTTATAAGGCTTGCGAGGGAGGAAAGGGAGTAAAAATCAGTGTGAGCTCATCTATGCTTCGTTTGTGTTCGCCTTGGTGCCGTGGTGTTCGGAAAGGGTCTCGTCCTTGTCTGACCTATCTTGGTGCTGGCTATATCGCAGATGGAGGCCTGAGGAAAATTCCTAGCGAGCCGAAATCCGCGCCGGTACTCTTCAACGCCGACGGTACGGGCTTCCCCGTACCATCGCCGCCACCTCCATCGCAACACACCACTGGGCACACCTCCGCCTCTCAAGGACATCCGAAACTACACATTGACATTCCGTCGATCGACGACTGCCCCGGAGTTTAAACTAACACACACTACTGCGAATGTAAGGAAAATCCAGGCTGAACCGGAAGGTTCTGTCGCCCGGTTATCCCAATGTCTTGTCCACTCTTGTCCGTCTCGTCTTAAGTTCGCTGTGGTCATGGTTCCTCGCAAGGTTGCTCATTAAAGGACACACACGACCAAGCATGCCTGGCAAAGGGTTATCCAATCACACTCATGAAATTCTATTAATCCGATCAATGATCTCCAAAGCACAAAGAGATCACATTGGGAAATGCTAAGTTTCCTGTGCAGGGATGCGTTTTATTTTCAACCGACGATATTCCTATTTTATTATATATTAGTAATATTAAAAATGTGAGTACTATCACTGATTATCTACTATTTGATTCAAACAGTGACAATTAATAGGTAAAAATAATAGGTAATCTTTAATAATTCCTAGTTAGGATAATTTAAAAAAAGATTAATGCTAATATTAAAGATGTGGGTATTATCACATTTTGGTGGATACAGTGATAATTAATTGGCAGCAATAATGATAGATAATCTGTAATTATTCTAGCTAGGATAATTTCGAGCTTAGAAGTTGGAATTGAGAGATTCTAAGTGGGAGACTGCAAATTTCAGGTGTAATTCCCAACAAGGATTTGTTCTTTAATACTCATATTAAAAATGTGGGTACTATCATATTTTGGTGGATACAATGATAATTAATTCGTAGCAATAATTATAGATAATCTGTAATTATTCTAGCTAGGATAATTTAGAGTTTAGATGTTGGAATTCAGAGATTCTAAGTGGGAGACTGCAAATTTCAGGTGTAGTTACCAACAAGGATTCGCTCTTTAATACTAGTATTAAAAATGTGGGTACTATCACATTTTGGTGGATAGAGTGATAATTAATTGGCAGCAATAATGATAGATAATCTTTAATTATGCTAGCTAGGATAATTTCGAGTTTAGATATTGGAATTGAGAGATTCTAAGTGGGAGACTGCCAATTTCAGGTGTTGTTGCCGACGAGGATTTGCTCGGGGAGTCCTATCCAGAGTCCCCATGCCACTACTGTCATCGACCACCAGTCATACCGAACTACCAGCAGCCGCACCATCCTCCGCTCCATCCACGAAGTACTCTGCGACATGAGAATAGCGCGGAGGAGATGCCTCTTCCGGGACGAAACGCTTGTCGAGATCCGAATTGTCAGAATCAGGGCGAACTGGTGCCTGTTCCCGCGCGGGATACCACCCGCTACAGACTCCTCGATCTGGAGCACGATGGCATCCGAGCAATGGCCGGCTCGGACTTGGAGGAGCTGCAGCCGGAAGCGATCAATCGGGAACTCATAAGAAACAGCCAGGAATTCCTCTACGACGAGAGAAGCGGATACAAAAGTCTCGAGGAAGAATGTCGCGTGAAACTGGCGAGCACAAGAAATTTCACGAGACAACTGGCTGTTGATGAAGACCGATTGTCTCCCGATGAATTCAGAAGGAATCTTTATCATAGAAATATTCTCATCGGCTCGGGAGAGGACAGAAGATTCTCCAAGAGGAACTTTAATGCCTCGAGGAAATATTTAATGCTCGCTTTGGAGAGATCGAATAGTATCAAAGGCTTCCAGACTAGCAAGGAGAATCTGATGTATCCAAAACGATACGTGGAGGGTAATGAAAGAATGCAATCTTTACGAAGAGAAGTCTCTCTGAGAGAGAGCAGTGTCAATCCACAGTTTCGAACCAGGGGTCGATTAATACCGAATCATCAAGAATTCGATGGTACGGTGAGCGAAACTGAGGTCTGCCGGAAGAGGGCGTCCTCTCCTCGTCTTCAAGAAATCATAATATCGAGGAATCACAGAGGTTCCCTGTCGGATGCGAATCTCTCGCCGAACGAATATCTCGGCCCTTCGAGATTAAACAGTTCCCAATCGCCGCTCTCTCCGGAGTCCGGCTATTACGAAGGCAATCAATGGAGTTCCAGTCCGGAGAGTGCGAGGAGGGTTCACAAGGACGAAGCGACGATCCTCAGAAATCGTAGGAGCTACGAGAACGCTCAGTTGCACGACGTGAATCGTGATCTGTCCGGGCCGAACAGCGAGAGCAGTTCTTCCGAGTGCGACGATCCTGCAAAAAATCTCGTAGGAACCACCGAGATCCTTTGCCAGCATCCGAGCGATGCTGCCACCAAACAATCCGTCTCATACACGAGCGTTTGACTAAGTAAGATTTACCGCGAGGAGCGAAAGTGCCTTCCACTAAACTCAGTCTTGTCTGGAACGTCAACGTTCCCGGGAACAAGTAACCATTAATACTCTGAAAGTTGATTATCCTACTTTGCCGAGTGAGGCAATTGAACTAGTAGAGCAATCCAAATAGTGCCTACACCGTGATATTTATATTAGGTCGAACTTTTCTACTGGTGTATTGGACTGGGTCGAGTCAAGTATCACTTGGAGATAATCCTCCGATACACTGCCAGCTTTCCAACAATCGCGATCGACCAATTCGTTGATAAATCGATCGAATACGAGGCGCACGCATTTCCCCATCGGTCCAATCCAATCGCCCGGTTCTCCAGTGTAAAAAGCTCCATCGATAGACTACTAATTGACCAGGGAGGGTTGTGGTACTGCATCGAAAAGAATGGCAGGACGAAGGATTAAGGGCGAAAGACCGCTGGTCGGTTAGGAACTCGGTGTTTGCAGTACCGAGAGCGTTTCTCGCAACCATTGGTGATAATCTCGCAATAAAAGTCAATTAATCCCGATCATTAAAAACCGACGTGTTCACGAGAATAAGTCCGGCATGTCAAAGTGCGATGAGATATAAGTAAGTTAATCGAGTTACAATCGCTAGCTGTAAGATTGAGGATCAAGTAGCCCGCGGATAAGATTAATTTTAAGGCCTCTCCGACGAAAGAATGATCGAGAAAGAGAGAGAGAAAGTGAGCCAATAGCGGACAGAATGAAATCAGATTTAAGTGACACGAGCAATAAAACAATGGATTCACGTCGGTCGGCGAGTATTAAGCCGATGAATGCCGGGCGAAATTCCCCCATTTATTTGGCTATTAGGAGAAACTAAGCGGGAATCGATGCTGCTATTAGCACGCGCTGATATTTATTGCTTTCATCCCCCCCTGAGATATTCTAGATAAGCGCGTAGATAGAAGGAGGGTATAAGCGAGAAATACGGAGAGAGCTGTACATAGAAAAAGATGGCACGCTGAAAGGAGCAATTGGCTACGAGAGGCGCATGTAGATAGACTTCTTGGGAACGAATATCATATCACTTAGGCTCTTTACGTATAGCTATGTAAGCGCATTCTATCCGACTTCCGACCGATTTCCTCTCGCACGCATCGCAGGACGATAGAGAGTCGCGGAGACGAATCATTCTTGTATTATGTCGTCCTGGGCCCAGCTAGCGTCGAAGCCGCCACGCTAGAGAAGAGCACAGAGTGTGAGACCAGCTGATTTTAGGGCGCGCAATCCTGCCATCGTGACTTGTAGCAGATAATTTATGAGAATGTTATTTGTAATAAAGACAATGCGAAATGTGATCCATTCTTTTTCCCTCTTTTTCTCGCTATCCCTACCGTCGCGACTCTCTCATTGTTCGTCGAGGACAAAGCATCGAGTGAAACACGCGACTGGCATTAGATCGATCTTCAAAAGCCGCAACGTCAGATACTTGCGACGAATGTGCCAGGCTAATGATTCGGACTCATCGCGAAACAGGTATCCCCAAACGAATTCGGCTGTGATCCACTTGGGAACTCGTGCCAACAGCAGCAGCAGCAGCAGCACTCGATGCTAGTGCGTTGCTCCCTCTCGTTCCTCGGAATCGTCGTGCGACTCGATTTAAATATGGCAAGCTGCTGCTCGCCTCTTGCGAAACGCTGACTTGGCAAATGTCGCCAATAGCGTTGAACGCGTCGCTCCCAAAACGCGCACCGCCGAACCCGCGAAGGGAACTGTCATTATGCCGAAGTGCAAAGGTATGTTGTAAGTCGACATTGACTCTTCCTCGAATTAACAACTGGCAATTATAAGTCACTCTCTCGTCTTCGACTTCGATCCTATTAAAAGACGATTAAACAGTTTGCAAGGACTATTTTTGTTTAGCAAACAAAGTCGCACGTGCGACTGACGTATTCTGACATTGTTCACTGCTAGCAAGTCGACTAGTGTCGTAAACGGTGGAACGAGTGAAGCTAGTGCATTGAAATTCACAGGTAATCGCGAGGAAGATACTTTCCTGTTGTATCCTGGCGATGGTAGTTGCAACTTTGATCGATATCCGCCAAGTTATCACGAAGTACCAATAATCAAAGGGGTTGTGAATCATCTGAGACGCTGGCCTTACGACCTACTACTCGCATTCCTGGCAGCCTGTCTTATTATTGGCAGTCTAATGTTGCTCGTCTTCGTCACTGTCGTACTCTGCTTCCCCGGCATCGTCACTGACAGGTGTCGGTATGACGAGAATTTCTTTCACCAGTTCGATATTCATTCGATTCTTTTATATCGTAAGATAGAATATCTCTGAGAAAGTGATGTTTCAGAGTGGCCGAAGGCTTGCAGCTTCCCGACGCGCCGAACGCCTATTTCTTAAAGCTAGAAAATAGAACTTGGTCCACCACCGAGTTCTGCTACACGGAAACTGCCGCTCGAAGACATCCTCATATAAACGTATCATTTTATTTCTAGTTTCTATCGAAGAATGATTTTAATACGCGCAATAATCCGGATGTTCTTATTAGGTGTACCTGATAAATCTATTAAGCAGCGAACCACCCGAACAGAAGTTGAAATTTACTCTCGAGAATAGTAATAATTCTGTGTCGAATATTTCGCAAGCTAATGAAGAAGGTAAAAAATCACTGACGATGACAATGGACGAGCATATTCGTGCACGTCTTGTTTCCAAGTATCCAAATATTCGTAGTATCGATGTGACGATCGAGAGACTGTTCAAAGGGTAAGAGTACGATCGATTTCGGTTTCTCGATATATTAGAAACATGTGATCAATGCTTTTCCAGCTCAAAGCTATCAAAGATCGCGAGGAATCTCACTGATCATATGTTGGAGATCGCTGCTAAAGCTGAGTTGCTTTGGAACTCTCCTGGAATCATTCTCAAGCCTTCGATGTACTGCAATCTAAAGCCAATGGAGCTCCACATGTGCAAGTTAGAAGAATAACTTGCTTTCCACTATAAAAGAAATCTAAATTGCAATTTTAGTTCAATTGAATTCAACGAATTCATTTAGTTTATCTGTTAAATGAAAGTATAATATAATACACGAACAAAATTTCAGCGGGACAATAAGGGATTGTCCATTGGACAAACTAGCAACAATTGACTTGGAGAATGATATTCAGGCAACAGGAGTTCCATGCCAGGCGTTCATAGGTTTCCTCATTCACGAGCTAAGCAAAAATCGCATGGACGACGGGCACACCTTGCAAACAGCAGTTCATCGATATTGTTCCGGGTAAAATAACTAAGCCAGCATTAAAAGATATGAGACTCGAAGAATGCTATGTTTTTGCAGGCAAGATGATTGTCCGGAAATAAGACGTCTGCACTTGAAAGCCGAGTGTTCCTCCAACAATCTCGATTGTCCTGTGGTTTATTCGAGTACTCTCTCGGATGATATGAATGTCAGGAATCTAGCAATATAAACTTTAAATGGCGCAATGAACTCTTAGTAATAAAGACGACAACTTAATGAGATTCTTCAACAAGGGGTGTTATTATTCACAACGTCTCTGCTCGAATAGTCCAAGTGTGCCAAGCCACAGCCAAAGTCTTCCAACTATAATACAATTCTTAAATAATATCTTTCTATCTTTGATCACAACTTCGTTTATACGAAATAACGTACGAAATGCTATAAGCGTTGTGACAGCGTAAAATAGAGCAGGCATAAGGGAAACTCTCTCGAATAATATCCACAGGAAAACAAGGAAATTGGCTAAGTCAGTGATTAAGTTAGCGAAATAAAAAGCTATAAAAGGAAGACTCCAATATGATTTCCTCTGGAAGTATTACAATTTTGATATTAATTCTATCGGGGAATTTATTTGCGGGGACTATTAAGGAGATTAGAAATCGATTTGGCTAACCGATCTCACTGAAAACAGGTGGATTAAAGCTGTTGCGGTAGCAATAAGGGCTTCAGTGCTCGTGTAACCGAGGCCAATGTTCACCGCACCCTTGTAAATATAACCGCGCACGAATTGGCCATTCTCCAGGATACTGTGTTCTTCGCATCCGTGTCGGATGCTCTGGTAACTCAGTAACAACACGGAGAAGGTTAACAAGGATGCTTGGCAGACGCGACAAATTTCGTTCTGGAAGGAAAGCCACTTCAACGGGCTTTCCTTGCGCCTTGATTCTCTTCCTCCCCAATTAATTAACATCCTAATCTCTTGTGTCTATCTTGGAACTCGTTGGGAACTAAAATACTCCTTGAATTTCTCTAAGAAAAATTCGTAATGTAATACCAATGCAAAGTAGTGTTGAAGTGTCAATCATGACCGGTCGAAATAAAATAAGATCAACCATTCTAACCCAGCAAACGTTTTAAATTAATAGGTTGAATCCAAATCAACCATGTAAATCGTAACGAGTACCGAAGAGATATTCTCAAGATGGTTAGGCGCCGAAAGGGCTCTATCCTCTCCTGTCTTCGGTCTCTTCTCGACCGAAATCACAAGTCGGTGAGAGACCACCAACATTTCTCAGTGTACACTACACCTGCCATAGCGTCAATTAATGCCACGTCGATTAGTTCATTGAAAAACGTGTTAATTCCACCGAGATATCCTTCAATTAAAATGAAATTCTGACCAAAGTAATGATATTCACTTTCGTCGACTATCCAAATATTTTCCCATGAGTTCGAGTGTTGCAAAAATACAGGAAAATATTAGTGTAACCTAAATGATCAGGTTTCGACGTCGAAGGAAAGCGGAGAATCGTCAAATCCACTTTGTTAGTTGAAAATTCAATTGACAATCCAGCAATCAGTGTTATAAGAGAATCAACTCTTTTCCAGAGACTGGGACGGATAGCCTGCTCGGTGTGCGACCACTATGTCATGGGAAACACGACCTGTGTCATCCTCTGTGCACTAATTGGGACCGTTAGTCGATCGTAATACTCGTTAATTACTGTTACACCGTAAATTCTACTCTCGCGAATCTAAGCCACTTTGAGGATCGTTCTAATGATCGTTTCGAATTGAAATCACTTCGAAAACTAATTGTCACGTATCAATCATGATTATCAGGTGATCACGGCGTTGAATATTGTTCGCTTGATGAACGAGAGACCCCCTATCAAACCGTCATCGCGATCCCAAGATAGCCAAGCCGGTAAGAATGTCGCAAATATTATGTCAGACTTATTGCAAATCCGTCTGTATATTGCGTAAGAATAATCGTGAAAGTGATAAGTACCAGCTTGATTTTTCATTCGATCGTGTAATCATTAATGGCAATTTAATACTTATTTATTAGTGGCTAGCTGCAGAGAACGGGATCTCAAACTAATGACCTCGATTCTTGGCATAGAACACTATACTTTCGTGATGCTAGGTGTTATTACGGTACGTTTCAACTGGTTCCTTTAGGAATCCTGATATTTCTGTTATTTCTAAGAGTACTTGATTGCAACTACTTTCCAGGAATACCCTGTACTGTATGCCCCTTGGTTATTAATGCAATTCTGTATCATGATCTTGGAAGTTATTCTATTTGTCGCTCGACTCCTTTTGGAAGGCCTGCACGTGAATCGTAATGAGATAATACTTGGCATTTTAATTCTGCATAATTGGCTTCAAGTTTTCTGCTTGTTCTACCACCAAATCAGACAAGAAACCTCCTGATAAGAATATCCTGTGATTGAATAAAACGGCTCAAAGAAATCCACGTGAAAATAATCGACTTTAATCAATTCTTATATATTCGATCTTTAAGAATTCGAATTAGCGCACGTTATCCGTGAAGTTGCACGCGGACTAATGCGAGAGTTCCGTTCGATTGCTAGTTCTTTCTTTGTTTATTTACAAGCGTATCAGGATGTGGCGTTATCGTTAGTCGCGCACCGCTCAACGATGGAATCAATAACCGTGCAAATTTAATTGTGATCGTTATGACAAGATAACACGTGCGGACCACCTTTTCCCGTCAATCAGCCGCACGATGGATGATACTACAGTTCGGAAAAACACCGGTGACTCAGAAGAAGTCACCGGTAGAAATCAGCCGAATAATCAAAGTTCACGAATCTCCAAAGTAAAATCGTATCTTTGGATTATTATTGAAAGCCGTAGACGTACTCGAAATTAATGAAACGTTTCCTTACAGCTCGGAAATTTATACATGAATCTAATATACTTTTTGACTTATTGTTTAACCGCTCTTGTTGTGGAAGCTGGTCCACGATCTTCCGGCAGACACACAACCACTAAATCAGCTGCTTTCAACTCTCTGTTTCGCAGGGCATACAGTACAGTGCCATTTATTATAATTAATCTCGAAAACTGCTTCGTGCTAATAAAATTTCGCACTACGTTTAGATCTCAAGATCGAGATAGCCACGACTAATGTAATTGGTGGCGTACTAGCCACGGCAATGATAATTTCCGCCGACAGGTATGGGATTCCCTATCTCTACCTGCCCTGGCTCGTAAACACCATTAGGGGTCTGGTATTTAACGAGGGACCCACGGTTTATAGACTTTCCCGGATTATCCTACCGAGTGCCACCTTCCCTGGGGTTTCCTTTGTTGTCGCGATAATAATCCTATGCGGTGAATATCGTAAACTCCAACCCAACCATTCCTCACACATTTCAATCTTACGAATATACGATTATTATTACAGTCGAAGAGCTCTGCATTTGGTACAAAGTCCTGAAAAACTTTCGCAAGTGCTGGAATAATTACTACGGTCACACATACGTGGAAATTGCCAAATCCAATACGAATTTCACGGGCGACGAGACAATCGTCAACAATTGATGCACAAACATTGAGAAAACATAATATCCATTTTAAATGTAAACTCGGTTATCTGTACATGGAAAATTTAAGAAGATCGCAGAGAGTTATGGTTGTTTTTAACTTGTCCGCTGCCTGTCTTCATGAGAAATAATGTTCTGCTGTTGTTAAGTACAAGTTTTCAAATGAAAACAAAAATATACGAAATGTGTATGTATATCAATACGGAAAAATTTCCTGGTACATATACGTAAATGGGAGATTATATCTCTGCTGCGAAACTGTCAAGAAGGTCGGTTGAAGGGGCAAGTTCAAAATACCTGCGTGGGAATGCAGCCGCTGTTATTGAGGTTACCTCCCGCCGCTCTACAAGCAAATGATCGCTGCCCATCATAATAAACACACTCCGCACTAGTCACGCACATGGCACATCTGTAAATTCAAGCAACAATTATTTCAAACAATATACAATACTGTCGTGTGCAGAAATGCAATAACGACTGTTCATAAATTGAAAGATTCCGATTATTATTTTCGAAGCCCACGACAAGTTCGAACATGTCGTGCGCGGCACAATTGGCGTCCTATTTCAACGAGAGAGTTTACAACTATTTCGACTATGTCCTTCGACAATCGTTATTGCACAGACTAGCGCGTATTACGAAGAGCAATTAAAAAGTACTCACGTGTCCCTTAACAGCGTACTTCTCACGATTTTCTCACTAATTCCAGCAAGCCATGCGAAGAAACACAACACCGGTCCGCCAACACACCAACTGTACTGTGCCCGCGACTCACTATAGCAATGCGCGCGCATACTGCCAACCCTACCACGCTTAAAGTTCACAGCACGAGGCAGTGCTATCTTCAATTCCTACACGCTCCTCAAATTCCAAGCGTGACATTCTAAAACTCAAACATCCTCTATAGAACTAATACGAATATTACTAAATTATATTCCAAACACAGCATAATCCGTGATGATTGAAAATATCCTACGAAACAACAAGCAATGGAAAGCGCGAAGTATAAACAGAGTCTGAGGGAATTGCGCGCGCAGCCAAGTTAGAAGTAAAAGGCAAGGGGCGCTCCCCCCACCCCTGTCCCGGCGCAGTTGCGCATTCGGCAGTGTTCGGTGCTGTTGTTCGTGACGCGCTCCTACAAGTTGCACCGGTGATAATCCATTGTTTGGCATAACGGTCGTTTTCACGAGTGCTCGTGGAAGCGGTGAGGAAGGCGAGAGCGGCATTGGCGAGGCAGAGCAGAAGCTGATCGAAATCGAGGCACGAGGCTGCGGCAACGAGAGCCAGCGTATCCCGCCAGCAGGACAAACACACTCAGTTAACCGTGAGTAGTCTCTCCCGTCCTCTTCCCGTCATTCTCCGCGCCCGCCTCCCATCATTATCATCGTGCCATCATCGAGACACATGTCCACGTGCTTTACGTAATTACTTCGGCCAACAATTGGCCTGCAAGGTTTTCGCGCCTCCCACTATGGACGTTGCTTTGTTTGCTCGCACGCATACATCGCGCGAGGTTCATTTATGTGCTGGTGTGTCCAGGATTTTCCTTACCGGCGGAAGCAACACATATACGTGTTCCGTTTAAAGCTCTGGCGTGTGTGTGTCGCAGGTGAAAGGCCTGTGTGTGTGTCTGTGACCGCGATCGTATAACTCAGCCCGCCTTACATACACACTCACGCTGCTATCACGTGCGCCCCGGTTTCACTTGCACAGATCCCACGTGTGTGTGTGTGTGCGTGCGCTATTTTCGCGTGGGACATAACCTATCGCTTGGCGCTTGTTATTGTTTCGGCGTGGCGACATTGAGGCTGTGTTTTTTCACGAATAACTTGCACTCTTTTTTCACCATGTTACTGGACGTTTCTCTCGCGCAATTATATTATAACTGGTCAGGCTAAGAAAATTTCTTACGATCACTTGGTATCTTGTGTGCGGCGTATTCTCTTTATTGCAACTCTGGTACATGAATTCTCATATAACAGATAACAAGGGTTCTGGTAAAAAATATGGCGATCAGGAAAATATTATCAGAAAAATGCATTTTGCTTAGAATGTTTGGACACGGACTCTTCTTCAGACTTGTTGCGAAGCCTGGAGAAAGTCCGGATCAAGATATGGGTGCTTCGCTAGACACCCAGTAGTATACCTTAAATCTTAGTGGACGAATTGCAGCTGCCAATTCCCTCGATGTATAGTACAATTCATTGGCAAAAAGCCACTTGGTTTGCTTGTAACAAGAAGTAGCAAAAGCTAGCTTCCATCCTTAGACTCTGCAAACTCTCTACCCAGTCTGGGCACAAATCAATCGAGGCACTCTATGCCTAGGCGAATTACAAATACGCTTGTTAATATCTAATTGTAAGGCCGGATTACTCTAGAGGCAACTATATTCCGGTGTATTACTGTGTGGTTTAGTAGTTTTGTTTGATAAGCGGGGCCCAACTGGCTTTTGTATCTTTGGTTATTCTAAGCTGGCATACAAGTAGCTGCTGCTGCATAGACAAACCGTGTTACAAAAGTTTGAACTGGCTATGTTCGACTCTAAGTTCCTTAGAATTACTGGCTAGATAGGTAGACTAGAATCAGTAACAGCAACACTCTGTTACTTCACAGTAATTGACTAATCCAATTGCAACCAAAGAACTTTAAACGATCCGTGCCTCAAAATATGCCTCTTACAATTTAGAGCTTAGCATCTCTCTTAGAATCAAAGCATATGATTCTCCCTAGATCTCGCGTCTTCATGCAGTTATAAATATTTGTCCGCTTAGTCATAAATATTCATAGATGTGGGCAGTCCCCAGGAATATATAGATTACTCATACATTTATAAGTAAGTCAAGCCTCAAAAACTCATGAGAGCAATTCGTTGGTATAAAAGACACTGAAAGACCTATCCGAAAGAAGTCAGGCAACGAAATCGATGTCAGCAGCCGCGGTTGAGTGTTCTTAGATGCTAGAAAAGGCCCTCCGAGAAGTCCTCTTGCAATTAGACTTTCTTTCTTTCTTCAATTAGTAGAAAACGTATCTCGCGCAGAGAGCGGTCTTTAAAAAAGAGCCGCGGTTGACGTTTTACAACGCCATTCTAGTGCGCAGAAGAAATATCCCCCGTGCGGGGATAAAAGGTACAATGTTGCCTTCGAGGCGGTCATTTTCCTTTAACTGACTCTGTGTCTCTCTCGCTCTTTGTATCTGCAAAAATACTCTTTCCCTCTTCCATCCCCAATGCCGAACCCTCCCAGTCTCCACATGGCCGGCTCGTCCTTTGGAACTAGTTGGACGCGACGAGAGAATTACCAATAGAAAGCCCTCGGCTTTGTTGCTGCTGGTATAATGGGTGGTTGTCCGTGAGAAAAGATGCTCAGCTGCCGATCCAATGTGTCCCGGGAGGGTCGTCGGCACGGACGAGACTTTAGCTCCAGCGAAAGTGCCCATGTAATCGCGACCTTAGACCTCGAAGGCTTCCCACTGCTACGCGATCATAGCAGCGATTGGACTGAAGCGCATGATTTTGCTCAGCAAAATCCAAGCGACGGAAGCGAGAGCGCACAGTGTCACGCCACCCCATCCGAAATCCATGCTCCAGGAAGTGCTGAATCGCCGTGCCTTGAGAAGATTCCGGGGAACTGGACCGCCCACCACACCATCCTCCGGACCACCCTCCAATATTCTAGCACCACGATTCTGTGCCCGCTTGAAGTGAATGATCGTCAGTGTGAAGAGGGCGAATGTCGCTGAAACACGTTGGAAATTTCCTTCGTCCAAGTTTGCAACTATCTTCGGCCGCGCAAGTGCGCTTTGTGGTCGAACTTGTTGAGCCTCGACTAACAAAGCCACTCACCGAAACTTACTTTCTGCGGTTGGCTCGTGTACAATAGCGAGAATCTTTGAGGTCACGAAACTCACTCGCCTTATTGGCAAGATGCGAATATTCGACGAAAGCTTTATTACCTTGAATGAAGAACCTACCTGCCAACAAGTACATCACTCCGGTAACTAATACGGCTGATATCTGATGTCGACAGAGCCCAAAGAACCCAATGAAAATCGCTGTTCCAAGGATAATCAGGCAGACGAGAGAGCAGGATATACTGAGATTTTGCATGCCTGGAAATAAGAGCAACTCTTTTCATCTTCGATACAGTATACATCGACCAACACATCTTTCACCTTACTGAGAAGGCTGCTATTGAAAGCAGTTGCATGTTCCATCGATCTACTGAACAAGCAACTGTCGAGCACAGGAGATATGTGTGTGTTTGTGTGTGTCAGACTCACGATTTTGCCAGGCAGCACGGATCTCTTCGTGTGCCTCGTCGGGTGTCAAGTAGTTAATGCATCGCTCCTGCGGAAAGCCCACCTGACCCAGTAGCTGTATTTCCTCTTCTGTGGGAAGTCGTGTGAAACAGAGAGAAACAGGACTAGAATTGCGAAAGCGAGAGAGACTCTACAACTTTTGCCTTGGTGGCTTAAACGGCTCGCTTTTTCGTTGCGCTCCAAATAAACCGAGCGGAGATATGACAGGCTGGCAAGCAACCACGCCTCCACACGCTCGCTGCTTCCCTTCGATTCTTAATTAAAGCCGTTTCTCGTACTCAAACAAATATGTAACTCAATACAGCTTTGATACTTGCGAGCAAGTGTTGTGCTTCTGGCTTTAGAGGGAATATCGAGCGGTTGGTGAAAAGACAAATTGACACATCAGGAAAGATGTTAGGTCACAGGGCAGTTAAGGCGACAAGACATTTGGGAATTTATGGACGAGAGTAACATGTATTCAAGAGTTGAGAAATGAGGGAGGGTGGAGAAAGAGGGAATGCATAGACGGTGGAATCCCTTTGCAACGGCAAGTCCGTGCTTGGCGTGACAAGAAGCAGTTGGCGGAAAGTTAAGCCGAAAAAATAGGAAGTAAAAAACATTTATGGACTTTTGTCGACCAAGACACGATTACGCGTTGTTCGCGTGGCCCAATTTCTCTGGCTTTGAGAATTTCGAGGATCAGCTGCTTAGGAAGTTGCTGTTAGGGGCTCGCCCATTAAAAATTCTTCGGCTCTTCGTGGCAACTCTTACGTGACTGCATTCCACTGGAATTAGGAAGGTATAGTCCGTGGCCATCGCGCGGAAACACGACTCAACACGATTCAGTTGGAAAGCCCTGGCGAGAATAGGCTGCAATCGCCGGTAATTGCAGCGGCGAGGTCCTTGATTGAAGGTAGAAATGCGCCCGAGACTTTTCCAATTAGAGACACCGACCGACAATCATTGAGGAGCGAAGGGCACACCACGCTCTATATCAAAGATTTATTATTCTTCAGCTGGCAGAAGGATTTTAGATTTCTTCCGGCGCAAAACCCATTCAATTCTTCTGGCAATCATGCAATAAAGTGGAAACGGCGCGGCGCGCACCCGAGGAATATTGAAAATGTGATTTAGCAGAGAAGAATAGTATCGTGTGCGTTGAAGCGATATGGAAAGGAAATTATAACATCGTCGTAGTTATCGTGCTTCCGTAATAGGTTTTATTGGGAAAGGCACTTAGGCGAATCACGGCCTGAACTTCGTAAAAATAGATCGAGCCTCGCTCTTATTCTCTCTCTCTCTCTCTCTGTCTCGAAATAATAAAATCAATCGTTACTAGCGTTGTTCACTGTGCGCATCTTCCGGAACTCGTAGCAGGGATTACATTATTCAAGAGGAGCTTTTTAATTAACGCAGCGACGACAGACTGGCAATTAACTCGGGAACAAAATAAACGGGCTTCTTTCAACGTGCTGCATGTAGTTCAGTAACGAGCTCACGCTTGTCATTAAAGTACGAGCTTTCTTGATGAAAAATCAGCGGATTCTTACGCTTCGGAAACTAGGAAAGGCGCCACAGGGGTGGCTTGATCCCAGCGAGATAACGAGGGAGATGTAACTGCGCGATAAAGGCAATCTCGTTATCATGCTAGTTGAACAAATTATAGAATGGACCTCGTTTCCGACTGCACTTTGTTTAATGGCCGAGGATTATTATCAGAGCACGAGAAAGATCAATAAACAGAGAGAGAGAATCGAGGAATGTTGGGGATGTTGATTGGTTCCCCTTTAAAATAGTCTGCCGAGGGAAAGTGATAGGTCGCAGAGCCTTCGGTAAAGGAACATCCAAGGCGTTCAGGTTCACGGTCACGCAATGCTTAGGCAGACAGTGCCGTGCTTCGGATCCGAATGATTCGGTCGATATCTTGGCCCGAGTCAAGGTGGTGCCCGCCTATAGAACGCAATCCAGCCTCGCGATGATGATCTCACTTTGGCCCGAATGTTTGCACGATTGCGTGGCGGGAAGCTCGCAAACACGTGTGTGTTCCTACGCTCTCTTTCGCCTGGCCGTGCCTACCTGCCCCGTCGAAAACAGTCCTCGCGATCGATTTGTCAAAGCAATTACCAATATCCGACTTTAGAAATTAGGCTTGTAAACGCAGCAATTTGATAGCCTCGGTGATAGTAAAATTATCATCGCAATGGGAATTGACAGAGCATTATTAGAAGACTCACCAGCAAGGGAAACACACATGATCCAAATGCCACCGTGCATCGGTACGAGGAAGGACGGTTTCTTTGCGTGATGATGAGGTCTGTGAACACCTGGAATCGGTTCGAACATCGCCACTTCACCGTCCAAGTACCACGTAAGGGTGACATTGGCATGGTTGAGGGCTTCCCTGTCCCAGCTCACTTCCTCCCAGTGGTCTGACATTATTGCACAGCATAGGAGACCACTAGCTGCAAAAAATAGGAAGAGTCATGTAATCAAAGCCTGGAGAAAACCCTATTTCCCTTGAGCCGTTTATTGCCAAGGCCAACTTCTCATCGTTCGCTGTAGCGCCAGGATCACACACAAGTCAAATAAAGGATCACCGCCACATAAGGGCAAGGATCAATCGCGATAAAAGCCTATGAAACTCTATCCTATCCCTCTTGGATAAGAGGGAATCCCATACATCAACCAAAGGACATGCCTCGCCATATACTGTCTCATTCTACTGGCGGATTGAAGTGGCAAATTGAAGTATGAATATTTGGAAAACTGCCCTGGCAATGCCAGTACTCTTTGGCACCTTTTGTCAAGCTTTTCTCATGAAGTCGGCTATTAAGTGAAGAGGAAGAAACTTGTCGCGTTCTTGGAATCAGCCTTTTGCTTAGCTGGCGATACTTTAATGTATCTAACGTAACAAAGAATATTTATAGACCATATTTATCCTGTTTTCTTAATCTTGTTTGTCCAAGTATTATGCTTGAGAAGCAAGAATAGGAGAAGGAATGATCTTGAGGGAAGACAGCCCTTTTACGTAAACATTCTAGATAGTCTGCAAAAAGTACTGCGGCTAAATCAACCGGTGGTTGCTGGGTATAGTTGCGAAAAAGTAATAAGGGCCAGGGATGATTTAAAAAATAATGTGGATTAATTGGGGGGAATTCTTAGAGCAATTATTTTGTACTAAATCTTGCTGTGAAATTCTTTAATTCAATATTTGATTGAATATTATCTTTCAAACGATAATAATAGTATCAGTCCGCGAAATAATTTAAAAATGATCTTAGTAGTCGAATGAACAGTCAAGAGGGAAAAGGTCAAATTCTATCTTAATGTGTTGTGCGGTCAGGATTCGTGTCAGATAGAATTCCTGCTGGACGTGGCATCGGAACTATGACGACGATTGCTGCTAGATCAAGCACGCAGTGAATCGAACGTAATTGATGATCCACGTGCGCCAGGACAGCCGAGTTCGATTCTTTCTACTCTGCTGGACAAGTGGACGCCACCGCGATTAGAACGAGCTCGCGCCGATCGGCTGGCCGCATGTGCGCCAAGGGACTTAATCTACTTACACCCTTAAGACTGGCTGGTCACAGTTACTCACGGCGATCCGATGTCGAAAGAAGTGGGCGAAGTTACATAATACAGGAAATGAAATCAAAGGCAAACAGACACTTGAAAAGATCACACTATTCAACTCAGCTCTGTGTGCTCCTGAAAGGACTCTGCCGTGTCCACTGGATCGTTGAACCTCGAATCCGCGATACAGATCATCCTGCCATGAGATTATTAGACTCCCGAGCAAAAACCTTCCCTCTTGGCAGACGTTCCACGTAAACAAAGAGTCACCAGCACAAGCTAACACAAAGGGGTAGTTCGGAGACACGAGATTTTCGAGATCGCCACGAGGACTTTCGGGTGTTTTCCGGAAGATTGCGAGATGATTACCTGCGAAAGTGAGGGCGAGGGTGGAGAATAGAAAAATAAGACGCGGACCAGGGCCCCTGGGTACACGGGTTGGCTCCATCCGTGCAAGTGGTGCCCAGGGCGACCGCTGGCAGCCCACTGAAAGCCGCGGCAGCACCACGTTCCTTACGCACTCCAGCCGAGAACGCCACCCCCGTCTCACTCTCTCTCTGTCTCTCTATCTCGCTCTCTCTCCCTCTCGGATAGAATCCACCCTCTCTCCCGCATTCTCTGCCGCCCTCATCCACCCCTCTACTAGCCACGCCACCCCTCAAATCGCCGATAGACTTGTGATTTTTACTCCTTTCCCTCTTGCTCCTCTGATACATGCGGTACTACCGAACGAGATGCTGCGGTGAGAAAAATGGGGGTTACTAATTGACTCGGTATTAACTCTCGGGATTCTTGTGGGATTTGTACGCGTGCCTAGGAAGATAATCGTAGGTATGGTAATAATTGGACTTTGGGCAATTAATGTTGAATCCGAAATGTCAAGGATTGTAAACAGAGATACTAGTTGTCGAGGGGCTATTGATTGGGGTCCTGGAAAAGGAAGAATTCTGTGACGTCAGTCATTGAGATAGATTGCATTGCTACTTGGAACAAACTAACTTAACATTCTTTGAGAATTCGTGTACTGGTTATAACTGTTTGGTGGGTGGCAACGCTATCTGTGTGTTAGCTCGTCCTGTGAAGGATCTTAACGACTCCACCACCACATCCTGCGTCCACTACCCCTTGGAGCATGGGACAGACTATCAAGACGCCCTCTCCATTCTGCGTCGAAGCGCACGAAAATCGACCGATGTGCAACGTGTACCACCCTCTCCACCCAGATGCTGCGGAGAACCCCGATTCTCTGCTCCTATCTCTTGTCGTTGGCTTGTCTGCCAAGCCAATCTTCTGTACTACTGAACTATTTCACCCTTGTAGAATCAATATTAATCAAAATGTTGACGATCGATATGGAAGAGATATTTCCTTCTATTTCCACTTCATTTTCATTCGCCCATCAGCGACAATCTTTCTGTTTCAATAGGTGAATAAAGTTCGCCATTGTGGGTAATATTTGCAGGAAAGAAATTGAATTTCTATTTGAATCGAGAGAAAGGTCTCTACAGTCGTTTGGGTTTTGTAAAAGCACTGCGTTCAGCAAATGTAATATTCCACTTCCATGTAATGACCAGTTCCCGACTCGTCATCCACGATTCCTTCTAGCTTGAATCCCAAGTGCTCGGGACTAAGTAATTAAGGGATTGGACAATTGGAATCGTGTTGCAGATGGCTGACATCGCCGAGAGCGCTCCGTTTACTGATCCGGCAATTGCAATCTCTCAGGGCAAGAGGCACTTGCTTGTAGGAGATTATACCATGGCTGCTAGTGCTTTGGCGCAAGCATGTCAATTGCTCGCCGAGAAGCATGGTGATACCGCTGACGAATTAGGCGAACCATACCTCCTATACGGTCGGGCTCTCCTCGGTTTAGCTAGGGAAGAAGCCGGCGTCCTTGGTGGAGGAGTGCCTGGATCGGAAGAAAACAACGAGGACGACGACGATGATGATGAAGAGGCTGAAGACGAGAAGCTCAGCAACGTAGACGAAAAAGAAGAAGAGGAGGAAGATGGCGAAGAAGTGGCTAATGCCGAGACCAGCGAGCCAAAGACTGAGGAGAGCACAGACAGTAAAACAGACAGCGCGAAGAAAGCTGTAACTGAAAAAACAGATGACAAGAAAAGTGAGGAGAAGAAAGAAGCTGCAGCAGACTCAGCTGATAAGAAGGATGAAGAAAATAGAACTGATGACAGTAAAATAGCCGAAAAGAAAGCACAAGAGAGTAAAGCAGAAGAGGAGCAGGCTGTTGCGGGCTCTAGTAAGGGTCCGAGTGTCTCTAATGGGCCTTCCTCCTCCACTACACAAAATGGAGATGTCAAACAGAATGGCGAAGAAGAAGCCGAAGATGATACCAAAGACGATGACGACGAGGAAGCTAACAATCTTCAGGTAAGATTATCCCAGACTGGTCCATGGTGCATCTCACTCAGCATTGACTCTAAAGTATCGCCATATTAAACTGTTTTATTATATTTAAGGTGGCGTGGGAAGTATTGGAGCTCGCAAAACTAGTTCTGCTGAAACGGGGCGAAAAAGCCTGGAAATTATTGGCTGATTCTTATCGACTACTCGGCGAAGTCGCGATGGAAGGTGGGAATCATCAGGGTGCGCTCAATGATCTTCAAGGTTGTCTCGAATTGCTGCACAAGATTGAACCACGCGACGCCAGGGCGATCGCGGAGATCCATTACCAGCTGGCATTGGCGCACTCCCTGGGGAATGAATTCGACGCTAGTATCGAACAGTTCAACAAAGCTACCGAGTTGCTGGAAGCACGAATTAAAGAGTTGGAAGATATGAAAGATCCACCGAAGGCAGATGATTCTTTCTACACAGTTGAGGGGGAAATTAAAGAGTTGAAGGAACTACTGCCCGAGATTCAAGAGAAAATTACCGACATGAAGGACTTCAAGGAAGAAGCTTGTAGATTGGTGATAGAAGGGATCAAGAGCAAGGTAGCTGGTGGTTGCTCGAACGGTGCTGGTCCGAGTGGGGGTGAAGGCACCAGTTCATCATCATCATCATCATCAAAGGTCCAAGGTCCAGCTAGTGACATATCTCATTTGGTGCGCAAGAAACGCAAAGCCGACGAACCAGAGACCGAATCGCCCTCGCCATGCAAAAAGCCCACACCTGAAAAGGCTGTTTGAGCATGACTTCGAATTGGGTGCTGAAGGACCGGAACTGGTAACTTATTCAGTTGGTGTAAATCAGACTGTTAGACGCCAAATCGCGACTGTGCCGATCTGATCCTGATCCCTGGATGCAACGTTCTAGGGTCTCGACGATGATTTCCAATCAGACAGCGTAGCTATTCTTTTATTCACATCATTGAATCTTATAATTTTGCCTCACTCAATTTTTAACTATGGATTATGTCTCGTCTCGCGGATGTTTTATTTTATTTCATTTCAGATAAACTTCGTATTCTGTTATTTATTCTCGGGTTGTATCGCTCGTTGGACCACGCGTTTCCGATTCAGGTCTGAGCGCGACGAGTTTTTTAAACATTTACCATTCTAGCTCTGAGGAGAATGTTAGGAACTAAGCTTGTTTATGTATTAATTAGCCCTATTAATAAAAGTTACATGATGGTGTTTTGTATGCAGACGGAGATTTTTGAGAATAGGCATAGGCTTCTTTATTCAGATTTACAATTAGCATCACAATATTGGACGGATTAATAGTAATGAATGGCACACGTTCCATTCGAAATTCAATCCCCTAAAAGTTCTTCGATATCATCTTCTCGATCTGAACTCTCTTGTCGTTCGACGTTCATCTTATATCCTAGAGCTTCGAGAAGATTTACGTTATAATAATAGCTCAAGTTTATTCCAGGTACTAAACGTTTCAGTTCCTCAATTGTTGATCTCGCTTTTTCCTTGTCACCAATGCTAGCGTAATGTTGAGTGATGGTTGCAAAGAGATCACCCCTTCGAAGTGATTGCTCCAAATCAGGCCCCTGCGTATCTAGCAGTTGGCGTACCTGTTGTATTGCCGCTGATGACTCGCCTCGATCAAACAACCTATAACAAGTTGAACATTTTTGTAGAACTCTGTACTTCATTCACAAGCCTATTGTTTCAATATTGGAACTCACTTTTTAATGTCCAAGTACCGCTTGATGACTCCCATTCGATTGTTAACTAAATCAACTGCTTTCTTATGAATATCAGCGTCTCGTGGAGAGACTACCTTTGCTAGACATCTGCTAGCTTGACTCAAAGCATCCAGGGCCTTTTCGTAATTTTGAAACTCATCGATTTCTACTTGTGCACAAGCCACATAGAAGTTAGCTAATAAATCCATGGCTTTGCCTTTGGAATAGAAGTTTATTATGTTCTTCAATACATCTGGCCGATTCTGCCAGTCTAGGGATTGTAGATAATTCCCTGCCATGATATAGATTTCCCTTTGACGCGATACTTGCGCAAAAAAACAAATTTTCTCTGTATCACCGGATTTCAAGAGAGCCTTCATTGCGCGTAATTTATTTCCAGCTTGTGTAAACTTCTTGGTCGCCAAATGATAATTTCCCTGCTCGAAAGCGATCTCCCCGATTCTTTCTAATATAGATACGCGCATCTTTTCATGTTCAGGATCATTGTCGATTTTCTCAACTGTCATCTTCTCTGCGAGGTCATCGGACAATAGTACAGCATGCTTTTGAATCAATTCTAAAGCCTGCAAATAATTTTTCCCAGTGGCAAGCAAATCTACCGCTTTTTCAATTTGTTCATTTTGCACGAAATAATCGGCACATTTCTTTATTAACGCCGGATCCGAATCAGAATTAACATCCATAATAATTAGTTGTAAGGCACTGTAGTGTTTCGTTTTGAAAGCTATGTCGACTGCCTTATGCAATAGACCAGCTTTATGGTACAACAAGACAGCTCTATCTGGCTGATCGTTCTCCTCATAGTATTTCGCAACGTCAATTTGTGACTGCCTCGGAGCTAGTACAGCCAAAGGCCATAACTCCTCAAACATATCGTGTTCTTTACACAGGCGTATCGCGTTCGTGTAAGCTTTAGCAACTGTGTAAAAATGAATGGCCTGTGATATATTGTTCTTCGATTCACAGTGCGCTGCCAGGTGATAAGCGGAAGCAGCGTGATTAGTGCGCGACACTAATTCAGAAACTTCATCTTCTCGACCAAAATAACATAGTAATCTTGTCATGGATAAGGTATTCTTAGCTTGTTCATACAAGCGCAAAGCTCCGTCCATGTCACCGGTCGACTCAATGTATTGTGCGTGCCAATTTTTTATTTCGGGGTCCTCGGAATTATTCAGATAAGATAGGAGCTCCCTCGGTCGAACCAGTAACATTCTAGGTACTTCGAATCTATGACAATCGGACTTCGTGTACATTTCAATAGCTTCGCTTATTTTACCCTCTTGTTCCAAAGACCTCGCGTAATTGTAGTAACTCGTTTTCTCACAAATCTTATTTCCATTATTAGCCAGCTCTATTGCTTCCTTAAACTTATTACGAGCCTCAAGCAGTTGACCTAATAAGTCTAGTCTTTTGGCATCGCGAAACAGGCGTTCTGCATCACTGTACAGACCAAGTTCCACAGCTAACACACCCACTTTAGCATCCAAGTTTAAGTTATCATCTTGCATTGCTTCCCTAAGAGCTCTTGCTGCCCTTGCTTGCTTCATATGACCAAGACATAACAAAGCCATATTTAATTGTTTCGTTTTTACACACATTCGCGCAAGACTCCTCCATACTCCCTCATTCTGAATTGATTTGATCGCTTTGAAGGCTTCGTCCATATTAGCAACACTAATATGAAAACTGAAGTCCAAAACAGCTTTCTTTGTAGCTGCATCACAAGTGCCCAGTTCCTCGAAGTCCCTCATAAGAAATCGCATTACTTTGCTGTCTTGCTCTGCCAATTTTTCTGATTTCAGAATTATAACATACGGAGAATGAACACCCAGTATTCGACAATTCTCATCTTTCATAGGCTTTACGTCATGCACAACAATTCCGTGATCGGAAGTGGCAAATGTCGATACAAGGACTACTGGCGATGCAGTGATATCTTCGTCCTCTTCCTTATTCCATTTCACATGTTTCCCCCTCGTGTCCAACTTTTGAGCACGACATATTAATAATCTCGGATCTTCCACATCCCAACAATGAGCAGTTACCAGTCTTCCCCGACATTTCAGAGCTAGTGCGGATTCATCCTCGTTAATATCATCTGATTGTGCAAAGTCGAACTCATGGATTTGATCGCTCTCGATATCCCATACATACAGAATCGAGCTGGGCATCAAATTGGTCATGGCGACAGTAATAGACACAAAATGGCAATCCGAATTGCAACGTGCTTCAATGATTTCAGCGAAATCATTAATGGCTTCGTAGGTAGCCATTGCTCTGGTATGCAATTTAGCTTCCCGTTTACCCAGATCCCAAATTTTTAATATACCGTTTAATGAAGCAACAGTTAGATACTGTCCAGTGAGTTCCATCGTAATAGGTTCGCCTTCTTCTGGCAGTGTGGGTAGCGTTTGCACAATTGTCCCTTCCATGGATCTCAATTGTATCACGAGAGGCGTGAGAATAATCAGAGTATGATTATAAATTAACATCTTTTCAGTATCGCAAGAGAAACTCCCAAAAACAATAGTGTTGAGACTATCACCCTTATTAAGTTTGTAGACTGCTACTTGTCTACCAGAAGAAACAGCTACGTATTCCCGATTTACAGTAACAAGCTGTACTTGGATTTCAGTTTTAAGTGTGAGACTTTGGTCTTCCATTTCTATTAAAATTTGAGTTGGACTCAACTGGCTTGCACATACACGATCGTTGTAAGCAGCGCACATAGGTTGCTGATGCAAGATGAATACATTTGTGATACAATTAACAGCAAGTAGAGAATTTCGTAATAGCCCTGCACCCCACGTTAATTGCTTCACTGTTCCATGAATACTACATGATTCAGGAACAGCCGGCCAACTGGATTCGTCAGACTCGAACTCATGCTTCCTCTTCCACAAATATATCGTGCCCAAATTTGTTCCAGCAGCCAGAGTACTATTACTTTTACAATATGAAAGACTCGTGCATGATTCTTGAGGTGTAGCTATGTTTCCAGTGGCAGAGTCAGGTGGAGACAGTACATACGTATCTCCAGTATGAAGATCCCAACACCTGACTGCCAGCTCTCCAGTGAGAATGGCCAGAGTGTTACCACCAGCCCAACATATGGCTGTACTCGACCTAGACAGATCACTTCTTCCACTCAGTTTTACCTATAAAATGCAATCATTTTTTAATTAGAATTCTTGACTTTAGCCCCTCTGCTTCACTGCCATTACTGTACCTTAGTGAGTTCAGTAAGTCTTCCAGTAATTGGGTCCCCTTGGAAATGCCCAATGCTTAGTCCCTCTGTCATTATAATAATTGAGTCTCTAGAGTGATGGTGCAGAATATATAACAACCCAATTCCATCAGTACTGAGCACTTCTTTGCATTGTCCTTGTGCATCAACAAAGTATACCACCCCATTAGTTGTTCCAACATAAAAAGCATGATTCTCCCTTTGAGTAGACACTGCAGTAGGAGCAGCAGTTCTTGGTCTCCAAGAGCTGAACATACCCATTGTTCTTTCATCCTCAGCAGCATTCTTTGGTACACTAATGAAAAGTTGACATCAAACAGTGTCATTATTTTCTGTTTTAATATGTGCAATGTGGATTAGTTGAGTACAAGTATACCTTGCATCAATAGACTTTGAAGGAGTGATTTTAAACACAATCTGAGTGAAGGATTCTTTGAGTTCATGATGGAACATCATAAGTAGCTGTCCTCTGGAGTCTATTTTCCATCCTACAATAGATCCAGCTGCATCAGCTGATACTAATCTACCACCTTGTTGACTCCACTGTAGAATAATAATGGAATCACGATGTGGTGTGACAATTATATTAAACTCTGCACTTCCAGTATCACCAGGCCATATCTATGTAATTGTTTGATTAGTTAGTTACTGTTTTAATGCAAATTAAAATAGTTCAGGGTGAAGAGAAGGTATTTACCCTGAGCTCTCCACTTTCCCATCCAGCAGCGAGCCACCTACGCTCAGGATGCCAGCCTAAGGCTGTCACCTGTACGGCCGAGTGCCTGGGAGACTCAGCGTCTTGAATAGGTACTCCTTGATCATCATAGATCTTCACGAATCCACCTTTATCCTGCGAGAAAGTTGCGACAGCTAACAGAGGATAGTTGCTGTGCCAAACCGCGTAAGTGCTGATCGAAGTAGCCTCGGGATTTTGCACCCGTGTATCGAAATATAAAGACATCCCTTTATCCTTTCGAGTCCTTCCAGTGGAAGGTTAGAAGAAACATACTCCGAAATAAAATCTTGTCGATCTCATTGCTTAAAGTATTTTTATCACGAATACGTTTTTCTCTCCAAGAATCACGAGACTTTTCTTTGAGAATTGTTTATTAAAGCACACTTAGTCCACTGCTCTGAAACTGCGCGGTTTACATTCATGTTGCCATAGAGATGGAACGCCAACATGGAGTGAGCTGGTGGGGTAGGAAGAATATTGAATAATTAAGTGTTATAGAAGTGATAGAATTCATCGTATGAAAATTGCATTATTCGACGGTTTTTCAGTTTTTCACGATAATCTTTTCAGTCGCTGGATTTCGTCTTCCAGTGCAGCAATTTTCTGAAAAACAGACAATGTGCTTCATTCGGTGGCTCACATTACGAGGCTCTGATTTAATCCGTCTACTACTTTAAGATGCGACACCTTTAGATCTTCAAGGTGCTGTTTCTCAGCATCAGTTTGAGCTTTACTCAATAATGTTTTATATCTCTCTTCTAACAAATTCGCAATACTGTCGACTTCGCATTGCTTCTCCGAGCTCAGCGAGGAAGACAATTCGTTCTTCTGTTCTCGGAGTTGAAGCTGAAGAGTTGTTATCTCCAATTCCCTGCTCTAAAATATGCACGAAATATAACTAGAAGATTCGAACAATCTTTTAGCAAAGTGTTCCCATCGTACTTTGGAGATATTCATTATTTTCTTCTCGCACTCGCTTGTCAATCTATGTCTCGACATTTCACTCTTCGTTAAAGCTTTCTTTAAAGCGGATATCGTACAGAGCAGTCGTTGATTGTCCTTCTGCCTAGTGAGATCCGCGACGCTTTTCATCTTAATAAACACTTCTTTCATAATCTCGTGCTGTTCTTCTAGCATTAATTGTAGCTTGCCCTCCTGGGATGAAGAGGGTATTATTCTAAAATATATTGCAACATAGCACGCTATTGCTATACAAAAATATTGAAGAAAGCACACGTCTCTGTCTTTTGCCACAAGCTTAGTTTCGAGATCCTGAATCTTTTTCGCCAATTGTTCTGCTTCCCGTGTGAATCCTCTATTCGAATTCTCAAAAAAGTCTTTTATTTGCGATACAGATCCTTCCTCATACTGCTTACAGACTATATTCAATTTGTCCACCAACAGCTTCTCTGCTTCTCTCACTTCATCCTCCTTTTAATCATTAATTATACCTTCTGATAATGGTAGTTCCATTGCTTTATAATTCTTACCTTACCCTGGATGATTTCTTGTATTTTTGTAAGCACATCGTCTGTGTTTTGATTACAGTTACACTCTTCAAGTTGAAGTTTCAGTTCTGTAAAGAAATCGGCCACCAGATTGTGGTAATACCAAACGACTTCCCTTTGCGTCGATTCTAGAATACTTCTTAACGTTTCAACTTGTGTTAATTTCTCTTTTAACACACGTAATTCCACGTTTAATTGATCGCAACTTGCACAGTGTTGATGGTCGGAAAAATCTTCAGGTTCGGAATCGTGAGACATTCTGTCTCTTTTATCAAATTTATTTTCATCCTCGAAACGAACGGTTCTAGATGCATTTACACTGTGGCAGGACCGATTTTTAATAATCTCAGGAGCGACATGAGAATACATTCCTCTTGATGAGGTACGATTAGGATAGATTGTCCTTCCATGCCATTGCCGGCAACTTTTGTAATGTTTACTATTATATTCTGATATGTCGCTCACTGACGAGCTAACATACATCTGTAGAGGATTATCGTTAATTTCTTATCATCAATAATGTCATGCAAGCCTGGGATACAGAATGATACCGTGTAATCCAACTTGGATAATGGTAACAAAAGCCCAGAGGGTGGAGGCCTGCTAAATATGCCATGAAGGCAACCTGATTCCAGCTGTTTCCTTAGCTCAACCAAGTATTGGTTCCTCAAAAGTCGTTGTGTGGATAAATTACATAGTTTATCCAGCCAAAACTTGCACAATTGGGTGCATTCGTTTGATCTCAAGCCTAGTATATGTGGCCTGATTTTCGTAAGGGTGAATTTAAAATCTTCGTCGAGCTTGTAGATTTCTCCATCCTCGTACTCTTTATGCTTTGACATCACTTATCATCTAGCCAACATTATTCCAATCGTACACGTCGCGTATATAAAACAATTGAACTAGGTATCTATGTACATAAATGTGGGAAAATCATAAAAATCGAAAGACTCAGTCATTTACAGATTCTTTATTCTGTAGTTTTGATTTACATAGAAATCTCTATGTTTACACATAATTCTGTACATCGACCAGTGTTCTCTAATAGAACTGCCTATATTACAATCTATTCAGGTACAGAAAAGAATGAAGGTAAGGTTGAACTTTGGACGATTTTTCTCGCCACTTGTCATTACAGATCGTAGAAGTTCAATAAAGGTATAGCTAAGTGTAGTACCAAAAATATGTCGAAGATATTATTGCTGGAAGAAACACAGATGATTGGAAAGAAAATCGGAACGGTTGGAAAGTGCATATGACTACCGAGCCAAGATAGCTCCTCTTCTTTTTTTTTCAACTAGGTTCCCTCATAGCCAAGTATCACAGTGCATTCCAAAAGGTGGCAAAGCTCTTGTCGACAAGTATATTGTCGCTGAAATTTGATCGTTCCAAAACCGTGTATTAAAATAATCTCTCCTTAGAAAATTATGTTCATGCATTTAGTGACATGAACTCTTCTCTTTTACATCTACTGTCTAGTACATGGCTTTGTCTACGTATAATGCAACGAACAGACCTTTCCCTAAGTACCGTACCACTGTGTTCGTTAGCAAATTACTTTGTACGAGGCACCTGTATGGTGCGCGCCAAGATATTGGTCTCCGAGATCTAAAGCAGGTATTCAGTAAAACGCGAATTTATGTACTACATTCGACTATTCAGCTTTATTTGGTTTTCGGTCGTCTGTTTCAACTCGACCAGCTTTACTTTCATCGGTTGAACATTCGTGCCAAGCCACTCATCGATCGATGCTGGGAAGTAGATACTCTCCATTTGGAACCTCAGGTATCCTTCCAAGGATGAGAGCTCCAACAATAACCTACCACAAATATTCTTCATAGTTTTAATTCTCGAATTTTATTGATAGTCAACTCACTCTGTAAATGCTGGTGTCAGGTTGTCCAACTGCATGGGGTTGGTGTAATTATTGGCTACTTGCCAAGGGTTCAGCCAAGTTGCAATTCTATAACAATATTCGCGATACATTTTGAACTCCCAACTTAATTACATTCTCTTTCCGAAACTTACTGATCACTGTTGACTATGTTGAGATACTTGGCTTTAAAGTTCAGGAACCATTCAATACCCACTGCAACTTGCCATCCAGGAAACAACAGATTACTAGGTATAGGTGCAGGTCTTGGTTGTGGTGTTATGTGCAGAGAATGGTCAATATACCCCAGACTTTTTGCAACCTGGTTATGTATTTGTTCAGAGTACCCATGTAGCCATACTTTAAGACATAGTGCTAATGATGGCAGAGATGTAGGCAATAATTCACACATGGTGGCATAATGGTCATACCTAAAATATTATCACCATACAACTGCATGTAAAAGACCTTTACTGTGAGATTTACCTTGACCAGCCAGTGAATGCTGTTCCTCGGAATTCGCGGATCTTATTTACATGAATACTTAATTCTGTTAACCACTTCTCATGATTACTTATGTGATGCCTTATAATTGGAACATGTTGCGCAGAACCAGTGGCTCCTTTGAATGCAGTTGCTGCCCAAATATTGGGAAAGACTGTGCTGTACTTATCCCACAAGTCTATAAACAATGTTGCTTCTTAGTTACTGCCAGATGACTGGTCCTTAAAGTAGTCTTACCATGAGGCAAAGCAAAGTTATCCTGAGAATTATAATGCCATATCATTGGCTCCACATATTTTCCAATATAATGATCTGAAAGTTAAGGGTAAAACTTGTGTAAACATATTTGCGGCCTGTTATGATAAGGATAACTTCTTGTGGTACCATTTAAAACCTGTAAGTCTATTGATCTTAACATATCATCCCAAATAATAATCTTGAGATAAGGATATATCTCTTGTACATATTGTGCAATGGCCAGAATGTGTTCCAAGTATAAGACAGGCTTCCCATATTTGCTGGATGCTACCCTTTTCATGCAAACAGTACATAGACCTAAATGCCAGACTTCATCAGCTCCAATATGCAAGTACTGTATGTCAGGATGAAAGGTGACTATTTGTCTGATCATAGATTTGACCAAAGGAAGTGTTCTCGGATTAGAAGGGCAGATAGAACTTGGGAAGGGTTCCACTTCCCTCAGAGATCTCCACTCATTGTGCTTCAGTACAAACTGCAACAATATAATCAATATAAGTATTAAAAGTATTAATACTTCCACACAAAATGAAAAAAGATACACACCTCCATATGACCAAATGTCTGAACCAAAGGTACCACTGCCAAACCACAGTCTCCAGCAATTTGTAAAATTTGCCTGGCTTCTTGTGTAGTATATCCACTTGATAGGCTGCTGGGACCATTGCTGCCTATGGGGGTGAGTTCTCGATTGTATGGAAAGGTATCCTCCCATTCCAAAAGCAATCCTGTTGCACCCCATGTCCTTAGTAAAGGAAACAACTGAAATGCAAATTACAATGCAGATATTTCTGATACGATATATAACGAATATTAAGGACCATCTTTTCAATTGAATCTGTGCTCGGGAATTCTGGGGGTTTCGTTCGAATCAGTAGAAACAGATGACAGTTAGGGAAGATGAGGGTAGATCGTAATGATTGCAGTCAGATGACAGCATTGGCGGACAAATGCATGTAAACAAAGGGCACGTATTTACGTGGCTTACAGACCTTTTCAAAATAGGAAATCCGAGGTGGAGCACCTTTCAAATCGAGATGAACTAGTCTGGAAAATAGATAATGGGTTTTTGTAATCCAACAATGTGTCAGTGATGATTTGTTTGCGAAATTACGTGATCTGATCAGATGTTTACCTGTGTGAGCCAAACGTCAAGGCGTCCATCTTTGCATGACCATGATCACTAACACGTTGAAGGATCTACCTACACATTCCCTGATTTTCGGAATCGACCGTTCACCGGCTGTTCCAGAATACTTTTTAATCGTTCGAACAACATTCTTGGCGTTTTTACACAAAGCGTGAAAACTATACTTGTTTACGTGTAATAATTTATGCATATTTATTCAAATATTCGTGGTAACGGGAAGAGCAGCGAGTAGAATGCATCTACAACTCTCAATATCGGTTGGAGTCAGTTAAAATATATGCGAGATAGCTTGTTCAGATTTAGATACTGCGTATTACAAATTCAGGGAAAGGTTGAACAAAAAAGGAGTGAGGGAAATCAAAAGCCTTATATTGCACTGTTATTATAGTTCATTTCCTTTATTAAATCGTCCATCTCCTATTATTTTTCAATGTAAAAAATATATACGCACAAGTAGTTACGAGCAGAAATATAGCTAACAATAATTCGAGTCATTTGAGAAAAGCAGTTCTATACCATATAAATTTAAGTTAAACATTCCTAAACATTAAGCTGTCGTAAAATAGACATAAATAAATGCGTCGTGACTATAATGGGAAAATTGCTCTTCAATAGTTTAGTGGGCGTTAAAAAGAAATGTACATATTTTCACATTGTATTCAATAGTAACATACATGGGAAGTATAACAAAAGCAGTCATAAAATATAACAAAATAGTTCACGTTCACTCTGATTTGTCAGTACACTTTTATTTTTTCATTATCTGAATTACGTCCTCGTCATGCATCACATGTTGCACTCCTACTCTTTGTGGAGAATATTTTGTACTCGTACCCTGCGCATAAAGATATATTAATAATACTGCAAGGGATAATATTTTAAATTTACAAGGCAAAAGTTATTTACCCAAACAAGTGCATATTTGAACTGCTGAGCAAGTGTGCGGTGAATTGAATGGCACACATGTTCCACAGTAACTCCTTTTCTCAAAATAAGACCATCATCAAAATCTGGTGGTTGTCCGGGTTTTTTTGTGTAGACTCTGATGAGGGAGAGAAACTCCCACAATGTTTCAAGCAGAAAGTCTAAATTCAGTTTCATGTTACAGCTGTGAAAAGAATCAACCTTGTGGTTGGAATATTCTTTTATATGTTACCACAAAAATATATATATTTAATCACCTGACAACCACGCTGTTCGGCTGCCGCGCAATTCTATCAACTTCTTCTATAGAAATTTGATCGATTTTGTTATATACATAAAGGCATGGCAAATATACTCTATTAGCATTAATCACATCAATTAATTCATCAGCACTGCAGTCCTCGCGAAATAGAACTTCGGCATTGAAGATTTTATATTCGTGTAAAATCATTTGAACTAGTTTCTCATCTACTTTTGTTAAAGGGCAGGTGGAATTAAAGGCGAGCCCTCCTCCCTTTTTGATTTTAAAATATATATTCGGCTTTTTCTTGTTAAGTCGGATTCCCACAGACTCTAATTCCTTTTCTAATAATTGCCTTTGTACATCTTGCTTTGTGGCATCCAACATCATTAGAACTAAGTCTGCTGTTCTAGCTACAGCTATTACCTGTCTACCTCTTCCTTTGCCCTATAATATCAACACACACATCAGTTTTACATTACTCCTTTCTAACAATCCTTTATGGCTCAGAAAAGACAAAAATATGGCATAATTACTTGGGCAGCTCCTTCTATAATACCAGGAAGATCCAACAGTTGGATGTTAGCACCTTTATACTCAATAACACCAGGAATACAAGTGAGGGTAGTGAATTCATAAGAGGCAGCTTCTGACTCAGTATGAGTCAAAGTACTCAGTAAAGTTGACTTTCCCACAGATGGGAATCCAATTAAAGCTACCCTCGCATCTCCAGACTTTAATACATCAAATCCTTCTCCCTTCTCTGACTTCTTGGATGGCTCCAATAATTGGGACCTATACTTTGCTAACTTGGCCTTCAACAGACCAAGATGATATTCAGTGGCTGAAAATAATTTATTATATAAATAGAGCGTAATTGTAGAAAGTATAGTTCATAAAATACGTAATGAGTGTGCTGCTGGCAGATTAAGGTGAAATATTGTTAGTAGGTTAGGCTCTTGGCTATCCTTTGCCTGACTTTCAAAAACGTACCCTTATTCTTCTGTGTCCTTGCAATTTCCTTTTCGATCTCGGATATTTTCTCTAAAATCCCCATGGTGCTGTACTAGTTTTCGCGTAACTCATTAGTGTAGTGCAAAATATTAGACTGTTATGTGTGTGTAGTGCAGGCACACTTTTTATTCGCCCCAACTGCATATATATATATATCTAATATCTATAGTACTGCATCCGCAAAATAGATGTCAGAAATGCAAAATGACCAACGGGCAGGAATTGAAAGTTAGTGTGCTCGTCTAGATATCGCATGATTACCGCCCACGCGGTAGAAATTAGGCAGCGCGTTGAAAAAGGCTTACATGTAGGGCGTAAATGAAAATAGGTAATTGCAAAGACGAATATTTATCTACTATTATATGTATTTCCATGCACATCTTTTGTGCTGGCAAGCGACTATTTATTTCTATCGCGTGGGCCCCACCAACCACGCAATACCTAGACGGCCACACCAATTTTCAGCTTCTGCCTGGTGATCATTTTGCATTTGTAACATCTATTTTGTAAATAAATGTTGGTGCAAGGAGTCCGCTGCGTCGTGGAGTATTCTACTGAACACATTCATTGCAAATATGTTGGATATGTAATAAATGTCAGTATTGCGTCCCCTTTTATTACAGACATATAATTTATGTGTGCCTGTGTAATGTTGCTTGAGGGTAACATTTTTATAGAACATGAATATTTCCTGCTTATAACAACTGTAATATTATTTGTAATTCCAAGGTTATATTGAATTTACAATCGATGTTTACTGGGTACATATATATTTAGACATAATACAGTCAGGTACATGTTCTTTATAAGAATAAATGTGTATTCTTGCTGCAAAGTAGGAACTTGCAGATAATTATTAATAGACGTTTAATTGAAGAAGAAGAAGAATGCAGCGGCACGTATATCGTTATTGCGCACTCTGTTCCCAAAACTTTAAAGCCGGCATCGGACGAGGGAAGGATCAGAGGTGCGAAACGCGGTCTATTAGATTCGCATGATAAAGTTATAGTTTGTGGCGCAATAGTCCGACGAATCTGACTGTGCGATGCATGGCGTGTGGAAAGTTTGAATGAAACTTAAATCCCCGGAATGTCGGTATATAGCGCCCGCGGAGCGAGGGATGCGTAACAGTTGAAAGAGTAGTGCAACAATCTTATGGTCGTAACACCGAAGCAAAGCAGATTTGCCTCCGGTCCCGTGAAAATGCAGAAAGTAGGAGAGCTGAACCGTTCGATAGACGTTATCCCTGTCCGAGTGCCGATTGCCGAGCACAAAGGCAGGATCATGAGCCACAAGCACAAAAGCGATTCCCATCGCGGCCCTTTCGTCGATGAACTGTTGATTTCTCGGGTGCAAACGGTAACCAACTAGCTTCTTCAACACGCGTTCCTCCTCTCGTCTCTGATGCCCACTGCTTGACGCGGTATATGTTTTCCCAACACATGCACAACATAATTACACACCTGCTTTTATGCATACGAAAAAGCATGTAGAGTGTTTACGATTCGATGCTGCAATGATTCTAGGAGATATCTGCGAAGTTATATCATCGAAATCTTGCACGAAATATTTATACATTTCGCTAGTAGATCTACAGCAAGTGTTAACCTCCTATCAATATGCATGATTGTTGTTTGTATTGTTACTGACGCTCCCATTTGTTACTTCGTTAGGGAACAGTAAAGTTATAATTATATCGCAAATGCTATACCGTTGCTCGATTTTTCGATGGAAAGTTGACTATTTGCGGATATTGTTCATTGGGAGTGACTAGTTGGGTCACTTATATGTACTGCAACTGCAGTGATACATTTGTTACAGTATATGCACGACAATGGAAGCAAAGTATATATTGATGTTGATCAGATGGCTGATTATTTGCAAAGGAGATATAGGGATTATAGAATGAAAAAGCGTGATCCTTTTAGGAAGTTAGTGAGAAGAGCATATGATCATTTAACAGAGATGTTTTCCAAGGGTAACACTGAGAATGATTGGTCATGCGAAGATGAAGAAGATGAAGTTGATGTTGAAGTACATATTCTTTAGCTATTATTACAAGTGTAGCACTTGCAAAAGTACCAACAAACATTTTCACTTCAGTCAGATTCTCAAGGCACCATGCTAGATGATATGTTGTTAAAGATGTACAAAAAATCACACACTAAGGAGAATGGAAATTCAAGTGACAAAGAACTGATAGACATTAGCAGTGATGATGATGATGCATTAGACAATGTTGATGCTACTGCTGCAAAGAAAGAGAAAGGAGTGGAAACCACACAGAAGCCACAACAGCAAACTTCGGGCCCATCTTCTAGTAGTACGAAGCCCCAGCTCACTACAAATGATGTTCTTCAATCAAAACCTGTAAACATTTTTTGTATTACATACACAGAGAAGATTCAAGTAGATTTATAGAACTTAAAGATGATACCTATTACCTGCAGCCTCTGAAAGAAGAGAAGCAAGTACCAGTTGAAAGTACAAGCAAAAAGAGACAAAGGGAAAAAGACATCGATGGTGGGCAATTTTTATTTGCTAAGAAAGCTAAGGGCATACCAGTCACTGAACCAAGGGCCACATTCGCCGATATGGGTGGAAATGAAAAAGTTTTAAGGACAGTTTGTAAATTACTCGCGCATATGAAGCATCCAGAAATTTTTAAACAACTTGGGATATCTCCTCCCAGAGGATTTTTATTACATGGTCCACCAGGATGTGGGAAAACATTGCTGGCACATGCTATTGCTGGAGTAAGTACATCTCGCTACAATGCATATATTGCAATAATATCTATCTGTTTATAATCTTAGGAGTTGAGCGTTCCATTATTAAAAGTAGCTGCTCCAGAACTTGTGGCCGGCGTATCCGGCGAGAGCGAGGCTAGAATTAGAGATCTTTTCGAGCAAGCGGTCGCGTTAGCACCTTGCGTTGTTTTCTTAGACGAAATTGATGCTGTTGCACCACATAGAGCTACTGCGCAACGAGAGATGGAAAGAAGAATCGTTGCCCAGTTGTTATCGTGTTTGGATGGTAACTTCGATTGCAGCAATTAATGAAGTCGATATTTCAATGAAAGGACCTCAATCTGATAGTTAACTTCCTACAAATTTACAGACTTAAGTTCAAAAGACAACGGCGATAGAGTTTTAGTGATTGGGGCGACAAATCGTCCGGATTCGCTGGATCCAGCGCTCAGAAGAGCCGGTCGATTCGATCGCGAAGTGTCGCTAGGTATTCCTGATAAAGAAGCGAGAGCAAAAATCTTAGCTGTGCATACTGAGAAAGTAGCATTAAGTCCTGATGTTAGTTTGGCTATGGTGGCTAGTCTTACACCAGGCTTTGTCGGAGCTGATTTAGTCGCGCTTATTAGAGAAGCTGCTATGGCAGCAGTTGATAGGTATTTTCTTCTATATGTTTCATTATCCCCGAGTACCAACGCTGAAAAAAATATATATCGAGGTAAACGAGTCTACTTTCTTCAGGGTTTTTGAAGGTTTAAATAGATCTGCGCCAAAAGCTAAGACATCCGAAACACCGCAAGAGGAACAGGCGGAAAAGAAAACAGAGACCTTTGAAAACACAGGGAATGTAATTAACGATCCTGTGCCTGCTGAACCTCAGGCGCCAGCAGAAACTGAGGCTTCTAAGATTAGTAAACCTAATTCTGAAACTTCACCAGCGCCTTTAGAAATGGATATAATACAAGAGCCATCAAAATCGCCGGACTTAAGTAGTCTGCTCAATTGGATCCGAAACGAACCTTTGTTACCTCCGGATCGTTTAGCTGATTTATGCATTGAGCATAGTGATTTTGATATAGCTCTTCGCGTTGTGCAACCATCGGCGAAGAGAGAAGGATTTGCGACAGTACCTGACGTTACATGGGCAGATGTCGGTTCTTTAGGGGATATTCGGCAAGAACTACAAATGGCTATTCTTGTATGATTCTTCATAAATTATTTTAAGTAATTTGTTCAATCAAAATTCTGCTAGTATCACGTGTGAATATTTATACTTCAGGCACCAGTTAGGCATGCCGATCATTTTGCAGCATTAGGTCTAAATGCACCTACTGGAGTATTATTATGTGGGCCACCTGGATGTGGTAAAACTCTGTTAGCTAAAGCTATAGCAAATGAGGCAGGAATTAATTTCATATCAGTGAAGGGACCAGAATTACTTAACATGGTAATCAAAATTATTTATATTCTAGTATTCTAGAATATAAGTCGTGAAAACAATCACAATCCTATTATTATTGCCGTATTATATTTTTATTATAGTACGTTGGTGAAAGTGAGAAAGCAGTTCGACAATGTTTCATGAGAGCTAGAAATTCTGTCCCGTGTGTAATATTCTTCGACGAGTTAGATGCCTTATGTCCAAGAAGATCAGACGGTGATAATAACGCTACGTCACGCGTTGTTAATCAGATGCTCACGGAGATGGATGGTGTGGAAGGCCGGCAAGGAGTATTCCTTATGGCGGCAAGTAATCGACCTGATATCATTGATCCTGCCGTGTTAAGACCAGGTAGATTGGACAAAATTTTATACGTTGGTTTGCCATTGGCAGCTGATCGTATTGACATTCTAAGAGCACTAACTAAGGTATGAGTCTGCCATAATTTCCTTCGTTATTCCTGCATGAGTTTATAATATTGTCTAAGGATATTTAACAACAATTTTGACTCTAGAATGGTACTAAGCCAAGATTAGCTGCCGATGTTAATCTCGAAGAAATAGGATACAACAGTAAATGCGATGGTTACACTGGAGCAGATCTAGCTGCTTTAATTCGAGAAGCCGGAATGCAAGCAATGAGAGAATTAATGGCATGTTATACTGCCGAACCCGCAATTTGTATGAGACACTTTTTGGTCGCTTTCGATAAGATTCGACCGTCTGTTCAAGAAAAGGTATATAAATGTAACAAAATGGAGAAAAATGAGCGACGTGTAATTGTGTAGTAAGTGTCTTTTATCTCTCCCGTATTTCTTCACGTGGACGATTAACTTTTAGGAATTCAAACATTACGAGAAACTGAGGAAATTGTACTCTGTCAGGAAAGAATCAGAAGACGCCGATATGGAAACGCCGATAGATGTGACCGATGTAGTGATGGAGCCCATGTTAATATAACACGAAGTGAACTCACTTATTTTATCGTCTGGATACTTCTTCCATTGTAGAGAGTACAGAAAGAACTCATGCATTGCCAGGGAATCGTGTACTTTTAAGCGTAATCACATGAGTCACACAATTACTTTCTAAAGGTTTCCCGATTTTCTTTGTAAAGAGGATAAAGAGCATTAATTATTTTTTGAGTATTAGACTTATATGAAGTTTCATACCAAGTGAGCTATATCAAGGTTTTTATAAAATCCTAATAAAGTTTGTGTTCTGTAAAATGTTATACTATTTGCCGAATTTAATATGCCTGATAATAATTCTTTCCTCCCCCAATATTCATCGTTCGTCCAATCCCAAGAAAAATTGTTTATATCTATGCATACGTACTTTTAACAATAGTGTTCCAGTAAGGTTTTTAAACGTGAAATGCGTTCAACTGCAGGCGGCGCCACACCATAAAGCTACCTTCATTATCGCATAAACAGTTGCCGTAAAATTGGCGAAGTGGTTCAGTGCATGCACAGTAGAGTAACCGTAAGGTTCATCCACAGAATATATATTTTTTGAGAATCGCGTTCATAAACGCTAAAGAAGAACTACAGAAGAGTGTGAAGATTTGTAAAATTGAAGTTGACAAAGTATTTACAGGTTTCGAAGACTTGGCCGTGTTAAAAATCTTACGATGACGACTTTGGAAGACAAATCTATATGGGAGGATGGGCAGGTGAGCCGCGTAGGAACATAAGATTTAGGTTAAAAAGGAATGACAAGCATATCTAAACGAATAAACACTACGACATAAGCGACATTGGTTCGCTTTTATTCTAATACTATTTCGATATAACAACATCTGAAGATTCAATGATGCTATATTCTACTATCTTCTTGCGAGGATTGTAGAATCTTGAATGTTAGCTAGCGCGATCTTTTCCCGTCATTACAGGAAGCCTTGGGAGAACATGTCCTGCGAATGTCCACCGACGAAATCGTCTCGCGTACCAGACTCTTGGATAACGAGATCAAAATCATGAAGAGCGAAGTCATGCGAATCTCGCACGAGCTCCAAGCACAGAATGACAAGATCAAAGAGAACACAGAGAAAATCAAAGTCAACAAGACTCTGCCTTACCTTGTCTCGAATGTAATTGAACTACTTGACGTAGATCCACAAGACATGGGTGAGGAGGATGGAGCAATAGTAGACTTGGATGCACAGAGGGAAGGAAAGTGTGCTGTTATCAAGACATCCACAAGACAGACATACTTTCTGCCAGTCATTGGTCTTGTTGATGCCGAATCCTTGAAGCCAGGAGACTTGGTTGGTGTTAACAAAGACAGCTATCTCGTGCTAGAAACACTGCCAGCTGAATATGATGCTAGAGTCAAAGCTATGGAAGTAGATGAGAGGCCAACAGAACAGTACTCTGACATTGGTGGTCTGGACAAACAGATTCAGGAATTAATCGAGGCAGTGGTACTACCAATGACACATAAAGAGAAGTTTGTCAATATTGGTATTCAACCTCCAAAGGGAGTGCTACTCTATGGACCACCTGGAACAGGGAAGACTTTGCTAGCAAGAGCATGCGCAGCACAGACCAAGTCTACCTTCTTGAAATTAGCTGGACCACAACTTGTGCAGATGTTTATTGGTGATGGTGCCAAGCTAGTAAGAGATGCATTCTCCCTTGCTAAGGAAAAAGCACCAGCTATTATATTTATCGACGAATTGGATGCTATTGGCACAAAGAGATTCGATTCTGAGAAGGCTGGTGACAGAGAGGTACAAAGAACTATGTTGGAGCTCCTCAATCAGTTGGATGGATTTAGCTCGATTTCTGATATAAAAGTAATCGCGGCAACAAATCGAGTGGATATTTTGGATCCAGCTCTGTTGAGATCCGGTCGTCTCGATAGGAAAATCGAGTTCCCACACCCGAACGAAGAAGCGAGAGCGCGCATCATGCAGATTCACTCGCGTAAGATGAATATGTCGCCCGATGTTAATTTCGAGGAGCTATCGAGATCCACCGATGATTTTAATGGTGCACAGTGCAAGGCAGTTTGTGTAGAAGCGGTAAGGCAAACATCTAATTAAATCTCTCAGGTTTGGTTTGTTAGGGATTAATTTGAAATTATTACGATTATGGAAATTCTTTGTGTGCAGGGTATGATTGCATTGAGACGTAATGCATCCGCAGTCACTCACGACGATTTGATGGAGGCAATTAATGAGGTCCAGGCAAAGAAGAAGGCCAATCTCAATTACTATGCCTAATATGCTCTACTGCATAACCTATTTATTAAGGAATTTTTGTATAATAAAGTCATGCAATTTTTGATCACACACTTCTTCCGTTTCTAAGAGTAAGAGTATCGTTCGCGTATTAACAGATCCTGAAGAAGAAAGAAGTAATTCCGGTAAATCGGCAACTTTACGAACTCATGGGCGAAAATTGTCATACTACGTAAGAGAAACTTTAATGTGATGGAAATTAAAATAGAACTATTATAAATAATAAGTAATCTGTTTATTAGCATTATTTTTATACAATCCTAACTTGAGTTTTCAGAAATGTGGTGGTGGATATACCCGAGGGATATGAAGTAATTCCATACTGTTTTGGTGTCTGTCGTCACGAACGCATATCTGTTATTAATCCTTGCATATCATTCGCATTACTGCTTACAAAATACAAAATCATATCTCTTATTGGAATTAATGCGTACTGAGAGTAAAAAATATTATTTATAAAGTTGTTTCATCGTCTTCTGTGGCTCCTCTTCTTTATTCTGTAAACACAGAAAATGATATTGTAATAACAGTGTGCAAAAGCAAGCAGCATAAATTTTATAAGAAGCTTCATCTTACTTTTTAGGCCCTTTTACAAAGCACCAGTCCACAGAAATAGGTTGACCCAGAATTTCAGTTCCATTTAGTGCTTCTTTTGCAGCCTGTGCCTCTTTGAAAGTTTCATACTCCACCAAGGCATAGCCTTTCAAGAAACCTGTCCTTCTATCTAAATTTAGATGCAAGTTCTTGATTTGACCAAACTCCGAAAATTTGTCTTGGATATCATCTTCTTGTGCTTCCTCGTGCACAGAGTTTATGAAGAGGATCCATCCTTCTACCGCTGTGAGTAGAAACAGTTGTAATAAGTGTGTGTGTGTGTGGAAACAGTTTGAATAAGAATGGTGTTAGTGAGAATTACATCTCTGTGGGCCAGGTTCGTCATCGTCCTCTTCTACAACATTCATAGACTCGTAGTGGCCAACATCGTCACGAGTGGACACTAATTCGGCGCCGTGTCCTCTGCCCTTCCTTCTCTTCGCCTTCTCCTTAAGACGAGCGATTCCCTCTACGAATATCAAGAAATACGAAACATTCGTTAAGTACTACCATTTAAATATATAAAAGTAAAAGAAAACATAAGTCCAAGATTTGTATTTGCCGGATGCATTCCCAAAACGAAGGCAACCGACAGGTTATATGAGTTTCAAACAGAGTTTGTTAGATTCCGGAGACGCCAGAAGAAAAATACTTACGGTCCCCTTCGTCGTCAACTTCGAACTCCTCGGCATTGTCGATATCCAATACATCAGCCATTCTTAAATCTTTCTTGCCCTTGTTTCTTGGCGGTTTATATCAATACACGCAACCAACAACGACTTGGTTAAACTACGTTTATGTTGTTTTGAGACAGCGCTCACGAGAATATTAGGAAATATGTTGAAGAGAGATCGGAATTATATCGAAGCGCCTAAGATTTTAGCATTAAGAAATTTGAAATGCATTTGCAGCCTTTTATAAGCAGCTTTGTATGTTTTGGGGATAATTAATATTGCCTGGAATGCATAAAATAATTATCAGACATTTTTCTAGCATTCCTGTATGACGAATTTTAGGAAATTTGCACGGAATCTTCGTACCGGTAAAAGTCATAAATGGTTCATATGTGCTAAAGTAGGCATCGTAGAAACCGGTAGGAATTCCTCAGTTCTAAGTAGTACATAGGTTTGACGACAGATGGCAGCTTCTGTTCGTGTTTTGCGCTGTAGTAGGTAAAGCAGCGACCGAGAGATGTCGCTGGACCAGGTTTTCGTCGATGTTGGTATATGCGGCAATGCGTCGTTGAATTCCTGTGCTTCGTGTTTGTAATTCAGCTGTTGAGTCGTCGATTCGTGCGGCTCGCGAGGTCCGCGAACGTTTTTCTATATCGGATTGCTGACGAAACGACGAATCAGCCCGAGAAATGACAGGGTTTACGGAGAGTGCCCTTGTGAAACGGCTGATGGACTTGAATCCCTCGCAACAGAGTATTCAGACGCTGTCTCTTTGGTTAATTCATCACAGAAAACATCACCCGACCATCGTGAAAGTCTGGTTCAAAGAAATGTGTAAAGGTACGTGGCGACCGCGGTAATTACAATATCGTCGGCTGTTCTACTCGAACAATCCGGCGTACGATGTGCACGCTGTGCTGCCGTTCGCTTTTCTTGAAAAACTCAGGAGAAACATTGCTTGGGAGGAAATAGCTTTGTTGCGTTTAGGTTAGAGAACAAGGAGGATCTTTGCTACGTAATAACATGTAGACGTATTTCTTGTAACATTGTGTCAACTGCAAAAGCAGAGTCGATTCGACACGGGCGGATTAACAAATCTTGTGTGAAAGTTCAACGAGTGGTTCCCCGGAGTTGCATTCATCCCGAGAGCTTTCGTAATAGCCACATGTTCCGATTTTTCATCGCTATTTGCATCGTGCCGCAACAACGATTTGTTGTTATCAACATTGCGGTGCTCGAGAGAATTTCGAGTTGCAATTTGATGATGCGAGTCAAGTTTAGTTTAGAGAGAGAGTAAAGATAGACTCTTATCGCTTGGAAGGAGAGTGCATGCTCCCACAGTTCGTAGGGACTTGTTGATAAAGTGAAACAAGTACGGGAATGTGTTACGGATTGTTTGTAACGGGGAAAAATTAGATAGCGAGCGAGAATAATTCGGTAGGATGGTGTGAGAGTTACATGTCGAAATATTTTTTGCAGTTAAGGACAATCGAAAATTAATGTTCATGTATTTGGCGAATGATGTTATACAAAATAGTAAAAAGAAAGGACCAGAGTTTGGGAAAGAGTTTGAGACAGTGTTGCCAAAAGCCTTCGAGCATATGAAGGGATTCGATGACAAGACGAGAGAAAGACTTGGTAGGCTATTACAAATTTGGGAGGAGAGGGGTGTATATGATAAGGCACAAATATCGGAGTTCAAAACGGCCTTCGCGGTTTCATCCAAGGATCCTAGCACACCACCACCCAAGAAAAAGCCCAAAAACGATGTAGAAAAAGTGAAGGTAATTATTAACTAATGAGAGTTGTATTGAGGAAATAATTGAGACTGACAGTGTCTACGTATTTCCAGAAGGAGAAGAAGGAGAGGAAGAAATCTGAGACTGAAATCGAAGTGGATGGTACCAAAGAGCTTCATGTGACCTTAAGCCCTAGGACTCCTGCTGGAGATCCACCAGAAACAGAGGAACTCATCAAAGCCTTAATGGTTAATATAATTTATAGAAAGAACTTCCAATGGGAATCTGTATTATTAGCAATAAACTATCTTACCCATAGACAAATATATGTTGAATCCATTAGGCATATTGGCAAGCGCACTCATAGTTTGAAATATCCATCCCCAATTTTAGTGATTCTCTTTGATTTTTCATTTACTAGCATAGCGCCTAATTTTTTGCGATGTATATGCATAACTTGCCCTAAGATTTCGACTGCATTTTCGACTTAAGTAAGAATAATTAATGGTTGTTTGAAACTGACCGAGCATGGGCGACTAGGACCATTGTAAATAGTATATTTTGTTTGTCAACTTGGTGATAAAGTTTGTTGTAATCACATGAAGAAACGTGAAACTCGAAGAAAGCGCTGTGTACAGCAGGCAGAGGGACGATGTAAAATTGAAGGCAATGACTAACAGAGCCTTCTTCATTTCAGGATTTGGAAAATACGGCGTCCTCGGATGCCAGCGTTAGAGAACGAATCGCATCGCTACCACCAGAAGTGTCGGAAGTCTCGCTTTTGGCAAATCTCGCTGATAAAGCGGCTGCTGATCAGTTAAGTGTTGCCGTAAACGAGGCAGCGGCACTTTTAGCAGATTATAATGGAAGATTGCAAGCTGAAATGGAAGACAGGAGAAGATTGTTAACGATGTTAAGAGATTACACATTGGCACAAAGACAATTACTTCAACAGGCACAAACCACTTTAGAAGTATGCTGATAACTTTACGACGACTCTTCATGATTGTCGTCTAGAAAGAGAAAGCAAATATCGCTTTCTTCTGTTACTAACGAGTTCATTAATTTTATGTTGCAGGATTATAAGGAAAAGTTGAAGAAGGTCTGCGCAGTACGAGCAGAAGTAAAGTCCCACATTTCAAATCTTCCCGATTTAACACAGCTTCCCGACGTTACGGGTGGCCTCGCACCCCTTCCTTCCGCTGGTGATTTGTTTTCTCTGCACTAGTGCTTGAATTTGAGAAGTATGAGTTTCCAATTGCCTTTGAGTTCCATGAGTGATGGGGTATACGGCCAGCTTCCATTGAGCTTGGTATCCTCGACCAACTGCGTCTCACAGGGAATATTTCTACTTTTCAATATTTAGTTTTCTAAATATTGAGCGATCCTCGCGCTTCATGGCAAAGTACAAAGCCGAGGAGTACTGGTGTTTGATAAAGGAGATGGAACATTACGATATGCCCGCATTATCCAATGCTTTAACTATATGCACGCTCAAAGAATTGCATGAGTATAATATCCTTTATGAATAAATTGATATTGCTTAATCTAATCATTGTTGACGGAGTGAAGGACTAATTCCGATGCTCACGGTAGTTCTCAGCTTTGTACTTGGATTAAATTATGGTCTAGCTAACTGTTGGTCTTTTTAGTGAGAGTCGCCGATATCCGACAAGCATTGCATTCACTTTTTTGTAATTAATCTTTGGGGATAAAGAGTTCGCGTATATTGACCAATTCTGCACGATGTTAGTCATTTATAGGGAACTCGAGATATCCTGTATGCCTGAAAGTTTCCTTTCGTATAGCTGAACAAATTTTTCGACTGTCCAAGCGATTTATAAATACAAGATACGTAACTGATTAGACCTTTTACAGAGAATGAAATGTGCAACAAGTTCCGATAAATCCACTGATACCTCAAGCCTGTGTAGCACGAATTGGTAGTGGCGTGAAACAGTGCTGCTTTAACAATGAAATCTCCAGTAACAGAACTTCCATTAGGAAAGGGCCGGGTTACAGAAGCGTCATACAATAAAGCAAAATGTATAATGCACATTGAGAATGTGTGATTAGGGATATGTAAGTACTACATAATCTTACCTATTCAGACATCGCCCACAAGAGTACCGTCTAGAGAGTGCTGCACTTATGAAAATGGATAATTATCCTTTGTATATATAAAATGTAGTTAATATAAATTTGGGACTGAGAAACATTTCCTAAAGCATAATATTGCATTAAGTTGACACTGATAAAGTAACGGTCTGTATAAGAATATATTATTATACATGTACTATTTTAAGACGCGAGCAGCGTAAACGAATTACGAAAAATTGTAATAATACGAAAAATATTAACGTGAATAAATGTTTCGATCGTTATATGTGCGTTGAGATATTGACATAAAGGCCTTCGACATGAGTTGGCCATGTCATTTTAGCGTGGTAGTATAAGAAAAGAGTTACGGCAAGGGAAAAGAAAAAAGGATTGCTTTCGTCACAAATTATATTACGTATATTTATGAAATATAATCGTACATTAGCAAAGTTTCGCGGCCAGCGTTTCGAAAATTATATTAACAAATTCATTATACATTGAGCCCTTAAATAGTAGTTATCTAAACAAGACATCCCATTGCTTTAGTTTCCCCTATTGACGGGTTTGGAAGAATATGTAAAGTTTGGGGCAACGTTCTTTTCTACTATGCTTTTGTACACGCGGAATGAGGGAAATGGTATTTCTGATTGTGGAATTTTGTTATACTTGTCGTTTGAACATCGAAAGAATCATAGGGTAATTTAACATTGAACGCGATCGTCAATTGCGGTGTATAGTACAACGCACATAATAAACAAATTATTACTACTCCTCTTTTTGTCACCAGTTAACGATTTGTAATAAAATAGGATTTAATATCGTCTCGATCTTATATTGCTGAAGATTGTAAAATTACTTTGGTAGACATTCTTACTGCACCATGAATTTATGGAGAGTGCTCAAAATGAATGTACATAATGCAACTCTATCTCGTTGTGCTCTACACCGATTTAATTGAGGATCGGCAAAACCGCACAAAATATACAGCATCCCAACGTATACGTTCACAATGTATATACATATAAAAAGCTTCCATATACGCAATTCCAATAGTAAAACATGTCGAACAGCCTCGGAAACTTTGTCGATAATACTAGTCACCCTATTATACATTTTCGATCGCTAACTATAACAAACACAAAACATCCCGAGTACAAGAGCGTTATAAAAAATATGCTCCGACTATGTACATTCCTTTTGGACACTCTGTGCAGTAATTCAGGTAAAATTGTGAACACTTTGAGACATAAGTCATATTCAGAATCGTTCCTTAAGTTTCGCGAGGATGCGGCGGTCTCGTCGGCTTCAAAATGAGTTTGCCCGTGTCGTCGCAACTCATGTTGAAGTCACCTAGCACGCTCCTGGCTCTCTGTGTGATGATACTTGGTGCTATTACCCGCCTGTGCACTCCCAGCATAAATAATATCACTGTGAAAAATAGAGATAATTATTAGTTACATTGTTGATGAATGAGAACTCCAATAATTCAACTCACCTAAGATTATGCTAGCTATTGTGAAGAATGGATGATTGTATAAGCTCTGTGTAAAGGATACGGCTGATGTATTTGGATCTGTCAGCCAGTGCCAAGCACCAACAGCGGTGCATACAGAGATGAAGCCCAGTAACACTATAAATAATAGAAACTATAATACATACTACATCCTTACCTCCAGCATTATTAAACATTTCTCTGTTGCAGCTGCCTTTAGACATTTCAGATTCAATCTCAACTGCAGACTGTTGCCTGCAGGTGCTCTAAAAGTGCATTGCAATAGTTGTACTTAAAATCTTGCCATTTGAAATTAGCATCTGCCAGAGTGAAAGGATTCAGACAGCACTCATATCCAGTCTTTTTCCTTTGATTGACTTGTCGAACTTTCAAGTGATAATAGCGGGAATAATACATATTATGCAATGTCAATCGTAGAAGTTAGAGAGCCTGTCAGTGAGAAAGAAGGTGCGTGTACCTATTTAGAAGGAGGAATGCAAACGTACGGAGAACAAGAAAAACATACTTCTCCATCGCAGAGTCGCCGGCTGGAGACTCGTGATGACTTCGGTCAGCCGTCGCTCGAAAGCCTTCAGGTCTGCAAAAGCAATAACAAGGTAGATTCGTGACATAACCTGGTGCATCTACAGTTTGTCAAGTGCACATGAGAGTATGCACGTCAGAATGTCAAAGGCATTCGTCCGTAGGCGAGGAATTTATCGGCAAGCTTTGCCGGCTTTTCTTGTTACCTTCGCACACTGTTTGGTCCAGAGACATTGCGATAAGTATTGCGGCACTCGGTGCACCTGTGCCCACACACGCATTCGGGAACAACAAACCATTCGCATTCATTCAGCGCGCCCGCCGCGCCGATACGCACACTCACCAGCTGGTGCTCGTAAAACTGCGCGTAACTTTGAATCAGAGTCATTCATTTTCCCATAACTGATTCCAAATTGAACTACTTTTATCGAAAATATCTGGTGAATGAAAGTTTACTGTATTGATTTTCAAACAGGATTGTGATTCGTGAAAGTGGCAGTGTTACTATATGAAAGCAGGTATGTTTCTTTTTATTTAGTCGTCATGATTTTTATAATCTTTTCTGTAATAAATATTTGTAATCCTTTTCATATCTTATATTTGGTACTATGTTAACTAACATTATATTTTTTAGATTGGATATTACATCGAGGCTAGACGAGCGACTCCGGAGATTAATGAAGTTTTCGACATCGGAGCACCTATACTGTTTCTGTTACTAATTTTATGTTATTAATTGTAATAATTCTTAGAATTTCATTGTATATAGAACTTTACTCTGCAATAATGTACCAAGCTTTGAATTACGTAGATAATATTTACTCAGAATGATACAACTCATACACTTTCTTTGTCCTTGTTGTCCTTTCCTGGTGCGGGATTATCTTTTTGTATTAATCTTAAGGAAAACAGTTGCCGTCTTTACTAAATAGTTTTTTAATTTATTCCCACTTTTGAGACAGAATAAAAGAATGGGTTTTAATTCGCGATATCTGTCTGCGAAATAAATGTTGTCTTTGATGGTATTTCCAAGGATAATTTAATTCCAAGGGAAGCCAGCATGACTCGTACATTTCTCGGCGACATATGCACTTGGCAGCGGAATATTTTCCTTAAGTGCAGCATGCCTACCCCGCGCACTGTCAATCCCAATAATATCGAAAGGGTTTCCTTTTTACGACGCGCCGGCAATCTACAGAAATTGCTTCGCCCGAATGCGCCACCGTGAACAAGAAGATTATGTTAGTAGTGAAACCTATGCCAACCGTGCAAGTGCAGTGCTTTTCTGGTGCAGGATTATCATTCTGTATTAATCTTAATGAAAGCAGTTGCCATCTTTAATAAAAGTAGAATTATCCAACAGGTATGTGCCATTATTATCGCGGTTTTTAAATTTATTCCCACTTTTGAGACAGAAGAATGATTTTATTTTTCAGAGAAATCGGGGGTGGTGCGCTGTTGGATGTGATTGAAGTTTGAGCCAATCATGGGAGGTGTGTTTCTTGTGGATTTAATATATTTTGCCACTTTAGATCTTCAAACCAATTGCAAATACATAGCGCAATTACAGTCAACGTAGTAATTTTATAATCGACGTTCCATTTGCAGTTTGCGCGAAGCTCTGATTAGTACTCGAAAATAAAGAGGCGGACAATATGATGATCATAGTCATATTTTCAATGCTGTTCATCCCAACTGGGTCGATGGAAGATCCGTTGTTTTTAGATCTCGAATATTCTCAAGTTTTTCGGAAGATTATTCGAGACGTGACAGCTGAAACCAATATGTATGGCATAACAATCCTGATATCAGACTTTTCATCGGTGAAGAGTTCTACAATCGGCAGCATGATTAAGCTTACAATGAAGAATAATTTACCTATAACTTGTATTGCATCGAACGTTTCTTCCGCAAGAAATCTGTGGCCGTCGTGTCGTATTACCTCCAGTTCACTGCTCTTCTATATTTACAAGTCAAAGGACCTGTCGAACTTTATGAAAATTGAAGATATTAGTTATATACTGTTGAATGGCAAATCGCGTCCGAATCTCTTGTTCCTGGCAATGTTGGAAGAAGCGGAAACCGATTTCCAGGCGCTCTTGCACTACATGTGGACCAAGTACGTTCTTGACGTCACAGTGTTGGAAGCGTCTAAAACAAACGGAAGCCGCACGTTCACCGTTCATCAATACAATCCGTTCTCGAAGAAGTACACCAGCCAGCCGTACTCGCCGTCTGTGAATTGGTTCCCAAATAAATTGCGCAATCTCCACGGTTACCCGATCAAGATAGACATGATGCTGCGGCCAGGATACAACACGATCTATAGAAATCCCCAAGGATACGTAAAGAAGCAGAAAGGCTACGATTACAGAGCCTTGATAACTTTGAAAAGCCTCATGAACTTCTCGACGATGATGATTCCCGGTGAAGATGATTTCCAGACCTTCCGTATGAGATCGGGATTACTGCAGGATATTATGACTTCTGTATTGTCCGGGCGAGTCGACGGATTTCTTACCACGTTACCGTTGGTTCGGAGAGTTTGGAACGACGCGGAAATGGCTGAAAGTTTCACTTGGGAGACTTGGTGTGTTCTAATGCCCGTCTTGTACAAGAAAAGCAATTTCGAGTACGATCGAATGCTCAGAATTGTTCTTAGTCTTATCATTCTCGCGATTTTCTGGCTCGTCTCAGTTATCTTGAAATTTAAGTCTAATTTTTGGCAAATCCTGAATATTTTCGCAATGATCATTTCGTTCTGTACTCCCAACTTCGGTATAGCAGTTTGGTCGGAAAGGGTTTTATTCCTTTCCGTAGTTGTAGCGTCCGTCATTCACTCTTCCAACTTATACGCCGATCTTACTACGACTAATATGGGCGGGCGAGAAAAGATCGAAGTGGAGAACTTTCGGGATTTACTTGCATATGGTTTGACGCCGGTATTTATCAGGGAATTTTACAACTTTAGCTTCTTACATGCTCAAGGAGATTTCTTAGCGTTGAAGAGTAAGGCTGTGCCAATGGATTCTTCACTGGATTGCGTCGCACATTTGTTGAAATATGGGAACGTATCTTGCTTCATGGAATCTAGATTAGCGATGACGATGATTGCCATGCAGAAGCATACTTCGAAAAGGGAGTTGACTGCGAATGAAAAGCTTTCATACTGGACAACACCGAATGGATACTATTTTTATAAGTATTCGCCATACACCAGTCACGTCGGTAATATAATGTTACGGGCACAGCAAGTCGGCTTAAGAGAGAAATGGTTCACGGAATATATCGATGACATTTGGCCTGATTATTTAGCCCAGACAATGGGAAAACGGAAAGAAAAATATGGCAAGGTGGCCGGAACGAAAGTGAAGGTCTTTCTTGTCGTCACATGCGGATATGCTGTTTCAATTTTAGTTTTCTTCGGCGAACTTATTGTACATCGCTTGCAAAGGCACCGAATGCCATTTTGGCATTGATTAGATCACCATAGAAATATCTACGAGTTCAATGGAATTTGAAGCGTGAAATAAATCACTTGGGTTTTAATTCGTAATATCTGTCCACGAAATAAATGTTGTCCTTGATGCTAATATTTCCCAGGATTATTCAATCCCGAGGGAATCCGGCATGACTCGTACATTTCCCGGTGATCCATGCACTTGATACCGGAATATTTCCCTTAAGGGCAGCCTTCCCACCCCGCGCACTGTCAATCCCAATAACATCGAAAGGGTTTCCTTTTTACAATGCGATGGCAATCGTCAATAATTGCTTCACCTGAATGCACCACCCTGAATAAGAGGATTATGTTAGTAGTGAAACCTATGCCAACCGTGCTGGTTCAGGTCCTTTTCGGTGCAGGATCATCTTTCTACATTCATCCTAGTGAAATAGTTGTCACCTTTAAGAAAAGTAGTATTATTCAACTGGTATGTCCCATTATTATTGCTTTTTCTACATTTATTTCAATTAATCATGTTTCAGAGAAATTGACCCTGCATCTTTAAATCAATTGCAAATAAAACTTTAAAATCGACGTTCCACTCGCGTTTTGGACCAAAGTCTGATTACTACTTATGAACAAACACACGGAGAATATGATGAGTGTTATAATATTTTTAATGCTGTGCCTCCCAACTTTATCAGTGGAGCGCCAATTACTTTTAGATCTCAAGGATTCTCAAGTTCTTGACAAGATCATCCGAGATGTAATAGCTGAAACCAACATCTACGGTACAGCAATCCTGATATCAGACTTTTCATCGACGAACGGTGTTTTAATCGACGATATTATTAAGCTAATAATGAATAATAATGTACCTATAACTTGTACGGCATCAAATATTTCTTCTGCAAGAAATCTTTGGCCATCGTGTCATATCACCTCCAGTACACTACTTCTCTTCATTTATAAGTCAAAGGATCTGTCGAACTTTATGAAAATCCAAGATATTAGTAATATTTTCTTGAATGGCAAATCGCATCCCAAACTTTTGTTCCTGGCAATGTTGGAAGAAGCGGAAGCCGATTTCCAGGCACTCCTGCAATACATGTGGACCAAATACGTTCTTGACGTCACAGTGTTGGAAGTGTCTAAAACAAACGGAAGCCGCACGTTCACCGTTCATCAGTACAATCCGTTCTCGAAGGAGTACACCAGCCAGTCTTACTCGCCGTCTGTGAATTGGTTCCCCAATAAACTGCGCAATCTCCACGGCTATCCGATCAAGATAGTCGTGAAGTCGCGGCCAGGATACAATAAGATCTATAAAGATCCCCAAGGATCCATAAAGAAGCAGGAAGGCCACGATTACAGAGCTCTGATGACTTTGAAAAGCCTTATGAATTTCACGGATATAACAAATCCCGCTGATGATTCTTTTCAGATGTCCAGGACAAGAAATAAATCGATTCAGGGTACTATGCGCCCTTTAGTATCCGGGGAAGTCGACACTCTTCTTACCACGTTTCCCTTACTGCGGAGAGCTTGGAGCGACGCAGAAATGACTGAGAGCTTCACCTTGGAGAATTGGTGCGTCTTAATGCCCGTCTTGTACAAGAAGAGCAACTTTGAGTACGATCGAATGCTCAGAATTGTTCTCAGTTTTACAATTCTCGCAATTTTCTGGCTCGCCTCTGTTATCTTGAAATTTAAGTCTGATTTTTGGCGAATCCTGAATATTTTCGCAATGATCATCTCGTGCGGTACACCCAAGTTCAAGATAGCAGCTTGGTCGGAAAGGGTGTTATTCCTTTCGGTAGTCCTAGCGGCTGCCATTCATTCCTCGAAATTGTACGCCGATCTCACTAAGACTAACGTAGGCGTCCGAGAAGAGATTCAAGTGGAGAACTTTCGCGATTTAGTTAGATATGGCTTGACACCGGTATTTCACAAGGAATTCTTCAACACTACCTTCTCATATGCCGATGGGGAGTTTTTGGAGTTGAAGGCCAACGCTTTGACAATGGACACTACGGCGGAATGTGTCCAATACTTGTCGAAGCATGGCAACATATCTTGCTTCATGGAATCTAGAACGGCGATGGCAGTGCTTTCCATGCAGAAGCACACCACAGAAAGAGAGTTAATTGTTAATGAAAAGCTATGTTATTGGTCTCCACCGAATGGATATTACTTTTACAAGTATTCGCCGTACAGAAGTCGCGTCGGTGATATAATGTTGCGCTCGCAGCAAGCCGGCTTGCCAGAGAAATGGTTTTCGGAATATTTCGTGAATATTTCACCTGGTTATTTAGCCCACGCAACCAAAACACGAAAAGAAGAATACGGGAAGATGGCTGGAATGAAAGTGAAGATATTTATTGTCGTCACATGCGGATATGCTCTTTCGATTTTAGTCTTCTTCGGCGAACTTATTGTACATCGCTTGCGAAGGCAATGAATGCTATTTTCCCATTGAATTTGAAGCGTGAAATAAATCACTTGGGTTTTGATTTCCATATTTGTGCACGAAATAAATATCGCTCTTGCTGGTATTTTTCAGGATTATTTGTTACCAGTGAATTCAGCATGAAAGTCACGCACGGATGGAGAGGTTTCAGTTTCATTGATTGTTGCACGCTATCGATCGAGTTTATCGGCAAGCATCGGGCAGCCGACACCATTGAATATTCGCGCATTCGGTATTTAGGTGTAGGGAACGAGAGTTAATGATCTTGCGCGTCACTTGTCACACGAAATGCCAACTTATTTCTGGCGTGTACGACCCCGATGAAACGTCTTCGGAGCAAGCTAGAACGAATCTACGACGAATATCGTCAGGCTTTAATTATGAAGGAGTATTAAATAAAGTTGACAAATATTCCCTAGTTCGTTGACACTTTGCCATTTGAAAATTACATTGGTCGAATCACAGAGAAGATAGTTTGGTAGTTCAAAAGATCATTCTTTATTCTCCAACAGCGTGTACAGGGTGAGATCACTTGCCTTTCAATCACCACCAAAAATTGGATATTTTCGATGGCCAAAAATATGGGGAAAAAAAATGTTGAGCTGGGGCTCTGAAATTTATATCACATCTTCCTTGATGCAAGGGGAGACACCCCACCAAATTTCAGGCCCGGAAAATGTCGGGAAGTCCAAAAAAGATGGGAAAAATTAGCGAAAATCCCGAAAAAATCGAACTTTAAAGGCAGTTTTTTTAGTGTTTTCGATAGAAATCCGGACTTTTTTCGACGGATTTCTTGTTTTCTATCGGTTTTCATTCATAATCAATCGATTCCTGAAGAAAAAACCCGAGTTCGGGGACCTTCGAAAAATCGTGAAAAATCTGAAGGGGTACCCCTTAAGAAAAATTTGGCGAAAAAAAGATTTTGAGCTAGGGCTGTGGAATTTTTATGGTATCTTCCTTGGTGCAAAAAAACATTACCCACCAAATTTCAGCCCCGGGAAAGGTCGGGAAGTCCACTAAAAAAAATAAAAACCGTTAAAAATGAGCAAAAATGGACTTTTCAGGACGGTTTTTCGGCCCGTTCTCGTTGCAAATCCGGACTTTTTTTCACGGATTCTTTGTTCTCTATCCGCCCTGATACGAAAACAATCAAAATATCCGGGGTTCGGCCGATTTTGAGAAACTTGAAAAAATTGACCATTTCCGAAGGTCGAAAATAGGTGAAAACTTAAACTTTGAGCTAGGGCTTTGAAATTTATATCACTTCTTGCTTGATACAAGAAAACATTCCCCACCGAGTTTCAGTTCCGGGGAAGGTCGGGAAGTCCACCAAAAAAAATAAGGGCTAGGAGAGTTCTGATTCAAAGGCAAGTGAATTACCCTGTACATTCAATCAAAATTATTTACCGATCACAAGCTTAATTTAAATAGGTGAAGATAATGTAAGTTCAACGAGTGTGTTCGAAGAAGATAAGTATTTTTCCAGTATGTTTCAAGTTCCATCACTTTAAGAACATATACTAATTGTGTTTTCTTTTGCAGGTGTTTCCGGAACCGGTGGCAGTAAGGGATCGGACTTGATTAGCCGCAGGAAAAGGTCGTTGCCAAGAGGATTCGAAAAATCCTGATCATACTGCACATAAGAAAAAGCTAAGCATTGACATCCCTTTTCCATAAATCTCGTACTAATTAATAAAACCCAATTATCCAATGTGTCCTTTCTATTTCCAGATTCCGGACTTCAAAGGCGCCCAATTTTCCACCAATCTGACCCAGCCATCTTCTTTCCAGCGGAAGAGGGTTTACCAAGAAGTAGCCACAAGGCCATGCAGAAGATTGTCGCGCACTTTGATGCCTCTTTCAGCACGATTCTCCCTCCGGGCACTTGTGAGTTGAACTTGCAACGCAATTGAAACAGTCGATGGGGGGGACGTTAGTGCGCAGGGAAAGGCAAGTAGCGAGCGGCGGAAACCCTAAATTTGCATATAAACGTTTGGCTGTAGGGGTTGCACGGCATTTCCCTGCCCCTTTCCCACCAGGCTGGCTGGTGGTGGTGGTGGGATGGCAGGTTCCCGTTCATCGGCCGTAACTACCATGGCTTTTGCCTGCCGCAGCGAGGACTCCCACTCCGAACTCTCGCACTCTCCCACCACCTCGAGGAGCGCGGCGGCGGCGGCGGCAAAGGGAGTGAATGCGTAGGAGTAGGAGCAGTGTGAGAGGAGCGCGCGATGCGCACAGTGCGACTTGTGTCACACGCCGGAACGAAAGCAGCGACCGCACCGGCGAAAACAGTGTTTATTACCTGAAGATTTACGGGCCGGCTAGTTGGAGCGCCGCGAGCGAATCAACCCCGCCAGACCACCGATGGCAGAACGCTGACGCTACCTCCGCCAGATTCACGTGTTGATTCGTCGTAGTTATAACAGTGTAAGTAATTCGAAACCATTTCCTCTGCTTTTCTGGTTGCATAAAAGCTTTAATTGTATGCTTTATTAGCCATTATTGAAGTTCTTATTATATCGCAAGCGTCTAGTTTCGTTTTACAAATTCGCGCGCTTTGGTAATTGAGCTTTAATAAACCCAGTGAGTGGAAACGTGAGAAGTGCGAAATAGCTGGACGCGTGTTATCCTTCGAGATTGTGTCGCTGTTGGCCTCGCGTTTTCGGGGTTGCTCGCAGTCTAATGGGACTTATTAAAGGCCAGGTTTATTAAAAACGACTCGTGGAGGAACGCGTTATGTTAACGTTGCGTGCGAGACGCAGCCTGGTCTAGTTTAAATGAAGTCGAACAGCAGTGGTTGGAGTGCGTGCCAACTTCTCCAGAGATGTCATATCCACCGAGACGTGGTAGACGCGATGATTGCCGTAAAATTGGATCCCTTCGCTTCTTTGGATGCCCGGAACGAAAGGTGGTCGCGCGCTATTTCAGGGGATTGGCTTCTATCGTTCGATCCTTGGCTTTTCTATCCTTTAATTTTATCTCGCGTGCCTCGCATATATTTGCCCAGGCAAGCTTCTACCACTATGACAAAGCTTTCGTGTTTCTCGGTGCGTTATTTTATTATCTCTCCGATTGTTCCGTGTTATAATTTATGCGTCGAGTTGTAGGACTCTAAAAATAATTACCACTGCGCAACCACCAGCCGCCCGATATATTTTTACTCCAGGTCGGTTTAGTCGGCTTGGCTGTGCATTGTGTAATGGGTCAATTATCACGATCTATTTCCTCCCCGATATTCCAGCGCCGCGAGAACTCGTGTGCTTTAGTAGCGCGGTTTATTTATTGGCGGCGATGCATGCGCGTGGCTAATATTTCGAGTTTTAGTGGCTTCGAGCGGCGGCGGCCGAAGATCCGGCAGTCTTAAGATGCCACTCATTTGTCCGGGAGAGAGAAGAGAGAGAGCCCCGTCTATCCTAGGTCTCGTGACGGCGACGGCGGCGGCGGCGGTGGCGGCGCCCACTTTGCCCTGCCACTTTATCCATTTCCGCATGCGGCCACTAGAATCGTTGCGCCTTCTTCCGCGCCGGGGAATAAGTGGCTCATCGTTTCCGATTTCCCGGCGATCGTAAATCCCGCCGGTTATTTATTTGATAAATATCCTAGCCTTCCGGGTTTATTTACGAAATTACCCACGAATTTACTGCCGTCACTTTAGTCTGCTGCTGATCTCCACCGCTCGGCAATCACTCGCGACTCAGTTCCTCCTGACTTTTCTGCCTGTTATTGTGAAACGCGTCGCGCGAGCAATGATTTATTTAAATCGCGCTGCTCTTTATACGCAGGAATTAGAGATTTTCGAAATTTCCCTCTCGCGTTCCTGTTTAGGGAAGCTAGAATGACCGTTGTATGTTGGTAGCAGTTTAAAGCAGTGTTTCCCTACGATTATGTGATCCATATCGCTGGTAAACCGCATTACCGCGCTTCCCCCGGGAAGAGAAATGAGAGTTGCTCGCCTTCCTTTTATTCTCAACCGTATAAAGCCGTATTTATGGGTCCAGAGACTAGCTTTCTCTCGGAAAAAGGCGGAGCCTCGAGATTATTTCGTTAAGTTTACTAAGTCAGTATTTTAACCCATAGTGGTTCTAGCTATTTGCTAAAGTCCTCGATCATTGTCTTGAAATTCATTTAGTTGCTTCTCCAATAGTGGAGAAGTCGATACAATTGGTTGTGTCGATAAAGTTTGTTAAATACGTAAGCAATACGTAATAACAAAGCGTTTCTTTAGTACGATTGCATCAATGACAAACTTATTTGTTATCTATCATATTTTGTATTTCTTCCGTCTTTTCTCTAATTCAACGAATTCGGTTGACTAGGATTTGTGGGATTTGTAGGATTGCCGGTGCTTTGAGGTCGGTGACACTACACCGGCGTAGATTACTCCCCTCTAATTACAGTGCTCACATGACAAACCACCGTTTCGCATGTCGCGGCCTCTCTTGCCCTCGCAAATTGGAAAGAATTGAGCTCGCGGCGGTATCAGTGTTGTGTCGGGCTAGAGTTTATTCGCGTATGTATGCGCTCGCTCGGAGCACACGCTAGTCTCCCGGGTTTCCGTTCCCCGGGGAATTAAATGAGATATTAAATAGAAGACTCTTCTCCGAGGCAGGAAGGAACTCCGCGAGAGTATACAGTTGGTTGGCGCGGTTCTTTTTGCCAATTACAGCGGCGAAACGGCTCGCAGTCTCGAAGGTAGAAGTCCCTCTTTTCGAAATAGCCCTCCACCCCCCACCTCTTTCCTCCACTTTTTCTCCATTTAAAGCCGCTATTGTCTTATTGCAGTTTGAACGGGGACGTGCGCGTATTATAGTTCTCTTGGTATATCTCGCAGTCTAGAGCCTCCCAGCTAGAGTCTCGCTCGTGCGAACTTTATGTGCGAACTTTATTAGAATCGAACTCTAGAGCCACTGGCCTATAGGAATTATGATCGATAATAAGAGGGCTCATCCTTTGGCATTGGCACTTTTATCGTCCACCTGGCAGCGAAATAGATGGCGCGATTCGCAAGCTTCGCCTTCCATCGATGCTTTGTACTGTCGGGATAATTGAATAGATGCTTAATCGATTATATTATTTAACCTTCTCGGTGTTACGCGCTTATGAACACATGCTGAGTGCGCGATTTGCATTTAGCTCCGAGAGATTTAATGTTTCGGTAGTATAGGGCGGTTCGATGAAAATGCATTAGCCTCGTCGAATTGCAAATCGACCGCAATATTAATCGCCCTATGAAAATGTTATTCATGAAATCGGTATTACATTGAAATTCGTCGTGTTAATAACACTCTTCGAACATCCAAATATTTTTGTAGATGCGCTACAAACAGAGACGCCGCCGCCGCCGCCGCCGTTCTGTTTGCTATGATAATTCTGAATATTCAGATTCGGTTTCAAAATGATTTTAGAATTCGGCGTCCAATTCTCCCTTGGATTATAATGGAGAGAGGGTTCATTTACGCGTATATTCCCTGCGGAGGGCTGACAGCGCGTGTAAAATACATTTGGCCGGGAGCGCGCGCGCGCGCGCGTATTGAATGGAAAGCTTTTTACGGGGTGGCTTTAGTGTGATTTTATGCTTGTTCGCGGAAAGAGCGGCCAGGTAGCAGGGCAGCGTAAATCCATTACGGCGGACTTTATTGTTGCAGCCTGTATATGTTATAGATAGGGCTTGAAAGCCGTGAATGGGATCTTTCGGAGCTCCTGCAGATTTTACATCGCGCTGCGCGCCAAGCTTTACTCAGCGTCCATTAGCCCGCGCCGCCGCCTGAACACAACAACACGGCCGCGCGCAGCGTGTATGCTTCGAAATGAAGGTCCTTCGCTTTTCCACTTTGTTGTCCGACTGGCCATCCAAAATTTATGAATCGCTTTTAACGCTCGCTGAAGCAACATCGCCTTTTTTTACCTCGCTTTCGACAACTGTTTTCCTTACTCTTTCCCTTTTATTTCCCGGAATTTCTCTCGCGCGAGGATGCTGCGGTAGGACACGAGATTCTCCCTCTCCGTGAATCATTCGTTTATTAATAATGCCGTCATCGGGCCGCCGCGAGATTTGGCACGGATCTCCGTGTCCCTGAAGCCGATCTGTTGATAGGAACGATTGTCGATCAACGGTTTCCTGGAAAGTCGGCCGTTCGCTTTAGAAAATACGAGGCGCCACCCAGTCCAACGCTTGGTACAACATTTACTATTGATTTTACGGCTCTCTATCGTAGCAGCCTTTCAACGAATTCCTTATTAGCTTATTTACGAGCTCTCTTACCGCAACCATTAAACAGAAGGCGGGAGAGCAAAGTTTCCCTGAAAGTAGTTTGACAAAGCGTGGAAAATAATTCTATTATTGATCTTCATTGGATCCTGCCTCGTTTTAGTGAGCGAGCAATTTAGTTGGCGCTACTGTAATGCAAAGCTCGAGTGCGCCAGTTTCGTAGTAGAGAAAATACTTCTCGGTAGTTTCTCTTTGTACTCGGCTAGCAACTGCTCTTTGTAGAAAAGTGCACATTTAATTTTGGACCGAGTTAATTAATTGTTGCTTAGGAATTCGGATTGAGATAAAAGCAAGCGTTACAGGAGTTCGCGTGTCTGTGTCACTCTCGGTGAATTCATCGTTTTCATGGGTGCGCGGCGGTGTCGCCCACACTGACAGATGCTGGCACGCGTTTTAAACAGTGCGCAGCCGTTAATTACAGGCCGGGAACGCAATTCGGCGGACAATGCCCGCCTCATGCTAACCCGTCGCACAAATTAGCCTCTCTCAAATCTGACCGGGACATTACAATCAACTGGTGCGCCGACTGTATTAACATGCAGACCTACGCACACGCAGACCTCTCTCTGCCTCTTATTTCTTGCTCGGCGAGCTAACGCGCGTATCGATTGGGCTACTGCCAGCCGGCCGCATTCGCAGCAAGAACAATGGTTAAACAGAACGCCTTTCGTTCCCGGACCAAGCTTAACTTCCGACGAGAAATAGCAAACTTCGATTTTTCACGTTATATCCAGGACGCATGTGTGTTTTCTGTCGATTATGCTTGTTTGTTATTTTAAGTTTTTTCCTAAGAGTCCAGCGAGTCCTTTGACATTTCTTAGTTTATCAGTATTTGTCGAGAATTGTTTGGAATTTCGCAAGAATACCAAATGGAATTTAGTTACTTGTTTGTTTTGTTTCTTATTTTGAACTAGTTTTAATTAGTTCAATTAGATTATCTTCTCATTGAGGAATTCGAATGTGGAGCTTTCCCAAATGTACGATGATTCTTCAATTATCGTGCTTAGCTCCCAAAAACAACTCGGTTTCGAGTTTCCGCGTTGAATAGCGCGTTTCTTGCGGGACGCGATATCCCGCTGTTTCCAGTAATTCGCGCTCTAAACTTGGGATTACTTGCAAAGTTTAATGAAGCCGGGAAACTCGGCGGGGCAGGACTTATCCACACGGCGGGTCGAGGAAGAGAGCGCGTGCTTTCCATTGTATTTATATCGGCGAAGGAACGGCAGATGTAGCGCATACATCGGCCTTTAAATACGACAGTTCGAAAAACAAGGCGGAGTGACGGTGCGAAGAGTGTGCGAGCGCGAGAGAAAGAAAGAAAGAGGGAACAGTCTGGTTAATATCGTGGAAATTACGACAGGCCGAGCGGCAGTTCTTCGCGCACTTGTTGAACCCTGTTGAAAGCGGCAACAACAATCCCGCCCGCGTCGAATAAGCACAAACTCTGATCAGCTGTGACTTTTAACTCTCTCTCTCTCTCTCGCAGCCTCTTCTCCGGGAATCCCTCGAGCACCCCACTTGTATTAGGTCAGTTTTCTTTAATTCCTGAAAGAGAGCACTTGGAACTGCTAAACCTTTAACCGAGCAACTACTTGGTGTTTTCCTTTTAGAAGTGAAACTTTGTCTTGTGGTTTAATTCGAATTGTGTCGGGAAAGTTTTGTCATTAATCGCGACGAGTTAGTGTACGGTGGAGAAAACAGTAGTTGAGAGAGCTTGCATATTTTAATATAATGAAACTCTGTTTATCTTGAAAAGAGTGTTTTAGTGCTTTGGCTTCTCTCTCTCTCTCTCTGTTTTCTCACTCTTGCGCTGGATTTTTTTCGTCGACTGTAACAAGGGTGTCTGCGATGGTATCGTGTAAATTTCAAATAAGCACTGCTTGGCAGTGTGAGCGATCTTAATTGCCGATCTTAATTTATTCCGCGCCAGTTTATTAGTCAACGAGTAGACGTCGTTAGCGGGCACCATTAACGTTTCTTGCCGTCAAATGCGTCCATCTCGCATCGGCCGTCTTTTTGATCTATTTATACACGGCTTGCTTCGTGTTCGGTGTGCGAGCGCGAGCGCGCCGCGCCTCCTCCTCCTCCTCCTCGGGCTGAGAAACTGATTTTTCGAAAATTTATGCCGCGCCGCCTTTTCACTTTTATCTCGGCCGCCCGAGCTTCTTGTCGAGCGATATTCGCGCTAAGTGGGCGGCCTTTCTTCGTCTTCGCCGCTTAATATAAGCGGCGACCTTCCCGTAGAAGTTAACTTCCTATTAATCTGCCGGAAATTGAGTAAACTCAAACCGCACGCTCGTAAATACACGATTTTATTAAATAGAGACACCTTTTTTTGATTTTACATAGTTTTATTTTATACTTTAGGAATCTACGAAGAAGCATGCACGGTGCAATCGATTAGTTTGTGGATTGGTTTGCTGGAAGATTTTTGAAATGATCGAAATAGTACTTGGGACGCCGATGCAAACAAAGGGAGCCCGGAAGGATGGTGGGATAATGGGAGGAGACTAGAATCCACAAACTTATCAATTGCACTTGGTGTTTGGCTTGCTAGCACCGAGGCTTTCGAGGCTCGTAAATCCTCGTTGAGTCACTTATACCACCCATGAACTGTGCCGGGCATACCTTGTGTTTATTCAGGCAGACCATCTGCATTCGCAGAAGATGCTCGTTATGAGGAAAAATTGTGGCATAAATCTCTCGTGTTGCAGCAACACTCGATTATTAAACGGGATCGTCAGAACAAAGAGTACTCTCTGCCAGTAACAAATCATCTCTTTTCCTTCTCTTCGTGCTTTTTTTTCCCCTCCTCCTCCTCCTCCTCCTCCTCGGACCATTCAACTCCATCATCGTCAGTTTTAATAGTTTAATACCGAGGAATTTGTTTGAAAATATACGAGAGCAGTGTTCCCGCTGGAATCATTCTTTTGTAGTAAATTTAGAAAAACCACCTGTCCAGCCATATTTTCGAATGGCAGCGAGCAATTTTGCGGATCGGCCACTGTCGCCAATAAATCGCCGGGGAATCGATTGTCGTCGATCCGAGAGAGGATCAGAGAGACACTGTGTACGACGCGGCACACTCATATTTCTGATGGTTATACGACATGTGTTGGAGGGTGGCTGTGTCTATTTCGCGCGGGGGATAAAACTCTATTTTTGCCTATTTTTAAAAGAAGTTTCTATATTTCAATCAATCAAAATATTGCTTTTATAAAATGAGAGGAAAATCTAATTTATAATCGAACAAGGATCGAAATTAAGGAAAGAAGCCCTTGTGCAACGAGTGTATTTCTAGTGGGAGACTTTTCTGGCCAGAGAGAAATAGAATGGGTTGGTTTGTCTGTAGGTCGGAGCTCTGTGGCTGCTCGGCTCGGGCAAAGAAATTCTCAGCGGAGTGGGAGCCGCTCAGTGGCGGCGGCGGCGGCGGCGGTGGCAACCGCATTCCGGCCAATTGTCGTAGGTCGCTGAGAAATTGTTTAAAAATACAACACGAGCGTGGCACTATTTTTGGGCCGCGACAGGTCGGCCGGCAGGCAGCCTGCTGTTTCTACTGCGGCTACTTGCCGCCGCTGGAGAGCCACGCACGCGGTCCAAACTGACACGTGTCTCTCGCTCGGTGTCGGTGCGCCGCGAGCCTTTTTCAAAATTCACCCACCTACCCAATTCCCAGGGAAATAATACCGCGAAAACACTCGTTGCTAGACTTCTGCTCTGCCAATTTTGCCTGGGCGCGCCGAGCACGCGTTCAATTCGAACATTGAAAAAGCAGCTGCGAATATTGGCTCTGGCGCGCAGCTTTTAAAGCACCTGGAGGAACTAATTTCCCTAAGAGAAGCCGGATCCTTTGCCGTTCTTCTATTGATTCTAGTCTTTTCAAAGCTCGCACAAAGAGCGCGCTTCCCTTACAAGCAGCTTCATTTTGCCGGATCAGTGGTCCAGTTTTTACAGTGAATTACGCTCGCTGCTTGTACCTTAATTGATCCTGCTAGTTATTAGTTGGCGAATTTCGCCCGGTGAGGATCTTCTCAAAGCTGATTTATGTTCTTGGAAGATCGCAGGGTTGCCTGCTCGGCGGCAGATTGTTTCTTCGCAGCGACATGTTGCGCGTCGCGTAGCTCTCTCATGGCGTTTCCAATTTTGGAGCGCCCGTTTCCATTGACATTCTACACCGATTCTAGGTCAGATGGAAGCTGTGCAGGCAGTTTCACTCGTTAATTAGAGGGATGGAATGAACGCGACGCGGCAATGATATTTACGCTGGAAATGCGTGCCGAGAATTAGCGCTTCTCTGCCATTAACTGGCCGATGTCACTTGTTGTAATTATACTTGTAATATCACATGCTCTCGTTCGACATTTGCGTTGTTTTTCTCGCGGAAATTTGCCGTCGAGAATCATTTATAAAGCATTTCGAATTTTCCTTTGTTTTCATTTCGCTGATGTGTTTGCTTCGAACAAAAGATCTTATTGTTCAATGGCTCGGTTGTTGTGCGAAGCGCAGAGAACGGATACGCAAAATCCGCCTAATTGACTGTTCTTGCAGTTACATCAGACTCGACGACAGAGTCCTTCTGTCACCGGGATTATTGTTTTTGATGCTAAATCAGTGTCGGACAAACAAACGCGCATTTTCGCGTGCGCTTCTAGTTCGACGTGTTATTCGCGCGCACGCATACTCCCGCTCGCTCGCTCGTCTTCGGCTGATCCTCCGAGAATAGCTGTACAGGCTAGTACTTTTGTAATGAGACGCATCATTATTTACTGCTCTCCTTAGAACTGCTCTGCAGCTCGTCGCTTGGTTTATTCGTCATTTTATAAGATTAGTTGCTTGGCAACTAACTAATTAGCGGTGTCTCTGTACTTCTCTGATCCAAGTAGATTAGGCACCGCTGATAAGATCAGACCCAATTTCTGTGTCTGTAATACACCTGTTTACGATGGCCAACGTTCCTCTTTCAGTCAAATTTTTGTTGGACTTCCAATTAGTGTTTATTTATTACAAATATTTTCTAGTGTCAACCAAACTATTTTAATATTATTCTTCGAAGTGAGTTTTACATAAAATGTTATCTGGCAGCACTTAAGCTTATGTTGGAGAGTATGCTTCAATTAAACTCGAGGAGACATAAGTTTGCCGTCGGTTTTTATAAATCCGACACTTTCTAGGACGAGCACAGTTATATAATGGTTTCTTTATGTATTTCTATTCTGTCGATAGCGCCTTCTCTGCGAGGTCGTCGCCGCATTTCTAGTTCGCGAGTCGCGCCAGCATGCAGCCGAAAACTTTACGCCCCCGGCATTCTCTCGTAAACTTTACGAGCGTCTCGTCGCTGTAAATTTCATGGTCTTTTGAGACGAAACTTTTTAATATTGAACCCCGCCGAGCCATCCTCACTAGAATCTAGCTTTTGGCAGGAATGATTTGCATGGCGGTTCGAGGCCCCCAGCTATACAATACGTAGAATATCGGACACACGGGAAAGTGGAGCTTGTTTGCCTTCCCGATAGTGTACTTTGCAACAATCTGTTTCATTTACTTCCCTGGAAACTCGCAGGGAAACATAGAATCGCGCATGTTTTCCCTCAGACAATTAATAACGAAAGCAGCAAAACATATTCTTTTTGTATATTCACAAACATAGGAATTAACAATAATACAATTAATTCCTTTGAAAGGGTTGATTCTACAAATCTCTAACTTTTATTATTCGCCTCGAGATAAAACGTGAGAGCGTGTACTTCAATTTATTTGCCATGAATCACTCAAATTTAGAAGTGGTTGTACCAGAGTTAAGTCGAGCGAGCAGGTGCGTGGACGATTCGCTCCAATTAATGCTTGTGAGAGTCGAATTCCTTGTGTAGAGTTTTAGCCGATTTAGCCGGTGGGGAATGCAGAGGCGAATTGGCGAAGGGTTGGCTGTTGTCGGTGGGATGGGAAGCGCGTAAGGGGAGTGAAAAAGGCGGGCGGGTAAACTCGAAAATAGCCGCTTTGGACGCCGGCTGGGAGAGCGAGCGGGGGGAGCAGCATCGTTTTGGCTTTGTCAGCATTTATAACTCGATCTGCCTATCAGACGCACCACCGGCATCGCCATCGGCCGCCGCCAGCTAAATAAACTCCTCTGTGCTCCTCGTTGTAAACGAATAAAACAATGGCAAGTGCATTGACGTCACGGCAGGGCACGCAACGCTCGCAGAGAAAGAGCAGCGAGAGAGAGAGAGAGAGAAAGACACTCGCTTGCTCTCCGTCGACTTGGCTTTTACGCATCCTGGCCTTTCCAAGCTCGCAAGCTCCGACTCCAGCTTTCCCTTTGATCTTCCCTCAGCCTGGAAAAACGAGATCCGGCTTCCTCGGTATACCTACAGCGTGTAAATCTTCCCTTCGGTTTAAACCAGCCGTTCTTCCGGCTAAGAGAGTTTTATACATAGCAGCTCGTTTGACACCGGCCCAGCGAGCTGATCAATTCACTTCGAGTCATTGTCCGATGAAAGCTTTTCATAAGTGACAAATTGAACGTACATCATTTAAGCGCTTCGTGAAGAAACCTGTCGTGGAAGCGTAATCTATCATTTTGGACTGATGCCTAATTGAGAGGCTTATTATATTCATATCCATCATAAGCTCCTCAGTTTGAGGAACTTATGATAATATATAAGTTTTTAAGTACAGGTATAACTATATAAGTTTTTAGATTTTCTTCTCGTTTTTAAAGTCTTTGTACAGGGTGAGTCACTTGCCTTGAATCAGAACTCTCCTAGCCCACTGTTCCTAGACATCTATTTAATTATACTATATATTCTCTATTCAACAATAGACTGTATTGAATTCTGTAGTCTGTTGGATCGAATATTTGACCAAGTTTTAGCATCGACTTCCTTCGAATGGCTAGCAACGTAAGGAGAAAAGATTTTCTTCTATTATATTTCTAGGGGAATATTATATATAACTGGCTTTTGCAGGGTGAAATTTCATATGCAATAAACGTATAAAATGCAGACAAATATTGAACAATATTTGAATGTAATTTATAATGATTTTGTATGGAACAGTGTATGCTCGACAGTGGTGATTCAAAGACCAGTGACTCACCCTGTACAACTATGGTGCGTTTATTTTTCTTTCAAGAATCGCTTGTTCAAATTAATGAGAAAGGAAGGTTGCTTTACACCCTGTAGATTTTGGTGGCAGCCGCCTTGTTGAAATCCCATCGCATTTACTTATGCACCGCGAGCAGTTAATAATATATTGGTTTCGTATTATCAAAGGCGCGCGTCGGAACTCTCTCTCTCTGTGGATGCTGGAAACCCGGCCTGAATTCTGTAATCTTGATTGGCGCTCGCTCGAGAGAGCGGCCGCATGTAATGACGCCTCGGTGGGAAGCTTTCGCTTGATTAAATTCCTATGCATAGCAGCCACAGGGACTAACCGCCAGTTTCACACACAGTGCCTGCTATTCTTTTTCCTTTAGTTTCGTACGCCTCTGGCATCATCGTCATTTTATTAGAATCTTTACTTTCCAGTAGCGTTTATGCAAGCGCGTAATCTATAAACGTACTTATCCTTCGTTTCAATCCTTTGAGATCACTTTCTGCTATTATAAACTGTCGGTTTTTTGTCATTCAACTTTTTGCACTGTAAATTAATCGTTCTTTGTTAAGACTATGAAGCTGATCTTTTTTAGTTTGATCATCGTTTCGAATCTGTGACATAGTGAAAAAGTCTGCTATTTCATCTGATAGAAATGTCAGGTTTTCTTTACTCTGCTTTCTATTGAATAGTGCCATTTTAATATTACTGATGTATCAGTGATTGAAAGGTTATTCAAACATAGGAGTTAATAAAACTAACTATGTGGCTAAAAGTAAATGAAAACCCTATAATTGGTAACCGATCAGAGATTTCCTACTCGTTAAAGTGTTACTTAGTAAATTTACCTGATAGAAATGTAAACCTTTCCCGACTATGCTTCCTATTGATTAATACCATTTCAATATTACTGATTTGTTACTGATTGAAACGCTATTCAAAAACAGGGGTTAATAAAAAAGTATACGTTGATACCTTTTCCCTTTATTAAGAGTCACGGTAATCAATGATGCTCGCGTAGTGTGGCTAAAAATAAATGAAAACCTTTTAATTGGTAACCGATCAGGGATTTCCGGCTGGTTAAAGCGTTAGCAGAGCGCGGGCGAATGAAAGGGTGCGTGGCTCCGGAGTCAGTAACATTTCGAATCAGCGATAGATATGAGAATACGATAGAAAAGCGATGACGTGTCATGACTCGTAAAGCAGCGGGGTCGTTTGCCCGGCTGGCATTCGACGTGCCAGCGGCCAACAATAATTTTCAACTCGCCAAAACGCCCGCTCCCCCTTTTGATGACAGTGGCGCGCTGACTTCGTGCCGGCTTGGTTCTTTTTTAGACACCCAGCTGTAGTTTTCTCCTTCATAAATACCCACCCTCCAGCTTATGTAATCCCTCGACTTATATAAACTTTATATAACAATGCCGAGCTATCTTGATACATTGACACGAGTGTCACGTTGGATCTTCTTTTTTGGAGTCCAGTTTTGACAGTGATTGCACGAATATTTCTGCAGCATTTATTTGTACAAGGATCAAGAAAGTAGAGTCGAAGACTTTGTTCGTTTGACGGAATCCACTCTTTCATTCCACTTTGCGCGAAGTTTATCCGTGCACTTTGCCCGGCTTTACTTCGACCACTTGCTCCCCGAGAATCATTGTAGTTTTAGTAACTCGAGATAGGGTTTCGCCTGATTTTCACTATTCTTTCGCTAGTATAGTTTAAAAATCACTCCAAGTCTTGACGTTTGTTGATACGGACTTTAAAGCTTTTGGATTATTAGCCATTCTAATGGAAGAGAGTTACTCCACTGAAAGAGAATTCTGAAGAGACCTTGCTCTGTTTCGAAGCAAGCCGAGCATTGCAAATAAACTCTCATTGATTTTTCCTTGTGTTGCGAGTTCTCTGCTTTTGTCTCGCTCGAGAAATATCTCGCGATGAGATACGCAAAGGGTGTTTGAATTTTAATCGTAGATCTTCAAAGAACACGGTCCTTCAAACCTGACAAATAAGTAACAGTCAACAGCTATAAAAGTCCGAGCGAAATCCTGGTTGTAAATGCCACTGTTGGAGGAATCGCATCCGCCGCAATTATATCTCGCAACCTCGGCGCTCACTGCGATGTTAAAGAGGAGGGCCGCCCATGCCAGTTGATTTGTTGCTCTGCCAATCTCGACTGTGTCAACAGGAATAGTGGTTTGGCGTGCTGCACTATTTCATTTGGCCGCAAAGTAGACGCCCGATTCTCGGATACAACATAGACGTCGCTCGAGTGGCCCAAGGAATTATGACGAGTTTCAACATAATCTCTCAGGCGCCAAATTATATTTGGATTGCTTCGAAAGAAACTTCCACGGAGAATAATGCCGACAGCGAAAAGGCAGAGTCGAGAGACGAACTTTTCTATGCGGGATCTCCGAATTGAATCCTCGGAATAAAGTCGTCTTAACTTGCGCGGAGTCAGCGTAACGAGATGAACTTTTAAGTCGCGGTTTGTGGATGGAAGAACTGGAATAATGATTCAGGAGTATGTTGTTTCACACCGGGAAATATTTATACTTAAGTGATTTCAGAGTGAAAATAAGTTTCATATTTATTGTTCTACATTTCTTTTTCGTCTGACGGTTCAATAGAAAAGTAAAGTACTATGTCAAGTTCGTACAAGGTAAACTAACATTAATATCAAGTTTCGATAGTTGTCGATTCTTATTATTTCGTTAACAGTAGAAGTTTGCGTAGTAACCAGTGATAATTGAGAGGACTTGCTATAACGAAAGCGTGTACAAGCGGCAGAAATTCGAAACTTGGCCCATTATAAAGTAATACAAACTGGTCGCGGTGTAATGTCGTTGCGCGATACGTGATCCAATTCCCTCCAAGTTACCGCCGGAAAATACAGCCTTTACTGCCGGCGCAGGAAGTGCATTCCGAAACAGATGTCAATACTTTCGAACCACATAAATTCAGTGTTCGCGTGCAATTTCCCGGTGTATGGACGTTCCAAATTAGCAGTTATACGGGCGACTAAACTAATTAGGGGCAACCAGGGGAAGCGGATGTGTGCCATCCGTGACGATACCGGCGAGCCTTGCCAAGCGGCAGTCTTGTTTCATTAGCGATTGGAAAACGATATCGCGCGCGCGTCCTGTTAACGAGTTCAAGTTTGAAATGTGGTTAAATTATACGAAAGGGGAAAGCATTGTTGCATTTTCCTGTGCAGAATCCTGGAACGGGTATTGTAAATTGTAATCTATTCTTTGCTGACAGTTTCCTTGTTTTAAATATCGTTGGCATTGTTAACAATGCCGATCTGATATCGTAAACAAAGAACACTTTACTTTGCCAATGCTGACTGTTTTATTTATGGAAGCAGTAAAACACAATGCACAATAAAATCGACAGTTAACAAATCATTTCTTCAAGAATTTATATTAATTTATACTAATGAACATTCTTTCTGTTTCAGGTGTCTCAGTGAGCAGAACAGCAACATCAGGAAGGTGCGGAGGAGCGCGTGCTAGATGCGTTCACCAAGGCGGGGGAGAAGATTGACACTGTTCTCTCCGTTCACAGAAAATCTTCCTGTCGCAGAGGAGCGTCATTAATTCATAAACGAATTGCTGACTTGCTGCGTTCGCAATATGTGCGGAAAAGTGTTCACTGTGCACAGTCGAGAGAAATGGAAATGACAGAGTGGCGAGTCATTTGAGACGACGAGCCGATAAGAGTGCGTAGAGTAGTGCTAGTAGAATTAGACAGTCATAAGATATTCGCGCGAATTTGAAAACCGGCCCGTTTAAAAAAAGAACGAATTGTGATACAAGTGTCGGAGATTTTCAAGACAGAAGCTAACGCGTCTCCTTGTGAAATAATGGGAAGATTAATCGTACAAGAATTCCGATGAGTGATGGACTGCGAAGTTTGCGTGTAAACGGACTTAGTACGTGTTAGAGCACGAAATCACTTGTAATATCAGCAATAGAAGCATCGGATCAAGATGGCGAGTCGTATGAAGGCGCTTTACAATCAGGTACATCCTCCGCCTCGTTTCAAATCCACATCTCGTTATCTATTAATATCTAATTTCTTTAATATCAAAATTCAAGTTGTATCAAACGTTATTTTAATCCTTTGCACTCGTCTGTCTCTGAATCGCAGAAACAAACAGAAAACAGGAAATCTCGAGTGGAAAGGATTGATATTTAATATTTAACAACACGTGCACCATTTTGCTAATCAAAGGATCTTCGCATCCAATTAGAATAATTCTGTAATGGGAATTCGCAGTAATTGTGCAGAGGGATGTTATTGTTTGAAAATTGCCATTGGTGTGCCTGACAGGTGATATTCGAGAGGCGAATCCTGCTCGGTTGCACGATCCTCGTGGGTCTCTCGATTTGTATATGGTCGGTGGCGATAGGAACCGACCACTGGTTCACGGTGCACGCGCCTGACGATGATGGCTTGCCCTTGGGCCACGCAGGAAATGCCGGCAGACGCTTGGTCTATAAACACATGGGCCTTTGGAGGGGTTGCACGACCGGCGTCATGCCGGAATCCACCAATTCCACGGTCATGGTGCCCTACAGTAAGTCGCTCCATCCAGAAATTCCTCTATGATTGAATTATATTGCCTCCCCATTAGGAATTAATTAAGTTTTCATAGAGTTAGGATGGAAAAATGCTTGAAATCTAGCTTGAAATGTGCCAACTTATAGTTGATAAGTAAATGACACTGTGGATCAACAAAATTCCTCGTTTACATCTCCCGGTTAATTTTATTCCCTTGTTTTCGAGAACTTTGGTCCTGCACAGATTTACGACGAAATTTAGAAGCCTGTTTCGTTGGAGTCACGTGCCAAGCGGTGGAATGGCAAAAACTAGAGCGATAGCGGTAAATCATACTTTCGGAACAAATGAACATGTGATTCTGGTGATTTACAACGTAGGCGTACGGCTGACGCGTGCTAAGAAGTCTCGGTGATTAATTAATGAGGACGCATTTGGCCACAATAAAACTGGCCTCCAATGCCAACAGGTCGTCTCGCGGAGTCCACGTTGATCCGTGCCAAGAATGATAAAGCACCGACGGGTTACAAATTGGCTTACATTGTGCGTACTCGAAGCACTCGCGAAGTCTAGTCTAGGCTACGCATCATTAATGTGTACCCACCAATCCCGATTTCGAATTTCTATTTCGAGATCAGACACTACTTCATTTTCTCATGCCATTCGAATGTGTATACTCGCTTTGATATAAGTCTCCCTCATATTTTAAATTTCAAGTTTCAATTCTCATGCAAAATAGTTTGTGATGTTTCTCATGTGGTTTTTAATACTGTGATATTAATGTAAGTCATTTGATTTGTAATCACATCATTTTGTAAAATCGAATATGCTTTACTGTGTTTATAGTTTGCTTCTTACAGTCTATTTCTTTGATTTCGCCACGTGTTTCAAACATTTTCGTAGGGAGAGTTTATTAGGCTTGTCAAAACATCTTTCTGTTATTATTGCTGTCAGAACTTGGACAAATGAGCCAAATTAGAGGTATAAATCAAGCGGTTGGATGAAAGAGTTTCCTGTTCTTCGATGGAGTGTTCCTATTCAATCAATGTTCAAAAAATACTAAAGAGTTTCTTGCTTTGTCACTTTCAGAGGAGTGCAAATACCAGGACATGTTTCCGACGGACATGCAAATCAAGCTGGATCCTGGCCTGAACAGGACAGTACTTAGTAAGTCTGTGGTTTCCAAGCAAATTCCCTGAACACCCTGGAAAATAGTAGCTCAGTTTACTAAACTTTCGAATTATTCCAATTATTTCCTCATTTTCCAATGTAAACCCCAACAATTTACGAATTCCACGTTATTTTATTTCCAACTCACCATTTTAATTAGCTCCAATTGGCAGAAGAATGTCCTAACTCGCACGATTGCTTAAATAGCGGTGAATGCCTTGAAGTAAAACATTGAAAGTGATGGACGTGTCTGTGAAACTGTTGGATTGATTGATCGCAGATTATTCGAGGACTCAAGTATCCTTCGCGGTGATCAGCCTGTTCGTAATGGCGATGGGGTTTTGCTTCTCGATATACACGTTCCGGAATCCGCGCTACATGTTCAAACGGCTGGCTGGCGGCATCCACTTTATTAGCGGTGAGTGGCTTTCAGTGAACACATTCTCGCCGGACCTCTACTGGAAGCTGTGCGGAGATCTTTTTCTCTCTGGCCGATGTTTACGGTGCTTTGCTCGGAGCACATCAGTCACAACACACGCTAGGCTATGTATATTCGTTCAAGGACGCGCGACAGATACATCAAAGCTGCCCGAGATCCGGCCACTTCTCCACGCCAGACAAAAAGCATCAAATTACGGTCGACTGTGTCTTTTTTAAAGCTTTTCTAGTCATCCCAGAAGCCTTATTTGAAAGTGGGACGTGTACTTCGCGCGGGTTTGATTTCTAATTCATAATCGTGACTCGTAATGCAGAGTGGAGTATTGATTTATCAATGCAAGCATAGATAAATTAGTAGATATGAATCGACTATTACCATATTAATGTTGGTATTATACACTCTAGAAGAGCGCCTGCCAAGTTAGGCTCCCGGAGCTTAAACTTTGAGCTAGGGCTCTGGAATTTTTATGGCACCTTCCTCGATGTAAAAAAACATTATCTACCAAATTTCAGCCCGTGAAATACACGGGAAGTATACAAAATACGGGAAAAACCGTGAAAATTAGATGAAATTCATTATTCAGGAACGATTTTTTTTAGTATTTTCGACACAAATCCGGCCTGTTTTTCATGGATTCTTCGTTTACTATCCGCCCTGATACACAAACAATCGATTCCTGAAGAAAAATCCCGAGTTCGGGGAGTTTCGAAAAATCGTGAAAAAATCTGAAGGGGTACGTACCCCTTAAGAAAAATTTGCCGAAAAAAAAATTTTAAGCTAGGGCTCTGAAATTTTTATGGTATCTTCCTTGACGCAAAAAAACATTACCCACCAAATTTCAGCCCCGGGAAAGGTCGGGAAGTTGACCAAAAAAAATAAAAACCGTGAAAAATGAGCAAAAATGGACTTTTCTGGACGGTTTTTCGACCCGTTCTCGTTGCAAATCCGGACTTTTTTTCACGGATTCTTTGTTCTCTATCCACCCTGATACGAAAAAAATAAAAATATTCCGGGTTCGGCCGATTTTGAGAAACTTGAAAAAATTGACCATTTTCGATGGTCGAGAATAGGTGGAAACCTAAACTTTGAGCTAGGGCTTTGAAATTTATATCACTTCTTCCCTGATACAAGAAAACATTCCCCACCAAGTTTCAGTGGCGGGGAAGGTCGGGAAGTCCAGGAAAAAAAATAAAACCCCTCACTTGGCTGGCACTGCTCTAGAACAAGCAACATTGATTTACACGAGGAGAAAGGCGTCCCAAGAGTTTGCATAATTTAGAACAACGTTAATAGAGCGTTAATTTATCGGTATCACTTTCAAATAAGTCTGATAAGAAGATTTAACGTCGGCGAGGAATGATTAGTCGCTCACGAAGTATTAAAGACTTTGTGGACGAAGTTGCGTTGGCTCTCGGAGGACGGGAACTCATATCTGTCTTTTCAGGTGCCTGTAACATGGTGGTGATCCAAGTGCTGCTCTCGTCGGTGGAGTTCGAGAGCAAGCACGTCTACGAGACTTTCCCGAAAGGTGCTACGATGAGCTACGACTTCTCATTAATCCTCGCGTGGATCGTCTTTCTCTGCAATCTCCTGGCTGGCTGTGCCTTCATGCTCTTCTCCAAGAAGAGGAAGAGGGACAAGGCTCCCACCGAGGAGATCGCCATGGCTGACGAGCCAACGATAATTGGTCGTTAGAGCTCCGAACTCGTGTCGTGTCTTTGCGGACTTTCGGACCGCCAGGTAAAACGGAGCCGTCATTTTCCCCCCTCGGTTGGGAAACCTGTGCTCTCGAGCGAATACCGCCACCTGTACATATACGTGTGCTTCTAGTCGGAGTGAGGGGCGAGGAAACACTGGCGATAGATAGAAATACGTTTGAAATCGATTTCTAACTGTACCGAGGACAGAAGCACACACACACACACGCTAGATTTCTCGTCGAATTTCTCTCGGTATTCGAGGCTTCTCCATGGGAATTAAACTCGAACGCTCTTCGGACATCGATTCTTTCCTCTCTGTAATATTGCACCCTCTCTCACATACGCATACATACGCACGGACACTGACGGACAAAGACACACATACACGTAGTATAGTTGCCAGCCTTGTTGTTTGACGATATTGATTGTGATAATCGCTGTTTGTACCTCCGCTGCAAGTTTAATCGCTAAAGTTTCCTTGGAACTTGCCAGCTGTCTCGGAGACCGCGCGCGCGATTTCTCTAGCGGGCGAGTCGTCGAGCCGGGAATTAATTTATTCGTCATTCTAGTCAATATTCTCAATGATATATCCGGCTTTCCGATCGCGTTCGAGTGAACGAGCGGTGGAGCGAGTTGTCTCTCTCTGCATTACATACACCACTGGGAAAGCTTGGACGCCCTTTAATCGGTGCGGTTCATCTCACAGTGCACACTTCTACCTGTCCGATATTGATCTGATAGTTCTCTATTTGAAATCCAAGTGACTGATCGATCGATCGATTGCACACTTCCCCCGAGCGAGAAGGGAATCGTTGAACTTTTCGTTTAATCGCGTGACCAATGCACTTGTTGCTTTTCTCGAAATTTACTTGCCCCTCTTCATTGTCAGACAGTGAGTGGTTTTGGACTTTCGTCGATTCTAATGCAAGGTACAAACATTGGGGACCAGCTTTCCAATGCCGCAGCTGTTCATTAAAGTAATTTTCGTAGGAATTGAATCTTTGCCACGCGCATCGAGTTAAATGAATTACTCTGTGAGTGCGCGTACGAAGAAAGATGTCGACGATTAAGATTGATTTCATGGTTTGCTCGTGCATGATGATATCGTAACGGGAACATGATCATTGGTATCGGTAATGGAATGTTCCTTAATGATCATCGAGCCGCGTTGCTCATGATCGAAAAAGCGTACACAATACTCAACTAGTTTTTGAGTTTGATTTTCAATATTCTGTGTTGTTGGATTATTTCATTCTTTTCCAAGATAGAATTCCTCTCATCTTTTGATGTGGGAGTACATTTTGTATCTGCCATCGCGTGTCAATGCTGTTATAGAATGCACTTGCTATTTCCTCTACAAGCAAAGACACGGCAATTTCTCGTAGCAAGGATTCTTGGGGAAGTGCGATTGACATTTTCAGGAACTTCGAGCAATTCTGCCTTACTATGTACTCTCGGAGATTAGAAGACTCTTGCGATTTAATGTTCTAGGATATAAGTCGGTCTCGAATTCAACAATCGAAGGAATCTTTCTCGATATTTGCTGTCTCTGGCTGTTTTGTCAGAGCAGACGTGTTAACATTAAAGACAACAGGTCGAAGAAGGGTTGATAATAGAGTGTTTGAAAGTTGTCTCCAATCGAAAGTTCCTTCGCCCTACGCCTGTTAAGTAATCGAGAGTGGCTCTTCAGATGTCATGAGAAAAGACATGTAATTTATACGAAAGCTAGACTTATACAAAGCCAAATGTAATTATTCTTTTCCACCATCGAATAAAGTCGTCTACAAACTGATCTCCGCCGGCAAGAAGAAGAACCCTCTCACGTAGGATTTTCCCCCAGAAGAACTAAAGCCCTCAAAGTACTAGCTGAATCAATGCCAGTCGTAATCCGAGTAAACTTTATTGTACAAATTGTAAAGTTCCGATGAGCTCCTCATCGTCCGATACATAAAACAGTTGATTTACATTAGACTAGTGAACATAGATCATCTTAGAGCTATTGGCGATGTAGTTTCGCGAATTTTTAAGCGACGCATTTTCTTCTAGCCATTCAACAGTCATCTCGAAATGACTTAGTTTTAACACTGGCGTCCTTTCGGCTAGCTAGACTAACTTTTTCTTCGCGATCCTAGCGAAAGCTCTCGCCTCGCGTTCGAACAAAGTACCGTTGAGCATGAGAATCGTATTTTACAAAGCTTTTCCATTCTCGTCCCAATCGTACCTTTGTCGCTTTTTTGCCTTACGATAATTAATCTATATACAAACAGGAATCAAGTGGGACTTGGATTGATCATTCGCTTGACACAATCAAGATTTCGTGTAAACTACTAGGAAAGTACTCGAGTCACATTACAAACGTTTCTTTAATAATTATTGGCACTCGAATGACGCGTTCGTGGCTGTCAGACTTACGATTCTTTTTTCAAGAACTTTACTTAACTCAGTGAAAAGTATTAGCGCGGATAGCGGGCTATTTAATTGGAGTATAATCGTTATTTAAAAAGATCAGCCGTGAAAAACTTGCTCGCTGTATAAAAACCTAATCAAAGATCAATTACACATCTTGCGGAGTTCTCGATTTCGTAGTGCGGTAGTGGTCGAGCGCTTTGTACAGCGAGTGAAGGATTAAATTCTCACGATGAGTGTGTGTGTGTTCGATGCCAAACCGAATGGAAAAGCTCGGTCGGCAGGAACACCTTGCAGTCTCGTTAATCGGGATTTCTATTGGCAAAAATACGGAGAAAAGATTTCTTTTCTAAGAATGCCGCGATAAGAATCGCGCAATGGCAGTTTCATTTACTTTCAACTCGTCGCTTTCAGTGACAGAGTTTTGTCAGGGCTTTGTCATTATTTGTACGCCTATATAACTAAATCGACCAACTAGTTGTCGATCTGGTTCTCAATTCCTAGCTGATTCAGAACTATCAATAAGCAGCGCCTTCATTTCAATGCAATTCTCGTGTGCGTAAAGTCGTTTCTCGAAGTATCAAATCAGTAATAAACGTTCATTAGTTTATTATTGATTAATTGGTCGCGGAAGATGTGTCGTTCTCTTTTTTCAACCCCGTAACATGGCAGTCTTTTATAGCGGACTTCGTCTTTACCTCTAACTTGACGATAACGCGTTGTAAAGTCAGAACTTTGGTTACAACAGTCTTCAACATCGCCGCACTAGACTTTCCAAGACGAAGTCTACGCTTGTTTGAGGTATCTTCCTATTAACAACTAATCTTTCAATCCGGTATATTACGAATTTTCGTAAGAAAGATTGGTGTTTGTATGATTCAGTAGCATTGAAATAGCTTCGAGACTAATAATTGAGATGAATCTTTCATTCGTTTTATACGATTAGTCGTTTACGTCATTTGATGTGATCGGTTCGGTGGTCACGCAATAATTCGACACGTTAAATAGAATCACGACGATCTATTTAAGACGTTCCTTTTTATCACGATCATAATGTTCTCAGGATAGTGCACTTGACGGTGAGCTCGAAATCATTCCCCTTTAATCGCCAATCTCCTCGATGTCCTCTTCGGTCTCAGCGTCATCTTCCTCGTCGGTTTCGACACTCTGCACTAACCTGGCATACCTGCAAAAGTCATTCTCATAAATATTCTAAATTTATTCCGTCTTTTTCCTACGATTTATTTACAACGAAGTTTAGAAGCAATTGTACCTGACGGTATATCAAACGGGGGTGGTTCTTCTTAATGTTTCAACGGCCCAGTCGCTTCCCCGAACGGGGGGTGGCGGCGGCAGAGGTTCTTGGAGGTCGAAGGTAACGAATTCGTGTTGTATGCTTGGACTGTACTCGCCGTCCTCTTCGTGGAGGACGTCGGCAGTGGTGCTGACCTGTTAAATACAGTAAACGCGTAAATTAGTCAGACTTCAGCTTTAATTTCTAGTATTCCCGCTCTGTAAGTGTGAAACTTCGAAATTATAGTGTTCGATAACAGATAAATGAGTAGGTAGGTTTTTAATCTCAATAAAATCCACGAGAATCCCATAAAACTTATCAGTTCGTTGGAGTCTCGCAAGAAATCTCGCGGAGACAAAGCTGTGTCTTATCTTTCTCGGGGTATTATAAATGGCAATGATATCAAACAGTCGAGAGTTTATCGAGGACATTCTCTTGCGAGCTTTTTTACGCCCCGTAAAGCACCGAGAGACTCTGAATAGAGAGCGTTTGGATGGAGCAAGTGTCCAAGGAAAAAGTAGAGGGATGTCGTACCGTTTGCGCGGTGAGGTCCCTCGGGAATTGTCTGGCGAATCCGTGGTAGTCCAAATTCGGCGGGGGCGGTAAGAACTCGTCGAAGTCCACGTGATCCACCGAATCCCTGCTGAAGAAGTACCTCTTCTGATGCCTCTCGCAGAGGAAGCCACCGTGGCCGACCACCGCGTGATTCGCATGGTGAACGTGATGATTGTCCAAATGATAGACGTCCTGAGAACACGAAACCCATCCGCAAAGGATTCTCAGACGCGATCTCGACGCCGAAACGCAATATTGACCCTCCCATTTCGCAGCAGCCGTAGCACTCTCGGCATTTATTCACCATGGTGTTATTCTTCGAGTAAAAATCTCGAGACATACTCCGATGTATCGAAGAGTCCTTAGAACGCCCGAGGGAAATGGATGGTGATGGGAAGAACAGGGGATTGTTCGATCCAATATTCCATGGAACGGCGAGATCGAATAAGAAATCACCATGGCGGAATGGTGCGATAATAATCTAATTATATCTCCGGTGATCTATGGGATGTGCCGGTGCTCTGTCATGAATATGGAAATTTCATTAAGTCCGCTGGTCCTGTTGGCGCGCGCCTTTTTATTCATCCACCAGCGTCAATTTAAAGGGCGAGTTTCTCCGAACTTAATGCCCTGCGCTGTTCCCTCTGAATTAACCACCACCTTTAATTCCTCGCCGCGCGCTGCCGAAAGAGCGAATATATCCGGCGACGTGTGTGTGTGTACGTTTACGCGAGCCTCGAAGCTTTTCAGAGGGAAACAGAGGGAACTCGCGAGAGAAGGAAGAGGCGGGCGGGTTTGTCGGGCGAAAAGGAAAAGTATAAATATGCGGCAGCGAGTGTGCAGTTAGCGCGACGAATTTCAAGCAAAGGGACATTTAAGAACGCGTGCCCGTCGACTTTCCAGCCTGACCCGTTCCAGTTTAGTGCGACGCGATTTGCATGAATACTGGACGAAAAAAAAGGAGCGCTCCATTCTGGGAAAGCCACGATTCTCCGCCTTTCGTCCCACTCTCTCTCCTCCCTTAATGGTCTAAACTATTTCGAGGGAAGAGAGAAAAAAGAAACATTGCGCTTTTGAATGAGTCATTTACATTTTAAACAGATCCCTTTCAGATCTCTCGGCTCCCTCCACTGGAAAGAGGAGTGCTTCTCCACGCGACAATCGCACAAGCCCGAATACATGCGATCTCCAGAAAAGCGAGCGTGAAATTATGTTCTTGCCATTCGTCCTCTTAATAGCACGGCGATTCAGATTTCTCTCGCGCGAGCTAATGCGATTTCTAATGGGTAAACGAAATTATCCTCCGCTCTGATTAAAATTGAGCAGCGAATTTCATTATCCGCCGCTGGCATAACGATAAATAGAAGACGACCCGATTGAAGGAGACGTTTAAGTCGGACGGCTGGGGAAAAAAGAGGGCAGACACATTCGTTGGAAGTACTTTCGGATGGTACGTCGGACAGGCTCGCTCTGCCAAATGAGAGGGAACGTTCGGTCGAGATCTCGTAATTAGTTCGGTGGAAGTTTCCGCTCCATAAGAAGAGAGAGAGGAAGTCGTAGAAAGAAGCAGCCGATATTACCAACCCCGTAATTTTTTCGCCTGGAATCCTTCCGCACGAGGTCCCGCTGGTGCCAAGAAATGTACAGGAAAATGGCGTAAGTACCAGCGACCTCGGTCGTGATGAAGCCACTCACGTACAGCAGAAATGAGAATCCGTACCTGTAGGTGAAGGGCGGCCCCTGAAATCGCAAGATTAGCCTCGAATATATATTCATACGTATCAAGCCGCTGCACCACCACCTGCGAGAACTCTCCTCTCAGAGATCCTTTCATTCTCCCCCATCATCCACCAACCCTTCCACCCATTATTCCGGAAACCCTTGCAATTTGTCGCTTCCGCTTTTCATATGTGTATCTACGCTCACCACGCCGCTCACTAGTTCTTTTGTGCTTGGGTTTATTTAAATTCGTGGTCGCTTCATTAAGTTATTATTGTCGAACAGTGGTAAATGAAATCAACACTGTTTTGTTAAATCGAGTTTTCGTGAAATTTAGATTGAAAGATTTTCTATAAAAGTAAAGTTTAAAGTAAAGTTAAAAGTAAATTTGCTGTAAAACAGACTTTTGGATTATTGTATTGAAATTCGTGGAAATTCAATCTCGACTCTATTTTCTTTATACCGCTTTGAAACGAATTCGTTACATTCACCGGTGGTTACTCGTTTGAATTGGCGCGGGAAAGTCGTCATTGAACATCGCAATTTATTAATACGTCGTTTCTAGTATCGGGGTTTTCCCAAAAGATTGGCTTTGAAGGCTGTCGTAAAATCCTTTGAAATGCGCGCATGTGGTTGGGTGGGTCGGGAATTTTACGAGCTCGCTGGGGAGGGGCAAACCTACCTGGAAGGAGGATCTTGGTCTCAGTTTACTTCCGACTTCGGCTTTGAATACAGATATGTACATCACCATTCCGACCAGCATCAGCAGTCCTGTCGAGCCAAATTGGATTGAATCAGTGTGGTGTGTCGAGTGCAGTGAATACAAACCGTCGTGAGTGGGCGGCTTGTGGCATTCTATTATAAAAATGAATTGGCCCCGATCAAACAGCGAGAGAGGGAGAACTCTTTCGCGCGATAGTCGCCAATCGATATTTGCGCAACATTTGATCGTTTGCCCTCGCACCCCCGGGAGAGAGAGAGAGAGAGAGAGAGACGACTCCATTGGCCGCCGTTATTATATCGCCGGCGTCATTCCACGCGAACCTTTAATTTCATCAAGTGCACTTCGCCAGCGATCGTTGTGCAGCTCCTACTTTAGCGCGTTTAATTTATTAATCGACCGCCGCGCGTCCGCCCTCCACTAGGTCACTCTCTCTCCGTAAAAAGAATAATAGATGAATGCAACATTTCCATTTCCATTCGCAATCATTAATCCACTACTTCCTCGAAAGTATTTCCGGATAAATACGTTTGGCAAAGTGCAATTTATAGATTTGTCGAAATTGTTAACATCATCGGGTATAATATATCTGTTTGTGAATTATTCAAAGTTTTAAACGGGGTTTTAACTCAAGCTTGTCAGTAGTGATCCAAGTTTCGTAGTACTTGGGAGATCCGCGGCTCAGCGTGTCGTCATTCAGTGAGTTTCCGGCAAAGTTTCGTATTCTCGGCGACGGTAAAAACTTGGGGCGGAATAGCCGGCGAAGATTTCCAAGGGTTTTTGGAGGCCGACTATCGCTGGCTTTCCCTCTCTCCTCGAGAGTCTACACGGGCTACTGTTTATCGTATATTACTGTGTGTGTGTGTGTCGGGTGGTGAATATTGTGTGGCAAGTGCGTGTGTAGAGTTTATTACAAACCGGAAACTATGAAGACCACGCCGGCGACGAAGACGCAGAGTCTGTGTCGCGGGTGAGTTAGGTGCGCGGCGAAGTAACAAACTTCGGCTATCACCAGTAGCGATGTGGCCGCGAAGAAAAACATGGCCGACTTGGTAACTGCGTCTGCGGGGTTGGGACAGAAGAGGGGAAAAAAATGGTAGCGATGAATGCTTGAAGAAAACGGGCAAAGTTTTGCCCTGTGCGCTCGTGCCTCCGCGCGATATGCCTCGCCGCGCCGCGCCGCGCCGCGCACTCTTCCTCCGCTCTTCTCCGCCGCGTGATAAAGGAAACATGAGATGTGCAATACTTGAAATTAGTTTCCGCCCATCCGCCCAACACTTTTCTCCACTGGAATTACCCTCGTCGGGAATTATCTATCTGAATTCCACGGCGCGACAGAGAAATCGTCGGAATCCACTTTCGGTTAAGAACTCGAAGAACTCTCTTCGGTTGAAAATAATAGTACTTTCCTTTACTAGCTCATATCGCGTTTAAATTATTTTTATTCTCGTATCATTTTCGCGGTAGCTAATTTGTGGATTAAAAAATAATGCAGCACCGTTGCAATGTTTGCTAAAGAAACGAATAACATTTTTAGCGGTAACCCCAATCTAACTTTGCTTCAAACCTTCCATATTGCAATCATGGAAGAACAAAATTCGCCGAAGAGTTCGATACGACTAATGAAATTTATCCGCGTGGCAATTCTAGTCGCGCGAAAAAAGCTTGAAAGACCAAGGCAATTTGGATGGCGGGCTTTTCTACGGGCGGGCAGAAAATCGCGCTAATGAAAACAGGCTTTAAGGGGGTTTATGATATGGTTGGCAGGCTTCGACGCGATAGTAGAGTGAGCGTGGTTTCGGCGGCGAGTGGGAAGCATTGGCGCGAGCGCATATTTCACGAGCGTGTCAACGGCGAGCTTGAGCGATCGGACAGAGGACACCTAATCAAGCTCTATCAAAGGCATACTTTTCAAACGCGCACGCCTCCCCCCACCGCACCCCGCCCAGCCAATCGTGATTTTTCCTCCCTCGCCGGTACTCACATGGAATTGCCATCGTTGAGTCGCTCGGATCCGGACTGTACTCCTCGTTCGGGAAATAGTCGATACTCGAACACTCGTATTCCATACGGGAACCTGGAAAACAAAGGCGTCCGTGATTCGTATCCTCTTGTAGTTACAACTATCGATACTCCGCGGTCACGTCAGCTCCTCGTCAATAAACGCTTGTCCCTTATCCTTTCTCTCGTCAGAAACCCTTTCAGTCTTTTATTAAAACAAATCCCTTTTTTATTTACGAAAAATAGTTATTCGTATTGAACTTTTATCTCGATTTCCAATTCAGTTTATTTGCTTGGCTTCTGATTCTTTCCTTTGTAGTTTAAAACGCGTGCAAAATTACAGATTTAGTAGATTTATAATTTAATTATTAAATAATTCATTCGTGTTTTATTCCCTAACTGTGGAAATGAGAAAAGCAGAGTTCCTCATAAATTTAGTGTTTCTACTTCATGAATGTCATTAGGTTTTCTTGATCAGTATCGGTTTCCAGTATTCCTATCAATCTACTCTTTAATTTAGCGTTTGACGCGCGCATATTCCCTGGCTTTATCGGGTTTCAAGACTATTACAAATTGAGTGGTGGAAATATGGGATAGTGTACACGGTGGAGGTTGTTCCTCTTGGCTGTCAAATCGGTATTCGGCGAATATCGCTCGCGGCACTGCGCGCCCGCACACACTGGCGTTTCATGAAACGGAAATAGGCCGAGGGCAGCGCTCCCGCCGTAATTAAAACAAATGGATCATCGAACAAAAGCCACTCGGTCAGCGTCCGTCATTGCTGGCGGCCGGCGACGCAGTCTCGCCGACGACTTTGATCGCCGGGAAAATCGGGCCGTCGATACTTTATGAAGCGTCGAGTCGCGCAACGCCTCAAAATCCCCCCGTTTTCGACGTGTCGCGCTTCATTAATCACTGAAGGGCTCTGTTAGCCCTTCGTTTGCCGACGAAATTCGTTACACCCACTTGGACATTGTTCTCTTAACAATACAGATACGCGCGCACCTCAGCACGATAATTATGTCGAATTTGCTGTTAATTATTCAGTCGACAACATCGGCCCTTTGTTTAACGCGTAGATTAGCTATGACGAGGTTCCAGTTTGCCTATCGAATTTGCACGCGTGCGCAACTCCATGCGTGCGTGTGTGTGTATGCGCGGTTCGGGAAAGTTGGTACGCTTTGGGGGAATTAATTTCAAAGGTAAAACTCGCACCGGCCAACTTTCGGCAGGGGCTAATGGCTTAATGGGGAAGTTCTGTCCTTGGGAAAAGCAGTGTGATTTCAGCGGCTTGTTTGTAGAGGCTGAAATCGAGCGAATACTGTGCGGTTTACTAGATTTTTTCGACGCGCTCAAGAGATGGTGATTTTAAATTTCGTTTGGCCCGCATACATTAATTGATTTTATTATAGTCGTGGTAGTCTTCGTTCGTCGCCGTTTTTTCCAGCTTAATTTGCCTTTCGTCTATCAGTTCAGTATTTATTAAAAAATCAGTCAAAGATAAACCATTGAAATTCGTTCAAAATTCAAGAAAATTTCCTGTAGTTTTCTCAAATAATATATCAATAATAAAATCGCCTTTTACATTGATTTCTCTGTAGGTGCCAATTTGCCGGAATAGCTGGAGTAGAATGAGATTTCTCTACTTTATAGAGTGCTTAATAGCGCAGCCGCGAGCGCTGGCAGAGTTCGCATTGGACTGGGATGCATTTCACTGATTGCGCGAGATCGCTTTCACATTTGATGACCGATGAAACGATGGGCATTGAAAGGGACAGCTTTAGGCCGACGCCTTGAGATGCTCGGCTGCGTGTGTTATATTAGAGAGCGGTGGCGGCGGCGGCCGCAATCGGGCGGCGCGGTTTTATTTTGCGGCCGGGCGTTCTACTCAATTTGCAGGAAACCGATATGGGAGCTTTCCGCGCACTTCACACACACACACACACACACTCGGCGGCGCTGGTGGTGCGCCACAGGCGGTGCGAATAAACGAAACCAATCTGCTGGCCCTCCGTGTTTCCTCCCTTTCTTCTTGCCACTCGCAAAAGCCGAGCGAGAGAGCGCGCAACGCTCATCTCGAGAGCTTTTCGCGCTCGCTAAGCTTGCCGGAGCTTGCGCTGGACAAAAAATCATAGGAACCAAGCACAAAGGCCTCCTCTCCGCAGCCTGGAACAATATCGTAGAGAAGTCTGCTGGCCCGCGCAACTGGACCCTCGGGAAATCGCTAGAAATGTGATCGAAAAGTTGCGATTACTCGAGTCTCCTTTCAACCCTTTCCATTCTTAGCTCGCACTTGGATCAGTCGCCCTCTCAATTCAAGAGGCGTTGAAGGATTTTTGATCGAATGTACTTATTTTGTTCTTGAATTATATTATCTTGTGCATATTTAATTTGGATATGTCGAGTTTGGAGTAGAGAATTGTTGATATGGTATTGTTTAATGATTTCGTAGTTGTACGAATGTGGACATTTTCAATGAATTGCCGATGCTTTGAAATATGGAAAGGGTTGTAATAGGAAGCACTTAGAAATTTATAAGGGGAATGAAATTTCAAGAGTTTCGAGATTGCGAAGTTTCGAGTGGTCGAGTCCTTAAAAAGGCTATCGGTCATGCTCTCATAGTTTATGGGAGAGGTCGGAAGAGGACGTCTTTGGTAGTTTGTCGTCTCCTTCGTAACATACTGTATAAATCCGGCATTTCCTGGACTTCTTACTTCGACACATCCAGTCATTATTATACAGTTCACGGATCCGAGCTCGTAAAAGACGAAACGGCCAGTAAAGCACTCAAAAATCTCTGCCAAGTACTCTTCCGGTGTATCAAGGGGCAACGCGCGAAACCCATTGGCAATTTGTAGCTTCGTGAACGTACGAGAATACCTTTCGCGTCGAATGGCAGCAATATACAGTCAGTTTGTTGAAATGTCGAATTTTTAACAGGTACAAAAGTCTCGAATGAACTATTGTTACTTTTTATCGCGTTAGACATTTTCAATCAACACCGAAGAATAATTTCTTTTTCATCTTTAATACGAATATTAAGATCCGAGATATAGAAATGAATTTCAAAGTTCTTTTCATTCGATTTCCAAGAGAAAATTGCACACACTGTGTAAAGCACAGAGGAACAATCATGTTTCGTTATTAGAAAAACTGATGCAGTTAACTCGAGAGAGAAAACTAATTTTGCCGTGCAACAAGCAAAGACTTTGCCGAGCTTTTGTGGCGCGATTAGATGTCAGTTAAGGGAGGCGGGAACAGCGGAGCAGGCTAATAACTATTTCCAGATAAATTATCTGGTAACTTTCCGCGTTAACTGCATCAGCGCGCGTAATAATGCTTCGTTACCGGCTTGGTTATTGCAGCAAACCTTTTAACTTCGGTAATGTCACTTGGTTTTATATTGTATAGCGAGATTGTTTTCTGGTGCGCTTAATCATCTAAAGACACCGGGTCAATCTCGTCTTCTTTGTCGTAAAAGCTCTGACGATTAATCTGAAAACTCGCGCTACGATTCGGGAATACCTTCATGTTCAATTATCGAAATAGAAACCTTAAATCAATAGATATCTTCTATCGCGTCTGTTTCAGTTGTATTAAATTTCTATATTTCGATTTTCAGTACCTTAGTGCGAGTCTTTCACTCGCAATGTTCTGAATATTCATTATATTATTCGGGATATTCAATCATTAAATATAAACCTCACACCGCTGTAACAGATCGCTTTTATCATTTCTATTTCAATTCAATTTAATTTCAACTTCGAATTTTTGTTAGTCGATTTGCCATCATATTTAAAAATCTTTAACAGATATCTTTTATCATTTCTATTTCAATTCAATTTATTGCAACTTCGAATTTTTATTAATCGTTTTCTCATCGTGTTTCAAAACCTTTAACAGATATCTTTTATCATTTCTATTTCAATTCAATTTAATTGCAACTTCGAATTTTTATTAGTCGATTTGCCATCGTGTTTTAAAATTATTCGATACACGATTATCTTGGGTGTGATGTAGACATTAATAGCTTTGATGGCAGAGTTTTCAAAGGAAGGGGGACGCGCGGTGAGGCAGAGTTTAATAAAAGGCGTCGGAGGTGACGGAGCATTTGCGGATACGGGTGGAGTCAAATAGTTCGATTTACAAGGTTCGCTCCGAGGGAGGGAAGTCTATGGGTTCCTTCTGGTGCAACGAATAAATCCTGGCAGGACGTATCCGGCTACCAAAGCGATTCGGAGAATCATCCGCTGGGGAATCACAGAGCATTGGATTTCGTGGTTGGAACCTGATGTCTTCCGACTGCTGTTTGTGTGTGTGTGGTCTTCCTTTCTATGTGCAATGCCGGAGACGCCATTGGCACGTCCTTTCCCTTGCTCTTCTCCCTCAAAGAACTAGTATAATCGAAAGCGCGCGCGCTTCTTTCCTCTTTTCTCTTCGTCATAAGAAAGTCCAAAAGTCAGAGTGCATGGAAAAGTGTGTTTTCGAAGTCGGAACGAAAGGTTTCTGATAAATTCAATGCCGAAGTTACGGAACGTCATACTATCAATGGAAAGTCGTTAGTATTAGTGCGACAATAATGCAGTAACAAACATACTAATAATAGATTTCGATATCACTTGATTTCGGGAATTATTCGACGGGATTCCGCTTGTCAAAGTGGAATGCAAATTTTCGCGAGGGGTGCAATTAAATATCGACATTTAACGCCGCGGTGAATATTACCGTTGCTTTTGTTCAATTAGTAATAAAGTGTAGCAAAAATATGGTAATGAAATAGTGCCAGAAATTCCCGCGAATCAATGCGGTGTTATGAGCAGTATTCATGAATTAAATACAGCAGAAATCGAATGATAATCTAATGAGACAAGTTTTGCGAGTAATTGAAGCCGTATTCTTTAAGTGAATATTTTTCCACCGAGGAAATGTAGATTCAACGTCAGTGGACAGCTCGAATTAAGTATTCGCGCACGGAAACTTTCGAAAGTCTCGAAATAGAAATGTGTTCCGGGAAAACGCGGTAGTTCCAGCGGGAAATCAACATTCCCGCGGCACATTGCGCACGCTATGCTTAATGAGTTTCGGCCTCGCGAGTTAATGAAGATATGCTCGTTCGTATGAATCCTTGAAAAAATATCCTGGTCGCGATAAATTACGGCCGAATTTCTCTGCGAATATGTAGACTCCGCCGGACTCGCGCAATTGGAAGCTTTCAGAGATTAATTTGAATCTTCCTCTCCCTTTACTGTCAATAAACATAGAATAACCGGTCCTGTTTATGTATTTAACGGCGCCACCCGTAATATTTGCTCGCCGGAAGATCTATTTGCTTTTCATCTGCTCCCAATGAAATATCACAAACAATACTTCGATATTTAATATTCTGACGGGAGCGTTTAAAACATTTTATTGATAACACCTCTCTCACTAATCAATTAACTTTCATCCCACTTCTGTTACTTCCACTGTCTTATTAATATCGATTTGCCGACGAATTCATCTTACAATAATCCTTTCTACACTAACTCATCGATCTTCACCCATCGTTCTCGCAATATCAACTGATCAATTAAGAGAAAGCTCCAAATTAAGGAAGAAAAACGTAGGAAGCTTTAGTGGGCAAGATTGCGCGCGAAGATGCCATGTGGCCGAAGGAAAGTGCCGGAAGCGAGGGGGAGAGAACTCGAAAGTGAAAGTGGCCCGGTGAAGAACTCTCGGTGCGAGCGAGGAGGAATAAAAAGCGCGAAGAGAGTGGCACTCGAGATAAGACAATAGGCGGAAGTCGCCCCGCCGAAGAAGCGAAGCACAGCTGTAAAGAAGAAGTACACGCAGAATCCTCGACTGGCACTCGTTCGCGGAACACCAGGCAAAACCAGGAACTCCGCTAACTCCATTAAAATGAGAAACTGGATTGGCCGCCCGCGTGCATGCATGCCCAGCCACTTTATGTCGACTTCCGAGTGGCGCCCACCTTTTTCTTCGGGCTTGTCCGCTCCTTGCCACCGCAAGAACCGCTTGTAGCTTTTGCACATTTCAGAAAATAAGAAAACAGCTGGTAATTTGTCTAGCGAAAGTGTTGTGCAAATTACGTCGCGTTGGAATATGGAATTCTTTGCGATTTCTTGTAGATTTAATCTCTTCGCGGACATTTATGTTTGGCTCTTTATTTCAAATTATTTCTATATTGTTCTTCTATTAGTGCGGTTATAACTATCTAGAGAAAAGATTATATTGTTTATACTCGGCTTCGGTTAAAGATCTTGTAGTTAATATTCTTTATTACATGGCAGGGTCATGAAATAGCTTGTGTCATTGGATTCTTTGAGATTGGTGGGTAAAGGGGGTTGAATATTGACTGTGATTGAGGAAGGTGATAGGTAAGAGTTCATCGGATTTCAGAGCTGTGTCGATGGTCGTTCGCCGAGGGAGCTCGGGGCGGGGAAATGGTGCTGGCAAGCGTGGAACAGTCATTTCCGGTTCGCGCCGGAAGTCGGCCGTATTGCCTGGCTTGGAGGTAGCGCGGGATCGATATTCCAGCTTGCTCGATTTGGTCCATTGGGCAACTACACAAATCAGAATATGCTAATAATTATTCGGCTGAATCTGCGCGTTTAAGTGGGCGGCGACCTTCGACCTCAATCCAGACTTGTCTCTAATCCCTTTCGGTGGTTAGAGTCCTCCTCTCTCGCGCGCGCACACAACCGACGTTTGTACTCGAGTGCTTCAACAAGCGACGTCGACGATGGCAGTTCACGAATGTCGACTACTCGACATTCCACTCGAGTGTTTGCTCTTGCTTGAGCACGAATTAAGCACCGCACTGCTAAGTGGCGCGCACCAGCCTCCCTCGCAATCTTTAAGATATCGGCTCCTATTCGATACGATCGACGGCTTTCCTTTACCCGCCTTCTCCATTCAACCTTCGCTATTGATACTTGGTTTCTTTCTTATGTCCTTGCACGGCTCTAAGAAGATCTCGAATTTTGTCAGATGCACTGCCAAGATGGCAACGAAACTATAAAACAGTGAAAGAAAATCGAAATCGTTCCCTTTCAGATTTATCTTGATTTTCCTTAATTGTCCCTTTTCTTCAATTTTCTAAATTCTTTCTTATGTCCTTGCACGTCTTTAAGAAGTTGTTCTCGAATTTTGTCAGATGCACTGCCAAGATGGCAACGAAACTATAAAACAGTGAAAGAAAATCGAAATCGTTCCCTTTCAGATTTATCTTGACTTTCTTTAATAGTCCCTTGTCTTCAACTTTCTAAATTCTTTCTTGTCCTTGCACGTCTCTAAGAAGCTGTTCTTGAATTTTGTCAGATGCACTGCCAAGATGGCAACGTAATAATGAAACAGTGAAAGGAAATCGAAATCGTTCCCTTTCAGATTTCTCTTCACTTTCTTTAATTGTCCTTTGTCTTCAATTTTTTAAATTTTATCACTTCGTTTTATTGTCTGTATTTTTCATTATTCGAGAATAATTTGCCCGATTTAGAAAGTTTGATCTTTTCATGGACTCTTACATGGCAATAGGCGATTTATGGAGTTCGATGGAAGGATGTGATTTATCGGGAGCACCTTAGAATTTAGTGGATGTCCATTGCCCCGGAGATTATCCGGTGAGCGTCGATGAAATTTGGCATGCAGTATTCACACGTGTCTCGCGAAACTTTGCTGTCCATATTCATGAGGGTGGCCCGGAAATGCAAATCGATCCGAAAGTAAATACAAGACAAACATATGGCCTTACAGGAGCATATTGACTTTGAAAGCGAATCTAATTTCGAAACTAAGTGACACTCTCTGAACTTTGACTCGCAATACAATTAGATTATCATAAAGAGAATTCTTAGAGTTCGAATCAAAACAGTGCGATTGAAAATAGTTTTATCAGCGAAACCTTGTAATTTAAATTGACTTCAACAAAAACAGAAGTACCAAAACCAAACTTCGAAACTAGAATGATTCATGTCATAAAATTTACGATAGTTCATCATATGTTACATTATTCTAAAAGCACATCAAATATCCCCGCAAAAACCTTTAACTTGAAATAAGAAAAAACTTTAGAAGCCGATCGTTTCGACGGGTAGTTTCAGTGCCAAAAAACTATCGAGGTTTTCAAGAGTCAGTCGGCATTGATCGCCCTTCGATTAAATGTTTAACATGGCGTAATGTGAGAGGGGGGCGGAAACTTTTCCAATCTGCAAGTACAATTGGAAAGTGTGTCGTAAAGATCGCCGAGCGCATTAAGCGGCGCATCCTCATTTCCGTGGAGAAGAACGAGTCGGGTAACTTTTCTTGTGCGCGATTCTTCGACTTTCGGATGCTCATTTACAGAACGGAAACAGTGCTCGTGTCCTCTCTCGTGGGAGAGCCAACGGTGCTTCCGGAGCTCGCGTTCAAGTTTACAACGAAATAGGATCATCTAATTTACAATTGCGACGAGGGGAAAGCAGCACGCTGCTGGCTGCTGCCCCTGGCGTCGCATTATTTAACATCAGCCTGTCTAATTGGTACAAACGGCCGTCGCGCCGGATACACTGCCAAGACATTGGGAACGCTGGCCCCGCGATTACCCCATTAAATCCTCGCCAACATTTGTCATTGCTTTCCACTTTTATCGAACACTCCAAGCCCCATCTGTCCTTAGCCGATATCTCCGATAATGCACCATAAGCGGATATGGACTCTCGCCCGCTTTCTAATAGCGTATATTACGTCCCATTCTCTATGGAATCCTCTCGGAATAAAACTACTTATAATACAGTAGACTCGGTAATAAAGATTTATTATGGCTGAACAGTAGTAGTCTAGAAAATACGGTTATGCACTTTAATAACCTGAATTTAAATCGTGTTTTAATATCAAAATTCAGTGTTTCTTTAGAATTATCGATTTCAATCAGACATTACTGATAGTTATTGTTAAAATAATTGCGGTATTTGATCGTTTTTCATTTCCTTCAACAATTCTTCGGTCCGCGAGTGACCCATCTTCGCTCGGGAATAATTCAAGATTGAATAGCGTTAACGAAGTTGGAGGGAATTCGATGTGAATCGCCGGGAAAATTATTCATTAGAATTGGCTGGCGGTGCAAATACAGGAACAATCGTGGCCGATAATGGAAATTCCGTGCATAACTCTGTCGAGGGGACAGGAGGAATTTATTATAGGCGGGAGAACGAGAGTGGTAATAGTATATTGCGTGTCGTTAGCGGGGAAAGCCGATGCGAAGTGCGCCAGTCAAAGCAAAGCCTGCAAAGTTTTCCGAGCACTTTTCACCGACATTACTGTCAAGCGACGTGCACGCATTTCCACGCGGGCACAATTCACTTGGCGCGCTTTGTTCCAGCCCCTGCAAGTTTGGCGAGTGCCTATTGCCGGCGATAAGCACTCCAACCGAATCCTTTTCCTTTTTCTCCATCGGCGGAGTGCCGCGTCTCTCTATCGCGATTCCCATCGAGTTTGCCGCGCTATTAATTTAACTTTAAAGTTCTGCCCTTCCCATTAGCTTCGCCGCTCGTAAATCAGACTCAACTTCGTCCCTTCTCGTCTTCGCGATCGTCTGATTATTGTGCTAGTATGGAACCGAGAAATCTTTAGCCCTCTAAGTTTAGAAATGACAACGTCTTTTTGTGTTTCAATAATTGCTCTCATTGGAACAGTTTTAGTTAATTCGATGAATGAAATTCATTTCGTAAATCGGGGATTAAAGTAGTACGATATTACAATTAAAATAAAATTACGCTTTGGGGTTGTTCGATCGCAAGGAAGAGACGCGTGCAGCACTTTTAGTCCCGACGCTGAATCCGCCTGACATACACACCAGTGAAATACATATTCATTGAACTAACGTGATCCTCTAATGCATTCGTAATTAACTGATGAAGTATGCCCAGCCATGTCTCCCATTCCATTTCTCTCTCTCTTCCTCTCTCCCCCATCAGAGGTTGCAAACTAACAGTGATATCATCTCTTTCATTATCATATCCGATTACAAGTTGATCCGCTCGCAGCAGCCGACTAATTTTCCCTGTCATCTGTATTGGGAAATTGGCATTGGCTGAAATGGCGACTGGCGACTCCTGTCGGGATTTCACAACCTTCCACCAATTTCCTTCGACTTTCTACTCTTTTGTACAGCATCCGACTAAATAGTTGTCACAATCTGTAAAATAGCGGCTAGATAGAAAATAAAGTTTGATAGCATGTGCACACGATATCCAAGACTTTCTTAGGGGGTTGCGACAGAAAGCTTCCTCCCTTAAAAGGGGCCTTTAAAAAGTCGTAGTACAAAATTTCATTTTTTATTCAGCGAACATTTTCTAGATTGTGACAACTATTTTATCGGGTGCTGTACAAGTTACCGCGATTGAATCGTCCGGCATTATTATCACCGCCGAGTGAAAAGTATCCGTGGAAGCGAAAGGATATCGCGAGCACCGCAGGACGATTGAACTGGTGGTATTATTCATAAGGAATTATTCCGCTTCTAGTGATTTTTCCTGCTTCATCCGGCGGGGCCAGTCGACGGTGGAAAGGGGCGTGGAATCTCCGAGGGAACGGTTGCTCCGATGGCTGTGCCAGAAGGAGAGTGGTTTCCGGTGCCCTCCGGGGCTAACAAGTCATTTCCGACCTAGTGCGCTGCTCTCCTTCGGCCTGGCACTCCCTCGCCCCTCATCCCCGAGCTTCCACGGTGACCCTTCAGACCGGAATCGCGAAACGCTTTGCGAATATTACTCAGTAAATGCCTACTGCCAGTATCCACCTTCCATCGCCGTTGAGTGCAAAACGGCGAAGCTCGGGCCAGCCTCGTTTTAACGGAGTCTCGTTGAGTTTTCCGATTGCAAAAAAGTAGTACTTAACCCTGCGATTATTAGTTCTTTAAGGGAATGTAATAGAAAGTTATTTAGTTATATAGAAAACACTGTTTAAATATGGTGGATGAATTTAATATTTCTCCCATCTGTTTGAATTGGGGAAATCCCTTGTCAGCCTTGTTTCAACAGAGTCTCGTTGAGTTTTCCGATTGCAAAAAAGTAGTACTTAACCCTGCGATTAATAATTCTTCAAGGGAATGTTATAGAAAGTTATTTAGTTATATAGAAAACACTGTTTAGATGTGGTGGATGAATTTAATATTTTTGCCACCTGTTTCAATTGGTGAAATCCCGGTCAGCCTTGTTTCAACAGAGTCTCGTTTAGTTTTCCGATTGCAAAAAAGTAGTACTTAACCCTGCGATTATTAGTTGTTCAAGGGAATGTAATAGAAAGTTATTTAGTTATGTAGAAAACACTGTTTAAGTATGGTGGATGAATTTAATATTTTTCCCACCTGTTTGAATTGGGGAAATCCCTTGTCAGCTTGTTTCAACAGAGTCTCGTTGAGTTTTCCGATTGCAAAAAAGTAGTACTTAACCCTGCGATTATTAGTTCTTCAACGGAATGTAATTAAAAGTTATTTAGTTACATAGAAAACACTGTTTAAGTATGGTGGATGAATTTAATATTTTTCCCATTTGTTTGAATTAGTGAAATCCCTTGTTAGCCTGTTTCAACAGAGTCTCGTTGAGTTTTCCGATTACAAAAAACTAGTACTTAACCCTGTGATTAATAATTCTTCAAGGGAATGTTATAGAAAGTTATTTAGTTATGCAGAAAACACTGTTTAAATATGGTGGACAAATTTAATATTTTTCCCACCTGTTTGAATTGGTTGGGATTATTCTCACTAATTTTAAAATCGCCTTTCGAGAGGTCAACCGACCCAGTAAATTACTGTATACGCGTACTGGAGTTTTTACGTGTGCGGGATGCTTGAAAACTGCATATCTCGCCGGGCATTAATTAACTTTACACGGCTTCGGAGATACTGGGAGTGGAAGTACCGCGCGCGTGTTCACAGTGACTCTTTAATTAAAAGCTCTTTTTTCGCCGGTGGCGCTCCTTTGCATTTTTTCGCGGACCACTCGCGATAATATATGAGTGGAATTTCGCAGGTGGGGAGTGAAATTATTAAAGGATCTGCGAGAGCGACACGTTGGCACTTGAACGACATCGCGCGTTATGAGAATTATTATTCCATTTCATTATATCCCAGCGGGAGGGCTCCGCCTGCTTTCCTCCTCCACCACCGCCGGCGTCATTTTCACCCCCGGATTTTCACTTTGCAATCCCGAGATACCCTCCGGCGATATTTTTTCGGCCACTGTTATCCTGTCACTCTCAGTTAATTGGGAGGTTTTTCTATTTTGTTATAACTCCGCGCGCAACAATGAATATCGCTTTTGTTCTCGCGCGACTTGTACAAGGCCGGATTCTTCTTAGAGATTTGTGACTTCGGACTTGAAATAATACAAAGCATTTGTCGGCCGCTCGTCCGCCGATGAAGCACTCGCTCGCGCGGAGTTAGTTTCGTGGCTCAATTAACCTGCCAGAGGAAAAAGTCAATGCGTTTGTATAGATCGGATTTCAACGAGGGAAGCCAATTAAAAGACGTTGCCGAGGAAGCTAGCTCCGCTCCCTTCAGTCTTCGTAATGGACTTTGCCGCCGCCGCCGCGACCTCCTTTGACTTCTCTTAATTAAACAATAAGGATTTAATTCCGCTTTGCATCGAGCGAGCACTGCCTAGTATTATAATGTCGGGCTAACAATCCGCCGCGCTAATTAATGGGACTTTGAGACTCGTCAGGTAAACTTGTAAAGTAGCTTGCTCTTAAGTCGAGATGAGTCAATTAGCATTAGAAGTCAATTATCGGCTGGCGACTTTTCGTCACACTCCGCTTTAACTACTTGACCAGGTTTTATATTATTTGATAATATTAACGCAAACAGCTTGTAAAGACAACACCTGGCTTTGAAAATCTCTTGAATGTAAAATAGAATTGCAATATTCGATTATTTGTTTATCGTAAGAAAGTCTTGTTTAAAACAGAAGACATTTAATCTATTTACTTGCGACGGAAAATTGCATTATCGCTTGTATTATTTAGTATTGTTACTACATTCGAGGTATTAAGCGTTATTACTTTGCCAGTGATATTTAATGCTGGGAGTTAAGAAAGTAACGTTTCGAGAGATTAAGCTCAGCGTGCACTTGATTTACAGGCATTTCTAATTAAGGCCGGCGCTTATCCCGAGTGGCTCGCGGAATTATTTCGTATAATTGTAACATTTGTAACGGTCGAAGAAGAGAAGGGATGTAGTTTAAGGTCGGCTGGGAGACATGGGAGGTAAACATGGGCGAGAACGGACGGCGAAACTCGGCAGGAAGAGAGTTGCCAGTAGTGAACTGGCGATGTAACGTCACTCCGGGGAACTCGTAAGTCCTGCTGCTTAAGTATTTGAGAAAAGTTCTCGGACCGCGCTATGCAAAGCAGTCCGATTCTCGGGATACTTGCTCGATTCCTCCGAGCCGGCCGGGCGCGCTTGCTGCTTCATTTTTCTTCAGGGAGAAAGAGGAATTTCAGTTATTCAAGTGGCAGGGACTCTTCGCAAGTCTGTTTTTTTGCTGATTATACTCTGTGTGTTAACCTGGTTTCAGAAAAAGGTAGTGTCAGAGAAACTTTCGGAAGGCAGTAAACGTCGCGGAAAGATCGAAATTGGTAGCTTTGTTCGCTGTACTTTTCTAAAGAGAAATCTTTCGCCCTTTTATACTTATGTAAAACTCGATTAATTGACACGAAGTTAAATTATTTACGGACTTGTATTATTTCAATCGAAGCACTACAAATAACATCAAAACTCTTGCACGGCAGGAACTTGAAACTATTGGATATCGGCGAAAATCACGACTTTTCCAAAATATATTGTACCTGCTTATAAGTCGCAACACATCGGGCAATTTAAAAAATCAAGCTAACGATTTCCGTGGGCGAAGCTTTGCCGAAGCTTCTCGGCGTCGGCGAGAGGAAGAATCCTCGCGGGTGGGTCAGCGGGCAGAAAGTTGCGCCCCTTTTTATTACTTGCACTGAGGGAAGCTGTGTAGCAGCGATGGAGAAAAAAAACGTGAACCCCGACGGAAGCTCTTGGTATTACAGATGTAATGATTGCGCTTGAACGAAATAGTTGGGTGGAAGCTTTCGCAGGAAGCTCGGCGTGCTATTTATCGGCGCCGGGAGCAAGAGGAAGAGGGCGACGATTGGCTGAGAGGGGCCAATCGATCGGATCTTGAAAAGATGATTATCGGAAAATGAAAAGCGGCTCCGTGGCTAGGCTGATAAATAGGGAAGGACAACTCGATTCATTTGAATTAAAAGCACGTCGGCCTGCTAAATCGCCTCAACGCTTCATTTTCGTCTGTTTGCCTTCCTCCTTCTCTTCCTCTCTCTCTCTCTCTTTCCGGATTGGTCTGTCGCGTTTTCCATGGATTGCGATATCAGAGTTGGGTGCGGTGGCGCATTTCGCACACAGCCACTCGCTCCAATTACCGGGAGCATCATCAGCTGAGCCGAACGACAGTTAAATAGCTTACAATATAGGTGGAGCGCGCGCACCCTCGCATTGCTAGCGCAGAATGGAAAGAGTAGTTGTCAACAGTGCGAGAGGAGAGGAAGCGAGAGGGAATCGCCGGGCTAATGCAGGAATCTCGTTTCCATTCGGCAGTAATTTGCCGCGGTGCTTTCAGCGCATCTATCAAAACAAGAGGAGGGAAGCGCGTGCTCCGCGCAAATACACTCTCGGCGAGCAGGCAGCCCCCACTTGAGCGCGCTTTCCTTCCGACGAGCGAAACTTAACGAATCGCAAACACCACGCGGAGAACGTGTTCGAGCCCAGTGTGAAAAAGATAGCGGAAAGTTGCGGTCCAGATGAGATTCGACCTGTCAGTGATGAATGACTAGTGAAACGATGAATAGTAGGATTTTACCACGTCTTCCACTCTTTGCTAGTTCTGACGGCAAATCTCTCCTCGGCTTTGGAGAAGTTTATACACTCGGACGTACTTTAAACTTTCACCCGAAGTAACATTCATTTTTCCCGCGACTAAAAGGATTTAGTGTTTCGTGCTGGTGTTGCGAATGTTCGTGTTAATTGCTGGAGAAAGTTAGCAGTGTGCTTTTCTTATTGTTCGAGAGAGAAGAAATGTTTCCATCGTGGAAGTTGTTAAACCAAATAATTGCCAATTATTTTCGTGTACGTGTTTAATTCTTCGAACTAAGTACTGGGATGATATTTGCATGTTTTTCTTGCCTTTTTTAACGAGCTTTTAATTGGTCTCTCGTGATTATGAACAAGCCTGTCTTAATTCAGAGATTTCCCTTTGGTATTACTAGTAAATCGCATTGCTCGCATTCTTAATTAGTTCGTCTGAAGTCGTTTGCTTCCTGTAGGACTCAAGTAGTACTACACGAAGAGTCTTCATCGAAGACTTCGGAAAACGAGTAGGAAGTCTAAAGTTAAGCGAACTATGCAATGCAACTTCGCGAACTTCTCGACAAATTTGGTCGTCGAACATTCCGACTGGTTTCTTCCAAATTTAAGTGTTTGCCGCTTAAATGACGTCGTGAAAAAAAAAGTATTGCGGTTGTTCTTCTATCCGAATGGTTATTTCGCTTTCTAAACAACGGCAATATATGATTGTTTGTGCTTTGTGTGGTTCAACATATTCGGATAAAATATTGGATTCGTTTGCGCAAATACGAGGCTCTAATAAGGACAAAGATCTGCCGTTGGTATGAGCCGAGTGTCGCGTACTCGCACGTTTCGAGCGGCAAAGTCTGATAAATCGTCTTCGCAGGACGAAACTCTTTGTCACGGTCACGTATGGCGCTGCCACTCGTAAATCAACACTAAATATCTTTCTTACACCACCAAAGTAAAAGTCAATGGTAAATTCGACAAACTGAAATTAATCGCCTATAAATCCAACTTACTTTCTTGATTTAAGGAGGTTGGTGATGAAAATGAATGTGCTTACATCAGATTGTAATTTGTATAGAATAGTAATTAGGAGTCACTTCACAGTTTTTGAGTAATCATTTATGGCTTAAACATATTTGATGCAATAGCTTCACGAGAATCAAAAACGTTTTGTACGATAAATGAGACATTTACGAACAATCAAGCAATGTATCAAAAGCTTCGTCTGTCTGGTTCAACAGAATTTCAGCAGAAAGTGAAAAGGAAATGATTTCATTTATAGAAATAACGAAATCCAGAGAATAAAAATGAAAGTAACTTATAGAAGGAAATGTGACACAGCATAGAAGCTTTATTGCAATTGAATTTTCTTATACAAAACTTGATTATTTCATGATAGTTTGAAAAGGTCTCAGAATTTCATGTCAGAACTCTCCTCTTATTCACTTTAAAGGGCAACTCAGACAAATTCAAAAGAACCAACGAAATGAAAACAGTGTAGAAATACCAAAAATGTAATAATCATTTGGAGATCATAGTTCAGTATTGCCTGAGTAATACCAGTCATTAGAAAGCATGGCAAATGATGCCCTGGAGGAATATGAAGTCGTAACAATGATTGGAGTGGGATCGTGAGGCAGAGTTCTCTAATGCTTTCAACAGTCGGACACTCAAGGAAAAAGCTAGTATCCATTACGTGGAGCGAAGTGTAGCGAGCAACTTTTTTCCGGCGTTGAAAGTGCCGGTTCGCTTTGGTCAATAAGTGGTCGGCGAGTGAGAGAGGCGAGTGCGACCATGGCTTTTACCCTTTGACATGGCTCGAGGAGTTGGGACAAAGCTCTCTCTCTCTCTCTCTCTCGTTCTCTTTCGCGCCCTCTCCCGACAGATATATCTTCGTTGCTTTCACTCTGCCGGCTGTCTCGCTGTCCGGCGACTGGAAGCGAATTAGATTTCCTTAGATAGAATTTCACTCGTCAAGTTGCTTAGATGCTCTTTCGAGTGGACGAGAGAGGACCAAATGATCCTTCGAAACCGCAGCCACTTCAATTTCCGCGATCGCTCTGCCCCCGACGAGACTACTATCGATTTCCGTATCGTCTCTCCAGAGCAGGACCTTCTTTATCCTCCTTTCATTCTTTCATTCTTTCTCCGACAACTGCAATGCACCGACAATAACTGATCGAGTTTTGCTGTCCTTTGGATCGTTCGACTCTTGAAACCTTGCCCTCTCTCGGAGAGACGACAATGGAAGCACTTGTTAACAATCGTCAATAGAAAATGTAGAAGCCTGCTTCCGCGCCAAGATAAGTCTTCTTCTCCAAGTAGAATTTCGCCGGGGTTTTGTTAATTTTACAAGTCGTACCTTTGTAAATTTAATATTGGCATAGCGAAATACGAGAGAATTCAGTGTCTCTTTTAGTTGAAGTTGCAAGTGCTTGGAGTTTGTTGGCTTTGTATCGTTATTTCCGTTAGTTGGGACGAATTGAAAGCTTTGCGAAGCGTTGAAAACAGTAGGAAAATTGTTATTGGCTTTCTGACGTTGCGCTTTTCCGCGAGAGCTTTAAACAGTTATAGAGTTGAGCGACGTCGCGAAGAAGCGAGATATTTCTGATACAACGTCAAGGTTTCCATCGGATTGGTTGAGTGAATCGAGCACAGTTACTCTCTGCCATTCATTCGATTCACACAACTCGATTGCGACGGACCGTTCTATTTGCACTCGTCCTCCAGGTTGTTTCCTATATTGAACGCGATGTAATACTGGATTTGGAACTACGTTACGCGATATCGAACAGTTGACTGTGAAACCCGAGCTAGTTCAATTTCGAGCTAGGAAGAAATTGCATACTGCTGCTCGCGATTAGTTCAAAATTGGCCCCCGCGGCATACTAATTTCGTCTAGTTTATAATCGATCAGCAAATTAATGTCGAATCTTTATATTTGTCTCGCTGTATTTCATAAAAGGCATTTCCATTACGTTTTATTTCTTTCTAATGATTTAACAGTTTTTAATTATCCATCACTGAGTTTAGCAGTACAAATTACTAAATATTCCGAAAATTAGTTATTCCATTCTTATAAAGAGCATTTAGCCTTTTTACCTCGAAGTTAAACGCATGCTACTCAAATTAAGGCGCACACGTGGTGGCCAGGTGTGTCTCTTTAACCCGAGGCTATTAAAATCAGGCATTGTTTAACCGAGCGAGGGTTCCCATTGTCATCTGGCGACGAAGGGACGAAGACACAGATGTCTTCTAGTATAATAACAGGATTCTAAAAGACGCGTCATTTACCCAAGAACCTTCGTGCTGTCAACACAGACGACGAAAATATTAAGGTAAGGAAAAGTTCTGTCGTATTTTTCTATAGAATGCACATATTCAAACGCGACAAAACTTTCCCTCGAACCTAATACATACTCAGATCATCGCCTCAAAGTCGTTAAATAACCACCCCATATTTAGAGTCATTTTCCACGAAAGGAATCATTAACTCTTAAACATCGACCTTCCAAAAGTCGTTAAAATCAGCCAATTGCTACCTTCTGCCATTTTTACCATACTAACACCATTTATGATTGCAGGTGTTGGAGGTTCGGGTGAGAGAGGCGACAAAGGGACAGGAAAGGAACGAGTTGGCAGTTGGGAAGGGAAGATTGTTGGGCCCTTAAAATTGAGGTGAAGCGAGGCGTGGTGAGGGTACTCACTGATAGCAACGCAGACGCGCCACAAGCCACTGTAAGTGACTTTGCTGTCAGGCTCGACGGACGCGTTGGACGAAGTTTTGGGCAGTTTCTCCTCGGTGAGCAGCCACTCGCCCGTGCTGATGGCCACGGTGACCACGATGAGCGAGAGCATGGCCGAAATGCCGCTGGCAATGCCGAGGCCACCGCTGCCGGCCGCGCCGGATTCAGCAGCGTGCACCACCAAGCCAGCACCGGCTGTTGCTGGAGCGGCACGAGGACCAGCAGCACCGCCACTCGAGGACGAACCACCACCCCCGGCGAGGCTGTCGCAGCACCAGCAGCAACAAGACATCACCACGTGCCGACCTCTTGTCATGGGGGCATCCCACACTCGACGACAACCTCTCCTACACTCGCCAAAGAGACCTTCTTCCTCTCTCTCTACACTCACTTGCTTCCTCTTCCACTTACACTTCTTCTACTTGTTAACTCTCAAGTACTCAGAACTCCCTTCGACTTTCCTTACGCAACGCTGATTCTCTCCTTGCCTCGGACCACACCGAGAATTGCCCACTTGCTGATTGCGTAAAGAATCGACGAGAATAGTCTGGTTATTGTCGGCGACTTCCGTTCAACGCTAATTACGTTTGGGATGTTTATCGAGTCGCGGTTGGCGTCGATGTTGGCACAAGTCTAGCGGTGTTTAAGTTGCCGCGAGCAGAGCGGAAACGAGCTTGTTGGAGGATTCGAGTTTGTATCGCTGGTTTCTCTCTCGAACGAGATCCGCGAGAGAAATGCTCGTCGAATGGGTGTGAAAGTTTGTGACGAAGGGCGCGATAAGAGAGAGAAAGAGAGAGTATCCTTGGGGAGATGGTGGATTGGAAAGTTTGCTTTATCGGCGCGCACAACGGCGCGCCCTTCCTGCTCTCTGCTTCTTTTAACAATTTCACTTGCCTCGAAGAAGTTCTTATCCAATTCCTTGGGTAATCGATATCACTCATGCGAAGACACGCGCTACACTTTAGCCGCTTTGTAATTCGCTTGTTCTCATTAACACTAGAAATTGCGAATTATAGAACGTAACACGTAATAAATCGATCGGAAAAGTTTCAGGAGATTCTATCGAAAGCTTTTATCAATAAGTGTTGAGAAATAAAACTCTAATCTCGATGTTACAGTCAATCGATAGTTACCGCTGACAATATCGACTCATTTACATCTGATTCGCGTTTCTTACCACTTACAAGCTTTAGTCGATTCTTTACGATATCAAGTCAAGCGTAGACCGCGTCAGCCCGACAAAGGAGGCCGGCTCAAGTCTCCCTCTCTCTCTCTCAGCTAACGATGCAACTTCTCTTTATTATAAAACTTGCTCGTGCATTAAGTATGCAGTCTCGCGGTGCGGCTTGCAAATTGGCAGTCGGCAGACAAGTACGCGGTGGAATGACACGGTCAATTAGTAGAGGGAGGCTGCATTGGAGGCGAGTCGCCGGATAGTTTCGGGGGAGAGGACGTCTAATCCTGAGTGACGCGGAGGTTAATGGGCGCCGGCAGTGAGAGTCGACGTCGCCCTGCTGGAATGGGCTGGTTTCTCATATCTGGCGAAGTCGAGGCGAAGTCTTTCCATTTATTTCGACGGCCTTGCTCCTCCCGGACCTCCGCTGAGACAGACACGTACGGAGCAGGCGGAGAGAGAGAGAGGAGTGTCGACTGGCTGAAAGGATGTAGAGGTAGTTGACAGGTGGTAGTTTCAGTGGGCCGTTAGCCTTTGACCCGGATGGATCCTCGAAACTTCGTAATTCCAGAGTTTCTCCGCTCCCTCGATCCCCTTCTGGTTAGCTCTTCGCCCACCGTTCATGCAAATACGGGCGCGCTCCTCGCGCACACACACACGCCACACCACTTCTGCAACAGAGAGGGCATCGAACCAGTTAAGATTTATGTGCTACGTACTTGCTGGCAGGTATAGCATTTCCCGGCCAAATCTCAAATGCATTATCCTAATTCATAAATCTATCTTCCCATTCTCTCTCCCTCTGTGTCTGCCTTCGTAAGTTGGCTGACAGTCGCTCGCCGGAGTATAATTCAAAGATTCCAATCTCCCCGCCTCTTACTTCGCCTCGTTTTACTAATGATCCCACCCAGCATCACGGAGATGCGATATTTCCCCGGCACAAAGGAACGAATATCTAGTCAAAGATTTTCCATGGACTTCTTTGCAGACGTCGCTCTAGTTCGCGAACGCGTTAATTAACTCCTATAAAATTCCCGGTGTTAAGGTCACTCGTTCAAAGGGAAAGTTTCTTTTCCCGGAGAAACATTGGGATTTCTCTATGGGAAGAGAAACGCGGTAGTGCGGACGGCTTTGCATCTTCGATTCGAACGGGAGCATTGGTGACAGCTGACACGCGCGCGGTACACTTCATCATCGAGAGAATTTCCCACCCCTGATGAAAGGGGTGGCGTCGGCGGCGGCGCCGCTAAGAATCGTACAATCGGTAGGGTAGGCGCTCTGACCCACATTGCAGGCGCGCACGAGGACTCGTGGAAAAAAAGCACAGAACAGCGAGCGTTTCGAAAGTGAGAGAGACTTGCATCAAAGTCTCCCTCTCGCTCTCTCTCTTTCCCTTCTAACCCATCTTCGCCACCCCTAACCTCGCTCCTCCCCTGCATTAGCAACGGCCTCTTGATTCTGATGACTCGACTCCGCTCGAGGAGCCTCTCCAAGGCGCATATTCGACTTTCATGAGACGAAAAGAGTGACGGCCCACTGCCGAGAGTGCCGTCGCCATGACGGATAGAGAAAAAGTCGAAAGTAAAAGCGTGAAAATGTGTGCTTGATACCAAGCTAACTACAATAGAAATCTGTGTCGTGTCTTCTCGTACTGTAATACAGAATACTTTCTCGTATTTCGCCCCATCAGGGTTAATTTTGTATGCTGGAACGTGAATAATATACTTTCTGGTTCAATTATATTTGTATACTTTGAATCAGTAATATTTAAATAGAGTTATGTGGGCAGACATATTTTTATATTTGAGATATCGTTGTTCGTTATATTTTAATCCTGCGGGATTGTTCTAATTAAAGAAAGGATCGAACTCGCGAGTACGCGACAACATCCCTGAGAAAGGTTTTCGAAATGAATTAATTAGAGTTCGTTGGTTTTTCAAACAAATTTGCACTGCGCTTACTAATTGCTTTGACTAAATTTCTACATAAAGAAATTCGAGTAATAATTAGGACATTGACAGTTCAACAAAGAACATATTAATTTCTAGAAATACATTGAATTCGAACTGAAGCTTTTCGCAAGCAATTAATTAAAGATCGTCTTTTCAGTGGAATTTCCACTGCACTTCCTAATTTCCTCGACTAAATTCCCGAATGAAGGCTTCGTGAAATTTCTTCTCACGGATTCTGGAAAGAGCGAGTGACAATTGGAAGGGCGTCGAGGATTCAGTATAGAATATATTAATTCATAGAGGCACAGTGGATTGAGAGTGAAGCGGAGCTGTAATCGTAATTGAATCGACGTCTCGGCCGCGAGAAGAAATTGAACTTTTAATCCGGGCGAAGGGTAGAAATTCGAAGGGTTCCTATTAGCGTAATCCCGTGGAACCCACTGCGTTGAATCCCGCCGAGGCGGCTTCCCGACTTTTCATCGGGAATTACGCTTGCACCCCTCTCGCCGCGCCGCGCCGCGCCGCCGACGCCGACGCCGCCGCGTCCACGCCTTTATCCCCTAAGGATTATCATCCAGCTTGCGTGACCTGCGCCTTTCGATTCCAATGCGAGCAAAGCCGACTGCCAGCTGGCAAGATCATTCCGCCCTTGGTTAGTCTCAATTCCCTGCTAATATCAATCCTACTTCGATTATCCGTGTTAACAGTCGCGCATTTTACACCGATACGCGCGTCCAACTGCTCGCTTTTAATTCGGTGAACCTGCTAATTCGATTCCATCGTTGAAGTCTACTTGAAACCCTTGTTTCGATTGTTAGAGAGAATGCTTCGTTCCATTTGCAGATTAATTATAATTTCGATGGAAATTCGGGGATTTTCGCGATGGTAATTTGTTATTGCAATCTGTAATAGTAACGCGCGTAAGTCTTGCTTTTTATTAGTTTACCAAATATTTTCCACGAGGGAAAATGCGTTTTGTTAGTATGAAAAGGAATGTAATAGCAATTTGAAAGAATCGATGAAACAATTTGCGGGTGTAATAGAATCTTTCTTTAATTCCCCATTTTACGGTTGTAGGAAAGTAATTGTTTAGTTTTTCATTACGAAGCATCGTTACTAGTCCCTTATTAATCTGTCTGATCATGAATCCATCGATTCTACTTGGCACGGATTGAAATGCAGTGACGCGCACCGAAACAGCCGAGTCATTAATAAAAATGTACGTCAGGGCCGATAGTATGCTCAAATAGCAGAGCACACGCGGCTCAACAGGTGATTAAAATATTAACGCGTCCTCATTCGCGGAGTTGGCTCGCAAAAAATGCAATCAGTGTATTGGAAGAGGAGGAACGCGGCCGATAGTATAGATTCCCCAAGTAGAGAGTGGATGTATCAATCAGAAAAAGTATTACAAGCCAATTACAACTGAGTCTAATCAATAGCTGGTTTTGTCGCATCAGTTTCCCAAGTCGGCAATCAAACGAGTCTTCTTCTTCACTTGATTGTATCCGATTCTACGAAATCACTTTATAAAAACTCTTACATTTGAATTTTCAAATTTTCTTCCCTCATATCGTAGAATTTCGCGTGGAACGCAGGGGCATTCATGATTCGCGAATTTTTGCTCGGTATTTCGAATGGGAGGCATACTTTTTAATAAAAGGAAAATACCTTTCAACTTGGCAGTTGAAATTTTCAAAGCATCTCGCGGCGAATGAAATAACTGTTAGATAAATGCGCGTGCAGTTCGTCAGTCGGCGAGTTTAAAAGAGACTTGCACGTTCCTACAATTTAGTCGAGCGGTTTTTTTTTCGCCGGTAATTAATTCGAGCTAAAAGAATTATGCAAAGTAAGAGGGGAACGCGCGCTCTCTCTCTCTCTCTCTCTCTCTGTGCATGTAAGTGGGCGACATATGGCAGTCACGATGCAGCCGTACTTTTCCTTTTTAAATAACATTATACATTCCCACTGGCGCGCGCCAATGAAATTTGCAACTCTTAACTAGTTTCTGCCGGATATTAAAGATTATCATTTCCAACCATCGGGAAACTTACTTTCCCGTCTATTGATTCTCGAATTTCAAGGAGATATCCTTGAAAATTTCATAAAATAATCATTTTCATTAATCAGTAACACATTTATATACTATTTTCCCTTATTTTCACAAAGCATAGCGTACAGTTTGTAATATTTCACGGTGTTTATCTGATACAAAACTGTCCGCTTTTCATAAGTTTCAAGTTTGTCGTGAGACGAGTTCAAACTAAAATTAAAACGGGCTGGTCAAGCAAAGCGAAAGGAAATTGCAATTAGCAAGCCGTTTGTTCGCAACGAAACACTGTTCTTCCCCGGGGAAACTTGATCAATATATAGTTGGGGTGCTTTTTCATTATGAGCAGTGTTTCAAAAGCAAGGAGAGTTTTCGAGATTCCCTAAAGTCTTTCGACGTGCAGGAACAGTAAACTATCAAGGATTGGCCATCGAGCTATCTGTTTTTTGTGCGGCGGCGGTCCATTGTGCTTCGGCGGAAGCTTGGTATTCTGCAGCGTTGCGGATAAAATGCGAAATACTTGTAGGAGACAGGGCGAGCTTTCGCTGGAGGGGCCGAATCGCCTCGAGAATCGATTGCTATGCTTGTCGGTTGGGACTCGTTAAGTACGGCCAGTCGGGAAACGAGGCTCTGTATAGAGCAGAGTCGAAGGAAGGGTCGCTGGCTATCCTGCCGGCGGTATCGCTGCAATTACGTCATTCGAGCTTAATTACGATTGATTTTGCCGATTCGGGTAGCACAGAACGGACCGCCAATTCCCCGGCGAAAAAACACCCTCCCAATGCACTCTGCTTCCCAATTCGCCGCTAGCCCCCATTCCTAATTCCAGCCGATCGCGCACCTCCCAATTTTACAAGTATTTCCTTCGATCTAACTTGATTTATTACTAAATTAGTTTCGATGATTATTAGCAGGGAGGAAGGAATGTTTCAATTATTCGCGTACCTTTTAATACAGGTTTTTCAATTAGCATGTACAATAAAAGTATGTAATCTGAGGGAAGTGAAATCGTTATGAAACTTAATTTTAACGTCTTAACTTTAGTGTTTCCAAATACCGAGTATTTTTGGGATTTTAAGTTAAGAGGTTAACGGGTTGTTCAGAATTGTTAGATTCTTAGAATTGCTTAGTTCACTAGAAGCCCTTACAATTTCTTTCAATTGGATCAGCGATTCGAGCGGTTATAATCATATAATCTTCCCTTCACTCAGACAATAAACGAAACAATCTTTTCTCTATCGGAGAAAGCAGGAATCTTGCTTCATATTTATATTTAAGAAAGTATAAATGAAATCTTTGAATAGTGACTTTGTTACCGCGAACGATGCTATAATTGGCGTCGCAATCTCGCATTTGGCAAAAGTGACTCGTAATGAAAAGCGACTTATTACAGAGAGATAAGCAAGCAGCGAGTTAATGAGTTCAGTGAGATGGCTAGTGAAAGAGCGTGGCAAATGAAAGCGGCTTCTGAATGACGGGCAGGATTTCTCAGGAGCGTTCCGAGAGGGTGATTAAAGTGATCTTTGGGCGATCGGCATCGCTCGCGTCATGTGATCGCATTCTTCATGACTAATAGGGTTTGCTGCCCTCATTAAGACTGCACAAACGAGGCTCTCGATCGTGAGAGAAAGAGAGCGCACGTGGAATGAAGTGCTTTCGGATATGACCTCGTTACCTTAGGACAATGCCAGTCCTGTCATAACTCTCGGAGAACGCTCATCGGAAAGTTTCATTTAATTACAGGCAATATCAGAAGATTTAACTGGTATACTTGCGGCGGTGTTGTCGCGGCAAAAGTCAAGATTATTGATTTCGTGCTGGAACAACTGTCCCCTGTAATACTCGCGCGCACTTGCGCAATAGTTTACTAGTTATACTTGGCGTGGCTTGCATTTCCTTGCCAGATCGTGAACGCAGTTAGTTGGAGAGCTAGACAATATTTGCCCGTTAAGCCTTATCTGTCCTTCACTCTCGCCAATTAATTTACTACTGAACTTCGCTTCTGTCAATTTGAACATTGCTAAACAATCGGTAGAATTTAAAGGAGAAAATTAAAAGAGCGAATATCGTATTTATTTTATTTTATTCTATATGCGCGTAGTATATCAGGAAAAGTTATCGATGTTTCAGTAATTAATATTGATATCCGCGTGTCTTGCGAATTTGTTCATCTTTCCATTTATTTTTTAATTCAACGTGTAAATCTTTCAGTCTCATTTTACGCGTCGGTCGCAAAAACCTTGTCTCTTTCTGTTGTTACGTGTATCGAACGCGTCGACTGAAGTGTCTAATGGATTCAGGATGGAAGCATAGTGCTCGCGTATCTAGAATCGGAACTCAAACAAGGGAAAGAGTGTGCGACAGGAATGATCACAGGCTACGCGATGAACATATAATGGCGGAGGAGATTTCTCGCAACTGGTGGAAATGTTTCGGCGACTCTTTTCCATCCCTTCGTTGGGAGATGGTACAACAGATAATAGGATCGCCGGATCGTTTTACTCGCCCTGTTATTATTTCTAGTAGAATGGTGCAACCCTTCATGGATAGGATGTTGTCGCATTTAGAAGAGAACGTCTAAGCTTTGTGGACGTAGAAGGCGGAAAGTGGTGGAGCGAAGCTTGTATGGGAGAAGGGACGCAATCGACTCGTGTTCAAAAGGATAATCAAATAATGCCGATGCGCCTCCTAGAGCGAGGACTGCCGAAGAGCCATCGGCGAAGGATACGTAGCCATTAGGTTGGCCCTGTATAAAAGGAGAGCAGCAAGAGTCGAGGATTTCACTCGAAGATGGGACGCCCGAAGAGTTCAATGGATGCGGAGCGCGCACCCTTCAAAGGGCTGATATCTCCAGGCCGCGGAAGATGAGTGCGAGAGGATCCTCTTTCATCAAAGAGGAATGCTTCGAGACTTCAACATTCAAATTAAAGACCCATCTTCTCCTCCTCCTCCTCCTCCTCACATCTCACTATCTTTCGTACCAACAACCCCATCCCACCCTCATCTTTCACCTTTGCTCGCTCTTCCTTGTCGAAGCCAACTTACCACTCCCTTTGTAAGCATTCGTTAAACCCTCACCTTCCGTCAAATATTCCAATGATCGAGAACAGTGTCAGCCAAGCTTCAATGTACATTCCATTCGCACAGAGAAAATTATGCACTTCGTACTCTTTCATCGCTACGAAATTAATAACTAACAATGACAAGAACGTGCGGGGTATTTTTTCACGAAATGTATATTCTGTACGAGTTTCATTAGAGTCGCTGTCTGCTCTTGAAAAGGATACTGCGCGGCAGTAATTTGCATTGGAAATTACACGAGCTCGCCGGTGATATCCGTGTAAATTTGCAGTCATCTTTCAATTGACTTTGTTAGCGCGAAATCCGGGCAAATCCAATTGCTTGGTCACGGAGGTGAATTTTTTCATCGGCAATTTCACGATTGAAACGAACAAGCGGAAGGGTTCGCCGCGGCTCATCCTAATTTCCCTACTCGAGGGCTCGCTGATGCTGGTACACACTTTGAAAAGCAAGTCGAAAATTTTGCGGGCCGTAAAAACTTCAATTAGCATGGTGGGCGGCGGCGCGCACGTTCCAGCGAGGTTTCGTCCACTAATTAGACTTTCAATCGGAGCGCCGCTGGTTAAGTGGATGCTGTACGAGGACTAGATAGCTTAGAAAGTACGAGCTTTCCAGCGATTAATGGGGCAGAATACACTCCTTGAGTGTTCGACCTATCGGAATTAAAGCGCCCGCTCCATTAAAGAGCGTCCCAGCCATTTCTTTCGACTTTATTTTTCCAACCAGCATTCGATATCATATTCAGGAGTTTACCATCTTGTGACTCTCCCTCCCTCTGTGTTTCCATTGGTTGCTCTCTTCCTGCCGTGGCGACTGATGCGCCCCACGGACACTTGACGGCGCCTAGCCGGCTTTTAATTAATCGGATTACGCGTACCGTCAGCAAAATTGATTTTTGCCGAAGGGAGATAAGGGAGCGTGGAGTCTTTGCCCGAGGGAGGATGGGTAGCCATTCACTGCCGGTTCTCCGCTCCGCTCCTCTCATCTCCGCTGCTCTTTTCTAAAGGGGCAGAAGCAGCAGCAAGCGACACCCTCTGCCGTCTCAAAGGCTAAAAGCAGCTAGCTTCACCTTTCTCTCAGCCTCCGCGAGCTTTTTTCCCGCCCCTCCTTTCTCTCCGGCGCTCTCGTATTTTCACAATATTAGCGCCGCGGAAAATGTTGCTGCCCGACCGGATGTTGGGCGGCGAGTTTATCAGCTAGATGGATACTCTTGCGCGCGCCCTTACGTGCACCCTCATCTTCGCTCCCGGAAGTAGCCTGTTAACCAGCGTGAGATGGTGGTCGTCGAGGTACATGAAGAATCCCTGGCGAATTGCCGTTTCAGAAATTAATTTCGCCAGAATGGGAATGAACTAGCCGCGCCCTGCCGCCGCTCTGAATTATTTCGGGATGTTTTTTTTTTATGCTACCCTCGCTCGTCGAGGGCTCGAGAGTAGTTACGCGCCACTTTGTCAGTCGGGAATTTTGCCCGGAACGCTGCAAAAGTGGTGGACGTTCGAAATGTTGGATGCGACTTGCAATTCATACCGATTTTAATGATTAATGGCAGAGTTGTAGTATTGTTATCGGTCATCCGTTGTACATTTGGTAGAATTATTTCGCTCATTAAACTCGAGCCGGGCTATTGTTAGATATCGAGTATTATTTTTGTTTCGCGATCGGTACGATCCGCGCCGCTTAAGGAACACTTGTTCCATTATCGTATTTCATACAGGGGAGAGTGTGTGGATGGTTCATTAAAATAATCTGTTCCGCTCAGCGGAGCAATTAAAACTGCGCTCGCGTGTGGCATTGCACATTGCCCCCGGTTAATTACCACTTGCTAATGCGCTGATAAACTAGTTTCACGTTCGGAGTACGCGTGTAAATGTTTTTCCACTTTGCCGGGCTTTCGGAATTGAAATCCAGCTGGTTTGACATGCATCGCGTACGCGTTCCACTACCTTCGTTACGCTGCCGGTGTGTTTCCGCCGGTTAGTTTGGTTTACATCGTTTACATCGCTTTAAACATTAAAGTCCGCGTTTGAGTTGCAAATTGAAATTGCTCTTCTCGATTTTCAATTGAATTCACTAGCAAGAATGTAAGACTATAATATGTATAGTTTCAAGTTCAAACATTTTTGACGGTTTTTATTTTTTTTGGTCGACTTCCCGACCTTCCCCAGGACTGAAATTTGGTGGATAATGTTTTCTTGCATCAAGGAAGAAGTGATATAAATTTCAGAGCCCTAGCTCAAAGTTTAGGTTTTCACCTATTCTCGACCCTCGAAAATGGTCAATTTTTTCAAGTTTCTCAAAATCGGCCGAACCCGGAATATTTTGATTGTTTTCGTATCAGGGTGGATAGAGAACAAAGAATCCGTGCAAAAAAGTCCGGATTTGCAACGAGAACGGGTCGAAAAACCGTCCAGAAAAGTCCATTTTTGCTCATTTTTCACGGTTTTTATTTTTTTTTGTGGACTTCCCGACCTTTCCCGGGGCTAAAATTTGGTGGATAATGTTTTTTTTGCATCAAGGAAGATACCATAAAAATTTCAGAGCCCTAGCTCAAAATTTTTTTTTCGGCAAATTTTTCTTAAGGGGTACCCCTTCAGATTTTTTCACGATTTTTCGAAGTTCCCCGAAATCGGGTTTTTTCTTCAGGAATCGATTGTTTGTGTATCAGAGCGGATACTAAACGAAGAATCCATGAAAAAAAGGCCGGATTTGTGTTGAAAATACTAAAAAATCGTTCCTGAATAATGAATTTCATCTAATTTTCACAGTTTTTCCCATACGTTTTATACTTCCCGTAATCTTTTATACTATTATTTCAGGGAAGTTTTTCAGTAGTAAACTTTAAAGTATCGCAATAGTTATAACTAATACAGATTATTGCAAAGCTATTTTGAAAATTTAGAGTGTAAACGTCGTTTATATCGCAGAGTATTTATTCAACATAGTTTCCATCCCTATTATTTTTTAAGTTAATTTATATTTAACATACTCCAAAAAGTTTGTACAATTAAATTCAGCTAGCACAGGAATAATTGTATAATTAAACAGTTGCATTCTGTCACTCATAATATTTTTCAGTCGCGTAATCAAAAGTTGCACGACGCTGTCCAGTTTTACAGTTAAAAGGATTAAGGGGTGGGAGTGGGGGTAAAAGGTCGTCTTCCGTATACCCGAGTGCATTGTTTCGAGGTCATAAAGCCGAGGGTTACTTTCGTACACGTGCACTCGTTGGAGGCGAGTGGGAACAATGGCGCGGGAAATCAGGTAGCCGAGAATGATTGTAAACAAGGTCGTTCGGTCGAAGGAACGTCAGTCGAAGCGCAGAAGGCGTAGTGCGAGGATGTCGAGCGAGGAGCAGCTTGAATTTCGATACCAAAGGCATTCTTGTTCATTGGTTGTTGAATCTCGCTGTCTCTCACTTGATATTCTTTTGCTAGCCGATGCCTTCGACTCACTCTCGTTTCTTCCATCGTTCGTTTGGTTCTCTGATTGTTTCGCAATCTTCGAACGCAGTATTGCTTCGATTCGATTATTCAGTTGTGTTGGATTTTGGTGCTTTCGACTCGATTTTGTGAGAGTTTCTAAAACATTTCGCAACGCTTTTATTAGATTTGTTAGTCGAAAATATTGCGAAGTGAAATTTGATATAAGTGCGATTTGTGTGTGTGTTGTGACTCGAATAACAAAGGTTTTGGAGATGACAGAATGCTCCGATTCCCTTGTCGAGTTGTCATGTTAGACTGCGATTGATTCCGTTAATATTATTATCATTTCACAGATTTTCTCCAAGTGGATCTAATCGGTTCGCGATCAATTATATATTTCAATTCGTGTGCGGGTTATTTATCGTGTAATTTCGTGAGTTCAGTGATCGTGAAAATACAGTGTTCGCTTGAAAATTAAAAGTAGCGCATTTTGCTCATACTTTCTAAGACCACTCACGAATTTAATTAGAAAATCGCGCGCGAAAATTAGCTTCCAGACAGAATGGCCTTCTGCCCAGTGCGAGTGGCAACGAAATCGCATAAAATCGATTCGCAAATTGTACAATTTTTCCTATTTTCCACTATTCGTTTTAATGTTGAAAGCAACTGGATTCTCCGGGCATAATTGCGAACTTGGCAACACAATAAGTTGAATCAGTGAAAATCAGAATAGGAGAAAATTGGAAGTGCGCGATTAGCCGAGATTGTAGCGGCCTCGTTATCATTTAATGGGAATGGGGATCGTTTCATCGCCATATTGATCCAGTTGCTCGCTGCTCGGTCTTCCCACTCTTATCCTCCTTCTTGCGGCCGACTTTTTTTTTGCCCCTCGCTAAAATGTACGGCAGTGGGCAGCGAGCCAGACGTTTATTTCGCGGTCAGCCTTTTCACCAGCTTTAACCACAGTGTGAGCCGCTCGACGCTTTAGAGACGCTTTTTAGTAATAAACGGTCGACATCCAATAACCCTGTTGCCAGTGGCCACCGCGCTGCTGTGGCAAGGCGACAGACATTCATTCCTCCGCCCTCCTTTTTATCCGACTCCCTTTATGCGCCCGGTGCTCGCTTATCCCTTTTCTTTCGATAGTTAACTAATAACTTTGGATAGTTCAATTGATAGCAATCCGACCGCACCTGTTAACGGCATATTCCGGTCTAGACGCTCCAGAAAACCGCAGAATCGATCTCTCAATTATTACTCTTTGCAAAAGATTACGTCTTAAAATCGTATTTGCAAGATTGTTATTTTGGCAAAGTTACGGGACTTTGTATTATTTATTATTCAGTGTCTATCGCGAAAAAAATATAGTAGAAATAACGTATGTAGCTATAATTTATCAGTGAATTAGTTGAACTGTTTATAAATATGTACGATAACGCTTTATATTTATTTATTGGATTCTTGTGAATTTTTTAAATATTAAAACCGAGCGTCTAGACTTGAATAGTTCCTACGGGTTTTTCAATACGGATGATTGTCATTATAGTGAATCAGATTTTGTTTGTAACTTCGAGAGCAGGTTTCCATTACTACCACGTGGTGATATATTTTAATATCACCATAAAATCGCAGAATCGATCTCTCAATTATTACCCTTTGCAAAAGATTACGTCTTAAAATCGTATTTGCAAGATTGTTATTTTGGCAACGTTACGGGACTTTGTATTATTTATTATTCGTGTTTATCTCGAGCAAAGTCACGCGAAATTTTCATATTTATAGTAAAAATAATATATGCAGCTATAATTTATCAGTGAATTAGCTGAACTGTTTATAAATTTCCGCTTTATATTTATTTATTCGATTCTTGCGAATTTTTTAAATACTAAAACCGAGCGTCTAGACTTGACTAGTTCTTACGGGTTTTCCAAAACGGATGATTGTCATTATAGTGAATCAGATTTTGTTTGTAACTTCGAGATCAGGTTTCTATGGTGCCACGTGGTGATATTAAAATATCGGGCATACCTTTGATCGGAATCATATGAGACTACTGTGCGCGTAAATGTTGACGTCGAGTTGCCGAAAAACAAGCAACGCGAACCTGTCACGGACACATATTGCGTGGGGGACGTGCTCGCCGATATCGAGCAAGTCAAAAGAGGTCTCGTAAAATTCGGGAATTCATAGAGACGCGCGTGTAGTCCATCTGTTTGAAACATGTGCCGGTGGCTTCCATGACAACTCCCATTGTAGACTAAATCGAAATACTCCGGCATTTTCATTTGGTTTTCCATAGCAGAACGGAATATTGAACCAACTAATAAAGCAGAATTTTTCTCCGTTTTGTAGATTAAATTTACTTTTCTATCTTTTTATATTTATCTCTACGGTTCCTTCCTTGTAAAATATTTAACAATTTTATTTAAATTCTCGCGCGTGTTGTGCCAAGGAAGCTGTATTTCTTTTTGCTTAATTCTTTCTGTTTAATTCTTTTGCCAGGCAGATGGGAACTCTTGCATGTATCGCACTTTATATTCATTTTTCTATACTTTCATATTTATTTCTACGTTTCTTCCTCGTAACATATTTAACAATTTTACTTAAATTCTCGCGCGTGTTGTGTTAAGGAAGCTAGCTATATTTCTTTTTCCTTAAACTCTCTTGTACTGAAAAACTCGTTCTCGATTCTTAACTTCCTCTTACATATTATAAAACTTTTTATTTATTTACTATCGTTCGTTAATCTAAAAGTAGAGTATTACTTTTCCTTTTATTCATTAATACTCGTGGAATTGATTTACCATCACTCTAATTTCGAACTCGCTTATTCAATACTTGAATACACAGTCAATATTAATTACTCTATCATTAAATCCTTTACAAATCTTATCGGGCGGGAGATTTTGTTGTGGCAGAAGGAATCAGGAGATTGTCTAGCGGAATTGGGCGTCGGGCATCGCCGGAAGCAAGGGCGGAGGGGATGGTATTGTCGGCGGGTAGAGAAGGGTAACTTTGAATAAGGGAAAGCTCGTGACAGGATAGGTTTGCAGCTGGCAGATAGCTTCTCTATTCAAGTGGCATCTGCAAGCCGTCGAAAGATTTCGCGGCGCCGCGGCGCTTCTAGTAGCCGCAAGGCAAGGTTGAAGGAGAGGAGAGGAGAGGAGAGCCAAGTTCCCCGGGGTCAAACTTGCCGGCGTCCTCGCCATTTGTAATCATGCAGCGGCACAAGAATTTCTCCTACGCTTTTCCTTCTCCTGCTCTCCTCCCTTCGCATCCCTAAGCAGAGCTGCCGAAAATTTATTGAGGTCTTGAGCCCACCTCAGCTCCTCTTGTCTCTTGTGTTGAAAGTTGCCCGGGAAAAAAATGACTCGTCGACCAGCAGTGATTAAGTACCGGCAGGCTTCGGGTAATAACTTTTTTAATGGCCGGATCGTGCTCGGGTTTATTTGGACGCGTACGCTTGTAGTTTATGGAGCGAATATTTCCATTTAACGAATAACAGGAACCATGCCGTGCTCGCGAGGTCTCTTTGTGGGAAATAATTTCATTCCGTTTGCTTTAATTTAGCTTCGTTCTATTTAATTTAACTTATGGATTTACATGGGGCGAACGAGTAATTAAAAACAGCCGCCTTTATAGTTAAAATGTTCGAAGTTTTTAGAATGAATCGTGTAATAAAAGAATCTGAATTCTTGCGTGGTCTTGCAAATCTCGAGATTAATTATCGTGTGATAAATAATAATTATCGATTTCATTATGCGTCTACTTAATTCGTCGTCGCTTTATTAATTAGTGTTTGCGCTGCGGGATGTAGTTCGTTTTATTTTTACTTTATATTTTGTCATTTCCATTACTCGCGTACTTCAATTTAGTCACGAAATTAATAACTTTCTGTTCGGAAAATGAAAGATCGATAAGGGAAACATTTTCGATATTTGTACGCAATTTCGGAGATTTTTAAAGTTAGTATTGCACGATTATTCGAAGTTCTCAGATATAATTTCCGCGTAGCAAAGTTACATCGAGGAGGAAATCAGGGTGCGCGATATTTCACTGTCAGGATTCCCATGTTTGGGGCGCAAAACGGGCAAACCGAGACAGACGGACACGTACTCGCAGGACACTCTGAGAAATGCGGCCATTCGTCTTGCTATTTCTAAGTTAGTCGGGTAAATGATGTCTTAGCGAGTCCATAAAGAAGCCGCGGGCACAATAAAACAGCTGGCCGGAATAAGAGATGCGACGGTATTCGCATGGCAATGCTGCAGTGATAAATTTAATTTTCCGCAATATGAAGATGCGTCTAGTTATTCTAGAAAAATATTTTCGTATTTTAAATTTTCAATGGTTACACAATTTACTACGAAGTTCTATGGTAGTTTTAATAACTCGTGGATTTATGGAAGCGTTACTATTTCGAATGTAAGATAATCGCGTGTCAGACATTTGTGTACCTAATCCCCTTAATTTTTCGCAATACGAAAATGCGTCTACTTATTCTATAGAAGTCATTTCGTATTTTAATGAGTCTATATTCAGTCCCGTCAAAATTTTCAATGGTTACACAATTTACTACGAAGTTCTATGATAGTTTTAATAACTCGTGGATTTATGGAAGTGTTACTGTTTCGAATGTAAGATAATAGCGTGCTTCACACGTGTCAGGCCTTTAGTGCTCCTAATCCCCTTAATTTTCCGCAATATGAAAACGCGTCTAGTTATTTTAGAGATTTTAGAGATTTATTAGAAATGCGGCAGTATTCGCATGGCAAGCTGCAGTGATAAATTTAATTTACCGCAATATGAAGATGCTTCTAGTTATTTTACAGAAGTAATTTCATATTTTCATGAGTCTGTATTGAGTTCCATCAAAATTTTCAATGGTCACACAATTTACTACGAAGTTCTATGGTAGTTTTAATAACTCGCGGATTTATGGAAGCGTTACTGTTTCGAATGTAAGATAATAGCGTGCTTCACGTGTGTCAAGCCTTTTGTGCTCCTGTTTAGTGTCAGCCGCGACAGCACATATTGTTGTTTACGCATTTAATACGATATACGTTTACATTATATCAAGTGTTTGCCGGCCAAGTAAATGAAGCAACATTGCCTCCAGTAATATCTGCCTGTAAATATGCAAACCGTAATGCTTACATTCAAAATAATAACTCTCAACTTTTAATTTAGTAAAAGTTTGTAGAGCGGAATTACATGGTCGCGGAAGTATTGTCCGATTGTTGCTGAGCAACAATATGTCACGCTGGCGTTATCGTTATTGTTGGAGACGGAAAAAATTGCGATTAAAGATAATAGTTGGGCAAACAATAGCAAATAGGCGTAGCAAAAAAGCGCGTGGTTGATTCCTTATAAGTTTTTTCGCGTGTCAAGGATTATTGAAATATTTTTAGGGTAGTTTCAGGTTCTTTTTATCAGTTGACTGTTCTAAGATCGCGTGTAACGGCAGCCCAGTTCACATGATTCGAATTCCATGCTAGAGCCTCGAACAAAGCAATCTTCGTAGAAGCATTTCTTGCTTTCGAGACAACTACTTCTGTTTCGTGAAACGGTTTCCAAGTGGCCGTATTTCCCACGGCAAAGATACAAGCGGCAACCTAATCTCTGAAATTGCAATCTCTAGATTCTTTTTTCTCTCATGACAGATAAGATTTTTGGGAATTAACACTTACAACTATTCTCGTAATACCGAAAGAATCCTTAAAATCGCACTCGACGGTATTATCGTGGAGAAATATTGTATCGTTCGTTTTAAAAAGGGTGAATATTGGCGAGATGTTGAAAAGTCGGATTTAATATGAGACGCGGGTGACTTTGTCGGGCGTGCGGTATTAAACACTCGAGTAGAAATGGGGCGAGAAGGTCCGGCGACCTTGAGTCGGGGGTTAATATAAAAAATTGGAAAAAGTTGTGGGTCTGCTTGCTTGTGAAATGGGGGGTGGGTGGGAAGCGTGGCGGTGGCGCGGCGTCGAAGAAAAAGTTTCATTCAATTTCCAGTCGTACTTCTTTCGACCTCTTCGACCGTAATATTTGCGAACAGTTTTCGTTTCGCGATCTTCATGCATTCCGTTCACGTATTTTTGCGCTTTCCCGGGTTTTACAGCCGTCAGCGTCACTCTCGTCTTGGTCACTTACACAACCGGTGTTGATTTTACACTTTTGCAAGGAGTGCTTCTCGCGTTCTCTCGTTTTACGCGCATATTTACAACCGTGTTTTGACGTTCGATTTCAGACTTTCTGACTCGAATATTCTATAACTCGCGAGTTACTATTAGTTTCTTAAATAACTAACTTACATTAATTGATCCTTTTCAATTCCTCGCGGCCTGCAATTGCTATCTAACGTCATAATTCTCATCCCAATTATTTTTCGCGTCAAGAAAACACGCGATTCTAACTGCGATCGAAATTCCCTTGAAACTCCCACGTTATAGACGGACATCCAATAAAGACTCGGTTCGCTCAAACTGCCGATATTTAACGAAGGGAAAAAAGGAAGGCAATACTCTTTCAATTGACGCCATAGAATCGCACTCGATTCATAGAGCGAGCCCTCAATTAAAGTCGTTCTCCGGCCGTTTCATTAATAAGTAATTGCGAATTGGCACTGCCAGCGTTTAATTAACGAAGAGCGCGCTCGCAGCTCCTGCATCTCGGACATAAGGCTTAATATACTAGAATATGAAAACACATAGGAAAAGAGAGTGAGAAAGAGAAAGTTGAAAACTCTCCTCAGTACTGTAATCAGATACGCATTGCAGCTGGTGGGTCTCATTGAATGGGATGCGAGGGATGCTGGAATGATGGTGTGGTGGTGGACGGGGGAAGGGCGAGGAATCGGGAATGGAGTTCATGGATCATGAATTGCAAAGAGGAACTGTTTATATTCGCGTGGTGCGCGGCAACATCATGTTGGGCGGCCGCCCCGGCATTTTAATAAATTGAAATTCAGCCGCGAACCAACGGATTCCATGGTGCGCGGATTAAAATGCCCTCATTCCGCTCGATTTCACCGCTCGCGGCGACCCTTCTTCCGCCGTGGAATGCGATTCCGAAGGGGCCAAATGGAGGCAGCGAATCCCAAAAGAATGCTCCTTATTTCGTGTTTGTTTTTTGCCACCGAATACATTTTCGCGCGCGCGCGCGACAATAACGCCCGCGGATAAACTTAAGACGATGGTATTGTGGAAAAAGCAGCTTTTCTTTTAGAGATACAGTGGAATATAGGAAGACGTGTTTACGCGAAATCGGTCGTGTTTTTCCACGAATGGAAGTGCTCGTGATAAATGGCGGTTTGGTAGAAAGAGGAATTGATTTCGATTGCCGGAAGATATTTGATAGGGAAAACAGTTACGATTTTTCACAATTTTTGTCTCACACAAGAACAACCAACATTGATTTCGTTTATACGAGAATCGCGTATAGAATTTGCATATTACAGTAGTTAATGAAACTCGTGACTTTTTATATCTCCTCGTTGAAAGTGAAACAATTTACTTCTGACGCTTCCAAATCCGAAACACGTCATTTTTATTCATTCGTACATTCTAGTTTTGAGGTCCCCAAAGAAAATGATTTCGTTTTACAAATACACAGCATTCGTTCCCTTTTTCCTACACTTTAACTCTTGAAACACAGAGATCCAAAAATTCAGCATCGTCCTTGCTCTTTTTTCCCTTTCCCTGCCACCTACACACCTGGCGACTGAAACCTCCCGCGAAATCCTCGTTGCGCGAGCTACGTGACGGGGAAGCATACACGCGCGCTGCTGCTGCTGCTCTCTCTCGCCAATTTCCCGGGGAAAATGTTGAAGCGCTCGGGAAGGACTCCAAATAGAGCGGCTCAAATAGATCCGTGCTGGTAATTCAGTCCGAAGAATATCAGTGTAGAGAGAGAGGCGGGCGGGCGGGGAACACATTAAGTTGGCCGCGTCAAAGCTGTTTCAATTTGTGCTCGCCGGCTGATTGAATCTAGCAAAACACAATTGTGTTTTCGGCGTGTCATTAGCGCGGGGAGGGAACCGGGAATTTAGATATAAATTACGTCGCCAGACCGGACACGCTGCTAACCGATGTGTGTGCGTCCGTGTACATTAACGAATTCAAGCGTGATAGGGCCGATCGAATATTAATGACTGCTTAATGATTATAATCGAATCAACGTGTAACAGCTTTATCACGCGACTCGGCAGTTATCGACGCTTATTGGCAAGTGATTTTTGCCGGCGATATTATTTGTACATCGCCGGAAACTCCAACCGACAGACGGGAATAATCAAAATAAATGGCACGATGCGGCATCCCGATTAAATCGATCCATTTACTGATTTATATTAATTAATACCATTTTTTCGTGCTTCCTCCGCGGGGAAATGGCACAGTGTAAATTTATCAGAGATTTCCAAGTTAATTCCGGGAAAAATTTAAGTACTCTAGGTATGCATTGCGGGCTGTGCGCGAGGTACGCTTCACCACGAATATCTCGGAGACTGTAAAAACCGAGCTATTATACGATTAACCAAGAGTTCCTCATCTGCAGATATTCTGGGAATTCGCTATTGGCTCTTTTTTTTCATGAGGGAAACGGGAACTACCGCATATATCGCACTCTGTAAAAAAGCGTAGGAAGTGGAATTGTTCAAATTTCGATACAATTAATCTATCTACATTCCCTTTAACGCTCACTCAATTTTAAATTCGATCTAACTTAAATTACGTCCAAAATTGTCCAAAGAAATTAGTATCCAAACACATTTTCTTGCCTCCCATTTGGAAAGTCTCTTTGTGACTCGCGTAATTCTTTTTCACGGCAGTGCGATGTTTGCTCTTCGCTATGAAATAATGATGCTGTAATCCATCGTGCGAGCTTTACTGTCTGCCTGTGAAAGGAATTCCTTTGGCAGTACTTAAACTTCAAAGGGGCCGAACAGGGCGACAGGCGAAGTATGTCAAACACTTGGTATGCAGTGCAGGTGCACGGCGATGCTAGTTCGCACTAACAATAAGTAGGAAGGGCGTGGAAAATTGTTGGCGTGCAACACCGCCGCGCAAATACCAGGATCGCGGACGCGTGTCTGATACTCTGAGACATATTTCATCGTCGCCGCGACATTTTTCTTGGCTCCTTTCGTTCTTTCCACCGAAAGCCTCTTCCGCGAGTCGACGATCCCCTCGCATTAGACTATTCGGCTTTGCGCGTCATTCCAATAAGACTTGTCTGAGTCCAATTGATTTATCGATATTAATTTCTTCCTGTCGATTCGTATTAGTTGATCGTAGAGTCTTCACTTCGCGCGCCTCTCCCACTCGTCGAAAGCCAATCTCTTTCTGATGACACGGATTGAGTGGACTGCTTTGTTACATTTGAGATAATTTGAAATTTAATCGATCTCTTCATTTCCTTTTTACTCTTTTCCTGATTCAGAAGTGATGAATATGTCAGTCATTTTTTATCTAGGAAAAGCTCAAGTTTATCCATTCGGGAAAGCTCTTATGTCGCGAAAAGAATTAAGTCAGTTATCAATTATGTCCATTAATGTTTAAAGCTTTCCGTTCTGCGCATCTGTTATATTTGCGGTGCAGCGTTTACAATGCGAAGACTAATTGCGTAGTCATACCTGGAAACAATAAATCCCCTCCTCCGCCATTAAGGGAGCGGGCCGACATGAATTGCAGAGGACGGTCGGAAGGTCAGTGCTTACCGAGCGCTCGAGCGAGTACGTTCTATGTGCGGCACATTGCGTGATACGCGGACGATTCCTACAATATACTCGCACATTAATTATAACACGACACAGATTGCGCTCTTAATCGTCGAGGTTGTGGCATTTAATTCAGTGATTTAAGGCCTTGAAAGGGAATCAGTTAGTTTGGAAGGAAAATCTTGCCCTCTCTCTTTAAGTTTAGCAAGAGGACTTCTTTATTATTCAAGCACTTGAACCTCTGCTCTTTTTATTCTTACACTTTCCACTCTTTCACGGTCTCACACTTCCTTTGATTCCGCACCAGCATTTTCGCAGACTTTCTTTGACTCTGCTCATGCGCTCTGATTTAATTCTTCCTCGAGCACGATCGTCTCTTTTCTGCTCTTCGTAGATGAGGCACACTCATACATTCTTAAACGATACACGTAACATCCGCCGCACATATATTCCCAAAGCCTCTCCAAAGTTATTCCAAGTTTACTCTGCGCATTTTGATCCAACGCTACTCTGTCACGTCTTACATTTTTCACACATTCATCATTCATTCGCACTTTTCCTCCGATTTCCCACAGTTTACATTGTATCGCATTCTCTCACTTCCATTGTTACAAGATTAACAATTCATCTTATTAATTTCGTCGCGGTGAAACAATTAATTTCAGTCGATTTTCTATGTTCAACGCGCCGTCCGAGTACGTCGCAATCTGCAGCGGTTGTCTGACTAGGCGCGGACCTATTTCACTGAATTCCGCGATTGCAGTGAGTGGTTGGCGAGAGACGCTTTTAAATATTCATTGGTTGGCTCGACGGGTCCAGGGGTTTGTTTTGAATTAGAAGTAGTCGACTTTCGGGCACCATTTACAAGTAGCACCTTTAATACTGTTATCTCATTTGATTACTATTCGGGAAGAGTCCGCGGCGCGCGCGCGCGCGCTCGCTCTTGGAAATGAGTTGAAATAAGTGCGCGCTGCAGCCGAGCGGTGAATTGTAGTTTACAATGGCTTTAAGGGTGCATAAGCCGCTCCTGCTGGCGGCTAATTGTTGAAGAGTGGCCGAGCGAAATGACACAAAGCGTTAATAGTCGATTTGATTGAAAGAGCTCGGGCGGAGAGTGGCTGGCGGGGCGGCGGCGGGGCGCGCAGGTACTCTGTCGCATTATCCACGGTTGAAGGGACTACAATAAGCAATTAGGGAGGTCGGCATAAATCGGGCGAAACGTGGTTGGCTACGCGGCTCCGCTTACCCAGCCAGAAGTCCCATAACTTCGCGGCTAGTGAACTTAAATTAGTTTCGCAGGATGCGCCGACCCAGCCGCTGCGCTTCCGTCCACCTGACAGCTCGAGAAACGCGCGGCACACCCGCGAAAAAAATGAGGCGACCCTCCTCGTCCAAGTATCGCGACATCCCTCGTATAAAAGTGGCATTTTCATTCTCTTTTATATACACACACAATCTCCAAAGATAGTTTTATCTTCGCGGTTATAAATTTAATTTTGTAACTTCGCAATTACAGTTTTATTCCGCCTGTTTTTATTATTAACGATTCGTGATAGTTAAAATAACGAGTTTATGTTTTCTTCGAGCTTTCTAATTTCCAATAAACAGAAATCCCAGTCTATGGCAATTTCCGCTTATTACATTGACACTCAATCGGATTGGAACTCGCGGCGGCATTCTTGCAGCAGGCAAAGTCTGTCCATTCAATGCGAGATAGTTGAACATGACAGTATCGTCTTTCGATTGGAACACGATGCTTCCTCACAAAGGGTAGATTGATCGTGATCGAGTGGGCTCTTAAGTATTCAACGCGAATCCAGCGGAGCGTCGTCGGCTCTGATGAGCGCGGCGGGGGATTCTGCTGCTCGAACTGCTCAAAGGAATTCCTAGGGAATGCTGATTTCATGGCAGTAAATAAATAACACTGTTGATTACGCGTCAGACACCCGAGGAATTCGTGAGAGGGGAGGATTGGGATTGGCTTGCTCAATGGGAGGAGGAGGTTAATATTCGTGAATCTGTTTGTCGAATCGACAGGGCTCGAAGTAATTCCGGGCGCGCCCGCCGAGTTTTGGGACAAATGGCAGAGACGTGAATTCCACGAGCCACCAGAATTCCTCCGAACACACTATATTTTTTTTCAACGACACTTCCCCTCCTCTTCTCTTTATACGCGTCACGGCGAGCGGGGAAAGAGAAAGAGAACGGGGGAGGCTTGCCAGATTAAAGGGAACGCGCCGTGGACCACGTTGAAATATCGCGGAATCTGTCAAAGCTTCCACCCGATGTTAATAGTTAATAATATTTTATGGCTAAAACCACCGCTGCTACTACGGCTTTATAAATCGCGCCACCAACTTTATCGAGTTTCTCGAGTTTCATTTGGATTCTGCCATTCGGATTCTAGTAATCCTTCAGTTAATATTTAATTCGGTGTTTTATTTCGGTAGTTTGCTCAACTTCAACGATTTGTGGAGTCTAATTTGCCGGGACTATTTTGATTTTGTTATCAGTGTAGCAGTAGTATGTATTTGAGTATGGTTTGTTATTAATTTAGTTTAGTTTCAATTTAATTATTGGAAAACTGTCTGGTGATGTACTCTTGATATTCGAGGAACGTGAAATTGTGATGGTATTTCCATTAAGAGGCTTTTGTGTTGCCTGGACTTTTTATTTTTATTTGTCACGTGATTTAAAATTTATTATTTTTGCAAATAACAACTGTTTTAAAAAGGAGAGTTCGCGAGTGTGCTAGATTTCTTAGTTAATGCGAATTCAAAATACTGTATAGGAACATTTCATCACATTTAATTTATTTCAATCCTTCAATTTTATTTAATTTATTTATTTTATATTATTTCCGCAGTTTAGTTATTTCATGCCTGTTATTCTAAGAGTCTTTGTGCCAGATTCACAGTAGTCTCTGGAGCGGATAGAAAACAATGGCGGTGTAGAGATTGTCTAGCTGGCGAGGGTAATACGTCTAGTTGAGCTTTGGTCTAATACCTCAAATCAGTCTGGATGTGTCGAGGCGGCCGGTGCGAGAAGTCCGCTCTACGCTTCCGCCCATGTACGTTGGGATTTCCATCGATAGATACGTTTCTATACCTTTCGATTGCCTTAACTCTCACGTCGCGCAATTAATTTCTCCTATTTTCGCGTCAGTTGTAAATCAAAACGTTCTCTAATCTTTCAATTCGTTTAATCTTTTAATTTCAAACTTATTTTAACGTACAATGAAATTTCGATATAGAAGTATGTATTTAGCGTTCTAGCGTTGTCATTATCATGTACGTCGGGATTTCCATCGATAGATACCTTTCGATTGCCTTAACTCTCACGTCGCGTAATTAATTTCTTCTATTTTCGTGTCAGTTGTAAATCAAAACGTTCTCTAATCTTCAAATTCGTTTAATCGTTTAAATCAAAACTTATTTTAGCATACAATGAAATTTCAATATACATAGAATCATGTATAATATTTAGCGTTCTAGCGTTGTCATTATCAGGTACGTCGGGATTTCCATCGATAGATACCTTTCGATTGCCTTAACTCTCACGTCGCGTAATTAATTTCTTTCAATTGTAAAGCAAAGCATTCTCTAATCTTCAAATTCGTTTAATCGTTTAATTTCGAACTTATTTTAGCATACAATGAAATTGCAACATAGAGCCACGTATTTAGCGTTGTAGCGTTGTCGTTATCGTCGCGTCGAGCAGCGCAGCGTAAAGATTAAAAGACTCGAAGAGAAGCCTCTACAAAGAGTTGCGCTGTTTCTAATTGCCAGGGTGCGCACACGTGCGAGCCCCGTGGAAAATGAGTTTTCGGCTCGGCTAATTGCAGGCCGAGCCAGCAGCGGTGCCTACCAATTAGCGGGAAATATTGCGTGCTAAGAACGCGGGATTACAAAGAAAGGCGACGCCGGCGCCGGGAAAAGGGAAAGGGAAAGTGGGCGAAAAGAGGAGCAACGAAACATTGCGTGTGCCACTCGGTCGGCTTAGTCTGCCGCTTGCTGAAATAATTTCCCGGGCAAATTGGGGGTCGCCGGAATTTATGGCATTGAGTTGCAACGCGCCATTGTGATTGCCGCACATTTCCGCCGGCTTTGTGCGAACGACACCGCCAACTTGCCCTAAAGTCGCGACTCTCTACCTCTCTGGCTGCATAAAGTATTGTTAGACTTTCAACCTTTTGAATCTAGAAAAGACACTCGTGTGTTATTAAATGCAGTTTAACTTTTCGTATCTCCGTTTAAACGCACATTTCTGCTACGTTTCATGAACTTTTAATTCGTTTATCATTCTCGGCAGTTACGCTAAAATTAAGTTCGCCTTTTCTATCTTTGAGGGGAATAAACGTAGTTCGTTTGAAATGTGTAAAAATAGCGGGGATGAAAGAATTAAAAGAAATGTCGGTCAAGGCAGGTAATATTCGGCAGTAATCCGGGTTTCTGACCTTTTCGGGAAATATTAGGGTGTCCCATATGTTTCGTCCGCGCCACACTATGATTTTGCACCAAAAAAAGGAAGAAAGTTATGGGACTAATACAATAGCCTTGTTAATCGGCCTCATTCGGATCGAGTCGTTCGTGTACGCTTTCCGCAGACGCACTCGATGACCTCGAGCAACGTCAATGACTCCATCGCTAGACAGTCTTCGCTCAGGCGTCGGGGTGAACGGTGCTGATCCAGTCATTGACATACGCTTTTCGAGGATCCGCTCGATGACTGCATCAGTGTTCGTTCGACCGCCGTGGTAGACAGTCAATTATCCCGCAATCGTACAGTTTTGGAAATAATATCTTTCTCAAAGTTTTAGTTACGTTTTCATTAAATTCTTCGATTCTACGAAAATATCGCGTTTTGTGAATGGTGATCAGTGATTTTATAGTAGAGTTTTGCAATTGCGAATTAATTCCTGATACGACGACGTTATTTCATTAAATTCTTTGGTTCGACGAAAATGTCTATTTTAAAATAATATTTCTTTTTCAAAGTTTTAGTTATTACGTTCTGATTAAATTCTTTGGTTCGACAAAAATATCGCGTTGTGTGAATGGTGATCAGTGATTTTAGAGTAGAGTTTTGCAATTGCGAATTAATTCCTGATACGACGACGTTATTTCATTAAATTCTTTGGTTCGACGAAAATATCTATTTTAAAATAATATTTCTTTTTAAAAGTTTTAGTTATTACGTTCTGATTAAATTCTTTGGTTCAACAAAAATATCGCGTTGTGTGAATGGTGATCAGTGATTTTAGAGAAGAGTTTTGCAATTGCGAGTTAATTCGTAATACGACGATGTTATTTCATTGAATTCTTCGATTCTACGAAAATATCGCATAGTGTGAATGGTGATCAATGATATTAGAGTAGAGTTTTCCAGTTGCGGATAACAATGTTATTTCAATAGAATATACATTCTCTATATTTTCTTAATATTGCAACCCTGCAAAAAGAGTGACACAAGTGCAAAGTTTTTAATCCTATATTATGGTGGACAAATTAATATTCATGTTACTCATAGAGAACTTTTAGAAAGTCACTTGGGAATATATTTGTTCAGTGCAATCTATTTTGGACTTTTCTCTTTCTTCCGAACAAGATCATAAGTTTTAATTGTCACTTTTTTACGGGGATGCGATATTTAGAATTATATAGGTAATTTATATAAATTGTTTATAAGTTCAAAGTTACATAATGTGACAGGAACGTTGGAAGTGTATTTAATCGTGTTCTGCGAAGTGACCGATATTTTCCTTTAAAGAAAATTGTATTTCTTCTTCATATTGAATTTATTACGGGAAAGATATTCTTTTCACGGATTTCCATTGCGCCGGTACATCTTTGATGAAAGTCGATTATGAATATAGAGACGAGTTTATCGGTTTTCGCATCGGTAGCCAACTTAGCGAGAAAAAGTGATGAGACTTCTTCGAACTGAAGGTTTCATTCGGTTTATCTTTAACGACAGCGATTTAAAGATGCGCGCCAATAGAAATCTTTTGAGGGGCAACGGAACGTACAACCAAATGAAAAGAGGCAGCGCCGGCCACGAGATTTCTCGCAAGCGTGAAGATAGAATCAGTGCGAATTTTACTTCGATTATGCCAAATTACGCTTTCACCGAGAACCCGCTTACTTTCATTTCACGGTCAATCAATCATCCTCCTTTTTGTGTGCTCTTATTATTCGCGCTTTTGGGTCGCGCACCGCGGAAACGCGTTTTCCGGCTGGCAAGAACGTTTTACGTCGCGCGATTTTCGGTCTGCCACATAGCTTTTTTTGGTTTTTGAAGCCGGGCGAGTTCGCTTGTTAAATACTTCTGCGAGGGCCACCGGTGCGGCGCACTCTCTCGCCGCGGAAAAAACCTTTGGGTGATAATGCGCATTTGATCATTGGACAATTGCAAGCATTCTTCTGTTAAAGTTCTTTTGGCTGCTGCATTTCCTTTCGCACTGTTGGTTACTACTTCTTGCTCGATGTTTCTTCTATTATCGGAAACTATTCGTTCAATTTGTAGAATATTCTTTGGGATTTAAATTTTGTCAATATTGAATTTAATATTTCTTAGACAAATATTCTATAAATGGGTGTTGGGTTGTATTGGCAATGCCTTCTTAAAAGCAACCTTCCGTAGATTTCACAAATCTACAGAATTAGTTGTTTGTTGCCACTTTTCTAACACCCAAAGCAGATTGCAAATTCGTGTCAATATTCCAAATACTTCAGAATTTAAAAATTCATAACAAAATTTAACTTCTAATTTAATAAAGAATTCCATTATGAATTTTCTATTGGCAATGCCTTTTTAAAAGCAACCTTCAGTAGATTTCACAAATCTACAGAATTAGTTGTTTGTTGCCACTTTTCTAACACTCAAAGCAGATTGTAAATTCGTGTCAATATACCAAATTCTTCAAAATTTGTAAAGTCATCTCAAAATAGAATTTCTAGTCCAACAAAGAGTTCAATTATCAATTTTCTATATGGCAGTAGCGTATTCGTTATTACCAGGTTCAAAGAGCAGGGAAACGCAGTGGAAGAATCGTTTCCGAAATTCGTTCAGACATTTGTCCATTAGTTTCTCCAATCTGGCGAGAACACAAGGACGGAGAGACACACAATGGTCGAATGAATTGCAGTAGGAAGGAGAGTTAGCGGGCGCGGAGGAAATTGAAAAAGGTGAATTTTCGCAATTTTGCAACGGCGTCAACATTGAGTGACACTGGTGTGTCGGGCATTCGCGCGAGATGGACGCTCTGTTTTCGCGCGACATAAATATGGAAGCGACATTCGCACTAGCGCCGATACAAATAGCAGTCCTTCGAAGAGCTGGCGACAGCATTTAACGCGCAAAATTAATGGTTTTCGCCGCTGTTGAACGAGGCTGGGAAAGCGCGCGGGGCTGCGCGACGTGTACGAAGCTCTTGGCAGCAATAATATTCGCCGGCAACATACACGCTGCTCGGCACAATGGCGAATATCGGTTATTGCTCGCGATACGTACAAGTCGGCGCGATTCTTCTTAATTATTCTCCATCAATTTCCGGCACAGATTCAGTGTACTTTCGCTCGAAGAACGCAAAGTAATACATTCAAAGCAAAGAACGACTTTGGACTTTCAATCTCGCACGCGATCTAAATTGCTTCCCCCCTTTTTTGATTGCCGCCTGCTTCGGTCAACGTGTGCTCGTGTTTGATTGGAGAAATGTCATGTTAGAGGCGAACCATCCGTGTATAGACTTAGGCGGCAACTATGCTGCCAATATTAAATATTAGATTATCACCGGTCAGCGACCTCCTCGTGTGTTTTGCATTCACGGTGAAATGTGCACTCCGTCGTCGTGCGCTGCATTTGTCGATTGCGCGTTACTCGCTTTCGAACGCTACTCTCGCACACAACGCATTTGCCAACATGTTTCCCTGTTTTTATTTTGCGCCCTCCTCTTTTTTTATCCCGCTGAATCGCGTTTCGGCGAAACTATCGATACGAGAATAATGCATACCGGAAGCGCTTAACAATGCCGTCACATTGCTGCATTGTGTCTGTGCGTGTGCGTGTGTTTTTTCCCCCATTTTTTTTGTCCGCGAGAGATTTGAGAAATGATAAGCTTCATTTTGCACGTACATTGGACTCGAAGCGCGGACGTGTACGCTTTCTGCATCATCAGTTTTTTCAATTGCACGCCGGCCGAGTGTATCACTTGTTACGATTAACTCTGCTCGCTGCTCGCGCCGAGCACGGTGTTCTCTTATTCGAGATTAATACACTTAATTTGTTAGAGTGCCGTTAAATTACAATATTGAAATTCTCTCCTTTCAAGTGAACCAACGAAAATTACCACTTTTAAACTTTCCATCGTGTCAAGGAAATTAATGTTCCTGTTACCTTCTGCTAACTCGTAGCAATTTATGATTGATTCAAAGTTCATTAACATCAGGTATAAAAAAACAATTTTGTTTTCAACTATCTTTCGAACAATCTCCGCTTTTTACTTGCGTTGGTTCACTCGCAGGACCACGATATGTACCACCGGCCTGGATCGGCCAGCTCAGCCTAGATTAATTAATAAACACAACAAAAACTCGCGGGTGAATGAAGCCAGTGGGGGAAAAAGCTCTGGACGTACTACTAATTTCCCAGCAAGTTGGTAGGAAGTGGCTCTCGCGCTCCTCGAGGCTAGCAAATGCAAGGATAGTCTCGTCAATATACATGGAGGCTCAATTTGAATTTCCATCTGTCGGAATACTCGGAGGAGAGTGCAATGCCGCCGAGTGGCCTTTCTACGCTTTGAGACTTGAGTGCTCGATTCTTGGGCATTAATCGCATTAATCGTTGAAACGGGTTGCGCGATCCAGAGCGCAGCGAGTCGTCGCTCGCCCTCTTCTATTTCTATATAGCGTCACTCGTGTCGAGCGCGCCGCGGCGCAGTCTTTCGCATTGGCGAACTTGTTATGACGATACAATATTCCTGAATTAAGCTGCCAAGAGCCGAGGCATAATGGCATAATGGGGCCGGCTCTGCTGAGTATTCCGAGGCTGATTTAACCCAGTCATTCGCAGCGAGGAGAGTAGCGGCTCGAGATGACGCTACTGAAAAGAGAGGACTACTGCTTCCTCTCTCTCTCTCTATTCGCGAGCGCGCGCACAAAGGGACGATTTAAATGTCATATTCTGTAGCGGCGAACTTCGCAAATCTATTTCCTTCTATGCCGCCCTCTCCTCCCTTGCGCCCTCCACGACGCCCTTTAACATCGTTTGCATAGTTTGCCGAAATAAGAAAACTTTTCTTATCTCCTGCCATCATCGGGCAAATTGTAGCCGCCGCTCCCTTGAGAAGTTGCTTGCTCCCTTTGTGCTCCTTCATCTTGTTTGTTATCGCTGGACCGAACCACTCGCACTCATTAACATTTCTTTGGCAATATTGGCCTCCTTTCGGCTGATTTCGCACCGATGAGCTTCGATGTTTTAATAAGTCGAGTTTAAATCGCCGGGCGAACAGAATGAATTTGTTGGTTTTATCTTTGCGCGGCTCTTTAACCTTTTATAAAGCGGTACGCTCGGCTCTTTAAAGTTGTACAAAAGCGGTATGGTTAAACACGACTTCGTATTTAATCAGCGATGTATTTTTTGAGTCGTACTTTATTTTCTTTGGCGGAATTTCTCCATGCCCCGTTCTGCTGTTTTACCATTTCCTTCTCTTGTGTCAACTGACCTGTGTGATGTTCTTTAATGATGGGAAAAGTTTGGATAGTGTTGTTGCTTCAATTCGATAAAGGAAATTCTGTAAAATTTATTGAGACACTTGATTAAATGTATCGCGCGGAAAAAAGATTAGTAATAAAATTCTATTAGACACAATTGGATAGAATTTAATAGATATTGTATTTTTACTAGTATTTTCCATTTTTAGACTGTCGTTTAAATATTAATAAATCGCGAGTCGACATAAATGAACTATTTTCATTTTTCTTCCGTCTCGGAAAAACCGTGTCATGTAGGATATCGGATCGAAAGAAGCGCTCAAACGGTTAATAGCTGTCTAGCAGGGAAGATTAGAGTTGCGCGTGTAAGGTCAGTCGAAGTAGTATTGCTCGCTTCTCGAGGAAAATCCATTTGCAGTATATCACGGGCGTCGGGTATCACGCGAAAATGATCGGAGTCAGGCAGACTTGATTTACAGACTCGTCGATTGCGCGAAAAATTTGAAGAAACTGTTTTCCCCGCCGGCGAGACTCGAGAAACGGAACAATAATACACGAATCGCTTAGTCGGAAGTCGAATTGGAACATAATTCGCGATATCCCATATTGGAGTATTACGACGCCGCCGGAACTTCCTAACGAGTGTAATCTCCGAATAAATTTCGACTTGGAATATTAGGTGGAAATTGGGGAAATAAGGCTGACAGATATTTACGAGCGGCGAGGGAGTCTCGCGAAGTGAGAAGCTTGCAGGAGGAAATAATAGTGGGAACTTGATTAACCTCGGAATATAGATTAACAGGAGGAAAAAGGCTCGGAATAAAACTCAAAATTTCAACGGAAGATCTTTCATCCTTTAATAACAAATCATATCAATCCAAGTACAAGCACATGTTTGATTGGCGATTAAATTACGCGCGTAGGTGTCGAGAATGAATTAGAGTGTCGAAAGCATATCAAGTGGGATTTCGAGGAGGTCAGAGTTTACGATCTAAATTTCACAGCTATGACACCCGCTCCTTTTGTCTTTGCCTCGGCGCGGCGGCGAGTTTCAGGGGGAAGTTTGCGATGAAGATGATAGTTCACGGCGCCTTTTCTGCCCCCGAGTTTACTTGATCCTTGCTTAAACTGGGTCTCTCTCTCTTTCTCTCTCTCTCTCTGCCGCCCGGTAACACTACCCTACTCCACTTCATCCTTGCCCGAGATACGCGTTCTCCCGCCTTTAATCCCGCTATCATAATAGACCATCAAACCGAGCGAGCAAGCGAGCGAGTGGCTCTTCGAGAGGACGAAGATCAACAGCTTCCGCGCGAGATGAGACTACGAGAATAATTAACGCGGCGCCTCCACCCGAGTTTTGAATTGTCTTGTAGCACGGTCGAAAGCTGCTTCTCCAAACATACCTGGAGTCCTGCGGACGAGCAAGCAGTTTCTCAGTCTGCTTTCCCGACAAACACTCCTTTCTTGAGAGATGCTGCTGCGAGCAGCAGCAAGGAGTTGTGCATTCCGTGGTCCAGCGTTGTCCGCAGAGCACTGTTCTCTCCCTCTCTGGCTCACTGGCTGGCTTCAGGCGTTCGCATTGTTGACCGCAGCGGCGGCGTCCACGGAGCGTTGCGACGCTCGCAGCATCCTGGCTCGCACGATCGTTAGAACGAGCTTCTAAGTTGTAACACACTGCCGAGGAAGATCTCTCGTGGAGAGTCTGTCGGGAATCGCAGTTGCTCTCGCTTGACTTGCAGTAGAAGGTCTGTCGGGGTGAATTGGAGCACGCGAGGCTTTCTCGAATTGGAGGGTGGAATGCGGGGTGAAGGAGTTGCGTGTGGCGCAGGGGATGTAACGAAGCAGGAGCACCGTGTGTGTAAGCGGGTTGTAAGGTCGCGCTCTCCGGACGCCGCGTACCTGGCTGACCGAGGCAGCCAATTCTACTGGCGGTCGACGCCCGTCGCACGGGACGCGCAGCGCACGTCTATACAGTCACACGAGACACAGTCGGAAGAGCGCGCGCGCGCGCGCATACACGCGGGAGAAAGCTCTTTCTCCCTCGGTTTCCTTGATCTCGTTGGCTCTCGCTCGAACCACCGGCGCCTTCCCTCGCTGTGCGTTTCGCCACTCCGCGCGGAGAGAGAAAGAGAGAGCTTTCTTTCTCACTCGCTTTCTCTCTCGCGGCGCGCGGAGAAGCGGTGTCAAGCCTCCAAAGGGTAGAGCCAAGCTCTCTTGCACTCACTCTTCTTTTGGCTTTCGTGAAAGTTCGATTTGATTTGGCACTGCATACCGTGAACGAGGCTGCTTTTGCGCTCTCCCGGCAAAAGGATGACTTCATTTCACGCTGTTGGCGACACCGCTCGAAATCCCCTGACACCCTCCGACGCGGCTCGGCGCGGCGCGGTGCTCGCTCTCCTTTTTTGGAAAAAGCGGTTGCCAAGCGAACCGTGAGAAACAAAAGTCGCTTTTCCCCCGGCCGTTGCTTTTTATAGGAATTTACCTCGACTTCGCGCACGAACTCGCGCCCTCGCGCCCGCTTAAAAGGATACAGCTCGCCGCCGCAGCAGCAGCCGCTGTTCCTCGCAGCAGCCAGCCCTGTTTGATGGAGTTTCAAGTATTATCGTATATAGACATTCGATAACGCTCGGGGAACAGAGAAATTTCATAACCCCTCCGATGGAACTTAGCTTTTTGGAGTTTGTAGACGGTGGTTATTGATTTCAAAGTGGACGCTCTCGCTCTCTCTCACGCTCGCTCACGCTCGCTCTTCGACTCTCGCGTACCCCGGGAATGCAATGGTGCAAGAAAGTGATCTGATATTGAGCAAGTTTGGAGATACCGCATGCCCCTAATACGAATTATGGCTGGCTTCAAAACCCACCGGCGGAATCCCCTTCATCCAACTATTTTTCACGCGGCAACTTACTCCACTTCCTTCTTTCAACGTGAACACAACTTCGTAAGAAACGTTCAAGAAGCAGGACCTCGAAAAAAAGGCTCTCGAGCAACAGTATAATTCTAGCCAATGATTTATTTTAACTTCGCAATACAGTTTATCAACGAAATTTCCACTCGATCTTCTTCTCGCTGCGTACCTTTGACGCGAAGAAACGCGTTGGAGCTGACAATATTTCATTTGCGCGTCGGCGACGTCCTCATTCTACTTACTGGGAATCATATCAGGCAATCTGTCGAAAGAAACTTTGTTAGGAAGGCGCTCGCAATGAATTTTCGGGGCTGAAACGTAGTGGAAGGGCGGGCGAGGAAAAGTCGGGCGAAGAGAGAGAGAGAGAGAAGGAAAAGAGGTTTTCTCATAGCGCGGCTGCTGCTTCTACCGCGCACTATTAAATAAACAGACGATGTAAAGCTTAGCAGGGCAAGGAGGGATGACACTCGAGCATAGAGGAAGAAGACTCCGGCGAGAATAGGGTTGCTGCCAGGCTACGAGGAGAAGAGAGTCTGCGGCGTGTAAGCAGGATAAGGAGAAAGTAGAACAAGGAGAGAAGCAGTCGAGGCAGCATGTGCAAGGTGCTACTACTGCTCGACTGAAGAGAAGGAAGCGAGGAGTCGCACCTACTAGCGGATGTGTGTAGCTTGGAATTAAACACGAGCAAATTTCTTAGCCGCCTATCTAAATACTTGCATGGGAATTATGCTACCCGTGCGCGAGTACGTATACTCTCTGCGCGCGCCCTCCCTCGCTCGAGTAGACTCCAACTGACTCTAGAAAAAGGAAGCTCGAGAGTTTATTAAGCAATTCTTCTTCTTAGCGAAGAAAGCCTTAGTCGCAATGGAAACTATTTAGAGGCCTCTAATGATAATCTATTGGAGCAAATATATATTCCCCGCTTCTCGTAAATTCAAATCGTATAATTATAAGTCACAGAGGTACTTTGGTTCTTTGCTCTATGGTTTTTCTAATGCAGTACTTTATTGCTGTTAGACTTTTAGAAAGGCTTGAAAATAGTGATTTATTTCAATGCTCTACAAATTTGTACTGTAAAGGTACAAATGAGCCAATTACCATTTGAGAATATGAGTACTCGAATCTTGCACTAACATAGTTTTATTTTGCGAGAAGGATCCAGCGAACGTCACTCTAAACTCCAAGACTTGCGAGCCTTGAATTCTAACAAGGCTAGACTTTTGCGCAGCTTCCAGGTCGAAGATCCTGCCACTTAAAGAGTCGAAACTCAGTTCTACTTTACATGTGTTAGGAGCACTAGAAAATCTAGACGCGATACTTTGCGATGCAAGACGTTGGAAATCGATGGCGCTAGCGGGGAATTTTCAATTTCTACTAGTTTTGCGTTTCCGTGGAAAAGCAATTTGAAAAGCGGATCGACTAAACTAATTCAAGATATGTTGCGGGTGTCGCGTTACCATTGGCACTATTACAAGAAGAAATGAAAGTCTGCGATACAGTATCCATATAATATTTCCGAAAGGTGAACGCGCGCCCCGGTAACACGATTCTCAATTAAAACAACGCGCCGCGCCGCGCCGCGGCGTTATACGTACACTTCTCGGTGTTTTCCATTATTTCTGAACGGGAGAAATACGATGCGCGTATAATAACGCGCCTCGATTTCCGAGGAAACCACTAGTAATTTTGCTAGAAATAAACTGATCCCTGGCGAATAAGCTAGTTGGATAAAAAGTACACGAGGATAATCAAAGTTTGTCTTAAACAAACTACTAACCACCGTAGAACAAGCAGAGGAATTAAAGAGTGGGATTGGAAAAGCTTATCGCAAGCCAATGGAACGGCGATCTTTTATTTCCAGCGCGATTTCATTATCTGTAACAAGGCGAGGGCGGAATTCGAAGGGTTGCTCTCTAAGTGTAAACCATTCCAGAGTGAAGAGCGTTGGAGATCTCTCGCGCGTTCCCCGAAGCTTGAATCATGCGCGGTAATTGTGTTACGTAGTCCCTCGCGAGCTTAAACACGAGTTGTCGTCGCATTCTCGAGTTACTCGGTCGCGTGGCGGCGGCGTGTGCTCACTTTCGGATTCATTCAACGAAAATCGCGGAAGGGGAGTCCGGCAAATGGTGGTGGCAGCTCGCGCGCGACGTCTAAACGCTGCTGAGAGAAGCGGGAGATGAAGCGCCATGGAGAAGTCGGCAGGCCGGTTTTTGAATCGAATTACCCCCACGAGGACGTGCTTTGAATAGACAATACGAGTGCCAGCCTTTCTTGCCAGTCGAGCTATTACTCTCCGCGGAGGCGGAAACGTGTGTACACACGCGAGCGACGAGGGAAGAAAACAGGGGCGAGAAAGAGAGAGAGAGAGAGAGAGAGAGAGAGCGAGGGGGGTTGAAGTCATTGCTGAAAGCGATGAAAGGCGCACGCACGGAAATCTCTGCTCTGACAGAGTCGTTTTGGCGTTTTTCCACCCTCCCCGCTGGACAAATATTCCTTTCCTGCGAGAGGGCAGCGCTGCTCCGTGTCAAATGGCTCTCACACCCTTGGAAAACACCCTCGCCATTCCTCGCTCACCGGCAGGAAACGAAAGGGCGAAACATGCAAATCCTGGGTAAATATGTGCCGAGATGATGAAACGACAACGGGACCCTCTCAATATTTTAAAATTTAAATAAGTATGCCGGCCACCACTTGAAACCCACCCTTGGACAGCAGCCACTCGTTACGTGCAAGCTGAGCCGACCGCGCCGGATTGTTCTTCACTCGCTGGGAAATGTAACCATTTATTCGGCCAGGCTAATCTTGTGACTCCTCGCTCCTGATATTCAGTTAGTTTTTCCACTCAGACAGTTTTGCGCGAGCTTGCCCCCTTCAACTTTAAACTGACATTTCGTATAACAGACGAAGCATTCTCATCTTCCTCCGCGTATAATAATTCGAACTTTATTAACCCATTAACTGCCAAGTTTTTTCTTTAAATTTGCATGACATTTTGTCGTACTAAATATATTTTTGACGCCGAGTAGCGTATGTGAAATTCAATGTGTTAATGGAAATCTGTCGTTCGTAATCATAGTAAAACAAGCATTAAAATTCTTGAACAATATTAGTTTCTTAAATACTATTTAAATAATCTGAATCTCTATAAAATTCAGCAGTTTATAGATTTTAGAGATTCGTGTAACAAAACAGGGTAATTACAAGGAAAGAATATTTATCGCAGCTCCCTTGCACACTGCTGTCATAATTTCTCTCGCGGAGGGTGACTGATTCGAGTGCATTAAAGGGTTGACTGACAGTGTTGCAGCTGGAAAGGCAGCGAGGTGGCTGAAAGATGGGAGATTGTACGGGGGCCGGCAATTCGGTTAGAGCTCGGCCGCGATAAAGTGCGAAATTAGATGAAGCCGCTAGAATGACGAAGATGCGCGTGGGGAAATTAGGGCGAGTTTCAAATTGGGGATTATTCAAATTCGGAGTCGGCCGGATTACAGGCCGAGTTCTCGTGTACTTGCTTCACGAGCCCTTTCGCCGCCGTCGCCGCCGCCGCGCCGACTCAAAGGGAATTTTAAGCAGGATATTATGCGAGTATACATATATCTTTCTCTCCCGGCACGTGTTACACTTTCAAAGACGCGCGTTAAAGTATGAAAAAGTTTGTGCGCCGCTGCAATTTGGATAAGCAAGCGGTTAATCCTCTTTCGTAGTAAGTTAATTGTCTGAAATCAAAGTGATAGAAAACCCTGACGAATGATTCCCAGCGTGACAATGACGCGGTGATCTCACGTGGCGACAATGCGCCGTCCAAATGATTCACTGCGCAGGTAGAACCGTGACTCGCTGTTCCTTGTATTGCTATCAGTTTGCTTGCTAATTAATCCTTTTCCCTCCAAATACGGAAGCGCCGAGAAGAATTGCTGAGGGTAGATTCTTGCAAGCTTGAGATTACATTTGTCTTTAATCTTTGAAATCATTAGATTTGATTAGTTTGTATTAAGTTTAAAAATTACTGAGAGTAGATTCTTGCAAGCTTGAGATTACATTTGTCTTTAATCTTTGAAATCATTTGATTTGATTAGTTTGTATTAAGTTTAAAAATTACTGAAAGTACATTCTTGTAAGCTTGACATTACATTCGTCTTTAACCTTTGAAATAATTCGATTTGATTAGTTTGTATTAAGTTTAAAAATTACTGAAAGTACATTCTTGCAAGCTTGACATTGCATTTGACTTTAATCTTTGAAATCACTAGATTTGATTAGTTTGTATTAAGTTTAAAAATTACTGAAAGTAGATTCTTGCAAGTTTGACATTAGATTTGTCTTTAATCTTTGAAATAATTAGATTTAGTTTGTATTAAATTTAAAGAACGACGTTTAGACTCATATAAGAATATCAATAAGATATTAGGGAGATTCGAGAATCGTGTACACCATCTGGTGGATTTGCGTGCCTTTTATCTTTACAAAAACCCAGGCCATCGAAGGTGTCATAAAAACCTCTGACGTGCCGGGCTAACAAAAGCCTGGCCTAAAAGGATGTAGAGAACCGAAAAAGCATTCTTGCCGTAGCTATTCGAGTGACAACACTTGTACTACATATGTTAACGAATATACTTTCAAATTCTCAATTCTACCAAAACACCCTAATTATTCAAAAGCCCACGACTTTCATTTCGAGTTTCCTAAAGACTCCACTTCTCTTTTAATCGTCCAAAACACGTTCTTTAATAAATTCGAGTTCTTTATCTCTTTTCCCGCCCAACATACACGATGAAGCGCGTACACATTTTCGTCGCATTCTCTTTCGTCAGTGATGACATTCCAATGCCCATAGAGACAGGTAAAAACCTAAATTCCACGCCAAAAATCATCGACGGCACGCGGCATTGTTATTGCAAAATATCTCGTAGAACAATGGGTTTGGGTTGGCTCGTAAAATTGGCCGACGAGCCTATACATTCACGTGTTCTTTGAAGCGTGTTGGGCTCTCGCACGGCGCCTCGGGCGTCTTAGTACGTCCTTGCCTAGAGCGGACAGCTGCAGTGGCTCGCCACGAGAGCGATACGGAATTTTGCTGGGAGTTTGCTTTGAGCGAGTAGCGTCAGTGCAGCATTGACCACGGACGGAGCAAGTTGGACGTCCAGTGACTAGTAGTAGTGCGTCGTCAAAAGAAAAGGGCAAGGTAAGCGTACGCGCGCGCATACCAAAACTTCTGATCTCTGTGAAAGGCGCGGCGCCGCGCCGGCTTGGAAAGTATTGTCTCTCGAACGAAAGAGGATCAATCGAGCGAGCGGCGGCGGCGTCTCTGAATAGAGAGACGCATTGCGTCGCAGATGCACCTTTGACGCAACTCGCCGAGCATGTGATTTCCAGCCGGGAAAGAGTGCGCGCTCGCTCGCTTTGCCAGTGTGTCTCTTGGTGCCTTTGAGAGAGAGAGTGTGCGTGCGTCGAGGTCGCTCCGTATATAGGACAGTTTTCTACGCCGTGCCAGGCTCTCGCGAACGCTTGCCTGTAGTGGTAGGAAAATTCATTAATTAGTCGATTAACGTTGAAATCGATTTAACTTTGCCGTGAGTGGCGTGAACGCTTGCAAGGACTTTTAAATAGGCGAGAGGTTAGACTCGGATCGACCATGAACGGTGAACGCGAAGGCGTTTCTCAGTGGGGCACTCTGTGCGTGGCTGTTTCGTGAAGCTTCCTTTGCGGGAATATTCGAATAGTTTTGTGTGCGCGCTACTAGAACGATTCAGTATGATACAGTGTTATTAGATCTGTGCAGCGTAATATAGACAATTGTAGTATATTTTACGAAGTCAGTGAAACGTAGTGTGCAAAAATAGTTAATACAGAAAGATGGGATCGAGTCATGAATATTTACACAGCAATATCGTAATAGTTTTGTGCGCGCGTTACATAAAGATTCATTGTAATACAGAATTATTAGATTCGCGAAACAGATGATTTTTATCACGGCATAAAAAATAGTGTCAGATAGTATCGCGTCATTAAAATGAGAAGATATTCACGTACGGTTTTAATATTTCAGTCCGCGCGATGAAATGTCTATTTCTCGTTTATAAATTCGCTTAAATTAGATTTTCAATGCTTCAACTGTGTTAATGTGACGCGTGAAAATCATATAAAGATAATGAATGCATCTAGCATCGTTGCAGCGTCTTGTTTACGAGGTGGCAGGGAATCGACGCGATAGCAATCAGAAAAATACCTTTTATCGCGCGGGGTCAACGTAAACAGAGATCTAAAACTTGCATTTGATCATTAGACTCCACTGCATTCGAAAACTAAGCAGCTACACGTTCAACGTTCATGGCAGCCAATTTTGGAGTTGTTTCAGCCGCGTAAAAATAATTGGGAAACTCCCGTCATTTGTAGGGTTTCCCCGCGATTTAAAGTATTATCAGCTTGATAATTAACTGTCATAATTCTCAGGCTTTTTTGTGTCTGTTAATCGTTTGTCTTGTTCGGGAATGGAATGATTGAGTAGCAGTAAATACCTCGTACGGAATTATAATCGAAACTATATATGGTGATGGAGAGGCAGGGAAAGAAGCAGTCGTAACCTCGTGCTCTTTGCGGACGGGTTCGGTTGCGTAGAAGACCTTGATTTCCAGCCAAAAGCCTTCCTCCTTTCTGTTGTCGTTCAGTTTTGAAGTATCTTTCGTGTGATTGATTATTAATGATTTTTGGTATTATAGTTTCACGATTTATATTTTTATATGATTTCTTTTGGATTTGTTTTTCAATCTTTAGAGCCTTGGCACTTTGTAGACCACAGGCAGACGAGTGCATTGTCCTTTATCCTTTGTCATAGTATATATTTAGTTGTATAATTTGTATAATTTTATGTATTTCAAGTTCATATTTTCTGTTTCCAACACAATAGAATGTGTGGTTTCAGTAATATAATTTTGTATTGAACAATTCCATGTACAACTGTCCAAAATTAATAGTTCTGCGTATCACCTTCTGTGATTTATTCCTGATATTACTTTCTGCGATGGAAATGTCGACGCTAATTAAAATACGGCACGTCCGTTTTTTCTTTTTGCAGAAAATGATTTCCAGTAGCGGGCTGGGTGCCCTACTGGGAGTGCTGCTGCTTACTTCCTCGATACCAGACGCTGCATCTTACAAGAGTGAGTCTCCAAATTACGGCGAAGGGGCTCGTAAATCCGAAATTCGCGTATTTTAATTGGTCCATCAGTGGCGGATCGCCTCCCCGGCGTTTTACCATCGAATTCTCAGTCGTCCAGTTACAATTATATCGTAAACTAATTTCGGAAAGCAGGAAAAGGGTGCACAGCTATCTTTAACTTCTTTTTTCGTGTTATCGAACCCGTCGAAAATATTATTGGGAGTAACGCTTAATTTAGAAACGTGTTTATTCAGTTGGTTCCCGCCTGCGCATATTAGTTATTAATTATATTAAAGTTAGCCGTTAGTTTTCAATACATAGTCTTATTATTTCTTAGTCTTACTTTAAATACGCGATCGATTAAATTTTAATGCTTTCCTTATATTGTTCCAGTATTAATATTGCGTTTATTTATCATTACAATCAATTTCAGGATCTTTTTCTTTTTTGTTCTTTCTTTAAACACCCGACCCATTAAAATTTAGTATTTTCTTTATATTCTTCGAGTGTTAGTGTCGCGTTTAGTTATCATTGCAACTAATTTCCGGGTCTTACTATTTCCTAGTCTTTCTTTAAACACGCGACAGTTTAATATTTCCTTTATATTCTTCGAGTGTTAGTGTCGCGTTTAGTTATCATTGCAACCAATTTCCGGGTCTTACTATTTCCTAGTCTTTCTTTAAACACGCGACCCATTAAACTTTCATATTTTCTTTACATTGTTCGAGTGTTAGTATCGCATTCAGTTATCATTGCACCCAATTTCCGGATCTTGATAGTGTGGAACTCGTGTCGACTGAAAGTCACACTACTTGTTGAGCTATTGAATCGCCTCAAGTGTAACATAAACGCATTCAAATTGAACTTGACTCGCGGCGCATTGCAGGAACCAGCGCGCTCGCCTTGATAATGGCATTGGAAATGGAAACAAATGATCACTCCTGATCGGTGACTCAAGGGAGGTGTAATTGCATTGACCTTCGCCGACAATCGTCGTCGCTCGCGACGTCTTCCTTCATGTAATATCTCGTTAGCAGGCAGAACGTACATAGTGTGATTTCCGTCAAGATTTCACGCGCGAAACCTGTAGAACCAGTCGTGATTTCCATGATGTTCCAGCAGATTTCATAGCGAATTCATCCTATCAGTTTTACCATTGGCGAATTCATTTATCATGCGTTATCAGTCGGCTTCAATGCAAAAGCGAATATCGATAGTTTTTGTGAGAATTAAATATTGAATCGGAAAGAGCACAAATATTATTAGCATTAGAATATTAGAATGTAAAAAAAACATAGCAATCGAATTGATTACCTTCTCCTTTTCGAAGTGGGTAAAAATACAATATTTTGGAGAACTAAAACATTGGAAATCTGTTTCTGAATATTGGATTTAGAATTATTTGTTGCCTTAGAAAACGAAACTTTCTTTAGATTAGAAGAAAATTAGAAACCGTAGCACTACGTCGCCATTCATTAATGTGTAAAGTAACGCACTCGTTCAAAAACATTCGTTCGACGAGAATCTCGTAACAAGCGCAACAGTATCAAGTAGAAATAACTTGCGGACGTGATGAATGCAGGAATTCCACAATAATTCGTAATGTGCAGAGGCGCCGGTCGCTGTTGGCAGACATCAAAGAACTAATACTCTCTCGAATTCTGGTGGAAACGGCGTGGAAAATTGTGCATCGCCGTAGTTCTCTATCGCGCACAGCCGCGGCGAACGATTATTATTGGACGGTCGATTCGCGTCGTCGTTAATTATGGCATTTCATTCAATCATTCCGACCGGCGCCACCGACGTCCTTCCGTCCCGTGTTTCACTTAGTTAGCGCGCGGCTTTCAATGCGAGTTACAAAATCATTGAGGGAGTAAAATCGCCGGGTGAAATTTCGCCGGTCCGGTTCCTTGGATCTTCGATATAACCAAACTCTCTCTCTCCTTCTCTCTCTCTCTCTGCCGCCGATATTTATCGGAACGTGATATCAGGGCGCGGGCGGCCATGTATTATGCGGTTGATTTATTTTAACGAAATAACGGCCGCGGCGAAATCACCGATAAAAGGGGGGGAACGTGTGCCGATAAATGTGCGCGCGGTATGCATGAAAATTGCTTGGCAAACTGTGTGAGCGAACGTTGCCGTTGCCGCTGCCGTCGACATTAAAATATCCGAGTGGGCGAGCATGAATTTTCCCTGGGATGCATACCCGCTTAATTAAGGGAAAAAGACGCAAAAATCGCTCGTTGCTTTCTCGAGCAAGAACGGAAGAGGGGGTTTGCGCGTGCGCGCGTGCGTCGGAATCAACAAGCTGGATGTTTCATTTTCCGGGTTCTCGTTCCAACCGGTATGATCGAACTGATTGAGAGCCAACAGGCTGTTTACGGGATTGCGGCTGACACTCGAAGCCACTGGAAAATGCCAGCGTGAAATTAAATGGCGGCGTTCTGCTTCGGACGGTGTAGTTTAAATTTCTACGATTCTCAATCGCTGGCAAGCGAGGAGGAAGAGAAGGAGGAGGAGGAGGAGGCCGCCTTTCAACGGAGGCGGCTTGCTTTCCTCTTCGGGCCACGTTTTCACGAAGCTCTCGTGCCGTGAAAAGGCTTAGAACGCCGCATAATGCTCCGCCGATCGGCTTATCGATCCTACGTGTCCGATTAATTTGCGCCCGCGTTATAAGAATAGCCTTTAGCGAGGCGCCCTCCCACTTTTATGTAATAGAGCAACATCCGATATAGCGAGTGACTTTTCGCCCGCGGATAATAAACCGGCCGTTTCCCCGTCGAAAGACACTCGTCCCTCGCTCCTCTATTTCATCCGTCGGCCTAGTAATCCATATCTCTCTAGGAAACTCATCCATTACAAGTATCGTACGCCGAGCATCGCGACGCCTAGCTATCCCACATATATATTACGACTCGAAGAAAAATCGGATTGGAGGGCGCGCCGCGCCGCGCGTTCTCTCACGTGGCTGAATTTAATTTCTTTAAAGTCATTACTCCGTGGCTTAATTAGAAGCGCGTCGCGCTCGCTCAAAAGTGACGCTAAGTAGAACGCGTGCACAGGCCGGCGACTTAATTCACCTTGGCGCATAAATCCAGGCGTCGGGGCGCGCGTCGTGTCCCCTATATATATATATTCGTCCACGGGGAGACGAGAGACGAGAGAGAGGGTGGAGGGCGCCGTTATCAATCCATCTCGCTTCCGTCGCTATCAGTGTCACCTTTATTCTCGAATGTAATTAACGTATAAGGCGATCTCGGGCCGAGCGAGAAAGCGGATCATTATCCCCTGGCTTCTAATATGTACAGGGTGATTTAGTTGACTTTGAATCAGAACTCTCCTAGCCCACTTTTACTAGATCTCTATTTAATTATACTATATATTCTCTGTTTAACAATAGTTTTAACATCGACTTCTTTCGAATGGGTAGCAACATACGGAGACAATATTTTATTATATTATATTTATAGGGGAATATTATATATAACTGGCTTCTGCAGGCTGAAATTTCATGTGCGAGTTAACATAACTTAAACACGTAAAAGTATAAATGCATAAAATGCAGACAAATGTTGAGAAACATTTGAGTATAATTTAAATGTCTAGGTTATTTATAATAATTTCATATGGGACAGTGTATGCTCGAGAGTGGCGATTCAAAGGCAACTGACTCACCCTGTACTCTCTCATTCTCTCTCTCTCGGCCTTGCTCGTCTCTCCTTTTTCTCTCCGGCGAGAGCGCATTCTCACGGCAGGGTTGCTTATGCCTCGGCTAGCAACACGAGCTCCTCTCCACGGTGTTAACTTAACAGCATCTTCCCCTGCTCGCCCGACTATGTGACCAGCACTGTCTCCCCGCGCGCACCACCCTCGCTCGCCAGCCTCCCTCCAAATAGGGATGGGATCAAGTGTATCGCGAGTTGTAACGAACCCCGGCAGTATCCGCTTGCGACACTCGAGAGAGCATCGAACGCTAATAAATGGAGTTAGAGTGCAATTTCAATGCGATGACACACTCGGGATTTATGATTGTAAGGGAATGGGGTTAGTCGGGAAGTAGTTTATTAGAGTCTGTTTTAATATTAGAGAAGTATTTGCAAAGCCGAGTCTTTGTTATACAGATTTATTTGTAGAGTGCTTTACAGTCCATTTTAATATGAAAGAAAGTAGTAGTCCTTCACAGTTGTAGTAGATCTTCCTGAATATGAACAAGATATTGAGATGATAATTAAAATCAAGGGTTCATGTTCATGTACGTAATGCAAATGCATGTTCATGTATGCAATATCGTTGAAGTGAAAGACAGTTTGCGGCAGTTTTTGTTTTCGGGTGCAGCGTTCATAAGGGTGGGTCGTGAAAAAAGGGTCGGGTCGGGTTGGAATTGAGTTGGATTCGAGGGACTATATTAAAATTGATGCCATCCGTAGAGTGGCAGTCGCTCGCCGCGCCGCGCCGGCTTCCTGGCCGTGCGGATAATTGAGAATCGATGGGGTTATTGGGAGGGTTGAGGGTGCGACCCTCGTATAGAATTACGATTAGCGGCGTAACGCGCCGATCCGAGGAGACGCGGTCGGATAGCGTCGGGTAAATGCACTATAAACGCCTTGTTTCCTCACCCAGAAAATAGCCAGTAAGATTCGAGCCCTTTTTCATTGACCCGCGAGCATTCTCTTTACTCATCTATTTCTCACTTAGCCATTTTCCCCCGTAGTAGCAAGTAAACCGATACTTTGGCAGAAAGGTGAAATCACTGCTTGAAAAACGGTGATTTACTTTGCAAATATTATATTCAAAGTTTCGTCGATATATTCGTCGCGCAGTCATGAATATTGACAAAATAATACTGTTAGAAGAGTAAAATCTAGAAAATTTAGACTTTTAAAGTTCATAACTTCCCTCAAAATTGAATAACAATCCCTTACACGTTTTTCTTTACTTTGGAAAATTCGTAGGATATTTAAGCGACCGAGAATTCGATGGCTTTTCTATTCACACATGTTCGATCCTGATAATCCTGTTAGAAGAGTAAAATCTAGAAAATGTAGACTTAAAGTTCAATAACTTCTCGCGAAATTGAATAGCAATAGCACGTTTTTCTTTGCTTTGGGAAATTCGTAGGATACTTAAGCGACCGAGAATTCGATGGCTTTTCTATTCACATATGTTCCATCTTAATAATCCTGTTAGAAGAATAAACTCTAGAAAATTTAGACTTAAAGTTCGATAACTTCCTTCGAAATTGAATAACAATCCCTTACACGTTTTTGTTTGCTTTGAGAAATTCGTAGGATACTTAAGCGACCGAGAATTCGATGGCTTTCCCATTCACACACGTTCAATTGTGATAAAGATTTCGGCGTGAAAAGAATTTCATTTGTACATTGTAAGGGTTGGAATAGGTCTGACTGTAAAAGTAGATTTATACGAGCTCTTGAAACTTTCCTCTTACAGAGTACGGAAGGTCATGCCAGGACATCGGCTGCAGGAGCGACGAGGTCTGCGTGCTGGCGGAGGATCCTTGCTCATACTATGAGCGGGATAACTGCGGTCGTTACCCGACTTGCACGAAGGCCAATCAAGGTGCGAATCTCATTCATACCTCCCTCTAGCCGAGCCGTTCTTACGACCGAAACTTGTCGCTTGGCAAATTGCAAAGTTGCTAGTTAACTTTTGGAAATTGACGAGGAAAGGAGCGCTTTGAAAGTGTAGGACGGTCGAAGCAAGTACGGCAAGAAGCTCTTTGCTGTTTTGGTGTATTTACGAGTGGCATCGATTGTTTAATCCGCGTACCAGTAATGCTAGGAACCGTGGCTCGAGCATTAGTGGGATAATTAGCCTGGCAACTAGTGAAATGTACCGGTGCATTAGTAATCGAGTGAAATCTATTCTGCCCTCATTGTGAAGGGTTGCATCGATGAAGGAGCATTTGCAGCTGGTAATTCACACATTATGGAGGTGGTTGCTTGCCGCCTTCTATAATGTATCACCAGCTAATTTCATAGTTAATCTCTCACCTAGTACAACTTATTGATTAATCGTCTACGAATATTGCGCTACTCCTCGTCAACGGCATACACGTCGAGTTAATCCATTGCTGGTCGCAATCTGATTTATAATAGTTAGTCATTTCGTTGTCCCTCTTTTCCTTCCTACACACTTGGAAATTCGTGACAAGTGAGCTTTCACGTTCTAGTTTTTATGTACGCAATATACTTCACATTGTATCTTAACATTAATCCTTTTAGATTTCTATAATTCGACTTTTAAAAATTACAATATTTCCTTTTTATACAAGTATTTCTGCAAGACTTTCAATTTAATTCCAATTTCTAACTCTGAGAAAGAGAAGTATATAGCGACTTTGTATTGCGTTTCATAAAAACTGGTTTCTGTTGATAATATCCAAAGTTTGCGAGCTAATTGAGTCAATCTTCTGAAAAAAATCGATGATTATTAATGACGACGACTTAATGAATTGGTGGTATATTTTTGATAGCCGGACCTAGTTGCACGAGTATGGTTTGCGGCCAGAACGAGTACTGTCGCACGGAGAACGGTGTGCCGAAATGCGTAAAACGTACAAGTGGAAACGGTGAGTCTTCCCGAGGCGCACGACACCTTCACTCGGTTATCATTATTGTCGATTTCATTCGGGAATATAAGTTGGCCGACTGGCGTTGAAAAGTCGATTGCATGGCTATCGGTTCGCCGCGACGCACGTGATTGAATCATACGCTCGTCGGGAAATCCGATGGTGGCGGACGACGCCGACGTATAGCGTGCATGGCGATAACTAACACGGACGCGTCGAAATTCTTGTGATGCTATTCGCCATGGAGATTTCTTTCCGTGATTATATTTCTGATGAATTCGTTATCGTTCTTTCTGAAGTCTTTATTTTTTTTGGTCGACTTCTCGATTTTCCCCGCGACTGAAATTTGGTGGGTAATGTTGTTTTGCATCAAGGAAGGTACCATACAAATTCCAAAGCCCTAGCTCAAATTTTAGGTTTTCACCTATTTTCGACCCACGAAAATGCTCAATTTTTTCAAGTTTCTCAAAATTGGCCGAACATGGGATATTTTGATTGTTTTCGTATCAGGGTGGATAGAGAACAAGGAGTCCGTGAAAAAAAGTCCGGATTTGCAACGAGAACGGGTCGAAAAACCGTCCAGAAAAGTCCATTTTTGCTCATTTTTAACAGTTTTTATTTTTTTTCGTGGACTTCCCGACCTTTCCCGGGGCTAAAATTTGGTGGATAATGTTTTTTTGCACCAAGGAAGATACCATAAAAATTCCAGAGTCCTAGCTCAAAATTTGTTTTTCGGCAAATTTTTCTTAAGGGGTACCCCTTCAGATTTTTTCACGATTTTTCGAAGGTCCCCGAACTCGGGTTTTTTCTTCAGGAATCGATTGTTTATGAATGAAAACGGATAGGAAACAAGAAATCCGTTGAAAAAAGTCCGGATTTCTATCGAAAACACTAAAAAAACTGCCTTTAAAGTTCGATTTTTCGGAATTTTCGCTGGTTTTCCCCATATTTTTTGGACTTCCCGACATTTTCCGGGGCTGAAATTTGATGGGGAGTCTTCCCTTGCATCAAGGAAGATGTGATATAAATTTCAGAGTCCCAGCTCAAAATTTCTTTTTCGGTAGATTTTTCTTAAGCCTAACTTGGCAGGCGCTGTCTTAGACGGTCGACTTTTCTGAACACAGACTTTCCATTATCCCTCGCTCGCAGACGTACGTCAATTCCCTTTGTCTTCAATGAGAGAAAAAGAAAATGTCGCAATTTAGCCTGTAAACTCAAATGAAACTTTAATTGTTACCAGCTCTTCGTAATGGCGCTCTCGTTTTATTCGCGCTGGTAATGCAAAATTACTTCTGCTGCAATATATTACCGTGCGTTATCCGGGGGGAATTGAAGCTCTTCATTTGGGAGTGCGAGCCCATTATTTCTGCGATTCGTTAACGCTATAATTCGTAGTACGAGAATTGCGAGAGCGGCTTGTACTTCCTCCTAAGAATATTAAAATTCGACCTGTTTGAATATTCCGGACTGAGAGTGCCCCCCAGCACCGGATTATGCATATTACTCTTTCAATTTCCATTTTCGACCGCTATTTTCAATGGTTCCATAATCGCGAGAAAAAGGGGAAAGTACAACTTGGCTTTCCCTTCAGATTCCTATCTATTAAATGGCTCGAGTAATTCAACGCTTGGCTTGCATGTTGGGGGTGGTATTCCGTAATCCTTACAACTAACTAAACACAAAGTGCAGAGTGCATGCTCGCAGATGAATTCGGGTTTAATATTCTTCTGCCAACAATACTCACAATCTTCAAGACGAATCTCATCACGAATTTCTCGCCCCATCCATTAATACTTGAGCGTCCAATTTGAATCAATGTTACGACGGAAAGCTCTTGACTTTCCCAAGAACCGAGGACAATTTCTCGCCGGTAAAAATCGAACGGCGCCGTTTAATAACGATCCTCCGGTCCAATCGTCGCGTCAATCGTACTCGACTAGAGTTCATTAGCTGAGGAAAGGCAGAAGATAGGACGCAGAGGGGACTCGTTTCAGGGTTCGAGTCCGCAGGAGTATCCTACGTGAACGGAGAGCGCGTGAGCGGCGAGGATCACGGGAAGAGCAACCCCAGCAGCAACACAAACCCTTACGCAAATGCAAACGCACCACCGGCACCAGTCGAGCCAGTGTATCCTGTGGGTGGTCACCAGGTGAATTCCGGCGCGAATCTCGGCTATCCGGCCTATCCAAGTCCCTCGAACAACAACGGATATCCGCCGTATCCATCGTCGAACCAAGGCAACCAAGGCAACCGGATGCACGATCTTGGATATCCACCATATCCAACGCATAATCGGATGCCGATGCCTGGATATCCGCCTCAAGGAAATGGTTATCCTGCGCAGGGCTATCCAGCAGTTCCAGGACAGCCGCCGGCCAATGGCTACCCGCAACAATACCCTGGTCACCAGAACGCGCCCTATCCAGCCTATCCCAATCAGAATCGTATACTATATAGCGACAATTCCAACTCCATTTATCGCCGCAGGAGTGGCGCAAGCTCTGTTGTCGCGTCTTTCATGCTTGTTTGCTTGTTGAGCATGCTGGGTCTGCTAGTAAACAGCTCGTGATCGAGTCATTGTTCCAGTAGTCGGGCAGCTTAATTTGGACGCGGCTCTCGCCTATGATTTTACGATGAATCCTAGACGCCACATCACATCTCGTTTACGTGGCTGGAGAATAATACTTCTTGGATATAATATATTGGAAATTTCGAGAAAGTAGATCTGTTTTGTAGAGATTTTTTTTTCATACTTTCGCAGTGATTTATTTGAACTTTGTTCTAATTTATTGATGAATTTGATTATTGTAGAATTAGCGTCATCTAGTTTCGGATGAATTGAACAAATAATCGTTGTCGTTGTGTAGTTAGTTTTAGTACTGTTTTTAATATTATAAAGTCGTTTGCGTGAGATTTTTCTTTGCTGTAATTCATCATATTCCTGGCAGAATGGAGTATTGTGAACTTAGCTGTTTAAAAGCACCTTTGAAGAAGGCTGCAGTGCATTTTGGTAATTTTATAAATCCAGCTATCGCAAAGGAAAACGTGCGTGTTTCCGAGTTCAAAGTATAGTGTTTTCATTATTACTCTCACGCAGATTTGTAATTAACTCTTTCGTACCAACGAATCGACTACTTTTCCCGACAGTTTTCCGGGCAACTGCTTCTCTGGCGAGAGATTCTAATTTCTTTTGATAAACTTGTTGATTCGCCGAAAAGGGAAGCACATGTGCGGCTCGCGTGAGTTCTGTTTGCTACAAAAGCTAGAAGCGCTAGTACATTTAGCTTTATGCAATATTCCTGTGGTTGCGTAATGCTTGATTGGGAATTTCGCAATCGGAAGGAAATATCCAATTAGCACGAGTGATGTTGAATAATTTATCTCAGGCGAAAGCAAGGTTACACTTTTACACTGCGGTTGCAAGCACAACCAGTACCTGATCTTCCAAGCTGCTGCTTTACCGTTGGCGTTAAAGCCGAGCGTTTCCTTTTTCTTTCAAACAATTTATAAAAGCGTGTATTAATATACATACATGCGTGCGACGCCGCTTGCATAAGCGTTTCCCGTTAAGGAGAGCGTCCATTTACCATGACAAGTTTGTATTAGCGTCGCTGTCACTGCGACACTATCTGCCGTCCGATAATTAAGTAAATGCGTTGACCTGAATGCGCCGACGATACTCGGCACACATAGTAGTAGCTTCATTTAGCAGGCGAAAGCGCCCTGTTTAATGGGATGTGCAGGAAAGATTTTCGAAATCATTGTTGAACTTGTCCCGAATAAAAGTCCTTTCGTTTCCAGTATAAGATGTGGTGCACCAGTTTGTTTACTTGTCATTCCGTGCGGAACTGTCTGACAGTGCGGACGTGCGCGCTCTTTCTACTTAGAGCACGATTTCTCGAAAGTGCTAACCGCTTATCAGCACGAACTCTGACATTGGGTGTTATCTTACGTCGCTGAGAGGATTGAACAAAGATGCTTTGTGGGTCACAGCTTCGTAAGCGTCGGATAAACTCCTTTTTCTCGCACTACAATCTTCCTCATTTCCGTTGGCGCTTGCATGCCTCGACAACATTATTGTCACACCTGTTTCGCAATGCCGATGGTAATCTAGCATTTGCCAATTTCAAATTGACCATATTAATTAAGGTTAATGAATCGCGGATTCGTCTGTAATTAGCGGCATCGCTCCCGCAGATTTGTTTGTTCCACCGATCGGCTTGCAGACTGGCGTCGATTAATTTTCAGCCGATTACTTTTGCACGCGGCTCCTACTGCTGCTGCTGCTAATAGTTTGCGGCCTTCAGTTTCTTTATTAATGGGTCACATACAGCGTGCGGGTAATTAAAACTACAATTTGAAGTGTTAAGAACGTGTCCTAAAAATGTAGAGGCTCATTCTTAAATATTAACAAGCTTACACTTAACTTACAAAGCTTTTTCTTGAAACATGGTATTGAAACTCGGTGGTTAACATAACTTGGAAATTAATTAGTCAATGTTTTTCGAAATTTGCAGACATTTGTTTTCAAGGGTAGAATATGCCACATTTTTTTCTGCACAAGGTTTAATTTGGTGCCATTTTATAACAAAAAGCGACATCAAACATTGGCCACGGCAAATATTAGAGAATTTCATTAGATTTCAAATCCCGTTTCATTCTCCAATTCTGTACAAGTCATTTGATCTCTAAGCTAGACACTTCAAAATAGTTTTCTGAAAAGCGAACTTCAAATCAGTATGAATATCCCCTTTGTTTATTAGAATTGTTTAATACAAATTTATGACAACACAGTAAATGAATGTATCTTTTTATAGAAAAAGCTTTGGATTGGATATCATTTATAGATCTCGAGTTTCTAACCACTGTATGTAACCCATTAACAAATCAGCAGGTGGTCGACTTTATCACAACCACCCATCGCAGTAACTACACTTTCTGGGCGGCTTATTTCTGACATAATCGTATTAGTTGGCAAGAGGACAGAGCAGCGGCGGCGGTCTTAGTAATTCAAGAGTTCGGCATCGTTAAGCCACAAGGAAGTGATCCTCCCGAGTAGTTTCCTAGCAGTTCGAAAAAAAGGCTGGGCGCGCGGTGTGGGCGGGGGGCTGAAAAAAATCCCGCCTAAGGAGGGAACTTTCCAAGTGATATCATTGCGCCGTACAAATTGAAGAGTGGAAGTTCAAAGCACCGGCGAAATTGGCCCGGAAGGGATATTACGTAGCTCGTAGCGCGCACTCGACGAAAAATAATTAATGTTAACTAGCTGGGATCGCATGCCTCCGAAAAGCGGGCGGCGAGCACGGAACGAGAGCTGCTACCCTTTTGGCATTGCTATCAGCATGCGCTACTAACAATCCGCTGGAACCGAGTTTCCATCGAGACACCGAGAAAGAGAGAGGCAGAGTGGCGTTAAAGTTGGGGAAAGGAAGCTCGAGAAAGTCTCTTTGATCACTCATGGGAAAAGTAGAAAGTGTGGCACGTGGGGGTGGTAGAACACTCGCAGTCTAGTAGAACGTATCCGAGAGGAAGGAGACATTGCGATCGGTGCATGTGTGCGTGCGGTCGCGATAAAGTAATTTTTTGGAAACTGCTCGAAAGTAATCTCAGCGTTTCGGGAGTTGAAATTCGCTTCTGAGAGAGAGAGAAGGGGAGGGGAAAAACGGGCCGAGAAAGAGCTGTAGTCTCCGTCCTCCGGTAACTCTGGAAGGAAATCTAGTTTATGCCTTGGGAATCTGCCAGCTTTTTCACTGCCACTCTCCAATTTGACAGTAATTCCTACGCGACCACCCTCTGCGAGAGCAACCCCGCCCACCCCACCGCCGAGATCCTCGTCTTACGGTGGAAGGCAGAGCGGCGCTTCCGGCACGAGGAACACCATTGGCAGCGGATCTATTTACAGCCGCTTGTTCGGCGACGATCGTGGACGCAACTCGCGCACCCAGTCGACTACGCCTCGCCCGAGGACTCAGTATCCCAATTCTGGCTACTATCAGACTCATACATCCGTCGATCCTAATGGAAATAGGGTTTGGACCTTCTCTGGATGAATCGTTTTCGTATCAACTCTCTTCTCTTACTATTTGGATCTTCCAAGTCTCTGTTATTTAAATAAGTCTTCCTTCTCTTTATCGAAATTACCAGTAAGTGTCTTTGCAATCTCTCTTTGGGAAGTTATAGAGAATTACAATGTTATTTTGTCAAGTATATTAAAATAATATTGTGGGTTCTTTCGTTCGAGTGCTATTTTACTATTAATAATCTTCTTGGTCATATTACTTTATTATATACTAATCAGGGGATTCCAGTCAATACAATAATTAAATGAAAGTAAAAATCCAAACTCATATAGGGTTTGGACCTTCTCTGGATGAATCGTTTTCTTATCAACTTTCTTCTCTTACTATTTGGATCTTCCAAGTCTCTGTTATTTAAATAAGTCTTCCTTCTCTTTATCGAAATTACCAGTAAGTGTCTTTGCAATCTCTCCTTGGGAAGTTACAGAGAATTACAATGTTATTTTGTCAAGTATTATATATTAAAATAATATTGTGGGTTCTTTCATTCGGGCTATTTTATTATTAATATTCTTCTTGGTCATATTACTTTATTATATACTAATCAGGGGATTCCAGTCAATACAATAATTAAATGAAAGAAAAATCCAAACTCAAATAGAGTTTGGACCTTCTCTGGATGAATCGTTTTCCTATCAACTCTCTTCTCTTACTATTCTGATCTTCCAAGTCTCTGTTATTTAAATAAGTCTTCCTTCTCTCTATCGAAATTACCAGTAAGTGTCTTTGCAATCTCTCTTTGGGAAGTTATAGAGAATTACAATGTTATTTTATCAAGTATATTAGAATAATATTGTGGGTTCTTTCATTCGGGTGCTATTTTACTATTATTCTTCTTGGCCATATAACTTTATTATATACTAATCAGGGGATTCCAGTCAATACGATAATTGAATGAAAGTACTTAAGTCGATATTGTATAATAAAGAAGTACTGAAGATTGATGCGGAAGTTTGATCACGCCTTCCCGAGAGCAGCGATAGTTGTAGGTTTCGGGGAGTAAGTTGGCATTTCATTAATCATGGTCACTTCATGTCACCGCTGGCTAATTAAGTGAGGCATTGCTGAGCATTGAGTGGAAGTGCAGCAGGTACTTTTGACGGGTAAGCTGGGTGCTGCATGAGTGCTACTGGCACGCTCCCATGAGACACGTTCCCATGAAAGCACTGCGCAGTGGCATACACGCGTGTCTGAAGAGAAGAGTCTCCTCTCTTGGTTCTCTCATACACTGGCATTATTAATGCTCGAAGGCATTTTCCCGCTCTGCTCTTAATCAGCTTTATCACGTTCTCCTTGATTAAAATGATGCAACAACAAAGGAGGCCGCTCAGCAATTCCGCAATCGCATAAGAGCACCGGCAGCAGACATTGCTAATGCAGCATTCGAATCCTGGAAAACGCATCCTGAGGGACACGCGAGAGGAGCGTGTTGGAATCGGCATGGCTTGGGGAGCAGCTGGCAATTTGCTAAGTTTGGAATTTTAGGAGGCAGATAATCATTGTTCGCAGAGTACGACGTGCCCGATGAAAGGATTGTTACGAGGAGACAAACATCCAGTCAAGACGAAGCACCCGACACGCAAGTATCGTCCGGCTATCCGTCGTCATCCGGTTATCCTGCCAGCGGCTCATCGGGTTATCCTGGCTCTGGTGGTTACCCTTCCAGCAGGTCTTCCGCATATCCTGCGGAATCCCCGAGTTCAAGGAGTAGTCACGCGCCATCGGAATCTGCTTATCCTTCCAGCAACAGTCAACAGATCTCATCCGGTTATCCACGCAGCAGATCATCGAGTTATCCATCGGAATCTTCCAGTCCATCGAGAAGTTCCTCTGGTTATCCATCGGGATCCGGCTATCCTTCCCAATCAGGCTATCCCGCTCCCAGTGCGCCCTCTGAGTCAGGATATCCAAGTCGATCGTCCGGCTACCCAGCTTCATCGGGAAGTCCTTCGAGATCTAATTCCGGTTATCCTTCGCAATCCGGTTATCCCGCGAGCTCCGGCACTCCTTCGAGTTCTAGTTCCGGTTATCCTTCGGCTTCAGGATATCCGGAGAGAAGATTGCAAAATACTCCCTCGGAATCAGGATATCCCAGCAGATCCTCTGGATATCCTTCCAGTGGCGCGTCCAGAGGAACTTCCGGTTATCCTAGCAGTGGCTCTGGATATCCTTCGGGTTCCGGTTATCCTAGTAGTGCCAGTTATCCTAGTAGTTCTGGTTATCCTAGCTCAGCCGGAGGAGACGCAACTATCCAGAGAACAAAAGCAAGCTCGGTGAACGCTGGATATCCAAGTTCCTCGGGATATCCTTCTCAGGGTGGTTATCCTGCTCCCAGTCGCTCTCCCGCTCCTTCTCAGCCCAATCCATATGGTCAGCAATATCCTGGTTATAATCAAGGATATCCTTCCCGTGGAAATTATCCGCAAAGTGGATATCCTCAGAGTGGTTATCCTCAGCAAGGATATCCACAGGGTTATCCTCAGGGTGGATATCCTTCGCAGAATGGATACCAAGGTGGCTATTATCCTCCTCAAAGTCATGGACCACCAGTGCCTATGCCTACTACGAAACCTAAGTTCACTGATCAGATCACAAACTTCGCCAGAGACTTGGCTGGTAAAGTTCTAACACAGACGATTATAGATAAGGTCACTGGGAAGCATTAATAGATTGCTTTCTTGACAAATATTCTTAGACGTAATTTGTAAATGCTAATCATTCTATTCTTTGTATTCTTGTTTGCGAGATGCTTCTCTTTGACGTGTAGCATAGTATATTCATTGCTTAAGGTACCACATATAAGTAAATGGGTAAAGAAAATCGAATTTTCCTCCAAAAATTGTATTAATAATGGTGTAGGCGCAGGAATTGATGATGTTATGTAAGCATAAGGAATTTTGAAACTTCCTCATGTATTTCGTAAAAAGATACGAATGATATTTTCTAAACATTCCCAAAACAGGCATATTTTATTCACTATAACATTACGAGAGTCGCTGTGGCACGCTAGTTACTGCAAGGATTGTCCAAAAAATTACAGGATATATTGTTTACAATATGTACTTTAATATGTAGATAATACTGTTTCCCAAAAAAATTATTTGTAAGGAAAAGAAATCGAATTCTGTACCGTTTTCTAATATTTTACTTGTATGTGGTACCTCAACTGAATTTAAGAATATTAACAGCAATTTTAAAGAACATGTAATCTTCCATAAATAAATCTTTTTGTGTGTTGTTATACACGTATGTTTTAATGATCAGGAGACTCGGTACTGAGTTTCTTCTTCATAATCAAGTTTCAGAGACATCAGAATGCCGGAAACTCCATTCGTCAATAATCAGGTCGGCCAAGTATAAGATGTTTTATTAATGATTAATTCTACTATACTGTTTCTTTATCCCAAAGCTGCAAGCAACTCTTAACTAGCAGTGTAAAGTATTTCATACTTGTATTAACGAAATTGTTTGATGATCTGATAGCATTTTTAAAAATATCTCAAATTGAACAGTGACTTGGCTTTTATTTTGAATCATTTTCATTAATTTTTTGGTGAGAGTGACAAAGGCAGTGGAATATATCATTGTTTGCAGAAGTATCGTACATTGTCAAAGAAAAATATAATTTTTATTCAATCAGATACACTTTTGCGGGAGAAAATATATTTGTAGGAGTTGGAATAAAACTACTTGGCGATTTCTTTTACATTTCCAATGTCTTTTTAATGTCTTAACGAGCAGGAACAACTAGACAATAGAAAGCGTCACATGGGCACAGTTTCGAAACAGTTTTCGAGTGTATTCGGCCGACCATAAACGTCGAAGGTCAGTATGCACTTGGCGAGCCGCGCACGACCATGTGCATTAGCATTTCCTCAAGAATTTCAGGATGGGTTCGCCGGGAGAATTTGCCGATCCGCTAAAATCGAATCCGCAGGACAAGACACTTCATCGTCAGTTCCAATGGTCATTAAATGCTTAGGCCCAAGACAATTGAAAATACAGTGCTAGTTTGCATATTGTCTGCAACGTCGGCAAGGCAAGGATTATCTGCCTCTATTCACTGCTGCCGGGCCAGGCAAGGGTCAAGGGTCGGCCATACCTGGAAACCATATGGGCCGTCAGACCCTTCACGCATCACTGGGCACTCGACCCTGTCGTAAAATTATAATCCTACCGCCAGGCTTTCTCACTGAGGTTTAGTTACACGTTTTTACCAAATGCGCAATTTGTTAACGTTCGATGTGTAATAACAATTGACGAAGAATACGATGACTTATTTTCAGGAGGACGTTGAATTTTCAGGATTACTTGTACTCGTACGCATGAGATTTCATACATCGAGGCAAAAGTATTTGTTTGAGAAATTGGTAGAAGAAATAATTAAGAGAGTTGTTTTATAAATAATGGAAATATCAAGCTGTAATATTGTCTGTATTATTAGTGTTCGAACATTTTCATTATTATATCCCTGTTTTGATATAGCTTTTGCATATATTTGTATTAACTGTCTTTAGCGATTTTACTGATGTAACTTATTGTAGGCATATTAATAATAAGTTAGTTTAAAAAATAGTAAGATGCTGCAACTATCTTTGATACAAAAGTCTTCAAACATTGTGTAATACATAGCACGATTTGCCATTCCCTTTAAAATGTCTGAATTACTCTTGAAATACTCTGTACAAGCAATGAATATTGCAAGTTTTTATAATGTAAGATTTGCCTCGATGATCATTCTGTTCAGAGGAGCAAATGTTGTCTCTCGTTTTAATAAAGAAAAAGATTTCAAATTAATAATGTCCCTGCATATGCACAAAATAATCCTTAAACACTCTTACATAATTCCTAAATAGTTAAGTTTCAAGCTTCAATCTAGTTGGTAAATGAGAAAGTTTAAATAATGCTGGAAATTTAATTTCCACATATTATTTAAGCATGAGGAGTTATTAATGCCGCTGTGTAAGCATAGAATAATATAAATAGATATTCTTATACGATTCCTGCATATTTAATTACAGTCCTTCCTCATGCGTAGTATATACAAAGTTTAAACAATTCATAAACATTGATTAGATTCAGTATTTTCTCCTACGTAGTATATGAAAAAGTTAAAATAATTCATAAACGTTCATTAGATTCAGTATTTTCTCCTACGTAGTATATGGAAAAATTTAAACAATTCGTAAACATTGATCAGGTACGCCGGTAAGGGTTTGGGGCATTAAGGAGTTCCAGGAATGTCGATACACGTGAACCGGCGCGTAGTGGGGTAGACGGCAGTCGGAAAGCTCGGCATCTGCGCGTTCGGAGTGGGGTAAGGGTGGGGGAGCCAGTTTTAATTACCCAACTCGTCGGCGCTCCGCTCAGTTCGCGTGGATCACTCGTCCTCAACGGGTCCACGCGTGTTTGTTATTGCTCCCGGTGCTCTCTCTATTGTTTGCATTCCTTCAGTAACTTCGAAGTACAGTATTCGCGAGTGTCTTCTATTACGACATTACTGCTATTACGATATATCTGTGTTAATTGTATAATCAAATTACTTGAATATTTTAAACTTCATCTTTTCCGTGGCACACATTCTGTTTTAATGGGGAATTATTTATTCGAGTATTTTTCTGATATCGCGGGGTCGCGAGTGGGATTAATTCTCGCGATTTTACTCCGCGGCTTGCGATTTTACTCCGCGATTCGCGATTTTCTTTTTTCTCATTCTGCGGCAGAATTAATTACTGTGATCAACACCTACCCGAGTTTCTTCATCGAGTCACGCCTTTGCATTAGATGAACTTTTTTTTTATTTTTTTTAATTGCATAGTAGAGTCTGTTGCGGTTTATTGAATATTGCAATTCCCCGTGCGGTGATTACACCGGATAGTGTTGCGTGATTTCTCCGTTTTCAATGGAGATAGTTTGTTTTTATCGAGTTTCCGCATTTACGCCAAAAGTAAGGACAACGCGACCAGACGTGCGCCCTCGTGATTATTTGCTACGCGATTTGTTTTTTCAATTCTTCTCGGATGTAGTAAGTAATTACTATGTCCACCTGTGTATTTGTGACTTCTCATGCCACTTGTTTTCAATTTGGATTTTTTAATATTTAGCTTTGCGTTCCACTGGCATCGCGAATTTGCTATAGATTCTCAATTCCACAATTTATTCATGTTTACTACGGATTTCGCGATTCAAGCTGTCGTCAGCTATTTGCACTTTTGCTCGCGATATAGATTCTCGCTTTTAATTCCCGAGGATTACAGAGGGATTTCGGGATTTTGTTTTAGCATTGGGGGGTGGGGTGGCGGATTATTAGTTACGTCTTGGAATAAAATTTTGATGATTTGTCTCGATCCAATGAACTTTAGTTTACCGACTTTGCTACTTTTTTTACTAATTTTTTTTGTCGACTCAGTCCCTTGAAAAATTGTGAGTGTGGTGGAAATTGATTGCTCTTTTGACACGCGACTTTTTTCTTCAATCTCACCTAATCCAAACTTTGGGAGAAGTGCCACTGAAACTTTTCTTGTTCTATTTTTCATAAAATAATTATTTTATAATCTTAGAGTCTCTTGCTCGCGTCTAGAGTTAGAGAGACATGGACGTACGTTCACGATACATCTTACTCATTTCATCTACCATACACCCACCCTCAAACCTCAATATTTCTGTGTATAATCTGTCTTCTTTCCAGCAATTTGCTTTTTGTGCCGACGAGTGGCAAAGTGTTGCGAATTTCCCGCGGCCCGTCACGGAATTGGCCTGGGCGGACTCGCACGTGCGAGTCCCACAACGTTCCCGCGAATTAGAATCATTTGACCGAAATTAGCGACGGTGGTCCCCGCGTGGACGAGCCGTCGCCCGTGGTAAAATCAGTGTTGTGGCGCCGATTTGGAAACCTTTAAACCCGTCCGCGAATTCAAACAAGTATTTGCTCGTCCGCGGACGTAGAGTCATGCATTCGCGAAGTCAATTGAAGGCTCATCCGAGCCAGTTGTCTCGCAAATGATAGAGTCAGTGCCACAAGAATCGAAGAGGAGAAGACTTGAAGAGGACCTGTCACAGCGATGGATTTATATCCAATGGGTAAGTTTCGTGATGACAAAATGTTGTGCCTTCTGCGAGGAAATTCCTTTGAATTTCTCTTATAATTTTTGTACATGTGAACAGCTGATTAATAGTTTGCTTTTTTGCTTTTACAGATCAAGAGGCATTTGGTTGCAGTATCATCCCGTAGGAGCTCACCGGACATCGCTTCAGCATCAGGATTGTATAGGTATATATGTGGGACAGACTAAAAGTCAAAAGTCCAAGGTTAGACTGCTAAAAGCAGTCGGTGAGACCATTTTTTTCTATTATTCCTCCAGTCATCCATCATGTCGTAGGACGATTGGTCCAAATCGGCACGGATGCTGGTTGTAATTTACAAAAGGGTATAAATGAGCATAGTGACGCAAATTATTATTGATTGTGTATATATGTATAATAGCCAGGATAGGTCTTCTTGTGTTTCGCGATTTGCCTTTTTGAGTATATCAAGTTTGTCGCAATTCTTAAAGTACTTTACTTCATATGAATTTCGGATCAATAAGAATTCCGAAATAACTTTTGCAATAGCCCGGCTTCGCGAGAAACAAATTATTCTTGTAATCCATCAAACTTTCAATTGTAGTGTTGCGATTTTGTATGTTTGCATGATGGATTAGTAGAAGTAGAGTTCTAAATGCAAGAAGACATCGCGACGGACTGATTCTGAAGTCGAAGCTGATTGAAATGTACACGTTTTAATTATTCGTGAATATCCAGCTTCGATGACAGGGTCATCCGAGGGTTTGCATAATAATGTAGAGATATGTCGGTGTAGATGATATGTTGCTAGTCCTTTTCAGGACTAATGAGGAATTAACGTTGTCTACACTTGCATCGCGTATAGAATATGACATCTAGTCCTTTTCAGGACTCGGATGTCATACGAAGAGGAACTTTTCTCGTATTTGCTTAATAGAGACTTGCTTTTGAAAATATATATATAGTTCCTCTCTGCTGAAATTGAAGCACAGTCCTTCTGACTCAAATATATATTAACGTAGAGTCAATAGCCCGCTCAGAATCTGAATCTTTTGTATTTGCCGATCATTTGCAAAGATCGTTCGAGTCTTTTTTAGCTTTTAGCTAGGATTTTCAGGATACTTGAAGAGTAAGGTTGGAGGCATTTTTGCCATGTCTGTGGTATGCCCGCCCGCATTCGAGTTGCCCAGGTGCAACTCCCATGCGTGTGGGACTAGGACATGGTTGATGGTATATTTCATGTGTGGCAATTAGTAAGTGGCAGTAATCGTGCACGACGTACTTACCAATGTGTGAGTGAATATTATATTGTGTGGGACGTACGTCGCTAGAGTCACTCTCTTTTTATGATGGCACGTTATTGAAATAGTTGGCGCATAGTCAGCTAATTTGATAAAATGCTATTGGCGTGTGCACTTTGGCACACGATAATTTGTAGCTTCCTTTGATATCGAAATATGAGTGTTACACAAACACTCGGATGCGGGTTAGCTTTTTGTCGCAATGGTTGCTGCTGCTGCTAATTGATTTCAGCTTACGAGGTAAAGTTGAGTGCCTGTTGAGTGTTTGCGGTTCTGGCGTGAGAGAACTTTGATTAGACACTGTTAGGGAGGTATAGGTAACTTACTTCTGAGTGTGTGATCTAAAATAAGCAGGTAGGGTCCGAGTAACTTTCCCAGTGATGAGTGAAGGTTCTCGGGCCGTTACTATTACCTCACTGCAGTTATTCGCAGAGGGATAGTAGTAACATTTAGATTTAATTAGTTTGTAAGGACTCCCATTGCACCTAGTGGAGTCAGAAGAAAGAAGCTCAACGATGGTTCGTTCAAGTTTATTATGCAACTTCATCAATTGCACAAGCTATCAATAGGGGCTCGCAAGGGTCACTATGATGGTAGCAATTTTTGTTGTTGCGTAATATTGCCAGTTGTGCAACAATTCGATTTTTTTGCTACAAAGCTTTTGCTTTGTTACAAAATTATTTGATTGTTGTGCGACATTTAGGAGCTGCTATATTGTAGAGTCTTTGATTCGGGGATAGAGTGGGGGGTTGCTGGTTTCTTGCTCGAGATAAATTAAATGTGCGTTTGGATGATAGTCATTGCCGGGTGATTATTATCCTAGTCGCTAGTTATGGGCTGGGAATTATTAGATCCGCGCTCGGCTCCTCGCGTTGCTCTGGTGGCATCTCTGCCGGACGTGATAGGAAATATCTCGAGCAATCTGCTGCTTGGGTTTACGCCCGAAGACATCGAAGTGGCCTATGAAGAGGGTCGAAGAACCATGGCTGTTCATCCTCGATGAACAGTCATTTTTGTCACTATGCTCATTCATTTATTATGTGCACGAGTTCGTATCTAAGCGAACTGAGGGCTGTGTCACGAACCTAAGAGTTCCTGTGTCCGGTTCTCGGCGGGCTGGCAGACGCAGCCTTTAGGGTCCTAAGGCGAAAGTTTAACTTAACTTAACTTCCTTAATTAATATTAGTCATACATGTAATTGGTATAGTCTAGGAAATGCGACTGGCACTATTACTGATAATTTGCATTCGAATGTTACAGATGCATTTGGTATTTGCTTCTTCTGGATTCTCGTTGAATGCTATTGGTTGACTGATGTATTTATTATTTGACCATCAAATAATTGTTACATTATTCGATTGATTGTGTTCAAAGAAAAATCTGCGGAGGGATGCGAATATCGTGTTTGCATATCTAAAGTTGGATAATATTGTTCGACTAAGGAGAAAATACTCCTTGTAGATCCAAGAGCCCATGGTTTTGCCACGCCAGAAATGGCTTTATTATCCTTGTTAACTGGGGGCATCGTCTTGTGCATATTTAATATCATTGCATCGGTGATATTAAAAATGTACTCGATGGTTTATAGATATTATTGCATTCATAATATCTGTAAAGTTTCTGCGTTTATGAGAGTTGGGGTGCATTGCATGAACATTCTGTAGGATGATCATACAATTCGCTTCAACTCCCCAGTTCACAAGTGTTGTTTTACCTCCAGTATTGTTGACGAACGATATTGGAGATGAAATGTATTGGTAGTTTATTAGGCAGCCATGGGTAGGCCAGAGCTGGCTGGCCGTAATTTGTTAGCTGGGTTAGTCTTATGATTTTTTTGCCAGGCCTGAGATATCAGCCTAATTATTAGAGTACTTGCTAAGTGTTAATGTGCCATTGCTTGCTGACTTATCGTTGGAGTCTTAGTAGATTATAGAAACTTTACCGGCACCACGATGCAGTGGTGCTTGTAAAATCGGCACGATCGCGTCGACGAGTTATCCCATCCTTCTTACTGTTTTCTATTGCTTATTATTTGATGGGATAATGAGTCACCCAGCTCACTTATTACATTGCAAAAGTTCGACATTATTATTCAATCTTGAAAGGTTTATCATCAGATTGGCCTTTCAAAATAGGTATGCAGATGCACCTGCTTCCGGCTGTGCAATTTTACCGAATATATGTTATTAATCCATTTGTGATTCATAATCTATTTTGATATTTTTGCACGGTCGATTGGCGGGAGAGAGTCCTACAGGATTGCTACAGATTCGTTATGTGAATCTGAAGTAGTACTTAAAGGAGTGTAAGAAAGCTTAACGGGATTCGATGTATCTCGAATGGTGGAATTACAGACGATGTGCTGTAACATTTGATTTCGAATTGTAGTTCATTGGTAGTGCCAGTTCTTTCTCAGTCCTTACCAATTATAGTATGCTAGTACGATTTGTAAGTTTGTAGAGTCTTTCAATTTAATAGAGTATTTACATTTCAAAGATATAAAGTAGAGTCATTTTTCACTCCTATATCAGAATAATAGATTAATTTTTATTATATTGATATAGAGTTATATTATAGAGATACAATATTAGAGTTCAATTTTGCTGCTTTTATCTTAGGACCCTCTAGGTTTGCATAATCGCAAGACCTAAATTCATTTTTCTATTGCATATTCGAGTCAGTAGAGTCATTGCATTTTCAATCAAGTCTTGCGAAAGTAGAGTCTTTGCCACTGGAAGTGAAGTAGAGTCATTGCCAATTGAAGTAGAGTTTGCTTTTGCTGAAGTATGGAGTCTGCCAATAGAAGTCGAGTCACTGAATTTTTGCTAATTAGTTATAACTTGGCAGACAAGTCGAGTCATTGGAATAAGTCTGCGGCTCGCCAACGTGAGACACGTTACGGCAAGTGCGTGCAAATATTTCCCAACCCTCCCCCTCATCTCATATTTGCAAATTTGCCAATGAAGCGAGAAAGTAAAAGTGGGCTCAGAGGATGCTCTCGGTAGGGGTCTTTGACTCGCTCACCTCTCGTTTACTCCTCCTCTACTTTTTTTCTTCTTCTTGGGATTATCTGGTTCTGATATTCTTCATCAGAGTAAGGATAATCCCGACTTGGTTTGGTGAGCCTCTCTATGCCGCTTCTGTGCTGCATATTAGATAGCGCCTCTGAGTAAAAACCACTCGGTTAGAATCACGCGATCCGTATCGTGAATTTGTTATTGCAAAAAGTAGAGTCTATGTGGCCTCAGCCAGTGCTACCCGGGAAGGTTAGGCGCAACCGGCGCAACCCCGTCGCGATGTGCGCGAAACTTTGTTAGGCTTTTTTGTCCGCGGTATTTGTTAGGGCTTGCTGCAGTTTAGCTAAACCAGTACTGACTGAGGACACCGCGATTTGCTATTGGGTATTATATTATATACCAAAAAATCATCTAAAGTTAGTGTCCGTGAATTGCCAAATATGTAGAGTAGAGTCAATCATCGTTCGAGCAATCAATTAGAGTCTCTCATCTCATCAGTCGAGTCAATCATATTTTTTTCTATTTTTTATATTGCTCATTCACGAAAGATTGTACGTGGCGTACGTCGCAGTCTGCGGGCCCCTTCCTTTTCAGGATTGGGCTCATTGCTTAGCTTTTTATTGAACTGTTATAGTTCGATACCGATGTAGAATCACCGTGCCAGAGATTTGTGCAATCTTTGCACGAGTCTCTTGGTACTCAGGGACCTCGATAAATGCCTATGTTGTTTATCGGGGACAGTGGCAACTTCTCCTTCGAGTCACGCTATAGATATTTGCAAATATTCTATCTAAATTAGAATAGTAGAGTTGGAGTAATGAACAACTGCTTACAGTTAAGATGGTGATTGTATTACCAGCCTTAACTTACACTCACGATTTCGCAAGGGGCAACCCCCGCGGTTACCTACACCCCTTTTCCCTTTGCAGTTCATTGGATAAAGGCGAGTCATTAGGCTTTTACATCCAGGACAAGGTTTTGCCCGCGCGAACACTTTTTTATTAGCTTACTTGCGGGGATGTGATTTCTTTGAGAGATCACTGTAGCATATCTCGCGATCCTGATGTAATCCATGGGAATTATTTGCATATTGCTTTAGACGATAGATTTCTTTTTCTGGAGACTCTGTTGTGGTTGGTCCATCGTCTGCATTAGTGCTTCTTGACTTCACGGTCAAGCTTAGCCGCGGGTGGACTGCCCTTCGGACGTCTCTTTTAACTTCCTTTTTCTGGGGACTCTGTTGTGGTTGGTCCATGTCTGAATTAGTGCTTCTTGGCTTCACGGTCATGTTTAGCCCAGGTGGACTGCCCTCTAGACATCCCTTCTCTTTTATATCAAGTAGAGTCTTTGATTCGTCGAGCTTTGAAAGAGATATCCCACTGGATGTGTCTGATAAGCTTTTTAGTGTTGCGCCAGCCGAATGTTACCGGCACCGTGGTAAACATGGATACTCACCCTTTTTCTATCGTGATTTTTCTCAAGGTTTAATTACCTACCATGTAGTTTAGAATTATTGTTTGAAATTGCTAGGTTTATATACTTCAATTTCAAGTAGTGTTTAGATGATTTTGTGGGGACTCTGTTGTGGTTTGTCCATCGCCTGCATTAGTGCTTCATGGCTTCACGGTCATGCTTAGCCGCGGGTGGACGCCCTCCGGACATCTCTACTCTTAAATTCCTTTTTCTGGGGACTCTGTTGTGGTTGGTCCATCGCCTGCATTAGTGCTTCTTGGCCTCACGGTCAAGCTTAGCCGCGGGTGGACTGCCCTCCAGACGTCTCCTCTCTTTTATAGTTTTATATTAAAGTAGAGTCTTTGATAAGCTTTTTAGTGTTGCGCCAGCCCGATGCTATCGGCAGGGTGGTCAATATTTTGAAATTGTTAGTTTTATACACCTCAATTTCAAGCAGTATCGCGACATGTTAGAGCTTTTGCAGATAGAGTTGCGCCAGCCAGTGATGAACTTTAGTATGTGGCTTGAGTTAGAAACGAGTGTACGGGCTTTCCTCGCGATTTAACTTCACCCGTTGCTTGCGTACCTTGATTGCAAGATTTTCTTGGTTATGCAATTAGCTTAAACGTGTACGGCTCTAGCGTTGTCTTTACTCGTGGAATAAGTCTGGAAAGGAGATAAAAGCAACCGCGTAATTTTCACACCCCTTTGCTCTAGCTTCTTCTCAATTTTAGTAGTCAAATTAGTCTTCCACGTTCAATCAAACCGTAACACCACCCGCGATCACTTGCCACGTTTTTTTTAATATTCTTTTTCCTCTAGCATATTTGCGAAGATGCTCTGGTATGTGGTGATTATAGAAATGATTTGAGCAGTTTAGATTCGTGGGTGGGGCGAACGATATCGGTCTGACGGCGCGATACGCTAATTTCGAGTCTAGAATTTCGTGTCGAGAGTTTAATATCGCGTGAAAGTTTCCCCCATGTTCCTTTCCAAAACTAGGCCATTTGATGCCGGAGTCATGTGTGAGAGCGAGCGTATGCACTGAGAGAGGTACGGGAGTACTTTAATCAGGAGTCACTCCCTCGAATGAATCTGACGATCATTGATCGACTGTATACATTCGGGGTGTCTTGAAACCATCGTCTTAAGTGCCTACAGAATTAACTTTCTGGGTCTTAATGATGTGGGATCTTGAAAGAGTGCGAATGTTCACCGCGTGGCATTCTTGACTGATCCGGGCCTGGAGACTTGGAAGTTCGTGTACTCCGAGCGGCCCGAAAGGGCGTACTATAGTGGAGGGACGGACCTTGTCACAAGGGTCTACGGTTCGTCTTGCAGTGCTACGTGGATGTCTCTCCCTCGGATAGTTAGTGCAATCGTTGAGGGGTGCCTCACGGACTTTGAGTCCGGACAGAGCTGATTAGGGGGAGCTGGAAGGTAATGCTCGGATCCCAGCGCTCGTGCCAGAAAAGTAGCCTTGTCTCTTCGGAGCATCGCTGCCGGTGGAGGACGGTTGGGACTCAATTCGAGGGCGGAAGGTGACCCCGAAGCGGCTGCTCCGATTGCTACTAATTATACGAGTGTCATGTCACTATCATCATATAAGTGCCTTCACCCAACTTCTCTCCCAAATTTTTTCATTAGAGTCACGCACCGATATTTTTATCCGACTTTTTATCCGACTTTTTATCCGATTTTTATCCGATTTTTATCCGATATTTTATCCGATGTTTTATCCGCATGCGACGTACGATTTGACACTTATATAGTTAGTAAATTCTCGGCTTTTCCGCGCCACTGTGTCGTCACAGTTCGTTCGTCAAGTTTTAACCCTTTTAGTTCCAGATTTCGATGGAACTCTTTTGATATTAGCTTCACCCGGTATTTTTTTATGGCCGCGAAGTAGTAATGAATTTTGTTCTGTGTGCCACGAGTTTTTATTAATTCCAATTTTCCATTTGAACTTGTTCTTAATTAATTCAATTTAGTAAAAAATATTGAGAGAGCCCGGGATGCTAACAAACTGAGCAGGTTTTTTACCAGCTCTAGCTTTAAGTACGCGCTTAGCATAAGTACGCGCTTAGCATAAGTATTTAATTAACGATTATTTCTTTAGCTATAAGTATAGGTTTCTGCGTACATCATCATCATCGTCATCATCATCGAGGGACACCGACTCTACCATGTGCACCAACAGTAGTTATATGTTTATTGGGCGTCCACTACTTTTTTTTTTTCAAATGTCCAGTCTGTTTATATATCTGGTTTATTATTTCTTTATTTATCTAGCCTGTTTGTAGATCTGGTTTAGTATTTTTTTATTTGTTCAGTTTGCTTTAATTGTTGCAATTTTTATTTGCTAATTGTGGTGATGGGGGGTCTCGAAGTGCAGCAACCTCCTCGTGGTGAGACCTGGGTCGGCCATACTGATTTGATTAATGCACTAAAGATTTTTCTCAAGCTCATTAAATGAATTTAATTTTATGTCATTATTTTGTAATAATTTATTTTAGTGTCGATTGGTGCATTAACAACTAGTATCGCCGGGCGGATAGCTGTACCTTAATTATTAAGATTCTCTTTTATGTCGACAGCATTATTAATAATTTGAATAAGTTTGCGTTAAGTCATATATTTTTAATGACACCAGTATTAGATTCGCATTTTTTCATTTCAATCCACTGCTTTTTCAAAGAACAATAAGTGTCGAATTTTTTCACATTTGAGAATAAGAATTTTACTTTATTTTTTGTCTCATCATTTTCAGTTATGTCATTACAGTTCATATATTATTTATATTTTTCGTTATATATTTACAACTTGACAATAGTAGCTAAAAATAAGAAAACTGTTAGTCTTAAGAGTGCGCCATTGTAAAGCAAAGTTTGAACATCGATAATACAAATCCATGGTCATACTTTACTGATTGTACTGAGAGGAGCTTTAATACCAATCGTTGTTAAATCGTGTTATTTTTTTAGCCCGTGAATTATATCACTAGAGAATTTAATAGTAAATACTTGGGAGAGAATTTTCATTCGAAGTTCAACAATAGTTTCTTATATTTATTCATTGTTACGAAGAACTGACTGCTCGTTCCTGTGTTGATAATATCGCAAGAGTCAGACTTGCGATATGTTCACGATATCTTATTTCCATTCTACTGTTAGCTTGTACACGCAGTTTTAGAAGAAGGAGAAAATAGAGGACTAGAAAAATACGAAGGAACAATCTTGTATTTCAAATCTTGCTCAACAATGTATTGTTCATCTATCTTTTGATTTTTCACTGCTCAGATTTTGATATCAAAAATGTAGAAAAATGACACAACATGCATTTTGTCAGCAAACGTGCCTTAGATTTTTTTCAAACGTTTTCTCACACGTGGTGTTCAGGTGTAGGCTACTTTAACCTGACGACCGTCATTAAAATCGGGTATTGTTTGAAAGGGCAAGGGTCCGAGGGACGGCGAGCGCTCCGATCCTGCATTCTCAAGTGTTTTAAAGTTAGGAATTTCGTAGTTATTCGGATCAATGGCCGAGGTGGAGAGGGGGATGCCTTTAGATAAAAGGACTGTGACGAGCAGTAGTCCGTCACTTCCATTCGAACTGTCTTGTCGACAACACATAGATTCATTAGTGACGTACTCCGCCTAACGCAACCGTGACAGGAAGCATTCCATTTCATGCTACACGAATTAAACGCATATTTAACGTGAGAAAGCGTGTGTTGTGTATCGGTATTAGTGAAGTTCTCAACGCCATGGAAGTTTCCTTAAACTACAAGTGTGTCTGACGTGTGTGTCACGTGTCAACGCGAGATTCCTCATACGTTTTCAATTGTGCCGATTTTCGCGTTCTTGCAAAAACCGGCTTTTCTACGTTCTGTTATTTTTCACACCTCACATGTCGAATTAAAAAATATCAAAAAATTACACAACATCCACTTTATGAGGAGACGTATCTCAGATTTTTCTCAAACTCATACCCGCGCCGGGAGAGGAGTAATTCGTCGAAAACCATATTCTTCGGGGTTTTTGATTTTTTACGACATTGATTTTGATTCCAAAAATCTCCAGAAATTACATAACATGTGCCGCATCAGCAGACGTGTGCCTGATTTTTTTCGAACGTGTAACCGCGCCGCGAGAGGAGCTATTCGTCAAAAACTATATTTTCGGGAGTTTTTGATTTTTTACGACTTAGATTTTGATTCCAAAAATCTGTAAAAATTACACAACATGCATCTCATCATTAGACATGTTTCTGATTTTTTTCAAACCTATACTTCGCCGGGAGAGGAACGATTCGTCGAAAACAATATTTTCGGGAGTTTTTGATTTTTCGCGGCTTTGATTTTGATTCCAAAAATATGTTAAAATTACACAACATGCGCCGCAGCACTAGACATGTTTCTGATTTTTTTCAAACCTATACCTTCGCCGGGAGAGGAACGATTCGTTGAAAACAATATTTTCGGGAGTTTTTGATTTTTCGCGGCTTTGATTTTGATTCCAAAAATATGTAAAAATTACATAACATGCGCCGCATCACTAGACATGTTTCTGATTTTTTTCAAACCTATACCTTCGCCGGGAGAGGAGCTATTCGTCAAAAACTATATTTTCGGGAGTTTTTGATTTTTTACGACTTAGATTTTGATTCCAAAAATCTGTAAAAATTACACAACATGCATCTCATCATTAGACATGTTTCTGATTTTTTTCAAACCTATACTTCGCCGGGAGAGGAACGATTCGTCGAAAACAATATTTTCGGGAGTTTTTGATTTTTCGCGGCTTTGATTTTGATTCCAAAAATATGTTAAAATTACACAACATGCGCCGCATCACTAGACATGTTTCTGATTTTTTTTCAAACCTATACCTTCGCCGGGAGAGGAACGATTCGTCGAAAACAATATTTTCGGGAGTTTTTGATTTTTCGCGGCTTTGATTTTGATTCCAAAAATATGTAAAAATTACACAACATGCGCCGCAGCACTAGACATGTTTCTGATTTTTTTCAAACCTATACCTTCGCCGGGAGAGGAACGATTCGTTGAAAACAATATTTTCGGGAGTTTTTGATTTTTCGCGGCTTTGATTTTGATTCCAAAAATATGTAAAAATTACATAACATGCGCCGCATCACTAGACATGTTTCTGATTTTTTTCAAACCTATACCTTCGCCGGGAGAGGAGCTATTCGTCAAAAACTATATTTTCGGGAGTTTTTGATTTTTTACGACTTAGATTTTGATTCCAAAAATCTGTAAAAATTACACAACATGCATCTCATCATTAGACATGTTTCTGATTTTTTTCAAACCTATACTTCGCCGGGAGAGGAACGATTCGTCGAAAACAATATTTTCGGGAGTTTTTGATTTTTCGCGGCTTTGATTTTGATTCCAAAAATATGTTAAAATTACACAACATGCGCCGCATCACTAGACATGTTTCTGATTTTTTTTCAAACCTATACCTTCGCCGGGAGAGGAACGATTCGTCGAAAACAATATTTTCGGGAGTTTTTGATTTTTCGCGGCTTTGATTTTGATTCCAAAAATATGTAAAAATTACGCAACATGCGCCGCAGCACTAGACATGTTTCTGATTTTTTTCAAACCTATACTTCGCCGGGAGAGGAACGATTCGTCGAAAACAATATTTTCGGGAGTTTTTGATTTTTCACGGCTTATATCTTGATTCCAAAAATCTCCAAAAATTACACAACATGCGCCTTATCGGCAGGCGTGTGTCTGATTTTTTTTGTAATTTTGCCTGTACTGTGAAAGGAGATATCGAGCAAAAAGACAATTTCTCCATTTTTGCCACGAGTCACAGAAAAAACCTACGATACCTCCTTATATGTCATAAAGTCGTATTAAGATATCTCAGTTTCACATGAAAATAGTTGTTCGTCTGACCAGATCAAGCATTTTTCACTCGAATATTTTCTCCTACATTCTCCATTCCGATTTTTTCGATTTTTCCTCATTTTCAGCACTTTCCTAAATCGTTCATAGATCGATTATTAAGCGCATTGAACGCGTAGAAAACATAGAATCGGTGGCGTAGTCACCGGCATTGTACCATAAGTCTTCTAATAGGCAGCCCCTTCCAATTAATTTACCCTTTCTCACTTATTCGGGCTCCTCCGCGTTCTCCAATCTTCCTGATCGTTTCGGCGGCTAGAACTTAGAGTAGAGATTCAGTATTTAGTCAGGAATCGACGGTATGAATTCCAGAGCTCCTGCTCAACGTTTATTTTTTCCCCAAAAAAAACGTCTAGGCTAACCCCTTCAGATTTTTTCGATTTTTCCTCATTTTCAGCACTTTCCTAAATCGTTCATAGATCGATTCTTAGAGCATTGCAACGCGTAAAAAACATAGAATCAGTGGCGTAGACGTCGGTATTGTAACATAAACCATCTAATAGGCAACCCCTTCTATTTAATTTACCCTTTCTCACTTATTCGGGCTCCTCCACGTTCTCCAATCTTCCCAATCGTTTCGGGGGTTAGAATTTACAGTAGAGATTCAGTATTTAGTCAGGAATCGACGGTATAAGTTCCAGAGCTCCTGCTCAACGTTTATTTTTTCGCCAAAAAAAACGTCTAGGCTAACCCCTTCAGATTTTTTCGATTTTTCCTCATTTTCGGCACTTTGCTAAGTCGTTCATAGATCGATTGTTTAAACATTAGAACGCGTAGAAAACATAGAATCGGTCGCGTAGACGCCGGCATTGTATTACAAACCCTCTCGAAGGGTCCCCTTCATTATTTTACCCATTTTGCGTTATTCGGCCTCCTCCCCAATACGTTTAGCACTCCTTACTACTTGTTCAGATTATTCCACTCTAACAAAGAGTTAGTTATACTTATTAAACATTCTACTACAATAAAATATAACCTCACACATTAGCTAATAGTGCTGTCATACTAGTTTGTTACAGGTTGTGTGTACTGCTTGAATATTCATGCAGTATCATCGCTACTAACTGCACCGCGGGACTTATACATCGCTACGTTACTTCCGGCGATTTCAACGTGGCTGAACTCTCCGCTACATGTAATATATATTAATAGGAAATATGTATTATAATATTGTGTATATTATGAACATTATGTAACACTAACAAATTCGAAAATAAATGAAATAAGTCCTATAAATTGGTGTCTTTCTTCTGCAAACATTCTGTTCAACTCTTCCTAGTCTCTATAGTTGATTGATTGAAAAATTTCTAAGTTCCTTAGTCGAAAATTTTCTAAGTCCAAACGCGGAATATTAAAACTTTTTCCGTGTTCAGTCAAGCGTGACGTGACGTCACTTCCGGTGACGTCATCGTCACGCATGACTGCACAGGAAAAAGTTCAGAAATTTTCTCTGTGACGTCATAGAGAAAATGCCTCATTTTTGGTACTAAGTTACAATTTTTGATGAATTTTCTCTGTGACGTCATAGTGGAAATTTTTGAACTTTTTCGTGGGCAGCCAAGCGGAACGATGACGTCACTTCCGGTGACGTCACTAATGACGTCATCGTCACGCATGACTGCACACGAAAAAGTTCAGAAATTTTCTCTGTGACGTCATAGAGAAAATGCCTCATTTTTGGTACCAAGTTACAATTTTTGACGAATTTTCTCTGTGACGTCATAGTGGAAATTTTTGAACTTTTTCGTGTGCAGTCAAGCGGAACGATGACGTCACTTCCGGTGACGTCACTAATGACGTCATCGTCACGCATGACTGCACACGAAAAAGTTCAGAAATTTTCTCTGTGACGTCATAGAGAAAATGCCTCATTTTTGGTACCAAGTTACAATTTTTGGCGAATTTTCTCTGTGACGTCATAGTGGAAATTTTTGAACTTTTTCGTGTGCAGTCAAGCGGAACGATGACGTCACTTCCGGTGACGTCACTAATGACGTCATCGTCACGCATGACTGCACACGAAAAAGTTCAGAAATTTTCTCTGTGACGTCATAGAGAAAATGCCTCATTTTTGGTACCAAGTTACAATTTTTGGCGAATTTTCTCTGTGACGTCATAGTGGAAATTTTTGAACTTTTTCGTGTGCAGTCAAGCGGAACGATGACGTCACTTCCCGTGACGTCACTAATGACGTCATCGTCACGCATGACTGCACACGAAAAAGTTCAGAAATTTTCTCTGTGACGTCATAGAGAAAATGCCTCATTTTTGGTACCAAGTTACAATTTTTGGCGAATTTTCTCTGTGACGTCATAGTGGAAATTTTTGAACTTTTTCGTGTGCAGTCAAGCGGAACGATGACGTCATCAATGACGTCACCGGAAGTGACGTCATCGTTCCGCTTGACTGAACACGGAAAAAGTTCAAAAATTTCCACTATGACGTCACAGAGAAAATGCCTAATTTTTGGTACCAAGTCACAATTTTTGACGAATTTTCTCTATGACGTCACAGAGAAAATTTCTGAACTTTTTCGTGTGCAGTCAAGCGGAACGATGACGTCATCAATGACGTCACCGGAAGTGACGTCACGTCACGCTTGACTGAACACGGAAAAAGTTCAGAAATTTCCACTATGACGTCACAGAGAAAATGCCTCATTTTTGGTACCAAGTTACAATTTTTGACGAATTTTCTCTATGACGTCACAGAGGAAATTTTTGAACTTTTTCGTGTGCAGTCATGCGTGACGATGACGTCATATTCGGTGACGTCACTGATGACGTCACTGATGACGTCATAAATTCAAAATTTTTCCCGCCTTTGGACTTAGAAAATTTTCAGTATTGAACGAGGGGAAGGATTCATAAGTACAAGACCAGGTTAGTTTATACACTTCATTTATTCAAGAAGTTGTTGGTTTAATACAATGTTATTATACATGTTTCTTATTACTATGTATTATACCGGGGAGCTATAGCACTTCAGCATCTGCTGAAGGATGCAGGGGATACGTAGATTTTGTGGTGCAGTTGATATGATGATAATCTATGAAGATTCAAGTTGTACTCACTACCTATGACAAATTAATATGAAATAGGTATTAAATTACGTATCAGAGTTTGGTTTATTGTAGTAGAATGTTTAATTAATTATAAGTATATGATATGTTTGTACGCAGTAATCGAAATAAATAGTAGGGAGTTCTAAACATATTGGGTTGCAAGTAATAACGCACTAATAAAGGTTGGAAGATGTGGAAAGGCCCGCGTGAGGCAGGAAATGCAAATTAATGAAGAAGACCATATGGAAGAGTTTGTTACAATGCTGGTTCTAATGCCACCGATTCTATGTTTTCTACGCGTTCCAATGCTCTAAGAATCAATCTATGAACGATTTAGGAAAGTGCCGAAAATGAGGAAAAATCGAAAAAATCTGAAGGGGTTAGCCTAGATGTTTTTTTGGCGAAAAAATAAACTTTGAGCAGGAGCTCTGGAACTTATACCGTCGATTCCTGACTAAATACTGAATCTCTACTGTAAATTATAACCCCCGAAACGATCGGGAAGATTGGAGAACGTGGAGGAGCCCGAATAAGTGAGACAGGGTAAATTGATTGGAAGGGGTTGCCTATTAGAAGACTTATGGTACAATGCCGGCGACTACGCCACCGATTCTATGTTTTCTACGCGTTGCAATATTCTAAGAATCCGTCTATGAACGATTTAGGAAAGTGCCGAAAATGAGGAAAAATCGAAAAAATCTGAAGGTCTTGACATTTTTTTTGGCGAAGAAATAAAGTTTGAGCAAGAGCTCTGGAACTTATACCGTCGATTCCTGACTGAATACTGAATCCCTACTGTAAATTCTGAATGTAGGAGAAAATATTCGAGTGAAAAATGCTCGATCTGGTTAGACGAACCACTATTTTCATGTGAAACTGAGATATCTTAACACGACTTTATGACATATAAGGAGGTATCGTAGGTTTTTTCTGTGACTCGTGGCAAAAATGGAAAAATTGTCTTTTTGCTCGATATCTCGTTTCACGGTACAGGTAAAATTACAAAAAAAATCAGACACACGCCTGCTGATAAGGCGCATGTTGTGTAATTTTCGGAGATTTTTGGAATCAAAGTCTAAGTCGTGAAAAATGAAAAACTCCCGAAAATATTGTTTTCAACGAATAGCTCCACTGCCGGCAAAGGTATAAGTTTGAAAAAAATCTGAGACATGTCTACGGATAAGGCGCATGTTGTCTAATTTTCGGAGATTTTTGGAATCAAAATCTAAGCCGTGAAAAATGAAAAACTCCCGAAAATATCGTTTTCAACGAATAGCTCCTCTGCCGGCGAAGGTATAAGTTTGAAAAAAATCTAAGACATATCTACGGATCAGGCGCATGTTGTCTAATTTTTGCAGATTTTTGGAATCAAAATCTAAGCCGTGAAAAATCAAAAACCGCCGAAAATATTGTTTGAGACGGATTGCACCTCTGCCGGCAAATGTATAAGTTTGAAAAAAATCTGAGACATGTTTACGGATAAGGCGCATGTTGTGTAATTTTTGCAGATTTTTGGAATCAAAGTCTAAGTCGTGAAAAATCAAAAACCGTGGAGAATATCATTTTCGACGAATAGCTCCTCTCCCGGCGAAGGTATAAGTTTGAAAAAAATCTGAGACATGTCTATGGATAAGGCGCATGTTGTCTAATTTTTGCAGATTTTTGGAATCAAAGCCTAAGTTGTGAAAAATCAAAAACCGCGGAGAATATTATTTTCGACGAATAGCTCCTCTTCCGGGGAAGGTATAAGTTTGAGAAAAATCTAAGACATGTCTACGGATAAGCCGCATGTTGTCTAATTTTTGCAGATTTTTGGAAGCAAAATCTAAGCCGTGAAAAATGAAAAACTCCCGAAAATATCGTTTTCAACGAATAGCTCCTCTGCCGGCAAAGGTATAAGTTTCAAGAAAATTTGAGACATGTCTACGGATAAGTCGCATGTTGTCTAATTTTTGCAGATTTTTGGAATCAAAGTCTAAGTCGTGAAAAATCAAAAACCGCGGAGAATATCATTTTCGACGAATAGCTCCTCTCCCGGCAAAGGTATAAGTTTGAAAAAAATCTGAGACATGTCTACGGATAAGGCGCATGTTGTCTAATTTTTGCAGATTTTTGGAATCAAAGTCTAAGTCGTGAAAAATCAAAAACCGCGGAGAATATCATTTTCGACGAATAGCTCCTCTCCCGGCAAAGGTATAAGTTTGAAAAAAATCTGAGACATGTCTACGGATAAGGCGCATGTTGTCTAATTTTTGCAGATTTTTGGAATCAAAGTCTAAGTCGTGAAAAATCAAAAACCGCGGAGAATATCATTTTCGACGAATAGCTCCTCTCCCGGCGAAGGTATAAGTTTCAAGAAAATTTGAGACATGTCTACGGATAAGTCGCATGTTGTCTAATTTTTGCAGATTTTTGGAATCAAAGTCTAAGCCGTGAAAAATCAAAAACCGCCGAAAATATTGTTTGAGACGGATAACTCCTCTCCCGGCGAATGTATAGGTATGAAAAAAATTGAAGACATGTCTAGTGATGAGGCGCGTGTTGTGTAATTTTTGCAGATTTTTGAAATCAAAATCTAAGCCGTGAAAAATCAAAAACTCTCGAAAATATCGTTTATGACGGATTGCACCTCTGCCGGCAAATGTATAAGTTTGAAAAAAATCTGAGACACGTCGGCTGATGAGGCGCATGTTGTGTAATTTTTGCAGATTTTTGGTATCAAAATCTAAGCCGTGAAAAATGAAAAACTCCTGAAAATATCGTTTTCAACGAATAGCTCCTCTGCCGGCAAAGGTATAAATTTGAAAAAAATCTGAGACACGTCGGCTGATGAGGCGCATGTTGTGTAATTTTGACAGATTTTTGGAATCAAAATCAAAGCCGTGAAAAATCAAAAACTCCCGAAAATATCGTTTTCGACAAATAGGTTCTCTATTGATACAGCTACGAGTTTGAGAAAAATCGGAGACACGCGTGCTAGTACGGCGCATATGATGTAATTTTTGTAGATTTTTGGAATCAAACTCAAAGCCGTGAAAAATCAAAAACCTCAGAAAATATCGTTTGCGAGGAATAACTCCTCTCACGGCGCGGGTACGATTTTGGCAAAAATCTGAGACACGTTTGCTGATAAAGCGTATGTTGCGTAATTTTTTGAGATTTTTTAATTCGAGATGCAAGGCGTGAAAAATAACGGAACATAGAAAAACCGGTCCTTGCAAAAACGCGAAAATCGGCACAATTGAAAACGTATGAGGAATCTCGCGTTGGCACATGACACACACGTTAGACACACTTCGAGTTTAAGGGATTTTCTATGGCGTTGAGAACTTCACAAATACCGATACACAAAACACACTTTCTCACGTTATATATGCGTTTAATTGAAGCGTCTAATCAACTTGCAAGAAGATGGAAACATTCGACTATCGTGAAGCGGAATACTTCTTGTCACGATTGCGTTAGGCGGAGTATGTCACTAATGAATCTACGTGTTGCCGACAAGACAGTTCGAATGGAAGTGACAGACTACTGCTCGTCACAGTCCTTTTAACTAAAGGCACCCCCCCTCCACCTCGGCCATTGAGCAGAATAACTACGAAATTCCTTTGCCAGAAAGCACCCCACTTTTCTCGTCCCTGCCCCCACCCCACGACAGAATCCCCAAATAACTAAATTCCTGATTTTAAAACCCTTGACAATACAGGATTGGAGCGCTTGCCGTCCCTCGGACCATTGCCCTTTCAAACAATACCTGACTTTAATGACGGTCATCAGGTCAAACTAGCCTACACCTGAACACCAGATGTGCGCACCATATGATTTTGCCTAGACCTCCTAGTAAAATGCATTGTCGTTAACGAACTATGTACACAAAGACTCCATGTGCCTATGCATTATAATTTGAATCTTAACACAGACAGAAATGATTCGCGAATATTGACTCTGTTTTCTTAAAAAATCGATCTATAAACGACTCTAGAAAGTACACGCGAACCGTACACTCTAAGAATCTGCTGACTGAACCAATATGTAACTTTATTTCAACTAATAAATCCTACAATTTGAGTAATGAACCGTGTACAAATTATTGTAGTTTAAGTGATTCGAACGAAATCTTAAACACTACAAATGCAAGAGTTGGAAAACGTCATTTGACATGGAAGTAACGGAACTATCTTGCAGATAAGAGATGAGACGATTGAAAACGTGATGCGATCTAAGTCGTACAGAGAGATGTCGCCTGCTGTAAATTTTCCCTAGTTTTAGAATATTACCGACATAGCACACTATCAATATTGCCTCAGATGTCGCGATGGAAATGTTCTCCTCTTAGCGCGCAGCGCCACAAATGACTCGTGAGACGTCCGCAGGAAGACTGAACGCTAGTGTCGTGGAATACTACCAGAACTAAAGTATACTTTATACCCCCTCCAGCATACTATCAAAGGCAAACGTTGCGGTAACGTTCGCAATCTGATCGATACTTGTTTACGTCTGGTAGTAGCTATGTTCCCCGCGCCACCCTTTCCCCATACTAACAACGCCACTCTGATTTCCTGCGGACTATCTCGACAGAAAATGCGAAGTTAGAATTAACGTCTGCTACGAGACGCATGCGTAACGTCCTACGATTGACACGAGGAGATAGAGGCGAGTGTTCCTCAGTTCTCTAGTGGCCGGTTTGAGAAGGACTGCCACGAAGGGGAGTTTCCTTGTGCGTTCTATTTGGCCAGCGCCTGCGCCTATCCCGAAAGTGCTAAAAGACCCGATTTCACACAGTTAGGGGTTGCAACACGTCAGGGGTGACTCCGATTCTAACAAGCAATGTCGTACTGCACTCGAATTATGGGTGTCCAGGTATGATCTCGATTACGAAACATCGTCGCATGAACCCCATCATTTTTTGCATGGTCTCGTAGCCGGCTTAAATGCGCACCTGGCTCTCATTCAAACATTCATTCCGCTTTCACTGAATCGCTCCATTAATGATTCCGTTAATTCACCTCCGCTGTACCTTTATCGTCCCATTCACTCAATAGCCAAGTATTAGTTTTTCGACGATGCGATATGAAAAAAGAGACACGCCACGTCGAATTTGTGCCAGCTATCACCTCGCAAAACCGACGAGAGCCCGTGAATATTTTCGGACGGAATTTGGGCCAATGGAGCACTGTCTGTGGAGTAATCTTGATACAGTTTTTATCCCGGCTGGACGGACGCAGTAATATGTCAAGTGATACCTCAACTAAGCAGTCTAAAGGAAATCAGCCCTTTAAATAAGTCGCGACGGCGAATAATACGTAGAATTTTGAATTCCCTGTCGAAATCGAATCGAACATCGTTAAGTCAGCAACTTAGCATAGTTGCGAATTGCGGCGTACTTTCGATCAAAGTGCGGCTGTCTGGTGGAGCGAAGCTCTATGCTGCGATAACATTGCTCGATATTCGTGAAAAGACAAGTGGCTCTGAGTTACATAATTCCTATTCGAAGTAGCAGCATATATATTGAACTGGTTCACTGGTCCCCCTTCGACCTAGGTTATGTTTCTCGGCAGCTGCGCACCTCCAGCTGCGGCACAACGCGCGGCCAGACAAACAGGATACGCGTGTTGACTTTAGTCAGGAATGCAATTTGAGTGATTCTTATCAATCATCTAATCATAAATTCGCGAGATAAGGGCCTAGAAATAAACCAATTTAACCCACGTGTCGGCGGCCACCGTCTGCCGGACTGATAACACCTCGAAATGTTACGATAGAGATTTTAACATGATGTAACGAGAGCCGCCTTCTCTTATACGTATATTTCCGAGATGGTGCAACGCAGATTGAAAATTGTCACTGCGATATAGAGCCAATCGAATTACGTAATGAGCATTACAAAATGGAGAACCGCCCCTGTGTATACACTGGCTGCATTGCGCGTCAAGAAGTGGAGCATCGCAAACATCTTTCCCGACGCGCATGTCTTATAATAACAAGTACTTGCGATATAGATATTTCCCACTGATTGATGTATCTAACCATATCCTCTCAATCTCGATTGTATATAATGCTAAACCTTACTTCATTTTACAAATAAAGATACCAATGATCCTACTATATGTCTTCCCTCATATGCCATGCATGAACTTATTTTTACACAGACGTTTTTAAACGATATTGAAATGTACCGACAGCTTGTCATTCATTTAAGTATCACAATGATTTATCCAACTCGCAAGAATCTATCAAGAATACCAACAAGTACACTAAACGCACTATTATCCAATTGTTTATAGAGGGTGGCGGTTCTCGCAGCTGACATCCAACAAAGATGTTTCAGCTCGAGTCCGCTGAGTTTTGCCGCCGCAAAGGTGGCAATGTCGAAATTCGACAAGACAAGCTATCTTCCTTATGACAAACTCGAGGAGAACTTGAAGACTGTGAAGAAAAGGTCAGAGAAAGAAATACGTGCGCTCGTCAAGGCGACTCAAAGTCGACTGACCTCTAATACCTAATTCGACTTATTAATATTGTTACAGGTTAACACGGCCATTGACCCTTTCCGAGAAAGTGCTGTACTCCCATCTCGATGATCCGGCGAAACAGGAAATTACCCGAGGCACCAGCTACCTCAGATTGCGACCTGACCGCGTTGCTATGCAAGATGCCACTGCACAGATGGCTATGTTGCAGTTCATCAGTTCCGGTACACAACAATCTAATAGACTCTCCCGAAATACTACGTTATTTATAGGGTGAACGCTATCACTGTCCTTGATGCTACTTTTTTAGGACTGCCAAAGGTCGCGGTGCCATCCACCATCCACTGCGATCACTTGATTGAAGCACAAATCGGCGGAGAACAGGATTTGAAACGTGCCAAGGACATCAACAAGGAGGTCTACAACTTCCTCAAAACCGCCGGAGCCAAATATGGCGTTGGATTCTGGAATCCCGGCTCTGGTATCATTCACCAGATCATCCTCGAGAATTATGCCTTCCCGGGCTTGTTGATGATCGGCACTGACTCGCACACACCAAACGGTGGTGGTCTGGGATGTCTCTGCATCGGTGTTGGTGGCGCGGATGCTGTCGACGTAATGGCTAATATTCCCTGGGAATTGAAATGCCCCAAAGTCATCGGAGTCAAGCTGACAGGAGAACTGAAGGGTTGGACAAGCCCGAAAGATATCATTCTCAAAGTAGCTGGAATCCTGACTGTGAAAGGTGGCACTGGAGCGATCGTCGAGTACTTTGGCCCTGGAGTCGACAGCATTAGCTGCACCGGAATGGCAACCATTTGCAACATGGGTGCTGAAATTGGTGCTACCACTTCCATCTTCCCTTACAATTACCGTATGCAAGATTACCTGAAAGCCACAGGTCGCGCCGATATCGCTGCCGCCGCTGACCAGCACAGACAAGGTCTTCTTACCGCGGACGCAAACGCGAAATACGATCAAATCATCGAATTGGACCTCTCAACCCTCGAACCCCATGTAAACGGACCGTTCACCCCTGACCTTGCTTCACCCATTTCCAAACTAGGTGTGTGCAAGGCTCAGATATTTCTATTAGCCTATAAATCTGTGCACTTGTACAGCAAGTTTTCTTAAGGCGCGTTATTTATACTGAACTCGACAATTTTGCGAACAGGTGAAAATGCCAAGAAGAATGGCTGGCCGAATGAGATCAAGGTCGGCCTGATCGGATCCTGCACAAACAGCTCCTATGAGGACATGGGTCGTTGCGCAGCCATTGCCAAGCAGGCTCTGGATCATGGACTGAAATCGAAATCAGCCTTCAATGTTACACCAGGATCGGAACAGATTCGGGCCACGATCGAACGTGATGGAATTGTACGCTCTCGAATTTACTCTCGATATATAGGCGGCGGTTTTGGCTGTCTTGCATGAAATTGCATAGTTCCTGACTCACTGCCAAGTCTTTGGCGTATGACATTGTTAAGGATAGAAGTGTGACACGCCAAGTTTTAATTTACATTACGTCGATATAAACGTGGAAAAATGTTGGAAAATATTTAAAGTCTAAAGGTGGACTCTGCTATGATTATAGGCACAAACTCTGCGTGAATTTGGCGGCACTGTGCTTGCCAATGCTTGCGGACCTTGCATCGGCCAGTGGGATCGTCAAGATATTAAGAAGGGAGACAAGAACACAATTGTCACGTCCTACAACCGTAACTTTACTGGACGTAATGACGCGAACCCTGCAACCCATGCTTTCGTTACCAGCCCTGAACTCGTTACTGCTCTTTCCCTCGCTGGTCGCCTTGACTTTAACCCCTTGACAGACAAACTGAAGGGCAAAGACGGCAAAGAGTTTCTTCTCAATGACCCATTCGGTACGTTTACGTATTCTAAATGTCGAATGAAACTCGCGTCTTCTGCTATGTGTATCGTCATATGACACATATGAGATAATTAGTAAAGCACTCTGGTAATAGTGTTATATTAGTTTGTCCTTGTTTCACAATGATTATGTGCGACTAGACTGAAGACGCTGGTTTCATAAGACTTTCCGAAATTTGATACTTTTACAACTGACACGTTTTTAATGAAGACTTTTTTCCTCGATAAAAGAACAATTGAGTGTATTTATGAATTGCGTTACTACAGGTGATGAACTACCTAGCCGTGGCTTTGACCCTGGAATGGACACATATGATGCACCACCAGCTGATGGAAGCAAAGTCAGGGTAGACGTTGATCCAAATAGCAAGAGATTGCAATTGCTGGAACCATTCGATAAGTGGGATGGAAAAGACCTTACCGACATGACGATCTTAATCAAAGTGAAGGGAAAATGCACAACCGATCATATTTCCGCTGCCGGACCGTGGCTCAAATTCCGTGGTCATTTGGACAACATCTCCAACAATATGTTCATTGGGTACGCCTTTCGATATTCTACTCTTACATGATTCTACGCAAACGTTAAGAAATGTGAAAACAATACATTCGATCTTACAGTGCGGTTAACTCTGAGAATGGAGAGATGAACAAAATCAAGAACCAGCTGAATGGCCAATGGGGAGCTGTACCCGATGTCGCCCGCGATTACAAGAAGAATGGCGTGAGATGGGTGGCTGTCGGAGACGAGAACTACGGCGAGGGTTCGTCCCGCGAGCACGCTGCTCTGGAACCACGTCACTTGGGTGGCCGAGCCATCATCGTAAAGAGTTTCGCGCGTATCCACGAGACTAACTTGAAGAAACAAGGTCTTCTGCCACTGACTTTCGCTAACGCCAGCGACTACGATAAGATCCAACCCACTGACAAGATCAGTCTGCTCGGTCTGAATGAGCTGGCACCCGGCAAGGTACGAAAGAACTTACAAAGATGATGTTACTTTTCGATTCGAATGCGTTTTCTAATGACAATCTATTTCCTCGCAGCCCGTCAAGGCGGAGATCAAGCACAAGGACGGCAAAGTCGACAGTATCACGTTAAATCACACCATGAACGAACAACAGATCTCTTGGTTCAAGGCGGGATCGGCCCTCAACCGTATGAAGGAGATCGCCAGCGGTCGTTAAAATCGCCTGGCTTTCACACAACACCAAATTGAAATTCCATCAAAATACTCGGGATGGTGATGGCTAGTTGCGCGCGTACCGATTTCACCGGCCGAGATAAGACTGCGCGCGGTATGACGCTGTGTTTCTAGATAGATTTACTTAATGCGCATCTCTTTATTGTTAATCACGAGACTCGACAAATCGTGGTACGCACTTCCCGCACGACAGCTGCACGAATAATAACAATTGTGCTGTCGGCGTGGTTACTTAATGGAAGCCTTTGCGTGCCACGTGACGGCATGGCAACGATGAATATACAAGTAATCCTAACAATGCAAGGTTACACAATTTCGTGGACACGGAATACAAGTAACAAAATCGTGATGTTTTCGAAGGCCCGAGGAACGAGAAGACAGTCGGTGAGGTTTGCCTGTCGTTTCTTAAAGTTCGTAGTACCGATTTAGTCAAGTGCCGATGGAAGAGAGAGAGAGACTTCTCTTTTCGTTCGTGCACCCAAGACCGCGCACTGTTTACGAGTGCGAGGGAGCTTCGCAACTACGGCGACAGCTCGTGACCCAAGTGTGTCAACGCGATTATTGTTTTTAAGCCCTGTACAGCCCCCGTTGGTACACTAGAGTCACTCACAACCGTAGCTGCCCGAATTTCCCTTACACTCGATCATGTATTCTGTACATATTACTCGCCAAGTAGGATGCATCGTGGTTATATCATATAGATTCATCAAAGTCCTCCCCTAAGGACTCTACGTATGAGATGATGTTGGCAAAAATGATAATGTGATTATGAAAATGACAAAAAAAAGAGATTGTATGCTCGTTAATACCCGAAGGTCGAATAAAATATTACCTATTATTTATGCCTCTACTTATTATTTATCCCTTGCAACTATACTTCCAAATCCCCAAAATCAATATTCCCTCATTTATCTCGATGGATGATTCAAGAAATCCCCAACACAAATTTCTTTCTATGTTCGGCCACGATTATCTATAGATTTAATTAAGATCCACATGGGAATCCACGCACGATCCCCTGGCACATCTTATCTCCGATGCTCCTGAATTATTGCTGACATTAGATTAATTGAATCCGAGACGTTTAAAGCTCCCAAACTAATTAACAATTCTGAAGCGCGTATACTGAATCACAACATAACAATTCCACTGTTTGTTTCACCCGGCGAGTTCTCGGTTAATTAATTCCCTAAGTAATGCGCGACCGCCGGTGCATTTGTATCAGCCGGAATTTCCATTTCCCGTAAATTCGATCGCGCCTAGTGTGAAGATGGAATTACACGCGTACGAGCACGCATACACAAGGGCGGCGCGTTGCGAGGGTGGTACTTGAGAGCTCACACACTTGTTACACAAGAAGTTACTTTGTTCCGGGAGTTGACAATTTAATTATAACTTGTCCAGGGCGAAATTGAATTGTATAAAGGGCGAAAGTGCGAAAGTGCGAGCGGTGAGCGATTGCTCGTTGAGATTGTTCGGCTGGAGGGAAACGACTGGCAAGAAGAGCTTTTAACTTAGCGGCAAACTCGATTGTCCAAAGTCTCGTTGGGCGGCCGTGCCACGACTTTTCGTGTCCTGCTTCGCTGGTAATAACTTCCTTACAATTGCAGTCACGCGCTTAGCACCACTGCATTTCTCCTCCTTAGCAAACTATTCCTTTAAGTCTTAATAGCGACAGCGCTATCGAGAGCGAGAACAAGACAGAAAAACGCGCCCCATCATACAATGGAATTTATCTCTGTTTCGTAAACGGAAATGTTAACGATAATAGCGTCTACAATTTATATACTAAGCTGGATTTTTTCTCTTGCCAAAAGACACTGGAAACTCGTGATGCGGTGCGATTAAGTCGCTGTCGGCGCAGATGGAACTAATCGGCGTCGCTTAAAAAGTTTTAATGTACTTGGTTCCAGCGAGACTTCGTCCCCTTCTTCACCCAACCGCTATTAATACTGCGACATCGGCAATGTTCGTCGGTCCTTCCTAATCCCTCCATTTATTCTCCTGGTATTCTTCGACTTATTTATAATATGCAACTACTTCGAATCTTCCAAAATGGACCAATAACTTCTCAGAAGGAGAATATTAAATTTGAATGTGCAAGTTACAACTTTTGCCGAATTATTTATGAAACCCTATGAAATTTTGTCAATGATATAAGAAAGAAGTATGAAACGATCTACATCGTCACATGGAAGACCGTCATTGGAGGAGATTTGATGAAAAATAACACCAGGTTGGGAAATTACAATTCTTTCTTTGGCAAATGTAAAACTATCGTACTAAGGAGATTGCGGTATATAATGATACTGCTGGGTGTTACTAGCTTTCACGCAGAAGAAGTACCCTCTTGGATTTTCAGAGTGTAGATTTCCATGAGCATCGTAATAAGGTCTGCAACAAGCGACGAAATTGTCTAATAGAAACCACCTAATATTACGCGACTCTATGATAATGAAGGCAATGCTGAAGCACTCTTTGCTTGATTAGAAACAAGAAATAATCGAATTAAGTTGCGTACCCAAGACAACTCATGTTCTGAATCCTCTGGAAACACTTCCTTCGTGGCTCTGTGTCGAAATAAGTTCTGCCAAGCATCTCGTAATGAGCCGAAGGATTTCGTTGATTGGCGGCAAGAAGACACCTTCGAAATTCGTCACTGCAATCGCAACGGTGCCTAAAAACGAAATTGAAAAGCATATCCGCTCGGAAGAGAGACTCCGCAAATGATTAGCGACTAATTCCCTTACATATTGTCACTCATTGAATTTTCGATGCCGTATTTCGTACTTCCCGGTGGAATAACTTCGGCACACCCGTCGAGCACCGCGCAACAACTATAGTCTTCTCCTGACTCATCGTCGGACGCATCGGCACACGTCACTTTCTCTAATTTGAAGATGAAAAGAAATCATTACATCACCATCGAATTTTTACCCAAAGATACGAAGAATTTCCTTCTCGCGCTTGTAAATCAATGATACGTACTACCAGTGTAAAGTTCGAAAGGTTTGCGTGTTACAATTTCGGGAGGGGGAGCTAAAAGGAAAATCAGATGTAGAAATATTTGGCAAGTCGAAACATTGAGGATGGATTTTCGTCTGTTCGAAATGTCACCTGTGCTTGGTCTGCTGTGGTTATGCTCTGCCCTAAGTTTTTCCTGATCAGCATTTGTGATATCCAAAAATCCAAATATCGAAACTAACAAAACGAAGGCAAGCCTGGATTTGTCCAACATTGCGTATCACTGCGATAACGAAGCCAATGTTAACTAATTACTAAAGGCAAATTCAACAAGACTGGATTTAGTATTCTTTCGAAGCGGTTAAGCAATATCTACCTGAGTATGGAATCTCCTCGCGACAAATTTTACCCGACTGATGAACATATGTGTGTCCGACACAGTATATAGACGAAAATCCCACCCCAGAAATATGACCAGACTCGACATTTTACGACTTTTCTAATCGGATTTCCGTGTCACGAAAAAAACTAGGAAACAGTAGTGAAAGAAATAATGGCCTGCATTACGCGAACATATTCGCGTCAATACTTTTACTGCTTTACGCAAGTTGGAATTAGAACGATAATGATAAGCGAAACGAGAAATAAAAGTGTACATTTTTGGAGTACATTTCAAAATTATATTATCTGCTTCTGATATTGTAAGAGAGGAATTTCGTGCGAGAGTTCGATTTCGAAAAACTTATAAATGAATACTGGCATACATATTGCGTTGCGAGCAACACCTGTTGCTCTCAGCCTCTGCTGTCGGATACAAAACAAGCTAATAGCTGAGGGGCGTGCATGCCAGGCTTCTTCTCAAAGTTGGATACTTCGGCGAACTTGTAATAGAGCAGTCAAGGAATGAAAAGCTCTATTCGAGCATTTCAACCAAACATACAAGGAAATCTTACGAAAGCAAGCAAGAGCAATGACAGGAGAACATTTTCTTAAACAACTTTATTGTTAATCTCCAAACAATCGTCTCAATTTTTTACACAATTCCAAACTCGAAAAGCGCCGAGGAAAATTAGATGAATGTTAGATCGAAATTATGATGGTGCCAAGACGGATCGAATTAGTTTCGGACAAAAGAAGTAGAAGTCGAGATTGTCGTCATAAGTATCCTCGTACTCATTGAACCATGGTCTACAAATAAATAAATCACTCGTCAATTTCAATCTTACTTGACGGATTTCGAAAAACATACAAGCGAAGGGAACAAAGGCTGCATTACCCCTCGCAAGAATGAGAGTACAACTTCTGCAAGCACTTTCTCGAGTTGTCGATGAAGTATGCCACCTTGACAGCGTTGAAGATCGGATCCTTAAGTGCTACTTGAGCGTCGTCTAAACAACTCTTGAATATCGAGTCGCACTGACATGACACGCTAAATCGAAAGGGTACGTTCAATCGGCAAAAAATGAACTCAATAAAATATAAAATTTAAACTGCGTTATAATTCGAGCAACCAGAAATGTCAAACTCAAATGCTTACATTTTCAAGTCATGAGGATTGTGCAAACCGTACTTCGTCTTATGGGGTTCAATGAAATCCTCGCAACTGTCAAGGAAATCGCAGCAATTTTTCATGCGATTCTTCACCCTCTCATCTGTTATCTTAGCGAAAACAGTTGCTCCACAAAACGTAAGGTTTGCTAAAGGTGAAATATCGAATATCAACAATCAGATTGAAAGCTATCTCATTTGGCAGGGCGATCGTAATACGTACTCGGGGATAATTTCACGCCTGTAACGAGAAACAACTACGATTTTTAAAGAACGAGACTTTAACTATGATAAGTGAAAAAAAGCACACTTTTATTTCATACCTTCTGCGATAGTTTTATTCTTCGAGTCAGAGTTGGGAGCGTGTTTTTTCGACGCGAACGCGATAGGTCTTAAAGGTCCGCTGTGTGACTCGACATTTGTCAATAACTCTAGTGTTATTATTAAAAAAGCACATATAAATATCGAACTAATGGACTTCATCTTCCCGTTGATTCAATTGATTCTAACACTAGCTCTGACCGGGCAGTAAACATAAAAGGAAAACCGTAATATGAATTTGACAGAGCAAAAGAATGCAAATTTTACGTATATCCGAAGTGCTCACTAAGGTTGCCCGGCGGCAAATGAAGCTAATATTGCAACAAGCTTTCGCGGTTATAAAGTTCGATGCGAGCACATTTTCCAAATCTTTACCGGAAGACGTGTTGACTGTAACGAGTAATAAACTGAGTGTTTTGAAGTCCGACTGTTCAAGCTCGAAATGTAAAAAGCGAACCCGTCACGAAATCGATTCTTACTTTAAAAAGTATCTTAATAAACGCAATACTTCATAGACTTTGAAAAAGATTGATTGTTACGGATAGCAAAAAATGGTCTGATTGTTGATAACGATATTTCAAGTTCTGAAATAGGACGTCTCGTTTATACTTATTATTGCCCTTCTGAATAAACTTCGTCGACGAGGTTTTTATCGACAGATTCCTTTGAGAAAGAAACTTTAACTGAGAAACGCAATAACTCTTGTCATACTAACTTCCAAAAGAGAAAGCACTGAGCGACTCTGAAAACAGAGTCAGGAAACCTTTCCAAAGCTTTTTCTTTACGTCGAATCTCTCTTTCCAGGATTCCGGAACAAACAAGTGAGTTGTACTTTGGCATCCATGTGTGGATAAAGAAATGCATGCTTCATACATGTGCGGTTTTTCGAAAATCGAGGTTTCGCGGATCGCGTGATATTGAAGCGTATGGAGAATCCGCTCTTGTACAATTAAGAACGCGCAGAAAGAGAGTTACGAGGACGAGGAAAAAGCTTAAGAAGCGCCGGCCAATCTTAAGGACAAGTTTAAACAAGCGATGAGGCATTAAAAAAGCTTCGCGAAAGACTCGAGACTTTCAAGACTTCTAGTTTGCGACAGAGGAAATTGCGCTTCCGCAAATATTTGCCGCAGAAGCCTTGTCAAAAGGCGAGTGTGCATCCCCTTCCGGTATATTTGGAATCTTCCAACTCGTTATTACCTTCCACATCTACCATTTCACGGATCCTTTATTCGCGATAAATTATAAACATTAATGTCTACACAAAAAAATGCAAATAATTGACTATCATTTACGTAAGCTTCGTTGATTTTTCTCGTGTTGTTACTCAACATGTGGAATGTACCGTCGGAAATAAGATTTGTTACGCTGATTGTGCCAGTGGATCATCATCCAGTCCGCGCAGAAGTTCTCGTCGTTTTCGTTTGTATCGTAATGATTGTTCGCCGCATCGTAGTATCTGCAAGAGTTGACAATCCCGCGCGTAAATATCACTGACAGTATTTATAAACGAAGTACTTTATACGATAAGAAATTTTATAAATTGATTGAAAATCTACTTGTCAAAAATCAACGAGAGAAAAAATAGTCCGAGTTTAAGTTTCCGGCAAAAAATCTATGTGTCACCGAGGAAATATTTATAATCCGGGTATTTTATATAATGCCTCGTTTGTACACTGAATTTTATAAACTAATTCAAAAATCTGTTTGTCACAATCAACGAGAGAAAAGATAGTCTGAGTTTAAGTTTCCGGCAAAGAATCTATTATTATTACGAAAATAATATTAAAAATCCGAATATTCAATCCGATGTCTAGTTTGTACACGGAATTTATAAACTAATTGAAAATATTTGTCACAATCAACGAGAGAAAAGGTAGTCTGAGTTTAAGTTTCCGGCAAAGAATCTACGTATTATCACGAAAATAATATTAAAAATCGAAACGATTGTTCGCCGCACTGTAGCACTCGCAAGAGTTTACAATCACACCCGTAAATGTCACTGAAATTGATTGAAAATCTACTTGTCAAAATCAACGAGAGAAAAGGTAGTCTGAGTTTAAGTTTCCGGCAAAGAATCTATGTACGATCACGAAAATAATATTAAAAATCCGAATATTTAAACTGATGTCTAATTTGTACACGGAATTTATAAACTAATGCAAAATATTTGTATCGAAATGATTGTCCGTCACACTAGCACTTGCAAGAGTTCACAATCACACCCGTAAATGTCACTGATATTGATTGAAAATCTACTTGTCAAAATCAACGAGAGAAAAGGTAGTCCGAATTTAAGTTGTCTAAAGAATCTATTATTATCACGAAAATAATATTAATAATCCGAGTATTTAAACTGATGTCTAATTGGTACACGAAATGTATAAACGAATTCAAAATCCTTGTCAAAATCAGCGAGAGCGAAGTTAATTTGAGACCAATTTGCACCAAAGAATTTATGCACGTGTTATCACCAAAACAGTTCAAGAGGAAATGCCGTGTCTGTTCCGCTCAGTCGTCTCACTAGAATGCAACTCTGTCTTCCCCACTCCGCCATTCAATACGGTAACTAGCAAATTCCTAACTTTATGACAATCGACAATTCTGCGTGGCACTGCTTATTATCCTGTGCACCCTTTCACGGCCAAACAATACCTGACTCTAATGACGGTCGTCGGGTCAAAGTGACTGACTGGGACACCTGCACGCCAGATGCGCGCTCAGACCCTTCGCACATCACTGAGCACGATCATAAACCTATTGTTCTACCAGACTACCTGTGTTTCGACTCGACTAGAAATCTTGAGATAATGCGTTCTCACTACTATCTTAAATGTACTCGTTTTAAATGTATTCCAACACTTGACAAATATATTTTAGTTAGAATAAACTATTTCTCGTTGAATTTGACTTATTCCTTACATCTTTAACTTCAAGTTAATATAATATATTAATTTCTTAGAGAGTCTACATGAAAAAGATAATTTGCGAAATAAATAGACATTATTTGCAATTCCCGGATTGTAAATGTCAGCAAAATATTTCGAGCCAAAGCGAACGACATACGATTTTCAATGCCTAATACGATTTGTCAACACTTGACAAATATATTTTAGTTAGAATAAACTATTTCTCGTTGAATTTGACTTATTCCTTACATCTTTAACTTCAAGTTAATATAATATAATAATTTCTTGTAGACTCTAAATGAAAAAGATAATTTGCGAAATAACTAGACATTATTTGCAATTCCCGGATTATAAATGTTAGCGAAATATTTCGAGGCAAAGCGAATGGCATATGATTTTCAATGCCTAATACGATGTTATACTAATTCGAAACATACCTATTTACTCCGATACTTGACAAATATATTTTAGCTAGAATAAACTATTTCTCGTTGAATTTGACTTATTCCTTACATCTTTAATAATTTCTTACAGAGTTTAAATGAAAAAGATAATTTGCGAAATAACTAGACATTATTTGAAATTCCCGGATTATAAATGTTAGTGAAATATTTCGAGGCAAAGCGAACGACTTATGATTTTCAATGCCTAATATGATGTTATACTAATTCGAAACATACCCGTTCGGACAATTAAAAGTCTGGATATTGTAACAAGGATCGCCATCTGCGCTGAAGTATTTACGACCGAGCTCCGTTGCTACAGAGAAATCGTGGTCATCCGTGCCGCCGACGACAATGTTCAAGCAGACAAAGAATTCCCCGGCACATTTACAACTCGGTCTGAATACGAGAATTCCGTCTGTTAAAGAAACATGCGAGCCGCGTTTAACCACGCGTTAAAAAGCTATTTTAACCTTTCGCCGCTTATATCATTTCTGAATAATACTCAAAAGGCTATTTACAATGTTAGACTGAAAAAGTAAAAGGAAGTTCGCGATTTTGTTAAACGAAAGTTGTTTCTTTGAAATGATGTAATTATTAAAGATTCTAATACAAAACAGGGATATTCCTACTGAAATATAATTGGACGGTGTCTAATATAGAAATTAAAAGGCTTTTCGAAAATTAGAAAATAAAGCGGTATTTTAAAGCTAATGAAATTTTCTAGTACTTGTCGTAGCCTCATATATGATTGATTAATATGTAATCGAAAAGAATCACTCTACTATACCGCAAGTTGCACAATTGCATTTACATTTTCTTCTAATTTTTAATTCATTCTAACTAATAAAATTCTACAACACTTAGTTTGCGACCTATAATATCCCTGATTTTTTTCCTATTTCAATTGCTCGTATTTCTACTATTTTAATATCATCGGCGAAAGGTTAAATGATAAAAGAATTATTAATACTTGCGGAAATCAAACGAACCTTGTATAAGATCCACAATTAACGAGACCGAATTTCGATTCGCCCGGCGCTATGAAGTCAGAACACTGGCCATAAGTTTTGCAACACATGTCCGTATTAATTGCGCTCCCGAACTCGAATGCCTTCGCCGTAGTATTCATTCTCAGCGGCGAACACCACTTAGTGGCTGAAATATCCGAATTCCGATTATGAATTAATTATTGAAACCGAACTCAAGAGCGGAAGGTATAATTACGAACAGTTTTTGACACGTTCACTGACGTTCAACGTTCTAATCAGCAGGTCATCGTTTTCTGCTTCTCCCTTGGCGGTTCGAACGCCAAGATTAGTTTGTAAAATTACGAGCGTAAAAAGAGTTATGACGAATTTACATAGAGATGACATTTTACGAATTCCGGAAGCGTCTGATTTTATGCGAGCGAAAACCAGCAGACAAGATGATTGGTTTCCGATTACCGATTAACCTTCTCGCGCTGTGTTACTACGTGCCGCATCGTCGGTCGAACTGTTTATTGAACTAGTAGTTCGTTAGAAATGCTCGCAAGGCTATTGTAAACCGCGCAGCGCGGCGGCGGTCAAAAATTTACGAGCGCGCGCTGAGATATCCTATCGTTAATGGGCGAGGTGATGTTAATTTACGTTTATCGTTTCCTTATGGTCGAAAAAAGTTCATAGATATCGAAAATCTATCGGCTGATAATCCAATCGAATGCGCGGACCCGCCTTTCATGTTGGAAAAATAAATTTTCACTTAAGTTTCTCTATAATATTAGTCCTTAAAAGGTTACGAAAATTTGAAAACGCGCACAATACGTAAACGAGAGTTTCGTCTATGGAAAGATGCATTCATCTGCTCTACGATTATAAATTCTCATTACAAAATTCTAATAAATAAAATCAGTAAACATATTTATTTGAAGCCCGGTTTCCGAAATACTATTTGATAATGTAAAAGTCAAATGGCTTGTCTAAAATCAAACGATCGAACGGAACTTGAAAACTAATATTTTCTAGTACTTCTAACCAATTTTGAAAGATGAATGTAAGTTTGTTAATACTTGAAATCTTTCACCTACAGACAAATCTATCTTTAGTTATTCACACGCTGTATACAACTCCTCAATAATCCACCAAATTTTTTGTCTCGACTCGAAGATCTGAAGTGCCAGGCACTTAATTTCAACAGAATAAAGGGTCTAACCGATCAAATACAGTAAAATTTCCTCCAAACTACATTGAATCTTGTGCATGCCGCCTTGTAGGCCATTCAAAGAAAACCAAATGCACCAAGTTTCAAGGCGGAATCCCCGCTCAGGGGGTAGTTATTGGGTAAAATGTAATTTGAATTTAAAGTGCGATATCTTATGTTCCATGCATTGGAAAATTATGAAAAAAATTAGGCATATTCTACCCTCGAAGATACATGTCTGTGATTTTTTTCAGATTTTTAAAAGTTGGGGAACACTGTCAAAAAAATTGAAAACCTAATTGACTTTTGGTTTTTGATTTTTTTTATATAGAAATAATCATGGCACCACCTTTATATTTTTACAATTTGTAGGTGTCATCATGATTATTAATTGGCAATTTTTTCAGATTTTTGGAAACTAGGATACACTACGACAAAAATTGAAAACCTAATTGACTTTTAGTTTTTGATTTTTTTCACAGTGTGTTCCAACTTCCAAAAATCTGAAAAAAATCGCAGATATCTTATTTCAAGGGTAAAATGTGCCATATTTTTTTCACAATTTTCCAATGCATAGAACACAAGATATCGCACTTAAAACACAAATCACAGTTCACCTCGTAATTCCCCCCGAGCGGGGATTCGAATGTAAATCTGACTTTCTATGCAATCACTTTTAAAATTATATGCTATAAGTCTAGTTTCAATACGAGTTACTGAGAAAACGTTCAAAAGGTAAAGAAAAATTTAAAGCTACTATTAAATGACTCGAAAGTGTTGCAAAAAAATAATAAACTCGACTTTCAATGACATACGCGAAGTCGAAAAATTCTAGCAAAAATTCGACATTATTATTAATCTATGTCTTTCGTTTGAAATTCTAAATCCGACGTCACCAAATTCCTCTATCTTTTTACTGTATTTGAAAAATCTACACTCTCTATCGTTTCACAGTAATTCCGTACACTTGCACACTCTTTTCAATATTCCTCGATTAAAGATTGATTAATCACCAGTCACTCTCTTTCTCACATTTTCACACTCAAGCATTCTGTCTTTCACACTCACTAATTGTATCCGTGCAACACAAGACTTTTCACTGATATCTAAGAGAGCGAAATCCGAAAACGTCTACACACACCAAAAGCTCTAAGACAAATGACGTGCCCTTGCTGCTTTCTCAAAAGTCTTCTACCAAAAGAGTACTTTGCCTTCCCCCACTCCCTCGTCAAATTTCATAGATCTCGCAGGAATAGTTTCCACTGATGAACAATAGATAGGGAAAGGTTCGGTTTCTTATTATACCTGAGAGCTTAAGACCCTCAAGCACGACCCTAAGGTTTACGACTTCCTGCCAAAAAATCGTCACATGGCGACCACGTGTCCACTGCGAACCTTTCACCTCACGAATGCCCAATTTTAATGTTTGTCGTTATATCGAAATACGATATTAAAAACCGGTGGAAAATATAATTTGAAAACTAACTCATCGATTCCTTCGAAATTTATACTACGGTTTCTTTGAACTACGCTCTAGTAATTGACGTACGATTCTATTGAATTTAATTCTCAGTCATTAACATTCTGAAACACGAAATAATTTTTCGCCAGAACTATTAAAGTAAAACCTGAGAAACACAAACTGCTCTCGTGTCTGTAGCCACGTCAGAACCAACAGTGGATAATCGCACTGATATCCAGAAAATAAAGTATTCATTTGATTGCAGACTATGAACGAACCTATGCATTTTGAACTTGACTCTCTGCAATGGCAAACTTGACTCTAAAGGAAAATTCTATACCGTTGAAATGTAATAGTTAAAATTTTAATATAAGAACCTTGAAATCACGCGGGGTTTTTTCCTCAAAAACTAAATTTATAAAGCTAACGATTCGGTACTTTTATGCAAATGCAAATCTGACTTTCTATCCAATTTACTTTTGAAATTATATGCTATAGGTCTTTTTTGAAGAAAAGTTATCGATAAAGCGTTCAAAAGGCAAAGAAAAATTATAGTTACTATTAAATGACTCGAAAGTGTTGTAAAAAAATAATAATTAACTCGACTTTCAATGACATACGCGAAGTCGCAAAGATTCTAGTCGAAATTCGACATTCCATTTTCCATTCCATTTTCACATTCAAGTTCAAATTCTAAATTCGACCACACTGAATTTCTCTATCTATTCACTATACTTGAAAAATCTACACTCTGTCGTTTCACAGTACATCCGTACACTTGCACACTCTTTCCAATATTTCTCGATTAAATATTGATCAATCATCAGTCACTCTCTTTCTCACATTTTCACACTCAAGCATTCAGCCTTTCATGCTCACTAATTGTATCCGTGCAACACAAGACTTTTCACGAATATGTAAGAGAGCAAAATTCGAAAACGTCTGCACACACCAAGAGCTCTAAGACAAATGACGTGCCTTTGCTGCTTTCTCAAAAGTCTTTTGCCAAAAGAGTACTTTGCCTTCCCCCACTCCTTCGTCAAAATTCATAGATCTCACAGGAATAGTTTCCACTAATGAACAATAGGTAGTGAAAGGTCAGGTTGCTTATTACCTGAGTGCTTAAGACTCTCAAGCACGACCCTATCGAGGGTTAACGACACATGGCGACCACGTGTCCACTGCGAACCTTTCACAGCAGGTGGACAACGTAACTCGAAAACGAATTGACCGACTGACTTGAAATTTATACCACGACTTCTTTTAACTATGCTTTAGTAACTGACGTATGATTCTATTAAAGGATCGAGCTTGAAAATACACGTCTGCGAATTTTTGGAGAGTAAAACCCTTTATCCAATTGAAATGCAAAATCCTCCGATCTAAAAATGTATATCGAAATTGCGGAATGAATTTACCATTGAAATCTCGCGTGCTTGAAAACTAATTTTAACTATGCTTTAGTAATTGACGTATGATTCTATTAAAGGATCGAGCTTGAAAATACACGTCGGCGAATTTTTGGAGAGTAAAACCCTTTATCTATTTGGAATGCAAAATTCTCATATCTAAAAACGTATACAGAAATTCCAGAATGAATTTACCATTGAAAGCTCGCGTGCTTGAAAACTAAACTTTGCGGGTCAAAAGTCGAATAGAAATTCCGGAGTAGATTCACAATTTGAAGCTCGCGTACTACTAAGAACATTGACTTTGCCTTTCCGAGGCAACGCGTTTTTTTCAACACTCCGTAAGTCATTAGCGAAAAGAAAAGATGTTTTGACGCGCATCTATCAGCTTCTACGCTTCGACACTCGCGGAGACGAACTGTCAATGTATGTCAACATCGCCCGAAACTGATTATGAGTAATGCTTCGTTCCATCGTTACGCGGTGCACGCTTCTCGCACTTACTTTGCTCTCTCGATGACATATAACTGAGTACTAATTTTGCAAACACTGCCACTAAACGGTCAAACTCCCAGCAGTCTTCAAAAATTGTTAATATGGATATGAAAACGAGTATTGCACTTTTCTATCAACATAGAAGCCGCAAGGAGCAGCTGCTATATTAATAGAAATTTCAAAATGAAGAGAGCATTGAACGAGGAAATTCAATGCATCGTCTTGTCTAGTTTAGGCCCAAATTTTTTGCAAGGAGTATGCTATTTTCGTAATGACTGAGTGGATGGCTCTGTCGAAAGGAACTCGACCGGTGACACACCGGTTGCATGTTCCGATAAACAACACCAAAGAATAAATCTTTTCCTTCTTACTAATTTCGTTGATGAATGTTTATTAAAGATCAACGTACTTCAAATTAATGAGAACTCAATGACAACGGATTTATACTTTCACAATTCTCAGAGAAATGTTTCCTCTTTCACTAATTTCGTTGACGACTGTTTATTAAAAATAAACGGACTTGAAATTAATGAGAACTCAATGACAACAGGTTTCTAGTTTCGCAATCCTCAGAATGTCGGCTACAAGCGATGGAACTTCGGGCAGAAGTACTTTTGAATTGGATTCTCACGAAAGCCGTAACCCTCATCGTCATAATAAAACCTAAAAAGATTGTTCAATGCATCACATGTTTCACTGAATCGAACCTCTGAAATATTTGCGAATAATCTGTATTTACAACACTAGAACAACCAATATTGATTCTATGTATTCGAATTTTATGCACAGAATTTTCACGCTGAAGTGGTTAGTTGCCTTCTGGAGAGAAACAAAAAGACTTAATTGAAAGTAAATAATATTCTTATTTGTTATTTTGTACGATCTTGGTTGTTCACGTGTAAAAACTAAATACAGAAAAATCAAACGCAGCTAATTGCCTAATCGCAAAACAAATTCAATCAGACGTACTCAGTTCCACAATACGAGCTATAATCTTTGATAAAACAACGACCCTTCATCAACTGAAAATGCGTGCCAGCGATAACTTGGCCAGCAATAAAGCTCGAACCAGTTATTTGCTTCAAACAATGGGAAAATCGATCCTCGCACTCGCAGAGAAATCTGAAACAAATTAATAGCGCATTGTTAATAAAATCGATGTCACATTCTCAAGAAAATTACTAAACTTTATACAACGCTTGGTGCAAAAGTTCACTTTACCACACTCTAATCTATATTTATTCTGTTACTGCACGCATGCTGAAAGTATTTTGTTTAATTTTATCAATCGTTTTACTACACTAGTGTGGAAAATAAATTATTATCGCACTAGTACGGTAATGAAAAATAAATGTCTAACTGTTATGTCACATTTTCTGTCAAATTCAGAGACGTATGTCAATCTGTCGATCTAAGTGAACTTTCACAGCATTAATTGCATAAAATACAGTGTTACTAGTGCGTAAGGCAGCCAATCTTCAGACGCGTGAATTTATATAATTCGCCTTAGCGTATGCAGTATTGACAGGATTCGTGTAATTATCGCACTCGCCTTCGATTCGCGCGACAAATTCCACAATCGAAATTGGCCACTTTCCACACTCGTATCACACAGTATAAACTACGATAATTCGGAATTATATTTACGTGCTAAATTGCCGATTATTGTGAAGTCCGTATTGCCAGGAGTTGGCAGGAATGTAATCGTCGCATTCTTCCTCGAGCTGTCTGCAGCACTCGTCGACATCGAAAGCCCAACTGAGTGAATTCTCAGTGGGCGAAGGCTTTGCAACGCACCATTTACTCACTAAAACAACCAATCCCATGGCGAGAATCACGTGGCGACTGTGAACGTGTAGTAAGTACGGTTTTCGTACGAGCCGAATATGCCGCGCGTTTTTATGGCACCCCTTTGCACCCTCTTTTACCTTTCCCTCGCTTATTTTTCTACCTGGCCACCACCTTAACGCCCATTACCACCAACAAATGGAAGAAATATCGAGGTCTCCCGGTAATGCCAGCCCCGCTCGTGTAAATCATTCGAAACAACCCGGCGAATGTATGGAAAATATTAGGATAAAGTGTAATATGGGGTGAATTCGAGATAAACAGGCCATCCAGGGAAATGATACATCTCAAGAAAATGTCTGTTAGAGGCTAAATAAAACATGAATGAAGATTAATATAAGAATGAGATCGAATGAACGACGTTCTGCTCAACTGAGGGATTCTCGTTAGGGAAAAATGGAGAATTAATTATGCGATTTCTTTACAAATTCTTTAAAAACTAACTTTAAGTAAATCAAGGATAAAACATCCACGAAAATAATACCAAACACAATATAAATGACGATTAAAAGAAAAATTAATCCAAATTAGTAAAGCTCTATTTACGTAAGGATTTGTTATTGGAAAATATGGATAATTATATACGTTATTTGCAACGAGCCCTAAATGAATCTATGAGATTTTTGCTTCGAAGAATCTGTTTTAACTCGGAAGTTCAACTTTCAGAGAAATGAACTTTATGAAAAACTGTTACCGTATTCGAGTGACCGTATGATTTCCGCTGCCTTTTCGGGATTATATCTGTTGAAGATATTACTCCACGTTACAGAACTTTCACACTGATGACCGATGACAATAATTAGGACGACTGAATACAGCGCATTACAAATACACGAATGTCTTAACATGTTTGCGTTGGAAAACGTTTCTGAAAAGCACAGTGAAACGTACTGACAAATCTGTGTAACGTTCGACTTCTAGGATTTCATTTAACGCGAACAGTTCACGGCGATTTTTATGACTCGATCACGAAATAGTAATGTAGATTACGTTTTGATTTTGAAAACCGTTCACGACGCGAAATAGAAAACACGGTTTAAACATTAGATGGAATATTAATTTTACGAAAAGGGAAAGAAAAAGAAGAGAGACTGTTTGTGACTTTTGAAATATTATATCTTCGCTATTATAGAATGGAAATTTCTTAGATTCAACTATTCCCAGCTGACATTTTCGTACCACCTAGTGCAAAAGTGCTCGCCAGCACCGTCGTGTTTATGGCTGACGTTGAATTGATCGTAATACCTAGAATCGAAATGAATTCCAACCACTTAAGAAATGTAATTGCAAACACTTTGAGTGCCACGTTAAAAAGATAATTATATCGACGAAAATAAAGTTGGCAAATACTTTTAGCAAGGTGTATTGAAAGAGATAAAAATCCGCAAGACGGGCACTCAAAGTGTTAAAGGTATGATCGAGCTGTCAATATTCCAAAAGGACTTCTAAGATTGCTATAGAATTATCGATTTAGAAACTCACGGCTTCTCGCAAGATACGCGAGTCATAGCGAAGAAGCATCTCGGCTTGAGCAAGGTGAAATAAAACAAGCCGACCTGGGCTGCTGCGATCGATTCGAAACCCGTCACATTTTTCAAACAAGCGTGAAATTCCATATCGCAACGGCACTCGGAGCTGCACAGTCAAAGTACTACGCAGGTGAGAAGGAATGACGGAAGCCGAGAAACGAACGACTACCTTGTGTAAAATTCCCTGTTGAAAAGGCCATATTTCCAGGTTCTACCTGGAATAGAGAGAAGACAATGATCGTGGTCCCTGCAGCATTTGTCCACGTTTTCCATTGGTCCCAAGTCTTGATAATTCGTCGCCACGTTTCCTCGACCGCACCACTTTGTCCCTGCGCGACAGCCAATCATCTCAGCCAATTTCCTTTTGCGTTATTCTCCGTCAACTTCGGCCGATTTGATTACCTGGGTTTATAAGTGATTCGACGGTCCGATTCACCGATCCTGGTGGGAGTTTTCTCGCGAGAACCACCGACGACATCATCGTAACGATGAGATACTTTAGGAGCAACACTTTCCAAGACTTGTTCGTATTTCCGATGGACATTTTTCATTTGAAGATTGCTACTCAAGAGCAATTCTATCGACACGTGTGTCTCGAGCTGGGCATTCCGAGCGATTGGATGATAAACTGCCTGTTAGTAGGTCCCTCGCCGTAAATCTTTTATGGCGCTCGCTGCTATCGTAAGGCGAACCATTTCAAAACTACACCTACTTTTCCGCTCTGTCAATAAGTCTGCCACAACCTTGAAATTTATACATGGAAAAGGGAAACTCGCGTATGCAAATTTCTAGCAGCGCCGGCTACGAAAGTGAATGCTGCAGTGACGTCGTAAATCAAGCGGTCCAGTTCCGGTTTTGCGAATTGGATGCTTTGAGAAACGTCAGGAATGCTCGTGTGAATTATTGCTGCCCTTACACATGCTAATAATACGAGCGGTGATGATGTGCTCTATTTCTCGCGGATTCGTGCGAGAGGATGCTGCCAGCTGCCGATTATCAGTTGATGCGTTTTCGAGTAATAAAGTAATAACGAGAAAGCTGAGAGACATGTTCCCTTCGAAGCTATTCCTTCTTGCTCGGCTGATTTATGTAACATTTTTATTCGCCAGCCGGCAAGTCGGAGCGAGCGCCGGGAAGTGGAACAAGTGGCGGCATTAGAATGCAATTTATATGATGGACGCGTTTTCAAGAAGCCGTCGCACTGTCGGCACGAGGGTAGAGCAGCTACTTATCAGTGTTCTCTTTTCAATTTACTTATGCGCTCCTCGTAGTCGCGGAAATCTCTTATTCTGATATTCATCGTCTCACGATGGAACGTCTGTCATCGAATATGAACGATTATGCATCACTCTCTTCGATTTCTAAAAGACTTCAATTGAAAAACAATGCGAAGAAGTATTTCTGAAAAACATAACATCTAATAATGAATTAATAATGGACTTCAAATGCAAGGTAATTGCAGTATCAAAGATTTGAAGCAAGTGAAACTATATTGAAAAGGAAATAATTGATTTTAAAGATGTCTGTGAAATCTCTTATTCTGATATTCATCACCGTACGATGGAATCTCCGTCACCGAATATGAATGATTAGAAATCACTCTCTTCAATTATTTCTGACAGTCATAAAATCTAATAACCAATTAATAATGGATTTCAAATGGAAAGTAATTGAAAAAGGAAATGATTGACTTTGCAGGTGAGATAATTGACGTTCGACGTAGACATCTGCGGAGAAAGAGAGAGAGACAGGACAAATAAACGCTTCTGCTTGCAAGAAGAACTTTATTCCTCAAATTCCACCTAGAGCAAGACGTTTCTCTCGCGTGCCAGTTATTAATAACAACAAAGTAATTGTTGGCGGTGCAGGAGCTGCCGCAAAACTCCCCCGAGAGCGCCGGCAACTTGCGTCAACTATGTACTTTCGTTGGCAACCAACTTGGCCGGGCTTTCCCCATTGATTATCGTAAGCGGGGCAGAGCCAGACGCGCTGAGCCGCACAACAAAGCTGTCGAGTTTTCAATTAAGGAAGTTCCTCGAACCACGGAACCCTTGATCACTGCTACCACGAAGGAGAGAGAGAGAGCCTCTCGACCAAGTTGCAAAAGCGGCATTAAATTAAGATTGTCGTCATTGTCGTCGTCGTCGTCGTCGTCGTCGTCGTCTCAGTTCTCTCGCCAACGTCATTTTCTCCACGCATAACTGACTCATTTTCAAGCCCCCGCCCGGACCCACCCCCGAAAAAAAAGAAGACGCCGCGCCACGCGTGCGCGCTTCTCTCCCTCAAGTGCGTGTAAAATACGTATTACTTTATTAAAGCTAGCTTCGCTACCACTAAAATACTGACGAGTTATCCGCTATTATGCAAATACCACGCGCGCGCTCGCGCGCGCGCCCCTACCAGCAGAGGTTCGCGTACACAATTCAGCCCGGTCAACGCCGTGACACGTCGCTCCCGGTTCATCCATCATTCATCCCCATTCCTCTCATTTATCCAACTTACTCTCTCGACCTAACTGTAATTGACACTCTACTGTCGAATCCAATCAAGCTGCTTCAACGAAAGTATGCCGGTAAGCGTCAACGTTGCTGTTTTGCACGCGTCTCTCTACCATGATGCGACACTCGATCAATGGCGGATCTATAATCCCGTGGATTCGGGAGAGTCCTTTGATTTCGGGAATCTTTGAAAGAAAATGAAAAGAAGAAAGGCTCGATGATCGTCTCGTTTCGACGAGTAGGACACGAAGAAGAAATTCTATATCCCGATTGATATCTCAGAGCATTTGGAAGTGAAATTCGAAGAGCATCGTGATAGATCCGCCAAGTTGCACTTTCCCACTCGACTTATGCTAATAAAACATCGGTAAGCTATGTCTAATACCTTTAATTATTGTCGCCCGTTTGATTGACTAAACTCGGAAAGTGCCAAAGGAAATCTGTGCTTGAAAATCAAAACGAACAAGTATCGCGCTTAGAAACACCACAGCCGTGTAAAAGAGGGTCACAGCTTAAAGACAAGTGACGACGAGGAGAGCAAGATATCACTGCGATGCGGTGGGTGGGGTTCTGTGGAATCGCGCTGCCCTGTTTTCCCATTCAGACTAGATTCGTTGGAAAGAAGAGGTAACACTGACTTCAAATTCAAGATGGCCCGCAACGGCGAGCGAACATTACCAATATCCACTGTACTCTGCGCGTCGTTCAACGAGAACCGGATTAACAGGGAGAGTGAATTTAGTCCGCCTACTCCTCCCAACTCTGCCTGATGGATCGCCTCAGACGAGCGTAATCGTAATTTTCGGTGGAATCCTGCGAAGCCGAACGGCTGTAGTTGCCGTCGGATGATAGTTCTATCGGCCTCAGGTCCCGGTAGATGTCGAGGAACTCGAAGATCACTCCGTTCGTCCAGCCGAAGCCTTCTTGCAGCGCGTACTCTCCGCCGCCGCCTCCTTTCCCCGGCTCGATTGCACTGTACTGTAATTACAATTCCACAAATTCATAGAATTCCTTCCTCCACCCATTAAGTACCAATTCTCCCCGACATCACGTGGGAAATCAAAGTTAATCGATATTAATTGAAATCTCTCTTCTCTCTCCCTCCCTTTCTCGATCTTTGCTGCTTCTGTCATCATTAATTTCTCGCTCCTCCCAATTCTCCTTTACATTCGCTGGCGGATGAAGGATTATTTGTAATTAATCATGATTTCGGATAGGCCGCGGGGCTTAGAGTGGTAATCTTATTTGCCGTGGGCTTACCGATTGAATGGATCTGGTATTACACAGCGAGCTAATCATCATAAGATCTAATTTGCGAATCACTGTCTGAATTAATACGATCGCAGCCTCCTTCACTCTGCGCCTATCCGAGCTACTCCCAATCAATACTATTCGTTATCGATGGGAGTTCGAGGAGTTAACATGCACCACGCAGAGTAATCCTTTCCTAATACCCTGATTCGCTGTCATCTTCAAAGAGCGACGATGCCAATGCTTCCATGCTATCGCTGGATTAATTATCGTTAATACAGATTAGCAAGCAAAGACTCGCGAATATCTACTTAGTGGGAAATGTGTAAAAATCCTGCGACTCGAAAGTGTTTCCGAAAGGTTTTTTATGACTGTAATATTAATAGTAGTTTTCACTGCGAGTGAAGTGAAACTGCTATTAATCACACTGGTTTTAGTCTTTTCCACGTTGTGCTACGGAAGTGCTAATTTATTACTGTTCGCCGGGAAATCTGGATCAGCACAATTTTTGCATAATTCCGCGGTCGAGCGATGAGGCTCGCTTTGAATACGAACACCTTCATATCGACGAAATTAATCGATAAAGTACGTAACCGAATCTCCATTAAAATATCTTCAAAAATTCATGTTTCATCGACGCGTGGCTATTAAAATTCTTTCGAAAAATCGAGTTTTCACCTGATTAAATCGATGTTATACGCTTAAACATTTCCCACTAATTTCTTCGAAATTGATTCCCGCACCCGTTAAATTCCACTTTGATGACGAAACTTGTTCGACCGACGCGTGTCGAGCTTACAAACTTTTCTATCTGGCATTCAAGCCGACATCTCAAAACGTTTCCGGCGAGTACTTGATCCGCTCAATCTGACAGGACGACGTTCACGTATGTCGGTGCCAGGAGAGAGGCGCAACATCGATTGGCACGAATCGACGAACTATCGTCCGATGCTTCTTCTTCCCACGAGAGATTTCTCCGTCTTTCAATTTCTCTCGGCTTGGAAGCAAGACTTTTTCCGTCCGAGTGGTAAACAAGCGCCGGTGCGCGCGCGCGCGCGTTCGCGTTTCTGCCCTTATTCCCAGCGACAGGGACGCCCGCTGTTAAATCTGTGTCAACCCTGTCGTACACCTTCCGATAACAGACTCCATCCAGCCGCGGCGCTTTCACCCTTCTCGTCCTTCTCGTCCTCTCCTCCTCCTCGCTCTAGTGCCCTTCGCTTTTGTCGTACAGATAGCTATCTAGGTGCGCTTCTTCCCGGAAGTCCCGGACATTGCCGCCCGAGAACTCGCCCACGTCAGATGCACGAAATTGCAGATGCTGAGAGAACGAGAGAGCGAGAGCGAGAGAGTGCGTGGTGCGAGTATATCTCCGCGTCGAATAGAATGGAACTGGATGCTGCTGGCACTTATGCAACGCGGGAGAGATCGACGCCAGGTTCACCCGATATCCGCGTCTCTCTTCACTTCGACGACCTGCCTCTGAATGCTGTTGACCGATATTTAACCAGGTACACCGGCGCGCACTTCCCCCCCTTTTCTGATGTAAGCGCGTCAATGTGAGAATTGAAGCACGAAGTACAGGGTGATTCACTTGCCTTTGAATCACAACTCTCCAAGCCCACTTTTACTAGACGTCTATTTAATTATACTATATATTCTCTACTTAACAATAGACTGTATTAAATTATGTAGTCTGTTGGAGGGAATATTTGACCAAGTTTTAGCATCGACTTCCTTCGAATGGCTAGCAACGTAAGGAGACAATATTTTTTTCTATTATATTTATAGAGGAATATTATATAGAACTGTAAAACTGAAACATGTAAAAGTCTAAATGCATAAAATGCAGGCAAATGTTGAGAAACGCTTGAGTGTAATTTAAATGTCTAGGTTATTTATAATGATTTTATATGGAAGAGTGTATGCTTGACAGTGGTGATTCAAAGGCAAGTGACTCACCCTGTACATTCAAGCTCCTCTAAAGCTGTAATGAGAGACTCGACGGTTTGTGCACCATTGCCATAGGAATATGTAAATGTACAGTGAAATGCCTCAACCAATGAAAAGCTACTTTTATGACTGTAAAGGGACTTTCATTATGCCTGCATGAGTTCAGCACCTTTAAAGTATTATTAGCTAGTAATTCCAAAGCTGAGAATTGAAAAGTCGAGGGGTATTGTCGAGAAAAGGTCGAAGGAGTAATAAAAATTCTTAAGGACCTTTCGGGTGATTGTTCCAAAGTCCGAAGCAGGAAATAAACTATTGTTTCTATTACATATGGAAAGGGTGTGTTTGAAAGTGTGGAACCAGAGCGTTCCTTTTATGGTTGTAAGAAAACTATTTGACCATAGTTACCCGCGCGAGTTCAAGTATTATTAACTAACAATTGCAAACCCGAGAGTTAAATGACTCGAGTGAGACAATAAGAATTCGTAAAAATCGTTCTGGGTACCCTTTTCGAAACTTAAAGCCAGGTAGCAAACTATTGTTTGTATTATACATGTGTGCGACCTTTCTACATCTGTGGGACCAAACCCCTACTTTTATGGTTGTAAGAAAACTCTTTGATCCTCACACAAATTTGACACATTGAAACTGTTATTAAGAAACGATTGCAAACAGAAGAATTGATAATTCGACACGTATTCTCAAAAATTACTCTAATAAGACAAAATAATTCTTAAAGACCAATAAACTCTACTTCTATAAATTTCCGATCCACGCATGTAAGAGAACCGTGGAAAATACTAGTCGAAGTTGGAAGGAAAAGCTTGACGGATTAGTGAGCGATTCGAAACGAATGAATTGCTCGTGAGAAAAAAGTGGAGGGTCGTGTTCACCTAAGCGTCAAATTTGTCGGGGACTAAAGCTGAGAAACACACATGGATGGGAATCCCGCTCTGATAAGCTTCTGGGTTCACACAGCCCTTGGATAAATACATCGCCAGCCTGCCTCCATACTGATGTAACCGCTCGTTATTTCTCTCACGACCGGCCAAAGACTCTTGCAGGACGAAAAGGATGGCAACTTAATTTTTACGGCGGATAAAGTTGAAAACCTTCAAGGTTCTTCATTTCGAATCAACAAATAATTATTATGGAATCGTCTGTCTACTTTTTTTAAAATAGAATTCGAACTTATTAACCCTTTTAGTGCCAATCGATGATATGTTATTATTTTCTATCATAAAATAAATGTATAACACGTTGGACATGACTAAATTTCGATGCAACACAATTGAAAACATTGTTTAGAGACTGAAATATTGCTTGTAAAAGAGAAACTAACTTTTATGTTTTTCATAACGTTTTATATTTAAGGAATTCTTCGCAAAGGTGCGATATTTTTAGTCGGCACTAAAAGGCTTAAATCGTAGTAAATTGAAAACAATCACGAATTAGTAAACCAATGAATCTAATCGATATGAAAGCAACGTGTACAAAGAAATAAATCTCTCGCGTGAGGTTCATCACTAGTCTTTCGATACTCCATATCGCATTTAACCGAGCTTCTACTAGCCGCGTGGTGTTTGCTGTGACAACAGCGTTTCATCTTGACGGAAAACGTTGTCCCTATGCTCGCGTAACCGTCAAATGGAAGGCAAACCATGGCAAAAGTAACATTGACATAATAGTATGAATTGTAAATTTTAGTGCTCGAAGCGCGTCTCCCCCTGCGCTGTTTGCGATTGGTTAATGGCGCTTGGCGGAGATGAATAGGGAAACTGGTGAATAAAGTACAAGAACCAGAACTATCACAGGGTTTTGTTAGCTGGAAGGGAATCGAGAAATTATTAGGCGACGAAAGGGAACACTTTGTCTTGTAATGTCGAGGAAGCTTCCAATCGAGAAAGAGAGAGAGAGAAAGGGAGAAAGTGTATAAAGGGGATGCTGTATCTCCTGTTACTTCTTCAGGAATTCCGTGTAATTTATGGGAGTTGGCCGCTCACCTTCTCAAACATTTTGCCGTACTCGAGGAAGCCCTCGTAGTTGGCACTGACCCATTTCTCAGCGAGCAACCTGGCGTACGATTTTGCCTCTGGTACCTGAGTCCTCTCGAGGCCTACTACGATCAGCGATTGGAGGGGTGGCCAAGCATTCGGGAAATCCCACTGCTCGCCCGTGTAGTTCAACGAGGTTGGCGTGCCACCTGAAACATATTAAATGTCAGTGAAAAGTTCCCAAACATCTCCGAATCCCTCAATTTCTACATGATTGACTAATTTTAATCCAGCAGGATTTTGCATTGAATATTTATTGAAAGTGACCGGTGTTAGATGTGTTTGGAGGAGCTTAGAATTTTATTATTGGACGAGTGAGTCAGCCGAAATGGGAGACGATGTGCTCTCCCTTAAATCCGATTACCGAGAGCTTTAAGGGGAAAACTGTTAAGCCCTTTCTATATTCCATCCGACTACAACCCCGTAGAATATCCCACCTCTCCCCCATTAACAAGTACTTTGTAACGCAGGGAAACAATTTCATTCAATTTCGCGAAGAACATCTAAATAATTACGAGGCCAGGAATTATGTTCCCGTTTCAGCCATCCCTCAGCGAGAGAGCCGGTCCGCTCCTGGCTTTAATAAACAGTATTCAAGGATTCATAACCGGCTGGTTTTAATAACAGCCGTTGGCCAAACTTTCAGCCAGCTAATCGCCGGTACAACAAAGTTAAGCTGCTAAGTGAACTTCTTGGCAACTGGATAAATCGTTGATGCACGCGGTTAATCGCAACGCGGTTGAAAATCCCGCCGAAGTTGCCATCTTTAATAGTAAATGTACCAAGCCTCGTTAAATGACTGATTAAAACCGCGTAAATGGATTAAAAAATAAACTAGATTTAACTGTATCACTTCTTTCATTCTTAAAAGCAAAACTAAAAGTATATAACTTTGTTTGTTATCTAAATATTAACTCGTGTACTAAAATTCGTATTGACAAGTTAAATCCAAATCGAGAGAAAAATAATTATTTATAATGCACAGGTACTTTTACTGTTAAAGGGGCAAAGTGAATTAAATTAGAAGTTACTAAAAATTCTATCTGAGGGAAAGACAACTCACCCATGTACCCTTCGATATTTTTTCTTTTGAGATAACTGACAGCTTTCAATGCCAGTGTTTGAGTCATCGCAGGGTCGTAGCTTCCGGTGTAAAGTGGCGTCAAGTTCGAAGGGTAAAAGGCGCATCTCGGTTTATTGTTCTTCGTGTCGTAGTCACACCAAGTACCATCTTCCTCGTTCCACAGCACATTGTCGATTGCCGCCTGATACTCGGCAGCGATCTTCTTATAGCTCGCGGCTTTCTAAACAATCACAGGACGGCCAATCAGATTTAAGCTTGGCTAGATCTTCAAAGTATTGGCTAAATAACTTTATGACTCCCTGAACGAAAAATCGTTATTATTCCAACGAGTTGAAATGAGTAACTTATTAATGCTATAATGAAAGAGCAATTGTTGAATAAAATTTTATAATAACAAATAGATTGTCGTTGCTTTTATAAAAAATAGCCGTATTATTATAGCATTAATGTGCTACTTTTATAGACACTAATGACGAGAGTTACTAAAGTTCACGTATTAAATTCCCGTCTCGTAGGATGTCCGAGTGATAAATTACAAAATCTAGACTTTATTTGATTCTGTCAAATGCAAATTTGGCGGCGGCGGCGGCGTCGTTACGCGAGGCTCGAGGCGGAAAACTTTGGGCGGAAGTGAGGCGTAATTTTTCTCAGGCTATCAGCAACCCCAGGAGAAGGGTGAGGGGCTTTGCAAGAAAGTGGGACATAACTCAAGAATTTATCAAATTCGACCCCATCGGCTTAGAAATTCTTTTTCCGCGATCGAAACACTGATAAATAACTCGAGCCAAGGGGCAGCAGGAGAGGAGGATTCTATAAATTCAGCCGGCTTCCTCCCAAAGTCGGATCCCCTAATTGTCTGGGTGGGAGGAGAAATTGACCTCCATTTCTCGCTCCGATGCCTCCGACACAAGCTTTCGATTACGCACTACATTTGGCAAAAGCATCGCGATAAAACTAAAATAGAAGAAACGCGAGCGATGAAAACGCTCGCCCGTAGAATAAAAGCGAGCTTTCGCTTGGTCATTGAACACGCGCGCGCGCGTCAAAGAGAGAAATAAAAGGCAGCGATTGAAACAGCGAATGACAGCCGGCTGGCAACATCACTTCCCAAGCATATTGACAAGTCTATTCAATTAGTCAATTGACCAATATTTCAAATTGCCTGAGTAAAACGTTTCTAGAGAGAAAGAGAAAATATTATCCAGCGATATTTCAGAATGTATGACGAGCCGATTGAAGTAGACTCTCGTGGCTTCATCAAATAACACTGAAAAGTCACAAATACTGCCAAACTTCCAAGTGCAATCCTTTCAAGTACAAATATCCATTAAAGCAATCTAATCAAATGAAATCATTCCAATATAAAGGCCTGCAATCTTTTATCCCAAATTCAATCCTCGATCCAATTGAAGTTAAAACTCATTCTACTGAATTGTAGAAAGCATATCCAAGCTCGACAGTAGATGTAGGATTATAATAATCAGAGGTAAACCATTAACATAGAGATCTACGATATTAGATGACCGAACCCACCGCGGTATTGCCAAGTCTGGTGTGGCATTCACTAAGCAGGCGAGCATTGCGCTGTTGGAATGCGTTGAGGTCCACCGGTATGATGTTCGAGGTCGAGACATTCAGGAGACTGAGGGCGCCTACGTGCTTGTCCTCCTCGATGCACCACCTGTTAGAGAAGTCCCATCCGCTCTCGGCCGCGGCTTTCACGTTGTTATAAAAGGCGGCCCGCTGCCCTTCCGGTAGCTGCTGCGCCATCAAGTAATCCTCCCTGCAAAACAACCACACTCAACCATCCATTGATCCAAAGCCTTGACAGATATCATTGATATTTCCGGGTGTATTAAAGTCAATTCACATTACAAGGAAAGTCGACTTCATTGACCGCAGCGATATTATGTTAAAATATTGTAATAATTATTTTATATGTATTGGAATATAATGGCAAATAAATTGAGATGTATCATTTTGTCTGCAATTGACTGCAATGAAATACATAACGTTGTTACTAACGAATGACAGATAACTGATATTTAAGTGTGAGAAATATCGACATTGCAGGTAAAATTAATAATTCGATCCGTGACGTAGACGTGTACATATAATGTGAATCGACCTTTACACGGAAGTTCGAAAGATCTTCATTTCACAAACAGTGTAAAATGAAGATCAAGAAGGATTGTGAGCGGTCCATCAAAAGCTTGCATTACTTCGACGCCGGATTGAAGCTTTAGGCGGATTACGAGGAGGAATCAGATTATCCGACTCGAAGAAAGCATCCATTGAAGTTCGCCATCTCTACTTTATCTGGGACGCAGAGTATTATCAATGACTAATAAGGTGATGTATACTACATTTGGTGACGCGAGAACCGCAATGAAATGGCTCGATGAAATGCGCCGGAATCCATTCTATTCGAGAGAGAGAGTGAGAGAGAGAGAGAGAGAATCTTATTCCCAAGTGAGATACGATTGACTCGCAGCCTCTTTCATACGTGCACCAGATAGAAATCGGATACCGCTGATCATCCGGCCAAAGAGGCTGAAGGCGACCTTCGCTCATAGGAAAACGCTACGTGCTTTGAAATGAAAATTTTCTAGAGAACCGAGAGAGGCCAGGAAATATATCTTGGCCAGATCAGAAGTATCCTCGAATCCCAGAAGCACATGACTAGCTTTATCCATCTCTATTCAGTCGATTCCATCTCCATTTGAGTCAGTTTATTGTTGGACATTCGCTGTCCCTTAAGGGATCCTTGCGGACGGGCAGAAATCAAATTTGTCTTTTATGATTTTTCACATTTTCAGATACTTTGAACCTTTGAAAATATTCCTTTCAAAGGACTTGTGGAATTTGAAAAAATTATTAAAGTTACGTGTTTGATTGTATACAAAACCGAATTTCTACTAAACTTTGCACATATATTAAGTTCCGCAAGAATTACAAAATTTCTATATCGCAAAGATCCCTTAATTTTCGAAAAAGCACATTGAACATCGACTGAATGTTAAAGCCGAACTTCCGAAAGAAACTATTAATCTGATGCTTGAATATTTTACGTTGAGACTTCTCGACGTCTTTCTTTAACCAAGTTCTAATTTGTACTAAAGTCTTAGATTACTTATAACTTTCAGGCCTCGGTTCTGGAGAATCGACAACGTAGTGAACCATTTTGTACGTCTTCCCATTCTTCCTTACGTCGATCGTTTTCTGCGTTTGCCAATATGAGAACTCCTTCTCCATTGTCTGTATCATTGCACGCAGGAACTCGATATCCTTCGTTTTCTCCACATACAAAGTAACCTGCACATAACAAGAACAAATGTTAAACATAATTTTGATCAAACACTTTTTACAAAGAAAGCCTTTGATCCAATAATTCCTTTAATGTTATGAAATACTTAATATTGATTCCAACAAAAATTGTCATTAGTAACATTCTACGTCAACGTTCCCTTTATTTTCCCTTCAATTACCAGAGTTCGAATAACAAACGCCCTACAGAACTCCGCGTTTCACTTTCACCCCCATTTATTCCCCTCTTCATTTCACTTTCCATCTATTCAACTACTCGAAAATCTGGCTTTTTGTACTCTCGTTTTCCGGCATCAAGTCTGCAAGCTTGCTAGCATCAGCTGGCTAGATTCGCTTTAAAGAGAAAGTAGTTGCGCGGCTTGTTTGCGTGTAACATGCAGCAGAGAGCATCGTCGGCCGATTGGTGTGGTTGCGAGTAAACAGGAGCGATATGTCGAGCAAGCAAATGCTGGTAAACTCTTAAACGTGTGTGCTTCGCGTATACTTTGCGTCCAACTTTGCGGCTGTGTCGAGCGCGGCGGCGGTTCGGTTGCTCGGAAACTTTTGAAATCTGACTGGGAAATGGCAAAGTTTCGAGGAGAGTCACAGTCAACTCTTGCAACGAATGGGTCCACCATACAATTACAGCGGAAAACACGCGCCACTGTTACGCGCTGCGCTTTTCGCAGCTCGTCCGTGAAAAAGCACGAATTCGCCGGAATAAATGAGCAGCACAATTGACGTACCGCGGTGTACGTTCCAGGCACCGTTTTCCTCGCTTTCGGATTTTTATACTCCCGCCGAGAGAAAAAAGTGAACGCGGGATTTTTCGTGTTAGTCACGGATTCTTCCCATGCATCTCTCTTAATAACACCCTCCAGTTGTCTCTTGAAACTAACGCGTTTTTTGAAGCAAATGACTATGCGAAATGAAAGACAATGCAAGATGTACTTGGAAGAGTAACTCTTGATCGAATATATACATGATTTTATAATGCATAAATGAAAATCTATATTTGCACAAATGACTGCAAACTCTTTATAATGTCCACGTTTTTCTAAATTGAAATATCTATTTTATATTCATTTATATCTCAATTTAATAATCTCGAAAGAGTCCTACAATCGAACAACATAATATCATACTAATTTATTTATTACTTAGCTTCGAAATTCCGAAATTCCATGAGCGATAGCTGAATGTACCAAATAAATCTAGCTTGTCCTAGTACCAATTCTGATCGTTCGATTCCGAGTTCGGCATCACTTGAGAATGAAGCTGCCACAGAAAAGCACAAGGAACTCTTACCATGGGGATAAAGAAGGGTGGTTGGCTTCGCATGAGGTAGTAAACTCGGCCGCCATTCGGTATGAAGTCGTACGTGTTGACCATGTGTGCGAAATTCTCCACCATTCCTTTGACAGTTTGAGGCATGTCACAGATCAGTAAACCCAGGATTATCCAGTAGCTGTCCCAATAGTAGAACTCTGTGAACATAGCCGCCCACTCCCATTTTCATCGACCCTTTTCCGCCTTCCTTCCTTCCTTCCTTCTCTCCTCTCCTCTCTTTCAAGCTTTCAGCATCTTTCGCTTTACGTTGCACTTCTGCTAGAAACGATTCTATGACTTTTATCGCTCTATTTTACGAGCACTCGCGACTCCTTATGCTTCGAATATTCTACATATTCATGACATTGAAGGAAACATGCGTTATGAATAGTCATTTACGACTGTTGGAAAGGATGTTGGTATTAATGTGCTCGCCGTTACTTGCGTCAAGGTGTTTTAAATTCATTCGGAATCGTAGTACAATTCTCTAGCGAAGAATACTGAAAACTTGATTGCTGACTCTAATTATGTAGATATTAGTTATAAATATTACTACCAGTTATAGTGTAGTTATCCTGAGCGAGAATGTAATGAACAGAACTTGCAATTGTAGTCGATGATGGAACAATGTTAACTCTACTGAAGCAGATACACGACTGATGGATTGTCTGTCTTGTGTGACCTTTTAATATACCCTCGGTTACCCATTGTTTCTCGACCCCTCCCAATAACACCTTCCAAGATATTCCTCGGGAACTCTAATCCCCTTTTTTTCGGTGGTCCTCGCGCATACCTTTAAAACGTCCGCCAGGTATAATGAAGGTATTGTTGACGTAAATCAAGCTGTGTCTGTCTGGGTTGCTGGCGACATTGTCTGTCATCCTTCTCGCGAGGGTCTTCCAAACCCCATTCAAGTCGTACGCCCATGCGCGATAGTTGGGATCCTCGATGTTTTTGAGAATCGCTGGAAACTGGTTCCAATCCGGCAGTGAGACGTTGTACAATTCGTCTTGCATCGAGAAGTTGTCCTCGACAAACTTCTGCACTTGGTCCCGACTTGGCTTGTTATTGGTCGCTTGCATCAGTGTTCTGAAACTGAACGCGAGCCCGATATAAGTAAAAAAAAGGGGGGGAGGAAGGAAGGAAAGGCTAACGAGAGAAAATGGCAAGCTGGCGAGCAGCAATTGGAACGTGGCAGCGAGGACTTCCGAGTCTCGGGAATCCAACTTGTCGAATCTGTCAGCTGACACGTAGCGAGATGCCCGAGAGCGACAGTTGGCCGAGCAATTACGGCGGACCAGAGGCCCGCAGGAAAAGAGAGTAGAAAAAAGCGGCGGGAGGGTTATTAAGAATGCAAGCATATTCCGTTGCTCGTTTCATTTGCATAAAAGGTTGCATGAAAGGGCCTGCATGGCAAGTGGCTCTAACGAGCGCGAAAACGGCTGGTTAGCCACGCTTTATTGGCCTTCGAACCATCGTGTTTACGAAATTCAGCGGTCCCGCCAGAATTAATTAGAAAAATGTACTGAGATAGAACTTTAGCTAGCATTACAGTCAATTAGAGTCGAAATTCTTCTACTGCAATCATAATGCGATAATTTATTAGTAATTAATCGATAAAGTCCAAAGGAATTTTGCGGCTTTTAGAGAAACATCTTTTTCTGATAAACTTAGAAAGCACAGAAAGCATGTAATATTTGATGTAAAATGAATTGCACACAATGCTGCCTGTTATTGCGAAAGTCTTCTCTCACTGGAGAACTTTCTTCCCAGCTCTATGTACACACACATAAATAATACTTAGTACGTACTTGCTCAGTGTCACGTTAGGGGAATTAACTTGAGCAAGGTCCACGAAGGTTTTGCTGTCGTTGAAAATCTCAGCAAGCTGCACTGTTCGCAGTAGTGGACCACGGCAGAAGACATCGCTGTAAAGAAAGCATAGAGCAATGAAAATTAAGAAATCATTTTGCGAAGGATAAAGAATACTCTGAGATATAAATGTCGATGACAGATAAGATCTAGCCTGACATTAATCCTGGAACAACCTTCTCCATTAAAACGAGATAACCAACTATTAAATATTTCAATTACAACTAATTTTACATTCGACCAGAAAATGACATTTTTATTAACCATTGCTTTCTTCAGATTTGAAATAATGTCAATTCTGTCTGAATACATAAGATCAATGCTGGTTGTTCTAGTATTAAAGTAGATGGTCCAGTTTGTTTGCAGAGTCCAAATAAAGAGATGTAAGTGTAACGGGTTTAGCATCAGTAGGAGAAACGGCATTATACAGCGTGATGCAGATAATATTTCAAGGAAGGAGAGTACTCGAAATACGTGCGAGTGGCGCTCGGCAATGACTCTGCTCGAAGAGTACTCCGCATCGATAAATCATTTTCTATGAAATAAGATAGCCTGACTTATCGCGTGCTGAGCCAGCAGTGCTGCCAAAAACTGGCCAAGTGTAAACATGCCTATGCGCCAGCACTAACTCTTTCCCCCCACCTACACACATACACATTGACTGTTTCCACCACAAGAATATTAATGCCGTATATAATACATTTTCGAATCGGCAGAGTCATCTGTTCAATTATATCTCCGAAATCATGAAAGCTTTCTTTGCCAGTAATTAAAATAAATGAAATATTTAATTCCTTGGATAATAAACAATTGGATATTTAGTAGATAACAAATTCGACAGAATCAACTCTTCAATTATATCTCATAAATCATAAAAGCTTTCTTTTCCAGTAATTGAAACATAAAATATTCAATTGCTTGGGTAAGAAACTAAGCAGGTTTATTAATCCACTAACGTTTCATTCATTAGAATCATTTTATCTCTTAATAAATGAAGCTGAAGCTGGAGTTTTACGAGCGCATAATGTCGGGAATCTTGTAAAATATACCGGTTGAATTCGCTAAACCGCTTTCCTCGGAACAAATGCATTCCAAATGCATATCTAAGCGTTATACATGTAAGAAATGTACGATATACGCGTACATTTCCTTACGCACTCGAGAAAGGGAATACAAAAGAATACTTTGTCGCGTGATTCAAGGGAATGGCGTCTCGAAAGAGGCATCAAATATTCCAAGAAACTCGAAGTCTCATCCAAAGGAAAGCGAGAGACGTGTCGGGAGTAGCCGCAGAGCTCTATTACCGAAGAGCTTCAAAGCTAGCTTTAGCCGGGCGATTTATTCCCGCGCATTTCTTCGACTCGGCGGCGACAAAGTTTCTCAGATACAGGCAATAAATGGGGAGGACGAACGCCGTCAGGTTCCGGCGTTCTCGTCCCCGGGAATTTGGAAGAGGAGCGAGAGGAACGGCTGGAATAAATGTATTTCGGGCTCCGGGAGGAATCATAAGGGAGAGCGAGCGGAATTTCCATCTGGATTTAAATGTATAATTCCTTAATGAAATAGCAATAAAAAGCTTCCCGCTCGGCCGTTCCTCCTTTTCTCTCTCTCTCTCCCCTATCAGTGCCATTCTCTCTCCCCGGCAAGTTATCTGTTTGAGGAACCTAGGGCACCAAGCCATTTCCGCTCCACCCCGGCAGAAAGCTCGGTGCACAAGTTACGCGTCGAATTTATCGGGCATGCGACTTTGGCACGAGTTTGACAGTCGAGCGATCTTTCTCTCTCTCTCTCTCGCGGCTACCGGTTGGGGATTCGCTTTCCCCGGAAAAGAGTAAAACAGAAGCAGCGATACGGAAGCCGAGTGGAACTGGCTGCCAAAATCGACTTGGCGATAGAGCATCGCAATGTGCGGTTTTCCCGGTCGGCTTCTCAATCAAACCGATTTTACGCTTCCCCCTCGTAATGCTGACATGTTTCAATCTCGTATAGAATTACGATGATTAACCATCTGCTTCCGTTAATTGCTTGCACGCTCGACTTCCACTGATTTGCCTCTAATACGATCATAATTCTAAATTGATCTTTAGAGAAAAAGCTTCTACATATATGTATGTATATGATAAATAAGTCTCACATTACGAGAAGTATTTTGTAACAATGTCGTAATCGAATTCCTCACGTACTAGTGATTAATACATAATTGATGGTTTGGAAAATAGTATCCGGGATAAAAGAGAAGAATATCAAGAAGGTTACAAGGAATGTTGTTACTCTACATTCGACATTGCAAAATAATAATGCCTTCTAATTGATCAATGTCACGGTAAAAACTGCGAACATAAAATGAAATATACATTCGTGTTTAATTAAAATTCGAGTAGATTAAATATTTTCCGTAACGAAACACGATAATGCTATGAAAAATTGTGTCATATCGCGTTTAATATTAGTTAGTTGAGAGATGCTGGAGTAATTGTATTCTCCCCAAGTATTCCGCGAATGCGGCATTCGATACCAATCGATAATGAATTATTGACAAATCCTTGCCAAGCAATATCCACGCAATTATATAACTTTCCAGTCGCATCCACGCGGCCATGTTAGATAATGTGTCTTACGAAATCGGAAAGTGCCAGGCAAGCCGAAGCGCCGAAAGAAAAACACGTCCTGATTTCTGCGACCGCGTTTCTCGCCGTCGCGATAGCCGCATTATTTGCTCCGAGCGATTAACTGTCAGATTGAAAATAATCGATAAAAACCACAAATATTTCCCTCCCGTTCACGTAAAACAAAGCAAACTTGGACGGAGGATACTGTTGCCCATCGAAACAATCCGTGTTGACCACTTGTCACCATTCCGAGATTATTTGCTTTGCTATTCAAGTAGAAACCTCAAACAAGAATAAGAATGAATTGTGTCAAGTATTTGGCTAGACGCGATTGACTCTTAAACTGTAATTAAATACGCTCTACATATTTAATTGGATTAAGTGGTGACTGTCTCGAAATCCTGAAATACTCGATTTTGAAACTTTGATTTATTACTAATTAAACCGTCGGTTCTTTTAACTCGAATGAAAAAGGAAAAGAGAGGCAAGTTCTTCTAGTAAAATTAAATTCGTAAAGGCGATCTTCGAAAAACAATATTTCCATGTCAGGTTTTCTAATTTATAACTAAGTGTTTTATATAAGTGAAAGCGCGTACAGAGAAAAAAGGAGGATGAAAAAGGAAGTCATCGAAACACGAGAGACATTGTTTTGGGTGACGAATTAAAATAAATAGCACTGTCTGTATTTCGCGCTCGCTGATAACAGATAAACCTTGATTGACAGCCACTACTTTCACGCGCGCGCGCAAATCGAAACGTCAACGTGCCTCTCTTTGTACATTAATATCGCGTGCGAAAGATTTTCCCGTCACGATTGCGCGACAAGCAAACTTGAGTGAAACTTGGGGGTGCAAAAAACCAGCAGGCGACAACTAAAACTGCCCGCTGGAAATTCCATTTGCTGCATCAGCGAAGATAAACGACAACAAATCCCATTCGCGCTAAACTCGATTGAAAAGTGAGAGTGCAATTGTCGCTGGGAAACAAAAGGCCAAATGCAAATCCAGTTGGCGAATTAGTTCGATTGCCTCGAGGCCGGCAATGCATACAAATCAGGCGAACTACCATTCCCTTCAATTTCATATTTCGAGACTCGTCATGGGGTTTCCTTTTGCCGTGGAAAGGCGCCGCCGTCAGACCTTCTCTTGATTGCGCTCATTTCGTGAAATCGACATGCTTATTGCAAAAGGACAAGCGCGCGGGCGTCTTTCCTCAGAGAGCTCTCCTCTTCTGCGAGGTTCGCCTGCTGTTCAATCGACCTAATCAACACCCCCCTAAACCCACCCTCTTCTCTTACCCTCCTCCCATCCACCCATCCACCCCCAATTCTATCTTGATCTTTGGGACACGTTTCCCTGGGAATTACAGGTTAAGTTCCCGGGAAATAGCAGTACGCGAAAGCAACGAAATATCGAGAAATACCAGGGCAAGCTAGATTCTCGTGTGGAATACCCAGTTTTCCCGGCAATTCTCCAGCTTCCATTTTGCTTTCAACCCTTTTCGGCGGCCTTTTCCTCTGCAACCACTATTTTATATTACTTTCACGAGAGGCTCCCTAGCTTCAGAGCGGAAGTGCATCTCCCTCTTAACTTGTGAAACTGGCTGAGCTATACGACTTTTGGAAATCCCATTGTTGACTCTTTATTATAAGTGACTATACAGGGTGATTCACTTGCCTTTGAATCACAACTCTCCTAACCTCACTTTTACTAGACATCTATGCAATTATACTATATATTCTCTGTTTAACAATAGACTGTATTAAATTATGTAGTCTGTTCGAGCGAATATTCTACCAAGTTTAAGCATCGACTTCCTTCGAGTGGGTAGCAACGTAAGGAGAAAATATTTTATTATATTATATTTATAGGGAAATATTATATATAACTGGTTTCTGTAAAGTGAAATTTCATGCGCGAGTTAACATGACTCAAACATCTAAAAGTCTAAATGCAAAACATGCAGATAAATATCGAGCAATATTTGAGTGTAATTGAAATGTCTAGGTTATTTCTAATGATTTTCTATGGAACAGTGTATGCTCGACAGTGGTGATTCAAAGGCAACTGACTCACTCTGTATGTACGTGTAAGCGTTCGTCTTCCAAAGAAACTATTTTTTTATATGAAATGAAAGCTCTTCTTATTCAGTTCCGATTAATGCGAAAGTTCGATTACTAGTCGCGGGAGTTTACCGCGGCCGCGTAATTGATTTATCGTCGAATGCCGAATTTATCAGAGCTTCGCCGGATTATATGCAGGTGTTGCGGCCAGGATTCGCGTCATTAATCTCCGCGCGCGCGGACATCGCATTCAATAGTTGGGACGTTCAATTTATGTGCCGGCTTCCACAACAAACACGCCGACGGCGGCGTCCGCGCGCCACCAATTGCCCGCAACTGCAAGCAATGAGCGCCGCTTCATCAGCGAGCCCGATAACGAACATCATCGATAACAATTTCCCGGCTGGTCAATAGCAGCCTCTTTCGCCCCGTGTAAACTCCCTGTCATTCCTCCCGAGGACAATAGAGCGTAATTCAAACCAGTTGTCGCGTGACAGCAGCATCAAAAAGTTAATGGCACCGATGTATGCAAGCATGCTTGAATTATTCGAGTCGAATGGTAATAAATTTTTGGTGGTATGCAATCGTTCTACGCACTTGAACATGGAACTTTGTTTATACTGTTATATGTAACATATTCATGGATACTAAATAGCGCGGCGATTACGTTAAAAATTTAGCGAAACTACTCCAAATTTTCTATTTTAAACATTATTATCTTTTAAGTGAAACAGAGAATATTTATTTCTTTCTGGAAATGTTTATCTCATAGACTTCTATTAATGGATAGTTTTCTATTCGAATCCTGTCAGTAAATCAAAGACTAAAATTTAATATTGTTGTCAGCTCATTTCTTATATAAGCAATACATGCAAAAAGTACGAATTTCGATGGGAATTATTTCTAATTTGGAACAGAGAATTTTCTTTACATTTCACCGGGTTGAAAATATGATTTATAAGTATCCGAATTTCACAAAATTCTTGAAAAAAAGAAATCTACGCGATATCTACTTTAACAGTGGCGAGGCACGTTCGATCGAGGATGCAGTTAAAGTTCACGGTGTAGTTGCACCCTCGGTGGATCTGTCTTTCGCACGTGACACCCTTGGGTAATGAATACAGACTAGTTCGAGCTCGCGAAGAAAATACGAGCTGGCTAAAGAATGCCGTAATTATTTAAACCCTATCAACGATACACTCTTCTTGTCCCAGGGAGGCATTAGCACTTGCCGTTTATCCCTTCGGAAAGTTCCATCTCCCCAAACACAAAACAGAAATTCGATAGTGAAAGAAACTTATTTTACATTCCCCAATATCGCGAACCTCCATTGAAATTTTCGAAAGAATCTTAAAGTGAAGCGTGAATTTAATTTGTATATTTCTGTATTGTATAAATCGTAATTCGGTTATTGAAAATTTGATTCGAGACTAATTAAAAGAATGCTAATATAATAAGGTGGAGGAGTGAATCGAAGTGGAGTAAATAGCGCAAACTTTGTACTGCGCTAGTGGACTATTGAGTTTACTCGGAAATCCTTTCACGGCTCTTAGGAGTTCAGTCCTGCGAGAGGAAGCTGTAATGAAATTAAATACTGAGACGCGAAGCAGCTCATGACGCGTCACTTCCTCTCAATATGTCTCGTTTCGAGCATCGATATAATGCGCCCGAGGGGCTAAGTGTGTTAATTGGAGCATTAGTGCGTTAAATACGGGTAATTTCGATGCATCCAATACATGATAGATGGCTTGTGTAGAGCTCATTTGCCGCAGGCGTGTCGAAATTTATCCCGTTAAGCAAATATTGCGCCGCCCAATATTCACACCATTGAGGGAATTTCGCGATCTGGACAGCCGAAAAACAGGCAATTATCCAAATTTTTCTACCAAAAAACGATCATACTTTGTATAATATTCACGATTTCTTATCCCGTCATTCGTTTTATAGTATAAAAATTATTATTTTTATAAGCAACGACTCTAATTAAAAGATTTGACGAAAACTGAATATTGAATTTAAGCTGAAGCTGAGTCTAACCTGAATAAATCATTACCAGAGCGAAGTTTCCTTAAAACGAATGAATTAAACTTAAACCGGTTGAGGCTTATGAATAAATAAACGAGTCTAAAAGAAACTAGTGCAATATTAACAAACATAAATACGTGTTCTACGATATAAATACTGCTACGAAGGAATGTTGTTCTCCCGGTAAAATGATCACTCTTCAAGATTAATTGGGGAAATTAATTACGCGGCACGAAGGTTACAGCATTAATAAGAGTTCTTACAGTGAGCGTCGCGCGCGCGCAAGAGCGGGGAACAGGTTTAAACGCTTCATAAAACAGTCACCGTAAAATCGGCCGTAAAAACCGAGAGAGCTTAGGCGGCGGCGGCGGGCGCGCAAGTGTGACAACGTAAAGAATGAAACTGTCGCGCGATTCATGCCAACAGAAGCGCGCGCGAGACACACACACAGCCTGGGATATTCCCGGCCGTTCCCAATTCTTCCTTCTTTGCGGAAGAAGCGGCGACATAAATCGAAGATCGTAAAGCCACGTGCAGCGGCGAAGCCCGTATAAACCTCCGAATGGTCTTACAGCGTGCGCGGTCTTTTAAGGGCGCCACGCAGCTCATTCGTGTAATTGAAATCCCGGCGGCGAGCAAGTGCCCGGCGATTCGTCCTTGAGCACACGGGACCACGCTTGATATTGGTTCCTCTTACACGCTCGAATTATCTTTTCTCGCCGTCCAATCAACGCACCGGCGTCTCGTGAGACTAAGATGAAAGTCTAATTAACTTGAGTCTTTGCGGGGACTTTTCCAAGAGCTATTGTCGCGAATGAAAAATTCTCGATTTCTAATTGTTCTCTTAAACTGCTTATAAACTTGGACTTTCCAATCGCCGAAAAAAAGGCTTGAACTCTGACTGATTCTCCGGAAAGATATTCAAATGTAAGAAAACGCTGAGTATTTTTAAACGCTCAGAAAAGTCTTTCGTCTTTAAGGGAAACGTTACATTGCTTTGCCATTCATGGATATCATTGAAAAACGAAAGTCAAAGTATTTAATTGTAACAGAATTTTCAAGAATCTATCAAGCCATTCCTTTTTAATTAACTTAAAACTTTGCTGAGACTTTTCGAAGGGTTGCTACTCTCGCAAACGAAAGATTCAGAATTTCTAACTGTTCACTCAAACTACTTGTAAACTAGAAATTTCCATCACAGAGAACACGCTTGAATTATGATTGCTACATTCTATCACGCGCCGTGAAATATTTCGTTGCAAACGTATCGATATCGCGAAATCGAATGATGCGCAGCCCACTGATAGGAACATAGGAACCCTGATATGCAATTATGCAAAGCAACGCAGATGCTTTTGATACTTTAGATTGATCGTACTCGCAATAAAACATTGCGAAATAGAATGTTGCGCTCGGTTTAGTTGCTACTAAGCAACTGATCAATCAGTGGTTACTTTCTAGCACCAAAGAATTCGCATTTCCCTGCACAACCGCGTTTGAGCCTCCTAATTGGTCAACTTCGATTTCTACAAAAGGTTTCGTCCTCTTTGAACGTTCTCAATTCCAGGACTCTTGAAAATTCTGTCAAGGGTCTATTTTTCGCCGGGTACAACCATTTCACGTCAAGATTTGATATACGAGGAAAATGTGGACCCTTGCTGCCTGACCGAGCGATTATGACGGTAAGCTTCCCTTTCCCCCTTTACGACTTCGATCCCTCAGGAAGGAGGAATATTTTGAGAGTTCCCTTACGTGTCATTTTGGCTACCTGAAGCACCGCAATGCGTGCGAAAGGTTTGCTTGGGTAGAAATGTTTACGAGCGACTGACACCATAAATTCCTTTCGAACCAACTGCAATTAACTCTCGCCATTGCAATTCTACCAGTTACCCTCAATTGTTTCGGCTCTCATCCATATGATCGTTTGCGCAGCCCGTCTGCGAGCGAAACGCGCGTCTTTTGCAATCGCCCGTAAACATCTTCCAAACGTCAAAGTTTGGCGTCGTTAAGGAGCGCGCATCCAAAGGGCGAAAGGAGAGAGAGGCCGAGGAAAGAAAGCGAATGCAAAAGACGACCGCGGGACACGAGAGCAAATAGCAATTTGTAAATTACCGATTCTATCTTTTACCGGCAGCAAGTGTGATGCTTCGTCATGCACGTCGGGAAATGAGGTTTCATCTTGCAGGCGCGATTCCAAATTTGCGAAGAGAGCGAACGGCCGATTGGAAAAAACTATCGCTGCGACTTCGATAGTCGAAGAAAAGGACGAGCGAAAATCTAACGGGCGTCGAGGAACTTTGAATTCAGCGGAGTTGCAGGGTAAAAGAAAGATAGCGCGCAAAGTTTTAGGTAAACGAGTCGCTCGGAACAGGCGTGCATTTGCTTCGCCAGCATAATTCCGATATAGCTTTCGAGCTACAATCAATAGCGACGATTTTTCCCATCCTCTTAAGCGTACAACGTACGCTTCAGAGGCAATCACGATGCATCCAACTGATTTCAATGTTCCTTTGCGCCAGCTACTCGCCAACTTGCAATTGCCTTAGCTTATCCTCCCCAGAATACTCGCCGTAGAATAATACAACCAAACACGTTTCCAATGCGAGCTCAGCTAGCGAAATGTTCGACACTGCTGCGCAACTCGGTAATTTCGGCCTGTCGCACTTCTAATTTCGATTGGCCGATAAGTAAATACGATTTTCCACGGAAATCTTAATTAAACAATACTCCGCTGCTATCGGATGAAGCAATCCCGTGCAAATAATGAATTTTGAATTAGTTCATCTCGCTTCTAAATTTAAAATATTCACGTCGGCCAAAGGAAAACTGGATACACGAAATCTTGGTTGGTTCTTCCTTGATAATTTTATAATTCATGTACAACTATGATGCTGCGTTAGCATAAACACAAATAAAATTTCGCAAATGAATTTTACATCGACGGAAACTAGTAAAAGCGTTATAAGAAATGCTAATAAAAGTAAAGTGAATAAAGAAAGAGAACGAGAGTTAATTACAGTGTTTGATTTTTATAGGAAACTCGAATTCGATATTAATTTATTGCAAAGTGATCGAAACTCATAAATGATAAGGGAATCTAAGACCCGACGTCCACGTGAGACAAACCAACCAAGTATTTCGTGAGTCACAGGTGTTATTAATCAAAGATACTAAACGTCAAAGGCCTCGTTTCTCGCAGCAGTGAGTTCCAAGTGCTCTGATTCAAGCATAATTCGACCTTTCGTCTGCGGCATATCGTTCCTCAGTTTGTGCGATATTGCACCGGGCTTTCACGGGTCAATTCGAAAGGCAATCGCAATAACCTATCTTCGCTCGGCAGCTTCGCTTCTTTTTGCCCGGCGGCGTTCCTTCTTCTCTGAGAAGACTCTCCCTTTATCCCAATTGCAAAGCCAATTTACAATTTAGTGCTTAACGACGGATATCGAATTATTATTGCCGATACTATTTCTATTATTATTAACATTACTAGAATTAAAACTGAAACTAGAAAGGAAATAATAGGAAGTACTATTATTAGGTTTCCAGCTTATAGAAAATAGTTTAGTTATTAGCGGAATGACAGCTTCTACGAGAAATTTGAAACAAATGCGGGTTATTAGATGTTGCACAGTTTCATTATTCTGAAGCTATTGGCAGAAGGCCTGTGCTTGCAATCTTTAATATGCAAATGCAAAAGATACTGGTAAAAATAGCTCCGGCTGAAAAAGTCCTTGCAATTCGAATGAAAGTTTGATTTCTATTCTGCTTTTGTCTATTTTTAAAGAAACACGGACGTCTTTTTAAAGATGTATTAAAGCTCAAGGTTTCGAATGATTGCTACGAGCGTCAATGAAATAATGCTTGACCCCGTGGTCTTTTAAACTGCACGACGAAGTATGAGAAGGTCGATGCACGAAGATGCACTAAGTCATTTACAATCGACATTGATACTGATTCGATCCGAAAATAGATGACATTGCCTTTTTAAACCACCGTGGCAAATGGAACAAACTATATTTAACTTTTGCCGGTTGACTCAACTCGACGAGGTTCATTCGAATCTTTCGTCAACGGAACAAAGACATTCGCGACAAACTAGAATAATGTTATGTATAAAAATCGGTACAAGGTTTTAGCAACTATCAAGCTAGCGCACTGATGGTTTTATCGCGACCAGCATGTTTCTCTCGCACAAGGTTGCTAATAATGCAACGTTGATTTAACATGTATTTGGAATACATGTTTGCACCTTTCGAATGCTGCGATAACAATAAAGTACAAAACTTGAGATTAATACTGCAACAACCGTAAGTGAAGTTGGCTACGATTCCAAAGCGCTTGGAAGTCTAGAACGACCTGAATACTTAATGCCGAATTAGGAAAGTAGAAGTGAATATTTCAGCGAGCGGCTTTTTCTGATGCAATTCAATGTTATCTGACAGCAAAGTAAGATTGAGCCGAGACTGAATTCGCCGGCGATATCAATAAGATTCAATGGACGGCTGGCTCATCCAAATCAGAGCCGAGTCTACTTCCCACAAGAATGAAAGAGATCATCTAGAGAGACGAGCGAGCACATTACGGGCTTCTCGGATTTTTCTTTCCCGCCATTCAAAAGCTCTCTCTGTCAGCTTTATTACTCATTGAGGAGTGCGCTTTCATTGAGATCGTAAGATCAACTTCACGGCGGAATTATACGCCACTCGAGAGCGTCTGCGCGTCGATTTTCAACTCGAGCCAGCCTGATCGGCCAGAGTGCCTGCAGGACGAATTGTAGATGAAAGGGAAAAGTCCTGTCTCTCCTGTTCGAGTTGTATTCCATCGCATTATCCAACACTATCTCGATTTCACGTTAACTAAATAAAGTTCCACTATGTTTTAAGAAAATTCAGACACTTGAATTCTGAAAAGTCAACGTATCAATGCTGTGATAATACAGATTATAATTTGGTATTTACGATAATACGAATTTCTTCATTAAATTTAATATCAATCGAACCTTTTCCCATCGGAGACATTTGTACAATAATATATTATTACAGCATTAATACGTTGCTTGTCTGAATTTCGCACGATCCGAGTATCAACGCGAGCGGAAGTGTATATAGGTAAATTATTCCATAATTAGAATAATTATTCCCGTATCGCACCTGCGTCCGTAACTAAATCATGTAACGAAATCTTTGCGAGGGTGCGTGCAAGTTATACAATCGACTGGGGCACACGCGCGCGCGCGCTAACTCGGCCAAGTGACATTATCTCCGACGTATCAAGCAAGGTTTACCGAAGACAATCTATCCAGCAAATATTTGATTTATCAAACTAATCTCGCACTAATATCGATCACTGCAAGTGAAACTCGAACCAACGAAAAAATGCGACGTGTTAACATTTAATGTACTATTTAATATTCGCGGGAAATAATCTGGAAACTTATTCGAGAGAGTGAAAAGAATTTTCTGTGCTTCGCGGGATGCGAGATCAGCAGTTAAAAGATTGAATGACGCTGAATGCCGCTGGTCGACAATAATGCAGCGCGGGAGAACGTATGCACAAGTTGAGGCCACAATATGGGAGAAAGTGCGAGTTGCATGGCAAATGACTCTGCTTTCATGGGGCCGCGCCACATTACCATTCAGCGGCGCATACAGCCATTTTTACACGCGCACGCTTTTCGACTACGAGTAAGATATTCGCGGGAATTAGCTCTCATTCAGACGATAATGGGAGCAGCTGCATAATACTGCCATCGCCGTGTCTCTCACGCGATTATCCTTTGCCGACTGAAACCTGTCGCCGACACTTCATTCACTCCAAGCTTAGAACTTTGTAACTACAAATATTGAATCTAAGAATGCGGAAAGTTAAAAGGAAGTAAAATTTCGATTTCGTGTAAGTTAAACCGGTCAAAGTCTAGAGAAATAACTCGAAATGTCTCAACTATTTGAAGCTAAAGCAAATTTTGAAAAAGAAAAGTACTAAGTGCTCGAACTATTATGAAGTTATTTAAAAAAATAATCCCGATAGTAAACAATTATGATGAGCGAGTAATTTAAAAAAAAGTACATTGTATATCACAAATACTGTTTGTGTAGAAAGCTACTTTAACACAAATGTTTACACTTTTCGGTACACCCGTTATTTTCCGCGAAAAAGGAACGATACGAGTTTCGTATTATCTTATCGAGCCTTATGGCCGCGCGCTCCGCGCTGCAACTAATTAACGAGGCCGCTGACATCTGCTGAAATTTGTGCGAGCGAGAAATTCACAGCGAGGCGTGACGAGAAAGACGCGGCAAGATCGAGAACGAAAAAGAGATCGCGGCAATGAATTATGAAAGAGCCTTGAACCCACTGTTAAGTGACGGAACTGCTTTCGCGATTCGACAATCGGGTCACTGCAATTCACTTGAAATGCACGCCCTTTCGTCTGGCACGATTGCCTCGACTGAAATTCGACTCGAGATATCGAGCACTCGCTAGAAGGGCTTTGTAAGGCAAAATATCGAATGAAAAGAAAGGTGAATCTAAGAAGGAAACTGGAAACCAGGAATGGCATAAGATTCAATTTGTATATGTCAGTCTATCAGCTAGACAAATATTTCTCCACTGGCAACAAACAACTAACTCCGCAAAGTGCGGACGGTTGCTTTTAAACATTGCCAATATCAATTAATAGATACTAATTTGAATTTATTTCACTACAAACTCAATAAAAATCTGCAAATTGAAATAAAGGTAATCAAAACAATATCGCGTATTATCCGAATATTAAACCCGAATTAAATAATAATTTTTCAACGAAATATAATAGAAGGAATTTAATGTGGACTCAACTAAAATCTGCAAATTGAAATAAAGGTAATCAAAACAATATCGCGTATTATCCGAATATTAAACCCGAATTAAATAATAATTTTTCAACGAAATATAATAGAAGGGATTTAATTTGGACTCAACTAAAATCTGCAAAGTGAAATAAAGGTAATCAAAACAATATCGCGCATTATCCGAATATTAAACACGAATTAAATAATAATTTTTCAACGAAATATAATAGAAGGTATTTAATGTGGAAATACGACGAGTGTTCTTTACAATCCGACAGGTTTCCAGTGCTGTTTCGTATGAATTACGGAATCAATCGATGACTAAATGGAAATTGCGAAGATTGAGAGCATGTTTCGGGGTCAAGAGTATCTATCATACTGGCGATAGTAGCCAGTTTCGACCTGCATTATTTCATGATAGCCGGCGAGCCCCTGTCAAGGGTTGGCTGAAGGTGCGAGACAATGGATTACGGAAATTTTTGCGTTGCCCTTGCCATTGATAAATGACCAACACCTCCGGCGACATCGATAACTTTTCAACAGTAACAGGGCCGATCGATAAAATCGAGTGACAACATCCTCGTGGATGCGAGGGTATTTATTTACGAGCGACACCGAGCATTTTATGAAATTGCGAATCACCAAGAATGATGGTCCCTTATGAAAGATTGTTCCCACCCTTTCCCTGAAATTGCTCGCTTTACGATTCCCAACCAGAAACACCAGATTGTGTTTTCAATGCTAATGTAATCCTTCAAACGTAACGCGTTTTCTATCCGTCAAAATCAATTTATTTTATAATTATTTTCGATATCTCCGACGCGAAAATGACTAATTTACTGAAGTTATTTGTACAGAATAAGATCGAATTTCAACCGGTCGAATTGACTATTTTTTTCTAATCGCTTCTACGGATTTTCAACGGATTCTTGTTAATAATGATTGTGTTTTCAATGCTAATCTAATCCTTCAAACGTAACGCGTTTTCTATCCGTCAAAATCAATTTATTTTATCATTATTTTCGATATCTCCGACGCGAGAATGACTAATTTACTGAAGTTATTTGTACAGAATAAGATCGCATTTCAACCGGTCGAATTGACTATTTTTTTGTAATCGCTTCTACGGATTTTCAACCGATTCTTGTTAATAATGATTGTGTTTTCAATGCTAATCTAATCCTTCGAACGTAACGCGTTTTCTATCCGTCAAAATCAATTTATTTTATAATTATTTACGATATCTCCGACGCGAAAATTACTAATTTACTGAAGTTATTTGTACAGAATAAGATGGAATTTCAACCGGTCGAATTGACTATTTTTTTCTAATCGCTTCTACGGATTTTCAATGGATTCCTTTTAATAATCACTGTCATGATTTCGCGATGCACAAGAAACAGCAATTACGTCAGATCTAATAGGTTTCCGGATGCGGGTTACATGAAATAATGGCGCGGCTCGCGACGATGTCACTAAAGCGCAACGGTGACACTTTCCTATCACACAGCGGCTGTCATATCTTCTTAGCACAACGTAAAATAACAGCTAGTCAATCGAATACTCGAGTGATACTAAGAGAAATTTACGCGCCACGAAGACGAGACTAATATTATTGTATTTATCGGCGAAACACTGCAATCAATATTAATTCCGCACTTCGACTCCGAGCACCCAGCATGCAGCAAGACGTGTTTACTTCCGTATCGCTGTATTCCGCGGAATCGGTTTGCCTCGCGAGTCTAGAATCGAAAAGAAAACTCTTGTAACAAACTATCGCAGCCTCCCAAATAACCCAATGCATCCGATTTACGCACGCAAACATATAAAAGAAGGAAAAAAAAGAAGCCACGTGCGCGGTAAAACAAGATCGAAGTGGAAAACTTTCCATCTGTCGCAATAACCGCTTTTCTAAATTGTCTCGAGCGACAGTGACGATTGATGATCCGTCGCACAGTTATTGTCTAACCAAACAGAATTCCGAAGATAATGACTGCGTCTACGTTTCGCGCGTTTCACCGCTGCAATTCTCACGCGTCGCCAATGAATTATGTTTCCACGATCGCGGAAAATATTTATTCGAGCAGATAGCTGTTACATCACGCGCGAGACACACTGCCTTTGTATTATAAATAGAAGCAATTATCGTTATTTTCACTGATAGGCAACTTTCACTTCGTCGTTTTCCGAATACCAACACTCAATAATATCGCGGAGAACTGTCAAACACTCGTGCACTCTGTGAAGGTCAGCTAGGAACTGAGCCTTCTGCCAGGAAAGCGATAATCTCAAGTTTTCGGAAGGCTAATGAATGACGTCACGAAAGGACGATACCTGCGCTTCGGGAGGTGAGAAAAAAATTTCGGGTCGACTCGTCGGGTCGGCTTCCATTCAAAGTGATTTTCAAAGAAAACATGTGCTTTCTTTGCAAAAACGTTATGCATTCCTACGGTTTTACAATATCCACAATATGTTTAAACTAAACGTGATTAATGAGAGTATGAACAATGGGTTTTCAATGACCGTGAACGAAATAAGCAGAAACAGTCCAGTAACAAAACAATGCTTGAAAAAACAGGAGATTGCATGTAGAACGTTATTGGGAAAATTGCACTAACAATTATTTTTAACGAGCGTATTTTTCAGGATGTAGAAGACACATGCCCGGCTATTTTGATCAAAACCTAACACGTATCACTGATGACTTTTACAACGAACTAAAAAATATTTGTGAATATAAATAAACTTAACTATTTTGATTTATTTATAATTTTTGAACTCAAAGCTCTAATAATTATTCTACATACAACACTCGCTGTCAATCAACGACGTGTTAAGTTCGAAGATGTATGAAACCGAAAAGACTATTATTAATAAAAATCGTTGTCAATGTAAACTCGAAGGTTTTATTTTAAGGACTTATTTTTAGACTGACTTTAATGAAACTCGTAGGAGGTTTGTCGGCTATTCGTGTCACTAATGACACACAATGCGAATGTAGCGTGTCGATCAATGCTGGTCAATGAGGAATCATTTAAAGATATTAGTTTTAATCGGGCGTCAAGTTTACACGAGCGGAATAACGGGTGATACGCCAGCGCCGACAAGCACCATCGCAAGTTCGACGGCTTCCGATTCGACGCTGATACGACAGAAAAATAATAATAGAGTGCCGCGCGTTTTGCGGAAGTAGCTGCCGCGTGTTACTGATTCCAATCTATACAACTAATGATTGAAGTCTGTATTGTCGCGCGGATATTATCATCGAAGGACGACACGAAAGGCAGCACAAAGAAATTAATAGTGCGTGACAGCTTAAAAGGAATTATCGAACCGTATTGGTTTTGGCTGTTGAAAGTGTATCGAAGTATTCTAATATAATTCCCGTAAAAAGCAAATAACTTCCATCATTTTCAAGCTTGTTGGAATGATTAGAAATTTTTCACACAAAATGATTGTATTTTTAGATTCCATTGAATGAATTAGTTGCTTCATGAAAAATACTAGTTGTAATTACGAAAGAAAGAAAATCTTACGAAAAAGACAAACTATTCTTTTCCTTATTTCTATAGGAAAGGCTATTAACAAAATTTCAGGCACCAATCAGTGGGAATTGCTGTCACGCCAATGCAATTCCTTTAATAGCGGCCAGCCTCCTTGACGAATACCAGAAAAGGGTTCGAGACAGGAATCGGAATAAATCAAGGAATTTAACTTGAGATACTTGGAGCACTACTTCGAGAATTACGAGAGTTCATCAACCATTCGGGCAAGGCGCCCTCTAATAAAGAAAACTAAAGATTTTCTTGATTACTCCGAACATAATGAACAAATCTTCCCCAACAAAGCTGTATGAAATGAAGCATTCATTCTTTTAATTTACAAGAGGCAAAGTAATCAGTTCGGATGTTAGGATTACTCTCGAAATGCGATCGAAAAGGGACAGGAAAAAACGAGAGGGTTTAAGGAGCTGGGGAATAGTTGTTCAAACACGCTCTATTTCCTTTCGGGAAGTCGAGCCAAGTGAAACTTTTCCAACCAGAAGTACCTTCCTCTCAAACGGAGGTATCATCAACGAATTTTCGTTATACAAAACGAACTCTTTGAAATTCAGATTGGGAGTACCGAATGCAATAAAAACCCTTTCGAAATCAATTTATTTCTAAACCTTTATTCTATGTTTCTCATTAAGAATCGTTCCGATTATTATTTCCAAATACTGTGAAAATTCAGGTGTACATCAAAGAGAACTGCAATTTACTTCGTTCTACGTACAATGAACTTTGTATATTTGAATCTGCTGTTTTAAATCCGACCGATACACGCACATGTACACGAGAGCCTAATCTATCACCTGTCGTTTCCTGGCCGATAAGGAAATCCCTTATCTCAACGCATTGATGACAAGCGGCATGAATCAACAGTGTGTTAATGCATACACCCATTGCGAATCTAAAGGAGCTCGCAATTACTAAAAATGCATACGAGACCAACTTCGAGCGATTCCTTTTCCAATAAATTCCGGACAACACAACAGACTGGGCAGCAGCAGCAGTTCAGCTCTCCCGCGACATTATATTCCTAGGGAAACCGCACTTGCCGAATTAGGAGGAGAGCCGAAAACCGCACTGCCTCAATGCAGGTCAATCGCACGCGAGCGTATTAATCCGAGAACTAGAATTGCTCGAGTGCAGAATAATTTCTGTGACAAGTGAAGGGTAAAGCAGCGAGTCTCGGGGATTGCACTCTGGACTGTGGAGCGGGGCGGCGCGCAGCCATGCTGCGGAGCAACAAGCTGGCAAAGCAACGCCGCGATTTCTGGTCTAGCGCAACAGACATTGCGGTACTTAATGACGAATGCGAGAAGTCAGGCAAATCACGGCGGCCGCGGCGGGCGGAATCTCTCCCTTTCACTCACCTGTCGCATTTGTCCGTAACCTTGGGCCGGTCGGTCACTGCGATTGACTTGGCATCGGTCAAGGCGAGCGCGAGACTCCCGGCGACGAGAATCACCACCGGCAGCAATCCGATCGTCCCCATCCTAGCGGGCACTCTCTCTCACACGCACACGCGGCCGCGCCACCTTCAACAGGTCGAATCTGTGTTTTGGACGCTCTCGAGCGAGCTATCGCAGCGAAAGCTCTAAAGAGGCGTCGATGAGAGTCGAGCGAGAAGAAAGAAGAAAGTGTTTCCGATTCCAATGACTGGTAACACACACTGGGAGAAATAGTGCGGCGATTGCGAGCGCGAGTTCCTCTCTGCAGAGCCGCGGCGAGTAGTGCGCCTCTCTACGCTCCAAGGCGTCGCGCGTGCCACCAATGCACGCGAGGCGGCCGAGTAAACTCTCGATACTCTCGATCGGCTACTACTAGCGAGGCTGCTGCTGCTGCTCCGACGACGACGACAAGGCGTCGAAAGCGATCGCTCGGCACGCGGCAGAACCGAGCGCGTGTCTTGGCGATTTACGATCCTGCGAGCGCCGAGTTCTCTCTGTGTCACCGAGCAGAAGAAAGGAGTTTTCCCGCCCGTCGAGTCCTCTCGAGCCCTCTCGCTGCTAGCCGCGCGCTCCCAGTGCCGCGCGATCGGTTATATTCGCCGCGACCGGCTTGATAAGCACCCGCACTTCATTGGCGCCCACTCGGCTACTGCTACCCTGTCCCCTGATTGGCTACCGATTACCGCCGATTTTATCGTCACCCGCTTCCGCGCGCTCGCGCTCGCATCGCTTACTTGACAATTGATTCTACTCGCTTAATCGGACAACCCCGGCGGCTAAGCTAATCGCGCTTTCATTCGGGTCAACCGATTTCAAGTTTCTATTCCAAAGTTTATGGTTTATGGTTAAGTTGTTACTTTATTGTCGTAATGGATTCTTCGTCTTTTAAGCTATCGCTAATAATTGTCTACGATTTAAAAATCAATTTCTAGACTTTAATATTGTTGTTAATATTTGTTGGCAGGATAATTCTGTATACTTAAATAAACACTTTCTATATTGTCTTAATGAGTTATTCCTCTCGAGCTGATTTATCTCTCACTAGCAAGCGTCTACGACTTAGAACGAAATTGTTGCAATACTTTCGCCGAGTGTATTGATACCCAGCAAGAAAGAGCATGAAAAGTCAGCGGTTGCTATTAATAAAGCGGTGCAATTAGTAACCTTCACCATACCGAGCGATAGTCTTCGCTCGTGGAAAAGTTTCGAATGCTGCAGGCCTTCTTCGCACTTCCTCCCGGTACACTGTGTAATTGACGGGAAGATAGTGTCATTACAATATTCCACTAACTGCATCGCAAGAGGCATTGCGAGATTGCGATGGGAGAAGAGAAGCTGCATAGCAAATGTCTTCGATAATCTCAACTCGACTGATTATTCCATTAGAATTCGATTACGTTATGCAACGAGCGATCGAGTGGCAAGTAAACACTGCCACTCTCCACGACGATGTCTTATCGGATCGTTTCCAAGTAGTATATGTAGCGAGCAGACTGTGCAAAGTAACTTTTTGATTTCTCGATGACGCGTCATTAAAGAAGGCCGCTCGGCAATACTGTTTCTTTGTGCGCATTTAACCGCCCGCCGTGATAAGCTTAACATTTTCTCCGTCATTACAATGTGCCGAGGAAATTACAAACTGCCTTTGTCAGAAAAGTCGAATTTCAATGGAATTCAAAAGAACGTAACTAATCGCGCAAACTAAACACTGTTTTTTCGACTGTAAAGATTAATTTAAAGGGTTATTCTCGCCAATGAATTGACACTATTTAATATGATCCAAACAATTACTAAAGCACAGTTTGTTCGCTTTGTTCGGTAATATTGCTAGAAACAAAGGTGGCCTTGTGAATTACGTGCTAGTGAAAAATACTCATGAAAGGACACAAGCCAAATTGATTTTTAATTTCGAAACTGGAGGTTAATTTTAAGTATCATTGAATAGAAACCTAGCTTTCGTATATGTCAATTATGTCTAAATCACGACTTGGCTTTCAGTTTCAAATGCTTTACATTAATATTTTTTATATTCTAATATTTTTTGAGAGTTACTGTACAAACATGTGATGTAAATGAGTGATGTAAGAATAAAGTTATTCCACACAATTATGAAGATAGCCTACGACATGCGTTTCCTTTCGAATAAACTAGCAATAATGTGTTAATAAGATTTATCGTTCACGTGCTAGATCGCGAAAGAAGTAAACGGGAACACGGATAACGGGCATGTGCATCACCAGTTTATCGACACTTGTGCTCTCAGCCTAGGCACTTTTATTAATGATCTTTTAAAGCACTATCTCCGGCAAAAAAAGTGCTACATACTTCCTATCTTCCCACTTGATTTAATGCGACTTTGTTACATTTCATCGCACTTAGAATGTCTCGATTGGAATACCTGACTTGAGATTAATGCAAATCTACGAAGAAGAAGATTTGCATCTGAAATTCCGAGCTCTTATTCAACCGATCCTCCAATTAATATAATTACCCCGAAGCCAATCATTGAATCTGCACAGTGATGCAGCGCCGTCTCGACAAAAGCAATTATCACTTCGTATTTCCCACTATCTCCCGAGTAATTTCGATATCTGCCGGAGTAGTGTCTTCAGATTAGAAAAAGATAGGGAAGAGTTTATCTGGAATTGTAATAATTGCGATTCGATGTACACGAATGGGAGATAATCAGTGATAGGTAATCGCTTTATTACTACACTGCAGTAGCAGAGGAAAGGGAACGGATACGCGCAGTCGTTACGAGGAGGAAATACTAAAATGCGATTTCCGAGAGAGCACTCGCTCTTCCAACGCTCCTTTATCGCGATTGCCTTTCTGATTCGTATTGGAATAATTCGAAATAAATCGATCGACATCCTATTTCGTAAGAGAAGCGAAAGGGGAATTATTATGGAACTTTGAAAAATTAGTAAGAAAATTGCAAAGTTTTAAAGAGGAAGAAACGTCAATGCGTATTGATAACTCTTTTCACGAGGCTGACTGTATTACTGGTCGAAGAAGAATCCGAGAAAAGGGTTTGACACACTGCAATCGGCCAGAATAAAATGACAAAGAGTGTTCCGGTCACAAATTTGAAGGCAGTGGCGTAGCTAAAAGAACTGGCCGCGGCATATTCGGTTGGAGAATGCGAGATAAGGAAATCCCGCTGAGAATAGCAGAACCTGAAACACTAAACGTCCGCTAGAGTGCATATATTTTCGATGTTATATGCTTCGAGATATCGTGCAATATTTTATGTGTTAGCTGTTTCTCGAAAAATTCCCAGTACACCTGCATTTAAACTCGAGACCGGCATTTCCCTGCGATTCTCAGATGCGAGATGTACTTTAAAACTTGCACTACGCGAATAAATTCTTGAAAGTGAACCACTTTTTGCGAGAATCCCATCGCAAATTTCTACCTCTTCCTTTATCTTATTCTCAATCCAATTCCTCCCTTAAAATCATTGCCGTGAATCTAACTTGCTAGCGATTCTACGTTTTACTACATATTTTCTTGCACCGTCTGTGACGCTTTAACCCTTTTAGTGCCGAACGACGATATTTCCTTGTTCGCAACGCTTGCAAAGAGTGTTCTCTATCTCAAAATAAATGTATAAAACGTTATAAATGCTTTAATTTGGTTGCAACACAATAATTTGTATGTTTTTCATAATGTTTTATATTTAAGGTATTCTTCGCATAGGTACGATATTTCTGGTCGGCACTAAAAGGGTTAAAGTGGACTCATTTATAAATCAGAGTATAAAATGGATAAAATTTCTGCGTTCGCGTAAAATTCTACGATTTTCCCTTACAACGACGGTGGTGTTAAAATGTAATAAACTGTTTTCAACGATGCTCGTTTTTCCGAAAGACTGTCGGACTTACGGCAAAGCCCTGTAAGGTTCTAGTGAAACTTTAAGATCATATCTGAATGGGATATCAACCCACACACAGCAGGTCGATACTCCGCGCCATCCTCCTTCCTAAGGACCAAGGATTAACACCTGCGTTTCGGCTGTTTGCGTGAGTGCAGAAGAGTAATCCTCGTCTGCTGGTAACCCACGCGCCAGTCTCTTCTTCCTAATCCCGTCATCTTTCTCCGCCGCCTAAGTGATTCTATTCTTCACTTTTACCTACGAATCGTTGAACTTCCCGCCCTTTATCTTCAATCCCATGAATTTCACCGTTATTTTCCGAACAATGAAGCTCTGTACTTTTGAATCTATATTTAAATAAATTTATTAATTTACGGAAACAGCTAGTTTTAGTTCAAACGAGTGAAATACTATTAAGTTAATTTGGGTTTGGAATTCTCAACGATTCTATGTTTATAATAGTTAAGATTCAATGAGTGACGCGATCAAAGTAAGTGTAACGAACTGACAATCGATAGATTATTTCAATAAAAAGATGATTGGATATTCGTTTGACCCTCGGCAAAGGATGGACCAATCAAATCCATAATTTAATATCGCGATGAGGACTGGTCGCTGCGATAATTGTAAACGCGTGTAAACGATTGATTGGCAGGATTGGGAGAGTTCGGAGCCGGGTGATTTGCGCTTCATTCGGCATTCAATTAATGATCCGCTCAAATACTAGCAATGCCGTTCACGTTTGGAGTGTTGCGCGCGAATGACAATCTCTTCGGACCATCATCTGCCCTTCCTTTGATTTCGGCCGTGAAACGCGCGCGCTCTAGCCATGCAAGCTAATATTGTTTACCGGCACTGCCAGCTCATTGACGAGATTATTATTTATTATTCCGCCGACCTGTCACGCGGAAACGTATTTCAATGGAACTCTGGCGCTCCTTGATTTGAATAGCTAATATGTGGCAGGGAAAGTTCGAGTGAGTCAAAACGGTTGTTGGAAGAGTTGAAAGTAATTACTAGCGCGAACATATGTTTAGCAGGGTGACAAGCGAAAGACAGGGTAGATCAAGAAACTGGCAATTAATACTTTGAAATTGATAATACATTTAAAGGCCATCCGAATTACTACGATCGATTATATGTGTGGGAAAAATTACTATGTCAGTTCAGAACGCAAAGGCTGTTATTGATTATAAGTTTACAAAATTACGAAAGAAAACTGACGATACTAGAAGTTTTTTATCAAAAGCAGGTTGACTTGTCGCGAAATTAAGATTATCTGCTTGTGTAAGCTACTTGTGACTGTTCGAGTCTGAGTTATTCCAAAAACTGACATGCAAATATTCCCACGAAAACTGATAACATTCTAATTCGCTGTTTAAAGCAGCGGGAACTTTCTACGAAAGCGATAGACTGAAGGTATATCTGCGGAGAAACGAGCGGAAAACCCCCTAATAATGCCCTCTTTTCGCACTCTGCATAATGTAGGCCGAATTTTCTATTACTCCGACTGATAAAAGGGACAACACCATTTTTCTCGGGCGAGCATGTCCACTTGCCGGAGAATGGATGGTTTCCGTGGCAAGTCATCCGCCGCGCGACAGCCGTAAATTATTCGCAAAGAGTACAATGTTCGCGTGAAATGTTTCTTTCAATTTGTAACTCGCGGCCGCGCTTCTTCCAAGCCGGCCAAATTTATCAAAACGTCAGATAGCTGCTACAATTCCCGGAGAACTTTATCGAAGCGACAGACATCCGCTGCCTCGATCATTTCCATGAAAACTTGGCACGTGTGCGCGAAAATATCTCTTCCTTTCGGGCCAACTAAATGCTCTACTTTCAAACTAGAATTTACCTCGTCGCTCGCGACCACTTTTTCCTCCAAGAGGTCTCATAAATAATACGCCAAGTAAAAACGTTCGGCGAACTTGTACTACTTGACAGGCGACTTGTACGTTGAAATTAAACACTGACATACTGCTTCGCGAATACGCAAACCTTTCCGGAAAACTAGACATTATTGCTTTCTTAAATATTCCGTTTCACGCAAATGTTTAACGCAAATGTCGAAATATTAAAACGGGGATTTCTACGCTTCTGCAAAATGCAATAAACTCGATATTCTCACGAAAGTACTTCATTAAATATGTCTCCTGGTGAGCTTATTAACTCGTAGGCGATTACGTGACCTGAGTAATTCTCCAAAACACAATTAATCGTAGCAGGTGTCGGTCAATCGTATTTCACTTTAAACTAAATTAGAACCGGCTGAATATTCGATCAGGAAACATCGGAAAACTCTAACTCGCGCACGTCGACCACGATAATTAGTTTTTGACGCCGCCACCTTTCCGCAACGATCGCATTATTAGATCAACGATACGATCTCCAAAAGTAGTGAGAAAATTGGCAAAATAAGTTCGATCGGCAGTAAAAAAAAATTGACACGTGCACGGAGAATACTGAGAAAGCGAGTCTGTTTGATCCTCCCGAAGGATCTAAAAGCAGGAACGTGAAAGCCATTGTAAAGAGATCCCTTATCCCGCGGGCAACTCGGCCTAACCCAATTTCGGGGCTTTTAATTCTGTTGTCCTTCGAATTAGGTTTCAGGAGCTGCTTTCCCTTTTACTTGCTACACTTGTTTCTCCTCAACGAGAAAGTCAGTCCCGCTCGCAAGCTCCGCGAGCATTTCTCCCATCAAGCAGAAAGACGCGAGAGCGAGTTAAGATTAATTGGAAAAAGTGTAATTAGTGGTGGCGCAAAGTCGGGCAAAGACGCGCCGCTACTCCCCCAACTGGAACAACCTTCGGTAAAGGTGGAAGCGTATTGCATTACCAACAAGGCATCGCTTCGTCCTCACCAGAAAAACCTGCTCACGTAGTTCCGATATATGCTTAACGCTTCCTACGTAGATTACATTAATTACACGGCTAGCCCGCGGATATTTATTTCAGACTGCACTTCCGGCGGCCGTCCGACTTCTCGGAATTGCCTTGTGGCTTTTCGGCGTAGCCCGCTGGGAAAGCGAAACACTTTTCGCGGTAGCAGCTGCATACTAATTGTTCGCGTCGACGGTTTCATCGTTAATTTAAATGAGCGGTTGACTAAGGCAGCGTGTGTTTCGGCGTGGGACATGTTCTCCGAAGGAATTCCTATGAGATGGTGATAAGGGAAGTTGAAAGACAACTGAACAAGGTGTTCCTTCTAAGCGACAGTTACCGGGAAACGAAGAAATGAATTAAACATTGAGAAAACAGTGGCTTTTAAAAAGGAAGATTAATTACAATAATGAAATGAAGAAAATAATAAAGTGATGACGTTAAATTTAATAAAATAGTACGTTATTGAATTGAATTGAACGAGTTAAATGAGGGTGGATGATGCTTTTCAATTAATAGCAATCGCGAAAGGTACGTAAAAAGTAGTTTCTACTGATAGTTGAGCATATCGCCGTTTATAAGTGCGTCCCGGTTTATTTGTATGCGAGACGCGATGCCGAAGCGAGAATAAATTAAATTCACTTATCTGGGAATTTAAATAGTGGGAAATCGGAGCAGTCGGAAGAAACGGCGCGACGCGATGAATGGGAAAATCATGCATGCAATTCGGATTTCGAGAAAGGGCCGAGTGAAACCCGAATCAAGATTGGCTTACGAAAAGAGAGGGATTTCATCGATTTCTATTGCATCACCGATACGTGCGTTCCGAAACTCCTTGTAACACTTTGAACACTTCAAAAAATTATATGCTGTTTCGAAAAAGTTCTACTGATCGACTATTGAAAATAATTTTAAAGTATTAATATGCACTTGACAACGTGCAGAAAATTTTAAAAAATGTGCTCGATTCTAATGCCAATTAAAATACGAATGTTTCAAATACTTGGAAAGATTATACGAAGTTTTGAACAAAGTATTATACTAACTTTAACGCGAGAGTTGAATGGCAAAGGAAATTGAATTGTACTGAGTGAATTTACAAATTATTGAAACGACAAATATGCTTTCGGTTTAATTTAGAAAGGGACATACTTGATTCTAATATCAACGATCCGCATAAAATTACAAAGATTTCCGAAAGTACACAGTCACGAAAAACACTAGCACATATTTTCGCTTTTACGAGTCCCTCGAAAATCTATAAAATCCTTGAAGTAAATGCTCATTTGATACACGGCGCTTTCTCCACTCAAACGGATTTCCGCCCGAAATCAAAACAGATTTATCGAAATATCTTAATGCCCAGTAAACCTGAGCGGAACTGTAATTCTATTGTATAGAGCGAGTACGTTACACTACGATTTACCGATTCTAGCAACGGTTCCTGCTTCAGGGAGAGTCATCGCTCATCGTATTATTAGAACTCGATGAAAGCACCGGCGGCAGACTCCAACTATACTTGGACGCCATCCGAGCACGATTTCGCTATCAATTTATTGTTTCCGCGAAGAGTAAAATATGTATTTCGATAGGGCGCGCTGAACTCAATTGCCTGCGGGATTATAGCCTCGAGCAATTTCTATGGGTAGGTTGCACTCGACATGTGGTCTAAAGTACCTTTCCCCGGCAAGCAAGCAAAATAAATCCCCGGCAAACTTCATCCCTTTCAGCCACGCTGACCGAAAGTCCGTTGAAATCGAGCAGGCGATTAAACCGTAAAGTCTCAGATGCGAAAGAAACGCAATGGAAAAAATCAAAAACGAGATATTTCACAGATCAGACACAAATGCCAGAAAATCTATGCTAAATTGCATACACGCACACGCACTCACACTCACACACACCTTTTTCCCTCGAGCTGTCACTGCGAGGGGGATGAAAAATCGGCTATCGGATGGTAGGGCGAGTCTCGAAAGTGCGGAACTAATGCGACGAATCTGGAACAATGATAGTAACATCATGGAATCGTGTGTATGAAATAGTGCGGGACGATGTGGGGGAGTAAAGTAAGGGAAAAGAATCGACTTGATAGAATGGAAGATGGAAGATGGAAGCGTAGGTGAGATGCGTGCGCGTCCTTCCACGGCCAATGATTGAATGACCCGTCGAGCTGTCTGCTTTCGACCACTCCGGCTCAGGTAGCAAAGGGACATCTGGCGTGGGAAGGGATGCCCAAATGACTTTCGTATTACTTCTTACGACGCATTACTGCCCCCGACTACCTGCAACAGAAAAACCTCTAATCATTAGTGACCCTAATTATGTCCTTTGTAATACGAAGCTCGTGTTTATCAACACGCTTTGAAACTATGTAACCGAATTCTCCGTTTATTTTTAAAATAACTCTTTTCATTTATAATGTCTCAAACTCGTAATTGAAGAGACAAATTCTCGATACTAATGAAAACTTGGTTAGTTTGTATAAATTTCTCTTTTTAAATTTTATACGAATACTACATTTTATTCGCATTAGTTGGAGGTAAAAATGGAATGCGAGGACAGGGATTTTTAAAGAGCAAGGAAAAGTCTTCCTGGACCAAAGTTAATATCCTTTACGATACGAGCTACTTCCGAAGACTGGCGCAGATCTTATCTAATAAAGGATAAACTTAAATTGTATGACAGTAAAATATGAGAGGCGATCAGTGGGGCGGCGCGAGCACGGATAAGAAGCAAATATCCCATATTCTCGATATATTAGATGTGACTTCGTCAGACTAACATAAGATAGTGTGAAAAATCCAATCCAACAGCACCCTGCACTGCCATATACTCTACTTTATCGTTAAGACCTATCTTATCTCAGCAAGCTTCGAGTAACAAAAATCCGCCCCTTTTCACGGCGCGGTGTCAACTTTCTTCAATACCGAAGACTGATCGATCAGTCCTGTCGCACAAAATTACGCCAATAAATATAATTGAATTTCATTTCCCGTAACATTATTAATTTCAGTTCTAATCTTTATATGAACGTCGTGAAAAATCAAGATACTTTAAAGAATTGAGAAATAAAAAAGCAGAAAATTCAATAGAAGATTACTTTTATAAAAACAGTATTCTTAGCTGGTTGCGTAATTAAAATTGTAAGCCTCCTATTTGGACTTTTCTCACGATGAAAAAGACTTTTCTCGCGACTCTAATATCACGGCGAATAACTTCGGATCGTTTGCAAAGCTCCAGGAAAATATGTCGACTTATTATTGCATTTTCCGCTCTGATTAGTTTTCCGCAGGATTTTTGTGATAAAGCGCGGCTGCTGATTACTGGCACGGCAGAGCCGCATGATTACGAGACAGCGGAGATCTAGGATAAAAGGTAACTTCATTCCAAACTTCATTAAACTTCCGGTGCCCCGACGGACGCACCAAGGGCGTGCAATCAAAACGCGCTTACACCTGACATTTACGGAAACTTTCCTTTCAGTAAACAGAATCAAGGTGGTCAGAAATAAAACACACCCTTCCCATGAAGAGCTAAGCAGGAGAAGATCAAGGACAGAAATTTTCAGCGCAAAATATTAAAATGATGACAGGAAATTAAAATGAAACCAATCACTTTGAGATGATTCAGTTAATGCAATAAGCGATGGAGACAAGAAAACTTGTATCGTATTATACCAGAACGAATTTTCTGTCGAATTTTGTCAAAGATAAAAAGTTTCTTTCTGGAAACTCACAGCTTTATAGCGAAGCAGCAATACAGCGCGCCATTCTTGACGGTTTTTATTTTTTTGGTCGACTTCCCGACCTTCCCCGGTACTGAAATTTGGTGGAGAATGTGGCCTTGCGTCAAGGAAGAAGTGATATAAATTTCAGAGCCCTAGCTCAAAGTTTAGCTTTTCACCTATTCTCGACCTTCGAGAATGGTCAATTTTTTCAAGTTTCTCAAAATCGGCCGAACCTGGGTTATTTTGATTGATTTCGTATCAGGGTGGATAGAGAACAAAGAATCTGCGAAAAAAAGTCCGGATTTGCAACGAAAACGGGTCGAAAAACCGTCCAGAAAAGTCAATTTTTGCTCATTTTTGACGGTTTTTATTTTTTTTGGTGGGCTTCCCGACCTTTCCCGGGGCTGAAATTTGGTGAGTGATGTTTTTTTGCATCAAGGAAGATACTGTAAAAATTCCAGAGCCCTAGCACAAAATTTCTTTTTCGGCAAATTTTTCTTAAGGGGTACCCCTTCAGATTTTTTCACGATTTTTCGAAGGTTCCCGAACTCGGGTTTTTTCTTCAGGAATCGATTGATTATGAATGAAAACGGATAGAAAACAAGAAATCCGTCGAAAAAAGTCCGGATTTCTATCGAAAACACTAAAAAAACTGCCTTTAAAGTTCGATTTTCTTGGAATTTTCACGGTTCTTCTTATATTTTTTATACTTCCTGCGTATATCACGGGCTGAAATTTGTTGGGTAATGTTTTTTTACATCGTGGAAGATGCCACAAAAATTCCACGGCCCTAGCTCAAAATTTTTGTTTCGGCAAATTTTTCTCTTATTTTTCAGATTCCATCAGCTTTGCTAATAACACCTACAAGTAACTTCTACCAAGCATTTTCTCCCTTAATTACGGCCGAACGATTTAAAGCTGGCATCGAAAGGAAAAAATTTAGATCACAGATTTAACATTCGGGACGATGGATATTCAATTCCCGGCGTACCGTCGGAGAATTTACCCTAGTAACGTTTTTCATTCGCCGATGCAGTTACACTACTTCCGCATTCCGTGCGAGTACCGTTGGTCACGTTGTTTCAGTTTCAGTACGTCAAGCGATTTATTGTATTCATGCTGCAACAGCCAGCGAGTGTGAAGTTGTCAGTTTGGGGCCAAGTAAACGAGTGGAATCCCCGCGAATACACGTGTCTCGGCGGATGTTTTCATATTTCTCATACCAAACAGTATTCAAGAGAAACGTACGTCTTGATTATTGTAAGAGGTGGAAACTAAATCGTAAAGAAGTCGAAGTCGAGCAAAACAGGATAATATTCACACTAATACGCGTATTTTTATATTTGTCCGAATGCGAGAACTGATTTGAAAATTCTCTAACTATGTAGAAGCTTACTTCTTCTTAAATATTATTCTATTATATAAAAAGGATAATTTAGTATAGATTAACTATTCTACACTAAACTCCAATAAAAATATTCCCACGTTACATCTTTTATCAAACGAAGATATAAATAAAAAAGCTTCTAAAAATCCTAAGTAACGATAATACACCTTATAATTCTCTGCATTAAATCATTGTTAAGACCAACGCGAAAATCCATCCGAGCGAAGTCAGTTAGAAGAGGTAACAGTGCATAAAGCTTTAGAGGTGTACGGATTGTTAAATGCATGAGTACGTGACTCTATTTCCCGATTATACAATCAGAAGGCTTCGCCGCAATCTGGCGCAGCTCATTCTGAGTCTGATATGATTGCGGAAGCAATTACTAGTCGAATGGAATAACATCCTCGCGCAATAATCTCTGGACGCGAAAGGCTGAAGCTCGGCCAAAAGCTGATTTACATCTGGCCGAATCCCTCTGACCACCGATGCGAAAGCTCCAGCCAACACAATCCTCCACACCGTCCATAAGGATCTTCCCATTCGCTTCGGGCGTCCTCGCATGCGGAACGGACGCACGCGTAATTCCTATTTGCATTGTAAGCTCGCGACGGCTCACTTCGCCCGCCGCCGGAATTAATAGTTGCTCCCTCGTCCTTGCTAACTTTATTCTATTGCGATAGTCGCCATTCGCCCAGTTAATGAATTGAATGGTCAAGAAAATATCTATGGATTAACCCTTTCGGTACGAGCGCACATATTTTATGAATATAACTCTCTTTTAACACTTACAAAGTCTTTACAAAAAAAAGGACTAATTGCAAGTTATGTATGCGTTATTGGAGATAAGCCTCGTACATCGGGAGTGTCTGTGAGGACACGTAAAAGGGTTATAAACCTTGCCTTTTTAGTACAGCACTTAGTTCTAGTAAGCACACTTTTTGGAAAAGTTTGCCGCGCCGAAAGGGGTTAAAGATACTCGAAAAGGTAGATTTAACGGATGAAAAAAGGCAGAGTTTAATTGCTGCGAGAATAAACTTCGAGGAGAAATGATTCTACAGGTGGTTTATATTTTGTAAGATGTAAAAACGAGTCTTCTTGTAATCAGAGCAATTTCTGTGCTTATTGCTAGGATTGGGATTCCTCGGGCTTTAGTGGAATCGTATGATGAAGTTAAATTCCGAGGAAACCACACCTACACACTACACTGGGAAGGAGGTCTCCACGTCTTAGGGAACATCAGGGACCATTAAGTTCCCGTAATCTCCGACAACAGCTTGCACTACGGCAGCGCGAGAAGTTGTTAATACCTGGAAAGGCTCGGGCGGAGTGCGCGCGTACAAGTTCCGAGTCAACAAAACTTGGATCCCGCGAAACAGGCGCGCCGCGCGCCGCCTCCCATGAAAAGTATACCTTTCCTAGCTTGAACGGCTAGGTGAGACGTACAATGTACAATTTCTTCTTGTCAAGTCGGAGCAAGAAATTGTGGCACCGCTGGAAGCTCGGGAATTAATTGGAGTTTTTCAAGCTACCAGCTTGGAACTCTGCTATTGTCGATGTTTCTGTTGCCAACTTCACTGTGGAACTTTTGTGAGATTTCTCCTCTTTAAATGGGAAAGAATTCTGCTATTGCCAAGCAATGGAATAGTAATAGTTATCGAGCGGCCACTGCGCACAACAAGTTTTTAATTAACGAGAAATTACTGTACCAAAGTTTCATTGCTAATAAATGCTTTTCATGCTTCAGAAATCTGTGTTTCGTTGGATTGTTTCCGAATTAGAAGTATAAGAACACAGATTTTAATCTCTTTAAAGGCTATTTCATATGCTTTAATATCGCGAATGAATTTCGTATAGAAAATTAGAAATATAACAAAGAAATAGTTAAATACAGTTTTTAAAAGCTAATGCAACGAAGTTTGTACTCTTCAATTTCAATTTTAATAATGATAATTCCTGATAGGTATAACAACTAATCCTGACAAAGCGAGACTTCCAACTGTATACAAACTCAAAGACAAACTCAAGCTCACTTTAAGTGCCGAATTCGTTAACTTGGCAAGCCATAGCTCGCGATATGGAAGCTGTCAGTTCCCGCGAGATAAATTCCACGGATAGCACGGCAGAGTGCTCGCACGAGGTTGGTTTATGGAAAATTGAAGACGCAAACTTGACCATGCTTGTAAGTTTCCATCGATCGTTGGACTCGAGCGTTTCCTCGCGGTAAGCAGACTTTATGAGGAACACGGAGGGAAGCTCATGCAAAGTGGCTACCGCGTAAAGGCAAGTCACACAAATTGGTATAGCGTGAAATGAATTCCCGTTAGGGGGCCGATTACCCCGGGCTTTTGTTACCACTGAATAACCGAGTTATTGAAAATTACAGCGGAACATTCCGGAATTAAACACTACCAGCTAATTGAGAGTAAACGCCGCGGACTAAATAAAAATTGATGGCGAACTGTTAAAGCACACTGTAATAACACGAGAATTAAAAAGTGCGCTTGACTATTATTCTTCTTGAATCTTAAAGTTGAACAGCAATAACCGAGTCTCTAAAAATTAAAGTTGAACACTCTCGAATTAAATGCTACCAGCTAATTAAAAGTAAACGCCTGCGAGAAAATACAAATTTACAGTGAAACATTAAAGCACACTGCAAGAATAACACCTGAATTAAAAGTTGCGTTCGATTATTACTTCTCGAATCGTAGAAATAATTAGAAAAAAGGGGTGGTAGGAGTTGCCGGCAGAATTACGTAATCATTTCTAAGGATATTGAGGAAGGTAATGAAGGCAATTGCTCCGATTGAAACTTCATTATGGAGTAAGCGATGCTTCCCACCGCTGGAGGGCTCTCACTGGCTCCAGCTTCCACAGGAATCCAACCTCACAGCTTGTTCTAACTTCTTAATGACGTCGACTAAACTCGCCGCTAAATGATTCCAGCCGGGCAGCAGTGTTCCTTACCAGCTTGGCAGCGGAAGTGCATTCGGTGGAAGCGTTCCAGGGACAGAGAGCTTTCCAACGGCAGTCGAACGATGGCAGAGGTAAGGTTGGCCAGAGGAGAGCGTTCAAGTTCTCACAGTATCCTCCTCTCTTTCTCTTACACGCGCTCGGACTCTCGAGGATCACCGGAATGAGATGGCTTTTCCGTGCGAGCAAAAGAAAGAGCTTGATTTACGAGGGAACTTCGAATTTGTTTTATTCCTCTGAGATTGAACTCCCAATTAACGACAGTTTTCCACGGATTATTCTACCCGCTGGCTAGCAAAGCTTGCCAATTTTCTTTCCTCATAGATATATTAAATTCATCCGCCTCGACGGTAATAATAATGCAATGTTGATGCTGGTCGGACGAAACGAGGGTTCAGGTTGCAGACTGATAAAGTAGTCTCTGGGAAGTAAACTTTGTACGAAGTGTGCTTCACAAGGGTGGATGCATCTAACTTCGGTGGATGTTGCTCCCGGAAGATTTAAGGGAAGACCGGCTTAGCCTTGATCTCAATAAGTGATGCACGTCGCGTTCTACATCTTAGAAAGACGGATTAAACTACTGGCAGAAGAACACACAATGTTCAACACAAGAAAGTAATCTTAATTTGAAAGGAAGTTAGCTATTATCAATTAACTGCTTTGCTGGCAGTAAAAACAAAACCACAATTCCCATTTGACAATTTCTGATTCAAAGAAAGTACTTATTAATTAAGAAAATTATTTAACCCCAAATAACAGCATTGTTGATCTGACTGTTACACACACAATTAGCATTTATACATTTGTATTCCAAATGAGGAAAGCTTGGGTCAAATAATATTCGATTCTATATGAGAAACTACGACAAATAAAACCATGCGCTGTCAATTTGAATTTTCACAAAAGAAACTATGTGTTGTAATCAAGACAGTGTTCTTAATAAAGTATTCTTATCAAAGAATACCTGATCTTAAGAAGACCAAGTCGAAGAGCTTGAACACCGCGTGTTCAGACCTTTTGCACATTACTGCGCATTGTCATACATTTATTATTCTATCAAATCATTCGACTACAATTTAGCTAACAATCCCAACAAAATGCGTTGCCACTAACACGTAAATCAAACGTTTCTTTGCCACTAAAAACAAGCTCATGTGACAGTAGAAGTTTTCCGGGGGAAATCTCGAGAAAACGCGGTAGAAGGTATCTGAATAATGAATAATTCTACTCGGAGCAACTTTCCCGAGTAAGTTCGACATTCTAATAAGCGTGAATATTCCGGCGCATAAATCCTTGAACGGCGATATCACTTGCAGGAAAGTGGTTCATATAAAATGCTGTTTTCGTTAGCGGGGGCTTTCCTGCTCGGTAAGTAGTATGCTCTAGTAGCACAATCCACCGTCTATGGACGAGTATCTAAGCCGAGTATCATCGCGGCGGCGGCGGCGCGGCGGTGATATGGGTCAGCGGATCAGTTCACTTGCTTTTAACCAAAGTAAACAGAGCCTCGTGTTTGATCTGTCACGACACTTCAAGCTGACCGTTCATTAAAATCTAACGAAGCCGAGCGCTCAAGTTTTACTTGCCCGCTTCGTTGAAAAACCTCCGTGAAAAACTCGTGTTTCGATTGGCATCGTGGACTACACTCACTGAGGAAATAGTATTTGTTATATTTCGAAAATTCTAAATATAATAATTGTTATAAGATATTCGTATGCTTAAATGAACTATGTCATCGGAACGTTTTGAGATTCGAGAGTTATTAATTATAGAAGACGAAAATAAGCTGGAAAAAATTCCTGCGATAGTTATTACAGTAATATCGCGCCTGTATTGCTTTAATATTACGAAATACAAAAGATTATAACGGTGACTTTTGTGACGAGCCGATATAAAACTCGTAATGAAAAATAATAGCTGGCACAGAAGAATGCAGAACTCGAAATCCCGAAATTCTCGCGCCTCGACAGGCTTTTACCGAGGGAGTTGGCGATGAAAGGCCGTCTCGCCGATGGAATTGATTAAATGCCTTCGATTCCTCCTAGCACGGGAGCCAGAAATATTTTATAGACAGTTCTACGAGCAATTTTCCCGCTGGGACGCTTTTCACACAGCCTTCATTTTATCCCCTGGAAAGGTTTCTCCTTCCCCGCTCGCTCGCTCGCGCGCGCGCGCGCGTACAAAGACGTATTTCACACTGGCCGCAGTTCGCTCGATTTCGCTTTTTAATTTCGTTTCGCTTGCTCAGCTGCTCTCGTCGACTTTATATCATCGTAGCCAGCTGTTGCCAGCTGCCGCTGCCGCTGCTCTCTCATCTTTCCCTCTTTCTGTTTCTCTCGCCGGGGAAGATGTCGAATTTCGAAGACAAATCTCGCCGCGCGCTCTTCTCTCCGCTCGCGCCATTCTTGAGATTGCGAGAACCGCCGCGATATTCTCGCATTGCCCTGCCATCATTAGGAGCCGCGAACTCTCCCGGCACAAAGGAGCTTTTTTATCGGCGAGCGGAGAACTGAGTTGCTAGGAGCCAGCGTATCTTTATGAAAATCATCCTCTCTAGTCTCATGGACCACCGATCCTACCCAGCCACGTGGTATAACACAGAAGTGGATTGTCGCATTATTGAATCAATGAAACAGTTGGGATTACTTGTACACTATTGCGGAAAGTCATAATCAGTTTCTTTTGGCAGATGTAACAAGTATAAGGACACACTTATGTGTATCAAACACTATAAGAATTTTTTGTTTACTACTTCGTAAAATCAAAATAATTTTCTATAACAAATGTAAAAATTATAAAAGACACTTGTGTGTGTCAAAAAATATATACTTGGCAAAATGAACATTAACAGTCCAAAAGAATAAACTAGCTTTACGTGCAGTAATAATAAACAAAAATATTATAAATTGAACTCTCTTTCAAAATTCCAGCTAGTGTTTTTTAGAATGTTCTTTAAAGGGGCTGAGGGATGTTAAAAAGAATTCTGCCGTAAATTAGCAATGAAGTATCGTGCTGCTAAGGAACGTGAGAAGGTCGCGGGTATGCGCGCAGACACGCAGCCCGACGTGTAATGATGTTCTCTCGTGTCTTCGACAATTCGTCCGCGGGGAATCGCTGCGACGGATGCGACTGACAGCCGAGAAAGGGCTCGGTTGACGTGCTCTCTGTCGTCAAGAATAAAAAGCCGACTCCTCAAGAAACACTTCTATCAAACGTCTCATTTAACGCAGACGCGCACTTGTAAATCACCGCGCTCATTGAAGTCCTAATAAAATCGCTGTGAAAACAGAATTTCTTCCAAGATAATTAAATTGCGTATTATATGAGACTAAATGAAAATTGATAATGAATTATTGAAGCCTGTTATAAGAATAATGCCAGATTTAGAAGCTGGTTTCTTCCTGAATTCTACAAGTAATTAGAAAACCCACTGACAGAATTATATAATTATTCTCAAGAATATTGAGAAAGGTAATGGAACCAATTCCTACGATTGAAATTTCCCTGCGCAATGTAAACCATTGCACTTATTAAAGTCCGAATGAAATCAAAGCTGAAACGACGTTTCCTCCAAGCTAATTAAATCCTAAGTAATTACGAGTGAGATTTTATTAGAAGGACTGAAAATGACTAGAGGCAAGTAATTATTCAAATTCTGGAGAAGAACTGTCCGACACACGGGGAGAGCGCTCGAGATTTAAAAATGTACTCGATGACTTGGCGAGGCAGCTGCGCGGATTAATTGGAAAGCTCCAAATTGGATAGCATCGAAGTAATTCGCAAATTCAAAGTTCCCCCATTAATCAAGCCCGCTTTTCTCCGTATTCCTTAGATTCGAGCGGGAGAACACGAAACTTCAATGTACCATGAGCTTCAAAGTTTCTTCGGGGCTGTCGTAATTGCCACTATTAGAACGACCCTTCAGATAGTCCTAATAACGTCGATTCATCTATACTCCAAGAAATGGATCCCCCGTTTTCGAGATATATGAATTCGAGACGAAGCGACGCTTCTGCCAAATGTCATTTCAGTTTCAAACGCGATGCAACGACAAGGTCTTCTTCAAATGCCTTTTCAACGAACTCTTAAAAACAGTCCCAATTAAAGATATGAAAGGAAAATTCTATGAGTAATGATAATTAATACCGAAGTGATTGTAAGGCTTGGATATTCAATAACTCTGACATAGAAATAAATATGCTTTTACTTTTAACGGAAGAATTGTGATTCCTTGCAGAATTTCACATTGTGAATAAATATGCTTCTACTTTTAAGGGTAAAAACTAATTAATATTGAATATATCACTGACTGTGATTCCTTGAAGAATTTACAACGTGGATGGACGGAATCAAAATCTGTAAATCAAAATGCAATGCAAATCTCGATAAATTTATGGCGTTGGATTACGTTTCTGTTAAGTGAACCAACATGATCGTGGTAGAAATGCTTTACTGAAACTCGATCTTCTGGTACGCGCTACCCTTGGAGCTTCCCACGAAGGATTCTCCCAGACTAGTACTATTAGCTTAGATAATCTAAGCATACACCTATTAGTCTCCGCGCAAGCCGAACCTTCGCCCTAGAATGGCATAGAATTACAGGCTATTAATGTAAGAGACTAATGAAACAATAGCAGAAGATTTGAATAGAAAGCCTTAAAGAAGCCTGGAAGAAGGCTTTAACTAAAATTTAAATGAGAATCAACATGAAAACTCGAAGGTTACGATGATAATATAAATCGAGATACAATTAAACTTCGAACTAAGAATAGCTCGGTTATCGAGGCAATTTTGATGGATTCTGCCATTCTTAAATTGGACGTAAATTACTTTGCGACTTACGCAATGCGTCAGTGGAGAGTGGTATTTGTCGAAGGCCGGAATTATAGAGAGAAACTATATTAATTTGTGAGAGTGACATTTACACGCGGTCAAATGAAGCCGAATTCAGGGCACGCGCATTAATTACTGCACGTCATCAGAGGGGATTTACTTGGGGCTTGCCATTATTGGCAGATTAAACGTTAGCTTGCACTACGAACTTAGAACAGGCTGTTCTGTAGCCAGTCATGTTGTGTCAGTCATGCTGCTTTTGAGAGTCGAATCGGATTCGCGACATAATCGCATTACCCGAGTACGCCAGCATTTCCTTTTGGCAGCCACGTGAAAGGGAAGAATTTCAATTGGCATCAAATACTGCTCGAGCCATTTGCTCCCATTTTATGATGAATTAAATCTCGCCCGTGGAATTTCTCTCCCGATCTCTTTCTCATTGGCTCCTTAACTTCCGATCGCTTGGACCTCGAGCTTCCCTAATCACTCAAACATCAATTAGCCCGAGAATTCTTTGCTGTTCTTTTCTATTTTTCATCGATATTAAAATTAAGAATTTCAAAAGATGAGACGAGAAATTGATTAACACAGTTGGGAAACTTCGTCCGATTGAAATTAATATCTCAGTGCGAAAGGAGCTACGAAAATTTGAAGTGGATAACTTTGCTTTGTTTTCTTATTTTTGGGCAAACTATTATAAGAATAAAAATGGTATAAAAGAAGCTCGAGCGTCATTGAAGGAAGAACGTATCACACGCGCGCTGTTAATTCTAAATGATTAGGCTGTCGTATTTCAAGGTAAACCTTGAAGTTCGCACCCTTCTTTCAGACTGGCCGGCGCATTTATCGTGGGAAGAAAGCGCTCAGAAATTGTCGAGCCTGTAATGAGAATTCCAAAGCTCCTCTGGCCAACCTCCACTTCGCCATATAGTTTAATCTGCCCGAGTCCTACGAATAGTTCCTCCCTCAACTCGCTTCCTGTTTTCTGCTTCGAGGCATCGACGCGCAAAACCCTCGCCCTCCCTTTCGCCAGACAAACCACTACACGCCATTATTTGACTCGGCCAAGTTTTCAACGCTTCCTCCAGTCGAAAGTACGTCCCCCTTAAACTCCGAGTATTTTATTAGAAAATTTCCTTAAATTTTAAACGTTCTCTGCGAAATTAGATACTTTTAAAATTTGAAGAGCTTTTCTTCTATTAATACACGTTCTAATAGTAAATACTTTCACAAACAGCTTAAACAGTTTCTGTTTGCTACATTTAACCTCTCGTATTTTTATCTACCGCATTCAAACGTAAGAAAAGCAATTCACAAACAAAAATTGTATTCTATTAACTTTATAAATGGCAAAGCAACTAATCCATCCTGATCTTATAAACTGTCTGATTTTACACGGGAGAAATTAAAGGATACGTAAAATCAAAGAAATTATTTCCAAGACGAAATAATATTTAAGCTCAAAAGGTACGGATTCTCTAAGTTGTATTAGATGCCAATTTACTCCATGAAAATTGACTAGTGATTGGCAGGGCCTTGCTTCCCATTAAACAGACTGATTTTACGGGGGCGTGTTTCGAAGCCGTGGATGGTGTTTGTTTGTAAGCCGATGCGGAGAGGGATCTGTACGGATTTGCCTGGCATAACTGAAGCACTCGGCTAGCAAATTCGACTAGAGTCCAGTTAAGAAGATTAGCTACATCGAATTAATGCTTACCATCTGGCCCGACTGATCTAATTTGCCGCTGATGGCTAAGCAAGTTAAGCCTTCGCAAACACTGGCGCACTAATATAAGCCCCAACAGTCTATAACAGTGATAATGCCATGCTGCAATGTATTGCAATCTATTAGCGTTCTGCGCTTCTCTGATTGATAACACCACAACTTCGAAACAGCCCATTCAAAATTTCTTCCCCCACGTAATTACAAAAACCCCCTAAACATTTTTCTAGAGATTGATTTACCTTCTTAGGCAAGAAACACAAACTGTTTGTACTGAATTTATCTATTATCTCTGTTTTACTTATTATGAAGGAATAAACGAAATGAATTTGATTATTGCAGTATTAATTATTCGTTTACTGCGCGAAAGATTTTTACCTTCAAATACCTTGCTGCGACGTTTCCAACGTTTCCAACGTTTTAGGAAGAAGACAATTCGAAAGTCGAGGCTTTAAAACACGGATGCTCGCCGGACGAATCGGAGGATCTCCAATTCTTGTTATCTTTCGGGGAAACTGGGCAAGAAGAACTCGGAGAATGCTGGATGTTTCTCTCGCGATAACGTACTGTATATCAATGTCAAATGGACAATGTAAATTCCGTAGGATATGCGCCCGGACAATATATCAGTGTACGCTCACGAATTTCTCCGGCTGAATGCTCTTTCGGATCTCGCTGCTGAATCTCACGACACTCGCCAAGCATTCCCGGATGCTTTCCCGGCGACTATTCTAACTATCCAGTAAAATCCTCTTCTCCAAATAGCAACAATGTGCAAGTGCAATGTGTCTACTTGGAAGTAAGGAATGACAGCTCAACACTGGAACAACTTATCTCATTGAAATGATGAATTCATTTCAGATTTCTTATTATTCCAAGTTGCAGGAATTCCTACTATGTTTATGACAGTGTTTTCTTCACTTTTACTGAGATAAAAAGACTATCAAAATAGAAAATAAAGATTCAAATTTGTTATTGAATAGTTGAAACTCTAAAGCTAGTAAGAAATGATGGAAAACACAGTAAAATTAATTAGTGACGGATTCTTCAAGTTACAATCGTACCGAGTTAATTCTATAATACGAGAAATGCTAATTAAGTTCAAATCAAACTTGAAATTGAAAAGCTTTACTAAATTCAGCTGTTCTACAATCTCTCCCAATGGAAGACTTCAAAAGCACTGCTTATATCTTCCGGACATAAATTACCAAGTGGCAGAGAGAAGTTTGACTTATCTCGGCGAAAGTACGATATTTGTTTCGGCGAGTATCGAAGCGCTAGGATTTTTTCCTCCTCCGCCGCCGCCGCCGGCTTATTCCGGCCGAGTTCACTGATATCAATAACCGGAGGATGACGTTTCCTATATATCGGCCCTTTTGTCCCCAAGTTTCACGGCGATAAATAAAGCTTCGCCTCCGCTGGGAAATATACAATGATCCCGAACTCATGAAGAAGCAGAGTGGCGCGCGAACTTGCTTTTATGGCGCCGACTTCCCCCCGCAACCTGGAATTCCATGCCTGCACCACTCCCGTTAACAACAACTCCGCTCAAAGTCCTCTCGAGAGGAAGAGTCCCGCGATTCGACTAAGCGTAACCGGTGCATATCCGTAAATTAGCTATTATCGTATTAGTTTTTCAAGTGGACCACATTCGACAACACTGGGCACCATTCGATGATTTAAGTTCAAATGACGTAGGTCACTGAAACTTTCTATGATTTCTGTATTCCTCTGTCGATGTTAGTTGTCACCCAATATTGGCAAATTAACATTAAAAAGAATAAATATAATTTTAAATAAACGCTTTGCTAGTTTGAATGCTTTCGCGGTATTCGCTTTCGAAATATTCGACGTGTGAGCAAAAGACTAGCGAGAATAATCAGTAAAGAATTTATTTCTCGTCACTAAAACAACTCAAGGCTGTTGTTTCAGCCCTTTGAAAGCAACACTGCTTTTCCCACTCCGCGAGCGACTTAACTATAGCTACCAAATTCCTAATTTCAAGACAATGCACAATGCAGTGTCGGACTGCCAGTCGGCTTCCGCACCGTCGGACTTCCAAGCATTACCGGAACCTATTGATGTTGGCCATCCGGTCAAAATGACTGACGCCTCAACACTACGTGTCGGTTTAGAGCCTATCATAAATCTATCACACCACCGGACTATCTGATTACGGCTCTCAGACCTGCTGCCGCTAACACGAGCAATTAACGCGTTCGCGATTCCAATGAAGAACCCAATTAAAGCTAATTAAAAAGAAGCAAATTTTCCCGCAGTGTGCCATTAGAAAATAACTCTGCGTTTCTAGTTTCTGTAAATTCTATTACAAATGTCAGTTATCGTGTCAACTCTAGCAGAGATTGATATCGTCTAATCTTCGCCAGTCGCTCACAAAGAACGAAAGAAAAATGCTGAAAGTTCTCGCGTTTCGATAGCAAATGGAAACTTTGAGAAGAGGGAAACATTCCTACGAGCTCACAGTATTAAGTGTCTGATGTAATCACTTTCCACTTTATCTAGAAGCACTTAGACGCCAGTATAAAAGATCATCGAGAGATAATGATGGCGCAATCGATCCTACTCTGGTGGGGAGTCGCTGTCGAAATTAGGCTAACCCTCCATTAAAACAAATGTGAGTGGTATGTGCTTTTGAAAGGTGGCGAGAAAGCAGGAAATAGAGAGAGAGAGAGAGAGAGAGAGAGAGAGAGAGAGAGAGAGAGAGAGAGAGAGAGAGAGGGAAATTCCTGGCGGAAAAATGTCGGACACTTGACAGCAGGACAATGCCACTGTGATATTGACAATGGAGGAGCGAGATGCACTGTCTCTTCGCTCTTGGCAGCCACCCTGACCAGCCGAGATATGACCCGCTCCGTCGCTGTTGAGTCATTAAGAATGGCTCTCTCTGTGTCTCCGTGAATGCGAAAGCCTCGCTGCTAGGCCTGCGGAAAGCTTGAATGGTGGTAGCGCGCGCGCGGTGCCCACTTGAAATTCGGGACACAAGACTTATTACAATGATACCGGGATTTCCCTTGCCTCCCACGAAACCCCAAACGAATCACCTTTCAATGAAATCTTCAATGAATGTTTCGGGAAAAGTCTGCATTATTCGATGTCGAGAAATACACGCTCCGTTCTATATCAGACTAAATTGAATTTGTCGTTGAAAAGTAATAGTGAGACTAATTATAAAATGGCAAAATTTATGATTTTGAAGTAGTTGAATATTGAAAAAGCTTGACTGCTACTGTCAGCGATAACACCCGAATTTATCTATGACAAAAAATATATAGTTTATTCTATACCAGGCAAAATTGACTTTATGTCATTGAAAGTTAATTAATATAAAACGCGATGTAATATTGTGGCTAATTATGAAACGGCAAAATGTATGATTCCCATACGAGAGTAGTTAAACATTGCAAAAGCTTGCCTGCTATTGTCGACGATATCTGAATTTACCTATGGCAATCAATATCATTCGATCTAAAAATACACAGTCCATTCTATATAAGACTAAATTGACTTTGTATCGTTGAAAGTTAATTAATGTAAAACGCGACGCAACTTCGCTAATTATAAAAGAGCAAAATTTATGATTCCCAGTGAGAGTACATGAACATTGCGAAAGCTTGACTGCCACTGTCGGCTATAATGCCCGGTGAAATGTCGTAAGCTTTACTTATTCCGAGAGCGTGTGAAGCAAGGATCCAGAGAGATAAGAAGAGTAAGGCAGAAGAGCAGCAGGAGGAGGAGGAGGAGGAGGAGGATGGCAGAGCGGAGAGAACACGATACACACGTGTATGTACTTTTTATTAGCCCTGTCACTTGCCGAGCTTTTCGCACAGAAGAAGACGCTTGGCTTCCGCTCTCGCGTCAACACTCACTCGTAAAGCTCTCGTACTATTTAAAGGATCCTTCAGATTTACGGGCTGGCGCGGCATTAAGGCATAAGTACCATAAAAGAATAATTTACGATGCTTTAATACGGCCATGCTCGACTCATCGCTATTCTTTCCACTCTCGCTGCACGTCATGTTCTACATACACGATGGCCCGAGACTCATGACTAAAGTGCCCGGGAACATAAAAATTCTTATTTTGCACTTTCAAAGCATTTCCAGCCGCTGAATAATAATAACGATCGAAACTTCGACGAACAATTCACGAAGTTTGCCGTTCTTCTTGAAATATTATTCGATCTGTGAGAGAATTCTTGCTCTCCAGAAAGCAGAGTCAGAAAATTTGGATGACAGCTCGGAAGGAACTGCAAAGAACCAGCTATGTGGAACACAAGACGTATGAAACAAGAGCTTTCGAAGTGTACGGCTGCGAAAATAGCTCTAACGATCGACAGATCTACGAATAATTGATCAAGTTTCTCCATCTTTTTGAAGCATTATTCGATCGAGTGAGAGAATTCTTGCTCTCCAGAAAGCAGAGTCAGAGAAAATTTGGATGACAGCTCGCAAGGAACTGCAAAGAACCAGCTATGTGGAACACAAGACGTACGAAACGAGAGCTTTCGAAGTGTATGGTTGCGAAAATAGCTCTAACGATCGACAGATCTACAAATAATTGATCAAGTTTCTCTATCTTTTTGAAGCATTATTCGATCGAGTGAGAGAATTCTTGCTCTCGAGAGAGCAGAGTGACGGAAGACTTAGATGACAGGTGAGAAGGAAGTGGAAGGAAGCAGCTATGTGGAACGCGAGACATATGGAACGAGAGTTGACTCCATTGTCCCGGCGTACTCTTGACACCGTAAGATACATGTAAGGTGCACTGCCGCCGTAAGAGTGCACTAAGAATCGCGTGAAACTCGGAGGATTTTCTTGCCCTAACACTGACACATGTACTCCCGTAACCAGCGGCGAAATAATATATCGGCGGATAAGAGTCCGAAGGGGCTGCGTAAAAGTTTTTAAGAGCAACGCAAAGTCCCAAATCTTTAAAATGTCACTTTCTTGCCTGGTTAAGATGCTCGTAAAGCGAATGGCTTTCCTTCCACGCGAAAAGAGCCACTAAACTCTTTCATCTAACTGCGCTTATTCCTCTCCAACTATTTTCGTAACGCTTATATCCCCGAAGTTTTCTCCATCAGTGGGATCATCGGAAATATTGCCGCACTCATTTAAAGGGTGCGGCGGGATTACGAATGTTATTACATCGATTCCCGGTAATGACCGCTTTGCTCTCCGACGCCGAAGAGTTCAGGAAACAATTATGGTCCACCGCCAGACCGATAATTGCGGAATCGAGTGGACGCAAAATGTATGCCATTCCGCCGCGATTCTTTCATGACCCGTTTGCTTTCAGCGCGATTCTAATTACTCCGAGCTCGGAAATTAGTATTATTCATCCAAAGAAACACGTATGTCGCGGCTCAACGGGAGAAACGAATTTTCACTAACAAGAAAAAGCACCGAATTCAAATTATAATTACACAAAACGAAAGCTAATTTCACGGAGAATTTTCGCCCTTGAATTGACTTCGCGTTGCGTGGCAAGTTCTCTTAGGATAATGGCAACGACAAGAAGTCGAGTTGCTGCCGCACGGACTAGATCAGTAAAAAGTAGCAGAGCTTTTATAGGAGCGAGTGAAATAAGTGCGCTCATAAGTTAGCTGGTTCTTGTTGAAAGGGCAGGAGTCGATGGCAGTGGGAGGCGAGAGCTTTCAACAAATGAGTTTAGCCAATCAACTGCTGCCGAGCGGCCGGTGACGAAGGGATTCCTGTTTGAATTATTTCTTACATCCGCTCGCGCTTACTTCGATCCTTTGTGGAAGTCAATCTTGTCTACTTCGGCGAGACAATCATGGAAGTTGCGAAGGAAAGCTCGGGCGGAATCCATTTTTCACTGATTGTCAAGCACAACACAGCGAGAGGGACGACGGCGACGCTCTTCTCGTGCTGGGTGTCGATTTCCAAATGAACCCGCGCTCGCCTTTTACTCTCGATTGTCCCGCTTCCTTAAATATTTACTTCGCCGAGGACTGGCTTGTCGCGGCGCTGTATTTTTAGATGGTCTATTTATCGTTAAGCATTGTCCAGCCGGTTGCTTTTGTCTTTCTACTGCAATCGATACTCGGATATGTCTCTATCTCTCCATGCCTCGGCTCATTTGGCTGATGGCCGTGTTAGAATAGTTCCTTAATTAGCACGTCCAGCTACTAATGTACTCGCAATTTCAAACGGACAGCAGCACGCAAACGAGCTAATTTATTTAGTCCCTTCAAGCATCGCTGACCCAATTCTCTTCTATTTAAAATTCCACTCGCGAAAGAAGAGACAGCTGCGCTCGTCGAGTTTGAAAACGAATTTCCAAAAATTCACCGCGAAATTCCACTATTACCGCGCTGCAAAATTACACTTCTTTGCGCATTTTAGAAAGCCGCGTATATAAAGAGAACCCAATTTTTTGCCATTTCAAATTGTCATTACAACGTCAGCTGCTTTCAACGAGCAAACGAGAATGTTCTTTCACAAGTTTTCCCATTTAAAACAGTAACGAGTCGATCGCAAAATATTTCTTCAGAGTTCGACAAGCTGTGTAATAACTAGCCGGGAATAAATTCATTGACAAACTTCGAGTTGACGAGGCAATCTAAGCGCAGCTAAGCAGAAATACTTTCCAGCACGAAACAGGAAAAGCTTCTAGTTCCGCCGCGCTGTCTCGGAGTAAACGATTCTGCCAGCACTTAGGAAGAAGGGAGTGTGGCACTTATCGTTGGCAGAGCGTGAGAATGGTAGTATTGGCGGGCGAAGAAAATGAAAATGGCTTTTAAAGCCAGTTTAACGTAGCAGCTTCCGCTAATCCCCGAGAACGGCGCTCGCGCGCGCGCCATCCACTTATTACAGGCCTCGCGTTACCGTTGCCCTTGTTTCCACGCTTTACTTCTCAATCAAGCAAGCCACTTTCGCCCCGCGCGGCGCGCCGCCGGTCTTACGCAACCAATAACTCTATAACAAACCATTCTCCAAAGGGTTTACGAGCGTCATATTCGGTCAATGGATGCGCCACTCTCGGGGAAAAAAGAAGAGGCGGCAACAAGCCGGCGCGGCGCAGGCGGTGGGTTTCCCTCGTGATTGAAAAAGAAATCGACAGCCGATACGAGAGAAATGTAAAGGGAAAAGAAGAGATTGGAAGGGTTGAAGAAGCATCTTCCAAGGGGAGAAATAACGAGGAAATCAAGAAAACACTCGGCGGGGCTTAGGGCATCGCTGCCGTCAGAGTAGACTTGTACAACAGTAGACGCTGTAAAGGTGCTTTTCCCCAAGCAAGTAGCACGCGAACAACTTTATTATTACAGCGAGACTCGCGGCGATTTGTAATTACAGCTTTAATGAGATTTCTCCGCGACATCGAAAAGCCGGGCGGGCAAAGGGCGCAAAGAGGTGAAACGGCGGATGAAGGGGGTTAGGGCTAAAAGGGACGTCGAGCTCTACTTCCAGCGTTCGCAGATTAATGGAGTAAATGAGCCACGTAATTAACATTGAGATGCCGTCTTTGCTGCGTGTCTATAGCTCGGCACGCCGCCGCGCCGCCGCCCTTTGTAATCGGCGTATTCCCGCGTTTGATTAGCCGCGACCTTTGCCATATCAGTGTGTACGCCTAGTGCGTAATTACTGTCAGTGTAATAACGTCCTCATCATTCTGGAATTTCGAAATACCAGGCGCTTTTTGCAGCCGTCGCCGTCTGCTTTTTGCTCGGCTCCGCCCGCTTAATCATACGAATAGTATGACAAAAGTTGCGTCTGCATTCAGCAAGAAACATTAATTAAACGATCAATGGGATGACATTCATTATAGCGACGATTCTATCCATTCGCTAATCAAGCGTAAGACTGTAAGCTAGTGTGGAATATGCTTTTCCATCCCTGCCGAGGGTTTATTTATAGCAGGGCCGGTTGAAATTTCGTGTCGAGGGTGGTTCTGGTTCCTCCGCTCGTCAAATTCGGCCAACTTTCCTCCACTCGACACACAGTAATTAAGATGGTGGCGGACCCCTCCGCGCGCTTGTCCGAGACAATTAGCCTCGTTACGAGTTCTCGTGATTGCCACGCGGACCCGTCGAGAGTGCTGCTGGCTAATCCCGCCCCACCCCGATCATCGAAGAGAGGAGCGTCATCAAGATTTGACGGTGTCGAGCCGACCAACACGTACGCGTCGTCGTCTCCCACTACGGTCAAGTGTATACGTAATTGTTACAGCGATCGTTAAACTGTCAGGCTGATTGAGAGGGTCGGAAACCATGTACGAAATTAATACCAGATGGTATACATTGTATACATTGTTAAACCATCTGGTTTAACAATGTAACTGTCGGACACCCATATGTACTTGTAGGAGGTGAATATAAGTTTTAGAAGTAGACAGAAGAAAATGCGAATTTATAAAATTAGTTGGGAAAATTTTAGAGAATAAAATATTTGAAGAATGATTGCAAAATATGATATTAATGATTTCGACTGATTGAATTGACGAGAATGTGAATAATAAATGAAATGGCAACACGCGAATGATTTTCAATCTTTTTAATCCTTTGAGTATTTATAAAATTAGTTGTGTATATATTGGAATAGAACTACGGAAAATTTTAGAGAATAAAATATTGGAAGAATGATTGCAAAATATTATACTAATTATTTCGACTGATTTTACTGACTAGAATGTGAATAATAAATTTCCAACGCGCGAATGATTTTCTCAATAAGGAAGGGCAACCTTTGCAATCCTTTGATTATTTATAAAATTAGTTGTGTGAATATTGGAATAGAAAACAGGGAAAATTTTAGAGAATACAATATTAGAAGAATGATTGCAAAATATAATGTTAGTAATTTCGACTGATTTTACTGACTAGAATGTGAATAATAAATTTCCAACACGCGAATGATTTTCAATAAGGAAGGGCAATCTTTCTAATCCTTTGAGTACGTAAGGAAACATCGTGACAGGACATTCACAGACACACACACCAGCCACTTTCAGCGAGGCTTACACGTGCGAACGATCCATTGGAGTAAATTCGCTCGTAAAGTCGCGGCGCACTCACAGCCCCAACCAACTCGGTCAATCTGGGACCGAGAACGGGAAATAAACAAAGCGGTGATAAACGCTCGAGTTCTACCAGCCTGTTTACCGGCAAGCATCAAACTTTCCCTGCTAATTTTAGGTGGACTTCGCGCGAACAGCTGCGAGAATGGTCAGCCGGCGCTCAATGATTCGAGGAGCAATTCTGCCCGATTAAACCGAGCGAAATTACACGCACAGGCTGACGCGGATACGCATTCTGTCAACTTCGCCGATATTTATGAAAAAAACCATATTCCATTCGATGCTGCGCAGTTTTCAATAATTGATTCCCCGCTGCCTCGGTAAACAGAACTGTTTCACTTGTTTTTAATTAAGGCGCCGAGTTTTATAAAAATTAATGATGCATTGAACCGTGGAATTAATTTTTAGCTCGCGCTCTGTGCCCGTTCAAATAAATTTCGCCCGTTTTTTACTTTTTACTGCAAGAATTGGACTGTCGAAATTGACTTTGTGCTTCTACTTATTTATTTATATGTACGGAATGATTCAATATCGATATAGTTAAATAAAACGCATTCGCATCTCTTTACAAATAATTATACTTTACCGAAAGAAAAACCTCTACGAAACACTAAGTCGACTCTACCATTCTGAAATTATATTTATACACAAATACACGGCCACTTGTAAAATCCAATTTCCCAAATACCTAAAAAGCCTGAGATTACGCGGAGAGAAAATCGGGCGGTTTTATTACTTCAATTCGCAGATATTGCCAGGCTCTCGCACAAGTAATAACTTGGTTGTAGCTTCGAGGACGCGTTTTCGGAGGATTTGTCTAAAGGACTCGCGATCTGCAACGTTCGATTCCAGTCTCGTTATCTGTCGCGCGGACTCTCGAAAAAAGATATTGCTTCGAGGCGTGGGTTTGCAAGTGCGAGCGCAAAAGAAATTTCCACGAAGCCGGTGCTCGCCCGAGCATATTACGTACGTCGGTGTCATCGTCGCCCGAGCCTAACAAGCTCGTATCCAGTTTCACGTTAGAAATGTCGCGTCTCCCAGCCGAAATTTATTTCTACTTTATTCCGAACTTTGACGCTTCGCTGCTACCTAAAGCGACTTCTTAACAAAGCTTTCACTTAAAATAGCACACGATTTTAATCAAGCAAATTCAGATTCCGAATTATTAAATCATAACACGGTAGAATGTACGATGTAAATGTGTATATTGCGGCACGTAATTTAGACGCTATAATCAATCAAATAAATAAAACATAAATAAAAGAATTCAAAATAAGATTGAGGCAAAACTGGGAGATGTAAACTAAAGATATTCTCAAATCCAGACACACTGTTTGGCTACGAAATAAAGTCTTCGGGGAATCAAGCGCGAGCGGGAAGCGCGTTACTCTCGAAAATTAAGTTAAGTCGCAATGGAAAGGAAAGTATGTCTCCTTATCTTTCGGTTCACTTCAGCGAGTCTTTTCTTCTTTTTCCTGTCGCTCGGATAAAACGCGAGAGATAACTCTTAGAAAAGGATTCAGCGTGATCTCGTTGTTAAAGGAAAGACCTTATAGAATCATCGCTCCTGGCAGAGATGAAAGATCGACTTGGAACTGCTAAAAACCCTTTCAAAGCTCACTGAATAACAGCTTCGCGAGTGATTCCAGTAGATTAATTTTAAAGGCTTACGTTTATTCGAGCGAACAAATCTCAATGGCTCAGGAAAGAAAAGACTAAGAGAGAAGTAATTTCTGAAAATGTCCTTCTCCGGTCAAATGATCGGAGAACAGTGAATGGAGAAGTGGATTAACAAATTGCAAAGGTACATTGCAATTTGTTAACAGAAGAAAGTGAGACGGATTTAGCTAGAAGAAAGGAACATCCGTATCCCAAATGCTCGACATCAATTTCCCCCTGCGAATTACCAGGTTACAAAGCTTTATTTCAATAAATGAATCCCCGGAACAGTTAATTAAATATCTCGCTACGTAATTGGAAACATTCAACGGCCTCAATATGGCTTTTCCAAGAATTGCTGAATTCATTGCTGCGACGATTAAAAAAGCGATTGTTTCCTGCAATCTCGCAAAATTGGCAATATCAACAATTTTATTTTATAAACTACCGATATTGTTTTCTACTGCGAGTTTATTTTTATAAATTAGTCGCGATACCGCAATATTTTCAACGTGATTGCTCCGAAATGTACTGAATTCAGATGGAAAACGCTCCGAATTGCAAAAAAAGCTACCTTTGCCATCGTTCTTTCTCATTCCACAAGGATTGTCCCTGTCAATAATTCCGCGCCGAATTCCACGTATTCCGAATTCCAGAGCTTAAATACTCAAACGAATATTAATACCGCGTATATAAAAGATTTCGGTATTTCGATTCGCTTTATGAAGCATGCGCGCTTTGAGAATTTGCGTTGCACTGCGGATGATCGCGATACTTCCTAATAACGATTGATTGTGCCGTGCATAGCCGAGATTAACACAGTAATTTAATTAAACAATAAACCTTTCGACTGATTTTACTATTATCAGACTTATATCAATTTTATTCCACGTGAAAATAAATCAAAGTAGACGGGCATTGTTAAAAGACGAAGCTCCGCGCGTCTGCATTTTCGGCCGAGTCCTTTAGCACCGAGTGGAAAATCCCAAGGATACGCAAGACGACGACGCGTGCGCGCCCTTTAATTAAGTGAGCGCGTCGGAATATGCACACGGCGGATTTGCATGGCGCATCGGAATTTTTATGACTCGAGGAATACGGACGACGACGCTTTTATTAAGGCAAGATAGCCGGAAATGGAGTGGCTAAACTTAGTTTACACGCTGCTCTCTCTCTCCTCTCCTCTGACAAATCCACTGGTCGAGCTTTCATTAAAGCGATCCACGCGGCGACATACATCGACGAATTGGCCGGACGAACTGCACGGTAAATAGGCGGCGCGGCGCACGGCAAACCGACGGCTATTAATTTTAATGGACGCGTAGCCCGAGTTCTCTCTCTCTCTCTCTCTCTCCACATTTATGCGATTATGACTCTCTGCGCATATATCAGCATTTATTGACGAAACATACGCGCTGCTTTTAACCGCGAAATCAAATCGCTCGCCGCAAACAATTTGTTTATCGCGCCTACCAATTTCAATTACGGAGAGCGGAAGCGTCCATCGCGAAAATACCAGCATTTAGACCAGCGCCTACCAAGTTAGACTCCCGGAGCTTAACCGGCACACCCACTCCCTCAATTTTTACGACGTTTCTACCTGTTTCTACCTGTTTCTACCTGTTTCTACCTGTTTGTACCCTCGGGTGCGATGGAAAAACCCGTAAAAACATGTGCCGAAAAAAAATTTTGAGCTAGGGCCCTCGAATTTTTATCACTTCTTCCTTGACGCAAGGGCACATTCTCCACCAAATTTCAGCCCGTGAAATACATGGGAAGTATACAAAATATGGGAAAAACCGTGAAAATTAGATGAAACTCATTATTCAGGAACGATTTTTTGGTATTTTCGATACGAAACCGGCCTTTATTTCATGGATTCTTCGTTTACTATCCATTCTGATACACAAACAATCGATTCATGAAGAAAAAACCCGAGTTCGGGAACCTTCGAAAAATTGTGAAAAAATCTGAAGGGGTTCCCCTTAAGAAAAATTTGCCGAAAAAAAAATTTTGAGCTAGGGTTCTGGAATTTTTATGGTATCTTCCTTGATGCAAAAAAACATTACCCACCAAATTTCAGCCCCGAGAAAGATCGGGAAGTCCACCAAAAAAAATAAAAACCGTTAAAAATGAGCAAAAATTGACTTTTCTCGACGGTTTTTCGACCCGTTTTCGTTGCAAATCCGGACTTTTTTTCACGGATTCTTTGTTCCCTATCCACCCTGATACGAAAATAATCAAAATATCCCGTGTTCGGCCGATTTTGAGAAACTTGAAAAAATTGAGCATTTCCGAGGGTCGAAAATAGGTGAAAAGCTAAACTTTGAGCTAGGGCTCTGAAATTTATATCACTTCTTCCTTGACACAAGAGCACATTCTCCACTAAATTTCAGTCTCGGGGAAGGTCGCGAAGTCCACGAAAAAAAATAAAAACCGTCATTTAGAAAATCACATGGTTTCTCAATGAGTCGATCATTCAATTTTTGCGATTGCAAATTAATATTCCTGATATTAAAGACTCCGATAAATGCACTAACAAAATTGCAAAACGACTGCTGCGGTACTTAAACTTTCTTTGTCAATCACTGATCACTGGCACTAGTTCAATCGATTTTCTATTAGTCGCGTTGACTGTAAGTTCGAAAATACGGGAAGCGACAGGGATGACCCGAAGAACGGAATAAAACTGACCTGTAAACGCACGAGGTTCGACTATTTACACAAACCAGTAAATGTTGTTTGGGAGAGGGGGAAGACCTTTTGTATGAGTCGAACCCGGAACCCACAGGGTTCGACTATTCAAACAAGCTCATAAACGCTGAATGGGAGGGGCGATCTTTTGTCAGCCGAAAAACAGAATACCTAAAGAGGAACTACGAATTCTCCGCCCTCTCCTGATAGGAACGTGACGTGAATATACCTTCTCCATCATCGCACTCGACTGATTCGGTAGACTCCCTATTTGTCCGTGCCGCGCGATGCCTAATTACGCGAGAAACTCGTGGAATTGCGCGTAAGTGCATTTCATTCTCTGCTTTTCCAATTAGAAATGGAATTTAATCCTGCCTTAAAAAGGATTCCTCGTTGCAAATTCAATGAGGGAGATAATAAAAGATAGTTCAAACAAGAGGGAGTACTGACTCCTGTAATTAACACTGATTACATTAAACTAGTTAATTCGCAGTGTTCTTTTTCGATCCGGCAATATAAGAAGCAAAGGAAAATAAATTACGACGAAATGACATTTTATTATCCTTTAAGGAAGTCAAGATGATACTTTGAAAAAAGATTAAATCTTCAAGATTGCCGCTGATAAAGCGATGTAGCATTAAGTATGCAAGGCTGCATTTCGTATGCATTTACCTTATGCTGTGATGGGGGTTGGTACATGGCCGGCTATCAACCAAATGTATGCATATGTATCATTATTATACGCTGGGCCCTCCGTTACACGTTAAAGCGGAAGCAAGGCTGGTGCACTGTCGATGCTAGCGATGTGTATTAATCCAGCTTTACCCTTCCGCGCGCTGCAACTAGCATTTGCTATTACCACGCACCAACGGCAATAACGCGATCATTCCAATTCCCATCCCAAGCAAATCCACAATAGACGATCGGTCACATTGCGTCACCCTGGATATATTACACTCGTGGAAATGGCGATTCGAATTTCAGTATAGAATGTCACTTGCCCGACGTATCACGAAAGGCAATATCGAATATTCGAAATATCATCTATTGGAACAGACGATTATATGTATTATTTACTTGGAAATCGATTGCAGCGAAATTCCAATAAAAACTACGAAATTCGGCGTATTTGCTCGAGTCGTTAATAAACAACGTAAGAATCGTGTTAAATGAATCGAGCGTAATATTAAAAATAATTTACTCTGATATTTTTATAGCCGTGGAATATATTTTTTCGAGCGTGCGACTGATCGTTTATTTAGACGATTTTTTTTCTAATCAATGTAAATTTCTATTATTACAGCTCTATTGTTATCTATTATTTATGTTATACGTGTTGTGCTAAGTTAGATTAAATTTTAACGCGCAACTTGTAACGTTACAGCAACCGCTTTGCGAAACAAGCGCGCGGCTGGCGCGTGACTGACTTATACTACTGCGCGGCTAACCGGTTCCGCACAGTCCGAGCACTCGAGCTCGAAGGGTTTAATCGGACGCTAACGACGAAATAATTCAGGGCGATACCTAGTTCGATAGTTCCTCGACTCATTGGATAACAATTCGCCCGGTAAGATTATAATGAACAACGACCTGCAATTTGCATTCTAATTGACTGCACACGGCTCCGTCCTAAGCGCGGAAGCACGAACTTATGGACCACTGACATCACCGGACGCGATTAGAGGGTTTAAATACTTCAAAATTACTCGAAGCTCGCATCTTCTTCGAAGAAAGAAAAAGCGTGCTAATGCCAACTAATGTTGGCTTAGAAATGCTGCTTCCCTCCGCTTCTTATTGCCGCTTCTACAAGAACACGCAACTTTTTCAAGCAGTCAACACCGCTTTATCGTAACGAGCTACCATCTCCCGCTTTCATTTTCCGCTCGGTGAAACTGCGCGCCCGTAAATTCCTCGGCTCTGCTCCCGTAATTCTCGATAATTCCCGGTATTTATTCCATCAAAGCCCGTTGCATTTTCATGCTCGAGCCGGCGCCGGGGATAATGAAGCGATCAGGCTGCCAGCAGCTTTTTCCCACAGGTTATTAGCGAGGGTCTCGCGTCCATCACGCGAAGTACCATGGATTCCCACTGGTAAAAAGTAAAGGAACAATACGATCGTTGGAAAAGCTGCGGGACTTGGACAGATCTGATACAGATTCCTTCTGATGCGGGGTTTCTTGCGATTAAAAGAAGAGAGCTTGTTTCTGGGAAACGTATTGTCACTTTGCTGTTCGGCCTTTCTCCTTTTGTCCACTGCGAGGACCAGAGAGTTCATCGATCTTCCGGCAAAGCGGGCACCCAGCACGAGCGGCGGCATTCTTTTCCAGCGCGGAAAAACGCTTCCGGGCATTTCGAGTTTTCGTTCGGGACCACCCACACCGAGCTTTCTCTTTCTCGGCACGGCCTTTTCTTCCGCCCCTGTCGACCGCCCTCCTCAACGACACGCATTATTATCGCTCGAACCTATTTCCTCCTCTGATCTTTCCCTTTCCGCTCGAGGCCCTCGCTCGATACACCAGAACAACTGTTCCCGCTCTGCCACTATTTATTATCTACTCCCGTGAACTACTTCCTCTGCCGGCAGAGATGCACTCCACTTCTCTCTCATTAATCACACGCCAATGACTTGGATTTCGACGTCGGCGAATCCAGAAAGCCTTCAATTAATAAACGATTCTCGGTCGAACTCATGAAAACGAAGTATTATTAATCTTTTTAGTGCCGACCAAAAATATCGCACATATGGCAAGAATGTCATAAATGTAAAACACTAGGAAAAAGATAGAAATTAATTTTTCTTTTACCAGTAATATTGAAATCTATGAGACACGACACTAAAAGGGTTAAAACGAACTGCATTATTTTTCTCTCGTTACATATTAGTATTCCTACGTTAGCTCGTCAAAAGTCAAAGTATTCAAATAGGAATCTTCTCGACGTCGAAACGGACTCGGCAAATTAGCGGTCAGAGGGATCTCCCTTTAAACTAATGGCTCGACTTCAAAAGAACCGAGAGCTTAACAGCGAGCTTTTACCGAAACCTCGCGGGGGTTACATTTCCGGGAATCGCCGGGCGAGTTTAACACAGTCCGATCCGAAGGCGGTATTAGCTCGTTCACTTAACAGGATTAAATTTTTTATCATTCCCCTTAGGAAGCGACGTTCCCCAACTGCGCGCTGGCGCGCGCGCGCGCGCGTCCAAAGCGTTTGCGAGTTCTCTCTGCAATCAGAGATTCATAGAGACGTCAGAGCTCGTCTTTTAAAAGCCAAACGTTTTCATGAGCGACACACGCGGAGGCACTTGAATGGGATCAAAAGATTGATGAAGACTAAAGTGCACAAGCTCGCAGCAATTTCGAGTGGCAGATTCATGCAGTTACTTGTCTCGTAAGACAGTTGAAGTGTTCTGTTCGGAGGCTAAGCTAGGACATTATATCCCGTCAGCATACTCTCATAAGTCTCCGAGTTCCCATGGGGAAAACTTTTCCCGAAAGCCCTTCCCTCTTCTTTCGCTTCCACTCTTTTTATCGACGGGCGAGACCAGCGCTTTTCGTCCATCTATCTTCGTGACGCGCGCGCGTGTCTCTCTCCGCGCCAGTTTCCTAGTAACCGATAATCAGTGGAGAGACACACACAGAGAGAGAGAGAATATGCCTGCTTTCTAACATGGGCCTCTGACGCGCGTACTGTTCCGAGCAGCGCGCAGTGATTCTCCGCCAATTGAAACTACCCACTGCCAGTATGATTAATGATTGGTTCTCTCTCTCTCTGTCTCTCTCTCTCTCCGCAGCAGACAGAATGCAACTGCTGAGCACAGTGATCGTGTAATTGGGCTTTGGCTACTGGCGCAAGTTTATTGCCTCGTGTCTTCCAACCACCGAGCATGCACTCCCACCGGTAAATGGATCCGAGTAGTTTGCACAGACTTTGTACGGACAAATCGTTTCCCTGAATTATATACGTCGACGAGCTTCAATCTGAATCGATCGCTCCTCTAAACTTGCCCGGGCATTCCAGAAAATTACATTGCCACGCGAGCCTCGAGGACCCATTAGATTTTACGATGGACGACAAATTTACGATCGAATTTTATTCCAACCAAGTCTATAATTTCGCGAAGTGATACTTGATAGAATGAAATAATTGAACCTTGTAATCGGGAATTATTCGCGTCGATGCCAACCGAATTCCTATAAAGGCATTTTTTGTGTCGTCTTACCACGAGAAAATCGTGAAAGTGCTGTTGCTTTTTCACCGTGGAATATCGAGGAGTTTTTAATCGATAAACGCGAGACTCATTAATATTCCAATAACCGGGGGCTAACTGGGACATTTTGGCAGAGTACACGTGGAGGTCGGTAAGGGTGGCTCGACGCTGCTGGCAGGAAATCCTTGGTGGCGGTCGAGCTGTAATGGATGAGACGTCCACCTTTACCGATGTCCGCGGTTTCGAAGCACTCAAGCGCTGACTGAATATTGGCAGCTCTACAGATCGCAGAGACCCTCTTCCTCTTCCGCATTCCCACCCTTAATCGAGCCAAGTGCAAGCACCCGATGTTCCACCATTATCGTCCGCCCGCAGCTAAACACTCCTCTCCTCAATCGCGATCGATTCTCGAGTGCAGTCGACGCGTAATTCGGATAACAGCAGTTCGTTAAACTGTAATCTCACACCTTCGTTTTTACCTTTCTTAAATGATCGCTCTGCGTCTCTGGCGTTTCTCGTGAATGGAATTGTGTTGGTGATGTTTCGAATGAAAGTAAACGTGTGTCGAATCGTTCGTAATCATAGCTTCCAATGCGATCTGAAATATTGAAAATGAAAGGAAAATGTAATTCTCTGAGAAAACTGTGTTTCGAAATAAAAGGATGTGCGTGGAATGAATGTTTCGAAGCACTGCTTAAAAAATGGGAGAGCGTAATAGGAGCCATTTCAGGATATTCCGTAAAAGCGGGCACCAATTTAATCATGGACGATAATCGATATTACTTGGTAAACGTAACTATGTTAGTAAGCCCATCAGCCCCTCCACCTTGTCATGTATCACCACTTTTACGTTATATTCCTGGCGGGGCTTAATTTAGGAAATCGATCATGGACTGCCAGAGTTCGGAAAATATGTAACATTTACCAAAAAGTCGACCTTAACTTCTACTGTCACTTCTATTCGGTTCAGTGAATACTTTTGAATCATACGAACACAGACAAATTTTCCACGCCCCCAACACCAGGTTTCCCCTTTGACTTTTGACAAGAACGCGCGAAAACAAAACATACGTGAATTTCCCTGCCAAAATCAAAAAACAATCCTTTTCCAAAGGGGGAAAGCGCGTAGGCGTGGAAGTGAAATAAAAATACCATTCGCCGACTGGGCGGAAATGGGAATTGAATTGAGAAAGGGTGTCAAAAAAAAAAATTGCATTTGCCATCGGGTGTTCTTAGCGAGGCTTTCGAAATCGAGTTCGAATAAGAGGGCGACTCACAATCTACAAGACATGAATAAGGAATGAAGGAAGTTCGAGAAGGCCCAGGGATTATTTCAACTTCTTTATTGATACACTTTACAATTTGCCCGACGGCGGCTAATTTCCCAGGCGGAGGATCGCCGTGCCACCACCGCCGCTTCCGGTCTCTCCGCTGGTGGAGACCGCCGTCGGTAAAATTATCCGGGGAAATCGTCACTCGAGAATAAACCAACGAGAAGACCGCTCACCAAGGTACACACACACACGCGCACGCTCACACACACGTAAAGAGACATGCACACAGAGACAGACGCACTCTGATCGCGAAGATTCGAGCCACGAAGAAGACAGGGGCTCGACTGCCGTGCTTCGTGGGGGATTTCGAAGACTATCGCGACAACCAGACACTTCAAAAAGAACAAGAGAAAAGAAGAAAATACCCAATTGTTACAGAATAAACTCGTACACACCATGGACTCTCTCGCGTCGCTTAGTTATAGCCGAGCCGGGGTAAGCTCGTCTCGTTTTTACAGTCGATTAAGAGGACTAGTTAAGCTGTTGCTCGCCGCTAAACCTTGATTAGTAAGTGTCCACTGTGTGCTTAGTGAATCAAGTCGACTTTTATACAAGCTGTATGTACAGTTCCTCGTATAAAAGGCCCGCCAGTCCCGTGTCACCCATGCCCGTACAAAAAGGGACTTCACCCACATATCACCCACCCTCTCTCTCCCCTTATCCCTACTAATTAGTTAATTACTTTCATTCCACCGGACAGGCAGCACCGAGTGGACAGCAAGGAATGCTCTAAGTCTAACTGGAACTGTTGACAGTAGAATCGTTGCGAGTGGATGAGAGAGGCGCGCGACGAATGTTACAGCTAGAAGAGGTGGAACTGTAGAGGAGGAACCATCGGATTCAGTAATTCATAGCGGAAGTGCATTTATCTAGGTTCGAACTAGAGTTACGTGTTGATGATCTGGTAAAGTGTAGCTCGTGGCGGTGGATGGTGGGTGGCACGGGACCCTCTCGCAATTAAACGACGGCCTTTCTATGAAACATCGAACACCGAATACCGACGGGGCCACCCTTTCATTTACACGTAAATCATCTCGGTACGCTGCATATCCCACGAGCTGCCCACGCCCGATATCTCCTGCGCCTGAAACAAACAAGATTTGCCATTTTTAATACCGATGATATATCAAACCTATCGGATGTGTCAGTCGTTCCATGAATTATATTCAACTCTGAATGATGTTGCTGGGATTACTGCGATTTGAATACTAGGAAATGTAATAGTTAACCCTTTGACTACAATTGACGCCTTTAGACGCTTTAGAATTTTGCTGACTGTAGATTGTTGGCAAAAACGCTCTAAAAATGCATTAACATTGCATTTATCATAACTAAAATCTCGTTGGTTGACATTAACGCCTTTCCTTAGATTTCGCCGTAGTCAAAGGGTTAATAGCTTTATTTAATAAATTAGTAAATGAAATTTAAATGGATCTTGCATGTGCCACAATTATATGAAGACTGAATGAAAAGTGAACAAATGGCTCGCTTTGACTTTCGTTTTTATAACCAATACGCATGAATAGTTTCAGCACAACAGTTGCTCAAGTCAGAATTTTTATAGGAAAAAGAATTTTTAACGTAAAAATTGTTAAGAAATAGCAGGCTTCTCCGTTTATCAAGAACGAACGGGTTGAATCTGTACTGTGCTACTACGTTAATCGAAGTTGGTCTTGTGGTTATTTGTTTCCTGAACGACCACTGCAAGCAAGCCAACCAATACCGCAACTTTTGATTGCTTAGGTCTCGATTCATTCAAAGGCACTTTTTCCTTAAGAAATAACATTCAAATCAAAGCATCCCAAGAATTGTAGTCTTCCCAAAGAAACTAATATATTTCACAAATAAACAACCATAGATTTTTAGAATGATTTTCTTCGTAATCCTTGCGACTCTTTTTCTATGAAAATTGCATTTAAATCATAGTTTCCCTATGTTGCTTTATCCAACAGCGTCGATGATGAATCGAGAAGGAAATGAGTGAGAATTGTGTGATTAGTTGTTACAGCTTTCGGCTAATGGGCGCTGCAAACTTTAAAGGTTTGCCAGTGGTAACCAAAGGAAGCTGTAGTATCGCACTTAAGTAGATCTTGCAAGACCACACCTAAACTAGACATAATTACTTCCGGCTTCCTGCTGCGCCAAACTTGGCCGCATCGCCTACGCAGGCGGACGCTAATTAAGAAGGATCTCATTTACTTTAAAGGGATCCTCAATTTATGAGACGTCGCGATACCACTGGAGTTCCTTTTTATAGAGAATTCCTCATTGCAATATCAACTTACTCGAGTTTCTTATTTAAATCCGCGCGAATTAATCCGACGAAATTAGAAGACAGAATAATTAGAATCTGCGGCTGAAGATGAGAAGTTCGTTTTTTTCAAAAACGACGTCGGCTGGTGTCGGTCATATTTTATCATGAAATAATAGAAGACGCGTTAATTGGCTCGCAGCATCACAATGAAGCGAACGTACAACTTCTCTTACAAGAGGCGGCGTAATCCCGAATTAATGCATTCTTCGCGTGTTTCGACAGCCGAGCCGAAGCCCTAACAAGCTTCTTTTCCATTCATTAGTGCCCGCCAAAGGTCGCTCTCCGCTCTTTGTCTCGGCGGCCTCTAATCTCCTCTGTTTTTGTATCTCCCGCGCAACGTATTCATCCTAACAGTCATTCATTCATCTCCGCAACTAACAAACGCGAGCTAGTCAATGGCAGAATATTATAGGAAACATGCAATTGCGTGCGAGTATCTTGAATGTCAGAATCACGTCAGAAGCACAGTAACACTTTCACGAAAGAAAAGTTTTACTGTGGTTCAACAGCATCACCAACCCTTTCGCATGAGAAATATGTTAAATGACATTCCCCATTATTGATTTCCTCTCGCGTGTCTATAACTTCACGGCGAAGTGATTGATCAGTTATTCCGAGTGAAACTCTCAGCGGGTGAAATCGAGTTTTACAGTAAGGTCTGCTTCGATTCCATCCATCGTACAAGTGGACCGATGACAGAGGCGTACGCGAGACTTTTTGAAAGCCGGATTTTCGTGGAAAAACTATAGTGCGCGAAAAGCGAATCTCGTGTCAGTGAAACAACAGCGATACGAGCACTCGAAAATCGGAGGGAGCGCAAGAATCGAAAGGCCGCTCGAACGTTCGAAAGCCTTTCAGCATTACATAATCCGCGTCATTTCGAGTATTCTTCGCTGTATTACAATGTTTATAGGAATCCGCCGTCAGGATTGGCATTGGAAGCTTGCGAAAATGTACGAGAATGCAGTTCTTAGGATTTACGTATCGAATACTCGATAATTCGAGCTTGCGCCGAAAGCATTCTGGCCTGCTTTCAAAAGTACACTCGCTCCGACTCGAAATTATTCCCGTGACTGGCGCATTAATCCGCGTCTGCGAAATAAATTATTCCCGTCGAGTACCTTTGAGAGTTATCTATTTCCTGGTGGCTCGACAAACACCCCACGTACGAGATCAATCGTAAAGATACGGATGTATCAAATCGACCCAGTCGAGCGTCACCTTGCCCCAGGCGGCTCAGTAAATTTAATGAGCACTTAAGCATCGTTCGACTTTGCCATTCGATTCGATATTCAAGGACTGGGTTCGTACTCGTTTCATACGTAAGCAAGAAAGCTTATATTGCATACAAGATTTGATATAGTGAAATCTCAATGATTGCCTGTCATTGCCAGGTGAACAGACTTCGTCATCAATGTCTAATCACAATGTTATATCACTCTATGTGAATATATAATCAATCTAATTAACTGCACGACGTTCGTCTAATTTAATATTAGACAAACAAAGTAAAATACCAGCAAACTCTATTATAAAACTAAAATGAAACCGAGCTAAAATTCCTTTTAATCTATCACTTTAAAATTCTCTCCAAGGGGATACTTTCTCGCGTCAACTTTCAGGAGGATCACAGCGAGAACCTCGCACTTTCACTAAGAAAACTTGCTCGCGTGACGCAACTACTTTCCATGTAGAAGAATGGCCTATTAAAGGCTAGTGAGTGGCAGGTAACAAAGTGAGGCGTTCGAAAAAGAGATATACTGGAAGGAACACGTTCATTAGGATGTCGGGAGGAAGGATCTTAAGGGATGTCAAGGGAGACGTATTCACGCGTGAGTGCGTGCGCGTTTTATTTAACGGCCTTTTTCTCTCCCTCACTCTCACCCTCACTCTCTTTCTCTCTCCTTGTAACAGATTGAATCTGGTCCTTTAGTATTCGTTGAACGCTCCCACCCTTCCCACAGCGGATCTCGTTTTCCGGCGGGGCTTCGCTATTTATCCTGTTCTTGAGTGGCGCGCAATTACCGAAGGACTTGGAGCATGAACTCTCGAAGCTCGAGAATCGCCGCACAGTCGCTCGAATGGAGAAAAATGCGGACGAAATTAGTTTTTGAATTTGAAGAAAAATCACTAATACTATCAAAAAGCAGTGGTTGCATACATTAATTTATTTCACGATATTTATACTACCTATAATTGACAAAACCGTCTCACTTTGATCATTGCATCGAATACTAATTCTATTTCATAATAAATTCGACCCAATAAGCGATCAAGTACCAAAAATTGCTGTATTATATGTCTACTTCACGTTATTTATACAACTTATAATTAATAAGATCTTGTTATTGTTCATTATTCATGTGAATATATTTGTACTTTCTATAATGCAATATTAAAGCCTTTCCTGATACTTTGATTTCGTGAAGAGCAGCAAAACTAATTTTGTCCGCTTTTCTTATGATCCTTTCATCCCGTAATGCATTGCCCGGCCGTTTCTACTGTGTTCATTCTCGATATTTAATTTGATTGTCCATCCTAATTATTCTCGCGCGTTACACCGAGGCGCTTCCGAATTCCCCGGTGTTCCTCCGACCCGATTAAGCCTCGATGCATGGCAGGCGCGGCTTGCTAACGACCGTCGAATCCCCGGCGTCGGCGACTTTGACTTGCTAATAAAACAATCGGGATTCCGGCGGAGTCGATGCTTAAAAATCGGTAAGATCCTCGTCGGCCCATTTGCAAGCTTGATTATTCAAACGGCGAGGAAAGCATTGTCTTGCTTGGCCATTCTTGCAGCGTGGCTGACTATACGTGAGCAAGGAATCGTGCAAATTCCACCATCTTCGATCAAGGAGGATCGTAATTAACGAAGGAATACTTCGAAACTCTGTGACAATCTCGCGCGAAGGAAACACTAACGATAAACAAATGAATTCTGTATTAAGAAAAAGCTGTATTCCCAGTCTGATTAATCGTTCTGCTTCCGATTTAGTATTCCATCCGGGACAACTTCTTACGGAAGTTTATTAAAGTTTCCACGATAACAAATTCCCGGTTTGAAAATTAAAACGATTCTAATAATAATAAAACAGTAATCCCACACTCTTCGATATCCAAATACTCGAACAAACTAATAACTAACTAAAAATAACTATAATCAATCAAAGCTGTAACAAAACAAATTTTCAAGAAACTACCAACCTCGACAAAGTCAATGATACGAATTTCGCAAAGTTTCGTTCGAGCTTTGCCAGGGGGGAGTAAAAATTCTAGCAGATCAATGACTATTCTCCGAGTTTGCGGACATATTTCGATGGATGGGTGGGAGAAGCGGGCGGTGGCTCGATGACACGTACACAGATCAATCAGAAAAATACACGGCCTGGGTGGAGATATATCCGGTGGGTGGCGCCGAGGGTGAGATAAAATCCGAAAGAAGGGTGGCCGTCAAGTTGAGCGAGCGCCAGAGGAAAAGTTACCCGGTGCTTCAACACGTGGCCCAGTTTCTTTCCCCAGCTTTCCCAACCTGTAATCGCGGTGTGAAAATGTCACGAGCACTTTCCGGAAATGAGAGCTTTCAGGGAATCGACCCTGAAACAGCACCACGCGCCGCGCCGCCTCCGAACAAGCCTCGATTGGCCCTGGCCTAAGAACCCGGCTTTACCTAAACATCTGTCGCCCTTTATTCTTCCTGTATAGCGAAATGAAATATTTTATGAATATCGCGCGATGTAATACAGTTTGTTTCACGTGAATTATAATCATACATTTTATAATTATGCAATTCTATAATCAATGGATAAGAAAACTGTAATTTTCTACTAAATTAAACTTGATAAAAATCGCCTTTAAACAAAAAATCTGTACTCTCTTAATAGAAATACATTTTCATGAAGAGGAAACTGTTCTTAATACTAGATTTACGAGATCCGTCATTTTGACGAATTCCAGAATAAAAGATTACAAGACAGTTATTATTAATTTTTGTCCAATTTATGCTGACAATTATTTATGTAAGCCTGAGAAATGTAGTTCACTTATATTACACCTATTAAGATTGTAATTGTTTTTAAATTGAATTAATCTTAAAGAAAATAAGTATCCGTAAACCTAGTGTTAAGGAAAAATAAGTTTCTTTAACCACAATATGTCTGTCTTACATATATGCACGAAATAAATGACGGACAATTATGTTTAAACATAATTCACTGTCGAATAACGATTAGTTTAAATTGCACACGTACGATTACAAGTTAAGTTTTAAATTTGTGATAACATTAGCCTGTTTCTCTGAACAAGTCTGATATGCCTTTAAGAGGAGCGGTAGAATTTCAGCGGAGGGAGGTTTAGCCGAGCAATCAATATTTTTATATAACCGGCGGACATTTCTAAATTCGTGCAATGATAGCGGCGGTGGCCGCGAGAGTAAGTGGGCTGGCGGCAGTCATCGGGGGGAAGTACGCGTATACAACCATTTCTATTCAAATCCGTGTCATTTCGAGGGAGAAGGCTAAGTAAAGGTGAAAAAATATGCATGAGATCCGACGAGATAGACGGAATACGGCGCGGCGGCGTCACGCGAATCAACCCGCGACAAAAAAAAAATATACAAGCTCGGAAATATTCCAAGTCGGGGAAAAAAAAGAATACATATTTCGCCCGACAAATGAACTACCATTGTTCTATATTCGATCAGTAATAAGAGTGGCAGACTGTGCCGACAAACCTCGCTAGACTTTCGCAACGCGAACTGTGATTATCATTCCCTCAAATCCAATCGCGCCTCTGCTCCCGAAACCCCCAAATTACACAATGCGTAATTCCACCGCAATAACCACAACACCTGCTCGGCTACTCAACAAACACTGAATCAGCAAATCATCTGCGGATCAAACCGCATTTTAATATAATAATGAAAAATATGATCTATTTATTCAGTAACGATTGAGATACAATCGTATGAAATTATCAATTAACCGTCTCTGCGCAGAGAAACGGCGAATATTGGAGCAAGTACTTTATTTATATTATCCTCGACAAACTGGCTTCAGCAAATTTTAAGCGGGCGTGTTATGCTAATGAAAAAGAGGCTCTTAATAAACCAGAATTTAATTCCCGCTCTCTCTCTCTCTCTCTCTCTGTAGCTTTGAGGGTGGTTTAAAAGTGTTGCTGTAACGGTCGCCTTTAACCAAATTACAGATTAGTATTCTCCCTGGCGATGAGTTTCTTCGCCACGCAACTTCATTCGCAGCGTTATTAATGATGAAATCTTAAGGGGCCGGTCGTTTCGACTTCGAGGTATTAATACGCACGAATTTCCGGGGAAATGACTTACTTTCAAAATCGTCCTCTACATTTAATTATCTGATACGCGTAATGACGGAGCGCTCGCTCGCTCGCGTACATTGTACTCTATTTCCCTTGATCTCATTCGCGAAACTCGCAAGTACTCCTAAACGTCATTCCGAATTCCCTGCTAGGCACAATGCAGCCGAGAGGCCCTTAACCTTCGCGAATTATGAGATAGATCCAAGCTCGCAGCTTTATTAAGTTTCTCATGGCAACCGAGGCCGACCCCCGAGATTCCGCATCCATAAGCCCTTCGTCCTTCTATATATCCACCGGCAGCCTCGACATCACCTACTACTCTTCGCACATCTAATATTTCAATAATATCTCCTAGAATGCGTTTCCAAAAAAGTGTTCTCCCGATATCGTTAACCTCTTAACTGTGGAATTTAGTTTTAAAAATCGCCCACACAGTGCGGAATTAAAATTAAGGAAATGCAAGTACGACGAGTATACACGTCAAACGCACTTAACTGGTTAACTGGTTACCAATTGTTAATTAATATCCCGCGATATGAAACTGTGCCCTTCAACCACTCGAACTATCAGAACTCCTATCTTGTTGTCGCAAATAAAAGGAAGAAACGTGCGACTTGAAACAAACACATAAAAAATACAAAATGACCGGCGGGCAGAAAAACTATCGTAAACAAAAATATTATGTAATCGAATTAGAAAAAACAAGCCCTGAAAGGGGCTTTGGAAAATATTGCAAATAGCTTGCAACTTGAAGAGTGTTTTAGTTGAGAGAGAGATTTCAAACCGAAAGCACATTGTAGAGAGTAGAAATCGTGATCCACTGCTTTTTCGAAGGGAATTCAATACTTAAATATAATATTAAGTTACTGTCAAATAGGAATAATTAAGATGATAAATCCAATCATTAAACTTGAATAAAGTAAAACTAAAATTCCTTCCAATCCAACACCTTAAAGTGATAGAACTTTAAAGTTCCATCGAGATACTACGATTCTCTCGTAACATTCAAGCGAATCAAAGTGACAGACACAATTTCGTCGAAACTGTCGTAGAAGCTTTTACACAAACGACTGAAAAAGCCAACCACCGAGCGAACCATTGCAAAATATTGCAAACAGCTCGAAACTCCGCGGATTTACTAAACCGCGACATTCCAACACAAAATCATACAAAAAATAATGAAAGTAATCATGCACTATTTTCCCGAGGCAATTAACTAGGGTGCGTTGAAGGAGAGCGCGCGCGCGTATAGTTTCCCCGGGAGCGAAGGGTAGGTGGTGCTAGCGATCTATTTCAAGATGACCGTGGGCTGAGGAGCGTCGAGGCACTCTGCACACACACACACAAACGAGCTCACGTAACCACCCACATACACAGCAGGACGATGCCGGGAACAAGAACTTTCCATTAGACGTCGGCTTCTATCGCGACGTTAATTCCCTGCGAATTCTTCCTTCGGCTGCGGCGGCCGCCGCCGCTCTCTCTCAATTCCAGCCGACGACGACGCAATAAGCTGCTATGTTCTCAGCTATTTATTTCGGCTCAATGTCTTTTTATGCGCCTGGCCGATCGTAGCCGATGAAATCGCGTACACACACACACACGCACACACAGCATCGCGCTACTGGCCACGCCAGATTCAATTACATCGTCCACCCTCCGATGGAAGGGGTGCGATTTAGTGGCGTGCGCGCGGCGGACGGAAAGCTGCTTGATGCTTCGACCAACCGGTAACAAGAAAATTTCGTTATAGAATATCCACGCGAAACTCGAAATGAAAAGTCAATCTGCCGCGAGTCTTTGTTATCGAATAACTCAATAATTCGTAACTAATAAAATGATCCGACAGGTTGATGCGCGGTGGGAATTATTAATCAAGGTAGTTAAATGTACAATGAATATGAATATGGTAACAAGAAAATTTCGTTTTGGATTATCTAAAGCAAACTATGCATTAAAAATAAATCTGTAACTCTAGTACTAAATACTTCAATAATTTACGAATAATACAATAATCCGACGAGCTAATAGACGGTGGAAATGATTAATTACGAAAGCTGAATAAGTGATGACTGAGAAAGTATGTGCGCGTGCTTGCACATAATCCAACATAACCATCATGCAAATCGAACAATAATGTAACTCCGAGTGATGTGTGATGCACGCAGAATTAATCGAACTCCTTGTTCACCAAATAATTAACAAATTACAGGGTAGCACTAAGTGATATTGACGCGAGCTTTGTAAATCCAGCTAATTATCATAGAGATTGTTTGGCGTCGAATGAATAATAATGACCAAATAATTGACGGGCAAATAGAGTACTCGCGACTGGCACGCACGTACGCCTTGTAAGCCCAGCTAATCATTATGGAAATTATTAGCAAATTAGTCGGCGCTATTGATTACACGGCCGGCTGGTTGATTTTGCTAATTGGAGCCGGTGTGCATTCGGAGAGAGGCGCGATGCTTTTCACGCTTATAAACTGGAATTCCGTGGAATGATTCGTTGTTCTTACTGGCGCTACAAATTGAACAATCGGGTTAAAGACCAGCCACAGAAACGCAATTAGCTGACACGGGCCGGCGCCGCGCATTCGATTCCAATGATACACATCCGTCGTTACCGGATGCTGGCGAGCGGCCGATGCGGCTTCCGGTCAGTTGCTACTAATAGGCAGCCAGAAGATGAGCCCGATGTTTGTGTAACACTGGAGGTGTGTACGTAAGCCATCGGTATCGACTGTTTAATTAGCTAGTGCGCGTTCCTATTCAATGGATCTCGGCGGCGATGATGTGCGAATGCCAAATCTGTATTTAATTTGCCCGGCGGGCCTCTCACGAACCGCTGAATTCGCCGGAATTCCCCATTAAAGCATTAAACACTCGATGAAGACGGATCGCGATTGCCTGCTAATAGGAACCTCGTTATTCCCACGTTCCAACAATTATTTATACATTGGCCTAATGAAGCTTCGATAAATATTTATCAGTACAACTGCAACTGCTATAATTTTAATTGAATGCTTTGATTTAACGCCAAAAGGCAAAGTTTGCCTATTAAAACGCGGATAAAACTGACAGTTCCCTTACGAATGACTTTACTTCGAATCATTTATTATCCCAAACTTCTATAAATCAAAATTCTTAGCCATTCGATCCAGGAAATCCCCGATTACGGAAAACTATATTAAATCTTTCGACGGATCCAATAACGAAGTTTCTCTACTTTTAACACAGTAAAACTTTCCCTGCTTTTTTCGAAGTATCAAAAGCTACAATGAAAGTGTGCAATTCTGGTGGTTGCCGGACCATCTTTCATTGATGTGGGCCGGTAATGGCGGCGGTGTGTAAGCGTCACGAGCAGATGCAATTATTCGCGGCGGCGAGAGAGCGGAGTAAGTCAGACGTTAATTAAATTCTCGTCTGGCAAGAGATTAAAATGTGTTTGCGCTACCGATATGCGAGGGCCGTGGCAGTTTTGCGCATGCAGATGACCAGCCGAGCATTAATCATCGCTCTGTGTAGCCGCCTGCGCGCGAACACGACTTCAACCTATGAAACCTCTGCCTCTCAGATTTATCTAGCACGCTTTACAACGAACTACAATATTACTTGGCGATCTCGCAATATTCCGATATTCTAAGAATTGTAAATTAACCAGTTAAGTGCGTTTGACGCGTATACTCGTCGTACTTGCAATTGCTTCATTTTAATTCCGCACTGTGTGGGCGATTTTTAAAACTAAATTCCACAGTTAAGAGGTTAAAAGAGATATAACAAAGAAGGGAAAGCGCGCGCGGATTTATTTCCAAAATTACCCAAGTCCATTATATTTCAATTGAGATGATAAAGAATTTACGACAAATTGTAGACGTTTACAGTCAATAACAAAAAATCGACAAATGGACTTAGGCGACTTGGAAAATAAACGGCCCAATTAGAGTTCGAAGCAATCACTAATCAGAACACGAGTATAAATCGCCAAAACAACCGCAAAATTATGAATCAACGAAGTTATACGTTTTTTAATCAGGTGTTCTATTGGACGAGGAACGATTTGAAGTGTTCGGTCGACCACGAGAAAGTTAATTAAAGAAAAGAGAGTGCAGGGTGCGTGTAATCGAAGAATCCCGACGCGGTTTACACAATACACACAAGGGAGAGACACGAGGCGGCATTTTTGTTTGGTCAGGCGACGCATCGGTTGACGACGATAGATCAGAAACTAAGCCGAGCTCACACGCATGCGGACACACCAATACGCACACGCGCCAACGTCAAGCACACCGTGCGAGATTGGTTAATCGAATTTCCGTTTGCGTCAATCTCGGCGGGGATGCATCGACCTGATTAAGGCGCTCGCACAAGGGAAATAGAGCGTTCTCGCCAGCCGACCGCAGCCTGAGAGCCGCTTTCTTGTCGCCACTCTTGCTCCTCGCCCATCCTTCTTAACAAGACTTTCAGCAGCGCGAGTAATTATCACTCCAATCATCTTAAGATAATAATTTACCAGCTATTACGAGAATGTACACCCATGTGTCTTTTGCTTTCCAAAACTATATAAGAATTGAACTTCTAAAATGTCCCGCTAAAAGATTCTTTATGATTTTCGTAAAATACAACGCATGAAACATAGTTTTTATATTCAATGATCCGTCAACAATAAATGAATGATAATTTAGTAAATTAAACTGCCACGGTCTGAGCTGCCAAGTGTGTCTGACCGAACCGAGAAACATTTCACTTTATTACTGCGTTTTATAAAAAGTTAACTAATGGAAAGCCGAGTTATTATCGTCTCGCTATGACCACAATCCAAGATATTCCAAGATATTCTATAGTGGAGCTTGTTCTGGTGAAAGGGAAGGTTAAAGTGCGGTCGGCCACTAATAGATGACGTGAAGCTAGTGCGCCTTTCGCCGAGCGAGAGTTCCACGAGCTTTACGAGCAACCTGCTCTCGGAGCACGAGTGGCAGAGCGGCGGCGCGGCGCGACGTAACGTGGTTTGCGCGCGTCGGAGGTGGAAAAGCACAAGCTGCTCGCGAGATAGCAGGAAATTTGCCGACTAATAACCGATATTGCGGATAATGTTAATTAAAGCGCGAAAGCAATTGCAACGCGTGCTACTCTCTCTCCGCACGCGTGCACGCGCGCGCACCATTATTACTCCGCGGGACACGCCACCGTCACGCGCGTAATCCACACCAGTGTGGTTCTGTGTCGATAATTAAATTGGCATTCAGCAATCTCTGTTCCGACAAATCAGGTTACCACCGTAATTCGGCATTCCCGACAATAATTGGATCAACCTGTTGTTAGAGCTTTTGGCACTCGAAAGGAATGTCCGAATATGTTAACGAAAAATGTCCGAAATTTATAGTATAATAATTGTAATTAAAGTTCGAGAGAGGAATATATTTTTAAGTTCTTGCGAGCTTAATGGGAGAGTCTAGGATTTTCGAGCGTTAACGATCGATCAATCACTCGATACGACGCACTTAAGCACCAGTCATCGCGCCCCACCTCCAACACGCTCCGGTAATGATGAATTTCAGAAGAAGTCGCTGCAATAAAACCAAGCAAACTACTTCTTTATCTGCTTGGCTAGATGGATTGGATATCGCCAAGTAGTCGCGACACTGCTCCGGATGGCGACAACTTGTTCACATACATCCTGGTGAAGAAATGCCGGTATTATCGACAAGTGTCAGTAAAATCGGTAAAACTATCAACGCGATGAATTATTGATCGATTGGCATTGGTGAAACTGCCGATAATGTATTATTCTTATTTTATCAACTTAATTATTACTTAAGACACTAGATAAATATGCTCGCTTTGCAGATTTGTGTGTTTGTATGACTGAGTGCATGAAAAGAAAAACTGTAGTAGGATCAAGCGACAGTGAAAGCAGATTCTGCCAAAAGGGATATCAACCCTGATAGCACAACTGTCGGAAAGACTTGATAGCGTGGTCCTGGCAAAGACTATTCTCCCGGCCGGAACCCCTTGATAGAACGTTCAATGGGGCACAGCACGAATCTGCAAAGCGAACATATTTATCTAGTGTAACAAGTAATGATTGAGTTGATAAAAAACGAAAAATACATTATCGGCAGGTTCACTAATGCCAATTAATCAATAATTCATCGCGTTAATAGTTTTACCGATTTTACTGACACTTGTCGATAATACCAGCATTTCTTGACCAAGATGTATGTGATTCACCGGTACGAGTGGCAATTCAAAGATCAGCCTGGCCTTTTATGCTGATCAACCATCTCGACGACACGTTTCTCGGCCCGAGGAATACCACGAACTCTCCCAAGTCAAAGCTCCGACGACAGGTAGTACCGTTCTCGTTTTCATTCTGATAAATGGCACTTCTTCTACTTTCTTCTATTGCCATTGTGGCGGCGCGCAACCGACTCCCCGCGCGCTCAGAGATTTATAGTCCAGATGCGGAGACGCGAAATTGAAATAAAGCTCCGCGAGTGTATCGCAAAAACGTCTGAGACGTAGTTGCGATGACGAGGGAAAGCAGATTTCGTTAACGCGCGAATTGATACACGAGCAATATATCAGAGCACTCCCGTAACTTATAAATGTACAAGATTCCATATTGATAATATTTGAAACTAGCATTCGGTGGCAAAAAGAAATGATTTCGAAATTGAGGGATTTCTATATTAACCCCTTAACGCACAGTTTTTTTGAAAACGCGTTTAACGCGCTCGAATTAACTCGAGCATACAAGTTAAGGGGTTAATTCTCTTCTATTGCTGATTTTATCTGTAATACATTTTAAATTCCGTCTTTCTTTAATTGTACTATTACGAAAATTCGAATCATGGATATTTCGACAATTTCATGGAGAGTATTACTTCCATCGCTGTTCGGCGAGGTTTCCGAGAGGTTGCGATCATTTCAGCCCTTCAATTACACGGCCGAAGAGTTTGCTTACGATGTGTCGCTTAACTGTTAAATTACCAGGCCCCTCAATAATTGCAGCTCGGGCTGTAACCACTCAAGTGCCGCTTAATCAGCGACTCGCCCATTTAGATGCAGATAGTGCCTCGGCAACCGAGTGACTTTGCCAGCTTCGGCAGACGAAGCCACTGCTACTTTGAGCGATAAGCTTGATAATGAGCCTTTAATACACTTCCACGAATGTCCGCCCAGCTAAAAGGGAAGATGCACCAACCATATCGTCAAAGCGACTAACTTCTTAATTGGTAACTCCTTTTCATTCCCTTTCACAGAGTTACACACTTTTTCCCTCTTTCATTCGGATTCCTTACGAATCTGATTTTCCAATTCTTAGTATTTCTTGACAATTCCTCTTTGACGAAAAGATACGATGCAATGAAGACTACAGAATGTCGATCTCATTGAAACTAGAAACTTTCTTTGTTTGAAAAGTCGATAATAAGCTAGCAATATTTCAAAATCCGTAGAAAGTTATTTTTCAAAATTAATTAACACACATTATACGCGTCCATTAAATTCTACACGTTGGTGAACTCTATGTTTCCCATTACGCGGTTGCACATCGAATCAAGACCAGTTACCATTAATTACATAAAACCATATATTCTTTTAACGAATTCCCAACGCACGTCTAACAAATCCTACTCCATTAAGTCCACAAAAAAAAAAGGTCTGAAATAGTTGTTACAAGTTCAGGCATTCATTATTCCGGTACGCGTTGAATTCCGCTCGCGGGGGCGGTTAATTACATATTATTGGCCGGATAATTAACCACAAAATCGGGCAGCGGAGGCCGGCGAGCGTGGAAATTGCGTTATTTCGAGTTGGCGAGGGAGAGAGAGAGAGAGAGAGAGAGAAAGCAGGCTTGCTGGTTAGAGTTTCGAGGGGAAAAGCTGACGCGCATGCTGGCAGCGACGACGATGCACCGAAGCTACAATTTAAAAGGGTTTGTTGCGTCGCCGGAGAGAGAAATATTCCAGGAAAATTACAGGCATAAAGCGGAGGAAGAAAGAGGAGGCCGCGGCACAATTTCGGCCAGATAAATTCGACGCGCCACGCACGCACGCACGCACGCTCTAAGTGTGCAGCCACTTTTCTCTGGCTTAAGAAGAGCTTTGAGAAGAAGCGCGCGCGCCGCCGCGGCGGCGGCTTCTGGCCGCCTCACTTGATGAAATCGTAAACCTCGCCGCCTTAAGGGAATAACCCGCTTTAACCGAAAGGGAAGTAGTCGCTCCGCCAAACTCCCATTTAATGCAATTGCTAGGTAACGCCATTCATTTCAGCGAGAGAGCATTCAAATCCTCTCAAAGCATAACGCCGCGGCGTGTTGAACGCACCGACTGATGATGGTGGTATTAGAAAATTATGTGGAAACAGAACAAACTGATTGGTTTATTTCGAATGATAATAATATGCCAGCTGCAAAGCAGACTGATCGGAGAGGAAAACTAAATTTCGAAAGACAAATAATAGTACAAACCCAAAAATAACGGGCAAAAGCCAGCGAAGAAAGGACAGTGTTTCCCAGAAAACGTTAAGAAAGTACTTGAAGCATTAAAAGAACTGGGAAACCGCAAATGGAAGTCGTACAAGTATAAAAACGTACACAAGAAAAAGGGTATTAAATTCAATCAAACAAAGAAATCTCAATAAGAAACTGGAAGAAGTATAACTCGAATACTTCAACCCCAGAAATTAGAATACGTTGATTCCAAAGCAGCGACTAACAAGCATACTCGAGTCTCCTTGGGATCTCCGGGAAATCAAACTATGAAACAGGACGATTTCTAATTCAAAAACATCTAATCTAAAGTTAGAAGCACAGTGGCACTCGACGGAGCCGACTGTATACGTGACATTCGTCCTGAATTTCTATTGGAAGAGTAGTTTCAGGCGGAATACAGCATCAGCGGAGCAAACACTCCGCGGAGAGCGATTCAAGGAAGCGTTGCAACTTGGGATGCTCTCTCTCAAGAGAGCGAGCGAGAAAGATAGGCGACGCCAACACAGCAGCAACTACATACACTGCGAGACACGCATCGGCATTTTAGTCGAAGGACACAACACACCAATCGAGAAATGTCTGACCTGATGCTCGCAGCATCCGATCCTAACTGGGGAAAAGTGCGAGCATGTCATATAGCGGGAGTAGAAAATACTCCCAGTGCAACTCGCCGACTACCACCAAAATGGGATATTTCGAACGAATTGTAGAAAGTAAGACTTTCACATGGCTTTTGCACTCGAAAACCATCGGCTTTATGCCGCGGCTCTTATTACCAAGAAAATTACTTCGTAGAGGGAATGAATTTGCGGGGGAAATTGTTGCCAGCTACTAAATATTCCCTAATTAAATTCCTGCTGGTCTTTGTCCGATTTCGATTAGGAAATGTATGGTGCCGAGGAACATCAGATGATTGTCCGATGATATTTTAATTATAGCAAGAGAGTTTCATTTTTTGCATTGGTGTTTTCATCCTGTGATGGTTTGACTTTTGTATGATTCCTATTGCAATTGAGCTACAATAAATAATTGGTCCACAATATATGTACTATTAATAAACTAGTTTGAAGAAAGTAAAAGAAAGTTCTAACAAAGCTATGATTTAAATGACACGACCAACGAATTATTAATACGACATTTCAAAGATAACGTTTGATTAGAGAATATTACTACACCCCTTTAAGTTACAATTCCCAAAGGATTTAGATATCTCCTGATGCCCTTAGGTTACTATCCCATCCCTGCAATTCGTAGCAGAGCAAAAGCCACCCCGATCCAGCAGGACAAGCTCGCGGTAGACAAACGGGGGGCAGCTAACAAACCATGAAAATACCATCAGGTATTAATTCCAGTGCGCCGGAAATACGAGAAGCTCTGCCGAAATATTCCGAAATTCGAGAGACAGAGAGAGAAAGCAGTAACTGGATTTCCCGGGAAAAGCAATGATTTTCAGCGGCGAAAAATAGAAAATACAAATATTTTACGACTTTTAAAAATGTTCGTGCGTTTGTACGCGCGGAATATTTTTATTAGTTCGCAATCCACGTTTTTAATATTTCGGTGACCCAGTTAATATCGACGCCAGTGATTCCATGGCAAATGCAAGAGAGTCGGTGCGCGCGCGGGGACGTTATAAATATTTTCACCGGGAGAGTTGATGATTCCGGCGGATATTGGCTATGGGGCCTCGCCGGCCAAGATTGAAGGGATCGCAGTACTATCAGAGCGAGGCGACGCGACGCGACGCGACCCGACGCCAGGTATTGTGAGGAGGAGGAGGAAATTGCTGTCGGATAATGCTGTTACCGCGAGATTGATCCCGACTCTCTGCGACGACGGATGCGACGACACCCGTTGCACCCGCTCGCCAGATTGTTTCGACAGCTCCAACATTTTTCTACGATTCCCCGAACATCCTCCTCCGCCCTGCCCCTCGCTTTCCTCCGACACCGCTCTGTCGCCACTTTGTCCTGACAGCGCGCTCTAACGAACCTTTCAATATCCGAAACTTTAATTAATACCCGAAGGATGAAACGTCGCCTGCCGATGAATGCAACCATCGGCTTCGAGATATGGAATTTCAATAAAGTAATCCAATAAAGCGTACCTTGAAAGGACGTCTTAAATATATTCGAGAAACTAATACCCCGTTTGTGCGTTCGCTGTGTTTTCATCGAACATGTTTTATAAAAAGTGACTCCAAACATGAAATGCTAATATAACATGATTGGACTTTATTATAATGGAAACGACTATGATCAAGATCTAAAAGTATTAAAAATAGAAAAACTAGGAGCAATACATGATTCTAGTGAAAATCAAGACAAACTAACCAATTATATTAAGAGATTGAAGATACGATACACCGCGTCTAGTTTTCAGATTGATTTTTATTTGCGAATAATCCGGCATTCTCCGGCGAGGCAATCAAATTTTTCTTACACCGAGACGTAAATACATTGCCCGAAGGGACTTAGATTTACGAGAGCCATAAGTGTATTAGATTTGTTACGGTCTGGCTCTTCTTATTTTATTACGAGACTGTCGATGGCCGCGGCTGATATAAAAATGTCACAACGGATTAAGATTGATGTTCCTTTCTCTAATCGGTTGGACACACCGCCGAATATCGAGGCTATATCGGTGAGAGTCCATTCAATTTGTAAGAGGAGAATTCCACGCGTACGCGTGGCCCGGCGATTCGCCGATTAAACGCTCGGACGAAAATCAGATTTCCGCGAGGCCGCGTTAATTTTCCGCCGAATTTAAACCGTCAAAGTGTGCCTCGCTGCGGGGAATTTTCGCGAGGCGGCGACACGGAAAAATTTCCCACGGATGTCATTACGAGAAATTCGAATTTCGTGGTCGCGTTATCTCGTTATTACAACGCCGGGGAATGATAACGTTTCGAGATGAAATTAAACCCGACTAAATTGCCATACTAATGGAACCAAAACGATTTCAAAAGGATACAAACGAAAAATATAATTATGTGGAAATCCGAATTCTGCTGATGTACAATTATTATTATTACGATCTCGTATAAAAATCAAATGAAATTAAACTGGAACACCAATGCGAGAAATTTTATACTCTTATACCAGATACCGCCAAATCCCTTTTTCAAAATTGCAAATATATATTTTATTCGTCGTATACCGCGATTATTACGAATCGCGTCGTAAAGCGGTACAAAAATAGAAGACGTGGAAAGCGACAAGAAAGAACGAGAATAAGAAAAGGCTGGTCTGCTCGCGCTGTGTCCGACAGAGAGTGTGTCCGCGCGGGTAAGTTTATTTTCCCAAGGCAAGCGAGCAAACATTTTCCGCCGGCGGCAGTAAAAATAAGCCGTAAAAAGAGAGGGGTGGGGGGCGAAAGAGGCATCCATTTCAGAAGGTGCACTTGCGGCATTTCTTCGCAATATGTTCGTCAAGGCGGCATTCAAGCCGAATGCTTCCACGATGCCGCTTTATTGCATTAGAATTGCGCCGGCTTTGCCCGAGCGAGAAGAAGCCGCGGCAAAAAAAAAAAGCCCAAGGATTGGATCCTTTGAAACGTGCGAGGAGTCGTCGACGACGCGTTACCCACTTCTAATCTCTGCGCTTCTTTGCCTTTCCTCTCGATTTCAGCAAACGGCACAAATCAGCCCTAAAACTACTTTTCAACTTTACAGCTGAATCTCGCTCGAGCCGATTTGTATCTCATGCAATTCCGATGCGCGACTGCTCGTAAATCGCCGTCTACGCTCCGCGCTGTGTAAGTCGCGCGATCAACACAATGCAAAATTGTCTACTTAACTAATAGTATTGGAGTTCGCGAGACCTTTCCAGAGTATCCAAGGATCGGAGAACAACGAAAACGATCGCGACACCGAGCGCGCGCTACCTGTTTGTGTAAATGAGTTCGCAGTTTCGCGCATAAATCTGGCATAATTTAAACTGTTCTTGCGGATCGCAACTCAGAGCGGCTCGTGTTGCGAGAAGACGGTCTAGAAACTTTGCAAAGATCGACAACGCAACTGCCGGGGATCTCTCGCGCTCTCCCAACAAACACCGAGAGAAAACTTTTCTTGCCCCAGTTAAATTTACAAGATTTCAATCTACAAGATTACAATAACGAAGAAAGGACAATTTTAATGATTTACAATTATTAATCGTTCAGATAAAAACTGAAATCAACACAGTGTTTTTGTATTGCGTGCAATTAATGTGGTATGAAAAGAAATCGAATTAATTCGCTCATTATAAACACGATTCCCGCGCGAACATGAGCCGCTACCTGTTGCTAATGATAAATGGCATTATTAATCGACCGATGGACGTTCTAATGAGAAGAGCGATATTTAATCTTCGCCCTATGCAGCCTTCCTTATTCACCTACTGCGTTTAATAGAATACCATTTATTAGACAAACACTAATTGATGATTAAATTCTGCCATATCTCTACCGCGGCAGGTGGGCAATATCCTAGGGTTAATTAAAAAGAACCGTGTCTATTTATCCACATAAACCGAAGCAATCTGCGGTGCTCGTAAACCCCAAATGTTTTAGCTATCAAGTTTCACGAGCGATTTCCACCAATTTCATCGAACCATGATACTCCGACTACTGTTAAAATCATGACCCATTTATTCCTTCGCCCTATGTTTATCCATCCAACTATTTTTTCCAGAAAGCGCCAATTAAACTCAGTATGCTTTATATAATTAGTAAATATTATAAAACGACTATTTATCGCATTCAGCCAGTGCTTCCATTACAATACAATTCATCAACAACCACTACAGAAATCATCGAAGTTCAATGTCAAAACTATATAAAAATAATCGCCTCCCAAAAACGGTTCGCGTGCAGAGTCATTCTCAGCGCTTTCCAAATACTTCCGGGAGAATTTCCGCCCTTAAGAGTGCGAGAAAGGGCAGCTACTAATTCAAGTAGCCCCACCGGTTTAACGCCAACCAACGGCCTATTATCTCAGGAGACAGTTTCAGCGTTGCGAGTGGCGAAATTCTACGAGCCACAGTTGGGCGGCAACGAGAGGAGCACACAGCCAAATGTATTCGGGGCGTTTTGTGCTGGGGCGTAAATAACCGCGTGGAGGTAGCTAAGATCGAGGACAAAAGGTACGAGGAGATAGAAACAGAGATGTAAGCTGGGAAGACGTGTACAGGGTGAGTCACTTGCCTTTGTATCAGAACTCTCCTGGCCAACTTTTACTAGACATCTACTTAATTATACTATATATTCTCTCTTTAACAATAGACTGTATTAAATTATGTAGCCTGTTGGAGGGAATATTTTACCAAGTTTTAGCATCGACTTCCTTCGAATGGCTAGCAACGTAAGGAGACAATATTTTATTCTATTATATTTATAAGGGAATATTATATAGAACTGGCTTCTGCAGGGTGAAATTTCATGTGCAATAAATGCATAAAATGTAGACAAATATTGAGCAACATTTGAGTATAATTGAAATGTCTAGGTTATTTCTAATGATTTTATATGAAACAGTGTATGACCCTGTACAGGGTGAGTCACTTGCCTTTGAATCAGAACTCTCCTAGCCAACTTTTACTAGACATCTATTTAATTATACTATATATTTCTCTACTCAACAATAGACTGTATTAAATTATGTAGCCTGTTGGAGCGAATATTTTACCAAGTTCTAGCATCGACTTCCTTCGAATGGCTAGCAACGTAAGGAGACAATATTTTATTCTATTATATTTATAGGGGAATATTATATATAACTGGCTTCTGCAGGGTGAAATTTCACGTGCAATAAATGCATAAAATGCAGACAAATATTGAGCAACATTCGAGTATAATTTCAATGTCTAAGTTATTTCTAATGATTTTATATAGAACAATGTATGCTCGACAGTGTTGATTCAAAGGCAAGTGACTCACCCTGTACGTGAACGTTGATAAGAAGCAACCTAGACACAAGTGCTCGGTACACTCGAATTCCTGCGCGAGAATCGTAAAGCGCGAGAATATGCTCCTCCTCGCCGGAGACTTGTTCCTTCCCCGCGCAACTGACAAGGAATAAGAAAGCTCTCTAACTCGGATCTCGCTGAATACTCCCGCGAGTCCTCCAATGATATTATAAGTTCCGCAATACTGTCGGGAAAGCGGCTGTAACGCGCCGCGAATGACGGATGAAAGAAGAGTACGAGCGAGCGTGAAAATCTTGGAAAGTTTCGGCTGATATCGGAGTAAGTCCGGATGATGAAATAAGAGGGAAAGAAACTCGGACACCTTTACATAATGTAATGGGTCAGGAGACATTTCGGGGGGAGGGGAAGGTTACAGCGTAACTTTCGCTCCGCTGGGACTTCTCTCGACAGGCTCGCGTGCTTCGCGAACGTGTAATTATTCTACGTATTCAATCCCGCTCGAATTTCTTTATCCAAATGATATTCCCGCGAACGATATTTAATTCGAGGTAGAAGAAAAGAATTCCACTCGATCGAATCGGAGTTATATTGCGTCAACGAGACGATTGTGAAATTGAATCAGAAGAAGAGGAGAGTTGGGGAAAAAGTCCGAGAACGAGCCGGAGGCATTGCTTTGCCGAAGGACACTGTTTAACTCTTTGTGGGATTAAAAACGTCCCACCTTTTTGACTTACGGTAAAGCACGCTGGGACATTTTTAGACCCACCTCGAAATATTTCAATAGTTGCACGCGCATAGTTTTATAATTAGTCTTTTGTTTAATTTAAAGCTGCAAAAAATGTCTGTGCAACATGGGTCTGTTTGTTCTCTGAAATCCTGTGCCTCAAAGAGTTAAGAGGCAGCTTCGCCAGGATACCAGAAGACAATGGTAGCCAAAGTATCCCAGTGAAGCTGATGCTCCTCGAGCGTCCGGCGTCCTTCTGCCGAGACTTCTGAACTCCGACTGACACTGTGAACTTCCAACCTTGGAATCCTCGCTTTGTTTACGAGCTCACGCAGCCAGTCGACTGCCTTCCAACTTCCAACTCTATCGCCACTCCCGCACTAAGTGCAAGAGTACCCTAATACATTAAGAGTCTACATAATGAAAGCAGTAAGGCTCAATGCTGCCTGCCTCCTTTCTACCCACCGCCGTAAAAGCACCTTGTACAAGTACAGAGAGCGAAAGTAAAACCCTCTCCTTATGTACATACATACATACATACATAGACAGATCATTTTGACATAGTCCTATTTTGCTCAATTATAATTTACTATTTAAGAGTTCGATAAAAATGACGGGGAAAATAATTAATAGTTTGCACGCGTATTAGTTACAAATGTATGCCAGTGCTATCTTTTTCAATACTCCCATAAAAGAAAACGAAAATCCCATACTTATGTGCACGGATGATTCCGACCTAGTTCTACTTTATTGAATTATATTTTATTAATTGAGAATCCCTATAAAATTCCTTTTATTAATTCCAGAGAATCTAATAAATAGTTTGCACAGGTATTTCTTACAGTGAGAAATTGCTGAAATGATAATTTTATATCCTTACAGCTGCTTTTTAAACTCGACTGACTCCAACTTTATTTAAACTGTGAAGGAAATTATTTTCCTCGAATTCTTTAAACCGTTTAACTACAGCAAAATCTCATTGAGAACGCTAATTTCATCCAACGAGATTCCAACTGTGATAAATGCGATCTTAATTAATGCATTTTCAAAGCGCACACAGGCGCCAACAGTCGCAGTGAGCGAAATTCTAAAACACCCAAAAACGCCAATATAAGCCAAAGGGTTGAAAAAGGCAGAAATACAAAAATCCAGTAGTTTTACCAGCGTTTCTCATCTACCAAGTATTTATCTATCGACGTCATCGCGCAATGGTATCTATCGTTCGAATGGGCGCAGAAAAAAAAGCGAGATACAGGAAACACTTGACAACTTGACACTGTAACGCGTGCGCGATAAATAGCGGCGATACTGTCGGCTAAATAAAAAGAAGCATGGCTGTACTCGATTTCGGGCATTTTGTCGGGAAATACAGGAAACTGCTGCGCGCTTATTCCATCGGGTGACATGCGAACGCACAACCAGCGAATGCGAGATACACAAGTGCGTATGTTTGCGCTTCATCTGCAAGTTCTACGCGGTTTTGCTTGACCAACAAACAGCGCGCCATCGATTATACGTCTGACAGGGCTTTATCGATAATAAATACGGCAGGTGTAGAATTTGAGTAAACAGAAATATTGAAATCCATGTCCAGAAGAATTTCGATCTGAACACTCATTCATTGAAAGATTGCAACAATTCGCGGTCCAGGAATTCTCTCATTGGATTGATTTACGATTGGTGCTCGACATATTGGTCCCCGCAAATAAATTCGCGATTGTGTCAAAATAAAGCTCGCTGAAAATATTTTCGCTCTAGAAATAGCCAGTGGTCTTTGAGGCAGATACTAAATTCTTAGTATCAAGACAACTGACAATGCAAGATCGGACTGCTTGTCTGTCGCGCCGTTGGCCCTTTCAAAGGTCAAAGTGACTGACATCAAAGCATCATGCATCCATCATCTTATTATCAGCTTCCCACGATTTCAACTCGTCCAAAGATCCCATTAAACAGTGTTTCCACACAATTATCTAATCCAAATGAACAAAATAACAATACAATCAATTACTCGTCTAAAAAACTCCAACTATAAATAAAGTCAAACCAAATCAGATTGGACAATTTTTCAATTACTTATGCCAGAAAGCTAAGCAAGTTCGCACTCAGGCTGAAGAGGGTTATAAACTCCCTGAGAAGGGGATGAAAGCAAACATGCGACAAAGGGTCGAATGAAAAGCCGAGCGGCGGAAGTGGAATTAAACGTGGCAGCGCATTAAAGATGCACCAGCAGCACAGAGAAACGCGTGTCTATTTCAGCGACAAATCGCAGTGGGCGTGAAATATCAGTTGATGGGCAGAATGTTGCAGATTGCACTGGCTGATTTCACAAAGGCGAGTAAGAAGCGTGGGAGAATAGAAATTACGGCGGTCATGTGACAATGGGGCGCATAATGCGGAAGGTTTGTGCGTAGGAAACGCGCTAAATCTCGCAAGCTCGAAAAGAAGAGGCCGACGAGCGAGGAAAAGCAGAGTGCGACGCGGCACAACTGCGAGAGAGGCGGCGGCGCTTGGCAAAGTGCGGTCGGAGAAAGCGAGCGAGGAAGATAAAGCGACGACGAGTCGAGATTTTCGCGGCGATTTCGCGATATTGCGATATGCCTCCGCCAGCAAAAATCCTCCCTCCATCCGGTTATAAAGCCGGCAGACACGCCGGAACTCCGAGTCAGCCGTGTGGCTATGCGAATCTCCACATCCGCGCGCCGTCCAATTCTATGCACTGGAATAAGAACTGCCAAGCTTCCCTCCGACAGAATTTCACTCTGTCTTTAAGGGCGTCCGCGGCGGAATAAAATATGACATTTTTGGAAGTCTTGTTCACCGAACTCATTGAAATTCCATTGACTTTTCGGGGGTGAGGAGACTTTTTGAACAAGCTAGTTGGAAGCTCGTGGAAAATGAAAGTGAAAAAAAGCTAAATTTCACTAACAAACGAATTTTTCATTGTGCAAGCATTAGACTCGATTTAATGCTGCTTATTAGGAACGTTGACTAATTCATCGTAGAATATAAATCAAAACATAAAATATAAATTACTACGAAAACAAAGAATAATAGGTACGTGAGAAAAACTATTCGCGAAACGTTCATTACACAATTAAAATATAACAAATTAGGAAAACCAGCTTTGAATGGAAAGAGGGACATGAAACAAAAATGCAAAAGCAAATGGGTCCACAGCTGCCCTATTTTCTGTGCCTTTGTCACACGTGGCTTCGATGTTCTGCATGCAAAATCCGTGTATTCTAAGAGACAGGTGGTTCGATCCCACTTAACCCGAATTTGACAAAAGGGAGCTTCATAAATTCTACAGGTGGTACTCGAGAACAATAAAAATCGGCCTTAGGAAAGGTCAGCTCGCAGCAATCCGCGGGCGATTTATAGCCGGCGATTCTTCGGAAGAGCCGCGACGATTGGATAAAAGTCGTTTCGGTTAAGTATGTCACGACAACTCATTAGAACAGTGCCAGCCAAGTGAGCGACCCCTCACACGCTTAATATATTATCACGCGCTCAATATTTTACGTGCAAGTTCAAACATTTTTGACGGCTTTTAGTTTTTTTGGTCGACTTCCCGACCTTCCCCGGGACTAAAATTTGGTGGAGAATGTGCCGTTGCGTCAAGGAAGAAGTGATATAAATTTCAGAGCCCTAGCTCAAAGTTTAGCTTTTCACCTATTTTCGACCCTCGGAAATGCTCAATTTTTTCAAGTTTCTCAAAATCGGCCGAACCCGGGATATTTTGATTGTTTTCGTATCAGGGTGGATAGAGAACGAAGAATCCGTGAAAAAAAGTCCGGATTTGCAACGGAAACAGGTCGAAAAACTGCCCAGAAAAGTCCATTTTTGCTCATTTTTGACGGTTTTTATTTTTTTTGGTGGACTTCCCGACCTTTCCCGGGGCTGAAATTTGGTGGGTAATGTTTTTTTGCACCAAGGAAGATACCATAAAAATTCCAGAGTCCTAACTCAAAATTTGTTTTTCGGCAAATTTTTCTTAAGGGGTACCCCTTCAGATTTTTTCACGAATTTTCGAAGGTCCCCGAACTCGAGTTTTTTCTTCAGAAATGGATTGTTTATGAATGTAAACGGATAGAAAACAAGAAATCCGTCGAAAAAAGTCCGGATTTCTATCGAAAACACTAAAAAAACTGCCTTTAAAGTTCGATTTTTTCGGAATTTTCGCTGATTTTTCCCATATTTGTTGGACTTCCCGACATTTTCCGGGGCTGAAATTTGGTGGGTAGTCTCCCCTTGCATCAAATTAAGCACCGGGAGCCTAACTTGGCAGGCGCTGCATTAGAAGCAAAACGAACGCGGCAAAATCCAGTCATGAAAAACTCCAATTACACAGCTGCGTCTAAGCGCGTACCGCGAGGCTTTGTGTGGCATTTGGTGCGCTTGAGGTTTTCAGCCAGCCATCTGGAAGCTCGAAACACAAACCGAGTGCTGCACGAGTGTGTCATAAAGTAAATATTTAAAAGGCAACTGCGGCAAGTATTACTTCATTTCTGCTTTAATACTGCCATACTTGCGGACTCTTGAGCATAAAAAGTGGAGAATTCTGGGATATATGACACACTCGCGTTTTAAAGCACACTGATAAAGCTTCGCCCCGACCGTGGCCAAGTTATTTCGCGCGACATATAATTTTTTGCCGGGCGTAGCCGCAGACTTGACGAAAAAACTGGATACTTCAAGTACCACTTTGCGTGATTAGTACAACTGACTCGAGTATTATCTCTATTGTAACAAAATAAATCTCACCCGATAAAGACACGCTTTACAAATTTATAGCGTGCAAATACGTGTTAACAAACTATAAAACAAAACCGATTGGAATCAGTAAATCACTCCGATTACTCATTCCGTTAACAAGATGGGGTTATTTACTGCATTTCCGACACAGACCTCCGGGCGACTGTATAAGCTACTAAAGTAGACTGAAGCTGCAGACTGCTCTACTCACGAACTTCCTTGATCTTATCGCGAAATACGTGCCATAACTCTTTCAGTCAGGCAGCGCAAAGTACGCGTACTATATGCCAGAGAAATAGTGAACATACTTTACTGGCGGAAAAGCGGTCGCCCGATTCATAGCGAGATTCGTATTGCACAATTTCACGCCAGGGAAATAGAACAGCTTGACAATTAGACATGAAATGATGCAGATAATGTGACTTGTCTTCAAAATTACCGACCGATTTCCAAGAAATGTCTTGGCCGAAACGCGAGAATAATGCTGATGCGACGGAAGTTGGCACGGAATTCGGCGAGGTTCCGAATTCCGCACCACTTTTTTTCGAAGAATTATGACAGAACTCTATTTGGTATCAAATACACCAACTTCCAATTCCACTACTATTTTCCCATCTTAAACTCCAAAGTTCAACCCTGCGAATTTCACGCCATCTTTTTCGAGTCGCTCGCACACCAACGTCGAATCTCTCAGAAACACCACACGCAATTCCATCATTCGATAAAATCAAAAATCTACGAACAACAAAAGAATACAACTTCGCGTCGCGGAAGCAAAGCACGGTGAATTCCCACCAAGTACAATTTTTCCCTAGCGCTACATTTGCCCAAGTCGGAGGACGGTGGGGTTCGCAAGTGGTGCAGCGTCTATATCCGCGGCCAATAAATAAGTGGAACAAGTCGTAGTCATCGTGGCGGAAGTAACGCGAAGGGGATTAAAGTGCCAGCGATTCTCCCTTACGTTTCGCTTTCTTTTTGCCTCGGCGCTACTCTACTTACGAGATACACTTGGCTGCGGTTAAGCCAAGCCTTAACTTGACAGGAGTCTCGCGGCCGGAAAGGGTTCTGTTTCCCCCTCTCCAGCGGCGAGTGGGACCAATTTCCCCTGAGGCCCAACGGAATGCTCGGCGCAACTAGCAACTCTCTCCAGCGGAATACACGCTCTGCTGCTGTACTCGCGATTAAGAGGAGTACGTGCTCGCCCCGCTCATTTTAATCGCCAAGAAATTGTGCTCTACGCCTCGAAGGAAATGAAAACGAGGTCCGATTATGCCGAGACGTGCGGCTGGCCATCCGGCTAAAACGACACCGCTCTTACCGAGGACTATCGCAATCATGCCAACATCCCTAATCTTGGACTCTCCCCGCTCTCAACACGGTGTAATAATCCGGACAACATTTCCCCCGAGAAAGATTTAGTTCGGTGAAAATAAAAGTCACTGGCAGAATAAATCTCGCCGAAAGATAATGAAACTACAAGTTATTTGAATGAACATTAATACAAAAGATACTAAATATTATAATCTACATATTCTAATGAAATAAATTAAAAGTCAAATCTAGTATGCATTATTACACGCGTGTTTAACCCAAATGTCTATCAGGAAAACATTCTACTCTGTCGTAGACAAGTTAAAAATAATAGGAACGATAAAAGTAGTATTTAAAGAAAGATAAGAAAGAAGATGATGGCTCTCTGCGGCGAAGATACCAGGCGACAGAGGAACACGTGGAGGGTGGTGTCTCGATGATTAGCGCGCCGACAATTATCCGGCATTGTTCCCGAGCGGATGCTGAGAGAGATTTTCAGATACAATGAGGCGTAAAGGGCGGCGGGGCCAACTGTAATCGTGGCAAGTCGGGGCCGAAACAAAACCAGCGGTGCTCGCGATGTGAATGACCAGCATTCTCCGACTCTCTCAGAGACATCCGCGATCTTTTCCTGCTCCGTCAGAGCTTTCGAGGAGGCAACGGTGCTCCAAAAATTTGCGCCATTCTACAACCGAGGCTTTTTCTCGTCGCCCTTTCAACTCGGCCTTATTATCTCCCTGAGCTTTCGGAGATCGACGTGTCATCCGTCAGCCATCTTACTTTCTTCCCGGCCTATCAAGATCCTCATTTCGCGCCACTGCACCACGCGCAACAAGCTGGAAAGACGCTGGGAACACGTTGAATTAGAGAAAGCGCAAAATCAAAGCAAAATTAAAAAAATTTGTATTACTAAATTTGAAAATTCTCGCATATTAATTGGACTGACCAAAGTATGCATTGGATTGATTATCGAATAAATAAGAATTTCCAAGTAATACCAAGAAGACGAATTTATATTACTCTTTCAACGACAGAGTTCTATTTAAACCAAAGTTGTTTCGGATGCAAAAATTACATTCGATTTCTCTGGTAAACTGTTCTACTTCGAAGGCAGCGCAAACAGACTGGAGGAATTCGGTCGTAATAAGTGGAGAAGAGTCTCGGGGACCCAAGGTTTTGTGTTCGAAGGGGATCACATGACAAAGGAAGCCCGATAACGGGAGCAATGATACCGTTCTCCGGAGTATCTGTATCTGCTTTTTCTACAATTCCTGCGGCTCTGTCGATGATATATGTGACATATTAGTGGACAGAGGACGGTAGCCAGTTACACGAGGAGGGATCGATCGATCGCCGGGAGGAAATGGGGGAATGCTACATTCATGGCATTCGGAGGTGACCGATAAAGCCCCGAAATGATAGCTTTTTCCAAAAGAGGCAGTTATATCTGCGAGAGTAGGAATAATCATGTTCGAGGTTATCACGGTGCCCAGTCGCCACCATTTATCTCCGCATAGAAGTCCGTTCTACTATGTCGGATTGTTTTAGTCGCATCTCTCTCTGCTGGACCAAAATCTCTCCACTCGCTCAGTCGGCGTCAGAGTGCGCGCGCGCGCTTACCCCGAAAAGGAGTGAAATTCGGTGAGATTAGGTGGCACATTTGTTTCCATTTACGAGACTTTTCGGACAAAGCCGAGACCGGAGAAGCGAAAGAGAACGCGCCGCACTGTGGCGAGCACTGGAAACTCCACTCACGCAATGAAAACCTTTGGCGCATTCTGCGTAAATGTACATACATACACCGCGCGCGCGCGCGCTCCTTGTTTCCGGAGGGCAGTAATAAAAAGTTTCAAGCTAAATGTCCGCGATACCCGTTGCTTTTTGCCGGTGGACCGCGGCGGGCTCTGTCACTTGTTGTTTGCGCCAAGGGAAACCCGGCGATGTTAATGGAAGGAGCGCGAGAGTATTAAAAAGAGCAAGGGGAATTGGTTGAAATACACGCTGGACCGTCTACCGGGATTATGAACGATTGCGTTGTGACAACTTTTTTAATTAGACCGCAAAAAATATACAGAGCCTGAAAAAAGCGCTCTAGATTTATGCACCGGAATGGGAAAGAAGGTAGCCTTGAGAAATGAATCTATGGCCGAGTGAAAGATGATACTGTTAAATGGCCGGTGTATTGAAATATTCATTGGGGGCGCAGATGTTCCACAAAATTCCCATTGAGCCGGGCGGCGCGGCGCGGCGCCGCGTATTAAATCTGATTTTCAACGGCCCGCGAACTAGCGAGTTGCCCTAATTCGGACTTTGCAGTGTGCAGCGGAGAAAATCGACAAATGCAAACGAGGCCATGCAAGTCGTGGAAAGGGTCGTTGGACCCTGAATAAAGGAGCGTTGTTTATGACCCAATAGCTCGGGCGCGTAATTCCTAAAAGATACGGCCGCCAGTATCTTACGTTCCCATTCTGCGTTCCCCTTAAGTATCGAACAATTTTCCAATAAGCGCTTCATTAACAGAACACAAATTGTCCATTGTGTCATTAATGTCAACTACAGCTTTAACCTTTAACAAAACTAATGAATTTATCGGCGGCCGAAATTTATCGTAATTGCTCTCTACCAAGAATCACCGCGAAAAAATAATGATATCTCTAAAGTTACTAAAGAGAATCTTATATCAACTTTATGTTCCTCTGACAGGGTTCCTTAGAATTTCTCTGTCGCATGGAAAACTATTTCGCAGACCATCAATTGGCTTTGAGCGTGCACGAAACGTTATTTATCGAACTAGGGGGATTAAAGGCTCGTTAAGCAAAAAGATGTAGCGCGCTCGGGCGGGCACTCCTCCTATTTCACTGTCGCCGAGGAAAATCGAGTCTCTGATCCATGCTATAGGAAAGCAAGCAAGCAGCCGGTATATCAGATTTTCCCGTTGCGTCTAGCGACCGATTTTTCAAGGCGGCCTCCATTCCGTTAAAGTGATCGATCGATTTCCGATCGTGGCGCGCCGCGGCGCGCACTCTCGCACCAAGGATAATACGTCAATTTTCCTGCAATATCCTCAAGGAGCCGGCAAATCACCGCCGATATAGAACAGAGGGATACCACCGACAAATATATCACCGGCGAAACAATGCATACGCTTGGCAATATTATTTCTCCCCAGTCAACACTGGAATGGAGCAACTTTTTCCAGGGCTTCCCCGCGAAAGGTCACCGCGAGAAATGGCTGCGCCAATTTTTGCCCATTGCGAGCAAACTTCTTCCGCGGATATTTGATCTCTCGCAAAGAAAATTGTATTTCTACCTTTTACTCTGACATAAAACTCAGGGTATTATTTACGCGACATTTAAACTGTCAATTATTATTAAAAGGTAGATTTACAATTACATTAGAATGCCTAATATAATTAAAAATCATACGCCTCGCGAATCATACGCATCGCGATTGAATCCATAACAATTATTAAATCCCAGCAACCGGCAAATAACCGAATATCAAACTCGAATAGCGAGATCTCCAGAAAGTAGAGGAATAAAATCGTAAGTTGTCGCGTGGTCGCCAAACGAAATTAAACTCTCGGAGATTTATCGAAGGTTAAAAGAATTTCCTTGTAATAAAACTAGAGGCTGTCGAGTTCTCGAGTTGATTGCCTTAGCAAGTCAGAGTGGTTGCCAAGCATGGGAGCTAAGAAAGTTGATGGACTCGCGATCATCGGCTTTAAAGCGGCGGCAATGACTGGTTCAAGCATCAGATGCTCGGCTTTTAGGTGGGATCGGTGCGGCCAAGTGGAATTTCTCAACGACGACGTCGACGTCGAGGCGTTATACTGCGGCGGCCCGTGGAGAGGACGGCGGCGGCGGCGTCAGTGCGAGTTATCGGTAAGGGAAAGCCGGAAGCGCTTCGCACTGGGGAGATTTGTATACGGGATTTAACGGGTTTCAGTGTCCCCGAGCGTATTTCACCGAGGATTTCACGTCGCCCGCTCGCCCGCCAATGGCAGCCTCCTCACTTTGTACCCGTTAAACGAGCGACTCGAGAGGACAGCCAAAGTAGCGGGGAAATGAGCCGGGAAAAATCCGCTCTCCTATTTCACACGTCCAATGGAGAGATTTCGAAAGGCCTGATAAGGCAAGTCGTTGCTTCGCACGCTCAAACCGCTCCAACGAAAAGAATCCTCTCGCCACGCGAGCGCGAGTGAGAGTACACGCTTCAGCTAATAGTGAAATCCTGTTGCATGCACTCGATAATGGAAGACTCGATTTATCGAGTTTCAGTGGATACATTGTTTTCATACATACGGCAGCTCTTTCAACTGCGAGCGGCGATGGCGGCGGAGGAGGATCGTTCGTACCAAACTTTTCCGATTTCTCTCGTTAAAGTGGCTTTCGCTATTTCGTGACGCGTGATACAACCAAAGCAGGATATCCCCCGCACCCTTTCATACATTCTCTACTACCGGGAAAGATCGTGTTCCCAACTTTCAGCAGCTTTCCTCTCGAATGCATCATCCAATTTGTTCGGGCGCTATTATTCATAATATCGAGGCGCGCAAACTGTGAAGAAATCCGATCTCACCGCGGAGATAACACCGATCCAACTACTCCATCGAAATTCCAACGCGAGATCGTTCGTACCATCATAAAAGAGCTTACAAGTTCGCGAATACTCCATCAAAAGGATGAGGAGAAACTGGCGGTAAATAACTCGCGAATATAACTACCATCTATTAAAAGGGGGGGCGGTGGAGGAAGAGAGAATACTTGGGCAATGAAAACTTTCCGAATGAAGCGTAAGCCTCCTCCATAATTCTGAGTGAAGTGCGCGGGCATAATAGGAGCGGCGCATTAAGGACTCTCGAGGCGATAGTGTCCCGGGCCAGTTAAAAGCGAGACCGCAACCCGATTCATATCTTGCCACCCCATCCAAAACCACCCTCCTCGTCCTCTCTCTCTCTCTCTTGTTCCCCAAGCACTCGTAAGATCTGCTTTCCCTCCGAAATGTCTGTTCTCTCTCTCTCTTTCTCCCTCTCTGATTTATGTTCGGCCCTCGCTCACACCGGCCGCGCGCGATCTGATTTCCAGGCGTTTTCTACTCATCCTCACGTTCGTAGGAATTTTCTCTCTGCCCCCCTTTCACCCTTCTTCCTCTCCTCTCTTTTCAACTGGCACAGCCGTTGCGCGTCTCTTTCCCTGTCCGAGCGAGGATCGCTATTTGAATCCTGGCACGAACGCCGGGAGAATTCTCATTTAAGAATCATATTACGCGGACCCTTTCATTGAATGCGAACGATCGAGCATTCCTGACTCCTCGTTGCCGCGAGAGTATTCACACGCAGCAGCGACGCCGCCGCCGCCGCTGTCGACTATCGCTAGCACTCGGTGCATTATCGCCTCGCTGAAAACTTGATGCTTTTCGACTCGCAGCCGTCGCTTCTCGCCGACGCCCACCGTTAATTTCCCCATTCGCTATTCCCCGGCCTGCTTTCGCACGGATGGCGACGCCCTGGAAATTGCAAGGGCTTCCAAGACGACAGCTATTCAGACGAGTTTAACCCTTTGACTAGGGCGAAATCTACGGGAGAGGGCTAATTTCAACTGACGAGATTTTAGCTGTGATAAACGCAATTTTAATGAATTTTTTGAGTTAACCCTGCGCTTTTATGACCGAAGATGTCCGAGAGTTTCCGGCAATAACGATCCCATTCATCGAAGATCACGCGAATAAAGCAAAATGAATTATATTGCTTACGATTCAAGCGAGCTTTCAAGATGTCCCATTGGACTTCTAGAAAAAGGAGTCTGAAAGGACGATTTATAAAGATCGCGCGTGCACTCGAGAAGCATCGGTCAATCAATATTTCTTTAAGCTCGCGGCCGCCGATTCAAGGCTTCAAAGGTAAAAGCTCGGGGGTTTGAATCGAGCGTGTTCCACAAGATGAATTATCCTCGGTACTGGCTGTGCTCGCAATCAACTGGGCATTCGAAAGCGTTAGCTGCTTCGCACGGAGTCCACCGTTCCATCATTGTCAGCGCCGGCGTCCAAAGTAGTGTACGTCGTCGCGTTCCCTCCAATTGTGACGACGCGGAACTTCGACGAGCAAGGATTATTCCCGCAAGATTTCCTATTACGAATCAGCTCGCGGCAACGCGCGCGCGCGCCTCTGTGAACGCTCTAATGAAAAAAGTTGGTCGAATTTAAGTGAACGGCGATTTTGCGAAGGCTGCATTAGCATCCGCCGCGGCGAAGGTTCGACAAGTTTTCCGCGGGTATTAAAGTCACTCGGAAGGACGAGCGACCATGATAAACCGAGCCCGATAAGTCCACTCTGTCTCCTTCATCTCGGACTAATTGAAACTCCGACGCAACTACACTCCACGTCGGCAAACCTACAACTTTGCCGATGGGACCACACTTTCCGCTGGGACGTTTAACTACGTTTAACGTCCGATAACTGAGTGCTTAGGACAATTACTCTCCCTAGGAATGGTAACTTAGTTGTTTTCGCTGCCACTGCTCGGTCATTAGGGCTTTTTACCCTTTCGTGGAATCACTGAGCGCTGGATCAGAGAACACCGCGTAGAATCTAATTGAAATCGATGAGGGCTGTCAGAAGAATCGACAATAATGATGATCGCGTTAGATAGTATGAGTATAAACTAGCATATAAAAAAATATATAGCGGTCGAATTGAGTATCTCCACCTTTTTGAAGTTACTGAAAACTAAGAGATTTGGAGTCAACCAATCAAATCCAAACCACTTTCCTTAAAAAGGCAAAACTCAACGATTTAAACTATCGAAATAGAATCGAACAGATTCTAAAACACGATTTTTGCCTCGAAAGAAACAAAAGTAACAAGAAGATTAATGTTTCTTCTTCCACAAGTCCCGATCAAGTACAATCCCTATAATCTCCGCGAACTTTTATGTTAATTTCACTTCGTACGTTTCCCTCCAACTTTTCTGCGGGGTGTTCCACTTTATCCCCGGCGGACTATTCCGCTCGGGTTTGTTCCAGCGAGTTCGAGCGCGGTTATTTATCGAGAGATCGATCGGTAACTACAAGTTGGTGGCGCGGGGAACGGAGAAGCACATACTATAAGAAGATGAGCTTGCAGATGCCGCGCGGCACAACTGCACCGCCGACTGGCTCGCATGCGGGCACTATTTGTTAGATAAGCCGACCGATCCTCAAACATTTCCCGAGCGCTCCCTTGAAATACGGGTTTGGCTCTTTCGCCATCCTCGCAGCCGCGTCGCGTCGCGTCGCGCCGCGCTCTCGCTTTTTCGCTCGGCGACGGCCAGTTTATCTCGCGAGAATGTCGTACTTGCACGTAATCGAAATGCTAATGAAATCTCTCACGCTAAACTTGCTTTTAGTTCGACCGAACCACCCTTCCTCGATGCAGGAGAACGATTGCCGATTGCAATTTAATGGAAACTTAATGAAAAAGCAATACACGAAAGAGCCTCGCACGCTTTGTAATACGAAGGCGAAAAAACCTTAATTGAAATAACCAGACATTATTGTGCCGCGCAAAGAAATAATACGATAAAGTGGCCGTCGCAATACTATTAATAACGGGATCAATTGAAACGTTGTAATTAAACGGAGACTTAAGTTGGTACTCAATCAATTATTAGACAGACGGGCTCTCTCGACTGCAATCGAGCTTATGCACATTACTAAAGAACCAACAGCTATCAATTTACGAATCTCTCAATAAATAACTTACTTAATTCAATATACAAAATTACCCAACGCAAAATCCTTTAACACAAAAACAATGCAAACACGTGCAATTAAATCCCAATTCGCTGGAGCTGGCGGAAAAAAAGTCACGAGCAATTCCGTTGCATCGCATCGGCGAGAGTGTCGAGGGAAACGGCAGCGGTGGCGGAAGAGAAATATGGAAAGAAGCCACACGACAGCGGTTACAGGGGGCGAAAAATTCCCGGGCGATGTTATCTCGGCAGCGTTTTACAGCCATTTCTCGGGCATGGCGCTGTCTGAGCCGGCGAAGAAATACGGTGCGGCAAGTTAACTTGCTTCAAAACCCTCTTCTTCCTCCTCTCGGCTATTTTTCCGCGCGGGAATCAGTGTAAAAATTGCGGCCGCGTGTTTCCCTTGAGAATGCATTGTCAACAGTGTCTCTCGGTGATCTATGCCGATCTGCGACCGCGTGGCAGTTTCATTCGCGCGACAAGCGCGCCAGGAATCGTTATGTTCATCTCCGCGACGTGTACTGCGGCCATTTTCCTGCCCGCAAGCCCATTCGAGTTGAAAGCATTTCGAGTACGCGCGATTACGAGTCTCCGCGGACGTTAGCCGAAATCCTAGCAAAGTTCCGCAGTTGCTGCTCCCGGACGAGTGATCAAAAGTTCCCGGGCTAAAGAATGTTTTAATTCCCGGTGATTTGTGGTCAACTACTGTGCACCAGCTACTCCAGCACCCTTGGGTGCCATTAACAACAATTTCCCCTGCTTTTCCCCCTAAATGATGTTATTTCTAATAATAACTCTGCTCAAGCTGTACGATCGAGCTATTATTATTCCCGAATAATATCCAAGCAACATTTCTCAAAATATATTAACAAAACTATTACTATGCTTCAAATTAAATACGCTTTAATTTAAAATAACATTAATACTAATTTTATTTAATCCCAGACATGAAACACCAAAGATTCAAATTCAAAGAACGTACATGTATTTCCAACAAACTATAACTAAAATATGAAAATACACATTAAACCCAGCGACGAAACAGGACCTTTGTCCTCCTATACGCGCCATTATCGGGATTCGAGGGAAGCGGTTCGCAGTCGATGGAGACGCAACAACCAGCGAAATTTATATTTCGCCGGTGGGCGCTGGCAAGCCGAAATGGCGCGGGGGTTTACCGAAACGATTCGAAAGCGAGGAAAACACATTTATGGCCTGCGGGACCTGGCAAATTGGGCGTTCGCGACTAACTAGTCGCATTGGCGGTGGTAGTTTCGGCTTCGGTAAGATTAACAGCGCGCGTTCCACTGCGACATAAGTCCGGCCACGGAATTTCAAGGGAGGCTAATAAATTGCGCCAACATCGCGCAGCGAGAGGCGCGCAAAGTAAAAGCGGACACACAGAAACGGCGAGGAAAGCGGGTAAACAGTGCAATACATATAATGGGAAGGGCGAGTGAAGCTCTAGATTGCCGCTATCAATCGCGAGCGTTGTCGCAAGCACCGAGGAGCTGATCTCCAAGCTTTAACTGCTCTCTACCTGCCTCGTAAAGTTAAGATCGCCCACTCCGCCACGCCGGACTTCCGCCGCGAGCTCACTCAAACGCCTTAAACTACGCTGTCTCACTGGCATTCCGAGGAGCCTGCGGCTCCACGCGCCACGGGACAACTCAATTACGACGAATTACGTATAAACCGCTCAAGACCTGCTCTCCCGACACGCGCGCCAAACTACTCGACGAGCTTCTCTTCCATTTCTCAAAGTCTCCGTGCAAGTAAAATTCAAAACTACCCGCGCGATTGAATGTAATATAAATAAAAAGAATTCGATAATAAATAAGACTTACAATACAACCAAAACAAAACGTGATAAAACTCGAAAATCACCGACAAACCAAAAGAAAATAAACCTCTCCACAAAGAAGAAAGAATGTCTACTGTCTTTCTTCTGTCAAAATACCTCTTTCGGAGAGGTTGCGAGATCTTTAGGGCTCATTAGGCCTCGCCTAATTTCGTTTTTTCCCGGTTACTGATCCCAAGGACCAACACACCTGCACTTAGCGGCTCACTCAGAGGCTCGAGGGTGTAACGAGAGATCGATAGGTGTCGGGGAAAAAGCACGGGGAATTGAGTTCTCACGCGGAGTAGCGGAACAGAGAGAGAGAGAGAGAAAGAACGCGCATTAGTATTTCGGTGGCCCGGACGAATAATCAATCTTGCTGGCTCTCCGAGCAGTGGAGGCCTGAATGAAAACGCAGAATGAAAAGCAGAAACGGGAGCAGGGCGGAATGAAAATGGCGCGGAGGAGGAGGCACGCGGCGAGCGGCGGCGAGCGGTGTCAATGAGAAGAGTAGGGTGCGCGCGGCTGGATTGCGGTCTCTGTTTGTTTCCCCAGCCGGGGAAACAAAGCGTGCGCGCGTATTTCGGACGAAAGCCACGATTTCTCGGAAGGCATCGATTACACTACACTCACGTATTTTAGGCCACGTGCACAACTGAAACCGAAGGACAATCGAATCAGTCGATGAAGCTCCTCCGCGGAAACCTTCAGCGGACGCGCACGTCCCAGCCACTAATTAAACTACCGTCCAACTTGTCTTGGCAGTGCTTTCCCCGCAAGAATTCCGGACAAAGCACCGACGAACATATTTCGGATAGACGTTTAAATAGTTTTTGAGATCCCGTACTTTAAATTGAATAATTATATTTGGTAAATCGATTATTTATAATTCTCACATCAAACTAATTGTAGACCGAAATTAATAATTACGATTACGGTCAGAATTTCCATCGAGTCTATATAAATCGATGCTGAAGGCTTCATAAAGTAATTAGAGAGTAAGTTTCAGCGGAGGATCATTAAAAAAACTACGAAGGGGCGAGTATAAAATACCGCGAAACTTTGTAGAATCATCGCTCGAGATAAGAAGGAACTCCACGCATTTAAGATGAAAATCATCCATAGTCAGCAAGCGGGCAATCTTTCTCCACTCACTTAGGCGTACTTGGACAACTTCCACACCCTCTCGTAGAGCCAACTAGATTAAAATCAGTGGGCGCAATTACGTGTTCCGCGGGGAACTTATCGGGCGAAACTGTGCCGGCAACGAGAAGAGAAGAGCACTCGCAAGTCGTTTCGCCGAGCAAAAGGTGTGAAATCCGCGTGACTCGCGAAGACAGAGTCGAGCGGAGATAAACGGAGAAAAAGGAGGAGAAAGCAAAGGAACGTAAAGGCGGAAGACAGTCGGGAATAAATGAGGGCGATAAAGTAGCCGGTTTCCGTTTATTTTACCAAATGGGAGAAGCTCCGAGCGCGAGCGTACTCCGGACAGCGACGGTCGAAAGCGGCGGTCAACGAAATTCACAATGCCAAGCGCAGAAGAGTAATTGCCACTTGCAAAATGCAGCCGGTTAATGCTGGGCCGCGTGCAACAAACTAGCGCTGCAAAAACTTGCGGCTTAAGAACGCCGTGAAATTGTCCGCGAGAGTTGCTTCGCTCGCCGCGCCAGACAACGAATGTCCCTTTCTACTCGAGACGATTAAACGTCCGAGCAAAAGTTTCTTTCGACGCCGATTCTTTCAAAATTGCAGTACCAACACGAACAGACAAATACCCTCGTCTCTTCGCGTTTATCTTAGCACTGCCGGAAGCGTAAATCTCCCTTCCGTTTCGTGCTTATCTCTGCTCGGATATCACCGAAAATATGAAGCTTGACAGCCGTCTAGCGCGCATCAGCTCTGACTGCACGCGACGGGGCTAAATATTTCCAGAGAGAGAGAGAGAGTTATTTCCGACGGCGTCGATTCTTTCGGGCCGGAAAGAATACGCTTCATGGAAGAGTCGTAATCGCCGGAGGAATACGCGCGCGGCCGACACGGAAACTCTATTTACCCAAGCATATTATTCGATTGCATCCGCTGCTGTTGCATCGACATCAAACAAACCAATATTGATTCCTCGAAACTCAAATATAAGTTCGAGGAAATGTAAAACGAAATTGATTTCACCAAAACGAAACAAATCCTCCTGTTATTCCCAACTGGGAATTTCGGCAGCACTTGTCGTATTACAATAAAACTAATGAAATACAATGCCCGGACTACCTAATAGGAAGCAGCACGTTTCATGCTTTCTTGCGAATATAAACGGCAATAATTTATGTTTCCCCGACTGCCGCTACTAAACATATGTAAATTACTGGGTAGCATCGGGCAACCCAAGGTGCCCTGTGCATTTATTGCGCTACATAATCAGCGAATGCAGTCGAGATTTTAGTGGCCTCCCGACAACCATTTCGGGCACCAGGCACTCCGACACTCCGACTATAAGTCCGCTTTATAACCCTGATTTTCAAATCGATTTACAGTCCATTGAAATTAACAGATCGCCTTCAATTAACTCGACAAGCGTCCCGTTCGCCCAACAACCATTTCACCGTACAATCAGATAGGCGGCGCGCGTATATCGAAATTAATAGAAGATAAGTGGAGCATGATACAGCCATTACAATAATTGCGCTACACCAACAACGTCCAGCAACATTTTTAATTGATGAAGCCAAACGCCCGGCAATAATGAATATCTGTTAAATCGATCGAAAGATAAACACCATCGCCATTATCGAAACCAACACAAACGATTGAATAATCGCTCAAGCCCAAGGCTTCCTCTCGAAATGGCGCGGGCCAAATATCAATTAAACTAGAATAAAATCCAATTTCATTCGGAAAGGTTATAAATCACAAAACAAACCAACAATCGCCCAGGGCGAAAATAAAACATTCACCGATCGAATGGCACAATAAAGAAAACAAAGCTCCAAAAGGCAGACAAGAGAAACTCAAATAACATTAATTAAAAAGAATTAAATTTGAATTGGCATTTCCAAGCGCGAACTTAGTACACGAATCGAGCTTTAATAGTTCTCTAGGATAAACACGAAAACAGGACTAGAAACCACCAATAGGAGAAAGGGAAGTAGAGACGATGAAGTACAGCCGAGTACCGGGAACGTACGAGGAGTAAAGTTAGCTACACCTGAAAATCGAACTGTCGAGGTCAAGTGTTCCGTACGGCGGCGGCGGCGGCGGCCGCGATTTGAGTTCTTGCCAGGTCGGAAAGTTACCGAGGGCATGTGCTTCAAGTGCTGGCTTGGCGCGCGCGCGCGCTGCTCCCCGGGAAGAGGAAATACTGTGAGGGCGTGAGTGCCATATCTCAGGCTAAAACTAGACTGCCATCCGATCCGCCGGGCCACTGTCAACCCTTCCTATTTGTCTTTCGGTATAACAGCGCGATGCATCCTTCCTCAAGGACGTGGCAAACTAGCAGCGGCGGCGCGCGCGCGTCCGCCTCGTCCATTATAGCGTCGTAAATCATCGCCACTCCGACGAGAGCTTATCGGTTAAACATTATGACGTTGTGAACAATCGACGGGGCAAACTAGTTGATGACCGAGCAATTAGACTTCTTTATACTGCGCGTCTCCCGTCGCGAATCTTTCACTCGTAGAAAAAGGAAGCGGTGCTTTAATGAAAATACTGTACTAATGGCAAAGCATGTTAGATCGCTTCAAAAGAATTGGGAAAGACCGCGAGATTCAGGAAGCCCCTCGAGTGCCTCGACCGACTTTCCAACAGGCGAATAATTAATTAAAAGCGAGCCACTAAATCGACATATATACCAAGCCTGTAAAACTTGTAAAAACAAAAAGAAATATCATAACGCGGCCGAGAATAATTACTTCAAAAATCAATACCGAGACACAGCTATGCCAAAGCAATCGTTTGATCTTTAAACATAAAAGAGGGCTAAGAAACACAAAAACGATTGAGAGCGTCTAACGCGAAATGATAAAAGACGGCAAATAAACAATCAGCATTCGAACACGGCGCGCATAAAAACGATATGAAAGCGGCTGCTTCTCGCCGAAATAAATCCGGCTTCAATTTCATGCGCGGCGAACAGGAACCGGATATAAAGAGGAAGTGCGACGAAGAAATAAAACAGCGGCGGACGCACTCGGTAAAATCGCCCACGGCAGGCTTTCGGCTAATATCGCGTAGCTTTGAGCTCTAATTTAATTGTGACATGTGAGGCGCCAGTGGAAGAGAGAATCTTCGGCTTTGGGGGTTCGAACCGAACGCGATATTAAAAACGCTCGGGGACCGCCCGAGTCCTCCATTAATTATGCGATATTTGATCACGTGCCCGCATGAAGAACAGTTGCGTGTAACCGGATTACTTTAGCAATCAGCCAACAATAAACAGGCAAACTATATACACGCTGTGCGTGCATTCCAAACGTTTGCTCAGCTTATACTTCCTGCTATGCCCTACAGAAAGGGATCGCCGCCGGAGAGAAAGAGAGAGGCAAAACTCCCTTCCACGTCAAACGAAACCATGCAATTTTCGCAAATCACCACAAACTCCATATCATCGAAATAATTTACACTGCCACATATTGATATTCCGCGCAGGGCAGTGCAGATTTCAAAAACACGTTCAACATCGCGTCAAAGTTCTTGTTCGGGGAGAAATTCAATTAGTCCAGCGTGATTTGCTTTAGAACAAATACGGGAAAACAAAAACAAGAGAAGACAAACTCTCCCCCTCTCTCTCTCTCTGTGAGAAGTAGGTCAGTTCAGTTGGTAGGCAAGTAAAAAGAGCAGAGTTACCAAGCAGAAAGTAGCCCTTCTACTGGGGGGCTGGCGGAGCAAGAGAAAACTGGAAATCGGGCCGAACTCGCAAGTCATTGCCGAGTAATCCCTAATTGCCTGGTCGCCGGGAGACTCGGCTGGGGAAGAGTAATTCAAAATTAAAGAGAGATCGCGCTCGCTCATCCCGAAAGCCGGCCAAACACAGCTCGAGACACCATGAGAGTCGAGTGTAATGAGGCGCGCGTCCTCGGAAACACCGAAGAGATCCTCGATTAATTGTTAGCCGACAATCACTGGCCGCGGAGAGCGTTATTTGCTCGCGCGGCCATCATCAAGAAGCTCGAAATTCCCTTTGGAGGCCATCGGTGAGCCCTTTGCCAAGTAGACGGGGTGTGTTAAGGTAAGGCCGAGCGCACACTCGACGCTCAATACTACCGGCGGCGCGGCGCGCCGGCCGTTTGATCCTTTAAAAGGATCCGCGCGATTGAAGGACAATGGAAAGGTTGCAAGTCAATCCAATAGCGCGCGTATGGAAAAATCTAGCGATATTTCCTGTGCTCTTCCTTTCGCTAATAATCCGCTCGTCGAAAATGTCTAGTTCCACTTGAATTGATATAACTTGAAATGATATAATAAAATTAACCCTTTTAGTGCCGAACCACGACATATCCTTGTTCACAACACTTGTGAAAAGCGTTCTCCATCTCAAAATAAATTGATAAAACATTATAAATGGTTTAATTTCATTGTAGCACGATTGCAAACATTGTCAATGGAAAAGAGAAAATAATTTTTATCTTTTCATAACGTTTTATATTAATGGTATTCTTCGCATAGGACTAACACTAAAAGGATTAATCTATTTTTCCCCGTCTACTATTGTAATTCGATATTTAATAAATGATCAGTACCGAAAGCATCAAGTTTTATAACTAAATCCGTAATAATATCAGCAACGTTCCCGAGTGAATAACCACCATTACGACGATGATCACCAATATTTCCCCATCGTTTCCCGGAGGCTTCTAATCGACTACGAGGGCAGGGCTCTTTTCCAAGATCCTGAATAGGCATTAATGACGATGCGATGCGCGGAGAGCAAACACGCGTTTTATGATAGCGCGCCACTGTCGGAAGCGGCAGTAGCAGCAGTAGCCTGTGCTTTTCACGAGATTCCCGAGGGAAAAATCGAAGCCGGCCATTACGGGAGCGGACTCTTCCCATACGAAATATCAGCAGGGCTGTTCGATGTGTGGTCAGGCTAAGGGTTAGCGCGCGCGCGCGCGAGTGTACGTCCGATGGGATGGAAAACGTGGGAAATTGCACTGGCGGTGAAACGAGCGTCGTAATTTAGAGCAGTCGAGGTGAGCTCCGGCGACTATGTTGCCGGGACCATGCACCAATGAAGCTCGCGCATTTCCTGCAGCCGACCAACGCCGCGACGCCACCAAGAAAATCCGAATAACTATTCAAATTGTCCCGCAGCTCCGAAAGAGAAAGAACGACACCCGGTGGCGATCATTCTTCATTAAATTCTCCGAATCCTACCAACGAACGCTCTCCCCTCGCAATTCCCTTCAAGATCCAGTAATGTTCTATTAAATCAAACGAGACTGATAGACACGCGCGGAATTAAGGATAACGCGATAGGGCACGTAATTCCGACTGTCCATGAATAGCAAAGAGTTCAATGGGAGAGAGTATATATTCACGAGTTCCGGCCCCTCTCCTGATTCTCTTTTACGATTAATAGACCGGCCCGATTATACGATAAGCAGACAAAATGGAAGCCCTTGACTTACATCAATTTGCATTTTTTGCGCGCGCGCTCTTATCCCTGTAATAACGACTGTGAAATTTGCTAGGGTGCAGAACAGAGGATAAAGAAAACCGGCCGGAGGAATGTCATCGGCGGGAGACTGTCAAAAGAAACGTAATGATCGGGATTAATTAGGGAATGATTCGATTGAATCAATTATACCGTGGCACACGAGGAATAAAGACGTATTCTTTCCTGCTCGGCCGTCTAATTGATCGAAGGGAGATGATGGGCCGTCTCAAAGGAGGCATATAATAGTCCAGGAGGATCTCCCGTCGCTAATTATTCTCTCATTACATTAGACCTCTCGGGGAAAGGTCTGGAAGAACGAAAAAAGGCCGTCGTAATTCAGGCCGAAGGTAAGACTACCATGAAATATTTCATTAACAGAGAATTCAACAAACTTTCTTCGCCAGAAAGTGGGGTTAATGTGGCGGCACGTTGTTTAGGATGAATCCACCATTATTAACCGTATAAAGCTCTCGCATGTCAAGTATTATGTTCCACTATTAAGTTTATCTCTGCTATCCTATTACCCGGCGGCCGCGGTTTTCCTATATCACGTAAACTGTCGGATATAAGCCGGAAGCTCGGAAAAATGCGCGATATTAACATTATGAAAGTTATGCCAGCAGTGGCACCAGCTTCCGCACATTCGTGAAGACATGTGCGAGCAATTGGCTCGTGAATTTCGTTTCACTAATTAAGAATAATATCAATGTCTTTATAAAACGACAGAGATTCTTAAAATCTTCCAAAAACTGTGTATAACTTTGAAACTATGAACACCAAAAGCTTCAAATTCATGGAACGACTAGCATTACCTATGATAATTCTAATGTCTCACACACATCAACCTCTTCAAGGAAATTCGCATGAAGTGCAAATAATGAATTCAATATATTAACAGCTATAAAAATATAATTAAACAGAAACTGTCTTAGATCACTTTAAACTATCAGTAAGAACTCATCCCTGAAGAGGTCAGAGATGAAAGACGGCATTGGATCGGCCTCAGCGACGAGTGGCAAGCACTCACCTAAAGGATGTCACCGGTGCTGGCAGCCCTGGTGGTTTTAGTCACTGGTCCCAGCTGGCGGGCGGTTTCCTCTCGCGGTCTGCAGTAGATGATCTTGCGAAAGGCGTCGCGGAAGCTCTCGCTGAGGAACGCATAGAGGATCGGATTCACGCAACTGTTCGTGTACGCCAGTATGTGGCTAACTATCTGGACCATTATTGTCGCCGACGTCAGCGGGTACGCGTCCAACGACTTCGTCATAAGTATCAGCTGAAATGACAACGACAAGATCCTCCTCTCCATTACTCATCACAGGAGCGCACCACCAACGTCTCAGGGACAACTCGAAGCAGAAAGGAGAAGCTGAAGAGAGATAGAGAAAGGAGAGTTCGGCAATATTGTCAAGTGGTTGCCATGACGACTGGGACCTCGGGCATGGGAGGATTCGTTTTTACGGGACACCCAGGATGACTTGTGAGGGTTCGGCTATTGTACGCGAAAGATAAAGGTTTCGATCGAGGGATTGTACCGGTTGAACGAAAACGATGCCCGGGAAGGTTGACCCATTGGAAAGCAAGCACTTTCCGACTTAATCGGTTAAAACTAATACGACCGATAAAATATCAGTATCAAAAAATCCCCGGGATTTTATTTCAAAATGCCAATATCCACGAAAATACCAATTCATTAGCGATATAATGAATGAAAGGCAAACGATACGAGAATAATGAAGATGGCCAAAGATAATAAACGATCCCGCAAGCTGCAAACATAAATCTAATGTGCCACTCTATCGGGATTTAGATAGGAATGACAAACGAGAAGAAATTTCAGTCTCGCTCGGTCCCTTCCGGAAGAATCGCCGGAGTCACGATGACTTTTTTCAGGCGGCGTGCGTGCGTGCGTGCAAAAAAAACGCCAGGGGGCGGAGGAGAAGAAATACATATTCAACCAGGAGGAATTCCTGCCGCCAAATGAAGCCGGCAGCTGCTTAGCATCCGCCGAGTCACCTAAGCTTTTTCCCCTCACTTCGTTTGCATCCCTTCCAATCCAATTTTCCCCCGGCCAGGCCATACCGTGTTACCATTGGCCAGTGTATATTAACAAGTTCAAAGTGCAAATTGCCGCTCGCGTTATCCACTTGAGAGTTCCCGACCACCCTTCTCGCCGCCCTAGGAAGGCTTATTAAATGTTCCCCAGAAGTGATGAAATTCCCGCGGCTAGCTAGGAAATTGCTCAATGTTTAATAATCGTATTTCAAATATTCATAGAATCGCGAGATTAGAAGGAGGAATAAAAGTATTCCTAAGACGTACAACAGTGCAAACCTTCATTTATCATTAATTCAAACTAGCAAGCATCGCGCCAATTATTAGCTTACGAAAAAAATACGCGAACGAACGAGAATTTCCGCGATCTTTATAAAAAATAAATTACAGTTTCTGATTAATGACTGCTCAAAATGACCAGTCACCTCACATTTTCCTACAACGCGTCTTATCTCGCTTTCTAAAACCACCAACACAAATTAATGAAGCCGCGTAGGTTTACAGTTTACAGGACGCACGACTGCTGCGTGGGAGGCTGACGGGGAAATGATCTTGGAAAATGTGAGCTGAGCGTTACAGGCACGCGAGGCGCTTTGACACGCGATAGGACAATGATGCTCGTATGACTCGAGCAGGTGGAAACAGAGGCGGAAAGAGAGCATCGTACAGGACAGATATGGTTAGCTAACATCCACGGATGCTTTGTCTCCCTTTCTCTCAGCCGCCTGTCAACTTGTCAGAGGAATAATGTCACGCGCCAACCCCCTAAACCAAAAGGTTAAGCAAAAAAGTGTGCTCCCTTTAAAGTGGCTGCAACAGTTATCGATTCCCCCGCGCAAACACACATACACGCGCTCCATTAAAGGGAGACCGCGCACGCAACACCGTGTCGTCCAATTCGAGTCAATCTTCGAATCACACAGCGCGTCCGAATTGCCCCGTCTATACGACTCTAATGATTCGGTGTAATTTTCAATTGGCAAAACACGATGCTTTAAATTGACGAGAATCAGCCGACCAAGGTATGTTTTTCAGCGGAAAGTCAGAAGAATTACGTATATGCGATTTGACATGTTATTCTGAATCATGGAAAACCTCCCAGAGACTTTTCTACCAATAAAGTTAAATATCTTTCCCGATTTATAATTTAATTATACGACAACACAGTGCAATTTTGATTAACAAAATACGTTGCTTTAAATTGAAGCGAATCTTTCAATAAGAAGTTAGTAAATCTAACTCTGTAAATCGCGACAAACGTTCCTGATACTTTTCTTCCGAAGTTAAATATTTTTTCCGACTCGAAATTTAATCACACCACGCGCCCGAATTATTTCTACAACTCTAATTACCACGTTCAATTTTCAACGATCAAAACACGGTGCTTTGAATTGGGAGACACGTGTAACAAAACCAAGTCGTACGAAACTGCAAAGAAGGAACACATGAAACTACTGCGAAAATTTTCCGCCGCGGTTCGCGTAACGCAACACAGAACGCGGCTTATCATGTCCGGACGAGAAACTCGGCACGTATGTCCGAGAAATTCTAGTGAACGAGGAGAAAATGCCGGGCGCGCAAGAAGTGGAGCATAGTTGATGGATAGCTCTGCCGTGTACAACCGGTGGACAAAGATCGTGATTCCTGGTTTGGCTTTGACTGCTACAGGCGCCGATACGCGCTCGAGCTTACGTTTTCTGTTCACGGAAAAATGATGACTTGCAGTCATCTGCAGTCCCCATAAAGAATTCAATTGACATAACTATTTTAGTGGAAAACATAATAAAATCCGATTATCGAAAACAGAAATAAGCGACTTCTCGTTCGCGAACGACATCCAGCATCAATTTTCCATACAAATGCTATTAAAAGAGCGAATAAAATAGCAATAACGATTGCTCAGGAAAACACTGATTCAACTAATCAAAAAGGTTAATTAAGAAATGCCATCATAATTCTCCATCGTTCACTGCTTCGGTATCCCGGAAGCTCGCGCCTCTAAAGCTGATGTCTGAACGTAAATAATTACTTCGATGCGAGCTATTTATTATCGGAGCACACGCAGGCCGGCTCCATAAATAATGAGCGCTCCCGAATGTACACGGCACGGCTTGAACGAGTGATTCGGCATAATTTAAATTGCACCGTTGCATGGCTGTAATCTAGAAACGCGTTTCGCGGAATAACGGCAACAATCGTTCGCCAATACAGAACAAAAATTGGGTGGGCGCATTGTAGCGATTGACGTAGCCGGTGAAATTTAAACTGGAGGATCCAACAGAAGCGAAATTATCGAGAAACTGTCCAGATCCACCAGTGGCTATTTTAATAAACTCTCCTCTCAAATGAAACTTTATCCGCACTTGTAAGCCAACGGATGCAAAATAGACATCCGACGAAATTGAACCAATTACAACAAACCCCACAAAACACGACAAAACCACCCAAATAAATTTCACAGTTAACAATCACCCAGACTTTTCCCCGTTAAACTTCAATATCCACAATGTGGAAATAAAAGCGTCCCCGCCGTAAGAAACATTCGCTTCCGAGCGATCGGTTAAATCCGATTTTCGCTCTTAATTACTCGGCGGAGCGAGTGTCCAGGACGTGAGAGTGTCGTCGAGGAGAGTAAGAGAGGGATCCAATTATGCAGGGCGCGGTACTCGTAGCAAGGGTGGAACAAGTACGAGCGAGGAAGGTTGAACGAGGATTTATGTAAGCTCGGAGAGCGAGAAAGAGAAAGAGAAAGAGAAAGAAGGGAACCAGCGTCGTTTTCTCTGTCTCACCTGGATGGGACACCAGCAGAAGGCGAAGACTCCGACGACGACGAGGACGAGACGGGTGACTCGTTTCCTGTCGCGTCGGCTCTTGGCGCTGTCGCGCGCGCCTCGCCAAAGGCTGAGCAACATACACACGTAGAAGAAGCATATCAACATCAACGGCAGCACGTAGCTCGTGAGGAAGAACGAGACCTGGAAGAAGGACCAATCGTACTGCGGCAGGATACGACAGGCCGTCAGATTCTCCGACGACGATCTGTCCACATCCTGAAACAACAAGTATATCTACATACATAAGGGATTGGTCCTCCGACTGGCTTAGCTCGCTTCCGCTTACTTCTAACCAGCCACGATATTCCTACGACTTTCTATAATAATTAATCTAGCAAATCAAATCTTTGCTTGTTATAAAAAACAAAAAAGGAACAGCTTGGAAGTCCGAATATACGAATGGAGAAAGTTGGAAAAGTTGAAAAAGTTGAAAGTTTGACCCTTTGAAAGCGCCTTCAAAAGTAACCCCTTTGGAAATCATTTTAATTAAGGTTGAAAATGAAAGATATAATTTGTTGTCTGACTGTGTTTCGTTCACGTTAGTGAGAATCCTTGAAGAGGCGTACGAAAATATTCAAAAAATCATACTAACTAATAATGGATAATTGATAATATGGACATATAAAATATCCACCAAGCCTACTTTGCTCTAAGCAGAATAAAGGTGTGAAATTGAAAAGCTTACGCAAGTCCTCCATCACCTTCAATCTGTAACCAAAGAGAAGCTACAACACTTTAAAACACGCTGACACTGAATGATCCAACACTCCGGTATCCAATCACGCAGTGCTTTAACCTAGTTTTTCCAATTGATTCTCGCGGCAAAACTCATGGTGAACTATCAGTTGAATTGGTGGGCCGGAAACAGTTACGCGGCCGGATGCTAGGTAGAACGAGCTCGTAATAACGAGCGGATTCTAGCCGGGCAATAATGGATCGAGGCACAATTTCCAGGATGAAAACGCGCCGCGCCCATCGATTCTACAACCGGTCGTTCGTTGTAAGCTTTATGTTTATAGGGTATCCGATGATATTCACGCGGAAGTACGAATGATCATCGCCGGCCGACTCACAAATATCTAGGTTAAATCGTTCATTCTCGATATCTACTTCCTGTGTTTAAATATCGCGAGATACAGACAAAGGCAGCCCCAATCGATTCGTTAACGCTGCTAATATCTTAACGAGGCCGATATTAACAATGCACTCCATCATACGCAAATGGCCAACTATTTATGCCATATTCATCCTGCAGTCCAATGCAAATTTCCGCCAACATATACCAAAGTACATCTCGGCACAACTCACATTACAACTCCATTTCTCTTTCTCCGCTTGATATCATCGAAATCCCTAAACACCCTTCAATAGAATTTCTCTTTACTTCTCCCGTAGATAAAAATATCTAATTTCTTTTATACATATTACACAATCCACAAATACGCGAAACCAATAACGCTTCTTCCAAAGTTCCCATCAATCAATCAATAAACGATTCAATGACGTCTGCACAGATGAAAAAGTGCATAAAAAGACGAGAAGAGAATAAGTCTCGAAGGTACAAAAACGATCACCGAAAACCCATTCACCGCTTGCATGTCTCCATGCAAATCTCTATGATGTACGATCCTTCGAGATTCCAGCGAGTCCTTTAGAAATGGAACTTTGCTTTAAGCTGATAATAATTCGAACAGTGAAAAGGTCGAAGGTGGAGCTATACTTGAGAGAGGCTAAAGTATATCTAGCCTGACTGATGGAGCAAGCTGAAAACACACTTAGCGCGAGAGAACATCTAATCCAGTCGGCCGTGGATCATTTGTCAGTGACTTACCTCGCCATGAATAACGAGGGCTGGCGTGGACATGGTGAAGATGACGGCCCATGCGATGCAAATCGCAAGGATCGCCCGACTCTCCGTTCGCCAGGACATCGACGTGATCGGATGTACCACTGCTAAATACCTAAGTGGCAAACACACCGTGATCCTAGCTAAACTTCAATCTCTTTAAACTAAAAATCCCTTCAACCTCTTCAGGGACAACTTCAACTCAACAATGACTAACAATTAAAGAAACCAGACACGTATAAAAAAAGATCGAAATAGTTATCTATTAAAGTATAACTATTTTCAAGGAAAACTGTTTGATTTTAAACTAGAATGTAGAACAGGGGCGTGTAAAACTATCCCTGAAGAGGTTAATAAATTGTTTTTATATCCCCAAATGGAATAAATTCCTGTATACTGTCGCGGGTTTCAAAGTTATTTCCCAATAGCTGGGCTTGCAGCCTTTTTGCAAAAGGTTTCTAAATTTCCGGAACCTTGGGTATTATACAACCGAAGAAAACTAAACGATTTCATTTCCCGAGTGGTTTGCACGCGAAAATACACGAGGCGCCTATGATTCGCGCGAGATAAAAATGATTTGCAGCGACACACGGCTGAACGGAGCAATTGATGCCACGGGCTTGAAAATCGGATTTGCTGCCCTTTAATTCCCGATAAGTCGCCCGTAAGCTTTAACGGGAGCTTCGGTAAAACGTAAATTTCAGAGGGCGGAGCGTTTGGAATCTCACTGGCATAAATCGCCCTCGCGAAATGCTCTCCTACTGCAATTACCAAACTTTCACTCTCTCGCTTATCAGTAGTAAACTGCCGGAGGAAACAGCTTTCAGCAGTCGTTTCAGCATAACCAACAACAAAAATCCCGACCGTATCATTCTCTTTTACAATTTCGCAAAGTGCCAAACCACAACTATTATCAACAATGCGACACAAAATCTCTCGCATCGTTCCAAAAAGCAAATATCCCCACGATACTATTACACTCTCCAAAGAATATAACACTCGAAATATCAAATTGAATAAAAAAAACTACAGTCACGAATCGCGAATTGACTTAACAAACCCTTACAAGCGTATGACTTCTTTCCGGCGAGTCAAATTAAATTTAGAAAGCAAGGTTCCCTCCAGCGGAATACCAAATGAATTTCCATTGAGCATCTCGCAGAAATACAAATTACACGTCCGCCGGCGGATGTACCGCGGCAATCTACCGGCACAAAAGGCTCGAGTGCTTGGAGAAAACGAATTCGAAAACATAATACAACATCTCGCGAGCAAGAAGCAGGGATCATCTCGGGATACACGTGATTCTCGGGAGCAGCACGTGATGCTGGCAACGGTATTATGTGCCGGAGGCGGCGCTGCACGACAACCTAAGCGCGAAACTACTGTAAGCATTTACGAGGATGTGAAGAACGTGATGCATCCACGTGCCTCCATGGGAAAGCGGAGTCTTATTATGCGGCGTCGCGTCTTGATTGTTATCTCGATTATTACCTTCCAGCGAGTTGCGTGCAATCGCCCGGTAAGAAGGATACTTTCTAACTACGACATGCTGAAAGGAATACACCTCCGACTTATCCACGGATGTAACATAATCATCACCGAGATGGTGTATAATGAAGTCTGCTTCACATTCTATTTTAACAGAGCTCGCGAGCTACCGCGTGGCATCGATTTTGCAAGTTGTTCGCTAATGCGCTTCAAGAATGCCGGTATCATCTATCATTTTCCACTAACGCGAGCCGAGATAGAAAACCCGCGACAGCAGATCGTACTCATTTAAAAATAGTACTAATTTACTAGCAAGAGCAATAAATAAATATTGCTGTAATCCATAATGTACTCGAGCTCAGTAACGATTCCGTTCGATTCTATAACAAAGTATTCCCAACATTACTTCACCAAATCAATTAACATATCAATAAATCCTCGCGTACTTTCAAGCGTTAACCAATTGCCAATTGAAATTGTAAAAGTGCGAGACGGACGAAAATTAAACTATCACTCAACGCGTCTAGTAATTCACCGGGTAAGATTGCAATGTAAATCCCTTCGTCTTCCTAAATCTCAGTTATACCGGATGGGGTTGGGTAATTGAACTGCCAGTGGCTGTCCTCAAGGACTCACCTATCAAGACTCATGAGGACCAAAGTATAGACACTGGCGTAGGCAGTGACAATGATGAGGTACTGGACGATCTTGCACCAGACATTGCCAAAGGGCCAAAAGGGTAGTACGAAGTCGGTGGCGGTGAACGGAATGCAGAAGATGACGAAGAGTAAGTCAGCGACCGCGAGGTTAATGATAAGGATATTAGTGGTAGATCGCATCCCAGGATTGGCAGCGACGACGATCACAACGAGGGAGTTGCCGACCAGTCCGAGGATGCCGATCATCCCGAAGAACACCGGCACCACCACAACGACGATCTTCTCGATGAGATCTCGGTCGAAGCCGTACTCATTCTCCTCCTCGTCGAGGCTCCTCTGCGAGTCGTTGCAGCACAATGTGCTCGTGGTATTTGTGAGATTGGTAACAAGGTTGTCCCAAGTCATCTCCATTTCCTGCAGCATCCTTGCTCCACGCTCGATATCTGCCCTTTGCCGGGAGCTGCCGCCGCCGTCTGCCGCCGCCTTATGAACCAGATAGAGCACAACGAGACTGTTCTCTCTGTAACTTCGCCTCCGAACTTTCTTCCTTCTTACCGGGCTATTTCACCTTCGGTATTACAATTCTGATTTCGACGCACGCAATTCCCTTCCTCCAAGCTGACTCTCCAAGCATTGATACAATTCTCCGCTAAAGCCTCTTCTTCTCTGTCCACTTAAGTAGATTCTCTCTCTTCCTCGCAAAGTTTTACCCTGCGCTCGCAGGATGCTTCGACTCTCAAGTGGCTTTGATCGATCCGGTGAATTATGTACCTTGGATTCTTTTCCGTCTGTTCTCTCGCAGTGAAATTCGAGGGATCAATAATTAAGACAATTTATATCTCCATTGGATCATTTACTCTTCCTTCGTGTCTTCTCTCGCGCTACTTTTCTTAATGATACTCTTCGTCAAGCTTCCTCGTACTGAATAAATGTAGCTCGAGTAAAATTGCAGAGGGACGATTTAGCTCATAGGAATCTCCAGTACAAGTTGATGGAAACCTCTCGCATATTTCACTGGTAGGAGCAAGCCTGCTGGAAACGAGCAAGTAACAAGATGCCTGTATCTGATTAGTGTTAATGAAATGCGTTTCCTCTTGGAAGCCCTCGATTTGCTGAGTCAACAGGCTGAAAGCCTGATCGGCAAGATCAGCGCAAGAACAAGTGTGTATATCGCCCTAGTTTTCCAGCTTTCCATAATAGAGGATTGGTAATATCGGGCGGCGCGGCTGCCGGGAGATATTCGATCTCTGGGGAGCATTAGAATCGCGTGCGGCAAATAAACCATCGCTCGGCTTTATCCGGGACAGGTTGCATCCGAGTGGCAGCCTAGATTAACCAGAGACGCCGGCACACTCAATCAAAACGACAACGAATTTATTCGGTAAAGGACGCGGAAAAATATCGGGCCGCTCCGATGAAAACTAACAGACTTCAATGGCAAGTTGCGCGGCACCGCGCAGACAGAGAATGTAATTGGATAATTATTAGAGCAAATGCCTGGGAATGACAACAGGCCGAAGGGAAGTCGGACGAGTGTCAAGGAGGCGAAGAAAATAATCAGGAAAATTGCACCGGCACAGGACTGACCATTAGCCTGACAGGAAAGTTGCCCGGCCCGAGAGATATCCGGAGCAGCGCGCCATCTGAATGCTCCCCTTTATCAAAACACCGGAGGCGGAGCAGCCCGTGGAGATGGTGATATGAGAGCAAACAAACGTCAATTTATTTATTCGGCAGGGCCCTCCCGACAAATTTATTACATTCCTATCCTCTCTCTCTCCGTCAAGTGCAATTATTGTACTTGCACTTTATAAACTATTCTTTAAAAAAAAAGTAATAGACAAAACTACTAATGAAGCCCACCCAAATAACATCGTCTATTAATAAGACATCTAAAACTATAAGATGCAAGACCCGAACAATAGAATTCAACACAAGCACAAAAGACAAAAGACCCGATGTCAGAATTTCGCTGGTATGTTTACCACAAGAAACTGAAATCTTTTCAGAAGACGAACCCGGATAAAGCTCGAGGCTTCCAGACGATTGCCCGGTGACACTGGCGAATCTACGTTAACTGGTCGGTTTCCCCGGGGCATAGTCGATAATTCCATCAAATGATCGACCACCGTCGTCATTTCTGTCGCAGCCAGATCAGCGATAATCCGTGTTCATTCGTTCGAGGTTGCGGCGGCGGCGTCCAACCCTCAGGATTGCAAGGGCAAATTTAATCAGCCCTCTCTCGCGAACGCCCGGCGGATTTACAAGACACTCTCTCTCCGGCGATTCACGGTGACGCGGCGCGGTGCGATCGCACTAACCTACTCGTTGACTCGTGTCCGCCAAATGTGGTGTGCACGGTAATCGATAGCCGGCAGAGCAGATGGGAACTATGCAATCAGAGAATCCCACCCCCTCTTCTCTCCGTTTAGACTGGCGGTGACAAGGCGATATTATCAAATGGAGCGCGACAGGGAACAAGCTTTCAATGGGCCGCTACACCCTTTCGACAGTCAGAAACACGCTTTCGATAAATGGAAACAGGCGCCTACCGCTCTCTCTCTCTCTCTCTCTCTCGGCCTACAAACACCCGCCGCTCCTTCTCCACCGACGAGAGTTTATGCTGATCAAATTTGTCCGTCGCGTTCCCACCGGCAGTAGTGCCGGCGGCGGCGCTATTACTATCAAATGCGTCGACACGCGGCACTTTTTCCCCGTCGGATTTCAAGCGGCGATAACAACGAGTGGCGAGTGCGCGCCGACACAACAACTACCAACCAGCAATACCGAATGTTTGCCGCGCCATGAAATACTGCTGGCCTTTCCTTCTATATTTGCTGATTAATCGGCAGCGCGTACGATTACCGCGCGCAAACAGCTGCCGTGCTTTCGCGCGTTAGCCAAATTATAAGGCACGCTTTCCGTTGTGGTTCGTGCAACGACGATGAGACACTTTCGAGATTAATGGCTCGTCTATACTTGGCTTTGCTTGGCGGAAGCGCGAGCGGGAAAGATTTCTGTCAAGAAGAAGAGACAAATGGTGTCAGGAGTGAGTAGCCAAAGGGGTAAGCTACGACTAACGCAAAGAAGCGAGTAACACGAAAAGCATCATTTAGAGTTTGTTTCGAAGTTCATTAACGTCTACGTGAATACTTCTCGAATCTACGCGTATCTATATTAATTCGTACGCAATTAGTACTCTCCCAATATAAGTATTCCTTTAAAAAGTTTCCAAAACTAACAATCACTAAATGCAATTCACGTACAAAACAAATAAAGACTGCATTTTGTCAATGAGTATTTTTAGGGCATCACAAATGCAACCCCTTTTCGAAATACCGAAAACCCAGGGACAAGATTCGCCCGGTGAAAAGAGAGCGCTTCGAAACCTTGAAAAAGCGACGCGTAACATTCAACGGTCAAAAATCTAATTCACTCGGAAATATTCCGAATGCGACAAAATCAAGGAAGGAAAATCGCCCTCGATTAACATCCTGCAGGAACGTGACAGTCGCTTGATATCGGACGCGTGTCCTTCATTCCGTCTGCGGGAACTACTGCGAGCAGTGCATCTACAAACGGAGCTATCTCGAGTGCTATTTGATCGGTCATAAACCACCGGTAGAATTCGGGGCGTGCATTAAGAGCACGTGAAATTCCACTAGTGTGTTTCTGCTAACAGCATCCCTTCATTAATCGTTCCATTTCAGCCCGGCTACCTAAATGACCCGGGCACCCCCGCCGCCATTCAACTATCCAACTAACAAGTTGGGTAATAACCAACTCCTTTCCGCGCCGGTGCATTACGAGTGCGCACGTATAACGAGACTTTTTGTCGAGCTCTCATCGTTCGCCAATTCACGAATTACGTTTTACAAAACCTCTCAGAGTCAATTTTAAAATACGAAATTTTGTAGCAATTAAATGACATTTCTCTAGGAATGAAATACTAAATAAATAGAACAAGTATTGGTAAATAGCAAAGGAAGGAAACGAAGCTATAGGATTAAAAGATTTTGTATTATATGACTCTAAGAAATCATATCACTCTGCAGGATTAACTATCCTTTCCTTGCTTCAATCACTTCGAAGCAGAGTTATCTCACTCTATTGCGAGCTTCTCCCGCGTTAGCCGATGGTCAAGTATAAACACGACGGCAACTTTCGGTTTCATACTCCGTGAAATATACGGCGGCGCGTGCTCGTTACATTTTCCCCGACATTAACTCCGATAAAGGCGATAAGCCGAAGGAATTGAGACACCCTTAAATCGGGCAGGTTCGTTGCCCGTCGCGTTTCCCCCGCTTACACGGTATAAAATCTCTGTATCTACATTTTTATCCCTTTTCCTCTCTGGGAAAGGATATTTCAAGGAGAGCAAGGAGGGCGGCGACTAGTTTCCAACTACTCGAATTATTCCAAGCCAAGTCTCTGCTCGACGATCTGTTTACAGGGAGGAGAGGAATCTGTGCCGAAGACATCTCGCGGAAAACTTTTCCCCGCGCTCACGAAAAAGTCGCGCGTCAGCAACAGCAGTTCCACTTTAATGCCCCCAAGAGCGACTGTCGTGCACGGCCTGTCGCGCGGCGACATGCGGGAAAAATTGTGTATCCCAATAAGCAGAGAGGAGACTCATTCGATGCCGGCAGAGTGAAAGAGATGCTACGGAGCTATCGCTTCTCGTTCCGATGCAATTAATCTCTCTTAACCCAATTTCTCTCCGATTTCAAGCATTACGTAACGCGTAAATAAATGATCGATAATAATAATTATTATGCAGTCGGAACTCCGCAGGAAAACTAGAACTCGCGATAAAAAAACTGCTTTACGATATTCCAATCACAAAATATTACGATACTATGACAAACTGCAATAAAAAAAGCTAAATGAAACTTAATAAATGAGATTTAAGTTACAAAACTGCACAAAGAGTTAATAAATTCCTGTCAAGCCTGAGAAAACAAATGTAGCCATAGCTTTTAATATTACTAGACGATCTATAAATTCTTCTCGAGAAGCGAAACCCCGCATTTACTTCAATATCCGGCTTGCTCTTTGACTCAACAATTGCCGGGCCAATTAACTACATAAATCGCGGGCGCTCAAGTCAGCCGTGATAATTGGCGCTTACGGCCAGTCACTAAGTGACTAGCGAGCTCGCTTTATTACGATCGGAAGCGGGGATTATTGCGAAAAATCAGTCGCCCGGAAGGGCATTTTTCCACGTCGCCAATATCGCTAGTAATATGTCGACACATTTTCTACATCCAATTGTAGCGCGGACGGCGGACTTTCAAATTAGAGCGCACGTTTGACACCCCATTTATCACTTCTCCGTATATAGTTATAGTTGGCTGGGATTCGCGCGCGACATATGCATCGAGGAACGTTCAAGCACAAGCCGAAAAATTCCACTGTACTCCCTTGCGGAGGAGGTTAAGTTAGTTAGCCGCGATTTTTCTGTCGAATTTCGCGCCGGCTCTTTCATCCCGTCAGCGAGTGAGAGTGTTCCATTTACTTGGCGTTTCCCTCGGACCCTTGCTTTTTCTCATATTGCGCGCCGGGCCGGCCTTTGTCGAATTTACGAGGGCCGAGCACGGCAAAATGTCTAATGAAAATCGGATAAAACAAAATATCCCGTAGATAAGAAAAGGTCCCGCGAGAAATGAAAGGGAACAAAATAAAAGGCAAGCGGAAAGGATAAGAAAAAGCACACGACGACGACGAGCACGCGTAACACATCGGAAATAATTCTCGGTCAAACTGTAGAAACTCGAGCGAATACCTTTGAACACGCGCGAGTGATACGTGCAAAACATCAGCCGTAACTTACAAAACTACATCCGCAACTGGTTCAGTCACGCACAACTTAATACACCCTTGCTAACATCAACTTAGTTCGGAGCTATTAGCGCGCATAATACTCCAGTTAAAGTCTTGTAACTAACTCTCTCTCGCTGGGTACGAGAGAGCCTTTATAACTCGCGGGATGCTCGTTATCCGAGAATATTTCAAATGCGAAACTAAATAGTATTATGAAGGCAAAGTTGCCATGAGAAATTTCGAGACGCCATCGCGTACGCTTTAGGGGCCAACTGTTCCGGACATTTTCCCGGGAAGAACGAAACTGCGGGGGTAGCGCGCGCGACGGCAAGGGTTAATTGTCAAAGGCGCTGTTTCTTCGCAGGGTTTGAAGACGTTCCCGCTAACGAGGGGCGAAGGCCGAGGGGACGACGCCGAGGGTTAATATTTTCGACGCGTATTTTTTCATTTGGCCCGACGGCCTACTTCAAACAAGCCACTCCAGCCTCCTCTCCTGCCGCACCCGCCCTCTCTCTTCCCCACCCACCCTCCGACCCTCCGCCATCCCGAGAGTTACATAATTTGAGTGGGCCAGCAAACAAAAGCCAAAGCAATGCCGAGAAGGAAGAAATGTAACCCGAGCGAGAAATCATACGCACGGGATTAAATCTCCCAGGAAAACTTTAGAAGGCGTAAACTGGAAAATATCCCTTCAACAGTTTTAATTTCCTATTAAAAGGCATTTTTCAATGGCGCTGTCCAGCGGTAAGTGAACGTGAAATACGAACAATGTGGATTTAATTAACGCCCAAACTTCTCCCTTGAGACCACCGCCGCCGCCGTTTCTATCAAGCCCGACGCGGAGTACGCCTTATAAATTCCGCAATTACCATTTTTATGTTAGTCCACGGCGATCCTAACAGTATTTCAACTTTTCTTTTCACCGGCGTTCGATTACCTTTTTCATAAAACGAATTGGACCCGCGAGGATCAAGTACTTACTCGGGATTGAGCAGATTTAGACGCGCCCGAGTACTTTAAAGCGGTGGGATGAAAATATTTTTTTCCACGAAACACATTAAAATCCCGGCGAACTTTATACACTGAAACGAAGTCTAGATAAGCGTTCCTCTACGAAAGGGGTTTCAGGGAAAACTGGAATGAATCGAATCGGAAAGAGTCCGGCAAACAGGCGACTCGGCAGAAGTGTGCGGCGGCGGCGGCCAAGCTCCAAGTTAACGTCAGCCGGCCGCTCTCTTTTCTATACCCCATTACTCCGGCACAATGAAGAAAAAACGCCCCCGATTGCTCCGCTCGCGCCCGTTTAAAGCTTTCCGGCCGCGCGTTACTCCCAGCGATAAATAAAATAGTGCGAAATTTTCCCCGCCCCGCGAAAACCCTGCTATTATCACACAACGAGTCTTTTATTTCGCGAAATTCGCGCCCACCTTTCACCTAGCACTCCGCTCTATTCATTGCCGGCCCCGGGGAGTAAATTACGATTGGGTGTGATATTCATAATGAGCCGAGAGAGCACGGGACAAATTAATTGCAGGACTCTCGCGACGCAGTCAACCTGGAGAAACTGAAAAGGCGATAGCTGTGTGTGTCTGTCTGCAGCAGGAGGGTTTCCAAGAGGAAGAGTTCACCAGCCGTTTCTCCGAGAGGAACTCGACGATGCTACCAGCTGGCGTTAATCAAATTTGTGACAATCTTCATTTAATTACCTTCGGACGGGAGGTGGTCGTCTCTCGGTGCACGTGCCGGCCTCCTGCCAATGGGGGTTTAATGAGGCCCGACCCTTCCTTTCAAGGCATTAACTCCTGATAAGGCGATATAACCGCGCTAGTTAGATCGATGGATGATGATTGCTGCTCGGACCAGCAATTAATTGCCCCGAGGAGCATTACTCCACCAAATTTCTTGCTGCTGCCGAGCGACGACACCTCGAGAACTTGCCAAACTTCCTTCGATCGGACCACGCTGACAGATCCACCAGCATCTTTCACCACTTCTGCTCCCTTTTTCCTTTTTGACAATGCGCTCTCTCGACGACGCGTTCTAGCCTTCCTCTTCAACACACTGCTTCTAAATCCGGCCTTACTGGATCGAAGAGTTCCACTAACCCAGCTGCAATCACACACGTTTCAGCCGCTTCTTTTCCCTCCCACAATTTTTTCATCCGCCTTCTCCTTCTTCCAATGTTGTTCGACGGTGGTCTAAGATTTCCGTAACGCCGGTTACATTGATCGTAGTATTTTCGATGGAAAAACTCTGTTTAATGACGACGAGTAGAGAGTGCTCGCTATTCAGGGCCGCGCGCACTTTTCTGGGTCACCATTCAGTTTAATCGCGAGCTCCTTTATGCACCAACAGACTTCTTCCTCTCTTTTTCTCTCTCTCGCTCTCTCCTCAGGAAATATTGCACTCTCGTGGTCGTGTCGTCGAGCGCTCTTCCAGCCTGGCTACGTGGGTAGAGATTTCGCGCTCCAAGGACCAGCCCTTCTTCATTGTGTTTATTTAAGATCACATGTCCCGCTCTCGCTTTCGGACGATGGCAAAGCTATCTATCGCCGAACGGCCCGGCACTCAAGCTGAAATTCTATCCGGAGACACGATGCCTTCTCAGCCCCCCCGGATACACTCCAGAAATTATTCCCACCCGAAAAAAGGGAGGCCTGCAAATTTATTCCACCCTTAATTTCTCTCTCGGCGACTGGATAGCAGAGTAGCCTTGACTTCGCGAGGGACAATCGCCTATTTATGGTGGTCGTTCCAACTTAAATCACTGTCGGATTAAAGGCAGACGGGCCATTTACTCTCGGAATATTGAAAGCAAGCCAATAAAAATCCAACAAACCGTCCGTCCGAATAACAATATCAAACGTTCATCAAAGAGACAGAAGAATCTCTCGAATTAAAGACGACTTGAAATCAGTCAAAGATAAAGACTCGATTAGCAGAGCAACAATTTCATTACCAAATGAAATGGAAATGTCTCGATGGTTTCGCTACGATATCTATGAGTCGCGAGTGCTTCCAGCAGTGAGAGCACGTGGGGCTGCTGCTCCTCTCTCGCTCTCTCGAGCCGTTCCCTCGGCTTCAACGACTTAGCACTGAGAGGTCTCGCGCATCAGCCAGAGAATCCGAGGCAGAGAGGGTGGCCGCGAGTGGAGATGCGCAACCGGCGCTGGATGCGGCACGACTGTGCGTCAGCTACCACGAGGAGCTTTCCCCGTCGACTTTATCCGAAAGCGACCACCCTCCCGCTTAAAGCGCCTCCTCCGCCACCTCTCCCACGCCGCGACGCTCCCCACCGCCGCCGCTTTTGCCCTATCGTATATCGAAAAAAATCTACCGCCGCACCGATGCCTCGCCGTTACACGCACGTAGACTCAAAAGTTGTGCAAATTATTTTTGTTTTCGCAGGCGCGCGCGCGCCTCCCCCTTTTTTCCGCTCGAAATCACGCTCGCCCGTCCATCCTCCTCCACTGACGCGTTCCAGCCTTATTAGCCTTCGTCGCTTTGAGCAATTGCAAACTTTGGCGGTGGAATTCGAAATTTCAGGCGACATCGAGGATAACGCAGGGGGAACAAAGAGCAGCCGGATAGTTCGGCATAAAGGTGGAAGTTTTCGAGGCGCAAATCGCCCCGATAAATGTCAAGGGCCGCGAGCTAAACTGCGCACGTGGCCAGTGTTGCCTGAAATTTGTTTTTGATAATAAAATAGAATAAGGAAGGTTAATCGACGCGTTCTAATGGCAATGCTTTGCTGGACCTAGTTTCTCAAAAAATAAGAGCGAATTATTCGGTTGGACAGTTTCCAAGCGATCGCTGTTTAATGGGTTTGGAAAGAAACGAGCTCGCGGCGGACACGTGTATAGTTTTAAAACGTCGAATGTGCGGCAACAACTCCGAGCTCTCATTAAGGGCTCTCCAACGAGTTGGAGAAATTTTCGAACTGGTAAAACCCATTCATCGAAAGATAAATTGAAGTTAAGACCAATAAAACGTAAAAGGAGTGCGATTACGTTTTATTCGTTCCTGAGTTTCGAGCGATTTCTGACGCTGAATTAAACTACTTCACCGCTTACATGTAAGCAAGTAAAGCAAGATCATAGACATCGATCGGATTATATGGAATCGAGTGGCTGCACGGCTCTGTGTTACCAGAGAGATAGAATTACCAAAGAAAGGAGAGATATCCGTGGCAAAATTTTGGTTTAGAGCGGCGTACTTCGCTCGTACGGAGAAGAAAAACTAGGAAGACCAACGATACCTATTTACGGAGTTGGTAAACCATTACAATTATTCACCGCAATTTAATCCCAAAGAAAAGACGAACAACTTCCAAAATACTAGGAAAGTTGATCCAGTCTTTTTCCAAGGCAATAATTATTAAAATCAATTGTTTAAGTCTTGTGTTAAGAATTAAACAATTGAAAAACTGAAATAAACACTGTTTCATGAAACCATTTATAAAGAAGAAACCATTCTGGCAGTGTTTCATCAAAGACTCCTAAAATGTAAAGTTAAAGTATTAGCAACAATTAATACAATGATTCTAATGATTATAATTCATTATGTAGTGGTAAGAACAAATTCTGTAATAGCATACACACACCATTCTAGAGTTGGCTGCACCATCTATCCGTTCGGAAACAGGTTCAACGCCATCCAAGGAAAATCGATGAACACCAGCTGCGTTGGTACTCGAACAACTGATCGAACGGATCTGAATTATCTGCTGCTGTGTGTAACAGTGTGCCTGGTAGTGGCGCACTCTACTTGTAAAGAATGATGAAAGCAGGAACCTTTAACAAGAACAAACGGTAGAGAAACAAAATAACCGAATATAATTGCATAAATATGATTGCTGATTAAATGATGATAAAAAGTTAAATACTTTTCAATGCTGGACGATGGTGCACATTCTCAAGTTTTGTCCCTGGCTGATAAATAGTCAAACCTAAAAATTACTTAAGAGACAATTAAAATACACATAAATACATGTCATATTTAGGTTTACAATAGCATTGCGGTACAACTATTTTAAAAGTAAAGCTAGAATCATCTGCAACAGAAAAAAGGTTAAATGAATGTTGAAACCTAACAAATTAGATTAAAAGAATTAGTCAGTGAAACTATACATAAATAGATACTGAATTTATACAATGGCCTTATGCTAAATTATTTTAAAACTAAAGCTGAAGTCACCTGCAACAGACAAAAAGTTAGCACGATGGAAATTGATCGGTCAAATGGAAAATTGAAATTAATACTGTGCCGATACACAGTATATTATTCAATAAAAAAAAAATTGAAGGTAACTGCCATCACTAGCATTGTGGCTACTCATTTAGTTACCGTTTTAACTGTAAGGAGTTCCAAGAATCCTTGAAATCAAGAATCCTTGATTGCTCCAATTCTACTATTCTCAACAGAGCAAGTACAGTGCTCTCATACAAAATTATGTTGTACTCTATAAAAAAGACACAACAAGTTCAGTCCTGAAAAGGAGCAGAACCCATTGAGTTCGACGTACGCCACACACATTTTCACAGTTGACTCTAATTGATTGTTTCATACGGCGATTGGCTCTACTCTACTAATACTTTCAGCAAGGTACGGACACTACACTCTAGATGATCAGGCAAAAATAATAGCAAATCGCGGTGTCCTCAGTCAGCGCTGGTATAGCTAAAGCTGCAGCAGCCCTACATGGAGTAGAATACCGCGGTAATAGAGAATAATACACGCACTCGCGACGGAGTTGCGCCGGTTGCGCCGAACCTGCCCGGGTAGCACTGGCTGAGGCCACAGACTCTACTTTCTGCAACAACAAATTCCCGAGACGGATTCGCGTGACTCTAACCGAGTGGTTTTTACTCAGAGGCGCTATCTAATATGCAGCACGGAAGCGGCATGGAGGCTCACCAAACCAGAGGAATAAACCACAGTAAAAGAAATACTGTGGAATACCCAGAAAAATCGTAAAATGAGAATGTAGAAGAATCGTTGGTGCGACAAAAGAGGTGAGCAAAGTCGAAGACCCCTACCGAGAGCATCCTCTGAGCCCACTTTTAATTTATCGATTCATTGGCAAATACACAAAAATGAGATGAGTATCACATAATGAATATCCATAACAAATTACAATACAATAAATATAACAATAAATAAATTGTTGCACGCACTTGCCGTAACGTGTCTCACGTTGGCGAGCCGCAGACTATCATTATCTCGGTGACTCTACTTTTCAGACAAATTATAACTAATGAGAAAATTTAAAGACTCTCTCGTGGCAACAGACTCTACATTAACTGAAAAAGACTCGAACTGGCAATGGTATCAATTATTAAAAACTCGAATTAGCAAAGGCTCTAACTGCAAAGATACCAGTTGTTAAAGAACTCTAATAAGCGAAGGCTCTAAATAGCAAAAACTGCAATGCAAAACAGATTCAGTTGCAAATAGAAAATGATTCTACTGACTCGAAATGTACAATTTTTAATACAATACTTGTAATCAAACAAACCTAGAGAGTCTTAAGATAAAAACTTTTCACTCCACTTTAAGGAAATAATGACTCTGCATATTGAATGAGTAGCATTCGTACCAGCTTGATAAATTATTTTTCACACTACATTAAATACTTCAATAACTGAGAAATGGCTGGTATTATTAATGATAATTCGAATTGGAATTTTACTCTCTAATATCTTTAAATTGGAACTTGAATTGAAATTTTACTGTCTAAAATCTGTACTATTTTCTCTCGAATTGCATCGAATCTCTACAAATTAGTATGCTAGCAATGATATGTAGCATAAGTACAATTTATAGCAAAATGGAATTCTGTATAAGAATTAAAAGTGGTGGAGCAAAAGTATTACCCCAAGACTCTAAAGGACGCGAGTCTGCTAGCCCGCCGAGAACCGGACACAGGAACTCTTACGTTCGTGACACAGCCCTCAGTTCGCTTAAATACGAACTCGTGCAAACATTAATGTGCATAGTGACAGAATGAAAATGATGACTGCCCATCGAGGATGGGCAGTCATGGTTCTTCGACCCTCTTCGCGGGCCACTTCGATGCGACGTCTTCGAGTAAAAACTCAGCAGCAAGAATGCTCGAGAACACGTCCTAATGTAATTATAATCAAAAGAGCAACATAGCACGAGGAGCGACAACGACACGAAAGATCACCAACGTACACTATTCGCGTATCAATTATAGTACCCCTCCCAAAACTAGCGATTAGGACGACAACCACCTGGCAATGACTGTCATCCAAACGCACATTTAATGTGTCTCGAGCAATAACCAGCAACCCCCCATTCTATCCCCAGGATCAAAAGAATTTACTCCTCAAGCACCTATGATTTATGCGGCAACAAAATCATTTTGTAACAAAACTCATTTGTTGTCGTATAATTTGATATAATATTACACAGCGACAAAAATTACTACTATGATAGCAACTTGAAAAGCCTCTATCATAGCTTGTGCAATTTCTGCAGTTGCATAATGCAATGTTCGGAAACGACCAACGATGTGCTTCTTTCTTCAGACTCTCGCTCAGTGCAATGAGAGTCCAGCCGCCTTATAAATTAACTTAGGAACTAACTTAAATCAATGTGTCACTACTATTCCTCTGCGAATGTCTGCAGTGAGATAATAGTAACGGCCCGAGAACCTTCACTCGTCACTGCGAAAGTTACCCGGACCCTACCTACTTATATTCTAAATCACACACTCAGAAGTAAGCTACCTATACCTCCCTATCAATGTCTAAACAAAGGTCTCTCATACAAAAATCACGCACACAGGCATTCAAGTTACCTCGTTAGCTGAAATCAATTGGCAAGCAGAAGCAACCATTGCGGCAAAATTAAGATTGTTCAAGTGTTCAGAAAATTCTTATTCTGTATTCTGTATTCTGTATTCTGTATTCTGTATTCTGTATTCTATATTCTATATTCTATATTCTATATTCTATATTCTATATTCTGTATTTTACCTTTTATATTTTGTTTTTATTATATATTGTATATTGTATATTCTGTATTCAGTATTAAGTGATAAATAAAGGATAATATATAAATAAACTGGATAGCTGAAGGCTGAATATGGAAAGTACTAAATTTAACTCTACTCACGAAATTTGCAACTCAATCCAAAGTGGCAATTTACCAAATTAGCTGACTATGTGTCAACTATTTCAGTAACTTGCCATTCCAAAGAACTGTATATCTATATGTAATAGATATGAGTGACTCTAGCGACGTACAGACCACGCAAAATATTTCACACTCACACATGTGGAAAGTACGTCGTGCACAATTACCACCGCTTGCCAATTGCTATACATACAATGAAATATATATACCATGAACCATGTCCTAGTCCCACACGCATACGAATCGCACCTGGGCAATTCAAATGCGTGCGGGCATACCACAGACGTGGTTAATTAAAATGCCGCCGACCTTCTTTCTTATTCTTCAAGTGTGCTGAAAATCCTAGCTAAAAACCTTTGACAGATCATTTCAAATGATCAATTGATAATAATATTCATATTCTTCTAAACGGGCTATTGACTCTACTTCAAGATACATTTTTATATTAGTCAGAAGGACTCTACTTTAATGCAGAATTGGACTTCAAATAAATGTATCCTTTCATCTCAAAGACTCTACTAGATAAACTCGACTGAACTTTTTGTTCGTATATTTATACAGTAAAGTGCAAGTAATACATACCCCTCTATCAGCCCTGAAAAGGACCAGGAGTTGTATTACTCACACCTTTCTGATAACATATTCATCCAAATATCAAAATGACTCTACTATATTTAGACAGACTTGACCCTTTTAAGACTGACTATCTCCGCCCATTTCCCTTGTAACGATATACCGCGCAAAAATCTAAGACTTTACAACGATTCTTTACTTTAAGATATCTGTTCCCATTGACAGATATAGATTGACCTAAGGAAACTTTGAGTCGTAGTGGGAGTTTGTATGTAGATATACAATTATTAGGTACGCAACACTACGGGAAGCAAAGGGACCTGGACTCTTGCAATTCGGCAAGCCAAGGACTAGCACCGATCGTAAAGGCTATACAGCCAGGCAGAAACTACAGGTTGCTTTGGAGGCTAGCGCGAACAGAGTGCAACCACGAGCACATAGTTTCCTACACACTGCGGAACTGGACCGTAACGGTCCTGCCAACATCATATAGATATCTCTCTGAACACACCTCCCATTCGACCAACAAGCAGCCCCACCCGGCAAGACCACGAATACAAGGTAAAAGACCTTGGCAAACAGTATCACAAGTGGGAGGGCGACTCTACTACTAAAGCTAATTCTTCATTATTCTTGATACCACCGAGGTATAGCCATCATTTTCAAGCCAAAGCACGGTCCGAATGATATGCACAACTCGCGCACATGCACCGAAGCCACTAGCATTTGCAAGAAAGAAAGCACGAAACTTCCGGAAAAGTTAAGCACGAATCATTCTGCTGCCGTGGACAACGGGCGACACCTCTCGATGCCACAGCTGCACATCATCAACACGCCAAAAAAAAAAACACGACAACAAATACTCTACCACCTCCAGCAGTAGAGGGATCGCGTATACTCTTTTGTTTCGTCTCACAAGTTCCCTTTTCAATCGCAACAACAAACTCTACTAGCACTGCTATATCCAATAATATTATCATTACTTTAGAACTCTACTATATAATATATATAATATTAAGAATTGAATGACTGATAAGTAAGAAAGTCCTTCAAACTGCCAATTTGCAGCATGTAATATTAAGAATTTGCAACATTAATATTAAATTATAATATTACGAATTGTATGACTGATAAGTAAGACAGTGCTTAAAACCGCGAATTTGCAACATGTAATTTCTCGATGTTATACCATTATAAGACAATGTTCGTAAATAGTCTGCCCCAAAGGGAATTGTAGTCTGTCTAATCATTTAAAAATCCTCGGATGACCCCTTTGTCAAAGCAATATATTCTCAAGTCTAATTGAAATGAATGGAGGAAGGTTTAATGGAAATGAAAGTTTGGCATTCTTTCCCGAAAGCTTTGACTCCAGAATCTACCGGTCGCGAAATGTTTTCTTGCATTGATAACTCTATTTTGACTAATGTCAATTCTTAAGCAAACACTTAAACCGCAACACTACAAAACTAAGGCTGAAATTGCAACAATTGCAATCAATTGCAATCAATTTGAATTACTCGATTAAAATCATATCATTGAAACAAATGCCAGGCTATATCAAAAGCTTACAATAATGTTCTTTTCTAAAAGTTCCTTAAAATATATCAGAAGAATTATATGCACAGTTCGCGAAATGCAAGAAAACCCTATCCTAGCTAATAAATACACACAATTAACAACAATAATGAAATATGTACCATTTGACAAGCATAATATACTTTTTTTCGTATATTATGCTTGCTGTCACTATGCTCATTATAGAAAATAACAATACAACCAGTCCTCTGTGCCGATTCGGACCATTCATCCTACGACATGGTAGAGGACCAGAGGAACAATAAAAAAAATAGACTCACCAACTGCTGTTCAGCTGTGAAGCTATTTTAGCAGTCGTGATAGTACTCGTGTGCACATATTATACCTCAATCTGTAACAAAAAAGGAAAAATTGTATTAGTTACAGCACATCACAGCCATAATAATTCCAAGAAAAATAAAAAATGAGAGAAAAATTATTATAAATAAATATTAATAAACCTACCAAGTGTCCCACGATAAGGTGCCTGCTGGAGTTCCCCTCCACTGGCACTCGACACTGAGCAACTCACGACGATTGAGTGTGCATCAATGATCTGTAACAGAAAAGAAGAAAAATGTTATATTAATTCCCATTCTCTATTAATGCCATTTGAAATCAGAGTGCAAAATTTAGATTAATAAACCTACCAATGATCCCACGGAGAGATGCCTGATGGAGGAGCCCCTCCGCTGCCAACAGGACACTGACTCTAATATTTCCCGTACCGAAGGAATCTCAGCCGATTGAGATTCCAATCAACTTCTCGACCGTACTTTTTCATTCGCCTGTCGCAAACCACTGACTCTACGTCCACGTGCGAGCAAATACTTGATTTAATTCGCGGCCGGATTTTAAGTCACTCCAAATCGGCGTTTCAACACTGATTTGAACACGGGCGGCGGCTCGACCACGCGGGATCCACCGCCGCTTTTTCACGGAAAACACTGATTTTAATTTCCCGGCAATACTACTGGGCTGACACGAGCGAGCCACTACTTACTTTCTCACTTGTCTTACACGACGCAAAGCACTGATTCTATGTCCGCGTACGAGCAAATACTTCATTTAATTCGCGAACGAGTTTTAAGTCACTCCAAATCGACGTTTCAACACTGATTCAATCACGGGCGACGGCTCGGCCACGCGGAGCCCACCGTCGCTAATTTCGAGAAAAAGCACAGAATCTAATTTCGCGGGAACGTTATGGGAAATGCACGTGCAATTCCGCCCAGGCCTTCCGTGGCGGGCCGCGGCATTCATTATTCGCACAATAAACCGCCCGTGACTCGAATCCGCTCGAATGCGGAATCACTGAAAAACACTGCTGTAAGGAAAGAATATTAGACACCAAAATAAATGAAATGATGGAATGTGTGATAATGATTGTGGCGTACGTCTCAATGTTCCATCTCTACACGCGAGCAAGATCAACTGTCACTTGTGAATCAATAATCGTTGATACGACATCGCTCTCAAGTCAAATTATACCGAACAATTATCCAAAGTGTTTAAACAACTCACGAGACCGTACTAGACCATTGCGAAATGCACTGAAACTTCAGAAAGGTACTCGAACAATGGTTAAAAATGGCGGTTATGACGACGTGCGCAGCACAGATCCTTCCCAGTCAAGCGTTCCGAACGGACTCCTCGGTGCTCCGACGAACTACGTAATGGCGGCGCGCCCCACTCCTGCGCAGTCGCTCACGCACCGGCTGCGCTGGCTGCGCTGGCCGCACAGGCCCCCACCTTACCCGCTCTACCGACTGTAGCTATCTGCGTCACTCCTCACAGGTATCAGCTCGGCGAATTTCCTGGAATTCGTCATGTCAACAAATCCTGGAATTCGACAGGCCAATAAAGCCTGAAATTTGTCATGCCTTGTTATGATACTGAACAAAGTTGTGAAAATACTTATGCAGGCGTTATATGTACTACACGGTGATGCCAATAAACCTACATAAATAAACCGAGGTGTAATTTTATTGTTTATTAGAATTAGAAACTATTACGATTCATTCCGTGTAACCTTAAGAGACACACGGCACAAATGACATTATACGACTAACAAAACAATTATGCAACGTCGGTATTACCAATAATTCGATGGTAAAAAGCTGATTCCCCGTTTAGTGCACCACCCTGTACTACACATGCAGAATATTTCGTGTATGATAGCCTATTGCTATTTGATGCTACTTTTTCATAACAATAATTCATTTACGAATGATACTCATACAAGTTGAAAATAACAAACTTTTGTGCTATATACTAGGTGTGCTTTCCAATTAGGAGGCACAGAGATGCTGTGTTGCACAGCTGAGCTCTGAATTTCGAAAAGTTTATCAAATAGAACAATTATGATAGCTCCAAAAAAACTGTTGTAGCATCGTTCGATTTATTATAGAATAAAACACCTGAAAGATCTGTAATTTAGAATAAAACATCTGACATCAACAATACAGTCGAAATTATGGATAAAACTTTAAAATGTTGGTAATTTAATGTGTTGACTGGCTCGAACACAACTTTTTTTGTCCTGCTGTGTTCAGCAGTACTCTGTTGATGTAAATGAAATGCTGTCTCGAACAATGTTCCTTTCTGTTTAATTGGAAAGCACACTAGGATAAAAGGTATTTCTAATAAGGAATAACTGCTTAAACTATAACGATATAAACAATGGTTTCATTCGTACGTTAGTGGTACTTTTATTAAAATATTAGAACATAGTTTAATCTTCCTCTTCCTCTGGTGCAGCTCCACCACTTCCCTTGCGCAAGTTCTTCCTCTTTACGCGACCAGGTCGGCCACCACCGAACGGTGACTTCAGGGAGAAGTCAATGTGTTTCTGCGAGTCCAATCGCACGATGAACGATGGAATATTGACGACCTGCTTTCGGACGCTGTAAATCATAAAATTCAACCATAGTTTCGAATTTTCTTGCACGCAATTGGCGAGATTCTAAAACACTCGTGGTGTGCAAAATTTGAAAGCTGTTCAATAATAAATGATATACCAAGTCTCATCGATGTATTTGAGTAATTGAGAGCAGACGTTAAGCGTCAGTGAAACTGACGCCTAAGTGGCCTGTCTGAAATAAAGTTCTTGGCATTTACAACAAATGGCAGCACGGAAAGTTCATTCTTTCTTAGTGGCCATAGTGGATGATCAATCTGCTAACTTTGTCAGATACCTGTAGCAGCAAAACGCAATATTCCCTATTATTTCGCTATTCCTCAAACTGCTGGGAAATAGCGCGATTACTTCATGTCTGATACATAAAGTAATCAAGTGTACCCTTGGTATGAAGCCAAATAGAAAATTATTTCTATCTGGAGATTATCCAGGAATTCCTCTCGCCTTAAGGATTAGAAACCATCTGCGTAGCATCAGATATTCCTTGCCCAGATCTTAAGGCTTCGAAACTACTACTTTTCATCAAGTATTCTCACCGAATGTGACGCTGACGGATCAAGACACGAGCGTGATGGATAGACTTGGCAAGACCAAGTTTGAAAACTTGAGTCTGGAGACGCCTCTCCAAGAAATCTTCGATCTTCAAACCAAGGACATAATCGAGCTTCATGCGGCCTTCGTCCAACACTCCGATCCTTACCAAACGACGCAACAAGGCATTACCTAAAATACGATATTTATTAGAAAACGCTCTACAAACAACCGATTAAGGTTATATGTAACATCTTCATCAGTAAATAATTTTTCCCCATAGCTTGTCGGACAAGAGGTATCAAAATATTGTGGTTCATCATATAAACGGCAAGAATTAAGAAAACTAAAGGGAATCTAAATATCCTAACAAATGAATCTTTGTTGTACCTTCGAAAAGACGTTTGGGGTCTTTCTCTTCCAGGGTGAGAAGCTCACGAGCGGCTTTACGAATGTTAGCCAACGTGTACTTCACCCTCCATACTTCGCGTTTGTTGCGGAGACCATATTCACCGATGATCCGCAATTCCTGGTCAAGGCGAGCCTTTTCATAAGGTCTCCTGGGTGTGACATAGGTCTTCGAGAAGACTGACGGAATCCTTCCGTTGACCATCTTGTGTAGCCGTTACCTATTGATCATTCAATAGAATAACTATTAAAATGCATGCTCGCTTTGTTTAATGCTCAACGTGTAAAAGCAATATCTCCTCGTGTGAAAATAATATCTCCTCGAAGCTCAACGGATGTATCGGAATAACCTATGCACATGTGCGATCATATGGCGTCACTATTTTACGCAATAATCCCGAATATTATAATTTCCGCTTAAATAAAACTATCAACAATAACTTAAGAGCAATATAGACAAGAGTAGGAACTTGGAAGTTCGCTAATAGCTAATATATACGTGTAAATGAATGAATCTAGAAAATGTCGGCCACGTGTTCCGTAGTATTTCGAACTTGCACGAATGCAGATAAAAAGCTTATTAAAATAGCTTGTACGGACAATGAGCGTTTTATAAGAGGAAAGGCGATTGTAAATTGAATGTCTATTATATTATTCTATTCCTAAAAGACGAATCAACCAACTACTTACTTGACCACTGGGGAGTAACGACTAACTTCCACCACGTACGGTAGAGAAATGGCCGAGGAAAGAAGGAAGCCGGCGTTCATCGAATACAGAACTAGCGACATACTAGGATATGCGGACACTACACTAAATGTTTTAAAAGAACGGTTGGAAATGTAGCGACTGCCTTTATTTCATCTAATGTTAATGTAGTATTCTTCTTTGGGTTTGTCTTTTGGATGCCGAATGCTTTAGCTCAGGGAGGAGTTTGCACCCAAACGTAACTCTAACATTGATTAAAAGAAGGGAATTTGATTTCTTCTAGAAAATGATTAATAACTGACGCATATCATTCTGGCGTAATTGTTGTTCAATAGTCTTTCTCACACGCAATCTGCCAATGCAATATCAATATACGATCTGCGAAGCACAAAAGATAGCAAATATTTTAGCATACCATTAGTTTTCAAACAATCATTCTACGTACGTCATAAAGATTCATGTATCACGTCATATAGGGCAAGTATCGGACTATCAGGCATCAATTGCAAACAATGGGATTACATTAGGAGATAAGCGTCAATCTTTATCGGGGCCGCGTTATTTTTGCCACACTGTGACGGCCTTTTCCCAGTTACCACGTCTTTCTTGAACCGTATCTATTTAGCTGTATTTGGTACGTATTTCGCATACCCCCCACGACCACTGCTTACAACACACTTGTTTTGCAATACAGCACAGTAAACAGATTGTAACTAGCAAAAATACTGCGTTATGGCATTGTGGCCAAGACGACCGAAATCGTAATCGTCACATCAGATTACAATGCCCCTAACCTTCGTTTCTTGATGAAGATTCCAGAGTCGGTTTTTACAAATCTTTGCCTACCCTTATTTTGCATACTAATCTACAGCAAGACTTAGCAAAATGCGAAAAGCTATTGATCTACGTATATATACACATATGTCTAAATTATATGCTTGTAGAAACCATGTGCAATACTGCAAATCATGCTTCATGCTAAAAAAATATATTTTGAGACGAAATACAGAGAATTAACTGTAAATCATTAGTATTTCATATTCTCGTGATCGATGGATCAAGCACATCACGTTTGTAACTAAGTCACGTTTAAATCACGTTTCAGTTTTGATATCATTGGACTCTTTGCTCCAGCATGTTTAGATATGCAGGGTCAATCCGTTGACCCCGAAAGTGGTGAAACGAAGATAAGTGAAGATGTAAGTAAGAGTCACGCTTGAAACGTGTTCAGTAATCTTGACGGCACGACGTGCAGTGTTACGAGTAATCCACTTTTAAGTTTCGCCTGACCGAGAGCTAGTTACTCACCTTCATCAGATCTATGTGTGTTCTTCGAGCTTCCAATAAACAATTGTAACTATGGAAGTTATAGGCACTGTAAGTATCTTTAGTTTGAGCAAAAGCTCTCTGTGCGTTTTGTTGCAAGAGTAAACGAACATAACAAGAAAACGAGAGAAGACTGTACTGCATGGAATAACTCTTTTTATGAAGTCCTGAATTTTTACTTTTCAAGATAAAATCCTCCAATATGCTAGTCTTAGAAAGTACAGCTATCGTGTAAAATATACAATAAAAGCATTTCAGTAAAAACGAGCACTTTCGTCTATAGTCATTCCATGCCTTTCATCGACCTGATAACAATTTTATCGTTTGCTAAACAAGCTTGCAGCTCACGTGAGGATACCCGTGAGCTATAGAGATTTTTCAATATATATTTATTAACAACATAACCGATGCCACAATATGCCTGTCAGACTATATAGCAGACATCCCTTATGTTTGGACATTGTTTCATACAAAATAGATATAGAAATTATAGACACTTTCCCCCAATTCATCTTACATGTATCGACATCAATAGAATTTACAAAAATCGTTGCTTATTTTTTCAGTATCCCGTTCTAAAATCTTTCCTCGCCGGTTCCGTATCTGGAACATTCTCAACTATCCTCTTCCAACCACTCGATCTCGTTAAAACGAGATTGCAAACTAGAGTGAACCAACATGTTAGGTAAGTAAAAATTATTCGAACAAGTAGAGATTTTTACCAAGTATTTGCATGACTAACTAAGTCTTGCTTTTATAGTTCACCAAGGGGTGGGATGTTCGGCACAGTTATCCATATTATTCAGAAAGAAAATATTCTTGGACTTTGGAAAGGGATGACACCGGTAAGCATCTTCGTAGTGCCAAACCGACTTACACAAAATGTCAGTTTGACGAATAAAGCATGTACTTATTAAACTTATTTCAGTCTATAACCAGAGTAGTTCCTGGAGTCGGACTGTACTTTTCGTCATTGCACTGGCTAAAACATTCTCTGTATCTCGATAATCCGCTCACACCACTTCAAGCAATGTCTTTGGGCATTACTGCGAGGTCTATGTCCGGAGCTCTACTGATACCAATAACAGTAGTCAAGACGCGTTTCGAGGTATGCAATCAGAGTTTCTTGTAACACTACCAAATTCGACGATCCCACAATTTACAATAATGAGACTATTTGGACTTACAGAGTGGTGTGTATAAGTACAACAGCATAGGAGAAGCTTTAACACTAATCTACAGGCAAGAGGGTGTGCGAGGACTTTCCAGTGGACTTATTCCAACACTATTGAGAGATGCTCCGTTCAGCGGACTCTATCTTATGTTCTACACACAATTGAAAAACTCTATTGCATCAAGAGGTACTTTGATAAAATAATCTATTTCCCCAGTCAAGGATGTATTCTATTTATGGATGGCAGAAGTTTAAGGTTTAATCTCGTATCTCCGCAGAATTACCTCCGAATACCGCCACGCCAGTCAACTTCAGCTGCGGCGTACTAGCAGGCTCACTCGCATCTGTCGTAACTCAGCCGGCTGATGTTATTAAAACGAAGATGCAACTTTATCCAAATGAATTCAAAGGAGTTAGCACGGCGGCCTACTTTATATACAGAAAATATGGTGTTCTGGGATATTTTAAAGGCATTGTTCCAAGAATGCTCAGGCGTACATTAATGACAGCCATGGCTTGGACAGTATACGAGGAGGTAATGTCGCTCACACTTTGCTCAGGGAATATTTATTTAGCGAAGAGGTCTTGAAACACATGAGAGAATTATATCGAAAATATCTTCTTTGTTCAGGTCACAAGGAGTATGGGACTCAAGTAGCACAATGTCTAGAGGCATTTCAATGGATTTTGTAGACGATCTTCACCTTTCGATGTATCAAACGAAGTTCAGCACTACACAACACATACACACACTCCCGTGAATGTATTCTACAAATGTTCCTATTCAGACGCCTGTGTACAGTATTTTAATTTGTACAGATACATTGTATTATAACTACATTTCACTATGTACAGTATTCAGATAGAGGAGAACCTGACGTTGCTATCGATGTATTAATCGTGTATATATTTATTTAATAAATTATATACTTTTGCAGTGGGCGTGTTTGATTCATACAACAACACTTCACTCATGTTACAACACCCATTCACTAGATACCGAAATAATGTAATGGTGTCTTTGAATTTTCGTCGAAATATGTGGGTAATAGTACTATTGGAATATTACTTTATTACTTTTAATCAACAATTTCGAGTATAACAATGCGAACTATAGACACAATTTGCGTATTGTAATGTTGAATTTGTGTAAAACATTTCCATCGAATACGAATAAGACTCTGTTCGATTAAAGTAACACACGACTCATGTGAATGGAAGAATTCGAACATGACAAACAGGTGTTTCCATAACTTACAATAGAGGACAACGTAACACCGGAAGAGAGAAAAACGCGCCACTGTATAAAATTCGCGAGTCTCGATTTGAAGATTATGCAAAATTTTTACCTTAATAGTACATTAAGCAGTGTGTGATCGTGAGCCTATCGCACTGGTTACATTCCATGGTATCCCATCCGCCTGGAAATAGACAACACAAGTTTTAGATATTGCGACACAACCATCTTTCTTGTCACATCAAATCTCACTGTCACCAAAGAACTATCCGGTTTATTCGTTATTTATCTGCGGCCTGGTATATCAAAAGAAAGAGTATAAAGCTTTCCACAGCTTCACGTATGAAAAGCAGATAGTGCGCTTCAAGATCATCTTGCGTTCGCAAGATTAGCACCAAAGTAAGCACCAAGGCACATATTTTGTTATGATTGTATGGTAAATTTAGCATTTGTACTCTGGCTTGTTAATTATTGCCCCATACATTTCGAACTGTTCAAATCTAATGATACTAATCGTTAAGTACACGGGAACGCAAGATTATCAGTCTTTTAGAGCTATCACTTTCGACATTTCTGTAAGATTGGTTCATATTTTAAAAGCAGATTAATTCATATATATACGAGTGCATATATGTATATGTATATATATATATGTACGCTTGATTATGAGTGAAGATGTCACACAAATGCAGATACGCATGAGTTCTCTATCAAGCCGGAATGAAAAGACACGCAAAATGAATAGGTATGACGACGTGATAAAGGGGAATATCCTACGAGCACCACGATGTACAATCCGTACAGCCTGTCATCAACCTTCAAACTGACGTATGCTAATACCGTAAAAATGACGAATCCCTCTGGAAAAACTTTAGTTACGATTTGTCCTGTCCTATCTATTTCTCGTAACGGAAATATAAAGCATGCGGGGAATAGTCTCTCTTTAAGTGAAGTATACACTCTTCCTCGTCATGATATGAAACAAGAATTGTATGGATGCGCCAATTAATCATAAAAAGTGGATGTAGGCGGACCCCTGCTAATTAGAAAATGGGATTTCGCAAATCCGAGAAGAGTTTAGGCTAAGTACGATCGGAGCAGAAAAATGACTTTTACGAAACCACCAAGATAAGTTGTCAGGTAATTTCCCTCAGCTATCCTTAGAAGAGCGACCAGGAATAAATCGATCACGAGAACAGTCTCGAATATAAGTTGCAATCAGGGAATAAGGAGTGTAAGAGCAGGTATTTGTTATCGTAATTTTAAGCACTAGCACTCAAGTATCGTTCGGAAAATAAAGATCACTGTTTCGAAAAAATCTAACTTTCCTAAGAAAAGGACATGTTTGGTATTATCATTCCGATATAAATACCTCAGAAATGCGTAGTAGAAGCTAGGATTGTATAGTCACAGTCACTCAGGGCACTGTTGTGGCAGGTCTACGGAAGTAGGCACTGTTCCCTCCACTAAACCACTAATTTCTTTTCGACAAAAAAGCTATGCAGTCCTTGACATTACATAATTGATTTAACCCTATGGAGATATTATACCGATCAAAGCAAGCATAGGTATACCTTCTCCTATCTTGCTCTGTAGACAATATCTATAGTACTACATGATAAGAATACCTTTCTCATGGGAACGACTTTACTACTCCTTGCTCGACATTACCACCGACGCACCTTTCTCAGTACTATGTTACACAGAGCAAGCGCGCCACTTTGAAAATTAAACGCTGTATGATCAGGTCCATTTTCGAATTTAGTACGATTCTTTCTCCGATTATAAGGCAGGACCAGAGACTGGTTTGCTGTGACTATGTGTCTCTTCAAAATCACAGATAATTATCAAGTATATATCATGTGCATCTAATGAAACTCACCTGGTGAACGACCTGTACAGTAATTGAGACGAAAATGCTATATTGTTTAGTGCATACCTGGATTACTTCGCACTCACTAACCAATCAAGAGTTGTTACTTGTGACTTCGACTTCTGGAACGGTGACGGCGGCGGTTGTGATGGCTCGAGCTCCGGTGGTCTCGATTTCCTGAAATTATCATTGAACTCTTATCTTACTTTCAGATATACTTAATATAACAAACATAAGTGTTTGTTATTCCGAATAAATCGCAAACAATATTCCAAAGAAAGTATCAGGTACCTTTATCCCGGGCGTGACGCCGATGGTCATCGTCCCGGTGTCGATCATGCTTATCTCTTGATCGGCTTCTACTTCTATGTCCAGAATTTCTGCAATCATACAAAAACGAACTAGAAATATGTGTTCCATTAAAGCCTCAGAATGCAATGAAGAACACTCAATTACCTGTGACTACCTGGATCGTGTCTTTTGTCATCGTCACGTCTTCGACGTTTGTCTCTGTCTCTATCACGATCCCGATCGTCTCGTCTTCTTCGATCTAGGTCCTCATTTGCGCGCGCCCTATTCTTTCTCTCTTCCTCTCTTCTTTGTTCTTTTTCATCGCGCATCTTCTCGCGTTTACTCTGCGAGCAGCATTAACGTTACGATGGTCCTTTCTACGAGATATATTTCGATATTGCCGTTTATACTATACCATAATTTCTTGTAGGGCACTCTTTAGTCGCGCATATCCGACGTGCTGTTTGCCCATTAAATGATCGTCAATTCGCTGCTGTGCATCGCCGACAATTAAAAATGCACCACACACATCGCACACTTCCATTTGTTTTTCTTGTGCTGCTGCTAATTCTGCAGTCTGCAGGAAGATAATGATATATTAGTGGTATTATTAGCATTCATTATTAACCCTAGAGCAGAAGAATCCATCAAAGTGAGGGGTTGTAGAATGTGCTCCATTGTAAATTATAGAAATCATGGAGATACTTTTTGACTTGATAAGACATATTATTGTACATGCCAAGTTATATTGCATAAAACCATTTAAATTTTGAATTCTTTATACAATGTTTGAATACAGAAAATTAATTTTGGTTCTTCTAGTATTCAATAAGACAACAGTCTTACTTGATTGTAATGACTATTGTCATTGGATTTACGTAGTGCCTCTCTTTCTTCCTTGAGCTGATCACACAGTCTCATTAGGCCTTGCGCTTGCTCGACATTGCCCTGAATGCCGCTTTGCTCCGCTTCCTCTACCAGCTTATTTATCTTCTCAGTTAAAAGAGCAATCTGTTCTTCATTCCTTTGGGTCTGTGCTGGTGTCAGTGTAGGCTGAACAGAGAAACATGGTATATTTGCTATCTCTAGCCAATACTATTTTAGTCCAAACTCCACGATTCATTGATGAATATTTACCGCTTCTGTTCTACCAATTAACGCTAATCGCTGTTTGCCTTTAACTATCTTTCGCTCCACTTCGTTCAGCATACTTTGACAGAATCTGATGAATTCGTCTTCGTATTGTTGCTTGCGATACGAATATGGCGCCTTCTCGAATAACTCCCTCGCTTCGTCATCGTGGACGCGAGAACATGCTCCCAAGTCGGCCCTCGTATTTACGAAGAGATCGTGGGGGCAAAACTTCACCAGATATAATTTACAGAACTGCAATTGGAAAGAATGTCAAGCATAAATAGGAGTCTAATCGTCAGAGAATTTGAACGCAAAAAGTGCGACTTTAATGTCCTCGTGCCATTCGGAAGAACAGCGCGAGGCTTGCAAAGAATTGAAGTTACAGACCTCTGGATCTTCCCAGTTCAATTCTTTGGGCTTCTCATTGGGAAGAACGTTCCTGTTTCTGCCCATAAGCTCATCGAGCAGGGCAGCAGCAGCGGCAGCAGCCATTTTTTGGGATCCTTGTCGAGACTAGCGTCTTCGGGATTCTCCCGATGCATGCAATTCACCAGGATCCCCCACGAATAGTTTACAGTGCAATCACGTCTTCTCACACGCACATTCACTACGAAGAACCGCGCGAATAACTATGAAAATCCCGAGTATTCATAAGAATAATTACATGCGGATATCGGGCATCAAGTCCACCGATAAGAGTCATGTATATAGCTCTGTAGGTTACGCCGAAAACATCGCAACAGGAAGTCGAAGCGTTGGTGCTGCCACCAGGAGTTCCACCAATTAATTATGGAGAAACTCGCTGTGGCGCAGTCGTCGACTTCCGCAAATTTAAAAAACACTTTGGCGCCTAAAAATTTGTATTTACTTGTGCTAATTGCAAAACTCTGAAATAGCACAACTGATTGTTGGATAGATATGTTTTTATCCACGCAAGGAATTCCTTAAAAAGAAGCAATCAGTTCTTGGTGTTTGATCTTATAACATTTAGATTGTGCTATATTGCGTATTTACTACGCCCAATTATAAAATATAACAAGAGGCACTATTATATTTAATCAGAGTATATCTATGCCTGATGAAAATTTGTGGTCTCTCTTTGACGAGAGAAGAACAGTGGTTAATAAAAGTTCAATATATGTTGTATCATATTCATGTGAAATGACGACGAGGGAAAGTTTCTTTCAAATGTTGGCCCAATCAAGGATAATTGAAAGGGGAAACATATAATTTATTAGATATATATTTAGTCTTTACGATCACAATAAAAAATACGATAATAACACTGTATCGTTGTAATGCGTAGCGCTATTACTTACAATAAGTACTACGGTAGATTAGACAGACGACGCAGAGACCTTGTAACACTGCATGAATTATCACCAATAATCATAAGAGTATTTATTCGAATAGAGCAAAGAAGTCTGATTCTTGCAGTGATGTGGCCTCTAAACTTAAGTATACTCTAAGGAGGAGGGACGTAATCGGGAAAGTCACAGTTCAAACGGACCAAACAGAATTTACATGGAGCGACGATGAATGAAAATACGAAAGACCATTCGCTGCAATAAATATCTCAAGCGTAATGAAGAAGATTGGCGTTCCGATTGTCCTGGTTTTCATATTTCCACCCTCGGTTCCTCTTCCCGGCGTCCCTCCCTCTCCTTCTATGTGCCTATCATCAGTGAGAGTCGCGCAATAGATCGCGATTGGCGGATGCAGCGAGATCCAGATACAAATCATCAGCAATTAGCTGATGCAACGCTTGAATGACGATGGAAGGAAGCCTGGAATACGCGGATTCTTGGTGGCCACTTTCGGCGTGTGGCTGTCGATGATTGCAGAAATGGCGATACCGATCATTACTCGTACTCCTCATCATCGGGCCGCACCTGGGGGAATCTCCTGACGGCCTGATGGTGCTGCTGGGACTGCGGGCGCCTATGCTGAAGTGGGATATTCACCTCCTCGGGACTTCGGAATACTTGATTGATGGGTAAACGAAACTGGGGAATGCTAGTTGGTTGGGGACGAGCCGATGGGGGGATGCTGTTTAGGGTGGATGGTTGTGGGCTCGCAAATACCTACACAGCAAGGCATTGCAAATATATTCACACTGCTAGCTCCAGCCAGACTTACTGACAATGAGAGTCTCACTGTAAATCGAACATCTCCTGATATATGCTCGCGTGCATTGATACTTCGCTCCAATTAATCCCAGTCTAAGTGTAGTTAAACTTATAAGTAAGTCGTGCATTCTAAGTTAGACACACATTTCAATACGACCTTCTTTCAATGCAATTAATATAAAACAATTCAATGTAATGGCTCCTCAAGAAATTCCATGCGTTCGTATAAACACTCTCGTTTACAAATCACATTATTAATCGTGAATTTAGTTAAAGTTCTAGAGTAATTATTACATTATTTTTACTTCATGTCCTACTATTTCTTCTTTCCCTATTTCTAGTTTAATTTAAACTGACGTTACAGTCAACGATACATGTACAATGATACATTATTGTGCAATCGATTAATACCAGAATGTGAAGTAATGAAGGTTGCATCAGTACGAATCAAAAGTTTCTTACTTGGGGTGTCGGTCGTCGAAGGGTTGCCGATGTCGGTGTGATTTGATAATCACCGACCTCTCGCTCGTCGGTGTAGATATCAGCGGGGTAATACCTCTCGCTGTATCTCAAGGTCACGTTGGGTTTGTTCTCCGCCTCGGCCAAGTTCAACGGCTTGTACAGATACTCGTTGACAAAGTGGTACTGGGAACTCTTCTTGCAGCTTATGTCACCGCTCGGTGGCATACAAATCAGGTGAACCTGACGGAGAAGAAGGAGCAGGTGGGTCAAGCGAACGGCCTCCAGCTGACGAGTGGAGAAAGGTGGTTCCTCCAAGTTCTACTTGACTAAATCAACCTGGTCCATTTGCATTGGCTCGCCGCTGGAGAACACTAGTTATCGACGGGTCACTTACCCCGGAAGTAACATGAGACTATGGAACGGTAAGCGCTATCGGGAAAACTGATCGGAAGATTTATGATCGAGCGTATGCTACTTCCCAAGTATACGGAACAAGATCCGGAAGTAATGAGGTGAAAACAGAATACAGCAAGCAAGATCCTACTGGCGGAACAGGTGCGATGCGAACTGAAGTTTCACCGAGAGTTCGCATCTCGAGATCACCTCTAATTGGCCGGTGCCAGGGCGGGTTCACCTGTTTTTCCTTTAATCGGCAACACTTTCACTCGAACCCGGGAAGTATGGAAATGCAACAACAACGTTATGAATAATTATAAAAGTTGCAGGCCAGCCGGCCTCGGGACAGGCTCCTAAACGATACGCACACGCAGCTTTCTCCAGTGGCTGCTATTAGAAAATCTCTATTACTAGATTGCCGATCAGGACTGCGAGTTTTTAATCGCTGATAGTTTAGTCGATAGCAGCAGCAGCATCATTACTCAACACTTTGACAAGAAGCTGTTAGTCACCTTTCTGTCGAGTCGACGAAGAGCTGACAAAAGGTCGACTCTCTGATTTGTTCCAGTAATTGAACCATCAATTGACAATCGATGGGTAATAAACACTGATATATACAAGGTCTTAAATAATCCACAAGCACGATAATAACTTACTTGATGGAAAGTGAATCCTTCCGGACAGATCCAGGAATGCTTGGCGTTGTCTTGGCAGTAATGGAAGACCTCGCAATTAAGATCTTCGTCGGCATAGTATCCCGTTTGCTTATTAACACAGTCGAATTTACTTTGGGGCAGAAGAAGGCTCAGACGATCGGGCTCATCCTTCTCCTCCTCGAGCTCCTCCACGGGTCCCTTTTATTACAAAGCAAAAATCCTGTTATGTAGTTCGATTTTTACGACAGGTGAAAAACACTCGAGTGAAATGATCGAAGCAGGTGATGAAGCAGGTAAAAGTGAAGGCAATGAGAAAAAGAAGGCAGGAAGAACACTGTCCCATTTCTTACTGACACTTCACCTTCACTCTGACTGGTGGCACATGGCGTTACATAAATCTTTAACCACTGTGTTCTCGAAACAATTGATAGCCCTCTGCCCACGCGGCCCTCCTCCTCTTGTGCCCGAGAGACTTTCACTCAAATACGTCCAGTACGATTTCTAAGTATTGCGCAACTCAAAATGCCCGGTCGCCTCACATACCACGCGTGCAACGAATCGATCCTGATATTAAAATACCAGAAGTGGAACTGGTTTGCTATATCAGGCTGATTTGTTGCTGGCTTGGAAGCCCGCGATCCTATGGAACCGCCAGTTTACCAAGTATTCCATTTGTTTCTTGCGTCATACATGATTTCTTGTGGACATAACTTATGATATATAAAATTTACTGCTTCGATTAATTTAATTCAGAATTATCGCAAAGAATTTGGTACTCAATGTTATGATATAACATCTTTCCTAGTTAAATGTCTGCAAATAAAAATCGACGATCTAAGAATCTCTTTTCTTTTTAAAACTTGTCGAACGAAATTTTTTCCTGAATAAAGTGGAGATATTTTTGAGTGATTTTGGGAATAATCACCTGCGGGTATTGGCCGCCCCGGAGTGGCACTCGCGCGGGTGGACCGGTTCTAATAGCAGCTTGATGCTGGTAATCACGAGCTCCGTCAAGCGGTGCCTGTGTCGGCTTCCTGTAAAGCTGTAATAAAACACATTGCAATTACGTCGGCCGGTTACATTGACGCCGAATCATTGCGCAATAGATCGCCGCGGATTCTACTCTCTCGTGTTCCTCCGAAGCCGCAAGTGCTATTACCGGTGCAAGCACTTCAGTTACCGAAGAAGGAATTAAAACTGTCATTGAACTTTTAAGGCGAATGACAAATACGGATAGATTCGATCGTAATTTAGACTTCTCGCGATGCACAAGATATCCACACAAATTGAATATATGATGATTATGCACTTGGAGATTGAACGGGTCATTGACCCCACTGATAGGCTTCGATTTCTTATATGAAACTTGTTGAATAAATAACTCTAATTGAACACAGACCTTTAAGAACTGTCGAGATTTTAACACTCGTTAACAATTTAATATGCAACATTTAATTTTCTCTATAAAAGTACTATTAATATTCTCCTCCTAAAACAAAGGATCGTTAAGAGCTCGCCTTTCCCTTCGTTTCGCTTGGCTCTCGAAACAAGAATAACCAGTCGATCAGAAATTACTCTGGAATTCTCACTTCGATTAGCTAAAAACCAGCATTGCAGCTGAGAGGCTTGCAACACACATGAGGAGAAAATAATAAGAGAAAATCGCCAAGTGCTCTCAAGCAAAAAATCACGATGTCTTTTTCTCCAGCCTATTATTACCCACTGAACAAGTAAGTCTGACATAGTTTTACTTACTCGAAACACAAACTGACACAAACACTCAGTGAATGAGCAGTAAAAAGCTGGCGATTTCTTAATGAAGTTTTCAACGAGTACAGTTGGAAACTTACCGCTTGCTGATTGTTAGGAGTTCTGTAGATAGGCGAGGGAGAGGGTGTCGGCGTGACTACATTATCCTCGTAGCTGTTATCACGGAAACCTTGGCCGGAACTCAGCCCGGACGTGTACAATGGTCCGAGGCTGGATCCTTTTCCGGGAAAGGATACCGATCTCTGCTCCAAGTCGTACGAATTCTGTGCAGCTGCCGTGGCAGCCACTACGAGGAGGCCCAGCCAATACATTCTGCAAGGAAAGAGCCGACGCTGAACGTCATTAAGAGAGCAAAAGCGTAATTAACTTCTTGGCTACGAGAAACCCCTTGGCAGCGCGGTGCACGTATGCCGCTTTCTCATAAATTGAACCACTCCATATGGACAGTGGCGCGAGGGAAAGTGACCTTCCTCTTTGATACACATCACAAAGCATCACGGTTAAATCGATTTCGATGCACTCCAATCGGTAATATTCGTCCGTTCACTCAACAATTCCTACATTTTCTAAACTATAAGACTGAGTTTACATTACTCATATCAGTGGCTGAAATCGTTCGACTGCATTTGACATTTATATACATTTGTCTTATAAGAAAAATCGACGTGATTAATGTAAAGCCCTGGTTAAAGGTAGTTGGAAAGTGCAGGCTCGACGTGTACTTCTTAGGTTCCTATTGTATGACTTTCACGGGCCAGGCTGTGTTTCTTTGAGCGCAGGAATGCCTGTTGCTTGTCATTGAAATTGACTGCTCAAGCTGGCAGCAATAATGCCGCGTAATGCTTGAACCAATTCAGGCTCGCTCGATTGGTAGACGCCGAGATTTCTATCGGAATTTTCCTTTAAATCCGTTTTCTATTTCAAGCTGGGAGGCTTAAATCCTGTTAACTAGCGCGGCAACGAGACGTCGAACGGTCTTCGTGGCTGTTGCATTAGCTAATATAATTTGCGAAGGCTCGCGTCCGCCTGAGTACACACACACACGAGTACACGGATGGGAAAGGCGGTGGAAAGTGCAAGCAAACTAGAGAAATGCGAGGAAAGCACGAAACAGAAAGAGAGAGAGAGACTCTTTAGAAAAGCGATCTGGCTTGCGGTGGTCTTTTTTTCCCGCCAATTCCACCTGCACGACCGCTCAAATGCAAGTGTGTCGAGTGGCCAAGCAAGCGGCGACTTTAATGCCGATGACCTAGAATATATATATATATAGATATACGCACTGCCAGCCGGAAGAAGGCCATGGAGAAATGCAGTGAAATGCCATAATCTTACTCTCCGCGTTTACTTGCAGCGTTTACCGGCTGCCGCGACTCTCAGATTCACGCTAAAGATTGATTGTCTCTTCTGAAGTCCCTCTTTCACTCATTCAGTATCTAAGATATCATAATGGTTTACTTAATCATTTTAATAAACAAAAAATGGATTTCTTTTGGTAACCGCGAGTGTCTAAAAAGGTGGCCTTTAGAAATCGTATTAAGTACTTTCGGAATTATTCCTGAATAAATGGTGTATCGAAAGAAACTGTACGATTAACTTCGATTTCAAATAAATAATTATTCTCCGAGCAGGTGAAGAGAATCGTTAATTATTCGGGCAATTGAACAATGTCAAAGTGTAAACGGCCATTTCTATAGGATATTCCAATAAAGAGAGCCATCCAATTATGTAATTGGATTCGTAAATAATATGCAACAAAGATAATTGATGTCTGAATAATCATTCTGCTTGAAGGGGAAGGCTTTGTTGCTACCTCCGGCAGCTCATTAGTAATCGCAATCTGCATCAGGAGCATTTAGAATGCATTTCTCGCGGGCTCTGTCAGGATCGTGTCATGAAACTCTGTTCTACTTGACGCTCGCGCCAGCCGGCTAATTTCTTTTGAACTTCACTGAGCAGCCAGTCGCGCGGAAAGGACCTTACTTTCCAACAGCGTAAAACGCGGTGACAGTTTCACGATTCACTGGAGTCATCTTTCACGAGTTGCGATGACCACCTCGCGCCTCCACTTTCCACCAATTTGAAAGTTCGGTTTTATGACTGCTAGAACTACAATCGCCTCCTCCCACAAAAAGAAACTACTCGACGAACTCTATTTACATCATCAGCTTTTTGTGGAAACGCATTCTACATCGAACTATTTAAGCTGCGTTCGGATATGTACTGCCAGTGTTAATTGAATGCTTGATTATGACTGCGTAAACTTTGAGAGTCCAAGAAAATATTTATAATATCAAAGAATTGAACACTTTGACAGATTATACTTTTTCTAACAGTGTCAAATAGCTTTAGTATCACGTGAAATACCTGAATTTTTCTCAAATGCAGAAACAAATCTAGACTTTCTTATGGAATCTAATTTTAATATCGTTTTACTCATATCAAACAGTTATACTCATCAGATTAACTAGAATAAAAAAAGCATCAAAACGATATACTCGTTAAATTAGCACGTAATATTTTACAAGCAATACAAAATTAGGATCGTACCACTTAAATTTAGTATTCGCCCAAAAACTAGATGTGATATTTGGAGCTCTGGTGGCGCAAATGGGAGGGAATCATGGTTCGAAGAACTAGATAGTGGAGAGCGCCGTGGACAGGGAATGTTACGCCAGTAGTAGAACTAGCGGGGCAGCAGCACGCGGAAAATGTGGTCGCAGTTAATGAGGGCTCTGTCTCGACCGCTATTAGCCGTAAATGATCAGAGAGAGAACCAGCAATGGTTAAAAGGTGGTCTCTCGGACACCACCCCGGATCGGTCTATCGCAAGTGAAAGTGAATGGGACTGCGAAGAAAAAGGCTCGGGCCGAGAAAAATCCGCGAACCTATCTGTATCGAGTGTCGTAGATCCTACTCGGCGAGCTTGCACGCGTCCAGCTGCTGCATTGAGTCCACCGCCACCTCATATTCATCGGACACGAGCGCGTTAGCCTTCGACCAAGCCTCGCTTCCGCTACGTTACTTTGTTCCTAGATTTGCATTTCAATAGTCCGACAGTTCGAAAGTGAAACTATGACTGAAATATTCAAGAAACTAGAAACGCTCTCAAAGCGCCTGCTTTCAACTTCGTTTTACGATTCTAATAAAATTCTTTTACTAACAGTAATTTAATTCTATTACAATCACTAATTTCATTCTACAATAGAAATAGTAGGATTTATTCTCGGCCTTTATCAAACTCCAATTACTTTCCACACCTAATTAGACAAATGATCACCGAGCCAGTTCAGCAAGCGTCTGTAAAGTTATGTGAGCATTTGAGTCGTTAGTTATCGAGAGGCGGTGTGTCGATCGTATCCGATTTCAACTTCGTGTTCGTCACGGGGGGCTTTTCATGGTGCGGCGGCGGCGGCGTCGGCGGTGGCAGCGTCGGGCGTAACGAAATCGGAGCGTGGCGATCGCCGGCGGACAGCAGCAGCAGGGTTACTTCGGTGCGGAGAAGGCGCGACCAGCAAAGAAAGTATTGCATAATGAAAAAAGAGATAGTTGTCCGACCACTATAAACGCAGGGAACGCGGCTGTATAATATAATCAGTGGCGACTGCGGCCGCACGTAACTGGTCGCCTTCATGGGGGACGCATGGGGGACGCATGGCCGACGCCGCACTCCGACAAGCTCTTAAGGAAATCTGGAGCGCACTCTTTTCCACCGCCAGCCGCACCGACATCATATTTTTCAAACCAGTAGACCGTCGCCTGCGGTATTTCATTCCTCTCCTATGGCTTTTCCAGCGTCGCCCGCCCTCTTCCTCCAAAAAGTCAGCCATCGCACTCGATATAGCCGATATTCCCCGTAATCCCTAAATTCCCGCGTCCCTCCACTTTCGACCACCTTTCTTTCTTTCACCACCGACAGCTATAGCGCCTCCAGTCGGTGAAATCTCTCCTGGACGATCATCCATCCTGATTATTATAATGGGACGAATTTACTAGCTTCAGATACGCTCGATCGATGTCGTTTTCAGTAATTGGGATAATGGAATGGGTGATCGCATTTTCACTTTCTAGATGATTGCCGGTGAATCGTTTTATGCGATATTGATGATGCGGTGAATCGATGCTCTTAAGAGAATTTAATTAAAAAGCGGTTGTAAATAGTAGAATTGGATGGTTCGATGCATTAGTGATTTGGGTTCTGGTTTGACTCGGGTTAATCGCCTTGAACCAATTATTCAAGAAATTTTGCGGGTGGCGAAAGAAAGTGGCAATGCCGATTTCATGGATTGCTAAATGCGCCGAGTATTTGACCTTTGTTTAAGAAAATACTGGTTTTCTTAAGTCGCTCGATTCATGCCTTCTCTAATTCGTGCATGAAGTTTCCATTGAGTCTCGGTTGAGCCGGCGCTAACTTTCCATGAAAGTAAAAGCGGGGAATTAGTGGAACGATTTCAATCGAACGTGATGTAATAAGGAGAGCGCGCGGCACTTTGAGCGAACCAGACCGCCGCCGCCCATATTCATGAAAGAAAGCTGCGATCTAGAAATGTCTACCGGTATACAACTAATGATATGCAGGCAATGCGAGATAAAGTTTAGCTTCCTGAATCTAGCAGAATATTTCCAACGAGTGTGTGTCCAATCGCAATTCCAGCAGGCAACCGGTTCTCGCGTGCAGATTTCTGCGCCACGTGTCATAACTCTGATTCGCTCGGGCGGAACGCGATTAATTTCGTAGGATTTTTCAGTCACCCGCGAGAAGGAGCATTGATCTAGCGGCCACTCGAGTACAATGATATGCTGATAGGCGGAGCCAAAGAATATCATGATTTATGATTGACCGGTGTGATAGTCGTTGCGAGCAATTAGGCGGAGAGTCGAGAGAAATAGTCACTGGAACAATGGCATGACTAAGAAGTAGATGACGATCATTTGTCAAGGAATTTCGCGGAAAATTAGGCAATTAATCCTTGTTACAGATAATGCTATTGTAATAAATGCCTTCAAAAGACTGGTATTTAAAAAGTTATTATATTTCATTTTGTTCCTTTACAGTTTCATCTTTACTAACCCTGAAACTATTTTTTATTGTCATTCAGTCAAATTCCCAGTGAAAAATTGAACTACTTTCCAAAAACCGTATGTCTACGAGAGTGTGAAATGGTATCACCGTTAATTACAAGGTTGGATTTCAACTTTCGATTGACTTTACAGAGATTTCTCAGCGGACGTTCAGCTGCGTATTTAACTTGGTCACATACTGCGTGTTCGTTTGTCACAGATCTCGAGAAGGAAAGTCACAAACGTTCGGCACACGTGAAGGGAAAGGCAGCGGCGCGGCGACGGCTTTTGCGAGGATTTCACACTTGCACTGTCAATTTCCCGTCACAATATCTCAGATTTACCGACTCTTTTCCTCGGCACTCTTCTATCAGAAGCGTACTTCTCCTCTCTCTCTCATTACCTCCCCACTTACCTGTCAAAATGCGAAAGGTAGAGGAGTAACAGGATGATTCGCTTCGAATTGACAACTTACACTGAACTATCTCAGCCTCGCGCTATACCGGCATTCTCTTATATAGCTTGTTCCGCTGAAAGTTACCTCCACCAGGTGATTTCTGGATTCGCTTCACTTCGGGGTAGACCACGTGGTGGGAGACCGGGATAGCTACGTGCTCTGAAGTACACCGTGAAGTACGCATCGACGCCCGTTGGGCGTCGCTCGCTCAATTTTTATTCGACCCATTCAGGATTTGCTTTTTCACCTGTCAGCACTCGTCGACTGTCAAAGAAATCTTGCTGCTTAAACTCGTTGACGTGGAAAAGATATATCGTTTACTTTAATGACCAATTTCTAATTCCTTTTCTAATCGTTTGTCGCTGAGGTTGCTGGTTTAATTTAGGTTACTTGTAATAACGTTCAAATCAAGTACTTCTGCTTTTAATAGGATTCTGCTGTTTATGAATTCTTGTTTAACTCTTTTAGTGGCGAACGATGATATTATATATTGTTGTTCGCAATACTTGCGAAAAGTGTTCTCTAAAAACGTTATAAATAGTTTAACTTCGTTGCAATACGATTGAAGAAATTGTCGAGGAATTGAAATATTGCTTGGAAGGAGAAATTAATTTGTATATTTTTCTAAGTATTGAAATTTAATTGGCGTTGCTTTGTTCTCCCTTTACTTCGTAATATGCTCCTTTTGGAATTTGTGAAATTGGTCCAGTATTTTCCGCATACTTCCAGTATCAGCATTAAAAGGATCAAGAGCTTGAAAATGTCGATTGACCGTAAGAAAATCTTGCTTTGTTCCAGGTATTTCCAGCTCTTAGTATGTAGCAGAAATTATATCTCATCCACGGCAGAGGTGGCTAATTTTCATTGAAATTACTGACAGATGATGGCAGAATCCAAGGCTCGGTAAGATAATACTACGATGAGTAGCAGCCGCGCGATTTTCTGGATCATGTAGCGTAGAGATCGGATGGAATGATTGTGTAGGAGTGCGTGCATAATTAGTACCTGTTCGCTACTCTATTTTACGCCTCAGCATTGCCACCCACTGTAATTACCTTTCACGGAAAAAATCATCCCGCGAGGAAGAAAAGCGAGAGATTTCGTATGCTCGAATGCAATCGCATTGTATCCTCGATGATATCGTATTCGGAGGATGATCTGCATTCGATCACACTTCCGGAAGGGGTCATTATTGTTCGCCCGAATCGAATGAAATGAGGCGGAGAGACTTTCTATTATGTGACACGTGAAACCTTCTCGTCAAGTAGGTCATCGTCTTCCGGCGCCGAATTTTACATTTAAGAAGAAACTCGTATCCTTTAAGAGCGCCGTATCCTTTCAGCTTTACCTTTCCATCGCCGGCCATTTTCCGTTTATTAGTTATCAGCTCATCTATTAGTTTTCGATATGGCAGGTCAAACGCAATATGCTTCGCCAATAATTCGAACTACCGATACGTGTTATTAATATGGCTTGTGAACTCGTTGCTATATTAATCGTGGCACGTGGCTCTCAGTAAACATTTCTCTGGTAAGCAACTTTTTTTAACCAAATTAATCATCGGACGCGCGATTCTCCCGCGCGGCGTTTTCACGTTTCTTCTCGCGCGGCGCGGGCGCAATCTTTAATTCAATTTCACTCGCAGGCACTTTTTCTGCGGCGCTGTTCAAATCGTGAAAGTAGGTTGGCCAGCAGGCGCGTTTAATGGAATTAGATCTCACGCGTATTCTCGTTAAGTGATTTACAATTGGCTGGGGCAGACGAAGAAGAAAGGTTCGTTGGTGTCGCGCATATTGGTTGGATGTTTCTGATGAGCTTACAATTTGCATCACACTCGATGATAAGAGGACGTGGCAGAGGTCGCGAGGGGACGATATGGGATTCCATATCGCATTGTCTTCTCCAAGTGGAAAATACAAAATAATTAAGATATTGGTCTCGTGCGGCAGTCACGAGACCCGCTTGAAAGAGCCTCGTTCAGTGGAAAGAGACCAGAACGCGACAGACAGGCCAAGGATCCCGTTAACAGTTCATTCGTACTTTTTTCTGTCACTTCTTTCGCAGAAATTATTCACTTGCGTAACTCTCGCGCAGCGGGGGCGACCTTTCGTCAATATTCCGCTAGCGTTTATAAGTTCATTGCGAGCCGCGTGCGAAACTAATCATCGCACGAGCGACAGCCCAAAGCCGAGATTCTTTACTCGGGCGTTCGCGCCCCATGAATAATTCATCAGGCATTTCTAATAAATGCACGCGTAATTTTCTAGCTCCCCGGGGGAAAAAGCGGCGAGTGTGTACGCGAGGATCCAATTACTTCAGCGTCCACTCTTTAACCGAGTGTAAAATAAAGGAAATCGAAAATAGTTCCCAATTAAAGGAGCCCGATTGCATTCTGGCTTGCGCTATTTTCAACAAACAATTTCGCCCTGTTAGAGAGGCAATAAAAATCGAACTACGGAACAGATGTAATTCAATGTGGCAGCCAAGAAGATTTAATTAAAACTCTCGCTCGGATATTTCAGTACTTTGCTGTGCGATACTTTGTAGCAATTCGAGAGGATTTGCACTCGAATTTCGCGATGAGTTTTTCAACGCGAAGCGGAGTGCAATGAATGGGAAAAGCCTCGACTATGAGGGAGGCATTTTTTATGATGGGATCGGCCGAAGGAACGAAAGCGAGATTCGAATTGGTTGCGAAACTTTCAATCTCTTTTTCACGGAACACTCGTCCTGACGTGCTGCGGCGGCGGCGGCGGCGGCGGCGGCGCTGCGCGTCGAAATTCCGTGCACTGCTTAGCGCGTAATTTATTGAAATCGTATGGAAGCAGAGCGGCTTCGAACACTTTCTTTCGCGCAAACTCGACCAACGAAGGTCATTGTTTTCTACGCGTGCCGGAAACCAGGAGGTTCGAGGCGAAGGCGAGAGCCGTTTCTGATGCCAACGAAAGTCATAGAATGACATGCCCACTCGATATGCTGATCCTCCGATACCAAAGGTTACAACACCGCGCGAATGACATCATTTCATCGAGTATATGATATTTTGACAGGACTAATATTACCGCACCTTTAAAAGCCGTCCCACAAGTAGAAAGTAAAAGCATGCCACAATTAAATTTCAGCAATTAAAAACTAGAGTTTCAAAAACAGCAATATCTTTCTTCACTATTAAAATTAAAGATGCAAAGCTACGCATAGACCGATGATTACCGATCTTGAATAAACCTTTCTAATTACCAATTTCCAATGTGTATGCAATAATTCCCAAGCATAAAATCCGTGGGAATAATCGATGTGGGAGTTGGGAGTGAATAAAACGAGTAATTTGAAGGAGCAATATGTTAGGAGGGGCGGGCGGGGCGGTGCGAATTGCGTGGAAGGAAATTTAAAAGCAGGGCAGCAGTCTCCTCCTGCGCGCTGGTTCCATTTAAAGGAATTGCATTGGTCGAAATGTTGGAATGGAGTGCAGGAGGGCCAAGATAGAGGGCGAAAGGACTTTCTCTCATGCACCAACCGAACCTGCCGGTGAAAGTGTTTCTCTCACCTCAACACGCTAACCGAATATTCGACATTCTATCGCGATACTCTCCTTCATCGCATGATAGTTCTCTTTCCAGAAAGACACACACACACACACACACGCACACACGCAATATATCTCGCTCTCGCCGGCGCAGTTGGCGCTCGTAAATCAAGAGCGGTGTAAAAATAGGGAATCACGCGAGTTGATGTAAGTCTGGCGAGAAATCTCTCCGCTCCTGATTACTTAAGTGTAACGAGTGGTGGCGGAGAGTGCGCACGAAGAAATCAACGCCCAGTGATAACCCCGCCCGATGACTTCTTATTCCGGGGCACCAATTCTCTCAATCATTGTACCAATGACCGAGCCAACGCGATTTGATAGTGCGAACTTTTTAGAGAGAGAGAGAGAGAGAGAGAGAGACTAAGTGTAAGATCGATCGGGATAAGAGAAAGTCCACGGAAAAATGTAATGTAACACTCTGTCCTTCGAGCGTGCGAGTCCTTGCTCGGAGTACTGTTATCCTTGCGTCAGAGCCACTCGATATTAGGGCCGAGAAAGATTTTCGATCCAATTCCACTTTTCTTCCTGTTAGTAAAACGAGCAGTCGTGTTAGAAACGTAATTCGATACAGCTGTCTGTTTTAGTGGATTCCTTTCTAGGCTTCGCGTTTTAAGTTAAAATTCTGTGTTAAATGAAATTGAATTTAAATATATTTACATTGAAGTTAAATAGTATTTCTTATTGAACTAAGAAAATTAAACGCAATTTTTGAAAGTGTGAAGAATATATTATTCTGGTTTAATATTCGATCACATTTCTGTTGTTATCATTTCCTTAATTTCCTCACTGAATAGGTTTGAAAATCACGGGAGTGAGAAGGATTTAAAAAGCGATTCTTCCACCACATCGGTAATGTTGACTGTGACAATAAAGCGGTAAGAAAAGTGAGCGCACATACACCGAGAGACCCCTGGCTTTGCATTACGAACACGCTGGAAAATACGTTGCGTGAGCGAACCTTCCCACTCAGCTGGCAGCAATTCTAGTCGGTAATTCGAGGGAAGCTTTTAACTTGATTTGTTTAAACACATGCTACGCTAAGGAGCTTTCGTTGGACAGTAAAAGGGTGCGGGGGATTAATTTGATTCGTTTCTGTGGTCCACTTTGCCTGCTTTAATTTCAGGACTGCATTTTACCCTTTAAACAGTCATGAATACCTAATGCCTTATCAACGTTCGCTACGAATTTCGATCGTACATTTATATCCAATTATATTTAAATGAAATATAAATAATATTTTGAACCTGGACAATTCTTTTTGTGGCTCGAAAATATTATTGAGATAATTTGTTATTGCAAAGCGATTGATATATCATTTCTGATGCCAACTATATCAGTTGTTCACGATACTATGAAAAAGTTTGTCTGTATGATAATGTATTGTAATGTATTAGGGAGTTTTTCTGTCGATGGGTAAAGTGAAGAAGGGTAGATATAAGTTCCAGACGGCAAAGAGTCTGAACAAAGGCTGGACTAAATTATTTATCATCCCGGAAGATGCAAGTTCCCTGAGGGCGAACGAGGATGATCTTCGAGGAAAGATATCATCCGGCAGGCATGGTTTCAAAGTCCAGCATATCATGTTTTTCGATTCTCGTTACAGTTGGATGCATCTTCCGCTGCGATCGACGTCTGCACAAAGCGATATTTTGGCCTGAATGCAATGTCGGATCTGTTCTTTCTTCTCCCTTCTTTCCGCTTTACTTTTTCATTCTCTTTGTTCGAAATCTTCCGGCGCGGACGTGCAATCGCTAAAGATCGCAAGATGCATGCGCTACCTTTTCGAAAGTTTGTCCCACGGTTTTTAAAAGTTGTTGAAGTTTCGGTAAAAATTGCGATTTTTAACAGCGCAAACTCTTTAACAATGCAGCTAGTTTGATATTTTGCTTTCTCCAAGCGCAAGACTTTTAAATTCGACATTTCTTTATAGTTAGTTTGAAAAACATTGTAATGTAAAGATGAATCTTTTTTATTATTATAAAATGGCAGGGTTAAAATCAATTGCCAATAGACGATAACAGCAGTTAAAGGGCTAAACGAAAAACCGTGTACTATTGTTATTATTTTAGAAGATGCTAATACTAAAAAAACATGAATATATGTACAGTAAAACAGTGGGTCTTGCTTGTGCTCTTTCAGAGGCTTTAATAAAGGGTTAATGACACGTGGGAGCGACGCTTGCTTAGCCAGCACTTTTCCGCGAGTGCTCTCGAAGGGGCTTCTTAAGATCAGACTTATCACATCCCCCCACATTCTTTTTCCTTCTCTTGGTCCAAGGCCTCCATCTTGATTTACTCACTCTCGGCTACTTCCTGTAGCTTTTTGTAAAGAGCTGTGGTTGAACAAAATTCCACGAAAACATCAACTTTCTAAAAAACTACTTGAATCTTTCGATATTTAATTCAATGAAAATACATAAATTTCGAAGAAGTTTCAACGTTTCCTTGCAAGATATAAATTTCACCTTAGAAGAGGATTTTCGCATTCCCCCAAAAATGAAGGGGAAGAACAAAAACTAGCCAAAGAATAAACCAAAAAAAGGACACTCTTGACATTGGATGAAGGCCAAAATTTACGGACAAGTTCAGGATCGAGCACAACTGTATCCTTTAATTTGATCAATAGGCGATAAGTTGGGCGAATTTGCTTACGCAAAAAGAAGTTGGATATTGGCTGGGAAGCGGGAGGCACGAAAAGAGGCAAGGTTTTTCGGCAAGGGGTCTGAGCCGGAGGCGCGCGTCGAGACAGGAAATTTGATGAGGGTGCGAGTGGAAGAAAAGAAATACGTATTTACAGAAGAACAGTCGTCCCCAGGCGATGAAGCCTCTCGATTGGAGGGAGAAAGAGAATGAAAGAGAAAGAGAGAGTGGGCCTTTTAGCCTTCAGGAATACGGCCTCGTTTGTTTCTGAACCCTCATCGCCGAGCTTTCGTCAAGGCGTCAGTGGTCACCGGAACGTGTCAGGGTCACCCTGTGGATTTGACCCTCCGCGCTTACTACACTCGGCGAACTTTACCCCTCCTCGATTCCTCGAGATCAATTGCCGATGAATCGCTCGCGAAATGATGCGGACGGACAACGCGCATTCCTCCAAAGCTTAATACGATCGGCTGACCTCATGGCAACGCGATGAAAGAAGTTCCTGCCAACATTCCCCATTGATTCGTCCTTTCCTTCAAGGCTGATGCAGCTTGCCTTGGGAAAGCGATAACAATTTGATTTCACTGCAATGACGTGGTAGTTCGTTCTAGTATTATAACAAATCCCAATTCAAGATATTGCAAGTCCCAACTTGCTTGGTTCTGATGTGCAAAAAGTATGTATAACCGTATTAAGAATTGGGAAATAATAGAAGTGTTTAATATATTGGTAAATCATTCTCGCGAGAATATTTGATACAGGTTAATACTAGATTAATATGAGAATAAGTATCTCTAATGAGCTATCTCATTAGCAGATACCACACTAATTACTTCAATCCCAGTTAGAAATCGAATCCTCTGCAAATCCATAATTCAGCGAATCGTTTCCCTTTATTTCGACGCCATTGTACACGAAATAAAACATATCCGACTATTTCATAGTTTCACTGAATTCTAGCAAAGAATCATACATTATTTAAACAGTTTTCTTCTGATTCCATTAACTGAGTGATTCTAAACTGTCTCGATTAAGAATACTAGAAATGTGTGGGGAGAAAATCGAGGACAGCAAAAGCTTTCGAGGGAGCTTTCTCTAGTGCGGGTGGAATTTCGATTCTGGCAAGGGCCGCGCGGGTTTCTTGGGCAAATACAGAAGTTTTCAGCAAGTTTGCACGCTCCGATGATTATCAGGAGAGTTGCTTGAGGAGAATGGCGGATACATGAACTGGCTGCTGTTGCTCGCTCTGATCGATACTCGCCGGCAAGCCTTGCGGAGTTTCTGTCTTTCAGGTAAGAAAGCTTGTTTGCGGTCAGAACGTGCTGCGAGCCTCTCTCAGGAGCTTACCGGAGAGTCAAGCTTTAGGAATAATGAGATGCCCCAACCCCCTGCCGCCTCCCGCTTTTCCTTTGACCTATTCACCTTCGGCTGCTTGCTTGAACCAGCTCTCAGCTTGCGACTGCCGCCGCCGCCGCATGAAATGATCAAGCTCCGATCGTTCCAAGCTAGAGCCGGCCTATTGACTTCTAGAAAAAGCCTCCGGAGAATCAAAGTGGCCTCTATAGTCGGAGAAAATCGGCCCGATGAATTCCGAAGGGTAGGAAATACAATAAATAGCGGATTACATCGCCTTGTAATAAATCACGGTAAGAAAGTGGCTTTCTATTTGTATTGTCCTGTCCAATCTATCCAAAAATGCCTTTGATTTATAAACACGAGAATGAATTCTTCATCAAAGAAATGCGACATCAGTTTGTCTGGAATTATCGTAATATATTTAATTCACAATCCTATTAATAGGATTATAATTTATGTATACGATGATTATCTTTGTTTATAATGTTGTAGGTATATTAAATAGATTTCTTCGTGTCCTTTTTGAAATAAGTGTAAAAGAAGAGGGGGAAAAGGACGACGGCGTTCGCATGCTTAGTCGACGCACGATAACAGGGGTAGAAGTGGAGGGCGAGAGAGATGGCAGCAGGAAGTCGGTGTATTAAAATTCCAAAGTTTTCGCGAGCTCGCCCAAGTAAACTCGAAACTTGGAACTCGCAAGACAATGAAACGCAAAATTATGTTAAAAAGCCGGCGCCGTCCTGGACAGGTATGTACGCGCGGGAAAAGGTGGCGGTGCTTGGATAAAACTTATTCTGCTTATCTCTTTCTTAGATGGAAATTCTCCGGCCTCTCGCTCTTCCTCCACCTCCGCTGATTCTAACAATCCACTTCCGCCATGATTATCAGCGAGCTCATTTTTGCAATTTCGCCAATGCCAAATACCGATGCGGTTGGTGGGACGTAGGCGCGTGAAATGACTGTTTTGATTTCCGGGCAAACGCCAAATGCAAAAGACTGCTATTTCAGTCGGGTTTGACAGGTTTAAACAGCCAATGAAATTGGATTGGCAGTCAGTCGCAACTGGTAATAAAGTTCGTTTGAAGTTTCGAGTAACAAACCGGTCGCTCGCGTCACTTATTGCACCGCTATTGATATAACCTCTCGCTCTTTTGGTATTATTTAATAGAGTTGTATCGGGAACTTGATTTACCATTACGAACTATTACGCACCGAGTGAACTGCAAAGTTCTACCCGCAATAGATAAATGGCAACCTGTATTTACATAAGCATTCGTCTAGTAAACAGTTATACGACTACTAAAGTAGCTACTGCTTAACAGGTTTTCGCTCCGCGCTGACATAAATCTCGACGCTCGCCACGAGTGATTCCGAAGCTTACGGATTCCCTTTTGACTTGAACTTTCAACAGGTGCCCGGGAAGTAGTTTCCGTCGATTTGTTGGTTCGCGATCGCTAAACTTCGCCACTCGATAACATTGAAATCGGAGTAAAAACTCTCCCAGACTAGAACGCAGCTTTGAGCATTTTCATCTTGAACTGTAACGCAGGACACAAAAACACGAAGCATTATCGAAAGTCTAGTTACATAAATCGATGGTTTATCCGAAAATGGGGAAGTTGGACTATTTCTTACGATCGGAAATTGAATGTCGATTCCAATTGTCTGGTTGGGTGTATTGTGCTCCAGAAACTCATCGGAATGATAGTTTGAGCGAGATAGGAAAATGTGCGACACATTTTGCAAGGTGATCCTGTAGAACCAGGAGCGAAGGAAGAACACAGTGCGATCAACGCTCGAGGAAAAACCTTTGGGCGAAATGTCCGACTAGGCGGCGCTCGTTCATCACTTTTTTAGAGGACTGCAAGAGTGCGCGCGCGTCCTCCTCCTACCTTTCCGCTGAATATTTCCGGCTCGTAAAGCCAAACAGCGAGTGCATGCATCCGGAAACGATTTAGCCAGCTTTGCACAGATTCCAGAGTACACGTGCCCACTCTAAGCCCGTAATCTCCCAAGTAAAAGTCGCCGCCCGCCAATAAAATAAGTGCAACAACACTCAAGCTGTTTCGAGTTGAATCTCATCGGACACCTCGTCGTTAAGAGCAGAGCTTCCTCCACTTCCTCCCGAGAGTGTCAATCTTTGATTTCGAAGCCTGCAGATTTATTTCTTTATCAATCAAATTATTACAACTTCAATGGCGTTCATTATGAATTAAGCATCCCATCTTATGGTAGATGCAGATTAAATTAAATCCCTGAAGAGTATAAACTAAAAGTAATAAAAAACTAGTGTTTATTATAGCTGATATGAAATAAATTCAGATATAAGCATAAAAAAGTAATCCGAAAGACTTTTGTCTGCCTCTGTTGATGGTTGTTTAAACCATTCTGATTGACCGAAGAATATATTACATCGAGGACGATGTAGTTTCACGTAAACTAATTATTTATGCTGTTGGAGTGCTGTGAAAGTTGGATGATTAGGAAGTGGTAGTTCGCTGGGAGTGTTGTGGAGGGAGAAAGCAGTGCTGATCGGTGTGCGCCGTCTTAAATTCGTAGCGGCAAGGAGCCAAGGGTGTTTCCCAGAGGGCGGGGGTGCTTTTTATTGGGGGCGATAAACATTTTTATGGAGCCCGGGCGAATTACTAGTTTTTACAACCCCATAGACCGATCCGCGGGCGTCTGAGGTTCCTCCAGCCGGCATCTCCTCCTCGTTAAGCCGGTGTGCCGCGCGACACCTTCTCCCAGTTTCGTCCTATCCTTATTCCCGCGACGTCCCACTTCTTGACGAACTTTCCCGACGCTTGCCAGAGTCCTCGGCCGCCATTGATCTCCGAGGAGAAGCCGTGGATATCAGCCAAACGGTCTTACGTGACTTCCGCTTTTATTAAGATAGTACATTGTTTCTAGTGGTAGAAGCGGATGATTACTCTTTCCTCCCTCGAAAAGCTTTCACCGACGCGCCATCTGCCCTTTGAAACTTGTTAAAGAATGCATCCTCTCTATGCAAATCACAGGAATGTTTATTCATGTTCCCGAGCGCCCGCCCTTGTTATTTACTGCCGGGTTATGCAGATTTTGTATTATGCTTTTTGCGATTGCCGAGATTCCCAGCGGGATTGCTTTCCTTGCGCTCAAGCTCTTCGGTCGTGGCATTATTGTTTATGGGGAATTTTTGTTTGTGTATCTGAGCGGATAGTAAACGAAGAATCCATGAGAAAAAAGCCGGATTTGTATCGAAAATACCAAAAAATCGTTCCTAAATAATGAATTTCATTTAATTTTCACGGTTTCTCCCATATTTTTTATACTTCCCGTATATTTCACGGGCTGAAATTTGGTGGAGAATGTGTCCTTGCGTCAAGGAAGAACCATCGCAGTTGTACCATCGCACGCGAGGGTACAAACAGATAGAAACGTCCTCAAAATTGACAGAGTGGGGGTGCCAGTTAAGCTCCGAGAGCCTAACTTGGCAGGCGCTGGTCTAGAGCTTCGGTAGCTTGTTCAGCCGAGCGAAATATTCGTCTTGTATGACCGGAGCATCCAAATTGAGATTCGATCGATTCCACCACACACATTCTTGCGTCCAGACTCCCTTGAATTCGGGCAAAATTCGCCCGTTTCTGCGAGACCTTTCTCAAGGCTATTGTTTGCTATCTTCTCTGGTCAACGTAATGAGGATCATCCAAATTGGTTCGTCGGTATTAATTGATTTTGCTGTTTCCAATAGTTCAATACTGTTCTTCTAAATTAATAGTATCGAAACTTCTCATGTTTTATATCTACAGAAGAAATATCCGTACCAAATCAAAAGAAACTAATTAATACTGGAAATAGATAACTAAAAGGTTACATTTTTAATTGACTTTGCTGTTTCCAAAAACTCAATACTGTTCTTCTAAATTAATGGTATCGTGGAGTCGCGTGTTCTACATCTACAGAAGAAATATCCATAGCAAATCAAAAGAAACTAATTAATGCCGGAAACAGATAAATAAAAGCCTGCATTTTTCATTGATTTGACCATTCCCAATAGTTCAATACTCTAGTTCTAAATTAATTAGTATTCGTATTTACCACAAGGTATTCGGTTTAAAATTGCACTTTCCGAATCTTTAAGTAGTGATTCCAATTATTAAACCACCCAAAACTTACAAGCTCAATAATTCCTATGCATCAGATGTCGAATCATTGTGCCAAGTTCAAACGATCAGTTATCTGATAGAAACTTTCATTTCTTGAACAAGGCAAGGGAACACGTGCTCGCAATAAGCAGATGCTTTTTGTCATTCTAATTATTAAACCAACCAAAACTTGCAAGCTCAATAATTCCTATGCATCAGATGTCGAATCATTGTGCCAAGTTCAAACGATCAGTTATCTGATAGAAACTTTCATTTCTTGAACAAGGCAAGGGAACACGTACTCGCAATAAGCAGATGCTTTTCGAGAGGAAAGTAAGGTCGATTCGAGTTATATTCTAAGTGGAAAACACGGAAAGCAGAGTGAAATCACGTAGCAGCCGCAGTAGGGAGGTTTGCGGGTGCAGTTGGCGGTTCGGGTGCTCAGTATCAGTATCTCCCATGGTTCAAGAGCCATAAAGGTTATCGCCGTTAGGAAGCACGACCTCTCCATGATACTATACTTGTGTCTAGCAGTCTAGCTCACGTTTCTACTTTGGCCCCGCTCGGCTGGGAATTAGCCGCTCGATTTTCCCGACCACACTATACTTGCTCCTTTATGAAAGTCACCCGCATCGTCGTCTTCTTTTCATTTAGATTCTTTCTCATCGATTTTAACCGGTGAAAGATTGAATCAATTTTAGGGAGATACAAAGTTCAAGTATGTCTTTGTCGGGTGGATTACTTGATACGTTGATTCGTAAATAGCTTATCTTGGCAGAAAATGGTTTTGCTTTGGACGAATCTCATTGAGAGGATTTTTACGTTTCATTTTACTTATTCCAAGACAATTGCAATTAAAGGCGTTAAAGTAAAACAATCTAAAGTACTAGCTTATTTTATGTAACATTTTTTAACTGCTTTGTATGAAATTTGGTTTTAAAAGAAACTTGAGTGTACAAACATTTCAAAAGAATGGGTTTCAACAAGGTTTTGTGTTGAGAATAATTAGATTGGCGGATGTTAGTCAGAGTTGCTCGAGCATTTCGAACAAACCGAGTATTCTCCAAGAAAATCTTCACACCCTCAATTCCCTTTGCTGCGGTTTCGTTTTCCCCGGGTAGAAGCCAGTTATGGAAAAATGTTCTTTCTTCCCCGTGGCCGCCTTCCCGCCGCGATTCCATGCATTATAAGATAGCTCCCTTTGTCAGAGGACAACGTGATTTCCACCCTTTGCATTGGCTACATTGTTCCCGGAGACAAAAGTACTCTCTTTAATTAATCCTCCTACAATTACTAATAACAGAAGATTATTTCAATAACCGCAAAAGCAGTTCCTAAGTTCCTTACAAAATATGTGCTGTATAAAATTATTAATTACATTATAATAGCATTCTAAATTAAGTGCGTCGTCTTAAATTGCAGATTACAGTTGGTTAATTTCAAGCAATTGACGCGTATTTACTTGGCGGTGCTGCATTCGCAGTGTGTATCCGCCGTTAAAGCGTCCACTTCAATTCATTCGGCCGGGCGATATTGATTGGAGGCTTGAGTTAGTGCATCGTATCAGCTCACTATTACTCAATTTAACGTCGATCGTGAATGTTTCATTAGGCGTAATATTTTCAATAACCCGTTGCTCAGTAACCGATCGATTTCCGGCCAGGCTGATATTTATAGTACGCGAATGCATCGCAAAAAGTGTAATACTACTACTTTCTATCAAAATACGACGATTCATTATACATTTTCGTAAATCTTAATCGCTTTTTTGATCTTGGAACAAGTGTGAATTATTGTATAACTTGTTTGGAATTTATTTAAATTACTACAACTTCAATGGCGTCCATTATCGATTAGGCGTCCCATCTTATGGTAAATGAAGATTAAACTAAATCCCTGAAGAGTATAAACTAAAAGTAATATTGATTAATTTTCTCTATGCATTTAAAAGATACATACAAAACTAGAGTTTATTTTAGCTGATATGAAATACATTAAGATGCAAGCGTAAAAAAGTAAAAGATCCGAAAGACTTTTGTCTGCCTGTGCTGATTCGACGATTCATTATACATTTCTGCATATCTTAATAACTTTTTTGATCTCGGAACAAGTGTGAATTATTGTATAAGTTGCTTGGGAATTTATTTTTGGCTGTTTCAATATTAGAACAGGATTGTAGATGATTTGATGCCGAGAATGATATTTCGCCGCGATTGGGTAGAACAGAGTGGCCGGGATGCTACTTGACTAGACTATCCATATTGGATTAGTAATATGGAATATCGAATGCGCGGCGAATTGCTGGCTGTCCCAGCCAGGCACGCAGACAAGCAGACAGAGCGCGAGAGGCAGGAAGCGGCCGGATGCATCAAATGTACTAAATGCGTCGTGATAGCGTCACTCACAGGAAGCAGCCCTGGTAATTCTGGCCTCCAAGATCACGGGATTATTCCATCCCGTTTCCTGTACAGCCCGAACCCACCAGACCCTTTAACCTCGCAGTGAGTAATTTTCGAAATTGCCTTTCCAGCCGCCATTTCGAGCCGCCTTCCCCTCCCACCACACTCCGCGATAATCGAGGATCGTCCAATCTGCTCTATGCTTGCTTTAGATAATTCATGTTTCATTCTCCCGAGGGAATTAACGGATAAAAAAAGGGCGATCGTTGTGGTTAACGTAAATTGGAATACAGGAACTTTGCGAATGTCATTCGCTGCTACTAAAAGAGTGTCAGGTTTTATTTCAATCGCTAAATATTATTTTTGCCACTTAACTATGTATTTAACACTATTCCTTTAAAGTTATCTAATTGGTCACTGCTGTAAATAGTTGTTATTAAAAGAGGTTCTATTCCAAGCGCTAAATATTATTTTTATCATTTTATTATGTTGCCATTTCAATCGTATTTAACGATCAGGATTAAGAGGATATCAGGGATTAAGAACGGACACTTTTATGACGAATTGTAGCCTGAAATTCTCGAGGACGATAACATTGGAGGAATGGAGTGTTAGTTGATTAGAGGGTGGCTGCTTTCCGACGACATCAGCTTGTCCCTTCGGATAAGAGTACTAAGCCGAGGGAAAAGGGAACATTTGCCGAGGGGAGTTCATCAATGTGTGTACCAACGAGTAGTATTTAAAAAAACAGACACATACACATACACAGACAGACAGAGTTTCGCGATCAGCGTCATCCGCGTGGAATGGAACGCCCGGTATCACCGGGCATTACGGAAATGCCAGGGGAGCCGGCGTGTAAACGAATTTCCGTGTCACGTGCAATTCCGCTGTACTATAGTCACCGTGCGCGCCCTCTCTTTCCCTGTCTTTCGCGGACACCTTCCTCTTCTCTCTCTCTCTCTTTTTTTCCCTCCAAGCGTCATCCTGTCCCGCTAGCAGCATTCAGCTCGGAGGAAATAAAATAAGAGCACCGCCTTTATTTTTACTCGTCGGCCCGAACTAATTTGATCTCGCGTTCGAAGACACACTTTGAATAAAGGCGCCGTCCTCTCTTCTCGCGCGCGCTCTCTCTTTCTCTCTCTCGCTTTCATTCTCTATCACACTCGGCGCGCGCGCCGCGCCGAGTTACTGGATTCCAACTCGCGCTAATGCCAGCCGGAAAACTCGAATTCCACCCTTGCTCGGAGAATTTTCTCGCCTCTCAAAAGTGGAAGTAATTCGTCGCGCTCAGAGAGAGCGCGAAAATCCGTCGTTGCTGCTGCGAGAAATAGAAACGGATCGCTCCTGTTGATCAGAAACTGATCTCTCCCTGTGTTTCCCTTAGTTCGACAGAAATCAAGCGCGCTAAATAGAAATCGTTCTGATAGCTTCGTTATCGAAATAAGCACTGTCGGAGTGCTTTTCATAGTTAAGTTCTACGAGCACGTGAAAACAAATGATCATACTTTCATTGGACGTCGTTGCCAGCCGGAGGATCTCGAGTGAAATATGCAGCTGGTCCATTAAAGTGGAGTTAGAGTAGCATAAAATTACGTAGGCGCGAGGCTGGTTCGTGGGTTAAATCGATTACGATTTCACTTGATGGCCAGTGGATGGCCGGGCGGGAAATCGTGATGTCGCATAAAGTCAGAGCCGTGCTTGGGAGAGGAAAGCGTTCGATCAGCACGCGTCCAGCTTTTATTTCACCAAGTGGTTGGTATGTGGAATGCAAACATTCGGTTTAAAAGTAAGAAACAGTGGAGTTGACTCTCGGCTTGGGAGAACCGAAACCACATGAATTTTCCTTTGCATTAATGAGGCGGTGGTGGAGAGCGCGCGCGCAAGCCAGTACACACATTTCCCAGCACGTTTTGCCGCCGCAAGAGTTCTCTTCCGTTGGTGGCGTTGCTGGTTGCTGCTGGCCTCGTAAAAGCTTTTGCGGCCCGAAAGGGTCCGCTCCATGTTTTGCATCCACTTTTGCGCGGCTCTCCTCGCCCCTGCAATCCTCCACCCAGTGCCGACGCCGACGCCGCCGCCGCCGTCGCTTGGACGGTCGGCCATCGCTAGAATCCGTTTTACCTCACCTTATTTGCCCCGCGCCTATCCACTTACCTACTCTCTACATTGCATTGCGTGCCTCCAGCGCATTCCACCCTGTTTGCTCTTTCTACTCTGTTAATGTACTCCGCCTCCGCTCTACATATAATTAGCGAATGAATGGACAGCTACGTGCTCTGTTAGCTGTCACATTCTCATTTAAACCGCTTCCCTTTGCCCCACGCGATTCTAGCACTGTAATGTTTGTACTTTGGCGGTGGTGGTTTTTTTCTCCGCGAGAACTTGGCATGGAACGCTCAGACGAACGCCGCACTGCGTGTGGAATTTTTTAACCGGCCATTGTTGTGGCAGGAAAGTTCTTTCGCGGATTAGATATGTGATAATAGTTTACTCGCTAGGATAAAATACCCAACTGCTATCCAAACAAATGTTCGGGGACATTTATAATTCTTTATCTAAGACAAATTGTTAGATTTCAAAGCAAAATAGTTCACCTACATTCAAATCAAAATATAACACTGTACTATTTTCAATAAGTCATCGAAAATTCCCACTTCCTTCAATGTCGATCTATAAAGAAACCAATAAAACCCCTGAAAAAAGGGAACTCTCGAGAAAGAGGTTAAGGCTTTCCGTGCAAATGTAACGAACTCCCACTCGATCTTCCTTTATCAATACTCGCTCGAACAATTGGCTGCCGAGAGTGCTCTCTCCATTGTGAGGCTCGCTCTCCTGGAACAGAAGCGCATTCCATCCGGCAGGATCTAAGAAGTTGCCGCTATCTACATCGGCTGGCAGATTGATGTAATTTAGGATTGAATATGCAGGAGCATCGGCGTACGATCGTTTCATGTCTCGCGGCCAAGTGAAAGGAGAAATGCGAGAGATCGAGAAGAAGGAAGGGCGCACGTGGGAGTGTACGTACGTACTTTCCATCGTCGGAGCGTTGCACGCAGCCGGGATTTTTGTCGGCTTCGACTTAGATAGTGCTCGGAAGAGGAGGAAGCACTTTGCCGAGCGGCGTACTTAGATATTAGTATGCGAAGAATAGCAGATGCCTTAGAAAGGTTGGAAGAGTGCTGGCTGGGCGGAGAGAGGCGGATACGCTCGCGCGCGGTGCGAGAGAGAGAGAGAGAACGCGGCAAGCAAGCTCTCTCGGTAAACTCTCGAGGCTTTCCTATCGACGAGCTTTCGGCATTGTGCCGCGTGGCTGGCACACGAATACTAGGCTGTGCAAGTAAATACCATGATTGATGGGGTAGAAACAGCCCTCGAGACTCGCCCCATTCCGCTCTGCTTCGCTTTCCTCTCGCTTCCTCGTACGCCTCTTCCTCGGCCACCCTCATTCCCTCCCTCTGTACGTCTCTGTTCGTGTAATACGCACACCAAGAGCGCGGGGCTTTCGCGAGAACTTTACAAAGAGCAGGCTATAATGGACCGAGGATCGGCCGATTTTCCGCGCGAGCTTCCTACTCCTCGCACTCCCCGCGCGCGCGCGCGCGCGCGCACCATCCATCCTCTCCCATCTTGAGCCGCTGCGGCAGAGCCTAACCACTTAACACGACGATCGAGCACGCCGAGCTTATTGTTTGATTGTTCAATGGCGCGTGCCGTGATCGGCGTATCTCTATCGCTCGATCTTACTGTTGAGATCGCCTCGATGCTCCGGAATCAACCGACTTGTAAGATCTTCCATCCTTCCTTTCCGGAGTTTCGGAAGTATATTCTTCGCCCGGATTGAGTTAAGAAAGCATTGCTTTGGATGCCTATTGTTCGTTTTATTTAACTGTAATGGTAACAGTTGTGGAATAATTCATGGTGAATACGTTTTAGTTTATATATATATAAAATAAAGACGATTTTTATATTTGACTGTTTACAATTTGGGAACTATAAACCGATTGTAATGCATTATATATTTTGATGCTGTAGTTTTTCTGCTAGTTTCTCAATAAAAGTCAAAGAAGCATTGACGAAAGTACCTTGAGGATTTCGTCGATCCACGTGAAATCAACGAGTGGTGTTAACAAGCTTGGTCATTCTGAATGCTCGCAATCAAGTATAATTTGCTTGATTTCCTTGATTGGCATAGAGATTTCGAGATTGACAGAGCGTGCTCGAGTTGGCCGTGAAGCGCTTTCGTTCCTCGATTGATCCCGAACGACAAATACAATGGGGAGGAAGGGTAAACGATTTTTGCGAAGGACTGGCGATTGCTGGCGGCAATAGCGATGCGGCAAGAAGCCGGCAATACAGCCTGGAGGGGCGCGGCGTTATTCTCAATCCTTTTCCGGATGTCTTAAGAAGAAGTCCATTAGTCGCGATTATGTCTGACGAGAGTGGGGTTGCGGGGGGCGGCTGGGAAAGAGGACGACTTTCCTTTCAGGATTTATGATTACTTGGAAAGAACACGGTGCTTCTCTGGCCGGTTCCTTTCTTCTCTACCAAGTCGACGTGTCCGCCCACTGAAAATACGACGCCGGCGACGCCGGCGTCTCTCGGCTTCGATTTCGAATTAATCGAATTTCCTCGTAGGAACATTCGGAGGACTGGGAAGTCGTCCAGCCAGTCGAATGTAAAGCCAGGTGTAATGGAGAAAACTGGAGCTCGAAGACTACGATTACCGGGGCGGGATCGTTACATGCTGACTGCCGCCGCCGCGCCGCGCCGGTTAACTGTATCGAATTGGGGCGAGCCGAAATCAAACCGAATCGGGCCAAATCAAATTGAACACAAATTGCGAGGAGTAGGGTGCAAGCCGCAACATCGGTGTGCGGATAATGAGCCAATCCAATTGTTCAATCCTCCAAACGTTTATCCTTCCCTCAAGGTCAATTGATTTGATTGTAATAGTTAACCAAACGTTCACCGGCAACCTCCTGCGCTTCCTGGCAAGCGCGCGCGCCCTCCCGATTACCATAGCAGAACTTTTCGGTGCTCGTAAAATCAATGGACTGCGAGCTTGAATTAGTGCTCCGATTGTTTCCCACGATCGTTCAAGCCTGTTAGAAGTCGATGGTGTTTCGAAGGAGCAGTGACAAACAATCGTTCAAATATCAATTCGAAGACAATTCAATTATAATTCAGGCTTTCATTACTTGTTACTGAATTTGTAACAGGTAAAAATTAATATCGACTTTGTTAAAATAACATAGTGAATATTAGAATAAGAAATAAAGTTTAAATCGCATTTTAGTCCCGCGAAATCTTATCTCCGTCGAAGTACACTTAATAACAACGAGGGGAATATTACTCTGACTGTAAATTCATTAATTAGAAAGAGAAATTTATCGGAGTGACGGGTGTCAAAAGTTTTCGAATCCTTGGTAAACCAATTAGTATTCAGGCTTCCTTGTCGCTCGTAATTCAGGTGGACTGAAAACAGGCGTTTAGCAAGTAGAATTGGAGACTCGAACTCACAATCAGCCGTGGAATTGCGCGTAGGCGAGTTTACTCAGGGAATACTAGAAGTAGAGATCGAGTTTCCGAGGGTTGTATGGATGTGGTGGGTTTGTCCAGGTGTGTAGTTACTGGGAAGACAATTCTGCCAATGTGGTGGTCGTCGAGGGAGGCTTTAAGGGCGATCTGTTATCAGTGGCGGAGTCGAGCCGCACAGATCCCAAGGTAGATGTGGCTGACGCGTATATCTTCACCTGAGCAACGTCACATCCGTATCTGTCAGTACCTGAAGCGAGAGTGGCCAGCCTCCCAGCGAAACCCTCGTCGCCAGGGCTGCTACCATCCGTTTCCCCACCTACGTTTAACCTCACTCGCGTACAGGCTGATTCACTTGCCTTTGAATCAGAACTCTCCTAGCTCACTTTTACTAGACATCTATTTCATTGTACCATATGTTGTCTGTTTAACAATAGAGTATATTAAATTATGTAGTCTGTTGGAGCGAATATATTTACCAAGTTTTAGCATCGACTTCCTTCCAATGAGTAGCAACGTAATGAGAAAAGATTTTAGTATTTTATATTTATAGGGGAATATTATATATAATTGGCTTCTGCAGAGTGAAATTTCATGCGCGAGTTAACATGACTCAAACATGTAAAAGTCTAAATGCAAAACATGCAGATAAATATTGAGTCGACTTCCTTCCAATGAGTAGCAACGTAATGAGAAAAGATTGTATTATTTTATATTTATAAGAGAATATTATATATAATTGGCTTCTGCAGAGTGAAATTTCATGTGCTAGTTAGTATAATTCAAACTTGTAACAAGTATAAATGCATCAAATGCCGACGAATGTTGAGAAACATTTGAGTATAATTGAAATGTCTAGGTTATTTAAAATGATTTTATATGGAAGAGTGTATGCTCGACACTGGTGATTCAAAGGCAAGTAACTCACTCGCGTACATTACTTCTACCTTCATATCTGTGCACAACTTGCCGCAGAACTCTTGTCAAATATTGCTCTAATTAACTGCTCTCCAAGGACGAAAAAGCTGAAGCGATTTCTTGTTAGTGTAATAAATCATTTCCACTCGAGAAGTTTGAATTGGGGAATCTGATGGAGGACAATGCTACCTTTTATTTGCGGCGTAATTACTTGAAAGGGTAAGAGGAATCCTTGTGTATTCTCTTTGTTTTGATCTACAAATAAAAGGGGAGAAGGTTTTCGGGATGAAAATCGTAATGGAAAGCAATCTTCTTTGCAGAGTGGGGTTTTTAGGATTTTATATTTTAATTGCTCTTCGTGATGAATTCAGTTATACTACAAAATTCTGTTTTTGATTGAACTTTTGAACGATTCAGCAAGATGTTCCTTTCCTCATTTTAATTTTAAATAGAGTGACATATCGAACAAATATCACTGGGGATTTAGCATTACTGACTGATAATTTATCTTTCCTACTTCCATGATAAATAACACGACACTCCAACAACTTGTGGCAAAAGAAGTTAGTCAATTGTGTTAAGCTACTGAATCACTGATAGTAATAAGCCAAGAGGAAAGTTCGTAGCCAAGTAGCCACCATAAGTCTTTCTTAAAGATTTTTCGCGAATCATCTTTTCTACCCCCAAATAATACTCCTTCATATTATTACACTGATAATTTACCAACTAAAACTACATTTCGTCCTTGTTTTATTTAGAAACCAAGCTAGAAACAAATTCCCAGCAATGTTGTAGTTACTGTCATATTTCTGGATGGCAGTGAGCCTCGCAATACCGTGGAAGAGCTTATCCCTCGATTCGCACCCTCGGCTCGGCGAAGCAAACCCTCCGGCAATTTTGCGGATCGCGGCACACTCGCCGCGAGATTGTCTCCCAGCGAGAGTCGAGTCTACTCGCTCGGTGACGAGAGTTTTGATTTATCGTGATTTACCAGGATAGATCGAACAACCAACGCAAATACTGCTTTCTATGTGTGTGTGTATGCACACTGTCGCTGAGAGACTCATCTGGAGTCTTTCATGCTAATAGGCTGGCGAATTTCCCCTTGCCAGATGTCACCCTTTATCAATCAGCCCGAGGCTTTCATTACCTTGCACGCGTTGCAACGAGTGTTGGCAGTCGCTCTTAGTTGCCAGTGATGGAGTTCAATCGCCTCTCATCAGCCACTTTGAGAAATCATTTTCATATTAAGAGTCAGGAGATTCTAAACACCGTTAGGAATTTTTGGAGAATTAAAGAAATTGCGGTGCAAATGTGTGGCGATTGAAATCCTGGCAGAACCGACTTTTATAGAAATAGTTTATATTAACAGTTAGGAGATTCTAAAAAACGTTAATAATTTTTGGGGAATTAAAGGAAATAGGGGTGCAAATGCGTGGCTATTGAAATCCTGACAGATTCGACTGTGATAAAAGTTATTGTTAGATTGAAACTTCGCAGGTGTATTTCAAGCTTTTAAAGTGCAACCGAGGATCCAATATAAACGAAAATAATTAGTATCCTTTCAATTATAAAATACAGCAAAACTACATCTCCACTTTCTAATACATATTAATATTTCGAACTACCCAAGTTTAACAACAATCACTCCAAATCAATAAATCCCAGAGAACCCGATAGAACTCTAGATTTATTCCACATACTCTCCAAACAGCGCTGATTCGTCTGACAAGAAAAGCGTCGCCGTTTTCCCGAAGTCGTTCACGCTCGCTTCAGGAGGACGCGTGGCTTGGTAATGCGCGGCAGTAATTCCTTTTCAGGGCGACGAGTGAATCCAGCATAACAAGATCCCCCAGCAGAGAGCTGCCTCGAGACTGGCAACAGTAACTTTTGATTCGGGCCATGTACATCGTGCTGAAGTGATTCGAGTGACAAAAAAACGAGGAGTGTTGCACTCGTTACGCTCGGTTCAGCGGCGCCGAGACTGCGCGCGAGCTCGCAACAATAATGCCAAAGAGAGACAAGAGAGAGCAAAAGAGAGAGAGAGAGAGATTGGTGGTGCGAGGCAAGCATTAGCCGGGAGAATTTCCGCGAGCAGCATGCAGCAATGTATTAACAATTTAACGAGCCGACACCTGCGATAGCTATTATAACACAATTATATACAGTGCGTCGCGCCCCTGCGGAAACGCGCGCACATTCGGCGTTCGTGTACTGCACAGTCTGGCTGGTATTGCTCGGCTCTGCTCGGGCAGGGTGTGTGTGTGTGCGCGAGTATATGTAAATGCGGCCGGGAACAGTACTGCCAGAGGAATTCTCCGTGTAACTTGTGTCATTACTCTTCCCTCCGTCAGTCTTCTCTCCATGGCGGAACTTACACTTGTACAGTGCGGCATTATGCAATAAGAACAGCTAAGCTTCTACTAACGAAGTCACGCCCACCATTTCGAGCGTTATTCCTTTTATCGAGCGATATCATTCGCCGCTTTCCCCTCTCTCTCTCTCTTTCTGCGAAATTAGCCTCGTCATTATTTGAGAAACGCGAAACCATTGTTTCGCACGTTTGCTCCGCAAATCGAATTTCGACCTATTCAACATTCACAACCGCAGCTGACAATCAGGGTTAATGGCCCCGATAGATGGGAAACTCGAGGCTGAAATAGTTTTATTTGGAGAATGAATGTGATTAATAGCCCGGGCTTCCCAGTGAAAATGAGGAGGATATTTGTTTTGGATGTGCAAATCAATGTGGAATGACTCTTTTTCGCAGGGCTAATTAATAGGATTTTAGTAATGTCCAATCTTTTTTTGCGAAGAACAGTTATACGTAATTTCGAAAACAACTTTGATTCTGTATTCTCGAGGGTGGTATAATTGTAATAATTCAAGACACTCGGACTATTGTTAGCGCGAGATTATGATAGTCAACCGAGCGACCATTACTGTTTAAGAGGATCGGAATGCGCATTGAAGGGATAGGAGAGTGGCGAACTATGCGCCAAGTGGAGAAAGCGAAACTTCGACATTGTCGATTTTGCATCAGCTATAATTCTCTGCTTCATCACCGACTCTCTCTCTCTCTCTGTCTGCCGGCTTGGCTGTATGCATGCACTCTCGCAGACGCTGGATAATTATGTTAGAGTAGAGTTGCAGTAGGTACGGCGGTATTAAATTTGCAAGGAATTAGCATGCACGCTTCTCCAAAGGCGCCAACTTCGGCAATCAGGTCCTCTTTCCTGCAAATACTCGTCTGGCTTCCGTCACCTTGAGTGATTAAAGATACCTGAAGATGTAACGCGACGATAAGAATTCGAAACGAGAGGCACGGATTGCAGGGGAATTACTTTACGAGTGGCACTTGTGACGTTCAATGGGTTCGACGACATATCGCGAAGGGTCAGGAAAAGGACGCAAACGACTTGGAGGGTAGCTTACTGCCACGAGGAGCCAATTCCATTTTGTGCTTTATAAGATTTGCATTTTATAATAGGGCGGTACACTTGCCCGCGGGATTCGCTTCTTTGTAACTTAATACCCTCCCTCCCTCCCCCCCTCCGGCCGTTCCACAGAGGTGAGTGGCAGTAATCGAGTGGGGCGTCGAGCGTAAGGGTAGAATGCCCGCAGCAAGTGGGATTTAATAATAAAGGGGAGAGAAGGCATGAATACCGTACACTGATGCAAGCACCGGGTTGTTGGTACTTTTTATTGCATATCGAGTGACACAGCTCTAGGAGCTCCTTGAAACCTAGTACTTGACATGATCTTCAGAAGATCAATTTGTGAACACTATTTTTATTATTACATTAACTTCTTGATTTCCATAAAAAAAATCCCTTATTTCCTGGCGAAGTTCAATTAATGATCAGGTTGTAAAGTTTGGTCCACTATTTTTATCATTACATTGACTTCTTGATTTCGATTACAACTCCCTTATTTCCTGGCGAAGTTCAATTAATGAACAATTTGTAAAGCTTGATCCACTATTTTTATTATTACATTGACTTCTTGATTTCCATTACAACTTTCTTATTTCCTGGCGAAGTTCAATTAATGAACAGTTTGTAAAACTTGCTCCAATATTTTTATTATTACATTGACTTCTTGATTTCCATTAGAACTTCCTTACTTCCTGGAGAAGATCAATTTATGAGCAGTTTGTAAAGCTTCGTTCCGTATTCTTATAGTTATATTAACTTCTTGATTCCCATTAAAAATTCTCTATTTCCTGGAGAAGATCAATTTATGAGCAGTTTCTTCTTGATTTCCATTAGAAATTCCTTATTTCCTGACGTTCTGTGTCTTCGTATGAATCGATTCAGTAACTATTTTATTACCAAACCAATTACCTTCTGAAGGAAAGATTAGGATATCCGGTCTTTTGATACCTGAGCTACCCGAGTCTGAATGCCGATGCGTACTCAAGCGTGTCGCACATCTGGAGATAAGCTGGGGTCGTATATTTTTTGTCCCCACTTCTAAATACGCACTTTTCCTTGGGATGATTGATTTCGGTCTCTTTTGTGCATGCATCAATAGAAATATTCCAAAGCAGCAGTTACAACATAGTAACTGATTTCTTTTTAAACAACCGTCACTCGACGTACTGCGTCATTCACTTGCCTCTGAATTCGCAGAATTGTATCCCACTTTTATGCTTCGTGTATATAATATTAAATTAAAATATATTCTGAAGAGAGGAGTTGAAACGCTTTCGTGTACAATGAAAATTACTACAATAATTTATATTTATTCTGACAACATGAGCGTATATTAAATTGCCATCATTAAAACACAAATGAATCAGCTTGTACACTAAAGAATTATCTCCGATAAATAACTGTTTCTATTAATAATCGAAAAACTAGCTGATTTTGTGGATAATCAGGACGAGTGAATTGGCAGTGACGTAAGTGGGAGGGCGCACATGGAGTTAAGATGATCGCAATAATAATGAAATTAGCGGGATATCCCGGCCGGCGCGGCGCGGCGCGGCGTTGAGGCTCGTTAACTTAATTATTAAATCGCGGCGGGCGTTGATTCTAATAGGGAAGCGCGCGTAGAAGAGAGTGTTCGAGGGGATGACGCGTGATCTACGTCGGCGTCGTGGAAGCAGCAGCGCGGCGACGCCGCCGGCTGGCTGAAGGCGCTCGGGGGTGACGCGCGCCAGTTCTCCAGCAGCCCTCGTGCCGCACACACGCGTCCTCCTCTTCTTCTCTCTTCGATTCTCTCGATTTTCCTATACTCGCCGCTCTTTCTCTCACTTTCTCTCTCTCTCAGTGACACCTGCTGTACTTCCTCGCTTGACAGCGAGCGAGATATCCCGCGCAACACTCTGCTTTCATCCCGCTCGATGAAGATCGGTGAGTGAACTCGTGATTGTTTCGTGAAAAGAGCACCAAGAGATCGGCAACAGCATTGGGCAATCTCGACGTCCAGTCTCACATACACACGCTGTATTCCAGGTGATGGAATTTCTTCTATTTTGATTTCAATCGATATTCTACTCTAAGCGAAGATGAATTATACTTTTTTATGATTCTTTGATTTTTTATAGATTAAAGGAAGATCGAAAGAAGATCGTATTAATTAGAGCAGATTGTTCGTAGGATGAAAAGAGGTAGTTGGATTTTGAAGTCCGTTAATTGAACCGGCGCTTCGACTTGTACAATATTTGTGCAAAGGCTAGTTTAATTCGAAACTTGTTAAATTAAGGCTGCCGGATAGAAAGCTTTCAAAGGCTCGCTCGTAATTGGATTTGATTTCAGTCTCGGTGCATGTCGGAAACATATGTTCCTGCCATATGGTATTGGAACACTGTGCGAGGAGGAAAATAGTTTTTCTTTAAGTAACTCAGCATGCCATATTTTCTGAAAGTAGTATATGTGCAGATGAATAGGAAACTGTCAGTCGAAGCTGCTTCGAACATCATGCAAGTAGAAATCTATGGTTACACTTCGTCTACAAATTCCAGAACATTCTTCATTCGAAGTATTCCAAATTGATGGCTATAGTTCGGAAATTCATAACTAAATTTTGCATATTACATAGTAACAACAAATTAAAAACGAGCCTCAAAAAGAAGATTTCTGTGAGAGTCAGATTATCCTAATTCTAATATTTCTCTCGCGATCACACAAATATCACTTTCATTTCAATTGCATTACTATTAAATACATTCCTAAAAAAACTGCACAGCAATTTTCGGAATTCGGTAGCTGCTGAATTTACATGAATAACTAGAGAATTCAGAGATGGAGTATTTCCAGTGCATAACCGGGCGGGTTAGCTGTATTGGTGTCCGAAATATTTTCTTCATTTCTATTTCCATGAATCGGCGATTGCCGCGGTATTTCTCGTGGCGAACTCGTGAATATATCGACGATTCCTCTCTTTTTTCCTCTCTCATTCTGTCTCTCGTTGGTTCTCGAGTGGTCCATGATTTTGGGCGGCGCGGTACGTTCATGACAGTGGAAAAATATTGCACGGTGTCTGTTGGTGTCGTCGCGTGTTCGCTCTCTTCGGCCCCTTTTTTTTCCTCTCCCTCGCGAATCTCTGGGAGGCTGAGCGCGGCCGGCACGGCACGGGACACGGAGGAAAGGCAGCTCAGCGGAGTACCACCGTTCTGACACTGACACGTCGGTAATGACTTTGAAGCATACAGCACGCTCCACATAATATATATCGCGCGGACCCACCTAGATGCTCCCAGCATCCTCAGTTTTCGGATCGTAAAACAGAGAGCCGGAGGAGAGAGCAGTCCGAGCAGTCTCGCTCTCTATTTCCTTTGACGGAATTAGGCTCGAATGCCTGCCTGCCTGCCTCCTCTCGAAGTTGGAGTTAATTGTCCGCGATTTCCCGTTTCTCGTCGTTAGCCGCTTCTAATGAAGACCGTGCTCCCTCGCCTCTTTGCGATTTAGTGTGCCACCGCGCAAAATACGTGATTGAATAATTTGTGTTACTCTTAAACTTCATTTATGGTGAGACCATAGATGTGATAAGTTATTACGGATCTACTAGTTGTTCTGTTCACTTTCAGTTATTCGAAGAACAAGTAAAACTTTCTTGACGGATAATACAAGTTTGCTATTAAAAGAAATTATGATAAGAAAAGTTATCCGGCCGAAAGTAATTTAAACACCTAGCTGTCGCGATCAATCATTACGATTTAGTATTTCCGGCAGAAAAAGGAATGATTTAATAATTCGTATTATTTTTAAACTTCATCCATGATTTTTAAATCTTCTGTATTGTTTTCGTTATTACATATCTATTGATCGAGTTCGAATCATTAAAGTATTTTCATGTTTACTTTCTTCCTGTGAATATGTGAGTCATAATTTTTTGCATGGTAAAGTAAAGATCCTCGTCTCTTAACTTCATCGCGATGTGTGAAAGCGTGATGCTCTCAGTGTAAATGAAGTTTAGTACGAAGTTTCGCGAGAGATGAATCACAGCGTCGAGTTTCATCCACTTTTCCAAGTTGCCGGAGCATTATTAGACGTTCTCGCGTGCGCGCAGTGTTAAAAATGAAGTAATTGGCGGGCAACGAGTGGCTGCGCGCGCGCGCGCTCTCTCTCTGTTTTACCAATGCTAAAGCATCTGGATAAATATCTCGAGCGTTTCGAGTGTTATTTCAACCTAGTTTTCCTCGAGTCCCGCGCTCCTTGTGTCCTCCAGTGTGTTTACTAGCTCGGCGGCGTACCGCGTACTTGCTCCCACAAATTGTTTGCATCTTTTATTCCTCGGATAACGAGAAGTCTATTTGCCGAAGTGGATCTTCCGGCCGTTACGATGCGCTATTGTTGAAGCCCTTTTCTCCGGATATATGTGCGCCGAGTTAAATGTCAGTCAAGCTTTCGTGGCTTCAACGAAGAATTAATATGCGAGACTATTCCAGCTTTTTTCATTCCACCTTGAACCTACTTGGTGTAAGCAAATAATAGCATTGCGTTACAGTGATTCGATTGATGTTAAGGGGGTTGGCGCCGAAAATGGAAATAATGAGATCGCATTGAAATTTGAAAGCACTTCAACTTATTTATCTGTACAGCTAGTAATCAATCTGGGAAAATCCATTCTTATGGAGAGAGTGAAAAGGAAACGGTTTTATTTGTAGAAATAACGGGATAAATACTATATAAATACAAGTAGCTTATAAACGCAGGTGTAATATAGCAGAAATTTAATTGCAAATTGAATTTCCCTACACAAAATTTTGTTTTATTATAATTTGGAAAGGTTTCAAAATTCTATGTCGGTGCTCACATGTTCTCCTCTTAACCGTGCACCAAATTACGGCACCAACCTCCTTAAGTACTAATTAAATACCAGTAATTCTTTAGAAACATCGCGTCTACCTTGTCATTTCTCCTTTTCTAGATATTTTCAATCGGTTATTCAGAACTTGTTAATGTTATTCAGAGCTTGTTCTATGCAGGTCGAGTTTCCTCGATACTGGCAGGAACGCGTGTCGCAACTAAACCTTTCTCTCGGAAACACGTGTAACCTGTCAACGAACTTGTCAACCCGCACGATAGCGCTTGCATGGGTTTTTCTAACTCCTACAATCGAACGGAATGTAGGCGCCGCCTGTATACGTTTCACGTTGTGTGAAAGGAAGTCTGTGACATCAATTTTCCAGCGAGATGTTTAAAATTGCTCGGAGAAAAATGTTTAAAGAGGCAGAGACGGAAATTTTAACGCTAGGTTTACGGAAGCTAGATTTCGGATTTCATGAGTAAAATTACAAAAACAGTTAATATTAATTTTGTTCCAACTTACGATAGCATTTATTGAATTTATTTCCACCTGTTAAGATTGCAATTATTTTTCAATTTAATTAATCATTTTTTTCCTTTAACCGTCAATTTGACAGGTAAACCTAGTGTTAATTCCGACGATATCTTTTTCATTCCATCCACTTTGATTGTATTACTCTGCTGGTTCAATGACCGATGAAAAAAGCGATCGTCGTCGCGACAACGACGTCAGAGACAGAGGGTCGGTGCGCTCAGTGGAATTCTGCGATCGGGCCCGCGGTTTTTCCTCAGTAATCAACCAATGATTACTAAGACCCGCTCGCGACGAGTGAGTCTGTCGCCGAGGCTCTCCCACGGGAAATTACGAATTACAGCTTTTTCAATTAAACACAGCCAGCTTTCCAGGGATTCGTTCGGGGAAATACATGCGCGCTCAGAGAGCTTCCCTACAAAACCGATGTCTCCCGACAAGTGCTTGTTGAGCGCGCATTTTTATTTGCCGGGAAACGTCAGCTTCGATTCTCGGAAACTCGGAAAGCCTTGTTTTCGACAGACTCTAATTGGAACCAATCCTTAATGCGTTTCTTTAATCTTTTTGAATTATTTTGCAACTTTTGACTACTGGCAGTCTGACACTTTCATCGCAGTTTCTTCTATTATCTTTTTGAAATTGAATTAATTCATTACAATTCGCGGTGAAAATTGGCAGACAATAACGCGGACGTGGAAATACATTTGTAAATAGATTTTCCAGAGTACCATTGCACGATTCTCAAAGTGTTTAGCGTTTCAAGTATACAGACATTTGCTATGTTAATTACACTAATTAATGATGAATATATAAGATTAGTTTGTGACGTAATCTTACATCATTCATTCGAGTTACAGACGTACATTGGCAAGTTATATAATTATATAACAGCAGATAAGAGTACGCGTACGTTGAAGCGTTCATCTCGTAGACTCTGAAGCGTGGAACATCTTTTCTCTAAGAAAGGGAAACCTTTCTCGGAACTTGCCCGAGGAACTTGGTGCTTCGCGCAATGCATTGCAGATCGCAGAATTATTCCCATTACATGCAATTCAGCGAATGCTGGCCATTCGCATGCTCGCGAATAAGAGAGGCAAGTTGGTTTCCCAGTTTCTCGCAAGTTTCCATGGGACCGGTTGCTTGGAGATTGCGCGGCGCAGCAGCATCATTTTTCACTGGACGCGTTATACAGGTCGAGTCGAAGCTCTTTAGCTTCTGGTTTAATTAATTGAAAAAGGAAAATTAGTGGAAGGAGCGCGGCGCGGCGTGTTGTAGCTGTCTTGTTCGGTGGGATACTCGAAAGATTTCCGTTCTTGTTAGGAAGCAGTTTCGAGTGGTTGGCTGAGTCCGCTTTTGCCGCGGTACTTTCTCTCTTTCTTCTTCTTCTTCTTCTTTCTGGCGGCTTCGCCGCCGTTTCATCAGAGTCTTCGTCTTCGCCGGCCACTTCTTTCTTTTCCCTCCACCCTTTCACTCACTTTTACGCCCTCGTCGATCCACTATTCCTTCTTTTTTAACTAGGAGGTAATTAAAAGTTCGAACCTACAACGATTCACGCCCGGGAGGAGTCAGGCTGTCTTGCCGGCCAACACCTATACAGCCACAGCGCTGTGGGTTCTTGCTATCCTATAACACTTTGCGCTGCGGTCTTCGCTACTCTTTGCTCCGATCTCGCACCTCCTCAGCTTTATCGTCTATAGAAAGAGCCTCGCAACGCGTGATTTCTGGTATGAGCTGTTCAGAAGCCGTGAAGAATTGCGGAAGAGAAGATAAAACTTTATTGACTTGCGTGATGTTAGGCATTATTGTTGAAGTGCTATTTGTTCCATTTTTATTTGTGTAAGGAAACGAGTAGATATTTCCAATTGTAAAGCAGCAATCTTGTAAAAATTGATAGTATAAGTAAATTTTCCTTTAAACATCCACTTTTCACAGATACAAATGGCTGGTATCAGCTTATAGTCATTATTAATTCACTGACCCTGAATTAACTTTTCCAACTTTAATTCAGTGCGCTTGTTACACTTTTCGTTACATCGTTAATGAAATCCTATTACCGTCGGCTCTCCAAATTCAAAAGTTTCCAGATTCCGATAATCCTTCGCAGTACGCCAGAATCCGTAAAACTCCCCAAGGATAGAACGAACTTTTCCTGCGCGTGCGTCAACGAGCTAAATGAGTCGGCTCGCAGAAGGGTGGTTAATTATATCAGCGGTTGTAGTAAAAATTCAAGTAGATAATCGTCGAAATATAAGTTGGATACGCGCGGAGTATTTGATAACTGCGAAGCGATTGGTGTGTGTAGCATTCTATACACAATAGAAATGTACAGGGTGATTCACTTGCCTTTGAATCAGAACTCTCCTAGCCCTTATTTTCTTTGGTGGACTTCCCGACCTTCCCCGGGACTGAAATTTGGTGGAGAATGTGCCCTTGCGTCAAGGAAGAAGTGATATAAATTTCAGAGCCCTAGCTCAAAGTTTAGGTTTTCACCTATTCTCGACCCTCGGAAATGGTCCATTTTTTCAAGTTTCTCAAAATCGGCCGAACCCGGGATATTTTGATTGTTTTCGTATCAGGGTGGATAGAGAACAAAGAATCCGTGAAAACAAGTCCGGATTTGCAACGCGAACGGGTCGAAAAACCGTCCAGAAAAGTCAATTTTTGCTCATTTTTAACGGTTTTTATTTCTTTTGGTGGACTTCCCGACCTTTCCCGGGACTGAAATTTGGCAGGTAATGTTTTTTTGCGTCAATGAAGATACCATAAAAATTTCAGCGTCCCAGCTCAAAATTTTCTTTTCCCCATATTTTTGGCCATCGAAAATATCCAATTTTTGGTGGTGATTCAAAGGCAAGTGACTCACCCTGTACATTTGTTGGATATTGCAAAGAGTGAAACTACTTTAAGCTACCATTTGTTAATCACAGTAAGTTAAAAACGAGTAAAACTGATTTCATCTAATTCTCGACACGTCTTTGAAACTAGATCACTAATTATTTGTATTATTCCACGAATTATTTGTAATTTTGTAACACTTTTTCTCGCCCGAGTTTTGCAACACATGAACATTTCCATCTTGTATCGAACTCTGATCAGAGTGGTCGAAAGAGTACTCGAAGCACTCTTTTCTCCTGCGCTACGAGAGACGTTATGACCGCGCTAGCCCAGTTATAGCGCGGAGGGAAAGCGGGCCGAGCAGCTTTCGGGCGACTGGGTTCGAGAAAAAGGAAAGGGGTCGCGAGATTTCCGGCCTCCCCTTGGCCCGGTTTTCCTCCCGTCTACGTTCACGTCTGCGAGCGCGCTTCTATGCGAGTGTGAGTGTATCAGCGAGCCTTTGTCAAGGCCCATAATTTTCGGCGAAATACGCGAAAGTATGGTGTCCGCTTCGGGCGCGCGAGTTGTATCGGCGAACCTCACCGAGCTGAAATACACAGCTGTCGCGTGTTGGTGTACACGAATACATGTGTTTCGAGAGCGCAAGAAATGGGAATAGGCGGCGAAGCTTGCTCGTCGTCGTCGCTCGGAGAGTTTCAGGGCTAAGGAGGATGAAAGCGAAGGCCGCGCTTAACGAACACGGAGATGAAACGACCACGCAGTGTGCAGAGCGACTCATATTGCGATAATATTCCTTGCGTTTTGCATTCCGATTAATTACAGACTTACTGGCACGCCAGCAAAATTCAGCGATGTTCTGTACTAAAATTGAAATCGTTAATATTTTAACGAGTTTCGAGTTTAATTAACTTGTTATTATTAAATAGCACCTGCAATTTGCAAGGGTAATGATTCGCGTATGTTAATTGTAATATTGAAATTCGAAAAAGCAATTGTAGGGAAGCGAATTACAAGCAAGTGTGGCGCGAGAGTGTTTTAAGTAGTACTGGTCAGTGATAAGTCAGACGTAGTCGGACAATACCACTATCCACAAGATAGAGAATCTATCATAGTAAATTTCCAACTTCCACGCGCTTTCTCTTTCTGCTTTCAGACGTCCATTAGCTAACTACAACAATATTGATAGTTCTAAACAAAATTTCATATTTCCTACGTTAAAATGCATCGCACACATTTGCCTAGCTCTCGGGCAGTGAGCGAAAGAGGAAGTCACACAGGATGTGAGTAAGAGGGAAAAGTGGAGGAGGGTGGAGAGTTGGTATAAGTTTAAAGAGAGGAGGTAAAGTCGGCTCGGTATCTAGAGCGGATGGGGTGCTGCGAGGTTGGGTACATATTCGAACGAAAAACGCGTAATTCTTGGCCGAGCGGAGGCCGCTAATGGCTTTCTAGTTATGTGGAAAAACCATTAAAACGTTTGCCGGCCGCTCTCGACGAAATTAATTCCGATTGCCGTTATCGTGGCGCGGCCAGCTTGTAAAGCGCCGCGCCGTAAGAGAAGGCTGCTCCCCGCTGAGGGGGGAGTGGAAAGGCGGCGAGGAGAATAGGGAAATGGAGAGAAAGAGAGCGAGAGGGAGAGAAGAGAAGAGGTGTAGAGGGTCAGCCGCTTCACTGATCGCGGTTGGAGAAAGGTGGAATGGGGATGCCATTATCGCCAGCGCATTTCCTGCGGCCCCGGTGGTTTAGGTCGGCGGCGGCCTTTCTCTTCAGAGAAAACACCGGACCTCTCTTTCTCCCTCCCCTCCCTCCTTCTTCTCTCCTTCCTTTTTCATATTTCGTACAAAGGCTGTAGCACGAGTGGCACGCCCTTTCTCCCACCGCGAATTCAGAATAACCAGCTGATGGACCCAAAAAAGCAGAGCATTGCCGATCGGCCTGCTGGATTGAGCTTGGTACGCCCTCGATGGCCATTGCGCGGCCCCTTTGTCCCAGACATATCCGATATCCTTATGATTTCATTCGGGGAAAAAAGAGCCCAGCGGACAATTGCGATCTCCTTGACCACGAATCCCTGCTCCTTTTTATAGCCGATTTACTAGTCGCTCTTTTTATCAGTTTCCCGAGGAATAAATAAGAGTTGCTTCGCGTTTAAATAGATAGTTATATATCGCGTTTCTCATAACCAAGGTGTATTTCGCGTAAAGAAAAGTAGGAGAGAATTACGTAGTAGTTCGTGGTTTCATCGGAAATGTGCGTGGAAATGCACTACTTTCATTTGAGTTACAAATAGCGGATTTCCACTCGTACACTCATACATTCGGAGTCGCCGCGCGTGCACGCGCTAGTAGACACGGCTGGGGTTCTGGGTAGAGCTTCTGAAATGCGAAATACTTTCGGCTAAAGAGGGCTAAAACGGCCGAGCTCGAAATTAACGCCGGTTTCAAGTGGCCTCGTAATTAGACACCCATTTAGCCCGAGCTTTGATCCTTCGCTACGCGCACTAAGTAACAGAGGCTGCTCCCGTGAAAAAGCGTAAAAACGATAGGCCTCATCCCCGTTGGGAAGATGGCCTCGTTTCAGATGAAGTGCGAGCGAAAAAAAAAAGGAGAGGCCGAAGAGCGCGCTGGGACATCTATTGAATGGCAGTATTTGATCCTGCTGGAGAGGAGCTCGTTAAAATCTGGGTTACGGAAATGGCAGGCCTCTGCCTTCAGCACCGTCACAGCGAAATTTAGTAGCGTTCGATGACACGACGTATTACACTTCGAAACTCTCGCCACTCGCTTCCCCCTAATTCTCCATTATAATTTCATACTCCTAATTACTCCAAAGATAAAACTAAAAATACAGCATTACTTTCTTTATCATCTCCAAATAACTTCACAGTATTTACTCGAACCACTTTCCTTGGGATTGCGCGAAATGTACATTTAACAGTATTTATACGATTATCTTTTAGTAGAGAATAATTTATACGATAGAATACAGGCTCACAAGTGACTCTTGCGACTTAACTCCTTCAATGGCGGTGGTAGGAGATTCTAGGAAAATTACCAGGGCAAAATTACAGCGAGTGCGCGCTCGAAAGAGTCAACCTCTTGCTGGCGGGTGAAAATGCTCTGTAATTCGGTATCCTTTAAACGCATCTGTTCTCCTCGGTACTAGAATTAAAGGAAGCTTGCGTCGCGGTACAAGTGAACTTAATAAGCAGAGTTGCTCGTTGCAACTCGAGGACGCATTTGGAAAGTCCTATCGGAGTACTAAGAGAGAGGGAGGGGTGGGAAGGGGTGGTTGGGTTAATGGATTAATACGGTGGAAATTGTGGAATCGGGGTTGGACGTAGAGGCATCGCCGCAGCGCCAGCAGGAACAAGGGAGCAACAGCAGTGGCGAGAGTTGAACGCACGTAACTTTGGGAAAATTCGCGGATTTCAATGACCAGGGCAACTACCGGCGCGCAGATGCTTAGAACGTGCCGACATCGTAAACTTTTCCTTGAGAAATTTTAGCGAGTCTCTCTCTTTCTTTCTCTCACGCGAACCAGTCGCAGTCTGCTGCTGCACGAAAAAGCTAGTAGTACTTACTCTTTCGCTTTGCTTCCTTTCAATTGGAAAAACTTACTTCCAATTAATTTTTCCGCGGATAAAATATGACCTTGCTTGGCTGCCGAACGAGGAGAAGTTCGGCCAACTTTTCTGCCGCTTTTAGACTCGGCTTTCTGATAGATTTTATCAAGCTTACTCGGAGAGAGTAGCATTAAGTGACTACTGATTTCACTGAACGCGTCCCGCAAGACGGGCGGACTTTCAAGCGAGAACTTTCCGCCACTCGACATTCGCTTGAAGCGCCAGTGATTCACACCTTGGTGGGAATAAGTTCGCATTTATGAGGGGTGCTGCTGCAGCGCATTCAAAAAAGCCACCCACTTCTCTCTCTCTCTTTCTCTCTCCCTCGTGAAACGCGTTTAAACGTCGGGTCAAACTCTCACAGCAACGGACACGCGTGTTGGAGTGTTGCAGACACTACCTGCGGTTTTCATTGTATCGTAAAATCGTGTCGAGGACGAAATATACGAGGTGCAGTGGGCACCACGCGCTGAAAGATCGCGCTGAGTATTCCTGTCGAGCCGGAAATTGTCGTACACTTTTAAAGCGGTCGACCCACTTTTCCAGCTAGCAATTATTGGCCCACAATCCCTTTCCCTCTCCCACCCCCTTGCACACATCCCTCTAGCATTACTGTTAGGTTCTTTGGATTTGGCTAGCTGCTTTTCCAAAAACTACTTTATATATTAAGATTTGCTAATCGGATTACAATATATATTTAATTAAAGTCCGTCAGTACTTATATTGCAATCTCGCCCCTGCAATTTTTTACGTTTTCAATTAGTTTCCTGGAAGGAACAAGAGAAGTAGCTTTGAAAGAAGCTACTTCATTCAGTACAATTACCTCAGAGTTTTCACGGGAATTTACAATATTTCCAACGCGAGCATTGTGTATTGTATTGTTCGCGAATGCAATTAGCAAATCGAAGCAATTTTCATAGGCGCGCCTGTTTCTATTTGTCAAAAAGCAAGTTTTTCTTTCGCTCGCAACGATTCAGCGAATCGAACACGACGAATCGGAATTTGTAGGGGATGTATCGGCGAGAATGAAAGAGAAAAAGGTTAAGGGTGGGATGGAAAGAGGGCCGAAGGGTGGACGAATGTCATCGTCGAAGCGGTTAGCCGGGTTCGTTAGTGCAACCGGCCATTTAAACACGAAATCGCACGCTTTTTCATGGCGCGCTGCTGGCAGGAATGCTTGCGTGCCATGTGCCGGCTGCTGTCAGGGGCCGCAGATCTGTTTTGTAGGCGACACACGAGAGAACGCACGCGCGCTTCGAGTTCCGAGCACTCGTGTCGAGTCGAAATCGAACGTCGAACAGGCGCATCCCCCGCCGGCACATCTGGCTGTTCGGTTCAGGCTGGCTATCGAGAAAAATGGCCCGTTGACGTTCCGGATCCGACAAACAAGCGGTCGCAGCAGCTTTTGTCTGGCGCGTGTGCATTCGCGACTGCAGCAGCGAAAACGAATGCTTCTCGTCGCCGCCGCTGCCGCCGCCGCCGCCGATTGAAATCAAAATCACACCTCTCCCCTTCGACCGATAACTTTTCCTGCCTCTCGCATTTTCCAACTCCTCCTTTTTTCCCTCTCATCCTTCCCACACACTTTCCTCCCTTTTCCCACTCTTTTTGTTTCCTCGCACCCTTTTAGCGGGTGCGCGCACCCGAAAGTGCTAGCAGGCATCGGCTGTCATTTGGCAGGCCTGTCAAACGATGAATTAACTCTGAGGTGGATTAAGTTGTAGCCGTCAACCGATAAATTGCGGCAGCCTGTCAAATTCTCCGGGAAATTCTCCCTCTCTCTTTCTCTCTCTCCATACGCGTTTGCTGTACTCTCTTCTATATTTTCGGCTTTTACAGCGGCTTTTTCATTTTTGGACCGATGATTAGATTTCCCTTGCTCGAATTTTCCCGGGAAACCCGAGTCCTACTGGCCACGCATCTATCTCTCGTCTTCGATAAACGCGAAATAAAAGTAATGCCTGGTGAATACGGGCCCGCTATTTTTACTGTGTAACGAAATGCTGACATCTGCAACATTTATCATTTCCGGGGAATAGCGCGTTACCTGTGGATTGTGTATGGGCCAGAAGAGATTAATGGAGCATCGAAATAGAAACTAACAATTTCCATTGGTCGGCCGGGAAGATAGCGTATAATGATGATCGCGATGTAAAATCGAATAAAGCTAAGAAGACAATCGGCGATAATGGCGTGGAATAAAGCAAATGGTTATTAACGAGCTCTCCGAACGCAGCCGTAATATAATTAATTCGGCGAACAGAATCATCGGGCATTGTTCAGCCATAATGGGATCAAATGAATTCTAGTTTATCGCCGAGCAGCCGGCCTTAATGTGTTTGCGCAAGGTGTATTTCCATTCTTGACATACGCGCTAACGCCTGCTTCGCGTGAAATTTATTACTGTCATGTTTTACAACGCAAATAAAAAGGTCATTCTTCGCCGAGGCAAAATGCTGTGATATTGTTGATCAATGCTGATTTTAACGGCACGGGAAAGCATTTGTTTATTAGTCGGTCAACACTGTTAAATAAAATAACGCGACGCGCTGGATTCAGCAAGAAAATATTGGGGGAACGTTAAAATAAAGGGTTTCTTTGCACAGGCAAATGGGAAGAATTTTTAGAGATTCTCGCAGTGAAAGAAGCGCGGCTCCTCTTATGTGAGATTCAGGAACTCTAGAAGTGAAACTTTTCAGTTTGCACTGATTTGAATTTCGACATAAGAGCGGATACAGCGTAGTCTCCGCCCCTGAAAACTCGAGCGCTTCTAGGACTTTCGCCTTTTCGCTTGGCTTCTGAGATACGTATTCATTGCGACTCTTCACTTTCTAATGCATAAGGCATTGCAAACACAGCCACAGAGTTAAATATTTTTCATCCTTTTCGGTTCATAAGATCAACTACCAATAATGCAATGAGGTAGTCTAATATCATTTAAATATGTAACAATATAACAGACATAAAAACAATAGAAATAAAAATTGGGACAAAATACTAATAACATATCCAAATACAAAAATCAACATGTTTCAAATTGCATGATAGTTCGCAGGACATGAATAAATCGTCACATATAAAAAGCATGTTCTCTTTGATCAAATAATCTTCCCTGATTACATGTTAAATTAGAGGAAAGTGGCAAAGTATTCGCTAGGAAAGTGGTCCTCTTATGCTATCTACCATTTCCGGACGCTCATGAAATAGAGATGAAGGGTTCCCACATTTGCCACACAAATTTCTTTCCCTTACAGTAGCAATGAAGAGCGATCACAAGTAGGAGATGGCACATCATTAGAATATCGAATCGTCAGCGGGCCGGTATGAATAATTTATGTAGGATTTTCAGCGCCGATTTTTCCGCGGGAATCACTGCCGCTCGAAATAGTTTGCTCCCATTGCGAATTAAAGTGCACGTCACGTGTACCTTGTAACTACTCCGAAAGGACGTTCTGGTGAAGTCAAGCTGTAGGCTGAACGATAATTCGCTTATCGCAGCTTGCTTATTCGCTTTCATCGAACTAGCACTGTCAGTTAGGTAACTGGACCGAAAGAGGACGACTTTCTAGCAAGCTTTCAAGCAATTTCTACGATCTTCCGTTCAGTCAATGTATGAAAACACTAAATTACATCTATTTATTTAAAATCACAACTTGTTACTTTATAAATCTCATATATCAACACTTAAACTAACGCAAAGCCGTGTTTCTTTTTCAGAATGGCTATCAGCAACTCCAGGTGGCCTTTAAAAAAAACTAAGTATAAGTGTATCAACAAGTAATATTGGAACGTAAAATCATTATCACGAGTGCAAGTACTGTAGAAGTAACGAGCAGCGTAAGCTGCAGGCGGGTTTTTGAGGTGAAAGTGGTAAACTACGGTGCAAGATGTGTGGACGCCTTGGAGTGAACGCGGTCCAGAAAGAACAAGGAGAATTATGCATTTCGCGAAGGTGATCCACTGTGTAGCAGAAAATGCATTCCTGAAAAATTGACAGAGCTCATTAGGACGTGAATATGTGTTGTCCGGGTGGTCCTGGTGGCATCACGCTGACCAGGTGTGGTGTGGTTTGCGGTCTGGCCGCTCTCGCAGCTCTGAGCACTGCTCTTCTAGGCCCCGCGTGGCTTCACACCGAGGAGAAGCTCATTCTGCCCTACTTACCCAAGACTTTCGCGAATAGTGTCAGTGTGCGATTCAAACTGGGCCTCTTCAGGGTTTGCCCAAAAATCGTCAAGCCCTCCAATTTCACGACTGGTGAGTATAATCTTTCCCCATTCAACGTCCATCGATGGTACCCCATCAATTCCCTATTTTCTATTCGAGTTAATACCCAATACAGATATTTCTCCTATTGCAACTTCCTCTCGAAGTTGTAATACAAGAATTTATTACATTTATATAGAAGTCACTTTTACTATTCTCTGTGGTATTTCGTATTTGAGATTGTAAGCTAATTATAAAGCAGAAATCTAATAGGTAGAGTGGTGAATAGAACTACAATGATAAGCGTCTCTCGTAGAATTATTTGCGAAAGTATTTCCGGGAAAGTTAGTGGGAAGAAACAGTGTGGGTGGAGGAGCCGGCTGGTTCCTCCTCCCAGGAGTGAAGTAATACAAGTGGGCCGCTTACTCGCACCGAATTTCAATGCTATCTCCGACAAGTTACTTAAAGTTTACTCCCATTGTCGGGCGACTTGGCGAACTCGAATAATAGTAACTACATTTGCAGATTATTCGAGTGCGCCGCTCGGCGGTCATCTATTTTTCAATGGGGTTTCAATGGGCGGCTAACTCTTTGTATTCCCACTTGCCTTTCATTCCCGGCGAGTTTTCGGATCGTTTTAATCCGGCTATGTTCAAAAGGGTACGTCAGCATTTTTCGAAACCCGGCCGTATAGATTATTTGCTATTCATCGGACGTCCTGTCCGCTGACAAAACACTGTATCGGTAAAAGTGGAGCACTCGTAGCAAAGCTGAAATTTCATAGTGGCTCTGTCCGCTCGTGAAATTGCTGCTTCTCTCTTTTTCCCTGGCTCCCCATCCTCCGGGGACAGGTCACGTAGATTGGCGATGTTTGCTCTATCCTCAGGCAGATATTGTCCCTTCTCTTCGTCAACATAATCTCGAAGGACGACGATATCGTGGCTTCCTGCAAACAAGCTACTTCACTGAAGCCAGGAAAAGAAAGTACAGTGTATAATCTTAACCAAGAACAGCATCCAATGTATTCTTGTTATCCAGATTTTTTGAGAAGTCACTTATTCCTTTATTATATTCAGAAATAGCTTAATATATTACTGTTAGCTAACATTGTTATTTAACAATACTACTATGTTAGTCTTCCACCTACTTGATTGATGCTGTGATCTATGTTTCTAATATTTTACTTACTTGTTGCAATCTTCTGCATTTTTGATGTACTTTTTCTTCTTGGCATCTTCTTCAAAATGCTTAAAAATATTCATTTTGTTTTCACAACACTTGGGCTGCCAAATGGCTTTACATCTTTTGACTTTACATTTGGTTAGATTCCATAGGAACCCAAAATATTTCACTTATATATAATGTTTCAGTTTATTGTAACATTATATCACATTGCTTCAATGCTCCATGCAACTTGTCCCGCATGCATTTATCAAATTAGCACACGCATGATACTAATAATCATAATTGTAAAACGTGATAATAGGTCAAAGCGCATTAATGGCAAAATGCCTGTTATTATGCATCAACGTCATTTTATCTCCTTTCATTGGCTAATAATACATTCACATATTCATCAAATATTCATATCACTTTAGTAATAGCACAGTCGTTCAATGAGACAAAGTAAAACATTCATATGAAGATTGAAATCAAATATTTGGTTCACTAACCAAAAGTCTTATTAATACTTCAGATTTTCTTATACGTATATTCAAGTGGAATGAAACTTGAAAAGTTTCCTGTACGGTTCAAATATATAACAGTGCACATGTTTAGAATTATACAAAACATCCAAATGCATATCAGAGTTAAATAATTATTCGTTCAACATATTGGTTATTTGTTCAATTCATAATACTAACATGCATAAATAGAATTCAATTCTGGTAGAATTTCTATGTTCTACTAGAATATTCTACTAGACTGTAGCTACGTTAATCATTGAAGTCCACTTTTCATTGTTCTATAAAATACAGTCTATAGTTTTACTTGAGAGAATAATTGGATTGTGGCTTCTGAGCTTCTGCTTTTAATTATCATATTGTAATACTTTAAAGTCAAAGACATTCATTTCAAAGTATTCAAGGTACATAACAGTGAAACAGCATTGTATTAACAATGCAATAATGACAAAACCAATATCATTAACAGTCATATGAAATATGCATGTGCAAATACATGTATAATAAATGTTTCATTATTTGAAACGTTCAATGAGGTAAATGAAAATGCGAAATAGATGAAGAGCAGTGGAGAACCATTAAAATATCCGTAAAAACAAAGTATTCAGGGTACATAACAGTGAAACAGCATTGTATTAACAATGTAATAGTGACAAAACCAATATCATTAACAGTCATATGAAATATGCATGTGCAAATACGTGTATAACAAATGTTTCATTATTCGAAAAGTTCAATGAGGTACATGAAAATGCGAAATACATGAAGAGCAGTGGAGAACCATTAAAATATCCGTAAAAACAAAGTATTCAGGGTACATAACAGTGAAACAGCATTGTATTAACAATGTAATAATGACAAAGCCAATATCATTAACAGTCATATGAAATATGCATGTGCAAATACGTGTATAACAAATGTTTCATTATTCGAAACGTTCAATGAGGTAAATGAAAATGCGAAATACATGAAGAGCAGTGGAGAACCATTAAAATATCCGTAAAAATATAGCAATATTACGAAAACCAGTGAGAGGCATGCAAACAGAGTACTCACTCATTGTTGTTTCAATACATCATTCATCATTCCTCTCAATCATTTACTGATAGCTTTCCCATATTTTAGAGTATTCGTACAATGTTTCCCATAATAATCGGACTCTGATTCCTCAATTCTTTCAGTTCACTCACTCACTTGACGAAACATTTCAAACTTTCGAATTACACCCGCACACATGTATATTCGCACTGCCCTGCGTTGCTCCATTGTTTGGCTTCATCGAGAAAATCGATAATGTTGCTCGATTCTTCTCGTTCGATTTGCGACGCCATTCACTGACCTTTAACATAACAGTAATTGGTTTCAATTAGAACCGAACATTTCGACAATTCTATAAAGTCCTGATTAAGTTATATTATAGAATGTTTATAATAATTACCGCATATTCCACAATTCATCGCCAACGAGAATATCGATATATCGAATGGAGAATGGAACGCTTGCTGCCTGCGAGGCTTGGAGATTGCGCACTGCGCAATTTCGTGGTGGCGCTGGATGCGAGTGTAGCGTCTGTTTCTCTCACTCTTGAATTTCAGGGAAGCAAAAGTGCGTTGTGGAAATTGAACGGCAAACAAAGCCAATTGCGTGCTGGTGCTATTTACGTGAATCACGTTTACCTTACAGAGCACGTTAATTACCTCTGAGTAGTTGTGAGTGATGACAATTCCTGCTGGCTGAAGCTTTGTTCGATCGCAAACCCGATAAAATGCCATCGTCGATGAAACGTTTGGGAAGAGCTTGCTTGAGTTTCATTTACGCATGCTTATGCACGAATAATGTCGCCTTGTTTATTGATTTCGATCGTTGGAAGGTATGACGCATACTGTTTCACTTATTTTTACGGATATCTATGCAATCGATTGATTTCCCATGTGACTAAAGTAAAAGCACAGGCTAACGTATTTCCTTTGTGGTAAACAAGTATATTCAAACTTTTCATTTTATGCTATGCAACAGTTTTATCACATTTATTGATGCCTGTTATGTGTGTTATTGTTCAGAGGAATTTATAAGAGACCATTTTCAGTCTTCATAATTACAATATATCTATTATGTTGCACAATACTTACAATATTGATTTCAAAGCAAAGACATTGCCATATATTATCAAACATGGTCTGAAAGATGCTTTGTTCATGTTTCTTATTCATATGAGTGTTCTTTGTATGCTTTAAAAGCAAAAGATATGATATTCTTATTGAAGTTTGGAACTTAACTCATGAACTGCCAAACTTGCAGATTTTCTTGAACGTTTCTATTACAATCTGCTCAGTTGGATTAAATATATGCTTGCATAGATATCCTTCATTCTTTTCTTACTGTGATTTTTACTTATAATTGATTTTAATGCTTTGTCACATTTGTCTTTGTGCTATTAAGACATTGTTCTTTATGGAACAGAATCTGATTAATACTTGTTGATGTACATATTGTGATTCATTGATATTTATTTCATTTATGTGTTTTTATGTGTATTTATGTGCATTTATGTGTATTTATGTGTATTTATGAGCATTTATGTATATTTATGTTTATGAGTGTTGACTTTTATTATCTGTTACATCTGTTTGATGAATTTCCAGATGTGCAGGTATGCTATTACAATGAAACAACACAATGATAATGATTTGATTGTACAAAAAGTACACAGTCTTTCTTTGATATAAAACAGGGAGGAATCTTTGAGATAACCTGACCTTGTAGCAGCCAATTGAATACAGTTTTTTCAAATGGCAGTACAAGAGATAATAATCAATAATTATTATATAAGAATTAGCCTTGCATTATGAAGTGTGTGCAAAAAATGTCTGTTTGAATTAAAAGAATTAAAGAATGCACTAAGAAGAATGTACAAACTAAAGTGTTAGATGTGATATTAAATTTCAAGGCATATTTTGATTTGCAAAAGTTTACTTGAACACAAGTTACATTAACAACACTGAAAGATTCCATAGAACTGTTGTTTTACAATCCAATAGAAATTGGGCTACTGAAAAGCCAAATTACTGTTTGAATAATATTTAAAAGGGAAAGTTCGATTCTTAATCGTAATATGTCACGTTTTGAAGTAGAAGTTCGAGTGGCGATGAGTTGAAATGCATCGAATGCGACTCTCAAAGATTCTATAGAACTGTTATTTTATAATCCAATAGAAATTGGGCTACTGAAAAGCCAAATTACTGTTTGAATAATTTTTTAAAAGGGAAAGTTCGATTCTTACTCGTAATTTGTCACGTTTTGAAGTAGATGTTTGCGTGGGGATAAGTTGGAACGCATCGAACGCGGCTTTACCTTTCGGTTTGCGGTTTGTACTAATGAGCTCTTATTATCCTCATCATCGATCGGCTTTCATTTGGCGAGGATGAATCCCTCGCGAACGAACGACAGGCGCGCTCGGAAACACGGCTTTCGTTCGTTCGATCCTCGCGCAGCTTCCAATACGCGTCTGATGGCGACTAATGACTCCGGCATTAGCTCTTTCAGAGGCAAAGCATGCAAGCAAGGGATTGTACCGGTAGAACACAATGTTTTGTAGAACCAGTCGAATATCCAACGCGATTGTTAGTTCTGCGAAATACATGCTGGGAAAATCGTGGAATCGCAGATCGAATGAAGTAAAATCGACGGATTTCAATATCGTGTGCTTTTGCCTTTACGTATTAGTTTTACGTAGCTTGGGCTGTATTTTCCACATCGTCCGTAATTAAACAAGAAACACTGTCTTTTACTTGGACATTCCCTGTACAAAATCCATTAGCCCGATAATTAATGGATCACTCAAGTTTTTCTCAACCTCAAGATATTGTTGAGCCGTCGTTCCCACAAACTTTCGTAAATATATTAACTTTCATGTTTGCGTTGATGGAGGGCTGACAAAGTTAGCATAAACTGTGTAGTACACAATTAATTAGGGTATTTATTTCACCTTAATGAAGTATCACAAGCAATTAATCACCGGCGGTAAAGAGAGGGCAATGTTTTCCCAAGTAAATTTATAAAGCCTGCCTGCACTCGCACCACCCAATTAACTACCTATTAGCACAAAGTACCGAAGAGCCATTGTTCTTACAAATTACGTATTAGCGGTATGTTTCATTTACCGTTAATTCCATTTCCGCTCGAGCAGCACCTTTGTATTCGTCCGCTAGGTGCGCACACGCATTTCGGACGGCGAAGAAAGCCTCGTAAAAAATGTGCGAGCCCGCACTGTCCCATTACCACCATACTTTTCCCGTAACTCTTTCCGAAGTCGTCGCGCGGGTAATCCCTCGTTTGCAATTGCAAGTGAAATACGTGCGGCAAAGGGACGAGGGTGGCGCTGTAAGGGAGGGGGAAGGTACGTGTACGTGTGCGGGAGGCTCTAAAAGCCCATAAAAATCGTCGCAGTCGGCAGCAGCAGGCCGCCACCACACCGATAAATAATGGCTTCTCGTACAATTACGCGGGGAGAGAGAGAGAGAGGGAAAGAGAGAGCGGTGAATCGCGGCCTCGCAAAATAACAGCAAGAATCGAGCAATTTTCTACGTGGCCTAGCAACGATTACTTGCCGAGGAGCGGCTGCTTTCCGCGCCAGCTGTTTCCATCTGGCTCATTTTAACATCGTAATGGAGAGAGAGAGAGAGAGGCTGTGCCCGATCTTAACAGCACGCATAATCAGCCGAATTTCCATGAGTACGTTTATGCGAGTTTCGTGAGCGAACTTTCCTCGGAGAATATTCGAAGGAATCGGTTTAGTGAGTTTCATTGGCCGGTGTCGCACTAGTTTGCGGTGCTCATTTGTATTCATTTCTTCTTTTAACTCGACAAAATTCTTAAATGATTTAGTTCCATATAAGAGAAAAGGACATGAAATGGTACAGAAATTAATGTGATACAAGTATGATTAAGTATGTGTATAATGTGTTTTGACAAAGTGGTTTCAGGATTTAATTTGGAGGAAAGAGAAATGGAAGCACGCGCGAGTCAGGATTCGAGATTGATCCTCTTGGGATAGAGTCACTTTTGATCAGAGGGAATTGACTTTCGCCAAAGGATTTGCAGGCACAGCCGGTAAACACATGGTAGCGGATGTGCTGGGAGAGGAAAAAGATTGATAAACGCTTCGATATTATAAAACAATTGATTGATGACTCGATAGGAGGAGAAGGAGAGCGTGCGCTCGAACGTATATTCGCCGCCCAGTGGTCCTTTCCTGGCGTTAGCCTTGCGCCCCCATGCTTCTTCTTCCCTCGCTTCTTCTTTCTTGGCGCTATTGGAACTGCCAGTATCCTCCCCACCCCTTTTCCCATCATTTTCCTCGAGATGCCTCTCGCTTCGGCCGCTTTTTCCCCGTCCTTACATACTGCTCTCCTATAGCCTGATAAGTCGCCTTGCCAATGAAGACAAATCGCTCGGGCTCCCGCAGTTTTACCCAGCCAGTAATTAATTGTCGAGGCCTTAACGAGCTGCTGGTGCTCTCCGCGTGCACCACTTCTGTACATACCCCCTTACCCTGCTAGGATCGAACGCGTTCGATGCGCCTTCCATTTAAAACCACTATCAAGAAGGCAGCCAAGAGAATCGAGTTACATTTGGAACAGGAGAACCGTGGAAATAACCGGGTATAAATTTCGGATGACACAGAACACTTGTAAAAGCGAAATAATAGTCTGCAGTGTCATTCCAATATTTACGACTATTTATAGTAAATTCTAACCAACGTTGAATTCGTCTTTCGTCTACGAACTTTGATATTAGAGTGGTTGACGGTAAATGAATGAATTCCGTAGAGAACCACCACTTCAATTTTCTTCCTTACTTTTGCTATATAGAATCTGCTGAAGCAATCAGAAAGTTCTTTCCAAAATATGTCTGATACTTCACTTGACGAGTACAATATAAACCTCGTTTTATTAGCAAGAAAGCACTGTTGATTTCATTGCACGAAAGACATTTCGTGCAAGAAATCTGGAGAGCGTTCTAGCGGTTCCTGTATTAAGTAAAATATACGCGAGCTAGAAATGGAATAAGTATCGAGTAAACGCGAGAGCGAGGCGAACTGTTTTGCCCGGCAATTTCGGGAGGCCCGGAGGAACTAAAAAGGAAATCCGCCGGTATAAATCGCAAGTGTCTCGGCGAGGCGGCTCGCACCGCTCCGGCTCTCCCTCGCCACGATAATGAGGTTATTTGTAATTCCAACGCCGGCTGATCAAATCTTCCTAATTTCCTGAATCCACTCGCTTAAAATTCCACTCGCGAAATGCGCCAAGCTCAGGAGGAACCATGGCTTCGGCCTTTCTCTGTCTGGGAAGCGAAGTCTGTCCGGTCAGAGCGAGTTCCCCGACCGCCACCAGCCACCGCAGTTGCATGCTCTTGGAAAGTGATGTAGTAGCGGACGGCGAAAAAATAGGAGTAAACACACTCATATCCTCTACGAGAGAAGCACATAGAGAATATGTGATATTAATGGGTTGCATGTGGGAGTAAAGAATTAAAGGTGACGGCAAACAGTCCCCGAAACAAGTACATGTCGCGAACAGTACTTCTTTTATCATGCTATGCTAACTTATTCATCATACCATGTGTTTTTATTTATATCTTGATGGATTTTTCAATTCTTTCTGACAAAGATTTTTTGTCTTTGTGATAAAGTTTTCCTCATTTTCATATCTGTACTTCTATCGAGTCAAACTTGAGTAGGAACCAGAAAGAATTAAAGACAGTCAATCTTTCTACAATCTTAGTAATACTTTACAATTTCTTTTTTAAAATCGCTATTAACAGTATTCTTATTTATCTCAATAAAATTACACGTAGCTCTATAAAACGCTCTTCGCAAATACATGTTCGTGTCACCGAGATATAAATGTGAGACACTGAGAGTTTTAAAGAAGCTCATTAAATTCGGAGCGATGAATTGCACGTACATTAAACATAGTGTAGAAATAAATATAGCATCGGAGTGGTAACGCGCGCGTTTACTTGTCGGAAGGAAGAGGGCGCTCTGGGGGGGCAGCACTTTAGTAGAACGAATGCTTCGGACACTGAATTATGAGTGGAATAATCTCGTAATTTTAGACTCCGCGGGGCATTAGGATGTTTCGAGTACACCAGTCGGGAATATTAATGGGTCCCTGTTTTTAGGTCACCTCGCTACCAATTTAATGAGGCTGCCTACACCCCCCACTAAGTTGCCTGACTAAAGGCAGACGAATAATAAATTGCGAGCGTTTAATTGTTTGCTTTTCGGAATTAAAACGGTCCTTAGTTAGAAACAGTTCCTCGTGAGTTATTTTCTTACTGAATAAAACGGGTAAATTAATGTTTTCAAATTTCTTGTTGAGATGTTAACTTATATTCATCTAGAATGAGTATAAGTTAATAGTAATTAGTGCTTCGGAAGATGTGCACTCAATTTCCCTCGAACATTAAAATAGCCGCTTAAAAAGAAAGTTAATTAGCTGAGTGCAGGTGAACCTCAATCGTTTGATTTTATATCGGCGATGTCTTATTGAAAGAAATGATCCTGACGACTTTCCTTTAGATAGAATCAATTATAGATAATAATCAACTGGTTGACCGAGTGGAACTCATTGTCGCGCATTCCTTCAAGGAGGACTGAAAATTCGTAACATCGTTTCGAGTACTCGTGAGACTTGCTGAAATGGCTTAATAGGAGTGAGAGTCGTCGATATCTCGTGGAAAATCAAAATGCTTCGGGTGTCTGGCGAATGGTTAATGGGACTTGGGGAAGTCTTTTCAGTTAGAGGCGCCGGAGGGCGTTCCATCAAATCGAGTCCCATTGGAATGATACCTGATCGTTTCTCGCTTAAATCGGAAAAAGTCCTTGCCTTTCGAAGCTTCCCCGGGCGAGTGCTCGGTTCTCTCTCGCTCGCGTTAGCTCGCTTTCCTCGTTAGTCCTGCTGGCACACCTGAAATGCTGGCTTTCCTCCGTCAGCAGCAGCAGCAGTAGCAGTAGAACCGTCGGTCGAGTCGCTCTTTCCCTTCGCAAGGAAGCAAAGCAATTTAATCAAAGTCCATTCCGTTTCCCTTGCTGAGTCCTATCGGTCTCAGCGGGATTTTCTTTCACTCGGCCGGAAGCAGCGAGCACCACTCGTCTTCCTCTCGCTCGGCTGCGGTTCGCTCGTTACTTGTTAGCTCCGTTGGACAAACGGAAATTTGAATGGGACGCGCGCGCGCGCGCGCGCCGTCGGACACTAAGCCTCGTTAAATGTCACCTCCCTCCTCGATGAAATTTCATGTCGAGCGTATCTCCTCGGAGTACAAATCCCCGGCGAGAGCGCCTCCGCTACGCCAATCCCGCCCGGATACACAATTACGTGATTGCGTTTGCCGTGTTATTTCATTATCGGCTGTACGTGTTTCCGAAAATCAATCGGAGACCACCACCGCGCCAGCCGCGCCGCACTCCTACCGACTCGACTCGACTCGACTCGACTCGACTCTCCCTCCTGGCACGGATTAAACGGCTCCTCGGGATAAATTGACCGCACCGCCGATTGACCGGCCGTGCGGCCAACTGTGGTCAAGGAGAGCGCCGATTGTCCGCCTCTACCTACGCAGCGCCCACCCCCCGCCAATTGAACTTTGCACTTAGCTTGATCCTCCCTTCCTCCTTCAATCCTACCAGTTCGATGCTTCTTCACTTTCCATCCCGGTGTTCGCTAATTAGGATCGAACCCTTCGATACATGAAGCATTCGAGCTTCGTTTCGTCGATCATTTCATTTTCACGCCACTTACACTCTCGGCAGGTATTAACTTCGAACTAACTCTGATCGAAGCAGAAAACGATTTTTAACCTCTTTGCTAGTGAATTTTTAAAGGTCTAAATGAATGATGTAGTTGATTATTAACACGAATCAATTTAATGACTAATGGCTTCGAAGTTTCAGCCACAAAGTAGTTTTGCCAGACAAATTGTTGCTGCAATGAAATAATGGGAAAGAGTATAACTCTAATCGAGGCAGAAAACGATTTTTAACCTTTTACTAGTGAATTTTTTAATGTTCTAAATGAACGATATACCTAATTATTAAGACAAATCAACGTAATGATTTATTCCTTCGAAGTTTAATCCACACAGCCCTTTATAAAGGAGACTAGCTAACCAGTAGTGAGCCACAAAGTAGTTTTGCCAGACAAAGTGTTGGTGCAATGAAATATCGGGAAAGGGTATTAAACCGCACGACGTATGATTAACTCTAGTCAAAGGAGAAAACGATTTTTAACCATTTTACTAGTGAATTTCTTAACGTTCTAAATGAATGATGTAACTAATTATTAACACGAATCAATGTAATGATTAATCCCGTCGAAGTTCAATCCACACAGCCCTTTGTAAAGGAGACTAGCTAACCAGTATCGAGGCACAAAGTAGTTTTGCCAGACAAAGTGTTGGTGCAATGAAATATCGGGAAAGGGTATTAGAGCGGGCGACGTATGAATAAAACATTGGCATCGGGATATGACAGTCTGCGGATAGAAGCAGCAGGTCGACAACTGTTTTTCAATGAACTCGGCGGCATAAGGCGTGCCTGTGTTTGTTTAGTTAACCGAGGCGTTACGCGAGCGGGGAGATCGATAAGCTCCGCGAGTTCTCCGGGGCGCTTTCGATTCGTGGTTTCGAGAAATCCGAGAAAATCTCAGGGATTTCCTGGAGCCAGTGTCACGACTGGTGGGGCAAAAAGGGAAAGAATGTCGTGATGTGCTGTTGGAAGGAAGGGGTGGGTGGTGGTGCGGCGGGCGAAGTAAAGCAGTGGGGGCGCTAGTAAGCAGCAAGAAACTCGGATCGACTGGCTGATGTGCCAGTCCCACCGTACCAGATGTTCTTCCCTTCTCTCTCTCTCTCTCTCCCTTTCCGACTCCTTCGCTCCATACTCCCGTCGATTCTGGAATCGACAGCTCGTCCCTGCGACACGCTCAAACTTTTTTCGATTTACCACCTGATCTCTCGCCTCCTTCCCCCTGATTTATAATTCGCACTCCTCCTTAAAGCCAAACAGCAATTCGACGCGGCTTTTCTGTCACTCACAAATTAACTCCTACTTGACGAAATTCCATCGAAGATTTCACGCATTAATAATCGTATTTTACTTTTCTTGTGTTAAAGTGAAGTAATTTAGATTGAGGAACTTATGTTGGCGTGACGACATTCGTATAGTCGTTAATGTTCCGGCTCTCGTGTTTCGTCTAAATTTTAAATGCGCAGCCAAAATGTTCAGCACAAAAGTTGCCCGAATAAAACTCATGCTTGCCACGCGAGAGAACGAACATCCCACGGTGAAACGCTTTTCCGCCAGCGGAATAGAAACGCCCACTTTTTCCTCTCTAATCTTTTAATTTGCATGTCGCTGGTATTTTACGGGACGCACGAAGTCGACGTGTTACTGCCAAGTTAACATTCGTACGAATCGTCGATATTATCAATTAATTTCACTCTACGTTGCTTTGAAAATCGCCTTAGGAATACAAACACAAGTCAGATGAGAAATCAGGACTTGAGAAGCAAGAGAAAGAACGAAAGGTTTTCCCGGTGGAATTGTCTTAAACACGGCAGTTAAAGTGAAACGAGCGCTTAAAGTAGAGCGCGAAGGAGGAGGCTTGGTGGAGATCGAAAGACGTCGGGAAGCGCGGCACAAAAGTTGCATTAACATCCAACTCGGAAAACAGATTCGCGAGATGGGAGGCGGGGCGGCGAGGAGGAAGCGAGCGTTGGAGAGTGGAGGAGAGAGCGCACTAAAACTTGCCTGGAACACGGAATATTACGCGGTCCGATGTTCCTAACGACGCATTCCGCCTTGTTAATTTTTCCCCGGCAAACTCAGCATCTCGCGGATGCGCGCATTAACTTACGATAAAAATGACAGGCCGCGCGCCATTAGTATCCTTATAGACCATTAGCCGCGCGATAGAGTGGCTGCGCTCGTTCGCGTGCGTGCGTGTCCACGGCGACCTAGCACCGAGAACTTGTTCTCCCAGGTCGAAAGTTCAAATTCGAGGCAATAAAAAGCTGTCAAACAGTACAATGAACGGCGTCCATCGTCGGTTATTTAGTTTTACGGTAATATAACACGAGGAATTTTCCTCCTTGCTGGAAATTCGAGCTGGGGAAAGAGTCGAAAAATTCGGCAATATGGCGAGTAGATTGTCAGTTAGTTGAAGCTTCATGTAACCCAGCAATTAATGGAGTAATTCATTAAACGCATCGCATATACGGGGAGCAGCGCGACGTTTAATTTAAATGGACGTGTACATCGAGGCAGAGCAGCAGCCTCTGATCGGTCAATGCGTTCGGATATATCCGGGATCAGTGAAACGCACAATATTTCATTACGCATCCGCCCGGAGATATCAATCATTGAAATATTTTGTATCGGAACGTTGTATCTTATTTCATTGAATTGCTCCGATTGCATTCGGATAAATCTATCAAGAATTTCGATGGAACGCTCGCGCGCGATGTAATTCCAGTTAAGAATTTGCCGATACCATTTGCAATATTCCAACCGAAATACTATATCTTTCATTGATTCCCTGTAATTTTCATTAGCTCTCGGTACAATTTCATTCGATATCGGGAACTGCCCGGTAAGATAATTAAATATGATATTAATTCAACTTTGATTGCATATTTAAACCTCTGCGGTTACAATCGTTTGCAAATGGACTTGATTCCATTTTAAATTCTACTTAAAATCCCGATCGCTTAAACCACATTGCAAGGCGTATTATTCCCTGAAAAGATTTCAACTACCAAACACCTAAACAAAAGGGTGCGTAAAGTAACTGAACGCAAATCTCGAAAGGGTTAAGCTCTCCTGAACTTCACGAGGGTGTAAACTCCATAATCGTAGTGGCGAAGCACTGGCACACGACTGCAATTTTTCATACTGTTCCTTGAACTCCGGGAAACATGTAAATCTCTCGACGATTTCCCGGTGCCGTTCGGTCCGGCCGCGCGCCGCTAAAACAGAAACTTGAGAGTGCATGTAAAACGCGCGCGGCGGAGTGTGGGAGATGAGGAGGAGCCGCGTTTCCAGATGAGAGTAACAACTCGAAACTGCGCAAGTTTCGGCCGAAGATACGCTCGCCATGAATCACACTGTTTATTGCCAGTATGACTATCGCGCGCGCGCGCGAGTTGCACCGCACTCCCGCAAAGTTTCTCCCCTTAATTTTCCGATGAGGAGAGTTGGCCCGCGGCAATTGCTCATCGGAGCATCGTAGGACATTTCAATGGCTGATTATCGCCCGAGCGGAGTAAGTCGAGCGTCAAAATGATTCGAGTCCACCGCTGGCGGCGTAGAAAGAGAGACGGTGAGAGAAACGCGAAGCAGGAGTAGTGAATCACTCTTGAGACCGCTGTAAACTTGGCCATTCGAGGCGACAGAGAAAGAGAGAGGCAGAGAGGGTTGTTCGAAAGGGATGAGGAGGATGGAACTGCCGTAGGAATTTTCAATAAATCAATCAGAAGTTTGTCCAGCGAAGTCCCAGCGAGAGAGAAGAGGAGAAGTGGCTGTAATGGCTTGGCTGGCAAGGTTACACATATTGGAATTCAATCTTTATCGGCTGATTGCCAGCCGGCTTACCGGCAGGCCAGCCAGCCAGCCAGTCCCGTGTCACATTTCGTGATGTGTGGTTGTGAGAGGTTGCACGAACGCGCATACCTATCTACCAAACCGGCCACTCTCTATCTCGCTTCTTCCTCTCTCTTCCCGTCTCTCTTATACCGTGGAAGCTAAATCGCGCAGCTTCCAAGCCGCGCAGAGAGCTATCGAATACCAAAGAATGGGACGTTTATTGCGCTTTTACCCTTCGACCGTAGAACGCGCGCGCGCACGCTGCCATCCAACGGCGACAGATATTTGTTTCGGCGATAGCTGCCTCGGCGAAAGACTATTTCTCATTTGCAACGCGCGACGCCGCGCCGCTTCCTTTTCTGAGCATCACCGCTCCAATTGTTCCCGATGTCTCTTGACAAAAACTCCAGCCCTTCGACTAGTACTTTGACAGCGTCTTTTTTCTCTCCTACCTTTGCCCGATGAGATAGAAAGCGATATCCGGATCGAGCGGAATCTCGAGTGTCTCTCGTGTCAGCTTGGTTTCTCGTGCAAATGAAAATCTGATAAATAACGCTGTTCATACAAAATCAGTTATTGCAGGGCTTGCGCTGGCGGGCGCGTTCGGAGGTGGCCGAGCGAAAAGCAATAAAGCGGATTCGTTATCGAAATCGATAGCGTGGGCCACCGCTTCGAAAACGGTAATGAAGTTTTGGCTACCACTGCCACCGACCGAGAGTTCTGCCGGCGCTCTTCTCGAACCAGCCAGTTTTCCTGCTGCCGGTTGCCATTTTATTAAACACAACGCACGGCCCCGCAATTCCAGTAGGCCGATAAATTCATTTTCCGACTTCGTTTTGCGATAATAATGAGCCCAGCGATCGTAACTCACGCAACGTTACAGAGAAACAATTTCGTAGGTGGCACTACTCGGCCCTTCGACGAATTTTCCACCGGCGGCGCTTGTGTAATTACCGAATTAGAAAGTAGCCGGTGCATAATTATGCGCGACTTAATTGGTTCCTCGTAGCGGAGACTCGGAACCCCGTATCGTTCCCCTTTTTCGATGCAGCGCGCGCGCGCGACACTGTATTATGCCAGCACATAATTGCCACGCACTGATTGGGCGCATGCATAATTAATTTCTCAGGGGCCTAATGAAGCGTTAAGGTCACCCGTGTTGCAGCTATCCGACAATTGTGCGCGAACTAGATTCCGTGTGTATGATCAGTTTCGCGATACTGTGATTAGTTTCTCTAATAGGGGCGAACGCATTGGCAATCGAACAATTGGATCCGCTAATCTCTGTTTTGAGTTTCCAATTGGCTGTTTTCTTTCTCTCGCTTATTTTAATTGTATCAAGCAATAAAAAGATAGGGCGATGCGGGATACTTGAGCTAATTTATTTCATACTTAAGCTAATATATTTCAATGCATTGGTAATCAAACCAATTGGCTGTTTTGTTTCTCGTGGTTATTTTAATTGTATCAAGTAATATAAAGATAGGGCGATGAGGGACACTTGATCTAATTTATCAAGAGCCTCTTTGTCGTTTCTTGGCAGTTCTCCCTTCACTCATTTTCATGTTTCGCCCTTTAAAAGTACACCGCTGGCAAGGCCACAAGGAAAGACTCATTTTTCATCGTATGTGAGCTCAGGCTTGAATTTTATCCCTCGGCATCCGAAAGTCCCGTAAAAGAAAAGAATGCGCCCTTCAGCCAGGTCGACGCGCCAGGCATATCATAAGGGATACTAAATGAACGAACTCTGCCCACCAGTCAGAAAGGAGCGTTTAGCCTCGCAATTCCAAATTAGAATACCAGGAATATTTCAATCTTCGCTTTCGTCCTCCGGACGGATTCTCAATGGGTCCACATAGCCGCCGGAAGTCGGCGACAAAGAGAAATAGAGAGGGAGTGGCGCGCAAATTTCAACAATTTCGTATTTGCTCCCGGAGAAAGAGGAAGAGGAAGAGGAGGAAGAGGAGATGGCGGGCGCGCGGGGGGTAAACGGCGAAGATAGAAGAGTACGCTTGGATATCAGTCTTGAAAGCGACTGCCGGTTAAAGTGGTCGGTGTTTCTCGCGAGAAATTAAAGCTGCTAAGTGAGTAATTAGCCGTGAGAATAATTACCTTACTCGTCAGTGTCCTCCCAACCGCTGGTGGTGGCGGCGCGGTGGTTGGGAGCTCACAATGCCCGGCGAGGTTCCGGCAGAAAGGCTGTGCTGGGATAGCGCGCTGCTGGCGAATCTCGTCTCGCTCTTTTTCGCAAAAGCAACCGCTGGTGCTACTGGCAGAGCAGAGCAGAGCAGAGGAGAGCAGAGCTCGTCTTTGAAGCGTGAAAGTCGGCTAGCAGCTCCTAGCTCTCGCTCACCCGCTCCTATTGAAGATGCGGTGAAGACCGCACCGAGGAAAAAGTGTATCAGAGAGCACAACTCCCTCGACGGAGTCGTTGGCCGCAAGTTCCCGCGGAGCTTGGCATCAAAGGAAGCCTGTAATTCACTGGCCGGCCTCGCACTCACTCTCTCTCTCTCTTACTTTTACTAGCACTCCTCCTCACCCATTTGACACTGTCAATTCTAGTGCGCATCCCATGTATCTCTTAGTACTGATGCACAACCTTCTAGCGTTACCCAGACCTACGTAAATCCCTATTGCTAATGACTCTGCCTTCCCATGTGCCTCCTTCTATTTATTACGAAAGATGACTTTACTTGGAAAGGCAATTGTTCTTAGGTTCTATAAAGCATCTTAACGTTGATCAAGATAGATTCTAGCGACGTATTCGTTTTCTGTAGATTCACAATTAGGTGGAAGAGAATTCCTTGTTGATTTATAATGTAAATTCAACAGGCTTATTATGCGAGAGCGAAACGCTGTAAGAGATTATTCCTCTGAGGTCTTTCTAGGGTTTCAAAGGAATAGTATGGAAGCAACAAGAACTCTTAATTGAATTGCAAAGTTCATATGTTACACGACAGATTATTCAACAGTAGTTGCATTTTCTCCACGCTCATTATAACTAATATACCTCTGCGCAAATTCAAAAACCTTGGTGCCTGTGCTGACATTTTAATTTCAGGTACAGTTTAAATTAATGTGCAGACTGCACAAGGCGAATACAAAGCTGGCGACTGATTCGATATATAATAATGAAAACATCAATTTCAAGAACTTCTTTCAACTTCTCTCGGTCACCCTTAAAGTTTTTAGTACTATTAGACCGATTTGTTTCACAAAAACGATGATATATCCTTGTTCAATACAATAAGGATTAATCGAACCTGAGTATTCATAACTCTACTTCATAAGAGATTACTCAACAGAAATCGCACTCTCCAAATTCTCATAACTACTACCACATTCTACTGCAGATTACAAAGGACCTGTGTGCGTACTCGTATCTTAGCCTCAAGAACAGTTGAAATTAATGACACACGAGGGTTTACAGACTGCACAAGGCGAATATGAAGCTGGGGACTGATCCGATAGATCAGGAAGGTGTACGGCGGCCTGGAAACCTATGTATCCCTGGAGCCGCACGTTCCCGGTATACGTGACCGCGTACGGGCCAATACGTGCGGGCGGCGCGGTGGTGGCGGCAGCGGCGGCGGCGGCGTAGCTCGAGGTCGTTTTCATTCCAGGGTGTATCGTGCCGAGCGGAGCAGAGCGGAGTAGTGCTAGTACAGTGTCGATGTGAAAATTCCCGACTGTGCTATGCCTGCGCTCGCAACGCCCTGCACCGCACGTACCATAGAGCGCGCGCGATCCAGCCAAAGGGGAAACTTTCGGATTCTGATGATTCCGTTCTCGAAAGGGAGGGCTCCGGGAGGGGGAGTTGTGTAGGATTGTAGAGGCAACGGTGGGGTTGACCAGGAGCTGCTTCGCTACTGTAACTTGTCGGCATTAAGCCAATTAAGATGACGCATGGCTACGAAACTTTTGCTGGAACTCGCCGCCACCAGTGCGACGATCAATTTTCTCTGTCCCCTTCTTACTGCTTGCTTTCTCTCTCCCACGCTCTCTTTCTCTCCTCTCTTGCCTCCCCGGAGAACACATTCTCCCCCTATCCCACCTTCCGCTTTTCACCACCTGGTGACTCGCGGCGGATTTTTCTTATTCGTCGCCGAGGCAAGCGGTGATGTTGTTCCTTGGCGGTTTAAGTCCCTCGAGACTGTTTCATTCACGCCTGTCGGCTTGGGTTTTAGGGCTTCCTTTTTTCTCCCGGCAGCGGTTTCCTTTCCCCTCCTTTTTCATTTTCCCGTAATTTCTCCGAGTCTCATAAGTTTGCCGAAGTTCCGCGTGCTCTCCCTCCTTCCTCGGTGCATGGACTTGTAACTTGGCAGAGTTCTAGCCTTTGGAAAAGTTGGGCAGATTTCGTGCTTGGATATTAGAATGAGTCAGCGATCAGAGATCATCCGAGGGCCAAGATTAATGTAACGGGGTTTCGCTAATACCGTATCGGAACTTTTGCAATCAGCCAGTGTATCCTGGACGGCTTATTTGCTGCAGGCTGCTGGCTGCTGCAGAAGGCTGCGGATAATTTTTCACCTCAGCCAGTGGTGCGACGCCCATGGCCAAAATTGATTTCTCAAGTTTCTTGCCCAACAGACGGTCAGCGCACAGTGATTTGTCACTGGAAACGGCCTATTACTAATTTGTCAGCGGCCTTTGTGCTCGCTTTTCCTTTCTTCGCTTTCGCCACTCGCCACCTCAAAGCCTTTCTCCCAAACATAAAAGTAATTCGATAGTGTTGGATTAAGGTTCGTCGTAGTTTGCGAAACATCTTCTTCAGACTTGTCTGGACTTCCTCAGACTCGTCTGACAATTAAATTTTAATGAGACAGACTAAAAGAAATGGGTATTGGTTTTAGAGTACTCAAATATCAAACTACCAGGTGTTCATCATTAAAATTGTGCCTCGGTGGGATTGATGAATAGAACCGAGGAAATTGTCTTGGAATTTGCAATTGGACTTGTTGGAGATGTCTTCGCTCTCTCGGTTCTATCTGGAAGCATTCAAGTCGATGTGGGATACACGCTTAAGCGATAAAGTTACCGCTCATGAATGTCAATTGAGAGTGAAGGGTTCGGCATCGATTTCCTCAATTTGCGCGCGCGATCGCCTGCCTGTCGATTGGCGAAAGGGTCAATAGAGCGATTTCCCGAGCTCGGCCGAGAAGGCCTTATCCTGAAAAGCGTCTCACATCCGATTAAAGCGGGCATCCCGTCATTTCCGGTGTAGAGTAACGCGTCGGCGGCGTCGAGGGGATCGAAGCCTTCCTTCCTCCCAGCCAGGCAGAAAAAGGGCGGAACCGGCGGTCCGTTCTTTCTCGACATGATGATTCCTGGCGCATTCAGCGCGCCTATCTGCGCGTCACTTCCGGTTAGTTAACCTCATTCAAAGGCCGCCGCTCCGCAGACTCAAATCGAGTTCGATTTGAGATACGCGCGGCGAATGTGGCCGCAAAACGTGCTCCCGTTTGCACGGCAAGCGGAAAACAGCTGATATCGTTGCGGCATCCGTACTGTCGACGACCTCAACCCGAGCGACGACCTTCCTGCGCTCTCCCAACAGTCGAGAACAATATGCACACTCGTTATTTCTATCTCCTCGACACGCGATTATCGTGCGAACCTCCAAACATTACTGCGATTTCGATCGACATTGTTCCTCCAGCACGACAGTTATATCCTGCAAAATAATAGCAGTCTTTTTCACACTTTAGCCATAATCGGAAACAATGAACTAACGGTATTACCGTATTTCCTTATCTCCTCCTATTCTATTTGAGTTTCTTAACCCTAAATATCAGCAGAAGCACTTTAGTAATTTCTATTAGAAAAAATCGGTACGTTTCGGGAGCTCAATCATTCTAATTTTAAATAATATATTCTAATAAGGAGTATATCAGAATATGTTAGATTTTGTCTTTTAGTATTCACGCTTATTTTCTGTTATTGATATTTGATAAGTTCAGTCCACATGATGTTTGTATGTTTTTAAATCAGTCAGTCTATCAAAGGATAAAGTTCAAATAAAGTTATATGTGTTTCCTAACAGTCATACTAATTTCTACGCGAAAGGAATCACCGTTCAACAGAATTTAAATTATTCTAATTTTGATTCTGAGTCAAATCATTCCAATTTTAAACAATAAATGCCAATAAGGTTTAGATGAGAACGTCGATCAAACTACCCGGTAGAGAAGTTCGATTATTAGTAAAACGGACAGCGCAACGTGTTAATTAATATCGGGAGCAATTGTTGTCGTTAGCGAGCCATGAACGCCGGCAGCCCGTTTGTCCAACAGGCAGCGGTCGAAAGCCTGAATTAATATGGCTTTAGCAAATGCTAGCAAACGCGCATGATGGCGCGCTGGTGGTAACAGTATTCCTCGCGCAATAGAAATCCACGTAAGAATTTATGTTTCACACCAATTAAACTTTGCTTCTATCACACAACTCTGAACTGCAATCATCAATGCAACCTGCAATTATTTAAGTTGTTATTGCGCGACGGTAACATCAAAAAGTTTATAATCCAGTGTATGCGGAAGTACACAAACAATATGATTCAATAACTCTAACAATTAACTGAGAGCTTGATCGCATCAAAAGTCGAGTAAAACTATTAGTACAAATTTCCTACTTTAAATACTTGTATCTTTTAAATCAAATTGCAAAGATTTTTGATTTGTTTGTTAATGTTTGTATCATGTCCTGGTAGATACAATACTAAATTTAATATACGTCAATAGCAAATGTCTATGATAGGCGATGCGTACAAAAAAAGCGAACTTCGACGTTGATTATCTCAAGTTTATAACAGTAAAGTTAAAATATATAGTCAAAATTTTACAGAATTCTTGAAAAAAACGAATCTACTGCACATCCACCTTAATGCGCACACGCTCTTCATTGTTCTCCTCTCTCAGTTCATTAATTCAATGCTGACGCTCCGACAGATGCTTGATTGATCACATAATGGGTTCACATTCGTCTCCGATAAGCTGGGGAAACTTTTGCCTCGGAACTGGCCAAGTTTCTTCCGAGGCGCATTTAACTATACTCATTTGAGACACTGTACACGCTGATTATGCGAGAGCCGAAGGAACGAGGGAAGTGTAATTTCAGGGGAACTTAGCATTCCACTCGAATTAAGAAACAGGCTAGTCCATGTAGATCTCTGGTCCAAAGAAGGCTGGGAGTTACCGCATTAGCCGAGAGCTAGCGCAAGTTTCCTGCAGCTCATTGAAGTTGGAATTAGTTCCTTGCGGTTGATTAGCGTGGCGCGCCGCTATGAATACCGCCGTCGAGATTCTCATTAGAAACATTCGAGCTTATTGAAATCCATTTAATCCAATCTGTCGATGTACAAATGATAGCTCGACGAATGATTCCTATCGAAAACTCACCGCTTCTCTCATTCTACGTTTGACATTCTAATTGTCTTTAATTAAAGGTTCCCTTTGATCGCAGCGTACAATGATTGCCAAATAATGCCGGAAACACGTGTATAACTTTCCCGGGGACGCACTGTCGATTTTAATTACGCCGCCCTTTAATTTGCTGCGCGATTCGCACTCGTGCAACATGTGTACGCGGTAGACATGTGCGCAAAGTAGAAACTCGTGTCTGTTAACACCGGCGACATAACGGCAACGCTCAACACTGTCGCCTAATGCATACAGCGGAATGCAACGACAATCCATTAAACGTTCTCGCCGCTACGAGCCTATGATTAAAACTTGAAGTACCGTTGAAGTACGCAATTTACGCGTCTATGTCGATCCGTGCATATTCAACAAACAGCAGGCTGGCGAATTTAATTTGAACGCCTATGTTTTCGAGGAAAGCTAGAGATTCGAGCGTGTGGATAATGCTTCAAGTGTAAAATGGCCTTTATTCGCCGCTAGGGAGTCATTAAAGTCGCTAATGAACAATTGAGTTATTTGCACTGATTCGCCCTCGCCGCAATTTCAATTAATTACGGGATTCCTTTGTGGAATGGAATCGCGCACAAAGTGGTCGTCTGTGCATTGATACTCATTGATCATCCACCGACACCTTTCGCGACGAGACCACAGTGCCTTTTAAGGTTTGCGCGTGCGTCGGGCCGCCTCGTGTTGTGTCAGACAGATATGTAAATTCCATTCAGCAATTTCTGAAAGTATAATGTAATTGCTGTAGCGTTGCAGAGAAAATAGAAGAAAACCGCGAGCCGCATAATTATGTAATTCTAATTTCGAAATGTTCTTCCCTTCTTCAGGGTTGCGTCGTTATTATTTTATTATTGAATATCATTTCATTTTCTTTTCATACATTTCTTTGTTCCTTGCGAAACGATATTGTTTCGACGCGGAAGGATCTAATGATATCGGGTGATCAATTAGAGCCGCTGACGGAAATGATCGGAAATAATTGTTGGGCGCGAAGAGAAGTGACGGGGAAAGAATTGAAGTAGCTCGAAGATTGACATTGATAGAGTGGTTCGTTAGGAGGCCATCAGCTGCCAATTGTCGGGTAGGGTGGGCGGGTGGGCGCGCGAAGCAAAGAAGAAATGATGCTGCACGAGAGCAACCAGTTCTCACCTGGCTAATGCAGCCAACAGAAATCCGGACTCGGCGTCACTTTACAAGGAAAATTCTTCTGCTTTTCTTTCGCCGCCTCTTTCACCGCCTCTGGCTGAGCTGCTGCTTTCAGCGGCACTGAGATTCGTTCATTCGTCTCTTCTTACGACTCGATTTAACAGGGCGGCTCTTCGCCGGAAGAAAGTTTTGCTCTCGGCGCTCGTCGCCTCCGCTAACATCCTCGTAGCGACTACTTCTACTTCCTCCCCCCCCACCTTTTTTTTCTCCATCTCCTTCTGCTTTCTTGGACAGAGCTTTTCGCCTAGCTGTCCTTTAGCCGCCTCTTACATCCGCGCAGCCGGCGATTCCGCATAACTTTCGCACTACGCATGCAAATTCTTTTGAAAGATGAATGTCAAGCAGCAGCAACTGCTTCGTACTTGTCTTCGCTCCTTCGAACTCGATTTCATGCCGGCGACTTTATTCTCATTTTTCATTTATTATTACACCCGAATCTGCGGTACCCGAGTTTACATCCCCACTTTTTACCAAACTGTTTATTTTAGATTTCTATACATTTTCTTTGTTAGTTGTTTATTATTAAATTTGTTTTATTCGAATGGTTTTACTTTATTTTGTTTTGTTGTTTACATCAACCTCTTGGCCGCTAAAGTTGGCGTTGCCCGTCCCTGCCATATATTTTTCTCTAATTTTTAATACTCTTTCAATGAAGTTATTGAATTCGATATATTCTTCTTTAGTATCAATAAGGGTCATGCCGGTGACTCAATCAAGTTCCTTGAATGCCGAATAGTAATAGCTCGGTAAAGACGCCAAATAAAATCGCACTGAAGCATCTCCCGCCGCGCAATACGTCACGGACGGGAAAGCAGACTGGTCTGACCAGTGCTAGTGCTATACTACTAGTCCGCGCTGCCAGTACTGCAGGCACATATCATGATCAGCCGAGCTGAGTATAAAACTCGGTTCGCTGAGCCGGCTCAAGCTCGATTCACAGTACATGACGCACTCGCCATACATCAAAATGGTTTATGGATTATGAAATCGTACGTAAAGTACTTGCGGAACTTGAGTGCGAGGAATAAGAACTTCGTAGAATCGTTGTATTGCTACTTATTCGTCAGTGATGACGAAAGAAGTTGATTTCTATTCAATCTCGCAGTATGTTTCAAGTATTTACTTAGACTTTTTGCATAATCACAGTGAGATAATAAATTATTTATTGAAAGACTGCGTTCGTCTGTAAATGGTAATGAAAGTAAGTAATTAAGTAAAACAGAGGGTCTTTTATAGTATTAATCCTTTTAGTGCCGAACGACGATATAACGTTATTCGCAACACTTGCGAAAAGTATTCTCTCTCTCAAAATAAATTTACAAAACGTTATAAATGGTTTAATTTCATTGCAATACAATTGAAGAGATTGTTTATAGATTCAAATATTGCCTGTTAAAGAGAAACTAATTTCTATCTCTTTCATAATGTATTATATTTCTGATATTCTACCACATAGGCGTTATATTTTTGCTCGGCACTAAAAAGGGTTAAACAAGTGTGAACGAAGCTTAAGGTTGCCGGGAGGAGGGAATGTGTCGGTGTACGTAGAGGAAATATATTATTTCCCTGGTAGATGAAAGATACCGCGGGGCAAGGTGCCAAATAGGGAGGAATTCAGGGCTTCCCTTGAATATTCTAGGCTGGCCTCGGTGGCTCGCGAGCCTCCGTTACATTTGATCTAGTGGATTACATGCAGTTTCCGCTTTTAATGGGCTATTTTTTACGAATAGTCTCTGCCTCGCCGGGCTCGCTTTCGTCCGCGAGCATTTTTCAAATATCACACGCTCGCCCCGCTCGCTTTTAATGAAAGCGCGCGCTTCCAGGCTCCTTTAATTATTCATTGGTGGCTCGAAAATTTCCCCCCCCGTCCTCGTTGACCAAATTGTAACTTGGGCGCCTTGGCGCGGCGGCGGCGACGGCGACGCCTTTCGTTTTATCTGATAAACGATTCCACTCATTAACTCGCTTGATTCGCCGAGTGGATTAGAGAGTGGCGGGGAGCGGCTGGCGGCTCCCTAATTAGCCTAAGCGAGCTGCGCCGAAATTCATATCTCCCGGCGACTAATCGAGCGGCGCCGCCAACTTGGGAAGGTACACTCGTTTCTTGGCGCAGTGTTCGCTCCAAGTTGCCGTCAGATATCACGCGTTTTGTCAGCAAGCTCGCCGAAAGTTGCGGTTGAATTCCGCTCGGCGATGTAGTACAGGTGCGCGCCGCCAGCTTTGCCCAAACTTTGACACGTATTATGCTCGTTAAGCTGCCTCTATGTTTCGAGGCGCGCGCGCGCCCGCCCTGTTGACACGCGGCCAACATAGTTCGATTTTAATTAACTGTGGTTACGCCATTATATCTGGTTGCGTTGCATTAATTGGCACTTGGAATTCCCCGTGAAATTAGATGCTACTATTGGATCTGCTGGAGTGCCGGATCCATTTCGCGTTGTCCCATCTATCTCCAAAGCTATTGATATTGTTACAACACTACAGTATAAACTTATTATATATAAACGATAATATTATTACGATAATATACGATTTGCCATATGTTTTCCATCGCGAATGCTTAAAAACTACCACTTGCAAATTCGTCTAATTAATTACAAAGTTGGCAGTGCATTCGACAGGGTCTGACTTGCTGGAGAATCTAGTTGGATCATATTTCTCGAAGAATCATGGCGCGTATTGCTTTCTGTATTTCTGTGGCGCGGAGGCGATGTTTCGTCTTGGCACGTAGATTGGATTTTACCTTCATCTGTCGCGGCACGCTGGACGGAAAAGGTACACAGTCCTGAAAAGTTGAGTATCGAAGCGTCAGAAGATGAGTCGGAGAGAGGTGGGAGAAGTGGTACTCGCCGGTAGTATCAGAAAGAATATGGGAGGTGGAAAATCTCCCTTGGGATCGAGGGTGATTCCGATCAGGTAGCCATCGTGTTATGCTCTCCAGTCCAGGAACTCCGGAGACTCTCTTTCTCCCTCTTTCTCTCTACTTTCCTCGCCCGGCAGAAGTCAAAAGATTCTTTGAAACTACCATCGCACCAATGCAAATCTAATTTCGAGTGGCGCTCTTCCTGGCTATCTCGTCCAGCCATTCAGCGAATCTGAATTCCCTTTTAAAGAAGAGAGGAGCTTCGAGTCGAACCGTTTCAAATGCCTCTCACTCCTTTCTCTCTTTTCTCGAATTCGTACGTGAAGAATTAATTAAATAACAACGCATTGTCTGCATAACAGATAGAGAGACAATTCTTTTATTGCGACGCATCCATTCTGCGGTTTGCGTTCTTTTATTTTCCCGTTGTTTTGCATTCAGCGACACTCTCATTACTGTTATTACTGTTTTGACGAATGAAACTAGGAGGAAGAAGTGAATAGATGTGTGTCGGTGGGAGTGTGTCTGTGTGCGCGAGACGATCTCACTGTGTCACTCCGCGATACTCCACGCGACGGCCCGATGCAAAAACTGGATCGCGCTAACACTCCGCGGCAGGCAAATGCCACGGGAAAATACGAAGCTTCCATTAAATAATAAACCACAGCCGCAGAATAAACGCCGGCCGTCCCATCGATTTGTTACAATTTGCTCGGGGAAAACTGCCAGTCACTGCAAGTTTAATAACGCACCGTCAGACGGAGCAATAAAATAGTGCTTCGCCGTGCACACCAGCATTCAATCCTTGCGCGCTCTCCCTCGTTTTACGATACTTCCCTATCTCAAGTTTGTCGAAACAGTTGGTGCTCACCCGAAGCTTTACAATGATTGAAAATACTCCTTGACACAGTTGTATTTTAATACGCGCTTTTCCTACGAGTATCATTTGTTGTTCGAGCGGTTAGCGGGACTTTTAATGAAATGGAAAAAGAAGTTGTTCCTCTGTTATTGCTGTACTTGGAGGTTGATGATGAGAAGAATGCGAGGGGAGAGGGGCGGACGAGGGTGGAAGATGGGCTTTGGCCGCAGAAGGGAACGGCTGGTCTGCAATCTTCGTCCAAGATGGAATTTCGTTGTCCACCGCGATCCCCAGGAGGATCTTTTCATGTGCAATACTCTGCTACGCTTGTAATTTCCTGAGAACATTCCCACCGCTGCCCCTTTCGCCGCCGCCGCCGCCCTTTCCTACGCTTTCTCATCCCGAGTCCTTCGGAGACCACGCTTTCTTCACTCGCATCCTGGATGCGTTCTCTTCTCCTCGCCCGCCAACTTCTCGATCTCGACGACGCGAACCATTCGCTTCCCGACGACCTGTGTCGGCTGAAAGTTCCCCCCACGTGAATGTGAGACAGCGAACCGCCGCGGGAAGGCACACAAGTCCCTTTGACAAAGTTGGAGACTCTGAGAATCGAAACGGCATCACAGTGATTCGGATCCCGAATCTAGCTGGACAAAACTACCAGTTGAGGTTTTTCACCTCAGTCAAAGCTTTAGCATTCGTTTCTGCTATAATCGGATTACAATGAAGCTGTTTAAGATGATAAACAGCAGGGCGCATGCTTGGGAATTTAAAAGATTAACGCATCTCGCATAAAGATTAACGGATGGTTTGACTGTCGAGCTGCGGCTATGCGAATCTGACAGCGTTACAGAAAAATGGAAATATTATGCATCCCGGCACTTGTCGCCAGATGAATCTTCCTTTGAAAGTTAGATAATGAATGACAGAATATATAGAACAAAAAATTAAGGCGGAAGTAAGCTGAGTTCATAGTAAAAAGTTTAAACAAAGATCACATTTGATTATACACTGTGCATCCGTAGTACGAGTAACATTGCGTAGTTGCCAAGGACTTTGTAATTTTCTAAATCGATTTATTGTTGTGTTTTCACGTAATTCAATCTTCTAGCAAAGTATTAATATAGAAATAAATAAATTCTGTAATGATCGTCATACTAGATTTTGTCCAGCTGGATTCGGTTTTTGAAGCACTTCAAAGTATCAGGAAAGGCTTTAATATTGAATTATAGAAAGTACAAATATATTCAAATGAATAATGAACAATAACAAGATCTTATTAATTACAAGTAGTAGAAATAACGTGATGTAAACATATAATATGGCATTTTTTGGTACTTGATCGCTAATCGACTCGAATGTATTATGAAATAGAATTAATATTCGATGGAATAATCAAAGTAAGATGTTTTTGTAAATTACAGATAGTGTGTAATTGAAATAAATTAATGTATGTAATCGCTGAGAATCGAAACGGCAGTCGTTGTCGCTGATCGAAATCGAGCGGGAAGACGGCAAATGAATGGAAGATCGAAGGAAGGTCTGTGTGTGCGCGCGTCAAGTGGCCGATTAGATGACGCGTGACTGGCAATGAATCTTGCTCGAGTCAGGCCGCATCATTTGTTTTGCAAATTTTCGGCTCTTTCGAGCGCGCGGACCCTTGTCACTCCTCGAGAGTGTAACCCTCGTCCGCGCCCGCCTGAGAAATGGGATCGCCCAACTGTGTCACGTACACGCGTTAATCTTAAAGCTGGCTCGCGAGGAAAGCCTGATCCACAGGATTTAACACGCATCCTCTTCTGTCTAGTCATTTGTAACCTCTAAAGTCCAGTGTTTAGCACTTTAACACGCCGACCACTAAATCAGGAAACATTTAAGTTCTCACTACTTTTAAAATTATTTCACAAACATAAACATGCCTTTAAGTATATCAGTAAAAATTAGGTCGCAAAATCAAGATATCAAATTAATTTTTAGAAACCTCGTAGGGAATCCCACTAAATTCGACATACCTTGAAAGCGCGGCGATCTCAGACCACTGTTGGAATGTCAGCTTGAACAAAATTAGCGGACAGACGTCGCGGCATATTCGAAATGCGCTTAATTAATGCGATACCAGTGAAAATCGATCCAGTGGGGGGCGCGTGGGAGGAGGAACGCGTAGCGCGCTACTAATTGGCTGGGAAACACGTAATTAAAAAAATGCTGCGAGCGAGGAAGGCTTTCAGGGCGAGCTTTCCAGGGAGGGTGGTGCAGGGTGGAGCTTTTTCGCGAGCGTAACAGTAGCTCTCCCCATATTTATTGGCCGCGCAACTTCAATCGGTAATGCTCTCGCATGATGTATGCCCGATGGATCAATATTCGACGAGTTTTATTCGCTGCGTGAAGAACCGCACACCTCGCCAATCCTAGTCAGCTTGAATTTCAAGGCTTGAAAGGAACCCACGAAGTGGAGCAACCCTTTGCCGGATTTATGTGCACAGAAATACAAGAGCATCGCGAATACTTATCGATTTCGTTAGACCAAGTCCGTTAATTAGCAACGCACATAAAGCTATGCGAAAGCTTTGCTTCGATACTGTTCCCCCTCGATTTTCCCTTTTTCAGCCGCCTAAACTCGCCCGCGAAAGCAAACACGAAAATTGCACAGCTGCTCTATCAGCAATGTACGCGCTGGTATTAGCTGCCCATCGTTTTCTAGTAACTTATTTGCTATATTCCAGTTGCTTACGTGTGTGAGTGCTTCGTTGAAAAAGACGTAGCAGTGAAAGAGAGAAGGTGGAATAATAGTCGTTTTATGTCTTTAATATTTTACTGATCGCTTCTGGTTAAGTGTACATGCGTTGTTGTAACTTGATGAAGAAATACAAAATGCGATATTGGAGGATCTCCAGTTTTTCCATTATATGGAAAGCATTTTTTACACTCTCCAGAGAAAAGAATCTCGCAGAGCTTTTTTCTAGAATTTGTTGGATAGTTATACTTACGAAATAGATTTTCTATTTGTCCGACTGATACTGATTCTTTGGTGGACTATAGTTGCGCGATAGAAAAATGAAACATCTGTCCACGAGATAATTTCATTTGAGCGAGTGGTTTATACGACTTTATTGTCTCCTCTTGATAGAAGAATCCAGCTCGAAACTATAAAGGTGGGAGGAATGGGTTTATCAAAACGTCTCTCATGAAAGCGGCTTATGTGGTATCCGGCGGGGTGGTGGATCCGCGCTTTCATTTGATCTCGCTGGCTATTGACAAATAAACAGGTCGACCGAGAAAATGGTCTCCCGGCGCTTACGTCGCCGGGGCTGCTGCTCCATCAGTAATTCCATTTATTCCTGAAATCCAATCGAGCGTGGGGTATAAGCGGTGGGAGGAGCCGGACGATGCTGGGAGACAAGCGGTGGAAAAAGAGCGGGAGTCAAGAAAATAAGAGAACAAGGGAAAATAACGATTGACCATGGCGAATTGCTCGTCGTCTTGCTGTGCGACGCGTTCTCGCTCGAGATCTTCTCGTCCCTCGTCTTCCACTTCCCATTCTGCTCCCCCCCCCGAGGAGACCACGTCTTCCAAAACCTTTGTCTAACAGAAAGTTTTTACGAGCTTGATACCAAAGGAGACCTCTTCTAATGCAGTTTTCTTGTCAGGCAGAGCTCGCCGCGGTAACGTTTGATTTTTTCCGACGCTAACTTCGCCGCCTTTCAACTTTACCGCCGCCCCTCAGACACGGCTCCTCGGTGTCAAATCAATCCTTAGGCAGGATGCACACTTGCGTACTTGAAGAACGTTTAATTCTGTGAGATTGTGGTGATGGTGAGGATCACTGGGATGATGCTCGTCCAAGAAATGTGTTTGTTACTGTTCGCCTCTTTATTGAAACACAACGTCTTTCTTCTAACTGTCTCTTTGACTGACTCCTCTAAGCAAATAATGCTTATCGCTAATAAAAAATATCGGTTCGTGCACATCTTACATTCGTACAGGGTGATTCAGTTGCCTTTGAATCAGAACTCTCCTAGCCCACTTTTACTAGACATCTATTTAAATATGCTTAACAATAGACTGTATTAAATTATGTGGTTTCAAGTTCAAACATTTTTGACGGTTTTTATTTTTTTTGGTTGACTTCCCGACCTTCCCCGGGACTGAAATTTGGTGGAGAATGTGCCCTTGCGTCAAGGAAGAAGTGATATAAATTTCAGAGCCCTAGCTCAAAGTTGAGGTTTTCACCTATTTTCGACCCTCGAAAATGCTCAATTTTTTCAAGTTTCTCAAAATCGGCCGAACCCGGGATATTTTGATTGTTTTCGTATCAGGGTGGATAGAGAACAAAGAATCCGTGAAAAAAAGTCTGGATTTGCAACGCGAACGGGTCGAAAAACCGTCCAGAAAAGTCCATTTTTGCCCATTTTTAGCGGTTTTTATTTTTTTTGGTGGACTTCCCGACCTTTCCCGGGGCTGAAATTTGGTGGGTAATGTTTTTTTGCATCAAGGAAGATACCATAAAAATTCCAGAGCCCTAGCTAAAAAAATTTTTTTCGACAAATTTTTCTTAAGGGGTACCCCTGCAGATTTTTTCACGATTTTTCGAAGGTCCCCGAACTCGGGTTTTTTCTTCAGGAATCGATTGTTTATGAATGAAAACGGATAGAAAACAAGAAATCCGTCGAAAAAAGTCCGGATTTCTATCGAAAACACTAAAAAACCAGCCTTTAACGTTCGATTTCTTCGGAATTTTCGCTGGTTTTTCCCATATTTTTTGGACTTCCCATGTATTTCACGAGCTGAAATTTGGTGGAGAATGTGCCCTTGCGTTAAGGAAGAAGTGATATCAATTTCAAAACCCTAGCTCCAAATTTTTTTTTTCGGCAATTGTTTAATCATATTGTAGCATATTCTCGCTTTCATAGAAAGCAATCGGCTCTGTTTCCCCAACTATTTCAAGCATCCGAGCGATAAAATGGCAAGTGTATGTTTATCCGAGTGGTTTGTCGGCGCGAGTGTTTCTTTGAACTGGCGCGCAAATATTTCGCAGATTGCCATTCCGCTTTGAAGATTTCCCTTGGCTTTTCCCTCGAATGACACCACCGCTTTTCATTTCTCGCTCGCCTGCCTCCTCCTATGATCTCTATTCCCCGCTCCGAGGAGTATTGTTTTGTATAATCTGATAAAGTAGAGCCGTAGCCTTTTCTTATACTCTCGCTGGAGGCGTCTCCTCCTCGGGCCATTCACATTTTGCCGGGCGAGCTCTGATTTTACTGACAAAGGGCGCCAGACTAATGCAATACTGGCAGTGAAAAATGACCGCCTTAAAAATTCATGGCCATGGCAAAAGTGCTGCTGTTGATGGGTATCTGCGATTTCTTTCCGGCGGCGCGTAAAGTTGCCGGCAAGAGATGGCTTCATCCTCGCCTGGATATAATGTATGCGAGACTGTGACAGATTCCCCGTTGCAAGTAGATTTTTTGTCGAGCGACATTTTCAAACTGACAACGCGTTCTCAAACATTCAATAATTTGATCTACCGTGCAATTTTCAAAGTAAAGAAGATATATGAATTTACGAGACTATTAATTGGACCGTCTATCTTGAATGTGGTGTAAGTCCATTTTCTCTTGTTTCGAGACAATTCAATGCTAACATATCTGTCAATGAAAAAATGTAACTTCATTATATCAAGTCTGGCAGTGTTTCTACTGATTTATCAATATGTAACTTGATTATATAAATTTGTTTTGGGCGAGTTTAACTCAAACAATGTATATTTGCGGGCTGCAAATGGACTTACACCACTTTCAAAGTAAACGCTCCAATTATCCACCAAATACGAGCAAGTATGTTGCATTTACTGGTGAAGAGCACTAGAATTACTATTTGATTGAGAGATTCGATTTAAATTATTCGTGTCAAATTGACTGATTTCAAGACAAAAATATACTCTCCGCAAGAGACGTACGTAGCAAGGAAGGCTCCCCAAGGATTTCACATCTTGGAAAATATAATCTAGCAGTAGTTGAGGGCTCAGGTGTCTCTCGGAGGCGGCAGCTCTAACGGATATTTCACTCATGGGACGAGCTCCAGTGAATTACACAGCTCTCGAGAGCTCCCGGTGATTAATTCAACTACACTCGCAGATATAGAAATTAACGTGGAAAGCGAGCGCGCGGCGGCTCAGTGCGCAATATTAACGGGAAGAAAACTGTTAGTACGTCGGAGCTTGATAAGTGAGACCCGAGTGTAAACAGAGGGTCACTAATAAACACAAGCGGCCGAATGACAAGGAGCCATTAAATCACTTTAGTCCTCTTTTAATGGCATCAGCATACCATTAATACCAGTCTCCAGGATAGAAGGACTTGGAGAGTGAGAGTAAGGGAAAGGGAAACAACGAGCGAGAAGAACCCTCGGACATTTCCCTTGGCCGTTATTGCATTAATTACCGGCGAGCCCTTCATCTTCCCGGAGTGGCGCGCTCTCTCCTCAGTGTCGTTACGATTTAATTACATTTCGCGTCCCAGCTATTTTGATAAGAGCCGCCAGGACGAAAGTAGTGCGCGGCTAGACTTTCCGGAGCCTACACTTTTCCCCGTGGACTTCACTTTTCCCAAGAAGCGAGCAATCGGCCACTGGGGATGATATTGATTTCACAGCAACAAACCGTTGGCCGCGTTTCACAAGCGCAGTTGTCTCGCAGCCAGTTCGACAGAACTTTGACGATCTTCCTTATTACTCCGACGGAAGGAAAGTCAGCCAGCTAATTGGCGAAGGTTCGATATCGCTTGAACTCCACCGGAAGTGTTGGCAATGGCTTGGATTGTATCGTTGTAACGTCATTTGTCGGCATGGATGAAATAAGGAGAGCGCAGCTGCGTTTACCTCGCAGCAGGAACGCAGAGACACACACGCCGAGCCTTTAGATTGAATTTCGAGGCTCGAGCCAACCTTTGCTGGACTATTAGCGCGCGTCGCCGAACGATACCGGCACTATCCGATTATTGAAACGGCGGGGGACCATTTTTAATCTGCAAAGAGCTCCTAAAAGCTTTCCATTTGCCAGCGGCGGAGAATGCGTTTTTCCAGAGCTGCTCTCGGTGCAGAGGAGTCGATGCTGCTGCTGCTGCTGCTGGCGCTGCAGGTACATTCCGCAGCTGTAACGTGTGCGATTTAAGGCTCCTCGTGATAAGCCAGGGTTCTCGGCTTCTCCCACTGTCCGTAGGGTCGACTTTATCACCCCGTAGGCTTTATCGAACTTTACAGCTCAGCGAATTACGAGGTCCACGTGGTCGAAACCTCCTCGGAGCCTTAAACTTTCCTTTCACCTTTGCCTTGCCTCCTCGCCAGACCTCCCAGTCTCTGAATTAAAAAAGTAGTCGGCTCTGAACCGAGAGAATTGGAGCAATAGTCGATATTCGAGTAGCCACGCTCTTAGAGGGAAAGCAGCTCGTTGCTCTGTCGGATGATATTCTAATGAGAAGAGTGGGAGAAGGAAAGCTCTGGAGTCGTGCCGAAAGCGGAAATGGGGATGGGCGGTTAATAAGGAGATTATATTAAGCGAGATTTCCCGGCGCAGATCAAATCCCGGCCCTCCGGCCAGGAATACTGAAATTATTAGCATTAATACGGCCGGGATTATTGGCTCGCTGATTCGGGCCTGGATCCCCCATTTTGCCGCTGTGACGTTTCTACCTTGGATTAATTGAGCGCTCGGTGATTAAGCACTCTGTAGATCACTATCGCGGTATTCCAGTCATTTCACTATTTGATTCTCCAACATTTGTCGCTGATTTATGTGACAGGAAATCGGGACAGAACGATCACCTTGTGGAACCTGTTGAAAATGATTGTCTTCGTAGCGAACTCGATCGAGACTCGTCGATGTTAATTGAAGAGTTATCATTTTGCCTTTAAGTTGTAAAAAACATGAGAGCTTGACAGGTAAACTTTGGCGGTGAAAAACGAATTTAACTGAACTACTGAAATATAAAATCCGAGCTTCATTTTCCACGATTCATCTTACGTCAGTATTATTAACTTTACAAGCAATAGAAAGAGTAATTAAAAGATCCCATCCAAGTAATTATTACAGCTTGTTTTCTTAAGTCTTTCTTACAGACGGTAATTAACTTCTACATTTTTCTGCTGATTACACAGCATTCTTTTCTGGATAGATTCTCGATTTGCAGCTTTGAAAGTGAATAGTCCCTGAACTATGTCAATTAGGGGGAAGACAGGTGCTAGTTACTTTAATGAAGTACAGACCTGTGAAGGTGAAAAAGGGTCAAACTTCCTTTTCCGGGGATTGCGGAGTAGCTTGGAAGAACAAAGGCTTCGGTAACTCGATCATTAGCTGTGAAGTAATTGCGCGGCTGAAGCTTCTCCTTCAGAGTCGGTCAATATCTCGTGGAACAATAGAATGGAGGGAAGATGCGCGGATCGGATCGCCTGGAAGAGGGAAGACGCTTCAGGGCATATGCTCTTCCCAGTGTAAACACAACAGGGCCGAGGACCTTTTCTCAAGTGCGTCCGGCTCACTGGAACAAAAGTATTGTTGCTTGAGCTTCAAGGATTCCACCGCGGCCCTCCTTTCTTCACTTGGCTTTCCTTTCACGAACACTACTTTCTTTCTAACTCCGCCCGATGAATATTGATTCGGCGCTTCGCCTCTGCCAGTGACACAGTATTTCTCGGGTAGCTTGCTGGATTTTTGACTTTATTCCAAACTGGGAAATCGCAGACTACTGAATTATACTTTTGGGAAAGTAAAAAGAGTACAATGATGAATATGCTTTTGAAGTATCATTATACAAATTAGTATTAATTCTCATCGTATTATCTAGTAATAAAATTATTATCTATTTCTTACAATACATGTGCACTGAAATTAAGAAAAGTCAAGAAATAGGAGAACAGAGTGTTGTGATATTAGAAAATTCGAGTCAAAGATGGTCTGCCATACTTTCGCATTTTCAGTATCGCATTTTGAAGTATCATTATAAAAATTAGTATTAATTCTAGCCTCATTATCTGGTAATAGAATAATTACCTATTTCTTAAAATACATGTGCACTGAAACTAAGAAAAGCCAAAAAATAGTACAACAGCGTGTTGCGATAATAGAAAATTGAAGTAAAAGATGAATCAACCATATTTTCGTTGAAAACAAATCTCACTGAGATGTGCTACAATCGACATTCTTCGCCGGATCAACAGCTTGCGTCGCGGAAATTATACTTTCCGAGTGGAGTTTCCCTTTTTCCGCATAAGAAGCGAGCGAAACCATGGAGGAGCAGAAGGGGCTGAGAAAAGGTTGGCCATGCGAGTGGAACGTTATACATATTTGCGACGCGCTCGCTCGTCCTAGACACTATCCTTTGATCATGTTAATACGGCCATGTTCTCAACACCAACTCCTCTTGTCCAACCATCTCTCTCTCTCGCTCAGCGCGCATCCTACGTCGAAGTTCGTGCGCGAGCTTGTGTCGGAGGCTTTACGAGCGATGCTACTAAGGCCGATCGCACACTGTGCCGTTCAATCTGACGGGAATAACTATCTATTCCGTTCCACCGTAAACGTCATGGTTTAGTTTAACTCGCACTCCTTGCAACCTTCGCCTTCGTAAATATAGTTTTCAGCATCCCGCAAAGCGGAAGAGCGAGTTTTAAAAGCGGCTTCTTTCCCAATCTATACTGATTATTTTCTCGATTTTATCGCGTAAAAATTATATTGACACTCGAGGTTTTCTTACACACTCCATTAGAGTGTTTATTAATTGTGTTTAATATGCTCTTCAGTTTTATAAAGCGTCCTCTTAAGCTTGAGAGTTATCGACTGTGTTCATTTATCTTCGCTCTAGCTATGAATAATAGGATAGTCGCACGGTTAAATAAACAGGGAAGAGTAATAAATATTAGTTGGCGAAGAGTGATTGGGGTGGTTTAGTGTGAACGGAGCTTTCGGCAAGCGGCGTACGTTAAGCTTTGAGTCGTTACCGCCGGCAGATCCGGAAATCGATGGAGCCAGCGATACTGCATTGCCAGTGTAATGCTGGGTATTCGATCGTTAATGTCTACCTATTTACCTACCAATCGATCTACTGCTAATGAACCTTCTGATCATTATTCCCAACGTTGTTCTCCCCCTCCACTGCTTCTCTCCGACCTGCCACCTCTTCACTTGCTCTCCGATCCTTCACCGTCTCCACTTCACCCCTATTTATCTCTCACTCGCTTCGACAAGCCTCGCCTTTGCGCTTCGCTTCATAAAGCCGAAAATACACGACGATCCTCTCGCAAACAGTCTCTCCAGGGAGCCCGGCAAGCTTTCGGCGTACGCGCGCGTTTACAGATTCTTATGAATGGGAATACTTCGAAAGGATGCTTCCGCTTGTTGCCGAGCTTTTAGCTCGGCTCTTCTCCCGATATCCGAACCTCCCAACGTGATATTTCTTCCATGGGAGATCTCTATCTCGAGCAAATCGATTTTTATGCTTAGTGATCGCTTCAACAAGTGGGTCATTTTTGTTTCGGCAAAGTGAAGCCGAGAAATGCACTTGTTCTAGTGTCTCTGTCTCCCTTGGCAATCTATGTGGGATTTGCTACGGCTTTTCCTTTAGCCAGTCTTCGAATATTTGTGAGAGTGCTTGATTTATTTCGTTGGATTTCTTTATTCTTTGATTTTAAAGACTCTGTTCGTATACTCGGAGAACGTAAAGTCGCAGAATTCAAAGTTAATTGCAAGTTATTAAAAGTAGGTTATACTAGTAGTTATAATAAATTTAGTAATAACAGGTTTCATTGTATTACTGGTATTATCTGCCGAACAGGGTTTTTGCTACGAAATCGAAGGAATAAATTTCTCCGTGGTCGTAGTTGCACCGATCGCGATGGAAGCAATCGAAGGGAAGGAATAAATCGTGGATTCCTGCTCGAGTGGTTCGCATTTGAGATAATTCAGTCGTAATCCTTTTGTCGGGCATTAAAAGGCATCAACAACTTGGCGGAGACACGCGTATTCGCTCCTTGGCGTTCATCCAGCCCTTTCGGTTCACTGGCTTCACGACTCGTCGCCTCCTCCATCTACACCGATTCTCCAATAATTCCCTCCACTTCTTCATATATTAATTGACCTTCATTCGGCAAACTTCATCTCTTCCTAAATTAGGCCACTCAATTCCCCTGCCACGTGTCCCCGCGCATTCCAGGCTGACAGGATGATTTGCTCGAAATCAGAGTTTCATGTGTTCTTCGATAATTCAATGCATTATTTAATTCCGAATAAAATGCAATTATCCTTCATTCGGAATACTGACTCTATTATTACATAATTATATTATATGAATACATAATTCTACAAGCTTTCATGCTCCCCTGCTTGTTGCATTCTTCATACAAATATGTATGTAATGTATGCACGTAATTAATCGTTCGACTATTCAAATAAGCTTTGATCGAAGTTTATTGATATAATCTATGCTGGTTTGTGTACGAATTAAAATCTCTTGGTTTTACATGGGTCGTTGTGTGGCGGTTCGTTTTAGGATGAGGGAGATTTGCGCGTAAAAACAACACGAGGGTCGAAGGGTGGGAAGCGTCTGTGGTGGGGGAAGGGTAAATCGTTGATGTTTGCGATGGGAGGACGAGAGAGGACTAGTATTAGTTGCGAGATCGTGGGAGGAATGCGAGATTGGCTAAACAGATGGAGACTGACAAGCGAGCGGACGTTAATTCGAGAGGACGAGCAGCCAGACGCTAAAGACTCGCCGAGCCGAAGAAGAGCTAATCCAAAACAAATCAATATCAATGTCGGATTAGTTGACTGCGGCGCAGCCTGACAGGAACCACTAATTTCCTCCTTTGCTCTCTCCGCCTTGTCTCCTCCAAACTGACAAGCTTCCTTCCGCGCTTCCCTCACCGGAATCGGCTAATTCAGCTGTTCTCCTTCGATCGAACAGTACGTCGAATTTATCGACGACTTTCACGGCTGTCGCAAGACGCCCGCGTCCGCCCGCCCGTTACAGAAAATGGGTGGTGCAGCTTCCGGGAGAGAGGAGACATTGGGATACGCCGCTCTACAGATTGAATCGCATCCCTGACCGCCACTGGAATCGCAAGGTTTCTAGCGTTCGACAACCCTCCGACTGCCGAGCGTCCCTAAAGTAGTTGAAGTCTCCCTTCAAAACTTAAGTGCCATTAGCTCTTCCGGCTCGAATCCCCTCCGCTGACATTTCGTGTGGTAGTTAATAATAATTCGATTTGATAGTAGGTTGTTATAGTTATCTTTATTGCAGATTGCTTCTAACAATGTATAGCTCAACCACTCTTTTGAAGTGTTGAAATTACTGTTGAGGGACAAAGAGACAAATTCGTATTGCAATTAGTTCACCCGTTTTCATATTTACCTTTTTATTAACAGAGCTTTATTATGTATTATATTTTTTGTGTTACATTGTTTTATACCTGACGAGAATTTCTAAGAATTTGTTATCCAAATTTTGTTCATTTATATTAAATTTAAATTTACCGTATTACATTCCTTTTTCGAAATTAAATTAATGAAAGATCGAAAATTGTCAGAAGGGGTGAACTTATTTCGAGAAATTCTTTGCTGAGTTATTTCAACAGCGAGGTAGAAGGAAGATGAGGCTGATAAGTGTTCAATAGGAGTTCAGTTGCATGTGTGCAGGATTGCGAAGCGAAATGCAGAAGCGTCGGCGTCGGTCTGCTTTTTATCAAAAGCGCGTGGCGCATTAGTGGGCGGCGCGGCGCGGCGCGGCGCTGGCGCCACACGTTCGCTCCAAATTGTTCGACAAGTGGGTGTCTCCGAAATTATTATTCATTGTGCGCCGGAAAATTGCTGGAAATTTTGCGTCGCGCTCCGATTGCTCCCGGAGTTTGGGAAACGCGTCGCGTATGCGCCACGGCGCTCTGGAATTCGGTTTCCCCAGCACTTCCTAACCATTCTGACATATTATATTTGAATTTTCGGTTATTATTGCCAGGCACAAATATGCTCGCTGATTGTATTAACAGTTCATTGTTGCTTTCAAATGTAATGCGCACAGTAGAAACTGTAAATTGTAGGATGAAAAGCAAATTGTTTTAAAAGCGGATTATCTTTAGGGGCTTTAACAAAATAACGCGGAAAATCACTGCCTGTTCCAGAAGCAATAATAATTTCATTGTGTAATACTGCCACGCGCATATTTAGCTAACGCGCAGTAAGTTGAGCATTTTGTCTGCAAAAATTTCAGGTATATTTTCACTGCTAATTCTCTCGGATTTCCGAACAGTATTTTGCCAGATAACAAAGTAACAAACTTGATTACCTTTGGTAAATTATTTTTATAATAGTATATACTTTGAAATTTACGAAGGAATCTTTGAAAGTCATTCGGTGTTCAACATTAGTATTCGTGTAATAATCCCGATGATTAAAAATCTCTTTCAGTAAGTTCTGAAAACTTTTATGAGATGATAGGCAGAATTAATGGGATGGTGAAGAGGGACGATTAAGGCTCGCATAAGAATGCACCCTTGGTTTCATAGTAATCCTCGGGCGATGCTTCATCGTGGCAATAAGTGTCTCGCTTAGTCTCGTCTTTCGCAGGCGTCGGCGTCATCGTCAGGATGTTGAAGCGAGAAAACGAGTAAATTAAGATTCCCTCCAGCGCCTGTTACCTAAGATAGCCTATAAAGTTGAATTCTTGTAAAAAAACAGCGTGCTCCTTTGGGATATTGCCTTCACTTTACCCACTTTTCTTAAGGATCAAAACTCTCACATTCTGATTTACCTGACATTTCCCATTAGTCCTTTCTAAACGACAATAATAGATTCGCGTTTAAGGAGGTTGGCGCGGTGATTTGATGTGGCGGTAAGAGGGGAACATGTGAGCGTTGACACAGTATTTTGAGGCCTTTTTAAATTACAATAAAACCGATTTTTGAGTAGTAAAATTCAATTTGCAATGAAGTTTATGCTATGTCAGACCTGCTTTTATAAGCTACTTTTATTTCTGCACTATTAAAAGCTTTTGAAACTTTGCCTATCACATACTTTTAAGCCATAAACGGCAATCTCTGTTCTCGTTGCCATAAGAGCCTATGCATAAGAATGGATTTTTGGACAATGATTACTCGAAAACTGTACAGACAAACAAGTTAAAATTTTAAAGATTGCTGCACTGACCATTGACTAACATTCTCTATAAATTTCAATCCGATCTCATTATTTTCCGGCACCAACCTTCTTAAACAACGAACTGCATTTGAAATGATTAAAAGAAATTATAAAATACCTCGACTTTTATGGATTCGTAAAACTATTCTCATCAAATTGAAAGTAACGAGAGCCGCCAGTTTTTCCAATTGAATTTCTACGCGGAGAACACGGTGCTGTGAAATGCATAATTATATTCAATGAAATAGTTTCAACGTTTCGCCAACAGAACTAACGGGTAACGCCTTCTCGAAAGTGGGACACTTTACTTGTCCTGGGTGCAATTTAATTCGAGGTCATTTTATTCGACGGCCTCTCGGCCTCGCAAAAAATCCCGACTTTCCGCCAGCCGGACGGACGGGCGAGCGGGACGAAGGAGAGTGGGAGAAAGGGCGATATGAAACGCGTGCAACGTGTCCGCCGCGGCCACTTTTTATAATGCAAACGAAGCATTACGATAACTTTTTCGGGAGAGAGGAGCAGCCAAGGGGGGGAGGAAAAAAGGAGGTGGGCAGAGACGCCGTGGAAATCTCGGTGTTGATTTATGAGGGTGGGCCGAGGATAGCGCGGCGGCGGCGGCGGCATCCCTATTCTCCTAGGAAGAATATTCTTCCCCGAAGAACTGGCAAATATTCGCGCATAACCGGATTTTTCGCCGGCAAGATTTACAAACCTGCCAGCAGCCGGCGCGAGGATTTGCGTTTTATTTCAGCGCGCGTCAAAAAGATAGAAAGGGGAAGGAGAAACCAAGGGGAGGAGAGAAAGAGAGAGTGTGCCAATTAAGAACCTAATTAATTTATAGTCGACTCTGCCAGGCGGCAAGGGGCGAGATAGATAAATTAACATTTAATTTCGAAACAGTGGTTCAAACAATATTAGAGTGGGGCCGAGTGCCGGCAATACAATAATGTTCAATTAGAGTAGATAATTAGTGGAGATCATTAAAAGCGAAAATGATTGCGGTTCTCACGGGCCGCTGACATTGGCGGCGGCGGCGGCGGCGTGCAGCGCACCAGGAGCGCCAGCATGCTGACAGTTTAATTAAATTTGTTTTGCCCGCGTATTCGAATTTCTATTAATTAATTTATGCGCCGGAATATCGCACGCTCTCGCGATACACTTTGCATCCCCCTGCGCCCACCTTCCCTTCCAGTGGGTGCTTCCGGGAGCCAGTCCGTTATCCTGCTGACTCTCCGCGGCTCTGAATGGCTCGTTGAAAAAGGCATATTTGACCGCCGCAAATTTACAGCATTAAGTTTGAAAGGCAGTGCGCGCAGCATATCCGGTGTCATTGAATGCACTAACGAAAGGCAATTGGTGAGCATTATTCATTGGGTGGACAAGAGGAGAGCAGCGAGCTTTTAAAGCCGTACAAACGGCGGCCGGTGCGGTGTGCCGGATTCAAAGCCGCATTATCCCCAAGCAGATTGCCAAATGGCCGATTGTTTCGGCCGCGTACCCTGTTTTTATCGAATGTGTCTGGCTCGTCGCCGCCACCGCCGTCGCCACCGCGAATTATTTCGCGAAAATTGTGGGCAGAATGCGGCATCCGGGATTATACAGGCGAGCGAAGTCATTTAATGCCGAAGGATACCAGGGAAATCGCAGTGGTGAGCGACGAGTGTGGCTTAAAATATCCAATTGAATATTCTATACTTTCCGCGGGATGCTTAATCCTCCGTAAAAGCCCGGCGAGTGCTCGCGCGCGCCACCAGGTATTACATGCTGCAACAGAGTTCTGCTAAGCACGCAAGTCCTACTACAATCCCTCTTTCGGCTGCTTGTATATATTTGAGAATGAAAGGGTTTCTGCGAGCGGAGAAACGAGAGCAGTCTCTCGATGCAAATCTCGATTATGCGATGAGCATCCGCGACGACTGGCCACTTTTTCCTACCCTCGCGATCAGATGATTTCATTGGAATTGCAAATAATTCTGAAGGGTAATACTCGTTAATCGGAGACAGGGAAACGATCGATCAAGAAATCTTGATTCCTGCTGGTTGTTTTTGGCTTCCTATTAAACCTTCGTGTCTTAAAGCCGATAAGCGAGTCGCGGAATCTGTAACTTGTTCTTGCTTCCTCCCTCTTTCTCACGGTGACTTCAAACCTTTTTGCGGCCGCTCTTTAACTATCCCGAACCCTCTTCACCCGACACTTGCCCTTCCCTTCTTTCACTCCTCTTCGTTCGTCACCCCGTCTCGAGGGATCACTCCCAGCCAGTCTGGCATCTTCCCTGCTTTCTCACTTCTAACTTTCTCTCCCACTCTCTTTAAAATATTCCCTCTCCGTAAACAACGTCAATCTCACACGATCATCTTGTTACAAATCTTCTCATTCTCATAATTATTATATTCCACTAGAACATACATTCGATAGTTCAGTTTTTCCAATTTTAACTGGTATTCAATCTGTTCACAGATTTTGAAAGCTTCGTCTTTCGAAGTAACAGTTTCAGAATACATTTCTCTCGCAGTCCCAGCGATCCTTTCGCGCTAGCGATTTTTCTACAGTTACACTCTGCCTTCGAAGCTTGCGAGTGCATATTGTCCCACTTTCTTCAGGTTCTTCGATAAACTGCGATAAAAGCCGCGAGAAAAAGTCAACTATTCCTGCAAGACTTGGTGCAACGATAGATATTCGAGCGTTGTCAATAGCTTCGTCCTAGTTCGCATCTAATCTTCGAATATTGCTCGATAACGGCTTGTTCTCATTAATTTCTGGATAATTGCTGTCGACGCTCGAAAGTACGATCAGGGTCTCAAGCGGTTATTGCCTTTCGCTCGATATTTATGCCTGCCGAGTCTCGCGGGTATTAATATTTTAGAACTCCCTCTCTCTCTCTTTCTCGACGTCCTGAAAGAGGGAGGATGCTGCGGAGAGGGCAAGCTTGATATTAAATCGGGGGTGGCTATACGCCAGGGTGATAATGGCGATTACACGCGCTTGCCACGGCGATATGCCGCCGCTCTTTCCAGGAGAGAGGAGGGAAAGCAGCAGCGGGCCACGCCAGCTATGACGAGAAGGCACGAAGACGTGAAAACGCCTGGTGAATACTTAAGGCGCCGTCCTGCCTGATGCCACTCATGCTCCGCAGTACAGCATCCTCCAATACTCTCGCAGCATTTTAAGCTCGATTCATATTAACGAAACTTTGGTTGTGAATTGGCAATTCCTTTTGGATGGTGAATTCATTTGTTAGTTCAAAGACGAGTTTATTATTCACTTTCTTCATTGATTGAGACTTGTGTCTTTGTATGCTTTCGTAATCTTTGATATTCTTTGATATTTTTTAATTTAACCATTCGATACTTTTGATTTAGGGTAACATATAACGATGTTATGTGAATTTTGTGATCTTTCGCAAAGATTTTTATACCGTTCGACATGAGCATTCTTCGATACCTTCCAACAAATACTGCGAGGGTTCCCCAACCACCCCTAAAGCCCACCCCAAGCACATAAAACACCGGACATCGTAGCAAGTTCACAATACACTTCAAATAATTCCTGTAACGCCTATAAATTCTTCTTGGTAATTCCAAAATGTTGATTACCATAGGATTTGTAATTTTGTCAATTTTTTAGTGTAATTTTGTCGAACACTCGAACATCCATTCACAGACACATTTATTTTCGTGAGAATAACTATAACGAACATTTTTAATAAGGTGTAGTGAGAGAGTTAAAAATTTGCAATTTTGACAGTCAACGTGTTCTATAATATTGCTGGTTCGTTTGGTAGACTGTGAACGGAGCTTTACACACAACGCTTAGGAAAGGCAGAGCCCTCCTTGTTCTCACACTCATGGAGGAAAGAGGAGGGGCGAAGGAAATTTCTTTTGTTGCCATTAAGGCACAGTTTTCCAGGCTATCACACGGCCAGCTTTCTCACTCTCGAGCGCTCCTCGCTATTTTCACTTAATAAACTGGAGACGCCGGGCGGCAACTTCATAACGGGGCCGCTGCAAATTTTCTATTGTCACCTCCCGCCATTTCGGAATAGGTCTTGGAAAGTTCAAATTGGGTTTCGACTGCGCCACCCGCGCGCACCCGCCGCGCCGCCACGACGCTCTCCTAGCAGCGCCGCTCCCGGATTTCCTAAAGCGATTTGCGAAAGCGCCTCATCTCCTCTTTATGGCGCCGCGCGTTATTGGCACTCGGATTTTACTTTGTGTTGAGACTCCAAAACTTTACGTATCGCTTATTTAAAGCTGTTATTGTTCAGTCTGAGATTGATACGTTTGTGGAATTATTCTCTAATGACCACTGCAATAGTAAATTCTTGAATTAAAACAGTTTATACTTAGACTTTTATAACATAAATTGTTAGATGAATATTGTGACATGGTGCAATTCATTAGTTAAGCCGGGGAAAAAATAATAGGCGAGTACAACTGTAGTAATCATCATATTTTTCCCATTAGTATTGTATTGCGCGCGTTTCTTCCTTTTTACAAACACAGTTAGAGCGTTTAAACAGGCGACATAAAAATGAAGTTAAACGAACAACATTCAAAAGCGTACACCATGTACAGGGTGAGTCACTTGCCTTTGAATCACCACTGTCGATTATGAATTACACTCAGATGTTGTTCAATATTTGTTTGCTTTATATGCATTTATTGCATATGAAATTTCACCCTGCAGAAGGCAATTATATATAATATTCCCCTATAAATATAAAATACTAAATATTTTCTCCTTTCGTTGCTAGCCATTCGAAGGAAGTCGATGTTAAAACTTGGTAAAATATTCCCTCCAACAGACTGTATAATTTAATACAGTCTATTGTTAAACAGAGAATATCTAGTATAATTAAATAGATGTCTAGTAAAAGTGGGCTAAGAGAGTTCTGATTCAAAGGCAAGTGAGTCACCCTGTACAGTGGACACGTATATACATGTCCAGGAAAAAGAAGAGGGAGTGAAAAGGATTGGAGGCTTTTTACGTCCGGTGTGTTGTCGGGCATTCGCTCTCTATCAAAGCACAGCCAGAGTTGGCCGGAGAGTGACAGCGACAAATCTAAAACATTAGCCGGAATTCCGGCTAATACCACTGGCGGGCCTGGCTTAGAAGAGTACGCTTTGCCAGGCGAGAGGCCATCGTTTCCACTTAGCCAAGCCAAACCCAATTTTGCCCTGCGATCACTGCCGCTGCCGGACGCGACGACGCGCGATTCCGGCGCCCCGTCGACAATCCTCACGTCCTTTTCCAAACAAAAGAATTCCTCTCTCCTTTGTCCTTAGACAAAAGCCGAGGAACCTTGTAGGTTTCATTTCGCCGGCACTTTTCCAGGTTGATTTAAACGGCAAGTTTGAGTTATCAGGTCACAGTCAACTTCTGTAGTTTGTACTTTCTTGTGTTCCTTTGAGTCGCCGCACTTTTTGCCGACTTCGAAAAGGAGGAGCTACTCAATTTGACAACTATATACATTCTTCTTAATGTTTGTTAAATTCGTGTAGTTTAATTGCGTGTTTCTGATAATGGCAATGACTATTTGAAAGCAACCTTTCGTAAAACGAAACATTTTACGAAATTAGTTGTTTGTTGCCTGTTATTTCCCATTCAAATATTCGCTCGTCTAAAAATTGAATGGTAACTCATCGAATTATCAATATTAAAAGAACACAAAGTCCCCTCAACTATTTTTGCAGTATTTTTTCGAGGTCGAGTGACTTTAAATTCTATATTACGAGAATTTCCATGCACGAGATACTTGATCTTTCATTTGCTCATTTATCCGCGGCAGAGAATACGAGAAAAAGGCGGTGGGTGGGGGGTGCGCTTTGTATTGTAAAGAGGGGCAAGTGGAGTGTCAGGCGTGGTTGAATACACCGGGTGGGAGAACAACAAACCGCCATGGAGAACCACGATGGCTGACGGTGCGTTCTAATGGCAGCACTCAAGATGCAATATCGCTGCATGAATATTATATAGCATCCACACGACCGCCATCCCGTCTTTACAGCCGCCTTGGACCACCACAAGCGACGGCTGCCAGAGGGTACCAGCACTCTGCCGACGCCGACGCCGCCGCCGCCGCCCAGACGAGTGGATGTAGATGCGCTTCCAGCTCTGGAAAGCTTCCGACCCTTCCACCGCCACATACATACCAGCATGCAGTTTCGAGTCACGCGCGCGTCTTTCCACCCGGCGATTTTGAACTCGAAAGCAGCCACTGCTTCCTAGACTATAGATTCGCAGATCTCGCTGCGGAGTACGCGTATTTCTACGATTAGAGTTGGAAAGAATGTCTTAACCAGTTAAGTGCGTTTGCGATTGACGTGTATACTCGTCGTACTTGTATTTGCTTAATTTTAATTCCGCACTGTGTGGGCGATTTTGAAACTAAATTCCACAGTGAAGAGGTTAAATTTTCATCGGTTTCGAAGAATACTGTTTTTGTTTATAGAGAATTTTGTATTTCTCTGTATTTGGTGTTGGTGGAATTTTTGTATGTTTAAATTAGCGTTTTGTAGTAGATTTTGTTGTGGTTGAACGCTCCGAAAAATCTCGAGAGTAGATTCCGATAGGATGAGCGTGATTCCGAAGTTGGAGACGCCGCTATACGCAACTTGTATATGTGGTTGGCTACACATTCAAAGGAGTGTGTGTGTATGTATGTATAGAGTGTATGTACACACAGTTGGTAGGAGGCTGCCACTTACTCCGGAAGCTATGATTATTTCAGCGTGCACTCACAAAAATTGGCTCGCAACTTTGCCGAACGTCGCTCGTATCCGACTGTTCCTCTTGAAAGGTGGCCAGACCCTTTGATGTCGATGCGGGATTTAGGGAGCGCCGTTTAGAGCGAAAGGCTCCATGTCCCCAGACTTAAAGTTGGATGTCTCACGATACATGCAAGCTTCTTTAACTTTTTCTCCTCTGGAAAAACGCTTACATATCAAATGTAGTTTATCCTTGAAAGAACTGCTTTACGCTACTGTAACTGCTTTCAGGCGTTTTGAAATTTCGTTTTCTACAGTTTCTTGAATGGTTAAAAAGTTCATCGCGATAGTATTTCGGTTCGAATTATTGTTCTGTAATAAATTTCGCCGCAGTCAAAGAGTTATGGACATATTTCCTTTCAAACACACCGTGTATTTTCAATACCATCATCTTTCTTCGTAGTTTGCTAAAATACAAAATGAAAGGGTCTAATAAAATACGTGGTAAACTTTGCCGAGGGTCGCAAAAGAGACGCTTATACCTCATTCCTTCGAGCTTTCTGCAAAACAAAGCTAATTTTCAAGAACTCATAAAACTGCCGCGCTAAAAACGTTACAGGAAACGCATAGACAAATATTGCCGTCCTAATATTTCACTCTGAACACGCACACTTTTATTCCCCCAATAAAAGGAACGCTCCGATAGAATTAGCGTCAATTGGGCCGCTATGGGGATAAAGTGGCGAATGGAGAGTGCAACAGTTTTTGCAATGTGCAGAACACTGTGCTCGAGAGAGGAGGATTGCCTGGACCAGGTCGTTAGTTTATTCGACTACTCCCAGGAGCCTGTTCTCGGCTCATTAACTGCGAATCAGCGGAACATAACGCGTGGAGGAGCGTGGAAAAAGAAAGCCGGGGAAACGTGGGAGTGGAGCGGAGGAGGCGCGGAGGATGATGCGAGAGGGTCGGTCGGTTGAATCGGCGAGATAAAGAGCGGCGAAAAAGAAGCGGCGTAGCAGGGCGGAAACGGGAAACGCAGAGATAGTCCGGCGTGCTGTGCGAAAAAGAGAGAGAGAGAGGGAATTCGGGGACGCGGGAGTTATCAGGCGAAGGTATAGGGATGGGGGTAATAGCCGGGAGTGAAGGCGCGCAAAGGGATGCTGGAAGTCATACCCACCGGCGCGGGATTGTAAAATCGATGAGAACCCTTTCGCCCTCTCAAGTTCCACCTCACTTTCCCAATGAAGTACCTCCAGTTTTATATTTTCCCCGCGATAATGCGTATTGAAGAGTTTTCAATTCGTAGTTTTATTATAGTATTTACATCCGGTTGGTACGATATTTACCAACTAAGAAAACCCCTTTCAAATCTAACGTCTATCTGCAACTATTAACTATTCTTTTACTATTCTTCCATTTAGCTTAGTTAAACTAATTCGTCGAATTATTTGAAGTCCATTCATCGTTCATTACTTGATAGGATTGAATATTAAATGGCATCCACTTCATACTTTAATTTAGTGCCAGCCAAGTGAGGGGCTGTTTTTATTTTTTTTTGGTGGGCTTTCCGACCTTCCCCGGGAACGAAATTTGGTGGAGAATGTGTCCTTGCGTCAAGGAAGAAGTGATATAAATTTCAGAGCCCTAGCTCAAAGTTTAGGTTTTCACCTATTCTCGACCCTCGAAAATGGTCAATTTTTTCAAGTTTCTCAAAATCGGCCGAACCCGGAATATTTTGATTGTTTTCGTATCAGGGTGGATAGAGAACAAAGAATCCGTGAAAAAAAGTCTGGATTTGCAACGAGAACGAGTCGAAAAACGGTCCAGAAAAGTCAATTTTTGCTCATTTTTGACGGTTTTTATTTTTTTTGGTGGACTTCTCGACCTTTCCCGGGGCTGAAATTTGGCAGGTAATGTTTTTTTGCGTCAAGGAAGATACCATACAAATTTCAGCGTCCCAGCTAAAAATTTTTTTTTCGGCAAATTTTTCTTAAGGGGTACCCCTTCAGATTTTTTCACGATTTTTCGAAGGTCCCCGAACTCGGGTTTTTTCTTCAGGAATCGATTCTTTGTGTATCAGAGCGGATAGTAAACGAAGAATCCATGAAAAAAAGGCCGGATTTGTATCGAAAATACCAAAAAATCGTTCCTGAATAATGAATTTCATCTAATTTTCACGGTTTTTCCCATATTTTTCATACTTCCCGTGTATTTCACGAGCTAAAATTTGGTAGAGAATGTTTTTTTACATCGAAACAAAACTGAAAGAGTGGGGGTGCCAGTTAAGCTCCGGGTGCCTAACTTGGCAGGCGCTGCTTTAATAGAATACATTATTTGATCTTCATTCTATTAACCGACTGTATTGATTGAGGTAGAATCCAGTGAATATCATGGTGTATGCCTAGAGAAAATATTTGTTTATCGATCACTCTTAAAATACAACGAGTCTCCCCTGCTTGCGAGGAGGGTGCTCGGGCGCGACGGGAGGTTTGAGCGAGGGGTGTGCGATGAATTGAGAGAGCTATTTCGCATTTTAAAGCGGGCCACTGGCAGTAAGTATAAACTTGAGTGTACCCGAAGGTGCCCGGAGCATCTTCGTTGGTGCTCTCGGACTCGTGGAGTTACAATCCTCTCACAACCAGCTGGGCGAAGCCCTACTTTCTTCCCTTTGTTTCTCTCTCCTGGCTTCATTTTCGTTAGGGGTCCTCCGCGCTCCGTGGAATCTCCATTTTATTTCACGAGGAGATTTTTGAGATACATCTTGACCGGGAGATAGGAATCCTAATGGAGCGCGCGCGGCGGGTTATTTGCTTGAAAAGACGGCGAGCGAGCGCCCGCTGCTGGCGTCGTCGTCGTCGTCGTCGTCGTCCTTGTAACGCGAACACCACCCTCCGCCTCGAGTGGGAGAGCAGTTCTCGGCCGGACTGTTTTTCAGTCGCCCTTTTTACTCCAAGGCGCCGTAAATCTTTATTGCTGAAATAGCAGCCGACCTGAATTGAACTTGATACGAATCTACGGACAAAGTTTCGCCGGGCTAAAGCGATTTTATTAAAACCCCGCCAAGGATTCCACGTTTCACTCGGTTTATCAGATACGGCGTAGGGCGGGGGACGCCGGAGATTATTTATAATCACGATGAAAAAGGCTTGCGGCGTCGGTGCTTTAGTTATTCGTCGGGAAAGAATACACGTATACCTGGATGAGGCTGTAATATCTTTACTCGACAGCGTCGTCGTTCGATAGGCAATATATTATCGAGATCTTTATTTATGGGGAAATGCAGACTCGCGCCGATCGATTCTTCCATGTTAACACCGTTAACCGGCACCCTTTTGCATCCTTAATAGCGTCGAAGCCACCACATAGCTTGCCATTTTCTCACATTAACAACTAATTCCAGGGTTTAATTGCACTACCTTGGATCGCGTCGCCTTCTATTAAAGGCTTTTTACCATTTCCATTCGCCTCCCCTTTTGATGTATATGCGCGACATCGAATTATCGATGGATTGAAAGAGCCGCCGCCGCCCTCGTCGGCACGTCTGTAATAATGCCAGCCCGGGTTATTAATGCCATCGTCCGCGCAGGGACGCGCACCGATAATACGTAATTAGTTGGTGCAAATTTAATCGGTAGGCTTTTATCGGCGTTAAATAATTACGCGGCGGTTTCGCCGACGACGTGAAAAAGTCAGGTCGCGCGCGGCTAGCGGCGCGCCGCGCCCTGCCGCGCCATCTATATCACCTTCGATGGATTCAAATTCATTCAACCTGTTGAACAAAACAAGATCAAGCCGACTGCGCTCCTGAACTAGATAGTCAGTCACGCTTTTGCCCTTGCTTTCGCCGCTCTAACCTTTTACCCGCTCTGATTTTTCTGTTTCAGAGATCCCGATGCCGCCCTGCACTTACGTCAGGTACAGTAGCTTGGAGGACGTGAGGCCTCAAGAGTTAGGCTTCCCGCAGTTGGAGTTTACACCCACTGTCGTCTCCAAAATAAGGTACAACTGGATCATCCAACACTTTACTTCTTTTCTCGTAAGATATTTTAAGTATGATTTATTTCGAGCATCACTTTGCTTTGTATTCCCTTTTTCATTCATTTTAACAATGTCATTTATTCTACTTTTTAAATATCATCTATTTATTTTTGGTATATAATTTCATTTTATTTCACTTTCTAATATTTTTGCATTTTATAAACAGTGTTTGATAATGTTCGTCTTAAGTTCGTTATGTTTACGGAGTAAATAGAATGTAGAACATCCATCTATTTTAGTATCACTCGTCACTCCAGTGAACTCTTCGCTGGTCTTGCGCGCTTTGACTCCATAACCAGCAATAAATATAGCTTGTAAGGTAATTTCCTTCTGTCATAATAATCAGTGATTTTCCCTGTAGGAAACTTCGTTCGAGGAGTATTTGCGAGGTCGAATAACACACGCGTGTATAACTGCAAAACGTTAAACAATGCACTTAAAACGAAAGTAATTTAAGCATCATTTCGTATAATGGTGGACCTGTTTTAAAACAGTTTATCAAAGACACCTGGTACATTCAGGATTGCTAACTTGTGCACTGGAAAACAAAAGAAACTTAAACGGAATTCAAACTAAAGCAAGAGTTGATCTCTTTTCTTTAGAATTCCAAAATCGTTGGGGATAACTTGGAGATTATATACTACTTGAGTTATTTCGTGAACTTCATCATCATTGTTTTGCCGGTGTTGGGCGAGTTTCTCACGCCAGATGATGCAGTTTCTCTCGAGATAAACGTCAATGTTCCATAAAGCGGTAATCCTAAAACAAACCGAACCGCGAAGGAACAAAGCCCGCGTACCTTCTGGTCTTCTCTTTAACCAATCTCCTGGTTTCCGGCTGTTGTATGAGGGAGCTGTGCCGCCTCCGCCAGGAGCATTCCCTCGCTCGTTCCAGGAGAGGGAACAGTTTACTGGTAACAAATCCTTAGAAGCAGTGCAGCAGCCTTACAAAGTGGGTCTTAACTAACTCGTTAAAGTGCTCGGTTATTAAAAGTCACTCTAAGCTGGCACGGAAATCGCGCCACTGTATTTTCCCTCTCGTCTCTGCTGCCTCGATACTACCTGGACCACCGTGCAATCCTCGCCCGGTTTATCTCAGTTTATCTCCATGGCGAATAGCCTGTTCATTCGGTTTGGCCGCTTTTCTCCCTGGCAATTGTCAGTATTCGCCCTCTAGTGGAAAGTATTAGTTGGAGCGGCTGGGAATTTATTCCCCGTTAAATCCTAGAGTTTCGCTCGCTCGGCCCATAAATGATTCGTTTGGTATGAAGCAATATGCGTAGGTGGTTGCTAAATATTTGTTGCTGTTTGGCCGCGCGCGGCTAATCCTTCACGCGATCGCCGCCAGCCCGGAAGTGTGGCATTGGAAAGAGAGGAGGGAGAGTTTGTATCGCAGGATGAGGAGGAGGAGAGCAACAGTGGTTTGTGATGAAATGTTGGAAAAGGCTGAAATATTCGGGAGAAATATCGAGGCTCCGATAACGCCGCCGCGCCGGCGTAATTGTAAATCAACTGTAACGTTACAATCGTGTCAGTAGTTAGCGGCGATTTATACAGCGCTCGAGCCAGACCGTCGCTGAAATTGTCCAATTCTAGCCGACGAAACTCTCTCCGTTATTAACTGCGGGGACAAACACGATAACTTGGCGCGCTCGCGCTCGCGCTGACCTGCTAACGCACACACTCTTCATCGGGCAGCGGGCGAAAACGCATTTATCAATTACGCCAACTGGCACGCCACGCTTTGGAAACAGCGGCGCGGCGCGCGTCCACTAGCGCGACATTTACAACGAGCCGGAGAGTCCGAAAACTGTAATAATCCGACACGCTGATCCCAGCTCGAGTTTTTCCCCCTGCAAATGCAATTTTCGGGATAAAGGAATCATGAGAGCGGCGAGGCGGGCGCAATTTGTTATTAACAGGATCCATTGGTGCTTGAAGCGTGCCGGCAGCGTCTCATTCGTGGAAACATGGACTCGCGCGCGCGCGCGCGCTCGTCGGACAAATGGAAAACAGAACGATGGAAGCCCTTGTAGCGGCGCATATTGTTTCCATCATAGTCGAGGAGCGTGCGACATGGCAGCGGGAAAATCGATTTGCCAGACAGGGAGAAATTCCGGCACCGAGAAACGAAGCGGACATTGGCCAGGTGGCGGCTTGCGAGGGCAAGCCGAGCGGAATCGTGTCATCGCGCGCGTTCTGCTCCACCGTCACGGACTACTGCCAGAAAACTAGCAAGTAGCAGTCGGCCAACGCTCTCTCATAATTGCGTTGCCCATTGCAGCTTGTTTGCAAACCAACCAAACTTTGTTTTCCTCTCTGGCTCCCTTTCCGTTTCCGGACACATCCTCTGCTGCTCGTTGGGTCAGTCTGCTCGTTAAGGCATTGCGTTACCAACACGATTTCCCGGCCTTGCTATAATCAAATGTGGCATCAGGATTTTGGTAGGATCAGTGCAGTTTGTCAAATGCCGATTGGCTTGAACCAATTCTGTATATATGTATATTTTCGACTGTGCGTCTGGTACAATTTAATATAACAGCGTCTTTAGCCACGTTTCGTTAACGGTTGTACGACGTTGCCCGACTTGGCAACGATAACGTCTGACTTGAATCGATTTCGATCTGCGACTACTTCTTGTAATCTTTTACCACAAAAATCACATCGACACATTCACATAATCAAACGCAAACACTTTTATGAAGCATTCAAAAACTTGTGGCCCACTACACAAATGTTACCAAGTCCTGAAATCGTGGGGGATTATACACCTTGTGATCTTTTCTCTGGGAGAAGCGAAAGATGCTTCTCCCTGCTCGTTTCTCCCAAAGCCCAGAGCGATAATCCATTTCTCCACGAGGCTACAACTCGCTGCCTTCCAACTCCTTATTCTTCTAGACCAGCAGTTCGCCCCTCCAACTCTCCGCTCCACTTTTCACCACCTTTTTCGTGCGCCCCAACCAACTCCCAGTCTCTCTTTATCTTCCTGTTGGAGCTCGCTCGGGAACAGCGGGCGTCTCCTACTATGAGTGAGATACTAGCTGCCCAATATGACGTAAAGAAAGGGAATATAGCCAGCTACGATATACCTTGAGTATTGTTAGAGAGGATTCCCTCCTGGCAGAGTATCATTCTGTTTGATAGGCTTCCCGTTGGTTCAATTCATGATTTTAACAGTAACTCGTTCCCTCGCCTGATGAATTCATCGAATAAGTGAGTAAAGAATAAAATGTAGTGAATGTATGAGAACCATGTTATTCCTGGAGTATTGTTCTTAATCGAGTAATTATAAAATCATTCCAATTTTGTCCTGACAGTGTATAATTCTGTTTAATCAATTTTTACGTAGTTCAATTCTTGATTTTGCCAGTAACTTGTTCGTTTAACTGATGAATTCATCGAAAGTATGAGTAAAAAAGAATATAGTGAATATTTTAGAATCATATTATTCTTAGAATACTGTTGGAGAGAATTTTTCTTCAACAGAGTACAATTCTGTTTTATAAGCTTTACACAGTCGTTTAACTCACGAAAATGTCGAGTAAATGATTAAAGGAAAAGAATACAGTGAAAATATTAGAGCCACGTTAATCTTAGAATATTATTGTAGAGGATTCTGTCGCAACAGAGTAATTCTGTTTGATAAACTTTCCCTTAGTTCAATTCTCGATTTTCAACCGATGAATTCATCGAAAGTATAAGTTAAGAAAAATATCGTGAATGTATTAGAGCCACGTTAATCTTAGAATATTATTGTAGCGGATTCCGTCGCAACAGAGTAATTCTGTTTGATAAGCTTTCCGCTAGTTGAATTCTCGATTTTGTGTGTAGTTTGCTCTCGCTTAGCTAATGAATTCATCGAGTGAGTGGAGAGATACAGGCAATCATGATATACAAGGTATTCATGGCTACGAATCTATTCCCTTGGAAGTTATACCGGCTGTAATCCAGGCTTCTATCAACGGGCTCCTGTGAGATCCTTGCGGCGTCGGCGTCGGAGGCGTCGGAGGCTTTCACGGTTACATCTTGGCACTTCTTTCTTTGCCGAGGTGCAATTCGGTGCGGCAGGATCAAGGACGATTTTCGACAGTGGAAAGATTGGAAATCGCGCTGCCCGTTATTTTCCCTCCTGAATGGCCTTATCCTTGGGAAGCATTGTGCGCCCGGCGGAATCCTTGCCGGGATAAGCTCCGATCTCCGTCCGGCGAGCCGCTTTTTTAGTGAACTTGGAAATTTCTGGCTCGAATGAACACCGGATATTACCGAACCGTGCGAGCGATCCTCCCCGCATTATGCTGTCGTTGCCCGCCCGCTCGCGAGCACAGGAAAACTTCATCCGTCCGATGGAAATGCGAAATCGATCGGCTTCTGTGTCCTCTCTGCTGTGTCATAGCCTATTCCGAGAGGCCACTCCACGAAAATCTCATAGATTTCCCCCCGTCAACTTTCTACTGCTATATGATTGCATCACTTAACCCTCGAGTCCATGGGAAATCCAACGTTTTCCTGAAAACTATTCCACAATGTTTCGAATACAAAGCTAATATTATATTAACAAGCACTTCCGCGAAACCAATTTGCATTTAAGTGGAATTTATTTCGTTCAACTTTCGCAGAGAAGTCTTTGTACTGGAAGAATACATTAGGCATTTATTAAGAGTATTACGAGATGTAATATTAAAGCTGACAGAAGTAGCGTTGATACATTCGAGTAAAAGTTTAAGAGCGAAGTGGAGGAATGAAACGGAGAAGTAGAAATGAAGTCGAGAATGGAATAAAGTACAGGGCAGACAGCAAGATTGAAAGTGTCTTTACTTAAAGTTTCATGTCCTCGGCGGCGCTGTCTGTTCTACAAGCCGGTCCTATCATATCCGATGATTTATCAAACGCGATTTGCCAGCGGCGATTCGTAATACTTTTTGGTGTGCGGGTGCGCGCCGCTGACATTTTACACGGGCATATTCGATCGAGTCCCCCGGTTATTATTACAAGCTCGGGGCGAGGGTTCACGGCGGCCCATAAATTAGTTTTCCAACGAGACGAAGTCGACCGCAGACCCGTCAATAATTCATCGCAGCCAGCTAGAGCGTGCTTTCCGCCGAAAATCCCTTCGCGCAGATAGGAAGAAGCGATCAGCGGCGTGTAGGTCCTCTCCTCTCCTCTCCTCTCCTGCGCATCGCTTCACAAGGGCCGTGGAAGGGAAAAATTTAATTTGCCGAAAAACCAAAAGAAAATATTACATTAATCTGCCTCTGCCGCGCCCACACACACGGACGCGAGGATCCTCGGAGAAGGAGAACTGTGATCTAGCGGATTTTTCCAGGAGATTTCAGCCCACGCGTGTGATAAGCTCCTCTTTCTCTCTTTCCTGGAGAAATATGAAATTTTTAGCCTTCCAGCCTCCAAGTGGCATGATACTCGACTGGATTTCACTGCCGGCGGCGGACTCGGCACGCTGGTATTCGTTCGCTCATTGTAAATATTTTAGCGGAACATTTTTCCTCGGGCTTAAAAAAGCAGTCGGGAAGTGCGAGTGTTTTACAAGAGAAAAGAGAAAAGAGAGAGAGAGAAAGCAATTTTTCTTGTGTACTTCTGAAGAGTACGAGTGAGCGCGCGGAGTGATTGGGGAAAAGCGAGGGAAAAATGCAAGAGCAGATATTCCATTTATCCGGGTGAAGGGAGAGTTTACGCTTGCTTATTTTTCGGCGAGGCATGTGCGCGCCTTAACCGCCCTTAACGTGATACAAATCGCGGAAGAGTTAAGGGGTTGCTTCGCTCGGAGCTGCCAGCATATCCCTTCCCTCTCGCTCGCTCGCTCGCTCGCTTCACCGACGCCGCCGCGCCGAGCGCTAGATACGTCTTCGTAACAGGCCAGCCACATATTTCAGAGTCAGTCTCATTTACTTTACCACCGATCTACCGCAACCACCACCTCTATTTTCCCGCTCGCCTTTCCTCCTATCCGCTTTTTATGCACCGCTCGTGCCGAGATGAGACCTCCGATCCCACTCTACATACGTGTGTGTGTGCTTCCACACTCGCTCTAGCTTTCAACATTTTGCGCAAATGAATTGGGTTGCTTTAAGTAGGAGCGCGACGTCGTCCGCGGGGAGGCCGCCAGTTGCGAATTTAGTTTCATTAGAGTCCCCTTTGCCGTGTGTTTCTACTGGCAGAAATTCGGAAAAGCTCGAAATCGCCCACAAATTCTACGAAGTTTGTTTTATGCCTTTTCCTCCACGAGGAATTAACGTATTTAACTTTGACTTGGCGACTGTATTCGCAAGATTAATTTCAAGTTAGAAGTCATTTATTACTGTCATTATTATATTCGTGAATAGTATTTATCGGTGTTCTCGTTTCACTGATTTTCCAAGCGGAGGATTACGGGATTTCGAGAGAGAAAGCGATCTTTAGAAATTTTCGCTGGCATTCCCGTGCGATTGCTTTTTTCCTTTTTCGGACTTTGATGCTGCGGGCCAGTAAAGTCCTGTGCCCGTCGACTGCACAAATCGATCGAGCAGCGACCCTGTGTGCCGGCCGGCCCTCTCGAAATAGGCTTCTCGAAAATTTATCCGTCCGGGGTTTGTTGGTGTTACGCGGTAAGATTCTCATTTTCACGGGCGTGATAGTACGAAAAGCTTATCGTTGGCTGGGGTCGCCGATAGTTGGAAGATTCATCGGGGCAGGAAAGTGCGAGGGAAAAGGTGATCTTCCGTGTGCGGTCTTCACGTGGAAAAGTAGCTACGTATAAGACATATCTTTCTTCGCTCTACCCGGACACAATTTATTTTCTCGTGGATTCCGAATGGCTAGCAATCCTGCGGGCCATCCTTCTACGCTCCCTTCTCAGACCTACTCTTGTATGCGTGTATCCGTTCCTCATATCTGACCCACATCTATCATACCCAATCGTTACACATGTATTCGATCTGCTTTGCCAGTGTATTGTTATCGATATTTTTCGATACTACCGCGCTCCCGCAGAATTAGATCGTAAAAATGTATCTGGCATTCGATGCATTGTAGATTCCTCTATTTTATATCGAGCTTTTTTTAAAGATTGTTATAATGCACAATAACTCGCAAGTTTCACCCCTCTGAAGTTACAATTTTAATTATCGTATAAACTTTATCAGTTTTAATATAGAAATTGATTGGCAGAATTAGATCGTAAAAATGTATCTGGCATTTGAAGCATTGTAGATTCCTCTATTTTATATCGAGCTTTTTTTTAAAGATTGTTATAATGCACAGTAACTCGCAATCACCCCTCTGAAGTTACAATTTTAATTATCGTCTAAACTTTATCAGTTTTGATATAGAAATTGATTGGCAGAATTAGATCGTAAAAATGTATCTGGCATTCGAAGCCCGAGGCATTGTAGATTCCTTCGTTTTATATAGATTTTCTTTTAAAGATTGTTACAATACATAATAATTCGCAAGTTTCATCCCTCTGAAGTTACAATTTTAATTATCGTATAAACTTTGTCAGTTTTAATATAGAAACTGATTTATTTCGATGCAGCTATTTGCGCGTACGAATACTAATTTATTATATTAATGTTTATTGAAAAGTGACCGAGTAGAAACGAGTTGGATTCAGCGTGCCGCTAAAAAACAAAGCTCGTGGAGAGTGGGCGCGAGCAGTCTGGCAATCGCATCCGTCATCAATCCTAAAACCACCAGTTATTTATTTACGCGGATCCGCAGATCGGTTACCAATCCCGCAGGAATACCAGCAGAGTCACAGAAGCGCGCGCGTGTGTTTATCGCGTGCAAACCTTGAAAAATCTGAGGGTGTTCAATTGGCAGGCAACACAGCGCCGCGTGTTTCGTATTTGCAGTCGAATCAATGCACAGCAAGGTATCAAACGAGATCGATTTCTAGTGCGTTCCAGTTATAACGCTCTCCCGATTGTTCTCTCTGTTTCTCTTTCTTTCCGTCGCTCACTCTCGATTTTGTTCGTTCGACCTTTGAATCTATGCTCGTTTTTCCCCGGCACTTGATCGGACGCGCGCGCTATGCGTCCGCAACATTTTTCCCACTCCGCCGCTGCCGCCGCCGCGTCGGATGACAGCCAATTTTTATACCGGTGATTGCATTTGCAATTCCCATGCGAACGCGCCCGTTCTCTCTCTCTTTTGCCTCTGCCACGGGCGCTCATCTTTAGCCGGCTGGTTCCGGGCGTTCCTTCGTTCCTGAAAATCGGGGGGAACGTCTTCCACGAGATTCAATCGATCGCTTTAAACTGGGAATCCGCAAGAAAGGGGCGAACTTTTGATGAGGTACTTTGCACGGTATTACTAAAAAAAATACCGAGGAAATATTTTATCCGACAGTTTCCTTTGCCTCTTTTGCCTTGGTAATTGAGAGCTGTGTCGGCGTACGAAGCAACGCTCCCCTCTTTGATTTCCATTAAGTCAAATTAACTTTTCTAAAATTACTCGAGTTCCACAGTCATAAATCAACTGGGCGAGTTTGATTATCAAGGGACTTGATTTATGATATTTCTAGAAATATTTATTCTAATTAAGATTGAAATTGTATTCAGTATCGACGGGTGTCTCCTCGCAAAGTCTGTAATTCTGTAATAACGGCGCTCAAAAGAAAAGTCCGCGGCGAACACAGGGTGCACCTCGTGAAAACATAATTCCACTTCCTTAAGGAGCAATTAATTCTGTCCCCGAAGGAACGATAAAGGGTTCTGGGAGGGACGGCACCGCTTGTACCAGGCAGACGTTTAAATTAAGTGGCTTCCTTCGAAACGAGATCAGAGGGAGTGTTCGGCATCGCCTGTTTCCTTTGTGGTCAGCGCTGAATTCATCACTGTCACTAATTTCCGCCTACGATGAATACAGAACTCTCTATTGAAATTATTAGTTAAAATACATTCGAAACCTTAGTCTATGACGATTTTGTCTTGGTCAGATTACTTGCTGGAATCCATAAAATTTATGGCTTCGTAGGTAAAGCGCCTTATTAATAAGAGTGGGGGTAAAGCAATTAATTTCCGCCTGCAATGAATATACAACTTTCTATTGAAATTATTAGTTAAAATAAATTCGAGACTTTAGTAAAACTATGACGATTTTGCGGCGGTCAAATTATTTCCCAGAACTCATAAAATTTATGGCTTCGTAGATAAAACACCTTGTTAATAAGAGTAGGGATAAAGCAGCTAATTTCTGCCTACGATGAATATACAATTTTCTATTGAAATTTTCAGTTAAAATAAATTCGAGACTTTAGTAAAACTATGACGATTTTGTGGCGGTCAAGTAATTTCCCAGAACCCATAAAATTTATGGCTTCGTAGGTAAAACACCTTGTTAATAAGAGTGTGGATAAAGCAGCTAATTTCCGCCTACGATGAATATACAACTTTCTATTGAAATTATCAGTTAAAATAAATTCGTGACTGTAGTAAAATCATAACGATTTTTTAATAAGAGTGGGAGTAAAGCAGCTAATTCCCCCCTGTGATGAATATACATATAGCTTTCTGTTGAAATTATTAGTTAAAATAAATTCGAGACTTTAGTAAAACCGTGACGATTCTGGCGCGGTTAGGGTATTTCCCAGAACCCATAAAATTTACGGCTCTGCAGGTAAAGAGGCCCAGTGATAAGAGTGGGGGTAAAGGCAGGCATGACGAGGACGAGTCGTACTGTAAGCAATCATTCAGTCGTGAAGTGGCACTCGTTCGAAATGGTGATCGTCTTAGTATACAAAGAGTGACTTTGCAGAGTATAAACACAACGCGTATACGAACGTTTCATTTCCTGGCTTGGTTTCGCTCGGTTTTTGCGCGGCTACATTACCGTTCTTTATTTCCCATTTTAAATATCATGAATTCTACCAAATTGTTAACAAAGCCGCCGCGACAGTTATTGTGAAATAATTCAACGTGGAACGAAAGCTCAGCCAATTCAAAGTAATTCTCGCAGTGTCCATTTGAATTTGCGTCGCCGGTCTGACAACTGCTTTAAATTCCTCAGTTTTATTCGATTTCCACAAAATCCTCCATTTCCTCGATTATATCAAATTCCGAGTAGCTCCTTTTATTTGCCAGTTATGACGATTTCCGTTCAAGAACGCGACAACTATTTAAAGATCATTCAGTGCGAAACCAAAGTGCGGTCAATTGAAACTAATTTCCATTTCAATTCCTTCCATTCCTGATTTAGAATAGCGAGCATATTAATTCGAGCCTGAATTATACAGTCAATTAGCTCCACCGAAGCTAGTAATCGAGTGGGAAATAAAATTCAAGCAAACGACATTGAAAAAGCTGGCCTTGAGAATGAAAATGTGACAGTACAAGTGAAGTATAAGTGCGCGAGAGTATTAAAAAAGAATGAAGCGTAACAGGAGGAAGGAGGGTGGGAGAGGAGGTTGTGAGGGAGGGCGGAACAATCTTGGGTGGAAAAGCGGTTATATTCAGGCTGGGCGAGTAATAGAGGAGCAAGAAGAGAGCTCACAGAACGCGAAAGGGGTTGCTTGTTCGAGTGAGAGAGAGAGAGTGAGCTGCCAAGCGCAGTGCGCTGGTTTATTCCGGTTTCAGCATCGTTAGGACGAACGTTTCCACGCATACAGACGGCTCGAAAGCGTGTATTACCGAGCAGAACTCTGTCAGGGTGGCTTGTATGCGCGCCCTCCTAGACGGCTTACACACCTACAATATGCGTGTACCTGAACCTTCGCTGCATAGTGTTTAGCTCTCATAAAGGGATATTCGCCCTCTCCTCTATGATGCGTAATGCCGCCGCGATGCCTATCCACCCCATTCGTGTATTGCTTGATGGAGCTGTAATAATTCAATTATCGGGACAACCACTTTCTCAAAAATAGATCCTGATTCCATGAGATTTCTCTACAGTTACTGCCTGTCGCTCGCTTTATTCAGACCGCGGATGTTTATGCAAAATAAATCCAACTTCAATTGTGTCGTTCATTGTCGATTCTATTAAATACGCGCAGGAGTAAATTCATATTTTCTCAAAAATGCTTTTGCAATTGGTAAATTAAAATCTTTCGCATTATCATTCGCGGTTTGCTTGTCAAACTTAAAAGGAACAGTTTTCATCTTCATGTAGACATTGTTGGTATATGTATTTTAGTTTCGAATGAATTTCGTGCAGAAAACTGATAGTTCTCCTCAATTCAGTTAGAATAATTCTTAATTTGTCAAGATTAATCGAAACTTTTCTTTAACACGGAGTTTATTTATCAATTTATATTTACATAGATTCGCGGAATTCGTTCTTTACAAAACACGTGCCTTTGATTTCTTCCTTTTACTGTACTATTTCGAAAACGTTTGGTTCGTCGTTGTTTTCAAACACTCGCAGCTCATTCAAGAGTTGTAAAGTGGCGAGCCAGTTTCTCGGATTAATGACGCCTCTCTTAATAGCCCTTGTTGGAGGACGCGATGTCAAAGTAGCGTTAGCTTCAATAAACTTTATCCAGCCGCAGGTTCCAAAGAGAGAATGAGAGAGAGAAAGTAAAAGGGAGTGAGTGAGAAAGAAAGTAGAGTTACCAGAGAGCGAAAGAGTGAGAGAGAGAGATACAACTGTAGGATCGTTTGAAATCGCAACTGACAACTGTGGATAGCAGAAAGGTTTCACGGTAATTGCTTCACGCCATAACTTCCAACAAGCCATCGATTTCCTTTATATCGCCGGTGACAAAAACTGCCAGCGTGATAACTGTCTTTATTTATCTGACAACGAATCCAGTTCGGCCCTCAAACTGCTGCTGGCCGCACGTGTACGAGCGCGCTCGGCTTTTTATTTCTCGTATAAGCAACAAGTTATAGACACTTGGAAAATATTTCTTTGTAGTTATTGAATCCGAGAGAATTGCGTTGATTAATTATTACGCGAGAACCAATACTAGAATTGAAGTTAGACATTTAAATATTGCGACATATTTCGATAGCATAGAATCTTTGGTGAGATCAAGAAAGTTCGATGTGAAAAAGTACGCGTATTAGCACTGTCTAAAAAATACATTTCTACATTTTTATTTGCACCTATTATTCTAGCTATATTTTTTTTCTGTTTCGTAGTATAATTAAATTCGAAATTTTAGCGTCTTTTGCAATTCGCAGGACTAATATCTCTATAGTTAGAGTCATTCGCACAATAAGCAACAAGTTATAAACACTTGGAAAATGCTTCCTTGTAGTTATTGAATCCGGAAGCATCGCGTTGATTAATTATTACGTGAGAACGAATACTAGAATTAAAGTTAGACATTTAACTTTCGGTAGCATAGAATCTTTGATGAGATCAAGAAAGTTCGATGTTAAAAGTACGCGTAGTAGAACTGTCTAAAAAATACATTTCTAAAAAATACGTTTCTCAGTATAATTGCATTCGAAATTTTAGCATCTTTCGCAATTCGCAGGACTAAGATCTCTACAGTTATTCATCATTCCACAGTCAGAGTAATTCGCACAAACGGCCGATCTAGCATTACCAGGCGTATAATAATATGTTTTAGTCATAGTCCATAACAAAGTTGTCGCGACGGCAGGAAGGTCCATCGATCGAAGTCCTCGAGGACAATGGATAGGAATAGAAACATCAGATGATACAGTGACTTAGATTTATGAAGAAAGTTGTGCGTGAACGTCGTGGCTGGCCACGGGGAGCAGCAGCTCCGAGAGTCCAGTGTGTGTGTGTGTGTGTGTGTGTGTGCTATCGCTTGATCAAGATTAATGACGATATCCTCGTTGCCAAGTAATTTTGGCCATCGAGTCAAGACGATGCCCGAGATGGCTTGAATCGCTCGGGGTGAAGCGCTTGTTTTGCTTACAGTACATTTATTCAACATTAGTGATACACGATTTAACTTGGTGTCTCCTGTGTCTCGTGGCACCGTTAACGCCCTCACTTAAAGCTCCGCCTAGATGAAGCGCTTCCGCTCCCCAGAAACCACCCTCCATCTTTTCCGGCCTATCCTACTCGCATCCCAGTTCTCTCGTGCCTGATTTATCGCGATACCGTTGTCCCTCGGCGTCCTTAGCACCTTGATGACTGCCAGACTTGACGGTGATTCGCCTTATTCAACTAGATTCTCTTCAGCAATTTCCGAATAATACGATCACCTTGAAATAATCTAACGAAAGCTATTTGAATATTGTAATATAATAGTAAGAGAAATGATTACTTGACTCTTTGATGATTTATAGAGAATCTTGTTATTTCGATGAAAGTAGTGATTGAATTACTGTGTAAGAGAGTTTCAGTTGAATAGGGAAGTATTAGATTGAGTTTAACGATTCAACTTTAAGGGATTTCAATTTTATTTCCAACTCAGACTTGGCTGGTAATTCTTACTAGTTTATGTGTGTCAGAGAAAGTTAGATAAAGCGTACACAGCGAGAGAGAGAACTGGCTTTTGCGAGAGAGGAACGACGAGGCGGACGAAGTTTCTCTGGCAGTCAACGTGTTAAGCTTTGACTGGGAAATAATAGGAGGTTCAGGACGCAATTGTAATAGCAGCATAATAGTTTGCTGTCGTCTGTCTCGAGATGGCCGCCTTCCCAAGACAATGCAAACTTCCAGACACTCTTATTTCCTCGTAAATCTGATTATACAGCTGAAAAAGAGAGAGGCCGGATATCATACTACCTGCCGAGAATGGAGAGAGCAGCAACCTCGATGCAAAACTTCGTCCTCTCCGGTTTCATCAATTTCTTTCGCTCTTAACCCTTGGCGATTGTTTCGCACTAAAAAGTTTGGAAAGCTCCCTCGGCCACCCGGTATTAATTTCGAGTTGGTAATACGTCAATTTTATTAGCTTGCGTTTGATAGCAGCTTAAAGAACACTCGTCGCCGCGGATATATCACTAGGATAAAGTCAAACGCCCGGTTAATACAGAGCAGCATTGTTCGGCCTTTCGTGAAATTTAGATTGCAAATCGCTTTGTCCTATTAAATGGACGAACCTCAATGAGCGTGGAAGATAAAATACTTCTGGCGCAGGGTTTATGATACTTTTCAGGCATTGCCAGAGACACTTATCAGTTTTGCATTTTTGCAGAGGGTGGTTCATTTAGGTAGCTTTTAGGGCAGAAGTTTATCAAATGGAATAAAGTATAGTTTGAAATTAAATGAATGTAAAAGTTAGTTCGGTTTAACAAAATCTTATAGTAGAATCCTGTTTAGAATAGTTAGAGAAGAAGAAAACATTTCTTTACATCAGCAATATAAACTCTAAACGCAGTACAAAATGTGTCCAATGCTTTCAAAGTAACTATTATTTCATTTTTCCCAAAGAAATCTGTGTTATCGCCATTTTAGCTACCATCAGCCATTAGTTCTGAAAGCGAGCTCGATGCAAAACTTCTGACTCTCCGGTTTCATCAATTTCTTTCGCTCTCAATCCTTGGCGATTGTTTCGCACTAAAAAGTTTGGAAAGCTCCTCCCTCGGCGACTTTGAGCACAGCACATTCTAATCGGATCCCGAGCGATTAAAAGTAAAGTGCTCGCGTTTAGCTCGCGGGAAATTGGCAGATGTCCTTTCGAATTGTGTTTCGAATAAAGTAAGGAAAAATCCATTAGTTTCCGCTGGCAATTCGCATTCGCGCTCACTCGCATTAGCGACGAAATTGATTTAGAAATCATTTAGTTTACGCTCGGCGGAGGGGAAGGCAATTTTTCATTAGTTTCGTTGACGGTCCGATGGTGTCTCGAACTTTGTCGTTTAACATGGGGAAACGCGAGGCCGGGAATCACATTAAAACGAAACTTTCCACCTAATGCATGCCCTCTAATCTCTTCTCATGGAAGGCCTGTCTATTGGGCTGCGTCTCCAGCATCCACCCTTCGTCGCGGCGAGTCGGCAAAGAGGGATTTGGCACTACGCAATCTTGGGAAAGTATTAGGGCTTCGAACTTCGGAAAGTACATGCTCCGCAAAGACTGGAATCTTAAACTATTAGAGCTCGATCTATATTTCGAACCAACTATAAAGTTCCAATTATAAGCTTCTTTCAGAGAAAAAGCAGACCCACTCATTACCTCGCCCGATGAATAAATTTCGCATTAAACTTGACACTTTTCACACAAGTTCCTTCTCATTCCTCAGTCTCTCCCCAAAAAAACCAACAAAATATCCACGACAAATTGTCAATCTTCAAAGTGAGTTAAAACAAAATTTGCACAATTCGAATCCCAACATAAAAGTTAAAATAGCTTTGAAGATTGTCAACGACTGATTCAACGTCATCTAGTTGGATTATACCTTTCAGGATTGAATTGGGTGAGATGTAGTAGGGAGTTTCGGTGAAATCAGAGAGTTTTCGAGGTTAATCGCATCTGACGTCGGATAATTGAAATGGAAGGAGGTCTCGGAGAAAGATGGAGCGATACAAAGAGGTCGGAAGGGAGGGAAGGGGGGAGGGGGAGGAGGCTGGGAATAAGAGAGCATGACAATGAAGAGGGAGTTGTGTGCCCTGCCGGACTTGTCTCCATCCCTCTTGTTCATAAAGTTGGCGGGATACTAGGAAAGCTAGCTAGGAAACCGCCTGTTTCCCCGGAGCTTTCACGGCTTCATCAAAGTTTGTTACTCGATTTCTCTGGATGCGGGCTTTGGCCGGCGGAGAGTTAAAAGCTGTTAGCTACCGGGCGTAATCGAAAACTCAAACAGAGCGAGAGAGCGAGGTCTACGCTCTGTCGTGAGTTCTGTCGGCCCTGGTAATTATCGCGGTGATAATTCAACGAGGCCACTTGTCCCTCGCATTGGTGACTGGTCGCTGCCAGTTAGGGAAACGCGCAGCTTCCATCGCGTCCAGTTTGATGGTTGAAAGATGCCGCGGGCCACCAGATGAAGCAGAGGCTGGCTGACTCGCCCAATGATTTGTTTCCGCCCGCTTGGAAAAGCGGAACGAGCGAAATGTGTGACGCACTCTCTCTCTCTCGCTCTCTCTCGCTCTGCTTCCCTTTGCTTTCCAGGTCACGCGATTCGTTTCCATTAGGCTGACGTTGTAACGAAAATGGAGTTAACGAGCTGGCATGCCGGCCACTGGCCGTGTGTCATATCTTCTTTAGAAAAGCTCAACTTTTTGCGCACTCCCCTTACTCTCCCATTTAGCTTGCAAGTTCCAGTTACACAGGCGGAGCTTGACATGGAAAAATTGCCGGATAAAATCGCAGAATTCCTCGAAAGTTTTTAATCATTACAATCTAGATTGCGTATCCGCCAATTAACTATTATATTTCTTTTCAGAGATTCGAGCAGACTTTTATATTACGTTCCTTGATGGAGAAATGATCGATTAGCAAAAGAAAGTTGCCGAAGAGACTTGGCTGGGAGTACGTAGCGCGGCGATTTTTCCACGAAGGCTTTCGATCAAAGACGTAAGAAGGTGAGCCAGGTATAACAAGGCTGAAGGTCGGGAAAGTCGATTCGCTTAAACTTCTCGCAGCAATAATAGCGAGCTCGAGCGGAGAGGCGGCGCGGGCGGTGCGGCGGTGAGAAGGCGAGACGTTTGAAGCTGAATTTCTAGAGCGGCTCCAAACTTCAGGCTGGGTTCGTCTAACTTTCTATCTCGTTTACCACGAATTGAGGTGGCTTAACAACCCCGCGTCTAGTTACACAGCGGGGGGCGGCGGAGAGGAGAGAGTGCCGAGCGCGCACCACTCCCTGCAAGCTCGCTGCCTGTCAAAGAGCATTCTAGCGATATATCCACCTTCTCTAATCACAAGCTTGATACTCATTGCATTTCTAACCTTCCACAACTAGCGCACACTAAATCGGCTATCAAAAAAAGAAGCAAATATGAACGAAGCAACGGTGCTCGCCCGTCCCAGTTTCAATTAGCGCGATCGTTGTTTAATTCCTACGGGCGTGATGAAATTTCTATTGTGCTTGACAGAGGCAGCGCGTCGGCCCAATAGAACAATGCAATTCGACGCTAATAGGAAAGCCAGGCTTCGTTTTACGACTGGAAAGTCTCTGATAGTCGCGCCACTATTTTCGTGGCTCCCCTTTTGTCCATTTTGTTTTCGCACTCGCCGCTACGCGCCGACCAGAACTCGCTCGCTCGCTCGCTCCCATTGTCCCTTTTCCGAACCCGGTATTAATTTCGAGTTGGTAATACGTCAATTTTATTAGCTTGCGTTTGATAGCAGTTTAAAGAACACTCGTCGCCGCTGATATATCACCCACGCACCGCTTAACACTAGGATAAAGTCAAACGCCTGGTTAATACAGAGCGGCATTGTTCGGTCTTTCGCGAAATTTAGATTGCAAATCGCTTTGTCCTATTAAATGGACGAACTTCAATGAGCGTCGAAGATAAAATACTTGTGGCGCAGGGTTTATGATACTTTTGAGGGATTGCCGGAGGCACTTTTCAGTTTTGCATTTTTGTAGAGGGTGGTTCACTCAGGTCGCTCTTAAGGCAAAAGTTTATCAAATGGAATAAAGTATAGTTCGAAATTAAATGACTGTAAAAGTTAGTTCGGTTTAACAAAATCTTATAGTAGAATCCTGTTTAGAATAGTCAGGGAAGAAGAAAACGTTTCCTTACATCAGCGATATAAACTCTGAAAGCAGTACAAAATGTGTCCAATGCTTTCAAAGTAACTATTATTTCATTTTTCCCAAAGAAATCTGTTTTATCGCCATTTTAGCTGCCATCAGCCATTAGTTCTGAAAGCACTTTTCGGTCCTCGAGCGGTCACTTCTATTTCGAAAACACAAAGTGCTTCCAAGTGAAGATAAAAGCGGCAGGAGGGATTAAAATCTTAGTGATAATTTCGTGTGTGACTTGTGCGGAAGGTGTTGGAGCGTCGAACACGATCAATCGGTCGACGGCACGTTTCGCCGTGGTAATTGGCGAATCACGAGCAAATGAAATTGTCGTGAGCGCGTTTGATCTAATTATGGTTTGGAGGGGAGGATGGGCGCAGGCAGATCGGCACCCCGGAGCCATAATTGAAGGCAGCGTCGAATTATCCAGGGGTTTCGAGGCTCCAAGTGCTCTCGCACCGCCGATGAGTACACACTCTCTCTCTCTGGTTCATTCGAGTACCATTTCGATATGGACCACGTCCCATTCTCGACATCCCTGCGCAAAGATCACCTCTTACTCTCCTTTCTATCTTAGATTTCGATTTTTAATTCGTAGAGAGTTCTATTCAGTTTTGGTTATTGGAAGCTTCCAACTAAAATCATGCTCGTTCTATAAAATTCATCTCTATTGAAAAATCTTCTCAGAATTTTAGTAGTTTAACTAATCAGTAATTGTTCAAGGATGACATTTGTTGAGAACAAAGTTTTCCATGAAATTCCTTTATATCTTTACGCGATTTTGCTTCTTCATTTTTCTCAACGTTAAAATATTCAACAAATCCTTACAGAGAGCTTTCCAGCATCCACTTTATAATACATCCGAGCGGCGTTTGTTACCCCGTTAAGTTATGATTAAAATACACCCGCCGCGAGTTAGTCTCTCGGGCGCATCGGGCGGGATTAACAGTCGATTGGCTTTTTAAAATAAAGTGGCCGCAATTAAATTACGATAACGGGTTCGGTGCCGCTGCAGTGTTTTCTCAAAGGCGCGGCGGGTTTGGTACGCGTTTCCGGAAATATCCCGTTGCTCGGAGTCGATTCCAAAAAGTCTATCAAGTTATAGGAAAAAAGAAAGTCCGAGGTAAGCCGGGGAATTTTTCGCGTACACCATCGTCGCTATTTATTTATTTTGGAAGCATCATTTTAATTCCGTCGAGCTCTCGCTTTCTGGTTAGAAAGGCGATAGAGAGAGAAAGAGAGAGAGGAAGAGAGGCTTTAGTGCTGCTGCATCAAGCGAGCCGAGTGGCTTTTTAATTGAGGCCAGCCACGATTGGATTATCCGTTAACGATAACTCGTGCCCGGCAATAGATGTATCCCGTGATCTGATTGCGACCGGGCCTTTTTCACTGCTATTGCTTTTAACTCCACCTGCAAGTGGAACTAGACGGCCTCTCTTTCGCCACGCTGACACTGCTGGACCCAATTTGAACGAGGCCAACGGCTCGCTAGCCCTCTGCTCTCCACATTTATTTCCGCTTCCCTGATTTATGGACCGTGGCTGCCCTCCTACGCAAATATCATCCGCGTATCGACCATCTACATTATCGGCACGAACCTTTTTACTTCCAATTGCGAATTCAAAAGTTCATTATGATTCAGAGTCCAAAAGTTGCGTTTGAAATTATCGGGAAAGATTCCTGGATTAAAAGACAAATAATGTCTTTGATAAACATCGAATTCTATTTGACTTGAATTGAAACTAAGATATTATTTTTAAAATTAAGCATATCAAAGAGATTTCGTTTGGGAGTAAAATGAATCGTCCTGGAATACTCGGAACGCTATTGAAACCGCTTGCAGAGGTCCGAATCTCTTCATCAGTAGAGGAGTCTCGTTTGTTCTTAGGGAAATTTAGCGGCGATTTCTCTGGGAATCGGGATCGCGGATAGTCGGGCGATCGGGCGCTATCGGTTTTAGGTGGCAGCCATAAATCGGCGGTGAAAAAAGCGGCTGGCCATTAACAGAAGGGTGGTTTGCGCGAGAGAAGCTCTCATTCCACCATGAGAGTTCCGTTCTCGATGGTTCGCCGGGGTTCGAAGGGAAAAACGTGCGAGTGAGTCGGCGCGCTGGCCAATCTGGTTTCGCTCTCTCCAGCCAGGTTTTAACCCCTCACGATTTGTTTGCACCACTACACACTACCACTGTCATTCCACTGCGTGCTTGCCGCGAATATGAGTGTGCGTGCGTGTGTGTTGAGAAGAGAGCGTCGATTTTAAATCCTACCTCGGACTTTGGAGCGTCGCGTCGCGCGTCTCTCGTCAGCCGAACAAGCTTCTCTCTGGAAAAATTCACAGCAGTTCTCGCCAGAACTTTCGCGGAGGTAGTTGTTCCTCTGCCAAAGCGTTGCCAAGAAATCTCCCAACTACATTTCGATACGTTATTTATTATATTTTCGCAGCGATATTCATATTACAAGCTTCTTCCAGGAGGTTTCTACTGTGAAAGAGTATCTGTCGGAACAGGTGGCGATTTGTGCTTTAATCCTGCAAACCCTATTGTATTTAGATTGATTCAAATATTAACCCTTTGCACTCGAAGTTTTTTTCATTCATATTATCAGTAATTCGAAGCAATTTCAGTGGAAATATCATATTCATATATAAGTAAATGATATGCGCATTAAAAGAAAAAGTCTTTTCTCACCAAGAGCGCAATATCCCATACACTCTAGTTTGTACGATTTGTCTTTGTCCTTGTGTTATGAGCTGAAAATGGTTTGCATTGTCTCCATAGCGGAGCCCTCGGGTGCAAAGGGTTAAGCTTGTAAGAGGAATTTATAAATTCGTGGGTAGTAATTTTTTAATACGTCCATGTATGTTAGTTTGTCCACACTATTTTGTTAGAATCGATGATAAACAGCACAAAGTTCGACTTGGCGAATTTATTGCTATTCCATTTTGTGTATTCGATCGATTGGACAGCTTCAATTGTTATTTAAAGGCAATCGAATGTGCTTTTTACCGTGTTGACGATCAATTGGCGAAAGAGAGTCGAGTATACAAGCTTGCTTATTCTCGAGCGCGTTATAATAAATGTTTGGTTGCACGCACAGTGAAGCGGAGTTGCGCAGTGCGTAAATACCAGTGTTTTCCGAGGCCTTGTTCCACAATACTCCATGGAATTTCACGTTCCGTCGAATACACGCCTCGCAAAGGCATCGCCGGCATTCCCTATCAAGCTAATTCAGCGAGCCAGCTGAATTTTCGCCCATCTTTTGCTTACTGCGCGCAGGGAATAGTCGATGATAGCGTTAAACAGCATGAAATACTTGGAAAGTTACATTCGCCGGTGCGCATGAATAAATATTTCCCATGGAACGACTAGCTCTTCAACTATTCTCGCGTTGAATAATTGTTCGCCATTGGGGAATCCCAACCATATGAACCCGCGGCGTTTCAATCTCATCTTTCTATTTCCCTGTACGGTCTCATCTTTTATCTCGAGCGAGCAGTTTCGTCCTATTTAATTTCCTCGATAAATTTTCATAATAATTTCATTTTATTAGATGGATGATGAAATAAAGCATCGGGAAATAACGTATTTTTACTACATTCGTGTGGCTGCGCGTTCGGATGCGGCAGTAATTTATTCAAACCGCGTTAAACGCAGCTTGTGGGATTACATTGCAAGTTTATTACGTGTTTCATGAATTTTCGGTCCATGAATTTTCGAAGCAGATGTTCGCGCGCTCTTGCAGATTAATGGTAGGCTTGGAAAGTCCCGCTGTATTTGCCTTTCCTACGAGTTCATATAATTCTATTGCATTCTTTTATTTGCTGTTTAATTGAAATATTTATTAACAGCTAAATAGCTGTTGCAACTTAGTAAAGTACGCGATAAAATTCAAGTATTTATTACAAGTGAATATATCAACAGTAATTTTAAATGTTCAGGCTTAGTTCTCAGTTTTGTTTAACCCTTTGACTACTATTGGCGTCTTTAGGCGCTCTAAAAATTAGGCGCTCTAAGATAACATTTATCACAGCTAAAATCTCATTGATTGAAATTAGCGTTCTCCATTTAATTTTGCCGTAGTCAAAGGGTTAAATATAATACAGCGGCAAACATATCTATTGCTGGTACATGGTGGAAATAGTTATCGAAAAAGTAACATAGTTAGACTTTATTAAAGGTGTCATTGGTATTGGGGGTTGGTTTGTGGGGCTGACAGGGCTTTCGAGGGCAATTGTGGCGCGCTACTGTTTACCAAAGCGACATGCATACATTCGCTGGAAAATTGTCAAGGGAGCAGGCATCGAGGAAAATTGATTACAGCTTGGTAAATGTTTACTGGCAGAGCCCGGTGGGAGCAGCGGGCAGCCTGGCAGCGTGGACTCTTTGACTCTTTTTTTGGCAGCCATTCCAAACGCGCGCATTCGTCCAATTCTCGAATTATGTGTACAAAAAGCGGCGCCGGCGAATCGATAGGTAGACAAACAAGCTGCAAGTTGCAGGAGGCCAAAAAATTGCTTCCATCGGAACGAATACTGAACACACACACACACAGCGTCAATGCCAGCGGTTCTCTCTCTCTCGGAAACATTCAATATTGTCCGACATTCACGCGCGTGCAAACATTCCTCATCCGTTGTAATGCACATTTAATTAGCAACCGCAACCGCGAAAGCCGTGATTCATTGTCAAGCGAGAGGGATTTGCAAGGTTCGATTTACGAATTTGCGGCAGTTATTCAAACTTGGCAAATGTCATTCAATTCTTGCATCTTGGGGAAGAATTTGTGATTTCATTCTCTGTTTGAGAAATTTATTTTAATATCCCAATCTAAAGCCACGCGGGGTTAATTAATTAGGTTATCACTTGGGTAATCATAATTCAACAGTTACTTAGAAAGTATTGAAGTTTATTGTTATCTTTTTTATTTTACGTGGAATCATTGACCGCTTTTATGAGGTAATTCTTTGATTTCGTGCTGAATAAAGGTTGCAAGAAACTTTCCTTGCGTTGGCGCGCAACGCCACACCGAGTCAGTTAATTAGGTACATCTATAACAGACTTAACGCCAGCACATTAGCGGGAGTCGGAGGCACGGTAAATATTGATTATCGGTTTTAAACTGGGTTTGAAATCCTCATATATATTGTTGCCGCGCCGCTAGTAGCCCCCGATAATCGCTGTAAAATGGCCAATAACTGTTCAGCTTAACCTACATACGCAAATATCGCTCACCAGAAAAACGGCTTCACAGCTATCGGACGCTGCGGTCTTAGCGGAAATCTGTGCCCCTTCCATCCTCATTTCTCAATTCTAAGTAGCCTGTCCGTGTATTATAATTGTTTCTCTTTCGACAAACAAAATTATTGCAGGACTCATGTCAAATTGTTCCCCGTTCAAGAAGTATTCTCCCTCGAAATAATACAACCTTATATTTAAATACACACTAATAAGTTTCTCTTGAAACTAACAAATATCAGTTGCGGAAAGAGCAATTTTCTTGATGGCATACGTTGTGATTTCTGTACAAAAAGTAGGGTTTCCGTTTCTTCAACTAAACTGTATGCATATCCACCATCATGAAGTACTTGTCAGACCTTCTGTGTGTACTCCAAAGAATTCCAAACAGCCCATTTATTTTCTTCGACAAAAGTCCCTTGAAAAAGAGCGACTATTGGAATCTCTTACATACATGTATAACATCCTAATTCTGTGTGCATATCCACGATCACGACGTACTTGTCAGAGCTGTATGTAGTCGAAGGAATTCCAAACAGCCCATTTATTTTCTTCGACAAAAGTCCCTTGAAAAAGACCGACTATTGGAATCTCTTACATACATGTATAACATCCTAATTCTGTGTGCATATCCACAATCACGATGTACTTGTCAGAGGTGTATGTAGTCGAAGGAATTCCAAACGGTCCATTTATTTTCTTGGACAAAAGTCCCTTGAGAAAGGGCGACTATTAGCATCGTATGAAGGAGAGAGAGAGGGAGAGCGGGGGGGAGGCTGACGCGAGTCAATTTCGATTTCTCTCGCGTCCATTAGCCGCGGTCCATCGAGAGCTTTTTCAATGGACGAGCATTCGAAGTGAGGGCGAGGCCAATGTCTCCGTTCCAATTCCCCCCCGTTATTCTGAGTCAACGCCAATCTAGCCAGCCGCCTTTCATTCTCCATTCATCGCTTTCAATGGCCCAACTACGCTAGACCGAAATCCACGTGGCACTCCCAACCCATTTCAGCACACGGCCTTCTCTACCTCACACTTCGCACCTTCCTCTCCTTTCTGCTCTCTTAACGAATAACTGTTTGAACTTTTCTCTAAACATCTGCCTTAATATTACACATAGATTGCAATAGTTTATGCAAATATACAGATTTTTTCTCCCTTTTTCGGTAAATCTAAGTAATTTAGTCAATATTCACAAGTTCTTTATTAATTTTCAAAGTCTTTCTCTATTTAAATATAGAAATTGTTTGATTCCCTCTCTTCAATAAATTTAAATATTTTCGACAATATTCATAAGTTCTTTCCGAATTAAAATACCAATTGCATGTACGTTCAAAGTTCTTTACCGTTCTCTATTTAAATATAGAAATTATTGATTCCCCGTCTTCAATAAATTTCAACAATTCAGACAATATTCCCAAGTACTTTGTAAATTAGTAGGCTGACGACGTGTTCGTTGGGAGTTCATTTCTCTCCGACTGGTGATTCTGGTAGAGGGCAGATTTGGTAGAGCGGTGCAATGTATGTAGTGGAGTGGAGCTGCAGTTGGCTCGAGCCAACCAGTTCCCCCGCTTCGGACCTCGCTCGGCCGTGCAAGCTGGTAGACAATGAAGAACTAACAACAATGGACCGGAAGAAAGAGGTGGCAAGCTGGCGAGCTTGGGATATGCGGGCGCACGGGGGTAGTACAGCATCCCTATGAGATGGAGTGAAAAGAGGGCGCGATGCCTGCAATAGTACAAATGATGAGTTCCCTCTGCTCTCTTTCTCCAACATTTGGAAGAGAGGGAGAGAAGAAGGTAGCGAAAGTGGAGAGAGAAAGAGAGAAGGAGAGTTTCCGAGTTAGAGCTGGGCAACATTTAACATGTAGTTGAATGGCTATCCGGAAGAATGCTGGGAAGATTCTCTCTTGGCTCAGCCGGATTTCAAACTCGCCGCAGTCGCCCTCGCCGCTCCACCTGCAAGCATGCATGCATGCGTGCTTCTTCGCCACTTGCCTCACTTTTCCCTCCGCAGCTTCTTCCGCTTTTCCTTCCTCGCTATCTTCCGTGTCGCGCACCACCATCCTTGCCCGGCCTCCGCCGCGCCAAGTCGTGCGTCCTCGCTTTCTGCAATTCCTTCTTCCCGGAAAGACTCTTTCAAGCATCTTCTGCATCGCTTATGACAGTTTAGCAAGCTCCCGCTGAAAGGCTATTGCGCTACCGAGGAGTTTGCCTTTCACCGCGGGTGTCGACCCTCCACTCTAATCCTCCGAGACATATTGCCGCAGGATTACTCGAGATTTTCTCCGGAGTTTCTGTCGGCTCAATTTATAAACGCTCCTGCACTCCCTTTTTATGAATATGCGCGTTAGTTTCCTGTCACTGATTTTCCCCCTGCAATACACGTTGTCCTGGATGTTTTACTCCGCGATAAAGCGCGCGCGTGCCTGCCAACTTTGTCTTTGATTATTATTCTTGACTAGTATGAACTTCTTTCTTATTGCTTCATTAATAATCAGTTTTCCTTTAGTCATTGCTTATCCTTTAGTGTATTGCTAGAGAGCTAGTAATACAGCGCGCCAATATTTTACTTTCAAGTTCAAACATTTTTGACGGTTTTTATTTTTTTTGTGGACTTCCCGACCTTTCCCGGGACTGAAATTTGGTGGGTAATGTTTTTTTGCATCAAGGAAGAAATGATATAAATTTCAGAGCCCTAGCTCAAAGTTTAGGTTTTCACCTATTTTCGACCCTCGCAAATGGTCAATTTTTTCAAGTTTCTCAAAATCGGCCGAACCCGGGATATTTTGATTGTTTTCGTATCAGGGTGGATAGAGAACGAAGAATCCGTGAAAAAAAGTCCGGATTTGCAACGAAAACGGGTCGAAAAACCGTCCAGAAAAGTCCATTTTTGCTCATTTTTAACGGTTTTTATATTTTTTGGTGGGCTTCCCGACTTTTCCCGGGGCTGAAATTTGGTGGGTAATGTTTTTTTGCATCAAGGAAGATACCATAAAAATTTCAGCGTCCTAGCTAAAAATTTTTTTTTCGGCAAATTTTTCTTAAGGGGACCCCTTCAGATTTTTTCACGATTTTTCGAAGGTCCCCGAACTCGGGTTTTTTCTTCAGGAATCGATTGTTTATGAATGAAAACGGATAGAAAACAAGAAATCCGTCGAAAAAAGTCCGGATTTCTATCGAAAACACTAAAAAAACTGCCTTTGAAGTTCGATTTTTTCGGAATTTTCAGTTTTTCCCATATTTTTTGGATTTCCCGACATTTTCCGGGGCTGAAATTTGGTGAGGAGTCTCCCCTTGCCTCAAGAAAGAAGTGATATAAATTCCAGAGCCCTAGCTCAAAGTTTAGGTTTTCGGCAAATTTTTGTTAAGGGTTTGGCCATCGTACGCGAGGGTACAAACAGGTTGAAACGTGTTTAAAATTGAGAGAGTGGGGGTGCCAGTTAGGCTCCGGGAAGCTTTTGCTCTTCCAGACGAGGAAAAAACTGTGCGAGGCTATCAGTGTTACTTTACCAGGTTCTCGACCACTTTCGGATCGCGCTACCAAAGATTTCAGGGGCTCACAGCTTTGCCATGAGCAGAGCAGGAGAATAAAGCTCAGATTTCATGAGATTGCTAGTATCGCCGGTGTCATGCGGAGTCAAGTGTTGTTGCCTCGGTTCTTCCAAATTATTGACTGCCGAGAAGCGAGCCAAGGCTTTCGGGCGGTGGAAGAGCTCGTTACTTATTGTTAGATACTGGCGCGTCTTGAAACGTTATGCGCTCGCCTCTTGTCCCAATTCTGAAGCTCAACAACCCTTTCAAAGATAAGCACCATACTAACCTCGTCAGCCACGACTTTTTGATGATTTTTGTAAAAAGAAACCTTCCATTTTCATTCCTTTACAAATGAACCGCTGTGTACGGTATCGTTTTCCTTCAAAAGAGATTGTTTAAACAATCAAAAGTACAAAACATCGCGTCAGAAGTTTAAATCTATTTATTATTAATTAGTACACATATTACAAATATTCTCAGGATGTTTGTATCTAAAGATCATTAACAAACGAAACCTTCCATTTTCATTCCTTTAGAAATGAACCACTGTGTACGGTATCGTTTTCCTTCAAAAGAGATTGTTTAAACAATCAAAAGTACAAAACATCGCGTCAGAAGTTTAAATCTATTTCTTATTAATTAGTACACATATTACAAATATTCTCACAGTGTTCGCATTTAAAGATCATTCATAAAGGAAACGTTCGTTTCGCAGACAGCTTTCATCGGTTCTCTGTATAATCACAGATAACGAACATGTCTATCCGTTCTAATTTGCAAGAGATTCCTTTCACGGGAGGCTTTGCACTCGGCTGATTGGTTCTTCAACATTTGAGCAGTAATATCAGGCTGGCTGATAAATCGAATGTCGCCGCGTACCATGGACAATGCGATTTATCGCCGAGCATCCTTTGCATCCTCGCGTTCCACTTGCCAGGTGGAGACTCCGCTTGGGCTTACAAGCCATCACGTCCACTTTGTTAGACAAAGCAATGTTCTTTCATTGGGTTTCCCCATTGCTCATTGGAACGGCGCGAGATTACGCTAGAAACGGCGGCACCGAGGCAGAGAGACAGTGCTGCTGCGGCGGCGGTGCCAGCCGGAAATACGGCTTGTGAATGCCGGGTGTGACAGATGCTTCCTAGATTTTGCAATAGCAATTTCAAGCGGCCTGCGATTCTTGGCGAATGCATGCCGAGCGGCCCATTTATCGCCGCGGCGCCGGCGCCGGCCCCAAGCTAGTACAATGCGTCGTCGCAGGCTGAATATTACTCCGCCGCTCTGATAACAGCCCGGTATAAGACGCTGAAAAGGCAGATAAGCACAAAGGATTAATTTCTATGGAATCAGGCGAAAGTACACAGCGCCCTCCCTCCAGAACGAAGTAGCAATCTTCTTTTAGCCTCCATTCTAACTCCCAAGTAATACGTTAATGCCCACTTTACTGTCTTCCTGTGGAACTTCCGGATTACTTCATTTCGTTCGATATTAAATTGACCAACCTTTCAATCATTCCTATTACCAAGTCAAGTTCTTATGGTTAGCCGAATATTGAAACATTCTAAATAAGATTTTGTCAAATTAATAGTCAATATCTTAATTGTGGCGTTTATTTTGAAAATGACCTAAGTCCATTTATATTAAAATCGAGATATTAAAGAATTTGCGTTTTACTAAAAGTAAAAGTGTACGTAAAGAACACTGATAAATGGATTTAGGTCACTTTCAAAACAAACGGTGCAATTAATCTATCTATGGAATACTTTCTATCTCAACCAGTATTATAACTGTCCTGAACAAGTCATTAATTACGACTTAAAGCAGAACAACCCAGTAAACTCGAACTTCCTTCAAAGAAATATATCTCTGTGCTTTGGAATTTGGACAAAGGCACAGTTTAGTAGCATCAAAGGTATCTTGGATGGTGGGAAATCTAGGAGGGAAGCATAACATTTTCTCTGTTGGCCTGTGATACGTTCGCGGCGGCATGTAATTTCGAATTAGCGTCTTGACTTAGTAGTAGAGTCAACAGCAACCGGTACTAGCGGACGTTAATCATATAGCGAATGACATAGGAGGAAGTGGTTCATTCGCTTAACAGTGTACACGTCGCCCGCTACAGCGTCCCAGCATTCCACTCGAGTTATGGTCTTCGGTTGATATTATATGCGGATCCCTGAAAACCCATTACCGGCAGTCTACTGATGGATGTTTCTGTCATTGCCGATAAATGAACAGTAATTTGACTCTCCTCCGGTGTTTCCTTCTATCGAGGAATCGAAGGTAGAAATTGGAGAATGGAAAACTGGAAGTAAGAACTCGTAGAATGATGCGAATGATGAATGATGGGGTCAAGTGCTCTCGGAAAAATCGAAGCCCCCGGAGCGATTGAAGTCTCAAGAAGCTGGGATTTTACAAGGCTCGAGCGAGCACGCCGGAGTTTGTTGGCGCTCGGGCATTTAAATTATGCAGGGCGCACTTGCCACTAATTAAGGTGGCGCTCACCCGCGAGATTTCCACATCATAGAATAATTGAGAGGAGGGAAATGAATGAAAAGAGCTCGCCTCCAGGGCCCCCGATAGGAAGGAACTCCTCCTCGAGGTCCTCTAATTATTCGCCTCCCTCCGAGAACTGTTTGCCAAAAATTCCCTCTTAAAGCAGTTCCTCCTCGTATTCTCCTGATTCCGTGGGACAATATTTGCGAGACGTCTTCGACAGCGCGCATAACTCTTAGGAATTCCCTGACACCGATCATTTGGACGCGAAGTGACGGAATAATAACACGGCCCCGGATTAAACTTGGGAGAATTTTCAACCTTCAAGTTAGTCGTTACTGTATAAATCGTATTGAACGACAGTCAGATTGAAGGATTATCCTCGGCGAGTAGAATCGGCGGGGATACTTGGAGTTGGTATTTTTGTTTTGCGTGAAAAAGCCGCAGCCACGTAGAGGACTGGTGAGATGTGCTGAGCTGGCAGTCGATGGCTCCTGCGTATGGATATTGGGCAGGGCATGCTTGGCAGGGCCGCCTGGTAATATATCAGAGCCGTCCACCAGTAATATACTGCTCCTGTCCAGCTTATTTAGCAGTAATAAAGCGCTTTGCCCTGCCAGAACAACCGTAGGCACACTCCTATCTTGGCAGCCAGTTAAACTCTCGCCGGCTTTTCATTTACTCGTTGAAAGTTGGAACTTCCTAATATGAGTCAGACTCTGGGAATATCCATTAGTCTTCCCGTATCACCCGAATACCAACAAACCAGTGTCTAACTTTTGCAGAACATTCGACAACAAATAACTCGAATATTCTAAAAATTCGTATTTCGAATTTAAAGTAGTTCAAATTATATTTCTAATTTTTTAATATTTCAATAGTATGTTTCAATGCTTCAAAGGCTTGATTGCAAAATACATTTATTAAATAAAAAGATTCAATGATTAGTATTACGAGAACTACTTGAATCAGAAGCGCGGAGTACGCAGCGGAGTTCTGTCTGGCCATAAGCTGACTGGTACTACTTGGCCGTCTTGGTAAGTGGCTCGAGCGAGAGCACACAGGAACTTGCGTGTTCCCCTTTAGAATCGATTCGCTCGGAACGGGACGATTCAAACTTCTCCCATCCGAACTCTGTGTAGCCCATAAAAACAGTACTAATGAAATTGTTTAATTCGTGAGAACTGCTGCCAATTTTCCGGGGAGTAGGATTGAGAGTAACGAGACGCGTGTCTCAAGTTCGCGCGGTGCCGAGGAGCTGTGCGAGAGGAGGTTTCAGTGGGCGCAGTGCATTTACGGTGCTTTTTCTCGGCGAGCGCTTTAACGGCACTCCCGATGCACATTACACAGGGCTAGGTAAAGTGGGATCGTCCAGGAGACGTTTCGAAGTGTTTATCACCGGATTAGCAATTCTATTGCCAGCATCCTTTCGCGTTGCAGTCAGGAAGAGAGTCGCGCTGGCGGACTTAATGGAAAAGCTTCCCTTTTCCTTCTTCCTCTCGCTCTCTCTCGGGAAAGCCAAGTCGCAAGGTGCTGAACTACCGATTTCGAGAAACTATTTCGATCTCAGTGCCGCACTCCCCTTCCCAAGCCACTCTTCTCTCGGGAAGCCATCGGGCCAATAGTTTATCTCCCATTATTTCTGAACTTTCATTAGGACTTTGAAGCCCTCATGGAGAGCGGAGGGTAAACTGCAGCCCGCCGATAAAATTTCCCCCCTCCACTCGCAATACGGAAAAGTTGGCTGTGCTTGATGAATTCTTGGATAAGTTGCTTGGAATAAATTGGAATCACGTAGGCTTTCTTTCAATGAAAAGTTGAAGCGCAAGTAGTTAAGTGATAGGTATAAAAAAGGGGCGGGAATGGTGTATGAATTGGAACGAATCGTAAAAGCGAAGTTGATGAGAAATTTCGTTCTTTATTTCTACGGTGGGATATTACATTTGAAATATTCGTTTGCGAAGTAGAAGGTAGATTAATCAGCGGCGGTTTTTATTAAACATGGAAGTGCCGCGAATTCACTGGGAGAATCGAAGTTGTAGTCGATTTAATCTTGTAATCCATCGGCTGCCTTTCCATTTCCGGAACGGATGGTCTTTTAGTTTTCGGGCTGTGCTCGCTGAAAGCAAGGATTATGCTATTTAAAAATCTAGAGATCTGCCGGCGAGGCTGGCGCCGCATAAATGTTAAACTTGAATCTCGGTTCCTCCTTCCGTCCTCTCTCGCTCTCTCGCTCTCTCCAAGCCGGTGCTTCCGGAAAGTGGGATACATAACGGGTACGTGATATCTAAAATAACATTGAGAAATGCACGTAATATCCGCAGTATCTATGCTCGCAACAGGCAATCATTTTTCTTGAACGGCAATGTAGCTGCACTTTCTCACATCCGCCGAGAACGATCTTTGTTGCCAGAGAGAATGTGTTTTATTTACTGCCCTATGTTTGATGTCTTATTTACATCTTTACATCGTGTTCCTTATTTGTTGCTCGATCGTTGACTTGCATTCGTACCGATTTTTATACTTCCAAGTATTTCTCACAGTTCCTTGGTAATTCAATTCGCATCAAGTTCGCTAAACCTGGTTTTTGCAGGAATACTTTTTAGTCCAATCGATAATACGATATTCTGAGTTTCGAATGATATTCATGATTCCCATTGAAAGAAACTGCTTTTTGTTCCATCAGGTTAAATTTATTGGATTATAGCAGTTGTACTTATATTGCTCTCCAAAAGTAAAAGATATTTTTTTTTTAAAAGAGTTTCTATCCTCGGCAATGCATAGTTGAAGGGAGCATTCACCCCTCTACTTAATGAGTGAGCCTAATTCTGGCTTGAGTTACCTGAGAATTCTTTCATTTTCTCCTCGAAGTTCCTACAATTAACATCGCGCTAGATTGAAGCGAATGTTCGAACGACGGTTAAAAAGTATTATGAAAGAAATGCCAGCTTTTTATTCAGAACTTCGACAATTATAGACTGTCTTTTGCTCAATTACGGGTTTACTGCCGAAATTTGCTTCCTTCGATATACGCAGACACTAACTCTTGCTTTAAGTTCACGGGAGGGGTTAGAGTTGAACATTAATATTCCAATACATAGTTTCGGCCAATTTCCAACAAAGTAATAGCACCATCCGCCAGAACGGAAAGTTCAGCCATCGATCGTCGCTGCTGCACTGTCAAACTGGCAACAAGTTCTCGGGCGTCTTGCAATATATCGCTAAAATTTAACGATCCCCCCGCGTTTGACCGTACTGCGTGGGGCTAATACCCAATGTAGGCGAGCTTGTTGTCCAATTATCTCTGATAACAACCTGCTAACTTTCTGCTCAAAGAACACGGCTTGAAAAGAATAAAATTCCTCGCGTTCTCATCATATTTTTGTTTCAAACTCTCTGTTTAATAAGAACGCCTTTGTCCAAGTCTGAATATTCAAACTTCCGACTTCATACACTTCGAAGTGTTTAGTGCAATAAGAACGTCTTCTAATCTCACTTCAGTCCGACGGATTTCTCTCTCCGTCGCGCGATAAAGAGTGCCCACTCCAATCGCAAACTGCCGGTGATTACGAAAGTGTTCCGATTCCAAAGTCGGTCAGAAGTAACTCGTCACTTTAATCCAAAACAAACTTGATACTAACCCAAGTACAACTACAAAAATATCCTACAAACATCCCTTTTATAAACACTTCTAAAAAGAATACTCGCTTCCAACTCCAATATCGAATAAAATTCCAATTCTCTTCCCCATTACAAAAAGCAGCTTTGAAACATACCTCCAACGACAAACCTCGTCGCACTAAATCCCTTAATGATTAATCCCCCACCAACAATTTTTTCCTATTCTCCTATCTCATACTTGGAAAGTTATTGGAGGTTCGTTGCCAATTGGATATGGCATGGTGCGCATTCTGACGTCGTTGGTCAATGTCCGAGGGTAGTCTATGGCCGGTGTAATTACGAAAGTGTTCCGATTCCAAAGTCGATCAGAAGTAACTTGTCACTTTAATCCAAAACAAACTTAATACTAACCCAAGTACAACTACAAAAATATCCTACAAACATCCCTTTCATAAACACTTCTAAAAAGAATACTCGCTTCCAACTCCAATATCGAATAAAATTCCAATTCCCTTCGAAATTACAAAAACCAGCAGCTTTGAAACATACCTCCAACGATAAACCTCGTCGCACTAAATTCCTTAATGATTAATCCCCCACCAACAATTTTTTCCTATTCTCCTATCTCATACTCGTAAAGTTATTGGAGGTTCGTTGCCAATTGGATATGGCATGGTGCGCATTCTGACGTCGTTGGTCAATGTCCGAGGGTAGTCTATGGCCGGTGTAATGCTGCATAACCGTTCCGCATTACATACGGTGAGTGGTAGGGTTGTGAGAGGGGCGCGGGTGGGTGGCCAGGAGGATCCAGTAGTAGTACGGCCAGCTGAAGCAGAGGGTGACTCTGCGCCCGCTGTTTCAGATGCGGCCTTCTCTCTCTCTCTCTCTCTCGCTCTCTCCTCTCTCGGGCGTGTATTTTGCGGGGTGAATAGCCGTGTCGCTATGCTCCTGGCTGGCAGCCAGGCCTAGTAGCCGTAGCGCCACCGCCACATTACTACAGTTTTATTGTCATTTACTCGCAGCACGCTTCGTTATTAACCCTCCGCGACCATTAAGGCCCACCTTCCGGCCTCATTTTTCTACAGCAACAGCAGCAGAGGAAAAAAGAAGGAGAGAGAAAGAGAAAGAGAGCGCGCTCTTTAACGCGACTCTGCTCATTTTCGGCGGCGCTAAAGCGCCTCGACTAATTGCGCCCTCCCTCGCCCCCTCGTGTACGTGTCCACTTTGTGTAATCACTTTGCCCCGCCGAATTTCACCAGCCTCTCATCGACATAGACCACTAAACAATTGGGACTACTGGAATCCACTCTGCGGCGTGTCCGGCAAAAGCGCATTGTTTGCTGATACCTTTCCTCTCCCTCTGTGCTGCTGTTGAACTAGTTGCTGATGGGGTAGTTGTAATTTTCGTGTGAATCTGCCCGGATTAATTCTTGATTAATTCTTGTGTGTCGAGTGATCGATCAGTGAGACTGGTTGTTGGTGGTTGCTGTTTAGTTTCGAGTGATGTAACTAATGAGAGTGTTTTTGTTCGTTGGCGGTTGTAAGTTGGTTTTAGTAGAACGTCGAATAAATGTGGTGTAAGATTATCCGAGGGAATAATGGCGTGCTTGCAACTTGTCGGCGAAGCATTTTTGTCAGCGGACGTGGAACTCCAAGCTACCACTAGGAGTCTCACGTCATTAGAAGTAGTCCGGAGCGAAGTAAGAGAGAGAAAGAGGGGAAAAGCAGTGTGGAGAGAGAGAGAACGCGCTCCATTACCCAGACCTGCTCTCTTTCTTCCTTTTCTTCGCCGCTTCTTTTTCATTCCCGTCCAATGCCTTTTCGACGATATGTTTAACATTGCCGGCGCAAGATTATGTGGGCCGCGTTCCCGTTTAAAATCCGGCGACGAGCATTTACCGAGCGCGCGCGCGCGCAGTATCTGGTGCGTGATAATACGCCTTTAATCCGACTGCGCTCCGCGGGCTCCTCCGAGAATGCATTCTAGCTGCGAACAGAAGCATCCTTTCGCGTTTTCATCGCCTCGCGAGCTCCACATTTCCACTTGTTTCTAAAGAATCGAACCTCGGCCTTGCACTTTCTATTTAACCTTGTTAAGCGGCCAAGGAAGTCGGTCTGCGCAATATGCACTCTTACTAAGTAAGTGAATTCGCTTTGAAATTGTGTTGGCAGCAAATTGCATCGGATTTGTGTCGTTGAATATTAGATTAGTTATTTCGTTGCAAAATATATTTATGATAGAAAACGCGAGCGTTCAATAATTAGTATTTCAAGAACTAGGTTAATTGGAAGTAAGGATTCACCTTACAAATACTAATTTCTGTATTTCTAAAAGCATTTCCAGAGATTTTCAATACTTGGATAAAATATCTTAATGTTTTGCAGATTCGATTGCAAAATATATTTATTGTAGAGAACGTTCAAGTTTGAATGATTACTATTTCGAGAACTAGACTAATCGCGAGCGCGTTGTATACAGCGGTGTCGTGTCTGGCCACATCGTGACTGATACTACTTCCCCTTAACGCGACCGTAATTTTCTATATCAAGTTGCAGACAGGATCGATTAATTCTATCCTCAGTTTTCCATGCTGGTAATACATTATCACTACTTAAATCCTCCAATTAACACTAACAATCTTATCAAGCATTCTTAATTAAATGAAGATCAGAATTAATTATTGCGAAGCATCGGAGATATTTGACATTCTCGTCAAAGGCGGATTTCTACAAGCGAATACCTCGGCTATAGGTGATCCGATGAGAGGATTGTTGCAGATTGTAGATTGTAGATGTCGAAGGAGTCGCGGTAAATTTCGCTAGTGCGCGCGTATTCGGAGCGATCGTCGGAGTAAATGGAGCGTGTCGGGTAACGGGGCGTCTCGCAAAACGGCTGCGTTGCTTCCGATTCAGCCGCGGGTGGGTCCCTTCCAATCGAGTACCCAGCACCCGTTTAAGTTCTGATCCCGTAACAATTTCACGCGCTTCCTGATACTCGTTACCCGCCATCGACGATCCCACCGCCGCGCCGCGCCGCGCTGCCACCCACCAACCAACCAACCAACCAACCCTCGCCAACAGCCTGTCGCGCGACCAAAGAACGCCGCTCGATTTTTCCACTCGTTACCAGTGATTACACCCGGCTCGATCCTACCCTACATTGGGTTTCGACAGCCAAAGCAGCCCTTCTTCTCCAACGCTCCATTCTTCCGCTTTTATCTAGCTGTGTGTTAAACAATTCAAGGCCTCAGTTTAAAGACCCTTTGCACAGGCAGATTCCTTCACAGACTTCAAATATTTCTGTTTCTAATACTCGTTTGATTGGATTTTAATGAGTCGTCCTAGTTTCGTGTGAAACGCTCTTTGAAATCGCTGAGTTGCGAAGAGTCGACCTTTCGCTTTGAATGAGATACTCCAGTCATTATTCAGTCATTTCTCTTGGTGATTGATATTCTTGTTTGATTATCACTAGCGGACGTCTCGTGTATCTTTTTATTTCGTCGTATCTAATAAGGAGACCCTTTGATTGCGAAATCCTTTTGACGGGGACTTTTCAAAGATAAAGCTTAACGTTTCGATCATTATTTCGATCCAGGAGGGGATTAGCCGTGCGAGGAAAAAGCTCTAATACGAACTTGACTCGAAAGTAATATCAGCTTACGATCAAGGAAAACTGTTATTAAAGCGGCGAGGACGATAAGCGGGTCGGCAAAGGATGGAACAGTGGAGAGTGTCGGAGACTTTCAGGAGTAGGCGAGCGCGTTAGTATGCGAGAGTGGCAATTAAGAGCAGGGTCCTTTCGGGGTGGAGAAGCATTTTGTCGGCGTTGCCTCGCCAGTTCTCAGCCACTCTTTCACTCTCCATAAACAGCTCACTCTCGAATCGAGTGGTATTGGCGGAGAGAGCGAGCCAAGAGCGAGCGAGGAGTATCGAATGCAAGTCAAGTCTCTGGAAAATCGATCCGATCTCTCCTAGTCGTTCGATTGATCGTTCAGTAATGCAAATGTAATTTAAAGCGCATACATCACTGCCTCCGGCTCGCTCCAACGACGGGATAAAGATCCGACTTTCTTTGACATAATATTTCTCGTGCTTTCAGGCATCTCAAAAGACTTCTCTTGATTTTTGGTCTATCAGTGCTATGAAGCCTTCTGTTCGTACACAATTAATCTCTCCCACTTCAATCATCTTCACCGTATCTTGATTTTTTAAAAGGGCTTCTTATTCTCGTAGCTATTTATTTTTAGAATATTTTTCAATTCATTATTAAACTCTTTTGGTTGGTTTCGTGTCTATATTTTTTTTTATTCCAGGACTTATATTGGTCTTAGTCATCAATAATCTTCACCGTATCTTGATTTTTTCAAGTAGTTTTTTATTCTTGTACCAATTTATTTTTATAATACTTTTCAATGAATTATTGAACTCTTTTTGCTGGTTTCGTTTCTATATTTTCTATTATTCCAAGACTTATATTGGTCCTAGTCATCGATCGGTGCTCGCCGTGTCTTGATTTTTTAAAGTAGCTTTTTATTCTTGTACCAATTTATTTTTAGAATATTTTTCAGTGAATTATTGAACTCTTTTCGTTGGTTGCCTTTCTATATTGGTCCTAGTGGGTGCAGTCATCCAAGAACACGGCCAGTGTTCACTTGCTTCGTTTTATTTATTAACAAAGCTGATATGTACATTGTAAGAGGGACAAGCGACCGAGTTTGCAATTGGAGTGCAATGGGTGACTCGAAATGGGAATATCGGCTTTATTTGGTTTGCACTAGAACCACTGCGGCCTACATGCGAGTTTGTTGAACAACAAGAGCGCATACCGCGCAATGTGCATATGCGGGCGCAGACATAAATGAAAAAGTACAAAGTTATACCGCGGGAAAACACGATTATTTACACTTCTCACGAGTGAGAAGCAAATTGCGCTTTAAAACACTGTGACTTCTGTTATCACTCCGACAGTTAAAGACAATCATCGCGAGAGAAAATTGCAAATAAAAAACCCAAAATAAACCAAAACCTCGACTAGAATTCGCAATTGAAAATCAATAATTTTCCGCAATTAAACCTGTCGCGCCGGATTTTTCAAGGCTTATTCCAACTGGACGAACGCACTGCAAATGAAATACAATCCTACCACTTATGGATCGTCGAAAGGTTCGATTACAGCTCTTGTAAAGGCGAGAGTAGAATTAACAGATCAATTTCGAGGGGCGGGGCGACGGGGCGCGTTCGATGCTATAACTTTGGCGAGGAGAGCAGTTGCCTTTGCGCACTCGATAAATGGTAGGTGGCGAGGAGCGAGCACTCGCGGATTAGGAGGTCTGCCATTCGCGTCATAGCGGCACGTAAAACGACGATAAATTCTCCCGTTGAAAAGACTCTCTCTCCTTCCTCGGGCGGCGGCGGGTGACCCGAGGAATTCGGTGGAGAGTGCGAGTCAGTCGAAAGATCAATCAAAATTTAGCTGTACGAATAGCCACGTCGCATCGTCATTCCCCGCAAATTCTCTCCTACATCTTCGTCGCCCCGGTGAACTCGCCGACTCCCCACTCTCTATCCTCGAGTCACAGCAGCCTCCACTAACATCCATTTTCATCCAACGATGACAGACGTCTCGCGGAACTTTCCAAGGATGAAAGCTCGCGCGCAAATCGAGTACTGGCATTCCATTGGCACTAACCGTGTCGGTCCTTTATAGTTTATAACTATTTCTGCCGTAAACGGTTCAAGTGATTGTTGATTCAATACGAAAACGTATCCACAAAGTAAGATTTAGGTAATAATAAAGAAATATTTGACAATTTATTTTTAAGAGGACTGAAAGAAATGTGGTGTTAAAGGGCGATGATAAATATCGCTTAATTGTTTTTCCATGTCATACTTACACTTGTATTCAATATGAATGTGTATTAACCCTTTTGTTTAGCACTATAAGAGTTAATACTCATTGCATTGCCGTGTATTTACTGGTATGTTCCATTTACACACCCGCTGCTGTGTGAGTGCAAATGACAAATACCGTTTAATTGTTTATGCGAGCACGTACTTACATATTCGGTATGAATATGTATCGACACGCATGCCATTGACGTATATTCAATGACACGCGTTTATGTTCCATTCACACATATTCGTGGCCGTGCCAATGCAGCTGGCAAATATTATGGAACTGTTTTTAAGCACCCGTAAAGCAAGAAAATTTGCATCTCACGCGTGAAACAATTTCATTGGTTTCGGGGAAAATACAGTGTTCGATTCATAAGTCATTCCTTGGAGTTATAACTTTGCCAGAAATTAAAATGACGGTTTTGTATTGATTGAAAACGATTATAAGCATAGGAATTCTCGTCTGACTGACACGCGCTTCTACCACTTACTATTACTACTTGAATTATAACTTTGTTAGAAATTAAACGACGGTTTTGTATTGATTGAAAACGATTATAAGCATACGAACTCTCGTCTGACTACCACGTGCTTCTACCACTTGCTATTACTACTGAAGTTATAACTTTGCCAGAAATTAAAATGACGGTTTTGTGTTAATCGAAAACGATTATAAGCATAGGAATTCTCGTCTGACTGCCACGCGCTTCTACCACTTGCTATTACTACTTGAATTATAACTTTGTCAGAAATTAAAATGACGGTTTTGTGTTAATCGAAAACGATTATAAGCATAGGAATTCTCGTCTGACTGACACGCGCTACTACCACTTGCTATTACTACTGATTACACATGTATTCAATATGAGCACGCATTAATGCCGTAAGTAATTAAAAGAAGCTGCGGATATGTTACATTGTTAACGACAGCCAATTCCTGAAGTAGCCAATATGAGTTTACGAGATACAGCTCGTTCTAATTCAAAGCTAGGACGATGAGATTGAATATGATATGCGCCCCGGGCGAACGCACGAGCTCATTAAAATTAGTTGGCAGACAGCGAAGCTTCCGCAATCCCCGCGACCCACCTCACCGGGAGTTTCGTGTTACTTGTGCGGAATATCTGCGAGTACAAGGCAGAGGAAAAATTAAGCATGTAGGTTGTTAGGCGAGTCGGCATCATTAGTACTTAAAAGCAGTTGCGTGGCATGCCATTGCAGTCTGACAATTTGACAGTCCGTAAATAACAGATGCGAATAAAGTTTCATAATACAGTTCGTATAAGATTTATGAACGGAGAGAATAATTCAGTGCGTTGGGTTCAGTCAGCGTATCACTATTATACATCCGGCTGAGACAGAAATATTTAATGGCTCTACCAAGTTTGAACAATAGCGTACGGTGAAGTTTCGTTTTATAAGTAATCAATGTGAAGACATTCAATTTCAAACTAAGTGTTTCAAAATATTAGCCGAAATGAATAGTGTGGCAATCCTTGAATAATAATGCAAGTCATATAAGATGTACAAATTAAGAATTAATAGATTTTAGTATGCTCGTCGAAATTATATTATTAATATTGCATGCCTGATGGATTTGCGTTTAACAATTTGGCCGTCCATTCATAATCGAGAAGCAAGAGTAACGGGTGATAATGATTCCCATTCTGATTTCCCATTTCACTCGGTTGTCATAATCTACGCCTGAAATCCTTTAACAATACTTGTCAGTCTGCAACACCTGTTTGCAAATTTAGTTTTCCACGCAATCCACTTTCCTTTCTGCTCTGATTTCACCATGTTAAAGTCGTGCGGTGAAATCAGTGCAACAATAAAAAAATCTGAGGATAAAATAAACTATCCTTCGATAATAAAAGTTGATCTCGTCGAGGAATAATTTCGATTGCTTTGAGAATTGTAACCAGGAAATTCGTGGGAATGAATCCACGGAAAAAATGAAATAAGTGGAATTTTCTTTTGACTGTTTCAGGATTTCGGCGCCTTTTCAAGTAGCCGCCGCAGTGCTATTACTTGCCGCCACCATATCAGCCTTAATCGGTCACTGTTATTCCGATCACAGGACTCTTGTCGCCTGCGGCATATTCCTGTTGAGCGGTGAGTAACGCAGGAACGAGGAATACCAACTCACTGGGGGAATTCTCATTCCAAATGTTCCGTCAGTGTAATTTTATATATTGGACTACATCAAAGTTTGAATAGCATCGAGGATCAAATTTCCTCACGTTCGACGATTACAGGAACGAATCGCATACGTCCAACTTCCAATCATTAATTTCAATCACTGCTGGCATCGAATCCATTTCATTCGCTCATGAAACTGATAGAACTATTATTCATTTCTCAAGCAGATACTTTCCACTTAAAATACATAATAATTTGATTCTCATTTTCTATATCTTCGAGTTAAGACTGATAAACTCATCAGGAACCCTCAATTAAATCAACAAATAAGAATTAGCAATCATTAACTTATCTTTGACAACATCGAATTCATTTCATTCGTTCATAAGACTCATAAAACTCATATTCCATCCACAATCCCACTTTCCACCGAAACTACCAAGTCACCGATTGTCTCCCGAATCCTCGGCAATTCATGAAACGTACTAAAGCAGAAAGTGCAGTAACATAACGCGCATCCCCATAATAAAGTTGGAAGGTAGGACTGGGCGAGGCGGTCTCTCTAATCAGTGATGATCCTGCGAAAAATCGTCAGCTCGCGAAGCTCATGAAGGATGCTGGGCGATTAAGGTGAGAGACGTTGCCGGCGTGTCAAGCGACTGAAAAAAGGTGGCCAGGCTAGAAAGGAAAAAGCTTGGAAAGAATGGAAAGCTGGAGAGACGCGAGCTCGAGGAAGAGAAGAAGGTGATTTTTGAAAGCGCCCCATGTACGCGCGCTTGCTTTCTCCAGTCACGTATCAAGAGCAGCCAGCTTCTGGGCTCTCTCTCTCACTTCTGGCTGTGTATCAAGCGTGGATTCTCGCGGTGAAAAGCCAACAACGTGATCCTCCATCTTTCCACAGCGTGTCTGTCCGCCCATCTTCCATCTTCTTTCTTCTATCTACCTCTTTCTACCTTCCACCAATGACAATTCTTCTGTCAGTCTACTATACGACCCCTGTCAATGTTACGTGACAATGATTGTAGAAGCTTCCTTCTATTTCTGCCAGAAATAATTAATATATTGAAATTCATCTTCATTTATTTGTAGTTCCATTGCATCGAACTGAATTGGGATTTTTAAGTGTGTGTAATTAAGTAAAGTGGAGCAGCGAGTGCAGGAATTGGTTGAGTTAATTGATCGTGGGAATATGGAGCGGAGGAAAGCCAACAACGTGATCCTCCATCTTTCCACAGCGTGTCTGTCCGCCCATTTTCCATCTTCTTCCTTCTATCTACTTCTTTCTACCTTCCACCAATGACAATTCTTCTGTCAGTCTACTACAGACTACTATACAATGATTGTAGAAGCTTCCTTCTATTTCTGCCAGAAATAATTAATATATTGAAATTCATCTTCATTTATTTGTAGTTCCATTGCATCGAACTGAATTGGGATTTTTAAGTGTGTGTAATTAAGTGAAGGGGAGCAGCGAGTGCAGGAATTAGTTGGGGGAATTTATATGTTGAGTGCATCGGGATTGAGTTAATTGATCGTGGGAATATGGAGCGAAAAAATGATGGGGATCGTGAGAAGGTATCATCCCGAAGTAGGAAAGAAAATCGATCAAAGAACAAGCTGGAAAAGCCTGAACTACTTGCATGAGCGAAGGGGTTGAAATCGATCGATTAAAAATCGCTTGAATTCGACAGCCACTCAAGCGAAAAAACAAAATGCGAGGCTGTCCTGCCAGACGATTTTCCACGACGCTTTTCCGGCCAAATAATTCAAACGATCGCTCGCAGTTTTAGTAATTAGTGGCCGGTTCGAGGAATTCGAGCGAAAATACTAGATCCGGCTTTGCCAGCCTTTCCCTTCATCTGCTTTTCTCTCCTTCCTCGACACCGTCCGGAAAATAGAATCCGTCAGCAAGCACGGGAAATTGAAGATTTAAATTAATTCAATTTTCCCGATCAATAGAGAAGTAAAAGCTGCTAACGGTTGGTTACGAACATCTGAGTAATTAGGGGATCATTAGCCAACCGAACAATTGGAGGCCGTTATTTAATTCTGTCCTCGTAACGGTAAAGATGGCAGGTATACAAGTAGCGTGTTTAAGTGTCGCCATATGTATAGCAGACACAAGGCAATGCGGAAGGTCGTTGCGGCGACCCTTTGTCTCAGGTAGTCCGATCCCAAGTCTGTACATATGTTCGGCTTAGTGATTGAAAAAACTTCGGTCGAAGAACCTTCTGAGCTCATTTCGCTGCTGACTCTCGTCGTGTAAACATCTCGTAGCTCCCGCGTGTTTGTAACTCGAATTCTTGTAGCGCATGCTTCGGTCTTGTTTTGCTGACGTTTACGAATAGGGATTCGCCGTGGAAACAGTGCTCTCAGTGCAGTGACAGTTTAAGTGTGTTCCATTAGTAAACGAATTATTGAACTATGGCGCGCCGGTTTTATTAATTGTTTGCTGAATTCTTCCGCTGATTTTTATTTAAATTTCGTGGTCGAAAGTGTAATCAAAGTCTTTCTGAATTGGTGAACGAATTGTTTATTCGCGATTAACGATTGTGTGGCGTTATTTTGTCGACACTGATATTACGCGTCGGTTTTATTAATTCTTGGCAAAATCGTTTGGCGGATTTGTGATGAAATTTCGGAGTCGAAAGTGTAGTCAAACTCTTTCTGAATTAGTGAACGAATTGTTTAATCGCGACTAACGATTGTGGCGTTATTTTTTCGACATTGATATTACGCTTCGGTTTCATTAATTCTTGGCAAAATCGTTTGGCCGATTTATGGTGAAATTTCGCGGTAGAATCTGTAATCAAAGTGTTTCGGGATTAGTGAACGAATTGTTTATTCGCAACTCACATTTACGCGTGCCGTTATTTTGTCGACATTAATATTTCGCGTCAATTTTATTACTTGTTTGCTGAACTCTTCGGCTGATTTTTATTTCAATTTCGAGGCGAAAAGTGTAGCCAAAGTCTTTCGAAATTAGTGAACGAATAATTTATGCGCAATTATCATTTATGTGAAACGTTATTTTTTCAATTCTGATATTCCCCGCGAGTTTTGTTCATTGTTTGTTAAATTTCTCGGTTGATTTGCAGTAATATTTCGGTGTCGAAGCTGTAATCAAACTCTTTCGGTATTAGTGAACGAATTGTTTATTCGCAACTCACATTTACGTACGGCGTTACCTTTTCGATACTGATATTACGCGTCAGTTTTATTCATTCTTGGCAAAATCGATTTCCCGATTTATGGTGAAATTTCGCGGTAGAATCTATAATCAAACTGTTTCGGGATTAGTGAACGAATTATTTATTCCCAATTATCATTTGTTTGAAACGTTATTTTTTAGATTCAGGTATTACGCGCGAGTTTCATTCATTGTTGGCTAAATTCCTCGGTTGATTTATAGTTCAATCACCACTTTCGTGTGTACGCTATTTATTTTAGTTTTTTTTTACATAAAAATACGAATTTCGCTTCCCTCTTCTCCAAAATCTTATCTGCCATTTGTAATATTATGTTATATAAATAGTATGTAACATAATTTTCACAGATGGCTGCTCAAAAGTTCGTTAAAACTGTGTTGATACAAAGGGAAATTCTGCATTCCGCAAATTGTAGGCGTCGAACATTTTCTGTGCCTTTTCCCCCTTTTAATTGGCGTAGTTGAAAGCAATTTTAAGAGGGAAATGTTTGGGGTCATTGTATTGTGACCCTTTGTCGCAGGTATATTTTCTTTTGAGGTCGAAACTTTGGGTCGAAAGATACCCTCAGCGCATTTCGTTATTGACTCTCGTTGTGTGGACATCTCGTAATTTTGTCATTGCGTAAATCGAATTTTCGTTGCAACGCGCTTCGGTATTAATTGCTGAAATTTGTGTATTCGCCGTGAACAGTGCTTTCAATTCAGTGACAGTTTAAGCGTGCTATATTAGTGGACGATTTATTTATCCGTAACAAACATTCGCGTCGCTTGTTTTTATTTTCGTGTCACGTTACTTTGTCGATATTATTATTACGCGTCAATTTTATTAATTGTTGATAAAACTGTTCGGTTGATTTATAGTAAAATTTCGTCCAAAGTATAATCAAGCTCTTTCGGGATTAGTGAATGAATTGTTTATGTGCAATTATCATTTCTGTGTCGCGTTATTTTTTCAATAATTTCAGTTTGATTAATGATCAGTTACATTCTCCGACCGATTTTTAATACCTTTTCGTGCTTGAATCAATATCAAATTCATTCGGGTTTCGTGACTGAATTGTTTACCTTCAATTAACGTTTACTCGTCGCGTCACTTTTTCAATGTTGGTATTAGGCGGCTGTTTAATTGAATCTTGGCTAAACTGCTCAGCTGATTTATAGTAGAATTTCGCGGTCGAATCTATAATCGAGCTCGTTCGGCTCTTCAAATACCGGGCGCATTCACGATTTCAGGAATTTGCGTCGAGAATTTCAGTGGAATCTCGACAATCCTTAGGGATTGATCGATTGCCATTATTCCTCGCAGTTTCTTGTATTTTATGGCTCCCGGGGAATTGGAATTCGCGTGTGTATGGGAAGGCATTACGAAACTCGCTTTAGCTCTTCATTCGACTATAGTTACAAAATTAATTACATTTCACGATCTTATTCATACTAAATTTTTGAATCTTTGTAGTCATCACATTGCATGTTTTAATAATGTTCAATAAGTCATGCATTTGTCAAGTTGTCTAACATATTTGTGTACCAATATCCATGTTTTTCCAATTCATAAAAATTGCAATACGTATTATCAGTGTCAGTGATTGAATATAATTTCTTCATTTTCATAGTGTATTTGACCTTATTCATGCTAAACTCGTACATCTTTGTAGCTATCACGTTGCATGTTTCACAAATTTTCCTTGAGTCATGCATTTGTTAAATTGTCTAACGTATTTGTGTACCAATGTCTGTTTTCGGGAATCATATAAATTGCAAAATATATATTACGGGTTTCAATGATTCAGTATAATTTCTTAATTTTCATAACGTATTTGTGTACTTATATTTTTGTATTTAAGTCTCACGAAAGTAATTCTGTGTTCTTCATTTTTTGGGAAAGTAAGAATGACTGAATGAATGTGTAAAGCAACATATCTTGCATGTTTCAGAGGTAGAATGATTGAACGTGATAGTAACATTTAAAGGGCGATGCATGCATATCGTTGTGGGTTCTCACGTAGCTGAAGACGCCATACAATATCGCGGGCTGCTTCAGGGTTTGGTCTACCGGAAAAGTTCTTTACCAGAAAGATCAAAGGCGAGGCCAATAGATAGGGAAGCAAGCAGAAAGCAAAGCTAGATCGATTTTTCTCAACCTCGATATTATACTCTACGAACCTAAAACTGTACAAAGTAGTACTTTCATATATTCTTTCATAATTCATTTGTCATCTGCAATTATCATTAATTTTTCCATAACTTTCGTATCATATTTACAAGGGACGCACAAAGATAGATCCATTTTCCTCAACTTAGATATTATACTCTAAGAATCTACAACTGCACTAGTACTTTCATATATTCTTTCATAATTCATTCATCATTATCATCATATTATACTCTACGAACCTAGAACTGTACAAAGTAGTACTTTCATATATTTTTTCATAATTCATTCATCATCTGCAATTATCATTAATTTTTCCATAACTTTCGAATCATATTTACAAGAGATATTCATTACAGTTTACAGTAACATAGAATCATTCAAACTTATCATTATTCCCATACAATCACTCATACCATTTTCCATTTACGCCATTAAAAACTACATGTTAACTTATCCATAATATCATTCATTCTTCCGTGAAGACTATTCGAATTAGACAAAAATTCAGAACATATGCACGTGTCGGTAAACACAAAAGAGTTAAAGGCGCGATAAATATTGATAATTTTTGTTCAATCGAAAACACTTGAGGGAGAAAAGAGTTTTGTAGGCGTGGAACAAAACTACTTGGCTAATTTTTTTACATTTTGAATGTCTTTTTGGGGGATATGCACGTATCGGTAAACACAAAGGAGTTAAAGGCGCGATAAATGTTGATTGGAAGTTCGCAACAGCGGTGAAAGTCGTGGGAGCGTGATGGGGGGCGGTGGTGGAACACTTCGACAGTAGTTTGGGGGCGGTTTCGCGAGGCCCTCGAGCTGAATGGAAAGGTTTATTGTGGTTGCCTATGCTCGGTGACATACTAGGCTTGTGCATGTGCTTGGCTGGGCCGGTTGTGCGCGCAAGTCGGGGTTAATGTACCAAGAAGCGCATTACTGGGAGTGCTTACTATGGGAGAACAGTAAAAGACGAGGGCTCTGCGAGAGCGTCGCTTCTCCCGGACCTAAGCTACAAGGCCGTGCCAAAGAAATCCAGTTCTCCCGGGGAAATTGAGCGAACGGACGCTTCCGAATGGCGAATTTCTATTTGGCCCTGCTTCCCTTTTTTTTTTTTCTTCCCTCCCGTTCTATGCCTCCCTTGGATATCGAGATCGCCTAATGGATCCAGGGAATTCGCCGCTCCAAAACGTTTTCCTATAATCGTTGCCTCGCTCTTCCCTACTAATTGCTTACTCGCCAAGTATTTTTAATACAAGCGGCGTTAAATCTTGCCGTGTTATTTTACGCCAGTAATTCCTCGAGCATCAGTTACAGTTATTTGAGACATTTATAATCGATTGAAATGTAATGTGCTAGTATCTATTGATTTGTTTTGATTGAGATTAAACAAGTAGTTATTAGAGTGCAAGTTAGATTCACCAGATATTAGAATTAGATTTTTATTAGATTTTTCTTGTTCTTACTGATTTGCTTAAAGAAATAATTTCGAAGCAACCTATAAAATCAATTACATTTCATTTTTCCTGTATGCTTATTGATTGAGATAAACCAAACGAAGTCAAATATACTTTAACTTGTCCCAATTAAATTACTGTATCACTTCAAATATTTGTAATATTTCTCTCAGTCTAAGAAATTGCTGGTTTAAATTAACACCTGAAGATTTACATCTGCCGTACATGCATGCTATTCTCTCCCTTTTCTCGTCAGCCTACATTCCAGTGATATGGTGCAGGGATTCGAGTCATAAATTGACCTTCTTCGTTAAAGGGAGCGTTTTATTTTGCCTCACGGTCGCGAAAAGGGGGTGAGTGGATGATTTTCTCATGCAAAAAAGGAAGCGCGCGTATATCGCCAGGGGTTGGAAGTCGCCGAGGGGGGTTGGAAGGGGTGAAAAGGGGGCAGGTATGCGAAGCAATGGACACTTGAGGGTTTGCTCTAGCGGTCGAGTTCGCAGCAGAGAGAAAACCGCTACAGTCACCTTAACGAGGCATCTTTTCTTTTCCCTCAGCCTCTTTCCTCTCCCGCGAGCACTAAACCCTCTCCCTGACGAGTTGCCTTCTCGCTTCGCGATTTCAGCGCAGATATTCCGCTTGACTTTTCCCGCTCGATCTTCCCCTTCAGTCCAATGACGCTCAACTCTGAAATCCTGCCGACGAGTAGCCTTTAACGAGAAAAGTCGACAAACTTTTGATCAATAAAAGATGCCGGGCAACGATGGCTTCGAGGGAGGAATTAGTTGTATTGCCCTTAGATTTTTAATTGGTTTTCGAGTCATTTGGATTGCGATGTGTCTCGTGATACATCGATTTGCTTACAGTTTAGATTTAGATTGCATTTTAGAGTTTTTGTGAGAGTTATGTTTATAGTATTTATAATTCTTTATATATGATTTAATTCAATAGTATTCACTGTAGTAAAAGGAATTCGAATTGTTTTTAATATGAAGCACAACGGAGTAATTTCGTTATACCTTAGTGCCAATTACACGAGCAGTTCGAGCAGAAGGGAGCTAACTCTAATACTAGAATAGTCGGTATCGAGTTTATGTCGACAGAACTTGGAAATTAGTGTAGTCGCTGATAAATAGATTAGTGTCTATACACGGAAATTCGGCAATATCTGTCTATAAATTCGTACATCCCCGAGGAATTTCGCTATTTCAGTGTTAAAGTAATTTTGCTTTTCGGAAAAGTATAATTGTTTCATTCTGTTGGAAAGCGCGTTCGCTTTTAGCAATGGGACATGGGTTGCGCGCCGCATTTTTCGCTCTCTGGCGAATTGTGTATTGGTTGCATACGTTTAATTAAAAGTGGAGAGTAGTGACACGTGCCTGGCATATATCGGGCGGAAAGAGGGAAGTGCAATATAGGCGCGTTGCGGGATGCCGAGCGATTCGAGAGGCTCAACAGAGCCTTAATAAAGCAGGAGCCGCGTCGTCCACTTGAGAGAACGCCTTGGAAGAGCATACTCCTCGGCTATTGGAGCGGTCGATAGTCGGTGTCTGAAAGACCAGAAGAATCACCACTTTCGCGTCTAGAACTCGGTAAACAAGGCTGCGCCCGCTATATAAAGATTAACGATCCCTTTCCTCTCGCCTCCCCGTCAGACCGCTAATAATTCTTGAAGAGCCAATGTCGGGACGTACCATCATTCGAGGCTAACAGATATACGCGCAGACTAATTCACTGCCCTTTCAATCACCACTTTTGTTTGCACGTTGTTTGTTTTAGTTGTTTTATGCAAATATACGAGTTTCGCTTCCCTCTTCGCCGAAATCTTATCTGTCATTTGTAATATTATGTTATATAAATAATCTGTAACATAATTTTTATAGGTGACTCTTCGTAACCCGATAGTTTTATCTCATTCATTCAACCAGTAATGTCTCTCTACGAGTTGTAGTATTTCGTACTTTATCGTCACTTAAATATTCAACGATCTAGCAAGTTCGGATAAATAAAGCATCATGCTACGATAATACAATTATTTTTTAGTAAAATTCTATCAACGATGTCGAGGCGTACGATTGTTCGGGGCTAACAGATATACGCGCTGAATAATCTACTGCTCTTTCAACCACCACTTTTGTTTGCACGTTATTTGTTTTAGTTGTTTCATGCAAATATACGAATTTCGGTTCCCTCTTCGCTGAAATCTTATCTGTCATTTGTAATATTATGTTATATAAATAATATGTAACATAATTTTTATATATGACTGTTCATAAGTTAGTTAAAATTGTGTTGATATAAAGTTTTATTGTTTGCTAAACTCCTCGGCTGATTTATATTTAAATTTCGGGGCCGAAACTCTGATCGAACTATTTGGGAATTAATGAACGAATTTATTCGCAACTAACATTTACGATTTACGTTACTTTTCGATATTAATATTTCGCGAAAATTCTGTAAATTGTTGTTTTGAACTACTCGGTTGATTTGTAGTAAAATTTCGCGGTCAAATCTATTATCGAACTCTTTCGCGATTGGTGTTTGCAATTTACGTTTCTTTGTCGCGTTACTTGTTCAGTTTTGTTTCGTTCATCCTTGGCTAAACGGCAGAGTTGATTTACAGTAAAATTCGTGTTTAAAATTCGGTAAACAACACTAGTTATTTAAAGATTTGAGAAACTTTAGTTATTTTAAAAATATACGACTTTCACATAATTCTTTTCCTAAGTATATACATCTTTGTTAACAAGCGATTTAAGACGGTGCCAATACAAGTGTACAGGGTGAGTCACTTGCCTTTGAATCACCACCAAAAATTGGATATTTTCGGTAGGCAAAAATATGGGGAAAAAAAATGTTGAGCTGGGACTCTGAAATTTATATCACATCTTCCTTGATGCAAGGGGAGACTCCCCACCAGATGTCAGCCCCGGAAAATGTCGGGAAGTCCAAGAAATATGGGAAAAACCAGCGAAAATTCCGAAAAAATCGAACTTTAAAGGCAGTTTTTTGGTGTTTTCGATAGAAATCCGTACTTTTTTCGACGGATTTCTTGTTTTCTATCCGTTTTCATTCATAAACAATCAATTCCTGATGAAAAAAATCGAGTTCGGGGACCTTCGAAAAATCGTGAAAAAATCTGAAGGGGTACCCCTTAAGAAAAATTTTCCGAAAAAAAAATTTTGAGCTAGGACTCTGGAATTTTTATGGTATCTTCCTTGATACAAAGAAACATTACCCACCAAATTGCAGCCCCAGGAAAGGTCGGGAAGTCCACCAAAAAAAATAAAAACCGTGAAAAATGAGCAAAAATGGACTTTTCTGGACGGTTTTTCGACCCGTTCTCGTTGCAAATCCGGACTTTTTTTCACGGACTCTTTGTTCTCTATCCACCCTGATACGAAAACAATCAAAATATCCCGGGTTCGGTCGATTTTGAGAAACTTGAAAAAATTGAGCATTTTCGAGGGTCGAAAATAGGTGAAAAGCTAAACTTTGAGCTAGGGCTCTGAAATTTATATCACTTCTTCCTTGACGCAAGGGTACATTCTCCACCAAATTTCAGTCCCGGGAAAGGTCGGGAAGTCCACCAAAAAAAAATAAGAGCTAGGAGAGTTCTGATTCAAAGGCAAGTGAATCGCCTTGTACATTCTTTATCCCGTAAATGGTGAACATCGTCGATTCGCCGTGCTTTTCTCTCGGCTTTAATTGACGCGGCAGAAAGTAATTCGAAGGGTGAAAATGGACAGACATATCGATGCTTTAGATTTCGAGTGAGAGCCGGGTGAAATCGATGCCGAAATCGTGGGGAAGAGGGAAAGAGCTAGGAGGAGGCGAGCGGCGTAGTCGCCGACTTCTCTAGCCGTTTCGAGCGGAGCTTTTTAAAGCTCTTCCTACATTATTTTATCCCCCTTTAGCGGACCGCCAAGGCCCCTTTCGCTCGACTGCGCATTCCTTTTAGCCATTTCATCCCCGACATCCGCTTTCGTTTCACGTTCCACTCTCGTTCTTTAAGCTCTCTCTCTTTCTCTCTTTCTCTTTCTCTTAACCGGCCACACAGTTCGTCGTCCGCTCCCATCACTTTCCTTTGCCGAATCCCTTGTCTCCTTTTCGACGTCGGCCTCCGTCCTCCTCACATACCTTTCTTGCCGGCTCCCTTCAAGATCACGAAGGGTGTCCTAGAAAAAGAGGATTGCGGCATTTTCGGCCGAAGGCGCTTCTTCCTCTCGGAGAAATCGCGATTCCGCCTCGCCATGGGGCTTTGCGCTGTCGACTCGACTTTCGGAATTCTTTCGATCCGATGAAGATGCTTAAAGACTTTGCATTTCTTTATTATCTTCGGTGTATAATTAGTTTCTGAATATCTCTAGTTTACATAAATTGGACACGATATTTCAATCTTTGAATAGTTAGCTTTTATGAATTTTTAAAGAGATATTTATTGATTAGATTTATATATTACAAACTAGCAATTTTAATAATGCTTCATCTGATCGAATTGATATAGTTTTCGACAATTAATACAAGATTGTTTCTGACTTCTCAGTAAAATAGTTTGCACGGATTTATTTTGTTTCTGAAATACAAACGGTAAAATTAGTCAGATTTCATAGAAAATCGAGTCAATTACATTCGAGGGAAATTTTCTCAAGTAAATATCAAACGCGGGTTTGAAAATTGCAATAGGAATATTACTCGTATATAGAAGTTTGAGTGGGTGCCGGTTTGCCCTGAGAACGGTTTCGAAATTCCCTTGGAATTGCTCTATCACTGATATAGAAAGCAGCTCTGTCGTCTGGCAGCTCGCGGGAGAAGAAAGAGTTCTCGCTGAGAAATAAGGGCGAAGGAGAGACAAAAGAGCACTTTCAAGGGCAACAGCGAGAAAATGAAAGAAAGGGGCAAAGTGTCGTGGCGGCATGTGCGCTTGAAAATCCGTCGAGAATTTTATCGCCTCCTCGTAGGCGCGAGCGGAACGAGTGAGAGAGGAGCCATCTCCATTTTTCCCACTTTTTTGTTCTCTCTTCCTCCATCGTTCAAGTTTCGCCGACTATTCGAACCTACAACCTCCTCCATTCTCCTCCTCTCACTTTGCGGATTGTCGAGGTCAAACTCATTCGACCTACCGCGCCGCGCACTCGAAAAGAATGCTCAATTATGCAAAGACACTCAGGAAACTTGGCCGCGCACGTCGCGAGCGGCTTTCTTCCGGAAAATCGGGAACGTCCAACTTAAAGTTGAATTAATGTTTCGCCGAAAAGTATTGGAAATCAACGCGTCTCGCGGCAAAGTTGGCGAAGAATAACGTTGGCCCGTCGCTGATGCACGCTTTAATTGAATTTTGTAGATGGTTGTTCGCTTTATCCATCGTATCGAATGCTCGAGATAACAGTGGCCTTCCGGTCTGACAGGTTTATATCTGATCATCGTGGTTTTCACCCGATAGTTTTATCTCATTCATTCAACCAGTAATATCTCTTTACAAGTTACAGTAGTTCGTACTTTATCGTCACTTAAATATTCAACGGTCTAGCAAGTTCGGATAAATAGAGCATCAATGCTACGATAATACAATTATTTTTAGTTCAATTCTATCAAATTAAATGGTTCGGTTGTAATATACACTTTAGTAAAATTTAAAGGAGTAGACGAACGCTATTACTATTTTTTTTATACATCATGGTACATAATTGTACCAGTATTATTAATTATAACAGTAGTTCGTACTTTATCGTCACTTAAATATTCAACGGTCTAGCAAGTTCGGATAAATAGAGCATCAATGCTACGATAATACAATTATTTTTTACTTACATTCTCTCACATTGGTTCGGTTGTAATATTCATTTTAGTAAAATTTAAAGGAATAGACGAACGTTATTACCATTTTTTTATACATCATGGAACATAATTGTATGAAAAATTATGTCGAGCATTGTATCACATTGTTAGTGTCCATGATGTTGTTATCATCCTACAAGCAGAGATCTCTTTATCTGTAAATTGGGTTGAAAGGTTGGAGCGGAGGTTGGGATATCGAAAGGGAGAGGAGAGAGAAGGGTTCATAAGAGTGCAGTTTAACTCGTTTAACAATACGATATCTTCCCATTTCCTTGCTCCCGTTAGCTCGAATTCAGCCGGGGTTTTACCATTCAGTCCGGCAGCTGTACCATTCTGCAGGATCTCCGCGGCACTCGTTCCGTCTCGCAGGCGGATAATCCCGCCGGTAAGTCGATATATACGCGGCCGGCGGGATTCGCCCGAAATCGAAATCCGCAAGAAGAGAAAAAGGGTGGTGGGAGGGTGCGCGAGAGGACAAAAAGAGGAGGAGGCGGGTTTGAAGCGAGAACGAGGAGAGAGAAGAGTCTCGGATTCATCCGAAGGAGGATGGAGAGAAAGAAGGTGGCGGTGGTGGCGGTGGTTTCGAGGGGGAAGCTGCGGAGGAAGAAAGAAGGTGGTAATATCACCGGTGCCAGAGAGCCAAATTGATTTCTCCGCGCTGAGAAAGAAAACGAGAGGAAGTGAACGCGAGGGACGAAGAAGAAACGAGAGAGAGATGCGCCGAGATGCCAGAGACACCGTGAGGATGGAAGTTTGGGGGGGAGCGAGTGCGGCACACCCTAGATTCAACATTTTAATAAAAGCCACCCGTGGTTTTGTCGACGCTCTCGCCGCCGCCGTCGCGATGAACTTTCCGACTAAAACCGACGACGCCGTTCTCTCCGCCGCGCCGCGCCGCGCCGCGCCACACCTCGTACTCAATGGATGGTTACGCCGCGCCGCGCCGCTCACTCCAACTTGAACAGCTTTCCAGAAGAGCCGCCCGAAAGACTTCAGAGACGCTCTTTGAAGAATTTGGAAATCCCACCGAACATACTTTATGCATTTCTTTCATCCTTAACGTTCTCCACGTGTCTCAAAGCATCGCTCCATGGGGATTTCGTTTTACGGTATCGCGGACAGTTAACCCTCTCTGCACTCGCTCGATTTCCGGATCAGTCTCTCATATACATGGAGCTTAGATATGTATCGCGATCGATTTCTCCTCGCTAATAACTTTCGCCGTTTACCCCTGTCGAATCGGCTTAACTCAGCGAATCGCGAGTACTTATCCACTACCTTCGTTGCTTGCCAATTTATATTAAACGATTTATACATATCTTGTGCGTTAAAGCCCGTCGAGTTGCGGTGGTAACTCGGAGTGCGAGAGAGCACTTACGATGAACTGTGTTCATTCCGTCGCACATTAATCTCAAGCCTAATGGCCACCTCCTTACTTGAATCCTTAGTTAAGCTCTTAGTCTCCAAGTCCAGTCGATTTATTTAGTTCGCCGGGAGGACTTGGAGGGCGAAATGGTGTATTGATATTCACCATAAAGGCATTAGGTGCGTGTCCCGGCCAGTAAATGGATTCGGAAGTGTGGCGATGCTAGGCATTAGTGCAATTTTGGTAATTCAACCAAAGGACTTGCTTCCACATTGAGTGATAGATAGAAGAGTGTAGGATTTTTCAGTTCTCTCTTTATTTGAACATACACTTTGTAACGTTCACAAGTTCGCACTCTGCTTTTTCATACGCTCGCTTTCGACCACGATAATAATAACACGTCACGTCTCACACCCTTCAGATTCACACCTCTTACATACACTTTCGCTGACTCACTCACTCGCCAATCACACTTATTCTTGTTGTCTTACCTTTCTGCGAATTAGTGCAATTTTTGTAATTCAACCAAAGGACTTGCTTCCACATTGAGTGATAGATAGAAGAGTGTAGGATTTTTCAGTTCTCTCTTTATTTGAACATATACTTTGTAACTTTCGCAGGTTCGCACTCTGCTTCTTGATACGCTCGCTTTCGACCACGATAATAATTACACGTCACGTCTCACACCCTTCAGATTCACACCTCTTACATACACTTTCGCTCACTCACTCACTCGCCAATCACACTTATTCTTATTGTCTTATCTTTCTGCGAATTCCAGTCATCCCGAAACACTTTGTCGCTCATACCACATGCTCTATGATTTTTCACTCTAAATACATATAAAGAAATTCACGTGCATTCACAATCGCACATCTCATTCTCCCATCATTCGCTCGCAGTCTCTCTCTCTTTCTCTCTCTTGTTAGCAATCCTAGAAGAGTAGTTGGAGAGAGGATAAAGAGCCAATGCTAAAGAGGCCTGCCGGTATCGATCAAACGCCACGCTTTTTCCCGTGGTAAAGCTAGTCAGAAAGCAGCAGGGGAGCTTTATTAAAAGCACGCGCCACCGTAAAAAGCAGCCTTACTTCTTGGCTTCCTTAGCAGCTTCTCAGGAGGCGGCGCGGCGCGGCGGTGTGCTTGCGATGCGGCCAGGCTGCAAGCCAAAAGCCGCCCCTTCAGCCTAGTCGTTTTTATTAATCTGCCCGTAAGCTGCGAGCCCGAATCGTCGAGCTTTAGCGGCAGTAAACACTGCTAAGCTTCCGCCGGCCTTTTCACCACCCAGACCTTGGAACGTTAACTTGTAATGGGTCTAAGCTGACGTTGAGATTTATCCTGCGACGCGCTTTCTTAAAAATGAATTAACACTCTTACCACTCGTCACGATAGTCTTGTTGGGTTTCCTTGGACTGTGAGTCAATTGAGCGACAATTATTATGATTTCTTGGGGATTACCAGTTAAATTTCTTGCCTTTTCTATTAAATAATTCGATTTGAAGGTTTATAATGAAATATTAGAAGCATAAATGTATATCGCGATACTAAAATTTCGCGGTCGAATCTATAATCAATCTCTTTCGCGATTGGTAAACAAACTGTTTATTTGCAATTTATATTTTTCTTTGTCGCGTTACTTGTTCAGTTTTGTTTCGTTCATTCTTGGCTAAACGGCACAGTTGTTTTACAGTAAAATTCGTGTTTAAAATTCGGTAAACAACACTGTAGTTATTTAAAGATTTGAGAAACTTTAGTAATTTTGAGAATATACGAGTTTCACATAATTCTCTTCCTAAGTATATTATAGAAGGTTTACAGTCAAATATTAGAAGCATAAATGTATATCGTGATAGTATAATTGCATAATAAATATCAACGATTTGCGCATCAGTTAAGAAGGAATAATTTCTTGGTTATATTCAAAAGAGTCCGTCTTTATAAGATCGTAATAGTTAATAAAATCATAGCTTGGTGTAATCTTCTATTACAAGACTAATTAAAGAAGATATTAGAGTTATTCATGCGCCAGCAATAAACTGTCGATATGTCATCGATCGAACGATGCTTTGATTAGAACAAGCCGGAGCTTGAAGGTTTACAGTCACATATTAGAAGCATAAATGTATATCGTGATAGTATAATTACAAAATAAATCTCAACGATTTGCGCATCAGTTAAGAAGGAATAATTTCTTGGTTATATTCAAAAGAGTCCGTCTTTCTAAGATCGTAATAGTTAATAAAATCATAGCTTTGTATAATCTTCTACTACAAAACTAATTAAAGAAGATATTAGAGTTATACATGCACCAGCAATAAACTGTCGATATGTCATCGATCGAACGATGCTTTGATTAGAACAAGCCGTAGCTTGGGTGACCGCATGTCCAGCGGGAACTTTTTCCCCGACAGAGCAGACTGATTTATCGGCGCGCAGTTCGATCAGGTTCTTGGTGGTGAGATGCTGTCGAGGCCGCTCGCTGTTTCCAGACAGGACTCGACAGTAAAAAGGGTGCCTCCTCCCTCGGGAGAAGTCTGTGCCCGCGCGCCAGGAACGCCTTTCATCTTGCTCGTTCGTCTCGCGCGCGCTCTCACTATTTTCTGACGGTCCAGCGACATCTTTTTCCGCCCCCTCGGAGATTCGAGCTGCCCGCCGGAAGAGATATGATAGCCGGTTGCCAAGAAACTGACCAGACGCGCCGACCATTTCTCGGTTCGCCACCTTGTCCTCGCGTGTCGCGGCCGGAAACGAGGAGAAACAGCGACGTGTCCTGCTTGGAACTCTCTCTCGGCTTATTTGCAGCCGGATAATTCCATTTGGCGAATTACTCTTATGGCTCCCGTGCGTACCGCTGCCACCCGCCGCCGTATCGTTTATTCCCCTGCTTTAACGTCGTTTCGACGCTGCGTGCTACGCGTCCCGCTAACTTCACGGGAATTATATAATGGATTCTCCCCGGATGCTCTGGATCCTCGAATCATCCCCCCGTTGCTCGGTAAAACTGATGTTCCGTTAAATACTCATTGAGTGCCTTGTTAACTTCCCTCCGAAACTGATGGTCTCGCAGTCGTTTTTCCGTGATATATTTCGTGTGAATGTGAATGTAGATTTTTTGAGTGTGTCTGTGTATTTTACAGGGATGTCCTTTATGATAGGGTTCGTTATCGGGATTCATTAATTTTGATTGCAGTTTATTTTTAATAAACCATTTAATTAATCTGTCTTGAGCTCTGCGCGCGAGCTAATTGGCTGGAATGAAAAAGGGGGGAAATGGTCGCGATTGCACAAATGGATGGAAAAATTTAATTAATTTGCGCCGACTCGTAGGTTATATTTTGTAGTGTTAGAGCAATGTTTGCGATGTCGGCGATCGGGAAATTAATATAAGAGGTCGCTTTCAATCAGGAATTAATAGACTTTTAGATTACCAGTCGATGAAATTGTTTATCAAAATGCAGAGTGATGTTGCGCGGTTCGTTTATCGCGTTGTATATTAATTAGTGCTCCCGTACTTTTGTTGGGCGGAAAATATATTACAACATCGACTTTCGTTTCGACAAACATCAATTGGATGCGAGTTAAACTTTTGATTCTTCATTACTTTAATTGCTCTGCGAGGCTACAGCGATTCGCTTCGAAATTTATTTCCGTCGGAAATAAATTGAGAAATGTTATTTTATCAGAAATATTATTTTAGCAAAACTTTGCCGCAAAAGTTGCACAAACCATATTGTTATTGGCAAAAATGATTTGATCAAAACTGCTAGAGAACGTTTGATACTCTTCTCTTTTGCGATAATCCATTGATTACAACGCAATAATGGCAAAGATAATCGTAGGGACTATCGATGATGATAATAGTAGTAATAGCGATAGGGCTAATCTTGTTAACGAACCTGCCGATTAGGCGGAGTATCGAGGCTTCGGATAGTCTCAAGTATAATCTCCCGATTGACTTGTAAATTAGACCAATTAATGAAAGGTGGAATACACCGAAGGAATAGGAAATCCCGTTAATTAACCAAATTACTAACATTCGACGCAGAATCTTCATATCCCCCGTAAAAACATCACTGTTCTCTCATTACTTACAAAATTCCAAACACTTTTCCTTAACTCTTAGATATTTGGCTTCCACTTTTTCGGATAAATCGGCTAAGAAAAGTTGAGTCCCAAAGTGCTCTTGCTAGAGTATCATACATTTGCATTAAATAAAAGTGGCGGGCGGCTCGCGCACCAGGAGAAATGCTTGGCAAACGTCTTTGCGAGCAGCAATAGGAAAGTCTCGAGGTAGAAAGTGGGAGGGATAGGAGAGCTCGAGTAAAACACTGGATTTAAGGAAGTTTCCAGGTTTGTTTGGGGGTGGGTGGGTGTGCTTGGTTGCCGCGCGGCCGGCGCACCGGGCCAACAAATTCTCATTTCTGTCAGATTGCCTGAGAACAGATGAAAGCATTTTTTTCGCTTACCGTAAAATATTCAGACGGCGCGGAAAGTTGGCTAATAACGGGAAACCTGATGCTTTACGAGGAGCGGGAAATCCGATGGCAAAAGAGAGAACGCCGTAGAAACGAAAAGAGAAGGATAAACTTTTCCACGCGCGAGTACAGATTTCGCTTTTCTTTCCCTCCGTCTTGCAACAAGCACTCGACTCGTATTCTTTGTCTATGCAAATGTCAGGGAAAATCGTATTTGCCAAAGCCAGTCTTGTAGCGAACTCAACCACCGGGAAATATGCGTCGTGAATAGTGCGTTCTTCATCGCGCAAGAAATCCGCTTGTCTTTACTTTCCATTACAAATCGATCGTGTTTAAGCGAGATAATCCCAGCGGTGCGGTGCGGTGCGGTGGAACGGCTTGAGAGATTTGCCGCGGAGAAATGGCGATAAAAAGCGGAGAAGCTGCTCCCGGCTGATAGTATCAGATGGTAGGAGCGATCTGCCCTCGTAAACGAGAAGAATTGAGAGTGGATAGCTAGCATTTGCAAGTAACAGCGAGGCCCGCGCGCGCGCCCACTGCGCCTGTAAAGGATAGTCGAGCGTATGTGATGGGGAAAGAGGAATCCTAGGACACACACTAAGATCGGCTCTCCTTCCACCTGATCCCAGAATCGATAGGTACATCCTCTTTCTAATGCACACACGAAAATCCTTGGGATTTTCATCGGCATACTTCCTAGTATATAATTCGGAAGAGTACTTATTTCCTCGAATGGGAAACGGCGTACAGTGGTTCGAAACGAGGCAAACCGTGACAGGCATTAAATTGCCTTTTATCACAAAAACTAAACAACCATTCAAGGGATTCCAGTATTTCTTCACATATTAACATATCTGTGATATAATTTGGTCGTTTCATTATAATTTTGTCATTCGATTCGAATTTTGCCTACGAACTCCCGTCATCGAACAACAGTCAATATAATGCTTAGACTCTTTACTTTATGGGAGAAAAAAATCAACTGCGTTTAGTTGCGATCTTTCGAGTTATTACAAGTATTGTCGAATTAATACTTATACTGTCTAGGTAACTAGGAATTAGCCGCAATTTGAAATTACATTTTTTACTATTGGCCATAGCATGGTAATTGTTTCAGCGGTAATTTTTTTTTTATAATGAAACAGCCAAATTATGTAACAGATATGATAAATATGTGAAGAAATACTGGAATCCCTGAATGGTTGTATAGCTTTTGTGATGGAACGCAACTCAATGCCTATGTCACAGTTTTTCTCGTTTCGAACCACTGTGCGGCACAGGAAACAAGAATAAGGGTCACGCGCAGGAGAGAGAAATTACATACTTATTATTTGACAGGAGTCGGCGTATAAACTTGCAAATTTCTTTGGCCCCTTGCTATTACGAGATATCTCAAGGGTCGAGATGATGGCTCACCGCCGGTTACTCAGGGTTCGGGCACATCGTAAAGGTGAATGGTAAAGGGTCGAAAGATTTACGCGCGTTACTTACCATCGAGAGTGCTTTTGAATATCAAACGCTGCCGCTGGATACTGGATATATCTCCATTTTCGAGTGTATCAGAAAGCACCGGGGCAAAGTAGGTTCGCCGCTTGCCAGCCTCTCTCGACCCTTTTTCTTGGGAATCGAGACCACATTCTCATCTTAAATCATCATTCCTACCGACTAAGAAAAAGACTTCGTATATCTCTGCTTAATCGATTCTTTACTTGGATGACGCACAAATTGAGTTGCTCGAGATAAAGTTTCTTATAATTTGGATTGATAGAAAGAAAGTCAAAGAAAGTAGATAGTATATCAAGTAAATTCATTTCTAATTTGTGTCATCAGTTCTTTTTATTGTAAGACTAGTTTTAGTTTGTTTAATTCTACAGTACTTGTAATTTGAAATTCTATCTCTGTTAAACCGATTCTTTCTTTAAATGACGTACGAACTGACTTGTCTAAGCTAAATATTCTTTCAATTCAAATTAACAGAAAAGGAAATCAAAGAAAGTAGAATAATAACTTCATTTCAAATTTGTTTCATCGATTCTTTTTATTATAAGACTCTCACTTTGTTACATTCTACACTATTTCCAGTCTGAACTAATTTGCCCAAGATAAATATTCTTTCAATTCAAATTAGCAAAAAGGAAGTCAAGGAAGGTAAATAATATACGAAGTAATAAATTCATTTGAAATTAGTTTCATCTATTCTTTTTATAATAAAACTTTCACTTTGTTACATGGTACAATACTTCCAGTCTCAAATAATTTGCTCAAGATCAATATTCTTTCAATTCAAATTAGCAAAAAGGAAGTCAAGGAAAGCAGATAATATACGAAGTAATAAATTCATTTCAAATTAGTTTCATCAGTTCTTTTTATTATAAGACTTTCACTTTACTAAATTCTAACTTCCAATCTGAACAGACTTGTCCAAGATAAATATTCTTTCATTTGAAATTCGTTACATCAGTTCTTTTTATTACAAGACTCCCACTTTGTTACATTCTGCACTACTTCCAGTCTGAAATTATATCCTCGTTCTTCATCAGTTTCGACCGCAGTTTCCTTACACGTGCGTCTCCTTTCTCCGATTTCGATATCGGCGTCGCTCCTTGGAGCACATTCCCAGGAAGACGCGTGTTTGTTCCGCAGCTCGGTAGAGTGCGAGTTTCTCGAATCAATCGGTTGGGAAGTTGGCAGACTCGAGTCAAGGTGGAACAATGTTTTACTTGGCGGGCTGCGCTGCTATGCAAAGATGAGAAAGAGTGCAGTGGAAACTTGTCGCCCGGAGAGAAGGCGGAAGTTCACGCGGGGCTCAATACGTCAAGGGAAACTAAAATGGAAAGTTGACAGCCGGCGGGCAAGCGTGTGCGACATTCCACCAGCGTCACGTCCAATTTCAATGTGGTGTGTGGCTTTTTCACGTGCGTGTGTGCGCGTGTGTGAGAGTCTGAAATGCTGTCGGTTCGCTGCTCGGAGCTTCTTGGACGCTTATTCAAATGGATGCTGCCTCCTATCTTGTCATTGTTCTCCCAGAATTCTCTTCCACCGCAATCCTTTTGAAGTATCCTATTTGCCCGTGAACCACCAACGCCTCTCTTTCTCACACTCTCTCACACTCTCGCGGCGACCATGCGAGAAATCATTCTCCTCTGCGCTCTCAGAGTCGCGCTTCCCTTATTTCTTGGATTTCTCGAGGCGGCGCAATCGGGAATGCAAAAATCCCGAGAGCCCCTATTCCACCATTGGAACTCGTCCAAATTCTTCTAATCCAAACGTGCCCTTAAAACGTTCCCTCGCACTTGTGCAAAGCGCTTCAAAGATCAATCAAGTCTCATTAAAATTCACTATTAAATATAGCGTACAGCCTGAGTCACTTGCCTTTGCATCACCACTGTCGAGCATACACTGTTCCCTATAAAATCATTAGAAATAAATTAGACATTCCAATTACACTCTAATGTTGCTCAATGTTTGTCTGCACTTTATGCATTTATTGCGCATGAAATTTCACCCTTCAGAAACCAGTTATATATAATATTCCAGTGTAAATATAATAGAATCAAATATTTTCTTCTTACGTTGCTAGCCATTCGAAGGAAGTCGACGCTAAAACTTGGTAAAATATTCGCTCGAACAGACTACAGAATTTAATACAGCCTATTGTTAAATAGAGATATTACAGTATAATGAAGTAGATGTCTAGTAAAAGTGGGCTAGGAGAGTGCTGATTCAAAGGCAAGTGAATCACCCTGTACATTGCATCACTAAAAATTGGCAGGTCTTTCCATACGAATTCTCTCACACTATAAAATCGGGATAGAAAAAATCTGGAAGCCTGTTGTTTAGAGGTTTAAACAGGAAATGCCTCAATACTTGGAGAAGAGATTGTCAGGTAGCGAAAAATGGAGAGGGTGTTGCGTGACTGGGCAATTGTCGAGCGTGCGGCTGAAATAATCAATCGTAGAGAGAGGTAGCGACCGGCACTCTCGGCTTGGTTGGTGCACAGGTGTCCGCGAATACGCTTAATGGTCTTGCGAATAAACGGGGCTTTGTTTCGTTGGACTGTTATTTAGGTAATCGATGCCTCAATTACACTTTAATGGAAACTTGCCGGCGGGCGGCCTACTATTAATTGTGCGTAATCCCTTAAACGCAGCAGTAGCAGCAGCGATGTTAACCGCAGACTCGCGGAGAGACGCATATCCACTCGTCAGAGGATATTCAATGATTTATTTGTACACACGCAATTACAGGAGTTGTTTACCATCGGCGTGTCTATATTTGCGAGGAAGGAGAGGCTTTGCTCCGAAAGGGCAACGAGCGTTAATAATTAATGCAAGTTCATTCGCGATAATGAGGGTTTAACGGGGTGGGGAGAGACAGTGAAGGAGTCCTCGAGGTTCTCCCTTGCAGTGGGGTTGTCTGCGAGGGGTGGGGAAACTGTTTGGAGGGTGGGTGGGTGGGAGGTCTGCTTCTCGAGAGTTTTAAAAGGACTCCCTTACGGAAGAGGGTAGTCAGTGTGCGTCAAAGGTTCTTACACGGCAGACGGTGGGAAAGCGTGTTGTTGGTAGTTGGGCGGCAGGTATGGCAGCACTCTTAGAAACGGGCTACCTTGGGGCGCAAATCGATCCTCTGTTTACTCTTGGCAACCTTTCACCCCCTTCGTCCTAAGACAGGTCCAAGTGCTCGGCCCAAGGGCAAGCGTGTTAAAGCTTCGACCAACCGTGAGAAACCCGAATTCCATACCCTTTCCACTCACCCTCGCCCTCTGTTTCCCTCTCGAAAAGGTGATTAACCTTTGTGCTTGAGAAGCTTTAATGTCAAAAGGCTGGGTAATTTAATACTAGAAGTACCCTCGGGTAACGTACGTTTACAGTTTGTTGTTAAAAGATTTCCTTTTGAAAGACGTATTTGACAGACACGTGTCTTTTTCTTTGTTGCTTGGGAAATAAGGTTTATGAAGAGATCCTTTTTATTGAGAAACGAAAAACATAAGGGAGTATATTTCGCAGTGGGGTTTATGTTTGCTGAGTAGAGTCAGTGCACGCGTAGATGACGAGAGAACGTAGACGTGTATATTTTTTACGATCTTTGTATGTTTAAGTTCGCGAATGCACTTAATTTTCTTAAAAGGCTTTGAAAGCATGTCGCACATTTACGAGGAACTTTTAAGTCGCGAATACAAGTAGTGTCTTGATTTCATTATATTTATAAAATGACAGAGTAAAAGAGAAACACGTCTAAAATTAATGGTTTCGTTTCAATGAAATTTTAGAAAGATACTAAGTATTTTATTTTTGTTTAATATTTACAATTTTCTCGCGTTCGTACTTAAAGTATTAGAGACATCTTAATTGTCATTACAGTAAACTCAAGCAGTGCATTGATTCCTCCTCTCACTCCTCCGCCATCATTTAGCTTCTCTTCTAACGAGCCTTTGTCTCACACCGATTCCTCGCACAACCATAAAGTGTTGGCGAAATTGTAAAAGGGCTCGGCGGTAGAATTAGTTGCTTGTTTGTCAGTTTTGACAGTCGCGAGTGAGAAAAGTGAGTGTGTTGTGTTGAAGTGAGGCAAGTGCAGCAGCCTGGTGAATTCCCATCGATTTCCCTTTATTCATCGGCGACGCTTATCCGCCGCGTATCGAAAAGCAGATCGAAAGCATCGCGTGCAATAAAATATTGAAATGGTTACTAAATATTGACACTGCTAGAACGCCGCTCGAAATTCACTTGCCCGATATATCGACCTGCATCGCTCGCTCGCTCGCGCGCGCTCTATGCTCATGCTCGAAATATGTAATGCCGAATTCAATATAGTTGTTTACATGTGTCATGTCGCCGCGGACTCGGAGACTGTGCATATAGATTTCACGTGAAAATTGATGATTCGAGTTAGTCGCTTTAAATGTCATGAAATTCTGTGCCTGACTTTTTTGCTTCTGAGTGCTTCATTTTACACAGTACAAGCATTTTAGTTGTTTTAAATAGTTTTGAAAATAGTGTATAAAATCTAGAATGTTAGTCGCGAGTTAGTCGAATCTCGAGTTAGTCGCTTTAAATGTCATGAAATCCTGTGCCTGACTTTTTTGCTTCTGTGTGCTTCATTTTACACAGCAAAAGCATTGTAGTTCTTTTAGATAGTTTTGGAAATAGTGTATAAAATCTAGAGTGTTTAATAGTAGTATTAGTCGTTTTGTAAGAGCATTTATCGTGGGTTCAGTGATGTGGCAACGCGAAGTAATGATTCAGAGGTGGAAAACGTATTAAGCATTTAGAGTGCTCTTTCAATCATATTTCGTGATACGATTTTCTCAAATTACATGTGTCGTGTCGCCGCGGACTCGGAGACTGTGCATATAGATGTCACGCGAAAATTGATGATTCGAGTTAGTCGCTTTAAATGTCATGAAATCCTGTGCCTGACTTTTTTGCTTCTGTGTGCTTCATTTGACACAGCAAAAGCATTGTAGTTCTTTTAGATAGTTTTGAAAATATTGTATAAAATCTAGAATGTTAGTCGCGAGTTAGTCGAATCTCGAGTTAGTCGCTTTAAATGTCATGAAATATCTCTGTGCCTGACTTCTTTGCTTCTCTCTGCTTGATTTTACGCGGCAAAAGTATTTTAGTTGTTTTAGATAGTTTTGAAAATAGTGTATATAATTTAGAATGTCTAATAGCAGTATTAATCGTTTTATAAGAGCATTTATCGTGGGTTGAGTGATGCAGGTGAATATGTGGCAACGCGGAGTAATGATTCAGAGGTGGAAAATATATTAAGCATTTAGAGTGCTCTTTCAATCATATTTCGTGATACGATTTTGTCAAATTACATGTGTCATGTCGCCGCGGACTCGGAGACTGTGCATATAGATGTCACATGAAAATTGATAATTCGAGTTAGTCGCTTTAAATGTCATGAAATATCTGCGTGCCTGACTTTTTTGCTTCTCTCTGCTTGATTTTACGCGGCAAAAGTATTTTAGTTGTTTTAGATAGTTTTGAAAATAGTGTGTAAAATTTAGAATGTCTAATAGCAGTATTAATCGTTTTGTAAGAGCATTTATCGTGGGTTGAGTGATGCAGGTCAATATGTGGCAACGCGGAGTAATGATTCAGCGGTGGAAAACGTATTAAGCATTTAGAGTGCTCTTTCAATCATATTTCGTGATACGATTTTCTCAAATTAAATATTTCGCATTCATTAGGAAAGTCGTGTGTTACAACGTTTAACATTCATTTTATCAGACATTTTCCAAAAGCTGTAAATTAAAATTTCCGCAATTTCAATTATTTTCTACGCTACAATTTGCCTGATTTTTTAAAGATCTCTCTCGAAATGCGGTAGCAAAACGTATTAGACATTAATTTAGTACTTTTCAAACCATACTTTAAGACACAATTTTTTCGAATTAAATATTTCGCATTCATTAGAAAAGTCGCGTGCGAAACCATTTGCCATTGAGACCATTAGAAACTTTCTAAGACCTTCATTCCGCGATTCCATTCTCAGTGTTACGGTTTGCCAAATTTGCAATTGGCAAATTTCCGAAAGCTCTTGTCATAGTTGGGCTGGCGGGGGGGTCGAGCGCGGCGCAATTTGAGGGCTGGCAAACACCATTAGGCATTGGCGTAGACGGCGGTAGACGTCGGCGCCGGAACGGTCGTGAGCAGGAGTTTGATAAAGCGCGAATTGTAAGCGTCGAACGCGTCGCGACGCAAAATGGAGCTAAGGGAGATTTGCGATGGTTGGCGGCGCGCTGTTGCAGGCTCTCTCTACCTTGAACCAGGAATAATAGCGTTTAAGAGGGGTGTTGTTTCAGGCATGGCCGGCCAATTTGAGGACAACAAACGCCCCCGCGAGCGCTCTGACACCACCCCTCTTTCCACCCACCCCCCTTTCAACCAACCCCCCATGCTACCCTGCAAGCCGATGCTGAGCTCACTCTTTCCCTTTGTCGCACGCCGCCCACCACTCCAACCTCGCAAACAGCTGATGCACCTAATTAACGCGAAAATCAGCCCAACCTTGGACCACCCCTTAACAAATTATCCTCCCCGCTCGAGAACCGTTTTGCGGTAGGGCTCTGTTTGCTCGGTAAACACGCGCTAAGTGTTTGTCCCGTGGAATTGGATTTAACTGCCGTGTTCTATTCTTCAAGTGTTTCTTTATTCGTTATTATAACTTAGTATTTTTGCTAGTTTGTTTCAAAACGAGGACCGTGTTTAATTCTTTAAGTCTTTCTTATTTCATGAATTTAATTCATTATTTTTACTAGTTTATTCGACAGAAGTGTTGCTCATATCGTAAACTTTATTCGAAGTACCATGTTCGACTCTTTAAATGTTTCTTATTTCGTGAATCTAACTAACGCGGTTCTTCAATTTACTTTCTTTACTTTCTGCAGTTAATACTCAACGCGATAAGTATCGTACATTTCTATAAAACGACTGAAATGAATAAGAACAGTCATTATATAAGAAATGGATTATTTCTTAATACGTGCAAAGGAATCACTAACAATGGACAATAATTGCATGCATTGACGCTCGAACAGATAGCAATCAAATCGAATCTCTTAGTATTTATTAACGGCGTGGTGGGATAAGCGTGATTTTGAAATGAGCCTCCGTCAGACAGATAGTGCAATAACGCTGATTAACATAGGCCGGGGAGCAAGTGAGCCGCAACGGGGAACAATAGTGGAATTAATGAGGACACGCCGACGAGCTTGTCTGCGCTCATTGACAGGGAGAACGCGAGAGTCAGTCTGCACTCCGTTCGAGTAGCTTCACCTATCATAGAAGCCATAGTTGAAAGCACACATGCCGCGCGCGCGCGCTCACTCCATTCGTTACAGAGGCTATGCTGTCCTTCGAAGCCGGCGTCGACTCTCGCTAATGAGTACATCTCCATCCTTAATTCTACGCGCATACATTAAAAGTCGGCCGATTCCCCTTAAATCCATCGAGTCGCCCGTGAACGCGTCGAATTAAACATCGTCGGCTCTGAAAACGAAAACTGAAAACTCATTCTCGACTTTTTGTCTCTCTCGCTGGCGAAATATCAGGGCGTGAAATTGTTTTAGCGCCGGAGCGCGCGCGTTGGCTCCTTTAATTATAATTTCAAAAACTGCTTAAGTAGTACTGGAGGCGACGGTGGACGCGTACATTTAAATAGCACTCGCAACCGAAATTTTATGCGCTTTCCATCCGCTCTTCTTCTTTGCCGCCGTCGTCGTCTTTTCGAAACTGGGTCTCTCTTCCACCAGGGAGTTCCGGCTTTCCTTTGGAGCGAACTAGCTCGACTTCAAGTACTGCCCAAGAAGTACTAAGAAGTAGACGGGCTGCGTAATAATAACGAGGTCGTTAGGCGAGACTTCTCTCGCATTCGCCATCTCTCGGACGTCAACCGGCTAATTTTACACCGACTGTTAATAATTATTCAATTTTCCCTGGTAGAGACGGCGAGTTTCATTCTCGCTCTTGAAGAGTGTGTGTATCTTTCCGATTCGGTATTAAGTACAGCCGTCCAATTAAGACACTTTTGACTCCGACCGTCTCTCAATCAATATTACTTTACGGGAAATTAACCGGTGTTGATACTTCAATAGACTTTGCCGAGTACTTTCCTCCGTAATGAATTATTTAATTGTACTTTGATTGTTTGTGTTCGGAGATTGCAGACGAAGTTCAAATAGTCTTTGTTTCATTAAGTTATTGCTACGATAATTCGTGGGAAGAAATAAGAAGTGAAACGATTGAAGTTCTTTAGAAAAGACGTAGATGAATCCCAATAGAATATCTTTCGAGTTCCCTGTAAGATCATTCGATCGAATTTCAAATTGAATCGCATTAGTTTACGCGAAGATATAACAAGTAGAACGATTGAAGCTCTTTAGAACGAACGTAGTTGAATCCGAATAGATGAAATATCCTTCGACTTCCTCGCAGGATCATTTGATCGAATTTCAAACTGAATCGCATTAGCTTACGCGAAGATATAACAAGTAGAACGATTGAAGCTCTTTAGAACGAACTAAGTCGAATCCGAATAGATAAAACATCTTTCCAATTCCCTGTAAGATCTTTAACCCTTTGACTACGATAAAACCTGCGGGAGAATGCTAATTTCAACTGACGAGATTTTAGCTGTGATAAATACAATCTTAATAAATTTTTAGAGCGCCAATAAGCACATTCAGTGTCAGAACCGCAAAATTTCTAAGCGCCAAAGTCAATTTTCCAATTGATTCGCACCGGCTTACGACAATTACATAATGTCACATTAATCTCACTCAAGTTAGAGTTTGTCAGAGAGTTGCTTACACGTGCGTCGCGGCGGCGGGGAGGACGTGTCAGTGGCTCGGAGGAATTAATTCGCATTGGAATGGCTGTATCGACGGGTAGATTTGTATGATCGTTCCGATAGCCGGTGCATTGCTGCAGTCGCCCGTGTAATTTGTATTCCGGGGAAGCAAACGGCCGAACTCTCTCTCTCTCTCTCGCGCTCGCGCGCGCACACGGACGATAGCACTAATAGTAACGAGAGGCTGGCTAGCCGGGCTGCTACGTACCTACTCAAACTTGTCCGTGATACACGCTTTGCTCCAGCCATCGTTTTATCACTGCAATTTTCGCACCCCTCAAAATTCTGCGGCAAACTTGCTCTAGCTGCACTCTAGCGGCACTCTAGCTGTGCCGCCCTTTATCAGGATTAGTGCTTCTGCCAATAACTTTAAATAGTCTGGGAAAGGAGAAAATCGAGAATTTAGTTCGTTATTTTTACTTGTTTATTTGATAGGAACTTTGCTCGTAATTCGGCAATTTAACATATTATTTTTACTTGTTTATTTAATGGAAACGTTGCTCGTAATTCGGCAATTTAACTTATCATTTTTGCTTGTTTATTTAATAGAAATGCTGCTCGTACGGCTTGTTTTTTTAATTCATTAAATTAAGGGGTGCATATAACGAGCGAGTGATTAAAAATATATTTCTTTGGGGTTCGAGTAATGTGAAGTTTTAAGAATATTTTCTGAAAATTTGAAAGTGTATTTGCAAGTATTAAACAAGTTAGGTTTAACCTGCAAAATGTAATTTAGTGGCGGGTTTTCCTCGAAATTATGGTAGTAAAAATCGGTGATAAACATAACTTAGTAACTAATTGGCCAATTGAGATACAATTTATTAGAGCTTATAACGCCTGCTATTTTGTAATAGAAAGCGATATTCAAAATTGGTTACGACAGATACTAGATATTTCATTAGCTTTCAAATGACGTTTCATTGTCTGATTTTGGGTATGAGTTTTAGATTTGGCAACGTCAAATCGTATTTCATTATATATATCTCTGTTGTTTATTGGATTTTTTTTAATGAAAATGTATAATAACATAGTAGATGAACGTAACATTTTATAAACTTTGGTTTTGATATCACACGTGGATTAAAGTACATAAAATTCCGACTCGGCCAGGCGTTTTATAGAATCTCTCAGCCCATTATTTTCACTAGTTTATTTATCCAAGATATAGCGTTTGTTCTAGTAATCGTATTATCAGTGCAATTTCCTAGAGGCCCAAAATTCCCTGGGAAACTTGCTTCGACTCTAGCTGAACTTTCGCTGCCGTCCTCTATCAGGATTAGTGTTTGTGCTCATTGCCTTAAATGGTTGGAGAAATGAGCTATTCGAGAGTTTGCAAACAGCTTAGTGGGTTTTTGTCGGGTGTAGTTACTCTCCGCGAGACTGTCACAATTAATGCAAGCCAGTCTATCAAATCTTAAATATTACACACTTCTAGTTACGTTGTTTCTACAGTTTGCACTTATGTGAATATAAAGGAAACTATTATATTATTTTATATTTTTTTTTAATTAATGCATGTCTTTTAGTACAACTAATAGATCTCTCCAATTCCACATAAGTAGCACTTCTAAATATTTACCCACACTTCTAATTACGATCTTTCTACAATTTACACTTATTAACTCCTCACTGACCGATCTACAAATATTTCTCGAATCTCTCAAAATTAATACAAATCACCGTCTTTAAAATCACAATCACATAAATCACCGCAATCATTTCGCGAGTACATAATTCCGAGAAATGAGTATCAACGAAATTCGATAGTTTCTCCAAGTATAAGTTTTCTTTGCGCGGAGGTTACATTAAATAATATTTCAGGACTGGGTGGGAATCCGAGGGAGAAAAGGGGCGCGGGTCGGAAGTATCTTTTTGCGAGGAATATGTAAATTGCGGAGAGACTGTCCCGAGATGAACAAGATAATCCGGCGAGGGGTGGGTGGGCGGCCGGAAGCAAGTGGAATTTAATATTAATATAGACGCGGCGGCGCGGCGCGGCGCGGCGCGGCGTAGGGGCGGTGGCTCGCTCGCTCGCTCGCCGGGCCATAGTGAATTTCCAGAATACCGTCTAGGATATCGAGTGACTGATCCAATTTCCACGGGGCGGCGGGGTATGCGCCGCGCACGAACGGGGACAGGATGCGTTCAACTACTACCCACCCCCTCGAAGGGAGGAGACGCGCATCGCTCAGGAATGTCGAGGTACTCGCCGTCGGGAATTACGTCTTCCTCCTGGGATAAAGACAAAGAGGAGAGACGTCTGTCCTGTATCGCCGTGTCTCGGCCTCATTTGAAAAAGTCTCTCGTACATGCTGTCGTTTCAGTCAATACCTGTCAAATGAGAGAAAGACGTACAACAGTTATGGAACATCGGTAGCGCCGTTTTCCCAGGACGATAGTCTGCCAAGCTTCGGACGATTTTCTAGTATATTTTAGTGACTTTCGTACTAATTTAGTAAAATCGAACAAGACTTTTCAAGCGAAATTTATTGTGGTTATTATTCATAGTTTGTACAACGTTCATAATTATTCATACCGTTTGAATATTTCATTTTATCATAAACAACGGGGTTAGAAAATGGGTTTTGCGGCGTGCGGGATTTTTTACCTCTGAAATATGGTAAAAATGTATTCTCGAGATGAAAATGTTGGTAAAGCATTGAAAAAAATAATACAATATAATAAAAATAATAGGAAAATGAGTTTTGCATTAGAATTTGGCTGTTCTTGGTACCGAAACAGATAGTAATTTTTGGAATTTCCATGCTTTCAAATTTATCTAACATCTGTGCAATCTTTGAAAAAAATCGGTCAAATAGTTTTTGAATAATCCTGAACACCGTTTTCTGCAAAATAGTTTGAGAAAATCGCGTTTCGAGTTTACCACGTGCACGTACCTTGTCATATCATCGTGTGTAATCCATCATTTCGCGGAGTTTGGTTGTCCAGAATTAATCCATTTTTCGGTTCTTTTAGTTGCCAGTTTCTCGACAACTTTCTCTGACCCAATCCCGAGCCGTCAATTTCCACGAAACTAACTTTTCAATCCTTTCTAACGAATTAAAGTTGACGAGAGAAACTGGTGATGGCACAACAATTTAAAAGGATCTTAGCTTTGATTTCGCAATCCAAATCTTCGAAACTATGAAACTTTCCATCAATCAACGGATATTATACCTTTCGATGGATATTCTATGGGATCGTGAAATTGTTTTAGTGTTACTGACGAATGGCCATTGGCTGCGTTAATATTGCGACGTACACGTTGCTCAAATGATGGTCCATGAATCGGAGCACTCTCGTTAGGATGTGTCGATTGAATGCGCTCCAGCCGGAAACGTATCTCTCGCCTCCTTGCCTCTTTCCAATGTATATTCAGAAGCGGGCATAAGTACTACTTAATGCGAAATTCATTTGACAGTGCTTCTCAATGGAAAGGACGATTTTGCTGAGTCGGCGGCGGGGACGACGATGGTCACAGCAACAGCAGCATTTCACTGCAAGTGCCGACAAGAAATCAATGTAGACCGCACTGCTCTACACAACGCAACACTGCTTACAGTATTACGCCACTTAGTCAGTGTTTCTCGGCATGAATTAATAAGTACTTGCTGCTGCTGCTGCTGGAAGCATAATGCAATTAGGCGCGATGAATAATAATTCCTTGAAAGACCCGGGAATTCTCTAATGACGAACTTTACAGCAGTGGTTTATTTAGTGGCGCGGAAGCTTTGAAACGCGAAAGAAGTTCATCGATACTTATGATTTATAGAGAACTTTAGAAAAGAGTGCTCCAACATTTAGATTGACTAGTAATAAATTAGAGTCAGTCAGTAATAGTACTTTGAGGTCGAAGTTTAGATTTATTATAAAAGATTGAAACGGAAATGCATTCTAAATTATTAGAGTAACTTGATATTCATAATAGTTTTATATTGCAAACGAAAACTACCAAATATAAATTCCAGTAACCATGTAAAGCTGATCGCAAAGTCGCGTGAAATAACTTCTTATTAAATTGAAAGCATCCATCATTCATTTAAAAAAACTAGACTGCATTATAAGGTGATCGATTAAATAGAATGACACAAATTGCATTTAGATACATGCACATAAATTAACTTGATATTGCGACACCAAAATGCAAAATATACTTGCATCTTTTTAAATACAAACTCCAATAACCGCGGAAATTCCGTCGCAAAGTGTTGTAAAATAACTTCTTTCAAATCGTTTAAAAAAGCCAGACTGCATTATTAGGGTAGATGGGTTAAAGAGAACGGGCGAAATTCGAGGGTTGGAAGGAGGGAAAGGGGTGGTCGGTGGGTTACGTGGGAGTGGAGAGTTCCACGCGGCAGTGATATGTTGCGACTGGGTCAAGTTATTTAATCCTGGCGGCATAAACCATAGCCGGCACGCTCGAAATTTATGCGTCCCGGCTGCCGCAGAATGCTGCTGCTGCCGGTGCTGTGCCGGTGCTGCTTGGCATCGAAATATTCACGAGAGCCCCAGAAACCAGCGGCTTCCTAGCAAGCCATCGTATCGATAGCACTGAGAATTATGTGCTCCGAAGCCTCCTCGCCGCTATTTTCCTAGCCCTACACACATTGTTCAGCAGCCACTTTCACATCGCCAACTGAATTACTCCGAGCGACGGGCAAGCAGGATCGAAAAGTAGATCGACTTTGGAGAGCATGACTTTTTGAAAAGGCCGTCGCGTAATGGGATTCCTGAAAGTCTGACGGATGTCTCCGTTAGCCGGGGAATCTTATTTCCACCGGAATATGAAACGGTATTGGTTTAAAGGTAGAATCGCGAGACGCCGCTGTACGAGAGCGAGGTTTACTCTTGGCAATTTTTAAGATTCTTCTTCTTGACTTCCGCTGAAAATTGCTATCTTCCGTATGAGTTATATTCGTTATCGGATAGAGAATCTCGTTTCTCTCGTTCATCCCCTTGAAGTAGCTGTAAGAGCAGCGTGTCGCGCCCTTTAAAGGGAGCGAGCGCCGGGGAAAGTTGCGCATCTCGAGATGAAAAAGTCGCGCGCGCGCGCGCGCGCGCCGTTTATCTGAAAGTGGGTGAGCGTCGGAGTTTATTGGGGGAGGAAGGGTTCTCACAGGGAAACTGGCCGCCGAGCTTTAAGTAATAAGGGACTGGGAAGACTTCCGATCGGTTGGTTTGCGTGAGGAGGTCCAGTTAGAAGTTGCCTCGGTGGAAAGCACCTTTCGGGATTGCCGGGTACAGTTTGATTAGTTAAGATTGCCGGAGCCGAGCCAATACCTCCTCCGACCACCCACCCTTTCCTTCCAGAGAAGCTTCTCTCCGAGAGAGAGAGAGAGTCTCTCTTCTCTCCTCTCTGCTTGCTAGGCTCTCTGCTCCCTTTGGATAAAGCGACAGGGTGAATCAAGTTTGTCAACTTTGATGTAAAGCGCCTTGCCGGGAGTGCGACGCGCTCTGCCTCCTCTCTTCACGCTTCCAAGCACAGAGTGTACACGCGCACGCACGCTTCCCACCCTAAAGCCAGCTGATAGAAGCTTCAATGATCAGAGCGGCTTGATTGAGCCGGTGAGAGACACACCGCGCAGTCTACCTTGTCGTCGTAGTCCTTCCAACTTTCGCCGCTCTTGCCTTAAGCTTTCAGGCTCGACGACTGCCTCGTAATTATCGTTGATTAATTGGTTACTGGCTCGGCTAGTTGCCGGCAGCATGCTAGACGAGCCAACGACGTCGGCACAATAGTCACGAAATACCACGCTCTCCTTTCACTGCGACACAAACAAAGCCACTTTGCGATATCATTAGAGACCTTCCAGCAAACTTTTCACCCCTTTCTTCGTATTGAAAGAGAAATGTTTGCTTGATTCTCTATTTAAAACGTATTATTCCTGTTACGTTATTGTTATATTTGTCTTTTGTAACTGGATCCGCGCTTTAGCCATTTAGCGTTACGAAAATACTGCATCGGCTCTTCATGATGAATGGTCAAAATTTTGATGGGGCTTTCAAGTTCCAATTGCATACTCGCTGCGCTCGCCAGCAGAATTCCTGGCATTATTCCCGGGTATTATCAAACAGACGCATTCCAAAGTGGTAACGGGGTGGGTGGTTGGGAGTGGAAAGGGTGGCTGAGCCAACGAGAATCAGAAGTAAATGCCTGCTACATATTAACGCGACAGGTGAAACTTGAAGTTCCGGCGCCCACTTCCTCCAGCCAGAGCAGAACTCTAATTACCGTCTAATTAATTGAGCGGTGGCCCGGGCATTTCCACACGGCGACAAAAGTCAGCACTCTGATAATGGCAGGGAAAGCATTGCGCGATTCAATATCACATAGTGCGCGGTAAAAGCGTTTACGTTAGAATCAGCAAGTACTTTCATCCAACTAGGTTTGGGAAATTAATCTGTTTTGTTGTACTAATTACAGTTCATTGGTTTTACTATTCCTTGCATAAATTGCTAGGTGATCATGATTCCCACGTTTTTGATATTTGTAATATATTATTTAATATCGACTTGACAAACACATCACTCTCGGTGTTTCAGAGATTTATTTACACTTTAATTCCTCCCGTCAGCGAAACGGATGTACAATTTGGGACACAGCAATCAATGCTATTTTTCGAGCGTGATTCTCCTCGCTGGAGGAACTCTGGACGATTGTTTCGCGCGCTGGTAATCTGACTCGCGGATTCATCGAGGTATCGAACCATTTGCATTAAGCTTGGCGATAATAATTATCGACGAGGAAACTCTCGCGAGAGCGATCGACTGCTGCGGGGAACAGTGCGGAATTGTGCATGGGCCGCAATGCCATCTCGGAACGAGCAACTGACCCAGTTTAAGACTCGCCAAGTACACACTGGCGGCATTAAACTCGGCGAAACGATCCTCCAACTTTTTCCCCACCGCCCAGCAAAAACGCAAAATGCCTTTTTCCGACTGTCGACGATCGCTGCCGATATTAGTTGACGAATCTATTCGTCGCATTCAGCACATTTTTCCCATTTAGAGCGCACAACTCAGCCGGCGAGTGATTGGCTATTATAAGTTCCCCGACGCTGAAAAAAGGAAATGAGTTTGTACAGAATGTCGTGCAAGCCCGCAATTAGAAGTCATTAGGAAACGAGTGGTTCTATTATTTGATTCTTCGTGGTTTCGCTTTTCTTTGTTAGTTTTTCGTATTGTTGAAACAGTCTGAAATTTTTATACTTATAAACTTATCACAAGGAGAATAATCTGAATTTTAGAGAGATTTATTAGCGATCATGTACCCGATTTATTGGTATTACGAAATCAATATCTGAAGCAGCGGCGAAGTAGTCTGATTTGATAGCCACGATTGCGAGCAATGTTTTTTCCCTCGAGGAAAAGCCCGTCACAGTGAAAACCATTGTTCCGCGAACTTTCTTGAAAGCTTCTTATTCTTTTCTTGCCTCGCGGACGACGCTTTCGTTGTCGAAGTAACCTTGAGAGATGAGCTTTTTGTCGAGTTTCACCCCAGTTATCCCATTTAATATCCACTACTTTATACTAACAACTTCCCTCAAGACTCTTAAAAATTGCCTCTTCCATTTTCCATACATTTTGCAAAGTGAAATATCAGACGTGTCGCGTTCCTGTAAACACTATTCAAAACTGCAGGAATAAATTATGATTTTCGGACAGTAATTTCGGGAGGAGTGCAAAAGCAATTATCGTGGAGGGAGTGGGTGTTGGTCAGAGGGAGAGCACGCACACAATGGACTGGAACCTGAAATGAGAGCACTTTCATCCGGCGTGTCTGTGTGCACACGCATGCCGACTGCATTTCAATTACTTAGAACCCAAACAACGCTAGTTTTCTATTACCTCGGCTGCCGGTGTGCCGGCAACATAAAAAGACTCGCGCTTTTCGGGTGCTTTCAACCCGCACTGCTGAAACGATTCCCTCGAAAAAAAAGAGAGAGAGATAGAGAAAGAGAGGAACCTGTAGTCGTTGTCGCTGTCACTCTCAATTCTCTCTCTCCTTCTTTCTTTGGGAAAAAAGCTCCAGTTCAGCATGCAGCAGCCCTTGCTCGAGCGTTTGCCCCTTCATCCCTCCCCGCTGCCTCCCGGCGAGTCATCCCCCTCTGGACCATTCCCATCCTCCCACCTCTGACCATAAAGTACCGATCCTATGTGGAAATTTGCATTTTCCTCCGAAAACGCAGAATACAGCTCTGTTGTTCGAATCGAGCTTCTCCTGCCAGCGAGTCATTGAATACAATGCTAGTAGTCACTGTGCCTTGTGCTGTGTGTGTGAGTGTATGCGTGTGGAAGGGTTATTACAGTCGTAGTACATTTATTTGCGACACTCTGCATAAGTAATAGAAATACGTATTCTTCCGTGAACGCGAACAACAGTTTCTCCGCGGGTTTACGCGTTTTTGTGCATTTCGCATTGTCATTCCGCAGTGAGTTTCAATGAGAGCGAAATCATTATAAATAGTGGGAGTATTCGTCCGTGTTTAAATGAAATCTCATGTGTATTTTCTTTCATAAGACTTCGATCTATGAAATATTCAAATTTTAAAGAGAAGCTTTTATCCACTTCTTCTTACTTTCTGGGGATTGAATTTTGCAAACGCTGAATTGAAGAAGGGAAGACTATCAGTGCTTAAATTGCAAAGCCCTGACAGTTGGATTATCGGGAGACATTAAGATTATTTTCTACTACGCAATCCTTTCCCATTCTCTTCTATTTCCTTCGTCTCCCACTTCTATTCTCTGCGGTGTTGGTGTGACCTGTTAAGGGGTTGGGGTTGGGGGGTCGTAGTCACTGAAATTATTGGCGAACTGCACCTGAAACAGATTCGCATTGTTGTTGCAGGACTCTCGCTGGGCGGTGGACTTATAGTCCTGGCATCAGCGTTATCCGACGCATCTTTGGAATTGCCGGGAAAGTACAGCTTAACCTCGACGGCGAGCATGCAAACGGAGGATAATGGTTTACCGCAGTACCAGTACGGTTGGTGCCTGCAGCTCTCGGGATTGGCTCTCATTTTGGCGGAAGTGGCGGCCGTCCTAACGATATCAGGCTACATGGCGCGTTTCTCCACCGTCGAGGAAATGGTAAAATTTTCTAGTACAATTTCAAGGCCAATGGAAACTCTCTTTCTTGCTTTCACTGTCATCTTGGCAAAAGTGTCTTGTATCTTTGCAAGTCTGAGAGTGGACAGTGATGTTCGCTTAATTACACTGTTATTCTTGTAACTGCAACAGAACTGCATACTCAGAGTTGTTTTTGCATACGCAGGTGAGAGTTATGGTGCCCGGAGCCGAGAGGAAACTGCGTGAACAAAGGGGCCTGAGCTCGGAGTACTTGGTACGAGCGCATCAGAAATCGCCGGGACCGCAACAATCGCGTGGCTTCAGCCAGCAGACTAAAAGTAATTTCTCCTAACTATTGCAATCGTTTATATCGAATTCTATAGATGCACAATTTTGCTATTAGCTTTTGACGAGTGTTACTTTTATTATGCACACAGTGACTGTAATTTAGCATTTAATAGACATTACATTGGGATATTCTTTTTAAAGATAGGATCATTGAATGTGCTAGTCGTAATAGAGATAAATCCCGAAGGAAAGTCGCGACTGATCTTTTTCTCTGGATTTCAGCTCCGCAGAGGGTAATGGAGGAAGGAACATCTCTGCTGTGCAAGTCAGCTCCGGATATCTGCGCTTCGAACCCACAAGCCATTAGCTACGTAGATAAAGCAGACCTTTCTCACGTTCTGCCGGCTTACCCTGATGCGAAAAATCCGGATCCCAGATATACTTTCGTGGATAAGTCGGAAGGGAGCGTTATTGACTCACGCTTAAGTGGATTCGCTGACAAAGAGGGCCTAATAGATTCCAGGATCCTCTCCGATTCTCGACAGAATATGATAGCATTCACCGATCCCAAAGAGCATACTCCAGCTCAGGATCAACGATATTCAGATTTTACTCAGAGAAATATCGAGCAAAGCGTGGTGGACTCGAGGCTGAGTGGATTTGTGGATAAAGAAGGTCTTCTGGATTCGAGACTCAGCGGGTACAGTGAGAAAAACGAGTCGCTCTTAGATACGCCATTTGGCTACGACACACGATACAATAGCTTAGCGGGTCAGACAGTGCCAATCACTTTGAAGAATCAGAGCACACCAGTTGCGTCCATTCAGTCCCCATATGCTTATCAGAATTTCGGTACAATACACTCTGGCATCCTGCGGGTTTCCGAACCGGGCACGAGCTCCAGCTCAAACTCTAGCCAGAGGAGTATGACACTCCAGAATCCCAAGAGAAAGTCGCAAATCGCCCAGAATACATTCAGCACGATGGAGTGCGAGAAGAGGAAACGGGGTCCAGGATTATCCGGGAAGACAGGAGGCTTTTATCCAGGCAGTGCCGTATGACCCCCACCGCCTCCTCCGACGCCCAGGTAACTGCAAGAGGAGGAAACGCCGCTGTAGCAGTCTGCTCTAAAACATAGATCAGTTCGGACGGTGGCGTGAAGACTCCTTGGTCGGAGGTGGACTTTATCTGTAGCTGGCATAGAAGAGACCGGCAATATCTGACGTTGTAAAACCAGATTCCTACCGTATCCACCTCAGTTAACAAAGCAGCTGCCTACGTGCACTGCCGTGTAACAGCTGTTGGTCAAACAGATCCCTGCAACTACTGCTCCAACAGTCGAAAAGGTTGACAGACATTCGGACTGCTTTGTGATAATAGGGATGAAGAAGGGTGGCGATGTCTAGATCCAACAGTCTGACGATCTGCTCGTCGTAACTTATACAGGAGGTTGTACATAAGTAGATACAATGACACTAATCGTATGGAAGGTATTATAAGAGGGGAACCATTGGTTATTTGCACTCTGGGGCTTGTGTTGGTTGGATCGTTGTTAATGTAAACGCTCTCTCGCATGATGTGAAGGAATTACGAAAAGCAACTAACTTGTGGTAGCGGGCTTCAACTATAATCTAAGATTAACATAGGTGCAGCAGTTTTATGCAGTGGTTGGATTGTATTGGCAGTCTCGCGGAGGGCAAATTTATACTTCTATGTGTAACATGGGTTTCTTACTACTTTACATGTTAAAAGTGTTCCATTGGTATGGGGGATTCGGGATGTCAAGAGTTGGCCTGCCAACAATGATATCCCTTCGTCTAGTGAATAATTCTAGAGTAAGGGCGTATTGTTTAACGTGTATTTATTGCTACTGCCATAACTCGTCCCACTTGCGTGGAGTGATGTGTTAATGTACAATTGTATTTTGCACGGGAAGTGGATCAATTGGTGACTACCGAAACTCGCGATTCGCTGTTAAATTTAACTATTAACGTAATCGCGTTTCAGCAGTATGATAACCGATCGGGCCGAGGTCGTAAGTCACGGAGGAATATTAATGTAGTCGATATCCTGTAACATATTCTGTGGTCGATGTAGTTACGAATATCCATTGGGATGTTCGAATTTGGTTGATCGTTTTCAAGCATGGGGAAATTAACGCGAAGGGTGAATTCGGATTTACATTGCATTTGAACGACATCGAAACCTAGACACGTTTTCTATCGGAGATCCATAATTTGTTAGAGTGCATCAATTGCCTGCCGATTCTTTCGAAACTGTCGGTACTCATCCACGATCCGGATCGGTTTCTCGTCGAATCGAATACATTCCGTTCTCGAACTTGTTTCACAAAAATTGCAGCAGTCTTGTACTGCTTCCGCCAACCTTGGACATATCACGAAGAGTTTTTAACATTACTATCGAGAGATAATAAACCGTTACTCCCAATCAGTCGTCGTTCCTCCTCGTTCGCTTTATTCGTTTTTCTCCGAAAACGAGCGGCGGAGAATTATGGTATTTTTCGGCCTGCATGACCGAGTGTATCCTAAAGGAGGTGTTTCGTTTTCCAAAGTCAGTTATACGTTGTTCTGTAACGTCACTTTGCAGTACATATATTAATATATACTGATCGTAGGTGTATGTAATAAAGTGTTTCTTTTCTAAGGGCGTCGTTTCTATCCTATTCCAGTGGAATTCAAAACACAACGCTTCGAATATCCTTCAAGTATCCTTTTCATAGAACCATTTGTGTCGTGCAACATCTGTGTTTCCCTTTGTGAAAAGTTTAAGGGTTCCTCTTTCATCGTAGCTAACTTTAGAACAATCATTCATCTGGTTTATTCAGTCGTCGTGTACCTACAGAACTTCGTGGTAAAAGCGGTTGATGGTAAATCAATGTACGCACATCCTTTCCTCAAGAACGTTAAAGAATCCCGTAATATAAGACATTTAACGACTTCTTCAAGTACAAACACGAAGTTTGGAATGCGTCTTTCGCAGAAACCGATTGTCCTATTGTTAAATAATAACTAAAGGGCAGGCATAAAGGAGTCCACACGTGTTTCTCAGGTGTCCGCGTCCCTTTGCGAGCGAACGGTTGGCAGCAGGCAAGGATCGGGTGAAATCGCCAGATGGCAGGCCGATGCTGGTGCATCGCGCGCACCCGCTCTCCTAATCTTTAATTAACGCCGCATAATTGCCCGGCCAATTAGTCGTCGCCGTTTAATATTAATCTGCTATTTGAATTCATTTCGATGCGTTTAAAATTTATTGAATACATAATTAATGCGCGGGTTTGCACGAATGCTGATACGGTGCGTGGGCTGCCCGGGGCGGCGCGGCGCGGCGCGGCGTGCACGGTAGTCGCCGCTGCGAGGCGACCAGTGATTTATTAGAGCAGTCTTGGAAATTGGCAACGAAAAATACAACGGCACACAGTTAATTGCACCCGAAAGCACTATCCGTAAAAACATTGACCTGCCGTATACCTGGCCCGCCGAGCCCCTATACACTCGGCAATGCCGAGCGGATTTTCGGCTCAGTTTGCTTTCGTACTTCGCTCGGTCAGCATCGAATCTATTCCATCGGAAAGCCAGCGTCTACTTTTCACTTTTTGGAATTCACATACCAGTATCTCTACATCTATAATGCATCGGTGAATCGAAACGTTACTCTTTCGCTTTTGACTTCTTTCTAATACATAGAACAATTTCGTATATCAGGGAACTTCGCAATTAGAAAGCTTTTAATAGATATTGCACTAGTATATACAGTATTTTTATTTCGATAAGAATTAGCAAAACTTAGAACAGCGAGATATTCATTTTGCAATCTAAAGCTCGTAATTCTCCGAAGTTTCATTTTAGTATTAATTTTACATCTCTCCTAATTAATACAGTCTATCAATCGGTGATTAAAATTGTAAATCCGCTTTCGCCGAGATTTCTCCGCGCTTCTTCATCCGTCGGTCGAATCGTTGGAGCGACACACACGCGTGTATATTGTATTTCACAAAGGCGAATCTAATTCGCGAGCAAAACAGCGCGTCTGTATTTTTCTCGTGGGCATTGCAATCAGCCAACAAATTGTCTCTGTCATTTAGCTAACTTGGCCTGGCCTTGTCGCCGGCAGAGCGGGACAGCAGCTCTCGGCGGCCACCCCTTTTCCCGTGAGCCAGCAGCACACCCTCGCCCGAGAGAGTGTCCGCCCTCGGCTCTCTTTCTCTCTCTCTCTCTCGTCGTCTCCCTCTAATCCAATTAAAAACGGCGGCGGCGGTGTCGGGCGCGATCGCACGAAACAGCGGCTCATCGACTACGAGAATTTTAATTGATGTTACAGGTACGAGAGGGTGGCGGCGGGCGTCGCGCGCGCAATCGTAATAGCGTGCAAAGCCGAGCCGACGCTTGTCCGTGTATGTACGCATTGTGTTACGTGGAACGCGATATGATGCTCTGTCAGAATTCGCTGGCCCTTCCTCTTCGCCCTTCACCGAGCTTTCCCGAAAACACAAGTCCCGCGTATTTGCTCTTCAACGTGTCCCGCTGAATCGTGTTAAAGCGCCGAGCGACCAGTCCGCTCGGCACTCCCGGCCACGTAATATCCGCGAAATAGAATGTAACCAGAGCACAAGTTTTCTGATTAACTCGTCGTTACACTGCCGCCGGGAAATGGACGATCCGCGATTCTCGAGTGTGATCGACGACTCACACTCAAACACGTGCAACTATGTACCTCGCTAGATTTGAAACTGTACCTTTCGATTCACTTGCTGCCATTGGCTTTACCTGACGCTTCTACCTCCAGCCAGACACTTGGAAATATTAATCCTTTGCGTTTCAAAGACTTTCGTGGTTGTTTAAAGCTCGCAATTAATGGTCGCAGTACATGTTCGTCTTCTGATACAATGATTTATTGTATTCATTTGTTTTAATTACAATAGTGCAACAAGATTGTAGTAAGTTTAAGATTGTAAATCGAGAGTCAGAAGAGGTCAGGTAAACTTTTCGAAGTCAGTAAAAATGTAAAAGTGGACAGGATATTAATATAAGGCACTTTTTGACTATTAATCATTTGCTCTTTGCTAGACTTAGAGTTCAATAATACAAATTTCCTAGGAAACAATTTCAATTCGATTCACTCAAACTCCAATGATTCGTTTTAAAGTAGTATTCCAATTTTCCTCGCTATTTTCTGAATTAGTGCAAATCGACAAGAGACATTCAGCTTTTTGGAAAGTGGAGATTCAAAGTTATTCAAATATTTCAATTAATAGACGCAGTACACATTCATGTTCTTAGTACAATCATTTATTGAATTCATTCGTTTTAATTACAATAATACAACAAGAACATAGTAAATTTCGAAGCATAAATTGGGAATCAGAAAAGCTCAGGCAAACTAGGTTTCGGAACGCAATGGGTTAAAATGTAAAACTGGGCAGGATATTAATACAAGGTCCTTTTCGACTATTAATCATTCGCTCTTCGAATCGACGTTCCTTCAAGCCTGTTGACGCTGAAGCAGCAGCCGAGCATATTGGACAGCTGGAGCATCGGTCGACTTGTTCCTCATAAGTTCGTGACTGCCATAGAGATCGCGTTACGAATCTATCCGCGCATTCTCTCATTTGCAGTTGGGCTGAAGTGCCGGTTGCAGGCTCGAATTGAAAGTGGCCGGTGCAATGGCATTTCCCTGATTGATATTCAGCGGCGAGTCTCTAACTCAGCGCGCGCTATCTTAATGCGGCACGCGTGCTCTACTACCCATTGAAACCAGTACGCGCGCGCGGACATACACGCTTGGTGAAAAATGCTCGATCTAGTCCTCTCCGGATTTCTCAATCGCCAAGTGTTTACATTCTCGGCTCCGCTCGCCGCGCTCGCTTCGGCTTCGCTAATCCATCGTATATCAACGTCCTGTTACCAATGAGAACAGGCTCTCCCGTAAATTACGCGCGTCTCTGTTACATTACGCATACGGCAACTACCGGATAATTAATTTCGCGCGCGCGCGCGAGTACAGCACGCACTTTCCGCTAGCCACTCGCATAATAGCCTCTCGATGTATTAGCTAATATTGTACCCGGCATTGATCAGCGATAGCCGATCATGATTTATTTTCCGCTCGAGACAGTTGCTTCGAAGATTGATTGAAATACTGCTTTATCTTTTAGCTTGACTTCTTAATCCGTGACCAGAGCCCTGCAATCGTGAAGTCGATCGGACTTCTCCAGTTTCTCACGTGCATCTATGCTTGCGATGTGGGCAGAGCAGTATCGCTCGATTGATTTAAGTACTTGGGCGAGCGAGCGTTTCATCATTCGAGACTGCAAAGTGCAAAAGTATAGTTGGGCAAAATGAATATTCAATGGATTCGAGTCTTGTTGATATTTAACATCTAAATTCGTGCATCAGTCTTACAAGTTTCTCGATTCTATTCTTCTGAGTTATCCTGCAATATCTATTTATCGATTACTAGTCTATGCTTGCTCTCTTCACGCTCGCTGGTCCAGCGGATGCTGTTCTTCGGCGGGCAGAGCTCTCTCGCGCGAGGATGTCGCATATTTTCGAACTTTTTGCCCGACTGTCGCAAGAAGTCCCCGAGGAATCCAGTCAAGGAGTAAGGATGCCTTAATCCTTACAGCCATCTATCATCGCAGGCTGTACTGGCCGATTCTATCTTCCCAGGTAGTTCTTTTTTTTGCCTCCTAGCGAGCTGCTGCGCGGCTTTTGTTACCTTGTTTAATAACTCGTGATGAATGTACCTCTCGCGCACTTGGAGAGTTCTCTCGTCCTCTCCTCGAAAGAAGGAAGAGCGCCGCGTCGGCGGCGGCGGCGCGCTCCCTTGGGCACCGCGAGATATCCTCTTTTCTTCTGCGGCTTTCTCTCGCGTCAGAAATTAAAACGATAAATCCTACCCCTCCACCCTCGCGCTCGCCGCGCCGCGCCGCCTGGCATAGCACTCGCCAAATATATGGGAATAGATTCCAGTAAAGAATGGCAGCTCCTCTCGAAGCGCGCGAGACGCCCTTATCTCGCAGCGCATTGTTTTCTCTCACTTTCCCTCGATTCTCCATTACCTTTGTCCGCGACATTAAAAGACTCCGCTCTGTAAACCTTTTCTAACGCGTTCCCTCGATGAAATCGAGCTCGAGGATTTCCTGCTATTGAGTTAAAGCTCTGACAAGTGCCAGTCTTGAAGCACTTCGCGTCGCAGCGAATTCCCTTTGATGTTTCAAGTTTGTATCAACTAGTCGGTAAAAGTTGAGTAAACATTTTTAGAACTCTTGGCAATCTTGTCATAATTTGAGATAGTTATCTTAAAACAAATTAGTTTGTTAGAGTCAAGCTTCATATAAAATGTAGATTGCACCCTCTTTAAAATTCTACAAGTATTTGAGACGTTTTTATTACAATTTCTTTCACATTACTACAAACATTACTTTATTTCTCATCCTCCAACTTCGAATTCCCATAGATTGTAAATTTACACTTTCTTTAAAATTCTACAAATATTCAAAACTCTCTTATTACAATTTCTTTCACATTACTACAAACATTAATTTATCTCTCATGCTCCAACTTCGAACTCCCATAGATTGTAAATTTACACTTTCTTTAAAATTCTCCAAATATCCAAAACGCTCTTATTACAATTCCTTTCACATTATTACAAACATTACTTTATTTCTCATCCTCCAACTTCGAATTCCCATAGATTGTAAACTTACACCTTCTTTAAAATTCTACAAATATTCAAAACTCTCTTATTACAATTTCTTTCACATTACTACAAACATTAATGTATCTCTCATGCTCCAACTTCGAACTCCCACACAAGACAGCCGAGCACACGAAATCAGTATCGGCTCTATTAGCAGCGGAGCCAATAACAGTAACTTCACACCAGGCCGGCGCGTATCGCATCAGCGGAATCAATTCTCCATGCAATCTCATCGTCGTTCTCCTTAAGTGGTAGCATTCGTAGCTCGGGAATCTTGTTACCTTGGAAGTGTCAAAGTCGGGCTGCTTGGGCAGTAAACATGGTAGATAGAGGTGCGATCAAGATGGGCAAGCGAAACTTACGGGTTTCAGTGTATTAGCGAGTAGTATTAAATTATGGTCAGCCGGAGGCGAGGGTGGTCGGGCGTGCGATACCAATGGGGGCGGTTTTGCGGAGGGGTGGCGGCGGCGGCGGCGGCGGCGGCGGTGGAAGAGGAAGAGGAGGAAGGGGGCAGTAACAAACAGCACGGGCGCCACCCCCGTTCGCGGAATTAACCCCGGAGATCGTCGGTGCTTTCGAGGGATAATTTCATTTGGCAGCGAGTCCTGGCTGCCGTTGTGCAGCTTCCACTCGCAGAGAGACAGAGAGCAAGAGAGAGAGAAAGCATCCACTTCCGCGCTCCTATTTTCGCCGCGGGCTCTCTGCCTTCCGATTTTCCTCCCTTACACTCTCTCTCTCCTATCTCTCGGGCTCCTCTCCTCTCCTCTCCGCTCGGCCGCCGGCGAGCCTTTTTTTCTATACGCTTCTCTTGCCGAATTTTTTCGAGATACGCAATCCCAGCCTCTCTCCATCGCGCTAGTCGGCTCGATATTCTCCCGTTCTCATCCTTTTTATACGTCTATTCTATCTCACGGACGGATGGCGATGGAGGGACAATGAGTTTCGCGGGATATCAGGGGATTTATGTCTTGGAGGGTCGGCCCTCTTAAATCTCGCCTGTTAATTCGTCCGGCCATCATTCGCCATTGAAATATATATTTTGCTGGTCGATGTTACTCTCTCTCTTTCTCTCTGTCTCTGCTCTTAGAGTCGCAGTCGAAATTGGCGCGGGAGGTGCATGTAATATGCAGTTGGAGTTTGTAATTTACGCGGAGTAATTCGACGCTCCCTGGCACCGAGGCTATCGGCGGTGGCGGTGGCGGCGGCACCGGTGGCTTAATTACAGCGAGGTTTAGATAAATGAGAGCGATAGTCTTATTTCTCCGAGTGGCAGGACCACGCGGAAAACAGAGGAAATGTTTAGCGTTATCTTGGGACAGCCGGGCGTATACATATTAAAAGATAGAGAAGTATCCGGCTTTTACTGGCTGGAGGAGATCGTCGGCTCTGCTACGGTTTCAGGGGGTAATTTCATTTGACCCAATCTCCGCCCGGTAACGAACACTCCTGACCACTCGCCTAGCCAGCGGCTATTTCTATCTATGAAACATTTCTCCCATTGCTGCACTCCCTTTTTCCCTCGGCCATCCTCTCTCCTCCTTTTTGTAACCTCGGATTACGATTTTAGACTTATCTCTTTGCGATTTCGAGCTCCCATTTCTGAAATAGCGCAGACTCCCTTAACAACGCTTCTCTGATCGTTTTAATTAAAAGTCGATTACACGTGTCAGTGTCGCATAAGTTCTATAATCATTTTCTATTGGTGTTGTTGAAAGGACGATAAAGCTCGCCTGCGACATTGACTGAAAAGAAGGAAAGTGTGCGAACACGACAGTGTTTATCACGGGTTTCAGTAAGTCGTTCTTGATAGTTTAGTTTGGGCAAAGGGAGGCAGAAGGGACCGAGAGTTAAGTGAGACAGAGAGTGAGCGTGTAGCAAAAAGGTAAATCCACGTAATTCGATTTAGTATCCCTTCGATTTCACGGAAGGGCGGCCGAAGGAGGGTGGAGGGCTCGCAGCTCCTCGGAGGAGGAGGGAATAATAGTGGAAGGAAGAAGAGCGGGTCCGGTGATAAAGTTGCCGGGGCTCCGTATCCGGACAAGGGTCAGCAGCGAGCGAAGAGAGGGCTAAGGAAAAAATAAGGTCCGCGTCCCTTTCACGACAGGCCGCCAGAAGAATGGCGTGAAAACGTCTCCATTTACGGGACAAAGAGTTCGACTTTTTCGGAGTTCATCTTCGACGCTCCTCTCCAGGGTTGTTCACCCTCCGATTCTCCTCGTGCGCGCTTCTTCCCCCTCTGCGCTTCTCTTCAGGCTCTACTTTAACTTAAAACAGCGATTGCGATCGTTCACTTCTTCGAGATTGCCCCTTAAGAATCTACACACCATTCACCCATGTGGAGAGATTGCATTCTTCAGTGGAAATCCGATTCAGTTCAGTCGATAGAAAGTCTCTGACACACGAAAGAAATCTAGTTTCTTCCACTTTGAATAAGTCGACCCATAAACATCGCGTTAAAACTAGAGTTCAATAATACAAATTACCTAGAAAACAATTTCAATTCGATTCACTGAAATTGCAATGATTCGTTTTAAAATAACATTGCAATTTTCTTCGCTATTATCTGAATTAATCCAAATCAGAATACAATCTGTTAATTTGATTTGCAAAATTCGCCTTCGCGCATTAGAGTGGTAAAAAGGAGACTTTATAAAAAGAAGCTGAGCGAGGAGGACTTTTAGTGGAAGCATGAGGAGGAGGAGGAGGAGGCGAGAGCAGCAGCAGCTTTCTGGAAAGTGGAGATTCGAAGTTGCGGCGCGGGGAAGAAGTTGGAGAGGTTGGCTGTGGCTGCAGTTACCATGGCGACAGGACCGTCTAAATCCACGAAGCACCCTTGCGCGCGCGGGAGGGGGGGTTGCTCGCACCCGAGGGGGGGGTGGGTGGGTGACAATGGGGGCGCTAAGCCCGGAGATTTGCAGGGACCACGCCGGTTGGTCGGTTCATTGTTTCAACGCCGGCTCTGTAGGGAAACGTATCACCTAACTAGGTCCTCTCTCGCTTCGATTCCCTCGCGCGCGCATACACACACACACACACACGTACACTCTGAGAGAACTCGGTCGTTCGCGCAGCCTCTTCCTTCGCTTCTTCGCACCTACCTTCTCGCAGCCTCTCTTTCTCTCCGCTCGCAGAAGAGCAGAGAGCCACGCTGGAAAAAAGAGTCGTACGTCGAGAAACTTGGGCAGAGACGAACGAGCGTCGGCCGCCTTGAATATAAATCGTCTCGGCTCTCTATTTGCCCCCCCGCCTCGCCGCTCCTCCTCTCCTTCCGGAAACCACTTCGTCGCCCGAGGAAATGCTCGCGAATTAAATCGGCCCCTATTAATTCAACGATCGTTCACTTATAGAAATCCTGCTACGACTTGTACAGAATGAGTCACTTGCCTTTGAAAATTATTAGAAATAACCTAGGCATTTCAATTACACTCAAATCTTGATGAATATTTGTCTGCATTTTATGCATTTAGACTTTTACATGTTTGAGTTGTGGTAAGTCGCACATGAACTTTCACCCTGCAGAAGCCAGTCCTTCTACGACTTGTACAGGATGAGTCACTTGCCTTTGAATCGCCACTGTCGAACATACATTGTTCCATAGAAAATCATTAGAAATATCCTAGACATTTGAATTACACTCAAATCTTGATCAATATTTGTCTGCATTTTATGCATTTATACTTTTACATGTTTGAGTTGTGGTAACTCGCACATGAACTTTCACCCTGCAGAAGCCAGTTATATATAATATATTCCCCTATAAATATAATATAATGCAATATTTTCTCCTTACGTTGCTAGCCATTCGAAGGAAGTCAATGCTAAAACTCGGTAAAATATTCGCTTCAACAGACTACATAATTTAATACAGTCTATTGTTAAACAGAGAATATATAGTATAATGAAATCGTTGTCTAGTAAAAGTAGGCCAGGAGAGTTCTGATTCAAAGGCAAGTGAATCAGCCTGCACATATTTTTCTAACGACGATGTTTAATTCGCGTCTTATTCCGCGTTTCGAGTTAATACGGTTAAGTGGAGCGGCGAGAAAAAGGAAGCGCGGTCGCTCGGGCTCTTAAATTTGAAGATAGCTTTATTTCGTAAGGGATGATGGTCGGTGCTTGGCTCTCAACATTTCTACAGTCCATTCGCCGGCGGAGCACTGGCTATCCAGAAACCAGTAGTATTATCGTCGGCTGCGGAGCCTGGACGCGCAGCCATCTTTATTGTGACAATAATTTAATTTCGAGCGAGGGACTTGAGGGCCGGCGATCGTAAATACGGCGATTATCGCCCGCGCTTATTAAATCCGCGTCGGGTTTCTCTCTCACCGCCGCCGTCGCCGTCGCCGTCGCCGCCGTTGCTCGTCCACTCGTGTCCCTTCGGCCATCAGGCCATATCGGTACGAGAGCCAAGTTCTTCTCTCTCTCGTTCGGCTCTCCCCTTTTCTCCCTTCCATCGAGGATTTCTTCCTGGCTCGCCACGCAGCATCCAATCTGCGCTGCTCGAAGTCGTTGTCTCTTGGCTGCTGCCCTCCTCTCCGAGCCAGCAGCAGCAGCAGCAGCAGCAGCATCCTTTACGATCGGACGATGCTAATTTCACGGGCCTCGCGAACTCTATCTTTCCTCTCCGTGGCGGCATCGTGTGGCATCGGCTTCGTACTCGCATATCCACCAGTCGAGCCTTCCACCTTTCCTTCTCTCTCTTTCGCTCTCTCGCCGCATGCCGGCCACGCTGATGATGACGAGATGATCACTTAATTTGGCCAACAGCTGCCACGTCCCGCCTTTCTTCTCTCCTGGCCTTCTCTCCGTCTTTGGCGTCGTCTTCCTTCGAGCCCGTCTTCCTGTCATCCCAATCTCTCCTTTCCTCTTGTTCTTCTTAGAGATCATTCTCTTGCGAGCGCCCCTCCGGCCATCAGCATCCTCCCCAACCCTCCGTGTTTGTGTCTGTGTGTGTGTGTGTTTGTTGCTGGATGCTCAGAGTTGGATAGGAATGTTCGATTGAGTTTTCTAGTGATCGTAAAACGGAGAGAGTTGGACGCGTCCAACACCGGTAGCAGGTGTATCGTCGAGCAAGTCACTGGATTAGAGCTACTCGGACTGTTTAATACGTCGGATTTATATCTGTCATTTATCGTGCGCTTTGGATCACTGGAATCTCAGGAAAACGGACCCGCCTCACCGATGATTTATTCGTTAACGGCATTAGGCTACCATTAGTCGGCAAGATTGAGCAACCAGCGGAGAATAGTTACTTGAGTTTTTAACGGGCAAGTCTTAATAAACAAGGAGAATCAGCCGTAATGCTCAGACGGATTTATTTCTCAACGTCGTTCTTAGTCAACGCGTAAACTTTCTTCTGTCATTAATTTCAACCCGCGATTACAATTAGGGGAAAGTACATCCGAGAGTAATTTCTGGTTTCACAGTATTGATTGATTCGAGAAGAATAAGTTTTTCATTAATTTTCAAAGAGTCAAAACTTAGCATCTCGATTGATAATAACTTAATTAAAGTAACCAACAGAGAACTAGTGAAAAGATCAATTCCGTTTCATTATCCCTCATTGATTTCCTCCGACTTATTCATACCTCGCTCGCAACTGATTCCGTTTCGTAAGATTCCTTCGTAGGTTCTAGCGAACTTGATTAAACTCATGATATAAAATAGATCAGGCATTGGCGCGGTGGATTTATTGCGCGTTACAATTGAGCCAATCAGTAAGCATTGAGGGGTGGGAGGGAGTGGGGCGGGTAATCGGCTCGGTTATGAATCAAGTTGCCGAAAGCGAGACGGCTCGAATTAAGAGTCTATTAGGTGTCTTCTGGTTGGTTGTTCGGGGTGAGAGGGCGCGCGGAGGCCTTCAAAGTGGCAGCCGAAGCCAAGATTTCCGGATGCTGGCGAAGGAGAGGCTCGGATGCAGCGGGATTCCTGGTGCGCGCCGCCGCGCAGCCTCTTCTCTCCTTAATCCGTGAACGATTATTTATGGTCGTAAGAGGACAGCGTGAGCCCCCTAAGCGTCGCCTAAATAAGGTGTCGGCCTCTCCTCGCATACCTAGACGAATCCGTTATTAAATTATTATACGAGCCGGAGATTTACCGAGCCTTTCGTCATCGGCCGGATCAGCGGCCTTCGGTGATTTCTTTACGCTTCATTAAGGGACCCCGTACCAGGTGTGTAACCCGTGCTCTCTCAACTAATACGCGTCCTCAGCCTTCGTCGGCCAACCATCGGAATTAGACCGGACAAACCACCTGCGAAGCAACATCTCCAATTCCCTTCTCGCACTCTCAACTCACACGATTCCTCCTCCACTGGAATTTCGCACGCGGACAACATTAATTTCGTAAAAATCAGACAAGAGTGTCAGAAAATAATCAATTTGGAATACAACCCGTCTGGAAAAAGAAGACTCGAAGAGGCAGGGTTCCCAATTCCAAGGCTCGGCCGAATCCCCATAAACCTGACGAACTTATACGGCTGTTCTGGCATCTCCATCGGTCTCAGCCGCCGCCGCCGCCGCAGTCGGCGTCGCCGCCTCTCGAGGCCGATGCGCCGGTATAATTCAGAAATTCAAATTACGTATTCTATTAGGTGCGAGTGGGTCCTCGAGGGGGCGGGGTGGCGGCGCTCGGGGGAGGACGTGTAGGTGAGAGAGAGTCCCGGGCAGCCGGCTGTTGAGGCGGATTGCGAGGAATAAAAAGAGCGAGCGCGGCGCGAGAGCGTAGCAGTAGGTGGTGCGCGCAGGAAAGAGAGTGAAAGAGGGTGGGGAGCACTCGGCAAGGGAGAGAATTCCTTCACACAAAAGAGAAGAAAACGAGACGAGAGGAGAGCTCTCTTCTGCTCCGCTCTGCTCTGCTCTCTCTCTCGCGGCGAGCCGACGGAGAGGTGGTTTTCGCTGCGAGTCGAAAGGCAGCCAGCCAGCCAGCTAGGTGCGCCGCGCCGCCGCCGCCGCCGCCGCCGCGCGTCCACGAGAAGCGAAGGGCAAAGAGCGGCTCGGCGGCGAAGAAGCGGGGAAGAAATGAGAAAGAGTGTAATAAATTGGCGGTGAGATTATTCTCGACGTGCATTAAGACGTCAAGCGGCGACGGCCGACTTGGAAAGTATTGTCCGACACCTTCTACGCCACTACCTTTACCCCCACTCGCACTCGCCAGCTGCTCCACCCCTTATCCCCACCGTCCACGCTTACCTCCCCCCTCCTCCTCTTCGACCTCTCTCTCTCTCTCTTTCTCTCTCTAGAAACGACCTTAAAGAGTTACAACAACACTCGCAGCAACTATTAGCCCGCAAACTCGCGTCGAGAGTCCTGCATTACGCGGCTTTGCCGCCGAGAGCTTTCGAGTGCGCCCGCTCGCTTCGCGAAATTCCTTGGACTCTCTGGAATCGGAGCGTAATTAGCTGGGGGAAAATTGCATCTCGTAGTTTGGGGAGAGGCGATGCGAGAGATCGTTTCACGAAATCAATATATCAGTGTTGACTGCTCCGCATGAGGTTGCAACTTGCTCGGAAACACAACGGTCGGTTGGAAGGGGTGCGGCGTGGGGTGCGGCGGGGGAGAGGAGAGGGAGGCTGGATCTGGCAAAGTCGGCCATATAATAGAATCGAAAGAAAAAGGAGCGAGGAGAGCAGTCCAATTTCAGATGGTTGATCTCTGCGAAGGGTGAATGAGGTGTTTGGCCGGTGGCAGGAGCCGCCGCGGTGTGTTTCGGGGGTTGCGTTAACAAGTCACGATCGTTTCCTCTCGTTCCGAAAGGATCGTACCTCTCTTCGCAGAGAGAGAGAGAAAGAGAAAGAAAGATAGAGAGAGATAAAGAAAGAAGAAGAGGGCTGGCGGTGGCGCGCCAGGTGTTGGTGTTGGGCCACATAATATATTACTTAACACCCACGAAAAAAGACTCGCGTGAAACGACGGGGGGCCAGCGGCCCCTAATCCATCCGGGGCCCTATCGTATAGCGCGCTGTCCCGGTATCGAATCGCTCCGAAATCACGATCGTTAGAAAAAACAGCCCTCTCTGTCCTCCCATCGAGCGATACATTATTTAGCCGTAAATTGTCAATTTCCTCCATAGATGGAAGTGGACCGCGGGGGGTTTCGCCGCGGAGAAAATTGCTCGACTCGTTAGCAGTAGCAGCAGCAGAGCTACGACGATCCTGCGGTGGCGGCGGCGGCGGCGGCGGCGCGAGTTGATAGCTGTTGGACTCGCTCGCCTGGCCCGCCATAAGATAGGAGAAGTCGTAGTTAGGATTGCGCGTAGGAGAGCGCTCGCCGGAATTCCAATTAACATGCTAAATTACACGAGGCCATTAGCTACCAAAACTTCCACCCACCGGGGCCGATGACTGGCCAGCTTTTCGGGCGTTGATGCCGATGCAACGCGCGAGCCCGGGGGCCCTCTTTTACCTGTCCAGATGGGTTGCCCGTTTCCCATCCAGACTCCCTCCGCCCGTCCCACGTGTCCAGGAGAGTGAGGCCGCCGCCGCCGCCGCCGCCGCCGCAGCCGCCGGAGAGAATAGAGCGTGAGAGCAGTGCCGACCAGCCAGCGAGCATCCTCCACCGCAAGAAAGACAGAGAAAGAAAAAGACAGAGAGAGAGAAGAGAGGGCAGTCGATGAAGACGTTGTAAAACGAATGTACGCTCTCCGTGTCGAGGTTCTCACACCTCGAAGACGAAGCGGCGTACGGTCAAAGGCCCGCGGGGGGTAAGCCCGTCGGACCGTGGGGCTAATTGATACGTAAGATTACGTTCTTGGCCTCCTTCACCCCTCTCCACTCGCAGCCCGCTCTCCAGCACCACCGCATGATTGGTTGTCGGTTGTCGGGCCCGCACTCCGGTCACTAAATTCCTCGTTCCCCTCGAAAACGCGCCGCGACTCTCCACAGACTCTCTTTCTCTCTTTCTCTCTCGCTTCGTCGAACCTGCATTGTGGTATTCAGGTACTCTCGTCCGACGCACTCGCTATTTTATTGTTCAAAGAGAATTCGCGTTATTAATCGACAGGGCCCATTCAACGCATTGATTTATACTTCTCGAAGATATTGGAGTCATTACAAACGCGTATAATGGATAACTGAAAATTCCCATTTGTCCCGACATGCGCGAATTAGTCTTCGATAATACAATCGATGCCTTCACTTCCCGATCGGGTTGCATTGTAACTTTCGCCTGTTACCGCAGTCGGCATAAGTCGCGGTCAGTGAGTAATGCTCGCAGCCTGCGGAAAGAGCGATTGGCCTGTCAATGAACTCGTGGATTAGTAATACGAATTGCCAGTTATTGGGGTCACGGTGATTGGACCCTAGCACCTTATAAATCTATCTATCACGCATTCAATGTTGCGCCTCCGCACAATGGAAAGCTCATTATTGCAGTGCACAAAGGCTGGCGCGCCGTCGAGATTTACTCTCGAACGAACGAGAGAGAAGGGAAGAGAGTGCTCTTACTTACAAATTCCCTTTCGTGAAACCGCAAGTGGAGAGACACAGAAAGAAGGTGCCGCGCGAAGGACACCGAGGGCGTGGCACCCTCCAATGATTTAAGGTCGAAGGTGTTCGCGTCTCTATTCGAGGAACACCTCGCTGAGTTGCATATACAACGGCAACAACAGCTCCTCGCCAGCCGAGGATATTCCAGCGAGAGAAGACCTCCTCCTCTCACTCTCGCAACGGCACACGCGTTTTCGGAGCGGCAGCTTTACAGCCGTTTAGTGTTTTATTGCTGTTTTATGAGCGCCGGACCCGCGCTGCCCCTTTCCACACCCCTTTCCCTCTTTCTTGGCACCTAACGCTTCGCAATCTCGCAGTCGCTCTGCGCCCTGCCAAGGTAGCACGTCGATCAGCTATTGGAATTTTGTGGAACTCGTCGAGAGCTTTAGGGAGATATTGAATTTCTGTGATGCATCCAAAGAATATTATTTAATATTGGCAAAATTAATAGTTGGACGTCACAGAAATTTATATCTTAAAAATGTCGACTACTTTGGGAGTTTTTATAGACTTTCTCATTGCTATCGTTGGAATACAGCAATCTTTATTTATTTCATAAGTTTGTACACAGTAAACAACAATTCAATTCTGTTCAGGTTTAATATAATTGGTCGTCTTCAGCGATCTATTATTTTCAATTCATCGATGCAATATTAGAATCATTCAAGTAGCGTTTACCATTAAAATCGAGACACTGAAATTGGCTGTATTTGAACGAACAGTTATCCGAGGTAGGAAATTAATTTTCAAACATTCGACTGTCTAACTTGGCATCATTTCTGTGATGTATCCAAAGAATAATATTTAATATTGGCAGAATTAATAGTTGGTTAATATTGAGATTCTTCGAAGGATTAATTAGATTCCAAACACGTCAGAGAAATTTGTATTTTAAAAATGTCGACTACTTTGGGAGTTTTTATAGACTTTCTCGTTGCTATCGTTGGAATACAGCAATCTCCATTTATTTCATAAGTTTGTACACAGTAAACAACAATTCAATTCTGTTCATGTTTAATATAATTGGTCGCCTTCAGCGATCTATTATTTTCAATTCATCGATGCAATATTAGAATCATTGAAGCAGCCTTTACCATTAAAATCGAGACACTGAAATTGGCTGTATTTGAAGGAACAGTTATCCGAGGCAGGAAATTAATTTTCAAACATTCGACTGTCTAACTTGGCAGGTTTCCCATGTTGTTGGAAGGGTAAATTGGCTTCTCCAAACTTAATAGAGTCAGGTTTGATATGTTAACTGCCACTGCTGTCGGAGCAGCCGGAGCCGCGAAGGCAGAGGCCTAATCGAATCCCTGGTATTTTGTTTGCTGACACCCACAGAATCGAGCGGTGTATAGGAAAGGGGCGGCTATTGTGCACCATCTTTCTTATAAGAATAATAGCGAGGATCTACAAGTCATTGGTATTCGAAGAGTCGCTCGTGTCGGATGAATAAGCGAATTCGTCGGCTATTCCATAGAGGCATTGCCTCCTCCGGAGCAAGTGAAACACACCGCGTCACGGATATCTTTAACAACACACTCCTACATCCATCTCGCAACGATTCCACCACAGTAATTACTCATTAGCAATTCACAATTAAGACGAAACACTGGCGGAACAGGATACCAAGAGGCGCGAGCCTTAAATCTTCCTAGATTCTTATATAAAGCAATGATTTTCCACCAATTACTCGTCTAAATTATCACGACGCGTTAAAGGTTTCCACTGTGTTTATGTGTCTACCTTGTATTATAGACAGGAGATGGTCTTCCTCTCGGGTAAAGATAGAGCTGTAGCCGATATTGAATCTTAATCCACGTCTCCGCCGATGGAAAGTGGCATCGATCATCATCGGTAGCGCGGCCGGCACAGGCGTTGCATCCCGGGCTATTAAATCCAGCGTAGCTAACCGATAACGAGATCCTAATTGTGAGACAACTTCCGACAGCCGGCAGCGTGCGTGTGTGTGTGTGTGTGTACGCCGCCTCCATTCCCTCCTCGCCGGGAGCTCCGTAATTTCCGCTTGATAATTTTACGATCTTACTTTTATCACGGAGTCATCAGCCCGATCACCGAGCAGCCAGTATACATGCGGAGTCAAGGCTGGACAAGCGCCGCCGTCGCCGCAGCCGCCGCCGCACAGTAATCATCTCGCAAAGAGAGCAAGTCGAGTCCGCTTCGAGCACGATATCACTATAGCGGCTGTCTGTCCTCTGCTTTCTGATTGCTAACTTAATATGTGAGCCATCGTGAAAAATGCCCCTCTGTGTTTGGCCTGCTCATTACAGGATTGATGGCTGAGGCCGCGTGATTCTTGCTGCACAAAGTAGACTCCTTCTTTTTCTTTAGGAAGTCTAGCAAGCTTTCCTTGTCAGTCCAAATTGCAAACATGTTGCTAAATGATTGAATATAAATTTGCGTGCTTCTTTTTCGTGCAATTATCTTTTTATAATCCAAAGTAACATGTGCGTCGTAATTGAATGTTCTTTTTGGTGACGCGTGAGAATTTTAGTTATTGAACTTGAGCTTCGTTTCTTTCATTATTTCTTTTTCATTCATCTGTCGAATTCTTATGTAATAGTTTGAATTTATAAAGTATTATTTGTTCTTTTTTGAAAGGCTTTGATGAGTACTAGAAATGGAGTATTGTATTTAGGAAGATCAATTCCATTCCTCTTTGGAAACACCTAAGAATTAGTAATCGTTGGGTTGTCACGTTCTTCCCTTAAATTGGCAGCGCAAGCTATTAAGTGGAGATCGTGATCGTCGAGGGCTTATTGAGAGCAAGTTCCGCGATAACGAGGTATTAACGATCGCGCTGGAGCAAGTTGGTACGAGGTTCTCCCAAGGAGATTTCTCGCCGGTGCTTTCGCCCGTATCAGTGGGAAGAGGAGGCCGTCAGAGTCTGATCAGGGCCCGATCGGGGGGCCCCTTTTGTCTCGAATCGCCCGAGGTTTTCGATTATCGTCCGCGGGGCACCGTAACGATCGCCTAACTCGGTGGCTCCGCCCACGACAAGCGGTGCTCCACCCCCTCGGGGCCCAAAGCTCGCCGGGCCCCGTCTCTCTCCGGGCCGCTTTCTGCATTTAAATTAATTTGCTCCGATTAATTTTTAATTAAACCGCGCAGCAGCTCTCGGCCGCTTCTCGGCTTCGGCGCGAAACTCTCGCGTAACTTGTCCCACTCGTATATAGGCCCCCATTCCTCTGGGCCCCTCTCAACGGGGGCGGCATCCCAGCCGAGACAATCATCAACAAAATTCACTCCAGCAGCCACAAATCACCCTCGTCCCGCCAGATTAATAACTGCCGAATTAATCACTTCGAAAGTGTGCTTTCGCACTCTGCATTCTGGGACTAGTGGCGCTCGGGGCCCATGGAAAGGTTCCGTGCCAACTTTGCCTGCTGTGGAGCAGCAATTTACTCTCGCAACAAGTCTTTTGTGAGACGCAATCACATCTGGCGCGTGCAAGGAATGTAGGCAGGCGTCCATTAAGGGCCCACTTACACGTCTCGCAAGAAGCCGGGGATGCTGCGATTCGTTTAATAAGACACGCGCGGGTACGCTGTTAAGAAAGCTTGCTGTTTTAACGGATGCGATCTTTACGAGGCGCTCTCGCAGCAAAACAATAATTTTCTTTCGGCATCTCGGGCCCTTCCTTTCCGGCGCGGCCGAATTTACACGCGCACGCACGATTGCTCATGCTGATTGCGTATGTGCGCGAAGAGAAATGAGGCCCCTTCTCTCCTCCCTCGGTATTCTCACTCTCTCTCTATCCTATCGAAATGCGATCTCCGCGTTTAATTGCGAATCCTTCTGGGAACGAGGAGCACGGAAAACGCGTATGGATGGCTTGCTTGCTTGCTTGCATAAAGTCGTCCGCCGCGCCATACAGATACATATGTACGGACGCGGCTACATACGCGTGCAGAGGTTCCGCATAGCTGGCTGTGATGCAAGTATAAAGTTAACTGTAATTACTGCAATTCGCTCCGTTCCACTTCTTCAATGGCGAGGGACTTGCCTATACCGAGCAATAAGAGGGTGATTGTTGGGGCGTCATTATAAAGATAAATAAGAAATGATATCCGGCGAGTCCTTCGCCAGAGAGTTTCGAAAGTCGAATTGGTGAGGTGCGTTACACGGACACTTTAGCCTTGTATAACGTCGTTTAACTCTGAACTCATGCATTCGAGCGCAATTCATCCTCGATATTCTCTCAAGTACAAATAAATTAAGTTTTGCGAAGATGGTGACCTAGTAAGATGGTAGCGGAGATTTATTTTACGAGGATTTGTACTCGAAGCGATATTAGTAGAACAATAGATTTACGAGCGACTGTCGCAGTTAAAAGGTCCGAGCCTTTTGACCCTTATAACCTGGTCACCAGATGTCAATTACGGCTCAGTTTTAGCAACGGCAAGACGCGACAGACGATGTTTCTTCATTATTTAAGCGGTAAAATACAACGTCTCACTAAGAAAAGTAAGAGAAATTTCGGAATTTTGTAGTTTCATTCACGCATTATATGTGACATATCAAATCGATGAATTTTGGAATAAGTTCGTATAAATTTCGAGTAGAAAATTCTAGTAAACGAAGGAAATAACCATGCGATTCGAAATCCGGTTGTAGACAGATGGAAAAGTTTTTTTTCCCGGTCATAATGAGCTGGCAAAGCTGCACCTTTGACCGGGATTATCCATTGTCTCATTTTATTGCTATCATGTGCGCCTGAAGGCCAATGCTCGGGTCACGGGTCACGGGCCAGGTAGGACCCGGATTTAGTCGTGCAACTTCGGCATTGTTTTGGTATTTAGAGGACACTTTTCCTTACGCGAGCTCAGTCGTTCTTGAGACGTGGTGGGTGCAAGTCGCAAGTGTCATCAGACATATTTTGGATTCTTTCGCGTTAGTGTGTGGTAGTGAATCGTTGTGCGTGGATAGATAGTCATTCTTAGAGTCGAACGAGAAGTGTGCGCTGTCATTTGCATTGAAAAGTGTCCGAGTTTTATAATTTAACAGTGTTTAATTCTTCATCTTTATTTTTCCATTTTACCAACTCATATTTCTCCTTTTATTTTCGCTACCGGTTACATTTCCATATATTATTTTAATTCCATCATTTTCTTTTCTTCTTAATATTAGTTTTATGATTCCAAAGTTTATTATTTGCATTGAACAGTTTCAGAGTTTTATAATTTAACAGTGTTTAACTTTTCATCTTCATTACATCTTTATCTTTCTTTTTCCATTTTACCAAATCGTATTTCTCCTTTTATTTTCGCTACCGATTACATTTCCATATATTATTTTAGTCGCATCATTTTCCTTTCTTCTCAATATTAGTTTATGATTCCTACGTTTATTATTTACATTGAACGGTGTCTGTGATTTATAATTTAACTGTTTAACTTTTCATCTTCATTACATTTTTATCTTTCTTCTCCCACTTTATTGAATCATACCTATGATTTTCGCTATCTGTTATTGTACCCTTTATTATTTTAATTATACCATTTTCCTTTCTTTTCAGTATAACTTTTATCACTCTGAAATTTATTATTTACATTGGAAAATGTCCGTGATTTATAATTTGACAGTGTTTACTTGTACATCTACTTTACATTTTCATCAGTCTTTTCCCATGTTACCAAATCGAATTTCTCCTTTTATTTTCACTACCTATTATATTTTCATATATTATTTCTAATCGTATCATTTTCCTTTCTTTTCTGTATAAATTCTATCATTCGAAAATGTATTATTTACATTCGACAATGTTCGTGATTTATGATTTTAGTGTTTCATTGCTCATCTATGTTACATTTTCATAATTCTTTTCCCATTTTACCAAGTCGTGTCTCTTTTACTTTCACTAACTATTATTGTTCTATTTATTATTTTAATCGTATCTTTGTAGTATAAGTTTTATAATTCGAAAGTTTATCATTTACATTGAAAAAGTCATTGCATAGTCTGTGGTGTATAATTTCAGAGTGTTTAATTGTTCATCTACGTGACATTTTCATATTTCTTTTCCCACTTTGCCAAATCGTGCTTCCTCTTTTAATTTATTTATCTGCAATTGCTCCACTTACTTGATTTATTCTTTACTTTGAAAAATGTCCGTGGCTCATAATTTCACACTGTTTAATTATATATTAGTATAATATATATTTTTATTGTCCCTTTCCCATTTTACCAAATCGTCGTTCTCCTTTTATTTTCGTTATCTATTATTGTTCGATTTATTATTTTAATCACATCATTCTCCTTTCTTCTCAGTATTTATATTTATTGTGTTTACATTTATATTGAAAAATACTCGTGGCTTATAATTTTAAAGTGTTTGATTGTTCACCTACGTTACATTTTCTTTCTTCTCTTCCTAATTTACTAAATTGTGCTTCCTGTCTTATTTCCATTCGTCGCTGTATATAATCTCTTAATCTCTCGTTCTAATTTTCGATTCACGAAAAAATTGAAGCAACCGGCTGAGATTCATTTGGCGTCTTGATGAACATTTGCGCTCTAACTCAGTAATAGAGAGGACGGCACGAAAGTGTCGCAGGAAGGACAAGCTTGTAAGTTAGCGGTTACATTTATCCGGAGGGCGCGCAGTGCTCGGGATAAATGTATCCTGTCGTTTGCAGGTATCGAGTAATTAGCGCATTATACATCGAAAGTGTTAATCTGGATGGAGTGGCGGGGCCGGCTAACGGAAGCGCATACTTCTCTTTCCGCTCTTCCTTTTGGAGAAGCTGGATTTTTCTCGTTCGCCTCATTCGGCTCACTCACTGTTACACGGCGGGCGAGGCAGTGTGCGAAGATATCCTCGAAAGCAGCGGACTCGCGCGATCCTCATTCGCGCGCGCGCGCGCGCGCGCGGCGGCGTCTATGTTTGTGTTGGAGAAGGCGCGACGCGTGTGTATAGGAAAGACGGGGAACGTGTCGGCGGCAGGAATCCACGCCTACCCATAACGATATTTTAATTAAAGCGAGGCGCTGGCCAGGCCGAGGAGAAATTCAATCTCGAGATAATAAATGATCGCGGCCCCCAACACCTTCCCCGACTGCTGACGAGCCGACACCTCGCCTTTAAAGAGTTCACACCTTTTCCCTTGCGTGCTTGCTTGTGCTTGTGCTTGTCTTCTTCTTCCTACGTCCTCCTCTCATCTCGAAAGTCCTTCTAATCGCTCGGCAGAACGCGTGTGTACAGCATCCTCTTTATTATTTCTTTGATAAATTCGATCGAACTCGCCCCGACCATTTCTCTCCTCTACCGAATCACTCCCTTTGCGTTTAACCCTTCCACTTTGCTCCATTGTGTTCCGGGATTTGAGCGGGCTTCCTTGAACGAATGACGTCTCTGTCGGTTCATTCATTTATCACCGCGCTAAACGGCAGCACGCCGCTGCTCCTCGTGTCAATTTTTGCCTCGCCAACGAAATTAGAATTGTAACTTTTTCCAAATCGATTTCAATGTATAACTTTAGCTACTTTGCACTCGGTTTGTAGGAAAGTTTCATGTACCAAACGTGTTAGTCTTTTTTCTATTTCTTTTTGGTAATTTTGCTTTGCATGCGAAATTAGAATTGTAACTTTGTGCAAATTGATTGTAGTTTATAGCTTACATACTTTATTCTCGCTTTGGGGAAAAATTTCACGTTCCAAATGTGTGGCGGTCTTTTTTTCTATTTCTTTTTGGTAATTTTGCTTTGCATGCGAAATTAGAATTGTAATTCTGTGCAAATCTATTTTAATTTACAACTTACGTACTTTATACTTGGTTTGTAGATAAGTTTCACGTGTCAAACGTGTTGCGGTCTTTTTTTCTATTTCTTTTTGGTAATTTTGCTTTGCATGCGAAATTAGAATTGTAACTCTGTGCAAATCGATTTCAATTTATAGTTTACATACTTTATTTTCGGTTTGTAGAAAAGATTAGTGTACAAAACGTGTGGCGGTTTTTTTTTCTATTTCTTCCTCTTAATTTTGCTTTGCATGCGAAATTAGAATTGTAACTCTTCGAAAATCTATTTTAATTTATAATTTACACAGTTTATACTTAGTTTACAGAAAAGTTTTACGTGCCAAACGTGTTGCGGCTCTCTCTCCTCCTTTTTATTTACATAGTTGAAATTGTAATTAAGGTCGGACATTTTCTTTCCGCAAAGTACGTAAAGTGCGCGGGTAATTGAATGGGGCAAGAAAAAGGCGGACGGGTGTATGGGCAATCGGACTCCTGTGGAGAAAAGGTCGTAGGTGCACAGTGGTGAATACATTTTCTGCGAGGCTGGGGCGACGTACACGTGACAGGGCAGTTCCTATGCATAAAATTCAATTTTTCGAATGACTAAGCTATGAAGGGCATCCAGACTAGTCGACGAAGAGAGTGATGTATGGACAACAGGACCGAGCGCTTAGTTATTAGCTTCACTCCGCTTAATAATTTCCTTCAATCGTGACTGTCAATGCCACTGAACGCCGCCGATCCAATGCCATTTACATTGCACCGCTTGATCACATAACAACACACTCGCGTTACCATACTTTCGTTCATGTAAATTCATACTTTGCTAATTCTGACTTTGACGATTAATAATCACCGTAGATCTCAGAAAACTCGACTTAGAACGCGATCGCGAGTTTAATCTGTCGATAATATTTATTTTTCTGTCTGTCATCGATGACGTCACCAGAAAAGTTCAACAATTTTCTCTGTGATATTATGCCTTTATACTTGCAAGACTTGATCGCGTTACTTATACTTTCGTCCATGTAAATTCATACTTTACTAGCGCTGACTTTGATGATTAATAATCACCGTAGAACTCAGAAAACTCGACTTAGAACGCGATCGCGAGTTTAATCTGTCGATAATATTTATTTTTCTTTCTGTCATCGATGACGTCACCGGAAAAAAGTTCAAACATTTTCTCTGCGATGTTATGCCTTTACACTTGCAACACTTGATCGCGTTACGATACTTTCGCCCATGTAAATTCATACGTCGCTAACTCTGACTTTGACGATTAATAATCACTATCGAACTCAGCAAACTCGACTTAGACCGCGATCGCGAGTTTAATCCATCGGCAATACTTTCTTTTCTCCACTTGCCACTCTCGTTTCATTTATAATCAAGAAAACTTGCAATAAGCGCGCGCGTCAAGAGTCAACCTATTTTTCTGTCGTGGGAGATTGAAATTGGATGAGAAGCCTAAAGGAGTAGCGAAGCGATTCGAAGTTATAATATAAAGAGGAAGAAAGGGGAAAGAGGCAAATTACATTGTAGCAGGCGGGCAAGATTGTGAGCGGGCGTCAGTCGGGCACGCTCGTTCCTCGGAGATGCATTAGAGAGGCCTGCTGTTGCGTGGGTAGAAACTAGTGGTTGTATATTCACTGTATTCCAGTGTACAACGATTACATATCCAATTAGTCTCTCACGGTAAAGTTCGAATTACACTTTCAATTAGGAATTCGCGATAATGTAATTACAGATCGCTTGGCCGACTAATAATCAGCCGACAATTATACCAGCAATTAACCATAATTACTTCATTCGTTGATGATGCTGGAGTATCCGGCGCGCTCTTTTAATAATAAGTCGTGCCTTTTTTCGGCGCTCCTCCGACGTTTATCCGCTGCTCGATCGAAGCTGATCAATTCCCAGTCAATTTATTGCGCATCGCTCTTCCTATTATAGGGAATAGGGGATAAAGACAATACGTGTGGGGTGGTGGGGACACACCCACGCACTGATGCCAATACATAATCGACAGATAGTGGGGGATGACGAATGTTCGCCGAATGACTCGGCGAAAAAGTCGGATAATTACGTTGTTGGTCGGTTAACTATTCATATCGCCCTTTGGAAATCTCACATATTGCTGGGTTAACACTCGTTTCATGCCAGTTGGATAGTTCTTCCTTCGAGCAAGTAATTACTTTGGGTAGAATGGACCTTTATTAAGAGTGATTGTATTTTCGTATTCTTACAAAAACGCATTCTTATAATCAATAATACAGAAGACAGTTGTTGCTTATTACTAGTTATTCGTGGATAATTATTATTTCATACACAATTGTCCAAGTTAATCGCGTTTTAAAATTGAAAAATCCTTTCGTACGTATTCATCATAACTTCACTTATGACTGACTCGATTTAATATTCGCCTTATTAATAAAACATATTAATAAAAACATTCGCAAGTAATTACTTTGGGTAGAATGGAACTTTTATTAAGAGTGATTGTATTTTCGTATTCTTACAACACCGTATTCTTATAATCAATAATACAAAAGACAGTTGTCGCTTATTACTAGTTATTCGTGGATAATTATTATTTCATACACAATTGTTCAAGTTAATCGCGCTTTGAAATTGAAAAATCCTTTCGTACGTGTGTTGATCATAACCTCACTTATGACTGACTCGATTTAATATTCGCCCCGCAAGGAAGCAATCGTTTTATTCGCATCTTCCTGTAACATTACGATTGGCAGAAGTGTATTAGAGATTCGCAGGATGAGAGGGGAATCCAGCCCGAAGGGAAAACTAGAGCAATCTTGATAGAATGGCGAACGCGGAGTCAGTTAAGTGTCATCGTGCGATTTAGTCCTGGGGCGATAGGCGGCGCAGATAGGCTCGACTGGCGCGGTGGTCATAAGTAGAAGCGAGCGAGCGAGCGCGCGCGCAGAGAGAAGCTTGGCAGAAGAACGGCATTCGCAGCGCGCAGTGGTCGATCGATTTCGCGCGGACGCGTACGCCCAGTTGATGAGTCTATTATAAAATTAATAACCATAAATCTCGAGGGCTCCGAGTGGACGGTAGCACGTGGCCGGCCGTTTTTCATACTTCGGTTAATTATACGCGTGAGCAAATTGAGCGCGACTACAGTAACGAGACGCTATCTTCTCCGGCGGCGGCGGCAGCGGCGTCTTCTTCTTTCCTCGCAGCATCCACAGCTTCCTCTCCACCTCGTCTCAGATCATCGGCAATTCTTCCGCGCTCCTCATTTTTTCCTCCCGAGAAGATGAATTCACTCGGCTGGCTGATTTCACTCCTGTTAACTCAAGCCCGCTAAGTGTTTCACTGCTCTCATTTCACTCGCTTGGTTACACTTGGCACAAGCAGAGATTGGATTTTGCAGGCTTGGAACTCGAACAGCTGATCCGATCGACTCCCATCGAATAACAGGCTTCTTCGCACGCGCAATGTAGAGCACAATTTCGCTGATTGTAGATTGCGCTGTATGTTGAGTTATGAGTCTCCCGTTATTGTAATATGGAATGTCGAGCCTCTCTTTACATTGTGCTTCTTCCTCGAGCCTTTCTCTTTTTCCAATCTCTTGTAAGTTACAGCTCCTTTTCAATATTTTATCAGTAAGCGCTGTTTGTTATTATCGCCAACTGTATTTATTGCTATCTGATATTGATTCATTTGCGTTTGCAAGACCGAGTTGTTTATCACGTGGACATAGTCATAAATCGGATTCCGGCCCTTTCTCGTGTAAGTCTACCTGCAAAGTCCAAACAGGTTGTAACCCTTGCTTCAGTCGGCCGTGTAAATAAGACGTGACAGTATTCTCAGGACTTTTGTCATTCGGTGTCCATTACTGTCGCTGCAACACAGAGTAAAAGTTATGCGATATGTTCGGGGAAAATTTCGAAAGTTAAATTGTTTAGTATCTTTTATTTAAGCATTTATATTTCAAACTCCATTTGTTCATCATTTGATTATATAATCGTAACGCAAATTCGACCCTTTTATCTGTAAATTTCGAGCAGGTTAGAACCTTCATATTTAATTAATCTTAATTACTAAATCATTCGGTGCTCGTCTCAGGCAGTATCTTCAATTTTAAAGAGTAAACGAGCGAGGGTGATAAAGTTCGCCAGTTAGATACTTGTCTGTACACGGGTGCACGATCATTGCTTATATCATTATCGCAAATTATATTCCTCCGCAGTTTTCATGTAGTCATTTGCGTTTCAAACCCCATTTGTTCATCACCTGGTCATAAAGTCATAAACTCATGCCTGACCCTTTCAAGGCTTAGTCTACCTGCAAACTTCGTGCGGGTCAGAACCCTCGAATCATTCTCAGGATTAACTATTAGTTTCTCGTCAGAGAATGTATAATATTTAGCATCTTCGACTTTAAAAAGTCAAAAAAGCAAAGGCGAAAAATTATACGAAACTTTGTATTAGAGAAAAGTTTGCAAGTTAGATAGTTGCCTTTACACGCGTGCACGATCATTGCTTATAACATTATCGCAAATTATATTCCTTCGCAGTTTTCATGTAGTCATTTGCGTTTCAAACCCCATTTGTTCATCACCTGGTCATAAAGTCGTAAACTCATACCTGACCTTTTCAAGGCTTATTCTACCTGCAAACTTCGAACGCGTCGGAACCTTCGGATCATTGAAGCGACATAGATAAAGTCGCACTATCAGAATTAGTCAGTCGTTGCCTTTCGAAGGTAGTGCTTAGTATCTCTGACTTGAAAGCGTTAGAAAAGCAAGGTCGAAAAAATCATAGGAATACGTGGACTCAGGGAAAAGTTCTCTAATAGTTTGGTTGTCTTTACTTAGTCATTTGCGTGCCATGTGTTTGTCACCTGCACAGAAAGTCGTAAACTCGGACGGGTCAAACCTTCGAATCATTCAAGCGGCATAAGTAGAACCTTCATTAGTTATTCGTTGCTGGTGAAATGCAGTACTTAGTATTCTTATCTCTGAGTTTAAAGGGTCAGAAAATCTTTCAAATCTCATTCTGTCTGCAACTTTCGAACGGGTCAGACCTTCAAATAGTTGAAGCGGCTCACATAGAAATATTATTGTCTCGCGACTTTAGTTATTCGTTGCTGGTGAAATGCAGTACTTAGTATTAGCATCTTTGATTTTCAATCAGTAGAAGACAATCTTTCAAGTCTCATTATATTTGTAAATTTCGAAGGGGTCAGACCTTCAAATAGTTGAAGCGGCTCACATAGAAATATTATTGTCTCGCGACTTTAGTTATTCATTGCTGGTGAAACACAGTACTTAGTATTAGTATTTCTGATTTTAAAGGGTCAGAAGAAAAGTGGGAAAATCATACGAAAACGCGGTCTCAGGGAAAAGTTTCTTAACAGTTTGGTCGTCTTTACTTAGTCATTCACGTGCCATATGTTTATCACCTGGACATACAGTCATAAAACTCAAATCCGACCCTTTCAAGTCTCATTGTATCTGCAAATTTCGAGCGATTCAGACCTTCGGGTCATTCAAGCGGCATAAATAGAAACATTGTTCTCGCGACTTTACTTATTCTTTGCTGGTCAAACACAGTACTTAGTATTAGTCTCTCCGACTTTAAAGGGTCAGAAAATCTTTCAAGTCTCATTGTATTTGCAAATTTCGAGCGAGTCAGACCTTCGAATCATTCAAGCGGCCTAAATAGAAACATTGTTTTCACGACTTTACTTATTCGTAGCTGGTGAAACGCAGTGCTTAGTATTAGTCTCTCGGACTTTAAAGGGTCAAAAAATCTTTCAAGTCTCATTGTATCTGCAAATTTCGAGCGAGTCAGACCTTCGAATCATTCAAGCGGCATAAATAGAAACATTGTTCTCGTGACTTCAGTTATTCGTTGCTGTTCCAACGCAGTACTTAGTATTAGTCTCTCGGACTTTAAAGGGTCAGAAGAAGAAGAGTGAAAAAGGCGGGCGAAAAGTGGCCTGCCAGTGAAGTTAGCTGGCTAGATAGTTGAGAGTGTGCACGTGTGCACGGCTGTCTCGGTTTCTCGCGTGCCTCGTGGGCATTAGGAAGAGCGCTCACGGCAGCCAGTTCGAATTTCGAAGCGTCCGGGGATAATTCCATCGGCCGGGTGTTCTAATTGGCCTCTCATTACCGATGCTCGGCTTGTTTCAACCCGGCGTGCTGCACCGGCGCTGCCGAGCGCGCGCGCGATCCATAGTGGTCCCGGCTGCGGTGAAGCCAACCGGTGGCCCCGGCCACGATTATTGCCAGTTATTATCTACCGCGGGACCGTTCGATTTAATGGTCAATTGTTTCGAACGTCGCGCACTTAATAGAAATTTACTGGCGCGACCCGATCGAGCGCCTGCTGCTGCTGCTGCTTCTGCTTCCTCCTCTTAACGAAATAGTCCGCCATACGACAATCCTCTCTCAAGTCGACGTTTCTCTCTATCGAAATTGCAATCGCATTCATAGGTTTCAGTGTCTTCTCATTCATCCGACAATCCTCTCCACTTTACTCAATCGTTCATAGATCAATTATTTAAGCATTCATTCGCGAGGAAAACGTAAAATCAGTACTGCAAATTCAATGTTAGTCTTTGTCTTGTAAATTATATATAATTCACTTCGAAATTATAGTGCATAGATAATGGAATTTTTGTGTATCGTCATAGTTCGTGAAGGCAATGCATTTTAACGAGAACCCCACTCGAGTCGAAATGAAATAGAGCGCACACGTGGTGTCCAAGTGTAGGTCACTCTGACCAGACGACCGTCATTAAAGTCGGGTATTGTTTGACAGGGCAAAGGTCCGAGTGATGACACGCATTTCCACCCTGCATTGTCCATTGTTTTAAAGATAGGAATTTCGTAGTTATTCGCATGTGTTGGAGGAGGGGAGGGGAGAGGTGCCTTCTGGTAAATGGGCAAGCAGCGCGTCACTTACTCTCGAACTGTCTTTTCGACAACACCTCGATTCATTAGTGACATACTCCAACTAACGCAATCGTGACTAGAAGTGTATTCCATTTCATGACACTCAAGTATATTCGCCGTCTTATTGCAAGTTGATTAGAAGTTCCAATTAAACGCATATATATAACGTGAGCAAGTGGGTTTTGAGTATGAATATTAGTGAAGTTCTCGAATTAATAGAAGATCCCTTGTGTAGAAGAAGATAGAAGTGTATGTGACGTGTGTGTCATGTGTCAACACGGGATTCCTTATACGTCTTCAATTATGCCGATTTTCGCGCCAGAACCGGTTTCTCTGTTTTCTTATTTTTCACGGCTTAGTTTTCGATTCTAAAAATTCGGAAAAATTACACGACGTGCGCCGTATCAGCAGACGTGTCTTTGATTTTTCTCAAACTCATATCCGCGTCGTGAGAGGAGTTGTGCGTCGAGAACAATATTTTCCGGGTGTTTTAATTTTTCACGACTTAGATTCTGATTCCAAAAATCTGGAAAAATTACACAACGTGCGACTTATTAGTTGACGTGTCGCAGATGTTTCTTAAGCTTGTGCTCGTACCGGGACAGAAGCTATTCGTGAAAAACAATATTTTTCGGAGTTTTTAATTTTCCACGGCTTAGATTTTGTTTCCAAAAATCTGGAAAAATTACACATCGTACGCCTTATCCGTAGCCATGTATCAGATTTTTCTCAAACTTTTACCCGTGTCGGGAGAGGAGTTATTCGTCGAGAACGATATTTTTCGGAGATTTTGATTTTCCACGGCTTAGATTTCGATTCCAAAAATCTGGAAAAATTACACAACATGCTCCTCATCATTGGACTTGTCTTTGATTTTTTTCAAACCTATGCCTTCGCCGGGAGAGGAGCTATTCGTCAAAAACGATATTTTCGGGAGTTTTTGATTTTCCACGGCTTAGATTTCGATTCCAAAAATCTGGAAAAATTACACAACATGCTCCTCATCATTGGACTTGTCTTTGATTTTTTTCAAACCTATGCCTTCGCCGGGAGAGGAGCTATTCGTCAAAAACGATATTTTCGGGAGTTTTTGATTTTTCACGGCTTAGATTTTGGTTTCAAAAATCTGTAAAAATTACACAACATGCGCCTCATCATTGGACATGTCTCTGATTTTTTTCAAACCTACATCTTCGCTGGAAGAGGAGCTATTCGTTGAAAACGATGTTTTCGGGAGTTTTTCATTTTTCACGGCTTAGATTTTGGTTTCAAAAATCTGTAAAAATTACACAACATGCGCCTCATCATTCGACTTGTCTTTGATTTTTTTCAAACCTATGCCTTCGCCGGGAGAGGAGCTATTCGTCAAAAACTATATTTTCGGGAGTTTTTGATTTTTCACGGCTTAGATTTTGGTTTCAAAAATCTGTAAAAATTACACAACATGCGCCTCATCATTGGACATGTCTCTGATTTTTTTCAAACCTACATCTTCGCTGGAAGAGGAGCTATTCGTTGAAAACGATGTTTTCGGGAGTTTTTCATTTTTCACGGCTTAGATTTTGGTTTCAAAAATCTGTAAAAATTACACAACATGCGCCTCATCATTCGACTTGTCTTTGATTTTTTTCAAACCTATGCCTTCGCCGGGAGAGGAGCTATTCGTCAAAAACTATATTTTCGGGAGTTTTTGATTTTTCACGGCTCACATCTTGATTCCAAAAATCTCCGAAAATTACACAACATGCGCCTCGTCAGCCGACGTGTCTCAGATTTTTTTCAAACTTATACCTTTGCCGGCAGAGGAGCTATTCGTTGAAAACGATGTTTTCGGGAGTTTTTCATTTTTCACGGCTTAGATTTTGGTTTCAAAAATCTGTAAAAATTACACAACATGCGCCTCATCATTCGACATGTCTTTGATTTTTTTCAAACCTACACCTTCGCCGGGAGAGGAGCTATTCGTCGAAAACGATATTTTCGGGAGTTTTTGATTTTTCACGGCTTAGATTTTGGTTCCAAAAATCTGTAAAAATTACACAACATGCGCCTCATCATTGGACATGTCTTTGATTTTTTTCAAACCTATAACTTCGCCGGGAGAGGAGTTATTCGTGGAAAACGATATTTTCGCGAGTTTTTGATTTTTCACGGCTCACATCTTGATTCCAAAAATCTCCGAAAATTACACAACATGCACCTTATTAGCAGACGTGTGCCTGATTTTTTTTGTAATTTTACCTGTACTGTGAAAGGAGATATCGAGCAAACAGACAATTTCTCCATTTTTGCCACGAGTCACTGAAAAACCCTACAATATCTCCTGATATGCCATAAAGTCGTGTTAAGATATCTCAGTTTCACGTGAAAATAGTGGTTCGTCTGACCAAATTAAGCATTTTTCACTCGAACATTTTCTCTTACATTCTCCATTCCGATTTTTTCGATTTCTCGTCATTTTCAGCACTTTCCTGGATCGTTCTTAAATCGATTGCTAGAGGATTGAAACGCGTAGAAAACATAGAATCAATCGCGTAGACGCCGGTATTGTATCATAAGTCTTCTAATAGGCAACCCCTTCCACTTAATTTACCCTGTCTCACTTATTCGGGCTCCTCCGCGTTCTCCAATCTTCCCGATCGTTTCGGCGGCTAGAACTTAGAGTAGAGATTCAGTATTCAGTCAGAAATCTACGGTATAAGTTCCAGAGCTCTCGCTCAAAGTTTATTTCTTCGCCAAAAAAAACGTCAAGACCTTCAAATTTTTTCGACTATTTGTCATTTTCTGTACTTTCCTGAATCGTTCATAGATGGATTTTATTGAGAAAGCAGAGTCAATAGGGCAGCTTGAGTATCATTTTTGTCTATACTAAGTTACAAATTATAGCGCATAGATACATGGGGTCTTTGTGTACATAGTTCGTTAACGGCAACGCATTTTAATAAGAGCTCCAGGCAAAATCATATGGTGCGCACACGTGGTGTTCAGGTGTAGGCTACTTTAACCTGACGACTGTCATTAAAGTCGGGTATTGTTTGAAAGGGCGACGGTCCGAGGGTCGGCAAGCGTTCCGATCCTGTATTGTCAAGGGTTTTAAAATCAGGAATTTAGTTATTTGGGGATTCCGTCGTGGGGTGGGGGCAGGGGTGAAAAAGTGGGGTGCTTTCTGGCAAAGGACTGTGACGAGCAGTGCGTCACTTACATTCGAACTGTCTTGTCGACAATACATAGATTCATTAGTGACATACATATTCCGCTTAACACATTCGTGACAAGAAGTATTCCATTTCATGGTACTCGAATATTTTCGCCGTCTTGCAAATTGATTAGAAGCGTCAATTAAACGCGGGTATAATGTGAGAAAGTGTGCTTTGTGTGTCAGTTTAGTGAAATTCTCATCGCCATAGAAGTTTCTTTATACTACAAGTGTGTTAACGCGTGTGTCATGTGTCAACGCGAGATTGATTCCTCATACGTTTTCAATTCTATCGATTCTCGAGTTAGAACCGGTTTTTCTACTTTCTGTTATATTTCACGGCTTAGATCTTGAATTAAAAAATCTGCAAAAATTGCATAACATATGCCTCATCAGCGATCGTGTCTCAGATTTTTCTCAAACTCGTACCCGCGCCGGGAGAAAAGATATTCGTCATAAACGATATTTTCGAGAGTTTTTGAGCTTTCACGACTTAGATTTTGATTCCAAAAATCTGTAAAAATTACACAACCTGCGCGTCGTCAGCCGACGTGTCTCAGATTTTTTTCAAACTTATACCTTTGCCGGCAGAGGAGCTATTCGTTGAAAACGATGTTTTCGGGAGTTTTTCATTTTTCACGGCTTAGATTTTGATACCAAAAATCTGCAAAAATTACACAACATGCGCCTCATCAGCCGACGTGTCTCAGATTTTTTTCAAACTTATAGCTTTGCCGGCAGAGGAGCTATTCGTTGTAAACGATATTTTCGGGAGTTTTTGATTTTTCACGGCTTAGATTTTGATTCCAAAAATCTGCAAAAATTACACAACATGCGCCACATCAGCCGACGTGTCTCAGATTTTTTTCAAACTTATACATTTGCGAGCATAGGTGCTATTCGTCATAAACAATATTTTCGAGAGTTTTTGATTTTTCACGGCTTAGATTTTGATTCTAAAAATCTGTAAAAATTACACAACAAACGCCTCATCACTAGACATGTCTTTGATTTTTTTCAAACTTATACCTTCGTCACGAGAGGAGCTATTCGTCAAAAACAATATTTTCGGCGGTTTTTGATTTTTCACGGCTTATATCTTGATTCCAAAAATCTCCGAAAATTACACAACATGCGCCTTATCAGCAGGCGTGTGTCTGATTTTTTTTGTAATTTTACCTGTACCGTGAAACGAGATATCGAGCAAAAAGGCAATTGTTCCATTTTTGCCTCGGGTCACAGAAAAAACGTACGATACCTCCTTATATGTCATAAAGTCGTGCTAAGATATCTCAGTTTCACATGAAAATAGTGGTTCGTCTGACCAGATCGAGCATTTTTCACTCGAATATTTTCTCCTACATTCAGAATTTACAGTAGAGATTCAGTATTCAGTCAGGAATCGACGGTATAAGTTCCAGAGCTCTTGCTCAAACTTTATTTCTTCGCCAAAAAAAATGTCAAGACCTTCAGATTTTTTCGATTTTTCCTCATTTTCAGCACTTTGCTAAATCGTTCATGGATCGATTGTTTAAACATTAGAACGCGTAGAAAACATAGAATCCGTCGCGTAGACGCCGGTATTGTATCATAAACCATCTAATAGGCAACCCCTTCCAATTAATTTACCCTTTCTCACTTATTTGGGCTGCTCCACGTCCTCCAATCTTCCCAATCGTTTCGGGGGTTAGAATTTACAGTAGAGATTCAGTATTTAGTCAGGAATCGACGGTATAAGTTCCAGAGCTCCTGCTCATAGTTTATTTTTTCGCCAAAAAAAACGTCAAGGCTAACCCCTTCAGATTTTTTCGATATTTCCTCATTTTCGGCACTTTCCTAAATCGTTCATAGATCGATTGTTAGAGCATTGAAACGCGTAGAAAACATAGAATCGATCGCGTAGACGCCGGTATTGTATCATAACCCATCTAATAGGCAACCCCTTCCAATTAATTTACCCTTTCGCACTTATTTGGGCTGCTCCACGTCCTCCAATCTTCCCGATCGTTTCGGGGGTTAGAATTTACAGTAGAGATTCAGTATTTAGTCAGGAATCGACGGTATAAGTTCCAGAGCACCTGCTCAAAGTTTATTTTTTCGCCAAAAAAAACGTCTAGGCTAACCCCTTCAGATTTTTTCGATATTTCCTCATTTTCGGCACTTTGCTAAGTCGTTCATAGATCGATTGTTTAGACATTAGAACGCGTAGAAAACATAGAATCGGTCGCGTAGACGCCGGCATTGTATCATAAACCATCTAATAGGCAACCCCTTGCAATTAATTTACCCTTTCGCACTTATTTGGGCTGCTCCACGTCCTCCAATCTTCCCAATCGTTTCGGGGGTTAGAATTTACAGTAGAGATTCAGTATTTAGTCAGGAATCGACGGTATAAGTTCCAGAGCTCCTGCTCATAGTTTATTTTTTCGCCAAAAAAACGTCAAGGCTAACCCTTCAGATTTTTTCGATATTTCCTCATTTTCGGCACTTTCCTAAATCGTTCATAGATCGATTGTTAGAGCATTGAAACGCGTAGAAAACATAGAATCGATCGCGTAGACGCCGGTATTGTATCGTAAACCCTCTCATAGGGTCTCCTTAATTAATTCGCTCTTTCTCACTTATTTGGGCTCCTCCACGGACTCCAACCTTTCCGATCGTTTCGCGGACTAGGATTTGCAGTAGAGATTCAATATTCAGTCAGGAATAGACGGTATAAGTTCCGGAGCTCTTGCTCAAAGTTTATTTTTTCGCCAAAAAAACGTCTAGGCTAACCCCTTCAGATTTTTTCGATATTTCCTCATTTTCGGCACTTTCCTAAATCGTTCATAGATCGATTGTTAGAGCATTGAAACGCGTAGAAAACATAGAATCGGTCGCGTAGACGCCGGCATTGTATCATAAACCATCTAATAGGCAACCCCTTGCAATTAATTTACCCTTTCGCACTTATTTGGGCTGCTCCACGTCCTCCAATCTTCCCGATCGTTTCGGGGGTTAGAATTTACAGTAGAGATTCAGTATTTTGTCAGGAATCGACGGTATGAATTCCAGAGCTCCTGCTCAACGTTTATTTTTTCGCCAAAAAAAACGTCTAGGCTAACCCCTTCACATTTTTTCGATTTTTCCTGACTTTCGGCACTTTGCTAAGTCGTTCATAGATCGATTGTTTAAACATTAGAACGCGTAGAAAACATAGAATCGGTCGCGTAGACGCCGGCATTGTATTACAAACCCTCTCGAAGGGTCCCCTTCATTATTTTACCCATTTTGCGTTATTTGGCCTCCTCTCCAATACGTTTAGCACTCCTTACTACTTGTTCAGATCATTCCACTCTAACAAAGAGTTCCTTATACGTATTAAACATTCTACTGCAATAAAATATACACTCACACATATGTTAATAGTGCTGCCGTAGTAATTTGTTACAGGTTGTGTGTACTGCTTGAATATTCATGCAGTATCATCTCTACTCACTGCACCGCGAGACTTATACATCGCTACGTGCTTCCGGCGATTCCATACGTACTATAATATTATGTATATTATGTATATTATGTAACACTAACAAATTCGAAAATAAATGAGATAAGTCCAATGAATTGATGTATTTCTTCTGCAAACATTCTGTTCCACACTTCCTAGTCTCTAAGTTGGTTTTCTTCAAAATTTTCTAAGTCCAACCGCGGGAAATTTCTCGAATGTTATGACGTCATCAATGACGTCACTTCCGGTGACGTCACTGATGACGTCATCGTCACGCTTGACTGCACACGAAAAAGTTCAAAAATTTCCTCTGTGACGTCATAGAGAAAATGCCTCATTTTTGGTACCAAGTTACAATTTTTGACGAATTTTCTCTGTGACGTCATAGTGGAAATTTTTGAACTTTTTCCGTGTTCAGTCAAGCGTGACGTGACGTCATTGATGACGTCATCGTTCCGCATGACTGCACACGAAAAAGTTCAGAAATTTTCTCTGTGACGTCATAGAGAAAATGCCTCATTTTTGGTACCAATTTGCAATTTTTGACGAATTTTCTCTGTGACGTCATAGTGGAAATTTTTGAACTTTTTCCGTGTTCAGTCAAGCGTGACGTGACGTCACTTCCGGTGACGTCATTGATGACGTCATCGTTCCGCATGACTGCACACGAAAAAGTTCAGAAATTTTCTCTGTGACGTCATAGAGAAAATGCCTCATTTTTGGTACCAATTTGCAATTTTTGACGAATTTTCTCTGTGACGTCATAGTGGAAATTTTTGAACTTTTTCCGTGTTCAGTCAAGCGTGACGTGACGTCACTTCCGGTGACGTCATTGATGACGTCATCGTTCCGCATGACTGCACACGAAAAAGTTCAGAAATTTTCTCTGTGACGTCATAGAGAAAATGCCTCATTTTTGGTACCAAGTTACAATTTTTGACGAATTTTCTCTGTGACGTCATAGTGAAAATTTTTGAACTTTTTCCTGTGCAGTCAAGCGGAACGATGACGTCATCAATGACGTCACCGGAAGTGACGTCATCGTTCCGCTTGACTGAACACGGAAAAAGTTCAAAAATTTCCACTATGACGTCACAGAGAAAATGCCTCATTTTTGGTACCAAGTTACAATTTTTGACGAATTTTCTCTATGACGTCACAGAGGAAATTTTTGAACTTTTTCCGTGGGCAGTCAAGCGTGACGATGACGTCATATCCAGTGACGTCACTGATGACGTCATTGATGACGTCACTAAATTCAAAAAAAGGTTCCCGCGGTTGGACTTGGAAAATTTTCGACAAGGGGATTTGGAAACTAGAAAGGAAGATCTTAATAATAAGAGATAGGCAGTTTATCGAATATATGTATTTATGTATGAATTCGTTAGTGCTACACAATGTGATTGAACATGTTTCTTAATATTATATATTGTGTACCGGGAAGTTCTACTGCTTCGGTTGGAGCTACTGGAAGGATGTAGCGTGCGTAGTGTAGGGAAGGATCTTGGGTTGTAGTTGATATGATGGTAATCCATGTACATACATGTTGTGATCACCATCTGTAACAAAACACTATGGAATAGGTATAAGTTATGTATGGTAATGGGTGTTAAATTATACGTGGAAGTTTGTTTATCGTAGTAGAATGTTTAACAAAGTAATAGATACAGAGAAACTTAAACATATTGAGTTGTAAGCAATAATGCCCTAACAAAGGTTGGAAAGTGTAGTGGAGGAGGCCGAATAAGGGAGAAAGGGCAAATTAATTAAGGAGACCCTATGAGAGGGTTTACCATACAATGCCGGCGTCTACGCGACCGATTCTATGTTTTCTACGCGTTCTAATGTTTAAACAATCGATCTATGAACGATTCAGCAAAGTGCCGAAAATGAGGAAATATCGAAAAAATCTGAAGGGGTTAGCCTAGACGTTTTTTGGCGAAAAAATAAACTTTGACCAAGAGCTCTGGAACTTATACCGTCTATTCCTGACTGAATATTGAATCTCTACTGCAAATCCTAGTCCGCGAAACGTTCGGAAAGGTTGGAGTCCGTGGAGGAGCCCAAATAAGTGAGAAAGAGCGAATTAATTAAGGGGACCCTATGAGAGGGTTTACGATACAATGTCGACGTCTACGCGATCGATTCTATGTTTTCTACGCGTTTCAATGCTCTAACAATCGATCTATGAACGATTCAAGAAAGTGCGGAAAATGAGAAAAAATCGACAAAATCTGAAGGGAGAACGTAGGAGAAACTAAACTGGGCGAATGAAAAATGCTGAGACTGGTTAGGCGAGCCAGTATTTTTCTGTCAAACTGAGATACCTTAACAGTCTACATGACATGCAAGGAGATTTCGTAGGTTTTTCCTAAGACTGGTGGTAAAAATGGCAAAATTTCCTTTTTGCTCAATATCTGGTTACACCGAACAGGTAAAATTATGAAAAAAATCTCAGACACGTATGCCGAGAAGATGCATGTCGTGTAATTTTTACAGACTTTTGGAATCAAAATCTAAGCAGTGAAAAATCAAAAAGTGTCGAAAATATCGTTTGCGACGAATAGTTCCTCTACTGATACAGCTACGAGTTTGAGAAAAATCAGAGACACGTCTGCTGATGAGGCGCATATCATGTAATTTTTGCAGATTTTTGGAATCAAAAGCTAAACCGTGAAAAATCAAAAACCGCCGAAAATATTGTTTAAGACGGATAACTCCTCTCCCGGCGAATGTATAGGTATGAAAAAAATCGAAGACATGTCTAGTGATGAGGCGCATGTTGTGTAATTTTTGCAGATTTTTGGAATCAAAATCTAAGCCGTGAAAAATCAAAAACTCCCGAAAATATCGTTTTCGACAAATAGTTCCTCTATTGATGTAGCTACGAATTTGAGAAAAATCGGAGACACGTCTGCTAGTACAGCGCATATCATGTAATTTTTAAAAAATTTTGGAATCAATATCTAAGCCGTGAAAAATCAAAAACCTCGAAAATATGGTTCTCGACGAATAGTTCCTCTACTAATATAGCTACGACTTTGAGAAAAATCTGAGGCATGTCTACGGATAAGGCGCATGTTGTGTAATTTTTACAGATTTTTGAAACCAAATTCGAAGCCGTGAAAAATCAAAAACTCCCGAAAATATCATTTTCGATAAATAGTTCCTCTACTGATATAGTTACGAGTTTCAGAAAAATCAGAGACATGTCTGCTAGTAGTGCACATATCATGTAATTTTTGCAGATTTTTGGAATCAGAATCTAAGCCGTGAAAAGTCAAAAACTCCGAAAAATATTGTTCTCGACGAAAAACCCCTCTCACGACGCGGGTACGAGTTTGAGAAAAATCTAAGACACGTCTGCTGATACGCCGCACGTTGTGTAATATTTTCCCGATTTTTAGAATCGAAATCTAAGCCGTGAAAAATAAGAAAACGTAGAGAAACCGGTTCCGGCGCGAAAATCAGCATAATTGAAAACGTATAAGGAATCTCGCGTTGACACTTGACACACACGTTAGACACACTTGAAGTTTAAGGGATTTTCTCTGGCGTGGAGAACTTCACTAATACCGATACACAAAACAAACTTTCTCACGTTATACAATGCGTTTAATCGAAGCTTCTAATCAACTTGCAAGAAGGCGAAAAATTCGAGTACCATAAAGTGAAATACTTCTTATCACGATTGTGTTAAGCGGAGTATGTCACTAATGAATCTATGTGTTGTCGACAAGACAGTTCGAATGTAAGTGACGCGCTGCCCGTCACAGTCCTTTTACCTAAAGGCATCCCCCTCTCCACCTCGATATTTGATCCGGATAACTACCAAATTCCTAACTTTAAAGTACTTGACAACATACGGCCGGAGTGCTTGTCGTCCCTCAGACCCTCAACCGGTCAAATAATGCCCGACTTTAATGACGGTCAGGTCAAAATAGCCTACACCTGAACACCACGTGTGCGCACTATTTGATTTTGCCTAGAGTTCCTAGTAAAATGCGTTGCCGTTAACGAGCTATGTACGCAAAGATCCTATGTGTCTATGCGCTATAATTTGTAACTTAGAACACACAAAAATGATACTCAAATTGCACTATTGAGTCTGTGTTTTTATGAAAACCGATGAACGATTCAGAAAGGTGCCGAAGATGACGAAAAATCGAAAAAATCTGAAGGAAGAACGTAGGGGAGATTGTGTCAATGAAAAATGCTGAGGGTCGACCGACGAGCCACGATTTTCGTGCGAAACTGAGATATCTTAACGGGACTACATGACATGTAAGCAGGTATCGCAGATTTTTCTCTGACTGGTGGCAAAAATGGCAAAATTGACTTTTTGCTGGATATCTCATTTCACACTACAGGGAAAATTACCAAAAAAATCAGCGACGCGTCTACGGATGAGGCGCATGTTTTATAATTTGTTCAGATTTTTACGATCAAAATCCAAGCCGTGAAAAATCAAAAATCCCCAAAAATATTGTTTTTGACGAATAGCTTCTCTCCTGACAAAGGTATAGATTTAAAAAAAATCAAAGACATGTCTACGGATAAGGCGCACGTTGTGTAATTTTTGCAGATTTTTGGAATCAAAAACTAAGCCGTGAAAAATCAAAAACTCTCGAAAATATCGTTTATGACGAATAGCTCCTCTCGTGACGAAGGTATAAGTTTGTCAAAAATCAAAGACATGTCTAGTGATGAGGCGCATGTTGTGTAATTTTTACAGATTTTTGGAATCTAAATCAAAGCCGTGAAAAATCAAAAACTCCCGAAAATATTGTTTATGACGAATAGCTCCTCTCGTGACGAAGGTATAAGTTTAACAAAAATCAAAGACATGTCTAGCGATGAGGCGCATGTTGTGTAATTTTTACAGATTTGTGGAATCAAAATCTGAGCCGTGAAAAATCAAAAACCGCCGAAAATATCGTTTTTGACAAATAGCTCCTCTCCCGGCGCGGGAATAAGTTTGTGAAAAATCTGAGACATGTGTACGGATAAGGCGCACGTTGTGTAATTTTTACAGATTTTTGAAATCAAAATATAAGCCGTGAAAAATCAAAAACTCCGAAAACTATCGTTTTCGACGAATAGCTCCTCTCCCGGCGCGGGAATAAGTTTGAGAAAAATCTAAGACATGTGTACGGATAAGGCGCACGTTGTGTAATTTTTACAGATTTTTGGAATCAAAATATAAGCCGTGAAAAATCAAAAACTCCGAAAAATATCGTTTTCGACGAATAGCTCCTCTCCCGGCGCGGGAATAAGTTTGAGAAAAATCTAAGACATGTGTACGGATAAGGCGCACGTTGTGTAATTTTTACAGATTTTTGGAATCAAAATATAAGCCGTGAAAAATCAAAAACTCCGAAAAATATCGTTTTCGACGAATAGCTCCTCTCCCGGCGCGGGAATAAGTTTGAGAAAAATCTGAGACATGTGTACGGATAAGGCGCACTTTGCGTAATTTTTCCAGATTTTTGGAATCAACATCTAAGCCGTGAAAAATCAAAAACTCCGAAAAATATCGTTCTCGAAAAATAGCTACTCCCGGCACGGGTACACGTTTAATAAAAATCTGAGATTCGTCTACGGATAAAGCGCATGTTGAATAATTTTTTTCAGATTTTTAGAATCGAAATCTAAGTCGAGAAAAATAACAGAACGTGGAAAAACCGGTTGCGGCGCGAAAATCAACATAACTGAAAACGTATAAGGAATCCCGTGTTGACACATGACACACACGTCACATATACTTCTATCTTCTTCTACACAAGGGATCTTCTATTAATTCGAGAACTTCACTAATATTCATACTCAAAACCCACTTGCTCACGTTATATATATGCGTTTAATTGGAACTTCTAATCAACTTGCAATAAGACTTGCAATAAGCGAATATACTTGAGTGTCATGAAATGGAATACACTTCTAGTCACGACTGCGTTAGTTGGAGTATGTCACTAATGAATCGAGGTGTTGTCGAAAAGATAGTTCGAGAGTAAGTGACGCGCTGCTTGCCCATTTACCAGAAGGCACCTCTCCCCTCCCCTCCTCCAACACATGCGAATAACTACGAAATTCCTAGCTTTGAAACAATTGACAATACAGGGTGGAAATGCGTGCCATCCCTCAGACCTTTGCCGTGCCAGACAATACCTGAGTTTAATGAGGGTCGTCGGGTCAAAGTGACCTACACTTGGACACCACGTGTGCGCTCTATTTGATTTCGACTCGACTGGGGTTCTCGTTAAAATGCATTGTGTCAACGAACTATTACAATACACAAAACTCGCGTGTCTATGCGCTACAATTTACAACTGAGTACAAACAACGACTGATATTCAAATTGTACCGCCGAACGATTTAGGAAAATTTCCAAAAATGGCTAAGAGAATCGACAAAATAAAAAGGTCAAAATAAATCGAAGAAAAGTATTATCGCGTATTAGTAATAATGACAACTAAGCCTAAATTATTTGTATAAACTATAAACGTAATACCAGACTTATCGCACAATGATTACAAGTGTGGAATACTTTTACATTACTTGTTGGGTTTACAATAATGATGTCTAAATGCGGAAAAGGGACGTAGAAAATGTCTAGGGCAAAGAGGAGTTTGAGATAAGCCGAGGACTGGGAAGACTTTGGTGAAGACAGTGTATGCGAAGGCTCGAGGATTCCGTCGGCGAGGGAGACGCGAGGGCGAATAATGGCAGTGGAGAAGGGCGGAGGGGGCGGAGAGGGCTGACTGAGAAAACCGGAACTGCAAGCGACGAGCGACCATACGTGTAAGCCAGAAAACCTACTATAGATTACGGGGCCTGTTATTACGGGGAAGAGCGGAGGTTTTTTCGGGACCAAAAATTGGTTTTTAATGCAGGGTTCGTCGCTTTCTTGTGGCCGGAGGGCCCCCTGCCGATAATAACTATATTATCGGGCCCTATGACCACGCGTTTCGCCTCTACACGCGCATCGCCCCTCCACGACACTGATTATGGGACATGCCTTTCAACCATCGAGCAGGGTTCACGTTGTACTTTGCGGCGCATACTTTCCGTTACTTATTTCTCAGGTATGCTCGTAAACAAACTATTTTTCGTTGCGAGGAATTCACCGCTGAATATTATTGGAGGCAACCAGGATCGAGACGAAATTGATGGAAAAATGTTGTTGAGAAATAATAAAGTTGCGTATATTCAAAAATGGTTGAAAATTAAATATAATATATGAGTGCGAAGTGGAAGGCGAATAGGTTTAAGATAACAAGCGAAAAACATATACATAAGTTATAATTATATATACAAATAAAAATATATAAATAATAATAAATAATAATAGTCATGGAATGTAATGAAAGAAGTATGGGGAAGGAGTTGTATACAATGGTAAATAGGAATTGATACCAAAGAAACAATACAGCATACCTAAGGTATGTTGTTAAGAAAAAATAAAATTGTGTATATTCGAAAATGGTTGAAAATGAAATATAATAGAGTGCGAAGTAGGAAGCGAATAAGTTTGAGATAAGAGGCGGAAAACATATATACAAGTTATAATTATATATACAAATAAAAATATATAAATAATATTAAATAATAATAGTCATGGAATGTAATGAAAGAAGTATGGGGAAGGATTTGTATACAATAGTAAATAGTAATTGATACCGAAGAAACAATACAACATACCTAAGGTATGTTGTTAAGAAAAAATAAAATTGTGTATATTCGAAAATGGTTGAAAATGAAATATATGAGTGCAAAGTAGGAGGCGAATAGGTTTGAGATAACAGGTGGAAAACATATACATAAGTTATAATTATATATATAAATAAAAATATATAAATAATAATAAATAAATAACAATACATAAATAATAATTAATAATAACTGTCTTGGAATGTAATGAGTAAAGGAACATGTCGTATCGCAAATTGTTCTACTTATTTATCCAAGTAACTACACTCAAAGTATGGGGGGGGATTTGCATGCAATGGTAACTAACAATTGATACCAAAGAAACAATACAGCATACCTAAGGTATGTTGATTACGGTATGCTAGGTATCCCTGCAAGCCAGATGTTTACCACACCAAAGACACAAAACAACTGTGCTCGGATCGACGGCACCCGGCATATTTATACCCTTCCGATTACCAAGTGCGAAAGTACTTGCACGAAACGCACTTTGGAGTTCTTACGAACTTGAGATATTGAAGAAGACATTAAAAATGTAAAAAAATCGCCAAGTAGTTTTGTTCGACCTCCCACAAAAGTGTTTTGGGTTCAACAAAAATCATATTTTTCTTTAACATTGTAAGACAATTCTACAAACAACTACATACTTCGATGCCTTTGCCACATTCACCAAAAAATGAATGAAAATCTTTCGAAACCAAAGCCAAGCCACTATTTAATTATGAGATATTTTTACAAATGTTCTGAAACCATCAAACCATTTCATCGCAATGCCGAGGCGATTACGGTTACACAGTCACAACACAAGCATGATATACTTTACAGTGCTAGATAAGGGTTGGTTGCAGTTTTATGGTAGAGAAACGGTATAGTAGAATTAATCATCAATAAAACATCTGATACTTGGCCGGCCCGGTTATTCACAAATGGAGTTTCAAGCCTACACACAAATTGCTGGGTAGTTTGTATCGTTTAAATGATTCATCATACCATTACAGATCCTTGGCATATTGTTGAACATACGATAGGCGATAAACAATATTGGCTATGGTGTGTTCATTTTTTACCGGGGCTATTGTACTTTCGTGTATTTGGCTCTTATGTAATGGAAAGTAGTGTACAAATTTGCGGCGTTTTGCGCGCGTGTTTCACATATTGGATGTTTTGATTGGTTGGTATTGTACATCGATAAATATTCTATGTATTTGTCGTGTGAAAGGCTTGAAACTCCATTTGTGAATAACCGGGCCGGCCAAGTATCAGATGTTTTATTGATGATTAATTCTACTATACCGTTTCTCTACCATAAAACTGCAACCAACCCTTATCTAGCACTGTAAAGTATATCATGCTTGTGTTGTGACTGTGTAACCGTAATCGCCTCGGCATTGCGATGAAATGGTTTGATGGTTTCAGAACATTTGTAAAAATATCTCATAATTAAATAGTGGCTTGGCTTTGGTTTCGAAAGATTTTCATTCATTTTTTGGTGAATGTGGCAAAGGCATCGAAGTATGTAGTTGTTTGTAGAATTGTCTTACAATGTTAAAGAAAAATATGATTTTTGTTGAACCCAAAACACTTTTGTGGGAGGTCGAACAAAACTACTTGGCGATTTTTTTACATTTTTAATGTCTTTTTAGGGGATATCACAAGTTTTTGATCAGTAATATGTAAGGATATATCAAAGAACTAACTTTATGTATCACTGTTGTAGAATGTGAAACAGTAGTATGACTTTTGTTGAATCGAAAATACTTTTGTTGGAGGTGGAACAACACTAGTTGGCGATTTTTTTTGCATTTTTAATGTCTTCTTGAAGGATGTCATAAGTTTGTGATCAGTAATATCATACAAGGAGAGTGTCAGACCTTTCAGGTCGAAACCCAACTCCAATTTTTTTTTATAAACTCAGGATGTAATGTAGAACAAGTGTACAAAATTTGGTTTGCAATGGTCAACTGCGAGGACCCCCCAAAAATGTCAAATGTACCAATTTTTGCGCTTCTGGAGCTTTAAAGCATTTATAGCAAACCCGCTTGATTTAATTTAAGTTCGTGTACTTGCAGTGCACTATTATAGTTAATATTTCGTATATTTCTCATTTAGCACCCAAACAACTCATTCAGAAAGTTTCGTGATAGTTGCGACATGACAGGTCTGACATACGGATTTACGTACAGTGTTTCACAGCATTCGAGAGCATATTTGCTAGCTCTCATATACATTCATACACTTGCACTGAACGATTGTAGTTAGAATTTTTTATATTCTTTCTTTAGCATCTGTAAAAAGCTTGGTGAAAGGTTTCAACATGACAAAGCTGCCAGCGATCCCTCTGCATATTGTTTACTCAAGTGGCGCCGAATCTCTGGGACTGCAATTTCTTGCATGTTTATCGAAAAACACATGCAGTTCGTAATCGGTATATTACTTGCGATTCTTGAATTGATGTTGTCTAATTATGTTGTTTCAACGCTGCATACCACACATTTAAATATACGAAATATTAGCTATAATAGTGCACTGCGAGTATATGAACTTAAATAAAATCAAGCGGGTTTGCTATAAATGCCTTAAAGCTCCATAAGTGCAAAAATTGGCACATTTGGCATTTTTGGGGGGTCCTTGCAGTTGACCTTTGCAACCCAAATTTTGTACATTTGTTCTACATCACATCCAGAGCTTATAAAAAAGAATTGGATTTGGGTTTCGACCTGACAGGTCTGACACTCTCCTTGTTAGAATGTGAAAGCGGAGTATGATTTTTGTTAAATCCCAAACACTTATGCGGAACAAAGAATATTTGTGGTAGGTTGAGCAAAACTATTTGGCGAATTGCGCTACATTTTTAATGTCTTTGTGGGGGTATACAATTTCTGTACACTGAATCTCTGGAGAGTAAGCCATGATTGTTAAAATGAATGCTTGTTAGTTTAAAGGAATACAATTATAGTAAGAATAGTAGTAGCTGTGGTAAGACGCTCAATTTACAATCTTACGGTTCCAGTTCTATTGCAAATACATAATATTTTTTTTAATTCCTTCTTATTTACGCAGATGAAAAAATTATAAATTTTGATATTAGTAATGAACTCGTCTCGTGCTGTACAATATCCACCTTCATCGAATTATGAGGAATAGTGTGACCACACTATTTATATTCCTACCTGTTTAGCAGTCAATGGTGCCTTTTCACTTCCGCAGCACCTGGTCCTGACATATAATAAAATATTTATAAATGTGGTTTAAACGTTTGTTTGTCGATAGTCGCAGAGTAATTGTGAAATGAGTTTATTGTCAGTAGCAAAATATATCATTTCTTTACCTGCGTGAATAGTAAGAAATATTAGATATTTGGAATAGAACTGGAACGATAAAATTACAATTTCAGCGTCTTACCACGACGACTACTATTGTTACTTTAATTGAGTTCATTGAAAGTGACAAGCGTTCATCCGAATAGCCCACACTCCGAACATTCAGTTCATAGGAATTTTATATGACACAATTAATAAAATTATCATGTAACTCTGAGTTGAAAATAAAATAGTTGTATTGAAGTTCATAAGCAACGCTTCTTCGAGATTTTGCATTTATCAATTAACCGATTGGCACCCGATATCTGTCGGGATTCACTCCGCCTCATGCTCAGCGATACAAGACCTAAGTGACACTACACGGCTACCAAAAGAAGTACGCAATGTCGGTATTACCGATAATTCGACATTACAAAACTGTAGTCAACTGAGGGTTATATTTTAGAATGCGCCGGTTGTTATTTATGCACCATTGATTGTAATGACGCGACAGATACTGGTGTAAAATGTGGAATTGCTCACCATCTGCCACAGTTTTGTTCGGTCTGTCAATGATTACCTGACCGTACTTGACCCTATTGGGAGATACTTGAGTTAATGCCTGTGGAACATGTGTGGGCTTGGAGCTCGAGCGCTCCGCGCCGGCGCCGCCCCTTATTCCCATCATGCGAGTCCCAGTCATAAAACGGAGCTACCTGACTATGGCTTAACGACAAATTGCAATAATACGATCGTTATCGTGGTAATACTATTGAATCTTTAAATCCGCGTTAATTTACCAAATCTCTTATTGGACATTTGAAAAGAAAAAAATCGTAATCTTTCTTCAAAAATTGAAAAGCTGTCATATATCTATAATAATATATGATAATAATATTCATCACATAGAAATTGTAAACTGCTTGCCACTGAGAATCTACTGATTCTTCTGATTAACGCAGTACAACTTGAGCAAAATTAGACATTTGTTTCACTATATACATGACAGATCCAATCATTGAAATGTTCGTAAGTTTCATAAAATTTAAGTATACGAGCACAACACATCACTACAAAACTGGCTATATCAGGAGATTCAGATAGACTAGTATGCGAAAGTGTCACCGACTTTGATGAAACAGATAATTATTATTAATAAGTGCGTTCACTGTATGTCGTCGAGCGCGAAAAAGACAACGCTTATTATTAGCACTATGTATCTGCTATGGTATCTGATACCTGTTTGACGGCCCTACCTGGCTGACGGTCCGAGGCATTCTGATGCCAAGCGCCCGTCCAAAAGCAGGTAGGGCGCCGCCAGCCACCTAGCGGCGAAAAAAGGAAAGCGACATTTGAGGAAACTTGATTATAATGAAGAATTTCAGTAACTTTTCGCTTCGGACGAAATATTTCAAATATTTATATCTCTTAAACTAATGGACCGATTCCATTGTGCCTTACGTCATACGAATCAGAAAAAATCACAGAAAAATATATCCCAAAAAGAATTACTTCGTGCAGGAAATCTCTGAGAAATTCGGAAAAGAAATTTGCAGACAATTTTTCGCATGGGTTAAATCGTTTTACGTCGGGATAATATAGCCTCGGGAGTCTCGCTGGCCCGTACGGCTACGCCTTCACTACTTGGCGCGGAGACTCTACCGAGTCTCCTGATGTACTCTTTGCACCATAATTCCAGACTTTTGTACACGATAATTAGAAAGCTCTTTTGATCAACCCTTCCACTATAAGTCTGAAGGGATACTCCGCTGATTCTACCCTATTTAGTTATACTACAACGACTCTAACAATGAAAATGTTTAAATCTACTATGAAAAATTCATTGCAATTCTTTTGAATTTGAAAATTTGATATTTTGCGCATCATAATTCCAGACGTTTGTACATGATAATTAGAAACCTCTTTCGAACAACCCTTTTATCATAAATCTGGGCGAAGTTTCCGCCGATTCTGCTTCATTTATTTATTCTACTATGATTCTAAGTGCAAGAGTACTCAAAATCTACCGCTATCCGAAAATCTACCACGAAAAATTTACCGCAGTTGTTCGGAACTTGAAGATTTGATATTTTGCGTATCATAGTTCGAGACTTTCGTTTGCGATAATCAAAAAGATCTTTCGAACAACCCTTTCACCACAAGTCTGCACAAAGCCTCCGCCAATTCTGCCCAATTTATTTATACTACTGCGATTCTAAATACGAAAGTACTTAAATCCACTACGAAAAATTCAATACAGTTCTTCCGTACTTAAAGATCCCACATTCTCCGCATCAAAGATCGAGACATTCGTTTACGATAATCAAAAAGATCTTGCGAAGCAACCCTTTCAACCCAAGTCGGAGCCGATTCTATAATGGACTTTGTATGTGAAGCGGGCGTCAGTTTCGCGGTGCAATTTATTATGAGAATTATGAGCACACGCAGAGAGCGGAGAGAGCACTGGCAATGGGAGCGAGAGGGCCGCCTTTGGAAGTTTGGCGAGTGCTCGAGGAGGTGCTAGTAAGAGGCGGTGCTGCCTCGTAAACCTTAGATTTACTTCTGGCTGGCCGCCATCGAAGTACACAGCCACGAACACTGCTTTCTCTCTCTTTCTCTCACACACACACACATTCTCTCTCATTCTCGCAGACGGTTTCTCTCTTTCTCTGGCCGCGTAGATCGTACCTCATGGCTCGCAGACCAGTCTCGAGATACTTATCAGCGATATTGCCGCTATGGTGCCGCTCGATTCTTGCGCCCACCATTGTTGACCGCCGCCGCCGCCACCGCCGTATGGAAAAACAGACTATGACTCTATTCGACCCTCTTTTTTCCCCCCCTCTCGAATCATCTCCCAAGCAGCATTTCAGCGAATTACGCAACATTATTTACTGCGCCGCTCGAGAGCCGACGGCGCGACGGTCCAGATTGGATGCTGAATATCGTGCAACTTTGTTAGGAATGACTCGGTTCGGCTGGCCGCAATTTGAGTAAATTATGTGGATAAAGTTCCGAGAATGGAGCGGCGCCGGCAATTCGCATGGCTTTCGCTCTCGCACGAACGTAGGCGAGAGCAGAGAGAGAGAGAGAGAGAGAGAGAGAGAGAGCAGCAGCATCCCTTTCAGCCAGCATCCGGCGAACAAGCGTGCGTGACGATTTCCAGCCGAGATTTGTATCGTTCGGTATGAGATACGCTGCTGCTCGGACGGAGCAGCAGAGACGGGAAAAGTGAATTCGATCGCGGGCCATTGGCCTGTGTGGGTAAACCGGAAATTTGATGAGGAACACGTTTAAGCCCGAGAATTTAATGAGAATACATTTTTATAAAAATTAAAGTTTGTCTAACGCGTTGCACAGTCGTCCAGCGAACCTCGAAATCGCGCAATAAATAGAAAACTTCTTCGTAGACAGTTTTCTGTATGATTACTTCAGTTAATTGCAATGAAATAATAAAAGTAAGAACAATTTGAAGAGTAGCTTCTGTTTGATTGAAAAAAATTCTCTGACAAGTGAAAGACAGTTGAGCATAGTTCTAAGCTCATTGATACCAGATTTGTTTGAAAATCATACTGCGTACTGTGTCCTTTTACTGACCACCAATCAAAAATGTGCAAATACGTGCAATTCTTATTATTATAGCCTTCAAATCTGTACTTTTACTTTTCAGAAAATGTAAGTTAGAAGGCGAGACTCAATGGGACTTTTATTAGAACTCTAAAACAAATTTGATATGAAAAATACACAGTACCGATTTCTGAGTCCAACTTTTACTAATTTTGTAGGAGTGAGACTGCCAGTAATTGACCAAACAAAAGCGACTTCGTGTACTTTGAACATTCCTCTTTTAAAAGAAAATTGCGCAAAAAAATATTGTGGGACTTGAAATACCGATTTTTGGCGCGGTTTAGACAGTATTTGGACCACTGTGCATTGGATTGAAAAATGTTTATCGAAATAAGAAATTTATTCGATCTCTGCATATCCGGATGCTGCGTAAGGAACAAGGAAAAGCTAAGTCACGTTTCTTCTTTGCGAGCGGCCAAAATCCGAATTCAAGTGAAAAACAATTTAATTTCTCGCGCTCGCGGATAAGCAGCGCGTGACTGTCGGCGCAAGATTGGTATCGGGCCGATGTGCACGGGCGAAAAGCCGATCGGGAATCGATTTCGGCAGAAAAGTGAATCGAACGAGCTTGGCGAGGGTGCCCTTGGGCTCTCCGAGTGCCTCGTATCTCTAACACTAAGGCACTCTGTGCACCGAGCTATCAAAATTGTCCGAACTTAACCCGACTCCTCGCCTTTCGCATAAACTTCACAGTAATCACTACAAAACCCTCCAAATACAAGTCGATCTTCCAATTCCACGCGAATTTTATATTACACGACGAAGAAAAATACCATTAAACAAAATGGAAATAAAATCTAAAATACTAAAATCGATCAGTTATATAAAACTTAGAGAAACCGAGAAACTAATCCACGATAATCGAATTTGCGAGCAATAAATTGCAATATAAATGAAATCGATATTAAATAAATAAATGTAGAAAAAAAAGGCTCGAAAATCTTTCACGAAAATCAGGTAGGGACAACATACTTGCGATAGAATCAAGGCGAGTGCGATCCCGAGACAGGCAAATATCCGCACACACTTACGATAGCAAAACACGAGCAGCAAGAAGCCCTCGGAGGGCTTGGCACGAATATCGGGGCATCTTGGCGCACACGGGCGGAATAAAATTTGGTAATAAAATTTCTCCCCCCTGGTTAGCTCGAGCTAACCGTTGCCAAAAGCTGCTATTAATTTTTTATCTCCCATCTTCGGTCCCCGAGTGCCCTCCGCCCACCTCCTTTAGAGCCCGGCCACACTATCCGCCAGAGAAAGATGCTTTTCAATATCTGGAAGCCAGTCTGTTGGCTCGCCGACGAAACAAGGGCCCTCTCAATCACGCCAGATTCTCTTCTAATTCAAATAACCTTATACTTCTTAGAAATGGCTAATAAACAAACTAATTTCTTTCCCCTACTTATTAGTTTCTCTACTCGAGTTTTAGATAAGACGAATTTCACTACAGTAATACTCAGAGTTTGAAAGTTTTCATGGCAGGAATGAACATGAGGAAAATGAAAAGAGATAAAGTGGATGATGTTTCGATAAAGATAAAAACAAGAATAATTGAAAGAATAGTTTGTTAGGTGGAAGTAATTCAATCATGAAGTACTAATAAAATATATACTACAAATTTTGTCTACGTGTATGGATAAACGTGATAAAACAAAGCAAAGTAAAAGATGTCTTAATAAAGTAACAGAAAAAGTGTTAATTGAAACTTTTCATATGTGTACGAAATTATTTGAATCACGAAGTACTAATAAAATGTAAACTACAAGACTTGTAAGAGTACGGCAAACTATGAATGAAGAGAGGCAAAATAAAAGGTGTTTCAATGAAGTAAGAGAGAAAGCGTTAAATGGAATTCTTGATATTTGTACGAAATGATTTTAATCACGAAATACTAATAAAATGTAAACTACAAGACTTGTCTACATGTACGGATAAACACGAACAAAAAAACAAAGTAAAAGATGTTCAATAAAGCAACAGAAAAAAATGTTGAATCACGAAGAACTAATAAAATGTAAACTACAAGTCTTGTTTACGTGTAAAGTAAAGTATGAATGAAGAGAGACAAAATAAAAGGTGTTTCAATAAAGTAAGAGAAAAAGTGTTAAATGGAATTCTCGTTAGCCGCGCTAAATTATTTTAATCACCGCGTAGCAATAAAAGGTACAGCGCGAGTCTTGTCTAAGTGTATGGATAAATGGATGTAGAGTGGAAGGATGTATTCCGGTCTAGAAAACGTATGGGGTTGAGGGAAGCCAGGTATTAAGTCGTTTCTCGTATGGCGTAACTCTGCGCGCGAGGGGTAGCCTTTTTGCTCGCCCGCACGTCGCTTCCACGAACCACTGACTGAGATGAGCTCTCCGCGAGATCGTCCACGGAATCGTTCAATTCCAGCCGACACCTGATAATTCGTGCCTCGCTTTCCAAGAAGCGCTACCGCTGTTTACAAAATGCTGCTAACGAGTTTCGATCAAGAGATCCGCTTCTGCCTCGGGTTTCCGCCGGAATTGTGAGGTAGCATTAAACGATTTCATGAACTCTCTTTTACTTCCGCCGAACACTAAGATGAAATTATTCTTCGTGTACCAGAAATGTTATGCTTCGACTTTGCTAAGACTCTAAATACAACTAAAAATAGATTGAATAAATATTCGCGATATTGAAAGAAACTGTTTTTAAGAAATTAAAAACGAAAACGATGCACTCAAATGTAGAAGACAAAAGCACACCTTTCTATAACACAAACTTTACACTAAGACTTTACTAAGACTCTAAATATAACTAAAAATAGATTGAATAAATATTCGCGATATTAAAATTAATTATTTTTAGGAAATTAAGAACGAAAACGATGCACTCAAATATAGAAGACAAAATCACCCTTTTCTATAAGTCAAACTTTATACCAAGACTTTACTAAGACTTTAAATATAACTGAAAAATATTGAATAAATATTCACGTCACTGCAAAAAATTATTTTGAAACAAATAATAACGAAAACGATACACTTCAATGTACACGACAAAAGCACACGCTTGAGAAACTCGAAGAAAATCAGAAAAGCACTTGAAATATTTTTAAACCACCAGAAGGATGTTCAGAGAATGTTAAATAAATATTCACGTAAATGAAAAAAAATACTTCTAAACAAATAATAAGGAAAACGATGCACTGAATGTACACGTCAAAAGTACACGCTCGAGAAACTCGAAGAAAATTAGAAAAGCACTTGAAATATTTCTAAACCACTAGAACGATGTTCACCTCTGAACTATCAAAGACCGACTGAGTCAAAATGACTTTTGAAAAACCTTGTACCTTCAGGCCTTCTACCCCCACCCCTCGCCAAGATTGCTTTTCGTGGTCTTATCAATAAGGGCGAACATATTGGCGAAAGCTGCTAAAATACTTAACACCAGGCTGGGTCGCGGGCCTGCTGGAACGGGCGTATAATAAGGAGAGAAAATAAGAAGGTCGAGAGGGGGGCCAGACATTTAATCTGGTGCGGCGTGGGTGGGGCGTCGTTCGACAGAAGGCCGGTGAGGAAGAGAAAAACAAGTATTCTAGCGAAAAGCGAGAAGAAACGGGGGGAGGAAGGAGAGATGGAGGTTGGGGCCTTGTCGGAGCAAGATCGGGGCAGGAGATAGCCGATACCTCTGGGAAATATCGGTATCGATAGTCCATCGAGGCTAAATGGTTTATGCCAACGATCGACCTCCGACCTCTTGTAATAACTGGCAAGGAATCTGCCGCCTGATCTATTGGATCGAACTCGATCGACTTACACCTTGCCCGCGAAGATCCCTTTCCACCCTCGCCGCCCCCCCCCCCCCCCCCCCCACCTCGCCCTTTCCATCCCTCAACGCTCGCGGATAGCACGCCCGAGATAACGAGAGTTCGAGAATCGAGACTGTCGAGATATTCGGTGTGGTCGGACTCGCACACCCTCCTCCTCCTCTTCCTCCTCCTCAGTCTCGTTTCCTCGGGATCGATGATCCTGCGTCTCGAATCCACTCGCAGCCACTCGTACCCTTCTTCTTCCCCCTCCTCCTCCACCTCCTCTCTGGACCATACCAGCATTAGCCGCGCCGACTATCTAACAGAGATTGAATTATAACGTCTTGAACTCCGGCTGATATCCGATGATTATCGGCGCTACGAATCGCCCGTGAGCGCCGTTTCAGTCACGGATCTACTTTTCTACTTCTACTTTGCCCAACCATTCCCAGTATTTTTTCTTTTTCCCTCGTGACTCGAAAATAATAGCTTCGTCCTTACTCGAATATTTAGAATTTCGACAAATATCATTAGGTTGTCCCATAAGTTTCTACCTTTTCTTTTGGTACGAAATAATAGCGTGGCGCTGAGGAAACATATGGAAGAACTTAATATTTCAATCTACTTTTCTACTTCTACTTTGCCCAACCATTCCCAGTATTTTTTCTTTCTTTCACCGCGCGCCGATATCTTTGGGCCTTTTTCCCTCGTGACTCGAAAATAATAGCTTCGTCTTTACTCGAGTATTTAGAATTTTGACAGATGTCATTAGGTTGTCCCATAAGTTTCTACCTTTTCTTTTGGTGCGAAATAATAGTGTGACGCGGAGGAAACATATGGGAGAACTTAATATTTCAATCTACTTTTCTACTTCTACTTTGCCCAACCATTCCCAGTATTTTTTCTTTCTTTCACCGCGCGCCAATGTCTTTGGGTCTTTTTCCCTCGTGACTCGAAAATAATAGCTTCGTCCTTACTCGAGTATTTAGTATTTCGACAAATGTCATTAGGTTGTCCCATAAGTTTCTACCTTTTCTTTTGGTGCGAAAGAATAGCGTGGCGCGGAGGAAACATATGGGAGAACTTAATATTTCAATCTACTTTTCTACTTCTACTTTGCCCAACCATTCCGAGTATTTTTTCTTTCTTTCACTGCGCGCCGATATCTTTGGGTCTTTTTCCCTCGTGACTCGTAAATAATAGCTTCGTCTTTACTCGAGTATTTCGACAAATGTCATTAGGTTGTCCCATAAGTTTCTACCTTTTCTTTTGGTGCGAAATAATAGTGTGGAAACATATGGGAGAACTTAATATTTCAATGGAGCAACTCATTGAAGACTGAATTTTGCGAGTCTACCTGCTTGTAGAATGCGTACGGTATGGGGAATTTGGGGAAAGGGGCTGGGCCGGAGCACCTTGAGCGGTGCAGGTTTGCAAAAGGTTTTGGGTCAGGGTTTCGGGCCCGGCCGATTCCACGCCCGTCAACTGTTATACAAGCGACCCGCGGAAATCAGAGATGGGAAAGGGGGGCGCGCGCGGCGGAGAGCGGAGGCCCGAGCGATAGTCGTTAAAGCGTCAGAGAGCTGATGCCGAAGCATATGAGTGTAAATTATTCCCGGATCGCGATTAGAGGCCAGCCAGCCAGCCAGCCAGCCAGCCACCTGCCGGATTCACGCACCGAGACTGCCAGGTATTAATAATCCGAGGATTTATGACAAGAGCGATCGCCACTTTCCTTCGTTAGGAAGACGCCTTTATTGTCGATCGACACCGAGATCACTATTGAACTCCCCTTTTCAACTGACCGCGCCGACTGCTCCGTTCGATCATCCGAAATTCCCCTGGCACGCATTGTCAGCACGCACACCGTAATTATTGGATTGCAGATTTGACGACTGGAAATCGAACACATGCCATGGAATTTTTACCAGACGTTCGTTTAACTTGAAATTGACGCGCGTCAATGAAAAGATTTATGATTGATAGTTGATTGTAAGAATGATAAAAAATAGTATCGAAGAACCAAACTGGGTAATTGAGAAACGAAATGAAAACTAAGCACGTGACTCGAAATTGGTCGAATTTAACATTAAGTATTCACGTAAGCTAATAAAAGAATATATCATTGAATTTATAAATTGTATTTATTCTAAACTAGTATTCTAATTCGACTAAGTGTTAAAGACAAGATTAGATAGAAAAGGAAATCAAGATCTCAAGCACAGGTAGCTAACAATTTCGTTGCACGTAAGAATTGAAAGATCACGGAGCTTAATAAATAAATGCACAGCTCTCTCTTTTAATTCAATGACCGCTGATGCACCGCGCACGGCTGTTTTCGTAGTATCCCGCTGGTAATTACAATTGTTACGAACTGTTCGAGATGATTATCTTTCACTTTACCGCATTGCGTGGAAGATGATGCGCTATCCTCGTAAAAGGCGAATAAAAATCCCGTAAATTTCTAATTAAGATTCACGCGCACTCGTACGAAGCCGACACGTTGCCCGTTGCATCTCACATCTCGTGCGTAATTAAAAATATATATCCTCCGAGCCAACGGTAAATTAGTATGGCGTGGAACAATGTTGCCTTCACGCGGATACACAGATACATAAACTTTCTGCCGCAGCAATGATAAATGATTGTGGCCGGCGAGTGCGACCCAACCGGTGAGGTTCTTATTTTATTATATCCGACGTTTCTGCTTTTAAGATACTCTTTTCATTAGCCGAGGCGCAAGATCCGCTTGTTAATTCTGACACGCAACGAATGATGACTGGGAATTATCATGCAACATAGTATGTGCAACAGAAACTTTGAAAAAGTTACGGTGAGAAGAAAATCAAACTTCAAATTCGCGTAGTAAGATTGCAATCGTAAAGAAATGAAACTGACAAACAGAAATGTAGCAAACGAAATTAAAATAAATAAACAGAATCTGTGATCTTTTACCAAAAAAAAATTATTTGCCGAATTCTGATAAAAAAATTCTAATAAAGAAAAGAAATACACTTAATTGAGGTTCGGGTTTCGAAATACTATTTGAAACTGCCCAGTGTGGAAGTGAAATGGCTTGTAGAAAATGACAAAAATGAAATGAGACTCGAATGCTAATGAAATTTTCTAGTACTTAACGTAGCCATTTTTGGATATTTCTTTTTACTGCAAAACGGTAGTCGTTCGAAGTTTCATTTTGATATTTTCGGTAGAAATTTACTCTATTTTTTATAATACAAATCATTGAAACTGAAATTTAGAAGAATGGTACGTCAATTACTAGATCATAGTTCAAAGAAGATGAGAAATAAACTTTGTCTGAATCGACCAACTAGTTTTTGAATTATGTGATTGTGATTGAGATATGAAAAGAAAAAGAAAGGAAAATATACCGCTATGTAAGAAATTCTACTTTGTTTGTTACAGTAATTCAACACACGTATGTAACAAATGAAACAAAAATAACCGAACTCGATATCTTTGATCTTTCACGAAAAATAAATTAACTAGAGAACGTACAACACGAGACTAATAAATTATCAACTACACACATAATTTTCTGTCCTCGACTGCAAAATATCACCTGAAGCGCCATGCACCTGACGCAACAATGCCCCGACCGGTCATAATTCCTCTACGACGCAGTTATTAAATTCTCCCAAACAAACAATTTTATAACCACTAAACAAGCGACTAACTTCCAACTTTTCCACGAAGCAGCGCGCCAATCATTCTCACAGGGCGCATTGCTCCGCTAATTGTAAAGTTGCCGAGAGACAATCAGTTGCATGACGCAGCAGCGTTGATGAAATTAAAAATCGCGCGGCTCAAACAACGCTGGCACGTCGAGAGCGAGCGCGTTGAAATCTCCGGCACTAATGATAGTAAGTCATCGCGGGCGCGCGCGCGCGCAGAGACGCGTAATCACGCGGCGTGTATGATTTACGGTGTTCTTATTGTCCGGCTTTGGACTCCCGTCTTTTCCATGCATTCCCCCTGCCGAGTGCACTTCCGATCTTCATTCTTTGCAGCGGAAAAGAAAACTCTACTTTGTTAGGGAGCGTGCGTCTGTGCGTGAATATGCGTGAGAGGCTTGTCGGCCGCCGCGTGAGAATGAGTGGTCTCGCGCTGTAAGCAGAGGCGGCCGGTCATAAATTAGCGTCGATCAGTGACACGCCGATTCATTGTCCGTGGCTCCGATGATAATGTATCTCGTTCCCGCCGCTTTTCCTGCCCTCCCGCTGCCCTCTCTCTCTCACTCATTGTCTGCCATCAATGAAACATGCCGACACACCCAACCCCCTCGATAAACACTATCACCCAACCATTCATAAAAGCGTAGCAAACACAGTACGTCGTAAAATAATTAGCGACCCTCCAGCCAAATTCGAGTCCGAATCCTATTAGTTAATGATTCCCAGCAATCTTTGACTTTACAGTGCAATGAAATCAACCCGACTCGTAATTACTACGTTTGTTTACGAGAATTCGAGAGGGAAAATGTGTTTTGAATCGATTATCGTCTCGTTCAACCATTCAATTGAGAATTCAATAATACCCGACTGTCCTTGCCCGGTTATCGATTAATTATTCAATTGCATTATTCGCCCCTGCTTCTACATGGAAAGGAGATACGTTATTAATAAGTGAATCAGCGCGCCGCCGTTCTTAAGAGAGCTATAAAGATAGTTCGCCATTAAGTGTTTGTACCGCGCGCCACGCATGGAACGACGCTTTGATGGTCTTTCGCGGAAATTCGTCCGACAGTGAAAGATAAGCGGAAATGGAATAAGATATTTAGTCTGCGTTGTAATGAATCTTTGTCGGCTACTCAAGCTAGTTTTCTTCAAACGGCGGTACTGATTATTAACTTTGATTGTGGAAGATGAACTTTCCAAAGTCAGAGAACTTCCATCTATTCAGAGTGAAATAGAGTGGCAAAGGATCTAATAATTTGTAATTTAAGGCGGAATTTTTACAAAATGATCGATCAATGTACTAAATCTCCAACAATATTCCATTAACCACTTAAATTTCGTACGGTAATTTTCGACACTTTTAACGTCACTTTTCACAAGTCACTTATACCGCACGCGATATATTTTTGAAAAGAAACATTTCTATTTTAGAAAATCTGAAAAACGCGATTTTGAACTAAATATTGTTTGAAAATGAATAAGTTGTCAAAACCGCTCGAGAAGCCGGCTTCTCTTAGTAACGTCGGCGCGTACTCACAAATATACACAACAAACGGCATGAATTGTGCGAGGGCGGCTTCGTAAATCACGGCGGAGTCATGCGCCGCGATAAATAACTAATTAACAGTACACGTCGCGGACAATTAAAATTCTTACGCGGAATAACGCGGTTCGAAATGCCGGTCAAGCGATCTCAAGCAACAAGAAAGAACACTATCATCGACGGGAATAGCAAAGTAGCGACGAGAGCTACGCCCGATTCGAAAGGATGCCGACACGTCAGATAACAAACATAACTCAAGCGCACAATTGATTTAATTCCCGACACTTAAACACTTTCGCACGCCGCCAAAACGGAAAGTTAACGAACACTGCATTTAAGCTTGCACGGAAAGTTATCAGAAATTGAGAGAAAAATGCGATATGTTAAACTAGAGTTAGGGGATTCACACAATAATTCACTTGGTTTTGTCACAGCACTATCGAAATCTACTATTTCTCGAATATGAACATTATGCGTATTGAAAAAGACGAGTGAAAATAGAAAACTAAATCGGCGCCAGAAACAGAGCACCAAGAAACGCGTGTTATCACCAAGACACTTCAAAGGTAAATGCCGTGCTGTCTTCCAAGTCTTCCAAAGTCTAAAGGCAAGTATGCTTTCCCCACTCCGTGCTCAAATTCCAGACTTCGAAACAATAGGGATAATAAGCATCAGTCTGCCTATCGATCGTCGACCTTCGACCTGTTATTCATTACCTGACCCTATTGACTGCTGGCCATCCGGATAAAAAGGGTGACAGCTGGACGCCACGTGTGCACCCGGAACCTTCGCCCACCGAGGACAACCATTACGATTTTATTGCCCTACCTTTCACCCTTTTACCTGCCTTCGACTCAACTACGAATTTTAACTAAATGACTTGCAACTAGCATTCCAATATAAAATATAAAATGTAAAATACGAAATACAGAAAATATAAAATATAAAATATGAAATATGAAATATGAAATATAAAATACAGAAAATAGAAAATAGAAAATGTAAAATATAAAATACAGAAAATATGAAATATAAAATATGAAAAAGCATTTCAACACATTACTAGAAATGTATAATTATTCCCCACACCAAAGTATACCAAACAGTGGTGATACAAAGTGGAGCGAATCGCAATGTTTCTCCGCTTGCGAAATGCAACAAACTGAGCCCCAGTTGACAGTCACCTGGCAGCTGAAAGTACACAAGTGGCAATTCACCAATCGGGAAGAATTTGGGAAGGGAAAAGGTGTGACGATAAAAGCAGGCCCATTTAGTCTTGAGAATAAATTAATATATTTATAATGGATATACGGTAGATACTGTCTCGCATCCCAGGTTTTATGGCATCTCGTAATCTCCCCATAACCACGGCACTCGACACACACTCACACACACACACACACTCTCTCTCTCTCTCGTTTCCGCTATTCCACCCATGCACCATTATTTCTCTCTCACTTTCTCTTTCTCTCACCAAACCATCACCTCCGATTACCGAAGGGTTTCGTGTGCTGCCTCTCTCTTTCGAAGCAGACCGAATCCATCAGCCGAGAGCCATCACTTTGTACCGCATTTCTTGTTTTTATTAAGAGTACGCAGCATCGCCTTCTCCTTAGATCGATCTTCTCGTGTTGCGTATATGTATATGCGCATATACGTGCCAGGCGAAATCTCTATTGCTTTAAATAATAGTCGCGACTCGTCGAGAACACTGGGGGGATTCCGGGGGATTCTGGGGGGTGGGGGTGGGGAGTGTGTTGGCGCGGGGTGTGTGGGACGGGGGGTATAGGGATGGATATCAGCTACGTGAATTAAATAAAATTGGATTCCTCTATTTACAATAAATACACGCGTCTGTCTCGCTCTCATGCACTCCCATTCTCCTTTCACCTTTCTCCCAGCCTTTCGTCGTCTGATCGTGTTCGATCGTTCTGTCGCGCGACAGGCGTCGCGACGACTTATTATTGCACATGTCTCCTTGGCGTAGCTTTACCTCTCTCTCTCTTCTTTCTCTGCCGCTTTCGTTCTCCCTATCTTTATCTCCCCGGACGTCGGAATGCAGAATGGGACAAAGGATCGAAAGACAAATACACACGCACACCATGGACAGACTGTCGGTCTCACTCATGCACTCGATGCAGATATGTCGAAACTGATATAAGCCTTTCTGTCCATCCAGCTGGCCAGTTGGCCGAACGGCGATTCGAACGAATGGAACATACGTGCGAATCGCCAGAAACCGCGGAATCGTCATGCAATGTATCGAATCGCGCCTATTGATTTCCCGATGGATTCGTCGATAAGTTCGACACCCGACTACCAAAGCATGCGAGCTGTTCTTTGGAATTAATCACATGGAAGAGAACATACCTCACCTCCGAGGAGTAATTGCATGTGGGCCACGAGAAAAGTGGCGGGCGATCAACTGCCAGCTGGATACCAGTTCACTCGCTTTCCCAACTACGCTTGTCTCTCTGATAATACTAGGGCGACCTACTCTAAAGCATTATCCCTCTGAACCGCTGCTCCTGCACCTCTTTGTTAGTCGTTGCTGTCGTTGCAAAAGTTCGTGACTGATCAATCACTTTCGTTGTTGCCAATACTCTCTCTCCCTCTCTCTCCCTCTCTCTCCCTCTCACCAGCGCGCCATCTTCATCCAGCGAAACTACGATTGGATACCTTCCTACGCTATCGGGATTCGCGAGTCCCATGACAAGTCCTCCGCCACAACGCCCTCGTCCTTCCACACAAGACTCTCCGCTGGCCGATCTCTTGGAGGACAATGTGGTGGGCTGTTGGATCCGAGAGGATTCGCGGCGGATCTTGGCCAGTCACTTCACTACGTAGTGGATGGGGAAGTAGGCAGGGAGATCGGGGACGTGGGAGAGGTTGGACTGGAGGATTCCCTGCCGTTGGAGAATGTCGGCGTGGAGGATCTCGGCTCGGCGTGGATGGCGCCGGGAGTGCTCGTCCTATTGTTGTTGCCTAGGAGACTGTCGATCGAGAACGGGTTCAGCCTCTTCCTCTCCTCCCTCCCCTTCACCGACAAGTCTATGCTACTGCTCTGGACCTCTTCCTCGCTGGTTTGCTGTCTGCTAAGCGTTCGAGCCCCGTTAACCCCGCTGTTCACCACTTGACGCGCGCCGCCACCGCCGCCACCCGTCCCGCTGATGTTTACCAGCTCCCGTCTTATCTCCAAGAGGCTGAGACCGCACGGATGAATGCCCTGCTGGTGGTTCAGGTGCTCGAGGCTCAGGCAGGAACTCGGATTGGCTAGTTGATTGGCTGCTGCTTGGTTCGCCGGCCTACGGGGGTCGCTCTGCTCGCTCGAGCTGCTGCTGAATCTCGGGTAGCACTCGCCGTCCACCGATCCGTCAGCGGCCGAATCCACCCGCTCGCTCCCACTCTCGCTGCACGAATCTAGTCCGCCGACCACGTCGATCTCCTCGTTCATGTCGTTCCCGGAACCTGACACGCTGCTCCCTTCGTTCCCGCCCCCAAGGTGACTGAAAGAACCGCCGAGGCCGCCGTTCAGCGAACTTCCGCTCGACGCTGCTGCGCTCCGCGACTCCCATTCCGCGCGAAGAGTCGACAGGTCCACTGTTATCCCCTGCGAACAGACCAATGTGTCCTTCGATACACATATTACTCTACTAGTAGAGAGGCTTTCTAATAGAAAGGCCTTCAAATTTAGATTTAATGCTAGGCAATTAAAGAGTTAGAATGTCTGCCAGAAAAAACCAAGGGAAATTCTGTTTTTTCTGAGAAATGATATATTCATCTGCTACGTTATAAACTGATGTTCGGTAGACATTTTTTTTATATTGTAAAGCGTGAAATTTAAAAAAGAATGGTACGTCAATTACTAGATTATAGTTCAAGGAAGATCTGATATAAATTGTTGAAGAGTGATTCCTTTCCGTGGAAATTAATGTGAAATAATTAGAAACAAATATAACTTTATTGATCCGAACTTCTTGAAGGACTGATGACGACTGATACATTGACAGATATTAACATATAAGCATCATTCTAAACGAGATGACTGAACTTGTCAAAATATAAGTAACAGAAGCTAAACGTGAATGTTATGGATAGAATCCAACATAAATTTCATTTGAATCGGCCAATTAGTTCTTGTGTTATATTGATCACAGATTATTAATATATTTCAAGAAAAACTCGCATGAGATCTAAAGTTGCTTTATTCTAAGCTACATTTTGTAAATTATGTCTAACTCTCATAATACTTGAGAATGCATATCGAAATTTTCAAGAAGTATTCTTTAAACGTCCAATTTTTTCAATTCCAAAGAGATATATTTTTAATTATCTGTTTGCTGTATGTGATTACTTAAAACCTCTGAAGAAGAAAAACCGAAGGAAATGAAATTTCCGGAATCACTTAACTATTAATTTTAATTTATACGAGATCCAATAAATATATCTTATAAAATGATTGGCTAAGGTTTCTTTTGTACTTCTATACTTACTTTGGCTGCGAGTTTCCTTTGCTGGCGTTCGAGAGCTTTGAGCAGCTTCTTCTGCCGCCTCTCGCGCTCTTTCCTCCTTAGCTCCTCCGGCGGTATTGGCTCGCCGGAACAGCTTTGGGGATGAGCGTTGTGCGCCGGCCTGCCAGGACCCTTCTTCGTGTGCTCCTTCTTCCTCCACTTTGCCCTACGGTTCTGGAACCATACCTGAAATCAGAGCAAATGGTTCCTCTAATCTCTGCGATATGAAACTCCCAATATTTGAAACGACAAGTAACATCCATCGCGAAACGTCTTCCCACTGCGTCCCAAATACAGTTAATATTGTAGGAGAATTATAAAATAATATAGGAGACTAGTGTGATCAAGTGAGAGAGAATATGTGTGTGTGTGAGAGAGAAAGATAGAAAGAGTGAGAGTGAAGGATGCTGCTATAGTTCTGTAAGACTACATTTGTATGTTTTAAAAAAGAGACAACTGTGTGCAAGGAGGGCTCACTTATTGATTTGTGAATTCATTGCTTTACGAGCTTTAAAAGACACAAGACGTGTAATAAAATCGTTCTATCTCTCGCGTTCCTATTTATTTACTACAATGTCATAAAAAATTTGTATACTTTCTTTCATACAAAAATATGAAATAAAAATGTACAAGTAGGAAAATATATTGCGAACTTCAAAAATAACTTCGTACTTCAATTATTTCTAATCACTCCTTCCCAAAAGCTTATTCTCGACTGGTCTGGTTCCCAAAGGGAGCGTCGTTGAACTACCAAAATTATAAAGAAGTCCTTTGATCGAAGGACCAACGACCCTCCAGCGTGTCCTCGTTCAACGAGAGCATGCAGCACTGTGGCGGTGCTCGCGTGAACTGGCGGCGGCGCAAGGTGCGATTTAAAGCTCGCGCTGGCGTGAGTTAATTCTCAGGGCAACGGGCCGCGCAGGTAAAAGGGAAGGGTTGAAAGGGTGGTTGAAAAGAATGAAGACATTTGCCGTGGGTGTCGGCCGGCCGGCCGGCGTGCGGCGCTGTTCGCACGCGACTTACAGATCAATACACCCCCTCCCTCCCTCCTCGCAGCCCCCACACAACACCTTTTCGATGTCACTCTACCCCCATCATCTTCCTTCCCTTCCACCTCACTAAACACCCCCTCAATAATCTCGCCGGGACTTGAAAAACTTGCGCCAAGAAAATCTGTCGATATAGCTGCTTAAGGTACTACGTACAGGGCGAGTCACTTGCCTTTGAATCAGAACTCTCCTACTCCACTTCTACTGGACATCTATTTAATTATACTATATATTCTCTACTTAACAATAGACTCTATTAAATCATGTAGTCTGTTGGAGGGAATATTTGTTGGAGTTTTTGTAACCCTGCCTTTTGTTATAACTCTGACTATTTGTTATAATTGTTATCATAAAGCTTTGAAAACTGACATGCACTGCTTGTAAGATTTACAACTAGTTCGAATTTGGCATCAGCCAGATTACCAATAGTTCTATAATAAAGGGAAATCTGGCAGTAATAAATATCTAGGTACTCTGGAGTAAAAATTACATTCCCTAAAAAAGACGTAAAATCATATATATGTAAATTTTAGACTATCAAAGGACTGTACAGGGTGAGTCACTTGCCTTTGAATCAGAACTCTCCTACTCCACTTCTACTAGACATCTATTTAATTATACTATATATTCTCTCTTTAACAATAGACTCTATTAAATTCTGTAGTCTGTTGGAGGGAATATTTGACCAAGTTTTAGCATCGACTTCCTTCGAATGGCTAGCAACGTAAGGAGACAATATTTTATTATATTATATTTATAGGGGAATATTATATATAACTGGCTTCTGCAGAGTGAAATTTCATGTGCGAGTTACCGTAACTCAAACACGTAAAAGTATAAATGCATAAAATGCAGTCAAATATTGAGCAACATTTGAGTGTAATTTAAATGTCTAGGTTATTTCTAATGATTTTATATGGAACAGTGGATGCTCGACAGTGGTGATTCAAAGGCAAGTGACTCACCCTGTACAAGTAAATGGGTAGAAAAAATCAAATTTTCCCCAAAATATTGTGTTAATAATGGTGCATGGTGTAGCAATTGACGATTTTATGTAAGTATAACGAAGTTTGAAACTTTCTGATGTATTACGTAAAAAGATACGAAAGATATTTTCTAGACTTCACACACGTCTTTCTCGAAAAACTGTTTCTGCGGATGGTAACCAGCATAAGTAATTCATCATTGAACTGATCAAACTGAAAATTTAATCAGATCTTCTTCATAGGGTTATCTACTGCACTACGTAGCGTTTTTTTGCATACCTATCCCAGTTTTTGTTTGTTTCTATATAAAATGCTGCATTTTATAGAAAAAATCCATCAAATGATTATAAATAGCGATATGTTCCGCACAAAATGAAACTTAAAGGATCTGCTTCCGTAGTGCAGTAGAGTTATCCTTCTATTAAATAAAGAGTACTTTTTTATTCGAATCAGATGAAAAATGTAAAAATGTAAAAAATGTTTGTAAAAAAGTTTACAGGATACATTACTTACAATATGTACTTTAATATGTAGAGAATACTTTGCCCGAAAAAATGCTTTGCAAGGGGAAAAAATCGAAATTTTGTTCCGTTTTCTAATACTCTACTTGTGTGTGGCACCTTAAGCTATTTCTCAGTTGTAATGCAATTAGAGTGGTCAATCCTGTTTAAGATAAATATAGAGAACTTTATAGACAGTGCGCGATCAAGGAATTGAAAGAATAACGTTCGAAAATTATACATGGCTCGTTCTCTACCAGGGCAGAGCTACTAAGTAGAAAGTAATAACTTACGGCCAGGTAGCATTTACCTTGGACACGTAGCCATAACTCATGGAATTTAAAGGCCCCCAATATTGGATAATAAGTTGCAGCTGCGGTGCATTAAACTGACAGGCGGGATGTGTTACTCAAACATTATTGTCGCTACTCGCCGGGGAATTATCGGCGCACTGATAACGGCTAACAAGTTGTTCCGTGGACCGCGCCATATGCTCTGGTCAGTCAGGCGGCCCTTACCCCAAAAGACCAACAACTCCTGTCTTGTAAGGCGGCTGCTGGCTCTCTCGGCTGGCAGCGCAGAAAAAACCTGGCCCTCTGTCAAAGGGTGTGGGAATGGACACACGATCGACATGACTTTTCAAGAGGTCCGCTTTAATTGGACAGAGTTCGTCCCATAAATATCAGTCGTCTGGAAGTCCGGCCCTTCGGAGAAAAGGGATCCCCCCGCGCAATCTATGATAATCTCTTAGCGAGCCATTAAAACTAGCTGCCACGAAAGCGAAAATGATATGAATGCAGTGGAAAGAAAAAAGGAGTATAACGCGATCGGAAGTGGATGGATCAAAGCCACGTGTGAAGAGTATCAAGAGTGATTTTCCATGGCTTTTCGAGAGAAAGAGAGAGAGAGCGGCTTGTACGCCGCGAGTGGAAGCGTGTCGCCGGCTTATCTGAGAGTAACAATATTTTTTAAAGGCTCGCGGCGGCGCGGCGCGGCTCGGCTCGGCAGGAGGTTATCGTCTCGGAGGATCGAGAGGCTATCTAATCTGAGCTCTTTTCCCATCGGATGAGAGCGGCTTCTCCCATCTTCCTGCAAAAGGGAAGAAGCGGAGAGCGGCGCGTACCACCAGCGCACCGCACCGGCTGGCTGACATATCGTGTCACCACCGGAGAGGAGAGCACCAGCAGCATTCGGGTTATCTCTCGATCGACCCCTGTCGCCAAGGTCACTCGCCTCACACAACCCCCGCTCACACACTCTCCACTTTGCCAGGAGCTCCGCTGCTTCCTTCTGTCTGTCTCACGCGGACGACATCAACGACATCGGCCAACATGCTCGCCCCGTATTTACACTTGACACGCTACAAGCCGCTCACCACCGACGCGACGCCTCCGGTAATGGGATACCGACGCCGATCATCTCCCACCGACTACTCTCACAGTTCCTTCTCTTCTCCGACGAAATCTGAGAGTCCCGAGTGACGGACAGCAATTGGTCATTCCAAGTTTTCAACAGGAATTGAAAATTTGACTGACATTGACATTTGTTGCTGCTAATTATTGGAGAACTGAATCGAATTCTTTGGATGACTTTTAATAAAGAATACCTATCTAAATGTCCATTATCTTTGTAACGATTTTAACTAATCGATATTCTGTTGTATACTTAATTTCGTATTCAGTGATCATTGTTCGGAACTAGGACACCAACTCTTTTTCCTTTTACACCTTGACACAAGTTATTAAAAACAAGCGATTGAGCAAGAGGGCGAATAATTACAGTGCTACCGCATTGTATTTTAATTCCAAGAGGAGAGTCAGTCGGTCGAACAATTACAAAGAGGACACGGCCACGGAGATCGTAAGACTCTGGACTCTGACATGAGACATGTTCTTCTGGTGTGCGAGACGCCCGAGGTACTTGGCTGTCCGCGTCTATCCGTAACTCGGTGCGAAAGGTACTAATAAAGAGTACATACGGGCAGTCCGTGAAAAGTCGAGCGAGCCGCCTCCTGCAATTAGCCGACGACACTAGCGATTACGCGTGATTATCATACGCGTGCAAAACTCGATGTAAAAGGTGATGAGTAAGTTTTCGCGAAGCAAGGAGGACTTATTGTGAGCGGATGTCGAGCGGACGCGGACTGCCATTCGGCGAGAGACACCTGCTCCGGCGCTGTCACGCCTCGCACACGTTTATGATACCAGTAGAGTGGGCGCGGGTACAATTCGCGTACTCCCCTAATCGTTGCGATCCACTTTTGCAGGCTGCTTATGTTCTCTCGAGGCGCTCGGGAATTTGTATCAGCTGCGCGAAGTCGACGCGACGCCGAGCGTCCTCATGCCAATATGATAATGTATGATAATATTGGTGGGCCGAATCGGGGCAAAAAGTGCGATTCGCAGTGGCGAACAACAGCCGAGGCGTGTCTAAGCGTGCAAATATAAATATCCCGTGGAGGATCGGGGAGCGAGGGGGACTCGACCAGCCGTGAAATTGAGGGCCCACCCTTCGCAGCCCTTCTCCGAAAGACAGCGCCGCACACGCTTCCCTTTCAAAGTCGCCTATCGAATTTCCACCGACCGGAAGCTTCCTCCACTATGCCCTCCTAACTTACATCGGGAAACTGACCGCCAACTTCTTCGGAAAGTACAGAATCTTTCAAAGTATCCTCTAATTCTTGTCAACTTGAAACCCGATACAAGTTATCAACTGATAGATAACTTCGACGAAAAGTATGGGAAACTTAAACTAGATTTATGCTAGAATTATTTAATTCCTTCGGGAAAACAGACACTACTTTTAAGAGTGTGAAAAACATGAATGTATGATATTTAATATAAATTTCTGTAAGAGATTTGAATTCTTACGAGAGTAATCTTCTCTCGGAAATGATAATTACTATGATTCGTAAACTAAGTTGGAAGAAAGAGACGGGCAAGCTAAAGGAGAATTCTGGTGGTACATTGAGGAACATGGACGCGGGTATCCCTTCAGTGTCATTATTTAAATAGGAGAGATCGAAGGGTCAGTAGATACGCGGATCGAGATAGATCTCCCTCTTATTCTCCTCGCTTTAGTACCCTCGAACAGATTCCAGCCGGATGGTGCTGGCCCTTCCAAGGTAACCGCACTCTCACAACAGAGCAGATGGACTAACTACCCCCGGGAGAGTACCTCAAGGGTCAAAGATTCGGGGCTCCAGCACCACCAGCGCAGCATCCCCCGGCGTCTGCCGAGCATCAACCACCACCACCAGCAGCCCGAAACATGACGCTCCAGTCACTATAAATTCCTGCCTATCGTTCCGGCCAATCTCTGACGTCCTGTCAGCCTCTACAAAGTGCGTAATCAGTCTCAACCAGCAACGAGAACTCCTGAAAGCTACTGCAACTCCTTCAATTACAAACGATCAACAACCTTTCCAAACACGATCCACTTCAATTTTCCACGCGATTAAACGTAGCGTAGATTAAAACACGAACTAACACTGGTTAGTAATGCGATATGAAATCAATCACTGGTAATTATTGCCCGCATTAACGGCTAGAATAAACCATGTACTATAACGAGAATCATAAACTGGTCTCCGTGCAACTAAGTTCGGCCCATTCGAATCAATTACTTCGCGAAAGCGACTTCCTCTTCGAAGTATCTCTCGCTCGTTGGCAAAGTATCCTTTACAATTTGACGAATAACAGCTCATTAGTAGGACAGCGGGGACGATAATAAAGCCGAAGGGGCTAACTATTCTGGATACAAATTACAAGGCGCCGCGCGCGCGCGCCTTCACGAAGAAAGTCGCTGTCGTGTTTTTTGCGCCGCTGCCACTGAAATTACTGCTGCTACGCCGCCGCCGTAGTATGAATTATGCTAGGGGCCTCATTGGAGGAGGGCCTCGCACGGAGATCATCCTCAAAAGTTTACGTTTCTCTTGGTAATGACCAGGAGAGGAGGGAAAAAGTCCACGGAGACGAAGAGGAAGAGGAGGACGACGATGGCGATATACTCACTGCGACGCGGCTCTCTTTCAGCTCGAGCCTGAGCGCGAGGGCTTCTCGCACGTAGATGTCGGGATAATGACTCGACAGAAATGCCCGTTCCAATTCCTCCAATTGCCAGCTATTAAAGTTCGTCCTGCTCCTTCGCCGCTTGCTCCCACCTTCGTCCGACTCGCCGTCGCAGCCTGGAATCATAAAGACCTTCTGTTTAAACCTTCTGCCCCTGCTACAATTCCCCTCTCCCATCAACGCATCCACCAGCAACCCCCTTCGCCGCCAAGCGGAGGGAAATTATCATTACAACCTATTTCGACTAAGAAATCCCTTTGTTCTTCAAACTAATCGCCAGCGGAGATCTCAGCGAAAAGTACTTACACACAGTCTAAACATCCTATGGGATTAATTTAAAAGAATGATTCATAGTTTCAAGAATCCTAGCTTGAGATTAACGATACATGAAAGGGTACACTCTGCAGTCAGTGCTGTTGGCATAAATGAATACATAAACCATATGAATAATCAGCGCATTCGCATATATCTTGACCATTCTATTTTTCCCTTATTACCGATTCTATTCATCCAGCTTGGTAGATACAATATCGCAGGAAAAGTCGAGCGTTCGCTATTGAAATTGGTTTGAGGGGGGCGACTGATTCAGGCGGAAATGCAGACTCGGGAAAGGAAAGGGAAGCAATCGGACTCGGGTGGAGGCTCGTGCTGCGCGGAACGCTCTCTCTCTCCGCTCGAGAGTAAGTCTTTATGTAAGATGGTATCATCGCGCGCGCGCGCGATTCCAGGAGTCCCCGAAGCCGAAGCAGCACTAATGCGAAAATCGAAGCTTATCGTCGTTCAATTGGCCGGCCGGCGCTCGCTATCCTCCGGCAGGGCAGCCAGCATCTCATCAGAGATAAGCGCGGCCAACTGAATCCCCGACGATATTGAATAAACATGGAATTCCAGTGATTTTACGACAACTACTCTCCTCTCTCGAGGGCCACGGCTGCTCTCCTATCTAAAGTGAGCATCTGTGAGTCGCCGATTCCTTTGGCGGCCGATCCCTCCTCCGCACGCACCTATCTATGCTAATGCCCGACAACTGAATTGAATAAAAGATAGCAAATTATGATTGACTCAGCAATAGAGAGCGCCAGTTATCTCGATCGGCGTAGCAAGTGCCACGGGAGCTGTGGAGCACTGCCATCTTGGGAAAACAGGTTGCCCGCAATAGGGGAATGCCCCTCCACCACCCCCTTCATATTTTCCCTCTCTTATCTCCTCACTCTCATTTCAATTCCGCGCGGTTAGCGCACTTTCTCAAAGGATTCTACTTTTCAAGAATAACATTCTTGTAAATGGAATTATTTTGATCGCTTAAATCGATGTTAATTAAGGGGAGGAGAAAAAGGCGCCTTTTCCAATGAAAGTTGTTTTGTACGAGAAAAGGAATGGTAAGTATGTGATGGGCGAAGGTACGTGGAATATCGAGTGGCATTGAAATTAATTATCGTATTATCTAAGTCGGGGGAAGAGTTGCCCGGTGAGTCTCGGATCAGCCATTTATTCTTTCCAGCGGCGAAGGTGCGAACAGGTGAAATTAGTTACGAGGTAACACGAATCGGGAGTGCTACGACCATAAATATCACCGGTTGTGTGTGCCTGGAGAGCAGCTATTTCCGAGCATAAAGCCGAAGCTACGTGAGGAATCTGTTTAATATTTATAGGGGCGCATCCTTATTCGAGCATCTTGCAGTAATGCGAACCCACTCCTACCACAATTCGCCCGAGAAAGAGAGAGAGAGAGAAAAAAAGCGCGAAGCGGCGCTCTTCCATTTGCAATTCCATTTAAGATTATTCGGAAAGCCCGGCCCGGAAAAACATGAATTCTAATTGCGAGTTTGATATTCCTGAGTCTCGCGTTATGAAACTTTCGCGAGTTCCGGATTTTCCTTGCGTCAACTTGAAACATTTACGAAAATATCTGCTCTACGAATTTTATTATTATTTCCAAGAAACATAAATAGAAACCTCACGGATTTCTCATTCAATACAAAATCCCGTAAACTAAACAAGCTATATTTCTATCGCTTCGATTTATTCTCACTATTGTATGAAATTGGCGTAGAAAGGATGAATAAAGTTGGCGAGGTGAGGAATGAGGGCTGACAGAGAAGTTTCCCTTAATTGCTACGTCAAAATAAAAGAGAGTAAGAGCGTGCTTTCGACGAGGGCCTGTGGAAGGAATGATTTCGTGGCGAGTGGCGCAGACGGCTCCGACGGAGTTAACTCGCCGATCTCTTATTGTGGTCGCGCGGCCGTCGCCGCCGCCGCCGGTACAAATTATATTCGGTGCCAACAGAATTTTAACGTCAGGATAATATATCTGGCGCGCGCGCGCGCGAGCGAGCGCGTTTCTGCCTTTGTGTCGGTTTTCGAGCTGCGTGACGTCGTCTGATTTATACTCCGCTTGAAAGCCTATCCTTAAACTGGTCATTGTCTCGAGCGTTTCGACCTCTCGATTGGCCCGCTCGCTTTCGAGAGAGTGCTCCGCTAAACCGAACACACGCCGCTAAATTAATAATAACCAGGACAATGGCCGGCGGACGCGCACCGCCATGCAAATGGCGCTCTGACTTTTTCATTCCTTTCGGCCGCGCGTTTCACTTTATATTAAAATCCCCTGATACCTTGGCACCGAGATCTACCGGCCGAATACGTTTTCCGCATGAATCTTTAACTTTATCGCTCGCGCCGCCTAGCTTTATGCATTTTTATTAACTTTTATGAAGGCAGCGAGCGCGCGAGCGCGCGTGCGCGCCATGCGAGTAAAACTCGCTTTTTTTAATGGATATTTTGACTTTTATTACGTGACGCACGGCGCGGACGCGCGCGTGTAAGCCGAACAGTTCCGGCTGCGAGTACCATCTGAATTAATTAAGCCGTTCAATGCCGCTGCTGGCACACGCGAGAGAGAGATAGCCCGGCACAAAGTTGCGAAAAATTGTTCAGTCGCCTCACGTAATTCTTCGGCAATTGGAACGACTCAATTAGGATGTGTATGCCTTGGATTGGTCGGCGAGAGAGAAAGAGAGAGAGAGAGATCGAACAAGCGACATAAAGAAAGAAGACAAGTCCCACAGGATTAATCAGTTCATTAATCAGCTTAATTAGATGCCGTTTATCTGGCGGCTGTCTCGCTCTCCTCCCCGCTCGACTGAGGTTCCGACGGATACGCGTATATACGAATTGATCGGCTCATTATTGATAATCTGCGCTCCCTAATAAACGCCTGGCACGGTGGCAGCTTGAAGGATTATCGTGCTCGATGCCGAGCTGCGGGATACGAGTGTCCAGTCAAAAGAGTGCCCGCCCTTGACTGCTAGCAACTTAATTAGCGTCTTGTAATCCTCCTCCTCCTCTCGCCTTATGAACATTACAATTTCATCCCGGATAATCCGCCCTCTCTATTGTTCGCTAAACAGAGCGATTATCGCTGTTCAACCAAGCCGGCGATGAAATTGACTAACTAGTTTCTCGTGTCCGAGTTTTAAGAGTTAATCTTTTACCAGCTCTCGCTCACTTTCCTTACTTCTTTTACAGAGTCAATGACCAAAGCTTTCCTAAAATATCTATCAGCAATCCAATCAATATCTCGATCTTTCAATCGAAGGTTGCAACTCAGTGCAATCACGGTGGTTAGGGAAAGCCGTCGGATCTAGGCGTTGTTGGAGAGTGCAACAGTGGTGGCGCGCGCGCGCGCGCGCTCCAATTGAATTGTCATGCTCCTTCTCGAGAGAGTACAATCGGGACGGTCGGACGTTAACGAGCGGCAGGAATTGTGATCGGCTATGAAAGGTCGGGGCGCCACGGTGCGCCGAGCAATTACTCTGTAACCGTTGTATTTGCATAATGAACTTTATGCGCGTTCAGGCTTTCACATTAATAACATCATGCCGCCGCCGCGGGCCCGTTCCAACGCAAACGACAACCAACCAGCGAGCATTCGCACTCAAGGAGCAAGCGCGCAACTCTGAAAATTATATCTCGATACATTGGTCCGCGATCCTCGACTAAGATAACTCTTTTGTTTCGATACGATAATGATAGGTCGGTCCAACGGTCATTACGGTGAAACGCGTGAAGCTACTGCCATAAGGACTGCGCCTTCCAAGATCGTTCCAAACGTTTTCACTGGCGCAACAAATCACCCACGCAACAAACGCCGACTCGATCCCCAACAACACTCGCTGATCTCGCGGATATACCGTTGACTAAGATTGGCCGGGAAAATGCGGCCCGGCAACGCAAAGGGAAACCTGTGATTTATGCTAAGTTCCCCAACCCTTGAATGGAACGGTCCCGTTTATTGGGCGCTGCATCCAATCTCTCATGTGGATAGACGCACCGCAATAGCTGTAATTTGCATAAAATACTGCTCGGACGACTTTGTAGCCGACAACAACGACTATCGGGCGAAATATCTCGACGGAAGTATCCATTTCGTTTCGACTTTGCAGCTCGCGCGCGCTTCTTCTTGGATACTTCGATTTTTTCAATGTTGGTAAACGCTTTCTGGATATCTCAATCTTACTAAAAATCGTATTCTTGCGTATCGGATGTCGCGAAAAAATTCGTTTGCTTTATGAGTTTGATCGGCGGAGCATTAACTAAATCGAACCGACTTCTCCGCGGTGATGCCGCCGCGATTACATAATGAAATAATAAGCACTGTGTTCTACACAATGAGAGAGCGACTGAGAATCTAATCTCTATAAAAATAGTACATCCTACGCTTGAGCGCGCCCGTTCGAGACTATTTACACCGGCGAGACTCTAATTTAATGACAAGCAGTTAATCTTGCCTTAATTTGACTTTCCTAACACTCTATTACTACGGGCTCTCTTGAGTGGCGTTAGTTAGAAATTCTCTCGATGGTTTAATAGTTGATTAAAGCGGTGGTGGCTTGACAAGGTCGATTTTCTAGACGAGAGTGCGGCAAGCCGGTTAAACAAGTAATTTAGCGGTAAGGGGAGAGAGAGAGAGAGAGAGAGAGTACTCGCCGATAAGGTTGTAGAGAACTCGAATATACGCCGGTTATTGAAGGGAATTCAAGGAGCTCACGTTTCCATTTTGGCGCGGCAAAGTAAGACATCGATGGAAAAAGGAGCGCGAGCGCGGCCAGGCAGAGAGTCGCGTGCGTCGTTAGAGGCCGAAAGCGTCGCTCGGAACGTATCATCATGCAATTACCGTCGCGCTAAAAACGCGCCTCTCGTCCTCGCCGCTCTCAGTGTATGATGTGTGTGTGTGTGTATTCCGCTCGGGCGCTCGCGCCGACTCACGCGAAAACACCGCTCTCGCCCTCTCGGCCTCGCCGGAATTACGTCTTCTCCTCTCGTGGGGATAATCGATTACGACCCTTAATCGCGGTCCTGCGAGCTCCGCGCGGGACTCTGGCCCCGCGAGATAACATCGGAATGATAGCTTTATTCTTAGGCCAACTGGCAGGGCTGCTACGGGCGCCGCGCCGGCCGGCTCTGCCGCAAAGATTGCTAGGCCACTCTCTCTCCTTCGTGGAAGAATTAATCACACTCCTGTACCACACCACACCGCTCGACATCGCCGTACTTTGCCACCATGCAAAGATCCCCTTTTACTCTGATTGCCGAGGAATTTACAAAGTTTCTCATGTCCTCCGAGACTGCTCTCCTCCACACTTAATTGTACCGAATTATATCACTTTGATTCACGGGTACTGAACTGGAGGAAATTACTTGGAGGAAGGCAATGATGATTACGGTTCGCATTCTAAATAGCGACTGAGTCATTAGGGTGTTGGACAGTTTGTTAGATGGATGACCATTGAAATTTCTCGAAATTCTGCTCAGTTACTATGATTTTGCAAAGGACTCTAAATTTTCAAAGATTACATTTTTAAAATCGAAATATTTTTACTTAAAAAAGGATCGAATTGAGAAAATTACTTCAAAGAAAGCACTACTGATTTCTGTTCGAATTCTAAATAGCGACTGAGTGATTAGGGTGTTGGACAGCTTGCTAGAAGGATGACGATTGAAATTTCTCGAAATTCTGTTTAGTTACTATACTTTTGCAAAGGACTCTAAAATTTCAAAGATTACATTTTTAAACTCGAAATATTTTTACTTGAAAAAGGATCAAATAGTGAAAGTTACACGAAGGAACAAACTGATGCTTTTGATTTGAACTTTGAATATTCCGTTCACTTAATACACTTTTGCACATAATTTTACACTTCAAACACTGCGTTCTTAAAATCGAAATTATTTGATTAATTATATCTTATACACTTTGAATCGACGGTTTCAAGCAAAGCAAGAACGCGTTTTTGTCTATGAAAATTCTTTCTAATTAAAACACACTTGAATATAGAAAATCACTCGAAAGAACGTACTGATGTTCTCACTTCGAACTCTAAACAGCAAATGATTAGACTGCCTGTCAATGGCTTTGTTTGAAGGGTATCAATTGGTGGGGGGAACAGAATACCGCCTTACTTGGAATTACCCTCAAACAGGTGATTCGGCAGGAGACCCTTATAATCCTCGAATTGTCCCTTTTCGTCGCACTACCTGCTTTCGAATACAATGGCCCTTCGATCGTTACAATGCTTGGAACCCAAAACTTGCAAAGGTCGATATTTATTTAAGATGCAAGACATATTATAATATTCCCCGAAAGAGAATAATCTCTGAAAGCATCTGCAACTTAGTCTGAAGCAACCAAGTTCAAATCAAAAACGATAAAAAATATATGTTTGGAAGAATCAAAGATAATAAAAGCTGTGCTGGGAAGTGCGAAACTTTTGACAGTTCGAAAAACTGGTGGAAATAAATTTAGTGCAAAAATGTAGGAAAATAAAGCGAGAGAACGTTGCTAAATATCTGAGATATTAAAGCAACGTTAAATAAATGATAATAAAAAAAAGGGAGATAGATCAGCGTACGACAATAGAATGCTGTGTGCCAATACTTTTCCAGATTCCTAACTCTCAAAAATACACGCAAATTACTGCAAAACCGTACAAAAATAAAGCGAGAGAACATTGTTAAAGACTCGAGATATTAAAGCAACGTTAAATAAATGATAATAAAAAAAAGGGAGATGGATGAGCATACAACAATCTTAACACTCGACACTAAATAAAATGCTGTGTGCCAATTCTTTTGCAGATTTCTACTTCGCAGCAGACACGCAAATGGACTCGCGGTTGACGGTACGGAAGCTCGAAAGTTTCTGTGTGTCAGAGGGTGAGGTGGAGTTTTTCATGCGTACCGAACGACCGCATTGACCCGGGCCAGTCGGAGCCAAGTGCGCAATGGCGTGCTGGCCCAGGGCGTTTAATAAGCCCGGGGCCGCTTTACACGCCCGAAAATAACCGGCAATTAAATTGAAATTACACCCTAGCGAGCGCCGCCGGCTCGGCGAGCGCACTCTTGCGCATTATGTGCCATTCCTGACACTGGCTTACTGTCTTCCGACGACGACGCACCCGGCAAATGAGATACCCCCATCCGACTCCTGAGACTCCTCACTGACATTGACTCCCGCCACTTGACTGCCTTCCAACAAATAAACCACCAAATCTTCATTGTCGAGGAGGAAGATTCTGATTACATAATTACTGGCTGCGAGCCCCTCTACCCGTACAAACATTTCCTATGCTAAATAGCTGTACTAATTAACAGTAATTAATTGTAGTCGCTTCAGCCAATTATATGTGAACGGCGAACGCATTTGATAGTGAATTGATGAAGCATAGAAACTAATGAAATCGTGAAAAGATCTTTTTTAACTATTGGAAAGTGAAGCCAGAGTTTCCTTGCAAAATGGCAAGTGTGTGCTGTTGTAAAAATAGTATTGCATGTAAGATGCTGTTTTCGCGTGTATTTAGAGCGATCGTTTCTTCGATGAGAAGGCAAGGAAATTGGAATGTAATTCGAGAATAACTGGTTTTATCTGCGCCGAGAGGCTGGCAGCGCGTTTACTCACTTAACTGTAGCAGAACCGCTCGCAATAGAATACGCAATGAAGAGGATGGAAGGAGCGAGTGCAATGCGCGTAAGTTCGGCTCTATCTCTTAATGAAAGAGGCCGAGAGTGGCTCTGTCCGTTAGGGGCAGCGCAACACGCAATTAAATCGTAATTAAGCGATGTGCGCGTTGCCGAGTGGTGCGCCAACGGAACACGCCTCGAATATTTTCGTCCACCGGTGCGCGCCTTTGCCCGCCGCGGGCAATCATTGCCTGACACCCTTATAATGACATTAAAGTTAATAACAGGCCCATACATTGTGCGAACTTAATAAGTTATTCCGATCGCTCTTATTGCCGCTGCCGCTCGGCGTCGGGACGTGACGATTCTTAATTAAAAATTTTAATTGGAGCCTGCGCCCGCGCGCCCGCGCGCCCGTCACTTCCCCACGCAGAAACCGCGCGCGCGCCCGCGTCCTCCCAGCGATGTTTTTCCGCGGGGCAACTCTCGCTTTGTCTTGCTCCCGCTTTAACCTCGTATTCCTCGCCTGATTTATCTAATTCAATTTCAACGCTAAAATAAACAATGCTCTCTCTGTGCGCGCCTAGATTTATTATACAAGTTCATCCCCGGGGAAAGATTTCAACTTTTCGGCGAATATAATTATTTCTCTGTACGAATAAAAGTGAAGAGAAGTTCTAGCAAATACTCTAAGAATACAATCTTTAAATAAATATTGGTTGCATGAAGAATTCACGTCGGAGGTATTATTAACAAAATGATTCCCATCATTGCCCCACATGTCACGATTATCCCGACATTCCCCGAGAAAGAAGGCGACACAAAAACAATTGGAAAGTTGGCTCGAAAAATCCCTCCAGCGGCAAGATATAATCGTGTTTTAAGTGGCTCGAAAATAGAATGAAAGAAAGAAAAGGTAGAAGCAGGAAAAAAAACCGAGAGTAGAAAAGTCGAGAGAGTGGATTAGAAGCGGAGAATGTGGAAAGGGAGGTGGGCGAGTTGCCGCGGATAGTTTAACAGCGTTTACTACGAGCGTAATTCAGAGGTGAATTTGAGTTCCGTAATCGCGGTGGTTGCTTTGGCGAACTCGCAGCAAGAGAGAGAGAGAGAGAGAGAGTGGGCTGCAGTCGACTGCTCGGAGAACGCAAGCCCCCATTTAGAGGGTAGTCTCTTGTTAAGTGAGAGTCAACGACGTCATTAGCGTTAGGAACGACACTCTGGCACCCGGGAGACCGCCACTTCCGACCTGGGATGCAGCAACATGAACTTCCAGCTGACCGACCTCCTAACACGCACCCACTCACACACACACACACACACGCAACCAGAGAGACCCAACAAAACTATTGCCACCGCGGGATTGTTGGAATAAAACTGCTCGTAGAGCACCGCTCACAATAAGCTGGAAAACTGTTTCTGAGAGGCTTGTTAGCGCCAAACTAATGCGCCAACTCTGATTGCGACATACCTTTTGGTACACGCGTTAGTAGCCCGCGAGATAGTTAGTCCAAAATTAATGATGCACGAACGCGCTTTAGAGGATGCATACGGACGCAAGAAAAGCTGCAACTTTCTAGCCGTAACTAGGGTGTTGGCCGTTCGTGCCGCCGGACAATAAACTAGGCTATTGAACTCCCAATTTACATGTGCACGCCACCTTAAAAGAGACAGGAAGAATCCTCGTTACTCGGGTAATACTGTGCACGGCGCAGCACTCCGCGGTTTTTCATCGCCCCTCCATCGTAATTTGCACGAGCAATCGCCTCTCAGAGGGCTCTCCACCGTCAATTCTATGCAAATCGCCCTCTCACAATAAACCAGCCCTCAGCCCTCCAATTTTTACCGGCGGCGCTTTACGGCGCGCGTAAAGGACAACTTAATTTCTATCGCTCGCTCTACAACACTAATATTCAAAAACGTCCATCAAAAATATCTCGAAAATCCTTCCAACTCCAAATGAATAAAAACAGCACTCTACTTCCAACTCTGTCATTCCAAACACTTTCAATGCTCACGCAACCTTCTTTCTCCACACAGAACAAAGTCAGTGAATAATTCTCGATCCTCGCGACTGGGAAAGAATGCGTGCAACGGGGCGATAGAGGAACCGGAGGATTTCGTAGCGGAAACTGGGGAAGAGGCTAGCGCGCGAGCAAGAGGGCTGGTAGGTGCTTAATAAAGTAATTTAGCCGGTGCGAGCGAGTGATAAAGGACACGCGGACGGAAGAGAGCGCGAGCGAAGGTATACATGTGCAGGGGCAGAGTCGGCGGCGAGGAGGAAGGGGTGTCGAGGAGGTAACGACGGGAAGCAGCGGGATGAAGGTGAGAGCGAGCGAGCGAGTAAGAGGGGCTCTCTGCGCTGCTCGCGCGAGGAAGGAGGAGGGCGAACAAGATTATTAAGCTGTAAGGCGTTAACTGGCATAAGGCGTCGGTAGGTGGATACGTTGCTTGCGTGCCAGACTGACTGCATTTGCATCTAGACGCCATCAATCCTCCTGACGCCCGGTTACCGCACTCTCCCTCCTCTCAACCCTCCCAACAACCCTTCGGGGCTCGCTCGCACTCTCCTCTCCTCTCTTGCCGTTGCTCCTGCTGCTGCTGCTGCTGCTGCTGCCGCTTCTCTCGACCGACTCTGCCTTCGCGATCCCGAATTAAATATCTCGAATAATAAGAGAGAGAGAGAGAGAGAGAGTCGACGAGTCCTCGCATCCGAATACGTATCAGGCTATCCTCCAGAGTTCTATCTTTCGTTCCTCTCCTTTCATCCTCGCCACGCCAACTCGCTTCTCCGCGCCACGCGATTCCTCCGCCCGTGTCGCTCACCTGCGACCCACGCCTCGCTTTTACACTCCCGTTCTAACATCTGTTACCCCGAGAGAACCTCTCCTATTTGCTTCCTTTTCCCTCGAACCAGAATGTTTTATCCTTCCTATATCGGACTGTGTAATTAGTTCGCGTGTATATGCGAAGAGAGGAATACTTGGGAATTAATTATGTTTCGGGACTTTCTTCGAGTGATTCGATGTTGAGGATGAAATAAATGGGAATAGAAGATTCTGTGTGATCGAGAGAAGTCATTGACGAATGTTGGGAGCGGTGAATGAAGGGTTCAAAGGGATTGTAATTAGTAAATATAATTGGTAGCTGGTTAATCGGAATGTTTCGGCAGGGTTACAATGAGAGCGAGGTGTGCTGCTGGCCGGCGTGCGAGCAGGCATATCGCAAGTGGAAGGACATAATTAAAAGGAGGATGAGGCGGTTCCCTCTGCCGGAGAAACGAGCGGCGCGGCTCCCTGCTCGACAGGTGGCAAGCCAGTTGTCTCAGGGCCCGTGTCAGTGGGCCCAACTTCAATTTGCAGTAATGAGTACCTTCGATTGACCGTTAAATACCCTTAACGTCGATACACAACCGATTCCAATAGAGATCGCTCTCTCCTCGCCGCGCCTCTACCGACATCTTAATGGATTATTGGTCGGGCGAATCGTCTACGGGTTTTAATTACATTCGCCGACACGATGGAAACGTTGCAGCTTCGAAGTAGAGACGCGCGCCGGCTAAAAAAGTATCAGCACGCTCGATATTTTTAGAAGAAATTATCTTTAAATACAACTCCTCGAAGGAAATGTATTTTTCCTTTAAAGAGAAATTTATAATAATTAAAAAGGACACTGTCTTTCGTTGATAAAATATTTCTGCTTAGAGAACAGAGTTTTCTTTAGCAAGAACGTTTTATCCAAAAGCACTGGAGATGTGCGAACATTTTTCTTCTCGAGTGTATGAACGCGACATAAGAGGTAGACGCGCGCGCGCGCGCGCGCGTGTCTACGTGGCATCGGCGAGAGTGCATGGCAATGGTGCCTGGGGCAGGGAATCCGGCGGGAGCATTTCAGGCAATAACAGTCCAAGAAATAGCGGAGCGCACAACGATCGGCCGGGCGATTTCACTTTGCCACTCGGCTACCGTGCAATTTCGGCCGCGACTCCTGCCAGAATGGCCTAACAACAGGCCGCAGACTACTATTAATCGAAGCCAGCGGCCGGGCCGGCCTTCTATCATGCGACTTACGAAACTGTCCGCTTTGCCGCCGCCGCGCCGTCCACGGACATTGAGAAGTTTCGAGCCCAGTTAACTATTATCGCCTTTTTACGTGTCACGCTTCTACATTTCCACGAATTTCATGCGCGCCGCCGCTGCCGCTGCGTGGCCGATAAGAAATAATAAGGAGGTCTTTATTGTTTCCAGTTTAAAAACCGCCGTACCCTCCCACTGACAATAATAACCAAATGAGTCCGGCAATCGCACTTAACGACTGCTTGTCTCGTACTGTTAGCCAGTTTTCAGGAACTACCAGCCATTTCCCGCTGCTCTATATCTTGGCCGAGTGCGTCGAAAAGCGGTCCAAGTACGAATTATGTCGCGCTGTAATAAGCGTATACCGCCGACCCTTTAAACTCCAAAGTATTCACTACTTCTTTCTCCTATCTTTAAGTTCAATTAGAGGCTCCTTCCGAGGCCAGTTTTACCGTCCACGTAACACATATTCCTACACCGCGATATTTCTCGAACGAACCAAGCTAAAAACTATACAATCCGAAAAACTATCAAATCACTAAATACCCAAACAATAACTAGCATTAATCGCGAGCGATCGCCGAATCGCAAAGGGGTCTCCGAAAAACAGACGCGCATTCACCGTCGGCCGTGCTCGTAAAGCCAATCGAGCAGATGGTCACAGCCGGACTCTTAATTACCGAGGGGGCCGTCGCCGCCGCCGCCGCCGATTCCAGTAATTATTCCGCTCAACGTGTTAAAAGGGAAATCGAACAGGCAGTAAGAAACATCAATGCTATCTCGGCGACGGCTACCGAAAAAGCCTTTCGATGACGCTGGGAACATGTCCCGAGTGATATCGGGGCCCCGGCGGCGATCGGGCCCCGATGCAGGATGCCCGATATATCTGTGGCGTGTAGAGCGGGAAAAAAAGAGTTGAAGCGAGAGGGAAAGACGAAAGTGACGGGGCAAGCAAGCGAGCAAGCGAGCGAGTAAGCGAGCAGGCAGGCAAGCAGGCCCAGCGGCGGCGATCGCAGGAAGAGGAAGAGAAGACGAAGGAGGAAAATAACGAGAGAAATAAGAAGGGGGGGGAGGCGGAGGGTGTCGAGGCGGGAGCTCGTCGAACGAGCTACGAGAAGGCTGCGTAAAGGCTCCTCGCATAATACGGGTAGCCCCCGACAAGTATGTATGTATGTGTATCGCCGATTGCCCGCTTTGCCCCGCTCGGCTTCGCCGCGATAAGCAGCCACTCCCGATACCATCTTACAAGCTGCCCGGTTAATTATATATTAATACCTTCGCGTGCAATCCCTGGCTGCGTACGCCTGGCATTAAGAGGCCGAGCAACCCCTCCGGGGGTTGCTCCAACCTCCTCGCACAAGAGCAAGCAACTCAGTTGCTCTCCACGGAAAAACAGTGACAACCCTTTCACAGGAAACAACCATTTAATCCATCTGCTCGACTTCTCTTCGAAAGAGCGACTTTCCCAGGCTCGAAAATGAAATATGACGTCCGTCGATTTTAGTGCTAGTTTTCTGTCCATGTGATATTGATTGCTATTAAATAAAACGCGAGTGTGATTAAGACGCGTTTAATTTGGTGTTTGACGTATTTGTACTTTTTCAAATGGGAAGTGTTTGAATGTAAATTGCAAGCAAGTAAGTGGAAATGGTTAGAGCTGTGGATTGGGAGTGGTGGAATGTTAATTGGTTGTTTTAAGGGAAATCATTGACCGGGCTCCAATTAATAGACGGCGGGGTGGCCGTTTCTCGATTTCACGTTAACTAACAGCGGGTCATTTGATTATGACTCTATTACGTAGCCCGGCGAGGTTTAATGCAATGAAACGAGATACCGGTGGATATGACAAAGCTGTCCTTATTAAATTCGCATTATTCCCCTATTGGCTGCTTATGCAAGCTATACACTCGGAAATTCTCAATCAAAGAGGAGTCGTAGTTGCTGCCTAATGATTCCCAGAGACTTCCATTAATTTACTAGCTTCCGCGCGAGTACGTACATACATGAATGCTGTGATTAATTAATACTCGTTTATAGTATTATAAAAGTATTAGAAAGCAATTAACCACGTACTAAGGCATTCTCCAAAAATGCTCACATCAGCCGACGAAACTCATTACGAAGAGAAATAATTTCATTGATAGACAGTCAATGATACTGTCGGGACCAAGTTGGAGCAAAGGTTAAAGACCACTCTCGTCGAAAACAAGGGAGAGTCGCTAATAGAAAGGAATTAACAAAGTACTATGATTTTCTGGGAGTGGAAGAAACGATCGGCTCGACCTTCGATCGATCCTTCTCGCGATAGCCAGCAACGCTTTGCCAACGCTAATCCCGGAAGGCAGGATCCATCATTTATCTGAATAACAGATTAGAGATCGCGCCTTTTTCAATTCCAACTTTAATCAGCCGCCTAAATTATAGGATATGAAGCACAATGTTAGACAAGCCACTGTCGTAGTTACAGCCCTGCGTGTGTGTACGTGTCTAGGAGACGTGCTAATTTCCTCGGGCAGGTAATTACGAATCTTCGGCACATTCTTGCCGGCGTACAAGTTGGCTGGCGTGAAAGAGATTCCGCAAAAGATTGGCTCGCGCTTACGAGACGATTTTAATTAAACGCTCGGCCCCGCAATAATGGAAACAAAGTTAACGGACTCCCCTGCGGATTTGCGTGTGTGTAGAGCACAACGGCGGCACAGCGCCGCGTTTTATCGCCGCTCGCCATCGACCTATTGTGTGTGCACATTGGCCGGCTTCCTTCCTCCCGAGCAGCACGCTCTCCTACCCGATAAAGCAGAGAGAAAGAGAGGAAGAGAGTGTGTGCGCGCGGCCGAGATTTAGAACGAAATTATTCCCGGTGTCGCGATAACACTCCGAAGAAAGTGGAACTTTCATTCCCCCCTCCCGCCGAGTATAATTCTCGCGAGAATTTCGTCACGGAAATCTAGCGCGCTCCGACATTTTATGGAATCAATCTGCACGGCAATTTCGAAATTATGTAACGCCAACTTTGTATGAAACGTATCGACACTGGTTGCTTGATTCTAGTTTGATTGACTTGTTGCTCGAACTAGTTTAATCATTGGCGTTTAAAGTCCCGAGAAAGAGAGAGAGAAAGAGCGCGCGGCAGACTTCCGAGGCAGACACGTAGCAAGAAAAAGTCTGGTTACACCACTTTAGCAAATGGTTTAATTAATACACCGAGTAATTATTCAGGAGTGCGGAGAGATTGAGCGCGGTGAAAGGCACGAGTGCACACAGCCCGATTAAGTTATGAACAAGCTGCGGACATTAAGCCATAAAAGCGATAAAAGGCAAGTGCGTCGCTCGCGGGAAAGAGTTATACAACTAACAATGACTATAATACGCGGAGCCAAGGAGAGCAGAATTAATGTCCGGCCTTCCAATTTATTAAGATTGTATGACCGAAAATTACACGGCTCGAGGGCCCAAATCACCTGGTATGCGCGGCCCCGGCCGTATTACCTTAAGGAGAGCGCACGCAATTTGCAAAAACGTGGAAGCGGAAGATCAGTGTTGCCCTTATCAAAACATAAAAGGATAACATAAATCAATAAAGTGCTGGCTCCCACTTAGCCAAGGTACGCGCGCGCGCGCGCCAGTTTCTGTGATATCCCCAAACACGAAATCCCTCCGCCCCTCTCTCTCTCTCTCTCTCTCTCTCTCTCTCTCTCTCTCTGGCCGCGTGGACAGAAAGCCGGGTCAGCTAATTAAAATATTTTTTATCGATTCCTATCTGTTCGACGGGCCAAGGTGTATAACGGCCAGCGCCAATTAAATTGCGGCCGAGTGTGGTGAGAGATCTGCCACGATAGGCCACATCTCGTTACTCGAATCCACAGAAAATATGTAATTATTAGCGGCGTCAATTAAGATCTTCACGCTCCATTTCGAAAGGCGGCTCGGCGCGCTGCTCTGCCTCTTTCGAGTTAACCCTACGAGTGTCATCTTGATTGACTGTTGCGCGCTCAATGAATTATACATCGACTTGTCGAATATGAACCCTTATTCTCCTTATCCTGTGTTGAGTTAATCTTGACAAAGCGTTTCATTGCTCCTTTAATATTTGAATACCTCGCATGGAACAATACCGCTCGACATACGATTTCAGTGGTTAGATTCAGCGTTAGGCAGACAAAGGGAAATTCAAGATTTTCTTTTGTGTCACCCACGCGAAAAATTCGAAGCAAAGTTTTTTCTGTAAAAAGGTATATTCCTCTGCCATGTTATAAATTTTGATTGCGATATCGTAACAGGTAAATACTATGATAAATGGAGCGTTTATTTTGAAAGTGGTGTAAGTCCATTTTCTGTTGTTTTGAGAAAATTAAATGTTAGCATATCTGCCAATGAAAAAATATAGATTGATTGTATCAAGTCTGCCAATATTCTACTGATTTATGACTGTATAATTTGATTATATAAATTTGTTTTGGGTGAACTTAATAAAACTAATCTACAGGGTGTCCCAAGAATGTCGTAAAATATTACCACCATCGTGTTGGGATGGTATTTATGAACAAAATGGCAGGTTTGAAAATTGTTGTTCGGCCCTCAATTTCGAGTTATTAAACATTTACTTATATTTTATGGACTTATATCTTATGTATATTTTCGGGCTGCAATTGGACTTACATCACTTTCCCAATAAATGGTCCAAATCTTTATTCTCGATTCTACGTCATCAAACAGCATTTACCGCAGCCAAGAATAATCGACTGTCGAGACAAAAGAGTGAAAAAATAATTTAACTATCACGTGCGCTGATAAATGACAACACATACAGGCGAAAGTGGTCCAAGACAAACACGGACAGCGGCTGATCACACTAATTCAGCGATGAGTGGCAACAAAGTGCGAGGAAGCAATTTGCTAACCCGTATCTACACGGATATAATAATGCGGGGAGTCATTGCGGGCGATAATACACGTGCAATTAAAGTCAGTCTCTGGGAAGTGAGACTCATCATCGTTTGCGTAGGGCAGCGCCCGCGCGCGCGCGGTTCGAGCCGATGAAAGGAGAGCAGTGTGTATTGACTGATGATACCACGCGGTACACCAAGTGTGCCCGTATAAACAATGCAAATTACCGCACCTGTAGCCCTCGATCACGATAACTCCGCCACTCCATTATCTACATCGTTAGCCAATTCTCCACTTGATATTGAAAACCCGACCCACTTTATGTACGCGTATGTAAACCTTCCCACTTTATGTATAACGAGAAGCTTTTTATGTTGCTCTAACTCCTTCAAATTGCCGACAGATTTTTTGTAGTTACTAATACGCGATTCTTATCGAATTCGATTCTACTCGTTTTAATCGTTTATCGGTGTTTCGCGAGTATACTCGTTATAAGGACAAGTGGATTACTGTTTGTTATAAAAATCGTAATTATTACACCGAAGAGAAAACATCTGTCTTCTCTTGGAATAAAGAAAGCGACGAAAGAGTGATTCTTTGAATTTATATGAAAGTATTGTTATATTTGCAATGAATGGAGTATACTCGTTATTTTTAGAAAAAACTTCCACCGTTAAAGGGATAGAATTATTTTTAAAAAAAGGCTGAATGAAATATCATCGGATTAAGGAAACGCGGAGGTCTCTTTGAGGAGGTTAAAATTATGAAGGGAGCCGCGAAATCGACGGGGAAGGCAATTTTTCAAGCCAATCTCATGAATAATCAGTGTCACGGCGATCGAAACGAATCCGGCGATGGTGCAGCGATCGGAACGAGCGGCGACCAGACGAATTGAGTCATCAGCTGGTCGCCGCGATATTTGAAGGGCCATTAGCATAATTAATTTCAGTCGCGAGCAGAAACGAACGTGGACCACGCGCTACGGAAATCCGACGTGTTAATTGCCGGCGCGAGATTGGTTGGTGTTCGTGTGTATATAATACCCGAGAAAATATTGGTATTGCCGGGGACTCGTGCGCGCGCCGCTGTAAATTCTCCACTTTAATAGTTAACTGCTCAACTACCGACGCCATAATTACGCGTGGCTTTCTGCAAAAGCCGACTATCCAGAGAGACTTTCGAAAGTCGAGAAATCGACGAGCCGCGAACGACATTTTTCTCCCCGGCGGAAGTCTCGTATATCGTGGGCGGAGAGTTCGCTGAATAATCTTCGACTCGAAATCGTGCAATTACCCTCTAATTGGCATGTATCATTCAATTAGTTGGCCGTGGAAACGACACTCGACTGTATCTGCTATTTAAAGATCCTTGCAAGCAACATCTGCCACTGCGAGACGGGTTTCTAAAGGTCGAATTTAATACCTTGCCAAGACGTATTTTGATAAAGTTAATAATCTACTTTACAAGATATAACAAACAACTATTGATTGAAGTGTAGCAACCAAACGAAAATGATATCATATATTTAATCTACTGTAATTCAACCAGCAAAAATGACGTTTCATCGCGTTATTGGCCAAAAAAAAGTGAAGAACATTCATCGACTAGTATTCTATGACATTGAAGTCTGAAAATAGAAGAAGGAGAACTTTCTTGAGGACGATCGTCATAATTAATAATAGGTGATTTCCAGTTATCAAGAAACGTCTAGCTTGGGCGGATGGGATACTTGATCGACGTGCAATCAAACGGGAACTATTTCCTATTTAATTTACGACACCTCGACGAATAAAAATTTCCTTCTATCACATTAGTGATTATAGAAAATGATGGAGAAAACTAAGAAAAACTATCCATCGATCGAATTACAGAAGAATTTTCTAAGAACGATCGTCATAATTAATAACAGGTGATTTCAAGTTATCAAGAAACATCTGGCTCGAGCGGATGGTGTGGAGAATCGCGAGAAACTTGGGAGAAAATCGAGAGAGAAGTTGCGTGCGAGGCGCGTCGGTTCGGCGACGGCGACGGGCGTCGGCTTGCCGTGCACTGCTGCTGCTGCTGCCTGAGCTCAGCCACCCTAATTACTAACCACGGGTTGTTACCCCGTGGCGTGTCATTTGCCGGCCAATATCGTATCACAGTTTGCGTGCGAGCTTGCTGGGTCAGAGAGCGGCTGCCGATTGTTTTAAAGTACCCCGCCAGCGGATTTAGATCTCGCGCGATCACCGACGCCGCCGCCGCCGCTCACCAAATTACTCTCCGCTACTTCTTCGCACTCAGTACGCTGGACCTGTAATTCCAGCGACAGCCAACACCGTTCGTTAACAACTTCTCGCATACGTGGAAATGAACTTTGAAAAGTTTCAAAGAGCGATAATTCGACAACCTCGCGAATAACTGATCCGGAGTTTTTCGAACAATGCTATTTTATTCATTCTTTGAAGCTACGATTTATTTATTTTATTGATCCTCTGGAATTATTATTTGAACGAACAAAGTTTATTGAGAACTTGTCACGCGCGTGAAAATGTACTAGGAAGGCTTGAAACAGTGATAATTCGATAACTTTGCAAATAGCTAATTAGTAATTTTTGGAACAATGCTATTCTATTCTTTCTCTGAAACTATTATTTGAAGGAACAATGATCATAAAGAACTTTTCGCGCGCGTGGAAATAAACCAGAACAGCTTGAAAGTGCAATAATTCTACAACCTTACAAATAACGGATTCGTAATTTTTTGAACAATGCTATTCTATTCCTTGAAGCTATTATATATTTATGGTATTAAATCTCTGAAATGTTTATTTGAACGAATAATGTTCCTTGAGAATTTCTCGCGCGCGGTAAAATCTGCTAGTAAAACTTGAAAGATAATTCAACGAGTTAGTAAATAACTGTTTCACCGTGCTTTGAGTTTACGAGCGGCTTGAATTCCAAGTTCAACCACTTTTCTACGACATTCGGCGATTATACGTGTTCGACTGAGTTTCGAATAGTCAAAGTAAATAAACTAAAGACGATTAGCGCGATGTTTTTTTAAAGAGTCGGCGGAATTGGATGGCGTGATTAATGCAAGTTTACCGGCGACGAAACTAGACTTGACTTGGATCAATTCCAAAAGCTCGATAAATTCTCGTGTTTATGCGCCGGCGACGGCTGTCTTATACGCGAGGGATCCTTTTGCGCGAGAGGGCCGCACCTGAATTTATTAAGTATCAAGTCAGCAGCCGACGAAATGAATGACAAAATAATATGGCAAAAGGAAGAGACGCCGCGCGCTTAAAGCAGCTGCCAACGCTTTTTGATACCTGATTATCCCACTTATTAAAATACTTTTGCGGATAAAAGCGAGTAATCGCTAAGATATTACTCGACTCGGCTTCGCCAAATCTTCTTTAACAGTCCCACCTCCCTCCAGTTAAGTCTGCCTTGTACGCCGCGAGAGTTCGTGCCGAGAAATGTCCTGTCGACCAATGTCCCAAAGTACACTCTGCACTTGACTCGAATATTGTGTCGGACAAGTTCTTAAAAAAGTCGACGATACCGAAAGCGAGTAACCTTTCATTCCACAGACATAAATTTTCCACTTTCTCTTATGCTGAAATATTGGCCCCCGAAGATTGAAGCTACCGCGAGAGATCGAATTGTTTGCGCCATTTAATTAATTCGGCCGCGAAAGCTTGGCGTGCACTCGAATTTTAATCAATCCTTCCAAGCGCGCAAACTTATCGAAATGTTTTCGTGTACGACTTCTGCCGATATTAACATCAGCCTTTTTTCACGACAAGGGGTCAATGTCGAAGACAGATATATCTGGGACGGTCCAGCGTGCATCGTCCTTGCACCGCAACTATTGCTGACAAATAACTGATTCAATCGTCTCAATCACAATTAGTCACGATCGCTCATTATTACCAAGTCCACTGGCCGCTCTCCGATCCTATCTCATTAAGGAGAAACTAAACGCGTGAAGTATTACTAATCGCGCCGCCGCGCCGTCAGGAGGACACACGCGCGCGTCGCGCGACGAATAAGCACGAGTGTTCCCAGAAGACAAAGGACCGTCATAATTTACGGCGGCAACACGGCACTGCGTGCTGTAAGCGAGCGTTAGCTGCGGCGCACAAAACGCGCGCATTTCCATCTACAAATTGGGCTTCACGATGATCTACGATGCACGATTTTCCCGCGTTTACCGTCGCGCGCGCGCGCCATTCTCCCAGGAAAATGCTTTGTGAAAAAAGAAAGAGGGAGCGAGAAACTACGATCGTCTGCAATCTACTTTAGCCCGAAAGCGACGTCAACGGGAAAACTAACATTCGAAGCGCGCGCGCGCGAGACACGTTTTATCACTGCGCGCGAGCACGGAAAGCATAATTGAGGAAAGAATTACCGAGGGAAAAACGCGATTCTTGCGCAATATTCATCATCCAGCGCTAACGGAAGCCGCGCGAAACCCGGTAGAGACGTAACGCATCCTCTTTCAATGAAACGGCAGCGCGCGATGATATTTTTATTAGCTCTCCGACGGTACAATCAAGCAGGATCGTTCCAAGGCGAGATTAATAGAGGATTTACGAGGAGACTGCCGCTAGAAATTGAGGTCATCATTGCATCGTAAACTCATGACAATTATCCGCAATGGCCGGCAAACAACTGCACTGATTAGAGACAATCGTAAAAGGATATCTTGCGATACAAAGGATTCTACCGCTCCCGCCAATCCAGTTGCAAATTGAAACGCTAAATGTAGGAAATCATACACGCTAACACAGTGACTTTAAATACTTCTGCGAATAATGCATCGAAATGATTAATTATCGAAGTTATTTTCGTCTTAATTAATACGAATTACTTCGGCAAAAATATATTCATCGAAAAATAATATCTCGAGGTAACGAACAATATTGCAGAATCCTTGATAAATCCCATCGGACTGGAAGCTTGTTTTTTACCCAAGTCGAACTTAATTGCAATTCGAAAGCACATTTAATACGGATTTCCTGACTAATTAATCCGCACGGAAGAAGTCTAACTAGTGAACGACGTTGCTACAAGTATTGATCAACGAACGTAAGGCTAGAATTATTCTCTAATTCGATTCGATTCTCCTCTGCATAAATTACTCGAAAAATAATATCTCCAATGTGGCGAGGTTAAAATTAGGCGTCCCTTCTCGATTTCCAATTCGAAAGCACATTTAATATGGACGACTCCCGACTGATTAATCCGCGCGGAAAGAGTCTAACTAATGAACGGCGTTACTGTAAGTATTGGTTAATGAGGGCGACGTCACGGAATAGTTAATAATTCGGCGAAATAAAGTGTCCGTTACCAGGAACTAAATTACGCGGCTCGCCGCCGCCGACGCCGCGGCAGCCGTCGCCGTCGCCAGGAATATCCCGTGTGTCCCAGCGGCAATTAAGATTTATTGCTTTCCTTCCTCGGCAAGTTCTGCTCGAATAAATCCCTAGATTTCTCGCAAATTACTCGCCGGCTACCTTTCAATCTTATTAATAATAATTACGGCATTCGCGCGCGTACTCCTCTCTCGCGCGCTCGCGCGCTCGCTCGCCCGCACGGTTCCGCTGGCAACTCGCATCAAAAGTTTCTCCCGTGCCAGCACGCACTGACAGCAAATTATATCTCAGGGCTTCGTGTATCAATGGCATTATGGAAGCAGGCCACAATCCTGGAAACACTTTGCACCGCACTCCGATTCCCAAGAACTCGCACTTTTACCGCAAAACTGCCCAACCGCACTGGCCCACTTTAAAGAGCGCGCAACGCCAGATATTCGGCGAGTCTTCTCATCCCGTGTGCCGTCATTTTTACGTCTTTCTTACTATTATTAAAAATCGAAATGAATTATCGAATCTAGGAACTGGAAAATTTATGTCGATATTCGCGCGAGTTTCGCCTACACCAATATTTTCATGGGATTATCCCTTATACGAACCAAGTTAGTAAATATCGCTTGGCGATTGAAAATAATTATGGCTGTCACGATTTCTCAATAGATCCCACTTTATCTTTCTCACTATAATTATGCTAATGCCTGCAATATTTTTCTCCAGTCTGAAGAACTCGAAACCTCCGCGACAAAACGAATGCTTTCACTTCTCGCGACATCCGCACTTTATCAAAATCATTCTCATAGTAAAAATGACAGAGAAATGACTGCCGCGGATACAGGAAGGAACAATTCGACGCACTACTGCGAGTATTACGAGCTTCTACCTTGATAGTTTGAACTTTGATAACGCGAGGCGACTGGCAATTTTTTCTCGCTCCTCTCCCCGGGAAGGAGAGGAGTCCCGTGGGACCTTGAACTTTGCGGGAGAGACGGGAGAGAAAAGGAAGGCAGGCAGGCAATGGCAGCGACCGGTTTGTTGGCCGATAAATTTGCGGTTATCAAAATTTAATAAGTAATTACACGTATAGCTGGCGCGGAGGGTGGGACACTTCGTCCACTTACCGGCCGATTTAGACGGCCGACTTGATAAACGATTGCCGATTCCAGCTCGCCTAGGCCTAACCCGCGCGCACACACTCACTCACACACAGAGGAACACGCGTCGATAAGCCGAGGAGGCCGTGATAAATGCGCCGCTATTAAATTGCACGCCACCGCCACGCAATTATGCTGCTACGCGAAAATTATGATATAAAGCCCCGGCAAGGAGAGCGCCGACTTGCGGCGCGCCCGAGAAAAACTCCCAACACTTGTCTCGCCGCCGCTTGTCACGCGCACACACGCTTCCGCGCGTCCTCCGTGTAAATCGAGAGTACAGCATCCGACAAAATAGTTGTCACAATCTGCAGAACAGCCGCCAAACAAAAAATAGAGTTTGGCAGCATTTGCACACGGTATACAAGACTTTTTTAGGGGCTTCCGATATAAAGCTTCCTCCCCTAAAAGGAGGCTTTTAAAAAGTCACGCGTGCCGGATGTTCATAATACCATATTTCACTTTCTGTTCGACGATCGTTTTGTTGATTGTGACAATTATTTTGTCGGATACTGTACATACTGCGAGAATCGGAGCGGAGACCGACGAATTTGCACGACGCGCCCTTTTCAACTGAGCACGCCGAGCTCGCTAACCTTCCACGATCGGGTAAACAAAACGGGAGGGGTAGGCGCCGCCCTATCTTTCCAAGAATAGTACCAGTCACCGCTTAAAGGTGGGGGTGTGCTTTGCTCTTGACTAGATCAACTGGTTTTAGTAACTAATCATTACTTTGAATTATAAATAACTGAATTTTGTAAAGAAATTTGATCCGTCTACTATTATTTGAATTTAATCTAAGAATTCTAATGCAGTTACAGTTTTATTGATAATAGATTGACAGTCGTTTATGGAAATTGCAATTTTTGAGATTTTTACTTGAAGCAAGTACGTAATTTAAGATTTCGCGATAATGCATTACAAGCGTTTAAAAGTTGTACTTGTGTATATTTAGGAATATAGTCGCGGTACAAGATAAGTGTTACAGAGCAGAGTAATGATTTCGCGAGATAATTGCGATCACTGTTGGCGCATTCTGGGGCCTCCAATTGTCGGGCGACCGCCAGTTTCCCCAGAAAGGTATTTCCTCACGTGTCGAGGGCCCTTTCTCTCCGCCCCGCGCTGCCCCGCCGCGCGCCCTTTCTCCCTCGGACATGCACAATAATTTACTGTTATTTCGTACTGGGGCTCCGATCGCTCGCTCGCTCGCTTTGGGATACTCGTTACAGCGGGGATTATAGAAAATTAGTGGAAACCCGTAAATTGAGACGTAGACTTCTGGCCGTGAGATGGAAAGCTCGCGCGCGAATGTTGATCAAGCGTCTTTTCAATTGGTGGGTGGAGCCAGAAAATTACAGCTCTCGAATTACCAGATTTTCGAGGGAATTTCCTGCCTTCTTAAAATGTTCGCGGCCCATGAAACACTTTATCCGACAAATTCCCAATAAATACGCGCTAATACTCTCGCGCGTATTCCAAACGACAAGTAATGATGCCGCGCAACCACTTTACAATCTGCCAAGTATTCCCGCGCGCGAAATTTACACCGACAGCCGTGAAAAAAAAACAACGTCACCGCCGCTTTGACATTTCGCTCTCGCGGCATTCGCGGTAAGTAACGCGCTCGAAAAAAAGTGAGCTCGCGAGATTTAAGGACAATTCGAGAACGATTCTTTTTAACGCGCCGCGCTGTAAACGCATGCCGCGGCGTTGGCAACAATTTTACGAGGCTACTGCTGCAAAATAGCAGGCAGCAGCCGCGCCTATCAAACCAACGGCGATGAAAATAAGAATAACAGCGATAAAAATAAGAGTAACGCCAATTGGCCCGCCCGAAATAAACTACTTTACGGCGCGGAGGAGAGCGCGTACGCCGCAGGTGTGAACCCACTCACCAATGTCAGTCTTGTACATTTTCGATGATTTCACCTCGAAACCGGTTTTTACCCGAAAGCCGACAATATCCCTTCTTTCCAGCAGCAGAGAAATTCCCCGCGCAAAAACCAAACGCGCCATCAAACTCGCCCGAGTGATTTCCCATTTTCGCGACAACTACATATATCCGTCGATCAAACGTATTAAACAACCCCAACGCGATTCTCCAAGACTACACGCGCGATAATTGTAAGCGGGCGCCGATCACAAAGGCTTTCTCGACAGGGAAAAAGATGTGTTCCGGGCGCAAGAAGATCGTCGATCGAGCCGAAACGCCGTGTATGTAGTAGAAGAAGCGGCGAGCCACGGTTCAGGCACAGGCTAGAAGGAAAAGAAGGCAGAGAGGAGAGCAGCAGCAGCAGGAACGTAGGCCGGCAAGAAAGAAAGGACTTTTGAAAAGGGACTAACGACCGGCAGTTAACGGCGGCTCTGAAATTGCTGGTTGCCCGGCGCATCTTCCACGGCCGGCCTCGCCGGGAATTATTAAACTGTAGTTTAGTTTAAATTAAGTTATTACCCGGAGAGCCTCCCCTCTACCCTCTCCCAGCCCAACCTCTCTCCTCTTTCTCCCTTTTCTACACGACTCTGACCCCACCGATCTCTCCCTCGACTCTCCCCCCACCCCCACCCCCTCTCTCTGCCCTGAGATCCTAGGTTTTCTAGCTTCTATTTTGCCCCTCTCATCGAGAACTCATCCTTTCACGACCAATATCATCTAAACACTGAAATCCATCAGATTTTATCTTTGTCAAAATTCTGAAAGATTTCAATGTTAGAATTGTAAAAATAAATGATATTTGCTGTGATCGAGAACTCATCCTTTCACGACCAATATCATCTAAACACTGAAATCCATCAGATTTTATCTATGTCAAATATCTGAAAGATTCCAATGTTAGAATTGTAAAAATCAATGATATTTGCTGTGATCGAGAACTCATCCTTTCACGACCAATATCATCTAAACACTGAAATCCATCAGATTTTATCTTTGTCAAATATCTGAAAGATTCCAATGTTAGAATTGTAAAAATAAATGATATTTGCTGTGATCGAGAACTCATCCTTTCACGACCAATATCATCTAAACACTGAAATCCATCAGATTTTATCTTTGTCAAGATTCTGAAAGATTCCAATGTTAGAATTGTAAAATTAAATATTTGCGGGTTTAGAAAAACTAAACTTGTCACTTTTGGTTTGCTACGTTATTAGACAGCTTGAAAACCTTTGGAAATATCAGGTCGAGCAGGGAACGCAAGCGTTAACCGAGTTTTTCTTGAAACTATTTTGCATGTCCACGGAACAAAGTTCGTAATTCGAATAGCAAAAGTATCGGAATGCGGGAACTATTTACGATACGAATTAATTAATAAGTAACGGGACGACTCGGCAAATGAATCATTGCAGTTGTGGCAATGAAACGTTCGCAAATCAGAGCCGAAACCAGAAATACGTATTGAATAAACGCAAATTGCAAACGACGAATTAATAAGTAACGAGACGATGCAGCAAAGGAATTATTGCAGAGTAGCAATAGAATGTAGAAAATTGCGAGACGAAGTTGAAGCGGAAAGTCAAGTTGAGAGTAAAGCGAAAATCGAGAGATGTGAACGCTAGGAGCGGATGGGTGGGAATGAACAGCGGAAGGCTGCGTTCCTTCAAAACCCATATGAGAATATCCCCACTCCTTGCAAGATCCTCGGAACTCCCGAAATCGGCCAACCCGACCTGTCTTTTGTGCTCGGTTTTCGCTACTCGTCTACCTGCAATCCCAAACCTCAGCCGCTGCAACACGTGTAACACATTTACTCCGATAAACAATGAAGCCAAAGTTTTACGATTCTCGGATACGTCTGGTTCGTTCCGCTGCTAATTTCCTAGCTATTTCATTGTTACGGATTTTTAACGACTTGTTTGCTATGTCTTTTGAATAGTCGTTAGTGCGCTCGTACTTTATGCAGTCTGGCGGTTTAGAAGAAACGCGTGTTTTGATTGCAATTATTTTCAGAATCGCCGTGCATGATTGCTCGAAAACTGTTTCACCGATTTTTACCAGATGTTGCACAGATGTTGAAAAAGTGTGTAGATATTTAATAAACGAAAAGAATTTCAAAATACATTCTCAAATTCTAATGAAAATCCTGTTTTCCCCTTTCACGTACAGCTACTTTATTATTTTCCAGTATTTTATCATTTCCATGATTGATGTTCTACCTCAATGATTTCCAAACATTTCGATCTCGAATATTCTTTTTTATCACGTTCCAAAGCTAAGAAATCATGCACACCGTGAAAGCCTGTCTTTAAAACTATTGTTCTTTACTCATACTGGTAACTTTTAAACTATCCCACGAATGACGGCATAAAAAAATCATAAACACAGTACACCGTGAGACTAACAACTGTGGTAAATTCGATTTAGATTGCGTGGTTCGTTCCTTCGTAAAAAATTTCTAAAAACCACCTGTTTCTCGGCTGTCCGAACCGAAGTGAACTCCTTTACGAACGATAATTTAATCTCGAAAGCGACAGCTGGACGCAAAAGACAGAACGCCCTTAAAATAAATCGAAGATATTGTAAGTCATTAGAAAACGAGAGGCGAGTGTTTTTCAATCAGCATATCTCCCTTCTAATTAAATCGTCTTGTACCTTGGCTCTCCGTAACATCGATAGAGACACTTGGTCACATGTAGTGCGCCCGATTTTTTGCCCGAGGGATCGGCTGGTTTTTTGGAAGCATGCGCGTCCAGAGATAACATATCTCGATTGGGTCCGAGCGAGGGCCATAAATTTTTAATCCAGCAATATTTAAATTAGCCGGATAATTGGTGGATATCGGTTCGCGTATCGAATTTCCAATGGGTTTCCATGGACGCGCGACGCTGCCGCTGCTGCGGGAAAAAAGTGTCGGTGGCATAGAAAGGGGCATAGAAGCGCATCCAAACGACTTGAGTTTCTTTGGGAAGAAGAAGGGCGCTGCTTGCTCTCCTGCGATATCGCGGCATCCTGTCATTATTTTACGATTAGACCAAATGACCGGACATTAGGCGGCTTGACAAAAAACCACGGCCGATCCACCGATTCCAGCCGGTCCGAGTTAATTGGCCGCGGGATCAACGAGATCTCTGCTACACCCGTTGTGCGCGCTCCCACTGCTTCACTCATCATTTCAATTTCTCAGGAATTCCTTTAGAACGCTCTTAATGATCGACCAATGATACCAACTCAATTTCGAAATCAGTCTGTAATGTACGTCCAATCAACTGTTCTACAAGTATGACAGATACTTCCGCGAAATCTAGAAAGTCTCTCTAATGAAATATTGTCTCCGAGACGGGAACAATCAAGACTTGTTTTCTTGCACTGAAGAACACAACTTTCCAATCACTAAGAATGAAGCTGAAGAAAAATACGAAGACAATCTTAAAGGGTTTCCAAGTCTGTCAGTTTAAATTATTAACTTCGATTGTACTAGTATCAAAAATCAAAATCATTCAATAAGTACATGTAGAACAAACTAATTTGATTTTAACTAATTTGTATAATATACGAAGAACTGTGCAGCGAATACAACAAATAGGAAAATACTCGGCAATCTAGTAGCGGCGATTGAGAAGCGAAGAAATGTAGATAGGATCAAAGACTAGAATGACGAAGGATCGTTCGGCGGCCGTCGGCCACGGGCGAATGTCAGTCGAGCCAGCGAATGTAACATTTCACGCTCGGCGCTGCCGAAAAAAGTTTAACGATCACGTAAAGGAGTGGACACGATCGGCAATTATGTTAATGCGGACTTTGACGCGCGCGATTCACCGCGACGTCCTCCTCCTTAACGCGGAACTCTGTGTGCACACAGTCAGCCGTCAAGTAGTAGTCAAGAGTTACAAGACCAGTGTGTGCATTCTCGCTCGCTATATTTCAAACTCTATTACAGCCAATTAGAGGGAAGCATGGACACGGAAACTGACAAGCGTACGAGTTTAAAGTCCCTGCAAGCGCATGTCACGAAATGAATAAAGATATCGGCGTTTCCACTCGTAAAACTGGCATTCTCGCCGCGGCAAGGATAGCATTCGGGCGTAAAACTTCTCTAAGCTTTATCTGAAATAGAGCAGTAAACGGGCTGCGCGAACGCGCACAACCACGAAAGATCGCGAACAATCCCTCCTTAGCCCGACGAGCTGCCGCTACGCTTTTAATTAGGCTACCGGTTAATTAAATGTGCCAAGAATGAGAGAACGAGAGCCGATGAGAGCGCGCTCTGCGTACGTGCAAAGTCCAGAAGATATTTCCGGTGGCGATCTTACGTGGCTCAAGGATAACAAAAATAATTTACGATATTTTACATGTCTCCTTTTTTTCACTTCCCCCCCCCTCTCTCTCTCTCTCTCTCTCTTGTTCGAGTGTATCCTGCAGGCGAAGGAATATTATGCATGAAGGGAATTAAGACCGCCGATCCTCTCTCTTTCTCTCTGACAATAACGGCCGTGCGCGAGCGCGGCCCTAAAGATAAAGGCGGAAGTGTACGGTTGTTAAGCATACAACGGCCGACATAAAATTCTTAATTAATAAATAGAATTTAGCCAGCGCCCAACGACCGCCGCCGCCGCGGCCGTTTTATCCCGCGAAGATAATAGATAATAGAGGGCGCTTTGAGTCGAGCGGCCGGTGGTGCGCGCTCGCTAATGTGTCGGGAGTGGCTCGCGGATTTCATTAGCCGGCGAATTAGAATTTACGGACCGATCGCGCCGCTGATACTTCGCGCCGGCAATCAACGCGATTTTCCGAAAATTAGGCGTAAAAGCGAGCGCGCACGCGCGTTAGATCGCCAATCTTGCACAGCGAGCATTAGATATTATTAACGATCTGAATTATTAACGATATCTCTCGACTGGAGAATTATTGGCTCGTACGGTATTAAAAATTGATTCGGCAGCGAGCGAGGAGATAGTGCACGCCGCCTCCCATTAAAACCAGGAGAAGGCAGTGCTAAATAAAATTAATTGACACGATTAGATAGACAAGAGAATGGAACGATGTGTGTATCAGCGGCAAAAAAAAAGCAACAGCTCCGACGTGTGCAATTTAATAGCGATGCCGCGGAGCCGGCGAATTTCGAAATTGCGCGATATGGATTCCTCGCCGAATCAGAATCCCATAATTAAAATCTTATTACCAGTCTATCAGCGGGCAGTAATCAGTAATGGTATCAGCGGGAGCCGAAAAGCGATCTCGACGCTGGCAGCTAATAGTAACTAGGCGCAGATTAGATAGAGAAGGGGGAGAACGGAATATCCCTCTGTCGGCGCGGCCAGAAATCGAGAATATGTTATTCAGTGTCCGTCGCATCGAGCGTCTGCTAATTATAATAGGGCGGGATGAAAATTAGCGGGCGCAAGATCGGCTTATGGGAGAGCGAGCGCGCAGGCGGACGGGGTAGCAGCGCTATTCTCACGTGACTCATCAAGAAGTAACATTAATTAGAACGATAAAACTCGACTGGCCTCACTCTCGGCACTCCCGGCTCGCCAAGCGCGCGTGTAACACAATGCGATCGTAAACGATCGCCGATTAACGAAGTTAAATTACAGTTCCGCCTAATTAATTGTCTACGAGGAGGACCAACGTTTACTCCACTTCTCCTCGCCTCTTTCTCTCACTCTCTCCCTCTCTCTCTCGCGCGGGCGCGCGCGCGTTGCTCATAATCCGCGCCGATTACTCCCGTCTCTCTCTTAACATTCCGAGGCTTGGATGTATGCTTTTATTCCGGCGAGAAGCAGAGGCACAACGAATCGGCCGTCATCGCGACGAAAAGTCCGGCCGACTGTCAGCATAATCATCAGCGGCCGATTGCTAAACCTGTTTCGCGTCCTCTCTGCCAATGGGAGAATGGCAGCACTTGGCCGCACCGAGGAACCTCTCGACAGTCTCAAGAGTGAGACGTTTTAATAAAATCCCGAGGAAACGACTTTCTTCCAAGGAAGTCGACTAATAAATTAGCGACTCTATTTTCAAGAACAAAACTCAGTACTGTTACTCGGCTGCCACGGCCTTCGCTCGCACAGTGGCGAAAATGCTTGAGCGCGCTGCAAATTATTGCTACTTTATATCGAAGAGAGGCTTTAACGCCAGCCTTTAAAAGGACACAGCCGCTCATTTCTGGAGGCGTTCCGGCGCGTTCTTCAGCTTCTTGCTAAGAACATCCAGGCTACAAAACGCTCGCTTTAAGTATTGGCTCGATCACGCTTGGCAGAACATGCCTCTAATAAGGAATTCAAACCGTAGGAATACTCTCTTCGATTACCGAAGAAGTCAAATTAATTCTCATCAATTTACATAACTAGCCATGCCTGTCCAAATATCTCTAGCGCTCGCGAATAAACCGAACAACATTGCCAATATCAAAACTCGCCCCCCCATTACTTTTGTACAATTTATCTACTAGCACCTGCTATAAAATCGACATAGGCCGAGGGCATTTGCACCCCCCTTTCAAGTGTGTTCAAAGTGAAGCGAACTCGTCGATTATTGCCGTGATTTCCTTCGATTCCCCCTTTCGGCCGCCCAGAGAGCGAGAGAGAGAGAGAGAGAGAATGGATACACGCATGTAATCGGAAAGTTAAGGGACTGGAATAAAGCGCGGCTCCCCCGGCGGGCGTAAACAAGCGTTAGGGGCATGAATGGGATCACGTAAAAAACAGATTCTCGCCCCGCGATCTCGTGCGGCAAGGCAAGCAAGCCTGATTTCTGTCCGTCAGCGGTAAAGGGAAGGGTGGAAAAAAAGGGCGTAGCGAGCGAGGCCCTAACCCTATAAGCGATCCCAGGGGCTCGTCAGCAACGATCTTATGATTGACCGCGTTACCCGGCTCCCCGTAGACCATTTTCCAAACCTATCCCGAAAGTGGCTCGCTGCTCGCTTTTCTTCGCCTGGATGCTGCGCCAGCAATAAGAAAGGCTCTCCTCGTCTCGTCGCCGCGAGCACAATCATAGCAACCAATACGAGAGTAAGAGAAAGCTCTAATACATCTCAAATGGACGCTGCTCGCTCGCTCGCTCGCTCGACTTCTCCTCCCGGCGATATCGGCATCCTCTCCTCTCAGCTACATCTATTACAATGATTTTACGACACGCTTAAGTGGCACTTTCGCGCGCACGTAAGCGCGCATCATTACGCCGCCGCGCTGGTCCAATTGCGCGCGCGGACGCTTTCCGAAGGCTGGGCTATAAATGCGCAACGCTAATAATACCATCGCCGGCGCGCCAACAGATCACCGGTTTCAGGAGCTGATTCGCAAAGATGATCTTCAAAGCAAGACTTTCTACAAGTGACGGACAAGCAAGCGAGCGAGCAATCGAGCAGCTCCGGCTAAAGACAAAGCCGGCCTCGAATCCTGCTCCCGGAGGCTTGATAAACTAGCTCGATAACTAATTGCAAGTGGCGGAGAGCCGAGTGTCTGTCGGGGCTGTAATTATATCTAGGTCCATAGTTGAATCTCAAGGCTTCATCTCTCCCTCTCTCTCTCTCTCCCTCTCTCTCTTCCTTCCTTCTCGCTCAGTGTGTCTCACCTTTCTTCTCATCATCCTCGTCGGCGTGCTCGGTGGAATGATGAAGATGATGGGCCGCCGGATGGTGGCTGGGTATGGCGGGCACGAGGGGGTGATTGCCCAAGGCGGGATGCGGAGGATGAGGATGATGGTGGCTGAGGAATCTGACGGCGGCGGCGGCTGCCTGATGCTGGGCCTGCATCGTCTGCTGGACCTGGCTCTGGACCTGGCCGAACACCGGGTGATGCGGTGGCCATCCCGCGAGATGAAACGGAAAGACCGGTGTCGCCCTCTGGAAAAGCCTCGCGGGGGTCAGCAGGGACCCACCGGAACCGGCGGAACTGCCACCAGGAGGCAGTGGAAAGGAGAGACCACCTCCTGGCTCCAGGACCATGTTTGGTACCAATGCGATGACTAATCGGCTCTCCTCCAAAGAGAGCTCACTTCCTTTGCATTTATCACACCCACCCTCCTCCTCTTCCTCCTCCTCTTCCCTCCACTTCCTCCTCCTCCTCCACCTCCTCCTCCTCCTCCTGCCCCTTGGCACACTAGTCTTCCGGCGACATTAATGCGCGCGCCCAATGAGATCGATTGCAGTTCCACCAGATTTAATTCTCGCTGATCCTCGGGGATTCACTACAGCCGACTAATGACTCGATCTCAATCGCTTCTTCGTCCGATTTTCTCGCTGCGTACCGCGTTTTAGTGCGACGATCTTCTCACATGTTTCGATGACGACGGCCGGCTGTGCTTTCTTCAGAGTGTGCTACGGCGATTTCGATGCTCATTCGCGGATGCAGGCGACGATGATGCTCATACTGACTTCGATACTATGCTATTAGGCGAGGCGTAAGAGTGGCGCTGGGTTCTGACTCACGCTGCCGGCTAGAGTCTCCTCGAGTCCTCGGCCGTCGGAAGGTGCGTGCTCGATCCTTCCTCGCGATTCTCAATGTTTCTCAGCTGTCCAGTGCATCGCACGCGTGTCCAGCGGCTCTCCGACACTCGTCAGGATGCTCTCTTCGTCGTTGACTCGATAAACAAATAGCAGCTTTCACTAGGATTCACAGTCTCTGACAGTCAATTAATTAGCCAGGATTGTAGTCGGCTAAGGAACGTTTCACTTCTCTCGCGATGGAATAAAATCGATCCACAACTATCGTCTTCGGTCGTCGACGACTCTTTCGTCTTCCGTCACAAGTGTCAATGTTTATCTGGCAAAGTGTCAGTGGTCTGCGCGTCTCTGTCTCTTTTCACTGGGCGATGCAAGGATGTCTCTCGCTCGTCATTACTGACAGATTGGTGTGATCGTAGCACAGAGTCACTCGGCTGGGAAGGGTCGAAGAGCGATGGGCCGAGGGACAAACACCGGTCCTCCACACTCAACGAGTCACAGCACTGGGAAACTCTCGAAATTCGCGTGATTCGACGACTGTAACTCGTCGTCGGCCGAGGAAAAACACTGATCAGCTGGGAGGGTTGTGCTGGTCGAGTGTTGGGTGAGAGTGGTGGGCTGCTCGCTCCAAGCCAAACGGATTCCAAGGATTCCTCGCTGGTAAGGACCTGTTAGTGTAAGGACCCACTACGGCACGAGTCAACGGCACAGCACTATCTGCCTGGAGAACAGTTAACGGCTCCCCTCTGCTCGCCGGGATTCAAACTGGTTTCGGTTTCCACCCAGCGGTGGCTCGATTGGCCGGCCCGCCGGCTCACGCATTGCCGACCTTCTATCGCTGGCCAATCCCCACCGTCGGATTAGAGCCGCGGCTCCGCCCAGCCGCTCTTTTTTTATCCCGGAATTGAATCGGCAGCGCCCCACCAGGCCGGCCGAGGAGCGCGCCCGTGGTGGGGCGAATCAATTGGTGGCTGGCCTGAAACAGGCCGCAAGATGGCTCCTCCCGAGCCGCAACCCTTAGGAAAGCCACCCCTGCGCTCTGCCGGGGCCCCCCTCACCCGACCCCCCACCCCGCCACCGACCTTACCCTCTAATTCGATCCGCCAAATACCCTCCTCTCTCTCTCACGACCCTCGCTGCCCCAACCCCCACCCACCCCGTGCACCTCCCTCGCAAACTCGCGACTCCACTCGACGACAGTGAATCTCGACTAGCCGGCCAAGTATTAACCCTCCATCTCCCAAACGAGCGCTTCAACCAAATCCCGCAAAAATAATCTTTCCTTTGTGCTCGCCCGTCGGAAAATCCGCCCGCCCCCTCTTTCCCTCTTTCCCGTCGCCGCTTAATGAACTTTACAAAACGCTGCCTTCCACCGCCAGCCTTTCTATTAATGCCTGCGCCGGCGAGATTGCCCTACAATTGTCGCAGCCGTTAAAAGTTCTTCGTTTCGTGGTGTTGGAAGACACTCTATTTTACAAACCGAGAAACGAATTACTTTCGGACGCGATGTAATACTTAATACGAGCGAGAGTAAATATCGGAGGAATCGACAGACTTTTCTCTCGGAGGACAATCTATCTTTCGAGAAAGAAGCTCGAGGAGAGGTAAAACGGGTTTCCGAGAGGCGGACAGCGGCGGCGGCGGTGGTGGTGTCTTGGTTAATCCGACACGAGCACACGAGAGATTCCCAGTCAGTTAGAGCGACTTTAAGCATCCAAGAGCGGGCGAGCAGCCAAATAATGTCACGAGGAGAGTTTTATCCTTCGACGCGCGACTGCCGGGGATATCCTTTCCCCAGGCGTTGCGAGTGAGCGGACGAGAGCGGACGAGAGCGGGCGGGGGGGCCTTTCCCCCGTCTTGGCGATGGTTCTCGGGCGATTGTCGCGCCGCCAGTGGCTACTATCCTCACCGTGGGCGTAGTTTCGACCCCTCCTCAGGCGGCGGGCACCCGAGGGCGCGATCCTCTTTTAATAAGAGGAGCTCAGAGCTCGGAGGCGTTAAGTAATTACATCTATTCTCTTCTGGGGAGGAAATTACCTGCGCCTCGGGCTGGGAAAAATTAGGAAATTAAAATTAACCCCCACTCCGACCGGCCGCCCCTGCGCCTCCTCTCCCCACCCACGCTCCATTCCTCTCTATCCATTCTCCCTCTCTCCCCATCTCTCCTCTCGATTTCTCTCTTTTTGCCCCGCTCCGCTCCGCTCCCCGGTGGCGCTTCCTTCCCGCTTGTGCACTCGCTCGGAACACTTCGTTCTCGAATTTAGGAGAGAAGCCGGCGGCCATTACCGCTTACATAATCTTTTTACAGTAGCGCCGGCACCTTGTTAGACCTAGTTATTTACCAGTCGCCGGCGCGCGCGCGCGCGCCACCAGCCGCCCGCTTACTGTCTTCTACCTACCCCTTTTATCTATTCCCCAGGACGCGCGCCCGCCCGCCGCCGAGAACACTTTCCGGATACTGAGCTCTCGCTGGTATTAGATTCCCCCGAGTTACCCGCTACCTACTTAACTTCCGTTTAACTTAACGCGCTTGTTTATGGAGGCGCGAGCTCGCATTCCATTGAATCCGCAAGGTTTAAAGGCGAGGGCGCGGATATTTGGAGCGGACACGCCGCGATTTCTCTCTCTCTCTCTCTCTCTCCGTTAATTCGATCATAAGCGCGTGTTGTTTGACGTCCGATTGCCGCGGTGAGAGCTCCCGCTTCCACCCCAGAGAGACATCCCCATTTAATTCGCGCGCATAATGATAGCCAAGCTTTCTATTACCGGGCCGCAAATGCGCGCCAGCAAGCATTGCATCATCGATGAACCGACTTCATAGAGTACTGATTGTTTCGCCCGAAATTACGACAACTTGGCAAAAGTAAAGACTCGTTTGTACTTTGGAATTTAAAAGATAAACGATTTTTCGTGATAGTATTTGAATGTATGAAACTCGAATGAGCCCGGCGAGATTTCGCAAGAAACGAGAAGGTGGTTGCCGCGGACATTGCTCGGAGGATCGACGGGAGTTTTGAAAATTTAGCTGCCACGACTTGGCACGGCCTTTGGGAGGCGTCGAGTCGAGGGAGAGCAGCAATAGCAGTAGCAGCAGAGTGCGCCCCCGGGGGAAGAACTTATTCATAAGATTATTTCCCATTTTCGTCATGACGCCCGTGTATCGTTATTTAAGTTTTATATTAAAGCACGGCCCGCGGCCCGGCGGCTTCTTGATCTATGGCCGGTGCGTGTCTTGCTTCCTTCACCAGACTCGCCTAAACGTGAGATATCGTGGCCGATCAATTTTTCATAACTCCCCGCAGCCACCCTCCACCAACACCACCACCACCGCTGCCACCATCGACTACTTCTTCCTCCGACTCATCCACCGAATTTTTCTTCGTTCGCGAAAATTCGCATTGCTCGCGAACCACGGCGGCGGCTCGAATTTTTCTTCGTTAACACGCGATCAACTTGCGACGCTCGTATTATTTCTCTCCCGCCTCTCCGGGGCTTGTACCATTAAAGCTACAATTATCGAGATCGACCGCTGACTTTACCACCCTGTGAAATTACGTGGTCTCAAATTGAGAGGGAAATAAAAGTATGAAAAGTATGAGCTTTGTTTTCTAATTTCTTCGGAATTGATTTTGATTCGTGTTATTTGATAGGAAATATCGTAGTCTTGAAGTTAGTATGTGGCGATTATAGAAGTCTAGTTTCTATTATTTATGAAAGTAACAAAACGCGGATAAAACGATGTTCTGTATTTCGGCGCGTTAGAACAAATAGAAATGTGGAACGCGTTCGCTTAATAGTTCTGCTGGTTGTAGTCTTAAGTGCGACAATTCAGACACATGGACGTTGCGAGGAACGTGTTGTCTTGGCGGTCTGTCGTTAAATTGTCCGGATAAATCAAGCGAGCGTGGAACAAGCGCGCAAGAGAATTGGAATCTATGTAACTTACAGCGTGATTTTTCCTATCTAATACTCCCGGAAGCAGTCGCGCATTACACAATTTCTCGCGAGTGCCGGTGTAAATCTTCGCTTGGCTCTCGTAATACCCTCGCGAATACAGTAAACGTCGTCCCACCCATAATAACCGGGCCCGCGCGCTATCACCACTATTTCCTGTTTAGAGTAAAGCGTCACTACACGGAAAAACAAGCTGATAAACTAATTCACAAATTTACTAGATTCCGGATGCCGGCAACTGCGATTGCACGAAATAAGGAAGCGGCGCATGCTTTTCACAGTCTACTAAACATTTCCATATAAAACCGTCTAACATCTACTATTTTCCACCCAACAAAACGATACTTCGTGTAAACATCGTCCCCATTTAAATCCCTACTAAAATAAATCATTAATTTAATAACTCGTTCTGTGAATCGAGTGCGCTAGATTGCCGATATCAAAGAAAACTAATCCGACGCACATATTGCGCTCTAGTCGCGCCTAGACTCGGCCAATAGTCAAGGAACTAATAATTAGTTGGACGAGGAAATGGACTGCTCGCCATAAGTCAAGCCTGGTGGCAGAGGGCTTAATCAAAGGGGGATCCTCATTCAGCACGTTCCCGCTGGAAACCTATCAAATACAATCACCGGGCTGCCGGCGGCGGCACAGCGCATCCCTTTTCTTTTCCTATCTCGGAAGGAAGCGGCGCGTTTACTTCTCTTCTCTTCTGAAGGCGTTGGAGGGGCGCGCGCGGCGCGTCTCTCACATCCCCGAGCCGATTCGTTGCCGCGTTGCACGAATTGAATCTGCGCGAACGAACGAAGGACGGAAGGAAGGAAGGAAGGAAGCTGCTGAAGTCGCAAGTAAAGATGAAGGAGCGTGCGAGAGAAGGTTGCCCGGGCAACGAGAGAGGGTTTCTCGAGAGCCGCGGTTGCCCGGGCAACCCTCTCTGAGCCGCGCGATCCCTAAATATGCGCCAGCAGGATCTCTCACCCTCCGCAAGAGAAGAGGAGGACTTCCCTCGCGCTTCGTCTCCGAGATACGTGTGCGACAAGGAACGCGCGCCCTCAGAGTATCTATAGACGATCGTGAGTTCCACCACCGCACTGGGGAATACTGCCACTAGGTGGTGGTAGTGGTGGTGGTGGTGGTGGTGGTGGGAGATGTTCACTGGCGGGTTGGTAACAGTTACCGAGGAAGGTGAGGAGACTCAGTTAATTACTAAAGCGTTTTAATCGTCGGCAAAGTTCCGACGGCACTCTCGAGCTCCGCCGCCGACGCCGACGCCGCCAAAAGGGCTTCCCGAGAATGTGCGCGGCCGCTGGCTGTGTAAATTAGGAACTCGCCAGTTTCCTCTTTACTTGTCCTTTACCCTCCGCCCCAACCCTAATACCACTCCGTCTCACGTTCCTACAAGTACTCCACAAGTCTCCCCGGGTGCGAACACTTCCAGCCGAGATCCCCGCCGCCATTTCGCCCGACGAATTGGCATCCTTAAGATTTCAAACTGATTGTAAGAAACTCCTGACTCGTTCCTATTTGAATCGTCATCCAGAAATAAAGAATTATGAATTCTACGATATACTAGAGCGTCGATTTTTGAAATCTAACTTTAATCCCATAAACTATTCTTTGGACTATTTCAAAATGTGTATATTTAATTTTATAGGAAGATTGTATAAGTATAAATAATACAAGAAATGGACAATTATTCGGATAATCGACGCTCTATCGTATTAGAGAGAAATGGAGCTCTGTGCTGAAGAAACGTTCTAGATTAGAGAAGAGGCACGAAACAAACTGAAGGAACGCTGATGACGGAATGAGACTACCTGAGACAAAGCTAGGGTCCGTTCGCTTCACCCTCGAGGGTTACTGAGCCCGCCCCACCACGTCAAGGTGGACCCATGGGGGGGAAGAACCTACATATCTACCGCGCTAACTAAACAATCCAGCGCGAATGAAATAGAAAAACCAGCCTGAGAAATATAACAATGCATATTGCAATATCAGCTAATAACCAGCCGAGAGACAAGAAGGCTTCATTCGTTTCAGTCGCGAGACATACTGCGCTGAGTAATGATTCCAGCCGGAACGAAATAATAGAAAGGAGCTCGAATAACATAACAATGCCTGGTCGCAGTCTCGATTCTACAATGTTGCATAATAACAATGAAGAAATTGGGGAAGTTGTGTGTGGGATAAAACTGGAGAAAGAAGGCGGCAGCGAGCGCGATGGTAGGCAGCGATTGGGAGAGGTTTATTGCCGCGTGGTAAGAGCCACGTTGACTAATTAAGTGCGCCGCGAGTTAATTGAGCCGCGTAGGAGGAGGAGGCGAGCCGAAGATACAAGGGAAACGTTAAACTGTGTAAACATCGGGCTAATTACTTCGAGACTTTATCGTGCCGAGGCGGCGGCGGCTTCCGCCGCTGGCCTCTTCGCTACTTGGCTTGGCCGCTCGAAAGATCCTCAAGTATCGGAGACAGTAAAACGCCGACTTATTTCCTACTTTCCTTGCTCCTCTCTTTCTCTCTCTCTCTCTCAAGGAAACTTCAATGGCGCTCGTTTTCGAGCAGCCGGCCAACTCTTTTCGGTGCCGGCTTCTCTTCAATAAGTCGGCGCTATCGCCGCCTCCTATTTTGCGTAACGTCGTCGTCGACGAGCCAAGGGGCGATAACGCGCGATACAAGTAAATTAATTTATTGATAATTTATCACTTTCCAGCGGCACTTTTTTCTCTCGTACCGCGTCGATCGTCTCCGAGTGCGCGCATGTCAGACTCCCATCTTGCGTATCTTGTTTGCTATTGGCCGGCTTGCCTACAATTAGTCATGTTAAATACTTTTAAAACGCCTCTAATCTAGTTCGAATTTGTGGTAACTAGCTTGCCGTTCCACTTTGAGTTTCACTGCAATCGAATTTCTCCGATTTATTTTACACGGCTTGTTTATTCAATTGCTAAAAACATTTTATTATGTGCGATGATTTATATTCTATTAAATGCTGTGATTGATACACGATACGAATACTGCTTGTTGAGACGTTAAATTTTACTAGTTGTTTATTAAAAATACTGTGGATAATCAGAAAAATGGCTCATCTCAAGTTCTCTGCGAGCGATAACAATGCGAGATGATGATGATTCGATAATCTAAGAGAGCAAAGAAACTCGTATTTCAGTGGCATCGCGAGAAGAACGATTTAATTAGCGCGTTTTGAACCCCGCTCTTAACCCCGGCGCTCATCTAATCTACCCTCGGCTTTTTTCTTCTCGACGCCGCCGCCGCCGCCGCCGATCCAAGTCGCCGAGAGGCGACCAGCATTTTTCTCAATCGACTGCTAATGATAATGACGTCGGACGTCACTCGGCGGCGGGGGCGGAGGGTCGCGGGCAATGTTGCATTAAGAAATTTCAATTCACGAACTTGATTGGACGGCTTGGACTTATTAATTGACGAGTCATCAACAAGGACTTATCGCGGTTACACAATATTTGCTGATTTAGGACGCTCGCGACGCCGATAATCATTTCAATTTTCGTCAGTATTTTCTTTAATCAAGCAAATACTTTCGCGAGAGATTAATGCGTCAGGAATAATAAATGCCGAGAACTTTAAAAGAAATACGAAAGTGGTACTAAAATAAAATAGAATTGTCTGCAATGCAAAAATAACGAGTTGGTGATCACTTTTCTATTCGAACTGCTGGAAAAGAATTAGAAACCACGAGATTTCCAAGGAACTCAAAGAATATCCGTGTTTCTTTCCAAAGAATATGCGAAACGATCATCGATTATTCAACGCACAGTGGCAGCAATAGAAAAAAATCGAAGCAAGCGATTGAAATGGAAAGAGAATTAATGTCACTCGCATTAAAAATCACGAGAGAGCGACGATTGACTCTAAATTTCGTGGAGGATTCCCACTATCATCAGCGATTATTCGATGCGCGTTGATAGCGAGAGAAAGAATTGGGAGGGAACGGTTGAGATGGAAAGAGGTTTCGAGAGTAAGAAATGCAAAGATGGCTGCGCGGCCAAATGGTGTGCCGATGTCTCTCTCCCCTCGCGCTCCTTCCTCTCTTTCGCGCGGCCTTTTTACCACTTGCTGCAGCACCGCAGCAGCCTCCTCCTCCTCCTCCACCTCCTCCTTCTTCTTCTCGATCCAGCTGCCTCCTTTCTATGCTCGCTGCTCTCTCCTCCATTGTTTCAGCGGCTGGGGGATGCTGGTCACGCGTCGGCGGTTAGTTCTGATTAGCGACAGGCCAAATGACGTACCACTGCCAGGCTCTCGTGTCTCGAATACCGAAGCGAGCTGTATACAAACTGAGTGCGCGCCAGCAGGCATCCACCAGGAGATCTGCCAAGAATGTAACTCTTCCACCGATAGCAACCAGAAGCTCCCGAGTCACTGGGATCCGAGCAAGACTTCCTCCGGATCCATTTTCTCCCCGAATATTCCCAGCCGACATTTTACAACTTCTACCTACGAAAAATAGCTGCGGTTATTTAAAATACAAATCATGCGACGCGTCCCTTAAAAACTCAAGGGACACGAATACATATTCCAAAGACAAAAGGCGAAAATAAAATAAATCGCATCGCAATTATAATAATTATATTATCCCAAAAGCGTCGAATTAAATATAACCCAAGTTTCCTTCGATTCGCTTTTAATACAAGTTCCAAACGCAGACCCAGCAAGTGCCATCTCTCAGCGAGTCGGTCAAAGACCAGGGGAAGAGCTATCTGGTCTTTTCTCGTAAAGCCGTGAAACCCGGGATTTAACACGTGCTACAGGCTCCACGGGTAAGTCAGTAAGTAAGTGGGAAGAGATCGGGCGGCGGAGGCATTATGAAGAAAAGAACATAGCAGCATCCCCCTAAATCACCCTCAAGATGGCTAGCTAGCCAACTTCCTGCCTCTCTCTCCTTCGTTCCTGGAGCTTGGAGGAGCTAGCTCCGCTCTCCCCTGCAGGCAGCCCCTCTCGAATTCTCACGAATCGCCGGTGCTTATCGTGGTGGCGATCTATGGAGTGCACACCTCATGCCGTAACCATTTTCTTCGAGCTCTCTCTCTCTCCCTCTCCCTCTCCCGCTCTCTCTCTCTCCTCGTCGGGAGAAGTGGTCCGACACGCACGAACACACTGACGGAGCCGCGGCCTGGATAATGTAGTCCCCTCTTGATTTATGGGTTAATAGTTAACCGGCCGTAAATAATGCTAATCACACTCTTATTATACGTTCGGCCGCGGCGTCGCCGCGAATGTTTTGTCCGCTCGCCGGAGCCTGGATATATCACAATGACCAACCCAGCTTTTGCCCCTCCGCCACCCCGCCCGCCTCGAGAGAACTCGGCTCGCCGCCATCTGATTGGACCCCCTAGATCACGAACTCTTTTCTCTTAGTGCCGCTAGTGAGCGGATAATGATCGAACATTGATTACCCTGTCCTCCCAGCGCTCGCTTTTAATGTCTTCCTCCGCCGGGATACTGATTCTAGAATGTAGATATGTTTGAGTAGCTAGATCTCTCCTTGTCTTTCTCTCTCTGTCGTGGTACGCTCTGCTCTCGGGTTTACAGCGAGCCTCGTGCAAAGGTATTACAAAGCCGAATATGTGAAAGGGATAACACGTTTCTGTATCACTGCTTTGAGATTATTCTTTGGATTAAGAGATATTCTAGTATTTTAACTGCCAAAGTATTGCGAAATACGAATACAGATTTGTCGCTTGTAACAAGTTAATTCTCCAAGTAGAATAAGTCACAGTGTCAGCCGAGGCTCTAGTTTGTATCCCCAAGCGTTCCAAAACCTTTCTTTATGAATACTATAATATTACTCTTAGAATTAAGAGAAATTCGAGTATGTTATCTGCCAAAGTATTGCGAAATACGAATACAGATTTGTCGCTTGTAACAAGTTAATTCTGCAAGTAGAATAAGTCACACTGTCAATTGAGGCTCTCCAAATGTTGCAAAACGTTTCTTTATGACTACTACGACATTACTCTTTGAATTAAGAGAAATTCGAGTATTTTATCTATCAAAGTATTGCGAAATACGAATACAGATTTGTCACTTATAACAAATTTAATTCTGCAAGTAGAATAAGTCGAGGCTTCACTTCGAACCACCAATAAGCTATTCCCCAGAATGACAAGCTCTCAGAAGCATCTCTGTAAGTTTATAGTTCATCTATGAAATTCGCGAGTGATTGCGTTCCAACGTGGACGTATGTGGTTGCAGGAAAAAGGAGGCAACGAGAGGCAAGAGATTCGTCGGGTGGCGCGAGGACAATGAGAACGGCGTGCTGTGCGCCGAAATACAATCGAATCGAGGGCGAATTTCCCGCAGCGAAAGCTTCTCCAATCGAGAGGAGGAGGAGGAGGAGGCGAGGAGAGTTCTCGACATTTCCCGGCGGCAAGCACCGTCGCCCGGCAATGGTGGTGTTCTGCGGCTTTTTCGAAAGTGATCCCAAGGAGGGTGCCAGCAGCCGTAGCAGCAGCAGCTTTCTCCGAAGGAGGTGGCAGGAGAATACACCGGGGATAGGAAGCACCGAGTCAGCAGAGAGCGGGCGAAACCATTCGCAACGAACGCGTTGGGTGAAATAAAATGTATCGGCTATTTTACTTGGCGTATCCCCATTGGCCAACTTGGCGTTCCTCTCTCCTCTCAGACAGCTCTCTCGCTCTCCCCCTTCCTTCAACCCCCGCCGCCGCCGCCGCCGCCGCCGCTTTTATGGAAACTCTTTTCATCCAAGAAATATGCCCCTATCTCGCAGACACATGAGTTAACGTGCCACGGATAAATCTCCCACTACCATCCTTTTATATTTAATGCCACGAAATGGGTCACTCCAAATTGCAACTTGTCAATTATTAAGGAACATCTCTGATTACTATGTCTCTCGCACGGACGCAAGATAATTAAATCTATCGATAGAATTCGAGATTGATGTATATTGAAAAGAACATATGTTCTAGTATTAAGAAGAACAGGGTTTCTGAAATACTGGAGCGCGCAAGATATGACGGTGGATATTTCACGTATCTGAAGATAAAGTCATCGATCTATGAAGATCGATATCGACTTTCACGCTAGTAGATTCCATGGATGCGAGGCGCGACATTTTTCATGAAAGCTCATGAAAAGCACAGCTGCTTGGGAGACTGGTTGCGTCAGAGGCTGTAGGGAGATATTGATATAATATAAAGAGGGGGCAGGACGAGAGTAGAGCGTGCTTTGTAATCAGGGCCCTATTACCCTGGGAGGTGGTCAATCTTCCACGTACGGTGGGCCCAATCGGCTAGTCCTCCGAGCCGATGCGCATTTTTAACCCTCGCTCTTGCTCGATCTTTTCTACCATTCCGGTGGTGCGGCGGTTCGCGTCATTTTCGCCGAGCAGCACCTGTCGCTCCACTTATAAAGTGTCAAATTATGTTAATGAGCTCGTGAGGGAAGAGCGGTGTTCAATGGATTTCGAGAATCCCTCCCAGCTCGATCGTTGCCGATCGGCTGATCGGCAAGTGGACTCCGAGACCAACCACGGTTCTTTCTCTCTCTCTCCTCTCTCATATCGATCCCATGTATTCTTCTCGCTCCTCCTCCACCCTTCCCTTCCCTTCCCGCTCGACGGAGCACTTTTTGCCGCGGGAATATTTTGCAAAAACAACGTATTAAATTTCATCCTATTACTCGAGTCCATGTGCAGCCTAGCCCGGCCCGTAATTTAAATGTAAATGCAAACGTTTGGAAATACATCGCGCGCGCGCGCGCGCGCGCGCCCGGCACTCTATCTCACGGGACTTAACATAATTTCGTACTTTAGCGCGCGCAACTCTCTCCCGGTAATCCCGACTGCCACCGTAATGGAGAATCTCCGCTGGACAGCAACTAAATGAGAATAAATCGTTTATTAAGCAATTTAACTATTCCGAATATATATATATCGGACACTGGCTTTCGAACCTCGCTACGCCGCCCCCCAAGAATCCCACTGAAATGATCCGCGCCGAGCTCTCAGAGCGCCGATATAACTGGCGCTCGGTGCCAAGCGAGAGATGCTCCCATTTTACATTAACAAATTTCCCGGCGACCACCGAGCGAGCTGTCGTAAACACGCCTACGATACGGATCACGACATATCGAGTGCGATAAACCCTGCCAGTCAAAACGGAGAGCCGCAGTCGCTCGCGTGCGCGCGCGTTCCACTAAAGTGGAATTTTATTAACAATCGGCGCGTCCCCTGCTAATACGAGCGGCGAAGCGCCAGCAAGACCGTCGAGCGTTCACGAGAGAGTGCGATTCCATATCCATGGGATCGCATTAAATTACGTCGAATTTTCAATATGTCCCATAACACGGTCGCGCCATGCCAAGGTGGGAAGGAAACACACATCGGTCCCAAGTTATTCCCATCCTCTCCGCGAGGACAGCCTCTTCCCTCTTTCTCGCTCTCGATGCGGCCGTTACCGCGAAATCGCCCGGTATCGTGGCGATCGTGAAACCCAAGCGGAATGGGTGTAGCGTCGTGAATAGAGGGCCTACGCCAATGGCCGATGATGAAGTTATCCAGCGATAATGGCTCCATTACCGCGCACCGTCTCCAATGGGGCCCCGTGCATGTAGCCAGGCCGATCGACGCTGCGTCCCGTGAGAGGAGCCCGTAGGAAACGACGACGACGGCTCAACGGCCTGCTGGCGAGGATCGAGAGTCGAAGAGGGACTCCCTCCTTGCTGGAAGGAAGGTTCGAGAGAGGAGGAGAAGGGCTGTTCTACCGCGAGATAGAGAAAGAGAGACGAGAGACGAGAGAGGGCGCCGAATTGGCGAGGAGAGCGCGGCGGCGATCCCGCCGGGGGTGGAGGGCCAAGCATCGGTCGCACCATATACTTACGACGGCGATTGTTTATGTTGGCTGATGGCCACTTATGTTGCACACACATTGCATTACGAGGCCATTCGCCGGGGCTCACGAGCCGTTACTTAGCCCGTGGCCTCGGCGTCGTAGGGTAATGGCGAACACGTTACGGATAAAATGTATACTTACTCCCCTGGCCCGATCGCACCGATCTCACTCTCCCTCTCCCTCTCCCTCTCTCGAACCCTCTCTTTACGCTCTTCACCCTCTCCGGTTCGCGCAAACCCTAGTTAGATTGCAGGTCCCTCCACTACTTCCCTCTTTGCTCTCATCTACTTGCACTTCTCCTTGACCACTCTGATTTTCTCTTCCGTCATCTTTCTGTGTTCTTGTCGTCGCTTTGCGATCTTATTGCTGACGCCGAATTCAAGTTGAAAGAGAGTGAAAGTCTTTCTTCCCTTTCGCGCAAATTCTAGTTGGATTGCAGATCCCTCCACTACTTCCCTCTTTGCTCTCATCTACTTGCACTTGTACTTCTGTTGCGCCTCTCCTCGACCACTTTGATTTTCTCTTCGATCATCTTTCTGTGTTCTTGTCGAATCTTTGAAATCTTATTGCTGGCGCCGAATTCAAGTCGAAAGAGAGTGAAAGTCTTTCTTCCCTTTCGCGCAAACCTTTGTTAGATTACAAATCCCTCCACTACTTCCCTCTTTGCTCTCATCTACTTGCGCTTCTCTTTGACCACTCTGATTTTCTTTCCCGTCATCTTTCTGTGTTCTTGTCGTCGCTTTGCGATCTTATTGCTGGCGCCGAATCCAAGTCGAAAGAGAGTGGAAGCCGGACGCTTCTGCCGTCGCTTCGGACGCACCTGTCAGTCTCGTTCAAAGGCACCGAGTCAGCGGCGAGTCCGCTTTCGGCGGCCAACTTGACCAACACATTGCTCGTTACACTTGGACGGCGCGGCGCGGCGCGGCGCGGCCAAGCGATTAAATACGGTAAATGCTTGTACACCGGCAAAGTGTAAAGCTCTCTCCGACTGGCGAGATGGTGCTCGCATCGATTATTCGCGGGCGGACAGTCGATTATTGTAAATCGCGCGTTATAAATAGAGCCGGAGGCGCGATTTCCTCCGAGCGAGTTGTAGGGAAGGTTTGCATACCATAGTGGCTCTCTTTCTCACTCTCTCTCCTCGGCCGAGTTATATTCTTATTGGCAGCGATAGAGGCGGGATTCAATAGTTATTCATTAAACTCGAATTCAGTCGAGCAGGATGCTGGGGTCAGTTCCATGCTGACCTTGCGGCTACACTCAAAGGCCTTATCTCCTGCTGAGGTCCCTCGCTCTCCTCGTCGCCTCCGCGCGTCGTTCCGCCTCTTTTCTCTTCTTCGCGAGGCTTCTTCTCTCCTCTCGGCGCACGGCGCTCACTCTGGCGCTTCATTCCGCCGACTAGTTCCAACCTCCTACAACTTTTCCTCTCCTTTTCCATTCTTTCAACATAGTTCCTTCCAAGTTTCCTGCCATTTGCTTCTCGCTTGGGTTTCTTCGATAGTTTTCACTCCGCGGTTTCTTCTCTTCAAGTGGCAAATGTCTGTAACTTGACGCAGGTTATAAGATTGGTCAGCGTAATGCGGTGTAAAATTTGTCTGTTTCCATTGCAGGTAACTTCTGACGAGTTTTCCATTAATGCTCGAAGAAAGGTTTGTATTCTTGCTTTTCACTTTGCTGTTAGTATCGCTGGGGAACTTGAAATTGTTTCCAATGATTCCTCGAGTGTTCCATTCTTCGGGCAATGACGTATGAATGAAGAAGAAGCTTTGTAGTAATTTATTACGAGAATAATGATGAAGAAATGTTGCAAGAGAAATATTCGGGGCCACGGAATAATTCTTGAAAGCTTCGACGAGCGAGTGGAGAGTATCAGGCGACCCCTTTCCGTCGCTCGGTCATCGTTTCCTGTTGAGCCGGCTTCCATTTCATGTGAGACGGGCACTTTTTCGCAGATTAGAAGCAGCCATTCAGATTGAAACGCACTCCGCTTAGAAGCTAATGACCTCCGCGAGGCAACTCTATCAGCCTGTGAATCCGGGCGGCTGGCACCTCGATTCATTCCGCGCGCCTCGCCATCGCATTTTCTCAGAAAGCGATATTGATTTTACGATGGACTTTGGGGCACGTGGGAAACGGCGCGACCCCGTTCTCTATCGTACAACTGATTTCTTGGGGGCGCGCAAGATCAGTGGCCTCCAAATCGGTCATCGATACAATGATGGAGAGTCTAACTTCTGGCGCGAGAGACAAGTATTGCTAGCTTTTACTTTCTCAAAGGCAACTAGAAATCTATATGAAACCGATTGAATTTTACTACAGTTTCGAAATTGTAAAGAAAAAACTGTGTTCTTAGAATTTCTAAGCGTAGTCTGTGAAATGACAGAATTCAATGATTTAATAATTCAGTCTGTCGATTTAACCCTTTAACAACTATACTCGTAATAAAGAAATCAACTCAGACTCTCTACATTTTTCTGACAATATTATTACGTTCGAAACAAATAAATTAGAATTATCAAGCAGATAAACATTTCCAAAGAAAAATCCCACCGTTAAAGGATTAAACGAAATAAAATCCGATTGCAGATAACTAAGAATAAAAACTCAAAAATCGTCTGCCGCGAATACCGATTTCTAGCCAAATCAGAAACCATAATTCGGCATCGAGGAGAGAGAGCATAGTTTCTCGAGGATATGACGAATGCTTCTGGCGTGTTTCTTTCCCAAGTGTAAGTCGAAGCCAACGCGAATCGAATGGGGTGCGATCGCAGGTGGACGGTCTACGAGGCATCGTATGGAATTCAGTGAGCCGAGTCATGAGAAAGTGCAGGCTGCAGTGGGTGTTTCCCAAATCATTTAGCCATCTCTCGCGAGCCGACCATGCCTAATCGTCGGCACACACGATTAACTATGCCTCGTTTCCGTGTCATGGGAACAGCCGGTCGGCGTGTACGCCGCGCGGCGCCGCGCCGCTCTAATTCTAATCGCCGTGAAAATTGTTTCAAGACGCGCCGGTCACCGATCCGACACGCCTAATCCGCTCCTCCCCCCCATATTTATACGCAACCAACTTAATCGGCTTGCAACGCCGCCGCACTGCGTTCGCAGAGTAAGTCATGAGAAAAGTTTTTCTCCACCCGCAAGCAAAGCCCCATCAACGCGCACCCTAATCACTTTTTGTTTCACTGGTGTTAGACAGAGAGGGAGACAGTAATAAAGAATTATAAAAGGACAGTGCAACTGTTACCTAACAACGCACGATTAAAAAGATCGAGTTTTGTTTATAATGTTGAGAAGGATTTTCGTAGTTTATTATATCTAATTGAGAAAAACAGTTCGACTTTTTAAAAGAAAGCCTTTAAATGGAAGCAAGTGAAACAGTAATTATATAATAATTCGCGTTTTACAATCTGCAATTCATACAATCTAGATTCTCGCACTTTATTATATCAAATTGAGAAACAAACCTAAATATTTTTCAAAGAAACCCTCTAAATCGTAACAAGTCAAAAAACACTAACACAATAATTCGCGCGCCTTTAACAATCTACAATCCACACAACCCAGTTCTTTAACTCTATCATTACTAAAGCAATAGAAAGCAAAGGCACGATCGATTTGAAAAACGATTTCACGCAACCAGAGCCGGTCAGAATTCGAGAGCTAAGGAGAGCGTTGCAAGGGGATGGTGCGCGCTGGGATAGTAAACGAGAGACAGATCAGATAGAGTGGCGCGGGAGAGCGCGCGAGCGCACGCTTGCAGCGGGATCTCTTTCGAAAAGAGCAACAAATCCAGTGGCTTTATCGGGCATCGTCGGCTGTAATCCTATAGGTGCTTAGCGTGAAATCCCATAATCGATAGTTTGCTTAACCTGCGGCCACGTGGCGCCGCGTGCGGATCTCCATTAGAGCAGTAACCCGTAGGATCGTTGGGCTAAAGCAGGAGAGAAATAGAGAGCGAGAGTGAGTGAAAAAGAGGGCGCGGCGGGAGGGTTGTTTTCCAAGGTTGAAGTGTACACTGCGACACTCGGAAGACCGTATCTCTATGTTAATATGGGAATGCGAACTCACGCCGGGCCCATAGGGGAATTTGACACGCTTCCCGCCACCCATCTGGCCAGACACCCCTCTAAAACAAGCCACCCCTCGCCCTCTCGCCCTTCAACCCCCCAACCACCACCCTCTCTCTCCCTTTAACTCGCTGCCCGATCTTCGGCCGCCGCAACGCGAATATTGGCAAAAGACACCAGACCACCGCGTCCTGATACCGGCGGCCCGGCACTAATTATCGAAATTAGATGCCTTCTGATCTTCCATTTCGATCTGCGAACCTCGCGCGCGCCCGCGCCCGCCAACTAGACCGCCGTAGAGATAGGAATAATTGGAGAGCTGTACACCTTTTCTTGTTGGCCGAGGATTAATTGGCTCCACCGCCGGCTAATGAGACGCGAGCTCCGCTCTACCGGGGTGACTTCTTCCAGTTAAAGTTCAAGCTTTCGTAAGCTTGGAGAGTTAACGAGAAAAATGGATGAATTGGAAAGAAAGTAAGGCGTTTACCGATAACGCAAGTTACGCGAGGGATAATCGACGTTCTAGTGTAATAAGGACTTTGGCAAGTTGCGACTGGGAAGATGAAGAATATTGTCTTTGCGAATCTAAAGCTGCTGGAGTTACTTGTTGCGGTTATTTAACCCCTAAACTACTGTGGACGCTTATAAGCGCTTTAAAAATTCATTAAGATTACATTTATCACAGCTAAAATGTTGTCAATTGAAGTTAGCGTTCTCCCTTAGATTTTGCCATAGTCAAAGGATTAATCAGTTAACTGCGTTTGACGTGTATGTATACTCGTCGTACTTGCAATTGCTTAATTTTAATTGCGCACTGTGTGAGCGATTTTTAAAACTAAATTCCGCAGTTAACACGTTGACTGCCATGTCAGCCGAATTCGGGTGACACCTGAACATCTATTTACAGACATGTTTATTTTCACGAGAATAACTATAATAAACATTTTTAACAAGGTGTAGTGAAAGAGTAAAAATTGCAATTTTGGCAGTCAACGTCTTAAGAGGTTAAGAAACATAGCACACGCTTCTATCAATGAGAGGATGAGTTAGAGTCTCACACATGGTGAGATGAGAAAAAGGCGAAGTCAAAGCAAGCCCGAGAAATGGGTTAACGAAATATGCAGTAGAGGAGCAATCTCTCTCTCTCTCTCTCGCGGCGGCAGCGAGGGAAATAGATTTATGGCAGGCGGAGAGTTACGACAATCACGGCGCGATCGGCTCGGACAATTTCGACAGAGGCGCTATCGTCATTTCCACTGGATGATGACCGCGTTTTCTCAGCCGGCTCCCACAATCTTCGTGAAAAGCACTGTCCCACGCCCGGGCGCCCATTAACGATTCCGGAGGTCGACCTCACTTCCTTTGATAGCGGCGTCTTAAAGTCTGCCATCGCCGAGCCAGCTGCGACTTCTCTCTATCGCATTCCCATCCTCCTCTCCCGCCGACACTACTCCCACAGTCCCTCTCTCTCTCTCTCACTCACCCTTCGTTCCAATAATATATCAATTATGTCGCGCGATAATAAAGTTCCAACTTGCCTCGCGAACCGATTATTTACTCTTTTCAACGAGATTTATACGTATGCGTTGGTTAATAATCGTATTCGTGTTTAAGTATGTATTATTAATAGTTCGAGGGTCCAATTTGCGAATTTTTAAGTCCTTTACTACGTCTTGTGAAAAGTCGAAATCGTACACTGTCGTTTAAGGAATCAATAACTTTGAAATTATCAGATAAATTGCGGTAGAAAAAATCGTGAAAGATCTACAAAGTATGAATAACAAGTATGGCAAATTTCAGTTGAATACCGTTGTTCGTTACTTTGCCAAAAATGTTAGGAAATAACCTATTTCCCGACAGCTCACACCACGAAGTTCTAATCTACAAATACAGCTGATGGGAGACTTTCGAGTTGAAAGGAATGAAAATACTGTAAAGCTTTATGTGTCATCGCTGTAACTATTAGTAATTGAGCGAGAGGAGGATCCCACGAACCGTGGCGCCTTGATTGTAAGTCGGTTTTCGAATTTCGGGCTTAGCTTTGAAAGACGACACCGATAGGAGGGTGCTTGGCACTGCCGAAGGAGGATGAACTGACAGTGGCCGGCGTGTATCACGGTGACTCTTGCACCACTGAGATTCCACGACGAGACGACGCCATGATGTATGTACGGATAAGGGGGGAACCACCGAGCGAGATAATGCAATTTATGAGTGAGTTCTACACTGCTCGTAATGCGTAATCCTTGGGCGCGCACGGTGATTAAGGCGTGTAATGAGGATCGATAAAGCGGCCAAGATAAAAGGCGAAGGGACACACTTGTCGAGATAGCTCGCATTCGACACAACACTGATAACAAGATCGCTTGTTGTTCCGACAACAAATTCAACTTATTCCTTCGAATTTTTTATTAACACGTTCATATTCGATCGCGATTATTTCCACATTATGCCAATTTTTCAATGGCTAACAAGAGAGTTTAACGTTCCAAACTCTAGCGAGCAATTTCTCGACTCTAAAGCTTCGTCCGGCAGAAAGAGAGCATATAATATCGGCTGCATTTATATCAGGCCGGCCTCTGATTAAGAGCAATCGAGCAACGTCACGATGTGCGGGCTTCCATTAAACATACTCTAGAGCGAGTGCTCTAAACACTATTATTTCAAGTCAGGCCGGACTTTGCGACGCAAAAACGCAATATTTCGTGAAATATCGAGCATAAGCCCATTTCCCGGGAGAAATATGTAAAAAGGAAACGGTAACGTACGAGCCTAATAAAACAGCGTCGAATGTGGCGCGGGCGGCGCGCCGGCGTCCATTGCGAAATAGTTGGAAAAAAATCTCAAACGCTTCGAAAAGCCTCCTGACAGTTTCATGTCGAGAATAAAAAGCTACGTGGCAATTTATCGCCGGCTCTCCAGCCGCGCACTGAGTATATTACAGTGAATGAAACGCGCGCGCCCGATGCCCTACCGGCCTCTAACAAACATCGCCGAGAGAGCGCGCGCGCGCGCGAGCGAGCGTTGTAAGCGCATTATTTAAACTTTTAACAACAAGGTGTACGCGCCCGCCCTCCGCCAACCCGGCGAATTAGCCACTTTATTAACTTCAATTACGCGTTTGCTACCTTTTCATTTACGCGTTCCAGTGATTCCAACAACGGCGAAATTTACGAATGCATATTTTAAAGCACCGCGCGATGCGTTCGGCTGTCATCCCTCGGAATATAATAACAGCCCCTAATAAGGAACTCCGACCGGCAAATCTAACTGCCGTAACTAAACAAGATTTAACTAGGATCGGCAAATGAATTGAAATTTACTGCTGCTGCTCCAATGTCGACCGGCGATTCATTAAAAGAATCGCATAGCATACAACTTAAAGAATTAAAAAAATATTAAACGTTCGACAAAGTAATAGTAATTGCAATTCTAATCCAATCATTTCTAAGTAACAGTCACTTAGATTAACAAATATCCTTCGATCGAATACGAAATTTCTATACTGATATAATTAAAACATCTAATCAGAGGGATAAATGAGCTGCGACAATTGCAATTGGACCAGCGTTGGAAAGGAGAGTAACGAGAGGGCGGATGCAAATTGGGCTTAAGTCGGCGGGGGACATTGGAGGGCAGCGATTCGGTGGGTCCAGCGGCCGGAAGAGGAAGTTGCGTTTTCAGTAAGATGAACGACACCCATTCGCGGCCTATTCATCCACGTAATTAGCGCTCGTCCCCGACGCGCGTACTCGCTCTGCCCGTGCAAATACAAGGCACGTGGGAGCTATAGAACCCTTGGCCGTAATTTATTCCTACAGCCAACTACCTTCGCCTTATTATTGTATTAAGCCAGGTAGCAGCCGGCCTGCCGGCCAACAGTTAATTACAGGACCTGTTAACTCCCAAGTATTTCTACTCCCGCCATTCGTTCTGCTGCCTTTCTCTATCGCACCGTGCTTTCTCGTTAAATCTTTTTTTCTACTCTCCTATGACCTTTCTGCTTCCCTCGGCCTCATTGAGTGAGCAGTAATTAATTTCCGACGCGTATAAATTATTTTAGTGACTACAAGAGTTTTACAAACGTTGCGTTAAAAACAGCATTCTAAGGATAAGTATATGTACTTTGCGTGGAAAGAAATATATAAGTCAACTCTTGGCTTCGACTTCTAAACACCGTAAAATTTCAAAGTTCTTTCAAGTTTAACAAGTCTCTACAATTTCTATTAACCATTTTATTAAAAATGCTCCAAGGATTCCGGCAACGTGATACTAATTAAAAAACTATCATCGACTGATTTCGATCAATTACATATTTAACCAAATGGTTATTGGAAATTTCGAAGATCTTTCAACTTTAACAAGAGCCTTTGCAATCTCCAATAACCATTTTATAAAAAATGCTCCACGGATTCCGACAATGTGATACCAATTAAAAAAACATCATCGACAGATTTCGTTCAATTACCGGCGAGTGAACACTGACAAAACCGAATTTCGGCGGCGGTGGCGGATCGAGATGTGGAATTTAATTCGGACGAATTGGAGATTGTAGCAAGAGGTGGTGTTGCAAGGCGAGCGTTGCAGTTGTCGGTAGACAGTGGCGCGATGGTGGCCGCCGAAATCAGGGTGGTTGGAGAGGCAGCCGGTGGCAGTGATTTAAAATGACAAGCAGCCCGGGGCAAAGTGAGCTCGGCCCGGCTTATCCCAGGAGTGCAGTGTCTCACAGTCGGCTGCCACTGGCACGACGGTTTCATGCGCCGCGATTAAAAAACTTTCAACCCTCGGGCTGCACTGCTGCAGTGCCTCGCGAATTTATTAGCTTCGCTCCGAGGCACCGCGCTTTCCTCCTCCCGTTTCCGCGACAACTAACCACCCACCCACTCGCCTAAGCTCTCTTTCCCACCCATAATTCAGCGGAATCCTCTTCCGAACGCCTCCCAACACTCGGAAACTAAGTGACCATCCTCCGATTGTTAACGCATTAACGACCGCCCCCACCCCTTTGGTGCTACGTCTTTCCGGATTTTCTCCCGCCGCTGAATCTAACACTTTTTATGGCCGTCGCGCGATAATTCCCTGCATTTATTCCAGTTGGCAGTAATCGGATCAACGAAAGCGAATTTTATAATATTATTTTAAACTCTACATGAAACTATTTGAACTTGCTAGAGATTGAAAACTATTATTATTAGTTTCGAAATAAAAGAATCTTCTAGGTTCTTTCAATAGCTAAAGTCTACTATGAACGAAATATCCGAATTTCTTTACTACATAATTAATACAAAAACCGATCTCAAAATTAATAATGTTCACTCATCGAAACCATAGCTAGATCACAGCTTCCAATCCGAAAGCGATTTTCCCTGCCCAACTTTAAGCGGTATCATCTCGAAAATGCGACAGGCATCATCTCTCGCGGCAATCTAACACCGTCAACATTACCAAGCCAGTCGTAAGAGTTCGATAATGACTCTCTCTCGCGCGCGCTCCTAGAGCAGTCAACTTTCTCCGGGCAACTTTTATTAAAAAGTCAGCCCCTAAATCCATTTCGCGTAGGAGATTCCGGCGCTCCCGGGAGAACCCGTCGAGAGAGAGTGTGCGTGTGTATGTGCTAGGAGGCCGGCGATGACTGATGATCCTCGGCGGGCAGCGGCGGCCGTGTGCCGATTAGCCGAGCGATTTCCATCTTTCGCGCGAATCCATTTCCCTATTATTTTCAGGACGCCGAGCACGAGATATATGAATTGTTTGATAGCGGGCGGGCGCGAGCGGACGAGCGAGCGTTCTGTTAGCGCCTATCCGCGGCGGATAAATTGTCCCGAGCGCAGTACAGCATAGTAGGATCTGTAGTGGCGCAGAAAAAGAGAGGATAGAGAGATGCGGCGGCCGACGACGCCGACGACGACGACGATGGGGTGGTGGTGGTGGTGGTAGCTTCTGCTTGTATATCGTGGGCGTGCTGGTCGCGTGCCGAGCATCCATCATCCCTTTATACGAGGCTGCAGCAACACGCCAGCAACTCGTCCGGCAGAGACAGCGAGGCTGCTGCTGCTGCTGCTGGGCCCGCACCGCCTGCTAAATGCTGTCAAAACGTTGACGAAGTCACGTGCGACACTAAACGAATAGCCCGCTGGCGATATAGTACAACCTTCTTCACTCGGATACGTTCGCGCCTTGATCGACGAGAATGCGATGATGAGAACCTTATGAAAATTACCACCACCTCGAAACCCATTGTGAGTGGATGGGGTCGCTCGCTCGCACGCCAATACATAAGCCGATCGAGCCGCAGTCAATATTTCCCTGTTGATCCTGGCTTTCAAGGATCAATGTACCTCTCGAATGACGAGCGTGATACGCAAATACTTGTTCTCGAAGAGCAATAACATTCTCATGGCCCTGTGCGAATGTTTCGTGTGGGGCGAATGAACTTGGGAATCCCAAGATTTCTCAAGATCTCAAACTGATTGGCAACTCGATTACTAATCTTGTAGAATTTTTTAACATGCTGTGAGAAAGTAGTACAAGTTTCGATGCTTTCAATTTATAACACTAGAACAACCAATATTTTACTTGTACAGGGTGAGTCACTTGAATATCCGAAATATGGGAAAAACCGTGAAAATTAGATGAAATTCATTATTCAGGAACGATTTTTTGGTATTTTTGACATAAACCCGGCCTTTCTTTCATGGATTCTCCGGTTACTATCCGCTCTGATACACAAACAATCGATTCATGAAGAAAAAACCCGAGTTCGGGGACCTTCGAAAAATCGTGAAAAAATCTGAAGGGGTACCCCTTAAGAAAAATTTGCCGAAAAAAAAATGTTGGGCTAGGGCTCTGGAATTTTTATGGTATCTTCCTTGGCGCGAAAAAACATTACCCACCAAATTTCAGCCCCGGGAAAGGTCGGGAAGTCAACCAAAAAAAATAAAAACCGTTAAAAATGAGCAAAAATGGACTTTTCTGGACGGTTTTTCGACCCGTTTCCTTTGCAAATCCGGACTTTTTTTCACGGATTCTTTGTTCTCTATCCACCCTGATACGAAAACAGTAAAAAAATCCCGGGTTCAGCCGATTTTGAGAAACTTGAAAAAATCGACCATTTTCGAGGGTCGAAAATAGGTGAAAACCTAAACTTTGAGGTAGGGCTCTGAAATTTATATCACTTCTTCCTTGACGCAAGGACACATTCCCCACCAAATTTCAGTCACGGGGAAGGTCGGGAAGTCGACCAAAAAAAATAAAAACCGTAAAGAATGTTTGAACTTGAAACTAAAATATTTGCGCGCTGTATTGCTAGACCGCTAGAGTGGGGCAGAGAGGACTAAGATGGCTACCAAGTCGATGCTAAAACTTGGTAGAATATTCGCTCCAACAGACTACGTAATTTAATACAGTCTATTGTTAAGTAGAGAATATCTAATATAATGAAATAGATGTCTAGTAAAAGTGGGCTAGGAGAGTTCAGATTCAAAGACAACTGAATCACCCTGTACAAGAATGGCGACCCGAACTTTAAAAGCAGACTGATTGATGCTACATAAATTACGTATAATTATACCACTCAACAAAAAACCGAAAGTCAGTCATTACCAAATATAATTTCTCTACTATATTAAATGCCCAAAATTCACTGGCATTGTTTCGAAAAAATCAACAATCTAATTCACGATGAGAAAAGTAATCGAGTTGAGTAGACAAGTGGGTACAAGTACGGCAGGAATTGGCCTAATTTCGGTCTCCCGAAAGCGATAGTGTATCGGAGGGAGGGGGGGATGAAACGAGCGGGGGAAACAGTGCTAGTAGTTGCGGACGGATGAATAAGCGACAACCCCAGGCAATTTCGCCGCCATAAAAGTCAAGTTTATTCCGGGGCGATAATGCTTGTAATCCAAATATAATTCTTGTCGGAGGGGTAGAAAGCCCGTCGAGTTAGCGCACGCTCCGCGGGGGGGTTGTTGGTTCCGAAGCACCATCATCCCGTGGCTCGGATCTCTCCACGTGAACAGGCAGCGCACAACATACCATTTCCAGCCTCTCTTCCTCCCCTCTTTTCATCCAAGCCATCCACCCTTGCACGCACAACACACCGCAAGAGACGCGGCCTTTGCTTTGGCAGCAGCCCTCGAGAACTTAACAGCACAAGTCGAAAGCTTTCGTACCAAGGGATCGCAAACCGCCCGCTTCTACCCTCGCAAGGGATTCTCCACCATTTTCGGAAACTTAGACCGCCTGATTTATTCAATGCCCCTCCCGGAGCGCGTTAAGCAAAATCGCTGCTACTTGAACGAGAAGTTTTCGCGTACTTTGCAAATAGCTGAATGGTTCCCGGCATGATTTAGAGGCACAATCAAGCCAATCGTAAATGTAATATACTGCCAGATGAAATGACTGATACGCTCCGAGTAATAAAGGAGCGGAGCAATATGAAATGAAAATAAAGGGATGTGCTGGGAATATAAGAGAACGATGCTGTAAACCGAGTTTAGGAGTTAGAATATGAGATGATAAAGCAAGACAGTGTTTCAATGCAAATGATAAATTTCGAAATCGTAAAACTAATACACTGGGAAGTAAAGGAAATTATATAATTAAAATAGTATATGAAAACTGAAAGGTAATGAAAATAAAGGGAATGGCAGAATTTAAAGAAATAAGAAAAAGATGAAAATGTGATGCAGATCAGCAATTAAACACTGTGAGATTATAAGCTACGAACACTTCCCAATGCAAATCATAAATTTTAAATTCACAAAACTAATACTACGACGGAAAGCAAATAATACAATTAAAATAATAGATGGAAAAATAATAAGCAATGAGAGTAAAAAGGCAAAACACGATTTGATGAAATGGGAAAAGAAAAATCGAACTGTAATGTAAATCAGCAATCAAACACTGTGAGAATATAAACCACGAACACTTTCCACAATGTAAATAATAAAGTTTAAAATCACAAAATGAATACTACAGAAAATGATACGATTAACATAATATATGGAAAAATAATAAGCAATGAAAATAAAAAGGGAAAGCACGATTTGATAAAATGGGAAGAAAGATGAAACTATAACGTAAATCAGTAATTAAACACTATCAGATTATAAACCACGAACACTTTCCACAATATAAGTGACACTTTTATCCACAGACACGCAATCCACACATTCGCATTCACTTCTCGCACGTCTCCAAAAATTACTATCTAATCACTGACTCTATTCAATACCACGTAATACCAGAATGCAAACGGAAATACTTCTAACAACACTTGCGACTTGCACACACCGCGTTCCAACAACGACTGAGCTCGCTTAATGAAAAATGTCTCCAAAGCATCTAAACTATAAGTTCAGCAGTGAAATCAGGTTTCTACCTGACTCTTGACCCGAGCATCTGCCAACCCAAGCACATTGCAGTAATAAAACAATACAAAGAACAATCCTGACCAAAGGTACCATTTTTCGAGAGGTCACTATGAGGGAAACCGAGACCTTTTCCACCTCGAAACGTGGTTAAAACAAAGGACCTCATTGTTTGACAGAGACGTAACAGTTTCGAAGGCGAATATCCAAAGCTGTTCGAGACTGGTCTTTCTTGCTTGGGGCGAGGGACGCGCTCGCTGCCCACTCGGTCCAAGGAATAAGATGTCGGAGAAGGAGACGTCGACGCCACTGGCAGGCGTCTGGCGGCGCGGCTGACAGCCAAATAAAGGACAAATAAATTAAGTTAATGCGCTCCGCACTCGCGGCCCACAATCTCCTTGTCAGTGACGAGTATTAACGCCTGTCCCGCCGCCACGCTGCTGGGCCCCCCCAACCCCCACCACCCCCTCTCGCCCGCCGACCGGCCCATTGTTCGATGGAATTTGTAATTTAGATTGATACGAGGCCGCCTTCCACGCGCGTCCCTCTTCTATCGCGGCGACTTTGTACTCGCAGCCGCGCATCATCCACTAGTTCCTCTCGAAAAGTCTCGGGAAATCAACCACTCAGCCGTCAGCGAAATTCTCAAAAAACTCAATACTTCTCCCTGAAAACTCGCGTTGATTATAAATCCTCGTAAGAAAATTGTCGAGTAAGAAATAACCTGTATTAACTCAGGTCAGGACTTTGAATATTAAACCTTTGCGGTCGTATTAAATGTATACATGGATGTTGTAGTGATCGGAATTAATTCCCACTGAACGAGCAATGATACATAATATGCAAGATTATGAAGGATAAACAAGATTCATTGTTTCTTTCGTGAACTTTAGATATATGTTTACACAATAATATGCTGTGATGTCATGTTTAAAAAAAATTATATATTTCATATGTTTTTTATATGTTTCTAATCAATATGGTCTTTTATTATGGTGGTGGCTGAGAGTAGACGTACCACCGCAAAGGGTTAAACAAGCGTATATAAATAAAGGTGTAGTTCACCGATTTTAAATACACTCGGTGTTATAAAGAATCGAAACAAGCGGGGTGTCCAATATCCCACAAACTTCCCTTTCCATTAACACGATAACAATCCCGATGATTCGATAGTACCCGAGAAATATCGTCGTCCGACTTGGACTTATTACCAACGAGAGGACAAATTGTTAAGTTAATTGGAAACATAAAACGTGATAGAGTCGTCGAACACTTATTCAGAGTACATTCGACGGCTGATTTTTCAGCGAGGATAAGCAGGCTCAATTAAAGCAAGGGAAATTACAATGTGCCACAATGGTTTGTTCGATGCAAATTGCGAGTCTCCGGCACCAAGGAGCGCTCGGTTCTCTATTTCGTCGGCGGATGATATTCATTAAAGACGAACGAGACCGATAAATAAGGCGGTGGATGCACCGATTTCACTGCGGTCAGCGCCATCGGCGCGCCGATAATGACAGCATATTTGTATTAATACGGGGCCGAGCGCCGAGCGCACAAGTGCGCTCTGCTTCCCTCGGAACTGGTTGAAGGAAGATTCGTGGTTTACAATCAGCGGGCGATATTTTTCACGCGTCGTCGTCAGGCCGTCGGAATAACCGCAATAACACGCACCGCTCCCTGCGGTTTCGCCGCGAAATTTATGATGATTAAACGCTCACGCGGTGCCCTCCTGGCCAACCTGGCCCAAGGTGTGCGACGATGACTTCATTCGCGTGCTTTCACGTCTACGTATATCCCCTGCGCGAGCTCCGACAAATTGGATTACGATTTTACGCTTGCTTCCGGGCAACCGAGAAAAACCACAACCATTACTATTACAGGCTCGTCAAAATGATAGCGATGGTTATTGGGGAAACAATGTGCCAGGAATGCCAGCTTCTATTGATTCCACATTGGCTTTAATACTAGAACAGAATCTCTCAAAAATTCTGATATTAGTTAACACTAGATTTACTAGCATTTTTTTATGCCCATGAAAATAGATATAAACCAGTGATTTTAACTGATCTTGGTAAATCTACTGTTAATTGAAAATAAATCAAGATACAACCAACATAATATAATAACAACCGAATGGAAAACCGATCAAAGGCTCAGCAGAACTAAAGAGAAACGTCTGCGGACGGCAAGTTCTAATTTCTCTAATATAGGGCAAAGAAAAAGAAAAGAGGCAAAGTCACCGGGGCAAGTTTGGTTGTTCTAGCATTAACAGGCTTTGGAAGCCGCTTCCGGCGGCGAAACCGAGGGGTCTCTCTTCTCTCCAAGGAGAGGCGGCAGAGACGATCTCCCCGCTCGATAATGATAGCTCTGGGAAGCCGAAAATTAGCCGAGGCGGGCGAGCAGCTTAGAAACGGTAAGAGAGATGGGCAGAGTTAAAAGGGCAGACCCTAGTTAGCCACTACTATCAGTTATACTATTATCCCAAACAGCTACTAGCACAGCATCCGCACTCCTACCACCCCATCTCACCTGTACACACTACTGGAGGCATCTCTCTCCCGGCCGACCCAAAATCCGAATCTCTTTCAATTAACCCACCCCTCCCCAACAACCCCCACACAGAGAAAAGGCGAGCTTCTGTCCGCCGAGATCGCCCAACCACCGACGAGTTTCAAGATTCCCCGAGACAAAATAGTCGCGCTGGTATCGCGTCGATCTCTAATTAGTGCGAGGCCCCGGCATCGGCTCAAAGCAAAACAGGAGTTACGCAAAATGATCAGAAGCTATTTAGTGGAGATCAGAGATACGCGGACCGGCCCGGCGAGGGGGCGCGCAAGTGGGGTCGAAAGGGGGGGCGGCGGGTGGTGGCCGTTCATTTCGAAAGCTCAGTGGAATTATTCCGCGCCACTTCCTTTCTTACGTTGGGCCGGGCGCTCTCTGCCGCATTCGGAATCTCATCAGTATTTCGCGAAAAGCGTTAATCTCTCCAGTAATTAGCGTATTTGCGCCGGCTGCGTTGCTTGCTCTCTGCGCGCCTCCGACAGACCGAGAGAGAATCCGAGAGCGAGAGCGAGAGAGGCAAGTTGAAGCGGGATGAGTGCGAGAGCCCATTTCCCCGGCAAGCGCGCGCGCGCGCGCGTGCTCAGGGGGATGGAGACGGACGGATTCGGATATCTTCCGGATGTAATCGGTTCACCCGTTAGAGGAAGAGAGGCTCAGCAAGCGAGCGAGCGAGAGAGCGTGCGATGCCATTGCCAGGAAGGGATGAAGGTAATTAATTGCCATGGCAACGCCGAGCGCAGAGGCATCGAACGCCGCCAACCCCCAGGACACCCACTCTCTCTCTCTCTCTCTTGCTCTCTTACTCTCTCTCACTCTCTCTCTCACTCTCTCTGCCCGCTTTAACTGAAATATGGCGGCCCCTACGAATTCCTCCCGACGCCAGCCGGGCACATGATTTTCCAGCCGGTGCCAACCGCAAAACCGGATCACTCCCTCCAGCCGAGCAACGAAACGGCCCGCCGCAGATTGGTTCAAGTATCGGCCGCAATTCAATTGTTCGTCAAGATCCGAGAATCACGGAGAAATCTTCGCGAGTCGCACTCCCTCTCGAGATTGCACGGAGAGTGTGAAACTGTTTTGTTAAATGCTTTTATAGAGCGCGGTTTTATTTTTTGAGATGTTGTTTTTGTAAATATGCTTGAAACTACGTTTATGTTTGTTCCTTGGAAGCTAAGTTACTCGCATTCCTGTATTTTGCCTTTTAACACTTTTATCGCGTGAGTTGTAAACGTTTAACTCTTTCAGTGCACCTTATGAAAAATATTTATTAATGTTATTCTCGTCGAAATAAATGTATTTATAAATGGATGTTCGAGTGTCACCGAGTAAGAGTTTCATAGACGACTGACATACAAAATCGCTCTTAACACATCCCGAACCGCAATATACTTTAAACCAGCATTCTACGACATAACAAATTAACATTATCCTTTAAGACCAGCGATAAAACTGCATTTACACGCGTAGGTCACAAGTGTTAATCACAACAAATTACCAAAGGACTTTGTATTCCCTTAGAGGTTCGAGCAACTAGCCTGCCAAGTGAGGCATGTCTCTCGCGCGCGCGCGCGCGCGCGAGAAAAAAGAGCGAGTTCGACGTGGACAGGTAAAAGAAGCGGTGAGAACGTCGGCTTCTCTTAGATCCCCACTGCTGGTAGACACTGCAATCTTTATGAAGGCGAATGCCGAAACGCTTCATTCCGTCAAGTTCTTCTCGAGGAGAAGAAGAAGAAGCCGCCGTGGCACGCTGTGCGAGCACAGGTACAGAGAAATAACAAGGATGCCCGGTGTAATGAAGAGCTCAAGGCGCCGCTGCCCGGCGATAATTACAGGGAGCCGAGCTTACAGCCTTCTAAAGGCTTAAATGTTAAACGCTACACACATCGCCGGCGCAACTCGATGTTGCAGTAGCTTTTGTACTCGGCGGCCGCGATGCCCTCTTCCTTCTCTCTTTTAACGCTTCTCCCACTTACGACACACACACACTCTCTTCATTCAATCTATTTCACCTCGAATATGCCGCAACCAACTCCAGCATATTTCTTATGCACGCACCAAACGAGCGGCAAGTTTCGGCTGGGAGTTAGCCGCGCGCTTCATTAATTCGAATCGGTCCCATTCATATTGAATGCCAAACGAACTGGAACTCGGCAAGAGAGAGCATGCTTCCGTTTGCTATGAACTCTCCTAGCTTCATGGCAGAACTTTGCAAATCTTTGCAAACCCTCTCAGTATGAGATAGGACACGACGATCTCCAAGTTCTCGGATTTTCCGTTTCCCAATATTTCTATGACTTGCCATTTTAAGAGGAATATATTTAAGCCGTAACAATTTCGTTTCTTCGCTCTCAACTAAAAGAGACGTGGAAATAAAACTATCAGGGACGACAATCTTCTCGTCGCTTGTATTCATTAAAGGATAGAATACATCCAATGACGAGGAGAGGCAAACGATCTTATCTTCCTCGGGAGAACAAAACCGCCTGAACTGCTGTAGAAGAGAACGGTAGCAGTTTGCGAGCACGCTAAGGACGCAGGTGAAGCGATCAAATCATTAAAGAGCTCGAGGAGGCAAAGCGAGCTGAGAAATAGGGGCGAAATAAAAGCGGCCGTGCGCGCTCGCAGCCGACCAGAGTGAGAGAGAGAACCTCGCCGAATGGAATCGGTGGCGGTGGAAACGAAATTAAAATAAACGGCGGCGAGTAAACGTGCCTTTGTGTTTCTCTCCCTTTCTCTTTCTCTCTTTCCCGCTCTCCTTTCCTCTCCTTTATTTCGTGGCGGCTGCGCGCTCTTTTTCCCGAATTTTATTATTGCTTTTAAGGCCGTCGATGACCACTTGCACGCCGGCCAACGACGACGCCGCGCCGCTCTCTTCTTCTTCCATAAAGCAAGACCGCGGCGCGCCATCTTCGACGGCTCGGCCGACTCTGTTCTTGCGCGCCCTGTTAAATTGCCGGTAATTCACGCCCGCTGATGAAATACCTTGCCGCTTTATGGCTGCAAATTTCAAGCCCACGTGGCCGCCCATACTTACGGGCTGCGGCCTTTAACAGCACCGTGCAGCAACCCTTTCCTGCCGCATGAAGACATTGTCGTAAAGCCGCCGGCCAACGTCTAATTACATTACGATTACTTCCAGTGGAAATTGGCGCAGCGCACTTGCGCCAACCAAATGATCCTCTCGCCTCCTCGCAACCGAGAAACTGAATAATCACCGGGGCAATGATTCCAAACGCAAGATCAGCTGAGTCTTAAACTTGACAGACACTTGTACCTAATTGGTACAAGCATGAAAATGAAATGTGAATGTGAAGAAATGTTGGGTTACTCGGGGAATTAACCCCACTGAGAAATTTTGCGTTCGTGACACTGAGAGCGTTTAAACGCGCTCTAAAAATCCACTGAGATTGCATTTATCATAGCTAAAACCTCGTCAATCGAAATTAAAGTTCTCCCTTAAATTTCGCCCTAATCAAAGGGTTGGTGAAGCAAACGAATGTACCCTCATTTTTAACATATTGCAAACCAGCCATTTTACTATCAATCATTCCTATTAAGGTACACATTAATTACTGTATTAAGAAAAGCATGATCAATTCAAGGAGAATCAAGTACGAATTACAAGCGAGTGGTGCGTCGAGCAACGGGTTAAGGGGGGGTTCGGAATAATTCAGGCTGCCAGGTGGAAGCACCTGACGAGGAAGGCGACAGAATCCAGAGGTAATATCAATTCGAGCACGTGATTCACTCGGGATTCGCCGCGTGAGTCTTGGCATCGAGATGAAGATAAAGTCGATTGCCGGTCGGCCGAGATGAAAGCCGAGCGTCCCGGGGCGTCGGACACCTTGTTAGACGAGTTGGAGCACACGGCACCCCCCCGAGGAAACGACCATTTGTTATGAGCATCCTTCCATTCTCTAGTCTACTCATGCCAACCACCACCACCGCCACCACCCTCCCCGAACTTGCTCTCCCATCCCCTTTGATGGACACGCTCGAAAGAATCGGTCGAATTTACAGCTAATCGATCAGCTCTCTCTCGAGCTCCGCCGCCGTCACCTCTAATTGAACGCTCTTCGAGAAGGTCTTCGTTCGCCGGGGAATCCTCGCTTTCCTCGAGCAGCGCCTCATTGCCTCGCCGGCCTTCAATATCGCCTCGAGAGCACTGAAAACCCTCTTTTCACGCGAGATCATTTCACTGGGATCCTCGGCATCAATCAATTTCGAGATCTTCCAAGGATTCCTGTCCGTTTTGAAACGCGAGATATTAATGGAGAGAGCAGTGTCTGTGTCCCTTTGGCATAGCAATAAATATGTACTCTAGGTAGAGATCGGCGTCGTCGAGAATTATAGGAAGGTGAGTGTGTGTCTACGGCTTGGTAAACGATGGTAATTACAAAGAACGGGCCGATTATACTAATCGAGATCGACTGTGATTTATTTTTCCCTTCTCCGCTTGGCTCCTCCCGCTTTTCCTTTCCCTTCCTTTTGTCTCAGCGTCGAATCTCCACTGGCACATTAGAGTGCTGGCCTGGCCGCGCGTCCCGATCGACAGGAGGAGTAGAAAGAGGAGAGCGGCGAGATGCTTTTAATGAAGACGCGCTACGCCCGGAAATATTACAGCTTCGGGAGATTGATAGCCCTCATTGGAGGCAGCGAAAAATGAAACCTTTTTTGCTTTGATTAAAAAAGACCATGCTTTACTGTCCGCCTCTCGCAATGTTTTGTAACGCGCGGCCGATTGCCCGAAAGCCGCTTCTAATGAAAAGTCGTTTGCCACTTGGTACGCCATCAGTCAGGGCCGCTTTAAGCGGACGCAAATTGGATCTCTCAATCATCGTGAGATTCAGAGGACTCGCAATTCCTCTTCGAGTACTATGCTCAACCGCGCCTACGAACAAGCAAAGGCAAAACGACTCCCGCGTCTCCGAACAATTCTCTCCACATTCAAATTCAGAACAACCATCCTGAAGAACGCACAGAATCATTCAAACCCCCTAAATATCCCCAACGCGTCCCAATTATTATTCACAAAACTCGATATCCAATTTACTTCAATCAGCTGGAACTCTCTCGCGCTCAAACTCCCAGTCAATCAATCCCCAAAATCTGTTAGCCAATCAATCGAAATTCATACCTATTAAATCCGCCGGTTGTTCCGCGCTACTAATAGTCACTAAATTTTATTACACCCAACTATTGCAAACACTGAATACATCGAGGATCGTAGAGATTTCAGTGCGAGCCATCTGTAGCGATGGGGATGCAGGAGAGGCTCGGCCGCCCGGAGCATCCGCGTATGTATTTCGGAAGGGTGTCGCCGCGGCGGCGGCGGCGGCGGCGGCGGTGGCGGTCCATTCGGACAGGAGCAAGCTCGTAAGTAACCTCGAGTAAATCAGTACCCAAGGTGGCCGTAAATCTGTCCCCCCGGTGCGAGAGAGTCAGTAGGGAATGAGAGATCACGGGACAAAGAGGGCGAAACACTGCTTTCTCTCTCTCTCTCTGTCTATATATCTCACAAGAGACGTCGAGAGAGCGAGTGAGAGAGAGGGCGAGCCGGAGGAATTGCTGCATGAAAGTGCGCCAGTACCAAGAGGACGACGCGTTTCAGCCCCCTCCGCTTGGTGCCCCGTTGCTGGTGTAAGGGGTCATAACGCCCGGCGGACAAGTGTTATGGTATGGCTTATAAGTGAATGCCACCCTCTAATCGGAAAATACGAGCTCGATTGTCGCGAGGGTGGCACAGCAGCATTCCGCTCTCTCTCTCTCTTCCCCGCAGCACCGCCAGCAGCGCCATCGTCTCCTCCTTTTGCACTCTCTCCTTCTTCTCATTGACTACCAACCGCCCACCGTGTCATTCTCTCGCTCTCTTTCTTTCTCTCTCAACTATGGCAGCTCTTTCCGACTTCTCCTTGTCTCCTTTACGGGGGGCTTTTTTCTCCCGAAGGGTACTACATACACGGCGAGCGCGGTGCTCGGGAGGCGCTGCTTTTACGGCCGAATTTGTAACTTTAAATTGGCGGCCTCAAGCCCACCACCACCACCACCACCACTCCCATCATCGGCGGGCCTCGCCTCGCCTCTCTCCGTGGCGCGCTCGCGCACCGTGAAATTTTCTGGCTTTTTTATAGCCTGATTTAAGGTACTATGGGACCGCCGCGCCGCGCGGCCACCGCGCCTGCCCTTCCCAGCGAGGGCGAGTACATCTTTAAGGGAACGCGAGAGTTTCCTGTGATTCTGGATAAGACGAATTCACGCACAGCGAGTAACCACCGGTTAATGCCTTTAATTCGTAATTTACTAAAGTAATGATCGAAATCTAGCCTTCTAATAACCGGAATGTTTAATCTCGTATTCGAGTTAAGTTAAATTCATGTAGAATTCATTGGGCGCTCGCGAAAAAATCTTGCAAGAACACATTCGCTATGGTGATCGGATCGGCCAATAATACGTGGCAATCATCGAAGCTTCGATTCACCCGGGATTTTTGCTATCAGTCACGGAGATAAAGCTCGAGATGCGCCTTCTATTTATCACATTACGGCTAAGTGGGAGCGTTGATATGGCGGGATTACTGTACTGACTCGGAATAATGAACGTCAGGGTGGGCGAGTGAAGTAGCTTGCGCCTGTGGTCTTAAGCCGAAATTAATGTCAATAGCAGCGGGGCAAGCAAGCAAGGCGGGCAGGCGACGCGCGACGTGCAAAAGGCACGGCTTAGCACCCCTCGTACCAAGTGGCGGGTAAGCTCGTTGCCAAGCTGATTTGCTAAGCCCGCTAACAAATAGAACGATAGATGGTGGCGTTCGAACCCTGCCGAACACTCTGCGCGCACACAAGCACCACCACCACCGCAGCAGCGACAGCGCGCCCGCCGTGCCGTGCCGTGTGCCAGCCAACCCTCTGCCAGGCCCGCTGACGACGAATTACACGCGGATCAAGGGCTCTTTCAGCTTCGATTCGATACACTAGACGACCCGAGCGACCCTTCCTTCTCCTCCCCAATCTCGGCCACCACTTCTTACCGGCCGACTTCCATCAACTCACTCTACTTCAACAGTCTACTTGCGTATTCTCTATATTTCTCTTCGAATTTCACGTTTCTTGTATTATTTTCTCGCTGCCAAAAGAATTTTATCTAACAATTGTATGTCTATTATCCGTTGTGAGTTACACTTTTCTTTGTTCGATCTCGGCTTCGTCTTCTTACCGGCCGACTTCCATCAACTCACTCTACTTCACCAGTCTACTTGCGTATTCCCTATATTTCTCTTCGATTTCCACGTTTCTTGTATTATTTCCTCACTGCCAAAAGAATTGTATCTAACAATTGAATGTCAATTATCCGTTTGGAGTTTCACTTTTCTTTGTTCAATCTCGTCTTCGACTTCTTATGGGTTGACTTGGATAAACTCACTCTACTTCAACATTCTTCTTGCGTATTCTCTACATTTCTCTTCGACTTTCACGCGTCTTGTCTTATTTTGTCATAGCCAAAAGAATTGTATCTAACCATTGTACGTCAATTATCCGTTTGGAGTTTCACTTTTCTTTCTTCAATCTCGGCCTCGACTTCTTATGGGCTAACTTCGATCAACTCACTCTACTTCAACAGCCTACTGCTATATTATTTATATTCCCTCCCAAGTAACGTTTCTTATATTATTTTATCATTGCTAAAATAGTTAAACCTCGCGATTGTACGCCGAAGGCTGTTACCCCCATCCGAACAGATATATTATCCTATTGGTATTCAGAACAGTCATTTGCAGCTGAATCTATATGATTTTGTGCAATTAAACTCGATTTATTTCTCGACAAGGAATGTCTCCTTGCGAGCGGATATACTTGGAGTATGCCAAGCATGTAATTATTCTCTCAAGATCTGCGTACAAAGTGATTGACATCTCCAGAAGCGGTATAATCAGCAGGAAATTACACAGTATAGAGTTTCGAAGAATACAAGTAGAGCAGAACCGATTTCCTTAAAGGTGGTTATAAAATCGGAACCTTCCTCGCAAAGATTTCCCCTTGCTAACAAGCTACCAGACTTAGAAACTACTACTGGACAATGCTAATTAAAGGCACGCGATACCGAGCAGCTGGCTGGAATGTTTTCTGAGATTGAGTCAAGCTACTTTGCATCTACCATTGAAAATAGGTACAGTATCATCAAAAAGTATCCTTCTAAAGTGTTCTCAATAAATACTACAAGACAACTTTTTAATAAAACTAATATCATTCCAACCATATCATATTATTACGGTATTAATATAAAAGAATTGAATTCATTGTGATTTAATTTGACAAAAGCCACGAAATATATGAGCCAAGCATTTATCGGACGGCAGCGATTTCGGGAAGAAAAGGAGCTTTTAAGGAGAGCGTACCGATAAGGAGTGGGTTAAGCCGGACGAAAACTTTCCACGAGCCGCGTAATAGCCGACACCAATTAACCATGACACGGTCGTTCCACGCGGTAATTAGTGACAAAATTAATTACAGCATTATCTGACTCGTCGCGGACTTGATCGCGCTTCCTTCGAGATTAAGGCGAAAGATGTTGCGCCGCTCTTACAACTTGTTAGCTGCCTTTCGTGGGGAAAGCCGAGGGCGATAAGCGACAAGAGAAAATAAATTTCCCTTATCGTGGCGCCTCCTCTCCGCGCAGATAGTGCATAAGAACAAGAACGACATATTTCTTCGGGGCAAAGGATAATCGAAATAATTCAGAAGAGATCTTTACGATGCAACTTCGCCCTTCTAACGCACTTCCCAAGCTATTCGTTTCAAGACGAGTCTACGATTTAACTATAACTCTGTCTCCCTAATAGAAACTGCCTTCCTTTTACAAATCCGTAAGCGAATACTAAATCAAAGCTAAAACGCGTAAGCTAACACGTTAAGCTAAAACACGAAATCCCCGAAATAAATTACATTAAAAGAAACCGAATCATACACAGTAAAATTATAATCGTATCGAACCGAGCTCAAGTTTTATCGACCAATACAGTACTTTCACTTTATCATCAACGCTACTTCGACCGGCGTAGAATTAGTCTTTATTCTAGAAGGCGTGAAACCTGGGCAGAATGATTAATAAAGCAATAGAATTCTCGAATTGACGTGTCCGGCGTTGCGGCGATCGGTGGGGATTGTTTCGGCGAGGCTAGCGGGCTTGCTTGCTTCGGGGCGGGGAAACGAGGGAAAAAAGGAAACACGATTATCGTTAAGTTTTGACACGCCCCGAGCATGCCGAGCAAGCGAATTCAACTTGTGGAAATCCCAACAGATTGCCACGGGGTTTGTCGCACTGGCAGCAGCCAGGCACGCCGGCCGGCTCCCTTTTCATGGTGGTTTCCTCATAAATAAAAATAACCATCGCACCCCTCGGGGGATACATATACGCGATATCGCTCTCCTCCTGTCTCCTCCTCCGCCCGCCACTCGAAATCAGAAAGAATCGTTCCGTTCGCTTTCTCTTTGTCCCACTCTCTCGCTTTCTTTTCCCTCCTTATTTATGTCAACCGGACATTTTCCTAGCCAGCCTCGCGCCCGATGGAATATCGGGAAATACCACAAACTTAATATCTCCTCGACACTGTCTTCCCTTCCCACCTGAATTTGATTCATCACTTTTTGATCGATTGCTTTATACTTCCTCTTATTCTTATTAAACGGCATTCAACGCACTGTCGACTCTTTCGTCTAATCTTATATAAAAACTAGCCATTGTCGACTAACAGTATACTTAAATAAAAATAGCACCCAAATCTGTATAAATTCGACAATTATTCAAAATACTCTCGCAATTGATACAAATTCAAACACCAGTAAACTTTCAGCAGTCAACAGTGCGTTAACGACTCTTTCTTACTAAGAATTGCGTTCCTCCAACCTCTCGGGCTCGCACTCCCACTTATCAGCGAAGATTTCTCTGAGCGATAGCGCGCGCGCGAGTTAATGATCGGCTCGGAAATTATGGAGTTTCGAGGCTGAAACGCGAGAGGCCACTAATTAGGCAGAGATGGTTGGAAAAGCGAGAGAGCAGACGACGGAGAGAAGGCGTCTTTAACGCGTATACACTTGTCCATATGGCTGGGTAGTTCATACGCGATAACAGAAAGGGAGAGGAAGAGGAAGAGCCGTGATATTCTGGTGGCCGAGGCGAGCGCGAGTGATAGGAGGGTGGAGACGCCGCTCGCTGTTATGGGACCGCTGGGAATTCGGCCCGCGGGCTAACCAACCAGTTCTACCCTCTTCCATGGCTATGTAGATACACGCATTATGGGACTTTCAGCCTGATTCTCCACGCGGACTTTTCCTTCTCGACCTCTGCCTATCCCCACCCTCTCACATCCCTTCAATACACGCTTATACCCGCACGTTTTGCAACATATTTTTTGTACCTATCTCTGACAAGCGTCTGCCTTTTATAAGGAATTGCGCGTTTTGTCGAAAGGCGAAACACTTGACGTTATGATTTGAAAAGTTTGTGAAAAGTGGCGAAAATATCGCTTAATATAAAAGGCAGATTTTTAATTGGATTGAATTTACTGGATTAGCGATCACGAAATACTCGAAACGACTTGTACAGGGTGAGTCACTTGCCTTTGAATCACCACCAAAAATTGGATATTTTCGATGGCCAAAAATATGGGGAAAAAAAATTTTGAGCTGGGTCCTTGATGCAAGGCGAGACTCTCCACCAAATTTCAGCCCCGGAAAATGTCGGGAAGTCCAAAAAATATGGGAAAAACCAGCGAAAATTCCGAAAAAATCGAACTTTAAAGGCAGTTTTTTAAATGTTTTCGATAGAAATCCGGACTTTTTTCGACGGATTTCTTGTTTTCTATCCGTTTTCATGCATAAACAATTGATTCCTGAAGAAAAAACCCGAGTTCGGGGACCTTCGAAAAATCGTGAAAAAATCTGAAGGGGTACCCCTTAAGAAAAATTTGCCGAAAAAAAAATTTTGAGCTAGAGCTGTGGAATTTTTGTGGTATCTTCCTTGATGCAAAAAAACATCAGCCACCAAATTTCAGCCCCGGGAAAGGTCGGGAAGTCCACAAAAAAAAATAAAAACCGTGAAAAATGAGCAAAAATGGACTTTTCTGGACGGTTTTTCGACCCGTTCTCGTTGCAAATCCGGACTTTTTTTCATGGATTCTTTGTTCTCCATCCACCCTGATACGAAAACAATCAAAATATCCCGTGTTCGGCCGATTTTGAGAAACTTGAAAAAATTGACCATTTCCGAGGGTCGAAAATAGGTGAAAAGCTAAACTTTGAGCTAGGGCTCTGAAATTTATATCACTTCTTCCTTGACGCAAGAGCACATTCTCCACTAAATTTCAGTCCCGGGGAAGGTCGCGAAGTCCACGAAAAAAAATAAGGGCTAGGAGAGTTCTGATTCAAAGACAAGTGAATCACCCTGTACAGTGATATGAGAACTGTATCGAACCGAGCACAAGTTTCATTAAACAATACACCGTTTGCACTTTGTCTTGGGATTGAACTTTCACTTATGATTTATGCGTGGTTACGTAATATCTTTTAGCTAATTCCAATATTTATCAAAAGTATTGAAACTACTGCTGAATGCAGAAGGCAGACTTTTAATCAAATTAAACTAATTCCCACAAAGTTTCTCTTATATTACTATTACACTCGAATTCTTACGAAAGGCAGATTTCGAATTCATAAACTGTTACTTATAGCTCTTTCGATAGACTTCGATTTCCCTGTCCGGCGAGCGTCACAACAACCCCTGCGCGATCTGCTTGCCCTTAACTCCCTCTTGGCATTCCGTTTGGCACCCTCGTGTCGGCGGACGGTCCGGGCGTTTTTCTGGAACCGCAAGCATTTTGGCTAAGTTTACTTGCGGGTCGGAGAGTCCGGGCGTCCGAGGGTAGCAGAGACACACCGCAAGGATAACATCCCCGTGGGACGCGAGTGGCACTGCTAAGGGGTGGTAAGCCGAATGGTCAGCCAACGATACCGCACATCAAGAGACAGGGAATTCGCTAAGCTTGCGAAAATATGTTTGGGATTCTCGTTTCCTCCTCCTCGTCTCCGCGCCCGCTTTGGCCCTTCCTGCTGCTGCTCCTCTTCCGCCAGGGGTGCAAATCCTGCTGAAATCTACTTTACGAGCAGCCCACCCTCCACCCTCCACCCTCCGATTGGATCACTCTCTACCGGGCGGCTCTCCACGTCACTCCGCACTTCCGACAGGAATCACCCACTGTGATCCCTTCGATACCGAATGCAGAATATCGACGCGCTGTCACACAATCTTTTTCTGTATTTCGCTTTCTCTCTTAAAAGATGCATTTGTTGCTATCGGATAGTTGTCAAGTATTTGTAGTACCAGTTTCACTAGCGATTGGGAACTCTTGCGATGACTTTGTAGTAAACTAAATTGGAATCTACTGCAATTGAGAGAACTCAATAATAGTTCTTCAAAGTCGATTCCCTTACAAAAAAAATCCCGTCGATATATCATTACATCCAACTATTCTCGCGAATTAATAATCCAATTAGTTCCTTGACTCTAAAATATTCTCGACCAAATAAAATTCTATTAACCCACTGCAATCTTCTAAATAATAATCCACCCATTTCATCCGTATCTTCCCCACTAATTCCAAAACCAACGCAACAGCAACTCCCAAAATAAACCGTCGTACAATTATTGCCAGGTCGTTTGGGTAAAAATTCTCGAAAAAACTAGAAAACGAAAGAAGAAGGTTGACGGTCGAGATGGTGGTTGGTAGAGCCAGGACAGTGGCGTGTCTCAAGAGAAAGGCGAGCGAGAGAAAGAGAGAGGAAGAGAGCGTTAGGTGTAGGCGAGGCAATTTAAAAGGCTAATTCCCTGACGGAAGCCCGTGGGACCGCGGATCTTCCAGCGGAGGGCGGCGTGTCCTCTTCCCTCTGCTTCCTGCTATTGCGGCTGTGCACAGCCCCTTTTCCCACTCGGCTTCCTTCCTCTTCTGCGACGTGGAAATCGGAGGGCGAGCGGCCGGCACACGACGAAGAGGAGAGGAGGAACGAGAAGTTGGAGAGAGGAGGTCGCGCGGCTCAAAAGTAAACCAATTTCGTGGCTTGTTTAAAGCCGAAGCCTGGCAGAGGATGATACGTGTGTGTGCGCGCCCTCCGAGTTATTTCGCGTAGGTAACGCGCCGTGAAATTACGATGATACGCGAATCAATGGACTTCCTGGGCGCCCCGAGACTTTTCACGCCGGCTTTTTCGTAGGTGCGCGCGTGAGAACACGCCTCTCTGCACCGCCGATCTCTCCCGATCATCGATCTGCGCCGCCAGCTTCCCCGGACACACACACACACACACTCTCGCAGCAGACTAGGCGATTGATCGTTGCCACTTTTTTGCACTCTCCAACCTTGTTTTTGGACGACCAACCACCCCCCGCACATCCGCCCCCCTTTCACCCCTTCGCCCCGTCGCTCGTCCCAATCGCCGTCCTCGACTTTTATTTTTCGACACGACTACTACCGATCGCGTGCTTCGAGCACGGCTTGATTATTAGCCGGCGTCAAAAGAAAGTGTGCGGCGAAATTCAGTTTTTAAACAAACACCCTGTCCTCCCACTTCTAATATAAACCATACATTTTCTTTACACCCCCCATAAAATCGTCCACAAGTTATATCTTATTTCAATAACACTTGATAACAGTTATCAACGATTTAATTATTTATCTTCCCAAAACGAAGTTAACAGCAGTATTTCATTTGCAAACCGAGATCATACGAAACTCCGATCGAAACTTAATATCTCACAACAAACACCCTGTCCTCCCACTTGTAATATAAACCGTACATTTTCTTTACACCCCCCATAAAATCGTCTACAAGTTATATCTTATTTCAATATAAGTCGACAACAGTTATCAACCGTTTAATTATTTATCCTCCCAAAACGAAGTTAACAGCAGTATTTCATTTGCAAACCGAGATCATACGAAACTCCGATCGAAACTTAATATCTCACAACAAACACCCTGTCCTCCCACTTCTAATATAAACCATACATTTTCTTTACACCCCCCATAAAATCGTCTACAAGTTATATCTTATTTCAATATAAGTCGACAACAGTTATCAACCGTTTAATTATTTATCCTCCCAAAACGAAGTTAACAGCAGTATTTCATTTGCAAACCGAGATCATACGAAACTCCGATCGAAACTTAATATCTCACAACAAACACCCTGTCCTCCCACTTGTAATATAAACCGTACATTTTCTTTACACCCCCCATAAAATCGTCTACAAGTTATATCTTATTTGAATACAAGTCGATAACAGTTATCAATAATTTAATTATTTATCCTCCCAAAACGAAGTTAACAGCAGTATTTCATTTGCAAACCGAGATCATACGAAACTCCGATCGAAACTTAATATCTCACAACAAACACCCTGTCCTCCCACTTCTAATATAAACCATACATTTTCTTTACACCCCCCATAAAATCGTCTACAAGTTATATCTTATTTCAATATAAGTCGACAACAGTTATCAACCGTTTAATTATTTATCCTCCCAAAACGAAGTTAACAGCAGTATTTCATTTGCAAACCGAGATCATACGAAATTCTGATCGAAAGAGATTCGAATTCAAAGTCCCAGCGAGTCTATATTTGAGTACGATCGTAGAGTATCATTCATGAATAAAAGAGCCGCGCAAACAGAGGAGAGACACCTTTCTGAGGAGGGCGAGTGGGTGTCGGTCTGACACTTCCTATTGCTCTGTCAACAGAGTGCTCTTTTTCCAAGAGGCCGCTTATTAATCTCGCGGAGGGGACCAGTCGAAACTGGACGAGTCATGGTGGCAATCGTCATTCTGTTTCTCTCTCTCTTTCTCGTTCTACCTTTCTGGCTGTCGGCAGGGAGGCAGGAAATACAGACGGATCGGTAGCTTTATTTCGTGGACAATGGACTGCGCGCCGAAAGGGCCACTCGACTTTCCCATTTCCTCGACAAACGAAACGGAGGGTTACGCGCCGAGGCGGCGAAGAGGAGAGCGCTGTCATCGAGAGCCACTTTGACTGGCGCATCCGAACGGAAGTCGTGGCTAATGTGTTTGGCGAGGCCGACCCGGGCCTCCTTCGGCCTCGTTAGCGGCAACCCGATATCCGTTTCGACGCCCACCACCCCATTTCTCACGTTCGCCGAAAGCACTTGTCACTCGGGACTCTCCGCGCCGGAAACAACTAGGCTCGCGATTACTAAAGAAGCTAAATCCAGTCGAAATGTATAAGAGATGCTAGGTCATAAGCCGTTCAGTAGAATGTACTGCATGTTACAGATTTATAGATCAGCCCCGTTTGAAAGTGACACGAGTGAAATAATAGTATGTAAATCATTCAAAAGACAGAACGAATAAATTACGATTATATCATAAAAGTATTGTGATAAATAGTTACGTTATTGTATTAAATAATTTATTTATACGTTCTGTAGAAATTTAATTTCAAAACAATATTGAACGCAAAGTGTAATAATAAAAAAATATGCAAACTTCGACTTGTATCACTTTTTCGCGAGTTACGATATACACACATGCAAGCCTTTACCTTCCTAATAATAATCTCGAAATTAATTTTACACGCGAACTAATTCGAAAATAAAATATCATCAAAAATAATATACGCAAGCATTTTCTTTAGGAGCGTTCGCTGATGAAAATTCCGGCAAAATAAATGATAAGCGAATTCCGCAAGAAGGGCTCTGGCAAAACCAGGCGATTTTTCTTCGCGCCGCATAATTTTACGTAGTAGCATCTTTATTACACTCGCGGGATCGCCGAGCAGCTCGTAGATCACAAGAGCCAGCGCATAAAACGCTAGCGCATTCTTCCATCTGCATGCACTTTTGCCTTTCTTTAGCTTTCTACTGTTTTAAACACATCGCGCGTCCCAAAGGAACCTGCGTTCCACTCAGACTCCTATGCAATTAATTTCGCGTCTTCCCGAATTCGCCCGGTTTCTCGCGACGGGAATTTACTCGGTGCGGCAAAGGGAATTTACTCATTAATATTTCATGAATTTAATCTTGTAAAGGCCGAAGCTGGAAGCACATTCTACAAAGCAAATGTACGTTTTTCAAAACTTCTAATATTATATTCCGCTAAAAGTATTTCCCACGCTTTCATACTAATTGATTCTATTACATCCTACTATTTTCGATCCGCGAACAAAATAAAATATACCACACGATTAATTAATCACATCACAACGACAAGCTTAATTCCAATCGAAACTACTATCAAAGATATACGCGATTATTTGCGGTATCAAAGAAACTAAACCAAGTCACACGATTCGATCCAGGCGAGAGAGAGACAAAGGCTCATCCGCGGCGGCTCCTTAAATCTACGTGGGGGTTGGTTGGGCGCGAGTAGGCGGCGCGTTCCCGCAGTATTCTTTTGCGACGGGATCAGAGAAGACGGGAAAAATTAGCTTATCGCGACGATAATCCCGATTCCCGTGGGACAGTGAGTGCGGTGGGCGTGCGATCGCGGATTAGGGAACATATTTCGTAATCCGCGCGCCAGATAGGAACACCCTGCCAGGAGAGAGGAGCCGAGCCAACCCCCTGGTTACGCCGCTCTGCTTTATACCGGCGCCGCTCCTCGCTGCAACCCCATCCTGAGGGTGACCTCGACAAGCGGACGAATTATTATCGCAAGGATACTCATGTATCTCAATGACGCATCGCTTCGCACGGGACTTAAGGTTTAATGGACTCCCTCTATCTCTCTCTTTCTCGCTCAGCCGCGCCGTCCTATCCGAGCTTTTCCTTCCTATTTCCAATCGCCCGATCTACAGTTCGTCCACCACGAATTCCCAACTTACGGGGCTTACGGCGAATCGGCGAATCCACCGGCGAACTATTGCAGTTCCGTAGCAATGAAACGCCTGCAGAATAAAGTTCGTCATACAAATAGCAAAAGTATCGGAATGTAGGAAATATTTGAGATATGAACGAATTAATGAGTAACGGGACGACTCGGCAAATGAATCATTGCAGTTGTAACAATGAAACGTTTGTAAATCAGAGCCAAAACCAGAAATATTGACTATGTGTAAATTGCAAACGAATTAATAAGTAACGAGACTATGAAATATAGAAAATTGTGAGAGGAAATTGAACAGTGGCAAATTTAATTAAACAGCACTGTTCGTTTCACCACCAAAAATCCCAGAAAATCATCTGCTTTTTTAATCAAAACGACAAAGGTTCAAACACAAACAACCGATCACGCCAACTCCAATTTCACCACAATCACCCACCGACTTTCACACAACCAATCCTCCAATTCTCGAACTCAATTACCATTCAGACTTCCAAACCCCCGAGAAAACTCTCACACATCACGAACAAAGTGCGTGTACGTTGCTCAAAATTGAATCAGCTTGAAAGTGACGCCGCGACAGGTTAATATAATTAGCGTGGGCGATCAGGGAACTGCCTGCGGATCGGTTTCGCCTCCGAGAGGAGTACTATGCAAAAAGGGTCGCGGCTAGATTGCCAAGCGAGTTCTCTAACGAGAGCAGCAGCAGACTGTATTAATCCGCGCGAGCGAGCCAAGGAATATTCCTAGAAAGAGAGAGAGAGAGAGAGAGAACGAGAGCCTCAACACTCGCGCTCGCTTGCCAGGCCCTTAATTAACGAGATTTTAAAAATGCCACGGCAATTTCAATCCCGGCGTCTAGGTGGGCGGTCGCCGCGCCGTCCGAGTTACTTCAGCGCGCTGAGGGTAATTCTATTAGGTGGTGGTGTAGCGTCGTAAAGGGTTGAGACACTAGGAGAGAGAAAGAGAGAGAGCGGGACGGTGGGGGGCAGATACAATTGGCAGAAGAGAGAAGCTGTCGGGTGGAGTAACAAGGAGAGAGAGAGCGCGATATATCGGGGGGGAAGAAGAGGGGAAACGCGGAAGAGAAAGAGAAAGAGCGAGAGAGCAGAGTGGTAGGGGTGTACTGCCCCCTGGGGCACCCTCACGCTAACTGGCTGCGACTCCAACGCGGACCCCTTTACGATTCCGACTTAATTTATGTATCATCCGAGAGTTAAGTAATTTCTCCTCGCGAATTACCTTCGGCCTGCTGCTGCTGCTGCTGCTGACGCCGATTCTCTCGCTTCCCGACCACGAATCTCGCCTCCGTCTGTTTCTTCTCTCGCTCGCCGCTCTCTGCATATTCTTCTCCATTATCGCGACACGCCCCCCCCTTTTCTTCCTCAGCGGGCAGATCGAACATCCCGTAAATATCCCGCGAGAAATCGAAAAGTCCTCGATTGTCCGCGCTTTCTTAGAGACGAGCGGCGCCACACTTCGATGTATTCGATTAACATAACGCGACCTGATTAAACAGACCGCGGCACCGAATTACGTCGGCGCGGGCGTCGCGTGCGGGCGTAATTAAGCGTAATTGAAAGATAAATTAGCGGAATTAACGGCGGCTACTTTAATTAAATTATAAATAGGAGAGGGAGCGTCGGAGAGAGCAAGAGAGAGCGAGAGAGAGCGCGAGAGTATACGTGTAATCATGTCGGTTGCGTATTAACGGGAAATGCTAATTGTATTCGGGGCGCGGGCTAAATTATAACTAAGTATAAACAGGCATTAATAGTGTCTCCCGCTTGCCGCTCATAATCGGGCGGCCGGCAAAATGCCGGCCTAGAACGGCCAATTCATTAAAGTCTTCATTATAAAGGTGACGGCCATTTCGATAATTAGGATCACGCGGTGCTCGCTGGGGCGTCGCGCGCGCATTTATTGTGCCCGGCCGAGAATCGGGCCGGACGCGCCGCGAATTACATTTCTTCTCGTTTCGAGCGATTACCCCCGATTGAAGTACAAATTGCCTAAGCGCAATCGACAAATTGTTAACTGTGCCATGAAGCGCGTTATATTCCCTCCAGTAAATCGGAGCTGCTTGCTCATTCGAGAAAATTAGTATTCCGCCGGCATCTTTTCCGCCCCGCCGCGCCGCGCCGGCCGCACAAAACACAAAAAAGATCTAATATTCGGATGGTCGACATTCCGAGGGACATAAATCAGAGTGGCGAGCGATTTCATCGGGGATTCGACTGAGAGGGATTGTTTAAAAGGCGGAGATCTTGGACGCGCGAGCGAGCGGGGGAGGGTCGCGCCGCTTCGACTAATTAAAACGCGAGAAACTTTGGCGGCAGCCCCGAGGAAACGAGTTTAAATCTGTTTCAGACCAGTTTCCAACGAGCGCTGCCTTAGTGACTCCCTCGTGGACCGTTTCCATCCTGACTACACCCCCAGCACTTTATTACCAGTCTAATCTATCTCGGCGCGTGAAGCTCCGCCACTCGCCGGAAGCCTTCTCTCTTTCTCTCTCATTCTCTTCGTCTAGCTATTTAACCCCGAAAGCTAATTGCATCCCTTCGAATCTCCGCGGGAATTCGCCAAGAGACGCTCGAAAGTGGCGTAATAGTTTCCCTCGCGCGCTCCAGCATTTCTTCCGCGGGACTGAAAGATCTTGGCGCGAAAACAAGAAAAGCTTTCTTCTTGAATCTCTTTGCAAAGCTCCTCCCAAGAGCGAAACTTTCAATTGCAAATGCCTTGTCAAACTCAAATTTTAATTCCCCGTCTTTTCAAGAGAAGCCTCGTCTTTGCAACAAACAACTATTCTTGCTCGTCTGCGTTTTTAATTTACTTTCCTCCGTAAAACCTGTTGAAAGACGATTTTCCTATCTCGCAAAAGCGATTACCAACTTTCGATACGCGATCGACTATACTCGACTTCAGAGAGAGAGAGAGAGAGAGAGAGAAAGCAGAGAACGAGGTGATAAAGTTCACCTGGCGAATTGAGTAATATTAGCGTGGCAATCTGGCCGGAGCGTTCAATGTTTTCGGGATGGGCGGATTAGGAGATTGGGATCAGAAATTGGCGATCAAACGGCTGCTGTTGCCGTGGCTGCCGGATGATCCATCGTGACATGTGGCCAACGTGGCGGCGCATTGCCTCTCCCTCTCTCTCTCTCTCTCTCGTCGGCGCTCTGCCGCCGCTGCTCGCATCTCTCGTAATTGCCATCTTATGGCAATGTGCAACGAATTACCGGGTTATATATTACTCGAAATTATAGGTGATAACCGGCGAGACATTACGATCGCCACTTCTCGGCCAGATGCACACGTTTTCGGTGGCGATTCGCGCCCCGGCATATGGGACCCCCATAAATAATCTCGCTCTCTTCCTGGCCCGTTTCTACGCGCACTCGCCGGACCCTTCCTTCCTTCCTTCTTCTCGTCCCTTCTGCGCTGGTCAGTTTGCCTTGGGCTACTGATTTTCGATACACTTTTCCTAGCCGTTCTCCCCTTAAATCTTAGCCCCTTATAAACACCTGCGACTATCGGACACGATATTTTTAACTCGCAAACTTCAATTCAATACGCCTTTTATCTCAATTTAAATTCCGACCTTAACCAGTTAAGTTGACGTGTATACACGTCGAACCAAATCTCTATTGTGGTGCGGTTACTTGCATCTGCTTCATTTTAATTGCGCACTGTGTGGGCGATTTTTAAAACTAAATTCCATAGTTAAGAGGTTAATTCATTTATCAACTACTGATTCAAAATTAACAAATAATAACTAAAGAAAAAATTTCAATATTCACCCAAGGACTGTAATTCTATCTGATTTATCTTAATCCTCAAGAATACTAGGTTTGCGAGTTCATTCTTACTCCACCGCAAGTTTGCAAAAAACGTATCCTTCCTATTAACGGTGCCACTCTGTTTCGCTTCTCGTAACGTGGAGAAGCCGAGCTAGAATACGGCTGGTTCAAAGCTCCAAATTGGAATCGATTAAAAAGCAATGAAAAACAACATCCCCGCCACGTAATTGAACGATCATGGGCGTGTTCGATCTCTCGAATGTATTCATACGGAGTTTTGGGAATAGCGACTTTATAACCGAGGCGATTATAGTAGAAAGCTAATTTCCAACTAGCCGGGGCGCAGGGAGAGCGAGCGAGAGAGAGGAGGACGGTCCACCTTCACCCTCCCGTCGTTCCGCGGCTAACTTCGTTAATGTATAATCCGGGCTGGCTCCCCGGGGCTGCGTTGCCGTGATATAAAATCAGTAAGCTTTAGTAAATTTCGTTTAAACAATCCAGTAAACAATTTTCCGCCGCTCTGCACGGCAAAGTAACGGCACCCTGGTGGCACCTGTGCGCCGGCAACACTTTCTACCCCCTGCCGTTTACCCCCTATTCCCGAGCTCGTTCTCCCTCCTCTTCCTCCTCATCCTCGTCCTCGTCCTCGTCCTCTTTCACCCCCCCTCTTCCCACCCGCGGAGCTCCCAGGCCCTTCAAGAACCTCCTCGGCGAGCTTGCCATCCTGGGATTAATCAGCTCGTCCACTTATAATGATGCACCTCGCACTAACCACCTAACCGCCCCAGCATACCGCGATCATATCATCCGTGATATTATCCTTTAACTTCCGCAACTACCATTTCCTTAAGATCGCAAATAATTAATTGTACGTCGCATTTATTTGTGGATTACTCGTTTTGTTTCTACGGAAATGAACATAAAGCAGATATTTTTTTGAGAGAATTCTTTGAATTCAAAGAAGTAGGATACTTTCCGAATATGTCGCAATTCGTGGCGAAGATAGTGTTTTAACTCGAGTGTCACAGAGTTGCCATTAATACTAGGTTTACGGGACGGATTTTTAATTTCACGAGCATAATTACAAAATCAGTTACTACTAATTTTCTTCCATTTTATACTGGCAATTATTTATGCAATCCTAATAAATTCCATTGCCTTATACTATGTTTGTTGAGATTGCAATTATTTTTAAATGAAATCTGACTAATTTGTGACTCAATTGACTGATGCCTTTAAAGATAGGTATAAAAACAATGTCCATAAACCTAGTGTTAATAATACTTCGACTAATAACCGCAACATCTTGAAACGATCTAAGCGCCATAGAATTCGTTTGCGTTTCGACTGAAAGCCAGTCTTTTTAGCCATCGGGAGGATTCTCTCTCGCATTAGACGATTTGTCGTCGGCGATAAATCAGAGGCTGCTCGCTTTCAGTGAGAGGCGCTGGATGCGCTAGCCACGCATGATAAAACTATCCATGGGCGGGGGAAAAAATCGTCGCGCAAAGGGGTGCAAATCATTGGCAGGCGCGCATTCCCCGGGAGATATCGAACGGCCGCCATAAATCGCGAATCAAAACGTGTCAAACGGAGCGGGCGGCGAAATTAAAAGTGACGGGCGGCCAGTGCGCGCACCGACACGGCACACAACGCGGGCAGACAACGCGCGCGGCGCGTCGCGCCGCTGTATTGCGGCGATGCTGCTGGCATATCGGCACACCGGGAAAACCGGCAGGAGCCTATAATTGTGAGTTACGGTGATCACGCGGTCCCCGGCATTTATTTAGTCGGCCAGCAGCAGCCTCCGCGACTCGTTATTTATGACGAAAATGCATCAGCGACTATATCTGCCGCTCCCTTCCAGCAGAGGGACACGGTGCGCGCCGAGAGCAGCGACGTGTCCGATATATACATATATTTCAGCCGGTATCGATGACGCGCCGATATTTTATCGGGATTTTCGAAAATGCACCCGCCGCCCCGCACGATACCCCAATCGCCCTCCTCTTTCTCCGGCTGCTGCCACACGTATGTACGTCGTATTCCCAGCTAAAATCCTGCTTTCCTACTTCGCCCTACTCATACTGTTCTTGAGTGACTCCTGATAGACGAAGTCGTTCGCCGACTCAGAAATATTTCTAGTCACTCGATCCAACTTAAATTCGTCCTTCCTTCTATCTGGAAATTTGCCGAATTTCTTTACTCATCGGAAAGAACGCAGTAAAATACGATGTCGTAAAGTAAAATCAAAATAAAACACCAAAGAATCAAAAACCCTAACAGTATATTTTACCAAGGAAACCAGAATTGGATAACGCGATTCATAATAATTAAATTTTTAAGAAACCCGCGGGCTACCACCACCGAGCAACACTCGTAAGCTCCAAGTCTCAGTAAATAAAGTTTTCATCTTAAACGTCGTCGCGCCGCTACTCGACTTGTCTCTGGTGTACATCAGCCCTAACGTCTTACGAGAGTTTAACCTTTCCTTGGCAAAAGGGCCGGTCGCAACCCTTTAACGAGGAAAGTTTCGAGCCCGCGGAGACTCGAGAGGGCAGAGGTTTAAATATTCGGCAGTACAGTCCACCCCCCCTTTCCACCCCCGCCCCTTAATGCAATTTCTCTCTGATACAGTCTCTGCCCTTTCCCTTCGGGCGTATCCCTCAATCTATCTCGGAAAAAGTGGCGCTCGTCGAAAAAATCATCGCCGGTGCCAAGATATAATCTTTTTCCCTGGCGTCGCCGCCGCCGCCGCCGCCGCCGCGCGCTCCATTGCCTTTCGGCTAATTCGAAACTTTGAAATCGCGCTTGTTGAGAGCGCTGCCTGTACATATAATTCGTGGGCCGTTGATTTGCTTCTGCCTGGCCGGCGGCACTATCGCGTCAACGTCATGATGGTCCTAATTTAACGCTAGCTAACACCGCTAATGGGGGTGTGGGTGGGTGGCCCGGCGTGCCAGCCCTCCCCCGGAGAGCACACATTCCGGCAGCTGCAACAATCCGCCGCCGTGTTGCGGAACGGCGAATAAACAAAAAACACCGATTCTCCATCAGCTTGATTGGCAGGCCACCAGACGATTTACGGGCCGGATTTCCCCAAATGGAGTCGACCAGGACCACTTTTTCAATGGCACCGGCCATTTTTTAAATACGTCGCCGATATAATGCAAATGATCCCAATTACCCTCTCCCTCTCCCTCTCCCTCTCTGCATTGAACACTGCAGTAATGCGTTCGAGTACCTCGAAAGGCGAGAGAGATACGCGAGAGAAGAAGATAAATGGGTAGAAAGCTGCGGAGGAAAGTAGCCGGAGAAATAGATTGTACAGCATCCAACAAAATAGTTGCCACGATCTGCAAAGTAGCCGTCGGACAGAAAGTGAAATTTGATAGCATGTACACTCAGTATGACTTTTGAAAAGTCCTATTTTTGGGGGAGGAAACTTGTCGCAGTCTTTTAAAACAGTTTTACATACTGAGTCTAAGTACATCTTATCGAATGTCACTCTCTGTTCGGTTGAAGGGTTCGCAGATTGTGACAACTATTTTGTCGGATGCTGTACAAATCAGACAAGCCTCCGAAGAAAATTACGATAATGAATTTATATAGTCAAAGAACGCTGACACGATTCACGAGTGGTAAATGAAAAACAGCTCGGAAACTCTTACATCGATTCGATCGTCGCGTTTATATTCCATTACGTCGATTCCAGTTCACTATTCGCGACGGAAATAAAATTGGAAAACGGGAGAATGCGGGACGCGGGACAGGCATTAGCCGATTAAACGAGACGTAGGTTAACGCGCATCGAGAATATACGAGCGGCACATGTAGGCCACGAGGCATTAACCACTTTTCAAGGGCGTATTACGCAAGATTCGAAATTCTATTCCGCGCTCGGCCAAGTGGAATGTCCTGCGAGCGGAGCGGCGCGGGCAATGTCGAGCGGTTGCGTCCGGCAATAATGAAAATTTTCAAATTTCACGCTCGATTATCCGCCGAGCCGAGTGTGAGGCCAAACACAGGAGGACGCGCGCGCGCGCGTCTGCTCACCATTTGGTGCGTTTACAATCGCTAATCCCTCGCGCGATGATCCACCCTCGGGCGTTTCGTTCGCCAGCGGCGCGGCAGTTCGATATTTCCATTGGAAATACGATCAGGTGAATTCTCTTTCGTCCCAACCAACTTTCCTATTGATTGCCGCCACTATCCCTGTCTAATGTACCGGGGCAGCAGCCGTCGCACCCTGAAAATCCAGCAATGCCGATGCGCGCATCGTGTTTCAATGATTTCCGGGTGGTCCACTGTTCCACCATTCCGATATTATTTCCACGAGTACAAAACCCGATAAAAGCGACCGACTCGACGAAAAAACTATTCCACTCGTTCCAATCCCCCAAATTCAAACCTCCCAATACTAATACTCCACCAAATTAACCAAGCACAGCTACCACAGCAAACGCGTCAATTTCCCAATCAATACTTCAAACATTCTCCAATACTTCATCCCTCCACTCCTCTCATACCCCAAAACAAATTCAAAATCGTCCCGCACAAAAATAGTTTCAACACTGCATAACCACGGGCCATTTGGCCGTCAGCGTTGTGTCTCTTGTCTCGACGGGATCAGCCTTCCGCAGATGATCGATCAAAGCCTGGCTGCTGGCTGCCTTGCCAGCAAGATTCCGGCTGTCCCGTGAGCAGGGGATGACAATTGTCCTGACACTCGCTCTTTATCGTTATCTGGCTGCTAGAATCGAGCCGCTCCTCCACTCACCCTCTCTCTCTCTCTCTCTCTCTCTCTCTCTGCACGAGAGATACTCGTGGACAGATGGTAGGTCTGGCGGTGGTGGATGCGAGTGCGAGCGAGCGAGCGAGAGCCAAGCAGGAATCGGCAAGGCTGCAGTGACAGGTTGGTCCTCGGCGGCAGCAGCATTTCGTGGTTCATTTGCGGTACCCAGGGGTGCCATCTATTACGAGGGGGTCAGCCCTGGCTGCCCCCTCTTCTCCCCACCCTGCACCGCTACCCCCCGACAAGCCCAGAACGTAGAATCCTACGCGGAATCTATACGCTCGCCACGGGGTTGTTTACATGCCGAAGGGCCACCCTCTCTCTCCCTCCCTCTCCCTCGCCGGCTCTCTTCATTTAATTCGCTGATGATTTTTTAACGAGTACACTGCCTGCTGCTTGACACTTCGTAGATCGAGTTTGCCGAGTGATTTGTTGGCTGCGATTATGGCCGCCTCTCGCCGTGTGCCCGTGCAAGCCTGACGATTCGGGGTGACTCCCGACGGACTTCCCGACTATCTCTCTCTCTCTTTCTCTCGCTTTCTCTTTCAGGGGTGGCATTAAAATTGCAAATTATTTCCTGCGCATCTCTCTGCGGAGCTTCTTGATTCGCCAGGTGGAATATATTTCTAGAAAGTATTGAAAGTTGATTTTTCTACGGCGTTGAACGGCGCAGGAATCTCGGCCGGATACGTTTCTATTACGATTTAGTTTCCACGAGGTTATTACTGTATTATTTTCCTCGCGTTGCCAAGGAATCGAGACTAATCATTAGGAGCGCGGACAGAACCAGCGAGAGTCATTAATCTCGTGATGGCTAAACAGCAGCGGAGGCGAGAATGTGACGAGTGGTGGAAAGAAGCTTGAAAGCCAGTAAAAGACTGGAAGTCAAAGGTGTCGGTCTTTGGACCGACAAAAGAGGAACGGATTCCAATGGGCCGGTGTGAATGGCGGCTGTTCTAAGCAGGAGTGCTAATTAAAACAGAATTAGGCTAAGGAGATACCGAAAATTAGCGCAGTGGCAGCGAGTATCGGGCGGCTTTCCAGCTGACTTTCTGCTGGAGCGTCCGCCGTTTAAGGATGCCTTCTTTACTAGGTCCGCCTTTCGTGCTCGCCGCCGCCGCCGCCCTCGGGGCCTTTCATTAATCTCGCGTCTCTCAATTTATGTTCGCGTCTTGTTAGATGCTGGGCCCGCTCGCGCCGCAACGCGTTACGTCTCACTCACAGAAGCGGCTGTACCAATGAAAGGAGGACGAGAGCCACCACGAAAGCGAGAGGGAAATAGAAAAGGGAGAGCCAGAAGAAACTCTCAGAAAAAGACGTCTGACAGTGAGAGAGGCTTCATCTATTTACTGACATTGCCTCGATAAATGACTCGGCCCTTTGTGTCCAAATATATCTCTTCCTCCCATGGAATACAACACTATTTGTAACTCGTAACACTCGAGTTGTACAACAAACATCCGAATAAACAACGTCTTTTTATAAATTCTCCTAAAATACTAGTTTCACTCTCGTTCCATGCTGAATCATCGACTTTAAATACAAAAAAACCCGCATTAGAGTTCAGCACACACATTAACGACAAAGTATCGTTCGCAGATATCCGAGCATCCGCTGCGGCGCGTGATAAAGGATAAACTTATCGGGACTTGTCAATCAATATTGTTATCGAATATCGCGACTTCAATCACGCAATCATACAATCATACTTTTTTATCCGCGAACGCCCTCCTAAATCATTTCGATGCCACATATATTCACCATACAAGACAAATCACGACAAATGCATCGGAACGATTTCAAACAGCGATTCCTGCTGAATTCTATTGGACGACAGACTTTTTCTCGAGGAGGGACGAGGGATAAAGCGGGCGGCAGAAGCAGCGACGTGATTGGGGAATCGCGTAATTAACGTCGGATCATCGTGATCATCCGGTAACGCGATGTGGCGAGCGATCAAAAACAGGCGCCTTATCTTCTCCATCGATCTTTCCGCGGTGATGACTTGGTGGTGGTGGCGGCGGCGGCGAGAGTCCCAGGGGACTGAAAAAGGGGACTCCCTTTCACACTCTCTCTCTCTTTCTCTCTCTCTGGACCAGTCTATGTACCCGCTGACGTGTCCCGATTTGACGAGCCACGCCGGGGAGCTGAGTCCCGCACCTCGAGAGGAATTGTCAGGCATTGTCCGCCACCCCGTCCGTCCCATTCATATTTACGTGTTATCCGTCGTAAACATCGTAATGATGGCGCGAGCATCTCCGCACAATACTGTCACATCATTCACTCCGCTCTTTCCAAGGAAACTAATGTTACGTCGAAATCAAATCGCTCCGAGCAATCTATCCGCTCATATTCCACTCTCGCCGTTGATAAATTGAATCATGCAACTTTCCCGCCTACATAAACTATCGATTTATTTTAATTGACATTCCACAAACTACGAAATATCATAAAAGTAAATTTTTCCGAATTTCATTGAGATATTATTAAAGTACGTCGGAGTAAGCTTTGACGCGACGCATTTATAATTAGTTGGTTTCTTTGCAGTCGTTCTGGACCGGTTGTAGAGCGGCGCGTAACAGTTCGGGCATTGACAGGACATCATTATTTTCACGCTGGATGATTTCGACCACCACTTTTCCGGGCGCAGCAGCAAAGGGACTAACGAGCCAGTTGCGACAGCGTCCTGTTATTCGATTCCCGGCTATATCTCATGGGGTTTCGGCAGATTCGCGGTACACCAGAAACCGATCACTCTTGCGTTAGCGACGAAAGATGTTTTCGGCTTTGCCAGTTGGTGTTCGCCACTGGCACGATCGCGATAAACCTCCGAGCTAACTAAATCCTATTTCTCGCGAGCATTTCCACTTTCCATATCAACTGCCTCCATTTACTATTAATCCAAAAAAACACCTCCAGTGATTTATAATATAATTCGCTCGAAGCTCTAAATTCATAGCGGATCATAATTATCCAATAATTCTTTGAGGACGTCCATCCTTTTTCCACAAATTGCCGAGATATGCATTAATAACGGATAAAAAGGGATAAATAGTGATTACGATTAAAATATGAGCGGTGGATGCTGATAACCATTAGAGAAGCGGAAGTTGAGTGTCCGGAGGAGAGGAGAGGAGGAGAGTAGGATGGATGTATTAATTCGCGGCAGGAAGACGGGTCGAAGCTCTATCACGGCGTTCTGGATATTCCATTTCCAACTGGTTGCGCGGTACCGCGGTGATATAAATGCTAATTCGTGACGGGCATCTCCGATCGAGGCTGGAGGAGAGAATCCGTACCTAATTTTCCTGCTGCCAAGGGATTCGCCGCTCGAATCGAGACAGGCATGCCTACGTGCACGGATCGCCCGTGAAATACGCTCCACTTTTCGCTTAAAGTTTGACGCACGCGCCGCCTGCCCGCCACCTGCGATCATTTTAATTGCATCCCCGTCGCTTAGCTCGCCGCCGCCACCACCTTGGCTCCGATTAATTGGCTTCGATTATAATTCGCGCTATCACCTCCGCGCGTCTCGTTTCACAATCCGCACGAACGCGTTTATCGAAAGCCTTTCGAAAATCGTTCCAACTCCGCCGTGGAAAACGTTCAGGAACCATTGAATTCGCCGAGGATTTCTCAAAGTACAAATTAACGTTTACAACTGTCAAAAATGCGAATAAGGCAATAAATTCTAGGTCGTCGCGTCGCGCGATTAAGCTATAGTTTTCATTGCGGAAGGGAACAACGAGATTGGGAATGACAGTGTGGCGCGTGGCGTGGCAACATCGGCCCTCTACGCTTGACAGCGCCAATATTCTCCGCTGCCATTTTAATGGGACTGATTGTAAGGGATGGATTCGCCGCTTTTTCCGCGTAAACCAATTACGCGGCGTCGTTTGTTCCATTATTGACCACTCGGCCGGCCAATAAATGTCGATATGTGCTTATTGGCACATGCGCGTACTAATCGAGTCGCGTCCCGCGCGCGCGTTTCACCTCACTCATTGCCAGCTTTTCCGGCAGCCAGAGGAGTCATTGATAATCCGCGGCTGGTTAACGCGCGCTATGACACGAAACGTCTCTCCCCGCGACGCCTAAAAACCCCGTCGTTCCCACTCCTAATACAAAAGTTTATCACGCCAAATAAAACCCGTCCCTATTAAATAGCAATCCAAGAAACACGCAAACATTCCCCCTAAACACACTCATTTCCCAACACAAAGCATCCAATTCACTTTGGCTACAAAGCTACATCCGCAATCATACCAACGCATAATACGAAATTCCTCCAAGAGTAGAACAATCGTTTTCGAAACAAGGATCGATCAGGCGACGCGCGGAGCAAGTACGAGAGAGTACGGGGCGTCAAAAGGTAAGGGATGCTGGCAGTGGAGACCTCTGGCGAGGGCAGAAGAACGGCAGGACTTTCGAAAGAGGCGTATCCAAGAGAGGGCGAAGAAGTCACTAGACTTTCGCCCCGCCTACGCCAGCGTGTTCTCCAACGCATCCCCACTTTCGGCGAGCTCTCGATTGAGAAAGATAACTAAATTGAGAAAATACGATCGGGAGAGAGAGCCGCGGGCCGCCCGTCGGCCGGGCGGCGCGGCGGCGAGGCGGCGGGGCGGCGGGAGGGCTGGCGCGCGCTTAACTCCACCGAATGGAGAACTTCGATCACCAGGTTCGTCCGGTTCGCGCGGGTCGCCATGGTGACCGACGAAAAGCGTCGCCCGGGATTGTTCGAAACAATTATCCGCGACTCAATTCTCTCCCTCCACCTCCCTCTTTCGCTCCCTCTCTCACACTCTTTCCCGCACACATGACACGCACACACATAGCCTTACTTCTCTCTCTCTCTTTCTCGTGAAAACTATTGTCGCGCCGCCGGAGGAAAAAGTGCGCGCTCAAATTGTTTCCGAGGCTTCATCCTCGGGCATCCGCTTCTAATACTTAGACGCCGCGTAAATCCTTTGGAAATGTTCGAACGTACAAACAACGTTTATACGAATAACCGCACGAAGAACAGTTTAACATCGAAGATATTCAAGATCGAAAACATTGGCGATCGCGAAGCCTTTAAAAACAGTAACTCTATCTCGAAAATACTAGTCGATGCACGAGAGGGAGAGATTAGCCGAGAGACATTTGCGGTGGAGGAAGATGCCTCGAGATGGGAAATAAACGGGAAAAGGCGAGACGCGCCGGACGCGCAAAGCTTTCCGCGGGGAAATGGCTGACTAGTGAAACGTATTCTACTTGGGTTTTACTTTGGCGGGCGAGCGAGCGAGCGAGCGAGCAAGAGGGATCGCCGATACCCACACGCGGCGCGCATACGTGGGAGAGGAGCGTGGTGCGTGGTGGTTAAGGGTACCATGATTCGAGCAAATGTGTTTCACGCTCCGCTAAGCGACGGCTCGATTGGAGATCAGAAAGATGTACGCCATCGCGAGAGAGCGCCGTCACGGAATATAAAAGCTCGCGTACATCCCGTATGGAAAATACTGTCGCTCTTCTCCCCTTCGAAATACCGCGCACCGCCCACCCCACCCCTTTCATCGATCTTCAGCCACGCACACCTCGCTTCCAGTCTCTGTCTTATACAAATTACGACTAAAAACTAAATCGAAATAGAAGACTTCATTCAAACGCAAAATATAAAAATTCTAAATTCAATGATGCTCAAGCGAGTTTAACATTACAAAGAATTTCTCTTTCCTCCAAAGACTTTACGACTAATTGTTCGATGGAATCTTGCGAACGATATAAAAAAACGCAGTATTGTTAGAGAGTTTTCTCTAATGATCTGCGAAACAAGGATATACGAGACGGAAGGAGGAGAAGCGAGGTGCGCGCACTTTCTGTGTGGGCTGTATGTGAAGCCTGTGTTATTTTCGCGCACATCCAGATATCGTTTCCGCATCACGTCTCCGCTATTCGCCTCGGTTCACCTGGAAATAAATATGTTCCCCTTATCGCTCTCGGCCGGCCGATCAAGGAAGAACGATTCCTGGAAGTTTAAAGGGCATTGCGAAACGCCCGCGCATAAAAACCCCTTCTACCTTCTTCTCGATTCCCAGCGTCCCGACGCCCTCTCCTCTTCCTTTCCCAAACCCTCGCATAATGCTCAGTGAAAAGCGCAAGAATTACGCCTGCCAACCTTCCCTCTACTTCTACGATTTCTCCATTCTCCAGCAAGATTTTCCCGCCTCCGTGATTAACTACTTGTCGTTTCTGCGATTAGCGTGCCGAATTAACGAGCAATCAATTACCAAGGCGCAAAGGAGCCTCGCCGAACAAAGTCCTCGCTGTAGGATTGCACGGGCCGTTATTAATTATGTTTGTTCTGGGCTTAGAGAGCAGATGGTAATTAAGATATGCGTACGCGCGCATCGGGTATCAATCTTATCGGCGCGCCATCGTCGATCGCCGGTGCCTCCTCTCCCAGCTATATCTCGGCTCTCCTCCTCCTCCTCCTCCTCCTCCTCCCTCCAGGTAGATAGATACGCGCCAAAGCCTTTGTCCCGAAGATGAACTATTCAAGAAGCGATTATTATCCATTATCTACGGCCTCCACCACCTGACGCGTCTGATACTTCACTCGAGATAGCGCGCACGGCCAGGGGCCCTCCACGCTTCGCACTTCCCAAGTCCCGAGTGATGGATAATCCGCTCGAAAATCAGCATTATGGAAATACCGCGCCTACTAACACTCCGGTCATAAATACCGGAGAATTAATATATCACGCCAGAAACAATCAAATCAATTAGAAAGCTAAATTCCAAATATCCCATTGGAAAAGACAGAAATCCCATCGCGATAAAATCTCCGACCACATTCATCGATCGACGTACCATAAACTTCGACTTTCAAAGCTCCGCATCTAATAGAGCAGCCTACACGAAATCAATATCAGTCACTGCGAGTGTTAACGCGAATCCTAAAAACCGAGCACGTCGCATGTTTCGCGCGGCCGGCGATCATTAATGAGGGAGCGCGCGTTAATTTGGGTCAAGTGGGGAGAGCGATCGATCTTCCTAAGTTGATTAAGACGATAGGCGACGGCTGGTTAATATTCACGCGCGCGCGCGCGCGGCCGATCCTTTGAGCGGAGTGCAAAGATAAAAGGAAGGCGAGATTGAATTTTTTCACGGCGGGACGACCCGCCTCATAATTACGAGTGCGTGTCCGCCCGTAAATCAAGCAGGAGTTATTATACGTGCGCCTATCGCGAGAGCTCGCGCCAGCCAGAGGACACGCGCGCTCTAAAGAAGACGAAAAAAACACACACCGCCGCGGCGGAGGAGGGTGGAGGAGGAGGAGGACACGCTTGGTCCGCGCCGATGCGCTCGCTCGCTCGTCCTGCTGGGAGGTTTAACGGTAATTCCAAATATGCGACAGGCTCGCGAGTGATTCAGATGGTCATTGGCACGAAACTACAGTAGCGCGCGGGCATCAATAACGTCTAATCACCCTGACGTAGAACCGATCCTAGCTCCGCTCTCCTGCGCTGCAATTTCGTCCTCTAAGCGTCCGCCACAAATCACACCCCGACGCGATTTGGGAACCCCCGTTCGACATTTAAACTCGCATCGGATTATGGTCCGCAGCAGCCTCCTCGGCGTATTGGTCGTGCACGCCCGGGCGTAGCTGTGCTCTCTGCCCGCCGCGTGTAGGTGCAAGCGGCGCGCCACCGATAATTAATCGCCTGCGATCCGTTTTACGAGGATCGCCCCGGCACCAACGCGCGCGCGCGCGCGCGCCCACGGAACCCGGCCAGCCCGGCAAAAGTGTTTAAAAAGTCGCCAGTACATTTTCCCCCGAGAGCCCACAGCCAGCCAGCCAGCCCCCCACGAGGATCGACTCCTTTTTCACTAACTGCTGGTTCACTGCTCGCCCAATTTAGAGAGGCCCGTGCAATTCCTCCCTCTACATTCTTCCAGTTCTTAATCAAATAAAAGCAAAACTTTGCAATCAATGAAATATAACTTCATCCAAAATCCTTCGAATGAAACAACAAATACTACAAACACACCGCGTAGGATAAAGAAAGAATGGCCAAGGAACTTCAAAAAACCTTTCCAAGGCAATTCATAGCTGAGGGCTTCATTTGCCCGAGCACGCTCGCAACTCCCTCTATTTATTATCGAGGAGCGGAAACGCGCGTAGCGGCAGCCGCACACAATTACCCAAGGCAAACAGAGGGAGAGGCAGAAGCAGAAGCTGGCGAGCGAAGGTGGTTCGGCGGCGAGCGGTGGAGAATGGCTAGGCGGAATCGCGGTGCAGATTAATTGTAACTGCATCGCGGCTACCGATTTGCCTAATTAATTCGGTTACTAATGGCCGCCACGGAATCCTCGACTTGCCGGGATCGAAGCAGTGCGGCGCGCTCTCTGCCGCGCGGCGCGCCACGCCATACACCGCAACCTCCGATCGAATCGGAGCCAATTCGAGTGGGATGTGTCCCGGGATACACATCGTCCCTCTCTCCCTCTCTCTCTCCGCGACCACCATAGAAACTGCCTCTCGAATTAAATCGCCAGAAATGCCGAGCGCATCCTCCTTGCTCCGCGCTTCAATTAATTCCCTCCCGATTGCCCCCACTAAACCACACCGGGTTTCGCTTTGCCATTATTCCACTGCGAATCTTTATGCAAATATAGACTTTCATTTATCTACTAGTGGAAAACCGGTAAAAGGTCGAATAGGAATGTTTAATTCACTTGAAATTCACGCGCAAACATTGCTCGACATAATATTACAATATTCTCTTATTAACCGCAAGTAAGCTACAAAAATTCGTCTCAAGAAATCCAACGAATATATTTCTAACTATCCACGCGATTCAAAGAACACCACAAACTGTCGCACGCTCATTAAGGACACAAGTTCATTTTGCATAAAGTTCCACAGTCTAATCTCCCGTCGATCGATCTCTCTCTTCCAAGGAAGCATTCAACTGTGCACGAGGAAGAGAAAGAGGGCGAGAAACTCTCTACTGGAGGTCTGCGTGTAGAGGAGGCAGGCTTCCCAGCGCTTACATCAATTTGCCAGCAATCTCGCTCGGCCAACTAGCGCGGCTATTTCCGCGAAAGAACTCGCACATTTCAGCGGGGCGATAATGGATTTTCCACAGCAAGCGTAAAAGTGGCTGCGAGCTCGATAAGGAGCCGCGCTCGAGCAATCCTGATATTGTTTGGCTTCAACAAAACCAGCAGGGCGCGCGCGCGCGCGTTTCTGCCAGCCAAAGAAGAAGAGAAGAACGAACGAACAAGTGCAAGTAAGGCAAAAGTGTGTGCTGCGACGAGGATCGAACGTATATATCAGCGTCTCACTCTGGCGAGGCTTTCCGTTCGACAGGAAGCTGTGTGTGCCCGATCAAAAGATATATCTCAGCGACGAACCGCGGCGGCGGCGGCGGCCGGCGCAACGAGAAGAGCTCTCTCTCCTCGATTCTCCGGGCTTGGAAGACCAGGAGCCGGCTGGCCAAGAGATTCTCCTCCGGATAAGGGCAGACCGTATCATCCCTCGTCCGCTTCCTTTTTTCCCCGTCGCTCATCGAGAAGGCGACGCGCCGCCACCGCCGCCGCCGCCGCCGGCCGAGTTGCGGCTTTACCGCGTAAATGGTGGCTCCCGGGAGATCGACAGGTCCATTGAAAATCTTGCGGCGGAATCGCGGTACGCCCTTGAATTGAGTCGTCAGCTCTCTCAATGTTCTCCCGCAACCTCCACACACACACACCCTTTCCCCAAAGGTACGTCCGAGATCATCAACCACTCCAATACCCGCCTCGCAACTGCTGCAGGGAATTACAAAGGAATTTCTCGATGGAGAGTCTGATGTGGACATTAAATAGTCCTTGTATGCTATTATATAGCGAAGAAGATTTTTCAATAAAGTAGAACAGGAAAAGTTCTAAATCGAATATTAGGGAATCACAAGGAATTCATTTCCTTAACTCTTTAGCTACCATTGACAGCTTTGGACGCTTCGAAATTTCGCTCTAAAGGCGCTCTAAACTATTACACAGTGAAGATTTTTCAATGAAGAAAAATATGAAAAATCTTAAATCGAATATTAGGGAATGACAAGGAATTAATTTCCTTAACTCTTTAGCTACTATTGATAGCTTTCGGAGCTTTAAAATTTCGCTCTAAAGGCGCTCTAAACTATTACAGAGCGAAGAAGATGCTTCAATAAAATAGAACAGGAAAAGTTCTAAATAAAATATTAGGGAATCCCAAGGAATTAATTTCCTTAACTCTTTGACTACCATTGACGGCTTCGGGCGCTTTAAAATTGCGCTCTATAGACGCTCCAAAAATACTCTAACATTGCATTTATCACAGTTAAAATCTCAACTGCTGAAACGAACGTTCTCCCTTAAATTTCGCCGTAGTCAGAGGGTTAAACACACAGAGGAAAGTGCAACTAATGGCATACAAATAATTAAGGCTCTTTCTCCTCGAAGGGTGTGCTGGTATAAAGATGTCAGGCGAGAGATAAGCGTCACGAACAAAAATTAAGAGATACGGCCCGCCGATCGGACAACGCGTCGTAATGAGACATCCACGAAAAAATTACTGTAACGAGTTGACTTATCGTCGAAGTACACTAACGCTCGCCGGACGACCAAGTTCCGGCCGCTCTGGGAAGAAGGGATTCTCGGTGATCCTAACAAGGAAAGGACGTATTAGGCTCAACGCACACTGAAGTGACCAATGTTCTTTAAACTGAAATACTTGTCTTTCAACTAGTCGATTATTCAACGAGTCTCATAATCTTCCTTGTAATTTGTATAACAATAAATCTTTGAATCACGATCAAATCTTATAAAGAAATACTATGTAAATTATAATGAATTATAGAGGAAACTGATTTTTTACGGCCAAATGTAAAACTTGAATTTGTCTCTCAAGAATAATTAATGACCTGGTTATTTCATTAACCCTGAATTAATTGCATACTACGACGAACGATCTAAATCCCGATTCTCCAACAAAAATGACTTAAATATATCTAAACTCTTCTTCAAGAACGCATACAACTAAAAGTGACGGGTGCTTGGCAAACAGGGTCAAGCGAAAGGTGCTGGCAATTCGAAGTTAAAGAATCCAAAAGGTTCGGTGTGCGTCGAGCCTTACACTAGGGGAAGCAAGAAGGGGAGGAAAGAGAGCGGGGCCGTTCTTCTTCTGCGAATAGTCTCGCTCTCTCCACCGGCGCCGTTCTTTATTCAAAGTTGTAATAACGTTTGGCAGATGTTTCTGATATAGTGGCGAAACTCGGGGGCCGCTTTATTCCGCGAACTTTTATCGAGTCAATTTAAGTTGCGGCCAGGGAGAGCGGAGCGCGTCCTCCGGGGCTCCGGGCTTTTCGCCCTTTTCTCTTTCCGGCAATGTCTCCCTCGCTCTCGCTCTCCGCCCGCCAAGCGCACTTCTTCTTTCTTTCGCGAACTTTGTATTCATATTCCCGCGCGCGCGCTCTCACGCCGCCGCCTCTTTCGCCGGGGATTTCGTGAGAGCTTCCTTCTTTCTTAGGCGCTCTCAAACAGGAAGAATAAAGCGGAAAGTTGAGGGCGGCCCGCCGCGCGCCCGCGCGGATAGATTCTCTTAATTTTATGCCCGCGTGCGACCGCCGCCCGCCCGAGCAACTTTGGAATTAGTTCTTCGCCGCAATTTGACGGAGCACGCCCGGCATCCATTATCGCCGTTGCCGCCGTTGCCGCCGCCGCCGCCGCCTTAATAAAACCGGAGCGCGCACTCCTTCCTGCCATTTGGCCCGATAACGCGACACCGCCGCCCTGCCACCGCGCGAGCACAACTTCTCCTGCCGATTGGCCCAAATAAATTCTTCCCCTCCTCATCAATTGAAACGACCCAGAGCGCTCTCCGCTTTATTAAATCTAAGGTCGCGGCCATTAACTCCTCTGCGGATTCCCGATTGAAACTTGAGAGAAAATGTAAACTATGTTACATCCTTTCTTTTATTAGAACCCCTCTTTTACGTTCAACCTTTACACTGTGATATTCAAGTACAATCAAACATTGTAATCTCAAATAAATGAACAAAAGTGAAGTTAAGCCAATGCAAAATTAATAAACACGAAATGAAGCACACATGCTAGAATGAAGTAACACTCTTTGCTTTCGACACTTTCAACTGGCAAAAATGAAACAAGTTAATCGCACAGTGCAAAGGTTAAGCAATCAACGCGGAAAAGATTTCCTTTCCTCGAAGTGTAATTATTCAACTTCCCCGGCGAATTTCGCGGAAGCATATGGCGCTGGGATAACGAGAGCGATATAAATTCTAAGGCACATGTTATGCCCAACTGATATCGATAGCCTCTGCCGACGAATATCCGCGCTGCCTCCGAGCTTACAACCTGTCACGAGCAACTTTATTTCTGCTCACGTTTCGAGCCAATCCAGGCATGATTTTCCATTTCAAATGGAGCGTATATCAAAAGCTGGGGCATCTCATTCATATCAATCGAAAAGGTATGTCTCACCGACGGGTAATACTAATTCTACGCATTTTTATAAGAAAAGAAAACGAGAAAAATCGCTACGTATTGCAAAAATCGACAAATAAATCATTAGATTTTAAATAATTAACTATTACTTCGACTATTTCTTTACTAGTATTACTGGCCTCGAAAATCTTTAACTCTGTGATCTTATTAACCGAAAGCCCGAATTGATCACGCATCTAATAATTAAATTTCGTACCAAATGCAAATCTACCGACGGAAAAATATAGTTCAAGTATTATTAAGAAATAACTAAGCGGAGCAAATGGTAAAGCTGCCGGCACCGTAAACGCTTAATGGAATAGGTCTGTTATCTATCAAAATAATTTCCGCCCGATGATCCTGAGTGTAATTCGATGTTAATTTTATCGTGCTCTTTGTGGTCGCGAGTGCGCGTCGATTCTACCGAAAATAGTGATTCAATATTTGAGAACTCAAAGATAAAACCGATAGTACCGTCATCCCTTATCAGGAAAGTCTGCGAGGGGAATAAAATGACCCTTCACTCTCTAGCCTGATTAAATCGCGCCAACAAATTAATCCCACAAGCGGGAGAATCATTAATCTTTGTCCTAAAAAGTAGAGCGCGCAAACTCCATTCCCCACGTATTCATCTACTACAAATATGATCGTAATCAGTTTAATTATTTATCGAATGCGTTGTTGGCGGAGCGAGGATATTCGCGAACTATAACCGAATCTTAATTTTCCTTCTGACCGCGACATCTATGATCCCAGCGTACGAAACTCCTTTACAAAAGTTTTGTCTAATTTTACGCGGCACCGAAAAACTTCGTTCGAAGTTACCATTAATTCGCGACGCGTGTTATTCGTATTAATTATATTGCGATTCTTTGTAAATTCTTTTCTTTCGCGGATGAAACTTCAAGAGCAGCTAATGTACCATCTACCAGTTCCGTACCATCACTCGATGCTGTTCGTCGCCGCCGATAAATGGTTCGCCACGGTAAAAACGAAAAATGTTACATCTACACTCATTATACAAAATAGCAATACGACGAATTTAGTCTGCTTAACCCCCTCATTAATTCTGTCGGTCAAATGTTCTCAAAGAACCGCGGAACTAAAACCCCAGGCTGTCTTATGAAGCAAATAGATCCTCGCGAAAAACAAGTGTCTGAACACTCATCCACGTTGGATAATTATTACGGAATCAGCTCATCACTCTCTCAACCGTGATTAATAGTATCCACACAGGTATAATCGATCCCAATTGTTAGTTTTCGTCAAGGAATCCTAAAATGCAAAAGTACATTATTAGTAATAATTAATACAATGATTCTAATAATAATAATTCATTATGTAATGGTAAGTTAAAATCTAGGATTTAAGTAGCATTGGTCGCACCATCTATCCGTTCAGGCACAAGTTGAACGCCACCGAAGGAAAATCGATGAACAGCTGTTCATCAGCTGTTGGTATCCGAGCAGATGCTTCACAGTCTACCGATTGTAGGTCCGATTCCCTGCGTTGCTTTGGATTGCTGTTGGGATAAATTTATTGTTACCAAGACAAAGCATGCTATACTAGAATCCATGACAAACCCTCGAATTTCAACCACCAGGAAAAATACGACGATTAAAAATACTATTTTGATTGCAAATTAAAAAACATTTGGCAAATGCCAACACGATATCTTTTCATTATGATTTTCATCACAGAAAGATACCAATGAGATCGAAGAAATAAATGGAATCAAACGGATCTGAATTATCTACTGCAGTGGGTAACACTGCGCCTTATAGTGGCGCACTCTACTTGTGAAGAACGATAAAAGCAGGAACCTTTACCAGGAGCAATTGGTAGAGAAATGAAATTTCTGATTAGGATTGCATAAATGCCATAGATTCTAATACCCAAAAATGCACAGCTATCCGCCCGGACATACTTGAGAAAATGCACTTGTCTTACTGAATATCATACAAAGCGATACACTAATATTAATACAAAATTTAAGTGCATTGACTGACAAGTATTTCCGACCCAGGTCTCACCACTTGGAGGTTGCTGGCTTCGAGACCCCCCACCACCCATGCACAATAAATCAAGCAAAGCAAACAAAAACGTAAAAAGCCATGCAATAAAGTAAAAACCCCATAATAAAACAAGCAAATACATATGATTAAAAAGCTAAATAGTTCTTAATGCTAAACGATGGTGCACATTGTGGAGTCCTGTTCCTGGACGATAAATATTCAAGCCTAAAAATTACTAAAGAATCAGTCAATTAAAATACACATAAATACATGTTAAATTTATACAATAGACTTGTGTTGAAACTGTTTCAAAATTAAAACTATTGTAGAATCGCCTGCAGGAAGAAAAGGTTAGATGAATGTTGAAACCTAAAAATTAGACTTAAAGAATTAGACAATTAAATTATACATAAATAGATACTACGCGTATACAATAGTCTTCACTAAAGCAATTTTAAAACTAACGCTAGAATCTTCTGTAGCAGAGATAAAGTTAGATGGACGTTGAAGCCTAAAAATTTAATTCAAAGAATTAGTTAATAAAACTATGCATAAACAGATATTGCCTTGATGCAATAGCTTTGTGGTAAATACACCAACTAAACCTTAAATCACCTGCAACAGACAAAAGGTTAGCAGCCTGGTAATTCATCGGTATAATTCAATAAAAAAACAAGAGCAAATGAAGCTAATATCATATAATATTAATTCCAATCAAGATCTCTGAGAATTAGCTACCTAGTAAAATGATTACCGCTTTAACTGAAGCAGTTCCAAAAATCCTTGAGATCAAGGAGTCTTTAATTACTCAATATCTACTATTCATATGTATACAAAATTCAAGTAAAATGTATTACATGACAGGAAGAATCGTTCACAGTAAGTAACATAGGCACTTACTGAAACCAAAAGTACCAAGAGATTCGTGCAATCATTACACGAACCTCTGATACGATGACTCTACATTGACTCTACATTAATATTTTTCTGTCAGCAGTTCAATAAAAAAGAAGCAACAAGTTCAGTCCTGGAAAAGAGCAGAACCCATTGAGTTCGACGTACGCCACACACATTTTCACAGTTGACTCTAATTGATTGTTTCATACGGCGATTGGCTCTACTCTACAAATACTTTCAGCAAAGTACGGACACTACACTCTAGATGATCAGGCAAAAATAATAGCAAATCGCGGTGTCCTCAGTCAGTGCTGATATAGCTAAAGCTGCAGCAGCCCTACATGGAGTAGAATACCGCGGTAATAGAGAATAGCACTCGCGACGGGGTTGCGCCGGTTGCGCCGAACCTGCCCGGGTAGCACTGGCTGAGGCCACAGACTCTATTTTCTGCAAGAACAAATTCCCGCTACGGATTCGCGTGATTCTAACCGAGTGGTTTTTACTCAGAGGCGCTATCTAATATGCAGCACAGAAGCGGCATGGAGGCTCACCAAACCAGAGGAATAAACCACAGTAAAAGAAGTACTGTGGAATACTCAGAAAAATCCTAAAATCAGAATGTTGAAGAATCGTTGGTGCGACAAAAGAGGTGAGCAAAGTCAAAGACCCCTACCGAGAGCATCCTCTGAGCCCACTTTCAGTTTATCGATTCATTGGCAAATACACAAAAATGAGATGAGTATAACATAATGAATATCCATAACAAATATATACTCCCATGCATGGGCATGGGGAACAATAAATAAATTGTTGCACGCACTTGCCGTAACGTGTCTCACGTTGGCGAGCCGCAGACTGTTATTATCTCGGTGACTCGACTATTCAGACAAATTATAACTACTGAAAAAGTTCAATGGCAACAGCCAACAGTGGCAACAGACTCTACATTAACTGAAAAAGACTCGAACTGGCAATGGTATCAATTGTTAAAAACTCGAATTAGCAAAGGCTCTAATTGCAAAGATACCAATTGTTAAAGAACTCCAATAAGAGAAGGCTCTAAATAGCAAAAACTGCAATATAAAACAGATTCAGTTGTAAATAGAAAATCATTCTACTGACTCGAATTGTACAATTTGTAATATAATACTTGCAATCAAACAAACCTAGAGAGTCTTAAGATAAAAACTTTTCACTCCACTTTAAGGAAATAATGACTCTGCATATTGAATGAGTAGCATTCGTACCAGCTTGATAAATTATTTTTCACACTACATTAAATACTTCAACAACTGAGAAATGGCTGGTATTATTAATGATAATTCGAATTGTAATTTTACTCTCTAATATCTTTAAATTGGAACTTGAATTGGAATTTTACTGTCTACAATACTATTTTCTCTCGAATTGCATCAAATCTCTACAAATTAGTATGCTAGCAATGATATGTAGCATAAGTACAATTTATAGCAAAATGGAATTCTGTATAAGCATTAAAAGTGGTGGAGTAAAAGTATTACCCCAAGACCCTAAAGGACGCGAGTCTGCTAGCCCGCCGAGAACCGGACACAGGAACTCTTACGTTCGTGACACAGCCCTCAGTTCGCTTAAATACGAACTCGTGCAAACATTAATGTGCATAGTGACAGAATGAAAATGATGACTGCTCATCGAGGATGGGCAGTCATGGTTCTTCGACCCTCTTCGTGGGCCACTTCGATGCGACGTCTTCGAGTAAAAACTCAGCAGCAAGAATGCTCGAGAACACGTCCTAATGTAATTATAATCAAAAGAGCAACATAGCACGAGGAGCGACAACGACACGAAAGACCACCAACGTACACTATTCGCGTATCAATTATAGTACCCCTCCCAAAACTAGCGATTAGGACGACAACCACCTGGCAATGACTGTCATCCAAACGCACATTTAATGTGTCTCGAGCAATAACCAGCAACCCCCCATTCTATCCCCAGAATCAAAAGAATTTACTCCTCAAACACCTAGGATTTATGTGGCAACAAAATCATTTTGTAACAAAACTTATTTGTTGTCGCATAATTGGATATAATATTACACAGCAACAAAAATTACTACTATGATAGCAACTTGAAAAGCCTCTATCATAGCTTGTGCAATTTCTGCAGTTGCATAATGCAATGTTCGGAAACGACCAACGATGTGCTTCTTTCTTCAGACTCTCGCTCAGTGCAATGAGAGTCCAGCCGCCTTATAAATTAACTTAGGAACTAACTTAAATCAATGTGTCACTACTATTCCTCTGCGAATGTCTGCAGTGAAATAATAGTAACGGCCTGAGAACCTTCACTCATCACTGCGAAAGTTACCCGGACCCTACCTACTTATATTCTAAATCACACACTCAGAAGTAAGCTACCTATACCTCCCTAGCAATGTCTAAACAAAGGTCTCTCATACAAAAATCACGCACACAGGCATTCAAGTTACCTCGTTAGCTGAAATCAATTGGCAAGCAGAAGCAACCATTGCGGCAAAATTAAGATTGTTCAGGTGTTCAGAATATTCTTATTCTGTATTCTGTATTCTGTATTCTGAATTCTGTATTCTGTATTCTGTATTTTACCTTTTATATTTTGTTTTTATTATATATTGTATATTGTATATTCTGTATTCAGTATTAAGTGATAAATAAAGGATAATATATAAATAAACTGGATAGCTGAAGGCTGAATATGGAAAGTACTAAATTTAACTCTACTCACGAAATTTGCAACTCAATCCAAAGTGGCAATTTACCAAATTAGCTGACTATGTGTCAACTATTTCAGTAACTTGCCATTCCAAAGAACTGTATATCTATATGTAATAGATATGAGTGACTCTAGCGACGTACAGACCACGCAAAATATTTCACAGTCACACATGTGGAAAGTACGTCGTGCACAATTACTACCGCTTGCCAATTGCTATACATACAATGAAATATATATACCATGAACCATGTCCTAGTCCCACACACATACGAATCGCACCTGGGCAATTCAAATGCGTGAGGGCATACCACAGACATGGTTAATTAAAATGCCGCCGACCTTCTTTCTTATTCTTCAAGTGTGCTGAAAATCCTAGCTAAAAACCTTTGACAGATCATTTCAAATGATCAATTGATAAGAATATTCATATTCTTCTAAACGGGCTGTTGACTCTACTTCAAGATACATTTTTATATTAGTCAGAAGGACTGTACTTTAATGCAGAATTGGACTTCAAATAAATGTATCCTTTCATCTCAAAGACTCTACTAGATAAACTCGACTGAACTTTTTGTTCGTATATTTATACAGTAAAATGTAAGTAATACATGCCCCTCTATTAGCCCTGAAAAGGACCAGGAGTTGTATTACCCACACCTTTCTGATAACATATTCATCCAAATATCAAAATGACTCTACTATATTTAGACAGACTTGACCCTTTAAGACTGACTATCTCCGCCCATTTCCCTTGTAACGATATACCGCGCAAAAAGCTAAGACTCTACAACGATTCTTTACTTTAAGATATCTGTTCCCATTGACAGATATAGATTGACCTAAGGAAACTTTGAGTCGTAGTGGGAGTTTGTATGTAGATATACAATTATTAGGTACGCAACACTACGGGAAGCAAAGGGACCTGGACTCTTGCAATTCGGCAAGCCAAGGACTAGCACCGATCGTAAAGGCTATACAGCCAGGCAGAAACTACAGGTTGCTTTGGAGGCTAGCGCGAACAGAGTGCAACCACGAGCACATAGTTTCCTACACACTGCGGAACTGGACCGTAACGGTCCTGCCAACATCATATAGATATCTCTCTGAACACACCTCCCATTCGACCAACAAGCAGCCCCACCCGGCAAGACCACGAATACAAGGTAAAAGACCTTGGCAAACAGTATCACAAGTGGGAGGGCGACTCTACTACTAAAGCTAATTCTTCATTATTCTTGATACCACCGAGGTATCGCCATCATTTTCAAGCCAAAGCACGGTCCGAATGATATGCACAACTCGCGCACATGCACCGAAGCCACTAGCATTTGCAAGAAAGAAAGCACGAAACTTCCGGAAAAGTTAAGCGCGAATCATTCTGCTGCCGTGGACAACGGGCGACACCTCTCGATGCCACAGCTGCACATCATCAACACGCAAAAAAAAAACACGACAACAAATACTCTACTACCTCCAGCAGTAGAGGGATCGCGTATACTCTTTTGTTTCGTCTCACAAGTTCCCTTTTCAATCGCAACAACAAACTCTACTAGCACTGCTATATCCAATAATATTATCATTACTTCAGAACTCTACTATGTAATATATATAATATTAAGAATTGAATGACTGATGAGTAAGAAAGTCCTTCAAACTGCCAATTTGCAGCATGTAATATTAAGAATTTGCAACATTAATATTGAAATATAATATTAAGAATTGTATGACTGATAAGTAAGACAGTGCTTCAAACCGCGAATTTGCAACATGTAATTTCTCGATGTTATACCATTATAAGACAATGTTCGTAAATAGTCTGCCCCAAAGGGAATTGTAATCTGTCTAATCATTTAAAAATCCTCGGATGACCCCTTTGTCAAAGCAATATATTCTCAAGTCTAATTAAAATGAATGGGGGAAGGTTTAATGGAAATGAAAGTTTGGCATTCTTTCCCGAAAGCTTTGACTCCAGAATCTACCGGTCGCGAAATGTTTTCTTGCATTTATAACTCTAGTTTGACTAATGTCAATTCTTAAGCAAACTCATAAGCCGCAACACTACAAAACTAAGGCTGAAATTGCAACAATTGCAATCAATTGCAATCAATTTGAATTACTTGATTAAAATCATATCATTGAAACAAATGCCAGGCTATATCAAAAGCTTACAATAATGTTCTTTTCTAAAAGTTCCTTAAAATCTATCAGAAGAATTATATACAGTTCGCGAAATGCAAGAAAACCCTATCCTAGCTAATAAATACACAATTAACAACAATAATGAAATATGTACCATTTGACAAGCATAATATACTTTTTTTCGTATATTATGCTTGCTGTCACTATGCTCATTATACAAAATAACAATACAACCAGTCCTCTGTGCCGATTCGGACCATTCATCCTACGACATGGTAGAGGACCAGAGGAACAATAAAAATAAATAGACTCACCAACTGCTTTTCAGCTGTGAAGCTATTTTAGCAGTCGTGATAGTACTCGTGTGCACATATTATACCTCAATCTGTAACAAAAAAGGAAAAATTGTATTAGTTACAGCACATCACAGCCATAATAATTCCAAGAAAAATAAAAAATGAGAGAAAAATAATTATAAATAAATATTAATAAACCTACCAAGTGTCCCACGATAAGGTGCCTGCTGGAGTTCCCCTCCACTGGCACTCGACACTGAGCAACTCACGACGATTGAATGTGCATCAATGATCTGTAACAGAAAAGGAAGAAAAATGTTATACTCATACCCATTCTCTATTAATGCCACTTGAAATCAGAGTGCAAAATTTAGATTAATAAACCTACCAATGATCCCACGGAGAGATGCCTGATGGAGGAGCCCCTCCGCTGCCAACAGGACACTGACTCTAATATTTCCCGTACCGAAGGAATCTCAGCCGATTGAGATTCCAATCAACTTTTCGACTGTACTTTTTCATTCGCCTGTAGTAAACCACTGACTCTACGTCCACGTGCGAGCAAATACTTGATTTAATTCGCGGCCGGATTTTAAGTCACTCCAAATCGGCGTTTCAACACTGATTTGAACGCGGGCGACAGCCCGGCCACGCGGGGCCCACCGTCGCTTTTTCACGGAAAACACTGACTTTAATTTCGCAGGAATACTACTGGGCTGGCACGTGCCAGCCACTACTTACTTTCTCACTTCTCTTACACGGCCCAAAGCACTGATTCTACGTCCGCGTACGAGCAAATACTTCATTTAATTCGCGAACGAGGTTAAAGGCACTCCAAATCGGCGTTTCAACACTGATTTTAGCACGGGCGACAGCCCGGCCACGCGGGGCCCACTGTCGCTATTTTCCGAGAAAACACAGAATCTAATTGCGCGGCAAAGTTGTGGGAACTGCACGTGCAGATCCGCCCAGGCCTTCCGAGGCGGGCCGCGGCATTCATTATTCGCACAATAAACCGCCCGTGACTCGAATCCACACGACTGTGAAATCAATGAAAAAACACTGCTGTAAGGAAAGAATATTAGACACCAAAATAAATGAAATGATGGAATGCGTGATAATGATTGTGGCGTACGTCTCATTGTTCCCTCTCTACACGTGAGCAAGATCAACTGTCACTTTCGAATCAATAATCGTTGATACGGCAAGACTCTCAAGTTAAATTATACCGAACAATTATCCAAAGCGTATAAACAACTCACGAGACCGTATTAGACCATTGCGAAATGCACTGAAACTCCAGAAAGGAACTCGAACAATGGTTGAAAATGGCGGTTATGACGACGTGCGCAGCACACATCCTTCCCAGTCAAGCGCACTGAACGGACTGCCGGAGCTCCCACGAACTACGTAATGGCGTCGCGCCCCACTCCTGCGCAGCCGCTCACGCACCGGCTGCGCTGGCTGCGCTGGCCGCACAGGCCCCCACCTTACCCGCTCTACCGACTGACGCTATCTGCGTCGCACCTCACGGCTGTGAGCTCGGCGAATTTCCTGGAATTCGCCGGGTCAACAAATCCTGGAATTCAACAAGAAAGCAAAACATTGAATTTGCTGTGCCTTCTTATGATGCTGAATGACACTTTGAAAATAGTTATGCAGGCATTATGCACGAATGATAAATAGTATTCTATGCATTTGCAGAGTTATTAATTATCCTACATTAACAATCAGTCTGCCAAATATACGTAGATATGTTGGGAATACTCAGATAAATTAGCAGCATATAAACCATACGTTTTCTAATATTGTTAAACAATATAAAGGTAGATCTTTACCATATGTCGCACCACAGATATTGTTTACGAGCAGTTGATAACTACGTGAACACTACCAACTGAGTTTTTAGTATTTCAATCGCTCTTTACTGAACGGAATACAATAAAAATGTTAATACGTACTTGTTCATTCTAATATTTATAAATTGATGGTACTTTATAGTATTTACGTATGATAAATAAATCTATGCTGAAGCCAATGAGAAAGAGCTCATTGTGCAAGCTAATTCAAGCATTAAAAATTCATTGTTTGATATTATTTCACATATTCAACATTCAGTCCTTAAAGTACAGAAATCTAGTAATATTTTCTTATATGAAAAGCTACGTCATACGATGTTGGATATTCTATGAATCTCTTTCCATTGTATAAACAATTTCTATGTTCTTTGAATAATCATGACTCGTATAAAGTTCTATCGTAGACGTCAGAGAATGTGCGATCTAGAATCTAAATGTACATGGTTTATTTAAATCGAGGCAGTTGTTGGCTTGAGATAGAGAAAAGGAAAGGATAGATGGGCGCACGACATACAAACACACATTCCGTAAAAAGAATTTACAAGGCGTAGCCATAAATCAAAGTCGTGCGTTATCATCCCTTGTCTCGCAGTGGGCTCCGAAAATTTCTCAGTCCACCTTATAAACTCGCTTGCTCGTCGCTCGCGCGCCAGCTTTGCCAAGCTTTCCGGGATGTCCCAGATTTTTCTCTTGATTAATGCGTGCCCCGAAACTGGACCGTTATCCTGGAATAAACAAACAGCGTTTTCTGTGATTAAATTCCTCGGCGCATTCTTCGCAAAACTGCTTTTCCACCGGTCTCCTTTCTTGCACGATCATTTGAATAGCAAAGATTTACTGCTCGAGAATTATTGGCTGAGAAAATAAAGTACGCGCAAGATAGAAATAATAGAAATACTTTGGCAGATATAAATATTCCTTGGACGCCAGAAACTACTATTTAAGGAAGTGAAAGCTGTGTTTTACTAGTTAAATATTAGAAAGGCTAAAGAATAATCCAAGGGGATTTAAAACGATGATGCTTGCTAAGGAAACGGCGCAATAAAATTACAGGAACAAGTGTACGGGAAGCATGTGTTCGTCAAATATTCTCTGAGTCCCGAGCTTTTTTACGCCCCCAGTAAATCTCTGAACGTATGCTGGCAGTTGCCGGGAGCGAGTGGGAGAGTGTGCGTCATTTATTCCACGAGATAACAAGTATCTGCGCTCTACAAAATGTAAACTCTCACATAAGAATTCCGCGGGTAGGTCCTGGCATCGGTAGGATCCCATTTTATCAAGCCAGCTGCTCGGGCAACTGGAAGAATATGGAAGGATGTAGAGGAAGAAACGAGAAAGGCCGGATGACGGAAGAGCGATGAAGCGCGCTAGTGAGAGAGAAGCTCCACTTTTATCATCGAATTGACCGCATTTATCATCAAAGTCGCATCTATCTCGGTGCTTTCGATAAATGTAACTTTCAAATGTGATCTCCCTCGCCTTTCCGTTAGACCAACGCCAAAGAAGAAATCTCAATACGTGTATTTAAACTTTAGATACAAGTGGCTTTCAATGCTGTCTTGGAAAAAGGAAGTCAAATACAAAAGGAATATTCATTTAGAACAGCGCGTTGCCCCTTCGAGAGTCAATGTACATCACTGCTAAGAAGAAAGTCTTATTACGGCTTTAATAAAGGGCCCAACTTCCGGAAATCGTTGACAGTCGCCCTCGAAATTTATCAAACCAAAACAAAGGCGCTTTTCTTCCCTGGTGAAAGCAGCCAACAGGAAACCTGTCATTTCGTTTGCCTACGTCCGCGTTGCTTTTGTAAGCCGACAGTAATTGAATTTGCCCTTCGTCCCAGGACGAAGGCGGGATCGAGAAGCGTACTAAAGGGAGCGCCGCGCACTATGTACGCCGCCCGCCCGGTGTACGATTTAATGAAAGCTCTTGTTAACAATCATTTTCTTCAATCTCCGAGGAATGTTCTTTTCAGCTACACGCCGAGATGGAAAATCATACTAGTTCTTAAAAGTCGGCATTTTATTACGCCAGAACAATAACTCGACTACTTGTGTTTCCTTCGGGAACTGATCTGCCATTACCCTGATTCTGACAGTAGATTAAAATGTATATCAACGTCTGGAAAATTAATACAAAATTCGTATTACACTTTTCAATAAGTTATAAGTACTCTGACTTCCAAGGAGTGAATAAAGTCTTCTTACATTCATGATCAATCCTAAGCCATTAGATTATGAAAAGTAAATCAAGCGAAGGATTTGAGATATTCTTGATCCGGCGAATGGCTCGAGTTCAAGAGAGAAAGAAGGGAAGTTCACGTCGGGAATTGTATTGACATTCGTTCCTCGTCTACATATCTTAGCTGCGAGGATCCTTTATCACGATGAGGAAGGAAAGAAGAATATTTCCTGACGGGAATTTATACGAGGAGTGTCCTGAAGTTGGACGATTCCAGGACGTGTCTTGGTTCAACGACAAACTTGACTGTGGCTGGCTAGGCTGTCATAATTATGAAACACAATATCGGTGCACCGACCTGTTTAGTAATCTGAACAGACTAATTGATCTATACCAGACTATTAGTACGCAGTTGACGCAGTTAATTGTCCTCCTCTTGACCTAAAGAGACGACACCGTTTGCCTAATTACAGATCATTGATTAATGCCTCCGTACCAGTGATTGTGTCGAAGGCACATTCTGCCATTTCCGTCTCATCTTACTGCTCTAATAAAAGCTTCCATCTAATTCGCCCTGTTTTTCCCTCACTTATTAATAATTCGCTCATAAATCTCTTTTCGTTGAACTCTCCGCCATTTCTTCCCTAATTAACTAATTCGTAATTCTCAGTGAAGTCAAGGTGGGAGATGAGGGCACAAATTAACACGAGTGCATCCATTGGGAGTCTCTCCTTTCTACGGTCTCTGCCATGCGAGAGAAGCTGCCGAGTTCTCGGTTAAACTAGTTTTACGATGCAGTTCCTGTCAGACTATCGCCGAGCGGCTAAAACTTCGTAAACGAAGACGCTCCTGGACAAGGCACCTCTCTCCCCGCCGAGCTCCACCCACCTTTTACGAGAGAGCGCTAACGTCGTTTCTCTGCTGAGTTATCGTTTTATGCGCTACGAGATTACTTAGTTTATTATTCCAACTAATTGCAGAAGCACCGGCTCCGTCTGATCCGGCGTTTCTTTTAACACATAAACAATTTGCTGGAAACGTCGCTCATGGGAAATAAATCTCGCATTATTTCCACCAGCTTCCCAAGTTCTCGCTAGGATGTCTTGAATACTTGCATTCTTCGTTCTTCGGGTGTATCTTCATTTCGCAGTTCACATTCGTCGGAAATTTCTTCAGTCAGCAATTATGGCTGGAAAGGGAAATCAAGAAATTGGAAGTAGAAACAATTTGAATTGCAGCACTCGGCTGTGCGGAGTAAAAAACGATGGAATCGAAAGTAAAAGCAATCTCCGCGGTAATTGCATCTTGCAGAGCGTACATCGGCTCGGAGTGGAAGCAAGGGCCATTTAATTGTAACCAAAAGCAGTGATTGGATGGGAGAGGGCTTTCATTTTATTGGGGAAACTGAACGATCCGGCCTTCCTACCGATAGTTATTACTTTACTTGATAGTGATGGATTAATGCAAGGCTCTGAGTCTACCCGACAACATCCATTTCGACTACGTGAAATCCGACGTTCCTTGAGCTATTAAATTTACCGTAACGCTCTGATATATTGCCCCTTACCCCCACCATCTCCCTCTCGGCGCCGGGGTCAGCTGTTTTCAGCACTTGTATCACGTCTCGCGCGTTTTTTCCACTTACAAGTGATGGCTGTACGTACTTCATTCCTACTAGCGCACTATCTATCACACAACTACCTACGGACATGTCTCTTTCGAGTTTTTCATTAAACTCTAATCATTAATTACGACTATCCATAAAAAGCTGACAGAAGTCAAGCAATTTTTCACTCTCATAACAAATATATTAAAAACAATGATGAATTATCCGTACGAAATACATTGGACGATTAAACGTTTCGTAATATCGCAATTGTGATTTGATTTCCAAATAAAATTGACACGTTCTCAATTTTCTACGATGCTAAAATGCTACAATTGTCATTGAATGATCATACAACGGAACTGCAAAAGAACTTTCGTCCCAGATTGTGCTTGGAGGTTGCTTTTAATAGAACATTGAAGCACGTAGTGCGTTTAAGCGCGCCGTAAGCTTGCTGAACGGCGGAGCAAGTAGTGCAACCCTATGCTTGGTCAGACGCGTTCGCCCGGCTACACAACAGATGGCTATAATATGCATAATTAGAGGGCGAGCTCGAATATCGCGCTAACGACGATCGCGCGACTTGCAAGTAGAGACTCCGCTGCACGTAATCCGATACGGCATTGATATCTGCGCTCCCGCGGCAACGAAATTTACTAGGAAACTGGAAAATGTCGACGGCTGCGATCATGTAGCTAACATACGGTCGCCCTCGACTTCGCCTGCTTTATTAAAGATGTACAAGATTGTTAGTGCGAGTATGAATCATTTTCTTAACGATAATGACTTTTGGTGTATTATAGCACATAACAATATTATTAAAAGAATGTAATAATGCGTAGAAATTGAACGTTCCAATTCGATCTTTACGAAGAATATCATGAATATAAAACATCATGAAAAAGATAGAAATTAATTTCTCTTTTACAAGCAATATATAAATCCGTAAACAATTGTTTCAATTGCGTTGCAACGACATTAAACCATTCATAACGTTTTATACATTTACTTTGTGATAGAGAATACTTTTTGCAAGTGTTACGAACTAATAGGGTTAATATTTCGTGGTAAAATACTAATTTCCTCATTAATTCTACATTTGGCATAGATGTACTTTAGAATCCACGGTTGTAGTACATAGAGGTGTATGTACAGTAACTGTTCGATATCCTATCTATCCAATATTTATTAAATATTCATGGAGATGCAGGAGAGCCGCTTGAAAGCGGAGGACTGTGTGCTTGCTAACCTTCCAATGCTCGGAGGGCTTTTTTGGAAAAAAAGAGGAGCCGAAGAGAAAATGTCTGGCACGCTGACAAATTCAGGTCACGGCGACGTAATTTGACAGCATGGAAGTTAAAAGCCTTTAATGTCTCGTCGATACCTTTCGTCGCTGGCAAACGTTGGAAGGCACATCGTTCTCGGTGATATCGGTGACCTTTATGCTCCAGCTAAATCGTGGAAGACACGTGCCACTCTCGCGCAATCAGTGTTGCTTATACTGTGTCAAGAACTCATCATCATCTTCTTTACGATCTCAATAACTCTGCTGATGTTGGATAACTCGAAAATGTAGACTTGCACTTCGAGCTTTCTGTACAATTCCTCAAATTTGGGGAAAGCACAGCTTTCCAAAGAGATTGAATTATTTCAATGATGATAAAGTAGAATGCAGATTCCCCTTTTTCATACAATTGAAAATTAAACTATTGTAAGACCTTTGAGACACAAATGGAGGCTCAATTTAAAACTGTGACAAAATACCACAAAGTAAAACTTGGAACAGAAAGACGAGTCGCGTCAGCACCTGACTTTCTTCCTTCACTCATCAAAGGCCACGTCTCCTTAAAATCGCAGGAAGATCAAGTTTATTGTACAATTTCTCAAATTTAGAGAACGCAAAGCTTTGCAAAGACGAACATTGAATTATTTCAATGACGATAAAGTGGAATACAGATTTCCCTTTTTCATACAATTGAAAATTAAACTATTGTAAGACCTTTGATACACAAATGGAGGCTCAATTTAAAACTGTTACAAAATACCACAAAGTAAGACTTGGGATAGAAAGACGAGTCACGTCAGCATCTGACTTTCTTCCTTCACTCACCAAAGGCCACGTCTCCTTAAAATCGCAGGAAGATCAAGTTTACTGTATAATTTCTCAAATTTAGAGAACGCATAGCTTTGCAAAGACGAACATTGAATTATTTAATTGACGATAAAGTACCACGTAGAATGCAGATCCCCCTTTTTCATACAATTAAAAATTAAACTAGTGTAAGACCTTTGAGACACAAATGGAGGCTCAATTGAAAACTGTTACAAAATACCACAAAGTAAAACTTGGAACAGAAGGAAGAGTCACGTCAGCAGCTGACTTTCTTCCTTCACTCATGAAAGGCCAGGTCTCCTTAAAATCGCAGGAAGAATTCGCAATCCTAACCTCCCTCGAGCCAAGTAACAAGCGGTTGCAGGGCACACTGTACACCCAACTAATCCCGATAACTCTCTCGGGGCCAAGTTTGATTCATATCCAGCAGAGCGATGTTTGCCTCTTCGCCTCGAAGAAGATCCCGGGCGCCCTTTGCGACAGTACATAGAGAGAGAGAGAGAGATGTGTTTGCCGAGGGACAATGACGAGCGGACCTTTTGCCAACAGGCAAGAATAAACAGGCCCCCAAGGCGGAACGACGAGCTTCTCCAAATTAATCCGCTAAATACTGCAGTTATGGCACTCGCTCTCGCAACGAGAGTACACGAAAGAATCTCGCGCGTGTTTGCGGGTCAGGCTTTCCAGTGCGCCCCTCGGCCCCTTGTCAAGCGTCGAGCCCGCCGAACTCGAAACTACTCTGCAACAATAGTTGGATCGGAGAAGAAAAACGAGCGGGTGGTACGTTCACCTGGGATATTAATAGAAAGCAAAGAGAGGGCTGATAGTGTCTCGGGTTTCGCTTATGGGATTGAAAGAAGAGTATTAAAGGCGGAGCGGAGCGCAGGCAAGGAAAGCACGCCAGATTTTCGTCGCTCGTCCAAATATTGCCGGAGAATATTGCCGGCCCTCCTTCTCTCCCGCCCTCTTTAAACTGGCTTACTAATTACTTCGATAATGAGGACGATATTTAGTAAGCCGGCCTTTGTTCCACCTAATGAACACTCTCCGATTCGTATCCCGCATGCACGCGCATTCCCCTCGCTGCCATTGTTTCCGGATAATTACGGCAGGCAACGATTCTTAGAGTAACTGCCTTCTAGCAATCGACCCCCGACTAATTCGGCTAATTGTGTTATGTCCTCGAAATGCGTGGGCGGGTAGCTGGCTGTCCGCGGCAAGAGCGACGCGCGGCACAATGTCCTGTTACCACCTCGTTCTGTATGCGTGCGGCAAGTGCCTGGAATTTCCATACTGTGTAACTGAGCTTGTAATGATCGCCGGCTAATGATGTTCGGAGCGTCTCACTTAATTGCTCGCTGCGGTGACAATTAATCATTTATTGGGAGCGGACTGACACCTCATTTAGTCGAAAGCCTCGTGTAGCCCGGATATTGGAGATCGACATCTCTGGCAAATGCGTTGCTTATTATTTGCTTTTTAGAAGTGTCGTCGTCATTTGAAGTACTATTAGGTTGTTCGGAAAGTTATTTCGTTTCCGTGAGAACATGAGGAACTCATATGTCGAGCTTTGAGATTAAACCTAGGTCTTTCAAGTGGTCATGAACAGTTGAATTCGATAAATTTAACCTCTCAGCAATTTCACGAATTGTTATTCGCCGATTTGTATCAATAAATGCCTTTATTGTCTCTTTATCAGCTTCAACTGGCCGTCCAGAACGTGGTGCATCTTCAACATCAAAATTGCCGGATCGAAATTTTGCAAACCAATTTTGGCACAGGCGTACTCTCAATACATCGGCTAATTTTTTTCTTGCTTCAACAGTATTTTTACCTTTTTGATAGTAAAAAAGGAAAGTATGCCGAAAACGCTGCTTTTCACTCACCGTATTTGAAAAGGTGCCAACCAAAAACTACTGTGTTGAATCAATCGGCCTTTTTCACAAGCAAGCCTTGCTATATTAGCTCTCAAAACATATAATGATTATACAGCTCAAGTGCGAAGTTGGATGTGAAAAAATATAATTAAATCCTCTCTCAGGAAAAAATGAAATTACTTTCCGAAGTAATAATGACAGGATCTATTAGCAACTTTGACTGCTTTCTAGAGCATTCTCTAGTAAGACGCGCTTCTCACTTGGCTGCAACACTCTCTGGAATACATAACAGAGGTAATGAGTCTGAAACGGGCTTCAAGTTCCTCTTTGATCGCGTCCCTTTCTGGCGACAACAATTTTGAACGACATTTAATTTGCTTTGTCAGTGGCCACTTGAGCCTTTCTACTCGGGCAACTTCGAACTTTGACCGGCAAAGTGAGTGTCCTCGAGAGCTATCACTGGTAACGAGTGTCTTTATGTTTATTACGAGGGTTCTTTCCTCCGCACGGGTCTCATAAATGATGATTGAAAGAGCGTGCTAATTTATATGAAGATTCCTCGCGGCTTCGAGATATCATTCCTCGCCCGGCTCTTTTATTGCACTGTCCCTTTGATGATTCGGATCTCTCGCGCCCGAGTTGCTCGAAATTTCACCGTCCGTATGCACTTTCCCCTCAGACTGCAGTATTTCATGGATCCCGCTATTTTTCTTTTTATTCATTTCTTTCACTGCTTTCTCTATCCACTTGTTCTTTTATAGTCCGCGATTTTTCCTCTTTCATCCCTTTCTTTTCTTATGCAACGTGTATATGGCAGATTTCGTAAGCTTGGAACCTTCCCACTCTCCAATAATACAACCAGCAAAGATCAAATAAAAGTAGCACTCCCTTTGTATGTCTTTAACATTCCAAATAAACTTGACATCGTCGAATTTATTAAAACAGCCGGAGGACATTACTTTCGGTCGGAGGACGTACAAAGAATTTTAAATTCCCTTCGCATTAACTGTAGTAGGACTTACATATATTTATCGGACTTTCTTGTAATTTATTGAAGCGTGGAAGGTAAGGGCGGCAATTTTTACGTAAACTCTTGAAACGGACGCGTCATCCGCAGGGATATTCGAGTGGTAAGCAAGGGCGATCTATTAGAAATTCCTGTGGGGTGTCGGCGGCGGCGGCGGCGGCGGCGCCCGAGGTGCAGTGTCATAAGACACGTAATACTTCTTTCCCGGCTGAAGATTCGCTTTACATTCGTGTTCGATCACTATGCGGCATATACTTCTGCTAGCGTGCCGAGAATTAGGTCGACTTTCAGGAAACTGCTGTCCTTCCAGCCGCCCCCCCGGCCGCACTCCTCTCCCGCAGAGAGGGGGCTTATTAAATCCTCATTTTCAAGATGGACGAGCATCCAGCGCAAAGTTCGAGTTCTTTGCACTGCCACAAAGGAGCCGAAGGCCGAACTTCCGGAAAGACAGAGAGCGCGCTTGCACGGCTGAACGCTCCACCAGACTACCACCATCATCGACCTTGCCTTTCGAGTTTACCTCCTCCGCTCGCACGCTCGACACTCCTCCGCTCGCGTATCACCAAGTTCAGTTAATGCGAAATTGCAGGAGGCCCGCCGTGTGTAACTTTCCAAGTAAACTCAAGCCCACCGCCATCAGGCCTTTGCCTAAGCCTCAGCAGCCCCCATGTCGCTCTCTCCTCTCCCTTCTGCTCTTCACCGCGGAAAACTCCGCTTCTACCTCCGCAATTCCTCCAACTCCTATTTCTCTAGTTCGCCGCTCCAATTGTACCACGTAAAAATGAGATTTTCAACTCGTCCTTCGCGCAAAATCGAGTCCTCCTTGATTAATTTGTTTCAAACGTACTTGATAATTCGGCTATGGATTTTATTCAGTGAGAAAGTTTCAAAATCATTTCTAAACCTACTAGAAAAATCATTTCTAGTGGGAAATAAATTAAGGAGAACTGGAGAAGGAACTTAATACGCTTGAAATATGAGATATTAATTATTGTTGTTAATGGAAATACCGAGTTGATGGGTTTTGGGCTTCGAACAATATTGCTAATACTGAAAATGGCACTCTGTCAAGGGCTTTCTGGTTAGTCTGATCAGATCGATTAGACTACTTGAGGAAGTTCGGTTTCGTAGTTGCCTGCTTGACGCTTCACAAACTTAACAATACTAATCAATCATAGTTATAAGTATCACTCTCGGTCGGTTTATTCCAAAGGCCAATTATTCGATATAAGCTGCTTTATTATGTTCTGCCGTGATTCCCACATAACAAATCTATTTCGACCACGCTTCCTAATTCGATCCGCCGATTTTCCCGTCAGCCTCCAGTCATTGCATGATTAGGTAATTGAAATTGATTGAACGCCCGCCACGATTAATCGGTTAGTTAATACTTTGGTGCATAACGACTAGTTGGAATGGCCGAGCAGAGATGTCGCATAGGTCCAGTGTGTTGCGTGAGAGGCTGGAGAATTTCCCCGATTTTGAATGTTGCAAATAAATAGCCAAACAACTGTACCGATATAAAATAACTTATTCATAATCCATCTTTTTCAAACATCATCAAAAATAGACTGTGAGAAACTAAATTATAGAGATTAATATCCGATGGATTACTGATAATGAGAAATAATTCCATCTACTCAAAATACAATCGAGAAAAACCATAATAATTCAACATTTCGCAGGTGCCATTGTCTCTCACGATGAATTGAAGCAGAGTGTCGATAACGCCCTCGGAAATTAGCAAGCATCGAGCAATCACTAATATAATTTCGAGCGTGCCAGCCTAGGAATCAGAGCAGCCATTGGGCAGGCATCGAGGGATTCGATTAAGCGCTCTGAAATATGAATAATCCGCGGTCGTGTTCCGGTGCGAAGTCACTAATTCATTAAGCGGCATCGGAAAAGCGTGGGTCCGTGCGTCACTAGGGTTTCGAAGCATGGACATTTGAGAGTGATCTCGCGTTCGACGAGGCATCGAAACGTCAGGGAACAATGCGAGCATCTCTGGAACACATAGTGAAATAAAACGATCCTAGGGAGAAGAGGGGACGTAGACGAAAAGAGAGATAAAGAGGGAAGGGAAGCTCGCGCGCTTTCGTTCGCGATCCCTTTCGCCGGATCGAAAGAGACGCGGCGGCTGCGGCGGCGGCGGCGGCCGATAGAAGGAATTCCAGCGGATGCTGGTCGATCGAGCGTTCGATTCTGCAGGTGCAGCATCGAGGGAACATTGTTCCCTTTTCTGGAGGAGACACATCGCTCTCGCGTCGCGGCGGCTCCCAACTGCCGGAATGAAGTGGACGAGAAACGCCCGGCGGAACAAAAGCGCGGTTAAAGAGCTTAGCAGTATCGACGACGCCGAGTGAGTAGAAGAAGACGGCGGCCGGCGGCGGCGGCGGCGGCGACGCTACTATTACTATTAAGAGCCAGTTCCACTAGGATACTAGAACAACTACTGACTCTTAGCGCCAGTACTTGCTACGTACACTCTGCCAGACGACGGAGAAAGGCTTCGTAATCGTTGATTCTTTCGGGCGAGCACGTGCGAGCGCATCAATAATGCGGACAATGGAATGGAGCATGCGACTTTGCAATAAGCCGAGTGCCCGACTACCAAGCCATGAAACATTGAGACTCGCGAAGAGGAATATGAAGATGTCGCCGTAACAAACAGGGATTCGAGGAGTTGCGCCGCCCCTCCCCCCAACTCCCAAAGGATTACCTACTTGATAATCCTGTGCTTCGGACTTTTGACAAAAACTTGAGTATTCAGCTGCGATAGCCTAATACTCCACCTCGTAAACATTTCTAGGAAAAAGTGGTATTCGACCTGTCGCAGTCAGACTTCCATTCTTGCGAATCTTGGAGTGTTATTTATACTGTCTGCACACGAGCGTTGATAATATTTTGAGGGATAAAAATACAGGATATAAAAATATTTAAAAAATATAGTTTATCGTGGAAGAAATTCGTTTGTATTAAAGAAACTATATTTGTCGATAAGAAATCATTAAGCTGGGTTCAAAGGAAAGGTAGGAAATAAGGTTTCGATTGTAGAACTCGGGTAAAATGGAAATGACACGAGAGATTCGTCGTGGAGAATTTGATGGTAGGTTCGGAGACGCGGAGCGAGGAATATCGGGATGATAAAGGGTGGGCGGTAAAATTGAGGAGCACGTGTCGCGAGCCGTGAACGCCGGTGATAAAAAGGGGCGCTCAAGTTTTAACACCGAAATGGACACCTGCTGGCTTGCATAACTCGTGGCCTTGATGCTAGCATTTTAATTGGGCGGTTGTTGCACTTCTAAAGTAACGCGCGCAGTTGAGCTAACGCGAGGGAGCCGCGCTCGGACCGTAGGGGAAAGGCTGGTTGACTGCCGCCGCGGCGCGTAGTCGGCAACCGAGTCAAGGTGGTTCGCTTAAAGCCGCACACACGCACCGCCGAGCCGTGCAAAATTAATAATCAGATTCTCCCAATTTGCCGTTAATGCTGCGCCCCGCTCTAACTCGCTGCGAACGATCCGACATTAACCGGCCAACTTTGACTAACGCTAAACCAGTCGAGAAACTTCTCGTTCCTAAAAAAGAACAAACGCCAATCAATCGATCTCTCTCTCTCCAAAAACAACGAAAAGAAAACATAGATAATTGGGGATTGGAAAAGCTCCGAATACTGTACCAACTCCTCCTTGCCGGAAACGTCTACCTCCAACCACGACTTTCCACCACAAAATACTACCAACCCAGTACATATAGCACAACAATTCTCTATCATTAATACTAAAGAAAACTTAAACCCCGGCAAGAGCTTCGAAAAGCATCGAGAAAATACTGCATCCTCTTAAACGGCATGGTGGCCGAAATGAGTGGAGGGATCTTAAGAAAAGTAGTGCGAAAGGTCAGAGTGGAGAGTGGTGGACATAACGTGGGGCAGCGAGGCCTCTCTCTGTGTATGGTGGTATCCACCCGCATGCGGTCCTCTGTTGACTGAACCGACTTAAGTCAACGCGCGCGGTGCTGCTGCTGCTGCTGCTCGGCTACGATCTGGCACACGTCGTCCCCCTATCCGCGCAGCCAGACCGAGAGCCAGCCAACGGGGGAGATTCCGTTCCCCGTCGGGGCTGCGCGGCATCCAGCGCGAAGGTGCGAGCGAGCAGGGCATACTCGGCGCTCCAGAGGGGGATGCTGCCAAGAGACGGAGGATCAGGAAGACAGAGAGAGAGGCAGAGCGAGAGAGGGTGGCTGCGGGCGGCGGAGGGGGTTGGGTTGTGGAGGGTGCGAGAGAAACGTCGAGAGTGGGAAGTGCGTGGGAGGGAGAGAGAGGCCGGTGGCGAGGGTGGGCGAAGGGTTCAAGTATAAGGATACCGAGGCATGCGCCGTCCTATCATATTGATCTCGCCATAGTAACGATTCTCTCTTCTCCGGCGAAGTTGGCATGCACTATAGCAGCGGGAGGAAGAGGGAAGCCGGACGGCCGAGGGCGCGGAGAGCGAGGGAGAGCGAGGGAGAGCGAGGGAGAGAGAGGGGAGAGGAAGGGGAGGCATGTACCGCATGGTGTACCATGCCACCCCACAATGCGCGCGGATGTGGGCCGCTGAGGAATGAAGCAGCGAGCGAGGGCAGCGTGGACCACGACGCTGAAAGGGGTTGGGGATAGAGAGATAGAGGGAGAGTGGCAGGGAGAGAGGGGAAGGGGGGGGGGGGAGAGCGAAGGTAGAGCTCCGATGAACAAGAAGAACGGGAACAAACGAGGCAGAGTGAGCTTCTAGCCGTGGTAGAGGAGGATGGCGCGTTTCTGGCTGTAGAGAGGGATGGAAAGGAGGGTTAACCGGGGAGAGGGTTGCTCGGTGGTGGCGGTGGCGGCAGCGGCGGCGGCGGCGGCAACACAGGGTGCTAGCGCCAAAGAGAGCGGAGGCGGTGATACCGCGCGGCGCTGCAGCCTAATGAAGATCAGTCCAGCGTTGGTCGCCGGCAAGGGCGCATCTGGCAACCCTGTGACGGGTATCCGGGATAGAGAGCCGACAACATTGTAAAACAGAGAGGAGCAGAGGGCACGGGAGAGAACGGGAGAGCGAGAGCGAGAGCTTAGAGAGAGAGAGAGGTGCATAGATTCCAAGTGGCCGAAGAGAGGATGATCATCGCTGTTCTCTCAGGGAAGCGATAGCGAGGCGCGCTCGGAGCCTCGGCCGGGGCCAACTGTTCGCGGATCATAGCCGATCAGAACTCGAGAGCCCGAATGAACTAGCCAGGCAGCCAGCCAATCAGCCTCTCTCTCCACTCGCGTCCGGTCCGCATAATCCGCAAAGAATCATCATCCGAGCTAGGAGAGAGCTACGTCCCCTGCCAATAGAAGCGATCCCGAGGATCCGCAGTAAAAGCCGTGCCGTCGTGCTCAGACCAAGCGGGTCCAAGTCCGCAGCTGCAACTGCCAACGGTACAATAGGAAGACCTAGAAAAGCAGACTGTCCACTGGCTCGGTCCACGTCAGGAGCAATGTTCCCGATGCCCAACGATGTTGCCGATCCGAAGAGCAACCTGCTCCTCAGTGGGCCTTAGTGCGCGCGAGGTCACCAACCAGGGACACCGTGCACGCTTGCCGAGACGGTCACGTGCCCCTGATCCAGCTAGAACAATGTCATTTGCGTGCTCCAAGCATGTACACCTCGGCGGACCTTAAAACCGCTCGCCAGTGAGAGAGACACAGAGAGAGAGAGAGAGAGAAGAACCTTCCACGCGACCCCCTTCGCTCCGAGAGTCTGTGTATCCGGAAAACTCTCTTTTGGTGTCTTGCTGCGGCTAGAAGTTCAGGTGGCTCGGGAGCCACCGCTCCGCTGGACCACCCCACTGCTCCCAACCACCGCCTGTTCGAGCCACGTGCGAGGACAACCGGACGCCGAGGAGCTGGCGGAGAAGGAGGAGGAGGAGGAGGCGCAGAGAATCTCGCCGCATCTCCACGCCGAGGTGCTAAGTGCTTCAGGGAGAACGAGATACCAGCCGGCCACTCTTTAATCGCGCAAACATGAGACGTTGGACTCTCATGGCGGCTTTAGCCCTCGCTGCCTCGGGTAAGTCTACGCTCTGATCGCACGAGGTCACATCAGCTGACCAGATGATCCTCCCCTTTCTCTATCACTGTCTCTCAGTCCATTTCTCTCTCTCTCTCTCTTCCTTACTGAGAGAGTCGTCAGAAACATCTGCGTCCTCGCGACACCTATCCCTTTAAGGTTTGGGGTATAGACCTCGTGTTCTACTTACTGCTCTCCCAGCCAGCCCTCTTATGCTACAGGCCATCGCTTTTTTTCACGACGACGCGAACGCTCGACTGAGTGCTTTCGTGCTTAATCGGTTCTCCGGCTATCAACTAGGTTCTCCCGGTGTCTTCTCACTGTACACTCGCTCCCTCCCTCATTCTCTCTCTCTTTCGTTCTCTCTCTCTCTCTCTTGCTTTGCCTACAGCGTGGATGATATTCCGACTGAGCTTTCTACTTGTGCTGCTTAAGTGGCACGTTCCGCATCGGGCAAAGCAATCGCGTATATACCCTTTCTATACGCTGGGGCTTACACCACTCGGGCTATATCAATCGGGGAATCGCACTGCTTCCACTCCGGTTACACTTGTAATGCGCCTCTGTCTAGATCTCGTATTGTCTTTTTGTAACGCGTGCTTGCCTGCCTGCCTGCCTGCCTGCCGGCACAGCAGCCGCTGCCAAGATGAAAAGTCACGATTGAACTTTTATGTTATTTGCGTGAGACCCCACTTTCTCACGCTGTCCCGAGGATCCTAAGTAGAAAGGGCCTACCCCGATCGGACGCCTTTCTCTGGAAGCCGCTATTCCCCTGGGATTTATGGCCAACTCAATGATCTCGGGTTACACGAGTCAAGTCTCCGACGTATTTACGAGGCCGGTTTAGACGCCGATTATACATACGTATCACGTAGATTTTCGGGGGGACCGATTTTAATATCGCACCAACGTAATTTATATCTCGAATTTGTAAGACTGCCGGGAGATAAATCGCGCGCGCGCGCGCGACTTCAGGCCGCTAGAGAGAGAGAGAGAAAAAAACACGAAGGTGCCTGGGGATATTATCGAATGATATCGGACAGGTTTGCCACGCGTCGGCGTCGATGCCGAAAGGCGGCTTTTATTTTCATGGAAATGTTATGTATCCCGAGTATCGGGATTAAGGGATATCGTTCCATCAACGATTGCGATTTCACGGGAATCGGGCGGCCGCGATACATTTCGCCGGACAATTTCATTGGGAAGCCATCTGCCAAAGGCTGGCAATTAGCGATTGAAGTCACAGGAATGCAATGCATCGCTACTCACGCACATCGAACCACCGCCCGGCGCCACCAACCACCTCCTCCCTCTTCTTTCAGATACTGAATCTCGTGGTTTCGACCGTCATGTATTCGCTAGGTCGTCGTGTTTCTCGCGTCGGCCATGTATCTCGTAATTTAAGCTGCTCTACCAAGTGCACTCCTCTCCTACAGGTCGCACAAATATTTACGCATCAGCCGGCACACGAGATTTCCATTTAATTCAATCGAGCCGCGTCTGACACCCACGGGCTTATTCCACTCGCGCCGCGGCGTTACCGCAACCCGGCGAGAGGGTGCTCGCGTCGCATTTGCCCGATTTCTCCCGCGCCCGCTTGCCTCGTCATCAATTTCCAAGGTATACCGATAATTACTAGACTGGAGATCCTCCTGCAAATATAGGCTTTCGTTTATCGAGTATAGATTGGTCTGACGATGTTGGGAGTACGTTACAGTTCTCATGTCTGTGTGAATGGACTAAGGAAAATTTGTGGCACGTTTATTCCACATAATTGATCGTTAAAGAAATGATTAATGTTTTATTTTACATAAAGTTACGAAGTTCAATAATTAGTTTAACTCTGACTAAAAATAAGATCATTATGTAATATTTGTCAAACAATTAAAAGAAAGGGTCTGGATTTCTGTCTTAACAAGTGTTCACACTTTCAATGCGATTAAGAATGAGAAAGAGGGAGGGAAAAGCTTTCAATCACGCATTTGTAGGAAGGCATGCAATCGCCTTAAATGGATCTTATGGCTTTAATTGATAAGCGGTGGTGGGCTTGGTTCCGCTCGGGCCTATCACTCTCATTCGAGTTCGCGCGGAGCTTGATTAATTAGGGTTCCTAGGGGGTTCTTAGCAATCTCCCTTCATCTTCCTCAGGCACGATGCTCGACGCGGTCACAGGTTCACGTTGGCGTCGACCACTTCTTAGAAAGCCACGAGTTCTCTGAAACTGCCACCCACGCGGCACAGCCAGGTTTCCCTCGAGGGCCGTCATCGTCTTTTCCATTTGGCTCTGTGATGATTACGTGCGTCCGCATGTTTTGCCGGGCGACGCGACGCGACGCGACGCGTCACTGGGAAAACCGACACGGCAGGAGTTGTTCGTATTTCTGTGGACCGCAGATAGACCATCGCCGGCATAATTATTCTGCGGCGACGAATAGGTTCGCCCGCCCGCGGTGTGAGCACCGGCAGCTGTTCGCATTTTATCTTGTAATTAGACTACCACGAAAACGCTCGAACGCTCTTGCTCCGACATCCACCAAGCATTTCCAACTGCCTCATTCTACATATACTCGTTTTATCACGGATTTACTATTTAGAGACATGTTGTTATTCATAGATTAAATTTAATGGTGTGTTTCGTTAATTAGTCTTATGAAAAAACGAAGGAAGGACAATGGATTTCCATTGTCACTAATTGTTTAATCATACGAAGAACTCATGGAAAAGTGGCGTTACTGAGAGAGTTGCTTTCCCAAAATGACTAACGTAATATTCCAACGAAGATAGAGAATCCACCCCGTACGCATTGTGCCACGAAGTTGAATTGGAGTTGTTACTTCGTTAATATTCCCACCGTAAAGCGGCCCGTACACGTTTTACCGGAACTGTTATACTACATTATCCAAATCCAAACTACCCTCCTAGGCTTCCTAGTAATTCAGCTAACACACTCAGCGCTCGTCAGCTTATACAAATGCCAGATGAATAATTACTGAATTCCAAAAAATGGAAGCGTAAATGTCATCACCAAGTAATACCACGTTCAATTCCATCGAGTCACAGTACAACCCAAAACATACGTATTTCAATCCACAAAAAATAATTACGAACATCAATTAAATCGTAACCAATTAGAAGAAAAATACAGAGTCCTAATAATAGACAGGGGGGTGTTCTGGCGCAAGACGGAGTATCCTCCTCGGAAGAGAGGGTCTTATTCCTGGAAGTGAGGTCCTGTCTTATTCCTCGAAAGGGGATTGCAGTATCACTCAAGGAAGCGCTGTGTGCATCTGTGTTCTCTCTGCGTGGGTGTTTGGAGGGATGCGTGTGGGTGGTTGGCTGTGTGGGCGTCGGGTGACGCGGAGGATATTCGCAGGGGGTGGATGAGATTCGCGTGTGGGTGTGCAACAGCGGAGAGTATCGAACGCACCGTCGCTCCAGCAGCTTCAACAGCTCCGAGAGGACAGTGTACCAGAGCCAGCCTCATTGCGCACACATCCGAGCCCACGCACACGCGCATCGCACATCTGATTGCCACGTAGGTGCACGCACTCTAGCAGCGAGCCTGGTAATCGACAGTGAAAACTGTGCCAAACGCCGCCACCGTCGTCCTCGTCGTCGTCGTCGTCGCCGTCGCCCTTCCCCATTTCCACTGTAACGCTCTTTCATTCTGAGGCCGAGCATCCCTTGCGCTCACTTGATCAGCCTCTGCTCGCCCCTCATTTTCACTCGACAACCAGGCCCTCTTCTGGCCTACTCTACGCGCGCCAAACCTTCCTCCCTCGAGGAATTCCTACCGCTGACATCACTCCACGTGTTTCCAGATAGTGGAATTCTCATGGCAACCTCGCCGGAGACAATTCTCCCTAACCCTTTGACTACCACCAGCGTTTGGGGTTACCTTTGGTACGCGGAAGAAATGAGAGAATGATTTCATGGGGATTTAAAGTTACTTGCATGTACTGGAGAAATATTTTTATCAAATAGGAATAGAATAATTTTGTTTAGGTATATTTCAATCGTTTGTAATAAATTTACTGGGAAGATACTTAATATTCGGACCTGTAATTATTATTCTGTGTAGCCTTTGCTGAAGGATAGTGACGGGTTAATTATAATCTTGCTCATACTCTTGTTAACAAGTGTATGACGCGTCTTTGAGAATAGATGCCCGGTCATGTAACACAGAGCAGAATAACAAACGTGTGTGATATTAATTTTGAGGAACCGTGGCAAGTTAATTGTCAGTGATAAAGAGAGGATAACGCCGGGGAAAATTTCGTGGCTCTGTACACTGTCTTCTCACGAGGGAGTCGTACTTCTGGGGAGCGAGTGTGCGCTAACGAGGGCAAGGGACTTTTGGCGAAGCAGAATAGCCTCTTTAAAGTGTGCCAGTTAAGGTCGAGCGCCGGGACATGTTGGTGGAACACAGCCGACATATTCTCTGCCAGATGAAATGCGATACTTACAGAGTTCGCGCGGACCAAGCACACTCTCCCACCGACATAATACTAAGATTGATCAAACACGTTTACGTTTTCCACGTTCGATTCAAGGAAAAATAATTCCAGCGTGAAACTCGCTAAAATAATTATCTTTACTCCAAAGTAAAATAATAAATATATTGATTTCCAGAGGATATGAAAATTATGACGAGCGAAATATTAGGGAACAATTAGATATGTTAACAGCCTCACACCCGATTGAAATGAAAATGATTAATATAAAAATCCAAACAAATTGGAAATATAACAAAGTAGAAATCAGTGTATATTTGAGGTGTAAATGGTTTGTGATAAAAGAGACGGGAGCCATAATGTTGGCGAATGCTGGAAAGGCAGATAAGTGCAGGCCACTGGACAGGAACGTGTTTGAGATGAGACATTCGAGGGCAAGGGGTTAATCGCGCACACACTTGGCAAGCCTTTTCAGGCATACATGCAGCTGCTAAGAAGAGAGTGCAGAAGTACCGAGAAGAAACAATGCACTGCTGACGGTTCGACGACTTCGACTCCTGAAGACGTTCGATCTTCAGTAATTAGAGCAGTCATCGACACTTCAAAGAGAACCTCGAGGAGAGTAAAATCATGGCTTTAAATTTGTTAGAGTCACTCACGCGAACTAGAAGAACCGACCCTAAAAAGCTAGAAGCTCGATTCTTTAAAGAAACGTACCAGACTCTTATAAATCAGTATTTGCCACTAAAAGTACCCACAATACAATTTCAAATCATTTAAATTGGTAACACAAATATCAAAACCCTAGAAATTAATGCGATGACTGATTGATTGTGAAATAATTTGAGATAAAGTAAATTAGTATTGAAGGGAGAGGAGTATTCAAGGCATTTATCAATCGCTCACAAATATTCTAAAATTTACATTTGAGATATTCAAAGCAGACTTTTAAACATATGTCAATTGCGTGTGTACCAGTTTCTGATCTGTATCGCAAAAGTTTCGGAAACATTGTTATACATAATGTGGTAAAAAGGTTTAATCCGCTGGGACAGTGGTGTATATAATACTCTGCCTCACGTTTCGTATATAAGGAAAGTCGAGGAGGATGTTTACGTGTGGCAAACGTGTGGACTAAGATTGAGATGACACAATCCAGTGCCCAAGAAATCCGCTCCGGAGAGGGAGAGAGAGAGGTAGAGAGATGGGAAGGACAGACAGAGACAGACAGGGAGCACACTCGACAAAGCAGAACTTTTCCACTCTATTTCAAGCACGCTTTGCGACCTCCGGATTAAACTTGCTCGACGTCCTTAATAGACAGTTGCTTTCTTATCGTCTACCAAGCTCTTACGGCGAGTCTCCCTAACAAGAAACTTAACGAATCCACTGAAACAGTTGACTCGAGTCTCCTCGCAGCGCCGATCCGCATGTTGCCACTAATACGATATCGTGCGAGAGCCGCGAGAATTTCAAATCCCGGTAATAATGAAACCGAGGTAATGAAATCTTGGCAGGGAGTATAGTTTTAATGGAAATATTAAATTTCTTCAACTAAAAAGGAGAATTGAATTCGAATATAATTACATTCTCAGTAAATGTACTCGGAGCCTTGATAAATCGGCGAAACCTTACATTTCCAGGGAGATTTCTCTCAGTCTAACCAGACGAATGTAACGCGGCCACGTTGAGAAGATCCTTTCTCCCTGAAATCCATATTCAGAGAATCTAGAGAATCTCTCTCCGCCGACTAACAGCCGCCCGAAATACTTTCATCCAGCATCAAACGGCCTTAGAGTAGGAAAGCCTACCGTGGATATATGTATCCATGACGAATTCTATCGTCAAATATGCAAAAGCTTCCGGTAAGCAGTGTTGATTTTTTGGGATTTCGAGGCTGCCGCTCCAACTTAACGAGCGGGAAATGTGCGGCATATGTGAAAGGATGGCGCACTCGAGAAGATAGAAAGCCTCGGCGAGCGTTAAATGTAGAAAGCTCCCATATCTTTTCTTTGAGCTTCTCGAAAATCTTGAGTTTTCTTCAATTCCTCGAGCACTAGGCGCCGCCTAATGCACGCACTGGACGCTTCTCGTTTCCTTCAGCATATCGTCTCCAACGCTTCTTATATTTACTTGTCCTGAAAAGCAGCGCTCTAAACGGCTACATGAGCGATCTTCTGTGTGAAAGAGAAAAGCTCGGCCGAACAGGAAGAAGGTAAAGCGAAAAGAACAAGGGAAAGCTGCACTAGCTTAAAAGACCGCAGCGGCGCTGTTTCTTCCTTTCTTGAACTTCTTATACAACCCGTTTTTCTTTCAGCTTCTGCCTGTCTACACCTGTTTTTCTCCCTTTCGAGGAATTTCTCCCCTTTTTCTGTGGAGCCAGTCTTCCGCTTTGTTTTCGTGGCGAATGGAAAATTATCGGCACAGTATTTCGCGGCCCAAAAATGTCATCTTCTGCCGTTCATTGTTTCTCTTTGGCTATGATTCTTTTTGTCTGGTTCGTTCGTTGGCTCGCTTGTTCTCTGGATTCCTCTTCTCCCACTGTTCTGCGGCTTCCCATAGGTGAAAGCACACGCCACTACTCTTTTCACCTGAACTTTCGTGTTTCTATTCCTCGCGGAAGAGGCTTGAAAAGTTTCCTGCTTCGAGTATTGTCTTTTCTACCAAGGTTTCTCCATTCCATTTCTCTCTCTCAAGAGAGACTTTGCATGCTTTATACATATAAAAATACATTCTATCCAGCGATTAATACCGCAGCAATATGTAACTACGTTATTTATTGCTACGTAGAATGACACAGAGAAACTCCATTTCAATTGCCTCCCAGGTAAAAGAAACCGATCCCAATTGCACAGCCACGTGTACACAAGGACAGCGAAAAAACACTGCGAGACATTGCCACTCGAAGGGCCCAGAAAAAGATCTAATCATAAGAGAAAAGCAATTACTTAACCAATCATCAGGAACCGCAAACAAAAGGCTTCCTTGCGCGTAAGAAAACGTGACGGGAATGTCCGACCAATTAATTCACCGACCCTCGAAGATCTCGTCACTCTCTCTGAGGTGTCATTGAGTTTCGCCGAAAGAAGTCCAGGCAAAACTTTCTTATCTAGGACTGGCAGGTCGTGTCGCGGATATCTCTTCGGGACATTTGATTCTCGCCGGCCCAATTACCAATGCACACCGCAGAGGGTGCGCCAACAAAAATTCGCGCGAGAAAAATGCACACAGTGCCGCCGGAGAGTAAACGAGCCTCGACCGGGAATTTCCACCCTCTCTGCATCTCTCTCGGCCTCCCACGCGCCTCCTCATCACTCTCTCTCTCTCTCTCTCTCTCTCTCTCTCTCTCTCTCTCTCTCTCTCTCTCTCTCTCTCTCTCTCTCTCTCTCTCTCTCTCTCTCTCTCTCTCTCTTCGTCTCTCGCTGCCTATCATTCAGCCTTTCTACCCTTTCTCCCTCCGGTTGGTGGAGGGTGCTCGTTAAAATTTCAAACGTCCGGGGTGTGCAGCGCTCCGCCAAATTCTCTTTTATTTCTATCGCACGCCCACCCGCTCTTTTTCTGATACTACCCCCTTTCTCGCACCCCCTCAACCTCCTCCACCCCTTCACTGACACACTAGAAGCCCTCGATTTCCCACTGACTCTTCTCTCTAGGCTGTTGTCTCGCCTGGACCAGTTTTTCTCATCCTCTTATTTATACTGTTTACTGCATTCACACCCATCGGATAGCCTCTGCTACATTTACTCTCACCTTTTATCTCTCTCTCAGGAGCGCACCACCACCAACCCCTCCTCCTCCTTTTCTCTCTGTGCCATCGCGATCAATGTGCGAGTTAATTAAGCTCGACCAAGCTGCACGCGAGTGTGCGATTGGATTAAACGAAGATTTGGAGATCATAACGAGGACGATAATTAGGGAAACTAATTAGGGAGACGGCAGGGTGGCTTGGCTATCGATGATCCGAAAGGATCGTTCACCTTTGCTGGCAGAAAGTCGAGCCGACAGCATTCGCAAGTGGCGAATACAAAGTATTTATGACGGCATGTTTTATTCAAGATTTTATTTTCGATCGGCGATTTCTGGGGAATTTCGAACAGCATCGATCAATGAAATCTCTGCGAGGATTCCACTCGAAGATGAGACTGGATGTGATAGTAAATGATAGGATTACAAAAGGAATTCGAAGAAAATGTGGTATAAAGTTGAAGTGGAATTGGGAATCGCCTTCGTACGGTGGATATAAAGTATTTACATCTTTCGATTACACGGAAGAAATGGCTTGTGAATTGTAGACAGAAGCAAGTGGAATAAGTTGTAAGATAGTTCGATCCTCGACGACCAGCCGTAAATGATTCGGAATTGAGAAGCGTCGGCTGCTTTTATTCCATCGCGCTCCACCGAGACGGATATACTATCTTGGCGTGTGTCGTAACTCGCCGAGATGACTTTCGCCGCCGCGAGATGTCTGGAACAAAGGGGTGGGTGGGAGGAGGAGAAGAGAGAACTCGGAGTGACTTCGCATCGGCTCTGTTGATCCCGCAAACAATAAAACTTCTTGATCAAGGGAACGCCGAGGAGAAGAAGCGGCGCCGATTTGTTCCAGCGCGGGATTCCCTCGCCACCGTCTGCAATTACTTCTTTAACTTCGCGCGACGCGGCTAGCAGGGCGTCCCGGCGCTCTCCTACTTTCTCTTCATTAGACTGTAAAAGCGCGAAACACCCTTTGTCGCGATCCTGTAGTGCGCTTGTTTATTGTTCGCAATCCGACCTTAATTAGTAACCCGGATTGAAAAAGCCTGCTTAGCTCGGCTGCGGCAGCGCGCGCGCGATGCTGCCATGCGAAATCCGACGTGACTCGCGCCAAGCATTATTGAGCCGCTGACGGATCTCTAATGTTCCTGTCTCCGTCATTTAATCCAGTCATTCGGCGAAATGAAGAAAGTATCGTGCAAAATTACAAGCTAATTAATTCCACTGCAACTATAAGTTTCAAATATAAAAGGGACGCTATTGACACTCTCTATTACAAAAACTACTACTTTACATTTAACAAACTTCAAAAAATCTCCTCTAATATTCGACTAATTATATCCGATTCGTACAATACCCCATAAAAAGATTGCATAACTGATGAATTAAACATTTTCATAAGGAAAGAAGTATACTTTATATTAAATTCTTTGCGGAGACTTTTTTTCATTGCCATAAAATGGCTTGTATCATCAGTAAAAGGGAAACGTCTAGGTTACATAAGATTCGGGATATCGTGCAAAGAAGGAGTTTCCATCGCGGATCGTAGCAGAGGGCCATTTGTAGCCAGGAGATTTTCCAACTGATATACTGTCGAGAATGGCCTAATAGCATTTAAAGTGGGCGGGGATGGCACTCCATGTGAATGAATTCGAACGCTACAAGGAGAGATTTCCGGCTCTAACAATCACGCATACCAGTCGTTCGGGGGCTTAAAGGGCGCGAAACTCGTGCGGCATGATATATTGCACGCCCTGGTCAGGGAATAGCGAAGCTCCTGAGGGAAGAAGGCATTCCAAAGGGTCGGAAGATCCTGGTGCCGATTTGCTACTCATAGACAGCTTTCAAGAAGACGAGGAGTATTATTGATCTTGAGAGAGACGCACTTGGACTCCGCTCCTGAAATTCAAGCTCTTTGGAATCCGGCAGCTTCGTTGGCTACTCTCTCAGCCCGCCGCTTCTTTCAGCCACATTTCCAACTAATTCTCGAATTCGTGATTTCATGGAAAAGCCCCGGAGAAAAGATGATAACCCGGCTGCGCAAGCCGGCTGAATGCCGGCGTGGATTTATCCGAAAAATTCTTCGACTCTCTCGCTTATTCCCTGTCCGGGTACACTCATCCGCTTTTAGAGTCTCCTCCACCCTCCGATATCATTATCCTTATAGCTATTGAGACAGACCTTTCGCCGTCTTCGATTTTCCATCATAGAACTGGACCGAAATCCGAAATTTACTGCTTTCCTCAGTGATTCGATAATTCAATAGAAAGGCTAGAAGTGAATAAGTCAGCCTTCTTAAATTATAAGCCTTTGCTACTTTATTATCTTACTTTCAATGGCTTTTAGTCTTTCAACTCATTAACTTATCGCACGACAAATTTGTAATCTCTTGCTTTTCTATTTCCAAGCTTCCACGACTCGAAATATTCTCCGTCCGCGTTCCCGTCACTCTCCGTCGCAGGCGGAACTAGCAGCGTATTCCGCGAGCTTTAATCACGAAATTCTATTTAAACTATTGCAAAGTGGGGTGAAAATTTTGAAAGCTAATTATCCGACACTGGTCACATAATAGCCCGGTGTACGTGGATAAATGTTGGCGGGGGGTCAGAGTTGGCCAACTATTGAATAAAGCAGAGCCGACGAGAGCGAGTCATTTGACACTTTGCTCATCAGCCGCTCCCGATGGACACGCACACGCACAGCTTCCAATCTATGCGCGCGTATTGGTGGCATGTGCTACTCTCGCAAGCCTCAAGGGTGGAGCCCGTAAGTTCTACGTGGGGAACTAGTAATAGCTGGCAATATAAGCAAATAGTTAGTTTCAAAGTGAGGTTTATAGGGGGAGCGGGCGGGCGTGGGGCGGGCGCGGGGCGGGCGAGGCTTTATTACCCTCCCGGTGCAACAGCTTGCAGTTTGACGTGGCTACGTGTCAGCCAGCCTGCAACAACGGACACTTCCTCCCTTTTCTATTCGACATCGAATCGGTTGAACAGTGAAAAGCACTCCCGAAATTCGCAAACTTCAATAAGAACTGACATAAGAACACCACTGCTAATGGACATCGCTACATCGTCAAGGGATGAATTTAGATTTGACCAAGGAAACAACCTCGTAAAAACTCGAGGCGTACATAAGTACTTGCTTTTCAAGGATAGAAACACTTTGATAATTACTGTTGAGAAATACTTCTTTAAAAGTAATTTCGAACATGCCGCCCAAATCAAACGCGAAGTGCGCTAAGATAAAATGAGACTAACCAAACAATTACGACAAAACTAAAAAAGAAGGTACAAAAGAACAATCGAAAGATTATTATAGCTCTTGAGATGTCTGTTAAAAAAGACGTGATTTGTAAAACAGTCCGTGTAAAAAAGAAGTTAAACTAGTTTAACGATTTATGTGTGAGTATGTAAGATAAATGTACCTTATTGTGGTCTTAATACAAAAACAACAACAACTAACACAGGAACGTATTTAGTGATTGGAGTGCTTTAATATAAAATACAACAATTACTAAAGATCAAAGGAATGAAGATATTATTTTAGAAATAACGAAATACTTCCACACGGACGTTAGATGAAAGAGAGCAGAGATACAGAGTGTGTTGCCAAAAATTAGGCACTCGTTACTGGAGCGGGGAGGAGCTTTTTTATCAGGAGGAGATCGGCCGCAAGGTCAACTGATGTCAGGCCGAGCAGGCACGTAAATAGTTTTCCCTAGTCACCGTGATACACGTAATACTGTTCTGGCGTGTAGCCGCATGATCCAGAGGGATGAGAGGGAGGAAAGAGGGAGAGAAAGAGAGATCGGGGGTTCTACTCTGCGGTTTATACCCATTGACCCAGCGTTTGGCCCCAGTGCGCTGCGTCATTTCGCCCAGCAGTTTTTCCTCTCTATCAGCATAAACCGGACGCCTTTTTGCCCTCGGCGACGCCCGTCCTTCGCACCGCGCCGCGTCCCCCGAATAATTGCCACTGATAAAGCGCGTTCATTCGCCCTCCCGGACACGTTGCCCGCCGGCGGGCAAAAAATTAGTGTAGAATTTAATTGATAAAGGAAGCCCCACCCCCCCCTTTGAGTAACGCGTGCCATGTGCCACCGACGTGTTTCTTATCGCTCGAGCCACCAGCCCGTGTACGCGCAATACAAGCCTCGATTCTCCAGCGGAATTCAATCGATGCGATTAGCAATGGAACGCTTAGTGGCTGCGTCACTCTAATTGATCGAGAACCGACGCTCCAGCGAAGAAAGGTCGCAGTTGCGGCGAATTGGCAACGATTTACCACAGTATAATGAAATGATTTCTCGCTGAGGTAGAATAATAAGTGTACTGCTTTTCGAGGTTCAATATTAGCCTCGAAAGATTGTCCGCGGTATTTTTGTTGAAGCGTGGTACTCAACTAGATTAATTTAGTATGAGGAGCAATGAAATATTTGCAGATGCTGCGCTGGTAATAAGAGGCGACGAAAAATTTCGATGCGAAAACTCGTCCCGCAAGAATCCGAGAACGGTCCAGCGGAGCGCGTAATTTATTGTTACTTCTGTTCCGAGTAAGACTTCCGTCATAATGAGAAAGCTAAGGAAGCCCGGCCGGGTGTGCAAGCAGCGGAGGAGCGAGAGAAGAGGATGAGGCGCGGTCCGTTTGCTTTCCGTATTTCAGAACTTTCTTACCGCGAGAGAGCATCCACTTCGCATTTTCAGATTTTCCCTTGCTATCTCTTATTGTTAGCTGGTAGTCGGCGCCGCGGCGCGCCGCGCCGCGCCGCGCCGTGGGCAGCTCTCCATGCGGAAAAGAAAGCTGGATAGATCGGAGGATGCTGGCAGCGAGATCTCTCTGTTACAGGTCGAAAGCCGAGATGCGACTTCTGCCGAGTCGCGCCCACTCGAAAGCTCGGCTAAATTAATGCATTAAGCTGAAAGGAAAAAGTAAGACAAATTATAACAAGAAAGCGCGAATTCGCGAGATGAAGGCGCACAATTAAGGACCGCTCGCGCCCACTGAAAAGCCAACAGCTTCAAACGTAATTCTCGATATCGTTAAGAAATGAATGAAACAAAACATTCTTCTTATGAATACTGAAAGGATATTTTACAGTAAATGAAACACCAGTCGACTCTACTCGCTCCAAAAATAGAACCGACGCGAATCAGCTTTTTTATCAAACCGAATTAAATGAAATTTCACACTTCCACCGTGTTTGACCTATCCGATTGAACGATTTAGAATAACACGTGTATTTATGTATTCGATTACACGGAAAATCCAACGAAAATTATTAATAACTCAACATTGAACACTTTTATGCGTTCTATATATTTTTCTGCTAACACAAAACGAATGCCAAAGGTATTCAGTACAATTACTATAAATATACTACCACAAATATACTAGAAACTATCTTCCTGAATGACTTGATAAAAGAGCGGTTGTTAAAGAGAGATTTGAAAGGGGTAAAATGGTAGAGAAATGCCAGAGAATATCTCGGAATCGGTACAAAACTGAGTTGCACCACTTTCCGAAACATTTTCCCCGACACTCTCACCAATGGATAGGATTGGCAAGTGAGACATTTCAACGGTTGCGGCAGTTCTTGGCTCTCGACTATTTTAATATACAGCGCGTGCGATCCTCCCAGTGCTATCACGATCTCGAAATATTCCACTCAGCGGGCAACAACAAGTATATCTTTCTCCGAGTCTCCTGCGTCCCGATAGCCGTAAGTACAGGGTGATTCACTTGCCTTTGAATCAGAACTCTCCTAGCCCGCTTTTACTAGACATCTATTTCATTATACTATATATTCTCTGTTTAACAAATAAACTGTATTAAATCATGTGGTCTGTTGGAGGGAATATTTGACAAAGTTTTAGCATCGACTTCCATCGACTTGGTAGCCATCTTAGCCCTTTTGACCGCACTCTAGCTGTCTAGCAATACAGCGCGCCAATATTTTACTTTCAAGTTCAACCATTTTTGACGGTTTTTATTTTATTTGGTCGACTTCCCGACCTTCCCCGGGACTGAAATTTGCTGGGTAATGGTTTCTTGCATCAAGGAAGATACTATAAAAATTTCAGAGCCCTAGCTCAAAGTTTAGGTTTTCACCTATTTTCGACCCTCGAAAATGGTCAATTTTTTCAAGTTTCTCAAAATCGGCTGAACCCGGAATATTTTGATTGTTTTCGTATCAGGGTGGATGGAGAACAAAGAATCCGTGAAAAAAAGTCCGGATTTGCAACGAGAACGGGTCGAAAAACCGTCCAGAAAAGTCCATTTTTGCTCATTTTTAACGGTTTTTATTTTTTTTTGTGGACTTCCTGACCTTTCCCGGGGCTGAAATTTGGCGGCTAATGTTTTTTTGCATCAAGGAAGATATCATAAAAATTCCAGAGCTCTAGCTCAAAATTTTTTTTTCGGCAAATTTTTCTTAAGGGGTACCCCTTCAGATTTTTTCACGATTTTTCGAAGGTCCCCGAACTCGGGTTTTTTCTTCATGAATCGATTGTTTGTGTATCAGAGCGGATAGTAAACGAAGAATCCATGAAAAAAAGGCCGGATTTGTATCGAAAATACCAAAAAATCATTCCTGAATAATGAATTTCATCTCATTTTCACGGTTTTTCTATGGAACAGTATATGCTCGACAGTGGTGATTCAAAGGCAAGTGACTCAGCCTGTACGTCGATGGAAACTGTACGCCCGCTGAAAGGATAACAGACAGGGAGCAGCAGGGGTTCCTCCGGCTGGCGGAGGAGAGATTTTATCGAAAGTTACCCCGCAGGCCGAGCCACTCGCTCCCCAAAACTTCCTATCGCACTGCCAAAAACAAACACACTTGCCTTCTTCCTTGGCTATCGACCTTGTCGTTCCGAGGCAATAGCAGCAACTCGGAGTTCGCGCATAAGAGAATTCATACATGGGGAATGAAGCCTGCATAAGAATTTGTTGTAATTATATTTCGAAAGTCTAAAATTCGAGTCGATTTTTCTAATTTTGATTTATTATAAGGTTTTTTAAGTCGCGATGTTTGAGATTAAGGGAAAGAACGGATTACTTGCAATGATGTAAATGTTAGGCGTGGTAAACCAGTAATTAGTCTTTCGAATGTTATTTTTAATAGCGTATGAAATATTAGAACTAAATCATTTAATTCTACATTTCTGTATTTCAATTTTCTTTGGTTGTTATATTTGTAATCTTATAATTCTTTTAACTTTGAACCGTGGAATCAATTTTATAACTCGAAATCGAAGGACGCCACAATTCACTTACAACGATGTGAATGTTACGCAAAGTACACTACTAATTAGTCTTTCGAATCTTATTTTTAATGGCGTTAAATATTAAAGTTGAATAATTTAATTCCACATTTCTGTATTTCAATTTTCTTTGGCTGTTATATTTTTAATCTTATAAATTCTTTTAACTTCGAACCGTGAAATCAATTTTATAACTCGAAATCGAAGAAAGCCACAATTCACTTGCAATGATGTGAACGTTATGTAGGAAGATTCACGACCGAAGTATCGCTCCAACACTTTTCTAGACTGACTTTATGTTTGCTACTGTAGTGACCTACTGTTAAAACAAACCGTCAGACCGAAAACTGCCCGGAGCTCCAGCCGGAATTTTACAACCGCACTTGGAAATTCGCTCGTATATCATTTTTCCCAGGGTTTCTGGAGGTAAAATCGAGATTTACAAATGCTTGGAAGCATGTTACGCACATGTGACCTGCAAAAGTATCTACGTTTAAAGAATGTCGTAGAGAAACACGTTTTTTTGGAAACTCAATGCGATTTACAAATAAGTATAAAAATTCCGAATCATTTCTTACATTACCAAATTCTACAACAGTATACCTTTATTTCTCCCGGAATTCGCGCTCGCGCAGAAAATCGTCGTATTTACAATAAAAGTTTGACTAAAAAGTGCTGTCCCAGGAAGTTCGACAAACATTTTTCGAAAGTCCCTGAAAAACCATACAACGGTCGAGGATACAAAAAAAAAGAGGGAGCGAGAGGGAGATAGAAGAGGGATGCCTGGAAGCACGGAGCGCCGCCGGGAGTCTTTCGCTTTCAGCACTGGGAGCGTTGATTCGATGCTGCGCGAAGTAATTGTGACCTTTGGGAATCCGGCTGAATCTCGAATTGGATAGAAGAGGATAGCAGAGAGGCGGCTGTGTACAGCTATTTTAATTTCTATATACTCGAGAGCTGGCGGTGCTGGTGGTGGTCTGCTTGCGAGTTCCGTCTTTTTAACGCGGATAAATGCGCGCTAGGAGTTTCTACCAGCGGCGGAGAGCGCTACTAGCACTAGCGGCAAGTATAGCGCGGCGGCAGCACGCGGTGGCGGCGTCGGTAGCGGCGGTCGGGGAAAAAAAGTAGAACGCCCGAGCGGCGAAACGGGGTCAGCGAGTAATTCAAAAAAGCTTACTGCGGCAGCGAGTCGATAAAATATTAGCATTCCGCGCGCCGCTCATTTAGCTGGAGCGAGAGAGAAGGTTCGGAGGCTCCTTGGCTCCACTGTACAAACGCATTATCCCGCGCACCAACTCCGCCAGCCATCCACCCATCTCGCACCATTCCACTGGTCAAATTTCATCGGGCCAATCTTAGAGCTTTATTAAAAAACTACCTGCTTCCCGCGATCCCCCTCGAAATCTCCTTCGCCCCGTCACGCCGCGACTAACTCCCCTGTTTCTTGGTGAGTCATTAGGAGTTAGATGCGGTTTTCCTAGCTCCTACTCCAATGCAGTTGGGAACATCAATTAAGAGGAGATAGGAGAGTTAAAGTTATCTTAGAGTACGAAATCCTAATGAATAGTTGGAACCGTGTTCGGTGGGTTTAGAGTATTTCTTTTTGTGCCACCAATGTGTGATTGTCTTAAATTGCTATCTTAAATTTGTCTACTACTAAATTGTTGAACCGAATAATACGATTTTTTTTATATGCCAGTAATGTTTTTTATAATTCAGTAATAGTTGAAAGTTCTAGCAAATCCCATCGTGATTATGAGTACAATAAAATGAATGAATCATATTCCCCATGGCCCAGTAAAACTGATAATTAATCGCCGTTTAATCGGTCACGACCCATCTGATTTTTTCCAATACTCGTTCCAAATCGTTGGGAGTAATGAACAGATAATTAAAGCTAGCTTCATTTTCGTTGGCAAGCAATTGCTGCACCATAATCGCTATTCCCTTGCGCCAGAAAAACTGCAGGATTTCCCCCAATTTATTTCACTAACCCCGTAGGAACTCTACTATGGAAATTTCGGGAACTACACGTTTTGCTCAATTCACAGACTATTTTTTAATGACTTATTCATTGCTAGTACAACGCTGGTGAATGTAATGGATATTGTACGAGTATGAATGTTGAGGAAACAGTTTGTCTTTGGAAAGCATTTAAATGTACTTTCTTATAAATGTAATATTTATCTATCGCTAGATTTAAGATGATTTTTCTATCGGCCATTCGACGCATTGTATCTGAATAAGAAGAGAAACTGTACCATTGTTTGTGTGATAGATTCTCCGCGGGAGAGAGAGAAAGTGGGAGAGCGCTCGCGTTGTATATCGCCTAAGCAACTGGTGATACCGGAGATCATTGCTTCGATACCTGCACTTTGAACTACAGCCTCGTATTAAATCTTTCCAGTCATCGCATTGCATTTCTTCACTATTTCCAATAACTCGCGCATCTCCAAATACGATTATATCTTCGCAAAACTCGAGCTTTTGTTAGTTTTCCTCAAAATGGCACTGCTTTTGCAAAACTTCCAATAAAACCTTCTGTGTAACATTCACTTCATTAATTCTTCGGCATCTTAAGGAATGATTTCCATGACCTTTAAACTTGCTTGTAATCCTTGTCAAAAGATGTACTATCGGAGTAACTAGCAAGGCGTGCGGGAAAGCTCCTCGTGACCCGGAAGAGGAAAGCAGCTTACAATTAGCCAAAGCTAGAGTTAATTGGTGAAAATTCCCAAACAATAATTGTCCCATAGAGGAAGCTCCATAGAAGGGGTTGCAGGGTGGAAATCGGAATTAGCGCGTGAGCGGAAAAGGAGGCGATGCCACGTTCCGGTGAGCAACGAGTTATGGGATTAAAGTGAAACAAGTACTAGTCAGAACAGAATAAGTAAACTTAATATTCTTCAAAGTTCAACGATTCTTCTAAAAGATTATCTGCAGTATTTTTCTTTAACCGTGAAATACAATGGATTAATTCATTATCAACCACCATAAGAAGCAATAAAAAATTGCAATGGGAACCAAAAGAGAAAAGGGGTTTGCAATTAATACAATCTGAAGATTCATAAACAAGAATTGTCCCATAGAAGTCGGAGGATGGAAATCAGAATTAGTGCGTGACCGGAAAAGGAGGTGATGCCAGGTCCCGGGGGGCATTTGGTTGGTCGATAATGCGCGGCCTTCGGTTGAGCAGCCGCACGAGGCGGCCGCGGCCGCGGCCTACTGAAAAGGAAAAGGGAGTGCGAGTGCATAAAACTTGCAGCCACTCCTGTCTCTCCAGGAGTGTCAAGGGTCGCTGACTCTCTGCCGGCCGTTCTTCGAAGCCTCCGCGAGCCGCCTTCGCAAAGATCCCGCCGCCCACACTTCCAAACTTTCCTTCGCTCACACATCCATCCCGTCGGATCGACTTCCTCACACGTACAGGGTGATTCAGTTGCATTTGAATCAGAACTCTCCTAGCCCATTTTTACTAGACATCTATTTAATTATACTATATATTTCTCTGCTTAAAAATAGACTGTAATAAATTATGTAGTTTCAAGTTCAAACATTTTTGACGGTTTTTATTTTTTTGTGTGGACTTCCCGACCTTCCCCGGGACTGAAATTTGGTGGAGAATGTGTCCTTGCGTCAAGGAAGAAGTGATATAAATTTCAGAGCCCTAACTCAAAGTTTAGGTTTTCACCTATTTTCGACCCTCGAAAATGCTCAATTTTTTCAAGTTTCTCAAAATCGGCCGAACCCGGGATATTTTGATTGTTTTCGTATCAGGGTGGATAGAGAACAAAGAATCCGTGAAAAAAAGTCCGGATTTGCAACGAAAACGGGTCGAAAAACCGTCCAGAAAAGTCCATTTTTGCTCATTTTTCACGGTTTTTATTTTCTTTGGTGGACTTTCCGACCTTTCCCGGGGCTGAAATTTGGTGAGTAATGTTTTCTTGCATCAAGGAAGATACCATAAAAATTCCAGAGCCCTAGGTCAAAATTTTTTTTTAGGCAAATTTTTCTTAAGGGGTACCCCTTCAGATTTTTTCACGATTTTTCGAAGGTCGCCGAACTCGCGTTTTTTCTTCAGGAATCGATTGTTTATGAATGAAAACGGATAGAAAACAAGAAATCCGTCGAAAAAAGTCCGGATTTCTATCGAAAACACTAAAAAAAACTGCCTTTAAAGTTCGATTTTTTCGGAATTTTCGATGGTTTTTCCCATATTTTTTGGACTTCCCGACATTTTTCGGGGCTGAAATTTGGTGGAGAGTCTCCCCTTGCATCAAGGAAGATGTGATATAAATTCCAGGGTCCTACGCGCACTCGAATTCATTCCGATACACAATTAAAGCTGCTGGTCTACCAGTGAAGTACTGCTCTGCCAATATTGGTGAATTCAGGCATGAATTAAACGGACTTCAATGAACATCGGCTTCAATTTCGACCAAGTAGATTATTCCCGTGATTGTAGTCCCTCGATACCGGAATAGCCAGGTTATACCGCGGGATCAGGAAGCATCACTATTACAGAAGTATCGGGGAACTTGAAAAGTATTGAATTGATGATCTTCACTACCATTGCGACATATATTTGATTCCTTTTGAATTAATAATTTTTCGCAATTTGTACGACGTATCTACTACTATATATAATAATAACAGTAAAAAATCAATTCATTTTCTACATTGAAATGCTTTAACACTGAAACAACCAACGATTGTGATGTTGTTACAGCTACCACCTAAAAACAACCGATTTTAACTCGTTCGTTAGTTCCACTGTTAAACACTGATGCATTAGTGTCGACGAGTCCCAGAAAGGAGAAAAGTGAGCGTGACAAGGGTCAACCGAGGACTACATGGGAAGGTGGTGCTGAGCAAACGCGATCGGGAAGATCGAACGCGATTAGCACTGATTGGTAAATCCGGGTGGGTAGGTAGGAACTCGAACTAGGATGCAGGTCGCAAGCGGTCCACGTGTTACTCAGTTTCGTCAGGGGAGTATTCGGGATAGCCGAGTTACTGACCACCCCCAATTCCCCGCTGGCACGTGCTAAGTGGACGTGATGTAACTCCTGGAAGAATGGCGGGGGCTACGTTGTGCTGACGCGGCTCCAAGCGCTCGAATTGTCGCTCTTTTGGGAGAAATGGAAAGTAATTGCTGGAGCCTCGGGAGTATTCAATGCGAATGGGTGTGGAAATGGGGGCTGCTCTCCAACGACGGGAGAGTCTTCGCCCCCCTGCATGAAAGAGAGACTTTCGCAGGGAATTTAATTTGCAAAGTTTCCCGCCGGTAATGTTAAAAGACGACAGCGGACTTTTAAAAAGAGTCGCCAACTTATTAGAAGTTATTAGGAGTCTCGAAACTGTTACCCTCCTCCAAAAGAATATCGTACAAGTATCAAAAAGCTATCATACATACGCGTTGAAACTAGTACGATTTTAAGAGATGGAAAACCAATCCATAACATCCCCAAAAATAACGCTCCCTACTTCGATTTTAAAGGAACGATTACTTTTGCGATCGTAGAGTAGAAAGAGCGGGTGGTGACAGGGAATGGAAGGGTTATCGAACCGATGTACAATTCTCCGATAGAAGTGCGGGGGATCGAAGTCGTACGCGCGTAAAAAAAGTCGCGGGTGCGGAATCGAGGGCGCAAACTCGAGCGTGTATATCGGCGGCGCATCGATGAAATCTCTCATTATTACACTCGGCTTTGCACTGATCGGTCGGATCGATCGACTGGCTCTCTAAGTACGCTGCGTCGGGCAAGGATAAGGATCTTTTCATCCTCGGGCATAGCAAAGAGAAAAGCAGCCGCGGTAGCGAAGAGGATGAGAGAGGCGAGAAGGGGGTGAGCGAGAAAGAGAAGCGGTGAAAGGAAGATAGGGAAAGCGGAACGCTTTTTTCATCTATTCCAGCGGGCTTCAGCCGGGATAGCAATAAATTCTGCGGATCAAAGCACACCATCCCACTGCTTGTCATCGCGTAGCGTACTACTCGGCGGCCGCGCGCGCTCCATTCCTCTCGAGCCGGCAGGCTACTCTTAATGGCGCGCGCACGCCTGCAAAGCTAAAGCTTCCGTGGCAAGTTTGGCAACCGGTCCAAGTTCTCTGCGGCCACGCTCTCTTCTCCTCTCGCTACCATCTCACCGACTCTCCCTTACCTTTCATCGCCATTCGCGCACACACCACCATCGCCCATCCACCCACTAAATCTTCTGTCTGCACGCTTCGGATTAAAGTGCTTGCCGGCCGATGGAACTTGACTCCATCCTCGAAAATCTCCCAGCCACTGTCTTCCCTTTCTATGCCCGACGCTCTTCCACCGATATCCCGAATTCGCATCGATTACATCCGCTGCAATCTCTTACCAAGCCAAACAGTCATTCTCCCAGCCGCGAATATTCATTTCAAAGTCGTTTTTCATCCTCCAAGGTGTTTCCATCACTTCTCTGATAATTATTTTATAAGTGGCACAGTTGAAAAGTGATGTTTTAGGTTAGAAAGTTTATAGGAACTAGCAATATTCCTCGACATTCGAGAAAGGAATGGATTACTTGTAATAATGTGAACGTTACTGCACAGTACACTATGACTAATCAGTCTTTCGAGTATTATTTTTAGTGGCTTTAAATATTAGAACTGAATAATTTAATTAATTGATCCTGCAAGGTGATTCCATCACTTGTCTGATAATTGTTTTATAAGTGGCAGAGTTGAAAACTAATATTTTAGGTTAGAAAATTTATAGGAGCTAGCGAGTGATTGATAAGAGTACTTGGGAATAACTTGATTCTTGCGGGTAGACACCGGGGAGTTGGAAGATGCTGATGAATACATTACTTCGAACGATTAAAGTCTGGGAGGAAGAGAAAGCGCAGAGTCTGAGACTATCTTATTTGCTCAAGAGGTTAGCTTTCGGATACGCAGTTCGAAAAGGGAACGAGTGATATCGCTCGTGAAAATTAAAGGCTTGTCCCACCGGGAATTGGAAGTCCTTGGTCTTCCTCATTAAACTCGTAACTGCATCCCATTACAGAGGAAACTGGTTTAATCCCCGCGGGATTCCGTTAGCCTAAACCTTTAAGACTGTCAGTGGTGTCCTGGTGGTCCGGCTTAATTGGGAAAGGAATTAGCTACTTTATCACTGGCGCTCATAATGCAACGATTTAAGAGGGAATTCTTTGCTAAGCACAGCCTCAACACTGCGGCAAGCCGATCTCCAAATTCAAACGCACGCGAAACCAAAAGCATTACAATAACGATAGGGATATTCTCTGTTTAAAAGATTGCGAACTTGCTAAATAATGAAATAATTAGAGGAGGGAAGGAAGCGTGGAGTTTCGGGGAAGGAGAAGTCAAGCGGAGAGTGGGCTAAGTTCTGCTGGTGCAAGCAATGTCGAGAGATGTCCTTCGGGGAGAGTCTGGAGAGTGGCTTCTACTTCGGAAACAGGGATCACTGCCAGGATTGAGCGTGTCAGGTGGATCAAAGTTACGATTTGGCTCGGCAAGCGCCCGTCAATCGCAATATCAAAGCCGCCTTAGTTGCGAAGGAACGGACATCACTTGCAGTTCTGGGTTATACGGTCACATTTGCATCGTGGAACAGTAAGCGCTGTAGTCAGCGAGAAAGGAATTCTGCGCGAGCTCCGGGCCTTCTACACTTTAGTGTCGACGCAAGTACAGTCGAGTGAAATCTAATCGATCACGGCGCCAGGCACCAGAAAAATCGGTGTCAGCCAGGAAGACTGTAATGATGCACAGATCCCATCAAGAATCCAGCCAACTGAGCACTGAATCATCCCCGATGCGAGTCTCCTCCATGGGAAATACGGATTTCTACAAAGATACTTGGAAAGCGCATATCGATGATTGCTCATTCCACTAAAACTGCTTCCTCTCTGCTCATCGGTGAAAACCGATCCCCGATATTTGCCGAATGGAAAATCGACTGGGGGGAAATGGCCTCGATTTTTCATAAGTCAGAGAACACATTCATCGACCTTTTAAAAATCGCACACTCGATTAAACGAATACTAATAACAGACTTCTCGTCTCTAATACAAACTTTAGAAAGACTACCATAAAATCCCTCTAAATGTTTCAATAATAAATGGATAATAATTCTGGGATCTTGGTAAGGGAAAGAAAAATGTCCAAGTGGAGAGAGGCGATCGCAAAGTTGGCTAATACTTTTCCGGCTTAAAAGGCAGAGTATACTGCTAATACGGCTTACTGGCTTGGATTCCTAGGAGGGTGAGTGGTGGTGGTGGGGGTGGGGGGCGACCTTTCGTCCAAGGAAGTAGCCACGAAGGCATCGTTCGAGCAGCGAGGATCCCGAAAAGCGGGTGTCCTCGAGTAGTGCACTGCTGCACTCGGAGATAGCATCGTCTGCGGCTGAAGCCTCTCCTATCGTATCCGGGCCTCGTAAAGCCCGGTGCGCGCGCGCGCGCGCGCGGCCAAGGCTGCGATTGAAGACACGTAAGCGCTAAGATGCTTTCGTTGTCGTTCGCGGCGTCTCCTCAAAACGAGTGGATCGTTTCCCCCGCTGCCAAAACCTCCTCCACGCCAGATCCCGCAGCTCCCGTTTTACGATCGCGCCGCAGTTACTTACACGTGCAAATATGAGGACGAACCTCGCCCTATCATATTATACTGTCAAGGATCAACCGCCGCGATAATACTACCGAGAAGAAAGATCTCTTTTATCTACAGGTTTAACAGGGAAGAACTCTCGGAAACAAGAAGGTGGAGTTAGAAAGTATTTGAAATATCAAAAACAGTTTGGTAAAAAGATCGAAATGATACATGACGTTTGAAGAGGAAGTTGTTGGAGGTCTTGTTGTCTTATTTGGTCAGAGAATAAGGAAAGCGTGGAAGGTATTGGTGGAACATTTCGAGTGGGACATTTCTCTTGGCCGAAAGAGGCTGTGAGGGGCGATCCGGCATCGGAGCTTTACGACGGGGGTGCCGTTAGGTTCACATTTACGCGGCAAGTGTGGTGTCGACGTACAAGCAGCAGCAGCAGCAGCAGCACGCGAGGAGGGTCGGTGGCTTTGATCTGCTAGAACTTATGGTTATCCGATAAGCGCGCCTAGCTAGCGAAGTATAAACTCGGGGAAAGGGTTTCGCCTCACCCTCTCGCACTCTCTTTCACTCTCGCTCCCGCAGCAGCGGCGAGCGCCTCTATCACGCTCGATCGGCTCCCTTCAAGGATGAGAGCTTCTTTTGTCCTCAAGTAGCCGCCAGATAGAACTAAATTTACGAATAAGCAACGCGCGCGCGAATATCCCAACGCTCAGACGGTGAGTCAGCCGGTTTGACTTTTTCTCAGGCAGCGCGCAACTTTTACGGATAAATCTGACCCTTTTACCCGCCGCCAACTTTCTCACCGGCTTCTTACCGATACGTCCAAAGCTCCTCGAGACTTGGACAATAATAAATTATAATGTCGTTCACCGTAAGCTGTGTTGAAGTTTTAGTTAAATCGCACTCTTTTAATGCTGAGTGGAAGAGAGCTCGTTTCTTTCTGGATTTCTTCAACGAAGGAGAAAGCTATCCTTTTAGTTTGGAAGCATTAATGGGAAAGTCTTGTTGTGATTAGTTATAGTGGAAAGATATCGTTGATTTAAGTTTGAAAGTCAGTGTTTTTAGTTTTGAAGGCGATTGGGGAATGTCATTGATATCGCAGCCGCTAATGAAGGCATCAGGGTTTGATCGGTGATAAGTAACAGCGTTATGTTGGCCTCCTGCGTTATTTATAATCGTGTTTTGCAGCGATTTCCCGTGCTAATTACCTTCCCTCACGGAACGCCGGAGAGAACGCTCTCTCCCCTACCCAGTTATTGGAAGAATCGAATATGGCTCCCCACCGTCCCACCAATGAATAATCTTTGCATTTTCGATTTTAAATTGCACCCGCGTCCTTTCCCACATGTCACACTTGTTCGAAAACCTCGGGGACTCGATAATTTATACCACCACCGACGACGATCAATTCGGGGAAGTGTGTCATTCAACATTGCGCGAGATTCAAACTTTTCAAACTATGCTATAAATACTTAAAAAGCAAAAACCAACTTAGAAATAATAAACTATACTTTTATTAAGTTATTTGAATTAAATTTTGACTTCGCCTGTCAAATATATTGTCTGCTTTTCTAAGGAAAGAGTATATTTTTGAAAATTGTATATCGAAACCTTTTAACATTGTTGTTTGTGCTTTTTAAGCGATTTACACTCGCTGAAATATGCGCTGTCTTACGGGGATAAACGAAATTGGGGGAGGAAGTTGCGGAATGGCTTCTACTTTGATTGTACTATTTTCTTGAAAAGAGCAGGATCAAACTGGTTGGATTGGATGGGGGTGAGTGTTCGCGTGGCTGCTGAATCGTAGGAGCAATGATATCGTTTGTAAACAGAGGGAAAAAGGGTGGCAGAAGGAGAATAAGGAGCGACGCGCGGCAAAGTAGTGTCGAAGAACAGAGCGTAGGTGTGTACTAGGGCAAAAAGCCCCACCGCCCGCCCTTATTCCCCATCTCTTTTTCCGTATTTTGCTTTGGTTGCGCTTCGCGGCTTCGAGATTGCTCCTTGAAATTGGATCCCCTTGAGAAAGCGTCGCCCGGCGCGCTCGCTACTTCATCAACCACTCCGGATTTCTTCGATTCCGATCGACGTCCCTGTTAATGAGCACGAACACCGAACCTCATTTCTTGCCAATGACTCGACGAATTCAATTTAGTTTGTACTCCCAAGCAGCTCGAATCTTCAATTTTTATAAGTCTCAAGATGTTTTTTGCCCAAGCTTCGAAATATAATTTCGACGCGCAAACTTTCAATCTCCACTGAAATTTCCAATCTTCGGATTAATTGTCCTTAACTTTCAATTCACCTTTGAAAGAATGCGCGTTAGCTAGCCTGCGAAACTTCCCCTTTTCCCGACAAATAACTTTTCTCGTTTCAACTTTTTAAGTCGAGTTAATCCAGCGGCGTTTAATGCACAATTACGGGAGAAATTGCCGAGATCGCGCCAGCCTTGATTATACATATTCTAGAAAAACGTCAGGAGCGCATTAGTTTTTAGCTATCTCTCGCTTCTTTGTACGTATGCGCGGCGCCTTGTCAGGAATCCTTCTCACGGTTACTCCGTTGTTCCACACATTTGCTGTCTCGGAATTGGATTTCTCGCTCGAACCAGTCTAATCCTCTTTCTGTCAAGGAATATCCCGCTATTCTACCGTAAATCATATCGCAAAGCGTGTGTATACCATACGCGAAGCATTATTTTCCCTGGTACCATTTGTCATAGAGGGACGCTTTCGATTTCCGTAAAGACATCAATATTTGAAAGTACGACTTCGTCAAGTTGCCTCGGGAGCCCTACATTTTGGATCTCTCAACAAGCGTTGAAAGTCTAGCGATATTTACGCAGGGCAAAAATGTATCTAGCAAATTGCAAGGGCAATATTTACACTCATTCATGAGATACGCGGAATCCCCAACATTCTAGTGGCTCGTCGCTGCTCGCAACAGGGAAGAGCAAGCTTTTTGTCCTGTTTAACAAGGAATTTCTTCTTGCCGGAAAAGAAGCAAATTCCTCGCGTATGTTGTAACTATGTCTACTTTCCAAAGGACTCGCCGACGAGGCATGCGGAGTTGCGCATTTATTATTAAATCTCCTTCAAACCCATGAAGCTTCCTCCGCTTCCCATTACATTCCCACTGCACGGCCGCCGCGCCGCGCCGCGCGCCGCTTTCATCGCCGGCCGGCTAACACTCGGCGAGATGAAATAACGTTTTTCATGATGAATTTCCCGAGAATTACAATGGAAATGTCGCGACGCCTCGCTGAGCCTTCATGAATTTTCTATCGGCTTCAGCCTGAAAAATACTCGCCTATGTCTCCTGCCGACGTTTATAATGGTTCTGATCTACTTCAACCCCTCGCGCATCCCTCGCTTCTAAATTGTTCCCGACAATCTCACAATATCGATGTTTTCTAATCCTTTGCTTAAATACAGCTGACAAACTTCGTATGAATTGGCTTAAATATATATCTTAAATAGTAAATCACAATATGTAATTCGATTAATGAAATTGCATGAGCATTCTATTTATTATAAAATGTAGAACTATTTTTTACTAAGATAAAACACCGATTTCGAGACTGATAACTCTGACGGGCGAGCGACAGAACATTTTTCTCATTCATCCATTGACTTTCTTTCTGGCGGATCTTCAATCAAGATTGTGAGGACAGGGACGTTTAAAGAGAGGACTGTGTTAAGGGGAAGTATTGATCGCGGCGCATCATTAAGACAATAATCTGGTAACGAGGTTCGCTCCTATCACGACGAACCTCCAGTTTCTCTCATTTGCCAGTGATTACGGCATAACATGCTACTAGACTGCCTTTCCTTCTACTAGAGCTGACGTTTCAGTTATGAGGTCAACATCCTTTCTACCAAGCGCGACTACCCCTGTCTGCCGCTGCCGCTGCTGCTGCTGAAGCTTTTTTTACAAAGGACCTGTCCAGATGTGACTGCAAAAAATTACTCGCGCAATATCGTCGCTCGTTCCACTTACGCTTCTCGTCCGCGACTTTTAAACAGTGAACTGCTTTTCAGCTGGTTTTTGTCTCCCGATGCCCGAGCGTATTATAAAACAGATACATGTGTTTGGAAACACCGGAAAAAGCCCTAGCGAACTTTACAAAGTTCAACATAATCGTAGAATTAAAGTAAAATTTGAACGTTCTACATGTTTAAAACCAGTTAATATGAACTAGATTCTAATGAAGCGATACTTAAATTATAAAATCGCATTCTACTATTAACTATGGTTGCCTTCTTCCCGGCGACCTTGATGATTCGAAAGTGGTCATCAGTGACTGGGGAATAAACTCTCCTCGGCTTTGGAGCCACTTGGGCGCGCAGTCTCTGGGCCAAACAATGGGGGGCTGTTCGTCTGAGTGACGCGATGCAAGTGAGACTAATTGTAAGAGGAACAAGAAGAAGAAGGCGAAGAAGAGGAAGCAGAAGAGTGTCGTGTCCCTTTGAGAGATGGGCAGAGGGTGTTCCCGTGAATTTGCCAGGCGGTTCTCCGAGGGCTTTGCTAAGAAGGAGGAAGGTTGGAGGAATGCACGCGCGGTCGCAGGGATGAGATTATGAAGAGGAGTTGGCTGGCTGGCTGGCTGGCTTGGGGGACGCTGAAAAGAGGCAAAGGAATGGCCTAACCCACTGGCGGCAATGACGAGAAGAGAGGAAAGACAGCGATGGGGAGAGAAGATCAGTGTGGCGGCGATGAGACCGCCGCTGCTCGAGGAAGGAAGCGTAGCCTTCCCGAGAAAGACAGAAGCCGGACGCAAAAGAAAAGACTTTGGCACAGTTTTCCATGCCGGCGTGACCTACTGGACTATCGATTCGCAGCCGCTGCCACCGCCACCGGCAGCTTTTGGCAAGATGCAACGGTGCTTGATGCTGAAACCGAATGCCTTAAGGATACACCAGTCTCCCGATGACCAAGATATCCGGATCAGCTCCCTCTACCTACAAATCCTCCTCCTCTCGATATCAATCTATTAATATTCTTATATCCGCGGCTCCAATCTTTTACTGTCCACTCATTCCGTACGATAAATCTAAACTCTTTCGAGTAATACGTGCTTCGAAGTACCACGCACGTACAAGAGAATCTTCCTTTCCGACCGAATCGAGTTTTATTATTGAATGCAAGACGCATGGGAGAAGAAGAATCGTTCTACTTGATGCTGGGTATTACGCGGCATCGGTGTTCCTTCGATTTTCCCTGGTATTTTGCATTTTTCGCTGGGCTTTTCACTCTTTATCGGAAACCAACCCCCTCCCTCTCTTCTCTCTTCTCTCTCCCCACTCCTTGGGAGCGTGCTGGAGGGATCAGTTTCCGCGCTCTTCTCATCCCGATATTTCCCTGGGAGTGTCCGTTCGCGTTGCGCGCTGCATTTTCCTGTCTCCTCGGCTTGCAGGCTTTTCCGCTTTTTCCTTGGGCGGCGGCGGCGGCGGCGACGGCGAGTGACTGGGGAGTTGTCCCTTCTGTCGGGTTGCTTGAGGCACGAGAGCATTGTCTGCCGGTATATCCGCGTAGTAGCGCGCATCCCAGCCCTGCATTCCTCCTCCGTGGAGACAAAGGGCCAACAATGCTGCCTGTGCACGTCGAAACTCCGAGTCCCATCTTCCTGGCTCTCCCGGCACTTCCGTCCTCCCCATCCCCCCCGTAAGGTTTTCCCCCTCGTGCTTTTTCTCATTCTGCTAAGATGGAACGCGCCGATCGAACCTCGCGACAGCCTTATCATACCTTTTGCCTGCCGTGTACCAGGCATGCGCGACACAACTGTTTAAATTCCGCCTTCATCGAAAGACCTCTCATCTGCTTTATTAAACTTCGTAATCTGGCTAATTTCGTTCGTTATTTCATCCCTGCGATATATATATTGATTTATATTAATAGGCACAGTATTAATAATAACTAGCTTAAATGTTCAATTTAATAATCCGAATTCTAAATCAGTTTGAATTTTGAATAGAAGTACTAATTGGAATGATTGGTAAAATTAGTGCGATGAGAGTGAAACTCCACTTGGTTAGAAATATTGGGTGGTATTCGGTGATTGAAATGGAGAGTGCTCGATCTCGAGGACGTCGATGGGAGTGATTGAATGGCATGTAAGGCGACGCGAGACAGACTGGATCTCACTCGAGTGCTGAATTAACCCTTCCGGCGGAGGCGGCGTACGTGCCGAAAGAATGCGATATCCCAGGAGAGTCCGCCAGTTGAATTCGATTTGTTTCCTATCTCCGCTCGAGGCGGAGCTGTCCTCTCCGGAGATATCAGCCGATGATGCCAGCCGGATGCTTCTTTTCTTTTACTTCATACGCATTGCCTACTTTTCAGCTTGGAGCGCGCTTTCCCTCCACTGAAATACTCCGCGGCGCGCGCGCTTCAATGAGCTTTCTCTCCCTTTGACGCCGGCGCACCTTTTCCACGCCACACACACACGCGCGCGCGCGCGCCTTGGGAACAGCCGCCTTGTTTGGTCATTGCATAGTGACACGTTTCCAGGAGTCAGCTGATGGAAGTTTCGTTTAACTTGCTCGCTCGATTGGAAAGGGAATCGTTTGGTTCAGCCAGTTGCGCCGCTTCGTTTAATGCCATTCTCATGGATCTTCGTACGAAATTCAAGGCCAACCTGATCTTTTGCGTATTTTCTGTTCAATGAAAAAATGTCAAGTCAGTTGGTAAATTAGAACGAAGTGAAATGGATAGTAAGTCAGCTTTGAAGTGAATTAAAGCTGGCTGTTAATTTTCACTTGTTGGCCAATAAGAATTCGTGTCAGGGCTAAGTGGAAGAATGCTGAGCCATCGGGCAACTCAATAAATGAAGTCTTTCGTCTTCATTTCGGTGAAGGGTTAGAGTGGCGGTCCATCCATTCAGTCACGCTCTTCCAAGTGCGCTACATTCCCGCTGCTATTTACTGTTCCAGGTAGCGGGGAAGGAAACTATTTTTCACACTTTCCCTGTCATCTTTGTCTTGGCGAGGCTGTTGATTTTCCTCGGGAAAGCTAACAGCATCACTGCTCCGTTATTCCTCGCGGAAAACTCTCGGGCTCCTTTTAAATTCCGGTCGCATCTCCTCGGGCTGATATTCGGAGGGCTACTTTAACTCACACCTTTCATTCCGAGCACGTCGCGGAAGAATAACGCGTGAAGAGTATCTACATTGTTACTCCATGAAACAAAGAGCCTGTGGTACAAAGATATACATAATCCTTCAAAAATGTCTTGCCGCTATCATAGTAAATCAGAAATGGCAACTGCAAGATTTGAAGCTCCGGAGTTAAAGCGAAAGTATAATATATTCAGAGAGAATCTCTATAAGAATTTCCATTGTGGAATAAAAGGATTAAAAAGAAAGAAGTAAGAAATAAAAATCCTACTGTTAATCCTCGAATTATACTTGTTGAAAATAATTTTCTACTTGGAGTTCTCATCAACTTCTGCGAGACTTATCGATATCAAGCAGACAATTGTCTTTCGGTTTTAACAAACAAAAGGAAACCTGCAAACTGATACGTTTGAGATTTGAAAGAAGCTTGACAGCAGAGCATTGATTGTGGATATTGCGATATTCAAATACATTGCTGTTAATTAATCCTTTTAGCATCGAACGACGATATTGTTCGCAATACGTGCAAAAGGTGTGCTCCATGTCAAAATAAATTTATAAAACGTTATAATTGGTTTAATTTCCTTGTAACACGATTGAAAAAATTGTTTACAGATTCAAATATTGCTTGTAAAAGAGAAATGAATTTGTATGCTTTTCATAATGTATTATATTTTAGTTATTCTTCATATACGTGCGATATTTTTGGTCGTCACTAAAAGGGTCAAAGAACGCATACGTTTTAAAATTACCACACTCGTTCGAGACTTACAGTACACTAATTACAATGACTGTCGTTCAATTATTGCGGAGAGATTTAGGAGGTAGGGTCAAGTATCACCTTCGGAGTCGATTGAGTGTGTGGTGAGGCTGGCGGGAGGGCGATTCGTTAAGCCTGACAGATCACTTACGAAGAAGAAACGATAGCAACTAGCCAAAGAAAACAATCAGTGCTCTGAGAGGCTGGCATCAGCGGGGAAGAGGGTTCGATTAATAAAGGTGGAGGAGCTCGACATGCCCGAAGCAGCATCCCTTGGCCCCATTCTTTCTTATCGCTTTAGTCCGGATTCGATAAGCCTCCGGCTTGTTTTCCCTATCGGGATCTACGTGGAAAAAGCTCGCCAGCCGGCGCAACATCTCGTCTCAATCACGCCTCTACAACAGATTTGTCCCGCTGCGTATTTGCCGTACACTACAGCCGCGAAATCGAACCTTATGTAATGAAAACTGATTCAATCGGCTTGCTATAATGTGCGCGGGAATATAATCCAACGCAATTCTGGCATATTTTTCTGCCGTCTGTTAGTTGGTTATGATTTTGTTTGTTTAATACTAGGTTTACGGACATTTCTATATAGCTCTTTATGAACACTCATTCTCGTAAAAGAAAAATATTAATTTAATTCTAAGACAATTACAATCTTAACAGATATAATATAGGTTAATTAAATCTGTCAAGATTGCGTAAATAATTGTCAGTATAAATTGAAAGGAAAATTAATAAGCTTTGTAATTTTCCTTGTGAAGTCTGAAATCCGTCAAAATGACGGGTGCCGTAAACCTAGTGTTAATCATTCTTAAGGGATACAAATGTAGTCTATCGAAACTGTGATGAGACACCTTTGTTTTCGTAAGTTTTTAAATGAAATTAGTGGGTTTAGTTATTAAGGTCCGACAGAAAATGGGGGGCCACTTTAATTTGGAGTGTAAGTTTTATCTAGAGATTCGCTTGAGACTGGAGTGTGTTTGAGTGGAAAAAAGTGTCGCAAGAATAGCTATTTCTTTACTGACGTGGTTCCACCCTTTCTGAAATGCAAGGAAACCCTAGGAAGACGCGACAGTCCAAAAGGAAGGGAAATTCGCTAGAATTCTCTGCTAGAAAAGCCCGAAAAATCTTTCGCAGAACGCGTTGGATTCGCCGTTCGTCGTCAGGGATTTTCAAGAAGTGCTGAATAAGAGCTTCCGGGAGGGATGATCTATTATAGTATATTAAACCGCTGTGCCGCCGCTTTTATTTCAATCGGTCGGCAAAAAAGAGGAGATACTTTCGCCGACGTAATATCATTTGCAACGGAATTGATGGCAGCAAATTCGAAGCCAATGAAAGAGAAGGGAACACGTGCGAATGCGTGCCCGATAAATCGGCCAAATATTTATCTCGTTCGCGGAGTGGTCCACATATTTACGAGGCGATTCGACCCGAACGGCAATTATGCACGACGCCGACGCAGCATCGATGCTACTTCCATTCGGCGCCATATAATTGCGAGGTAATGTCAACTATACAAATTAATTACGCCGCCCGCTATTACCCTGATCGCGAAATTAGCGAGAGGCTTGCAGATATCCCGATAAGAGGCAAGTGTTCAAAACCCTGCTCTTGACTTAATCATTAACGCCCTGATTGACGTCGTTTATTTTCCCCCAATTACCTTGGCGATGAATATTTCCGAAGACATTTGAAAACCGATTGACGAAAAGTTCTTTATCCACGAAGAATTCAAATCTCCCAAATGCTGCACGTTTAATTATCCGAAACTTACAATATTTTCGTTCAAAACAGCAGTATTTAAAATAATATAAAAACGTATTTAGAGAGAATGATTTTTACGCCATCGAAATAAAGTATGAACCGCATTATTAGATACAGGGAAATGCAGAATAATTATCAGTCGACACTGTGAAAGGAAGTCTTTCGGTATTACTCGCGGAAGAACGCGGTGTCGGTCCATTTCTTTATTTAGCAGCGGAGAGATACCGCGAAGATTTGTCTCGCAGTGACCCACATTTAAGGGTGAGCTGCGAGGTGAGCAAGCCAGGGCGAAAAGAAAGCAGTGAACGAAAGCGATTATGGCGGCGGTAGAGAGCGGAGAGCCGAGATATATGTTTATACGGGAAGGCAAAGCAGCGCCTTTCCGGTTTTTCGTATCCGCTTCCATAATGGCCGGGATTAGTACTCCTTGCCTTCCTTCTCTCTCTCTCAACACTCTCGCACACACACACTCACACACTCGCGCACAATTCGTTTGCGAGGAGAGCAAGGTTATAAGAAAATAAATCACGATAGCCGGCTGGATAAAAGCACCGCGGCAAACAATGCGCGCCGGGATTACTTTGAATCTGCGCCTTTAAATTCCCCCAAGTCCCGCACGCCCGGCTCCGTTCACGGCGAGCTCAGGAATTAAACTCCGCTCACTTGTGCCCGCTTCGTGGTTCCCGGCGCCGCTCCGCGCCCGCCTTTTCTCCAGCCACGGAATTAGTGAAACGTTTGCCCAAGAAATACGAACGACTCTCGAACGCGTATATGCGCCTCTGGACGCTCAGATTACGAGAACCGCGTGTTTTTCGTTAACTAATGAATAAACTCCGGCTAAGCGAGCAGGTAATCGCAGTCCGCAATTGCTCTTTGGGCTCCGCGCGAAATTACAGTGTTCTTTGCAAATTATAGGGAAACCCTCGCATGGGAAACTGTTTGAGGAAGAAGTTAATAATAGCGAGTGTATAATATGTTAATGTATATTTAATAAGTGGCTGTTTCATTTATATATATTTGGAACTATTTACGTCGGCAATGTATTATTGACGCTTGCCCCGTGTGGCGAATGTATGATCTGCTTAATAATTAATTCATGCCAATTCTAACACCTGAATTTGCAATTTGTATGTAGATGTTTGCATTTGTGTTAATATATTCTCGACATTATTGGCCCGCTTATTAATCATGGTATTCGAAATCAAGGCTCCATTGCAATTGGTGATAGCTGTTCAAATCAGGATGTTGGTTTTACCTCGCAAAAGTTGTGAAGTATCTTCGAAATATTATAAAAACCAGAGTCTTTAATAAATGTGGGTTGATAAGCAATAGATTGGATTTAATTACAAGAAGAAAGAACCCGAACATAAACTCTTCACGAATGTCTGCTTTCTTTTCTCGCCAGAAGAGATTATGAGAAGTATGAAAGGCGGTAAGATAAACACCATAAGATTCGAAGAGCGATGCTTTCGTATAATAACCAACTTTAATCCAAGCTCTTTTCCAAGCAGCTCCGGTTCCTCTGGTTCGGTTCATTTACAGCGCATCGCGCAAAATGAATCTGCGCACTCTCGCCAGTACCGAGAATGAAATTGACGAGGGCACTAGAACATTTCGAGCGCGCGAATCCCGCACAGAGTTCCGCCGCTACCAAGCTTTCCACGATGTGAGTTTGGGCTCCATTAGAAAAAACGCGGCAGAAAAAATTGCCTCATCTCAGCCGCGCCAACTCCCATTTACATTTTTACCTCGGCGTAGATCCCGCGTGCGATTTATCTCGCCGGAATCTACATTCGTGCGTTAACACGAAATTTGCACCCCTCCGCGCTTCATCCCCGCTTTAAGCATTCACTGCTGAGTAATTGGCACACGCGTGTTAAGACGATTGTCTACGAAATTTGTAAAAATCGTATACTGAAAATGAAAAACCCTGAAATCGAAAACTTAACCACTTCGATGATTTGACCGAATAAAAACTAGAAGACATTACGAGGATCTTTTGAAATTGATAAACAGCTTTAAAAGGATCAAACATAAACTTACAATGAATCCAATAATTTCCCGTCATCCGCCATATTAAAGTGCCGAAATATTCGCAGCAGAGATAATTCCGGGGCATTTGAGAAGCCGACGTACCTCGTCGATAGCAGTGCAATAACTGGTCTGCAAAGCTGCGGATTAGGGTTACCAACACTTCCAGCAGGGAATGAGAGTCCGGCCGCGGTAATTACGGAAAGTATCCTGGGTGAACTGCTGTTCCGATGAATATTGGTTTGGCTCGCTTTCCCAACTTTTACGTCGTCGGCATCGGCGTCGGCGTCGCTGGAAGTGGAAACTTGCGCTCCTCCAAGGACAGGAGCGAGGAGCCACTAATTATTTAAGCGGAGAATGTAGGTTTCGGCCCAAGTGAATCGGACAAGTTAATTCGCACTTTTGCGCCAGGGCGCCGGAAACTTTTCCTCGCGATTGACCCGCTTCAGCAGAGGTCGCTTGCTCTCTCTCGCCGCGGCGAGTTAGCGTCCTCCTTGTTAAATCGTGCGCGCTTCGAGTGGCAACTCTACTACTGCGCGCCTACTGTTATGAACTGCGGACTGGCGTGCAAGCGCTGCGTTCGCACGTATAACCTCTTCTGGAAATTTTCGAGGTTATAAAGGGTTCCTCCCGCCTCGCATCTCGCTTTGACCCTCTCTAGGCTCTGCTGCCTTTTATTCCAGTTTGTTAGCTTCATTATTGCCGGCGCGCGCCGCTCGCTTATCATGGCCCTCCGATTCCTCGGGCTTTTAATTAAAATTCGCCGAAAGCTGATACGCCACTGCTTCACTTACTTTGCACGAGTGGACTTTTTTCGTTGTTCGATGTGATCGTCTTTGACTTCAACTGACACTCGATGATTCGCGGTCATAGGAAATTCATCGAACCAACCCGAAACCTTTGACGCAGGAATATCTCGTTCGATATTTCAGGGAAAGTATTCTGTTAATCTTCTTCGAGCTCTTCGAATTTTAATATTTCCCTTGGGATGGAAAAATTCCGTCAAATATAATTACGAAAGGGCAAACCAATAAGGGCGACGTGAAAATATGTGGCTTATAGTTGGCCGCGTTATTGAGACTGCGAAATTAAACTGCCGAAAGCGCCGCCGCTGCCGACAGACCGGAGAGCGACAGGGGTGGTCTCTGATCGATATCGATTACGAAGCCCATTTCGATCAGCAATATGCCAATATCCGGCAGGCGTGCCGCGGAAATCAGCAACTGCGCCGATACACAGTCGCGTTGTAACAATATAACGCGTTTAATGTCCGGTGAGCCGATAGCTCCAGTCCTTTTATTGCCTAAGTTGTTTCGCTATCGATTAAAATCGATATCGCGTACCACCGCTGGTTTTAACTGAATTTCAGTATTATTTCAAACATCTTTTGATTAAAGAGAATGCCCGGAACGCCGCATTTAACATGCCCACGCTTTTTAATAACCCTGTAAAATACTCGCATTTGCTTTCTGACGGACAAACTTGTCCAAGTGTGGTAATCAGTAAACCGCGGGAATTCGTGCAAAACAAACATATTTGTATTCGCAAGGTCCGATCATACGCGGATGCGAAGAATTAAAGCCATTCGATGCAGCTTGTAAACACGAATCTATAATATACAAATGATAATGTACATTCGCTGCAGTCTACTAATTAGTTTATTTTATAAAGTGCCTTTGTTGTGGCCGAGTGTTGAAAAGCATAGCTCGAGTTTGCCTTAGCTAAACTCGCAGTCGTGTTTCACGGTGTTAATTAGAATTAATGCTATTCTCGCGACAGGTGATACAACAGAGAGCTTCAAAGTCTTATGCATACTGTAAATTCGAGGGACTAGATATGCCGACTGGCCAAGTATATTACAAGTTTCGTGTAAAAAGCGTCGAATTTACAGGCTGGGCGGACAGGAGTTTATGAGGTGAAGGGCGGCTATAAAAACTAGTTTCAAAGATAGCAAGCGAGTACGTGCTCCATCAGCGATCATCTCCGCTATAAAACAGGACACGAAGAGGAGGAAATAATAGTGGCCGCTAACGGGATATAACCGAACGAGAGATGCATTGGAGTTTGCCGACTCTTTCGCACGTTTCAAGCAAGTCCAGGTGGAAAGTTTGTTGTGCCGAGCGGGAGCTGCTGCTGCTGCTGCTGCTGAGAGAGATGTTATCTCGAGGGGCCGCATATTTATCTCCCGACGAAAGCACGCCAACACCGAAAACTAAAGGGTTACCGGGGTTCCTTGAACTTTGAAGCATTACTGTCAGCCGAAGCACTGGCAATCCGTTTGCATTTCCCACTGGCTGCTCGCTTCCTTTCGAGGAAACACGTTAGGAATGACGGCGGAACACCGCCGAAGGGATAACGGAAGATTGCGGGGTTACATTTGATCCGAAATGCTTCGGGTTAACGAAAGTCCGGAAAACCGGAACAGCATGTAAATCTGTCGATTTTTCTACTGATTGTGTTTAATACATGAAAATCTTCCATTATTTGATTACAAAAGTTTGCTTTTCAAACTACGACCAACTATCAATAGTTAATTGAAAATCGAGTTCGATATTAGTATTAATTAATGCGAACATAACTCTAGGAAAAACTAACCAGTTCCCGTTTAAATATTCGTGTTATTTATTCGCACCGGGAGAAGTAACACACATTTGAGGTCGGACGTGATATCCTGGTTGGCTCGAATTTCCGACAGTGCGAAGTCGGAAAATCGATCGCAGCCAGACGGAGTCTCTTGGCGACTGTTTCGGAGCTCCGGTGAAATATGGCATTAACGTTCTGGCCCATCGAGGGCTCCTACTACCCGAAACCTTCATCTTCCTCCTTCTTCTCTTCTCCATTCCCAGCTTAACTCGACCCTTTATACTTCGCTTATTTCCTATGTCAACGTGTGATCGGATTTTCACACAACATTCCCCAACTACTAATTCTCGAAACGTCCAATTTTCAAAAAAAAATACCTATAAAACTAGCAATTGACAGAGATTCAGAATTGAATACATCTGTTTCAAATTAATTCTTGTATTCCTTTACCATACGTTGACTGTACAGGGTGATTCAGTTGCCTTTGAATCAGAACTCTCCTAGCCCACTTTTACTAGACGTCTATTTAATTATACTATATATTCTCTACTTAACAATAGACTCGACCCTTTATACTTCGCTTATTTCCTATGTCAACGTGTGATCGGATTTTCACACAATATTCCCCAACTACTAATTCTCGAAACGCCCCATTTAAAAAAAAATACCCGCAAAACTAGCAATTGACAGAGATTCAAAATTAAATACATCTGTTTCAAATTAATTCCTGTATTCCTTTACCATACGTTGACTGTACAGGGTGATTCAGTTGCCTTTGAATCAGAACTCTCCTAGTCCACTTTTACTAGACGTCTATTTAATTATACTATATATTCTCTCCTTAACAATAGACTCTATTAAATGATGTAGTCTGTTGGAGCGAATATGTTACCAAGTTTTAGCATCAGTTTCCTTCGAATGGCTAGCAACGTAAGGAGAAAGTATTTTATTATATTATATTTATAAGGGAATATTCTATATAACTGGCTTCGGCAGGGTGAAATGTCATGTGCGAGTTAACATAACTCAAACATGTAAAAGTATAAATGCATAAAATACAGACAAATGTTGAGAAACATTTGAGTATAATGTAAATGTCTAGGTTACTTATAATGGTTTTGTATGGAACAGTGTATGCTTGACAGTGGTGATTCAAAGGCAAGTGACTCACCCTCTACTTATCGTTTATCTATTTTATAAAGTTTTAAAGCTCCATTACTGTTAAAGAAATCACGAAATATATTGCAAATAAATTCAGAGAACATAAAAATGTAAAACACCAGTGGAAAGGTGCGAAAACCTTTTGAATCCGCGAGGAAATGCTAAGAGACGATCATGAACTGCTGTCTATTACCTTTTACGAAGGTATAAGAGTACAGTGTGTTGGCGAAAAAGTAGTAGAAAGATAAGGGAAAGGATCTTTTAACGTCGTTCTCGCGAAAGTATTAACGTTAACCAGACACGCTTTCAGGGGGCGCATAAGCTCCGGCGGCGGCGGCGGCGGCGGCGGCGCGGCCGCCACTTTCCCTTTGAAAAAGGAGGAAGTATCTAGTTCAGCTATTTATAGTCGAGCGTATAATAATCTGCAATATTTTGTCCGCAGGGTAATATCATTTGTCGCGCACCAGAGGCGTGAAAGTACATGCAGATTCATGCATGAGAACCGCACTTTACTCCGGGAAATATCTCCCACTTATTCTCCCGTCTCTATCGAACAGAGCCATCTATTTCATTGTACACCTGAGATAACACGCTCCCCTAAATGAACTTCTTTATTCCCAGCAAATTCCAATCGATCCTTGCGCCTATCCTACTTTCTATTTGGATTGTCTTTGTTATGTCATGTTATGTCAAGTTGGTCTTGTTATATTAGCGGAAATGATAAGGGAACGCCTGGAAGACCTGAATTTCGAGTGTAATCACTGATATTAACTTAGTGGAATGTAGCGCTGACTAAACGCGAATCTGTTATCTAATGTAGCAATATTAATTAAGACAGTGCCTTACCTCGGTTTGTGTGGTAGGACAATGTTAACTCTCTCGCAAGCTTCCCAACTTGTTTCCTTCCCATCGATTGCCCTAAAAACAGATTAAGAGATTTTTGCTTAATGATTTTCATTTAATTTCGTATTTACTGTAACATGCTTTCAATTCAATTTGGTGTCTACAAACTTAAGAGCACAATCGGGTGGAAAATCTGCACAGTTTGGATAATGGAAAATAATAGTGCAATAGAAAAAAGGTTGAATCAAAGTCTATCCGAAGATAAGGATGATAATTTGAAGTCCAGCACTAATCGTATGCTTATAAGAGGAGCTTATAGATTGCGGAGTTAATTAAAAGCATAATTAAAGGAATATATTGCGATCAATTTAAATGGGAGCAGGCTCGATAAACGGTATCAGGGCATGGGAGAGTTTTCTGCGCGGTAAACTTGATGCCGCGCTATTATTATCTTGATAATCTTGGATATTGATTGGAGGCTGGAATCAATAACCATTATTACGCCGGGGGCCGATGGTCGTTGACAGTGAGCTGCCTAGCGATTTGCGCGGATCGCGGAACTTTTGCGAACGCGTGCTTTAACAAAAGAAAGCAGCGCAATTCCGCTTGGCCGATTCCTAAGATCTCTGCCAGACATTGTAAACACGCGCACGTCCATGTACAATGGAACCGAGCTCCTAAAGAGGATAAAGAAACTGCACAAAACTAAAAGCACTTGAAAAATGTAAGGAACATGTGTGCGAAGCCATTTTCATCTTCGAATGTTCGTTGCGGCCAAAGCAAATAAAGCATTCGACGAAATTCGGAATACGAATATCCTCGAAATAAGATGCGAGGATTTTCGAGGCACTAAATTATTTGCTGTAGGAAGCAAAATGTATGATTGCAATTATTATCAATCGATGGAAGAGGATTCCAACTGTGTTCTAATCGAAGATAGTGATAACTTGCCAACAACATTCGGCTCTCGGCCGAAGCAATATTTGTTCAGGTTGGCTCGTGAATTTGAATAACCGATGGCCGCGCACTTCGAGCGAGAGAATCGGCTCGAAATCTATTATAACATTTACAACTCCTGCCAAAGGTAACCAGCCTACCAGCAAGTTTCACTTCCCCTAGCGTTTAATTCTCCGCGCAATTCGTAACTTTCTACAATCCTGTTTTATCCAATAATTCCACGTCCAACATTCTACTAACAGATTGTCCTTCATTCTCAATAAAACATTGTTATTTCATACGCGAAGTGCTGAAAGATTAGCTCTCCGAATTACTAAATGCAATTTTTAAGAAAAACTGATTGATTATCAAGCTTTGCCGATCGTATTGGTAATCGAAAACCATTCGAAATGACCATTCTGCTGTAACTATCGTCGTCTAGGCAAGTTCGATCAAGACAAAGAAAAAAGTGGATATGTTTGTCCGCAAACTTAACGGCGAGCAGGACTCGAACTTACTTTCTAGCGAGTTTCAGCATCTGTTGCAGACGCTCTCTACCTTCGCTTCCAACTTGAAGTTGAGAGATAGTTCTATTGGACAGCGCGTACTACGTGTATCACCAACTTCCGAATGCAACATCCTATTGAACATCCCATTGAATCCAATGAGTTTTCGAGAAGAATTATCAAAAACCATGCCAATGAATAGCAATCGGAATATAACAGATATTAGTACTAAAATTGCTAAATAAGAAATTGCTAAATAACTATATTTGAATTAAATGTAAATTTGTGCTATTGAACATCCTATTGAATCGAATGAGTTTTCTAGAAGAATTATCAAATACCAATCAGAATATAACAAGCATTAGCACTATTTGAGATTATTATTAAATAGTATTATTTATACTCAAAGAAATTGCTAAATAACTACATTTGAATGAAATGTAAATTTGAGCTACTTCTTTCGATTTAATAATTTCGAAAATCCTCGGAACATACTGACTTCCCACTATGGTTGGCACTTGCGTGGCGGCGCCACGAGTTTATTTCAATTCCATTCGTTTTGCGAATAATTTGTCCAGCGCGCGGGAATAATTCCTGTCTCTCAGGCATGCGGTGATATTTCAATTTTTTCCCTTATCTGCGGCGAGTGGTGCGGGTGCATATAAATACAGAGGGCAGACGCGTCCCAACCCTTCCCTCCCGTAATTTCTTTTCCCCGTGTCTGTTCTTGTCATCGAACACGCCACCGCCGCCCGCGCTGCCCTTTTTACTCCCGCAAAACCTCCAAGTAATTTGCGATTCCGCATGCGATTACCTTTAGCAGTTGATCGAACGAGAAACTAACCTCCAATGCGAGAGAAAGTATATTTTTTGCAGTAAAAGTGAATTCTAAAGACTATTATTGTTGCACTGTAAAATATAATGCGGTAAAGGAAGGCGACGATTAGAGGAAAGGTATTTACTCGAGGCTCAATTTTCCAAGCTCTCGAACGAAATTATGTGATTCGTGGCCATGAATATAACAGAATTTCACGGAGGCGGAGGCTTGCACTTCTTCGACTAATTATCATAATTGCTATTTCCCGCCGCTCCGCGCAGAATGGAATTGCGCGCTAGGATGGTGCTACGTATTATAAAGTAGAACGTAATTACCCACGAATTCACCCCTTCTGTAATTATACTTGCGCGCTAGATCCCATAATGCAATGTGCTGCGCGATATTATCTAAAATCAAGTAGAATTCTCAAATTCTTAATTATTAGATCTCCGAAACAGCTGTTTCATTGTTTACAGGATAAATATGTTGAAGGTAATTCCATTTCGCGTGGAAATTTGTAACTTTATTGAACTTCATCCTTCGGGAAACTGATGAGGAATGAAACAGCAAGCGACTTACAAATACAGAAACATCATATGGACCGTTCATTTTGAAAGTGGTGTAAGTCCATTTGCAGCCCGTAAATATACATTAGTTTATATAATAAAATTTATATAATCAAATGACATATTGATAAATCAGTAGAAACATTGCTAGACTTACTATAATTAACCTATATTTTTTCATTGACAGATATGCTAACACTTAATTTCCTCGAAACAAGAGAAAATTACTTACACCGCTTTCAAAATAATAGCCCATATATTGAATTTATCACATATCATAATACAAAAAACTATGCATGAATGCTACAGATAGATTAATCTACCAAAACACAGAGGAAACTGAGGGACAAAACAGTTTCATGAATTGAAGGCGTTCGATTGAGGAGGAATTAAACGCGAAGTCAAATGGTAATTCGAGCTCGGAGAACTATTAATTTAATTAACAATTTCGAGGGTAAGCTCGGAGTGTCTCACGTAGTTCGAGCAGCTAGTTGCCGAAGAGAGTGTCAGGTTTAACAGGTGTTCGGCTCGGTGGATGCTAGCAACTTATTGGCAGGAATCTTGGAGTGTGTGTCTGTATGCGGTGGGTGGTTCTCGGTTGGCCTAAGTATGATCGATACAGCGGGGTCATCGGGACGCCGCCGCCGCGGCAAACGACGAAATTCCATGGCAATTTCCGCGATCGACGCCATCCACGGTGAAATCTCGGCCGCCTACACCGCACGATGATGATTTATTGCCGTATCAATGATACATGAGGCGAGCGACCGCGGAGACCACCGCGCGCTCCCTTCCAAGAGCGCCTCGCTCATGATAAACACGCGTGTCACTGACTCCTCGCTTCGATATTCACCAAACCCCAGAAAGCTCATTTCAATAATTTACCCTCCACCATTGCACTTTTCCTCGTATTCATCGTTCCTCTTTTCATTCTCTTTCATAGCGAACCGTGGATGTTCGAATACGAATCATTAACTGCAAATACTGTTTCTTAATTGACACTAGGTTTACGGCAGCCGTCATTTAGACGGACTTAGGATTTCACTAGCAAAATTGTGAAGCTTATGAATTTTTCTAATTTATACTGACAATTTTTTATGCAATCCTGACAGATTTCATTAACCTATATTATGTGTGTTGAGATTGTAATTGTCTTTAAATTAAATTAGTAGTTTTTTTAAATGAACATAAGTGTCCATAAAGAGGACACGTCCATAAACCTAGTGTTAAAATGTTATAATACGATATTTGACAGAAATATGCAATGAATAGGAATAGTTAGAACGTTGGTTTGAAAATATTTCAAGACTCGAGGCTAGTTTAAGTCTATTTACTGTGAATGCGGAAGTCTGTAATAGTAATGATCGGAGAAATTCTTTTTATTGAGAAAACGAGATGAAGTTCTGATGAGATGATGATTTGGAATCCGCGACGGAATCGCCAACGCAATATCGGCAGATGGAGAGAAACCCTTGGAGCGTTAGGGCGACGAGTTTAAAATCAGCTGGAGTCTCCTCGAGACATTTATCTGATATTTATAGAGTTGCCTCTCGAGCTCGGTAGGCAAGCCGCCTCCGCGAATTTCATCCTCGAGTACAATCAACCACGCCACTCGACTACTCCAACATGTATAAACTATTGATTAGTCGTCGCGCGCGCGACACTGTCACTGAACCCGTAAACTTTTCTCACTTGATGGATCGCTCCGCTCCGCTCCGCGTCGCGCCGCACCGCGCCGGATCTATCGCGTCTTCGAGGAATTTCCGATAATCCCACTTAGACACGAATCAGCCCTTTAACAGAGACACACGTATATATGCTTTTGTACCAGTCGATTTTTCTCTACACACATACATTTGTGCCCTTAATTATGAAAGTGGTCTAAGTCAAAACTTTCAAGCAATTATATAAACATAACTTGAAAATATACGGAAATATTAAATTACTTCCATTATACTATGAAACTCATAGTTCTTTATCGCTTTAAGTCATTTATAGGACATTCAGTTAATTTTGAAATTGGTCGAAGTCAGTTCAAACTTTAAAAACAACATTTTCGTATGAAATTCTCACACAATTTGGTATTCATAATAAATTTCCATTAATCAAGACTAATAAAATTATAACTTAAAATGTCGTATAATGTAAAAATATTTTTTAATTTATTCAAATGCGATTCATTAAATATCTCGAAACAAGAAACATATGACTTAGACAACTTTCATAATTATGGGCACATTTGTTTTTGCTGTGGATAATACGAAATGAATATCCCTTGAGCCGAAATGCCAGACGGTTCAGTTAAAACAAGTTCAAAGCAAAACAATTTCACCGATGTTCTCGCTTGTTTTACAATAATATCTCCGCTATCGTAAACGAGATTTATGCCATTCATCTGTCGGATTCCAACTGGTCCCGGTATTATATAATTAGCTAATGTTCGACTGTAACCGGCAACAGAATTGCCCGGAGGAAAGTTTACAACTAATTTTCGAGTGTACGTCCAAGGGAAACGTATGCGTTCACATGCCGAGCGAGTTGATTATGCTGATTCCGGTGGAAATCGCTGGAACGGGAGGAGTTTGAGGCGAGCGCCAACCAGGAGTAACTGATTCCGAGCAGCTTCTTACAGAAGCCTATAAAAGTCAGGCTCATTTACGAGGCAGTCATAAAGCAAGCACTGTCGCATTTTATTCCCGCCTTAAAATCGTTAGCAGTACGTTCTTCCAAGCGGCGGCGGCGGCGGCGGCGGCGGGGAAGCCGAGAGCCAAGTTATTTTTAATGCAGAAGCAGTCGGAAACTTTAGGAAAGTCTTTCGAGGCCGAAACATCGCGGAAGCCAATTCTTTCCGGGCGAAGTAGCTCCGTCGTCGTCGTCGTGGTCGTCTCGAATTTAAAGACGGCCCGATGATTTGTCAAATTCAAGCCGGGCCCAGCTGGAGGAAACTCGCTTCGGCGCTCTGTTCTGCCAATTTAAAAGTTTCCCTCCCGAAAACAATCGCGTTTGTCGCCGCGATACTTTCCCAGATAAATAGTTAAGCTCCAACCGCACTCATCCGACCAACTTACTTCTGCAGATTGGATGATATCGTCGACTAGTAATGCGCGCTCCGATCGCTAAAGTACAACAGGACGATATATCGAATTTGACCCAATCAAATAATTGTCGCGGAATCCAATATTGGTCGAATAAACAATAAATGTCCGATGCATTTTGCGCTAGTAACGTAAATTATGGTTTACAGATGTGTGCGCGCCACTGAATAATAAAACGAATCGCTGCAATCACCACGAATCAAATGTAGACTGAATACCAATGAACACGGACCTTCCCATTCTCAAACAATTCTACCCAGGCATTTTCTACATACCTATGTACGCGTGTAAACCAATACGAAGTGTGAACGGAAGCGTTCGAACCTGTTGTACCACACGCTCGCTTTGTACGTCAGCCATTCGAAAAAGAAACGCAAGCAATATTTACAAGAGTCCCGCAATGTTTTCCGCGCGTGAAAACAAGTGTGTAGGTTAACAGTCGCTAACAGGACGAGCAATATTTTTCTTGCGCAATTCAAGAACGAAATAAGTCTTTTAGCACTTCTTTTAATAACATTCTAAGAGGTTTCGCGCCACCTAATCGAGCTGATTGCGAGTCAATATAAGATGCTTGCCGCGTTAAGGGTAGTGCGAGAAAATCGCGAAGGTTCTATTTATCCTAATGGAGCTCTTTAGCATGATGGTCTTAATCGGCATTCATTTAACGGTTCGAAGCCCTTTCTGACCGGGACTTTCTTGGAATTCGCATCGCGGCTAATGGATGCTCTTGCGATTTCCCTGCCGCCCCACTTACGCCCTTCGAGTAATCCGCAGTTAATTGAATCCTGTTCTGCAGGGAATTTCGGCACACCCTGTGAATTAGCTACAGAAAGAGTAACCCATTCCGCCTTCCTCTTCATTTTCCTAGAGCTTTGTGCTATTTCAATTAGGCGGAGGTATCACTTGCTCAATGTTAGCCTTCGTTCCTAATGCCTTCACTCTGAGTTTATGCTCTAAACTGTGTTCGAGCGATCAGCTAATCTTATTCAGTTCTGGGTTCGGCTTGTGTAATGTAATGTACAGGGTGATTTAATTACCTTTGAATCACTATTGTTGAGTACACACTGCTGTACTGATAATAATTACGAATTATTAAATGATATTTATCATCCACTTATGTTTCATTAATTTTCTCCATTTCCGTAATTATTGAACGATTGTAATTATCCACCTGCTTTTCCGTAATTTTCCGAATTATTACGTGGTTTCAATGATCCACTTATTTTTCCCAAATCTTTTCTACATACTGTACATTATATGTAATATTATATTTTATTACGATCTATAATGAACATAATTTAAAATACCTAAATGTCTGACTGAAAGTGGAGAACTACAGCGCTGATTCAAAGGCATGTGAATCACTCTGTACAGGGTGAGTCTCTTGCGTTTAAATCACCACCAAATATTGGATATTTTCGATGGCCAAAAATATGGGGAAAAGAAAATGTTGAGCTGGGGCTCTGAAATTTATATCATATCTTCGTTGATGCAAGGGGAGACTCCCCATCAAATTTCAGCCCCGGAAAATGTCGGGAAGTCCAAAAAATATGGGAAAAACCAGCGAAAACTCCGAAAACATCGAACTTTAAAGGCAGTTCTTTTGGTGTTTTCGATAAAAATCCGGACTTTTTCCGACGGATTTATTGTTTTCTATCCGTTTTCATTCATAAACAATCGATTCCTCAAGAAAAAACCCGAGTTCGGAGACCTTCGAAAAATCGTGAAAAAATCTGAAGGGGTACCCCTTAAGAAAAATTTGCCGAAAAAAAAATTTTGAGCTAGGACTCTGGAATTTTTATGGTATCTTCCTTGACGCAAAAAAACATTAGCCACCAAATTTCAGCCTCGGGAAAGGTCAGGAAGTCCACCAAAAAAAATAAAAACCGTTAAAAATGAGCAAAAATGGACTTTTCTGGGCGGTTTTTCGACCCGTTCTCGTTGCAAATCCGGACTTTTTTTCACGGATTCTTTGTTGTCTATCCACCCTGATACGAAAACAATCAAAATATCCCGGGTTCGGCCGATTTTGAGAAACTTGAAAAAATTGGCTATTTTCGAGGGTCGAGAATAGGTGAAAACCTAAACTTTGAGCTAGGGCTCTGAAATTCATATCACTTCTTCCTTGATGCGAGGGCACATTCTCCACCAAATTTCAGTCCCGGGGAAGGTCAGGAAGTCCGCCAAAAAAAATAAGGGCTAGGAGAGTTCTGATTCAAAGGCATGTGAATCATTGTGTACATCGCTTTACCAAACACGAAAGCTATGTATTACAATCCCAGATCGAAACAGAATCGTCTTCGATTGCGAAGTTCGAAATTGCCTGGATCGAGAAACACTAATTCCCACTGCGACACTCGCAAAAAGCCAGGCATTGAATTTCAACAAGACACGTTACGAACTGGAAAGTACAAATGTCTGGTATTAAAAAACTCGGTTGGAAAGTGGCACAAAGTGGAAATAAGTTGAAGTGGTTTATACCGTTTAATAATACATTGTGTAATATGTCAAGCGAATTTGTTGGGAAGTTTGGGAGTTTGGAATAAAAAGGGGGGAGATTTAACGGAGCAAAGCCGATCGCGATAAATAATAAAAGAGGCGTAACGCATACTGAAAGAGCGCGTCTTGCCGGTTGGATGTTTGCCACTTTCAAGGAGTTGCGTTGCCACACACACAGACAGACAACTTGTTGGCAAATGTGGTAAGCGATTCTGTCGTGTCTCCGCACGGGAACAGCGAGCGCATTTGCGGGATGGCTGAAAAGGCTCGCAACTGCTCGAAATGGGTGAAGAGGAGTGTGCGGGACCGAAGTGTCTCGCAGTCCCCTCGATCAACTTGATGCGAGTAACTCAGCCTATCTACTTACGACGACGTCGCGACGAGAATTCCTGATACGCCGCCGCCGCTTATGGCAATTGCCTAGCACCATACCAATCCCATTTCGCCCGAGAGTCACGCGACCGTAACCGGAAAAAGCCGAGCAAATGCGCACATCTCGTGTACGTATGCCTCGCGCTAACTCTTAAGGGCCGCAAGGGTATCCTTCGGATGGGAATAATCTAAGACGCCATTGAGTATACACACATGTATAATTCAGTCAGAAGTGGATGATTTCCTTAGTGGCTTTTTGCTCGAGACATTAACATTCCTCGAGAATAGTGGAATAGAACCTTTATTTTATAGCTGACTTCGTTGAGTTTCTATTATTTAATTTGTTATGTGATTCTTAGTCATTTTTATAGGCTTCATAAATATATGTATTTGGTTGGCAACTAAGTTCCCGTCGTTTCTTTAAATTTTAACATTTAAAAAACATTAATTAAAGGAGAAATATTTGATTTCTTTACTTCCAATTCTGTCAAACTAAACTACAAAATTACTACAAAATTACATATGTTGGCAACTAAGTTCCCGTTTTTTTTTTTAAAGTTTAACATTTAAATGTAATTTTGTAGTAATTTTGTATTTTAATTTGATACAAATGGAAATAAAGAAGTCAAATGTTTCTTTTTTAATATATCAATTATTCTAACTACTTGTGTCGGCTGAATTATTCAAAATATGTGTTTCCCTGGCATGTGAATCACTCGCGGAAGTTTTGTGCCTTGTGGAAGCGGCCAAAAGGGGAAAGCATGCGCCGGCTTTTAGCCATTGACTAAACCGCTGGAATCCACAGTCGGTTAGTTTATTCGTAGGAAAGCGGCTCAGTGGTTCAGGCTGAATTTCATTAAGGCGTGCGTGGAAGAGGGCGATTCTTAATCACAGAATATGAAGTGAATCGTGCAATTCCAGCGTGCGTTTCGAGCGCAGGATATCTGGGTCAGCCGCTCGTAATTCGGACGGTTATATTCGACAATGAGTGCGTTTCACTGCCAAACATTTTTCTTCCCAAAAACCCAAATCGAATTAAATTAAACGCAACACGAGACTCTTGTGTACGAAAAACAGAGTTAATTGAAAGTGGCGGGAGGTACAATGCGCCGGGACTCAAATCAAAAGAATATACAAGCTGCATTTTTCCTCGCTCAAATGCCTCGCTTCGATAAATTTTCAATGTTCAACAGAGCGTTTTAGTTAAAAATTACCCCACAGAAAAAATAGCTAACATTGACCGCGGTTCTGTTTTCGATCGCAGCGAAATCAAGTCGCGCCAAAAATGCCCGTACTCATACTTGTCGAGAGGCATTCCATACAATTACCAAGTTCGATCGGCAGGAGAGAGTTCCATATTCACGGAACACATCCAATGGACACTTTGGAGTCGGCTTGAAAGCGGCGTGCTTGCATACGCGTATAACAGAGCATCGGGCGAGCATAAATCGACGAGTAAGCTGAGCGAGAAAGTGGGATGCGCGGGAAGAAAGGGACGCGATATTTGCCGACTTCACCGATACTTGCGCTCGTAAATCAGGAATCCGCGAAAACGAAAGAGAGAGTGAGAGAGAAAGTGGAAGGATCGCTTGGCTCGCTCCAACTCACCGAGGGCTTTTTCAACCAGTAATTCAATAATAATCATCTCGCTGACTCGACACTCAGCATTTACAGGAGCCGAGTGACGACGAGTCGTCGGTTTCCCCGACGGGCGAGCTGGTCGTCGACTAAATTTGCCTGTGAATGAGAGGGGCGCCCGGAGAAAGTGCACGTTCCGCTTGATTTCCCAGGGAAATGTCGATGCTGGCCGCTCGTGAGCGTCGAGGTAATAGTGGTATAAACTTAGGTGGATCGAGGCTCGGCTAAGCGGACATGAAATATTGCCGGGGGAGCTTGCAACGCTACGCGGGACTAGCTTGTTCCTCCGCCATGAACATATCTTTCCGGCCGAGCGAGCCCTCGCTTCGTACTTTATAAAGAGAGGCTTCCTTTCTATCTCGACATTTCAACGGCGCGCACCGCCCAATTTCCCTGCTCCTCTTTAGCCAGCCACTAATTGCATTCGCAGGGTTAAATGTTAGGTCGCGGAAATGTCTGTTTCCAGCTCACATGGCGCATGAACGTTTAGCATACAGTGGTGCTTCGCGTGGATATATATATATATATATTTTCATTTATCTAGTGGGAATTCCTGGCGTGCGAATGTCTTGAATTTTTTAAACGCTCGCGTTCTATGAAAAGAGCGTGAGTAATTGTCGCTGTCAGTTATTGTAGGTATATTCCCTCGCCTCGGATAGATATAACGCGGTTTATTTTGCATAAAGTCGCGCGGACCAGTTGTTATAGCGTTAATTGATGAGAACGTAAAAGGACGATGATTGTAATATTAACGCTACTTGAATAATCAGTAGCCCGGTCAGAGAAGCAGATTGCTAGTTGAACGAATGCGGTTAATGCCGCGAGTAGTACTTCCGAACGAGAGGAACTTTTAGCTACCCGCGAAATGTACGATGCAAATAATTAAGTGGAGTTGTTAATTAAAGCGAGTCGTATCATGTTGCCAAAGTATTCAATTACATTTCGCGGCGCTCGTCCCGCCAGGCCAATTGTTCCGACGACTGAAGTCGGCTTGATTGACGATAGCAAACAAATCTTGCCGGCACGATGAGCTGCGCTCTCGCGCGCACTAATGAAGTTCGATTGAAGTGATATAGTAAATCAACTGGACTTGATAGGGGAAATTGCCGGGAGACCTTCTTGTTATTAATATTGGAAAGCCAGTCGCTTTTAAAATCGGCATTGCACAAATTACTCTTTTCCACAATCGAACTGCTACAATCCATGTATTTACACACTTCCACGTACTCTACAAGTTTACTGATGGTTCTACTAACGATCCTTTCCATTAATTGATACAATTTAATGAGAATCGACGCGGTTAGCGTAAACAACGTGTTACTATTGGAAAAATACATAAATCTATATTTGAATAAATATTTTCTCGCAGCCTTTAGCAAAACTTCTAAAGGAATAACGTTTTCATTTCATTGTGATGACACATCGAGAAGTTACAGATCTGAATTTCTCGGGCATCAAAGTACGAGGGTGAGGGAGAGTCGCGTCTATTTGAGGGCACGGTAATGAAGAGGTTATGGAGTCACGCGAGAGACCTGTTAATGCAGGCAGGATGGCTGCGTAGAGGACAGGGCTCTTGAAATTTTTAATGGGACAAGGCTGCTACCGAGTAGAATAATTCCCAGCGTGTCGTGGCAGTGGCGGCGTCGTCGTCGTCGCCTGTATTCACATTGCCGGCCGCCAGTCGGGAAATAATGCAGAGAACGTGTGGCGTCGCAACGCTTTCCCTTCTTCACACATAATTGTGTACAGACGCCCCCCGCGTTTTCCCTGCCATTGTACATGCCGGCTGCAACGACGCTCCTCGCATGGCCCGCTCAAATATTATTGCAGCTAAAACCAGTTCACTTAATCCACCATGTTGTCCGACATTTCACCAGCGAATTCTAACCATTTAAATATTCCCATGATTCCATATGGTCTTTTACGCTCTTCTTATATCAACGATTCCATTTGATGGCGAACCAGTCCAAAAGAATTTCCTTTTCACTTAATTACCAAGTTTACCTTTCGGAAATGAAAATATGGCTTTATCCGTTCCACTTAGTCTTGTTTGGTTTAATTCTTTAATTCTTTATTAGTTAATAAAATAGACTATTAAAAGATATGATCAAAATAATAAATAGGGAAAACCACAGCGAGATTAATGAACAGATTTTACTAAAACGGTTGCTGCGTGTATATTATTTGCGGCGAGCGCGTAAATAACATTTAGTGGCGTTTTACATGACAAAACGTAGATTGCAGCTGCGGCGCATTTTTCATTCCATCAGTCAAAACAGTACATGTTATAAGGGCGGTGCGGTGGGGAGCGGCGCGACGCGGCGTTGATGGTGAGGCAGATCGCATAAATCAGGCTGGCTTATTCTTGTAAAAAATTCAAATCCTCCAGGCAATCTCGGGGGCGCGTCCAGCTTCGAACGATTAAAGCTTTTTAATTACGCGGCTGTTCGTTGGAACCTCCTGCAAACGATACTCTCCCCCTCTTTCTCTCTCTCGGCAATATTGGCTTCGCTCTTTCTATTCGTCAGCGACCCGAAATCCGGCATCCTTTGAAGTGGCGCAAACATTTTTCCCATTATTTCGTGGCTGGTGCGGCCTGAAAGGCCAATTTTCGCGGACATCTGTCTCAAAGACCGGCGAGCTACAGGCATTAATGATCGCGAGTGAAATTTATCTTCGTTAGTGATTAGATCTCAACAGAAAGGACTCTTATATCCGGCAAGTTTCTAACTCGAGTATCATACTAACCAAAGGTTGATCGTCGTTCGCCAAGTATTCTCCGAGCGCTTTACGAGCCATTCGAATAGTTTGGATGCTGCCGAGGCTTCTAATCTGTAGAATACTGCTTTACTTTGTTAATATGAATCTCCCGAGAGATATTGACCGGAGATTTTGCATGATTAAAAGCGACCACGGATTTATCGGAGTACTTTGCTGCGTGGCAATTCTGTAGCAACAGTTGCTGTAATTAGAATTGGCCTCGTTACAGCGGCATACAGTCGTTTATGAGTGGCGAAAATCTGGTTTCCGGCTGACAAAAATTTGCGTTGCCGCGTGTCACACTAGTAAGCTCATTTTGTAACGCGAGCTTTCGGAACACGATTATGCCAAGCTGGTTCATGTTTTATTTCTCGCAATTGTTTTTCGAGCGCGAACTGTTAATTTCTTTGTTTTTAATCTAGTTTAGTGAAAAGGTAAACACAGTGCGCGCTATCGTTTTTAAACGAGCCGAACGTCCCTGCTTCACTCTAACTGATAAAATCAGCCGGATAAATCGAACTAGAATGTAAACCTGCAACGAGCCGATCCTACGAGTTTCAATGTGCATGCGGAACGCGCGTGGTTCAAATTGTCCTCGATGAAACATGAATGACGGCCTTGCCAACCTGTACCCGCATTCAATGCCATCGAATTCTCATAGACTTTTTGTGTAAAGATATCGGAAATTCTTTAGCCATCTGATACCAACAAAAATCAGACCGATTTTCATTAACTACCATCCACTTAACTCACTTTACGCTGCTGTCTCTTTTACTAGAGTTACAAAAAAAGTCATGATAACACGACTGCGTTGAATTAAATACGTAATACGATTGATTTAATCTGAATACATGAAAATACTATGATCAAATAGAATATATAAGTGTTAATGAAATTGTTGTACTCCAATATGACAATATTTAATCAAAAACGATTAATTGTAAGTAATTGTAGTAAAATAATAAACAGTATAATAATTCGTATAAAATTGGCAAAGTTGAAGAAAGGAAATGCAATCGTCAAAGTTCAGCAACTTCTGAAGAGTTCAGTTTCAACTCTCGCTAGTTGTGACGCAATTAACACTTAGAGAATTTAAGCATGCACTCTTCGCGTAAGCTTCCTTTCACGGCAGGGAACCGACTTCCATTTCTGAGTAAAGTAATGCGCGTTTCTCGAGTTCTACTTGCATGCTGGAGTATCATGAAGTTGCGCAATCCCAAAATTATATCCGCGGAGTGCAATCCTCGAAGACAAACAGTGCGAGATGACTGGTGAATCAGCGATTCTCTGGTTTTCAGCAACCACGCACACTGTCCTCAATAAAACGCAGCCTGCTCTAGCTCTCCCTCAATTCAAAAAGCACTTCCACTCGAAGCACCCTCATAAGTTTTCCTATGAATAAAATTTATCGAGGAGGAGGTCAGTAGACAGAATCGAGAAAGAAAATAATATATTTGGAAGCCTGAATTTTGAGTTAAAAAGGAATTAAATTAGTAAGTTTTTGAGAATTTGAATAGAACAGAATGAAAATAAAGTCTCGAACAAAACGAAAATGTTAAAAATGGAGATATAAAAAGATATGGGAATGCAGAAAGATAGTTTTTCGGAATATGCACAAATATAATTTGTTAAAAGACGTATCTAATATAATGATTTTTAGAACAAAGGAATACAAAGATCCCCCATTAATTAATAGTCTGGAACCCTTCTTTCCAAATAGCCGCACTCCGTCCCCCTTTTTTATTATGGAAATCAACAGGGAAAGAGGGCTTTAATTTAATAGGACTCGAGAAATTAGAGGAAATATTGTCCAACCGAATGCGCGCTTTAAGTATACTAAATCTCCCATGTACTTTCCTCGGAGCTTAAAGCGAGCTTCTGAAAAACAAGGCTGCGGCGTCGCCTTGTTCGAATGTGGGGAAACAAATGTATGGGATTAACCCTTTCGAAAGTTAGAGGGAGGTTCGAACTAAAGGGGAATCAGGCTGCGTTCGCAGCTGCCGAATGATTTGGCTAATACTGAATTAATTGGAAGAAATTATTGTACGATCCGGGTGGAAAAGGTTCCCGGCAGCAGTTTAACTGAATTATTCCGGTTCATCGAAAACCATTAGGTTAATCCCGGCGGATTAACGTGACTCGAGTCGCGCAGCCAAGTGGCCCTTTCAATTTCAAGATACTCGTTGAACCTCCTCCTCCTCCGCCTCCTCCTTCTTCCCCCTGTTCGACGATAAAACTCGGGGCGTGGAAGTGGGTCGAGCGTATTCGTCAATCGGCGGTGTGAATTTGATCAAGTGGCGCCGATAATAGAATGCAGATTGCCCAAATACGGCGGGGCAAATACGAAATCTAGAGCCGCAAATCGAAATATGAAAAATGAAACGCTCCGAACCAAAGGAAACTGAGAGTTCGTCCACCCGAATTTCATATGCTCGCGGCGCCAGTCTAATTTCGCATTTTGATTGGAACTCTAGTTTTCAATTTGTCAAGCACTAGTTTCATTCAACATCGATCGAGACACTGGCAATACTTTTCAGTCAATGATGTCATTGTCGGGGGAAAAATGAGCGGGAAGAATAGTTTCCGCGCCGTACAAATGAGAACGCTCGAGTCATCGTCGTAATACGCTTCCGAGACATTAGGAATCCCAGGGTGTCTTCCTTCCATCTTTCAGAGAGTTGAAATGGAGGGATGCTTTAAGCCGCTGGATTATGGATAGCCATTGTATCATTGGTAGGACGCTCAGATAAAGGGAGCGGAGTAATCCATCATCTTAATCCGCCCACCGCCACCTTCATCCCCTGCACATCGGCTTTCGAAGATCGAATTCTTAAATGATTGGAAACCCCCTTTTCAGAGTTTCCGTCTCTGACGAGATGGGTTGCAGCTCTCCACTCCTTCATACCTCCGACATTATGCGCCCCTCTCTATTGGTGCAATTTTTCATGGCGCACCCACCTTTTGAACCGGCACGCCTTACGAAACGAAGCTACTTTAACAGTAAGGAGATTCTATAGAAGAATAATAATTTAAAATGGATATTTATAGAGTTCAAACTACGAAAGGTTAAACACGACAATAGCAGTTATCACAAAGTCACAACAGTTCCAAATCATTCCCCGTACAATCTCTTTTACTAATCAAGCTACCAAGGACTTCAATTTCAATGTAATATATCGAAAAGCTTTCATCCACTTAGGATGGATTTGCCGTTCACATTTGTTTCTTGATTAAAGGGTTGATTGAAATGAGGCTAGTTGGAAAGGGATCGATCGACGGCGAGGACTTGGCGTGTTAATCACAGCGTAGTTCATCAAGTCGATATCAGTGAAGCGGTGATTGAATGGAGCGCTCTATTTGGCTGGTGGGCAAAAGGACGAAAGCGGAAAGGGGCGATAACTCGAGAAACGAATCACCAATATAGATTTCTTGGTGGTCGCGTGCATACGCGCGGCTATCCAAGCCAATGGATACACGAAGAATACAGCCGATCCATCACTCAGCGGATCGAACCTCACTGACAAAAGCAGAAACGCCTGGGCGCATCGGCCTTTTACTTCTGCGATAGTTTCGCCGGCGCTACTTGAGCCCAGATGACAGCCTGTCATCCCCGGAAACTGATAACTTCCTTAAAAACCTCCGCCAGTTCTCTCTATCTATTGTACTTCCACCGTGGAAATCTATCATTTATTCATTCACCCGCTCGACTTCCCCAATTCACCGGCGATAACGTGCTTTCAAGGCTTCCATCAGTTTCTCAAACTGTTGTGCTTTGATACTACGAAAGAATACGTTCTCTTGGAACCGATTATTTATAATTATTAATATTCGGATTCCAACAAGACTTTATACATGCACTCTAGTAATTATCTTCCATTATTTCCAAAAGGTATCACCTTGACGAGTCAGGATTTCTATGAAATTATGATCATTCTCCTATTTGTAACTGTGACGCACTGCGATTGACGTGAACTGTCTTTGTCGGGATGAGGGTGGGAAATGGATGTCCGAATATTAATGACACCGTTCGCGCATACATCGAGGAGCGAGTATTCTCAGTGGCCGGGCTAACTGACGTGCCTTAATTATCTTCTAATCAGTTTACTTAGAGAGGTGACAGACATATCGCCTCGCACGTCTACGCCAATGGATCGCATGAATAATTCCCGAAAGCGATGCTCGCATCGGTGAGGGAATACGTGAAATCACACAAGTGACAGATGGAGAGAGTGCGCGATAGCATCAGCTGCCATCTTACTTGACGCGGTCAGCTTGAGCGTGTATGAGAGCGGTGCTTTCGAGCGACTGGCGAACACGAAAAAGGGGGGTGTCAATAAAGTGTCGATAAAGTTTCGCCGTCCATATCGGCGTGGAAACGCTTCAACTTTCGCGCGACTGCTTAACCCTCGGCAAAGTTCCTCCGGGAGGCACATCTCGCGCCCTGGCACATCACACTCTGACAGTGAAGGCTCGCCTCTCCTATCGACACAACAATAACAAAAAGAAAAGCGGTTGACTGCTCGCTAGAAGGGGAAAGCCATTACCCGGAACGTCACGAACTTCGTTTCGCCCGCTTGTTCGATGCCGTTCGCCCTCTCGCTTTCGCTCATCCGCACCCGATCTCTTCCTCTCTCTTTCTCCCGTTCACCCTTCCTACGACTTTTCTCCCTCGAAGCGGAGCAATCGTAATATGATCGTACGGTAAACGTCGAGAGGACCGTGGCCATTACGAGCAGCAAAAACTCGAGGAACATTCCGCGCACCAAGTGGAGAACTTAACGCTGAGTGGCAGAGCCATGAGAAGAGCGCGGATGGTCGGCGGGGCGGGGAGGGGAGGGGAGGGGAGGGAGGAAGAAGGCTGGCGGTGGATATTACGGGAATTTAATATCAACGTAGAACCCGTAGATATTTCACTTGCAGGAATGCAAAAGATTTGCAAATTAAAAATCGGCAGGGGATGATTAAAGCGCTCCTAGGTTCGGAATGCCGGGGGAGCTTGATGATAGTGAATTTTGAGGCTGACAGCTCCGATAGAAGGAAAGGGGAATCCAGTGAATGTGAAGAGAAATTTGCTTGCTTATAAGAATCATTTGTGTTTTTCAGGGTTGGTGAAGGCCGGTTCCCATGAGAAGCGCTTGCTGAACCACCTGCTGGATTCGTACAATGTGCTGGAGCGTCCGGTGGGCAATGAGTCCGACCCCCTCGTCCTCAGCTTCGGCCTCACCCTTATGCAAATCATCGATGTCGTAAGTTTCGACCTTCACTAAACTCCCATAAACACCAGATTCGCCCACCAAGAGAGAAGGACACGTAAACAGCAGACTTTACGAGCAGCCGCGGTAAAGCTTTTCGAGAAAAATCGGCAAAATCCTCGTAAAATCTATACTGCTTTCCTGGCTAGCACATATTATTACCACCTAGGGAATAAACCAGCCAGCTGGCCCCGTTCAAATTAAACCGCTAATATCTAGTACACGCGCTGCAATAACTCATTGCCAAAAACTAATGAACATTAATCGCGCTTTACTAGTTCCAAGGTATGTATAAATTAAAGCGCGCTAGGAGAATATCTCTGGAGTGCGTGTTGTGTCGAAGAGAGTTGAACTAATATTGATTATCAGGCTAATAAATTGAAGGGCTGCTAAACCAACCCGATAATTTGATTCATTCTTTTACTGGAACTGGTAGAAAGAACTTGCAAAGAAATCGCTATCATTCGTAAGAAATCGAGCTGGAAAAGAATTGTGTCATGGTGGGAAAGGCTCGTATTTCAAGCGAATGTCAGCTTACTTCTTGGTGCGTTCAACAACGATACATAGCTCCTAGCGCACCAAGTGATTCTTGGGAAGCCGGCAATAACTGTACCGCTTCTTAATGGCACGGCGAATGCTGGCCACTCCACTTTTAATTAAAAGAGTATTGGCCCAGCTGAATGCGTTCGGTGAATCGTTGCTCCGCGCATTCCTATTATTCAAATACAGCCAATAGGCCCACGGAATATTTTACTGGAGATTCTCCTTACTTGGATTTAATTCGAACCACTATTGTACAGGGTGATTCAGTTGCCTTTCAATCAGAACTCTCCTAATCCACTTTTACTAGACATCTATTTATTTATATTATATATTCTCTGTTTAACAATAGACTGTATTAAATTATGTAGTCTATTAGTGCGAATATTTTACCAAGGTACCACTCTAGCTGCCTAGCAATACAGCGCGCCAATATTTTACTTTCAAGTTCAAACATTTTTGACGGTTTCTATTTTTTTTGGTCAACTTCCCGGCCTTCCCCGGGACTGAAATTTGGTGGAGAATGTGCCCTTGCGTCAAGGAAGAAGTGATATAAATTTCAGAGCCCTAGCTCAAAGTTTAGGTTTTCACCTATTTTCGGCCCTCGAAAATGCTCAATTTTTTCAAGTTTCTCAAAATCGGCTGAACCCGGGATATTTTGATTGTTTTCGTATCAGGGTGGATAGAGAACAAAGAATCCGTGAAAAAAAGTCCGGATTTGCAACGAAAACGGGTCGAAAAACCGTCCAGAAAAGTCCATTTTTGCTCATTTTCAGCGGTTTTTATTTTTTTTGGTGGACTTCCCGATCTTTCCCGGGACTGAAATTTGGTGGGTAATGTTTTTTTGCATCAAGGAAGATACCATAAAAATTCCAGAGTCCTAGGTCAAAATTTTTTTTTGGGCAAATTTTTCTTAAGGGGTACCCCTTCAGATTTTTTCACGATTTTTCGAAGGTCCCCGAACTCGGGTTTTTTCTTCAGGAATCGATTGTTTGTGAATTAAACCGGATAGAAAACAATAAATCCGTCGAAAAAAGTCCGGATTTCTATCGAAAACACTAAAAAAACTGCCTTTAAAGTTCAATTTTTTCGGAATTTTCGCTGGTTTTTCCCATATTTTTGGACTTTCCGACATTTTCCGGGGCTGAAATTTGGCAGGAAGTCTCCCCTTGCATCAAGAAGGATGTGATATAAATTTCAGAGCCTCAGCTCAAAATTATTTTTTCCCCATATTTTTGGCCATCGAAAATATCTAATTTTTCAAAGGTCCCCGAACCCGGGTTTTTTCTTCAGGAATCGATTGTTTATGAATCAGAGCGGATAGTAAACGAAGAATCCATGAAAAAAAGGCCGGATTTGTATCGAAAATACCAAAAAATCGTTCCTGAATAATGAATGTCATCTCATTTTCACGGTTTTTCCATGGAACAGTGTATGCTCGACAGTGGTGATTCAAAGGCAAGTGACTCATCCTGTACATGCAGGAGTAAACATTATGACTAGTTAATATCTCCATCGAACTCTATTTAGTATCATTAAATAGATAAAAGTGGACAACAAATATTCCCAGAACCCATGTGAACTATTTACAAAATCGCCTTAGAAAGAACAGAAGAGAAACTAGCATTGAGTTTCTTATAAACGACAGTGCACCGCCAATAGACATTTCGAAAGCTTAACTAGAACGTTTGGAATCTCTTTACAAGGGAAGCCTCGAGAGATCTAGGATGCAAGATGCATCGGTTGTGTCGACACTCTCGCTCAACAAATAATGGGAAAAAGTCTGAGAGGGACGATTGTCTGCCGAATGCTCGCCGTAAACAATTGGGCCGCGCGATCTTCAAGAGAAGTGGCTATAACGACCGAACTGCCATGAATCGTGTTTGCAACTGCATTGCACACGAGCCATACATACATGCCGAACTCGATACTCGGCGGGAGAAGTGTGCGAGGGGAGCTCTGTGTCTCCAGAATGTCTGCCCGTATAGATCCGTTGGTGTACGTCCACACACACACGTGCGTGTACGTGTGTCATAGAGAGAATGCGCGCGTGTGTCTGTGTGTGTGAGAGAGAAGGAAATACCGTCGAACCCAATACGCACTGTCTCCACGCACGATCGATCCCAGCGGCCGTGCATGCTTATGGAAGGAATGACGTTAAAACGAACAAAGCATCGTCATTCCTGTTATAACGCTCGGCGACATGTGTTGTCGCCGCGTCGCGACGCTGAATGCCAATACACTTCGCGCGCCCGCCCCCCACACACGTACGTACGTACGTACACTCCTCGGAGACACACGCCTGGTAAAAAATGCAATTCCTGTCCGCAGACTTCACGCGCCCCGACACCCGCCTCTACGTTAATCGACTTCTCTCTGATACCGAGAAGCACTGGCAAACTGATGGAAATACGATCAGTGCCCGAGCTGTGTTTCCAACTCGATCGAAACAAAGATAAAACTGAAAGGACGTATGATGTATGAGCGATCCAATTCTTGTTATTATTAGAGCTTCGATTTTTCATGGCTTTATAGAATATAAAAACAATAATTGCCGCGATAGTTGAAGATATTCATGTTCAATAATTATAGTAAATAAAGTTATCACAGGTTTGGCAAATTGCAAAGAACGAAAGTCAGTTTTGAAGCTTTTCCAGAGGAGCTTTCGGAACAATGCCACTAGAATACAGACCGTTCTCAATCAATATGCAGTGGCAAGTTAACAAGTCGTTTAGCGTGCCTCGCAAATTAGACGGACTTATCGGCACGAGGAATCAATGTGAAGTCCCACTTGCAATTAGTGCCGGTACTCTCTCCAGTCGATGGTTCTCCAAACTATCAAAATGTAGATCAATTTAGGATCGAGCAGTGTGGCGGCTGTCTTTAATACACTATAATGCCCAGTGCACTTGAAATTCCAAGTACTCTCATCCAACCGATTGGCTACTAGTTTCGCTTATACACTGGCATTCAAAGACGACCACGCATTAACAAAACTCTATAACGCAAAACCAATCTAAAGAATTACAAAGATTTACTTTCACACAAAGAATTACTTTCCCCGATAACAGAAGGATTAATCAAATTGATGAAGGAGAGAAAGCTCGAAAGCAAAAGCATTTCAGCGTAATTGTAAAAGTAAATGAAAATTCATGGGGTTGGATTGCCGGGGGCAATTCGCAGAAGACAAAGTCTCCGAGAGGATCGACTTACTGGTACGAATTGACACCGCGGCAACCTCCCTTAATCCAATTGGAAATTCCAATTACAGGTTGATCGAAAAAGTAGGACAAAGCTCGAGAGTGTGAACTTCCAATTGGCGGGCGACGAGGGGTGGGGAAGAGTGTGGGAGGGGGGGAGAAAAAGTTCAATCTGGGTAAGAGATTCTAATTACATCAGACTCAATCGTCCGGCATAAAGCGAGCGGAAAGAGAGCGAGCGGTCCCTCTTCCTTTTCGGTTTTAAGCGGGAAAACCGTAAAAAGGTCGGCGCGGCGCGACGATACGGCTAGGAGAGAATTGATCGCGAGTGATTCGTTCAGGAAAGCTTTAATTTCCAGGGTAATCGGGGTCAACGAGTAGTAGCAGCAGCAGCAGCGGCAGCAGCAGGGGCAAGGCTACCGCTAGTTTCCCTTACTGTTGCGATATCCTGAAATTCGGTGGAGCGCGTGCGTCCAACCGAGTACCAATGCACCGAGAGATATTGTACATAGGACTCGCACAGACGATAACACAGCATCCCAACGAGGATCAAATGTAACTCTATCTCATCTCTGATATTGATCGGTCCCATCTAATATTCTGAATAATATTACGATTAAACTTCGATACTTTCATAAAACTTCGTTGATAATGTAATATAAATTCTTGGGGAATTATGTGCTTTTGCAAAAGTAAATGAATCTAGTATTGTAATTATTATTAGTCGTCCGTCCAACCGAGTACCAATGCACCGGGAGATATTGTACATAGGACTCGCACAGACAATAACACAGCATCCCAACGAGGATCAAATGTAACTCTATCTCATCTCTGATATTGATCGGTCCCATCTAATATTCTGAATATTACGATTAAACTTCGATACTTTCATAAAACTTCGTTGATAATTTAGTATAAATTCTTAGGGAATTATGTGCTTTTGCTAAAGTAAATGAATCTAGTATTGTAATTATTATTAGGCGTGCGTCCAACCGAGTACCAATGCACCGGGAGATATTGTACATAGGACTCGCACAGACGATAACACAGCATCCCAACGAGGATCAAATGTAACTCTATCTCATCTCTGATATTGATCGGTCCCATCTAATATTCTGAATATTACGATTAAACTTCGATTCTTTCATAAAACTTCGTTCATAATTTAGGATAAATTCTTGGGGGATTATGTGCTCTTGCAAAAGTAAATGAATCTAATATTGTAATTATTATTAGGCGTCCGTCCAACCGAGTACCACTGCACCGGGAGATATTGTACATAGGCCGCCGAGGAGCATACAGACTCGCACAGACGATAACACAGCATCCCAATGAGGATCTAATGTAACTCTATCTCATCTCTGATATTGATCGGTCCCATCTAATATTCTGAATAATGTTACGATTAAACTTCGATACTTTCATAAAACTTCGTTGATAATTTAATATAAATTCTTGGGGAATTATGTGCTCTTGCAAAAGTAAATGAATCTAGTATTGTAATTAGTTAGTGGGACTTTGGACTGGCGCAGGTCGTGAATTAGGAAACTTTTTAAGGGAATTAAGTGAAAGGAGGACGATTGTGATTGAAGACTATTTTATAAATGAAAAACACGCCTCGTTCACGGGAATAAGGGGGAGTTGTGAAGTTGGCGCGAGTTGCTCCCGCAATTTTGCCTCACTCTGTATGCTAGAGCAGCTGCTCCGAATAACGCAGCCAGAGAGTATTGTTCTATCGCGGCGTCGGCCGCCGCTGCTGCCGCCGCCCCCCCTGTGTGTTCGCCTTTTCTCCCTTTCACTGGACATTTCCCTAGCGCCCTTTCCCTTCCCACTCACCATTCACCTGATTCCCATTACTCCGCTCACTCCCCTTCCGTCCAGGTTACGCCGCCGCCCATCACTGAATTGGAACCGTGTTCCGCCCGGCGGTTTTTAAGCACACACAATTCACGAGCGCCACTTATTTCGACGCGGCATTGCCAGGTTACGAGATCCCGAGAACTGCGGGACTGCGGGAAATCGAGGCGGAAAACAGTCGGGTGCACCGAACTCTCGGACTTTTATGGTTGTCTCTGATTTCTCGTCCCCTCGCTCGCTGCTTTTATCGTTCGGCCTTCTCTCCTCCGCGCACGCGGTACCAGTTCATTTCGCTGGATATCATCACGACTTTCCCTCTTCGGCGGGAGCGCCGCGAGGCCATTGCGCCCGATGGCCGAAAATGGAAATCAACGAAACTGAAAATACAAACGTAAATGGGAATGATAATGGAAGGGCGAGCGCGCGCAATGCACCGCTGACAGGTTTCGTTGGCAAATGCTATTCGACGTTCGGCCCGTTACTGGGAATACATGGTAAAAAGGATGAATAATTGCCTACTAAATCAAAGTGGAACGTTCGGCCGTTCTTTGACTCTCTTTTTCCGGAATCGATCGAACCCCTGATGCACAATCGTATTTTCTTTCTACTTCGAAATCTCTTTTCATTTGGTTTTTCAATGCAAAAATATACATTCTCTGATTTAGAATTTTACAGGCTAATGCGCAATCTACAGTTGCCGCGCGGATGGGAATTTGTTAAGCCGAATCCAGAAATATATATTATTCTTATCGATGTTAGTTTATTTATGAAATACAGCTTGCAACTAACAGAATCGCGATTGGATCCTACGGGGGGATGCGGGCCAGAAAACGAAGCCTTCCAATTTAATTGCAGTACAGAGCGACGATTAAAATCTTCAATGTGAATTACACGAGCACGTGCGAGCGTGCAACGTTGGGGGCTGAATTGACTGCTCCTATTCTGCAAGTGCAATGCGTTATCTGGCGCACACCACCACCACCAGAGCATCTGTTTCGGAGCTTATCAGAATGCCATTTCCAGTACTCTCCCCTCGAACACGCGATTTCCATGGACGAGACAGTTTTACGAGCCCAAATAGCGAAGTCCTGTTTTCATTTCCTGGTTTAATCTAGTCTGCCTTTAATAAATACTTGTTTTCCGCGAAAAGTGGTATTAAACTAAAATGCAGATAACACGCGGGTATTATTCTGGGTAAACTTCGACGAAAATAGTTCGAAACTAATTTAATAACTCACAAAGAAAATTCTACTTCTGTTTAAACGAGTACTCAATTAAGAAATATAATTTATTCAATAACTCGAATGCCTGATATAATTTCGATATTAAAACACAACACAAAGAGAATCAAGTGTTTCCTCGAAAAGCTACCACTCGTTTCTAAGGATCCTCGAATTGGAGACTGGTAGAAGAGCAAGTGGTAGGAAAAAATCGGCATTTCCTTGGGGAAAGAAAGTAGAACGAGTGAGAGGATTAGGTGGGAGTGGGACGCGGCAGCGTCGAAGGAATCTGGCTGGGCCACAAAATTATCCGGCTGAAGTAGACGATAAACTCACAATACTGGGGCAAGAATAAGTTCCGCGGCGGAGAATAGTACTTAGTCTCAAGATTAGCCGAGTTTCAGTGCTCTCGAGCAATACCCACCAACAACTATCTTGCTTGGCTCTCACTCTCGACCGCCGCCGCGCCGCGCCGGCTTCTATGTATACGTGTGTGCACCGGAGAAACATACTCGTACGTGGCCACAAACGCACGAGCAGTTTCGCTTCAAGTAAGGGAAACTTGTCCCGTTATCGTCAATGCCCGCAATATATTTTAGAACATTCCCTCGGGCGCGCCACACACCCTCTCACCCTCTCACCCTCTCTAGCCTTATCGCGCGCGATGAGTTTGTTTCACGGTTGAATGCACCCTTACAAAGCGATTACCCAAGTGCTTGTTGGACGCGACGACGAAAAAAGCCCGACTTATCGCGCACCTAACCACGCGAACCTACATCCATTCCCGTCTAACCAGACAAATTCATCCAATCGCTTTATAGTATTCGCGAATATAATTCCATCTAAAAATTGATCGTTTCAAAGATCGAAATAGATGAGGTAAATCTAGTTTCTGGAAAGCGGAAAAGAAGGAGGTTTAATGTAGTGAAAGCTCCTATTTTGCCGTGGGTGTGCGGAAATAGTTATCCAGTTGAATTAATTCGAAGAATTCGAATTCCGTCGACTCGGCACGTATTTGTACTACACGTTTACCGAGCACTCATGAAGTAAGCACTGTAATCCGGGGCTCTGCCGACAATTTCCCTCTCTCTTCAATTTCCTTGATCCTTGATCAAGAAAGAGAGGGGGGCGGAGGGGGCCAATGCAAAGAAAGCGTTTGCGAAAGCGCACCCACTTTAATTCAACGGTGGCTCGAAAATTCCAGCGTCCCGGCGGAGCTTAGTCCAGCGATGGCTGGCTAGCAGCCACGTCCTTATTCCCTCAAGAGAAAACAGAATATTCCGGGGGAATCCTGGAGCTTTGGTCCGTTCGCTCGGTAAAAAAAGCGATCCGCCTCTAAAGCACTTTCCTCCGAGACCCACCGCGCCACCTTTCTCCACCCTCGCGTTCCCCTTTCTGTCGTGAAAAGTGGCACTAAAGTAAGCAGGACTCTGCCGCCAATGCGGCGAGAAAATCGCACAGGACTCAAAGGATGAATCCGCGAATCCTGATGACGTTCGTCTCCCTTTCCCGCACTGCGCCCTCCCTCCCCCCACCTCTCTCACCCTTTGGTCCTTTCCGCCATCGAGTGGCGGAGGAACTGAAACCCTGCCAGATAGGATTTCACGATCGCGAAAGCCTAACTAAAGCCAGCCTTTAAAGGAATCTGAAACGCGATGGCAGCCAGGCAATGAGCGAGCACTTCCTCTTACTCCTCTGTGTTTGACCTATTGGGCGATGCATCCCAGAGTCCTCTTACTCTCTCTCCTCCTGGTTTCCCTTGATGTTTCCATCCCTCTCTGTCCTCTCTCTCTCTCTATATTTGCATGCGTCTGCATCCCTCTCTGGCCGCCTCCAGCTCCATCTGTCTCCGGCTGTTTCTTTCCTTCGAGCCATCTAAGCTGCTATCCCAGGAATTTGGCATTCCCTCTGTCGAGAGGCATGCGAGCGAGCGAGCGAGCGCATATATATGTGCGCGCGCGCGCGCGCGCCATGTATGCCGCATCGTCATCTTTTTCTCGAAATTGCCAGCATGGAAATAGATGCTCCTCTAATGACATGTTTCTTTGATGGAACGTCGACGCGGTCTCGTCTCGCGACGACTTCTTCGCCGCGAACTAAACGTCGTTTAACCTCACATGAAATATTCCGAATTTCGCCTGCTTTTTTTTGGCGTGGCGCGCGCGCGATACTTGACATTGGATATCTTTTGATTATTTGAAAGGTCTGACCCGCTAGCGATCGCTGTCTAATAATAAGCTGTCGCTAAGAGTTACTTTGACGCCGGGGACGTTCGAGGATGAATTATCCGTGGCGCCTGTCCACTCGAATATCGGTCAGACTTGATAATATTCGGCTGGTCAGTGGAAATGGAAGCATAAATTCGTAGCTTCTCCTCCGATAAATCAATGTTTCGCGAGTAGTTTCTTGGGGCGCACTCGCGCTTGACTTGCACTACTCGATCGCTATTGAGTAGTAAACGTCGGCCATTCGTCCGCCAGGCAGGAAGGAGTATAACTCGACGACAGCGCAGACCGCAGTTACTAGTATGAGTTAACCAGTCCACTTGCCGTCTGCCGAGCAATCTATGTATAGGGAACTAGTTACTTTGGAATCGCCTGTGAAATTGAATGCTATTACTAAACTGTCTTGGTAAATATGAATTTGATGAAGATATTGATATACTCGTTGCTTTGACGCTGTTTCGATCTATACGAAAATGCTGAAGTAGCATGTATAGAAAACGGAACTCTGATGTGAAGTCGAAAAAGGATCTATTGATCCCAAAAATATATCCCATGACAACCGAGTTGTCACTTCAATAAATTAACTAAACGTCATCGGAGACAGGCGTAAAAACTGAAGGAGATTCCTAAAGGCGCATACGATCGTGAAATTGTAATCCGCATAGCGGTTGCTTATACAGACGCAATGAATGTCTATTTCTAGTCAACAAATACCAAAAAATATCTTCCTTCACGTTCCATGAAACGAGTCAACAAAAACCCCGTCAACTAATTTTTAATTTCGAGAAAGCTCGGCACAAGAGCTTTCAATGGCAGGCAGAGGCCTGCACCTAAATCGTGCATTCCGTGCCAAGAGTTCTTTCTAGTCTTCGATCCAAGAGACTGCTCCGGCGTTAGAATGTTCAAAGAAGGTGGGCTATAGCCTGTCAAGCGTTCCTTTCTGGATGCTTCGGCGCGTGACAGGAGAATCTAATTTCTCGGGGAGCGAGCGTCAAAAGTGGCCAGGTGCTTGGGAGAGGGCGTCGAAGAGAAAGCTCGAATATCAGCGTCGCGTTACCTCGATGGAGAGTGGGGACGACGTGTGGATGACGCATAGCGTCAAGGATGCGCCAGGAAGCCGGTGGGACAGCGCTCGGTAAGATGTGCGAAAGTGGATTTGTTTGAGTGCACATGAAATGCGCAAGGTGGATCCGCCGCTGCATTCGCAAAGCCCGATCGCTATGCCGCGTCACGTTCGCCCGCCAAAAAAGAAAGCTCCGCCATCCGCGCCGCGCCGCGCTGCACCGCTTCTCGCAGCTGCTTCCCTCCGAGAATTAACCGACTTCACGCGCGCCCAGTAATGTCCAATCTCTCCCACGTGTTTCCGTGTCTATGTGTACTGCTAACCCACACCCACCAGCCATTTTTTCACGCCGCTTTCCTTTGGCGCTCCTCCTCCTCCTCGTCTTCGAGTATACGTTACGTGTACGTGCCCGGACATGCTAGCAGCCATTTAAACTTGCAGCCAGCAGTCCGCATCGGTTTCGTATTTTCTGCTGACTCTCGCTAGGATTGCCAAGCCTGGTGGCTCTGACCCCGAATACGATGGCACTCGAGGCATATGATAAGCCGATACCGAAGTGGATAGAGAGATCGAAGAGAGATTGTTTGCCGCCGGAGGAGGAGGAGGATCGGTGGAAGCAGCGAAATTGTTGGGATATTGTGGCCAAGAATATTAATTAAATTCATGAGCTCGCTGAAATGAGGATTAAATGTTGAGGGAGAGAGGGAGGGGCGGAAAGAGAAGAAGGGGGCGCGAGGGATGGAGCGAATTAATGCGAAACTAAAGCGGGAACTAGGACTAACTAGATGAAAACGAGTTTTTGGGATAATCCGATAAGTGTACACTTTTCATGAGAGTTGTTCCCGCAGTTTGTATGCTTACCGCTCTGATAAAACTTCTGATACTTTACTCGCGCGCACCCGCCGCGCCCCCTCACGGAAATACACCAATATGAAACCAGCGGCTTTCCAGCTGGAAAATGCTTCCCCGCGCCAAAAGTGCTTTTTACCAAGCTTGAATAAAGTCTAGCACAATTTACGTAAGTTTGCCGGTTCTCGCAGCGTAAAGTGTAATGAATGCCTTGGAATTCTATTAATTCGCGATCTTATTAAGTCGGCCCCAACAATAATCACTAACGTACGAGTATGTATTTTCACGAGAAGCGAAATTAGGAAGCCGAAACAAGATGATTATAGTTGAGGGAGACGTTTTAACGTTATAAACATGTTATTAGACCGCGAGCGAAATTGCGAGATTATAACAAAGGAAAATGTTGTCGGTAGACGAAAAGCACGTGAGAGACGCAATGATTACTCGGCGCGTCCACGAGAATGAAGCTAGCTTTAACTAGCGGCTCACCAGCTGCCTCGCAAACCCGAATATATATCCGAGGTGCAAGAAGCTCGCAATATTTGTTATCCTGCAAATTGGCAGGGTTTCGCGCGGATGGAAAGTGAATCCCGAAACTTCAGCTGGCCCTATTTGAGGCCGCACGTGATCTGTGTAACCCAGCTTCGCCCGCCGTAACTTTATCCCAGATCCGAAGCCCGTGGAACATGTGACCCGTCCTCAGCCCTGGCATGACTTTCCTATTTCAGCAAGTCACCCACTGTTTATTCGCCGCCTACGTTTCACACTTCCTTATTCATTCGCGCCTCAGTTCTTCCCTGCAACTTTAATGTTAGCATTTCGCGGTGAAATCGCTTCTCCAATTTACTATTTCATTGCCCTCGTCATTGCGTCTCTCGTGTTTCCCTCACTCGGCAATGTATTTCCCTTTGCTTGGATTCTCCAATAAGATTTCAATTCTTACCATCTTTTATCTTTTATTATTCCTCGTGTGCTTTCCTCTTTCCTTTTTAATCCACATGGATTCTTTCCCATCGATATTCCGAATCCTTTTGTTCCTGCAACAATAAAAATTCCGGGTTTTAAATAATCGAAAGCTAATCAGACATTGTGTTTCAAAGAGTAGGAGGCGATTCGCTATTAAATCTGCTATTCAAAGGGAATGCAAAGCGTTTAAACCGCTCGAGAAGCAGTCAAAGGGGATCAGTTTCGGAATCATTTCCAAATCAAAGGACCGGTCGGCGAATTCAAGTGCGATCACCATGAGAATTTCCATTGGTACGCTTGCGAAGGAGGAAGAAAGGGGAATGGGAGAGTGATACATTGGTGGGCGAGCGGCAAAGATTAAAGGAAGAATCGAGGCTGTCAGTGGGAGCGATTTATAGCCTGGGAGTGCGGATCCTTGCAACACTGCAATCCTCCGAGCCAGCAACCACTACGTGTCCTTGCTCCTTCGAAGCCGCAGTCCACGATGTTTAGAAGGCGTTAGCGCGTCACGCTTTCACCCACACTTGCTAACCTGACTTGCCTCCAAATGTCCACCAAGGAAACTAGTTCCACTGAACAATTCAGACTCGATTTTACCGTCCGCATCCAAGGAGCACGCGTCAAGTATAATTTACAAATAAATAATACTGTCAGACAATACTGCCAGTATTAATTAAGGACTCGTTTATAAACTTTTACGCTACTAGAAAAGGTTTAGACGTCAAAAATCTAGTTTTTTGATGTTCTGAACCATTTTCAGTACTCTCAAAGTTTATGGAAGGTTATAACCGAGCATTCAATTAATAACTAAACACAAATACTTGGTTGGAGGCAGATAAACAGTTGTATAATTCCCGCTAACATGTTTACAGATTCAATTTCGACTGGGAACTATCAATATTTCCGTCCTGTTATTTGGCGGTTCTACGGAGAACGAAGGGTTCGTTTTACCATTTGAAAAGATAGTTGGCTGAGTTTGGAGCGGCGGCACCCTTTTCGCTGGCTGCTCGCTGTTCGCAAAGCGTACATTCGAGCGATAAACTTTGATCGAGCCAAGTTTCCTATACTTTCGTTAACTCGTTAAGTTTATTTCTGCGAGTCACTCGTCCGTTCACTCGTTCCCCTCGACTGACTCTCCGTGAGCGCAATCGGAACTAATTGTGAAGCCAGCCAGTACCACTGCTTTTCTCCCCCCAATCCCTCTCCCCCTCTTTCTCCCCTTTCTATCTTTTATTTTTGTATCGCAATCTATCGATGCTTCCGAATTGCAAGCTTCATTACGTCTCAACATCCATTGTTATTGCGGAACAACTGTTCTCTCATAAAAGTTACGATCCCGCCGCCGCTGCAATTAATTCCCCCAAGGAATCACCCGCTAAAAACGCCAGTGCCGTATCCGAGATTCTTTCGGTTCAACTTACAAATTTAATAATAATCGAGTGTCGATCGATCGATTTCGAAATGGAGAAGGCTCGCGCGATAATTTCTTGAATTTGCGGCAGGTGTGTGGAGAGTCGGAGGGCGCGCAACCTGATCTCGACGGAAATCGCTGTCGAGGCCGGTACACGATCTTATCGAGTGTTTCGCAGCACGTGATATGTGACCACTTGTTGCTCTTGATGCACAGACTTCGCTTATCTGCCATCTTATGTTTCGAACCACCACCACTCGAAAATCAGTCGCTCCCCTTTCTCGAGAACCTCGTAAACAAATAGCCGCGCCGATATAGGAAATCTCGGCTCGAGTGTATTAGAAAGGGCTGCGATGTTTGGCTCGTAGACTTCGCTATACTCTGCCACACCGTCCTCTGCGCAGCAAACAAGCTGCTCAGGGAAGTTCCCGTCGACCTTCGAGGGAATTGCCCTTAGGCGGAACAGCAACTCTACACGAGTTACTAAGATCAAACCTCGAAGATTTATGTAGAATCAGAAGAGATTCGTTCGAAGTTTGAATGAGTAATCCTGAATTACTCGCATTCTATGCTCATGATAAAAGATGTGAAAGAAAAGTAAATACCTAACATTGTAGTATCACACATATTTCTTTGGTTCTAAATTATTTAATACTTCGAATGCCATGTCATCCGAATTCGAATTACAATCGAACATCCATTCACAGACATATTTATTTCGACATTTTTAACAAAGTATAGTAAAAGGGTTGGAAATTTACAATTTGGGCATTCAAAGTGTTAATAATGTGGAACATGTCATAAGAGAAACCGAATTGAAACGGAGTCGCGTTGGCATAACGCAAACACGTACGGCTGACGTGTGCTAGCAAGTGAGGGTTAATCGTCGCCGGGATGTAAATGTCACAAACGGTCCATCTATGAGATTATTGCGAGATGCAGTGCTCAGGGCAACGTTTACCTGGATCTCCATCAGAGGTATCTGACAGAATTGGCGATGTTACTGATATAACGAGCGAGATGGTTACTAGACAGTTCCGTCTCAGTTCCACTTGCCTTCAACGATCACCGGAACCCTCCAGTTCTCGAGTTCGATCGATTCTACTCTCCTCTCTCTCCGCCAACAGCTCTGCCTACCTTCCCCGCTGACTTAATCACCCTCTTCTAGCTATTGTGTCGGATTTTTATTAACTCCAACCTCATCTAATCGACACACCCCACTACACTTTCTACACTCAATCTTTCGCGATACTGAAATCGTATTCTAACCCTGTTCGATATTCCTTTTAAAATATAATACATGTGAATATAAATTAGTTGGTCTTTAAAAAGTTGGAGTATTTAATTTGGAATTTTCTTGCGAAAGATAGAAATTTGTATTACTATGAGAGTTTATTCCGATTGACTTAGCTATTGAAGACGTCCGAACCTTTATATTTCGCAATTAACATTTACATTTCAAGTATTGAATTCGACTTTGTTAGCTTTAAATCTTTTTATCGAGAAGTCCCGGTGGAATTGCATTGGTGGCACCGGGGGGAGGGGGAAAAGTCTAGGAAGGCGTTGAATTGAAGCGATCGTGGAGAATTTCTGCAACACGTACACCGCACTTCCGTTTCATCCACTTATGAGAAACGTGACGATCGAGTTTTTCTTTGGAAAGCGTGTCGGCAACGGCTGCTTGCTCGTTTGCGCGTAATAGTAACAGCCAGACAAGAAGCGCGACCGAGGATCGAGAGTTTCCTTTATTAACGGTTGCCGAGGGAGAATCGCCGGCAATACTGCGCGGAGATAAGACGCTACGGGGCAAACGTGACCACCAGGCGAACGTAATTATCCATATTGTTGGCTATCTCTACGAGCGCCGAAGAAAATGCCCGCAGGATCTCATTCCCAGCAAGACTTCCCTAGTCAATTTTGAAGGGAGAATCTGCCTCTCTTCTCTTACCAGCCATTCGATCCTTTAACCTTCGCTCCTTCATATTTTTCTTGGTTCTAACTAACTACCGGCATCCAATTACTGCAAAGATAATATTTTAGACAACAGAAAGAAAAATAATACAAACTGATCTAAAATACAAGTTGCATACCAATTCTGTGGAAAGCAATATAAAAATGTGGTTCAGTATCGATTAATAGAATTAATACTCGAGCATTGGTAGGAATGAATGCACGAAGATCTTTGTAGTGTGAGAGATTAAATATAAACTAGGAGGCGATGGAGCGGCCAGCCAATATGTACGGTGCCAAACTAATTAACATTGGTGGTCTAACTGTGGGAGGTGTATTCGGACCGCGAAAGATTAAATCAATTGGATTCGGCAGTGGGTGAAAACATTGGTGGCTTTCCACTCTCAAACAACAGGTACACATAGAGGGGCAAGCAATCGGGAAGCGAGAGAGAACTCGAGGCGCGATTTGCATTATCGCGCTGGTTTTCTCTCTGGATGTACTCGCCGGAACTCCTGAATAAGGCAATATTCGCCGCCGACGGTTAACTGGATTTCCATGGTGGCTCATTGTCCCATTAAGCCAAGGAATGGCGCCCGTTGTTTTCTCGAGGCGTCGTTGTCGTCTCCGTTCTGCCGAATAGTCACGCAATTTCCCTGACATTGTATCATCGCCGCTAAAATGAACCGGCGGCGGAACTAGTGCGATACCAACTGTAAATTCCCTTCTATTACTTGGCAATCCTCGAGAGATAGCATCCAATGGAATCGGATGATAAAAGAGTAATTGAAAGGTGGGCCATTTTCAATCCAAGAGGCTTCCTCGTGGAGAAAGGAAGGGCAATAAATAAAACTAATAGGGAAAGCACATTTTCATAGCTCGCGTCGAATCGATACTCTGCAAAAAGTGGTACTCGCAATGCAGAAGAAAGAAATCATGAACTACTCTCACCGTATGCTGTACCTCAACATCTTGCCGTTATATCGTGCTTGATACTCTTAACATATTTATCGATTATAGAATAAGAAAACTAAAGAAAGGTAAAAGTGAAATATCTCACCACTGCGAAGAGATCTGAGAAAATTTCGAGAAACTTGAAACTTTTGCCAAAATTAAATCCGTTCATTTAACCAAGAATACAGAATTAGAAATAGTTCAATGTTACAGCATAAACTATTGGCTGTAGATTTGTTCACTTAACTTTTACTATTACTATTTTAATTGATATCTAATACACTGCGAGAGATTCTGTCGGAAGCAAACGTTATCGAAAGTAGGAGGAACTAATACTTTCTTCTAAGGACATCTAAGATCGTTCTTAGTGCTTGAAGAGTGGGATGAACACGAAACTTGAAACTTTTGCCACAATTACATCCGTTCATTTAAGTACAAAAAAACAATTAGAAATAATTCAATGTTACAGCATAAACTATTGGCTGTAGATTTGTTCACTTAACTTTTACTATTACTATTTTAATTGATATCTAATACACTGCGAGAGATTCTGTCGGAAGCAAACGTTATCGGAAGTAGGAGGAACTAATACTTTCTTCTAAGGACATCTAAGATCGTTCTTAGTGTTTGAAGGGTAGGATGAACACGAAACTTGAAACTTTTGCCACAATTACATCCCTTCATTTAACCACAAAAAAACAATTAGAAATAATTCAATGTTACAGCATAAAGTATTGGCTGCAGATTTATTCACTTAACTTTTACTATTACTATTTTAATTGATATCTAATACACTGCGAGAGATTCTGTGGGAAGCAAACGTTATCGGAAGTAGGAGGAACTAATACTTTCTTCTAAGGACATCTAAGATCGTTCTTAGTGCTTGAAGGGTGGGATGAACACGGTGCTCTCCGGCGATTCCCCAGTACTTCCCGGGCCATTAGAGCCCAATGAGACTTGAGAAGAGAGCACACATGGACTGCACTTCTTTCGACTAGAGAGAGCATGTATAGCCACACTTACATGCTACACACCCTCTTTCCACGCCCTTCGCCCCCACTTGCACACCCGACAACTTACATCGCACCACCTACGGCTCGTTTTGCGTTACAGCATCGCGTCCCAGACACTTCAGGAAAGCTTCGGATACACGCACACACACACTCTCTTGGCAATTCACGTAAAGTAGTACGCTGGCTTGGCAAGCGGTCCATTAGCATCGAAAAAGAATTGCTGCCAGCGTATCTCTTACGTTGAATGGAATCGATGCTGCCGCATCGATGAGAAAGCGCTCCGACGAACTTAAGATATTCTATGATTATTATTACGTCTTTTATGTAACACTGCATTGGCAGAATTTTCTAAATAATTTTAATAACGCGAAAAAATGCGATGTTTTCTTGATATTTGTGTGTCGCGAATTTGTAATTGGGTGTTTAATGTTTATAAAGTTTCATGGAAGATTTGCCTGAAGTCAGTTAAACGATGTTTCTCTGATTTTCGAATGAGGAAGCTTAAAGGATTGCGAGTCTTGTTGCTTTAGTATTCCAAGCTACAGAATACTTCGTGCTTCATGTAGCTTTAACTCTTTGTTCCTAAACTATCCAAGATGTTGAAGCGGGGCGCCTTAGAATTCGATGGGTGTACAGTGAAAAACGCTTAAAAGTTAGTGAAATGCGCAGCCGCATACTTAAAGTTGCCGGTTTGAGTTTCATCGGGGCGGAAGGGGAGGAAGGGGTGAGTTTTATCAGGCGAGTTAAATGCAGCTATCTATCACGCTTTTTTGCGCGCGCTCGCGCGGCCAACTACGGCTCCGGAACAGTTTCGAAATAGTTTCGTCCCGGAATTCTCCTCCTAATTACATCAGTGTCGGCTGGTGTAAATTAAACCTCGCAAGATTTATAGAATTTATCCCGCAATTTAATTCGCGCGAATCCTCCTCCCGGCGCAATTGCTGCCGGACTGCTGTAAAGGAATAACTAACATTGTACACCGCATTAGCTGAACATTAATTAGTGAACGTCGATATCGAACTAGGCAAAACGGCCACTAACTGAAATTGGAAAAGATTTAATAGCTTATTACTAGAGAGAAAGGATTTCAAGAGGTCAATTGAAGAAAATACTACAATAGCACTTTTCAGCCATTGCTTGATGAAAACAGTAATAATAGACAAATTATATTTATGATTGAATAATCAAGATATTCTTTAGCGAACAGAAGCACTGAGTTTTTCATACGACTATTTCAAATGGAATTTCAGTAATAAAGATAATTAGAAAGAAAGGTCTTTTACTGTTCCAATGGTATTAATTTTAATTCGTGCAATCGTCATTCAACTGACTGTATTAAAGGGACAGTGGATATAAATAATTTTCTAGGCGAGGGTACGCCCACGTGCTGTGTCGAGCAGCCTATAAAATCCCTTTACAGCTTCTTAAAATTGCACGATTCTCACCGTGGACCGAGACTACCGGGACCATCTGAAGCATTCACGAAGCCACGAATCTCCACTCGCGGATATGTACCGCGAAATTGCAACATCCTTCTTCCTACATTCGCGGCGAGCGTACATTTCGGCTTAGGTCGCCACACTCTCGCAATATGAAATCTCTCTTTTCAGCAGCGAGTGGTGTAAAACTCGCTTACAAAAGTAAATTGGCCCACTTGATTGCCCTAGCCAGACATTATATCACCCTTCCAACTTGTCCAGCAGAAGTTTGGATGAATTGAACAATGAATTGCACAATCAAATATTTAAAAGATTGCAAGTACTTTGAAAACAGCATATAAACTTTAAGAAAAATTGCTTCGAAATAAGATAAAATATATTATTAGCAATTTGATATTGTTGATTATACATCCAACAATAAGTGAAATTGCATAGAAAGCCAAACACAAAACGACTCTAAATCCATCAGGAAGCGAAGAATGCTAGCACTCGTGCCAAAATTATGATCGGGCTGCTGGTGATGACAGGAGTCCGCGTCCACCATGAGAAAAGGAGCTCGGAGTGTAAATCCAGGTGTCAGTCGCGCACGGTCGACGCAATCCGTGAAAATCTGCGGAAACGCCGCCGCTCGGTAATCGACGATCTGAGCTTAACACTCGCGCACGTGCGAATCGAACAGAGGAGGTTTGTGGAAACGGGAGCGCGTGAGAGAAGGAGAGAGAGAGAGGATTCTGGGAGAGGTAGAATCGCGGGATAGCGATCGAACATAGCGCGCGCGCGGCGTGCCCTATGAGGCGGCTTTGAATCACTTCTACGACTTGACAATACCGGGAGAATTGGAAATGCCAAATCCGGCTGTGCTCGCCGCCGTTCTCCGTCTCCCATATGCGACGCCGCCGACGCCGCCGCCAACCTGCGTGCTAATCTGCTCGGTGCAGCTTACCGTGGGAAATTGCTGTCAAATATTTCACGAACTCGCTCATCCTATCGAAAGAAAGCTCCCGCCAGCCCAGCCTCATAAACGGATCTTTTCATTTCTCACCGACTCCCGTCGACTATGCCAGATGTTAACTTTCCGTGGCTTTTCCTGCGAATTCTCCTATCGTGTAGAGAATCCGAGAATGCGAGAATGGGATTGTGATTGGGAATCGAGTTATTTTCATGGGATATGGAAATAATTCCTAGTGCGAGTTTGAGAATGTTCGATCGAATTGTAGGAACTATTGCGAAGTTCAGTTACATATCAGTTTGTCGAGTTGGGAATTAGAATCGCGTTTGCAAAAGTTCAACTTTGATTTTATACTAATAATGATCTATTTTTGACATTACGTAGATGTATTACTTGACCTGTAATTAAAGTTTGTAAAGTTCAGAAATAGAATCGCATTTGAGAGAATTCAGCATTGACTTTATATGAATAATGACGTATTTTTGAGATTACATAGATGGATTACTCAACCGGTAATTAAATTTTGATAAAGGATATGCTAGTATATCTTGGTATTAATTTATCGAGGTCTAAGTACTTATTGACCAATTAATATTGGGGAGAATAGAGGGATGAAGGTGGTAGCTTGCTATTGAAGCAGGACTGGGTACGGTGGAGCATAGCTGTTACATCGGCTGCGTCATTAGAATCGGACGGTCTGATATACGAGGACGCGGGAGAGGAGGAATATCTCGCTGGAAGATCTGGACCGAGGCACAGTTCCAACGGCAGTAATTAGGAAGGCAGCCACTGTATTTGCGAGGAAGTGCGCGCTGAGAGACAAGCCACGTTCCGTGATTTACCTGACTGGAAAGTGCAAGATGATAACGTAAGTCCGGCCAATTTTCAGGGCTTTCCCGGGCAAAGCTCTCATGCAAATCGAGGTATTATGCACGCCAGCAACGATGACACTTTCTTCTTATTCCTATCATGATGAATCGTTCGTTCCTCAGCGGGAACTGGTGGCACGTTCCCCTCAAATCCACTGCTTTAATGCGACCTTAAACGCCCTCCTCCACCTCCACGAAACTACCAGCACTCCGCGATTACCATCTATTTAAATAAATTACTACCACCCTGATAAATTACAAAGATCAAAAATCTAATCATCCCACTCCCGTGGCAGCGTATCAGTTACCCGAAATGTCTCTAATTCAACGTACTAAGAGTGCTTCTATTTACCAGCGAAATCTACGCTCTGATCTACTATTAGTTGGGAATGAAATCCTTGGCTGCTTCGAGTTCCCATAATAGCTCGGGGCGATGTACCCACGAGCTCCGTAGGTTCTAATTAAAGTCCAAGTTTACAGAAGGATAATAGCATTATTTCGAAATGAATTAGCGGGGGGCAGTGAGTCTAAGTAGTACATGGCAGAGGGAGGAGGCTACTAATTTCTCGAGGGAGTGAGTCGAGAATTAGTATGACGTGGTGCGCGCTGCTTTCGATGTAAGTCAAACGGGACGCCGTTGATTCAATAGGATCGCCAGGTTTGACGTACACACGATCCTCGGGCCTTAGGAATAGCCTGGTGTTCGTGATCTGGACCAGCGCAGTGGTGGGCTCGGAGGCTGCCATAATTAGTAGTCCAGTTCGTATGCGGTGTGTGTGTGTGTGTGTGTGCGTGGGTTCGCAGGCAGACACAGCCGAAGCTTCCAGTGGCTCGAGTGTGTGCTATTATGCAGCATAGCGTCGGCACACTGCGGTGGATTGGGCTCGACGTTGGAAAGCAACAAATCCACGTCTATTGAGTGATCCCATTTGCCCACTTCGCGGCATTGTCACTGCGTTAATTACGAGGCTGCCCTCCCGTCAACACAGCTCCAGTCTCTCTCTCCCCCCTCTCTTTATATCTATATCGCGCCCCTCCCTCCTCCTCCTCAAACTATCTCTTCCAAATCCCATCTACTTCTGTCACCTCTATTTCCCATCAATCACACATACACGTCCGCGTATAACCTTGCCTGGTTTAATCGAGCGAGTTAATTCCCGCGCGAATCCACTCACTCGAATCGCATAATACTCCTACGTATTTTCGAGCTCTTCAATACTGAACATTTCATTCTTAACGCAATAGTTTTAGGATGAAAGAAATCTCGTGGATTGAGCGTTTATTTAATGTAAATATCGAGTTTGACTATTATTTCATTAATTGCTTTGGGACGCCGCGTTGCACAATGAAAAGAAGTCTGTTTGCCAGTATATAAAATCGCCAAGAAATCCCTTTGTCTTTGGCGGTGCGTTGTTAAATTGATTAGTGAAGCGCCACCGAATTAAGAAGTGTACGATGCTAATAGTTCCGGCGAAGTAACTTCAAGTTCGGAGTCTTCATAATTGAGCTAGCCTTAAGAGCGGTGCTGGCAAACGAAGAGGAAGGGAGGCTGAGACTGGCGGAAGAGAGGGGCGGAGGAGAGGGGCAACGGGAAATGCCGTCGGCGCGAGTTTATTTCCATTAAACGATTTAACGAGTTTCGGGCGAAGGCGACGTTGTCTGTGACGAGGGTCGCCCTCGTCCTTCCCCTCGACTCACCGAATCCCACCACCTTTCTCCCCAGCCAGCTGGATCGCCGCGTTGCGTCGCGCCGCACCGCGCCGCCGGCTCGCTCTTTAACTATTCAAGAAACGCCGGCAAACTGTAACGACACTTCAGCGGAATCTTACATTAATTCGCATTTCCCAGCCGGCACTCACTAACGATCTATGAATCGTGAATACCTGATCGCAGAGTGCTCCGCCTGTTTTGCATTCCGTCTGCCGTTGGGCAACTTTTCTGACGCCGATTTCAAGAATACTTCCGCCTCGGATGAGGAATAAAAGGGAATTGATGGACACGCCGATTCCCTCGGCTGTTGTAAACACGGAGCTACTCGCATTTTAAGAGATCGCCACAAACGATTACTTCTACTCGCGAGCAATTACAACCTCAGATAGTTTTACAGTGCGATTGTACAGGGTGAGACACTTGCCTTTGAATCACCAACAAAAATTGGATATTTTCGATGGCCAAAAATATGGGGAAAAACAAATTTTGAGCTGGGGCTCTGAAATTTATGTTACATCTTCCTTGATGCAAGGGGAGACTCCCCACCAAATTTCAGCCCCGAAAAATGTCGGGAAGTCCAAAAAATATGGGAAAAACCATCGAAAATTCCGAAAAAATCGAACATTAAAGGCAGTTTTTTTAGTGTTTTCGATTGAAATCCGGACTTTTTTCGACGGATTTCTTGTTTTCTATCCGTTTTCATTCATAAACAATCGATTCCTGAAGAAAAAACCCGAGTTCGGAGACCTTCGAAAAATCGTGAAAAAATCTGAAGGGGTACCCCTTAAGAAAAATTTGCCGGAAAAAAAATTTTGAGCTAGGGCTCTGGAATTTTTATGGTATCTTCCTTGATGCAAAAAAACATCAGCCACCAAATTTCAGCCCCGGGAAAGGTCGGGAAGTCCACCAAAAAAAATAAAAACCGTTAAAAATGAGCAAAAATGGAATTTTTTGGACGGTTTTTCGACCTGTTTCCGTTGCAAATCCGGACTTTTTTTCACTGATTCTTTGTTCTCTATCCATCCTGATACGAAAACAATCAAAATATCCCGGGTTCGACCGATTTTGAGAAACTTGAAAAAATTGAGCATTTCCGAGGCTCGAAAATAGGTGAAAATCTAAACTTTGAGTTAGGGCTCTGAAATTTATATCACTTCTTCCTTGACGCAAGGGCACATTCTCCACCAAATTTCAGCCCCGGGGAAGGTCGGGAAGTCCACCAAAAAAAATAAGGGCTAGGAGAGTTCCGATTCAAAGGCAAGTGAATCACCCTGTACGTAGGAAACAAAGCTGACAAGTTAACTTGGCACATAGAGTTCTAATTAATTTCTAATTGGTGTGAGTCCGAGCAAAAGCTTATCAATACTTCGCGATACAACATGTGTTGCAAAAAGTGTATTGATAGAAACGAATATTCGATGGGAAGTGGAAAGCTTTAAAGTTCTAGATCGAAGTTTCCGAGAGAGAGAGAAAAAAGCTGTTCCAGCGTGGCCGAAAATAGCATATTCAATAGCATTCACGTCAGCCGATTGGCACACGGGCTGCATTTCGCCGGGAGAATTCGTCGTTCTGATTAGCCCGCGCGCGCAATCAATACCATTTTCCACGGAATCACGTGTCACAAAAGCGGAGTTAATTTTGCACGAATTGGACATTCGAGGGCGAATTGCATCTAAAAATACAGAGGGCGCAGCAGGAGGAGGAGGATGAGGAGGGTGTGAGTAAGAGATCCATGCTTGCCAGTTAGGCGCCAAGTGACAAGGCTATTGTCGAGCCTGCACCGTGGAACAAGAACTCAGTCAATAGAGCACGTCTTTCATCTCCATCTAATTGGCTTGTATTCGCCGTCTTGCCCTGACACCTTTGACTCTTCACCCGACTCTTCTTTCCCCTACTTCTCGTCCTACCACTTTTTCCCGCCCCCCAGTTCGTGCCTTCAGTCCACTTTTCCACTAGGAGTGAAGGGAAGGACACCGAGAGGGAAGAGATGAGACCTTCCCGAGTTATTACGACTAATGAACGACTGATTGATAAAGAGAGAAATTATTTCAAAAGAGAGTCTGTCGCTTTGACGAAGAAGTCTAAGCTTCGAATTTTTTGTAAATAGTTGTATTATCAATTATAAAAGATTAGATTAGGAAATGAAAGATGAATTAAAAGGTATAAAGGATTCCAGAATAATCGAAGTCTCAAGGAATGATCTGCAAATACAAAACTAGCATCGATCTACAATTGATTCCTGAAGGTTTCGGTGTCTCGCGAAGAAAACTTTCTGTCGAGCTTCCAACAAGAATCGAAGATTGAGAGCTAAGATAAACTCGGACCTCTCGCTGTGACGAGGGATTAGCAGGACCTCTGAAACAGTAGTTTCCAGACGATGGGAGTTCAAGGAGTGCTACTGTCGAAGTCTGTCAAAGCCCTGAGCATCGGGACTCCTTAAAGTTCGATAACTGAAAACTGTCAACTTTTAAAGAGCTTTCAGGCAGAACTGTATAATAAGAAGCCTTCGAAAAAGTGTATTGACAGATTGGTGAGCGGGGACTCGCGAGAAAACAAACTTGCGTTTCAAGAGAAAATGCAACGTTTACTTAACTCGCCTTCGAAGGGAAAAGGGCTTAATTAAAAACCGATACTCCTGAATCGATAAACAATAAATTCTCCCCGTGAGAAATTACCTTGATTCCCCGTCACTTATATTTCTCACGCGAAAGTAAGTAAAATGCAACATATAGCATTAATTCCTTACACAATGAATGAAATGACGGACCAATTATCGTTAATTACGACCATCCTTCGAGTGAGAATATAGTTCAGTCAGCCTTTTAGATTCCTAGTGACATAAATCCTCGCAGGACATACCCGGGATCCGTAAGAACAATGGGGAAGAGAGCGGAATAATTTCTTTCGCGAGAAAAGGATCGTTCGTTAATTTGAAACGATCGTTTTCGGACACGATAACTCGTCTGTAGGTCGGCGCGGCGAAGTTAGACCTTCTTCCTTCTCACTCCTCTCGTTCATTCGCGATCTCCTCGCCGACGAACGAAAGAATAATTCGGCCTAATGCATTTTTAATGCGCTTTTAATTCGATCTCGCTTTCAACTCGCCGATTTCTCTGCCGGTCGCCCCCTTTTCCCCCTTTTCTCCCCGCACGAGCGTAGTGTGACAACCACGGTTTTAACGTAATAGGTCTCTAATGCCAGCAGCCAGCCGCCCTTAATTCTTACGTCCTTGCATCGAGGTTCTCACTGCTGGATTACTCGAGGAATCCAAATGTGCTCGCGATTCCGCCTAAGTGATACTAATGGATCGCCCTGCTATCTATCGCTTCGATTGGGCTTTCCATCTTCTTCCTTTGGGGTTGAAAGAGTTCTCCGTTGCTCTTCGCAATTTATCTCCGCGAACATCGCATATGTTCTGCATGTTGGTTAAATTAAATAACTTTTTTTATACTGGAATAAGAGTGAGAATAAAATATAAGAAGAATAAAGAGATATTATTAACAAAGAATTTGTGTGAATGATGGAAACAGGGCGATTTTTCTCTTTTAATCGGCAATCTTACTTTTCGTCGCTTTATAAAAGTTACTACTCGAATTTTTCATCATTCTTTGCGAACGTCACATATCTTCTACATGTTCGTTGAATTAAATAACTTTTTTTATACTGGAATAAGAGTGTGAATAAAATATAAGAAGAATAAAGAGATATTATTAACAAGGAATTTGTGTGAATGATAGAAACAGGGCGATTTTTCTCTTTTAATCGGCAATCTTACTTTTCGTCGCTTTATAAAAGTTACTACTCGAATTTTTCATCATTCTCCTTCTTCCACGTCTGCCCCAGCCAACTCTATGAACTTCGCTAAGAACTTGCCGAAGCGACGTTCAAATATCTCAAGTTAAAGCGTGCGAGTCTTAAAAATCGCTCTAATAAAATACTGATTTCGGAGTTGGTGGGACGCGGCGCGGCGTGTTCTGGGTTAATAACTCGTTTCCGCGATTGTTCTGACTCAAGAAAATCGATTGGACGGCCGACATAAATTCTCGGCGAACTTTCCAACTTTTTCCGTAAGTTCCCCTCGCGCAGAATATACGTGTACTACGTACTTCGGTCAGAGCGATTAAAAATGAAGCTCCCTCCCCAAACTTGCCGCCGAGCCGTGCGAGACTTGCCCGGCTTTCGAGAATTAAACTCGGATTAGCAAAGAAGCGCTTTCTACAGCCTGGATTCATTTAGACAGAACTCGCCAACTTTCTTTTTCCTTCCCATAAATGCACACGTTGTGTTTGCAAGAATCTTTTTAACAAACAGCCAACTTCAATGGCCTCCGCTTTTAATTCCGTGATATTTATTAAGGTGGTTGGTGCCGAAAAGGAAAATAACAAGATCGGATTGAATGTTTTAACATTTGAATGATTGACAGTTTTGAAGTAATCAATATCAAAAAATCCATTCTTATGCAAGCGCTCTTATAAATATCTGATAGAATGGCACATGGATAAAAAACATTTCATGTGATAAATGAGACATTTACAATTACTCAGGCTAAGTTTCAAAAGCTTCGTCTCTCCGGTTCGAGATATTTCAGCAGAGAGTGGAAAGGAAATGGTTTCATTCATATATAAATACAAGTTTCTTACAAAAGCAGGTGTGACATAACATAAACTTAATGACAAATTGAACTTTCCTACTCAAAAATTCGTTTTATTGTAATTTGAAACGCCTTAGAATTCTGTATCAGCGCTCCCATGTTCCCCTCTTATCGCTGCGCCAACCACTTAAACTGAAATCCAGTGGCATTTCGAAATGAGCAAGAACGAATCTTCGAAATGCACGAGGTAGAGGCTCTCTCGGACTTTACGGTAATTTGGCGAATACTTTGTGAGTTAGGTAACGGTCGGGAGTGGCACGCGGATGCAAAAATGTGGCTGGGAAGTTGGCGAGGTTAGCTCGGTTATTTACGGTGCCCTTAAAATAAAGTGGCCTGACCGGAGGGCACAAAAAATCATTAAAGTTTCAGCGGAATTTGAGGGCAAGTTCACCGCAGCTCCGAGTATATTTCGACCTACATGTGTTAACCCTCGTGTCTCTGTACCTGTGTGTGTGTGTGTGCTTGTGTGTACGCGGTGGTGTGTCGAGCCAGTTATCTCTCCACGGATTTGATACTGAACGATCCAGTTTCACGTGAAAGAACGATCCTCTCCGCGTCCTGTATAGCCGAGGCTATTTGCCCGACAATGGCGGAGAAATCTGGTTTCGACGGCAAGTGACCACCACCACCACTATCATCTCTCAAAAGTTTGTTAGGCCAGCGTGCCTCAATCGAGCAGAAGCTTCCGCCAGCAGGATCTTCAGTCCTGCTAGCAAGAAATTCCAAATGGAATTCCGCCGAATGCCTCACTGCTCTCCGCCCGTCCGAAATCACGTTACTCCTGACTTACCTCAAATACGAGAACTACTCCCTTTCGACAATTTTTACCGGATCCTTTTCCCTCCACGCGTATATCGACGACTTTGAAAAGGCTTTCAGGGTTTAAAATCGATCCTTGAATCCGAGAATCTAATAGTATTATTTGGATAGAAATTCTGCGTTATCTACTGTACGAGATAATGCAGTATTTTTGGGGAAATTTGGTCGTTTATTTTCAAACACGATCCCACTCATTTGCAATGCAAATCTAAGCCGCGCATAAATCACCATTGAATGAAAACCTTTTTAGTTTCGAGAGTTCATTATCGGGAATTCGAGGGAATCTCGTTTAATTCGTGTTATAAATAATGAAATTGATTTTCATCCGAGTTTCAGTACATCCACTTTTTAATAGGCTGTCTGCGGTGCAGGCAATTTTTGGGGAGCGGGCAAAGTGTCTTTCATCTCGCGACTACAGACCGCTGTTGTTATCCGGCTTTGGGAGGCGTTCGCGGCGCTTTATTTTTCAAAATTGCCAGCAGCGCTCTAGTAAATTTTCCGTTTAACATCAAAGCTCTCGGCGGCGAGTTGGGGCGCGAATTCATAAATCGCTCGGCGAGCAGCGCGCCGCGCCGCGACATTGAGATATTACGTATTCCCGCGGTGAAAATAGAAAAATCTGATTTCTGTGTTGGTCGCGCTGGAGCTGGTGGCTTCCAAGTGGGCGAAGAGAATTGCGTCGCAAGGGAAGATACTGCTTGGCAAGTGTTTGCGTGCGATTTCAATGAAATGCGCGCGGCCAACCTTCTTCGGACGCGCTTCCCATATATGGTATGCGCGGAAAAGCGGTGTTTGTCAGGCGGCCAACGTGGCCAAGATGTTACACGGACGAAATATTCAATGAATTCCAGTCCTGCCACCGCCGCGCCGGCAACCACGTTTTGCGGCATATTCCGAGCGTGAATATCATAGTCCGCTCGCTCGCACCAACTTGGAACGCCCTGTCGCCGGCTAAAATATATCGGTGATAGCAAAATTGTGGCCTCGTTGTCGCGATATTCCCGAGGCCAACACAGAGCGCCGCCTGCCGCCATGAATCAATAATTACCCATGGCCGAATGATATTGACTTTACCGGATAGAGCTTAGTCACAAAGAGAGGCTAAATTGCTTTCGTTTTACTGTCCGATCGCGCCCTCCCCACCAACCACCCTATTTGTCGATAAGCCGCACTACAATTTCAAGCTAATTAGCGCGCAGCATCTCGGCTTTCGAGTTGGTTTCCGAAAATGGCAATGTCAAAGATATCTTGCCGATGGTTTCGAGAGGAACGAATATTAAAAGCAGTATTAAACGAAGAAGGTATTAACGAATCCGCGTGATTCGAGATCGTTTCAGGATCGCAATTCTATAACGTGCGAGTAGAATTCTCTTTCGGGAAAGTTGGGAGTTCTGGGCGATCGCGCGCCGTAGACTCGCTGAATTAACTGGCACGATGGATGCCAAGTAATCCACTCTCATTCCCTTCCTCCGTTATCTTCCTTCTGAGGAAGCCGACAAGAAGCTCGGTGGATTACTGGCGCGCACGTTCATGTAAACCGAGCAAAAAAGTTGAGCTGCCCTCCTGACCTCCTTTGCGCACTGCGCTCTCTACCGAAATTGCGCCAGCTAGATTAGATTCGCGAGGCTTCAGATTCACTCTACTATCGGATCTGATTCCTCAACTCAGAAGAAAGTGTTTACACTCTGATTGGAGAGCGATAATGATGGGAAAACTTAGCAGGATTTTCTTTAACACCCATTGGTATTATTTCTTATTTAAGTAGAATGTTGCACTCCATAAATGATGATTAATAGTTATTACGCTAGAAAGAACAAAATGTCCAGTCGTTGCATTAGGAACACTTTTTAATGAATTAAGACTGAACCACTATTAATCGAACGCACAAAATTATTGGCAAATATTCAAATCTTAAATATATCGCAACTTCGCAGGACTTTTTGCAAACACCTATTGCTATTATTTCTTACTTAACACGTTCGTCGCCACTTCACCCACATGGTGACACTTGAACATCCATTCACAAACATACTTATTTCAACGAAAATAACGTTAATAAACATTTTTAATACGGTGTGGTGAAAGAGTTGAAAATTTGCAACTTGGGCGATGAAAGTATTAAGTAGAATGTTACAGTCAATAAATGATAAATAATAATTATTACGCTAAAAAGTCGTTGCATTAAGAACACTTTTTAATAAAATAAGACAACCATTACAAATTGAACGTACGGAATGACTATCAAATATTAAAATCTCAAGTATATCACTGGCGAAAATAAGAAGGAAAGCTGAAGACCTAGATTCGGAATATTCTGCGAGTGGGATATCTAGAATTTCCAAGTACGGCCAACTGAGAATAGACATACGTAGCGGGGAGAGCGGGCTGACGTTTGCCAGTTGCGCTCGAGGCAGCACGGTGGTTTCTTATTGTCGACGGTAAAATGTCCTCCTATACGACTTAATATCCTATGCGTGTTCAAGCTGCCGAGTCGCTCGGGTATGTCATTAACACGATGTCACGGACGCAGCGCGCGCTGCTCTTCGGCTTTCTCTGCTCCAACACTCTCGGCGAGCGAGCGAGGCGGCGTAACGAGCCACGAAAACATACGTGTATATCTGCACTCCACACGCGTCACACACACACACACACGTGGCGTGTCCTCGGCGCACAGGGTGGGTTTGGATGTGCGAGTAGAGGCGGAGAGCGAAAAGCAGCGGCACTCGTCTAGCTCTGTAAAATGGGAAATTAGCCGTGGCGCTTGCTCCTTTGAGCGCCTCCTCCCTCTCTTCCACACACAGAGACACACAGACACGCATGAAATTGCGAGAGACGAAACTCGATTGAATCCGGCGGCGACCCTACAACTCTAATCCCCGTACGCGTGTTTTCCAATTAGCGCAGTTACCGACAATTTATAAGCTTGTCTGCGCACGTTAGTGCTTCAGGAGCGCAAAGCTCCTCTCGTCGACGAATGGAGCATGCGATGCTGGCGAGGAGAGCGACGATCCGGCGAAAAGAGAGAGCGGGATACGCCGGCAAACGAAATCGGACGGTTTTCATAATCGTATAAAGATAACAATGGAGTTGGTTGACGCGTGACAGTCGCGGCACATTCGTCAAAGAAGTCTGCGACGTGCTGTAATTCGTTTAGGAGAGTTTACTGGAAATTCATTAAAGGGCTGCTTTCTGAGCCAGAGCGAATGGGCGGGATGGCTTGACGCAGAGGGAAAGCTAATCCGCAAACCCTGAGGGGAGCTCGAAAATTCACATGCGCGTTCCTTTAATTACCATCCATAACACATCAGTTGAATTTGCGCGGCACACTGACGCTAAAGGAACGCGTGCGAGCGAGGGAGATTGCTCGCGCTTTCTCTATTGCTTCGGGCAGTCATGCTCCTGTCTAATGCGTCTCGCGATCCATCAAAGGCGTTATTAAGCGCACAACTAATCGCCTAAACCCCATTTATATGCCGCATCCCTTATCGTTCCAGGCTTCAGACCCTGCAACGACATGCAACCTGCGCTGTATTACCTTACGCCGGCTTCTTCGGTGGCTTCCCTTTCGTAGTTTCAACCTTAATGAGTTTTATAATGTGTCTTATTTATTTATACTGCATTTTATAAGTCTCGTATCTACCAGGATCTAATACTTTCATTTATACTTCTATAGATGTTATAATTATCTTATGGTGTACAGGGTGATTCACTTGCCTTTGAATCAGAACTCTCCTAACCCCACTTTTACTAGACATCCATTTAAATGTACTATATATTTTCTGTTTAACGATAGACTGTATTAAATTATGTAGTCTGTTGGAGGGAATATTTTACCAAGTTTTTGCATCGACTTTCTTCGAATGGCTAGCAACGTAAGGAGAAAATATTTTATTCTATTATATTTATAGGGGAATATTATATGTAACTGGCTCTCGCAGGGTGAAATTTCATGTGCGAGTTAACATAACTCAAACATGTAAAACTATAAATGCATAAAATGCAGACAAATATTGATTATACAATGATTTTATGTGGAACAATGTATGCTCGACAGTGGTGATTCAAAGGCAAGTGACTCACCCTGTACATGTAAATTCGACTATCACGCAAAATTAATGTGTTTCAGTATGTGAATAAAGCTATCTACTAAATGAATTCAAAAAATTGCATAAATAATTTTTTAAAATACATGAGAATATAGTTGAAATAGCAAGAACGAAATTTAATAAATCCTTTCCAGAAATCTAGGATTAAACTATTTATTTTTAATATACAATATCCAAGATGCACTATGAGAGGTTTGAACTTAATCAACCGGTATCTAAGAAAGTTGATTAGGCAATCGGTCTAATTTCCGACTGGCTCTATGCGTGGCTGTAATTGAGCCGCTGAGCGGCTTTTAAGCTGCGAAGCATTATTGGCCCGCGGCACACATATCATCGACGATGGCTAATCCAGGCGGGGATTTTGGAGCGCGTCCTTCAGGCAAATCGAAAGCGAGCAGGATGTATGCGCCAGGACAGGGCTTGCTGATACAGCAGCACCAACACGCGCGGCTAGAGAAGAGACAGGGATGATCCGCGTAAACACTAGGCTCTCTCTCTCTCTCTCTGTGTTGGCCTTCGTACGACTTTCGTGGCCGCGCTACAGCCGACTCTCATTTCGAACGAACCTCTCTGCTGATGCGAGGAAACCCCTTCCGCTCTCGCGCTACCTCATCATTCCCACTGAGCCCAACCATTTGTTGACACTTATCGAGCGGTCACTTTAAAGGAGAATCTCGCCGGCGAATAAATTATTGCAACTTGAAAGGGAATTTCTAAATAAAGGTGAATTAAAATATCGCTAAATAAAGTTAACTCTAGGATTTGTTGGATTATAGTTTGGTTTGCCGATGTGAATATTTCATTATTAGACAGTCAATACGATGACTTGGAGAAGTGAATGGGTTCGGAATGATTGTAGGCTGAGATAGAAATGTATTTGTATAAATAAAGAAATACGCGAAGCAGAGTTTCTACAGTGCTTATCGAGAAGTAGTGAAAGGGATTAAAGGAATGCTTGGAGGCCGCGTTACCAGATTTCATTAACTTTCCGAGCTACACAAAGCACTTTGCATAACACGACATTATTCCTCGGGGAACTTCCGAAAGAGGAGCATACATTTTGACTATTTCATTGTTCGCATTTTTAGAGCATGTAACAAATTGACCTGGTTTCCTGTTGCCGGTCTCATTGAATTCCATAGGGTTTTCCCCCGTAATGCGAAACCAGCGCGGAGAGCACGCTCGCAAGATAGTTTCGTAGCTCATGCTTGCGCGTCCACTCATAAAACGCGTGAATTCATATTCGAGATACGAACTGGAGATGGAGAAGAGCTCGGACTTTTCCCGAGCATAAATAACTTCTCATTTTCGCGGTGATGCAACTTTTTCCTTGCTCCTTCGAGTTAGAGAGCGAGGGAGAAAGAGAGATGCGATTCCGGTTCTGATTTCGTGCTCGGCGGTGAAATTGGACGAGGAAGTGCGAGATATTTTCCATTTGCCCTTCATGAACCCCAGCATCCAGTACACGATTCTACTTTCACAGGGCTCTTGTTGAAAGTGTACTCGGTTAAATTGAGTACGACCCCGCGCGCGCACCTGACAATCATAGTTATGCCGTGTTTAACACGCAAATGCCAACAAACGACTAATTCCGCCGAGTTGTAAACTCTGTGAGAGGTTACTTTTAACTCTCGGCCGTCCCTTCTGTCAATTCGACACACTTTAAAAAAGTGCATTTGCTCGCCAATTTCCACAAACGCATGCAAATCTCATAGCTCGCCAATAAAACATTTTTGTAAACTAGTCACTCGTCGTTTGTTAAATTGGTAACGAACAAAGGACCAATTAAGGAGGTTGGTGACGAATTTTGAGGCCTTTTTAAATTACAATAAAACCAATCTTTGAGTAGTAAAATTCAATTTGCAATTAAGTTTATGCTATGTCAGACCTGCTGTTATAAGTTACTTTTATTTCTAAACTATTTATCACGTTATTTCTACAAATAGAACCATTTCTTTTTCACTCTCGAATAGGACAGACGAAGTTTTTGAAACTTTGCCTGATTATACGTGAATGTTCCATTTACTACGTGAAATGCTTTTTATTCGTGTGTCATTATTGTATCACATACTTTTAAGCCATAAACGTCAATTTCTGCTCCCGTTGCCATAAGAGCCCATGCATAAGAATGGATTTTTCGACATTGATTACTCAAAAGAAGTTGAAACTTTGAAGAGATGCACTGACCATCGACTATCATTCTCTATAAATTTCAATCCGATCTCAATATTTTCATTTTCGGCACCAACCTCCTTAAACCGAGAGAATAACATTACCCTCGACAAATAGCACTCGGCTATTGAATGCTTTTTTCTTCCCAGCTCTTCTAAGTTCTGACACGGACCACTTTCCTCGAATTCAATGCATCCGAGCTACACTGGGGGATCGTAACTAAAAAGAGCAATAGGGATTCTCCTGGAGAAATTGCACTTTCAAAAGGAGAGCTTCGGTCCTGATATCTTGGCGACGACGAGCGACGTAAAATGCTTTGGACACGGGGGAATGTTCGAGGTGGAAGACTCTAGGAAAGTGGACGTTACAGTAGCGCGACCTCCTTGTTCCTTGGAGATCCGACAGACACCTACTCGTTAACCCTCCGAGAAGGACAGAGTGTATGTGTGTGTGTATGTGAAGGAATGAGAGAGAAAAGGTGGGGTTGCTAGAAAAACGTAACAAAGGCCTGCCAGATGAGGAGAGAGCACGCTGGATAAATCTCTGGTGTGTAATTACTGCCGGAATTCTTATTACCGCATTCTTTCCACCTTGCTCAGCCGTGCCGCCGCGCCGCGCTCCCTTTCCCCCAACCCCTTTATACCACTCGGGCGAAAGGCTCTGCGAGGCAACCATAATACCTGGATTTCATTTCGTAGTGTCAGCCTTCTACTATACTTGTTTTACAAGTAGCTTCGCCCGAAGATTAAACTTCGCTTTGGAAAAAGGCTTCGGTGAACGCAGATTGGAACGATGAGAATTTCGATAGAAAGACACGTACAGGGTGATTCAGTTGCCTTTGAATCAGAACTCTCCTAGCCCACTTTTACTAGACATCTATTTATTAAATTGTATGTATTCTATGTATTAAATTATGTAGTCTGTTGGAGGGAATATTTTGCCAAGTTTTAGCACCGACTTCCTTCGAATGGCTAGCAACGCAAGGAGAAAATATTTTATTATATTATATTTATAGGGGAGTATTATATATAACTGGCTTCTGCGGGGTGAAATTTCATGTGCAATTAATGCATAAAATGCAGACAAATGTTGAGAAACATTTAAGTACAATTTAAATGTCTAGGTTATTTATAATGATTTCATATGGAACAATGTGTGCCCGACAATATCGATTGAAAGGCAAGTGACTCACCCTGTACGTACGTAACGGATCCAAAGGGAAATCGGGGAATTTTCATGGGCCGCTCGCCGGTGGTTTGTGTGTTGTGAAACTGAGAGAAGGAAGAGAGAACCACGCGATAGATTGTAACAGTGAAATAGAGAATCGGATATCAGAATCAATATTATGTTACAGAAATCGAGATTCCTGCTCGTTTGGCCAGTGAAAATATAGACGGGGCGGCCCTGTTCGATTCTAGCCTCAGCCTCTGTAATCTCATTCCTTTTTTCTACGTTTCTTTCGCCGTGCTTCTCTCTCTCTCTCTTTGGGTGGTTAGTGATTCATTGCTTGGACAGGTGAGACCACGGCCAGAGGTACACTCGCCGCTCTAATTATCGGTGGCCCGATTTTCTGGGAAATCGTTAATATTCCGGCGAGTATGAGCGCGGATGATTTGCGCTTGTTAACTAACCTCAATTCGATGTGACAATAATCCAGGATAATGGCGTTTCCCTCCCCCTTTCCCTCTGTCCTTCGTCGTCTACTGTCGGCTTGACACGCGAGATTCAATCAGTTCCGCGCGAAATGAGATTCCGATGGATCGAGCTGTACTTTTAATCTCGATGCGCGCGCGCGCCAACGCTATTTGATATATTCATTGAGCAAACGTCGAACAAATGGAATAAGAATCCGATAATTGAATCCGCGAAACCTCGCGCGACTCGAGGAGAGTTCCGAAATCTATTAAAAGCTCGAGATTTCACGGGCAGCCTATGCGAGAGCGCTTTCGTATAATGCAGACCAGCGAATTATTCGTACAGATGTAGAACACTCGAAAGCTATTAGGGATTTCGAAAGCTACGACACAATTTGCCAAAAGCGAAGTATTAAAATGGAAAATACGAATGAAGAACATTGATAAAACTGTCGAGAACCGAGTAATAATTTAATGCGCACATTTATAATGCCACTGATTCGATATCCGAGTATGTAATTGCAACTTTTTGGTAGCGCGTCGCTTTTAATTAGTCGCTCGTACGAATTCATCTCGCTCGTCTGCATTCTAGCAGCGGTGGGCGCGGAGAGTAGTTGCATTAAAGATTGAAAGGGCGGGCGGCGATTTCTAGCAAGTAATGCAAATAATCGCTGAGTAATCAGTGAGTAATGAGGTGAATGGCAACGATTCCTCAAAGAAGCACAGGTGGGATGCTCTAATTGAAGCAGAAGTGAGGGGCGGAGGGGGGAGGGAAAAGGTTCCAACTGACAGAGTCTCCGGTGTGTAATTGATGGACGGAATTCTTATTTCTGAATGCACTCCCGACAGGCCTTCTTCTCGAGGGTCTCCTTCCGCCATTGCGTACCCTTCCTTTTTCCACCTCTGTTTCCCTATGAAATACGACTGCCAGCTGGAACGTCGTCTGATTACATCGGGGAATTCTGATGCTCCGCCGCGATCTCTCTCTCCTCAAGCGTAACGCCATCCACCCAACACTTCCGGGGGGCAAATATTTTCTTCCCTATTAAATATTCAACTTTCGAAATACCCGCATGCGCGCAGACTCAACGAGGTCGATTAATTAAGATCGTTACATTTATTCTACACAGGGATAATGAATTCTTTTATTTTTTTCGTGGTTTTTATTTTTTTTCGTGGACTTCCCGACCTTCCCCGTGACTGAAATTTGGTGGGGAATGTGTCCTTGCGTCAAGGAAGAAGTGATATAAATTTCAGAGCCCTAGCTCAAAGTTTAGGTTTTCACCTATTCTCGACCCTCGAAAATGCTCAATTTTTTCAAGTTTCTCAAAATCGGCCGAACCCGCGATATTTTGATTGTTTTCGTATCAGGGTGAATAGAGAACAAAGAATCCATGAAAAAAAGTCCGGATTTGCAACGAGAACGGGTCGAAAAACCGTCCAGAAAAGTCCATTTTTGCTCATTTTTTACGGTTTTTATTTTTTTTGGTGGACTTCCCGACCTTTCCCGGGGCTGAAATTTGGTGGCTGATGTTTCTTTGCATCAAGGAAGATACCATAAAAATTCCAGAGTCCTAACTCAAAATTTTTTTTTCGGCAAATTTTTCTTAAGGGGTACCCCTTCAGATTTTTTCACGATTTTTCGAAGGTCCCCGAACTCGGGTTTTTTCTTCAGGAATCGATTGTTTCTGAATGAAAACGGTTAAAAAATAAGAAATCCGTCAAAAAAAGTCCGGATTTCTATCGAAAACACTAAAAAAACTGCCTTTAAAGTTCGATTTTTTCGGCATTTTCGCTAGTTTTCCCCATATTTTTTGGACTTCCCGACATTTTCCGAGGCTGAAATTTGATGGGGAGTCGCCCCTTGCATCAACGAAGATATGATATAAATTTCAGAGCCCCAGCTCAACATTTCCTTCTCCCCATATTTTTGGCCATCGAAAATATCCAATTTTTCAAAGGTCCCCAAACCCGGGTTTTTTCTTCATGAATCGATTGTATGTGTGTCAGAGCGGATAGTAAACGAAGAATCTATGAAAAAAAGGCCGGATTTGTATCGAAAATGACAAAAAATCGTTCCTGAATAATGAATTTCATCTAATTTTCACGGATTTTCCCATACTTTTTATACTTCCCGTGTATTTCACGGGCTGAAATTTGGTGGAGAATGTTTTTTTACATCGAGGCAGATGGCATAAAAATTCAAGGGCCCTAGCTCAAATTATTGTAAAGTACTGTAGAACAATGATTGGCGGATTTAGATTGGAGGATATTGTACTAGAGATTCAGAAGCCTTATAGGAATTGGTCTCGGATGAAATATCAATGAGATATGTGTGCCGTGATTGGAAAACTTTGGTAGACGCTGTCCTATGGAACCGGATCCGTTCAATTCTCGACTCTCGGGTAAGATCTTTCCTGGCACGCGTATGTAACTGGCGGCGCATGTACCTAATCTGCATCGAATATTCTAAGAATGGTGTGGGCGCGTCTCCTATTTCAACAGAGCCAATATCGGTGCACTGAATTATTCCAGCTCGTTCTGGAAAGGGCGAGCGCGTGGCTAATAAAAAGTCTCTGTATTTCTGAGGAGGTCAGACTCTTCTTGAAAGAGAATCTCGTAATTGGATTTTAGTAATATATTCTTGTACAGTAATACAGAAATTTTAGGATCAAGAAAGGAAAAAGTCTTGAAACTAAAGGGTTGAATAAACGATGACATTTATTCCTGCGAAGGTCCAACTTGCGCTGCCCTTGGCTTTGTCGCTTGAAACGAGCGGCACGCGACAAACGAAAACCCTATCCCTACACACAGCACGCGTCGCGTATAACAAAGATGCCGGCACGATAAAAAAAAGGGCCATAAATTGTGGCAGATTAACACTCGGCGTGTTTTGACTCCTATCTGCCCTCAATACACTGTGCACAGCGATATGTCATCGAGAAACAAAACGAATGTATCGCTGTACAAATTTACTTGCTACCAAATAATACGAGAATACAATTAAATAATTATTGAGAGTCTAAAATATATTTTATACTGTTAATATATTAATTCTGCATTCGTTTCAACAAATATTTCCGAAACTAAGTATACCTAATTCTATACCTAATTCAATTTTTAATTTAATTCCGACTCTCTTTGCAAATCATTAATAATTTTTAATAAAATATCTGATATACTGTCTCTCAAAGAACAACGGCGGCGCACCGTTTTGCGTGTCTAGATTTGCGACTAATTTGCCGAAAGAGAAAGAAAATTCGGTCGGTTAATAATTCAGTGTTCTAACGAGTCCTGTGTACGTCAGCCGGGGGAAATTCGCCTTTCAGCGGGAGCTGTTCACGAAATTTATTCTGCGTGGTAGGAAGGCGCGTGTGTGTGTGTGTCTATGGCAACGTGCGACGGTATGAGAACGTACAAAAAAAAAAGCACGAGGAGGAGACAAGCTTCGCCGTTCCGCTGCGTGAAATACGGAAGCTGTGCAGCGGGCGTGTGTCGCCGTGCCCAGAGAGCAAATATGACGTAACTTCTCGTCCAGACGCGAACATAATGTCCTGCACTTTTCATACTTAATTCTCTGCAGCCTGTCTTATCCGTAATTCCTGCGCGCTCCTCCGCTTCAAGCGATCTACGAGCTGGATCCAGCCAATGTTTACCGTCCTCCAATTTTCCCTAAACCCCCGCCGATCGTAACTATCTGCCAACTAAAGCTCCGCCTATAGAATACGGTAATTCGCATTTTTATGATTTACTGAATATAGTCGAAGATCGAATGAATCGGAGTTAGAAATTATAAAAACAAATGTTTATTTATACTGTAGCACAGTGGGTGAGAACGTGCCTTAATTTGTTAGAAGCGTGGAGTTTATAAAAAAGGGGTAAATGTAATGTGAAAGTCGTTGACTGTTATAAATACGACTAATAAAAATAATGATATGCATGGCTTTGTTCTTTACTGTTCGCAAGTGAAACGTCGAAGATCAGTGTGTTGCTGCGTAACAAGGGAGGCAGTGGGGTTCGTATGGACCGGGCGAGCCGACAATCTCGCCCTTCTCGGAACGGCGTCCAGACGAAATACTAAGAACACCGTCCCCTCCAGACAAAATTCTAGGAACACCGTCCCCTCCAGACAAATTTCTCAGAACGCCGTCCCCTCCAGACAAATTTCTGTGAACGTCGTGTCGTATCGAAACGTAGTTCGGACGATCAAAAGAAATCCTTATACGTTGCAACAATACAGTGGTATAATGTGTCAAATATTAACCCTTTGACTGCAGCGAAATCTAAGGGAGAATGCTAATTTCAACTGACGAGATTTTAACTGTGGTAAATGCAATCTTAATAGATTTTTAGAGCGTCTATAGGCGTTTTCAATATCACAAACGCAACATTTTTAAACGCCTATAGGCGTCCACAGTAGCCTGAAAGTTAATTGAATTGACTCTAAAATTAATATATTTGCTTCTTCCACTATTTCTTTTACTATAAGTGCAATTTCATGGCGACGGTTGCAGAACAGAACTTTAGAGCAACGGCTTCAAAACCAAGGCAAAGACAATGCGCAGTGTATGTCCAAGTTTACTTAAGGCGTAAGTGAAACGGACGGTTTACTACGTCGACGTGGGGAGTCACGAACTGCTCCAATTACCACGATATCATACATGGTATACATACATGCACTTTCTGATGTGACCAGAATCCCTTCCCCCATTCGCCCTAATCTTCAGTCCCCGAACCCTCATTGAAACTAAATGGGGAGCTAGGAAATTCCGGCGGAGACCTAAGTTTCCTACCATTTCTCTACGATCTCCATTTCGGTCTGATTCTACTCCTGGAAGAATTTCAAATTACTAGAAATATGTGTCATCCGTACGAAATTCTTAAGATTTACTTCCGTCAATAATATCTCGAACAATGAATATTAATATGAAAAGTTGGTCTTGTCAACAGGATAAACAGAACTTTCAAAGTGTAGAATCTCGGCGAGGGATAATTCAATTCAGAAGACAGATCTTCCGGCTGCTTGGATTCGGAGGAGAGGAAAGTTGGGACATTCGGTGCAGGCGTTCCTCCATCGGGAAGCGGGACACAGTTTGCGAGCTAAAGTACGAAATCGTTGGAACGCGAGAGACAAGGATCCCGGGTGTTTTCGAGCGAAGCTTTCGCGTTCGAGGGGTGTCGGAATTTTTGCGAGAAATCATTTGGCAAGCCGGAGGAGAGCGGAAGCTAAAGGACAAAGGGGAGGAAACAGTCTAGTTTTGGTAGAAAATCCATGGCAAAGGAATCTGTCGGTCCGTCTCTTTCTCTCGCTCGCTCGCTCGCACGTGTACAAGGTTTGCGGGAGCGCGTCGGCGAAATCGCGGCCGTTTCTCTACGTCTATCCCCGACAACTTTTCAATTTGACCCGAGCATTCCTTCCCCTTTGATTGCTCGTGTGTGATCCTCCGCTTTATACTCGCCTTTGCTCGCCCTCTCTCTCTCCCTCTCACTCTCTATGTACGTGTGTGTCTCTGCGTCACGGATGTCGATGAGAGAGCGAAGAAGCGGCAGCGGGATACGTGTGTACCGAGAGAGCGCGCGGATGTGCCGGAAATCATGCGAACAGAAAATATGAAGTTGGCATTCGCCGGCTTTGAGCTCTCTCTCTCTCTCTCTCTCTGCGACGTCGCGCGCGCTCTCACTGTGGATTCCCGAAAAAATTAAAATGCCGCATGTGAGCGGATGTGACCGAAATTCTCGGGCCGAGTGCATAATGCAGCAGAGCGCCCTTCTTCCTGATATAGCGGAATCGAGAGAGGCAAAAAGAGTAGGAAGCAGCGCGCTTCAGACATTTTTCGAAATGAAAACGCCCCGCTCGCCAGTCAAATGGATTACACGGAATATCGTGAAATTTCATTGGATCGAGCACACTTCCGATTATTGATCCGAGGCGCGTGTTTGGGGCCTTCGAAGAGACTGTTTAGAAAAATCTTCATTCCCCGCTGAATCGATTGCTAGTTCTTCCGAAATCGAATGGAGCGCGGCAGTAATGTTGAACAGCTTTGTTACTTTTTTAAAAACATCCAAAACCAAACTAGAAATAGTACAATTTTGTGCGCTAAAGTCTACATTCATCAAATCCCAAATATCTTCCGTATTCTTTTTATCAGGCAGACATGAAAAGTCGCAGATAATATCTCACCATGTATTTATATTAAAATAGCATCGCACCATGTATTTTCAAGTAATCCAACTGCTGTGTAACAGCGTATAATCCTTTTTCCAGCATCTGAAACAAAAAGATAAAATATATTAAGCAATTGCTCGTAATAAAGTAACACTGGAGGGAGCTGGAAAAACTTTAACAGCACTGCTCTCTCGGAAAGTCAACTGTGCTAAGGAAAATCGCGGATCATCCATCAAACAGTCGACTGCGCGGCGCAAAAAGCTCTGCAAACTTTGCTGCCGGCGATCTTTTTGCACTTGCCATTATCGGGACAATAGTGACTTCTTGCGAGGGAGGGTGGTTCCTTCGAGAACAACATAAATCGTGTCGAAGCGAGCTAGGGTTAGTAAGGGAATGCCGGAGAAAATTTCATTTCGGCCTCGGACACCAGATGCGCCGATCACCACACACCCTCTAACAGCCAGTTGTACTAGGTTCTCTACACCGCATGGTCAGCCTTGCCAATTTACACCAGTTTGCGGTGCTCCCGTTATCGGTCGCCTTCCCACATCTTTTATTTCGCTGCTAATCCCCACTCTGCTTGCAAACTAATCGCTCGCTTTGGGAGAAATGCTTTTGTTACACTTGATACGTAAAAACGTGTTTCATTTAATTACAAACAAAACTCTGGTTTTATTTGGAATGTCATTAAAGTTAAATATTAATAAAAGGTCTCTGATGTATCTTGGATAATAGTTTTGAAGTTATGTAGGAATATTTTATTAAAGCACTCTAATTGACTATTTTTGAATTTATAAAATACGGCTTGAGTGGTTTTTATATAGATGTACTGAGATGTATTGAAGGTATGACTTCTAATTCCGCGGGAAGGGTGTTAATTCTATGCTGGGATCTAAATTTCGAGTTGTGTGCACTCCTCGAAATTGTGAGGAGGCCTTGGTGGATTCCAGCTCTACTTAGGATCGCCTTGTGCAAATTCTCCCGGCTAAATGCATCTCCTCAAGATCCGGCGTGGTTTCCGCCAGGAAGGCAGCCCGCTTCCCCTCTTCGCGCCCTCTCCACGCTGGCTAAGTCGACACTCAAAAGCCGACTTAGTTGCTGTAGCCATTAATTTGCCGCGCCATGAAGATACCCCTGGCTTAACTAATTCCGCCTCCGCTATGCTAATCAATCCCTAATCAAATAAATAAAGGCACCGGCTACATAATTACTAATCTCTCCCAGCAACTTTCTAAAGGATTAAAAATGTATTCAGCGACACTTTCAATCTCGCGTCTCCAGAATTTTACAGGGAAAGCCTTTCTCTCGCTTTTAACAGTTTCGTCGACATCGTAAAATGTTAGAAATAAAGGACAGTAATTGCAAACTAGAGAAGAGTTTATGCTTTTAATAACGGCGAGTCAAAGGCGAAACTAGAAGGGATTTTCCCCCGGGCAATTTTCCCGGGAAAGGAACACGTCTCCTATTGAAATTGGAAAAGCTTAATAAACCGGCAGGACAAAATTAATCGTGCTCGAACAAGAGACCGGTCACTCTCCGCTTGGAGAGCTTATTTTTCTAGGGAGCTAATTAGAAGGTGGGAAGCTCGAATCCGAGGCCGGAAAGTGGTCTCTGTGGCTGGTTCACTGGGTGTTAGAGTGTCGGCTGTCGCGGTAACTGAACTGAACGGTTGGCGAACGAGTATTCTTAACTCTCGTTGAACCGCAAGCCGCACTGCTGTGCAGCCGCACACCGCCGCCTCGGCAAATCTCTAGGGTGCGAATTTATTCGCTCGCCGACACCAGACTTACTGTCATGCTCGACTGCCCTCTCCTCTCCTCTCTCTCTCTCTCTCTCCCACCACTCATTCTACCAAATCCATCCTCTTTCCTAGCCGTTCCATGTTTCTTTAATCCACACTCCGATTATCCCTTTATGCAAATGCATTTTAAAAGCCGCATACTTTCGCGAAGCCTTTCCACAGCATTTCTTAATTTCGCGAACTATCTATTATAACAGAATTAGGTGATCGATATTTGTCATTCAAAGGAGTGAAGCTACATTACGTTAAAAATTTGTATAATTTATTATTAATATATCAAAGAAAATTAGATTTTAAATCAGTTTAGCACAATGCTGAATGATTAAAGACAATTGGTCCGCCAACTCTTTGGGCTTTCAAATGACAGGCATAATTCCGCGGGATTTTGGACTATTCCATAACTTATTATCAAGCACGTAATGCGTCCTGTTTCGTAGGTGCAATTTATCTGGAATTGGCAAACTGGGACACTAATTCATCTCTGGGAAGGGCTGAAAGGCGCAAACTTCGACGTTGCCATTTAATTACAACGTTTCCTCCCGGCGCGGCACACGTTACAGCAAAGAGACAAAATGGAATCCAGTGGAGACGACGACGTACTACGTTCGTAGTAATTCGAAGTTCGGGACAGGCCACTTTCGGCGGTGTTCCGGGTCAAAGTTATAATAAGCATGGTAACAAATGAAATCGTTCTTTCGCTAGGCGGCCGTCGTCGCGTCGTCGCTCGAAATGTCCCATATGGCTCTTTATTAAATTTAGCCACCGAGATATACAATGCCAGCCACGGAACAGCAGCCTTAATGGAAGAGTACTGTAATATCTACACTGCCAGAACGAACCTAATAAACCTCTGGCCTACATGAATTTACTCCCGATCCAATTTGCCCGCGCAAACTCAACAAAGCAGCTCGAAACATCGACAAATAAATACGTGAAAGTGAAACATAGCCGTGAAAAAACCCTGGAAAAACACAACGCGGAGAAAGTAGAATGCTTGCAGTTGGTTAATCACTCGCTCCTATTTTTTTCAATGAATTCATCGAAAGTGAACACTGTTATTAAAATGTATGAATAGTCACTGACTGTCTCTGTGCTCTAAAATAAGAGTAATCGTAAGCTACAGCATCCGACAAAATAGTTATCACAATCTGCAGAACAGTCACCAGACAAAAAATAAAGTTTGGTAACATTTATACATGGTATATAAGACTTTTTTACCCTTTTTTCCTCCCCTAAAAGGGGGCTTTTAAAAAGTCATGCGTGCCGGATGTTCATAATACCATATTTCACTTTCTGCTTGACGATCGTTTTGTAGATTGTGATAACTATTTTGTCGGATGCTGTACAGATAAAACAGAACTCTCTCAAATAGAACAATTGTAGAAAAATACGAAAGTACGCGAAGAGTTTCTGCGAGTGAAACTAATAGTGTAAGTAGCTATGTGGATTTCCAGTAAGAAATATCCGATTGCTAGACCGCGCAATGAGCTACGAACATAATATTCTGCAAGTTGTTCGAATAAATCGGCCGATATAAATTGCCAGTACATTAAGCAAGCGGCGCGGCGGCGGCGGCGGCGGCGGCGGCGGCGGGAAAAAAGCTCTATCGCAATCTGCGTTAGTTATCGCAGAAGCGGACGGGCATTCTTCTCTCTTTTTCCTCGCTTTTCCTTCGACCTTTCTCTTTCCATTCCACGCTCGGGTGTTCTCGCGCACACACGCTCTCCCATTTGTCTCGCTCGCGCTATGAAATATTTGCCGCGGGAGCCGTAAACGGGCGAGTCTAGGCGGACAGACACACACTGAAAGATTCAATAAGCCTCGCGAATCCCACAGGAATGAGCAGTACGTGTTCAATATTTCCGGGAGCAATCCTGGTAATTTTTCACGGCCTTTGCAGCCGTTTGCTGCGGCGAGCATTGGCGTGCACTGCAAACACTCAGCGCCACCGCTCGTAATTTCATTTCATATCGGTTTACACCAACCCGCCTTGCCTGTCCATCTTGGCCCGCTGCTGTGTCGTTACACGTGTATGTATAGCGGAAGGCTGCGGTGTACAGTACGCTCAATCGAGCGAATCTGTCCACTCGCCCGCTTCGTTTACATACAAAAGCCTTAGTAGCCCGGAAGGAGAATGGACGCTATTGTTTGACCGCCTTCTACACCCTTTAAGTCCTCTTCAAGCACTCTTCACTGCACGAAACTCACTTTTAGTTTAACCCTCTATCCCTCCGAGGAAATCTCTTACTCACAAAAATTTGCCAAACGTTCTATTAACTTGGTTGGATTTAAAATAATTATTCTTGTAACTGTACAAATTGAAGACAGAACTTTGATAGAGAATAAAGAAATACTGCTATGTTGTTATCGAAATATTAAAATATAATAAATGCTTCTTGCTGCTTAATTTGAATCATTCGAATTGCTGCTGTCAGTGATAATATATTTAATGTTTCTAAAATGAGTGGAAAAGAGTCTATGACGAAAGAAGGTCTCTAACCCTGAGAGTCTGGTAATAAGAGTGGCGGGAGTGTCCGGCGGGGATCAGGCGCCCTCCAAAATGAGTCTCTCTCGCCGGCAAAGGTGCTAATTATGTTTACTGTGTGCCCGAAGCCTTGCACAGTAAATAATGCATCGCAGCAGCACGTACAACGGCGTAGCTAAAATACGAGTGGCTGCTAGTGACGCCATAGCAGCAAGAACAGGATGGAACATCGGACTGGAATTTCGTAGGAGCTCCGGAACTCTTACCACGCATTCGTTATCAATTATGCTACTAATTCTGAGGGCTGCAGCAAACGCCCTCTGCCTTCTAATTCTCGTGTAAGTTTAATGCGAGTCTCGTAATCGCCCGGTCATTCGACCCCGTTCAATGTCGATATCGTTTAACTTCCGGCGTTATTAGCGACGGCATTCATCGGGCGACAGTTTCAGCGCGCTCGAGATGCAATTACAAAGATAATAATCGCGAACAATGCGGACGTTAATGCGAGTGGTGAAATTAGAAAAAGGCGCGTGGAACGTCGACTGAAAGAGAGAGGGAGAGAGAGAGAGAGAGATAGGAATAAATGAGGAGAAACAAAGGTCGCGGCTCGGAGTTAAAGGCGCGCGAAGAGCGCTTCGCGACGATCAGATTAGCAGAGCAGAAAGCTCTCACTTTAGCCAGTGCAAGAATCAGCTGGGGCGAATTTAATTTTCCTCCCACGAAATTCCCGGCTGCCCGCAAGAATTTATCGGCTGTCCGAACTTTAATCTCCATCAGGCGAGCCTCAACTTCAGCGATTGCAGTGTCAAACCAAGCCCGAAACTTTCAACACTTTCCTCCTGCTTCCTTCCCCCATTACCTAGTCCGTAATGGAGTCGTAACTACGGCCACGCCATCGCTTACACTCTCTTCCAGTTTATTTAGAACCTTTTTATCCGAAATCCTTTAGTTGCTACATAGTTTTTTTCTAAATACAGGATTCATTGCTGGTAGAAATTAAACTTCGCACGAGGAACGAAAACTGCGAAATTGATTTTGAGGATTCTTCTTTTCACAGAAGTAGAACTCGTAGCAGGTGATTTGTATCAATCATTGTAAAAATAGTTTGAAACTACTCGCATGCATCGAGCAGGTTCAAGCCGTTCGTATTTCCGGCGCTCTAACGATCAATTTCCCCGGGGAACCTTTTGATTTTTCGAGTCTCATTCAGGCGGCGCTCATTAATTTTCATTTTCAGCAAGTTCCAAAGTTTCGCGGGGGCGATTTTCGCCCGCCGCGAGCTAATGTGCAGACTAAGCTAATGTGCAAGGATTAACGAACCTTTGACGATTCCTGGCTGAAAAAGTTCGACGGGCTTTGAAAGGTTTACACGTGTAGCACGGCAGGAAACTTATCGCGGAAATAAAGGGCGACACTGGTGAAAGAGAGGGTTACAGCAGATCGAGTCATGTCCCCGTTTTCCCTCCATTGATACAATCAAGTCGACGACGGATTCCGCTGAATGAGCGAGAGAGAAACAGAGCGAGAGGAGGCGCCATCTACGGCTCTCCCTGTAGAAGATCACCAACTTTTAATTAGTGGCAGGAAAAACGGGCCAGGAAACGCCCCGATGCGCAGAGACCCTCTCTTTCTCTCTTTCTCTCTCACTGGAAAAAAAAACGAACTTTCCGACTTCGCACCGCCGAACTTTCCACCATCCGTTCCCCTTCGCCGAAATTTGTTTAGTCGAAGACTTAGCTGGTTAGAAACTTATCTCCGCAAGGATAACAATTTCTCCCCTTCCTCTTTCGAACTCCGCGAAAACTTTGCATACTTTGGAAAATGCGGCCTATTAAAAATGAAAAAACTAAGAGACACCGACGATTCCGAGGTACGCTACGCGCCAACGGAATCCTTGATGCCGGTGCACCAACCCGCCCCGCTCCGCCTCGCTCCGCCCCGAAACTCTAATGCAGCGCCAACAAAAGAGCATTTTTCGCCATGAAATATTTTACGAGAGTTTTTAACTCGAGGATATGGCGGGATGAAGCGTGTTTCGCTGAAAAGAGCGGGAGGACAAAAGTCGACTGGATACACGTTGGGGCCAAATTGCAGAGGAATTGAACGCGGAGCGTGGTATTGCGCGAGGAGAGAGAAAGAGAGAGCGAGAGAGAGAGCAGCACGCTTTCCAGATGACATTTTTTCCCACGTAAAAGCAACGTCGAAAAGCCACTGGATTAACAGGATCGAAATGATTATCGGAACGCGATGAACTGAATTCCACTGAAACTGTATCGCGATACCAATCGATCGGGCACTCGAACTATGCCTCAAGGTTAATTGACTGCGAGCCTCTATTAATGCAATTAGTACCGGCAATTAGACCGTGTTGTGTAACCGCGTCGCATATACCAGGCGGAAAAAAAGAACGATGGAGAAAGGCTGAACGGCTAAGAAGGTAACAACGAAGAAACGACGCGGCGCGGCGCGGCGGGTTCGTCGTAACAGAAAAATTAAAGGTAGCGAGAGAAGCTAGGCTTTTGCTCGGCCCGTTTCAGTCTCGGAATGGTGTCATCGATCCACCACCGGTTGGCTGTGCATGCGATATTTGTACGGAAACAGCCAAAAAGGGAAAAGAAAGAACGAGAGAGGCAACGAGAAAGAGAGAAAGAGATGCGGTGAGTGAAGAAGCGGGAGAGAGAGAGAGAGAGACGTAGAGAGGAAGGCTCGCTAATTATCGACTAGCCTTTATGCGTGGCCATGCGAATGCCACCATGGCTATCAGTTTGTCCGTAATGAGCGGTTTCGATCTACCGTCAGCGCATCCTAGACTACACAGCGACTCTCCTCTCCAATCGGGTTTCACCATTATCCCACTTGCAATTCCCCCAATGAAATGAACTCTCATGTGATTCAATACCCAGCAAATTTCAGCATCCGATCCTTTTTACTCAAATGGATGCAAATTTTACAGGGTGATGTTCGGTGATTTAAAAAGCCTGTATTATTCACTGCGAAGTAATTGTGAAATGTTTCCGATTTATTTGCGTTAGTAAATGCTTCAGAATTTTGGGGGTAATCGATATTTTGAATTACACCGATTCATTAATTTAAGCACTGTGACTGGAACGATTCGAAAACAAGTTAATTAATCACTCTAATATCAAGTGTACATTTGGCGGTCCCTCGGGATATCTTGCGCGTTTAATGAAACGTTCACTAAGACGTGCGCGAGTCAAATTAACCATGGCAAGCACGAGGAGCACCATAAAGCCGGACAATGAAATCCTTGGGAATGGCGTAAAGTGCGCAGGCAAGTATTAATAATTAGAAAAAGTGAGGAGCAGACATTTCAACTACTGGAAAGGGCAGGTGGTGTTTCCGGTTCGCGGCAGCGGATGCCGGGGGCAATAACGAGAAGAGCAGGGCCCCAAAATTACTCTGCCAACTATTTCCACGGTAAACTGGAATTTAGCATTAGTATGCGCGGCCACGCTTCGACTATACTAGGCATGCTTTGGCTAAAGCTTTTCGGAATGTTATTTCCGGAAGCCTCAGACATTCCCCATAGTAATTTAGAGTGCGCGTGACACTATTTCCATGGCGACCGAGCCTCCCCAACTGAGTGACTGACAAGTCGAAAAAACTCTCGAGAAATCCCTCTTGAAAAATATTTCTAACTGTTGGGTTGTTCGGAAAGTAATTTCGTTTTTCCTCGACAGAGGATTGAATTGTATTTTTTCACATCCAACTTCACACTTAAGCCGTATAATTGTTACATGTTTTGAGAGCTAATATAATAAGGCTTGCTTGTGAAAAAGGCCGATTGATTCAACACAGTAGTTTTTGGTTGGTGCCTTTTCAAACACGGAGAGTGAAAAGCAGCGTTTTCGGCATATTTCACTGTTTTACTATCAAAAACGTAAAAATGCTGTTCAAGCAAGAAAGAAATTAGCCGATGTCTATGGAAAAGATGTATTGAGAGTACGTCAATGCCAAAATTGGTTTGCGAAATTTCGATGCGGCAATTTTGATATTGAAGATGCACCACGTTCTGCAAGGCCAGTTGAAGCTGATAAAGACACAATAAAGGCATTTATTGCTGCAAATCGGCGAATAACGACTCGTGAGATCGCTGACAAGTTGAATTTATCGAGCTCAACTATTCATGACCACTTGAAATGCCTAGATTTAGCCTCAAAACGGAAACGAAATTACTTTCCGAACAACCCAATAGATTTCATTATATCCAGTATATTCTTTAATATCGAAAGTTTAAACATTAATATCAAGAGTGAAATTGTAATATTCCCTTTGATCTTTTCGAATCCTTCAGCGTGTTGCTTCCCCTTTCTCTCGGGGAACTAACAGGAACTAATTCAAAGGAAGCAAGAGGACAATTTGGAGGTGAAAGTTTGAGAGGCGCGACACTGAAGTGGCGCGGATTCTTCCGCGAGAGTTTCCCTCTGAGAATCTAATGACTGGCGTTCCTTTGGGGAGGAGAACGGTCACAATTTCTGCTTGATGCATCCATCGGGTGCTAACGCGGCCTCTGAGACTTACGTCGACTTATTCAATAGATCCTTTGGTGAGTGAGCGAGAGGGCCGAACAAAACTTGGCTGCTCCCATTAGCTGGAGGCTTTTTCGCAGAGGGCCTCTGCGCCCAACTATGCCGACAAGCACCATCGTATTCCTCTACTTATCTGCTGTTTTGTGTATCCTGCACTCCATTTATAACTTTCTAAAGTAGCCGGATTTAAATACACCGGGCAGGCCCTGCCTCGGTCTTAATCTCGCTCTAATTAACTAAGAGGGGGGTGCGAGGCGGGAGGGGGAAGCGGCCAGAAGAAGAAGAAGAAGAAGCGGCGGCGGCAACGGCGGGAGAGAAAAAAACTTTCAGACTTCGTTTCGTCTTTATGTGCGTGGGAGTGCCTCGTTTCCGAAAGTTCCGCCGAGCCAACCTGCACTCTTTATGCGCCTCCCACCACCATTAGCCAGAATGAATGAAACAGTTTTTGGTTATTAGCTAATTTACCCACGGCTCCAAGTAGAATGCACACAGTCCCTTTTATTAATGCTGTATTAATGCTTGCTTGGTCGCTCCCTTTCGAAATCCGATAATGAGGTTTACAGATTATTGCTTATTACATAGCCAGCCATTGCTGGTAATAAGTGGCGAGCACGTAGTATAAACTTCATTTCCTGAAACAGCACGATTCCGCAGTTCTACTATTCATGGATTTGTAATAGCATCGCAATGTTCAAATACATTTATAATATATCGTCGAATGCAAATCATAATTAGGACGCACTCGAAACAACGATAGGACGAACTCCCACTGAATCACTCTCGTTATTAATACCGAATCTTATTGATTTACGAGCAGGTTTGACACGAGACTAATGAGAATTATTCCCTGGCTCTTGTGACGTATTTTATATCTCGCATTACTCTTACCAGATGACGGTATTCATTGTCAATCAATAAAACACAGCTGTAGCGTCCACAAAAACTCCCTTCGGACATGAAATGCGAAGCGTCTGCTATGAGAGCTGAACGAAATCTTGGAAGTTGCGCCTGATGTTTTAAGTGAAATGTGCCAGACACGATCAGACCTGTCGCTGGTCACGTAAATACTAGGATATAACTGGCGCACGGTGGGTTAAATCGAGAAAAATGAGGACAAAATTAGTTGTTGAACTTGAAGAACTTGAAGGCTTTGTAGAAAATTAATGTCGAGTGTGGTTCTACAAGATTATGATGAACTATAATGATATCCAAATTGAGATAGATGAATGTTACATATATACTATTATTGATAGTTTCGCTATATGCATAAATAGTATCAAAAAAAGTGATTGCATATATTTATTTCATAATATTTATACTATCTATAATTGATAAGATCATCTCTCTCTGATTATTCGGTCGAATAATAATTGTACTTCATAATCTATTCGCGTCAATAAGTTCATTATACATTCGAATATATTTGTACTATTTATAATTCAATATTGAAGTATTTCCTGATACTTTGAATTCATGTAGAGCTACAAAAATAATTTCGTCCTCGTTTTACGTGATCCATCCTACTGTGCGACGTGTACGTCGACACACGCATGTAGAACGCGCATGTGTAAAGCCACAGCGTGAGGAATTTATGCGATCATGATAGAGCAATAAGCGGCAGACGTTGAGAAGTAATTTAATTAGTTCGCGATCCAAAAATGTCGGCGGATTCTGTGGTCGGAGGGCTCGAATCGGCCCCAACCTGTCGGTATGAATAACAGGGTCGCCGCAGACGTAAATTCATCCGGTAACGTCAGATGTTCTCTTTTCCGTAAACCTGATAAATTGCGTGGCTGGCTGGCGGGCGGATTTTTCGCATGGTAGGATCACACAGTCGGTGAGAATGACACGTGCTGTAAGCCACGCCAGACGTAAAAAGTCCCTCCACTCGCTCGCCTCGCCTCGCGCGCCGCCCTCGTGGCATTGCTCCACCTGACTCGAGAAGCAATGACAATGCCCCACGGGAACTTGCACCGCAGCCAACCAGATTGACAGCCTGAAATGGGCTTTTTGGTGCTACTGCAATTCTAACAACTTGGAATCCTGACAATCCGTCTTTGAAACAAACTGCTGAAACACCGGCAATGCGACCGGCCCAATACTTTTACAAAGCTATTCTTTCAAGACTCTTTCATGTCTCATGTGTAGTTAAGGAGGTTGGTGCCGAAAATCAAACTAATGAGACAAGATTGACATTTACAAAGAATGATAGTCACTGTATCTCTCTTCAAGATTTCAATTTAATTGTTTGTACAGTTTTCGGGTAATTAATGTCGAAGAATCCATTCTTACGACGACGAGGGCACAGATTACCGTTTATGGCTTAGAAATATGTGATACAATAATGACACATGAATAAAAAATACTTCGCGTGAATGAAAAGGAAATGGTTTCATTTGCAGAGATAATGCGATAAATAGAATGGAAATAAAAGTAACTTATAAAAGCAGGTGTGACATAGCACAAGCTTAATTGCAAATTGAATTTTCCTACTCTAAAATTGGCTTTGTTATAATTTGAAAAGGCTTCAAAATTCCTGCATCAAATGACGGCACGAACCTCCTTAAATTGCGAATCTGCATTAGCTAATTATATGTATAACAGTAAACATTGGAAGCGAACAAATGCTAGACTAGCATGACGCTCTCAATTGTAGCGGCGGAGTCCGAAATTTGGCAGAACTTCGTCCCTGAGAATGCTCTAGTTTTCCACCGCAAGCCTGACGGTGGATAAACAGTGCTGATTACAGAGTGGCGAAAACGCCGATCCCGGCCGTGTCCTTAATTGCGTGAGACGTAGTCGAATGTAACACGTAGACATTTGCGCAGAGTTTGGCGCATTATGGTCGAGGAGCGCGCGCTGCTCTCCTTAGCGATTCTCTCCCTCTCTCTCCCTCTCTCACCGTGTTAACGGCATGTTTGAACTAATCATCCACTATTTATTGAGGCCGCTCGCCGCGCAAAACTTGGCCCACTGCGATTGCCCGCTTTCCGTTACTATTAATTAGCCGCGCCGATGCGCAACTTGGGAATCACTAATAATGCAAAGGGTTCACTAATAATTTGGATTTTATCGAAATAGCGGGCGGCTTCGATTGGTCTCGTTTGAATTCGCTGGCATTGCTAATTGGCGAATTAGCGGAAATACTGCAAGTATGTGTAATGTATAAAGTACGAATTGAGCTGATTGTGTTCGTTAGCACTAAAGAGAACAGTTGCGTTTATGGGTGTAGCTGGGAAATGGGTTATTAAAATCCAATTCATCGCATAGTCACCAGGCTCAACTAATAATCCGAGTGGTCGATAATTAAAATGATGCATAATGAAAAGGGGGATTTGAGGAAGTACATAAGGCGCGTTGGAAATTCCATTCGCGCGCTCTCGGAGTAGAAAGGCCAAATCGAATACTGGCTGGACCTGCGAGAGCGTTTCGGCTATTGGACCGCCAACTTGCGAATAATTAATCGCCCCGGAATTTCGTCTTACAACGGGGCCGTGCTCGGCTCAATGCCGGCTGACCCTATTAATCTTATAGGCCTGCCAAGGAAGCCTGGCGTATGTATGGAAACGATTTTTTTACGTCCACGCAGAGCCTTCTTCTCGAGAAAGCCGGATAGCTAGAACTTGGTGGAAACACTCGCTTCCGGCTGCCGCTCCTCTATTCAAGTGGCTTGCGCTCTTAGCTCAATGCCAAAGTCCTCGCGCCGCCGATAGAACCACTATTTGTTCAAAGTTCGATTATTATATTGGCTCTCAGCCTCCCGCCCGAGTGCACTGATTGACTGGGAAATCTGGCCAATTGGCGCAAGTTCCACTACCACCACTACACTGGCAATTTGTATTTACACTAGACATAGCAAGCACTCATAAGTAACTGCGCGCACTGTTTGACTTGCGAAGTAGAAATGGAATCAGTAAAATCGAACTAAATTCAGGCAATTTGCATATTTCGATCTAAAGTGTACCAATTGTGCCAAATGTGTTCTCAGTGTGTTTTTAAGGGATTGAGCAAAAAGTAATGATTGTTAATAGGGTTCGTTCTGACGGCTTTCAGTGGAATACTCTTACTGTCAGGCGGGACTCGCCATTACGCACAAGCCCCTGAATAAATAGAGCATTAACCCGGCATTGTAAACGCGAAACGATGCTGTACTGTAATCGCGTCGCGTTGTGCTGGCGCATCGGGAACGCTATAATATGATGGTATTGCTTCAGGACAATGAGCAGGTGCTCGCCAACAATCAAACTGTTTGGCGGCCTAATGTGCATCGCAGTACGCAAATCCAGCGTGTTCTGCCGGTCGCGTCGCCCTGTCGCCTAACCAACATTAATAATCCATTCCCGAATGATGATCGCGCCGCATTCCAAGCAGCCAATCGCAAATGCCAAAGCGAAACGGCGAGAAACTGATTTCATCGAATGCGAACAATAGCATCGCAAAAAGATGAACGATCTCTCACAGTAACCAGGAAACTTTTCCGATGAAAGTTAAATAACATTTCATTTAACTGGCTAGAGAAACGGAGGAAAAGTGTTGAACCGCTGCATTAATTGTCCCAGCAAAAGCGAGCCGGTTCCCGCTGAAAAATATTAACACTCGAAACAATCTCGCCCTCGGACGGCGGCGCGCGGAGCCGCATTCCGATAAAGATCGCAGGAATGAAATTCCAGCGAGGCGAACCGAATCCCTCCAATTTGAAAAAAGCTGCAACTAGATTTCCACGATACGCCAAACAATGGCAGCTGCGTTCCCGAACGCAATCTTTACCAATGGCAAACGCGGAGAGTGATAAACTTCATATCCACTCGATATTCATATAATTACCGTTGAACTTCAAAATAAAAATGCGAGGTTTCAGAACTGAGTGTAATTACTAGAGGTTTCTAATTGCAAAGGAGGACAATGTGCACGTCTCTCGAGGAGAGTTGAAGCTCGTTCACCTTTCGAAGCGTGAAGGTTGGCAAGAAAAACATAGTTGTGTGGGTGGGAGTGGCGGCCTCGCAACAGGTAGCGGACGAACGATTTCGAGAGCCCTCAATTAAGACTGTGAGTGGCGGAGTAATGCGATAAGGAGCGTAATGACGACGTTACAGGTATTAAAAGCGAGTGGTGGCCGGCGAGGCTGCTACCTTTGGTCATCTGGGCGCGCACCAAAGTCGGGAAAACAATGCGAGCGAGTTCGCGCTCTCGTCACTATTCGAGGCCACCAGCCCGGCTAATCTGCCTGAACAATTTCATAATCACGTGTGCTCGCGTTTAGCGCCGCCCGTTCGCCTTCCATCCTGCTTGAAAGCCTCCCATAAAGCAATACTTAACCGTAAATACGCTCTTGGAGATTCAACAAGCTTTAATTATAGTACACTTTGAAAACGTATTATACTTTTAAAGGAAATTAAATTATTAAAGGACAAATGCATGTTTGCCGAGTACGAAAAATCAGCAGCGTTTTATAAACATTTAACGAAAAATGCATGTAACGCTACCGGAACTGTGGAGATCACGATAATTCGTGAAACTGACAGAAATTCGAAAAAGACTGCATTAACACGACCCAGTTTTAATAACCGCGTTACGCGTAATACAGAGGTAGTAGTTGAGCGCTATTTGCAATTTGACAGAAATGTTTCTCGAATCCCACTGGAAAAACAGAGGAGAATTTGCGCTCTCGCGCGAAATCGATGAATGTATACTATTTATTTTTCGGCGAATACGCCAAGCCGATGTTTTTCCATGAGAGATATCGAAAGTTGGCGTCGCCCGTTTTTTTTTTTTATCGGAATGTAATATTCTAGCGTTGTTTAGATGGAGCGTCGCGTTGCTCGCCACGGACGTCGCAGCAGCGAGCGCTAACCCTTTTCAATTGAAGGTGATAATGGTTTAACCCAATTCTTGTGATCCGCGTAACCCAATTTTTATTAGGTCGGAGAGGAAGGCGACTTCCAAGCTGCAATTAACTCGGTGGGCCAGGTTTTCGGCATGGAGCACGGAATACCCGCTGAACTTGTGCATCCTGCCTTTGTTTATTTATCCCCCACCGCCGCCGCCGCCGCTGCCGCCGTTTCATCCCTCGTTCGGCCAAGCCGCGCTGGAAACTCGTTTAGAAGTTGGGCGTTGAATTTAAAATGAAGTTCGGGCCACGATTCAACGCGTGCCAGGTCAAGAGAGCGGATTCTCTGACTTGGAATCGAGATCCGACTCCTTTTTCCTTGACGTGCGCCCTTTGTCGCCGTCTTTCACTTGGAAACACACAGGAAGCTGCGCTTCTTTCTCTCCAAAGTAAGCGGAAAGATGATTTAATGAAGACAGACGATCTCACCAAGTAAAATAGGGATTACTAATTCCCAGTGGAAATTTACTCACTGCAAAGTGTCAGATCTTATTTAAAGCACCAGTTCCAAGTAATAATGTAATTCCTATAACACTTGTAGGTATCTTCACGAAATTCTGTTTAGTATCTTAGCTCTCTGTAGGAATATTTCTAAGTGAACAAACAGACAAATTCTACCTTCAGAATACTAGCACAGTATTATTGCCAAGATGTAAATTCACCTGACTTTCAAACAAAGGTCTCAAGCACAGATTACACTCGAATAATTTCGAAAAGGGAATTCTCTCTCATTACAATCGCACAATTGCAGATTACAATCTACTCCATCGTTAATACGACTTTCCTTACAAAGTGAACGTCATAGCACTTTAAGAACGCAATTCAAGCGAGTAGGCAGCCACGTGACAAGTGGTGAGGATTCAAGGAAGATCCATTAGGGGTAGCTTGAATCGGCGAGAGCGGAGTTCGAGTCCAAGTTCTGGAGGAAGTGCGACGATAGTGTTATCCAGGAGAGATCGCGGGATGCGCTTGTCGACAATGGGAAAGAGGGCTGGCGGAGTCGGCGGCGAGCAAGTGTCGGCGAGACTTGATTTAAGCAGGCGAACTTAATCTGCTGAAACGGGCGGCGAGCACTATCACCGTGAAATACTGGCTGCTCCCGGTTCGGGCTGCGAAAGAAATTCGTTAGAGCAGGAGAGCCTCCCGTATATTCCCGTGGTGGAAGGTCGTCCGGGCCGGCGAAAATGTGACACGGGTCACTGGGAATCGGCAAAGAGAGGGAGTATGCGGGATATCGCCTTCTCTCTTTTCTTAATTCTCCTCCGCCCTAAAAGGCAGCCACCGTCGAAAGGGAGGTTCGACATTCGGCAGTCGTAGATGCGGGACTTCGTTATTCCGTTTGCCCACGAATCTACCGGGATTGTCGAAAGTTGGTCGGTGTAATCGCACGCCAATTCAATCTTTCCATTTCCCTTTCCATTGTCTTTCGTATTGTTGAGTTTCATTGTCATGGATCATTAATCAATATAGAAATACTTAAATAGAGATTTGAGACGTATATGACTTTGCAATAATTTCGAAACTACTTGTAATGCAAGACGTAAGATTTGTAAGAAATTAAATTAGATATTAGAAAATTAGAAATTGTACTCCTGAAATTGAGATTTCAATATATTTGTACTTTACATTTCGATACATCTACGCAAAACGTGTCATATTTATTGAGCGCTCACACATACCTATTTAAGACTCTTCTTAGTCTTACACAGGATTGCACAGGAGTCAAGTACTTATAATTAATAAAAATTCCTCAGCAACCAACTGTTGGAAATGGTTTAATAGGAAAGTCCTTAAAAACTCAAGAAGAATAATTTGACAGGCTCCTCGAAAAGTCCTAACTTCTCGATTAAACTTAACAGGAGGTACTTCCTTGGCTTTGTACGATATCAAGCAATTTTTCCAGTGGCAGCTGCTCCCGCAGGACTCGAGGAGTGTAATAATGCATATTCATAACCGGCGAATCGAATTGGTCGGGACTCTCCGCTTACGACTAAAATGAACGGCCGATTCGAAGGCGAAATTCGGATTGGCAGAGACACGATTTAAAATTCCATCTCCGGCGCAAGTAATTTCACGGCAGTCGGCGCGCCGCGCCGCTCGGTTCAGGAAGCTGCGCGGAACAGTGCTCGAAGAATAATTCGCTGCGAAAGGGGAGCGCATCTCTTATTTCTCGTATCGGCATCAATTGTTTAACTTGTTGCTCGCCTTAAACGACAATCAGTTTAAGCCTGTTTTCCGGTAGGAAAAAGGGCGCGACGGTCAATGTAACTGCCGGCGAGAGCAAAGCCAGTGGCGGACGGGGAGAAAAAATGTGTGTGGCGGAGAGTGCGCGGCAGCTTCGTTAAAAGACTTTTACGTCGCCCCGGGGAAATTGCCATGGTAATATAGCGCAGCACCGAGCACGTACAGAGTCTAAAACAAAAATTAACATTCGCCCCTTCGCTTCCCTCCGTGAATTTCCTTGCGCCTCTATGAATGCTTGCATTAGAACACTCAATGCTAACATTGAACACTCTCGCAGCATCCCTTTCGTTATCTAAAACTTGCTTTCTTTACATTTCACATCCTTATTCATTCTTTTATTTATATATATATGTAGGAAATAATTCTGAACGGAATGCTAATGCATTGAGGGTTAAGGCAGCAGGCCCATTAATATTTTACTTTCAACTTCAAACATTTTTGACGGTTTTTATTTTTTTTGGTCGACTTCCCGACCTTCCCCGGGACTGAAATTTGGTGGAGAATGTGCCCTTGCATCAAGGAAGAAGTGATATAAATTTCAGAGCCCTACCTCAAAGTTTAGGTTTTCACCTATTTTCGACCCTCGAAAATGGTCGATTTTTTCAAGTTTCTCAAAATCGGCTGAACCCGGGACTTCTTGACTGTTTTCGTATCAGGGTGGATAGAGAACAAAGAATCCGTGAAAAAAAGTCCGGATTTGCAACGGAAACGGGTCGAAAAACCGTCCAGAAAAGTCAATTTTTGCTCATTTTTAACGGTTTTTATTTTTTTTGGAGGACTTCCCGACCTTTCCCGGGGCTGAAATTTGGTGGGTAATGTTTTTTTGCATCAAGGAAGATACCATAAAAATTTCAGAGCCCTAGCTCAACATTTTTTTTTCGGCAAATTTTTCTTAAGGGGTACCCCTTCAGATTTTTTCACGATTTTTCGAAAGTCCCCGAACTCGGTTTTTTTCTTCAGGAATCGATTGTTTATGGATGAAAACGGATAGAAAACAAGAAATCCGTCGAAAAAAGTCCAGATTTCTATCGAACACACTAAAAAAACTGGCTTTGAAGTTCGATTTTTTCGGAATGTTCGCTGGTTTTTCCCATATTTTTTGGACTTCCCGATATTTTCCGGGGCTGAAATTTGGCGAGGAGTCTCCCCTTGCCTCAAGAAAGAAGTGATATAAATTCCAGAGCCCTAGCTCAAAGTTTAGGTTTTCGGCAAATTTTTGTTAAGGGTTTCGCCATCGTACGCGAGGGTACAAACAGGTTGAAACGTGTTTAAAATTGAGAGAGTGGGGGTGCCAGTTAGGCTCCGGGAGCCTAACTTGGCAGGCGCTGTTCTGAAAGAATGAATTCAAGAAGTGATGGCAATTATCTGCATACATATTACTAGACGAAAGCTTTTTCGGAAGCGGAAAGAATGAGTGAGGCTTTAGCCGAGAATTGGATCGGCGATGGTGACGCCGGGCCGAGTAGAACGATCCTTTTTCCATACGTCCGAGGACTGCGTGAACACAAGAGAGGGGAGAAGGGAAAACAGTTTGAAAGGGCCAAGTTCCAATTTAGTGGCACTTCAAGCGGACAAAGGTTATCCGGCGCGACAGATTCAAGGGCCCCAATTAGCCTGACAGGTGGCACAACGCGATCCCCGATCTACAGGTGTTAACCCAAAAGCACCGCCTACTAACCAAGCCGTCGAGGGAAAACCACTCCACTCAACACGGATAGACAGAGAGAGTGTGTGTGTGTGTGTGTGTGAAAGGGAGAGGAAGAGAGAAAGAAAGTGGCGGGGAAAAAGGGAGCGAAGCAGGAATAGAAGAACTGCCGGGAACAAATGTAACTTCTTGGAGCTTTCGGCACTCGGACGTTCGGCCTCGCGGTGGAAGTAAATTTTCCTTAGCCCTTAACCATTGTGATGGCGCGCGCGCGCTCTGCCAAGCGAGAACCTCAAGAAGGTCAGATGCCGCTTTAAGGAGGCTTTGCTCACCGATATAAATCACCGACAGCGAATACCGTATTCCAGCACTCGGCTGCCTCACGCAGAAGCCCCAAATATCCAAGTGGAATAAATTTTTGCGCATTCCTTACTCTCCTACTCAGCCATCATTAACAACACCCTTTTCCTTCGCCCAGATCATTCAATGATCGTTTTAATATAGGAAACTCCGCTCTCGTGATAGAATTAATGAGAGAGCTTTGGTAATGGCAATTCCCCTTTATAACAGAATCACCGATTTCATCGTTGCCCACTTAACGCAATATTTCATGAAATATTTAGTTACCGGCTCGCTTGATGGAGTTCAGTAGCGGCGACCACACGGCGGCAGGAACTTTGCGAAATGGAATTGTTCATGTTCTCTCTAAGCTAATAGTGGACGGTGGTACTGGAGTTCAGAGATTTGAATGTTGAAGCCACCAGCGGGAACTGTAAGCGCCTAAGCCACACATGCATATGGTAAACCATGGCTCGAAATGACGGCTCTCCGAACTTGAGAGTCTTCCAGCGTTGGAAATGTACGACAATCGCGTAAATCGATTAAACGAAGGAAAACAAGTATAATACTTTGGTATGAAGGAAAATCGAGATAGTCAAAGTCCACACGATTGCGGATCGTAATCATTCCTAAACAGAGTGGAGAGTTGAGCGATGTTGACGTTTAATGACGCAGCTCGCAGCAGGCAGCAAGCATGCTGGAAGCTTAATTCCCCACTGTTAAGTGTGCACACACATTAAGTGCAGCTCTCTCTGCCGCGGCGTTATCTATCCACCTGGCTGTCCACGATTTGCGAGCTCAGCTCCGTCACCGGCACAAACACACACCCGCCCATATACATAGCTACAAGCGCGGCCACTGGTTACATTTACACGTTAATGACCGTGCCGCGGATAGCTGCATAAATTATAACACGCCGATCTCGCTAATTACAGCCTCGCAATTATAACTGTTCGCCGTTCGCGGCAACTGGCACATATTTTTAGGAAACGGACCATTGAACTCTTCGATTGTCTGCTCGCCGATCAATCCATTAGTGCTCGCTAATTGTTGGCCGCGCTAATCTTAACCGGCTGCTAATTGCATTATTAATTCGGGCAGATTTCGCGCAGTCCGCGCGTCATCTTCGTACTAATTGCTCGACAGTTTCGCAGGAACAGCGAGCTGCTAAATGGTGCGCGGGCGGTCCGCACGAGGAGGAGAAACTTCGGGGAACTAACCGCACCCATGGCGCCCCAAGGGCCACCACCAGTTAACTACTCGAGCTGCGGATGAATTTTTAACGACCGGTTTACTCGGCCTGTCGGATTTCGTACTTGTTGCCGCTGTTTTCAACTTTAAGTGTCTCGGAGCTTGGAGTGTAGTAACTTGCGGCGATGTTGGCAACTCGGCGCTACTCAAACACCGACGGACAGTAATAAACCCCGACGCTTTAAATGACTCCTGATTCTAGTGCAATGCGATGCAACACGGAAAGTTAGAAACGATGAATTCAAATTTTATGTTCTATTCTGATTTTGAATGATTCAATGAACTGTAATTCATCATTTTATTTAACCCTTTGACTGCTATGGGCGCATATGCTCGCTCGGCGAAGGCTTCGGTCGTTTTTGTTTATGTCTAGTGTACTTATTTTACTTGTTACATGTTCAATTTTTCAATGTTCAATATGCAAATACATACATTATGCTTATCAAATTATGGTATTTCAAAACTTTACCATTGATGAATAAACGATATATATTGAAAATAACCAAATGAATACATTTTAATTTTGAAGTGGATAAAGTAACAGTAATTGGATTCTCTACCATATTATAATTTAATACACCGCCGACTACTTAGCAGTGAAAGGGTTAACTGAAATATTGCATTATTATCATCCAGGAAAATGTGGTTTTTCACAGGGAAAATGCTTGGTTAATAAGAATGTATATGTAATTTTCTTAAAACTTGTGGAATTATAGATTTCGAGCGAAGGTAGCATTTCAACGTGAAATTCGAAGTGTAAACTATCTCGAGAGCCACGTATCCATGCGATGTACGAGTTCCATTCGGAGCAGAGCTGTTCGTATGAAGGAGCGACGTGTCCGACAGGTTAGAACGTCGAGAACAATATTCATGCGGTGGTAGGATCAGCAGAGCGATTGGTGGGATGACTGTTCTCAAGGAGGCCGACCTGGCTAACACGACCCTTCGCTGACACTGTCATCATACTCGACCACGCAAATTGGGCACGTGACGTTATGACATTCCCCAAATGACTAGTATACCGCGTACCTACTCAATGATCGCGCAATGGCATGCGTCCGCCATTCTGACACACACTCTGGATTTTGACCCACAAATTCCTGCCCTCCGAACTAAAAAAAAAACACCGCACAACAAAATGCCAGCAAAACTGACTATTTTCCGACAAATTTTCAATCGAAAATCCTTTTACCTTTTTAATAGTCTGTATTTATTTTCAACTTAATTGTCCGCACCGAAAGCCAAACCAAGTGTTTGCGCGGCGCAAACTGTCCGCGCGCTTTTATTGCAGTACTCGAAATGGAATTGAATTGTGCACTACACCGGGAAACCGCGCTACATACTACGCTTCCGGATTTAAGTCGAATATGCTAGGAGGCTGAAAGCAAATTTCTGATTCAGTTTCCTGGCCGGGGGGCGGTTCCCACAGGACAAACCTCTGCCAGAGTCTAGCAATCTCCCGCTTCCGCCAAAGCTAACATATTGACTCGAAAATCATAGAACTTTGTGTATTAGAGTTTGCAATTTTTAAATTGACCTCCCAGCCGCTAGGTTACCGCGAGATGGAGGCTGAAAGAGGCTTTAATACTTCGGCTTACTAAATGGTTAGCCCTGGACTCAAGCCAGTCCGCATCAAGACGATTACTTTTTGAAAAACCCCACCAGGATTTTTCTCCAACTGGGATATATTTCAGGCTTCCTAGGAGCTAGACCTAAATGTGTATTTCCGCGTTAACATCTTAAAAGGGTGCTCTGATGTCACAATTTACCGGGCGAGATCTGCCTGTAATCCTCATGGAACCTTTTAAACTAATTTGAAATCATAAGTTTTCTTTAAGGAACAATTACTCAATTTTTATAAAATTACATTCTATTATAAATGCACTGTAAAATCGTAAGATTAATACCGACGTGCGAAATTCGAGATACAAATAAATCAAGAGTACGATTTTCAAACAAGTATACACCACCCTGATATCTCTAAATAAATATTATATTACATCACAAAGATTTCCCATAATATTTACAAGAAAAGAAATGGTGAATTTAAAACGAGAGAAAATCCACGCATGTCTGCCGATGCGAAGGGTAATAACTTTCTGCTGAATGACTGGGATTTGCATCCGGGACTGGTGGAAGCCGTGGCGAGAGTCTACACTGGTCTTCGACGAGGAAGAATAGAATGAATGGAGCCGGGGAAAGATAAACGAGTTTTGCGGTGGACAGAGAGAAGCGAACTTCTCGGCGCTTCTGAACGACACACTACTACTAGCGTAGCAGTGGCTGCTGCTGGTCCAACTTTTTCTCTCATTAGTCGGCCAAGATGGACGTGGACCGACGTCGGAGTCACCGGCTCGTTAAACTTCCCTGTCTCTGCTTGTCTCTAGCTATCTCGGCGCGGTGCTTCGAGCTCGCCGGCAACTTCCAAGCTCCGTAGGAAGCAGCCACCGAGAAAAATGCACGATGTGTTGGATCCTTTCCAGCCAGACTGCCAGAAGGAAAGGTGGGGGGAGCGCGCGTCTTGAGGTCGCCGGTGTTAGAGCGACATCAAAGAATTCGCGTAATGAGATGCAAATGTCATTTATCGTCCTGCACGCCAACCTCGCCCCTTCCTTTCTTTCCCCCGAACACTTACCAGCCCTTCAACCGGCTAGTTCTTTATTAGATATTGATTTAGCCGACGCTCTCTACCAACGAATCCTACATGTGTGGAATCCCTGGGATTGGAAAGTCGAAGGACTTGAAAGAACCGGGGATTTCCATCCGGTTCTTTAGCCCTCCGAAAGGATTCGATGTAAGTCGGTGGTAATCCATTGTTCTCGGTAGGAGAACGATTCTCGAAAAACGTATAAAGGAGTCGATGACCTTGATTCAAGAGTTTTAATCGAAATCAGGACGAAATCATATGGAAAAGAAAGATTGTAATTTCATTCCTGTTATTGCTAATTCTTTTCCAAGTTGCTCCCAAGAATCTGGAATGCTTAGGAAAGCTTTGCATTGCAAATCATCCACGCATTATGCTACATGAAATCCTTAAGAAAACAACAAAAACGATGCAAATGAGTGGGGGATTAAGCTGCTGAATTACGGGGCCAGTGTTGTGTACCACTCTGGATTCCGTGGCAGTGGAATTATAACGCAATGTTTTTGAATTCTGAACGTACGGCCGGATAAATTAGCATAATTATATCGCGTATGCAAATAGTAAGGAAGCCAGCTGTCCAGCTTAATATTAAAATCGACTGATTCCAATTAAAGCGCGCACCGCGTAAATATAACAAGCTCGCTGTCAGCGAACTATATTAATACTGTTGGTAGTCAATAATTGAAGTTGGCCAGAAGGTGTCAGTAATAGTCGCACTGGGACGCTGACTGAGATTCATGCTAGCCCGACACATTCTCCCTTTCTATTTCGCTCCCCAGTGCGACCATTACCACTTTCGAGTTAAATAGCTTCATTGAAGTTTCGAGTGAAGCAAATTTCCAATCGTGCCCGCCCGATATCCGATTACTGAATGTACTATTGATTCACACGGATGCTTGCAGATGTAAAGGACGCAATTGGACGCCGACAAAAAAAAGGGGGGTCGATTTGACAAAAGTTCGCTATGCAAATTAGGACGAATATATTTCTCCCTTTTCTGCGTGTCGAAATTTCGCGGGCTCATGTGTTCGATGAAATCGAACGAATTCCCAACGAATCACGCAATTTTCCACGGCTATTAATTCACTCGCGCACGTCACAATGCGTGTCGCGTGCATGGTTCAGCTGTCTTCGGGCGAAAGCGGCCGCGATAAATTGCCGGGGATTTCGCCGGCAATGAGAAGAAGGTCGTCGCGTCCGCGGAGATTCTCTGATTAAAAAGCGATTAAACATCGAACAGTTGCGCGTACACAATTACCAGACGAGTGGAGGAGCGGCCGGCTCGACGACTATCACTAATAACGAAAGTTCTAACGAGATGGTAAATTATGCGGCGAGGAGTCCGAAAGCAGGTTTCCGTTTCGCGAAAAGCCTCGACACAGGAAACACGGATGGACGGAGGCGGCGCGGCGGTAAGAGAGAGAAAGAGAGAGGGAAAGAGGCGGGAAAGATCCAATTATCGAAAAACAGTTTATCTCGACGGAGGAGCGAAAGGATAAGCCGAGGAGTGACTCGTCGCCGGTGGAGGGAGCGAACAGCCCAGGAGAAGGAACGTCCAAGTGTCACCGTCCGCGATCACCACGAGAAAGACAAAGCACCGATTGTTAACTTCATGATATACGACAGCATCCGTCGCGAGAGAGAAAGAGAGAAAGAGAGATTTGTCTGGTGCCTGGCAAATCACAGCGAGAAAAATCGAAGTCGAAGCTTAACCGAGAGCAAAAGTGCGAACAATTACCGCTCTCCCAGTTTCCTCTTGGACCTGCGCTCTTTCAAAGCTTCCATGATTTATTTATACGATCGCTACGTTATTTCTGGATTACCGACAGTGTACACCGACCGGTTACTAACTGGAGATATAAGTTTCGGAAATGTATCAGACTTTATGAAAATCGAAACTTATGATATTTGTGTTTGAATCGCTGTGAAGCATTCGAACGGTTAATCTAGTCTTTTTAAACGTGAATTTATATCGCGAACTTCCTTTCTCATTCTGATTGATTTCACTTTATACGTTGATATTAATACGGTGACAGTATTTCGATCAATAAATCTACCGGCGAGGAACTTCATCTATTAGAAACTAGAGTCGGCCGAAGTACAAGTTGGCCGAAAATCTGATTATTCACCCTTTCGACAGCGCGGCTGAGTCATCGGGCTACGATACAGCACGGCGAGAGCTGACTAGCCAATTATCAATTCATTGAGCCGCGACTAACAGGAGCACAGCAAGTCAGCATTGGATTTTGTTGGACTGGCGGAGCGAGTGGCAGGTTTGTTCTTGGCCAATCGTTCGTGTAAATGGCTAACGTCAGTGAAGGAAGCATGTAAGTTGCATTGTGGATCGCTCGCGGAACAACCGGCATAGCACTATCGATCCGCGAGATTCGGCCTCATTTACGCCCGATTCTAAGCCGACCTCGAACAACCGCGCATCGCGCTAGCCCTAATTAATTCCGGCGGCATGATTTTACGCGATAAAGTATACACATTCGTAGGTATTATGCAACATCATTGCCGTCCGATTCTGGCATCGAAATAATTTGGCAACAGTCCGCCTCATCTGACATTCGATACCATGTTTCATTCAATGCAAATTCCATCTGCGCGAATCTCCCTTCATCCGAATATAAGTGACCGATTTAATGATTTTTCCTCGGTTACTTGCCATCCTCGATCTATCGAATCCAATGGCAACGCGCGCGCATTATTTACATTTTATTCGCCGCACTAAAAATAAAGGGACTTAGCCGTATGAAATGCGTATAGAATTTAATGCAAAAGAGTATTCGATATGCGTATCGATTAATTCAATATCAGCATATCGGAATGTATCAGTTAACATACAAAATGAATTAGGTTAATACTTTGATAAATTTACCAACCCGATTTATTAGACGGAGTTTATTTATCTTCGGGAAAAAGAATGGTTCTATTCAGTAGGCAATATTGCCATATGTAGAGCAGACTGAACTAAACTAGAGAGAAAAAAAACGGCCCCAGAGAAAAACACAATGAAATCCTGGCGTATATTTAACAGGGTATCTACGCAAATCGTATCAAGGGCTTACAGCGGAACCAAAGTTTTCCGCCGAGTGGAATCGACATGCGCGGACAAGATAGGATTGGCAAATGGTGTTTTTCGGGAAAAAAAGGAAACTCGCGCAAAATCCGGCTGAGTTATAGTGCAAAATTCGAAAAGCATTACAATCTGATTCTATTGGATCGTTAAAGAAAGCAGGTTTTCATAAAGCAACAAAAGATTCCTGTCGTGCTGGAATGGAGAGCTCGGCAAATAGAGGGAGTGGCACGCGTCGAATAAAATCGACTGGGAACGCGCAGAACAAATAACAGTATGGTAGTTACAAAATGCAAATTCCACTTGTAACCTTCCCGCAGGACTCCAGCCCATAATTGCTTTCCGCGGCTGATTGATGCGCGGCCTTGATCGCACTGCAATTCGCCAGTCATGAATCCCCGTGGAATTCGCTAAGTGATTGCAGATCGATCGTGTGAATGGGATGGCTCGTTTCGAGATATCTCCGAGCCCAGATCAATTTTCTCCCTTTTCTAATTAGTAGGAAAGAATTTGGAATGGTTGTTCACTATTTTCCTCATTTCGAATTATATTTATCACTTAAACTATGTACTTTTGGTGTAAATTGATTTTCTAATATCACAAGAGTTTAAAACGATAAGTTTTAATGAGATTTACATTTAAATCTAAACTCAAATTGCAGTGAACAACATCCACTTAATATGAACTTTCGTAATTAGATGATTTTCCGAGGCAAGAAGTGTGAAGTTTAATGCTAGCGTAGAAAATTGTTGATATCTGCGATTAATTACAAGATAGTCTCGAGTGATTTGGGAACACTGGCCAATTAAACTATACGTGTCCCATGGCAGCGGCTGGGGATACTACGCCTTATTAATTACCCTGACCTAGTTGCTAATCCTGTGGGCCCTCGATAAATAGAAGTGACAAGGAATCCGGACAATTCAAGGGAAACCTTCCTGGCACGGACATCCTGACGGACTTATCCTCTGTATTTTTTAGCTTCCAACCTCGGCCAATGCCCGTTCGGCGCGAGGACCAGCCGTGAATTATCGCGCAAGTTCACGCTTCATTACTCAGGCTTTGTTTAATAGAAAAGCAACGGCGCGCCGTTTTTTCCGAGCGTCTCCTCCTCTCGTTTTTCCAATGAAAATTCGGCCCCGTGATTTCGCCGAGAAAAGATTCGCCTGGGCCGCAGCGCCGCTTTTCCAATTTTCGAGTCCACTTGATTTTAATAATCCAGAGGAGCAGAGTGCCCGTTTGCCATCACTCAGCCCGGGAAAGTGGAAGACCACGCAACTAAATCTATTCTAGTGTATCGGATATTTAAATTGAATAAATAACAATATCGGAATACGAAATAAGTTTTCTGAAATGTCACTATGAAACTGTTAAATCCACGGTTAATAGAATACGTGGAAGAATTCCGGGGATTCGAGAGCCAATTGGATGGTCGTCGAAAGTGCTTCATCAGCTTGACGAATGAAGATGAAGTCTTCTCTATGAGATAGATTCTCAGAAGTGAGAAAGGGAAGCAGAGATTTTATTTACTTTTATCGCAACACGTCCATCAATTTCTCGCAGACCTTATCTGTCCGTCTCCTCGAGCGGCAGCTTTCATTCCTATCACTTCGCTCACACACACACACACACACGTGGAAGCATTCACCCAAATCGATGGTTTCGCCCTATCACTCTCCCAGCAGAGCTTTTGTCTTCCTCGTAAAGCAAGTTTCTCGCCAGCGACACTTTTGCAATCTGGACGCGAAGGATAGCGATTTCTGGAGGACGCGTCTGATATAATCGGAGTAAGAGCGCGCCTCAAACTGAATACCGGAAACCTATTGGTTTACGTGACGCGACTGGCAAGAGTGCATGCTTCAATAACACACAGACACACATAGGAATGTCGAAGAAATCGGGACAATAACATACGATTAAACTTAAGATTTGAAAGCCTTTTAAAGGGACGAATTAATAATTAAAATGATAAAATAAGAAACTAAGTAACACTTATTACTTTGCATTATATTCTAGAGTAATAAAAAATAATAAATAATAAATAACGAAAATAATACATTGAATGAAAAGTCAGTAGTTCCTGACAATACGCCAACAGAGTCGAGTTTTTGTCAGAATTTCCAGGACACATCATACAGCGAAATGGCAAATGGGCTGCATCTACATTTGCTTAAATATTTCCCCGATATTTCCTCCGATATTTCGGCGTGCCGGCCATTATTTATGGCATAGCAGGAAGAATTCCATGGATTTCCGGCGATATAGCATAGGGCGGCTGTTCCAGCAGGGCAATATTTGTCTTGGAAATGTGCCTTTTTGCATACCGACTGAATGTGGGCTTCGAAATTCCCGTGAAAACTGACGCGCGCGCACGAGAGGGAGGCATCGGTCACGTAGTATCTCGCACTGGCTCGCCGGCAGCCGCCCTATTATGTTTTGGCCATTTCTTCTTGAATAATAAATACTCGCTCGCTTCCGTATTCCGCGTCGAATGCGCTAGACAATTCGAGAGGAGGAACGTGACGGGAATCGAGAGCCATTTATAAATGCTAATTCATTTTTCCCAGCGCCGATTAGCCTTGCCAACGATCGCCATTCCGCTCTTACACTTACACACAGACATAGAATCGCGCGGTGCATTTTGCAATTGGACAACTATTCTGTGAAAAGCAGTGTTTCCAATGAGCAACTATGCTAGTCGCGTTAAAACAAATAACGAAAAGAAATCGATAATTGTTATGGAAACTCATCATAGCATTTCCCCGTCGTTCGGACATTTATTCGACACACCGCGAACGCAAATTGAATTAGTAATGAGTTTAATAAAAACAAAACTATGCCTAACCGGAGATTGTTTCTGTTGCAGGATGAGAAAAACCAACTGCTCATCACGAATTTATGGTTGAAATTGGTAAGTCCCCCAGTTATTGATTGTCAATAGACTAAGACACAAGTAACAATTACTTCCCATTCCTCGAACTCACCGTTATTACATTATTTTTCTATACTATTTCATCGTTTACTTAACACTAGGTTTACGAGAACCGTCATTTTGACGGACTTTGAATTTCATGAACATAATTACAAAAACAATGACTATTAAGTCTTTTTCAATTGATGCTGACAATTACTTATGCAATCCTAACAGATTTCATTAGTTTATAATATGTCTGTTAAGATTGTAATTCTTCTTAAATCAAATCAATCGTTTTTGTTTAGGAACTACTATTTTAGGGGTGTTCGTAAACATAGGTATACATAAATGCTCGTAAACCTAGTGATAATTATACTCTTTCATTCAAGCAGATATTGAGATAAGTTAAGCCAAGTGCACAAATTCGAGAAGATATTCGCGTCTGCGGAGTTGAAAACAGGCTGACTGGAAGCTGGGAATATTTGCCTGGAATGATCTTTATCGAGGGAAAGTATTAATAGTAAAAGGGAAGGCGCGCAGCAGCAGCAGCAGCAGCATCAGGGGCAACAGGTACCAGGAGCGACGAGTAGTAGGGTTTGGCGCCCTTATTAGGGCCGAGTGATATTCCGAGTCGCATCTAAAATGCAATGTCGTTCTTCATCTCTCTCTCGGCAACTCTTCGCAGAGCTCTTCTTTCGCCCGGCGGCGCGGCGCGGCGCGGCGCGGCTGCCTGGTGTATCGGGGCATCGCATCGCGCTGACCCAAATTCGAAGTTAACGACTCGACACGCTGATGTTTCGCCCGATTGACGAATCGAGCGGCAGAAAGCCGCTTTGCCATAGCGCTGCCGACTCGCTGGAAAAGCGAAATCAGTACGGCCGTTCGAACTAATCGCGATCACTACCCTTCTACCTTTACCTCCTCCTCCTCCTCCTCTTACCCACCCTTTCCTTTCTTTCTCTATATCGATCGCACGCTTAAGATTCATCGCTTTCAGACGCGCCCTGATAAACCTCTCTCGTATCATAACCCTAGAACTAAAACTAGCAAGCTGGTAAAACTTCTATGAATAAAGTTTCAGTTATTTTATAATCGACTTATAAATTCAAAATTAAACGATGTAAAAACAGAAAATAACCCTTTTAGTGACTGGCAAAAAAGAGATTTTAATAGGGTTTGGGCAAAGGCTTGTAAAAACCAAACGAAAAACACTATTTACATAATTCAACAAGCAGTGTATTAAGGACGAAATAGAGAACGAAACAGTGATTTTCTAGGTGCGGGCCAATTATATTCGCCTCCGGCACTAAAAGGGTTAAAAACGTGTGTAATTTTGCCAAAATCTTCTGTCACGCGATTACGATCTTAAATTGCAGCTTGTTGTTCCTAAATAATTCGATTTTCGCCGTTTGAAAATCGAGAATAATGTGTGAACGACGATAGCGCGGCGAGGAGCGCATTGGCGCATTATCGTGGCGCAGAGTAATTCGGCGGAGTATAATAATCATTGGCCTAAATTATGCGGAGCGGTGGCATCGACAGCGATATTCCGGCGAGGCAACGCGAGATATTACTCCTATGATATGTGGCATTCAATGCTCGATTTATTCAGCATGCTGCGTACATATCGGCAGGTATTACGTATTGCATAAACATATGCCGGCGGCGCACACACGCGCGCGCCAGCCTGTAATATTTACGGAATGTCATTGGACTTACTAAAACGGGTCCGCGCCATCCCATCCCGTATTACCCGACACTGCGGCTCGGAATTTGTGCAATGAAAGTTCTCGTTACTAAAACGGGAATTATATTGTTGAATTCGCAACGCGATTTAATTAGATTTATTGAAATTAATTGCCTTTAAATATCGCTCGGCTGGATCGCCGATTACTAATTGGACGAACAAATAAAAGGGCGGGCTTCTGTTTCGGTTAATCACAAGAGCAACACTAGCCAAAGAGTTTCGAATAATTGCGAGTCCGTAGTCCTGTAATATAAAAAGGTCCCTGGTTACAAAAACATTCTCAATAGGAAGTGTTGTAATTTTAAAATATGGATATTGGAAAAACCTGTTTTGTAATACTCGATCTGCAAAAACATCGTTCTAAAAGTACTAAAAATAAAGAATTAACAAATTACTCGAATTACTTTCGAATTACGTTATTCTAAAGATTGCCACATCTTTGCAAATAAGACTCTCAGAATTATTGAAAAGACACTCTTCGGCTCTAGTGTGTGTCCTCTCATTTCACAATGGAGGATGACTGGGAGATCCAGTAAGTAGATGTTAAGGAAACAGTAATGCGTTCTGCAACTTTCAAACAGTGGGTCCCACGTGTGTATCCGCCAAGTTTCCACTTACTTTTCCAGTCGCTCGTGAATCCCAGTACGACCGTTGCGCGCGTGCTATCTCTCGGATACTGATGTACCATGTACATACATAGTGAAGATATAACGCACAGGTGTGCCTGACTTGGGAGCCTGATACCTTTGTGAATATAAATCCCAGAGATACACGAGGACCGCCAGCCGTTCTCACGTCCATCGAAACCCGCGTCCCACATTTTCCCTGATAGCGTTTCTAGTGCGCCCGTACTTCGCTCAATAAACAACTGGCATCGAAGAATCGAAGATAAATAGAACTCAATACCAATTATAAAGACATTCAATCTGGTATTTTTATAATTAGTCTAAATAAAGTTGAACTTCTTTTAGTGTCGAACGTATAGTGATGTATCGTTGTTCGCAACACTTGCAAAAGTGTTGTCTATCTCAAAATAAATTTCGTTGCAACATAATTGAAAAAATTGTTCATAGATTTCAATATTGCTTGCAAGAGAGACATTAATTTTTATCTTTTCCCTAATGTTTTATATTTATGATATTCTTGGCACAGGTGCGATATTTTTAATCGGCACTAAAAGGTTTAAATTCGTGTTTTTCGCCTTAAATGAAAACAGTTTCTCTAAATAAATAAATTCTGTTCATGATTCATTGGAAAGAATTTTCAAATAAGAGTTATATGACTTCTTAATGTTCGTGGAGGATTAAGTAATGATCTACAAGGGGATGCCAAGAAGGCTGTGTATCAGGTTATAATGAGAGCAAGCTGAGCACCCAATCAAGCTCTACCTAATTACGCCAGAGTGTAGCTAAGTAGCCGTAATCGCTTCAAGATTCTAATATCGATCAGCTGGCTAGTCCACAGGTTCTCCTACATCCCAATAAAGTCATTCAATATAATCCACACACACACGCGCGTCCCAAGAGAAATCAGATACATTCCTCGTTACTCATTTCTCCTTCGGAGGATTTCATCCACATTAACACCAAACTTTTCATCGAATATTATCGAGACTTCACATCAAATAAGTCGATGTGGAGATTATAAAGGAAGCCTTAGACGGCAGATCTGATCCCTCATACATATTAGATTCACACGTGCGCCATGATATTCTGGTGACGTAAGGTGGTAGAATTCTAATATCAGTATTTGCCAGAAACCGAGAGGAGAGAGGACTCCCCAGAGCTGTCTGGCTCGCTGGTGGGTAGTCATTTTTTCCGCGGGTGCGGCTCGCCGAGTGTGGCGAGAACGAGACCGGAAGCGTTTCAATCGGTTCGTCAACGAAGTGGCCTGCGAAGGGAGGCAGCGCAGCAGCCTCGAGTGGACCTGTCGCGCGCAGCCTGGATGCTGTGCTGTACCAACATGAACAGCAGCAGCAGCAGCAGTCGCACAGCTAAATCGTACTCTCCCCTTTACACGGAGCGTGCACACACAGACACACACATACACGCGCGGCTAGGTGTGTGTCTCTGTCTTCGAGAGTCGCGCGGCGAACGGACTCCTGCCGTGCTTTTTGACGATGTAATATCTTCCTCGTCGCGGAAGCACTAGAGGAGGGCGAGAGAGGGAAAAGAGTGGAAGAAGACTCGGAGACACTCGAGTCCGGAGCCCGGAGTACTCGTGTATCCGTGAGCTTTAACCGGTTCCTCTGGCATTATGAGCGAAGTCAGCGGCCAAGTGTACTCCCTCTCTGTCTCTCTTTCTTTCAAGCTCTCTCACTCTCTCCCACCTCGCAGCTCCACTCTCAGCCGTCCTCTCCAGCAGGCGTACACTTACGTGTCTCGCACTGAGAGCCGAAAGAAAATCATCGGCTTACTTTCCCGCTCTTTTCTCTACCAGCCCTTCCCTTCCCTCTTGGCGTTCTCCCTTGCCTTCCCATTTCTCTTAGATTCGGGAGCATTGTCTTGCCGAGCACCCTGCACGTTTCTTGAGCCAGGCTCTTTCTCGATTCTTTAAGTTCCACTTTAGACCTCCGCGAACTCAGGGCTACGTAATGCCTTGGAGATTCTTAAGGGGGGAAATTTAAGAGTAGCTGCAATACCACTTGCGACTGATCTTTCGAATACATGGCGGTTGAAGAGATTGTTTTTCCTTTTGTTTCGAGGTTTATAGGTTTTTGTTGCGTTGGAGAAATTTGTGTCTGTTGGTGTGTTTTCGATTCTGCTCTCCAAATTTCCCCGATAATCTTTGTATCGGCTGAAAGTTATAATAGCAGCGAGAGAGCGGCTGCGATCGATAGGCGAAGCACCAGCCGAGTTTTATTTTGCGCGCTACCCTGACACAATAAAGTCTTCTTCGTTTTAAGTCCGACAGTCGCGAGGCTTCTTCTTTTTTCACCGGCCTCGTGGAAATCGAGCCGGTTATCGATCATCCACTTCCCCGGAGCCTCTTCCCGATCGTTTATTTGTCCGTTTCATGATTTATCGTTCCTTCCTCTCAGCCAATAAATTCAACTGACAATGAGCCAGCGACAAATAAAAGCACTAACGAATATCCACGAAAAACTAACGAGCGCGAGCTAGAAAGTTATTAAATCAAGGTAATTTCAAACGGAAATCAAAAGAGCAATGCCCCCCTTGATATTTTTATACTGTCATTAAAACGAGAGCGGTTGCAAACTGCTAATCACGATCTATTTAAACAGAGAAAGTTCTATCACTCAGGCATTATTGTTAATATTGACTGGTTGCTTGTCGGGACACATGGAGGCTAAAAATATCAAGTAAAAGCACGCGATAAGAAAAACTGTCGATACCAGGCGGTTCCTTCCGATTGCACACGTAACGTTTAGAACTAGATTTCCATCCTATGTATGTAAATGCAACTGTCGCTTCGAAACACCGATTGGCAATGGGAAAGGTCAGAGGATATCTGGAGGGAATTTCATTTTGCAGAGACAGGAGGCTCTCGGCGAGAGGAAATGGGCCTGGAAGGGGAAAGGCGAGGGCCAATAAAAAGTGTTTTGTAAGTCTTTGAAAGTCGTTTGGGTGCTGGCATCCGCTTGGCTTTAGTGGCAATGCATCAATTGAAGGGAATTGCCGAGGGTACCGGCAAACGGAGGAGCCTCCCAATTTATGATTAATTTCCATTTGTAATATCTGATAATCCCGTCAATTAAGAAGGGACCGCCGCTCTTAAGGGGATTCCGAGCAAACGAGGAGATCAACGATGAATCGGAGAGAAGTTTGATCCTAAGATATTCTTTTGCGCGCATTCGAGGTGGTAATTCCTGTGATTCCCGCCTCTCTTACTTGGTGCGCTCGGACTCCTCGCGATTTGTCCGTCGATAATAGGTCGATTAAAATGATTATACCCTTTCGTCCCGTCCGCCTCTGAAAGAGTGGTCCGGCTAATTAAGAGATAATACCGGACGCGCAATGCGGACCACTCATTTTCACCGGAGATATTTTCAAGTGTCCGGATGAAATGAAAGTCAGGTTTCAGAGGAAATATCGTGATAGTAGGATTCGTTCGAACAGTTTACGAGTGCCGTCCGACAAACAGACGCACGGTTACATAATTATTTGTATGATATGATATGAATCGACCTGATTGCATTAGTTCCTTCAATAAACGTAGCGCGTCTGTTATTCATAACAGGATTGTTTTTCATGCAGCGAGAGTTGAAAATAGTTTCTGAGCACAAATCATTTTTAATCGACTGTGAAGGAAAGTTGTACAATCATACAAAAAAATGTATTATTAGGTTCGGGAAGATTGTATAGGGAAGAATGGCTGAAATGGAATGTCGAAACAGTGGCTAGGAATCCCTCATTTTTGGCTCGCTCTGTACATATCTCCTCGAATGAATAGTAACTCGCGCACATTGGCGCATCAGCGCGCCAGCAGCCCCCACCGTGCTTCCCAAACAACGGAGATTAATTGTTCCTGAAATCTCATCTTCCGCGACTTGTCCAGCGTCAATTAGCGATTCCTCCAACAATGAGATTTCCGAGAATCCACCATCCCGCTTTTCCCGTTTCTTTTTGTGACAGGAGAGCACGTGTTTCTTTAAAAGACCCCCGCCGACTCTATGCCAGCTAATGGGACGAATGGACGCCGCTGATTTCGACGATTCGTGTCGCTCGTTGAAAATCTGTGGATAACAATGAGATAGACTGCCGTTGTACGCGCTTGCTTTGTTTTTTGCGCTTTGACGATGTCTAAACCTTTAAAAGGATAGAGAACCTCTAAAATTTAATGATTCTATTACCCCTTCTTTATTTTTGATACTATATCTATTACATCTTCTATTACCTCTTTGAAAAAAGTAACAATAATTCAAAACTGCCACCGTAATTTAATTTTTTTAAACACCTAATTCTAGTAAAAAAGAATTGTGACCAAAATCCCGTGTTTTGCTATTATTCATAAATCTGTACATATAGTTCCAAATTCCGGTGAGTGTTAGAGGTACATTTTGTCAAGGCAAAACTTTGTTTTCTTTAATGGTTCCCGGTGGAACTTGGGTAAACTTGGCGAGGATATCGAGGTGAGCGAAAGGGTGTACCCTTTCAGAGCTTAAGCGTTCGATAATCTTGAAATATCAAATTACAGTTTGCTCGGCGCAGTCACGCTCGTTGACTCGAGACTGACTGATGTTCCGCGAATGCAGTTAGCGAAAGCTTCTTGGCGTGCCAGCTTTTACCGGAAAACTGGCCTTCCCCCACATTTACGGGGAATGCATTAAGCAGCTTTCAGGGGGAAATTCACTTACAGGATGTATCACAACGCGCTTTTTGTCAAAGGATCTCTAATGTGTTGTAACCCAAAGCTTAAAGCCCATTCCCTCGGCATGCATTACGCCGCGCCGCTTGCTGCCGCGAGAAGTGACAACCAAGCTTCTCTTAGCTCGTAAACACAGCAGCTACATTCACTCCACCTAACACCCCGTAAAACCGGGCTCTGATTTCCACATAACTCTGTACTTTTGCGCGACGCGGCGGTGCGACATGACGGATTGTGTTGGTAATTTAGAAACTAATGTGTCTGTCGTGCTCGACGTGAAAAGCTTACTTTAACAGAACAGTTCCCTCTTACAGGAGAGAATTGTAGAATTGTAAATGAAATAGTGAAACTTTATCGTAGTCAATCTCTTCCTGTGTTTTGGATGTTTTGTTGAATAAAAAAGAGTATTTTATGAAGTATTCATAAGACGTGTCATTAGATAAAAACTGTCTTTCTCCAAGTACACTTCTAATACACCGGAACTGTAAATCCCCGAGGCGGTGCTGCGCCGTCAAGGAGTTATTCTAACGCTCGTGTCGACTGGAATCGACGCGAACTTTCAAGAAGCTCGCAATCAACGTCAAAAGCGAGTGCCATTCACAGTGCGGTGGCAAACGTTTATCGAGAAAACTTGCCGGCAAATGTTTGGTATTCAGTGAAGGGGGCGGCGGCGGCGACGCGAATGCCGAGTCTCTGAGATGTATTCGGCTCGTATGAGCAATCAAGGATGTATTAACTAGCTCTCTCAAGGAGAATCGAGCCGAGCCGCCAACATGTGCCGCCCGATCAAAGCCTCCGAGTTGATTGCGTCGCCAAGGTGTAAAATCTCACCCATGCTAACCGCAAATTAATGCTAACGTGCTCCTCACGCTTGCACGCCGGCAGCCACCGAAAGCTTCGAGCAATTCTTGCGGCTCCTCTGCCATCCTAAACGCAATATACTGCTTCTCACTGCAGCTGTTGCCAAGTTACATGCATAGTGCACTCCCCGCGAGAGCGCACACAGCGCGACTAATTTCTGAGCAACTCAAAATCTCGCAATATCAACTCCTCGCGAGTCGAAACTCTCCGACTTAAGGGGGAACGCACGTTTTGAAAAAAGCCAGAGCTGACTGACCCGCTTTCCCGAACACACGGTGAAACTAGAAACTACTGTTGATAAAAGAAAGCGCCTCTAGATGTATCTGCAGTCAATTTCTGCAATTAGTGTGAGAACATTGTGAATAAGGATGCCAAAGTGTTCTATTATTTTATTATGTGCGGAGTAAAGTTTAGAGGCATTCAAAGAAAATGAAAATCGTAAGTGAAAATCAGAGGAATTAGTTGGATTGTTAAAATAGAATGATCGTCAAGTGAAAAGGAGGGAGAAATGTTTTCAGCGGGTATAACGGAGGGATGAAATAATGTGTATAGGGCGAGAAATAATCTGTAGCTGGAGCGAAAGCGGAGAGAAGGGGTGGGTTCGATGGGGATGGTTCCAACTGGTATTCGTCAAGGTCCAACAGCCGTGACGGCTGCTGTAAACTTGGAGCTCGCGAGAAACAACCCATCTCCCCGTACGTGCCGGGCTCAATTTCACTTTGGCGTGCTTTATATTGGCCCTGAGTTACTCAGCGCTTTTACGAGCCACCATTTTTCTCACCTTCCCACCATCCCTACCATCTCGCGCCTCTCTCTCTCTATCTATCCCCTTCGTTCATACTTTCTTCGTGTTTCGGAAGCATCACACCTGATATTATTATATCTCTCGCATCGAGATCCTCCTGCTATCTTTAACAAAACACCACTGACAGCACATAACGATTCTATTTCTCTCGAATCTCTTAAGACTCTAATTTCGATTTCAAATCTTTATTTTCTTCGAATTATTAAACTTAATGGTTTGTATTTGTTGGTACAATAAAAGTAGTTTGCTCGGAGGATCGCAGGTCGTCTAATGCTGTTTGCCAGTATGGAATGGTGGGAAGTGGAGTTTCCAAGCAATAAAAATCGAGGTCTGATAGGGAACCGCTTGAATTGCTCGAGAACGTCATCGCGTTTTCAATTGAGGATTTATTGAGCACGCTCGTGGGAGGAGAGCCTTTACGGAATGGTAACTTGGGGAGGGCCGAGAGAGGAGCGCTCACCCTCCGCCCGCAACCCTCGTTTTCTCTTGACCGATGAAGTGGCCAGTATCTTGTGAGGTTTTCACCAGAGAATCACGAAAGCACCGGACCCTTTGAATAACCTTCTTGTTTCCTTCTTCGCCACGGAGAGAGAGAGAGAGAAAGAGAGTACACCCTCTCTTATATCCACACGTTAGATTTTGATGGATGAATACTCCCTCCGAGCATCTCGCAAGCGGCTTCTTATCTCTTTATTATTTCGGAATTCCCTCGCGTCTCCCGTTTCTTTTTCCACTATATCCGAGTATTATAAATCGTATGAGTGTCAATTGAAACAATTAAAAAAGAATCCATTTTTGACACCACGTCCAAGTGTGTATTCACTTTGCAAACGGCAATTATATTTTCGTTGATTGACATGATTGAATTTGATACGTGAGACTAAATCAATATCTCTAATTACTTGCATCGTTCCTGTCACTAGCTCGGCGTGCATTCTCCAATTCTTCGCGCTGCTAGAATCCAATCTAACGATGGAATGAGGTTAAAGTATTTTAACGACTTTGCATTCCAGCGCATCGTCGCCTCCCGCTTTATCGTCAGCTCTCCGCGAAGCCTTTGCTCGCCGCCCTCCGCGCGTCCGCTCGCTCCTTCCTTCCTTCATTCGTTCATTCGGACCAACTTCGGGAAACGCTCTAATTACGTTCTTCGCCGAAGGAAACGCGGACTCTCACATTGAGTTACGAAACCAACGATCCGTCATTCCACCCGACTCGCTAATTTCTCGATTTTTTGCCTTCATTAAAACTGCTCGGCACTTCTTAGATTACGCGGAGACCCGCTAATAAGTCTCCCAAAAGGAATTAACATGCTCCGAACACTGCCACATGACTTACGATATTTATGACTTCCGCGGTCAAACAATAGCACTATGTCATAGCAATTGTCGAATTTATCGGTTTTCTTAAAGAAATCTTAAAAGTGTTCACCACGTAACACTGAAAATAACCGAATTTCATTCTATTTTAAATTATAAAAATCCTTCACATACTTTTATCGCTCTTTTTACTTCTTCTGAGATATAAAATAACATTGATTATGTACGTTAATCTATAAACTAGGCTAATTGTAACATTCTGATCATCATAGTCAACGCTGATTCTTCTAGTCTTAATTACACAACTATTCCGTCCTTCTATTCGAAACTGTCACAACAGAATGGCGAACTTATGAAAGATATCATAGAGAATTCAATCTCGCAGCAGGTGGGCTCAACCGCTTGGAGATCCACGAATTCGGTGCATTAAGTCTATTACCGTCTTCCTTGTGGAAAGGAAATCGGTGATAGCAGTTTCGCTTGTGGGCTGCGCGAGAGACGAGAGCGAGACTTCGCGGTTGGGTTCGACGCGTATCCCGACCACGTAGAGAACGTGCGAAACTTGCCGGAATCAAAACATTCTCGATCGGTGACTGCTTTCACCGTACGCAATAACAGATGCCATGATTCAGACATACCAAAAAGCTTTTGTACTAGATTTACCTGCGTAAAGCAGAAGGTTCTTGTAATCTGATACAATTCTGTATATTAGAATGCAATTCTTGCAACAAAACAAAAGTAATTTTTATTGAATTAAAATAATATCTTATTAAATGCGATTATAATGAACCCTTTTAGTGCCGAACGATGATATATCGTTTTTCGCAACCCTTGTGAAAAGTGTTCTCTATCTCAAAATAAATGTATAAAATGTTATAGTTTGATTTCATTGTAAAACCTTACAACATTGCAAAGATTTTTGTTTTTCATGATGTTCTATATTTATGTTATTCGTATGATATCCAACAAATATTGAAATATAATTGGCAATACTTTTTCTTCCTTTATTTCGTAAGATGCTCCTTTTTATGAGCTTTTTCCCAAACCTCAGCAAATTCGTCAAATTGATCCAGTATTCTTTACATAGGTGCGATAATTTCGGTCGGCACTAAAAGAGTTAAACAAGTCAAATGGAAAATTCTCAATGCTTGAAAACATTTAGTGAAAATCGAAGATATAAACCAACGTAATGTAAATGAAAAATCGAAGAAACAAACCAACGTATATATAAATGGAAAGTCGAAGAAATAAACCAATGTAATGCAAATGGAAAGAGCTTTTATGCATGGCAGTGTTCTAAATATTTTGGAACGATATGTAACTCGGCCAACAGCGCATAGAGTTCACTGCGTTGTCCAGATTGCAAACTATTCGATGTGCGGAATGCCGTACAAAGAGCGTTAGCTACGAGGTGCATTCTGGAAGAAGGTTAATCGCAGTCGTTCGTTACTTTGACGCACGGCCTTCAGGTTTCACGGGCCGCCGCCGCCCCTTCGTAAGGGGGAAAACTATTTCGTGAAATCGGAAAGCAATGGAACCAGAATGGAAAGCGTTAAGTAGAATTGAAGAAGTTCCGCGGCGAAATGAACTGTAAATCTCGGGTAACCTTGTGTAAAATTCGATAAAAAACGATTAGCACCAGTAAATTCTGAAATCAACTATGCAATCCTAACTATTTTTTGAAGCATCAGGAACGAAAGCCGAATTATTTAATTCGGAAATCGATAGGGTTAACAACACATAGGCACTTCAGGTTTGACATATTTCGAATTCCACTTTAAATCAAATGTCATTTGCCAATTCGATCACATTGTTTCGTTTACTGCATCACAATACATTACAAAGAATAGTTGAAGTTTGAAACATTGAAAAATTCGACATAGAGAATGCCCTGGACGTGGCAGTCCGCGTGCAGGGACAAGTGTAGCGCGTAATAAAGCGTCGATTGGGATTCCAGAAAATCGGGGGGCGATGCTAATCGGAATCGCTCGGATTCCCGGTCGCCGAGTTTCGCGCGAACGTGCCGCTAAGCCCCGCGGGATTTCCGTAATGCCACCTCCTCTCTGCGAGGAATGTTCAGCACCGAGCAGTTAAAAAAAAGAATGGGGGTCGTCGCTTCGAAGACAGAATTTACTGGCAGTCTGCCGTTCGCATCAGAAAACGTCTAACGCGCCCCTCTGTTTCCCTTTAAAATTAATCTTCCTTTCGTACGTTTCTCTCCTGTTACTTGAAACGCGAAGTAATAATGCAAATATGGCTGAAAAAATAAAGCATTATTGCTGTTAAGAATTACAATTCTGCCGTAGCCTATTGTCATTTTGAAACGATCATTTGATCAGCTGTTCGCAAAACAATCGTTGCGACTGAAACCCAAAGAACACGATGCGAATGCTTGGCTGATCTTTGTAGCGGTGGTTTTGGTCGAGCAATCGATATCGCTCCCCTTTAGCAGTGACGCTTCTCAGAAAAACGTCTCGAGCCGGCTCCTATTACATCTCAACGCTTGCACTTACGACGTTCTATAGCTACTACGCATAGTATGGGTAGCGATAACACATCGGACGCGCAGGGGGAGCTGAGACGTTCGAGAACTTACCCCCAAGTTTAAATCTAACCAAGTCACACATCACTTGATTAACTCTGGCTTTTCGAAGAAAAATTAGACTAACCGAGACGTTTTACAGTTGAGTTTTCATTATACATGTAAAGAAACTGTATCTCTTTGAACTATATTTAAATTTTGCCGCGCTCCGCGTAAGGCGTAAGTAGAAACACGTGTCGAGTCTTCGAGGAGAAAAGAAGTAGAAAAAGGGAATAGGTAGATAGGAGCGAAGACTTGAATTGTAGTGTCTTGATTTTTAGCAACAGAATCCAGATTACGCGTTACTAGACAACCACCCGCCCCCCAACATAAAGAAAAATATATAAATTCTTAGATACATTTACTTTAAAGAAAAGGCATAGTTATTGTTAGCCAAAAATGACTGATTATCGTATACGTATCGAAATAAGTACGTAACAAAAATGTTTTACGACTTCAGATCGGACAGGGGGGCTAAGATATTCCTTGGAATCAGACGTAGAATAAATGCGGTATGCCTAAGTGCTTGCACGAAATCTTGGAGAGTCGAGGAGTGACCCAACTCGCAGATTTATGAATATTGCAGGGGTCAGGATATATTACGCGATGGAAATGAAAGGGAACTTCGAAATTATTCTTGGACGAATTAGACATGCAAATCATTGAGAGCCCCGCATCCAAGTGTGTGGCTCCATTTCTCAGTCTCAATGCATTTATATTACCTGCTTGGTCACGTGACTAGTGAGGAGCATATTCCTCGCGCCCATGCATCCTATTCGTCCTAGATTACTTCCACGCTTCTAAAGTCTATAGCCGAATATTTTAACTCGACCTTTAGAACATTTACTTTTAACAGAGTAAGGAAATTTGTCGCGGATGAAAAGTTCCGCTGATTATTTTGACAGAAAACTACGTTTATGGTGCGGAACAATTTGTTATTATTGCTCCATAGAATTTCTATTGTTGTCAGGGATAACTTATTACGCCTAATAATGCTGTATATTGTTAATGGGAGTTTATGCGAGAATAACTTGCACGCTTGGAAGTAACAAGAGCAATTTGTAAGGAGGGTGTACAATACTAAATGTTCAAAGATCGTTACCGACATAAAGGCTCGGCCGCCATAAGATTTAATTTGCATAGGGGTCGGGTCGTCGGTTCACATAAATCAGATTACTGACCGTCGACTGACCCTTTTCTCCCGCTGGTGTTTTCGCTTGGCCCAGAATCCACCCCAACCCTTCCCCAGACGTTTAACGACTTCAACCGCCGTCGTCTCGCACTCCTTTCTCAGTAGACACACACACAGCTCCCGGTAAAATCAGTGTCCTATTACAGTTTCTTATACATAGTGTACAACGGTTCTTCTGAAACTTGTAACTCTTCGGACACGTAATAAGATCCCTCGAGCCACGTGGTATTAGAAGAAGAATGCTATACGCGAAAGAAGTCGCGATATGTTTTGTTCCGCTAGTCACGAGACATTTCTCTCGTTCAGAGGGAGAGTGGAAGGATCAGGATCGCGTTCAAGCAAATTCCTCTAGTTTTCATTCGGCGACTTTCGTATCTTGCGCGTCTGTGCTTTTGCATCCGACGCGTTCGGGGGAATTCTTTAACGCCATTCGTAGGTAGCGGGCGCGCGCGACAAGATTGCTCGCATTTGTCTGCTTCGTCCGAGTAGAACGCGGAGAGAGAACAAGCTGGGTTTCCTTCTCGGTTTTCACATAGATAAGAGGATTCTTTCCCTGTAATGCATAGCTGGGCGCAAGGAAACCTTCATGAAACGCGACACCCCCGTTTATTACAGCCGAATTCTTTCGAGTAATGCGATGGGCTTGCTTCTCCTCTTCGCAATAAACTCTCGGCAAGGTTTAAACTGCTCCAAGTATTCCAATTCAATACTTGACTCGCTTTGCAAACTTCTGCTCTGGCATTTCAACTTTGAATTACAAATTCCGAGATAAAAAATCCAAAGCATGTTAGAGAGCAGCTTGGTGAAAGACTCGGGGGTGTCGGAGAAGTTTATAAACTGAGAAGTGAAATAGGGTTGAAACATTAACTTATTGGCAAACTTGGACAGTTGTGAGACTGTGAATTCTACAAAATGTAACTCAATACTTTGACTGTCACATATTTCAATTCAACAGTGCAAGTAATTGGAATATTTGTAATAATTGACGTCCGGGTATGTTTCGAGTTTTTTTATGACAAAGTTCAATAAGATTTTATGGCAATCTACATTGGTGTTTCATGCTTTTTATCGCTCGTACTCCACGACGCTCTGATAGTCAGGGAATTCGATATCAACGTTTCGTGTTAGGAAACAAAATCCCACAACGCTTATTAATTCCTCTTTTATTAAAGGCATTGTGACGCAATCAATGGAATTGGAAGCGGCAATCGACAATTTCGGCTTGCCACGCAATCGAATGGAAATTGGTACCTAATGACCTATACATCATTATTGACCACTGGCGTTTTCGCGATAAAGGATGGCCGTCCTGCCTGTTCGTTTTTGCACTTTTGTCATCGCCCCTGCTATATATGTATACTTATCGCCGCAAATACTGAGATTCAGCGACAATTCGTTCCAATTTCCCACCCGGGACCTTACTCAAAAAATTCACGTATCGAAATCCAGAAATATAAATTTAAGACTCGACAAGAGCCTTTAGCTCTAAAAATGTATGAATCCCAGTGGTTTACTTTAATATTGACAATTACTAAGATAAAAGAGCTTAGGAAAGTTGAAAATCATAATAACTTCTTTGATCTCAATATTAATTGTGGAGTGGTTCACGGTAGAGCGGCGGAACTGAAATAATCCGAGCGCTGAATGGCTGTATTGAGGAAACGTGGATTTATTTGGAATATCTGATGCCTAGTGAAAATCAGCGAGACGGCAGAAGCCTAATCGCGTTAGGGGGGAGCGAGTGATCCTGTATGCCGGCTTTCCACACGCCTCCCAGCAAATGGATATACACACATAGAATAAACGGCCTATGCCTACCACGTAAACCAGGGAGCGCGCGCGGTCGCTATTATTAATTATCCTGCTGGGTACTCCATCAGTGGCTGATCAATCGAGAGTCAGTGACTAATGGCCGCGAGTCTAATGGCACCGTCGCCTCTGCTAGCCGGACCATTCCATGAGTGCATTTGCCAGCAGACAGTTATTAACAATTCCTTGCATCTATTTAAAACTCTTTTACATCTCAATTGCAATAGCCCTATTTAACTTTGGTAGCATTCGGATTAGTAATACATATAAAATACATGCAGGATTACCCTCGGCCTGATGAACAGACCGAGCTTTCATTGAATGATCATTGATTGAGGGCAGATTGGCCACTCAAAAGCTTTAATTAGGGTATGGTTTCAAACGAATAGGCGATATTGCATTCGTACGACTATCGCAATTATAAAGAAAGCTCATAAATACTGTAATAGTAGCTTCAAAAATCAAAGTGATCTAAAGCAAGCTCTCTGTGAAAACTGTTTTTAAGGTATAAAAAGCCGTACTTTTTCTAGCATCAACCCAGTGGTCACTAGATTCCCGGTACTCTAACGAAGGTCCGTAGGTGGCAAACTAGCCAGGGGCGACGAAACTTTTCGAATCGAGCGCGAGATATCTCGAAAACGACCGCGAAAGTTCAGAAAACACATTCCTGGTACGGTATTAGCGCCAAGGCAAGCGCTGATGGTGCGAGGACCGCAACAAAAGGAACGAGCGACCGCAGATGTTTAACGAACTTTCCAGGCTTTCCAGGTGGAATTCTGTTAGCAACAGTGAAATCTGTAGCATTTTACCCTTTTTCACCACTGGAATGCTATGTCACTCACTCTCGAATTCTCTTTTGCCGTGATTTATCCGAGAACGCGCTTCCACTTGTGAATCTGAACCAAAATTTGAGAGCCGCTTCCTAGCATTACTTTGAAATGCTTTTCATTCTGAAACGGCATTAGCTGCGCGAGTTCATGAATTCAAAGTGAATCAATTTCGGGCTCTTTGAAATTAGGATCTCCATTAGTTACAATATATTTGTATTTTACAAAAGTTTTACAGGTTCTTGCCAGCGAAGCTTTATGCGATCTAATCATGTACTCTTGAAAATATGATATTAAGTCAATGTATTCATTAATTTAACTGATTGTATTTTAATGACTGAAAGGTAGCAATGATAGTAATGCACGAAATCAACCAACCGCAATAAAAGAATGAGAGAATGGAAATTCTATCTGGCAGACATTATCTAAGTGAATCTCTCTCTAATTACAGGAATGGAACGATGTGAACATGAGATGGAACACTTCGGATTACGGTGGCGTGAGAGATCTCAGGATCCCGCCGCACAGACTTTGGAAACCGGATGTTCTCATGTACAACAGGTAATACGACACTCTACGTGCCTGTTGAATGTTCGTAGATTATCTTCTTTCCCCCTCAATATGTAGCTCCCTTTACCATATGTGCCTAATGCATGTTCGACAAATTGGTATTCTACTCTTAGTTCAAATTCTAAGACAGAGCTTCGCGGAATTATCTTACTGCATAAATTTCGCACACTATTATAGGAACTTGTCAAACCCCATTAGGATAATGAAAGACAATATACACGGAACCGTATATTAACTTTATCCACGAGATATCATTTTGTAATAAACGAAATTGTCGAAATTTCATAAAATCCTAGATTTTCCAGAGTGTTTGTTGACTCTAAAGCTTTGGCTCTCGTTGTAAAACACATTCCCGAATATTTGAACATTTGCGCGTCACTGAAATTGCATCTATTGTTTGACACTTCGATGTGTAGAATCTCACGCGGAAAGTACATAAAAATCCGATGGAAAAGTAAGGGTGATTTTTGATCGAGAGTCATCGGAAGTGGCAGTCGATGCTCTAATGGAAGCTTGGGAATGGAATGGAGAAGAAATGGGTGCCGGGTATTTTTCGAAGCTCAGCGAGACTCTCCCTTGTTGACTACAATAGCCGGCCCTTCTCTCGGAAGGGCGACAATGATACGCGCACGATGACACTTTTCAATTTCTACCGTCCACCTCGCCGTCCGATTGATTATCGCCCTTCCTTTCTCCATCCATACTTTTTCCTCGTACCAGAAGGGTCTTTGGTTTATGGCTCGACTTGATAGGCTTGTTTTAAAAACCAGATCTGATATTTTCAACTTCTAATTACCTCATAGTACATTCTTTGTATTTTGATACCTCGAATTTTAGCAAATAATTTGAGTAATCCGATATATTAATTTGATGTATTGTGAATATAACAATATATAAATTCCAACTTACAATTATCAATGATTTTATATAGGATTCATTATCTATTGTGCCATAAATACAGCTATTGCTTCTATTTCTTTTAACGGATTTAGTTTTGCCCTATTTTAATATATCATTTCAATCCAATTTAACTAGCTCTCATAACCGTTTTGATCATTACAGCAATCCAATAATTCTCGTAAAATGCAATGACCATGTAAGTCTATTTTCTGAAACAAAGGTACAACCGGTTAGTATAAAATGGCGAATTAAACTATTGGTCAATATGGAATGGCGATAGGCCAGAGGATTGGGTCGATAGATTCTGCGAGATCAATTAGCGTATTCAATTATTAGAGAACGCCGCGCGCGGCTAACCAGATATGGACGGCACCTTATACCTGCGAAATTGGATTCTACTAAGGGTGAGGGGTCGAGAATGGAGGAGCTCGAGTGCAGCCGAATGAATTTAATTATTTAATTCTCTATAGGACTGCGGTTTCGGGAAAATGTTCTATTAATAAGTTATTCTACGGAACGACGATTGACTTGCAGTAAATTTAACTCATTATTGATTGATACCAATTTATTTATACTCGAACGAACAGAATGTTCCTTTCAATTATTCAAGATATTATTTGTTCCTCGAAAAAGTGGTTTTAATTTTTATATGTTCGCCTAAATTCCCAAGATATTTCCAGAGAACCACGCATGTTTATAGGTTGTCATATTACGTAATTAAAGCTTTAAGACCTTAACCAATATCATCTAACCCTGCTGCCGCGTGATATTGCGCGATATAACCGAGCTAGTCTTAGGAACGACGTGCATCTTGGTCGCGTTTGATATTAATCCACGCTATACACTAGCTATTTTTAGTGGCATGCAGCATCGGGGAGTCTATTTCGATTTTTCTTTCTTTCTGCAAACAATGTAAGCCAGGAAATTGCTTTTCTTGGCTGAAATTCTAATCTCGTTCGAGTATCTAATATAAAGTACAAATATTTGCGCGTTCTACTACTTTGCGTTCACTGTGCACAAAACCAATAAGTGGGAACAAAAAATATCTGTGCCTTGTTCAATATTCCAGCTAAGTTGAACAAAGCACTAGGAATTTTTCGTGCTGCCAGTATAATTAATGAAAGATAAAGAAGGATTAATATTTGGGTGAACATACATCAGCAAAACAACATAAATGCTCGTGTGGAAATACTATGTTACGAGCTAGCAAGCTGTCTTTCAAACTGGGTACAGCAAGTTTCGATTCCCTTTGACATAAGTGACTCACGTTTAATTTGAACTGCGCGCACCGGGTTAGCCAGTCTCGGCTTATTAAATCCGGAAGCAATCGCGTTGATTACTGTACTACGGCAATTACCGTTTTAACCATATTGCCAGTGTACTTTCGTCGCTCCGCGCTCCGTAACCCTTTCAATGTGCCATGCCGAAATGAGTTTCTAATTAAACGCACGCATCCCTCCCATCAGCCACCCTTAAAGCTTTCATGTAGAGAAACATGTGCGCGTGCATAGAGATCTCAGAATGGGTAATAATATATTATCCACCATTGTCAAGCATTAATAGTTGCAAATGATTTCTCACAGCAACGATAATTCTTGTTATTAAGTTCCAAATGAACAGATAGGAACACACAATTGTAGGAAAAACATATAATTTCTAATGGAAGGTAAAAATGTAAATAATGATAAATCGATCATTCGTAAGAAAAGCGAAAAAGCTCACTTTTAAATATTTTTTAAAGGAATGTATGAAAAATGGGAACTCAAGAAACAAACTGTGATCCTACGTAATGAAATATTATGTTAATTTAATGAGCCTGTTCTAATTTTATTAAGGAACATGCAAAATGATATTTTTCTAATGTAAGGCTTCGCGCAATGCAATCCACGGGAGCTCTACAAACCGCCACGAGCGTTGCTGAACCATTTCTCTAGTACAGCATCGTTTAACGAGAATTTCAAAGGAAGCCTCTAGTTACCTGATCCATTTCCAGACGGGAAAGGGAAAGAGAAACACACACACACACACACAGAGAGGCACCGAGAGAACGAGAACGAGAGAAAAATGTAGCGCGGCTTTTTTGCGCATTGCGGTGTGAAAATGATTTGGCGCACAAGGTTGTCAGCGTGCAAAACCACGGCAAAGATGTGGCAGAGTTGAAACTTATAGGCGCACACAACGTCGGATCGGGCACACAGGCTCTGTCGTATACTGATCGATCAATTAGCCGCTTGCTTTGTCGCCTTGTCACGCGACGATTCCCGCTTGTACTCTACTTCCCATGCCCTTCGTCCCGTTCACATACACGCGCGCGCCATGTATGTACCAAGAACCGTTTTATCATGCAAGTTTGACGCACTTTGCATAGTATACAGAATGATCCAAACAATTTTCTTAATACAGGAATAACAATCAGAATGATACAAGTGTCTTATGAAATATGCCTGGAAAATATGTAGAACACTGTGCTTTATATTGAAGCACAGGGTTTTAGCTTGTTTAAAAGGATATGTTTAACTTTGATGTACAAGCATCTGTCGATGCACGAAGAACTGTGTTATCATAAAAATTTGACGCACTTTGGATTTTATACTGAATGATCCAAACAATTTGCTTAATGCAGGAAAAAGAATCAGAATGACACAAATGTCTTATGAAATATGCCTGGAAAATATGTAGAACACTGTGCTTTATATTGAAGCACAGGGTTTTAGCTTGTTTAAAAGGATATGTTTAACTTTGATGTACAAGTATCTGCCGATGCACGAAGAACCGTGTTATCATAGAAATTTGAATGATCCAAACAATTTGGTTAATGCAGGGAATAACTATTGAAATTATACGAATGGCGAACAATCAAATAAAATGAAATGAGTTTGAAAAATGAATGGAACACTGTTTTTTATATTGAAGCACAAGGGTTTTAACGAGCTTGTTTAAAAAGATATGTTTAACTTTGATGTACAAGCATCTGTCGATGCACGAAGAACTGTGTTATCATAGAACTTTGACGCACTTTAAATATTATACAGAATGATCCACACAATTTGCTTAATGCAGGAAATAACTATGGAAATTATACGAATGGCGAACAATCAAATAAAATGAAATGAGTCTGGAAAATGTATGGAACACTGTTTTTTATATTGAAGCACAAGGGTTTTAACGAGCTTGTTTAAAAAGATATGTTTAACTTTGATGTACAAGCATCTGCCGATGCTTGAAGAACTGTGTTATCATGGAAGTTTGACGCACTTTAAATATTATACAGAATGATCCAAACAATTTGCTTAATGCAGGGAATAACTATTGAAATTATACGAATGGCGAACAATCAAATAAAACGAAATGAGTCTGGAAAATGTATGGAACACTGTGCTTTATATTGAAGCACAAGGGTTTTAACGAGCTTGTTTAAAAAGATATGTTTAACTTTGATGTACGAAGAACTGTGTTATCATAGAAGTTTGACGCACTTTAAATATTACACAGAATGATCCAAACAATTTGCTTAATGCAGGAAATAACTATTGAAATTATACGAATGGCGAACAATCAAATAAAACGAAATGAGTCTGGAAAATGTATGGAACACTGTTCTTTATATTGAAGCACAAGGGTTTTAACGAGCTTGTTTAAAAGGGTATGTTTAAGTTTGATGTAGGAGCATCTGCCTTGCGTAATACCATCGAACACGTCGGTGATATTACAAAGCGGCATTGAATATTGTTTACGCGTTAATTCTAACAATAACAGGCAAGCACGCACGCAAGCAGAGTGCTTGCTTGGCTGGTCTTCGCAATATCGTGTAGAATACATTGAAAGCAAGCTGCATCAACATTTGATAACTTTAACCACAATACCAGAATGCCTTATGTTTCAATACATCAATCCGATATTTTGAAGCACAAAGGAATCAAGGGAAGCTTTGTGTCAAAATATAGATTACCAAACAGCTGATCCATAGATCGATTGCAATAGCACAAGTATTTATGACGTAAGGAATTCAAGAATATCGCATACCTTATTCTCGTAAGAGAAGCTTTTAGATGCCAATTGCACATGCAAGACTGGGAAAGTCAGACTGCCGAATGAATTGGATAGGACAATGGAAAGCAAGGAACAGCAAGCAATCGCTCATTCTCCTCGCATCTCACACAAAACTCTTTCGCTACTTGTCACTCGCGCACAAAGCCTTTGCCAGCCATAATTTCTATCACCAACCGTTCACTACGTTTTCGAGTATACATTCGCGCACTTCCGAACTGAATTGAAATCCCGATATACTTTCCGTTGTAACACTCACGAATTTTACGAGACAATGCACACGACGCGATCAGCATTAATATAAGCTCGTATGAGATTGAGAAGAACGCTTGATAGCAACTTTGCTGCGAGCATTTGCTAACATCGCAACCTGTAACATTGATGGTTAATTATTATGACAATCATATTGCAATATCAAAACAACCACCTGTTGTTTACTGGGCTCACTTATGTTCGGACAATTATTCAAGTGATTTGAGCTATTCTTGTAAATCAATGTTCCTATTAAAGTAGAAATAGTGTATGAATAGAAAATAATTTGCGCGGAAAATGTTTATGACGCCATGGCAAGCAAACACAAAATGGCGTCGTTTATCACTTTGCCACGCCCATAGATCGATTTCGACAAAAGTATTGATAAAGTGAATGGATTCGAAGATCTTGCTGTAATTAGATGCTAATCGTGTGTAGAAGGAACTAAGGGAAGAGAAATACCCATAAAAGTTGGATGGGCAGCGTTCACAGCAAGAATTACGCAGTAGCAAGCAAGCGTCTCTTCGTTCTCCTTCACACGAAATCTCTCGCCACTCGTCACTCGCGCACAAAGCTTTCGCTAGCCATAATTTCTATCGCTCACTGTTCGCCGCACTCCCGAAAACACGCTCGCGCACTTCTGAGCCGAATTGAATACCTGATACACTCTCGAATGTAAGATCCACGAATGTTACGGGAACAATGGGCACCAAGCGACCGGCACCAACTTGCCCTCGTAGACGCCTGCGCTCTGCGCCACTTGCTAGCAATCGCGCTGCGGCCATTCGCTATTATCACAACCTGTAATATCGATATTGGATTATTAGGAAAATCGCAGCACCACAACAGCCATCTGTCGTTTACTCGGCCCTTTCGCTTACGTTCGAACGATTATTTCATTGATTTTAGCCGCCCGTGCAAATGGAAGTTCCTATTTAGGCAGAAATAGTGTGTGAAGGAAAAATAAATTGCGCAGAATATTTTGCCTGGAAATGACGTCATTTTGGCAAACCGAATATGGCGTCGGTAAATTGTGCCACGCCCATAGATCGATTTCGATACAAGTATTGGCGAAGTGAATGGATTGAAGGATCTTTCAATAATGAAGCGCTAGCCGAGCGCAGATAGAAATAAGAGAGGAGAGATACCTTTAAGAGATGGATGGGAAGCGTGGCCAGCGAGAATCACGCAGTAGCAAGCAAGCGCCGATCTATTCTCCTCGCAGCACACGGAACCCTTTGCCACTTGTTAGATGCGTGCAAGGCTCGCGGCAGCAATAATTTCTATCCCTGACTGTTCGTTACACTTTCAAGCAAGCTTTTGAGCACAAACGAACGCTCGACGCGCTTTTCAGTAGACGACACGCGAATTGTTTGACAACAATGAACACGACGAGACCAGCACTGACTTACCCTCGTACGCGGCTGCGCAGTGCAATTGCTAGCAACTCTGCTATGATCACTCGTTACCATCGCAACCTGTAATACCGATGCTTCATTATTGTACTACACGTATTATTGCAATATCAGAACTTTTATATAACATCGACGAGGCCCCGGCACTTATGCTCAAACGATTTCTTAATTAATTTCAGTAATACCTTTAATTTCCTGTCACGAATTACATCAGAATCGCGAAGTAGCGAAAAGTAATTTACGAGAAGCGTTTTTTTCACTCGTGACGTCATCACGCCATCTTACCGACTTCAGTTGGCGTCGGTTTCTTAACGAACACGAATCGCGCGCGTCGTGTTCGCGTGTTTTTACCGAGGTTTCGAGTGTATAATCAACAATCTGGCGTCTAATTAACTGGTGGGTTAGCGTCACCGAGATCTGAAGGGACTGTGCAGGTGCGGATGTAAATGTTGATCGAAAAGGACCGAAATTCTTGGAGGAACGCTGGGCCACAGTTTGCACTGCCTTCTAATTGCACACAGTGAGTCTCTTTCCATGCAAATTCCTCGTTCGATTAACTTGAGTATCATTTATTTTGCTGGCGAAAACTATCCCAATATCGAACACGCGAGCAATATGTAAAAGCGGAGTTACATGGTGTCGTAATGGGTTAACGACGCCAGTGAATATTCTTCACGCCTCACATACAGTGTGACAAAGAAACTATTCATTGCCGCTGTGAAAATAGAGGTCGACGAGAGTGCGCGTTGCTTTCTCAGCGGGTTTTCGGGAAAGTTCGGAAGGAAATTCAGCCAAGTCGTTGACGCGTTGACGCTTTTGCGTCCGTGGCATACGGGGAAGTGGTGCCGAGATAATCCCATGATTTACGAGCGGCGAACCTCGTAAAATTCTCGAGCTCTACGGATGCTGTGTACACGCTGGGGTGGTACTGGTGTGGTGGGTGCCACTCGCCAGCTCCCGAGCTCGAAACACAAAGAATTTGCCGGATATTCGGCAGGTCAAAGGAGGAGCATTATCGGCTGTTTCGGGGGGAGACGCCGAAATGGCATGCAATCCATTGGAGCATTTCTCCTTTGGCTCTCGAATCATTCGCATCTCGCACGCTTTCCAGTATTTTCGACTCCTCACAGTCTGAGTGGTTATCGACTCTGTTTTGCAGGCGTCTCATTGCTCCAGTATTGCAATGATTCCCTTGCTGAGTCGTCTCGTTTGCGTCTTAATTAATTCCCACCTTGGATATCTTGGATATTTCTTGCCTTTCTATTTTCCACGATAGTTAATTCATTTGTATCCTTAATTCTTCAGGTATGACTGCTGTTCTTTGGATGTGATACTGTTCGATTGACTGATAGGACACGAGACATTTTAGAGATACAATTTCTCGCAAAAGTATCGAGCAACTATAGCCGGATATTTTCGGAATCAATTGTATTTCCATCAGCCTGTTAATCCAATTGGCGGCTGCGCGACTCCTGTAATTCAATCACTGTCCGATTAATTTGATGTCCATTTCGAGTCGACAATCAACGGCGCATTATTCACGCGTCAAGTAGCTCTCGCAAATGAATCAAGCACTTCTCAATTAAATAGTCAGCGCGGCCTAATGGGCAATCCGGGCAGATTTAAAAGAAGTCTTACTAACTTCCGGGCAAAGTGTCGTAATACAATTAGCCTAATTAATCCATCGGAGCCGCGTTTACCGTTAGTCCAGCAGCGTTCAATTGTGCCTGCTCGAAATTCGTGACTACCGGGGGAGGAAAAAACCCTTATACCTGCACCGCAGAGATCTTTGTTCGACGCGGTCCATTCTCGGCGCACAAAAACGATCTCCGAAACGAAAAAGGAGGTAGAAAAATGTGGACGGGACGCACGGCTGGAAGAGGAGCGTTATCGGGACAGTCAATCCGTTAAGAACGATCTAGATTCGGTAGTATCAGAAGCGTACGGTCGAGTTGGGAAGGGCGGGCGGGCGAAGGGAGAGGAAGGGAAGGCGAGTGTAAAGTGGGACACCAGCGGGCCAAGTGGGTCACTCGCATTAAAAACAAAGCCAGTGCCACCATTTAAAAGGCCAGCATCAGGAAGAGTGTCCCTTGAACCTCCTCTTCTCTCTCTCTCTTTCTCTCTCTCCATCCCGTTTGCGGAAATACATTGTCGGAAAACGCTTGAGGGCCCACCTCATTCTACTTAAGTAGGTAACGCGTCGTTGCTCGCCGCCACCCTTTTTCAAAATATTCCACCAATTCGAGAGGACCTCTTTCAATATCTGTTGAACACCACCCTTGATGTTAGGTGCAAATAGCAGGGAAATTATCGCGGTTAGCCTTGCGTTTTTTTGTTGCCAGGAAATTTTCTCTAGTTCGCTATAGTAGAGTTTTGAATTAATTAATAGTTTTGAGAGAACGCTTGATGCGTCCTCTCGTAGAGCAGAGTAATGAGTTCTAGTTACCACCAATTTTTTAATGCGACTGAAACACATTTTCAGTTAAATAAAGCATGATTAAATTAGAACCGCTTACAATTAGTTAACTATGAGTTGCATTAGATTTGTGATGGTAGCAGCATTTAAAGTCAAAATATCATTTATTTAACTTTGACAAAATAAAAAAGACAATCTTGGAAGTGTGACTGAAGAAAGACAATATTAAGTTTGATTTGCAAAGCTTTGCGTGTAAGATTTTAAAATCCAGAACGTATACTTTTAGAAAATCTTTCAATTTCGTATTACTACTTATAAAAGGCTATTTCCCAGCTGATTACACGATGATATCAGAAAGGAAACAGTGACGCAAATGATCTCAGCTATATTTCTTCGCGTTCCTCGAAGGAAACGTGAAATGAATTGAAATTGAGTGATTCCAAATGAAATTCTTCGGTAGGAATTGCTCCGTTAGGATTCACTAATCGATCGTCGACGCCACGGATTGAAAGGGGGCTTGGCGGAAATTATTTATCGCTCTCGGCAATGGTAATACTGGCGAACCCATATTGTTTCCCGATTTTTCGAGCTTCAGCCAGCAAGCTGACGCCCGAGACATCTTCCACGATATTACGAGCTCACTCGTCAAACTGTCAAGCCGAGAATTTTTCCTTCCTTAGCCACGCCAGCCGAGTAAATTCGTTTCCCCAAGTCAGGATCACCCAAGCGTAAACCGTATTTGTCAAATTTCGATCAGATTTCTTCCATAGACTTCCGCACAACTGTAAGACAGCACGCCAACTATATTTCTGGAACAATTGTGCTGTCCGCGTTTATTCTGTTCCCGGAAACATCTTTGTTCTATCTTGAAGCAGTCAAATAGTAAATTTAACGAGTTATAGAACCATCTTTAACCTCTCTGATTTTATTCACTTTCTAAATGTGCTGAATCATTTCTACACTTTTATATAAGTGTGAAAAATTATGACAATAATTTAGCAGATTTACAAAGTATAATTAGAAACTAAAGATGGTTCAGCTTTCATATTTCCGAAGATCATCCCAGTGAATCGCGGCTGGAGACGCTTGGATTTCTCTAAATTCCGGCAATTTCGGGAGTTCAATAGGTATCGAATTACCGCCGGTTCAATCGCTGCGTGATTCCATTACTAACATATGTATTTCCGTCGCAGTGCCATAGAAGGAATAGCGCATGAGCCCCTAAACTACACTAGTATGTGCAGCACGTGCCGACATAAGTTATCGTTTGCGGCTTCAGAATATGCCCTACCCGGTAATTCCGCCTCTCGTGACATAAATGTTACTAGGTTAGTGTTCACGATCTCCATCCACTACGTACTCTGCGCTCCAACTATCGTTCTTCTATTCTCTTTTTCTCATTCCCCGCGCATGCCAGTTTTACGAATAGTTTTTCCCCGCTTTTTATTACTTTGGGAGATTTAGAATCCGAGCCTTTCAATTCTTCCTTTTTACTAGAACCAACTGTTTTTTTTAATAAGAGTTTTATTAGTCTACATTGCAACTAGAAATTAAAACTGCATTCTGCAGTGGATAGTTTAGTAATCTCTGTCTTTAGAAGAGATTTAATAGTTGAAAGCTACGGAAAGTCTAGTTTTCCACATTTCATGTTTAAAGTGAAATCATCGGGAATAAAAGAGTTGATAATTTTCTTTCAAAAAGCCGTTTCAACGGGACAAATGAAAATGCACTCGAGGATAAGAATATTGTCATTGTTCACTGCAAATTAGTGGTCTGCCGCGCACTGCGACAAATGGCAGTTAACGCGATAAGCTGTTTGCCCGGAGACAATTGGATTCTCAGTAATTATGAATTCGATCATTAATACTCATACAAAAGCACCACTTGCACGAGTGCGCGACCACCGGTGAGTGGTTGGTCTCACACATTTTCCGGTAATGCAGATTCCAGTGCAAATGTTTGCCCGGGGCGCTCGAAATTAGTCGTGTTTACAGAGGCGACACTGCAAAATAAGAAGCTTTGCCGCAGTGTTCAAGGATAAAGCAAACACACACGCACGCACACGTACACGCCCTGTTACTACAAATATGTAAAGCAGTGCGGTTGAATTGATCATCCAAATTGGAAGTTTTAATGCTCTTATCGTCACTCACCGTCGAGATTTGTTTTACCCGGCAAGCTTCCCAACTTCGAGTCATCAAGAATTCACGGCAACCGATATCTATCGCTCCACCGAGATTCCTAAGCTAAGTCTCTTGCACTTCCCATTCGAACCGGATGTAACTTGAAGCACTAATGTATACCAAATTAGCTTTCATTCCTCATAATTACTTTTCTCGTGTATTTTTATCCGCCCTAAGATTTCCCCAGTCTACTTCTCTCTTCTTCGATTTATTTAACAAAACCTCTATTTAAACTTAGCAATTTCACAGCTAATTCTCTGTTTGTCCATAAAACTTACGGCAGATATCTCTTTTCGTTTAGACGTTCATAGTTCTCTCTGGATGGCGCGGCGTTGCGTTTAAAGTTTCAAGTGTCAGGTTATCGCGCGCTGAAAGTGTGTCTTTAAGGAGCCCTGAGTGAACTCGTAGCGCGTGTTCATCGGTTCATCGATAGGAGAGGCTTGCTGGGCGGGTGGCGGGTTCGTATTTATAGAGACTCGCTTAGCACGTCCTCGAAGTTATACGGACTTGGCGTGAATCAGGGAGCGTTATGGGCGGAAAAGGGGGGGTGGGAAAGGGAAAGGGGGAGGCTGCCGTACGGCTGAGAGACTGCTCTTTCACGGGAGCTTGCAGCGGGACATACGTAAGCCCTATATTTCTCCATTTCGCTCGGACCACGGCCGATTGAACGCCCTCCACTTGCTCGTTCAGCGCGCCTCTCCGACCAACGCTTGGTCGGTTCAAACTCCCCACATATCACTGCCGTGCCATACGCAGGCACATACTACTTACCGTTCCGTCTCCCGTCTCTCTGCCAGAGCCTGGTTAGCCTTTCATTCCCTTCCCTCGGACTCCTGCTCGATCGAACACGTTCCAACAAATCCCGTTTTCTCGTCTACACCGCTTCTAATGCTAAATAATATAAAAATTACTGGTACAATCCCAGCACCCTGCTGCGCCCTCCCATCTACCTATAATTTATTGTCAAAGCCCGGATAATACGAAACCTAATGGATTGATTCCCAATCTTCGATGCTCCAATCGTAAGTCTCATTTTGGCAAATTCGATGACGGACTCTCGATGCTTTTACTCGGGAAAAAGGTATTGGTAATTTATCTAGTTTCTAAAATAAGGTTTAAAGTAGGTTTAATAGTTGGCCGATGATTGTTTTGTAGAAGTCAAAATAAGTATCAGTGTGAATGGCTGTAGTGGAAATCCAAAGCTGTCAAAGTGGATAACCGATACGAAAATCCAGAATACAAAAATTACTGGTACAATCCGTTAACATATCCACTTTTCCTAGGCTTCCCCGTGTATTTTGTTAATCTGATACTATGTTAACTGGAAAATATGGAAAAGGAACTTGGAGCTATGACGATAAAGCCCAGAGAAAAATTAGGGAGAACTCAGAGCCATTAATTGTAACATGAAAAAATGTTCTAGTCTGGTATGAAAATCTCGAAATCGTCTAGGATTTCTTTTAGATAGAAACCAATCATGTTACGCTGGCAAATCGGTAACAACGAGCATGTATGTACAGTACGTGGCGCAATATAAGTTTGTCTTTAGCCTTAAGAATACTAGAGTTCTTATCAATTCCAAGAGTTTTCGAGCAAATAACTTTGGCTTGTATTTTGGTATACGAGAAAGTTGGAAATTGAAGAAGTTGAGGGTGATATATATTTAGACGTTTTTGATCTGTAATAAAGAAAAGGCCGACAGAGGCGTTTTAAGAATAAAAATTCTTCAATTTCAAATAGGAAGAAGTATTCATTGTTTCTTTCTATCGAGCTTTTTGAATCTTTGCGCTTTAGAATCGCGCATTCAAATGCTTCGAGTATCCAACTAGCCGAAGGAGCGAGGGACGCAAGGACTTGATTAGGAAAACAAAGTTATTGGACCGTGAGAGGCCAGATCGAAATTCGTAATCAGAATTGTGAGAAACGAGACACTTATCGAGGGCGCGAGAAGGGGATTAATAAATTTTCGTTCCAATTCCATTCTATCAACATCGAGTCGACTGCCAGCACTAGGTTTGCGCTCAAAGCGCACTGCGGCTCCCGCTAATCAGGCCACGAGTGGCTCTGGTAAACATGACGCTGGGAAAGGAATTAAGGGGAGCTATATTTATTGACTCTCGAGCAACTACGAGCGCAATGATTTTTCACCGGCGAGTTGTCGAAGCGACTGGCCAGCCGAGTTCAATGGCACAGAGGACCTCTCTCAGTTGCACGTGAGAAGAATCCCTTGACTCCCACTTTCATTTTTCCCCAAATGAAACTCCTTCACTTCTCATTCCGCCGCTCCTTAACGTAATAACGTTCTCCTCCTCAATTTTTATTACCTCGATAATCGCAAGGACGCGTCTCCTCCTCGGCGATATCCACTCGTAACCTTAATTTCCTCGATATTACCTTCGATATTCCGAGACTCCTCATTATTCTTTCAACCTCTTGTACTTGCCAGCGGGAATTTGGCAAAATCTCGAACATCATTATAGTATACTATCAATTAGGGAGAGGGAGGGCACGTCGTCGTGGGTCAAGGGGTGGTCGGCTTCGGTAAGCACGTCTCTAGGAAGGTAGCCTAAAAAGCCACCTGACCATTACTATCAGCAGTGGCCGGGCATTGGCAGTATGTCAACCTTAATCTAGATTCATGAAAAGATCACTCAAGCCCGAATCCCATCGGGAAAAGTGGGAGGGGGAGGAGTACAGCTGGATGGACGATCTCGAGTAACCGCTGGAACAAGAGTCGGTCCAGGAAAGCGCGCGCGTCCTCTCTCTCCCTCTCCCACTCTCGCTCTCTCTTTCGCCGGTCTTCTGGCGCGATTTCATTTCGCGCGACCGACTTCCGGGATTGCTGTGTGCTGGGAGGGTTGTCGGTCGGGTGACTGGATATTAGGCCAGAGCAGTAGCGCAGCTTCCCACGGACACGTGTGCCGCGCACACATGCGGGACCCGCCAATACACACACGCGTCCACAGATACGTCTCTCATACGCATACACACGTCAATCGGTAGACATATATTTGGGCGGAGTGAGTTGGCGTCGCTCGATGTGCGGGCGCATATAAAGGAGGGATATCCGATTAATATGGCATAAATATCGTTTGAGGCTAGGCGGAGAACGCTGCAGCTGCTTAATGCATGACAAAATGAGTTTACATTCGCCGCGCGGAGGATTGCCGGGGATATGATGCACTGGGCCAGCAGGACGCTGCTGCTGCTGGTGCACTCGCTCGCCGGGATGATGATGATGGTGGTGGTAGGGGGAGCGCGGTACACGTAGAGAGAGAGAGAGAGGGCTCCGACTGCATAGGAAAGTTGGAGCAAAGCCAAGGGCAATATGCATTAGCCATCGCGTATTTTGAAATTCAAGCCAAAGCAGATTAAACCCTAGCCCTCTGTACTTCGGCCAGGCTTGGCCTTCGATTCCACGGACACAACCCACCCCAGCCACCCCCTCTTCCCTCTTCAGCTTGACCGGCAGCACCCTCTTTGCCGTTCGAGTGTCCTGTTTGCGGATACATAATGAAGGAGCGCGCAACCCCCCGTCCGCGATACACGGGATGACTTTTATGAGCGACCGATTGTCACGCTCTAATCGATGTGCCGGCCGAATTCCCGAAGGCTGCTGCTGCTGCTGCTGCTCGCCAGGACTCCCAATTCCCCCCTCCCCCCTCTACTTCCCTGTCATCCCTCGCGGCCAGCAAGCAACCGCACCGGCTGATGATTGGTTTCTCTCTCGCGTTTGACCGCTATTGCTGTAGAGCGGCCGCTTCGCCTGCCAAGAAGTACATCCTTCCCCCCCTTTGAATCGAGACTCGACTCGATTCGAGGAGGAAAGCACTGGAGGGTGGTTGCCTTCCAGTGCTCGTTTCTATTTATCGTGGGAAGTGTGTTTGCTCGATTTATTGGCCCACGAATCAATTAGAGCCGCGGCCGAAGGAGCGTGCTCTTTCGCTTCGTTTTTCTCTCGCGGCGCGCGCTCTCTAAGACGGACGAGCCTCTTCGAGCACGCTCCAGTTACGCTAGAGTCTGCAGCGTCGACCCGCCCGGTTACGCCCCCGGTCTTATGGGGAGTGCCGCTTAAAAATGTAAGATTCTAGAGCGGCGTTAATGTAAGTGGGCTCCGCTTTTAATTTACGCGCGCGATCCTTCCACCGCTACGAGCGTCCGACGTAATTGAGGATTTATCCCGCGATCCCCGCCGACCGCACCGGATTTGCCCGGATATGCTGTCTTATGGGAGTTTAATCCCGAACTGGCGAGAGAGAGGTCTTAAATGTGTGTCGTTGAACAGACTGACTTAATCCCTGGAATTTAAAGATCCTCCAATTATACAATATATTCTTGGCGGAACAAAGTTTCTCACGCAAAATACACTCATTCTAATAATCGCAGTAATAAGTTTAGCTGTCTGCTTTTATCACTGTTTATAAGAAACATTCATAGTTCCTTATTTTCTATTTAAATTACTCTGTTATACGACTGTTTTTAGTAGATTACTTGAACACCAGTGATAAAACAATATTTCATCGGGATTCGCGTGATCGGATAAGTGTCATGAAAGCGGGGAAGTTGGGGGAGCGAGGGCATTAAAACGGGAGAGGAGGATCGGGCGAAATAGGGGCACTAATGTCTTTTGCGGCGCTTCAATCAGCTGTTTCCGGAATGCGGCCAGCTGAGGAGGTTGCCGGTGGGGTTGAATGTAGGCTGCGGTGGGCTCGCTCCGCTCGAAGGAGCGAGCTTTATTGAAGGGCGCAGGAGGAAAGGGGAGGGGCGGGTTGGGTTTGCGCCTAAATCAGTTTGTCCGGCAAGGGCTACGTGACTTTCGAGCAGTAATTAGGTATTGAGAGAACAGATCGCTTCCAGGAGGTTGGACAATGTATTGGCGGCTGATGCCGGAAGCTGGAGGATCCGCCACTATGCAATTTCCAATGCTATCCCTTTATCTCCCTTCCCTGCTCCCTCTATTCTTCCTGATGGCCCGGATGTGTCTCTCTCTCGCTCGCACGCGCGCACCCTGAGTTCTATTCGAGGAAGATTAAGTGGTTTTCAGGCCTCCGGACGCGAGCATTGCCAGACGTATCGTCGATACCGAACGGCGGCACATGGAATTCATTTCGAGTACCGCGAGTGTGATGGATAAATGACTGCCGATGAATTATTGAAGGCGCTCCGTCTGCCAGCAATATATGTGTACATACATATATGCGCTTGATGAACGACGTGTTGGTGCTCTCTTTTTGAGATCGAGCTCTCATGTGAGATTTTAATTCGGTCGCTGACTCTCCGTGCATTCCCTCCAACAGAATTCCAAGCAATCCACGGATTTCTTTTTTTGCGCCCCCAAAGAAACATTTGGATATACTCGAGTGTGCTGATATCCGATTCGAACTTCTTTTGCCAATCCAATATTTCAAACTGCAGTTGTACTGATTTTTCCGTACTTGGCGTAGTTCGTATATTGACTTGGCAGAGTTCATACTTCGCATTTCTCTGGAGGATTTCAGTCGATTTGTTCCATTACCTCTAATCAGGAATCCGCTTAGTTGTTGAACTGATTAAGCACTGCGGTGACTTAATTGCACTGTTCCTTATGAATCTCGAAGAAAAAGTCTGAGAACTCTATTCGATCTTTATGAACCTCATTACATTTTGATCCCAAAAGAAAATCTGCCAGTATTAAGTGATTAGTGTACTTCGAATCATTGAATTGCCTTTTGCTACAGTTATTTAATTTCCACACACTTGACGGAGGTTGCCACTCGATCTTTGGAAAGCCAGCGGCAGCGTTTATTGGATCGCTCTCGAGCGGAGCGGAGAGTAAAAGGGGTAGTGGGGATCTTGGCAGTCGGGGGGCTCAGCGAGGGAGGCTCTCTTGTATTTCGCGACTTTAATGGGAGAAATCGGTTGGGAGCGAGGGTAGTTTGGCTGAGGGCGGCGGCCAATTTTTCACCGGAGAACGACGCGAAAATCTCGGCCCGGCTGCGAGATGGATCCAAGAACATTTTCGAGAACTATCCGGGCGACGCTGGCTTTGCCAAATGTCGTGCAATAACCGAGGTTACATCTGCACGCCGAGTTGCACCGGCCCATTCCGAATCAGCAATGGCCTGTCTCTTCCGGTGCAAATGCCTGTTTAAATCCTAATGTTGCTCACTGACACTGCCGCCTCCTGTTACTGACAACCGCGAACTCTGCAACCTTCCTCGCAAGTCGTTTCAATCGTACACCACACGACAAAATAGTTGTCACAATCTAGAAAATGTTCGCTGAATAAAAAGTGAAATTTTGTACTATGCGCACCTGTTATACATGACTTTGTAAAATCCCCCTTTTAGGGGAGGAAGCTTTCTCTCGCAACCCCCTAAAAAAGTCTTCCATATCGTGTCTACATGCTACCAAACTCAATTTTTTGTCTAGTGGCTGTTTCGCAGATTGTGATAACTATTTTGTCGGATGCTGTACATGCTCGTTGTTACCGAATTGATAGTGTAACGTGATTGGTTTCTATCTAAAAGAAATCCTTGACGATTTCGATATTTTCATAGAAGACTACAGAATTTTTTTAATGTTATAATTAGCGGCTCTGAGCTCTCTCTGATTTTTCTCTGGGCTTTATCGTCATAGCTCCAAGTTCCCTTTCCAGATTTTCCAGTTAACATCGTATCAGATTAACAAAATACACGGGGAAGCCTAGGAAAAGCGGATATGTTAACGGATTGAACCAGTAATTTTTGTATTCTGGATTTTCGTATCGTTTATCCACTTTGACAGCTTTGGATTTCCACTACAGCCATTCACACTGATACTCATTTTGACTGCTACAAAACAATCATCGCCCAACTATTAAAACTACTTTAAACCTTATTTTAGAAACTAGATAAATTGCCAATACCTTTTTCCCGAGTAAAAACATCGAGAGTCCGTCATCGAATTTGCCAAAATGAGACTTACGATTGGAGCATCGAAGATTGGGAATCAATCCATTAGGTTTCGTATTATCCGGGCTTTGACAATAAATTATAGGTAGATGGGAGGGGGCGGCAGGGTGCTGGGAGGGTTCGTGGCCTTTGGAAGGGGATCGGATGCACCGGTGCCTTTTTTGGTTGTTCGGGTAATCGTAAAACTCGGACGATGCTCTCGGGCACAAAGGAGCCCAATTGCAGCCGTGGAAGCTGCAGAGCACCCCTCGCCTCCCCTCGCCACCCTCTTAGCTATCTGTAGCTATAACCCCGATCACGGATGCGACCCTCTTGCCTTTCGATTTTCCGGTTTCCTATGTGCCCGCTCTTCCTCTCTTTCTCTCTATTTCTCTCTGCTTTTCTCTCTCTCTTTCTCTCTCTCAACATAACATGACCAACCAGGACCTGGTACTGTGTGCTCCGCACAGGGTTTGATGGTCGATCAACGAAAACTATTTATCAGCTCGGGCTTCGCTGGACCATGCATGCCACTCTCTATTGCCATCCGGCTGTGTACGCGCTGCTCTTAATCCCTTGTTGATCTTCGGTGCGCGAGCGTTACGTGGCCACTGCTCCACATATGAAACACTTGAAATCGGTTTGGACAGTTTGAACTGGCCTCCCAATCATTTACTCCCCACGCTCTCGTTTTTTCCCCTGGCAAAACACGACAACCATACTAACTTCGTTTGGCTGACATTCTTTTATTACTCCCAATCATTCTACTGGCACCTTGATCCAAATATAGCTGACAATTATTCGTAATTGATCTTTGTACGATATTTTGTATTTGCAACTATATAAATTCGTGTGAGAAATCCATCTAAAAGAGGGATCGAAGAGTAAATCGAATCGGCCCATCAAAACAACATCCCTGTCGCATAGAGAGAGATTTACTGTCATCCGGATTATCGATAGTTTGGTAGTATCGAGTGGCCGCGAGCGGCGGCGGCGGCGGCGGTGGAGGAGGAGGAGGAGGAGGGTTACATCCTCCGTCGCGGCAAACAAACGCTCGCTCGTTCGAAGGTTCCAGGGCACTAAATGGGAATTTAATTTCGTCCGCCGGTTCGAATTTAGCATGCTGCTGCTGCAAAAAGAGAAGAGTCGCCGGGGGTGGTTGCAGCGGAAGGGGATGGCAGTGGGAAAGTAGTGTGAAGGGATGCGACGTAGCAACGTGCTGGTGGTGGTGGTGGTGGTGGTTGTGTGTGGTGGTGCGGGGCTGGGTGTGGCGGGCGAGGGTGGTGAGCACAGCAGCCCGCTGCTACAGAGAGGCTGGATTCAAAAAGAATGAAATAACGGATTGGGTTGCGGCCAACTGGCCAGCTTCCAACCAATCCTTAGTCCCCTGGATGCTGGACTGTATTATGTATACCATTCAGTCGCCTTATATCCGAGTCCCCCGCACCTCATCTCCCTCCCTCCCTCTCTTTCTTTCCTTCCTTCCTTCCTTCCTTCCTTCCTCCACCATTCAAAATTATATTTCTCCAATGTCTCGGGCATCGCGCGCCACCAAGAAACAACACATCCCCGGCATTCCTTTCGACTTTGTCATTCACTGCTCGGAATACCCGCGATCTCGTAAACTCGCACTGCCGCCTCAATGCCATTTCATTCATACCGAAGTATGTTAGCTCAGGTTAGGGATTGACTTAATTATCAATGGGAGTTGTTGTTGTATTATATGTCGAGTTATGATTAATATTTTGGAATGCCAGCAGTGGTTTTATGATTGCGGGTAATACTTGGTTAATACTATAATTCATTATTCAGGAACGATTTTTTGGTATTTTCGATACAAATCCGACCTTTTTTTCATGGATTCTTCCTTTGCTATCCGCTCTGATACACAAACAATCGATTCATGAAGAAAACACCCGGGTTCGGGGACATTTAAAAAATTGGATATTTTCGATGGCTAAAAATATGGGGAAAAAAAAATTTGGAGCCGGGGCTCTGAAATTTATACCACATCTTCCGTGATGCAAGGGGAGACTCCCCACCAAATTTCAGCCCCGGAAAATGTCGGGAAGTCCAAAAAATATGGGAAAAACCAGCGAAAATTCCGAAAAAATCGAACTTCAAAGCCAGTTTTTTTAGTGTTTTCGATAGAAATCCGGACTTTTTTCGACGGATTTCTTGTTTTCTATCCGTTTTCATTCATAAACAATCGATTCCTGAAGAAAAAACCCGAGTTCGGGGACCTTTGAAAAATCGTGAAAAAATCTGAAGGGGTACCCCTTAAGAAAAATTTGCCGAAAAAAAAAGTTTGAGCTAGGGCTCTGGAATTTTTATGGTATCTTCCTTGATGCAAAAAAACATTACCCACCAAATTTCAGTCCAGGGAAAGGCCGGGAAGTCCACCAAAAAAAATAAAAACCGTTAAAAATGAGCAAAAATTGACTTTTTTGGACGGTTTTTCGATCCGTTGTCGTTGCAAATCCGGACTTTTTTTCATGGATTCTTTGTCCTCTATCCACCCTGATACGAAAACAATCAAAATATCCCGGGTTCGGCCGATTTTGAGAAACTTGAAAAAATCAACCATTTTCTAGGGTCGACAATAGGTGAAAACCTAAACTTTGAGCTAGGGCTCTGAAATTTATATCACTTCTTCCTTGACGCAAGGGTACATTCTCCACCAAATTTCAGTCCCGGGGAAGGTCGGGAAGTCCACCAAAAAAATAAAAACCGTCAAAAATGTTTGAACTTCAAACTAAAGCGAGTAGTGGAAAGGGAAAGAAGCGCGTGAAGGGTCCCCCGCTTGGCTGGTACTAATGTAACTGGTAGGACGAGCATATTATTCGTGAATTATTAGAGAAGTGAGTGGCGAAAGTTAGTGCGGGCGGAAATAAGACGTAATCGTTCGGACATTAGGCTTTCAGGTCATGCCGGGGCACGTAATACCGGCAGCCTTAAGCGAGTATAGATGAAGACAGCTAGCAGATGGCGTGAGAGCGTGTTGCGACGAAAACCGGGTGACAAGAGTCGACCATAATTTCGTTTTGTCCCGGACAGTTACGAATGCGAAGATTACCTCCTCGCGAAACAACGTACTAGCAAGGAATTTGCTAACTCAGTTAGCCGAGACGCCGGAGCATTAAGATAGCGTTATCTTCGCTAGTTTGGCAACGGAGAAAAAGGCTTCGTTCCTGGCAAATGTTCCTGACTAAATTCCCGATTCTCCTAGCTGCTATTTTCCTGCTCCAGAATCGCCGGGCTTTAACATGGAAATTCGAAACAACTATTACTGCGTTTCAATAATTTAGACACGCGTGTCTCTGTTTATTAGTTAGAAGGGAACGAGTTGGAACAACAAGCGTGAATGTAATCTGAATAAGAGTTCTCGAGTTCCCTCGGAAATTATTCAAACCATTTTCCCACTCCTCCACGGATGCCTCCTTAAATATTTATTTACCCGGAAGACCCCATTATTGTCGACGGTCGGGCAAACATATTCGATATTGATTATTTACAAATTCGCGCATTGCCTACTCGGAATAATTCGAGTTACATGGGGAGACGGGAGTTCCGAGCCGAGCGAATGCTCCGTCGGCATTTTTGCCCCTTAATTGGAGCGCAAGTGGCGAGTGAGACGTCGGAACGGCGCGGCGTCGTCGTCTTCGTTCCCGACGTCGATTTGAAAATCAATCTCGACTCCTTTAACGTTCACGTTTCGCGACGTCGCTTGTTGCAGCGCCGATGAAGGCTTCGACGGCACTTATCCGACGAACGTCGTCGTCAAGAACAATGGGACCTGCTTATACGTGCCGCCCGGTATATTCAAGAGCACTTGCAAGATCGACATTACCTGGTTCCCTTTTGACGATCAGCGCTGCGAGATGAAATTCGGATCGTGGACCTACGACGGCTTTCAGGTGAGAAATAGAGCACAGCACCGATTGCCTGATTAACGGATTCTCTCCTTTGATCTCTCCCACTCAAATTAACAACAAGATCGTCGCTTCGATGCCCTCGTGGAATTGTTAACTTCTAACTTCTAGTCAACGATAGTGTTCTTATTTATCTATTATTTTGTATTCTTCTTTTAATGAGAAATACTTCAATCATAGCTTTCGAAATAGTAGTCAGGAAGACTAAACGCGTTAACTTTAAATATAAACTTTGAGTACTCTTGATTACTTTTTGACTATTGTATTTTATTAACGATTCAATTGAATACTATTCTTCTGATAGTCATATGATGAGATTCGGTTATTTACTTCAGAAAGTTTATAGTTCCATTAGAGACTCGCTTATTTACCTCAAATAGTTTACAGTTCCACTGGAATTGAGACTCGTATCATATGGAGGAGCGCGTAGTTTGATATTCGCGTGATCGAGGCAGGAATGCTCGGCGTATTCCCATGGTGAGGGTGGTGGCGTGCGGGTGGCAGGGAATAATTAAAACCGAAGATACGAATTACACGATGTGCCGAGGGATTCGAGAGTACTCGGGGCTTCATTAAGGAGGACAGTAAGCAGAACTAACGGAAGTAGAGGCGGGACACGGGCTGCGAGCAAAGGAAAATCGAAGAGGCACAAAACGTGAAAGAGACGGGAAAGGGAAGTTCGCGCGGGAAAGAGCTCCAAGGGAGAAAGAGAAAGAAAGGGAGAGAGGTGCGAGAGAGAAAGAAATGTCATCGGGTAACTCGGAAACGGTTCGATCCGTTGAATACGAACGAGATGCAAACTAGTCTTAGCAGGGCGATCGCCCATTTTCACTTAACGACGCGCATCCGATAATTAATTTAGCTGTGCGAGACGTATACTCGAATACAGGACGCCGATTGCCGAGTCACTGCGTGCATCGATCGGGGAATCAATGCGTTTTCACGATAGTTGAATCAACGAGTGGAGAATTCCTCCTGAAAATCGAGGAGCGTGAATTTCCCGCGCATTATGCCGAACATTTTCCGATCAGCTTGAGACCGAATGGCTCATTGTTACAGAGAATCATCGGCTAAATTGTATTTCAATGCAGTACTTTAAATATCAGCCGGATTATTATATCCGGTTCTCCTCGCCGCTAGTTTAACTCGTAATTCGTACACCGGGCACCGTAGTATAATGCATTCTCGGCTATAATATAATTTTATTTCATTACTAACATTTACTATATTAATAAATCGCTTTTCCCCTTCGCGTCGATAATTAGCAGCGCTCCGCACTCGGTTGCGACAATCGTGCCGGTGAATTTATTATAACGATCCTGTAAAACCTGTACAATGCCAACAGAGCTCGCGGAGTAAAACTCGCATATTTGCGTGACGCGAAATTCGCCGGACTAATTAGCCCGTGTATGCAGATGTTCCTCTAATCGATCGCAATAAATTGTCGACAGTTGGACCTGCAGCTGCAAGACGAGTCGGGCGGTGACATCAGCAGCTTCATCACGAACGGCGAGTGGGATCTGATGGGTGAGTTTTTGCGAGGCCTCGTTCAACACACCGACAAGTCGAGAGAAGTATATATGTAGGAGAGAGAAAGAGAGAGAGGGGGATGCTGCTGGGCCATCGAGAGGAAGGTAGCATATTAGGGACATACTGGACGCCTGCGTCCTTGGGAAAAGCGATTCCACGCCGATTAGCAATTCTAAAGTGACCTCCTGCACCAGCAGAGGAGCACAAAGCTCGTATAATCAGTGGGCCAGTGAGCTCCAAGACAATATTAGGCTGCATCTTAATAACCAACTGGCTGCCACCGTCGCTCTCTCACACTCCCTCCAATAAAAACTTCCAAGCGGCGGCGTGTCGACGTGCGATGCTGTCGATAAATCCTTTTGTGGCAGGACACCCTTTGCATTTTCAATATTCCTCTACACACGTATAGCGTCGAGTTCACTTTAATTGGAAAACTTTGCTTCGCCCTCATATAGTACCTCGCAATTGGTATTCCGGCCCTGTCGACGATTGGCCTTGATTGAAACGCCTTAGTAGCGGTGGTTAATCTTTTTATACGTCCACATTGGGATACCCTTTGCTTTCCAATGATTGCTCGTAAGTAATCGCGAACGTTAATTTAATCGAATGTATTTAAATTTGCCGATGAATATGACTCGGATTAGAAATAATCAGTGGCGAGGTGGATCCTTGAAGAATTAGCGGATGCATCCGCGTTTTTCCTGTTAACTATCCGACTTAATTGCGTCTAGTCATTAAAGTCATTCATCACCGGGCGGAGTTAGTGCGCCTCGCTGCCGGCATAGTCGATATTCGTTAGGAAAGCAATTTATAACATCGGCGGCATGTTGGAAACGCGTAATTGTGAAGCTCGGGGATAAAGGGAGGGGCTTCAATCATAAGTTGGGGAGCTGTCGATAAATAAATATGGTGGCTGTTATCATGGTGTAAAAGAAACGCTCCACTACTGTTGTCGTAAAGCGTGTATTTCCCGCCGGGATTATCTCGCGCGATGAAACCTGATGAAGCGACGAGTGGGCGTTACGATGCTTCTATTTGCTAATATATCATTAGCCGGACTGCACTTTGAATTATACGCTCACGTTGCTGCAGACGGCACATAGCGCGCTGTTTGCTTTGGATCAGTGTCCTCGTGAACACGGAGTTGTCCGCTCCACTCCCATGGACTTTCTCTGAGCGGAAAAGCCCTACTCTACGTGCCGAGAACAGCACTCGTTTCTGTTACAAATTTGTTTCGGGTAAACACGACAACTCATCCACCGAGCAATGAACGTCCAAGCATCCTCTCGCTCGACTATTCATGATTCGAAATACGCCCCAGTTCAAAGCAAATAGTTCTAATCTTTTATTATGATTCGCGGCATTCCAAGCAATTTCCTTGCGTGCTGGCGGAAAGAAAACCGAGAGGAAATACGTATTGTGTTGGTCTGAACTCGTGTAAAGCAAGTTTATGAGACTCCTGGTAGAAATCGTATCGTAAGTAAGCTCTGAGAAAGCAGAGCAGCCACTATCATTACTTGAGCGCGCACCGTGAAATAAAGTCATCAAGCGCGACGCGCTTCCATCACCGGTGAATTCAGAGGGTAAGAAAGGTGGGATAAAATACTGCAGTCATACAAAATACTTAACACGTCTCGCTAGAGTGTACTTTACACCGCTTTACAACAGCGTCGCGACGGAAATGAAATTTTCAGAATTATTGCACTCATTTTCTTTTTATGCGAAACGTGTAGGCCTTTAGAAAAACTTGCTTAATGAGACCTTTGAAATTAGAGGGCTTGCCGTAGTGCCCCTTTCACCTGGGACTAACTTTTATGTGGTTGCATTTTTAGCATCATTCTTGCGAGTCACTTACAATTAGAGACAGTGGCCATTGTGCAAATGTTTGGAGGACTTGGAACACACGAGTTCATAGAGAAACTTTTGATTTTATTACCACAAACCTTATTCGGACTTTGTACTGAATAATATGAATTGTGAACCTCCCTTTTCGAGAACAACTTACAAACTTTGTCTCTTTTACATTTATTTCACGTTAATGTGTGTTGGTACTCTCAAAGTTTGTCGAAAACATAGTATGGCACGTTTTGGTTACAAGACAGCTGGAAATAGTGAAATAGTCTTTGGTGTTGCGCCACTCTTTCATCCACTGTCACGAGGATTTGCGATATTTCCGTCCACGTCCAGGAGAAAAGTCCGCCGAGATCCGCAGGATCAAGAACTCACTGAAACATTGAGTAGAGACTTGTAAAGTAAGATGACGTGTCAACTTTTAAAGTGACCCGCATTTATCGCGTGTCTCTCCTCTGAAACTGGGTTCACGTGGACCTCGCAAACTACATTTACTTTACAAGCCTCAGGCAGCGCGGGGCTTTGGCTTGTTGTAGAAAACAAAGTTACGTTGCCACTGTTTCACCAGTCTTCGCCGGCGTTTTATGAGACCTTTGTTGGCCATATTTTAAAGCAGTTGAGTACGAAAGTGTTGGCCTGAAAAAATTATGTTTTCAATTTTGGATATACTCGCAGACCTCCTCTCTCTAATGCTTCACAAACTTTCTCCCGCGAGAAAGAACTATCTATGGTTTTAGCTAATCGATCTTTTATCGCATTGTAAAACATAACTGTATTTTGCAAGAGATATTTTGATGATTTCTAGGGGTGCCTGGTAAAAGGAACGAGATTTACTACAATTGCTGCCCGGAGCCATACATAGATATAACGTTCGTGGTGATCATCAGGCGGCGAACACTTTACTATTTCTTCAATCTAATCGTTCCATGCGTCCTGATTGCCAGCATGGCTGTCCTCGGCTTCACCTTGCCACCTGACTCTGGCGAAAAGCTCTCTCTAGGTAAGTCGATTCCGTTCGTGTTTACACGAACCGTTGTGTTTGCATGGCTGTCTCTATTGCGCGCTGAAAATCCAGCCACTCGAGAGGCCACAACACCAGGAGAATCAAACGGAAGTGGATTGAAAAAAGAGCGAGGAGGAACAAAACCTGCGGGTTTTCAATCTACCGCTGGAAACTGGATCAAAGCGGACGCATTTATCAAGCGAATCTCTATATTCTGCCGTTTCAATCTCGAGACACGTATTCCCCTATCCGTTTAACCCGTGCGACGAAAAACTATTGTCTCTCCACTAAATTCCCAAAAAGAAGTTCCTGCTTTATAGAAGTTATCCTTAAGTCCTGCGACGGCCAAGAGAGAAAGTTAGTCTTTTAGACAAGATCTGTCGCTTTCAAAAGGTTAAATTGTCATTAAGCAGGCTGTAAAAAGGACACGGCCAGGAATTCATCAGGATAGTCGTCCTCTATTCAGCATCCTATACATATTCCTTCTCCTATTCATGTGCCTTCGAAAGCTGTGGTTTCCAGAGCTTTCTCAGTCTGAGCAGTCTGACGAGACGAAATGTCTAGAGCTCTCGGGAAGCCTGGTCACTTTAATAGACAGGATAATGTGAATCTCAACTAAGAGTCGACTTGCAAACTTTAAACACAATATTTGCAACTTCTTAACATAGATTTTTGTTTTCTTTCGCGAAGATAATAGCGTGCTATCTAAATAACTGTTTAAAATCAAAAGTTAAGATAATTAATCAAGTAATGAACTTATTGTTTTACAGGGGTAACCATTCTCCTGTCCCTCACTGTGTTCCTGAATATGGTGGCCGAGACAATGCCAGCAACGTCGGACGCCGTGCCGCTGTTAGGTAAGTCTTGAAGATCCTCTTGGTAGAAGCTTTTATTAGCTCGCCTTATCGCCGATGACCTTTGGCCACTCGGTTGATCTTGGCCAATCCTCGGCCATTCCTCTTTTTCATTCCGGGTAAATCTAACTTTTGGAACGCGAGAAAGAAAGGGGACGATGTAAAAAGGGACTTTGCTGATCCTTCGCTTGGAATTCGAATGAGAAGTGCTCCTTTTTGGCCAGGAAAGACTTCTTATTCAGCAAGTGTTGCCGACATTTGATAAGGGAATACTTTCTTAACCCTTTTAAAGCTATCTTCTTTATTTCAAACATTTTCGTCACTCAATAGATTACATTCCCAAGGAAAAGTTGCAATTGATCTCCGAATTTAAAAAACTATTTATTACATTTATTCAGCACTGAATATAAGTAATTAATGATGACTGATCTTTGAATTTCAGGAACATATTTCAATTGCATCATGTTCATGGTGGCCAGCAGCGTGGTTAGCACTATCCTCATTTTGAATTACCACCATCGAAACTCCGACACTCACGAGATGTCTGAATGGGTAAGAACTTTTCCTCAAATAATACATATATCTCTCTAACTAAACTTCGATAAAGCGAAACCCTCAATTCGTACTAACTTTGGTTGGAACTCGAATTCCAACGTAAGAAGTGCTGAAAGAAAAGAGAAAAGATGGAAGCAGAAGTAGTACTTTGCGTGTCAGTAGTGGATGTGGCTTGCAATTAGTATAAGGCCATCTGCTCGAGGGTGCTCTTTAGATTTGCTTTCCTCATTAACTCGATTCCCTCGCCACTGTACTGTACTCGAAGGCGAGCAGCCCCCCTTTTGCTGACTTTAGCGGGAGCCCTAGTTTTTGGTCCACCCAAATCGCATGAACGGCGTTGAAAATTAGCTTCCTCTACCGCGGTAGCCAGCTCTCGATTAACTCCTCGGAGTTCTTATGCAAACGTACGAGCATTCACCACGCAAAAAGTGGATGTTTCCGTAATTAGCGGATTAGACTGCAAACAGGAATTAGCATTTTTACTACACTTACAGATCGACTACTATTTAGCTCTGATTCCCTTGAAATACAAGTGTACCCTTTTAATTAACTTTTGCCAATTGTGACTTAGTGGTATTTCTCACAATATTTCGAATTCTAAACGATGAATAATTTTGAGACGTTGATTTAATCAAATCAATGGCAAAGTGAGAAAGCATTTACATATATCAACTAATATACTTTTAATAAACTCTGGGAATTTTTAATGATTATTCTAGGTCAGAATTGTCTTCCTATACTGGTTGCCTTGCATACTTCGCATGTCACGACCCGCTGATAAGGAGGAGAAGGAAGAGAAGGACGGCGCAAAGTCCCAGAAGCCATCTCCTGTCACTGGTATGTATTAATTTACGAATTTACAAAAATGAGCTATAATCAGCACCTAAAAGTCTGTGTTATCGTCGAACGATGCAATTTCATGGTATATACTTGTAAACGAACGGAATGGAAATACAGGGAATAATACAATTTGTTGGTGTTCTTCGAGCAGGTCCAAGTAAATCGTACGGTGACTTGGAACTCAGCAGTCACTACAGCAAGTCGCTGTTAGCGAACGTCCTGGACCTGGACGACAATGCCTTAGCGGCGCACAACAACCTCTTGAACAACGTGTACAGCACTCCGGGTCCGCACCATCATACGATGGGCCACGGTCACAGTCACATCCACACGACGCCCCATCATCACCACAGCCACGCGGCTGCGACGCCACATCATCAGCACACGACGTCAATGGCTCATTCCTCTTACCCGGGTGGCCACCCGATCGCTCATACGCCGCACCACCATCCGCCGCATCCTCCGGATGCGCCTGGCCCTCAGGTCGAGACTATAGTACAAAATCCCTGTTTCTGCGCCCGCTACGAGCTCATACTGATCCTGAAAGAGATTAAGGTTAGTGCAAAACTTTCGCTTTATATCTCTTTGCGTAAGTCGCATTAAAAGTAGCAAGCAATAAATAGGGGCAAATAGGACAGGACAGGATCGTGGAACATTGGTTTTCGGAGATAATCCGTGAAAACCAAATCTAAAGCTGTTAGTATTCTAATGTGCGTGGTTACCATAAAGACTGCTAGTTGGATCGATAGGTAAATAAATGTTGCGAAGGTACTTTCAAAATTGCCATCTTGATCGCGTCGGTAGTAGGAACGTGGTCATTGCAGGGCAGCCCGAAATGGCGAAAGTTTCGACGGGGTGATCGTGTGCCCGGCCGCGGAATACGTGCGAGAGAAGTATGCTGACTAACACGAAAGCATTTCCCCGTTATATGAATGTTTGTGCAGGATTATTAACTCCCTGGCAAATCTAGCAAGGCCCTGATATGGCTTAAAGTCAAACACACTCGAAACGTATCGCTGCTTGCAATTACGAGGGAAACGCTTAACCTCAGGAACGGATTGCTTTCCTGGCCTTATTGCCTCTTTTACCTTACTGTTCGACCAACAATAATTATAACAATCGAACGATGACAGGCTACATACATTTTTTAAAGACTTTGTTTCTTTCTTACGTAAGAGTTGAATGAGAGAAACAATTGTAAACTGAGAAATAGGGAAACAACTAATAATTCATTTTGATTTTGTGTTCCAGGTAATAACGGATCAGCTGAGAAGTGATGAAGAAAATACGAAGGTGACGAACGACTGGAAGTTCGCGGCGATGGTGATCGACAGAATGTGCCTAATCATTTTTACTCTGTTCACCATCATCGCAACCATCACCGTCCTAATGACGGCGCCGCACATCATCGTCACGTGATTCAGAAACGCGAGGAGGAAGCCAGCGGCGGCGGCCAGTAGAACGGGGAGGACGAGCGGACCGGCGAGTAATGTTTTCTCTCTAGTCCTCAGAAGGACAGGCCACTTGCAGTGTCAGTCTGTCGTTCGAGGGGTTCGAGGCTCGTCGTGTCGGCCATGTGATCCAAGAGAAGCGCGAAGGGCGTGCTCTTCGTTCCACATGATTTGCGGGATGAGTCTCATCGTCATGTAGCTATATTATAGTCCACGAGGCGCAGCGCACGCTGACAAAAGGACACCGACACGCAGCTACACACCAGACACAAACACGCAATAACATACACACTCATATATGTATAAACATGCAGACGAGATCCACCGGGAGGATCCTCTGCATTCGCGGTGGTCGTCGATGGAACGGTTTTTGAGATCACAGGTAGAGAAGTTCAATGGGTAGGGAAACTGACCTCGAATTGATTTATGGTTGCCACCACCTAGTTTGTCGAGTTAAATGAGACCACTCATCACTCGCAATTGCACGAGCGTGTTTCATATTATTTCCCTCCAGATTGGGATGGTTGAGGACTAACTCTATTGCGTATACTGATTGCTGATGCTAGGAACTCCTTTATTTTCGCTCGATCTTTGCCTGGTAGTGGTGGTATGTCTGGAGCTGAGCCTGTTGTTTGTTATTTATACCAAATGAACGCTTCATGTTAGTGGGTGTTGCGATGACTTATATGGTTCCTTTTCGCCCTCCTTCAATATTACCTTATATTATATCGAAGTAACTGTCGAAATGTTCCGAACTAACCAGATGGATCGACGTTTTATACATTTCTTAAACCGAGCATGCGTGTCCAGTTCCACTTAAGCTGCACAAGACCGTGCAGACCGCATGGAATTTGCGAGACAGCAGGTACATCCCGACATCCATTAACTTCGAATTAATATTAAGCCTCGTTAATCGGTTGAACAAACCGTCGGTACTCTGTGTCGCATTAGCCGGGACGATCGGCGGGTATGTGCGGTAACGTGGAATGGATTCTCTCGTGATCCCGCGTGTATTACGCTACTCCCTTAATACACCGATGGAGCATCAGGTTTGCCAAGACTGCTCGAGATTAGGGGTAACATCGCGACGACCGCCTGGAATGCAAATGCGTTCACACGCGCGCGCTCCCAGCATCCGCGTACACACGTACACTCACTTACAAACTCAGCTACATAGATACACACATTGACACGCATACGCAGAGACACAGATACGTACATGCAGATCCAGAGAAACAGAGACAGCAGGAGTCGTCGAAGCGTTTAAAAGTCGTTATACGATGCATTGAGTTTCCTGCGCGGTTCACGGTCAACGATTAGTTCGTTTGGATTTGATAATTGGCAGAGAATAACTATTATACTAATATAATTACATGTATTTCGTGGAAAGGAACTGGCGAAGTATGGTTGCGGAATGCTGGGATGAAGGATACGGCAGGCTTTCTTTTGTGCTTGAAGAACGGCTCACGAGCTAAAGCGCACACGTTGTATTCTTTCCGATACACACTCTACTAGTCCTACACGCAGGCCACACGCGTACACAGACACGCACACTTACACAGTCACAGCAGACATAGCAGAAACACACAATGAACTGCCAAGGTGATTCAAAATAATGCCAGTGAATTTTATTATCCGTATCACTAGTAAGTAAATCGAGCGACAGCTTAAGTAAACAAAGCAGCAAGAAAAAAGACGGCGACGAGGAGAAAGACGAAATGGGCGAGGAAAAAGAATCACGGGAAGGGAGGACTTATACTAGGATTTAGGAGGTGGCCGTGCGTGAGCGCGCGGAACTTACATACTGTTCTCTGTTAAGGTGGGTATACATCTGCCGAAGCGAGCACGAGCGCGAACGTTCGACGAATGCTTGACGGTCCAAAGTTTTCTTCAGCGGAACACTAGAAAAGGTCCTATGGATCGTCTATGGATCCTCCGGCGAACTCACGGCGAATGCCTTAACACACGAAACCTTCTAGGTCCCTTAACGCATAGGTCCTTGAAGAGGGTCATCTAGCTTTCAACAATGCTACCGGGCAGCCAAACACGACCGCTTGAGAAAAGAGTAGGGGAAGAGAAGTGTTTCGAGGCAGTGTCGGGTGTCGGGTGTAGCAGAATAGATAGAGGGGCCACAAAGCCAGCTGTAGGTGTGGACTTCAATTTAGTTATAAATTCGATTAATGCGCGATCCGGATGATCAGTTCGCCGGTGGAAACGGTAGGTCATACTTCGGAAGACTGCTGGGCGCAATGGGGGGTGGGGGAGTCTGGCCTGCATGGCCTCTCTTCCTTCTCTATGCTATAAATATGCTATAAATGGAACAATGTACGGTTTTCACGCATCAGGTGGAAATTATAGGACAAAATGACCGTGTTCAGGATAAGAATATGTCAACTAGTCTGCGGATTCTCCTTGGTGCTCGGGGCAGGATCCGACTTCAGTGGATCAGCGGCGAACCTATCCCGAACCTCTTGAGAAAATGCTAATGTGATTGTTCGTGCGCGGCTCGCCAAGTGTATACCGGCGTTCGGCGCTTATGGTGGGCCGAACGCACTCGAAAACTGTTTGGAAAACCGTGCCCATGTGCCGCTTTCTATTGTCTAGCGTTCGTGCTCGTGCTCGCTTCGGCAGATGTATACCCACCTTTAGGTTGTAAGAGCAATCAGGCGCGAGGAAGCGCGATAACACGGGAACGGTATACATGCATGTCGGGATGATACCACCACGTGAACTTCCGGTTCCGGTCGATTAGCGCGGCGTAACTTTTGTTTTCCGAGGACACCTTTCTTTCCCCTTCTATCGGCAGACACAATGTCCTTTTCTTGTTGCTCCTCTCTCTTACACTCTTAGATACAATTGCACCAGAGACACGCGTAACACACTCATGCTTAACGAGACACACTCTCTATACGGACACACACACGAGACACACACACACACACACACACATCGCAAACACGAGAATCACCCGCGCCATTCTCTACACGAATTCGTGTACTCTTTCGACCTGATATACCTACACGCACACAGAAGGCAGGTGGGCTTGGGTCGACGGTGGCGATTCGATGTAATCTGGAATTCGTCGGTGCACCAAACCTAGAAGCAGCTGGAACACCAGAATCCCTTGTTGTATATTTACTTTTTTAAAGCGGGTTCCCAGCGCATTGTGTAAAGCCGCGAATTCCAGTTGTTTCGGCAGGATATTTGAAATTTGTGCAAGTGATTGGAGGATTGGGATACGGTGACGTTATCGACACCCATCTACCCGTATTTGGGCAAGCTCACTCGAGCCTAAACTTGAAGAATCTCTCGCTCTCCGAACGAAACAGTGCACTTTCTCTGTGCAATGCCCACATTCGATTATCCGTCAACAGACACCCGATTACTTCAGTCGATTCGGCTATCTCTCTGCTAACTAGAACCCCATCGTTCAAGAAAATTATACGATTTCAGTATTATTTTACTCTACTTCTTTTAATCATCGTTTTCTTAAATAATTTTTATCGGAGGATTCAGTTTGCGTTTTAAATTACGGTTTGAAATTACTTCGTACAATATTCGTATTATATTTTATTCAAATGTTACTGATTCGTTTAATTGCTAACATTTTCGTTCGAGTTTGGTGATGGGATTCTATTTCACCTCTTATCAACACTAATCCACTCCTGTTATGCATCCCCTATCGCTTATAACAAATAACGTTTGGGATTCCAAGTGATTGTTACTTAAAAGCAGTCTGTTAATAAGACAGCTGATAACCGTACAGGAATGTTATTCTATGGAGATTGATGCTCATACTGATTTGAAGCCACGCTTGATGCGTTTAAAGGCTTGCAAATGTAATATCTTAATTTGAAAAATCTAGTTTCGAACGGCACTTTACGTTCCGAGCGTTGGCTAGCTGATTGCATTGCAAAAGTATGAGCGTCAATTAGAGAAAGTATGCTAATCTTTCCCGCCAAAACAATAACCAACTTTCCTAGCTTGAATTCATAGTTTCCTACATAGTTATGCCATCCTAATCCTTGAGGGTTCGATCCGCTCTCCAGCGAAACTGCTTTCCTACCAAATCTGACTTTCCGAACGCGATAATTCCGTGTTAACGTCACCCCTGACAAAGAGCGCCGCTTTCAGTTCGCATTCGCAATACCGCAAGACACCTGCAAAACCCAGATGATCGTCAATCACGCGTAATCGCGAAGGCAGAGGCCCGTTAATGAGGAAGAGAAGCCGGCGAAGAAAGGCGCGTTTAGCAGTGAAGGTTCGGCGGGACGCGAGCAAAGTAAATATCCGGCGAGGAACTCCAAAGAACGTAACAAGGTGAAAGAGAAGACTAGCACAGCGCCGCATGAGAAAGTCGACTTTGTTAACGGATAGTCAGAGAGAGGCTTAAAGTTGGCGAGAGATGCGATGATCGACAATTATATTACCTTGACGACGGAGGCACAGAATTAAAGGAACACAGCCAACAGCAACAAAAAAATATTACGAGAAAAACAAAGCAAAAAGCAATTCAAAAAAGGGGGGGGTGTGTGAACAACTAGGTCAAACTGAAGCAAGGCAATTGTACATTTCAGGCCATTGGCATTGACGCGACAACCAATCACGTTACCTTTTAATCTTATAAATGCTACTAACTATAAAATATAAAGATATTCAATACGAGGTAATTAAACGTTGTTAACCAAACGGTGTTACAGGAACCGATTAAACGTAGCGGGTAACCTTAATTGACGAGTTAAACCAAAAAAATGGATTAAGCATGAGGAAGGGCAATGCCAAATTGGCGGTGCCGCACACACTCGTTTTTGTTCTTTCAAATATACAGCAAGATGCTGCTATTAACTACTTAAGTAACGTACCAGGTAAACTAAAACTCCTAAAGGTTCGTGCCGGAAGGGTTCAGTAGAGCGAAGCGTAGCTATGAGAAACATAAAAAAATACACTAGAACAGCGTCGTTATTACACGGACGAACAGCCGATAGTTCGATGCAGCGGAACGAGTTAGGTGCGTTAACCCTCCAGTGATTTTGCGCCCCACTTCTTTCATTAGCTCTTACAAACTTTAATCAAGGTTCTCACTTGGAACATTAAGGAAGATTTACTTCAGAATTCCGATCCAATGATTCAAGCAACAACTCTATTCATTTTTCCATGCGCTCGTACATCTATTTCCAAATGGAGTTTTTCATGTTCCTTTCTTTTTCTTCAAATCCGCGTACATCGCAAGGATTGCGAGCTTTCTGATTCCGCGAAAGTTCGCTATTATTAATACTTTACTGTATTAATCAATAAATCCCTCTGAGGATGAAAAATTTCTCTTTGGATTTAAAGGGGCGGCTGATTTCTCAAAGAGGATCTCGCGGCATCACTGGAGGGCTGAACGACGCAGGTCTTTCATACTGTAAGAAGACCCGCCAGGTTTCCTGTCAGGAGCGAGAAAGAGCGAGAAAGAGAGAGTAAAAATCACTCTGGCGGTCTTCGTTACAAGATGAACGCACACTGCCTCGATCCACTTCCTTTCTGGCCACGTTCGCTGTAGTTCAAGTTGGTGGAAAGTCGCGCGAGAGAAAAGAGACCGACGGGCCTCTCGATGATCATCTCTTGTTCGTCGGGGGGCGTTTGATAGCGCTGCGCGTCCTGCTCAAAGCGAATCGACTTTATTCCTATTGTAGTGTTATTATTATGATTACCGTTATTATAAAGCGTGCTGGGCGAGCGACAGAGGTGGCGGTGACTGTGGCATCGTCGCAGCCACCACGATGGTCGACCTTCTGCTACGGAAATTAATGAAAAGAAAATAAAGAATCAATTAGGTGCGCCCAGCGTGAAAGCCAGTTAATTGCCAGTCGAGTACTAATAATGACTAACGTATACACGTATAATATACAATATACTCGTTTTACAAGAACCTATGCATTAACCACATATCGAGGAGAAAACGTGTCGTCGAGATTCGCAACGAGTTGCTCACTGAAAATTCATTGCTCATTTATTTTTCTTATAACGCGCGCGCGCGGTACACGGGCAGCAAAATACCCACCCGGTCTTGATACTCGCCTCGGACACCTTTAGTGTCTTCTTCCCTCGATAAAGAAAGAAAGAAAGAAAGAAAGAGAGAGAGAGAGAGCATGCGAGAGTGAGAGAAAGAGAGAAAGTCCGAGGCGTATCGCGTTCCAGACGTCGAAGTTAAAACGCCGCACGAAATTCAGGGTCGTAGGAATTAATTAGACGAGACAATTACAATTAGATGAAACTTGGGTAAAATTCAAAGGACGAGGAGCCTGGGAAATGTAGCCACGTAGCAGCGAGCAGGAAAAGAGAGCTTTCCGTTGACATCGTCGTCATTCCTGCCTCACTTAATAAGTCAGTAGAAATTCATAGCTCCTCACTTGGCACACTATCGCCCGTCCTGTACTGCCATTTCGAATTTGTAGCATTTGCGAGAGGAAATTGTGTACGAATTGTCAGACTCGATAAGCACGAATGCCAAGTTGAAGTTGGTTCTAATAGTTATTTGCTTAATCGTATTAATCGAACGATTTTAAAATCTTGTCATTGTTTGTTCGTATTTGCGAATTGGAGTAGAGAAAGTTGTGGTAAAGCAGTGGAGTTTGAAGTTGGCGTACACGACTGGACGATAGGGTGTCGAGAGTCACTTGAAATAGCGAGCGCAAGTCGAGTCGTAGGTTTTTTTACTCGTCACTGGTGATGCGACGAAAAATCAAGTATAAGTGTAACGAGACGACTGTTGCGAGAGTCTCCCTTAACGAGAGTCGCGGTGAAAAAGCCACTCTTAAAAATTCAGCCGGAATGTGACACAGTAGAGAACAATGGAAGTATGCAGCGGTGCCCGCTATCTCGGCGAACGACACGCGCTGCCGAAAAGTGTTTCCACCTTCTTGAACTCGATCGACTTATCAGACAGGCGACAGAGAGAATGGAAAAGAGAACAGAGAACGGAGAGAGAGAGAGAGAGAGAGAGAACGATGACGAGGAAAAGAGCGGAAGGAGCGAACCCACTGGGGGTTTTTTTCTCACGAAACTGTTCGGCCGCGCAGCGAATGCAACACGCGGCTGGAAGACTGGCGGACTCTTTTAAAGCCGTTTTCGCAAAGTCGCGATTAGGGTGACGTTCATTCAGGTACTCGTCGCGCGATACTTCGTCTTTCCGAAGGCCTGGCCTACATTCTTCCTCGGGGCGGGTCTTCGCGTTTATCTCCTCTTTCTCGACGAGAGATCTCTCCTCTCCAACTATCCTCACGCGATCCACTAGTTCTTCTTCGTTTAATCAGAGGCTACGCACTCGCTCTCAGTCGCAAAGCGCATCGCCCGCCACTCCTTTCCACCTCCTCTCATTTCTATTGGCAGGCCTGCCTAATTTCACCCTTCAAGATTTAATAATCTGCTCCGGAGATCCGAAAGTACTCTCCAGCCTTTGCGGAATCGCTCGGAAACACTCCAATAAACTCGGGGATAATAAATCCCCGATAATCAAAAGGTTCAATTAGAGAAAAATTTCACGCCCGGCAACTCTGTCAACGATCCCAAGGAACTCGGCAATGAAAGGCTCCGAGAATCGAGATTCATTCATGCGGAGTTCTCAAGCTTCCCTCTAATAAAGCTCAGAGGATTAAGGAATGGAGTGAGGGCGATGAGCTCGGAGACTGTGGCTTCAGATCGGACTCGAGGAAAGAGGACATCTCACCAGCAGCGTTACGATTGCCAGTGTCGTCGCTAACTGTTCGATACTCGCGGCAAACCTCTGCAAGCGTTAACATCCCTTTCGCAAAGGGATACTTGCCGCCGATTCGCCGATAGAATTATAATGCTCGGTGATGATTCCCACGAAGGCAGCCGCAACACGGCGAGCGAGCATCCTGAAAGCTGTCGAAAGCTTCAAGCGGAAAGCACGCGCGAGAAAGGGAAGCAACGGAACTTACGCACCTTAAGCCAGCAAGAAAGAGAGACAGGCCGGGAAAACGAATAAAAGTGAAGCTCAGCTTGCCAGAGACGCGCGGATATGCGGCGGCTGTAAATGTAAACTACTAATCTTGTAATAATAAAGAATAATGGAGGCGAGGCGCGAGCTAGCATTGATAAGGGAATAATAAATACTAATAACGATAGCGACACTAAGATTGATAACTTGACGAGAAACGATGATAATAGTAATAATGAACATTAATACCGAAATAAAACGCATTAATAATATGGTAAACAGTAACAATAATTATGATTAAATGAATACGTATAAATGAAGGAATAAATAGTTTACCGATAACGTATTTAGGTATACATATACATATATAAATATTATAAATATATAAATAAATGAATAAATAAATATATATATATATTATATATATATATAGATATTAATTCTCCGCCTGTACTACGTAATGTTGAGACTTTTTTTTTACGACTACGAGATAGAGAGGTGGAGGAGGAGAGACGTACGACGGCTCAGGCGTTATTACTTCTTCTTGCGTGGTTTGCACACCGTGTTTTCAATGACGAATTCTAGCGGGGTGGGTCGGTACATACAGGTTCAATAGTTGGGGATAAGGATTTTGGCGGGGAGAACGCTATTTAGCTGTTCGTAGTAGCCGAATTGTGTACAGGGTGATTCGCGATGTCTCGAGCTTCGTCATCCGGCTAATTGAGCAGTGTGACTGGTGCGCGCGATCTTTCGAATGTCTCGCTCGATTAATTGTCAACGGCGGCGTGGAGAGGCGATTTCGAAATGGGGATATGACAGCCCTGACGCGGTCAGCGGGCTTTTGAGCGCGACTGAATTTCATTCATTGCCACCTGACAGCTGATGATTGGCAGATATTTTTATTGGGATTTATTAATGGATCGAGCGGAATCTGGAAACAATTCTCGATTGATTTGCTTGTCTCTCGTGTGAATTTGCTCGGTCGATTTCAATGGTTTTGTACCGAACATGCTGAATATTGGGAAGCAAGGATTCTCACTGTGCTGAATGTAGTTTTGTTTGATTTGAAACTCCGAAACTTTGCCTCTTACATTCTCGGTTTTAATTATCCTGTTATGTCTTAAAATTATTTATTACGAGTACTCTTTCGTAGTTCGATGATAAAGTGCTCGACTGATCTTCGGACATTCAGTCAGCTATTACTCTCAAAAGCTCGGGCTTTCAACGCGCCAGGTGGAAAGTTATGTTGCTCCAGAGGATGTCCTCGAAACTCTTCTTCCAAAGTGGAATTCGACCGGCGAGAGAATGCCGATGATCCAAGGACTTACTTATTACTGCTAGGGATAACTAAGATTGCTCAGTGAGACACAACAGTCGCTTTAAATTATTCTGATTCAAGACAATCCCCCGAAACTCCAAGTGACGACGTTGTCCGACGCGGCGAGGACGCCCCTTTCGATATGTAATATTCGATTGTACCTACCTCTAAATACATACCTTCGATATATACACCGTTAATCGCTCCGCTCTCTAGTTGAGAACTCCGAATGACATTTTAATCGTAATATCCTACGACTTCCTCCGAATGGACGAGATTAGTCAGACCTACCTATGTACTTAGCGTAACATAACTTATGTCATTCTACAGCATAGTCAGCGAAGTCTTCCGCGAAAATGATACTCTCCAAGCATACCAACTAGTCTCCCTATTGACCGTTTCATTCGTTCAAGAGAAAACATGTGGCATTGTTTGCGGAGTTTATTGTATCGCGAGATAAAAATCGCTCCGTTTTTTGGAAAGGCAGCTCGGATTTCAACACATTCTTCTTTATTTGCCGCTTCGTTATTCGCCGGTTCCCCGTTCTCCATTGTCCCATTGTATATTCAAGTGGATAATTGCTTTATAAATACATCGCGCATTTCCAGATTCTTTTAGAGAAATCTCTACGAAAATACTTGGGAAATAAACGGTGGTACGAAGATTATTAATAAACAAGTCTCTTCGGACATAATGCTTGTGCCGAGTTCGGAGTATTGAAAATTGAAAGGGTTTCCAATCGATCGCCTCTTGATTCGTTGGTACGCGTATGTGTTTTCGAGGGTCGAAGAGCCGAGTGAAATCGAGTCCGAATTTCCATATCGAATTGGTCTGCCGGCAGCTACCTCGCTGTTTTCAGCTGACAGTACGTGGTCATTTCAATAGAACTCTAGCTCTCCATCGGCGTCAGAGTGTCAAAAGAATTTCAGATTTTTCAACGCCGGCAGTCTACTACTCTTCAATTCATTCCTATTTCACCAACCTTTATTCCCAATTTTTCTTTTGAATTACGCTGAAGGTAATTATGTAGAACAGGGAATTTCACCGAGTTCAATGCCGATGATATATATTGTAGGGAACATCATTCTCAGTAATTTTTCACTATACGAGTAACTGTCGCTCGGCTTTAGTTTTTGAGTTATAGACAAAAATATGTTTCCTTTCTTTTTGAAAGCATTTCAAGTAAGGCGATCTAACTACGAAATTAAAAGAAATTCTATATATTTGCCGCGTTGTCTGCGTTGATTAGGTCTGTCAGAAGACCACAGCCAAGTTTACGTTACAATTTGAGTTTATTGTTCAACTATTATAATATCGATATATAAGATCCGCCTTTAAATATATCTAATTTTTTTTCTATAAGTTTCCTCTACGTACACATATGTACATGAAAATGTTCATCTTAAATCGCTCTATAATTGTATTCTCATACGATCAAAAGCGCGAAATATATTTTTATGTATAATTCGAAATTTAATGCCGGGTGACGAATACTTATAAGAGAAAAATTATACCAAATAGTGTCCCCTATAACATATTCAAATCTCATTAAAATCGGTGAGGTGTACTCGGTTCTACATAATTACAACGCTAAATTTGATATATTATGTTTCGTAGAGAACAAAGCAATATAAGTGTCATATAAATTTGAAAACGTCAGCAGCACTTCTTGTCACGCGCTGTACCACTTGTGCAAAGCCGACTCATTTCTGTAGGCCGCTGTACCTTCGGACGTTTTTCTTTGGGTCGCTTCCCTGTTGCGTGATAGTTGGCAGGCTTGCGGCCGAAGTTCGCCGAGCGGCTTTCGGCACTCCAAGGACTTATTGGCAGGCTTTCCAGTTTTTGCGAGGATTACGAAAGTAAGTGCGCGGCCGCGAGAGGGAAGGTCTAGCGACGATACTCGAAAGATCAACGACCCTTTGTCAGGCTGGACTTGGTGGGATGCGGTTTACGCATACGTGTACATATAGCTGGCCGAAGCGACCGTGAATAGAAGGTATTTTGGTGGAATGACCTGGTGAAGTCACCTTGCCTGCTCAATGATCAGTGTTCCAAGCCTCTCGGCATCACTGTTTCTCCGGCAGTCCTGGTCGACGCTACAGTTTCCTCTTCCAATTGTCGTCTAACCCGCGAGGTCTTTTCCTTTAACCCAAAGCTTGCGCCTCGATATAATTACTAGTGATCGGAATGGTTTTCCTTCGTCAAAGTGAAAGGCGATTGAGAGAGTTTTGGTTGTCCATCTGTGTCGGATATGCAAAAGTCTTTGCTGCCGAAAGATCGCAGCCTCCGATTTATTGTCGCTTCGGTCCTACGTGTGGGAGATTGCTGTGTGAGTGTGTGAGCTCGTCGGATAGTGTACTATCGAATTAATTAAACCGCTTGTGATCGACCTTACAAATACGGCATTGTTATTTCAAGCTGTCAAACCGATTTCTAATAAGCCAACACTTCCTGTTTTCTTGATAGAACAATGGAACTATATTCCCTTTTGCCCCCCGCTCTCTCTCCGTGTGGTCCCTTTTGCTTCTAATTTTCAATTTCCGTACTTCAATAAATCGAAACTCGCGGGACTGCCACTTTGGCAGGCGAAATTAGATCCAACTGGAATTAATTAGTGTTATATTAGCTTCGGCTTCAATCAATTCCAATGAATTATCCGTTTCGTGCGCAGTTAATCATTCATTTCGTCGGAAGAATTAAGTTTCCTGAAGTTAAACAAATGGTATTACTTGATATAACTTGAAAATTTTAATTCGATTCTACTCCAATATTATAAATTACTAATTTTGGCCAAGTGGAAGTGATAGAGTTTGGTTTTGTTACTTCTTTTATTTAGATACTCTGAGATTCATAAGTGCATGTTTCTTGCATTCCATTTAAAATCCTGCATGATCAAGCTCTAATTTATTGGAATATCTAATTGGCAGCCCGTTTGGCGGCTAGATTGAGGGCATAATACGACGAATAAATGGCGAAGTGGTAGATTAATTAATTTGGCGACGGAGACACGCGAGTTCAAGTGCCAAATCCTTATAGGTAACTTTAAAGCATAATTAGGGAGTGAAATTGACGAGAGGTACACGCAACTCGAATTCTACTAATATACAATAAATATGATCCTCTCAGATTTTGTTATAAAAAAACTATTCCCTCCCAAATACTAACTTTGCATACAATTATTTTAAAAAGAATTAAGCAGTCGCGAAAAAGTTTGAATGTTGAATTAAATTAGTTGTTCAATGAAAAGAAGAGTTGTCTTGAAATAAACTAATTCGAAATTAATTTTAACACGAACGATACATATTTTCTGTACATTAGTAACATTTGGGTTGATAGTACTCTCGATAGAGGTGAGTTGCTATCGTGTAAATTGTACAGATTGTATATTGCATTCGGTCTCTACTGATTAAAGCGTCCTGCGGATCGAGGAAACGTTGCCGATCAACACCAATTTGTATGGTGGCATATTACGCTCGGTATACGGATAGACCTATTTGCTATTGTTACGATAAACAAAACTACGTGTACACGCGTGCCCCTAGTTTCGCACGGCACTCTCGAGCCGCGAAGTGAACCACTTCGCGACTTGTAAAAACAAGCAGATTTATTTAGAGGGATGTAGCACTCTTTTGACTTTCCCAATAGCTTCTTGGTTCTATTTGAAAGTCAGATTTTCCTGTTGGTAACAGTAGTCCCGATGCTTTTCTTTCTCTGTTATTAAACCCGTAATACTCGCCTGGTTTCCCTAGAATTCCCCGGCACATGCTAGTAATTAGACTTTAAAATTTGCAACAAGTATCTCGAATGCCACCATACCAGGAATGTTACATTTCTAGTGAACTTTCCAATACTCGTGCACTGGAAAATAGCAAGCATTCGCGCAGACTTTCTTTGCCAATAGTTTCGATAGCCGGGAGCGGTTCACTTAATTCGAGGGCGGATAGAGAGTGCGTCTCACTAGATAAGCAATCGGCGGAGGGATTAATTTAGATTTCCCACTGGCGCGCGAGAGGCGAAAAAGCGAGGAGAGGCGGCCGGGAATAACGGGAGACAAAAGGCGAAACCCTAAATCAAACGTCACAGCCAACTGAATTTAAACTGAATTTTTACCAAAGAGACCTTTGTAAAAAGCGCGGCGTAGAAAGAGAGAATCGGCTTCGTAATAAATCGTTCGACGGGTGCGATTTTCCCTGCGATTTTCCCTGCGATTTTCCCCTTGGCGAAGGCCCTCGGAACTCTCACGCTACCAATTCTCATCGCGCGATTCACCGTGAAATCTCTGTTTTCCTAGTACACCGCGTTTAGGCACACGTGCAAGAGTTACAGACTGTCTAGGAGCAAAAAAGCCCGAGGAAATCCAACGCTGATACGCGAAATGTAAGAGCAGCCGATGGGGAATGAGTGAAGAGGAGTTGGGGTTGCAGGGGTTGGGGGAGAGGATAGAAGGGTGGAAGCTGGGAGTAAAAACAGGGGGGGAGGGGGGCGGTTGACGGGGCTGCGGGGGAGGAAGTAATCCCTCCGAGAATTCCGATGCCGGGAAACTGGGAACGAGAGGCGCATTAAAAACCCACGTGTACCACTAAACATAATCTTATACATATTTAAACTATTGAACACGCTAAAAGTCATAAACACTCGTACTATAAACCCAAAAAAAGGAGGCGAGGACGAATAAACGAGGACACGAGTAAGTAAATGAATCAATAATCAATTAACTGAATATTAAAGGCTAGCCTGTAATCAATAGAGTGAAATGAAAACTATAGCTATACTTTGAGAAACCGTAATTATAGGGATGATTCAACGGTAGTAGTCTCTTAGCAGTTTAGGCTCTCGAGGAAACTTTAAATCGAGACTCACACTTTCTCTCTAAACCTAACGAAACCTAATTATCTCAAATTAACCTCTATTGAACTTACGAAAATCATACGCTGGAGGGAGAACGCGAGGTTGTGCATGGTCGTGTGTGTGTGTGTGTGTGTGTGTGTTTGCGTGTGTGCGACGCACTGTGAGAAACAGTTTGACGAGCGAATGAAAGCGAATGAATCGGAACAGGAGTTTAGAAATCAGGTGTTATTGAACGAACTCAGAGAGAGAATGCTTGTTCAGAAAGAGTGAGAGAACATGAGAAACAGAGATAGACAGACGAGCGAAGCTACAAACCACAATTTATCTCTTCTATACCTACTACCCTCTTAATTTCCAGTAACCATACTTTTAACGGAGGATCGTCTCGTATGTTGTCTGCCGGAAACAGCAGTCGTCGAACTTGTTAATTGGGCGGAGTTGTGATTTATTGTGTGCGAGCGAGAAAGAACGAAAGCACAATCGAGAGAGAGAGAGAGAGTGAGAAAGGGAGCGTGTGTATGTGTGCGTGAAAGAGAGACAGGAAGACAGTGAGAAAGGCAGAGTAAGTTGACGATTGGAGCGAGGAAGAGAGGGAAATCGAGGAATAAATAATAAAGTGACGTTATATATTACACTATTGCGAGCAAAGAGAAAACACATACTCCTTCTTCCGTAGAACGAAAGATAGTGAGAAAAAGAGAGAAAGAGATAGAGAGAGACAGAGGCCCTGGTGGGAGGATGTAATTGAACTGACTCACCCTCGATCTCACTTGACTTTTAATTAATGCCTCGACAACAGCCTGGCCTGATGATACTAATAAATTCATACTGATGGTTGGTGGTAAATAACAATGCGATTTCAATGGGATAACGTTGAGTAAGAAAGGGTGGTTGGCAAGAGAAGAGAGAGAGAGAGAGAGCGAAGGGCAGGCGAGAGAGACAGAGGGAGAGAGAGGGAGGGAGAGGATGAGGAGAGGGGGCGTAGGGGAGGGGGAATAAATAATAATTAATAATAAATAAAAAATTTGTTATATTTCTATGCTGGGCTCTTCCTCGAGGCAACAAAACGTTGATCCATATGAAAATTCCCTGTTAACTGGTGAGCACGTAATCGCCGCATTGTAATATTATTAACATTATTACGTTATTATGAAATTGTTGAAATAAATGACATGAAAATAAATGTCTTCCATTTCCTCCTTCGGTGGATTCTTCACTGGTTCGCCTCCGATGTAGTTTCGATCCTCTCTCTTATCCAGAGTTTCTTGTAGTTCCCTTGGTTTCTCGTAGACGATAGAAATCCCTTTCTTCTCCTTTCTGGTGGCTGAATGCCCTGGATATTAGTAATTCTCCCCTGAATATGTTTGATTTCGTTTCTTTTGTATCTTTAGTTAAACTCTTTAATAGAGATTCCTGTAGTGTTGTGTAATAATGAGATTGCGTTAATCTTAAGTCACTGTTTCCGAAAGCTCTAAGGAAACGACAGGTATTGAACAAGTTGAGCCCGAAATGCGTATTGGTTGAAGGACTGAATTTTCTTTGTCTTAGAAGTAGCATTTGTCGTTATTATTCGCGAAATAAGGAATTGAACGAAATTGGACGTAATATGCTGAATTCTATGTGTCAAGACTTTAGACTTCCATTGTGGTAAGCTGATTGATGGGCGTAGGAAAAAGTGCGCAACAGAGAACGAACGTAGAGATATAACAGTGTTATATTTTATCAACAAGTTCCTTGGATGTTTATGCTTACTGTTAGTATTACTTAAGGTTAAACTGGCAAATTCTTTATTACCGTTATCGCGTAGGCATATATATATCTCTATGACTTACGGTAGAACTAGAATTACTTACAACCTAGCTGGTTTCATTACCCTTCGAGATTCGGTAAAAGTATAAATCCGCGAGAGGCGGCTTGCACTTTTTAGGCGAAACAATTTCGGGCAGTGACATTCTTAATGATATGAAACGGGTGAGCACTGTTTCCACTCAGGTGTGCGAAACGCAAAGTATCATCGTCTTCGGAGCAGCATTGATCAAGCAAGTATAGTACTGTTAGTCGACTCTTCACCGAGATACAAAATAGCACGCTGTTCCGCTGAAACCATAAGGAGAAGGGTTGCTGAAAGAACCATAGAACCTTTTGAGCGTCGTTTCCACTATTCAGTATCGATGAGCTGTTCGTTAAGTTCCTGAAAGCTTGCTAGATTTTACTTTCACTCGACTTTCTCACTTCGTAAAGTAATTATTCATTATTAATTGATGCTACTTCAATGGCATTGTTTCAAGTCACTTCTCTCCGAGCAATATTAGAAAACGCTCATCGAACTGAATGAGTGGGGAGAATTTCGGTTTGACAGCAGCGAGAACAAGCAAACATGATAACTGTAGAGTCACTGTTGAAGCGGGAGCAGCATAGTTCACTTAGTAATGTTTATTTCCTCATGAAAATCCCTACTTATGTGTATGTATCGCCTAGCTTACAATTACGCCTACCAAATGAAAGTGTCTCAGTAATGGGGTACAATGGTAGGTACGACGATTCCTCATGCATAATAAAGTACAAATTTCCCTCCTCGGCTCAACAATGCTATTGGTAGTTTCTTTACATATACGATAGACTAGTGTATGTTCGCTGATACGATCATCCTTTTCTCTAGTAGACAAGGGACTCGAGTAGTTCATGTGGCCTCCAATATTCGAACGCCATTGGAGCTCCCTTAAACCAGCAATTCCTTCATACAATCTCCTTTCCAGATAAAATTGCAGATGGTAATCACTGTCAATACATTCCGAACAAATATCCGGTATTCTCTCATTGAAAGTAACTGATTTGAATAGTCGACTCACTCAGTATTAATAAGTGGGAAATAGTTCGACTGCCAATCATTCAATGCATGTGTAATTAATGCAGCATTCAACGCTCCACTGATCGAGTTATTTCGCGCGGATTGAATATTGTAATTTCAAGTTACACGTGTTAAGATCATTCGGTATACTTTCTAATTCCTGCAGTTACGGTTTCTTTGTTCTTTATGCGTAGTTTATGTCTGGGAATGTCTTGCTGGTATAAGTGAGCTCGAATATTTGCGATTTCGAGCACTCGATTGTACGGTTTTCTCTCGGCATCGCTTTTACTCCCTATTGACGAGTGATTCTCTTTACGATTAAGTCGTTTACCTTAGAGACGAAAAGTTGATTGTTACATCGCGGTTTCGGAGCTTTAGTCGCGTGTAATCACAACTGGATGTGTGAGTGTGGGTTTACGTGTCCGCTGGCTGGATTCTTTGTGTCCCCGTTCGCCATCTCGTTCACCCTCGCCGAGGTAAACCAAGTATTCGCGATGAGGGTGAACGGGTGGATCGAACGGGAAGATCGCAAGAGTGAGCAAGCGACGTTTCCAAGATCAACTCAAGTCCGACGAGTCCAAATCAATGAATTACTCTACTCCCTAATTATTGTGTTTACAACGAGGAAGACACGTGTTACGGGGAATAAAATCATGATAGGGCGAACGCATGCATGATACAATTTGGTGTTAGTTTTGTTGTCGATCCCCAACAAGAACGTACTTTGATCCCAGAACTATGCATTCTCCTGCAGCTTCTTAAATAATCGTCTCGTCCCGAAGGACATCTTCCAGGATCAAATGCGAGACGAGCCGCAATCAGTCGGGCACGAGCCCGCCGCGTTTTCCCTCCCACCTTAGACGTCTAGAAAAGTATAAAGGTAAAATCACTAACGCCTCGTAAAAATCTGTCAACGGCTTGCCGATGTAACGTGTCAATATCATCGCGAGGAATTACAGAATAACGGGTTAGTCCAATATTTCGAAACTGGTAGTAGTTTCAATATAACGAGAGATCGTGAAACCATTAGCACACCTCGATTCATTTCGAATATTCCCACATCAAATCCAGTGGAATTATCAGTGCGTGAATATGTCATCAATGCAGGATAATTAATCATTGAATCGATTGGAAGATACGAAACACTTCGAAAACGATCAGATGTCAGGAATCACTTCACTCTCTCCGCGTCATTGAACGCAACGTACAAGTTGAACACTCAAAGTGTAAGTGAGACTAATAGCAAAGTCAACAGGATGATCAACGAGAAGCGATAAATCATTTGTCGCTCGCGTCGCAGCGAAGCTTTCTATTAGAGAAAACATGACCGTCTAACAATTACTCTGTACACTTTGTTTACCGTATGCATGCGTGGAAATCATTGCCGAATGGAGAGTTGCGACTTTGCGGCATGACGTGTTTCTTTGGCCTGTCGGAGCCGTGACATTGTGCTTCTCTAATGTGCGCTTTTACAAAGTCAGTTGGCAAAACGCGAGCTTGTCCGCGCGACGATCTCTCCTCGAATCGAATGGATAACGAGTTGGTCGAAGATCGCCTCTCGGATCGATCGGATTCCACTCGCAGAGATCTTGTCACACACTGCATGCTTATAACAAGGAAACTGTCATTCAGTTTTCTTCCGCTTTTCGCAGATCCTTTGTGCAGTAACCAAAGATGACGAATATTTCTTTATAAAAGCAGTTTCAAAGAGACTTCTGAAGATCACGCATTAATTAGATAGTAACAATACTTTGCAAAGCGATGTTTCTACAATAATACATAAGAAAGATTGAATCTAAGAAACCATAAAGCAAATACGGAAAATACTAACTGGAATTAATACAATAATTCGTAGATTTGGTTACCGCAGAAAGTAACTATCGATGTTATTCATTGGTGTTGATTGAGAAGAAGAATGCTGTCTCAGAGATTCCGTCCGACGGGAATGAATAATGAAGATCTCATTCGCACGGCGTAACGTGACAGAATCGGTGTAAACGAGACGACGGTGTATCATGCATACTCGGTTGGAAAGGATGGCATGATAGACTATCGCTATAACAGTAATAATCGTGAACTATGGTTAATATTAATAATAGAGTTATTCCTCGCTAAATTCCATAGATAGTGTCAGTAATATACAATTGTCCTAAGAGACGAGTATGCGCCTCGCGAATGGGAACGGCTGTCCTCACAACCCCTCGCTTATTCTCTTATTAACTATATCGTTTGGGGGGGTGGAAAGACAGCGGCTAATTGGAGACAAGATCGAAACGAGTCATAGTAAAAGATGACTGGTACTTTCCGTGCCAATTAATTCGACGATTGACTATCGCATCGCCATCGAGAAAACAATGATAGATTTTCTATTCTGATTTATGTTCAGACTTGTCTTCAACGCACAGTGTATTTCCACGGAGCTTAGACCTGTCAGATGGCATGGTTAGAGTACAACGATTGCACGTATGCTTATTATAAAAATTACGGGAGCCTCTTTCTCGCTTTCGCGTCGCCCACTATCGCTTTATGAAGCCCCTCCGATTCGCCTGGATCCTCGGCTGAGACGTTAAATTCGTAGTATTTCCTGCAGCTGTTGCCTCGTGTGGCGTTTGTGGGGGGGTGGAAAAGTGTTTGGCTTTGTCGAGGGTCACGCTCTTCCGGGAAGACAAGTAATCGTGGAGAGTGAGAGAAGGCAGAATGGAATCGTCTCTCGACGCGGGGAATTTCGTCAAGTCGGGAACAAGCTTTCGTGAACGCGACGATTTCGTGAGAGCAAAATAGAATATCGCGTCGCTCGAGAAAAAACGCTGTCTTCATAATTAATTATGCGTTGATTTGAAAGAGAGAATTCTGCTTTATAAAAATCAGTTGGCAACTTAAGAAGCCGGTTGTCATTCCTTATGTGTAACTTGGAGTCGGGACTCCTCTTAATTCATTTCCACCAGAGTTGTCAAAGTTCTGCGACAGCCGAGCTTTCGAATGAAGTAGTTGCATTAGCGTCGAGTTGCTCCTGTCGAGTGATGAGTATAGTTGGGGGATGACGTTGTGTAGTTGAGCTCTCGCGTGAGCTATGCGTCTTTCGAGCGCAGGCTCAAGCGCTGAAGGCGATTGGGCGATGGTAAATCGGTGGTGCAAGGATGAAGGAACACTTCGTAAATAGAAAAGGTCTCATTGGGCCTCGTTTCTCGTGAGCATTCGGTACTTAGGGTTAAAAATCTCGTGGCGATCGCGCCTGTCCGCTCGCGGATGCACGCGGTTATGATAAACGTGGTTCTTTGTCGGTAGCAGGCCGTTCTTTCCCTAGTGCACTTTGTACGGCCGATCCAAAAGCGAGTAACAAGCGAGAACAGTGATTGATGACACAGCGATTCGCTAAAAAAGGACGACACATCCCAGCGGCTGGTTAGAATATCCGCTCGACTCCACTTCCTCGCTGTTGGTAGCCCGCAGTGCGACCACAAGATGACAACTAGTACAAAAGAACGCAATTCTTCCTATAAAAAATCGCACTATTCCTGATAAAATCAGATCGCTGTTCGGGATCATCGATGAATCCGATTTCCCTCGCACGCTGTCATTACTGATCGCTGCGAGACTGATGTACATCGTGTGTGAAGTCACCTTTCGAGTACCATTTATCGGGCTTCGGTTCTCGTGATTATTTGCCGCGATAGATCTCAATGATGCGATCCTGGTCCACGTACTCGAAGATATGCGGCGCGTCCATCAGGATTCCGACGGTGCCTGCTGTGGTCACGATGAAGAACATGTAGAGCTGGAGTCGATCGATCACCATCGCCATGTATTTCCAATCTTCTCTCGTCTGAGGATTACAATTCGCGTTACATGACATTCAAAGATAGATCATCCAAAATAGAAGAGTATTTAAGATAATTTTCTAGACTACAAGCCAGCAGTAGGAAGTAGAAAGGATTTACGTTGCTCCTTGAAAGTTCCAAGAACTGTTGCAAGATTCTGATAGCGTGAAGTTGAAAGGATTAAACGATCATGCAAGATTAAATATCTTCCTACAATCAATAACTCACCTGTATATACATATCTTCGTTTCGGAGATGTTCCGCAATGAATTCGACGGCTTCGGTAGCTTTGCTAGCTTCGGGGCTAAGGAGTACCGAATCCGAACTTTCGGATCCTCTTCTATCTCCAATACCCTCGCCAGCGCCAGCGGCGCTCGATCCACTGGTAGTATGATGGACCTTCCTGTTGATCTTGCAATTGGGATGATGTAAATCGGAGAGTTCCATCACCTCCATCTTGGGCTTAGCCAGCGATGCTGGCAGATGCTTTGGCAGCTCGGTCGGGCTTCCCGAGTACGTGGAAGCTGGCAGTGTCGCATTCGGCGTCTCCATCATCCACTTGAGCCTGGTCTTCTTCGGCCGCTTCATCACCAACACGATCGGCAGATACTTGAGGAAGATCTTCCTGATGATCTTAGGCATGCGATGGGTGCGTGGACCGCGGAAGTTGAGGTTGATGATGATGACGGTGACCAGGATACTGACGGTGTTCATGATGAAGGTGAAGAGGAGGTACTTAGCGATAAGTGGCAGCACCAGAGAAGTCGGCGGCAGGATCTTGCTGACCAGCAACAGGAAGACCACCAGCGATAGGAGAATGCTGATACCGAGGGTTACTTTCTCGCCAGCCTCCGCTGGCAGGTAGAACACGAGGACGCAGAGGAACGAAATCAGCACCGTCGGCAGGATCAAGTTCACCGTGTAGAAAAGAGTCTTGCGACGAATGACGATGTAGAAAGTGATGTCGGTCTCGGTGGGGAAGTCGCCCGTGTAGATGTTGAGGTAGGCTGGCACTCGAATGATGTCCCACGTGCCACTCTTCCAGTAATCCGAGAGATCCACGAAGTTCTTGTCGTTGTACAACGCCAGAGAGACTTGATCGCCGTTGAAGGTCCACGAGCCGAACTTCATGATGCAGGTTTGCTGGTCGAACGGGAAGTACGTGACGTCGATGGTGCAAGAGCTCTGGTAAATAGCAGGTGGCACCCAGAGAACCTCACCGTTCGGATAGATTAAAACGTTACTCTTATATCGCACCTCGTAATTACCATCGGCGCTGAAATTAGATGAGAATCATTGAGATAGCAATACTTCCCCAATGCTATTGATTAATAGTTCTCATCGGATTAGTCCGATCCGTTAAACGTACTTGTTGAACAGTACGATATCTGGCTTCCACACTTTATCGGGCGGCAACCTGAGCACTCCGATTCCACCGTAATCGGCCGCATCCCACTGCAGCTGATAATCCACCCACACAAATCGTAGCCACACGTTTGACTTCATAATCTGGTTCTTTTCGTTCTGGGAAAGAAGAGGCAGCGTTACTAGATATTTAATATAACTTTCGAGATCTTTCACAGCAACCTTTTGACAAATATTTCAATACCTACTCCTTGGATTAAACCTGAAACCTACGAAAATCAATGAAAACAATCTCGAATGATTAAAGAAACTTGTTAAATCTGAGAAACTGATCTGGTATCGTCGATATATCCGCACAGGTGATGACATATATATCTGATGGGTGTGAACAACCTGCATGTATATATCTATATCGTGTCAAACACCGACTGCAACTGTTTACAGTAAACAATGCAGAGGCCCGCTAGATAATCTCGCAAGAAAAGCCGCGATAGAAGATGCTGGCACTCGGTAATATTCAGTGGAAAGATCCGAATCTCGACACGAAACTGCACACACGCCCAAAAGTCGGGGAAGGTCGCGTCGGGTTATGGGTTGACACTGCTCGGCGTAAAATCCCACTTACCACATTGATCAGTTGTACGAAAGCGAGGCCGAATCGCACGTGAACCTTCTCCGTCATATTTTGCACAGGCCTGATGAGCTTATTGTAGCCTCTGAAGAGGTCTCGCACCAACCTCTCCTCATCTTCGGAGCAGAGACCTGAGGAGGGCTTGCGATTAATCCGAGAGAATTCTCTCGACTCACACAGCCAATTGGCTAACTAGAACGATCTCTGTTTGTTGCAGGGATGCTTACCAACATAGATGATCGCGGAGAAGAGGAGGAGACGCGCGATACGCAGAGAAAGATACATTTTTGGGGCGGGTTCCGTGGGTCCCACCCGTAGTAGAGCCGTGCTCCACAGCCACGGCCACAGCCGCCGCGCTGACACACCGTCGTTCGCCGCCGCCGCCGCTGCCGCCGCCGCCGCCGACGCCGACGCCACAGATCAATAGGAGAGCGCAGACGCTGGCCAGTAAGTGCATTTCCTTTCTTGCCGTCCGAACCACCGCCGCCACCACCCCCACGTTGCCAGCCTGCCAATTAATTGGCTTTCGAAGCTCGCGTCGTCCTCGCTCCTCGCCGATGAGTTCGGTACTGACTCTCGTTGTGAGGAGCAAGAGCGATCGACGCCAGACGAGATTTAAAACCGCATCTGGCCGCAGGCATCGATCGGCGTCGCTCCACTGCCATGGGATGATGAGGAGGGTGCAACGTGAGAATGCTAGATTCGGGGGAAGGTTTGCGCCGTTGGCAATGGCCGGCTATGCTCGCCCGCTCGGATGCAGGGAGGGTGCGGCACATGTGCAATCCCGACGACACAGCTGCCTCCTCCTCCTCCTCCTTCTCCTCCTCTCCCTCGAGCCTGATCTGCTTTATCGAGGGATGACGACGCGACGCCGAGATCGGCCGCCCCATCCGCACAAGGGCGGCAATCGCGATTATCGATTGGACCCTATGGGCTTGGCTATCGAGTATCGATATGGTAAACGATGCTGCTGCTGCTGCTTTCTTCCTGCAATCGCGGCGCAATTGAGTTTCGACCCTGGCTCCCCAGCTCGATTAGCATAACGGAGTCCGCCTAAATTGTCCTCAATTCTCCGTGTCAGCCTTGAGAGAGACAGAGAGAGAGAGAGAGCCTCCTCCGAGTACTGGACAGTTGTATGCTTCGAGCAGACAACAAACCGTCGTGTGAGACGCTGTTTCTCTTGAGTAGGCTTGGTCGGAGATACGCGAGAACTTAGTTGCTCAGAGCTTGAACTAACAGCTTGGACGAGGTTGTTGTTAGTGCAAGTCGGATTCTATTGTTCTTCGAAACTGTTCCTTAAGTAAGTCGCTTCCCTGAATAAACCTCTGTCGCTCGATGGCTAGTTGCCGAGAGAAAGAGACACGCAGTGCAGCTGTGCAGACTAATTATCGTGAAATTTCCTACATTGTACATTGTCTGTCGTCGCGCGACCACGTAGTTGACGACTTCCATACGCGCTGCAAAGGCGAGGCTTGCAATTACGCAGGTTATTTCGAAGCGGTTTGTCCCTTGCAAGTTCGTCGGCCTGAGGTGGAAGCGACGTATCGAGCAGCACGCGTATTGCGCTTCTGATTCTCTAAATTGTTGCCCTCTGTAGTTAATGAAGCTTTAATTCGAAAGAGATGACATTTCATTTCATTTCGTTCCTTTCCCCGGCTAAATTAGACCGAATGAAGCAACCCTCTGGATTGGTGGCGCGCTCATTTGAAATATGCATTCGGCTACGAGGAATTCCTCGACTAACTTTCGGCATTCGAACTATGCCTTGATACGCAACGCAGTTGAGCAGAAAAAGGGGAACGCTGTCCGGAAACAGGCGCATATCAGTTTTTCTCGTGCCACTGGCTACGCGTGGAAATCCGGCGAGACAAAAAAAAGCTCTATTCGGTTGGTCAGCCTGCCGAGGATATAGCAATACTGAGAATGAATGTAATAGTTTATAACAGAGAATTAAACGTACGCCGTAATTGAGAAGAGTAATATATCGTATTGGATTATGAGTGAAGCCGGTTGTCGACCAAGCTATCATTTTGTCAAGCCTGCTCATGTCTGAAATTAATTTCTATCCAGCCGTGTGTTTGCTTTCCTACAAATGGTGAAATATCTTAATTTAATAACTGGTACCCCGGCAATCCAACGGGACTTTATTAAATTCCTGCCAGTATGAACATTATCGATCGGACAATAATTAGCAGGGGATGAGTCGGTGTTGGTGGGCGAATTAAAATAATGTATTTTGTGATCGATGACCTGGAATAATGGTTCGAGCTACAACTAAGTGTCAGGGCATTAATGGATCTCTATTGACACAGTTGTATGGCTCGACTGTCCAACCAAAATCCAACTATCCATCATCGGCCCTTCCACGAGATCCATGTGGAAGTTGGTGGAAAAATAGTGGAGCCGAATTTCGGCATTGCTGGAGAGAGCGAAGGGTGCTGCTGCTGTAAAGCCATTCAGAAGGCCGGCATTACAGCGTCACACGATGAATTCGCCAAGAGTGGAGCGGAGAGGAAAAATCACGCGGCAAAAAAATGTCCCTCGCTAGTTAGCTGCTCGAATTTTCGATCGACTGACGCTCCGAGTGACATCGGGTTTTTTGCGCTCCCGTTTATTGACAGTTTCCAGTGCGCGGCGGCCGCGCGTTATACCTCAGCCTCGCTTCGACCGTCGTCCTTTCGTTAGGTTGTCCAACATTTTTTAAACAACTCGCATCGCCCTGTTTGCCGCGGTCCCGTTTGTTTACCAGCCAATCGATGATTCGAGCCTCTGAACTCCCGCTTGTTAAGCGTACACCTTCCATCACGCCATCGAAAATCCATTATAACCAGAGAGCAAATGCCGCTTTATAATCGCGATAATTAATAACACTCGCAAACAATGCGGATTAATAGGATTTGAACGTACCGCACGAGCATTGTGTACCCTCGGCATTGATTGTAACTTTTGATGGGAAAGTGGGCTTCCTTATTCGACAGCCGGGAATCAAGTAGTTATTGATGCTGAAGTATAATACTAGTTATATGCCAATTTTGCTCTTGAGTGTAATGAAATATTGTTTAATAATTGGCAAATTTACATTCCTCCAGAATTCCACTTTTCTCAAATTTTCAAAATTATAAAGGTTTAATTTATTAAGTTCTCGCAGACATTTAGTATAATTTCCTTTCCGCAATTGCTTAGACTTTCGACGGGCAATTTCTTCATTTACAATAAGCAGCAGATGAGCAGCGTTGTCAAGTATGGCATATGTCTGAATTTCCTCGGCGAGCGGAAGTCACATTCAGCAAATTGCTTTGCGCATGGGAAGTTGAAGCGAGCGGCAGGGAAGGTGGTATTGCGAAACTCATTTCAAAGTTCTCATACGCGATAATTATACGGTTAGCGGCCCTCCTCGCCGATTAAAATACACTAGTAGAATAAAATCTCGCGGTATTACGTGTCCTAGTTTAAAGTGCAAGTGGAATAAGGTCAAGGTGCGTGATGCGTGAAAACGAATCTCATTTTAACAAACAGACGAGAACTTCCCTTCTTTCGAGGGCGACAATGAAATTAGAACTTGCGCGGCTAAGCATTTCAACAATATTCATGACCGAAAGAGTATCTTTATAATAGAATGATTATTTCTAATTAGAATAGCAGCGACTAGTTACGATCCTCGCAGGAATTGAATAACGTCAATTGTAGTTTTCGTAGCACAAAATCCAAGAGAGCTCAATGTTCGTGTCTTCAAAGAGCTGAAAACTAAAGCAGTAATATTTTAACCGGAATTTAGCTAACAAGTTCATAACGAGCCAACTATGATCCATCAAAAAATTCCTTCTATCGTCAACGTATGAAAATTCGGCAGGGCTGAAACATTCATTTTTTAAATATTCGCCCAAATTCTTCTGGGTCCTGTAAATTAAAGTCTGCATTAATTTCGGCAGGCTGGGTATAACGAGAATTTTGTGATTGGCAGAAGGTTAATTTGTATTCCTCGGCCGAGAACAATTTCGCATTTTACACTTGTGTCATTCGGCGGCTGTGAAATATGCAGATCTGCCAATATATCGGCAGCGTGATCGAACTGGCTTTTTTTCAGGAGGAATGATAAATCGCGAGATATTTCAGGTAGCAAGTACATCGTAGGAATGCGCCTAATATTAATGAATTACGCGTGCCACGGTCATCAAGTGGGTGTTGGCGAAAACCGAGTGTTAACAGGTGCACAGCGAGAGAGAGGGAGAGCGATAAACTAGAGCGGTGCGCGCATCAGTGCATAAATTATCGCGTGCGAGCATAAACGGAGTGAGCGAAACACTTCTGCATCGGCGGATTTCAGCTTGCCTTTAATTAAACTATAATCATTTTTATTGACGTCATCGGATCTGGGTCAGACGTGTGCCCATCGGAGATCAGAACTCGACTCGTTAGGATAAGCCGAGCCTTTGTCCGGCCGACCGAATGTACTTGCCTTATTAATCGAAAGCCTGCTACCGATAGCCAGACGGCTTTCAATTAATTGCCGAGGGCCGACCAACTTGATCTGGGTTAATTAAGAGAACCTCGCACTCCTTTCTCCCACTCTCCCACTCTCCCTCTCTCTCTCTCCGTGTTACTATCATTTTTATGACTCCTCGCATACCCCGCCTGTAATCAAACGAATGTCAAGTGTCAGGGGACTCGCTAACAACTTTTTGATAAAGTGCACTTTTCAGTAACAGCCATAAAAACTCTACAATTTATATCGTGCCGGAATTATATAACAGGCCAATGGCAATTGACAGCACCCACCGGATTTCCCAGTAATCCGTTTGCAGCGCTTCCATCTTTAATTTGTAACTACATTCCATCAAAAACAGCTGGTTACACATTTGAAAAATAAGCGTAATGTTCGCGAGGAGATTCCTCCGCGTCACTCGGTGCGTAATAATGAATTCTACGATGATCCGGCGCGTGTTTACGCTCGCGTGGGATTACGTACGCTTAGGCGCACGTCAGGTGCATTCGAGACTCGGCGAAGAGGTTATGGCGGCGCGCGTCAATGACAAATACGCATTGCTCGCCGAGCGAATCTGTTTAGCTAGGAGTTCCCCGGCGTCTAATAACAATGTGTTCCTCGGCCCGCAGCCGAATTCCATTATACTAGAATCGCGCGTCTGTGTGCGCGCGCGCGCGTAGATATACGCGTTTATGTTGGTGGGTGCGTTTCTGCAGACGCAGCGGTTGGATCTGCAAACGTTTCGAGATCCGCAGCGAGGCCGTGTGTAATGAAGATATCCGGCGAGAGGAGGCTGCGGAAACTCGTCTCGCTGCTGGAATTAAATTAATCCGAAGCGAGCGCAGATAAACGAGAAAAATCGCCCGAGGCATATTTACTAAATACCAGGCGGACGATACGAAAGTCATAAATTGTGAATTAACCAGTTGGAATATTAAAAATGCCACTCGCATAAAGTATCACCGATTTTGTTGGAAACTAAATTACTATACTATTTCTTACTAGTGGCATTAATTAAAATCTAAGTCGTTGGAGGTCATGCAGGCTGTTAATTAAAGGACTCGATAGTTATTTCGTTGCCCTCGGATGTAGGTAATTAAGTTCTGTCATTAAGTGGAGCATAAAGCAATTAGGCGTTGAATTTCAGGGAGATGGTAATTATTTTCCCGAGGAATAGCCAGTTCGTTTTAGGCAAATGACACTTTCGTGCTAGGAAGTATCAGTGAAGTGAGTGGTTAAGTGGAAATTAGAGAATTCCGGCTTCCGCGGTGCGAGATAGTTGAGCTTTCGAGCGGCTAATGATCCCGACGGGTGGCAGTGCGAGTTGTATTAATGCGCCAGGGTTTTTCCCTAATTTATGCACGCCGATTTACATTTTATCGGGCAATAATCAAGGCGGAAGTCGCTGCTGCTGCGTCGTCGTCGTCGTCGTCGTCGTCCTCGTCTCGACACCGTCATGCTGATAAGAAAATTCGTGGCTGAGAGAGCCCGGATTACTTTGGCAATTTTCCTTGCTCCTACGGCCGTTATACAAATTGCGGAATCAGCCAATGTCGTTACACTCTGCCCCGCTATACATTCTCATCCTTTCTCCCTTTCACACGTACGTGTGAGTTTATTGCTTCTCGTTTCATAGTTAGCTCTTAGCATAGAATCGTCTGATGTAAAAATGCAAATTGGCAGTATTTGGAAAATCATTCATAACAGTACTGTCAAAAATGTAATCTTCCGCTTGAATTACAAACATACGTTAGCTAATTTCAACTTGTAAACGCGTTGTTTGGAATCTGAATGTAAACTCATCCCTTTCGCATTCCTTGCGAAACTGGGAAAATATCCTTGTTGAAGGCGGATTCCCATTTCGGATGTGATTTTTGGCACTGTTATCACTTCTGCTTCCCCTCAAGTATGTCACAGTTAGCGGCGAAAGCGTACCAGTCCAAATAGATCGTGGACAGTGCGTTTATTTTTGAAGCGTTCGTGCTGCCGTTCGGACGCGCAGAGGAAACCAGGTCTCGGGAAGTTACGCAATCACTTGAAGATCGTGCTCGATTCCCGCATCCCACCGACACTCCACTGGCCTTTTCTCCCAAAGGCAACGGGTGCAATTAATGCGAGCGACAATATCGCCATGTTAAATAACACAGCAGCGTGCTCTCATTCCGCCGCAGGAATCACCGTGGATTTCCGAATAAATAACAGTAATAATGTGCCCCGACGTTTTTATGAGCGTCCGTATTATCCGCGCAAAAAGTAATGAGTGACGGGCGTCTGGCAATAAAATCTGTTTTTCCCATCGGAGCGAGAATGTATGTAGTAAAAAGTGTTATGTGACAATTGACTGGCCAAGTGGGAAGAAATGATTTTCACTGAAACCGAACGAAACGATCCTAGTACTTGACTCTCTCAAGTATTAATATTTCCATAAATCATCGATTTCTTTAATCGCCCACTAAAACTCTTTCGGGTTCTTTTTATTGGAGGTGCGAAATGATGAAGAGAGTTGCTAGTGCGCGAGGGAATTCAGTTAGAAGGACATTTGGCGGTGGGATGTTTCGCGCGCAAGTGACAGGCGCATAGATAGCGCTTGGTTATCCGGCGGCGGGAATGCATAATTCCCGTGTGCCTGACTTATGGTAATTCGAAGATAGTCGCGGCGATGGCGGCGCGGCGGCGTGCGCCGTGAGCATTTGGGTCAGCCGACGTGGACGATTACTTTTTTAATCGGCTTTCCGTTTTAGCCGGCGCTCGTCGGCTCGTCGGCAGAGAGAGAGAGAGCCGACGAGCAGATTGGAGCGCGGAGGCCCGCCGGAATAGCCGGTGATCCCCAATTTAATTATCCAATCGCCAGGATCACTAGCGTAGCACGCGCCGCGCTCTATCCAGGACGCGATACAAGCGGGCGCAGATTAAAAATCAGCATAAGCGCGCGCGCGCGCCCCCTCCATATTACCGATCCCAGACTCTCTCCAGGAGACGGAGTTTCCGGTAAACCGCTTACTTCCCCTATCAATTTCTATTAAGCTCTTCCAGATAATAAGTCGCTACTATTGCGTTTCCCCCATTTGGCTAATTATCGAGCCTCCCCCCTCGCCAGATTAATTAGCGCTGATCATAAATAGATAGGCGGCGCGCGTGAAAATTGTTTTGCGAAATTGAAATATCGTCCGGCCCCACTCCTTTCATAATCGCCGAGCGGGGTGATGAGCGGTGGCTAATTGAAAGTTTCAATTATCGCGCATTAATATAATACGCTTTCAGAATTAATTAGATTTAGGGAAAATAATAGGGACCAATGGACGTGATGTTGCGCTATACAAGGTTGATGCGGAACGAACAGGGATTTGCGGCCTTTCATTACATTTCGCGCAGAAATGATTCGTAATTACTGACTGTCAAAGTGTTCCTCTAAATCAGTGGCAGCCAAGTGAGGGGTCCCTCACGCGCTTCTTTCCCTTTCCACTACTCGGTGTACCCTGCCTGGGCAATTGAGGGCTACTGACTACCCTGACTACTTGCTAGCCATCTTAACCCTATCTGCCCCACTCTAGCTGTCTAACAATACAGCGCGCCAATATTTTACTTTCAAGTTTAAACTTTTTTGACGGTTTTTATTTTTTTTGGTCGACTTCCCGACCTTCCCTGAGACTGAAATTTGGTGGAGAATGTGCCCTTGCGTCAAGGAAGAAGTGATATAAATTTCAGAGCCCTAGCTCAAAGTTTAGGTTTTCACCTACTTTCGACCCTCGAAAATGCTCAATTTTTTCAAGTTTCTCAAAATCGGCCGAACCCGGGATATTTTAATTGTTTTCGTATCAGGGTGGATGGAGAACAAAGAATCCGTGAAAAAAAGTCCGGATTTGCAACGAGAACGGGTCGAAAAACCGTCCAGAAAAGTCCATTTTTGCTCATTTTTCACGATTTTTATTTTTTTTGGTGGACTTCCCGACCATTCCCGGGGCTGAAATTTGGTGGATAATGTTTTTTTGCATCAAGGAAGATACCATAAAAATTCCAGAGCTCTAGCTCAAAATTTTTTTTTCGGCAAATTTTTCTTAAGGGGTACCCCTTCAGATTTTTTCACGATTTTTCGAAGCTCCCCGAACTCGGGTTTTTTCTTCAGGAATCGATTGTTTATGAATGAAAACGGATAGAAAACAAGAAATCCGTCGAAAAAAGTCCGGATTTCTATCGAAAACATTTAAAAAACTGCCTTTAAAGTTCGATTTTTTCGGAATTTTCGCTGGTTTTTCCCATATTTTTTGGACTTTCCGACATTTTTCGGGGCTGAAATTTGGTGGGGAGTCTCCCCTTGCATCAAGGAAGATGTGATATAAATTTCAGAGCCCCAGCTCAACATTTTTTTTTCCCCATATTTTTGGCCATCGAAAATAGCCAATTCTTCAAAGGTCCCCGAACCCGGGTTTTTTCTTCGTGAATCGATTGTTTGTGTATCAGAGCGGATAGTAAACAAAGAATCCATGAAAAAAGGGCGGATTTGTATCGAAAATACCAAAAAATCGTTCCTGAGTAATGAATTTCATCAAATTTTCACGGTTTTTCCCATATGTTTTATACTTCCCGTGTATTTCACGGGCTGAAATTTGGTGGAGAATGTGCCGTTGCGTCAAGGAAGAAGTGATAAAAATTTCAGGGCCCTAGCTCAAAGTTTAGGTTTTCGGCAAATTTTTCTGAAGGGTTTGCCCATCGCAGTTAAGCTCCGGGAGCCTAACTTGGCAGGCGCTGCTCTATATGATTGCCTGGTCAAAAGGAAGGGGGGAATGCGAGTGTCGCAAAAACCGTGGGCTGTAGAAAATCCCTTTGAGTGTCCCGATGGAAATGCGTCGTATCGGTGATTCGGTTGGGGGGCAATTCCATTGGAAGGTTTGATAAATGCAGCGGCGGCGGCAGCGGGGCTTTAACAGGTCGAAGGAAAGCCTCAAATAGCGACGGTACGAGACCACTCGAATTAGTGTCGGCAATCCCGACTAGCCGGCCACAATACGACTTGCGAATTGCTTGCGGCTTCCTTCACTCGCTTAATCGTTGCGGCTATCGCCTCTCGAAACTTGCTCGAACGGCGCCGGTGCACTTGGGCTTCCTTAATGCACTCGGCCGTTGCCAGGAGTGCCACCGTGTCATCGATGACGAAAGTGCGCCCCTAACGACTTTTCGACCAGTTGGCCAGAACCCCGAGAGCGACCATTTACCGCGTCATCCTTCTAATCGCCAGGATTAACTGGTGGCAGCAACCTCCTCTCTCCTTCTCACTCCTTCTCACTATGTTCCTTCTCCCCGGGCGGCCCTTTAATGGACACTGGCTCGATTCTCCTTAATGAAATTCGGGCTCTCGCGCTTCTCAATAACCAAGCTCCTCAACATTCGCCAGTTTCCTGTATCGGGAATTCCAAGTGGAATATGGAACGAGCCCGAACACCCTTAAGGTATTAGTGTCCCTCCACCGGGAGAAGACTAACTCTCTCCAAGTGGCGCGTTTAGTTGCGAGCGCTACTTGGGATTGTCCTCGATGAACTTGCGACAATATCCAGTGGATTAGCACTGCGAGTGGCGGAGAACGCCCTGGATTAAAACTTCCCTTTACACGTTTCTCCGTGACGCTATCCCGCCAATGCGAATGAAGAGATCGCGCGATAGATTGGTGATCGACCGCGGCTTTGTTAGGCGCCGAGAGATACGAATCCGATTATCAGTGGCGGGCGGCTCTTCGTTGGAGAACTGCCTGTCGTATCGACGCTGGCCGTCCTAGATCCTTCAAATGACAGCGACAGCTGCCATCGCGTTGAAGATGACGCCCCGCCGCCGAGAGCCAATAAAACATTCACTCGCAGGAATAATTGACCGCCTATAATTAATAGGCTTATTTCACCGGCTGGAGTCGAGTTTAATTAAACGAATGCCAAAATGAAATAGCCGCTAACGAGCACTGCTATCCATAATTAGTAGTCAATTGGCTCCAATGTTATTTAAGCTGACTCGATTTAAATAGAAATTAGTGTTACAATTGAATATCGCTCGTCCTTGTCACAATGCACTCACTTGCCAGTTGCGTAGTTGCTTCATAAAGGCCACTCGAGGCGAACCCTCCCGTAACCCCAGAATTCATCAATCGACCCTTGGCGGTGCGTGGGAGGAGGGTTGAAAAGGGTTGTGAAAGAGTCGAGAGGAGAGCTCTTCCCAATTGACATGTATTATGTATTCAAGTATCGGCTGGCAAGTGGTTGGAAAATCCGCGCGTTCCAATGAATCAACAAATTCACCTTAATTACTGCGTTTAAGTCGGATTTAACTCGATTGCCGGCGCCGCCGCCGTCGACGCCACGGAGTTTCCTGACAATAGTGTCGAGCTTCCGTAGTTAATTACTGGCGCGGCAAGTTCATCGTGATTCGGTGAAACCGGGTAGACAGCCAGGCCGACCCTATCGATTTTCGTTACTTAAGCTTAACATTCTGCAATGTGTCCCCCCACCCAACCACCTCCTTTTCCCACCCCCCGTTTGCCGCTCTCTACTCGTCGGCTGACACTGGCAGTCGCGAGCTATCGGCAAGTGTGACGGCGATATGACACGACCGGCCCTCCACACGTAAGAAGTGTAATTGATGGCAGCCTGTTTTGACAGCGGCTACATTATGCCCCTCGTGTGCACTCGCCGCCCCCGACATTTTGCCCTCCGCCCCTATACACGACAGATTCGATGCCAGCTCAAACCTCTTGATGCTTCGTACTTCCACCTGCTCAAACCTCTCGCGGAAAAAGCACCCCAAAACATTTAAGCTTTTTCCCCTATTACTAACAAGCGCTGCTAAAAAGCTTCTCGTGATATGGAAAAATATTGGGAAATATTCCGTGGAGAACACTCGATGTTTATGTTTTCTGTGTGGGTGGTTGATTTAGTGAAAGGAGTTAATTGGGGCGGAGCTTGGAAAATTAAAGGGAATACGATTGTAGGATGGAATCGAGATTTGAAGTTTGATTTTGTGCGTCGATTTTGTTTGTAACTTTAAACGCGGTGTGTTCAGGAGAATTGTGGTGTAGAAGGAGAATACAGATTTTGTTACAGGGCTCGAGATTTCATGGGGGTGTGGTAGAATTTGTACAAGAATTTTAATTAATTCATTACTCTCCCCTTTAATTTGTTTTTCGCCAGACTGGCATTCTGGAAATTCTTCCGGCCACATTACCTGCCAGCTTTCGGATACCGCTGGCATTCTTGTGCCGCGGCTTTTCCCAATCCCAAAGCTACAAAACTCGAAACTTGTAGATTGCACTTCGCTCGGATATTGTCGGCCCTCGCGGAAAAATGTTGCGCGTGTAATTAACATGGCTTTCGCTTCAATTCTTCCACACATTTTTCACCGTCAGTTTTTCTATTTTTTTTGTTTTTTTCCCTGCGCAACCTCTTCGCGCGAGTCATTCAGCATCGAACCGATTGCAAGTGTTGAAGCAGTGGAATTGAAATTCAGCGAAGGAAGGACAGGCCATTTTTCACGATACCGATTGGCGTCAATTATCGTCCCGGCGAAAGACAATAGCCAACTGTAAGTCGAGATTTTTACGGCTGCTCTTCCATGTGTTGGCAGTCTCACTTCGATCGCATTTCGCCTACCACCTTTCTTCCCTCTATCAGAATTGACTGGCAGAGATTAATGAAGGCGCGAGAGTGACGTGGTAGATAAGGGGCTGGCGCAGGTCGCCGGAAAAATCGCTCGATCGTCACATACCTTCTGCTTCGACTCGCGATCCATCTTTTCCCTCAACCAGCCCCTGCAAATTCCCACCACAACACTCATTCATTCTCGGATAACAACTTATTCATGAATTGCCAAAGTTTCTCATAGTTTATCACCGAATATACACGTGTGTCACCGTTTCGAACAGAATTCTTTACAGGGATTTGCCGAAAATGATTACCATTATAAAACAGATAAGAATTATAAATTTGTAAAATCAGAAAGCGTGTTTCAAAACCGAGATTTTTACTTTCACAAGGATATATTAATTAGATCAAATTCTAACCAACAGTTTGTTAAATCAACACATACTGCCAAACTGGTATCAATAATTGTTTTTTTAGACGCCCGTTTGAACCCAATCACAATGTGCCACGCTGCAAAGAAGTTTTCGACCTAGCAGTGCCGATATTCCGGTTTTTTCGAAAAAAGCTGTGGCGTTCGTCGAATGGGGGAAGCGGATTAATACGTTAACTCTTTCTGCAGCAAGGGATTGCTTCCGCGTGAACATTGAAACGCAGTTTAGCGAAAAGCTTCGGTGAATTAAGCTTCGCCGCTTTTTCCAGCATATTGGACAATGGAAACATATGAGTAATATGTTTTCCGGCGAGCACTAAAAATCACAGCATTATTTATCGGCGTGAAATGTTGATGATCGTATTAGACTCGAGTGGCTTGAAGCAAAGGTTGACCAGCTCGCGCGATGCTTTATCGGCTCGACTAGAACAGCCGCTCGTATCAGGCGATTGCGGCCTATGCGGTTTAACATCCATTTCCAACATAATGCTGGAATTTTCCGAGAAAATTCATAAGCGGCTTTGAATATTCCGACCGATTTCCTAAATAATCCTGGTGCACCGCCGTTCTATGACTCCGAATGCCGATGTCTGTGGTTGCATTACGCGCTCATTGAATTAAGACTAATGCCCGCCGCTTCATACGCCATTTGTTTCCGCCAATTATAACATACGACTACACCCGCGATTCAATAATGCAAAAAGATTAATCACATCTCCGCACATCCAACTTTCCACGAAATTTACACATTCTTCACCGCGCCAACAAATATTTCGATGGTACCTTTAATGTGAATTTACTGTCGCGATATTTTCAAAGACAATTTCTATTTTAAATTTACTGGGTTAAACGGAATTAGTGGAAGGTTCAAAAGTGTAACGCACTGAAACATATTCAGCGGTTAGGAGTATTTGCAGAGCGGTATTTACCACTATTAGCCAATAGGTGCAGAGAGCGCGGAAATAAGTGAACTAACTGCAAACAATCGGAGCGTTTGTATCGGCTGGTCTAATATCGACGGCGATTCAATATTGGCGGCCTTCCCCTATTTACGCAATCAGAGCCGCGCAACATAGTTGAGCAACATCCAATCGGAAACTTTGATCGAACAGCGCTGATACCGCCGCACTGGCAGAAAATTAGATTCCTTTACACGCATAAATGTCAAGCGGCATTATCGATGTAGCCGTAGTTACTTCGCGCGACCCGCTAAAGTTGCGCGTCAATCGACTCGCCGCGCCGCGCCGCGCCGCGCCGCGCCGCTTTCTCGCGTCGCATTAAACTCACGAACTTTGGATTGCATTCAAAAGCTCTAAAGTGCCAGCGGAAATTTCCATGTATTTATAACACGAAATCCCGTGGAATTCCACGTGCTTTCGAGAAATAATTGAATTCCTACTCGGATCATATTAAATCAGAATGAATAGATTTCGTGGTAAATTAAAGAACTCGTTAAGGGAAGCTTGTTATTCTTGCGTGTTAACAAATGAACCACTGGCAGAGCTTGAGATACGGTTCCATGATAAATCTATTATTTATACTTGTTGGTAAAGTGATTAACCGACTTTGCCATATCAGGTCGTGTCAGGATAGCGTGTAGAGGTGAGGTAGCACGGGAGAAAACAATGGGCGCGATCTCGAGCGGCGGTGGTGAACAAACGGCTTCGAAAAACGGGACTCATCAATCCCCAATAAAACCAGTGGCCCGTATCCGGGATCTTAATCTTGCTCTCTTGAGAGTGAGAGAGAAGGAGATGGATTCCTCGCAGCCATTGGTGCTCATTTCATGCAGCGTCGTCCGCGAAATCTCCGATATTCCGATCTCGGCCTCTTCATTATCACCGTCTCGTTGAGCCTCCTCGGTGGAGGTCTTCCGCCCGGATACCTCTGTGTCCCCCTAATTCGCTCGATCACAAAGACGAACGGCGGAGGACGGCGGCGTCGCGGCGTTATAAACCTCGAGAGCGCCTCGCTTCCTTCCGAAGGTTGCTTCCTCGTTATCGGCTGGCGCTTCGCTTTGCATGGATCCCGTACGACATTGGCCAGAACCAGCCGACAAACACCGGATCCTCCTCCCTCTATCCTCTCCATAAGGAGAACTCTCCCACCCTTATACCTCTTACCGCTTCCTTGCGCAACACATGTGTACACCCTCTAATGGTATTACATGCACTTAGCAGAGTGGCGAATCGCGTCTCGCCGTAAGGGAACGCGCCCAACATTACTATCGCAGATGTTCCTACTCATTCAGCCTCGTACTTCACTTTTTCGCGGAACTCCAATCCCTGAAACACCGGGCGCTCCTGTCACAATTGGAATACACCGCAGAATCCTTCGAGAGGGAATTATTAAGACAAACTTGTTCCACTTAGCAGAAAAATCCTTTGGAATGCGAAGAGTTGAAGCTTGCGTTCCACGCATCTTGGGTATATTAACTCTTTACGGCACAGGTTTTCAGAGAACAAATAGACGAACAAATGCGTTTAAAATTAACCAAAAGATTAAATAGAAACCTGTGCGCATCCAACTATTGCAATATTACGAGGTGGGTCTAAAAGTGTCCCAGCGTGCTTTACCGTATACCAAAAAGGTGGGACGTTTTTAATGCCATCGTGCCCCAAAGAGTTAAATTTGGAAAGAAGTGGTCCAATATAGGGCGGAACTTCTCTGAATTCCATACGACCTAGTAGCTGAGAAGCGATATTTATAGCGATCGCTTGGCTATCTGGGTTACCAACTGGTCTATTAGCGCGAACCTAGGAATTCCCATTTTAGAATGGAAAATAAGCGCTCACGTGGCATGGCATCCATCGGCGCGCGCGGTGATTGACGCTGGCCAGAGGGCCTAACTCGAAGGGAACTTATTTGTGGGGGTGGGGGGAAGGAGTGTGCGCGAGCGAGGGTACAATTGAAATTCCGAAAATAGTGGGATCATGCGATCAACGAGATTAGATGTTCCAATTTCGATTGAATGTGCTTGGAGATGAAGCGAGGGGTGCTTTTCCGGCCTGGCTTGGCTGCAAAAGTTTTCCGGAGTTGCGCCACGTCCGATACCTGACTTCCTGACCTAACCTAACCAAGCGACTGCTTGGCAGATTGCTCGGAAACACGAAAGAATGCCATCATGCGGTCGCTTGCTATGAGGAATGTAGCGATGGGCGTATCACCGATGAATAAAGCATGAAACGGACAGGTGAAGAGAGCCGAGAGCGAGGCAAGCATTGCGGCCGAATGAGTGCCGCTTGATGCATGCATGCTCTGCTAACTCTTAATTGGTCCTGGTGCATTAATCAAGCCTGCTGCGACAAAGGTTCGCCGAGTTTGAATCCAGTGAAGAATTCTCGCCCAGCTCTATCTCTCCTAGTCCAAGCGGCACTCGTGCTCCATGTATAACCAGATCACCGTGATTTTAGTACTCCCGGCTACATTAATCAGGGATTAGCCGCTCGAATCAACCTGGATCGAGATGCCCATCCTCCTCCCCAACCCACCCAAGTCATACCTGCTGGAATTATCGCTTCCTGCCCGATCTACAACTGCAGACTCGCGTGTTACAAACTAATCCGCGAAGAGCAGCCTTTGGCAAGCTTTTCAAATATTTGATGTCATTTAGTTTTTTCAATAACTCGTACTCTACCGGCGTAATCTCACTTCCATTTCAAAGCGAGTGGCCGCCGAATTACCTTGGGGAAAACACTCGTTCCATCGATCATACCATCCATCGGGACAAATAGAAATGGTTCCATAGTTCCATTTGACGAGGCATTTCCCGCCCCGGAGAATAAATTCCAAATAAACTTTGGAAAAAGTCGACTGGAACGCGTCATTGGGCAGATTTGTATGGTCGAGTGTAGAGTAAAAAGGGAGAAGAGAGGAGAGGGCGGTGGTTGGTCGCAGGTGATGGCCAGTGAGGATTCTATCAGGGCAGATCGGAATTCGCGGCGCGACGTTTAGCATTCGCATTCGTAGCGGGGTTTTCGTGCCGCTCTGGCCGATGGTCTCTTTAACGGCGTCCTCGTGGGAGGGAATGCGACTCCGGATAGATAGACAAAGAGGCGGCGCGGCGGCCAGCAGCCTCCGGGAGGAAGAGGAGGAGGAAGAGGAGCGGAGAGCCGGATGAAAGGTGCACAGCGAAGGGAGAGTAAGTGGAATGGCGAGTCCTCCGACACCGCTCGTATTCCCGATCCCTCCAGGAGAGATGCACTGCGTCGGTAAGGAGCCAACGAGAGATGTACCGAGCACTACCACCTGTCTATAGGTGTGTCTGTGTGTGTATATGCAGCCTAGAAGAACCGAGAGAGGAAAGGACAGACACTTGCCATTGGATGAGAAGAGAGGACCAGTTCCCACTGGAGAACCCCCAGGGACGATTGAGGACCTTACCGGGCCCATGCCAGCCTCTCCAACCTAGTTACTGGACCCCGATTTCCATCCCAGATTCTACTTATTCTCCTCCTCCCTCTTTAACCCTCATTTCGACACACCTCCCAATTTCACCCACGTCGCTTTATTACGATCCAAAAATATGAAGATTCTTCCCCATACAAATATAATATATATATTTAATTAAAAAATTCCTTCGATTTAACCATTTACATCATACTGACCGCCAACATAATATCTCGTACTGATAAAAGAACGAGGGCAATTGAGATGATAATTAAAGCGTTCGAAACAGCTTTACTTTCACCGAGTTACATCGCGGTTATTGTAGAACAGCTGTTTCGAATTCCACTTGACTTTCATCAGATTGCAACGGATCTGTAATACAGATCGAAGGATTCGAATTTTGCCAGGCTTCGCATAGTTCATTGTACTTGTCTTGTGGGATCTCTGGTTGAATGGTGGGACCACCCGTGAGTCTCTGGCGGGCTCTCTTTCGCGCACTGGGAGTAGAAGCAGCGCAATAACTGGCTATCCATGTGGACGCGGTGGTGGCGGCGGCGGCGGCGGCGGCGCTGGTATCAAACGGGCATGGGCTCGCGATTACGCCGATACTGCTAGCCTCCGGTGAACCTTTCGCGCGTAGCCGGCCCGTCCATACATTTCTCTCTCTCTGTCGAACGTGTGCTTTCCGGATGCAAGCGGGCAGGCAGGCAGGCTGGCGCGCGTACAAGAGTAACCGGGCAAGAAAACAAGCGGTGAAACGAGCGAGTGAGAGGTAAAACGACAGGGTGAGTAAGAGAAGTGGGGAGAGCAGGATCCACGGGAGCAGCAGGCGGTTGAGAGCGACGGCGGCGGCGCCGAGCGGCGCGGCGCGGTACGGCAGAGAGGAGCCCGCGGTGGTGGTTCGGATTCAGCGCTCGATGAAAGCGAGGGGCCGAGCGGAGCGGCGCGGGTGCGAGAAGGAGGGAGCGGCTCGAACCTCGAGAGCGAGCAGAGAGCACCGGCAGAGGGAGCCCGCTCGAGTAAAACCGAAGCAGCGCCGAGGCTAGAGCTCTGGTGGTGCTGCTGCTGCTGCTGGCGCTGCTCGTGGCTGCCGAGCGCCGTCAGTCATCCGTGGTGCGTCGTGGGCATGAGATCGCAGCGAGTGGTCGTCGCGCCAGCATCCAGACGACACAGATCCGTCGCGATTCTCCCAGTGGACGACGCGCTGCTGCCCCTGCCAGAGCGACGTCCTCCTGCCGGCGCCGAGACCCACTCGCAATAACAATAGCCGAGCGGAGCGGAGCAAAGCGCACGCACTCGCGCCAACACTCTTTTCTTCGCGTGAATGCCGAGGTAGAGTGCTAGTCACGAGTCATCGTAGACGAGCAATCGACGCGTGCCAGCAGCATTGCGGCCGCCTCGCTCTCAAACTTACTCTTACTCTTACCTCCTCTCTCTTTCTCTCTTTTTCTTTCTCCCTTTTTCTCTCTCTCTCTATCTGTCAGTAGCTTGGTGTGCCGAGTGCCAGGAATGCGGGTGTGTGTTTGTGAGCGCGAGTGCAGTACATAAGCGATACTCCCTCGCATCCAGCAATACTCGGACTCCCGGCCTCTTCCGCATTCCGCGCTTGTATCTTGGCGTTATCGTCCCAGAGAGCGGTGCTCCAATTGCGGGATGCTGTGCCGCCGCCGCCGCCGCTGTCGCGCGGTCCAGCATCTCTCACTCGGTGTCACTCGGCTGGTGGCAGCCTCCGAGAGAGGCGAGTAGAGAGAGAGAGAGAGGAGAGGCCGGCAGCCGAGTTCTGCAGTGTCCAGGAACCGTGAGTGAAGTCTATTAATATCCAAGACACGACTTTGTTATTGCGCTAGTTGCCACGAGGCACGAGCTTCATCCACTGACAGCCCTCTCTTTCTCTCTTTCTCTCTTTCTTTCTCGAGCTATCTCATGTTAGATAGCACCGGTAGAATTCTCTCGGGCGCATTGTGACTTTGCGATGCCTCGGCACCGTTACCTTGAGCCGGCCTCGCTCGCCTCGCACTCTCTTTTTCCATCCGCCTCTCTCTTTCTTCCTCTCTCTCCGGCTGGCATTGCCTTTCTTTCGGCGGGCGTCTTACTCGCGCGGCCGTGCCGTGCCGTCTCTTGCACTTGGGCCAGAGCCGGGCCGACGAGAGTTGGCCGTGATTACACGCGCCTCTCCGCCCGGTACCCACCAGCCTCATCTCCTCCACTCCGACTCTCCTGCCTGCTGCTCCGCCGTCGTGAATGGGGCGGACACAAACAACCCGCTCCAACGTGTCCCGAGAAGGAGAGAGAGAGAGTGAGAGAGAGAGAGTGGACGGGCGTGAAAGAAGGAGAGAGAGAGACACATGTAGGCCTTCGCAGCACCCGCGTGGCTCGCTCGCTGCCCACGTGTATCTCTCGCGCGCGCCTCCACTCTTTCCAGTCCACCTCGAGAGCTCTGCGTAGTCTGCATTCTGCTCGCGTGACCCCTGCGCGTACACCGCCGCTCGCATCGCGCTGATTCCACACCGAGGCCTCAACCAGCTTGTACATTCACTGCTATTAATACCTGCGTTCTACAAATCCTCCTAGTCGATTCTCTACAAGGTAGATTCCGAGTAGGAGAGACGCGCGGTAAAGTTAGAAATCGCGGAAATAAGACCTGCCAAAATGTTTTTCGTCTATTTCCTTCCTCTTTTGGAGGTCGGAAAATCGAAATGCAGCAGAAAACATGTTGTAATGATAAAGTCAGAGATGTTTTAACCAGTTAAGTGCGTTTGTACTTGCGTTTTTACTTGCATTTGCTTCATTTTAATTGCGCACTGTGTGGGCGATTTTTAAAACTAAATTCCACAGTTAAGAGGTTAATGTAGTTTTATATTAGAAAATTGATTCATTCGAGTTTCAATGCTGGAATGCGAAGAATATTCGATCGCGATTTTCGTCCAAGGTAAATTGTGCGTAGCTTTGAGTTTAGTCTTCTATGGTTCGGCTTGCTTACACAGTATTATGTATACGAGCTTAGGTTTGTACAGTATGTTTTTTGCGCGAGTGTTCGCTTTTCAAGCGAGGAAGGTTTTTGCTCGGACTTCTTTGCCGGGTGTTTCGCGAAAAAATACTCAATCGACGCTTGAAAAACTTGAGGACTGCCACGGCATATTTCACAGGACAAATATTAGTACAATGAAAAAGCATAGTTCTTATTTTCGCTAGTAACATATAAATTACTGTTGGCGAGAGTAAAAGTTCTCTCTAATAATGTTAAAGTTTCACGGTGAATTTGTCCTGTAACTGTAAAGTTCTGGTAGATCATTAATTATCTTTTTAGCTGTTCATGGCTCGTCAGCGTCCAAGTATATGCCGTGACGGTAGAGCAGTGCAGTGTTACGGCTAGGTGAGCGCGACAGAATTGTCAGTGGAATCAGCCGGTTTCTCGTTGACTCTCGAGCTGGCATGAACTTCACGGCACACAGTCCGTGACCCCTGTTACTTCCTGCAATGGGAAAGGGGGCCCCCTCGTGCGTTTCTCACTTAAGAGGCGCAACGCGCGCGCCTTCCTCTCACAAACCCGACTACTTCGTTCCTGCTTCTCCAATGTACACCACGTACTACCTACACATAACGATACTTGCGTAACGAGTCATACGCTCGGCTCGGCTCGGCTTGGCTCGCGGAAAGCGCGCCGAGATTACTCCCAAGTCTGGCTAAACACCTTTAGCAACTGCTTCCTATTGTCGCTCCTCGCCACATTCTCCTTTCTTACTCGCCTTCTGCGAAATACCTCGCCAGTTTGATCAGAGACGCGCATCCAAGATTTCGTTCCTTAAATTTCCCAAGGAAATCCCAATAGTTTGTCGAATTTCAATGAGAGAAAATACTCACTTTACCGTCTCAGAATTCCTCGATACACTATAATTACTCCAAGTAGAAACGATCGAATTTAAAGAGAATACTCGGAGAAACCACAATTATAGTTGAGACGCCGCAGATTTAATGGGGTTAGTTTTATGGTCCTCGAGCGAAGGTCCGAGTTGGAAATAGGGCCACCTTAGCCATTAGTCTGAAAATCGAGGAGAATCACGTATTTGAGGGAAAGGGCGTAATAATTCATGTCGTCGATGGATTCAGTCACGTAGTTTGGTCGAGGTAGAGGAGGAAGGGCGGAGAGGTCGCCGGCAATTATCTACCGAGGAAGATCCGAGGCCCCTTTTTTTAGTTTGCGATGTGCCGGTGGACAGAAAAATTCCCCGCTTTCTCTCCGCTAGGAGAGAAGAAGTGGGAGGAGGAGGAGGAGGAGGAGGAGGAGGAGGCTGGGCAGCCTCCGGCGAAATTTTCGCCCCTTAGTCTGGGAATTGAAAGACTCTCGGAATTAATAAGTAAATTCAGGGAATAGGGTCGGAGTCCGAACGAAAGGAGGTAGAGAAGGGGAGCATAGAGGTTGCCAGGTAAAAAAGGAGGGGAAGGGAAGGGTTGAGAAAGAGAAACGTACAGGTAGAGTCATAGTTGGTTGCTGGGCGATCGTTCGCTGGCAGTGCGCTTAAAATTAATTCACTTCTCGGAGGCAAGCCGACTATTCTCTCGTCTATTCTCTCTTTATCAATCGCGGCGAGGGCGGCGGCGGCGGACGCGAGGGGGATGCTGGGCAGAGGAAAGGAAGACCGCAGAATGCAATTTCCTCGGGGCACGAAGTAGATGTTCCGCAGTGGCACCGCCTGACCAGACACCGATCCCATGCGCCCCACTCCCACCCTCCTTCCCTCCAACCCTTTTTCCGGAAGCCGACTCACCCACGATTGTAGTACTTTGAAGCCGAACGACAATGGCGCATCTTTTTTCCCTCGGACCTCGCCGGATTAATGCCGGCGCTGGACAGCTCGCGCGGCCGCGGCAAACTTGCCTGGGAAATTGAAAAGCAAAGTTCAAGTTTTTGCGCGTCGTCTATGCCGTGTGAGCACCGCGCCGCGCCGCGCCGCTCTTCTTCCTTTGTGAAAAGAGAATTCTCCCCTTACCAAGAAACTTTACGCCGCCAGTTCGATCTGAATTCGTTTGATTCGCTGTGAAGATCTTTTCTCAGCCGTTTGATGAAGATTTTTGGCTGTTGCTCCCGAGGATTATTTATAATATTATTCTAGTTGATATTTATTTGTACATTTCACGGCTAAATTAATTGAACGCGGAATGATATTATCGCGTGCGTTATGGAATTAATCGATCGACTATTATTTTCAGGATTTATTGTCCGTTCATAGTTGTTTCGGGGCGGCGAATATTGCGCGCTAAAATTGACCATTCTGTTTCATCGGCTGCAATTCTCGCCGGCGAGCTAGTCTGTTGTGACAGAGACTCATGAGCTCGGCAATAACAAACGATATCCGTACAGGAAGTGTCCGGCTAATAAGTCATTAAGTTGATTGAATCGTTTTCTCGCCATCTAATTGACCTTTAAACGCCTGGTCAGCGCGGTGCGTGTCTGCAGTGCTCGGTCACGTTCTAGTTTTTGCTACTTCTTGCTCGAGTAGATCCAATAAAATTGAGGGGAAGAAGCATCCTAAAACATTAAGAGTCCGTTAATTCAATTACATCCAACTACAAAAAGATTGAAGACGAAAAAAAGGTCGCGCACAAACAAGGTGTTGTGCTTGGGCCAGAAATTGTCCCTTTAAATGAATAATTAACTCCGAATAGAATATCCAAGCTTGAAACTGAAGACTTAGCCATCTCGCAGCAGTAAAACATTAAGAATTGTAAAACAAGGAAGTGGTTAAGTCGGCGAGCTCTCTCGCTTAATGTAACACTTGAAATTATTTTAATAGGACAATTTACAATGCTCGGGCTACATTAATTCGTGAGGCTTAAGCGAGCACGGGGAAACGGTCTTAGAGGGTGATTAATCGTTTCACAAGGTAGAGAAACATTCGGTGGGAAGAGCGAAATCCAGTTAGAGCATTTCGCGAGCCGCGGCTACATGTGATTAATAGGTGAGTCAGGTGCGTGAAGATCGACTGGGAGGGAAGGGAAATCTGAGTCTGTGGCGAGGGTGAGCCAAATGAACAAGAGAATAATGAGGCTCTCTCTTCTCTTTCTCTCTCCTCTCTCTCTCTCTCCTCCGCCGCCATACTCGAGCTGATTTACTAAGCGTTTATAGTAGCGCGAAAGGAAGCCTTCCAATTAGTCTGACATCTTTGAGCATTGAAACTGCAGCTCCGTCCCAGCTCGAAAGAAGTCGCGGCCGCTCCAGGCAAGGCCAACCAACAGCTCGCTCCGAACAATTTTCCGCAAAACTTTAAGATTCCCTGTGTTAATTAATCAGGAAAGTTTAATTCCACAAGTATTTCCTCGGTCCTCCTCCTTTCACCTTCGTGGGGAAATGACGCTCAGGTAACTGGGAAATCTTTGCGCAGCTTGCACTCCAACGAGACTCGTAGCACGCGGACTTTCGCTCGATTGAAATTTATCGATGATTAATTACACACTTCAGTAGTTTCTTCGTATTCAACTCATGCGAACATATATTATTTGTTTATTTATCTTTGCGATATCACTTTTGGTCGGAAAAAAACTTCTTTTAGTAAAAATCGACGGGTTTTTTTTTTAATTTAATGACTGTAAAAGCACAGGGCAGGTATAAACCGTAAAAAATATCGAGGAGATGTGTTATAAAGCGGAGTTTGGTTAGGCATTGTCTTGCATGAGCCGCGGAGAAGCTTTCCACTGTTCGGCTCGTTTGACGAACGCTTTAAACGTGACTTTTGTACGAATGATCGTGTTCTCGGCTGCCTGGCTGCTTCCGAAAAAGATTATAACCGTGCTCCAGCATGTTAATGGAAAACTACTTAGCAGGCCGCTGACTTTCGTTTGGGGAAGAGGGGCGGCCGGTTAAAGCTGCTTTAACTTATCCCGTATTAACCGAAATTGGCTGAACACAGCGCGGCGCGGCGGCGCGGCGGGCAAATGAAGCTAGTTGGATGTTGCGGAGAAAATGATACAGTTGGGGCTAAGAAATATTAGAAGGATCATTACACAGGAAATGCAATTTCCTCGGAGAGCGAGTGACTATTGGGACGAATTGTAAGCGTGCTCTGTCGCTCGGCCAACTGACGGCCCACGGCGCGGCGGGCGGAACTCTTTTTACGGAACTTAATCCGCCGGCGTCCCCGCTACGTGACCGTAATGCCGATCCCGGAGTTTTTGTTCGCCCAACTGATGATGGAAGCGCTCGCGCACCGGCGACAGCCACTTTTGAATAAATGGGAAGTCATCGAGAAATCAATGGAGTACTCCTCCCCCCTCTCTGTTTTCCGAGCACCTATATCCACCGTTTCGCGATTAAATGTAATTATGCTTAGTTAACAGCTCGTTTCATCCAGGATTGAAAACACAATTGAGCGCGGAAAGTCGTTTGATAAATCGCGAAGCTATTGTCATTGCTTGGCTAGGTTGTTTTCCCTGCGGGAAAATAGTTTTTGCAACGCTTTGATATTTATTTTCACATTTATTTTTACATTTGACAGACAAAGGATTTTTAGGCGGATTTTTTCCTCTCGCGTGCAACCTTCCCTTTGGATGTGTGGAACGGTGAAATTTGCTGATCGCCACTTGATTTCTCTCGAAGGAACTCGAAGGAGGATTAACTTTTGCACTTAATCCCAGTCACGTCAGTCGGAGAGTGCAATTTCCTTCATCCCCATATGTATACCAAATTCAAATCCGCCGATACGGTGATTCCCCCGTGGCAATCGATGCACGATCGAGCCTTTTTTCAAGAGGCAGCGAGCCCGAATGTTCCTCAAAACGTGACGCCAATACCAAGTGTACTTGTTGGAAAATGCCGGGCCATCGCTTAAGTCATTGAAGATACGGATCACGAAACTCACGAAAAATCGCGGAATCTTTAACTTAACTGTCCATTGGCCAGTCTTTGTACAGCGTTTTCGTTTGCTCGTGGAAATCTACACTTGAACTTAGAATTCTTCAACATTTTCTATCAAATAGTTGCAAAGAAAACTCGGAAAGTCCGAAGAAATTTCTCCCAAGTGCTTTCTACAATAACACTATTTATTATTTCTATACTTTTTCCTCGAAGAAGTGTCAAAGAATAATTCATACGAGTTCGCACACAGCTAATTTCTTTGGATAAGCTTACTTGTCGGTACTTATGATTGAACGAATGATACATTTACTGCAATCCAGTAAAAATAAGCGAGGGGAGAAGTAGAGCGTGGGTAAAGCAGGATAAGAAATTCTATGGGTAATAAAAGATACAAGAGTGAATACTTAGTAGATGAAGTTTGCAATTACGCGTAGATTTCGTATCTCGAGTGGAAAGAGAATTACAGGCTGGAGAATTTCATGAATATCAAAAGACACGCCATTCATTATTTCCTTACATCGAAAGTACATGTTTGGAAAGAAAGGCTGAGTGAAACTGTCCGCCTATGCGAAGGAATTCTTCAGCCTTCGCCCACGCGTCGTCTGCCCAAAGCATGAATCAGTGCTGCGACAATGACGATGACTGAACGAGCTCGACCCACTGCGAAACGATGAGCCCAGCAGACTTGGCTGGAGGAGCGCATCACATTGACATCCTTGAAAACTAGTTCACCGAAATTATTAGTTTCCTCTCATTGATCTGCGCCCATCTGCAGTTCCATTGATACCTAAATACATACATTGTCCGTGATACACTTGCAACAACAGTAGTCAAACACTTAACCCTTTGCGCTCCAAGTCTCCCATTTACAATTAATTATCTCTTTCATCGGATAATATCTACCGGACCTATTCAAAATTCAAGAACGATTCATCCACTCGTTACGTTGTTACATTCTTCTTTATTACAACTCCTGAATACGCTATTCACCATTAATATTATCACGAATATCATTTTCTTTTGCTTTATTAATTGAGACCACGCATTAACCAAATAGAGTATGAAATCGTAAAAGGTTACAGGCGAATTTACCGTGCGAATTCTAGTACAAACAGAGAAATGCCAAAATAGATTATCAGAAATGTGCAGGTCGTGTAAATGAAGCTAGCGGGAAGAGGTTTGGAGCGCAGAGGTGATTAAATCCTTTGACGACGAAAGACTTGGTCCGATCGAGCTGGTATTTTCTCATCCGGCTCAGATGTATTTCATGTACTGGCCGCGTAGTTAATAGCCTGTGGCTCGCAGGCGTATGACGTGAGTGGAGGGAAAACTTTATCAATCAGGGATTCCCTAACTGGTTTGCAGGTCTGGCGCTCGAGGAGGAAGGGCAGGACGCGCAGCGTGAAACTGACAGGCAGGCAGGAGAGGCAGCACAAAGGGAAAAGAAGTCATCGAGCGAAAGGAAGAGCGAAATAGGAAGATAGGCGATCATCGCTGGGCTCTGGGAGTGTCCGTCGGAAGGATGCAGCAGCGGATGACGTGATCAGATCGATCACACGATCGATGAGAAGCCGCTGCGGCGACGAGCACGGCCGAACGGCCGGCCGTCCACTTAGTTCCTATCCTCCCGAAGCCGCCCTCCCCAATGCCTCCGGCTGATCCTCCGCTAACAGTGAGCTTCTTCCACCGCAAATCGCCCACCGACTCGACCTAACGATCCACAACACCAGATCGAGGATCTACCATCCGGTTCTAGGGAGGAGCGAGCCTCGAAATCCTCTCTGTCCGCCTAGAACTAAGCCTGCCAACTCGCGCCGCGTCGCGCCGCGCCGCGCTCCGCCACTTGGCTCAATCGGATTCGATCGCTCGGCAGCATCCGCCGAGCGAGCAAGACATTGCGCACTCCCATTCTAGTTAAGCGCGGACGAACCCAGTGACAACTCCTCGAAGGTCACCCATCGATATCACTAGCGCGAGAACTTTCCATTAGAACTCGCTCAACCACCGACTCTCCAGCCAGTCTCTCGAAACTGATGTTGCCAGCTGCAAGATAAACCTAGCCGGAAAGCAGAAATCGAGGCTAACTCCTCGGCTCCAAGTTAGACGTATTCGAGGGAAGCTCGGCTCTCCCCGGAGAAACGCGTATCCGGCAACTGTGAAGCATTACTATCGCAAGCAATTGCCAGGCCGAAGGATTTAAGGAAGAAGAGAAGGCTCGGATGAGAGCTGGTGAGTGCAAGTAGAGTGTCGGCAAGGTCACAGCTGATCGCTCGAATTGGCAGGATCGCAGCGTCGTCTTCTAACCACATGAGTTGACGTCCGGCCGTCCCCACTTGCCGGCGCGCACAGCAAGCAGAGCGAGGAGAGCGAGGAGCATCCCGCTCAGAGGAGAAGAGAGTATCGCGCGAGTAGTCGAGAAGAACGGAGCGCGAGGTGGTAGACGGGCGAACGAGCGAGCGAGCGAGCGAGCGAGCAAGCGGCGGCGGCGGCAAGGACGAGGTCGGCCACGACGACGAGCACGCCGCGCCGTCGGCGTGCGTCGACGGCGGTGGTCCCCGGGGAGCGCGGCGATATAGGAACGGCGTGGAGCGTCGAGCGTCGAGCGGAGCCAACGCACGCGGAGGCCAGTTATATCAGCGGCGGACGCCGCAAACGCTTCAGTTGGCGGCGCTCGCTCGACAGGTGCGAAACCGTCCGCGCGAGAAACGCTCCTCTTATCAGGGCTTATCGCCGCTTCCGACCACCTGGCTAACAAAGAAGAGCGCGCTCCTCTTGCACTCTCGGCTCCTCTTTCTCGTCGTCGACGTCGGTGGTGTTGATCGTGGTGGCTGTGCACAGTGCGCGCTTCCGCTCCATTCGCATCTTTATTCCTCTTCGGGCCGCTCGTCCGCGTTCGCCCGGAGCGCGAACCCTCGCAACAGCCTCCGAGCCAGTGTCGATCCTCCTTCGTGGCTATCCAGTGCCGGGTGATAGTGTCCAGTGTGAAACTGGAGCCGCTGGTGGTGCCGATCGTGATTGAGGTACCATGTGCTCCAAAAGGATTTTCGGACTCACGCTGCTCCCCGCGATCCTCGCTCTCGCTGGACCGGTCACCGCCTACACCAATCAGTGGGCCGTCCACGTCGAGGGAGGAGCAGAGGTCGCACGACAGATCGCCGAGGAACATGGATTTCGATATCTCGATCAGGTCAGATCACTCTCCACATTTTTACCTTTCAAACTATTTCTACTTTCCCCTATTTTATGTACGTGATTGCGGGATGTTACTGCCGCCTGATTTGTATAACCGTAGGTGTCAATGATTGTTTAGGGAACTAGTTTAGTATTTCAAGGGAGCGGAACATTCGGCAGTAGCAACTGCCATTTAACGAGAGTATGTGTCAGTAGATATTGGGTTTCGTGTTAATCCATTCAGTTTGATAGAGTTAATGTCGGGAAGGGTTGATATTTCGGATGGAGCGAGAGTTCTGTCAATGTGACAGGTTGTGCGCGAAGTGCTGGCTGCTGGGTGCCGTGGCGGCGGTGCTCCCCTTCAGTTTCAAGTCAGACTCCAATCAGCCTGATCCCGTTACATCATGAAACGCGTCATGACGTGTACTAGCGCGGCCGGCTCTCTATAATGCAGAACTCTCTCAAATTGAGGATTAAATGATTTGAACCTTGATTCATTAAGTGCGCCAGAGAAAATGTGATTTCAGCGAGGCTTATCATCCTCGATTAAGGCGGGAGGAGCGCGCGCATTTGAGCGGTGGTCCAGCGGTGGTGGGATCGGAGTTCAGGGAGTCACGGTCATCGAGATGATCGCATCCACTCCCGAGAGCAAGCTCCGTTCTGCTTAAGCATGACTGTACCGTTTACCAAGCAGTGTTTACCGTATTATCTGGCTTGTCGATAGACTATCATAACAATAGTACACTCTTATCTGACATTGAGCCATGGAAAGGAACGACGGCGAAAGTTTCCTACGATCTACGTAAATACCGTGGACGTTGATGATGATTCCGAGCCACCAGTCAACGTCGACGCTACACTCTGTTATGCCAAACGGCTATTAGTTCCCTAGTTAAACGTATTAGATTTATTGCTCGACTTTATTATCCACTTATCATTTCGCTGACATTAACTCGTAACGGCACTCTCCCGGTTAACTCGGCCCCTTCTCTTTCCCTCTTGCAAATGCTTCTTACTGTCCTCTCTGTAACTTAGCAGTAAGTTACTCTTCTTAGTAGCGTTATTGGGAATTGGGTTGGCAACCGGTTCGTTTGGCGATCCGGAGGTGTGAAAATTAGTATACCAACAGCATACCGAAATACTCGGTGTTAACTGTGAATACTGCCAACTGAACTGGTGGATCTTCTACTCTGTTGTACTCTGCATTCCAAAGGACAACTCGATTGAATCTTACTATGAATAAAATAGGTACAGTTCTATTAAGAAATAGAAATTGCGTAGCACATTATTGCAGAATAGGGTAAAGAAAAATTGCAACAGAATGCCAAATGCATATATATAAATTGCAAATCTCGAACTTAGAATTTGCTTAGTCACGAACAGTTCATTGTCGAGTAAAATTGACGGCTTTCCTAAACGAACGACTCGAAAAAAGTGATTTCACCGTTCAGTTGTCAGTGTTAGCAAAGATCCTGGGATCTCTTAGCATGCTGAACATGCTTCTCAGTAGAGCGACATATTTGCGTTTGGTGGTTTCTGGAAATCAATCAGTCATGATCGACAGATTTCAAGCTTCTTACGCGTTGCAATCGCGGATATAATTCAGCGTTGCCAATTGTGGGCTGATTGTTCTTGCGCAGTTGGAAAGGAGAGTTGGATTCAGCCATTCTCGGGTAGTTTACGTTTCACTTTTAACGAGGCCATTAAGTGCATATTTGATAAAATCCGGAAGGGTACGTAACAGTTGATAAAGACGCATGCCCGCCCGCCGCCAACGTATCGGGCATCTCGCGAAGGTCGCCGCTACTTGCTCGACTTGTGTACTTGAAGCGCTTAAACCGGTTTTCTGACTTAGTTCTTAGCCATTACGAGCCTCGTAATTATCATAGCGTTACTTTTAAAAGTCACTCTTGCCTGAATTATCTTATCGAGTCCAAGAAGACTTTCTACTTCGCTTGATTGTAGAGTAAGAATACTTGAATTTCCTTCTTTAAGCATAATTACCGTTACGCTGAATGGCTATCGGCAATAGCGCTGTCGCTGAGTGGTCGTCGCAACACAGGGTCATTTCGCATGCCAGACAATTAACTACTGTAAAGGCAGACTTTGACCAGCTTTCACCTAACAATAGACTCGGCCATTTTCTGCAAAAATGCATGAGACACTGTAAAGAGCAGTTTCCCTCTTCCTGGCTTCCAAGTTTCGACTTTTATTCCAGTCTCTTTCATTCTTAGTAAGCATTGAACTCGTTGGAAAACTGTATCTTTAATAATTGGATTCTAGCAATTAAGTACTAATTCTTTCTACCTTGAGCTGATGTTAATTTACATTTTGCATGAAAACTGCTATGATAAGTCGGCATTGGTAAACATACTAATATACATATTACAGATTTAGAAGTACATATTTTAGAAATTTCAGAAATCGCCTTTAAAGAACTCCGCGCCTTATTCAAACAAGACCGCGTTTCTGTCGTCCCACTCGTTATCTCTCTCTAACCAAATGACGAAAGCATTCGAGTCTTCCAAGAATTCCGATAAGCACATCTATGACACGACCTCTCTTGAACTCTTACCGTTCACTAGAAACGAATTTCTTTCCTCGTATACCTCACAATTTCGAGAATTTCCTTCTACGTTAAATTGTTATGTCACACATCTAGTTCATTGTGATTTTCTTGAGGAAACGAATCGGAGCCAGCAGGAAAACACCAGTCGCTTTTTATTAGAACTCGGTGTAAAAAATGGGGAAATCCCAGATAACCAGCTGACAGTGGGTTTTTTGCGTGGTCCAAAGATGAGAGTCGAGAGGAATATCGGGGATTCCTTGCGCTCACTCGTAGATACCTTAACTCTCCCACACATAGAGACACGGATATACTTTATTTGGAGTGGCGCAGTCTGCATCGTCTGGAAGAGGCATATCCGGGAAAAACATGTTTTGTTCCTGCGAAAGGATTTCGCCGGTGTACTTCTTATGGTGATATCAGTGCGCCTGGATGACCAGATGCGCCAATATCAGAGATGCGTCTCACTCTCGAAATAGGGAAGAGCCCTTTTTCACGGGTGTTGCGATCCTCTCATTTTTAGCCGTTTGACTCGTCAGCCGGAACGAAACTTTCGATCCCGGCAACCCTAAGTTACTTACCACCCTCGGGCCAGCGCCTCGTTCACCCCTCTCTACAGCCTGTCTTGCCGGGAATTTTATTCCTCCCGTAGGAAGATTTCTCCGCGAATCCCGGCATTGTCCTCCGCGTCCTCGTATCGCTTGGAAGCTCGTGTTTAATGTAGCATGGTGTGCCAATGGTGTCATTCGAATGCGCTTTGATGTTCTCGAGAGAGGGAGAGAGAAAGAGAGAGATTTCCTCGATCTCAGTTAGAAGAAGCTAGAAAATCGAAGATGGATTCATCCCTTTGTCAGAATCGATCTCATAAAGAAGTCGACGCATTCAGGCGAACTTCGGATGATTGTACGATTCAGTTCTCCGATATTCGTAACTTCGCATATTGGAATTTGCCCCTCTCGGATATGAGTTTGTTATTACCGAGATTTCACTGTGTAACATTGACAATTGACCTTAACCTCACTCTCTGTCTTCCACTCTTGGCTTCCTAATTTCAGTCTTCATTTCTTTGTGTAAGCCTCCGCGGGACAGCAACACGTTCCGAATAAGTGAGTGCTTTTACTTGATTAGCCTTTGGCAGTTTAGTAGCGCGTAGATTTACACTGCATCTGCATTTGGACGTCTGCCGGTAAAAGCGAATCATTTCATAAGCTAATTCGCAGCGTCTCGAAGCTTGCATAATGCAACAAAGTGCTCGGCGCGGCAGCCGCGAGTCTTCATTCGATTTACTCGAATGCATTTTAATAAGCATACTTATTTGTTCGTATGATGTCACGTAACGCGAGAGTAAAAACAGTGAAAACTGCCGGGTTTATTTATTACGTGCGTTAATGAGGAACGTAGCAAATGGCATCTGCGATTTTCGTTGCCGAAGAAATTTGTGTAAACAGGGTTACGCGATAAGCAGGTATTATGTGGGGGCAGCACTGCATTTTTTCGCCATTCCGATATTATGTCACCGGCTTGTATTTGTCTGGAGTAGTGTTATTGTTGGCCGATAGCAATACATTTTATTTATCAGTCTCTCCGAGTGCTCAGATTTCATATATTTGCATTAACGTTGCAATATTCGACGTAATGCATTTGGAGTGATTTACATTCGCTGATATGAACTGTCAACGAACTCTAGGAAATGCTGATTTCTTTATAAGAACGGATGATGGAAATCGTGGTTATTCATTCAGCAGTCGGATGTAATTGTGAGACAGTCGAACATTCATCTGCCGTTTAAAAATGTATTCCGGATACGAACAGCTGGTAACATTGACGTAAGAAAGTGGTGCATGAGTGTGCGCGCCGCTGCTGAAGGACGTTTCGCCGGGAACACGTCTGTTTAAGACGGAAATTAACCCTCGAGCCAATCTCCTTTCGACCTAAACAACTTTCGCTCGGAGGCCTATCCCTTCTTTCGCTCCTGCACTCGAGACCGATTGCCGCCACTCTCCTAGATTGACACAGCCAAAATTGAAAGAGCCTAATCGATGTTCCGAATTTCTCTTCCTATCATCCAATGCGCGCTCCTTGTTAACTTCATTTTCCGATAGTTTTGCAAACTTTATGAGCAATATCAATAAACGATACGTTCGATTGTCCGATCTCGTGGAAAATTCGTGCGCGTGTTTAAGTACATATTAAAGCAATGCATCATTGCGCAGCTAGTTAGTGTACTTATAGGAGGAATCAATTATTTCGCGAAATATTTGCCGATTGTTATCAGATTCGTATTGCTAAGTAGTTTTTAATAGGATCGCTTGGGTTCGGAGCTGGTAATATTTCAGGCGGACAAATTAGCCCACTAAATCACTTATAAATTAACCCACTTTCGTTGAAAACAAGCGGACGTATCCCCCCGAGCTGGTGCACTCGATTATGAAACACTAATATTTGCCCGGTTTCCCTCGCCGAACTACCCAAATGAAATAAACGAGAACGTTTGCACTCATGGAATGACAATATTTTCGTCGGCTTTCTTTGTCAGCTCACAATTTTGAGAAATTAAATTCCCTTATTTGTCAGTTTCCTTGAAATCGTTGACAAACTTCCCCATTAAACAAATCTATTTGTCTTAGTGATTTGTGGTATTTGTATCTTCTTAGTCATATTTATTTTCCCACATTGTAATCGCGTTTGTTCCTTATCATTTTCGAAAGACATTCTCTTAACGTTTGACATTTCTCGGTGAATGTTGATAGAGAACATTTCTCCGCTCGTTTTTTCCTTGCGATGCCGAGTATTATAAGAAGTGGAAATCCCCGCGATAGAAGCCTGAGAGTCGTGTCATCAGCACAGAGTTCGGGGAATCACACTATCTTTATCTTGGCGCACAGTATCATTGAGAATTCATCATACGTCTTCGCGCAAGTAAATTTGCAGAAGCAATAATTTCGCATTAGTATTACATTATTTGTAAATCTGCTACAGTGTTTTATTGTCGAATAAATTATTAGTATCAACGATTAACGTTCACAAAAGTCTCCGTTTATAATTCATAATTGTAGAGGAAAACGATTACGAGGGTGCGATTAATTCGGCGTGGAATATTTGCCGGGGATTTTATTTATTTCCGATGCCAGTAGACGTCGGAATTTCTCGTACACGCTTAGCACGAGACATCGAGTCGCGTTGTACCTTTTCCGATTTCGAGCGTTCGATCGTAAAGGGCAGGTGGTTCGATGCGAGTTTCGCGCGCAACTGAAGAGGAAGTAAAGAAGATCCAGGCGAGAATGGATCGGCTTTCCACCCGATTTTACAAAGTGCCGCGAACATTTCCACGGATTGCCAGCTTCGCGAGGGGCGCCGCGCGTCGCGGCGCTTGTATAACATCGAGTTCGAGATCGTTCTTCTCCGCCCGTTTCTCGCATGCTTCACGGATGTTTAATCTCCTCGGGAGGCAGTGATGCAGCCGCGCAAATCTCTTTTTCCGATTCTTGAACTCGCCTTTCTTTCTTTACGACACTTCTTCTTACTTGCTTTTTCCCTCGCCCCCGCTTTTTTCTTCCGCCTCTCGCGAGGGAAGCTTCTTCCCGCCAGCAAATTGCAATAGTTACTCTTTTAATCATTGTTGGAAGTATTCTGCCATAATTTAGAGTGAGTTATCGCGACTCCCGGCTGATGCTGATTTATGAGTACAAAGTCGTCGTATATACATAGAGAAAGAAGTGGGTCGCTCAGCCGCGATCGCGAAAATCATTAAACAGACGGCAAATGTGGTCGCTCGATTCGAATTTATCGGGAAGCGTAAATTCGTGTCGCTTTTCAGGCGCAATACCTGCCCGAAAGAAATGGGTCACTGTTCGTCAATTAATACGAATGTTCGCCGGCGCATTCCAATTAAAAGAAAGTTCATTAATAGCTGGACTTTAATTGTTATTTTTGTTTAATGTCGGAACGGCCGCCAGGTGGCAAACAGCAAAGGAGCAAAAGGAAATCGCGAGAAAAGGAATGCAAACTGAGCAGAAACGATTAGATTTACAAAATGCAGTTTCAAAATAGTACAAAAAACAACAACAAATTATGCACTGCAAATTCGTGAATCCGTAACTGGTGAGACACGAGCCGGATGACTTTTTGCGCTTTCCATTCGAGTTTTGCACGTTGTTACATATTCGCATCGGCGAATTCTTCAGAGTCGGCGCAATGAACTCTCGCTGCTGGCCGTATTTTGCAGCGGGTCAAGTGAAATCCATGCGACTTTTAATTGATGCACCCTTTGATTCCGCGATGGAAAATAGTGTTCAGGGCGTTCAAAGGCAGAGGCGAAGTGGATGGTTCGCTCTCGGTGGAAGCCGAGAGGGCAGGCAAAGAGCATTCAAGAAATTTTTACATTCGGCCCCATGGAGTGATGTATGCGCCGGCTTTTTTATAACAGTCGCGAAGTGTATTCTTTTGTACTCGGCGATTCATCTATGCTCCTCGTTAAAATTTAACAATAGTTTCTTTTTGCCTTCCCCCACCCCCACCCTTTATTTTCAACTCTCATTCTTGCCCTCGTATCTTTTCACATTTCAGAAACAGCCTCGTTCGTTATTCAAAGAGCATATTCCTAAAGCCGTTTTCGGTGTCAGTGTTTCAGTCGAAATGATTATTATATCGACTTACATTTCGGTGGAACTTGTTACTACGTGTAAGCGGTATTATAAATTTATAAATATTCCTGTTTGTTGTACCTGGGGCTTTGTCAGCGGACAAAAGCTTGCTTCTTTTTCGTTTGATATTTTAGCGGGTTCGGCGGCTCGGCTGGGCTGGCTGGGACGCGAACGCTTTAATAGTTAATAGAGTTGACAATTGAAACTGTGATCATGTCCATAAAGCGGCATGCGCGGCATTGTCCCGAGCGGCCAGCACTTTTATTCGCCGAGCGCGGTTATTGTTATCGCCTTGTTAAAACTTAATTTACAACTGGTGGACGTCTGCGATCGGGCCGGCCCGGCTTTTATCTCCGCGTAAATATCGCTCGGCTTAACGAGAGGGAGAGAGAGCGCGCGCGCGCGCGTCACGCCACTTGTAGCATTATTTATTATTCTTAAAGCCCTCTCTAGTCGCCGTCCGATCCACATAAACCTTGCCTGTTCACTTTCAAGCGATAACTCAATTAGCCGCGATACCCTCAAATTGCCAAAGGAAATTACCTAAAACTCATTAGCGCGCTCGCGCCGAATTTCCCAAAGAGAGCCTACAAAGTCTTTAGCCGCTGCAATTACCTTGAGAATAAAGTGACATAAAACCTAGTTTCCCATTGCCATTTGAGATCGGCGAGATAAATTCAAACTAATTTCAGATTGAGAGACACTTTTTCCAGTGAGGGAACGAAATTTCGCTGGTTTTTCGAGTTTAGCAGCTTAGAGTTTTTCATACTGTTAATCCGACGGGCGGCGGCGTAGCCGAATATTGTGAGGCGCGGCGAACGAGTGAAACCGAGGCTTTCGTTGAACAAACAGCCGCGATATGAAGACCACGCTCGGCCGTACGCGCGTATTGTGTTTAGCTTGCACCGGCTGTTTTGTATTTCTGTTTGGAGTGAAGGCGCGCGCGCGCGCGTGCGGCAGCGGTGGCCCATCCGAGAGTCACTCTTCTCGCACGCCGCCTTTTGTTTGTTGCATCGGCTGGAACTTTCATTGAGAAATCCGTCTACACGATGATCCGCCACACAGTCCTAGCACTGTTTTCTAGAGCCGCGCGCAAGAAGCAGCCTCCGCTCTTTGCTTATGCAATCCGAGCGCTCGCTCTCTTCGAATCTACATCAGCGCGTATTTTCAGAAATACATCTCGCGGACGCTAATGCAAATCCTGACAGGACGCGCGCGCCTTCTCCCCAGCATTATCGGACAACCGAGAAACATCTTTCGATCAAACTTATATAATTAACATTTCTCCCACTGTAATCCAAGTCGCGTTTCAAGTTTGCCTCGATGTCGGAATAATCCATCCGCAGTTCATTCTCTTAGGGAAGTTTACTAATTTGATTTGTCGATGAAGAATCGAATCATAAGTTTTAATTGCTTCTTTACTTGGTACATATCGCTGGCAGCGACCGGCGCGGCGCGGCGTTCCGTTAGTTTTATTGCTCCGGTGTCCGCGAGCATTGAATATCGACTGGCATTTTCTGCGGGCAACCTGGCACGCTATTGGAAAAAACTAGTGATTGACTAGTGGTAGATAAATAAGCCGCAATGAAAAAGGGGGCGAAGCTGTTCTGTCAATTGAAGGCAGAAGTGGGCGAGTCTCATTGGAGAGTCGGTGGGAGAGAAGAAGAATTCAAATAACGCGTGTTTCGTAGGAAGGGCCGAACGGTGGAGGAGGAGGAGGAGGAGGAGGAGGAGGGCTCTCGAGGGGCATTGCGTTCCAAATGATCCTGAAAGCGGCTCCTGAAAGCGTCACTCACAAAAGAGCATCGCGTTGCCGAGCCGATATTTGCGAGTGGTGAGCGCCGCCGCCGCCACCGCCATTCCACCCTTTCGACACCCTCGGCACTCTCGCCTCTTGAAAGGGGTGACTATGCCACATTAAGAGAACTCTCGAGCCAGGCTAAACGCACCCTTTGTCTTCAGCCTCGATCCTTACAGCCCTGCCCTCCCAGACCAGAGAGTTGCCAGCAGCCCGCCCCACCCAAACCCATCGGTCCTGTCATATTCCGGAAGTCTGTCGGCCACAGAGCACTCTTCATACTTGGATACTTTAGTTTCGATTCGGTCAGATGAACCGGTCCACCTCTCGACTTTCGGATCAAAGGATTTTTCTACTGTAACAGCCTTTTTCTCCACCTCCACTCTTACTTTTTACTGCGACTTTTGTACTCGAGAATTGCTTCGGCGTGTCTGACTTTCGCCCCGCGACAGACTTGTTCTCTTGACTTTCGTATTGTAACTCTCGCGAAATTTCGTGGAAAATTGTTCTGTAAAATGTAGTCGGTTCGAAATTGGCCGAGTGTCTTCGATAAGTGATTTTCATAATTCAAGCTTTTCGTGAAGGGTTTTGAGTGTCGTGGGCATCGAGGCTAGTAAGAATAGTCAGTGGGTGCATTAGATGGAAATAGGCGAGTGTAATTGTGAATGACAGGTGGAGAGGGCTCGTTCGAGTGTGCCTTTCTCGATCTTGATATTCAGTGACCGCGAGAGATGAAATAGGAATCGCCATGGTGTCGCGGTGTACGGTAACGATGACATTTCTCGCCTGGCATTCTATTCGTAGCATTCTCTCCTCTCGAGCGGCCAGTTGAAGGAACGCGTGACGGAGATCTCAAATACAGTTCTTGGCAGCGGATATTTCCTCCCCGCGAGAAATATAGCACTCCCCGCTATCTTCGGCCAATGTAAAATGTTCGCCTGGAAGCCCGATCGATTACCCTCTCGTACCTCGATCGCATTTCCACCCTCAAATGCGATATTCCGCACCTCGCATCCGGAAAGACATCCCGTGCAATTCGGCACATTATCCATACAATATTAATCTTGTCGCGAAAACCAACGCGACTCTATTTACTTATTTCTTTAATATTAAATACTTCTCTCAGAAAATAATATCATAAATAACTAATGCAATGTATTTTTCTATATTCCTATTTAATCTAAGTTATTATCGGTTCAATTTGTCCTTGACATTTTTACGAATGCGATCTCTAAAGTCGTGGTTTCCTTGGTAGGAGAGTTTTTCTAAAGCACAAAGAGAACGCTCGATTTCACAGACCTAGTAACTCGGACAAAGATGGCGTTACTATTGTAGAAGCGCCGCGGAGACTTAGAGGCGGAAGTTCGGACGTTGGACACGACAGGTATCAGAGAGAGAGAGAGAGAGAGAGAGAGCCGAGAACATCTGGGCATGCCGCTAAATAATTTGCCGTGGAACTCGGAGTCCTGTAAAAAGAGAGCGTGCGCGCGCGCGCGCTTTCGCTCCATTGTCATTGGATTCAGGTCGGCAGACCCTTTTCCTTCGCTGGGTATTTGTGTCGAGATTCGAATACCTGGCCAAGCAATTCAGCTTTCAGTAGGTTGCCAGACCTACCTGGGATGCTGACCATCCACCTGGTTCTTCCTATTCACTATTTAGTGGCGCGCGATTCGATCCAACTTTAAGTAGCGCCTACCTGTTCCTCCTAGCTATTCTTCATTCTCTATGCTTGCCCCTTATATCTCCCAGCAAGCATCTACACTTTTTAGCCCTCTGCCCGAGATTTATCGGCTGCGTTTTCAGTTATATTCGACCTGTTTTCCGAAATTTCAAACCACTTCCATAAGAAAGTTCGGCTATTATTGATAGTGTCAGAAGTAATTTATTTAAATGGAAGAGAATATTGGGAATGACAGGAAGATTTTATATTAATTCATACAGTTTGGTTTGGTGGATGATTGATTGGACAATCAATATTATTGTATATATGTGTACTATTTAGTGGCGCGAGATTTGATGCAACTTTAAGTAGCGCCTACCTGTTCCTCCTAGCTATTCTTCATTCTCTATGCTTGCCCCTTATATCTCCCAGCAAGCATCTACACTTTTTAGCCCTCTTTCCATTACTAAAACTCTCCTCATGGATTTATCGGCTGCGTTTTGAGTTATATTCGACCTCTTTTTCGAAATTTCAAACCACTTCCACAAGAAAGTTCGGCTATTATTGATAGTGACAGAAGTAATTTATTTAAATGGAAGAGAATATTGGGAATGACAGGAAGATTTTATATTAATTTGTACAGTTTGGTTTGGTGGATGATTGATTGGACAATCAATATTATTGTATATATGTGTACTATTTAGTAGCGCGAGATTCGATGCAACTTTAAGTAGCGCCTACCTGTTCCTCCTAGCTATTCTTCATTCTCTATGCTTGCCCCTTATATCTCCCAGCAAGCATCTACACTTTTTAGTCCTCTTTCCATTACTAAAATTCTCCTCATGGATTTATCGGCAGCGTTTTCAGTTATATTCGACCTCTTTTCCGAAATTTCAAACCACTTCCAGAAGAAAGTTCGGCTATTATTGATAGTGACAGAAGTAATTCATTTAAATGGAAGAGAATATTGGAAATGACAGGAAGATTTTATATTAATTCATACAGTTTGGTTTGGTGGATGATTGATTGGCTGATAGAATGATTGGGCAATCAATATTATTGTATATATATGTAAACCGTATTATCTTTCGATCGTGTTCTCTTTGCTGCTTTTTCAAAACTAGAATTCAGCCATACTCGCCGTGTCTGATAAGTGCACTCGGCGAATAAATCTCGAGTTTTTAAATTAAATAAATATCTAGTAGGGGAGAAGTGGTGGGCGAGAGAGAGAGAGGAAGGTATCGAAAGTCGAAATACAATAACGGGGCAGGCTCGTAGTTCCAGCGGCTTTTGCGATTTTTTCAATAAAAGTCCGGTTTCAAAAAGCGATAAGGGCTTTCGACCTACAAAACGGCAAGTTAAGTAAAAAATGTTTGATAGCCGCCGATGAAATCGTTGACTCGCGCGAGCGCTCCGACATTTCCCAGTGATTTATCGGTGCGCGCGCGCTGTTTGACGATCGATCTCGCTGTCCACTCGAGATGCGCGCGCTCTAATTAAAAACTAAACAATTAATAAAGAGCCTCCGCCGCCGCCGCCGCCGCTACAATCCAGTTTGTTTTTCAGTATTAACGAGCCGCCGATTTCGTAGTTGGAATCAAATTTATCGTCCGCCAGTTGGATTCACAGAGAGAGAGAGAGAGGCTGTTTTCATGTGTGTCGCCGCGCGCGCGTTCACGTGCGCCTGATAAATCGAACGCGTCGACGTGAAATTAGCGGGACGCCCGACGAGCTTTCGATTCGCCATTTATTTATCGGCTCGGCATTAATATGTCGCCGCTGTAAAATATGGAACGCGCGCCGCGCACCACGATTGATGCATCGGATAGCCGGCGGAGCATTCCTCCATTTCCTCACCGCCTATCGCACTCTGATCTCTCTAACCCACTTACCAGCGCATCACACACGCACGAAATTTTCTTCTTATCTTATCGCGCAAATACGCTGTCGTTCAAATATCAGCCGGCCCGATCGAGAAAACCTTTTCATGTCTTGCCAAGACAAATATTCTGTTGGTCCGGGCATTGGTAAATTCTCAGTAAAGTGACGCATGTTTACAGGATTACTAATTTCCAGGCCTCTTTCTAGTAAACTTCTATTTTACATTTTTATATTATGCAGAAGTTAATTTGTTAAAGGAAAAATTGCAACGATGAAGTCGGAGTTTGATAATAAACAGATGTTGTATCTCTCTCTTGGCGACGAGGCAGAAGTTTCTATCACTGTTTTAATTGTACTCTGCTCTTCCTCTCTTGGGAAATTAATACTGAATTGTTAAATTATTCAGAAATTGTCATATTTCTTTACTTTACTGAGCATTTGCATTTCGCACGCTTTCTCTCGTAATCTGCTCTCATGTTTTCCAACAATTCTTCAAGATCCTTCATGATTAGTTGCAATCTTTGACAAAATTGATTGATTATCAATTCGTATGATCGTATTAATTGGTAAACAGGCATGGACAAAACATTCAGCATCTCCGCAAAAGCATTAAATTCAAGAAATTGCCATGTAATTCGCCCACCAATCTGCCAATCCCTCAAAAATCATTTAAAAATTAACACAAATAGAAATATATGTCACTGGAAAAAGAAATCCAAGTTATGGTTCAGACATAATTAATATAAAATACAGCCAAGTTTTTCTACAATGACACTCAAATTTAACTTGCAGTTCTAAAACAATATGAAGGCGCACACGCCAACTTTGTTTAATTCAGAACTGCAAGTTAAATTTAACTATCATTGAATAAAAACTTGAAAAACTTAATTATGTTTGAATCATGACTTGACTTTCGTTTTTCAGCGATAGAAATATTCGGCATAGAGTCTTGAACGGACGTGACTTAAGGCAGCCGGAGGCAACCCCTTCTCTATTGTGCGTTTTCGAGCGTAAGTGTCAATGGCCAACAGTCATCCCCCGGCGGCGGCGCGGCGCGGCCCCTCCACTTTTCACCCTTTAGTAGTTAGTCGACATTGAAACGCGACGAAACTCTCAAAACGGTCCACGTCGTCCGGCAGACTCCGCCCGAACTAGTACGCAAGAAAGATTGATAGTAAAATAGTATTACAGATAAAAAGAATTAGAAAAGTACCAAGAAATTTCTTTAGCATTATTAGCAAGCATATTTAATGCTTGAATTATTTTAAAAGCAGAAGTTTAAAAGATTTATAATAAAATAGTATAGCAGATAAAAATAATTGAAAAGGCATCGAGAAATTTTGTCACCATTATTAGCAAGCATATTTAATGACTGAATAATTTTGGAAGCAGAAGTTTACCGCTGATCAAAGCATCCATGGTTTTATAAGCACATTGGGCATGTTTGATCTGGTAATTAAGGACAAGCCGATATTTCACGAGCAATAAAGCGGAAGATATTTTGCGGGGAATTTAATTCAGTACAATTAGTAACGGTGCGCAGCTGATTGTGAAAATCAACTGAAACATGGCTTTTGCAGATTCCGGAACAATCGCGGCGCCCAACTGCACGCATTTGCCGGATAATTTTATTTAATCGGGTATCGGGCTCGTACCAGATTTGATAAATCAATAAATGAATAAATACCTCGTTCGAAAGGCTACGAGAAGAATATGCGAAACGGCGCTGCATTTAGTTGGATATTCATGAGTTTATATAAAATGGCGAAACGTACGCGAATACGAAATTATAGGAGTACATATTGCAGGATTTTTCAGTTCTTCCTTGATTTGAACAAACTTGTTGTCTCATACACTTTGTAACGTTTCCTTCAGATTCACACCTCTTATATACAGCGCCCGACAAAATAGTTGTCACAATCTAGAAAATGTTTGCTGAATAAAAAGCGAAATTTTGTACTATGCGCACCTATTATACATGGCTTTGTAAAAGCCCCCTTTTAGGGGAGGAGGCTTTCTATCGCAACCCCCTAAAAAAGTCTTGCATATCGTGTGTACAGGGTGATTCAGTTGCCTTTGAATCAGAACTCTCCTAACCCTTATTTTTTTTGGTGGACTTCCTGACCTTCTCCGGGACTGAAATTTGGTGGGTAATGTTTTTTTGCATCAAGGAAGAAGTGATATAAATTCCAGAGCCCTAGCTCAAAGTTTAGGTTTTCACTTATTTTCGACCCTCGAAAATGGTCGATTTTTTCAAGTTTCTCAAAATCGGCTGAACCCGGGATTTTTTGATTGTTTTCGTATCAGGGTGGATAGAGAACAAAGAATCCGTAAAAAAAAGTCCAGATTTGCAACGGAAACAGGTCGAAAAACCGTCCAGAAAAGTCCATTTTTGCTCATTTTTAACGGTTTTTATTTTTTTTGGTGGACTTCCCGATCTTCCCCGGGGCTGAAATTTGGTGGGCAATGTTTTTTTGCATCAAGGAAGATACCATAAAAATTTCAGAGCCCTAACTCAAAATTTTTTTTTGGGCAAATTTTTCTTAAGGGGTACCCCTTCAGATTTTTCCACGATTTTTCGAAGGTCCCCGAACTCGGGTTTTTTCTTCAGGAATCGATTGTTTATGAATGAAAACGGATAGAAAACAAGAAATCCGTCGAAAAAAGTCCGGATTTCTATCGAAAACACTAAAAAAACTGCCTTTAAAGTTCGATTTTTTCGGAATTTTTGCTGGTTTTTCCCATATTTTTTGGACTTCCCGACATTTTCCGGGACTGAAATTTGGTGGGGAGTCTGCCCTTGCATCAAGGAAGATGTGATATAAATTTCAGAACCCCAGTTCAAAATTTTGTTTTCCCCATATTTTTGGCCATCGAAAATATCCAATTTTTAGTGGTGATTCAAAGGCAAGTGACTCGCCCTGTACATGCTACAAAACTCAATTTTTTGTATGGTGGTTGTTCTGCAGATCGTGACAACTATTTTGTCGGATGCTGTACACTTTCGCTGATCCACTCACTCGCCAATCACACTTACTCTTATTGTCTTACCTTTCAGCCAATCCCACTCATCCCGATACACTGTCGATCATACCACATGTTCTACGATTTTTAACCCTAAACACATACACGCATTCACAATCGCACATCATTCTCTCACCATTCGCTCGCAGTCTCTCTCTCGTTAGCAATCCTACAATATTAATAAAATGTATTCAGCAAGAGAGATTGCTGGTCGAATTCCTTTAGATTCGCGTAGCGCGATTTAAGGAAAATGCCTTATTGCTGTGCGCGCATAGTCGAATCGCTTGCATGAAGGCGAGTTTGAGCAGCGGTATTCCTATGACAAAAGCGATTTTCTCGGGGCAAGGCCGGCCGCTTATGGAGACATAAAGCAGAGGATTGAGATTGCTGGGGGGCAGAAGAGAAGACCACCGGGGATGGATGCGAGCGGTAGGTAGACAGGCAGGCAAGCAAGCAGCCACTATGGAAAGGGCATAAAGAAAAGAGCAGTCGAACCGGTCGGAATTTTCTACTAACTCTTCACATTCACCTTACCTGCTCGAGAGAGCTCTAAGTGACCTCCGCTCTCCGCTCCTTCTTCTCTCAGTTTGTCCCATTTCTGTAAACGCTCGCCAACCACTGCAAGCCTCATCCGCTTCTTCTTTACGACTTGGAAAGCATCGGATACACTTCGATCATAGAAAACCTCTCCCCGGCGATCATTCAATCGTATCGGATTCCTCTTGTTTCCTAAGACTCTCTAGAAAGCCTCGCCGCTGAAGAATGTCGCAAGCGGTTACCGAAAAGTTGGCCGGCGCGGCGGACTCTGTCATCCGGTGAACTTCTCTCTTACGGTTAATGGTGTTGTGAATGGAGAGCGGTGGGACGAGTTGGGGAACTCGGCGCCGCGCCGCCACTAATCGCTCTATTGAGGCGGTGCGCTGCGATGTAACAGAGTTTATGCTCGGAGCGAGCGAGTGTCGACGAGGAGGACGAGGAAAACGGTTGGCGAGGAGTTTTCGGTTGCGGCCGCTTTAATTCAGCCAGTAGGAGCGAGAGTCGCGCGGAAAGTAAGCGCTGAGTAATCAGTCTCATTGATCCAGTGGCTGCTGGCTCGGTGCATTGACTCGTACGCCGACTCGCCTCGTATTCGTGTGTGCCTGGTCCCGGCGGGATCGCCGCGCACCTCTTCCAATCTCACTCTCTCTCTCTCTGTCTGTGTATATGCTAGCTGTTTCTCTGTATGCTCGCGTGTGTGTTGTACGTGTGTCGCCACATGCCGGTACATCCACGTACCTGTTAATTCCTGGGCGATGCGGAGTCACGTATTCGGAGCATTCCGCCTGGCAATCCGGTAGCGCCGCGACACTTCGCACACCGGCGTCTTAACGACGTTGTCGAAAGGCACTTAATCTCGAAACGGTATTCTCCCAGTTTGCCAAACTGCCATTCGCCTACGCTCCGAGATATCCTCGCCTCCATGATTAGTCTGTTCTAACGCGCGACGATCAGCTAATCAATAGAAATCCCCGCCTTCCCGTCGCATTTATTCCACATTGTTAAACACTTCGATAAGTTGTCGGTGTGTTTAACCTCCTTTCGATCGATTTAATCTTTATCGGAATATCTGCTGTCAATTACTACGATGAAGTAATTAATAAACAATGATCGTGGCGTTTATTGTGAAAGTAACTTAAGTCCATTTATATTAAAATTGAGATTTTAAAGAACTTGCGTTTTACTACAATTAAAAAACTACGTGTGGGATACTAATTGGCAAATGGACTTAGGTCAATTTCAAAATAAACGGTGCAATTATTGAATGATTGTAGTGGCAATCTTTGACGATCATTTTCGAGTGCTTGTGTTAGACAAGTATTTTATACGTTCGATTTTTTTTAAATTAGAACGTTCATCAGTTGCTATGGTTAATCAGTCTTGATAAAAGATATGATTACGAAATACAGTTCTAGAGATAGACTTAGAATAAACCAAATAACGTAAAACAACGGACGTAGATAAAGGCAATAACGATAACAAAATAAGCAAAATTATGGACATAATCATTGGGCGATTTAATGATATCAGAAGTATTTACAGGAGAGATAAAATAAAATTGTGAAAATTTATCCATGTTACATCCTTAATCTCTGGTTAATGAGGATAGAGAAGTGCTTTTACGTTGGTGTTATTAATTCATTGGGCTATATCGTCTACTTGGGCTCTCTAATAGTGAGGAGGCGAATGCAATTCAAGATGGCTGGGTCGAATCAGACTGGTTTAAATCTAGGCAGGAAGGCTTTCAGACGTGCAACAGTTAACGTCGCTCTCGGTATAACACTGCTAATGGATTGTTCCAAGTACTCGCAAGACCTCGCGTTGTCTCGCAACGCCTGAAAATTCAACATGAAATTTACGTCGCACGCAGTTGAACATGCACGCTCGCGCTAAGTCCGCGTGTCCACGTACGCTTTTTACCTTTGCGTGGTTGGACACGATGAAGGAAAAGGGACATTTTTCCTCGAGCGAGAGAGAGAGAGAGAGAGAGAGAGACACCGAGATGGACGTAGTCATTTTACAGTCTGAACGCTCCAATTAGCCGTTTCTTCCATTTTACGTGCCTTCGTACTTCCGCGCACTGGAAGACGTGACTACCAAATTTCCAGATGAAACAGTAGTTCACAGCAGCTGGGTTTCGTGCCCACTGAATTTCGAGAGAATATTTCTTCTATTAATTAGTTGGAAAATTGGGAGTTCGGTCATTTTGACGTATTAATTATGAGAGATGTTCGTGTTTTGTCTTTGAAAATCCTGTAGGATTATTAAGTTTCCAGAGTCTTTATTTCGGCCGAATTTTTCGGTCGTACGTGCTGATGAATAACAATGTAACCTTAAATCTCCATTACATTAATCTAATAATTCTTTCTTGCCGCGATCGGAAAGCGCTTCAATTATGCTAATGGAAATTCGATATCGGCCCAATTGGAATTAGCAATGGATTTATATCGAATCGAATTAATATTCGGCAGGTATTAAATTAGAGTCTCGGCCATTAGTGTTGAATGAATAATAAATTCTAAATTCGAGGACAATTAAATCAAAATCCATAGCTCGATAATTGGAGCGAGCCGGAGAAATCCGACCTGTCCGGCCGGCCGGGCCGCGCTTATCCAGCCGGAATTTCATTGGGCGAAAACTTTATTTTACCGAGATGTTGGAGCGGAATCGCGAGCAATTGCCGATCTATATACGAAGTGGTGGTGGTCGTCGAGACGGCGGAGTAGGTCGCGTTCAATTGGTCGATGCGCTGATTAGAGAAATATCGTGGGCCAGCGATGAAAAGCAATGTGCCTCGGATGTCGTAATCCTCTCGCTCCTTTTCCTTCTGTTTCTCTTTCTCGTGCAAGCCTTCCTTCCTTCCTCTTTGATTCCGTGCTTGGCTGCGTCTCCGATGGCCTTTCGAAACGCGCGAGCAGCAGCACGCTTCTTCCGATGGAAAAGCCCCTGTCACCGACCGACCACCAGCCAATCCTAAAAGAAAGAAGCACAGAGAATATTCGAGGAAACCCGCTTTCCTTCAATAACATTTGACGCTGCCCGATATTACCCTCCGGCAAACTCCATTTTCCCCAAATTCCCATGTAAATTGCGTATCTACCAATCCCGAGGAAATGTGGTAGTTTCGGTAAAAAAGGCCGCTCGCCAATCCAGTATATTTATTGGGCGGATTCCAGATTAGCAGAGTGTCGGTATTAAGAACTTAATAACGAAACTGCAAACAGTTCCGATTTTCAAATTTTAATATACAAGAAAATCCAACAAGATTTTATACATTCGCATTAATTAACTCCAAGTTTATTAAACCTAGAACCCAAGAATAATTAAACAGTAAATGAGAATGAATTTCAAAGGGCGCTACTGAAATATTAGATTCATTGTCTTGTCCGTAAAATTTCGTGATCCTAATTGTCGTATCGTTCCTCTCTAATGGTGGGGGCAGCTTAATTCTTCTTATTTTGTCGTCTCTTTCGCCGGTTGTAGAACGCGCTGCGGCCCCCCTGACTTGCTAAGCCCTTAGCGGCCAGCCCTCGGAGTCGATGGCAATTAGTTGGGGTTTGCCGCGGGTCAGGCAAAGGGCAAACAACAGTACACCCCCGACTAGCTGCTCTCTCCTCCCTCGCTCTTCCCTTTTTCTGTCGCCGTTCACGTTCGACTACTAGTTAATTACCAAGAGAGAGAGAAACAGTGTGTGTGAGAGGGAATGAGAGAGAGAGAGAGAGAGAGAGTGGGTGGTTGGGTGGATGGCTCGTTTGCAAAAACTGCACAGCTACGCTCGCCAAATGAGCTAGTTAAGGATAACGAAGAGACTCGTAGTTTGACTATCGATTACTGGTCGCCTCGCGAGTGCCAAGAGTTACGCGCCTGCACAGTTAAATCAGGATATCGTAACTAGCGATCTGCTGATCTAAGTTTCCATCGCTCTTCCCGAAAAGCCTTGAACTAACTTAAACAATAGCTCTGACGAACTCACATTTCACCGATCCACGCTATTAATGCCAGTGGCTCCTCGCACTTGTTCTAGATCGGGCATTTTATCAACTGTACAGTTAGAAAGTGTACCGTTCTTTTAAATAGAATGCGGTTGAATTTGCATAAGAGAGATTGTCACATAAAAGCGACAAAGTTTTGACTTAAATTGAATAGAACGTTTTGCGACCACGCGAGGTTATCATTAGCTTGTCTTAAACATTTCGAATCTAAATCTCTCCGGGAAATTTAATTACAATGTTTGTGTTATTTTCCAGCATAAGAGATTGCCATACAAAAGCGACAAAGTTTTCACTCGAATTCAACAACACGTTTTGCGTCCACGCGCGAGGTTATCATTAGCTTGTCTTAAACATTTAAAATCCAAATCTCTTTCAGAAATTTAATTACAATGTTTGTGTTATTTTCCAACATAAGAGATTGTCATACAAAAGCGACAAAGTTTTCACTCGAATTCAACAACACGTTTTGCGTCGACGCGCAAGGTTATCATTAACTCGTCTTAAACATTTCGAATCTAAATCTCTCCGGGAAACTTCATCAGAATGTTTGCGTTAGTTTCGAGCGGAGCTTTCCTCGGCTCTCGTATTTATACCTACAATCATAAAGTGGCCGGCGGATGTTGAAATTTTTTGCCCCACATTCGTCGTAGACACAGCTGGCAGTGCATACGGGTATAATAGAAGCACACACGCGGGGTCGAGCTAGCAAGTGTTATTCCCTGCTAGTAACAGATGTACACAGTGCTGGGGGCGTCGGTGGGGGTAATCAGGATAGTAGTAGTGAGTTTTCAGCGACACCGAAATCCCGCGAACAAGGCAGAGAGAAAGAGAGAGAGAGAGCCGCTGGAAAAAGTGGCTAACGAGCGGCGCAATGGGGATTGCCGTGGCTTGAGTGGGTGATAAGAAAAACTATTGCGCCGTGCGAGCAATTAAGGGGCTAAAACTAAAAGAGGACGAGGACGGCGGGGTCGCCGCTGCCGAGAGGGAGGAAGAAGTGCTTTGTACAGAGAGAGAGCACGAGCTTTTTCTCCGTTTTCGAAGCACAGCCATTTGCATAAGGAGGCAAAACGGAGCTTGCACTCCTATTTGAAGAGATGAAAGATAGTGTCTTTTATCGGCACAGCCGACGAGGAAAAAGGATGCCGCGTCGTTCGTGTGGATTGTCGGCCCAATTATCAGTCCTCCTCCGCTACTCGCCACACTGACTCGTGTGATTTAACCCACTTCTCCGAGCAAGGTTCACCGATATAGTGCGCTCGAAACTTGCACACACACGCACACACTCGCCACGCTCACTTGACCTCCCGCGAATTGCCCTTTACCTTCAGTTTTCGAGACTTAAATTCGACTTGCTGATACCGGCTGAATGAGAATGCCTACCTCCGCAAATCGGTCTACGAATAAGAGTGCAGTAAGATCGTTTATATTCGGGATGAATAAAATCTCTTTATCAAGTCTTATAGAATTTGTTGCTGGAGAGCATCGAGTCGGACTGTGTGAGCCTCGCTAATTAACCTCTTGAGGAATAGTGATGCATGCGCGTGTTGAATTCAAAGTTTTTGCGAGCTAACGATATCAATATGTCTTTTCAAATTGATTGAAATATAGTTAAACGATGAATCGTATTTATTATTAAAGTTAAGGGAAATTATTCCTGTCGAGGTTGTGCGAGAGAATTTTTCTACTAGGAGGATAAAAATGTTGGAGCAGTCTGGGAGGCTTGATGGCATAGATGTGAACATCACAGGATTTGGCTAGGATCGATTTTTCTCCCCAATAAGAGGCTTTCCGAATTCGGCGCGTTTGTCATCTCCCCTCGATTTCTGGGAAAGTGTGTCGGAAGATCAATAGTCTTTGCGATGCATCATCGCGCGCGCACTGCCTTTGAATTGGTAGGGCAAGCAGGGCGCCACTGAGGATGCAGGCCAGGCTGGCTGGCTGGCTGGCCCTATTATTTGATACCAGCAAAGGGAGACGAAATTTCCCAACGGTCAGTCGGTCCCAAAGCTTCAGCCGGCTGGCGCTCCTTTTATAGCGGAGGGTGGCTTTTCTCCCTCGGGCGTGTTATACGCTCCCTTTTTCCCCGGGCTCTTCCGCCGTGTCTGCGCCCTCGACATTGCCTCGTTACTATAATCACACCGAAATGCGGCCCGTCCGCTACGCTTTTCCCCAAAGAAGCTGGTAATAAAGGAGATCGCATTTCTCGCCTCTGCCTATTTTTTTCCAATGCAGCCACTTCTTCCCTTCCCTCGGAAGCGCAGCCTTCTACACAGACGTCTCACAGTGGTTCAAAAACCGAATCTAGATGGACAACTTATTATGGCCATCATTAGAGAATTTATTTATTTCTATATCAATAGATTTCTAAAAGATTGAATTAAGTGCAAACACAACATTAAATCGATTTGGAAAACTATAACGCCCTTGGCAACCACGCAATGTTACTCATACTACGGATTTGCACAGTGTAGAATCAAATGTGATCTTTGTTTAAACCTTTAACTACGAACTCAGCTTACTTCCGCTTTAATTTTTTTCTCTATATATTCTGCCATTCATTATCTAACTTTCAAAGGAAGATTCATCTGGCGACAAGTGCCGAGGTGCATAATATTTCCATTTTTATTTAACGCTGTCAGATTCGCATAGCCGCAGCTCGATAGTCGAACCATCCGTCAATCTTTATGCGAGATGCGTTAATCTTTCAAATTCCCAAACACGCGTCCTGCTATTTACAATCTTAAACAGCTTCATTGTAATCCGATTATAGCAGAAACGAATGCTAAAACTTTGACTAACAATTGGTACTTTTGTCCAGCAAGATTCGGGATTCTGTGCGCCTCCTGGATTATTCTTTCTCCATACAACAGTAGCACTGCACGTGTCGAGCGGACAGCAGACTCTTTATTTTCCAGTTAATATTTTCCTACAAGAATTCCGATTTCTTAGGTAGACGAATGCGGGGCAGCGAGATTTGATTTTTATTGCATTATTAGCCTGTGAGAGCAGGCATTGCAAAGCGGGAGTCGTTGCGCGCTTGGGGAGGACAGCAATTCCGCGTGGAATTCCGCGAGGGAGAAAAATAAAATGTGCGGAGGCAGAGGTGGGGGTCTTACTCTCGTTACTTCCAATATTTGCCGAGACATTACTATGAAACTGAACACTATTACGGAGCGGCGCAGGCAGAGATCCAATTCGAGGGGAAAAGCGTAACAGGGAGAGTATAGTGGGACTAGAAATAAAGGTCGTAAGGTAGGAGAAGTAGGAGTAAGAACAATCGGAGACGCAGGATGGGCGAGCGAGAGAGAGAGAGAGGGAGAGGGAGAGTTCCTTTCGCCAGGGCCCCTCGCCTTTTTGCAAGCGACTCTCCATAATTAATGGCCACGTGCACCACCCTTCCTTGGCAAGGAGGCCTCGCTTCTCCCGGGTAATTGCATCAAGTGAGAGACCAAATGCCGGAGAGCAAGCGAGAACGAAAGGGAATCGCCTTTATTGCTTGGGAGAAGCAGTCGTTTCCCTCTCTGATATTGTGTGGCCCTCTTGGCCGCCCGCTATCGGACCAGCATTTTTCCGTTTGAGCTGCCGACGCCGCCGACGCTGCCGCCGCCGACGCCGCTCTCACTGTGGTATAGGAACGCGCGTTGAAAGGCCGCTCGTCTACGCGCCCACCCGCACCCGCACCCGCGCAATCCCGTTAATAAAAGTTCCAGCCGGGTTTCGGCTGGCGAACTTTATTGCGGCCAATATCTGTGCCGCGGTAATTGTGCACCGGCGAAGGAGCTCGGAAAAACTTGGCCATGGATGTGTCGCAGCCGCTCGGATTCATTCTGTCGCGGCTGATAGTGCCTCGCCTTCCTCGTACAGCGGCTTATTTAGCACGAGCTCTTCTTAAATGATAGTCATTAACTAATAGCACTCTTCATCCGGCTAAATTCATTGGCTTCGGTCTTTCACTACTTTGAGAGTTCCATTCTGCCGCGTGGAATTTACCCATCGCGTTTCAAGTGCGATTTTGTTTCAACTATTATGTTCTATTGGTTTTTTTTATTGGGAAACATTGCGGAATACTTGGAAATGGATGAGTTCGCTTTGAGGAGATTAAATTGCGAGAGTATGAATGAAACTACAATTGAATATCGCGATTTAATAGTTTGTATTTGTTTATCAAAGATTCTTTGTTTTATAGATTGATTAGATTCGTTTCTCGTATCATTTAGGAATATCTTGGTGCTTTGGGTTAAAGTTTAAAGGAAAGACGTTCGGTATTTCTTCTCCTCCTTCTTATTCGTCCCCTGTCGGTTTTTAGTACACGGCTCGCGCGTTTATCTCAGGATCGACGACGGGGAAATTCCTGCGGAGAGTTATCATCCGGTGAAATCCTCGGCGCGAATACTTGCCACGTATCACCGACACTTCTCCGCGACTTAGCCATGTAAATCCTACGCTGGAACGTTCTGCCGGCTGGATTTTATTCCTGCTAAGGATTCCCCGTCAACCCTAAGGATATCTCATGTCCTCCTGCGCCAGGATACTGCGTGTAAACTTATGCCGAGGACTTTTCCTGGATTTCCCCTTTCCGAGTTATATCCCAGTAGTACTCCACATGTTGGAGTATATGCGATATTAGCTGTACCCGAAACGAATTGTTTAAATAATTAAAATTATATGACAATTAGAAAAATACAGTGCCAGAGTTTGTTATTATTTCCACTTTTGGAATTGTTAGTGTTACGTTATAGATTGAGGAGGTTGGTACTGGCATTTTGTATGGGAATAAGAGGGAACACTTGAGAACTGGCACAAGCCTTTTTAAATTACACTAAAACCAATTTTTGAGTAGGATGATTCAATTTTTATAAGTTACTTTTATTTCTATACTATTTATCACGTTATTTCTACAAATGAAAGCATTTCTTTTACACTCTGGAGTGGACAGACCAAGCTTTTCAAACTTAGCCTGATTATTCGTAAATGTCTCATTTATCATATGAAGTTGAAATTTTCAAAAGAGCTGCAGTGACCATTCACTATCGTTCCCTGTAAATTTCAATCCGATCTCATTATTTTCATTTTCCGCGGCAACCTCCTTCAATATTAACTTACAACGAAACTAGGTTTTCATTTCTATGAAAGCTTCCTTCTCACAGTTTATGAGAAGTTCCTCGGAATATGCCATTTAAAATTTCAGAAAATACACTTGCAAAGCTTGTTTTCTTCCAGTTCTCAACTTCTGCATGTTACGTTACAAATTTACTACTAATTTGCTACGAAACTAGTTCCTGAATTCCATTACACGCGAACTTCTGTAAAGTTTTCTTGGTGCAGTCCAGAAAAAATCGCGCAAGGTTTCCGTTGTTCGTAGCTTGAAAAGATCGATGATTAAGGGGGTGTAGGACAGTTAACATTCAAATTTAAGCCAATTGTTTATGTTATAAGTTTTATGGTTAACAATAGAAACAATTGGCTTGAACCAACTTGCACATGACTTATCCGCATGATTTTGGTGCCTGCCTTAGATATGATCTTAAAAAAGAACTCTCTAAAAGTTGAACTTCATTGGACCAACCGTACCAAAGAAATCATCTGCAGAGTCCTATTACGCATAATTAATATTGTAATAGTTAACAATTAATAACTGCCTTATTTTGTATTTAATTTCGAACGTCTATATCTCAAATTACTCTGTACAACTGTACTAATTAAAGGTAAAATGACTGTGCTTGCCAAGTGATTGGCTTAGTTACACAAATTTTTATAAAATTTAGAAAAATTTCAATGTTAACTGTCCTACATCCCCTTAACACTATGTCGCCCGGTGGCTCGACGTTGGTATCATGCGCAAATGGATTCGGCAAATTTGCGGCGCGACACGAAAAAATCTAGATTAGACGTGCGGAGGGCATAGTGTTAATAGTTAGTGGGGCGCACGCAGAGTTAAGAGCTCGGCACTACGAAATACAAGAGGTTTATTCGGCCCTTGGGAGTCTAGACAGAGAGAATTATCTCGAGCGTGAATACATACTATCGCCATGTAACTTGTTGAATCTCGAAAGCGTGTTACCCTTTAACACTTACATTATCGACAATATTATATTCACCGGCTCGACGCCGTTCATTCGTTATCGCGCGGACATAAACGCCTGTTTCATTGACTCCTAAAATCCCCGGGGATATGCGCCGCGCGTTGCCATGCCGCTGCAGTAACGTCAATTTAATCGTGTAATTAACGAGCTAATTCGCGTCGAGCACGTTATAATGCGCCGCTGCGTTACACAAGAAATTTAACGGTCAACCTTTCAGTCGCCGGCTATTTACAGGACGCAGACTCGGTTTAGTTAATTCTCTCTTTCTCTCTCTCTCTTTCTCTCTATTCATATTCATAAGAGCGAGCGGCAGAGGACATCGCGCGAAAATTGAGTAAGTCGGTGGCACAAAGCGGCTAGGATGAAGTTGAGGGCGAAGCGTGTCCTTATAATTCCTGGGCAAGTGTGCCAGTACTGGCAGTTTCACTTGGACAGCGGCGCACAGTCGTCCGAAACGAGAGAAACCGTGACATAGCCATTAAATTGCCTTCTATCACTAAAGCTATACAACCATTCAGGGGATTCCAGTATTTGTTCACATATTAATATATGTGTGATATAATTTGGTCGTTTCATTATAATTTTGTCATTTTAGTTTCGTGCTTAAAAAATTATCAAGCTATGGCCAATAGTAAAAAATCGAATTTCATATTGCGGCTAACTCCTACGAACTTCCGCCATGGGACAACAGTCAAAATGATGTATTAGACTCTTTACTTTAAGAGAGAGAAAAAACCAACTGCGTTTAGTTGCGATCGTTCGAGTTATTACGAGTATTATCGACTTAATGTTTATACTGCCTAGGTAACTAGTAATTAGCCGCAATTTGAAATTAAATTTTTTACTATTGGCCATAGCATGGTAATATTTTCAGCATCGAACTAAAATGGCAGAATTATAATGAAACAACTAAATTATGTAACAGATACGATAAATATGTGAACAAATATTGGAATCCCCTGAATGGTTGTATAGCTTTAGTGATAGAATCCAATTTAATGATGTCATGGATTTTCTCGTTTTGGACCACTGTGCGCCGCGGCGCTATGATGACCGGTCGCGTCTCAGCGGGCAGCCAGTGCAACATTTAGCCATGGAATATGAAAATGAGGCTAACGCGAAAACCCAGTTCTACTTACAGCGTACTCCCGTTTCCATGTGCGAGCTCGCTTGCTACCTTGTGTGCGCGTATGCACGCGCGCGCGCGCTTCTCTAATGAAAGCGGCAGCAGTGTAACAGAATCGCGGGTATACTCATTAAAGTGCACAGATTGCACGCATCCGAGAGTAATACGCCAGACCACCATCCGCCTGAAAATTTGAGGCTTTCCTACCTGCCTACGCGCTCGCCCACACTACTACTTTCCCAGCCGATGTCTCCAATTAAAAGACGTAGCTGCTCTCGCGAATTTAAACCTCGTTTTTCCGAAATTATGCGCTATCGACCTTCTCACTAGGTCGGCGGACCCACTTTCATCAAACATCTTGGAGACTGCTCTTTGAAATCCTTGACTCGCTCGTTTTCAGACATGAAATTTCTCACGTTCCCGTTTAAATTAATATTTCCTAGCAATTTGTACCTTCTCGGAGGTGTTTCAACTCGTGATTGTGGCGGATTTTCGGTTTAAATTTTGGAAAGTAACATGACACTCGCGACTCGGTTTTTCCTGGATTTCGTACGAGTTTGATTAGTGTTTGCTCTCACACTCCTGAGAAATAGAGCGACTGTTTCTACTCCGGCAGTCGTCATCGAAGGCGAAATGCTCGCCGTTAGCAGCGTCGGCCAATCGATCGCGTACATAATAAATTACATAATTTTACGTAACGACAATACATCCCGAACTGTTTATATAACACTCGATCTATCTTTGCTTCACTGTGCCTATGTATAATCTCGTCGAAAGATTACCGGCGGCACGTAAAGACGCACAGGAAGTGATTTCGTCTAATGACACTTCGTGAAAAGGGACCTTCCGGAATCATGCGATCGCCACACGCGATCCTGCACGCGTTACGTAAAAGTAAAATCATTCACTAGAAAAAAGGTTTTTCTCGCGATAGGATTGTCATTAACCGGATCATAAAAATGCAAGCAATTACTTCCGAGATTCCTTGAGCCCCGTGAATCATGGCTGTTTAACACTAGGTTTACGGGTTTATTTTCATTAAAAAAAGAACTATTAATTTAATTTAAACACAATTACAATTCCAACTCACATAATATAAGTTAATTAAATCTGTCAGGATTGCATAAATAATTGGTAGTATAAATTGGAAGAAAAATTAATAAGCTTTGTAATATTGCTAGTGAAGTCCGAAATCCGTCAAAATGACGGATGTCGTAAACCTAGTGTTAATTAGCGATACAATCATTCTAACAACTTGAGGAACCGAGCTGCTTATTCCGCAATTTCTAAACGAGACTCACAGTTGGCCCGTTCTTGTTCCAATGATTTCCTGCTTTAATATAGTCTAATTCATTCCGGGATTCCTTGAGCCCCGTGAATCATGGCTGTTTAACACTAGGTTTACGGGCGTTTCTGTATACATCTTTGTATAGACACTTATTTTCATTAAAAAAAGAACTATTAATTTAATTTAAACACAATTACAATTCTAACTCACATAATATAAGTTAATTAAATCTGTCAGGATTGCATAAATAATTGGTAGTATAAATTGGAAGAAAAATTAATGAGCTTTGTAATATTTGCTAGTGAAGTCCGAAATCCGTCAAAATGACGGGTGCCGTAAACCTAGTGTTAATTAGCGATACAATCATTCTAACAACTTGAGGAACCGAGCTGCTTATTCCGCAATTTCTAAACGAGACTTACAGTTGGCCCGTTCTTGTTCCAATGATTTCCTGCTTTAATATAGTCTAATCCATTCCGCGCTCTGTTGGATCCCTTTGCCGGTGTAATATGCGGGGCTATCCGTACTCTGAATATGCCAGAGTGCTGTATGCATATGCGCATATATGTATCTCAACCTCATCAGGAATCGGAAGTATCATATGCAACGCTTGCACCTGGAATAGGCGTAATATGCGGTCATACACTGCTATGCTCCTATGTCGAATAGAGCCGTCTACACGCGTATTTACACATCTGCACGCACGCACCTACTACAAACGCTCGATGCTCACCGAATACGCACATACCAGATGAAAGCCGCTTTCCTCCACCTATACATACATACATATTCTTCTATAACAGCCTCTGTTTTACATTACTCTCTTACCGCATTATTAGCTTGCCCTAAATGTTTGTTCTACTTGTATGCCAGAAAAAATTACCACATAATCAAACTTTCCGCTCGTGCATATTCATTAGAGTCTTCGAGAGTTTCGTAATGTTATTTTCTTAACATGTCTGCGCGTTCCAGTTTCATAGTAATAATGGTGTCATAGATTTTGAGGAAACTTTTGGCGATTAATATTAATTATTCCTCTTTTTCTTATTTCATTGTTTCTTAGGTACGAGAATAATCGCAAGTATGTAAAATCTCTTTCGATATCCTTTTCTTTTACCTAGAAAGGGTTCACGTACTGTCGTATTTGTATACTAGAAAAAATTACTACATAATCAAACTTTTTGCTCGTGCATATTCATTAGTGTCTTCGAGAGTTTCGTAATGTTATTTTCTTAACATGTCTGCGCGTTCCAGTTTCCTAGTAATAATAGTGTCATAGATTTTGAGGAAACTTTTGGCCATTAATATTAATAATTCGTCTTCTTCTTATTTCATTGTTTCTTAGCTACGAGAATAATCGCAATTATGTAAAATCTCTTTCGATATCCTTTTCTTTTACCTAGAAAGGGTTCATATACTGTCGTACTTGTATACTAGAAAAAATTACTACATAATCAAACTTTCCGCTCTTGCATATTCATTAGTGTCTTCGAGAGTTTCGTAATGTTATTTTCTTAACATGTCTGCGCGTTCCAGTTTCCTAGTAATAATAGTGTCATAGATTTCGAGGAAACTTTTGGCGATTAATATTAATTATTCGTCTTTGCTGGATATGTTGTGGTATATGAGCTAGTCATCTTATTTCATTGCTTTTCGGTTACGAGAATAACCTCAAGTATATAAAACCCCTTGCGATATCCTTTTCTTTTACCTAGAAAGGGTCGACATACATATATTTAGGGTCTGGCATTGTCCGAATTCTTTCAGCCCTCGTGCTGTCGTGTCAAGAGTGTTTCTTTCCCGGAGTCTTTCTTCTCGTACCCTTCAGCGCGCTTTGATCGAGGGATTTTTTCATATAGCGGAATTCCTACATCAGAGTCAGTTTCATGAATTAAAGAAACGATAATAATTCGGTCTAAATGAATAATTCGTATTATTCGTATAGAACGATGTGTGTGCGCGTAGCATACAGATGTGTCGTGCGATAATTCCGCGTTCGTTTCATTGAAGGGTCGACCTATTTTTGTGAAATCTTTTCAATAAATGCCGAGGATTCCAACGGGTTTAGTTCGCACGTGTCTTCCTCGATGGAAAAAGTGTGGCCTCTCGTGTATTGCGTGGTGATTGAAACAGACACACACAGACACACACACGTGCAGCGGGATCTCGTATCGTGTGAACTTATGAAAACTAATTCAGGTCGAAGTAGTGGGTCAATGCTCAAAGAAATGATAAACAGCATATCGTGTAACTGGAGCGCGTCCAATTATTGTGACATTCCCTCCTTCGGCATCGCGGATCAAACACTATGCTACGCTCGAAATACAAGCCATTTCATTGGGCTCATCGCGAGCGTCACCTTCCAACCTCCCAGAATTCACCGAGTATTAATGCAATTTCGAGTACGATTTTCGGCGAATTCGACACATTTCGATCGCCTCCATTAATAATACCGCTATTCGTATTATTCACGGTGGAACTAATCCCAATATTAACTAACGTTTAAGGAGGTTCGTGACGAAATTGAAAATGATGAGATAGGATTGAAATTTAGAGAGAATGATAGTCAATTGTCACTGCATCTCTCTTCAAAGTTTCGACTTATTTGTCTGTACAGTTTTCGACTAATCAATGTCGAAAAGTCAGAGAGCAGAGATTACCGTTCACGGTTTAAAATTGTGAGATATAATAATGAGACATGAATAAAAAACATTTCATATGGTAAATGAAACATTTACGAATAAGGAGGTTAAGTTTGAAAAGCTTTGTCTGTTCGATTCGAGACTGAAAGCGGTTTCATTTGTAGAAATGACTTAATAAATAGTATAGAAATATAAGTAACTTATAAAAGCAGGCGTGACATGCCATAAGCTTAATTGCAAATTCAATTTTCGTACTCAAAAATTGGTTTTACTGTAATTTGAAGAGGCCTCAAAATTGACTGCATCAAACTCTTTAAATAATAAGAACTCTTAACATAAAGCAAACAGTCTAGTTTTTTATTCAGTTACAGTAAATTAATTCTAAATCAATAGCACCTGAGCAACGCAGGAAGGTTGAAAGATACATTACAGCAGTAACAAATTCATACTTTTTCCCATGAAAACTAGTTCACTAGCAGAATCAAAGATAGATCTGTCAGTGTATCCTTGAGAGCGTTATTAATTTTCCTTCAAAGTGTAGCTAACACATAACTACATTATTGGGATTGCTAAGGGAAATCAAGGGATTCGGTGTCAAGCGGAGTTGATCGATTTCTACGATGTCTGGACTAGTTGGGAATAATAGATAAATGCCTGGAGAGTTTCCGTCGGTGGCGAAGGCAGCCGGGCTCGTAATGGGACATGAGAGGGTCGGTTTGTTATCAGGGAATTCCAGGATGTATCGTTAAGTCACGGGCGAAATTAAAGTTGGCCTTGCGCCCCGATGAATCCCAGTCCTGGCTGGAGAACATGGGGGGAACGCGCAGACTTTTACTCTGTCAGGCGGGAATTCGAGGCACGAGGCTATGCTATTCCAGCCACCCTCCGACACCCCTTCGCCACGAGGGTGAGCCGTGAAATGTCGCTCGTTTCACCGCGCCACGCTTTTGTTTGTTATGATAATCGCTGTGATTTCGACACCCTGATGAATCGGCTCGCCAACGCTGACGCCGACGCCGACGCCTGATGCGATAGATTCCCCAGATAGGGCTGTTCGATTGAATTATTGCGCTCCCTTTTGTCGATTCATTCCCATCCGGATTAACGCTAACCCTCCACCACTCAACTAATGCCTCTTCCACCGTAATAGTTGCCTCTGCTATTATTCGCCGATCTCCCGCGATCGTTTCTCCGAAAGTATTATTCGATCGATTCCCGATGTTACGTCTGATTGGATTTTCCTATTGGAGACTCTTAGAATTTTATTAACATTTTCATTGCCTTTTCTAAGAACTCAAGAAATTTCGTTAAAGATCTTCATTAATTTTTGTTAGAATCTTGAACGATTTGAAGTAGATTCGAATGAGTCCTGCGAGGAATTCGTACTTGCAAGATCAATTCGGTTTCGAAGTTGACTCGGTTGTAATTGATAATGGATGGGCGTCCTCCTTTCGAGCACTCATGACTGATAGGCAAGAAGCGAGGAGGAAAGTCATTAATTCCATGGTCTGCCTGTAGACACGTTAGCTGGCAGTAATGCGATCAAGGGACAGCAAGTCTGATTGCCAGGCATTGAGCTCCACCAATGACACACGTACGCCAGTCTCGGTATACGGCGAAGATGATTTCCGCTGATAGGCAAAAGTCCGTCCGATGTCGAATCAGCGAAGCGTGGAGCGCGCGCGTAATTATCGGAAGTCCTCGATTCGCTGGAAACACATGCTTCGCTCAAAGAAAATACTAGCCGGCGGAAGATAGTCTGCTGGAATGATATGTGGGTTTAGCTAATTTGCCGAATGAGTTCAGTGTGTTCGTTAACTCTTGCGAAGCGTCGGCAAACATACTCATGCGAATATTCCTCTCCTCCTGCCTGACTCGTCCCTCTCACTTTTAACGTCCCATCAAACTTTGAACGCCCAATCTCTAACGTTCGACCAATCCAAATTTCGAGCTTCCACTTCTATTTCTAATAGTTATACAATTAAAAATCATAACACATTCTTCTGTTGGATTCCTGTTTTATAAACGTAGTCGAGATGTCAATGGATAAGTCGCGACTAAAGCTAGAAAAAGGAAGGATGGTAGAGCTAGAGAAGCGTCGAGTGAAAGGAGAATGAAATCCTCACTTTGTCCAACGATTTCAACAAACAGTTTTTCGCTTCCTTTCTTAGGATTAAAAGAAACAAAGCGGAAGCTAATCCCAATAACGCAATTGCAATCCGAGATTGTAGCGGCACTGGTCGGAGATCTTTGCGAGGGAGCTTGCTGTCCCAAAGGCAGCGGGACGAAATATTTTCCACGAAACGAGATTCAGTCCGGCGGCGTCGTCGGCGTCGGCGACGGCGGCGGTCTTGCTCCCAAGTAAACGGAATCTCTGCCAGCTTACGGTAATGCGGATCTTTCCATCATCGTTTCCGTTTCCGTGATATTCTCTCTAGCTTCCACTTTTTTTCCCTATTTTTGCCTTCTTCAGTTGGGCAATCCAATGGGCACACCACTTGACTCGACTTATTTACAAGCTCGGAAGCTCGTTAGCGAGAGCCTCTAGGGCTCTAGCTCTTTCCTTGAGGATCAGAGCGAACGGAGTCGCTCGCTCCTCCTCTGCAACTCGCCACCTTGTCCTAGCTATCCTTCCCAGGCTATCATCAAACTCCCTCTATGTACAGCATCCGGTTTGCATTCTGCATTTGCTTGCAATTGCTATTACAAAACCAAGGAAACAAAGGCTGGAATGTATTCGGTAATAGTTAAATGCCGATGCCGGTGAAAATGTCGTGTTGACGAGCTTGTAATGATAATTTCGAAGTAGTCGCGCGTTGACTGTTTGTACAGCATCCGACAAAATAGTTGTCACAATCTGCAAAATAGCCACCGGACAAAAAATTAAGTGGTAGCATGTACAGGGTGAGTCAGTTGCCTTTGAATCGCCACTGTCGAGCATACACTGTTCCATATAAAAACATTATAAATATACATTTAAATGATTTAGACATTTAAATGTATAGATAGAGATCACCCTGTACAGGGTGCCTTTAAATCAGAACTCTCCTAGCCCACTTTTACTAGACATCTATTTCATTATACTATATATTCTCTGTTTAACAATAGTTTTAGAATCGACTTCCTGCGAATGGGTAGCAACGTAAAGAGAAAATATTTTATTATATTATATTTATAGGGGAATATTATATATAACTGGCTTCTGCAGGGTGAAATTTCATGGGCGAGTTAACATAACTCGAACATGTAAAAGTCTAAATGCATAAAATGCAGACACATGTTGAAAAACATTTGAGTATAATTTAAATATCTCTATCTATACATTTAAATGTATATTTATAATGATTTCATATGGAAGAGAGTGTATGCTCGCCAGCGGCGATTCAAAGGCAAGTCACTCACTCTGTACACACGATGTGCAAGACTTTTTCAGGGGGTTGCGACAGAAAGCCTCCCCCCTAAAAGGAGGCTTTTAAAAAGTCATGTATAACAGGTGCGTATAGTGCAAAATTTCACTTTTTATTCAGCGAACATTTTCTAGATTTGACAACTGTTTTGTCGGGTGCTGTAGTTACGAAGCGAAGGTGCACCTTGCTTCCAATTTCACTCTTCCCGTAAATAGGCTCACCAACACCAATCCTTCCAAATCTTGCCTCGAATTTGAATAAGCAGCGTGTCCCTTTCACTTTCGCCGCGAACCGCGTCATCTCCCTCAATTCCCTATTTTCCCTCGGAATCCCACTGTCAGCCAACCGCCTCTGCTTTGCATGTGACGGAAATTCGGCTTGCTTACTTTCACAGCATTAGCGCGCAATGTGCTTGGATATACGTGGACTTTCCTCGGCTTGGCTCGGTCGAAAGTAAATTCGCCGCCGCTCGAGTGTTTGGATATCTGCCGTTCGGCAATTCGATGCTTCGTCCTACCAAGTTTTTCGACACTTCTTCTTCCAATATACTCTTACCGACATATTCTTTGCCTCTGATTTGTCAAATCTAGCTAAACTTATGATTCGAATAATATTCTACAATAATTAAACAAAGAATTCTAGAATATAAAACAGAAGGAAGTTTTTGTCGATTCAAAATCGCACTGCATTCGATAGGTCGCGGTAATTAAAATCATAAGCCTCGAGTGGCTAGCACCAAATCCAATTTAGTCGCGGCTTTGTGGGCCACTCGTTCCCATTGTCCAAGTATTCGGAAAGGGTTTGACTGGTTTGTGACGGTGCCAGGGAGAGAATGGAATCCCGCCACCGGACACACCAGAGGCATTCTTCTCTTTCGTGGCCAAGAGACACAGAGAATGGAGAGACGCGCGCAAGGAAAAAGCTAGAGAAATAGAAAAGTAGATTAAAGTCAGATTCGTTGGATGATAGGTGGCCGACAGAGAATTAGGGAAGGCGGTGGTGGGGGGGTGTTCGTGATAAGAGAGTGAAGGGAAACGAGCCTTTAACGGGAATTACAAGTGAAACGAAAAAGCGAAAGAGAGGCTGAGATGAAGTCTCTATAAAGGGAAATGCGCTCGGAGAAAGGGACGTTTACAGTCACGCGCAGATATCGAAGCTTTTTTGACATAGCTTCGGCTAGAAATCTGTTAACCACCGCGTCCTCTCGAAACTCCCTTGATTTAGATTGAATTCAATCCCACTGCGTATATCTAAAAAGGGGTAGTACACTGCCAGCCCTCTCTGTGCCTGTAAACCTCGGATATGGGGATGGTCCAGCACTGATCCCTCAGGATGCTGTGTCCAAGGGGTTGCTAATATGCTTATGGATTGTATAGAACCCTAATTATTCAAACTGTGAATATAATCCGGACATGATACAGACAAATCCAGTCGTGATAATGATTGGGGTCGCCTCTTCCAATGGCTGCCACTTTGGATTATATCGGAGTCATGAAATTCAATACCAAGAAACTTTATTTTCTCCTCAATTACTAATTAAACTCATTCCCTCAAAACTTTATTATTTCTTCAGCTTCTCTTCGTTATTTATAAATTACAAGAATTACAATTACAGTTTCTCTCGACAGTTTCACCAAAAATTTGTTATTTCTTCGCCTTTTTTCTTTATTTTTAAATTATAAGAATTACAATGACAGTTTCGCTCGATTCTTTTACCCAGCATTTCCGTATTCATATTACATCAGGTATCTCGCAGAGAGTATTGATTACAGTTTCAATCAATTGGTTCATGAAATATTTCATAGCCTGCTTCTGATTTTCCTTTCGAGCCGATTGTTGGAGGAAAGTTGGCGTCTCGCGGGCGTGCTATAGTTTCTCGGCTGGAAGTCTAGACGGCGTAACAGATATATATGTATACGCGTTCGGTATTATCGCTTTCCGTTCGATAGCCACACACTATTCAATATCTGTCTCGAACTCAAGCAGGAACATGGAACATTTCGATTCAGAGGGAACAACAAGTGTTTCCCTGCGACGGATTACATAACACCTTGCCTGAGGTTGGTCGAAAGGGGGGGGGGGAGGGTGGAGAGATTGGGGTAGCAAGTACGCTGCCATTCATATTGTTCGCCTATCGATCACGTTTGTCAGACCCCTGTGCAATATACCCGCCGCTACACCTTGTACTCTCTCTCTCTCTCTCTTTCTCTCTCTGCCCGGCACCCTTCGGCCTTGTGCATTATGCTCCAGGCTAATATCACATGAGCCCCCACTATGCCGTCGGAGTTAAGCAGATTTAATAACAGAGGATTTAATGTGTGCCTGGATACACCGCACATTACGTCCTTTCGTACCACTGCTCTCTCGCCGCCCCGAGATTTTCCAGCCTCTATTCCTCCAGCACTCTCCAAACTCATTACATTTCCTTCCTGATCTTCAAATGGGAGATTTATCATGGTTCTCTTGGAGACTGAGAATGGATCAAGTGTAACAATTGGAGAAGTTATTCATTCGTTACGATTCTGTTCTTCATTGGTTGTTATATTCATACTTTAGTATAGGGTTGATTGTTTATCAAAATCGAACGTTTATTTGGTATCAAGGAGAACAATACTGAAACTATCCATTATGCTATTGTGTTATTTTTCACGTCAGCTTCAATTTTCCTGGAAATAACAATATTTAAAGTACAATATTTCAGATCTATGATTGATTGTTTATAAAAAATCAACGTTTATTTGGTTTCGAGCAGAACATTATTATAAGTATCCGTTATGTTATTATGTTCTTTTTCACGTCAGTTTGAGTTTTCCTGATAATAACAATATTTAATGTACAGTATTTTAGATATGTGACTGATTGTTTATAACAATCGAACGTTTATTTGGTATCAAGAACATTGCTATAACTATCCATTATATTCATTTGCACGCCAATTTGAATTTTCCTGATAATAACGATATTTAATGCACAGTATTTTAAATATACGCTTGATTGTTTATAACAATCGAACGTTTATTTGGTATCGAGCATAACATTCCTATAACTATCCGTTATGTTATTATGTTTTTTTTTCACGCCAGTTTGAGTTCTCCTAATAATAACTAATTACTATAACCATCCATTATATTCATTTGCACGCCAGTTTGAATTTTCCCGGTAATAACATTAAGATCGGCATTTTCGAAATAGCCTTCGTATTGGGAACAGTAAGTCCTATTCTTCGTGAATGACTAGCATTCCACATGTATTGGGGTTTGGCAGCCAGCTGTAGTCATCCAAGCGTGACAAGGTTGCCAGCAGGCCAATGTCATTGCATAGCGGCGGGCGAAGAGTCGTAAATATTTTTTGGGCGCCACGAAGTCGTAAATCCGAGGCTCAGGTAGTCGTCCCTCCTTCCTTCTGGGTGTTGGGTGGGGAGAAGAGTGCTGCTGTCATTGCACAAGTACGCAGTCATTCATCAGCCGTGCTTGTGTGTACTGTGAACTCTCCGCGTGTATTATAACCTCGAATTTGAAACGTACTCGCTTTTCAAACACAATTTCCCTCCGATTTATATTTCTCCTCTTATTTATTCTATTTTTATTTATTTATTCCATCAGTGTTTTCCACACTCCGCTTTGATTTTTTCCCGCGATTTTCTATGGCATTGCGCGCGCCGTGTGATGTGCTTGGAAGTTGATCGAGAACAATAGTGTCAGAAGTGTCATCGGGAAAGTGGCTTACGCGAGCGGGCCAAAGGGGAATCGCGTATATTCGTCATTTTTCGCGCGAGATAAATGGCAGCCGGCGCTGCTACATCAGTTTCAGTATTTTTGTAAAGCCACCGTAAACGGTCATTCGTAGCGCGCGCGCGCTAGGAAATCACAGCTTCCGGGAGAGCGGGGCGGATATTCTCTGGCAGTGACATGAAGTAGCCGATTCAGTGAGGCGACGTTAATGGAAGTTGGGCCGACTACGGCGCGGCGCTGCGCGTCGGTGCCCGGGCGTCGTCGTGTTAACAGATAGAAATTTCTCTGACACTCGAGCTAAATAAAAGTGCCACTCGCAGGAATCATTAAACGCGCGCCGCTAGCCGTCGCCGCGGCGAACCGGACGCTGCGCTGCGCTGCTCTCTTTGCAGTATCAGTTGAAAAGTAGCATGTCACCGCGACTCGCCGGATTACAGTAATTGAGGTTGTGTCCCCATGCTAATGGAAAAACTCCAGAGATCTTGCTGTACTGCTTGGCTCGAGCTGAATCAAATGAACTTCTTGAGCTTCTTCTTTCTCTCTCTCTGTCATATCTCCGCCTTTTTCCTTCCCGCCTCTCTCTTTCTCTCTCGCTCTCGCTCTCAGTCTGTCTTGAACTTTCTTACTTGAGCGTTTTGCTGGCAGCCTGACGTTCAGCTTGTTCCATTTGCTAGACACTCGACAGAGCATCAGCCTCCAGGCACAGTTTTTCTTATTAAGATTCCGAGTTGTTACCAATTGTAAGATCCTAATCTGATTAGATTCCGACTTTTTCAGTAGAGTGCTTCGGCGCTCTTGAACTTTTTCTAGGCTATTAATACTCGAGTAAAAGAGAGAGAGAGAGTGCGTTGTGGAACATTGCTTTGCGATTCAAATCATCCTTCTCTTCATTTCCATTTTAATTCGCCTTTATTAAACATTTGCGTGGGGAAGCGTTCATTATGCAGAGACCGCTCGGACTCGTTCAAATAGTTCTCTACTGAATTTGTATCTCTTCCGGCTGAAGTTTGTTATAAGTGCCAGTGGATTAGCTAAAGTCGTACGATGGCCTTTCAAGGTTAATGAACTTGGGCTTGCAAAGTTTTTATTTGCCCGCCAAATTTCCAAGTAGTGTTAGGGCGGCGGTGTGTTGATGTTTAATGTTTCATCGCGAGTAAATTTTCCAAGGCACTTTGAATCGTTTTCTCGCGATCGCGTTGAGAAATTCTTTTGCCCTCGCCGAATTGATAATCTCGCGAACCCTTTTTCACCGACGATGTACATTTTTACGCGAGCCTGGAAAAGATCATCCCTGCTTCCATCACTATGCATGAATGTTATTAACGTATCACTTTGATCACGAAAAATTATTGGTGTACGGCAGAAATGAGTTTTACTGGCTTCACTGGTACTCGCAATTACAAGTTTCGCAGCGTTTCGTATTAATCCATATATATTCGCCCTGTGAAAATCAGCCTTTAAGCTCGATACGCCGATCACTTTTATTCCATCGATCATTAATTTGCTACCATGTGCATCCACCTTTTACAACTTAGAATTCATAGCACTGTCATAATACCTTTTACATCCCAAGCTTGCATCGAACTAGTTAAACTTCGCAAAGAGTATAATCGTGTGTCTTTATTTCTCACGATAAATTACAAATGGTAGCAAATTCTACTTGCAATATATTACAATACTATCGAATCATTAGACGAAGGAAAGTTCTTTTTGCCGGTGCACTTGTATTGGCTTCGTTACGCGAAAGGAAAGCTTCTTCATTGGAAAAGCGGTGGAAACTGGCCTCGATTGTCGAGAGCCGTTTAAGTCCATTGCGGTGAATTGTGAATTGGTGGTTGGAGGAAGTGACCGCTTTTAACGCAATAGTCTTTCGAGGAGGTTTGCCGAAGTTATTATGTCACCGTTCCGATGAATAAATTACGAGAAAACTTGCTTCTCGTGGGTCGACGAACTCGGCTCGCTCTCTTTTTCCCTCTGCCTCTTCCTTCTCACTCTTTCTCGGTTGGTTCGCGCGCGTGTATAGCCATAGCCACACGTTCTAAGGAGGTCAGTCTAGCGCAATATAGGCAGATTTCGTCGCGAGTCGGTAAAAAGTAGAGTAATCGCTTTGATGCTCGATTCGGAAGGATGAGCGCAGATGCTGCTCTCGCGAGAAGCACTGCGAAAGCCTCAGATTTTTTTTTTCCCCCTACACTATCGGACACTGGAAATCACCGTTTCCCCAACTATCGTCGCGTGAAACGCTTTGCGTTATAACGGACATTTCTCACATACTCGTGAAATAGTTCGCAAAGATACGATCGCAAAGTTGGCGCATTTCAATACTTAGTTATCTATATTATTGCATTCGGTATCCAACGCAAACAATCGTGATTATAAAATCAATTCCCTAACTCTTTCAATGCTTCAATTCATGCAATTTTAGTACAAACAATTTATTTCCATAATAGTATAATATCAATAGTATAATTCTCACATACTCGTGAAATAGTTCGCAAAGATACGATCGCAAAGTTGGCGCATTTCAATACTTAGTTATCTATATTATTGCATTCGGCATCCAACGCAAACAATCGTGATTATAAAATCAATTCCCTAACTCTTTCAATGCTTCAATCCATGCAATTTTAGTACAAACAATTTATTTCCATAATAGTATAATATCAATAGTATAATTCTCACATACTCGTGAAATAGTTCGCAAAGATACGATCGCAAAGTTGGCGCATTTCAATACTTAGTTATCTATATTATTGCATTCGGCATCCAACGCAAACAATCGTGATTATAAAATCAATTCCCTAACTCTTTCAATGCTTCCATCCATGCAATTTTAGTAGAAACAATGTATTTCCATAATAGTATAATATCAATTCCTTCTATTCTTATAGATTAGCGTATATATTCATTCGTGTATTTGCATTTCTGTTTTTCGAGCGTCACATATGCATACACTTCGTGCTTTTCCCTCCTCCCCTGAATTTATTTGAAGTCCGGTTCTTTATTGAAACGATGGGTGGTTGGTGTATTTTCGTTATTTCCCCTGGAATCGGCATTGGAGGGTGGATGCGCGTCGCGAGGAGATAGAGCTTTCGATCGAGAGAGAGAGACTCGTGGCAGGAAAGGGGTAGCTAGACCGCTAAGAAGTTTGCCCGCCGCCAGTTGGTTCACGGAGGGTAAGAAAATATTATTTGACCGGCTGTAAGTGACGTCCGCTGCCGATTCCAGGGGATAACGTTAATGGATTCCATAGGATTGGTGGGGGAGAGGACTGTCTAGTGACTAGCGCTCGGCTTGAATGGTCCTCGACTTTTGGGCGCGCGTCTCTCTTCAGTTATCGATCACGTGCCGCCTCCGCAGTACCTTTCTAGTTGCCTCGTGGAGACTGCCACCCTGCTTTCTCCGAGTGCTCGTCAGAAAACTGGCAATGCCAGCCGCCTCCGGAACTGTCTCTTCCCCCGTACACGCCGGACCAACTTTGGATAAAGTTCCTCCGTCGCCGCCACCCACCCTCTCCGCGCGCGCCCTCCAATCCGCTGGCACACGCGATCGATTCGACTTAGCCGCATACCTGACAAACCAACCTTCAGCCTTCCTTTGACCGGGAGAATTCATTTGATTAATTGGTGGAATTGATCCACCCGGACTTCTTAATTCCACGCGATGTCTGCCTGTCGCTTTACTTTCGAGAACTTTTTACATGAAGAGTGATTTTTTTCGAGTCCTAAAGTTTGAATTTGATCGTTTTATGTTTGGACGTAGTCATTGTTAGTTTCGTAAAGAGATTAATTGCGTTTCTCTCGCGAGAGATGTTTGAGCGACGGGTTTGTTGTTAGTCGCATGTCGGAGTACGCGGCAATAGTGAAGTTGTTAATTTGTGGGAAAATCGTGGTCCACCGCTCATTGAAATGTTTCCCTTCGCATTGGCAACGCGGCGGCCGTACGACATTCACTGCTCAATGGGGACGTCGATGTAAATTGATACCGACCTAATTAATACGCTTTCGAACATGGAACTAGTTAGCGTGAACTACAATCTGATCGGCTAGCATTGGAATGACTGATATTTCAGGCAATGCTGCCTCCTGGTTTCTAGTAATACCACCTCGTAAGTTCCGAGGACAGTTGACCTCCTCTGCATACATCCTTTGACAGGGAAATTAGTTGGTTCTGTTATCAACAAATCAATCAATTTTCAATTTTCGTTTAACACGACGTACTCAAAGCAGTAGTTATTATTTCCAATACCTTTCACTCAAGTTTCATTAATTCCACCGGTGTTTTTCTGGGATTAATAACTTACAAAATTCGAATTTTATTTCGGCTCGTGGAAAAATGATTCTCGGTTGTGCATATCCATTTAGTTTCAATTATCATTGCGTATATTTATTCTCAAAGATTAATATCCACTCTTTCGCGTTCCAAGTTGGTTCCTTTTAGTTTGCCATTTCTCTTTCATTCTAAATACGTTAAAAATGGATGTTTGAATGGATGCGAATGTGCGAGAGGTTGCGTATTCAAAGCAGTAGTTATTATTTCCAATTCCTTTTACTCAAGTTTCATTAATTCCAGCCGTGTTTTTCTGGGATTAATAACTTACAAAATTCGAATTTTATTTCGGCTCGTGGAAAAATGATTCTCGGCTTTGCATATCCATTTAGTTTCAATTATCGTTACGTATATTCATTTTCAAAGATTAACACTAGGTTTACGGACGTTTCTGTATACCTCTCTTTATGCACCCTTATTTTCATTTAAAAAAAGCTATTCATATAATTTAAAGACAATTACAATCTTAACAGACATAATATAAGTTGATTAAATCTGTCAGGATTGTATAAATAATTGTCAGTATAAATTGAAAGGAAAATTAATATGCTTTGCAATTTTGCCAGTGAAGTCCGAAATCCGTTAAAATGACGGCTGCCGTAAACCTAGTGTTAATATCCACTCTTTCGCGTTCCAAGTTGGTTCCTTTTATTTTGCCATTTCTCTTTCATTATAAATACGTTAAAAATGGATGTTTGAATGGATGCGAATGCCCGGGAGGTTGCTTTCAAGGAATCAGTATTACATTTACGAAAATTCACGAGCTTTTACCAGGCGACGCTCCTCTTCCCCATGGATACATGTGAAAGGAGCTGCTGGTGCTGCTGGCGTGTAGTCTTATCTTCAGTGGTATCCTCGCACTTTACGAGGGCAGTGGCTAGCCGCGCGTTTAGGGACTCGCTCGCCGCCGCGCCGAGAGAAAGAGGAAAGGGGGATATGCACTTACCCATGGATGCTGCTTCTCTCATGGCTTTATGAATAAATGTATTCGCGACTTTGTATCCTTTATGAATATATGTAGAGAGGAGATCAGAGAGGTGCGCGCGCGCGAATCTACTTTCGCTCCGGCTATTTTTCGTGTCGAGGCTAAAGCCGACCTAGGAGAGATTCCACACTCTCCCTTCATTCTTCCTCTAAACGAAATTCGTAAAGAAGAAATTCTAAAGTGATATTACTTCCCGTGAGATTACGTATTGGCCTATTTCCCCTTTCCCCCCCCCCCCTTTCCCCCCACCCGCCAACAAGCCTGAATTACTTTCGTCTCGGGCGGTGCAAGCGAATTTCGGCGAATTATAGCTTAGTTAGCTTACTTTTAGCAGAGTTTATGTGTGGTCGACGCACATAATGTTCAGTTTGTGCTGAGTGAAAATTGGGAAGAGGAAAGTACGTGTTAATGTTGCTGTATAATAGAATCGCTTGACTTCGCAACAATATATTTGCTTTATAGTTTCGCAACAATTTATAGCAAACACGAGTTAGCTTCTGAAGTTTAGAATATTGTAGTAAATTCGAAACTAATTTATTCTGCGTTCAACAAACATCTTACATGTTAGTCTGACTTTTCATCATTCACTGATTAGATTCATTTGTTTTATATATAGTTTCGCGATAATTTATGGCAAATACGAGTTATATGGTTGTTAGCTTTTGAAGTTTAGAATATTGTAATAAATTCTGCGTTGAACAAACATCTTACATGTTAGTCTGACTTTTCATCATTCACTGATTAAATTCAAGCTTAAATATGCAGTCAGTCGAAGTATTATAATGCAAGCTTCCAATAAGAATAAATTTCGGCATTCACGCGTTACCAGGAAATGATTATGAGGACGTTGCGACTGGTCATTGATAGATGAGCGATACGTGCGAGTGGGAAATAAATACTGTTATGGCAGAAGTGAATGTGGACGGGGAAAAGGGATGCGGAAGTGCAAGAGGCATTTGCACCCCGAAGATTTAGAAGCGAGAACAGCGGGGCGTGTTGCTCCTTCCGTATTTCTCCGTGGCGACTGCAGTTTTACGCGGCTCCTCTCTTACCTTCTGGCGAATCCTTCCCGCTGCGCTCTTAAATCCGAGAAACTCGCGCCCTCCGGAATATTTGTTACCTCGTTTGCCGAGCTTGGTGACTTCGAATACTCGGAGGGCCCGAAATTCTTACGTCTCACTGTCATTAGCCTTTGCCTCGCGGAACATAAAGTTTCTTTTTTTGGAGCAAGCATGGCCTTGGCGACCGGTTCTAATTATGCGACGCGGTACATTTCTGTTTCACTCTACTTCTTCATCTTTTCAACTCCCGACTTTGTTATTACACCATTATTCGATTTTTTTATTATATTTTCCTTTTGTTAAAAGGTATCTTTAACTCCTTGCCGCACTTTGACGAGTTTGACTTGTGATACAAATTTTGTACCAAATATGAATATCGTGAGTTAGAATCGTGGAATTAAGATTGGGCGAACATTGTTGCATTATTCTTTTGGGGTATTTTGGGGATTGGGTTCTTAAGAACCACTCTAGCCTGTTTTTCCGGATTTCATCAGACTAAATGGTACAGCAAGGGGCTAAAGATAGAAATCGTATACCATATAAAGTGCTAATTCTTTATTCTCGTAAAGACGATAGTTCATTTATTCTATCATTTATACTTATTTCCGTCTTCTCATTACGAACTAGACTACCAGAAACGAGTTGCCCGTTATTATCTGGATGATAGACAATTCCCAAGATAATCGCGCTGGTTTCTCTCCATCCATTCGCGTTTTTTCCCTCCGATCTCGGGTTTAAAAAAAGGTTGCGATGTGGCAGCGATCAGATCCAAGTGGAATTACGGGGAAATGCCTCATTTTCCTCGAGCGTTCTCGGAGGAAAGTCTGCCGGTGTTTCGGGGAGTCGGAACTATTTTCGGCCGGAACCCTCGTCGAATGGATGTTCCCGTTCTAATAGGTTAAAGCGCATTTGCTTGAACGTCGTCCTCGGGTATTACCGGTTTCCAATTTCGCGTGCTTCTTCTAACCCAGTTATCCCGGAGAGTCCCGCCGAGCATCATCCACTTTACAATCGACCAGTGTGCAGCCGCGCGCCCCTAAAGTATCGCCGCCGCCGCCGCTTCTCTCTCTCTCTCTCTCTCTTTCTCTCTCGAGCGTAAAAAGGCTCAGCCGCCTAAAATTGAGTGTGCACACTGTGTGTGTGCGCGGCAGTCGGCAGAGAAACCGGACCTACCTCTCGCCACACTGCTGCTACAGCCAGGCTTAGTCACACCTTACGTAAGCAGCCAGCCTCCCGAACGTTTCGACATTCGCGCGGTAGATCACGTGGACCGCGAACCGCCGCGCCGCCAGATCTTCGAACACCTTGAACAGCGCGCTCGCAACTCAGACTATCCAGCCGGATCTTTTCATCTTCCGTTTTATTGCTGACGAGGCTGCAGTTACTTATAGGCGTCCGATCATACGGAAAGTTTTATAGAATACGAAGTAGTAGCAGTTCAATAGTTTTCGTAGAATGGGTTTGAATAAATTCCAGTAACTTTGTGGTGTAATTAATAATAACGACTTTTCGTTTCTCCGTGAAACGTGTATAAAATATATTAAATCTTCGTTTAAAAAGGAGTTGAAGTTTCGATAATCGTCATCAAACGAATTGCAATATCAGTTGCTTCTGCAGTAATTATTTAAGATATAATAACTGAACAGCAATCTGAAACGCTTTTCTTTGCATCTTTGCATCTTCCGTTTTATTGCTGACGAGGTTGCAGTTACTTATAGACGTCCGATCATACGGAAAGTTTTATAGAATACGAAGTAGTAGCAGTTCAATAGTTTTCCTACTCCAACTCTGTGGAGTAATCAATAATAACGACTTTTCTTTTCTCCGTGAAACGTGTATAAAATATATTAAATCTTCGTTCAAAAAAGAGCTGAAGTTTCGATAATCGTCATCAAACGAATTGCAATATAAGTCTCTTCTGCAGTAATTATTTAAGATATAATAACTGAACATCAATCTGAAACACCTCGCTTTACAAAAGCTTCAGTTATGTTCGTAATTCCTTTTTGCAAGTGCAGCTAGCAGGTGTGAAATTCGCTGCGAAAAAGAATCCATGCCAGTTGGGCTTTGTGTGTCGGAGCTTCCGCCTGATTAATTTGCCGTGTGTGACAAGTCGGTCGAGGGAGAGAGAAAGAGAGAGGGAGAGAGAGAGGGTTCTGCTTCCAATCGGCTGATTAGAATTTGAATGGTAGCATAATAGCGAGGGTGGTCACGTGTCGGCTGGCAATGCTAACCTCGTAACTCGAATTGGTATCATGTGGCACTCGCAATCTATTGTTGCACGGCCGGTGGCGCGCGTGATTAATTAATGGTCCGCCGGGAATATTATATTTCGAAGGTGATTAATATTCATGGCTGTATCGGGCGGTGCCGTTTCACTGCGGTCGTTAATTACCCCGGGCCCCGCGTTACGGCGTACTTAATTTCACTACCCCATGTGATACACGCCTGGCCTGGCCTGGCATCGGCTGGCCTGGCATCGGCTGGCCTGGCATCGCCTGCCCACCACCAGCTTTCAAATCCAACAGTCCTCGCTCGAATTACAGCACCGTTGATATCGTAGACTTCGATAGCCCGATGGAATTACACACTATTTCGATTATTATTGGCTGACAGGAAAAATTCGTGCGGCTTTTCCCGCTATTAAAGAGTCGAGGAAGCGCGCGAACTTTTTGGCTTGCTTTGCTATTTAATAGATTTATCACCGTGATCGATTTTTTCATTTCTTTCAACTTTAAAGTTCGTATTATATCGGCTTTATTTAACACTAGGCTTACGGCACTCGTCATTTCGACGAATTTCGAACTTTACTAGTAAAATTACAAAGTTTATTAAGTTTTCTTCCAATTTATACTGACAATTATTTATGCAATCCTGACAGATTTAAATTAAATTGATAGTTTTTTTTAATGAAACGTCCGTAAACCAAGTGTTAACTTCGTCTCCTTTCTAACATTTCGTCTTTACTCATTTGGATGATTTAAATAATTTAAAGAATTAATTATATCTGTTTTAATCGCTTCGTCTCATGTGAAAAGGTTTCGGAACATTTTAAGTTTGCGGGTAGTTTGCCTGCTTAAAAGCGGAAGTATCAGCGCAGAGAAGTCGAAGCTTGTCGTTAAATTGGCCGCTCTCCCGCAATTCTTGCTGTCGGGCTTCGATTCCGCTTACGTTTCCGTAAACTTCCTTCGAAAGCGATATAAACGGATTGGATGTGGCGTGTGTGTGGATACGGCAATCCCGTCGTACTTTTCTCGTTACTTGGATCCCAAGGGAACCTGCGGTTATCGAGAGGAACAGTTTTGCTTGCTATGAACTCGCCGGATAGTGGAATAGTTGCGAATTAGTATACAACTAGCTCAAACTAATCTAATTCCTTTTAATATTCACTCGACTGTTTCTGTTATTCAAGGTGTTTGCCGGCATATTTTTCCTCCCCAAATATTTACGTTGTTATTTCTACCAGACTGTTGATTTTGCTGTGTTCTCCGACATATTCTTTTCCGAGAGTAAAGTTTCGCCGACTCTACAAGAGTGACCGAAGAGCGGCGTGACTTTTTGATGCGTGACAACGTCACTTGTTTGTTCTCTTATCGCGTTGTATTTCGAGTGTTTTACTTAGAATTTAAATTTAGAGTTTAAATATTCTCGGGTAGGAATAAGTAGATCGGATTGAAATTTAATTCTATTAGTATCGAAAGTTCAAAGCGAGCGATTCAACGTTTGACATTATACGAGTATTGTAATGCTTTCGCAAGCGCGGTGATTTTTTGCGATGGAAATTAAACTGGCGAAAATCCCAGGCGATATTGGTAAAATGGGACAAAGCATCGAGTATAAAACATATGGTCGAGTCGCGTTTGACCGGCTCTTTGTTTTCGCGAAATGCTAAAACCAGGTCTAGAAACAATTGCGGCCACTTTTTCCAATGCGAAACTGGCCGCTTGCTTCCTCGTATTGTGCAATTCGCTGCACGTTCTCGCGAGCAGAAAAAAACAAGTTGCACTTGACGCGGTGGTTGCGCGGTCTGCTATCTTAGGAGTGTAGGAGGCCAGCTGGTAATAGGCTTCCGCCTTTAATTACTTTGTCGAAAGTTTCCTCGGCAACTTGACTGGGTAACTGGTCCACTCGATAATATTGGCCCTACAAACTGCTTTCGCCAGTCCACTCGGACTTCTTCTTCTTCTTCGAGTCGTCTCGGTGTGTGCCGAGTTCGAGCGCGAATTTGCCGCGCATTCCGATCGCTCGTTCTTTCATTGGCGGATTCTATATATTAACACCGCGTAAAACTATCTCGCGGCTGGCAAAGTTTGCACGCTCGCCGCAATTAGCAGAGCACGCGCGGCAAAATGAACATCATTTTGCGCGAGCAGCGCGCGCAGCTTTCACTTTGTTTGCACGAAAATGTCAAATAATTCGAAAACAACTTTTATCACCGCTTTCTAGCTTCTCGTTAGAGTTTTATAAATGAAGCTTGCTATCACCAAAGGCACAAAGGCAATTAGTCAACTCGATAGGTCCGAATTTCGAATCAATATTCCAGTCGGAGCTGCGCCCGCAGAGAAAGCAGCAGTAGAGGGGGCGGCCGAAAAAGTGGATTTCGGAGTTAGGCGATCCAATTACATTAGGCGAGCGATAAATTAACCGCAACAGAATTTACGATCGCGTGTCTGTCGCGTAGTATACGTTCGCGCGCGCGCGCTTGTGTGTGTCTATGTGTGTATGGTATATGTCGCGGCTGGGTTTTGGAGGATCGGAGGGAGAAAAAAGCGTGGAATTCACGGTGCGGCTGCCCGTCGCGGTGTTGTAACCCGCACGTGAAAACAGCACGGGAATTAGCCCGTCGGGATTCATTTCCCGGACGAGCACTGTGTGTACTTGCTGTATGCATACTTCCGGCCAAAAGTACTCTCCCACCTAGTTCGCTGTCGGGCAAACTTTGTTGCGCGCCGCTCATTTTCATATTTAAAACATAAATTTTATTGAGTTTCAATCACTCTTTGCAGAGCTTGCGTTAATTCTCGTTGAGCTACTTTAGTTTCGGCAAAGTAGAAGGCTTCTCGCGAATTATTCGTGCAACCATTGTTCTACTTTATTGCCACTTGCCTTGCGTTCTAGTTTTCCTAATAATTAATCATACCACGCAGTCTTTTAATAACTATTCGAAATCCTCGAGTATATCACGCTAATTATTACAAAGTCATTGAATACGAAATGATAAATTTCGCCATGCAGATTAATAATGCTTGAAGATTTGAAAGGGGAAAAAAGAGGTGTTGGAAAGAATTGATTGGAGCTTGCAGTTTTTGCCAGTAGCGTATATGCTCGGTAAAGAGAAGAGGATCGTTTCATAGGTCTCCTGGGAGCACTGGACCAGATCGCGATCACACACTGGCAATGGCGTGGTCCACCGCATTCCTACGATTTTTTAATTAAGCCTTCACGGTCCATTAAAGCCGGCGCAATTGCCGCTTTAACGGCGCTTCCGCGAAAGCACTGCCCAATTTTACCAATTTACTGGTCACCAGCGCATCCTCTCTCTCGCTCTCTCTTTCACTCGCATTGCTTGCCTACCCGCACCTCTCTTTCTATCTCTGTCTTTGTCCTCTCTCCCTTTGTGAATGGATCGAGTGCTGCCACTGCTCTCTCGGTGTACTGCCATTTCAATTGACCTTTTGTAGCTCGGTTTTCGACGCTGCGATTGATACCGTGCGTCTCTCCTCTATGGGAAATTAGTAGGATCGCTCCTCACCGAATTCCTCTGTTACTCGCAATCCCTCAGAACGCTCGCTGCTATCCCTCACTCGTTCCCGCTTCATTTGTCCGACTTATTTGAAGTGGAAAATAAAGGCAGTATTTCTATGAACCTCTTGATTTGATGTTTTAGTATGTAATTGAAAGGTTAATATTTTCGATATTTCGGAAGCTTTGGTTTTGAATTAAAAGTCAAAAGTGAACTGCTGGTCGAAGGAATTGTTAATTTCGTTTTGTATATTGTCAGCGTCTGTCTTCAATTCACACAAATATAAGTACTAACAGATTTTAGAGCCGTACATACGTACTTGAAGACAATAGCGGTAACGTCTCTCAATTTGGAAAGTCAATGAGTGTCTTTAATTTCTCGGAAATTTGGATATTATTAACTGTATTATGTAAAAACGAGATGGTGAAAAATTCTGCACAAATTTGTACGCGTTCGTAGAGTACTGATTACTATTAAATTCGCTAATATAATTAACTGACGGGTTTTAGCTATGCCAAACGCATTAAAACTGCCAATTTCGAAGGTCATTATCCCACAAATGATCAAGTTCAATAAAATTTGGCCAATAGTTGCAAGACCACGTGAAGATTACCCTGCTAAAATTTAAAGAAAATCAATAGAAGGCGACTTTTCCTTACAACTACCTTATATTAATAAAATCAACAACTTAAAATATTCTGACGCTCGTTAAATTGGAAATGATTCCAAAGTGTTGAGTTGATGGCCAATTTTCGAGAAGGTTATATTTCGTCGAAAGTTGAAGAAGGCGCGCGTTGGTGTATTGAGCTGGAAGAGGAAGTGCAGGCGGGAATTACAGACGAGGTTTATTTGGAAGCAGTTGCAGTTACACGGACTGTTTTATACTTAAGGGAGTACGCTAGCGTAAAATTGGCCAAAGTGGCCGGGGGTGTGTGCGCGCGCGGGCGCGCGCGTTCTCCGTGTCCAAGTTTTCCCGTAAAGTGCAGCGTGCCATTGTAGGTAACGAGACGTGCCAGCGGGCACCGCAAGGGGAGTTTTATTCCGCTAAACTGCCTCAAACGTGTTAACACTTTGTCCAGCCTTGTTGCAACAGCTGCCTGCGCGCTGCCTCCTTCGTTCTGATCCCCTTTCTCTCAGGAGGAGCAACGTGGATGTTTGTCTTTGCTCTCGAAGAACTAATTCCTACCTGCCGTCTTACATGGCAAACACACGCCACGCTAGCACACGCGAACAGTAAAAACGTTTAACGTCTCTGCAAGTGATTCTTCAAATCTCGACTAAAATCTTTTGCTGTTTCATTGTACTTGATTCCCTTTGCGCTTAGATTTATTGTAATACAGAAGTTGCATTGAAAGTAGAAGAGAATGTTAATACTAGCTTTATGGGAGCCGCGATTTTTTCAATTTATGCTGACAATTATGCAATCCTTATATTATGCCTGTTAAAATCGTAATTGTTTTTACATTAAATTAACAATTTCTTTTAAAGAAAATAAGTGCCCGTAAAGAGTAATGAATTTCCGTAAACCTAGTGTTAAATTGGTTAAAAACATACACTTCTACATTATCTTCCAAAATTGTATTAAGAATCCAATGTCAGGATTCCATTCTCTTCCGAATATAACTTCCTTTCACGACGACATCTTCAAAAGAACTGTTATTTCTTGGGAGTGGGGTTATTGCGAATCAGTGAATCATTAGCCAATTAATGGGAAGGTTGCCAAGGAAAAGGAAGGCGATCTCGAGCCAGTCGATCAAAAATGATTGCGAATTAGTCTTTGGAGGGGCACAATCGACTCTTAATAAAGAGTGGAGGGTGATGGCTAAGGGCGAGAAGGGGTTAAGGAACCGGCGCGGAGCGGGAGGAGGAAGAGGAAGAGGAAGAGGAGGAGGAAGAGGGTTGGCTGGTAGCTTTTGTCTCAGGAAACTGGGAAACGAGCGGTGCGCTTTCCGGGCTCAACACAGCACTCGAGGGCTGAAAGCCCGTGCTTAAGTAGCAGCTTTCGCCTGTCTAACAATGGATCCGTAGCCGATTGATCGGACGAATTGCTTTCGACGTAAGGCAATATCGTCAAACACTGCTTGAGCACGTTCCCGGCCAATGTTTACCGCGCCCGATCTCTCCAGGAACAACTCCACCTGCAACTGTATATGTATATTTATTGGATTCGCGCAAAGACCGTGTAATGTAGTAGTCGGCGAACGCTCTCTTACACTCTGCTTCTCCTCTCTCGGCGAAACTTATCGAGAAGCGAAGCATCTCCGTGGAGAGTTTCCTTGTACCTCTGGCGTTCTTCGAAACGCGAGCTTCTACCATGCCACGATACCACCTCGACTATCTCGATTCCTTCGATTTTTTAGCCCTTTGCCCTCGTATCTCTACTCTCAGCCACCACCATAATAAAAAACTATATTGATTATAAAGATATACAGAACATATAAAACATTTTGTTTTTATTTTTTTTCGTGGACTTCCCGACCTTCCCCGGGACTGAAATTTGGTGGAGAGTGTTCCCTTGCGTCAAGGAAGAAGTGATATAAATTTCATAGCCCTAGCTCTAAGTTTAGGTTTTCACCTATTTTTGACCCTCGAAAATGGTCAGTTTTTTCAAGTTTCTCAAAATCGGCCAAACCCGGGATATTTTGATTGTTTTCGTATCAGGGTGGATAGAGAACAAAGATTCCGTGAAAAAAAGTCCGGATTTGCAACGAGAACGGGTCGAAAAACCGTCCAGAAAAGTCCATTTTTGCTTATTTTTGACGGTTTTTATTTTTTTTGGTGGACTTCCCGACCTTTCCCCGGGCTGAAATTTGGCGGGTAATGTTTTTTTGCATCAAGGAAGATACCACAAAAATTCCAAAGCTCTTGCTCAACATTTTTTTTTCGGCAAATTTTTCTTAAGGGGTACCCCTTCAGATTTTTTCACGATTTTTCGAAGGTCCCCAAACTCGGGTTTTTTCTTCAGGAATCGATTGTTTATGCATGAAAACGGATAGAAAACAAGAAATCCGGCGAAAAAAGTCCGGATTTCTATCGAAAACACTAAGAAAACTGTCTTTAAAGTTCGATTTTTTCGGAATTTTCGCTGATTTTTCCCATATTTTGTGGACTTCCCGACATTTTCCGGGGCTGACATTTGGTGGGGAGTTTCCCCTTGCATCAAGGAAGATGTGATATAAATTTTAGAGCCCCAGCTCAAAATTTTGTTTTCCCCATATTTTTGGCCATCGAAAATATTCAATTTTTCAAAGGCCCCCGAACCCGGGTTTGTTCTTCATAAATCGATTGCTTGTGTATCAGAGCGGATAGTAAACGAAGAATTCATGAAAAAAAGGCCGGATTTGTATCGAAAATACCAAAAAATCGTTCCTGAATAATGAATTTCATCTAATTTTCACGGTTTTTCCCATATTTCTTATACTTCCCGTGTATTTCACGGGCTGAAATCAGGTATTTCTACAAAGGAATCCATTTCATTTCCGACGGACGAAGCTTTTGAAACTTAGCCTGATTATTCGTTAATGTCTCATTTACATAAGAATGGATCTCTCGACATTCATTACTCGACAACTATATGTACAGACGGATAAGTTGAAATTTCAAAGAGAGGTGCAGCGACCATTGACTATCATTCTCTGTAAATTTCAGTCCGGTTTTATTATTTTCATTTTCTGCACCAGCCTCCTTAAAGTATTGAATTCTTAGCATTATTAATTTTGTCAGACTTGGAATGAATACTTTCAAAATGTAATATTAGTATTTCCAATATTGCTTTAGAAAAGTATTGCAATATTGCTTTAGAACAGTCTTGTAAACGTAACGGTATTGTGTGGCAAACCTGTAAAGTGGGATGTCGTGCTGGCGCACTCGAGTTGGCCGAATGTATGTACTTCCGAGAGTCACTGACTCCCATTTTAGCCAAATGAGGCGCATAAAATGAACATTCTTCAAACGTCGCGTGCTTCATATCTTCTTGAGCGAAAGATTGCGTGTCGAGAAGCTGCTCTTTCGAAGAGGCCATTTCACATACTATAAGTAAGCGGTAGAGGAGCTGCTTCCTGCGAGATATTACATTCGAGGATTTTAGCTGACTTTTGCCCGGCTTAGACGAAAATATAGCCTCGGATCTCCCACCTAATATTCCCAACTTTGACTTTTCCCACTTGTCGGAACAGTTTTTATTGCCCCATTTAGATTCACGAATTCGTTGGTGTTTTTAACACTTCTAATTCATCCATTACTTGGGCGATGTTATCATTCTTTTGGATTCATTCAATTAGTTATTCTAGATTTCTTCTTACAATTCAATTCGAATTCAGTTTTTAGTAGTCTTATTATTTTATTTATCACTCCATTCTTTTATTTAGTAACGTTACATTTTATTTATAGCGATATTCATATTATTACTGATATATCAATACACAAGCGTTCTGGTTTTTTCAATAAGTAAAGTCTCACTCGAGTTTCCTTTTTCGCTGTCTCGCATTCCGATGGTTTACTTTGCTGGAAATTAGACAGCAATTAGTCCCGAAGTCGAATTCAGCAGGAAAAGTTGTACTTTTCGTCGTGACCGGCTAGAAGCGAACGGCAGTAGCTTACTTCTCATTTCGTTAATTACGAAGCTTGCTATCCGCGCGCCCTCCTCCGCCCAGTCACTTTGCTGTCGCTAGTCGAGTCAGAGTAATTTTCATTCGCTTTAAATTGCGAAACTACAGCGAGCTTCCTTGCTCGGCCGTTGTATGATGCGTGGCGTTTTCCCGGCGCGACACGCGCCGTCCAATGAATCATCCCGTTGGAATCGCGCAGCGGGGAAGCTTTCACGCACGATATTTCTTTCACTTGGCGGCGGCGCAACTGCGATCCTTCTGCGCTTCTATGTTTTATTCGAGCTTTCATTTCAGACGAGGAGAATTCTTCCGGGTTGCCGTCTGATTGGCTCTGCCTGTTCAGGCGTGCGCGCGTCCTGTGAATATGTCAGGCTTCGCACAGCTTGCTAGGCGCGCGCCTTTCACGCCAGACCTGTCTGATTAAGTCTACTTAATGAGTTCGCGGCAGTCTAGAACGTTTTCAAAAGTTGCACTCCTCCCGGCAATTCCTCCGACTCATATATTCCTCGTCGCTTCTCACTAACTCGCGTTTCCTATGTGCTGCCGATTGTCGCTGATTTTAATTCAGCGCGTCTTATTCTCCCTCTCTCTGTTTCTCGCCTTGTCTCTCTCGCTGCTATTGATGCTGCCAGACGACTCGCAAGTCAATTGGAAGATGAGTTCTCCGAAAGGATTCAGAGACTGCTTTAATTGCAGGCGCGACTTATTGCTCACTCAGAGGCTCGCGCCGAAAGTATCTTTGATCAAATAAATCCTGCGATCTACTTGTCACGCGTCGCGAAATGAAATGGTTTTTAGTAAATATTTATAACTTCAATAGTAACTTTCATCGTCGGACAAATTCATCAGGAGACATTCGACAATTTATAGGAAAGAAATAATTGAAGTCATAACTTCAATAGTAACTTTAATCGTCGGACAAATTCATCAGAAGACATTCGACAATTTATAAGAAAAATAACAAATATTATAGAATATTGACGCGAAGTTAAAGTTCTAGTTTCGCTGTCGCAATAAATTGGAAACATCTATTTGATAGAGCGGGGAAAGGTGGGTCCAGGATTGGTTGGAGAGCGCGGAGGTATTCGAGGCAAAGCTGTTTTTGCAGGCAGCCAGCAGAGGAGAGTGCGGAAATTAAAGCTGACGTTTAAATGGTAGCAGCCTGTCAGTACTACCGTTCTGATAAATTATTAATGACGCAATGGTCTATAATGGGCTCATTAATATTCAATATCCGATATCACAATGAAGCAGGGGGGGGGGGGGGGGGCGGCGGCGATGTATGCGCGCGTAACTCCGTGTGTGCCGCGATATAAACAAGCGGAATTCACCGCTCGATCCGAGCATACGAATGTTCCGGGTTCGTGGCTTCATTTGCAGCGCATTGTCAGGAAAAAAGTGAAATGCCATTCACGACTTACAATACCGCGTCCAGTATATTGTTTAGAACTAAACTCGGAATTCGAATTCTCCGGGGGAATCCTCGTTCAACTTTACATGGAAACACATTATCAGTGATTCGATTAATTTCATTCTCAATTTCGTTTCGTTCCATATTCATCTTGGAGCGCATTAATTTCATTGAATCATTGGTATGCAGTGACTTTCGGAGCGAAAATGCGAGCATCCGCTTGAATCGGCCGGCGACGCTGATGTGAATCAATCTAATTTCATGAATATTCGAGATTGGAATACGCGTATCCTCTTGTTACAAGTTGCGGATCACGTCGTGCGACGATACTCGGCCTGTTACAGGTGTGCGCGGACGCGTAGAATGTATTTTCCCTATTAAATCCGAGCCACGTTCTGTGTTGCCCCAAATGCCAAATGGCATTGGCCGAACGCTCCGCCATAGGGATTCTTCCTCATTGGCTGGGAGAACACGCCTGCCAACTCGACAAAATCCACCGAGAATTTGCACGTCCGAATTGCCGAGCCTCGCTCTCAAACCACCTCGTTTTCGCCTTAACGAACTACACTTCCTTCTACCTGATTATTCCTCTCTAATTGTGTCAGCCTCGTGGAAAGTTTCAATTTCTCCTAATAGTTCGCCCCTATTTCCCTTAATCCACTACATACGATCTTCATTACAAGTCTAGTTTTGTCTGCTTCTATTTAACTTTTACTTCTTTTCTTCTTTTCTTCTTTACGTAGGAGAATCTGTTATATTACAACTATAAGGTTGTGAGTGAGAGAGAAAAATCGTATGAGAGGAATGTGCGTGTGTGTGTATGCTTGCGACGAAAATTTAAAGTCGCAAAGCGCGGAAGATTTTGGACGACGAACGGACAAAGGGCAGATTCGTGAGCCGAAGCGTTGTTGAAGTTATAGAAGAAGCAAAGTACCCATTTTTCAAAATAAAATCACTTCCCCATCATTACCATTCGACACACCTTTTTTATTTCGAATATTCCTTCCTCGAATTAATTCATTTGAAATAGAAACTGCAACTAGTTATCTGAACATTAATTATATTTGATGGATTACAGAATGTTATCTGAAATAGAGAATTTTGTGTAGAGTACGGAAACCATAATTTGATTTGCTTTCAGCGTGGTAGAATTTCGTGCAGGATTGCTAGGTAAACTGTTCTGTCCCTCTGTGAACTATCCGGCGGTGGTTCTTCGAGAGTCCATATCGGAAGCTTAGCACTCGGGCGTCCCTTTGAGTGGTCTCCCGTCGCATTTGCCGTCCTATCATTTTCCTGCTCCGCTTGCTCCGGCTAACGGCGCATCAGCGTAATAGCATGCATTTGCTTCTAGCATGGTGGTTGCACTCATTTAACCCCTGTCTCTCGCGCCAGATGAAGCCGCTTCCTCCTTCGTTCTTTCGCTCAGTTAATTTTGATTCGGCCACGCCATTCTCCACGCTTTCTCGATACGCGCTTCGTGCGATCCCACTGCCAACTGCCTCATCGTTTTAGTTTCTTTTTCGAAATCGAACTCAGATTTGTTTCGACACTTTCTCCTCCTGAAAAATCTTTCACTTTTGCCAGTAGTCAGCCATTATTATTGCCGAATTTGAATTAGCGTTAAGGATGTTGGTGCGGTTATTTCAAATTATAATGAAAGCAATTTTTGAGTAGAAAGTTCAATTTGCAATTAAGTTTGTGTTATCTCTCACCTGCTTTTATAAATTGCTTTTATTTCTATTCTATCGCGTTATTTCTACAAATGAAACCATTTCCTTTTCACTCTCTGCTCAAATATTTTCAAACCGCATAGACGAAGCTTTTGAAACTTAGCCTGATTGTTGATAAATGTCCCATTTACTACCTGAAATGTTCTTTATTTATGCATCATTATTCTATCACATATTTTTGAGCCATAAATGGTAATCTCTGCTCTCGTCGCCATAAAACTCCACGCATAAGAATAGATTTTTGGACATTGATTACGCGAAAACTGTACAGACAAGTAAATCGAAATTTTGAAGAGGGATGCAGTGAGCATTGACTATCATTCTCTGTAAATTTGATTCCGTTCTCATTACTTTCATTTTCGGCACCAACTTCCTTAACGTCAACACTTAGGTTCGCGTGGTTTTCGAAATTCCCAGCTGGGGAATAATGGGGTCATGAAACAAGCCATAATTAAAGGGAGGGAAGGAATTAACTTTCTCATAATTGGATGCTTTCGGGCATACATGCAGAATGAGGATGCAGTGGGAAGCGATTAACATTTAATGTTTAGTGACGCCACGCTTCATTAAATTCTCGAATGGCTACTGTTTAATTACTCCCTTGCGTAGGCTGATGAGTCACTCGGCGTGCATTTCCCAGTGTTATTAGCGGTTTTGTGCGGCGTGTAAAACGCCGGAGAAATAAGGCGAAAGAATCTAAGAATCTAAGAAAACTAGAATAATATTATGTATCGTGGACGGTGAAGGCGAAACAATACGAGGCCCCAATAACGGAGAAAGGCGCCGCGGCGCGGCGCGGCACGGCGCGCTGCGGCCCCGTGAGAAATCGACGACGTACAAACGATACCGGCCATTCGTATGCCTTTGCGGTGTTACGGCAATTACTTGGTTACTCGCGTTCCACGGACTTAATAACCCCTTTTCATTACGTTTCCGTCCTGCTAGGCAAACGCTTTCATTAGATCGGCTCTAATTAATGAGACTCGCTCGCTTCGTTATCCTTCCGATCTAAAGTATTTCCCAGCCACTACTTAATTCCATGTTTTTACCGGCGAAATCACATCTGATAAATGGCGAAGATGAACTTGTTATTAACTGATTACCTTCATGAAATCGCACGTGATAAATGTTGAAGACGAACTTGTTATTACTCGATTACTGTTAGATTTACTCTGAGTTTTCCTGTTGGAATTCAGACTTCCGTGGATTAAAGTCCCTTTGAAGTCTCGGTTTATTTGAACTTGGTTCTTATCTACTTGCAGTATTTCCCCGCTGGAGTCGGAAGCACTGCTTTTCCATTGTTGAACAAATGTTTAATGCCGAACGAGTAAATTTCCGAGTTAAGCTGGTTTTGCCGTGATTCGGTGAGCGTGTAGTTTTCCATAGTGCTTGCTACGGCTGCTTTCCAGTCAGGTAAAATGGAAGGAAAGCCAGTGCTATAAAAGCGCCCGCGGAATTGATTCAGCGGGAATTCCAGAAGAAAGGTTTAGCAACGGCTCGTTACCTGTACCAGAGCACTTCCACCGCCGGAAGTCGACTCGTAACCGAGTGCTTACTACGATCCCGCCTGTAAAATCGACTATTGCGCGCGAAATTGATTCTGCATGAAGGCTACCTTTTCTAACGAGCCTCGCTCCAACTACATAGCTGTCTTTAGTCCAAACTAGTCCAATAAAATGCTTTTCCCACTTCACGAAAAATCGTATTACATTCTACAATTTCCATCGCGTTATTTATTCGAGTTTAATCCTTTTAGTGGCAATCGGAAATATCGCACGTATACAAAGAATACCTTACGAAAATCATACAAATTAATCTCTCTTTTACAAGCAATAGTTAAATCCATAAACAACTTTTTCAGTTTACCGCAACGAAATGAAACCATTTATAACGTTTTATACATTTGTTTCGAAACAGAGAACACTCTGCAAGTTCGGCACTAAAAGGGTTAATTTCGCACTTCACTAAAAATCGTGTTACATTCTACAATTTCCATCTAATTACTTATTGAACCCTTTTAGTGCCAATCAAAAATATCGCACTATACAAAGAATACCTTACGAAAACCATACAAATTAATCTCTCTTTTCCAAGCAATATTTAAATCCATAAACAACTTTTTCAATTGTGCCGCAACGAAATTAAACCATTTATAACGTTTTGTACATTTATTTCGAGACAGAGAACACTCTGCAAGTTCGGCACTAAAAGGGTTAATCATTCATCCCCAGTAACCCCACTCTCATGTTTTCTATATTTATTCAAACACACTCTCCAAATAAAATGTCGATCAACTACCAAACAACAAATCGACTAGAAATTCCAAACAAAATTCCCAGCGTCCCATTACTCTCTCCGCATTAAACATATTCTTCTTTCCGCTCCGTATTTAACATTCCCGCGAAACATCGAATTCCCCGGACGAATCTTGTGGCTACCGCGAGTCTGTTGTGTTCCTCGAACGGCATGGAAAGCGGTCATAAAGCATTACGAACTCCCAAGGAGAGGAGAGGAGGGTCGTGTGGAAGTTAAAGGCGCGTCGTAAAGCAGCGTGTATCAGCGGGTAGCATATGTGTCGTCTGGCAATGAAAGTGTTGCTGAGCAGCCGCGAGCAAAGTGGAGAGATGCTCGCATGGCTTAATAGGAATAGAAGCGCGCGTGCGTGTATGAATTCGCACGAGAAACGCAGTGTGTGCGTGTGTATGCGTGCGTGAGTGTTAGGAGGGCGGCTACGTTCATTGACTGGATTAAGTGTGCAAAGGACGGCGGCGGCGCGGCGCGGCGCGCCGGCCGGCCCCGCTTTTCGCACAGTAATGAAGCCCCGGGCGAGCGTAATTCCGCGAAGCTGCCACAATTTTAACTGGCCGTTTCCGCGGTTCATTTGGGGTCAATCCACCTCTATCAGTGTGGATGCCGCCGGTCTACGCGCCTCCTCTCTCCTATGAATGTGTGATGCTGCGATAACTCGCCCCCGATAAATACTCCTCCCCGGCGGCATCCGCTCAATCCGACGCAGTTTAAGCTACGCCGTTTCACGAGAATCGAGCCAACTTGCCTCGATTAACATAGAACTGCGTTATTCCAAGTGAACTGATGGTTGGAATCGCAGTTTTATCCTGGGTAATCGCTGCGATCCTCATCATCGTTGAATTGAAGAATCAGTTGAATGGCAAAGAAATGATACCATCTTTTTAATAGCACCTTTCCGACTCTGGAAGAATGCTATACGCTTGCCTTTTCATGGTTATGTTAATGCCATTCCCACGAAATGCAAGCTCGATCTTAGATTCTTAAGACTGGGTTTATGACACCCGCCATTTTGATGGATTTTTCATTTCATGAGCATAATTACAAGAACAGTTACTATTAATTTTCAATCCTAACGAATTCCATTATCTTATACTATGTCTATTAAGATTGCAATGGTTTTTAAATGAAGTCAATCGTTTTTATTTAAAAACATCTATTTGACTGGTGCCTTTAACGATAGGTATCCGTACAAAAACATTAAAATGTAAAAAATGCGCCAAGTAGTTTGAGTTCCCGACAAAATTGAAATATAACAAAAAAGATAATACATATCATACGAGAAAGCCAAGTCTTGGTTTAAAGAAACACCGATCTAACTCGCATTATTAACGAACAATGAATTAACAATAAATTGTCACTTAATAATAAAAGAAAACTTGGCGTATGCACGCTTCATTTGAGGCACTTGTTCTGGTAATATTGCTAAAAGAATTTTTAAAGAAATTAAATTTTAGTAAAGTCTGTGTTTGGTAGTCAGTTTCCCATTATCTTTTTAAGTCGCAATGAAATTCTCTACCGAGTCTCCTGATAAAAAAATCTCCGTAAACCTAATGTTAAAGGTTGCTTCCGACAGTTCTATGTCGAAGTTTCTCAGAAGTGAAAAGAAAAAACTGAGTTCTAGGTATTTAAGCGCGCGTTATATGCAGGTTATAAATAGGCGAATGGAGATACTAAAAAGATTCTGAGGCATCAGCATTCGATAGCTGAGAGTGCATGCGAGTTCTCGATTAGATGATTCACACGCGCACGTAGGAGGCAGCTCCCCTTAACTCGGTCGTATCAATAACAGCTGCGGCAAATCGGGCTAACAGGGCGAAGTGTGCGTGGAAAATCAGGCGGAAGTGGTTGCGGCTTGGCGAAAAATGTGACGTAACGCGCGCGAGGAGGAGGAGGCGTGCGAGAAGATGTCTGCGCATTAATCGGTTCGGAGAATAACGGGGTCGCCGATAGTGAATTCTAATGTGATCGTTTGTCGAGCCGCCACGAAAGCAGCGCGCTCCCATCGCTCAAGCCGCGATTTCTGTTTATGCAGTTCGCCGAAAATTGATTTCCACGAAACCGCCGAGCGCCCTCTCTCTCTCTCTCTCTCATTCTCTCTGCGAGCACTGTGTCGTCACTCACTCTCTTCTCGATAGTCCCCTGTCGAAGCATTCCTCTCTGTCTCATTCTGCCCCACTTCCAAGCCGGAGCCTCCATTTGCCCGAGCAGGATTTCCTACCGACTCCAACGGATTTACCCAAGTTGTTTGGCCATCGAGAACAACTATTCGAACGCAGATTCCAGCATTATCCTGCAAAATAATTCCTGTGGTTTCATCCGGCGAAAGCACTCGAAAAAAGTATTTATTGCGATTTCCAATGTTTATGTGGAATTTGACGCGTATAAAATGGAATTCTTTGCGAGTATTCTTTATCTTCATTCCTCGCGCCATTGTTCTCTGCTTTCTTGGTTGGTGGTAGACAATTGTACTCTCAGAGCTTCTGCAATGACTTCGAACGTGAATGAAAAAATCGTCAATGAATTCGTATGCAGATTCCCGCATTATCCTGTAAAATAATTCCTGTGGTTTCCTCTGGCGAAAGCACTCGAAGAAAGTATTTATTGCGATTCTCAATGTTTATGTGGAATTTGACGTGTATAAAATGGAATTCTTTGCGAGCGTTCTTTATCTTCATTCCTCGCGCCATTGTTCTCTGTTTTCTTGGCTGGTAGTGGGCACTTTTACTCTCCGAGTTTCTGCAATGTCTGTATTACTCGTAGATAACGGCACGTAAATAATTATGATTTACTGGGGAGAGTTGGCGAATGGTAGTGAGATGATTGTTGCAATATTAGTGGGAACATTTCAAGAGCGCATTCAGATTAGTCGAGATAAGATAGAGGAAACCGAATGAGTCACGTGCACCAGTTAAGTAAGTGCAGCGCATGACTCAGTCCATTGCAAGTGCTGTCATTTTTTCCAGTCGTCTTTAATCAGTTAATAACCGCCTAAGCGATTCTCTTGTGAAATCGGCGGTACAGCTGTTTTCTCTGACAATGGCCGTAAAATAGAACATGCCGCCTGATTCCCAAGTACCGTTCCAGATACTGTTAGAACGCTCTCAGTAAAAAGCAGTCGAATTGATCTTGATCTTTGAAACTATCGCCTTGTTTCGAGCGATTTTCTTGAGTTAGCTTCTTAACCGTTTGAGTCCCAGTGCATATTTAAATAACACTGTCGAAGAATCCCGACCAGCGCAATCCTGCTTTCTCTAACACAAAAATATTTCTATTTTGTAATTCGTTATTTTATGAAACACATCTTTATTATTACAAATGCGTACTGTCAGTTTATAAATATTTCAAGTTTTGTTCGATAAAAATCATTGAGAAGACAACATTGAAATACGAAATATTTGATTTTGTAATGTATTATTGCACTATTATTATGGTATTGTACCTATAGTGAAATGTATTATATTATTTACTTGAAAAGAAGGAGCTGTGTGATGTACAGCATCCGACAAAATAGTTGTCACAATCTATAAAACTGTCGTCGGATAGAAAGTGAAATTTGGCAGCATGCACATCCTTTTCAAAGCCCCCTTTTGGGAGCCCCTTTCGCAACCCCTTAAAAAAGTCTCGAATACCAAGTGTATATGTTATCTAATTTCATTTTCTAGCTAACAGACGCTTTGCAAGTCGTGACAACTATTTTGTCGGATGCTGTACTTGCGTGATGAAATCTGAGCGCGCGACTTCGGCGGTCAGTTGTCCACAACGCTCGAAATGTGCTGGGTCTTCCCGACATAAAATCTGAAGAGCGCGATCGCGCTGCTTGGGACTCAAACGGTTAAATACATTCGAGGATAAATTAGTGTTGCGCGTACAGCGGTAGAACAGTCGAATATACTGTTGAATAGCGGGAGTTTCTTGATGAAAGAGATTTCGGGCCAGTGTCAACTGATCAAACTGACCCAATTCCCGGGGAGTTGGCGCGGCCCGCTAACCGTCTGGCTAGCAAAGCGCTCGCTATCCCTATCGCTCTCCCTCTCTCCCGGCATTGTCAAGCCTCTGGAAGAAAGGCGAGTGCCGAGAATTCAATTAAATATCAATTCACCCGAGGTAAAACTGGATTCCATTCACGTGCAGTCGCTTGCTCACGCGAGATAGCCGCCGCCGAGAGTGACGGAGAGAGAGAGAGAGAGTGGGCGAAAAAGCAATGAAGAGCCGAGATAAACGTCCTCAACTTTTCCAATTAATATTTTCGCCGCAGTTATCATAAATCTTTATGCGACGCCGCGCCGCTCTGTCAATTATTCCTAGAAAATATAGTTCCCTCCAACTCCTCGCGTTCTCCAATCGAGAATTTCCCTCGCGTTTCGCGTGATTCACCATTTTCGAATCATCCGTGATTCTAGCACGCGCAAAGCTTTCACTGTTACTAAAACGAAATAGGAATATTTGCGCTGGTCAGTGCTGTTACGAACATTTCGTTGCTCGAACGCACAGTGGATTTCAGGCAATTTCTCGTGGAATCTTGGTGCGCAGGTTAATCCAGCAAGAGTCCGGCGCACCGACATTTAAATGTCAATCCCAATTCCATTGGCAGCTCGCCGCTCGTGACTCAATTTCCCGTGTAACGCTCGGCAAATATTCTCCATCACTTATATCGAGCTCTCCATTATCCTCGTATATTTTAACGTCCCTGAAAAAATGCGCCAATGGGAGCGCGCGTTACTTGCCTCGGTAACACTCGACTCTCGATCACGTGCGTCCTTCGGTCAACGTGCGAGAGTCGCATAATTTTTCCTCTCCCTCGCGGAAACTCTAATCGCCATTATGCAACGTGAAACGAGGCGGCGCGGCGCGGCGCGGCGCGGCGCAGGAGGAGGCGGAGGGAAAAAAAAGGAGCGGCGCCCACTTTTACCGGTGATTTCTGTGTCACGATTTAGAAAGTGAAAGCCGTCGCGATGCCTCCTCCCGAGCAGATACACAGCGCCGCCGCCGCCGCCGCCGCCGCCGCCGCCGCTGCTCTCTGACAGATAAACGCTGAATATTACACGGCCCCATTAACATTTCCAGAGGAATTCCCGTGGACTCTTGCACGCCTCGGCCGATCGTGCCCGCTATCTTGTAATGCGCTGTTCTAGTCGAGTAAGCCCGCTTTCCTCCTCAATGCTAGACCTTTGCCCATCTGTTAAAGCCGCATCGCCAGCCAATTAGTTCGCCACTCAGGCTAGCTTAGCGGAGAACTAATTTTGTCCAGGTGTTACAATGATAGAATCACGATTCCCCGCTAATGATTCACGTTTGAATCCCTTTGTTTTATTTGTGGCTTCGACCTCTTTACGCCTATTATACCTTCTTTTCAGTTTAATGCTTTCATGAGATTGATTTTTATCAGAGTGGTATTGATATAGAATGAAGGATTTAAACTAATTGAGGAAAAATGGACAAGTATTTCGCCAAGTTTTCCCCCATAAAAGTGCTTTGGATTCAACAGAAATCATAGTTTTCCTTCACATTGTAATACAATTCTACAATTATTCATTCCACTGCCTTTGCGACATTCACCAAAAAATTAATGAAAATCATTCGAAACGAAAGCCAAGCCACTATTCAATTATGAGACATTTTTAAAAATGCAATCAAACCATTTCTTCGTAATACCGAGACGATTACGATTACACGCTCACAAGACAAGCATGAAATATTAATCGCAACAAAGTAATGGTTGGTTGCAGCTTTGGGGTAAAGAAACGGTCTAGTAGAATGAATTAATATTAATACTTTTACGAGACTGATTTTTATCAGCGTGAAACCAGACGAGGGATGTAAAATAATTGTACCGGCATAATATAACATAACGCGTAGAATAATCGGAGGAAGTAACTAGGATTATTTATGCTCTGCTTTGATATTAAAGAATCTGATATTAAAAAATGATATTAAAGAACCGGTCAGCTTTTTACATCTACGAGACTGATTTTTATCAGAGTAAAACCAGACGAAGGATGTGAAATAATTGTGCCCGCATAATATAACATAACGCGTAGGATAATCGAAGGAAGTAACTAGGATTATTTATGCTCTGCTTTGATATTAAAGAATCTGATATTAAAAAATGATATTAAAGAACCGGTCAGATTTTTACATTTACGAGAGTGATTTTTATCAGAGTAAAACCAGACGAAGGATGTGAAATAATTGTGCCCGCATAATATAACATAACGCGTAGGATAATCGAAAGAAGTAACTAGGATTATTTATGCTCTGCTTTGATATTAAAGAATGTGATATTAAAAAATGATATTAAAGAACCGGTCAGCTTTTTACATTTACGAGACTGATTTTTATCAGAGTAAAACCAGACGAAGGATGTGAAATAATTGTGCCCGCATAATATAACATAACGCGTAGTATAATCGAAAGAAGTAACTAGGATTATTTATGCTCTGCTTTGATATTAAAGAATCTGATATTAAAAAATGATATTAAAGAACCGGTCAGCTTTTTACATTTACGAGACTGATTTTTATCAGAGTAAAACCAGACGAAGGATGTAAAATAATTGTGCCCGCATAATATAACATAACGCGTAGAATAATCGAAAGAAGTAACTAGGATTATTTATGCTCTGCTTTGATATTAAAGAACCGGTCAGCTTTAAGGAGATTGGAGAGTTGTGAGGGAAAGAGAGGAGGTTCGTGGGATACTGGTTAGCGTGGCGTGTAGATATTGCAGGATAGAGTTGCCGAGAGCCAGCAATTATTCGGCCGGTTAATTTGCATGCCAGCTCGAATCTTTGCGCGCGCTCACGCGAAGGTCAGCACTCGTGACTCTTGCGAGACTTGAACAGCCACGTGTGTCCGTGTGTTTGTCTGTATGTATACGTACAACTCGAGATTTCCTCTTCTCGCGGGAGAGGAGCAATTCTCTCCGCGCTATCCTTGCAATTCATTTAATGAAGCGGCCGCGTCCCCAATTACCTTGAAATTTTCGTGGCCAAGGAAAACAAGCCTCGCGAAATTTCACAGTGATCCGAATCCTTGATCTAGCTAGACAAAACTTCTACTTGAGGTTTTTCACTTCGGTCAAAATTTTAACATTCGTTTCTGCTATAATCGGATTACAATGAAGCTGTTTCAGATTATAAGTAGCAGGGTGCATGCTTGGGAATTTGAAAGATTAACGCATCTCGCATAAAGATTAACGGATGGTTGGACTATCGAGCTGCGGCTATGCGAATCTGACAGCGTTACATAAAAATGGAAATATTATGCACCTCGGCACTTGTCGCCAGATGAATCTTCCTTTCAAAGTTAGATAATGAATGACAAAATATATAGAGAAAAAAATTCAGGCGGAAGTAAGATGAGTTCATAGTTAAAAGTTTAAACAAAGATCACATTTGATTCTACACTGTGCATATCCGTAGTATGAGTAATATCGCGTGGTTGCCAAGGACGTAGTTTTCTAAATCGATTTATTGTTGCGTTTTCACTGAATTCAATCTTTTAGCAAACTATTGATATAGAAATAAACAAATTCTCTAATAATTGCCATAATAGATTTTGTCCAGCTAGATTCGATTTTTGAACCACTGTGCGCGCCGTGCGCGTTGCTTTCTTATCCGGTATCTCGGCTATAATTAGAGGTAAATAGAGCATCGGGTATGCGATAGGCGAAAGTATACGTATTGTGGCGTCGAGCGCGCTGCTCAGCGCACCACAAAGAGCGCGTACAGATTTTTGCACCGCTCGAACTGGTTTTCCGCCCCGCGAAAAGATATACCAGGAAGCAGTCTCTTTCTGCTATGCTGATTCGATCGCCACTCGCCTACGCCGCACTCGCGTTGTTTTGATAGTCCACGATCGTTCGCGGCATTTGTTAGCTCGCGTGATGTCAGTCGGACTAAAGATAGTCCGCATAATAGTGGAATCAATGAGAAATCGTTAAAGCTATTCCCTATTAACACAAGATTTACGGCGGACTTCGGACTTCACTAGCAAAATTACAAAGTTTATTTATACTGACAATTATTTATGCATTCCTGACAGATTTAATTAACTTGTATTATGTCTGTTAAGGTTGTAATTGTCTTTAAATTAAATTGATATTTCTTTTAAGTGTCCATAAAGAGAGATGTACATATAGAAACATCCGTAAATCTAGTGTTAAATATCAATCACTATTGGAAGCAGTGATATTTTAATTATAAACTAACGAAAGGCTTAAAGAATACATTTCGAAGTATTAAAATGCTGAAAAGTCGAGTCATATGCAATTAATTAATTCGAGTTTGGTTTGCTTTTACTAACATTTATTCAAACGATAAAACTGACCAATGATATTAATTACAGTAATGTATTTATACTTTAGTAGCGATTAAAAAATTGCGCGGAGTCAACACGAAATGAACTTGTGAATGGTGGGAAGTTTAAAGAGCGATTGGAATGTCCGGAAGATTATTATGAACAATCCAATAAGCGGAGGCGGGCTGACGCTTCATCCATTAGAGATTAGCTAATTTTGCCTGGAAAGCTTCATCAGAGCTAATGCACTTGGGCTGGCAGAATATCGCAGGCTTTACTCCCCCCATGGGCTATGGGTAATATTAGCACACACCTGGCAGTAAACAGACAAGTGTACTTAACAATTGAATATCCCCGGCTGCCTCGGCCAATTTCGATTTGCGCGCGGTTGAATTGGCCGGTATATCGCGCATCGAGCGCAAAGCGCAGTTAACAATTAATTCGCAGACTGTTGACCGTAGATTCGACCATTTCTTCCGCCACAGAATTGTTTGTCCCCGACACATATTGCCCGCTTTCCTCATAGCTCGTGTAAATAACCTAGTTAATGTGTGACGTTTGCAACTTTTACTAATTAGTATGTATGTTTCCCTCTGATTTTATGTCTCTGACAAAAAAGGTACAGAACTCTGGCGTTAAAGAGTGTTTCTTGAAATCTATTTTTCCCAGCGATTATATTTCACTTGGTAAATCGCAGTTATAAATATTAGGTTGTTCGGAAAGTAATTTCGCTTCCGTGAGAACATGAGGAACCCATACGTCGAGCTTTGAGTTTAAACTTAGGCCTTTGCTTGAACAGCATTTTTGCGTTTTTGATAGTAAGAAAGTAAAATATGCCGAAAACGTTGCTTTTCACTCTCCATATTTGAAAGTGCATCAACCAAAAACTACTGTGTTGAATCAATCTGACTTTTTCACAAGCAAGCATTGCTATCTCACCTCCCGAAACATATAATCTGTCGGGAAAAAACGAAATTACTTTCTGAACAACCCAATATTTCAGTTAGTATTGTAGAGTGTTCGATTTTATTCTAGTTTTATTTGATTCGTGATCGACGCAAGTTGGGGTTAAACGAGGGTTTGAATTTATGAGGAGATCGCTGATAGTGAAATCGCTTGGAAGGATGGAAAGCCAAAATGAGAGCATAGAATTCAGAAGCATTAAGACAGGAGATTCGAGTGGCTCGCGAGATAGCGTCTTTATGAAGCCGACTTATTTTAAAGTTTTCCTTGGTTGTCGCTCCCCGGAGAGAGCCGGCAATTGCGGACTGCTAATATCGGGGCGCGATTATCGCCGCGAAAAAGTTGGCATGGCAAAGACTCGGCTGGAGAGGAAGGCGCGTCGATCTCTTAGCAAGCGGACGCAACAACCGCCGCGTAATAATTCACCGAAGATCACCGTCGATTCCCGCTACGGTGTCGCTAAAGTTCAAGAAGCTTTTCAGGAGCTTCTTGATAATACTGTGAACGCCGCGAGAGAGAAATCCCGACACGGCGATAGATCATCCAACCTGAAGTTTCTCAGGGACTGGAGTTAAAGAGCGGCGAGAGAAATGTTGCCGGAGAGAAATTATTAATGCCGGATACCGGATGCCATTTGTTGCTCGAGAAAAAGTCCTTGGGACCTTCGAACGACAATGCGCGCCGCTCCGAGTTAAAGCGCGTTCCTTAAAGTGCCACTGTTTCATTGTTGATTCGTCGTAAATTGTAAGAAAATCGCCGAGAGAAAACGTAACGCGCGAATTTATTGGCGAACGACGTTCCTCCGAGTCGAGGAAAATAATTAAAAGTCCGAGTGGCAGGAAAGGGTCGAGGGGAAAAAAGTCGATATAAGTGTAATTGGTAAGGGCTTGGACGGAAGGGAAGCGCGTGAAAAAGAGTGATCGAATGAAAAGCCAATAACCGCTTGGAATTGTCGGAATAGCCACGTCAAGTTTTATGCACGATCGCCGCACTGGTCACTACACTCACATCATCGAATATCCATCCACACACATTCGACCAGATGCATCATGCTCCGTTAAATAATCGACTGTTGTATTCGCGCGTGTAACACGTGTTACATGCTGCAGGATTTGAATCCAATTTTTCCAACACTCCCAGTTGTTTCACCATTATTCGATGACTGGCGAACGACGGATTAAGTTGTCCGGCATCACTGCCGTTATTTATTTCGTCGTCAGTCTAGTAAAAATCGAGATGACGTTCTGACAGAATTTTTGACAGGTGTCAGTTACAATCGTGTGTCTATTAACTCTTCAGGGATTTTAGGAATTATAATAGATTCATGTTGCACAGAAATTTGATTTCTTTTTGAATTAGATAAGATTAGGTTATTTTTATTACAAAAGGAATTAAGACGTCTGCCATTACTGCCGTTATTTATTTCGCCGTCACTCTGGTGAAAATCGAGATGACGTTCTGACACAACCTATGACAGGTGTCAGTTACAATCGTGTGTCTATTAACTCTTCAGGGATTTTAAAAATTATAGTAGATTCGTGTTGCACAGAAATTTGATTTCTTTTTGAATTAGACAAGATTAGTTTATTTTTATTACAAAAGGAATCGCATAGTATGAAAACGTATCAAAATAATAATAATTCAGTTCAATTTTTTGTTGTAGAGTGGGACTCAAATAATCCCACTGTGCCACTTGGGTTCATTAATTGTATGTTAATTGACATGTTAAAACCTGTACCGATGTACTGAAACTTGCCAACACAAGCGAACATATTTACAATATTTATAATATTTGTTGATGGTATTACCAATCGCTTTACGTAAAACTAAATATAAATCTACGCGCATCCCACCATGCATATCCGCGCCTCAAATTCTAATGCTAATATTTTATAATAATATAAACTAGGGTTTTCAATATTTTTCAATATTCAGGTTGACAGAATAATATCCAAATTCTGATTAGTATTTTATTTCCTTCCGAGTATATTCATAATAGAACTTCGAACAATAATACATATTACTAAACTCTCAATCAAAATCAATCCATTTGACATTGAAACAGGGTTGCTAAAGATGAATCATCACACGCAAGCATTGTTTCGCACATTGCAATTCGCACCTTGAACTGCTGACGATGTGGAGCAGATGTTGCGATACACTTAATCCCATACGTAACAGCGGTGTAGTTGGAATCCTGGGCGTTTTATGGTATGGCGCAGTAACAACTAGGTTTTCCCCGGCCGGGAACTGTCAGGCGGTCGCGTGTAAACGAGTGCAGGTAGGCACGCGTGTTGTGTGCACTCGGGGGAAGAAGAAAAGGGCCGGGTCGACGCGTGCCTTAATGAAAACAGAGATTTTTCTCGCCGAGCCGCTTTTGTGCTGGTTAACTACACCCGCGCGCGCGCGCGCGCGTTGCTTCCCAGCTGCAGCAGCCGAGGAAAATCCAAACAGTTTTTCATGCGTACCGAATCGTTAGCGGCACGTACTCGCGTATAGCATCGCCCGGAAGCCCTGTTTTTCCAAACAGAACACTCCGCAGGAAGGCAGCCTTCCTCTCCCGCCTGTACCGGCAAAAGCGAGGAAAAAACAGCAGACGGAAAAAGGTGGATGAGTAAGGGATGACGGCCCGGCAAGAGAAGAGAAGAGACGACGCGCTTGCTGCTTTGTGCAGCACACGCGTTCTCACGCGACCGAGGAAGCGTCAAACTACGGATCCCATTATCAGCACACATGTTCTCTCATTTTACACGCGATACCTACTATCAAATACCGACCACTCCCATCCAAGCTAAATTTCCGTTGCAATCTTGGATTTAATTAATTACTCTCTCGCATTAAATGAGTGTACGGTTAAAATTAGTTTTCCTGAATTAAAGTAGCCGAAATTTGTGGCAGAATCAAGTTGTGCACATTTCTAATAATATATTGCGATTCTTCCGTTAAGAAATCGAAGGAGTTTCGCTAATAATAACGTCAATTCTGCGATTTTTCCGTTGCAATCTTGTATGTTATTAATTACACTCTAGCATTAAACGAGTATCCCTAATTAATTTCTCGTGTCCGATTAAAACTAGCTCTTCTCAATTAAAGAAGTCGAATACGAAACTTCTGACAGAATAAAATTGTGGACATTTTTGATAACGTATTGCAATTCTTCAGTTAAGAATTCAAAGACGTTTCGGTATTTGTATTGTTTTCCGAGGGAAAGGAAATTGTTATTACCGTAAGGAAAGGAAATCCGCACATGTGGGCTCTATTATTAGGAAGGGTAGTTAAAGCGAGGATTATGAAGGAGCAGGTATAAAGTTAGATGGGATAGCGTAAGTGGGGGGGAAAGGTTCCGGCATGTATATCGAAGTAACGATGACCTTCCCTGCCAAAAGAGTATTTCGAGCTCAGTTTTCCTTGTGTATTCAAACAGCAAGCATCTCGAGACAGTTCCAAGGGCGCTGAGACAATTTCATACGTCATAGTTCCATTGCAAAGTGAGCGCGCGGTGTCCTTGCGAGACTATAAGACGAGACTTATGTTGGAGGTAAAGCAAATCCGTTGTCTTATTATTCCTTCGGACAATTATTCGAATATTGAATAATTGTAGGTTTTTTCAATATTCGTTCTTTATTTTAACATACACTCGTTTTCTTATACTCTTTCCAACGTCCGCCGGTTCGCAATCTACTTCTTTACCACGTTCGCTTTCGACCACACAATAACACGTTCGACTTCTCTTTTACGCCCTTCAGATGCACACCTCTCATATACGCATTCGCTGACCCACGCATTCGCCAATCATACTTATTCCTAATGTTCTACCTTTTAACCAATCCCAAACATCCCGCTACACTCTGTCGATCTTTAACCCCAAACACACATATAAAGAAATTCACACGCATTCACAATCGCACATCTCAGTCTCTCACCATTCGCTCGCAGTCTCTTTCGTTAACAATCCTACATAACAGATTGAAAGCTTTAAAGAATTTATATTTTAATTTAGTTACAATATTGCTCTCTAAGATCTTCGTTGTATTACAAATTTATATTGAATTCAGATTAATTAGAGTAGAATTTGTAGATTCGACGTTATTGAAAAGTTCTTTGGGATTAATGTCAAGGATTTGATATCTTCCGCGATCGCGCTTTATATTCGAAAGATTACAGTCAATGGATTTCTTTTTCTGGGACAGTGGGTTCGTTAAAGAGCAAGATAGAAATCGCGATTCTAAAGTGAAATAAAGTATAGTAATCTAAAGTTGCGAGTGCGCGGGGCTCAAGAGTTTCTGCATCCGGCGAAGGGAAGATTGGCGAGGCCTCGTCGGAGGCTGCTCGGACCTCCTCCTCCTTGCACGCTCTCGTAATTATCATTTCTGTAATCCTGCCAGTCCTACTTCCGGTTTCGTACTGATCTCGTTAGCCGGCTTGCCACTGGAATTACTCTGGCGGCGACGGCGGCGGCGGCGGCTCTCCATTTGCCAGTTTCTCTTAATCCGCCACTCGTCCGCGACGTCGGCCATCTTTCAAAGAAGATGTGACTCTTGATTGCACAATGTCCTATAGTTAGCGAACAAGACACTGATTGTAGGCGCGATAATTAATACGATAGAATCAGCGTTTCTTTACACGCATTTTGTTATAATCGCACCGTTTATTTTGAAAGTGGTGTAAGTCCATTTTCTGTTGTTTGGAGAACATTAAATGTTCGCATATCTGTCAATGAAAAAATATAGATTAATTATATCAAATCTGGCAATGTTGCTACTGATGTATGAATGTGTAATTTGATTGTATAAATTTGTTGTAGGCGAATTTAACTAAAAGACTTACATCACTTTCAAAATATACGGTCCAATTCTTAGTATTACATTTTGCAAATGCGTAGTTCGTTTTTGTTAGCGGCTTTCATTCAGGATATTATTCCATTTGCATTAATATTTGCTTTGTTTTTAAATTCGACCACGGGATTCTAATAAATTGGAGCATTTTTTACGATTGATACGAGGGCGACCGCAGCCATCAGGATTATTAAAAATTTCATAAAATCCTCGACTCGGAGGAATGTCGGCGGATGACGAGCGTCTGGTGCCTCTGTCACGCTGACATGCCTGCTGCTGCTGCTGCTATCCATTGTAAAACTCGGGGAATCAAATTTCCGCCGCGCGTATTTAGTTTCCCGTAGGAGCGCGCTTCGGACAATGTGTGCAAAAATACCGGTTGACTAGAACAGGCGCGCGCGCGCGCGCAACCCTGGACACACTGGCACGCGAGAAGAAGCCCTCGACGAAATCGGGAGGGTTGTAACGTGATCCATTTCGTTTGAGAAGAAAGAAATTCTCGGTTGATAAAAGAGATTTAGGATGCCGGGAAATAATTATAGAAAGTAATTGATACTGCATCGTGCAAACATACAGGCAAATATGAATATTGTATTTCGATTTTATTTCAATTTCGTTTTAAAAGTTTCAGAAATTGGTTCCGATTTCAACAAACCTGTGAATCTTTGCGTACTGATTCTGTTTTAAGGATGTTGGTGCTGTTATTTGGTACAGAATTTTGAGGCCTTTTGAAATTACAATAAAACGAATTTTTGAGTAGGAAAATTCAATTTGCGATTAGGTTATGCTATGGCACACCAACTTTTTAAAGTTATTTTTATTTCTATACTATTTATTACGTTATTTCTGCAAATGAAATTATTTCCTTTTCACTCTCTGTTCAAATACTCTCAAACTGGAAAGTCGAAGCTTTTGAAACTTAGCTTAATTATTCGTAACTGTCTCGTTTATCACACGAAATGTAATCGCTGCTCTCGTCACCATAAGTGTCGATGCATAAGAATGGATTTTCGGACATTGATTACTAGAAAACTGTAGAGACAAGTAAATTCAAGTTTTTAAGAGGGATCTCATTATTCTCATTTTCGGCACCAACCTCTTTAATAGAATAACAATCTACTACGAAAATCTGCTTTTAGCCAGTGAGAATTATAATTTAAAAAATACATAATATTCTTCGTATTTTTATTGAAAACTTTGCTCTGAAATGAAGCGGCCGATTGATACCGCGTTCACCCGAAGCACTTTCATTCTTTCGCCAATAAAATCTCGGCATATTTAGGGCTTCCTGACAATGAACGTACTTCGAAACGGCGCGGCGCGGCGCTCGCTGGCTGGCTGGCTGACTCCTCTTTGGGAAGGAACTGGGTCGCGTTTCGTTTTCCGTCGATGTGCAAACGCCAAGCGGAGGCTGCAACACGCACGGATATTTATTCGAGCGAGCGGAGAAAACATTTCGGGGTTTTTCTTGGAGCGTGTGCGTACTTTCGATAGAACTCGGCTTGAAAAGTTTACTCGAATCGAGTGCAGATTTCCGAAGGGATGTGAGCCCCGAGTTAAATTGCGTCGGTTCAAGTGCGGCTTTCTGCACTCTCAAACAACTTCCAATCGAGCAATCAATCCTGAAATCGTTTATTATTTCCATAGGATAAACGCGCTCCCGCGAAACAATTAAAAACTTCTAGTCTAAACTTCTTTCAAATTCTTCCTCCCACCAGGAGATTCCTCGCCGATACTTTCGAAAGCAGAACCCGTAATTACAATACGGAATCTCGTAAATCTCTTTTTGCAAACTGATACGCAAAACTAGTACCTAGTTAATCTCCTTGAGCGATATCAGAACATTCTTCCGTAAACATCGCAGCTCTCTCAAGTCGAGAGCTTATAACGAAAACCAACAAATAATTTACATTCTTAACTTTGTACTCTCGCATATCAGATTTTCAATACTAAACCAACAATCCACCCTGGCATTCTACAACCAGCCAACTTTGCGATCATAAATTTCCATTTATTAGGCGACTACGAGGACTCTCAAGCAGGGACTTTTCCAGCGGCATTCTCCCAATTATCGAGAACATAAGCGTTCCGCTCCCTGCTTGATTGTTCCTAACTACATTTGTATGCGGCGAAAGGTCGGTCGCGCGGTACTAAAGGGCATAAAACGAAAGCAAAATAGGAGAGCGTAGTATTCCTCTGTCGGAACACGGAGCCCTTGCTCTTTCAGGAGAACGGAAGAAATGGCGGGCTGGCGGAGGGCGAAGGAGGAAGAGGAAGAGGAGGAAGAGATGGGTAGGAAGCGGAGCCGGTTATTACGGGAATGGGGTACTTCCAATAATGGGTGGCAGCCGCACCAGCAGGGGCAAGAAGAAGGGTGGCTGGCTGTCGCAGGGAAGAGAGAGGCATAGAGATGCGAATCTTCTTCGTAAGAATGCCAGGGAAAAATGCAGTCAAGACGCAATGACCTTAATGCATTTCCCATGGAAATTTGCACCGGTGGCCCTATCTCCTCATCCAGCGAGCCTCTCCTCTCCTCTCCTCTTCTCTCCTCTCCTCACGGCAACGCGAATATCGAGTATTATTTATTGAGCTTCCTCGACCCGGTTTTCCACCGCACCGCTCTTTCCTCTCTCTTTCGCTCGCTCTCTTTGCATTTTTTCTTCTTTCTCTCGCAGCATCAGCAGCAGCCAGTCACTGGAGGGCTGATGCGGGCGCAGTCGGAGAATATCTTATCTCTCTTTTATAAATTAACGCGGGAAAAAGAGAGTCGTGTCTACTCGAGATCGAGTGGAAAGAGTTATATTACTGGCGCAACGGCGGCGGCGACGGTGCGCGACCAACCTGTCTTTTGAAAAGTGGATTCCCGTTGATGATACTTCTGCTGATTGAAACCCCGCTGGCGCTCTGCTAGTGGTAGTGTGTGCCTCGTTTAAATGCCAGCCGGCAGCTCGTGCCTCCGGTACTGGCTATCTCGTTAGTATGCCGCGGAATCCTTGCCCCGCGAATCTCGTCTTCTCTCTCTCTCTCTTTCTCTCTCTCGTGTGCTTTTTTTTGCCTTTTGAAAGTGTGTCGCACGTATGGGTTAGATATCAGGAGGTCTATGGTGGTGAATATTACTGTCGCGGATCATTGAAAAGCTCGCGGGTTATCTTAAATGGGAGAGGTTATTAGGATGCTGGGCTGGAAGGAGTCATTAGCGGAGTTAAAGTACGGATTGACCTGAATGTGCGTGTGGGACTTTATGCGTGATGGCTTCTCCTTTTTATTTCGAGCTTTGGAACGTTGCATCGGCGCTTTCTAGCTCGTGTCAGTTTCTTAGTTTATTGAAAGGTGCGCGAAGTCTTTCAAGAATTCCTTTCTTCGTTGGTGGATGTTGTGCGTTTGATGGAACGAAGGATATGTAATGGGAGATTTGTTTATTTGTAGGTGAGGAGGCAGGTTTTTCTCGCGGAGCCGTCGTTCGAGCGAGACTCCGCACAGTTTCGTCCCGTTATTCCTCGCGCTCTAAAAGTTTTATCCCACGATGAGAGGAGAAGCGACACAGCGACGTGTAACGCAAAAGCTCGTTTGCATAATCGCGAAAAGTAGCGGCTGCGACACCTTTTTTTTGTCACCCGCTACTTTATTCCGCGAAAGTGGCGGCGAACAGTTTTTCGGACCGACGCTGTTACACCCTGACAGCCGCCCGGAAAACCCTTTTCCCCCGTGATGACGAATTTCTCACACCATAACACGCCGACTATGAAATAATTGTCGCAAGAAATTTTTACACGATTGTATTCGTGTCATCGAAACTTTGCGATTGTTGCGCAATGATTATACAATTTTTAAAATGTGAGAAATACACGAAATATTCATGAAATATTTCTTTTCTGTTTCAGGTAAGAGAATCCTCTGACCATGGATCTCGACTTTACACAAGAAACTTTTGAACTTGTGAGCCAAACTCGACGTGAGGTATTCATGAGGTCACTTTCTCGATTTCACTTGGTCGATTTCTCGAATGGGGGGATGCAATTTCATCTACGTTTGGTACTTCCTTTTCTAGAAATTTAGTAGAGTTGAAAGTCATAGGAGAAAAACATCACTTCTCAAAGACCCTATGATTAAAATCATATTTTTAATAGCACAATATTATACAGCGTATTCCAAAATTGCCAAATATGAGATAATTAAAGGGTTCAAAAAGAGAGGAAACGCGTTTGGAATTCGTGCGAAATTTAGTAATTGCAACAATAAAAATGTCCCAAATTTCGCTGGCAATTAGTCAGATATAATCGTTGGAGTGGCGCGGGACATTTTTATTACGTATTGTTCGGTTTCGAGAGTGTCCAGTTAGGAATGGCTGGTTGACGCATATCCAGTGGTGAAACCGGTTATATTAGCGACGAACTATTGCGTCAAGGCAAACGCCATTAGCCTGTTGACCTTAATAACGCACTTGCGATAGCGCTTCGCGAGAATTCAGCCGCGAGCTTGCACACGAGCTTATCCCGATAAGCACTCTTTCCAGTCATTCCATCATTTGTCTTTGCCATTCACGTATTCCCTGCTTTCCTCGCACCCTGCTTCTGCCATTGCGCGCCGCCACCCTATTGTTCATCTCTAACGAGATATTCTTGAAGCCGCAGTTGAATTAGTTGATAGCCGGCCGAGTGCCGAGCGATAGTAGTCTGTTGAATCGGCGAGAGCTTCCCCGCTTAAGTCCCTTTATTCCGCCTTCTCGACTTCGCGCTCACCTGATTTCCCATTTTTTCCCCATTCCTTCCTTTCACCTGCCTTTGATCATTCACTTTCTTCATCGATTCTACTCCCGCACTCGATAACTCTATTTTTCCTTAAGTGTTTCCTCCGGCAATTTTACTGTCCTTAGCTTTTGTTAATTTATTAGTCATTGATTTTTATTATTCCTGAATTTTGTCGTTTTTGATCATTTTTTCTGAAGCGTTAATGTTATTATTCCAAGAAATTTTAGTTGTTGTCTTGAGATTCATTTGAGTTTAACCCATCAATTTTCTAATCAATTTCCTGGTATCTTTATTTGCAATGTGAGATTACGTTTCATTCCTTAAATTGAGTGGATGTCAATTAATTTCAACTGGTTCAAAGACCTCAATAATTAGAATTGCACTTGAGGAATGCAGAATGATGATTCAGAGACAGGAGGAAGAATCTCCAACGTCAGGGATCATTGTTCGTGTCCTGAAAAGTATTTCGCGGAATTGGGCATTTGTATCAGTATGACGCAGCGCTTCCTGAAATCTCCCACCAGCGTATCTCTGCGGCGCTACTCGCCGGCAGTTGCGCAAACATGTTTCTTTGTCGTCGGAGGAGTGACACACGTGTTTGTCATACTTATCCATCGAAGTTTCCTGGGACGCGCGAGCAGTCGGCTAATTCGTGGGCGCCGCGCCGAGTTGCGTAATCAGGTCGGCGGCGGCGCGCGCGAGATTTTGCCAACTTTGCTCGCTCGGTCCGCGCGCCTATTCGGGAGATATATCCGTGCGTCCCATTTCGCAGTTCATCCTCGCACAATCAGTGCGACAGTTCCCCTCTGCCCGCCCCGCCTTCACCCTTTCTCTCTATCTTGCCGGCTGTTTATCTCCACCGGCATCCCTTTCCGCCAGGTCACTGAACGCCACAGGAACTCTTCCACTCTCCAGTTGATCGCTTCCTCAATCCAATGTGTGCGAAATACACTTCCCTATTGCCACTGAATAATGTTCCTTCTTCGTCTATTTTTGCCTTCGAAATTTTCCGTCTTTGCGATTTATTTAACGAGATATATTGTAATAGGAATCCGATAAAAGTTAGACACGCGTTGAAGATTTCTGTCTTAAAGATGTGCAATTGTACTTTCCATATTCAAACCCTATTTTTCCCCTTATTCGTTTCAATATTAGATTTCAATAATTAGATGCATCATTTAAGTAATTTTCAGATACTGTACTGACAAAAATCACTATTGACAGTGAATAATGTTCCTTTTTCGTCTATTTCTTCTTTCGAAATTTTCCGTCTTTGCGATTTATTTAACGAGATATATTGTAATAGGAATCCGATAAAAATTAGACACGCGTTGCAAATTTCTGTCTTAAATTGAATTTTGCATTTCTGGAACAAATACGACAAATCCTAAGATGTACAATTGTACCTTTCATGTCGAAACCGTATTTTTCCCCTTATTCGTTTCAATATTAAATTTCAATAATTAGATGCATCATTTAAGTAATTTTCAGATACTGTACTGACAAAAATCACTATTGACAGTGAATAATGTTCCTTTTTCGTCTCTTTCTTCTTTGGAAATTTTCCCTCTTTGTGATTTATTTAACGAGATATATTGTAATAGGAAATCGATAAAAATTAGACACGCGTTGTAGATTTCTGTCTTAAAGATGTGCAATTGTACATTCCGTATTCAAACTCTATTTTTCCCCTCATTCGTTTCAATATTAGATTTCAATAATTAAATGCATTATTTAAGTAGTTGTCAAATACGTTATTGACAAAAATCACTATTGCCAGTGAATAATGTTCCCCTTTCGTCTATTTCTTCTTTCGAAATTTTCCGTCTTTGCGATTTATTTAACGAGATATATTGTAATAGGAATTCGATAAAAATTAGACACGCGTTGCAAATTTCTGTCTTAAATTGAAATTTGCATTTCTGGAACAAATACGACAAATCCTAAGATGTACAATTGTACCGTATTTTTCCCCTTATTCGTTTCAATATTAAATTTCAATAATTAAATGCATTATTTAAGTAGTTGTCAGATACGTTATTGAAAAAAATCACTATTGGCAGTGAATAATGTTCCTTTTTCGTCTATTTCTTCTTTGGAAATTTTCCCTCTTTGAGATCGTTTTAATAAGACATATTATAATAGAAATTCGATAAAAATTAGATACGCGTTGTAAATTTCTGTTTTAAATTGAGTTCTGCATTTTTGAGGAAAACGAAACGAAAAATTCAAAGATGTACAATTGTACCTTTCGTATCGAAACCCTATTTTTTCCATCATTCTTTTCAATATTACATTTCCATAATTAGATGCATTATTTAAGTAGTTGTCAGACACTCCACTGATCAAAATCACTAAGTTTAATCCTGACATTGCTTATCCCAGACACTTTTTACTCGCTTGCCCCGAGAAATATCTCTCAACATGGAATCCGGATAATAGAGGTCTTACCGTAACGCGGCCTTAGTTTCACGGATACAGCGAATCAGTTGCTCAGTGGAGCTACAAAGAAAGCAGAAGGAAAGCTGGATAAAGAGGGGAAATGTGCGTGAAAGCAGTTGTGCAGAGAGAGAGCGAGAGCGAGAGAGAAAGTGGGAGAGAAAGAATGCGACGGGTAGGTTAGTAGCCAGGATAAAATGCGGGAAATAAGAGGAATCGGGTTTTCGATTGGGAACATTGTGGCAGGCGAGCAGACAGAGAGAAAGAGAGAGAGCGGGAAAGAGAGAGTACACCTGCGATTCCGAGGGCTTCCACAAACGGCGGGAATAAAGCTGATCCGATTTAGATGAGCGCGATAGGCCAGAGCCGCCCGTAGCAGGCCGGTCACTCGTCCAATCACTGACTTCCATCTCCTTTTACCGATTTTTCTCCGGATTTCCCCTATTTATTTCAACCCTCGTGCCTTTTTTCCCTTTCATACTCGGTGTGTGTGTGTGCGTGTCTCTCTCTCTCATCGAGTGAGGTCGAAATGTCGCATCCTCGTTGATGAGAGTTCGACCGAACAAATTGTCAGCCGCCAGCCGCTCCTCTCCTGTCGGCCCCGCCGCTTCCATACGGAATTCATTTGTGAGTTCAGTGTCGAGTGCTGTTTGCAACTCGGCGTCGACCTTAACTCTCCGTCCGAATGCCGTTGTAAATTTACTTGGGTGTTCGATTTCTAATTCATCGTTGGAGTTGTCGGTTCGGGTTTACCCGGCATTTTGTGTTTAACATTCTTCCTGTATTTGCTCTTGAAATTTATCTGCTTTTTACATTTGTTTCCTACTCGTTTCGATACTTTTTTAACCCTTTGTGGTCGTATTAAATTTATACATGCATGTGGTAGTCATCATAATTAATTTCGATGAACAAGATTTATTGTTTCTTTCGTGAACTTTAGATATATGTTTACACAATAATGTTTTAATGTCATGTTTAAAAAAGATATGTTCTTTATATGTTTATAATTAATATGGCTTTTTGTTATGGTGGCTGAGAATAGACATACGACCGTAAAGGGTTAATTACTTCGGTAAATGTAAATTTATTTGGGTATTCGTTTTCTAATTGATCATTGTAGTTGTTGATTTTAGCGTTGCTTCTGTATTTCTTCTTGAACTTTATCTATCTTTTAACTTTCTTTCCTACTCATTTTCGTCTTTACGTTTATGCTTTGTTTTCGTGCCTTTTTAATTGCCGTACATTATCTATTCAATTTCTCTCCCTAATATTGTTTACACCGAGGATTTCCAATTTGTAATGAATTCTAATCCCTTTGAATTACGCAGATTTGGCGCGTGGTTCAATAATGTTTTATGAATGTGGGCTTCACTATTCAGCTGGCGGGGCATGGATAATTAAGGCTAAATCAGCAGCGATTGTGTTTACGATAGGGGGAAGCACGGTTGGACGGCGCATTATTTTGAAAGCTGGTTCAGAAATCGTGATGATGATGGCAAAGCATCGCGCACAGATCTCTACGTAATCCAGTAGAGTAGTTTAAGTAGCCTCGCAATAGGTGGATGTATTAGGCTCGATTCCCAGGGATTTTAAGGCTAATTAACGGGAATCATTATCCGATAAGGCTTTTCGCAAACAAGACGATTATCCCGTCGTTTAATCGGCTTCCGGAATAAGCGCGCTTAGCACTGCGGCCGACCCAACTTTCTCCCTTGCGCGCGGCGCGGCGGCGGCGGCGGCGGCTGCTGCTGCTTCTCGAATCAGCTTGCCGATTTTACACGATTCGTTGACTGTGGTTTTCTTTTTCCATTCGACGCAATCCCTCGTAAGCTCGACCTTTTTTCTACCGCTTCATAAGCTTCCGCAACTTCAACAACTCCCTGCGTTAATCAATTAACTACCATATTATTATCTCACTTTCATTTCGCAAATGAGACATTCTTGTTTCAATTAGAGACGCGTTCGCGAGTCCATTAGAATCACTAGTTAGCGAAGCTCGGAATTTACAGAGGGAAGAGGGTGCACAAACGCGATGTAAGATATTAATGAAAAGTGGGTAAAAGGGAAGAAAGGGGTCGCGCGCGCTTCTCCGTGTACAAAGACGTTACATAGCCGGAAGGAAGATGCGGTTATTTCAAACTGAGGCAAACTCCATTAAGCAACGGGCGGAGAAGGCGAGCGCGAGCGTCCCGACGCGGCAGCATGCATATTCATATCGCGGCGACTTTTGCCTGCGGAAAAATCGCCATTGCCGCGCCGGATCACGAGTCCATGCCGGAAGTAATGCAATTAAAATTCAATAAAAACACTGGCGGCGATTGCCGGGCGCGCGCGCGCGGGAAAAAAACACAGAGCGTGGGCTTTGAGTGTGTTGCGAGAGGAGAGAGGAGCAGCAGCCTGGCGGAAGTGGCGCAGTGCGCGCCCGCTTTTAATGCCGCCTGACTATTTTATGGCACGTCTCGTGAATTTTATATATGCCCGGCCACGTTTAATTCATGTCCGCCGCTTTAATTCACCGAACAAGAACACCTTACACGCGCTCGCGCCCGCTCGCGCGCGCCCTCTTGTTTCCCGATGGAGGGAAAGCCTCACTTCCACCTACGTCTACGCCGAGCCGGATGAATTTTCGCGCTAGAGCTTTTCCTGCCGCGCGCGCGCGCGCGTGCTCTGTTAACGCCCGCTGAATTTTTTAATCTCCCCGGATTAAGGATAATATCGCCTATTAGCATAAGCGGCGAGGAAAGCGCCAACCGGCCAATGCCACTTTCCACCTGAAACAGTTTCTGTTTAACGCATTCGGATAGCTTTAATGCCGCAGGATTTGTTGCCGAGGTGTGAGAGACTCGCGAAACGCTGCTTTTGTTTAGCTAAATGCTTCCCTCTATTTTGCCAAATGCTTGCCAGTGGATTTGTGATTATTTGATCATTCTAGCACGATTCTCGCATTCTTAGCACTTTGGCGGCCGCTGTCACGTATACGTGACTTTCTAAAAAAAATAATGTCTTATTTTTATGTATTCTAAGAGGTGATATGCAGATGTAAAAATTTTACGAAATATTTTCTTATATTTCTTTAAACATACAGATTTATTTATGGGGTTTTACGCTCTTTTATTCTGTAATTTGTTAGTTTAGATTGAAATAGTATTTCGTTACTCCAAATATTGGAAACATAAGTAGACCTATTTAAAGTTACAAAATAGACTCGTTGACATTTTAAATGATAATAAAGTTACAAATGACTGTTTTACAAACAATTGCGTTTAAATAGCCGCTGAAAGGCTAACAAAATATGCTTTAATTTCACTTGCGGCAACGTATAAGAAATTAAAAAAATGTGCGGCCGTCAAAGTGTTAATTCTCACTGCGGGATTGTTGAAGCCAAAGCTAGCATTTAGTCTGCTTACTCGGATCTTAATTAAATTGATTTCTCGGTTAAAATAGAAAGAACGATACACGGTTGTCGATAGAAATGCTCTTCTTTGCACGTCAACTTTGTCAAGTTTATTCTATCGCTTTACTCTATCGCGTGATTTCATTCAAATGCATTCTATAACTATAAATTTTTCGCGAATCACTTTGCTGGCGGAGTTTCTTCGAAATTCGCGGAGCAAGTGTCAGTTTTCCGGTGTTAAACTTTGAAAGCGGGCATTCTCGCTCGCCGCAAACTCCGCGGGTAGCGGCGTATTATGCAAATGATTATCGCATGATTCTTTGCGCGCCAGTCTGCTCGGGGACTTTGCGGAATTCATCTCACGCTCTCAGTGGTGCTCTCAGTCACTCGGCAGAGAAACTCTACGCAAAACCAATAGCGAGAAACCTTTGGACGATCGGAAGCGCCTCGCCAGACCGATTTAGCTGGCATTTTCCGCGAGACACACCAACGTCTCCCTTTCCTGCTTTAAGGAATCCCCGCGCAAGTAATTGAATGACCAATTGAATGACGCCGCTTATTCCATTGCAATCGACGTTTCTCGTCACCGCAATCTGCCTTTTGTCTCTTCCACGCAATTATCCTGCACTATTTCTCGAGTGGCTGAATAAAGGTTGTGCTGTAGGCGCTCCTGGAATTCCGATACGACGGATAATTGAAGGCACTCCTCGCAATCTTCCCAATACAAATGCTGATTCCACTTCGTCTTGAATTTGCATACGAAGCCCACTCGCAAATTACAGTAATATACAAATCAGGACTGCGGATGTAATTCGTTAATATTGCATGGAACTTTAATAATCGAGTTATTCAATAAGTAAAGTGTCTCGGTAGAACTATTCATCGAAAGTCAATTTAAAGTAGCATTTTCGATTCATTAAGATTTATCGTTTGCCATAACGAACTAGAAAGTCTAAGCGAATTAACATTAGTCACACGAAGTGATAAACTAACTAATATTGATCTGATATTTTCATGTATTTCCTATGAGCAACTGTCATGATGAGTCAACGGGGTTAGCCGTTGAATTTATGTGCGTTTTAACTAAGTTCAAGTGAATTGATCGACTCGCATGACTAATAAAAGCCAGCTGTAGAGTTCATTGTTTAGGAACTAGTTATAAAAATCCTTGAAACACAAAGCTTTATTCGCATGGCTACTCAGGTGTGTCATTGTAGGATACGATTTTAGGCTTTCAGTATGAGTATGAGTGTATTAAATTATAATTAAAAAATAATTAGACTGTATTAAATTATGTAGTTTGTTGGAGGGAATATTTTACCAAATTTTAGCATCGACTTCCTTCAAATGGGTAACAACATAAGAAGAAAATATTTTATTCTATTACATTTATAGGGGAATATTACATATAACTGGCTTCTGCAGGATGAAATTTCATGTGCGAGTTAACATAACTCAAACGTGTAAAAGTATAAATGCATAAAATGCAGATAAATATTGAGCTTTGAGTGTAATTTATATGTCTAGGTTATTTATAATGATTTTCTATGGAACAATGTGTGCTCGACAGTGGTGATTCAAAGGCAAGTGATTCACCCTGTACATATAAATTCAATTATCAAGCAAAATTAATGTGTTTCAGTATGTGAATAAAGCTATCTACTAGATGAGTTCAAAAAATTGCATACATAATTTTTAAAAGTATATGAAAATATAGTTGAAAACGCAAGAACGAAATTTAATAAATCCATTGGAGAAGTGGTGATTCAAAGGCAAGTCACCCTGTACAATGATAGAAAGGAGGCTGGTATGCTTGGACTTGCTCATTTGGCTTCGATTCTTCGCTCGAGATTCACGGAATACATTGGGGATGAGTGGCGGACGTACCTTCCGCCGCCGCCGCCGCCGCCGCCGCCGCCGTCGGTTTAATTCGATTGGAAGCGCCCGTTTGTTTCTGCAAGACGGACGCCGAGCGAGAGAGCGAGCGGACGGGCTATTAATTCAAGATTGCATCGGGCCGGTTCTCACAATTATCGATTCACTCGATTATCCCGTGATTGGAGTGAATGTCCAGATGGATGACGCGCTCCTGCCTCAGCCATAACTCCTGCCGATCGATTCCGGCCCTCGTAAAGTGGACGCCTTCTCAAAGCATTCCCTTTCCCCGGCCGATAGTTCCTCCATCCACTAGTTTCCTCCCTGCTCGCCCAACACTCCCACTCATACTCTTTATGAATAATCCATTAGACTCGGACTAAATCATCGTCCCTCCTTGATTTCAACAAGTTATTTGTTGGAACGAGTTAAAAGTTACGGGAATATACAGTTGGAATAGAAAATGTGAGGAATTTATATAATACACTCGTTGGCAGTGAAAGAGTTGAACGAATTAGTGTAAATAGAAACGTGTATTTGGCAATTGTATAATGTTATACTACTTTAACAATCAACGTAAGACTGTCTAAAATCTAAGAGTGAGTTTTATTACCTTAAATATTCGGGTCTTTATCATTTCATAACAAAACTTTGTGGTACATGCCATTAGTAATCGAAACATGTTAACTAAGTATTAATTATTAACTACATGTTCATTACAAAATCCTATAATACGCGTACCTGTTATAGCTTCAACAATAGCTTGTTCGAATTAATGATACACGCCGGTTTGCATTCTGCATTTGCTTGCAATTGCTATTACAAAACCAAGGAAACAAAGGGTGGAATGTATTCGGTAATAGTTAAATCCCGATGCCGGTGAGAATGTAGTGTTGACGAGCTTGCAATGATAATTTCGAAGTAGTCCCGCGTTGACTATTTGTACAGCATCGGACAAAATAGTTGTCACAATTTGTAAAACAGCCTCCAGAGAGAAAAGGAAATTTAGTAGCATGTACAGGGTAATTCACTTGCCTTTGAATCAGAACTCTCCTAGCCCTTATTTTTTTTTGTCGACTTCCCGACCTTCCACGGGACTGAAATTTGGTGGAGAATGTGCCGTTGCGTCAAGGAAGAAGTGATATAAATTTCAGAGCCCTAGCTCAAACTTTAGGTTTTCACCTATTCTCGACCCTCGAAAATGGTCAATTTTTTCAAGTTTCTCAAAATCGGCCGAACCCGGGATATTTTGATTGTTTTCGTATCAGGGTGGATAGAGAACAAAGAATCCGTGAAAAAAAGTCCAGATTTGCAACGAGAACGGGTCGAAAAACCGTCAAGAAAAGTCCATTTTTGCTCATTTTTGACGGTTTTTATTTTTTTTCGTGGACTTCCCGACCTTCCCCGGGGCTGAAATTTGGTGGGTAATGTTTTTTTGCATCGAGGAAGATACCATAAAAATTCCAGAGCCGTAGCTCAAAGTTTTTTTATCGGCAAATTTTTCTTAAGGGTACCCCTTAAGATTTTTTCACGATTTTTCGAAGGTCCTCGAACTCGGGTTTTTTCTTCAGGAATCGATTGTTTATGCATGAAAACGGATAGAAAACAAGAAATCCATTGAAAAAAGTCCGGATTTCTATCGAAAACATTAAAAAAACTGCCTTTAAAGTTCGATTTTTTCGGAATTTTTGCTGGTTTTTCCCATATTTTTTGTACTTCCCGACATTTTCCGGGGCTGACATTTGGTAGGGAGTCTCCCCTTGCATCAAGGAAGATGTGATATAAATTTCCGAACCTCAGCGCAAAATTTTGTTTTCCCCATACTTTTGGCCATCGAAAATATCCAATTTTTGGTGGTGATTCAAAGGCAAGTGACTCGCCCTGTACATGGTACCAAATTTGACTTTCTGTACAGTGACGGTTATGCCGATTTTGACAACTATTTTGTCGGATGCTGTACAAGAGTGGGCGAGTTTTAACGGGCTTTGGAAGTAAGAGCGTCAATTAGAAGTGGGGAGATGCGAGGAGCAGGCCGACCTTTCTCGCCGCTTTCCAGCCCGGCGGAGCATTTATTTCTCTGTCAAGAGACAGCGATAGAGCGGAAGCTGGCTGGCATTGTCTCCTGAGGGCGACGCTGCTCGCTGCTTTTATCGATTCTCGACGGGCATTCCTTGCCGGCGGTATATCGCGCCCGCCTGATTTATTCCCGCGGCCGCCCCAGGAATCCCGGCTGGATCTTTCGAAATCGAAACAACGCCAGCCGAGCTTGCATTCCTTATTGGGTGCGCCACCGGAGCGGCTAATATCGCCCTTCCTCTCGCTTTTTCTTGCCAGCTCTTTCTCCTTTCTCCCTTCTTCCCATTCAGCATCGACGATTGATCGATATCGGAAGTGGCTCGTTCAAGTGACGCGCTCGCCTTCCCGACAAACTGCCAACAGTCCGCGAAGAATTGCCCCTTCCAACCTCCCCCCGTGAAACAGGTGTCGAGAATTACGGGGATTTCCATCCTTTCGTTTGTTTATGACGGAGAAATATTGGAGTTTGTAATATCGCGGTTTCAGTCGAGCGCGCTTCCACTGATTGCTGCGGATCGGAGATTTTTTGTGCAAGCTTCAATCAAGAAAGATTCTATTATTCTACAAAGCTGGGTAGTTGCTGTATTATTTATCGGATTGGATATTTCAGTGTCTTATTTATTAATTGAATATCCTTGTTCAATCAATATATCTTATTAATCTTATAAGACTGATGGGTATTTGTGAAATTCCTCTTTCTCGAACATAGTCATCAGTTATGAAATTCGAGATTGGTGATGAGTACAATGCGAGTAATTCAGAAGTTACCTTGCGTACTTAATCCTTTCAAGTAAATACCGGAATACTTAGAATAGAAAAACTCATGGCGATTCATGATTTTAAACACTCTTACGTTGACTGTCAAAGTAGCAACAACTCGCACTAATTCGTACTAATTCGCCCGACTCTTTCACTGCCCACGACTGCATCATACAAATTCCTTACACATCCATTATCATTACAAACATTTATCTCGCAGCAGGTAATAATTTCATGCGTAAACATTCGCCGTAACAAAAGGGTCAGATCTCAAACACGGGCGAGCGCGCGTTAGACTTTCCGTGCGGGTGCATCTGTTCCCGGCGATTGGCCGCTTCAGTCGTGCGAGACGAAGGTACACGCGGCGCGCCGGGAAACGCAGAAAAAGACGTACACTTAATACGAGAAACATCAGGCGACGTCAATTGTTGCGGAGCGAGTGCATGTCGCACGTGATAGTTTAGCGCTGCGTGAAAGGCCGGCGATGGCGAAGGAGGAGGAATGCGCGCACAGGAAACTGGAGCTAAAAAGGGGGTGATTTTTTCGGGACGAGCAATCGAAGATAGATCTCGCGTGCCTCACGCGCGCACGACACACATTACAAGCAACGTCTAAAGGCCGCTCGATCCTTTGTGATTCGCGTGAACCGGATGTAATGCAGTTGCCGATGCAATTACTAATTCCATTGCCGTGCCACGTGAAAACGGCGATGGCGCGTCCCGGTGGGTGGCGAGGGGCACGGAGGAGGGCGATGGCGGCTCATTAACACTAATTGGGTGCAATCGAGCGCCTTTGAACTCGTTGGATGACTGCCACCTTTGGAAGCGCGCACTAGAAATTTCTCAACATAGCCTCCGCTGTCCGAGGCATTTTTTTTTTTTTATTATTTAGAGTATTTGGTAGCTCCGTCGTATTTGAGGTAGATTTCTACCTTTGGCGACTGCTGCTTTGACGAATAGTTTCTTTCTCTCTCTCAACTAATTATTTTGAGCCTGTAAATTCTCTCTGTGAGGTACTCTTTTCAGTATTGTTTTAAAATTCTAGTATTCGATGTGTGGGTGTGTTGTTTTAAAACAGTTTTGCTTTTGTGCAACACACGCGCATTCGAGGGCTGCGTATTTTGCAGAATGCGGCTGATTCGCGCACTGTAATTCTGTTACTGCAAGCCTCCTGAAAGTAGCATTTTAGTTCATTTTATCGATCGCTTTACCGCACTAGTGCGGTAATGAGAAACAAATAATTAGTGGTTTCATGTTACCTTCTGCCAAATTCAGAGACATACTTATGTCAATCTTTCGATCTAACCAGCAGTAGAAATCATATTTCATTTTTTGTCGATTCTGTCAAAGTGAACTTTCGCAGCATTCATTTATGCTATAATCAGTAACTAATTATGATTGTTTTCGGATATGCACTGTCAATACTGCCAGTGCTAATTGAGGGCTCGATTATAAGCTTCGTGTAAACTTTCACACTACTGAAAAAGGTTTGTCTTCAAAATATCCAATTCTTTGATATTCTAAACCTTTTCCAGTACTCGCAAAGTTTACGCAAGATCTGTAATCGAGTATTGAATTAATACTGCCAATATTGGCAGTACAGCATCCGACAAAATAGTTGTCACGATCTGCAAAACGACAAGACTTTTTTAAGAGGTTGCAAAAGCGTTTTCTCGTCCCCTAAAAGAGGGCTTTGAAAAAGTCACGTATACCAAGTGTGAATGCTGCCAAATTTCACTTTCTATCCGACGAGCGTTTTATAGATTGCGATAATTATTTTATCGGATGCTGTAAATATCCGAACGCGACCTGTACGTATATTAATATTTTGCTCTAATATGCGCTAATATTTGCGCTAATTATTGTGTATAATAATTTGTATAATAATGTATAATGTATAATAATTAGCGCTAATATTTTCTTTAGTATAATAAGAGTTTTATGGCAGGAAGTCGAAATTCGCCAAGGGTTCGAGCGCGCACGTGGTGTCCAGGTGTCGGTTATTTTGACCTGAGCGGTCGTGAGTCATTACCTGACCCAAAGATCAGGTAATATTTGGCAGACCGAAGGTGCGAAGGATGAAAGCAACCTGACCTTGTATTGTTCATTGTTCCCGAAGTCAGGAATTTTGGGAGTTTCCGGATTTGGCCACAAAGTGGGGAAGGCAGGGTTTCCGTTTAGTAATAGGATTCTGAAAGACATCTCGTCATTTACACGAGAACGGTCGTCGCGACAACACATAGATTTCTTAACGAAGTTATATTCGACTAGCATTTTTCTAACATATAAATAATAGCGATTTGGAACGTGAAATTAGAATTTGTCTTGTAAATCCTTGTGTCGCTGGTAGATCGTTTATTATTTATATTATAAAAATAGTGTGTGAAATCGTGTTTAATATAGACATTACTAGTAAAGTGAAAAATCGACTCTATAAACATTCGTCGTGAGAAAACATAGATTCCTTAACAAAGTTATATTGGACTAGCATTTTTCTAACATATAAATAACTGTGATTTGGAACAGGAAATTAGAATTTGTCTTGTAAATCCTTGTGTTGCTGGTAGATCGTTTATTATTTATATTATAAAAATAGTGTGTTAAATCGTGCTTGATATTGACATTTGTTATAAAGTGAAAAATCGACTCTACAAACATTGTGTGTCTGCGCCGTGATAAAGTGTAGTGATAGTGCACCGTGAAAGCCGCGTATAAAACTCAAAAGTATATAGTAGCAACAATTCTTGACATTTTTCCGGAACGCGCGCTTGTTTGAATGTTTGGCTTCTCCAGGACGCGTGTTAGCAAATTCGTAGCGGTTTGTGTGCTAGTTAAATAAAAGCGGAGCGAGAGAGAGAGAGTAAATATCGCTGTTTCTCCACTCTTTCTTCATTGAAGAGAAGCTTAGCGCAAATTGCGGCACGCAACTCGCGGACTGCAAACTCAAATCTTGTGGGTGGTGGTTTAGATTGTGCGAAGTAATGTAATGGGGCTGTGCGATCGGAGGGAAAGAGAAATTCGGGATTTCGGGGCTCCTTAAATTACGCTCTGCCGGCGCTACAAGGATTTAGGGGATGTGTCGTAATCCCATAATCTAACTTACAACCCGGAGACATCGCATACACTCGCTTCCGTAGAAAGAAAGGCTTCCATAGTACAAATTTCTCTTTCGCAAACCTCAGCTTCCCCAACTTATAAAACAAAAGCAACTATGCAGTATACGTTAGTTGAACATCCTCAGTCGCTTCTGTAAATGTTTCTATAAATTTTCCATCTCACGTTAGCCGACATTCCCTCGGGATTGCTTGTAGCTCCGTGTAATTAGTGTAGCTGGATGAACTTCACCAATCCAAGTTCGAAACTCGTACTATACAAACTCGCCAAAATGTGACAAAAGTCAGACTAGCATTCGGAGTGCGCGAGCGTATGTATGTGTGTGTGTTTTCGGGTAAAGCTCGGGTACAGTTGTATTGGATTAGAATCGGGAGTGTTAGAGTGGTCAGTATCGCTGGGGTTCAAGTGACGATTCTCTGGTTTGGTCTAATAAGGCTCGGGCCAATTGCCACGGGCTAATAGCTATTCCGAGCGCTGCACAGTGATCCGAATCCTTGATCTAGCTGGACAAAACTACTAGTTGAGGTCTTTCACTTCAATTATTCAGAATTAGAAGATTAATTATTGGGGATGTTAGATTGTAAAGATACGTGTGGAATTATCAGAAATACCGGTTTTTGCAATTATTTTTTATGTTTTATTTATACACGCGTCTTGGCTTTTGTGGTCGTCGCACAGTGATCCGAATCCTTGATCTAGCTGGACAAAACTACTAGTTGAGGTCATTCACTTCAATTATTAAGAATTAGAAGATTAATTATTGGGGATGTTAGATTGTAAAGATACGTGTGGAATTATCAGAAATACCGGTTTTTGCAATTATTTTTTATGTTTTATTTATACACGCGTCTTGGCTTTTGTAGTCGTCGCACAGTGATCCGAATCCTTGATCTAGCTGGACAAAACTACTAGTTGAGGTCATTCACTTCAATTATTAAGAATTAGAAGATTAATTATTGGGGATGTTAGATTGTAAAGATACGTGTGGAATTATCAGAAATACCGGTTTTTGCAATTATTTCTTATGTTTTATTTATACACGCGTCTTGGCTTTTGTAGTCGTCGCACAGTGATCCGAATCCTTGATCTAGCTGGACAAAACTACTAGTTGAGGTCTTTCACTTCAATTATTCAGAATTAGAAGATTAATTATTGGGGATGTTAGATTGTAAAGATACGTGTGGAATTATCAGAAATACCGGTTTTTGCAATTATTTTTTATGTTTTATTTATACACGCGTCTTGGCTTTTGTGGTCGTCGCACAGTGATACGAATCCTTGATCTAGCTGGACAAAACTACTAGTTGAGGTTTTTCACTTCAATTATTCAGAATTAGAAGAATAATTATTGGGGATGTTAGATTGTAAAGATACGTGTGGAATTATCAGAAATACCGGTTTTTGCAATTAGTTTTTATGTTTTATTTATACACGCGTCTTGGCTTTTGTGGTCGTCGCACAGTGATCCGAATCCTTGATCTAGCTGGACAAAACTACTAGTTGAGGTTTTTCACTTCAGTCAAAGTTTTAGCATTCGTTTCTGCTATAATCGGATTACAATGAATTGCTGTTTAAGATTGTAAATAGCAGGACGCATGCTTGGTAATTTAAAAGATTAACGCATCTCGCATAAATATTAACGGATGGTTGGACTATCGAGCTGCGGCTATGCGAATCTGGCAGCATTACAGAAAAATAGAAATATGCACCTCGGCACTTGTCGCCAGATGAATCTTCCTTTGAAAGTTAGATAATTAATGGCAGAATATATAGAAAAGAAAATTAAGGCGGAAGTAAGCTGAGTTCGTAGTCAAAAGTTTAAACAAAGATCACATTTGATTCTACACTGTGCAAATCCGTAGTATGAGTAACATTGCGTGGTTGCCAAGGGCGTTGTAGTTTTCTAAATCGATTTATTGATGTGTTTTCACTTCATTCAATCTTTTAGCAAACTATTGATATAGAAATAAATCAATTCTGTAATGATTGCCATAATAGATTTTGTCCAGCTAGATTCGCTTTTTGAACCACTGTGCGTTAGTAGGAAGCAGTAGAAGCCAGCGGAAGTTGCGCGAAGGTTAAATAACCTAGGGCTAAATACGAAAACGAGCGAGAGAGCCACGCAACACGGAAGCACAACAGAAATTCGTGATATAGCCCGAAGGGAAAAGGGAATATACATTAATGTCTTTCAAACTAGCAATTGGCTGGAATTTGCAGTACTAACGCGCGCTGATAAAATTTCATTATCGCCATAAATGACCGGGCGGATTAATCGCTGGTGGGCTAAATTCGCATTAACAAAGAGTTTAACGAGAGTCGCAGTGGCATGATTTATAAAAGTGCGGCAGTGCGAATTGGTAACGAGGTGTGCTTGGCAGCGGCAGCGGCAGCGTCGGCAGCCACCGGACTCGGTATTTATCCGTGACAGAAGCAGGCGCCAGAATCACTCGGCTCTGACAGATTCGTGCCGTTCAAAATGAAACAGTTACCTCGTTGAACATGTAGCTCGGCCAATTGAATTGCGGTGAAATTAGTTAAGTGTAGGTAAACCTGCCGTCCGAGCGCGCAAACTTTATCATTCGCGTGTCCACGCTATCTTTAACTCGACCTTTTTCAAAATACGTATCCTACGTTTTAATTAATCGCTAATTCTAAAATCGTAGAAGTGTTACATTAGAACTGCGCATAAATGAGAAATATCATCGTGAAATTCGAGATAATCTTACAGAAATATAATTGATCAGCAAAAAAAGTGATTGCGAATATGTATTTATTAATTAATCCTCGAGCGGTGAAAGGAAACCAAATTCGAACATATAAAAAATAGAACGTAGTATACGCGCTGGTAATAAAATGAGTCGGGCCAGTTTTCGCGTCGAAAACTCATCGTTCCAAATGGAGGCAGCATTTTTCACCCGGAATTCCAGATGCGAGTATCAATAGGTGATAGGAATCTGCCGATATGATATTTCATACTCGAATTCCCATGTTGATTGCGGGAGAATATTGCGCAAACAGTTTCGAAAGTTTAGTTTCACTAATCGTTGGGTATCAAAGTACGAATTACTTCGCGCGAGAGAAAAAGTATAGCTTATCCAGAATATTATTTTATATTATTAATTTTTATTATTTTATATCATTAGCGAGAGAAAAAGTATTAGCTTATCCGGGATATCATTTTACATTATTTATTTTATATATTTTATATTATTTGCGAGAGAAAAAGTGTAGTTTATCCAGAATATCATTTTTATTAACGTTACATCATAACTTCCATAAAATCGCCTCTGATACGTTGAAAGCAAAGTAAAAGGACAAGTTGACTTTAATTGCAGTAGCTTACTAAACGTCCGGGCAAGGAAAGGCAATTAATCTAGCAATAAGCGAACTATCAGCATTGAACCTCGAGAAAATGGCATATCAGGAGCGCGACTAGTTTCAGCGGGAATTTTCACGACAAGCGCAGCGGAGAGGATGAGTTGGCTAATGAGTATATCGGTGAGACAGGCGAATGTTTTCAGTAATTACAACGAGACTCTTTGTTGGCGGGGCGGGCGTGAGCCGCGCATTATATTGCCAAGCCCGGCGGCGGCCGCATTACTAGCCCGCTTGCAACAACTTTTAATTAAAACTCTGTTTACACTCGACTGAAAAAGTGTCCCCGCTGGTCCAATGCGACGGCGACGGCGGCGGCGGCGGCGGATCGAGCGCGTCGGGACACTGAAAATTCGCGAGAAAACTCCTCTCGTGAACGTTTCATTGGATTGGAGGGCGCGAAGCGTGTGGACCGCGTGCATTTCCAACAAACTTTTCTTTTGCCAGGACACCTTCGAAGCACTCCGGCAACAATTCGACTACGACTCGAACTAAACTCGCGCTAGTTGTTGATGCAGTCATTAGTGCACCATGGGCCAAGGCTGTGTTGTTCCAGAAAAGAGTAAATGAAACAATAGGCTTTGTCGCTTCGAGCCTGCGTTCCGTTGTCGTTGCACTTTGAATTCCGAGTTTTGGCATAACCAACTCAAGCTAATTCCATTCACACCGGCTGTCCTAACGTCATCCGGCTGATATTTCGTGTGCAGGTTAACAATAGTTTGATTTCAATATTAGTTAACGATGTTTCATTCCCAATTTCGTTCCTGTTACAATTTTTCAATCACATTTGAAATATCTAGTATAAATAATAAATTCAGCCATTTTGAAGTTGATCATTTATCGCGAGAAAGACTACGCGACTGGTTGCAAGTTTGGATGAATCAATTCACGTTCGGAGGATTAATTATTCTCCGTCATTTAGTTGGAATTGGTAGTTGTATCGTCGGTTACATTAATTAGGCGGGTAATCCTAAAATCCAGCGGATTTGACTATTCCTTGGAGGTAGGAAGAAGAATTTGGCGCAAAGCTCGGGGAAAGGTTATTTAAGCGCGGCGGGTGCGCGCTCGCGTACGTAGCTTGTAATTACAGGTCGCCCTAAAACAAGGTGGCCGACACCACCTGGCATTCTAATCCTGTCATTTTCACAAGCCTGTAATAGCGTCCGCCGAGTCTCTGCCGGCATTCCCCGCAAAACCACAGCACAGTTTACAACAACGCGCGATCTCAAGCAAAGCGAGTTCCGTTTCCTCCAAGCTGAAGCACGCGAAAAACGTAGTAAGAACGCTGTTGTGGCTTCAAATAAATGTCCACTTGTGTTTAAACATGGAATTATCGGTAATTAGATGGTCATTCAGATTTAACACGTCGAGTGTAGTAGATTATTTGGTAGATTCTCTTAATGGTTAACTTAACACGTTCCGTGCTTCGTGTACCATTAATGGTACACACTGAAATATTTCTTTAATACGTTAAAATACATATTTTATGAGAAATTTAATTTGTAAAATATATTTCCACCAAAAGAATAAGGCATAAATGGTGCACGATGTAATGATTACTCTAAACAAACTAATTACTTATGATTGATGATGTAATGAAATATTGTGTGATCTTTAATTAAAAAACGCCAAGTGGCCTTAATGGCAAGTCAAACAAAAACGGCTTGACACGGAACGTGTTAATAACTTATTAGTTTGGCGCAGTAAAAACTTAACCAATTAATAAAATTGTAGGTATGGACGAATTGTGAATGCATGTGGAATATATGCGGATATGTTGGTGTGCATGAGTCGTCCGTTGGTGCATGTGAGAGAAAGATTCCGCGCAGTTAAGATGTACTCCGTTTGTTTCCGACGTTACGAAAAATCGCGGTCTTCGAGACGAGTTCGAGGGTAGCGAAGGAGAGTCTGAGTTGTGACAGTGAGCAGAGAGGGTGTGAAACGAGAGAGTGAGATAAAGAATGAATATAATATACACATTATTTAAAGAAAGAAGAATGATTCTTTCCCCGATCATCCCTTCGCATAGGCAATACTAGAAATTCTTCCTACAAAATTACCAATAAGTTAATTACCTATTAGTTTGGTGAAGTTCTAAGTATTCAGTAATACTCTCTTTGTATCTCTTGGAATTTTAAAAGTAGAATAACTGTAATAGTCAGCAATGATCATAGTGAGAGTGGCGCGTTAACGAGGCATCTCGTAATTGCGCGGTAGTATTATCGCGTGCCAAGTTGATAACGATCTGCTCTGGCGTCATTCGATAATTTCGCCTATTTTTATAAAGCATACCAAACCGGCTTTCGTCGAGGATAATCGAAGCTCCGACCGGAAAGTACTTAACAAGCCTCGTTATTAATAGCGGCGATCCGTCGGCGCGTTAAATATCCCTGCAAAAAAAGCAAGTCGTCGTCGTGGCGCGCGCGCCATAAAGTTTTCACAGGCTTCCTATTGCAGTAGGAGCGGCGCGGCGCAGCGCATGATGGTCCGGGATTTTTCTGTAGCTTTGATTTTTGCTCTCGCATTTTCGCGAACCGGGTCAATGTTTTGCGGCTCGTCGCGCCGCTCTGCGCGAAGTGGATCGAACTTTGTTTCTACAGTGCGTCTCAAAAATATCCGTGCCCGTCACTCCCAACTTTTGAACGCTCCTGACGTTTTTAATAAGGGACGTACAACCGACTTAGACATCTCCAGGAGAAACTCGCGCGATTTTATAAACAGCTTCGGATTTTCTATTATAACTCACGCCTGACATTCTGCCATCGGTTTTATTTAAGTTACAATAATTATTTGTTGAAAATTAATATTACAGATATGTTTAAATTCTCGAGAAAGTAATACTTTGATTTGTCAGCATTTTCTTTTCACGACGGACGATAGAAATTTCTGCTTTTCTAACCAAGATAAATAGTAATTCAATATTATCAGCTTTATTTAAGTTACAATAATTATTTGTTGAAACTTAATATTACAGATATGTTGAAATTCTCGAGAAAGTAATACTTTGATTTGTCAGCGCTTTCTTTTCACGACGGGCGATAGAAATTTCTGCTTTTCTAACCAAGATGAATAGTAGTTCAATATTATCAGTTTTATTTAAGTTACAATAATTATTTGTTGAAAGTTAATATTACAGATATGTTGACATTCTCGAGAAAGTAATACTTTGATTTGTCAGCGTTTTCTTTTTACGCCGGACGATAGAAATTTCTGCTTTTCTAACCAAGATAAATAGTAATTCAATATTTAGTTGATACGGTTGGGGATTTTTAATCAAAACCTCTTGGACAAAGTCTAAGAGGTTTTTGAAGGGTTGAAGGGTCAAGGATTGAAGAAGGTACGAGTGCCTTCTGAGAGTCACTGTAGCCGGGCGATGTTGGCACGTCGCCCAGAAGTGTATTATGTCCTGACGAGTGAGCCACCGGCACATCGACGCACCCTGCTTCCCCTGATACTCCATTGAGAAGCCAGGGAATACCCTCGATCTGCTTATTCCATACTCCCCTCCATCAGAAACTCTTCCCCTTTCCTCCCCCGTTCCACTCCCTTTCAATGATTCCGCTCGTAAGATTCAAAATCGGTCAATTGTACAGGGTGAGTCTCTTGCCTTTGAATCACCACTGTCGAGCATACACTGTTCCATAGAAAATCATTAGAAATAATCTAGACATTTCAATTACACTCAAATCTTGCTCAATATTTGTCTGCATTTTATGCATTTGTACTTTTACATGTTTGAGTTATGCTAACTCGCACATGAAATTTCACTCTGCAGAAGCCAGTTATATATAATATTCCTCTATAAATATAATAGAATAAAATATTGTCTCCTTACGTTGCTAGCCATTGGAAGGAAGTCGATGCTAAAATTTGGTAGAATATTTCCTCCAACAGACTACAGAATTTAATACAGTCTATTGTTAAACAGAGAATATATAGTATAATTAAATATATGTATGTCTAGTAAAAGTGGGCTAGGAGAGTTCTGATTCAAAAGCAACTGACTCACCCTGTACATTACGAGACAATCGAAAGCGAGGCTTTAAATTCGTGTCATCCGCGTTTTGGCAAGTTATCCTGCTTAAATTGACCGAAAACTGAAAATGAAGCATCGAGCCAAATTCTCTTAGAAATTTATCTTACTCGGTTTAAATTGAAATCAACCTGCAAGCTTCTTAGCATTTGCACAATCATTACTTCTGTAATAGTTGAAAGATTCTCGTGTAAACGTGCTAAAAGTACTGGTATTCACTTTCTTAAATGGGTTGATCGATCACTGGAAATGCCGAGGGAGTAGTCTCCGGCAATTTAGGTACATTTCCAAGCGGGCGCGATCGGAAAATCGGATTTCACATTTCACACTTGTCGCCCGTAATGAAAGGTTCGCTCGGGTAAAAAGCAATAAAGGGAAACGTGCGTGATATTCGAAACGTCGGAGGAATCAAAGAGGAAAGTTGATCACTGGGCATGAGAGAAAAAGAGGGATGAGAGTGGGTTTGTGTATGTATGTGTGAGGGTGAGTGGGGGAAGGTCGCATGCTATGGCGCAGGAATCTCGGCAGATTAACGGGAGTAATAAAGGGTCATCGGGATTCCCGGTAGCGATTAAATCCACTTCCAATTCCGAGCGACATCCTGGAATAAACGCAGCAAGTATATGGACAGGCTGCCGTAAATCGACTGAAATTAACCGAACACCGCAATCGGGATCAAAGCCAAGCAGAACGGCGGCGGCGGTGGCGGCGGCCATAGCTACTCATAGAGCTGTAATTCCTCCACGAAATATGGACGCCCGATTCGTTTGGAGAAGTAATTACACAGCGCGCGCCCCCTCTACGACTGATGGAGGTAGAAGTGCTCTCGATGATTGGAAATAAGTTTATCTTGGAAATATTACGCGACGAGATATCAATTCGTCGAGGCGACCTCTATTTACCACCGGCAAAGAGCGTAATATTAACATACTGTGTTGTCAAAAGCGAACTGGCGATTCGAATTTAATTGCATGGGGAAGATACTTAAATACGTTCTAGAAATATTAAGTTACTGCAAAAAGCTCATTTCGCGCCAGATCAAATTAGATTGAAGTGCAAATATATGCATATATGTGTATTTTGTGTTGTTAGTTTTTAGATTTAAATTTAATTGCATCGAGAAGAGTAAATTACTGCGAAAAGCTCATTTCGTTTCAGACAAGGTTAGATTGAAATACAAATACATGCATATACGTGGATTTTGTGTTTCGAGCTTTTCGATTCGAATTTAATTATATCGAGAAGATACATTCTAAAAATATTAAGTTACTGCAAAAAGTTCATTTCGCTTCAAACAAAATTAGATAAACCATGTACTTTATGTTGTGCGTTTTTAGTTTCAAATTTAATTGCACAGATACTTGAATACAGTTCAGAAATATTAAGTTACGGCAAAAAGTTTATTTCGTTTCAAATACAAATATATGCATATACGTATATTTTGTGTTGCGAGTTCTTAGTTTTGAGAATGAAATCTAGTGGGACAGATGCTTGACGCATTTGGTCAGTAATGGAGGTGGAAATGGGAGGATTCGTCGGTTTAATCGTTCGATTAGGAAATGTGGCGGAGGGCAGGAGCGGCGAGCGCATGCATTAGAGACTAGCCGTGGCAGTAACAGTGTCGCCGGCCGAAAGAGAGATCTATCTATGTCGAGCGATGTTATATCGCCCGTTCGATTCGGCCCTGCTACTCTCCAATCTGTTCTTCTTCACTTTAATCGTGCAAAAAGACGTCCACTCGCATTAACCTTTGGACACGCGAATTAGTCTTCCTGCTCGAGCTATGTCGGAGAAATCGGATTCCATTAGAGCTACTGTTGGAGTCATCGTCCCACTAATCTGTATTTTCTACATTTGAATTCCAACACTCTCTCAAGAAAAGAATTGTAGGTTTTTTCAATTTTTCCTTTATTTTAACATACACTCGTTTTCTTATACTCTTTCCAACGTTCGTCGGTTTGCACTCTGCTTCTTTACCACGTTCGCTTTCGACCACACAGTAACAACACGTTTGACTTCTCTAATGTCCTACCTTTCAGCCAATCCCAAACATCCCGATACACTCTGTCGATCTTTCACCCTAAACGCACATATAAAGAAATTCACACACATTCACAATCGCACATCTCATTCTCTCACCATTCGCTCGCAGTCTCTCTCGTTAACAATCCTACAGAATAATGAAAATTTCTTCTTTTTACTAGAAATAAAAAGCGACTTCTGTTATAATAACTTTTGAAAGATCTTAGAGTTTAGTAGTTTAGAAAGAATTCTAATTAAGACGATTCGTTCATCTGTCATAGCCAGATTGTCTTGCGTCCTTTCTAATTCTGTAATGGCTTCGTTCGAAAGTCTGGCATAATTTCCGTAAACGAGTCATATTTCTCTACTTAAGTTGTGGAGTAGGAGGAAGTTTGTAATGCAGAGATTCATTATTATCGAAGTTATTAGGCGGCGCAGCATCAGTTTGCCGTTCATAAAAGACGGTCGCGTGCTGTAAGATAGGAGGTCGACTTTCATGAGAAGTTACTCCTCGTTTCACATAAGTGTTACCCTCCTCGCAACGAAGGCAGGAAGAAGGTGATGGATGAAGATGCATTCGCGCAGAACATGCTTGAACCGGAGAGCCCAGATGTTAAACCCAGAAGCCGTTTACCGGGAACTTTTCACATCAGTGAGCTAACAAGAAGGGAGGACGGAGTAGAGTGTTTAATATCGTTGCGACCTTATGAAAGAAAAGCTTCTCTCGACTCCGCTCTTGAGCAGAGAGACCGACTGTCACAAAGGGAATATTGGCGTACCAAGGCGAAACACTCGCTTCCCGTAATAACAGAGACCCCCGAGGAAATACTATAACTAATTAAACACTTTGACAGCTTTCGTATCGATCAACTCCGCGTTATTTTACTAAATGATGTTTGCGCGCAATTATCCTTTCATACCTGCACATTTATACAAGTGATTCTTTGAGTGAGAAAGCGTAATTAATTTCTCCGCTTACGCATCGACAGGTGGAAAATTAGAATATCGTAGTAGTAACAAGGGTGCAGCCAAGAAATGCTTTTTCCAAGAGTCGCGTGGACTTGAATAGGAATTTTAAGGGAGCTTTCCGATTTAGACAGTTAAAAGAGAAACACTTTCAAGAATTATTAGCAAAAAACTTTATAGAATGTTCGTAATTTGTTATTCTATCATTTGACACAAAGTTTAGAAATTATTATTTTTCTGAATAAGAACAGTTCTAAAGGCAAGATTTTCGATGGCTTAATTTCGTAGAAATATTTCGAGCTGAAACGTTTTAATGGCCACATTTATCGTGTGAAGCGTGAACGAAAGCTAATGACGGGTCACGAAGGAAAAGACACAGGGGTGAACGAACTTTTTGCCGGGTGGCTTATTCGGACGAAATTACAGCCGGGCAGAGTTGGAACGGCGACGAAGAGGTCCGGTCGCGTTTTCTGTTTTAATTTACAGCCTGTCATTCAAACTATGAAGCACGCGCGCGCGAGCGCCGATGTCGTTAACCCCGCGACGGACGGCTGTAAGCGATTGAAAAGTAAATTTCACGAGTGACAGAAGTCGTCGCATTAGATTCCCTCAGTCGGAGAGAGAGAGAAAGTCCAGTTGAAAGGGGAGCCGACATCCTCGCCGCAGACAGTTATTGCGGATGCCAGTCCTCGATATATTCGACCTCACCAACCTTTTAAGTCGAATACAGCTCGCCGTTTCCGTATTATCTTTTATCCTCACTGATCGAAATACACTTCCACCCAATTTCGAAACGAATTGCCCACACTAATTTCAGAGGAAATCGCTTCTTTTTATTGACGAGTTTTTCCATTAAAACGATTTTTTCGTTTCGTACTGATTTAGTTTATTTTCCGGTACATTCAGGAGTGAGGTAAATTGGTATTAGAAGTCAACTCTGATTTCCTAAATTCGGTGATAGGAAATTTGGTGTAAAACATGGCTCGTACTATTTCAATAAAGAAGACTAATTAACATCTTTAGAGAGTTAGCATTGAAAGTAGACAAAGTAATTACGGTTTTAAGGGAACAGAATAATCACGGGACTTTTCGCGAGTAGGGCAAAACATATGCTCACTTGAAAACTTTTAGCTGAGGCAAAATTCATATTTTGGTCCAATCTTAGCCGATAACGCAGCGATTCTGCCCGCTAAAGAATGCAAAGGTTTCGATTGTACAAGGCGGAAAACAATTTTATCGAGTGATTTTTACGAAATGAATTTTACCGCAAGTGACAAGCTGATTTCCTTCGTGTTTTATTCGCGCAGTCATGCGAGGTTTTCCCGAGAAAGGTTTCACTCTTGGCGGAGCATCGCCGGTGGCGGCGAAGTCTATTTACATTTACAGTCGAGAAAGGCTGCATCTTTCTCAATTTTGCGCCAAGGCAGCGCATCCGGCCGTCTTACAAGTTCGCATATCCGCCGAGGCGGAAGCATTTATTATTCGCTAGAATGTTGTTCACCAGCCGCTCGTTCGCCTCAACTTTTTCTCTTCCTTTTCCCTATCAAGAAATATTGTTTGGGGAAATCCTTCTTGCCAATACTTTCAGTTATCTGTTAGCGCTAAGAGATTTGAATTGATGGTCAGTCAAGCTGAAATTAGAGAGTATTGATAGTCGGATGCGATAATAGATTTATGATAGGGGCTCATTGTGCGCGAAGGATCCGAGCGCACAGGTGGTGTTGAAGCGTCGGTCACTTTGACCCGACGACCGTCATTAAAAACAGGTAATGCTTGACAGAGGACGAGAAACAGCCTGGTGCTGGTTTGCCAATTGTCTTGAAGTCAGGAATTTATTACCTATTGGATTTGGAATTTAGTTCTTCTAGGAGAGAACTGTGATGGACAGTCATCAGTTACCTTTGAATCGTCTCAGTGTCTACTAGCTATTTCTATAAAATTAAAATTCAAACGTAAAAGTTCAAACGTAAAAATTTTAAACAACTGAAACCAGCAGCATTGATTAATTTCCTAAAAAAGTATGACGGAACATATTCGTTTTCTACAATTTTCAATATCTTGCTATTAGAAAGTGACGACAATCACTGAATGATTTTATGTCTAAGCCGAATTACGAGATTAAATTCATTCTGCTGCAAATAACTGCAACTAACAGCATTGATTAATTTTCTACAAAAGTATGGCAGAACATATTCGTTTGCTACAATTTTCAATATCGTGCTATTAGAAACTGACGATAATTAATGAATGGTAGTATTTCTAAGCCGAATAACGAGATTAAATTCATTCTGCTGAAAATAAGAGAGCAACTAGCAGCATTGATTAATTTCCTAAAAAGTATGACAGAACATATTCGTTTTCTACAATAGAAAACAATCGAAAATAACAGAGCAACTAGCAGCATTGATTAATTTTCTAAAAAGTATGACGGAACATATTCGTTTTCTACGATTTTCGATATCTTGCTATTAGAAACTGACGACAATCAATGAATGGTTTTATTTCTAAGCCGAATAACGAGATTAAATTCATTCTGCTGAAAATGACAGAGCAACTAGCAGCATTGATTTATTTCCTACAAAAGTATGAAAGAACATATTCGTTTGCTACAATTTTCAATATCGTGCTATTAGAAACTGACGATAATTAATGAATGGTAGTATTTCTAAGCCGAATTACGAGATTAAATTCATTCTGCTGAAAATAACAGAGCAACGTGCCTGGAGGAGTGGTGGGAATTAATTTGAACGGGATGTTGGAGAGGCAGCGGAGTCTCGTCGGCGTCGTTAGAATTACACGGAAACTGGTGGCATCGACTGGCGAATCTCCTGAATCCCACTTCGCCGCTTTCTTGATCCTTAGTCGCGTAGCTACTGCAGTGCACGCGCGCGCGCTCGTTTTCTCTCTCTCTCTCTCTTGCGCTCTTGCTTTCGCTGTACACAAGCGGGAAGCTCCGTTTTCATTAGGGCGGCTAACAACGCATATTGCTTGCCATCCGACGTCGAGCTCTGCACTAATTGCCGCTATGCGACCGGCAAACTCAGTCAATTATCGCTCGCTGCTAAATAAATGCCCGGCGAACTCACGGATTGGCAACACACCGCCGCCACTGAGTGCTCCCGAGTGATTTATCAGGCTGTGTCATTTAAGCACTGAAGTGAGTCCATTAACAGAAATAGCGAGCTTTTAATCCACCTTCATTCCTTTTGCAATGCCACAATTAAAACTCTCCGATCCCATCGACATATCCATATCAGTGAAAGAGAAATTGTTGATTCAGATTTGTATTTCCGATATGTGGAGATTGATTTATTAGTCCTTAACTTTGATCGTACTAGAATACTTTGTTAAATCAGTCACTTATTACTAATTCTACTTATTAGATATTTTTGAAAAGTGGAAGAGCTTTTATTGACACTAGGTTTACGAACACCAATCAAATTGATGTTCTTAAATAAAAACGATCGATTTCATTTAAAAACCATTAAAATCTTAACAGACCTAATATAAGATAACGGAATTTACTAGGATTGCATAAATAATTGTCAGCCTAAAATGAAAGAAAATTAATAGTAACTGTTTCTGTAATTATACTCGCGAAATTAAAAATCCGTCAAAATGACAGGTCCCGGAAACTTAGTGTTAACAAATCACTTTGATTGACAAGGGCTAGTTGATTAGAATCAATCGACTCTCGAACTCTCTACTTCCTCGCAAAAAGTATTCGATAGAGAAAAAATCGTGGGCGAAATATCAATAGAGTGGCGCGAGGGCGAAATCTGGTCTTCGGCGATTGGCTCTCTGGGTATTTATCGCGGCGATAAACAGTAACAGTTACTTTTGCGAAGGACTTTATTGAGCCGGGCGGAGAGGGTGGCGGCATGCAATCTCGCTGCGCCAGCAGAAAAAGCAAGGACACACACCTCGCTCTTGCCACTCGACAATAAACGCTCTGGCTAGCAGTAAAAAGCACACGCACTCACACTCACGCACACGTACACACACGGACGTCCAACGTCCGCGCACAAACATAGGCGCGGCGGCGGCGGCGGCGGCGAGAAAGAGGGGTGAAGAGTTGGAGCAACAAACCAATAAATAGCCGAAAGTAGAAAGGCAGGCGGCGGCGGCGGCGGCAAAATCCCCTCGAAACAAAAATCCCAACCGTTTGCCAGCGACGCTTTTTAAGTCGTACGCCTCATAAACCTCTTCTCTTGCTACTTCGTTCCTAGTATGCCGGATGCTAATGTTTCACTGATAAATCGTACAATCGCTGTAATAACTCGTCTTCAAAGACTTTTCCACTGCTTTCATCTACTGTAAATAATCCAAATAATTAGAATCGCAATTTCGAGCACTTTATTAATACAATTTAAACGCTACCTTTTTGAATCTTTCTCGTATTTATACACAATTAATATTGCGTAATTAATAATTAACAGCCAGGGTGGATTAACCTCGTATTTTCGAAAAGAAGCATCCGACCTAGTTACAAGTTCGAATGCGCGTGCTGATACAAATTAATACATTCGTACGTCTCGTAAATAACAATTATGCAGATTAACACAGTAAATTTCAAACGGCGCTGTTTTATTGAGTCTGATAAGTGCCACTTGTCGCTTTAAGTAGACTTAAGGGCATAACTCGAAAACAATATTGCAAGATCGCGATTCCGTGCTGAGGATACTGGCACTCGAGGAAGCGCATCTTGGAAGTGGAGTGGCGGAAACAGCCATTAAACTTGTAATGCCAGCCGCGAAATGCGGGAAAGTTGGGTCGATTGCTAATTGGTGGCTAGTCACCGTCTGCAATAATGACTTGGAGTCGGCGGTGCGGTGCGCGCTGTAACTCAGCCGGTAATTAGCCAGCAGCGTTGCCTTAATGCCCGTGCGCGTTTGTCTGACTAGTCGTCGACCGGCACTACTTAACGCGCTTGGGATATCCCGGATTGAGGGATCTTTCTCTCAGTAGCATCAGTGCTTCTCTGCCGCTCCGAGCGATGAAAGTTTCGCGTGTCAATCTGTTTACCGTGCTAAAGAGGATTAGCCGAACACGTCGAGTGTACTCTCGCAAAGGGCTTCCGACGAAATTGCCAATTAAATTCAGAGTAATCCAGCTCGCATGCACAAGGAATACTCCCTCTGGAACACGTCGTCTCGTCTTATTAGCGAGAACTTTGGATATTACAATTATTGACGAAGTTTCGCCGAAATAAGGATAGTGATCCTTTATGATGTTTCGTTTAAGTGAACACGTTCAGTTTATTGTTTCTTTAATATTTCACTTATTAGTCTGGCTAATCGACTTACTATTACTATTGTATATCACGTACAGGGTGAGTCACTTGCCTTTGAATCACCACCAAACATTGGATATTTTCGATGCCCAAAAATATGGGGGAAAAAAAATTTTGAGCTGGGGCTCTGAAATTTATATCACATCTTCCTTGGTGCAAGAGGAGACTCTCCACCAAATCTCAGCCCCGGAAAATGTCGGGAAGTGCCAAAAATATCGGAAAAACCAGCGAAAATTCCGAAAAAATCGAACTTTAAAGGCAGTTTTTTTAGTGTTTTCGATAAAAATTCGGACTTTTTTCGACGGATTTCTTGTTTTCTATCCGTTTTCATGCATAAACAATCGATTCCTGAAGAAAAAACCCGAGTTCGGGGACCTTCGAAAAATCGTGAAAAAATCTGAAGGAGTACCCCTTAAGAAAAATTTGCCGAAAAACAAATTTTGAGCTAGGGCTCTGGAATTTTTATGGCATCTTCCTTAATGCAAAAAAACACTACCCACCAAATTTCAGCCCCGGGAAAGGTCGGGAAGTCAACCAAAAAAAATAAAAACCGTAAAAAATGAGTAAAAATGGACTTTTCTGGACGGTTTTTCGACCCGTTCTCGTTGCAAATCAGGACATTTTTTCACGGATTCCTTGTTCTCTATCCACCCTGATACGAAAACAATCAAAATATCCCGGGTTCGTCCGATTTTGAGAAACTTGAAAAAATTCATCATTTTCGAGGGTCGAAAATAGGTGAAAAGCTAAACTTTGAGCTAGGGCTCTGAAATTTATATCACTGCTTCCTTGACGCAAGGGCACATTCTCCACCCAATTTCAGTCCCGTGGAAGGTCGGGAAGTCGACCAAAAAAAATAAGGGCTAGGAGAGTTCTGATTCAAAGGCAAGTGAATCACCCTGTACATCCAATTATTGGAATACGCGTTGTTCTAAACTTGAGTTCATACCTTTCTTTTGTTTAAGAGTGAGTCTTTTCCCGTCGAAATTAGTATGAAATATTTAGGAAACGGATATAACCTTATTTGATCTTAACTCTTTGAAAGACTGATGACGAATGACACATCAAGTGACAGATTTACAAACATACAAACATCATTGTGGACGAGACGACTGAACTTATCAAATATCAATAACAGAAACTAAGCATGAATTATTGTGTTAGTGATTTATACAACCATTAAGTTTCACACTAAATTATTAATATGAATTAAAAATATATAATCATTAACGCGAGTAGATTTCAGATTAATAATACAGATTCAACGATAAGATATAATTAGTTCATATTATCGGTGTTGGAGTTGCTGTTTTTTGACCAATGGATAAATTGGATGGTTAGGTGGTCGGTGGTGGGGAAATTCGGACTAATGGGAAGTACTAGATAGCGGCATGGTGATTGCCATTATGCCGCTGGAGTATGGACTGTCCGGCCAGTTAATTGGTCGTCCCTGGCCATTGATTTCGCCCGGTCGATTTTACCTTGTGATGATTGATATGGTACGCGCTTTATGTAATCACCCCGCGCAAACCATTATCATTACTGGTTTACATTGTCTTGCTAATGGGGCCACCGCGGCGGCGTTCCTCTCGTGTAGCATTACGACTCTGATACAATTGCGGTAGTTTCATTATCAAGAGGTTTCAATTTGCAAGCAGAACCTTTGGAAAGGTAGCACTTCAGTTTGCTGACAAATTGAAATCTGGACCTACCAAACCAGTCAAAGCGATCCGATTCTCGCTTTGGTTAGTAGGAATATTGTAATCGTTGGTAGTTCGAACCTTAAAGAATATAAAACGAACGATTCCTTTAATAAAAGTAGTTTTATTTCTCAAAGGCGTATTTTAATAGTCAACACAGTTAATATGAAAATAAGATACTCTTTTGCTATGATTTCGTTAACACACAGTTTTTATTTCTCTTCACTTTTCCTGAACTTTCTTAAGTTTCTTTTTGATTCTCGTTCTATTTTCAGCCGTAGAATAAATGTGGTGATGCATAGTAAGAGAACCTTTCTTGAATATAGTTGCACACGCGGCGGATAAGTAGAAGATCGTGAGCGCCCTCGAACGGCTTGGAAAACTTCCTTTCCCTTCCTTTGACGCGAGCAGTCTCGTATGCGTCTTCTTCGCGGAGCGGAAGCTCCGCGCAAGCAAGCGTCTATCAGCAAATATCCCGATAACGTAAGCCGATTTTCACGTTGACGCAGATCGGCTAGAGCCGCGTCAGGGTAATTGAAAAACGCCAAGTTATTGGGCCGCGAAAAAGTTGCCGGCGCTATTCCCTCCCAGCTTCCGGTAAGCTACTTACGGCTCCTGCTCGCGACGCCCTTAATCCACACCGCATTAACCCTTTCATCGACACTGCAATCATTCGGACGACGAAACTTGCTCTCGTGTAGGGTTTCTTCGCAATTGGGAGATATTAAATGGACCGTTTATTGTGAAAGTGATGTAAGTCCATTCGCAGCCCGAAAATATACATTATTTTTGTTCAATTCGCCGAAAACAAATTTCTATAATCAAATTACACATTCGTAAATCAGTAGAAATATTGCCAGGCTTGATACAATTAATCTATATTTTTTCATTGACAGTTATGCTAACATTTAATCTTCTCAAAACAATAAAAAATGGACTTACACCACTTTCAAAATAAACGGTCCAAATAACGAAAACGAGCGTACAAAGAAACAGGATATTATTTTATTTGCTCTCTTTGATTCCCTGCATTCAACTCGCGATCTTTTCTGTGACAAGGGACATGTCGATGATATCCTTTGTTTTCTGTCTCTTGACAGCGCCATCGTCGCAAGCATCGCTGTCACGATACAGTGACAGCCGCTCGGACGCGCCATTAAAAGGAACATACATATGTCTACAAAATTTTATGCTCCTTTTTCTCACGTCGCCTTACATTCGATTATATAAAATACATCTTGCAGGTGATATTTTCGATTCGAATAGTTTGAAGACGATAAATGTTCCCAGTAGTCGTAAGCTTCAGGAAAAGGTTTTCTTTTGTTGCTAACCCCACCACGCTTACCTGACCATCTTTTGGAGGCAATTCGAAATCCTCTCAGTCATTAGTCAACCATCGAAGCAGTTGGTCGTAGCGAAAATTCTGTTCTTTTAGTTCTATCTTTCGCTGTGAAGTGTATTGGTGTTCTACTGTTTCTTAGTCGCATATCAGTGTTATATTCTGTTCGTTAAATAATTCCTTCAAAAATATCATTCATTCGATAAGTTCAGTGACCTCCGAGAGATCATTTAATTAGCATAGTAAAAATTGTGCGCATCTCCTCTTAGTTCTGTTTTTCGTCGTCAAATGTGATACTATTCTACTGCTTCTCAGTGACATGTCACTGTCATATTTTGTTCGTTAAATATTTCTTTCAAAAGTATTCATTCGATAAGTTGAGTGACCTCCGAGTGACCATTTAATTAGCATAGTAAAAATTGCGCGCATCTCCTCTTAGTTCTGTTTTTCGCCGTCAACTGTATTACTATTCTACTGCTTCTCAGTGACATGTCACTGTCATATTTTGTTCGTTAAATATTTCTTTCAAAAGTATTCATTCGATAAGTTGAGTGACCTCCGAGTGACCATTTAATTAGCATAGTAAAAATTGCGCGCATCTCCTCTTAGTTCTGTTTCTCGCCGTCAACTGTGTTACTATTCTACTGCTTCTCAGTGACATGTCACTGTCATATTTTGTTCGTTAAATATTTCTTTCAAAAATATTCATTCGATAAGTTGAGTGACCTCCGAGTGACCATTTAATTAGCATAGTAAAAGTTATGCGCGTGTTCTTTTAGTTCTATCTTTCGCTATGGCATGTGTTACTATTCTACTGCTTCGCAGTGACATATCACTGTCATATTTTGTTCGTTAAATATTTCTGTCAAAGGTATCATTCATTCGATAAGTTCAGTGACCTTCGATTGATCATTTAATTAGTATACTCGCCCATCACCTGGTAATAAACCCTCTGGTCATCGTAAAAGGTTTCTTTTGTTGACATTCCTCGCCACGCTTACCTGAGCATTTTTGGGTGTCATTCAGAAATCCTCTCAGTCATCAGTGAACCATTGAAGCAGTCGGTCATAGTAAAAATTGTACGTGTCTTCTTTTAGTTCTGTTTTTCGTTATGAAATGTATTAATGTACTATTCTTTCTCAATCTATACTAAGTTTTTCATAATATCGGTGTCATATTTTGTTGCTTAAATAGTTCGTTTAAAAATATCGTTCATTCGTTAAGTTCAGTGACCATTTAATTACCATTCCCACCCATCACCTGGTAACCAACCCTCAGCTCATCGTAAAAGGTTTCTTTTGTTGACATTTCTCGCCACGCTTACCTGAGCATTTTTGGGTGTCATTCAGAAATCCTCTCAGTCATCAGTGAACCATCGAAGCAGTCGGTCATAGTAAAAATTGTGCACGTATTCTTTTGGTTCTATCTTTCGCCATGAAATGTGTTAATATTCTACTGCTTCTCAGTGACATAATATCCATGTATTTTGTTTGTGAAATAGTTATTTCAAAGATATCATTCATTCGATAAGTTCAGTGACCTTCGAGTGACCATTTAACCCATTTGCATCATAAGCGCGTATATACGCTCATTTTTCCTGGCCATTATCACGAGCGCGCAAATATGCGCTCAATTTTCTAGTCACTCTAAACGGAAAAAAAAATTTCTGGTGATACGGGCCTTTTTTCATATTTCCTCGTGATGCAAATGAGTTAATTAGCATACCCACCCATCACCTGGTAACCCTCGGGTCATCGTAAAAGGTTTCTTTTGCGGACATTTCCCACCACGTTTACCTGACCAACCAGATGTCATTCCGAAATTTCCTCAGTCATCAGTCAACTATCGAAGCAATAAGTCATAAGGAGAATCGTGCGCATTTTCAATTTTCTTTCGTCGTGAAGTGTGCTAATCGGCTAAAGTTGTGTCATCCTTAAGATAGTAAACGCAGTGCATATTTTTCATTCAGTTTTAGTGATTTCATCGCGTATTCTTTAGCATATTTCAACATCTAATTTTCTAATCGGTTTTAACATTTTGCATTTGAATTAATTTTCGCGTTTGCTAATCGGTCGTTTGTGTGAAAACTTTCGAGTGCTAAAGCGGATCTTTAAAATCTACTGTTTTGTTTCAATTCTTAATGTCAATGTCTGTATTATCTATGATTTATTGTTTGCATTGAAAGTAACGACTCTAGAAATTACAAAAGTCTAAAACTTAATGAATTATTCAAATCTTTTGAACATCATATTTCAACATCTAATTTTCCAATCGTTATTAACTTTTTGCATTTGAATTCATTTTTGCGTTTGCTAATCAGTCGCTTGTGTGAAAAACTTCGCGTGCTAAAGCGGATCTTTAAAATCTACCGTTCTGTTTCCATTGTTAATATCAATGTCTTTATTATTTATGATTTATTGCTTGCATTGAAAGTAACGACTCTAGAAATTACAAAAGTCTAAAACCTAACTAATTATTCAAATCTTTTGAACATCAAATATTAGCATAAGAAGGTACATTTAAAATCATAAATAATATGGAGCGTCGTGGAAATAGCTGAGGGCAGTGGACTTCTTGCGTGAGTGGTTGGTGCGAAAATCGACGGGGTATAAAGTTTGTTGGTAGCGGTGTGGCGTTTCACGGTCTTCCGGATCCAATTGTGTGTTTGCATGACACACTGGCTGCTGCCGGCTCCCGACAATCCGTAATTATTTCGCGACACGAATGCTGCTGCCGCTGCCACAGTGGAGTGAAATCCGGGCTCGGACGCTTCCCTCGGCGGAAACGACTTCATAACGCCGGCTGGAGAGCCGACTGATCGTCGCGAAAGCGCGTGATATTCATGTGCCGCGATCGTTGCGTCGCCAAACTGAGAGAGAGAGCCAACTTTTCTCGTTAACGATTTGAAGGGCAACGCTGGGCTATCACCGCCCAGAATTATTCCGTCCCACCCGCAAAACTCTTCATTCGGAACTCCGCCCTCTGAATTATCGTGTCGTGTCGTCTCAGTCAGACGGAGAAAGTTCGTCGATCCGAAGATTGTCATGGCAACAGTCACGCGAGCGTTCATTTCGATGAAGTAATCAGAGAAGTAAAGCATCCGGTTGCTGTACGATAAATATTTTAGTCGATATTACGTGAAATTATTCCAATATTTTTAAAATGATAATATTTCCCTTCTGAATTTGCCAAAGTTATTTTGAATTCTCGTAGTGTTAGAATAATTCTCATAAACATCTTTGCATTCTCGAATCAATAGAATACTTGTGAATTTCGAAGTCCCATTTCAAATTCGTACGATTGTTTCAAAATATTTCTTGTTCCCTTTGACCCGAATTGAAGTGACACTCGAAAACTCACTCACGAAAATAACTGTAATAAACATTTTTAACGAGGTGTAGTGAAAAAGTTAAAAATTTGCAACTTGGACACTCAAAGTTTTAATGGGAGAGAAAAGATTTAAACTTTTCACTATTTTCATTTGGTTGATTTGGCAATTAGAAGGTACAAGAAATATTAATGATACTAGTGTGCGTTGATACATTTGGAAACATCGACGCTCAAATGTATTTTTTAATCACAGTTTTAGATTTTACTAACCAAATCGATTTTTCTTTGTTTCAGGTGAGGCCTTTGACAGCTCGGAACTACTTTCCATGAGTACTGATTGTCATCAATCTAAAGAGAAAGGATGAAATCATAAAGTACTCGAAAGTGTGGCATTCTCAATTAGTTGAACGTCGAAAGCAATGTGTTTGCATTAATCGAACATTTCTCGTATGTTGCTCGGCGTTGGCGCATGGAATAATTTATAAAAGACGAGGGAAATCAATCAAAACTGTTGGTCATGTCGCTGCTCGACCTACATTTGCTGATAGACGCTGATCGATCCTATCTCGATTACTTGATGTCCCAGTTGATATGTAGTTGGATATTTCATTAATATTCCTTTCCCTGTCACAAGAGGATTGCATTTCACAGGAAGTTTCAGAGACAGCTGGTTTAGACAAGCAGGAGATCGGAATAAAATTAGAAAATTGCTTCGATTGGTCAGTGTTTCGTGTAAATGATTTCAATCTTTTGATTTGATTTGCAAAATTAGTTTGCGAAGCGTACATACAAAACTGCTCGGCAGGCAGAATAAAATGATGAATTAATCAAATATGAGAATTCTCTTGAGCAGAATCTGCCGGTATAATTTCAAAAGTAGATATTAGCTTCCAGCTCGCGTTCCAGTTATAAATTAATAGCGTGCCGGCGAGGTTTGAAAGTTGCCGAAATTTCCATAAAATTAAACGTCTTTCGCACTCGCGATATGAAATTAATTTTGCCCGATAATTCCTTTGGCAGTGGCGCCGCGTCGGTAAACAGGGACGTGCCAAGATTTCTCCAATATTGCTTGGACAAAGAATTGAAACGGCGGTGCAGCGTGTAAACATGCGGCGGCGGCCGCCGCCGCCGCCGCCGATTGGATTCTATCGACAGTTTCAGTGCGGTGGTTTTAATTGCTCCTAATTTTAATTAAAACCCTCTGGCAGGCCGGAAAACTGGCGGAATTCCGCGAGTGCTCTCCCCGACGCGATCGATTGTACCAATGTATTCGCGCAAATCCAAGTCACTTTCAGTTCGGCAGCATCGCGAAAATCATCGCCAACATTTTCACAAGAACGGCTTTTCGATTGCGCATCGTCGCGCGCATAATCACAGTCATAGAAATTGCAGCTAAATTTCGAGACGTTCACTTTCGGCAGAATTAGCTTTAATAATTGCACTGTATTCTTTTCGCATTCAGTCTTGTTATTTTCCACTTTTTGCGCCGCCACAGTCTGACAATTTATTTAAACAGAAATGATTATACGATTTGTCGAAAGCCAAACTTATACCACGGCATAATTCAAAACGCGTCAGTGACTCGGCATTCGTCCGTCCGTCGGTCGGTCGCCGTTTGCGATTCAGTTCGTTATTTTTTCATGCGTGACAAAGTAGTTGAAGTCGCTTTAGGGCAAAGGCGGCGAGTTGGGGACAGTGCAAAAGCAGCGGGCATAGCCAACAGAGTGCAATATGTAGGCAAACACAAATATCTCTCTCCAGATTCGAAACACAGAGAGAGGCGCGCGCGCGAAAAAGCTCTCATTCGGGGCTAGATAGAGAGAAGTTTGCCAAGCCAAGCACGCGTACACACGAGATTAAAAGAAACAGTCCCACAAAACGTTGCCAGTGCAAATAGCGCGCGGGACTCTCCTCGCATCATATTCTGCCTCGCGTTACTGGATTTCGAAGTCTATTAAAAAGTGCGTTTCAAGTGTCGCGTATAAGCAACTTTGAAAAACTGTAGAGACGCACAAACAAATTCCCATTAACTACGCACTTTAAAAATGATTCCTTTCGCCACGTGTCTTATTAATTATAGTTTAGAATCATATATTTCATATTTCGATTATTTCGATTTCAAATTTGTTGGAACAACCGTGGTAATAATCAGTGTTTAATTAATAATGCCACGGAAAAGAAGTGTAGGGATTTAATGGTAACAATAAACCATCGATTACAGTACTATGAAAGTTTCATTGTTTCCTATTTGCATATACAGGCGTTTTGAACTATGCTAAAAGTGTTAGTGTTGGCTGATAGTTTATCGATGAGATTGGTTGTCAGGCGGCGGTGCGCTCGCCAAACTATTTTCGTGCGGCTTTACGCACTGACAACACGGGCTCCGCTGCAGGATGTCATGTATCCAATATCCTCCAATAGAAAAGCAATATTTCCAATAAAACGAAACATTCGATTGATTGTGGTTATACGTAAAAATAACATTTGGTGTTGACAGAGTTCAGATTACCTGTTGAGGAAAAAAGGGTCTTTCGATCTTAAGCATTTAATTAGCACATTGACCCATCATTTGGTAGACTTTGGGTGACCGAATGATCATTTAGTTAGTGTAGTAAAAATTTTGCGCGACTCAATTTAGTTCTGTTTTTCGCCGTGGAATGTGTTACATTCTTCTCAGTCAGATGATATTAGTGTTAGATTTTGTTTGTTCAATATTTCTTCCAAAGATATTCATTCGATAAGTTCACTGACCTCCGAGTAACCATTTAATTAGCACACCCGCCCACCATCTGGTAACCATCCCTCAGGTCATTGTAAAAGGTTTCTTTTGTTGACATTCCTCCCCACGCTTACCTGAGCATTTTTGGGTGTCATTCAGAAATCCTCTCAGTCATCAGTGAACCATCGAAGCATTCGGTCATAGTAAAAACAGTGCGCGTGTTCTTTTAGTTCTGTTTTTCGCTATGAAATCTATTAATATATTATTTTTTCTCAATCTATACTAAGTTTTTCATAATATCGGTGTCATATTTTATTCGTTAAATACTTCTTTCCAAAATATCGTTCATTCGCTAAGTTCAGTTACGTCAAAATGATCATTTAATTAGCATAATAAAAATTGAGCACGTCTCCTTTTAGTTTTGTTTTTCGCTATGAAATGTGTTAGCATTCTACTGCTTCTCAGTCACATGTCACTGTCATTATATTGTTAGTTAAATATTTCTTCCAAAGGTATCATTCATTTGATAAGTTCAGTGACCGTTTAATTATCATACCCACCCACCATCTGGTAACCAATCCTCAGGTCATCGTAAAAGTTTCCTTTTGTTGACATTCCTCCCCACGGTTACCAGATCATTTTTCGGTGTCATTCAGAAATCCTCTCAGTCATCAGTGAACCATCGAAGCATTCGGTCATAAGGAAAACAGTGCGCGTTCTCATTTTCTCATTTAATTCTTTCCTTGGCCTTAAAATGTATTAGTGTATTAGAATCAGATATTCACATAGTGTCAGTTCTGAATTTTATTTATTAAATATTTCTTTCAAAGATATCGTTAGTTTGTGAAACTTCGGAGTGAATATTTAATTTACGCGTTAAATTCATTATTCTCTCAATTATTAGCCAACCATCATAGTAGTCAGTTACGAGAAAACAGTGCGCGTTCTTATTTTCTCATTTAATTCTTTCCTTCGTCTTTAAAATGTATTAGTGTATTAGAATCAAATATTCACATAGCATCAGTTCCGAGTTTTATTTATTAAATATTTCTTTCAAAACTATCGTTATTTTGTAAGACTTCGGAGTGAACATTTCATTTACATGTAATTTCATTATTCTCTCAGTTATTGTTCAACCATCATAGTAGCCGGTTACAAAAAAGTAGTGCGCGTTCTCATTTTCTCATTTAATTCTTTCCTTGGCCTTAAAATATATTAGTGTATTAGAAACAGATATTCGCATAGCATCAGTTCTGAATTTATTTATTAAATATTTCTTTCTACCATATTGTCATTTTGTAAGATTTCGGAGTGAATATTTAATTTACGCGTAATTTCATTATTCTCTCAGTTATTATTGAACCATCATAGTAGTCGGTTACAAAAAAATAGTGTGCGTTCTCATTTGATTTTCTTCTTCGCTGTGAAATACGGTAGTGCATTAGTGCGTGATATTTACGTAGGATCAGTGTCAAAAAGTTGCCCATCAAATATTTCTATCGAAGCTAGCATTAATCTCGTGGAGTAATCTCGGAGTGAATATGTGCGCGGATAGTATGTCACGCGATTTTCAGTGTGCTGAAATCATTGGTGTGTAAATCATTTGTGTCGAGCGCAGAACGGAATAATACTCGGTTTCGGTTTCTCCAATTGATTGGGATGGTAGACGTACTCGATCTCGTAAATTCCGCAGGGAAGCCCAGTTTTTTTTTTTGCCCCACCCTCTGCTGCTTTTTTTTTCATCTTCCTCTTTCCCCGTCGATTTCTCGTTGCCTCCCCGTCGTTTGAAAGCCGTGGCGGCGCGTCGTTCTCTGTCAGCGTGTTCACGAGTGCGCGAAAATGGAGCTGGTTTCAGGTGACAAGCTCGATGTAAACTACGATACGGTCGATCTGGTGACGCACCGAGGGACAGTTCCATTAATGCGGTTCTACCGGCAGCTTCACCGAAATTAATCACCACTACCGACGCGCGTACCACCCACACGAGCGCGCGAGGACGCGTAGTCGAGAACACACACGGATACGTAGAGATCGTTTTAGATTGGCAAGCGCGAGCAGCGACGCGCTCGCTCGCTTTTCCTTGGTTCGTTACCATTTTTTCGCGGGATTTATCGCGGCCGGCCGATGCGACCTCGCCGCGGTGAGTGATTTGTGGAACGGTTTAATGGGTTCGTTGCCTCGCGACATTAAATTATTTATGGACTCGTTAATTTGTATCCCCGCAATCGGCATTCTGCCGCGACACCCGCGCGCGCCCGCTGTTTGTTGTTTTGACAATCGTTTTGCAGTATTTCATTTGGACCGGCGGCGCTGACAGTGGAGTTAGGCTAACGAGATGAATAAGCACCCTCGTACTTTTCACTGGCTCGCAGTCTGTTTCGCGCGACTTTTTCCATTCCTGACAAGTTTCCAGTATACCATTAATAGTTAATCCGGGATATTCCGATAGAAAAAGTTAATAGAGAAATTGAGTTTGAATAGTTGATGTGCCGTCGTTGCATTCGCTCGCGTAACAAGTTTATTATTACTTTTACGTACCACGCATGTTACAGAGCGTAGTCCCAGCGGGCGGACGTTAATTAAGTTTGCCGGGAAGAATATTATTTGCCGGGAACTCGGAAAAGTAACTCATCCGATGGCGAAAGCTTTACGGGAGATAGTGCGCGGGAAATAAAGGAAGTTCGGATGAAGGAAAGTGAAATGGGATAAGTTCGGGAAGATGACAAAGAAAAGAAAGTACATGAATGGACGGAGAATTATGCGCTCCCGGTGAAAGCAGAGAGAAAGAGTGTGTGAGAGAGAGTTCGGGAAGGTGGGAAAGATTATGTGGAAAAGTTAAATGGACTCGTTTTCCTATCTGGCCATGATAATGCAGATTATTTTTCAGTCATACCATTTTCCTTCGCATTGACAAAACGTAGGAAATGTTCTCTTCGTAATAAAATTAGGGATGGATTACTTTTTAATATACGCATAAATTTGATTGGCTTGACAGAGGTAGAATTTTTCTTCCCTCGAATTAACCTGTCGTATTAACTATTTAGTGAAATTATTTCAATCGTTCTTTTTTCAATTTACTCACCAATTTTTATTTTTACTTTACTTTTACTTGTTTTATTATTCTTCTGTGAGAACATATCCTGACAATTAGTACGAACGTTTCTTTTATACATAAATATTTGGTTCAAATATTATTTGTCGTTCAAGTAAAACAAATCCCAAAAATTTATTTTATTTTCTCCGGTATTTGCAATCCCTTAAAACTATCGACTTTTTTCTGGATGACAAATATATGAAGGATTGACATGCTTGACTAACGCGGAATGTCGGATTGTCGGGGAGTTCTTGGAAACGCGCCTGCTGCTTTTACGCTCACCTTTCACCTACTTGTCACACTTTTTGCCAATGCTTCTTCCTCGTGGAAAAAGCTCGCACTCCTCGTTTTTCCCCCCAGTTCGTAACAGGTTGCAAAGGCCGGGCGCGCGGAAATCCAGGCTTTTCAGAATCTTATCGGTTCGCCCTCTTCCGGCATGCTTTTAGGTTAATTGAGCCATGAGATCTTGCGGGCGAGGGAGAAAAAAGAGTTCTTTTTTTCCCCTCCTCCCAGAGGGAATTCCGGGTTTTATGGGATAGACTCTCGTTTGGTTCGCTTGCTTAATATCGATCTGTATCAAGGTACTGACAACTTGCAATAGTTTATTGTTTGATCAACAATTAACGTAATCTATTGATGAAATTATTTTCATTTGGAAAGTAACTTTACTAGTTTTTTGTCGCAGCTTTCTTTGACTTATTTGTTTGATTCTCGATCTCGCAGTCTGCTATAATTTTTAGTTTATTACTTTAAAATAGAAAATTTACTTTAAATCTTCTCTCAATTAATATCATTCCCACCCATCATCTGGTAACCCTCAGGTCAAAAATTGCGCGTTTCTTCATTTTAGTTCTGTTTTTCGCTATGAAATGTATTAGCATTCTACTGCTTCTCAGTCACATGTTACTGTTATTATTTTGTTGGTTAAATATTGCCTCCAAAGGTATCGTTCATTTGATAAGTTCAGTGACCATTTAATTATCATACTCACCCATCATCTGGTAACCCTCAGGTCATCGTAAAAGTTTCCTTTTGTTGACATTCCTCACCACGCTTACCTGAGCATCTTTGGGTGTCATTCAGAAATCCTCTCAGTCATCAGTGAACCATTGAAGCAATCGGTCATAAGGAAAACAGTGCGCGTTCTCACTTAATTCTGTCCGTCGCCTTATTAGTGTATTAGAATCAATATTCACATAGTATTAGTTCTCAGTTTTATTTATTAAGTATTTCTTTCAAAGATTTTTTGTTATTTTGTGAGACTTCGGAGTGAACATTTAATTTACGCGTAATTTCATCATTCTCTCAATTATTATTCAATGATCATAGTAGTCAGTTATAAGAAAAGAGTACGCGTTCTCATTTTCTCATTTAATTCTTTCCTTCGCCTTTGACAACTTGCAATAGTTTATTCTTTGATCAATAATTAACGCAATCTATTCATGAAATTATTTTCATTTGGAAAGTAACTTTACTAGTTTTTAATCGGAGCTTTCACTCACATATTGATTTAATTCTCAATCTGATAGTCTGTTACAATTTTTCGTTTATCCCATTAAAACAGAACATTCACTTCAAATCTAAATTTCACGCAGTACTATTTCATCTCCGACTTTAGAACGACTAATACGAATGAAATTTCCGCCAAAAAAAGAAATCGTCTCGCAAGCCTCGACAGTGAGAAAGAATAGCCGGTGTAGGATTTTAGTTAGCGAAATGTCGGGCGGGCTTAATAATGGGCCTTTGACTCGCAAAGCTCGTAAACTTGATAGGACGACTAAAGGAAGGGTGGATTGGGCCGAAACGTATACTTGCGTAGATAAAAGCGGCATGCATCCCGACTAGCGGCGAAACTTAATAAAGCAGCCGTCGGCGGGCGCGCGCGGAGGAGGGTTGGGGCGAGATAAAAAAATTTCGGAGCGGAGAAAGGGTTGAAAGCGACGGAAGCAGGTTGGCGGGCAAAGCGTTGATTTGTGTACATCTTGCTTCCTTCCGGCCTTCCTTCCTTCCTTCCTTCCTTCCATCCTCGCTCGCTCGGCTTTCGTGCGTGCGCGCTCGCTCTTTCCAGCCTTTTCTCCTAGCCAGCTTCCAAGCTCGCGCGCAACCATCGCGGCGGGAAAAAGCTCTCGCGCGATAAGGCGCGTGAAATATGTCGTGGTCGTGCGAGTACATTGAATTACTGGTTGCCGTGGTTCGCCAGTCCTGTGCCGTATGGCGCGCTTCTCTTGCTTTCATCCTGAAAGTTTCTTCGCACGCTGCTGCGATAACCTCCGCTGTACGTTCTCTCTTCTATTAATATTTACTGCCCGAATATTCCGAGAGAGTTTTTCTAGCGTAAATTTGTCGCATTTGTAAATACGAAAAGATTATTCAAAATCGATTCAAGTCTCGAGAAATTTGCATTATTTGATATTTAATCCTTTGCACTCGGAGCAATATCAGTGGAAAGATTATATTCACATCTAACAAGTGAATGATACGCGCATTAAAAGAAAAGTCATTGTTATATGTTATTGTTTTCTTATATTGATAACATATAATCTTGGCTTTTCTACACACAATAGTTTTTACGGTTTGTCTTTATCCCTATGTTATGAACTGAAAATAATTTGTATTGTCTCCATAGAGGAGTCCTTGAATTTGAAGACAGAATTTAAATGGCTCCACTCGAGTGCAAAGGGTTAATAGTTCGGGCATTTGCCAACTTGTAAAGTTAATCATTTAGAAGTTTTGTTGCTCGATATTTCATAATTAAATGATAATTATTAATATTGCCACGGGACGATGTAGATTGGGAAAACGCGGTGCAAGCTTCGTGCATAAGGATGTAAATGTTGTCGGTGGAATAAATTTGTGAATGGTTTTGAATAGGCTGTAATTGGAGGTAGTTGCGCAAGCGTTAGATTAAACTAACAATCAGCCGGGGCACTTCTTCCGATCAGCAGTATTCCACGGCTGCCACTTTAATCCCTGTGATTACTGTCGAGTTTAATAGCCCGCCAATTTCCCTCGTCGGGAAGCTTCTTGAAGTCATGAAACAAAGGCTGCTCTCGCTCGGCTAGTCGATTAAAAGGCAGCGCTTGTTGCAGGGCAAAAGAAACGGAGTAACGGAGGACTTGCAATTCGAATCGATTTGCGATAAGATGCCACTTTTCAGTCGGCACAATCATTTCTCTTGGAACGAAAGGAATTCTCGAGTTGCTGATTGTTCATTACGAATTTTCTCTGATTACTAACTCTCACTTTCGTCGCGAGTCGACATTTACAAAAGAAGTAACTTCAGGAAACAAGATTTCGGGAATACTTCATTAGTTATTTAATATTCTGCACTTTTTCTGATTATTAGTCGTTGCAATGTGACACTTCCGTTCGTAACAGTCGAAAGTTCAAACTCCGTCGCGTTGCAGTTTCTTTCTTCCGCCATTTAATGCTTCAAAGTAAAGAAGAAGTAACAGTTTTCTGGAAAGAAACGGTTGATCCATCATCGCTTTACTCATACAATTAATCAGAGCTCGTGGAACGTGAGTTATGATAACGTTGAGAAATCGCTTGGGGGGTTAAAGCAATACAGTTTGTGCCAAGGTAAAACGATCATCTAGATGGAATGGAGTTGGTGGGAAGGAAGATCGTGTCGAGTAATGAAAGGACACGCGCGCGGATCGAAAGTTACACCTTGGAAGGTAACCCGAGTTACCTGGCTGGCCGAACTAAATCAACAGGTAGCTTCGGTGTCAGAAGCTCGCAGCAGCGCGTCCGGGGAATCGCCCGGTGATACGCCTGAGAAATCAAGGAAACTTCCTTCTGCTTGCCAGCGAAACTTATGGAACACCCTCATTTCGAATTTATATCGGATTCTCCTGCTTCCTACCGCCCGTTCCACCGCACTTACCTCGTAGATATTCACTCGATTTTCACTATTCTTCGCGAACAATCTCCTCCACGACTTATTTATTACTTTTCGTTTTTTTATATACAGTTCTCTCTGACATTCTCGTGATAGCATTGCCAATTCGAAAACGTTTTAGTTAGAATTAAATAGTAATTTTGAATGTTTTGTGTGAGAAAGAAATACAAAGGTGATACATTTCTGGAAGAATTAAGTTTCATAGAAAATTAACTTTCTTACAAATGTGACAGGAATTAGGCTTTGATTTTATAGTGTATTTCAAATCGAATTGGTATTGGTTAACACGCTAGTTTTTTACCGTCCATTCACTTCTCTTTTATTGACAAGTTGGGAATATTTAGTTCTGTGAATATCGATGCTGTTTTCACATAAATCCTGGCCGGAGTGCAATTTAGTGCTGGGATTCATGTTGGACGGAACGAAATTCTGTAGATCTCTTCATTTATCGTTGGAGTTCTGGTTCTATTCCGCGATTGGCTTCTATCTTCGACACGTAGCGTCGTAAATCGGCTTTCGATGTGTCAGCTCGCGTTATGGCTGATACATGTGAGTGACGATAATGGCGGTGAACGTATCGCTTGGACCGGTGATTCCTGTCCGTCCGGCTGCCCTAACTCCTTCGCGATCAATCACGCCCATCCGAAATTCCTATCCTTCATCAGTATTACTCTGATCTCGTTACGTTTCCAATCCCTAATCCAATTGTTGCTACCTTCAAATTAGTCGAATATCACTCGAATTTCGAGTGACTTGCCAGCCAGAATCCTGATTCATAAATCACATGCCACAGATTTAACTCAGCCATGCAATTCCTTTACCTATCAACTTTTACTTTATTATAATAGTTTTGTCTTCATTTCAGTTTCTATTTTATTTATAATCCATTTCCAAATGAAAGTTCAAAAGTTATTATGTTCGTTTTCGTTTACAATATTCGGTTTACAAGATCGTTTTTAATAATACATCATTTAACACGAGGTGTCTGTAACTTTTGGTGAATGTAGTGTTATAATTAATAGTAAATTCTATTGTGGGGTGTTACACTGACCAAGAATGCATTGTCCGGGGCGTTGCACATGGTTTCCAATGGGAATATTAATTCACGTCGCTCCTTATAACAATTTACCTCTGAATTTTTACTTTACTAGTTTTCTCTTTACTTAAGTTTCTATTTTATTTATAATTAATTTCGATATCAAAATTGGGGATATTATTATATTCGTTTTCGTTTAGAATACTCGTTTTACTAGATCACTTAATACAGAGTCTGTAACTTTGGGGAATTCGGTGTTATAATTAATAGTAAATTCCATTGTGGGGTGTTGCACTGACCAAGAATGTATTGTTTGGGGCATTGCACATGGTTTCTAGTGGAAATATTAATTCACGTCGTTCCTTATAACACTTTAGCTCTCAATTTTTACTTTACTAGTTTTCTCCTTAGTTAAGTTTCTATTTTATTTATAATTAATTTCGATATCAAAATTGGGGATATTATTATATTCGTTTTACTAGATCACTTAATACAAAGAGTCTGTAACTTTGGGGAATTCGGTGTTATAATTAATAGTAAATTCCATTGTGGGGTGTTCAAATATGCACTCGACCAGACACTGACCAAGAATGCATTGTGCGGGGCGTTGCACATGGTTTCTAGTGGGAATATTAATTCACGTCGCTCCTTATAACACTAGGCGTCTCTGGTCCAGCGTCTTAAGCGGACGATTCATCATTCCTGATACACCGGCGCCTCTCTCTCTCTCATTCTCTCTCACTCTGTCGTCTTGGTGGCTGTGATTTATCGTCACGGAAGAAGACGCGATCTGCCGCTACTCCGCTCCGGCTGTACAAGCCGTTCTCTCCTCTCGTGCAGTTTACACGCTGAATTATTGTCGCACGTGCCGTTGCATTTGCTTGCTGGGTTGTTTGCACGCGCGGGGATCAGCCGGTGAAAAGCGCGCTCGGCACTGAAATACACGCCGGATACTTTTCGGCAATGGGATATTGTGTGCGCTGCACAGCCGACAGAGCATACACTCGTTGTACAAATTAATTAACAATAGCTTCGCTTAGCGAAAAGTATCCGCTCTGCGGTTTTTGTACATCTTCATTTCGCTCCTCGTTTATAAAATCGCTTTGGATAAAACTACAAGAATGAAAGGATGAATGATAGAATTTTTGGATAACTTTTTATGAATATCAGTAATTCGAATGACAAGTGGATGAACGATTTATTATTAATCGTAGAAATTTGTTAGCAATTATTCATTTTAATGGGATCTTTAGCTCTGCCAAAATTAGATAGCTTGGATAGCAGATAGTCAGATGATAGATTTACGATCACAGCTCGCAGTGCGGAAAAGAACCGAGCACACATGTGGTGTTCAGGTGTCAGTCGTTTTGACCCGACGACCGTCATTAAAGTCAGCTATTGTTCCGCCGGCCGAGGGTACCAAAGGTGCGCTGCATTGTTAATTATCGTCATATGCACTAGGAATTTGTGAGGAATCCGATCTTGCGAGAGAGTGGGGATGACCGAATTGCCGACTGGTAATAGGATTATGACTGCCAGCGAGTCAGTGACCTTAGAACCGTCGTGGTGACAACACAGATTTGTTGGCAGGCTTATACATCGACTAGTCTTTTTCTGACGCGTGAATAATTCTAATTTAGAGTGTCTTTTTATTTTATTGGTAGATCGTTTACTATTTACACGCAAATAATATTATAGTGAAATGAAACGTGTAATAATACATGTAAATAATATGTATTTGCGTGTGAATAATTATAACTTAGAATGTCTTTTCGTGTTATTGGTAGATCGTTTACTATTCATATTGAAATTTGAAAGGGCGTTCATTCTCAATTTTTAGTATTGTATTTTAGTTGTATTGATTTAACACCTCGAGTCATTCAACATATCCACTAGCGGATTATCTTTTGTTATTTTCAAGATTAAGAACAACTATTCGCTTCGTTATCAATAAATCTAGGTCGAGTACATGAGAGCATCAAATGCAAGATTATTTTCAACAATTTGTATTAGAGATCTCTAGCTATTTCGATAGTGACAAATATTTTTAGCCCCTTGACATACAATAACGAGTTAGGGTCGTCATTCATTTCGTTTGCCACACTGTAAAGTTTGACTATTGACTTTGACTTTGATTTATGCCAAAATAAATAGTATTTTTCGGATGCATCAAATTCCGTTTGGTTTGTATGTCAAGGGTTACTAAGCTTATTTTGACAAATTCTCTCATCCCTTAGTTATTCATAGATTTCTGTTGACAGGATTTATACAATCTCTGAAAATGATATTTCTCCAAAGAATAACAAACGAAATTATATCTCGAAAGTAAAATCCTTGAATGGATGTATCGACTGAACCCTCGAGCCTTCATTCTCATACCACGTTGATCCTCTTAGTCTTGTTAGAGGAATTGATTTCCTACACATTTCCTGTTTGCGCGGAGAAATACTTGCATGCTGATGGGAGGAATTGCTGAATAATAGAAAGTCAGTTTTCCGGCGATATAAAGTCCTTATCAGAGCAGATGTTGGGCGGAGGAATCCTCTCCCCTCTTCGTCGACAGAAAGATATCCCTTCGGTGATCCCGCAAGAATGGAAGTGGCTGTTGAATAAGAAGCGCGCGCGCCGCACCGATGAAAGCCGGAAAAGAAGGCAGAAAAAGAGGAGAGTGGCCTAGAAAACGAAACACAAGGGAGAATCGCCACACTGTCTATCCCTAATGGAATCCATTTGGCCGAGCGCATTAAATGCAAAGCAGCACCAGCAGCAGCGCCTTCCATTTCACGAGCAACGCTCTTCCGCGCTCTTCCTCTCTTGCTTACGTTTCTCTCGCTCGAATGTCGTACGATCAGAAATACTAATTTCCCATACTGCGCTCTTAAATGCTACTTAGTCTAGGTGCTCGGAAAAATAAAGCTCCCCACAGTTCTTTTATTAACTCGTACGTAAGATCTTCGCTATTATCTTCTCCGGACTTTTTCGTAATTGTTCTCAGACATTCTTAAATGTACTCTGCATTTTTGAGATATTTTAGTAGAAGAATTCCATAGTTAGAGTCAAGTTTATCAAATAATTTTTATGAAACAAATTATGTTTCACTTTAACGTTACTTTTGCACGAGGTTTTCGGTTATAGAGGTTTCATTTCAAGGTAATTCAATTTTGCGACAAGTTTGAGAAGGTTTTTGAGATATTTTATCAGAACGATTCCATATTTAGATTCAAGTTTATGAAATAATTTCTATGAAACAAATTATGTTTCACTTTAACGTTACTTTTGCACGAGGTTTTCGATTATAAAGATTGCATTTCGAAATAATTCAATTTTCCGGCGAGTCTGAGGAGGTTTTCCAAGATTTTCTATTACACGGCGACAGAATGAGTAGCGGATGAAGTCGTGAGCGCATCGGCTAGAAGTCGATGTATCATATAACCTGACAGTGAAAGATGAAAATACGTGAGATATGATATATTATATTCGCGGTATTGCTTACGGCTCTCGGTAGTTGCATTGAATATTTCGTGCGCGTACCTGAAATAGCACAGGCTTGCGTGCTTCGTAGATGTACGTAGAAAGATGCATAGATACTCGCCTTTGGCAGAGGGAATCATTTCTTATTCCGCAGTTAGACAGTTCAATCTTTCAAGCATCTCTCCAGATCGATAAATATCACTATTAATTATTCACCACTGCTCCCTCGTTTAATCCTTGTTTCATTAAACACTCCAAATGGACTAAATATTAAAATTCAAAGCACGTAAACATCATTTCTTTCAAAATTCGATTACAAATCTAATTTCAATTACGTTTGTTCGAGTAAAAGTGGGAGCGTCTAATCGCTTTTCAATAGTGGCGAAACGAAATTCAAATTCGAAAACGGAATAATTTCTTATTCCGCAGTTAGACAGTTCAATCTTTCAAGCATCTCTCCAGATCGATAAAGATCACTATTAATTACTCAACACTACTCCCTCGATTAATCCTTGTTTCATTAACCACTCCAAATGCACTAAATATTAAAACCCAACTCAAAGCACGTAAACATCAGTTCTTTCAAAATTCGATTACAAATCTAAATTCAATTACGTTTGTTCGAGTAAAAGTGGGAGCGTCTAATCGCTTTTCAATAGTGGCAAAACGAGATTCTATAAAAGGGCGCGCCAGACATTTCTGTTAGAAAATTAGAAGTAGGCATGGAAATGCATGTGTAGAGCAAACCTCGTGGAGGTTATGTTAGGGCATTTCTCCCCTTCGGGGAAAAGCCAGGGTGTCGTAAACCCCCAAAACTGGCTTCGCTGACACAGGTAACCTGACGGTGAGCGATGTCCAAGAGCATCACTCTTGGATAGACTTTGGCTTTGACACGACTCTACTCTTTGACGGATATTTGAATACATTTATACTCCACGTTTTACTCGATCAAATCCCTAACGTGTCATATTTATTCCACGCGCCCACCAACACAACTTAAGACGCCGCATAGTCTTACAAACTCGAAGCACGTAAACATCATTTCTTTCAAAATTCGATTTCAAATCTAATTTCAATTACGTATTCTCAAGTAAAAGTGGGAGCGTCTAATCGCTTTTTAATACTTCCAAAACGAAATTCTATAAAAGGGCGCGCCAGACATTTCCAAGCTACCTCTCTCTCTCTCTCTCTCTCTCTTTCCGATATACTTGCAGAAGCGAGGGCAGCGAACTATTTGAAAGACAGGGTGAAAGTTGAAAAAAAGGAACAGTTTGTCAGAGCAACAGTGTCTGCCAGGAGTGAAGAGTCCGCGGCGGTAAAAAAATGTCGGGGGGAGTTGGGTGCGGCAAAAGTGTTGGCAGTTTTTCGTGCGTTTCCCCCCTCGGCATGAGAAGAAGGGTCGAGGGCCGACGTGAAAGAGGGTTGCTGCGAGAGAGCTTTTTGTGAGGCCGCGGCGGGATGGAGCCTCGACGGCAATCGAGCAAAAGAAACCTGTTTGCGTGCAAGGCGATTGGGTGCGTCCTCGGCGAGGGGGGGTGAAAGAGGGGTGAAAGAGGGTGAAAGAAGCATCGCGAAGGAAGGAAAGCATAGAGGAAGTTGGCGAAGGCTAGAAGAGGGTGCCGCCGAGCTGGCTTCTCTCCTAAGACGAGCCTTCTTCCCTCCGAGAATCTCTCATTCCTCGGCTTATCTGCCGGTCGATAGTTCCAGCTGTTACGGCCGAGCAACGCCTTCAATCGCTACGCGTCTTTCGCTACAGCCTCATACAAGAATTTCTAGCCACTCGCGAATTGCATGTTCACTTCATTGATATTGAAGCACTCGTATTAGAACCGAGGAAATATCAGTAATTCAATCGCTTCGTTAATATTAGCACTACTTTGTATAGAATTATCTTCGTTCTTTGTTGAATAAAATGCGATTCTTTCCGAATAATTAGTATTCAAGACCAGAAGCTCTTTTCAATCATAAAGAATTCATTTTGATTCTTATTGGTAGTTTACCGGTTTTAGTTTAACTTTGCGGAATTATCCGATGAGAAATCTTTATTTTAGCAATGTTATTTTATTCCGCCTGCAGTGTCTCTTTAATAGTCCATCGATCTTTAATCCAAAGTGTCCGAGACCCTTCCGAGAATTCGTGCGGAGTAAGTGGTGCGCAAAGCGAGGTTCGCTCATTTGTTACAGTGAATTAAATCGCTTTCTGCTTTTGTTTTCTGTCGCGCTCGCGAGCTGGAAGTATGCCTTTTCGTCATTGCGTTTGGCAGGGTCGAAGCAACAACACGCGTCGGCACACAGTATCTTCCAATCTAGTTCGTTTTGCAGAAAATTCGTAACAAAGCTAGAATTTGTGTAATAATTCGAACATTCTAAGAAAGTAGATAAAGAATTGCAAAGGAATTAGTTTGTGCAAAAGAATATTTTCAAACTTTTAAATAATTCAGATATTCGTTTTAGAGAAAGTCTACGTGATAGGATATTTTCAAAGGCATTACGAGAATAATTCGATCAAAGAGGAAAAATTTCGACGGCAGGGTCGAAGCAACAACACGCGTCGGCACACAGTATCTTCCAATCTAGTTCGTTTTGCAGAAAATTCGTAACAAAGCTAGAATTTGTGTAATAATTTGAACATTCTAAGAAAGTAGATAAAGAATTGCAAAAGAATTAGTTTGTGCAAAAGAATATTTTCAAACCTTTAAATAATTCAGATATTCGTTTTAGAGAAAGTCTACGTGATAGGATATTTTTAAAGGCATTACGAGAATAATTCGATCAAAGAGGGAAAATTTCGACGGCAGGGTCGAAGCAACAACACGCGTCGGCACACAGTATCTTTCAATCTAGTTCGTTTTGCAGAAAATTCGTAACAAAACCGTAGAAATTGTATAATAATTCGAACATTCTAAGAAAGTAGATAAAGAATTGCAAAAGAATATTTTCAAACCTTTAAATAATTCAGATATTCGTTTTAGAGAAAGTCTACGTGATAGGATATTTTCAAAGGCATTGCAAGAATAATTCGATCAAAGAGGAAAAATGTTCGACGAGCATGAGGAATCGTGACCTAGAGATTCACAGGTGAACGTGACTAGAGGGAAGAACTGGTTAACGAGGACTTGCGAACTTAGCAAGGGGTCGGGCCAAGCTTTGGCCGAAGTTCGTGCTAGCTCGGGCACCGCTTTATGGATAATTAAAACTAACGAAAGCAATCTAGTCTTCCATTCACGTACATGTGTCTCAAATCGTTTAATGGAATTCTGACATTCGGTCTGCTGCAAAACGACATTCGCAAACACCACTTTCCAAAGTTTCGAGTTTGAATTTCTAGTAAAGTCTCGTGTATTTGTTAGTGGCAATGCAAAAAGGGAAATCCTAAGCCGTGAAAAGGTCGAATAAATATGTTTATAATAGTAACCCGCAATGGGCGAAAAGATTAGGCGCACATGTGGTGCTCAGGTGTCAGGCATTTTGTCAATAAGGTCAGGTAGACTTTGGCAAGCGTTGGTGCGAAGAACAATAAGCAGCCCAATGCTTTATTACCAATTGTTTGCAACTTAGGAATTTGGTACCTACGACATCTGGCTATGAGGTACGCGAAGTGAGGTTCGCTCATTTGTTACAGTGAATTAAGTCGCTTCCTGCTTTCGTTTTCCGTCGCGCTCGCAAGCTGAAAGTACGCCTTTCCGTCATTGCGTTCGACAGTGTCGAAGCAACAACACGCGTCGGCACACACTGTCTTCCAATCTAGTTCGTTTTACAGAAAATTCGTAACAAAACGCTAGAAATTGTGTAATCATTCGAACATTCTAAAAAGATAGATAAAGAATTGCAAAAGAATTAGTTAGCATATAAAAACAGAGGGGAGGAACGAGCGGGTCGAAATTAACTATTAAACAACAAAACAGTTCGTATTCAGTAGCCTCAGAGCTGACATATACTTTCGTCGAAAATCCAAATCATTTAGAAAGCCAATATCAAATACCACCGTCGCATAAGAAGAGCAAATTCGATTTCAAACCCCCGGAATTCCCAATGTCTTCGTCATCGAGTGTTCCACCATAAATCCTACAAAGCTTGGATTTTTTTCCCTGCAACCTTTAAGCTCTCTTGATCCAAGCAGATGTCTGTGTGTGGGGGGCAGGGTGTGCGGGCTCCTTTGATTTCAATTGCTACCTGCTTTGAAAGCGAGCGATTTCGAGAGAGGAGGATGTCCCAAGGGAAATTGTCGAGTAGCAGGCTGCAGGACAATGTGACCCGTAAACCACCAAGTGTGTGGGTAGGAAAGTGGGCCGACGGAGGAGGAAGAGGGGCGGGCGGGGATATTGTATTACGGAATATGTCTGAGGAGAAATGCAGCTTCTCTCGCATGGAAGAGAGGGAGGGAGACGTTAGAGTGCGTGACAGGCTATCGATGTTACGCGTCTGACATGAGAAAGAGAAGTCGACGGGATAGAAGGGAAAATATATTCCCGCTCGACATGTGCTCTCCATGTGTTTCTATCTGGATGTTGGCGTTGCCGCGAATCGATACTGGAATCGCGGTTGAATCGGCACCCATATCTCGATAGCTCTCGAACGCGAAACCCATTCCCTTCCCTCCCACCACACCCCTGTTTGCATCTTCGGATTCCTCTATGAAACAGCAATTTCCATCGCATCCTGAAACGTCACGATCCTCCTGTCGCCGAACAAAGTCTACTACCGACAAGCCGCCCCGGATGCTCTATTTTGCGGCCGCGAATATTACACGCGAGCACTTGACATCTCGCATTCGGGAAACGCAGATCCTCGCTCGCTTGTAAAGACCGCGTCTCAAGATATCTCTCGGATTTGTTAACTTGTACGTGTTTTGTTGTGCGATTCGTAGTCGAACTTTGCATACGTGTGAGGTTCAAGTGGAACTTTCACCGAATTGTACGTTCTTCCTTGCGTCAAATGTCGATCTGGTGTTAGTAAATTATCGACTCGTTTTTGGGAAAGCGGATTATTAATTTGTTATTAATATTCTAAGATTCGACAGTGTGAATAACGTGATTCGGGTTTCATTTAGAAATTAATATCGCATTCATTTTTCATCGGATTGTTTTTAGTAAAATTATAAGTGAAGTGTGGTATTTGGTCGTTTGCTGGCAAGTCCAGTGCAATATCCCGAAGAGTTCAGTGCAGCTTGCCGTAAGACTTGGCTCTCGCTAAGGGCCGTTTTCATAGTCGTTATTTAAGATTACTCCCGAGGGCATAGCCCACGATTTATGATTCTCGTAATGGGCTCCCCTAGGCGTGTTACGGCACCTTCTGTCGGTGTACGATGATTATATAGACCCACCATGACCGTAACAGAAGAGCATTGCAGTCTCCTCGGCAGCCTCTGAACACCAACATCTTTCTAATTATTATAAATGGCTGCCAGGGTTTTTTTTTATACCCGACAGTGTGTCTGGCACTCGCGCTATTCTTCTTCGAATACATGAAAGAAGCATTCGGATTTTCTCCTAAATTATAAACAAGTTTTGCAAAATATTCGTCAAAGTTTCTACATTTTCTCTGTTAACCCTTTGCGGTCGTAATAAATTTCGACGTGGCTGTCTTTCCATTGAACTAGCAGTGATACGTAATGTGCAAGGATAAACGAGACTTATTCATTCTTTTGTGAACTTTAGATATATGTTTACACAATAATACGTTTTAATGTCAACTTTGTCTGTGAAAATGATATTTTATAGTCCTCTATCATGTAGTATCTTTCAAAGCACTCTTCAACGCGAAGTCCTGATTTTCGATTACATATGTTGCAAAAATAATTAGTTTGCCGTCTTTGGTCCTCGATTTTTCTGTTTGAACATACAGAACAATCTTTACTCTTTGCGTTTTGGCAGTGTCACATTCTATGCAGTTTGTCTTTTTCTTTATCTGCGATCGATAGTCTTCTTAATTTCGAAAATTATATAAGATTAGTATGATTTTTGTTGTGGTGCTAGCTAGCATTTTTCTCCGCGAAAGTATTATACATTACAAATCCCGTTCACCGTTCATTTCCGTTGGCTCGCAAAATATTTTGACAGTGCTAAAACTTTACCGCTGACACACGTCTCGTCATTACGCGGAAGCGAATCCGGAAGCAAAGCCGTCTTATAAAGGAAGAATTATTCAAGCGCTAGTAAAAAAGAGGGACATAGGATTTTATGCCTGGTAAAAGCAGGGAAATGAAAAGTTACGCGACTATCGGATGCCTGCACTCTTGCGGAGGTTTCGATTTACGCGGGCGGACCTTTGGCGTCCCGCAGGATTTAGATCTCCGATACGAAACCTGCCATAAATGACCAATATGTCGGAACGGTGGTAGGCGGAATTCGAAAGGGGGATGCGCACCGCCGGATACGACTTGTTTTTTCGCAGCCGCGCGCTATGTGTCCCCGCGGAAGCAGATGTCGTTTGCCATGCGTGGAACATGCTCCGTAAGAATTTCATAGCAGCACCGGCGCGCCCCCTCTTATATCTGGCAAATCTCATTCCTTCGACGGATGTATCGCCCGACATTACAGCTTTATTGCCCAATAATTCGCCGGCGTAACTCGTTTCTTTTTCGGACATAAAGCGCTCTTGGCTCAATTCGTTAATGGCGAGTGTGCTCGCCCGCCGAAAGAACAGACGGAACACAGCACCCTCGACCCTCGTAAAAATCGTCAACTGCAACGGTACTCTAGTATTCCATTGGTGGCAATCATTCGTACTCCTAGCAGTTCATAGTTTATTTATTACTAGATTTATTGTTAACTGTTTCGTTCATGGATAACTATTATTGAAATAGGTCGAAAAGTTTAGTTTTACACTAAACCTATCAATTACCGATCAAATGACTGTCTTCAATGGTATTCTAGTATTCCATTGGTAGCAATCATTTGTACTCCTAGCAGTTCATAGTTTATTTATTACTAGATTTATCGTTAACTGTTTCGTTCACGGATAACTATTATTGAAATAGAACGAAAAGTTTAGTTTTACACTAAACCTATCAATTACCGATCAAATGACTGTTCCCAATGGTAAAGTACAAATATAAAAAAAGTGTCGGTGGGTTTAGTGTTAACATAAACAATGAGATGAATTGTTTGCAAAAGTTATATCGCGAGGGAGAAGAGGAACGCTCGAAACGTTTATATCTCGGCGAGAAGCAGGTGTGAGTTGCTCGTTCCTCGAATATTCGGAATCTGAAATTAGCTTTCTTATTTGTCATTCCACTTTCGACTGCGGGGGTTCCGGTTTGCGCGGGCGCGCGGGCGCGCGACTGGGATTCCCAAGCACGGACTACTTTATTATTCATTGGTATTTATTGCCGGTTAGGGGAGACTTAGCTCCACCCCGGCATAATAATAACTTGGCGCAAGGTAATAGCCGGGCGGAAGGCATTCAATGTTTAACTTCGCCAAGATCCATTAGCGTAACGGAGTTCCCAACGCGATTTCTCGATCGCAGTTGGGATAACGTAACGGGGCTAACTTTGATCCCGGATATTTAGTGCGAGTCTCATGGCAGACTTGCAGTTGACCCAAATCTGGCGGAAGGGTGAGTGTGCGAGGGCCAAACGAGAGAGAGATTGGGAGAGGAAGAAGGCACGGACAGGCAAAGATCGAGCATGGAAGATTCCTTAGCCAGTAAAACTCGCCTCCCGCTGGAGAAAGCCGCTCTAGTACATCGGATTTCGCACTCGCGAAACTTTTCCCTTGCATTTCGCAGTGGCTTGCGAGATGCGGGCAGAGCTAGCGGCGAAAGGGGGCCGAAAGGGGTGGGGAAGAGTGAGAGTTTGTTCGAGTGGTGGGATAAAAATGGATCGCGAATGAGAGGCTGAGAGTTTAACGGGCCAGAAAAGCGTTTACCCTGAAATCCGAAAGAGGGAAGAGGCCCTCTTGGAACAATACGGGCGAAAATCGAGCCCACTTTCCGAACTCGCTCCAACTTTATTCCCGTAGTATTGAGTGGCAAGTCGGAGGGCGCGCACACCTATCAGGTGCCGGCGCCCACTTTTCGTCTTGACAGCTTTTCCAATCTCTTGTTTGTGCGCGGTCAGTTTAAGCTTGCAGTTTCATTTTGTGAGCGCGATATTTCCCACTTGGTCTTTGTAGAATTTATTAGTGAACAACATTCAAAATTTCGAGTTTTCTTACGTTGTCTTATGTCATTTCTCAATAATAGGTGATTTCCTACAACTATTATCGACTTTCAAGATTAGAAAAATGTTTTATAATATTTGAATAGGAGATTTGTAGATCGAAGGAAAGTGGATTCGTAAAAATATTTCGAACTATTACAGTTTTCTCAACTCGCGCCATAAATCTTTAGGCAAATAATAGATTTTAAAGATTAGAAAAATGTTTTATAATATTTGAATAGGAGATTCGACCTACAAGTCGAAGGGAAATGGATTTATATTCATAAGTGGATTCCTGGAAATATTTCCAACTATTAGTTTTCTCAACTGGCGGCATAGATCTTTAGGCAAATAATAGGGAGAGCGGGCTTTTACGAATACGAGGGAACGTACAAATATGTATCGAAGTCTCGGAAATACGTGCACAGTTTGAGAAAGTAAACATATGTATGGGTTGGTGGGCGAGCAGGAGCAGCGGCGTCTAAGGAAAAGATCGGGCGGGCTTCCGATAGGACAGGTCTGACAGGCTGCTTTGTTGAAATGTTAGCGAGACGAGCGCGTGCACTCGGGAGCGATCGGCCAAGAATGTATATCCCCAGCGGAGGAAGTTCGGAAGTAAATTTACAGGAAGTACCGCGATAAAAAGCGGCCCGCCGAACTTCGCCGAGTTTGCCGGCAACTTCTTGGCAACAAGTCTCACTCACTTCGGCAGTTGCCTCCTCTTAGGAGAAGCCACTCGATAATCCAGGCCAGCGATTACATTCTGCAGCGGTAAATAAAGCTAAAGTTAATAGAAATTTACCGATCGAACTTTCTCTCCATCGACACTTTGCATCTCAAAGCACAAGATTCCCTACTAATTTCCTTGGCGCATTCAATACAATAGGGTCGATAGAGACTTTAAAATCACGAACCTCGTAATTGGTTTTCTCACGAAATTTGTATAAACGAGTAGCTTTATTTCTATTTCGATTTTAAACAAATATCAGATATTTATTATAGATTAGTATTTCGAATTTTCCACTAATACTAAAATATAATAGAGTTTAAAATCGTCCTTTTTTAGATTTTCGTGCGCAATAGTCAGAAAGCTCATTAACGGTCGTAATAATTGTTGGCAAAATTTCGCGATAGCTCTCGCACACAATGTACAAGTTGTTGTACAGCAATGTTTAAACTGGCATGAGCGTGTTGCAGCGATTTTTCGGAGTCCTTATTCGCCGCTTAGAAAGTTTTCGCCCGGCGATCCTGTAGCGAGTGTTCGACACACGTGTTTCCGGTGCATCGAAAGTTGGCAGTCTCTGCGGAAAGTTGCCCTAGCGAAATACCTCGCGCGCGTGTGTCTGTGTGTGTCTGTATACATACACGTGTACCAATACAGGTGGGCGGCAAGTGTACGTGAATCGCTTGCAATTCGTGGTCGGCATTCACAGTTACTTGGCATTTCGAGCCGGCAAAACTTATTTCCCTTGTACACGCCAGCCAGCCAGCCAGCCAGCCAGTCGGGTTCTCTGCGACGCGGCGTTAAACCTGATTTTCCCGGGCCGCGACAATTTCCGCAACGTTATTCTGCCTTGTTGCTTGCAATCAGCAGCTTGTCCCGGCTTCTTCGAATGCCAGCTCTCTACCAGTACAGTGATACTGCCATTCAGTATTACAGCCTGCTAAACTGTATTTACCAGCCGAGTAAATAGCAAATAAGATAGTTTCGGTAATGTGGGATAATGCTAGATAGGAAGTTCTTGGTAGATAAAGATTTATTCGTTATCGACGTCTCGTCTACTTTTGAACTCGTAGACATCGGATATAAGAACTCGTGCAATGCGGAAAGGATTAGTTGTTTGTTGACAGTTCTGTGCGTCTCATCGTATTAACCCGTCGTATGAAAGGAATGGGCTAATTCTTTTCACTCTCAATTAATAATGAATACTCGCACATACTATGTATATTAGTTTTATTTTACACATACATTTTTACAATTTTTTACAATACAATACATATTATGTATATTAGTTCTTCTTTTCGTAATGGAATTTTTCTGCGCGCTAATGAGACATTCTTACAATTAAAATCGTGATATGTGCATGACACATTTTCAAGTCCATTTTCAACATATTTTCGAATTCTTCATAGATAGAAATCAAATAGCTTGAATAGTAGATAGTAAATCATAGATTTATCATACATCACAGCCATCACATCCCTAGTGGGAGTATAGTTAGTGGAGCACTAACTGTGTATATTAGTTTTATTACATTTTTGACCATTTTTACAATTCTTTGCAATAAAATTGCAAATATTTATTACAATACAATACATATTACGCATATTAGTTCTTCTTTTTCCCGCAACGTTATTCTGCCTTGTTGCTTGCAATCAGCAGCTTATAGCATACTGCCATTCAGTATTACAGCCTGCTAAACTGTATTTACCAGCCGAGTAAATAGCAAATAAGATAGTTTCGGTAATGCGGGATAATACTAGACAGGAAGTGCTTGGTAGACAAAGATTTATTCGTTATCGACGATTCATCTACTCTTGAATGATTTTTTTCGAGATTTGCTCTTTGTCATTCGTGTAGAATCTTCAGCGGATTTTCAAATCTCTTTCGCACTCAATTCGCTCTCACTAATTCATCGTTTTCTCTCGCTTCACCTGGAATATTTTGCTCCTACAGTAACGAACATATATTTCGCATTTACTATATTTTTCTTCATTTTCGTTTATTCTAGTTTTATTTATCTCTGGTTTACATTAGTTTTTATGAATAGAGTTGGTCATTTCTGGGTATTGTAAAGTGGTACATTGGTTGGCAAATAGTAGAAGGATTGTCGGGACACAATTACAGGAGAAATCCGGAGGGCCGAAATTGCTGGGAGACAATTGAAACGGCATTCCGAACCATATGGAAATGGAGGTGTATCGCGCGGGCCTTTGCACTGCGGACTATTAATATAGGAGGAATCGAATTCCCACAATAGTCACTAATAGCGAGTGTTCATCGAACGAAGCGTCCTTTCATCAAAGGGTTGGAGAACTAGTCGAACGTATTGGAGGGAACGCGAGAGGCGCGCGCGCGCGAGCACCGACTGAAATTTAATAATCGAAACGGCGCGCGCGTCAACATTTGTCAAAGGCGTTCGGTTTTGTGCAGGAAATGGCATCGAAATTCCGGAGGAAAGTCGCGGAAAAAATGGCTCGTCAAGCTCGGCTGTCACGCGCGCCCAACAAAATACCCACGCAGCAACAAACTTTTAATGATCGCGTAATTGTAGCCAGCCTTTTCTATGGGTTTCCTCTTTCCAGCTTTGTTCTCTCTTTCCCCTTCCAACGCTCGCTCGCTCGCTTCAGCCGACGCGTAATTGTTGCCGCTACAAACGCGATGAACTGTTGCGTCGCTTGTTTAGTTGCCGGCGGAAGACCGCTCTATTTCGGATCCACGCATCTCTCGTTTCGGCTCCAGTTATTTCCCGTTCTCGCGACGAGCAACAATCATTTTAATACACACCTGCTTTCGTGCAAATGTCTCTGACACTTGGATAGAAAAATGTTACGTGTCTCCCTTTGAGCTTTATTTCATTACAGAAGTGATTAGCTAGATCGCGTTTCCAGATATTCGTGCGCGGACATAAAACACACTGCAAAAATATGATTTCCTCTCATCGCGCGCATGAACAATTATATTCCTCATAAATCATATCACCGAATAACTTGGCCGTCAGTATTGCGATATTACACGGAATATCCTGGGAACATTTAGTATTTCATTATCCAAGGATGCCGGATAAAATTTCTCGATAGCAAATGCTCGAGTTTAACAAGTTTAGAGTCCTGTTTGTACAAGCGTATTAGTGGCAACAAGTTTCGCGGCGAAAATGAAAGCTATTCAGGAGTACACGCTGCTAGTTTTAAAGCAGCATAAAGTCGACGGCGGCGGCGGCGGCGGCGGTTGGTAGAAGCGGTGGCGGTTGATCGCGCAAATTAGCTTGCACCAGTCGCGAAACTATTCGCAAGTGGCCTCTCAAAACGGCGCGCGCGGGGCTAGTAGTTGCTGCCTGGCCTCGTGTAATTACACTGTGTACATCGTAAAGTTCTAACTACTTGTTTAGTGGCGTGTCTCAATTAGCAGCCGTACGATTTCCACGGCTGCTCCCGATTATTCAACGATGTACAGTTTCGCGGAGACTCGAAGTTCCACTTTTACAAATTGCCGATCGGCCTTCATATTTTCCAGTAAGCCCTGCCAGGCAAAAAACTGTTTGCCCGACATAGTATAGGAGAAGCAGCTGCTCGGCTTCCCACTGCTTTATTACTTAATCGATACACTGCATTACGGAATAACAACAGCTGGTATTTAACACGCCGGGCCTTCTCCCACAATAAACTACCTGTTATGAACTTTAAGATGGGTAATGAGTACAATGCGGGCGACTTAGGGATTGTGCTGCGTACCTGACCCTTTCAGGTAAAGACCCCTATACGTAGGGTAGAAAAAGTAATGGTGGGCCACGCTGGCCGGAGGTTTTGCCTACAGATCTGGAATGCCGAAGGCAGGCACTCTTACATTTGTAGACACTCTTATGTTGACTGTCACAGTGACAACATCGAATAAACTTTACGACCTACTGATTCTCAGACGTTTCATTTGCCCGCACGCGAAGGCGAAGAAATTCCTTACATACCCTTCTTTAATTAAGCAATCATCTTCCTTCCGTTTTCTATGAAAGAATTCTCCTCCTAGAATCATACGAACATGTGGTGGCTTCGTACAATTTTCCGCTGCCCGGCTTGGAATGCGAAATTTTACGACAGGCCAATAAATAATCGTATGGAAAAGGAGAGATGTTTTGCTTGAATAGTTGGAGGGTCCACATGGCATGCAATAAGGGTGCTGCTGTCCCTATGGATCCGAATTTCTGCTGGCTCCTTCCTATTTTCCCCTCGTTCTTGCAGTCGTGCTGTTTTCCAAGAGGCGAGGGTCTCGCAAAATACAGTTAACCGACTGGAAGATATTAGGTTTGCCCCGAAATTAGAGCTCTCGCGTCGACCTTTCAAGGCCGCGCTAGGGTGAACACCCTTGGAGATAGTAATAGAATCGACCCCCTCCCCCTTTCCACCAACCCCTCTGCAACCTACAATCGATATTAAATGCATGAAGAAGCCAGAGGGTCCAGTGTATTAAAGGCGTTTCATGGAGCAAGCGAGTAATTAACAATAGAACGATAATTAGGAATCGGTGGGCAACATTCCTCAGAAACTCGTTGACCGATTGACTTGAAATTTATACTATTTCTTCTTTGAATTATGATATTGACGTATCAGTTTTCTAAATTTAATTCTTAATTATTTACATTGTAAAAAATAGGATATATTTTTGTTGAAAATATTTTGTGGACAGCATTGGTTTACATTTAAAACTTTCGATTTCCATATGTACGCATTCATTCTCTTGCGAATATAACCAGCAGAGTGAAATTATTGCGTACATTTTCCGGGCTCAGTTCTATTCTAAAAGGGAAGTGTCGCGCAGTCTTATTCCGCCGTCCGAGCTGGTCGGACGTGTTCCACTTGGCTCCTGGAATATTCTTGGTGCTGGCATTTCCTAAAATCGGAGCATCCGTTTCTCTTGCATCACTAGAGTTTATAACAATGACACGACGGGCGCGCTGTCTTTCTCACTGTCCGCCTATAAATTGGCTGGCTGCGCTCACCGCTGACGCTATTATGGCGTTGTCGTTGCCGGCTGCTCTGCCTTTGGCCGACCATTTCGGCGGAGTAATGGTGGGATCGACTGTGAAAGGGCGACTGGCCTCTCTTACACTTTTATTACATCGCCGGCGGACCACCCCACATTAACGCAAGCCTTGCCGGTCATTACGCGTCTCGCGGAGATCTCTCTCTCTCTCTCTCTCTCTCAGAGCATTGGTGGTGGTGGAGCGCCGCGCTGTGCTGCAGCCACTATTTCGCTGGAGCGCGCGCGCCCCATACAAAGGCACAATGGATAGCTACGGCTCCGATTGTTCGCTCTACCGGGAAAGATCGTTCCGTGCCAAGAAGGCTGCCTGCCCCCATCGCGCTACCTCTCTCCGACGCCATCCAAAACGTTTCCCTCCGACGACGCCACTCCGCCTTTTCCACTCTTCTCTCCTCCTTCGGCTAACCAACTCGAGCCTTCGCAGAGCAAGCCGTCTTTTCCCAGCCGTCATACTGCCGGCTCAAGCGAGGTAATTTTACGTGAAAATTCCCTCACGCCTCCTACACTCCCCAAACCTCAGATAGAATTTTACTCTGCCATATCCGCTCGTATTGAGTCCGAGAAATTGCAAGAGCATGCTGATCCTGTAGTTGGTGGGACACGTGTCTCTTGGTAGGGTTAAGAGTTGTCGATAATTGTTATAGTAATTTCGCATGGGATAATTCTTTTCGCTCTCAATAAATACTATAATAATGAATACTCGTACATAATATGTATATTAGTTTTATTACATTCTTGACAATTTTTACAATTTATTACAATACAATGCATATTATGTATATTAGTTCTTCTTTTCGTAACCGAATCTTTCTGCGCGGTAATGAGATATACTTACAATAATTAAAATCGTGATATACACGTGACACATTTTCGAGTCCATTTTCAACATTCTTCCGAATTCTTCATAGATAGAAATCAAATCGCTTGAGTAGTAGATAGTAAATCATAGATTTATGATACATCACATCCCTAGTGGGAGTATAATTAGTGGGACACGTGTCTCTTGGTAGGGTTAAGAGTTGTCGATAATTGTTACAATAATTTCGCATGGGATAATTCTTTTCGCTCTCAATTCATAATGAACATTCGTACATACTATGTATATTAGTTTTATTACATTCTTGCCAATTTTTACAATTTATTACAATACAATACATATTATGTATATTAGTTCTTCTTTTCGTAATCGAATCTTTCTGCGCGGTAATGAGATATACTTACAATAATTAAAATCGTGATACACACGTGACACATTTTCGAGTCCATTTTCAACGTTCTTCCCAATTCTTCATAGATAGAAATCAAATCGCTTGAGTAGTAGATAGTAAATCATAGATTTATGATACATCACATCCCTAGTGGGAGTATAATTAGTGGGACACGTGTCTCTCGGTGGGGTTAAGAGTTCTTGTACACATCGGATATAAGAACTCGAGCAATGCGGAAAGGATTAGTTGCTTGTTGACAGTTCTGTGCGTCTCATCGTATTAACCCGTCGTATGAAAAGAATCGGATAATTCTTTTCGCTCTCAATTAATAATGAACACTTGTACATACTATGTATATTAGTATTATTACATTCTTGACAATTTTTACAATTTATTACAATACAATACATATTATGTATATTAGTTCTTCTTTTCGTAATCGAATTTTTCTGCACGGTAATGAGACATTCTTACAACAATTAAAATCGTGATATACGAGCGACATATTTTCGAGTCCATTTTCAACATTCTTCCGAATTCTTCATAGATAGAAATCAAATAGCTTGAATGGTAGATAGAAAATCATTGATTTATGACAAAGCGCAGTGGTGCGCGAAGGGTGCAAGCGCACACGTGGCGTTCAGGTGCAGGCTACTGTGACCTGACGACCGTCATTAAAGTCAGGTATTGTTCGACCGGTCGAGGGTCCGAGGGTCGATAAGCAGTTCGACCCTGTATTGTCATTTTTCTTAAAGTCGGCATTTTGGTAATTATTCGAATTTGGCGTTGGGGTGGGGAAAGGAAAGTGGCCTTTTGGTAAGAGGACTGTGAAGGGCAGCACGTCATTTACTCGTGGACTGTCTTCTCGACAACACATAGGTTCATTAGTGGTATACTCTGTGTAACTTTTTCTTCACGCGAAGTATTCTATCGTCAGATACTCGAATATTTTCGGTGCCCTGTGACAAGTTGATTAGAAGTTCCGATTAAACGCACGTGTAACGTGAAAAAGTGTGTTTCCTATATTATTATCGGTAAAATTTTCAACGCTGTAGTTTTCATAAACGCGAAGTGTATCTCACGTGTGTGTCGTGTGTTAACGTGAGATTTCATATACGTTTTGAGTTGTGCTGATTTTTGCGCCAGAATCGGTTTTTCTACGTTCTGTTATCTTTCACTGCTTGGAGTTTAAACTTAAAAATCTACAAAAATTACGCAACTCGCACCTTATCAGCAGATGTCTCAGATTTCTTTCAAATGCGTACCCTCGCCGCGATAGGAGCTATTCGTCGTAAACGAAATTTTCGGGAGTTATTGATTTTTCACGGCTTTGATTTTGATTCGAAAAATCTGTAAAAATTACACAACATGCGCCTCATCACTGGACATGTTTCTGATTTTTTTCATACCTATACCTTCGCCGGGAGAGTAGTTATTCGCCAAAAACGATATTTTCGGGAGTTTTTGATTTTTCACGGCTTTGATTTTGATTCCAAAAATCTGTAAAAATTACACAACATGAGCCTCATCCGCAGACATGTCTTTGATTTTTTTCAAACCTATACCTTCGTCAGGAGAGGAGCTATTTGTGAAAAATCATAATTTCGGCGGTTTTTGATTTTTCATGGCTTACATCATGATTCCAAAAATCTCCGAAAATTACACAGCACGCGCCTTGTCAGCAGGCGTGTGTCTGATTTTTTTTGTAATTTTACCTGTATTGTGAAAGGAGATATCGAGCAAAAAGACAATTTTTCCATTTTTGCCTCGAGTTACAGAAAAAACGTACGATACCTCCTTATATGTCATAAAGCCGTTCTAAGATATCTCAGTTTCACACGAAAATAGTGGTTCATCTGACCAGATCGAGCATTTTTCACACGAATATTTTCTCCTACATTCTCCATTCCGATTTGACCGATTTCTCGTCATTTTCAGCACTTTCCTCAATCGTTCATAGATAGATTTTATTGAGAAAACAGAGTCAATAGTGCAGTTTGAGTATCGTTTTTGTCTGTACTAAGTTACAAATTATAGCGCATAGACACATGGGGTCTTTGTGTACATAGTTCGTTAACGGCAACGCAGTTTAATAAGATCTCTAGGCAAAATCATATGGTGAGCACACGTGGTGTTCAGGTGTAGACTACTTTAAAATGGCGACTGTCATTAAAGTCGGGTATTGTTTGAAAGGGCGACGGTCCGAGGGTCGGCAAGCGCTCCGATCCTGTATTGTCAAGGGTTTTAAAATCAGGAATTTAGTTATTTGGGGATTCTGTCGTGGGGTGGGGGCAGGGACGAGAAAGGTGGGGTGCTTTCTGGCAAAGGACTGTGACGAGCAGTGCGTCACTTTCATTCGAACTGTCTTGTCGACAATACATAGATTCATTAGTGACATACATAATCCGCTTAACACATTCGTGACAAGAAGTATTCCATTTCATGGTACTCGAATATTTTCGCCGTCTTGCAAATTGATTAGAAGCGTCAATTCAACGCGTGTATAATGTGAGAAAGTGTGCTTTGTGTGTCAGTTTAGTGAAATTCTCATCGCCACAGAAGTTTCCTTATACTACAAGTGTGTTTAACGAGTGTGTCATGTGTCAACGCGAGATTGATTCCTCATACGTTTTCAATTCTATCGATTCTCGAGTTAGAACCGGTTTTTCTACTTTCTGTTATATTTCCCGGCTTAGATCTTGAATTAAAAAATCTGCAAAAATTTCATAACAAATGCCTCATCAGCAATCGTGTCTCAGATTTTTCTCAAACTCGTACCCGCGCCGGGAGAAAAGATATTCGTCATAAACGATATTTTCGAGAGTTTTTGAGCTTTCACGGCTTAGATTTTGATTCCAAAAATCTGTAAAAATTATACAACATGCGCCTCATCACTAGACATGTCTTTGATTTTTTTCAAACTTTTACCTTCGCCGGGAGAGGAGCTATTCGCCATAAACGATATTTTCGGGAGTTTTTGATGTTTCGCGGCTTAGATTTTGATTCCAAAAATCTGCAAAAATTAGGCAACATGCGCCTTAACCGTAGACATGTCGCAGATTTTTTTCAAACTTATTCCTTCGCCGGGAGAGGAGCTATTCGTCATAATCGATATTTTCGGGAGTATTTGATTTTTCACGGCTTAGATTTTGATTCAAAAAATCTGCAAAAATTAGACAACATGCGCCTTATCCGTAGACATATCTCAGATTTTTTTCAAACTTATTCCTTTGCCGGGAGAGGAGCTATTCGTCATAATCGGTATTTTCGGGAGTTTTTGATTTTTCACGGCTTAGATTTTGATTCCAAAAATCTGCAAAAATTAGATGACATGCGCCTTATCCGTAGACATGTCTTTGATTTTTTTCAAACTCATACCTTCGCCGGGAGAGGAGCTGTTCGTCGAAAACGATATTTTCGGGAGTTTTCGATTTTTCACGGCTTTGATTTTGATTCCAAAAATCTGAAAAAATTACACAACATGCGCCTTATGGCTACGCGTGTCTCAGATTACTTTCAAATGCGTATCCTCGCCAGGAGAAGAGCTGTTTTTCGTAAACGATATTTTCGGGAGTTTTTGATTTTTCACGGCTTAGATTGTGGTTCCAAAAATCTGCAAAAATTAGGCAACATGCGCCTTATCCGTAGACATGTCGCAGATTTTTTTCAAACTTATTCCTTTGCCGGGAGAGGAGCTATTCGTCATAATCGATATTTTCGGGAGTTTTTGATTTTTCACGGCTTAGATTTTGATTCCAAAAATCTGCAAAAATTAGATGACATGCGCCTTATCCGTAGACATGTCTTTGATTTTTTTCAAACTCATACCTTCGCCGGGAGAGGAGCTGTTCGTCGAAAACGATATTTTCGGGAGTTTTCGATTTTTCACGGCTTTGATTTTGATTCCAAAAATCTGAAAAAATTACACAACATGCGCCTTATCACTAGGCGTGTCTCCTATTTCTTTCAAACGCGTACCCTCGCTGGGAGAGTAGCTATTCGTCATAAACGAAATTTTCGGAAGTTTTTGATTTTTCGCGGCTTAGATTCTGATTCCAAAAATCTGAAAAAATTACACGACATGCGCCTTATGGCTACGCGTGTCTCAGATTACTTTCAAATGCGTATCCTCGCCAGGAGAAGAGCTGTTTTTCGTAAACCATATTTTCGGGAGTTTTTGATTTTTCACGGCTTAGATTGTGGTTCCAAAAATCTGCAAAAATTAGGCAACATGCGCCTTATCCGTAGACATGTCGCAGATTTTTTTCAAACTTATTCCTTTGCCGGGAGAGGAGCTATTCGTCATAATCGATATTTTCGGGAGTTTTTGATTTTTCACGGCTTAGATTTTGATTCCAAAAATCTGCAAAAATTAGATGACATGCGCCTTATCCGTAGACATGTCTTTGATTTTTTTCAAACTCATACCTTCGCCGGGAGAGGAGCTGTTCGTCGAAAACGATATTTTCGGGAGTTTTTGATTTTTCCCGGCTTTGATTTTGATTCCAAAAATCTGTAAAAATTCCGCAACATGCGCCTCACCACTGGACATGTTTTTGATTTTTTTCAAACTCGTAGCTATATCAGTACAGGAACTATTCGTCATAATCGATATTTTCCGGAGTTTTTGATTTTTCACGGCTTAGATTGTGGTTCCAAAAATCTGCAAAAATTAGGCAACATGCGCCTTATCCGTAGACATGTCGCAGATTTTTTTCAAACTTATTCCTTTGCCGGGAGAGGAGCTATTCGTCATAATCGGTATTTTCGGGAGTTTTTGATTTTTCACGGCTTAGATTTTGATTCCAAAAATCTGCAAAAATTAGACGACATGCGCCTTATCCGTAGACATGTGTTCAATTTTTTTCAAACTCATACCTTCGCCGGGAGAGGAGCTGTTCGTCGAAAACGATATTTTCGGGAGTTTTCGATTTTTCACGGCTTTGATTTTGATTCCAAAAATCTGAAAAAATTACACAACATGCGCCTTATGGCTACGCGTGTCTCAGATTACTTTCAAATGCGTATCCTCGCCAGGAGAAGAGCTGTTTTTCGTAAACGATATTTTCGGGAGTTTTTGATTTTTCACGGCTTAGATTGTGGTTCCAAAAATCTGCAAAAATTAGGCAACATGCGCCTTATCCGTAGACATGTCGCAGATTTTTTTCAAACTTATTCCTTTGCCGGGAGAGGAGCTATTCGTCATAATCGATATTTTCGGGAGTTTTTGATTTTTCACGGCTTAGATTTTGATTCCAAAAATCTGCAAAAATTAGATGACATGCGCCTTATCCGTAGACATGTCTTTGATTTTTTTCAAACTCATACCTTCGCCGGGAGAGGAGCTGTTCGTCGAAAACGATATTTTCGGGAGTTTTCGATTTTTCACGGCTTTGATTTTGATTCCAAAAATCTGAAAAAATTACACAACATGCGCCTTATCACTAGGCGTGTCTCCTATTTCTTTCAAACGCGTACCCTCGCTGGGAGAGTAGCTATTCGTCATAAACGAAATTTTCGGAAGTTTTTGATTTTTCGCGGCTTAGATTCTGATTCCAAAAATCTGAAAAAATTACACGACATGCGCCTTATGGCTACGCGTGTCTCAGATTACTTTCAAATGCGTATCCTCGCCAGGAGAAGAGCTGTTTTTCGTAAACCATATTTTCGGGAGTTTTTGATTTTTCACGGCTTAGATTGTGGTTCCAAAAATCTGCAAAAATTAGGCAACATGCGCCTTATCCGTAGACATGTCGCAGATTTTTTTCAAACTTATTCCTTTGCCGGGAGAGGAGCTATTCGTCATAATCGATATTTTCGGGAGTTTTTGATTTTTCACGGCTTAGATTTTGATTCCAAAAATCTGCAAAAATTAGATGACATGCGCCTTATCCGTAGACATGTCTTTGATTTTTTTCAAACTCATACCTTCGCCGGGAGAGGAGCTGTTCGTCGAAAACGATATTTTCGGGAGTTTTTGATTTTTCCCGGCTTTGATTTTGATTCCAAAAATCTGTAAAAATTCCGCAACATGCGCCTCACCACTGGACATGTTTTTGATTTTTTTCAAACTCGTAGCTATATCAGTACAGGAACTATTCGTCATAATCGATATTTTCCGGAGTTTTTGATTTTTCACGGCTTAGATTGTGGTTCCAAAAATCTGCAAAAATTAGGCAACATGCGCCTTATCCGTAGACATGTCGCAGATTTTTTTCAAACTTATTCCTTTGCCGGGAGAGGAGCTATTCGTCATAATCGGTATTTTCGGGAGTTTTCGATTTTTCACGGCTTAGATTTTGATTCCAAAAATCTGCAAAAATTAGACGACATGCGCCTTATCCGTAGACATGTCTTCAATTTTTTTCAAACTCACACCTTCGCCGGGAGAGGAGCTGTTCGTCGAAAATGATATTTTCGGGAGTTTTTGATTTTTCCCGGCTTTGATTTTGATTCCAAAAATTTGTAAAAATTCCGCAACATGCGCCTCACCACTGGACATGTCTTCGATTTTTTTCAAACTCATACCTTCGCCGGGAGAGGAGCTATTCGTCATAATCGATATTTTCGGGAGTTTTTGATTTTTCATGGCTTAGATTCTGATTCCAAAAATCCGAAAAAATAACGCGACATGCATCTTATCGGCAGACGCGTCTCTGATTTTTATCGCAATTTTCCCTTTACCGTGAAACGAGATATTGAGTAAAAAGGCAATTTTGCCGTTTTTGCCACCAGTCAGAGAAAAATCTGCGATACCTCCTTACATGTCATGTTGTCACGTTAAGATATCTCAGTTTCGCACGAAAATAGTTGCTTGTCCGGCGACTCTCAGCATTTTGCACTCATTCAATCTCTCCTACGTTCTTCCTTCAGATTTTTTCGATTTTTCCTCACTTTCGACACTTTCCTAAATCGTTCATAGATTGATTATTTGACCATTGAAACGCATAGAAAACATAGAATCACTGGCGTAGATGTCGGCATTATATTACAGCGTCTCGTAGGGCTCCTTTCATTAAATTACCCTTTCCGCGTTATTAGGGCCCCTCCACTACCCTCCCCCACTACTTATTTTTATTATTGCGCACTAACAATATCTTCTCTATAGTTATTATTATATTAAACATTTTACAAGATTAAAGCAAACTTTCGCACATATTTTAATATCTTTTTCAGACTATTTTATTATACTACATAGTGACCACAGCATAAACATTCATGGGTTATCATCATATCAACTACATCTCAAGACCTATTCATCCCTGCATCCCTGCATCCCTGCATCCCTGCATCCCTGCATCCCTGCAGAGGTTCCGACCGAAGAAGAAGACCTTCGCGGTATAATATATAACATATAATACATAGTATTAAGAAACATGTACAATAACGTTGTATAGCACTTACAAATCCATAAATACATAAATAAATTTAATAAACTGATGTATGTCTCTTACAAATAAGCTATTCCTCCCTCCCAAAATTCCAAGTTCCCTCACTGAAAATTTTCTAAGTAAGTACTTTGACCGAAAATTTTCTAAGTCCAAACGCGGGAAATTTTTGAATTTTGTGACGTCATTGATGACGTCATCAATGACGTAACCGGATATGACGTCATCGTCACGCTTGACTGACCACGGAAAAAGTTCAAAAATTTCCACTATGACGTCACAGAGAAAATGCCTCATTTTTGGTACCAAGTTACAATTTTTGACGAATTTTCTCTGTGACGTCATAGTGGAAATTTTTGCACTTTTTCCGTGTTCAGTCAAGCGTGACGTGACGTCACTTCCGGTGACGTCATTGATGACGTCATCGTTCCGCTTGACTGCACACGAAAAAGTTCAGAAATTTCCACTATGACGTCACAGAGAAAATTCGTCAAAAATTGTAACTTGGTACCAAAAATGAGGCATTTTCTCTGTGACGTCATAGTGGAAATTTTTGAACTTTTTCCGTGGTCAGTCAAGCGTGACGTGACGTCACTTCCGGTGACGTCATTGATGACGTCATCGTTCCGCTTGACTGCACACGACAAAGTTCAGAAATTTTCTCTGTGACGTCATAGAGAAAATTCGTCAAAAATTGTAACTTGGTACCAAAAATGAGGCATTTTCTCTGTGACGTCATAGTGGAAATTTCTGAACTTTTTCGTGTGCAGTCAAGCGGAACGATGACGTCATCAATGACGTCACCGGAAGTGACGTCACGTCACGCTTGACTGAACACGGAAAAAGTGCAAAAATTTCCACTATGACGTCACAGAGAAAATTCGTCAAAAATTGTAACTTGGTACCAAAAATGAGGCATTTTCTCTGTGACGTCATAGTGGAAATTTTTGAACTTTTTCGTGTGCAGTCAAGCGGAACGATGACGTCATCAATGACGTCACCGGAAGTGACGTCACGTCACGCTTGACTGAACACGGAAAAAGTGCAAAAATTTCCACTATGACGTCACAGAGAAAATTCGTCAAAAATTGTAACTTGGTACCAAAAATGAGGCATTTTCTCTGTGACGTCATAGTGGAAATTTCTGAACTTTTTCGTGTGCAGTCAAGCGGAACGATGACGTCATCAATGACGTCACCGGAAGTGACGTCACGTCACGCTTGACTGAACACGGAAAAAGTGCAAAAATTTCCACTATGACGTCACAGAGAAAATTCGTCAAAAATTGTAACTTGGTACCAAAAATGAGGCATTTTCTCTGTGACGTCATAGTGGAAATTTTTGAACTTTTTCCGTGGTCAGTCAAGCGTGACGATGACGTCATATCCGGTTACGTCATTGATGACGTCATCAATGACGTCACAAAATTCAAAAATTTCGCGCGTTTGGACTTAGAAAATTTTCGGTCAAAGTACTTACTTAGAAAATTTTCAGTGAGGGAACTTGGAATTTTGGGAGGGAGGAATAGCTTATTTGTAAGAGACATACATCAGTTTATTAAATTTATTTATGTATTTATGGATTTGTAAGTGCTATACAACGTTATTGTACATGTTTCTTAATACTATGTATTATATGTTATATATTATACCGCGAAGGTCTTCTTCTTCGGTCGGAACCTCTGCAGGGATGCAGGGATGCAGGGATGCAGGGATGCAGGGATGAATAGGTCTTGAGATGTAGTTGATATGATGATAACCCATGAATGTTTATGCTGTGGTCACTATGTAGTATAATAAAATAGTCTGAAAAAGATATTAAAATATGTGCGAAAGTTTGCTTTAATCTTGTAAAATGTTTAATATAATAATAACTATAGAGAAGATATTGTTAGTGCGCAATAATAAAAATAAGTAGTGGGGGAGGGTAGTGGAGGGGCCCTAATAACGCGGAAAGGGTAATTTAATGAAAGGAGCCCTACGAGACGCTGTAATATAATGCCGACATCTACGCCAGTGATTCTATGTTTTCTATGCGTTTCAATGGTCAAATAATCAATCTATGAACGATTTGGGAAAGTGCCGAAAATAAGGGAAAATCGAAAAAATCTGAAGGGGTTAGCCTTGACGTTTTTTATGGCGAAAAAATAAACTTCCAGCAAGAGCTCTGGAACTTATACCGTCGATTCCTGACTGAATACTGAATCGCTACTCTAAATCCTAGCCCCGAGAACGTAGAGAAGCCCGAATAAGTGGGGAAGCGTAAAATAATGAAGGGGATCCTTCGAGGGGGTTTGTAATACAATGCCGACGTCCACGCCACCGATTCTATGTTTTTTACGCTTTTGAATGATCTAACAATCGATCTATGAACGATTTAGGAAAGTGTCGAAAGTGAGGAAAAATCGAAAAAATCTGAAGGAAGAACGTAGGAGAGATTGAATGAGTGCAAAATGCTGAGAGTCGCCGGACAAGCAACTATTTTCGTGCGAAACTGAGATATCTTAACGTGACAACATGACATGTAAGGAGGTATCGCAGATTTTTCTCTGACTGGTGGCAAAAACGGCAAAATTGCCTTTTTACTCAATATCTCGTTTCACGGTAAAGGGAAAATTGCGATAAAAATCAGAGACGCGTCTGCCGATAAGATGCATGTCGCGTTATTTTTTCGGATTTTTGGAATCAGAATCTAAGCCATGAAAAATCAAAAACTCCCGAAAATATCGATTATGACGAATAGCTCCTCTCCCGGCGAAGGTATGAGTTTGAAAAAAATCGAAGACATGTCCAGTGGTGAGGCGCATGTTGCGGAATTTTTACAAATTTTTGGAATCAAAATCAAAGCCGGGAAAAATCAAAAACTCCCGAAAATATCATTTTCGACGAACAGCTCCTCTCCCGGCGAAGGTGTGAGTTTGAAAAAAATTGAAGACATGTCTACGGATAAGGCGCATGTCGTCTAATTTTTGCAGATTTTTGGAATCAAAATCTAAGCCGTGAAAAATCGAAAACTCCCGAAAATACCGATTATGACGAATAGCTCCTCTCCCGGCAAAGGAATAAGTTTGAAAAAAATCTACGACATGTCTACGGATAAGGCGCATGTTGCCTAATTTTTGCAGATTTTTGGAACCACAATCTAAGCCGTGAAAAATCAAAAACTCCGGAAAATATCGATTATGACGAATAGCTCCTCTCCTGGCGAAGGTATAGGTTTGAAAAAAATCGAAGACATGTCCACTGAAGAGGCGCATGTTGTGTAATTTTTACAGATTTTTAGAATCAAAATCTAAGCCGTGAAAAATCAAAAACTCCCGAAAATATCGTTTTCGACGAATAGCTCCTGTACTGATATAGCTACGAGTTTCAAAAAAATCTGCGACATGTCTACGGATAAGGCGCATGTCGTCTAATTTTTGCAGATTTTTGGAATCAAAATCTAAGCCGTGAAAAATCGAAAACTCCCGAAAATACCGATTATGACGAATAGCTCCTCTCCCGGCAAAGGAATAAGTTTGAAAAAAATCTGCGACATGTCTACGGATAAGGCGCATGTTGCCTAATTTTTGCAGATTTTTGGAACCACAATCTAAGCCGTGAAAAATCAAAAACTCCGGAAAATATCGATTATGACGAATAGCTCCTCTCCTGGCAAAGGTATAGGTTTGAAAAAAATCGAAGACATGTCCACTGAAGAGGCGCATGTTGTGTAATTTTTACAGATTTTTAGAATCAAAATCTAAGCCGTGAAAAATCAAAAACTCCCGAAAATATCGTTTACGAAAAACAGCTCTTCTCCTGGCGAGGATACGCATTTGAAAGAAATCTGAGACATGCGTAGCCATAAGGCGCATGTTGTGTAATTTTTGCAGATTTTTGGAACCACAATCTAAGCCGTGAAAAATCAAAAACTCCCGAAAATATTGTTTTCGACGAATAGTTCCTGTACTGATATAGGTACGAGTTTGAAAAAAATCAAAAACATGTCCAGTGGTGAGGCGCATGTCGTCTAATTTTTGCAGATTTTTGAAATCAAAATCTAAGCCGTGAAAAATCAAATACTCCCGAAAATATCGATTATGACGAATAGCTCCTCTCCCGGCGAAGGAATAAGTTTGAAAAAAATCTGCGACATGTCTACGGATAAGGCGCATGTTGCCTAATTTTTGCAGATTTTTGGAATCAAAATCTAAGCCGCGAAACATCAAAAACTCCCGAAAATATCGTTTATGGCGAATAGCTCCTCTCCCGGCGAAGGTAAAAGTTTGAAAAAAATCAAAGACATGTCTAGTGATGAGGCGCATGTTGTGTAATTTTTACAGATTTTTGGAATCAAAATCTAAGCCGTGAAAGCTCAAAAACTCTCGAAAATATCGTTTATGACGAATATCTTTTCTCCCGGCGCGGGTACGAGTTTGAGAAAAATCTGAGACACGATTGCTGATGAGGCATTTGTTATGAAATTTTTGCAGATTTTTTAATTCAAGATCTAAGCCGGGAAATATAACAGAAAGTAGAAAAACCGGTTCTAACTCGAGAATCGATAGAATTGAAAACGTATGAGGAATCAATCTCGCGTTGACACATGACACACTCGTTAAACACACTTGTAGTATAAGGAAACTTCTGTGGCGATGAGAATTTCACTAAACTGACACACAAAGCACACTTTCTCACATTATACACGCGTTGAATTGACGCTTCTAATCAATTTGCAAGACGGCGAAAATATTCGAGTACCATGAAATGGAATACTTCTTGTCACGAATGTGTTAAGCGGAGTATGTATGTCACTAATGAATCTATGTATTGTCGACAAGACAGTTCGAATGAAAGTGACGGACTGCTCGTCACAGTCCTTTGCCAGAAAGCACCCCACCTTTCTCGTCCCTGCCCCCACCCCACGACAGAATCCCCAAATAACTAAATTCCTGATTTTAAAACCCTTGACAATACAGGATCGGAGCGCTTGCCGACCCTCGGACCGTCGCCCTTTCAAACAATACCCGACTTTAATGACGGTCGCCATTTTAAAGTAGTCTACACCTGAACACCACGTGTGCTCACCATATGATTTTGCCTAGAGCTCTTATTAAACTGCTTTGCCGTTAACGAACTATGCGCTATAATTTGTAACTTAGTATAGACAAAAATGATACTCAAACTGCACTATTGACTCTGTTTTCTCAATGAAATTCATCTATGAACGATTCAGGAAAGTACCGAAAATGACAAATAGTCGAAAAAATTTGAAGGTCTTGACGTGTTTTTTGGCGAAGAAATAAAGTTTGAGCAAGAGCTCTGGAACTTATACCGTCGATTCCTGACTGAATACTGAATCTCTACTCTAAATTCTAACTCTTGAAACATTTGCGAAGCGTGGAAAACCTGGAGGAGCCCAAATAAATGAGAAAGGGTAAATTAATTCGATGGGGTTGCCTATTAGATCGCTTATGGTACAATGCCGGCGTTTAGGCCGCTGATTCTATGTTTTCTACGCGTTTCAAGGCTCTAACAATCGATCTATGAACGATTCAGGAAAGTGATGAAAATGATGAGAAATCGAAAAAATCGGAATGGAGAATGTAGGAGAAAGTGTTCGAGTGAAAAATGCTTAATCTGGTCAGACGAACCACTATTTTCATGTGAAACTGAGATACCTTAACACGACTTTATGACATATAAGGAGGTATCGTACGTTTTTTCTGTAACTCGAGGCAAAAATGGAAAAATTGTCTTTTTGCTCGATATCTCCTTTCACAATACAGGTAAAATTACAAAAAAAATCAGACAGACGCCTGCTGACAAGGCGCATGCTGTGTAATTTTCGGAGATTTTTGGAATCATGATGTAAGCCGTGAAAAATCAAAAACTCCCGAAAATTTCGTTTACGATGAATAGCTCTTCTCCCGGCGAAGGTATAGGTTTGAGAAAATTCAAAGACATGTCTACTGATGAGGCGCATATCAAGTAATTTTTTCAGATTTTTGGAATCAGAATCTAAGCCGTGAAAAATCAAAAATTCCCGAAAATGTTGTTTTCGAGGAATAGCTACTCTCCTGGCGCAGATACGAGTTTGGAAAAAATGAGAGACATGCCTATTCATGAGGCGCATATCATGTAATTTTTACAGATTTTTGGAATCAAAATCTAAGCCGTGAAAAATCAAAAACTCCCGAAAATCGCGTTTTTGATTAATAGCTACTCTCCCGGCGAAGGTATAGGTTTGAGAAAATTCAAAGACATGTCTACTGATGAGGCGCATATCAAGTAATTTTTTCAGATTTTTGGAATCAGAATCTAAGCCGTGAAAAATCAAAAACTCCCGAGAATTTCATTTTTGACGAATAGCTACTCTCTTGGCGACGTTACACGTTTGAAAGAAATCTGAGACACGCGTAGTGATAAGGCGCATGTTGTTTATTTTTTTCAGATTTTTGGAATTAGAATCTAAGCCGTGAAAAATCAAAAACTCCCGAAAATTTCGTTTACGACGAATAACTCCTCTCCCGACGAGGGTACGCGTTTGAAAGAAATCTGAGACACGCCTGCTAATAAGGTGCGTGTTGCGTAATTTTTGCAGATTTTTAAAAGTTGAAACAAACTCTAAGCAGTGAAAAATAACAGAACGTAGAAAAACCGATTCTGGCGGAAAAATCAACACTACTCAAAACGTATATGAAATCTCACGTTAACACACGACACACACGTGAGACACACTTCGCGTTTATGAAAACTACAGCGTTGAAAATTTTACCGATAATAATATACGAAACACACTTTTTTACGTTACACATGCGTTTAATCGGAACTTCTAATCAACTTGTCACAGGGCACCGAAAATATTCGAGTATCTCAAAATAGAATACTTCGCGTGAAGAAAAAGTTACACAGAGTATACTACTAATGAACCTATGTGTTGTCGAGAAGACAGTCCACGAGTAAATGACGTGCTGCCCTTCACAGTCCTCTTACCAGAAGGCCACTCTCCTTTCCCCACTCCGACGCCAAAGTCGAATAATTACCAAAATGCCGACTTTAAGAAAAATGACAATACAGGGTCGAACTGCTTATCGACCCTCGGACCCTCGGCCGGTCGAACAATACCTGATTTTAATGACGGTCATCAGGTCACAGTAGCCTGCACCTGAACGCCACGTGTGCGCTTGCACCCTTCGCGCACCACTGCGCTTTGTCATAAATCAATGATTTTACTATCTTCTATTCAAGCTATATGATTTCAGCTCGGTTAGAGCTCCGGTACAATGCGTTGCCGTTAACGAACTATGACGGTACATGAAAAGCCCAAGCATATGCGCAATAATTCGTAACCCAATACAAAGAAAGAATGACACTTAAACTGCACCAGTGATTCTACGTTTTCTAACGCTTCAATGCTGAAATAATAGGTTGATGAATCACTCAGGAAAATGCCAAACATATTGAAAAATTGAAAGAATGCGAAGAGCGTATCCTATTTATTCGAACCCTTGAAAAAATCGCAAAAATCTGCCTCGATCAATACAATGACAGTTTTTCCTAATTTCTCTGCTCAAACTTTACGATCACCACGGAGCAGAAATCTGTCTTACTAATATTCGAGATTATTGTAGCTTTTTACAACTCCGCTTTTTCACCGAAGAGACTGTCAGGTGTTGGATAGAGCTGTTAACAGCTGCGGGAACACGAAATAATGTCGGCTGGATGGACATTGAGCGATACAGATGTATGTGATGCGCGCAAGAACTTCATGTATGCATGTAGCAAATGTATGGAGTATGTGCGGGATATGAATAACGTGTATATACGTGTAGTACATGTGTATGGAAGGGTTGAACGTGAGATCTCGAAGACACGTCACGATTCAGCTGACACGGAAGGACCGTCGGACTAACGAAATCTCCTCGGAATGCTGAAATGCCTGGCATCCAGCCTGTAATTCCTCTGACAACTGTTCCCATCGCTGAACAGGGTGTCCTAATTTATTGTGAACCGCGACACCATTTTTAACGAACCATAAATGTCTCCGAGCTGTCTCGCATGTATGTACAAGGGATGCAGAAAATCTGACAGTGTATTTTCGAGAAATCGTGAAAAAATACTATAATCCGTTCAAAAACATTAAAATGTAAAGAAAGTACGCCTGATTTCCGACAAAATTGAAATATAACAAAAAAGATAATAGATATCATATAAGAAAGCCGAGTTTTCATTCCAAGATACTTCGATTTAACTCGCATTAGCAACGAACAATAAATTAACAATAAATTAGCGATTAGTAATAAAAAAAACTTGGCGTGCACGAGGTAAAAAGACAATGGGAAATTGATTTAAACCTAACACTCACTTTACCACAATTTATTACGAGAAATCGTGAAAAATACTATAATCCGTCCAAAAATACTAAAATGTTAAAAAAATGCGCCAAGTATTTTGATTTCCCGACAAAATTGAAATGTAACAAAAAAGATAATAGATATCATACAAGAAAGCCAAGTTTTCATTCAAAGATACCTCGATTTAACTCGCATTAGCAACGAACAATAAATTAACATTAAATTAGCGTTTAATAATAAAGAAAGCTTGGTGTGTGCGCGCTTCACTGCGAGATAAAAATGCAATGGGAAACTGATTTAAACCTAATACTCATTTTACCACAATTTATTACGAGGAATCGTGAAAAAATACTATAACAATTAGAGTTGTCGAAAGCGCTTATTTACGTCCCGTTTAAATGCCAAATAAAACCATACACGAACTAGGAGAAATATGACTTTCAGATGAAAGAGTAATGATTTTATACTGCTCGAAACATAACTTAGAAAGAAATAATTTCTAGTCGAAAAGTATACGTGTCAGATTAATATTGAGTTGGCGATAGTAATGCTTTCCTCTGAAGTACGTGAGGCGCGTGAAAATCTAGTGTATCTGTGAAATGGCGTAAAAAGGGTGCGATTTGTCTCGGGGGTGTCCGTTCGACCCACATAACCACCGACCTATATTTATCCAGGACCACGAATCTCCGCGAACGAGATACATAATTCCAAGCGGAATATATTAAATTCGCGCATCCAGTCTGGCGGAGGAGTATCGCGTTATTGGCGAACAGGAGGAAAAACAAATTAGTCGCTCGCGACGACGACGCTAGCGTACTACTAGGAATTATCGCTTCAAGGTGGAGGAGATAAGTCGCGGGGCGAGGATTAACCGAGTATTTCGCCGCTTATCTCTCGCGCGGCGGCGGCGGCGGCGGCTCTAATCTGCATTCTGCCAGGAAGGAATCTTTAAATGAGAGCGAGTTGCCGCGATACTAATTGTCCGCGGTGACACTCTCCGCGCGCCAACTCATTAGGACCGTTTCCAGCTTCGTTTGGCTTCGTTACGCAATTTGATACTCGCCGAAAACCGCGGCGCATCCGCCCAGGAAATGCATTGTTTCGAATGCGCGGACAAATACGAGGGACAATTAGGAAGAACGAAAATTCCCAAGTGCAAAACACTTTCGTTATACTTGCCGCGAGACAATAGCTTCCCAACTCCCACTCTCCCGTCGACCGACACTTTTTACTTTCTAAGTGCACTGTCTTGCACTGCAAAGTGCTATCTTTTCAACGAGTAAACTACGCCACACTGCGATACAGTGGCGCGAGAATCATAGCGATTTCTTTAAATTTAACTATGTTTGTCTATCTCGTACGACGACTTTTTTCATACTATGATTAATACTAGGTTTACGTACATTTCTGTATACCTCTCTTTATGGACACTTATCTTCATTAAAAACTATTAATTGAATTTAAAAAGAATTACAATCTTAACAGACACGATGCAAGTTATTTAAATCTGTCAGGATTGCATAAATAATTGTCGGTATAAAGTGGAAGAAAAATTCATAAACTTTGTAATTTTGTTGGTGAAGTCCGAAATCCGTCAAAATGACAGCTGCCGTAAACCTAGTGTTAATAGACTTTAGTATATTTCTTCTAATCTAACCCGAATTTTCTTTTTTTCTTGCAGGTGAGTTAAGAAGCCGATTAAGAAAACGCGAGCATGACAAATCGGACGGCTACGAAATGACCACATTCTGCCACAGCAGTAAGAACACTTTTCTATTGTACATTCAACTGATCCTCCGATTGTCAAAGCTACTACAAATAAGAATAAATCTTATTATATCATGAAGTATTGCACAAAGGATGGAAATATGAGGCACCCACTTTTCACTCGAGTCAACTCAATCCAAATCACAAAAGACACTTTTGTAAAAACGTTAGCAAATAGAGAGAGAGAGAGAGAGAGAGAGAGAGAGAGTGAGTTCCTTTACGGCCAAGAAAAGCGTGGAAAATGATAAAAATCTCGGCGAAAACGTTGGACGGTGTACATTCACTCGTACGCGCGCGATAAACAACAAAGGACAAGGACGCGCGGCGCGCCGTGTGCTTTTGCGAAGCCGTGGAGCATTGTCATCGGCAAGAAGCTTGGAGTGCCACTGACAAGGACATATTCCCATGATTGTCGGCGCACTTGGAGAATGACTCCTCCCCCCTCCTCCCCCCTCCTTCTTCCCCGGGAATTACCGTGCGCCTCTGGCGCGACAAATGCTTTCTGACTGAGCGCCTCCCAAGAAATCAGGGATCCTCACCCTTCCGACCCTTTTATCCCATATCCACCCCTTCTCACCCTTCTCTCGCCACGCTTTCACACGAAAAACTATTCGAGCCATTTAACCTCGAAAACTCGATATTACACTTTCCTCACTGTCAACAATTCAAGCAGGGCCGTGCCTCACGTAGGTGCAAAAGGTGCCAGCGCACTTAGACCTTTTGTTACCGCAAATGACACGTGAAATCAATCACTTTTTTCGGTAGCGTGTCTTCCGATTTTGGCTAAATTGTAATATGCTTTTATCTACACGAAATAACAGAGACACAAAATCGTCATTTGGCTAAGTTCGCGATTGCTTAGAGTTGCAATGTACTAAACACTAATGAATTTCTATTCCGAAAGCTTAGTCTTACAGATATACTTTGAGTAATTCACATAGCAATATATTAGACTTTCTAAATACGTGTTCATTTTCTCAATACAAACTTATTTTAACTAGCAGTTAGATTGTGAAAATTGTTCAAAAATGAAACAATCTTTCTTTTTCATCATTGTTGTCTCAAAATATTTATACTCTTCCTATATGCAGATATAAAAGTAAACGTAACGTATCGAAGTTTTAAGTAAGTAATTGCCTTTGCACCTGCGCGGACACCAAATTAGGAACGGCCCTGAATTCAAGCACACATCTTCGATACTCGCATAACTCAGACTTGATCAGATTTATCTGGAGCGGCGGGGAAATACTTGGAAGCAGGATCTCGGCATTAGCAAGTCGTCAGAGCGCGGCGAACTTCGACCACATGGCTCGTACGTACTTGGGCGAAACAGAGGCAGGCGGTCGGCGAACTAGGACGAACCAGCTGTAGAACGCAGGAGCGCGGTGTGTTTCGAGTGGCGGCGGAAAAGCCAATTAGCATTTGGTCGCTAACTAGCGAGGCCAAGGCGGAGGGTGGGGTGGGAGGAGGTTAGGGGGAAGGGGTAGGCCTTTGCTCATTTTCGACCCGAATATCAAGGCTTGAGGGAGGCACACGTGCGCCGCAGTAAATATGTACCGCCGCCGCACAGTGGTTCAAAAACCGAATCTAGCTGGACAAAATCTATTATGGCGATCGTTACAGAATTTATTTATTTCTATGTCAATAGTTTGCTAAAAGATTGAATTAAGTGAAAACACAACTAAATCGATTTAGAAAACTACAACGCTCTTGGCAACCACACAATGTTACTCATACTACGGATGCACAGTGTAGAATCAAATGTGATCTTTGTTTAAACTTTTAACTATGAACTCAGCTTACTTCCGCCTTAATTTCTTTTTCTATATATTCTGTCATTCATTATCTAACTTTCAAAGGAAGATTCATCTGGCGACAAGTGCCGAGGTGCATATTTCCATTTTTATGTAACGCTGTCAGATTCGCATAGCCGCAGCTCGATAGTCCAACCATCCGTTTATCTTTATGCGAGATGCGTTAATCTTTTCAATTCCCAAGCATGCGCCCTGCTATTTATCATCTTAAACAGCTTCATTGTAATCCGATTATAGCAGAAACGAATGCTAAAACTGTGACTAAAGTGAAAAACCTCAACTAGTAGTTTTGTCGACAAAAGCCAAGACTCGTCCTTAAGACGCGTGTATAAATAAAACATAAAAAATAATTGGAAAAACCGGTATTTCTGGTAATTCCCATACGTATCTTTACAATCTAACATGCCCAATAATTAATCTTCTAATTCACCCTTGAAAATCGTTTCATGCCAACGTGTCAAAGTCAGTTTGCAGGAAACACATTCGGAAACACAAACTTCAACTAGTAGTTTTGTCCAGCTAGATCAAGGATTCGAATTACTGTGTGCGCGCCGCTCTGATATATCAGTTCTCGAAGGCAGCAGGCCGACATATTTCCGGTTGCGCGGCCTCTTACATTTTCATAAAAGGGAAGAAACAACGCAAACACGATTCAGCCATTCGCAAGCCCGCCGGGAATCGTCAGCAGAATGCTTTTCAGGTCGCCTTCACACTATGTATGTGTACTTGGACCGAACGGCGGCGGCGGCGGCAGCGGCGGCGGCGAGCAGCCACCCCCTCCGATGAATTAACGGCGCGCCCTCGAACTCTTGAATAGTGGCCGCCGCCGCCGCCGCCGCCACAATTAATTGCTACGGCTAATGGGACCTCTATAAACATTTCCATCCCGATGCCCCTCACCGACCATACCTTTATTATAACTATGCCGGATAACGCGTATTTAAATATGTTTCGTATGAATCTAGCAGCGAGTCTGCGGCTTTCCAATTTTAGAATCCTGCCAAACCTGCTGAAAATATCCCCCGGCTGCTATAATAAATATCAAATGATAATTATCGGCAAATTATGTCGAATAAATTAGTCCGCTGTAATGTGTTATCCTTAATGTACCTCTGCCGCCAAGGGATATTCTCTCACTGCTGCGCAGTACAAATAATTCAAGCGCGAATCAACTAATTAACTAATGGAATGAATTATAAATGAAGGACAAATTGCGCCGATTTTCCCTGCAAACGAAATAATCGCAATCGCAAATCAAATACGAATATAAAAACGAAGAAATTACTTCCAATTATGTGAAAGAAAAATTAAATTATATTATATTCCATGTAAAGCACGCGAGCGAGAAGTATGGGTGAATGAGAGCGATTGAGTGCGAAAGACAGAGAGTGTGAGAAAGCGACTGACGAGAGAAAGCAAAAAGCGTATGTATAGAGTGTGTGTGTGTGCATGCGTGTGTAAAATGATTCTGAAAATGATTCTGAACGAACAACGAAGGGCAGACGACGTAGAGACTCGAGAGGAATCTTCCACGAGTGGATAAGGCGACGATAATAAATAAATTTTTGTCTACCGAGCATTTCCCGCCTGTAAAAGATATGACAAATACAAAAATGCGCTCGCGAAGCCTACTGATCGCCGGCAGGAATCAAAGTTTGAATTCTTTAACCGCAATGATAAATAAATCTTTGTCTACCGAGCACTTCCCGCGTATTACCATAATAAATTATTGAATACGTTCATTTTCCTCGCAAAAGATATGACAAATACAAAAATGCGCTCACGAAGCTCACTGATCGCCGGCAGAAATCAAAGTTTGAATTCTTTAATCGCAATAATAAATAATTCTTTGCCTACCGAGCACTTCCCGCGTATTACCATAATGAATTATTGAATACGTTCATTCTCCTCGCAAAAGATATGACAAATACAAAAATGCGCCCGCGAAGCCTACTGCTCGCCGGCAAGAATCAAAGCTCGAATTCTTTAATCGCAATAATAAATAAATCTTTGTCTACCGAGCACTTCCCGCGTATTACCATAATGAATTATCAAATACGTTCATTCTCCTCGCAAAAGATATGACAAATACAAAAATGCGCTCACGAAGCTCACTGATCGCCGGCAGAAATCAAAGCTCGCATTCTTTAATCACACGGCGCGTCGCATTTGCGGAGCAAACTTTGCAAACATTTGCAGACGTTTCCTACTTGGCAAAGGGGGTGGTAGAGAGAGAAAGAGAGAAAGAGAGGAAGGAAGGAACGCACTCAGACGAGTGTACGTAGCATGTCCTCGAATCGGTAGCGACGAGGAGGAGGAAGTGCAGAGAGTGCAGAGCTATGCAGGAGAGCCCAAGGCACAAGAGGAAGGTTGGCGCGAAGCCGAGGACTATGTATCATACCTGTCAGGTGGTTCTCGCGCTCGGCGAAGGTGCCGAAGAATGACAGGAGCGCGCGCGCGCGCGCGCACTCTCGCTCTATCCCGAGGGAATCAACGTGAAAGCGAGGGGGTTCACTTAGGCCACGCCACGCCACGCCGTACGTTTACATTTCATACAGGAAGCGCGCGCCTGTATTGGTGAACGTCCCTGCTGAAAAACAGAGCACACTACCGGTCCCGCAATCCACCGGGACACGCCGACCACCGTCATCAACCCTTTCTCCGCGTACACATACTTCTCCTCTCTCTGCAGTAGGCGGACGGACGGACGCGGCTCGATTCTGTCTGCGTCAACACGCCCTCGGCGACGAACCTCTTCTCTTCCTTATTTGTTCGTCACTTATTAAGCCGCCCACCTGCACCGTCCTCAACACACCTTCGCTAACGACAGAAATATCTGCTCTTCCTACTTTGCATCCTTTGTACACCTGGAATGCGTCTACCTCCTCGTCAATGAATTAATAATGCCTGCTGTCGAAAATGATACACTCGACTTATTTCGTTTTAGTTTGATTGTATCTTTTATTGTAGTAATTGTTGGATTTCTGTTGGAATGTAATAAAGAGAGATTAATGAAGCCTGTGTCGAGACTTGGGTTATTCAGTACAGTAATTGGGAAGCAATAATCAAAATAAAGCGAGAATACGAATATTACATGTGTTGTAATTTGATAATGTACACGTGTTTGAGTTGCGACAGTGTATTTGAATAGCTCGGTTCAATTCGTTTTTCACCGCCAAAGTTTTACAAAACGCTGAACACTTCCGCAAGTAGATTACAGATTGTTTCTTACAACTGAAAGATAAAAAGATAGCTTTTCGATTAATATCGACGAGTCTCGATCGAATTCGTGAGAACGCTGCGAAGAAAATTATTTTCAACAATATGAGGAAATAGCACAGCTTTACAAATTAATTTTTAAAACAAAGTGACACTTTGCTGAATTTTTGAGATTTCTTTCGTCTTCATTAAACTTCTATTTTTCCTACTTTCTCGCTGCTTCCCCGAATGAAATTAGATTCGCGGGGCCTCGAAAGATGCAAAGATCCAGCAACGCAGAGGGCTAAATTGCGAGTGTTATACAGTTGAATTAGTAGAAGCAGTAATTTCGAGGGAACTAGTGTTTCACGAGTAACACGAGCAAGTGTTGAGGGCTTACGCGCGGCAACCGCAGGGATTCACTGAGCTTCGCCGGCCAGCATCCCGAATCATCCCTCTGCGAGATCGTGTAACACAACTCAGTGGTTACTGTGCGTCTTACGCGCGCTAAAAGTATCACACACAAGAGCAAATCCTACTCTGAAGGAGAAGCATCAATCTCGACTCAGTGAAACCGGCACAGTGGATTGAATTGAGAACAATACGAACAAAATTAGTTTTCGAACTAGAAGAACTTGAAAACTTTATGGAAAATAAATGTGTAGTGCAATGGCAAGACAACGATGAACTATAATTATATGTAAATGCCTTAATGACATTTAAATCAAATTGATAGCCGATTCTTTACAGTACGAGAATTCGGAAAATCTAGTTTACGCATCAATCTCGAACGAGTGAAACCAGCGCACAGTGGATTGAATTGAGAACAATGCGGGCAAAATTAGTTTTTGAACTAGAAGAACTTGAAAACTTTATGGAAAATGAATGTGTAGTGTAATGGCAAGACTATGATGAACTATAATTATATCTAAATGCCTTAATGACATTTAAATCAAATTGATAGCCGATTCTTTGCAGTACGAGAATTCGGAAAATCTAGTTTACACACACTCACTTTTGTCATTAACGAGAGAGGAAACTTCTAATTTGTTTGCAGCCACTCAACGAAGAAATATTAATTCTAATTCACGAAAATAATTTTAAACACTGAAGGTATAACATATTTGTGTGACGCTAAGACTATGACGAACTATAATGATATGTAAATTAAGCTAGATACATGTTATACATTTGCTACTATTGATAATTTCCCTATACATATGCATAAATACTATCAAAAAATAACTAATACCATGACAAAATTGATTGCACGCATTTACTTCATAATATTTGAACTAATTATAATTAATAAAATCATCTCACTCTGATTATTCGATCGAATATTGACTGTATTTCATAATATATTTGCGTCAATACGCGATCAAGTACCGAAAATTGCCATATTATATGTCGATTTCACGTTATTTATACTATCTCTAATTAATAAGATCCTATCGTTCATTATTCATTTGAATATATTTGCGCTTTTCATAATTCAATATTAAAGCCATTCCTGATATTTTGAATAAGGAGATAATAAGGAAACAATCATTTTGTCCGGCTTTTTCGTCATCCAACCGACTGTGGCGGCGCGGAAACGTGCTTCGCTCGCATAATCAAACTGCCGGTATAATAAGACGTACACGAGGTCTGGCGCGTGATCCGAAATAGACTGTTCGCGACTCCGACCAGTTTCGCATCTCGATTTGAATGCATATGTATGCGCGGAGAGAGGGTGCATCTGTATCGCGCGGAATTCCCATCATTCTCGACCTTGTAACGCGCGGAGTATTGCGTGGAAAATGGCCCGCGGCATCGTTGATGTATAAATACGTACGCGTGCACTGATAGCGCAATGTTGCAGAGATTGCTAGGATTTAATCCGAGATATCCGATACCTTAATTATCCGATCATTTTCAAAGTGGCGTAAGTCCGTTTATGCTCGAATCTAGATATTGAAAGGCTTGTTGAAGAGTGATTCCTTTCCGTGGAAATGAGTGTGAAATAATTAGGAAACAAATATAACTTTATTGATCTGAACTGTTTGAAGGACTGGTGACGAATGACACATTGACAGATTTTTAAAACATATAAACATCATTCTCGACGGGATGACTGAACTTATCAAATACATATAAATAACAAAACTAAGCGTGAATGCTATAGGATATAGGATAGAATCCAACAAGGTTTGCGTTGAATTAAATTTAAAAATATTGGTAACAGATAACACAGTGGAATAATGTTTTTGGGTTTCCAAGGATGTTGATTTTAACATATTGGCAATAATTTACTTCGGAACTAAAAGATCATCTAAAAGTGTAACTATTAAGGTAGCTAAGTTGATGTTTTTGGAAAATCGACTTACGCCACTTTCAAAATAGACGCGTCAGTTATCCGATCTCGATTTCGTTTCCATATTAACACTATTATAAAATTGAAAACCATTTATAAATAGTATATCATAAACTTTCACGTGATAATACAAGAATTATTTGTTTCATAGTTCACAGACTACCGGATAAAAATACAATAATACAGTATGAAAGTCTATGGCAATAAACATTATATCAATTATCCCATTTATACAGAATTACGAGGCAATCTGCAAAAGTATTACGACTCATAATGAAAACGCGTGAATCGAACTATTATAAAATTGGGATGAATTATATAACAAAAGTATACCGAATGCTTCGTCTATGAGGAGGCGTCGATGGAAATGAAAAGATAATGTCTGCCATAAAGAGATAGTAAAGAAGCAGCGGGAAGTGCGAAGAGTCAATAAAGTAGCGCGGCAAGTAAGCGCTTTGGGAAGCGGCCGATGTAACACGTTCGCGGCGGCGCGGCGCGGCGCGGCGCGGCGCTCGGGCATCCACTCGATATTCGATGGATATCTATCGCCTCTTCCTGCCAGGCTTGCCGCCTGCAGGAGAGGATGTACATGAAACAGCTCGTGTCAAAACTCCATCTCTCTCTCACCAAGAGAGCGCCATTGGCCAAGCTTGCACGCTCTGTGTTTGCCGTGGCGCAGCCAGCGCCGAAATTATCGATAATTGCTGATAATGGCAGCGACGAGACCCCAGCTGCACGCGGGGATCTCTCATCCCGGCGACTAACTCGCACGTCACCCACCCGCCCGCCCGCCTCCCTTTGTATGACAAACAATGTGCAGATCGAATCTCGACTGCGGCCAACGTTGATTTCCACATCAAGCCTTTCGCCATCGAATTAATATCGATATTAAATTTGCACTATGAGAGACTATCCGATGCGTCTATTAACACTAGAACTAGTCGACGCCCCCGAAATCATGGCTTGACCGCCTGTTAATCGAGACACGAGTGTTATAGTTCTCGGTAATTCTAGCACTAAACATATTGCCGACCGAAACATTTCATCCGCAAAAGCCTCCGATAGAATGCGAACTTTCGTGTGTCACTGATTTAATATTTAATATTTAATCTGGTCAATTTTCAAATGAGAAAAAGGGAACTTCGATCGAGTTGCTTGTCATATACCGAATTACTGGCTGTCTCTCTCGGTGATTGCGCATCCTTCTGTCAGCCGCAATGACTGGCTTAAATTAACCACGCACGAAAGTTCACATCCTGTTCTGCACTCTCGTGGAATGTCTAATACTAGTGATGCAGACACGCGGAGATGGATAAACTGTTATTATATTCTTCGTCCTGTTTTCTCTCCCATTGTCTAGTCGATCTACGCTCTCTCCGCCTACGCTAGACGCGCGGAATGCACATTCCCTATCACGAGAAGCACGGCGCGGCGCGGCGCGGTGTTTCGGCGCGCACGAGAGCAACAAGAAGTTCAGCCTGATAAGGCCGCGTGTTTCTCTGTTTTTGACGGGCTTATTGTACTTTGTAACGCGGCTGAACTCGCCTGGCATAATTAAGGTCGGTTACAAATTCGTCTGCGCCTGTTCAGCCGGCTGTGTGTTGCCCGCCGAGGCTTTTACGTCGCTGGCAAAAGAGGGTAAAAGAATGCAAGACGCTTTGCAGAGGTTTGATGTTTCAGTGGAGCCTCTAATGTCTTTGTAATGTTTCTCTGCTACGGTTTATGTAGGCCGACCACCACGCGCCAAGCATTCCTTTAATGGACAGTGTTGCTTATTTCGTTTTCTTCTTGCGATCGTTACACGCTTCAATTCCATTTTCAATTTCACTGCATTTTGTAATAAATACAGCGTGAAAGTTAATGACCTTTTCGTATGACAATTATACTATTTCAAATTTATCTAACTAAAGAAAACTTGACTTTTTTGAAAGCTCAGCATGACCAAACGAGAAGCATTGCTTATTTCGTTTGTTCTTATGATTGTTATACGCTTCAATTTCATTTTCAATTTCACTGCATTTTGTAATAAATAGTGTGAAGGTTTAATGATCCTTCTGAATGAGAATTATACTATTTCAAATTTATTTAAGGAAAACTCGAATTTTTTGAAAGCTCTGCGCGACCAAACGAGAAGCATTGCTTATTTCGTTTGTTCTTATGATTGTTATACGTATCAATTTCATTTTCAATTTCACTGCAGTTTGAAATAAATACACTGTAAAGGTTTAATGACCTTTTCGTATGAAAATTATATTATTTCAAATTTATCTAAGGAAAACTCGAATTTTTTGAAAACTTTGCACAACCAAACGAGAAGCATTGCTTATTTCGTTTGTTCTTATGATTGTTATACGCTTCAATTTCATTTTCAATTTCGCTGCATTTTGAAATAAATACACAGTAAAAGTTTAATGACTCTTCCATATGAGAATTATACTACTTCAAATTTATTTGAGGAAAACACGAATTTTTTGAAAGCACTGCACTGAAATTGTGATTTGATTTTACTCGATTGTATGGTCGCGCAAGGGAAATTACCTTTGATCAATTATGAGTTACGTCAATCAATGTCCCGGATCCGATATGTGATCGAATCTATCTAATTGCAAAATTCGTGTAACGAAACTTTTTAATTACCCAAACTGCCCTGTCTTACTCATAAATCCCGCCGCGCCTAATGCTAATGCAATTAGCCTTAATGGCATTTAAACACAATTAGTAACCGATTCTTTATAGTAAAGGAATTCCGAAAATCGAATTTACACCCACTCACTGTCACTCTCACTTTTTTCATTAACGAAAGAGAAAACTTCGACTACCGAAACTTCTAATTTTGTGTCAACGTGACGATAAATAACACGTATTACACATTTGCAGTCACTCAATAAACAAATATTAACTCTAATATATGAAAATAATTTTAAACACTGAACTATTTTTAGTTATTTCGAGTTATTACTAGTTATTATAGTAACCGATTTTTTATAATACAGGAATTCGGAAAATCGAGTTTACACCCACTCACTGTCACACTCACTTTTTTCATTAACGAAAGAGTAAACTTCGACTACTGAAACTTCTAATTTTGTGTCAACGTGACGATAAATAACACGTATTACACATTTACAGTCACTCAATAAACAAATATTAACTCTAATAAATGAAAATAATTTTAAACGCTGAACTATTTTGAGTTATTATTAGTTATTTAGTATTTCAAGTTACTTTTATAACACTGAAGGAATAAATTATTGAACTAATCTGTCAAACTAAGCTCGTCGTGAATGTTCTCACTATCGAAATAACCAGTGCACTCTAAGACGCTCGAAAGACAAATGCCGTGCTGTCCGTCACAGTGCTCTAACCAGAAGGCAACTTTACCTGCCCCACTCGGTCCCCAAATCCGATAGGTAACAAATTCCTAACTCGAAGACAATTGACAATGCAGCGCCGGGCTGCTTATCGTCCTCCGCACTCTCGGCCGGTCAAACAATACCTGACTTTAATGACGGTCGCCGGGTCAAAGTGGCTGACACCTGAACAACACGTGTCCCGCTCGCCCGACCCTTCGCGCACCGCTGCTTCCTCTCATAAATCTATTATCTTGCCATCTGCTATTCAAATTATCGAACTCTGACTCGCCCAAGGATTCCATTCAAATCCGTTGTTGTTAACAATTTGAAACCTAATACTAATTTGTTGAATTATGGTTGGTGCCGAAAATGAAACTAATAAGATGCAATTTGAAGTTACAGAAAATGATAGTCAATGGTTACTGCACTTCTCCTACAAATTTTTACTTATTTGTTTGTACAGTTTTCGAGTAAACAATGTCGAAAAATTCATTCTTATGCATGAGCTTTTATCTCGACGAAAGCAAAGATTACTGTCTTTGGCTTAGAAATATGATATAAAATCATTACATGCGAATAAAAAACATTTCGCGTGGTAAATGAGACATTTCTGAGTAACCAGACTAAGTTTCAAAATAAATAAAAGTAAGCTACAGAAGCAGGTGTGACATAGCATAAAATGAATTGCAAATTGACTTTCCGTGCACAAAAATGGATTTTATTGTAATTTGATAAGGCTTCGAAATTCTATGTGAGTGCTCACATGTTCCCCTTTTTCCCACACCAACCACCTTAATCTGTGGCATTCGCACAAAATTGCATACTTTGTTATTTAAATGTGATAAGTTGTTTCATTCCTCATTAAATTCCTAAAGAATAGAATGATTTGTTTTTCCTAAGAGTCACCCTAATTTCTACGCGGGACAAGGAACGAACCTTCAACACTATTGAATATTTAATTAACTGAATAATAGCGTGGCTCATTATTAATCGGATTACATTGTTTGGGTAATTCAGTCTGGCAAAGCGGATTAAAAATCTCGAGGAGGTTGAGTGAAGAGTAATCAGTGAAGATAGTCGAGACATTATTCTCCGGAGGATGGAAGAGTTTCTTCGGCGCCGGGACTCCGCAGGGAAATCACCGTGACCATTATCAGTTTCAAATTGACGTCGTTCGTCACGCTCGACGACGCCCCGGCCACTTTGGCAATCTTCTTAATGCACTCGGCCAATCCTTCCTTTTTTCCGCGCTTCCTCAAGGCGAATGCCCCATTCATAGATCGGACAACAGTATGTTATATCCGTCCTATTTATGAACCTCTCCGCAAACCTCCTTAAATCTGCGTCCAATGACGTTTTGGCAGCACTGCCATTCGACAAGCATTCCTCTATCAATTCCATTATTCAAGCGACAGAACTTCCTCGCATAGAAATCTCAATTTAACACTAGAACCACCAAATACGAATTTAACCCTTTGCGGTCGTATGTTTCCTCTCAGCCAGCACCATAATAAAAAACCACAGTGATTATAAATATTAATAAGTTTTTTTTAAACATGACGTTAAAACATATTGTTGTGTAAACATATATCTAAAGTTCACGAAACAATGAATCTGGTTTATCCTTCACAATCTTGCGTATTATGTATCATTGCTCGTTCAATGGAAATTAATTCCGATCACTACAACATCCATGTATAAATTTAATACGACCGCAAAGGATTAAATGTACTTATACTAGAAAAATATTAAGTTTGAAATAAACTCAAAGCAAGTTTATAAAATTAATCGTGTATATATTGTAAGAAAATTCAAAGAAATTTGTTATAAAGTAAAATCTTTGAACAATTAGTACTTGCAACGAAATATCATTCCAGTTATTACGAATGTTTGGTGAATCCAGTGTTAAATATTTCCTCGTGAGAACTAGTATGCGCGCTGCAGATGGCGCCGGCGAGTAACTAGAGTCTGGTGCAAATGCCTTTGGCGGAAAGATCTTTAAATAAGTGGAGATATACTTTGAGCGACGCTAACTCGTCCATCAAAGAGCGCAGCGACGCTCACGAATACCAATGCCCGCGGGAAGCGAAAGCGTCAGCGTCGCCGCTGCAAAATCGTTTCCATAATTGAGTTCATTATTTCACGAGAGAGGGAAAGAGAGGAATTCCTCGGGGCGATGCCGAGGGAGGAAAAAAGAGGAGAAAGTAGAAGAGGAAGAGGAAGAGAGGAGGACGGCGGATGCGAGGGAAGTCGTCCGCCGTCGCTGAGTAAATTTCGATCGGCATCCGGAGAGCGCGACCGCCCAGGGAAATTTTCAATCGTGCCTGGCAATCTGGCGCCTCAAGGAAGAGGCGAACGGGACGACCTGTATTCCCCTCAGGATAATATGCAGATGGAGTCTTTCTGTTAGCTCGCCTTCTCCTTTACCTGCCTTGCCTTGCCCCCCTCCTTCTATGTCCTCTGTCCAAAAGAACCGACAAATTCCCCAGGAATCCTCTAATCGCCATAAAATTCGATCCTCCAAAAACAAAAAAGTCAAATGACCCCGCGATTACCGTAACGCGCGCGTCTCAGCCGATTTACATAATTTCCATAGCACGCCGATGCTTTTCCCTACTGGCATGGATATTCGATCGCCTACGATTCCCTTTTCTCTCCGCCACTTTTCCAACGTCTTTTTCCAAAGGATTTTACGAGCTCTAGCGCGCAGCGGGATGAAAGGTCTCTTGGAATTTGAAATGCCAAGCCAGCTGTGTTACGACACACATTACACCGGCGTACACAGAAATTCGCTCGTTCAATATTCCTTTCGAAATCCCTGGCAGTGTGCTAATCGCGCGTACACACTGCACACACCGTTCCGATATTAATGCAATCGATAGGGGTGGGTGTTAGCGTGCAGGATGGCCTGCCAAGCGACGCAATATTCACGGATTACCAGGGCCAATTTAACATTTAATCCTAGAAGTTGATACAACCATGCAACACTTGTCCACCGCTTTCCAACAAACTCGTTATTTATTAGCGTCCAGAGATTCGCCCGCTTACTGTCGCCCAGCTAGTTACCGACGGAAAAGATACGGCTAATTAGAATTATCAGCGATAAATGCTCGTCGATTAAAAATATCTAGTCCAATTTGCAATTCTCCAAAGACGGTTCTTAATTGAATTAACGCGTAGGAACGTCGGGACACTCGGCAAGTGTCTCGAAAGCAATTATACTGGGAGGAAAGTGAAACGTTTGGCCAAGTATCGAGAAAGAAAGCCGGCTAAGAAACACTTTATAAAACCTAACCACCCGGAAAACTATGGGGAGATCTTGGGGCTCCAAGTTTCATCTGAATTCCTCAGAGTTAAACGAGCTTCCTAATTGTTTTAATACAGCGCGCGACGGAAGTTATAGTATCCTATTACTGTAGCAGTACTCTTCCTATCCAATGAAACAGTTAAAACTTATCCCATTATGAAATATTAAGTGTCTCGGCCGGGCGACTCGCGCTCAGGAAATCTTACGCGAATACCAACATCTCCAGCACTTTCCTGATATCGAGAGACAGTTCTAATATTACGATTGCTCCGTTGATTAAATCTCATACTGAAGAAGCTATATTCGCGGAGTGAGACGAGCATCAGAACTATGTATTGTTTTAATGCTTAATGTGACGTTGGGCTAATTTGGCATTTAATTGCCGAATTAAATTTACAGGGGTAAAAGCCTGCTTAATACGTTCGTCGCCCATATTTCGGTGATACTCGAATATTCACCGACATATTTATTTCGACAAAAATAACGATAATAAACATTTTGAACAAAGTGTGACGAAAGAGTTAAAAATTGGCAACTTGGGCGACGAAAGTGTTAATGGGTTTTACTACTGTCGCACAATATTCGCTTCACCATCTTTTTATTATTTCTTGATACGAAAACCTTGACTTTTTACATTATTCTTCAATATTCTTCAATACAATAAAACTAATGCAACCAAATAATGTTCGTATCTCAAATATCCATTACAAAAGTTGTTCTCAATTTTTGGAGAGTTCCGTAATGAAAAAGTCCGAGCAACAGTGCATTTTTCGAGTGATAGGCAAAGTTTGATGGACGCGATAGCCGCGCCGGAGAATTAAGCCGGCATAACAGAAAACATTGTATAATGAATAAATTTCACTTGAAACTTTATGATACAGAAAGTTCTCGCCCTGTGTAACGTTATAGGAACAATTTACCGCTCGCGAGTAAAATATAATCAAGCAACAAATGAGATCGCTCTTTCTAACTTTGAAAATCAGCTCTAGTGAACTCCCGCAGAAAGAAAATGTACGATAATCGCGAGTGGAACTGATAGTGAAACACTGGTATATTTTACTATAACAAAGACGATTTCGGTTTAATAAGAGAAAGATCAGTTACGAGAAAACCGTGCAACTTAAAAAATAAATTGTAATTAAAGAGCAAATGAGATTACTCTTTCTAACTTTGAAAATCAGCTCTAGTGAGTTATCGGAGAAAGGAAAAATAGGATGATCGTGAGTAGAGCTAATAATGAAACATTGGTATATTTTACTATAACAAAGACGATTTCGGTTTAATAACGAGAAAACCGCGCTGTTCAAAAAATAAATTGCAACTAAGCAGGAAATGAGATCACTAACTTTAAGAATCACTTGCGGTGCCTTTAGAAAAAGGAAATCTACAATAACCGTGAGTGCAACTGACAATGAAACACTCATATGTCTTGTTATAATACATAAAACAATCCAGCTTAACACGAAAAAGATTAGTTATGAAAAAATCGCGCCAGTCAAAAAATAAATTGCAACTAAATAGCAAACGAGAGCACTCTAACTTTAAGATTCACTTGCGGCGGCTTTTAGAGAAAGGAAATTTACGAGGACGGCGAGTGCAACTGACAATGAAACACTAATATGTCTTATTATAATACATAAAACAATCCAGCTTAACACGAAAAAGATCAGTTATGAGAAAATCGCGCCAGTCAAAAAATAAATTGCAACTAAATAGCAAACGAGAGCACTCTAACTTTAAGATTCACTTGCGGCGGCTCTTAGAGAAAGGAAATTTACGAGGACGGCGAGTGTGGAACTGATAATGAAACAGTGGTATGTCTTGCTATAATACATAAAACAATCTAGCTTAACACGAGAAAGATTAGTTATGAGAAAATCGCGCCAGTCAAAAAATAAATTGCAACTAAATAGCAAACGAGAGCACTCTAACTTTAAGATTCACTTGCGGTGCCTTTAGAGAAAGGGAATGTGCAATAACCGTGAGTGGACCTGATAATGAAGACACTCATATGTCATGTTATAATACACGAGAAAGATCAGTTATGAGAAAATCGCGCGCCAGTCAAAAAATAAATTGCAACTAAATAGCAAACGAGAGCACTCTAACTTTAAGATTCACTTGCGGCGGCTCTTAGAGAAAGGAAATTTACGAGGACGGCGAGTGTGGAACTGATAATGAAACAGTGGTATGTCTTGCTATAATAAAGACGATTCCAGCTTAACAGTAGGAAGAAGCTCGGTTGAGAGAGGCGCGAGCGCCTAGCGATTTCTGGCGTAAGGGAGAGAGCCGTGAATTCGCGCGGGGCGTCGGAATTTTGGCGAGGCGCCAGGCGTCTTGCGGAGAGCTCGTATTTTATATCCGGCTGGCTTCCCTGACTTTTCGCTTCTCCTTCGCGCGTCCTTCGCGATATCCCCGTGCCGACTGTGTGACTTTACGACACCCTTCTCCTGGCCTTCGAGACAGTCCTCTCTCCCACTACTTGCGAGCCAACTCCACTCAACACTCACCCCTCCCCTTTTCCACCCCCCGAGCACCCTCCCTTCTAAACCGGAACGCGACCATTTTTCTTGGAAATTGAAGCGTTAATAATTCGTCATAATTCGGAAATTTCCTTGTGCCTTTCTGGAACGCGACACTGACCCATGTCAGTCTTTGCAAGAAGGGATAAAGAGAGAGGGAAAGATAGGGGATACAAGCCGATAAAGTAGGAGAAAGCACAATGAAATTCCCAGCTGCAGTATCCCGTTGTAATAGTGAATAAATGATGAATCTGCCCACCCGTCCGCCCACCAACCCTCTTCTCGTCTTCCGTTTCCTCCAACTACTTGATGTTCCACCACCTGCGCGCTCCTTAATTTCTCCCTCTTGCAAACTACCCCTCCTTTGAATTAAACAAAAACTAAGCAATGCCTGCGCGCTAGAGGAAAATAGAACTCGATTATTATTACTGTTGAGAAATTGTTCTATTTCAGAATTGTAGAACTGTGGGAATTAATCAAAGGTTGCACGATGGGTTTCAAGTGCGCGCCGAATAATCACCCGAACAGTAAAGTACAAAGTGTAACCGAAGTGAGAATAAAAGGATATTTCTTTGTGAACTATTGTAATTCAAATACACCGCGGACCAACAATTTACTACCACTTTCCAATTAGAATACGATTTTTAACTACTCGAATAAAATTGGAACATGGAAATATTAGAATTCTTTGCCTATTTGTTTCGCGTCTGTGTCGTACTTTGGCTTGACAATGATTGCGGAGAGAAATGGGAAAGAGCCATTACTGAAGGCAGGCAAGCAGGCACTCACGGCAATGCTGAACATCCGAAGAGAGAATGTCTCGAGCCTAAGGGAGGAGGAGGAAGAGGAGGAAGAGGAGGAAGGCATATCCCGGCGCTGTCACTAGTGAAGAAATACGCGGAAACTTGCGAAGGAGAAACAATTATTTTTCTGCCAGCAGAGCGCGCCGCCGCCGTCGCCGCCGCCGCCGCCAGATCTGGCAAGCAGCTCGCGTCCAACCACTCTGATAAAACTCCGCCGACACTCTCTTCCTTTTCTCCCTGACCGTCAGCTATTCCTTAAAAAGCAATCTATAAGCAACGAAGCTTCGAGTTCGTCCGCTAGTTTCTTGTGTCCTCAACCATTTGACCTTCCTTCCTTCTTCCTGTCTCGTTTATTAATGTTGACGAGCGCTTCGGACCAAAAGACTGACTTTACTCCTCTTTTTCTTCAAACAAATAACCTGTCCTATCGCGAGCTATTTTTTGGAATTAATAAATGAGTACAATATTTCTCATGTGAAATAATAAATGAGAATTGAAGTATAAAGTTGTAGCAAGCAAAGTTACATGGTATCTCGGCAAAAAATCTTGACTGTTAAAGAAAATGCTTACTATGGGAATTCACTGGTCCGAATGATTTTAATTCCACTCAATGCCAACGGAAATGTTTGATATCTTTCAGAAAGTAAAGAAAGTAATATATAAATGGAGATTTCGAGAAAAGAAAATATCATGTTTAAAGTTAATTAAATCCGCCAACTCCTTTGAAACTCAACTCAAAGACCGTAATTCTCACGGCGAGATGGATCGCTTTCGGGGCCCTTTAATTACATGCTTTTCAGAATCTTCGAAATTCGGTCACCAACTTCCGGAATCATTCTCCGCCATTACCTCCATGGAAACTCGCGAGATAGGCTGAGATTAGCACGCGGAATTATCACATCGCGAGATTCCAGGATTGCGACGTAACTCGTGTTATCTCTGCGAAAAATCACCTCTCCGCTTCCAACTTCCTCATTAATTACGTCAATTTTCGCGAGTTCCGCCAGTGAGCATTGCAGGCACAAAGTAACTTTATCTCGCGCGCGCGTCACAGTGACTTGGATCTCTACTTCGTCTTGGCCGCCCTTTTCATTCGCAACTTTGACACTTGATTCGTACAATACACACGTTGTCTCGAGAAATACTTGTGCACTACTGTCAAACCGGAACTAATAAATCTCGAACTTATATAAATTAATAAGATCAAAACCACGAATCGAAAATAATTTATGCAATGTCCAGTCTAAGCGATTTTACCACTGATTCTCTTACTATAATTATTTAGCAATTTTCAACACTTGATCTTGTTCAAAAATTTGAAACTGACGTTACAACTTCAATACACTGTCACTTTCCATTTGCAACTACGACACTTGATTCGTACAATACACACGTTGTCCCGGGAAATATTTGTGCACTACTGCCAAACCGAAACTAATAAAACTCTGGAATTTTTATAAATTAATAATACTAATACCACGAATCGAAAATAATTTTTACAGTGCCCGATCTAAGTGATTTTATCATTGATTCTCTTACTATAATTATTTAGCAATTTTTAACTTTCGATCTTGTCAAAAAATTTGAAACTTAAGATTTGCACAACTTCGATACACTGTCAATATTACATAACGAACTTGATCTTAATTGAACTTCGACACTTGATTTGTACAATACACACATTGTCTCGAGAAATGTTTATGCACGACTGTCAAACCGGAGCTAGTAAAACTCTTGAATTTATATAAATTAGTACTGAAACCACCAATCGAGAGCACTTTATAGAATGTCTAGTATAAATGATTTTACCACTGATTCTCTCACTAATAATTATTTAGGAACTTTCAATATTCGATCTTGTTCAAAAATTGTAAATTTAAGATTTGCACAACTCCGATACACTATTAATATACACCGAATTAAAAAAGTAATTTTCAATACTATTGTTTCACTGAACCTCTCGAACTGTTACTTCATTAAAATCAGTGATATTCAAGTCAAACTATATGGCAGAGAAAGACTAAGAATTATTGTAAGGAATCTGTGTTGCCACTAAGACGGTGCTCGAGTAACTGACGCGCTGTCTCTCACAATCGTCATGCTTTCCCCACTTGCTCGCCAGATTCAATAGCCACCAAATTCCAGACTTCAAACAATGGGGACAACAAATAAGCGTTGAGCTTGCTCGCCGGCTTTCGTACCTTTGACCTGTCAAATATTACCTGACCGACCCTATTCACTGCTGGCGGTCAGGTCAGCTCAAATGACTGACACCAGAACACCACGTGTGCGTCCGAAATCTATCACCCGACCGCGTTACCTGATTTCGGCTCAGCGAGGAATTTTATATAATTACCGAGAATAGTCACCGCTAAAATTGAAAGAAATAAGTTTAGAGCTAAAATAAGCTGTTTGAATGGAAATAATAATAGAATGAACGGATGAAAGAGTTAAATGTATAAATAAATGAATAAATGAATGGAAATAGTAAAAATATTTGAAACGACGCGACAGAATTAGTACGAAGACGTAGTAATATATTACGATCTTCAATCAATCAACTGTACTTCTAATGAAACTATTGGCGTGTCAACAACCGTCTGCATTGACATTCAAGGACGTATCTTGGTAGGCTGAATGCTCCAATTATACTGAGAGATCAATACGTGGACACCATGTGCGCGCTCGGAATCTATCATGCGACCAAACTATGTGCCTGACAAAACTCTTCAACAAGCACATAGAGCAACAATACAGACTTGGGATAGACTAGAATTCTAGAGAGCGCGCTACTTGACAGAAAGAATCTAGAGATTGAAGTGAGTTAGTTGAGGGGGCGAGTGACACTGCTCCGAAACGCAACAGTTCTCGAGAGAAGGAGGAATTCCTTTGCTGACCGAGCGGAGAGTGGTTCAATGAAACGTAATCCGAGAAGTCTGGAACGAGAGAGAGGGATGTTGGGATGTTGGGATGTTGGTGGATGTTAGTGTCCAAGGCAACTTGGAGCAATGTTTCCAATCTCTGTGTTTGTGAAGGGAGGATGTGAGGGTGGAAGACATAGATAGTGAAGGGACGAGGGTGAGTGGGATATCAGAGTGACCGAGGGCCCCGTTGGAATTCCGGAAGTCGGGACAGGCTGGACCGTCGGGGCGAACGGCGGCGGCGGCGGCGGCGACGTTCCGGAAATGTCTTCTTGCGTGTTCGCGGTTCTCTCCTCCTGCCGGCTTTGAATGCTCGACCCTTCCTGCGCGAATTTATCATACCTCGCTGCCTCCCCCTCTCCGGAACCACCGCGCCAAACTCCCCAACCCCACCACCACCACTTCCACCGAGAGATATCCGTGCCCCTTTCTCCGAAAGAAACTCGCAATCTGATAAGAAACAGCGCTAGGAAGGACGCTCTTCTCCGAATTGCAGATTACAGGACTTCCTGCCGATCTTCCTCAGCCCTTCTCTCCCTTCTTCCCTCCTCGAAAGGGATGACGACTCCCGTAATCGCATTACATTCCGCCTGCGAAACTTATAATTCAAGTTAAAAGACTTTTTCTCCAATGACTTATATCGCTTCCTGTTACGCGCGTGTTAGTACGCTCGCTATCAAAGTTCCTTTGAATCCCTGCCAAGCAAAAGTTGCGCAAGCTGCGGCATTCATATTGTTAGCCGGCGGAGAGAGTTTCAAGAAACACAATCTTAACAAGACTTTTCCAGAAGCAGTTATTTTTAAGATTGCACGATGCCCTTTGAAAACCTAATTCAACTTCGAACGCTTGAGAGACTCCAAGAAACCAAGCAACACGCTTTAAAAGATACAAAGTTTGGCGAATTCTATATTTAAATATGTAAATACTTGTGTGTATCGAAGGAGGACAATGATAAATTATGTCTAATACAAGTAGGTGCTATTTAATGTCTATGTACAGATTGTGGAGGTAATGTCTTTCGTTACACAGGGAAACAGAGGTTGGGGGAGGCTAATGACTCTCGAGGGCAAGTCTACCACCAGCGGGTGGCTGTGGTAATTACTACGAGGGTAATTGCGTCGAATAATTACAAGTGTCTGACTAGATGGTCATAGCTATCATGGCGACGAGCACCTGGCGTCCCAGTAATTCTGGTAAAACTTGTCAGCATCTCACCGAGACAGAGAGAGTGAGAAGAGGATTCACGCTGTTCTAACGGGTCTCGGGGAAATGGACGTCGGAAATTCGGGGATAAAGTCCGCTCGATCGAGGATCCAGTTGATCCAAGTAATCTTTGCCTGTCGCGATTTTGTCCTTGATCGATTTGTAGAACGAGCTGCCCAATAGCGATTCGAACACTTTGGTCGAGGTGCTTCTGTCACGAGGCGACGAAGAGCGCCGTTCTCCCGATTCCGCGCGTCTCTTCCTCCTTTCTTTCTCGCGATCCGCCCTTGAGACTTCCGGCCGCACCTTCGAGCCTTCTTCTCTCTCCTCCAAACGCTGCTGCCGCTGCTGCTTCTCCTGCTTTTTCTTCCTCCCCGGCAGCGACGAGCCGTGACCTCGTACTTTGCCTCCACTCCTTTGTAAGCTGTTTGTACGGGGATTTCAACGTTACTGAGCGTCCCCCGGCAATTCCTGTTACACCCCCCTTTCCTGTCACTTTTTCCCAGGGCGAAAGAGGGATTGGGGTTTTATGGAGGGAACAGTACGTAGACCGGTGAGTTTAATGGGGCTGCTGTCGCCGAAATTTGGATGACAGGAAATTGAGCTCGGAAGAAACCACTAATCGACCGCGATAAAAAGTACAACTATGGAAATATCAGCACTAACAGTCAAAAGCGTTGAATGCAATTTTGATCCTGCTGTTTTGATGATACGAATAAATGTTACTTCCATAAAAGTTGCCCATCCCATTTGAAAATGATCAAATCTCGTAATAACAGTGCAGAATCTCACCTGCCACTTAAAGTCTTCGCAGTAAGATATCCTCTTTTCTTGAGCGTCGAATGTTGGCGAAGTTCCTCCTTAGCTTTTTGAACCTCGGTTGTCAAAAAGTCAGGTGGCCTGAACATTTTCCTGAGAATACGGTAAGTCCTCTTGTCAGCAGACCTGCTAGCCGTCGCCTGTGCTCGGTGCTGATTTATCATCGAGGTTGTCGATCCTACGCCAAGTTTCGTCCTTTTGATTGTATCTTCGAAATGCGCTCGTTTACTCCTCTCGTCGTGCTTGCTTCTCGCTGCTTGCTTTGCATGAGCCGCGGATTTGGTTCTGCCAAAGATCTCCGTCTTCCGACAGCAGACCTGGGGTCGACAGATCCGGCTTTTGCAGACTCTCCTGTTTATAGATTTCTTCTTCGATTTCTTCTGCCCGACGCTGAGATCGATCGAACTCAATAAGGGCTCCATCGATCGAGTGGTGTCGACGCGCTGCTTCCTCGTCTCGATAAACATCTCGGAAATATCCCTCTTCGGTCTCGACTTCAGCCTTTTCTTCCGCTCTAATAAAGCTTGCGCTTGTTTCTCCTTGCTACGCTTCTCTTTCTCGCGCTTCTCTTTTTCTCGCTTCTCGGCCTCCTTTGACTTTCTGTCGCCCTTCCGAACAACTTGTCGCTTGCTAAACGCAGATATGCCAATCTTTGTCGCTTCTATGACGCCCGCATTATGTAGTCTCTCGCGTTCCTAATAAGAATAAATGTAGAATTAATTGGCGCTTATTGCTTCCAAAGTCGGTGTGTTTGTACAACTATGAAATAATTGAGATGTTTATCACTGATAAAGCTAGATTGATGAGAGTTTCATTGTGTTTGATAGGAATTGAAAATATGGGAATGGAAAGTTGAATATTGTTTAAAGCAACAGTAGAAAAGCTGTGAGAAAATACTGCAGACAGGATTTTTACCTCCGCGACAATCTCGTGGAATTGCTCGTCGGCAAGCGCGATATCAGGAAAGTCTTCTTTCAAACGTTTCCTATCTTTCGGCAGATACTTCACGCTGCGCGATTTGCTTAGCACGGAAGGTTGCCGAGTCTTGTCGGTCCTGTCGGTCCTGTCGGAAATCGACAGTTTTCTGCTGCTCTGTTTAAATGCTTTGGTGTGTTTCGACGCCTTCAGCCCGCCAACAACCGGCAACAGCTCGCTTCGCGACAGTCTTCGAGCTATCAATTTCATTTCCTTCGTACGCATATCCACTGCTTTCGTGAACCTCGAACACCTGTCAAAGTACTGCGGAGCATTCGAGGTTAAAGACACCGCACACATTGCCCTTCAATGCTTCTTAATCGATCAAAGAATGTATCGCAATTTGATTTCTAGCACTAACTATTTTTGAGCTAATTTAACATACGAAATTTTATCAATACTAGAAACTCTCATTGAACAGAATATGTTGGAAAATACAAGTTTAATTCAGAGGTGTCTGAATAGCAGAATCTACTATGAATTTACTAACTTCGTGCGATGTAACAGAACAGTTGCTAGCCTTTCCAAACTCTTAAAACTATCTTTACCTTTACAAACGCTTGTTTTAATAGACTTTTAAGAGTATCTAACGACAGTCTTAGCACGAGCTGCTAGTTTCCGCACGTCTTAAGCTTCCTTAAGTATTCTTAATCGAGGTGGACCGCACTTCCTCTTTCGACGGGTGACAAACCAGAGGACGTATACAGGGTGAGTCACTTGCCTTTGAATCACCACCAAAAATTGGATATTTTCGATGGCCAATAATAGGGGGAAAAATAAATTTTGCGCTGGGGCTCTGATATTTATATCACATCTTCCCTCATACAAGTGGAGACTCCCCACCAAATTTCAGCCCCGGAAAATGTCGGGAAGTCCAAAAAATATGGGAAAAACCAGCGAAAATTCCGAAAATATCGAACTTTAAAGGCAGTTTTTTTAGTGTTTTCGATAGAAATCCGAACTTTTTTCGACGGATTTCTTGTTTTCTATCCGTTTTCATGCATAAACAATCGATTCCTGAAGAAATAACCCGAGTTCGGGGACCTTCGAAAAATGGTGAAAAAATCTGAAGGGGTACCCCTTAAGAAAAATTTGCCGAAAAAAAAATTTTGAGCTAGGGCTCTGGAATTTTTATGGTATCTTCCTTGATGCAAAAAAACATTACCCACCAAATTTCAGCCCCGGGAAAGGTCGGGAAGTCCACCAAAAAAATAAGGGCTAGGAGAGTTCTGATTGAAAGGCAAGTGAATCACCCTGTACATGGTGGTCAGGATGACGAGCCATAAACTCGATGCTCCTCATAGTACAGCATTCGGCAGAGAGCAGGTATTAAAAATAACGCTGACACTAAGGAATCTCGGGCTATTTTATCGCGTTAACCACATACTACGAAGTAGCGGGACTATAAAAGTGAGGAAGTGGAGAAATGATGGGTGTGCTCGAAGCTACGACTATCATCGTAATCCCCGATGAAGTAAGTTTTAATATCGGGCGGCGGCGAGGAGGAGGAGGAGGAAGAGGACGACGAGAGGCCGAAGTAAAGGCAAGATTGTGGAAGATGGTTACTTTGAGAGCGATTTACCTCGGACAGGGCGGCCCTCTCGTTCCTTTCGAAGGTCTGAAGGGACTCTGTGGTTTCCACGAGGAAGACCTTGCCCACGGAATTACCGATAGCCATCATAATTCCGTCCTCGTGAGGAGCCAGGGTTGTCAGCCGCTCCGGACATAATTGAATACTGAGGACCGGCGTGCTCAGACCGTGCAGAAGATCCCAGGCGGTCAGGAGACCCGACGCCGATATCACGAAGAACACTGAGAACCGCGCCTTGTTCCAGCAACCACCGGTTGGAGTCTCTGCCAGAAGACTAACAGATTTTTTCCTACTGTTAGTTACAGCTTCCTTAGTGGATTCTAGTGTCATTGCTGTTCAATAAATATTTCATACAATCGTCGATTAAAATTGCACAGAATTGAACACGAATTCTAGAGTTATAAGAAAAATATTTCAGATTCGAGATTTTTGGGAGATAATGTAGAATACGATTTTAAGCCTACAGTGTGAAGGTATGTGCGAATGTGTGTATGCATATGTATACGAGTATAGCGCAGAACTTTTGTTTCGAGGCATGAGAGAGAAAAGCAATATGAGTCGCAGTGCGTTGAAAGCAAAGTCGTGAAGAGTGTCGCAGAGATGAGATGCGCAAGAGTTATGAGAGAATGGTAGTGTTGTCAGAGTTGTGTCATAACGTATTAGTGTGCGTGTGTACTAAATTAAAGCTATAACCATTTAACTGCCTTCCTTTTTCGTTTCCACTACTACAAATGTAATTTAAATGGACTAATAGAAGCTATTCATTATTATTATAAAGGAAAATGCATTTTCTGAATCATCTCTCACTCGGTTGATACTAAGCATCCTTCCCTAGTATCTTCGGCCCAGACTCGCGCGGTCCAGTCGCCAATAGTGAGGAAGATCGCAGGGTTAGAGACATTCCGATCAACGCTGACAACTGGTCCACTGTGCGCTTCGAAACGCGAAGCAATCTTTTCTGCCAGACTCTTCACTCTCTTGGAACCAGCAATTACTGTGCCGTTTTCCAATCCGAACATGAACTTCGAGCCAAGCATGGGGCCGAAATTGATGCAAGATGCGCCCATCGCTCGATCTATACTAGGCTGGTGCGGCTGTTCCAGATCGAACATTAGGCTTTCCGTCGGCTGACGCAGACTCCGCGTGTCCCACCACATCGCGCATCCGTCCGTCGACACCGAGTAGAACTCGCAATTGTTTTTCGTCGGCAGCCACTTCACTGCGGTTGCGTAACCCCTAATATTGAATAATTAACAGTTGGTAATACTTGGCAAGAAACTTTTGAAAGGGTAATGTCAGTCTACATTGGCTGTGTTTCGGATATCACTGTCAGTAATGAAAGTATTAATTGAATGCTGAGTTATAAACCTTGCGTGGACTTTGAGAGTACTGAAAATGGTTTAGAATGATTACGATGCAACTAAGATTTTCAAACGATAATTATAATATTTAGCTAACGAATGATAATTAATTGAAGGGAAATTATTGGAGAACTGCTTTGAAATGGTTTTAAGAATCAAATCGTATTTTGAAGTTGCACTAAACGATGAAGATTATAATACTTCGCTATGTCAATCTACATTGATTGTTTTCGAATGTGTACTGTCAGTACTGCTAGTATTAATTGAATGCTTGATTATAAACCTTGCGTAGACTTTAAGAGTACTGAAAATGGTTAAAACTTTAAAAATTGAATATTTTGATGACTAAACCTTTTTCAGTAGTGTTAAACTTTACACAAAACTTATAATCGAGTCCTCAATTAGCATAGAACATATCGGAACGCTGCCATTATACAGAAAATTGACTACAAAAGAATTTTATAGAGCCAACATAACCCACTCGGACCAAAATGGTACTAGAATGAGCGAATAAAAGAGTTGCACAAACAAATGAATAAATGAATGGCAAGAGTAGAAATTCTCGACAGGATATAACTAAATCAGCATGACTTTGCAGTAGTGTATCCTGCTTTTCAATAAATTAAAGGTACTTCTAATAGAACAATTTGCGAGTCAACTAGCGCCGGCATTCATATTCAAGAACGTGAGATCGTAAGACGAATGGCCCAATTATACTGACGAATCAATACCTGTGACTGAACTGTCGATGGGATAACTGAATGGGCCGAGTGCTCACTCTCGTGTCCCAGCTGCAAACTTGACCCGACATAAGTCCACTGCAAAGTACCGATGGATCCCGAGGATTGTATTCGGTTACTACGCTCCGACTAAAGGGCTCGAGAATCAACAAAGGCATATGCGCGTTATCTGTAGAAAAACGGAAAACCTGTAACAGTTATTCCTACCATTCTTCCTTGCGCTAATGTCCTGACAATGAATGTTTGCAAAAGCTGTATATGCTAATTATTACGAGAATAATAATTATCTTATTAACGAATGGTGTGAGTGTGAAACCATTGCTATGTTGTTAAAAAATAATGTGAGTGCGCAGTCATTGCTATCATTGTTCTTTGCACTAATTTCCTAATAATAAATGTTTGCAAAGGCTTTATATGCTATTATTGAATGCGTGCCAATTATTACAAGAATAATAAGTATCTCATTAAAAAATGATGTGATTGGGAAGTCATTACTATGATTGTTCTTTGTACAAATGTCCTAATAATAAATGTTTGCAAAAGCTTTATATGCTATTATTGAATACGTGCCAATTACTACAAGAATAATAACTATGTTATTAAAAAGTGATATGATTGGGAAGTCATTGCTATGATTGTTCTTTACACTAAATGTTTGCAAAAGCTATATATGCTATTATTGAATACATGACAATTATTACGAGAATAATAATTATCTTATTAAAAAATGATATGATTGGGAAGCCATTACTATTATTCTTCTTTGCACTAATGTCTTCACAATGAATGTTTCCAAAAGTTTTATATGCTACTATTGAATAAGTGACAATTATTACGAGAATAATAATTATCTTATTAAAGAATGACGTGATTGGGAAGTCATTGCTATTGTTGGGCGTACCGATTTCCCAAATGTACACATCTTTACTGAATTTCTCATTCTCATCGGAGTCGAACGAGCAGTATGAGACAGCGATTCTCCGTCCGCAATCCGGGGACCATGAAATGTTACTGACTGGCCTCTTCGGATTGCTTCGGTCCGAGAATACATTCACCGTCCTGAAAAGTATGCTAATTTCTAGGAAGCCGATCGCCAGAGAATTAGATCGCATGTATCAGCAGAAATTTACATCGAGGATCCTTGCATGCCACTTTACATGCCGCCCGCCGCCATTCGCAATTCCGATACTACGAAAAATTCGAAAGAAAAATGTCCGCGCCAAGAAAGAAACGTAAGCTAATTCGGCACACATTTTCATAACGCGCCACGAATTCTAACTCGGAAGAAGCAAAGTAAACCAACTATTCTAAATAATCCGTTCAATCAATATACCTAATTCCATGCGCTCCCAAAATCTTGGCTGGTACCGTATCGTTGAAATAGTGCTTGTATATGTCGATGGCATTGTTCTGAAGAACTCTGTGCTCCATCATCTACAGCGAGAAGCGATTGCAAATTGCTTGCGTAAAACTCTCGGCGTGACACACGCACACACACACGCTCGCGAACAAACTACAACTTAACATTACTAAACTATGCGATACGAATAAATGGGAATTGCATCGATAGTGTGTGTTTTCCCAGTGGTGGGAAGAGGAAAGCTACGTGTTTCTGGCGTTGGTGATTTCGAGCTAAGTTAATTCCAAGTGAGAAGAGGAAGGCTGCCGATCGATCGCAGCAGCAGCAGCAGCAGCATCCTGCTCGAGAGACGCACACTGAATAAGTTACGTAATTTCGGCGCCCAGTTGTCGTCCTTCTCGACCCGCCTACGGAATCTCGCAGTGCTCTCCTCGTCCTTCGGATTGATCTCTCTCGGCCAGCCACCCTCCGTGTGAAACATCCCAGTGTTCTTATGCGTCGAGCCCAGCGTCTGGACCTGCAATTTCAACGGAGAAGCACACTCTGCGAATCTTACATCTCTTATCGCGTATTCCAACCCCGAGGAATTATTCATGCGACCTTCCAGCTCTGACTAAGCTTTGCCCTCCTCTAAGCTCTCTCGCCATTCCACCGCACCTATTTTCCTTCCCCCCCGCCACCCCGCGAGGCCGCTTCTATTATAATTAGCCCCCGGCTGTTTATGTTTCTACAAATCTCCAAATATTTATCCGCTTCTTCCGCGTGAAATCTAATCGTACAAAATAATACCAATCGCACTCTGCGAAAACTAAAATTCTCACAGTAAGACGAGCTTGTAGTATATAAAGTTAACTATCAACTTTCGAATGATTTGAGTAATCAAATTCGAAGTGAAATAATCTAATTGTAGCACAAATTTACGAAACAAGTAATTGCAAAGAAAGTAAGATAGTCTGAAATACATTTACAATGTAGGATACCTTTTAATGTATATTTCCTCAAGAACTGTACTAGATAGGATTACTCCGGCAAACTAAACTCTAAGCAGAGAGAAATCCGGGGAAGCAATTAACAAATGCCAAGGATTATCAGTGGCACAATCGTACGTGAGTCGAGGCTCTCGCTCCTGGCGGGGCATTGCAATGGGTTGGCTGGGTGGGTGCATCATCAGCGAGCAGTGGAAAAGCGTATGTGCATGGTCAGTGAAGATCAGGCTTGGCCAATGGGTTCGATTGAATCGAGAGCGAAGTGAGTGGTGGTGGTGGTACGCGCGATGGGAAAGGATTCGTAATCCCATTAACCCTTTCGACGCAAGCACGCTGCTCAATACACTCGATATGAGACTCATCGGTGCGCCGGCCAGCAGCCCACCTACTGATACAGAAACCAGTGCTACATGCCTTCGAGCGCAACTTCACTACCCAACTCATCCGTGAATTCCAGTAAACAGAGCCGCCCTCTCCATTCCCCGAGAAAAATCACACAAAGTGCTTTAACAAACGTAATAACGAATTATCAATAAATCATTGCTGCAAATGGGAGGATTCGCGCGATAACGAGCAAGGAATCCAACAAATCGTATGTGTACCTTTTAACGAGTGTAATATTGCGGGGTAATAAAAAGTAGTAGCTACGAAATATTTATAATCGCGGAAAGTTATCAAAGTACAGCAACGAGTGAATTGGTAAAAGAAAATTTAAAAAAAAGACCGAAAATATCGTAATAGTGAATTATTAATAAATCATTGCTGGAAATGGGAGGATTCGCGCGATAACGAGCAAGGAATCGAACAAATCGTATGTGTACCTTTTAACAAGCGTAATATTGCGGGGTAATCAAAAGTAGTAGCTACAAAATATTGCAAGGTTATTATTGGCCGCGCGGAAAGTTATCAAAGTATAGCAACGAGTGAATTAGTAAAATTAAAAACAAAGATCGAAAATATCGTAATAACGAATTATCAAGAAATTATTACTGGAAATGGGAGGATTCGCGCGATAACGAGAAAGGAATCGAACAAATCGTATGTGTACCTTTTAACAAGCGTAATATTGCGGGCTAATAAAAAGTAGCAGCTACGAAATATTGCAAGATTATTGCCGGCAGCGCGGAAAGTTATCAAAATACAGCAACGGGTGAATTAGTAAAAGACCGAAAAGGGAATGTCCAGAGGGCCGATGCTTTTAGCGTGAGGCGAAATTAAAAATACAAATGGGACATTGCACTTTTCCGGTGGTTTTTAAGCGCGAGCCAGCGTGCGTCCCGGTAAAAGGAATAACAAAATGTGAAGTTAAAGTAAATGTTGATTAAACCGAGGTAGTAGCCCGAGGAGTTGTGAATCGTACCGTCGCTCGCCAGTATTTGATAAATATTCCACGACAAGAACTTTCTCTAATAATTCGTCACATATTGTTACTTGCTTCGAATACTCGTACAGTTTGTATAATAATTATTTATTAAAATTATGAGGAAATAACTTTGGAATAATTTTAAGAATAAAGTAATGCCTTTGAATTCTGTTATAGTTTAAAGAAGTCCAAATCTTTGTGAAAATTGCCGCAGATTGCTCAGATTTATTATGACTTCCACGCGGAAATGCTTTTAACTCTCTAACTGCTGTCATCGTTTATTACCGATTGATTTTCAACCCTGCTATTTTATAATAATACAAAGATTCTTTACGTTACAATGTTTTTCAAACCAACTATAACAAAATTTCAAATCTAAAAGTATTGCGCGTGGAGAAAGCGAAATATCAAACTAATTACGCGTTTAAAGGGTTGAACAATGAAGAACGTGTCAAAATCAACGAGAGAGAAGCTCATTTAATTCTATCTATCAATTTTCAACAAGGAATGTATATATTGTATCAAGACAGTTCATCCTCGAATGTTATGTAATTTTTGCAGATTTTTAAATTCACAATCTAAGCAGTGCAAAATAACAGAACATAGAAAAACCGGTTCTCGCGCAAAACTCAGTACAACTGAAAGCGTATATGGAATCTCACGTTAACACATGGCATACACGTTAAACACACTTGCCGTTTATGAGAACTTCCACGGCATTGAGAATGTTACTCATAATAATATACGAAACCCACTTCCTCACATTGTATACGTTTCATTGAAACTTCTAATCAACTTGCCATGAGACGGCGAAAATATTCGAGAATCACGAAATAGAATACTTTGTGCGAAGAAAAAATAGTCGAAGTATATCACTAATGAACTTATGTGTTTGACAGTTCGAGGGCAAATGCCGCGGTGTTTTTCAGTCTGCCATCCAAGACAATTAATGTTTACGAGAACTTCCACGGCGTTGAGAATGTTCCTGATAATAATATACGAAATCCACTTTCTCACATTACACACGCGTTTAATTGAAACTTCTAATCAACTTGCTATGAAACTGCGAAAATATTCGAGAATAACCAAATAGAATACTTTATACGAGGAAAAATTAGTCGAAGTATATCACTAATGAACCGGTGTGTTGTCGTCAAGAGAGTTCGAGCGTAAATGACGCGCTGTCTTTCACAGTCTGCCTTTCCCACTCCGTCCCCAAATCCGATACTTAATAAATTCCTAGTATTAAGACAATTGAGAGTGCAGCGCACCTTTCGCACCCTCCTCGGTCGGTAAAACGATACCTGGCTTTAATGACGGTCTTCAGGTCAAAGTAGCACCTTGTCAACATGTGCGCTCGGACCCTTCGCGCATCATTGCGCACGGTCATAAAACTGTTTTTCTATCAAGTTAACTAATTGCGACGCAACCAAGAATTTTAATAAACTGCATTGCCGTTAAGAAATAGCTAAGTTATACCAAACGATGATTATAATATCTAGCTAACGAATAATAATTAATTGAAGGCGAAATTATTGGAGAACTGCTTTGAAATGGTTTAGTACTTTTCAGTTGCACTAAACGATGGAGATTATAACACTTCGCTAACAAATATTAAATCATTAAAGGGGGAAGTATTCGAAAACAACTTTTTAATTGTTTGAACTATTAAGTACACGGTTTTAATTTGCCCCTAGTCTTACTTGTCTCATTAAAAGGTTAATGTGAAGAAAAGCTAACCTCATGGAGCGCGGTTCGCCTGGAATTTAGCACACCCTGGTGGCAATGTGTTCTCATAATGAAATCATTCATTAAATCAAGATTTGGCTGCACATCCTCCTCGGCTATTGGACCACTATCGTCGAAGATGCATTGCTTGCCGAACTCGGCTCGCGTTTTTACGTACACTCTCTGCACATGCATTTTTCCTCGCCAGGATTCTTTCCGACCAACAGTTACAAACGATCCGAGAAACTCCGTTCAATTCGGCCTGTAACCAGCACTTACAATCGTATTTCTGTTCCAATTCACTTACAAGAAGTTAATCGAATTATACGACTGATCTTAGTAAATACTGCGAATTACACAAGTTACTGGTACGGAAAATATCGACTATTTATCGAGGGTTAGCTTGAAGTTCTCTGTTTGCCGCATTTCCTAAAGAGGTACGTTCAAGTCAACCAATTGCACATTGGAAAGCATAGCTAACTGGAGAGAAATCGTTCGAGATTCCACCTGATTTTTTTCTTACGCTTGAAGAGCTTGGACTGATTATTGCCGTGAATTGAAATATACATACTTGAACGAAATTGAATATATTATATCAAAGAAATTGAACAAATCACCAATTACTTTAATACAACCTCGTTCTTCCCATGCAAGCGGACAAAGATTAACCGCGAAATGAGTAGAGGCGACCAAGCGCAGACGGGCAAACACTGGAACTGAAAGAGGAGAGAAATCCATCGGATATCCTCGCTAATGATACTTCAAACAATCCAGTACAATAGCCGGCTGAATCGAAGATCGAAATTGCAACGAAAACTCTGGCTCATTGTGCACGGACGAGCGGTGTGTGTCGCTCGGTATTGAAAGGTCGGTTTCTTCGTTACAGAAAGAGAGAAAGAGAGAGAGCTAATCCAGGCGAAAACTAGTGTCGCTGTGTGAAAAGAGTGACCTGGCCGCCTCTATTACAGCCAACGGAGCCATCATTGCCCGAGCCAAACAATGATCCAGCCCGTAAAGCTTTCGCACACTTTATATTTCAAGCTCGTGGCCGGCAAACATACACGGCCCACGTCTGGGCAATACAATCGAGAACAAAACAGCCGGAGCACCAGGACACGATCATCCGCTGGAAAAAAGAAACTGGAGAAAGGACTCTTTCGTCGAACCCAATCCCCTATGCAATCGCCAACATGCACCATCCAAAGTTCACTTTTGTGGCAAACCTGAATAGAATTCCACGACACTACGAAAAGAGACCAGCCATACTAAAATGAATACTCTTTCCTGGACTTTCGTATTGAAGTTTCTAATAATCGTACGATTCCAAGTTTATGTTTCTAACAGAATAACTGAGTGTTTGTGAAAAATTGTATTCTTGGACTGGGAATTTATATTTCAAGGATTCTCGTATTTAGGTGATACTCGAACATCTATTTGCAGACATATTTATTTCGACAAAATTAACGTTAATGAACATTTGTAGCAAAGTGTGGCGCAAGAGTTAAAGATTTGCAAGATGCACCATCGAAAGTTCACTTTTGTGGCAAACCTGAATAGAATTCCACGACACTACGAAAAGAGACCAGCCATACTAAAATGAATACTCTTTCCTGGACTTTCGTATTGAAGTTTCTAATAATCGTACGATTCCAAGTTTATGTTTCTAACAGAATAACTGAGTGTTTGTGAATTTATATTTCAAGGATTCTCGGATAATGCGCGTTTTAACACGTTCGGCGCCATGTCACCCATATTTAGGTGACACTCGAACATCTATTTGCAGACATACTTATTTCGACAAAATTAACGTTAATAAACATTTGTAGCAAGGTGTGGCGCAAGAGTTAAAGATTTGCAAGATGATGCACCGTCGAAAGTGTTAAAGGCTCAGTGACATTTCCGATGATTAACGTGCTTTTAGCCGATCAGGGAGCGAGGATCGCCATTAATTGACCGATTATTCATTCCCGTGGCGAGGGATAGGAGAGCAAGCGAAAAAGTGGTGAAAAAAAGAATCGCTAGTAGAAAAGAACTAAGCTGCGGTTTGAGCGGTGTGCGCCGGCGAAGCAACAAAGTGAGTGTGTCTGCCAAATGCAGAGCGTGCTTTCACTGACTTGCTGTGCACATTGCTGCTCGACTGGGCTTTCGCTTCTGTGTGTGCATACCTGAAAATCGCTCGGCAACTCTCAGTGCCTTGTGGGCGGCAAAGGTATACTCGGACACACACACACACTCACGCGCGCGCGCGCGCGAGCCGGATATAGCTGGGAAATAGGCAAGCAAAAAATGCAAGGATTTATACCAGCCGAAATTCGCGTTCCCGTTCGCCTGGCAAACTGGCGAGTTACACGGCGGCGCCGCCGCCGCCGCCAATTTTCAACGACGCCGTACAAAATATTGCCCGGCTGTCGCGCAACGATGAAATTGATATTGTGGAGGCTTTAAGGCATACTCGCACGTAACGGTATCCCTCACCTCATAAAACAGCTGTTGATCGGGAAACAATAACGTTTTCGTTGAAAAAGAATTTATTGTTTTCGAGTATTTGTCAAGGAAATTGCTTGTTACGGTGGAGTTTAATTGGCAAGGGTCTACAGGATTTGAAGTACTTCAAACTGAGTTTTAAACGTTATTCCGAAAGCTCGCCTTTGATACTGTGAGTGCCCAAATTGCAAATTTTTAACTCTTTCACTACAGCTTGTTAAAAAAGTTTATTAGAGTTACTTTCGTGGAAATAAATCTGTCTGTGAATGGGAAACCCAAATTCGCGTGACATGGCGTTCAAGGTGTTAAATGATATTACGAATGTACGAAAAGGGATCAAGAAATATTTTAAAACAATCGTACGAATTCGAAATAGGACCTCGAGATTCACAAATATTCACAAATATTGATTCGAGAATGAAAAGATGTTTATGAGAATTCAAAATAACTCTGGCAAATTTAGAACGAAAATATTATCGTTTGAGAAATATTGCAATAATTTCGCGCGATGCCATGCAGAATAACCATAACACGCCGAAAACGTTCGTGCTGGTTCCAAAGTCGGAGAGGGACTTGTTTTCCCTGGCAAAGTTTTGCCCCAAAATCAAGCAGAACGCAGCAAATCTTGAGGAAAGGAAGAGGAAGTAAGCTGGTGAATCAGTAGATTTATCGAAGGCAACCATTCGAAAGAAGGTTGCAATCAAGAACTCCCGATTCCTTGCTAATACATCCGCTTCATCAAGAACCGCTGATGCAATCATCCTGTCTCAAGGAATCGATACCACGTTATCGAGTTCCGGAGTTGCTTCTCTTCTTCATGTGAATTCCACTCACGCGCCTCAACCAAGGCTTTGCATCATTCACTGACTCCGCCAACCTTCTGATTTTATGCTGTTTTCCAGTTAACTCTACACTAGCAATTCCTTCTAAGAACCTCTCCAATGAAGACCTTTGTCTAATCCGTAACGGTATTTGAAATAAATAAATAACTAATGATACAACTGATCCAACGAATGAATATAATGAACCAATTTTTTGATGACTCCCAATTTTCTAATTAATCCTAGAAATCATACTTGAAACATTATTGTTTCTCGAATTTACATGTATGAAGAATCTTTGACAAAACAATTCTGATTCTGATTCTGAATTACTGAGAAAATTAATATCTCTGCGCTTTGATTTCATGCAACAAACAATGCTTGAATTAAATGATATAATAAATGATCTTTAAATAAATCGGTCCACTTTGTAAAGACATACAAATATGTTCGAAACAATTATACTCGATTATCGCGTCAGCATCGTATGCTCTCGCGTCATCCAAATAATCTTGTCGGTCCAGGAGACAATAATTGCTCGTCGAGTCAACACACCTGCACGCGAAATAATAATCAATCCTCCAAAGAGAATACCAAGGCCGGAGTTGCCCATTTGCGTTAACACACTGTCACCCCGGCATTCTGTCACTTTCATAGTTTGTCGCTCGTCATTAAAAGCGCTTATCCGACCGATATTTCCTGGCAGTAATTGTCCTCGCGGCCGATGCGATTATCGTAAATATGAGGCGCGGCGTCAATTCAATGAGATTCTTGATTGGATGCGCGCGGCCAAGCCGGCTATGCAATCACGAGACTTGAAAAACAATAACTTTGTTAGTACGAGAATGTAAAATGCAAAACTTGCCGCTTTCATCACTGCGTTGTTATACGTAACAAAGTGTAATCGTAGCATTAATCTTTTAATGGCGAAAGAAGGGGAAAGATAGTTGAATGGCGCGTTTAGTTGCGATAGGCTGTAAATTAGTGAGGATGGCTTGATAGACGACTAATTAATGATGCCCGAGAGCCGCCGACCACTTAATGGTGCGGAAATCCACGCGGAAAATTGATGAATCACCGTTCGGTTGGATCGACTATTGAGGAAAAAGCATGGTGCAACAACGAGCAGCCGCGCCGAAATGTGGCAGAGCCGCGAGCAATGCAAAATAAAGCCGAGCCAATGGATGATCAATGTAAATTTGCCGCGGCACGCAAAATGACGCGTCCCTGTTTATCGTGCCTTGCCGGCAACACAATGCCCTGAATTATTGGTTACTCCCGAATTTCCCTTCCTCCTCGTCCAATCCCCGCTAATGTCTCGCTCTCTCCTTAACTTCGAGCTGCATTGCCGAGATAGAGCGAAAATTGCCGAGAATCACTGCCGACATAATTTATTTGCAATTAAGAGAGGCAGGCACTGAGAGGTTTCGACCTTTTTAGAGTTAATAGTTTTAATGGGATTTTAATGCCTCGAGAGGTAATTGAAAGTCGACGATAAGACGAACTATTAATGTCGCAATTACCGAGTGTTGAAAATATTAATTCGACGATCATTTAGTAGGGAATTTTCGCCATTGAGAAATCGTTACTTAAGCTCGCCATAATTAACACTTGCGGAAGCTAATATATCTCCCCGTTCGCTGTCCTCATTATTCTGTGAATATTTGTATTCCCGATCAATAGAGCGGATATTTCAATTAAGCGAGGCCCTGTTTCTCTTTCCACTGTCTGCCGGTAAAAAAGCCCTAAGCTGCCTTGGCGTTCTCCTCCCCCGAGTATGTACACGCACACATTCGACCTCCGAGGCAAACCGGACACTCCTATTATGCTTCCGGTATTTTAGTATTCCGGGGATCAGATTAACATCGGCTTTCGTCGAGCGGAAACTCGATCGCGAGTATCTCAATCGGAAAATGAAACAGGCATCTCCCGATTCCCGATTAATCTCGTATCGAGTCCCCCAGCGCCTATTCCTCTCCGACTCTTTTATTAGCTATCTTCTCCCGGAATTAATTCAATTATCCCAACCGGAATTTATCGAGATTTAGAGTTTTTAGAGAGCAAACTGCCAATGTTAATATTCGAAACTGAAAATTCAGATAATTCGTTATAAGCAAAATTAAAGGCACGAAACACTATCAATTTACTTCGATAATGTACGGTGAAAAGACTAATCTCGTACATGTAAGTTACGATTAAAAGAACGAAGGAGTAATTATTTAAATCACCCGTTTCACCACTGAATTTTCTTATTTTCAAATGATTATCAATATCAAATAATCCGTTACAAGCAAAACTAGACACAAAACACTACTAATTCACTTCGATAATCTACGGTGAAAAGACTAATCTTGTACATACAAGTTACGATTAAGAGAACAAAAGACCAATTATTTAAATCACTCGTTTCACCACAAAACTTTCTTATTTTCCTCAAGCACTGACTCTAATTTCCTCTCCAAAGTGAACGAAATTTAAAAGAAACACAAAACAGCCACGAGAAGCACCATTTCGAATGAAAAGTTAAATGCGAAATGAGTCTAAGCGCGGTGTGAATGCGAACTTTCACTCAAAGTATCTTTCAAGCGTGCGGCTCGTACGAGTCACACTTTAAAACTAAAGGCAGTTGGCGAGAAGGAGAGAGAGAAAGAAAGAAAGAAAGAAAAAGAAGTTGGGCTTCGTTACCGAACTTCGTTACTCGGGCAAACAAAGTAGATCGCGGCTCAAAGTCAAATTAGTGTGCGGACTGAAAGGGCAAGTCTCGAGAGCGTAAACGGTGTCGAGATCTCCCCGAGGCTCGAACGTTATTTAGCATTTGAAAGCACCAGTGATTGCCGTTGTCCAATCTACCGGCCAACCCCCCACCACTCCACCCACCCCACCAACCCCTCCGCTCCCTTTTCACTCTCACTCGTCGAATCGCAACACTGCATTCCACTCCGGCCGCCCCTCCAAACTAAAATCGTAAAAACTGGCAAACCTTGTATCACCTGGAATTCATCTGTTTGCTAATCCCGACAGACAATGCAGCCGATACAATGAACCCGTAGGGAACTCGAGCGTACAGGGTGATACACTTGCCTTTGAATCAGAACTCTCCTAGCCCACTTTTACTAGACATCTATTTCATTATACTATATATTTTCCACTTAACAATAGACTGTATTAAATTATGTAGCTGTTCGAGCGAGTATTTTACGAAGTTTTAGCATCGACATCCTTTGAATGAATAGCAACGTAAGGAGAAAATATTTTATTATAATATATTTATAGGGAAATATTATATATAACTGGCATCTGCAGGGTGAAATTTGATGTAGAATAAATGCAGGAAATGCTGACAAATATTGAGCAATATTTGAGTGTAATTTAAATGTCTAGGTTATTTATAATGATTTTCTATGGAACAGTATATGCCTGACAGTGGTGTCTAGTAAAAGTCACCCTGTACAGGCTGATTCACTTGCCTTTGAATTTGAACTCTCCTAACCTCACTTTTACTAGACATCTATTTAATTATACTATATATTCTCTAGTTAACAATAGGTTGTATTAAATTATGTAGTCTGTTCGAGCGAGTATTTTACGAAGTTTTAGCATCGACATCCTTTGAATGGGTAGCAACGTAAGGAGAAAATATTTTATTATATTATATTTATAGGGGAATATTATATATAACTGGCATCTGCAGGGTGAAATTTGATGTAGAATAAATGCAGGAAATGCTGACAAATATTGAGCAATATTTAAATATAAAATCATTAGAAATAACCTAGACATTTCAATTATACTCAAATGTTTCTCAACATTTGCCTGCATTTTATGCATTTATACTTTTACATGTCTGAGTTATTCTGATTCGCACATGAAATTTCACCTTACAGAAGCCAGTTATATATAATATTCCCTTGTAAATCTACTATAGCAAAATATTTTCTCCTTACGTTGCTACCCATTCGAAGGAACTCGATGCTAAAACTTGGTAAAATATTCCCTCCAACAGTCTACATAATTTAAGACAGTCTATTGTTAAACAGAGAATATATAGTATAATTAAATAGATGTCTAGTAAAAGTGGGCTAGGAGAGTTCTGATTCAAAGGCAAGTGACTCACCCTGCACACCCAACCCACTTAATTGGAATCCGACAGAGGTTCCTTCGCAATAAAAATAAACACCGCTTCGAGTCAATAATTTGATATCGCCTAGTTGACTCTTGCCAATAAAACACCAATGAAGAATGAAAGATCGAAATTAGAGGGGAAAAATCGAAAAAATGCGAGGCTGGAAACAGTAGCACTCTTTGACCACCTGTGTAATAAACATGTGGACAAAGGGCGACTCGATTGGCGGGGAGAGCGGGAGAGTAAAAAACCGAGGAAGGAGGAGGGAAAACAATTCAATTGACAAATGTACGACGAGTTAATTGTGCTGTGCTGCGAGTGCAGCAGTGCCAGTGCCAATTTCGCGATATCCCAACACAGCCGATTAGCCGAAGCCCGAGCAGAATGGATGGGGAGCGGCTAAGTGGAGAAAAAACATGCTGAATCGAGATAAATTCCACGGTGGAATTCGTTCCATCGGCAACAATCGAGGATCGAGTATACACCTTCGCTATGCGAGAGCTGTCCACTTGGCAACGAGCGAGCGGCTAACACAGTGCGGGGCCACGCGTCTCCCTTTGTATCCTGCAGCTCGCGCATATACATGCATATGCCATATGTATGCGTACGTGTTTTTTCCTGTAAGCGAACCTGATGAACCATTGCACCCCTCATCAGCTAATGCACGCCAGATCAGTCTCGTTGTACTGAACTCGTTGAACATACAACTGGGGATGAAAAAAGTCCAGCAAGAGAGAGAGAGGAGGAGAGGGGCTGAAGACTGAGTGGTTGCAAAGGGAGAGAGAGCGTCGATTGTATTTCCATGCTTTTTTTTCTCGCAGTCACGGATGAACCGGTAAAAGCTCGAGTCAGCCTGGAAAATCGAACACGCCTGCCTGCCTGCCTGCCTGCCTGCCTGCCTGCCTGCCCGCCCACACACCCATCCTCTCCGCTCGCTCATCTGTAACTTTCCTCGTCGAACGGCTACGCCGCCGTGAATTGTTCCGGGGGATTGATATTCCGTGCACGCGCCCCGAGTGTTACAGCGTTACTGACGAATTCTCCACGCCGCGATTATCCGAGTCACTCGAGTTGCACACTATTTTATCGATGCAGCAGCGCATTTCTAAAATACTTGAAATTATTATGATTCGCAAGAGAATTCCCTTGTGAGGAACTTCCTTTCCGCGAGTTTGATAGCGAGAAATACTTTAACTGCAGATTTTTTCCGGTCTAGCACTTCTTTTTGTAGTAATTATTCGCTGAACTGTAAATCCCGTACTGGAATGCTATTTTGTGAGGGTTAGACTGCAATAATTTATACCTCGTGAAAAATGTTTGCGTTTTTAAAAAAGCATTTTTGCATTCCTACCAAGTTAATGACCTGCGCACTGGGCTTCGTGTTTATTCTGACAAGTAGAATAATTATTTTGTGCTACATTCTGTTTGAGATATGTTTGTTGAACTATGTAGCAGTAAACTGGGTAACCTAAAAGTCGCGAAGTATCGTGGAATATTTGTAAATCTACCATTCCAAAGAATAAAATCGAAAACACAAATTCTTCCAATAAGAATTGCCAGAGTATATTGAAACTTTACATATTGGTCAAAAGCACAAAAATGGTAGATAGAAAATCGAACGAATGTAGCCATATACTTGACTGTATACAATAAGGTTTCCTCTAAAAATATAAAGGAGTTTCTAAAATTTGCAGAATATACCTCCAACCTTAACCTCAGGCTTTTCGACTGATCAATTACTTAAGATTTCTATTAACTTACTGGCCGATCGAAATTCCCATTCCTACTAAACTATAAAGAATAACTTCTACCTTGACGCGAGTGTCATTTACAATTTGCCTATCAAATTTCTGAATAACATCTTTCTGAAAGACAGGTTTCTTGCAGCTCTCCGGTTGGGGCATTACTTGAAACATGAAGGGCGGTGGTGGTTGATCTGTGGCGAAACTTTCAGAGTTCCATCTACAATGTCAGGTGTCTCTTCTTTTATTTTGCGACACGTCCCTCCGGGGCAAAGTTTCCTCGAGGAAGAACGAGAAACTGGGCAGGGGAGGGAGGGAGGGTGGAGGAGGGTGGGTTCCTGAAAACCATTTGAATGAGTTCAACCCCATAATTAAGGCAGAAGCTTGAAAAGTTTGTCGAGCCCTCGACATTGTCCGATGTACATTGTCTTACATCTTTTCGGAGACGAAAAATATTATCATTCCGTCCAGCGGAGAGGCAGAAAGTACATTCAAGTCTCTCGCACTGCAAATACTAAACCCGAGACAGCGAAAATGGAGAATTACAAGAACATCGAAAAATTATTTAAAGAAAGTATCCCACTGACATGAAAGAGAAGTATTTCCCAAGAAATGTTCTCGTGGCATCAGTGCCTCCGCGGAAGCTCCAGTGCGAGTTTACGAGCCACCTGTTTCTAACTACAATTTGATACCAACGCCAAGAAGACACTGAATACGTTGTTCGAGTGGCGTGCTTGGAAAAGAGCCTGAAGAACTTCTGCCTGGTATCAGGTGCAAGCCATCTTATCCCCAAGAACTTAGAAAACCCCGTCGACCTTTAACATCCTTCGCCCCAACCCTGCCTTTCCTTCTTATTCTCTGATTCTATCAGATACTTTGAAATGATTTCGAGTTTTCCTATGCATATTTCATCATTCCTACCGATATTTTATGTTTGCTTGAATCTTCGAGTGAATTCCCTCGTGCAGAGGAATTAATCACGCAATCGACTTAATGTTCCCGCGAGTCCAGTGAAGTAATCTTGTCACTGAGGAGAAATTTGAACTTTCGACTGCTTGGTCTCAATAATCTTCGGCTGGAAGGCCGCCGAGATACGCGGATAAATGATAGAATCGCCCTCGAGATCTTTCTTATCCATCGCGTCGATCTTCTGTGGGACGGTCCAATCGAGCACGGACAACCGCCCTTTAACATCGACCACTTCTTCGACACTCGGTGCGCTCTTCTTGCCTCGGCGTTTCCGACCTTTCGACAGCGTGGAAATCTTAGAAGTGGTTGCTGTTCGATCCTCCAGTGTAATCATAGATTCCTGTGGTGTTTCTTCGCATTTCGCTTCGAGAACCGGGCTTTCCTCGTATATTTCACGCAGCACCCGACTTGGCCTTGGTTCTTTGATCCAAGAGGCTCGTTTGCCGAGCGCGAGCTTCCTCTGCCAGACCACCATGTGCTTCTTCGCACGCTTCACTTCCTCCTCGAGGAAGCGCGGCGGCGCGTTCTTCGCCAGCAGCACTTGGCTCTTGTGCGCCGGCGCGCGCTCCGGGATGCTCTTGATGAAGTCCGACAGCCTTCGGAACCACTTCTCCTTTATGAAGAATGGACGCACCTTCGAGGCCGATTTACCTTCCGATTCTTCCTCCTCATCCTCCACCTTCCTCCTCCTCCTCGTGTCCTTCACAGCTAAAACATAACATCATTTTCATCGTTAGTTTGTGCGTTTGCATAATATAATATAGATTTCTGCGTTGTTAAAAAGGAAAGACTTTGCATTGCTAATGGAATTTTTAAAATCTTACACAATCGCCAATAAATTTAATGTGTATTTGCGAATTATGTGATCACTAAGTGGCACACGAAGTTCTACACTAATAATATAACTACGATATTATCACATATTGCAACGAAGATTCTTTCAATCAGCCGCTGCACGTAAGATAAAATTGAAGTGGTTTCAAGTGGCACTAGATCCTCCGCATTGATTTTCATGAAAGAGTGCGACCTTCTTCAACATTCTCTCTGGAGGAAGAGAGGCTCGCTCTGAGGACGCTTCTGTGGCACGGTCGAGTGCCACTGCCCTTGAACTTCAAGCCGCTAATACATCGATATCGCCTCCTATTCTATATGCTCTATCATTTTTCGATGAGACTCCTTGACACCCATGGTGGGCTGCGAAGGACCTCTCGAGCTCGTCGTCGCCTGATACACTCGGCAACTCGACTTATATATCGGATAATCGGAAAGGGTTGCGCAAAAGTAACAGGTCATGAAGCAGCCTTCCTGACCCACATTCCCTCCTGAGATCGAACCTTTGATGTGCTTGTGCGCGATCAAAAGACACTATTAACTTGCCTCTACTCCGATCTAGCTCAACCGACAATCATTCCATATACGATGGAATGAAAATCTGCTTTATCTCCTTTAAATTAGTTGAAAGAATCCTGAGAGATTTATTGATCCATCTCACAAGGGCTGCTTGTCAGGACCGCAACACCAAATGGGTTGAAAACATTTGTGGACGTACAGGATGAGTCACTTGCCTTTGAATCACCACTGTCGAGCATACACTGTTCCATATAAAATCATTATAAATAACCTAGACATTTCAATTACACTCGAATGTTGCTCAATATTTGTCTGCATTTTATGGATTTAGACTTTGACATGTTTGAGTTATGTTAACTCGCACCTGAAATTTCACCTTGAAGAAGCCAGTTATATATAATATTCCACTGTAAATATAATAGAATAAAATCTTTTCTCCTTACGTTGCTAGCCATTCGAAGAAAGTCGATGCTAAAACTTGGTCAAATATTCGCTCCAACAGACTACAGAATTTAATACAGTCTATTGTTAAACAGAGAATATATAGTATAATTAAATAGATGTCTAGTAAAAGTGAGGTTAGGAGAGTTCTAATTCAAAGGCAAGTGAATCACCTTGTACAGTTTGACCCCCTAAACAAAACCCTGTAACACTTTTTCAGAATGTGCTCTGGTTGATGAGAAAAACTTGGCATAGATCGCTCACGTAGTGTATATAATCTTTATATTATTAACAAATTCTCGCGTACCAGGATGGCAGAGAGGTCGAAGTAGTTTTTGCAGACATGCGCAAAGAGTAAATTTAAACATAAATATCTTATTAATAAGTTATTAGACGAGTAATTAGAAATTGGATTACAAAAAAGTATTTCGCAAAATCATTACTCAGGTTATAAGCAGGCTACACAACTATTTCTTAGTTAATTTAGTTGACTATATCGCGAATTTTTTTCTCGGTAACCAAGACACATTCTGAAAAAGTGTTATAGGGTTTTGTTTAGAGGGTCGAACCGTACATCCTCAATTTTTTTCAACCCATTTGGTGTTCCGCTCCTGACAAGCACCCCTTGTCAATTGATGTATCGGAACCACGAACAAAGTTATTCTATTAAATTCCCCTCGGATTAAACGTAGAATCCGCCGTGCTTTAATCTTTATCCCGAGTACTTTCCGGAGAAACATTGATATCAAAGACAATCGTTAAGTTGGCGAGTGAATTCTTCAAATGTATCAGCCCGCCGAATCTCTGCCGCGTTCCTTCTCCGGCCCGACATGTTCCCTCGACTGGTACTCGACTGTGTAAGCCTTAATAAATACGGATAAAGCAACGAGAACAATCAAGATTGACCAAACGAGATAACATTAAGAGATTGAAAGAAGCCCTTCAATTGTTCGCTTTGCTCGGCTCAAGGACTCCGTTAGTTCTGCCACTCGGCAGTATTGTTTCCCGGTATTATTGTGAGAGGAAATCGGGTTCGAGAGAGAGAGATCGATGATGCGAGCCACTCTCGCGCAGCCCCACTCTTATACCTCCTACTTTGTGGGAGCGCTGGCTTGCGTGCAACTGGAAGACTTCTTATCTTTAATGGAAAGGTGCCAATTACTCTATACATTTTAATCCCACCTTCAAAGGAATCGAGCTTCGTTTACCGACCCGGGCAAACCTCTGCGCGCACTTTGAAATGAAATCGTCTTTCCCCTCCGCCTCGGGAATTTCTCCGGTCATTGGCTAAGAGTACCGCCGGAGCGCAACAACTTATCTAAACCTCGATATCGATTCGATACCATAGCGATTCTATTCATTTCGTTTGTGTGAATTATGCGTAAAAGTTCTGTATTTATCTTTCAAAAATAAGCATCGAAAAAAAAGAGATTTCTAATCATAAACACTAAAGGCAATCACCTATTCGATTATTAGTTTAGAATTATTTGTAACTTTTTATATTTATAGTTATAATATTAATAATTTGGAGTTGATCATTAATTAATTTGATTCTCAAATTAAAATGAAAATTTGTAAAAGTCCTGCCAGTGCAACTAAACAATTACCTTTCATGTCCATGCAGCAGATCGCAGGATCGCAAGTCTTCATTGGACAAGTGTCCAGATGTTTATGACGTTTGACTTTCTTCTTGGACTTGGGTGCCTCGGCTTCGCTACCCGCTGCTTCTAATAATTCCTCATCGGATCCTTTCTTTTTCGTCCTCACGACCGACCTCGACCTTATTCTTTTCTTGCTCTTCTCGGCCTTCACAGCCTTGCGTTCTTTCTTCTTGGGGACGCGAACCGCAGCGGCGGCAGCGGCTTGCTCCTCTTCCTCTTGGCGTTTCTTGTCTGCTTTCTCCTGCAGCCAATTCATCGCGATCTCCTTGTCGTTTCCGAGGAATTCTACGTCCTGCGTTTCCGCCTGAAACAGAATCATCACTCGCTGGTCAGAACAGAGTGCGAAAATTGCTCAATTATTCATTAAATAATAAGTATATCCGTTGGTGCGAAATTGATAAAATAGCTTATGCTATTCGGAGCAACAGCATTTTATCAACGGAGATTGTTAACCCTTTGCACTCGAGATTTCCCATTTTCCATTCATTTTGGTGACTCTTCATTTTTTACGTTGTAGGTATTGATAAAAGAAATAACAATGATTCTTTCCCCGACCATCTTTTCGCGTAGGAGATACTGAAAATTCTTCCTATAATAATACTGTTATGGTCCAGCGTGCTCGTTTGCACCCTGCTCATCTATTCACCGCAAGAACTAACTGAAGTGCGAACATAAAAACTACCCTTAGACGAACAAACGTTCTACATTCGCTATTAACCCTTAAACGCACAGTTTTTTTTGAAAACGCGTGTAACGTGCTCGAATTGACTCGAGCGTACAAGTTAAAGGGTTAATAAATCCGTCCTCTTTTGTATCCCAAGTTCTTATTTCTCTATGATCGCGCGTTCCGCGGGTGCAAACCTCAACAATACAATTATGAATGTATTATAGGAAACCGCGATGATTCCGTGAAAGGACGAGGAATTCGAATGAGTTTCCTTGCTCACTTCGTGAACGATCTTCATGAACTCTTCCTCTACCGCAAGAAGTTCGACATCGTGCGTGAATGGAACCACTGATTTGCCTGATTTGCGTGACTTGTGCCTCTTCTTCTGGATCTCCGATTTCTCCCGTTTGCTTGTCCCCTCCTTTCCCGCCTCTTTGCCCTTCGTCTTCTCGGACTCTCTGCTTCTCTTTGACTTCTCGGATTCCTTGCTCCTTCTGCGTTCCTTCTCTCGCTTCTCCCTTGCCCTCATTGGTGAAAGAGATTTCGTCGGCTCTATGTTCTCCGCAGACTTGTACATCAAGCGCGCTTCCTTCATGCGGGTGTCCACCAGTTTCGCGAAACGACTCTCCCTCTCGTAGAACTGCCAGCCAACAGGATTGGCAGATATGAACAAATACTTTTCAGATTTTCGAAGAGATATGCGTGGAAAGCGTTTATAATGAAACGACAGAATTTTCTATAAACTTGAACTGAACGAGACATTTTTAGGTTATCGAAAGTATTAACATTTTCGTCGCCCAAGTTGCAAATTTTTAACTCTTTGGCGACGGCTTGTTAAAAATGTTTATTAACGTTATTTTTCTCGAATTAAATATATCTCTGAATAGATGTTCGACATGGCGACAAACGTGTTAAGTATAGAAATATTTTGAATATTGACTTTTTGATTTGATGAAGAGGTATGTTAAGGGGATGTAGGACAGTTAACATTCAAATTTTTCTAAGTTTTATACAAATTGGTGTAACTAAGCCAATCACTTGGCAAGCATAGTCATTTTACCTTTAATTAAAGCGTCAAAGCGTTGGTTCACACCAATTGTATATTGTTAACCATAAAACTTATAACATAAACAATTGGTTTGAACCAACTTCCACATAACTTATCCGCATGATTTTGGTGCCTGTCTTAGGTATGATCTTAAAAAAGAAGTCTCTAAAAGTTGAACTTCATTAGACCAACCGTACCAAAGAAATCATCTGCAGAGTCCCATTACGCATAATTAATACTGTAATATTTAACATCTAATAACTGCCTTATTGTTGATTTAATTTCGACTGTTTATATCTCAAATTACTCTGTACAAGTGTACTAATTAAAAGTAAAATGACTGTGCTTGCCAAGTGATTGGCTTAGTTACACCAATTTCTATAAAATTTACAAAAATTTCAATGTTAACTCTCCTACATCCCCTTAAAGAGAAAATTCTTAACACTTGAATCCAACGATTTAAATCGTAGTCATTTTTGTGAGAATAAAATCAAAGTAGATCTTTTTTTAATTTTAAGGCGAATGCAATAGTATTTCTTTAACCCCATTGAAATTGCATTTAACACAGCTAAAATATCGTCAGTCGAAAGTAGCGTTCTTCCTTAAATTTTGCCGTAGTCAAAGGGTTAAAGAGAAAATGACTGTGCTTGCCAAGTGATTGGCTTAGTTGCACCAATTTTGATAAAATTTAGAAATATTTGAATCTTAACTGTCCTACATCCCCTTAAGTAAAAGTAACGATGAGTAATGAAGATATTGATTGTAAGACTGTTTCTTACGGCTGATAAGGCCACTTTGTCAGCTTTGGAGTTGTTAGTGAGCGCCTCGGTACATTCGATCAGGTGTATACCACCGGCTTGATTCCCCACTGCCAATAATCGACCGTTTTCGTGAGGCGCTATCGTTGTCAAGCTATCTCGGCAGACGGAAAATGTGATCAGCGGCGTTTGTGGAGCTGCCAAAATGTCATGCACCTCCAGCAGACCTTCCGTATTTATGGTGAAGAATACCGAGTGCCTGGACCGGCTCCAACAGCCACCGCTCACGTCACCTCGTATCCTACTGCAAATGGATATCACGGCTACCTTCTCCTTCCTCGCATTTCTACGAAACTACTCTTTCCGAATCATGTTCACCCAGTCTTAATTAAAAATTGCTCCCATGAGCGAAATATTCTGACACCGAATGAAAGAATCGATCTAAGAAAAATGCTATGACATTTATTGTAGCTTAGAGATCTTCGTATTTCCACGAAACTACTCTTTTTAAATTATGTTCACCCAGTCTTAATTAAAAATTGCTCCCATGAACGAAATATTCTGACACCGAATGAAAGATTCAATCTAAGAGAAATATTATGAGGCATTTATCTTAAAGATTGTACTCCAATTTCTTCGAAAATACTGTTTTTAAATCATGTTCACCAAGTATTAATTAAAAATTGCTCCCATGAGCGAGATATTCAAACACCAAATGATAGAATCGATCTAAGAAAAGTGTTATGAGGCATTTATCATAGAGATCGTACTCGTATTTCTACGAAACTACTCTTTTTAAATCATGTTCACCAAGTCTTAATTAAAAATTGTTCTCGTGAGTGAAATATTCTGACACTGAATGAAAGAATCGACCTAAGAAAAATATTATGAGGCTGATAATGAATCTATTGAATATTTAGTTCGTCTCAACACATTGTTGCTCGGCAATTTTGCTAGGTTTTTGCATGACGACACGAGTTAACTCGTGGCCGGTCAACAATATGTTAATTGTATTAAAAGTGACAAAGTGTTATAAGTTATCCTACCAAGCGGATACCAAGGATCCTTCTTTGGTATCATCGGCCCAGACCTTAGCGCACCAATCGCCAATGGTGAGGAATGTCATCAGGTTAAAAGGATTCCTCTCGATGGCGATCACTGGTCCATAATGGCAGTCGAACCTTACAGCGATCTTCTCCGTGAGACTGTGTGCTTTCCGATTGGCGGAGATGGCAGTGCCGTTTTGCAAACCGGCGAGGAATTTGCTGCCCAAAGCTGGCTCGAACTGAATCGCTGTCACTCCAACCGCTTGGGTTATATCTCGACGGGATGGCTGGTCCAGATCCATGACCAACGTCTCCGTCGGTGTGACGAGCTTTCTAACGTCCCACCATTTGATCATACCGCAGGGCGAGGACGAGAAAAACTCGGAATTACACTTGGACGTCGTCCAGGCCACCTGGTTTGCCGGACGCCTTCACCAGCCGCATGAGAAAAACAACTTTTACCAGATACACCAATGACTAACGTGACTCGACTGAATTTTTACATTCCAACATTCGCATTGCATTTGCCATCGAGAAATAAGAGTGGGAAATACTAGTAGCAATTAATGGTAGGAGCACCTGTGACTGTGCAGGAGAATAGAGACTTGTACAGGTTTGTCACCCACTCGAAGATCCCAGTTACACACTTGACCAGTCATCAAACCACTGACCAACATCGACGGATCACGAGGATTAAATTCGATCGCCAATACCGGCGATTCTGGCTTCAGGGACAAGTACGGCTTGTTTGGATTCGCTGTAAGAGTATTCTACTGTTTGAGATCGATAATCCATTCTTTGCAGATCTATGAAATTCCTGTGCTTTAATCCGTCTGTGTGCTAACAATGAATTATCGAAGAGATGAGTATCCGAAAGTAGGAAAGTTGCTGCAAAGGTATGCAAAGGTCTACTGGGCGATCGAAGTTGCCAATGAGGGGCGAGTTGATGCCCCACTCGATTCAGCCTCTCGAACCTCCCGGTAAAACCGCGCCGAGGCCGCTTTGAAGTAATTCCAGGTCGAATTCGGAGTGCGTTTAATCAACGAAGTCAGTCAATCAGTAACAGTGCGAATTACTTTGTCGGCCAAGTAATAAATCAAATTAGGCCTTCAAAGGAACTCATCGGGAACGCTTAAACCACACGTCGCATCGATTCCTGTGGTAATTCGTAAACCGGTGGAGTCCGTCGCCTTCTCGATTTAATCCGACTTTGAATCAGCCGAAATCCAACTCTCGCCCACTTTCATCTACTTCGAATTCAAAATCTACTCTCTTACAATTTAACCCCTCGAACCCGTTCTTCAAATTGAGATGAAGTTTGTTAGTACAGAAATACATTTTCAGAGTTAAATTACCAAGATCCCAAATGTAAGAGAGCAGGCTCACGCGAGAGTGTTGCATTTCCAACTCCAATTCCGGAAATGCGTACGAGGCGGCTATGCGATTTGAACCGGGCGACCAAGAAAGATGACTGATCGGTCTCGGGACTGTTTGCGGGTCATCGTACACGATGTTCGTCCTGGAAAGTGGAAAACATTTCGATCAATAAATTTCGTCAATTGATTGCCTCTAACTTACTTTCAACTCTTATTATGTATTTGAAAGTTGTACCGAAGAGCATCAAGAACGTCACTGGGAAATACTAGCATCTGAAATATTGCTTACACGAAAAGGAGGATCCGCTATTATTCCACGTCGATATGACAAGTATTTATTTGAGAAAACCGTACTATATACGTTGGCGAGCACTCGAATCAATCATACGATTCCTCCCATAAAGCACGACAGACCGACCGCTTCTTTCCGCGAACAAGCCACTTCAACTGGAATGGCTTTTTTCCCCCCAGCGTGTCCAAAATCGAAGAGAGATTTTCCTTGCCGGGAGAGGAACATAAGCACGATGTAGAGTACCTTTCTCCTTTTTTATGGGGCTGACTGCGGTCGGAAAAAATTGGAAGGACAATAAAAGAAACGAGGAAGTGAACGAATAAGATGCCGGAGAGGTTTTATACGGTGCTTGCCGAGAGCGCGATAGGGAGACCCGTGGGAAATCAAATATAATGATAAAAAATCAGGTTTTAAATATATGATATGTCCCATGAATGTAAGGGCCTAGTAAAATATTAAATGTAACAAGTTACACTCGCGGGCAATATAATGGGAATTTATGTAAGCTTCCGAAGTCTGTTAAGATCACGAAAATCCAGACTTGCGACATTTTTTATCGATTTTTCGATATCTTAATAGGAATACATTGAATGTAAGGAGATATCGTAAAAATTCCCTGCACTATGACTCGGAAAAATATGAAAAATCTGGTTTTCGCTCGATATTTCTTATGTCAGACTAGAACAAATTTTGCAAAAGATCAAAAACGCTTCTACTGATGGAGCACATCATATATATTTTTGTTCACAATTTTTAATCTAAAATCGAAACCGTAAAAAATAAAAAAACTCAATTTAAAATACGCTAATCATGTATTGACGGAGTCATGGTTCTAAGTTTATGTTTTTCCCTAGTGGCAAAGAAAGTATGCCACTTTCTTAAATGTGATGCGTATCTATAAAGATATTTAAAAATCGACAATTATCTAATATACGAATAATCTAATAGTTGCAAAACTTCGAGAAATTCGTGATATTAAAATCTAAGAATACGTTAAGGATAATGGAAAAATTAATCAAGCATACAGAAAAGAGTAGCAAGCAACTTCCTCAATCTATAATGTTATCTCCACCAGCAGCAGCGCGACAGACGAACAGAAAACACGAGTAAACATAAAAAAAACAGAGCGTGTAAAAAGTGTGAACCTTTTTCCCGAGGAGTTCACTCTGAATAAGTCGATTTACGGCGCCAATATCCCATAAATAAACTATTGGATTGGATGCAAATGCCTCGGCGATGTCGAGACAAGATGGAGCGGACCGGATAATCCTAAATACCGTTTCCACCCCTCCTTTTCTCCCACCCTTCCACACCGCGGCATCGGCCCGACCGATATTTTCCAAGATGATCGCGTTTCCACCGAGGGAATTTTGTTGCTTGACACAGTTCGATCTAATTTTCTCCATCGCTGGCGACAGCTCTAATTACCAATCATAGAGTTCAGCGTTAAGCGAGTTACCGTTTATCACTTGGATAATTTAATCCTACTGTGCTTAGAACACACCCTCAATTATTTCACCGATAAATTTGGAAGTTTACTATGAGTATCCGCAAGACTTCCCTTTTTCGATGTTACTTGCACCGAGTAATTCTTATTGAAGTCAAATTATGATTAATGAAATATGAAAGTTTAACTGATTTATGTTGCGGTAATTATTTAAGGAATTATTACGTTAATAAATGTCTTCGATTATTAGGATTTACCTGACATCGTAATTGTCTACGAGGTGCGCCGGTATGAGGTCATTAAAGTAATCCTGATAAATGTTGATCGCGTTGTTCTGACGGATGCAGTTTTCCGTGAGCTGTATTACAGAAACACAGAATTATTAACAAATAGTACGAAGACAGCGATTTTCCAAGCTAGAAACACTTACTCCCATAAGATTTATCATATGAGGACACCAAGAATCATCCTTCTCGACACGTCGACGAAATCTCTTCACGATCTCTTCATCCTTCGGATTTATCTCTTTCGCCCAGCCACCTTCCACGTGCAGTAGACTCGTATTTTTCGTCGGCACTTTGATTGTTTGTACCTTTCCAGTTATAAATACAGAATTTCGCGGTATTGTACTAATCCAATTATTACAAATCCCTCAAATTCTTTAAGAAACAATGCTATTCCAATGCATGCCGAATAAAATAACCACTGTCTTTCACTGATTGCAATTAAAACGATCGAATTAACACTAATGTTCACCAAGTTTTAATTAAAAATTGCTCCTGTGAGTGAAATATCCTAACACTGAATAAAAGAATCGATCTAAGAAAAATGTTATGACGCTGATAATGAATCTATTGAATATTCAGTTCGCCTTAATTGTATTAAGAGTGATAACAATGCACGCCGAATAGAATAACCACTGTCTTTCACCGATTGCAATCAAATCAATAAAATTAACACTAATACACACTCGAAATTAAAACACTCATTTAACAGTTTCTGAAAAAACCCTGCCACAGATCCCAAAAGACTGCGAACTCTTTTGCTTTAACCAGTTAAGTGCGTTTGACGTGTATACACGTCGAACCAAATCTCTATTGTGGTGCGGTTGACGTGTATACCCGTCGTACTTGCAATTGCTTAATTTTAATTCCGCACTGTGTGCGGGATTTTTAAAACTAAATTCCACAGTTAAGAGGTTAAGGTTATACAAATTATCTCGCAGTTAACTAAACAAGACGCGACGATTCTTACATCGTGTCCGGCGAGCTGCGAGCAGCACTGTAAGCCGCGATTGATACGTTTTCGGAAGATGTACTTGTTGAAGTACTCCGTCTCCGGAAAGACATCCTCGACTGCGACGGGTCCGCTCGCACCGAAGACGCACTGCTTGCCGAATGCCGAGCGCGGCTTCACGTACGTGTACAATTGCAGCAGCATCCTCGCCGCCGAGTCGCCGAATTTCCAAACATAAAGTCCTCCGTGAAGAGTTTATCAAAAAGGGAAAGCTACAAAATTATTCCGCGGCTCCACGAACTCACGCGGCGTAGGTTCGGGCAATACTGAAGCATCGGCCGGCCTCGCTCGAGACATAAGAAACTCGCTCGACTATATTTGTGCCCATAATTATGAAAGTGATCTAAGTCAAAATTTAAAAAAGAACCATGTTTATCAGTTATTTCACACCACATCATTTTAAACTGAATTTATTCAATGTAATTTTTATGATATCGTCAAAAATGAACTATTAGAGAGTGGTTGTAATTTCAGCATTATATGGAATTCATTTAGTGTTAATTATGAAAGTGGTCCAAGTCAAAAATTTAAAGAAATTATATAAACATAACTTGAAAATATACGGAAGTATTGAATTACTTGAAGAAAAACATAAAGATATTACATATCCCGCCAGTTTTTCAGCAACATTTTAAGAATCTTAAAAACTCGAAATGATAAAAATGTATCACTTTTTAAAAACAATTAATAAATATTCATGAATTATTTCGTTAAAGTTATTGTTTCAATTAAAACTCATAGTTTTTTATCGCTTTAAGTCATTTAGAGGACATTCGGTTAATTTTGAAAATGGTCGAAGTCAGTTCAAACTTTAAAAACAACATTTTCGCATGAAATTTACACAAAATTTCCATTAATCAAGACTATAAACTTATAAATTAAAGTGTCGCATAATGTAAAAATATTTTTTAATTTATTCAAATGGAATTCATTAAATATCTCGAAACAAGAAACATATGACTCAGACCACTTTCATAACTATGGGCACATTTATGTTAGGTAGCATATGGCAAAGGTGGGTTTGCAAGGAGATAGTCGTCGATTTTATGACTTCGCCCTAAAGCCTGATCCCTACTTCTGGGGATGATCGGAAAGAGTATCTATTGTTATGGACTGTTCGATAGGATTTATCAGTAATGCCCAATAACTCAAATATGATCTTTTCATGGAAAGACAGTATCATAACTGACTGCCAATATCTGCTCATTCTTTTACGTTTGCAAACGGAAACAGCGTTTGCTTACGAAGCATGATATGTACAGAATTTTGAATGGTTGTTAACCCGCGTGGTACTGAGAGCGTCCATAGACGCTTAAAAAATTTTACGTTTCTAGCATTGAGACGCTCTAAAAATTCATTAAGATTGCATCCATCACACCTAAAATATAATTAATTGAAATTAGCGCTCTCCCTTAAATTTCGTCCCAGTCAAAAGTTTAAACATTGTTCGATTTCATGAAATTACCTGATTACTCGAGTACGCAAAGGACTAAACAGTGTTCGAGTTACTTGACCATAACTTTAAGAAATTTTTCTTTTAAATATGTCTCAATATTGCCAAATGATAACGAAGTAATCATTTTTCCACCACTCAACGAATAACAATACGAATTTTTGGGATCGAACATAAATGAAAATTCCCAAGAAATCGCACATTGCTGTCGCTTCGGAAGCAATGAATGGCCAAGCTTAACACATGGGGAAGGATTGATTCGGCAATCAGTCGTAACGCACGACTTACCAAATTGGATAAGCTGACGCGGCTTTCGACCTAATATATCGCATTGAACGCACGTACAGCTCGGAAGGCAAACTGGAAGCTTCGGTATATGGAAGTCAACGAAATCCCGAGTTTATTCGGCCGTCGGCGTCCACCGTCGTAAAAGAAATACTGCCTTCTCGATGTCGCTATGACTCCTTCATTCACCTCGTCGAGGCCTTTGGAGACGTCGTAAACTTACTCACGAGCGGATAAATATGTAAAACTCTGCCAAAAGTGAACGAATGAAAGCCAAGTCTTCATTCAAAGACACCTCGATTTAACTCCCATTAGCAACGAACAATAAATTAAGAATAAATTAGCGATTAATAAATTTAAAAAAACTTGACGTGTGCGAGCTTGATTCGAGGCACTCGCACCGGTAATATTGCTAAAAAACTTTTAAAGAAATTAAAGTGTAGTAAAGTCAGTCTTAGGTAAATCAGTTTCTCATTGTCTGTTTTTATTATTAATCGCCAATTTATTGTGAATTTATTGTTCGTTGCTAATGGGAGTTAAATCGAGGTATCTTTGAATGAAAACTTGGCTTTCTTGTATGATATCTCTTATCTTTTTTGTTATATTTCAATTTTGTAGAGAAATCAAACTACTTGGCGCAATTTTTTTAGACTTAATGTTTTTGGACGGATACTGCTTTCTTGATGTCGCTATGACTCCTTCATTCACCTTGTCAAGGCTTCTCGAGACGTCGTGAACTTACTCACGAGCGGATAAACATGTAAAACTCTGCCGAAAGTGATCCTCGCTACCAACGTTCTACAAAATAAATGCTCCAAAGATTATGAGCTTTCGCCTATTAATTCTCATTAAGCCTGTAACTTAATTTCGCGCTAAAACTCGTTGCTTTGGTGTAAATGAGAGTGCATTTAATTCTACGCGACTTTACAGCACTCTCCACATTTTCTTCTTTGATCCACTGCAATTAAAATTGAAACTGAATGGAAGCAATTAATATTAGAGGGATTCCATTGGAATGCTTCGCGAGAAATTCGAAATACGACTTATGCGATGCATTTCAGCAACGAGGAACTATGTTTATTCTGGCAGATATTCGCGTGGCGTCCGCCTGGAACCCAATGAAACGGCGAATGCTTTCGCCACCGTTCCGAAATCGCATAATCTGGCTGGTAATCAGTCCGTTCGAGCGGACTGATGTGTGTTGAGAGACGCATTGCCAAGATGAGACTGCCAGTAGGAACTAAAGCAATTTCGGAGAGGATTTCAAACCATCCCCGCTGGTATTGGGAATTCGCGCAGACTTTAGCTATCCTTCCCCTTAAATTGTTTGACAAAAGTGCGGTGACTTGCACGTTCTACGTTTAAGAATTCCAGGAAAATGTTTTAACGATAATACAGTTAAATGTATTAACCCTTTGCACTCGGACTTTTCCTCGCCTAAAGCTTTGGCAGTGCCTGTGAGGATATTTCAAGTGCAAAGGGTTAAATTCGAATAAGTACTGCAAAGAAGAAAGATTTAACAGAAACATTTTATGAAACAACTTCTATGTAATACGTTCACGAATGAAGAAGTAACAGTAACACCAAACTAGCAAATGACAAAAGTCCTTAACGCTGCGTTCCACATCGAAAAGTCATGGCAAAGTATTGTCACATTAATTTAAGTTAACACGTTCAACCTAAAAAGTACTAAAACTTTGTATAATTGCTAGCATATGATATCATTAACCAATAAACAAATGACACCAATACGATGGCAGTTTCTCAGATTCCATCGAAATCGCTGGAGTCTTTGCTGGCCCTCCTCCAATAATGTATCCCTATCATTAAAATTACAATGCAGTCGCATCAACGACTGTCCAAAGTTCATCATGAAAAGCGCGTCGATAATAAAACTGAAACAAGAGGCGCGTTAATTAAGAAGAGCGGTGGAGGAATCCCGTTGCAAGAGCATCGTCGAGTTAACCTGCACGACTGCTGAAGACTTACAGGGCACTTGTAAGTCGAAAGCAGGGATTGAAGTAGTCGAGGGAAGACTTAGAGGGTCCGCGTTCGAGCCGGGACGTTAAAGCAATCGTAAGAACTTCCAGAAACATTCTTAAAAAAGGAGCAAGTCGAATCGGAAGCTCTTTGGGAAGGAGGATAAGCCGCGGCGAGTGCGCGAGTATCTAAGCGAAGAATGTCGGCGGCGGTCGTATTACGCGAGGTAAGAGAGGCTTCCACGCGAAGGAGCACCAGTCGCTCGCTGCACTCCTCTCCTCTCTCTCCGCGGGCGTCTGCGCCGATTCACGATAGTGCACTCAATCTCGGAGGAGCAAGTGGTCTCTCGAAAGCTTTGCCGCAATTAAACGCGCATTTGTACCACCGAGGAGAAATTGCCCGCTCCCAGAGAAAGAGGATTCGATGCAAAGAGTGCGATAGATGACAGATCAGTAAATGAAAGAGAGAGTGTACAAGTTGACAGGAGAGGGTGGAAGAGGGTAGTTCAAAGAAAGAGGCATATACAGCGGATCTCTAAACGCGTGGAGGCTTCAACTTCCCCTTGCACTTTTCTCCTAATTGATCGGACAATAATTCCACGGCTACTTTGGCGACGTCGATCCCGCGGCCAATCATTGCCGATCGCAAAGCTTTGAGGGATCATTCTGCACTCATCGTCAGACGCACGCTTAATAATAGCAGTGTCGCACGTCCATGCAACTGCTTTTGTATATTCAACTGATAGGGCTGGCAGTTTGTCGATGACGCCGCCACACGTCTACAGTCAACTCTGTGTCAGCGCAGGTAGCTTCAAAGAGCGTGCCAGTCTGCCGACACACCAGAAGACGCGCGCTTTTATCGGCCTCGTTACCTGTTGATGCAAAGCGTGCCTATCACATCTGGCCACGTGCCGCTCCGCCCAACTTACGACTCACTCTGCCGAAGAATCCTGACAGAGACGTCTACCGGAAGCAGTTCTATGTAACGAGCGGCCGGAAGCCTGAAGATCGCCTAGCGAAAACGTCCAAAGAGACTCCTTATAAGGGATGGAATAAGAGAATCTCTGGCTTTCTCGTTAACTTCGGCTCGAACGCCCTTGGCAGGTTCTCGCAGTCATGGCGGGGAAATTTCATTAGCAGACTTGTCGATCAAAGACTCCTGCCGCAAATACGCCAAATGAGGAAGCGTTGCTCGAGTGGGGTCAAGAAGATACAGGTCTTGGGAAATAAATACAGGCCGCTCGCCGATAGATTGATCGACTGGGGGAAAGTCAATTTTATGAAATCCCTTCGGACCACTTTTCCTAAGAGATTTTCTGTCAAGCCTCCCGGCAATACCGCCGCCACTCTTCCGCAAGCTAGTCAAAATGCCTCTGAGCAGGAAATTGTTGAGACTGTTCGCGAAACTCGTCAAAGCGTCATTGAAGAATCGCGCGATGACGTTGAAAAAATAGGAAAAATCCACTCTGGAAATGAGAATAAGATGCACGCGTTGATCAAAGATCCTTTGTCATTATCGAAGAGCTATCAATCTTCGAAAGTAGAAGAAGCGGAGCAAAACCTTAGCTCCGCGCCGCCCAAATCTTTACACTGGTCGCAAAGATTGTTGGACTGCGGCGAAGATTTGAAGACAAATCTATTAACAAGAATATATGGATCACCTCCGACAAATACTGAAAATCAAGTGAAGGTGAAGGAACCGGAATGTTCGCCTTTAGTTAGCAGAGTTCAATACGTAGAACAAGATCCTGCTTTAAAGATGAACCCGGATCGCGTGATATCGTTTCTGGAAAAAGGTACACCAAAAACCTGATGATATATTTGAAATGAAAAACTAAAGACTGTTATTTATATTTTCCACTAATATATACTTTTAATCGAGAAAACGTTTGCTAAACTTCAACTCCAAAGAGACACTTAAGGGGATGTAGGACAGTTAACATTCAAATTTTTCTAAATTTTATAAACATTCGTGGAACTAAGCCAATCACTTGGCAAGCACAGTCATTTTATCTTTAATTAGTACACTTGTACAGAGTAATTTGAGATATAGACATTCAAAATTAAATAAACAATAAGGCAGTTATTAATTCTTAAACATTACAATGTTAAATAATATAATAACATTACAGGGGTCAAAATCATGCGGATAAGTCATGTGGAAGTTGGTTCAAGCCAATTGTTTATATTGTTAACCATAAAACTTATAACATAAACAATTGGTTTGAACCAACTTCCACATGACTTATCCGCATGATTTTGGTGCCTGCCTTAGGTATGATCTTAAAAAAGAACTCTGTAAAAATGGAACTTCATTGGACTAATCGTACCAAAGAAATCATCTGCAGAGTCCTATTACGCATAATTAATATTGTAATGTTTAACAATTAATAACTGCCTTATTGTTTATTTAATTTTGAATGTCTATATCTCAAATTGCTCTGTACAAGTGTACTAATTAAAGGTAAAATGACTGTGCTTGCCAAGTGATTGGCTTAGTTACACCAATTATTATAAAATTTAGAAAAATTTGAACGTTAACTGTCCTACATCCCCTTAAACATTCTAACTAACCATCAAATTAAACCGGGTTTATTCTCCCCTCGCCAGGCATAGATTGCAATATATTTTCAAGAATCTTGAAGCAAACTTTGGACCTGCGGGAGCGGGTGAGTTTCATGATCTACGGCAACTGTTCGTACAAGGTACCGAGAGGCCGGTTCACAATGGAGGAGCTCAGCGAGTCGCGGCCCAACTTGTCGAGCTTGAAGTACCGTCTGAGCAAGTGTCCCCGTATCGAGCAGATGTGGCGGCGAGCGCAACGTAAATTACCGGCGGCGCTCCTCGTCAAAGCTGAGCCTCGAAAGGAGCAGCTGTCTCCGGTGACCTCGCCGTTTCGAACGAGTGCCTTCAAGCCGACGGGGCAATGGCTCGAGCAGAGCTACAAAGTGCGACTTAGACTCTACAAAGCACCCGCCGCTGGATCTTTCGATCCGGTTCTCCCGCAAATCACCGAAGTGCGACGCCGACATCGATTCTCCGAAGGGAGCAACCCGCCGCCCCTTCCGCCCCCACCGACGCCCAAGCCGATTAACAGGACTGTCTTGAAGCAACTGCAAAATCCCTGTCCACAGAAGAAATGTCCTGGCATAAAATCCAAATGCTAACTCTTTGAATTAATGAATAATTCCAATTAATTACTGACTTTCTATTTAGTTATACTTGTGATATACTGCATATTGACGTTGCGAGTCCGCGGAAATTCTAGCGAATAAATTTGTTTAATGATTGTATGGACGGTTTATTTTAAAAGTGGTGTAAGTCCATTTTTTCTTGTTCGGAGAAAATTAAATGTTAGCATATCTATCAATGAAAGAATATAAGTTAATTATATCAAGTCCGAAAATGTTTCTTCTGATCTATCAATATGTGATTTGATTATATAAATTTGTTTTAGGCGAGTTTAACTAAAATAATGTATATTGGCGGGCTGCAAATGGACTTACACCACTTTCAAAATAAACGACCCGTATATTTGGATGTTCAAGATGTTTGTAATATAAAGGGAATTTCGTAGAGATGCAGCTACGTTTGATTTATTATTGGATTTCCTTTGGTAAAGGATGCTAACTTTCCATCTTAATCCTGTTTCCTGCGGTGTATCTTTTTCTCTTGGCCCCGAACACGCCGCAGAACTTGAACTCCGCGTCAGACAATAAACTATGTTTTGCGAGGGCTGTATATTTTCATGCCTGCAATCATTTATCTTCAAGTTTTAATAGAAATCTGCCATGTTTCATGGTAGCGGCTCGTTCGCTTCGCGCGCAGATGTCACGCCGAAGTTTCTTTAGCGCGGTGTTCGAAAGTGCTGCTTCTTGTGCACTCGGTGTTTCTAAGTAGTGTAGCTGCTCTGCCCGCCCGACAAAGAATCCATTTACATAATCCAGAAGAGAGCATGGAAACTGTTTGTGTGCCAATTGAAATTCTAATTGCACATTCCCAAACTATACCAACCGCCCCGAGAACTCTTCGTTAAATACGATTATAATTGAGCATTGCAAAGTACCGCGCGCATTCCTATCCCTCCCGGAATTCCGGCTGCTCCTTAAACTTTTATCTTTCCAAAATTACTTTGCAATCTCTCTGGCACGAAGAAACCGCCGGCGAATTCAAACTTGGCGCGAATTAATAAAAAGATGAGAAGATTATTAAAGGAGTTTCCCGTAGTTTTTCCACTCCTGTTAGAGAATTGATTCAAGAATGTCAAAGATTTCACTGTTAATGAGATACTCGTTCGCGAACGAGCGAACTAACCAAGCTAATGAGTGATTACTGCGTGTTACAGATAGTACCGGATTGGTACCACATGGAGCACACGAGGGTGGTGAAGAGGTCGATCGAGCCGCACGTAGAGGTACACGAGAGGCTAGTCAGCGACCGCAGGGTGCGTCGTGCTGAACAGCAGCGAGCCAAGTCGAGATCTAAGAGGGATCTAATAATCAAACGTGGCCCTCCGTCCAATCTCCAAGTCATCCTCAATGACGAGAGGTGGCCTCAAATGTGGTACCTGGTAAGCCATCTTCAATCAACTTCTCCAACTATCATTTCCTATCAATTGCATATCTTTTTATTATTATCTACTGTAACCAATTGTTTATTATATAAAGTGAGTTAGGGATTTGTTGCTCCTTACTTCTTACACGATCTTTGTTTTAACCCTTTGCAGTCGTATTAAATGTATACATGGATGTTGTAGTGATCGGAATTAATTTCCATTGAACAAGCAATGATACATAATATGCAAGATTATGAAGGATAAATAAGATTCATTGTTTCTTTCGTGAACTTTAGATATATGTTTACACAATAATATGCTTTAATGTCATGTTTAAAAAAAATTATATATTTTATATGTTTTTTTATGTTTCTAATCAATATGGTTTTTCATTATGGTGGTGGCTGAGAGCAGACATACGACCGGAACGGTAAAAAAGCTTTGGTGGCTGAGAGTAGACATACGACCGCAAAGGGTTAAAAGATAATTAACGTGAAAAGTTGGAAGATAATACCATTCTTGATTGAGTAAAGCTTTTAAATGATTATGAAAAGCTCGATTATAGGAACAAACTTGCTCCTGCAGAACGCGATTTTACATTGAAAGTACTTCTCCAACCATAATTTCCTATGAACTGCATATCTTTTTATTATTACCTACTACAACGTATTATTTATCACATAAAGTAAGTTAGGGATCTGTTGTTCCTTACGTTTTACATAATCTTTATTTTAAAAGATTATTAACATAAAAAGTTGGTAGACAATATCACTGTTCATTGAGTAAAGCTTTTAAATGATTGTGAAAAGCTCGATTACACAAACAAACTTACTCCTGCAGAACGCGATTTTACATTGAAGGTGCTTCTCCAACCATCATTTCCTACCAATTGCATACTTTTTTATTATCACCTACTGCAATATATTATTTATTACAGAAACTGAATTAGGGATTTGTTGTTCCTTACTTCTTACACGATCTTTGTTTCAAAAGATAATTAACTTACAAAGTTGGTAGACAATATCACTGTTCATTGAGTAAACCTTTAAAATGATTATCAAAAGCACGATTACAGAAACCCAACACGCGATTTTACAGTGAAGATAAAAACTCAATTCAACATGCATGTATGCTGGCAGAGTTTAAGGAACCGACGGCGGCCATTGTGAAACGGATCCCTGAATCGTATGAAACATCTACTAGCGGTTGTTTTCACGGTGAATAAAGCGATAGTGGTGGAGCGATAGTAGTCGGCTGTTTATAGGGTATTCGAGGAGGCGGTTGAATAGCCTGGCGGGAGGATCTATGCATGAATCTCGGATTATCCGTGTTGGCGCGTTATTTGCGCCCGAGCCCTATCCATTACTCGACTTGATAATGGGAGAGTGTTCCGTAAACTATTTATTGCCGTAAACTATTCGGGGGGAATAGGCGCGCGTTGCGCAAGAAGTAACGAGGAACAAACCCCTCCAAGATGAGAAGTAACTGCGTTAGGATAAACGAGAAACTGGCCCAGGAAACTTAGATGCACTTGCCGAAACAATGAATGTTTTATACAACTTATGAGAGAGAGAGAGCAGTGTTTGTAATCGGTTATAAACTATATATCCGGCAACAAACGGAGCAACAGTTTCGAAACTGAATCCCAAGTCTTGCTCGGTTTCCTTGGCTGGTAGTCATGCGGACTCTAATTGAATGCGAAACTCTAGCGGCCCGGCAAGTTCTATTAACGCAAGAACCGTTGCTTACTCATTTTCAGAATAGGGGGAATGGCTTGGATATGAACGTGCAAGAAGCTTGGGCCGAGGGCATCACCGGCAACGGTGTCGTTGTCACCATTCTAGACGACGGATTAGAAAAGGATCATCCCGATCTCCAGAAGAATTATGTGAGAGACCAATTATTATTAATTATAATACTCATTTTTATAGCAAAACCCTCATTATAGCCACAGTCTTCATTCCACAAACCTAGCATTATTTCTACACATGATTCAAAATACAAAATGTAAATCTCACCACGAAAGATTGTAATGGTCATTGACAGAAAGTAACAATGGCCTGTGAATTCTTCAAAGTAGTTTCGAATCCGGCAAACAATACGATTGTGATTCCATCGACTTAAATTGTCCTTAAAGACAGTAACATTACAGATAAGTAGTATTATAGTATTACCGATAATTATGAGAGAGACCAATTATTATCAATTATACTATTCATTTTTATAGGAAAGAAATCAAAAGCAGTTTGGCTTTCTAATCCATAATTGATCATTTATCTCCCCTGTTACGACCACAATCTTCATTCCTCAAACCCAGTATTATTTCTACACACGTTTCAAAATACAAAATATAAACCTTACCAGAAAAGATTGCCATTGCCATTGCCATTAACAGAAATTAAAAATGGCCAGTGAATTCTGGAGTGAATGAGAGTTAGTCGGTAGCAGATAATTATGTGCGAGACCAATTATGATCAATTATAATACCCATTTTGCTAGGAAAGAAATGAAAAGCAGTTTGGTTTCTAATCCACACCTTATCAATTATCTCCTTCATTATAGCCACATTCTTCATTTCACAAACCCAGCATTATTACCACACACGTATCAAAGCACAAAAACTAAATCTCACCAGGAAGGATCGCCATTGCCATTACGAGAAAGTAACAATGGCCAGCGAATTCTCCCAAGTAATCTCGAATCCGGCAACACGATACGACTGTGATTCCGGAGAGTTAGACAGTCGTCGGAGACAGAGTAGTAGATTGTTCGCGGTCGAGTCGCTAACGAAGTTACGGTTTGGGGCGAGTGGAAATATGGAGCAAAGGGAGTGAGAGGGCGAGAGGGTGAGAGGGCGAGTGGCTGAGGGTCGCGTTATCGAGGTTGGCCAGAATTTCGCCGGTGAATCCGAAGCGTAGTATGTTCCGTGGGTAGACGGGCTCGGTGTTGGTAGATTCAGAGAGGGCGGCTTCAACATTCTACATCGTCCGGACGGAATGCGTGCGGCGGCGCGGCGCGGCGCCGGGACGCGCGTGTTTACCGATGGATGGCTGAGGTTAATAAAGCGACCACGGAGAAATGCGGAGGGTGCCGCCGCGTAAACTTCCCGCCGTGATCGGACACGGTCTGCTGGACCGATATTGATCTAAACGCGATGGACGACGCCCGCCACTCTCTCTTCCTCTCTTCCTCACTCACTCTCTCTCTCTGCCGAAGCTTCTCCCTCCTTCGGGGAATTATTGCTACCACGATGCGCGCCTACACTCCGCTGCACTTCAAATGTCCGCCGCCGCCTCCGCGTCAACCGCTTTATTGCTAAGTAGCCGCGATGAATTTGCCCTCAAGCTCCGAAGAGTTCAGATAACCCTCACCTTCCACCATCCAATGTCTACTTTATTTCGATTATAAATCAGGAAATATTGCGGTTACCTCGGATAAGGTGGATTTGAATTCGTAGAGGTTTTGATCGACGTAGTCGGGGTAGATTGTATTTTACAAGACTTTAGAGGTAAAGACGACCACAAAAGTAGCCAACTATCTACTTAGAACAGTGCCAGCAAAGTGAGGGACCTCTCACGCGCTTCTTTCCCTTTTCACTACTGGGTACCCTGCCTGGGCAATTGAGGGCTACTGACTACCCTTGCTATGTACTAGCTAGCCATCTTAGCCCTCTCTGTCCCACTCTAGCTCTCTAGCAATACAGCGCGCCAATATTTTACTTTCAAGTTCAAACATTTTTGACGGTTTTTATTTTTTTGGTCGACTTCCCGACCTTCCCCGGGACTGAAATTTGGTGGAGAATGTGCCTATGCGTCAAGAAAGAAGTGATATAAATTTCAGAGCCCTAGCTCAAAGTTTAGGTTTTCACCTATTTTCGACCCTCGAGAATGGTCAATTTTTTCAAGTTTCTCAAAATCGGCCGAACCCGGGATATTTTGACTGTTTTCGTATCAGGGTGGATAGAGAACAAAGAATCCGTGAAAAAAAGTCCGGGTTTGAAACGAAAACGGGTCGGAAAACCGTCCAGAAAAGTCCATTTTTGCTCATTTTTGACGGTTTTTATTTTTTTTGGTCGACTTCCCGACCTTTCCCGGGGCTGAAATTTGGTGGGTAATGTTTTTTTGCATCAAGGAAGATGCCATAAAAATTCCAGGGCCCTAACTCAAAAGTTGTTTTTCGACAAATTTTTCTTAAGGGGTACCCCTTCAGATTTTTTCACGATTTTTCGAAGGTCCCCAAACTCGGTTTTTTTCGTCAGGAATCGATTGTTTACGAATGAAAACGGATAGAAAACAAGAAATCCGTCGGAAAAAGTCCGGATTTCTATCGAAAACACTAAAAAAAACTGCCTTTAAGGTTCAATTTTTTCGGAATTTTCGCTGGTTTTTCCCATATTGTTTAGACTTCCCGACATTTTCCGGGGCTGAAATTTGGTGGGGAGTCTCCCCTTGCATCAAGGAAGATGCAATATAAATTTCAGAGCCCCAGCTCAATAAAAAAATGTCCCCTTTTTTTGGCCACCGAAAATATCCAATTTTTCAAAGGTCCCCGAACCCGGGTTTTTCTTCATGAATCGATTGTTTATGTATCAGAGCGGATAATAAACGAAGAAGCCATGAAAAAAAGGCCAGATTTGTATCGAAAATATTCAATTTCCATGAACTCTCAAATAGAAATACAATTAAAAAATATATAATAAGCTGACATTTGCAATGTTAACTCTAAAGATTGACAAAGGGTCCAAAGGATCGCAAATAACATTTCTTAGCGAGTTTCCACCTCTGCAAGAAGAATAGCCAAGAAAGTAAGGAATTGCTGTAACCATTGGTTTCAGGACCCGCAAGCGAGCTACGACGTGAACAACCACGACGAGGACCCAATGCCGAGGTACGACCTCCTCGACAGTAATCGGCACGGCACCAGATGTGCCGGGGAAGTCGCAGCCACCGCCAATAATTCCATCTGCGCGGTGGGTGTTGCCTTTGGTGCTGGCGTCGGCGGTAAGTCTCTCTCATCTAGCCAATCGTGCCAACCTCAGATCAATTAGAAACGTGGCAAGCGCACCGAGAACCTTGAGCTAATGAAAGCGCCACTTTGATCAGGACTTGTGTAATATGCCATAAATGCGGATGACTTAAACTGTGCAACGTAATTAGAATCCGATACTAATTACTGGAATGAAAATATAAAGAGCGAGTGAAAATGTTAAGACTTAAAGCGAGTATACTTTATACCAATGTTACACATTACAGAATCCGATTTTCATTGCTTTTATGGTGGTGTGAAAGTTCACTTTTCGAGGGTTGCGTATTGTGCAGAAAGTGATTGATTCCCACTCTTTAATTTATATTCATTCTCTTACTGCACGCGTGCTGAAAGTAGCATTTCATTTCGTTTTATCGATCACAAGTGCGGTAATGGGAAACAAGTAATTAACGTTATTATATTACATTCTCTGCCAAATTCAGTGAGATATGTCAATCTGTCGATTCAATCAGCAATAGAAATTATACGTTGTTTTTTGTCGATTAAGACAAAGTGAACTTTCGCAGCGTTCGTTGCATAAAATCTAGTAGCAGCCAACCTTCAGACGCGTATAAGAAATTAATGAGAACTGCTTTTCTAATTATCTTTATTTGTTAAAGCACACTACATTCATAGCGTTTTGCTTTGCTCGCGGCTCTACCAACGAATGCCTGCTCATCAGGCTCTTCGCATTTCATTCTCATTTACTAAAAGACTATCGCCACAATACGTTATCATCGTCAGGATTTTTTACACACGTGAATTTCCATAATAATGTAAATTATTATTATACGTTCGCGGAATTGAGAAGAGGACTCGTGTGATTATCAACAAATTCCACACTCGTGTTCTTGGCAATGCCTTCGGCTCAACCAGCAACTTCACGCGTCTGGAAATTGGCCACTTTCCCTACTTCTATCAAAATATACTACAATATTTCTATTCATACAAATAATACGAGTCTAACTTTGATTTCAATCAACGAACAAGATATTTGCTCATAAGTGAAAGATAATTTCCTCGCGTACAGGAAGGGATTTGTCTATCTCGAGCGGAAGATCGAATAGCAGTCTGAACTTACTGTTAGCACAAGCTTCTGGTATCGTCGATCGCGACTCTATCGAATAGTTCCGAATTGCACGGTGGAAATTGGAGCCGGTCGCCTAATTGGCATCGAGTTCAAAAGTCCAATCGATGCCACAGTCATTAGTAATTTCGGCTCTGATCCCGAAACGATATTCACCACCTACGAAACGCCGATGCCTCCCCCACCCCCGCCCCTTATTCCCTTCCTTATTGGAGGTCCGCCTTACGACCATTGACGGGAAATTGGACTTGCCATTACATGCCCGATTTAATCGTTCATTCACGACTCTCTTCGATACTGATTACATTGAAATTGCGAGCTGCTCCTATTAGAGTTACCAATGTTTCGATGGGGCCAATCTCTCCGATAGCTACTCTAATCATCTACTTCGTCCAAGCTCTTCGAAAGCCAGACTTCGCGAATTCAACTTTCATGTGCAATCTCACTAACGATTTTCCAATCTATCTTTAAATGATACTTGTTCAAAAATTCCGCGACGGTTTAAACTCGCAAAATATGGAAATCGTCGACTCATAAAGGATCGTATCGACGATATATTATATATTATTAATAATATTCCATGCGGTTGGTAGTGAAATTCAAAAGATCTAATTTTCGAAGAATTCCAATTCCAACAATTCCAAAAATGCCAATATCTGCGATAGCTACTCTAATCATCTACTTCGTCCAAGCTCTTCGAAAGCCAGACTTCGCGAATTCAACTTTCATGTGCAATCCCACTAACGATTTTCCAATTTATCTTTAAATGATACTCGTCCAAAAATTCCGCGACGGTTTAAACTCGCAAAATATGGAAATCGTCGAATCATAAAGGCTCGTATCGACGATATATTATATATTATTAATAATATTCGATGCGCTTCGACGCGAGATTGAAAAGATCTAATTTTCGAAAAATTCAACTCGACGCGATATACATGAGTTAGCGTTGGCAGGATCATTTAATATTGAGAGAAAAATCGCTGGCCAATCGTATCCGGTGGTATCGTCGGGAACTGGAACGGCGAGTGCACGAATATCGCGCGACGAGTGAATCGTGGAAAGAACATACAGGGTGAGTCACTTGCCTTTGAATCAGAACTAGACATCTATTTCATTATACTATATATTCTCTGTTTAACAAATAGACTATATTAAATCATGTAGTCTGTTGGAGAAAATATTTTTGCAAGTTTTAGCATCGACTTCCTTCGAATGGCTAGCAACATAAGGAGAAAATATTTTATTATATTATATTTATAGGGAACTATTATACATCACTGGCTTCTGCAGGCTGAAATTTCATGTGCAATAAATGCATAAGATGCTGACAAATATTGAGCAACATTTGAGTGTAATTGAAATGTCTAGGTTATTTATAATGATTTTATATGAAACAATTTATGCTCGACAGTGGTGATTCAAAGGCAAGTGACTCACCCTGTATGTACATACGTCGGGGATGTGTGGCGCACGTGGGGAGTTTCGACAATGATATTTCACTTATTGGAGGGTACGTATTTGGCGCAGGTGTCCGAATGTTAGACGGGGACGTGACCGACGCGGTGGAGGCGCGCTCGTTGAGCTTGAATCCGCAGCACATCGACATCTACAGCGCCTCCTGGGGACCGGACGACGACGGGAAAACTGTGGATGGACCGGGCGAGCTCGCCACCAGGGCTTTCATCGAAGGAATCACAAAGGTAAGGGAATCTCCAACGCCATTTGCCCGACTCTGCCCGCCCGAGACTCCATTACAGACAGAGATTGAGTAAACAGAATTTCATCGAGAACTAAGCCTGCCAATATTGGCTGCTTAATGGAATTTCTCCGCTACTCTTTCTACCAGAGCCGCGTCCAATCCACCTATTTTCAAGTAGCGATACTGTCGCAAAGGAAACTTCACGCAAACCCTCCCGCCGACAATAAGAATTTCTCCCTTTAACGAGATTGTTAAGTTCCAACAGCATTTCTTCCGAGTTTCTCTTACACTCTCCAAGTAAACTTCGTATTTTAGCGTGCTGCAACTTTCCAAATCATTCTTCTCCTCACTTTGTAGAGCTTGTTTCGAGATATGTTGAACTGTAGGATAAAACAAACTAGTATTTTGATACTTGGTTTGTTTAAAATCGTCTTTATCAAAACTGCAAACGGTGTTACTTATCGTAGATCTTTGAAAGTTTGGAGATAGCTTGTTTACACGACTGAACGGCACACGTGTGGATGCTTCATTTTTTCACATACTTTGGGGGGAAGAATTGAGAAGATCCTTTGAATGGAGTTTAGGAGGTAGACAACGATCTAGGAAGAGGGTAAAGCTCCGGGAGAATTTCTGGTGCGGGCTGAATATTTAAAAGGGGACTTCTTCCAAGTTTCTTCGCGGAGCCATCAGCCCTGCTTAAGCGGCGGGCGCTTCGAACAGGGCGCACCCACCCTTCAACGAGGTCATTAGAAGTTTAGCGAGTTAAAACGCAAATGATGGCAATCACAGTTCCCCGCACCAACTTCGAAATCGCGTATCTACGGCTCTGTCAACTTGCCACTTCAATTACCAGCGCCGTCTATGTACATAAGTGTGTGTGTGTGTGCGTTTTCGCACCTACCGCGCGGTCAAATAAGCCCTGCATTAAACAGATCAAGGGAGGCGCGAGTAACGCATTTACCAAACCCTAAACGATCATTCAAAAGCATCGAAACTTTTCAATATCCCAACTTTTTAATACTTTTACTCGGCTGAATATTAAAACCTTCGGAAATATCTTGACGAATAAAAGGGAACTGCCCCGGCAATGGTCCAAGTGGGAAACTCGGGAAACTAAAACTTGAATTAAAACAAAGTTCCATCCACTGACACTTGTAAATTCAATCATACCTATGGGTTATGTAAAACTAGTCTTGGGGGGTTTGAGATTCTCGCGAGATTCGAGTGCAACGATCATGGAAATCTTCATTGGATGAAGGTTGGCAGAAGAGAGGGGTGGGGGTAAATATGCCTATGAATTGAAAACGTTTCCCTCTGCCTCTCGCGTTTGGCGGCGGAAAGAGGGAGGGAAAGGGAGAAGGAGGCGTCAGTGCTGCGGCGAGCGGCGGTCCATTGTCATCGCGATGTCCGTGTTTCTCCGGCACACGGAAGCCTTTTCCCCCATTTCATCTCGATCGCGCCGACTCTTTCTCCCCGAGTTTCCCTTTCCTCGGCAGGTTCGATCGCGCTTTCGAAAGGAGCCTTTATCTCGATCCTGAGACAACGGAGCCGCCGCCGTCTCTGCCGCGAGTGAGTGAGCGGCCGATAGTTAAAGCACGAGAGTGCGAGAGGAGCGGCCGTGTTCTCTCCCTCGGCCTGGAAAGCGCACAATGGAAATATTAATAGGACGGAATACGCTTCGCAGAGGATGCGCAATGCGGAACCCTTCGGGACCATTCATGCCAGCGCGCACAGCCTCCAATTCATTGACGGTCAAGTTAAGAAGCCTCTGCCAACCGAGCGCTGGCAAACAATGAGCAAGAAGTATATGACGCTTCAGTCCGCCCCTCGATTTCCTCCATTTCTGCCATTATTCCTCTCGAATAAATAGTTACGTCGAGACGCAAATATTATGTCAAAAAAGTCGAATTTCAATCTATAGAATAATAAACCCTGAAATTTGTGCAACAAACGATTGATACTTCAATTTAAAAACTGACTTTAAATAATTGCTATATGAACACATGTACACCGACGCCAATACAGCACTCTTGCGAAGCAATCGCGTTAAGTACTGACTGGAGAGTAACACCGAGCGTAAAACGAAGACAAAGGGTGGGGTAACTTCTCTTAATTATCACGAGTGAACAAACTCTACATCGCAGGCAAACTGTCATTCGGCGAGGAGGGGACTAACGATCGTGCAACTAATAAAAATGCCGAGACGCTCCGCGAGAGTTGGTCTTGTCTTAATGGATTCGGATGGCAGGGACTGAAGCGGCGCGGTGGCGGGCCAAAGTTTCTAATTGGCCGCTTTCAAGCGACTCGTCTGCGCGGTCAGTGCACCTCTACGCATTACCATTTTAAACTCACTCGGCATATCCCGCCGAGCGTAAGTCATATGCAAATATGAGAAGACACTTTTCCTACGGAAACTCGTTAAAGCGGGCCTGGCCACCCTTCGAAATGGGATTCCAGGGACACGCGCTCGCCTTGGAATCCCCGGGAAAATGCAGTTCTCATCTCAACATATACATACTCTGCTTTATGAAATGAAAATTGCTATCTGCCTCCTATTATATCTCCTGGTTTAAACTTAAACAATGATACAGCTTGCCATGTGCATTCTTAAACATGCAAAATCAGTTGGTTATTTTCACGAAGTTTTAAACATTATTCTTGTCTACTATTTATGTATTATTTCTCGACGTCCGATCCGACAGAAGTCAAAGAACCAATTAATAAATAGAATCGACGTATTTCAAGTATATTAAATTTAAAGAGGCTGGTGAAATTTATAGAAAATGGTAATGAATGGTCACTGCAATTCTCTTTAAAATTTCAACTAATTTGCCTGTACAGTTTCCGAGTAATCAATGTCCAGAGATCCATTCTTATGGCTTGAAAATACATGATGCAATAATTGACACTCGAATAAAAAACATTTTTCGGAAGTTTCGTCTGTTTAATTCGAGAATATTTGAGCAGAGAATGAACTGGAAATGATTTCATTTGCAAAAATAACGCAATAGACAGAATAGAAATAAAAGTAACTTATGATTTTCCTACTCAAAAACTGATTTTATGATCATTTAAAAAGGTCTCAGAATTCACCAACCTCCTCAAAACGAACGAAGTACAAATCGACTGGCAACAAACAACGATTCTCTTAGCGATAGAATCACCAAGAGAGGTTGCTTTTGACATTGCCGGTAAGAAGAAACAGCCGGCACTTATTCCGTTTCACAATGCGGTAACTAGGACGCCTAATATTTAGACGCTTTGGAAACCCAGTCAATTGTACTGTCGACTAGGACAGTCCGACAGGATACAGGGCTAACAAAGCCAGGGTGCTTTGAGGGGCGGAGGGAGATGCGATATCAGAGGGACTTCGATATGGGTTTTGCGGGGATCTGCATGTAGGCGTTGGAATCAGAGTCGGCCAGAAATTCTCTTTGTCAGAGGAGGGCAATGTGTATCGGCGAGGCTACAATGAGATCACTATCCTCAGAGGACAAGCGAACCCGAAACTCTTACGTGCGAAACTAGGCTCTGATTCGCAAGTGGGATTGCTCGAGCGACGATCCTATCTCCGGCAAGTGGCATTATTCTCCTCGAAACGAGGGTCCAAAAATAACTTTACAAAATGCCAGCACGAGCGAGCCGCGGAGAGCTTGAAAATTCATACGCCTAATATTTCGGAGTGCTTTCGCTCCTCGGGCTACTCTGCCGGGAGATCAGGTATAATCTTCACAGAGTGAAGTGGAACAGTAGTATTATTAGATCGGACGCATCTCATACGTGCTAATGCACGCCCTCTGTGCGCCCAGTGTGCGGTGCACTATGCCGATTAATCGAATAACTTCGTCGACTGTCCTTTGACCATCGGGAGCACTAATGCTATCAGACGGCGTAGTGCTCACCTTCCAAGGCGATATCATTATATCATTAAATCATTAAAGGAACGGCCGCCGGTACTTGTACTATTTCAAAGAGATTATAATTCATGAGAAAGGCCTCGATATTATAGTGCGTGCATATGGTAATTAGTGTGCTTCCGAGCTAAACCGTATCGCAGGAAATTAGCGGGACTGGCCTGTAAGCTAATACCGTCCCAGCTAATTTGGACTCCCCTTTGACACGGCCGCTTGTCTAATTTGATAATCAGCACGTGACCCATTGACAACATTAGAATCCCTGTTACCTCCTACCCTCTGATTATAATCTCTGTCTTCGGGCATTTGCATCCCTATTAACCTTCCACGCACCGCAAACATGCCGCCTACCTATATCGCGATCCTAATTTCAACTAAATCAATGAATCATGCTTCGTCACTTATACGCAACAAATGACATTTCTCGGACCAACCCTGCTCGATAATGTTCACTTTCCTTATTCAACTGGGGATAAACATTAATTTTACCAATTGCCCGGTGATAATTCAGAATCTACTAGAAATGCAAGTAATACGTGTCGAGCGTTCGTCATCATTTTACATTATGCTTAGGTTGCAAAAGCAACGTGAAATGCACAATTTCACAATGTAGAGCAGGCCGTTCCATTGGAAAGACAGGTTGTCCTCCAGAATGAAAGACACGACAGGAAACTTGTTGACAAAATATGCGCATTAAGCTAAATTTACTGCACCTAATCCATTCATTAGCAGGGTGAGCTAAATTTCACTAAAAAGTTACTCTAAATTCACGCGAGTGCATGGGACAAATGAGCTTGGGAACGAGGAGCTTCCGCTCCCCAGTGGCTGTTTCCAACAACCACCCTTATGGGACTCATATTCCCTGAAAATACTAATCTTCCTAATGCGTAATGTACAGCAATAGCTAATTACAGCTGCCGCTATTCGCGGCCATTGAAATTCTACTCTCGCGTAACTGTTCCACGTGATTCATGTTGAAGAGCGATTCTTTTCCCGTAGAAATCAGTATGGAATAATGAAATACTTAGGAAACGAATATAACTTTATTTCATCTTAACTGTTTGAAAGACCGGTGACGAATGAAACATTATGACAGATTTAGAAACATATAAACATCATTGTGGACGAGACGACTGAGCTTATCAAATATAAATAACAGAAACTAAGCGTGAATGCTATAGGATAGAATCCAACAATTCATGTAACACTGAAATCACAATGGATGAAAGATCAGCAATAATATTCACGGAGAGTGAATAATATTTACTCTACTTGTCGGACGCGATGAGAGGTGGTTTTTGGTTAGTGGAAAGTTTAATTGAAGTCGCGTGTATTGAAGTTAAAGGACGCAATGGTCGTCAAGGATGCAGCACTATTGCGTTACACGGTGTATTCAGGGGCGAAAGGCTTTTCAATCTTAGTAGTGGGTTTGCGAGCTCAAGCATGGCGTATGCGCGCGCGCGCGCGCGGCTAAATTGTGGCCGTGCAAATTTCATGAAGCTCTCCTCGAAAAGCCTGACTCGAGTCGTCACAAGAGACTGTTCTAAACACCCCATTAACCCTTCACACTGGCGCGTGTACGCCCAGCCTCTTCCCTCCCGATCTCTCTTCCTCTCTCTTCCTCTCTCTCTTTCTCTCTTCAGTACCCTCGCTCCCTCGCTGACAGTGTTATAAAACTGCGGTTAAACTTGTATGTTCTCTCGACGTGAGAGCACGTATGTCTATGTGCACACCTCTTCTTTCATTAACAGCTAACGAACCACAGCTTTGACGGGAATACGCGCGGCTCCACCGGCGCGGCGGCGTCCAGCGATGCGTGAAACTCCACATTGTTCGCCAGTGAAAAAACGAAGGAGATCCTTCGCGGCTCCTCTTGCGTGAACGCGATACTATAAAAAGCCTCTGATATAGAGCCTCTATTTATACCCTTGCAGTCCTTTTCAATAAAATACGACGGATCCCAGTCGACAAAGAGTCCCAACACTTTGCGAATAATGGAACTCCTACCACCGCAACGAAGAGGCTTTTACAAAATTCTCGTTCGACGAGTTCAAGGATGAATTGTGCCCATAATTATGAAAGTGGTATAAGTCGAAATTTGTAAAAAAATATGTTTATCAGTTATTTCACACCACATTATTTTAAACTAAATTTATTCAATGTAATTTGTACGATATCGTCAGAAATGAAGTATTAGATAGCGGTTGTAACTTCAACACTATATGGAATTCATTTAGTGTTAAATATGAAAGTGGTCTAAGTCAAAAATTTAAAGAAATTATATAAACATAACTTGAAAATATACGGAAATTTTAAATTACTTCCATTAAAGACCACCACTGGACCAGTAACGGAAGAAAAACATGAAGATATTACGTGTTTACTATCATACATCCCACCAGTTTTTCAAGAACATTTTAAGAATCTTAAAAACTCGAAATGATAAAAATGGATCACTTTTTAAAGATAATTCATAAATGTTCATGAATTATTTCCTTAAAGTTATTGTTTCAAATAAAACTCATAGTTCTTGATCGCTTTAAGTCCTTTATAGGACATTCAGTTAACTTTGAAAATGGTCTAAGTCAGTTCAAATTTTAAACACATCATTTTCGTATGAAATTCACACAAAATTTCATACTCGTAATAAATTTCCATTAATCAAGACTAATAAAATGATACATTAAAATGTTGCATAATATAAAAATGTTTGTTAATTTATTCAAATGCAATTCATTAAATATCTCGAGACAAGAAACATATGACATGAACCACTTCCATAATTATGGGCAGAATTATCTAATGCGTTCAGTAACAATCATTTCTCTAATCGGGGGTATAAAACGAACGTTCCAATTTCAGGGTCGCAACGGCAAGGGTTCCCATAAATTCCCATTAATCAAGACTACTAAAATGATAAATTAAAATATCGCATAATGTAAAAATGGTTTTTTATTTATTCAAATGCAATTCATTAAATGTCTCGAAACAAGAAACATATGACATGAACCACTTTCATAATTACGGGCAGAATTGTCTAATGCGTTCAGTAACAATCATTTCTCTAATGGGGGGTATAAAACGAACGTTCGAATTTCAGGGTCGCAACGGCAAGGGTTCGATCTTCGTGTGGGCATCGGGAAATGGTGGCCGTGACCACGACAATTGCAACTGCGACGGCTACACCAACAGCATCTGGACGCTGTCGATTAGCAGCGCGACTGAGAACGGTCTGGTGCCCTGGTACAGCGAGGCTTGTTCTTCCACCCTGGCGACTACCTACAGTTCCGGGGCGACCGGCGAGAAACAAGTCGTCACCACTGACCTCCATCACCATTGTACCAGCAGCCATACCGGCACTTCGGCCTCGGCACCCTTGGCCGCTGGTATCTGCGCCCTCGCTCTCGAGGCCAACCGGGACCTCACTTGGAGGGATATGCAACACATTGTCGTGCGCACTGCCAAGCCCGCTAACTTGAAGGCTCTCGATTGGGTCACCAATGGTATCGGTCGAAACGGTGAGGAGAGTTTTATATTTGCTATTTATTTAGTGGAGAATGAAAAGTATTTCTATCATTCTTGTGCACGGAATTCGTAGTTTTTCGATTAAATATTCATTTCAACAACTTAACTTGTTAAGTATTGTACTTGTCATTGCTCAACCCGTTTAGTGCCGACCGAAAATATCGCATAAAGTTTGGAAAAAGGCCCATGAGAAGGAAAATAAGAATAATATTTATACAATTCGAAAACGAGAATAAAGTCATGCCAATTAGAACTCAATATTTGTTGAAAATCATGCGAATAACAAATTATGAAAAACATACAAATTAATTTCACTTTTGCAAGCAGTTGAAATCCATTAAAAAAATGTCAATTGCTTTGCAATGAAATTGAACTATTTATAATATTTTACAAATTTATTTTGAAATAGAGAACACTTGTCGCAAGTGTTGCGAACAACGATATATCGGCATTCGGCACTAAAAGAGTTAATTTTAATTCCGCGTCCAGTGGGGGACTTTTAAAAGTAAATTCTGCAGTTAAAAGGTTAAGCATTCAATACTTATGCGTTTGGAAGTCAAACGATTTGTAGCACCTTTCTAGCCACAAAACCAACACTATAAATTGTCCGACACTCGTGCATTATCGTGGCTAGTATAATTATTCGATTAAGTGGGCAGCGGTTCGTCGCGGTTCAATGTTTGGCGAATTATGGTAAACGAATAACGAGAATAAATATAATTACCAGGAGTACAGTGCCGGGTGTATTAAAGCAGGCGATTACATTTGGAAACATTAAGCTAATATTGAAACTGCGCGCGCGCGGTTACTTTCCAGTGAGCCATAGTTTTGGTTACGGATTAATGGATGCCGCGGCAATGGTGCGCTTAGCCCGCCGCTGGAGAACAGTTCCGGAGCAACACAAATGCGAGGTCTCCGCGCCCCACACCAGCCGGTAAGTTTAATGACTTCCCCTTCCTCTTCCCCCTATTATTCTCAAGAATAATGTCAGTGACGCGACGCACAGCTAGTCCCGCTATATTCTAATAAAGATGACGAGGGAAAACGAGAATGGAAAGAAGTCAAAGTGATCCTCGGTACAATAAAGAAATCCAGCAGCGTCACTCTCAAACTTCATAACACGAGGATGATGCGAGGCAGCAAATATTAATAATACGCCGCACTATTTTCAGCCTCGACCTGAATTCCCGCCTCTCTGTTTCAGGCTAATACCGCCGAAAAGCCAGTTGGTGCTCGAGCTGCACGTCAAGGAATGCACCGGCGTTAATTTTCTCGAACACGTACAGGTGGGTGACACACTAGCCAGCATTTGCATAATTACAGGACACGCTTCGAAAACAACGGCCCGATTGCGCCCACGTTAACACCCCCTGATATCGCCTTCCTTCCGCGCTCCGCAGCTCCCCGGCAAAATCGCTTTGACCAATCATTTTGACTTAAATAATCAAATTCCAATCGCGTGTACGAACACTCTATTTGGCAAATAAAAATGGCATTCCCTATTTCGAGAATTGGCAAATAATGAAACTGGAACGTGTCCGGTTTTGTTAAAAATATATCGCAATCATCGAGAATACCAAAAAATAAATGTATTACTCGTCGAACTAGTTTCTTTTATTAATTATATTGAAATCTAATTGGAGAACCCTAGACTTTGAATTTGAATGTGACAGTTCTTCGATAGCTTTCGTATTCGTGAAGCTCTTTCAGTAAATCTCCCAAAATCGGTCCAGTTGCACATTCGAAATTCTTATGACCACCATTTAGGAACTGTGTCGAAAATTGCGCATGTAGCTCAATATTCATGCGCGAGCTCCAATGGATTTACATATTAACGGGGAACAGTATAATGCCATTACGTACCACAGCGAGATTAAGCCGGTAGTCTAATTAAACTGACAGTTAATCTGGCAGTGCTATTAACAGAATCCCCAGGGCCTCGAGTGGCCATTGCCCGTGTGCCAGGTTGGCTTCAGCTTAGCTACTTTGGGAGGCGTATGTTAGCCAATCCAGTCGTGCCAAGCTATTGCTAGGATCTCACACTATTTCGCACTATTTCCTCGTTGCAGGCAAAGGTATCCCTAATGGCATCGAGAAGAGGTGACCTTCAAATACAGCTGACCTCACCGCAGGGCACCAAGAGTACCCTCTTAGCGAAAAGGCCGCACGATGTATCCAAGGCCGGTTTCAACCAATGGCCGTTCATGTCGGTACACACGTGGGGCGAAAGGCCCCATGGTGTATGGAAGCTCGAGATACACAATGAAGGCCGCTATCAAGGTGAGTCCAATCCACTAACTACGTTCTATCCACTGGCATTCGATCTAAGTTGATCGTCCAATAATCACTGCATGGCCAGTTAAATGCTAACCCATCGAATCAAAGATGGAAACGTGTGGATATAATGAAACAGTTTCCGCACGTTCGGCACTTCATCGAGAAAAGCTCTGGAGTTATCAGATTGGAGGACTTTCCACTAGAGCGATATTTTATCTAGCGATGAAAACGAAATCTACTTCTAAAAGATGTGAAACCTCAAATATTTCAAGTTAATGGAACCGGACCAGCGAGTCCCGTGATAAGGACTGGACCGCTGCGCTAATGTGGTTGCGCTAATTTCCCTTGGGAGGAATTAGACAGAGAGAGGGAGAGTGAGGGTGGGTGAGGAAGCGGTCCGGCGAGTGTAAGGCTTTAAAATGGTTATCGGGCTGTTCATCGAGTGTCTGAAAAGCTTATCGCTAGCCTCATCGGAGAGAAAGTACATCACTTGTGTGTGCTTCCGTGAAGCAAGGAAAGCATTCTGGGCGGCGCGCGGCGCGTTAAATTCCCCGAGCAGGTTAAACCTGCTTCAATAGATTCTACCGGTTAACCCGACGCGGTAACACACTGGCCTTATCTTATCAGGCTCATCTCCGAGCTCGCACCGCTCCCGTAAAGCGGGCACGTGTGTGATCTCTCCCAGTAGGGAGGTGCATTATCTTGCGAGTGCATGCTCCCGAATGCCAAGCGCGCGACCGCCCGCACCACCCTTAACTTCTAAGATGCGAGAGCGTGGCTCGCCAACTGAAATAAGAGAGATTGACCTTGCCGGGGAGGTAACACCGTTTCTACCAGTCACAGCTACTCTCCAAGCTCTATTGAAGCTGATAGCTGCATAAAGCCAGCGTTAACAGGAGCTTCTGCCTCTCATACCTCTAACCTTACACCTATTGTGCTCCCCCAGAGACACCTGCATCCTAGGATTTCAGATAGCCTCGGCGGCGAGGCCCCTTTCACTACTGCACTCGGAACATGTAGCCCCCTTAACGTCGAGTTTTATTATTATTACCCGAGCACTTCGGTCACGAAGAGCAAGCAGATAGCCGTAGAGAGGAGAATTATTCTCTTGATTGTTCCCCTTGAAAGCTGAGAAAGTAGACGCCAAGGTAATCCGGGGAGACAAAGAGTTTCGCATATGAGGATACGTCGCCTCTGATTAAAAGCTTGATTTACGCCAGTGTGTGTTTTCCCGAATCTATTATCTCACTCCTCTTCTAAACTGGGGAAAGACACAAGCAACTTTCGATATCGAAATATGCGAAGGTATAAGAAGCGTTAGTTTCGCTTCAGCGGTCAAAAGTTAAGGTTACTCCCGTCTAACTCTCTACTAATTCTAACAACCCTCTCCCCTTTCTTGCTGCCTTGTTCCCGCGGGATGACGCAGGTCGCGCGACCCTGCAAGAATGGGCGCTCATCTTTTACGGAACGGCGACGCTGCCTGATCGCACCGAGTACGCCCTCTACAATCCAGCGAGCATCGGGATCCCACGGAGGCCGTTCGTCAAGCCACGCCAGACCACCGTGACGAAGAACCAAGGTGGCGGCTTGTCGGCCAAGAGCAAGCAGGCGCAGCACAAATCCGACAAGACGGCGAATCCACCGCATATGGAGAAGATGCAACTTCCACTGCCGCAACGGAAGGGTAAAGCGCGGGGCCAACATAAAAACGGCAAGTCGACCAATCGGCTTACAACAATCAAGCCAATGACGCAGAATCCAAAGGGACAGACGGCTGCCCGAGGACCCAGCACGGCGACGGGGGACGTGCGAGTAGTAATGTCGAAACCCCGAGGCAGAAGTACTCCGAGTCCCGTAACCAGTAAGACAGTGCAGAAAAGCTGGACGAAGGTGCAAAGCACAACCGCGAGCACGAAGCAACGAGTGGTCGAGAGTGCGACCGCATCCTCCCTTCAGAGGGGTCTGATCCTCCTGGAACCACCGGCGAAGCCGGGCAACAATAAAGTGCCAGCTGTCTTCCAGCAGTACTCCAAGATTCAACAGCTTTACCCGCTCTACCCCGTGTACGCCGGGGCCCGCGGTGCCGACCCCCAACATTCTCCCAGAGCCAAAGGGATCGATCTACTGCAGGACGAACAGTTCGACTCCAAGGACCTTCAACTGGACAAGGGTATTCTTTGATGTCAACTATATGTGTTATCCTAGGTCTGCTACGCGCCGCCTTTAGTCACTTGTCGGAAGCTGTCTCCGCGCGAACAATTAAAAGATCAAAGACCGAACAAATAGGAGTAGAACAGAGTTCCAGTGGGAAAAATAAAGGACAGCTTCCGGGATTTGAGATCCACACGCAGAATCTTGTATACTCCTGGAGAGATTGCCATGGCAGCGTGTGGCCGTAGTGAAATGCACGAGGTAGAGATTGTCAGTCTTGGTTTAGGAAGCCAAGAGCTGCACGCTTCCGTTTTTCTCACGACTTGCTGTTTTAAGTTACTCTAGTTTTGTCACTGTGCTAGCGGATTGAAACTCTCGCGTGATTTATGGAGGAGCGTTTCAGCATTCTCGATTAGTGCGATTAGATTGAAGCGGTGTACCGGATTAAAATGCTAGGACGCGTTTACTCGTGTTGCTCATCGCTGACAAGTATGTTCAGTCGGCGATTGAATGTTTAATGAGGTCTTTTAGCCGCGCGAACCATGTTGTCAAACAGGAATTTCGTTTGAAACTATTACACCAATCGTACGCGTGCCGGCGCCGGCGGCGGCGCATTTACCCCCTCATTGCTGTAACATCAAATACACCGATCGTTTAAATGGTTGAGCAGATTTCGAGCTTGTAAAATAAATTCGCAGCCGCGCGATTTCGTTCTTTCGCCGTGCAGCAACACAGCAGCGCAATTTGTCTTTCGGGGGAATTTCGAAATCACGCATTCTGCACTTTCTGCCCGTCGAAATCCCATTGAATAAAGTTTCATTGCGCCGCGTTCGCTTGAAAGCGCAAATCCAATAAAATGTCACGCGTCGAAATGCATTGTCCGAATTTCATTCATACCATTTCAGTCTGAGCTTGCGTTTCGCATACGTATGCGGTCGCCTCATTTATAATATATTGATAGTAGAGAATCTTGACACGTTTAATGGACATTTCCTAATAACTCGGCTCGAAACAGCCGCCAGTTATGTATTTGGCGTGTGTGCATGCTTATCTTCACGATATAGAGTTTATTATAGTTATCTGAAAAGTGACAAAAATTGATGTGTCTGTTTCTAATGTTGCTAGTTTTTATTTGTGTAAATATTGCACTCGTACCGATTATTGCATGCTATCGATGTGAATGCGTAGACAGTTTTCATCAAGATTTTTCTAGACATGATCAAGCACATTGTTATTACTGCAATGTATACTCTTATAGATTATATAAGGTTTTAGTTCGTATTTTTACTGAAATGTAGATAGTAAACAATTTTAACTTAGAGCCTCATCCCCGTATGCAACAGCTCATTAGTTTTAAATATATTATTGAGTTGTTTATAAGATCCTTCCTACCTCACCATTTTATACAACAACTGATTTATATTATTTATGATTCTTTTTGAATTTTTATTCAGCTTCCGTGCGTTTACTCTGTTTTCTTTCCTGTTGCCTCTTCGAAATCTTTATTTTTGTAATAAACTTGTAACCTATGTGTTTGCATCGTATTATACAAATGATTATTTTACTTATTTACGGAACATTCTTTATTTAGGTGAATCGCCATTAAGTGGAACATTATTAAATATATGGAATTTTCGCGTTGCCGTGGCGGCTTTCTCAAGGTCTGCCAGTTACAAACAACTCGGTAAAAAGAATTTGTTCAGCGACGCTAATCATATAACGCAGTTAAAACGAGCCGGCCCATCCGGATACCGCAGCAAAAACGGGAGAGCGGCCGCCGGTTAATACGATTTTCGGTTTCGGGCGGTAATTACACTAGGAAGTCCACTTAGTTAACAGTAACAACGTTAAACCGCGCGAATCTCTCGAAATTCTGCTGTGTTTTTTGTCGGTCGTTTCATCTGTTTTCACCGGTCGCCGGGTGCGCGTTTCAAGTTGTATTGTTTTCAGTGGCCACCAGGACTTTTAATGAAACTACGCGCCTCGCTATTTAGTTCGGCAAAGTTTATAAATAATTCGAGTGACGAAAAAACAGTTCTCCAAACACAGCGGCGAATACTGCTAGAATTCTAATGAACATGATAACTGAACTGAGTGGAGAAACTGGAGAAAGGCCATTCAGCGATACGCGCCGCGACGGAGAAAAATCCCATAAATTCCGAGTAATACAGTCGCCTAAGATCTGAACCGCACTCCGGCAAAATCCCATATTCGCCGGAATAACGATTCCATTGCCGCCTCGATAAACTATTTCGCCTTTCTCCCTCCGTGGAGTTTCTCGGCGCGCCGATAACGATTTCCGAGCTCTCCCGTTGGACCGCCGCGCCGAGCGGCTCTCCCCGAGTCCGCTCAAGTTATTTCCCTCGATGCTTTCCGTAAAGCAGGCCGTATCCGGGAAGGCCGCAACCGCTTTACAGGCAGCTTCGTTCCTTCGTAATAAGTGCAGTTTAATGCTGACTTTACTGCCACGCGCGGAAACGAGATATTTACGACGGCTCATCGTACCACCGCCGCCGTCGCCGTCGCCCTCGCCGCCGCCAGCCGCGAGGGCGAAAAATCGCCGCTCCACCATTTTACGCAAATCTGACGTACCAGCGACATTCTTACAGCTCGTTTTACTGCCAACTAGATCGCTTTAATACTCCCATTCAACTGTATCTACATCTTATGTATATCTTAAAGTATTACTCGAAACTAAAGCTCCTTTTATTTTCACCGCAGTAAGAGATTGGCATATATTTGTTTCTTAAACTTGCATATAAATTTATTAAAATTTGACATGAACTAAATTTGTTGTTTAGCCCTTCGCGGTCGCATATCTACTCTTAGTCACCAAAGCTTTTTTACCGTTCCGGTTGTACAGGGTGATTCACTTGCCTTTGAATCAGAACTCTCCTAGCCCTTATTTTTTTTGGTGGACTTCCCGACCTTCCCCGGGACTGAAATTTGGTGGAGAATGTGCCCTTGCGTCAAGGAAGAAGTGATATAAATTTCAGAGCCTTAGCTCAAAGTTTAGGTTTTCACTTATTTTCGACCCTCGAAAATGCTCAATTTTTTCAAGTTTCTCAAAATCGGCCGAACCCGGGATATTTTGATTGTTTTCGTATCAGGGTGGATAGAGAACAAAGAATCCGCGAAAAAAATCCGGATTTGCAACGACAACGGGTCGAAAAACTGTCCAGAAGAGTCCATTTTTGCTCATTTTTGACGGTTTTTATTTTTTTTCGTGGACTTCCCGACCTTTCCCGGGGCTGAAATTTGGCAGGTAATGTCTTTTTGCATCAAGCAAGATACTATAAAAATTCCAAAGCCCTAGTTCCAAATTTTTTTTTCGGCAAATTTTTCTTAAGGGGTGCCCCTTCAGATTTTTTCACCATTTTTCGAAGGTCCCCGAACTCGGGTTTTTTCTTCAGGAATCGATTGTTCATGAATGAAAACGGATAGAAAACAAGAAATCCGTCGAAAAAAGTCCGGATTTCTATCGAAAACACTAAAAAAACTGCCTTTGAAGTTCGATTTTTTCGGCATTTTCGCTGGTTTTTCCCCATATTTTTGGCCATCGAAAATATCCAATTTTTGGTGGTGATGCAAAGGCAAGTGACTCACCCTGTACGTCTGCTCTTTGCCACCACAAAAAGAACTATATTAATCGTATATAATCTTCAAAATCAAGAAGACTATTGTCCTCAGATAAAGGAGAAAGGCTTAATCCATTACAAACATTATAAACATCCATGTCTAAATTTACTACGACCGCAAAGGTTTAGAATCGTATTGGCAGCGAGTAAAACCAGTCGGACGTTAAACGAAACTACATCCCGCAATGATCTCACACGGAGAATAAATCAAGAGTTTATCCCGCGGATTACGAATGTCTCGAGATCTTTGTTTGGCCGGTCTTTTGTTAGATTCAAACATTCATTTGATCAACTTGGAGAGGCAAGGAGAGAGCGTTGAATTCACCGGGAACATTTCTCCGCGGTTGCCCAATTGAGTCCGAAATTAAACTTTGAGGGCGGCGGCGTCGGCCACCTTGCCCCGCGTACTCTCGAATTCCCTATTTTTAATTAAAGCAGCCTTTTGTCCCGGAAGCCGCGTTACGTCTGCGGCCTTTTCCCACGTTTAATTATTAAACCGAGAGCAGCAGCAGCAGCAGCGACAGTCGACGCTCCCCATGAACTGGAGCGCGCGTACGGTTCACTGGCACTGACTAATTTCCACAACACGCCATAAATTCGCAGGGTGACACTGCCTTCTCCACGGTATTTCAAGCGTTTCGCGCCACCAGCTTAAGGAGCCCCGTTTATTTTCCGTGACCGTCTCGAGCTCGGAATTCTCTAGATGTATTGGTCATCTACATATATTATAAACAGATAATTCGCCTTTTTACAATCCTATCCGATATTATTATTGTCTTATGCATGGATTTTCCATTTCGCTTTATTATTATATCGCGATTAAAGTTGGTAATCCTGTACGTGTATTCTATTTTGAAACACTTCTCAGGTTTAAGAATTGCCACTTTGAACAAGTATGCATTCTATTATTATTATTTACGCTTTGCTAGAATGGTACGTTATTATTATAAATTCGATTTAGTTTGTAGGATTGCAATAAAATTGGTAAACCAGTTTTACTATGTTGCTTTAATTTCTTTTCGTCCACCTTATCTTTTATTGCCAGTACAAATTTGTCCCAACTCAAACACCATTTTTCCCTTGCATTTCTTTTGGTACGCTTTCCGAGCATCCGCACTGCTTTGAACTCGAACTATCGCGAGGTTACATTTAGTTGGTAGTTAGTTAGTTCTTGTACTGGTCTCTGAGACAATAACCGTAAGTAGAGGTATATGCATATGGCCGGAGGCAAGCCCTATACGATCATCTAACTTAGCCAAGTTGGAGGAAAATTCGTCAATAACTTTGTCCTGGAAGTTTGATGAACAAGAAGGCCAGGTTCGTTCTCGGGCAAGTTTGCCCGAGAGCTACTGGAATCAAAGTAGCGCGCGGCTCTATCCCGCCGTTTATAGACTTATACACCGCGCAAGAATCAATTTTCGTCGTAGACCCGATTCATGGGACATTGAAGCGGGACCTTTAACAGCCCGCTAAAAAGAACTTCTCAAACTTCCCGGATTCATTGTACGAATTTGAATCCGAAACTTGCCGGTTGGCCAAATTGATTCTCAAGCAAACAAGAAGGTGGTCGATGAAAAGTTTTAAACGCTCGCGAATCGAGTAATCGGAAACCTTGCGATATTGCAGTATCGAACTATCCAAGAAAGAGAGTATCGATGTCAGAGAAACATCAAGTAAGAACTCTAGCAGGGGTGTTAGAAACAAGTTAAGAAGTATTTGGTTGAGCGTTGTGGATCCTGTTACAGACACACTGGAGGAGTTCAAGCTGATGCTGTACGGTACGGAGAGTTCGTTGGAGATCGACGAGGAGCTGGACAAGGATAAGCCGGGGCCGCCGGTGAACCAAGAGCAGGAGGTGCTGCAGGATAACAAGGCGGTGGATCCTGGGCATAATATCGCGGAGACCGAGGGTAATCCTTGGACAGGTAGCCAACAAGTGGAGAGAGTCTCGCATCCGGAGGTGCAGAGGCCGACAACGGAGAACCAAACGAGCGGCGGCGGCTGCACTTCCGTGGACAGTGGAAGTGGGTGCCTAGGTGGGTGCCTCATTCTACTCCTTCTAGCCTACCTGGTCGGCGAGTTCAGTTGGCAAGATCTAGTTCGAGCTAGTTGCCTTGAGAGTCGCCGGAAGGAGCAAGGCTCGAGCACCCGCAATGCTTTGCCCTCCTCGAGCTCGATATCATCGAGCTCACCTCAGAGCTCACCTCTAGCGCCTAGCGTCCCGACGCCTTGCTCATGATAATCTCTCGCCCGAGTCGACGCACCCTCGTCGCGCCCGCCTCACAGACAACTGTGATACCAAACGTCGACTTATACGTGTCGGGGATGGCTGGCGCGCGCGCTATCCAACCACGGCGAAACCCACTTTTCCCAAGTTGCTCGGCTTGCGCGCCCACCGGGACTTTAAATGGTGACAGGTTGGGAGAGGTGGGAAAGCCTCGGGTGCGAGTAGCAGCGAGCTTAAAGTGTAAGCGGGGGCGCCCTGTCCTCGGCGACTAGCTCCTTATTCGAATGGTAACCCTGCTGTATAGAGAATCAGCTGCTCGATATAAGCTTTTCGAGGGCGACTTCGAGGCCAAAGTGGCCGACGCTCTCTCGGCAATCTAGCTGACTGCCGAACGGGAGACCGCCAAGTCGGCCAAGTGGACGGAATCGATCGGGAAAAGGCCGACTGCTTTCGGCTGGGATTTTTTCGCGAGTGGCCAGCCAGCGCGCATCCTTTCCCCTGAATATGCAGCGGAGAATCTCATCTCTCGCGCGCGCCGCCATGAATTATTCAGGCCCGCCGGCCATTCTTGATCCCGGCGCCGCGCCGCGACGCGCTCCTCGCCAAGATCTCCACTAGATAGATTTGAAGGTTTAATCGTGTGACGTTGCACCGTGACGCGTGCCATCTCTCCGCCTGGAATCAGGAGAGTTTTTAGACGCGTTCGCTTAGGCTAGCCGCGCACTCGCAGATTTTCTGTCGATTGACAGTTTAGATGGACCGGCGCGCAGCAGCATCCGTGCTCGACTCGTTTGCCGGAAGTCGTACGAGCCTGCGGGAGAGATTGAGAGAGACTCCGCCATCCGAGCTATTTACTTACGCCAATGACTAAACTGCCGATTGACGATGAGAAGATCTTTAGTACGAGAGGCGGACTCATAGTCCTCGTCGAGTCTACTGTTTTTGATAATGCGCGATCGGCCCGCTATGCTTTTGGGCGACTATTCACTAGGATTCACACTCTTGTACATATATATAATACACGTAGCGAGTTTCGCGGAACTCATTCGACTACGCATTGGCGTCGCGCCGCTCTCTCGATGCGGCGGCGGCGGCCAAACAATTCAATGAGGACTATTCGATATTAATGGAACGATAGGATTCCATCATCGGAATGCGAGATCGCCTCTGCGCGGTCATCTTTTTCTACGGGAAGTCGACGAGTAATCAATCACGAAACTGCCAGGCTCGAAGGAAGTCAGTGCATCCTGCGAACATCGCCTCGCGTAAATCTAGTAATTAGTGATCGCTCGAACCAAGATTCGAGGTAGGCAATCGAGACCACAGAAAGAAAGGTTCTCACTGGAATGAACGGAGTGTCCGAGTCGACAAGCTGACGTTCTGAGATGTTCACAAGTCTTCAGTCGTACTGTCAGCACTTAATGATTTGACTGGAGGCTGGAATAATTAGCAAACTGATTTTCTCGTCATCGGTGCGGTAATTGTACTGGAATGGGAGGGCCTGTTTTAATAACGCAAAGTTCTTAACTTATACTAGAAAAACTGTGTCTGTGCTTATTATTAGGGTGGTCGACAATTCGATGTTGTCAGTACATTAAACTACTCTGTTTTCGTTTCTTTTTATTCTTCTATTCTACTCCACTGTTTCCCACTCCCGTTCTTCGTCAATTATTTTGTTGCCTATTATTAATCACCGCCACCGAAAGCAACGCAGCTACAATCCATTTGTTCATACAATTTCATTTTTATAGCTTCCATTCATGTTTCTTTATTGCAACAAGCTGTATCGTGAATTTTCATGTTCATCTCTACGTTTCTCATTGAACTCCAAAGAATAATACTTATTCGGACTGTCGAAATTGACGACACTTTGCTAGCATTTCCAACCAGTCGACAAACTTGGGAGGCTTCGTTGGAAGGGAATCCGTTTCCCGCTCGACCCGCCTGCATTTTATATAATAATCGATGCATCCATCGCCGCTGCATGTCGATTCATCAAGTCATAATTGCTGACTGAGTGCTCGGGCGGGCGCCGAGTGCCTCGTTGTGTCCTGATTTAGTTAATTACGCGCCTCAGCCGCCGGAACACTTAATGTTTTGCTTAACTCGATATTTCGCCGAGCGCACATTTAATCCGTGAAAATGTAGTCGATGGAAAAGTGAGCCGCGAAATAGCCTTTGCCAGCGAAAAGGGGAAAAGGCCTCGTCGCGAGCGAACCCAACCCAACCCAACCCAGCCCGCCAACCGGACGAGGACTCATTCCGAATTAATTAGAGGCTCAAAATGATGGCTAATTATTGGCAGATTTTCCCCCGCGCGCGCGCGTGTACACTCACTCTCGTCAACATTTCGACACCGCTGTTTTGCGATAAAAAGTGCTCTGCTATTCGAATCGATTCAAAATGTTTTCAAGATTCAAATTTCCACGATTATTCTGATAGGAATCACTCGAAAATATCGCGATAAATCGTACTGTTTTATCACTGAATTATTGAGTCGGGTTTAATTTTTCGAAACTAAAAAAACATATTATTCCCGTGAAATTCGAGTAGATGGCTTCTGCCAAATTACGCACGAAATTATCCTGACCATTCGAACGGACACCCTTCCTTTTTTTGCGAGGGTAGATCTGCTGTTCTCGAACACCGAACGCCCAGATATATTTAATTAAGCCGAATGCCTAGGAAATAGGACGAATTTATTCGCTCGCAAAATTAGAGGGAACCACAACCTCGTCTGATTTCAAAGGGTGTCCTCCTCTTCTTTCTCTCTTTCTCTCTTTCTCCCTCTCGATGGCATAAAGGAACGCTCGAGGAGGATACGCGAGCATAAAACGGGGCATATGTCGGACAGGCTTCTTCACTGTGCAATCGCGCACTTTAAAAGGACGTTTGATGTCCGGCCAAAGAGGGAAACGAGGGCGCGCCGCTTCAGACATTTTATTATACAAACAGTAAAGTTAAAAATTCCCGTGGAAACTTGCAAAATGAAAACTTGACGTGTAACAGACTGTCGAGCGTATCCTCGAAATAATTTGGTTAGCGTGAATTCGGCGAAAACTCACTACTGTATTGTTGGAGACTTACAAGGGGTGCTTGTCAGGAGCGGAACACCAAATGGGTTGAAAAAAATTGAGGATGTACAGTTCGAGCCCCTAAACAAAACCCTATAACACTTTTTAAGAATGCTTGGTTACCGAGACAAAAATGCGCGATATAGTCAACTAAGTCAACTAAGAAATAGTTGTGTAGCCTGTTTATAGCCTGAGTAATGATTTTGCGAAATACTTTTTTGTCATCCAATTTCTAATTACTCGTCTAATAACAAATAATGTGATATTTATGTTTAAACTTACTCTTTACGCATGTTTGCAAAAATTACTTCGATCTCTCTGCCATCCTGGTACGCGAGAATTTGTTAATAATATAAAGATTATATATAGTACATGAGCGATCTATGTCAATTTTTTCTCGTCAACCAGGGCGCATTCTGAAAAAGTGTTATAGGGTTTTGTTTAGAGGGTCGAACTGTACAACCCCAATTTTTTTCAACCCTTTGGTGTTCCGCTCCTGACAAGCACCCCTCGTTAGAACTCGACCGGCGCGTTTCAACCTCGACCGATAGTCGGCAATAAATTCGTAACTTTCTGTAAGCTGGCGATAAAGTTAAGCGCGAAACGGCAGAGTGGGGAATAAGAGCAATGGCGAGGGTGGAAAGCCAGTCGGAAAAATTGAATGGGCCGACGACTGAATGGGAACTGGGTATAGTGTGAGCGCCCGCTCGTTTGTCGTCAACTCGCTAATGCCGCGGTATCAAATTAAAAACGTAATACCACGATTCCATTGTTCGCTGAGTTTTGCGCGGCCCGACAATAGACTCACCGGCAGAAAGTGCCGCGCAAGCCGAAACCGAGAGGTGAAGAGAGAGAGCGAGCGAGAGAGAAAGATGCCGAGTAGTAAAAACTAAAAGAGGAAGCCTGAAAAAGGGAAACGGATGAAAAAAGAAGCGGGCACAATTTGCGTCAATCAACACGTATAGCAATGACTGCAATAATTGGAATTTCCACCATTTAAAAACACACAGCGAGGAGTCGCGTATTTGAGTAGCGCGCGCCCGTGAACGCGCGCGGACGGCTTTCAAGGATTAGCGCGGAACTTTCGTCGAATGGAACTTTTTCGAGGCCTTTGTTCCACAACTCCTTTTAGCGGTGCGTGTACCAGACACTTCCAATTAGACCCCTTTTCCGCCGGGATTACCGTCGCTAATTCGAGCTCGGCCAATTCGGCCGCGGCCTTTCTCTCTTTGAGGGACTGGACCTTCCCGAGCATTTCATTCAACGCATAATATTCCTATGATAATTGATACGGCCAGTCTCTCTGCGTAGCTGGAGAACGAACGCTCGATGAATTTTGGTGCTTTAACTCATATCACGCTATGCATAATGACTTCGTTTCGAGAATGCTGCATAGTGCTTAGCGTTAGGATAAGCTAGCATGGCTCTGCTGTTAGAACTCTCGTTTCTATCTCATTGCTCTTAATTTCTAAGAAGGTACAGCATCCGACAAAATAGTTGTCACAATCAGCAAAAATTTAATAGCATGTACAGGGTGAGTCACTTGCCTTTGAATCACCACTGTCGAGCATACGCTATTCCATATAAAATCATTATAAATAACCTAGACATTGAAATTATACTCGAATGTTTCTCAACATTTGTCTGCATTTTATGCATTTATACTTTTACATGTTTGAGTTATGTTAATTCGCATATGATATTTCACTCTGCAGAAGGCAGTTATATATAATATTCCCCTATAAATATAATAGAATAAAATATTTTCTCCTTACGTTGCTAGCCATTCGAAGGAAGTCGATGCTAAAACTTGGTAAAATATTCGCTCCAACAGACTATGTGATTTAATACAGTCTATTGTTAAAGAGAGAATATATAGTATAATTAGATAGATGTCTAGTAAAAGTGGGCTAGGAGAGTTCTGATTCAAAGGCAATTGACTCACCCTGTACATCTGATACGCAAGACTTTTTCCGAGGTTGCGAAAGTATGCGAAGCTCCTCTAGAAGTAGATTTTTAAAAAGTCATGTATAACAGGCGTACATAGTACAAAATTGCACTTTTTATTCAGCGACCATTTTGTAGACCGTGACAACTATTTTCTCGAATGCTGTACAATGAGTTCCGAGCTATCTTTATTGGATGTTTTCGATTCGTTAACACCGATTCGTTGTTATTTCTATTGCGATCCATATCAACCGGATAAAATGTCGACCGTGCAATGCTAACCGCGCGTCACGTGACATTTATTGCTTGACATTTTACTGCGCGCACATATCATTTGTTATGGGTTTAATTCCCTCGGGGAGGAAATACGAGAGAATGGTTTACTTAAATTCCCTTGAATTTCTCATAAGTTCTAGAATTAGAAATATAATCGTAGAAGTTAATCTTTGTTCGTATACATCGGCACTCTTGCTGGGAGTTCTGTCGCTCGAAATCAAGCGTACACCGCCGCACACATGCAACGCGAGCTTGGCTAATTAAACTTCAAACAAAACGTGTACTTAATCCGACGAAACCACAACTTTCCCAGTGTACCAGCCAGTACTTAAACTCCGGTACAGAATTGCCAACTGGAAATTCGGAAACTTGTACACTCTTGGCGTGCAACGGTACAAGCTTTCGGTTTCTGCTCGCAGGAATTCAGGAAGAGCGTGACAAAAATGAGTGCATTAGCTTTACCAGGCAACTAGGAGAGAAAGCATAAACGCCGGAGAGGATATCTCGGCTCTTATTAAACTGGAGAGCCAGTCAAAAGTGATATACTATATCCGAAGTTGGCCGAGCAGAGAATACTATCCGAGGTCTCTTGATCCAACAGAGAGAAAATTAACGATGCCCTCGGCGCTTTAGGTTTACGATTTCAGTGTCATATCCAGCTCGCGCTCTATTCTCCCGGCCGAGTTCCTCTCTCTTGGCCGGAATTGATTTATAACCATAGAGACCGTGAGCACCGGAGAACGATAACGAGGGCCGTTGTTATCCCAGCGCGCTTCGTATACAGCCGCGCGCGCCCTCTCGTATACGCCATTCCTCCCATTGCCAGGCGGTTCGTCTAGCGGTGTTAGCCGAATTTTCGCCATTAAGTACGGTAAGTCTTATCGAGCCGGTGCTCTGCGTGATCTGATCTGTTGGCACAGCTGCGTTCTCCACCCATCGCCGGCTAATCACCGCTCCGAATTGACTAATGATTCTCTCCGCTTACCAAACGCACAACTCGCTGAATTCGGCCGAAATCCTGTTTCGACTGTACGTACCACCTCTGACCTCTGTAAAGGGCCTTCCAACCCTTCCATTACTCGCGTACTCCCGCCAGTACTTAACAATGTACTTAAATCTTAATTCCAAGCTTAAAAGCATGGGAAATTCAATATACGGACAGCTCGGATCATTTTTCGTTTCAATCTCTTTGCGAGTCCGACATCGCATTAATATTGATCGCGACAGAAATCTAACGAAGCTAAGAAAGAAACGATGCGGGAGTATTAGAGTGGAGGCATCGAATCATCGTAGGAAGGAGCCACTTCGACAAAGCGAGCTATTAGATTTTCCTTTGGAAAGTTTGCGCGCAGCGAAGGGAAGGAGAGCGAGTCTCTCTCGGGCAGACACTGAAATAACGTGCTCGGCAATGGAAGAGTTAACAGGATTCCCGTGGAAATTCTACTCCGAAGACATAGAGCTACTGAGACGAAAGGCGAGCGAGTGAGCGAGCGAAAGAGAGAAAGAGAGAGAGAACGCGGGTGCGCGCTTTCATATTTAATGGCGAACGCTTTGCGAGCGATTGCTCCATTTGTTCTAGCCGCCGCGGTTACCTGTAACTTCATCTATTTAAAGCACCGACTCAAGACATTTCCCCGCCCATCCTCCTTTAGCCGCTCCCGTCGCTCGTCCATTATTTAGCGCGCCGATTTCACCCAATAGCGCGGCGCCTGCTTTCCGATACTAGAGGACACACAAATATATCTAGGCGACTAAGTTACGCGCACGTGCTTACGTTTAGGTGATAATTTCTCGCGAGCGAGAGAGTGCGGCGGCCAGTCGCGATATTCCAGTGAAAAGAATCCCATATGAAATAAGTCTTCGAAATCCTTATTTATTAAGCTCCTGTGGTATCCATCAGTTCTCTCGATACAATTTCGATATTGTTTCAATCAGAGATTTACGAGGAAGAGAGAGAATCATATTAACATTCTCAAATAAAAACGCCACTGTCAACGCTGAAGTATCGTTTCTGAAATTCGTACATTGAACAAGGATTCGTTCGACCGAATGAAATTGTGGCATCGTTACAAAATATTCTACGATTCTTTAACCCTTTGCGGTCGACGACTTTTTCGACGATTTTGTACGCGAATCTGTCGGGCGTCTTACAGGTACAATAAAACGATCTTATACAGAAATTATCTTACAAAAATGTTATATTTTGGCAATTTATCTGTATGTACAGCTTCCGACAAAATAGTTGTCACAATCTGCAAAGGAGCCGTCGAATAGAGAGTGCAATTTGGTAGCATGTACATTCGGTATGCATGACTTTTAAAATGCCTCCTTTTACGAAATAGGATTTCTTTCGTAGCCCTCTAAAAAAATCATCCATTCCATGCGTATATGCTTCAAAACCTCATTTTCTCTCTGGCAGCCGTTTTGCAGATTGTGACAACTGTTTGGTCGGATGCTGTACACTTTTGCGAATATAATTTCGCGAAGCTGATCTCTGCACTTTACTTTCGCGTGGTAATTTATAAAGTGGCACCCGAACGGTGTCTTCCGACCGCAAAGGGTTAAACACGCAGTTCTATCTTCAATAGTTTAACCGTGGAGCGTCGAAGTTCTAGGATAATTTAGGCGAGTTATTAATAAGAGCCGAATGTGAATGGGTTTAAGTTGAAGAGAAATGGACGGCGAGCGAGAAGTATGTGTCGTGGTCGAATACGATCGAGCTTAGAGTGGCGCAATGCGAAGAAGCTCGTCCCGATTTCAACAAGCTTCCTCCTTCAAATCTTCCTGGACGCACAGCTGGAAGCGCGCGACACTTCGCGCGCATATAAATATGTATCATACGTGTATATACCGCTATACTACTACCATAGACACGCAACACTGTCAATACAATCGAGAACGACGCCAGATCTAAATAGTTCTACTATCGACAAAGGATGCCGCCGGCAGGATTTTGTTCCCCTCAGCCAATTCGACTCTTCGATATCTTTGGCTTTTCGAGCCAATTTAATCGATGCGAATTTAACACTAGATTTACGGACATTTCTGTATACCTCTCTTCATGGACGCTTATTTTCATTGAAAAAGGCTATTAATTTAATTTAAAGACAATTACAATTTTAGCAGACATAATATGAGTTAATTAAATCTGTCAGGATTCCATAAATAATTGTCAGTATAAATTGGGAGAAAAATTCATAAGCTTTGTAATTTTATTCGCGAAGTCCAAAATCCGTCAAACTGACGGCTGTCGTAAACCTAGTGTTAAGAAAAGGAAACAAAGACATTTGCGGATGTACCGTCGATCTTCTCGAATTCCTCAAACTATTCAAGTGATAATCCAACAGTCGATTCAAACATTACTGTCTCCGCGATTCAATACTCAAAACTACAGTTTTGAAATAGCGAATCTCCTGGAAAATCACTGGAGTATACGCACGAAACAATAGCAAGCTCTAAACGGCAGGGTTATCGAAGATCGTCGGTTCATCGGCAATGCTCTCACAGCACGCGGAACGCTTAACAAGCGGGAAAAGTAAGGAAAGTGGATTTCGATCTGCCGAGCGTCGCATTACTCGCATGACTCGGTCTGCTCTGCGGCGCAGAGAGAAAGAGAAACAGAAAGAAAGAGAAACAGAAAGAGAGAAAGAGAGGCGAGCCAAATGGAACAAAAGAAGCATGTACAACGGCGAGAGCAAAATGTTCCCGCTCAAGAAAGGGTGGATCGTGGAGGATGCGAGAGCTTACGTGGAAAGTAAACCGATAGGAGATTGCCAGTATAAATATCGTATATAGATCGATTCTACCGATAAGAGTCAATTATACTAAAGAAAGAGAAGAGGGGCGCATCGAGGAGCGATCGTGATACACGCGGAGAGGAGGAGGAGGAGGAGGCGGAGGATGCTCGATGTGTCCCGGTTCGTTCCAACTCTGTAAATGTAATATTCCGAGTGTACAATATTACCCGTGTGTGTAACGTGTGTCGTGAGAGGCCGGCCGGCTGGGTAGACGCGGATTATCCAACCAAAATCTCCGAGAGATAGAGAGAGAGATCACGAAATCTCTCCGATTACTCCGGACGAGGGCGTAGGCTTCCCCTTCTCTCGCGGCGATCATTAAAGCGCACAAATGCGCTGACAGAGGGCCAGCGAACCTCTTCATTCAATCGAAAGAAAGTCATTTTTCAAACTACGTAAGTTACAACTAGCGTATAAAATTACTGTGGTGATGAGTGCGGGCGTGTTCGACCTACTGATTTTGCCTGGCGAGCGAGAGACTTAATTAGCACTACTCTGATCGGTACGCTTGTCAGATCGGATGCGCGATGTATCCGATTGGTGTTCGATGCAAGGAGCCTAATTTATCGAACGCAGTAGTTCTGCCCGTTTCGAGAAAGCTGCCCGACACTTATACTTTACAATGCCACTGCAAGTAGAGTCGCCACTCTTCCACGCACATTTATCGCCTCTGTTTCGTGCCGCGCGTTTGATTTGTCGTCGAAACAAATTCTACATATCAAGAGCAATACTTCGGAGAAGATCGCGCGTCACCGTGTCTCTTCAACAAGGACGTCCCAATTGAAAGTAACAATCGAAACGTAAGGATATTAAGGAGGTTAACCTAACAAGTGTCTGTGATAAACGCGAGCTAATTCCAAACGATTTCCAGCGAGTCAGTTTCCGAAGACTGTCGCGAGTTCTCAAGGAACGAACGTCATTGACCTAGCACGATATAGTACAATTATCGTAAAGGGCATCGGTTCCTTGACTATCCAATTGTCAATGACGAGGACGGGCAGATTTCCCCGCCAAGTTTCCGAGTGTCCAAAAGACGAGTGGGATTGTGGCGACTCCACGCACGAGTTATATGTGGTTCACGTGTGACAATAATAAACTATGCGTAACGTTTAATAGGACGGCGGGCAAAAACGCCGGCTCCGAAAGTCTTTTTCTCAAACAATGCAATCGTAATTACAAGAAGCGCACGTTTAGGGTTCGCGTTCGGTGAACTAAAACGAGAGGGTCGAGTGGCGCGTCTTCCAAATGAAAATCACTCATTACGCTTGATTGTTTTGCCGGTGACAGGTGTCGCGATTGCGGGGGATGTGGCTTGATGGGCTGTTAACTTTTCCCTGCTTTATTTCACGCCACCGAGAACCATAGACGCCGCCTTTCTCCACCGGTTAATTGATCGTTTTAGAGCCCGGTCGAATGCAATTCCGTCTAATGGGAGTTCGCCACCATTTATATCCGCGGCAATCGGCACCACCTCCAACATCTCATCATCTAATCCCATTAGCTTCGTTCGTCGCCCGCGACACTCCATTCGCCCATTCTTTCAACGACCGTTCCAACATTTATTACTAATTTCACCGACATAATTCCAAACACTCCGAAAACTTAATTTCTCCAAATCGACATTCAAAGTCGAATCATAGAATATCTAAAAAAATTACATCCAGTTATGTCAGTTGTACAAGGTGATTCGCTTGCCACGAAATCATGCTGAACATATTCTCATCACATCTTTGTGATTGAGAGATTATTATCGTTTACAACCGTTTATAATAGCTTTAATTGATTAGTCTTTTATCGAACCTTTATGCTTCATATACTGTAAGCCATAAACTAAAATATGTTAAAAATTTACATCGCGAAAACATTACGATAATTACAAATCAACTTTCTTGATTATTGTTTCTCACTTTTGAATCCAAAAGGGGTTCGCCATGAAAATTAAGCAATCTACGTACATTTTTCCAGAAATAATACATCTTTCACTTTGTAAACAACTGAAATATAAACTCACAACTTTACCCACACATAAATATCCAATCATTTCCGAGTCATAGTACATCATCGTGCGTAGGTGTCCGATAAAAGGCGAAACCTACATCCGGCAGTTTCCTTATTCGACAATAAATCTCCTGGGATTCAAACGCAAGTGATTCACCCTGTACAGCTTCCGACAAAATAGTTTGTCACAATCTGCAAAGTAGCCGTTGAACAAAGAGTGCAATTTGGTAGCATGTACATTCGGTACGCATGATTTTTAAAATGCCTCCTTTTAGGAAAGTGAATTCCTTTCGTAGCCCTCTAAAAAAAATCATCCATTCCATGTGTATATGCTCCAAAACCTCATTTTCTCTCAGGCAGCCGTTTTGCAGATTGTGACAACGATTTTGTCGGATGCTGTACAATTACAAACTCGTACACATCTCGTATTCTCCCTTTTCATCGCGCGCGCAGATCAACTCCCCATTCACGGTGTTCATCGAGGCCGGTTTTCCCAGCATCCGCGACACTCGATCGAGAATGAAAGCAGGAAACGCGAGCGAGGGACACAGGCTCAATTTTCTACGCGACATTCCTCCAACGAGAGACAAAGAGAAACAGAGAAGCAGAGAGAAAGAAAGATTCACAGCCGTCTGTCTGGCTGTACACTAGCAAGCTCGCCGAGGAGCGCATTAGAATCATCCTAGAATCATCCTAGACGGGCATACACTCCAAAGATCTACCCAGCCGCGGCGCGCGGTCCAGCCAACTGTTAATGTATCTATTGTAAATGTTTGTATGTACTGTACAATGTATCTCCGCGCTTCAACAGAGCCGACATATCCTAAGTTATAGAGTACGGGAGGGAGAGCCAAGCATGAACAAGAAAGAAAGAAAGAAAGAGAGAAAGAGAGCTATAGCGAACGAGCGAACGAACGCGAGAGAGAGAGTAAGAGAGAATGCGAGAAAGGTGCGCAACAGGCAATTTGCGTGCGTTCATTTTCCCAGCCGAGCGTCTCTTCGCTCGAGGATCGACCTTTTTTTAAGCCGAATTTGCCGAGCGGGCAACCATTTCACGGAGGAAAAGCCACGGCGGCCATGGACGCGCGCAACTTGCCGCACACTTATGTACACATATACATAAATCTACATATATATATATAAATACGTATATATATATATATATATATATATATATATTGTATAAGCAAACTATACGAATCATTATATGCGACATTGAAATTTGTATATCATGGATGGATTAAAAGGGGAGAATTATCCTGAATACGAAAGTCCAGCTGAGCGGAGATTATTCGTCCGGGCGGACGAGAGTGTGAGATATGTGCTTGTTGCGTGTCGCTGCCGGTTGCGATCTCTTCTCTACTAATTGCCGTGTGTCTGCTAATTTCTTGCGAACACGCTGCCGCCGATTGGCCTCTTTGCTCGGGGGATTCAGGTACGTGCGCTCGCTCCTCCTCGGTGCACTTGTACCGGAAAGCTCGTGTCCGAATGTGGATTTATTTCCTTTTTCGAATGAAAACTCGCCAAAGAGAGAAAATCCTGTTCAAGTAAAACAATGGGTTTTATAATAAAATTTCGCATCGAAATAGGTGAAGAGTCGTTTGGGAATTGTTGTATCCGAATTTTCCGCGGATTATCATATCGCTCTTTCGCCGCTTTCCCGACGAAAGCAATACGAATAATTTCGCGGTACAATTGCACCCGAGGAGCGTAGCGGTGCTAGAAATTTCGTCGGCATTTGCATAACACGTTCGCCGGGGGTTGAGAAACTTTTCGACTTTAGTTACCGCAGCAGCCTTTGTCTGCGATCGCAAGATCGCCGGCGGCTATGGCGTTGAATACTTTTTCGTTTTTGTTGTTTTTTCCACCATCAACCGAGTGATTACAGGGATTTTTACTTACTGTTTCACCGAGAGTGACGATATCAATCACAATAGCGGCGACAGCGAGAAGCAAAAGTGTTCCCTCTCTCCGGCGAACGTGTTATATTCCATCGCATGGCATGCTACAGTAGAGGAGCAGGCTCTCTCATTGTTCGTAGCAATATATTTACTGCATGAACCGCAAACTAAAGATTACTCCCCGTTGCCCCATTACGTCTTAATTACCAAGACGGAGCGTACAAAGAATTTGAAAAGGATAGACTGCCCTAATGTCTTTCCCACGAATTAATAGTTAAATACCACCATTCTTTCGTATCATTTTCCTATTTCTATTCCGCGCAACCTGACGTTCAGTTGGTGAGTCTGAATAGTACTTTGGTGTAATTGTAGAGAGAAACACAATTGGATAAGATAGTGGATCATTAAGGTTATTAGTTCAAAACGAAATCTAAATGGAAAATAAATTGCCTTGGCGTTTTATGAAGAGAATCTAAATCAGTACGAATTCTTTTTGGTTGTTTACTGCAAAAAGGGGGGAAAAACTGCTCTGTTTTCGTGACGATACGTCTGCTAAATTAGAGGTGCGCTACTGCTTCCAGTGAAAAGTGTGTATTTCCGTGTGTGTGTGTGTGTCCCATCCGTCCGTATGTGTACGTATTGTGCGAGGTATAGGAAAACGCATCACTTTTCATCCGTTCAGCCCAAATTGCACCACCAATTTCGAAAGGGCGACCTTAATCGCCCTCTTCCCATAAGCACAAGCTGTTCTAAAGCACATTCTACATGCACGCTTAAACTTTCACATTCAGGTATGTAGAACACACAATTTTCTTGGGCTTTTCTTCACCAGAGCTCGCAATTTCCACGCCTATCAATGGGTAGCCCAGATTTCATTCTCACGGAATGGTACAATTCTTGCGATATTTAACAACACGACTCAAAACTTAACAAAATATTTCCGCTCGCATGAAAAAAGTCCACGGTTTCTTATGGCATGAGCTCACAAATGCTGGTTATAGTTTTTCTAACACTTTTCATAATTCTCTTGGATCAGGGATTACTAACACTAAACTATATGTGCAGGGTGAGTCAGTTGCCTTTGAATCACCACTGTCGAGCATCGTTATAAATAACCTAGACATTTAAATTATACTCAAATGTTGCTCAACATTCGTCTGCATTTTATACTTTTATACTTTTACATGTTTGAGTTATGTTAACTCGCACGTGAAATTTCAGCCTGCAGAAGCTAGTTATATATAATATTCCCCAATAAGTACAATATAATAAAATATTGTCTCCTTACTTTGCTACCTATTCAAAGGAAGTCGATTGTAAAACTTGGTAAAATATTGACTCGAGCAGACTACAGAACTTAATACAGTGTTTTATTAAACAGAGCATATATGGTATAATTAAACAGATGTCTAGTAAACGTGGGTTAGGAGAGTTCTGATTCACAGGCAAGTGAATGACCCTGTACTCTAAAAAGTATCCAAATCGTTAGTACTACTATTACGCTCTTTTAATTATTAATGAAACTTTTACTCTCTGAATATTTTGACCAATTTTCGATGGAAATGCCTTCCACTTCACCAGATTTTCCCGCGTCCTAAAACAGTGCGAGAGCCAGTCTCAAATAGAACGTGGGAAAACTAGAACACATTTCCTCGGGCCGAGCGTGGCCGAAAGCAACCGGCGATGATACGGCTTCATCTTCCGAGGGATAATAATTCCCTCGGCCCCGTAGATGGCCGACTCTCAATCGGCGAGCAATTCTCCTCGGTCCAAGATTAATCCGGCGCTCCTCCCTTAATCAACAATAACACAAAGTGATTCTCGGCCGTCGCACCGCGCCACTAATAATCTTCTTTCGTGCGGGGACACAATTTCGAGGACGCCGCCGTCGCCGCCGCCGCGAGGAGACAAGAGAAGCGCAGGATGAGGAGGCTCGCGTGGCGCGGCAAGCTTCGAGCTTACGCGAAAGAAAAAGGGGGCCACGGAAAGATCAGAGAGTGAAAGAAAGAAAGAGAAGCAAAGGAGAAAACAGAAGATGATCCTGAGGGAAGTGTCGGGCACGGAGAAATTCAATTGTCCCCAGTCTAGGGAAAGATTACTTGTCTCCAAAGTGTCACGTGTGCGCGTATGTGTCTCTGTCTGTCTGTCTGTGTGTGTGTGTGTGTGTCTCGCTTGATCCTAGCAGAGTCCATAGCAGGTCCCGGGAACGTATTTAGGTACTCTTGGGGGACGCACACCGTCGTCGGGGGCGAGTTGCGGCCGCGGATTTCTCTCATGCAACCAGCCAACCACCACCAACCAACCAATCAACCACCACCACCACCACCACCACCACCAATCTCTCACATCCACAATCCACACCACTACCAAATCAGCCACGTACAGCCAATAAACAAATACAATACAGACACCTATTCCCCCTTCGAATGCTTCACCAGCACGGTGAGTTCTTACTACTTCTCTATCGTTCTAGATTTATCCTCTTGCGAGACCCTCTCTTTATTGGCTTTGCTACTCTCGCCGCTTCTCGCATTTTCTTCGACAATTGCCTTCGCTCTCGCTTGGTCTAATTATTATTCTCGCTTCTAACAACTAATTAATTGGGTGAAACGGATTGGGCTGTACTCTGGTTGGAAACTAATCTAGAATTGTATGGACAGGTGTAATTTAAGTGGGCAATCGTCTGAACTTTTGAAAGTTTTTTTCGGACCAAGAAGAAAATTGTCCGAACAAAATGCTTGATCCGCGGACAATTTCTTTGGTTGGACTTTGGGTTATCATTCGGTTTTTTGGCTTGAGCTTCTTCTCTTTCTAGGTATGTCGCTTTCTCAGCTAGAAGGGGTTTTGCTTCCATGGCTTAATCTACTTCTTTAATTCGCTGGTCCATGTCTCGTGCATGTAATCCTCTGTTGGGCTCGATGAATTAATCTCTCATTAACACCACGATAATTCTACGCCAGGGGCACTCTACTTGTCGATCTAACATGTTATTATTAACATCTGACAAAGATAAAAGTCTATGAAAAATTGGCGAAACAAAAAAACGTGCGCGGTTTCAACGTAATCAATGTTTTCCAAACATATTTTTCACACTTTCTTGCTGCTTCTCATTTAATTTTCTACCGAGCGCGACTAACTATCACTAATACGGAAGCGGCCGTTAAAGATGTCTATCATTAGGGCTGGGCGAATTCAATCACGCAAAGTTCACGATAAAAACATGTCAAGATTGCTTCGAGAGACCAATGAAAATATGCCCCGAGAACGTAGGACGCAATTTGTTCTGCCGCCAAAAGACATACTAGCAAAATTCACCGAGGCCTAAACACTTTGTACGTAGCGTTGTATTTACATCGAGAACAATGCTGCTTGTCACGTATTGTACATGTGCGATTGCGTGCTCAATGTAACCACAAGAACATTCTGTACATGTAGGTGCGAAATCATAGCTGTTTACCGAGTAGTTCACGTTGATTTATGCTTTAGTTTGTAGGCGAGAGAGCGACAGATATGTATAGTAAACGATTTTGGGAATTTGTGCGTTACACATGGATGACATATCGCTGAAGTCCCGCAGCATTTATCCGCGATGATGCTTACTTCCAGATAATTTCATCAAAATTACCAATTAGCTTCCAAAATATCTCTCAATATATCATATTTCCTCCATCTCAAATTACCTTTAATTAAAAACAAATAAAATACGAGTAAGTGCAATCTTATATTCTCGAGATGGAAGATCTCTGCGAGTACCACTTTCACGAAAGACACAGTAAAAGACTCCAAACTGACAAGGGGTGCTTGTCAGGAGCGGACCACCAAATGGGTTGAAAGAAATTGGGGATGTACGGTTCGACCATCTAAACAGAACCCCATAACACTTTTTCAGAATGTGCCCTGGTTGACGAGAAAAAATTGGCATAGATCGGTCATGTAGTGTATATAATCTTTATATTATTAACAAATTCTCGCGTACCAGGATGGCAGAGAGATCGAAGTAGTTTTTACAGACATGCGTAAAGAGTAAATTTAAACACAAATATCACATTATTTGTTATTAGACGAGTAATTAGAAATTGGATGACAAAAAAGTATTTCGCAAAATCATTACTCAGGCTAGAAACAGGCTACGCAACTATTTCTTAGTTGACTTAGTTGACTATATCGCGTATTTTTTTTCTCGGTAACCAAGACGCATTCTGAAAGAGTGTTATAGGGTTTTGTTTAGGGGGTCGAACCGTACATCCTCAATTTTTTCCAACACACTTGGTGTTCCGCTCCTGACAAGCACCCCTTGTGAGTGGTGTCTACGGACTCACGTACACGCGTGCCAACTTCTCACATTCAAAACCCAGCGGTACGTCATCCATATGTGTCGCGACGCTAAAACTAGTATACGTATAGTTATCCTGCATAGTAGAGATGGGAGAGAGAAAAGGGGTGTTAGCGGAGGTCGGCGAGAGTTGGAGGCGATACGAGGGGCATCAAAGCAGTGTGTGTAATTTTTCAGAGTGTCTGCCGTCCTGGTACCACCACCGAGGAAGCTGCCTGCGAGAGTGTCCGCCGGGTACATACGGGACAAGCGACAACAGGCAGGCGGCCGGTGTGTGCACAGCCTGTCACTACAGCTGTAAGTCGTGCTCGGGGTCGACCGACGGCGAGTGCGTCTCGTGTCACGCGGACGCCACGCTCTCCTGGAACTTCGGCAAGTCCCAGTGCATCCTGAGCGAGGTCTCCTGGACGATGCAGTCGACCCTCTGGTACTACAGGATGACCATCCTCTTCTCCGTCAACTTGGCGGTCCTTCTAATCGGACTAATCTACCTGACCGTCACGTACTACTTAAGGGGCCGCAAGAGCGTCGCGAGCAACTTCCACTACAGCAAGGTCTCCTTCTCGAGCAACGGACATACCCCGAGGGAGAGCGATAAATTGCGCTCCATCGAATATCTATCGGATAGCGAGTAGTAGAAGGCCGATGGCGAATAGAGGGGGCGGATCAGGGGGAGCCAAGCGGCTGTGCGTCTGACGGAACATGCGACTTCCAACACCGATCGCGCACAAAGGCCCGTCGTCGTCCCGGCGTCGACGGGAGCGCGCCATGTAATTTAGGATATCTCCCGGGAGATTTCGAGTGCATTTATCTCGGGGGGAAGGAAAGGACTCGCGCAAATTCAATTTTGAAACTGGGTCTCTCGTCGCCGACGACGCCGACGACGACGACACCCTCGCCCCGTCCACGGCCTGTCACGCTCGTTTATCGACGACGCCGACACGCTGGAAAAGTCGAGCGGCAAACTTCTCGCAAACAAATTGCAAATCACTGGAACGCTCACGTGGCAAGACTAGTGATAGCTCGAGGAAGGACTAATTACTTCAAGACTGGTGCAGAGACTTCGCCAGACTCGCAAGAATTCTCGAGAAGAACTGCGCGTCTCCGACAACACTGCGCTCTGCCAGCCGACTGGTGAGGAAAAACATTCCAAGTCGATTGGTAGGCGAGGCAAAAGTGTCGATTGTCCTCTTGAAGACTGTCATCAACTAGGCGTACAAGCCTCGACGCTAGAAACGAAGCTAAATAATTATAGACAAGTTTAGAAATAAATTCTACCTACATTTTAATACTAAACAAAGATATAGGAATAAAAGAAAATTCGAAATTCCATTTCGACATACTAATCATGCAAATCGCGACAGTTTCGACTCTGGACAATTACGATATCCTTCTCTCATCGACTCAACGATAACACCGGTTGCCTTAATTACGCTTACTCGACCCACGCGTCACGCGAAACTTGTAACATTCCTAACCCCATCGCTAATGATCGGCAGCGCACCGCAATGAGGATGATCTCATTCCATCGGTTTCCAAGCGAGCACCGAGCCCGCCCGATCAGTGTCATCCGATTGCCCGGAGATCGGACACGACCCGAGCGGGAAACGCGTCTTCAATCCAGACCGGTGAAGCTAGCATGTGATACTAATTATGTAAATTACTCGTTAAGCGCCAGCAGATAATAGCAGGGAAGAGGAGGAGGAGGAGGAGGAGAACTGTAATTACATTACCGAACGCAGCCAAAGACGTGTAAACTTAGAGAGCTACTCGGCTTTAGATTGTAATTACCGGATCAATGGCTCTGATTGCCGATCGGGGTGTTCCACTCAACTTCCGGCATCGCTGGCTTCTCGCGCAAGCCTCAATCCTACGAGTGGCCGGAGGCCCCGACAGTATTTCTTAAACAAAAGCCTCCCGTTTCTTTCTTTTTCTTTTTTTTTTTAACACTTTAGACGCACCCTCCGTGCACTAGTTAGGGCAAATTATCACCCTCGCAACAACTGCGCAAACAGGGCTCGAAATCGTTTTACGATAATACAGTGATTCTGCTAAATGAATCCAAGGCAAGCAAGCAAGCTCGTCAATCGAATGTTGATTGTATTTGGATCGCGTTACTGCGGAACGCTTAGTTTTTTTATACCGATGTTCAACGACTTCGAAGGTAATCGACGGATCATTTACCTCGGTAATGTGATACTCATGTTACCGTGGAAGTTCCGATAGTTAACTGGATGCTAGGCTCGTAATTGATATTGATGTCTGTTATGATACGTCTCCACGATCGTCGTGCGACGTCTGTCGAGGCATTGCTATGTTAATTATTTTTGTTAACGTTGTAAAGCAAGAATGATATTAAAGAACAATTTTACTAATTAAAGGGTCGCCTGCTTTATTTGAAAAACCCTGCGTTTGACGATCTAAAACGACCATGCATTACTTGTTCGAGGAATTCCTTTCACTTTAATTTTTAAATATTTAGTAATAAATGTTTGGCTTGGTATTTTAAGGACGATTAATTTGTGAGTTTGCAAGGCTAGTGCCAGCTCTTTCTGCCAAACCACTAAGACAAGTACCTTTTCGTTTCAGATTATGAGACTACTACGGAATTGGGAAGCATCCCAATCATTGCCGATGATCCATGAAAGCAAAAGGGGCAAAAGTATATCGTAGAGTACCTGAGCAAATTCTTTATTTCAAAACGCTGTACGAAAAGGGCGCTCAAAAAGTGGCAACTGCACGCAGGCTATTCGATTGCAAATGTGTAAGTCTTCTGGAATAAAGAGTCACTGAGAATCATCTCGTATTCCGCATGATCTTCTCAATAAGAGATTGCGCCGATCCGATTCCAAGGAGAGCGATTCAATGCATCGTACACGATATCTCGCGCACGCCATAATTCATTTATCAATAGTGGCTAAAATGATCTCACGTAATACTTTCATGGTGCATCGGCATATTCGATGACTAATTTGCATTCATGGTTTGTTCTTCCTCCGCGCATTCTTGCATCTCCCCCGATTATAGTTGGACAACCAGCAGAAATGTATGTCAAACATTTTTGCCATCACCTGAGAAGAAAAGATATCTGAAACTTTGTCAAGTCGAGACTTCACCGAATCTCCTGATTTCAAGAAAAATACAGGTAAGTACCTCAGAAGTAATGAATCATTAAAAAAAATATCAAAGTGTGAAAACGTCCACAATTGGAAAATGGAAAAGGCCGACGATAGGAAATCTATTAAATCATAAAGAGAGATCGAAAAGGGAGAAATGGGACAAATACCAAGGAAGAATTCAGTAGAAATAGCCGTCGTATGTCAACGGGAATGATTAGTGGAATTGGCAGGTCCGTCGATAATGAACCCAATTAGTCAAACGGCGGACGACAGAAATCCATACCTATATATGTATGTCACGTTTCAATCATGCACACCACGATTCAATTAATTGATAATTAGCGAGCCGTTATTGCTCGTTATCGGATAATCTCTTACATTCACTACATTAACATATGGAAAAGGTCCTCGAGAGTACTACCAATTACAAGACAAGTATCATTGAATATTTAATAACGAGCCAATTTGGAGGCAGCTGAGAAATAACCGATAATAATTTCTCCCACGGCTGAGAAATGTTGAACTTAACAGAACACTTTCCGTAAAATTACTATTGCTTACAAAAACAATAACTTACAAACAAAGTAACACATGACAGCATGAAAAATCATGCACAGGGTGATTCACTTGCCTTTGAATCAGAACTCTCCTAGCCCTTATTTTTTTTTGGTGGACTTTCCGACCTTCTCCGGGACTGAAATTTGGTGGAGAATGTACCCTTGCGTCAAGGAAGAAGTGATATAAATTTCAGAACCCTAGCTCAAAGTTTAGGTTTTCACCTATTTTTGACCCTCGAAAATGGTCAATTTTTTCAAGTTTCTCAAAATCGGCCGAACCCGGGATTTTTTGATTGTTTTCGTATCAGGGTGGATGGAGAACAAAGAATCCGTGAAAAAAAATCCGGATTTGCAACGACAACGGGTCGAAAAACTGTCCAGAAGAGTCCATTTTTGCTCATTTTTGACGGTTTTTATTTTTTTTTGTGGACTTCCCGACCTTTCCCGGGGCTGAAATTTGGCAGGTAATGTTTTTTTGCATCAAGAAAGATACCATAAAAATTCCAATGCCCTAGCCTAAAATTTTTTTTTGGCAAATTTTTCTTAAGGGGTACCCCTTCAGATTTTTTCACGATTTTCGAAGGTCCCCGAACTCGGGTTTTTTCTTCAGGAATCGATTGTTTATGAATGAAAACGGATAGAAAACAAGAAATCCGTCGAAAAAAGTCCGGATTTCTATCGAAAACACTAAAAAACTGCTTTTAAAGTTCGATTTTTTTGGAATTTTCGCTGGTTTTTCCCATATTTTTTAGACTTGCCGACATTTTCCGGGGCTGACATTTAGTGGAGAGTCTCCCCTTGCATCAAGGAAGATGTGACATAAATTTCAGAGTCCCAGCTTAAAATTTTTTTTCCCCATATTTTTGGCCATTGAAAATATCCAATTTTTGGTGGTGATTCAAAGGCAAGTGACTCACCCTGTACATTCTACAAAGTGTGACGAACAACTCTAATAAATTACATTTGAATAGCGTTCTTCGTTGTACCAAAAATACCAAAAAGCGAATTGTTAAGGCATACATTTTCATTTTACAATTTTCATGCAATAACATGGCACTTCATGCAGACACACAAAAGAAAATGAATCCCTCAGCAAGAAGATACATGAAAAACCGACAACGATCTCGAATATAGCGAAAGCACGACACAACCAATTCGCGCGATGTTTAATCGTATTCTCGTCTAAGGGACAAAAAAACTGGGAATTCGAGTGGTGTCTGCCGAGGGTAAAACCGAATATATTCCGCGTACGTATCCCGTTAGAGGAGAGGATCTCCCGTTTCCTTACAGACGGTCTCGAGCCGGCTTCTGGTTTCAATTATCGGGCTGCATGCGATTTACGGGGTTGGGGGTTGCAGGGCCCAAAGTAGGAAGGGCGAGTTTGTCGGGGCGCGCGTCTCGGCTCCGCTCTCACGTAGAGCACAAATCCACCACGGCACATAGACGCGCGCGAGTTCGCTTCGGCTCTCACCGGCGCGGCGCACATTCACATCGACGGCGCGCAAGCTGCCGCTGCTCCAACTTAAGGGCGCGCTCAGCGAAATATTTATGAGTATCGGCGTGACTCAGCGCGGATTAAGGCTTTTCCGACGGGAAATTCGCCGCGCGCTTCCCTACTGGAGTACAGGATATCAATTGGCAGGAGGAGGAGGAAAGCCGCGAGAAACACTCTGCCCTCGCTTAAATCTTCCACGGAGCTGGCGGCGCCACTGCTCCCAGAATAAGAAGACATCTACCAATAACCACACTCTTCCGCCCCTTGATAATGAAGACGCAGAGTGGGAAAGGTTGTTCTCATCCCGAAGGACCAGCGAATCCATTCGAAACGATCCAAGGCTACATCGGAGAATAAACACGGCTTCCTCTCCGAATCCGGCAAAATAACGAGGCCGTTCAAATAATTGCATACGTAAAATCGTGAAACAATAACTTTGTTATTGTTATTTCGTGTTGCTATTTGTGATGGCAATCAGTAAATAACGCATCGCGTTCTCACTGCTGCCAAAGGCAAACTCGCAAACCAATATTCCCAGTTTACCGAAATAAAAACTGGAAAACTTATTGTATCATAGAAAACTAGTTAATCATAATTGTATATAATTTCCATGCTTGGACACTACGAGCCAAATATTTCTCCGACACCAATTCCAATTATCAATGATTCGCCCGACACCCAACAGAATCGTTAATAATTTAACGCACAGCTATTCGCCCGGCGATACTAATTATCAGTGCACCTATCGACATTGCAATACTGAATGCAAGTCTAGGCTTTCGATAATAGAATAATACTAAAGAAATGACTATAAATCCTAATTGAACATTGTTCCGCAATAAATCACGAAAGTCTGAAAATCATATCTGAAAGTTCGATCTTCCATCAAAGCTAAAGTAACTTATTGATCGTTGCAAAGAGATTCGGTGCATCGAAGCGTTAAGTACTGCCGACCCAGGTCTCACCACGAGGAGGTTGCTGAGCTCTGAGACCCCCCACCACCAAAATCATTAAAGAAAAACCCAACGTGTAAAGCAATATTGGCAAAAAACAGAGACAAAGTATGCAGACATATAAGCGAGACAGACAACACGAACAATTTAAACGAAACGGATATACACTAATTAAAAACTTGTAACATAATTCGGTTTCCAATCTCACATACACAACTTATAATTGAGGCACGCACACAGACTTATAATTACAGATGGATGTTGGACATCATTGTCAGCATCATCGTCTACTTTTAACTATAGAATTAATCAATTAGCATATGGAAATGTAATTACTCTTAATAATAATCTTATACTAAACACAAAGTCAAATCTAGCTGGAACAACCTGCAACAGAAAAGAATTATTAACTGTTGGCAATTATGCTTTGCGGTTGGATATCATTATTGACTTCATCCTTGAAAATCATTGTGATCTACCTTCTTTTAACTACAGAATTAATCAATTAGAACATATAAATGTAATCACTCCTCACAATAATATTATACTAAATGCAAAATCAAATCTAGCTGGGACAACCTGCAACAGAAAAGAATTATAAACTGTTGGCAATTGTGTTTCGTTGTGTGGCTCTCGGTGGATGTTAGATATCATTATAGACTTCATCGTTGAAAATCACTGTGATCTACCTTCTTTTAACTACAGAATGAATCAATTAGCACATATAAATGTAATCACTCCTCACAATAATATTATACTAAATACAAAGTCAATTCCAGCTGGGGTAACCTGCAACAGAAAAGAATTATGAACTGTTGCCAATTATGCTTCCCGTTGTGGCTCGCATAACTTTACGAGGGATGAAAAAATCTAAGTAGAAGTGAAGCTAATATAAAACCAGAAAAATGCCATTGAATTTTAAGCGGAGGCACGCTGGCAGCAGCCACGTCGCCGCTGCTTTTCGTCACTTTGTCGGGGAGTTCAAGGTATTCCTTGAGCGAGCTACTGGCAATTGACAAGTTGCAAAAAAAAACCGTGCAAAAAGAAAGCCCTGCAAAGTGACCACGGATGGAGTAGCGCGTTCGGTAGAAAGTGGAGGGCTGGCATCAGTAATTATGCTACTAAAAAGTGGGGGAAAAGCAACATCAAAGGGTTCTGAAAAAAAAGCGCGCGGTTGCCTGCAGACTTATTCCAGGAGAAAGGAAAAGGCTAGGGCCGCGGCACATCTCAGCTAATTGCATAGTCGGACCAAGTGATCTTGGCTGGCAAACAACGGATGAAGTTAAATCGCAAGAGAAACCCACCCGTGCACTCGCGCATTAAAGCTCAACACCACAATGACTCTACTTTAAAGTTCATCACCGGCCGGCGGCGTAGCTCGCTGCGCGGGCAAAAGCTCGCAAGGGAGACGTCTTTCAGCCAATCCCGCCGCGACTAAACACCACCGAAGCCAAGAAGCACTAATGCCGACACGGACTAACACTTGGCTTCTGTGTTTCCCTCGGAGCAGTATAAATTCGCGACATTACTTGATATTAACCCTTTGACTGCTATGGGCGCACATATGCACGCTCAGCAAAGACTTCGATCGTTTTTGTTTACGTATAAACTACTTATTTTACTTATTGCATGTTCAATTTGTCAATGTTCAATATGCAAATACATACATTATACTTCTGAAATTATGGTATTTTAAAACTTTACCATTCATGAATAAACGATATATATTGAAAATAAAAAAACGAAAAAAATGAAATTTTCAAGTGAATAAAGTAACAGTAATTGGATTCTGTACCATATTATAATTCAATCACTGAATTTTGAACATTGAATCTGTTCACCGCCGAACAGATTCATATTGCGTGGAAAAATGTTTAGGTCCTAGCGATAGTTATTGAGAAAGACTACTTAGCAGTCAAAGGGTTAAAACGTATCAAAAGCTCACAGGGAAGGCGTCTTCCAGCCAAATCTCGCGGTCTAAACATGACCGAAGTGAAAAAGCACTAATTCGGTCATGAACCAACTACGTTCCTCACGCAAAAATGCATTGGCACTAATTTGATGCGAAGTTTGATTCAGGCCAATTCAATAGCGACTAATTTACAGGCCGCAACACTAAAGCCCGCGAGAGAGACGCCCGCTGGGAAATCCAGCCGTGGCTAAACATGACCGAAGCCGAGAAGCACTAATTTAGACATGGATCGCACCGGCATCTTTCCCTCCCCAAGGAGAACGGATAAAGAATCTACTTCGTAGAAAGAAAGCGAAGTCTATCGAGGAGCTCACCCGTGGCGAAACATTGCTGAAGCTAAGAAACGCTAAGTTCGAACAAAATCTTAGTAGAGCAAACTGAACGCTGTATATTGAGTTCTTCGGAAAGTAATTTCGTTTTTCCCGACAGAGGATTTAATTGTATTTTTTCACACCCGACTTCACACTTAAGCCGTAATGATTATATGTTTTGAGAGCTGATATAGCAAGGCTTGCTTGTGAAAAAGATCGATTGATTCAACACAGTAGTTTTTGGTTGGTGCCCTTTCAAATATGAAGAGTGAAAAGCAGCGTTTTCGGCATATTTTACTTTTTTACTATCAGAAAGGTAAAAATACTGTTCAAGCGAGAAAAGAATTAGCCGATGTGTATGGAAAAGATGTATTGATAGTACGTCAATGCCAAAATTGGTTTGCGAAATTTCGATCCGGCAATTTTGATGTTGAAGATGCACCACGTTCTGGAAGGTCAGTTGAAGCTAATAAAGATACAGTAAAGGCATTTATTGATGCAAATCGGCAAATAACAACTCGTGAGATCACTGAGAGGTTAAATTTATCGAATTCAACTGCTCATGACCATTTGAAAGGCCTAGGTTTAACCTCAAAGCTCGACATATCGGTTCCCCATGTTCTCACGGAAACGAAATTACTTTCCGAACAACCCAATAAATAAAAAGCGGTGTTCTATAACAAAAGGCAAATAATCCCCGGGGATTATTTCGGAAACGCAGAATATGCTACTGTAATTTCTCGCAGATGAGATGACACCACAACTAAGATAACGAAAAAGAGAAGTTCTCGCGAGAGCAAAATCTCTTGTCGTGAATCTAGAGCGGCGTAGACTCGCTTTTATCCAACGAACTGCAAAGGGATGAGGGTATTGGTGGGCGCGTCGGTTGCCCCTCGCGTAATCGTCAGTGTAAGTCAAGCTGATAATTCAATTATCATCTTAACTGTAAGCACTTCTTGATCCCCAAACTTTTACTCTGTTCAGCAAAACTTTACTGCGTGACTCGAACGAGGAGTTCCCATTGTTCCCGATAAGCGACATAGCAACTTATTGAGGCTTAAAGTACTAAAGTAATTCGTGCAATCATTGTACGAATTTCTGACTGGGTTACTCTACAATGATTCTATCAATATTGAACTTTAGCAATTTTGTAAGGAAAAAGAAAACAGTCCAGTTTTACAAAGAACAGCACTCGCTGATTTTGATGTACGCCACGCACATTTTCATTTGTATGAATGAGAAAAAAAGAGACAAAAATGTGTTTGATGAGATGAGAGACTCTAATTGATTATTCGGTACGGTGATTGACTTTACTGTACTTTCAGCAAGGTACGGACACTACTCTGGATGATCAGATAAACGTAATAGCAAATCGCGGTGGCCTCAGTAAGTACTGGTTTAGCTAAAGCTGCAGCAGCCCTACATGGAGTAGAATATCGCGGTAAATAGAGAATAATACACGCACTCGCGACGGGGTTGCGCCGGTTGCGCCGAACCTGCCCGGGTAGCACTGGCTGAGGCCACAGACTCTACTTTCTGCAACAACATATTCCCGATACGGATTCGCGTGACTCTAATCGAGTGGTTTTTACTCAGAGGCGCTATCTAATGCAGCACAGAAGCGGCATGGAGGCTCACCAAACCAGAGGAATAAACCACAGTAAAAGAAGTACTGTGGAATACTCAAAAAAGTCCTAAAATCAGAATGTAGAAGAATCGTTGGTGCGACAAAAGAGGTGAGCAATGTCAAAGACCCCTACCGAGAGCATCCTTTGAGCCCACTTTTAATTTATCGATTCATTGGCAAATGCACAAAAATGAGATGAGTGTAATATAACAAGTATCCATAACAAATTACAATACAATAAATATAACAGTAAATAAATTGTTGCACGCACTTGCCGTAACGTGTCTCACGTTGGCGAGCCGCAGACTGTCATTATCTCGGTGACTCGACTTTTCAGACGAATTATAACTACTGAAAAATGTCAATGGCTCTCCCGTGGCTACAGGCTCTACATTAACTGAAAAAGACTCGAACTGGCAATGGTATCAATTGTTACGAAATCTAATTAGCAAAGACTCTAATTGCAAAGATACCAATTATTAAAGAACTCTTAACAAGCGAAGGCTCTAAATAGCCAAAACTGTAATGCAAAACAGATTCTGTTGCAAATAGAAAATCTTTCTACTGACTCGAATTGTACAATTTTTAATACAATACTTGCAATCAAACAAACCTAGAGAGGCTTAAGATAAAAACTTTTCACTCCACTTTAAGGAAATAATGACTCTGCATATTGAATGAGTAGCATTCGTACCAGCTTGATAAATTATTTCTCACACTACATTAAATACTTCAATAACTGAGAAATGGCTGGTATTATTAATGATAATTCGAATTGGAATTTTACTCTCTAATATCTTTAAATTGGAACTTGAATTGGAATTTTACTGTCTAAAATCTGTACTATTTTCTCTCGAATTGCATCAAATCTCTACAAATTAGTATGCTAGCAATGATATGTAGCATAAGTACAATTTATAGCAAAATGGAATTCTGTATAAGCATTAAAAGTGGTGGAGTAAAAGTATTAGCCCAAGACCCTAAAGGACGCGAGTCTGCTAGCCCGCCGAGAACCGGACACAGGAACTCTTATGTTCGTGACACAGCCCTCAGTTCGCTTAAGTGCGAACGCGTGCAAACATTAAATGTGCATAGTGACAGAATGAAAATGATGACTGCCCATCGAGGATGGGCAGTCATGGTTCTTCGACCCTCTTCGCGGGCCACTTCGATGCGACGTCTTCGAGTAAAAACTCAGCAGCAAGAATGCTCGAGAACACGTCCTAATGTAATTATAATCAAAAGAGCAACATAGCACGAGGAGCGACAACGACACGAAAGACCACCAACGTACACTATTCGCGTATCAATTATAGTACCCCTCCCAAAACTAGCGATTAGGACGACAACCACCTGGCAATGACTGTCATCCAAACGCACATTTAATGTGTCTCGAGCAATAACCAGCAACCCCCCATTCTATCCCCAGGATCAAAAGAATTTACTCCTCAAACACCTAGGATTTATGCGGCAACAAAATCATTTTGTAACAAAACTCATTTGTTGTCGTATAATTTGATATAATATTACACAGCGACAAAAATTACTACTATGATAGCAACTTGAAAAGCCTCTATCATAGCTTGTGCAATTTCTGCAGTTGCATAATGCAATGTTCGAAAACGACCAACGATGTGCTTCTTTCTTCAGACTCTCGCACAGTGCAATGAGAGTCCAGCCGCCTTATAAATTAACTTAGGAACTAACTTAAATCGAAGTGTCACTACTATTCCTCTGCGAATGTCTGCAGTGAGATAATAGTAACGGCCCGAGAACCTTCACTCATCACTGCGAAAGTTACCCGGACCCTACCTACTTATATTCTAAATCACACACTCAGAAGTAAGCTACCTATACCTCCCTAACAATGTCTAAACAAAGTTCTCTCATACAAAAATCACACACCCAAGCATTCAAGTTACCTCGTTAGCTGAAATCAATTGGCAAGCAGAAGCAACCATTGCGACAAAATTATGATTGATTAAGTGTTCAGAAGATTCTTATTTTATATTCTATATTTTATTGTATATTGTATATTCTGTATTCTGTATTCTGTATTCTGTATTCTGTATTAGGCGATAAATAAAGGACAATATATGACCAAACTGTGTAGCTGAAGGCTGAATATGGAAAGTACTAAATTGAACTGCACTCAAGAAATTTGCGACTCAATTCAAAGTGGCAATTTACCAAATTAGCTGACTATGTGTCAACTATTTCAATAACTTGCCATTCCAAAGAACTGTATATCTATATGTAATAGATATGAGTGACTCTAGCGACGTACAGACCACGCAAAATATTTCACACTCACACATGTGGAAAGTACGTCGTGCACAATTACTACCGCTTGCCAATTGCTATACATACAATGAAATATATATACCATGAACCATGTCCTAGTCCCACACACATACGAATCGCACCTGGGCAATTCAAATGCGTGCGGGCATACCACAGACATGGTTAATTAAAATGCCGCCGACCTTCTTTCTTATTCTTCAAGTGTGCTGAAAATCCTAGCTAAAAACCTTTGACAGATCATTTCAAATGATCAATTGATAATAATATTCATATTCTTCTAAACGGGCTATTGACTCTACTTCAAGATACATTTTTATATTAGTCAGAAGGACTCTACTTTAATACAGAATTGGACTTCAAATAAATGTATACTTTCATCTCAAAGACTCTACTAGATAAACTCGACTGAACTTTTTGTTCGTATATTTATACAGTAAAGTGTAAGTAATACATGCCCCTCTATTAGCCCTGAAAAGGACCAGGAGTTGTATTACTCACACCTGTCTGATAACATATTCATCCAAATATGAAAATGACTCTACTATATTTAGACAGACTTGACCCTTTTAAGACTGACTATCTCCGCCCATTTCCCTTGTAACGATATACCGCGCAAAAATCTAAGACTCTACAACGATTCTTTACTTTAAGATATCTGTTCCCATTGACAGATATAGATTGACCTAAGGAAACTTTGAGTCGTAGTGGGAGTTTATATGTAGATATACAATTATTAGGTACGCAACACTACGGGAGGCAAAGGGACCTGGACTCTTGCAATTCGGCAAGCCAAGGACTAGCACCGATCGTAAAGGCTATACAGCCAGGCAGAAACTACAGGTTGCTTTGGAGGCTAGCGCGAACAGAGTGCAACCACGAGCACATAGTTTCCTACACACTGCGGAACTGGACCGTAACGGTCCTGCCAACATCATATAGATATCTCTCTGAACACACCTCCCATTCGACCAACAAGCAGCCCCACCCGGCAAGACCACGAATACAAGGTAAAAGACCTTGGCAAACAGTATCACAAGTGGGAGGGCGACTCAACTACTAAAGCTAATTCTTCATTATTCTTGATACCACCGAGGTATCGCCATCATTTTCAAGCAAAAGCACGGTCCGAATGATATGCACAACTCGCGCACATGCACCGAAGCCACTAGCATTTGCAAGAAAGAAAGCACGAAACTTCCGGAAAAGTTAAGCACGAATCATTCTGCTGCCGTGGACAACGGGCGACACCTCTCGATGCCGCAGCTGCACATCATCAAAACGTAAAAAAAAACACGACAACAAATACTCTACCACCTCCAGCAGTAGAGGGATCGCGTATACTCTTTTGTTTCGTCTCACAAGTTCCCTTTTCAATCGCAACAACAAACTCTACTAGCACTGCTATATCCAACAATATTATCTTTACTTTAGAACTCTACTATATAATATATATAATATTAAGAATTGAATGACTGATAAGAAAGTCCTTGAAACCGCCAATTTGCGGCATGTAATATTAAGAATTTGCAACATTAATATTAAAATATAATATTAAGAATTGTATGACTGATAAATAAGACAGTGCTTCAAACCGCGAATTTGCAACATGTAATTCCTCGATGTTATACCATTATAAGACAATGTTCGTAAATAGTCTGCCCCAAAGGGAATTGTAATCTGTCTAATCATTTCAAAATCCTCGGATGACCCCTTCGTCAAAGCAATATATTCTCAAGTCTAATTGAAATGAATGGAAGGTTTAATGGAAATGAAAGTTTTGCATTCTTTCTCGAAAGCTTTGACTCCAGAATCTACCGGTCGCGAAATGTTTTCTTGCATTCATAACTCTATTTTGACTAATGTCAATTCTTAAGCAAACACATAAGCCGCAACACTACAAATCTAAAGCTTGCAATCAATTCGAATTACTTGATTAAAATCATATCATTGAAAAAATGCCAGGCTACATCAAAAGCTTACAATAATTTTCTTTTCTAAAAGTCCCTTAAAATATATTAGAAGAATTCTGTACAGTTCGCGAAATGCAAGAAAACCCTATCCTAGCTAATAAATACACAATTAACAACAATAATGAAATATGTACCATTTGACAAGCATAATATACTTTTCTTCGTATATTATGCTTGCTGTCACTATGCTCATTATAGAAAATAACAATACAACCAGTCCTCTGTGCCGATTCGGACCATTCATCCTACGACATGGTAGAGGACCAGAGAAACAATAAAAAAAATAGACTCACCAACTGCTTTTCAGCTGTGAAGCTATTTTAGCAGTCGTGATAGTACTCGTGTGCACATATTATACCTCAATCTGTAACAAAACAGGAAAAATTGTATTAGTTACAGCACATCACAGCCATAATAATTCCAAGAAAAATAAAAAATGAGAGAAAAATTATTATAAATAAATATTAATAAACCTACCAAGTGTCCCACGATAAGGTGCCTGCTGGAGTTCCCCTCCACTGGCACTCGACACTGAGCAACTCACGACGATTGAGTGTGCATCAATGATCTGTAACAGAAAAGAAGAAAAATGTTATATTAATTCCCATTCTCTATTAATGCCACTTGAAATCAGAGTGCAAAATTTAGATTAAAGAACCTACCAATGATCCCACGGAGAGATGCCTGATGGAGGAGCTCCTCCGCTGCCAACAGGACACTGACTCTAATATTTCCCGTACCGAAGGAATCTCAGCCGATTGAGATTCCAATTAACTTTTCGACCGTACTTTTTCATTCGCCTGTCGTCAACCACTGACTCTACGTCCACGTGCGAGCAAATACTTGATTTAATTCGCGGCCGGATTTTAAGTCACTCCAAATCGGCGTTTCAACACTGATTTGAACGCGGGCGACAGCTCGGCCACGCGGGGCCCACCGTCGCTTTTTCACGGAAAACACTGACTTTAATTTCGCGACAATTCTATTGGGCTGGCACGTGCCAGCCACTACTTACTTTTCCACTTGTCTCATTTGGCGCAAACCACTGATTCTACGTCCGCGTGCGAACAAGTACTTCGTTTAATTCGCGAACGAGGTTAAAGTCACTCCCAATCGGCGTTTCAACACTGATTCAAGCGCGGACGACGGCCCGGCCACGCGGAGCCCACCGTCGTTAATTTCGGAAAAATCACTGATTCTAATTTCGCGGGAACGTTGTGGGAACTGCACGTGCAGATCCGCCCAGGCCTTTCGAGACGGGCCGCGGTATTATTCGCACAATAAACCGCCCGTGACTCGAATCCGCTCGAATACGAAATCATTGAAAAACACTGCTGTAAATAAAAAATATTAGACACAAAAATGTATGAGATGATAATGGAATGCATGAAAATGTATCGTGGCGTACATCTCTAATTCTACGCACAAGCAAGAGAATCTATTATCTTATGCAACACTCAATAATCAATCACTGGTTATCGAGAAAATGCTAAAGAGAAAACAATTGCAGCTTAAGAACACTGCAACTTCGAATCGTTAATGAAATTGCTTTAATTGCCAAGCATTCAGTACTAGCTTCAATAGCACAGAGAAAATTATCAATGAAAAATAAGTTACGCGAAAGCATTATCAAATTGATATAAATCACTGCGGGTACCATCAGATCATGTGCTCTGCATTAAATTCGCGATGCTGGTTGAACATAAATGGAAAATCACTTTCAATAAAGCTAAATTAACAGTAGAATGTCAAAAATAACTAGTGGCAAGAGCAACCACAAGTACACAGGCGAAGTAGAACTTACAACTTCCAAAGAACAAGAAAAGTCGCGATAAATTGTCACGAAAGTGCGCGTCAGGTCGCCTTGTTCTTCTTTTTAGCGTAAATACGGAAACTTGGAAAAAGCAAACTATCTGCAATTAACACAGACTTATTTACGCGACACTACCAAGGAATCACTGCTGTCCGAATTCTAACCTTCAATGGCGCGCCACTGACTCTACCATGCAAGCTTGCAAACATCGAAAGTTCTCTAACACAAAAGCGTGATTCTACTTCTGGAGGAAATGCAGTACATTGCAATCGCAGTAATTAATCGATCATTAAACCCGAAATACTAAACGCACTCGCGATACCGAAACACGAACTCCATAAGAAAGTGATGGAAAACGGCGCGAACTGTCATTGGCGTTGCACAAAGCTAAATAGCAAACCGCGCAGTTTGTAAATTTTCGTAAATCGTCTACAAAGAAAAAGCACACGAGCGGTAAATGCGAATATAAGACTAGAATAATTAATCACTGGTATGAATAAAGATCGCGTAATTAGCAAGGAAATGTCAAAGTATAAACGAGAACACCGGGAACAATGACACACGCGCACTCGAGTCGAAGGATCCGTGCGAACTGATCGATGCGGTGCACGCTGGGACTCAGCCGCCATTGCTCCTCCCCCACTACGGCGCGCAGCGCCGCCCTACTCCAGAACCCATCGACCGCCGGCAAACCGCGTGTTTCGATCCACGATCGTGCCAGCGAATTTCCAAGAATTCGCTGTTTGTATACAATATTATGTGTATCATTCTTTCGAGTATTCGCAGGACTTTTAGACGAGTATTTAAAGCACGTTTTGAGCTACAGTCAGTGGAAAAAGTATTCGTACAGCGATCAAATCACTATGTTTAATATAACTACTCCGATATCAAAGTTTCATTTAAACAAAGTGTCTCTAAATATTCTTGGACGCTCTGAGAAGAGATTCTGTATGTCTAAAATTTAATTACTCTTGAACCTAACGAAAATATCAATAAACGATCTAAAATGTTGGAAAATGGACACGCAATAAGTATTCGTACACTTCGTAATTCTCACGCAGATATGTAGATTGTTTGAAACTATTAACTGAAGGATTATTGTGAGAGTTATAAGCACGCAATTCTATAATTACTGTTAGAGATTAATAAAAATCGTAACCCTTTCATATACTTTGTCAAATGTCTACGGAAGTATATGTTTCACTCTCTGGTAGATATATAAATTCTTTTATGTAGGACAAGAAGGAGGAAAGGATTTTCTCCAACCTTCACTTTGAACGTTGGTGCTGTTGTGTATAAAAACACCCATTAAAGAGAGGAATAGAAGGCAGAAAAACAGAGTTCGCAGAATCGCTTCACCCCTCTACACAGATTACTTCTGATTCCTATCAAGGAAAGAATTATTATTGGATATACACAACATTTTTAATAAATAACGCTGGATTATCTGAAACCTCGTATTCTATTAATTCACATGTTAAGATATTTATTTCATACCATATACAACAAAGGTAAATAGATCATTTAGTTTTCTACTTTCCTAAGAGAAAAGAAATTCTTATGGTAATACGAAACTACTCCGCAGCCCTTTCTGACAAGTCTGGAGAGTTAGTGTTACTGCTAAATCAGACAGCGTACAAAATCATGTTTTGGCAATGCGGGGGAGACGTACAGGCGGCAATGGAACAATGGGTCGTCGCCTAGAGTGTGAAATGCGCTATTCGGGTATTTGCATTGGAGCAGGTTTCCGCGGCAGTCAAGGCTAGGCATAACAAGTATATGTATATATGTATATATGTCCGTATTACACATTGAATGCAGCTCCAATGACACCGCGGCGCATTTCTGCGACCTCCTCGCTCTTGCAGGAAGAGAAATACGTCACTGTATGTTATGTAGCATACATATACGCACACCCTAGACCCTTTCCAGACTAGTCTGCTCCTCGTCGTAGCGTCTGGTCTTTACAACGGAAATGGCAACGAAGTTCTATTCACACCCCTGTCTCGTACATCTTTCTCTTGCTCTCTTCTCTTTCCTCCGAAACCTACTCCTTTCATTCAGCCTTAAGTTTCATGTATGTGCCTTTAAACGAAACAAGAAAGATCATAATGTTTTATTCTGCCTGCTTTCACTTCTTTCATTTAACATTCTATTAAATATGTAAGGTACGCCGCTAACTGAAAGCAAAAAGAATTATTATACCACACAATGGAAACGCCATTTCTACCATCATTTTTATGAATTTTCTAGTACAATGTTGTTCATTATAATTTAAATAACCCTGTTAGTTTTTTGAGCCGTCGGTTTTACTGAGCTTGTCGAACTGATCGAGTATTATTTCTAATAATAGTAGGAAAATACTTGAATTCAGAAGTGTCTGTAGTAAATGCATACACAAAATAAGTCTGTGGATTCGTAGGAAGTCCAACAGAGAGATATAGTACATATACTGTGCGCGACAAGAGTGACTTTGTTTTCTCATAGATCTGCTGGTTTGTCGGGTATATTCTCTCCAGACGGTGGTATTACCCGAAATTTCGGAGGGTGGATGGCGCAGGGTGGAACGAGGGTTCTCGCAGATCGAGCGGTTCTAACTAGACCTGAGTTATTCAACGGAGAGCCAGCGAACATTCGCAAGTGCACACAACTACAGCCATACCAGCGAGAAACGTTTCCCAAGGGACTCATGTGCCTTCATATGGACCCTCGCGCTCGCCTTCCATAGTATTGTGACTCTGGAATGTATTTCGCAGGTCCATAAGGGACGCCATATACAGGAGACATCCTGGCGAATGACTCGGTCATCCGATGCCACGAGGAGGTGAAGTGCAAGTTGTCTGGGGATTTATGGAACACGTATGTGTATCCAGAAAATATAGCTGCATCAAACAAACTGTTTGTGTGCGAATTATTATCTGACCCAGACATGAATTCCCAGTTTACCAGTTCCAATGTCAATTCCCAGCTTATTTTATTAACTCCCTGGTATCTCGGTTTATTGAATTTTTTGGCATTTAGTACGAAAAGAGGATTAAATTTCTACCTGTTAATTAAGCGATAGTGTTAAAAAAATGAAAGACTAATTAGTAACTCCCGATTAACGACCATTTTACGTTAGCGTCCTCTAATATTTTTGCCCTTTAATTTACACTCGCTGACTGCGTCAATGAACTGAACAATTCCAATTGATAATTGATACTGTTAAGTGTGCCTGGCTGTTGAACGCGCTCGACGTTTAATAATAGATCGCACTGCGACCGGGAGGCCTATTTACCAGGCGGAAATTGATTTTGCTGCTTCCGGAAACGAAGTGCCTACTAGTTCACTTGCTCTCACATATATGTATGTATGCGTTCCTCGATTTTGACAGATCCATGCGACCGCACATGTATGTGTACTGTTAAGGGAAATGTTTACATTCACCCGAGTCAATGAAAAAATTCTGTCGTCCAGAATTATTTCATACTGCATGATTTACACATTTAAAAATTAATTTATCCGTGGGCTTCACATCTGAAATACATTAATATTTCGAAATAATATAATAAAATGCGAGGAAAAGGTTCGAGGTAAAGGTAGGCTAGAAAAGGGTAGGTGAATCATTCGTAAATTTTTATATGGTACTCACGGCAACAGTTCGAGGAAATTATTAACTCGCCAGAGACCCTTTTCGCATGCGCTTGGTTTGATGGCTGGTGCGATCACTTGCATCCCAACTACTTCCAGACGGTTAAACGAGTGCAGATGTCATCGCTGCATACGTGTCCTAATAAAACCAGCATCGTATTACACTTTCCTAGAAAGCATGTATTGAAACTTTCGTCAACTTAGACCTCAATATTCAAGCGGTCCCGAATTTCACTAACCGTAAAATATACATTTCATTGTTAACTCATTTCCAGAAAACTTGTGCCTGGCAATAACTTAATTTGAGACATCACACTCAACCAAATTTGGACGCACAGTTAATCGCTGCAACAATAACCATTCGTCTCAACTCACTGGCGGCTATTAAGTAATTACTTCCTGTTCCATGTTCGATGTGATCGCAAATAATTTACCAATCCATTCGCGCATTCACTCCACCCTCGGTGAAAAACTCGATTTACGCGCCAAACTACCGGAACTCGAAGCCAGAGTTCATTTTCCCTTTTTCAGAAATAGCCTGGGTAAATTTATCGTCGAAAGTGCTCGCGGAGCCGCCGTTATCGCCGCTTCCCGGTGATTCCATTTTTAATTAGGCGAGTGGCCAGGAAAATGTTACCCGGCAAAAGTCTCCGGCGAATTGGATCCGTCGCAAATTAGGTTGCAAGTTCCCGTGAAACAGCGCGAACAGCTAACAAACTCTATCCTTCATTGGAAATGGTTTTTTGAGTGAATCCGGCTCGCAGAATACTGCCACGAGAAATAAAAAGGGAAAAGACTCGCTCAAACTGTTTGACTGACGCGACGTGTGAAAGCGCAGAGAACCAACTGACTCACATACATAAACTTTAATATGTACAGAGTTAAGAGCTTTCGTAAATTAGTTGTTATTTTGCTCCAAATCCGTTAAAAACACAAGAGGAAATATTCACATGTGTTACGAACATGCATTCGCAGATTATGCATTTGTATAATTAGGGAGAAGTTATTGTCATATGCAAATATTACAATGATAGTATTACAAAACGCAAACATCAAAAATGTAAAAATCGTATGTGAATCAGCGAATCAGCAGAAATCCAGGAGATCTCAAATTCTAGCGTGGGGTTTTCTGAATTCCTATTATTGAATTTCCAAGGGCGAGATATTCCCTGGTTTGGGCAAAGGCTGCACTTGTTGCGCATCAGATATGTATATTCCAGGATGCTGCGAGTGAATCTACAAAATATCTCACACCTCCGTGCAAACCGTGGAGATTTCCAGGGTAGCCGGGCATACAAGTATTTCTCTCGCAGTTGGTTAAAGCTGCTTCAAAGTAAGGCCATTACTTATTTTAGCATAAGCTAAAAACTACGTACTCTAAAAAAAACACCGATCGTTTTTCATGAGCAATGAGAGAAATTCGAATGATTCTAGGACTCGCTGTATTTCGTACTGCCTGGAAAGAGATTCCTTATTCAAGGATAACGGAAAGCGGGAGCCACCGAGTGCGACAGGCGATATATAGTAAAGAAAGATTGATGCTGCCTAATGTTATGCAGAGTACTGTCGCATTTTCTATGGGTAGGTGTGCGATGCTCTTGTCTAAATATTTCAGGGAGCGAACTCCTCGGGAATTCAATCTGTCTCGGACGTCACTCGTACGCCTCTCTCCAGTGGCTTCCGGGGCCGAATCGGAATAAATAAGTCGCGAGTATCTGACCTCATCGGAACTCTATCGGGAGAGGGTTGCATGCATCCGTCCTTCGACTATCAGTTTCCAAGCACCGACAAGGCATCCCCAGACAAGAAGGCACACAGCATCCTTCTCTCACCGAGCCCTCTCTATCTCCAGGCATGTCTGGTTCATCCAGCTTCACCGTTCCATTTCCATTTTCCTTTCAGCGCTTTTCCAAGGCTCGCAAGCGGTTTTCTCCTTTTTTCTCCGTTTCGCTGGTTCACCCTTGTCCCCTTGACTGGCACAACGAGGCTTTTAAAGCTTTATTTCTGGAATAACGTCGAATGGATCAATTCAACGGGCAACGGCCAAGACTTTCAATATCTATTAGACAGACGGGCAATCACAAACTTGCATGTTTTTTTGAAGCAGATAATTGAATCTCTCATGTTTTCTATTCACATGAAAAAGGTACTTGCTTGCATTGTTTTATCAATGTTCTAATTTACAATAATCATATTAAAATAAGAGAAACTATCTTACTTATTCTGCGATACTTACAATTCTTATAAAATATTACTTACTTATCTTATTATTTATTCTGTAACGCCAGTAATTTCATTACTTCTGTCGCTGACAATAACATTGTCAATATAGATGTCTTTTTATCCCGTTTCAAGTTTCAATAGCACAAGGAGAGCCGGCTTACGCTTCGACAAGCATCGCGACGTGATCGCTTTAATAAAAGAAGGAGCGCGCTTCGAATTGCCGCGATTCCGTTGATTTAAATTCCCATTTCGAATCGCCGATACTTCGACGTAACATGCGATTGCCGACCAACAACTCGGTTTCTCGCAGTGCGACCCTGTCTCTCACGGTGAGATTGCAATCGTGCGAGCAAACGCGAACCTCCCGGGCAATTATCTGGGCTTCCATCCGAGAAACGAAGTTTTCTTTTCTAAACAATCGCAGCCAGACGTGACGGCAAGATTGCATTCCTTCCACCACTCCCGAAAATACACCTAGTGATCTAAGTTCGCAGGCTTCGCTCGATCAAACCTGGTAATGCGCCAATTTTGAGAAATAATTACTTATTGATAGCGGATCGAACTGATGATCGTGGAAATGGAAAAAGAATTGTGAATTTAAGGATTGGAAATTGAATTGGAAATGAAAACCGAATTAGTTACGCGAATATTTTATGCTTTCCGGTCATAGTGCAAACATTACGAGAGTCGTCTGTGGATTGAGAGTACATTATAAGAAGAATATGTAAATGCCACTCGTCGTGGGCGGATTGGAGTAAGTGCAGAATAAAAGGAAACGCGAGCAATTTCACCGGCGACTTAAGCTCGTCCTCTTGCGACAATGCGATCCCGCCTGCAAGAGTCTCTCTCCGAAGTTCCAGAGCTTTATCCGTTTTGCCTTCCCCTCGCGCCGACACTTTAAAGCACGTACCAGTTGAATTCACATTAGCTAATCCGCTGTTGATAAACAGGCTCGCAATATTCCATTACACAATGAAACTACTTTAATAAAAAGCAGTGCTCTTTGTCCTAGAAACCAGTCCAGCATACACGGTTTAATCCACGCTTTGCCCTCTTTCAATTGTTTTCTGCTGCGTTACGTTATGTCGTGCGATTATGAGTTTAAATTCTTGTTGGTCGACAACCCCTTATAAAAGTTGTATGCATATTGCGTGAACTAACCTGTCAGTAGTGTCCAGAGTGAGTAACGAGCGTGCAATGCTATTAATATTAGTAATTAATCATCGCCATTCCACTCCCAATAGCCATTACATTCGCAATTACGATTTCGCACGCTTCCCTGGAACTGAATTGATGGAGTTTCTCGATTAAATAGCTTGCTGCAATCATACAAAAGAGCGAATGGGTGAAACAAAGAACTCGAAAGCACCACAGGTATTGGTGGCTGAAGGGCTTGGCTCGGATAATAACGCCAAATCTTCGAACAAATCATTTTAAGCGTCGCTTTTCTTTTTTGGATGGTAACCATTTTCCATCCTTTGGCATTCCGGATTCCGATTTCATGGATACGAGCCTTTGTTCAACTCGGGGCTTTCAAGAGAAATCGAGCTGCACCAGGAATCCCTTTGGGGGACGTGCAATTAAAATACTCATTATACGCTGATTACGGTGGCGAACCGAGGCAATGTAAGTCAGAATATATAAAGGGATTTTGACAGCTGTGGACCAATCGAGAATGTAATAGCTCGGGGAAGCTGTGTAACCGTGCGTCAGAGAAGAACGATAATTAAACAAAATCAAACGCAAACCAGAAGTGAATGTCCACGTAAAGTACCGCGCGCGTTGAAACGTAAAACCATGTAACAAATTCTGATGTCCTCTTTTATAATATAAAATGTAACAGAGTACTATCAATACAAGAGAAGTCCGACAAAGATATGTTAACAGAAAATACAATAGGAATAAAAAGGGAAAAGAAAGTAACAGAATAGTGAGAAAATTGGCGAATCCAGTCACTACAATTTCCCGAAAATACGTGTGAAACTAGCTGTCGTATGAAGAGAAAAGGGAGAGGAGTAAATGGACGATGGTAGTTGCACCGTAAATCGCATGGAAGGCCAAAACCCAAACCTCGCTATGGGGCTTTATTATAGCTTAATGGTACCTGGATCGGTTCCGATCGCTAATTGCCGTAGCCGAACCACAATGTGATGCGAAATCCGCCGGATCGCCGGAGAGGAGAGCCTTCCCAGCTGCCGGATATACGTTTCACCGCACGTGTACAATGTAGGTACGTTCATACGATCCTGCAGAGCCGAAACTCCTGCTGTGGCAGCCGCTAAATTGCGAATGAAGTTAATTGCGCGAAGATTCCAGCCTCTAGTTGTTCATTGGTAAATTAATGTCCTCCCGAAATCTCGGGTCTCGTCCTTCAGCGTGATCAATATATCACTCATCTCATTATATTACCTGCAAAAAAAAGTATAGTTAGACTCACTTTAGACTACATAAGACTTTCCTTTGAACAATGCGCCAATTCATTGGAGTGTAATTGAGTGCAACAAGTTTTCCTGTAATTATAACTTTGCCTGTGTCTACCACTAGCAAGCGTACAGCAAGATATTACATCCACGTGGTCTTATGTGGATCGAGAATCCTAGAACGTCGGCGGACAGCTATTAACGCGACGACGCCAAACGGAAGCAATAGTAAACAAGTTCAACGAGCCCTAAATACATCTCGACGACGCGTTGACTTAGCAAATATGTAATACCCAGATCTCCATAAATCGGAATAAATGATTTACAATTGGTCGCGCCAGTCAACTACACTGCCAAGACTAATGCATACACACATGGAGACACTTGTCACGATGTAAATGGAGACGTGTGTAAACGAGTACATGTGGTTTCGCACATGCACTTGGAGCTAAGCCGTATGCTCCTCGAGAGTTAATTGCAGGCACCAAGTAGGCAAGCCCTTCGACTCACTTCACGAGGAGCGCCAGCCACTTTCCCCTCGTGGTTGCTCCACTTCTAAGCATGAAAAATTGTTTAATTCGCTCGCAAACTGCAAAGGCCGAGGAAAATAAACAGTCGGCTCTTTCTAATACAGATATTTAGAACAATCGAAGTACACCCTTCCCCTTTCAATTCTGTAACATTCCGGTAACTGAAAATTATAATTTTATCCTACTATTTTGGTTCTTATTTATTTGAAACGTGTGTTAATTCTGGCGGATTTGTCTGTGTCTGTTTAGTGAGTAAGGATATTACGAGAATCGCATATTCCAATACGGCAAGCGTTGCTTCTAGCTTAAATAAGGGGAGAGTAGTAAATAACTAATTTAAAGTGATACCAGCGCAACAACCAGCAATTAGCCCTGTTTATCGAATAACAATAGCTAAAAGCATTTGCGGAGGGTCTGGCCGGTTAAGTTTTGCTATAATTACATCAGGAGTTGGCCGGGCCTGCTTCTGATGTACAGAACTCTATTTCAGCTCCATTAAAGGGTTGCCTTCAGAGGCAGGGAGCAGAGCGTAGGGGTCGGAGTATCGTTTTTGTTTGTTACCGCATTGTGCTGCGAGAAACTTTTTCCATTAATATAACGGAAGGGGAAATAGACAGGACAAGAGGGTGCAGCCCATATTGCACTGTTCGCGAATAAATCAGCGTTCAAATTTAGGGGGACGTCCGGGGAGGCAATAAATGGGGAGGGTGCGCGAAAGCAAGTACAATTGATCTTCGCGAGAGAGTTGCGAATGATTGCATGACTGCGCACCGCGGTGCATCCTCCACTCTGAATAAGGATGGTCTGTGTGGATCGTATTTCATACGACTGCGTAATTTATTCGCACAGTGAAATATGAAAGTATGAAACTGTTATGCCAAATTGTAATTCGATTAGCGAGAATAGCTTCTGAAGACCTTCTAATGACTGAGAAGAAAGAAACTGTAAGAGTAATGACAGACGCGAACTCCCGTGTTATCCCGTCACGAAATACTGTTGAAGCTGCCTTTATTAATTTATCTCATTAACTTGAGCGATATTTGAATTTTGAACAGTAGAACTGCGTTGTGGAATAATAGATATTCGTTCGACAGAAGTTACACTTTATCTGAAAAACTGAAAGCAGCCAAAATCTTTAATTGACATTCGATTCTTTTTAACAAACGCCGATAACTGATCCTAATCACTGCTGAGATGTCACAAGATGAAACTCTTCGGCCTAAATTTAACGCGATTAGTTATTGCGTGTACGAAAAGATGCACACAGCATCGTGAAGCCATTCTCTTCGTTCTCCTTGTATTGCTCGTATTCTTTGCTTTCCGCTACTTTTTATCTACCTGGAATTATTTCTGCATAAAAGCATTGTCTGGCAACTCGGAGGGTCGAAGAGAATCGCTTGGGAATGCTATACGAATCTACCGCACATAACATTCCTGCGAGTAAAGAAATGCGTCTGTCTAACCTCAATATCCTTAATTAGTGAACTTCAATTACTCCACGTACGTAAAAGATTTATGTTTCTACCATTTATAAAGATTTCTGCGTAGTAACAAATACCTCGTTTCTATTAACATTCCGCGAGCAATGTTGTACGTGGATTTCTGTAAGTCGAAATGTGCGGCGCACGAAATAAAGGAATTCTTGAAGTGGTACTCACTGGCATTCTTTATTTTAACCTCCGCTTCCCGATATCCAAACTGCAAGATTGTGCAGCAACAATGAACTTCAAGCAGATGGTAAACGCGTGTTCAATAATTCCTGTAAATGTCAATTGAACGAAGCAAGAACACGCAAAGCCAAATTGAATCAGTTCACTGTCTTTCACCTTTTCCTCGTTTAACTAATTCTGATGTTACTGTTATCACTTTTGTTCTATGAACACTATTCGAATGTAAAGGAGAATTGAACGCACACGTGTGTGTTAACATTTGTGAAGAGGTTACAATTTCTGTTCAAGCACGTTTGTAATTGTAGGATGTATGCATTACTGACACTTCAGAATAATTCTACTAAAAACTTCCAAATGCCATACTTGCAAACGCCCATATAAAGGTTCTTCAAATATCTGTAAGAATGACTGAGACAACACTGCAGAAAAACAGCAAATTCTCGGAAATACAGAGGTTCGTTGGTAAGCAAGATCGAGGATCAAAGAACGGCGTAGTCGACGGTCGATAAATTGCCGGAGTTGGGTTAGTTTGCGTGACATGGTAGGGGAAAAGAAAGAGAAGCAGTGAGTCCCAGCGCGCAGTCGCCCCGAACACTTTGCACGGACCTCTTCTCTTCTCTGAGTCTGCGTACTTGCTATTCTCAGTGCTCTCGCCTGTTGCTCCAAGTTTTCATAACTCTCCGCTCTTTCTTCACATGTGCGTTCAACACGAAATTACGACCTGTAAACAATCCCGTTTGAAGACTCCTTCGCCAGGTCTGCATCGATCATTATAGAGTTTTGATTACGATAATTGTGAATAATTCGTGTTCATCACTCACGCGCTTTTCTTCTTTCTTCTTCTTTACCGAAGATTGACGAAGATTGTCGAAAGGGGTGCTCAATTCGCGAAGCAAATTTGTGGCTCACTGGCGCCATATTGCGCAGTTGGCTGACGCTTCCTTCAAGAGTTGCACAGGTATGTTTGATACATTGCAAAGTTTAAATATTTTGAATAATTATTCGCGAGGATTCGATTGATCACTTTAGAGTTCTAATTCTAATAATTGTGGGCGATTCGCGGTCGTCATTAACGTGCTTTCTTCTTTGTTTCTCGTTTTTGAAGATTGACGATAATCATTGAAGCCGGTATACGTTATACAACCTGTCTTTTTGAGACACCAACGCCATTTTGAGCAGTTTTCGATTGCTTTCTCTTGGAGTTAATCAATTCATTAACTGATTGCGATGTACTACAGTTTCTTCATTGTACCACGCTTTCGTATGAGAGAGTTATTGGTTAACTACGTAATTGCGTAGTAGAGTCAATGGCTTGTAATTCAAGATTGGAATTTGGACAACGGTAATTATCTCACGCAGTTTTGTATAATTAACTCTGTTTTAATAGCAATGTGTTTGCTGTTTCCAGGGTTTCCTATTTATGTTGAAAGAAAGGGCAAGGAAACCCGAGACGATCCATTCTGACAATTTGCCCAAACTTCTCTTGTTTCTTCGAAGTAGTAAGTGACTATTTCATTTGTGCACTCATCACTGCGTTTATTTACCATCAATGTTCCATTTTCGATTTCTATTTATTGAATTTCATTGTTAATTTGAATTCAATCGGCATTGTGGGTTTGCCGTAGAATCACGATTTGATTAACAATGATGCATATCAGTTTCACTGCACATTAACCTAATTTCCATATTTTATTGCCAATTTTCATTTCTTACTTATTTTATTACATTATTCGGATACATAGAAGCCGTTTAATGCTTGTTAATCCTTTAATGTTTGCCTCGCATTTGATTCTCAACAATTGCAAAGGGAATCCAGCGTTTCCCAGTATGATTCACTTTAATTCAGTTGCATGTTTTGCAACAAACAATTGCTCCTTTGACAAGCGATTTTTCCAGTATAGGTTTTTCCATTTAATAACTCGAAGTAATATCCGTAACTTTTAATTTGTAACATTGCTCTTCATTTCTACTGAATAGTTCATTATTATGAGTTAAAATTTATTATAAATTATTATTTACTCGTGCAAGATTGGTGGAACTTTCATTTAAGCATCTTGAAACTTATATCTCTGTGTGCAACCTACCTTTTTTTACAGCATCGTAGCTCTTTGTACCTTCGAGTGGTTTAGAGTTACAATAATGCCGCGGTAGGTCACGGAATTGACCTGAACGAACTCGCACGTGCGGCTTCGATAATAATTCCGCGAAATTTAGATCAGTATTCATCTAAAAGCAGCGGTGGTGAGTACCGCTTAGTCGAGTCAGTGTTGAAGCGTCGAACAGTGTGATATTTTCCCAATCTAGCGGAACTTTATTCATTTGGTGGCATGCCGTATAAAGCAAGGTTTTGTATAATGATATCTATATTTTTAGCAACATTATGCTACATTATCCTGCATTCTTATCATATACGAAATGAAGCTGGACCCATAGACTATCAAAAAAGAAAAAAAGCTGTTGCGTACATTGGTGCACTTCGCAGAAATACTGTCATTCCATCAATGCAAAAAGATGTTATTTTGCAATATCTCTGTTTTAACAACATTATACCGCAACATACCACCTTTTCATCATACATATAGAAAGTGAAGCTAGACTCTTAGACTACTAACAACAACAACAAAATCTTGCGCATATTTGCGCACTCCGGGGAAAACAATAATTTCATGAATGCAAACAGGCATTATTTGACAATATCAATGTCTTAACAACATTATAATGCGCAAACATGCGCAAGATTTCTTTTTTCTTAATAGTCTATAAGTCTAGCTTTACTTTGAATATGTCGAAAAGGTGGTATTTTGCGGTATAATGTTCTTAAAACATTGATATTGTCAAATATTGCTTATTTGCATTCATGAAGTGATTGAAGATATTTCGTATATGATAAGAATGCAGGATAATGTAGCATAATGTTGCTAAAAATATAGATATCATTATACAAAACCTTGCTTTATACGGCATGCCACCAAATGAATAAAATTCCGCTAGATTGGGAAAATATCACACTGTGCGTCGGTTTGGAAACCTTAAACTCGCCCGTGAATTAAATCCAGTATTTCTTCGTCCGTGAACATAGAGTCAGTGGTTTACGATAGATGAGGGAAAAACCATGATCTGGAATTCGATTCCAATTCAAATCAAGAGTAATTTATTCGGTATGGCAGTTATTAGAGTCAGTGTCCTGTTGGCAGCGGAGAGGATATCCATCGGGCGTTTCACTGGGGAATTGCATGGTAGGTGCATTAATATATATTCTGTAATTTAATCTCAAATGGAATAATTACAGTACAAGAATCAATATAACTCTTCTCGTCTTTTATTCTTCCAGACTGTGTGTTCGAGTCAGTGTTGAAACGCCGCTTTGGAAACTTTAAACCCGTCCGCGAATGAAATCAAGTGTTTGCTTGCACGCGCACGTAGAGCCAGTGGTTTACGCCGAACGAGTGAAAAAGTATGGCCGCGAATTAAATTGGCGGCTCAGCTGCCCCAGTCTTTTCGTTGTCGGGAATATTAGAGTCAGTGGCCACGCAAATTGACCAGGCGAAGAAGGACTCTATAAATACAGTGGACTGCTGTGCATTATTACTGATTTTACATGGTATGAAGGAAAACATTGATTATTCCCAGTGAAACATTGAAACATTGTTTATTTCACTACATTGTTGGTTTTCGATAAATACTTCATTCTCAACATTTTCATTTTAACCCTTTGCTGTCGTAATAAATTTCGACATGGCTGTCTTTCCATTGAACTAGCAGTGATACGTCGGATAAACGAGACTTATTCATTCTTTTGTGAACTTTAGATATATGTTTACACAATAATATGTTGTAATGTCATCTTTTTCTGTGAAAATGATATTTTATAGTCCTCTATCATGTGGTATCTTTCAAAGCACTCTTCAACGCAAAGTCCTGGTTTTCGATTACATATGTTTATGATTACAATCTTTACTCTTTGCGTTTTGATGTGAGCTCGATAGTTTTCCTGATTTTGAAAATTATATAAGATTAGTATGATTGTTGTTGCGGTGGCTGAGAGCAGACATACGACCGCAAAGGGTTAAACCTATTATATCAAGTTTCATTTTACTACTTTACGGTGACATAAGTCTGTTCTTTAATGAATCATAAACGACATCGGATTCATTAGTGGGAAGGGGGTAGCTTTACGAGTATTAGCGCATAGAAATGTGTTTTACGTGAGGCAGTGATGCCACTCTTTTGCATAATGTTATAAAAACTCGTTGCGCCTGAAATAAACGAGGGGGCCACGTTTTATCAGGCCACGTTTCCTAGGTAAAATCTCTCTCAGCTCGAAGGTAGCCTGCCTTCTTCCCTTGGCTTATTAGCCTCGGCGATGGTGGTCTTGGCGAGCTGCCTTTCCCTTACCTTCATTATGTCACTCTTTTTTCTCATTCGTCGCCGGGCGTTCATTCCTCTTAAAACCTCCCTCGCCTGCTCTCTTGAGGAAAGCGATGCTTCCTCATGCTAAATGCAGATTAGAGAATAGTGCTCATTTAGTTAACTTCAAGAAATTTCGAGGAATGAGAGTTCGCTTTCTATCGTGTACAGGGTGAGTCACTTGCCTTTGAATCACCACCAAAAATTGGATATTTTCAATGGCCAAAAATATGGGGGAAAAAAAATGTTGAGCTCGGGCTCTGAAATTTATATCACATCTTCCTTGATACAAGGGGAGACTCCCCACCAAATGTCAGCCCCGGAAAATGTCGGGAAGTCCAAAAAATATCGGAAAAACCAGCGAAAATTCCGAAAAAATCGAACGTTAAAGGCAGTTTTTTTAGTGTTTTCGATAGAAATCCGGACTTTTTTCGACGGATTTCTTGTTTTCTATCCGTTTTCATTCATAAACAATTGATTCCTGAAGAAAAAACCCGAGTTCGGGAAACTTCGAAAAATCGTGAAAAAATCTGAAGGGGTACCCCTTAAGAAAAATTTGCCGAAAAAAAAATTTTGAGCTAGGGCTCTGAAATTTTTATGGTATCTTCCTTGATGCAAAAAAACATTACTCACCAAATTTCAGCCCCGGGAAAGGTCGGGAAGTCCAGCAAAAAAATGAAAACCGTTAAAAATGAGCAAAAATGGACTTTTCTGGACGGTTTTTCGACCCGTTTTCGTTGCAAATCCGGACTTTTTTTCACGGATTCTTTGTTCTCTATCCACCCTGATACGAAAACAATCAAAAAATCCCGGGTTCGGCCGATTTTGAGAAACTTGAAAAAATTGATCATTTTCGAGGGTCAAAAATAGGTGAAAACCTAAACTTTGAGCTAGGGTTCTGAAATTTATATCACTTCTTCCTTGACGCAAGGGTACATTCTCCACCAAATTTCAGTCCCGGGGAAGGTCGGAAAATCCACCAAAAAAATAAGGGCTAGGAGAGTTCTGATTCAAAGGCAAGTGAATCACCCTGTACGTAATTGTATGTGATAGATTGGTAGCGAGAGAAAGTATTTGGTGCGGGATGGGATGCCAGCGCGGATAATTAATTCCATGTCGTTGACATATGGTGCTCCCAGAGGGGTCGGTATGTCGAATTACCATAGCGAGGCTATAGTGCTTGGCATGGTGAATGGCTGCGAGCTGTCGTGAGCACACATGCCTGCTTAATTGACTAAGCCAATTGGAACAAAACACTGATTAAAATTCAAGTGAACCTGCCTTCCCGCTTGATTATCTCATGATTAGGGGTTGCCTTTGATTACCTAATTTTCACTATCTTCACATGCACCCTTGAAACGCCCTTGCTTTTACTTCCCCTTTATTCCTTTGATCCACGTAAAATGGATGAACAAAATATAAGTTAAGATTGAGATATTTATCGAAAACCAACCATTTTCGCAAATTAGTAGCAAAAGAATATTTCTGATGAAGAAATTTTATGATATTAACACTTTGACGCACATTTTTTTCATTTCTTATACGTTGCCGCAGGTGGAATTAAAGCATATTTTGTTAACCTTTTAGCGGCTATTTAAACGCAATTGTTTATAAAACAGTCATTTGTAACTTTATTATCATTTAAAATGTCAACGAGTCTATTTTGTAACTTTAAATAGGTCTACTTATGTTTCCAATATTTGGAGCAACGAAATATTGTTTCAATCTAAACTAACAAATTACAGAATAAAAGAGCGTAAAAGTCCATAAATAAATCAGTATGTTTAAAGAAATATAAGAAAATATTTCGTAAAATTTGTACATCTGCGTATCACCTCTTAGAATACATAAAAATAAAACATTACTTTTTTTAGAAAGTCACGTATACGTGATAGCGGCCGTCAAAGTGTTAAGGAATGTAGAAGGAAATATGTTATGTAAAAAAGACTTGGAAGAGAAACACGGGTGCTCTACGTTTCCAACTATTCTATTTGTTTGCGCTATTCGGGCACACTATCGGCTTAAAGCAATCTCCGTCGTCATTTCGTATTCATGCACCACAAAGCTTTGTGGCAGTCAATACTAGCGTGTGTCGGCTTTATAACTTCAGGCCATGCCGGCCTCTCGCTCGTCGACGTAATTGAGACAAGTAATTTTGCCGGGAAATATCGTCGTCAAATTTTGGCCGCCGCTGGTCACACCAGATAGCCTGGAAAGTTTTGGCCCATTGCGTAATTGAGATACTAGCACTCAATAAATAGTAATTAAAGGAATTCGCATTTCACTATGCATTTAGAAATTCGAACGCAAGTCTGTCAAATGCAAACTTTTAATAGCTTTACATTGTTATTACAAATTCCGAGTAATTCTTTCCAACGATCTCGTTTCGCACATTTTTCACGTTCGTGAGAAACGTATATTGTGCCAGTTAGAAAGCTTTCGATGCAGCAAGTACTCGGTTAAATAATAGCTCTGCTTTCGAGCACAATGAATACAGTGTCACTAGAGTGCAGTGTTTGCGCGTGTTATTTTTGTCCCTCCGCCGCTCGCCGGAATTCGGACTATCGACGCACCATCGAACTTTTTCTCTTTTCGCCCGTTTGATTACGAATGATTAACAATACACTGGCTAAAAAAAGGAGGAGGGAGGGAATGGCGAGGCTGAGTTCCCGTGGGAAAAGTGGGCCCTGGCGTTAATTACGCCGGCAGCACTTTAAAGTGTCCTGCTTTTCCGGTGCGCTTTGTGGCTAGTGACGCATATTGTGAGCCCCGGAATCCATCCGTAGCGCAGAAGGAAAAGGAGAACGCGGGATTGCCAAGATTTTTCTGACTGACGGACAAAACCGTGCGGTTCGCGCGCCGCTAACCCTTTTCCCTTCTTGCCTCCTTCTCAAGCGAAGCCTCCAGCTATAGGCGTCTTTCATTATGCAGGCTTTCTCGTTTGCGCGAGAAATTAATGCTGTTTTTCGGCCTGCCGGATTCCCCGCTCTGCTTTAAGGACTCGCCACAGTTCCATTCAAAGTGAATTCGAATTACTTCTTGCTTGCCTTAGCAGTGCGCGACAAGAAATATTCACTTCGCTAGAGTAATCAAAGCTTTAACTCTACTTTGTTTAAATCAGCGCCGAGGAAAGAGGTTAATTTAGATATTTTGGTGTATCATCGCATTAGTCGAAGTTGAGTGTGGTTGGTCCTTAAGTCCAAAGCTAACGCGACCAGACGAGGATCGTCCTTTGTCTCCCAGATGTACGATAACTCAGTCGCCCCTTTATATCCGCCACGTGGACTGCTACGTTTTGCCCCTGAAACCCCTTCATTTTTGCGTCGCCGACGATTTATCCGCTCGAGCTTATTATTACATATTTATATTGCCTCATAACTCAGAGAATTTATTATCCATTAAGGCGGATGCTGCGCTCTTAGCACCGCTTTCTCTTCTCGATTCATCTTGAAAGATCGGCCAATTAATAGCCATTTTTCCGAGATTGCTCGCCTTACCTTATGCACGTGGATCCGCCAGGCCAACCGCAGCTTGCCACGATGATTAATTGGGTTAATCCTTTGCTTCTTCAAACTGCCGGGGGCGGCGCGCGCGCGCGACGAGAAACTCATGCCAGTTTAATGATATTGCTAAGAAAGCCTCTTCAATCGTAGTACAGAAAATCCGATAGAGTCCTAGTTTAAATCTAGAATACGTAAAGAGAAGCTTGCCGTCTATTATTTGCCGCGGCTGACGAGTCCTTTCATTCGGAGCTGCATAAAAAAGTAACATGGAGAATGGGAAAGCAGAAGAGTTATTCGAGGGCTCCGTGTAGAGAGAAAGGATGGAGGAGCGTGTGTTCTCCCATCACATGTCAGAGGCTGCGAAAGGGTTCAACGAATATATATTTCAGGCGGTAGTAGCGGCTCACTCTGTGGTTGGCGCGTATCGACGAATAGGGAGAGGGCTTTCGCGTATAATGAGGAGAAATATATACTGTAATAAGCAAGCGGGGAATTCAGCTTTAATGACCTGCTTCATGCGCTTCCGCACCATTGGAGGGCTATCTCTTATCAAGGTCCTCGTGCAGCATAGATTGCGCGGAGGGATGAAATTTTATTTCCCAGAGGCAATGCTGCTGCGCGCCTCTCTCAATGCCAGCCAACGGGAATTCATTTTATTCTTTTCAATGTTCTCCATACGTAAAGCGCGCCGCCCTCTGTTTTATTGTGTTAATGGAATCGCGATTCCCATAGTATCTCTTTCATCGCACCGCGCGCGCGTATCACTTTTGTTCCTGCACGTGAAAATTTCAACTGCCCGAGTGCGAGTTCACTTTTATATTTGAATTGTTTGCTGTCTGATAGAATTTGACGGGCGGAAGTGTTATTGATAGCACTTGCAAGTTGAACAATGATTTCGATTTGAAATAGTGTTGATTTTCGCTTCCTCGTTTTTCGTTGATTTTTGGTAACAATACTGTAAAACGAAAGAAATAGTTTTAAATCATTCGACTTCGGGGATGCGTGTTTTTGTTAACATTTAATTGGGACATTGATCAGCCTGGCTACAGTCTGGCCATCTTTTGTTGCGTTAGAGCACCGCAGTGGCACACCATACAAGCTCAAGGGCTTGATAAAGCTCTCGTACATCCGGCAGCCGGTATAAATCAGGTCTAGCCAACCCGCGCGCGCTCCTCGTAACTTTCACGGTAAACGTGTACATTCAAGAGCAGAAACGATGTCCATGCTGTTTCGGGCATTTGTCTCTTACGTTAACGCGATTCGAGAACCGCCGCGCCGCTTTAAGTTACCTGCGAAGCGGATTTTTAGCTTGCAAATATCGCTTCGCTGTCCGTTCTTTACTGTTCGCTGTATTTTACAATGGATAGCCCATTGTTACAGCTTGAAACTTCTCTTGATACACAATAGATTAGAATATATCGCTTTTTTATTAGTTTAACTATTGATCACGATTAAATTTTCATTACGCATGGTTGGTTATTTTTAATTTGTCACGCACTCTTTTCATGTACTAGGCAAAGTACCGAAAATTAGGTACAGTGGTACAGCAGCACATTCGAAAATTACTGAAACATCGCTACAACGGGCTGGTAGAGTTAATGGTGAAGCGTTCATTTCACTTGCGATTCAACTCTTTGACTACCGCAAAATCTAAGGGAAAACGCTAATTTATTTACAGTGAGCGAAATTTTAAAGCGTCTAAAAGCACCAATAGTAGCCAAAGGTTAATCCAACATGATCGCTGTACCCATTTTTCGGTAATTTCCGAATCTGCCGCTATATCGCCGTTCCTAATTTTCGATACTTTGCCTACTACATGAAACAATGTGTCATAAATTAAAAATAACCAATGATTCGTGGTCAAACCTTATAGTTAGCCATTACAAATGTCTGCTTCCATGTGTTTGAATTGACTTTGAGTCGTTTAACCTCTTAACTGTGGAATTTAGTTTTAAAAATCGCCCACACAGTGCGGAATTAAAATGAAGCAAATGCAAGTACGACGAGTATCCAGGTCAAACGCACTTAACTGGTTAATGTGAAAAAGTTTGGGAGCTTAAGTTTGGTAGGGTTAAACAATGAAAATATTATAAAGTCTTACATGTAGATTGCGATGTATTTGTCAATTGTATAAGAATTCACGGCCAACATTACAGAAGTATTAAGATAACATTGATAGTGGGAAGAGTTAGTAAGTGAGGTGCAAATAGGAGGAGAGCACTTGATCTACGGAGTTACTTGATCTACGAGGGTGCGGAAGCCGAGAGATTTCGTACTACCGCCTATAAGGAAACCGGCAAAGCTTCCTTGCCGTTCTTTTAACTTTCCTTCTTTTACGTTTGTAGATACTACTTGCTCGAAAGTTTCGCATGAACTCGGAAAGCGAACGGGAGCGTAAAGCGGCCGAATGATATATGTGGGTGTGTGTTTCTCTTAAGGGAGCGGGAAACCGCGAACGGGAATCTTTCAGAATGCATTCTTCCAGATGAGCAGACATTCGTGACGTTCTTTGAGCTCGGAATGAAAGAACGCTTTCGATAAGATTACAATGCCAGAGTGGCTTTATATTTTTAAAGTCCTGTCATATGTTCCGCCCTATTTTTCCATTTTCCCATGGTTTTCTTCGTTCCGTAGCGCTCACTTTTAAATCGGATCTGCCTAGTTTCTCTACTGGAAACGTACAAGCTCGAAGTAAACTGATTTCCCTCGCAGTTGTTAAGTAGCTTGCAAGAGAAGCTCGGCTGACAAAGCATTTGCATTGAAATCATGCATCTGATAATACACGCGCCGCCGGAAGTTGGTCTCTGTTTCGTGGCAAACTCTTGCTCCTTTCTTTCGCCAGTTGTTTCCCGGCGAAACAGTGGCGAGGAGAGAGTTTGGATTTTGCAGGCGGGCGAGTGCACTTTGTTATGGGGATGCTTCTCGCCGGCAACTCGGATCCATCAGGAAGAAGTTACAGGTTTCCATAGTCTCGGCGACTGTTCATAACTTTTCCTCGTTTCCCTTAGCCAAGCAACTCCTCCGCCTCTCTCGTTCCACCTTCCACTTGTACACAGCATCAGTTTACATTTTTCATTGCATTTGCACTGCAAGGATTCCTTTTACGCAATCCGAGCCAACCGGCACTTCCTTCCTCCGCGCTACTGCTCTTTCATTCTTCCGCACTCGGGTTCCTCGGGCTTTTTTTCCCTCTCCCAAGACGATCGTTTTGCGAAATGCGAGCTTTGGCGAAATGAAATTCCGAAATGAAATCTTTAGAGCGCGGTGTAGAGTGTCGGCGAGCAGAGAGAAGAGAAATCCTCGGAGTCCCGGAGACAAAGAAGAGGCCGCCGGGATGGATTGCTAGTAGAAGTTGGAGGAGGGTTACTTTTCGGCCGTGATTCTGCACTTCCATTCTTAAGTTGTCAATGGAAAGGAGGAGCTGGCTAGCTTCGAGTGCGAGCACTTGCTCTCCCACTATTAATCATAGGATAATTATGAAGGGGCGGTTCCGAGACGAGTGAACGCGAATGGAGAGAGCGCGAGGACAAAGGATGCAAGCGGCTTGAATGGATCGGGACAATTTTTCACTTGCGGTTTATCATAATTCAGTGTGTGTGCGCTGCGCTACGTGATTTACTGTCCACGCGTCTATATCCTTTTATCGATCACTGCTCGTTTCTCATGCTGCTTTCACTCTTCGCAAGATTAACACATTGCATGCGGGAAATGCACTTCTACGTTTCAGCCCGCTGTAAATCCGTATCGAAATTCATACCCGCATGCAATTTATCAAAACCCATGTCATTACAATAATATTCAGTCCTTCAAAAAGTATTATTACGATTTTATTAACCCTTTGCGGTTGTTTTAAATTTATACATGGATGTTGCAGTGATCGGAATTAAGCAATTTCCATTGAAGAAGAGGCAATGCACACCTCTCTCAATGTCAGCCAACGGGAATTCATTTTATTCTTTTCAATGTTCTCCATACGTAAAGTGTCGCCCTCTGTTTTATTGCCAGTCCTTCAAAAAGTGTTATTACGATTTTATTAACCCTTTGCGGTCGTATTAAATTTCTATATGGATGTCAGAGTGATCGGAATTAAGTAATTTCCATTGAACGTGCAATGATACATAAATAATATGCGAGATTATGAAGGATAAACAAGATTCATTGTTTCTTTCATGAACTTTAGACATATGTTTACACAATAATGTTTTAAAACAAAAAAGTTTTTTATATGTTTATAATTAATATGGTTTTTACGACCGCAAAGGGTGGTCAATATTTGATTCCCAGATTTGAATGTTTCAATTTCATGAATTCAAAGCTTGAAAAGGGTTATTGATAACATTGAAAGTGATTAGTACATATTTTGAACGATAAAGGTTCAGAATTTATTGCAGGATATATTCTACGGGTGGTGAGAAAAAAGTAGGCAATTCTTTCGGGTACAATAATTTATTTCTCATTGTCCTCTTCGGCTCCAATACATGTGGATACTCGATGTATAATAACTCGGTAGTGTCATTAAATACGAAGTACGAAACCTATCTACGCTAACTGTCGTCTACGATCGATACTTTTTCCTCCTTACTCCCCGTCGTACAAATGAAACGTTCGGATAATAAATCCCGCCTCGTTTATAGGTAGGTGTTTTGTTGGTTTGTTGTTGGTTTTAAGCGTTCTTTGTTCGCGCGCTCGTGCACACTCCGCGGCCCATCGGGCTGGGACCAGGTGGAGAACGAATCCGCGACAAATATATCCTCTAAAAAGTATCGCCGGAATTCCGGAAGCCCGGAATTCCCCCATTTTACGCCTTCTCCCGCACACCGCCGCGTGTGTGTGCCTCCCTTAATCCGATATACATGTTCTCTCCCTCGGGAAAGAGAGAAGAAGAGATTGCGAGGGAGAGGGAAACTTCAAGCATCAACTGGGAAGACGATCGTATGAGCTACAGAAGCGCTGATTACGGGCGAACGAGTGCGATTCCAGTGGCAGAATGAATCTACCATATCTCGGAGTACCAAATTTTCCAATTTGAAAATTGATGCAGATGTCAGCTGTGTGACAGTATTGGCATTAATAAAATAATCCATTGCTTACAGAATAATGGCACTATTATTGATAATATTGTTAGGATATTGTAATAATGCCATTGTTATTCTTTAATCTTATTAAAGCAGTTCGATCAGCATTATGCAATATTGGTAGTAACTGATAAGCCATTCGCGTAGTTAAATGAACTGGTATTACATAATATTAACCCGTTTGTGTAATGCAAGTTATATTTGGTATATTTTCATTTAATTATACTACTCTATTAATACCAATGATTGGAATTTGTCCCAAATTATTAGTTTGGGAGACTTTGAACGGCAAGTACGGCGAGAAAGGTGAATATTTATTGGGGTGGAATTTGGTACTCCGCGTTGGTAGGTTTATCCTGCAAGCATGTGTTCCAGTGAACGTATGCGTGTCAAATTAGAGTGTTTCGCAAATGATGAAATGATTATTCTCGGGTTGTGGAAATGTGCTGCGGCCATTTCGCTAGGATCACAGCCTTACGGACTGAAGGATCAAATGGATTTCACACAAGGATATTTTCAAATTAGAGTCAATTTGCTCCTCAGATTTTCCGACGATCGTTTGCCATCCCAGAATCCCATTACTTTCGCAACCGCGATGATTTCGACGTCAGATATCTTGGAAAAGCAAGCTTTTTCATGCCATAAATGTTATCCTACAACTTGCAGTCGATGATACGATTCTATGGAATTTGAAGTCTGATTAAAGTTCGGTGACGCGTAACTACTAAAACCCAACAGTTTTGAAAGAGCAGGCACTAAGGTATAAGTTTTACGGCTGCTGCTGTGTCCATTATAGTTGTCGAAACTTCTCGCAGTAAAACTTCTTATGAGTTCTTTTACTATCTACACTTCTTTCAACTGTACTAACTTCTGTCCTTTGTCTATGATTAATCGAGCAACGATCCATTAAGACTTCTTTCTCTTGCTGCTCCTCGCTGTATAATAGTTTTATTATAGTTGCAGAAGACAGTAAATGTCAATCATGTTAACACTCTCTCAATTAGAAATCTCGATATTCCCACAGAACATTAATGACTATCAAAAAGCTTGCCTTTAACATTTCATCCGACGTTCGAAATCAGCACGGTTCGAACTGTCTTTTGTTTACTTCGCAAATAGGAAGGAAAATATGAGAGAGAAAGAGAAAGAGAGAAAGAGAAAACTAATTAGCTGGAAGAATTGACCGGCGAAAAAACAGCCTTCGTCTCGCAGTCGTCCTCTTCTTGTTAGGTCTACACATGACACAACAACGTGTATGTATTTAGGTATGTTTGCAAGTGTATCTGCGAGTGTTTTTTTTTTGGGGGGGGGGGGGGGAGGGAAAGATTGCGTTCCGAGAGACACGGGGCACATAGGTACTAGGCTCACAAAATATATGACGTATCAATCGTTATTACAACATGAAAGAGAAAGTTCCTTCTAAACACGACTAACATAGTCTCTTCGACTCTAATGAATTACAATGAGATATTCACGGATAGGAAATAGGATTAGACTTGCGATTTTCTTCTGCTTTCTACCAAAAATGCGATAAAGCACAATCTTCCTCTTCATATTTAATGATTTCCAACTGAGTGCTTGTTACTTTTGCTTGGGCTAAATGCTTCTAGTTTTCTGCTTTCTGTCATAATTATATTTCTTTTAGACGCTTTGAAAATGCGAGAGTACTATTTTCCAACACGTTGCTTTGTAATTATGAATACCATGTACGTTAAAATTAATACTCTGATATATTTATTCAACCTATGCCTTTTTATAATGCTTTCTTCTCGCAATGTCAAACAAATCGCATGGAACTATTGGTCGCTTAAATTGTGAATTCGCATTCGGAAAAATCGCAAGTCTAAGCGTATCCTTCACTGAGTGCCTTAAACCCATGTCTCAGGTTTAGTCAGTCAAGATTTAATAATGTTCGATTCTCTTCGACATCGTGTAGTAAGCAGAGATCGGCAAGTATGAATAATATAAGGGCATGATTACTAATAATCGTGGAGAAAAATCCGTGATTATTTGTAATCGTGGAGAAAAATTCGTGATTATTTGAAATTTACAAATAATCACGAATTCGAATAATTCAAAGCTGAATACTTCGAATTAAATACTTTACTCATTCGAATTCGAAATATTCAACTTTGGATCATTCGAATTCGAAATATTCAACTTCGAATCATTCATATTCGAAATATTCGACTTGGAATAATTCGAATTCGAAATATTCAACTTTGGATCATTCGAATTCGAAATATTCAACTTCGAATCATTCAAATTCGAAATATTCGACTTTGAATCATTTGAATTCGAAGCACTCAACTTTGAATCATTCGAATTCGTGACTATTTATTAATTTACAAATTTTCTCCGCGATTACAAATAATCGCGGATTTTTCTTCATGATTACAAATAATCACGAATTTTTCTCCACTATTACAAACAATCGCGGATTTTTCTCCATGATTATTATTAATCATGACCTTATATTATTCATGCTTGGCCATCCCTGGTAGTAAGGCTAGCACTGTACTCACGTGACATATATGTACTAGGACACTTTAACACATGTATACGCTTATATCAAGATACCCTTCGACAACGCCGTCTTTGCTTCATTGAAAAATCGTCTAAACGTAGAGGTTCCTCTTTTTCTCACGCGCTGTACTGGAAGAATTGGTGTTCGCGCGATACACGGTGCCAACGACGACGTGCTTTTCTACTGCTTTCATTAACCCTTTATCAGCTTAATAACAGCTGAGCATCGCTATAAAGTACCGACTGATTGAGAGTGAGAGTGTGAGTCTCCTTAGAACTTGAAGAACGAATTATTACTCGATTGTCGAACACTCGTACGAGTACTGATTGATTACGTATATTGATTGGTTTTCACTATTTATAATTACGATTTGCACTCGCACTTGAGAAATTGTTTCAGTAATTTCTGAAGTTTTTACTGTAGTTCTTTTTTAAAATAAAGAGTTGTTAATGTCAGAAGTTTTATTCATAGGAAATTTAACGAGAAACGAGTGGATAATTTGATTGGGGGATCACTTTTAATGGGATTAACACGCACGCCATCGTTATCACCGTTTGTCGCGATGGCACTACGATAGTTTAACATTAAATAGATTAAACATTACATTTACAATGACCGTGAAGGTTGCCGCGACTGTCGCGCACCTAACGTTACGAAGTAGACATTGAATGAGAAAGAGAGAGAACGATTTGTAGTATGAGGGTGGGGTTGACTAACGTGCTTTCAAAAATTCGGGATGACTTTCGCATTAACAACGTGTCTGTGTGTGTGTGTGTAACTACCGTCTGGTACGTATAGAAATATGAAAAGGCTACGTGTACTCTCCGTTCTCGGAATCTGCACGATCTGTGTGGATCACATTGAATTGACCATCTATCTACGGTAGGACCTCTCTAACAAGGGCTGCTTGTCAAGAGCGGAACACCAAATGGGTTGATAAAATTGAGGATGTACGGTTCGACCCCCTAAACAAAACCCTATAACACTTTTTCAGAATGCGTCTTGGTTACCGAGACAAAAATTCGCGATATAGTCAACTAAGTCAACTAAGAAATAATTGTGTAGCCTGTTTATAGCCTGAGTAATGATTCTGCGAAATACTTTTTTGTCATCCAATTTCTAATTACTCGTCCAATAACAAATAATGTGATATTTATGTTTAAATTTACTCTTTACGCATGTCTGTAAAAACTACTCCGACCTCTCTGCCATCCTAGTACGCGAAAATTTGTTAACAATATAAAGATTATATACACTACATGACCGATCTATGCCAATTTTTTCTCGTCAACCAGGGCGCATTCTGAAAAACTGTTATAGGGTTTTGTTTAGAGGATCGAACCGTATATCCCCAATTTTTTTCAACCCATTTGGTGTTCCGGTCCTGACAAGCACTCCTTGTAAGTGCTCGCGCTCGGAACCTCTCTAACTGCTCGTGTCTATCCCCTCCACTAATTATGAATTCCAACTTTATGACCCTTTCGGATCCCAATTTGAATCGTGTTTAGTATGATTTTACTCAGGTGAATGTCAAGGCTTTGATAAACAAATTGTTATTAACATAGAATGCATAATTTATTAACTTTCGCTCTTACTGGAAAAAGGCCTGTTTTTTTACACTCCCGATGTCATAAAGTGGGCGGTACAGAGTCATTAATACCGTAGTAAAAAGGGTTTTCGAGACCCAAATTGACAACCTACAGAACTCCCTTAACCCTTTGACTGCTAAGTAGTCTGTCTCAATAATTATCGTTGGGCCTGAATACTTTTTCACGCACTATGAATCTGTTCGGCGGTGTATTAAATTATAATATGGTACAAAATCCAATTGCTGTTACTTTATCCACTTCAAAATAAAAATTTTGTCATTTCTTTATTTTCAATATATATTGTTTATTCATCAATGGTAAAGTTTTGAAATACCATAATTCGATAAATATAATGTATGTATTTGCATATTGAACATTGAAAAATCGAACATATAATAAGTAAAATAAGTACTCTATACATAAAGAAAAACGATCGAAGCCTTCGGCGAGCACGCATATGCGCCCATAGGCCACACCGATGCTTCTTAGTGGACGAATATGTGCGCCCATAGCAATCAAAGGGTTAAATGTTCGGTCATGTTCGGTGCCGTACGACGAGCAGCTAGAGAAGTTCTACTGTAATGGGTAACGAAGCACCATAGACACGCTACATTCTCTGTGCTCCATCAATAGTCAAACCGCTCTATTCAATCGTTTCTCGCGCGAATGAGAAGTTAGAAATTGAAAAGGCGACACCATCATCATCATCATCATCATCATCATCATGCCAGTTAATTGTTCTGTTTTTTCTCCCCCAACTTGTGCTAGTCGATTAACTATAGATATATTATATATCCATTGACACACATCCAAATAGAAATATATCCACATCAAACCCGTTAATTATGAACAAGTTAACGAATATCAAAACTCGCGATACACCTCGCGATTATCGCGTCAATTGTTTTAATGAAAAAGTAGAGATTACAGCGTCGGACTATTATACTGCGGATTAACTCTCTCGACTTCGGTTAATCGGCTATAAGCTCATTTACGTAATTCCATAGAAATATATAGTGAGATAGATACCGATGGAAGTAGTCACTTAGGAAGTAGTGTAATCGAAAACTCTCGAAATTCCGGGAATAAGAAGTCTTCGATGAATGCAAACTCGCGACGACCCATTAAGTACCGATTAAGACGCGTTAAAAAAGAGACTGGTAGCTTTACGAGACGTCGAGAAAGATTTCAAGAGGCTCCAACGTTCCATTAATTAAGTAGCCCTAAACGATTTACTCAATTGGAGATAGATAAAGCCTTATTCATTATACACATGTATTGGATTACGTGTTTCTCTCGCGTTAATAGATAATATACGAAGAAGCGCAGTAGCCAAGAAGAAAGCTAGGAATTTCGCACTAACGGAATGGAGCTTCGCCCGAAACGAAATTGGAATAGCTTCGCTCGAATCCTAGCTGAGATAATCGGTAGTCGAAGTAGTTGTAAATTCGTCAAAGTAAAGTGAGGAGAACTCACTCGATCCTTTAATTACAGATTTCAAGTCTTAGTTCAGTCCGCGACAATGCAAAGATCAATGTAACAATACGATAAGATAATGCTGGGAGCCATAGAGAGAAGATTCTTACATTTATATCCTGTTCGTAAAGCCTAGGTTGGTACTTAATGGGTTAAATGACCGTCTATTGCCTACAGTCCGTTAAGAAAAATACCTTAGTTTTGTTTCACTCCAGGAATTGATCCCTGCAATTCAACTTTTTCCTTCAATTAAGGTTGTATTCGAATATGTACTGCCAGAACTACTATCATTAATCGAATGCTGGGTTATAAACGTTGCGTAAATTTTGAGAGTACTGAAAATGTTTTAGAACATCGGTAAATTTGATATTTTGACGACTAAACCTTTTCCAGTAGTGTCAAAGTTTCCACAAGGTTTATAATCGAGTCCTCAATTATAACAGTACATATCCGAATGCGGCCTAAATGTAATAACCTATTAATTATTCGAATTGTTAATTCAATTCCGTCAAGGTTTAATTTCAGAATTATTGGCGGAATTGAAAGTTCAATTTTCCATTAAATATCAGTACTATAATAATTAAGTTCTTATCGTGGCTGAATAATGTCTTTGCGACGATGATTCTAAATTGAGGAATCAATGCCTGGTGCATCAGTTTTCGAATGGTAGGGAAACGCACGGTTATCGATATTGAATCGGCGGAGTGGACTCGCCGGCTGATAATAGAGAGCTCTGGCAATGGGGTTTCGAAGCGTGTGTGTGTATGTGTGGGTAGACGCGGAAAGCAATTACACGAAATTATTGTCATCGATATTTGTCACTAAGGAGTGTTGCTTTGGGGTCGAGAGACACTAAACTTTGGGATCCACAGATCTTCCGCGGATCTCATTAGGCTTACAGAGCGTCGGGGTTGTAAGCTCGTCTCGTTACCACGTCGATGATTGTTTAATCAATTGTTTAATGCTCGACATTGATGCTATTACCACGAACTCAGAGACCGGGAAGGAAATCGATCGATTTAGATGGATTTGACTGTGTGTGTGTGTTTTTGCACGACAGGCACGAAACACTCAGAACTAGTCACGGCTCACGATTATTCAATACTTTTACACGAATATACGCACCAACTATTTTACAGAGATTGTTGTTACCTCGAGACTACACTCCGTTCTTACCTCTAATACCTCGGTTATTCACACGCACGAGGACCTGCAAGCGTATGCAGTGACTTCTCCACACTAAAATCTATTTCTATTTCAAAGAGCTTCTTTGTGAAGCGCATGAAAACTGAAATTTTTGTTTTAAATTTGCAAGACAATTTGTCTTATTGCTGCGTTACATATTTATTTCACCAAAAAAGCACGAATTGATTAATATGTTCGCAGAATCATATTTATCAAATTCGAATTAAAATTATTTCAAGCAATCAGAAGCTAGATTTCTAAACATTGTACTTGCTTCCAATGAAACCAAAACTAGAGGTAGAAAAAGCGTGGACAAAAGTCACTGCATTTGCTTGCAGAAAGAGTATTAACGTTCTCGCGGTGAAATAGGCACAAAGTCATTTAATTAACAGACTTATTTGGTTTCGCATCATAGCCAAACGCGTGTACGAATTCTTCCATGTTTGTTCTCAGCTATTGCGAGCGTGTTTTCCGATTGATTTTATTGCTCGCAGCGAGCATGCCCCAAATGATTAGTATCATTATTATATCTTTAGGTTGGTTAACTCGAGAAAGAGGTGGGGGTGGTGTACATTTAGAGGAGAGGCGAGTGATATCTAAACTCGAAATTGAGGTAGTATGATACATCGTCAATTGGGGAGAATGTGTAGGGTGAATCATATACATCCTGGTGAAGAAATGCCGATATTATCGACAAGTGTCAGTAAAATCGGTAAAACTATCAACACGATGAATTATTGATTGATTGGCATTGGTGAACCTGCCGACAATGTATTCTTCTTTTTTTATCACCTTAATCATTAGTTGTTACACTAGATAAATATGTTCGCTTTGCAGATTCGTGCTGTGCCCCATTAAACGTTCTATCAAGGGGTTCCGGCCGGGAGAATAGTCTTTGCCAGGACCACGTTATGAACTCTTTCCGACAGTTATGCTATCTGGGTTGATATCCTTTTTGGCAGAATCTGCTTTCACTGTCGCTTGATCCTACTACAGTTTTTCTTTTCACCCACTCAGTCATACAAACACACAAATCTGCAAAGCGAACATATTTATCTAGTGTCTTAACCAGTTAAGTGCGTTTGACGTGTATACACGTCGAGCCAAATCTCTATTGTGGTGCGGTTGACGTGTATATTCGTCGTACTTGCATTTGCTTAATTTTAATTGCGCACTGTGTGGGCGATTTTTAAAACTAAATTCCACAGTTAAGAGGTTAAGTAATGATTGAGTTGATGAAATAAGAAAAATACAATATTGGCAGCTTCACCAATTCCAATCAATCAATAATTCGTGGCGTCGATAGTTTTACCGATTTTACTGACACTTGTCGATAATACCGGCATTTCTTCACCAGCGTATTGCAATTACGATAACACGACTGAAATGACAGCAGTGTCATTCTCAATTGATAACACGATTATCATATAGAAACACGGCAATCGATACTGCGAAGTGTGATGAGTGTGAATGTTTCTCTATCTTGGAAAAACGCAATGTAGACCGGTAAAAGAATCGGACTCGACGTAGGTCTCATGGATAATTCGTGTTATGTCGATCTTAGAAGTTAATAATTGTCACTACAGTATGGCCGTAACACCGGGATTGTACATCCTAGCAGAGGTGGAATTTTGACACTCCTGTGTGATACACCTAATGACGACAGTGTCGTTACGTACGCTTAGAAACTGACGGCTACGTTATGACTAGGATCAAAGGATGATCTAGGTGAACTAGCGTGTGCCAGTGATGGTGAATGCGATGTCGGATTGCCCATTAATTAAGAATGTAGTTGTTCCATACGTGATTGTACCACCAGACCCGGAGAAAAATTCTTAGTACTTTGTTAGGTTGTACGTGTAGTTCTTCACTTAACCCTTTAATGCGTGCAGTTTTAAATGAAATCTTAATTTAATCGCGTCGTTCGCGGCAATGTAATCATCGCCGAGCGGAACTCGCGATGGAAGATTAGAGTTTTAATTAAGAAATATGGAAATATCGAATTAATTACACTGCGAATCGCATTTAAGAGTCAACGCTGGACGCGACTCGACATTCTAGACTAGTTTTCGTCGCGCCAACGCTCAATCGCGATCACTAAAAAGCTACAAACGATTATTAATATTGTATAGCTTATCGACTTAAGATATAATGATACAAAGATTAGTGAATGAAGCTAGGTCGAGCCTTTTCTTCACGGGTCTGGTGAGACGTTTGCGTAACAGGACTTCTCGTTAATGACGTGGCGCGACTGATTCGCGGCCACGATGATTCTACTGGTGACTCGACTTGATACGCGTACTCGGACAATAGTAAAAACTCAACACTTACGATCGAGACTTACTGTCGCTGTCCCTCTTACAAAATATTTGTGCTGTCTTATAGAAAAAACTTAAGCTTATCCCCTTAACGAACGAACTTCTTCTCTAGGTTTATGTCTTTCTGCGTGACACCCTAATGACCCGCGCGCCGACAACCTATCATACAAAGAGGGATAGAGAGAGTTTATACAAATGAATATCTGTGTCTGTCTGTATGTGTCTGTGTGTGTGTGCGGGTGTGTAATGTGTGAAAGAGTCTCTGCCGCGGGTACAACTTATGGTTAAAGAAACACCTGTCTCGCATGCCGTGGCGCTAGCTCACGCATGTGTACACGCGTCCTGGGTTTTCTTTTTTATTCTAGGAACTCGGTGGGGAGACATTGCGCGTCCCCTGCCAATGCGAGGTCCATGCCTCGGTCATCTACGATCATCCTGTGAGTCGGCTGATTGCATGATGCAACGATCCAACCGATTCCGCCAAACTTCAATAGCAAGTACGTAATTGGCTTGCGTCGATTAGTAATGGCAATACTTTGCCGAGTGATTTTTCTTCAGAATCAATTATCTCCCTTTGGCGAATTCCGTTGGAAGCTGTTTCATTGTACAGGCTCTCGCGGTGATTTGCGCCCGCCGAACTTGCACAATCCAGTAGGTGTTATCGAGAAGTTTCGCGAGACGAGCGCGTTCGGCGTTCGCCCCGCACGCACTTAATCCTCTATGTACAAAGGTTACTCGTGTTCGCCGCTCGTCGAGCTTAACATTAGTAATACTAAGGCCTTCGTTAGCTCGTCGCTGCAACTTGGCTAATTAGCGGCCTAATCAGTTCTGCGGAGGCCGTCCGTCGCGCCTCGCCGTATTTCGGATGCTCCTCCATCCACACTTCGACTTGGCGATAGTGTGGATGCGGCAGCTTCTTACTTGCTTCGGGTGATTGTGTGGTTAAGCGAATGTCCTCTCTCGCAGAGAGTCGTGATTTCGTCGGTGATTGCATCGAGTTGCTAATTAATCGGTGATTGATCGCAAAACGATCACGCCATTGCGCTTGCCGTTACCGCGTGTCAGTACTGGTTAGCGTTTCCCGAAGAAACAACTGTACAACCATGCTCGCTTCTCTCCCATTCCGAAGCGAGATGCCAATCGAATTTCGTGTACCGAGAGTTCTTCGTTCTCTCCTGTTTTCGGCCAGTTCGATCGAACTGTGTCTTAATTGGTTGGTCTGCTTTGCTAGCCTGTCTTGAATCGATATGTAATAAGCAGTGTAGATCGCATCCTCCCGCGAATGCGATCTACCTTTCGTAGAAAAAGGAACTTTTGCCTTGCGCCGAATACTAACCGAGCATAAACTTGCTAACGCACAGCGAACTTATGTGTTAAGAAACTCACGAGACATCTCGGTACGTAAATATCGTGCGAGAAGCGCGGCTCTTTCAATGCAAAAACATGTCGATGCTATTCTACATCGCTTAACAGATAATCAGTGGATTGAACGTACAGCTGTTTCGAAGTTGCGCTAGAGTTACAATGGTAGATTGATCGCAATCGATAAAGTTTTTTGTGGCACTGTAAAGGAAGCTTTGTTCTACGAAGTATCTATCGCACCTTGCCAAACTCCTCCTTTCGACCTGAAAATCCGTCGGCTGATCATTGCTCGGATTGGAGGTCAAAGGGAGCAGTGCGTTCGATAAGATTCTTTCGTTTCGGCGATCTCTGATTGGCGAGATCTCTCGATAAGTGAAGCCAAAGGTGTGTCTTTGCCACAAAGTACGTCCCTGACCGCCCTGCTGCCGCCCCCAGGTCACCTTCAATGTCCACCTCCTGCCCCATGGATCTCTCAAATTGATCTTCAATCAAGTCCCGGCAATGACTCGTATCGCAGCTCGCAGTTCACGTATCGTCACCGCCAGAACGAGCACCCTCGACGAGGAACAGAAATCGCGAGAAATGTTTCAAGTCATCGTGGAAGCTAAACTGGTCCGAGCGATGGGTCCTCGTCCCCGGTGAAATGCGGAACCTGACCGCAGTCAGACACAGTCTTAAGTTAGGAAGGGACTTTGGTATCTTGCAAAAGTTTGGTGGCGGTTTTAAGCTCTAGTTGTGTCGTTCCTTGGTCAGCATCCACATGCTACCTCGCACGCATCGCCGATCTCTAATACAAGCTGGTATCGCGCCAACATTCATTGAACTGGCACAACTATTTTCATTTCTGATCTTTGTCCTTTATTCATTAAAAGTCTCGAAAATCTTACTTACAACGGAATACGAAGGTTACTTCAGACTTAGTGAAATCTAAGTCAGAATTAGTGCATGAATTAAATCTTTGAAGAGCACGTCGTGAATGATTGTTGTTTCACGAGCTTTGCATTTTGGAAGAACGATCTTTTTGTGCGAACTTCTCACACTATTACGGATCTTGTTAGACAAAGCGTGCAACCTTCGCCTTTCGTTGTTCGGAAGCAGTGGATTTTTAAGTTCTTCTCGACTTGCCTGCGCTTCGGAAGCGCAGCAAGGCTGCTAAACAAGTTTAACAGCTGGTTCAATGAAGTTTGCGCGCGGCCTGCTGTTGCTCCTGCTCGGGAAATGACGGTCTCAAGTGAAAGCGATGCAAAGCGACTGCCCTGCCGTGTGCACTTGTCGAGTATAATGTGCCACGTATATCCTGCGCTCGAGCAGCAGCGTTCCCTCTGTTCATCTATTATGGCTAATTGCGTTATTGCCATCGTAATGGAGTTTCATGGCGTACATCAGCACCAAGAGAACTATGACTAGCTGCCCATTAATGAAAGTCAAAGAAAAATTTTAACTTCGTCCCAGCTCCGTGTTATGCTCAGTTAAAATTCAGATCAGCTTCTAAAGATAGGCAACCTAGCAGTGTCTCCAATAAACAGTTTACTTAACGAAATAGTCAGTCGTCAATGAATTAGACTTGGATTCGGTTCGTTCGACCAATGAATTAGAGCCATCGTTGAAGTAAGCCGTACGCGATGAAACCCATGTAGTGTGAAATGCTTGTTCCATTACCTAGATTGAGCAACGTGAAAGGTGTATCGTTCCTAGTCACCGAAAGGTAGATAGTGTTCTTTAAGCAAATATTAGGTGAAACGTACACGTCATTCTCTATACCGCGGTTACAAGAGCCGTTCAGCGAGATTGGATTAGTAGAAGCATATTATCATTAAAGCCTTCACGATCACAGTGGCAGCAGAAACGAAAGAGATGTCACCAAAGCTCTAAATAGAACAGGGAACCAAGGAAAACTCGGAGCTTCGAGCGTGACATTTACATTTCAGTAGCTGACTCGTTGAGAGTAACAATTTCCAGACCAATAATAGTGACGAAGAATCGTCTTGAAATGTAGTGTCACTCGCTCAAATGCTGTCATAATTAAGATTCAAGTCAGCACAATAATCGGGAACTAAAAAGGAAGCTTAAGCCAGGCACTCACGGCCTATATCAGCATCATTCACCGATAAAGTATACCGAAAAAGGAAAAAACTCAAGCTAGAGAAAGAGACCGAGAAATTATTCTCAACTAGTATTCAGAATTCAAGTCTCGCTCAATCTCGAATCAAGCATCATTCCCAAAGCCATCGATCAGTTTTCAATCATTGAGAGCCTCGTCTCGGCAGTCCATCGATCCTCATGCTTGATTACTGTTTGAGCAACTGAATCATCTAAGAACTGAGAGAATCGCTTGGCAAGGTAAACCTAGAACCCGACTAACATTGCTGCAGCCAGTCTTAAGATGCTACCAAAGTCAGGCGCGTCAGGAGGCGGCTGGTAGTTAATATGGGGCGGCGGTTTTTCTGGGGGTTGTTTGTCGACGTGTACGTTTCGGTGGGGCAGGCGAGGTTCTCCCTAGAAAAGCAGAAAGGAAACCCGAGTGCGGCGAGCGTCCCCCTTGGCCCGTCGGGCCATCCCAAACTGTCAGACGGACGGGTCGCTGCCGGGGGCGGAGCCCGTCTTGCTGCCGTCAACACCAGCGCCGCCACCGTCGCCGTCAGCGCCCGCACCCTCTCCGCCCCTGTACGGCGAACCGCCGGCCCCGCGCGCCGACAGACCTCGGAAATCCAGGTTGTACTGAAAAAATCATCCCCAAATCATCCCCATTAGGCTTCTCCGTACTTCTCGATGGATCACCCCCTCGAAATTGAGGGGTTCTAAATTTCGGCGAAAACTATCCTCCGAAAGAGACTTTCTTTACTTAAGTATCGCGATATTTAAATATAGTACAAGTATAGGATTTTGTACTTTAATATTATGAATTCTGTTTTGCGTGCTTTGATATGTGATGCTGATTGTTGTTATTAGTAGATTGTCTCTTTCAGAACACAGATTCCAATCGTTAAGTCAATCAAATTCAAGAAGATCGTACGAAAGTCCTCGTTAGTTGAAGCTTTGTAGAATTATAGGAACTCAGACTGTGGTGTTTCTAATTTGTCAATATAGTTGTTACAAGAGATTGTAAATTTAATAAGTCATGCAAATTGCGGTGAGAGTACTGTGTTAAAGCTTAAATCAGCTTTGACACAACAGTTTTAGTTCTTTAGTTGTTTTACTTAGTCGCGCATGAGTTTTATTAATTGTCGACACTTTCGTACGATTCAGCATAATATTGTCAATGATTATGTGACACTAAGGCATGTCACTTCCATATTGCTATCGACACTCTTACCGTCATATAGGGAGAGTCAAATTGCAAATTCATAGTGAACCCAAATACTCTGAACCAGCTTCTTATAATCTATTTCTCAGGTAGCAATTATCCATCACCATTTAATTATCAAGGAAACTATTTCACGCTCAGGAAACTCGGCTCTCCGCGTTTCAAGTGGCGCGCTTCTTGGTATCAGAGTACTTGGGCTGAATAGTAGAATATTAAATTTTGTTACGAAAGATCGCAATCTGGCCATTCCTGCAAAGGTAGCTGAAAACAGCAAACTATGTATATTGATTATCAAGTACAGTTTTACACATTGAGTCGATCACATCATCTAACCGGTTACACAATGTTATATGAACGAAAAGCCGGCGTGAGACGACGACACGCAGCAATAGTGTACTGACAAAAAGCAAAACTCATAGGGGAAAAAGTCAAGCGGAACTCATTACAGCGTACAAGTATGCCTACGCGCAAAATACGCCGCGGCGATGATGAACGTTTTACGAATCGGGCGGGCGAGCGCGCGCGCGCGCGCCGGTGGTGCGTCAAAAGGAGAGTCTCCACGATTAAGGGGGTGCAGGACAGTCAACATTCAAATTTTTCTTTGGTGTAACTAAGCCAATCACTTGGCAAGCACAGTCATTTTTCCTTTAATTAGTAGAGTAATTTGAGACGTAAACATTCAAAATTAAATAAACAATAAGGCAGTTATTGATTCTTAAACATTACAATATTAATTATGCGTAATAGGACTCTGCAGATGATTTCTTTGGTACGATTGGTCCAAAGAAGTTCAACTTTTACCTTCAACCTTTACAATACTAATTATTTTACCTTTACCTTTACAATATTAATTATGCGTAATAGGACTCTGCAGATGATTTCTTTGGTACGGTTGGTTCGATGAAGTTCAACCTTTTAGAGAGTTCTTTTTTAAGATCATACCTAAGGCAGGCACCAAAATCATGCGGATAAGTCATGTGGAAGTTGGTTCAAGCCAATTGTTTATATTGTTAACCATAAAACTTATAACATAAACAATTGGTTCGAACGAACTTCGACATGACTTATCCGCATGATTTTGGTGCCTGCCTTAGGTATGATCTTAAAAAAGAACTCTCTAAAAGGTTGAACTTCATCGAACCAACCGTACCAAAGAAATCATCTGCAGAGTCCTATTACGCATAATTAATATTGTAATGATTAACGATTAATAACTGCCTTATTGTTTATTTAATTTCGAATGTTTATATCTCAAATTACTCTGTACAAGTGTACTAACTAAAGGTAAAATGACTGTGCTTGCCAAGCGATTGGCTTAGTTACAGCAATTTTAATAAAATTTAGGCAAATTTGAATGTCAACTGTCCTACATCCCCTTAACTAGCAACACCGACAGACAGAAGAAGGCGTCGAGCTAAGATTATCGAAAGCACGGAAGGACACTGAATTTCGACGCACCACTTCTGCGCCGGCCGGCGGAAGTTGACGCGGCTGAGTTGAACCGAGCGTGATAGGAGAATAAAAGCGACGTAGTAAGCGCAACCAAAGAAACTCAACCAAGGTCGAACCTGTGCGAACCAAAGAACGGTAGCGTTGCCAGGTGGAGATTGCTCGCGTGTGTGTGGGCGGCGCACGACGCGTCGAGAGAGCCGAGGACGACGACGACGTACATGCGTGTGCTCCGTGATTCACGGGCAGCACGCCGCCGTGAGGAGCCTCTGTTATCTCGGGAGCGTGGAGTGCTTGATGTGCTGCAACTGAGCGTGCTGCAGCTGCAGCTGGAGGAGCTGCAGATTCTGGAGGCAGTAAGGAGCTTGCGGTCCACAGCCGCCGCCGCCGCCGCCGGACGAAGATGTACTCGCCGTCGAATAGGAGAGTAAAGGGGAGGGAAGAAGGGAAAGCGAGCCACGCGAGGAAGCCCGCGCGGCAGCCGGCATAGGAAGGCTTGCGAAATTCATCAGTGGGACATGGATGTTTTGTTGCGCTCGCATGATATTGTGCAGCTGGCTGGTGGTGAGAGGATGCGGTTGCACGTAGGGACTGCTGGAAGGCAACAATTGCGGGCTAACCGGGTACAAACAGTCCTCTTCGGCTAGACCGGGCATCGTAGTCGGACTGAGCTCCACGGACTGCGGCATCGTGATATTGTGCTAGTCGATGAATACATGGAAGGATATACACTGTTTAGGCTGATCAGTGCGAGCTGGTGAATTTTGCGCGCGATTCTCCTGCGCGAATACCTGCCACCCTGTTCTATATACCTTTTTCCCCCTCTTAACACTTTCGGCGCCTAAATTGCACATTTTTCATTCTTGCGCCACACCTTCTTACAAACGTTTATTAACGTTAATTTTGTCGAAATAAATATATCTGCAAATAGATGTTCGAGTTTCACCCGAATATGGGTGACATGGCGCCGAACGTGTTAACCAACAAACTAACTGTTTCATCAGTACTTATTTATACTCTCATTCAAACAGTTCAACTCTCGATGACAGGTGTTCGCGCAACTGTTAGCATTCTGCGTGGCCAATTAAATACCTTTACATCTCGTACGCATTGTCCACATCGGAGAGAGAAAAGCCGGCTAGGCAAAAGACGCGATTCAATCTCCGCCGCTTATACCATGATCCCGCTATCTTGCGTACAGTGCGATCAACGAGGAGAGCATCAACTCTACAGACACCTCTAACATTTAGTACGACACTCTAATTACTAGACACATAGAGAAATAGAGAGAGAGTGAGAGAGAGACAGTGTTACCACACAGGTATGACACATGGCATGGCACAGTATAAGGGCATCGATCGACTCCCCGAAAATCCATGGAAAAGCGCGGGATCCCCGAGAAAGAGTAGTAGTAGTAAAGAAAGATAGAAAGAAAGAGAAAGAAAGAAAGAGAGTGGCAGTAAAAACATGAGACATCGATGCGTACGCAAAAAGGAACGTTCTAGGCGATAAACACTTAGTATCTCGACTTCTACGTAGGCGGCTTGTAGAGCTCCCGAGAGTGCTGAGACGACCCTGCTCACCTTTGTGGCGCAGACGAAGCACGTGGTGACCACCTTCGAAATCACGTTCATTAGATTCTTCGTCTCTTGTATGACATTGTCGACTTTCGTGAATGTCGCCGCTTTGCCCACCGTCGGATTCTTCACGGTGAACTGGAGCTGCTGCACGTAGGTCGGCACGCGGTCCAGGTTCTCCAGGAGCTCCTTCTTGTGCGGCCCTCCTGGTACCTGCGCCCATGTAAAGTCGTATACAAACTTACGTCTTCGTTCCTGCCGCAAGGCGAATGCATCGGCTGTGTTCGCCCTCACCAATTCTTATCCAGTTATTTCGAGTCCCTTATTTCCTAAACACATCATTCTGCCCCGAAAAAACTCAATCGTGTCTTTTAAGCTATTTTTCCTGGTGCTTTTGAATGTCTGAATATTTTTTATAGCAGTAATAATAGATTGTAATAGTATTAAATATCTGATTTTGATTCTTTAGATGTACTAACTTTAGAACAGTGGTAGAGATTGTCTTTCTTTAACTGAAACATGTTCTAATAACCTTTAATAAAGTTGTAGTTTCAAGGAATTCTTTTTTCATATTAAAAGTTCATATCCAAGCTTTAGCGAAAGGGAAACCTTATCAATATTAGCAGTGATAATCGGTGTTAATTGGTGTCAAAGAATTGCTGAGGGCCACGGATCACATTTACCCTGCGAATCGATCGGTCAAGTACACAGTGTTCTTCAGTAATTGTTTGAAGCGATGATTGATACACTATGGTCTGCTGTTTATCGAAACAACTAGTAATTAAATACTTCGTAAGATACGTGTCGTAGTAGGTTACTTATTAAACTGCATTCTAAGAAATGAACAGAAAAGTAGTCACTAACGGTCCTAGGTAGAACACAATGCAAAAGACTGAACTGAAGAGAGAGAAAGAGAGACAGAGATAGTGTGTGCGTATGCGTGTGTGTGCGTATGTGTGCGTATGTGTGTGTGCGTGTAAGTAGTCTCAGAAGAGTAGACTGAGTGAATGACAGTGAAATAGTACAGACCTTCATGTTTTCGCAAGCTTCGTCGATTGTTAATAGCATGAAAGCGAATTAATTACAGCGAGATCGTAATTAGTTTGCGCGCGGATGCAGCGCCAGCCAAAATCAAGCGGCGCGCGGCGCCGGCGAGGCTCAAACCTGGCCGGCGTGTGATGTTCAATTTCAAATTAATTATTCGTAATTCAGTGTAACATTGATGTCCTCGGGTTCATTAATTGTGACTTAAAAATCAATTTGCTTAAACGGGATTGAATATATTGAATCAGGGATGCAACTTATTGGACTTAGTGTTAAAGGTAGATCGGACTGATGATATTTTGGCTGGCCGCATCGGAATCTCGTAATATGTGAGTGCGGCAATTAGCGAGTTCTTTTGACGGCTGATTAAGAATCGCTGGTGTCGGAAGCTGGCGAAAACTTTGAGACATAATACTCATGCCCCAGATAGTGGAGGGAGGGGGACCACAATGCACATAGACGTCGTCCAGAGACGGAAGCATTCCCGTAGCATCTAAAACACACCTTACTAATTCGTACACAAAAAAGAGTCAATCAATGTACGTACACAAAATAGAGTTTTACCAACAAAAGTAATGATCAGAGTGACACTTTGGATGGTGGTGGCAATATATAGAACACTGCCGCGTCGCGCGTGAGCAGAGCCACCGTTCTCCCGAGAACTAAATTATCTCTTTGGCGCGACTCGAGCGTTCCCGCCAAAGATCATCGCAATCACCGAGAATCAAAGGATCGCCGAGATCCGTCGCTAGAGCATCTCGATCAAAACTTTCCATTCATATTAAAGCGATCCCGAAATTAGTAGAATTCGATTTCAATCGGTGCTGAGCGAGAGAAAGAAAGACAAAGTTAATCCAAAATGGCATTAACGGCGGTGTACTCTTCTCACAGTCGTCAATTCGCTGGCGAATGATGAGTGTCAGCTTCGTTCATTGCAACGTGCTATCAACAGAACAATCATCATCTCCATCGAGGTTGAAAGGAAGAGAGAGAGAGTGAGAGAGACATGATCTACCGAGCACGCGCATTCGAGCGAGAAAAAGAGTGAGAGTGAGAGAGAGGAGAGTGCGGTCGGCACCGAATGAGATCCTACTGGATGATGCCGTGGACATACATATACACGTAGTCCTCGAGTATACGTATCAGTATAGTTTCTTATATACTATGGACGGCAGTAAATATATATATATATATAACAGTAGTATATATATGTGGTGGGAACGATAGCACGCAACAGCAACTGTAACAAATGGAAGTTGCACGCAAGAATACGAGCGCTATGCACGGCAATGAGAACGATCTGTACAAGGCGAGAGAGAGAGCGAGAGATACTGAATGGGCGGGTTTTAGAGAGAAAGACAGAGAGACAGACAGAAAGAAACACAGAGAGAGAGAGAAAGAGGGAGAGAAAGAAGGACGCTGGAAGATAATGAGAGTAACTCTAATTCCCGCTGGACAGAGGGTCTCTAACGTTAAGAGAAAGAAAGAGTTTACCTGGATGGAGGCATTCAAGAGCGAGGGTCAAGAGGGGGGTGGTTTTATAATACAGAAATATATATTACAAGGTTAGCGTTTTCTCTTGCCTTCTTAGAGAAGAGATTACACACAGACAGACGGATTGACAGATTGACAGAGAAAGAGAGAAAGAGGTAGAGAGAGAGAGTGAGTGAGAGATAAAGAAGGGAGAATTAAGAGTTGAAAATTGCTTTCGGGTGTATAACTAGAGTCGGCCTAGCTAGGAGGGTCGAAAGGGCAGCAAACGTGTTAATTCGAACATGTCTAATGCTAATAACTCACGCCCTAGCTACACCCAATCCCGACGTTCGTTCGTTCGTTCGTTCGTACGTTCGTTCGCTCGTTGGCTGGTTTGTTCGCGCAAACCAGCCACCACCACCACCATCGTCGACCACCTTTCCCCTCTTATCAGGCTGGCGTAGCACGCGCTCGCCAAGATAACTCTAAGTAGCACTTATGGCCAATCGATATCCGCAATTGCACACCGGCTCTAACCAACCAACCAACCCACCGTCGGCGTCGCCGCCGACGCCGCCGCCGCCGCGTCACCGAGAGACTTCGCCTTCCACGCGGAAACTTTCCTCGATAGCGCACCGAGCACCGCACACGCCGCACTATATTGCCGAACTTGATAGTTAGCTAGGCCTCTGCCATACCCCGACCAAGAGACAAAGAGAGAGACAAAGAGAGAGACAAAGAGAAAGAACGAGACAGAGAGAGAGAGAGAGTGTGTTGCCGGTGCAGCTGGGTGCAGCTTGGACTGGTCGCAATTACGTATAAAACGAAACTCAACAGCGAAATTCAAGTCAAAGTAGTCCCAATATATGTATATACATATGTATATATATATGTATAGAGGCAGATAGATAGATAGATAGATAGGTATAGATAGACAGAGAGAGATATACATATATATATAGCAAGGATCGAAAAAGTCGGAATCAAGTCCAGTATAGAGTTCCGTGGATTCATAGAGAATGGTAGAAAAGAATGTGGCCAAAGGTAGTAGAGACTGAGGGGTGATACGTCTATAAAGTTATATATACAATATATGAGAAATATATGTGTATATATAGAGAAAGATAGAGGTGGAAAGACAGAGAGACAGAGAGATAGAGATAGATAGAGCGAGAGATAGAGAAACAGGGCCGGTATATACATATTTCCCGGTAACAAACGGCTTTGCGCGAGTTAATGTAATACATGGCAAGGTCAGTCCAATTAAAGGAAACGTGTATAAGTAAGAGATAGATTCTCGTTTGCTCGGGTTTTTATCTACGTCGGCCGATCAGCCGGCACGTACCTGGTAGCTGAATTGTCTCACAACCTTGTACAATCTGTTCGCCTCCTCGGCGAAATACTCAGCTTGGGTGAAAAGGTCCTGGGTGGTCTTGAGGGAGCCCTCGCCACGCGTGAACTGGTACATGGAGAACGCCATCGAGGACATGTTCTTGGCGCGCATCACGATGTCGTTGTTCTCCTCGAGGGCGCTCCCGCTCTCCTGCCACTTCTCCGTCTCGGCGTCCATCTCCGATGTGATCAGCTTCATCTCGAGACCGGCCTTCGCGATCTTTGCTTGCTCCTCGCTGTCCAGACGCACTGGCTTCAGCGGCTTGCTCGTCGTGCCGTGTTTCTGGAAGCCACCATCGTTCGACCGAATTAGATGAACCCAGCACGTGGCAATTTGTTCGCTTGCCAAGATATTTCGCGTATTTTCATGTTTGTAACGTGACGACGCAGTTGAAGCGAGCAAGAAAGAGTTGCGTGGAAGGTGTTTGTAGAAAGTTTTAATAAGACGGGCGAAATTCATGTGGAATTGCCGGGGTTTCGCCACTGCACTATTTTTCTATGCTTGGGAGAGACCTCGTTGAAAGTTCCCTTGTAAAGCCGCTATCAAAAGCAGAACTGTACATGGAACTGCGCGAGAGCAAATCTTTCGGAGTTGTTTAATAATAAAGTTGGCGATTTAAAAGTTGCTTGGCTCTGCCGCCGGTGGGCCAGTGGAGCTTATTGCTTTTGTCGGAATTAGCTAGCAATTTATAATTGCCCGATGAAACTTACCCCGGGTCGGGGCAACGACATATAAACTTGCTTCTCCGGCCGATTTTGGCTCAGCTCGAGGACGTCCTTCGCCACGGTTGTCACGTCGGTCATTAGCCACTGCCACATATCGGCGAATACTACAAAAGAATTGCAACATATCATTGGATCTTCGTTATTAAAGCAAGGATCATTCAGAGATAATTTGCGATTCCCTCGGAACTGGGATTCCTCGAGGCGTCGCCAGAGTGGGAAAGTTTCTTCCATTAAAGTCAGAGTTGCGCAAACCACCCACAAGAATCTCCCGCACTCGACTTGCCCTTTTTGCGACGACGCAAAGTTTTATGGGGATGAGCAGCTTGCCAGAGTGGATATTTTCCTGGCAGTTTGCCAACGCCGGGGAATCCTTGACTTTTTCATTTGTCTCTACTCCTAAAGGGGATTTTTCACCTCTTCTCCTCGAGCCAGTAAATCGTTCCAATCGATTGAAATAGGTTTTCGGTAGTCAGATATATGAGGACTCCGTATTTGTCACATACCGCAAAATAAAATTGACTTCATCTTATTTACGTTTTATTCAACAACTTATTTACCATCAATAGTACTCACTAAAAAAAACAAGGTGCTAAACTTATTTTAATAACGACTGTAGTAGTTGATATGCAAAAAAATCGCAGTATCCTTTGAAATTAATGAAGATATTTTAAGTTCTCCAAAGCCAAGGCAATTTGACTAATTACTGGGAGAAACAAACTGAAGAGAAAGCTTAGAGGGATTTCGAATTGGCACCGCAGAGCGGATGAGCTTGTTAACTTTCGTTTGGAATCGACGAGTGCTCCTGATTAGAGGGAATTAAAATTGCAAATTCCGCACAAACCTTCGAGATTCTCCTTGGCAATTTCGCTGGAGGGATGCCTGGCGAGTGTGTGCGCTGCCGTCACCACTTGCGGCCCATATATCCCCAAGTTGATTTCCGTGAACTTGGCCGAAACTTGCAAGGACTCCGAGAGAGCGACATGTCGCAGTAGCTTGCACACCTATTCGTGGATAAACACGAGGGTCATTAGCACTTCATTTCAAAGCTTTCATCTTCTGCTCGCATTACATCCCTGGAATATTGGGAGAAAATCATTTTCATTTCATCGAATGATTGAAGATCAGATTTCAGATAGAAATTTAATTCGCAGCTACTGAGAAACCTGTTTGAAAACATTTATGAAGTAGCTGACTTTTTTTAACACTTTCAATGCCCAAGTTACATATTTTTAACTCTTTCAGTATACCTTGATAGAAATATTTATTAACACTAGGTTTACGAACATTTTTGTATACCTATTTTTACGGACACCTGTTAAATAGACGTTCCTAAACAAAAACGATTGATTTGATTTAAAAACAATTACAATCTTAACAGACATAATATAAGTTAAAGAAATCAACTGGAAAAGACTTAACAGTATTTGTTTTTGTAATTATATCCATGAAATTCAAAGTCCCGTAAACCTAGTGTTAACATGATTTTCGTCGAAATAAAAATATCTGTCATTGTATGCTCGAATGCCAAACGTGGGGCGACGAACTTATTAACACTAGGTTTAAAAGGACTATAAATTTAATTTAAAGACAATTACAATTTTAACACACATAAGTTAACTTAAATCTGTCAGGATTGCATAAATAATTGCCAATATAAATTGGAGGAAAAATGAACAAGGTTTGTAATTCTGTTCGTGAATTCCGAGATCCGACAAAATGAGGGGTTCCGTAAACCTAGTGTTAAGTCATGAAAAAGCAAACATTTTTATTTATGTATTGTTCATTAATTGTGCGTGCAAAGGAATTTCTTGCGAGTAATAACTTACTTCGAGAATGTGTTCCATGTACTCGTGGAATCTGTTACTGCTCTCTTGGAGGCGCGTGAGATCGTTGACGAGGGCGAGGTTCCTAATGGTCGAGACGAGTTCTTGGCCAGCTTTGGTCACTTGTCCAAGATCGCCGGCTTGCTCCATCGTCGTCTGGCAAAGCTGCTGGCGAAGGTCTCGTGTCGCTCGCATCACCCCCAGCACCGCTTGCTCCATCTCGGAGCTCGGCGAATTCCCGCCTCCCTCGAAGTTCTGTTTGCAGAACTGTCTTCAATACCCGGAATTCTCGCCGCCGGTAAATTGTTGCGATTGCGATTCACTATGGTTGCGATATGATCTCATTCGTTTCTCAATTGTTGCCGGGAAATCTTACAAGGGGAAATCACAACACGGAACTCTTCGAACTTTTAACATGCAAGGAACGGTCTCAGTAATTAAATGCTAGAATACTAGATATTTATGGCCAACCATTTTTTTAATGGCTTCAAATATTCAATGTTACCACAGTTCTTTTTATCTTAAATTGAAGCTTTCGACATACGGAATAAAAAATGTTATGCACCGCTCGCTTAGAATCTATGGTTTAAGCAACGAATTCTATTTTTAAACGCTGCAAATTTTCGACGTGCTGCTTGCTAATTTGGTAAAATGTTGCGAAATGGTTATTACAGGAATTTAGTGTAACTAGAAAGGTGTAACAAGTATGTAAGACATGCTTGTACAAACATTTAACAAAGATTTAATCAACGTATATAGTGCGGCACAAAAAATTATGAAAATTGCAGCGTTCAAAAGTTCAACGTTTTGCCCAAACCATGAATAAACAATATATATACGTTCTCTATTATGTATTATTTTGTATTGTATTATTGTGATTTAAGAAAATCACTTCCATTGGGAAATGTCGAAATTTGAATGTCTTGGACGATTTTTTAAAAAAATTGTTGGTATAACCACCTAGTATTCTAGAATCTAATTACTAATGACGTTCCTTACATTTTAATCTATAATACTTTTAAATCAAAGAGTCCCAGGTCGCGATCTGCCTTTGTTAGAAACAAAATACAAACTAAGTTTCTAATCTCAACATTATTTCATAAATCGAATAATTCAAATATCCGACTCAACAAACCGTGGAATTCTCAGGTAATATTTAGCTCGTTATTAAAAGTGATAATGTTGTAATGTTATATAAGCGATATTTCAAGTCGAGTGACTTTTGAAACTTGTATCAAAGCGCGGTGGCAGCGAGGGGCAAGCTTCGGGCTCCTGCCCTCGTCGCCGGAGGGTGTTACGGTCACGTTTATTTACGCGACACAGCGGTGTATTAAAAGTAACACATTCCATCGCTTTTCCGGGGTGAGCGCAGGTTGGCTCGTCCGCGGTGCGGTTATTTTTATGCGGGAAAACATTTCTGCGAGCCGCGCGGCACACCTTGTTAAATGCAACACAGACAGAGAGAAAGAGAGAGGGAAGGTGTTAGCCCGAGGGCTTTTTATGGATCCAGCGCGGAATTGAGCATCTGCTCTCGCGGATGCATTTCCTCCTGCCAGACTCGGCTTAGCTTCACCTATTTATATGGATTTATAATGGACGGCGCGCCTAAAAAACCGTCTCGAGTACTAGATTGCTATTTGAAAAGATTTCTAACCTCGCTCGCAATTACTTCCCCCGGAAGAAATTAGGTTCGCGTGAAATTAGAATCCTGCATTGGACACTCTTATTCACTCACTTGAATTCGAATGGCACTTAAGAATTTCATAGGAAGTCGTATTTATTACTTAGCGCGGACGAGTTCCTTCTCACTTGCCGAATAACATTTAAGACTCTGCGCTAAGCCAGTTACGAAATGATAATTACCGTTCATCCAGGAACGCCGGTAATTAAGAAGTCGAGCTTTAATCGGGAGATCGCAGCTTTCCGAGCTTTTAATGAGAGGAGTCAGAGGGGGACGTCTTACTTTATAATTCAGTAGCGTGCAAACAGTGCAACAGTGGCTTGGAAGGCGCGCAACGCAATTAGCAGGTTCTTCGTAATTGGCTAGCTAGCGTGCGTCAACTCGTCGAGTAGACATTTGCAGTGTCGATGGAACAAGCGCACGCGCGTAAGATGGTTAAAGCGAGGCGAAGTTGACGGCTTGTAAATCGGGCTTAGTGCTCACCAAGCTGTTGCCGATCCTGAGTAGCGTGTTGAGCTCGAGTTTGGCGCGATCGCAAAGCAGAAGAATGTTCTCCCGATGCTCGTGGCTGGTGTAAGCGCTGTCGGTGAAGTCCTGGGTCCTCTCGACCACGGTATCGAGTGCCGCAGTGAGCGTTTCCCGGCAGCCTGGACCCAAGAGGGTCATTCGCGTCGTCTCCACTAGTCTCTCGAAGTGTTTCAGCGCCGAGAACACCGTGCTGCTATCCCAGTCCTCTTGCTGCGGCTCCTGCAATCCAGATTCATGCAAATATATCCTCTACCTCTTACCGCTCCTTGCTGGAAATTCGAATTTTCCTATTCGAGATCGGCCGAACCAAGCCAGATATATTATTTAACGGGGTGTAGGACAGTTAACATTGAAATTTTTCTAAATTTTATAAAAATTCGTGTAACTAAGCCAATCGCTTGGCAAGCACAGTCATTTTACCTTTAGTTAGTACACTTGTACAGAGTAATTTCAGATATAAATATTCGAAATTAAATAAACAATAAGGCAGTTATTGATTCTTAAACATTACGATATTAATTGTGCGTAATAGGACTCTGCAGATGATTTCTTTGGTACGGTTAGTCCAAGGAAGTTCAACTTTTACAGAGTTCTTTTTTAAGATCGTACCTAAGGCAGGCACCAAAATCATGCGGATAAGTCATGTGGAAGTTGGTTCAAACCAATTGTTTATGTTATAAGTTTTATGGTTAACAATATACAATTAGTTTGAACCAACTTTCACATGACTTATCCGCATGATTTTGGTCCCTGGCTTAGGTATGATCTTAAAAAAGAACTCTCTAAAAGTTGAACTTCATTGGACCAACCGTACCAAAGAAATCATCTGCAGAGTCCTATTAAGCATAATTAATATTGTAATGTTTAACAATTAATAACTGCCTTATTGTTGATTTAATTTTGAATGTTTATATCTTAAATTACTCTGTACAAGTGTACCAATTAAAGGTAAAATGACTGTGCTTGCCAAGTGATTGGCTTAGTTACACCAATTTTTATACAATTTAGAAAAATTTGAATGTTAATTGTCCTACACCCCCTTAAGGAGTACAACATTATTGCAACACTTGAGAGTGATGAGATATCGCGTTCTTGAAAGATTAACCCTTTGCCGTACCATTTTGTTCGACAAAATCGAAGAAAACAGGCCAGAGCGATGCTAAAGAGTAGTTGCAACTCCCACTCCCCAAAATATCGACAACAAAAACTGTAGCAATGTTTAACCAATTTAAATTTCACGAATTAGACTCGTAAAAGTACGGCAAAGGGTTAAAAAAGCATGATTAAATTAACAGATTTAAAATGGCATTATTCGTATTTGAAATAGGTTAACTAAAGGATTTCATAATAGGGAGAACATTTTTGAAAAAAGAGAATCATTTATTAGAGTAGCAAAATGAATCTTAGGAAGGAATTCGCAGGAAATTCTTGGGCTAGGCGTTAAATAGAGTCACGCCAGTGTGCTTGGCGTTAATGACATTTTACACCTAAAGGTACGGCCGGGCCGCGCCGCGCGCGCTATCACACACCACCGCAACCCAATCGATTATGTCTAAGAGCAAAGGTGGAGCGGCGCACTCGGCTATAAAATAGAGCGCCGCTACCACTTAACTATATACGTTTTTCTAGTGCAATTATGCGTGAAAGCTTCTTGAACGTGACCCAGTCAATCCTGGAGTTCCGTTGAACACTCGCACTCGAAGGCGAAATATCCGAAAGCGAAGTTGAAACTCAATGCTTTGAAAGACACTCTTACTTTCTTCGAATCGACTCGAATCCACAAGGATTTCCTGCTCTTCCCGCCAAAGTAAATCAATGAACCGGTAATAATAGATAATTGAATTTTCCTTCGGATATAGTTGCAGGTACTTCGAGTGGCTCGATCCACTTGGATTACTCGGAGATGCTTATAGATTTCGCCACTCGATTCGATTCTCCAGCTACTGAAAACAGGCATTGACTGTACAAAGAAAGGCTCGGCTTATCTTTCTTGACCGACTGGCATATAAAAAGTAACTAAAGTGGCATTCACGCTAGCAAAGCATCGCGCGGTTTAATAGGCTGCCATTTGGCACGTACTGAATGGAGTCACGCAACATTTACGAGCAGTCTTTTCTCCGCTTTGCGAATCACTTCAGACTAATTGTCGTCAGTCGGCCCGATTTTTCGCATTTCATCATTCCCCTTGGCTTTGATGCACGCGTAGAATGGCAGTGTGCGGGCTGCTGCCACGCCGGTGAAATATGCGAGGCAGAATGCCATCCAAGATCCTGGAAATTACGGAGAACGCGAGCGGCATAAATCGGGAATTTGGCGGGGCAAAACACTTTGGAAGTGATCCAGGCTTTACTACTCGCTCCGTTCTCCTCGCGTATTTACTCGGCCTGGTTTACTAGCCACTGCTTCACATACGCGCCCTTTCTATCGCTGGTCCAGTCCAGCTTTATTTCTGCATTGATAGATAACTCAATCGAAAGATAAACCTGACTCGAGGCGACTCGACAACATAATACAGCAATTTATCGGAGGAATTCCTCGAAGGGAAATGATAACGTCGAAGATTTATCCTCTCGCACGAGATACATTATCATTGGATGGTTGTTAGCTATTTAAGGAGATATCGAATTGCTAATTGTATGCCATTCGCAGCTGAACTGGAGATTGTCAGTGTGCTATCTGTGTCGCGCTGCGGGCGATACTACACGCTAATAGAGCTATTATCAGAAGGGCGGATCTCGGTGCTAAGTGTGCTCGCGAGCGCGTTTCGAGTATACGCTATCGGAGATGATAGAAGGCCGGGGATCTCAAGGAGCGGAGGGAAAGCGAACATCGGTGGCTGATTGCGCGAGAGCGGAGCTCATTGCTTATTAGGAGTAACGCGGCGCGGCGCGCCGCGCCGCCTGGCTTTCGGTTAATCTGTGGTCGGAGAAAAGCACGTGCCCTCGAGCAGTTTACTGCGATCTCGTGAGAAGGCGAGCAGAGCAGCGAGCCCTCTCCCGAGGCAAACAGACCGCCGCGAATTCGAGAGAGCTATCACGTTTCTAAATCGTTCCCCTGAGCTAGTCTCCTCTAGATGCTCCCACAGTCGACCCTAATCGAGATCTCTTTCGAGATACACTCGGCTAATAAATTAAATGGGTGAAGCTGCCCTTTCGATTAGTTTACTTGGATTTCTTCTTTACTTCCTAAGCTCTGCACTCTCTGTTTTTCCCTTCACGGCTAGTTAATGGGTTAAGAATACTACATTATCGCGATAATTAGTATAATACTGTTCCCATTCTTATTACAGTAAATATAATCAAATTTCTTGTTTATTTTGTATCACTTTAAATGATCATCAAGCAAAATCTTGGTGTGCTCTTACTATTAAATAGGTGAAACAGCCCTTTGGATTAGTTTACTCGGATTTCTTCTTTACTTCCTAAGCTCTGCACTCTCTGTTTTTCCCTTCACGGCTAGTTAATGGGTTAAGAATACTCCATTATCGCGATAATTAGTATAATACTGTCCCAATTCTTATTTCAGTAAATATACTCCAATTTCCTGTTTATTTTGTATCACTTTAAATGGACGTATCCGGTTTCCCTGTGATTAATCATCATCAAGCAAAATCTTGGTACACTATTACTTAAATAGGTGAAACAGCCCTTTGGATTAGTTTACTTTGATTTCTTCTTTACTTCCTAAGCCCTGCACTCTCTGTCTTTATGTTCACTGCTAGTTAATGGGTAAAGAATATTCCATTAACGCGATAATTAGCACAATACTGTTCCCATTCTCATTTCAATAGAGGCTCAAACTTCTCGTTTCTCTTGTATTACTTTAAATAGACGTATCCGGTTTCCCTGTGATTTATCATCGTCAAACAAAATCTTGGTGCGCTGTTAATATTAAATGGGTGAAGCTCCCTCTGGATTACGTTGCTTGGATTTTTTGTCTATTTCGTAAGCTCTGCACTCTTTGTCTTTACCATTATTCCTAGTTAATGTGTTGAGAATACTCAAATAACGCGACAATTAGCACAAAACTGCCCCAATTCTTATTTCAGTAGATATACCCATACTTTTTGTTTATCTCATATCACTTTGAATGGACGAATCCGGGATCCCTGTGATTTATCATCATGAAGTAAAATATCGGTGCGCTGTTAATATTAAATGGGTGAAGCTCCCTCTGGATTACGTTGCTTGGATTTTTTGTCTACTTCGTAAGCCCTGCACTCTCTGCTTTTACCATTATTCCTAGTTAATATGTTAAGGATACTCAATTATCGCGACAATTAGCACAAAACTGCCCCAATTCTTATTTCAGCAGATATACCCATACTTTTTGTTTATCTCGTATCACTTTGAATGGACGAATCCGGGATCCCTGTGATTTATCATCATCAAGGAAAAGGTCGGTGCGCTGTTACTGGTGGGTGTAGTGTCGCGATATCGGCTATCTTCGAGGAGAACACAATGCTCGCCAATAATTTCTCCTGACACGGCGTACGAGCCTTATCTTCACGAGGTCTGCTCGTCGGAGATTTGGCGTGGCGTGCGGGAGGTCGGTCGGGAGGGCGGGAAAGCAGGCCAGAAGTGTGCCGAGCGAGTAAAGGAGAGAGTTGGGATTGAGTCTTACCTGGGAGTTGGAATCGAGCACACCATCCTTGACGACGTAATGTATCAAATCCATGGCGCGTCGCATCTGGCAGAATACGGTGTCCCGATTCTCCCTCGCCGAGGGACACTCGGGATGCCTGAAGCACGTCTTGCTCGAGGTCAGCAACATCATCGTGCTCCTCTCCAGCACCTGACGGGCGGCCGCCATCTGCGCCCTTCGCCTCTCGTCCTTTAGATCGTTCTGGAAATCAGACATTTCCACTGAAATATTTCACCATTCCTTCCACTTCCCTCGCAGCATCCTCTATCGTGTTATTTGGTGAAGTTCTCGAGAAAATTCAGACTTGAAAGTATTTAACTCTTTTAGTGACGATCAAAAATAACGCATCTGTGCGAAGAATACCAGAAATGTAAAATTATTATGAAAAACAGAAAAATTAATTTCTCTTTTGCAAGCAATATTTAAATCCATAGACAATTTTTTCAATTGTGTTGCAACGAAATTAAATCATTTGTAACGTTCTATAAATTTATTCTGAGGTACAGAACATATATTGTTGTCCGGCATTAAAAAGGTTAAAGGCAATGAAATTTGTACGTGGTTGTTTCATAGTACGGATTGTTACTGTTTCGAAATCAAATCGCACATCGATCCCTTACGCGAGGGTGTGGAAATTAACGAAAGGTATTTTCGAGCGACTAATCAGGAGGCTGTCAAGGGGCGCGATATGCGGCGCGTGAGCTAAATAAGGATTAATGTAGTTTCCTAAAGCTTGCACGCTCATTTCAGAGGGAAGAGGAGCGACGTTCGATCGGACGTGACTAGCCCTTTGACTAGACGAACGTGCTTCGAGAGTGATGGCTTCTCGGTATTCATTAACTTGTAGTCGACTTGCTGTTACCAAGTGATTTTTTCGCGATATATGTCTTATTGTAAAAAGAACGCCGATACTTGTGCCCATAATTATGAAAGTGGTCTAAATCATATATTTCTTGTTTCGAGTTATTTAATGAATTGCATTTGAATAACTTAAAAAAAAATTTTACATTATGCGATATTTGAATTTATAATATTATTAGTCTTGATTAATAGAAATTTGTTATGAATATGAAATTTTGTATGAATTCCATACGAAAATGTTGTTTTTAAAGTTCGAACTGACTTCGATCATTTTTAAAATTAACTGAATGTCCTGTAAATGACTTAAAGCGATAAAGAACTATGAGTTTTATTTGATGGTGGTGTATAATGGAAGTAATTTAATATTTCCCTATATTTTCAAGCTATCTTTATATAATTTCTTTAAATTTTCGACTTAGACCACTTTCATAATTAACACTAAATGAATTCCATACAATGTTGAAATTACAACCATTATCTAATGGTTCATTTTTGACGATATCGTAAAAATTACATTGAATAAATTTAGTTTAAAATAATGTGGTGTGAAATAACTGATTAACATGTTTCTTAAAAATGTTGACTTAGACCACTTTCGTAATTATGGGCACACTTGTCTCGAGATTTATCTCGTATTTTTCCTGGAACTTTTGTTCGCGAAGTTTCCTTACCTGGCGATCGCCCGTCAAGTGCGCCAGTTCGACCATTTCAGTGCCGAACTGACCGAAGGCATGCACGAACTCCGTGAAATTCGAGACATTTTCAAGTCGGCCCAAGCTTCTCGCCACCTTATCCTTGGCGAGGAGGAGTTGCTTCACGACGACGATGTCAGCCAGCAGAAGGACTCTGGTCACCGAGCCGAGAAGACATCTCGCGGCTCGCACCACCGAGCCTCTGTCAGCCAGGCTGTCCTCCATCGCACACTCGCATAGCTTCTCGATCGCCGAGCCTGAAACGCAAATGTGAATTTCCTTCATTTTCATGCGCTATGAATTCGCTGCAAACCTCATATTGATTTCCCCAAGCTCGCTCTAATTTAGCATGAATTATTACACGCTCTTCGTGAAATAGTACGTTGTTTCCACTTCCCTTCAGGAGGTTGGTGCTATGAATTGTTGCGGGGGTAAGAGGGGAATATGTGAGAGCTGACACAGAATTTTGAGACCTTTTTAAATTACAATAAAACCAATTTTTGAGTAGGAAAATTCAATTTGCAATTAAGTTTATGCTATGTCAGACCTGCTTTTATAAGTTACTTTTATTTCTGTACTATTTACCACGTCATTTCTCCAAATGAAAATATTTCCTTTTCACTCTCTGGTCAAACACTCTCGAACCGGACAGACGAAGCTTTTGAAACTTTGCCTGATTATTTGTAAATGTCCCATTTACCACGTGAAATGTTTTTTATTCATGTCTCATTATTGCATCACACATTTTTAAGCCATAAATGGTAATCTCTGCTCTCATTGCCATAACAGCCGATGCATAAGAATGGATTTTTCGACATTGATTACTCGAAAACTGTACAGACAAACAAGTTCAAATTTTACAGGTAGCTCCAGTGACTATTGACTATCATTCTCTGGAAATTTCAATCCGATCTCATTATTTTCATTGTTGGCACCAACCTCCTTAATATACAGCATTAGGAATTTCCGATGGAATATCATTCTTCGTCATAAATTCTACATTTCTCGAGTTTATCAATGTCATTGGGCGTGAGAAGTACTACGAATATAAAGTTTATTGGCGATTCATCGTAGAATTCGTTGATAAAGTATGTCAGACTGAGAATGAATTTTTCTGAAAATAGAGGCAAAAGCTTGGTTGAATGTAAACGGCTAGGAGGAGTAGCTCCTACCTGGCGACCGATTTGCTCGGCTCAGAAAGTTCCATACAAATAAATCGTGTGTGTGTTTGCGTAGTGACGGAATATAGAGAATCGGGGCTACACAGAAACGAGCAAGCGGACACACGGACTCTCAGGCTTTGTTCTGGAAAAAGCCACGATCCCCGATATATCTAGCAATGCAAAATCCCTGGCAATATTTCGACGCGACTATCGGACTTCCTTTCATCTTTCCCGGTGAATATTTATCGTCTTGCGGAGCAGCTAGACTTCCACATATCGACGTGTACTCGATTGACGCTTTTCCCGCGTCCCGTGAAAGAACACACGCGATAATAACTCGGGCTTTCCGGTGAAACGTAGTTTGAGTGGGCGTTCTTTGTGTTACGTATTTCAAACGCACTGAGAGCTACGAATAGAATACTAAATCATAAACTAGATTTATAAAATTGTAGTGGTTAATGCGTTTCGAAAAAGAACACTAAGTGGAATGGACGTACAGTGTGAGTCACTTGCCTTTGAATCACCACCAAAAATTTGATATTTTCGATGGCCAAAAATATGAGGAAAAAAATTTTTGAGCTGCGGCTCTGAAATTTATATCACATCGTCCTGGATGCAAGGGGAGACTCACCACCAAATTTTAACCCCGGAAAATGTCAGAAAGTCCAAAAAATATGGGAAAAACCATCGAAAATTCCGAAAAAATCGAACTTTAAAGGCAGTTTTTTTAGTGTTTTCGATAGAAATCCGGACTTTTTTCGACGGATTTCTTGTTTTCTATCCGTTTTCATTCATAAACAATCGATTCCTGAAGAAAAAACCCGAGTTTGGGGATCTTCGAAAAATCGTGAAAAAATCTGAAGGGGTACCCCTTAAGAAAAATTTGCCGAAAAAAAATTTTTGAGCCAGGGCTCTGAAATTTTTATGGTATCTTCCTTGATGCAAAAAAACATTACCCACCAAATTTCAGCCCCGGGAAAGGTCGGGAAGTCGACCAAAAAAAATAAAAACCGTTAAAAATGAGCAAAAATGGACTTTTCTTGACGGTTTTTCGACCCGTTTTCGTTGCAAATCCGGACTTTTTTTCACGGATTCATGGTTCTCTATCCACCCTAATATGAAAACAATCAAAATATCCCGGGTTCGGCCGATTTTGAGAAACTTGAAAAAATTGAGCATTTTCGATGGTCGAAAATAGGTGAAAACCTAAACTTTGAGCTAGGGCTCTGAAATTTATATCACTTCTTCCTTGACGCATGGGCACATTCTCCACCAAATTTCAGTCCCGGGGACGGTCGGGAAGTCCACCAAAAAAAATAAGGGCTAGGAGAGTTCTGATTCAAAAGCAAGTGAATCACCCTGTACAGGGAAAACTTACTCATATATTTATATATTATGTAAGTCCACTTATATTAAAATTGAAATATCAAGGAATTCGCGTTTCAATAAAAATTAAAAATACATGTACAAATTAGCAAATGGATTTAGACTACTTTCAAAATAAGCGACTCACATTACTAGCGCCTATAACTCTTCCATACAATTACCCAAACGGTTATAATACAAGAATAGCAAACATTGACTTTTGGTACACGAAATGTATTCGAGATGAGCCATACGTATTCACATTAGTTCCTTAACACATCGATTTCCTCCTGTAATACCTAACGATCTCCAAACACAAGACACAGGTGTTCTAGTATTCGAGAGCATTAAGCTCTGCTCGAGCCATCCTGAATAACACAGTCGGTATTGGACTTTCGTCAGGCAGGGTGTTCGCTTCCTCGACGTCCAGCTCGTCAAACTGTCCGCCAGATAGACACGTACACGAACCACTTTGCTTGCCGGCCCATGAGACTCATTCTTCCACTCGCTACAAATTATCTTCCGCGTGAAACGATCCTCCCTCCCCATCGCTTTCACATATTGACAGCTGCCATGCCAGCAGCGCGCGCGCGCGCGCGCGCGACACTCGGTTTATTCGTGGTCGCAGTGAACGACAGAATTCCATTGGATTCGGAGCGGAATATCTGTGGTGGGACACTCTGCCTGACCAGTGATTGACTCGTACTACTTAAGATATCTCTACCAGCCTTTTTCCATTGAGTCTCCGATTCCAGTTGAATGGGAAAATTCGTGATGAATATGTTTATAAGTATTCTTATTTTGGTTTTGTTTATTTGCTGATAAATATTCTTATTAATATTAATAATGTAGTAAATAAACAGGAACGCGAGTGATTGAACGATTGATTTTATTACGCGTCTTGTCTCTTGTAAGGCTCGTAAAGCAATGAATTCACAAATCAATAAGTGAGCCCTCCTTGCACACGGTTGTCTCTTTTTTAAAACATACAAAAAAATGTAGTCTTACATAACTACAGCAGCATCCTTCACTCACTCTTTCTATCTTTCTCTCACAAACACATACACACACACATTCCCTCTCACTTGATCACACTAGTCTCTTTTATAATTCTCCTACAATAATAATAAAATGATAAAGATGTATTGGTCGAGGGAATAATGGATTATGCATTATTATCAAGCAGAGAATGTTGATGCTTTGAAGTATTATTAACAAAGTAATAATAGTTCGATTTTACAATGGAACGAGGAAATGTATTGTGTAGTTTAATAGAATTTTGAATGACTACCATGTTTCACACGTCGCTGGTGTTCTTTCTGTAATACACGCGTCGTTTTTCTTGGTTATTCCGGTTTATTTCGACGTTCCGGAGAAATTGGATTTGCTACTTTCGAGGTGCTCGAAAATTTAAACCTTTCCATCCGCGAGATCTTCTTTCCGTGCGAGCGAGCACCTGGAATTTTCCCCGAATGGAAGAGGAAGTTTAGCCGTCTCATATCGACTGTGTCTTGCGCAGAGAGAGACAGAGAGCGAAGTCCTCCTGTTCTATTCCCAGACATCAAAAACTCGTCTTTTGGAATTGCATTTTTTGTACCTGTCGTTTCCTGTAACAGGAAGATCTCGAGCTCGGCATTCTCATCGACAGAAGTGCCATTCAGGAGTCGGCCAACTCAGGTAGCTTGAGTTAGGAAGGAAGCTTCGAGCCATTAAAGGCGAAACGAAATCGACGGGACAATTTCCGCGAGGAATCGCTGATGAGCTTGATTCCATTTCCTCAAGAGTTCCAGCTATTCTTGCAGCGAGTTTTGTCTCTCGTATGAAGCTTCCTTGCTTAAGCTTTCTTCCGACTGGTTGGTTGACCCAGCGAGGCATTACAGCCAGCAACCTCCTCTCTCTTCCCTTTATTAGAAACAAGTTAAATGGTTCGCAGTTAACTTGGCCGGGGGAAAAAATCCCGAGACCCTGGCCCGGCATTCTCCGTGATTTGAGGTGGCTGCTTCCGGTGCGAGGACCGCTGCGGCCGGGGCAGAGATAGGGCCGTTTCTCGGAGCCCTAAATAAACGACGGATCGGTCTTGATTTATTAAGGCTCGTAACCGAGCCGAAGCCTCGTTTTCGCCGGCATACAAAAGCTCCTTCCACCGGCTTCGCTCAGCTTAAATCACCTTTTTATCTCGCACGTGGAATATCTCTCATTCCTCCTGACGGATACAATTTTCCCTCGGCTCTTTTACATTCCCAAGGTGCGCGCCTCTATGTGTCAGGTATTCAGTGTTTCGATCTATACGAAAATGCTGAAGTAACATGTACAGGGTGACTCACTTGCCTTTGAATCGCCACTGTCGAGCATACGCTGTTCCATAGAAAATCATTAGGAATAACCTAGACATTTCAATTACACTCAAGTGTTGCTCAACATTTGTCTGCATTTTATGCATTTATACTTTTACATGTTTAAGTTATGTTAACTCGCACTTGAAATTTCACTCTGCAGAAGTCAGTTATATGTAATATTCCTCTATAAATATAATATAACAAAATACTTTCTCCTTACGTTGCTAGCCATTCGAAGGAAGTCGATGCTAAAACTTTGTAAAATATTCCCTCCAACAGACTACATAATTTAATACAGTTTATTCTTAAACAGAGAATATATAGTGTAATGAAATAGATGTCTAGTAAAAGTGAGGTTAGGAGAGTTCTTATTCAAAGGCAAGTGAACCACCCTGTACAGGGTGATGACACCACTGTCGAGCATACGCTGTTCCATAGAAAATCGTTAGAAATAACCTAGACATTTAAATTACACTCAAGTGTTTCTCAACATTTGTCTGCATTTTATGCATTTATACTTTTACATGTTTAAGTTATGTTAACTCGCATATGAAATTTCAGCCTGCAGAAGCCAGTTATATATAATATTCCCCTATAAATATAATATAATGAAATATTTTCTCCTTACGTTGCTACCCATTCGAAGGAAGTCGATGCTAAAACTTGATAAAATATTCCCTCTAACAGACTACATAATTTAATACAGTCTATTGTTAAACAGAGAATATATAGTGTAACGAAATAGATGTCTAATAAAAGTGGGCTTGGAGAGTTCTGATTCAAAGGCAAGTGAATCTCTTGGAAATAGAGTTCAAATATGAACTAATATTATCATACTATATTAGAGGTCATACCTCGCCGTTAATAATTAACGGAAATGAGTCAATAAATTGAGACTGAAAGAAAGCCAATCCTTGTTCTTTATCGAGTTGGTACCAATTCTCTATTTTATCCTTAGCTCTCCGATCCCTTAGCTCCAAACATTCAGTTTTCCTTATTCGAGACAAATTTATATCGCCGGAGTGGCCGAAATGTCAATTGATCAACATTTATATTAGGAAGCTTGCATTTAATATCTGAGAAAATAGCATTAAAGTTAGAGGAATGAGGCTGAAGTTTGCCAGTGTCAGTATTGAAGGGACGAAGCTGCTATTAAAACGCTACCGTTCAGTTTTATAATAAAGGCGGATGATAAAACGAGCCTTTACACGGTTGGCATAATAATAAAGCGAAGCAAACGAGGCTTCTTTAGATAAGGGCGCGCGGGGCCAGTGTTTTTGTATGCGGAAACTCGGCTAGGAGGGATAGCGCGAAGGCAACTCGGCTGGAAAGGGAGATAGCTGATGGCTTCAGTAGAATCGCCCGGATTTGTGGTACCCTACGTTTCCCTAAGCTCTTTAATATAAATTGGATATAGTATTTCCAGTTTTATTTCACTGCAAGAAATACAGCACACCGAATACCTACAATCACATTCGCCTCATTGTGTCAATTCCGACCTCTTTACTTTTTCACATATCCAAAATCCATCTTAACATTAAACTCAGTCATAGTTTCAATAAACATTAAAGATTATCGCCTGGAAATAGTAAGGGAATTCTCGTTAATAGATCTAAAATAGAGGAAGTGATTAAAGAGCGCGAGGAATGACAGGAGTGCCAGTGTGAGGATTAAAGGAGAGAAGAGGATTAGTCGGCTATCAGGCTGTACCACACGCTAGACGTGGGAAGCAACAAATGGATTAATAGTAAGACAAAGAGCGAGCGTGAGAGAGAGGGGTGGCAGTGTATGTGTATAAGACTAAGTAAGGCCGATTGTGCGAGGAAGCTCGTGGATGCAAGAGTGTCACACGGTCGCGCGGATTATGTTATCTAGTGTTTCGATCAGTATGTCAGGAGAGTGTGTTTCAATCGTAGTCGGCTTCAGTATTCGCGGACCACGATGACTATGCGTAACCTAATCAGTTCAGCCGGCTTGATAGAGAAGCCTTACAATGCTTTATGTAGATCGAGTATCAAGTACGCCATGCAATCCCCCTTGACCCAATTCGAGCGTTGTCACGCCCTGCCGGAAGAGAAGAACCTTCCTTCCCACTCTTTCGACATCATATCATCCCACTGTTCTCGCAAAACACAAACAAATCCCCTTGCATCTCTCCATTTTTACCGACTAACGCTTCTTCCCCAAGGATTCCCAATCAATCAGTCATTCCGAGTGCAAAAAGGGATTGGATTGAAAGCACTACTATTGGATTGGTCGGAAAGTAATTTTGTTTTCTCCCCGACAGAGGATTTCATGGTATTTTTTCACATCCAACTTCACACTTAAGCCGTATAATCATTTTATGTTTTGAGAGCTGATATAGCAAGGCTTGCATGTGAAAAAGGCCGATTGATTCAACAGAGTAGTTTTTGATTGGTGCACTTTCAAATATGGAGAGTAAAAAGCAGCGTTTTCGGCATATTTTACTTTTTTACTATCAGAAAGGTAAAAATACTGTTCAAGCAAGAAAAAAATTAGCCGATGTATATGGAGAAAATGTATTGACAGTAGGTCAGTGCCAAAATTGGTTTGCAAAATTCCGATCCGGCAATTTTGATGTTCAAGATGCACCACGCGTTCTGGAAGGCCAGTTGAAGCTGATAAAGACACGATAAAGGCATTTATTGATGCAAATTGGCGAATAACAACTCGTGAGATTGCTGAGATGTTAGATTTATCTTTATTGAGTTATTCAACTGTTCATGTCCACTTGAAAGGCCTAGGTTTAACCTCAAAGCTCGAGATATGGGCTCCTCGTGTTCTCACAGCAGCGAAATTACTTTCCGAACAACCTACTATTTTCCACTGTCGATTTTCATTACACTCGCGCGACAACAGACTATTCCCGCAAAGAGGATTTTCCCGAATTCAAAAACTATGCGAACAAAGTGAAAAACAGCAGGGCGAAAATATGCTCGCGGGAAGAAAGGCAGTGGTCCGATACACAGGGAATATTAAAAATAGCATGCATAGTAAACGGGCGTAAAACGGGACCGAGGGAATTAATGACTAATTCCTCGAGCTGAGAGCGGCAAATATACATCCATAGCGGGGAAGCCGATGGCTTGCATTTAATAACCGTGGATTCCCATTAATCCGCCGGCGGCGGCGGCGGTTGCTCAACAAATTATTAAGCGGCACGCTCGTCTAAAGTATTTCGATATTTACGGGAACATGGCTTCTCTCGAGCAATTTCAACGGGCGAGAAAGAGAAAGAGAAAGAGCTCTCTCTCTCTGTCTCTCTCAGGTTAGGAATGAGAACCCATAGGAATTTGTGTCCCGAGCGTATTGCCCGGTTGTATCGCGACATACAAAGACTGCCATCGGAAAATGTCAACTAAGAACAATCTTCCCCATCCTGGTTTTCTCTGCCTTTCAGATATTTGTCTGGTTCACGGCGCGTGTGCATCGTCTGGCGTGCACAGATAGAAAGAGATACTCTCTCTCTCTCTCTATCGAGGAATTATTGGCACAGACTAGTTGAACGACCAGTTGCCGATTTCTGATCGATCGATCATCCCAGTGTCAGCTCAGCTGGAAAACGTACACGTGAACTTGTTCCATGCAATGATGGACGACTAATTACATAGAGATTTTTGCTTTTTAATAAAAAGAAAGCTATCTTAGTTATGACAATTATAATAGTAATATTCATTTGGGACTTCCAGGTTTTAATTTTATTAAATAATCGTCATAATTAGATGGGGATTTTTGTTTTTAATAAAAAGAAAACTATCTTAGTTATGATAACTATAATAGTAATATTCATGTGAGTCTTCCAGTGTTATTTTTATTAAATGAGCCATTTATTTTGAAAGTGACCTGAGTCCGTTTACACTCAAAAGCATAATATATAATTTATATATTATTGTATTATTTATATATTTATACGAATATATATTTGGAAATAATCAAAGTCCATTTATAGTAAAATAAAAGTATTAAAGAATTCGTGTTTTAATAGAAATTGAAAATAAATGTGTAACATAATATACCAATTGACAAATGGATTTAGGCCATTTTTAAAATAAGCGGCTCAAATAATCGTCACAATTAGACGGGGATTTTTGCTTTCTATTAAAAAGAAAACAATCTTAGTTATGATAGCCATAATAATAATATTTATTTGGGACTTCCAGTTTTTAATCGTATTAAATGATGATTAGTCTTCGCTTGCGGCGAATTATTCGGTTGTGCAGTAAGCGCATTAGTTGTTTGTTTATTCGACAATAATCGTAGGTCTGTCTAACGATAAGATATGAGGAGTCGTATGAAAGGATTAAGGGCATTGGGGTGCCGCAATGTAGGCGCATTGCGTATCCCTCGGTCCAGCGATTGGTAGTCCAGCCAGCCTGATCCCTTGACAGGGATTCCAACCGATTAATATCTCCGAATGAACGATCCAATTTCGTAAATCATCCCCGATAAATGCGTCGCTTCGTATAACTCGAGGGAAGAATGTCTAATTGATTTCCAGGCATCGATCTACTCTTTTTCATACAATTGCAATGTGCCACTTCAATCTGTCCGTATAAAACATATATATTTTAATGGAATTTTGCACTAAATTTTCATAGAGGTGGAAATAAAACGTACAGGGTGAGTCAGTTGCTTTTGAATCGCCACTCACGAGCATACACTCTTCCATATAAAATCATTATAAATAACCTAGACATTTCAATTATACTCAAATGTTTCTCCACATTTCTCTGCATTTTATGCATTTATACTATTACATGTTTGAGTTATGTTAACTTGAGTTATGTTATGCACCCTGAAGAAGCCAGTTATATAGAGTATTCCCCTATAAATATACTATAATAAAATATTTTCTCCTTACGCTGCTAGCTCCGTTCAAAGGAAGTGGATGCTAAAACTTCGTAAAATATTTGCTCCAACAGACTACATAATTTAATAGAGTCTATTGTTAACTAGAGAATATATAATACAATTAAATAGATCTCCAGTAAAAGTGGGCTAGGAGAGTTCTGATTCAAAGGCAACTGAATCACCCTGTACAGTTTTCCAGTAATCAGTATCGAAAAATCCATTCTTATTAGAGATTACCGTTTATGGCTTAAAAGTATGTGATACAATAATGACACAAATAAGAAACATTTCACGTGGTAAATGAGACATTTACGAATAATCAGGCTAGGTTCAAAAGCTTGGTCTTTTGGGAGATGGTTTCATATGTAGAAATGTAATATGATGAAATGGTTTCATATGTAGAAATAACTTAATAAATAGTATACAAATACAAGTAACTTATAAAAGCAGCTGTGACATAGCATAACACTTGGTAAAATATACGCTCCAACAGACTACATAATTGAATACAGTCTATTGTTAACTAGCGAATATATAGTACAATTAAATAGATTTCTAGTAAAAGTGGGCTAGGAGAGTTCTGATTCAAAGGCAACTGAATCACCCTGTACAAAGAATCTTAAACGATACATAAAGGAAATAGTCGAACCTAAAGAGAGCGTTCGTTTTAAATAAACTGAGTAACAAAAAACTATTCCTGCAAATGTTTAAGCGAGTGAGTGAATGGAGGACTATTAAAGCCTTGAACGTTGAAAGAGTGAACAGTGATGGAGGTTCCCAGGGGAGAGGAGGTTTATTGTGGAGAGCAGTGTTCATTTCTAGCGGCCGTAGGAGGTCCGCTCTGATTTATAGGCTAATCTGCAATCCAGAATGAAAATGGATTATCGGTGGCACGTCGATCGAGCGGATATCTATATCGGCTTATTCGAGGCGCGGATTCAATATCCGTGTGGACATCGACGTTCCCGTCGTCATCGGCAATATTGGATTCGGCGAAACGTCGCGACGCCACTCGCTCTCTGTCTCTCTCCGTCTCTCTTCTCCCGTCTAATTAACAAGTCGGCCGAGGCTCATCTCTCCGCGTCGAGATTCAGCTCGAAGAGTAATCGTTCACCCGAGCAGAATCGCCCAGTGAAAGTAATGTTATTGACGGATGTGCTACACTCGTTTGCACCCGCTCGAAAATGTTTCCGCCGGCCGACCGTATTGATGAGACAATAATGTGGTCTCATTAATGTCGCTCTTCCCATTTGAATTTAATCAACTCTGACGTTAATGCTCTGCAATACCATCGCAAATTAATGTTCATCCATTAACACGTCCTTTTATGACATTTTTATGGACCTCAAACGAGTCTTTAACCCCTGGTCTACTGTGGCCGCTTATAGACGCTTAGAAAGTTTGCGTTTATGACAGTAAGAGCGGCTATAGACGCTCTAAAAATCCATTAAGATTGCTTTTCTCGCAGCTAAAAACTCGTCAATTGAAAGTAGCGTTCTTCCTTAAATTTTGCAGTAGTCAAAGGGTTAAATCGCAGTTAGATAGTACAATTGTGCCCATAATTATGAAAGTGGTCTAAGTCATATGTTTCTTGCTTCGAGATATTTAATGAATTGCATTTGAATAAATTGAAGAATATTTTTACATTATGCGACATTTTAATTTATAATTTTATGAGTCTTGGTTAATGGAAATTTATTATGAGTATGAAATTTCGTGTGAATTCCATACGAAAATGTTGTTTTTAAAGTTTGAACTGACTTCGACCATTTTCAAAATTAACTGAATGTCCTATAAATGACTTGAAGCGATCAAGAACTATGAGTTTTATTTGAAACAATAACTTCAATGAAATAATTAATGAACATTTATTAATTACTTTTAAAAAGTAATCCATTTTTATCATTTCGAGTTTTTAAGATTCTTAAAATGTTCCTAAAAAACTGGAGGGATATGTATGCTAGTAAACACATAATATCTTTATGTTTTTCTTCCTTTACTGGTTTAGTGATGGTGTATAATGGAAGTAATTTAATATTTCCCTATATTTTTGCAAGTTATGTTTATATAATTTCTTTAAATTTTTGACTTTCACCACTTTCATAATTATGGGCACTTCACATATTGAAAGTTTCAAGCCAGACTTGATGTGCCCGACATCTGCAGCTATCAATTCCAAATCAATCTTCATTACATACTTGCTACGACCTAGCAAGAACTCTGCAATCAAATCTTATTCTATCATTGTGGATATTCTAAATTTTAAATGCCGTCAAATGAGATGTTAGATGCGCATTGTTTGCACATGAAATTGGAGGATTTCCGCGTATATTAATCAGAGTATTGCAAGTGACTAGGTATAGAGAACGGCATTTCTCACAGCTAAAATTTCGTCAGTCGAAAGTAGAGTTCTTCCTTAAATTTTGCCGTAGTCAAAGGAGTTAAATCGCAGTAAGATAGTACAATTATGCCACTTCACATGTTGAAAGTTTTCAAGCCAGACTTGATGTGCCCGACATCTTCAGCTATCAATTCCAAATCAATCTTCATTACATACTTCTACAAATCATACAAACTTCATACAAATCTTATTCTATCTTCGAGGATATTCTGAATTTTAAATCCTGTCAAATGAGATGTTATGTCTGCATTGTTTGCACATGAAGTTGGAGGATTTCCGCGTATATTAATCAGAGCATTGCAAGTGACTAGGTATAGAGAAGGGCGGTGAGAGGAGGATGGATGTCGGCGAGGTGGATGGCTTTCCAAACAATGCGGGTGTCCCTGCGGCGGGCGTGCTCGTCGGCCGAAAAGCGCCGCCTCTCCCGCCAGGGGTTGATAAATGTTTTGTACGTTGACTTGACCCGGTGACTCGAAAGATGAAGCAAGCGTGGCACAGAAATAGCCTGTCGTGAAGTGGCCTGTCTATCGCGAAAGGGTACACAGAGAAAGAGAGAGGAAGAGCAGAGCAGAGGACGACGACGCTACATACCAGTTGGCTCTTGGCGTTCGACACCGCCAGCTGATCGATCCGGTTATTAGCGGTACAGCCGCGTTCTTCTTAAGACAATAGCGGAATTGGGACTTCCACTTATATGCTTCTCCCTGTGCTTTCACCGCTCGCCCCATATAAACTCACATCCCATACGAATACCTTTCGCATTATCAATTAACCCTTTGCGCTCGTATTTCTGCTCTCACAATCAGCAACCACAATAAAGAAGCATGCTAATTTTATATAATCTTCGAAATCAGGAAGACCATCGTCTTCAGATAGAGAAGAAACGCTTAATTAACTACATATGGACCGTTTATTTCGAATGTGGTGCAAGTCCACTTTCTCTTGTTTCAAGACAATTAAATCTTAGCATATCTGTCAATGAAAAAATATGGGTTAATATTATATTAAGTCTGACAATGTTTGTACAGATTTATGAATATGTCATTTGATTATATAAATTTGTTTTAGGCAAATTTAACTAAAGTGGAAGATGCCACATGATGGAGGACTATAAAATATCATTTTCACACAAAAACATGACATTATTGTGTAAACATATATCTAAAGTTCACAAAAGAATGAACAAGTCTTGTTTATCCTTCATAATCTTGCATATTATGTATCACTGCTAGTTAAATGGAAATGAATTTCGATCACTACAACACCCGTGTCGAAATTTAATACGACCGCAAAGGGTTAATATGTGAATTCCCCCAATTATCCTTCATTCGCGCACTTTCAAGCGATCACTTTTGAATTGAGCCCTCCAATTTCTCGAAAATTAGAATGATTAAGTCTGAGAACTATTTTTCGTGGACGAATATGGAAAATTCCAAGGAAAAAACGAAGAAGAGAGAAATTTCCACGAATAGTTTGCAAACAACGATTATCAGGAAATGCTTTATTTTAATATGCAACTGTGATTACGGATTTTATTTCAAAGCTTATCAAGCGCGGCAGGCGATGCTCGTGTGCATTAATAATAAAACGAACGAGAGACTATTAAATAAAGGAGAGAAATATAACCGCGACTACGTGATGCGATTAACTCCCTCTCGAGACTAATGCCCATTCAACTTTGTCAGATCATCTTTTAATTGGGCCCCCAATTTCTCGAGAATCGAAATGATTAAGTCTGACAACTATTTTTCGTAGACGAATATGGAAAATTCCAAGGAAAGAAAGAAGAACAGAGAAATTTCTATGAATAGTTCGCTAATAACGATTATCAGGAAATGCTTTCTTTTAATATGCAACTGTGAGTACGGATTTTATTTCAAAGCTTATCAAGCGCGGCAGACAGTGCTCGCGTGCATTAATAATAAAACGAACGAGAGACTATTAAATAAAGGAGAGAAATATAACCGCGACTACGTGATGCGATTAACTCCCTCTCGAGACTAATGCCCATTCAACTCTGTCAGAGAGATATACGGCTTGAGCGTACTAATACAGCGCGACAGGTAATAAAAATGTCTGGCTCTCGTATGGCTTCGGGCATTTAATCGTGATAACGTGTTTAACCAGTTGCGCTTTAGCGGGCCGAGCCAAAAGGGGCCAGAAAAAAATTAAATTTCGACGCCAGAAGCTTGCCAATCCCCAGATTTTCCCCGATGATACACTCTTAACGTACGTGAATTTAAAGGTGAATCCTGGTACTTTCTTATCCTCTGAGAAGGGGAAGTCACGATCTGGAACTCTTCGATTTGGATGTATTATAGCTTCAAATGTAAGGAACGGTGTCAGTAATTAAATCCTAGAATACTAGATGTTTATGGCCAATCATTCTTTTTTAAATGGCTTCAAATATTTAATGTCACCACAGTTCAAGCGAGGTAATTTTTATCTTAAATTGAAGCCTTCGACGTACGTAATAAAAATCTTATGCACTGTTCGCCTGGAATCTATGGTTTAAGCAACAAATTGTATTTTTAAACGCTGCAAATTTTCGACCGTGCTGCTTCCTAATTTGGTAAAATGTTGCAAAATGGTTATTACAGGAATTTAGTGTAATTAGAAAGGTATAATAAGTATGTAAGACATACGTGTACAAACATCTAACAAAGATTTCATTAACGTATATAGTGCGGCACAAAAATTATGAAAATTGCAGCGTTCAAAAGTTCAATGTTGTCCTCACACTATGGATAAACAATAAATGCACATTCTTGGCGTGCTGAACAAAACGTATTATATCTTATTTTGTATTGTATTATTATGATTTAAGAAAATCGTTTCCATTGAGAGCTGTCGAAGTTTAAATATTTTGCACCGTTTAAAAACAAATGATTGGCTTGTTGTTGAAAATTTAGTTGTTTCATTATAATTCTGCCATTTTAGTTGCGTACTGAAAAAATTACCATGCTATGGCCAATAGCAAAAAATGTAATTTCATATTGCGGCTAACTCCTACAAACTCCAGCCATGGGACAACAGTCAAAACGATGCTTAGACTCTTTAATTTAAGAGAGAGAAAAGACCAACTGCGTTTAGTTGCGATCTCTCGAGTTATTACGAGTATTGTCGACTTAATGTTTATACTGCCTAGGTAACGGAGTTAGCCGCAATTTGAAATTAAATTTTTTACTATTGCCCATAGCATGGTAATTTTGTCAGCACTGAACTAAAATGGCGGAATTATAATGAAACAACTAAATTATGTAACAGATACGAGAAATATGTGAAGAAACACTGGAATCCCCTGAATGGTTGTATAGCTTTAGTGATAGAAGGCAATTTACTAGCTATGTCACGGTTTCTCTCGTTTTGGACCACTGTGCGGCGTTCCTTACATTTTAAACTATAATACTTTTAAATCAAAGAGTTCCGGGTCGTAGCCTTGTGAGATAGAAAGAGAGAGCGAGGCAAAGAGAGGAAGAGGATGGTGATTGAAGGGGCGGCGAAGGGTTAGGATGGAATGGAAGGAGGAATTTCGTTGGGGTCTCATAAGATAGCTTTATATCCAAGAGTGGTAGATATCGCTGGCCCAAACTGTCCGTCTCTATCTTCGGTTGCGCCTGTGTACGTATCATTTGGCGCTTCGCCATCCGAGCTTTTTGCTCGCTTTGCGGCTCTCTCTCTCTCTCTCTCTCTCTCCCTCTCTTTCTCTTCTCCGCTGCCTCTCGATTCGACTTTCCTCTCTCATTCCGCTTGTTGCGTGGCGAAATCGGGGTCGCAGTTTGTCTACGCCAGGCTGCAATTGATTTCGCGAAATATTCACCCGCCGCGCTGCTCTTCCTACTAATGACTTGATTACTCGACCGCTCGCGACGACTTAATTGCGCAGCCGCTTCACACCGCCGATTTTCGTGCCCGCTGCCGTGGAAAAGCACGTAATGTTATTCTCCTGCCAAATGGTGGTTAAGCGGGAACACGCGCGGTGTTGATTTATCACGTGTGAATTGGCGGAATACGATTAAATATATCGAGTGTGGGATTTCGAGTCAAGTTATTTTAGTTCGTGTAGTTAATGCATTACTTGTTTTTAATTCAGATAATCATTGGCGCGATAATAGTCTTTTATAGTATTTTTGTTGATTTCAAGCCTACTGTTCCTAAAACCTTGCAGCAGTATTTCATTATATTTTTTATTAGTCTTCTGCCAAATGCTGGTTGGGCGAGAACACGCGTGACGTTGATTTATCATAATTATGTCAATTAATGCATTACTTGTTTTTAATTGAGATAATCATTGGCGCGATAATAGTCTTTTATAGTATTTTTGTTGATTTCATACCTACTGTTCCTAAAACCTTGCAGCAGTACTTCATTATATTTTTTATTAGTCTTCTGCCAAATGTTGGTTGGGTGAGAACACGCGCGACGTTGATTTATCATAATTATGTCAATTAATGCATTACTTGTTTTTAATTCAGATAATCATTGTCGCGATAATAGTCTTTTATAGTATTTTTGTTGATTTCAAACCTACTGTTCCTAAAACCTTGCAGCAGTATTTCATTATATTTTTTATTAGTCTTCTGCCAAATGCTAGTTAAGTGAAAACACGCGTGAATGTTGATTTACCGTGTCTGAAATAGTTAACGGAGTATGATTAAATATATCGGGTGTATAATTTAGAGTCAAGTTATATTAATTCGAGTAGTTAACGCATTACTTATTCTTAACACTTTAAGTGCCCAAGCTGCAAATTTTTTACTCTTTCACTACATCTTGTTAAAAATGTTTATTAGAGTTATTTTCATGAAAATAAATATGTCTGTGAATGGATGATTAAAACTCACCCAAATTCGGGTAACAAAGCGTTCAAAGTGTTAATTTAGATAATCATTGGCAGAATAGTAGTCTTTTAAAGTATTTTTGTTAATTTCAAACCTACTGTTAGAACCTTGCAGCAGTGTTTCACTATATGTATTTTTTATCAGTCTGTTTAAGACCAATCGAAAGTGAGGCTTCACATGGATCGCAGTGATTCACGTTACGTATTACATTACGTCACATTGGGAAAGAGTTACGTATGGTTTACCGGAATTCCAGTCGTGTATTGGATCGGATGATACGCGTTAATACTTTTAGCCGGGAAATGTAGTCTTCACAGGAGCTTTGCTATCTCTTCTTGATCATCAACTGTGGACATCCAGTTAAAAGTCTGCATGTCATAATATAAAATCATTTATACATAAACGAAACTCCCTCCGGCTTTATTACCTTCCAATTAAAGAACTAATTAATTCATTTTGATACGGTTTCTTTTAATGCACTGCATAATCCTTTATGAATATTTTAGATTAATGAATGTTACCGTTATACTAGCAGGCGTGATGAAGGCAGAAATATTTAAAACTTCCAATTAAGGGCTGTGAGCTACTCACATCTATTGGTATTTCTAATAGTATCTATCGTAATTATTTATAAAGACTTCTTTCCTATAAGTTTCCCCCATATTCATATGTGTATGAAAATGATTAGCGTAAATCGCTCTATAACATATATCAAAATTATTGAAATTGATTATGAGTACGTCTTTGTAAATAAATACCATATATTTATATGACTATCTTTTTTCCTATAAATTTCCCCTGCAGATATAAGTATATGAAAATGATCAGAAGAGCATAATCTGCAACATATGTATATCAAAGTTATTGAAATCGATTGTGATACTATTAGAAATACGAATAGATGTGAGTAGCTCACAGTCCTTAATTGGAAGTTTTAAATATTGTTTTATGTATTTAAATATCAAGTTTTAAGTATTTCTGCCTTCATCACGCCTCCCAGTAAACCGGTAACGTTCATTAACCTACAATATTCGTAGAGAATTATGCAGTGCATTAAAAGAAACCGTATCAAAATGAATTAATTAGTTCTTTATAATATAAGAAAACCCACATTAAAATAGGTAATTGGACAATTACCACTCTATCTTGAAGTATTTTCGACGTGACTTTCATTAGCTCTTTGGTATTTGGTGGAGGGAATTGAAGAATGGCATAAGAGTGAAGTGGCACGGGGCTGGAATATCTGTGGGATGGCGGAGAGCTCGTAAATAGAGTAGCCATCAGATCGGCTGGAAGACGGGTGGCTTGGCCGGGCGGATTTATTGTTTCGTGAATTTCCGAGCCGATGTGTGCCATACATTAGCGTCGGCCGTGGCGCGGCAATCGCGCTTCGCCGAGCGATATCCACGAGCTGCAATTGGCCGCAGCATCGCGCCGGAGTCCGCCGCGCCCGCTCTAATTCCCATCCATCCGCGTTAAGCCGACAATTCGCATTCCCTCTATCACGCCGATGGACACTAAAACTCTTACTCACACCAACCCCGGAAAGAATCACCTCGCTGCTCAGCTGTATCAAAGTGACCGTGCTCACTGAACTCTCTGCTCTTCTCCATTAACTGAAAGCTAAGTAATCAGTGGCCGAATTAATGGCCCGCCATTGTTTCCCTCCGAAACCAGCATTCGATTTGCTCTGTCGATTGTTTTAAACGTTATACGCAATTTAAAGACTTATTCTGCGGGAAAACGGAAATGTCGCATTTCCAATAGTCGCATCATTAAACATGTTCCTGTGTTAGTGATTGTTGTTTTTATACTAAGACCATAATAAGGTACATTTATTTTATGTACTCACACAGAAATCGTTAAACTATTTTCACTTCTTAGAGTCTTTTTAAACGGGCTCTTTTACAAATCATCTCTTTTTAAATCCAGACTTATCTGAAAAGCTATAATAATCTTTCGATTGTTTTTTGTACTTTCTTTTGTAGTTTTATCGTAGTGCACTTCGGTTGTGATTCGAGCGCCATGTTCGAAATTATTTCTAAATAAGTATTTCTCAACACAAACTAACGACTGTTCATTTGCTCCAACTTTACTTGTTTTTAAAAGTAATTGTGACAGTAGCAGTCAAAAGTCAGTGACTCGCCAAGGCAGCTGTTAACTTCGCTTTGCATACTACTGGCGGGTTAGATTTTTGTCAGCGGCTGTCCGCAGCACGCACAAGCTTGCATTTACCGATAGATTTTACGTCACTCAGCGTGGTTGGTCAATTCGGGCCTCCAATTTTTCGGAAAGTGACGTTTTATTGATTATGTTACGCAAAAGCGAAATGGCAAAAAATTCTGCAAAAATTTATAGGCACTCGTAGAATGTTGATGAAACACGAGGTAGTTTTTTTAGCGATTCTTAAAAGAGGGCTTCCAGATAAAATTAATAATGTGAATGACTGACGAGTTTTACTTATGTTTCCTGTATTAAAAGTATTAATTTAAAAGTCCATTATCTCGGAAACGGCAAGGACAAGTCGAATCAAATTTCGCTAGAAGTTGTAAAACCTTATAAAGTCACAATGAAACTCTATTCTATCAAAGTTTAAAGAAAATCTTAAGGAAACGATTTTATTCCCAACTATCTTAATAATACGTGTTGTATTTGTTGTATTTTATATTAAAAGCACCCCAATCACTAAACATGTTCCTGTGTCAGTTGTTGTTGTTTTTTATATTAAGACCATAATAAGGTACATTTATCTTACATACTCACATACAAATCGTTAAACTATTTTAACTTTTTAGTGTCTTTTTTAAACGAGCTCTTTTACAACTCACGTCGTGTTTTAACAGACTTATCTGAAGATCTAAAATAATCTTTCAATTATTTGTTGTACCTTCTTTTTAGTTTTATCGTTATCGTTTGGTTTTGATTCGAGCGCTATGTTCGAAATTACTTTCAAATAAGTATTTCTCAACAGTATTAATCTCATAACTTTTGCTTGCTATTCTTCAATGTCTCATCTCCTCGATGCAAGTGTAAGCGATGGTCTTTTATCTCGTCGAATTTGTGTCGATCGGAAGGAAGAGGAGATCGATCAAGGAATCGGCGAGTCTCGGAAGAATCTTTCGCGTTACTTGTTTTCCGGTGGACGAGCACTCTCGCGCTCTCGGCTAGCAGCTGCCGGCGGCGGCTGTCGAAAAATCCTCTCGGGGATTGACGAATGTGGGTCATCACGCTGTCGGTGGCCGACGCGCGTTTGCAAAATATCCCGCTGTTCGCTCTCCCGTGAAACAGCCCACCAAGAGAATCCGACTGCACTTCAACTTTTCCAAGTGAGACCCACGTATGTGTGTGTGTGCGCGCGCGACACACACTCGCTGCGTTTGCCAAGAGCGGAAGTCTGGCCGAAATTCTGTTAAGACTGCGTCGCATAGTTCGACGTTAATGAGCTACTCATAAGACAGGGCCAACGGGGAGGCAGGATAATGAAGTACTAGTTAAGTTCTTGTGAACTTTCCAAGCTTCCTCCCCCGATGCTTCCGACAATTAATATAGCGTGGCATTCGCTACCTACTGGAGTACCGCCAGAGGATTACTTCAAACGTTCTTGCAAATCATTCTTGCCTCCTTGACATTTCCAAAGGTACTTTTCTTCCATTCTCTCTTAACTGCAAATGCATTCCACTCATTCTTTCGGAACTGTCCACTAAAACAAGACCTAGCAACGATGCATATTCGATACGATTATGCAGAAGTACGTATTTTCAATTGCAAATATTCCAAACGACAATGTCAAATAAAAAGCGATGACAATTCATACTTGCGATGAAAGTCAAAGAGAAAAATGCAAGTCAGACTTTCCCTCGAAACTCAGCTCGCCAAAGTCAACCTTTGTACGAGCGAGATTTTTCCAAGCGCGCGTCACAGTTAATTATTCGGCGATGACGAAATAAATGTCAAGGAGTTGGTGGAGAGATAAAAAAACAAAGGAGAGCGCGGAGAAGAGTGGTGGGGGGGATGGAAGAAGAAGCGGGTGATGATTACTATCGCTGCTTGTGATCGGGGTCAACTTGGAAAAGGGGGCGCTTCTCGGGAGTCTTTAGAAACGGAGCGGGTCCTTCAGCTCCTTCAGCGGAGAATCAGACCTTGAAAATAATATTGAGTTGCATGATAAAGTGAGAAAGTTCCTGTCCGCTCTCAGCCAATCCCTCCGCACACACACACACACACGCGCGCGCGCGCACACGCACGCACAAAGACAGAGCATATTCCGCTTCTACTTCTATCCGATAGGAGATAGTCGATAATTCCAGCAGTATATCGCGAGCCTGGTCCGCACGACGCGCACTTTGCATTCATAAATCGGACCGATGCTTGATTAAACGTCTCTGTCCTATTCTCCGAGGTATTTTTAGAGCGGATCGAACTCCCACTCTTGTGCAACTAGAACCGACATATGCATTACATTTTATTAACACTAGAAAGACTGAAAGTGACAAGGTGTGCTTGTCAGAAGCGGAACACCAAATGGGTTGAAAAAAATTGAGGATGTACGGTTCGACCCCCTAAACAAAACCCTATAACACTTTTTCAGAATGCGTCTTCGTTACCGGTATATGCCGGAAATGAAGGAGGGGCGAGGCAACTACAATTATTAATAAACGCATTTACATGTTCTACAAAAAGTCGCAAAATTCTAAGAAATTGTATCATTATATACATAATTTTTTGTCTAATTGAAATTAAAAAGCAGTCAAAACGACTTCCTTGGGCAATCTAGTGTTAATGAAATAATACATTATGTTTTTTCGACTTCCAATAATAAGTCTCTCTCAAAATGTTATCTTTATTTCGAACGTTTCATATTCCATTTCTTTTGGGATGTAAAACAGCCAATGAAGCGTATCGATTCTCGCACCAATTTACCAAGCCGTCGGACAATGGTCTGTAATAAAAATAATTGGCAGCCCTTTGTGAGGAAGGTGGCAATTTCCCTTTCGGCATTAAGTAGATTTCTCTATCGGGCGTTAATCTGTTTTCCTTGTGGAGATATGCTAAAGTCGAGGGGGAATATCGAGGAGCGGGTTCCTTCATCCGGCGAGGACGAGGGAGGAGGCAGGGAGGCGCGTACACTTTGGCGAGATCCAATGAGCCTACAAAGCAGCCAACTCCACCTTCTCGACGTGGCTAGGCGCCCTCTACAACTCCCGCCGCTGCCGTCGTTGCTGCTCTTCGCTCTGAATACCTATTGAGAGATGTTTTTTGCGCATTCAGAGGCAGCAGACGGTGACAAACATCTTTATATCCTCGAGTCTCGCGCTTTATTCCGCGGGCACCGTTTCACGAACTTTCGCGCTCCTACCCGCCCGCTCGAGCGCATCTGTCTCTCTGTGCCTCCATGTCGGTGTGTGTGTGCTTCGCTTCTCCCTCGAAGAGCAACGGCCCTATCCTCACTTTAGAAGCGTCCTTCTGCCTCCAGTGGCGACTCTTACCAGTCTCGAATACTATTCGACTCCCCGCGAATTACATCTTCACTCGATTATCTCTCATACTGAATCCCGAAATGCCTGGGATAAGGTTCGATTTTTTGTATGGAAGCTTAATGTGGAAGTGTTCTTTGTCTTTAAAAATAATGCGGCCATTTCAGCCCGAAATTAAGTCTAAATCAGTTTTTTGAAAGACAGTTTTTAAAGGCCATGAACGAAAGTGGCACAAAAGAATTGTACATCACACTGTTATAAATTGTGTTATCTATTTTTCGTAAATTCGTAATCATCGTAAATTAATCTAAATTAACATTTTTGTATTTCGTTTTTCATGCAGCGAAAGACGATAGAATTTTTAATACTCAAAATTCCATTTGATTACGTGTTATCAAATGGATTAACTTTAATTTGTAATTACAGTTATAATAACTCTCTTTAATAGGAGTTTAATAGGAGAATTTCTTTGAAGTAGACTTACCAGCGAGCCTGGCCTCCTTGCACGCCTCGTACATGTCTTGTTTGACTTCCGGGTTGTCGTCGGCGATGGTCTCGCCGACGGTGACGAACCGTTCCACCGCCAGGTTCACTGCCTGGCCGACCCTTGCCACCGCACGAAGACTTCTGTCCGAGCATAGCGGACGCTCTCTGTGCGACACTAACGTGGAAATCTGCAAGACGATAAAACCAATCCACTCTTAATTGCTTTCCTTATAATATTCCCCAATGTTGGGATTGATTTATTCGAATCACTGTGCTTCTTCTTAAAGACTAGATTGCTCAAGGAAGTTATTTTGACGGCTTTTGAATTTCAATTGGAAAAAAAATTATGTATATAATAATACAATTTCTTAGAATTTTGTGACTTTTGTACAACATATAAATGCGTTTATTAATAATTGTAGTTACCTCCCCCCTCCTTCATTTCCGGTATATATGTATATATATGTGTTAGACTTATATTGCACAAAAGCAGTCGTTTTGACTGCTTGGGAAATTCAAAACAATTAAATGACTCTTATTATTGAATTGTGTAAATTTCTTATATGACTAGTTCGGCTCTGTATTGAAATAACATTTTTCATTTCTTTCGATTGCCGTTACATGATAACATACAAGTACATGTGCTTCTTGATTGCGTAGGTTAGATGGAAGTTATTTTGATGCTAGCATCACAGCTTCGTCTATCCCTCCTACTTTTCTTCGTGATTCTAGCATCAAAAACTTGATCGTCTAAATAGGCCTGTTGCCCAATAAACTATACAATAAAATTAAAAACTGATTTTAAATAAATTTCTTTGCAGTCATTTTGACTGCTTTTGGCCAATACAGGTATATACTAAGTTTCAGTCTTTCTAGTGTTAAAGACTATGAATAGACAAATGTAAGATCATCGTTTCGTTGCGAATTCAAAATTGAAGAATGCTTGGCGAATTGAGGAGAACTTCATTTCCAGTTTCTTAGAATGCATTGTGTAGTTGCGATTGAATTGAGAGGGTGGAATTGCGCTTGATTATAGCTGGACTTTTCGACAATTTCGAAATTAGGCGGCATTGAGAAAGTCAGAGCAGCTTCTATTGCTCACTCTGCGTCAAGTGAGAAGGCGGCGCGGGGGGCGTGTGTCGAAAGTTGCAACGATTCTTCCGGGCGAACGTTAGCCTTGCCAGGCTCTCGAGGAATGAACTAATTGTTGGCGGCATGAAACGCGGCGCTCAAACGAGCCAGCAATTGAAAGTCGGCCGTGTTGGCGGCCGTTCAAATTGTTCAGCCGGCTATGTAAAGGGGGCCGTGCAGTTTCGACAATTTTCGAGGGCGTAGTACAGCGGAAAGCGACAGTCACTGTGCGAAATGATAAATTACGCGGCCATTTCATCCCGAAATGAAGGCCGAATCAGTTTTTTGACAGGCGAGTTTCAAAGGTAATCGACGAGAATGGAACAAAAGAATTTGATATTTCACACTCCTACGGATTTTATTAACTATTTTTCATGTCACTGTAGCGCGTCGCGTCATTTTCAATTACCCCCTCGATTCATAGCACACTTTGCCTTGGTTTTATTCATTTCGTTTTTAATTGCTTTCACCGTCGAAAGTTTTAATGAACGCCACTGTCACTCACTGCGACCAGCTTTCGACTAATTTGGAGGAAAGGCTGACGCGGTTGTCGATTGCTATTTAACCTGGCAGACCATCGAACGGAAATTCTAGTTTAATGACCAAGTGGTGCAGTACAGGAGGTGCGAGCGCGAACTTTCCCGATGACGATCGCACAAATTCCGAGAGAATGATACAACTTCCCTCGCGCTGGATCATTCGCCGATGATAAATCTCCCACGAATGTGAAATTATGTTACGCAAAAGCGAAATGGTAAAGAATTTGGCAAAAATTTATAGACACTCGTCGAATATTGATTAAACACGAGGTAGCTTTTTTGTGATTCTTAAGAGAGGTATTCTAGATAAAATTAATAATATGAATGACTGATGAGTTTTCCTCATATCACTCGTGTTGAAAGTATTAATTGAAAAGTCCATTATCTCAGAAACGGCAAGGACAAGTCGAATAAAATTTTGCTAGTAGTTGTAAAACCTTTATAGAAACTTTATTCTATCAAAGTTTAAAGAAAATCTTAAGAAAATGATTCTATTCAATTCTAGTTTAATGACCAAGTGGTGTAGTACAGAACTTTCCCGATGACGATCGCACAAATTCCGAAAGAGAATTATACAACTTGCCTCGCGCTGGATCATTCGCCGATGATAAATCTTCCACGAATGTGAAATTATGTTACGCAAAAGCGAAATGGTAAAAAAATCTGCGAAAATTTATAGATATTCGTCGAATGTTGATTAAACACGAGGTAGCTTCTTTTGTGATTCTTAAGAGAGGTATTCTAGATAAAATTAATAATGTGAATGACTGATCAGTTTTTTTCATATCACCAGTGTTGAAAGTATTAATTTAAAAGTCCATTATCTCGGAAACGGCAAGGACAAGTCGAATAAAATGTTGCTAGTGCTTGTAAAACCTTATAAAGTCGCTAGGAAACTTTATTCTATCAAAATTTAAAGAAAATCTTAAGAAAATGATTCTATTCAATTCTAGTTTAATGACCAAGTGGTGTAGTACAGAACTTTCCCGATGACGATCGCACAAATTCCGCGAGAGAATGATATAACTTGCCTCGCATTGGATCATTCGCCGATGATAAATCTCCCACGAATGTGAAACAAGATTGGATCCATTTATTCTGAGGAAAATAGGCATTGTTACCGCGTGTTGCGTCTGCTAGGAATGATTACGTTGGCAAGAATGTGCGCGCAAGGCACAACCCACCGCACCGCACCGCACCGCACCGCACCGCCACTGGATATAATGGCGCCCTCATAAATATATCAGTGGCACCTGTGCATCCATTTACTATTCTCGCAATTTATATCTCGACCAGTGTGTTTTACGCCGCTTTAACCAGTCCGCTCGTCTACTTGAACAATGTACTAAGTGACACGCGTTACGTAAACATCCCTCGAATACTGATGACGAAACATACATCGCTTTAACGATTTACGTCTCCGCAAACATCTACGGACGAAAGGCATTCGCAACCTTTCATCGGAACTTCCATTATGGTACTGCATACAAGTAAATCGGTGAAAAAAATTAAATTTCCCCCCAAAAAATTGTGTTGATAATGGCGTATGGCGCAGGAATTGACGATTTTATGTAAGCATAACGAATTTTGAAACTTTCTCATGCATTGTATAAAAAGATCCGAAAGATATTTTCTAAACTTCAAATACAGTTTTCTCGAAACATTGTTTCTGCGGGTGGTAACCAGCATAACTAATTCATCATTGAACGGATCAAGCTAAAAATTTAATCAGATCTTTCTAATAGGGTTATCTACTGCACTACGTAGCGTTATCTCACATACCTATCCCAGTTTTTTTGTTTCTATATAGAAGGCTTGATTTTATAGACAAAATCGACCCGATGATTATAAATAGCGATATGTTCCGCACAAAATAAAACTTAAAGGATCTGTTTCCGCAGTGCAGTAGAGTTATCTTTCTATTGAATAAAGAGTACTTTTTTATTCGATTCGGATGAAAAATAGTGGAGCTACACCGGTTACCGCAGCCATCTTTCATTCGCTATGACATTACGAAAGTCGCTGTGGCACACTAGTTACTGCAAGGATTGTAAAACAATTTACAGGATATATTGTTTATAATATTGTACTTTAATATGTAAATAATACTTTTTCCGAAACAAAATTATTTCCAAGGGGAAAAAATCGATCTAATATTTGACTTGTATGTGGTACCTTAATATAAAAGAAATTGGTGAAAAGCTGGCGGATGTTTAGGCTGGCAAATGCAGTATATTGAAAGTTATTATTTAGTTTGTGGGCTCTTTTTAAGTGGTATGTGGCACATATCGGAATGAAAGAGTGGTGGGAGTAGGTCGAATGGGGAGTGAACAAGTTCGAGAGTGTGTAGGACTCGTCGAATATGACCGGAGGCCGCGGAAAGCTCTTCGGCACTGACAAGTAGAAGGTTCTAACGAGCGCGAGGATGGCTGGCTGGCTGGCTTTCGCGCCGATGGAAAAACTGGCGAAAACCCGGTTACGTGACCTCTAGCTCGAGGCAGACTCGCGCGCCCTCGCATCCGTGCCTCGTTTTCCCTGCAATTAAACAATGCATTTAACTGCCGCACCCTCTTTCCATTCCCCAAGCATTCCTTCTGCCCCCTCTCTCTCTCTCACTCTCTCACTCTCTCACTCTCCTCCTCTTTCTCCCATTCTGTTTCTGCCACTTCCGTCGTGTCGCGCACTGCGATGGGAAAATGAGAGCGGCGCACGTGGGACATGGGGAAAGGAGGTAGGCGGAAACGCCATCAGCAGAATCGAAGGAAACGAATTCCAGTGAGAATGAATGAAGCGGCGCAGCGCGGCACATAAAAACTCCCGGCGAATTTACGAGATAAAAGGATTGCGACACTTAACGCGCGAACTAAGTGAGGAGTGATTAACGCCGGGATACGAGAACGAGGAATGATTCGGCAGAATCGATAGGATTTACATAACAGAATAGAATATTCGTCGCGCTAATGGTAGTAATGAGTACAACGACTTTCCCCCCTGTTTTCCCAAGACTCATTATCGATTGGATGCTTGGTATCGCCTGGAAGCTCATTATCCGTGCATCGGCATTGGCGCCACTAATTAATCCAGCACTCACAGCTATTTTCTGCTGGGAATCGATCGGGCATTACTTTGTCGGGGTCGAGACGAGACGGCTGTTTTTCTCGCCGCTGGCGCTGGCGAGGTACGCCAGGTGTTTCGATAATTCGCCTCTGCCAGCCCGAGCGACTCGATTGCATGATCCGAAGAAAGCGCGCCAAGGGGATTACGAGCACTCGGTGTATAATTAGCACGCGATAACTAGCCAGCCAGCCTTCCTTCCCCCCATAATAGCGCGGATTTCCATTACAAAATCATCGAACAAATTAGAGGCGGGCGCGCGCACCCCTGGCAAAAGACGAATCCGCACGCATTACACTTCCATTTCTCAGTGAATTAGCAATTTGTTCGGTATTTCAGGGCGCGGGGAAGTTTCAATAATTCACGGGGGATTTGGTCGAGGCGGGTTTGCAAGTTGGCGGCATTAGGCGAGCAGTTGAATGCCAGGCATTTGGAATGCGTGATTAAAACTACATCGGCGTTGACATGCCTGGCATAATTCGCCTTTTAGTCAGAGTTCAAGTGCCGGCACTCCCGCGTAGTTTCTCCGCTGTGTTCTCTCAGTGGCTTCGTACGCCGCGCCGCGGGAGAGAGCGCGAGGCCTCCTCAAGGCTCCCACCGAAATTCAGAATAATTCCCTCCTTCTCCACCGTTAATTCTATTCCCCTCGACATAGTTTCCGCACGTGCAATTCTCCGTGGCGCGAGCCTTCCCAGCTATGTATTGGATTCATATTGGCGAGCTGAGCAGCGAATACTCGAAGCACCCGCTGGAAATAGAGTTGCCTTTGGGATTGACTGCCTTCCCAGCCTGTTGTCGCGGAAAATTCTCTTTTGCCTTCTTTTTCCCCTTCGGCTTTCAGCTACCTCTCTTTCTTTCTTTCTCTTCTCTTGGAGTTAACGAGAAGTAGGGGAAAGTCCGAGTAACTCTGTCTCGCTGCACTCTCTCTCTCTCGGCCGCCTTTGAGCTTTCACTGACTTTAAGCTTGAGTGGCGAAACTTTTGTCTTCTTAAAATGCAATCCCGCGTTCCTTTGTGATGTGGATATCGCGTCTTTCGCGCTAGCTGAACTATTGGACTCCGGCTGTTCCATTGGCATTGGCAATATTGGAAGTCAAAGGTCCGATGATACACTTTGGTTAATCAATATTAATGGACTGCTGTTATTTAATTGAATTTCTATATTTTTATATTTCAAATTTTCTTGAGGATGTAATGCTTTCAAGAATTGATTATTTTTCTAACGTGTACATTTGTCTTTTTAAAATGCAATCCCGTGTTCTTTTGTGTCGTTGGCAATAATAGAATTCTCAGATTCGACGATACACTTTAGTTAACCAATATTAATGGACTGCTGTTAGGTAATTGAATTACTATATTTTTATATTTCAAATTTTGTTAAGAATACGGTGCTTTTAAGAATGCATTATTCCTGTAGCATGTACATTTGTTTTCTTAAAATGCAATCTCGTGTTCTCTTGTGAAGTGAATATCGCGTCTTCAGGCTATTCCATTAGCATTATTAATGTACCGCTGTTATAGCATATTAATATACCGCTGTTATTTAATGAAATTACTATATTTTTCTGCTTTAAATTTTGATGTTATGCTTTCACAAATGGATTATTCCTGTAGCGTGTGTTAGCAGAACTATTTTACTCAGGCTATTCCATTAGCATTAGCAATGTTAGAACTCTCAGGTCCGATGATACACTTTAATTAACCAATATTAATACACTGCTGTTATTTAATTGAATTACTACAATTTTCTGTTTTAAATTTTGATGTTATGCTTTCACGAATGGATTATTCCTGTAGCGTGTACATTTCAGTACGAGCTGCATGTACAGGGTGATTCACTTGCATTTGAATCAAAACTCTCCTAGCCCTTATTTTTTTTGGTGGACTTCCCGACCTTTCCCGGGACTGAAATTTGGCGGAGAATGTGCCCTTGCGTCAAGGAAGAAGTGATATAAATTTCAGAGCCTTAGCTCAAAGTTTAGGTTTTCACCTATTTTCGACCCTCGAAAATGGTCAATTTTGTCAAGTTTCTCAAAATCGGCCGAACCCGAGATATTTTGATTGTTTTCGTATCAGGGTAGATAGAGAAGAAAGAATCCATGAAAACAAGTCCGGATTTACAACGAGAACGGGTCGAAAAACCGTCCAGAAAAGTCCATTTTTGCTCATTTTTAACGGTTTTTATTTTTTTTGGTAGACTTCCCGACCTTCCCCGGGTCTGAAATTTGGTGGGTAATGGTTTTTTGCATCAAAGAAGATAGCATAAAAATTCCAGAGCCCTAGCTCAAAATTTTTTTTCCGGCAAATTTTTCTTAAGGGGTACCCCTTCAGATTTTTTCACGATTTTTCGAAGGTTCCCGAACTCGGATTTTTTCTTCAGGAATCGATTGTTTATGAATGAAAACGGATAGAAAACAAGAAATCCATCGAAAAAAGTCCGGATTTTTATCGAAAACACTAAAAAAACTGCCTTTAAAGTTCGATTGTTTCGGCATTTTCGCTGGTTTTTCCCATATTTTTTGGACTTCCCGACATTTTCTGAGGCTGAAATTTGGTGGGGAGTCTCCCCTTGCATCAAGGAAGATGTCATATAAATTTCAGAGCCCTAGCTCAAAATTTTGTTTTCCCCATATTTTTGGCCATCGAAATTATCCAACTTTTGGTTTGGTCCAGAACTCTCCTAGACCACTATTACTAGACATCCATTTAATAATACTATATATTCTCTGCTTAATAATAGACTGTATTAAATTATGTAGTCTGTTGGAGCGAATATTTAACCAAGTTTTAGCATCGACTTCCTTCGAATGGCTAGCAACGTAAGGAGAAAATACTTTATTATATTATATTTACAGGGAAATATTATATATAAGTGGCTTCTGCAGGGTGAAACTTCCTGTGCGAGTTGACATAACTCAAACATGTAAAAGTAGAAATGCATGAAATGCAGACAACTGTCGAGACACATTCGAGTATAATTTCAATGTCTAGGTTATCTGTAATGATTTTCTATGGAACAGTGTATGCTCGACAGTGGTGATTCAAAGGCAAGTGAATCACCCTGTACGAAATCATGCTGAGCGTATAACATTACATAGTGCTCCTCTGGCACAAAGCGATTCCAGGGAGCGCTGTTGCATTATCTTATATTAACCTAATGAATTTACGAAGGACGCGTGAATTCTGAGAGCCATGGAAGCTTTCGGAACACGTCGCCTGGGGGAGCGCGTGCAAGGGATGAAGAAGGAGGAGAGAGAGTGAGCCAATAACTCACACGAAGAAACATTACCATCGATTATGCTCTCGGTACACAGTGTACCCGCGCCCACACGTCCTTATGGACAGCGGATATTAAATTCCGTGGAAATTTTCCCGCCACCTGTCAGCGCCGTGGAAACTTTGCGGAATTCCTTGGCGAATACCAGCTGCCCCAATGATTGCCCCAGTTGGCGCATTAATATCGCCGGAAAAATGTCACCTGCTCCACTCCCAGTGCCACGCAATTTCTGGTTTTTAACAGAGAATTCTAAATATTGCCGATAGTCCTTCTAATATTTTCTCACTAATTATGTAGGTATATTAATTTACCAACTGTCCTTCGAGGACAAATTTTAAAGGCGCATAGGAATAATAATACAAAAATAAAGAATTATGTAGGTATTGTAGTAGCATAACTTAAGACTAGGAAGTGTTGGGCAAACAAGTAGTATGAGGAAGGAGTGAGTGTCCGATGCGTGGGAATTGGTATGAAAAAAGCAACGGTAGCTTAAATAGTGTTGCATGACTCCGTGAGATTGTTGAACGTTATTAGGCGAGTAGATGCGATATGGATGAGATAACTGAGTGTCCGAATGCGGATGATTCTTAGAATAAATCTGGAGCAAGGGTGGCACGAAAGCATGATGATGTGAGTATGCATGTATGCCCGAATGTAAGATATTTTGTTAAAATTTGTGTTGATTCTTCGACTATTTGGTATGCTTACTGGTTACTTTTCTTCGGTCATAGAAAATCCAAACACGAAACATATTTTTGTATAGAACTTAAAAACTAAAGCCAAGCGACAGTTACTTGTATACGTAAAAGTTACTCAAAGTGATGTCTTCTACAACATATATCGAGTATCCTGTCTTACATAATTACCGACAATTCTTCCTACAATTATTCAAAACTTTGTCTCTCCAAAAAATCGTATTAGAAGAGAATAAATAATAGAGGACGCTGAAATCTAGTTTGAATCAAAAGACATTGTGGTGCTGTAGTGTTTGCTGTTTTGTTGGGCCATAATAGTTATCAGGAGTCTGGAGTCTCTCGCAATTTATCGCAGAAAGATGGATCTCCTTGTGGAGCGGCGCTCGCACGAGAGCTCGTGAATATTCAATTCTCCGTTAATTAGGAGTGGGCGACCTCTCGCTCTCCTAAGGTGGAGAGGCGCCACAGACTTATAAATGCCTCGACATCTCTCATTTACCTCGCACAAGTCACATTAGCCATGCGTCCGGCGCCCATTCTCTTCCCTTCATTCTCCACATCGCAAATATCTTTGTGCATGTGTAAATGGAGACTTCAAAGGAACTATTCTTATTATTTCTTTCATTTTTCAGTAATGTTCTGAGTGGTTAAAAATGAATTATAAATCGTAACTAATGAACTTGACTTACTCCGCACATATCAAATATCTTTATAAATTTCGAAAATAAAGCAGTGCACAGTGGTTTCAAGCCCCACAATATTTTTTTGCAGAATTTTCTCTTAAAAGAGGAATGTCCAAAGCACCCGAAATCACTTTTGTTTGGTTAATTCCTTGCAGCCTCACTCTTACAGAATTAGTGAAAGTTAGGTCTCGGAAATCGGTAGTGTGCATTTTTCATATCAAATTTGTTTTAGAGTTCTAAAAAAAGTCCCAGCGAGTCCCGCCTTCTAACTTACATTTTCTGAAAAGTAAAGGTACAGATTTCAAGGCTATAACAATAAGAATTGCACATACTTGCACATTTTTGATTGGTGGTCAGTAAAATGGCATAGTACGCAGTATGTTCTTAAAACAAATCTGATATCAATGAGCTTAGAACTACATTCAACTGTCTTTCATTTGTCAGAGAATTTTTGTTCAATAAAACGAAAGGTACTCCTCAAACTGTCCTTACTTTTATTATTCCATTCTAATTGATTTAAGTAATCATACAGAAAACTGTGCAGTGGACGAAAGTATTTCTATTATTTTTTAAAGGTTTTAGTGGGTTTCTGAGCGGCGCGGAGTTGCTTTTAAATCGAAGCTAATCAATTTGGCTTGTGGAGTAGGAAGAGTTACGACTGTTGGTGTAGTATCAGAGGTAGTATAGTGCGAGGACGTTAATTAGGGCCGTTAAGCCTCTCGCAGGGAGTAGGTTGGAGCGCGTATAAACTCTCCTCCCACCGGCTCGCTCCTCCTTTCCTCTTCAGTTCTCTTTCACTCTGCTATGCATGTGATCCTACGGGCGGAGCGGCCTGTTTTCCTTCGAGGGAAAAGAGTATCATGCGATTACTCAGGACGCCGCGACGGGCTTCGTTCGGCTTTATAAAAGATGCATGAGCTATGCTTTCGCGCCCCTCGTTCACGCTATCCGTCAACGGACTTTCTCATTTCGCCATTTCCTCTCCTCCTTTAGGAATACTTGCTGTCCTCTGTGAAGGATAGCTTTTCCTTTCTCAATTCAAAAACCACCTTTCGTCATTTCCAACCATATTTTCATACTCAAATGAATATTTATCGACCCACTTTATTGAAGTCGAATTTTAGCATCAATAAATAATTGATAGTTGTAATTACAGAGTCAATTTCTCTGCGAATTCTTTACTTGCTGTCCTGTGTGAAGGGTAGCTTTTCCTTTCTCAACTCAAAAACCACCTTTCGTCATTTCGAACCATATTTTCATACTCAAATGAATATTTATCGACCTACTTTATTGAGGTCGAATTTTAAGATCAATAAATAATTGATAGTTGTAATTACAGAGTCAATTTCTCTGCGAATTCTTTACTTGCTGTCCTGTGTGAAGGGTAGCTTTTCCTTTCTCAACTCAAAAACCACCTTTCGTCATTTCGAACCATATTTTCATACTCAAATGAATATTTATCGACCTACTTTATTGAGGTCGAATTTTAAGATCAATAAATAATTGATAGTTGTAATTACAGAGTCAATTTCTCTGCGAATTCTTTACTTGCTGTCCTCTGTGAATGATAGCTTTTCCTTCCTCCACTCAAAAACCACCTTTCGTCATTTCGAACTACATTTTCATACTCAAATGAATATTTATCGGCCCACTTTATTATAGTCGAACTTTAGCATCAATAAATAATTGATAGTTGTAATTACAGAGTTGATTTCTCTGCGAATTCTTTTGGAATACTTGCTGTCCTCTGTGAATGATAGCTTTTCCTTTTTCACTTTAAAAACCACCTTTCGTCATTTCGAACCATATTTTCATACTCAAATGAATATTTATCGGCCCACTTTATTGAAGTCGAATTTTAGGGTCAATAAATAATTGATAGTTGTAATTGTAGAGTCAATTTCTCTCCTCCTTTAGGAATACTTGCGGTCCTCTGTGAAGGGTAGCTTTTCCTTTCTCAACTCAAAAACCACCTTTCTTCATTTCGAACCATATTTTCATACTCAAATGAATATTTATCGGCCCACTTTATTGAAGTAGCATTTTAGGATCAATAAATAATTGATAGTTGTAATTACAGACTCAATTTCTCTGTAAATTCTATATCGATTATGAAATACTTATCGTTCCCCTGGAAATGATTGATTCCCCATCATTTATACTGGCGAGGCAGGACTTGATTTTACTGGATAAAAGCTCGAGGAACTCGATTTTTTTACGGACCTCCCGATTGCCACACGATTTAAGCCGATTCCTGCCATGCGAGAGAAGGGAATTCTAGATTGTCCCGGCAAAAAAACTACGGGTCAGTCGTTTAGCGAGAGGGATGTACAGGATTAACCTAGTTAGCGGGACCAGTGAACTATCGGCTAAAAGACATTTAAAATTCGAGGACCTACCGAAATTAGGGCGCGGACCTCCCACCCTCCAAGATACAAGTTCACGAAAAATCGCAGCCAATTACTACGAATTATTCCTGTCTCTTGCATTTCACTCGTCTCGATTTTCTCGAATTTCGTATTAACCAGATGGAAATGAAGAGAATTTCGAACTTCCAATTAGAAACTATCCTTTGGATTATTCGCTAATGAGCTCCGATCAGTCTATTCTCCATAGTGAAGTGAAGTTAAAATGTGGGAATTATAGATTGGAGTTGACACAGGAAGCCCATCGTCGCATCGCCGAAAGGAAGAACTTTTTCCGCGGAAAAAGGTTTGTCGGTTGGACTGTGACGATAGGGAGGAAAATTCAAAGTTTCCCGAGCGCGCGTTCCCTTCTATTTCTTGAAATGGAGAAACGTTTTGACCTAATTCCACCGACGAAAACGTCGCACGGCGCACTGAGAGAGAGAGAAAGAGAGAAAGAGTTCCGTATAATGAACCACCCACTGCGGCGTCAGCGAAAAATCGCGGCGTTCTGCTTAAGGACGCTTGAAATTGCATTTCGACCGATACGAAAAAATATGTTTTTCCACGCCTCCCTTCTTCCCTGAAGAGGCAAACCCTTGTTCCGTAAATTTCCCGTCGAGCTGTCAAAGTTCCCTTCAGCGCTATGCTTTTGGAAAGTCCTTAATGCCAGAGGAATTTTTAGTACTTGGTTAACGCGCATTGCCTTTGACTGCTCTGCCAAGCGGTATAATCGTGGACTGCATTCATGTAGAATTTGCGAACCTACGCGCATATACAAAACTGACCGAAACTCCTTCAAAGTACAGTTTCAAACATTCAATGAATTTATATTCGCATACGCAACTACTAATTTTATTAATCGAGAATGTTACGAATAGCACTCGAGTCTATTTCAAATTATTCCAGCGTTTAATTCAAACACTTTATAGGTTGTAAAATCATACTTCTCAACTTAACAACGCGACGAATACTCCAAAGCTTAATTCAAACACTTTATACATTGTAAAATCATACTTCTCAACTTCACAACGCGACGAATACTCCAAAGCTTAATTCAAACACTTTATACATTGTAAAATCATACTTCTCAACTTAACAAAGTGACGAATACTCCAATGCTTAATTCAAACACTTTATAGGTTGTAAAATTATACTTCTCAACTTAACAAACTGACGAATACTCCAAAGCTTAATTCAAACGCTTTATAGATTGTAAAATCATACTTCTCAACTTAACAAAGTGACGAATACTCCAAAGCTTAATTCAAACACTTTATACATTGTAAAACCATACTTCTCAACTTAACAAAGTGACGAATACTCCAAAGCTTAATTCAAACACTTTATAGATTGTAAAATTATACTTTTAAAGTAACAAAGTGACGAATTCTCCAAACTCCATTCAGCAAACTTTGGATTATTAATACTGAATGAAGGAGACAGAGTTAACGTTACATTCTATAGGAACTAAAACGGTATTGTTTAAAGTCTCCACTAATTACAGGCTAACTGCGAGAGGGATGGGGGTGGGGATCGGCGAGCATTAAATTCATTAAGCAGCTGGCCGCAACTTCGTGCGGCTGGCATGAAGTAGTTACGCGGCGAGAGAGAAATTAGCGTAAGTATCGCGGGAACTATTGCCCGTTTGCGGCTCGGCCGAGCCAATTCGACCCAATTTCGCGCCGGCACAAGAGGGCTAAAGTAAGCAGCCAGCACTCGAGGATGCCTGGCCCTAGGATGGTTCATTAAACAGGCCGAAATGAGAATGCGTCCGCTATACTGTCGCATTACCATCAACGGCCGGATCACTCTCCGAGTGATTCCACTCGTGCCCAGAATGATGGAGAAGTACTTACACTCTCCCGATTAGTTTATTATCTTATCCAACAACCCAATTTCTCTTCTCTGTCATTAACAAGAAATAGTTTAAGTACTTATTTCTGAAACAATTGAAATAAGTATATTAATTAAAGCGTTTTACACTTTGATTGCTGTGTCTTCTAAATTTTTGATGTTAAACGTACATCCGCTGATAGACAAAAATTGACTTCAACGAGGAAAAAAGTTAATAAACATTTTTAATAAGAAATAATGAGAGAGTGTAATATTCTCCAGTTAGCCACTCAAAGTGTCCACTCATACGGAAAGTGTTTAGCATCGCAAAATTGGGCACTTTAGCGTCCTATATGTATGAATAATGAACTTAGCAGGTCGTTAAGAATTTTTTAGTAGAAAAGAGGAAGCTTGTATCATTCAACCTCGTGAATTGCTTGGTTCACTCACACTCTTCTGGAATTTTTTGTCTGAAAGATATGTAATCTTATTATAGTTAAAGCTAAAGACTGTATAAGTTATCATGCTAATTTACTAGCGCTGGCTAACAATGTGCGCCACTGTACGAGTTCGATAGCACTGGCGGAAGTAGGTCGATGCTTTTAGTGTGTGTTTCGATCAGTCGACAAGCGCCGTGTGGATTTGATAGTCAAGCATTACGCTCTGCTTGCATAGGTTTGTTGACATGGCCGGGGTATCAGTGGTCCGCAGAAACGCTACTGTTCCAATCCTCCTGTGTACTGTATTGTACGTGAGAACTATATTTGATACAATGTATTGCAAGAGTTTGTAATGAAACAATGCATTTCACGCTTTTTCGCCGAGATTGTTAGCTAGTTGTTTGTAGTCGGCATTTTACAGTACAGGATGAGTCACTTGCCTTTGAATCACCACCAAAAATTGGATATTTTCGATGGCCAAAAATATGGGGAAAAATACATTTTGAGCTGGAGCTCTGAAATTTATATCACGTCTTCCTTGATGCAAGGGTAGACTCCCCACCAAATTTCAGCCCCGGAAAATGTAGGGAAGTCCAAAAAATATGGGTAAAACCAGCGAAAATGCCGAAAGAATCGAACTTTAAATGCAGCTTTTTTAGTGTTTTCGATAGAAATCCGGACTTTTTTCGACGGATTTCTTGTTTTCTATCCGTTTTCATTCATAAACAATCAACTCCTGAAGAAAAAACCCGAGTTCGGGAACTTTCGAAAAATCGTGAAAAAATCTGAAGGGTACCCCTTAAGAAAAATTTGCCGAAAAAAAAATTTTGAGCTAGGGCCCTGGAATTTTTATGGCATCTTCCTCGATGTAAAAAAACATTACCCACCAAATTTCAGCCCCGGAAAAGGTCGGGAAGTCCACCAAAAAAAATAAAAACCGTTAAAAATGAGCAAAAATGGACTTTTCTGGACGGTTTTTCGACTCGTTCTCGTTGCAAATCCGGACTTTTTTTCACGGATTCCTTGTTCTCTATCCACCCTGATATGGAAACAATCAAAATATCCCGAGTTCGGCCGATTTTGAAAAATTTGAAAAAGTTGAGCATTTTCGAGGGTCGAAAATAGGTGAAACCTAAACTTTGAGCTAGGGCTCTGAAATTTATATCACTTCTTCCTTGACGCAAGGGCATATTCTCCACCAAATTTCAGCCCCGGGGAACGTCGGGAAGACCACCAAAAAAAATAAGGGCTAGGAGAGTTCTGATTCAAAGGCAAGTGAATCACCCTGTACATTTGTCATTCGTTCCTTGATTCATCGGCAGATGTGGTGTTTTTTAGAGAGAGTGGAGCACTAAGCTTCCAACGAACTTAATGAAACAATGCATTTAACGCTTTTTCGCCGAGATCGTTAAACGGTTGTTTATAGTCGAGGATTTATTTTAGCGTTTTACAGTACATTTGTTATTCGTTCCTTGATTGATCGGCGGATGTGATGCTTTTTACTGACGCAGGAGCAATAAGCATCCAACGAATTTGATTGTACGCGAGAATTATATTTGATACAACTTATTCCAAGCGTTTATAATAAAACAACGCATTTAACGCTTTTTCGTCGAAATCGTTAAATGCTTGTTTGTATTCGAGGATTTATTTCGAGCATTTTACAGTACATTTGTCATTCGTACCTTGATTGATCGGCGGATGTGATGCTTTTTAAAAACACCGGAGCAGCAAGCATCCATTGGAATGGATTATACGCGAGAATTATATTTGATACAACTTATTGCAAGCGTTTATAACAAAACAACGCATTTAACGCTTTTTCGTCGAGATCGTTAAATGCTTGTTTGTATTCGAGGATTTATTCCGAGCGTTTTACAGTACATTTGTCATTCGTACCTTGATTGATCGGCGGATGTGGTGCTTTTTCGAGAGAGCGGAGCACTAAGCATCCATTGGAATGGATGGCGGAAAAAGGATGCTGCCAAATGTAACATGGTTTTTCGGGAGAGATTTAACGAGAATGTTCCGATCGGCGGCGAACGGATCGACTTTCGCCTGAGCTTTGCCGATAGAATCATTGCAGGGATTGGACGAGCAAGCGTCATTGCGATCCGGCGATCCCAATCACACAATCTGATTGATGAGATAGTCTTGGATTGAAGCAGTCGACCTTGTTTCCCAGACACCTGCTTGCTCGCGATGAAACAGAGAATTTGCAAGCGGCGCGCGTGTCAATCGATCAAAGTCGAAGATAATGAATCGTCTCGTCTTTGACATCCTTCACTCGAGGCTTACTAGTAACTCGAGTTATTGATCTCGCTGAGATGGAAAATAACTGGGTTGGCGGGCGTGAAATTCGATTGATCAGCGATTGGCCAGTCGGAATTATTTTCGGTGAGTCCAGATCAACGATCGGGTTTCACGGCTCGACGAACGATCAAGTGTCGCGCGCTCGCTCTCTCTCTCCCGGCGCAAATCGCTCTCGCTTGTAACATCGATTTACATAGCCCTCGAAATTTTTGTCATTCGAAACCTGCTAGTACCAGGCGACGCGGTGCGACGCGACGCTCCCGCTACGCCGAGCGCGAGGGAATTCTCCGCTCCCATTTGTTCTCCTCACCATTCCATTTCCAAACACAAAATCCACTAGTCCGTATTGCCGCTCGCGTCGCTCCAAGCGTTCGCTATACCAGAGAAATTTTACCAACGTCCAATCTAGTTGGCAGATTTTTAGTGGAAAATATTAAACTTCGTGATTTAGTGCTTTACCTCTGGCAACCTCGATTTTACAATGAACGAGCTTTGCGTTGAAACAATTTCACGCATGATTTAGTCCGCGCTTACGGTACTTTATATTGGTAGATAAATTGAGGGAAAGTGGTTCTAACGTTCTAATTTTTCACCACTTGATTACATTTCATTCTATAATACTATTTACACCAAAATATTCATTACTTCCTTAATATTTTATTATTCAAGATTAGTGGGTCAAATTTTTCGAATTTAAGTGTTTGAGAGTTTAATTATATCTATAAGTTCCTTCTCTCTCACAATATCTGTCCTTAGTTTATCCACATGTTATAATTGTTAAGTTCACTGTATATTCACTCCAATGGGCTCTATTGGCAGCTCATGGTTTTAAATTTAAAAAAAAAACAGTGTTTGAGAGCCTCGCTCAAATTGATAGATCTTTTAAAAAGGTACAATTTGCCGGCGCTAATCCCTGAGTGCAGATGGATTATTGCACATAAAACCCGGCTAAAGCATCTCCGATTCTAATTTTTAAGCATTTGATTACATTTTATTCTATAATACACTTACACCGCCAAAGTATTCATTACTTCCTTAATATTTTATTATTCAAGATTAGTAGGTCAAATTTTTCGAATGCACATCCATATTAGGATTATTAATTTAGGCACATAAAACCCGGCTAAAGCATCTCCGATTCTAATTTTTAAGCATTTGATTACATTTGAGTCTATAATACACTTACACCGCCAAAGTATTCATTACTTCTTTAATATTTTATTATCAAGATTAGTAGGTCAAATTTTTTGAATTTAAGTGTTTGAGAGTCCCACGCAAATTGACAGATCTTACTTACACCGCCAAAGTATTCATTACTTCCTTAATATTTTAGTATTCAAGATTAGTAGGTCAAATTTTTCGAATTTAAGTGTTCGAGAGCTTCGCACAAATTGATAGATCTTTTAAAAAGGCGCAATTTGCCGGCGCTAATCGCTGAGAGCAGGTGGATTATTGCACATAAAACCCGGCTAAAGCATCTCCGATATCTATTTAGAAGGTAGGCGAAGCAGAATATTCTCGGCTGTACTAAAAATCGTGAAATTCTTTTATCGATATTCTCGTGTTCGCTGGCCGGCGAGCTGACCACAGAGTTGGTCGAATTGTAATAGGATAGTGATAGAAGGCCGCTCCACTTTTTCACCAGGAAGCGCTTGGCCATACAGGCAGAATTAACTCGCACTCCCTCTCCATCGATTAATCCTACCACTATGGAAATACTCTCCAGTTTCTGACGCATGAACAGCCATCAAAAAGTCCTTTCTGAAAAACCGGAAATCTCTCTTTCACTGCCGGAATTAATAGTTACTATTCCACTGACCGCGCAATCTTTATAATAATAATTCCATTTTTGGGTCGTTAATATTAATTTTACGACTTTTTATAATTGTCTCCTGCCTATAACTTCTCTAATTAAAGTTATCAGGCAGAATTACCTCGCACTCCCTTTCCATCGATTAATCCTACCACTATGCAAAAACTCTCCAGTTTCTGACGCATGAACAGTCATCAAAAAGTCCTTTCTGAAAAACCGGAAATCTCTCTTCCACCGCCGGAACTAATAGTTACTATTCCACTGACCGCGCAATCTTTATAATAATAATTCCATTTTTGCTTCATTAATATTAATTTTACGACTTTTTATGATTGTCTCCTGCCTATAACTTCTCTAATTAAAGTTATCAGGGAGAATTAACTCGCACTTCCTCTCCATCGATTAATCCTACCACTATGGAAATACTCTCCAGTTTCTGACGCATGAACAGCCATCAAAAAGTCCTTTCTGAAAAACCGGAAATCTCTCTTTCACTGCCGGAATTAATAGTTACTGTTCCACTCACCGCCCAATCTTTATAATAATAATTCCATTTTTGCTTCATTAATATTAATTTTACGACTTTTTATAATTGTCTCCTGCCTATAACTTCTCTAATTAAAGTTAACATTTCTACCACCGGGAGGTGCAATCGAAAATCAATGATTTGCTTCTGCCATCAGTTGGCAGAAATGCAGTCGAAAGCAACAGCTGAATAATATTGAATTAATAATGCCGGGAAATGAAGCTGGCGAGCTTCGTTTCATATTTACGATAAAATGTATCAGTCGTGAAAAAGAGCGATAGCATTTTCACAGTGGCGCTTCTCGATAACGAGGATTAAAAGGATTAAACTGATTCCGCGGTGGAATTTACGATATCAGCGATCGGCCCAGGTATACACGTGTCAGATCGAAGGAGAAATCAGGTCAATTTATTCCAGGGCCCACTCAAATCAACCTGAGCTTTTACACGATTTTGCAACTAGACAGAATTCGAAATATCTAAAACGCCCAGCAGAATCAAATCCTTCGGAAAGCTGACCCGATTGATTAACGCTCCGTGGAAATTTCAATGCCGAAACCATCAACGCTAATTGAAAGTACACACTTCTTCGCTTGAAGCGAGAGTATCATTTACTAGATACTTCGGTAATAATCTGAAAGCATTGAACGTTTTAATTGATGTTTCAGTAGACGATGACTATAATATTTAAATTCCAATTACGACTTATAAATGAGTTAACCCTTTGACTGCTATATGGGCGCAAATGCGTGCTCGGCGAAGGCTTCCATCATTTTTGTTTATGTACAGAGTACTTATTTTACTTATTATATATTTAATTTGTCAATGTTCAAAATGCAAATACACACATTATACTTATCAAATTATGGTATTTTAAAACTTTACCATTGATGAATGAGCAATATATATTGAAAATAAAAATATTGTTATTTTGAAGTGGATAAAGTAATAGTAATTGGATTCTGTACCATATTATAATTTAATGCACCGGCGAACAGATTCATACTGCGTGAAAAAGTATTCAGGCCCAGCGATAATTAGCAGTCAAGGGGTTAACAGCAGCATCAACTTATTATAAATAAATTGCTTTCACTCCCCTAAAAGTCATTGTTCTCTTATTACACATAAATGTCACGTCCATCTTGAGTGTTTTTGAGTTCGGTTTGATTCTATTTCCTGTCCAAGGGACACGCGCTGTATTTCGCGGAGGTTCGATAGTCAAGTTATCTCTGCACTCGTTTGGGAGCCTGTAGCTTGGCGGTGCCAGGGGAAAAAGTTTTCAGCGTCCCGACACTGTAAACAGCTGTAGCCAGTTCACTCGGAGTGTCGAGCTTGCGTCGGTGTGTGTGTGTGTGTGTATAGCGTGTATCGTTCCACGATCCGTCTATGTACGCTTGTAGCAACAAACCATGCATGCCTGATCGTACACATGCATCCATGTTCCGACATGCTTTTTTCCCTGCTGTATACTTAGTCAACGAGGACTCCTGTCACGCCATACGCACCCACCAACACACCCACACACCCACCTGCCCGAAAATTTGTTTGCCGAGAAACTTTCGCCTCTGTTATTGCCAGTTGGAGGTTTGTTGCCGACGAGTTTGCTCACGCACACTTTTTCTAGCTGGAATTTCTGCGCCGCAATGAGGCGGAAGAGAAAGCCGAAATTAAAATTGGACCGGCTATGCCGGCACGCCCGCTAATACTGCCTTGTTGCCGAGAAATTTCGAAACATTCTTCCGCCTTGCCGAAGTTTTGTGTGCTGGCGTTGCTATTTCGCGAAATTCTTTGGTACTTGTTTATCTAGTTACTCACGCGCCTTTGACATTTGCCGCGGGATTTTAACAGCGCGTATCGTAACTTCAGTCAATTGAAACTTTGCACTTTAAAGGTCTTTGCGGTGGACTTTGATAACAGGGCGGTTTCGTACAATATTATGCAGAATTCGTCACAATTCTTTGTTGCATTCTAACAGTTGTACATATTTGTGTTTCAGATGAGGCTCGATCAAGCTGCCAGTTAAAGAGAAACGGTGAGCATTCTATAAACCATAATGAACTAAATCGAAAAATTCAGGGATACAATTAACAGGGAAGAAAATACAAAATACAAAATACAAAATACAAAATTCCCGCGGGACGGCGCACAGTGTTCCGAATCGTTGATCTAGCTGGACAAAACTACTAGTTGAGGTTTTTCACTTCAGTCAAAGTTCCAGCATTCGTTTCTGCTATAATCGGATTACAATGAAGCTGTTTAAGATTATAAATAGCAGGGCGCATGCTTGGGAATTTAAAAGATTAACGCATCTCGCGTAAAGATTAACGGATGGTTCGACTATCGAGCTGCGGCTGTGCAAATCTGACAGCGTTACATAAAAATGGAAATATTATGCACCTCGGCACTTGTCGCCAGATGAATCTTCCTTTGAAAGTTAGATAATGAATGTCAGAATATATAGAAAACAAAATTAAGGCGGAAGTAAGCTGAGTTGATAGTTAAAAGTTTAAACGAAGATCACATTTAATTCTACACTGTGCATATCCGTAGTATGAGTAACATTGCGTGGTTGCCAAGGGCGTTGTACTTTTCTAAATCGATTTATTGTTGTGTTTTCACTTCATTCAATCTTTTAGCAAACTATTGATATAGAAATACATAAATTCTGCAATGATTGCCATAATAGATTTTGTCCAGCTAGATTCGGTTTTTGAACCACTGTGCGGCGGCGGCCTGTACAGGGTGATTCACTTGCCTTTGAATCACCACCGTCGGGCACATACTGTTCCATATAAAATCATTATAAATAACCTAGACATTTAAATTATACTCAAATGTTTCTCAACATTTGTCTGCATTTTATGCATTTATACTTTTACATGTTTAAGTTACGTTAACTCACACATGAAATTTCACTCTGCAGAAGCCAGTTATATATAATATTCCCCTATAAATATGATATAATAAAATATTTTCTCCTTACGTTGCTAGCCATTGAAGGAAGTCGATGCTAAAACTTGGTAAAATATTCCCTCCAACAGTCTACATAATTTAATACAGTGCATTGTTAAACAGAGAATATATAGTATAATTAGGAGAGTTCTGATTCAAAGGCAAGTGAATCACCCTGTACGTTGCAAAGTTTCCGTGTAAAACTCTAACTGGAATTACATGGCAGGGGAGAGCACTAGTCCCGCGGGAAGAGGCAGATGGACAGAGGGAGAGGGAGAGAGAGAGAGAGGCAGAGTGACCTGTCGGCCAGCAGATTGCTGTAACGCAACAGCATTAGCGTGAGACACGCGGGAATAATTCATGCGGCATCGTGTACAATATGCACGGCCATCAAACATCGGGGCGTTCAAGGGACAATTTCGCACTGGCTCGATTTAATATGAAACTCGGTGCGCGCAGAGCACAGTCCATCCAGGTTGAACTGTCCTCCCCGGCTAAACACGCAAACCGACTTGTCAGTGGTGGCGTGATTTCGCTCGGTGTTCCGGTTAGCAGTTGTTCCTGCGTTGTCGTATCAACGAAGATAGAGCTCCCAGGATTAACATAATCCGTTTATCCGTGATTGGATTCCGCGCGATTCCGTAGACATGCCACGCAAGCCTCGCCTCTCTGTACGCCCTGGCACAGCAATCTAGAGCGTGACTAACGCCTTTCGCACAATAATACCTCAATCATGAAAAATGAACTATCCTTTCGATTCTTCATCGAATTATGCAAGATTTCGTTATCACTCCTTTGTGGACTTTGCTTCGTCGATTCACGCTATAGTGGATTCGTTATAAGTATTCGCAGTATTCGTGGATAATTATTAAAGTCTTTTATAGTGACGTACAGAGTGATTCACTTGCCTTTGAATCAGAACTATTCTGCCTCGCTTTTACTGGACATCTATTTAATTATACTAGATATGCTCTATTTAACAATGGAGTGTATTGAATCTACCTCCCCTCCCCCTCCCGCACATTGAGGTAGATCACGAAAAACGCGGACAATATTAGTTTTGCAGCTGTGGATGAATTCGAAGTATTGGGAAAGACTTTAATATTGAATGATAAAAATGTACAAGGTGATTCACTTGCCTTTGAATCAGAACTATTCTGCCTCGCTTTTACTGGACATCTATTTAATTATACTATATGCGAATATTTTACCAAGTCTTAGCATCGACTTCCTTCAAATTGGTAGCAACGAAAGGAGACGATATTTTATTATATTATATTTATAGGGGAATATTATATGTAACTGGCTTCTTCAGGGTGAAATTTCATGTTAGTTACGTTAACCTAACTGAAACATGTAAAAGTCTAAGTGCATAAAATGCAGACAAATGTTGGGAAACATTTGAGTATACTGTAAGTTTTAGCATCGACTTCCTTTCAACGGGTAGCAACGTAAGGAGAAAATGTTTTATTATAGTATATTTATAGGGGAATATTATATGTAACTGGCTTCTTCAGGGTGAAATTTCATGTTAGTTAAGTTAACATAACTGAAACATGTAAAAGTCTAAATGCATAAAATGCAGACAAATGTTGGGAAACATTTGAGTATACTTTAAGTTTCTAGGTTATTTATAATGATTTTATATGCAACAGTGCATGTTCGACAATGGTGATTCAAAGGCGAGTGAATCATCCTGTACACTTGCCGAGTGTAGGAATTTGGTGAATGATATCAAGTGACTTTAATTCGTAATTAGTGTCTTCGAAGTTGAAGGTTACTATAATTAGAGATGAAAAGGTTGTACTATTGAAAGACGTATTCTTTAAATTGTTAAAGTGCTCCGCGGTATTTTTGAGGTCAGCCTTTAAACATTAGAGGCTGTGAGAGCGATGTTTCTAACCGCTCGATGATATCCCATTTCAACGTCGGTCGTCGCGAGCATTCTTTCTTTGACCGGCAATCGAGAAGCGTTTCAAGTTTCGCGAAAGTATGTCGGACGAAATACATGCTCCTCGGCTGTTTTATCTCTTATCTATGAACTATCGACCCTAATAGTCCATCGCCGGAGAGCCCTTCCTTCCGGAGTTTTATCGCTGAAAATGTGATTTCGCTTGGCACGACTCTCTCCCCGATCAATATGCGAATCTTCGATTAATTCGCCGCTCGCCTCGGACCTCGAACTTTGCGATGATCGATCGTCGAATGGATCGATCGCGGAGCCGATTTGATTCAGTGGAATTATCACCAATTTACTAGCATGATTGCCTGTTATTCGCCGATGGAACAACAATCATCGAGTTCGTCGGCTTTCGCTTCTGGTAATCTGCTGAAAACGTTATCCTTCCGCTGTAATTCCTGCTTAATAGACGTACGAGCGGCCGAGTAATCGGGAAAGAAATCTAATTATCGGACCTCTGTAACATCCAATCCTCGGTAGAACCGAGCACCCACCGACACCGAAAATCGGAAACAACGGCAAAATTCGAGGGGCTAATTCTATCGGAATTTAGCTCTGCCAGTCATGAGCGATATCCGCGACGTTTTTAATTAAATTTCGCATACTGCGGCACTTATCAATATTAAAATCGCGTAAAGCTTTAAACAATTATTATTCGCTTTGGCAGAATTGACACGATCAGTTAATCATTTTCACAGATTTATAAATCCTTTGCTCGCATATCATTTATTATTTAAAGATGTTTTAATGAGATTATTATACGAAATGTAGAGCAGTCGGACGATTGTGGAGAAAAATCGGTAGGAAGAGGAAATATAACATATGCAGTGCTTCTATCAGGAGACGTGGTTTGACCCACGGAAAGTGATCCGCCCGGTGCGAACTGACCCAGATCTCACTGTAGAATTTTTCTGCTTGTCATCCCCGAGAATTCCGCATTCTTCGTCCTACATGAGAAGCCGAGTGTAATTTCCGCCGGGCAAATAATACAAGAGAGCATTCGCAAACAGGGTTTCGCCGACGATTACAAACAGTGCAATGCTCCGCGGCAGTCGCGCGCGCGTGCGACGCGAGACAATAATTTTTCAATGTATTTAAACGAGCCGTAAAACTTTGCATTCCATTTACACTGGAAAGGCAAGAAGAAAAAAAGCCAGGTGCCGAAGTGTTAAAGTTCACCTGCGGCTCGGCGCAAAAAATCATTCGCGCCGGAGATGAAAATAGGTTGAAAGACAAGCGAGCTTGAAAATGTCAGGAGCGCCTTCTCGAATTCCGGCCGTCAAGGTCGCACATGTCATGTCTTTGTTGAGTCTCGGGCGGCCTATGTAACGAGAGAAGAATACTCGCGCACCATTGTACCGCTGACATTTCAACGGCGATCTCTGCCCATTGACAAATTAAAACTCGAAGCGCGCTAAAGCCTCCTGCGAAAAACTGTCGGACCTTTCGAGGATTGCCGAGGAATCCCTTATCCCCTGCCATCTCGCATAAAGATTAACGGATGATTCGACTATCGAGCTGCGGCTATGCGAATCTGACAGCGTTACATAAAAATGGAAATATTATGCACCTCGGCACTTGTCGCCAGATGAATCTTCCTTTGAAAGTTAGATAATGAATGGCAGAATATATAGAAAACAAAATTAACGCGGAAGTAAGCTGAGTTCATAGTTAAAAGTTTAAACAAAGATCACATTTGATTCTACACTGTGCATATCCGCAGTATGAGTAACATTGCGTGGTTGCCAAGGGCGTTGTACTTTTCTAAATCGATTTATTATCGTGTTTTCACTTAATTCAATCTTTTAGCAAACTATTGATATTAAAATAAATAAATTCTCTAATGATTGCCATAATAGATTTCGTCCATCGTTTCCAGTCGCCGCGCACACTGGCACGAATGAAGAAAAATGCGGACAAAATTAATTTTTTGAATTTGAAGAACTCTAAGATCTTGTAAAAGATGAATGCGGAGTTTCGAAGTTTATTTCCGGCTACTTTGATTTATTATTTTCGACAGACTTTTTTTTACAGTGAAACGCAAACTCGGTTCTGTTATCGGTTTGGAGTTTAGTATGATTGTAGTGTGAAATTTAGTGCTATTTGGTACAGCAATTTTAGTCGGCATTGACACGCGAAGAAGGTTTCTTTCTAAAGAAACACATTCGAGATCTTTGACTTCAATACAGAAAAAAATATCTTCATTATTCTTAGAATTTGTCACATTGGTAGCATTTTTTGACGTTTTATTTTAAGTAGTTTCGTAAAGAGTGGAGCAAGGAAAACAAAAGCAACGCGACGCACAGTGGCTTGAATGAAGAAAAATGCGGACATAATTAGTTTTTGAATTCGAAGAACTCTAAGATCTTGTAAAAGATGAATGTGTGGCTCCAAGATTATGATTAACTGTGATTATATATAATTAGATACATGTTACACATTTGCTACTATTGATAGTTTCCCTATCTGCACAAATACTATCAAAAACAGTGATAACATACATTAATTTCTTTCACGATATTTATACTATGTATAATTGACAAAACCATCTCACTTTCTTCATTGCATCGAATATTAATTCTATTTCATAATACATTCGAGCCAATAAGCGATCAAGTACCAAAAATTGCTATATTATATATCTACTTCACGTTATTTATACAACTTATAATTAATCAGATCTTATTATTGTTCATTATGCATTAGAATATATTTCTACTTTCTATAATTCACTATTAAAGCCTTTCCTGATACTTTGATTTCGTAAAGAGCAGGAAAATTAATTTTCTCCTCGTTTTTCCTGATCCACCCGACTGTGTGGCGCTCGTAAATTTTCTTTGCAACTGGCTCCTTTGTCTCGCGAGCGAGATGGTCGCGCAAGAAGATTCGCATTATCCTCGTCCCACTTCCCGAAAAACGAGTGGGCAAACGTGTACACACTCTCTGCGGCGGGTGGTACACTCGTCGACGAATGACTGAATCCATTTTGCGTGGAAAGCGCGGCCGAGAAGTGAAGATAATCCGGTGAATGGGCTGGCGTGTGATCAGTAAGAGGAGGAGGACTTTAGAGGCTCCCGGGAGAGAGCGGCGCATAAAATCATCAGGCAGTCTTCGCTGGCCTGTTACAGCGCCGAGCCGGATACTCATGGCATTACAGGCATCAGAAGGCTTTCCCTCGCTTCCCCAGCTTTCCATCGCCACACACACACACATAACACGCCTTGTAAATAATCCCTATAGGGCTGCGATTCCCATCGATTCGCAAAAGATCATTTGAGCGTGCACGCGTGAACGTTGTCGCCGTTAATAGCTCCTCCAGCAGCGTCGCTCTCAAGTACAGGTCGTTAGAACATCCAACTTCTTACGAGACCCTTCTTATCAACCCTTCTTCCAACTAATCATCCTCGCAGCTATTACACATCTGCTTTTTATCCTCCGGCATTCCTAGTTGCCCTGACGACTGCCTTCCTCCAAAATAAAATCTACAAGAGATAGAAGAAAACTAGGGCACGAAATTATGTTCAGTGAAGTAGAATTATTACTTTTTCATTATCAGTTATTCACAAATAACTTGCAAATGACTGACAATCATATTAAATTCTTCGTTTCTTATTACTCAGTCGAAGCTTCTGCTTTCACAAAGAGATTCAATTTCAACGTGCACACTCCAGTGAACAGGAGAAAGGTGCAATAAAAACAGGGTAATTCAATATGAAATTGGCAAATGCTTCTCTAGAATTAGTGGAGGGATCTTGAAAATATGGTGTCGAACGATAATGTCGAATTAAAAGAGGCAGGAGAAAGCAGGTACTAGTTATACGCGCTATTGTCCGAAAAATGTGGGTCAGCAAAATACGCACGTCGCAAAAGATTTTCCCCTATTGTTCGTTGGTTCGTACAAAAGGGAGGGGGAAGATAAGGTATGCGGGTGGGTTCGCGCACCTTTCATTATTTCCCTGTATTGTTTATACACGGAAAACGAGAACAGGGGGACGCGGCGGAGGGGCGGCGGAGGGGGGATGGAATTAAACGAGTATTTGCGGGAGCTTCACAAACCTCCCTTCCAGCTGGATTGTCGCCTGAAATCCATTGAGGTGTTGCGCTCAAACTCAAACCGTATTTCTCCGATTACAATGGACCGGCTTCCTTTTGCAAAGAGCCTCCCATCCCTCCGAAATGGCCATTTCTTGCCGGTAATTGTTCTCGATATATAACGCGGAATTAATTGGTTTAATTGTCTCGCAGAGCCTCGCTTTCCGAAAGTTATTAATTCTGAGGTTTGATCTCAGTCTTGTTTCTCTTGCACATTTCTTTAAATGTTCATCTTAAGTTTCTTAATACTATTTCTACGAAGAAGTGTTAAAAGACACATTGCAAATTTTAAGTTGAAATTACGGTCTAAGTTTAATCATCTCTCAACAATTAATTTCTTGACTTTTCGTACGATTGTTGAGTTAATTCAGCGATAGAATTTTCCTCCCGCTCATATCGTGAATCTAAAAATGCCACCTCTTGTAGAAATAGCGTTAATATAGAAATGCAGTTAAAATTACGAATTCGAGAGATGTTTCTTTCCTTTCAGCATCCATCGGGCCATTTCTTTCCGGTAATTGTTCCCGATATATAACGCGGAATTAATTGGTTTAATTGTCTCGCGGAGCCTCGCTTTCCGAAAGTTATTAATTCTGAGGTTTGATCTTAGTCTTGTTTCTCTTGTACGTTTCTTTAAATGTTCATCTTAAGTTCCTTAACACTATTTTTACCAAGAGGTCTTAAAAGATACATTTCAAATTTTAAATTCAAATTACGCTCTAAGTTTAATCATTTCTCCACAATTAATTTCATGACTTTTCTTACAAGAGTTGTTGAATTAATCCAGCGATAGAATTTTCTTCGTGTTTATCGTGGATCTAAAAATGCCACCTCTTGCTCGAAATAGGTATACACAAAATTTATTCTCTAAGTTAATCATCTCTCCACAATTAATTTCTTGACTTTTCGTACAACAGTTGAATCAATTCAGCGATAGAATTTTCCTCGTGCTTATCGTGGATCTAAAACTGCCACTTCTTGGTGGAAATAGGTATACAGAAAATCGTGGTAGAAATAGCGTTAACATAGAATTGCAGTTAAAATCAGGAATTCGAGAGATGTTTCTTCCCTTTCAGCATCCATCGTGCTGGTAGACATTCCCCTGGAATATTGAATATTCTTTTCACCGGCTCTTTCTACGCCGGCGATTTATCTCGCGTGGTTTCACACTCGCTTGGCGTTTTTTGAAGGATGTTTGCTCGCTCGAAGCTGCAACATCTTGTCAGGAGGCACGCGAGAGCGTCCTTTTGACTCGACTCGGAGATATAAGAAATGCGAGATAAGAGAGAAGGAAATGTGTGTGTGTGTGTGTCGCGACGGGACGGGAAGGTAGAGCAGTGAAGTCTCTTAATGCGATTGCCGGGCTGACGAAGTCAGAGGTGTATGGGTCTCTTGGCGCGCGAGAGGGAAAGGCGAAATAGTATAAGGGCGGTTTTCCCCATTGGGGATGCGGCTACGTAGATGAGAGAGGATTGCGAGACAGCTGATTCTCGACTCGGGGTTAGAAAAAAAAGGCCCCGGTGAAAGGGAGAGAGGAAGTCGTGTCTCTTCTGCCTGCCAGAAAGAACCCTCATCTTAGTCCAGCCGGAACACTATAATTGCATCTTTCGCGTAGCCTTTTGTTTCGTCACAGCCTCTTGTTAATTAAGACACGTGGCATTTGAAAATTGCACGATTAGTTCCCGCAATTAATCCGGCGGCTGTGAATGCCTCGCGTGAGATCCCAGTTGAATTCCAGACGATTGCACGGCGAATGTCAGTTGTTTTAAATTGGCATTGAGCAGTTCGCTGGAGTCAGCTGAAATTTAGGTATTTCAATTTAACCATCGCAATTTAAAATAACCAATTAAAGTGCAATTTCAGTTGGACTTTAGTTGGATCATTAATCCTTGTTAGTTGTGTGCGGTGGAGCGGCTAGTTTGTTTTAGAGAGTTGCTAATAAACAGCAAAGTAGTTTCTAATGATTCTCGTATAACAGGTCCGTGCGAGGAGTAAAACTACGCGGAAATCTCTGTCACGGAAGTTCTAATTGTCTAAATGGAAGGCTTGTAATTGGAGTTTGATACAATGCACGCGCTAGCCCTAGCTCGCTCGTTCGTTACCGTTCGGTGCAAACTTTCGATTTGTTTGCCCACTTAAGGTTTGATTCGCAAAGTTCTATATTCCGGCCATCACTCGTTGTCGAAGATCGCGCGTCCCGATTTCAATTGGCTCTCGCGGACCTCTCTTAAATACTCCGCTGGGAATTCAAGTTCCTGCGATTGCTCCCGCAGTTTTTAATTGGCAACACCCATTCACCAATCCCTTAAATTGCTTCCTATGACAAATCGACACTTGAAAATCAGCGCATTCGAGTTGAACGAATTTGAAAAATTTTCTACGTTTCTTATTTCGTCTTTGGAAGATTCATTGCTCCAGGAAAAGTTGAGAAACCACTCGGATGTTTGTATCACGAAATGTTTCAGTGGCAAGCAGAAAACATCTGAACGTTTGATGGAAGAGGGAAAAGAGGTTGACGTTTTAAATGTATTTCTTGGCTTCCCTTTCGTAGTATATTTCACGACGCCTTCTTTAATTCGATCCGAGCACGAATCGTCAAGGAAAACCTGCTTATCACCTCCCCGGGAATTCCCAGGGCAGATTTCCCATTCGCATTTCCCCGGACACTCGTTTTAACCGACGCGGTGCTCGAAAATCCCTCGTTTCGAAAACATAGCTGGTAACATTCTGCGGTGCATTTTCTGGCGAAATTAAGCGTTGCGTGGAAATTAGAAAGCTTATCAGATTCTTTCGATTAATATAAAACTCCTTTTAAATTCGTTTAGTATGAAAATTCACTTTTTAACTCTTTGTCGTATCATTTACTTCGACGAAATCCAGGAACAAAAGCCACAAGGATGCTCAAGAATAGTTGCAATACCAAATCCCCATAATATCCAAAAAAGAATGCAAGAATATTTTCTCAGTTTTCTTTAAAATTAAGGAAAATAGGTTAATAGTTTTTAACTGCTTCGGCAATGATTATTCGTTTAAATGTCAATAATTTTCAACTTCACAAGCTAATTCTTACGGTTGAACTAACACATCAGATTTCACACTTAGATGAGTGTTTGCAAGTGATGGGAAGATTAGTTCAAACATATCATATAATTGCTTCTCAATATTTCATCGGGCTGCTTGGTACTCGATTGCACTGCAGCAATTAAAGTGCAATTATCCTCTTCAATCGGCAAGGCCAACTATTCGAGGAGAGCACTCAGCGATATTTCAAGCACTTGGAAACCGATCAAACATTACATACTTCGCGCGAAATCCAAATAGTTTCGAGGCGGAAAAAGCGGCCGGTTAAAGCCACAAATTACAATTTCATGTATCAAGCTAAAAATATCCTACATTTCGCGCTTGTAAATATCGCATTAATTAATCATCCTAGCTAATCGAGAGCGGTAACTTCGGGCTAATTGAGTCTTTATTGACGCTATTTTAAAGCTGATTCACCTGTTTCTCGTAAATCTTTTTACTTTCATTACCAACACAAAACACGAGCGGACCAACGCGGAATGGAAATTGTGCTGGCGTTCATATGCAACTCTTTTCGAGTTAATGAAAAATCCTGGGATAAGTGGCGGTATATTTCAAAGCAATATGAAGTCGTTCCGCGTTCTTATTCTTGGTACACTATCGCGCGTAAAATATCTGTGTGTGTGTGCTTGTACGGGTGTATAAATGATGGCAGGTGCGACGATGCGACGGCATACTATAATAACTTTGATAGTGCAATAGAGTCTGCGAGCGATATACGACTCTCGACTTGGGCGAAGTTCAGCCTTTTTATGACACTGCTCCAAGTATCCTTCGATATCGTAAATCGAACCTTACTCCTTTATAAAGACTTTGTTATCAACGGCTCGCTCCTTCCAAGCGGATTTTTCTTGGCGAATATGGGATAATAATAATACCTCCGCGCCACGATTTAATAAGAAGGATCTTGTTAATCATTTTCTCGGATGATCCTTGCCTTATGAGATTGAAGAGTGATATTAATCCTTGGCATATTCGATAAACCATATACTTTAAATAGCCGGCGAAAATGTGATGGGCTTCTTTTTGCTCGGCGTCTTTCGGGGATTCATTAATTTCGACCTTTTTCTAACTCGCCTGTTGTGACAATACAGCCGAGCCATTCCTATTTCGCTTCGGGTCAACGTGATAAATGATTGCACTGGCTGACGGGCCTACACGACGCCACCCAGGATTTTCATTAATTTCCTGCTCGGCAAATCGTCAGCGCCCTATGCTTTTCTCTACTCTTATATTTCCTTTGGATTGCGAATGTTCGTTTGGAATTAAACTACATTCGGTTTAGTTTTGCACTTTCGGAGCTTTTTAAAATTGATTATTTTTTTAGTTGTTGATATTGTTCGTAGATTCTAAGATTTATTTTTTATATATCAGTGTTTCAGAACACATGTAATTAACAATGACGGTATTACTAATAACGATTCATGTTGGAATCGTTTGGTATTAAACTAAATTCTCTTTAAATTTTTACTTTCGGAGCTTTTTAAAGTTGTGTCTTTTTTTAGTTATTCATATTGTTCATAGATTCTGAGATCTCTCTTTCGGATATCAGTGTTTCGGAAAACGTGTAATTGGCGATGACGGTATTACTAATAAGGATTCATGTTGGAATCGTTTGGTATTAAACTGAACTCCGTTTATTTTTTTATTTTCGGAGCTTTTTAAAACTGTTTCTTTTTTTAATTGCTGATATTGTGCATAGATTCTGAGATCTATTTCTTGGATATCAGTGTTTCGGAAAACATGTAATTAACGATGACGGTATTACTACTAACGATTCATGTTGGAATCGTATGGTATTAAACTAAATTCACTTTAATTTTTTACTTTCGGAGCTTTTTAAAGTTGTGTCTTCTCTTAGTGATTGATATTGTTCATAGATTCTGAGATCTATTTTTCGGATATCAGTGTTTCGTAAAACATGTAATTGGCGATGACGGTATTACTACTAACGATTCATGTTGGAAAGACATACCTGCCGGTCAGGCCCGTAGTAGCCCTCGTACATGTTTCTCTCTCGTTTGTAGAACACGGTTGGCATACAAACTCTCAACAGGGCAGAGATGAAACGCTCGTCTCCGTCTCCACTCGCGCCACTCTATACAGTTCTCTCCTTACAAGCTACGATTATCTCTAGATTATTGTGAACTCGCTTTAATTATTGTGCCTGTCGGTCAAGTCTCCTCTCGAACGATTTCCCTTGGCGCGATAACCGGCGGCGGCGCGCGCGCTCTCCTCTCCTCTCTCTCTCCCTCTTTTTCTCTTTCTCCAATTGTTGTACGTGTCTTTCGATTTGTCACTCGACCCTCCTGCCTTCTTCCCTTCTTCTTGATTATCACCAAAATATACTATGAATCGTCAACGTCTTTAAGATATGTCTTTAAGCTTCTCTCTTTTCTCTCTACGTATAGAAATAGTTAAATTCTCTCTTCTCGGTGCAGGTGATCTCGCTCGTTAACAAGTGTGCTCTCTGTGCTTTTTTACTAGAATAATTAATCCTTTCTCTCTTTCTCTATCTTTCTCTCTGTATTCCTCGGCGTGTTCTCGTGCGTTCGGAATGGAAGCAACGGGAGAACAAAAATAGACGATTGTACATATATTTCTGCAGGAAGATCACTGGTGTGTGTTTAGACTGAACTTGTCTCCTCGAGGCTCTTCTTTCGCCACTTTCTTCTCGAGCTTTCTTTCCTCGCCTCTACTCTCCCAACGCTTTTTCCTCCCCTGAGAGCTTTCTTCCCTCGGCCTTCTGCCGTCGACTGCGACTGCTGCTGCTGCTACTGCTGCTGCTCGATCAGTATCACGCCGATCGGACCAACTTCCGAATGGCCCAGCTAATTTCCCGGCTCGGCGTGCCAGCGGTCCAGCAGTGGTAGCGTTCGCTCGCTCGCTCGCTCGCGCGCGCAGCCTGTTGTCAATCTTCGAGGCCGGTTTAATCGAAATCCGGTAATCGATCTCGCCGGATGCTCGAGAAGTAGGCCCTCGGCGTGCCGAGCGAGAGAGAGAGAGAGAGAGCGCGTGTGTTCCCCTTGGTATGTGTGTCTCTCCGTGTATGTGTGCTCTCGCGCGCGCGCGCGTGTATGTGTGTCGCTCTCTCGGGTGCTCGCTCGCGCTCCTCGGCGCACCGACGGCAGATCGAATCGGAAAGCCGTCGACGATGTTATACCGCGAGTAGCGCGCGTCTTCCTCTTTCCTCTCGCAAATCGGCCGAGTGCGATCTCTCCTACAACAAGGCTCTCGAGGAAGACCCAGATTTTCCCAGACAAGGATCAACTCCAGTCCTCTTTACTCTTCGATTGTCTCGTTTCCAGTCGTCAGCCTCTCTCGCTGCCGCTCTCCTCGGATATCAGTTCTCCGTGACACGTGAATCGGAGTGGAAAAGTCCGGCGGTAAGGCGCGCGATATCACTGGCTCTCGCGGATGGGAGACGAGTATGAAGCTCGCTGTCCAGTTGGCAAGTTTTCCTGCCGGCTTTCCCAGTTGGCAATTTCCTCCTCCACGTGAGCCTGGCTAAAAGGCGGCCGCGCGACTACGCTGGCACGGCAGAGCAGGGGTCGTGGTCGTTCACGGGTAGCGAACCGGCGTGGTCGTTCGTTGCCTCCCTCGGCAGCGTGGCGCGTGGCTCGGCTCGGGGTAGCTGTACGAGTGGTTGGCCGAGAGGAGCGGTGACGCCGCTGAAGTTGACGTGGAGGGTAAGCAGCGGGTGGGCGATGACGGCGACGGTGAGCGCGACGCCCAGGAGAAGGAGTGCGACGACGACGACGACGACGACGACGACGACGACGACCGAGACGATGACCACTCGTTGCTCGAATGCGGCTCGCTCTCTCGCGTACGCGTGTACCCAATAAGAACGGACATGTGGCTGCCTGTGCGTGGGTGTGCTGCTCCGTTGCTTGGGCGCCCGCGTACGAAATCTCGGAGGGTGCGTGTGATTCTCTGTGCTTGTGTCTATGTCTTCTGTTTATGTCTATGCGTATGTATGTGTATGTTGCTCGACTTTCTCTTTCAACGCTCTTCTACTCTCAGCATCCCTCTAGTTTTTCCCATGAAGCGCGAGCTGGAGTAGCCTCGTGCTCATGTCTGGCGTGCGCGCCGCCCGTATCGCACACCACCAGCGGTGTACTCGCGCGACGGCCGAGAGCCAGTTTCATCCGCGCTGGGACGCGCGCGTGTACCGAGTGCGAGCGAGCGAGTCTATGGCTGCGACTACTAGCTGTATACTAGAGCACCAGTATATAGAGAGTGGGAAGTGAAGTGTGGGTCGTGTGTGGTTGTTGGTGTGGGTGTAGAGCGAGGACGACAGAGCGCGTACGTCACTTCGAGAAACAGGTACCGGCCTGTCGAGAGCCTAGGGGAAGACTGGACTGGAGAGCGGCTCGTCGCCGCTGCCAGGACCACGGTACCGAGCTTCTACCGTACACTCGCTCTCTCTTCATCTCCCTCTCTCGCGCGCGCGTCGCTTCCCTCCCCTCTCGCCATCTCGCTCCATTCTCCGCCCTCGCGCCGCCGCCGCCGCTCACCCTCTCGCTGCGCCTTTGATACCAAGCTCTGATAGAGCCGAGCGAGAAGGCGCGCACGCTCGCGCGCGCTTCCACCCCCTCTGGCCCTCGTTACGAGCCTTCCTCTTTTCGCTCTCGCTCGGCTCTCCCTCGCTCGGCCACTACCACCACCCCTCTCGCGACGCCCCTCGCTCGCATCCGCGCGCGTCTCTCGCGCGCGCGGGGCACAGGCGCGCTGCCGCCGCCGCCGCCGCCACTCGCGCTCCTCTCCCTCTCGCCGAGAGACACGACAATCAATACGCCAGGCAAAGCCCGTACACAGTTTTCGCCCGCGAAATCGCGATTTTTGGCGATCCCGAAACGCACACCATTTCCTATCCCTCCCCGAAACTTCTCTTCCGGCAAGCCCAGCAGCCATCCCTCGAGCGCGCCTCGGCCTTCGGGCCACTGACTTCGCCGCGCTCCACTCTTCACAGCACTCGCGCTCTCTACCCTTTCGGACACTCTCTCTCTCTCTCTCGCTCGCTACAGACCATCCTACTCCACCACCGCTCTAGGACACTGGCCTCGCTGGAAGCGAACCACCGTGGCAGAGAGAAAGAGAGAGAGTGCGGTCCACGCGCGTGAAAAAGCGCGGGAGATTCTTGGGCCGTTGCGGAGAGCGTTGCGGATAACTAGAAGTTAAGGGGCTGCCTTTGAGTGCGCTCTCTTGTGGCCCGAGCCGGGGGATGATTCGATCTTCCTCCTTTTGCTGCGAACGGCGCTCGCGCGCGCGCCGCCCGCCCGCTTGGTTTTTGCGGCTTTGCGGCTGTGATGGCTGCGGCTTTTTAGACCGCTGCCACCTCGCCGCCCTTCTACGCTTCCTCGTTCTCTCTTTCTCTCGCATCTTCTCCTGTCTCTCTTGTGTTCGCTCGCTGTTCGCCTGGTTTAGTCGGCTGCATTATGTTTTATGGTGCTACATATTGCGCGCGCGGGCGAGCGAGCGGACGGCCGCGCCGAGTGGCCCGTATTTCCCGAAGAAGGTCGACCTATTATTTCGAGTAACAGTCCCACTCTTTTTTTCTGACCCTTCACTCGGCAATATGGACGACTCTGTGTTCTTCGCTTTCGTCGAGTCCGCCCGACGAAAAGGGACCAGTTTAAACGGACGGTAATTGCTCGACGATAAATCAACGGCGAAATAGGAGTGAACGTTAGTGAGAGTCGATGGAGGGGGCGGGCAGCATTATTTTCTCACTGTCCTCGTAAATCTGCATTTGGTTTTTCAGCGAGTCTCGAAGAAAGCTCCTCCTCCGCCGCCGCCGCCGCCGTGGAAACTCGATTATCGAAGCATTAGAGACACTTTATAAGATGGCTTTCAGTCAAGCTGTGGAAAAACAGTTGGCTCGAGGTTCATCGCGTGCTGTTGGCTCACTGAGTGTTGATCGCGAGTGACTACTGAAGGGCAGAAGCTTTCAATGCCTAGTAAATGCTTTCGATGAAGCTCGCGTCGCGCTCTTGTCATTTGCCATCTTGCATTACACCGTGGTACGTTCTTTCGTCGCACAGTCGGTTGAATCGAGAAAAATGTGGACAAAATTAGGTCTCGAACTTGAAGAATTTGAAAACCTTATACAAGATGAATGTGGAGATGTTCGAAGGCTATGATAAACTATAATAATATGCAAATTGTGGTAGATAAGTGTTACACATTTGTAAACAGTGATTGCATATGTTTGTTTCATAATATTTGTACTATCCAGAATTGTTAAGATCATCTTACTTTGATTATTCGACCCAATATTAATTATACTTGATAATATATTCGCGTTAATAAACGATCAAGTATCGAAAAATGTCATATTATACATATGTCTACTTCGCGTTATTTATACTACCTGTAATTAGTAAGATCTTCTTGTTGTTCATTATTCATTTGAATACGTTTGTACTTCTTAGATTTCATTTTGTCCAAATGTGGACAAAATTAGGTTTCGAACTTGAGGAATTTGAACACCTTATACAAGATGAATGTGGAGTTGTTCGAAGGCTATGATAAACTATAATGATATGCAAATTGTGGTAGATAAACGTTACACATTTGCTACTATTTATAGTTTGCATATGCATAAATACTATGAAAACCAGTGATTGTGTATGTTTATTTCATAATATTTGTATCCAGAATTGTTGAGATCATCTTACTTTGATTATCCGACCTAATATTAATTGTACTTTATAATACATTCGCGTGAATAAACGATCAAGTATCGAAAAATGTCATATTATACATATGCCTACTTCGCGTTCTTTATACTACCTGTAATTAGTAAGATCTTCTTGCTGTTCATTATTCATTTGATTACGTTTGTACTTGTTATATTTCAATATTAAAGCCTTTCCTAATACTTCGAATTCATGAACAGCCGGAGAAATAATTTTGTCCCCGTTTTTCGTCATTCACACCACTGCACAGTGTGATATTTTCCCAATCTAGCGGAACTTTATTCATTTGGTGGCATGCCGTATAAAGCAAGGTTTTGTATAATGATATCTATATTTTTAGCAACATTATGCTACATTATCCTGCATTCTTATCATATACGAAATATCTTCAATCACTTCATGAATGCAAATAAGCAATATTTGACAATATCAATGTTTTAAGTACATTATACCGCAAAATACCAACTTTTCGTCATATGCAAAGTGAAGCTAGACTTTTAGACTATTAAGAAAAAAGAAATCTTGCGCATGTTTGCGCATTATAATGTTGTTAAGACATTGATATTGTCAAATAATGCCTGTTTGCATTCATGAAATTATTGTTTTCCCCGGAGTGCGCAAATATGCGCAAGATTTTGTTGTTGTTAATAGTCTAAGAGTCTAGCTTCACTTTCTATATGATGAAAAGGTGGTATGTTGCGGTATAATGTTGTTAAAACAGAGATATTGCAAAATAACATCTTTTTGCATTGATGGAATGGCAGTATTTCTGCGAAGTGCGCCAATGTACGCAACAGCTTTTTTTCTTTTTTGATAGTCTATGGGTCCAGCTTCATTTCGTATATGATAAGAATGCAGGATAATGTAGCATAATGTTGCTAAAAATATAGATATCATTATACAAAACCTTGCTTTATACTTCATGGCACCAAATGAATAAAGTTCCGCTAGATTGGGAAAATATCAGACTGTGCACTGTGGCGCCGATTGGCGCGACTAGTAGCGCGCTTTAAATTGATCGTAAAGTGTTCAAGATTCACTTATTATTCAGAAGCGAAATTAATCTCGCCGAAGAGGCGAGTAAAGTTGGCGAATAGTTGGCCCCGAGTAAACTATAAATCAGGATCGTAAAGTTAATAGGAGGAGAGATAAATCTCCCGGGCAGGACAAGACTGTCCATTAGAGGGACGTATTGGCAGTTGGGCTTTCTAGCCGACGACAGAGCCAGCGCAGAAGTGAACTTCTCATCCGGAAAGGAACTGTGACGTATTGCGAGCAGAGAGTACCGTGCGCCAGCTTGCAGCTTTCCACCAAGTTCGATACGTATTCGTGAGTCGTCGCTAGGCAGACTCAGTTTCAGATTGGAAGGTGCTCATTGTTATGAATTCCCGTTGTTACTCCGAGTTACAGCTCACTTTCGAGGGAGTTCGATGTACGGGAACGATACTTTTCAAGAAAGTTATTGGCTCGCTTGAAAAACAACTGGAAGACAGTAATTTCCCATGCTGGTTTGACCTGATATTCGAAGTGGCAGTAAAATAACCTCGCCAATTGGCGGGGAAAACTAGAGCGGCGTTGATTAATTTTCGGTTAAGTTCGACGGAACGAAAAGCGAAGTAAGTAAGTCAGTGATGGGTGTTGGTGGCTGCGAACATTATTCCAGTTAAGAGAGTTGCAAATGGAGCTTTCCTCGAGGAGAATGTGCGGGATGAACTGGCGTGGAGGAGCGACGGATCCTTTCCAAGATAAAAATCGCGCGGAGGAAACATACCGCTCGCATCCCGAAGGGAGGAAATTGCGAGTGCCGTGAGCGCGGGCGCGGACGCGGGGGGCAATGAAGTTTCTCCGAAAGAGGGACGCTCACCCTTGCATATGTACAAACGCACCAGTACATGTGCGAGAGCCGTCACACTGCGAGAAAACGGCTGATGCCGGACACTCAAAGGGCCAGCGGAGAAAACGAGGTTGCTCGCAGAAAAAGGATCCGTTTAATCATTGGATCAGCTAGCCGAGAACGCGCACTACATCAACCAGTTATACAGTTAAGAGTCCTTTGCGCGATATAAACCTTTAAATAAATTGAAAACAGCCTAGCGGAAATTACCGAGCGAAATGCCACTGACGCGGCAAACCGAAGCTTAAACGAAGCTAGCATTTCAGTAGAGTTGATTTCATTCGTCGAAAAGCCACTCGCAACTTTCTAGAATTACTGCTCGATCTAATTACAGAAATTAGTCCGCGACATTCACAGCTAATGAAACTTTATCTTTTCTTTCTTATTTAAACCAGTGAAGAAAAATAGTTCGTTTGCGTTCTAGTTGATTAGAACGTTCCAAATTTTATTTAATGTTCGTGATATTTCATTTGCGCGATGTTCCTGCAATTTGCGGGGTTCGTTGTGCGACTGTGCATACATAGCACAGGGGAATCAAGGGTCCTAGGAGCAGAGAGGATATTACGGGCCTGAAAGACGCCGAGCACTAATATTCGGTCGTCATTAGTAGCTAGGCAACGAATAATTTATAACCGGCCGCAATTAGTAAGGGAGTTTATGCAGGCACAAATTCGGCACATTAATTCCGATGCTAAACGCCAAAGTGGATAGTGCGACTATAATATTCCGCTCCTTGTTACAGACACCCTCGCTGAATAATACAATCTATTCGCATTAACCCTTTTAGTGCCGGCCAGAAATATCGCACCTATGCGAAGAATACCATAAAATATAAAACATTATGAAAACAGAAAAAATAATACAATATTTAAATCCATAGACAATGTTTGTAATTGTTTTCCGACGAAATTAAACAATTTATAACGGTTTATAAATTTATTTTGAGATGGAGAACATTGATTGCAAGTATTGCGAACAACGATATATGTATGTGCCCATAATTATGAAAGTGGTCTAAGTCACGATTTAAAAAACATATATTTATCAGTTATTTCACACCACATTATTTTAAACTAAATGTATTCAATGTAATTTGTACGATATCGTCAAAAATGAACCATTAGATAGTGGTTGTAATTTCAACATTATATGGAATTCATTTAGTGTTAAATATGAAAGTGGTCTAGGTAAAAAATTTAAAGAAATTATATAAATATAATTTGAAAATATAGGGAAATATGAAATTACTTGCATTATACAGCACCACTAGACCAGTAACGGTAGAAAAACATAAAGATATTATGTGTTTACTAGCGTACATCTCTCCAATTTTTCAGGAAGATTTTAAGAATCTTAAAAACTCGAAATGATAAAAATGGATTACTTTTTAAAAATGATTAATAAATATTCATGAATTATTTCATTAAAATTATTGTTTCAAATGAAACTCATAGTTCTTTATCGCTTTAAGTCATTTATAGGACATTCAGTTAACTTTGAAAATGGTCTAAGTCAGTTCAAATTCACATAAAGTTTCATATTCATAATAAATTTCCATTAATCAAGACTAATAAAATTATAAATTAAAGTGTCGCATAATGTAAAAATACTTTTTAATTTATGCAAATGCAATTCATTAAATATCTCGAAACAAGAAACACATGACTTAGACCACTTTCATAATTATGGGCACATATCATCGTTCGGCACTGAAAGGGTTAAAACTAGCATTACAGCTTCATTCAATTATCATTACTAGCAGTATTACTAGCGAAGCCATTAATAAAATTTGGATCTCTCATAATCACCTTCTGTGTAAGTTTCACCGAAGGGAAAGATTAGTTCGAAAAGTATCAAAAGAGGACTAGGAGCGCTTTCATGTCTCGGGAACTCATTTTCTCGGGGAAAATTGGAACATTTCAATTTGAAGGATTCACAAGAGAGTCAGAAGTGAGGGCGGCGGAGGTGTGGCGGAGAAGAAGCCAGACGTTTGAAAGAAGCGAGTGAGCGAGCGGCTGGGATGGGTGGTGTGTGTTGGTCGGCGGCGGGTAAAAGAGGGCTGGCTGGCCGCCGATGAGTCAGTGCCAAGGAGAAAGGGCAAGGTAGATCCACTGCTAAATAGGCGACCTTAACTTTCGCCAAGACTAGTAGCATACTTCAAGCAATGGTGTGCTTTCCTCGCCGGAGAAAAGTGGAAGCGATCTTCGCGTGGCCGCACCGCACTGCCAACACACTCTCGCGGAGAAGAAGACGCTCGGAGGAAACGACTCGCCGAAAGAATTGCGCGAGCCAGAAGAGGATGGAAGTGGCCGAGCAGCCACGAAAGAAGAATGACTGGCGAAAAAAGAATGGAACACTGCTCGCTGAAGAGGGAAAAGAGAGGCGGGAGGAAAAAAGAGAGAATGGAAACGTGACCGTCGTACTTATTAGGAGGCATCGCACATTCGTATTCCGCTTGTTCTACGTCACCCACACTACCAGCGGAAATCTTGCCAAAAACTTTTCCCTCGCCACCGCCGCCGTCGCGAGAAGCTGGAACTGTCGTCCCCGCCGAAGCTCAAACTTGTCTCTCGGCTTTTTTGCAACAGCATCAACTAAGAATACGCGGGAATTTTATGCGCAGACTTGATCGCTCAACTGGGCCAAAGTTGGAACGTGCATTTAACATTGATTACACTAATGCTATTTCCAATACTTCTAAAGGTAGATTCGCCAGTGGTAATCATGCTGTACTTCAAAAATATCGTCCTTCGAAATTCGACTGTGGTCCGTGGAGTAACGACCGCAGAGGAGTGCACTCCTGAAATCTGCTTCCACGAATCTAGTCGAACTAATAGCTGAATTCAACGTGAAAATGCCACCGCGCTCTACAGTTATCTGTCTGGAAAACAATTGGTGCAATCGTTGCGCCAGGTATTTCAGGCTGAATGAAATCCGCTAGTACCATTTATCACCCTCTCTACTTTCACTGTGCCGCCACTGATATTCCTGCTTCCCTAGAAAAAGCAATCACGCCAACTATTTGCAAAAGTCGCCGCGAAAATGTTACGCTAACAAGCTTTTAGAAACTTCCTTATTATTCAGCTGGTTTACTGTTCCTTTGTTGCTGGTTGCATTGTTGCGACAAAGTTGCGGTGTTTAATAAACAACTGTTTGAGAGAGAGAGCGCTCCTGTTAGGGCAGTGGTTTATTCCGGAGCTCGGATAACATCGTTAGTTTCTAATGTTATTCCGGAGGATTCGTATTTCGCGAGCTCTACCTGCCCGTTATCGATGCTCTGTTATTGCATCCGCGCGTTTATGCGCCCTGCCACCACCAGCGCTACCGAGGTTCCCGCTAACGTAAACCATATCGGCCCTTGTTACCAACAATGGGCTTCATTGGCCGCGATAAATCAATGGAATAGTCATCACTCGATGTTACTGTTGTGGAAGCCGGTTCCATTGGACGCGCCTGTGCCTCGGAAAATACGATTTCCCTCGATATGGGATTACGTTTTCAATTGTATTCCAACGAAATTAAACTATTTATAGCGTTTTATAAATTTATTTTGAGATGGAGAACACTTTTCGCAAGTATTGCGAAGAACGATATATCGTTGTTCGGCACTAAAAGGGTTAAGCTTAATTAATGACCTACGAAATTCATTTCAATGATTAATTTACTTTTTAGGAAGAATGTTAACCCCTTAAGGCACAGATTTTTAAAAAAACTGCCACGAAATCAATTTTTTTAAATGTAAAGAACACACTTTAGAACATTTGTCTCGGCAAAAAAATAAATCTCGATTATATTCGAGTCTGAAAAATTATAGCAGCGTAAAATACAACGGCGCACAGTGATCCGAATCATTGATCTAGCTGAACAAAACTACTAGTTGAAATTTTTTACTTCAGTCAAAGTTTTAGCATTCGTTTCTGCTATAATCGGATTACAATGAAGCTGTTTAAGATTATAAATAGCATTATAATAGCATATTAAAAGATTAACGCATCTCGCATAAAGATTAACGGATTGTTCGACTATCGAGCTGCGGCTATGCGAATCTGACAGCGTTACATAAAACTGGAAATATTATGCACCTCGGCACTTGTCACCAGATGAATCTCCCTTTGAAAGTTAGATAATGAATGACAGAATATATAGAAAAGAAAATTAAGGCGGAAGTAAGCTGAGTTCATAGTTAAAAGTTTAAACAAAGATCACATTTGATTCTACACTGTGCATATCCGTAGTATGAGTAACATTGCGTGGTTGCCAAGGGCGTTGTAGTTTTCTAAATCGAGTTATTGTTGTGTTTTCATTTAATTCAATCTTTTAGCAAACTATTGATATAGAAATAAATAAATTCTGTAATGTTTGCCATAATAGATTTCGTCCAGCTTGATTCGGTTTTGAAACCACTGTGCGGTGGATGCTTTTCCCGGACATAAACCGATGTAAAAGTCACTTACGCACACCCCTCCGGCTCACATGTATATCGCTATAGCCTCGCTCGCGCGCGCGCGCGCGTTCTACACACTCAGCGAAATACCTCCAAGGCGAAAATCGATGGGACTCCTTCCCGGTAAATATATCGGAGTGGCGCAGCTACATTTTTGAGTGAGCCTGTATCCTTGCACATAGCTACTCGTGCGGGATCTTTTCGATGGCTGGCTGGCTGGCTGGCTGGCTTTAAGATATTTACTCGGCTGATACGCCTTTCCCATGTGATACCACATATCCAGCATGGCACACAGCCGCGCACACCGCCTCGCCTTCCGAACTACCACCGATTTCCATATGTCGCCCTGGGAAAACCAGCCCTTCCCTCGCCGCCTGCCAGCAAATTCCAAATACTCCCGATAAATATTAGTCCGACTGATGTTGCGCGCATACCTCTGTCGACCGTTTACCATATCGAATCCCTAATGGAGCCAAAGATCGAACGGATTTCTTAAACGCGAAATTGAATCTCGATTTTATAGAGAAGAGAAACATTTCTGGGATACTAACGAAAGAATGTAGAAAAGAATTCTGTACATAAATCCTTCGATAATGGATAAACAAGAACTTGATTGGAATCGAAGAATGATAATATCGCGCTGCTTAAGGAAAATAGAGATTTCTAATTGAATCGAGAAAAAACTCGCAAGACTTTACAGTTCCATTTCCAAGATAATCAAGTTCACACTGCCGTTACCGAGCCAATTGATACTAGCGTTCAATGGTGCTGTTACTCTCGCGGCGGGGGCGGAACATTTCAGCGGGATTTTCAGTGTAGAAAGAGAAAGAGGAGGAGGAGGAGGAGGAGGAGAGAGGGTGGGAGTGAGTGAGTGCGAGAGAATTAAAGGGACGGCCGGAATCGAATTAGTACATTTTCGAGCGGTTAAACGGATTGGAATTGCTCGGCAAACAGTTGAGATTTGCGGCGGTTCAAACTGCATGGAAGCATAATGGATCGAAAGATTGAGAGGATATCGAATTACGGAGGAGCAAAAATACGATGAGGGGAGAACAGGATTTCTACTCTCTACGTGAAAAGGCGTGTAACACTTCACAGGAAACGTCAATGATAAACAGTCGGAAGTTCTAGTTCCCGCTGGAGTCTACCTGACAAGATCTATGTAACACTTATACCCTCTAAAGCTCCTAGGCAAAACTCGATTACCAGTTCTACTCAACGAATAAGACACTCTAATTCCCCACCACTGGAGCTATCATTCCCACCAGACCTAGGCAGAAGTCATTGCCAAAGACAGCAGTGGTTAAACCGTGACTTGTTTCATTACTCTTACAAGCACTAACTTAATAACACAATACACGAATTTAATCAATTCGGAAGGCGTACCTTCGCAAAGAGCTGAGTAAAAAAGCACAATGTACTGCAAACAGATCTATTTGAGAAACTAATCTAAAATCAAGAGGTAAAGTACAGGGTGATTCACTTGCCTTTGAATCAGAACTCTCCGAGCCCACTTTTACTAGACACCTATTTAATTATATTATATATTCTCTGCTTAATAAAACACTGTATTAAATTATGTAGTCTGTTGGAGCGAATATTTTATGAAGTTTAAGCATCGACATCCTTTGAATGAATAGCAACGTAAGGAGAAAATATTTTGTTATATTTTATTTACAGTTGAATATTATATATAACTGGCTTCTGTAGAGCGAAATTTCATGTGCGATTTAACCTCTTAACTGTGGAATCGCCCACACAGTGCGGAATTAAAATTAAGCAATTGCAAGTACGACGAGTATACACGTCAACCGCACCACAATAGAGATTTGGCTGGTTACTTGGCTGGTTAATATATCTCAAACATGTAAAAGTCTAAATGCATAAAATGCAGACAAATGTTGAGAAACATTCGAGTATAATTTGAATGTCTAAGTTATTTCTATATAGTCTGTTCGAGCGAGTATTTTACGAAGTTTTAGCATTGACATCCTTTGAATGAATAGCAACGTAAGGAGACAATATTTTATTCTATTATAGTTATAGGGGAATATTATATATAACTGGCTTCTGCAGAGCGAAATTTCATGTGCGATGTAACCTCTTAACTGTGGAATTTAGTTTTAAAAATCCCCCCACACAGTGCGTAATTAAAATTAAGCAAATGCAAGTACGACGTGTATACACGTCAAATGCACTTAACTGGTTAATATATCTCAAACATGTAAAAGTCTAAATGCATAAAATGCAGACAAATGTTGAGAAACATTCGAGCATAATTGAAATGTCTAAGTTATTTCTAATGATTTTCTATAGAACAGCGTATGCTCGACAGTGGTGATTCAAAGGCAAGTGGCTCACCCTGTACATAAAAGATTGACCTTCATTGATATGATATCGTTGTACCGATGTAATATGAAACGTGATAGAGAAGAAAATGCCGAGGTCTGCCCCACACATAACAATCAACCGAGCACTTCTATTTGTCTATGTCAGTCTAACACAAGTACAGGACACGTACACAGCGATGAGGAGTGCTGGCCGAGCGAGCACCGCCTACCTCTACGAAAGACTTACCATGGAAGAACCCATCATTATACCTACGAACTCAATTCACTCTTCGCTCGAAGACGGGCCTAGAACATGCAGATGCCGTTCAGTAAACAATCCCCGACTACCACTGAGTTCGGTTGCACGAGAGTTCAATGGCGTTTCGTTTGGTGTGTCGTGTGTGTTTATGGAAGAGCAAAATCGATTGTTAACCAACTTCGAAAAAGAGGAAATTCTCAATTTTTCTATTATTATTTACGTGTTCCTCGTTGTTCGCGTTTTAATTAATCCGTCGCGAAACACACACGCATCGGATTCCTATTGGGAATGCACTGCCTCTCACTGACTAACTTGATCTCAAAGTACTCGCTCAAAGTACACGTTCACTGCAATTGCCTTTTCACTACAAGCTTCACTGCCGGATTGTCTGCCGCTTGGCGACAAACAGACGCATTTCCCGCGACTTCTCGGCGTGCAACTGGATGCTTCGCGGAATCGCGAAGACTCTCTTACTGCCTTAGAGCGCGCGATTTCCCGATATTGGCGCACTCATGCCAATTTCGAGGCGTCCTTCCTTCCTTCGCCGGAGAAAAGGAGTAAAAAGCCAGCGCGCTATCTTCGAGCGCTTTTATTCCCTCGGTACGCGCTGCTAATAGCTGAATTTCTGTCATTTTAAGCAACTCGAGCGTAAGTCAGACGATCCTTCGCCCTCCTCTTTCTCGTGTCCAAGGATATGTTGCAGGAAATTATTGATCACACATATAACATAGCTCGCAATTATAGAATTGGATCAAGAGATAAAACTGTTTGGAGAGCACAACTTTCCTTCCGCAATAACTATTCTGCACTCTGATAGAATGATCACTCGCTCCTCATTATCACTTTGTCTTTCGAAGCAGCGAGTTGCACATCGCTGACGTAATTCTCCTCTGCAGGTCCTCCACTCTCGAGGAATGCCAATTTGGTGAAAAGGCTGGGGGTTGCCGCAGAGCGGCGGTGGCAAGAGCGCGGGATACCCACTCGGCGATATTATCAGAATGCAAATCATCTATTACGAGCGCGCGCTCTAACAGTAAGAATCCCTCGGAATCTAGCGAAGCGCCCTCGAGAGAGAGAGAGCGAGAGAGCGAGCACGCGGACAAGGATGTTCGCGGACTAAACGGAGCAAGGCGATGTTTGTTCCGATAACAAAGCCGTCCATTACTCGATTACAGGGTCCACTTGAGGAATAAGGTCGCGGTCGAGCGAGCGAGCGAGCGAGCGAACGATCGCGCATACCCATAAATCAGGATGCCGGAGATATCCGGTCAGTTGCGTCCGCGCGAGCAACAAACTGCTCCTCGCCAACCTAGTAAATATCACGTTAGAGCAGACAAGCTGTAACTTCCGACACCGCGGCGCAACTTATGCAAGGACGAAGCTTTCGAATCATGCTCAAACCACATTTGCCTGCTTTTCCCCTTTGTCACGTCGCAATTATTACAATTTACAGTCCTCGCCTATTGCACCCTTTTTCTCGTCGACTTGACAGCTTAATTGATGGCGTCATTATACGATTTCGAATTCGTGTACGCTCGTCAGCAAGTGTTGACTCGTTTAATGAAAATATCACAATGCCGTATCAATCAATCGGCAGTGCGGTGAACATCTGGTCGCTGAACGGAAATTGATTTTAGGTCTGATTAAACGTAGTGCGCAAAAACGTTTCGATTGCGCGAATATTATTATTATTTTTGTTAGTAATAATGTATGATAGTGTAATAATGAATAAGAAATTTTATACTGTTTTGGTGAGGAATACTATGTCGAATTTGGAAATCGAGATTGTAATATTAGCACTTGTGCTGCTTCGCAGTTAATGTATGTTGATTGGAGAACGACAAAGGTGGTGGGGTGGGGGAGAATTTGCTGAGAGAAGGAAAGCATTACGTTGGCGATTTAGAGCGGAACCGAAGCAACGTAATGGCAAAGAGAGACAGCCGAAAGGTCGGACAACAAGCTGTGGCTTGGCAACTTCATTTTATGGGATCTGTCGGCACTAATGAGCCAAAGAGCCATTGCCAGCGAGGAAGCAGTACCGCCGGATTCACCTTTGATACGATAACGCAATTCGCCAGTCGATCAAAGACCTTTCACTGTTTCCTTTTCCTATTGTCAGCCGACGGAAATCACACCTTCGTTTGGTGTTATACACGCATCAGATAATCTCAAATTTGGAATGTTTTCTCTCTCAGTCAACTTAATTCTTAAAGTATCTTAAACTTAAAGTCTCCTCGCAAGCTTCATTGTTCTTTCAAATTTTCGAGTATTTGTTCGCAATCCACTAGCAATGGATATTAATTTATAGGCTTTAAATGAGAAATAATTAGAGCAGAATATGGTTTTATATAAGAAATTCATTGAGTCGAATACGAAAGATTACAGATGGACAGTTTACAATTTTAGCATTCCTATCTTAATTCCTACGAGCATCTACGCTTTGCTCTTTACATGTCTAACTTAAACCTTGACGCGAAAATTTTGCATGCAGATTCCTAATAATTTATTTTATACAAAGAGTTCAATTCTTTTATTTTGCTATGATACTTCTAATTTCTATTATAAACTAGGTCTTCGTGTTCACCGCGATGCATTGTTTTCCACGTGATGTCCATTTTGATGTAGTAAAGGATTGTCATCATTCGTCTGCAATTCTCACTCCATCAAGTTAGCCCATCTGCAATTAGAAGCGTGTAAAAACATATTCCTTCCGTACTGTTATGCTACAACTCAATTACCATGCTTGTACTAAAACACTTTGGCTTGCAAATGCAGCGAGACATTGTATTGTTACTCACATATTCATAGACCTGAATATTTTTCTATGCAAACAAGCATATGCTCGTTTTCCTCGGCATTTATGGTGCGAGTCTCGGCATAACATATGCGGAATACAGCGTGTTTCTCCTAGTGTTTCTCTTCTCACGCGCGCTTGTTTCCACGTGTCGCGGCGTCCTTGCGAATCTGCTGTACTTGGCAATGTGTTCTGGAAGCATAATGGTTCGTTTTTAGGCAAGCGTTCTATTTCACTGGGTTGCATAAATGGAAGCACTTCCTACTCTGCACGCGGAGTTCTCTCTCTCGCTGTGTTTCGTAGAATTCTGTAACACCAGCTTCTGTTTCCTGCACAGATGTCCCTAACACTGTTGTACAGGGCCGTTCCCAACTTGATGGCCGCCCAGGTGCAAAGGCAATATCGCCGCCCTTATTCAGCATTACTTACTTAACTCTTTAACCCTTTGACTACGGCAGACTTTGTATGAATTCGCGACGTACACCGAGAACAGCGAAGTTTTTCGTTAGTTGTATATTTCTGACGAAAAATAATAAAATATTTAAAATATTGAATTCTATTACATTAAACCAATATTATTTCTTTATTAATATACTGCTTTAAATTGTTAGGGCACATATGATGTATGTATGATACATTTCAAAACATGGATAAATATCAAACTGATACAACAATTCGGAAAAGTGCAAGGCGTAAATGTGTAGTGCGTGCAAAAAATGACAAGAGAATGGGTACATATGGCGAATGTAAAAAATGTATATCCTTTCTCTTGTCATTTTTTGCACACACTACACATTTACGGCTTGCACTTCTCCGAATTGTTCTATTAATTTGATCCGGACGCCTATTGGCGCCAACAGTACCAAGAAGCCAATGTGTTTCAGACGCCAATAGGCGCCAACAGTAGTCAAAGGGTTAAGGCACAGGATTTCAGAGAAGAAATGGACCCATGTTGCACCGACATTTTTTGGAGTTTTAAATTCAGCAAAAGACTAATTATTGAGAAAATGAATATGTCTTTAGAAAGTCCAATATATTGCCATGTGAATTAATCAAAGTATATCTGTAAGACTAAGTTTTCGAAATAGAAATCCATTTGTGTAGTTGATTGATTGTTGGAAGAATGTCGTATTGTTCAGTACATTGCAACTGTAAGCAATCGTGAACTTAGCCAAATAATGATTCTGTGTCCCTGTTATTTCGTATAGATAAAACATATTACAATTTAGCCAAAATCGGACGACATGCTGCCGAAAATAGTGATTGATTTCACGTGTCATTTCCGGTAACAAAAGGTCTGAGTGCGCTGGTACCTTTTGCACCTACGTCAGGAACGGCCCTGCTGTTGTACTTTATCGTACCAGACTGTCAGAATTCAAAAGGCACATTTTCAGTGTGAATGACACTTCATCTCGAAGAATTGGATTTCATAAAATTCTCAATCGGTCTCGTTTGTTCTACGAAGTTTCAACAGGTCTGCAAAAACTGGATCACGAATTCTAGGGTTAATTATTATGTTTGTCTGGCGCATACAATGTCCAACACTTACCCGCGCTACTTACGGCCTGCATGCTTCACTTTCTTCCACTGCGCGGTTTAAAGCAACAAAGCAGACGGAACTGTCTGGCCTTTCATGTGTAAATTTCCCCTTGGAACACGCGGACAACGCAGACACAGGTGGTAGGAACGCATTTGTTGAGACGTCAAGCACAGTCGCGTGCTTTCTACAATTTCGTTAGGACTTTGCTTTGTTAGTTGTTGCCGGGAATCGTGAAACATTTGCGCTCTCTATTAGCGTTACTTTTCCACCGGATAATTACATATGTTTTGCCGGTCTTATTTCTCTCGCGAATGAATCGAGCTCTCTCATATCTCACGCTGAGTAATCCCAATCTGAGCGGAGAGTTTCTTGCAGGGCGGCTGGTGGCTAATATCACCAGCTTAAAGGTCGTTCGAGCTGTCGAGCATGAAGAATTCGTTGGGCCGCCATTCTAAAGTGAGCAAACCCAGCCCGGCAGAGTCATCCGCGGGCCGTTCTATCACTGAGATTGCTTCCCAACTTTCCCGAGTCGTATTCCTCCCAAGATAAATTTAGACTGGTGATTTCCTCCTTCGATTGCCGCCGATGCCAAAGTCCACACGTGCCGAATATTAATGGCAAGAGAGAAAGCTCCAAGATCCAAACACACTCTCTCTCTCTCTCAGCACTCTTTCTTTCTCCGTTCTTGGCACCAGCTCGATTATTTCTGCTTCCTATCATTCCCAAGTATCTTCTGCCACTTGGAAGACTACTCTGCACTCGTTCTTTCATCGTGGCTACTCTTCACTCTTACGAAATCGAGTGATCCCAATTCGCTATGCCTTCCGAAATTCTCTTTCAGCCACACAACGGCCACAGTTTCTATTTATCTCTCGACAAGCAGCTTTCCAGTTGCATTTGACGGAGAGTTAGCCTCTTTTCCGAGCGCTTTCGCGGAGTTTGCATTTTTGCCGAGCTGGAAATTCGCGTTCTGCTGCTCCTCGTCTTGGCCGTTTCGTCTTTGAAAGTTCCTCTCTCGCCGCGCCATTGGAATACACAAGCGTCGAAATATCACAGGAATAGGATGTGAATGTACATTCTGGTGAAGAAATGCCGGTATTATTGACAAGTGTCAGTAAAATCGGTAAAACTATCAGCGCGATGAATGATTGATTGATTGGCATTGGTGAACCTGCCGACAATGTATTTTCCTTTTTTTATCAACTTAATCACTACTTGTTACACTAGATAAATATGATGGCTTTGCAGATTCGTGCTCTGCGCCATTAAACGTTCTATCAAGGAGCCCCGGCAGGGAGAATAGTCTTTGCCAGGACCACGCCATCAAGTCTTTCTGACAGTTCTGCTATCTGGGTTGATATCCCTTTCGGCAGAATCTGCTTTCCTTGTCGCTTGATCCTACCACATTTTTTCTTTTCACCCACTCAGTCATACAAACACACAAATCTGCAAAGCGAACATATTTATCTAGTGTCTTAAGTAATGGTTAAGTTGATAAAATAAGAAAAATACAATATCGCCAGGTTCACCAATGCCAATCAATCAATAATTCATGGCGTCGATAGTTTTACTGATTTTACTGACACTTGTCGATAATACCGGCATTTCTTCGCCAGGATCTATGTGATTCAGCCTGTACTATTGCCGCTGTTTAGAGTATACAAAGATAGTTTACGTACATTGTTTCCCGGAGGAAATTAGCGTACTTTGATAAGCCCATATCAAAAACGATGACTTATGTAACTGAGTCAGTACTACATCGACATTCCTTTATTTACTTGGAGCTGAGTGTCTCGATGCCAGTCTTTGGCCAGAACTCGAGTCGACGAGGTCAGAATCTATCTGTTGTGCGTGACAAGCGAATTCTGACCTTCCATTTGATTTACTACTAAGAAAACTAGTTGACTTTTCAAACGGTTCTTATTATTTCTAATTAAAAACTATGGATTACTCGTCCATAGCGTTGTCTGTGCTTGCCATTCTACTGGCACTCTACTACTATTTCCGATACGACACCACGATTTTCGAGAAAGATGCTTTCATTGTCCTTTGATCCTACCACGTTTTTTCTTTTCACGAACTCAGTCATACAAACACACAAATCTGCAAAGCGAACATATTTATCTAGTAATACAATATACTGTATTGTAATACAATATCGCCATATTCACCAATGCCAATCAATCAATAATTCATGGCGTCGATAGTTTTACCGATTTTACTGACACTCCACTACTATTTCCGATACGACACCACGATTTTCGAGAAAGATGCTTTCATTGTCCTTTGATCCTACCACGTTTTTTCTTTTCACGAACTCAGTCATACAAACACACAAATCTGCAAAGCGAACATATTTATCTAGTAATACAATATACTGTATTGTAATACAATATCGCCATGTTCACCAATGCCAATCAATCAATAATTCATGGCGTTGATAGTTTTGCCGATTTTACTGACACTCCACTACTATTTCCGATACGACACCACGATTTTCGAGAAAAATGCTTTCATCATCCTTTGATCCTACCACGTTTTTTCTTTTCACGAACTCAGTCATATAAACAGACAAATCTGTAAAGCGAACATATTTATCTAGTAATACAATATACTGTATTGTAATACAATATCGCCAGGTTCACCAATGCCAATCAATCAATAATTCATAGCGTCGATAGTTTTACCGATTTTACTGACACTCGTCGACAATACCGGCATTTCTTGGCCAGGATATATGTGATTCAGCGTGTACCTGTGTCTGAGGGTTGGAAGGACGAGTTCTTGCCGTCTGCGTATCGACTTTGCCACAAGTGCTCCGTGTCTGCGCCAAGGAGATAAAGGCGATCGCGTATCGGCCGAGAATCGCTAGCAAGTCCTTTCCCGTGGCCCCGAAGCGTTTGCTCTCGGAGATCCATCGGCTGAGTGTATTGGCAGACACGCCAGACGCTTCGCGGCACGAAGTCGCCCCGAAGATAGACGCCGCCAGATCACTCAAACATTATGTCATACGCAGCAATAGCCGCGCACTTTGCACTTCGTGCTCCAGAAACGTATCTTGGAAAGAGCCGCGCTGGGAACCGTGTCAAGAAAGACCGCTTCGAGTACGTCATAGTGGAACTCGAGGAGAAAGAGTAGAGCAGAGTGTTAATAGCTATTGCCAACTTGGATCCGAAAGAGCTTTTTAATTCCTTGGAAATATTATTCTATTCGGTCGGCAACTGAGTGATCGAGGATTTTAAATAAGAAGGAACATTCAACATTTTTGCTTAACCCTTTTAGTGCTGAATAATAACATATCGTTGTTCGCAACACTTGCGAAAAGTGTTCTCCATCTCAAAATAAATTTATAAAACGTTATAAATGGTTTTATTTCGTTGGAATGCAATTGCAAACATTGTCTATGGATTTAAATATTGCTTGTAAAAGAGAAATAATTGTGATATTTTCATAATGTTTTATTATGGAAATATATTTTACGTCGGCACTAAAAGGGTTCAATCGAGTTTCTTGAAATAGCCAAGCTTTTAATTTGTTTTCAATGCATGTATGCGATACATTGAGCTTCTCTGCAATATCACGTGTTGTGCTATGATGATCTGAATCGATAATGACCTTGATATGATACATCGACTTCAACTGAACGGCCATATTGTTGAGCATTTTTCAGTGAAAAATCACCAGAACGAAATCTCGCAAATCAAACATCTTCATTTCCATATGCGGCACATAACTTCTTTTGCGCTTGCGATGCGTTCTTGCCTTTTCGGAAATAATACAATAAAATATGTCTGAAGTGGACGTCTTGTTCCTCCCTTTTTAAATTGGGATAAAAAGAAAACTAAAAAACAAATCGATATAATGTTTTTACTACATTAAAGGTAGAAGTCCAAACAATAAGAAACAAATATAGGTTAGGTGCTTTGAACACGTTAATGAAACAAAGAAGTGTAAAGTCCATCTATCAACAAAATCCGCAATCACTTACTTGCCAACCCAATATTAAATATAATCGACATAGTCTTTCCAAATCGAAGTAGTATGAGAATATGTGATGTGAAATATTAACTGGAAAGTCGTGGAATTTTTAATGAAGTACTCAAAATGTAGAGTGCTCGGCAGAAGTGAGTGATCTAATGGATGGGAAACATTAACATCACTCTGGCTCGTTAGTATGTTATAACGTTGATTTAAGAGGCTTAAATAGCTCGGGAAAATTACGCGCGTCTATTTTGACATTAAATTAGAGGAAGCTCGAGGAACTCCCATTTGGCTATGTTAAATTTTGACAACTCGCGCCTTTTTGTGATGCAATAGTTTATTTTTGAGACTCAGTTAAACCGTCGTAGTTTTGGCTGTCAAGCACGCTCTCTGTCAGAACTGATATAATTATCTGAACATTTGAGAAAGTGCATTACAGATAGTTTCTTTTGTTTTTCTGATAACTCTTCGATTAACCCTTTGACGGCCGCTGTCACGTATTCGTGACTCTTTTAAAAAAATTATGTTTTATTTTTATGTATTCTAAGACAGATATGCAGATGCAAAAAATTCACGAACTATTTTCTTATATTTCTTTAAACATGCATATTGATTTATGGGTTTTTACGCTCTTTTATTCTGTAATTCGTTAGTTTAGATTGAAACAGTATTTTCTTACTCGAAATATTGGAAACATAAGTAGACCCATTTAAAGTTATAAAATAAGCTCGTTAACATTCTACATAATAATAAAGTTACAAATGACTGTTTTACAAACAATTGCGTTTAAATAGCCGTTGAAAGGTTACAAAATATGACTTAATTCCACCTGCGGCAACGCATAAGAAATTAAAAAAATGTGTGGCCGTCAGTGTTAACATTTGACGAGTTTAGATCGAGTTCGCTCAGAAGAAAATTATTTTCAACAGGCTACGTGACTGCGCTTCTTGTTCACGGAGCGGAGGAAGGAATCGGCTAGATCAGGTCGCGGAACAGGTCGCAGTGCCGCTGCTGCTGGCCACTCGACCCATTCCGTCCCAGCATCCACCACGACAATGACTACCACGACCTTATTCTACGACGTACTCGAACGAGTGCGCTTCGAGTAGAACAAGCACTCCGGTTTTAGCTACTTTTCGTTTTCAACCCTCGAACCGTGCTTGATCTCGTGGCCCGCGTGCCACGCTTGACCGAACTTCCCTGGAACTTTGAAGTATCCTTTGTCCTGTCCCTACCAGCGCCCCCGCTTCACTTCTATCGAAACCGGATTCCGATAACCTATTGCATCACGCAACTACCGCATTTCCCCATTCACCACTTTCTAGTGAACAGCAATTATAATAATCAAATTTCACGAAATCGTGGAAAATTATAAGATGCAACAATTGCAAAAAGTATTTAATCTGTTCAGAAATATTAATGAGTCTAGTTCTTCTTTAGATTCTGTTTTAAATCATTTTCTTCGTAGCGAACTCGATCGAGACTCGTCGATATTAATCGAAGTGTTGTCATTTTGCCTTTAAGTCGTGCAAAACAATTTGTAATCTGCATGCGAAAATGTTCAGCGTTGTGTGACAGACATAAGAGATAGCCAAACTTTGACGGTGAAAAACGAATTTAACTGAGTTACTGAAATATGCTGCCGCAACCGAAAAACGTGAACGTTATCAAACTTCAACAGATTCAAATAGTTCTCACAGGAGAATGTAAAAATATGACACAATCATTTCGATGTACCTTTTTGCATTTCTCCTTTAACCCTTTGACTGCTAAGTAGTTTATCTCAATAACTATCGCTGGGCCTGACTTTTCACGTAATATGAATCTGTTCGGCGGTGTAATAAATTATAATATGGTACAGAATCCAATTAGTTACTTTATCCACTTCAAAATTAAAATTGTTTCATTCTTTTATTTTCAATATATATTGTTTATTCATGAATGGTAAAGTTTTCAAATACCATAAGTATAATGTATGTATTTGCATATTGAACATTGAAAAATTGAATGTATAATAAGTAAACTAAATACTCTGTACAAGGTGAGTGACTTGCCTTTGAATCACCACTGTCGAGCATACACTGTTCCACATAAAATCATTATAAATAACCCCGACATTCAAATTATACTCAAATGTTTCTGAACATTTGTCTGCATTTTATGCATTTATACTTTTACATGTTTCAGTTATGTCAACTCGCACATGAAATTTCAGCCTGCAGAAGCCAGTTATATATAATATTCCCCTACAAATATAATATAATAAAATATTGTCTCCTTACGTTGCTAGCCATTCGAAGGAAGTCGATGCTAAAACTTGGTAAAATATTCGCTCCAACAGACTACATAATTTACTACAGTCTACTGTTAAACAGAGAATATATAATATAATTAAATAGGTGTCTAGTAAAAGTGGGCTCGGAGAGTTCTAATTCAAAGGCAAGTGAATCACCCTGTACTTTACCTCTTGATTTTAGATTAGTTTCTCAAATAGATCTGTTGGCAGTATATTGTGCTTTTTTACTCAGCTCTTTGCGAAAGTACCCCTTCCGGATTGATTAAATTCGTGTATTGTGTTATTAAGTTAGTGCTTGTAAGATGAATGAAACAAGTCATGGTTTAACCACTGTTGTCTTTGGCAATGACTTCTGCCTAGGTCTGGTGCGAATGATAGCTCAGTGGTGGGGGATTAGAGTGTCTTATTCGTTGAGTAGAACTGGTAATCGACTTTTGCCTACGAGCTTTAGAGGATATAAGTGTTACTTAGATCTATTATTAAACAGAGAATATATAGTATAATGAAATAGATGTCTAGTAAAAGTGGACTAGGAGAGTTCTAATTCAAAGGCAAGTGAATCACTCTGTACATAAACAAAAAGGATCGAAGCCGTCGTCGAGCGCGCATATGCGTCCATAGCAGTCAAAGGGTTAACTGCATTCTTGAGCGTAAGAAAGATTGCGAGCAAAGAAGCAAAGTTGTAACGAGCTTAAACTGCCCTCTTTAAAGATACTAATCCACAAATTTGATAACAAGGTTACCCGTTGAAACGATTATACTTGGCGATAACGTTAACATCGTAATACCCATACCAAGCACGAAGACAACGAGTTACGAGTTTTCTCTTAAAACTTCAACCCGGGTAAACCCTCGGAGCCCTTGTCCCTCCCGTTATTATCCCATTGGCCCGAAGTAATCAGGGGACTGGCTCCCTAATGATTTAATTAAAATTATCCGAGGAATAATTTACAAAGTGCGGGAGCGCGACTGGTAAGCAGGAGTCTCGTGGACAATAATAGTCGGAGAGAGAGAGAGAGAGCAAGAGAGAGAGCACGAGATGCCATTACAGTTAGAGAGGGAGCCCCGGAGGCTGCTGCTGCTGCTGCTGCTTTTCGCCGGAGCAGCGCATAATTAGTGCCGTTTCAGCGCGCACGAAGCTTTTCACTGGCGGCGAATCAGGCGCGTTTCTTGCCTTCGCAGAACTTACAGAGGCCGGAGCTTATCGAATTCGCCCGTTCCTTTGCTCGCGCGCACAGAGGCCGCTGGCCCGTCGAGAGAGCGTGTAATTGTGTTTGCCTAATGTACACCTGCCGCCGGGCGGCGCGGCGCGGTGCGGCGGCGGGGCGAACCATGCAGCGCGCGCGCCCGCGCGACCCCTTTTCCCTTCGAGAGGCACAATGAACACCAGGAATAATTAAATCGACTGGCACGGCTTTTATTCCGTGCCGGCATTTTTCCTACGATTGCAAAGTGCCCCTCCTCCATTGTCCGAACCAAATTGCTAGAGATATATGTGTGCGCGGCTCCAACCTCTTCAAGGTGATTCTTTGTTAAGTGCTAGAATGAATAGTCGAAGATTTTTTGACGTTTTGCTTTATTAGTTCTGTGTCGATTGTTATTGGGTGAAGTGTATGTGTGTTATTATTGGAGATTTTTTAAAGATAAGATTTTCCAAAGGTATATGCGGCTCTAACCTCTTCAAGGTGATTCTTTGTTAACTGCTAGAATGAATAGGCGATTATTTTTTGACGTTTTACTTTATTAGTTTGTATCGATTGTTATTGGGTGAAGCGTACAGGGTGCTGCTGCTTTTGAATCAGAACTCCCCAAACCCACTTTTACCAGACGTCTATTTAATTATACTATATATTCTCTGCTTAACAATAGGCTGTATTAAATTATGTAGTCTGTTGGTGCGAATATTTTACCAAGTTCTAGCATCGACTTCCTTCGAATGGGTAGCAACGTAAGAAGACAATATTTTATTCTATTATATTTATAGGGGAATATTATATAGAACTGGCTTCTAAAGGGTGAAATTTCATGTGCCAGTTGACATATCTCAAACATGGAAAAGTATAAATGCATAAAATGCAGACAAATGTTGAGAAACATTTGAGTATAATTGAAATGTCTAAGTCAGTGCAAGCCAAGTGAGGGGCCCCTCACGCGCTTTTTTTTCCTTTCGATTACTCGGTGGACCCTGCCTGCCTGCCCAATTCAGGGCTACTCACTACCCTCACTACCCTCACTACCTGCTACCCATCTTTGCCCTCTCTGCCCCACTCTAGCACTCTAGCAATACAGCGCGCCAATATTTTACTTTCAAGTTCAAACATTTTTGATGGTTTTTATTTTTTTTGTCGACTTCCCGACCTTTCGCGGGACTGAAATATGGTGGAGAATGTGCCTTTGCGCCAAGGAAGATACCATACAAATTTCAGAGTCCTAGCTCAAAGTTTAGATTTTCATCTATTTTAGCCCCTCGAAAATGGTCAATTTTTTCAAGTTTCTAAAAATCGGCCGAACCCGGGATATTTTGATTGTTTTCGTATCAGGGTGGATAGAGAACAAAGAATTCGCGAAAAAAAGGCCGGATTTGCAACGAGAACGGGTCGAAAAACCGTCCAGAAAAGTGCATTTTTGCTCACTTTTAACGGTTTTTATTTTTTTTTGGTCGACTTCCCGACCTTTCCCGGGGCTGAAATTTGGTGGGTAATGTTTTTTTACACCGAGGAAGATACCATAAAAATTCCAGAACCCTAGCTACAAATTTTTTTTTCGGCAAATTTTTCTTGAGGGGTACCCCTTCAGATTTTTTCACGATTTTTCGAAGATTCCCGAACTCGGATTTTTTCTTTAGGAATCAATTGTTCCTGAATGAAAACGGATAGAAAACAAGAAATCCGTCGAAAAAAGTCCGGATTTCTATCGAAAACACTAAAAAAACTGCCTTTAAAGTTCGATTTTTTCGGAATTTTCGCTAGTTTTCCCCATATTTTTTGGAGTTCCCGACATATTCTGGGGCTGAAATTTGGTGGGGAGTCTCCCCTTGCATCAAGGAAGATGTGATATAAATTTCAAAGCCCCAACTCAAAATTTTTTTTCCCCATATTTTTGGCCATCGGAAATACCCAATTTTTCAAAGGTCCCCGAACCCGGGCTTTTTCTTCATGAATCGATTGTTTGTGTATCAGAGCGGATAGTAAACGAAGAATCCGTGAAAAAAAGGCCGGATTTGTATCGAAAATACCAAAAAATCGTTCCTGAATAACGAATTTCATCTAATTTTCGCGGTTTGTCCCATTTTTTTAGACTTCCCGTGTATTTCACGGGGCTGAAATTTGATGGGTAATGTTTTTTTACATCGAGGAAGATGCCATTTTTTTATCCGTAAACTATTCGTGTTTATGTATGAATCTCTGTATCTATGTATGAGTGTTTCTAAACAGTCTGATGCTATGCTTCATGCCGGAAAAGGGAGGCGCAACACAGTGTTTCTTTCGTAATTCTAGAGAAGAATATTTGTACATTAAAGCAGGTTTCCTTTTTAATAGTTATTAAGGAAAGGAGGTCGAAATCACAGAGATTGTGTGGTAAGTAGGGTGGCAAGTTTAAGAAGTAACTTGTCGTAATTACCGAGGCAGAGTTAATGAGACCGTCTTTCCGCCGAGGCGAACAAGAAAATGTACGTAGCGAGGTATTCTGATTCTTGTAAATTCGAGGGATCAGTAATTCGGCCTGTTTCAACAAGGGCTGCGCCTCCTTTTCGCCCGAAGAATAGTTTCTTTTTCCTTGAGCTTTATTTATTTCTTCGGATCTCCATCACGCCCTTCCGGATTACGAATACTTTCACGGCTCAAGAAGGACGCGCGCGCGCGCGCGCTCCCTCGTATTTATTATTCAGGCCTGTTTCCAACTCGCCCAATTTTCCGATCCCCCTCAAAGGAAATAACAAATGATATGCCGCTCGTTCATTTTCAGGCTAAGAGGCTTGTCTTTTCTTATCAAGGTATAAGTTGAAATTCTATCGCAGAGTTTGAGTTCCGGTATCCCTAACATTTCATCATTAATAATATTCATCGATACTGATTCTCTGGTAATCCTGTTATTCAGTTTCCGTTTACTTTAATCATGCTTAAAGTAAACGCAATTTCCAGCCGATTGGAGAAAAGTTTAGCTTCAAGCAGCGATGTGGATGATCTAATTAAAAGTTCGTCCCTTTGTAAATATACATTGCGCAGTCTCGCTTTATGGAAAGTTCGGAATGGCAATTTCTCGATTAGAAGATAGTCACGTAGCGCACTGGGAGTAAGAAGTAGAGAATCCGGAGAGTGGCATTTCCATCAAATTTCTCCGGCATAATCGATCAGTAAGGAAGCGAGGCTTACCAGCAGCCAGCATCGCCGCGTCGCGACGCGCCGCGCCGCGCCGCCCTGAAAGGAATGCAATTCCTTCCTTTTTGCCCCGCATTTCCCATTCGACGAGAGGAAGCCTTAAACGTGCAATGAGCATCGAGCATACGGGCAAAAATGTATTCGTCGTCGTCGACGCCGGCATTCTCGGACGAATGGTAGCGCGCCGTCAGAGGAAGAGTAATTGTCGCGTGAGATTATCCGATTTAATGAGACACGTCGCACGCGCGCGTGCGGCCGCTTTTAATTTAATTGTCGCCCGCATTCACCGTCGATTATATCATCATCATCTTCGCGAGAATGAACGTGCCGCTCTGTTCCGCGCTACGGATATACGCGCCTGATTTCTGCCATGAATTTCTCCCGGCCACTTTGCAAGCTGCGATTCAGTTAACCGAGAGATAATGCGAATGAGAGAGTGAAGCAAAAATGAGCCCTCGTTAAATACAATGGTGCGACAAATTGCGGATAAGCGCGCCAACGAATGCAAGCTCGAATGACCAATGCGACGAGTTCGTATATTCAATGAGCGTCCATTGCATCTGATTTAATTAAGTCAATATTGACGAGAAATTTTGTTGGCTATTAAGGAAGAGTGGTGATTTGCCTGAAGTACCTTGATTTATTTATATAAACAAGTAAAAGAAGCGGCTTTAATCTCTTCAAAGTGAATTTTTTTAAGTGCCAGAATGAATAGTGGAATATTCTTTAACGTTTTATTTTAATAGTTTGTATCGGTTGTTATTGGGTGAAGCGAATCTGTGTTATTATTGGCGATTTTCTAAAGATAAAATATTTTTTGATTCAATAATATAACTACGAGTTATGCTTTCGAAAAGCAATGCAATTCAATAGATTACATGTACTTTAAAACTTGTTATCGCAATTTCATCACCAAATTTGGTTGAATTTAGTTTGGATATTACAGTGTTAAAATCTTATCCGCGCTTTTTTATATTTTTTTCTGCGTAAACTATTTGAGTTTGAGTATGAATTTGTTTATCGATGTGAACGAGTGTTTCTAAACAGCCTGATGCTATGTTTCATGTCGAAAAAGGGAGGCGCAACCCAGTGTTCCTTTTGTAATTCTAGAGAAAAATGTTTTTGTTTTGGAAGAGGTTTACTCTCATTAAATACAATGGCGCGAGAAATTGCGGATAAGCGCATCAACGAATGTAAGCTCGAATGTGAAAGAGTAGTGATTTGCGTGAAGTACGTTGATTTATCAAAATAAATAAGTAAAAGATTAAAGTTGGCAGACTCATATGGTAGATGAGACATTTACGAATAATCAGGCTAAATCTCAAAAGCTTGTCTGTCCGGTTTAAGAGTATTTGAGCAAAAAGTGAAAAAGAAATGGTTTCACTTGTAGACATAATGTGATAAATAATACAAAATTAAAAGTACCAACGAATGGAAACTCGAATGGAAACGAATGACCAATGCGATGAGTTCGTACATCCAATGAGTGTTAATTGCGTTTGAATTGATCAAGTCAGTATTAACGATCAATTCTGTTGACTGTAACCCCTAGGCTACTGTGAAATTAACACTCATTTCGAGTGTTATTGTCATTAACACAACAGAAATTTTGCGTTTCTGACACTGCGAGCTCTAAAAATCCATGAAGATTGCATTTATCACAGCTAAAACCTCGTCAATCGAAATGAGCATTCTCCCTTAAATTTCGTCATAGTCAAAGGGTTAAGAAAGAGCGGCGATTTGCCTGGAGCACGTTGATTGATCTAAACAAATAAGTAAAAGATTAAAGTTGGCAGAAGCAGTGCTCCTTTAGAGAGAAGTGGATTTATAGGTAGCGGTGCCCTCGAAACAATCCGTTTCCACCAGCTGACGCTGACAGCTAAATGCGTTTCTGCATACGGCTCCGTTATATGAGATTTAATCATTTCCAGCAGGATTATCGAATCGCGTGCCAATTGGATCGCGCTGTGTTATCAAGCAGATCCCTTCGCCCTTCGCCCTTCAGCCGAGCAAGTATAGCTGCACACTTTCGATATTAAAAAGTTACACCGCCGCCGCCGGATAAACTCGAAGGGAAAGTTGCGCGGCCGGTACACGCGGACTTCTTGCCATTCTGCCTTTTAAGTGTATGAATTCACATCCTACTTCGCTAACTCGCAACGAACGTACCAACTTACTAGACTCCATTTCCTAGTTTTTAATACCTCGAGCGGCCCCCACTGTCTTTCACATTTTCGACAAATACGAACGAAACAGAGTGGAAGTTGGGATTTTTCTTATAAAGAGTTCAGTGATAGACGAGAAATTCTATTCAATGGTTGAGTGAAAAGTGGAGGTAAATTGGAATCGAAAGAATTAAAGGCTGAATCCATCCTGATTTCTCATAGACGAAGAGACACACAGCGGAACGTCTCAATTCCTTCGAGCTCAAACGCTCTCGCGAGCCTCTGCAGATTGAAAAACTTTCTTTCTTTCTTTCTTTCTTTCTCCGCGGCTGAAACATTCTTTTGTCACAGTCCGACTAGTTAATCACGCAATGTGCCGTGCAACGCGAGAGCCGATCATTATGAAGTGCTCGGGTGATTAATTGTCGGCTTAATGCGCCTGCAAAGCTTTGTACAGAGCTTGGTCGAAGCGAGATTTCCATTTCTCTGACGGGGGGAAGAACGAGCGGACGGCCAGATAGAGCCACCAGTTTAGTTTACTGTTGAAAGTAATTAGAATAGATAGTCCTCGCGAGATGGTCCGTAAACTAGCTTGGTTCTCGCGATGATCGTCGCCTTCGCTTCTCTATTTCGACCGGTCTCTCTCGAGCACCAGCACACTCCCTCAACTTTCGAGCCACGGCATTCGTTAAAAGCTAATTCGCGTGGATTATCTCCGCGCAACGGCTTGGATTATTTGCGAAGCGAGACAAAGACTTTCAAGTTAACTAAGTCGCCGAAAATAAGTACTTTGTAAATCTGATTATTCAGGATTTAAGTTTTCAACTCGCGATTTACTGAAAATAGAATGGCAATTCTTGAAATGTTCGTGCCGAAAATGAAAATAATGAGATCGGATTGAAATTTACAGAGAATGATAGTCTATGGTTAGTGCAGCAGTCTTTAAAATTTTGACTTATTTGTCTGCACAGTTTTCAAGTAATCAATGTTGAAAAATATCTTCTTATGCATCGGCTCTTATGAGAACGAAAGCAGGGAAAAATATGTGACACAATAATGACACACGAATAAAGAACATTTCACGTGGTAAATGAGGCATTCCAACTTGTTTGTCCAAAAATCCTTTCTTATGCATGGCGACAAAAGCAGAGATTACCGTTCTTGACTTAAAAATATGTAACACAATAATGACAGATGAATAAAAACCATTTCACATCGTAAATAAGACATTTACAGATAATCATGCTAAATTTCAAAAGCTTCGCCTGTCCGATTCGAAAGTATTTGATCAGAGGCTAAAAATGAAATGGTTTCATTTATAGAAATAACGTGATAAATAGTATAGAAATAAAAGTAACTTATAAAAGCAGATGTGAGATAACATAAACTAAACTGCAAATTGAACTTTCCTGCACAAAAATTAGCTTTACTGTAATTTGAAAAGGTCTTAGAATTCTGTGTTAGATGACCGCATCAACCTCCTACAGCAAATGGTGCTGGTAACTGATTATAACAATTACGTTAGAAATGTTCAATTAGTTTTTAAATAGAATTATAATACGAAACTCTAAAGCCGGGCAAAATTCTGTCCTTCCTAATCGGAGAGAAGTCTGAGTGAAAAAGTCGAATTTCGGCGGACTGTTTGGAATTCGCCATGACAGCGAAATCCCCTTGGCGAATCGCCTTTGCTGCTAATTGATTATAACAATAACGTTAGAAATTGTTCCTTTTGAAATTGTGCGTTAGAAATGTTCAATCAGTTTTTAAATCGAATTATAATACGAAACTATCTATCTTTCGTGCCAGAGAGCTCAAGATGCAGAGTTTCGTATAAAAGTCGTTCTATTTTAATTTATAGAATACATTATGCGAGAAAAGTGTCTGCGACGTGAAATACAGCCAGTCCGGCAGTGACAATTCCCGTACGTGCTATATTGCGAATCGCCCGAATCACGTTTCTCGTTATGACAGCCGCAGGAAACAAAGTACGATTATATGCGCTTCGCATTGCTGAGAAAAATATAGCTTCCGGTGTATCGGCGGTATGAACTTTTCCATCGCGCGAATACCAACTGTTTTATATGCAAGCGGTCATGTCGAATGTTGATTTTGTAAAGTGAAAATCGAAGTTCCACGCAACACGCCAGGAATTTAAAGTCTCCGGCACAGTTGCAGCCAGTCGAACGTTTAAAGTAAATATTGAACTGCCGGCCTTTTTTTAATGCATTCCATTTGAAAAATCGAAAGTACAGTTATTGGTTTCTCATTACGCGTATTAAAGGTGCGGGAATAGGAACATGTGTGCACTGACAAAAAATTACGAGGCTTTTTCAAATTACAATGAAACTAATTTTCGGGTGGGAAAATTCGATTTACAATTAAGTTTACACTATGTCATACCTGCTTTTATAAATTACTTTTGTTTATATACTATTCATCGAATTATTTCTACAAATGGAACCATATCTTCTCACTTTCGAAGCGGACCACATGAAATATTTGTTTATTCATGTTTCATTATTCTAACACATATATTTAAACCATAAACGGTAATCTCTGCTCTCATCGCCATAAGAGGCCGTGCATAAGAATGGATATTTCGGCATTGATTACTCGAAAACTGTACAGACAAATAAATTGAAATTTAGAAAAGAGATGCAGTAACCATTGACTATCATTCTCTATAAATTTAAGTCCGATCTCATTATTTTCATTTTCGGCACCAACCTCCTTAAAATTACTAATACTATCATAGAGAATTGTCAAAATATTCCTACGAAAATCGCAATCTATCGAATTAACATTAATATTAAGTTCGACAAACTTCAATACTTTTCTATTGAAAAATTTCTAAATCGAGTTCGCGAGGGTAATTTTGATCGGTATTTGATTTGACCGACAATTTCCTGCAACTCTTCGATTTGTAATATATAACAAGTACGCGAGAAGATTACTGTGAGTGTATTTCTAAATAGATTTCGAATCTATTTCTAAATCGATTTCGCGAGGGTAATTTCGATCGGAATTTAATTTGACCTACAATTTCCTGCATTTTATCTTGTTATTGGCGATTTTCTAAAGATAAGATATTTTCGGATTCATTAATATAGCTACAAGTTATGCTTTCGATAAGCAATGCGATTCCGTAGATTACATGCATTCTGAAACTTGTTATCGCAATTTCATCACCAAATTTGGTTTAATTCACTTTGAATATTATAGTGTACAAAAATATTGCAAATCGCAAGCGTTAATAAGGAAGGTTGATAGAAATAGTCTATTCTAAATAGACTATTCAATAGTCTATTCTAAATAGACTATTCAATAGTCTATTCTAAATAGACTATTTCTCATTTATTTATTTATTTCTATTAATTTAGAAATATTCTAAATCGATTTCGCGAGGGTAATTTTCATCGGAATTTCATTTGACCTACAATTTCCTGCAACTCTTCGATTTGTAATATATAACAAGTACGCGAGAAGATTACTGTGAGTGTAGATAGGGCATTGGTTGCAGTAGGTTAGAAAGGGGTCAGTTTGGGGTTGCCTCGAAGATCGGGGTTAATTGAAATGTTCGAGTGTGCCACTTGCCCAAGTCTCGGGGGGTGCGCTAGTCCCTTTTAACCATGCATATATGTATTTCTCGATACACCAATCCCAGCGTTCTTGCATCCCTTGGAAAATTGAGTGCGCTTATCCGCTTCACGTCTTTAGCCGATTATGCAATAGCATTGCTCTCGCCCCTACCGATAAGATAGACTCATCTATTAACACCTTAACGAGCTCCCAAATTGCGCGCTCGGATTACTAGAATTATTTCATTGGAAATCAAAGTACTCTGTTTTATTGAAAATTAGAAATAAAGGTCTGTCAATGTAATTACAAGTGTTTGTCAATACATAATCGAAACTAGAATCATAATAACAAAATACTCTGTTTAATTAAGAATTGGGAATGAAAGTCTACCAGCATAATTAAATTGGAAATCAAAATCCTCTGTTTAATTGGAAATTAGAAATGGAAGTCTGTCAACGTAATTACAAGTGTTTATCAATACATAGGCGAAACTAGAATCATAAATAAATTTAAATTAGAATCATGAAATTCCAATTCTAGTGTGTGTGTGTGTATATGTTTCGAGGGTAAAATAGGAGATGTCGAGTTGAGTGGAATCTAGTGCGAAGCTAAAGCGTCAATTTAGCCGCACTAAGTCGGCACGGTTAAGCGAAATTCGGCACGAGGCCTCAATATTCGGGACGCAGCTTTCAAGAGACATTAATGAACATACGAGAAGTGCAGTTTCGACAGGTGGAGGAGATCTAACCAAGCCTGGGACGATGAAGCCCCTGCAGTAAATCATCTTGAAGCCCTGATATATATTAGTATATAATTAGCAAGAACGACGCCCTCGATTAATCACACGCCTGCGGATAATAAATGATCCCAACGCGCGACACACCCTCCAGTCCGGATTATCAAGTTTCAACGGAATTAAAGCCAAAGTCGAATTCCACGCCGCGTAAACTTATGCAAAATTAACTATTAAAGTCCATCAGGGAGTTTGCGCTTGCTTCCGTTGATCCGACATCTAATTGCCAGCGACAAAGGCAGAAATACACTTTTCGAGGAGATTCTTGGTACACTTAAGGAAATTCTGCTCATATTAAACACGAGAGGCCAAAACTTTCAGGTAGTAACAAGAACCCTCTAAATTCTCCTTCTAGAGTGACTCCAAGATATTCTTTCGGAGAAGTGAGTGCGCGACTTGAAGGACTCCGAGTTCCCAAAGTTATCTCTAGCTCGAGTTCCATTCGTGGATAATGAACTGTACGTCTCGTTAGTTGGATCTATGTATATGCCAGAATGAATAATGCAAATCTACCCTTGAAATATATGCACTGTGCGAAACCGATACAATGTACAGGGTGAGTCACTTGCCTTTCAATCACCACTGTCGAGCATACACTCTTCCATAGAAAATCATTAGAAATAACCTAGACATTTAAGGAGGTTGGTGCCAAAAATGAAAATAATGAGATCGCATTGAAATTTACAGAGAATGATAGTCAATGGTGACTGCAGCTAGCTTTAAAATTTTAACTTGTTTGTCTGTATAGTCTTCGAGTAATCATTGTCCAAAAATCCATTCTTATGCATGGGCTGTTATGGCAACGAGAGCAGAAATTGCCGTTTATGGCTTAAAAGTATGTGATACAATAATGACACATGAATGAAAAATATTTCATATGGTAAATGGGACATTCACGAATAATCAGGCAAAGTTTCAAAAGCTTTGTCTGTCCCGTTCGAGAATGAAAAGGAAGTATTTTCATTTGGAGAAATAACGTGGTAAATAATATAGAAATAAAAGTAACTTATAAAACATAGCGTAACATAGCATAAACTTAATTGCAAATTGAATTTTACTACATAAAAATTGGTTTTATTGTAATTTAAAATGGCCTCAAAATTCTGTGTCAGCGCTCACCCCTCTTATCCCCGCACCAAATCACCCCACCAACCTCCTTCAATTATACACAAATGTTTCTCAACATTTGCCTGCGTTTTATGCATTTAGACTTTTACATGTTTTAGTTATATTAAGTCGCACATGAAATTTCACCCGGAAGAAGCCAGTTCTATATAATATTCCCCTATAAATATAATATAATAAAATATGTTCTCCTTACGTTCCTAGCCATTCGAAGGAAGTCGATGCTGAAACTTGATAAAATATTCCCTCCAACAGACTACGTAATTTAATACAATCTATTATTAAGCAGAGAATATATAGTATAATTAAATAGACGTCTAGTAAAGTTGGGCTTGGTGAGTTCTGATTCAAAGGCAAGTGAATCACCCTGTACAAGTGAAGAACGTCGAGGACTCCTATACTCCGTAACGCAATTATCGATATCTTTGACCTCGATCGGTATCAGGCTGTACATCGAAAGGGAGGAATCTCAAATCCATTAGGAACCCCTGTCACGCCTGCCGCACAAAAACCGTGCGATGCAAAGCCGGGCAAAATTCTGTCCTTCCTAATCGGAGAGAAGTCTGACTGAAAAAGTCGAATTTCGGTGGACTGATCGGAATTCGCCATGGCAGCGGAATCCCCTTAGCGATAAATGAGGCATTTCAACTTCGACAACTACGACTGTTTTTAGTTTGGCTTGGTAAATTAATTGTAAAATCGTAATTTTATATCGATAAGTTTTCTAATATTCTTTCGATAAATTAAGGAGGTTTATTCCGAAAATGAAAATAGTGACATCGGATTGAAATTTATAAAGAATGATAGTCAAAATTTCAACTTGTTTGTCGAAAAATCCTTTCTTATGCATGGGCTGTTATGGCGACAAAAGCAGAGATTACCGTTTTTGACTTAAAAGTATGTGACACAATAATGACACATGAATAAAAAACATTTCATATCTTAAATAAGGCATTTACAGATAATCAGGCTAAGTTTCAAAAGCTTCGCCTGTCCGATTCGAAAGTATTTCATCAGGGACTGAAAATGAAATGGTTTCATTTGTACAAATAACGTGATAAATAGTATAGAAATAAAAGTAGCTTATAAAAGCAGATGTGAGATAACAAACTAAATTGCAAATTGAACTTTCCTGCGCAAAAATTGGTTTTACTGTAATTTGAAAAGGTCTCAGAATTCTGTATTAGATGACCGCACCAACCTCCTACAGCAAATGGTGCTGCTAACTGATTATAACAATTACATTAAAAATGTTCAATCAGTTTTTAAATAGAATTATAATACGAAACTCTAACGAACCCCTGTCACGCCTACCGCACAAAAACCGTGCGATGCAAAGCCGGGCAAAATTCTGTCCTTCCTAATCGTAGAGAAGTCCGAGTAAAAAAGTCGAATTTCGGCAGACTGTTCGGAATTCGCCATGGCAGCGGAATCCCCTTAGCGAATCGGGGCAGAGCCGCAAATCGTTGGGGCGATGGTCAATAACGCATCAGGCGTCCTCTTCTAGAGGAAAGTCTGCGCACGATGCGGGAGGTCGAAGGTCTCTGTCAGGGAGGATGCTCGCGGAGTTAAGGCGACGCGAAAAGGGACGCGAGTGGGTGGAACCCCGGCAGGGATCGCCGGGCATTTCGAAACGCCGCCACCAGGAGGTCCGAAGGAGAGCCTGCCAAGCCGAGTACGGATGTACTGGGAAGTACGGATGCACCGAAGAGTAGTGGAGAGTACGGATGAACTGGCGGGGGGTAGGTGAGGCTCGGAGTCAGGGGTTGCCTCCAGACGGAGCTCTAACAAGTGGCTGCAACCGGTAACGATCGCTCGCCCTCTGCGCCGCGCCACATACAATCACCTATGTACCAGTAGATGATCTACTATGTCCAACAGCGACGAAAGACGAAAGCAAACTATCAAAATAATGTCGTCTAATCTTAACCCTTTGCGGTCGTATGTCTGCTCTCAGCCACCACAACAAAAACCATACTAATCTTGTATAATTTTCCAAATTAGGAAGACTATCGACCTCAGATAAAGAGAAAAGTAAACTACATAGAATGCGGCACTGTCAACACGTAAAGAGTAAAGATTGTTCTGTATGTTCAAACAGAAAAATCGAAGACGAAAGACGCCAAACTAATTATTTTTGTAACATTTGTAATCGAAAACCAGGACTTCATGTTAAAGAGTGCTTTGAAACATATTGTGTAAACATGTATCTAAAGTTCACAAAAGTATGAATAAGTCTCGTTTATCCTTGCATATTACGTACCACTGCTAGTTCAATGGAAAGACACCCATGTCGAAATTTAATACGACCGCAAAGGGTTAATTCCCAACTATAAATAATACTAGAATAAATCAAAGTGTAGAATTCGGGTGTGAATAAAAATAAGACGAGACGTAATAAAATTGTACGATTGGATAAATATGTAAAAGGATGCATACGCGAATGGAATTGAACTATGCAAGATTTAGTGGAAGGCTCGTGCAAATTTAATTCGGCTGGGTTTCGGTATTGAAAGAGGGACGTACAACACAGTATTCCTTTCCTAATTCTAGAGAAAAATGTTCGTATATTAGAAGAGTTAGTGTTAAAAAGTTAAGTCCATGTTTTTTATATTTTTTTCTCCGTAAACTATTTGAGTTTGTGTATGAATTTGTTTATCGATGTGAATGAGTGTTTCTAAACAGCTTAATGCTATGTTTCATGTGGAAAAAGGGAGGCGCAAAACAATGTTCCTTTCCTAATTCTAGAGAAAAATATTCGTATATTAGAAGAGGTTTACTTTCGTTAAATACAACACCAACGAATGGAAGCTCGAATGACCAATGCGATGAGTTGGCATATCCAATGAGCGTTAATTGCGTCTGAATTGATTAAGTCAATATTAACGATCAATTCTGTTGACTATAACTCCTAGACTACTATGAGCGCCTATTGGCGCTTAGAAATTTTGCGTTTCTGACACTGAGAGCTCTAAAAATCCATTAAGATTGCATTTATCACAGCTAAAACCTCGTCAGTCGAAATGAGCATTCTCCCTTAAATTTCGTCATAGTCAAAGGGTTAAGAAAGAGCGGCGATTTGCCTGAAGTACGTTGATTGATCTAAATAAATAAGTAAAAGATTAAAGTTGGCAGAAGCAGTGCTCCTTTAGAGAGAAGTGGATTTATAGGTAGCGGCAAGACATAATAAAATTGTATGACTTGATAAATATGTAAAAGGATGCATACGCGACTGCAATTGAACTATGCAAGATTCAGTCGAAGGCTGATGCAAATTTAATTCGGCTGGGTTTCGGTATTGAAAGAGGGAGGTACAACACAGTATTCCTTTCCTAATTCTAGAGAAAAATATTCGTATATTAGAAGAGATTTACTTTCGTTAAATACAACACCAGCTAATGGAAGCTCAAATGACCAATGCGATGAGTTGGCATATCCAATGAGCGTTAATTGCGTCTGAATTGATTAAGTCAATATTAACGATCAATTCTGTTGACTGTAACTCCTAAACTACAATGAGCGCCTATTGGCGCTTAGAAATTTTGCGTTTCTGACACTGCGAGCTCTAAAAGTCCATTGAGATTGCATTTATCACAGCTAAAACCTCGTCAGTCGAAATGAGCATTCTCCCTTAAATTTCGTCATAGTCAAAGGGTTAAGAAAGAGCGGCGATTTGCCTGAAGTACATTGATTGATCTAAATAAATAAGTAAAAGATTAAAGTTGGCAGAAGCAGTGCTCCTTTAGAGAGAAGTGGATTTATAGGTAGCGGCAAGACATAATAAAATTGTATGACTCGATAAATATGTAAAAGGATGCATACGCGACTGCAATTGAACTATGCAAGATTCAGTCGAAGGCTGATGCAAATTTAATTCGGCTGGGTTTCGGTATTGAAAGAGTCTGTCACTGGGGGGTGCTGTGCGCCGCCGGCACCCCTGCGCTCTCTCTGTCCGGGAGGGTTAACCAACAGCAGAGCCCTTGGCGCGGCGGAGCTCGAGAGTTCGCTCGATTCGCCAATAGTGCGGTGTTCCACGAGAGAAACCTGCTGACCGATCGGTATTCCCCGCTCGCTTGCTCGCTCGCTACTTCCAATTGTTTTCGACGCGACACCACCGCCAATTATCGTCGGTCGGTTGCACCCCTCGCTGTCACCCATCCGTCAGTCACCCCAACTCGCACCGCTACACCACTTATCACCCTTTTTCCTCCCTGAATGTTGATCTGATTGCCGACCATTGGGGCTGGCGGCGCACTTTTAAAATTCATCCTCACTCCATTTATGCCCATAATTATGAAACTGGTCTAACTCAAAATTTGTAAAAAACGTCTTTATCAGTTATTTCACACCACAGTATTTTAAACTAAATTTATTCAATGTAATTTTTATGATATCGTCAAAAATGAACCATTAGATAATGGTTGTAATTTCAACATTATATGGAATTCATTTAGTGTTAATTATGAAAGTGGTCTAAGCCAAAAATTTAAAGAAATTATATAAACGTAACTTGAAAATATAGGGAAATATTAAATTACTTCCATTATACACCACCACTAGACCAGCAACGGAAGAAAAACATAAAGATATTATGTGTTTACTACCATACATCCCTCCAGTTTTTCAGGAAGATTTTAAGAATTTTAAAAACTTGAAATGATAAAAATGTATCACTTTTTAAAAATAATGAATAAATGTTCATGAACTATTTCAGTAAAGTTATTGTTTCAAATAAAACTCATAGTTCTTTATCGCTTGAAGTCATTTATAGGACATTCAGTTAGTTTTGAAAATGGTCGAAGTCAGTTCAAACTTTAAAAACAACATTTTCGTACGAAATTCACACAAAATTTCATATCCATAATAAATTTCCATTAATCAAGACTAATAAAATTATAAATCAAAATGTCGCATAATGTAAAAATATTTTTTAATTCATTCAAATGCAATTCATTAAATATCTCGAAACAAGAAACATATGACTTAGACCACTTTCATAATTATGGGCACATTTAAAATAGCTCTTTCCGATCCGCCGTGCAAACTAAATTTAGCACTTGCGGTATAATGAAAAAGCGTAGCGAGCTTTTCGTACGTCCCTCACGGATGTGGGAAAATATTTAAGTTACGTGTATTAACATATTCCTCGACAAGGTTTCGGTATCCCATTAATTCTGTATAACTACACCGCCTTATGAATAATTAACTATGATAATGCAAGTCCGTGTTGAATACTAATTGAATGAAGTATAGATATACCGCGCTCCGATAGCATATACATATGTATATTAAATTAATAATCGTAATAATCTAATTCCTTCGTACGACAGACTTTCAAGTTTATCAGAAATATAATTATTCACTAATATCAGTTAACACGAGGTTTACGGGCATTTTTATACATATAGCTCTCTTTATGGACACTTATTTTCATAAAAGAAAACCATTAATTTAATTTAAAGACAATCACAATTTTCACAGACATAATATAAGTTAATTAAATCTGTCAGAATTGCGTAATTAATTGTCAGTATAAATTGGAAGGAATATTAATAAGCTTTGTAATTTTGCTCGTGAAGTCCGAAATCCGGCAAAATGACGGGCGCCGTAAACCTACTGTTAAACAAGTGTGGAAAATGAATGATTTCAAACTACATTTCTCTAACACCAGTTATTTCAGTCGATTCTCCACATTTAAGTTTCCCATAGTTTCTTATCGCTGGAACTGCATAAAGTGAAGCAGCGCTGAATAAATAGAGGAAGCATAGTGAAGACATCGGAGCTTTCCTTATCTCCGGAAGGTAAAGCGTAACGTCTCGGCATTGTAATGATTCAGCCGCGAGCATTTAGGAGTTAAAGAGCAGTGGAATTTAGGAGGTGCGATACTCAGCCGATTAGCTGCAAAGACACCGGAGTCGAGCAACTTCCGAGGACGCGAGGCTCGACGATCGAGATAATCCGTGGACAAAGCGGCGCGCCCGATGAAAACTAGCGCGGAAAACCGGATCAGTGATTGTTAAATTAAGTGGAACCTCGAGGAAGCGGAGCCTCCACTCGAACGAGATCTTTTTGTTCGATTGCTCTCTCTTTCTCTCACTCCAGTAACAATGTCTTTTCGACCGAGCGGACTTTATCTCCGATGGCTACTTTGCACCGTCTAAAGCTGTACTTTAGGAGTTTAAGAGTGCCGGCAGACAAAGCTGCCGGACCTTTTTCAAGCAAGCTTTGATAAGCTGCCGATAGATAAGGCACCCTGCTACTTCACTGGCAAACGACTTCCCGATACAATTCGTTCAATCCTCCCCGTCTCTGACAAATGAATCCTTAATCTCTAATTCATCTTTTCCCTTTCATCTTGCGTCGAGTATCGTCTTCCAACGATTAGCACATTGTTCTTGATATTATAAACTTTAGGAAATATTCCTGTTTGAACACATTTTCCAATTGAGGTCTTTGGGATTTGTTAACAATAATAATTCAGGAACTATAGTTAACATGTTTGTGACATGTTTGCAATTTTGGGAGCAATTTCAAGTGTCAAATAATAACAAAAATTTAAAGCTTGTCTTTTAACTCGACGCCACTTTGTCAAGACAAATTGTTATGTTTTGTCCGTGGTTCACACGACAGCCACGTTCATACTAAATAATAATAATTTTGTGTTTTTAGTTTCCTATAATTTTAGTTGATTGAAGTTATCGTGTAAACTATGGGAAAAGAGGTACGAATGACGGTGTATGTCACTCCTGGATTACAACATGATTTCAAAACGTCATGAAAGATTGTATATAAATATATAAATATACCAATAGTTTTTTAGACAGAATAGCTGTTCCTGAATGATTATCACAAAATCATGAAAGATTGTATATAAATATGTAAATACATCAATAGTTTTTTAGAAAGAATAGCTGTTCCTGAATGATTATCAAAGAATCATGAAAGATTGTATATAAATATGTAAATATACCAATAGTTTTTTAGAAAGAATAGCTGTTCCTGAATGATTATCAAAAAATCATGAAAGATTGTATATAAATATGTAAACATACCAATAGTTTTTTTAGAAAGAATAGCTGTTCCTAAATTATTATCAAAAAATCGCCAAAACTCCAATTGAAAAGTGTGTTCAAACGGGAACATCCCCTTAAACAATGAACAAGAATAGAATATAAAGTTGAAAAGTAATTCCACTGCTCCAGCGAAAATAGAATACTGCCCTTTTTTTACCTATCCTCTGCGATTTAAATCTTTCGAAAACATTCACGGTCTATGCAATATTTCATAGAAGAAATATTGCAAATACAGCTTCGATCCCTATTGTATCGATACAGCGGCTCATATTTCATTCGTATCTTCTCGTTTTTGTTTCGAATATAGCAGTTCACGGCCGAATGACTGAACTGGCGGGGGAGGAGGCTACGACACCAATTCAATTAACTCCTCGCTGACTAGGACTTTTCTCCGGGGCAGTCAATTATTTGATAGTCACCTATCGATTAGGTGTCAAACCGCAATAATTTCGTTATTACTCTAATCGAATCAATGGCTCATCTCGATCCCTATTGGCAGGTTGGCCTATCTGCTCTATATCGAGGCCAAACTCTAAAGATAGGCGCGCATATTTCAACCAGCCAGTAATGAACGTGTGTGTGGAACTATTGATTTTACCCATCACACACACCGAGGACACATTTTGGCTGCTCGTTACGCCGTAATTGTGCAGGCTTCACTTGCCGCGCAATAATTTGATCAGTTTGGGCGAGCAGCCTCGCGGAAACGGCGACGGGCCAACCGAGAAAAATTCTGCCACGTGTGAAGAGCACACAGTCGAAATTGTGAGGTCTCATAAAAGAAAGCCAGCCGTATGAGATATTCATAGTGAATGGCATTCCGAGTGATGCGGAATGCTGCCAGTCACTAAGGACAAAGCCTTGAGCCGAATATCAGATCATTAGAGGGAAAAACGCGCTTCAATCTAAAGTAATTGCAATGACAGGGAATATTAACGCTAAAAGCAGTATTTGCGATCATTAATGAAATAGTAGTTTTGTAACAATAATCATGAGGTTGGTTTTTACTATAAACTATAAGAGAACAATAACTAGCCGCGCGTGATTAATGACGCAATGGACCTTTCGGATCTTATTAATAATCCGCTGGCATACAGGAATGCTAAACTATACGTTCCCTGGCAAAACTCTACAAAGCCTGGACACGTAACTACGAAAGTTATCATCATTCACCGTTGAACGAGGAGTTCTGCTTGGCAGCAAGTTTATAAATTCCGTCGTCCGTTTGTGTGCCATCTCGTTTGTGCAACATAATTTATCAAAAGTTGCTAGAATATGCCGGATGCGACAGTAACGCGCTCGGGTGGAATCCAACATTTTAGTAAGATGAGACTCGTACAACATAACCCATCCGCGCTGCTTGCTCACCTATTGCCAAGCTCTGTCACGATTCTCAGATGCAGCGGCGAGCTAATTCATAAGCCGAGATTATAATTTCAATGGATTCCCTTGGCAATCTGCCACGTAACCGGCGTTACTTCAAAACTGCTGGTAAATCATATTCATAGTGATAAGGGCGCACCGGTGCACCTGCTCAGACACGTACTGCCGCGGCGGACCAGTCAAAGGGAACAAAAAATTTACTTGAAACAGCCTGGCACTGCAGCGATAAACGCCAGACGAAATTTAACAAGAAAATCATTCACACAATATTGCAATAAATGAATGATAAATAACTGCTTGACAAAATAATAGTTTTCTTTGGATGAATATTAAATATAAACAATTAAAATCAATACGGAACCACAAATTTTCTGTGGACCACTGTGCGTTTATTGCGCATATTAACACTAGGTTTACGGACGTTTCTGTGTACGTTTCTTTATGGACACTTATTGTCATGAAAAAAAGCTATTAATTTAATTTAAAGACAGTGACAATCTTAACAGACATAATATAAGTTAATTAAATCTGTCAGGATTGCATAAATACATTAATAAACTTTGAAATTTTGCTAGTGAAGTCTGAAATCCGTCAAAACGACGGATGCCGTAAACCCAGTGTTAAATAGCAATAAGAAAGGCAAAGTTCTTCGGAGCACGCCGAGCAGGGATAACTTAGAAGCGAGCGAGGTTAAGTAAGATCGAAAGAAGGAAGCAAGTTAAAGTTTCTGGGCGTTAAGGCGGCGCGGGTCAATGATACGGCGGGTTTCGTAATAATACCGGCTGGCATGTAGAGTGTATGACAGAGAGACTTTCCTGTCGTAATTACGGGCAGGCCAAGTGACCGTCCATGCGGCTTTGCATGCAGCCATATAATGCAAAGCCGTCAGAATGATCCGTTGGATACTGGCAGGGTTACGTGGTACGTGGGTGCCCGCCAAATAGGCGCCCAAATTTGCGGGTACCCTTATTGACCCTGGGCAACTGGCATCCAACACTGTCGCATTACAAGCAGGTCGGCCGGGCCGTCCATGTACGGCCAAGCCCTGCCAGGAATTCTCGGCCTAATTTACCTGAGCTACTTTCCCGTCTAAGACTATACGGCGTCTTAAGTTGTGTCGGTGGCCGTGTGCAATAAATATCACACGTCAGGGATTTGATCAAGTAAAACGTGGAGTATAAATCTATTGTAATATCCGTCGAAGAGTACAATCATGTCAAAGCCAAAGTCTATCCAAGAGTGATGCTCTCTCGGACATCGCTCGCCCTCAGCTTACCTACGTTAGCGTTGCCAGTTTGGGGGTTTACGACACCCTGGCTTTTCCCCGAAGGGGAGAAATGCCCTACATAACCTCCACGAGGTCTGTTCTACAAATGCATTTCTATGCCTACTTCTAATTTTCTAACACGCAATCGCCCTTCATCCCGCCGAAGGACTGATTCATCCGGACTCGAAATAAACCACCAGCTAGAAACCAACTGGGATTACATGGATCGACTACTAGAACTGGTTAGAAGTGAGAGTGACGGGTGCTGTGTAAGATGAATGATTGAATGTTTCTTGACAGGCTGCCGAGACAAAGTGGACCCGAGTCATTAATCCGGGGGTTGAAGGCACCCACCTCGACCCACCCACCCCCGGTAAAGGCGTCTGTCCGCCGCGCGTTCAACGCCCTTTGCCTTTCCACGTTCGCGGAGAGTCTCGTGTGCGCGGCGTGGCAGCGCGCCACCCACACAGCCTCCCCACGTGTCTCCCTTGTGCCCTCTCTCGCTGCTGTTACAGAGAGCAGGGAAATTCGCCGCTATCTCGCTGCCGGGAAACGACGACGACGTCGTCAGTCCGGCTGACAGCTCGAACGAAAAAGAGCAAAAGGCCCGGCGGCCGTCACGTGACACGCCGGAACGACGAAACATGTATATATAGAACGAGGAGAGCCGGAGGAGGGAGCGAGAGCGTACGAGAGAAGGATGAGTGTGTACCACCGAAAATATCTGTCGACGCTGCACGCTCCACTGAAGTAGTAAGCGCGCAACCACGCCGCATGAGCAGGCATGACAATGCCAAGGGAACTGTCAAAACGTTGTCCGATTGCAGGCCCGGCCCGCTCCAGCCGAGCAGTGACTCAGCCCTTAGGAAGGATCGCCGCCGTGGGGAACGTATTTTTCACGGCATTAGATCGATGTCTGGCTAATGGCTCAAACTATACACACACGGTCTCGAACTTAAGTGGCCCTTCCTACGTCCCGAGCACGTCACGTTCTATTGGTATCCCGCTCTCCTAAAAGCGCACGCTAGGGTGATCGCTCTTCCTCTGTCAGACCCGGCGAGAACCTCTCTCTGCTTCTCTCCCTCTCACTCCCTCACTCGCCCTCTTCCTCGAGCCCCATCCCTTAAGAGCACTTCCTATATCTCCCTTTCTACATAGGGTGCACCTAAGTTGCAGCGGCACGAAACACCGCACTCGCCCGCCTCTCTCGAAAACCTTCTCCTCTTTTTCTCTAGATTATCGCCGACAATTCATCGGGATATTGTTGTGCAAAGATCAATTGTACAGTGCGGCATGCGTGCACACCTCCACCTCGCCGATATCCGGAGGCGAGCAAATATTTAAGGGGCAATACGCCGGTAGAGCCGGCAGTTGGAGTAATCGTGTTAGTGAGTCTCGCGCGATTCTCCGCAGCTCGGCAAACAAGAGCGGAAGCGGCGAGAATCCGGCGAGAATCCGGCGAGAATCCGGCTGGGCTAAAGCCGCCGGTACATAAACAAGAGGCGCGCAGGGTTCCTGCTGCGGCGAGCAGCAAGCAGGGCAGCAAGCATCGCGGCTCTGTTAGGACGATGCCCATCCCATGGAGGAGACTGAAGTCAAAAATACACCCTGTACATACGCGTGTCTCTCTCGCCGAGCGGCCACTCGATCCTCACCCACATATATAGTCGGTCTCGCTCGCACTCCCACTGCCACATGCACTGATTCACGCACAAGCGGCGACGGCGGCAGCGACGTTCACCACCACCACCACCACCACTACCACCACCAGCAGCACACACGCCCGCCATCCGCGCGCGTGTATATCTCCTCTCTTTCTCCTGGACTGGCGAGTACACGAGCACCCGCGTATATTCGAGACGTAGGTAGACGCGTAGCCGCCGAAAAGAGACGTAGTCGAGCGCTCCCTCGACCTCTCTATATTATTATGCACACACAACTGCCACCGTAGCGCGCCGCTCTCTTCCACCAGGGTGCTTCTGCTGCTGTCGCTGCTCCTCGTTGCCTTACGTGCCGCGATGCCGGGACGACAGTGTGTGGAAGATAGCACAGAACCACCGCACCGAGGAAAGCCGGGAGGGATAAAACCTTAACCTATCGTAAGTGAATGTCGCGCGGCGAAAGTATGCGGCCCGGTCGGCCGGTAAAACGCCCGTCTTATAGCTTCGGCACTCGGAGAAATGCTGTCTTACCTGTTTCACTAGTGGGAGTAGTGTCTGTTCTATGCTACGGGTCTTAATCTCTAGGGTGGCTGGGTCTACGGGGTCGGGTGTCGCCATGATTCGAACACAACTCCGCGCTCCGTAGACTCGAGCCTCGCAGAGAGGGTTCGTTGCACCCCCGGCACCCGCGCCACCCCCCCGACCCCAACGACGAAACCCCTTTCCCTGCCGAGCAGCCGCTTCCCACCTACTCGCCGCCGACCAATCCCACGGCCCCTCGCCACTCGATCGCAGCGACGCCTTTGCCGCGACGGCGACGTCGCCAAACCGCTCGAGCCCGTGCCGGCGTCCTCGCTACCCCCGGGAAACCGCCGTCGAGACATCTGACGAGCAGCCGGCGCACCCGCTCGAGGACGCCTCGCTCTTTATGCTAATTCTCTCCTCATCTTTCATTTATACGGATTTCTAGAGGCTCACCCCTTATTGCTGTTGCACTTGTAAGAACAAGTGGCAAAGATTTCTGTCGGAGTTATGATAATCTGGAGTTTGATAAATGAACCGATGAAACTTTCGTCAGAGTCCGACCTGGCGCTGACTGATTCTACTGGTGATGTTGGCGGTGTGATTTGGCGCCGTTAATTGTGGCGCGACCTGTACGCACTTGTTCCTTGATTACCAATTCATAAGCTTTCAACGGATACCGAGACTATGGAGTACAGCAATTCAATTTAAAGATATAACTTTAGATAGCGCGGCGAGCGCTCGCTTGTACTCTCCGCTATGTAATCCAATGAATAGAGGGAATGATAGAGCAGGGATGTGATGTAGGAAGCAGCGGCTATTAAAAGCCATGGCATTCGCCGGAATCCATTGACGAGGGCCGATTATTCGAGACTTTTATGCCCTGTTGGATGGTAGAGGCTTAATCAACAAAGTTGATAGAGAGAGAGAGAGAGAGAGTGCGGTTCAGCCTGGTCGGCGTTAAAGGTGCATCAGCTATCGCATTTATTCATGGTATCATTCATGGGATAATACGCTACATGGAAAGAACACAGTCCGCAATTCACGGTTTGGCCGGAGTGTATAATGCATGTATTTCAGTAAATAGTTGCATCCGCGAGAGATTTCTTCTTCTTCTTCTTCTTCTTCTTCGTTTTTTGTTTGTATATATACAGGCCTTTCTGATCGCGCGCCCAACCGGTGGCGCCGACATTATTGCGAGACGGTACATCATTGAATCATTAAATACGAACCTCCAACGAACACTCGATAGCAGCGACTAATCTAACACAACGTGTACATTGATAACGCAGCGGGATAATCGCCTACCACTAATCAAGTGCGCCGCTACTAATACTTCGCTCATTACAGATTAGATTTGCTAGAAGACCTCTTTTATAAATGATCGGAAGGTCGAAATAGCAACGGGGACCTCACAGTCATCAACACTGTCCGCAACGAGATGGACCACTCGCCAATTTCCATAAAGCTACGCATGACTAGTTCTATTATACGCGGACCACTCCGAGAACTCGATTCTCTGGCCGTACATGTTTTGCATGTTCGCCCGAACCTCAAGTCGACTATAACAAATACTTCTTGCATTGGACGACATCGCATTGGCAGAACACGCAATTCTAAAACTTACCGGCGCAATACGGGACAACCGGAAGTGTCCAGTGCGAAATAGGCCATTGGATATCCCGCAAAGAATTGGAAACGACAGTTCGCATTATATTTGTCAATAAGTTTCGATCAGCTGTTCACGATTCTTAAGCATTCTCTATCGAATCACTTACTTTCAACTTATTCTTGAAAACACAGGATCTTGGAGAACTCGATCAACACTCAATGACGAATTATATTTGCCACGATTATTTCTCCATCTTTGCCAAATATTCCAGTATAGTTGAATGAAACTTAAGAAATCTAGTGTCCCGTATCGCTGGACGTACGTCTATCTAGGAATAATGAACTATTCGTATACTTGCATTTCCATTTGGGCAAGTCACCGGCGAACTCTTAAAGCTGAGTCGAACTCGTGTACATAATCCGGCGGGCAATCTATATTAATTCAGCCGATTAAAACAAGAGGTCGGCCCTGTCTGGGTGAAAGGGGGGGGTGGCGGCGTCGGCTACTCGACTGCAGTCCGTCGAGTGGCACGAGACCTATTTCTTCAGGGCGGCGATCTTATTCTGATTCGGCGCCAAAGGGGCTCTTCTCTTAACGTGTTTCCCGGGAACTTTGTCCGGGGCTGCTGGCACTCCATTACAAGCCATTCCACCCTTCCGCTTCCTCAAGGACTCGGTAGGGAGGTACTCGGCCGGCCTCAACAGCTGTCTAAAGTTATACGGCCCGTTGATGTCCTCGCTATCGTAATCGACCTTAAAATTCTCTTGTCGTTTCTGGACGACCGTCGGTCTCAACAGTTGCCTGAGATTAACTGGTATCGCCATCCCATTCTCTACGCCCTTCTTAACCCCGTTCAAATTCGCCTGACCTATCATAGCCCGATTGATCCCATTCCTTCGATCCACGTCGATCAACCTACTCCTCTCGAGAACGATTCCGGCCCGTTCCTCGCTCGACTCTACCATTTTCTTCGGCTCGATCAGATTATTCTTGAATCCATTAGTCAACCTTGGCTGCCTGGCGGCGAGGTCATTCCTCCGCTGCTGGTTGCTTTCGGGGTTCGCCAGCACCCTGTTCACCTGCAGCTGCAGATTTTGCTGCTGCTGCTGTTGTTGACTACCCTTCACCGAGGCCAAGTAACCATTAACGTAGTTGCCCTGACTGGGGCTGAGCGAGTGTTGGCGAGCGGCGACCGCGGCCACGCGACCATTCACCGAACTCCGGCCATTGATCGATGTCGCATGACCATTGCCGACGGAAGCCGGCTGATTGCCCATTGGAAGGATCGCGTGGTGACCGTTAAGCGGAGTCGCGTGTCCATTGACGGAGTTGACGGAGCTCGCGTGTCCGCTCGCCGCTACTTGCTGCCCACCGCCGCCGGAACTCGAGTACACGCTGATCGAGCTGTAGTATCCGCTACTCGGGCTTGAGTATCCGCTAGCCAGCGCTGGACGCCCGAAAATTGTTGTTTGCTGTTGGTGTTGTTGGTGTTGGTGTTGGTGCCGGTTATTGTTAGCGGTGGCGCTGCTGTTCAGATGGTTGTTGCGCTCGATGCATCCGGCTCGTAGGCCATTTGGATGCTGGAGATGCGAAGGGGCGTGGACAGGTTGCTTGCACTGCGGGCGCTCCGCAGCGGACTGCAGTTTCTTGCAAAGCAAGTGACTAGTCCTTGTACTGCAAGTAGAGAAGCACTCGCGATCGTTTCGACTAGCTAGCGCATGTGGGAGGCTACTGGCCAGTACTAAATGAATCAGTTTCGACACACTGATAAGAATGATTTCGAAAGGGAGTGGGTGACTCGTATTTCAGCGTCTAATATTGAAGAACAGGCTTAGTGTCGAGTGAAGCTAATTATTATTCATGTTGAGTCTCGATAGTGTTGCTTTGATCGACTAAAATGGATATGCTTTTGAGCACACTGGGGTTAACATCGAATTGTGATATAATAGAACTCGTCGAGCTAATTATAGTGCCAGTGATTGATTAACAAGACGTGAGAGTAATGTTATAATAAGAGAAGATATCTTTAACATGTCCATCTTTTACAGAGACAAGAGTGAAGAGCAAATGAATGCAAAGGCCCTAAACGAACGTAATAATCTCTACGAATGTCATAATTGTATCATTTTACCTGGAAGTTTGCCATGATACCTCTGGCAAGGTGGAGAAAAGATATAACCAAGTATTAAGTATTAGTAACTCAAGCAATCTCGGTTCAGTAATAAATAAGGCACACATATGTACACGGATTCTAAAGAAAACTGGATTACGTCAAAGAAAGAAATCAATCGGAAGGGTAAAAGAAATAGTAGCGAGAAATGTTTGTAATTGAAATAAAGTTAAGAAAAGTAGTGGCTCGTTTTGTAAAGGGAATAAGAGTACCGTGGAGATTTAGAGATCGAGGCTGACCGGAGAATTATAACTTGAAAGCTCACCTGATCTTTTTTGCACCTTCCTCCTCCGGCGTCTCTGAGTCGTTCGGATTTCTCAGAGCTTTGTGCCATATGTCCGAAAGCTGCTGCTCGGGGGCTACTACAAAGTCGGCCTGAGCCTCTAAGCGCTCTTTCCTCACGGCATTCACTTCCAGAATCTGACCCATTCGACTCCTGCTTATAACAATGATTAATCCATCATTTCTATTCGATATCTTTTAACTTTGTCCACTACAGCGCTATTAACACGAGCAAATAGGAATTCAAGTCCTGTTTCAATTTATATTCAAGTCAAATCGTTCAAACTTTCTACGAGTTTGTTATTCCAAGCAGATTTTTTCTAACGTATCATAATTTATCGGGTGAAAGTCAAAATACAGCGGATCTGGAAAAGTTTATAAAAATGGGTTTGAAATGAAAATATATCAGTCTTATCTAAAGTTCAAGCCTGCAAGTAGAAGCACGCGGAGCCCAAATAATTAAGTTCGTAGGAAGGAGAGCCAACGACAGCATTGCAGTGGTATTAACCTGCATCTTGGTTGCTACGAATTCATTTATAAACATTACGTTAAATTATAAATTTCGGGATTCGTTTCTCAAGGATTCTACCAAGGAGATTCTCTCTAATATATCATAATTTATCTGGTAGAAATGAAAAAAGAGCGGATCTGACAATTTTTGTAGAAAAGGATTTGAAACGAAAATACATGTGTCTCATTTTGGGTTGAAGCTTGTAACTAGAATGACGCGGAGCCCAAATAATTAAGTTCGTAGGAAGGAAAGCGAACGACAGCATTGCAGTGGTATTAATCTGCATGTTGGTTTCTACGGATGCGATTATAAACATTACGTTAAATTATGAATTTCGGGATTCGTTTCTCAAGGATTCTACCAAGGAGATTCCCTCTAATATATGATAGTTTATCGGGTGGAAATAAAAATATAGAAGATCTGACAATTTTTGTGGAAAAGGGTTTGAAATGAAAATATATCAGTCGTATGTAAAGTTCAAGCTTGTAACTAAAATGACGCGAAGCCCAAATAATTAAGTTCGTAGGAAGGAAAGCCAACGACAGCATTGCAGTAGTATTAACCTGCATCTTGGTTGCTACGAATTCATTTATAAACATTACGTTAAATTATCAAGTTTGGGATTCATTTCTCAAGGATTCTACCAAGGAGATTCTCCTTAATAAATCATAATTTATCGGGTGAAAATCAAAATACAGCGGATCTGGAAATATTTATAAAAATGGGTTTGAAATGAAAATATATCAGTCTTATGTAAAGTTCAAGCTTGTAACTAGAATAACGCGCAGCCCAAATAATTAAGTTCGTGGGAAGGAGAGCCAACGACAGCATTGCAGTCGTATTATTCTGCATGCTAATTTCTACGAATTCGATTATAAACATTACGTTACATTATCAATTTATGGATTCGTTTCCCAAGGATTCTACCAAGGAGATTCCCTCTAATATATCATAGTTTATCGGGTGGAAATAAAAATATAGAAGATCTGACAATTTTTGTAGAAAAGAGTTTGAAATGAAAATATATCAGTCTTATGTAAAGTTCAAGCTTGTAACTAGGATGACACGGAGCCCAAATAATTAAGTTCGTAGGAAGGAAAGCCAACGACAGCATTGCAGTGGTATTAATCTGCATGTTGGCGGTAGTGTGGCGCGGGGCTTTAGGGTGAAAGCGGGGGGTAAAAAGCGCGCTTTGCGAGCGACGCTATACCTCGACGATGGTTGAAGGTCATTTTCGAGCTGTATCAACGGTAAGTCCCAGCCAACTTCGTCGTCTTCGAAGTCCGAACCACTTCCGATGCGAATACCAAAAGCATGCGAAGATTCAATTATCGAATTCCCGATGTCAGCGGCGCACAGCCAATCAATTGAGCTGGTCGAGCTTTGCGGACTGGGACACTTACCTGCTCATTTCCTCCTGCAAATCGCGGTAATACTTGACAGTCTCCTCGGCTTCGGTTTCGTTGCCGCTGCGGTACTGCAAAATCGGTTGCACCATCTTGAAGCCTTCCGGCCGCACGTAATCATCCGGCGGATCCTCCACGTCGTTCAAACGTATCCCAGGCTTGTTGCGTCGCAAGTTCTTGTGCACTTCTTGGTTCTTCATGTGAACCTGTTTTTATTAGAGTAATTTCACACGTTTTATAATTGATTGTCTATAATTAATAATGATGAACCTTGAAGGAAATAAATTTGCAATTAAAGATCCTATATTTTAAGTCTTTTGTTACAAACGCCGATGACAGTCAGCGTCTGCACAAGACCTGCGTATCTTACAAAATTTTGCTTTTCATGTGATTAATAATATTTTGTATGAATATTTGTAATATAATACGACAAAACAGTTGTTATGCAACACTTACAAAAGTGTACAGGGTGAGTCACTTGCGTTTGAATCACCACCAAAAATTGGATACTTTCAATGGTCAAAAATATCGGGAAAAAAAAATTTTTAGCTGGCGCTCTGAAATTTATATCACATATTCCTTGATGCAAGGGGAGACTCCCCACTAAATTTCAGCCCCATAAAATGTCGGGAAGTCCAACAAATATGGGAAAACCTAGCGAAAATTCTGAAAAAATTGAACTTTAAAGTCAGTTTTTTTAGTGTTTTCGATAGAAATCCGGACTTTTTTCGACGGATTTCTGTTTTTCTATCCGTTTTCACTCATAAACAATCGATTCCTGAAGAAAAAACCCCAGTTCGCGGACCTTCGAAAAATCGTGAAAAAATCTGCAGTGGTACCCCTTAAGAAAAATTTGCCGAAAAAAAAATTTTGAGCTAGGGCTCTGGAATTTTTATGGCATCTTCCTCGATGTAAAAAAACATTACCCACCAAATTTCAGCCCCGGCAAAGGTCGGGAAGTCCACCAAAAAAAATAAAAACCGTCAAAAATGAGCAAAAATGGACTTTTCTGGACGGTTTTTCGACCTGTTTTCGTTGCAAATCCGGACTTTTTTTCACGGATTCTTCGTTCTCTATCCACCCTGATACAAAAACAATTAAAATATCCCGGGCCCGGCCGATTTTGAGAAACTTGAAAAAATTGACCATTTTCGAGGGTCGAAAATAGGTGAAAACCTAAACTTTGAGCAAGGGCTCTGAAATTTATATCACTTTTTCCTTGACGCAAGGGCACATTCTCCACCAAATTTCAGTCCCGGGGAAGGTCGGGAAGTATTAAAAAAAAAATAAGGGCTAGGAGAGTTCTGATTCAAAAGCAAGTGAATCACCCTGTACACCTGGCATGCAAGACTTTTAGGGGGCTGCGATAGGGCCCACCAGCCCCATCTAAAAGGGGACTTTTAAAACTTCTTTTTATACCGGGTGTGCATGCTACAAAAATTCACTTTCTGACTGGCAACTGTTTTATAGGTTGTGTCAACTATTTTGTTGGATGTTGTACAAGAGAATGTTAAGGCAGTGTTGTTGAAGTGTTAAACGTAAGCGCGAAGATCGAAGACTGTCAACGCGTTATATGAATACACGATTTATTTTGAAAATTTTTAAAAACAGCTCACTCACATTTTGCGAAAATTGTATGAGTTCGGCTTGCCGGAGTTTCGGATGGATATTATCTTTGGTCGGTGGCTTCTTGTGAACTCGTTCTTCTTTCTTGTACCACCGTTGCACAATAAGGCCGGCGTCTTCCTCCTTAACTCCTTCTCGTATCAAAGCCTTCCGGGCTTCGGCCTTACTGTCGTAATCATTTAGGATCTTCTTAAAGCGCTGCTCCGAATCGATGCCGAAACGCTTGCGGATAGTGTAGCCTCGGAAATCTTAAAGATCGCAAATGCAACGCAGGTGTGGTCATACGAAGAGCTTTAATACTTAAGAATCAAAACGGAAGCTTATTAAAAGTATATAATTCAACCCTTTGCATTCGAAGTTTTTTTTCATTCGTATTACCAGCAACTCGAAGCAATTTCAGTGGAAAGATCATATTCACATATAAGTAAATGATATGCGCATTAAAAGAAGAGTCATTGTTGTATGTTATTGTTTTCTAATTGATTATGGCAAAATGTTATAATATAAAAACAAACATTATAAAATTATTACATTTTGTAATCGTCCAAAGTAATCTTTTGTAATCTTGTCATTTCTAGACACGTATCACAAAAATAATGTGTCTGTCATCTTTCATTTGTCTTTGTCCTTATGTTATTAACTGAAAACGATCTGCATTGTCTCGATAGCGGAGCACTCAAGTTTGAAGACAAATTTTAAATGGCTCCGCTCTGGAGCCTTCGAGTGCAAAGGGTTAATAATACGAAAGGAGGGAATGAAATATCAATCGAGAAGTATTATTATTCCATAGCTTACGACTCTGAATAACGACTGCCGCGTTGTCCTCCTTTGAGTCGGCTTTTCCGCCTTCTTGTCCATCGATTCTTCCCTTGCCTAGCTCCGCCTCCCTCTCCGCTTGTTCTTCTGTAAGAGAAAGCATAAAAGCTGCCGCAACGGAAGCACAGAGAATTGCTAAAGTACTGTTGGGAGCTGGAAAGTTGGCCTCTGAGAGGAAGCAGACCCTAGCTAGAAAACTATTTCTGGCCCCGATTGGCGAAAAATTTCACTCCCCCTTGAAGGTCTCCTACTTACAAATTTAAAGAAAAGAAATTACGGCCCGTAATTATCGGTCGAACTTCAATTTGCTGGCAGGGTGTCAGGCACCACCACCTTACGGGTTTATGTCCTTTTGATGTGCTACGTGTCGCTGCGAATATACCAATAAGCAAGTAATCAAGCAGTACGGAGGCAGATTTTCGCAGGTATCATAGACGTGATCGCCAAGCCTTGCCAGCCTAAACTCAAGCACGCTCTGCCTTCCAAGGGCCAACTTTCCACCTCCCAACTGCACAGCATCCGACAAAATAGTTTTCACAATCTGCAAAACTACCGGCGGATAGAAAGTGAAATTTGGTAGGATGTACACTTGGTATGCAAGACTTTTTTTGGGGGCAGCACAAGTGGGACGCCTCCCCTAAAATGGAGCTCTTCGAAAGTCATCATACCGGGTATACATGCTATCAAATTTGACTTTTCGTTCGGCGGTCATTTTGCAGACTGTGACAACTATTTTGTCGCATGCTGTACATACAAGCATCGCATACTCTTTGCTAGCGCCAAAGCCGCAGCATCTTCCTCAGCCTGCTTCTTCTTCAACTCCTCGAGGAGACGTTTACGAGTCAACCATCTGCGTATATGTCTTTGCAGAGTGACGACGGAAACGGCAAATTGCCACTTCTGCTTTCGGAAGCGGATCTTGGCGAGCCATCGGCGCACGCACGCTTGGACCATGATGATCTTCTTCAATTGCTCCTCGTACATCTTCGAGAGGAACTCCACGTGATAGTACTTGAGGAAGACCTTCGTTCTGCCAAGGGCCCAACCGTCCATCTTCAAACGCACCAGTAGCAGACGACAATTGTCTCGATTGGCCACCACGCGCTCGTCGTAGCCAAATGCCAGGAAACAGTACCTGATCGATAGAAATAAACATACGACTGTTTTTAGTTTGGCTTGGTAAATTAATTGTGAAATCATAACTTTGTATCAATTAGTATTGTAATATTCACTCGATAAATTAAGGAGGTTGATGCCGAAAATGGAAATAATGCAATCGGATTGAAATTTACAAACAATGATTGTCAAAATTTCAACTTGTTTCTACAGTTTTCGAGTAATCAATGTCAATTTATGGCTTAGAAATGTGTAATACAATAATGACACACGAATAAAAAACGTTTCACGTGATAAATGAGACATTTACGAATAATCGGGCAAAGTTTCAAAAGCTTCGTGCGTCTGGTTTGAGAGTATATCAGCAGGGAGTGAAAAGAAAATGCTTTCATTTCTAAAAATAACGTGATAAATAGAATAGAAATAAAATCAACTCATAAAAACAACTGTGACATAGCATAAGCTTAATTGCAAATTGAATTATCCTACTGAAAAATTGGTTTTATTGTAATTTGAAGAGGCGTCAAATGATGGCAGCAACCTCCTTAAGAAGGATTATTTGTAGGAGAAACTAGGGCTTTACTCACCGTTTCAGGAACTCGTTGAACGGAATCCTATTGGAGAAACCGTTCTGCCGGATCCTTATTGTCTCGAGAACACCAGTGTAACGTAGTTGCTTGATGACTTTTTCCTTATCGAAGAATTTCGGGCTCCTCGAGTCGTTCGGCTTTATGCAGCGCACGAACTGCGGGGAACCCGAGACCATCTTTTGCAACAGGTCCATGAGAGAGTATCGGAAATACGTTGCCACTGTCTGCTGAGCCCTCGACTGCGATGCAAGTCCACGGCTTGAATAACGTTCCTGCGAGAAATCGAACAAATAAAGCGTACAATTTATTCTTACACTTTTGTTGGAATTATTTACAATGTTAACACTAGATTGCCCAAGGAAGTCATCTTGACTGCTTTTTAATTTGAATTAGACAAAAAATTATGTATATAATGTTACAATTTCTTAGAATTTTCTGACTTTTTGTACAACATATAAATGCGTTTATTAATAATTGTAGTTAGCTCCCCCCTCCTTCATTTCCGGTCTATTTATATGTGTGTTATGCCTATATTGCCCAAAAGCAGTCTTTTGACTGCTTGGGAAATTTAAAATAATCAAATAACTCTTATTATTGAATTGAGTAAATTTCTTATGTGACCGGTTCGGCTCTGCATTGAAATAACATTTTTCATTTTTCTCGATTACCGTTACATGATAACATACAAGTACATGTGCTTCTTGATTGCGTTGGTTAGATGGAAGTTATTTTGATGCTAGCATTACAGCTTCGTCTCTTCCCGCGTATCTCCTACTTTTTTTCGTGACGCTAGCATCAAAAACTTCATCGCCTAAATAGGCCCGTTGCTCAATAAACTATACAATAAAATTAAAAATTAATTTTAAATCAATTTCTTTACACATTAGTTATTCTTTCACAATGCAATCATTTTGACTGTTTTTGGACAATACAGATATATACTAAGTTTCAGTCTTTCTAGTGTTAAAATCCTTCTGTTACATTGAAAGTCGTATGTTCGATTGACGGAGTTTCCATTTCATCGACGAGTCAATGTGCCACGAATTATACTATTATCAAAGCCCAGGCAGATGAATCAATGTACAGGGTGAGTCAGTTGCCTTTGAATCACCACTGTCGAGCATACACTGTTCCATATAAAATCATTATAAATAATCTAGACATTTAAATTATACTCAAATATTTCTCAACATTTGTCTGCATTTCATGAATTTCTACTTTTACATGTTTGAGTTATGTCAACTCGCACATGAAATTTCAGCCTGCAGAAGCCAGTTATATATAATATTCCCCTATAAATATAATACAATAAAGTATTTTCTCCTTACGTTGCTAGCCATTTGAAAGAAGTCGATGCTAAAACTTGGTAAAATATTCGCTTCAACAGACTACATAATTTAATACAGTGTTTTATTAAGCAGAGAATATATAGTATAATGAAATAGATGTCTAGTAAAAGTGGGCTAGGGGAGTTCTGATTCAAAGGCAAGTGAATCACCCTCTACTAAGTTTCCGTCTTTCTAGTGATAATGATATTTTTAGAGAACGTTATTGTTGCGTGTCTTAGTTTCTCCTAATTTTTAAGTTCGGGTTGTTACTGAGTTCCTGGTGGAAGCAACATTAATGGGATAGCGAAGCGTAATTACCCTGGTGTTCTGGTTCGACTGTGAGAGTTTTCTCGAGGCGGTCTCGTGCACGGCCGAATACAAATTGCCGGTTTTCGTGATCGGGCATTGAAAGAGGAAGCGAACCATGTCAAACTGCGACTGTCTAACAAGTTGGATGACCTCGGGCGGCAGGAAGTTCCTGTTCTTCTCGAGGAAGCCTTCCGCCTGGTAAACCACGCGACCGGCAAAGTGATGGACCGCGAAGCAAACCGCATCTGACTTCGGCCGCACGTAGAACTTCGACTTGATGTTGCTGTGGAATTTCTCTGTCGCAGGAAATGAACGTATATCCATTAACCGCTTGAAAGGCGAATATAGTCGCTCACTACTAACTTTCTTCTCCTAGGAGCAACTACGAAAATAACTCGCATTTTATGAGTGCTTGACGCACTTCAAGTTGAAATACGTAACATACAAGTATTCATAAAAAGAACCATCGATCAGGAGGGTACAAACATTTGCAGAGCAAAAACGAAGTGTTATAAAAAATATAGTGCAGATTTTTGTCATAAGCCGAAAATATACTACATATAAGTGTATGATTTGAACTACATTAGTAAAAAGTTGTGGCCATCAATGTATAAACGCTTTATCACATCTCGCAATTTCTATCTGAAAGAGATGAAGTAATTGTTTTAGAAACCGGACCTTTGCAGTTAGTGCGGAACGATGCCGATTTTGGAAATTTTGATTTTTAACGAAACGCCGACATTTTAAGGTCAAAATAGGTAAAATTAGAAAAGTCTTCTTCCTCAAATAATTATACTTTTGTTCTCAGAAAAAAGGTAAACGTCTTATCGTAAAACGGCTTCGGTGCACACTACCTGTAAGTGTCAAGTTTCTAAAAAAATTGTTTCATCTCACTCAGACAAAAATTGCCAGATATAAAATGGATATGGTAAACTGAGTTTTTGAAACGCGCTCATACATTCATGGTCAAAACTTTGTAACTATGACAGATAAAATCACATTTTTTCCGCTTATGACAAAAATTCTCATTATAATTTTTAAAAATCTTTATATTAATACTTCACTTTTGCCCTACAAATGTAAGTGCCTCCTTAATTGAACAAAGTACAAATTTAACGCGGTACGAGCCATAGGAGATAAAGCCAACAGTCCATGGAGAATTCCAATATACAAATGAGCAAATTAAATTCCACCGGTTAGAACTGAGAGTGAGTCGCAAATGAAGGAATACTCACCAATCAAGGATCTATTAGTGGCCCTGGGGAATCGGCTCTCCTCATCGAGGAGGGCAAGTAAACCCATCGGTCTACTGAGTAGCATATCGAGAACGGGTCTATTATCAGAGAACTCGACGAGATCGACAGGAATACCCTCGGCCATGTATTCCTGCTGCTCCCAGGTGAAAATATGCTGATTGAAGTAATACTGTATCTGCTCGTTAGCAATATTGATGCAGAGTTGCTCGAAGGAGTTCTTGGGAAAGTTCTCGAAGCCGAAAATGTCGAGGAGACCGATCGCCAAAGGCTCGCAATTCGGCGAACGGTTGAAGCTCAGCAGGCAATTGATTTGATTAACCATCCAATCGAACAGTCGACCGTAGAGACCCTTCGCCATCGCATCTCGAGCGGCACCAGCCTCCGCCACTGTGTTATTTCGCGTGATTGTCTCCCCGCGAGTCATCACCGAATTCGACGTCAGAGCTTCCAGGAGATCGTTCTCCTCGACTCCGAGCAGCTCCGACACTGGAACACATTAAACACAAAATTCCAACATATTGCAATATCTGTCGTAGAATTAATTATTTTTTGTGTAATCGTGTGCGATATTTCTTATACGCTGATTAACCCTGTAACTTGTGCGCTCGAATTAATTTGAGCGCGCTAAACAGGCCGAATTGTGCACACTCGAGATAATTCGAGCGGCGTTGTATTTTACGCTGCTATAATTTTTCAGACTCGAATATAATCAAGATTTATTTTTTTGCGAAGACAATGTTCTAGAGTGTGTTTTTAACATTAAAAAAATTTACTTTTTGGCCGGTTTTTTTCAACAAATCTGTGCGTTAAGGGGGAAGTAAATTCATCATTGAAATGAATTTCATAGGTCATTAATTAAGCTTAACGCTTTTAGTGCCGAACAACGATATATCGTTGTTCGCAACACTTGCGAGAAGTGTTCTCCACCTCAAAATAAATTTATAAAACATTATAAATGGTTCAATTTCGTTGGAATACAATTGAAAATATTGTCTACGGATTTAAATATTACTTGTAACAGAGAAAGCAATTTTTATGCTTTCATTTATGTTTTATATTCATGGTATTCTTCGCATAGGTGCGATATTTTTGGTCTTAAATTAATACTACAAGTGTTAATTTAAGACTGTACAGTAGAAAAAAATATAGCGCTCGAATTGTATACCTGCTTTTTTTCAAAGTTAGAATAAACGATATCGCATTTTTCTAAATTAATTAAACTTAATGTTTTAGTGTCATTCGTTTATTATAGATATTGTAATTGCTAAAGGCTAATTTAAAGCATATTCTTACCTCTATGGAGAGGTGCATTATCGACCACGCAACTCTTATTATCGGTGTTATCCTCGCTGATCACTTCGATGAACTCGATATCTCCGAGATGGAGAATGGCAGCCAGGACGCGATAGACAGTATCGACATCGCTCTCTTGGAAACCGAGTAGCTTGAAGCCGACCTTCAGCTGCTGGAACTTGTCGATATGAGTCTGAGACGTTTGACTGTGATCCATCAGGTATCGATGTTGCTTCCGAAGGTCGCCGTCCAGATGGAATTCCGCCAGCCGATTGTCAGCCTCAAGGCCGTCGTACATGTAGTAGAATATGTGGAAATTTCGCTCGCCTCTGCAAATACAGAATCAGCCATTCGAATTCCTTCTTAAACTAATAACCATTATTTTCCAATAAGTTCTTTGCGTTTTAAATCCGAATAGAAACAGCAGTTGTTTGGACTGTGAAAGGTGCAATTGTAATTCACCTTCGATTTATAATTATTGAATAACTGTCTAATATATTTGTTGATAATATTCGCGGGGTTTTATAATTAAGGTAGTTGTAAGGAAAAGTTGTTTTCTATTGGTTTTGTTTAGGTTTGCAACTACTGATGAAATTTTATTGAACTTGACCGTACTGTTTCCGGGATAATAGATGTCGAAATTGACACTTTTACTACGTGTGGCATAGTCAAAACCGGTCAGTTAATTAAATTAGCAATTCTAATGACTTAACTTTTCCATAAAATCCTATAAAAAAACTAACCCGTGTTTTATCAGTATTCTACAAACGCGTACAAATTTTTGCAAAATTTTTCACCGCCTCGTTTTTACGTAATACAGATAATGATTTTCAAATTTCCGAGAAATTAAAGACTCTCATTGATTATCCAAGTTGAGTGACGGTGCCGCAATTGCCATCAAGTACGTGTGTATGGCTCGAGAATGTGTTTTAAGGACAGGTAGTGGCAAAAGTCTCGCGAACTGGCAGTATACAAAGCAAAGTTAACAGTTCCTTCGGCCAGCGGTTTTTTAATTTTGGCTGCCACAATATTACAACTTACACCCTTAAATTCCAGTTGGCGAAATATAAAGACTTACTCAGCCTGGGCGACGACGCGTGATTGTTCCAGCAAGTAAACCGATATTCTTGCGCCGGTGACTTTGCCGCCTTTGGTCATCGTTAGATCCAAATATTTGCCGAATCGAGAGGAGTTGGCGTTTATCCCGGTAGCGGCGTTGCCAAAGGCTTCCATGATCGGATTGATTTGGAGGATCCTCTCCTCGAGATTTCGATTGGGCGCCTTGCTCAAGTAGACCAATTGTTTCAGGAGTAAATTGGCACTCTCGGTTTTCCCGGCGCCGGACTCGCCGCTTATTACGATCGCTTGGTTCTGCCTTTGATGGAGCAAAGCTTGGTACGCAGCGTCGGCCACAGCGAAAATGTGTGGAGGATTGTCCGAGCGAGCCTGGCCCTTGTAACGCTTTTGTTCCTGGAATAGAAACCGAATTCTATCTTCTACTATTAACTACTTCTCAGAGTAGCAAAGCTTTCTAATCGAAGTGTAGTTTTTGTGCACTGTTGACTGCGAAGTATCTCCGATTGATTGCGAAAGACGCGATAGTTATTAACCCTTTAACTACGGCGAAATCTAAGGAAGAACGCTAATTTCAACTGACGAGATTTTAGCTGTGATTAATACAATCTGAACCAGTTAACTACGTTGTATACACGTCGAACCAAATCTCTATTGCGGTGCGGTTAACGTGTACACTCGTCGTACTTGCAATTGCTTAATTTTAATTCCGCACTGTGTGGGCGATTTTTAAAATTAAATTCCGCATTTAAGAGGTTAATGGATTTTTAGAGCGTCTATGGGCGTTCTCAGTGTCATAAACGCAAAATTTCTAAGCGCCTATAAGCGCCCACAGTGTCACAAACGCAACATTTCTAGGCGTCCACTGTAGTCTAAGGCTTAATAAAAAGAAGAATACACCTTCAAACTCTATCAGATTAACCCTTCATAATTAACCCTCACAAGTCTTTCAATATATACGAAAGGCGTATGTATACGCCCTCATATATCCATCAACATATACGAAAGGTGTAAATATACGCCTTGCATTTAACCCTTTCGCTCCTGAACACCGGATACATTCAACGTTGTAGCCATGTGACACTATGGCTCCATACCGAGATATAATTTAACCCTTTCGGTACGATATTTTATCAATATAGTTCTTTTTTAATGCTTAAAAAGTCTATAAAAAAGGGACTGACTGCAAGTTATGTATGCATTATTGGAGATACGCATCATACATCGGGAGTGCCAGTTAGGACACGTAAAAGGGTTATAAACCTTGTTTGTTATACACCACCACTTGCCCTTTTAGGACAGTTCTTCGTTCTATTAAGCATACTTTTGTTAAAGTCCACCGTACCGAAAGGGTTAAATACGCGCCATGCAGCGAGTGACGTGCGAATAATGCGCCGTCCCTATTGATGGATTACTCCGAGATCGCGCTGTGGTCAAAGGGTTAAGAGATTTCCTGGTGTTTGGCGTTTTATAAATTAAATTTTGAAGGCGATTTCTCAGAAAACTCACCATTCCAGTGTAGAGGCCGAGATTAGTGAAAGGATTCACAGCGACCAATATATCCCCGATATACGTGTAGATCTGGTTCTGTTCATATCGATGTTGCAATTGATCAACGATCGTATCCTCCGAGAGCATATCAAGTGCGGCCAAGTCATCCATATACATTTTCTCCGGTCTTGCTTTGCGATCGGTCTTCAACTTGCCATGCTTGGTCGTGACTTCCGGTTGCCGGTGAGCTCTGCCTTCCTCCCGTTGGCGTCGAATTTCTTCTTGGAGCTGCGCTCGGATCTTCTCCCTCTGCGGTTCGATGTCCACGAGCAAGGGATGTTCTTTTAATTCGCTGGTGAACGGCCGATGCTCCAGATCTTTCACCAAACACTCGGTGATGAAGTCGAACAACTCGGGCGAATACAAGTCGGGATTCTTTAGGGTCGGCGGCGGATTTCGTGGAATTTGGAAAAGCGCTCTCATCGGATGCAATTCCGACAAGGGCGGTTCACCCTCCGCCAACTCGATCGCTGTGATTCCCACCGACCACACGTCGCACCGGGCGTCGTAAGATGAATCTAATTGTTGCTCGCATGCTATCACCTGGGTTGATAATAGTAGATTGTCATACAAGTGTGAAAGTGGATAATTTCCAGACGTGTGAAATTGCTGCATGAATCGAAGGCGTTGACAAGAAGACGAATATGGAATTTGTTGATAATCACACGAGTCCTTCTATCAATGTACAGCATCCGACAAAATAATTGTCACAATCTGCAAAATAGCCGTCGGACAGAAAGTGAAATTTGATAGCATGTACGCTCAGTATGACTTTTGAAAAGCCCTATTTTTAGGGGAGGCCTCTTGTCACAGTCTTTTAAAAAAGTTTTACATACTGAGTGTAAGTACATCTTATCGAATGTCACTTTCTGTCCGGTTGAAGGGTTTGCAGATTGTGACAATTATTTTGTCGGATGCTGTACGCTGAGGCGAATCATGTAAATTGTAGTGTAGGAAATTCTGTCGATGATAACCGACCGTCTAACAATTCCGAATCGCCACCCGGTATCATGGCGACCGTCTTTTGGTAAATGAGAATAAAATGCGAAGAGCCTGATGAGCAGGCATTCGTTGGTAGAGTCGCTCGAGATAGACAAATCCCTTCCTTTACGCGAGGAAATTATCTTTCACTTATGAGCAAATATCTTGTTCAATGATTGAAATCAAAATTACACTTGTATTATTATTGTATTATATGATACAAGTACGCAAAGTGGCTTATTTCCAGACGCGTGAAGTTGCTGCAGTCGCGAGCAAAGCGGAATGCTACGAATGTAGTGTACTTTAACAAATATAGATAATTCGAAAAGCAGTTCTTATTAATTTCTAACACCCGTCTGAAGATTGGCTGCCTTACGCAATAGGACACCATATTTTATGCAATGAATGCTGCGAAAATTCACTTTCAGTGAATCGAAAAAAACAACGTACGATTTCTATTGCTGGTTAGATTGATAGATTGACATATAATTAGGGCCCGATTATTCCGTAGCCCATCAATAAAAGGCATTGTAATATTCTGCATTTATATTTTATACACTTAATACAATGTGTATTAGTGTATACTATAGAAAAAGTATAAAATTACTAATTGTATTATACAATTATATCCATCTTAGGAAATATCCCGATATAAACCTGGCCGATTAGTCCGTCACGACCAGGTCATCTTGATGTAAACCCGATCAGGGCCTTCTTTCTTAGACCTTAGCAAGGTTAATTCCTACTCGAGTACGTTTCTAAATTTGGCAGAAAATGTGACATAATAGTAAAGTAAAGCGATCGAGAAAATGAAATAAAATGCTACTTTCAGCACGCGTGCAATAACAGAATAAAAATAAATTAGAATGCGGGATTCAGGCACTTTTTGCACAAAACGCAGCCCTCGGAAAGTGAACTTTTGCACCCTGCGTTGCATAAATATAAATATTAGTTCGATGAACTTCAGATAAACAAATGCATCGGTCGAAAGTATTGTCTCGGTCTTTGCACTTTATCGTATAAAAATGAAATAAATTACGATATTAAATTATTGTAATTGTAGAAATAAGAGTTTAATGAGTGTCACTGCGAAATAAAGTATCTTCCCAGTTTCAAAAGAGCTAACAATCGTCGAGAATTATACTAGAAATTTTATAGCAAAAATGTTTAACATTGGGCGGAATGATTTGCACTTTATCATACAAAACTAAGATAAATTACAATATTAAATTATTGTAACTGTAGAAATAAGATTTTAATAAGTGCGACTTCAAAATTGACAAATCAATGTCATATATATTGTGTAGAAATATAATATAAAGAAAGGAGAATTAGTGGTAGTAATAATTACCTCAGGTGCCATCCAGTAAGGAGTACCAACCGAAGTGTTCTTTCTAGCGAGAGTCTCAGTGAGGTGCGAAGAGACCCCAAAGTCAACAAGCTTAATATTGGCATCATCGGTGAGGAGAATATTGTGTCCTTTGACGTCTCGGTGCATGCAATGATTGTTGTGAAGATAAATAAGTGCCTCGACTGTCTCGTAGAGGATGTAGGCGATTTGATCGTCCGTTAGACGCTTGCCACGTTTTTTGAGACCCTGGACAAGATCGGTCACGGAGCCTCCGGTGCACAACTGGAACCAGAGCAATTAGCTGCCAAGAAACATTCTCTTCCAGACAAATCTTTCTTCGAGAACGATTTTCTGTCGTTTATATTTAATATTCCTTTATTATTTACAACGAATTAATTCTGTAAGATGCGTTGCAAAGTTGCGAAATATTGCTTTAGCCCTTTGCGGACGAGATTGGAAATTTGTTTAATTAATTCGTACATACTCTATAAACAAGTAAAAAGTCACTACTTTTCCGAAAATCGCCTCGTCCTGTTACCTTACCCAGCGGAAAAAGTCGTCGTCCGCAAAGGGTTAGAAAATTAGGCTGATTTTTTAATGACTTTCAATGACAATACCTCCATAACGAACCATAGTTGGTCTTCTTCTTGGCCGGGCCTCGCTCTTCTCAAGAAGAGTCCATGAAAGAGTGGAATGTTAGGATGAGAACTTAGATCGCGGAGCACCAAGTACTCCTCTTCGATTTCCTCGATGTTGTCCGCGACATTCTCCAAGATTTTGATGGCGACTTTCTTGCCGGTTTCTTGGCACGTGGCCGAGAACACTTCGCCATAAGTACCTTCGCCAATTAATTCTTCCAGGGTAAACCGATCGCCGGGATCCGGTATCACGTCGAAGTTTACGTGCTGGCTGAGACCGTGGTAAGCCATGTTAGTTCCGCCACCTGTCATTTCTGAAAACGTTCATTGCCATGATAATTAAGAAGTGCGCCAGTTTTTACCAAGAAACCACGGCAAATACGAGAATTTCATTAATGAGAAGCCTTTTTGCAGATCTCGCTGCTGATATTCTACAATTTCATTTCAAACAATTATTCGAAACAGCATTCTGCGAGATCTATTTAACATTAGAGCGCATGATAGATTTGGAAAGGAGCTGGTCGACGTGTAATGTGGCTTTATAATCGGATTAACGAACACCCAAGAAGGGCTGCACTCTGCAAAACTGGCCCGAGCAGCTCCGTTACGTAACTTAACATTATATCAGCTTATTATAATTGAATTCCCGCTGCGGGAGATTGCCGTTTCTCTGGTAAACCACCTTTTCTTCACACTTGATCTTTTAAAGACAAAATAACAGTCCATTATCAAGATAGTCTAATTAATAACTAGTCCAAGGCAAATTTGAGAACACTATTAATCGAATTAGAATAGATTTCGTCCATTTTTAAACAGATTTAGATCGCACTTCTTCTTCTACACATTTGAGAATTTCTCTTCGTTCAACGAATATTCACCACCCTTTGAAAAAAGAGACTTCGGATTCAAACACTAGTGAAATAAAACGATTGGCTGATGGGGTTGTTGTTTGATGGTTTTTTGGGCGGAGATTTTCTGGGTTTGAATTTTGGAAAACTGACCGATTATATCACCCATGTTTCGTGGTAGCGTTCGCACTCAAAAAGGAGGAAGGCCCTGCCACATTGAAGCTGATCGAGATATGAATGAAGGGGCTGCGCGCAGAACCAGGTGCAAGATACGACTGGGTCTCGCTCGTGTTTCTTAACTGGATACCTGTTAACCCCTTAATTGGATCGGGCCCGCTAAGACCGGCGCACTTCTATCCACCGTTTCAGAAATAGGTCTCCGGGAGACCCCACCGCATCTCCTAAATATTGATCGGAATCGATCGCCTCGTACTATATCGGCGATTACTCCGAATGCCCAATCCTCCTCTGCTTGAATATTTACTGCGAGAATATCTTTCCAGCCAAATGTACAGGGTGAGTCACTTGCCTTTGAATCACCACCAAAAATTGGATATTTTCGATGGCCAAAAATATGGGGAAAAAATATTCTTTAGCTCGGGCTCTGAAATTTATATCACATCTTCCTTGATGCAAGGGGAGACTGCCCGCCAAATTTCAGCCCCGTAAAATGTCGGGAAGTCCAAAAAATATGGAAAAAACCAGCGAAAATTCCGAAAGAATCGAACTCTAAAGGCAGTTTTTTCAGTGTTTTCGATAGAAATCCGGACTTTTTTCGACGGATTTCTGGTTTTCTATTCGTTTTCATTCATAAACAATCGATTCCTGAAGAAAAAACCCGAGTTCGGGGACCTTCGAAAAATCGTGAAAAAATCTGCAGGGGTACTAAGAAAAATTTGCCCAAAAAAAAATGTTGAGCTAGGGCTCTGGAATTTTTATGGTATCTTTCTTGATGCAAAAAACATTACCCACCAAATTTCAGCCCCGGGAAAGGTCGGGAAGTCCACAAAAAAAAATAAAAACCATCAAAAATGAGCAAAAATGGACTTTTCTGGACGGTTTTTCGACCCGTTCTCGTTGCAAATCCGGAATTTTTTTCACGGATTCTTTGTTCTCTATCGACCCTGATACGAAAACAATCAAAATATCCCGGGTTCGGCCGATTTTGAGAAACTTGAAAAAATTGACCATCTTCGAGGGTCGAAAATAGGTGAAAACCTAAACTTTGAGCTAGGGCTCTGAAATTGATATCACTTCTTCCTTGACTGAAGGGCACATTCTCCACCAAATTTAAGTTCCGGGGAAGGTCGGGAAGTCCACCAAAAAAATAAGGGCTAGAGGAGTTCTGATTCAAAGGCAAGTGAATCACCCTGTACATCTTGTGATGCTCTAAAACAATTTTTTTCCAATTTATCATTCCCTATAAATTGAATTCCTTCCTTGCTGAATTATTTGTATTTGCCATTCTTGGACTAAATCTTTATCTGAAGTTGAACTAAAGATCGCATTTTATTCGCATAGAATTTATAATATACGGAGAGAACTTACTCCGTTTATTTTATCGCTTACCATGAATCTAGTGAAGATTGAATTTTACATTTCTAATGAGAATGCCAAGAATAATTAGTAGGTGGAACATGCACGAAGTTGGGTCGGCTGAATTGTATAGGTTGAGAACAGTAGGATTTGAGGAATGAGTTCTCAAGGTGTAGCCTTAGTGTGCGAAGCCGGCTAAGGTTCGAAGCTCATCGTGGTTTCGAGTGACATTTGATTAGCTGAAATTGAAGAGGACGTTTATGGATCACACCCTTCACCGTTAATCCTCGGATATACGATATTCGTGGACATTTTCTCTATTTAATTCGAATTTGTCACTCGCGCCAACGTCATCGCATCGAGTGACCTTTATCGCTCGGGTTCTATGATACTATCGAACGCCAACTACCACTCTTCTTCCAAGACTTCGATCTAAAACTACTCTTTACTATGAATTATTCATACAATTAATGTTCGCTGCAAATACTCGAAAGAAACATAGCATAAATACGAGGCGAAGTTTTCTTCATTCAAAATTAGAAATTCCTGAAAGGTGGAATATTCCGCATGCTAGAATGTTAATTAGATCCCGCCGACGAAGGTCTAATTAAAGCACGCCAAGCCCTCAATTCTAGATAAGCGAAGATTTTTTCATTGAAGTAATGGCCGTTTGTAGAAAATTTAAAGGTTACTTGGAGAAAAGTCCCGTTCTTATTCACCGTAGCAGGCAAGTATTTATTAAATCTTATGTAAGTGTAATTACCAGCGAGTGCTCTGTATTTCCTGGCGCGGTGCTCTAATTTCCTTACAAAGTAGCCTACAATATACAGACTTCTGCGTTATTATGTTACTTCGGTAATATGAGAACTGGCGATGTAGGGTTGCGCCATAGAAAGTTCCATCGCGCGGTGAGAGTAGAATTTCGTTATAGATTATTGGTTGATCATAGAACAATACTGCTTTCTACGATAAACTTGTTCCGCTCCAATCATCCCTCGTTCCTTTCGACAAACTGCAATAATATTTTAGAATGATCGAGCTTGTTATACTGCGATTGTAAAACAATCAAACGTTTACCGTGCAGTTAATAATTATCCGTATTTAATTTGCAAAACAATCGCAAGCGTTAAATAACACGAGAAATTCAAATTACTTCAAGCATTACATGAATAATTACTTTTATTAATTGCATAATTAATATTGTATCAATTGAATATGTCTATCTAATTGCTCGAAATACGCGGTGAGAGTAGAATTTCGTTATAGATTATTGGTTGATCATAGAACAATACTGCTTTTTACGATAAACTTGTTCCGCTCCAATCATCTTCCGTTCCTTTCGACAAACTGCAATAACATTTCAAAATGATCGAGCTTGTTATACTGTCATTGTGAAACAATCAAACGTTTACCGTGCAGTTAATAGTTATCCGTATTTAATTTGCAAAACAATCGGAAGCGCTAAATAACACGAGAAATTCAAATTACTTCGAGCATTACACGCTCGAATAATTACTATTATTAATTGCATAATTAATTGTGTATCAATTGAATATGTCTGCCTAATTGCTCGAAATACGATTGATTTACATATTGCACAGAACAGCGAATTCCCTTCGTAAACGCATTCAATCTCTCATCGAAAATTCATTATAGATTTAACAGACTTTCACTCGACACATGAATAAATTTGCGAGGGCTCTACTTTATTCGCCACGATCAATCAAAAGTCCCGGTGTGGAGATTGGCGTGGTCAGAGTGAAATTGAAAAAGTCCGACGGGGGGGATAAAGCAAATGAAGTCCCAATCGGATAGCAACTTCAGTTTTGCATAACGATCCTTCGGAGAGGCTGAAACGGCGCGACGTGTATTGATTTCTCGGTGCAGCAGCAGCAGCAGCAGCAGCAGCCCGCACCTGTTTACAAGGGAGCAGCGGCGGACTGACCGAGATACACACTTCGTAGAGACACTCGATCACCGGCCGAGTTCTCTGTTGCTTCGCATCAACGGGCTGCGACCTAGAACATCGAATCCTATCAATTTCACAGACCGCCGCCCTCGCCAAATAGTTTTAGCCGGACGCACGCATACGTACACGCGATCCAATCTCCCCACGCGGATATACTTAAGGGGATGTAGGACAGTTAACATTCGAATTTTTCTAAATTTTATAAACATTGGTGTGACTAAGCCAATCACTTGGCAACCACAGTCAGTTTACATTTAATTAGTGCACTTGTACAGAGTAATTTGAGATATAAAGATTCGAAATTCAATAAACAATAAGGCAGTTATTAATTGTTAAACATTACAATATTAATTATGCGTAATAGGACTCTGCAGATGATTTCCTTGGTACGGTTGGTCCAATGAAGTTCAACTTTTAGAGAGTTCTTTTTTAAGATCATACCTAAGGCAGCCACCAAAATCATGCGGATAAGTCATGTGGAAGTTGGTTCAAGCCAATTGTTTATATTGTTAACCATAAAACTTATAACACAAACAATTGGTTTGAACCAACTTCCACATGACTTATCCGCATGATTTTGGTGGCTGCCTTAGGTATGATCTTAAAAAAGAACTCTGTAAAAGTTGAACTTCATTGTTTAGCATGTTTAAATAGCATAGTTTAACAATTAATAACTGTCTTGGGTGGATCATAAAAAACGCGGACAAAATTATTTTTCCTACTCTTCAAGAATTCAAACTATCAGGAAAGGCTTCCATATTGAATTATAGAAAGTACAAATATATTCAAATGAATAATGAACAAGAACAAGATCTTATTAATTGTAAGTAATATAAACAACGTGAAGTAGACATATAATATGGCAGTTTTTGGTACTTGATCGCTTATTGGCTCGAATGTATTATGACCAGAATTAATATTCGATGGAGTGATCAAAGTGAGATGGTTTTGTCAATTACAGATAGCATAAATATCATGAAATCAATTAATGTATGCAATCACTGGCTTTGATAGTATTAGTTAGTTTTTGATAGTATTTGTGCACATGGGGAACCTATCAGTAGTAGCAAATGTATAACACGTTTCTAATTATATATCATTGCAGTTAATCAGGGATGGACAAGCATGAATAATATAAGGTCATGATTAATAATAATCGTGGAGAAAAATCCGCGATTATTTGTAATCGTGGAGAAAAATCCGTGATTATTTGTAATCGCGGAGAAAAATTCGTGATTATTTGTAATCGTAATTGTAATCCACGATTACTAATAATCACGAAATTTTCTCCTTGATTACAAATAATCACGAATTTTTCGGCACGATTATTAGTAATCATGACCTTATATTATTCATACTTGCCCATCCATGCAGTTAATCATAAACATTGGAACCACACTCCATATTCATCTTTCGCAAGATCTTGGAGTTTCTCCAAGTTCAAAAACTTATTTTGTCCGCATCTTTCTCCATTCAACCCACTGTGCGACGATAGATATTGCTCTATTAAAATAGACAGCGCACCGAGAGAAGACTATCATTGGGCGCCCTCGATGATGTATCAATTGTCAGAGGAACACAAGCAATATCGTGGCCGCGGCTATGTCACGTGGTGTTGGAGGTATTAGAGCGAAGAAACCCGCCGTGAAATTGGCTTAACGATCCCGCTCTCTGCGGCCTATAGCACCCCCGATCATCGATTTGCAATTGGCTCCGCAGTTTTTAATCTTGCTGAAAGTGACGCCTTCCAGCCACAGCTGTCCATGCCTTCTTCGTCCCAGTAATAAACTAGCCTGCACGAAACTAGGATATTGAAAGGATCTTGTCTTCAAATCGTTTCGATCCTGGCTGGAGAAAGTTGTACAGGAAATATTTCTATTCAAATTTGTAAGCGTATTTATTCTTAATTTCTAGTATTATATTTTAAGTGCTCAATAGTTAATCCGTGTGATATAATAAGTCCTTCGCTTTGAAGGTCCCATATTCATCGAACACTCCAAACCACTGAACATATCTACTAGTAGATTATTATTTTTTGTTTCAAGATTAAAAACAAATGTTCGCTTTGTTATCGATAAGTGGAGATCGAGTACATGAAAGTGTCAAATAGAAAATTATTTTCACTCACAATCGTGATTTGATTAAATTATATCTATTATTTGTCATATTATTGAAATAAATATCAGTGAATTATTACTAGTTCAAAGTTATAAGAAACAGATGTTCTTTATTTAAATTTCAAAGTATAGTTACTGGAAAATTACTAAATTAATTCCTAAGTTACTGTGAGCGCCTATAGGCGCTTACAAATTTGGTTTTTGTAACACAAGCCATATAAAAATTCATTAAGATTGTGTTTATCACAGCTAAAATTTCGTCAGTTGAAATTATGTTTATGATCGATAAATCTAGATCGAATATATGAAAGTGTAAAATAGAAAATTATTTTCATACAGAATCGTGATTGTATTGAACTACATCTATTATTATTGTCATATTATTCAAATAAATATTAATATTTTGTGGAGTTTAATTACTGCATTGTATTATTACTAGTTCAAAGTTATAAGAAACAGATGCTCTTTATTTAAATTTCTAAGTATAGTTATTGGAAAATTACTAAATTAATTCCTAAGTTACTGTGAGCGTCGATAGGCACTTAGACATTTGGTTTTTGTGACACAAACCATATAAAAATTCATTAAGATTGTGTTTATCATAGCTAAAATATCGTCAGTTGAAATTATCTTCGTTATCAACAAATTTAGATCGAGTGCATGAAAATGCCAAATAGACAATTATTTTCATACAGAATCGTGATTTTATTGAATTATGCCTATTATTTGTCATATTATTGAAATAAATATCAGTGAATTATTACTAGTTCAAAGTTATAAGAAACAGATGTTCTTTATTTAAATTTCAAAGTATAGTTACTGGAAAATTATTAAATTAATTCCTAAGTTACTGTGAGCGTCGATAGGCACTTAGAAATTTGGTTTTTGTGACACTAACCATATAAAAATCCATTAAGATTGTATTTATCACAGCTAAAATTTCATCAGTTGAAATTATTTTTCTCCGTTAAATTTCGCCGTAGTGAAAGGCTTAAACAAGAGGAAAGATGATGTGGAAGTTTATTATGAAGAACAACCCAGATTTAGCCATTGGCCGAAGGATAAGTTCCTGTTTGAAGTAACGCGGCGGGGGCCTCAATGGCCTTTGTTAAACGAGCTATAATTCCTCGAGAAATCGTGCGCGACGCGCGCAACGAGCTTTAACTCCATTAATCGTTAATACTTCCGTGGCGCGATAACCACGCTAAATTAATTTCCTTGATGACGACGCGAGGCGGCAGAGCGCGCGACTCGACGCTGTTAACTTCGAGTGCACCGCCGCGCCGCTAGGAATGATCTCGTTGCAGGAAGTGAATCGCCGGAAGAAGCGCCGCTCTAATCTCTTCGTGTAACATGCCATATGCGCATAAAAACATCCCAGTTTAATTCGGTTGAAACGGAAAGCCTGACTGCCGTCTCTTTTCTATTGACAGCTGATTCATGAAGACTGCTTTCATTTATTCGTATCTGCTTGATATTGACGTTTTACTATCAATCGTTCGATTTGTTCCATTTTTGAGAAGTACAATCGCAGACAAAAGTATCCAGAATACAAAATCCTTAAATATTTACTCAGCACATTAAAAAAACATAGGCACAACTGACATAAATAATAGTTAACGTTGCATGTTTACTCGTAGAAAGAAATGTTTCACTTTCCCACCGTTTTTTAGCTAAAGTTACAATTTTTCTGATTTACAAAACTAAATTTTTGATGGTGAAAATGCCTAGACTTCTACTTATTAACTTAGATATTTTTTCGAATCGACATTCAAAGTTATACGTCGTATGAAGTCAGTGACTATATTCGTATGCTATTTTTCTCACTTCCACTAATGAGCTACCGGTTAGTCTCAGTCGCTTCGCTGATTCCTACGATACCGCACTTCCATAGCATGTCAAGTTTCAGACCGTTTGGGAGGAGAAGTTTTTGCAGTTAATAGTTCATTTCTACAAAACGGTATTGTGAAATATGATAAATTTTTGTACAAGCTTTTAGTTGTTCATAAGCTATGCGCACAGAATAATTCAAAAAGTTGGTACAATTTTTTCAACATTTTTTCAACGATGGTTTTTTCCTTATAAGAACGCGTGTAAAATTAATGGAATTTCAAATCAGAATAACTCAATTACGGTTCAGTAATTCACTTTGAACCTTTTTGTGGTTATCTGAGAAGGTAAAAAAAATATCGTGATCAATTTTCATCGATTTAGCACTGTTTTCAAATACACTCTTAAAATAATTAGCATCATTTTATTTCAATGAACGAGTACTATTTTTATTATTTTAAAATATTTTACTAACGGTACTCAGGAATTTATCAAATTACTTTTGTTTCGTTTCACAGCAGTATAACTGTGTTGTTTTTAGGCAGACTAGTTGATTAGTGCTATTATTGCATCCGTCTTTCTTCCGGAAGTTTATTCTCCTCGCAGAGGGAGTAGTTTACGTGAAAAGAGAACGCAGTGAAAAGACAGCGAGTTTTCCAATTGCACGTACGCGGTTCCGGTGCTCGGTCCTGTCAGCGTGACGGTGTAACGGTACAGTGAGTGCTATCTACGAGCGCGCAGTCATTCCTGAACAATGCCATCGCCGATCATTGAGCTCACTTCACCCAGTATACTTTCGAACAATAACTAAAATCGGAACACACACCTTCGACATTTAATGACAGACACTGGAACCTTGCAAATCAATCGATATCCGTTCGAATATAAAGTACAATTTAATAGAAAATGTAGAGATTTCAGTAGAAGTGTATTAGAAAGCTTTGTTCTCACTTGTCTTTGTTACAGTTATAAAATAATTTTCTAATTTTCTAAAGAATACAATTAATTTAAATTAAATTGTGTAGTTTACATACATGGACATTTAATGACAGACACTGGAACCTTGCAAATCAATCGATATCCATTCGAATATAAAGTACAATTTAGTAGAAAATATAGAGATTTAAGTAGAAGTGTATTAGAAAGCTTTGTTCTCACTTGTCTTTGTTACAGTTATAAAATAATTTTCATATTTTTTAAAAGTACAATTAATTTAAATTAAATTTTGTAGTTTACATACATGGACATTTAATGACAGACACTGGAACCTTGCAAATCAATCGATAGCCATTCGAATATAAAGTACAATTTAATAGTAAATATAGAGACTTCAGTAGAAGTGCATTAGAAAGCTTTGTTCTCACTTGTCTTTGTTACAGTTATAAAATAATTTTCTAATTTTCTAAAAAGTACAATTAATTTAAATTAAATTGTGTAGTTTACATACATGGACATTTAATGACAGACACTGGAACCTTCCAAATCAATCGATAGCCATTCGAATGTAAAAACATTCCAGTTATTTACAATTTAATAGAAAATGTAGAGATTTCAGTAGAAGTGCATTAGAAAGCTTTGTTCTCACTTGTCTTTGTTACAGTTATAAAATAATTTTCATATTTTCTAAAAAGTAAAATTAATTTAAATTAAATTTTGTAGTTTACATACATGGACATTTAATGACAGACACTAGAACCTTGCAAATCAATCGATATCCGTTCGAATATAAAGTACAATTTAATAGAAAATACAGAGATTTCAAGAGAACAGTATTAGAAAGCTTTGTTCTCACTTGTCTTTGTTAAAGCCATAAAATAATTTCCCAATTTTTCTAAATTCTCATTTTCTAAAAAGTAAAATTCATTTAAATTAAATTAAATTTGTTTTCGGGTAATATTCTTTTCTCCGTCTTTCATATTATTAGTGCATTTGAATGACATAACATGACATTTATCAATATTGCATTTTGTTTCGACTTTTATTCAGTTGTGGGTGATTAAAAAAATCGCCTATTGAAAGCTAACTGGAGGAAGACGCGGAGTTTGTTTGGCTGGCGAATCGAGGCAGTGTCTAAAGGGGGAAAGTGAGGAAAGTATTCGAGGAACGCGACATCGGGGCTCGCTCGCTCGGAAACGGGCGACGCGTCCGAAACTTTTCACGCAAGAGAGTTGCCGGCTTAGGTTCGCCAACCGCAGCTTACGCTTACGCGGCTTTTCTTCTTCTGCGGCTTCCATTCTTTCCGTGCGAGCGACCACGTAAAATCGGAGCACGCTTCCTCGAAATCGATACCGCGTGTTTGTCCAGGCAAATCTGTGTCGCGATATTAGTTCCGGCATATTCGAGCATCAGATGTAACACGCGTGATAGTTGGTTGGGCGTGTGCGTGCCGGTTCGAACGCACGCACCCATGCATCCTTCTTCTCTCTCTGCCTATGTCTGCGCGCGTGTGTGTGCGTATTTGGGAGCCGCCCGCCTAGTAAACGCGACACGCGAGATCACCACGGTGAATCAGGAGACTCGGTAGAGTCTCGCGCCAAGTAGTAGTATATATAGGACGGCGCAGTATATATAGGACGGCGCGAGACTACCGAGTATACTTATCCCGAAGTGGTGCGGTTGTCGTCTGCTAGAAAACTTTCACCTCGATTTATGAGAAAGTTATAGCTCTAAGAATTTATTTCTCATTTTTGTATTTTTTTTCCGATTTTTCTGAATCGAATGGGCCAAGAATCAAGCGAATCGGTTCAGTAATTCAGGAGATATGAATTCTGCTGCTTATTTTACTCGTCGAAAAGGCGAGGCGGATTATGTTCAGAAGTTTCAGCAATTCCTAAAAATGTGACTTTCACTTTTTTCATGGGAGATGGCACCACGGCGAAATGTCGCGTTTACGTTACCGATCTATAGTCTGTAATCTGTGTCATACCGACACTTTGGTTAAGCCGGTTATGCCATGGTTGGTTATGTGCAGTAATGGTTATATGACACAGTCCGATTTGATCGTTTTATTTCAGATTCCATGCTTTATTTAGTTAATAAAAGAGTCTAGTGTCCTTACCCTTGTCCCTGTGACCTTGTCATTATTAAAAGTTATGAAATGTTGAAAGTGTTAAGTGTGCCACTTGCAAGTCCTTGTATTGGTAAACAAGTGTTGATTACCAATATTTAAAATTGTTAAGCGTGTAGTATATCAATCTTTTAACAATATGAGCTGTTATTTATAATTTATGGGAATGCTTGTTATTGGTAATGAGTGCTTGCTCAAACTAATTTCAGGAGTTTACGTGTTTGCTCCATCAGCAAGGCACTTGACAGTCAAGATACACCAAACGAAACTAGATTGTGTATGAGCTGGGTATATTGCTAACAAAATCTAAATCATTGTTTGAGCCAATCCTTCACAATTAAAATATGAACTAAATGATATGCTCATACGCAATCTAATTTAGTTGTGACTGTCAAGTTTGTTGCTCAAGGAACATTTGACTAAAATGACATAATTCAGTAATAGTTACCAGTCATACGTCATTTAGGAATATATTATCAATTGATGATTAGTATTTGTTTAGCAAATTTCATCACTTTTGATTGTGCACTATTTGAGCTATGCATTTGCCAATCAAGATGTATCAAAGTTAGAGTGCTTATGCAGCTATAACTTATCTAATCTGAAATTTAAATGCATCCTAGCTATTGGTAATGTATCATAGCTGATTTGAACCTGAATTATTGTATGTTAACACTTTACAAATTATATTTGGCAGGCAACATCTCCATGGGCTCTTTAATTTTAGTGTTCCTGACTGTGAAGTGTCTAAGAAATGTATCAGTTAAAGAGTTAAGATGATGTAATCAAAGTACATAAATTTTATAGTGAAATAAGTACTTATTGTTAGTAAATTTCAATACTAAAGGTTGTACCATCTTGAGTTATGCATTTGAGAAACAGAATGCACTAAAATTAGATAGTGTATGAGGATAGCTCATTCAATATAACATGGAAAGTGTTATGAAATAATGCCACCCCAGCACCCGAGAAAATAGTTTAGAGAATAGAGTTTTTTAAGACAACACAGTAAATGCTATGTAAAATTTGCTTAAAGGCCTTCATTGTATCATTTTCTATAAATTGGCGGAGCTACAGCACGTCAAGTAAAGCTGTGTAGTGTTTTGCCGTCGAAAAGATTTCTTCTCTAATCTGGAGCAAGAAAACAAACATTGTTTAATCTTGTATTCTGCGTAAGCTTAACTCGAAAAGTACCTATCAGAATTAAAAAATATTGCTTTTTGTTAGAATGACGCACATAAGAGAAAGTTTCTGTTTTCGATAGAATATTATGTGAAATTTTAGGAGACAATTTATTTCTATTGTACGTCGTTCTAACAAAAAGCAATAGTTTTTAATCTATTTTTGCTACGTACTTTTCGAGTTAAGCGTATATAGAATTGAATACTGTCTGTTTTATTACTCCAGATTGAAAATTCAAGAAACGTTTCTGGCCGTAGAACACAAACACGCTTTCACTTGCTGACGAGCTCTAACTCTGCCATTTTGTCGAAAATAATTAAATAAAGAACTGTAATCATTCTTTAAAGTATATAATAAAGGCCTTCAAACGAATTTTATTATTGCTAAGGGTTAACTAACAAAAAGACATAAAATCCGTCCAAAAACATTAAAATGTAAAAAAAGTGCGCCAAGTAGTTTGATTTCCCGACAAAATTGGAATATAATAAAAAAGATAATAGATATCATACAAGAAAGCCAAGTTTTCATTCAAAGATACCTTGATTTAACTCGCATTAGCAACGAACAATAAATTAACAATAAATTAGCGATTAAAAATAAAAAAAACTTGGCGTTTGCGCACTTCATTCGAGGCACTCGCACCGGTAATATTCCTAAAAAAGTTTTAAAGAAATTAAATTGTGGTAAAGTGAGTGTTAGGTTTAAATCAGTTTCTCATTATCTTTTTACCTCACAGTGAAGCGCGCACACGCCAAGTTTTTTTTATTTTTAATCGCTAATTTATTGTTAATTTATTGTTCGTTGCTAATGCGAGTTAAATCAAGGTATCTTTGAATGAAAACTTGGCTTTCTTGTATGATATCTATTATCTTTTTTATTATATTCCAATTTTGCCGGGAAATCAAACTACTTGGCGCACTTTTTTTACATTTTAATGTTTTTGGACGGATAAAGCTTTCTACGACCTTTTGTTAGCGCGACGCGTGACGCGGAGAATGGCTTTGACACGTAAACTCAGAGACGACGACGACGCATGGGAATAAAGCGAGCACTGGGAGGAAACCCCTCTGCGGCCTTCGACTAGTTCGCTTGAAATACCTTTCAATAGCTGCAGCTTCTAACAACACACTGTCGACAACTACATTTATTTCATGATTTTACTCTCTGCATTTGCAATGCTAAAATATCAAACGCCCGGAACAGAAAGTCCAGCGCGGATCACCGGTGCATGCGAGAACGTAGAAATACAGCGTGGCGGAGCAACAAAAAATAAACTATGAAGACTTGCAATAAATTTGCGTGTAAAAACGAGATTTTCATATTTATAGCGCAAGCTTGCCAACTTAATTCTTGCTTTTTTGTCATCCCTGTGGTATTCAAACGTTCGCATTGCTTTCTACTTTCTATACAAAGTCCATTTATCATTTTAATAAAGACAGAGGAGTAATTAAATTAGCAATTATTGCGGTATAAACCGAAGGCGACTTTAGATGAGCTGGTGGCGTTTCTTCACGCGACGCTCTTCCGCTTGGAAATCGCCGGTGAAAATGTTAACAAATTTCCTCACGTGTTCGCAGTCTGGCGCGCATCACACAAAAAGCAGAATCGCCGGTGCAGAAGAAACGTTCTGTCACCGGACTCGTACCGCTCCTCCTTCTTCCATCGATTCTTCATGTTGTCGGCGGCCTCAAGTTAATGTCCAGAACGGAACATAAATTTCACGCTAAACCCAGCTGTGCGACTCGCTCGAAATTTTCCAATCCTCCATGATATTCAAGACTATTAACTCTCCCGGATCATTCATTACGGTTATCATCTCTTTTATAGTTCTATTGCAGAATATAATAGATATTGCTTAGTTTGTTGTTAAAAAACCTCGTGAGAATGATTACGATATAGTTGTGCCTCTAATTATGAAAGCGGTCTAAGTCATATATTTCTTGTTTCGAGATATTTAATGAATTGCATTCGAATAAATTGAAAAATATTTTTACATTATGCGACATTTGAATTTATAATTTTATTAGTCTTGAGTAATGGAAATTTATTATGAATATGAAATTTTGTATAAATTTCATACGAAAATGTTGTTTTTAAAGTTTGAACTGACTTCGACCATTTTCAAAATTAACTGAATGTTCTATAAATGACTTAAAGCGATAAAGAATTATGAGTTTTATTTGAAACAATAACTTCAATGAAGTAATTCATGAACATTTATTAATTACTTTTAAAAAGTGATCCATTTTTATCATTTCGAATTTTCACGATTCTTAAAATGTTCCTGAAAAACTGGAGAGATGTACGCTAGTAAACACATAATATCTTTATGTTTTTATAATGGAAGTAATTTCATATTTCCCTATATTTTCAAGTTATGTTTATATAACTTCTTTAAATTTTTGACTTAGACCACTTTCATAATTAACACTAAATGAATCCCACATAATGTTCAAATTACAACTACCATCTAATGGTTCATTTTTGACGATATCATAAAAATTACATTGAATATATTTAGTTTAAAATAATGTGGTGTGAAATAACTGTTAAACATGTATTTTAAAAATTTTGACTTAGACCACTTTCATAATTGTGGGCACAGTTCATTAATTCGGATTGCACAATCCCGAGGACAAAATACTCCAGTGAAACGCTCAAATTACAATGACACAATTGTCGAAACCAGCAGCAATTACAACCGCAAGTACGCTTTAATTTCCCTGAGAAACTGCAAGGACGCTTGGGGCAAACTTCGAAACGAAGTAGTTTGGATTTAAGTGCGGCTGAGTTCCCTTACAAAATCCCGCTGGAAGAACAATGCTATCAACGACCGACAGCTTCGAGATCGTGGGAGAGAGACGTCGAGACGCCGAGCGCCGCGCCGCCAATTCACAGTTAGCGATCCCAGAGTTGTTACGAGATTCATCGTCTAAGCGTATGCCACACCTGACATACTCTGGTACCGGTTTTCGAGTGTTACGAGAGTCTGTAGCCGCCAGACACGACAACACACATCGATACAGTTCATTGAATTACGTCAGCAGGGATCTGACACTTCGACTTGGAAGACTTCTTCGTCTATTTCTACCTCTGCCCGAGCAGAGAACCGCCGCGCACTGTGGTAGATCATGAAAAACGCGGACAAAATCATTTTTGCAGCTGTCGATGAATTCGAAGGATTAGGAAAGACTTTAATATTGAATTATAAAAATGTACAAAGTACAGGGTAAAGATATACAGGGTGCAAAAGTGTACAGGGTGAAGCTTTTGAAACTTTGACTGATTATTCGTAAATGCCTCATTTACCACGTGAAATATTTTTTATTTGTGTCATTATTGTATCACATACTTTTAAGCCATAAACGGTAATCTCTAATAAGAATGGATTTTTCGACATTGATTACTGGAAGACTGGACAGGGTGATTCAGTTGCCTTTGAATCAGAACTCTCCCACCCCACTTTTACTAGACATCTATTTAATTATACTATACATATATATTCTCTGCTTAACAATAGACTGTATTAAAATATGTAGTCTATTGGAGCGAATATTTTACAAAGTTTTAGCATCGACTTCCTTTCAATGGCTAGCAACGTAAGGAGAGAATACTTTATCATATTGTATTTATAGGGGAATATTATATATAAATTATACATCCGCTGATCAATCAAGAAACGAATGACAAATGTACTGTAAAATGCTCGAAATAAATCCTCGACTACAAACAAGCATTTAACGATCTCGACGAAAAAGCGTTAAATGCATTGTTTTACTATAAACTCTTGCAATATAAGTTGCATCAAATTAATATATTTCTCACGTTCAGGGTTATTCAGTTGCCTTTGAATCAGAAGTCTCCCACCCCACTTTTACTAGACATCTATTTACTTATACTATACACATATATTCTCTGCTTAACAATAGACTGTATTAAAATATGTAGTCTATTGGAGCGAATATTTTACCAAGTTTTAGCATCAACTTCCTTTCAATGCCTAGCAATGTAAGGAGAAAATACTTTATCATATTATATTTATAGGGGAATATATGAATGGCTTCTGCAGGGTGAAATTTCATGTTAGTTAAGTTAACATAACTGAAATATATAAAAGTATAAATGCATAAAATGCAGACAAATGTTGGGGAACATTTGACTATAATTGAAATGTCTAGGTTATTTCTAATGATTTTATATACAACAGGCAACAAAGGCAAGTGACTCACCCTGTACAAATATATTCAAATGAATAATGAACAATGAGAAGATCTTATTAATTACAGGTAGTATAAGTAACGTAAAGTTTATTTTGGAAGTGACCTAAGTCCATTTGTTAATTAGTATTCTATGCGTATATTTTTCATTTTATTAAAAGGGTGAATTGTTCAATATTTCAATTTACATATAAATGGTCTCAGGTCACTTTCAAAATAAACGGCTCATACAATACAGCATTTTTCGCCACTTGATTCCTTATTAACGCGAATATATTATGAAGTACAATTAATATTCCATCGAATAATCAGAGTGAAATGATCTTATCAATTAAAGATAATACAAATATTATAAAACAAACGTATGTAATCACTCTTCTGATAATATTTATGCATATAGGGAAATTATCAATGGTAGCATATGTATAACAAGTATTTGCCTCAATTTACATATCATTACAGTTCATCATATTCTTTAAAACACACTCGACATTCGTCTTATACAAGGTATTCAAGTTCTTCGAGTGCAAAAACGAATTTTGTCCACATTTTTCTCGATTCAATCTACTATGCGCCGCGAGAGCGGAGATCACTTGGCACTGAAGTATGTAAATCAATTGAGACCTCTGATGCTCGGTGCTGTACCACTTAATTATCGATGCCCGGAGAGATTTAATGTCAGCTTGGAAGGGGCATCGATGCACGCCATATGAATTATACATGTAGGGTCGTAATCATTAGCCGATCGCATACGATTCGAGCGAAACGCGCGCGTCGCTTCCAAATGGCACGTATAAGCACAGCATTAAGTGCCAATTATCCTCGCGCTGTGCAGAGTTCGATAATATCGTTTCAGGCTATCGCTCGTGGTAATTCGAATGTAATTAGCGGTCTATGGGGACTTGAGAAAAATTGAAAATTATATGATAGCGAGCTGTAATGATTAGTGATATCGATCATCAATTTAAAGATAGCGTGTTGCTACCTTGGTCATTTGCAACTGTAATAAATTAAAATAAATTCTTGGGTATGGATTTTTAAATCATACTCGCAGATAGGAATTAAAGACTTTGTAATGAGTTGGCGCGTATATTCTGGTTTATGTATTTATGTATATGTGACATTAATGTCAGAGATGCCATGGGAATTAGACCAGTCCTGATTCATTGTCACAAATGAGTCTACCTTTGGGAAACCTTGAAGCCGAGCAAATGTAGAGTGGCGAGGGAAAGAATTGCGTCAGTAGGAAAGATGATTTTTCCCATAGAGCGGAGAACAGTTGCTTGGTATGGCATGCGTTTTTACCATAATAAGAATCAGACCGTCTAGAATACCAAGCAGTAACGATTCAACGAGGCATCGCTCTACGATATAGTCTGTGCCAATGAACGCTAGATCTACGCGCCAACTTTTCTTCTAACGACCGAAATTCCCAAACGAACCACGAAGGAGCTCAACTCCATTACTGCTTATTGAAACATTTCGACCTATCATTAATCTCTTATGAATCTGTTAAGGTCTCAAGTTGATCTAATCATTCAATCTGTCTTAAAAATATTAAGTGGAATGATAGTTCCATATTGAATATGCGTTTAGCTCATCCATTCATACTGGTTAGCGTTTAGCGCAATCCAAACTTATGACACATGAGCCCGAATCGACGTGGAGATTCGGGAGAATTTGTTTTATAACAAGCCAGCTTGGCGCTACGCTTCAAAAGGAAAAGACGATATATCAGAGATCTCTCCCTGAAGGGCATATTTCTTGGAAAGTTCAAGAAGTTAACAAAATCATTATACAACCTTCCATTGACGACTGAAGTAAGTCTATTCTTACATGTTATTGAGAGAGTAAATTATTGGGATTTACGACTCCAATGAATAATATCAAACTATAGAAAAGATGACGTATGTCCACTATATCGAACCAAGGGTTCTTTTCTGATAACAATTACAGGATACCGATTTAGGAGTCTATCGATCAGTCAATATATGAGAAAAATAAAAGGGCTAATATTCTTCTTATCCACTTGTGTTCTCATACTAAATTTCTCCTTCCCAATCCCCTCCTAGAAGTTCATTTGCGAAAACAGAATCAATGTCCTAATCCGAACTTCATTTCATTTTCAGATAATACAAAGAGGACAAGAATATACTCCAATTGGAAGGTATTGTTATTTTTATAATCAAGTCGAAAGTTCTTTCGAAGCTGTAATGGTTCTAGAAAATGAAATGTCATTCTTCTCGGCTTCTTATATCTTTTCACGTTTACCATGACTGATCATCGAGTGCAGGGAACCGTCTATTAAAAGGAATGTCTCCGAGTTTCTCTTTCTACCAAATACGAGAGAATGAGATTGAGAAAATGAGACAGTTCTCGAAAGATTAAGAGCCACTTCTCGAGAAGAGACTGGCTGGCTGCTACCGGTTCCACGTTTCCGGAGAGTGCACTTGAGAAAGAAACGATATACAACTATTTCTTGGAGGGATTCGAGCTCGCACAACCGCTCTGTGAGAAAGCACAATTATACGCCTTAAGAAGCGGTAGCGTGTCGCTCGTACTTAGCCGGACTGAATTCAGTGTCACGTAGGTGCGCAAGCAGTCTGCTAAAAACACGAGAGTACAATGCCTTTGTTTCATACGAGACTCTTTTCGACGTGTACATTGAAAGCCAAGCCAATTAAATGTAGTATAAAAACTTGAGTGGTTCATTGCAATGAGAAGAGTATAATTTTATTATTTAAGTTGTATGATAATAAAATGGGTAACTATTTACAAAGACGTACTCAGAACTGATTTCAATGACTTTGATATATGTTTATAGAACAATTTAACTCTTTGGGGCACGGTGGGATTAAAAATGTCGGACCTTTTTGATGTACGGTAAAGCACGGTGGTATATTTTAGTCCCATCTCGTAATATTGCAATAGCTGCATGCGCATAGCTTTATATTTAGTCTTTTGTTTAATTGAAAACGCAACAAAATTTCTGTGCAACATAGGTCTATTTATTCTCTGAAATCCTGTCCCTCAAAGAGTTAAGCTGATCATTGTGATTTACATATATGTGTGGGGAAAGTTATTGGGAAAAAATTATACACGCTCAAAGGCGGATCTTATATATTAATGTGTAATAGTCGAAGAATCAACACAAATCGTAACGTAAACGTAAGCATGCTCCCATTTCAAATACCTGTAGAGATCTAATAGAGAGTAATGCAGATTTAAAACTCAGACCTGACCAACCCAGACTGTTGCAAATATATGGGATTCCTTCTAATTAGATAGTTAACTTTCATAGCTTTTGAAAGTATGAAGACTGAGCCACACTGACGATGAGTCTACGTTGGTTGGATTGGGTTTTAAATCCGTGTTACATCTCTATTAGGTCTCTACAGGTATTTGAAATGCTCTCACAAGATCACAACTATATTTATATTAAAACTTGTGTTAATTGTTCGACTATTATATGGACCATTTATTTCGAAAGTAGCGTAAGTCCATTTGCAGACCGCAAATATACATCATTTTAGTTAAATTCGCCTAAAACAAATGTATATAATCAAATTACATATTGATAGATCAGTGGAAACATTGCCAGACTTGATATAATTGACTTATATTTTTTCATTGACGGATATGCTGCCATTTAATATTCTCGAAACAAGAGGAAATCGACTTACACCACACCTCAATTAATCATTTAAGAAAATAATCAGGAGAGGGGACTCTATAACATATATAAAAATCATTGAAATCAGTTGTGAGTACGTCTTTATAAATAATTATCATGAAATGTGTTAGAGAAAGAGAATATTAGCGGAGGTGTTCATTTTACCAAATCACGCAGTTTTCAAACAGATACGGAATTTGTTAACAAAGATACTACATTTTATTTGTGCAAAGACTGTGTAAAGAACTGTGCTCTTGATAGTTCGCGTGAATATAAATGGAGAGGACAGGAGAATACCTCTGCAGAATGCGGGCGTTTAGAAAGTAAATGATCGGTTGGCGAGAACACGCAAAGTGGATATTGTGCCAAACAACTAAGTGGCTATTTAGAGACGCAACTATTATAATTGTGGACCGGTGGGCCCATGGAAATTGTGGAAAGGTTTACTCTCGCTTCTCTCGAGGATGTATAATTAGAGGACAACAATGAGGAATGCTGCGGCGGGCGAGAAAAGTGGTGCTCTCTGTCTCGTAGGATAATTAAGCGCGGAAGAAAGTCTGGCGACTTCGGCGAATTAAAGAAGGATGCCTGGCATGCTAGGGAAAGAGAGGAGGATGATTCGTCCTGAGGAAGATTCAGAGCCGAACGGACTCGTCACAGCTTATTGGCTTCGGTTTCTTTTCCCCGAGATCAGCCTCTTTTTCTTCGCGCTTCGTTTCCCCCGAACAATCGACGGAAAATCGGAGCGTCTCGATCGATCTACAAAAGCTGCCAATCAATCGATTATTTCTCCGGGATAAACTCCTTTATTCTTTTAAGTAGAACAGCCGCATCTGTTTCAACAGAATCGAAGCTAAGCGGTTGCATTTCTCTAAGCTACTTTATACTATTCTTTATGAGTTATGGTGAATCGCTAGTGCGTGCTAGAATTCATTTGAGTCTCATTTGGATCGCGTTCCACGCGAAACCAGAACCAAATGTCGCTGCTCGTTAACGATCGAAAGCGAACAACGGAGTAGTTTATAAATCGAATTATTAGCTCTGCAAGAAACATTAGAAACTTGATCGGCCGGTAAAGTGCATTTCGCCGGAATAAAATGAATCGGAACCAATGGACTCGGATTGACAGACGTCGATTGCCGTTCGTTCGTCGACACTTTTTTCTTGCTCGTTATCGAAGTTTCGCTGGCGAAAAGAAACGATCGAGAAAGTAAACAAATTCACTGGTTTTATAGGAAAGCGTTGACGGCTCCGCGTCACGCTACGTATGGCTATGCCAGTTCTTGTTGTCATTAAGCTATTGAGATTGCGGCTCTTCGTGCTGAAAAAAGAGGTACCTTCGCACGTGCATGCACATTAGCCGCGAATCTCGCTTTTCCATCGTAAATTTTCGACAAATAGAAAGCAGATTAGAGCGCGCGTGCATCGCGCCAGGATTCTTAAGGTCTTCATCTACTTGGTTGCGCAGCTGCAGATACTGTACGCCTCTGGAAAGAAGGTGGCTGGCTCTAGAATTCGGAAAGTGTGGGACTGATAGGAGCTACAAGCTTATAAGACTGGAAATCTCCGCCTTTTTTATCTTTCCTCGGACGAAGCCCTTAACGGCCTTCGCTAGCCCCTAACAACACTTCAAATCGCTAATAATAAAACCTTTTCTTTCCATTCCTAAGTACGAGATTGTGAAGGGGGAGACAAATTTTTCGGCAAATCAGAGCCAGGCGTCTTCTTTCCAGTAACGAGCTGTACAGGGTGATTCACTTGCCTTTGAATCAGAACTCTCCTAGCCCTTATTTTTTTTGGTGGACTCCCCGACCTTCCCCGGGGCTGAAATTTGGTGCGTAATGTTTTTTTGCACGAAGGAAGATGTGATATAAATTTCAGAGCCCCAGCTCAAAATTTTTCTTTCCCCATATTTTTGGCCATCGAAAATATCCAATTTTTGGTGGTGATTCAAAGGCAAGTGACTCACCCTGTACATACATACTCGCATTTACGGAATGCTGGCTGACCATCGACGATATCTACTTCCTCGAAATCTAACGCGGCTACAATGGGAAGGCCGGAAGCAGCCTTCTATCGAGAGCAGCTACTGAAAGCAGGGAATATCGAGGGAATCGAGAGAAAGCGTTCGTTATTCGGACATTCGTCACGATTCTGTGATTCGCCGGAGGAGCAAATGAAACAGTGAAACAACAATTCACTCTCTATCTTCTAATTGTCACGTTCCAGCGGGGATAAGTCAGCGGATGCAGCTCGACATAAACCAGGGATTGTAATAATTTTGTTTATAGTTATACCTTTTATAATTGGCGGATTTGGAAATTGATTAGTTCCTTTAATATTAGGAGCTCCTGATATATTTAGCTTTTCCTCGTATAAATAACATAAGTTTTTGACTTTTACCTCCTTCGATTATTATATTATTATTAAGGAGATTGGTTGAACTGTTTATCCTCCTTTATCTTCAAATGCAGGTAATATGGGAATATCTGTAGATTTAGCTGTTTTTTCTTTGCACATTGCGGGAGTTTCTTCAATTATAGGGGCAATTCATTTTATTGTAACTAGTTTAAATGCAAGAAATTCTATATTAAAAATAAATCAAGTTTCTTTGTTTCCTTGATGAATTTTAATGACCGTTCTTCCAGGTCATTTCCTTCTATTTTATTGCACTCTTAGAAGCGGATGTTTTCGCATTGCTTTTATATTATAGTCCAAGTTATTTAACCGTGCAAGTTATTTACAACACCCATTGCGATCACCATTTAACCCTATGCTGTTAGAGCCGAGCACTTTTTTGGTCTCAGCCGTTCAATCGTAGGTATCCAGCGTCTTTATAGCAGAACATAGCCCGAGTAAATAGGTCAAGTGAAAACATAAAATAGTATAAGCATATGAAATTCGATTTGCATGTCGCCTTGCGCTAACTTGTATTACGCTTTACTTAGGCTGCATTTCACCAGTAATGACTGGTTAAATATGGAAGTACTTCGGAATCGTGTAAGAATTCTGTATTTTAAAGTAAGGAAGTTTTCAAGTTCGAAGTATGGCAGAGTGTAGAAAATAAATTTGCAACAGATTTTGGATGAGTGTTGAATTTCGTACTTGTCAATCGTGTACTATTAGACGAATAGTTAATCAAGGAAGTTGATTAGAATCTAATCAGTAAACTCCAGTAAGAATATATCTTCACCAATAAAACGTTCCAAATTTGACCGACTACTTCCTGACAGGAAATTTTTCAAGTTCTCTAACTTCGTCAGCTTGTGATAAATTAATTTACGACAGATGCTAAATGAGTGTTGAAATTGTACGGGGCGTCGTACCCTGTCGATCGTGTAATATTAGCCGAGTACTCAATCAAGGAAGTTTGATCAGAACCTAGTTTGATTAGAATCTAATCAAATGATCCGATAATATTACTCCCCAGTTAGGATAACTTTCAACAATAAACCGTTTCAAATTTGACTTGCAACTTCCTGACAGGAAATTTCTCAAGTTCGACGGATGTCTGCGTGTGGAAATAAATTTGCAATAGATGCTGAATGAGTGTTGATTTTGTATAGAACATGGTATTTGTCAATTGTATAATATTAGCCAAGAAGTTAATCAAGGAAGTTGATTAGAATCTAGTCAAACGATCCAATAGTATTACTCTCCAATTACAATATATTTCCAACAATAAATCTTTGCAAATTTGCCCTACTACTTCCTGACAGGAAGTTCCTCAAATTCGACAAATGTCAGCGTGTGGAAATAAATTTGTAATAAATGCTGAATGATTATTGAATGTGTACACTCCTTTGTTAACATACATACATTTTCAACAACGAAACGTTTCAAATTTGACTTGCAACTACTTGACAAGAAGTTCCTCAAGTTCGACGGATATCAGAGTGTGTGGAAAATAAACTTGTAATAAATGCTGAAGGAGTGTTGAATATGTACTCTCCAATCACGATATATTTTCAACAACAGAACTTTGCAAATTTGGCCTACTACTTCCTGATAGGAAGTTTCCCAAGGTCGACGGATATCAGAACGCGTGTGAAATAAAATTGTAATAAATACTGAATGAGTGTTGAATTTCTATTCTCCAGTTAGAATATATTTTTAACAATAAAACATTTCAAATTTGCCCTACTACTTCCTAATAGAAAGTTCCTCAAGTTCGACAGATGTCAGCGTGTGGAAATAAAATTGTAATAAATACTGAAAGATTATTGACTTTGTACTCTCCAGTTAGAGTACATTTTCAACAAGAGAACTTTTCAAATTTGACCTACAACTACCTGACAGGAAGTTTCTCACATTCGACAGATGTCAGCGTGTGGAAATAAATTTGTAATAAATACTGAATGATTATTAACTTTGTACTCTCCAGTTAAGATACATTTACAACAATAAAACTTTTCAAATTTGGCCTACAACTTCCTGACAGAAAGTTCCTTAAGTTCGACGGATATCAGAGTGTGTGGGAAATAAAATTGTGGTAAATGTTGAATGAGTGTTGAATATGTACTCTCCAATCACGATACATTTTCAACAACGAAACTTTTCAAATTTGGCCTACAACTTCCTGACAGAAAGTTCCTTAAGTTCGACGGATATCAGAGTGTGTGGGAAATAAACTTGTAATAAATGCTGAAGGAGTGTTGAATATGTACTCTCCAATCACGATACATTTTCAACAACGAAACGTTTCAAATTGGTCCTACTACTTCCTGACAGGAAGTTTCCCAAGTTCGACGGGTGTCAGAGCGTGTGGGAAATAAATTGACGAGAGATGGTGGATGGGTGTTGAATATGGGGCGTGCTGTCTGCCGAGGCAAACTCTTTCGTGATTCACGAGGTCAGCGTGCCGGCCGATTTACAACTGGTTTCATCGGTTATTGCCGGCTCCCGCGGCACACACACACCAGCCCACACGGGAGAACGCCTTACTGTTGGGGAGCGCCATACATGGCAGGTTGCCGGTAAACTTTCGAGCGGGCATCGATGCCTTTTCCTCGAGCTCTTCCTCCTAGTAAAAATTGCACTTGACCTCGCGATCGTCGCCGAGGTCAGCGTACACGCACACATACGCGCCCGATGACTCACCGCGATAGAGTGACACGTATTAATAGACTGGCAATGTCATCTTGGATAGAATTCTTCCTTTATTTGCAGATATACATCTGTTAAGTGACAATTACTTGTCAAGTGTGACGGTAATTATTAATCATATCTAGTGATGGTAATTAGTTAGAAGTGCTACTTATGTGAATATAAAGGAAACTATTATATTTTTTGGTGGATATGAACTCACGGGCATTTAAAAGAAATAATCGTGGTGGGCGAACACCTTAAAACCCCATAGAACCGCATAAAAAAAGACCTTAAAATCATCCACCCCCAACGTGGTATATTTCATCAAATATTTTACCCAATGATATATTTTACTACAACTGTTAATTAGTGCACCATATAACCCCATAAGAAAACCATGAAAACATCCCGAAGTTTTATTTATAGGTTTGAGATATGTCTGGGTTAGGCTATATTTATACTGTATACAGTACAAATTTCTTTACATTTACAGAACACAAATTACAGTACTTATACTGCATACAGTACAAATATACTGCTAGTTACACTATACTATACTAATTACATCTGGGTTAGGTCTGGGTTAGGCTATATTTATACTGTATACAATACAAATATAGTGTACGAAAGGGATTCTCGGATCATACATCATAATCAACTTTCATGTGATTCTCATGGGGATCTCATAGGTATTTATGGTGTTCCCCCATCATGAATGGTAATTAATGCATGTCCTTTAATACAACTAAAAGATCTCTTCAATTTCACATAAATAGCACTTCCAAATAATTAGTCTATTAATTATTATGAATAATAGTTTATGGTCTGCATAGCGGATTTATGGATTTATAAATAGTGTTGACTTAATGAACACTTTGACTGCGCACGTAATGTGTAAAAACGAAGGTAAGTGAATTAACCCTTTTGCCGAGCGGAAATATTTGCGAAAAGTGTTCTCTATCTCAAAATAAATTTATAAAACGTTATAACATGGCTTAATGTCATTGCAAAACCATTGACAGACTTGTTTATGGATTTAAACATTGCTTGTAAGAGAGAGATTAATTTTTATGTCGTTCATAATGTTTTATATTTATAATATTCTTTGCATAGGTGCGATATTTTTGGTCGGCGCTGAAAGGGTTAAGACAGAAGGAATATTCACTTCGCCGGAATAGGAAACCACTAGTAAATGTTCGGTAATGGCGACTGTTCATGTAAGTGGTTGAGTAATTCGGATAAACCGGCTCGCATTTCAATTCGCGGTGTTCTTATACAATTGATGGGAGATTAAAGGCCTGTTTCATCACGGCATGCCGATACATATATACTTGATGCGTGATACTTTAATCCTCGAATGTTAGAGTCGATCTTACGTCTCTTATTATTTCTGACACGAAGTCTAATTGGATTTCAATTTGAATTTCATTAATAGCCAGTGCAACAGTTCTGTTGTTCATGTCTGCGTCGGACGTTCCAGTCACTTAATGAATTAACACATTGAGATTAAATCAGAAATTACCGTCTGAAACTTTACTTGCAAATTTAATTACGTATCAATTATATTGAATTAAATGTAGGATCGTTATCATATGCAGCAGTTGATTTGATTAAAAACCAGCATTTAACTTGTACCTGTCTCGCGTCTGCTTTAGCAAAACTAACTGCAGGACATGCTAATGATTAGAAATTTTTTTAGGCCAACGATCTTCGACGTTTTCACTGAAATCCAGTGAAACGAACAATGCATTTAAATGCATGTAAAAAACACATCGAGAAAGATGTTTTCTATTTCATTATATTCTCAGTTTTGCGTTCGTTTATGTTTGAAGAGATGAATTGTCAAAATTGAGTATCGGAGTAGTGAAAGTGGCGGAGAACGGGCGGCTTCTTAAAAGGTCAACAAGGCATTGTTTCGCAAGAAAGAATGAACTCTGCTAAGAATGGAATGCCAGTATTTGATGGTAGACAATAGGCTTGTTACAGTTGTTAGACAGACGAGGAGCGTTCCTGCTATTTCGTGATGAGGACGTTATCGCCGCTGATGCTTGTTTTGGTGACTCAATCGCAGTCCCACAGGTGCAATATCGCGGTCACTTCGCCAGATAACGAATTATTAAATCCATAAGTTTATCAGTAAATGCTTGCTGCCACCTTGTCTCTTCGATTATTAGCTGATCGTTAATTCGATATTTTCGGACAGTATTATTGTGCTGAGTCACCTCGTAATTACATGTTAAACGTCATTTATAAAAATGCTGAATACTCTCCGTGTATTGCTTTCACAATAATTGTACCTCGTGCTTTATGCAATTACTTCGAAACTATCCAGCGGGATTAAAAATGCAGGCAACATGTGTTGCACTTGCATCGAACACACATGTTGCCGGAGAACTCATCTTAAGTAGATCACGTGCGCCTCGCCGTCAGCTTGTTGGCATGAATTTACACTGGCACGAGAATCCCAACTACTCCTTGTAATTGCAATAGCGAATATTTTTCATTGATTTGTAATTCCCCACGAATTTCACCATATTATTTGATGGCGGAAGAGTTTGATGTGATTACTCTATTATCAACTATCATTATATCCCATACACAACAATTATATCAGCTCGATTATCGCATTAACTTGCGGCGCGTTGAATTACAAATCCCGAATTAATTAGTTTCCGCGTGCACTATTGCGTAACGATGTAAATAAAAACAGAACTGGAAAGATCTTACGCGCCGCGCGCACTTGCTATAGTTGGCTCGGCAGGAATTTCGTATTTCACTTAATTGTAGCAGAATATTACTACATCATTAAACTTACTACAAAATTTTACCAAGAATAACTCTGACATTAACCAGTTTTTTCCCATCTGATTTAATAATCGCATTATGATATTATTATAGTATTATTAATATTATCATGTTTAACAACGTTCGACAGAGATTCGTAAATCCAGGAACCCACAGAAATCTCAAAGGTTCTCTACTACAATCTAAAATTACAGAGAGGTGCATTTAAATGTTATGGCAAGCGGAGAATCCAAGCGTCAGACTAATATCAATGAAAGAGTGTGCGGAAGCGAGTGGCCTTGGCGGAAAGCCGCAAAAAGTGTGGAGCGCGACGCGCGAACCGCTAGAATCACTCACCCGTGTCTTCGAGCACAGGTCATCCAGAGAGCCTGGGACGATTGAGCGGTAGTCGAGCCCATGAAAGGAGTGGCGGCGATCGATCGATCGATCTCTCAATCGATCGTCGAATAACGCCTGGTTAGCACAGGATCATTCACGGTTTAAAGGTCGCGGGCGCGGCGGGCGAGCGCGTTCGATCGCGCGGTCTGACCGGTACTGCAAAGAGCAGGCAGGCAGCCTCGACGAGTACAGGAGAATCGGACGGCGGTAGTCAGACCACGCGAGTACCGCTTCTGTCTTCAGCCTGATTCGCCGGCCATCCACGTGAACCATGTTCATTCCCCTTCTACGAGACTCGCCGGAGAACATTCCCTCGCTCTTCCTTTCTGCGCTCGTTTCCCCGAATCCCTTATTATACCCAGCTAGCCAAGAAGCAAAGGAACCGCCGCCGGCCCGGCTTCACCTCATTCTAATTAACTTAATCTACATCGGAAGAAGTTGATTAGAATCTTGTCAAGCGAGCCAGTATTGTTCTCCAGTTAGGATGTGTCTCTCTAATGGAATGCTTGAAATCTGTTCGACTAATTACTGAATAAACTATTGAATAACACTTATATTTTCTTTATTAATTACTCAGTGTGTCGTTACCAATGAGTATTATAAATATTAGTACTTTTTTTAATATTGACCGAATGGTAAATATTTAGCTAAACTCCCAATCAGAGAAATTGATTCAAATCTGATCAAACTATCCAATAGCATTACTCTCCACTTGGGAAGAATTGTTTATAGTAGAATGTTTTAAATTAGGTTTACTAATTAGTGAATAAATACCTGTCATTAGTAATGAGTATTAGAAATAGTGGTACATTTTCTGATATATTCCATCAAGCTTGGTTTCATGCTTTATTTTATTCTCGACCTTAATTGATCTTTGGCTTTATAGTAAAAATTAATATGTCGCAGCTTGAATGCCAAATAAATTTCAATATGATAAACATTTATAATACTAAAGATTATAGGGCAGTGTCTTGAGATAAGAATGGAATCTCAGGAATGACTTCCGAAATTGATAAAACGCACTTATGAATGTATCTGGCGACTTCGTTCAAGTTCATAGTAGAAAGATAATGTAACAGATCGATAAGAAACTTGCTTAAAATAATTCCATTTGAAGATGATACATTTTTCCTTATTTCAATCATATAGAGAAGCTCAAAATCTTAAACAATTATATGGCATCTATTTATATTGCTATTTTTATTCTATAAGCATAAACTAATTCATGTACCGAACTTTCAAGTAGAGCCATCTACGTATGAGTCTGCGATTCCAGCAGCTAAATTGCTTAGCGCTAATGATGCATTCCTCCAAGCATTTTATATTAAAGAAATGTTTCTATTCTTAACTCGGTTGCGTGTAAATGATTTATTATATAGATTATGTATATTTGAAAGTATTTAATATACGACATACCATGTACGAATATACTGAACAAACAAGGAATGTCATGCACAGTGTTACCGACAATCTCAGTATTAATTATTAATTACTAACTCGAATGCATTACCGTATTTAGTCTGTGACGCACAAAATAATGCGCATGCATCATTATACATTCCGTGCTATATTTATCACTGTCTGAACATAAATAGTTGCAGATATTTTTCTTTTATTAAATAATACAATTGTAGAATAATCTCTACATATTTTTTTATAACATTTATTTAACGTTGCTTTAACATTTTTGGCAACGTAGTATCATACAGTCAAATCGTCAAACGTTTACATATGTATTGTATAGTTTTATACTTCATTGTATAGTTCGGTCCTACGCAGGAACTCCAGCAGTAGTACAGTTAGGTTTCTTTTGGAACTCATTAGCGTTTGAAGATCATATGTCATACTTATTCCATTTCTCATATTGTCATACTTTGCGCATTCAGATATAATTTGCTCTATCGTTAGTGTACAGGGTGTGTCACTTGCCTTTGAATTACCACTGTCGAGCATACACTGTTCCATATGAAATTATTATAAATATACATTTAAATGATTTAGACATTTAAATGTATAGATAGTGATTACCCTGTACAGGGTGTGTCACTTGCCTTTAAATCAGAACTCTCCTTGCCCACTTTTACTAGACATCTATTTAATTATACTATATATTCTCTATTTAACAATAGTTTTAGCATCGACTTTCTGCGAATGGGTAGCAACATAAGGAGACAATATTTTATTATATTATATTTATAGGGGAATATTATATGTATATAACTAGCTTCTGCAGGGTGAAATTTCATGTGCGAGTTAACATAACTCAAACATGTAAAAGTCTAAATGCAGAAAATACAGACACACGTTGAAAAACATTTGAGTATAATTTAAATGTCTCTATCCATTTATATAAATGTCTAAATCATTTAAATGTATATTTAAAAAAAGGCGATTCAAAGTAACTCACCCTGTACAGTCGTCTATATATTTTGCTATGAATGAATACAATCGCGTATGCATAGAATGCTTGTTTGGCATGCTGTATAATTCGTGTTTATTTACTTTCAGAGCATCGTTCGACATTGTCAGTGAGAAGGCATGGCAAATTCCTAGAAATTCGACGGGTATGCTGGCTTGTTGAATACCAGGAAATCCGTCGGTCCGGAGCGGAGAAGTGCGAGGCAGATAGCGGCAGTCGGTAGAGCGGACAAGGAGGGAGCCTGCGCAGCCAACTCAGTCAGTGCAGTCGGTGCGTGAGCGGCTGCGCAGGAGTGGGGCGCGCCGCCATTACGTAGTTCGTGGGAGCTCCGGCAGTCCGTTCGGTGCGCTTGACTGGGAAGGATGTGTGCTGCGCGCGTCGTCGTAACCGCCATTTTTAACCATTGTTCGAGTTCCTTTCTGGAGTTTCAGTGCATTTTGGAAAGATCTAGTACGGCATCGTGAGTTGTTTAAACGTTTTGGATAATTGTTCGGTATAATTTGACTTGAGAGTCTTGTCGTATCAACTATTATTGATTGAAAGTGACAGTTGATCTTGCTCGCGTGTAGAGAGGAAACAATCGAGACGTACGCCACAATCATTATCACGCATTCCATCATTTCATTTATTTTGGTGTCTAATATTCTTTCCTTACAGCAGTGTTTTTCAGTGATTACACATTCGAGTGGATTCGAGTCACGGGCGGTTTATTGTGCGAATGATACCGCGGCCCGCCTTCGGAAGGCCTGGGCGGATCTGCACGAGCAGTTCCCACAACTTTCTCGCGCAATTAGATTCTGTGTTTTCTCGGAAAATAGCGACAGTGGGCCCCGCGTGGCCGGGCTGTCGCCCGTGCTAAAATCAGTGTTGAAACGCCGATTTGGAGTGCCTTTAACCTCGTTCGCGAATTCAATGAAGTATTTGCTCGTACGCGGACGTAGAATCAGTGCTTTGGGCCGTGTAAGAGAAGTGAGAAACTAAGTAGTGGCTGGCACGTGCCAGTCCAGTAGTATGCCCGCGAAATTAAAATCAGTGTTTTCCGAGAAAAAGCAACGGTGGGCCCCGCGTGGCCGGGCTGTCGCCCGCGTTCAAATCAGTGTTGAAACGCCGATTTGGAGTGACTTAAAATCCGGCCGCGAATTAAATCAAGTATTTGCTCGCACGTGGACGTAGAGTCAGTGGTTTGCGACTGGCGAATGAGAAAGTACGGTCGAAAAGTTAATTGGAATCTCAATCGGCTGAGATTCCTTCGGTACGGGAAATATTAGAGTCAGTGTCCTGTTGGCAGCGGAGGGGCTCTTTCATCAGGCATCTCTCCGTGGGATCATTGGTAAGTTCATTAATCTAAATTTTGCACTCTGATTTCAAGTGGCATTAATAGAGAATGGGAATGAATATAACATTTTTCTTCTTTTTCTGTTACAGATCATTGATGCACACTCAATCGTCGTGAGTTGCTCAGTGTCGAGTGCCAGTGGAGGGGAACTCTAGCAGGCACCTTATCGTGGGACACTTGGTAGGTTTATTAATATTTATTTATAATAATTTTTCTCTCAATTTTTATTTTTCTTGGAATTATTATGGCTGTGATGTGCTGTAACTAATACAATTTTTCCTTTTTTGTTACAGATTGAGGTATAATATGTGCACACGAGTACTATCACGACTGCTAAAATAGCTTCACAGCTGAAAAGCAGTTGGTGAGTCTATTTTTTTTATTGTTCCTCTGGTCCTCTACCATGTCGTAGGATGAACGGTCCGAATCGGCACAGAGGACTGGTTGTATTGTTATTTTCTATAATGAGCATAGTGACAGCAAGTATAATATACGAAAAAAAGTATATTATGCTTGTCAAATGGTACATATTTCGTTATTGTTGTTAATTGTGTGTATTTATTAGCTAGGATAGGGTTTTCTTGCATTTCGCGAACTGTGCAGAATTCTTCTGATATATTTTAAGGAACTTTTAGAAAAGAACATTATTGTAAGCTTTTGATGTAACCTGGCATTTCTTTCAATGATACGATTTTAATCAAGTAATTCAAATTGATTGCAATTGATTGCAATTGTTGCAATTTCAGCCTTAATTTTGTAGTGTTGAGGTTTATGTGTTTGCTTAAGAATTGGCATTAGTCAAAATAAAGTTATAAATGCAAGAAAACATTTCGCGATCGGTAGATTCTGGAGTCAAAGCTTTCGAGAAAGAATGCAAAACTTTCATTTCCATTAAACCTTCCATTCATTTCAATTAGACTTGAGAATATATTGCTTTGACAAAGGGGTCATCCGAGGATTTTTAAATGATTAGACAGATTATAATTCCCTTTGGGGCAGACTATTTACGAACATTGTCTTATAATGGTATAACATCGAAAAATTACATGTTACAAATTCGAGGTTTGAAGCACTGTCTTATTTATCAGTCATTCAATTCTTAATATTATATATATATTATATAGTAGAGTTCTAAAGTAATAATAATATTATTGGATATAGCAGTGCTAGTAGAGTTTGTTGTTGCGATTGAAAAGGAAACTTGTGAGACGAAAGAAAAGAGTATACGCGATCCCTCTACTGCTGGAGGTGGTAGAGTATTTGTTATCGTGTGTTTTTTTTGACGTTTTGATGATGTGCAGCTGTGGCATCGAGAGGTGTCGCCCGTTGTCCACGGCAGCAGAATGATTCGCGCTTAACTTTTCCGGAAGTTTCGTGCTTTCTTTCTTGCAAATGCTAGTGGCTTCGGTGCATGTGCGCGAGTTGTGCATATCATTCGGACCGTGCTTTGGCTTGAAAATGATGGCGATACCTCGGTGGTATCAAGAATAATGAAGAATTAGCTTTAGTAGTAGAGTCGCCCTCCCACTTGTGATACTGTTTGCCAAGGTCTTTTACCTTGTATTCGTGGTCTTGCCGGGTGGGGCTGCTTGTTGGTCGAATGGGAGGTGTGTTCAGAGAGATATCTATATGATGTTGGCAGGACCGTTACGGTCCAGTTCCGCAGTGTGTAGGAAACTATGTGCTCGTGGTTGCACTCTGTTCGCGCTAGCCTCCAAAGCAACCTGTAGTTTCTGCCTGGCTGTATAGCCTTTACGATCGGTGCTAGTCCTTGGCTTGCCGAATTGCAAGAGTCCAGCTCCCTTTGCTTCCCGTAGTGTTGCGTACCTAATAATTGTATATCTACATATAAACTCCCACTACGACTCAAAGTTTCCTTAGGTCAATCTATATCTGTCAATGGGAACAGATATCTTAAAGTAAAGAATCGTTGTAGAGTCTTAGATTTTTGCGCGGTATATCGTTACAAGGGAAATGGGCGGAGATAGTCAGTCTTAAAAGGGTCAAGTCTGTCTAAATATAGTAGAGTCATTTTGATATTTGGATGAATATGTTATCAGAAAGGTGTGAGTAATGCAACTCCTGGTCCTTTTCAGGGCTAATAGAGGGGCATGTATTACTTAAACTTTACTGTATAAATATACGAACAAAAAGTTCAGTCGAGTTTATCTAGTAGAGTCTTTGAGATGAAAGTATACATTTATTTGAAGTCCAATTCTGCATTAAAGTACAGTCCTTCTGACTAAGATAAAAATGTATCTTGAAGTAGAGTCAATAGCCCGTTTAGAAGAATATGAATATTATTATCAATTGATCATTTAGAATGATCTGTCAAAGGTTTTTAGCTAGGATTTTCAGCACACTTGAAGAATAAGAAAGAAGGTCGGCGGCATTTTAATTAACCATGTCTGTGGTATGCCCGCACGCATTTGAATTGCCCAGGTGCGATTCGTATGTGTGTGGGACTAGGACATGGTTCATGGTATATATATTTCATTGTATGTATAGCAATTGGCAAGCGGTAGTAATTGTGCACGACGTACTTTCCGCATGTGTGAGTGGAAAATATTTTGCGTGGTCTGTACGTCGCTAGAGTCACTCATATCTATTACATATAGATATACAGTTCTTTGGAATGGCAAGTTATTGAAATAGTTGACACATAGTCAGCTAATTTGGTAAATTGCCACTTTGAATTGAGTCGCAGATTTCTCGAGTACAGTTCAATTTAGTACTTTCCATATTCAGCCTTCAGCTGCACAGTTTGGTTATATATTGTCCTTTATTTATCACCTAATACACAATACAGAACACAGAATACAGAATATACAATATACAATATACAATAAAAACAAAATATAACATATAAGATATAGAATATAGAATACAGAATAAGAATCTTCTGAACACTTAATCAATCATAATTTTGTCGCAATGGTTGCTTCTGCTTGCCAATTGATTTCAGCCAAAGAGGTAACTTGAATGGCTGTGTGTGTGATTTTTGTATGAGAGAACTTTGTTTAGACATTGTTAGGGAGGTATAGGTAGCTTACTTCTGAGTGTGTGATTTAGAATATAAGTAGGTAGGGTCCGGGCAACTTTCGCAGTGATGAGCGAATGTTCTCGGGCCGTTACTATTATCTCACTGCAGACATTCGCAGAGGAATAGTAGTGACACATTCATTTAAGTTAGTTCCTAAGTTAATTTATAAGGTGGCTGGACTCTCATTGCACTGAGCGAGAGTGAAGAAAGAAGCACATCGTTGGTCGTTTCCGAACATTGCATTATGCAACTGCAGAAATTGCACAAGCTATGATAGAGGCTTTTCAAGTTGCTATCATAGTAGTAATTTTTGTCGCTGTGTAATATTATATCAAATTATACGACAACAAATGAGTTTTGTTACAAAATGATTTTGTTGCCGCATAAATCCTAGGTGTTTGAGGAGTAAATTCTTTTGATCCTGGGGATAGAATGGGGGGTTGCTGGTTATTGCTCGAGACACATTAAATGTGCGTTTGGATGACAGTCATTGCCAGGTGGTTGTCGTCCTAATCGCTAGTTTTGGGAGGGGTATTATCTTTATACGCGAATAGTGAACGTTGGTGGTCTTTCGCGTCGTTGTCGCTCCTCGTGCTATGTTGCTCTTTTGATTATAATTACATTAGGACGTGTTCTCGAGCAATCTAGTTGCTGGGTTTTCACCCGAAGACATCGCATCGAAGTGGCCCGCGAAGAGGGTCGAAGAACCATGACTGCCCATCCTCGATGGGCAGTCATCATTTTCATTCTGTCACTATGCTCATTAATGTTTGCACGAGTTCGTATTTAAGCGAACTGAGGACTGTGTCACGAACGTAAGAGTTCCTGTGTCCGGTTCTCGGCGGGCTAGCAGACTCGCGTCCTTTAGGGTCTTGGGGTAATACTTTTACTCCACCACTTTTAATTCTTATACAGAATTCCATTTTGCTATAAATTGTACTTATGCTACATATCATTGCTAGCATACTAATTTGTAGAGATTTGATGCAATTCGAGAGAAAATAGTACAGATTTTAGACAGTAAAATTCCAATTCAAGTTCCAATTTAAAGATATTAGAGAGTAAAATTCCAATTCGAATTATCATTAATAATACCAGCCATTTCTCAGTTATTGAAGTATTTAATGTAGTGTGAGAAATAATTTATCAAGCTGGTACGAATGCTACTCATTCAATATGCAGAGTCATTATTTCCTTAAAGTGGAGTGAAAAGTTTTTATCTTAAGCCTCTCTAGGTTTATTTGATTGCAAGTGTTGTATTAAAAATTATACATTTCGAGTCAGTAAAATCATTTTCTATTTGCAACTGAATCTGTTTTCATTGCAGTTTCTGCTATTTAGAGCCGTCGCTTATTAGAGTTCTTTAACAATTGGTATCTTTGGAATTACAGTCTTTACTAATTAGAGTTTTTAACAATTGATACCATTGCCAGTTAGAGTCTTTTCCAGTTAATGTAGAGTCTGTAGGCACAGGAGAGCCATTGAACCTTTTCCGTAGTTATAATTTGTCTGAAAAGTCGAGTCACCGAGATAATGACAGTCTGCGGCTCGCCAACGTGAGACACGTTACGGCAAGTGCGTGCAACAATTTATTTATTGTTATATTTATTGTATTGTAATTTGTTATGGATAATCATTATATTACACTCATGTCATTTTTATGCATTTTCCAATGAACCGATAAACTAAAAGTGGGCTCAGAGGATGCTCTCGGTAGGGGTCTTTGACTTTGCTCACCTCTTTTGTCGCACCAACGATTCTTCTACATTCTCATTTTAGGATTTTTCTGAGTATTCCACAGTATTTCTTTTACTGTGGTTTATTCCTCTGGTTTGGTGAGCCTCCATGCCGCTTCTGTGCTGCATTAGGTAGCGCCTCTGAGCAACCACTCGGTTAGAGTCTCGTGAATCCGTATCGGGAATTTTTGTGTTGCAAAAAGTAGAGTCTATGTGGCCTCAGCCAGTGCTACCCGGGCAGTTCGGCGCAACCGGCGCAACCCCGTCGCGAGTGCGCGTATTATTCTCTATTACCGCGATATTCTACTTCATGTAGGGCTGCTGCAGCTTTAGCTATACCAGCGCTGACTGAGGACACCGCGATTTGCTATTATTTTTGCCTGATCATTTAGAGTGTACTGTCCGTATCTTTCTGCAAATATAGAGTAGAGTCACTCGACCTAACAATTATTTACTTCATCATATTATTTCATCATACATTTGTTACAATTTCAAATGTGTGTGGCGTACGTCAAAATTTGTAGCTTCACTCTTCTGTCAAGAGTGAACTATATTTTGTTAAACTAATACACCGAGATCATAAATTAAATCTTTACTCGCGTCGGTAATGCGATTCCGCGGCCATTCGATCTGCCGGTCAAATATTGACCGAATTGTTACCGTGGAATCATCAAGAGAATTCGACCTACAATCGATAGACTTGCACCACCATCGGCACGACTACCAACAGAACTGTTCATCGATTTTCCTCCGATGGAGTTCAAGCTATTGTAGGACGGATAGATGGAGCAAGCAACTCTAGAATGGTGTGCATGTTATTGCAGAATTAGTACTTACCATTTCTTGATAACGATGAACATCCGCATCATCGTATTAATTGTTACTAATATTTTATCTTTGTATTTTAGGACTCTTTGATGAACAACTGTCAATTCAACTCCTTTTTTTCTGAATTTTCTATCTAGGATTAATTTTTAAAATTTTCAAGAATTCGATCAGTTTTTAAGTTGATTAATTCTCAACTTAAAACTGAAACAATTAAATTTAGTAGTTACCGAGTTGTGAAAGGACCAGTTTAATTATCGCGGTATTTTAGAAGGTGTTTATCACCAAGTTTGTCAGATATTTAGTTTCTTAGCAATTTAAGCGTCATACGGCTGACATTGTAGTCGCGTTAGCCTTGTTAGTCATTCCGACGAAACACGCAGGCAGGCACCTGAAAGGGGTGGCTGCTTGCACAAACACATTATCGAGCATCCATGCAGTCAAGTGAACCAACAATTGAGATCCATTATGTGCGAAGGGATCCCATTAATCACGGCTGAGACAGTGACGAGCTGATTTCGTAATAATTATCCCGGCGCGGATCAGTATTCAGACACTTGTCTCGCGCGTGCGTCTATTTGTTTTCGAGCTCCCAAGACAGCGGAGGGCTTTAGTTTCGCGGTCCATCGGGGAAATTTTGGCCGACGGAATTAATGAGAGGGTTAAACGCGCCACTCTGTCAACTCAAAGACTGGCAAACAATTTTTCATTGTCCCAACTCAGGAAAAACGTGTCCCGAACAGGGCGAGGGAGAAGAAAGATCCTCTCGGTATTTCTTGTAATTGGAAACCGAGTCTGAAAGGCTTCCTGTAATCGTCTCCCGTTTTTCCAAGGGTCATTTTTTACCGTGGCTTGCGAGAAGAGTAGTTCGAGTTGTCTATCTATTCATATCGTATTAGCCCCTAAGCATCTGCCTCTATTTGACTTACGCTACATCGACGATAAGCTGGGAAATGCGCCATATGTCGACAGGGATTACTCGCCTTTTCGAGCCACCCGATAAGAAAGAATGCAAGCCTCTAGTTTTATTTATTAGTAATGTAATAAACTCTCAGAACCGTCAACTTTTAACCAGTTAAGTGCGTTTGACGTGTATACACGTCGAACCAAATCTCTATTGTGGTGCGGTTTACGTGTATACTCGTCGTACTTGCATTTGCTTCATTTTAATTCCGCACTGTGTGAGGCATTTTTAAAACTAAATTCCACAGTTAAGAGGTTAAGAAGTATAATCCTTCAGTTTGTAACGAGCCGTTCATACTTCTATCCCAATCGATTAAGGGAAGTACTCTGGAATCGTGAAAGTGCGAGGGAATTCTCAGTCTATATTACATATAGATACACAGTTCTTTGGAATGGCAAGTTATTGAAATGGTTGACGCATAGTTAGCTAAGTTAATAAATTGCCTATTAAATTGAGTGGAGTTAAATTTAGTAATTTCCATATTCTGCCTTCAGCTACACAGTTTGGTCATATATTGTCCTTTATTTATCACCTAATACAGAATACAGAATAGAAAATATGCAATAAAAACAAAATATAAAATATAAAATATAAGATATAGAATATAGAATATAGAATAAGAATCTCCTGAACATTTGAACAATCTTAATTTTGTCGCAATGGTTGCTTCTGCTTGCCAATTGATTTCAGCTAAAGAGATAACATGAATGCCTGTGTGTGTGATTTTTGTATAAGAGAACTTTGTTTAGACATTGTTAGGGAGGTATAGGTAGCTTACTTCTGAGTGTGTGATTTAGAATATAAGTGGGTAGGGTCCGGGTGACTTAGTATAACTTAATTACTTGCCTTTTCGAGCCGCCCGATAAGAAAGAATGCAAGCCTCCAGTTTTATTTATTAGTAATCTAATAAACTCTCAGAACAGCCAACTTTTAAGAAGTATAATCCTTCAGTTTGTAACGAACCATTCATAGTTCTATTCCACTCGATTAAGGGAAATACTCTGGAATGGTGAAAGTGCGATGGAATTCAGTAGCCCCGAATTTCCACGGGAGGAAGATTAATAGTTGGAAGTGAGAGTCGCAGTTCACTTGGCCGTAGATTCAAGAGGCGGCTTGCCAAGTTGCGGTGGCCGGCAAGTAATTCTCGAATGTTCTGCGGAGGAAGTCTGTGACTGTGAGAGCGCGCGGGGGGGCCGACAAGAGAACAAGGTGTAAAAGAGTTGGAGTAGAATTCCCTTTCGGCGCCTCGGACCCTTTGAATCACGGGTCTCCAATTCACGCTTGCGGTGGCGCACTTTCCAGATAGAATTTCGATCGACGTCGGTCGCCCCATTCCCGCACGTGTGTGCCGCCTCCTCCGCCTCCTCCTCTCCGCCGTCTGTCAGTGTATACGTGTGTCTCCGCACGTAGCGGGCAACGGTAGGAGTCATCATTCGACTTACAAATTTATTGATCAGCTCCCCCATACTGGTCGCCGGCATCGGCCACTACTCCTGCTGGTACGCGGGGCCCCTTGCATAAATTGACGGATCCTTTTACGCGTCCCCTGCACATTGGCGCGCCCCAAAAATCTCGCCGCTCCTCCTCTCCGAACCTCGATCAAAGTGCACCTGTCTCTGTGGAAATCATCGGCCGATGCATCCAGCAATATGCCTAGATATTATCGAGAGCCACTGATTTGCATAGATATAATGCGAGGGTGTTTGCCAAATAGTTTGGTGGATGTAGTTTTCAGGGATGGAGGAGTCACTGATTCAAATTAGTGCGAGGAAAGGGATGATGCGTTGTTTATTAAGTCTTTGGAGGACGGTGGGATTAAAAACGTCCCACCTCGTAATATTGCAATAATCGTGTGCGCATAGCTTTATATTTAGTCTTTTGTTTAGGTTAAAACGCAGGAAAATGTCTGTGCAACATGGGTCTATTTATTCTCTGAAATCCTGTGCCTGAAAGAGTTAAGGAAAGTCCCGGGGGAAGCAATATTCCTCTGTCGGTTAGCGCGCAATGATTATCGTGGGCGCGCCAATGGCTCGGGCCGACTCGGGGATACGTGAGCGATCGGAATCGGCTGATCTGACGGGAACGATAAATTTCGCTTAGCGCTCGCAACGAGCTCGTGCTCTCGCTCGCTCTCTCCTAATTCCTCGGTGGGACGTCGCCTTACGAATTCACAATGCCCTCGCAATAAGTCGGCCACCCGCGGCTCGCCAATCGATCAGAGTGATGCGGGACCTCCCCATACCGATCTCTATCTAGTCTACTCTGTCTCCCTCGATCCACTTCCGCTCGCGACGCACTGACGTCGAATTCTAACCGGTGCGATGCGTCGACTCCTCGCCCGACGACGACGACGACGTCTTCGCGTAGAAACGAGCGGACACTTTGCCCTTATTGACAATTATTATCGTCAAGTCTTTCTCGCTTTCTTTATCTCGCTTTCTCTCTTTCTCGCTCGGCTTGTCTCGAACGCTTTAATTCATCTTCGTTAAGTAACGATCACCCTCCTGCTGCTGGAGTCGGCCCGTCCGTTCGTTCGTCCTCTGTCGAGCCGCCAATAATTACGTAACGCCGTTTCTCCCTTGCCGTTGGAGCGATGATTACGCGCGTATACGCAACACGCTGATCGCCAGTTAGCCGGTTTCGCGCGAGATTCTTCCTTCCCTCGGATATGTTCGATCGGCCATGGCAATTCGTCGTCGACTTTCTTTTCCTAGGGATTCGAGGAATATGCTTTTAGGGCTTGCACCCGGGAAAGCGAAAGATTTTCAAAGATGGATTTGCTTGATCCTACTTTACTCGGGATTATGTAAGGATTCCCGGCGGGAGTGTGCTGCCTATTTTGAGAGATGTAGTTCGACCGTCGAGCCGCACCGCCGAGGATGCACCGAATGTTTCCTGCAAACTGACTTTGACACTTTGGCATGAAACGATTTTCGAGGGTGAATTAGGAGATTAGTTATTGAGGATGTTAGATTGTAAAGATACGTGTGGGAATTATCGGAAATACCGGTTTTGCAACTAGTTTTTATGTTTTATTTATACACGCGTCTTGGCTTTTGTGGTCGTCGCACAGTGATCCGAATCCTTGAACTAGCTGGACGAAACTACTAGTTGAGGTTTTTCACTTCAGTCAAAGTTTTAACATTCGTTTCTGCTATAATCGGATTACAATGAAGCTGTTTAAGATTATAAATAGCAGGGCGCATGCTTGGGAATTTAAAAGATTAACGCATCTCGCATAAAGATTAACGGATGGTTGGACTATCGAGCTGCGGCTATGCGAATCTGACAGCGTTACATAAAAATGGAAATATTATGCACCTCGGTACTTGTCGCCAGATGAATCTTCCTTTGAAAGTTAGATAATGAATGACAGAATATATAGAAAAGAAAATTAAGGCGGAAGTAAGCTAAGTTCATAGTCAAAAGTTTAAACAAAGTTCACATTTGATTCTACACTGTGCATATTCGTAGTATGATTAACATTGCGTGGTTGCCAAGGGCGTTTTAGTTTTCTAACTCGATTTATTGTTGTGTTTTCACTTCATTCAATCTTTCAGCAAACTATTGATATAGAAATAAATCAATTCCTTAATGATTAACATAATAGATTTTGTCCAGTTAGATTCGGTTTTTGAACCACTGTGCGTCGTCGAAGTTCCGTAAACTCGAAAGGAAAGTAAGGCTTTCGTGTGGTTTGCCACTGGAATTATTATTAATCAATATCAAGTTAATATAAGCGGGGCCCATTTGTTCCAAGCTGTCTTAATTAAATGGTGGATTGTGTCCGGTCGTTGATTGGCGGTGGCGGCGGTACCATTTAATCATTCTTGCCCGATCATCCAGTCACGCGATGCCGAATTTACTCATATTAATTACATTCCTAGCGAGCACGATCGTAAAAGGCAAGTTGGCGCGTTTGTCCTGGGCGTGTAGCAGTACAAATGTTTAGACTTTCGGTGGACAGCCGGCTCAAGGACGCGAACGATTTTTTTTCTCCACCGCCAGCCAAGATGGATTGGCTTTTGTCAGCAGTTATTGACACGTTACTCGATAGCCTTACAACAAAGTAATAAAATGGATTGGCCGCCGGCAATAAAGATATTGCGCAACTTCTCCCGGCCTATCTTCAAACCGCGCCCGGTGTAGCCTTTGATGAAACTGATACCAATATCACGATTGATACACGAAAACTAGTAGGTCGAATCTAATTACTTTCCTCGTATTATTATATCTAATATTGCCTCGAATCTAATAATTAGTTTCCTCGGTTATACATTACGAATACAAGCGAGAATTATCTACATTGTTTTTCGATTATCGCTTTTTTCGGTTGTTTTATTTTCTTCCATAATTTGTTATATGTAATATTTCCTCGAGTTTAATAATTATTTTCCCCGGTTGTATATTAGCAATGCAAGCGAGAATTATCTACATTGTTTTTCGATTATCGCACTTTTCGGTTGTTTTATTTTCTTCCATAATTTGTTATATGTAATATTTGCTCGAGTTTAATAATTATTTTCCTCGGTTTTGTATTACGAACACAAGGGAGAATTATCTAAATTGTTTTTCGATTATCGCACTTTTCGGTTGTTTTATTTTCTTCCATAATTTGTTATATGTAATATTTCCTCGAGTTTAATAATTATTTTCTCCGGGTATATATTACGAATGCAAGCGAGAATTATCTACATTGTTTTGTGATTATCGCACTTTCCGGTTGTTTTATTTTCTTCCATAATTTGTTATATGTAATTTTTCCTCAAGTTTAATAATTATTTTCCCCGGTTGTATATTACGAATGCAAGCGAGAATTATCTACATTGTTTTTCGATTATCGCACTTTTCGGTTGTTTTATTTTCTTCCATAATTTGTTTGTAAATGAAAATGTATTTACATGCATTTTTAGAAATATTTTTAGAACTTACGTCTGAAATGAAAATAAGTGTTTTGAGAAGGCGACAGTCGAGAAACTAATTTCTTTGGGCCCGCGTGCCGTCGCCCGGTGGATCAACAATGGGTTTCCCGACACCGATGACATGTTCAGCAGCATTTCAATTAAGAGTTCCCTTTAATTTACCCCCTGACGATTCGGCCTGGCGTCACTCGGAGATATTAGTGCATGGAGAAGCCCTTAGAATAAACTATTTCTGACTCAGCGTGTGCCGTTTATCCACGCCACTGGAGACGGCGATAATAAATTCTTACTTTGGAACTGCTTCCTCCCCGCCTCCTAAACGTCATTGGTCTACGAAATTGAATAGATCAGTCATTTTAGCCGGGCATCCCTTTTGAGCATCGTGTATGCTGTAATTTGAGAATGTATACGTTCTTTCAGTTGTAGTCGTAGCAGTTAGTTGTAGAGTTTTACATAATCAAAGTTTAGTTATTAAGCTCTTGTGCTGATGAAGATTTCTCAAGCTGCTGAACATATTCGATTGTTGATTATAGTTTATTTTTAAAACTGAAAGACAACTTTCCGCTTAATATCGACAAGTCTTGATCGGGTGCATAAGAACGCTAAATAGAAAATTACTTTCAACACGCTTCCCTAATTTTCTTATCAACTTTGTTTTATTATGAAATAGTAGTTAATAATAGTATATATTATTTTATATCATAGTACACACTGAAATAGATTTTATGGAATGCATAGTGCGAAAATTCACTTTTCGAGGTTAGTGTATTTTTCAGAAAATGGCTGATTCCCGCACTTTAACCTAATATTCAATTTGTTTCTGCACGCGTGCTCAAAATAGCATTTTAATTCTATTTATCGATCACTTTACCGCACCATAGTGCGCTAATGAGAAACAAGTGATTAACTGTATTATGTGACATTTGCTGCCAAATTCAGAGACGGGTATGTCACTGTGTCCATCAAGCCAGCAATAAACATCATACATTATTTTTTGTTGATTCATTCAAAGTGAACTTTCGCGCATTCATTGCATAAAATACAGGGTGTTTCAAAAATGTCATGAATGACTATAGCTGTCTTGTAGAGGACGGGTCGGGGATTAGAATAGCTATTTTCAAAATTCTCGATCGGCCCTCAATTCCGAATTATTTAACAATAATTTAGACAACGCCTTTCGAGCTTTTGGCGCATCTCGGTCGGCTATTTTCTGCTTTTCCAAAAAGGGACGGTGATAGAAACATTGGCTTGTATAAAATGACGATTATAATCATGTAGTACTGTTTAAGTTAGCCAATCTTCGGACGCGTGATTTTACATCGTTTGCTTGAACGTACTTCTAATTATCGCACCCGCCATCGACTTGAGAAGCAACTTCATAGAAATTGGCCACTTTCCACACTCGTATCACAATACACTATTATCGCAATGACAATCTCTTCACAGAGAAAACACAATCATATTATTTCTCTCGAAATCCCCCGAGAAGTAACATATGATTTATCATTTATCGGATTCACAAAAAGAGTAAACGGCGAGCAGAGTGGTTGATAGGTGAGGGCGAGTATCGCCGAATAAATTCTTACGAAAACAATAAAGTGAGAGAGTGAGAGAGAGAGAGAGGGTGAGTTATCCGTGCGCGTGAAAGGGGGACACGAATTGCCGGGGCTTTCGTAGGAATTGGCGTTTCATGGGACGAAGAGGCGTTTGGGCTCTCTTTCTCGGACGGTCGCCAGTTGTCGCGGACTCTCCGCTCTGTCCGAGCGGCGGAGGGGTGGTTGTCTGAGAGGAGGAGGTGGTAAGGAGAGAGAGAAGCCAAGGAATAATTGGACATAAATCCAGCGGTGGCGGTTCGAGGTGGTCATTATAGCGGGAGGAGCGAGGCTCGGCTCGAGTGCAGCGCAAATATAGCCGGCGTGTACGCAACCGCACCTACTAAATATTAGCCGTGGAGGCCACTGAAATATGCCGGGGGATGATAAATAGGTCGCGATAAGTGGCGAGTAACCGGGCGCCCGCTACCTCCTCCGTATCAGTCTCGCTCGCACGCTCGCTCGCTCGCCCTTGTTGGCCCCGCGCCGCGAGCACGACACACGTCGAGAAATTCGACGACTCAATATGCTTTGAGTAGGCACAGAGAGAGCCGCCGTCCCCGGAATAATGATGTTTCCACCCCCTCAACCCCTGGTTTGATCTATCGACCTAGCCTTACGCTACACCTGTCAATTGTTGCTCGCGTGGCCCGAGCCGCATCTCGACGCTCTGTCGCCTTCGGCGCCGCCGCCACGCCACTCCTGCCAGTTGCAGTCGGCTTAGTACAGATTAAAAGGCAGACTCGCGTCTGCCTTTTTAATGAGCTCTGATAATGCCTGCCGATGGTCGTCAGGTTCTCTGATAATTCGAAGAGTAGGAATGGTAATTATTTTGTGTGGGAATTTGTGGGGTTGTTCTGTTATAATATTTGTTTGTTGAGTTTAACTCTTTTAGTGCTGAAAAATATCGCGGCTATGCGAAGGATATTAGAAATGTAGAACATTATGAAAAAGATAGAAATTGATTTCTCTTTTAGAAGCAATGTTTGTGATTTTGTTGCAACGAAATTAAGCCATTGATAACGTTTTATAAATGTATTTTATAACAATGAAAAAATGATATATCATCGTTCGGCACTAAAAGGGTTAATTCTGTCGTAGTGCAATGATAGTGTGTCTCTTGTTGTGAGAGGAGTCTGACTCACCAATTATGGGGGGAGGAGAGAGTGTGCAATTTTGTCGAATGTTGGTGATGGACGTCTTTTGATCTTGATTGCTTGTTTCGTGCAACATTCCACTTTGAGGGTAGGGCGGAGATGTGTTTGTGAGAGAGAGGACACCTCTCGGTGGGAAGGTAGGATTTGTGGGGTGGGTCAATCGTCCCAATGAATGCTTGAAAACCACAAAGCACCCCAACGAGGAGGAGCCGCCGCCGTTGCCCGCCTTATCTACTTCCCAGGATCTCTCTCGGCGAGCTTTTCACTTCCCTCCTCTCGCTCTTTGCGCGCTTACCATCTCCACCACGATCTTTCCTCTCTCCGCCATCTGCCCGCCACGGACACGTGGAAAGAGAGAGAAAGAGAGAGAGAGAGAGGAGAGCAAGGATTCCCGATCCCTTTCTCCCCTTGATCTCTCTCGCCGCGGTGAGAAGCAGCTCCGCCACTTTCCCGACACGTGTGACGGATAATTGATATTTATAAGCGGCCGTTTCCCACACACGCCGCTTTTCATTAGGCCTCCTTTCGACAGATATAGGAGAAACGAGAGGCCAGCAGCCCCTGACACTTGAGCAATTGCCGGCTTAAGCACTCTGCCCTTTTCGATTTGCCTGTTTTCCCAAACTTGAGAGTCTCCCTTTTCTGGTTGGTATTCCGATTTTCATACTGTTTGCTTTGAATTATGGTTAGAGTGCCGCGGTGGAAAATAATAATTGACCTATTACGATATATACCACCGGGACTTGATGATTTCTTCAAATCTCTTTCACAGACATAAAATGTAGATGAGTAGTAAATTGTTTTGTAATAAATGTATGTCTGTAATTTTGTACGTTATGTGGTTAAAAAATGTTTGGAATCGCATAAATTATGTTTCCGAAGTGTTTTAAAGATATGTACAATAAATTGAGGGTTGTTTCTTTCAATTTGAAGCATCTTAAATTATGTTGCATGGACTTGGGCACCTTCAACTTTTATAATGAATCTAGTTGTTAATTTTGAAAGTGGCCTAACTCCATTCTGGATAAGAAAACGCATATTATTCACTTAATAATTGCCACTATTTTAATAGGAACTATAAATTTAACATCCTTAGATACACTTAAGCAGTATGACTCATTAGTGTCGTATAGGTATATTTTTAAATTCATTGAAACGCAAACCCTTACAAGGGGTGCTTGTCAGGAGCGGAACACCAAATGGGTTGAAAAAAATTGAGGATGTACGGTTCGACCCCCTAAACAAAACCGTATAACACTTTTTCAGAATGCGTCTTGGTTACCGAGAAAAAAAATCGCGATATAGTCAACTAAGTCAACTAAGAAATAGTTGTGTAGCCTGTTTATAGCCTGAGTAATGATTTTGCGAAATATTTTTTTGTCATCCAATTTCTAATTACTCGTCTAATAACAAATAATGTGATATTTATGTTTAAATTTACTCTTTACGCATGTCTGTAAAAACTACTTCGACCTCTCTGCCATCTTGGTACGCGAGAATTTGTTAATAATATAAAGATTATATACACTACATGACCGATCTATGCCAATTTTTCTCGTCAACCAGGGCACATTCTGAAAAAGTGTTATAGGGTTTTGTTTAGAGGGTCGAACCGTACATCCCCAATTTTTTTCAACCCATTTGGTGTTCCGCTCCTGACAAGCACCCCTTGTTAGATATCTCGATTTGAAGATAAATGGACTTAGACCACTTTCAAAATAAACGGCTCGTATATGGAATGAAGTCCGCGGTGGTTTTGGGTACGTGGGTGACAAAGTGTTTGTTGAATATTGTAAATGGATAACAGTGTACTGGGATAAACTAAGCAATTATAGTCTATCTGTTGCGCGCCACATGTTAGAACGGACGAGCGGTTTTTTGCCGGCAGCAATCGATATGCAAAAGGCATGTAAATTTGTAAACTGCATTTGAATATCAAATTTCTTGGCCGAGGGGAGGCTGCTTGACGGAATTTTAATTGGCGAATTTAGCCTGCTAGAGCGAATTAAGGGCGAGCCGGGTTTTATTAATTCCCGATAATTTTTTCGGTCCTCTCGCAATGCTTGCGCCGCCGCTATTTGCGTGTAAATAGAAATGAAACGAGCACGCACTTACACGTATTATTAGCCACAACATTTTGTGGCGCGCGTGATTCGCCTGTCGGTTTAATTGTTGCAAACTCTTTTTTCGGCCGAAGTTGTTATTAAAAAGCCGTAGATCCGGATACTTTATTTATCCCCGGCCGTATGTTGACTGGATCCGTAACTTTTTGTTAGTTATTTGATACTACTGGCGGCGGCGGTGGCGGCGGCGCGTGGATTTGCGAGATAGGGATTAATTATTTCCGCGGGAAATTACTCGAATGGCAGAAAAATAATTTGGAAGCAGGCGGCGGCGGCGGCTCGGTGTCGGTGGGATTTTACAAAGCCGCATTTAAATTCCGACAGGCTGCTGTTGTTCGGCTTGTTTCCGATGTAATGCGAATGAACCGACAAGCAAACGATCCCGTATTACGGTCTCATAAATATGGCGATCAATTACGCGCCTCTTGATTATTTATTAACGAAATATTGGTTGTTTAGTCGGGCGGAAAGGGGGGGGGGGGGGCGGGGAAAAGGCATTACATAGTTTGCGATATATCTAAGTATAAATGCAGAGAGGAATGCCATCGAGATTCCCCGACGATGTTTTCCCGAAGCTCTGCGCGCGACTTCGAATTCAAATCGCCTAGGATATTGAATATTACATACAAAACCTGATCCTCCCTTGAATTGGAAATTCGAATGCGATATCTCAATCCGCGCTCGCGCCGCTCCCGATATTCCCGCGAATCAAAACAACAACCAAAATACTGTAACGCTATAGTCGCGCCCTCGCATACCATCATCTCTCGTCGGGTTACCGCGGATCATGCAATTATTTAATGGCCTCATTCAATTTAATTGCACCGGGCAAATTATACCGAGTATTGGGAATTTCGATGACTATTTTCGAGATAACGCGATTTCCCTTACGCGTATGTTTTAGTTGTTCAAATGTTTCGAACACTTACTCGCGGCACTGCACGAACGACCTTTAACTTTTTGCTTGCGCTAAAAAAGAAAGGTGCACAAAGCGCCCTTAACGAGGGTCTCTTATTTCGAAAGCCGAAACACCGTCAGTTATGCGCTCGTCTCTGCGGGTTACATCGTTTTCACGGCTCTTCCATGCCCATTCTCAGCACCCCGTTTCTCTCTCGCCTTCCCCGCCCTTCAGTTTTGTCCTGCAACCCCTCGCGCGCTTATCAAGATGTGTCGCGTGTTTGTCGTCGATCGAGCATCTGCATTATCGCACTCGATATCTTTGCCGGGTGTTCGTTAAACCGGAAAGCACACATACTCGGCCGACGTGTCCGCCGATGGTTTGGCGACTTTACAGCGAGACTGTTTTATTGTTCTTGAAACGAGCGATGTGGTGGTCGATAAGGATTTTGCACTCGTGTCATTTGGATCTGATATTATTTGGTTTCTTTGCGGAGATTTTGTATTTTTGATAATCTATGAATCAGTTTATGTTTGGTAAAGCTTGCGATTTTTAATTGTGCTTACCGAGAATAATAAAGGGTTGTTATTAGTAAATAAGATCGGGCAGTGATTTAGATTGACCTATTACGATATATACCACCGGGCCTTGATGATTTCTTCGAATTCCTTTCACACACACAAAAAGTAGATGAGTAGTAAATTGTTTTGTAATAAATTTATCTTTGTAATTTTGTACGTTATGTAGTTAAAAAATGTTTTGAATCGCATAAATTATGTTTCCGAAGTGTTTTAAAGATATGTAAAATAAATTGAGGGTTGTTTCTTTCAATTTGAAGCATCTTCAATTATGTTGAATGGACTTGGGCACCTTCAAATTTTATAATGAACCTGGTTGTTAATTTTGCAAGTGGCCTAACTCCATCCTTGATAAGAAAACGCATATTATTCGCTTAATAATTGCCACTATTTTAATAGGAACTATAAATTTAACACTCTTAGATTCACTTAAGCAGTATGACTCATTAGTGTCCTATACGTATATTTTTAAATTCATTGAAACGCAAACCCTTAAGGGGGTTTTCCCGTTTGAACACATTTTCCAATTGAGCTTTTTGGGTTTTTTTTAATTATAATTGAGAAAGAGCTATTCTTTTTAAAAAAAAACTATTGGTATATTTACATATTTATATACAATCTTTGATGATTTTCTGAAAGACGTAGCATGTTGTAATCTGGGAGTAACGTAGACCGTCAATCGCACCTCTTGTCCCATGATTTATACGATAACTTCCTCTATAGTTATAGAAAACTACAAAAACAAAATTATTATTGTTTAGTATGAACGTGGCTATCGCGTGAACCAGCAGCAAAAATAATGAAACATATTTGCAATTTTGGGAGCAATTTCAAGTGTCAAATAATACAAAAATTTAACGTTTGTCCTTTAACTCGAGACCGTTTTGTCAAAACAAATTGTAATGGGTTTTCCGTGGTTCACGTGATAGACACGTTCATACTGAACAATAATAATATTGTTTTTTTAGTTTTCTATAACATTAGCGGAAGTTATCATGTAAACCATGGGAAAAGAGATGCGATTGACGGTCTGGGTCACTCTTGGATTACAACATGATACGTCGTTCAGGAAATCATCAAAGATTGTATATAAATATGTAAATATACCAATGGTTTTTTAAAAAGAATAGCTCTTCCTCAATTATAATTAAAAAATCCCAAAAACCTCATTTGGAAAAGGTGTGCAAACGGAAATACCCCCTTAAATATCTCGATTTGAAGATAAATGGACTTAGGCCACTTTCAAAATAAACGGCTCAGTTATCCGCTCGAATGACCACCAAGTGATCTTGTTCATTAGCCAGAAAGAAAAGGAAAAACAGTTCTCGGCAGGGAAAGAGTGACTAGATTGACGTGTGGAAAGTGTATTAATGACAGGAAAATATCGAGAAGAATAGGAGTGGGAAATCGGAGTATGATATAGAAGCGTTTCGGCCATAATTCCATTACCCGGCAGGTGGAGGATGGTGTGGAGGGAGGGTGGCGGGGCGCGGCTCTTTCGCATGTTTCATCGAAATCGTAGTCTCACTAGGCGCGCGCGCGGATATATTTCATATCACGATTCCGAGAATACAGTTATTATGATCCGTGCGTCATTTGATCCCTCCGCGAATTATGGCTATTATTTTCGACGCTCGTCAGCGGCGGCCGCCCGCCCACAATAAGGCAAAGAGCCCTGGGACGCGGCGCGCCGGGACGCGCCGGGGCTGATTTTGGTTGGCGGGAAATCGAAGCCGAATATCATATCGGACGGATAAAGGGCAGCAGCTGGGCAAATGTGACACAAATAATGCTATTTTTCCATCGAACGCTCATCGTTTCTTTTTTTTTTGCCCCAACAACCGTTAATAATTGCGTATTTGCCTGCGAAGTATTGGAGAATCGTCCGAACTCCAATCGCCAGTTGTTTATTGCAATATTTTCCGTTTCCTGTGAAATTTGACAGCTTGAAACGGCGCGCGCGCGCGCGCGCGTTGGGCCGATGATAATGCGATGGAACGAACGCGCCTAATAGTGCTCCCTCTCCTAGTCTCTCGCGTTATTCCTTCTAGCGTGAAGGCTTTGGTAGAGAGAACAGTGGCTAATGTGATTTAACGTCACATTTAACAGGATTATTACGTAATAACATCTATCGCGGTGTGTAACTCCGAAATATATATAAATATGCATCGACTCGCACAGGCCGGGCCGAGGGGGGCGCCCCCCCTCCTGCTCTAATGGATGGGCTCAGCCGAGTTAGAGTCGGATCGTTATGCTAACGAGTACATCGTGTTCCATCGATAAATCTGTGTTCCTCGGGTATATGTGTGGCTACAGGGTGATCGAAAAATTTATCTTTATACTCTGATCGAAGACGAATAATGTCAGATTGAAAGCTTTGGAATCTCGTGAAGGTTGTTGCAAGAGTTTAGTTGTTCCAGTATTTAGAGATTTGATATATTATGTATGAGAGTTTTATAATATTCATTTTTAATGAAGTCAACTTCCATGAAATTGATATTGCATATTGTATTGGAATGCAGTGGAATGTAAGATTCTATTTTTGTAACTTTGTGACTTTCATTGGAAGTCGTTGATAGAATTCGATTGTTGTTAAGATGTCGGGCATTCAAGACACATTTCCGGTTCACCCTGTATATGCACGTGTACGTTTGCAAATGTAGGCGCTCCTTTGTACGAGTGAGTGTAAGCCTGTTGGGGGGGCTGTCAAGAAGAAAAGGGTGGGCGAACTTTCCGTAATATAACGCGGGAGTTATCGATAATGAGAGGAGAGTCGGCCGGCCGAAAAGATGTTGATAAACTCGCCGCAAGAAATAATGGATAACCCTCTGACATGCCGCTGACGTCTCGACTCTGCACCGGCAGCGCTAAATTGCTATTTGAAATTGTAATTCTTGGGCCGCGCCGCCGCCGCCGCCGCCGCCGCGCGGAAACAGCTGCTGATCGATTTGCCATTGGGAATTATTTCGTTTAGAGGACTCGCATTTTCTCCTTCGGACTTTCTTAACGGGATGATTGCTTCCCCGCTTGCTTGTACCAAGTAACTCAATCCTTAAATGTGCCAATTTTGCCTGAGTTATGTTCTTATGCTTGGCGTTGAGTGTTTCAATCACCGCTCGTAAAGAAAATGCAGCCGACTCCACCTAGGAAATTGTTATTCCGCGAAGCTCTTAGTAATTTTGCTGAGTAATGAAATTTAGCTTTCGAAGGTTCATTTAAAATTGTACATTCGTTTGTTTGTCTTACTTTACGTAAATTCGTATATTTTCTAATTGATCTGTCGAACGATTTTTATTTTTGTTCTTACTTTTTTTAATTGGGAAGAATTCATCGCCTGGTTTGCTTACTGTGATCGGTCATTTGTCGAATTTACATCTTTTTCTAAAGTCCAAGTAAACAAAAATTATATTACTAAGTTCGAAGTATACATGTGTAAAAATCGACAACAATAGCAAGCAAATACCTGACGCGATTGCGTACTGAGAGTCTTCGTGAGAAAATACAGAGCTAATCCAAATATAAAACAAACATACCGCTACATATAAAAATAGAAGTACATTCGATTGATTTATTTATTATGACATCGAAGTTATTTTGTGCTCCATTTCCTATAATAAATTAACAATTCCTTTCATAAAAACGACGACTATTTGTGAAGTTATATGTGAAGTGCTGGTACGTGCTGGTTAAAAATGTAACATTTAGAAAATATTCAGTTGTCATTTTTCCGAGCTGTCATCCTCAATTTGTATATTTCGATTTCTAAGAGCTGGACTTAAGGGAAAGAAATCGATATACGAATAGTCCCAGTCACAAATCAATCGGAAGCGAATGTCCGCACAGATGGTGGACCATCAATTTCTCAGTTTTGACTTTGACAGCGCGTAAGTGGCACTGATTCGCCCAGCCAGATTTCCCTGGCAGAATCATTTGAGGCGGGCGTATAGAATAGGCGCAGGGATTCTTGATTCATAACTGAAACGATCGGCAGAATCCATCGAAGTTGGGCTGGCCAGGCTCGGATAACGTGGGGCGCAGCGGCCCAGGCGCAGAGCAGTAAAGCATCGTTTGTCGAGCCATTAGACAGACGCGCGCGGCTACTATATTTCTCTAGTTTAATTTACTGTGCAATTTTTACGGTGTGTGCGTGTCTCTGTGTCCGCGCGACATTCGTGTCGCGCTCAATTTCCACCTTCTACCCTTCGATCCCTGCGACCGGCCACCCCAATTTCCCTCCCCGTTTCTCTTTCTCTTTCTCTCTCGTTTTGTCTGTCTGTCTGTCTGTCTCTTTGCGCCGCCCGGGCCTTTTTTTTTAAACCGAGCCATCGTTCTCTCCGTTTGAAAGCCGGCTCCAGTTTATGGACGCGTTAATTTTGCCAATGATCATTCCACCTGATAGAATTAACAATCGTCTATTTTGCCGCGCACTTCGCCTTCTTTGTCTTCTTTTGTGATTAAGTGTGTGTACAGGGTGAGACACTTGCCTTTGAATCACCACTGTCGAGCTTACACTGTTTCATGTAAAATCGTTATAAATAACCTAGAAATTTCAATTATAATATACTTAAATGTTTCTCAACATTCGCCTGCATTTTATGCATTTATACTTTTACATGTATAAGTTATATTAAATCGCACATGAAATTTCACTCTGCACAAGCCAGTTCTATATAATATTCCCCTATAAATATAATATAATAAAATATTTTCTCCTTACGTTGCTAGCCATTCGAAGGAAGTCGATGCTAAAACTTGGTAAAGTATTCGCTCCGATAGTCTACATAATTTAATACAGTATATTGTTAAACAGAGAATATATATAGTATAATAAAATAGATGTCTAGTAAAAGTGGGCTAGGAGAGTTTTGATTCAAAGGCAAGTGAATCACCCTGTACAGTTTTCCAGTAATCAATGTCGAAAAATCCATTTTTATTAGAGATTACAGTTTACGGCTTAAAAGTATGTGATACAATAATGACACAAATAAAAAATATTTCACGTGGTAAATGAAAGATTTACGAATAATCAGGCAAAGTTTCAAAAGCTTCGTCTGTCCGGTTCGAGAGTGTTTGACCAGAGAGTGAAAAGGAAACATTTGCATTTGTAGAAATAACGTGGTAAATAGTATAGAATTAAAGTAACTTATAGCAGCAATAGAATTGCAAATTGAATTCTCCTATTCAAGAATTGGTTTTATTGTAATTTGAAAAGGTCTCCAAATTCTGTGACAGCGCTCACGTGTTGCCCTCTTACCCTGCGTCAAATCACCGCATCAACCTTCTTAACCCTTTGCACTCCTATGTCGAGTGTGACTCGACATCAGTTTTTATCTCTGGAGCTCCTTTGTCGAGTCCCACACGACATTCTTTCAAGTTTTGTTTCTTCCTTTACTTATTTAAATTGCCTTCTTTTTTTTAGTTAAAGTAAATTTCAAATAAGACACTTACAAGCGTTGAGAACTGCTGGTAACAAAATTGATATAAAATCCGGAGTGCAAAGGGTTAATAAGAGCAGGGTGGAAGACATCGGGGTGTCTTAAGTGGCGCGCATGCTATTCGATCGCGGGAATGGGATATTTTTGATTTCGAATGGCTCGAATGTTGAAATATCGAGTGATCGTCGCAAGGATTATCAGGGATTAATATTGGAAAGTGATTGTTTGCGGGACGGTTTATTCGGTTATGCGCCGTAATCGAGAGGAAAATTATTCATACGTCTGTTTGCATTTGCTGGCCTGGAATAATTTCCAGCTTTTTTTTCTGTCGCTGGAAGCACCAGTTCCCGTGGGAGCCGCGGAACTGGACCCGCGCGTATTTATTGTCAAGGAAACGCGAACAACAAATATGACGGCGACTAGGTATTTGTCGAGCACTTAGCCTGAATGAAATAGCTAAGGGAACAATGTGTCGATATCGAGAAATACCGCGACACCACTCTATTTACAGTGCACCTGTTTGCCTGTAATACGCTAATTATTATTAATTACACTTTTGTTTGCCCGGCAATATTTGCGGGTAATTTACTTTGTATTATTCGGAAGAGCGCGCGCGCGGTCAATTTGCTACGAGTAATTAGAGAAATATGTTGTACCGAAGCCTCGAGGGATTGCCGAGAGAAAAGAGTCGAATTTGGAGTACAACTTTCTCAATTATACTACATGTCACAGTCACAGTATTATTTATTAGTATTGCAAGTAGTTCCGAGCCAACTTCTTACTTCAAGAAATGAACATGTAAACTAGGATTGTATAGAAATAGATCTCCCAATACGAATATTGTACTATTGTTTCCTGTAATCGTTCGAAGCTTCGTCAATTTATTTTGCATCCCCTTAGAACTACATGTCACAGTCGCAGTATTATTTATTAGTATTGAAAGTAGTTCCGAGCCAAGTTCTTATTTTAAGAAATGAACATGTAAACTAGTATTGTATAGAAATAGATCTCCCAATACGAATATTGTACTATTGTTTCCTGTAATTGTTCGAAGCTTCGTCAATTTATTTTGCATCCCCTTAGAACTACATGTCACAGTCGCAGTATTATTTATTAATATTAGAATTAGTTCAGAGCCAAATTCTTATTTCAAGAAATGAAATGTAAACTAGTATTGTATAGAAATAGATCTCCCAACCCGAATATTGTACTATTGTTTCCTGTAATTGTTCGAAGCTTCGTCAATTTATTTGCATCCCCTTAGAACACATGTCACAGTCGCAATATTATTTATTAGTATTGAAAGTAGTTCCGAGCCAAGTTCTTATTTCAAGAAATGAAATGTAAACTAGTATTGTATAGAAATAGATCTCCCAACCCGAATATTGTACTATTGTTTCCTGTAATTGTTCGAAGCTTCGTCAATTTATTTTGCATCCCCTTAGAACTACATGTCACAGTCGCAGTGTTATTTATTAGTGTTAGAATTAGTTCAAAGCCAAGTCCTTATTTCAGGAAGTGAACATTTAAACCAAGATTGTATAGAAATAGATCTCCCAACACGAATATTGTACTATTGTTTCCTGTAATTGTTCGAAGTTTCGTCAATTTATTTGCATCCCCTTAGAACTACATGTCACAGTCGCAGTGTTATTTATTAGTATTAAAAGTAGTTCCGAGCCAAGTTCTTATTTCAAGAAATGAACATTTAAACTAGTATTGTATAGAAATAGATCTCCCAATACGAAGATTGTACTATTGTTTCCTGTAATTGTTCGAAGCTTCATCAATTTATTTTGCATCCCCTTAGAACTACATGTCACACACGCAGTATTATAATATTGTACTACAAATACATGATTGCTCTAACTGAACAAGTAGAAACCACCAACTCATAACATTTCATGTCCTCGCCGAGAGAAAAGAGTCGAATTTGGAGTACAACTTTCTCAATTATATTAGATAATTGCTGTAAAAGGTATAAGATATGTTGTTGGCGAAGAATATTAAATGAAGTCGGGTTTGAATTAAATTTATAGAGTACATAGAATTATACGCGACGGGAGGGAAAGTATCGGGGAAGTTTCTGTAAATGACTGGGAAGATGGCAAGAGATTGACTGTAAAGATGAAGTGTAGATGGGGCACGTCAGGTTGGGCTGCTTCGGCGCTGTGAGTAACGAAAAAAGGAACTGGCAGATAAAACGTGCTGGATCGGGGTTAAAGGGTGAGCGGGCACCCCATATATCAAAAAGACAGAGCCAGGGGTGCGAAAGCAACGGGCAGGAACATTTCCCGATGGCTCGCTCGATAACACGCGACTCGTTGTTGAATTTGCATAATAGCCAAATTTTCAGCCAAGCAACCGCGTCGAACACGATGTGAAATGACCTGACAGAGCACCAGCAGCGGCAGCGGCAGCAGCCTCCCTTCAATGAGAGGTCATGAATGCAAATGAAAGAAATGAATTGCTCGGGGAAATTAGAAAGCCATACAAGACGCGTATTACACACCCATACATTTCCCTTTTATTAACCTTTCGTTGGGTCACGTGAAAGAAGAGTTCCCACTAAGTTATTACACGAATGAGAATAACAGAAATATAAGAACTACAAAGTACGAATTACACGGCGATTTAGATGAACGACAGGCGGAAATGATATTTTTTGTTAGCAAGGAGTAACGAGGATTCACTTAGTAAAATTGAAACTAGCTTTGTAGTTTTTATATGCCTTGAGAAATTTCGAGGTTAACGCGACATTCGACGCTAAGCAAGCCTTCTAAACTACTTTGAAGATCAGCAGGCTGAAATTGCGACTAAGCGGATGCTGATAAAAATTCAGTGGCTGGTGGAAGCGGCCGGCGCGGCGGTGCTTTAATCCATTCTTGCTCGGCAGTAAAGGCGCACAGTCAGCCGTGCCGAATATTTCCCAATGACTCGCGCGGCGGCACTGCCGGCGTCCTCATAGAATTTGCATAATTCCTGAATCTCCTCCGGCCGAACGACGACAGAGTGACGTGAACAGTGGTGACACATGCGTACGCGTCCTGCGAGGGTCGTCCGAGCCTGGGCTTCGGATCAACTACTCTCCTATGACTATCAAGTCCTTCATGAATGAACAGCAGCTTTTTTTTTTTAATAGATTTAAAATCCTAGAAAATCGCCTTGGCCCCTCCGGAAATTGAACAATTCGTTCGCTACGCTTCGTCGTATTAACACTTTGACGGTCGCACGTTTTTTTTTTGTTTCTTATACGTTGCCGCAGGTGGAATTAACACCAGCTTTACGGACATTTCTGTATATCTCTCTTTATGGACACTTATTTTCATTGAAAGAACACTATTCATTTAATTTCAAAACAATTAGAATCTTAACAGACGTAATATGAGTTGATTAAACCTGCCAGGATTACATAAATAATTGTCAGTACAAATTGCAAGGAAAATTAATAAGCTTTGTAATTTTGCTAGTGAAGTCCGAGATCCGTCAAAATGACGGCTACCGTAAACCTAGCGTTAAAGCGTATTTTTTTCATCTTTCGACGGCTATTTAAACGCAATTGTTTGTAAAACAGTCATTTGTAAGTTTATTATTATTTGAAATGTCGACGAGTTTATTTTATAACTTTAAATAGGTCTACTTGTGTTTGCAATATTTAGAGTAACGAAATGCTGTTTCAATCTAAACTAACGAATTACAGAATGAAAAAGCGTAAAAACCCGTAAATAAATATGTATGTTTAAAGAAATATAAGAAAATAGTTCGTAGATTTTTTACATCTTCATATCTCTCTCGGAATACATAAGAATGAAACATTATTTTTTTCAAAAATTCACGTATACGTGACAGCGGCCGTCGAAGTGTTAACATTAGTGCTCGAAAAGCCACGTTCATATTAAATCTTGTTAGCAGTATTTAAAGCTAAAGGGGTTGGTGCTGAAAATGAAAAGTATGAGATCGGATTATAATTTACAGAGAATGATAGTTAACAGTTACTACAACTCTCTTTAAAATTTTAACTTGTTTGTCTGTACAGTTTTCGTGCAATCAACGTCAAAAAATCAAACAAGAGAACAATAATGTTGAAGTAATAAAAAACATTTTATGTGGTAAATGAAACATTCACGAATAACCAGAAAGTTTCAAAAGCTTCGTCTGTCCGGTTCGAGAATATTTGTGCAGAGAGTGAAAAGGAAATGGATTCATTTGTAGAAACAACGTGATAAATAGTGTAGAAATAAATGTAACTTATAAAAGCAGATGCGATATAACTAAAACTCAATTGCAAATTGAATTTTCCTTCTCAAAAATTGCTTTTGCTGTAATTGGAAAAGGCCTCGAAATTCTGTGTCAGCGCTCACACGTTCCCCTCTTACGCCAAATGACGACACCAAGCTTCTTAAAGTCTTTAACCCTTTGCATTCCTATGTCGAGTGTGACTCGACATTCTTTCAAGTTTTGTTTCTTCCTTTACTTATTTAAATTGCCTTCTTTTTTAGCTAAAGTAAATTTCAAATAAAACACTTAAAAGCGTCGAGAGCTGCTGGTAACAAAATTGAAATAAAATCCGGAGTGCAAAGGGTTAAAGATACTAAATAAATTTCAAAGCATATGAGCATATTGGCTGAGAATGGCAGGTCGTTCAATCGAATGAATGATGAAACGCGGAGCATTCCAAGTGTTTGAATAATACTAGAAAGATGGAAGCAGTGAATTCATATCTGTAGACAGATTTAGGATAAGTTCGTGAGGCGAATTGTATAGGAGCTCGGGAGATGTAGGCAAGCGGGTTGGTTGCCGGGAGAGGGTGGGGGGGGGGGGGGGGGGGGGGGGGTGAGTGGACGTCAGTGCTCGGGAAGATATTGCGGTTTAAACGGCCGGAAAATTGTCCAAACGGCCGTGGCGCATAATTCCGACGTGGCTTAACGGCAGTCGACTTCGCGCCTTAGCCTCATTAGGTTACACTCGAGTGACGTGTCTCGCTAGATATTAGAACGCCCTGTGACGCTACTCTGTCTCCCTTCTTCTTTGTCCTCGTGATTAACGTCACTTCCTCTTACCGCCGCATACGTGTCACGACGAGTGATCAATTCTCTCGAATTAACGAATCTCCTCGTATTCTTTTAACACGTTCACGCCGGCGTTCCTTTTCTTTTTTGTAGATAGGATTTTGAAGTAGATGTGAACCACCGGTGGTACACGCCGCCGTGAACGTGTTAACACTTTGACGGCCGCTGTCACGTACACGAGACTTTCTTAAAAAAATTATGTTTTATTTTTCTGTATTCTAAGCGAGATATGCAGACACAACAAATTCACGAACTACTTCCTTATATTTCTTTAAACATACATATTGATTTATGGGTTCTCACGCTCTTTTATTCTGTAATTCGTTAATTTAGATTGAAATAGTATTTTGTTACTCGAAATATTGGAAACATAAGTAGACCTGTTTAAAGTCATAAAATCAACTCGTTGACATTCTAAATAATAATAAAGTTACAAATGACTGTCTTACAAACAAATGCGTTTAAATAGCCGTTGGAAGGTTGCAAAAAAATATGCTTTAATTCCACTTGCGACGACGTATAAGAAATTAAACAAATGTGCGACCGCCAAAGTGTTAAGGTACCACATACAAGTAGAATGTTAGAAAACGGTACAAAAATTCGATTTTTTCCCCTTGAAAATATTTTCTTTTTCCGGAAAATGTGTAAATTTAATTAAAATCTGTAAATTTGTTTACAATCCTTGCAGTAGCCAGCGTGCCACAGCGATTTTCGTAATGTTATCGTGAATGAAAGATGGCTGCGGTAACCGGTGTAACTCCACTGTTTTTCATCTGAATCGAATAAAAAAGTGCTCTTTATTTAATGGAAAGATAACTCTAGTGCACTACCGAAGCAGATCCTTTAAGTTTCATTTTGTGCGGAACATATCGCTATTTATAATCATCAGGTCGATTTTTTCTATAAAATGCAGTATTTTATATAGAAACAAAATAAAACTGGGATAGGTATGCGTAAAAACGCTACGTGGTGCAGTAGATAACCCTATGAAGAAGATCTGATTAAATTTTCAGCTTGATCCGTTCAATGATGAGTTAGTTATGCTGGTTACCGCCCGCAGAAACAGTGTTCCGAGAAAAACGTGTTTGAAGTTTAGAAAATATCTTTCGTATCTTTTTACGTAATACATCGAAAAGTTTCAAACTTCGCCATACTTACACAAAATCGACAATTTCTACACCATACACCATTATTAACACGATTATTTGGGGAAAATTTGATTTTTTTGGGACATTTATTTGTATGCGGTACCTTAATCAACAGTTTCCTCATCATTTCGACGCAACGTTCGACAGATTCGATGGCAAGAATATTCGCAACACCTTCCTACTCGCGAAGCGCAATCCATTACTCCCAATGGATCCAAATGCATTATTCCAATGCATTAGTCTCTAATGAGCGTTTACCAACGCGATGGAACACTACTCTCTCGGCGCGCAGCAGTGTGTTCCGCCTGGTCCGCCGTGATCCACCCAGCCGAGCCGAGTCGCGCGTTCGCCCGCGCGCGCCTCGCTGTGCTGGCAATCCTGTTATTTTATCGGAGTCCCGTTTTACGGCGCGTGCCGCCTAACCGAGTGACAGGGAGATTGTTACCGCGGCTACGAGATTGTCGGGTTTTACTGTCTCGCGCGCAAATACCGAGGAAACGGCACCGGCCGGCGGCGTCGCGTCCGAGCGTCGGCACAACTCGATTCTCAATCCCGACGGCGGCGGCGGCGGCCAAGCGGTAATCACCAATCAGCCTCCTCGCTTCCGAAAATCAGGGATGATTGGCAGGGAAAATGAGCGTTTGTGGCGGATTAAAAGAGATAGGAGGGACGAGAGAGAGAGAGAGTGTGTGTTTGTGTGTGTGTTGGTTGGTTGGTACAGGAGGAATGCCAAGCTAAACAAGCGGCAGCGGATGCTCCGCCACGTACGGCTCGCTTGCGTTCCTGCGGTGTCATAAAACCAGTTCGTGGCCTGTAATTTGTAATGAATACCGCTCTAACTAGCCATCCACGCGGGCCCGCGTCCTCTCTCTCTCTCTCTTCCTCTCTCGTCCTTGCTATCTCTCTCTCGGTGTCGTCCTTGCTGCCTCTCTCGCTCCCTCTGCGTAGGACGAGAGAGCGTGTGTCCGCGGGACTTGACGAATTGCGAGGCGACGCAGCATCACAGTACGGGTCCAGGCACCCCGGGATTTGTATGCAGTCGCCTCTTGGGGCCGCACGCCGCCCAAATCAGGCGATAGAAACACAGCCGTGATGTCTATTCAACTCGGCAACCGCATTCGTCCGAATATTCGCGACACCCTGTGCCCACCCCTTCCACCTCCACCACCACCTCCAACGATTGATTATTAATTTCGTCGTATTAAAGTCGACCCACGCTCCTTTGTCCCCGGGCCTTCACTCTCCAACGGATTTCGCCTTGAATCGATGCTTACGATGAAAACGGAAGTGGAGTTTGTCGAGGAATGTTAGTTTCTTTGTGTCAGTTGTTGAGCATTATGGTTTGGAAATGAAGTCGCAAGTTCTTGTGCACTTCTTGGTTCTTCATGTGAACGTGTTTTTATTGCAGTAATTTCACAAGTTTTGTAATCGATTCTCTATAATTAATATTGATGAACCTTGAAGGAAATAAATTTGCAATTAGAGATCCTATGTTTTAAGTTTTTTGTTACGAACGCCGATTACAGTCAGCATCCACGCCAAGACCTGCGTATCTTACAAAATTTTGTTTTTCATGTGATTAATAATATTTTGTATGAATATTTGTCATATAATACGGCAAAACATTTGTTATGCTACACTAACAAAAGTGTCCAGGGTGAGTCACTTGCCTTTGAATCACCACTGTCAAGCATACACTGTTCCATATAAAATCATTATAAATAACCTAGACATTTAAATTACACTCGAATCTTGCTCAATATTTGTCTGCATTTTATGCATTTAGACTTCTACATGTTTGAGTTATGTTAACTCCCACATGAAATTTCACCCTGCGGAAGTCAGTTATATATAATATTCCACTGTAAATATAATAGAATAAAATCGTTTCTCCTTACGTTGCTAGCCATTCGAAGTAAAATATTCCCTCCGACAGATTACATAATTTAATACAGTCTATTATTAAACAGAGAATATATAGTATAATTAAATAGATGTCTAGTAAAAGTAGGGTTAGAAGAGTTCTGATTCAAAGGCAATCACCCTGTACAGGTGTAAGAGATACTTGAGAGAGGAAACAATATGGAATTCGAACGAAATTGATTTCGGAGAGTAGTAATGGGTGGATTGGTTGATGTTTATTGGCAAATAAAAGTTTTAATAAACGACGGTTGTAGTAGACGCTCGAATTTTTGTAGGGTATTTGATCGCCAATATTTGAGAAGGAATTAATTGAACACTGATGGTTTATACAACAAGTTGATACGGTTTATTTTGAAAAATGTGCAAGCGGCGAGTTTGCTTTAAAATTTTTCGTATATCCTGTCCGGAAGCGATTTCGAAAAGGCACCGGTTGTGATAGTCGCGTGGCCGGTGTCCCTGCGAAGACAGGATAATTTGTCGGTGAATCATTTTAATTATATTCCACAAACAGCGATAATGAGGGTGGCGGGTGAAAAGATGTTTTCTCTGCCTCATTTTGCGTATATTGTCCGGGCGAGTAGGGTGGAGAGAGAGAGAGGGGGGGGGAGGGGGGCTGGGCCGCACTGATACTTGACCGCGACCCTTCTATTTACGCAGCTAAATCATGCGACGGACCCGTCCATTATGTAGCGCCATTCATCGGACACTCGAATCGCGCGCCTCGCACGATCCTAATCTCGATATTGCATTATTATTATCCCTGGCCGAAAATACGCTGTCACTCGATAGTACCGATATCGTGTGACGTGTCACATCTTTCGCCATTAGACGCCCGGCCAGATAAGGTTTCGCTCTCGTCCTCGCCAGCAAGATCATTTCAGCCAACGCCAACGCTAGAGAGAGCGAAAAGCTCTCCCTGATGTTACTATTTGGTGTCGCCGTGCAGGCATAATTAAACTTTGACGGCATTAATTAGCGGGTGTCATAGTGGACGGCTTGGGTATTAGAAACACTGTTTTCCTTTTAGTTGTGTTTGGAGAGTATCGCGCGAAGGATAAAAGGATCATCGATTTATTAGGGTTGAGTAGTAAGAGTGCGTGAGAATTGTAATTCTTCTATCATCGAGTGAGAGTGTTTATTTCGTTGCGCGGGGAATGTGTTGAAGAATGCGAGAGATTAAACTGATTCCTATTGAATTCGTGGCATTCCGTATATGAAAGAGAGTATTGCTTGAGAGTTATTTCGTTGTTGGCGGCACAAAGGATTCGGTGACAACTAGGAACCAGCGGAGTGAATGATATCTCTGGTAGAGCGAATATAAAGAGAGTCCCGCGGATCGGCTACGCATGCAGAGAAATCTTTTCATATGCACATGTCTACATTTCCACATTCTTTGAGTGAGTGGAATAGTCGAGATCGCTGGTCCATGCAGAGAGCGTCTTAGGGAGGAGGACAAAAGCCACCCTTTGCCACCGTGGGTGTTCTCACCTCGCGAAGTTGCCAGTAGGCGCGCGCGCGCGCGCGATCGCGCTACCCATCTCGAAAGCAACAGCCACCCCTTTCGACGAAAACAGCACGCCTGCCGTCGCTCGGGCCGCGAGCGTATTTTCATCTTTTTCTCAGCGCGGCGCATTCGTCCGAATGGAGGAGGGATCGGAAACGCGCGCGCACATACCGCTCGCAGTTTTCGGTTCATTCCCTCGCCGACACTCCGCCAGTCCGGATGTGTCAGTCCGCCTGGTTTTCCTAGTCGAGTGCGGAAAGCTCGTGCAAGTACGTGAAGTAAGATTAGAATCGCATTGAAACCAATCGCGAGGTTTGAGATATAGTTTAGAATTAGTTCGGAACCAAATCGTTATTTTAAAAAATGATCGTGTAAATCAGGATTGTATGGGAATAGAACTCCCAATATGAATATTGTACAGGTTTCTTGTAATTGTTCAAAGGCGCATTAATTTATTTTGCATCCCCTTGGAGTTACATGCCACACGCGCAGTATAATTTATTAGTATTAGAATTAGTTCAGAGCCAAGTCCTTATTTCAGGAAATGAACATTTAAACCAGGATTGTATGGAAATAGGTTTCCCAACACGAATATTGTACTATTGTTTCCTATAATTGTTCGAAGTTTCATCAACTTATTTTGCATCCCCTTAGAGTTACGTGTCACACACACAGTATAATTTATTAGTACTAGAATTAGTTCAGAGCCAAGTCCTTATTACAGGAAATGAACATGTAAACCAAGATTGTATAGAAATAGGTTTCCCAACACGAATATTGTTCTATTGTTTCCTGTAATCGTTGGAAGCTTCGTCAATTTATTTTGCATCCCCTTAAAATTACATGTCACAGACGCAGTATTATAATACTGTACTTCAAGTACAGCTCGTTACTGGAAACAAGGCGCCTGTACATGATTACTCTAACTGGACCAATAGAAACCACCAATTCATAACATCCCATGTCCTCTCTACAACGCAACAGTTGGACACAATTTTCCCTAGAACAAATCTTCCGAATCCTCTCGGACCCACATACTCTCTTCTTTCTCTCTCTCCTCGGGGTTAAGTAAGTTGCATTCTCGCGCGAGCTAAGTACCATGAAAAGAGCGTAACACGCGGAGGGCTGAGCCTCGGCGACACTTGGGGGGGCCGTGCGCGCCGGCGGCGGTGGTTGGTGTCGTCGTCGCGGGCGAGGCCGAGGGAACAAAAGCCCGAAGACGTGCCGGCGCGCCTTACTTTCGCGAATTTCTATCAGAGTTTGCCGGCGGAAGCGGCGAAGAGGGTCCTCTCACGGGCATCCTTCCGCCGGCGGGGCGGCGGCGGCGTGAGGGAGAGGGAGAGGGGGATGGTTGCCTCTGGTGGTGCCTGCCGTCCTGCGTGCCTACCGGGGGGGCCAGCGAGGGGGCTGTACGGGCGGGGGTAGAATCCTAGTGGCAGAGAGGAGAGGAGGCTCTTCACTCCCTGGCAGCGTTGGCTTGCCATCGGCTGGGCCCCTCTCTGCCCTTCCCCTCATCCACCACCTCCACCACCTCCTCCTCCACCTCCTCCTGCGTTGGTCCTCGTGGACAGAGAGAGCCTCTCCCCGATATACCGGGGACATATAGGTGTCTCGTCACCGTATCACCTATCCACCCCACCCCACCCTCTGGCAACCCCCTTCTCGCGGAGAGGGCGCTCCCGAATAGTGCCGGTGCCACTACGAAGCAACGCGCGCTCACAGCCAGAAGCCTAGGGGACGTAAGGGTGGGTGGGGGATGGTGTGGGAAGGGAAGGGTAGGAGAGAGGGTGCGGAGGTTGCGAGGAAGGAGAACAGTGGTGACGGCGGGAGGGGGTGGGGGTGCAGCGGAACGAGGGCTGCTTCCCGACTACCACCACGGCGCCGCCGGTGCCAGAGCGAGAGAGAGAAAGAGCGAGAGAGGATGAGAGAGTGAGAGAGGACGCGGGGTGGTTTTCCACGAAAAGGGGGCGCGCAAGCGCGACTCGAAATCAAGTCGCAGCCACTCCCGATCGCCAATGACCGAGCAACATGATCCCCGAAGCGATCCTACCACCGCTTCAGTCTATCGTCCGCATCCGCATACCTAACATCCACCTCGAGACCGAGCTCTGCCTGCCACCCCGGCAGTCGGCTCGATGACGCGCGTGCCGGACTTGCTGCTCCGCTCTACTCTCTTGCTTTTGCGGCCGCTTCTCATCGCCAGATTATTCTGACACATTGCTCGGAGCGCTTCCGAGTTCAATCGCCCTCTTCGATTGCTCTCTTTCTCTGACGATCGTTCCGATCATCTCCTCCTGCTTGTCTCGAACTCGACGCTGGCCCCGTCGCCCAGTGTCACCTTCTGCCGGACGATCAGTCTAGGTAAGGCAACTGATTTCTCGGACAGGAACTATGAACTGTCGTCGGTTTATTTTTCTGGTTCGTTCATGATCGGATTGTCCTCTGATAGGATTTATCCGCCCCGGCTTTGTACCATTGTAAGGTGGTTTATGGAATTTGATATTGTTTCGTAGTTGTCGGTCGGAGAATGGAGTTTGACCATTCGTTTTTTCGGGGTTCTCGTATTCTATGGGAGAATTTGTGGGATTTGGATTGATAGGCGCGTTGGCGTATCGCTGTAATAACGCTTTTCAGTTTGCGATCGCTCGCTAGCTTGTTGCTCGAGCAGCAGTTGGCCGCGCTACGTGCTCTACGCCCCGAAGGTACTTGTTGCTAACTCTTAAAGCTGGCGGTCTCGTCCGTTCTCGCTCCCCCTTGACTCCCAATCGATCTCGAACGAACTTAACGTTACTTTGTTACGAAATGCGCCGTAACACCGATACCCTCTGTGCCGGCTTCTCCTCGTCCCTTTTACAATTGCAACGGCGGCGGCGGCGGCGGCGGGCGTCCAGTTGCCGGTTATCGGGTAACTTTTTCAATGTAACGCGACACTCCAGTGAAATGTTACACTCCCGGCGAGCACGAAAAGGTTCGCGCTGCCACTAGATATTTTGAGTTCTTAGGAGAGCCGTCTCCCTCGTTAACGTGATTCAGAGGTTCGAGTTACTAGGAAAGCTTTTCATTTCCACTTTCTCTGACGCGCTCCTTCGGCCCATCTCTCTAGGGATTAAAACAATTATACTTGAATCACAAGGGCCGTCCACTTCTTCTCAGAGTTCGACTCTGAACCCTTTTCTTTCCGAGGAAAGTAAGGCTTCTCTTTCGAAATTGGGCCGTTTTAAGGAAATGGGCTGCGCCCGTGCCTTGACTTGTTGGCCGAAGTGGATTGCCAGCCGATTGGGTGTCGAGCGATTAGTAGTCGGGGGGCGGAGGGCACACCTGCCTCTCACGGTGTGGTAGGATGCGGGTATATATGCACACGACGCGTCACGTGGACTCGCCAGTTGGCCCGACGATACGTAGAGCTGCGAGTTGCACGTGACATTTGGTCCACCCATAGAACGACGGGCGACGTCGGCGTCGCTCGCAGAAAAAAAGAACGGCCGCGAGTGGGGAAAGCGTGCTTGAAACCTGTGCCAACCGCGGTGACACGCTCTCTCCGTAATGAGCGACTTCGCCAACGCGTTCGGTCCGTCCTCTCCCCGCTCTTACGCCGAGGCTCCACTACTGCTGTCTGACCAGACTGGTAAGTTACTACTTAAACCTCTTATTCTCCTCGCAAACAGTCACTGCGCTGTTCTTTTCGTATTACTAGAAAATCGAACATTGGTTTTTTATACTCACGTATGACTTCCTCTAGTTTTAGATTAGAGTGTTTAATTCTAAATAAATTCGTGTAAAATAACGTCATTTTTATTCGTAAGACATAGAAAAAGTTTGTCAGAAAGTAAAGGTATCTGCAATTTCGAGTAAGAGAAATTGTAGATGCTCACTGCGCTGTTCTTTTCGTATTACTAGAAAATCGAACATTGGTTTTTTATACTCACGTATGACTTCCTCTAGTTTTAGATTAGAGTGTTTAATTGTATATAAATTGGTGTGAAATAACGTAATTTTTATTCGTAAGACATAGAAAAAGTTTGTCAGAAAGTAAAGGTACCTGCAATTTCGAGTAAGAGAAATTGTAGATGCTCACTGCGCTGTTCTTTTCGTATTACTAGAAAATCGAGCATTAGTTTTCTATACTCGCATATGACTTCCTCTAATTTTAGATTAGAGTGTTTAGTTGTATATAAATTGGTGTGAAATAACGTAATTTTGATTCGTAAGATATAGAAAAAGTTTGTCAGAAAGTAAAGGTATCTGCAATTTCGAGTAAGAGAAAATGTAGATGCTTTGAAGAGTTTGATTGGTTTAGTGTTAATTTAGAAGTGACACGAATGGTGACTGGAATATACTATCGAACACTCAGGATATATTTTTGAAACGTCGAATTTTCTTAACTATAAAGAAATCTATTTTTAATTATGTGCTCGCTGCATGTAACCCCTTAGAGAACTTTATAATCGCCGCCAAGTTAAACAGTGTTTCTGATTGAAAGTCTCAATTGGAAACTCGAGCTTGTAATTGCGGACGATTTTAAAAGTTTACTGTCCTTCTTTTCGGATTACTAGCAAATATCTTTCACAATAAGTGAATCATGTCATAATGATTGGCAGCTTTTGTTCCAAGGTTTTACAAGGTTTCACTATTAGCGTTTTGAATTTAATTCTCAATAGGATAGTTGAGGTAACATTTAATAATTGACTAATCGTACCGAATAAATTCTTAACGCGCAAATGTAATATTCAAGCTGATTGTCAATTCGACTTGCATTTCTCTTGTGCGCGAAAGCCAAAGAGATTGACTAACATTCCGAGAGTGGAAGTTGGGAGGAAAGTTAGTAGCAGGCAGGCAGGAAAAGGCTGGTTGTAGACGTGGCATTAAAACGGGCCAGCGCAAAACTTGGCTGGCGACGCGCCGCGCCGCGCCGCGCCGCTTTCGGCCTCTCTATTATCAAAGAATATCGTTAGAAACATGGTGAAACTCCCGAAATTCAGTTTGCCGGGGCATTTCGTTGTCGCTGTTGCCAGTCGGCTTTCAGTCTTTCCGCTCGGCTCGCTCACTCGCTCGGCCTCCCTCTTTCCTCTTCCCTCTCTCATCATCCGCGCCAACTCGCCTCGCTCGAATCATATTTGCGCGAGAGCGTTTACAATTGCGTTTCCACGCTTATTTCCCTTGGCATCTTGTCTCGGCAAGGTCAAGACGAACCCGCCGACTTCTCCTCTTCTTCTTAGTACCGAAAAACTTTTCATTTCCCCGTTTTTCCAGTGTTTAAAATTACAAACCCCATTCCAATCTGCCTGAATTTGTGAAACTGGTTACGCGTTTTCTAAAGAGGATGTGCCACGACGACTGTGAACACCGCGAATTCTCTGATGCTATTATACCAGGTATTCGTACAGTTGTGTAATTCGGAACTCCCTGCGAGTTATTACTTTGGCGGAAAGTACAATCGGAGATAGTACTTGAGAAGAGTCGATCTGTTTTCCTCGTTACAGGCATTGATAAAAGATCGGCAGGCATAAAAGGGGCCCCCGGCACGAAATCTTCTCATGCATTTAATGCCATTGGAAGGGATTGTTAGCTTGATCGAAGTGAACAGAGCGGCTCGAGGGAGAGAGAGAGAGCCTTAAGTAAACTCGAACTCGGTGGAAAAAGGGCCGGCTTTCCTCTCCTGCGGCAATCCTCGACAGAGTCGCCTACCTTCCCCGCCGGAAAGGGAGGGCGAAACATGAAAGCACTCGTCGAAATAAATCACGCTCTTCTAAGTAGCCATAATCGCGAATGTTTAAGGCGAGCTCGCAATATTCTGATTGCGCCTTTCAACGAGGCTGAAAATATCTTCGCGCGAACGCCGCTCTTTCTCTCCGGGCCTCCGAGAGAGTGCGGCATATGCGTGATTCTTATCGGATCTCTCTCTTTCTTTTTCTCTCTCGAGCGGAGAGGAAAAAGCCGAACGAGAGAAGGAAGATTTTTATTTTGTCGCGTGTCATTCGACTCGACTCTGCAGCCATTAGCCCTTGCTTCGGGCCCTGCTGCTGGTTTCAACTCCTGTAAAGGGGTGGCTGGCTGGCGGCTGGTTTACCCTGCCGTCTGCTCCGAGCTCCGCCGCCTCATTGTAAACTCAACTTTCTTGAGTGCTTCGTGAATGGCCCATGGTATACCTTACGGAACTGCTTCTTACCCCGCTTCATTAACGTACCATCCTACCGTGTACACAACCACCCCGCTCTTCGCGACTTTCCCTACCGGATCATTGCAAACTTACACGCGTATTATGCCACACTGCAGTATTCTAATATTACTTGTTATCGATGCCCTTCGATAAGCGATAGAATTTTTGTGTGTACTATTTCGGAAAGGGGAGTTTGAAAATGATCTCATTTTTATTGGAATAATTGTTTTAAAAAATCGTACTGGAAGTACTGTTGGTATTAGTAAGTATTGTACCACGGCGCAGTAATATTCTAATATTATTTGTTGTCAATGCGCTTCGATAACCGATATAATTTTGGTGTATACTATTTCAGAAAGGGGAGTTTGAAAATGATCGTATTTTTATTGGAATAATAGTTTTAAAAATCCGCAGTGGAATTACTGTCGGTATAAGTATTGTACCACGGTGCAGTAGTATTCTAATATTACTTGTTATCGATGCGCTTCGATAAGCGATAGAATTTTTGTGTGTGCTATTTCGGAAAAAGGTCTTTGAAAATGATCGCATTTTTATTGGAATAATAGTTTTAAAAAATCGCAGTGGAACTACTGTCGCGATTTTGAAGAAATCCTGTAGAAATAGACAAAGGTAGCAGGATGCGTTTTGAACTGTGCGATATTAGGCAGTGTATGCCTCTCTCCTGGGGAGAGAAACAAAGAATATGTTAGCCGGACATAAGGCCGTCGCACAGTGCGACAAATTGCGTTCTATCACTAAAGCTATACAACCATTCAGGGATTCCAGTATTTCTTCACATATTTATCGTATCTGTTACATAATTTAGTTGTTTCATTATAATTCTGTCATTTTAGTTTCGTGCTGAAAAAATTGCTATGCTATGGCCAATAGGAAAAAATGTAATTTCAAATTGCGGCTAACTCCTACAAACTCCCGTCATGGGACAACAGTCAAAATGATGCTTAGACTCTTTGCTTTAAGAGAGAGAAAAAACCAACTGCGTTTAGTTGCGATCTTTCGAGTTATTACGAGTATTGTCGAATTAATGTTTATACTGGCTAGGTAACGGAGTTAGCCGCAATTTGAAATCAAATTTTTTACTATTGGCCGTAGCATAGTAATTTTTTCAGCACCGAACTAAAATGGCAGAATTATAATGAAACAACTAAATTATGTAACAGATGCGATAAATATGTGAAGAAATACTGGAATCCTCTGAATAGTTGTATAGCTTTAGTGATAGAACGCAATTTAATGCCTGTGTCACGGTTTTCCTCGTTTTAAAATCTGTCGAACAGTAAACCGGAAAAGAAGTCTAACTCGAGTGAGAATAAAGTGATATTCCTATCACGAATAATTCAATTAATAATTTACTACCACTTTCCAATTGATTGATGTTATCCGAGAGACTCAACTGAGAAACGAGTGACTGCGTTGAGTGTGATTTTCACCGGCGTTAATTAGCACGCTCGGTACATTATTTCGACTGAAAAGAAAAGACGAGGGATCATTCTTGCGGAACAGGACCGCGAGGAATCAGTAGTGACGGGGAGTCAGCAAGTAGAACTCGAATTTCCTAAAACGCCCCGAGCCATTAGCAGCGCAAGGGTGGAACAAGTACAAGTTGTTCCATTTTTCATTCGGCTTTTCATTCGCGCCTAGCAATGCCGGCCCGCGCTCGCCGCAAACGCGCGTCGGCCTCGGTATTTAATTATGACGGGGAAATTTAATAGGACGTGCGTGCGTGCGTGCGTGTGTGTGGGGTGCGCGAGTGCCTCGGTCATCGTCATTTGCGCGCGCGACAAAGTCTATATCGCGACGGACGGGAAACGGATCCTTTTGGCCGGCCGGAAAAGATTAAAGAAAATCGATTGTCCGCGCCGCACCGCACCGCACCGCACCGCACCGCTTGGGAGTGGGAAAGCCGCAGGTGTTGCGGTCGAGAGGCAGGTAAGCCTCTGCGTAATTTCTGGTATCGAGTGAAACCGAGATAGAGATGAAGCCGCGAAAGCCCCGCTAGCCGCGAAAGAGAGAGAGAGAGAGCTGACGCGCGGACAATGGAGAGCAGGGAGAGCGAGCGAGAGAGCCACGACGACACACAGAGGGAGCGAAATGCTTAGTGATTATATACCACGATAAAGCGAATAAAGACTACGCCCCCAAGTTACAGCTGACATTACCGTCCTGTATACTCCAGCCTATTTCTGCCGCCGAGTTATAAGTTATTAACAAATGAACTTTTCGCTAATTGCTTCCGTGTACTGACTCGTTATAGCTCGTCGAAGAATTAGTTTGATCGCTCGGGATTTAGTGCTCCACTCATTTTATGGCTTTGACCCATTTGCCAAATCGGAGCGCATGTATGCGTTTAAATTTTCTGGTTACTCTAACCGGAAACAAATTTTTCTGGTGATATGAACCTTTTTTCATATTTTACCATAATGCAAATGGTTTTAAAGAGTAATTCGTGGGCTCTTGGCAAATTTGTCAGGTTTTATCGCTGAAGACTCGATGGTGTTAAATATTAAGCGTGAGTTCACGCCGTTCACGAATTGAAACACGCGATCCTCAAACAATTCCGACCCTTCCGCCGACTGGTTTACATATGAAAAGCACCGGCAGAGCCCCCCGAGCATGATCAGAATCGTTTTATACCGTGAAGAAACTGTAAGTCGACACTGATCTTATCGACACACGTGCGCGAGAACGGAGGCTGTGAAGAGGCGTGCGAGACAGGAGACGGTTAAGTCGTTAAAGCGTCTAAAGGTGGTTGAAACGGTTGGGTAAAAGGTGGGAAAGGGTCAATCGTGAGTCCTACCTTAAAAAGAATACTTGCAAGGGAATTCCTGCCTTCGGTCGATGATCCTGAGCGAAGGGTCGACCTGATTCTTGTGAGAATAAAATCAAAGTAGATCGTTTTTTCATTTTAGGGCGAATGCAATAGTAGTTCTTTAAGGGGATGTAGGACAGTTAATATTCAAAGTTTTCTAAATTTTATAGAAATTGGTGTAACGAAGCCAATCACTTGGCAAGCACAGTCATTTTACCTTTAATTAGTAGAGTTGTACAGAGTAATTTGAGATATAAACATTCAAAATTAAATAAACAATAAGGCAGTTATTGATTCTTAAACATTACAATATTAATTATGCGTAACAGGACTCTGCAGATGATTTCTTTGGTACAGTTGATCCAATGAAGTTCAACTTTTCGAGAGTTCTTTTTTAAGATCGTATCTAAGGCAGGCACCAAAATCATGCGGGTAAGTCATGTGGAAGTTGCTTCAAACCAATTGTATATTGTTAACCATAAAACTTATAACATAAACAATTGGTTTGAACCAACTTCCACATGACTTATCCGCATGATTTTGGTGCCTGCCTTAGGTATGATCTTAAAAAAGAACTCTCTAAAAGTTGAACTTCATTGGACCAACCGTACCAAAGAAATCATCTGCAGAGTCCTATTACGCATAATTAATATTGTAATGTTTAACGATTAATAACTGCCTTATTGTTTATTTAATTTTCAATGTTTATATCTCAAATTACTCTGTACAAGTGTACTAATTAAAGGTAAAAGGTCTGTGCTTGCCAAGTGATTGGCTTAGTTACACCAATTTTTATCAAATTTAGAAAAATTTCAATGTTAACTCTCCTACATCCCGTTAAAGAGAAAATTCCTAACATTTGAATTCAACGATTTAAATCGTCCTGTTTTTGCGAGAATGAAATCAAAGTAGATTTTTCTTTATTTTAAGGCAAATGTAATAGTATTTCTTTAACCCCATTGAAATTGCATTTAACACAGCTAAAATATCGTCAATCGAAAGTAGCGTTCTTCCTTAAATTTTGCCGTAGTCAAAGCGTTAAAGAGAAAATTCTTAAGATTCGAATCCGTCAATTTAAATCGTCCTAATTTTTGTGAGACTAAAATCGGAAATGTAATAGTACTACTTTAAGGAGAAAATCTTTAACACTTGAATCCGTCAACTTAAATCATCCTGATATTTACAAGATTAAAATCAACGCAACTATTGTTTCTATTTCGATAGCAGTTCCAACAGTATTTCTTTAAAACGATCATCGCCAATATTCGAATACTCGCAGCGATCGGGCGAATTAGCAAGAGTAATACGTCAATTGCGCGGGCCATTAGTATCTCGTGGGGGCAAACGTGCGTCGCGTTTCAATGAGCGGAAACCAAACGATATATATCCGGTCTGTTTGCTCTGGTTGGCGGTGGAAGGGCGGGCGAGCGAGCGCGCCGGGAAGTAGCGGGGCATAAGGAACACAGAGAATCGAGGGTGGCCTCGTTGTATACTCGCCGCTGATACGCTTTTGTCGGCTGTGTCGTGGCCGGAAAAACGTGGAAAGCCGTTTGAGCCTATCGGCGGCGGCGGCGGCGGCGGCGGCGGCGGCGGCGGTGGGTGCGCGCGGCCGGTAAAGCAATTTCGCAGCGGGGATCAGAAAGCAGCTTTAGCAATAAAGCTTGGGACGGTGGAAGAGCGCGATATTATTTAATGCTCGGCCAATCGTTCAAGGGTCCCTCGGTGTGTGTGTGTGTGTGTGTGTGCGTGTGTGTGTGCACTCGTGTACTTGTCACCCTCCTCCCGTGAAACCCACGCGTATGGCACTTCATATCTGTGTGAGAGAGGGTGAGTATGAGTGTGTTTGTGCTTGGGGCGAGCATATGTGTGTGTGTGGATGGTTGGACCACCTGCAACGGCAGCGATACCGGAGATATTGAAAAATTCACGGGCCAACAATCTGGTCAGGTATGAAATATTTTTTGCCCGCCGAGCCGCCGGCCTCCATTTTTCTTCCCTCCAACACATACCCCTCGCGGCGCCACCCAGCCACCCACCCACCCCCTCTTTTTCCACGGAGAGGGAAACATTTTTGGCCGGCGGAAATTCGCCGTCGCTAATGAAGCGTCGATCTGTAATCGAGTGCATTAGGCGCGCGAGTGCCTCTGTGATGTAATTACCCGGCGCAGCGCTAATTGACGCGTGCACCCACGTAACCTCTCTCCTCCGGCATCCCTCGCCCCGGGCCGCGCCGCGCCGAGCCGCGCCGGGCCGGGCGTTCCCCCACGAGGCCGGCAGACTCTCTCGTCGGGCAAATATTTGTAAATAGCCTCGGCCTGCTTTGTTATTCGCTTTGCAGCGGCCGCTTTTTATTAGCGGCACTCTCTCCGCTCGAATTCGTCGCTCGTGGCTGGCGGCGCCGGTGCCGGCGGCCCACTTGATGCGAAAATCGCTGTAACATATTTTTAATTCATGTCTCGCACGCGCGCGCCCGCGCGCGCCTATGGATCTTTCGAGTGATCGGAACTCGAGTGGAGTGCCTTTGCGGCAATGATTTTCCCCGGAATTCCACGCGCGCCGAGTGTTGTTAAGCGAAGGTATTAATATTTATTTGAAAATTGCCGACGAGCGAGCGAGAGAGAGACGCAATAGTACGCTAAGTGCTTTCATTAGGTACTTATTACAGATTTTCGGATCGGTAGAGAATTCCCATCAGCTACGTATTACGTTCTAGTATATTACATATTGCGTTTAGTGTATATGTTCGAATTATTGTTTCGCTGCTGGATAAACGAGCGGCGAGTCAAAAAAGCCATTAACAATTTTAACATTTCCGATGCAGCAAGAATTACATTCTAAATATTTCGAGGTGCGCCGTACGCGTCCCGGCGGGCGTTGGCGTACAGAAATGCGAGAAATTAAAGTTTCAGCGCCGCTTGGTAAAAGCGAGCGAGCGAGTTCGCCCGGAATTTCGCAATCGCAAAAAGAGTGGGCGTATGTTAAGTAGACGTAGGAGCAGCGTGTTGCTTGGTGTTCCATTAGAGGAACGCCGAGAGCAGTTACAAATGAAGTATGCCTGGGCGGAAGGCTGGATAAATATTTGAACGAATTAACGCGAACGACTGCGCCACAGCCGCCGCCTATCTGTTAATTCAAGTCGCGAGGTTAAAAAATTAATTGTCCCACCGCAACCCGAACGAGCATCCACCGGCCACACTCGCGTAAATACACGCTCTCCGCTGGTTAAAAGCCCTCTCGAAACATGGTTATTGCCTGCAGCATAACAAATTTGCTAAGGAGAAAAAGAAAAGAAGCCGCCGGAGACATTAAGCGCGCATCAAAGAGAGCAAGAGAGAGAGAGAGAAAGAGAGCGGGACATAATGAGAGATAATTGGGTGCCGTTTAATCGGCTTCTTTGAGAGACGCCGATTCTTTCTTCAGACTGTTTTTAATATCCGGTATTACAGAACAACTGCATAAACGCTTCGCTCTCCTTTATGCGGCGATACGCAATCCCATTAAAAGGCCGCCGCTCTCCAACCTTTTTAATAAGCAATATAGCTTTAATCTGTCGCAAAGTCTTGCCGTTCAATTAATTCAAGACTATCTTGGCATTTTTCTTGAATTCCTTTCGTCCACTCAAAGCCTTCAATTAGAGTGTCTCTCGCAGGCTAAAGCAGCGGGTGTTGAAATCTTCATTAGCTGTCACTGCGATAGAGCGGTCGGAGCAAGTTTTTCCCCTGGAAGGATCACTGTGGCGAGTAATGCGCGTGCCTCGAGGATCCTGGAAATCCTTCGATTGGCAAATAGAAATCGTTACGGGGCAGCGTGCACATAACACATCGAGCGGTTCGCACAAATATTTGCCTTCGAAGTTAGCATCGCATCGAGCTATTGTTACTTTCCTTGGTAGGGCTTTCGCTCCGTTAGCGTCCATTTAGTTGCGGGACTATCCGTCACTCGAACTTTTCACCGAGGCTTTTCCCTCTCACGGGCCTTGCTAACGCGCACTGGCGGACGGTGGCGCGCTCCGCTTTTCTGTCATCCGTGCTTTGCTTGCGTTATGATTTCCCGTTCTCTCCCTCTGGCAGCGTTGGTTGCTCTGCTCTCTGCCTCTCTCTCTCCGTCCTTCCCCTCGTACGTGTCGGCCGCTGCGGCTAAGAACAACACGTGCCGTGCACCAAGAGCCTCTTGTAACGTCATGTTTGCCAGTCGAGTACAGCCTGTACACCGGGTATATCGGCCCCCGGGGAGAAGCCCGACACACCCTCTCTCCCTCTCTCTCTCTCTCTTTCCCTCTCTCTCTCTTTCTATCCCCCAGGCTTCTGTGTATCCTCCTGTTCTACCTTCCTCGCTCTCTCTCTCTCGCCGTGTATGTATTTATCACTTTAACAATTAGTTTAATTGTTTGTACAAGTGGAGAGAACGCGTGGCCGCGCGCGCGCGCCGCCGTAGCCGGAGTCCTCGCTCTCCTCTCCATTCCTCCTGCTACACGAGAGCCTCTGACACAAGTTAGCATCCTCTCTCGGACCTCCATTTGCGGATGAAAATTTCAACGCTGTGTGTACGCTTCCCATCGCCTCTAGTAGTCTCCGCTAATGGCGGGGAAATACGTCGCCGGATACAGCTGTTTCGTTGGCGGAGACTCGGTGGTACAAAGCTCGTATTGGACGTCGCTCGCGACATGCAAAGGATAGAGGAAAAAATGTTGTTGGATTTTTCGATATGCAGTTTATTTGGGGAATTTCTCAACTCGGATTCGGTACAGTTTTTTATTCCTCGGATGTTCGGACAGAGTCGCACAGTGTGTTATTTCGACAATCTAGCCGGATGAAATTCCAAAACGATGCATAAACCGTATTATTCACTTCTTCTACGAAAGAACATATATTTCGCGAATATGAAAGTTTATTAATATTAATCGAATGCACATATTACCGGTCCTTTCTATTTTACATTATGTTGAAATTTATTTAGATACACGAGTATGATAATTATTTAAAATCAAGAAGAAAGGTTATACATATAATTATATCGTATAAATTGAAAATAAATATATAAGTACGCAAAGTGCTTCAAATTATTAATGATATACTGTACTGTTCAATTAGAATCTGATTCTGTGTGCGTGTCGGAATCCGATTTATAGATTGATCGAAAGCGCAAAAACGCGCAAGATGTTTTTATTGTTTCTTTATCTTTGCCTTCCTCTGTTTATTTATAATTCCTCTTGCCTTGGGAAGCAAAGGGTAGGTGGAAAACTCTGGTGTGGAATGTAATGGTTTAAGGAAACAATTTTTCCCAATCTACGCGTTCTGAGTTTAATCGAGCGCGACCCCAAATTTCCTTTGTCTTTCTTGATTTACTTATAATTCCTGCTATTTTCGGATATCACTCTGGACGCAACGGATAGCCGAAAAACTCTGGCGCGGAACGTAATGGTTCAAGGAAATAATTTGAGCGAGTTTCACTCGGAAAGTAGAGAGAGCCACTGGAATCGCGAGGAGGCGGGATTGAATTAATTCGTGCTAATGCGGGAATAAAGGGTGGAGAATTTTTAATCATAATTTGATCTCTGACGACAGTTGTATTCCATGGCGGAAGCGCGCCGCCGGTCGGTGGTTGGTGTTCGCCCCGGTGTTCTCACTCGGGGAAGGGCTGTCGAATGTTTTTACGTGCAGCGCGGCGGAGGAACAGCCGCCCTTGTACCTCCTCGTAATGAAGTTACATGAGCGAGCAAGTTGGGCTCCTTTAACGAGTTCATTCGGGAAACGAATTAATAGGTGTTATCCCCGCTGATAGAATTTAAGTAACGAGATTAAAACTAAAGGACCCTTTCCCGCCAGGGCATTTTCATAGCCCTCTTCAGCGACCTCCTCCTCCACCTCCTCGTTTGACGATGTATAACAGAAGCATCGAGAATCTTTGATCCACGTTGCGTTCTGCTAATTGTACGAATAGTTAGCTATCCAACCCGCAGTGAGAATGAAATATTTGGGTTAAGAGAAATGGAAAAAATAATTTCGCATTTTTATATCACACTAGAGCTAGTAATATCCTATGGGCATTTGGAAATTTATCGTTTGTGACACTGAGAACGCCTACGACCGCTCTAAAAATCCATTAAAATCGCATTTATCACAGCTAAAATGTCGTCAGTTGCTTTGATTTCGCCGTAATCAAAGGTTCAATAGAAAACTTCGAGCGATATTTCAAAGGCCCACGGAAGATTTGTATTTTAAACTCCTTTATTTCAATGAAGGCCGAAATAAGATAGTTGAGGGGAGGAAGCAAGGAGTCTGCAGGAGTTTGCTTGGAGGCCAATAATTTAGATCGTTAAGATGAGCAGGGCGATTGATTGTACGAATATTTAGCTGCCCAACCGGTAGTGAGAATGAAATATTTGGTTTAAGAGAAATGGAAAATATAATTTCGCATTTTTATATCACACTAGAACTAGTAATATCCTATGGGCATTTAGAAATTTATCGTTTGTGACACTGTGGGCGCCTACAGCCGCTCTAAAAATCCATTAAAATCGCATTTATCACAGCTAAAACGTCGTCAGTTTCTTTGATTTCGCCGTAATCAAAGGTTCAATAGAAAACTTCGAGCGATATTCCAAAGGTCCATGGAAGATTTGTATTTTAAACTCCTTTATTTCAATGAAGGCCGAAATAAGATAGTTGAGGGGAGGAAGTAAGGAGTCTGCAGGAGTTTGCTTGGTGGCCAATAATTTAGATCGTTAAGATGAACAGGGCGATTGATTGTACGAATATTTAGCTGCCCAATCCGTAGTGAGAATGAAATATTTGGTTTAAGAGAAATGGAAAATATAATTTCGCATTTTTATATCACACTAAAGCTAGTAATATCCTATGGGCATTTAGAATTTATCGTTTGTGACACTGAGAGCGCCTACGGTCGCTCTAAAAATTCATTAAAATATTTAAAATCGTCAGTTTCTTTGATTTCGCCGTAATCAAAGGTTCAATAGAAACCTCCCAAACTCGAGACATAATCGATTCGAGCGATATTTCAAAGGTCCACGGAAGATTTGTATTTTAAACTCCTTTATTTCAATGAAGGCCGAAATAAGATAGTTGAGGGGAGCAACCAAGAAGTCTGCAGGAGTTTGCTTGGAGGCCAATAATTTAGATCGTTAAGATGAACAGGGCGATCGATTGTACGAATATTTAGCTATCCAACCCGCAGTGAGAATGAAATATTTGGTTTAAGAGAAATGGAAAAAATTATTTCGCATTTTTATATCACACGAGAGCTAGTAATATCCTATGGGCGCCTATGGGCATTTAGAAATTTATCGTTTGTGACACCGTGGGCGCCTACGACCGCTTTAAAAATCCATTAAAATCGCATTTATCACAGCTAAAACGTCGTCAGTTTCTTTGATTTCGCCGTAATCAAAGGTTCAATAGAAAACTTCGTGCGATATTTCAAAGGTCCACGGAAGATTTGTATTTTAAACTCCTTTATTTCAATGAAGGCCGAAATAAGATACTTGAGGGAGCAAGCATGGAGTCTGCAGGAGTTTGTTTGGTGGCCAATAATTTAGATCGTTAAGATGAATAGGGCGATTGATTGTACGAATATTTAGCTATCCAACCCGCAGTGAGAATGAAATATTTGGTTTAACACAAATGGAAAACATAATTTCGCATTTTTATATCACACTAGAGCTAGTAATATCCTACGGCCGCTCTAAAAATCCATTAAAATCGCATTTATCACAGCTAAAATGTCGTCAGTTGCTTTGATTTCGCCGTAATCAAAGGTTCAATAGAAAACTTCGAGCGATATTCCAAAGGTCCACGGAAGATTTGTACTTTAAACTCCTTTATTTCAATGAAGGCCGAAATAAGATAGTTGAGGGGAGGAAGCAAGGAGTCTGCAGGAGTTTGCTTGGAGGCCAATAATTTAGATCGTTAAGATGAACGGGGCGGGCGGGCGGGCGGGCCATTGGTCGTGGTTAAGGGCTGGCGAGTAACTCGGAATTAGGATTAAAGGTGGCCAAAAATTAAATCCTTATCTCGCGGCGGCGACGAGGCATCCTCCTCACCCTTATTCCTTCTACGCGGCGAGGTACGCGGTGAGCGAAAGGGGTGAAACGGGCGAGGGGAGCGAAGGAACCGCTGAGGGAAGAAGGAGCAGGCAGTTCTTAGACTCGGCCTCGCGCTCGGAGTGTGAGACTCGACTCTCTTAATCTGCCGCCAGCGCTGCAATTTCTTGCCATTAGCGGGCTCCTTCTGCGATTAAACATTTGCATAATCTCGCCCGGCACTTGTTATAATTCGGAAGCATAATGTATATACATATATATATGTATATGTATATATACATTTGGGATCGGGTGGAACGACTCTCCCAACTTGCAGGGAACTGCTAAATTCTCATCGTTTAGACCGCCAGTTTGTTAGCGCGATATCAGTTTGCTACGCTTACTTTTTGGGAGTTTATTCCTTTTTTAATATTGTACGTTCATTATTAACTCTTTGATATATACGTTCTTGCATAACAATTCAATTTGGGCTATCAACGTATTTACGCGCTAAAAATTATGCAGTCCACGATGCACAGTTAACGTCGGAGAACTCAGCGCTCAAAGGGTTAACTCTTTGAGTACGGTGACAGCTAAAGGAAATGCTAATTGTAGTCAATGAGATTTTAACTGTGATTAATGCAATCTTAATGCATTTTTAGAACGCCAATAGTAGCCAAAGGGTGAATGTCGTAATTCTATTCGTATACTTAACAGAAAAGCTACGAATGGTATAATTGGTTGATAGAATTTGTATTTGAGCTTTTATTCGTTGGCGTGCGTGTGTGCGTTTGACAGATTGTCATTAAGATATAACTTTATTAGTTTCTTGTATTTAATTACCCGGTTGGATGAAGGACGGCCTTTTTCACGGGATATCCTCGGTCTAGCGGGGAGAGATTACGTGCGCATATTAATGAGAGGTAATGAGATTTGCGCGAGAGAGAGAGAGAGAGAGAGAGAGGGGCCGGCGCGGAAATAATGTCGGTGTTACGTAATCCGCAGATGTCGGCCGGGTTGCGTAACTTTCGAACTGTAACGAGCATCAATGGCACTCGATGGGAAAACGGTCAGCGCGCAATTATGTAAAACGATTACAGTCTAACAAAAGCCCGCAGCGCTCTCCGCCGGGCATAGCATTCAATCCACGTTTTTATGTAACCGAGAGCTCCGTTTCGGTTTTATTCAGTTTTATTCTAGAAATGTCGATGCCCAAAGATAGGATGACATTTTGCAACAATGCCTGCAGACATTCTACGCTTCTGTTCTTGAGGAAATTGGTGCCGGCATTTGATTTAATTAAAATTAGTTACCATCGTATTACTTTACAACAGTAATAACAAAAGTGATTTCAAATAATTGATGAAAAATTGTCTTAGCTTGGTGCTGTTATTTGATGCACCGGTAAGAAGCGAATATGCGAGCGCTGATAGAGAATTCTGAGGCTTTTGCAAATTACGATAAAACCAACGGTTGAGTAGGAAAGTTCAATTTACAATTAAGTTTTAGTTATAAGTTACTTTTATTTCTATACTATTTATCGCGGTAATTCTACAAATGAAACCATTCCCTTTTCACCCTCTCTTCAAATACTCTTGAACTGGACAAGCGAAGCTTTTAAAATTTAGCCTGATTATCCGCAAATGTCTCATTTACCACATGAATTGCTGTTTGTTCCTGTGTCATTATAGTATCACATATTTTTAAGTCATATAACTTACAAATAACAGACAAATAACTTGAAATTTTAAAGAGAGCTGCAATGATTATTGACTGCCATTCTCTGTAAATTTCAATCGGATCTCATTCTTTCCATCTTCGGCACCAACCTCGTTAATAATCCACTAGCAATTACACTCGTGAGTTACATATTACTTGTTACTTCATTCTCGGAGCAAATGTGCGAGGCGCAGATAGTTAAGCGTTTCGTCGGCTTGGCTGCTAAACGGGGCAACGAATTTGGAAATCCTTGGAAATGTGAGAAATACTCTGTTTGCTCAGCTCGCTATGAAATTGCGCCGGGGTCACTTTGACGCGTCGATGGCTCTCAATAGCACTTGGCAGTGCGCGCCGCGAAACTTTCTTCGCCCTCTCCTTCACCGGCCTCGCGAAACTCTCTGCCCTCCTGTGAATTCACCCTCGCACACCCTCGCAACTGTAATACAAGTATCTCGAGTCTCGTTATCGCTTTGCAACACAGGCATCCGCACGTGCTTCATGAACGCGCAGGGCTAAACTTACTGAATCATTCAAAATTGGAATAAATCTTTTCGTTTTGATTAAAATCCTTTTGCTTCGAGCGCCGCTTATAAGCGGCATCCAAATGATGGAAATACAAGTGCAATCTGTAGTCGATAATTTGTTTGGTTCGTTATCGATAGAATATTTTCCGTTGATTTTATCGACAAAATGAATTCTAGATCAGTTCTTAAAATTACTCACTGTTGAAACAACATGAAGGTACCACATACAAGTAAAATATTAGAAAACGGTACAAAAATACGATTTTTTCCCTTAAAAGCATTTTTTTCGGAAAAAGTATTATCTACGTATTAAAGTACATATTGTAAACAGTGTATCCTGAAAATTTTAGCAAAAAACGCTACGTAGTGCAGTAGATAACGTTATGAAGAAGATGGGATTAAATTTTCAGCTTGATCCGTTCAATGATGAATTAGTCATGCTGGTTACCGCCCGCAGAAACAGTGTTTGGAAAAATACGTGTTTGAAGTTTAGAAAATATCTTTCATATTTTTTTACGCGATACATCAGAAAGTTTCAAAATTCGTTATACTTACATAAAATCATCAACTCCTACGCCATACATCATTATCAACACAATTTTTAGGGGAAAATTTGATTTTTTTGACCCATTTACTTGTATGTGGTACCTTAAAACGTTTTACGCAACCTGATTGAAATATATAAACAATCGTATACTGTTTCACCTGAAAAAATCTAGATTATACTCATTATACTGGAGCAAAGATTGTTTTATTCAGCAAAATTGTTATTTAAGACTTACGAAAACGTATACACAGCAACAACGCATACTGCACGTTTTCCTTTCGGCGGACTGGACTGCCAAAGCGAAAGGGTTAAAATCCTTCTGTCGCATTGGAAGTCGTATGTTCGATTGACAGAGTTTCCATTTCATCGACGAGCCAATTCACCACGAATTATACTATTATCAAAGCGCAGGTAGATGAAGCAATGTAACATCGCACAGTCATTGTAACAATGGAACATTATCCGCTCGACGATGCGTATCATTGACCGACTAATTATCCGGGATTTCTTGGCAGATTGGTGCATAGATTGCAATTTCGTGCAGGCCGCTCGCTCGTCTTTGGCAATGATTTTAGTTGGAATGCCAGCTTGGATGGATGTGTAGTTGGGGGCGGTGGTGGGGGTGGAGGGCGCCGGTTATAACGTAGCTTTACAGTAGTTACGAGGGCGGGCGCTGCGATAGCTCAATCATAAGTCCCTCGTGCCCGCCAAGGGATTCGCTCTGATACCGAACAATATTACTGTTATAGTTCTCGGGAATTAATCGGGCTCGATTGAAGCCCCAAAACTGCTGACAGGTTCTGGCGTCCTTGTCTCGCGAGACCCAACTGCACCACCTACACATCAGCCGTTTAGCATCTCTTTCGCTCTCTCGCGCGCCGCTCTGGCAAACTACGCGCTCTGACTTTAGGCGAGCGCGACCCCGGATTCTCTTTGTCCCTCTCTGTTTACCCATAATTCCTGCCACCTCCGGATATCGGCGAGAGAGCGCCGCCCACTGGACGTCTAACATGCTGCTCGGATTAAACGCCGGCAATCTAGTTCTCGGCTGCTGGGATTTCGGCCCGGCTAAAGCACGAATTACTATGCGAGCAACGGCCACGCGTATTAATATCCGAGCGGGCAGGATTTCCAAAGAGCTGGCTTCATTCGGTTTTTTGTTTTACGGTTACTTTCATTTTGATAATTGTTGTGTTTTATGTTTGCTCGCCCTTTTATTTCGTTGCACTTTTGCCGTGCGTTTGTTTAGTTTTTCGATTTCGTCGCTTTTGTCGCGATTTTACATTCGCTTCTACATTGATTTTCGGGAGTATGAATCGCTGATTGTTTAAATCTATGGAGGGGACGCTCGAAAGCCATCAAAGGTGACGCCGCGAATAGAATATAGAGGAGAGGAAGCTGTATGGGGAAAGATTAGTCGCCTATCAGTAACAGTGGCGCGCCATCGTTTTTTCGAAAAAGTCGGAAAAAAGGGCGCTCGGCCTCTATTGAAAGTGGTGCTCTGCGCGGCGGGTATATCAGCTCGGCGATATATACGTTGCCGCATGAACTGCGCCCGAAGCCAATAAAAGCGCGGAAAAATGTACAGCTTAAAAAGGATACTGCTAACTTACTGAAAAATCAGAGCTCGCCTCCCTTTTTGGAAATCCGTATGTTCGCGCTCGGTGAAATTAACTTCCGCGTAGACTTCAAATCGAACGAGCTAATACTACTGATTGTTTCAAGCATGAACAAAAAGTAGAACTTTTATCAGAAGTTACAAAAGAATCTATTGATTGAAAAATTGTATCCTTGACAAACGAGTTTTGTGCCCATAATTATGAAAGTGGTCTAAGTAAGTCATATGTTTCTTGTTTAGAGATATTTAATGAATTGCATTTGAATAAATTAAAAAATATTTTTACATTACGCGACATTTTAATTTATAATTTTATTAGTCTATCAAAGCAAGAGTTATCGGGAACTGATGTCGATTAAAAGGAAAGACGAGTCCTAAGGGATATTATAATTATATGACTCTAAAGTCATACCAACCCCTAAGTAATGGGCATTTCTGCTGCTTACCTTATTAGCGGTACATGCCTCGCCAATAAATCATCGCACAGTGGTTCAGACACTTCCTAAACCGCATCAAGAATCGATATTTCAAGTCCCACAATATGTTTTTGCATAATTTTCTCTTAAAAGAGGAATGTCCAAAGTACACGAAATCACTTTTGTTTGGCCAATTCCTTGCAGTCTCACTCCTACAGAATTAGTAAAATTTGGACTTGGAAATCAGTAGTGCGCTATCTTCATATCAAATTTGTTTAAGAGTTCTTAAAACAGTCCAACCGAATCCCGTCTTCTAACTTACATTTTCTGAAAAGTAAAAGTACAGATTTGATGGCTACAATAATAAGAATTGCACATACTTGCACATTTTTGATTGGTGGTTAATAAAAGGGCACAGTACGCAGTATGATTTTAAAACAAATCTGATATCAATGAGCTTAGAACTATGTTCAACTGCCTTTCATTTGCCAGAGCAATTGTTTCTATAAAACGAAAGGTACTCCTCAAATTGTCCTTACTTTTATTACGTCATTTCATCTGATTTAAGTAATCAGACAGAAAACAGCTTATGAAGAAGTTTTCTATTTATGGCACGGTTTTGAGGCTCGCTGGACCACTGTGCACCGGTCTGTTGGAAATATCATTTGCAAACGGACTAGTATAATTCTATAACCCAAACATGGCTATATTAAATGTCATACCTCGCTATTAGCTTAACTAACGGAAATATCTCAAAAATTTGACCCTTAAATAATACCCAATCTATTGTTCCTCATTGAGTTTCTACTAATTCCCTTATTTATCACGAACTTTAACTTTCCCGATCCATCAACCCAAAACACTGATCGCACCCTTTAAATCATGATGAGAATTCTTCCTATTCACAAGCGTAAAATCAACTTTATCATGCAGATCTAGTAGAATAATAACTCCCAATAAGTTTCGCGAATCCCGCAAATCCATAACGTAATACTTTTGTGTCACTGAATGTATGAGAGTGTGTGTGTATGTGTGTGTGTCAGGGGTGAAACGGGTGCCAAAGAGCAAACGTATCGGGGAGCGATATCGAGGAAGCATAAAATCCGAAAATCCGTTAGATCCGAGCGATTTCGCCGCAGTGCAGCCAGCAGCAAGCACCCTTTCCTCTTTCAACGTTGTACGACCTCTTGCTTCGTCTTGCCGGAGCTTTCCTCAAAGCTTTCACCGGTTGGTAGTGGTGGTGGTGGTGCTCTATCCTCGATCCCGTAGCCCGGAGGTCCTTGCGCTTTGCTTTCGACCCTCTCTAGCCGAAACTCAACACATTTAACACGCTCTGGCTTCCTGAACATCGGACGCGAAAGCCCCGCTAAGCCCGGAGCAAGCTGCTGCCTCTCGCCACGGAGCCCCGATTTACGCCACGTGATGCTTCCCAAGTATAATCGCTTGCTGACCAATTGTCCCTCCCTCCCCCGCTCCTCCTCCGCTCCTCCGCTAATCTTGACCACCCGGCAGAATGATGTGACAAGTTATTCTCGAACCTCAGCACGCCTCGATACGCTTTTCCCTATCAAATCTAGCGAGAGTATTGTTATCGAGAAACTCCTTCTTATTACATTTCTCAGAACAGTACAGGGTGAGTCACTTGCCTTTAACCCTTTGCACTCGAGGGCTCCGGAGCGGAGTCATTTAAAATTTGTCTTTAAACTCGGGGGCTCCGCTGTGGAGACAATGCAAAAAGTTTTCAGTTCATAATATAAAGACAAAGACAAATGGCAAAAACCATTGTGTATAGGATATTCCGTTCTTGGTGACAAAAGACGGTCGCAGCTGGAATACAGAATACAGAAAAACCAATTACTTTTACGATTTTGAAAAACGATTACTTCGAGAGGTATCAGACCTTGGAGAATTACAAAATGTAAAAATTTTATAATTTTTTGTTTTCTTATATATTATAACATTTGTATCTATAATCAATTAGAAAATAATAACATACAACAGTGACTTTTCTTTTAATGCGCGTATCATTTACTTATATGTATGTGAATATAATCTTTCCACTGAAATTGCTTCGAGTTGCTGGTAATATGAATGAAAAAGAACTTCGAGTGCAAAGGGTTAAATCAACACTGTCGAGTATACACTGTTCCATAGAAAATCATTATAAATAACCTAGACATTTCAATTATACTCAAATGTTGCTCAATATTTGTCTGTATTTTATGCATTTCTACTTTTACATGTTTCATAATATAATCAAATATTTTCTCCTTACGTTGCTACCCGTTCGAAGGAAGTCGATGCTAAAACTTGATAAAATATTCCCTCCAACAGAGTACAGAATTTAATACAGTGTTTTATTAAGCAGAGAATATATAATATAATTAAATAAAAATGTATTTTTAAAGGCAAATGACTCGCCCTGTACAGCATCCGACAAAATAGTTGTCATAATCTGCGAAACAGCCATTAGACAAGAAATTAAGTTTGGTAGCATGTAGACACGATATGCAAGACTTTTTTAGGGGATTGCGAGAGAAAGCCTCCTCCCCTAAAAGGGGGCGCTTTTACAAAGTCATGTATAACAGGTGCGCATAGTACAAAATTTCACTTTTTATTCAGCGAATATTTTCTAGATTGTGACAACTATTTTGTCGGGTGCTGTAGATAGAAATCCGTCGAGAATTGCGGATTTATATCAAGAACCAGGAAGCATTTATTATATTTTAATGTTTCGACAACAACGTAGCAGTATTTCTTAACTCTCTATCAAAGTTCTCTCGTCAATTTGTATAATTACGAGAATAAGTATTGCAAATCTGATCTAGTTAATAGAACGTTTGGCAAATTTTTGTGAGTAACAGATTTCAGCATTCGTTTCAGAAAGTTGAAAGAAATTGTTGTTAGCTTAAACGATTTAACAATTTCGTGCTCGTCGCTCGTTCGCTCTTCGATTCCCCTCGTGCGAGAATTACCGATGGACATTGTTAATTGCATAATTTGATCATGGGAATAATAACAGTTTACGTGCACGCAAATATCCATTGTTTAACTTTGGGGATGTTAATGCATTTAATATATTTGCTTGGAATACTTTGGAACACTGGCAACAAACAGCATTAAATCGAATGATGTCGCGCGATTATCCCGGCGAAGTTGTCCAAATATGCGGGCGAATCGAACTTTCGTCCGGCGGTGGGTGGAAAATCAGGCCGGCCAACGTTTATCATCGCCGTAATAAAGCAGTCGTAAATTATTTAAGCGCCGACGAGCTTTAAGTTTCGTAAGTTTCACGCGGAGATTATTACGCGGCTTCTCCGCCGACGCGTATCCCGCTTGGCTGCTGCCGCGTGTCGTAACGGGAGTTTACATTTTATATGAAAGTTCGCGCGAAACACGTGGCTGCGGCTGCGGCGCAGCGCGGCGTAACCACGCCGAGCATAAAGTACCCGCATAAAACTCGACTAATGTCGCGGGCTGCTGCCCCCCGGCGACCTTGATATCGAAAGTTCCCAGCGATAAACTCGCCGATGTGCCGCGCGCCCTTACTGCGATTTTACTCGCAACGAAATCGACAAATCATCGGTCAAAGCGCGTGCTAGTTGTGTTGAAGAGTGATTCTTTTCGTGGAAATTAGTATGAAATAATGAAATACTTAGGAAACGAATATAACTTTATTGATCTGAACTGTTTGAAGGACTGGTGACGAATGAAACATTATAACAGATTTAGAAACATATAAACATCATTGTGGACGAGACGACTGAACTTATCAAATATAAATAACAGAAGCTAAGCGTGAATGCTATAGAATAGAATCCAACAAGTTGATGAAAAGAAAAAGATGATTATTCGGGAGAATGTCGGTTTCCTCCAAACATGTGCTAATAGAATATCACAGATAAAAAAAAATAGAGTGGTCGAATTGAGTACCCCCTCCTTTTCGAAGTCGGTGAAAATGGATAATGAACACAAGTACAATTCTCGACAAATCTTAATAATATACTAAATTTAAAGGAAAATTGTAAGAAAGCAATCTAATTTTCGAAAGTTAGTAACTTGTACCATTTGTTTTAATGTAACACAAAAATGTAAGAATAAGATGTAATATTATACATACTATATCGACTAACCTAAAATAAAATTTAACAACAAAACTTTTGTTTTTTTTGCAGCACATAATGCGAAAGTTCACTTTTCGAGTGCTCCGTATTGTGCAAAATGTGGCTGATACCTCCATTCTAATCTATTATGTATGTATTCACTCTGTTACTGCACGTGTGCTGAAAATAGCGTTTTATTTCATTTTATCGATCACTAGTGCGGTAATGAGAACCAAATTATTGACGGTGTTATTCTACATTTTCTGCCAAATTCAGAGACATACGTCAATCTGTCGATCCGACCAGTAATAATCATATGTTGTTTTTTGTTGATTTAATCAAAGTGAACTTTCGTAGAATTCATTGCGTAAAATGTAATCGCTTACTAGTGCGAAAGGCTGCCAATCTTCAGACGTATAAATTTGCATCTTTCGCCTTAGTATACGTAGAATTAACAGGAGGACACGTGTGATTATCGACAAATTTTACATTCATCCTCCTGTCAATTCCGCTACGCTTTCAGCTTACTCAGCAACTTTACCTGTCTGGAAATTGGCCAGTTAACGTACTTGTATCGCAGTATGGCCGTATTCGGATTTGTACTATCAACTCTGCTATTATTAATCGAATGATATGTTATAAACCTTGCGTAAACTTTGAGAGTACTGAAAATGATTTAGAACATCAAAAATGTGATATTTTGACGACTAAACCTTTTTGAGTAGTGTGAAATTTAGCACAAAACTTATAATCGACTCCTCAATTAGCACAGTACATATCCGAACGCAGCCATTATACAGAAAATAGTCTACAAAAGAATTTTATAGAGTCAACATAACCCACAAAAAAGTTGCACAAATAAATGAATAAATGAATGACAAGACTTTGCAGTTTGCTTGCAGTTTCGTGACAAAGTTTATACAAGATTTATAATCGCGTTCTCTAAATTATAATAATAAGGAGTTATATTTCGAATCTTTATTGTATACTTCATTAAAGTTTAAGTGATTAAAGACCGTCAACAAGGGGAGAAGCGAATGGAAATTAATATGGTCATTGCTCCGAAAGCGGCGATCGCTTCGGAGGCTGTACGCACATTCATCATTAGAGCAATTAAAGGCTGCACTTAAGGCGCGCCGTTGAGTTTATCCTGCGAAGCCGCGAGGATATCCGCCGCGCGCAATTAAGCTCGGGATTTATTAATCCTCTGCCAGCAGTCCCTGCTCAATTTTTCCCCGGGATAGGCTGGAACGGCAGAGTCGCCCTTTTTTCGTGTGCCGATATTTCCGGCGATCGTCCGGGCCGCGTGAGATTATCAGTAATTACGAAAGTTTGCCGAGGGTGAGATGGGAATCGCCGCTTCCCCGAGGAGTCACTGGCTCCGCCGTGGATTATTAATCGGCAGTGAATAGTCAAGAAACGTCGATTTATCGGTTCTCCCCTCGTGGACATTAGCAGCCAACTTCGAGAGCCGAATGCAGTGATCTGTTGGTAACTGTAACGGCCAAGTACGATTGGATTCCTTCTGACGCCCGCTTAATTGTGGTAATCGAACCGCCCAAGAAGTGAGAGCAATGCTGGCTTTATACATTTCTCTGACGCTTCTTTCTTCATTCATTCTTTTCTAGACATTTATTTAGTTTGTTTTCCATTTAAGTAGCTGTCGAGAATGTAAAGTTAAAGAACCATGTTCTTCCTATAAATGTGTAGGTTTTTTCAGTTTTCACTCTTTATTTTAACATACACTCGTTTTCTTATACTCTTTCCAACGTTCGTCGGTTCGCACTCTGCTTCTTTACCACGTTCGCTTTCGACTACACAATAACAACACGTTCGACTTCTCTCTTACGCCCTTCAGATTCACACCTCTTATATACACATTCACTGAGCCACGCACTCGCCAATCACACTTATTCCTAATGTCCTATCTTTCAGCCAAACCCAAACATCCCGATACACTCTCTCGATCTTTCACCCTAAACACACATATAAAGAAATTCACACGCATTCACAATCGCACATCTCATTCTCCCACCATTTGCTCGCAGACTCTCTCTCGTTAACAATCCTACAGTTATGTTACTACAGTATTAGTTGAATATTTCGTCTTCTAATTGAGAGAATCAATGTGTTGTGCCCTGTGTGGTGACTGGACAGAGCGGGTAGCGGGATCGGAGGAAGTCAGGCTCGTAGCGTTTAAAGGATTAGAATCCACCGGGATTAAACCCAAAAACTTGGAGTTTATTGATAGGATATAACCAAAAACTGACAAGAAAGGTAGAGAGTAACTCGCTGGTACGCACTGATGTGTTCTGTTCGAAATCTGGAGAGCGAGTCCCCGATTGGGACTTGGAGCAATAGTTTTGTTCGATGCGGGCGTCGCATCAGCACGAGGCACTGGTCAGGCGATGTGACTCAGTGCTGATGCGCAAAACGAGATTTAGTCGCTGTTCGCTTGCTTATTGCTATACTAATATCTTATTTCTTTTATACATTGCAACATCCTTTCAAGCATAGGACTTAGTGGTCTGCTTAGTTTGTGCATTCCGGGAGCCAACCTTGGGCTCGGGCGCAACAAATGAATCTTTGAAGATTAAGATTTTCACGCTTCCGAATTCATCTGAATTATTTGGAAGGCGTGATATCAACGAGAAATTAATTAGGTTCTAGTATTGATTTGGGGAATGGGCCGGAGTTACATAGAGAGGATTGTTCGCAGTGGGCTCTCGAGCAATCTCGGCCCGGCTGTGGCAGCTCGACGAAGTGGCGAAGTTTGCCCGGAGATTGCCAGGGGGGGGGGGGGGGGGGGGGGGAAGGAGAGTGCGAGACCACTTAACACCGAATACCTTGGCCACAAATTTACCTTGACCTGATTACGCCTCCCATCTAAATTATCGGCATTGTCCGCACCTCTTGTCAGGCGGGCGCGCGCGCTCGCTCGCGTTAACAGTTTACCAGGATAGCACCTCTCGATCTACGTGCTGGCAGGTGGTAGCACCTGTGTGCATCGACCCCTTTGTTTTGCCACCGAAGAAACTTCCCTATCAGGGCGCACTGCGATCGACAGGATCTCTCCTCCTCGCCGCCACGTCGCTCAAGTTTCCGTAATTATACGCTGGCAGCATTGCCCAACAAATTTGACCGCCTATTAGACCACTGCCGCCGCCGCCGCCGCGCATTCAATCACTGAGAATGTAATGCGTGCTTCCGAGCCTATTGTCGCACCAAATCATTCCGCCCAATGCTGTACTCCTGTTAGAGTAACTAGTAGTATTGCGTATACTAGTTTGTTTATAACATTTCTAGTATAATTGTCGATGATTGATAGTCGTTTTGGAACTGGGAAGATACTTTATTTCCTAGTTTCACTGGTGAAACTCTTATTTCTACAATTATAGTAATTTAATATCGTAATTTATCAAATTTTTATACGATTAAGTGCAGTGTCTAAGACAATACTTTCGACCAATACATTTGTTTGTCTTAACATTGACGAATTATTTGTATTTATGCAACTCATGTTGCAAAAATGTACTTTTCGAGGGCTGCGTATTCTGCAGAAAGTGGCTGATTCCTGCACTTTAATTCTGCTATTGGACATTTTAATTCTGTTATTGGTCATTTTGTCGATCACTTTACCGCACTAGTGCGGTAATAATTTCTGTTCCACTTTGAGTGAATTTACAAAAAATGAACTGTGACTTCTATGGTTAGTTAAATCGACAGATTGACATAGTCTCTGAATTTGGCAGGAAATGTGCTACTACTAGTGCGTCAATGAGAAACAAATGATTAACTGTCTTCTGCCACATTTTCTGCCAAATTCAGAGATGTATGTTAATCTGTCAATCTAACAAACCATAGAAATCATACTTCCCTTTTTTCTCAATTCACTCAAAGTGAACTTTCGCAGCATTCATTGCATAAAATATGATGTCCTATTAGTGTGTAAAGCAGTCAATCCCCAAACACGTGAATTTACATAATTCTATTTAGTAGTATTTAACGCATTTGGAAATTAGCCACTTTCCGCACTTATATCGCAATGGGTTAAAAGGGTTAAAAATACAATAGTTTAATCCTTTGCCGTACTTTGACGAGTTTGATTCCTGCATCAAATTTTGTATCAAACATGAATATCACGAATCAGATTCGTGAAATGAAGATTGGCCGAACATTGTTCGAACATTATTTTTTTAGATGGTTTAGGGATTAATCCTTTTAGTGCCGGGTGAAAAAGAGGTGGCTATGCGAGAATAACCGGCCGAATGTCACAATTTTACTTAGGGTTTGGGAAAAGGCACATAAAAACCAAACCAAAAACACAATTTACATAATTCAAAAAGCAGTGTATTAAGGGCGAAATAGAGAACAAAACAATGACACTAATTTTTCTATATTTATTGAAAACATTTAGGTATTGTAAATGTGTAATATTTTGTTATTTTAAGGCACTACATTTTCTGGCACTAAAAGGGTTAACTATTGCAACTGTTCTTGAGCATCACTCTCACCTGTTTTTCCGGATTACGTCAAAGTAAATGGTACGACAAGGGGTTAATGATAATGAAATACCTCTCGCAAGTCTCACTGGACAGTGGCTCAATTATTTCAATACCTTATTACTTCAATCCTATAAACATACCGACAATACCTGAAGTATACCTCGAGTAAAGCTCGCCCCTTTGGAGCGAGGTGCGTCAAAAGAAAGAGTGGAATTCCACGAGCACTTTTATTCTAATCAGACCTCTTTCAATTAGTCCGGGAATGAAACCACGGGTTGCGCTAAAGAGCACCTGTTCACAATTCAGCGTGAGCGGACGCGGACGCGTTCGCTATCTTTGTCGAGGAACGTTCATTAAGTCATGGTGTCACCGGGACGATACACAGTGCCGCGCTGGTATTAAATCCCATTTAAAAGCTCGCGGCCGCCACAGCGAGGATGAAACAGAGAAATGCCAATTATTCGAAAGTTGAGCGAGAAAGGGCGCACAGAGAGCCGAGGAACATTATGAAGCGTTACAGGACGCCTTTAGAAGATCGCAGTGAAGTTAACCGAAGCAAGTTTAAAAACGAAGTCAGAGGCCGTTTCTGCCTTCCGGCGGCGAAGAACAGTTTACAAGATATCGCGTGCAAGCGCTCGGCCTCAATTTCCTCAAGAACCTTGTTCCATCAAAAACAGCCCTTTCACAAAAAAGCTCGGAAACTCCTCGGACAAAAAGCGATCGCTCCCGCCTCGGAGAATACCGCCGGAAAGCACAGCTGATTACGCGCGCGCGCGCACGCGCCCACCGCCGGTATTTCCGCGGGGATAATTAGGATGTAATTCTAATTAAAGAGCGCCTGGGGGCAGCTGCGAGCCAAACTATAGCCGACGTTTCCACTTGCGCGACCGCGCGGATTAACTTAACCCTTGCAGCGAATGCTTTCTATCTCCCTCTCTCTCTTTCTTCTTGGCTCGCTTCCCACCGCTTCCCTCTGACGCTCGCCAAGCGAAACCGGATGAAGGAGACGAACTGCTTTTCCGTCCTTTCGGCTCCGCTTCACTGTCTTCTTACTTCTCTCAGTCCTGCCTGTCTCTCCCTCTCAAATTCACCCACACACACATACTATTCCCGAGGAACAGCCGGGGAGGTTCGCCGAGGGGACGGCGTATAGCGCGCGCGCGGTTGCTTATTTTTCCGCGGCTTCTCAAATTATATGTCCAACTTATTTTCCCGCTCGAGTCACCTCAGGGATTTCCGCGGCGAAAGATCCCACCGCCGCGCCGCCGCCCCGAGGATCTAGATTTCCCATTATGGCTTTCCAGCGGCGGATAAAGGCGGCCAGGCTAAAAGGGAGAAGGAAGCGGCTAGGTTCACAGAGAGGGAGAGAGAGAGAGAGAGAATGAGGGGTACACGAAGGGGAGTAGGATGTCGGATTGCGACTAGACTGGCTAAGGACGAGGGTAAAGGTGGCAGGGGTGGTGGTCGTCGCCGACGCCGCCGCCGTCGCGCCGCCGTCCCCGTAAGGATGAGGACTTTATTAAAGCCCGAAAGAACTGTGCGTGCGATTCGATTCGATTTCCGAAGCATGCAATTTTGTTTGAAGTGGATTGCTCCGAACACTCTCTCTCTCTCACTTTCTGTGTCTATTTGGCCAGTGAGAAAGAGAGACAGAGAGGGAGAAGAAGCTCTCGGCGTCCCTTTCCTTTTCGGTTCCCTGACACCAAGATCCTCGCACCTCTTTTTTCGCTCTCTCCCGCCCTTTTTTTTCTCTTCAAGGTGATCGGGTTCCTTGCGTGTGTCGGCTGTGATTCCCGAAGATGCCGGGATTCTTCTCTCCGGGGATGAGCCGGCAGAGCAAAGGAACGAAGGAACGAACGAACGAACGCCCGGGCATAATTGCGTCCCCGCTATTCAACTGTGTGTTGCGGTCTCCCTCGCTGTGTCGCTTCCTCCACCCTCTCGTGTGTGTGTGTGTGTGTGTATGTGTGACTCGATCGAACGAGATAGCTCTGATAGGAATCTAATAAAGTTCTTGTCTCTTTGAGACAAGATACCTTGATGCTGGATCTAAGACAGCCGGCGCGGCGCGTGCATTGCCGCTCTCTTTGATAGGCAAATCTGATTACCTTTGATATCGGCAACGCGCACAGATGATTCATGCGCTTCTTCGATATATGTATGTACTTTTAAGAAGCTCGCTGATGAAGCTCAGAGCAGCTCGAATCTCTAGGCGATCTCTTGGCATCTGAGTATGTTTGCAAATGGTGATATGGATTTCGTTGTATTATATTGTTAGACTCTCTTGGATCGTTGAATAACAATCATTTTTTGGCTGCGAGTAGAAATGTTTTAATTATCGTAGTTAACTTTGATGAGATAAACGGGGTAAATAAAATTCTTCTGCTTTTATATTGTTCTTTTAAATAATATTACTGTTTTGCAAGTAATGATACGGATTTCGTTGTATTATATTTTTAGACACTCTTGGATGGTTGAATAACAATCATTCTTTGGTTGCGAATGGGAATGTTTTAATTATCGTAGTTAACTTTGATGAGATAAACGGGGTAAATAAAATTCTTCTGCTTTTATATTATTCTTTTAAATAATATTACTGTTTTGCAAGTAATGATACGGATTTCGTTGTATTATATTTTTAGACACTCTTGGATGGTTGAATAACAATAATTCGTATTCAACTGTTATTTTTTAGTAGCTAATTGGAATATCTTAATTATCGTACTTAATGAGATAAGCAGAATAAATAAAATTCTTCTGGTTTTATAATGTTTTTTTTTTAAGAAGGAGATTCGATACGTTCGATAATAAGAGTGCGGAGGCTGGAAACTGTTCTCCGGGCGAAGTTTCGTGCGGTAAATTGCCGGGTTACATTTAATTCAGCCGTGCTTGAAAAGGTAGGACGCGCGACGTCCACCGGGCACTCTCACTTGGGCAATTCGCCTCAAACTCTCCCCGCTAGTTTACTCCTCCTTTAATGGCCACTTTTCTCCGCGCTCGTATAGCATTAGAAGTCCGTATACGATAAAACGTGAGCGGCGGCCACATTGGCTTGTGTTACACGGGACGAGACGAGATTGGCTCGTCGGCGCGCCGCGCCGCGCCGCCGGCTGGCAAAGCGTCTATTTAATTAAATGCATTCAAAATACCGCCTCGAAATGAAAGCTAGTCGAAATTGGCCGGATTTGATGATTTAACTCGATAAATTGTTAGTTGCTCGTGACACAACACTGCCTGCAATATGATCACTCTCTCGCATTACCAGTATTTATGCGCGCGAGCGTGTAGATTTTTCCCTCGCATTTTCCACACACGACGCATCTGTAATTTTGTGAATCGGGCTTTCGAAACTCGAGCAGCAATTAGCAAACAGACAGAGTTGCGTTACAAATGATGTCTGGATTTTATAAATATTTTTCGTTGCTCTTGTTCTTGGTTAGATGGCGGGGAAAATGATTGTGAATCAGATGTAAAGAATTTCCGCGAAAGGGAAGAGAGGTGGGCGCACAGTGATCCGAATCCTTGATCTAGTTGGACAAAACTACTAGTTGAGGTTTTTCACTTCAAGCTGATTAAGATTCTAAATAGCAGGGCGCATGCTTGAGAATTTAAAAGATTAACGCAACTCGCATAAATATTAACGGATGGTTCGACTATCGAGCTGCAGTAAATACTTATCGTTTCCCATTCGTTTATGACGTCAACAATTTTTAAGGTCAACAAACAGATAAGATATATTAGTCCACTGAGGATTAATAGAGTCATATGCATATTGTAGGCTATCGCCCCATTAGCCTCCTAAGCGTTCTTAGCAAACTCTTGGAAAAATGTATCATCAAAGCACTTCTAAAAGAGAAAAACTATAGCGAGCTCCTTCCACTAGAGCAATTTGGATTCCGGCCTGAACATTCCACCGTACACCAACTGAACAGAATAAAGAACATCATAACTGGAAACGCAGAAAAACACAAGAAAACCTGCATGGTAGCTCTCGACTTAACAAAAGCGTTCGACCTAGTATGGCACGAGGGCCTCATACACAAACTTCTACAAAAAGACATCAGTCTACCGCTAACCAAGCTAATACAAAACTACCTAAAAAACAGAACTGCGTACACGCATATCAAGAGTGCCCACTCAGCAACACAAGAACAGACCGCGGGTGTCCCACAAGGGAAAATTTGGGACTCACTGCAAAAGTCTTAAGTTTGCATACGTTCTCTTTATTACCCCTTGATCAGCGTTCCTCACGGCGCACAGTGATCCGAATCCTTGATCTAGTTGAACAAAATTACTAGTTGACGTTTTTCACCTCAGTCAAAGTTTTAGCATTCGTTTCTGCTATAATCGGATTGCAATGAAGCTGTTTAAGATTATAAATTGCAGGGCGCATGCTTGGGAATTTAAAAGATTAACGCAACTCGCATAAAGATTAACGAATGGTTCGACTATCGAGCTGCGGCTATGCGAATCTGACAGCGTTGCATAAAAATAGAAATATTATGCACCTCGGCACTTGTCGCCAGATGAATCTTCCTTTGAAAGTTAGATAATGAATGACAGAATATATAGAAAAGAAAATTAAGGCGGAAGTAAGCTGAGTTCATAGTTAAAAGTTTAAACAAAGATCACATTTGATTCTACACTGTGCATATCCGTAGTATGAGTAACATTGCGTGGTTGCCAAGGGCGTTGTACTTTTCTAAATCGATTTATTGTTGTGTTTTCACTTCATTCAATCTTTTAGCAAACTATTGATATAGAAATGAATAAATTCTGTAATAATTGTCATAATAGATTTTCTCCAGCTAGATTCGGTTTTTGAACCACTGTGGGACGTATGAGAACGTAAGGGGGAAGAGTTAAAGCTAGGCTTTCTTAACAATAGCACTAAAGGAGCGAGCTAGCAGGAGCGACGATGGGCTCGAAGGTCTCTTTAACGCGAGCATCGCATTGCTCTTAACGTTTACGACAGCGCGCCGCGCCGCGCACCCGCTGGACTCACGGATATTTTATATTTTATAATGCTGGACCCGTTAAAGCTCGCTAACGCCGACTTATATGACGCATTCTTTCGGCCTCGAGACGACCAGTTACATCGCGACGCCGCCGTCAAACTGCACGACGTCGCCCACCGGGAGGTTTTATGTCGCCGCGATTCCGCAAAGTAGCTCGCTCTTCGCACCAGTGGACGCCTTACTCATGGAAAAGCCCTGAATTCTCCTCACTTTTCTATTTTACATGTTTAGAACCGCACTTTACAATGCTCAAAGCGAATCCTTATAAATTCTGTTTTGCAAAATGTTCAGCTTTGACAAAATATCGCGGAAAAGCGACAGAACGCTAAATTCTTTACTTTTGTATTGAAATTCTTTATGTAAATTCTTTAACACGTTCGGCGCCATGTTACCCATATTTGGGTGACACTCGAACATCTATTTGCAGACATATTTATTGCGACAAAATTACCGTTAATAACCATTTTTAACAAAGTGTGGCGCAAAAGTTAAAAATTTGCAACTTCGACGTCGAAAGTGTTAAATCGTAGTCGATGTGACAGTAATGTGCGAAAGAGATTAGACAAGGCAGATTGGAGGGGTGGTTGCATTTATTATCGGCGGCAGTGCAGTGCTCTCTCCTTATTATTATTGACACATCAATATTCCGAGGGTTCAATATGGGCGCCGATCGGATTTCTCATCGATCACGCGCGCGTTACCTTGAAAATTTCGTTATCGCGCCACTTGATTGATGGACACCGGGGCGTGCACCTCCCTGCAAGGTGGCATTCCGATGCTATCTCGATCGGGCGGCGCGGCGTGGCGCAGCGCCGCTCGATTGGACATCGAAGCAATTAAAAGTTCTCGCGTAGATCATAGCGAAGCTCTCCGGCGCCACTTGGAGAGAGGATTCGGAGGCATCCATCGCCGATCAATAGCGTCCCTTCCTCCCTATTTCCCCGTGGAATATCGCGGAGCGCGTAAGTCGCAACTCAGGCGTGATGTGCGCCAATCGGACTCGCCGCGTCCTACTTGAGTATGAACAGCCTGTAATGTAAAAAGTGAAGTGGTGGACCGGAAGTTGCCGGATGGACGGACGATCGTAATGCCAGGGAGACGTCGACGGTCGGTGGGGATTTTCTATGGTGTTTCGGGGGTTTTCATTAACATTTACAGGGCCGCCTCCCCGACGATTAGCCCATTGCGAAAGAATCGGATTGCGCGCGAATCGAATTCTCTCTGTGTCGTCGCGCGGCCGCGCGTCGGGTATCCCTCGAATTATCATGCTGCCGCTGAAATTGGCGGTTCGCAATATACCTGTCCGGCACAAAGGAGATTTAATTAATGGAATTAACCTGAAAACGGCTGGCTGCACTCCCTGCTGCCTCCCTCCATTCTCTCTCTCTGTCTCTCTCGTTCTCTTTCTCTCTGCCGTTCCGTTCGTGTACTCCTCTCGTCTATCTTGCTCTTTCTCCGTGTCCACTGCCTCTTGCTTTGTTTCGCTCTCGACTCTCTTTCTCTCGTTCTCGCGCAAGTCGGTTTGCAATTTCAATTCCTCTTCGGAATTCTCTCCCCGGCATAAAAAGGCGTCGCCGTCGACAACCGGAGCGCCCTCTACCTCGTCCTCCTTGTTCTCGTCTACACTGGCATTAAATGCATTTTCGAAATTCCGAAACTTGCCCGCCCCTCGTTAATCACCCTTTGAAAGTTCGATGCCCGCTGTCCGCCTGATATCTCCGGAACAACCCGCACCCCCCCTTTTCTTAGAGTTGTTGCGGATGAGGAAACGTCGGGAACTTTGGTTTTGGGGTTGCCAGTGCGATTGTCACTTGCAGTTTCTTTGTTTCTGGCGAGTATACAATTTTACATTCCTATATTTAGTTTCGAAGTGCCAATAACACATCGTTTAACTTTGTTATTTTTTAATGATTAAATTTCAATTATTATTCCAATTACGACACAATAAGAATATCATTGAAATAGTCGAAGTTAACGACGTTTCAGAGTTCGCGTTACTTAACAATAATGACTTGGATTGCAAACAGTATGTGTACATTCATTTCCGAAGTGCGAATAACGTAACTTTGTTATTTTTCGATGATTAAAAGTCAATTATTATTCCAATTACGATACAGTAAGAATATCGCTAAAATGACAAAAGTCAACGACGTTTCAGTGTCCGCGTCGATTAACAATAGTGACTTGGATTGGAAAGAGCGTGTGCCGCAAAGGGCGAGCCAGAAATTCCGGCAATGTTTACGTGCCCCTCGCGGTGGCGAGGGGGGAAGGGGGTGAATTTTCAGTGGTGCGACGTGCGTAATGAAGCATTCAGGCAAAAATAATACGCCAGCCGATCACGTAGCATTCCCCGGCAAATATTTGTGTGTCCGGCAATTAATGTGGGTCAGAGGTGGCGGCAAGGGTGTGTTTGTGCGCGCGCGTATACGACGGGGGGAAAAAGAGTGCAGAACACATCCCCGGTGGACAAGGAATTATTAACGCGTACCTGGAGCCAAAGAATTAGGGTGAAACGTGACACTCGTTCCGAGCGATCGTTAACTTCATTTCGTGGACTGCGGCCAGAAAAGTTGGCAGTGGGGGACGCTCGGTTGGGACGTAGAAGTCCTGTATTTGGGAGGACACTGCTCTTCGCTCGAGGAAGCGCAACATTTCCCAGCGTGCCATGTGATCCGCCGCCGCGGCGCGCGGCACGCACGGAATCTTGAAACCCACCCCTTGCGCGCTGCCCCTTTCCACACTTGGTTTTCACGTACGAAAGCAGCGGAGCCACTCTGCCGCCGCACAGTCGGGCGAATGACGAAAAACACGGACAAAATTATTTCTTCCGCTGTTCATGAATTCAAAGTATTAGGAAGGGCTTTAATCGTAAGCAAAATCACTTAGAGAATGCATAGGGTGATGTTATTTTCACATAATATGTACAGGGTGAGTCACTTACCTTTGAATCACTACCAAAAATTGGATATTTTCGATGGCCAGAAATATGGGGGAAAAAAAAATTTGAGCTGGGGCTCTGAAATTTATATCACATCTTCCTTGATGCAGGGGGCGACTCCCCACCAAATTTTAGCCCCGGAAAGTATCGGGAGGTCCAAAAAACATGGGAAAAACCAGCAAAAATGCCGAAAAAATCGAACTTTAAAGGCAGTTCTTTTAGTGTTTTCGATAGAAATCCAGACTTTTTTCGACGGATTTCTTGTTTTCTATCCGTTTTCATTCATAAATAATCAATTCCTGAAGAAAAAACCGAGTTCGGGGACCTTCGAAAAATCGTGAAAAAATCTGAAGGGGTACCCCTTAAGAAAAATTTGCCGAAAAAAAAATTTTGAGCTAGGGCTCTGAAATTTTTATGGTATCTTCCTTGATGCAAAAGAACATTACCCACCAAATTTCAGTCCCGGGAAAGGTCGGGAAGTCCACCAAAAAAAATAAAAACCGTTAACAACGAGCAAAAATGGACTTTTCTGGACGGTTTTTCGACCCGTTTTCGTTGCAAATCCGGACTTTTTTTCGCGGATTCTTTGTTCTCTATCGACCCTGATATGAAAACAATCAAAATATCCCGAGTTCGGCCGATTTTGAGAAACTTGAAAAAGTTGACCATTTTCGAGGGTTGAAAATAGATGAAAAGCTAAACTTTGAGCTAGGGCTCTGGAATTTTTATGGTATCTTCCTTGATGCAAAAAAGCATTACCCACCAAGTTTCAGTCCCGGAGAAGGTCGGGAAGTCCACCAAAAAAAAAAATAAGGGCTAGGAGAGTTCTGATTCAAAGGCAAGTGAATCACCCTGAACGTCTAGCACGATGATCGCGCTCATAAGAGAATACTCTGTTTCTGCGCATCAGAACTACTCTTTTTGATGAAAGTGAGTGTTTGCTTTGCAAAATCACTTAGAAAATGCATACGATCATGTTATTTTTGAATTAAAGCCTTTAATATCGAAATATAACAAGTACAAGCGTATTCAAATGAATAATGAACAACAAGAAGATCTTACTAATTACAGGTAGTACAAATAACGCGAAGTAGACATATGTATAATATGGCATTTTTCGATACTTGATTGTTTATTGACGCGAATATATTATGAAGTACAATTAAGATTGGATCGAATAATCAAAGTAAGATGATCTTAACAATTCTGGATAGTACAAATATTATGAAATAAACATATGCAATCACTCTTTTCCATAGTATCTATGCATATGCAAACTATAAATAGTAGCAAATGTGTAACATTTATCTATCACAATTTGCATATCATTATAGTTCATCATAGCCTTCGAACAACTCTACATTCATCTTGTATAAGGTTTTCAAATTCTTCAAGTTCAAAACCTAATTTTGTCCACATTTTTCTCGATTCAACCCACTGTGCGCCGGGCGGGCGGCTCGCTGATATTTCAGGGAAAACAAAAGATCGCCATTGATCCAATTTCCGCGGTGACAATCGCTTTTCCGCTACGCGAATCATTCCGTGCTCCCAGCCTTGTTCTCTCTCTCTCTTGGTGGCTTTGGCTTTCGCTGGCTCTCTTTCTCTCGCACGATTGGCCAGTCCGCTCCAGCAGCCGGCGAACAATATTTACCGTGGCGTGGCGGTCGACGGCGCGTAAACACGCCACTCGTGAATTTCGAAAAACAAGAACGCCGCCGGGGGAGAACGCTGCATACTGTTTCCCGCGTGCGTACACTTTTCGCTCGGTCACGAATTTCGATATGCACAATGTGTGTCGGACAAATTCTCGCGCGCGCGCGCGCGTGTATATGAGTGCACGAGAGTGGAAGTATATGTGTAGCGCGTTTCGAAAACTCAAACGCGACTATGTATTTGTTGTAGCTATTAGCAACGAGCGACTATTGTCTGTAATGAGAATGAAACGTTATTGTTCGCCGGGCAGTAATTTCCCGAATTTCGTTATTACCGCGAGAGAGAGAGAGAGAGAGAGGGATAAATATTTCGGGACAAAAAGCGCGAAGCGGCTCCCGCACTGGCCAATACAGATTTTATTGAAAAAGTCATTGCAGCAGTCTCGCTCCGCGAATGCAGCATGTATTTAAAATAATATCGCTCGGATTTGCATATGTGGGAATACGTATAATTTGTGCGCATCATTGGCGCGCTCGTCGGGCGCGGAAATTGTGACGGTGATTCGGACAATCTGTCGGCGGCGTATCGTCGCGTCCGCTTAATATCCCATCGCGAGCGCGCTCGGATGAATTTTTTATCGGCGCCGCCTGCAGAACTGCAGCCGGAGAAATAGAGCGGCGGCGGCGGTTATAAAGAGAACAAGAGCGAGAGGGAAAGAGAGGCGCGCTGGAGGAATGAGAAAGCGAGAGAAAGAGAGAAAGAGTGGTAGCACGTGGCAGCGCTTTTTGCAATCTCTCCCGGGGTGTTTAAGGGGATGGCTGCATTAAACTCGCCGCGGCACGAATAAACCTTTTTACTCACTCGCGCGCCGCGCCGCACCGCACCGCGCAGTTTTACTGCGGAAGAGCTCATCAGATAAGTGGTTTAGACCCTCTGTGAAAATCGAAAGAGGTGAGCGAGAGATAGCGAGTGTGAGAGCGCCGCGCAACTCCTCCCACCCCCTCTTTCATGACTACTCACTGTTTTGCCGCTTTTGACACCGACTCACTAAAGACTCGTCGCATAAAATACACCACTTCCCAGCTGCATCCCCGCTTAATGTCCTAGTGTTTTGATTTACTCTTTAATGAGAGACCCCACTTACTCCGACATCTGTTCTCGGTATTACGATTTTGTAATTGTTGAACAGATTATTGTGCGTATTGAATTTACAAAGTATTCTTTGATTGCATATTTTGATGTGTTAAAATTCTCCTGTTAGTTGATAGTATAGCATATTAAATCATGTAGTCATGAAGCGTAACAGCAGTTTTCAATTCGTCAAGTAGATTTTAAATTCCTTTATTGTCGGAGGCTTTTAGCTAAAACACGATTGCAGGTTTTGATTATGTTAAAATTATCCTGTTAGTTGATAGTATGCCACATTAAATCCTGTAATCATGAAGGATGACAATAGTTTTCAAATCGTCAAGTAGATTTGATATCCATTTATTGTCAGAGGTTTTTAGTTAAAATACGATTGCAAGTTTTGACCTGTTAAAATTATCCTGTTAGTTGACAATATGGCACAATAAACTATGTAGTCATCAAGCGTAACAACAATTTTCAGTTCGCCATGCAGATTTGATATTCCTTTATTGTCAAAGGCTTTTAATTAAAATACGATTGCAAGTTTTGACCTGTTAGAATTATCCTATTAGTTGTTAATACGGCACATTAAATTATGTAATCATGAAGGACGACAATAGTTTTCAATTCGCCAAGAAAACTTGATATCCTTTTATTGTCAGTGGTTTTTCATTACAAAAAAAAGCGCGGAGACTATTAAAATATTGGCTTTTTACGCGCAAGCACATATTGCTTGACAATACTTAATTACCTGGGTGACAGTTTGGCTAGGAAAGCTTCATCGGAGGCGGAGAGGACTAAAGGGTAAAAATGTTGTTATTTTGTTGCACAGACACTCGCTCTCGGTTTCGCAAGGCACAGTGGAAGGGAAGGGCAGGGAAGAGAAGGGGAAGGTGGTGATTTAGAGGGTGAGGAGCGAAGGGTGCGGAGTGTCTGTTAGTGCCGGTTGCCACTTGAAAATCAATAGGCCGAGAGAGCGCGCTGAGAAATCTACGTATTCACCGAAAGGCACGGTGTGCTGCCGGTAATTAAACCTGTCATTGTGCCCGGGGCATTGTCGTCGCCAGGTTGTTACCCTCGACGGCTGTACTTGTCGTTTTATGCTAAAGCGTTTTAAAAACACTCTCTTTCTTTCGGCAGCGGTGCTGCTTTTTCCCGCCGCCACCTCCGCCGTCGTCGTCGGCGTCGTCGACGTCTCGACCTCCGCCGCTCGCCGTCGCCGACTAATAACGTTTATGCCACTGGCAGAAGCCGGGAATCAGCGCCCGAGATTTTGCATTCGACGCGTTTTTCGGCCTTTGACGTCGATTCAAAGTTAATTAAGCCTGTCGAGCAGGCAATATTCTCGATCGTGCCGGCTTTCTTTACTAGCCGGATTAATTGGATTAGCGTCACAGTTTGTCGAGTAGCGCTGTATCGGGCAAATTGAAAGTAATGCGCGCCACCTGAAATAAGAAGCTCGTACTTGTTCTTTTTAATAGTTTGATATATCGTACGAGGAAGCCAAGACTTTATTCGAAGAGACATCGATTTAACTCGCATTAGCAACCAACAGTGAATTAATAATAAATTGGCGCTTACTAATAAAAAAAACTTGGCGTGCGCTCACTTCATTGCGAGGTAAAAAAACAATGAGAAACTGACTTACCTAACACTGACTTTACTAAAATTGAAGTTCTTTAAAAGTTTTTTAGTAATATTACCAGAGCAAGTACGCCGAGTGTTTTTTATTATTAAGCGCCAATTTATTGTTAATTCACTGTTCGTTGCTAATGCGAGTTAAATGGATGTTTCTTTGAATAAAGACTTGGCTTTCTCGTATGATATCTATTATCTTTCTTGTTATATTTCAATTTTACCAGGAACTCAAACTACTTGGCGCATTTTTTACATTTTAATGTTTTCATACGGATTTCATGTCTTTTTGCTACTTATTTAATTAGTTAAGTGCGGTTGACGTGTACACTCGTTGTACTTGCAATTGCCTAATTCTAATTCCGCACTGTATGGGCGATTTTTAAAACTAAATTCCACAGTTAAGAGGTTAACAGTTTGATATACGTCTGTCGGTGTTCTTTTAAGCAGTTTGTATTTCCCCATTTATTCGCGTCGCTTTTGAAGTCGAAAATAATGAGAATCGAAATATCGAGATAATCCCTTGTGATGTTGGGACGCGAAAGGTCGGAGAGGCTTGATTTAAAAGAGTCAGGAAGCAGGATTAATTTCACGGGCGATCGGACGGGGGGCGGGCGCAGCGAGCGCAATATTATCGCGGCAACAAGTCACCAAGCTGGAAAAAGGAATAAAGCCGCCATGAGAGGAGTATTCTTACAAGATTTACCCGAAGCAAGCCACTTAAGAAAACGGTTTAGCTAGCGAAGGGCCGCAATCTCTCTCCCCCGTCTATCCAGGATGGGTTCGCCGCGTAACCAAAGGCCACCCCGCTGCAAATCCACTCACGTGTATCGCCCAGCCGATATCTTCGAGTATTATATTCAGCCTCTCTCTCCCCTTTCGCCCAGTATCATTTTGTTTTCTCCGAGAGATCGCCCTCTACCTTTCGCTTTCCCTCCCCGAGGAAATGAGCCGTGACGAAATCGCTAAATTCAATAGTACTCGCTCTATGTTGCCGCGCGTATCTTCGAGTGACTCCTCGATAAGTAACTCCGCCTTATTGCCAGATACAACATCTTGCCACAAGCTTGCGACAATCTAGCCAAACGAAAGTCTAACTAACATTTGAAAAACACTCGATAATTAATATAGTGGGTTGTTCGGAAAGTAATCTCGTTTTTCCCGAACAGAGGATTGAATTGTATTTTTTCACGTCCAACTTCACACTTAAGCCGTATAATGATTATATGTTTTGAAAGCTGATATAGCAAGGCTTGCTTGTGAAAATGACCGATTGATTCAACACAGTAGTTTTTGGTTGGTGTACTTTCAAATATGGAGAATGAAAAGCAGCGTTTTCGGCATATTTTACTTTTCTATTATCAAAAACGTAAAAATGCTGTTCAAGCAAGAAAAGAATTAGCCGATGTGTATGGAAAAGATGTATTGATAGTACGTCAATGCGAAAATTGGTTTGCAAACTTTCGAACCGGCAATTTTGATGTTGAAGATGCACCACGTTCCGCAAGGCCAGTTGAAGCTGATAAAGACACAATAAAGGCATTTATTGCTGCAAATCGGCGAATAACAACTCGTGAGATCGCTGAGAAGTTAAATTTATCGAATTCAACTATTCATATCCACTTGAAATCCCTAAATTTACCCTCAAAACTCGACATATGAGTTCCTCATCTTCTCACAAAAACGAAATTACTTTCCGAACAAAACCCAATAAAACATACTAGCATTTAATTCCCGTTCACTAAAACGCCACAATAATCAAATACGACCTCTCGAAAGCATGCACAACGCATTCCAATTACCGAAAAGCTAATCGCCCGATATTCGTGTCGCGTCAAAGATATCGGCGGGCGAGCGGGCGAGTTTGAGCGTGCTCGCCGGCAGTCCAGAAATAATTAACCAAGTGATCGAGGAAGAGCGGGAGAAAACTGGCGCGTTCCGTTCCCGGGCATGCCGTAGGAAGTGGCCTTTATTTTCAATTTTCATAATAGCCGTATCGACCGTCGTAGTCCCCTCGAAAGCAGGGCCTCCGGGGGTGGAAGGAAGGGGGTGGAAGGGGGTGGGTGGTACACGAGTGTCGGGCGAGTAAGGCCAGGCTGGATATAATCGAAAAGGGGATATGCAGCGCGTTAGAGCTGCGGACTGAATCAGAGAGAGAGAGAGAGAGTGGGAGAGAGATGGAAAGGGATGGAAAGGGAAAGGGCGAGAGAGTCCGAGAGAAAGAGGAGAGGAGAGGAGAGGAGAGGAGAGGAGGGTATGAGCTAGGTAGATATCAATCATAGGGGCTCAGGCCTGTCAGACTCCACGCCACACTGACTGCGCCCGCGACGATAAAGACACCGAAATCGAGCGAGACAATGCTCCACATCGCCCGCCGCCCGCCGCCCTCTCTCTCTCTCTCTCTCTTTTCCTCCGCGAAATCTACCTTCGAAACGCGCTTTTGTCAGCCGCCTGTCGATACACCGGCTTTCCCCGATCGCCTCCCTCCCTCCAACCCTGCCGTTTAACCCTCTGCTTGCTCCAGTCGCACGAGCTTCCCTTAATCGATACACCCAGTTAATCGCGATACTTACAATTAAATCGTTCCGCTGAAAATTGACTGTTTATAATATTGGATGTTGTATGTTAGTGAGAGTGCAATTTAATTGGGATTCCTAGCTGAGGGTGGGGCGGATAAGTTTGGTGGGATGATGGATTTATTATATTTTATTATATATCGCACATGTGGTTTGTAATAAAATCGGGGTGCTAAAGTCAGGTATTGTTTGACTGATCGAAGACGCAAGAAAGGATGAGAAACCTTAAGTTGTATTGTCGATTGTTTTGAGGTTAGGAATTTGGTAGCTGTTCGATCTGAGATCGAAGTGGAAAAGTCAAACTTGTTTTCTGGGGAAAATATTTTGAGGAATTCCTCGCAAAACTGTCGTGATGATCAGACGTACGTTTTCTTTAACACTAGGTTTAGGTTGACAGTTAAAGGAAATCACGTATTTTTTTAAACAGTAACGATTGATTTAATTTCAAAAGCAATTGCAATTTCAACAGACATAATATAAGTTAATAAAATCTGTTAGGATTGCAGAAATAATTGTCGGTATAAATTGGAAGAAAAATTAATAGTAATTGTTTTTCTACTTATGCTCCTGAAGTCTGGAAATCCGTCAAAATGATTTCGACTAGCCTTTTTCTCACATATAAATGCTGTTAAAACAGCTTTAATATAGACAGATTTTTCAAATTCATACTATTTGTAGATTTACAACGTATACATTTATTTGCGATTTTCACTAATTTATTGTGCCTTTATTAACAGTTTTATCAGAGTCTAAATAAGGCTACGAAAATTTTGCAAAATTGCTTTTGCCGCCGTGCGTACTTTAAGATGTGACTGCTGGCTCTCGTGTCTCCGGGAAGAGAGGCGCGCGGATCGGCTTGGAAATGGGAAACAATAACTTTTTCATTTAGCGGGCAAGATATTACCGCGATATAAGCGCTCCGCTGGCTGCGCGGTATAAAACTAAGACGACCACATCGTCAACGTCGTACCAGCGGCTTTTACTCTCTCTTTCTCTCTCTCTCTCTCCCGCCAGCTCGCCTTTTCCCTTTTCCGCCCGAGGAGAACTCTGATCGAGTATATTATTACGCCTGGTATATGTGTGCACTAGTGTTACTTCGCCGTATCAAGAGTTCCGCTTTCTTACTGTTGCAGAAATCCGCAGAGATACACCGTCTGCTGGAGGAAACCGCCTGCCACTCGTTCCCTCAGGCTGTGCGGCACCAAGTACTCCAAATATCTGGAATCCCTTCTGGGTGAGTTGATGAGGAAGATTTGATAAAACATTGTGATTTGAATCGAGCTCTTTTTAATGAAGAGTCTGGTAGGTTTATATGTGACTGGATGGGCTATTACAAAGTAATTAAGAGTGGGGGCAGTTTTCCTCTAATTATCGAACGCTCATTTTCTGTTAACTACTCTAATAATAACACGCGAGGAATGTATAATAGTTTAATCTATATCGTCCTTTCGATATAAAATCGAAATCTTTGATATCATCGTGCTTTTCCAACCACTTAACACAAACCCTGTCTTTCGTTCAAATTCTTTGGCTTAAGTTCTGGTTCAAATAATTATAAGCTAAAGGTGCTCGTGACTTCATTGATACCAAAAAATACAAATGGGAAGGGTCGAAATATTGATTACATTGGGATAAAAGTTTTACACTGAAAGAATAAATTCGCAATTAATTTGCTATTGCTAAAATATGAGTCGAATCTTATACATATAGAAATCGAAGGGTCACACAGTAGTTATCCGGAAAAGGAAGAGTGTGAGGTGGGAAATTAGTCTGGCGGTACTTTTATTTCAAATAGAAATATTTATAAACCAAAGGTGCGCTTAATTTCCATGATATCAGAAAACGCAAATGCTAAAATAAGGGACGAATCTTATATAGAAATCCATGGGTGACAGTAGTTATCTGGAAGAGGGAGAGGGTGAGGTGCAAAAGTACTTTTATTTAAAATAGAAATATCTATATGCCAAAGGTGCGCTTAACTTCCATGACATCAGAAAACGCAAAGGGGAAAATTCGACATTAATTCGCTATTAGTAAAATAAGGGCCGAATCTTATATAGAAATCCAAAAGTGACACAGTAGTTATCCTGAAAAGGGAGAGTGTGAGGTGCAAAAGTAGTCTGGCGCTACTTTTATTCAAAATAAAATTATTTATAAAGCAAAGGTGCGCTTAATTTCCATGATATCAGAAAACGCAAATGTTAAAATAAGAGTCGAATCTTATATAGAAATCCAAGGGTAACACAGTAGTTATCCAGAAAAGGAAGAGTGTGAGGTGGGAAATTAGTCTGGCGGTACTTTTATTTATCGGTCCTGGGAATGTCCGAACTGGGGAGCGAAACGGCGTTGATACCTGCAAGAAGATAGGATCTCCTTGTTCCGGTGGGCAGACTGCGTAGATGGTTGTAGTGTAAACGCGCAATATCCAGAGCTGCCCGGCAGGCCATCAATGTCTTGGCGCGATTTATCGTTACTTAACACGCGAGCCCCCTCGCGACCGCCCACCCCACCTATTTCACTGGGCTGAAACCTTTTTGATTCGTAGCTCGCGCCGCTTATGGCAGTCGTGAATTCGCCGGGGCTATTAATTCCACTTCGATGTTTCACTCGCCCATCCGCCGGAAGAGCTACTTGCCCATTTCCCGATCAAATATATGTGGCCAGCCCTTCCTACACCCGTAACAAAACTCCTCGCCTCTTTTGCCCTTCCCTTTTCAATGCTCGTTTCGCACAATTTCAGTGTACAGGTTATGTGCAGTGGCCAAATTGAAAATTGTTTATGGATTCGAGTAACTACGTATTGTGATTTTTTGGAATATCGCTGAATGTAACAGACACCTCGTTTCAATTCTATTTTAAGATTTACTCCTAGATCTTTGAAAGGTATTTGGAATCTTTTACAAGTTATGTGAAGCGGCCAAATTGAAAATTGTTTATGGATTCGAGTGACTACGTATTGTGATTTTTTGAGAATATTGCTGAATGTAACAGACACCCCACTTCAATTCTATTTTAAGACTTCATTCTAGATCTTTGAAAGATATTTGGAATCTTTTACAAGTTATGTGAAGTGGCCAAATTGAAAATTGTTTATGGATTCGAGTGACTACGTATTGTCATTTCTTGGGAATATTGCTGAATGTAACAGACACCTCACTTCAATTATATTTTAAGATTTACTTCCAGATCTTTGAACGATATTTGGAATCTTTTTTTACAGAGTTTGGTCTTAGTGTTACATTCATAGAAATATCAGAGACTGTTCGTTACATAAATGACATTCATGAGTATCTAATGCTTTTTGATTTCATACTAAAGTCATTTTAGATTCTAACATAAGATCAGAATAAATTTAGTTTGTTTAAAGATGCCAGTACAGCATTTTTGTTTCTACGAATTGAGATTCGAATAAAGTCATTCGACGAGAGTGGTCCTAATATTTGGGGGCGCATTAGAGAGGTAACTGGAGGGCGTTTCCGATAGGATCGAAATGGGAGGCGAGGCTCTTCCGGCGAAATTAGCACAGTTAGATAATGCCGCGGATATAAACGAGCGCACCGGCGGTAATTAATTTTCTCATCGAGAAATAATCCCGCTACGTAGCGAGAAGCCGATTCCGAGGGTGTTCGCTCTACTATTAATGCATTGGGGTGAGAGAGAATTTTGCGATGCATAGACGGCGATGCGCGCATGCCTACGATAGGCATAGGACGCCGCCGGATTTCCAGGAGAGAGATATTAATGCCGGCGATTAATGCTCGAAACATTACGTTAATCGTCATTAGCCAGTCGCCATTCTCTCGAATCCTGCCGAGGATCAACATGCTTTGCGACCCTGCCACTCCCATTGGTCCCGGCAACACTGATATTACTTGCCTATCGTAATGCACCTATCGCCCGATGTATCCCGGCGAATGTCGATTGCGCCGCGAAAGGAACTTCAAGTTAAATCTAATCTTTAGAGTCTAACTTTGTAATCTTTGGATGCTTGATTTGCCTGAGACCTGCGATGTTCTTTACGCGTCTTTAATCCATTAACCGCCAATTATGTAAATAATTTTTATGACAGTTTAACGTACCAAATATATTTTTGGCGCTGAGTGATGTACGTAAAATTACGAAATCCACAAATGGGGATTGTGGCAGGCAATGGGTTAATAGTGGAATACGATCTTTTACTTTAGAAAATTTAATTGTAATTCCTAAATAGCGTCGATAGGCGTCTATAGGCGCTCTAAAAATCTATTAAGATAGCATTTATCACAGCTAAAATCTCGTCAGTTGAAATTAACGTTCTTCCTTAGATTTCGCCGTAATCAAAAGGTTAGAATGTCTTCAAACACAACAAAAAATAGGCAAACGTTCCTCCACTATCAAAGAAATGCAAACATACTCAAATACACAAAATTAAATTCACAAGCTAAATTTAAATATTTGTACATAGCTGGCAATTTAATTTAATTATCATCAACTGCTTCCATCACAGACATATATTCTGTCGAAAATTCCAATTGCAAGAGGCAGTTTACTTGCAGGAAATTGTCGAAGTACACAGATCGCTTTTAATCCAATATCACTTGGGAAATGTAAAAGCAAGGCGTACAAAGGGGTGGTGGTGGATCGAGTGAGAGTGAGTGAGAGAGAGAGGGGGCGTTTAACTTTCTTAAGCGTCTGGCAGCGGGCTGCTTTATGGTGGCCAGTGCTGAAGCGGTGATTGATGAGGTACGTGTCTGCGGAGCGGGCAATTTTCGGGAATGGTTTGGATCCGACGGGCCTTTTGCGCTTCCTCTCGTTCTATCTTTCGCCCTCTCTTTCTCTTTCTCTCTCTCTCTCTCTCACTTTGGCAGTGCTCTCGGAAAGCCTGCTCTCTATTGATGCAGGCGATAGCTCGTGAAACACGAGGGCCAGCTTCGCTCGAGTGGCGAATAGTCCCGGGCTAAAACCTCACCGCCAACTACCGCGGATACGTGTCCACTTTCATTTATCCACACTTTCGTATCGCGCGCGCGCGCGCGCGCCCGGCCTCTCCGCCAAAAATTCGTGTAAAACCTCACCGGACTGCCAATACCCTCCTGCTGAAGGACGCCGCAGTGATCGGCTAGTTTCACCCTCGATTTTCTCCAGAGTAATTCAATTTCATCTTCGTACTCTGCTTTTTTTTTCTCTCTTTCTCTCTCGCCTTTTGTCAGGGGAAGAAAAGAAAGATTTTCTTTCGACTTGAAAGTGTGAAGCACAGCCTTTTATATGTGCCCATAATTATGAAAGTGGTCTGAGTCGAAATTTTTCAAAAAAACATGTTTATCAGTTATTTCAACCACAGTATTTTAAACTAAATTTATTCAATGTAATTTGTACGATATCGTCAAAAATGAACCATTAGATAATGGTTGCAATTTCAACATTATATGGAATTCATTTAGTGTTAATTATGAAAGTGGTCTAAGTCAAACATTTAAAGAAATTATATAAATATAACTTGAAAATATAGGGAAATATTAAATTACTTCCATTATACACCACCACCAAATAAAACTCATAGTTCTTTATCGCTTTATGTCATTTATAGAACATTCAGTTAATTTTGAAAATGGTCGAAGTTAGTTCAAACTTCAAAAACAACATTTTCGTATGAAATTCACACAAAATTTCATATTCATAATAAATTTCCATTAATCAAGACTAATAGAATTATAAATTAAAATGTCGCATAATGTAAAAATATTGTTTAATTTATTCAAATGCAATTCACTAAATATCTCGAAACAAGAAATATATGACTTAAACCACTTTCATAACTATGGGCACATATGTGGGCAGTGCAATGAATGAATTGCAAATTGGAAATCGAAGGGTTGCGATTATTCATTTGGCTGGGAAGAGTATGTGAAATATTTAGAAAGTGAACGGGCAACCGAAAACGTTGGGGGAGAATGATTTCGCTCGGATGTACGCAGAGGCTCTCGACACGTCGCTGTAAGGTTGAATCAAGTTGACGCTCCGCCATTCTCCAAACAACTCTTGTTTTCCCAAGCAGGCAGATTAAATATTTTTTCAAAAGCCCCGGCGCTCGGCTCATCCAATATTTACGCGGCCGGGAGTGAGTCCGTTGCTTTTCGCGCGACACATTAAGACAGACAGTTCGAAGCGCGCGCCGGCGAAAGCGCTCTTTTTCGCGTCACATCACTCGCGAGACTCTTTGAAACGTTCCGCTAAGAGGCAGATTATTTATGCCAATGATAGATTCCGTCACTCGTGCAGGAATCTCTCGGCTTACTCGGATGCGGCCTTTGGAATTTCTATAGAATTCAATTCAGCCTTCACCGAGGAAACATTCGCGCTTAATGTTGCATGTTTCGGAAAGCAGAGTCCGAAAGAGAATCAATGTGTATTGAATTAAGCAGGCGCATAACTTTGCGAGCGGCGATTTTTTAAATTCAGAGACAATGTAATATTTGATTCAGCGAATTCCAGGATGTCTACGTTACTTCGTATCAGCCAACGGAAAGCTTCGTACAATTAAGGAAGAATGGCGCGCGCGAGGGCTCTCCCGCCTCTTTTTTTTCCCAATATAAAGTCCAAGCGAACTTTGCTTTCTCATTACGGGGATAAAATAACTCGGAATCTAATTAATAAAGGGAGGGCAGAGAGAGCGACACGAAACCCTTTCTCGTTCTCCGGGGCAGAGCGGTGCTGCGCGAGTATAAATGTTAATAAGTCCACTCGGCCGCGGCGTGATTACATTGCCGGACTACTTAATATTGAAGTGTAGTGTTCTCGCACCGTGGACTCCGGCTTTCTCCTTTCTTTTTTCGTCCGCCCCCCCCTGATACATTAGGTAATGGAATTCCCTAGGTATTCGTTAGAGGAAGCTTACCTGTTTTTAGTCGGCCTGTACAGGGTGAGTGACTTGCCTTTGAATCACCGCGGTCCAGCATACACTGTTCCATATGAAATCATTATAAATAACCTAGACATTTCAATTATACTCAAATGTTTCTCAACATTTGTCTGCACTTTATGCATTTATACTTTTACATGTTTGAGATATGTTAAATCGCTCATGAAGTTTCACCCTGCAGATGCCAGTTATATATAATATTACTGAAAAAGTGCAAGGTGGTTATTGTTATTTGTTGGAGGTGGACGAAATCAATAAAGGAGCCGCTCATTTTCAAAGTGGTGTAAATGCATTTGTTAATTTATGCAGGGTGAGTCACTTGCCTTGAAATCACCGCTGACGAGCATACACTGTTCTATAGAAAATCATTGTAAATAACCTAGATATTTCAATTATACTCAAATGTTTCTCAAAATTTGTCTGCATTTTATGCATTTATATTTTCCCATGTTTGAGATATGTTAAATTGCCCAGGAAATTTCACCCTGCAGAAGCCAGTTCTATATAATATTCCCCTGTAAATATAATATAATAAAATATTTTCTCCTTACGTTGCTACCCGTTCCAAGGAAGTCGATGCTAAAACTTGGTAAAATATTCGCTCCAACAGACTACATAATTTACTACAATCTATTGTTAAACAGAGAATATATAGTATAATTAAATAGATGTCTAGTAAAAGTGAGGTTAGGAGAGTTCTGATTCAAAGGCAAGTGAATCACCCTGTACAGTTTTCCAGTAATCAATGTCGAAAAATATGTGATACATGAATGAATAACATTTCACGTGGTAAATGAGACATTTACGAATAATCAGGCTAAGTTTCAAAAGCTTGGTCTGTCCAGTTCGAGAGTATTTGAGCAGAGATTGAAAAGTAAATGGTTTCATTTGTAGAAATAACGCGATAAATAATATAGAAATAAAAGTAACTAATAAAGACAGCTGTGACATAGCATAAACTTATTGGCTAATTGAACTTTCCCACTCGAAAATTCGTTTTATTCTAATTTGAAAAAACCTCAAAATTCTGCATCGGTGATAACGACACCAACCACCTTAAGGGGAACGCTTGAAAAGTAATACACTTCAGACGAACAGACTACATAATTTAATACACTCTATTGTTAAGCAGAGAATATATAGTATAAGTAAATAGATGTCTAGTAAAAGTGAGGTTAGGAGAGTTCTGATTCAAAGGCAAGTGAATCACCCTGTACATGCGCTTCGAGCAAGCTACACACCGGACTTGGCTTATTTTCGAGCGGCAGCAGCAGCAGCACACAAGTCAGCCCTTTCTAAAGTCCAATGTTTTCCTGAAAACATTTCTGTCACGCCATCCATGAAAAGCTTCCGGCCGTGGCTAATGCAAAGCACGTACCTCTTATGCTTAAAGCGCGCGTGAGATCGTAAAACTCCATGATAAATTCAGCTTTAGACTTGGAGCCTGGCGGACAGCTTGCTTTTATTGAGGCAGTAATAGTAATACTTTTCCTACGCGACTGTCTAGTTCGATATTCCGGGAGGATTGGTTGCTTCCTGTGGATTTAGCTTTTGTCTTGTTCTTTGAATTAATGACGTAATTAAGGAGGTTAGCGCGGTTGTTTGGTGCGGGGGTAAGAGGGGAACATGCGAACGCGCATGCAGAATTTTGGGGCCTTTTCAAATCGCAATAAAACCAATTTTTGAGTAAGAAAGTTCAATTTGCGATTATAAATTACTTTTATTTCTATTCTGTCTATCACGTTATTTCTACAAATGAAACCATTTCTTTCTCGATCTCCCCTCAACTACTTTCGAATAGGACAGATGAAAAGCTTTTGAAATTTAGCCTGATTATTTGTAAATGTCTCATTTACCACATGAAATGCTTTTTATTCATAAAATTTTTCAACATTGATTAGTCGAAACTTGTGCAGACAAATAAGTTGAAATTTTGAAAGGTGCAGTGACCATTAACTACCATTCTCTGTAAAGTCCATTTCGATCTCGTTATTTTCAACTTCGGGACCAACTGCCTTAATTTATAATACACAGCTGAAAAATATTCGCAGTTTCTTATATTTTTTAGTACAATCTGATCGTCTGTAATTCGAATTTGTCTCGTTTACAAATTTGTATACTCTGTTTTGGAACATTAGGGATTTTAAAATCACAAATCAATGGATTTAAAATTTCTTTTGACGATCTTAACGAATCGTGCTTGCATAATATTAATTAAAGGAATGAATTATGCGGATATCTAGACTGCAATGGTCGAAGCCGGTTTATTTCGTGTATATATGGAAAGGTCCAGCCGACAATCAATTTCAGGAACGGCCAATTTCTCGGGGAATCTTCATTCGCGCGACGCCGCCGCCGCGCCATCCGCCTCGGTGCCTCAATTACGCAAAATGGCAGGTAGTTTCGCGATGATAAATTATCGGGCAGGCAAGCCGCCGGGAAAGAGGCCGATCGATTTCTTATCGGTGATATAAGACGCTCCCGGCATGCCTGGAGGACGAGCGGATAAAGAAGTTCGGTGTAAGGGATTACAAGTTAATTTTTTCGGTGACGCGGACGACGGTTCATTAAGTACTTAGAGCCTTGATTGATACTCCTTTTTTTCTCTTTCTCTCGCCGCTCCTTTTTCACCCGGACTACTTTGCGGCTTTATCAGCAGTTAATCTCTCAAGTTCCTAGCAATAACGGGGAATAAGTCTCCGGTAAGTCGAAAGTTCGTTTGCTCGGTGTACAGGGTGATTCACTTGCCTTTGAATCAGAACTCTCCTAACCCCACTTTTACTAGACATCTATTTAATTATACTATATATTCTCTGTTTAATAACAGACTGTATTAAATTATGAAGTCTGTTGGAGCGAATATTTTACCAAGTTTTCGACTTCTTTCGAATGGCTAGCAACGTAAGGAGAAAGCATTTTATTCTATTATATTTATAGGGGAGTATTATATAGAACTGGCTTCTGCAGGGTGAAATGGCATGTGCGAGTTAACATAACCCAAACATGTAAAAGTATAAATGCATAAAATGCAGACAAATGTTGAGAAACATTTGGGTATAATTTCAATGTCTAGGGTATTTATAATAATTTTATACGGAACAAGGCAAGTGGCAAAGGCAAGTGACTCACCCTGTACATATAATAATATTAAAACTCAAAGACAGATAAAACGTAAAGTAATACAGCAGAGAGATTTTAAATACAACCGAACACGATTATTACTGCCATTTGTACAGGGTGATTCACTTGCTTTTGAATCACCACTGTCGAACGTACACTGTTCCATCTAAAATCATTATAAATAATCTAGACATTTAAATTACACTCATATGTTGCTCAATATTTGTCTGCATTTTATGCATTTATTGCACATGAAATTTCACCCTGCAGAAACCAGTTACATATAATATTCCACTGTAAATATAATATAATAAAATATTTGGTCCTTACGTTGCTAGCCATTTGAAGGAAGTCGATGCTAAAACTTGGTAAAATATTCCCTTCAACAAACTGCATAATTTAATACAGTCTATTGTTAAACAGAGAATATATAGTATAATTAAATAGATGTCTAGTAAAAGTGGGGTTGAAGAGTTCTGATTCAAGGGCAAGTGAACAACCCTGTACAGTTTTCCAGTAATCAGTGTCGAAAAATCCATTCTTATTAGAGATTACCGTTTATGGCTTAAAAGTATGTCATACAAAAATGACACAAATAAGAAATATTTCATGTGGTAAATGAGACATTTACGAATAATCAGGCTAAGTTTCAAGAGCTTGGTCTGCCCGGTTCGGGAGTATTTGAGCAGAGATTGCAAAGGAAATGGTTTCATTTGTAGAAATAACTTAATAAATAGTATACAAATGCAAGTAACATAAAAACAGCTGTGACATAGCATAAAACTTGGTAAAATATTCGCTCCAACAGACTGCATAATTTAATACAATCTACTGTTAAACAGAGAATATATAGTATAATTAATTAGATGTGTAGTAAAAGTGGGGTTGAAGAGTTCTGATTCAAAGGCAAGTGAATCGCCCTGTACGAATCGGAGATGATTCTTTTTTTGGAAGCTCCGATATTCAGGGGACATAAAAGTGTTAAACACAAGGAGTTTCGTGGAAGTGCTCGACGTGAGAGGAGGGGAGGGGAGGGGATGGGAGGTTGGGATGGGATCGCGGCGGCAATATATAAGGGCTGTCACCCCACGGTAGCCGGGCAACCCGTTAAAAGTGAGTTCGAGAAAGAAGTACGAAGTAATCCATCCGCTCATCTTCGAGTAATTAAAACTTATAATTCGCGCGGTAACCCTCCAACGCCCCGGTGGTTACCGGCTCTCCTCCTTTTGCCGGAGTAGCAGCAGCCGGTGGTCCACAACCCTCTTCCTCTCCTCTGTCGGCGGTCCGTCTTCCTCATCTTCACGGACACCACCCTCGCGGCAGCCCTCCTGCATATTTCATACTTTGTACCGCAATTACTTTATCGCGCGCCAGCTTGGATTTCGGCTGCTCGGCCCAGGATACTTATCACCCTGTCGGCGCCTCGCATCTTAGCCCTCAAGCATCATCATCCAGCAGGGCCGTTCCTCGCGTAGGTGCAAAAGGTACCACCGCACTTGGACCGCCACAGACCTTCTGTTACCGGAAATTACACGTGAAATCAATCACTTTTCTCGGCAGCATGTCTTCCGATTTTGGCTAAATTGTAATATGTTTTTATCCATACGAAATAACAGGGATACAGAATAATTGTTTGGCTAAGTTCGCAATTGCTTACAGTTGCAATGTACTAAACAATACGACACTCGTCCAACAATCAATCACCTACACAAATGAATTACTACTTCGAAAGCTTAGTCTTATAGATATACTTTGATTAATTCACATGGCAATATATTGGACTTTCTAAAGACATGTTCATTTTCTCAATACAGACTTATTTTTAACCGATAGTTAGATTGTTAAAATTGTTTAAAAATGGAAATAATCTTTCTCTTTCATGATTGCTGTCTAAAAGTATTTATACTCTTTCTATATATAGATATAAAAGTAAATACAGCGTATCGAATTCTTAATCAGTTAAGTGCGGTTGACGTGTATACTCGTCGTACTTGCAATTGCTTAATTTTAATTGCGCACTGTGTGGGCGATTTTTAAAACTAAATTCCACAGTTAAGAGGTTAAGTAAGTAATTGCCTTTGCACCTGGGCGGCCACCAAGTTAAGAACGGCCCTGATCATCCACCACCCCCGCTTGCCCTTACTTTCCTCTCCCTGATACCGATAATCTCCCAACGAGACTCCGAGAGATGAACGCCCAACGCTTTCCCTTCGACGCTGATTGTTTTGGATAACGGGTTTAATGATTCATGGCAGCTGCCTCGAGCCAGAGCCGAAAGAAATGAGAGAGCATTGCGCCAAGTAATGCTGCTGCTGCTGCTGCTCCTCAGACTGCCAGACCTTACTTCGGGGATCGCCCAACAAATCGGATACCATCACGTTTTCAATTATCCCTTTGCGCAATTCCTCGCCCCCCGAGTTCCAACCCGCTACGATAACTACGAAATATCATACACTGAAATAATGGGCAACGCGAAAAACCCGGTTATGTTTCGCTTGTTACGCTGTATGATCTCTGCCTTTTTTAAATGGAGATTGATGTTGGTGTAATGTTGGAGAGAATTCGTGTTTCAGAGTTGATAGAGTTTATACGGAAATGACTGTAAAGTTTCGTGTAAAGTCAGCAGTGTTTATTAACCCCTCGCGGGACTTTAACGAGCCTCACTTGGGATACAAATTTGGTACCAAATATGAATGTCACGAGATTTAAACTCGTGGAATGAAGATTGGACGAACATTGTGTGGGATTTTCGTGATGGTGAGGATTAGTGTCGAGTCGTACGAAACTATTAGCGTGGCGAAGTGTTGTTCAAACTATTAGCGTGGCGAAACGTCGTTACAATTATAATACAGTACTTTTTATTCTTCAATAAATAGCACTTCCACGCTTTTTACTCCTACAATATTGGACTTGTAGTGATGGTGAGAATCAGTGGGATGATGCTCGCCGAAGAAATGTGTTTGTTACAGTTCGCCTCTTTATTGAAACTCTTTAAAACTCTTTCTCTTAACTCTTTAGACAACGTCCGCTTTCTAACTGTCTCTCTGACTGACTTCACTGTGCGAGCCTCTGCCTGGATTCCACTAACACTAGGTTTACGGCGCACGTCATTTTGACGGAATTCGGACTTCACTAGCAAAATTACAAAGCTTATTAATTTTCCTTCCAATTTATACTGACAATTATTTATGCAATCCTAACAGATTTAATTAACTTATATCATGCCTGTTAACATTGTAATTGTCCTTGAATTAAATTGATAGTTTTTTTTTCAATGAAAAAGCGTCCGTAAATCTAGTGCTAAACAAGTGTCGGTTCTCTGACGAAATGCACCTTATATCGGTTCATGCACATCTTACATTCGTACATACATGCATACTCACATCATCATGCTTTCGGGTTAGCGTTACTCCAGATTTATTCTAAGAATCATTCGCATTCGGACACTCAGTTATCTCATCCATATCGCATTTACTCGCCTAACAACCTTCAATCCCCCATATTGAATCTCAACAGAAGACAAGAAATGACCATCAGCAGACTAAAAATCGAACACACCAAACTAACTCTTTACCATCTACTAGCCAAACTCGAACAACCAAGATGCGATCTGTGCAACACATAAATGACGGTCAAGCACATCATCTTGGAATGCACGAAATATACAATAACCCGAAACAGACTCTCCCTACCACCTAACCTGAAAGAAAACTTCAATAACCAACAGAACACTGCAAATTTAATCGTCTTCCTAACCAAGATCGGACTGTGCCAACAAATAATCTAAGTCATTACGCCACGCCTAACACTGCATGACGCTAATAACCACAAGCAGTTGATGCGACAATAAACTATAATAATTTTAAAAAACGTTCAATTAATAATCTCAGGAGTCTTAGGACACTCTTTAGTCTACCGTTGCTTCTTTCATATCAATTTCAATGCATCCTCGGACACTAACTTCTTTCTAATACCACTTGTTCGCCCAACAGTTCCTAGTATTAAGTTATACTACTGCAATAATAATATAGAAATTCTTCTATATCGTTTTATAGTGAAATAAAAGTTGGGAATCCTAGCAGTCGAAGGACAGCTAAGAAAATCACTTCCTTTTAGTCAAAACCACGTAGTTGTCGGCTGGAAATTGTGAATACTCTTAAGTTATCCTACTACAATTGTTCTATTAGTTTTTGGGGATATTTCGAGGATTTTGTATTACAACTATTCTTGAACATCACTCTGCTTTTTCGAATTTCGTCGAATAAACGTGAATGCAGTAAATAGTACAAAGTTATAACCGAATTAAGTAAATGCTAGGCAACAGGGTTAAGTTTTAATTGGAGCCGTAACAAGTGTCAGTAGATAGACGTATTAGTGCAACAGATTCATTAGAAAGTTTTACGCGTGCGTGTTCCCGTTAAAGGTGGGCATGGTCTGTAAAAGTCGGGTAAAAATATGTCCGAGCGTCACTGGGTGGTCCATAAATATTCGATAAGGCTGGCGGGCTAACGGAGCGGCGGAGGAGCTAGATTGAAGTAGTCGGTAGTGGGTATACTTGTCTTTCTGTCAGCGGGATAGCGCGAGCACATCGAAAATCATCCCTCGAACATTTGTTCTCATTTCGTGGACAGGGCCGTTCCTGACGTAGGTGCTGGGGGTGCCAGCGCACTTGGGCGGCCAAATCTAGGGGCGGCCACAGACTTTTTGTTACCGGAAATTACACGTGAAATCAATCACTTTTTTTCGGCGGCATGTCTTCCGATTTTGGCTAAATTGTAATATGTTTTTAGCTACATATACGAAATAACAGGGACACATAATCATCATTTACAGTTACAATGTACTAAACAATACGACATTCGTCCAACAATCGTCACCTACACAAATGAATTTCTATTTCGAAAGCTTAATTTTATAGATATACTTTGATTAATTCACATGGCAATATAGTTAACTTCCTAAAGACATGTTCATTTTCTCAATACAGACTTATTTTTGACCACCAGTTAGATTGTTAAAATTGTTCAAAAACGAAAATGTCTTTGTTTTTCATGATTGCTGTCTAAAAGTATTTATACTCTTCCTATATGTAGATATAAAAGTAAACACAGCATATCGAATTCTTAAGTAAGTAATGCTGAATAAGGGCGGCGATATTGCTTTTGCACCTGGGCGGCCACCAAGTTAGGAACGGCCCTGTTCGTGGATGTCGAAGGAAGGGCGAGGAACGGCTCGCAGGAGGGGCGGACTTGAAAAACGGCTCGGTACAAGTTATTCCGAAATATCTTTTATCTCCTCCGCGGAGCTTAGTTACCTGGGGGGGAGGGAGGGCAGCACCAGCATCCCTTCGGTTCCGTGTGCGCGCTTCGTGTTTAGTAACAATTACGAGGGATTCCTTGCCTCATTATCCGCAATTTTCCTCAAGGATAAGAGTTTTTAGTACACGTAAGAGGTCGGAGTTCCTCCTCCTCGGTGGTGGACGCTCGCTATTTTAGCGGCGCTCCTTCCAGCCAGCCGAGTTGGAAACTTTAAATGCTCGCCCTTCCCACTCTAAGGAACACCAGGCGCTCTCCACCGCTTTTAAAATACAGAGTATCCTCCACCACGCTCTTCCAACGATACACCAAGCCAATTAGTATATAATGCGATAGTTACCAACGTTCTTATACAAATTTCGTTGGTTTTCTGACTTGGTAAAATCGCTCTTGGTTTTCTAACTTCATTGTGGACAGTGGCGCGCGTTCATACTTACCGCTTTTTTGAGATTCGGAAAGTTATTCTAGAAAGACCTGGAAATATAACAGGCAAGGAGTTTTTATCGATTCCTGTTCTCTCTTTAATTGCTTTCGGGTGGAATGAAAGGAGTTTCGCCAGCCATTTAGTCGGATTTCACGAGGCGAGGCAGGATAAATCCAAAAGCATACTTTTTCCTCGTTTGCGCCTGTGAATTTTCGCGATCTTGGGATAAGGAAGTGAGTTGTAGCACAAAGGTGGGGAAGAGGGAGAGAGAGAGGGTGAGAAAGCGAGGAAAGGAGAAGAGGTCGGGTTTCCTTCCTGGCGTTGTTGCGAGGCAGCACGCTCTCTTGGCGGAGAGAGAAGCGCGATTTCCAAGGAGGAGAGCAAGAGACGGCAAACAATGGGGAAGACGACAGGAGTCAGTGTATGAAGAAGTGAAAGGAACGGAAGAGAAATACTTTGAAAGGGGAAAGAGCGAGATACTCCGAAAGAGGAGAGGGAGAAAACGCCCGGTAGGAAGAAAGGAAGAGGTTCCTGTGAAAGGAGACAGGGAAACAGGAAAGAAAGGGTCACTTGCTAGAAAGCCAACGATATTGAAGGCGCACGGAAGCCGAGGGGAACTGTAACCAGAGAAATGAGGCGACAAACTACCGAGCACCTGTTTTCCATTGTAGCCGAAGATCGAGCTTTCGGCCTGGACGCACCCTTTTATCTCGTATTCTTTCCTCCCGTCGCGTCGCGTCCTCCGCGAAAATTCGTGTCGATCTCGCATTGACATTATGACTTCCAATGTGTGCCAAAAGCTTCCCTCTAATATGAACAAACCTAGCGAATCTATTAACCCCGCCGCACAGTCGGCTGAATGATGAAAAAAACGGACAAAATTATTTCGCTAGCTGTTCAGGAATTCAAAGTATCAGGAAAGGCTTTAATATCGAGTTATAAGAAGTATAAACGTATTTGAATGAATAATGAACAACAAGAAGATCTTTAATTTCGGGTAGTGCAAATAACGCGAAGTAGACATATGTATAATATGGCATTTTTAGATATTTGATCGTTTATTGACGCGAATATATTACCAAGTACAATTAATATTGGGTATATCATCAAAGTAAGATGATCTTATCAATTATAGATAGTATAAATATGACATAAACATATGTAATTACTGTTCATAGTATTTATGCATACAGGGAAACTATAAATAGTAGCAAATGTATAACATTTATCTACCACAATTTGCATATCATTATAATTTATAAAAGCGAACCTCACTCCGCGCCCATCTTCTACAAGGTTTTCAAATTCTTCGAGTTCAAAAAGTAATTTTGTCCACATTTTTCTCAATTCAACCCACTGTGCACCGGTTTCTTCCATTATGAAAATCATTCTAATTACAAACTCGAATTTTTAAATTCTCTTATTTATCGTATTGTTTCGTAAAAGTAATACAGCAATATAATAATAGAATATATTACACGGTTATTGCAAACATTGATTGTTTCCAATTCGTTTATGACGTCAACAATTTTTAAGATCAACAAACAAATAAGATATATTAGTCCACAAAGAATTAACCCCTTAACTCGTGCGCTGGAGTTATTTCGAGCGCGCTAAACAGGCCAAACTGTGCACACTCGAGATAATTCGAGCTTCGTTCGTTTTATTTTATGCTGCTATAATTTTTCACACACGAAAATATTCTAGATTTATTTTTTTGCCAAGACAATGTTCTAAAGTGTGCGTTTTACATTAAAGAAAATTATTTTTTTGGCCGGTTTTTTCAAAAAATCTGTGCGTTAAGAGGTTAATAGAACCATATATATATCGGAAATTTAAAGCAATTGAAATTTGTCCTTTCGAATAACTGAGTGGCAAGAAAAATGATTGGCCATTCAATGTGGATCAAGCTTAATGCATGGCAGTTGGGAAGCCAGCTGATCCACTCGGTGCAATTTGTTCACGTTTCCCACTGGAGTCGCGGAGACCGGTAAAAACGAGTGGGGGATAAAAGAAAAGGTTGGTCGGACGGGCGGCGCGTTGTATTCACAGCAGGTTCCACGCAAGAAGTCTCTCTTACGTTCCACGGATGGGATTCGTAAGGATGCAGGAGAGACTGCAGCATCCATTCGGCGCAGATGGCTGATCCACTCGATTTCGGATTCATGGATACTCGCAGTGAAAAATGCCGGCACGTTCTTACTCCTGTTTCTTGGATATCCCCGACTCTCTTTATTCCCCCCCCTTTACCACTAGCGCCACCTATCTATCTTTGTCTCGGCCACATCTACCTTTTCCTGTCGATGCACTGCCCTCTTCTTAGTTTCTTGGCGATGCTATTCTGTCTCTGGACCTTTTGGGAATTCCCCCCACCCTCGCTTCTTATGAAACGCTGGACTCGCAATTGCCGGAATATAATAAGCCTCTCTTGATGAACGACGACATTTCTGGGATGCGTGCCTCCTACGGCTTTTATTAAGTCCCACATATTTCAAAATTCCGGCCCACACCCGCTGGTTATACGTTCTCTTGAGCTTCTCTTGACCCGTGATCATCGCGAGTTATAGGACGCCAGTGCTTCTATAGTGCGATTTTGTTATTTTTTCATCATCCTGAGGAAATCTTGATCTTGATGAAAAGCGGTTTACTTGCAAGAGAGCGAGAATATACTCTCTTAAATTGTCACTTTCTCACTTCGGTTGGATATCTAAAAGGAAATTTTTTATTTAGTCCATAAAATACAGTATGAAAGTATTTTGTGATACTTTTTGGATAATCGTGTTAAGGGGGTGTAGGACAATTGACATTCAAAATTTCGAAATTTTATGAAAATTGGTGTAACTAAGCCAATCACTTGGCAAGCACAGTCATTTTACCTTTAATTAGTACACTTGTACAGAGTAATTTGAGATATAAACATTCAAAATTAAATAAACAACAAGGCAGTTATTAATCGTTAAACATTACAATATTAATTATGCGTAATAGGACTCTGCAGATGATTTCTTTGGCACGGTTGGTCCAATGAAATTCAACTTTTACAGAGTTCTTTTTTAAGATCATATCTAAGACAGGCACCAAAATCATGCGGATGAGTCATGTGGAAGTTGGTTCAAGCCAATTGTTTATATTGTTAACCATAAAACTTGTAACATAAACAATTGGTTTGAACCAACTTCCACATGACTTATCCGCATGATTTTGGTGCCTGCCTTAGGTATGATCTTAATAAAGAACTCTCTAAAAGTTGAACTTCATTGGACCAACCGTACCAAAGAAATCATCTGCAGAGTCCTATTACGCATAATTAATATTGTAATGTTTAACGATTAACAACTGCCTTATTGTTTATTTAATTTTGAATATCTACATCTCAAATTACTCTGTACAAGTGTACTAATTAAAGCTAAAAGACTGTGCTTGCCAAGTGATTAGGCTTAGTTGCACCAATTTTTATAAAATTTAGAAAAATTGGAATGTTAACTGTCCTACACCCCCTTAAGAAACAATTTCGGGGGGCATTTTACGTGCAGATTTTGCTTGTTCATTAGTTTAGCAATTCTCAAGGAGTGGAACGGTTCTCCGGCGAGTTCTTACTATTCGTTCGCTTCTTGTTCCGGATTCTCTTTTCTGCCCCTGGCGATGAGAGATTCGAGTAAAGGTGGAGGAGGGTGGAGACACGTCCGAAATATAATAAACTCTCGAGGGCTGTCGTGATGTAGGAGCTCAGCCAGCCCTGTAAATACCCGAATATGGATTTTGAATATTTCAAGAGGCGCATAGGTGCGCGCGGGCACATGTTTCCATTTGAGATTGCGTTCGCGGCTCGCCTCGAGCTCGCTCGCAAGCTTTTCCCCCCCACGTGAAACACGCGCTCCTCCTCCTCCTCCCTCGAAACTGATATAACAAAGTGCTCGTAAAGATGCCCGACGATGCGTGGCCGAGAAATTTTGCCTTTCCCACTACTTTCGCCCTCGTCAATGAGATTAGAGTACTGCTTCCGGTGTGCGCGCAGCTTTCACTTCCGTTTTCATTATTCAGCTAGCACGTCGAATGGACTCGGAGATTTTGTTGCTCCTAGTAAAATTCCGAAACGACCCGTGTTCCGCAGTTTATTATTATCTAAATATTCATGTTAGTCTTTTACTAACATTCATTCATTTAATATTGTTTTCGTAGATTAGTATTTGAATTAAACCAGCGACGAGCGATATTTCTGTAAGATGAAGTCTTTCGAGACACGTTTGAAAGATTTGTTTCTTAGCACATTTATTTCCTCGACGCGTGTTTCACAGTTTGCTGTTATATAAATGTTCATTTTAGTCTTTTACTAACATTCATTCACTTATTATTGTTTTGGTAAATCAGTATTTGAATTAAACTAGCAATGGGCGATGTTTCTGCAAGATAAAGTGTTTCGACACAGATTTGAAAGATTTGTTTCTTGGCACATTCATGTCCTCGACGCGTGTTTCACAGTTTGTTATTATCTAAATGATCATCTTAGTTTTTTACTAACATTTATTTATTTAATATTGTTTTTGTCGATTAGTATTTGAATTAAACTAGCGACAAGCGGTGTTTCTGTAAGATAAAGTGTTTCGACACAGATTTGAAAGATTTGTTTCTTGGCACTTTCCTTTCCTCGACGCCTCTTCCACAGTTTATTATTATCTAAATATTCATGTTAGTCTTTTACTAACATTCATTCATTTCGTATTGTTTTTGTAGATTAGTATTTGAATTAAACTAGTAACGGACAATGTATCTGCAAGATAACGTGTTTCGAGACACGTTTGAAAGAATTGTTTCTTGGCACATTCATTTCCTCGACGCGTGTTCCACAATTTGTTATTATATAAATGTACATTTCAGTCTCTTACTAACATTCATTCATTTAGTATTGTTTTTGTAGATTAGTATTTGAATTAAACTAGCGACAAACGCTGTTTCTGTAAGATGAAGTGTTTTGAAACACGTTTGAAAGATTTTTCTCTTGGCACATTCATTTCCTCGACGCGGATGTAGAAGAGGAAGTGAGTATAGGCCGGTCCACTCTGAATATTTCTTCCTGGCGAGTAAAGAGGGTCGGCGAGCGGCAGCAGAAGATTCTTGATGCAATTTTCGTCGGAGCCCCCGGTTTGCTGGCTGGGCTTTCGGAATCTCTTCCTGTTGGGGCTGCTGTCCCAGCCGGGGATGAGAGCGGATAATTTCGTAGAACTCCTAGCTCACGCTGCCGGCGATTCTGTAGGAAATAATCAGTTACGGCTTAGATTGAGATTTTTTCCGCCGCTTGCCCTACCCCGATTCAACCCCCCAGCGCCACTAGCTATCCGCCAATTTCACCATTTCCACCCGACAACTACCTGCTTCTGACTAAAAGGAAGTGATTTTCTTAGCTGTCCTTCGACTGCTAGGATTGCCATCTTTTATTTCACCAGAATCCCAAAAACACCATAAAACGATATAGAAGAATTTCTATATTATTATTGTAGTAGCATAACTTGAGAGTATTCACAATTTCCAGCCGACAACTACCTGCTTCTGACTAAAAGGAAGTGATTTTCTTAGCTGTCCTTCGACTGCTAGGATTCCCAACTTTTATTTCACCATAAAACAATATAGAAGAATTTCTATATTATTATTGTAGTAGCATAACTTAAGAGTATTCACCATTTCCACCCGACAACTACCTGCTTCTCACTAAAAGGAAGTGATTTTCTTAGCTGTCCTTCGACTGCTAGGATTCCCATCTTTTATTTCACCAGAATCCCGAAAACACCATAAAACGATATAGAAGAATTTCTATATTATTATTGTAGTAGCATAACATAAGAGTATTCACAATTTCCAGTCGACAACTATGTGCTTCTGACTAAAAGGAAGTGATTTTCTTAGCTGTCCTTCGACTGCTAGGATTCCCAACTTTTATTTCACCATAAAACGATATAGAAGAATTTCTATATTATTATTGTAGTAGCATAACTTAAGACTATTCACAATTTCCAGCCGACCACTACGTGGTTCTGACTAAAAGGAAGTGATTTTCTTAGCTGTCCTTCGCCTGCTAGGATTCCCAACTTTTATTTCACCATAAATCGATATAGAAGAATTTCTATATTATTATTGTAGTAGCATAACTTAAGAGTATTCACAATTTCCAGTCGACAACTATGTGCTTCTGACTAAAAGGAAGTGATTTTCTTAGCTGTCCTTCGACTGCTAGGATTCCCAACCTTTATTTCACCATAAAACGATATAGAAGAATTTCTATATTATTATTGTAGTAGCATAACTTATGAGTATTCACAATTTCCAGTCGACAACTATGTGCTTCTGACTAAAAGGAAGTGATTTTCTTAGTTGTCCTTCAACTGCTAGGATTGCCATCTTTTATTTCACCAGAATCCCGGAAACACCATAAAACGATATAAAAGAATTTCTATATTATTATTGTAGTAGCATAACTTAAGAGTATTCACAATTTCTAGTCGACAAATATGTGCTTCTGACTAAAAGGAAGTGATTTTCTTAGCTGTCCTTCGACTGCTAGGATTCCCAACTTTTATTTCACCATAAAACGATATAGAAGAATTTCTATATTATTATTGTAGTAGCATAACTTAAGACTAGGAAGTGTTGGGCGAACAAGTGGTATGAGGAACGAGCGAATTGATATGGAAGAAGCAACGGTAGTCTAAAGAGTGTCGTACGACTCCTTGAGATTGTTGATTGAACGTTTTCTTTAATATTATTATAGTTTATTGTCGCATATTCAGTTTTTCTCGCAAGCATACACACACACACACTCCACATAGATGCTTTCTCTCTCAATCACTCAATCGCTTTGCATCTCCCGCTCAGTCGCTCTTTCTCTTTCTCGCCCACTCATTAATCCCACAATATTATTCCAAGTATTATTTCACTCTAAACAATCTAGCCGTGATGAATTTCGATAGTAAAATTCTCCAAGGCAATAAAGTTGCAATATTTATTGCTCGTATTCAAAGGATATTAAATTATCTACCAAAATTCCCTTGTTAAGGGCCGAGAATCGATTACAAAGCAGCACTTCCGAGGGAACAATGTCGAAGTTGGCCGCTTAATTGCCGGGCGGCGAGTAATCTCGGTAGCGGGGAATACATAGTTGATCGAACAAAATGAGCGTCATTGGAGCTTAATGGGGGCGAAATAGCGTTAGCTACGACAGGGGCCAAAGCTGTGTGCCGAAAGGACTTATGTGGGGAAGATCATCGAGCTGCGGTAACTCATAAAGTAAACTATTGTGAAAGTTGGGGGGCGCGCGCGCGTCTCTCGCCGGGATAACGCAGGGGAGCAATTAGAATAATGATAAAGTTTCGGCTTAATCCACGCCGCGAAGTGTACCGGGCTGAATTTCACTCGGCGTGTTGATTAAATTAATCTCTCGTCAGACGGCGATCACCCTGCTCTCGATAAACGATACGCATTATTAGGATTGGCAAGTTGCATGTCTCGCGGGGCTAGAAAACAAATCGTCCACCAGCTCGAAACACCAGGGATTAATATGTCGAAAGTTTGTTCCTGCCGGACTTTTAGTGATTAAGAAAAATCGTCCGTGATTTTTAATAGTCTATAACAGTTTGACCAGCTTTGTTTCGACATTCGCTGTCCCATTTATCGGAGTTTGTCGAAATCGAAGTCTTCATTGGAATATCGATTCCTTTATTAGCAATAATAGTATCGACGCTGAAATAATAGCATGCTACATTGTCAGAAATAAATTGGCGATGCTGTATTTATTTCTGCGCCGCCGCGCCGCTTGCGGAAATGTTATTTGTTCGTGTAAATTGGAGTTTCGACAATCGTATGCCGCATTCAGTTGCCAGCCGGCTGTCCGTAACAGCTGGCTTTCCAGCAACACAGTAACGTACAAATTATTACATTATCGTTGATATTTTCATTTCCGGTTGGCTCTCGGGGAATTTACGCGACTCTCCCGGCGAAGTGAAACCGGGTAGGCCGCGACTATACAACTTTTCATTTCTTATATTTATTGCCACTCATTTCTGCCTGACATCGCACAAAGCCAAGAAAATCTGCGAATGAAGCTCGCGAAGAATAGCGACGCGTTAAACTTTACGCAAAAATAGCAGAGATATTATTTAGCGTTGATTTCGAAATCTTATCCTGTTTCTCTTGCAACCTCTGTCTTCGAGGATCTCTTTTTTCTATTTCTTCCCAGCTTTAAGGGGGTGTAAGACAGTTAACATTCAAATTTTTCTAAATTTTATCAAAATTGGTGTAACTATCCAATCACTTGGCAAGGACAGTCATTTTACCTTTAATTAGTACACTTGAAAGAAATCATCTGCAGACTCCTATTACGCATAATTAATATTGTAATGTTTAACAATTAATAACTACCTTATTGTTGATTTAATTTTGAATGTTTATATCTCAAATTACTCTGTACAAATGTACTAATTAAAGGTAAAATGACTGTGCTTGCCAAGTGATTGGCTTAGTTACACAAATTTTTATCAAATTTAGAAAAATTTTAATGTTAACTGTCCTACACCCCCTTAATAGAAATCCGTTTCTAAATTACAAAGACGACAGTGTCTAATTGCAGAAATAAAGAGAAAGCGTTGCGCGTTTAAAAACCAATTCGAATCAGCGACGCGTTAAACTTTACGCAAAACAAGCAGAGATGTTATTTAGCGTTAATTTTAAAATTCTATCCTGTTTCACTTGCAACCCCTGTCAAATGATCCTCGAGGATCTCTTTTTCTATTTCTCCCCAGCTTTAATTCAAATCTGTTTCTAAATTCCAAGGACGACAGTGTCTAATTGCAGAAATAAAGAGCAAAACGTTGCGCGTTTAAAAACCAATTGGAATCAGCGACTCGCGAGTAATTCCCAGCACAATTTACAAATGACTCGCGGCACCGGCCGTGCTCGACTCTGAACTCAAGATTACTCGACGGGGGGGAGCGTGCGAGTGTAAGTGGCGTCGAAGTCCTAGCAAGCGAGCAGGGAGACAAGGCTCTTGCCAAGGAAAATAAGGCCAAAGTTCGCCCCGGTGAATGAAAACTCCGCTTCCGTGCAAGTGCTCGACGAGAACTTGTCTGGAAGGCGGCGCGGCGGGTTGCGAGACGACGAAGACGAGCCGAATGCGAGCAGACTCGGCAAAGCAAAAGGCCGAATGCCTCCTGCAGGCAGTGCAGACGACATCCACATAAGTTGCTCGCGTACGAAAAGAGGGAGCGCAAGTTCTCCGAGCGAGAATCTTTGCAGGATTGCTTAATTAACGGCAGGAGTCTGATATAAATTGGTGCGCCTCCTAAATCAGGTTGTAGTGGGCACCGAGAGTTGTGTCTGGCGCGGCACTCGGAAGCATGTCGCGCACCTGGAACGCGCCTTCCATCAGCTGAACCTTCCTCGATCCCGAGCGGAAGCGAGCGGGCGCGCGCGGCAGGGGGAGAAGCTTGATACAAAAGCGGCGCAGCTTCCACCGAACCTTAATTATCTAGCCCCCCCTCACCCCCCTCTCCGTCGTATATATACTTGTCGAGCGCGTCGCTACCGTCGCATTACAGGCCCTGCAGCCGCCACCGTGAAATAACAAGCCACTGATTTTGCATATCGCTGGCGACTACGGAGCCGCCACAGACTCACAAAGTAAAAGGAGCGCCCACTTGATGCTCTCCCCGTCCGCCCTGATTCATCACCGTACCATTCTCCACGGCTTTGACAGGCTTTTTTATTGAGCCACACGTGATTAAGGTACCACATACAAGTGAAGTATTAGAAAACGGGACAAAGATTCGATTTTTTTCCTCTTACAACTCAATTTTTTCGGAGAAAGTATTATCTGCATGTTAAAGTACGTATTGTAGATAATATATCTTGTAGACGGTGACCACGCGATGACTTCTGGTTCGGCATCCAAATGATGCATATACAAGTGCAATCTGTAGTCGATAATTTGTTTTTCCCGTTATCGACAGAATATTTTACGTTGATTTTATCGACAAACTGGATCCTAGATTAGTTTTTAAAATTACTCATTGTTGAAATAACACTAAGGTACCACATACAAGTGAAATATTAGAAAACGCTACAAAGATTCGATTTTTTTCCTCTTACAACTCAATTTTTTCGAAAAAAGTATTATCTGCATATTAAAGTATGTATTGTAGACAATGTATCCTGTGAATTTTTTTACAATCCTTGCAGTAATTAGCGTGGCACAGCGACTTTTGTAATGTCACCGGTGTAGCTTCACTATTTTTCATCTGAATCGAATAAAAAAATACTCTTTATTTAATAGAAAGATAACTCTACTGCACTACGGAAGCAGATCCATTAAGTTTCATTTTGTGCGGAAAATGTCGTTATTTATAATCATCGGGTCGATTTTTTCTATATAATTAAGTATTTTATATAGAAACAAACAAAAACTGAGATTGACATGTAAGAAAACGTTATGTGGTACAGTAGATAATCCTGTTAAGAAGATCTGATTCAATTTTCAGTTTGATCCGTTCAATGATGAATTATTTATGCTGGTTACCGATCGCAGAAACAGTGTTTCGAGAACAACGTGTTTGCAGTTTGGAAAATATCTTTCGTATCTTTTTGCGTAATACATCAAAAAGTTTCAAAATTCGTCATACTTACATAAAATCGTCAATTCCTACACCATACACTATTATTAACACAATTATTTGGGGAAAATTTGATTTTTTTGGCACATTTACTTGTAAGTGGTACCTTAATCAACTAAACTTTTGACTCCTCGCGTGTACAGTCGAAGTGAACTTGTACGAATTGTATTGGCAACTTGATGTGGTTCGTCAAGTTAATGATAAACTGTTGAGATAGTTGCTTTTAAAGGAAGGATTTTGGGATTTTAGATTTCTCTATAGTAAAAGATGCAAGCATCGAGTTTCCCTCGTTTGATTCCCCAGTTGAACCACCGGTCAATTAAAATACTTTGTGCGAACTTGGCTCTGCGTAGTTCCGTCGGGTTATTTCAGGCACTAGACACAGACACATAGAGAGAGAGAGAGAGAGAGACAGAGGCGGTGGGCCCACCTGGGTAATTAAAATATGCGGGCAGCGATATTTAAATATCGCATCGGCTCGAGAAGATCTCGCATTCGGACGGTCCGACTCCGGCTTGGATAAACATGAAATCCAGGAGGATAAAGGGAAATTTTCGAGGGAACATTCCAGCCGGGAAATCAGTATTTGAAATGTTAAATTAAAACGAGCCCCCCCTGACTCTAGCCAAAGTGGCCCGGTAATCCCGGCACTGGCCGAGCCGAGCCGAGCCGAGTTCTCTCCCATGCACGCCGCCAATTTATATTCCGAGGATGAGGAATTAGTTCGTAATTAATACCCGCGAGTATCTTACATTCCCGAGCGGTAATTGGGAGGCAGGGATTCCTTCTTTTTTTCCCCATCTCCAATTTCCGCAGTGAAATAATGTACTTCGTTATAGTTGGCCGGCAAATACGTCCGCTAGAAAGAATTAACCCTTTGCGATCTCTCCGTGTGTCTGTGCCGCTCAATTAATTCCATCCATTAGACTAGTCGGACGGTGATGCTGTAGTTAGTGAAATGCGAAATTGCAAAATATACATTTGTGCCACGGTTAGTTTAGATGAAGCGCGGCAGGTTTCAATTAACCCTTTGGGGTACAAGCATGAAGATCGTCGGCTCTTGCGTGGAATGTAATTACAACTTCGACTAGCCGAATACCAGAAAGACATATTTTAGCGAAAAAATCCTTTTATCGTTATCGAGTGTTTCTGGAAATTAGTTACCGCTGAAATAGCTTGGCTAAGTTAGAAATTCCGGATTTGTAATTCTGCCGGGTTACTCGAATTCCAACTATATTCTGACGGAAGTCCCACAAAAGGAAAAATCTTCGACTTTGAATGGGAAAAGAATTTTATTTCATTGAGGAGTTTGCTCCATAAAATTCCATAAAATTCCTTTGCTTCAGCCTCGTTCATACTTATTAAACGCAATCTTCTTATACAACGTAATGTCTGCCTCAAGTTCTGTTTGGAGAATGCAGAAATCCTCGAGCAACTTTCCGCGATGTATTTCCAACTTGAGCCACCCGTCTTCTTTATTCGGCAATAATGCGAAGTTATTCGATTTGTACTAAAATTAATTCAATTTTTACGAATACGACACAGAGATTAATTGCCTGGAATCAGGTTACGCGAAAACGTATAAAGCTAAATATCCCATTGCCTTGCATATTCAATTCTAAATTCATTATCGAGCTTATTCGATATGCACACAATATAAAGTTATGAAATCAGCAATCATTCGTCCAATTTGTGAGAGCAAATAGCTGAAACTGGCGAGAATTATTAAGAGATTTCAAAAGAAAGAAACCTCGCAAAACTGCGCTATATTAAATTGCCAATTACATAATAATACTATAAAATGTTTATTAAAATCATACCAACTGGTGATGGAAAGCTCGTATTTCGCAATGGTAATTTCAAATAATTTCACCTTTACGGGGATGCTCACTGACAACCTCCTGAATTCAGTGATCTCCGGTGGCACGTGGCAGCGGGAGCCCTCAAAATACCAGAAGTTTTCATAGGAAGAGAATTGGCTTGCCAGCGGTGTATCAAAGCCCCCACGAAATCCCCGGCGAAAGCTCCTTATTCCCGAATTTGGCCGATCCAGCGGGTTGCCCCGGCTTAATCTTTCCTGATCCCACCGAAATTTCTTGTTACCTATGGCGGAACATGAAAAGTGCGGCTGGGACTTAATCTCTTCCTACGGCTCTCGAAATTTCCGTCGCCCCGCCACTTGCCTCACGTGACCTCTGAATTATCGTCGAGTTTCTTCGGAATACTCTCTAGTATCCAAGATTAATCCCTTTTCGCACACGCTGGTCCTTCCACTCTCGGACAGTTTCGTCTAACACTGTTCAATATGTCAAAGATCCAAGAATTCTATCTAATAATAATATTACATCATCTCGTTAACAGCAATTGGAATAAGAATCACAGAATAAATTCATAGATTTTGTAGGAAAAAAGACTAAATGAAACATTCATAATACTTCAAACAATTCCTTAACTGTATTTGAGCCGTTTACTTTGAAAGTGGCCGAAGTCAATTTATAGTCAAAAGCATAACACATATTTATATATTACATATTTATTAATAAATATATAAAAATAACTTAAGCTCGTGTATACTCAAATTGAGATATTAAAGAATTCCTGTTTTAATATAAATTAAGAATGCGTGTATAAGATGTACAGGGTGACTCACTTTTACTAGGCATCTATTTAATTATATTATACATATATTCTCTATACAACAATAGGCTGTATTAAATTATGTAGTCTGTTGGAGGAAATATTTTACCAAGTTTTAGCATCGACTGCCTTCGAATGGGTAGCAAAGTAAGGAGAAAATATTTTATTATATTACATTTAAAGGGGAATATTCTATACAACTGGCTTCTGCAGGGTGAAATTTCATGTGCGAGTTAGCATAACTCAAACATGTAAAAGTCTAAATGCATAAAATGCAGACAAATGTTGAGAAACATTCGAGTATAATTTAAATGTCTAAGTTATTTATAATGATTTTATATGCAACAGTGTATGCTCGACAGTGGTGATTCAAAGGCAAGTGAATCACCCTGTACAAATTCACAAATGGATTTACACCACGTTCAAAATAAACGTTTCCTTTATTCATTTCGTCCACCGCCAAATAACAATAACCACCTTGCGATTTTCACCACCTGCATTTTATCAGTGGCGCGCGTTCATTTGGGGGATTTTGATAGAACGAAGGGAGTCAGTGTGTCAGATTACGAAAGTAGAAAGACAGGATCGGGCGTAGTTTCGTGGAAGAAAGCGCAACCCCGAGGAATGACTTCCTGAAATGGTCGAAGCTAAGAGTGGCCGGTGCGAAGGGGAGCAGGGAAGGGTGGGGTCAAGAGGAGTGAACGAGGGGTTAAGCGAGTGGAGGTCCAGCCATCAGGCAGTCGTTAGATAAGCCTTAAAACAGTCTGTACCTGGCAAGTAATGATCATGCTATAAGCACCGTGAAACGACGATCGTTACTGTTAGCTGCTCGACGTTTATAACGTTACAACTGGAGAACGCTCCTCCGGACGGAGAAACCTCTGTGAATCGAGGACGTGGCGCGACCCTGTAGAAGAGAGGAGAGGAGAGGGGGGTGGAAAGTGCGGGGGGGGGGAAGGAGTGTCCGCGAGTAATGCCGCGAAAGAGAGACAGCAGAGCATTACTAAGAGGGTAGGTAAGCCGCATGGTAGAATGCACTAACATAAAAGCTAATGTAGCAAAGTGCGGTTATGTCTGCAGTGGAACTGGTACCGTGTACATCCGGCGCGGCCAACCCCACCACCGCCACCGCCACCCTATATCCCCGGAGGTCCCTTAATATCCTCGCCGATGCCACCCTCGCGTCCTGTCTCCCCAACTGGAAGTCTTCTGCCAGATATGGAGGACCCTTTTTCACCCTCTTTCTTACGTCTCCCTTCTCTCTCTTTCTCTTTCTCTCTCTATACACCCTCGCATTTTCTCTCGCCCTCTCGCCCCGATTAATTCTCGGTCAACAGTCGAGTCCTGAGTTATGTGCGAGCTGGCTGGACTTGGTCCTTTGAATGAGCAATGACGAATTGCCCCAAGTGTGATTATTGCCGTGTTTAGTATTGGCGAGGGACACTCGCAGTGATATAATACGGGAGAATGCATTTTTTAATTGTGTATTGGATAAAGAGTGTGACGTGTATTTAACCCCTTAACTTGTAACCGCTAAACAGGCCAAACTGTGCACATATTCGAGATAATTCGAGCGGTATTGTATTTTATGCTGCTATAATTCTTCACACTCGAATATAATCGAGAATTGAAAATAACAATGTGAAAGCTAAGAAATTTGTTTTTTCCGAAATAGCAATTCGAGAAGAATGATAAACACGTGTAACATTGCAATATAAAATAAAAAATTTCTACCAATGTTCTCTGACAATGTTCTAAAATGTGTTTTTTCACATTAAAAAGTTGTTTTTTTGGCCTGTTTTTTCAACAAGTCTGTGCGTTAAAGGGTTAATAAGATTGAATGCGAGAGCGAGTCTTCGATATGATTGGTTGAGAAGTGGTGGCACAATGCAGTCGTCAAGTTTCTTTGTACATTACTCGGTATTATTAATACGATGCTAGTGGCTTGCTCAATCACGAGAGAGACGGGACGTTTCGACTAATTAATGTCCCGCTGAACTTTCGGACATAAAATCTTGTTAAAGTTTCCGACTCGGGGCTCCTCTCCTCTCCTCTCCTCTCCTCCAGCACCCCTCGGCGTGCCTCTTTCTCTTTCATAACGTTATTCGAGATGGCCTCGAGTTCTCGAGGTCTTGTTAAGATTCTCCTCTTCAATAGTCCTTTCCGCTTGAGGGACTTCATTCATTATCAGTCACTGTTTTTGGCTTCCTCCGCCCAGTCTCCGATGTCAATTAGAGAATCTCGTCGGTGTCACTGGACGACTTCATCGTCTCGACCGCTCAGTTGCCGAGGCTAGCAAAGTTATGCAAAACAATTTGCCATCCCACTTGCGTAATGTTGTAATGATTCCCGAGTAATGGCTCGCATTTCTCTGACAGCGATATTAAGTTGTAAATAATTCATTTTAACTCCGATGATTGTGCTTCTTCGACTCGCGCGCGCTAGGAGGAGAGAACATTCGAGACACACTTCAAAGCATACATTTTCAATTTAAAAAACGTTCTTACATCTTACGTCACTTGTTCAGTTAAAAGTCGAATAAAGCAGTCTTTGAGAGAACTGACAGATAACGGACGTATTTGGTAAAGCTCGAAAACCGGACATTTATTTCTACAACTAATTCCTAACACACGCGCTCTTCAAGTAGAGCGCGTGTGTGTATGTGTGTGTCGTGACCTTTATTCCCGGCAGACGACCGAATTCACGGTAATCAAAGCCGAATGGGACTTCTGATGACTGGAGGACGTGAAATATGCAGGCGCGGGTAGGAATGCATGGCTAGGGGCGATTGAACGGGACAAGTTCCATTAATATTCTCGAGAAGGCAGGATCGATGTTCAATTATTCAGAGGAGCGCCGTTATGCGCTCGTCAACCCCTGTAATAGTCCTCTCTGCTTGAGCCTCTATGAGCGCCTACATCTTTTTCCCGTTTCCACTGTACTCCCATTACTTTCCGCCATTATTTCATTTACAAACAATTACTTACTTGCCATTGTATTATTTTGCGACAGTAATAACTCAAGTGCTTTCAAATCATTGGTGAAAACTTGTCTTGGATCTATTGTAATAATTTATTTTCAAATACGATATTTCTTTTCTTTTTTCTTAAGGAGGTTGGTGAGGTCATTTGATGCAAGCTTTTGCAACTTACAGTAAACCCAATTGTTGAGTGGAAACATCGAATTTGCAATTAAGTTTATATTATGTTACATCTGTTTCTATAAATTACTTTTATTTATGTACCATTTATCACGTTATTTCTACAACTGAAACCGTTTCCTTTTCACTCCCTACTCAAATATTCTTGAACCGGATAAACGAAGCTTTTGAAATTTAGCCTGATTATTAAAATAAATGTCCCATTTACCACATGAAATGCTTTTTATTCACGTATCATTATTGTATCACATATTTTTAAGCCATAAACGGTAATCTCTAATAAGAATAGATTTTTTGACATTGATTACTGGAAAACCGTACAGACAAGGAAGTTGAACTTTTGAAGAGAGCCGCAGTGACTACCATTCTCTGTAAATTTTACTCTGATCACATTATTTTGATTTTCGGGACCAACCTCCTTAACACTAGATTTACCAGAATTTTGTTATGCCCATGAAAATAGGTACAAACCAGTCATTTCTACTGGTTTTGGCAAATCTAAGGTTAAACAATTTCATATTTTTGATTCACCTCACTTTTCTTATAAATATTATGTGATAAAAATGTGGGTGGTGGAATAAGCATTCGATTGAAAGTGTAACGAGCAGAAGAGGGCTGTGCCATAAGAGGAGAATGAAAGTATGTTAAGAGGGAAAATATCAAACGGATCTCTCGATCGGCGTCGAAAAGCCTGGCGACAAGGAACAAGTAGAATCCATGGAATTCCCTTGAGTAAGGACAGTAAGGAATCCTTGGGCGAGGAGGAGCTCTGTCTTGCGTGAAAGCGGCAGGGCTCTTTTCGGTAGGCACGGAATATGCCCAAGTATTTTAATATCGGGCCCCCAACTTTCCAGCTACGCCATTGTCCAAAGGGCTGTCCTGCATGTGTGAATGGATTGGAATGCAGCTCGGCTTTGTGCGAAAGCCTTTATTGTTGGCCTGTCAGCCGACCACTACTCCCCATCGGCCTTAAGTTCTTCCCCCATTGTCCTCTCACCCCTTTCGAACTCTTCCATGTTAGCTTCTCGCCTAATTCCATCGCTTTTCTTTCCTATTCCGCCCAAACTACGCACAGTCATCCGAATCTAGCTCGACAAAACTACCAGTTGAGCTTTTTCACCTCAGTCAAAGTTTTAGCACTCGTTTCTACTATAATCGGATTACAATGAAGCTGTTTAAGATTGTAAATAGCAGGGCGCATGCTTGGCAATTTAAAAGATTAACGCATCTCGCATAAAGATTAACGGATGGTTCGGCTATCGAGCTGCGGTTATGCGAATCTGACAGCGTTACATAAAACTGAAAATATTATGCACCTCGGCACTTGTCGCCAGATGAATCTTCCTTTGAAAGTTAGATAATGAATGGCAGAATATATAGAAAACAAAATTAAGGTGGAAGTAAGCTGAGTTCGTAGTTAAAAGTTTAAACAAAGATCACGTTTGATTATACACTGTGCATATCCGCAGTATGAGTAACATTGCGTGGTTGCCAAGGGCGTTGTAGTTTTCGAAATGGATTTATTGTCGTGTTTTCATTTAATTCAATCTTTTAGTAAACTATTGATATAGAAATAAATAAATTCTCTAATGATTGCAATAATAGATTTTGTCCAGCTAGATTCGGTTTTTGAAGCACTGTGCTGCGCGCTAGTAGATCGCATTCTTGAGAGTATAATTGTTTGAGGAAATTCGAATGGCATTGTTTTGAGATTAGTTGGATGGCTGCTTTTTGAAATGACTCAATCTCATTAATGTAGATTTGGCTCTCGCGTGGAACTTGAGCTGCTCAACTCGAGCGATGCTAGGGAATATTTCGGAAATGTGTTAGAGGCTTGGTAGTTGGAACGAGCCGATATCGACCTCGCAATTACGGGAAACACGTGGGACAGCGTTATACCAGTTCTATCGTCGAATGTTGCAAACTTGTTACAGCGTGATTACACTGCCGAACTTAAGGGTTCCGTGCGATTCCTATCAACGAGATTAGACGTCGCTTTTCCGTCGGCGAATTAAAATTGCTTTGACCTACTAGTCGGGATAATGGAACAATTCAATTTCCAATTGTCCTGAGAATTATCGAGCATCCCACGCAAACGTAAATTAAAGAGGACTAATGATAAAATTGCCCTTTCCAATTTTTTAACCAGTTAAGTGTGTTTGACGTGTATACTCGTCGTACTTGCAATTGCTTAATTTTAATTTCGCACTGTATGGGGGACTTTTAAAACTAAATTCCACAGTTAAGAGGTTAAATTAGAACAAGAAAGAAACGATATTCCATACATTTTTTCATGATAAAGGCATTTTATTTGGAGTTACTTTGTGCTGTAGTTTTCGTTTCTCCGTGCAGATTCGCAGTAGAAGTTTTAATTCGTCCGTTTTTAGCTTCCACTCTCGCAATACCCGCGAAACAAAGATAAAAGCAGAGACGCATCAATACCGCTTGCTCAGCTGAAGTACCGCGAGGGATTGCTAGAACGAAAACGGTGGAGGAGAAATTTCCCGGATACACCTGTGCCATATAACGTGGAATCGGTCTCGAGATGTTTTCATCGATACAAACTGTGATGTCTAGTCACATTTCCGGCGGGATCATCCTAGCTGCCATTGACGTTTTGATCTGTCGGTCTTTGCCTCCTATCATCCATCCAAATCCTCCAACCATCTCTGTTCCACATGGATTTCGTGAGTGGGGAATTCTTAAAACTCCCACTAATTGTAAATCCTCCTTAACCTCTTAACACTTGGCATGCGGGTGTACTTCTCCGCCGAATTACGCGTGCAGCGGGCGTTTTCCTTTTTAATCGCGCGGAAGTTGGGTTATTCAAAAAAATCGCAGTAAATGGAGAACTACATCGTGTTTTTGAACGAAACTTGTTTTATTTTACACTTAAATATATACTGTATGATTATATAATAAGAAAACGACATTTTTACGAAATTCTGCAAAACACGTAAAAATACGTTACCCGCATGCCAAGTGTTAATTGCGGAATGTAGTTTTAAAAATCCGCCACACAGTGCGGAATTAAAATTAAGCAATTGCAAGTACGACGAGTATACGCGTCAACCGCGCCACAATAGAGATTTGGTTCGACGTGTATACACGTCAAGCACACTTAACTGGTTAAGAATTCGATACGCTGTATTTACTTTTCTATCTACATATAGGATGAGTATAAATACTTTTAGACAGCAATCACAAAAAAGAAAGATTCTTTCCATTTTTTAACAATTTTAACAATTTAACTGGCAGTTAAAAATAAGTTTGTATTGAGAAAATGAACATGTCTTTAGAAAGTCCAATATATTGCCATGTGAATTAATCAAAGTATATCTGTAAGACTAAGCTTTAGAAATCGAAATTGATTTGTGTAGGTGATTGATTGTTGGACGGATGTCAAACACACTTAACTGGTTAATTACCGATTTCGAAAAGGAGGAGGTACTCAATTCGAGCGCTGTTTTTCTTTATTTATTTTTTTTAATGTTTGTCTGGCTAGTACGGGAAGACGGCTGGACCGATCGGGATGAAACCCGGCCTATGTTATAGAGGATGTTCAGAGTTTCGTCCCATTATAAAATTTTTCGAAATTGTTTAACGCTACCCATTGTTTTCATAAAACTAGTCGCATAATATTTGTCTACGATTAGTAGAATCATGAATTTCTGAGAGACTAACAAGGTTTTATATGGAGCGTTTATTTTGAAAGTGATGTAAGTCCATTTGCATACTTTAGTTTAATTCGCTTAAAACAAATTTATATAATCAAATGACACATTGATAAATCAGTAGAAACATTGCCAAACTTGATATAATTAACCTGTATTTTTTATTGACAGATATGCTAACACTTAATTTTCTCGAAACAAGAGAAAATTGACTTACACCACTTTCAAAATAAATGCTGCATACATTCTTATTAGGTTCTTCTCATAATAATATTTTTGTTTAACAAGAAATGACTATAGAAACAAAGTATGCAGTCTCGAACTGCGTTGGTAAAGGATTGAACTCTGATTGCTGGTTCGAAGGACGTGGCGCGTATAATTGAAATTTACAATTGAAAATGTACGAGGTAACGGAAGCGAGGAGTCGTTGCGGCGAGAGTCCCGCTGCGTGCCGTAAAGAAAACGTTATTCGCTACTTCCATTTCTATTTTAATATCCCGGTAATTCCGGGTCCCCGTGCAGAGCGCGGCTGCTCTCCTGTTGCGCGCTCTGCCGGATGAATTCCCGGAAAAAGCGTGGAGAGCGAGAGGGATATTTAAGACGTAAGTGCACCGCCGGGAAAAAGAATATTACATTTATACGCCGCATATTTTTGCTGCCGTATGAACAGAAGTCCCATCTTCCGCGCCACCGTTCATTTATCATTTGTAGGGCGAATCGCTGCTCCGCCGGGAATCCGACCGCATCGCCCTCAAGAAACCTGTAGTTTCAATGACATTTAACGAGACGACAAATATCTGCATTTGAGAACTTTAATACACTTCGATTTAAAATTCAAAAAGACACCAATCTTTGCAAATATCAAACTATGTACTATTTCATTGAAACTCGAAGTATTCCAAGAACTTAAATAAATAATTTAACCCTTTGCGGACGAATGTCGGCAAATAGTCGCCGAAATAAACGGCAAGTATCCGGTTTCGTTCGCGAAAGGCTGAAATTTGTACAGGGTGAGTCACTTGCCTTTGAATCACCATTGTCGAGCATACACTGTTCCATATAAAATCAATAGAAATAACCTAGAAATTTAAATTATACTCAAATATTTCTCAACATTTGTCTGCATTTTATGCATTTATACTTTTACATGTTTGAGTTATGCTAATTCGTACATGAAATTTCACCCCGAAGAAGCCAGTTATATATAATATTTTCCTATAAATATAATACAATAAAATATTTTCTCCTTACGTTGCTAGCCATTCGAAGGAAGTCGATGCTAAAACTTGGTAAAATATTTGCTCCAACAGACTGCATAATTTAATACGGTCTATTGTTAAACAGAGAATATATAGTATAATTAAATAGATGTCTAGTAAAAGTGGGCTAAGAGAGTTCTGATTCAAAGGCAACTGAATCACCCTGTACAGTTTTCCAGTAATCAATGTCGAAAACTCCATTGTTATTAGAGATTACCGTTTCCGGCTTAAAAATGTGTGATACAATAATGACACAAATAAAAAATATTTTACGTGGTGAATGAGACATTTATGAATAGCAAGGCTAAGTTTCAAAAGCTTCGTCTGTTTGGTTCGAGAGTATTTGAGCAGAGATTGAAAAGGAAATGGTTTCATTTGTAGAAATAACTTAATAAATAGTATACAAATAAAAGTAACTTATAAAAGCAGCTGTGACATAACATAAGCTTAATTGCAAATTGAACTTTCCTCCTCAAAACTTCGTTTTATTGTAATTTGAAAAAGCTTCAAAATTCTGCATCGGTGATGACAGCATCTTAAGGGGAACGCTTGAAAAGTAATACACTTCGTCTTTTTCGATCGAATCCAACAGGACTTTCGACAGGACGATCGAATTCAAAGGCAAGTGAATCACCCTGTATACTATTTATAACCGCAAAGAATACACTTCGAACGTTTTTGAACATTAAGTCATTCGACACGAGCTCATATTGACTATTCATAGCTGATCACCGAGTCGATTCTCAATTTCATAATCCGGCTGAAGGGCACTCGGCTGCCTTCCAATAGCTAATGGCTTTCCAATCGAAAGCCATAAACACCCAAAAGAGCGAAAGACTCCTGCAACGGCCGTTAACGCCCACGCAGCCAAAGAACGGCTAGCAGTAGCAGCAGGGAAACAGAAAAGTCGAGCGCGAAGGACTCTCCCCCGGAGCCGAGTGGAAGAGGGCCTGAAAAAAAGGGTCTAAATGCACGCAAAAATGCCATAAGCCAGTATGGTGTAATAACCGTACTGTCTGGCTGCGGGAACGAGGCTAAGGGTGGGATGAACGCGGCCAGAATGAAAGTGGCAGCGGCGCAGCGCCCGCCGCTAGAGAGGGTCAGAAGGAATGAAGAAAAACAAGAAGGCAAGAAGCAGTGTGGGAAGCAGGGTGGGTTGAGTTGGGGGTGGGTTGGTGTGCGAGAGGGGATGCGCGGCTCTCGCTTAAAAAGTGGGTAGCTTGACGGCTGCCGCGGAGAGGGTTGGGGGCTGTGGCGGTGCATATAGGCGGCAGTAAGGGGGTGACTGGCTGCTGGCTGTGTGCGCGTTATATTCAATAAAATCCAAATGTACCGCAAGAGACCCTTTTCCCAGCCATTTTTGCCCGGCTACCCCGCTTTCCTTCGCCTTCCTTCTCTACTAGCGCGCTACTCTCTCGCACGCACGCATCCACACGCACACACGTAAGAGTCAGCCGGCGCGGCGGCAGGGTCGCCGCGAGGCCATTCGTCGAAGTTTATTTTGCGTAAGCGACGAAACTCCGCTGGCCCCGAGGCTGCGTAAGATGTTCTGGATTCCTTGGACCAAACCGCCCTTCCCCTCTCGCTCCTTGCCAGCAACGTCGCGAGCGCGTTTCATTCTTTTTTCACTGTTGAGGCTGTCGGATCTCGTCTGCTGCGAGCGAACCAGTCGGCGAGAGGGATGCTCCTCTCCTTCTCTCTCTCTCTCTGTTGGTTGCTCGTGAACCTTCGCCAGTCAGGCAGAGCTTTGGCTTGCCTGTCGTCGTCTTCCTCTTTTCCTTTTTCGCCCTCTTCTTTTTGTCTTGCTCCTTTGGTGGCAGCGCCAGGGAACTTGCCCCCTGGGATAAAGATAATCCCTGTGGCGGGGAGCATCAAAGCACCACCCCCACGTCCTTCGCGAGATCTCCTTCTTGCTCTTTCGCCTGCCTGCTTGCCCTGCCTCTGCCTGCCTGCCCTCTGTTGCCAACCCCAATCTTTCTCTCTTCTCTTGCGCGGCCACAGTCTCGCCCGATTTCTGTCCTTCGCCCTGACAGCCTCTCTATGCCCTCCCTCCCTCTCTCTCTCGTTCTGTTTTTGATGGGAATTAATTTCGATCTTGTTTTAATTAAAGAAGGATTGTCTCGCGCGGCCCTTTAAGGGGTCACTCTTTAAGTGAGCCGGAAAGCACTGTTTATGATTGTTTCCAAGCGTGTCCTTGCCGCGCCGCAAGCCATCATCATCTTCTTCTCATTCACCCAGACAACCTCCTCTCAGCAGATATCAAATCGACATCTAATTGACACGATTTAACGGTAACCACAGAAATCGTTTTCATATTACTACAAATTCCAATCGTAAATGAATTACTATCCAATGCATTTTTGTACTACTTCCTTTTCCTCGCAGCTCTCCGCGAGAGTCTTTCCCGCCACCGATGGCTTCGGTTACAAACTTTCCAATGGTCTCGGAAGTTCCTCGAAGTAATTAGAGGCCGGTGAATATTCAGCGGTGTTTCGGTAGTCATCATCGCAGTGGCGGAGTGAGAAAGTGCGGCTCTCTTATTTTTGCGTGGAAGGAGCCAACGCTACAAGTTTGTAGCCGATATAAGGGAAGTGAGTTGAGCCGGCGGAATACCACGTCGAGTTTCATGGGGCGGCTTGGACAGCTATCTAGTGGAGGAGGGGGTGGGGGGTTGCAGGGGGTTGCAGGGGGGTGTTATTGGGTCGCGGCCACTTAATATGCAAATGCATCGTGAAGGCGACTACCGCTTCCCTCGCCGCCGCCGGTAGACGAGAGGCCGGCAAGCGGCGGGCCAATACTTTAATTTACATTTAAAATTGCGCAAGGGTTGACAGCCGCCGCCACCTTGTTCGCATCGCCGCGAAACCGATGTCTACTGCTTAATCGGACCTTCCACCGCTCCAACTACTTCGCCATGACAAGCTGGAGCTTCCTCTCCTTCTAGTTCTTTCCTCTGATACGATTATTTAAAGACGAGCGTGCATTGCTGAATACTTTGTTTCTCCTACTCGGTGACAGTCTGTGATTGGGGAATTAAGGAGGTTGGTGTCGAAAATGAAAAGAATGAGATCGCATTGAAATTTATAGAGAATGATAGTCAATGATCGCTGCGGCTCACTTCGATATTTCAACTTAGTTGTCTGTACAGGGTGAGTCACTTGCCTTTGAAACACCACTGTCGAGCATACGTTATTCCATATAAAATCGTTATAAATAACCTAGACATTTAAATTATACTCAAATGTTTCTCAACATTAGCCTGCATTTTATGCATTTATACGTTTACATGTTTGAGTTGTGCTAACTGGTACATGAACTTTCACCCTGCAGAAGTCAGTTATATATAATATTCTCCTATTCCTTACTTTGCTAGCCATTCGAGGGAAGTCGATGCTAAAACTTGGTCAAATATTCCTTCAACAAACTAGATAATTTAACACAGTCTATTGTTAAACAGAGAATATATAGTATAATGAAATAGATGTCTAGTAAAAGTGGGCTAGGAGAGTTCTGATTCAAAGGCAACTGAATCACCCTGTACAGTTTTCCAGTAATCAATGTCGAAAAATCCATTCTTATTAGAGATTACCGTTTATGGTTTGAAAGTATGTGATACAATAATGACACATGAATAAAAAAGATTTCGCGTGGTAAATGAGACATTTACGAATAACAAGGCTAAGTTTCGTCTGTCCGGTTCGAGAGTATTTGGGCAGAGATTGAAAAAGAAGTTGTTTCATTTGTAGAAATAACGTAACTTATAAAATACAGCATAATATAGCATAAGCTTAATTGCAAATTGAACTTTCCTACTCAAAAATTCGATTTATTCTAACTCGAAAAAGCCTCCGAATTCTGCGTCGGCGATGACGACACCAACTACCTTAAGTGGAACGCTTGAAAAGTAATACACTTCGCCTTTTTCAATCAAATCCAACAGGACTTTTTAAATTTCGAAATAATGAAGATAGCACGCGTCTCTTATTTCCGGGGTGTCTCCCCTATCGATGATTCGAGTGGAGCTGAAAAAAAGTCCAGCCGGTTCGTGCCGGAACCGAAAACAAGAGCGGGTGGCGTGGCGCGGGAGGACGAGGGTGCTATTTATATAATTGCTGTAAACAAATATTTAACCACTCGGGGTGCAGGCACGGCTGTGTTCGGGAAGGTTTCGCTTGAAATCGTAACGCAACGTGCGTCGAGGCCTCCGCCAATGGGAGGTGATGAAATGGCGAGGAGGGATTGTTGGGAGGGGTGTTCCATCATCCGTGGGAGCCTCTTCGGAAGTCCAAGTTGGTTCGCTTGTTGTGTTTAATACAAACAGAGAGGAACGCGTCCGCGGGCTTTGCCAGTCGTGCTTTTTGTCCGACGCGGAGGATTTGCCGGCGTCACGCGTTACCGGGCGGCGCAATATCAGAGAGTGGGCGAGCGAGCGAGCGAGCGAGCGAGAGGAGCGCGGCAGAGGAGGGCGGAGGAGGAGGGAGGGATGGCTCTCTCGCAATCATCGGCAGCATCCGTGCGGCAGACTGATGCTGGCAGCGAGAGCGATACACGCGCGCAATAGCGCTTCCGGCGCATAATAAGCTTCCTTTACCAAAAACTGACGATTACAACGCGCTGCTCTCTCCGCCTTTTCGATCGGAAAAAATGGAGAGAAATCGAAGCGCTTTCAAACGCTGTTTGTCCGTGAGAGCCCGACGCTCTTTTAATACCTGGCAATTCCGCCCGGTTCACTAGCCAGTGGGTTTTTTTCATTTCCAGCATTCTTTGTAATATTTCGGGGAGTAAACTTAACGTTTTTCCCTCGACATTTCTTAGGATTGAGAGGACCTTTGCTGTATAATTACATGATTAACCCTTTCACTACGAAAGACATATATATACCGTCTCACAAGTCCATCAATATAAATCTACTGTCAGTGGTTTCGACCTTTCAATTAAGGACGTTGGTGCCGTGATTTGGTGTGGGCGTAAGAGGGGAACATGTGAGCGTTGACACAGAATTTCGAGACCTTTTCAAATTACAATAAAACCAATTCTTGAATAGGAAAATTCAATTTGCAATTAAGTTTGTGCTACGACACACCAGTCTTTGTAAGTTACTTTTATTTTTATGCTATCTATCACGTTATTTCGACAAATAAAACCATTTCCTTTTCACTCTCTGCTCAAACACTCTCGAACCGGACAGACAAAACTTTTGAAACTTTGGCTGATTATTCATAAATGTCTCATTTACCACGTGAAATGTTTTTTCTTCATATGTCATGATTGTATTAGATACTTTTAAGCCATAAACGGTAATCTCTGCTCTCGTCGCCATGAATGGATTTTTGGACATTGATTACTCGAAAACTGTACAGAGAAACAAATTGAAATTTCGAAGAGAGCTGCAGTAGTTATTGACTGTCATTCTCTATAAATTTCAATCCGATCTCATTATTTTCATTTCCGCCGGCAACCTCCTTAAACATCCGTAAGTTATTTATGACGAGTGAGAGAATCTATAAAGAAGAATACGTAGTTACTGGAAGAATTCTTTTAGCATTGCCGGAAGTGTAAATTTCCACTTTACGACGTCTTCCAGATTAATCACTGCCAATGTATATTCTTGGAGATGTGAAATAATGAGGAAGTCTGCCGCGCAACTTATTACTCTCTTCCGGACGCGCGCAATCTATTCCTCACTTATTCGCTTATCACTCAAGGCGCGAGTTAATCCAACAGTCCTTCTCCGATGGAACATTTATCTTGCTTATTAACCATCCATTTGGAATCTCTCTCTCTCTTTCTCTCTCTCTCCGCTCGAGCTCGAGGCCCATGAGTTCTTAATATCTTGGATAATTGGGCCAGATCTTTCTCCCGATGAAGTATTGCGATATCGTGCCTCCAATCCGTCGCGCGCTTACTTCCGAATCTCATCGCGAGATTGAGAAGAGGGAGCCTTGATAGGCGTTCATTTTAGAAATGGCCAACTTGACAAATGTAAATTTGGAGTATTATAAGAGGGAGAGCAGTAGAATGCCCTGAAATATTGTATGTTCCAAAAGAACAGAATTTTATCATTGGTTGAAAGAGGGAAACTCTACGGCGAAGTCCAATAAGGCAGTTTATAAGGCGTGTCTGACCATAGCATTGACTTGTTCTACTGCGAACCTAACACAATAACTTCCACGGTATTTCTCGTACTAAAACATAACTAATTCTTGTTATTTGTAACAGTATAACATCTTTCTTATAATTATTAACATTTTTCATTGTTTGCAATATTTATCACATTCGTATTTTCTTTTTCAAAATTACAAATCATTATTTCAACCGTCGAGTGCAACTATCATTTCCTGTCACCGCAATCCTCAACATTCTTTGTTTTATTATTATAAAATAATAATCAAAAAAACGACTAAATGACACCGTTAAAAATCGAGTCTAAGAAACAGTGATGATCTTAAGCGTTAAATTAGCACTCGCCACACCGAGGGTGCTTTGTGTCGGTGAGGTTCTCGAAGAATACGGTGTATCAGAGTGTGTACCGGAAGTGAGGAAGACTAGCCGAGATTGGCTGGCAGATGGAATGGCAATGTTCGCCAGTCCATGAAGCGGCATCCCCGTGGCGTCGTGTCTCGGCTTCCTCGCAGGAAGCGATTTCGCGGGAAGCACGTCGGAAAGTTCACCAACCGAACGATACGTTCGATGTCGCTTTGGGCTCCCCGTTCCACAGCTTCCACCCTTCCACCCTTCCACCACCATCCCCTGTCGCTCGCCGCATTGGCCTCTCAACCTCCCGTCTTCCCCTTCGTTGGCCTTCGGGAAGCGTGTTACCGTATCTGTTGCTTCTTCCCTTCGGATACGTTTGAAGCGCTGAATTGGGAGCGGGGTTACACGCCAGCTCGCACACGGATTTCGTGGCTCCGGGCAACTCCCAGCCACACACAGACACAAGCCCCACATATGCCGCAGATGGGGTTTGCAGCCCTTAGCAGTACTTGATACTACTCCCTTTCTCCCTCTCTCTATTTCTCTTTCTCTCGCTCTCTCGCTGCCAAGGGGCGACTGTAATTTAGCAGTTTCTTGAGTCACCGAGTTCCTCACTGCAGACTCCTGCCTCCTCGGTTTCGGAACGATTTAGGAACTAATTCGGATTAAAGTACCTTGGAGTATTCCGGTACTAATTACTGGCACTCCCGCCTCCCTTAATATCGCGACTGTTTCTCATTGAGAATATGGAACTCGCGAGTCTGATTGCTGGGTTTTTTCGCGAGTGTAATTGCTGGTGGATTATTAAGGAGGTTAGTGCCAAAAATGAAAATTTATAGAGAATGATAGTTAATGGTCATCGTAGCTCTCTTTAAATTTTCAAATTGTTTGTCTGTAGTTCTCGAGTAATTAATGTCGAAAAATTTATTCTTATGCATGAGTTCTTATGGAGATTACCGTTTATGGCTTAAAAGTATTTGATACAATAATGACACATGAATAACAAACGTTTCACGTGGTAAATGAGATATTTATGAATAATCGGGCAAAGTTTCAAAAGCTTCATCTCTCCAGTTCGAGAGTGAAAAGGAAATGGTTTCATTTGCAGAAATAGTGCGATAAGTAGTATAGAAATAAAAGTAATTTATAAAAGCAGGTGTGACACAGCATAAATTTAATTGCAAATTGAATTTTACTACTCAAAAACTGGTTTTATTGTAATTTGCAGAAGCCTCAAAATTCTCCTCTTACCACCGCACCAAATGACTGCACCAACCTCTTTCAATGAGCTTTTTTGTTATTTTGAAAATATCGGCAATTTTAATTACAATAGTTGAGAGTTGTTAATAATTTCAAATGAAAATGACGAGAACGCGTAGAGTAAACGGGGGCCTTTGCCAGTTATTACGATTTCCTCCGTTTGATCGTCAGTGCTTCCGTGGAGCGTGATACAATGTGCTCGCAACAGGTTGTAGAAATCTCGCGCGGAATTGCAGCAAGGGAAGACTGCTGCTTGAGCGTGTAAGGCGAGCGCGCACTCGGGCCAAATTACTCGGCGGCGCGGCGGCGAAATTATTTTAGTGCGCTGGGCGGAGCTTTAGTGTCGAGACGTCAAGTCTCACACTCGGCAACTCTGCTTGAGAGAGAGAATCGGCTGGCGCAGAGAGCGCTTTCGCCTTATTTCGAGCTCTCCTCTCCTTTTTCCCAGTGAGACTCTGCGCGTGGCAGCTATTGTACGAAATTCTCGACTTGTCCGTCTCGAGTAATCGCAATTCAAGCCGCCCTAAATGCACTCCCTCGCGCCTTTTATTCGGCCGGCAATTTCTTCTTTTAATCAAGTGCATCAAGCACACTCGTACTAAGATGCGAACGGTTTACACTTCTTTGTTCCCAGCGCGCGATTACTTAGGTCATCCGCGGGAGATTCGCGAAGAAGAGAGTGGAATAATTTTCAGTCTACTGTGTTTCATTAACTCGAGACACAACGAGTTTGTCTTCGGAGCTACAATTGCAATTATACTCGTATTACGTTTGTAACTACATTATTACAATTTCATTGTAATTACGGGTCTATTAATTATTACAATCAGATATAACGATTGGCAGTATTAATTCTAATGCCGATGAAGTTCATAGGTTCCAATTACTGTCTGTTTACTGTATATTTTATCATTACAGAAACACGAGGACAGAGAATACAATTATCGTTCCAAAATTAGATGGGCGCCCGAAATAAATAAGGCTGTTTAATAGCTTGGGGCTTCCGGCGTTCTTTAAATACGATTAAACGGGCAGGCGAGAATTTCTCGGGCGTCAAATAATTTCCTGGAAAGCTTATCGGGTCACGCGAGAGGCGGTGGTTGGGTTTGGCCAGGAAAGGGTAGCCAAAGCGGCGCACAGTGGGGTGGATCATAAAAAACGCGGACAAAATTATTTTTCCTACTCTTCAAGAATTCAAACTATCAGGAAAGGCTTTCTCATATTGAATTATAGAAAGTGCAAATATATTCAAATGAATAATGAACAACAACAAGATCTTATTAATTGTAAGTAGTACAAACAACGTGAAGTAGACATATAATATGGCAGTTTTTGGTACTTGATCGCTTATTGGCTCGAATGTATTATGAAACTGAATTAATATTCGATGGAATGATCAAAGTGAGATGGTTTTGTCAATTATAGATAGCATAAATATCATGAAATCAATTAACGTATGTAATCGCTGTTCTTGATAGTATTAGTTAGTTTTTGATAGTATTTGTGCACATACGGAAACTATCAATAGTAACAAATGTATAACACGTATCTAATTATATATCATTACAGTTAATCAGGGATGGGCAAGCATGAATAATATAAGGTCATGATTAATAATAATCGTGGAGAAAAATCCGCGATTATTTGTAATCGTGGAGAAAAGTCCGTGATTATTTGTAATCGCGGAGAAAAATTCGTGATTAATTGTAATCGTAATTGTAATCCACGATTACTAATAATCACGGATTTTCCTTCACGATTACAAATAATCGCGAATTTTTCTCCACGATTATTATTAATCATGACCTTATATTATTCATACTTGCCCGTCCATACAGTTAATCATAAACATTGCAACCACACTCCGCATTCATCTTTTGCAAGATCTTGGAGTTTCTTTAAGTTCAAAAACTTATTCTGTCCGCATTTTTCTCCATTCAACCCACTGTGCGTCGCCAGGGGTGGTGGGGTTGCGGCCAGCAATAATTTCGCGCGTTTCTCCTCCCTGTGTCTTTGAGAGCGGCGCCGCGCCGATTCAAATGAGAGCTGAATTTCGTCCCGATTGAACTCTGAAAAATTCAAGCGCACGATTTCGCGCGGCGAAAGGGGTGCGACGGCAATTTGAATATTTATAAGGGCGCGCGCGCGCGCGAAGCAGCCCTGCCGTGAAATGGCCAAGTAGGTGCACAGATATCGCCGCCGCCTTTGAATACATTAATGGAATTCGAACTCGCCCGGCTATTTGTCCGACCAACCCTGAGCATCTGCCTCTCCCCTCCACCTCCCCTCGCCCGCCCTCCGCCACTGTACTCTCAAGAAAGCCGTTTGTTTATCCCCGCCATTAGCAGGAAGTGCATGAACATCGCGGAATAATAAAACTCCTCTCCGTTCTAGTGTTTTTTAATGACCCTGTACATTATATCGGCGCTCGGCTGCCCTCGTAAATTGAATCGATAATCGATGACAATAAATAGCTCGACCCTGTCGATTTTTCTTCGAGAGGAAAATGGAGGATGGGTGATTTGTACGGGAAATGATAAAATGGCAAATTTATTTGCAGAAAGTACTTAAGGATTTAGCATTTAAAATTGGGCAAGATGATGATTGATGAAAGGTTTGAATCGGAAATGATAAAGCGCCAGTGAAAACAGCATGCGAGAGACGGCCGTAAAATTGAATGAAAAATCATGAATATCGGGCTCAAATGTTTCCAATTATCGAGTGGTGCGTACAGCGGCACGTATGCAAAACGTCTATCAGGCGTTCGACAGAGAGAAGAAAAGAGGGGGTGGGGGTGGGTGAGGGTGGGGAAGTATCGATAATGGGGCGGGGGCGATCGGGGCCACGGGCGAAAAGCAGAAAGAAATAATAAACAGCGCGTCCCCCCGCTTGTTTGTCCGGCCGGTTAAAACCACGGATTGATGCCGAAATTGCGTTAATTGCGCGCACTAGCTCAAAAATAAATGGCAAATCTGGGAAATCCTGCGTGGCCGGCCGATCGCTAATTATTTCCTGAAATTTACGAATGCCTGCCAATGCCGATTATTTTGGATTTTCCAACTTTTGTACCCACTCCACGCTCTCTCTTTCTCTCTCTTTCGCTCTCTCTGTCGGTCAGCTTTCGATTCGTCTGCGTTTGCATATTTTTCTCAATCCACATTCACGCACAGCCCATTGACTTCCGATCAAACCCTAACGAATCGACCTTTCGACTATCAAGCCGCATTTACCGTATTGTTCCTCTCCGCGAAAACATCTCTCGATTACACGCGAGCCATTTTTAATTGACACTCGTATAAAACTCGTCACGATTGGACAAACAAACTCATTACTCCTCTTTTCAGCTGTCCGCTGTTAAAGGGAAAACAGTGAAACACATTTCAATCTTTTGAATGGTTTTCACGGGTTTTTTTCGTTTAATTAATTCAAATTCTGTGTTTGCGCGCACTGAAAGTGTTCTTGTATGTCGATTCGTATTTCGTTCATACGATATTCGCGGTGTCGACGAAACGGATTGAAATCCGTCGAATTCTCTCCTCGATTTCGACTTTGACAGGCAATCTGTAAGACTGACTGAAAGTAGAAGGGCAATATTTGCTCATTATCGGTGTGTCCGAATCCACGTAAAAGCTCGAAGCATCGCCGCTTGATCGCTCTATCACCAAGGGAAAGCGTAGCCCGAAGCTTCCGTTCGCGCGCGCGCGCGCGCGCCGAGAGTGACGTAATTCTTGCAAAGTCTTCATCTAATATCGCCACTCATACTCGTCGGAGAGATCAGGATAAATCGTTCTGTCCGCGGGCCACGTTCCTCCGGGATTAAGCGGAGAGCAGGAAACTTCGATTCAGTCGGTTCCTAATAACTCGAGAGCTCCAACTCTCGCCGTCTCTCTCCGCCTCCCCCCTCTCGCTTCGCTTTTTCCATCTCTTTGTGCCATTAGAGTTTCCCTCCCGACGGCACTCCATTCAACTTCCCGTACACTTTGACCTGTTATTCCCGAGAAACAAGATTCACTTACATATTCTCGTATCGATCGCGTCTGACAATCTGCGATACATATTTTGTAATAGGTGTAAGAGTGGACAGTTTTTAAATTTAGTACTATAAAACATTGATGAATTGTTATTTCAAATAATTACTGTTTTATTTTGTTGAATACAAGACAGAAATTCTATCGCGAAGTTCAATAAGGCAGTTTGTGAGCCGCGTCTGACCATAGCATTGACTTATTCTACTGCGAATCCAACATAATAACTTGTTAGGTATTTCTCGTACTAATACGAAGAAATACAACTCTAATTCTTAGTATTTATAACAATATAATACCTTTCTTACAATTATTAAGATTTTTCATAATTTTGCAATGCTTATCACATTCATATTTTGTTTTTACGAAATCAGTGAGAAAATGATGGTACTTTAAAATGTTAGATCTTTGCAGATCGAATATTCCAAATAGTACAACCACGTACGGGGTGAGTGTGAGTGACTTGCCTTCCATAGAAAATCATTATAAAAACCTAGACATTTAAATTATACTCAAATGTTTCTCAACATTTGTCTGGAATTTATGCATTTATACTTTTACATGTTTGCGTTATGTTAACTCGCACATGAAATTTCACGATTACGAAGCCAGTTCTATATAATATTCCCCTGTAAATATAATATAATGCAATATTTTCTCCTTACGTTGCTAGCCATTCGAAGGAAGTCGATGCTAAAACTTGGTAAAATATTTGCTCCAATAGACTACAGAATTTAATACAGTCTATTGTTAAACAGAGAATATACAGTATAATTACATAGATGTCTAATGAAAGTGGGCTAGGAGAGTTCTGATTCAAAGGCAAGTGAATCACCCTGAACAATTTTCCAGTAATCAATGCCAAAAAATCCATTCTTATTAGAGATTACCGTTTGTGGCTTAAAAGTATGTGATACAATAATGACACAAGTAAGAAATATTTCACGTGGTAAATGAGACATTTACGAATAATCAGGCTAAGTTGCAAAAGCTTGGTCTCTCCGGTTCGAGAGTATTTGAGCAGAGATTGAAAAGGAAATGGTTTCATTTCTAGAAATAACTTAATAAATAGTATACAAATGCAAGTAACTTATAAAAGCAACTGTGACATAGCAGAAAACTTGGTAAAATATTCCCTCCAACAGACTACATAATTTAATACAGTCCATTGTTAAAGAGAGAATATATATAGTATAATTAAATAGACGTCTAGAAAAAGTGAGATTAGGAGAGTTCTGATTCAAAGGCAAGTGAACCACCCTGTACAATCATATGCGCAGTGAAAATGTGTTGATGGAAAATAGCGCGAGAGGTCTTACAATCGCATTATTAGACTTTTCGCAATGTCAGCGGTGAATGGGAGGATGGAAGGTGGGTGTGTGAGTGTGTGGGGGCGTAGGTGAAATTACGAGAGGACTTCTTGTCTGGCTCTCTCCGGCTGGTGGCTCGGATTAGGCATCGGGTAACCGATTGTAAATAGCTCTGCCGACTGCGGGAGCGAGCGGCGGGGAATTGAAGTTTACCGAGGTTGTAAGAGGAGACGCCGGTAAATATCTTCGGTGCCCTCGAGAAGAGGGGCCGCCTGGCAGTGTGCGCGAGAAGTCTTCCGGCGAGAGAGAGAGTAGTCGACGACTGCCGCCGCGTCTTCTTCTTCTTCGTCGTCGTTCGAGACGTCGCTCGCCCTTCCTATTCCATGGCCGATTGCTCTACCCTTTCATAGCTTTCCAAAAGGTTACCCATCCCCTTTCCACCCTTCAACCCCTATCACCCACCGCGCGCTCCCTCTCTCTCTCCCTCTCTCTCTCTCTCTCGCGTTCGGCTAACCGCGCCACCAACAAACTGAATTAGTTATTCTCTCCTTCCTCCTGTCGAGACAGCAGCAACCCGCCTCCCATAAGTTAACGCGGTTTCGGCTACATTGGATAAACAACTGTCTCACTTGCCGGTTACAAGCCGGAGAATCAAGTGTGCTCCCAGCCTGACACACGTTTAGTATCTATTTCGAATTTTAGTTTTTTTAGTATCGTTATTTTGCGAGATAAATTGTAATATAAGTGTAAGGGAATTGTAATTCGCTAATTTGAATATTGCCGCGCGTAAGGAGGACACCTTGTTGGAAAAAGAATCTCGAGCACATGCGAATTAATCACGCGTAATCAACTGTCTATGAAGGTTTTTTTGGGGACTGACATTGTAATTAATAACATTAAATGTCGTTCTTTTAAATTGCAGGCAAGGTTTTATAAGTAGTAAAGATTAAATTATGAAAGACTGTAGGAGCAACGTATATGAAATCTTTAAATTACTGAGAAACTCTTCCTGCTTTAAAAAAAAAACACATTATATAAGTTTGAGTATTAAAATAATGACATTGGAATTTGGCAAGTTTATTCTACAAAGACTGACATTACGAAACAGAGACTTCTAAAGCTTCGACGAATGTAAACCAAGCATGACTTTCTACGGCAATCTCGAAGTTGTACCAATGTTCAAGCCCGGATATTCTACCCCGGGAACTTTTCAAACGGTATTCTACCTTTCTCCTCGAAGCGAGCACTAGGAAAAGAGATCCAAGCAAGACAGAAGAAATCTTGAAAGTCGAAACATAAAAGGAGCGCTCGAAAAAAAGGGGTGGGTTGGGGGAAACGTTCAGGTCGTAGCTTTGGAGGGAGTTGGCCTGCTCCTAAGACGATTACGTCAGAGGGAAGAATTAATGATGTCAAGTTGAAAAGTGGAGCTTTAACGCATATAGCGAGCGGAGACGAGCACGAGGAAAAGAGGGCGGCGGGCGGTGGGAGGAGGCGGCGGATACTGCGGCGATATTCGGTGAAGAAGAGCATATTGAAAGAGGCATAAAGGAAAAAGAGGGGCGAAGAAGCTGTCCCTTCGGGCGGAGAAACGTAAGAGACACAGAGTTCCTCCGTCGCTTGAAAACAGCCGGAACAGCTTGCTCCTCGATTCCGCGAGCTCCTCCTCGCTTCTCCTTCTTCCGCCAGCTCCTTTCCCTTACTCTTTTTTCTCCTTGGCCCTCCGCCACTCCCTCACCGCTTCCTTTCTCAACTGTCTACCTTGTATCAACTGTCGATCTCCTCTTCCTCCCGGCACTTTTTTTCCCTGGCCTTGAGCAGGAAAACCGCGACGAACGCGCTCCTCCTGATAGACGGTTCCTCGGGGATGAGGAGCCGGCTGGATGCGTCACTGTGGAGGTTCCATACTATGAAGGAGGATAGAAGGCGAAAGGGAAAGAATGAGAGAGAAGGGCCAGTTTGCCTTTTACATTACATTTATTTTACTTCATTTTTGCGCGCGCCCGGAATAAATGTCTTCGGGGCTTTGCCAGTCGGTTAGGAAAATACTTTCATAATGCTCGACTCCTCTTCCGCACCGTCGACCACCACCATTTTCCACTGGCGGCATATCGTTCGGAGTGCCCCCTCCAGTGTGTCTCTCCTCGCCGCTAAGGTCGCTTCTCTCCCTCGCGACCTCCTCGCCGAGGTGTGCGCCCCCGTCTTCCCTTTTGTTCACCTGTTCCTCTAGCAGACTCTGCGTGCCTCCTTCCCAGCAGCCCGGCGAATATAATAATAAAGGGCTCGGCGGGAGGCGCGGGAGGATGTGCCGGCGACGCGCGCGTTTGTTTCGTCCGCCCCAGAACTAATATTGCGGATTCCCCGGCGGGCACAAAGCAAATTTTTCGGCGGCTTGCTCTCCTCAGTCTCGCAGAGAGCCTTTTAAGGGCGGCGGTGACACGTCGGTCACGAGGACCATGGATTCGTTTGACGGGTAACCTAGTCGCCAGTCAATCGTGAAACCTTGTCTTTGTCAAATTTGTAGGAAGAGTTGGAAACATATGAATTTAGCTGTCAAGGTGTTAACTAGCGGGGAATTCTTGTCCAATGACAAGCGAATTTTTTATTATAGAAACACATATATGGTTTGTTATATATAATTTATTAATTTACTAATGTAGATGGAGTCGTTTGACGGGTAACCTAGTCAGCAGTCAATCGTGAAGCCTTGTCTTTGTCAAGTTTGTAGGAAGAGTTGGAAACACATGAATTTAGCTGTCAAGGTGTTAACTAGCATTGAATTCTTATCCAATGACAAGTGAATTTTCAATTACAGAATCACATAGCTTGTTATATAGAATTTATTAACTTACTTATATAGGTGAATTCGTTTGACGTGCAACCTAGTTGGGAATCAATCGTGAAGTCTTGTCTTTGTCAAGTGTGGTGGAAGAGTTGGAAACACATGAATTTAGCTGTCAAGCTGTTAACTAGCATTGAATTCTTATCCAATGACAAGTGAATTTTCAATTACAGAAACACATAGCTTGTTATATAGAATTTATTAACTTACTTGTATAGATGAATTCGTTTGACGTGCAACCTAGTTGGGAATCAATCGTGAAGTCTTGACTTTGTCAAGTGCGGTGGAAGAGTTGGAAACACATGAATTTAGCTATCAAGGTGTTAACTAGCATTGAATTCTTATCCAATGACAAGCGAATTTTTTATTATAGAAACACATATATGGTTTGTTATACATAATTTATTAATTTACTAATATAGATGGATTCGTTTGACGTGTAACCTAGTTGGGAGTCAATCCTGAAGCCGTATTTTTGTCAAGTGTATACTAGAAGAGTTGGAAACACATGAATTTAGCTGTCAAGCTGTTAACTAGTAGGGAATTCTTGTCCATTGACAAGCGAATTTTTTATTATAGAATCACATAACTTATTGTATATAATTTATTAATGTATTAATATACATATTGTTATGTGTCGCGGTCGCGGAGCTCGTAAGAGGCATTAACACTAGATTTACAAACATTTTTTTATACCTAACTTTACAGGCACCAGTCAAATTGATGTTCTTAAATAAAACCGATTGATTTCATTTAAAAACAATCAGAATTTTAACAGACATAGTATAAGATAACGGAATTTATTCGGATTGCATAAATAATTGTCAGCAGAAAACGACAAAAAATTAATAGTAACTGTTTTTGTAATTATGCTCGTGAAACAATATAAATTTGAGATTAGTTTTTGTTAGGAAATATGCATTCGTATGAGAGTAGTATTAACCCTTGGACTACGATAAAATCTAAAGGACAACACTAATTTCAACTGATGAGATTTTAGCTGTAATAAATGCAATAGCAGTTAAAAGTATTGGAACACAGTGGCTAAAATAAATCTGTTGGAAGAATGTTAAAAATTACCCAACAATATTTAAAATATTAAATAAACTGAATGGAGAAATTCGACAGGAAGTTCGCATCGATTTTTGAGCAGTCGCACAATGGACAGTAGAAATAAATAAAATTGCTGTTGCAACAATCGGCACCGACGAGGATACATATCGGCTGATTTCTTTAAAATTACACAGTCTAGAATCATCCAATACCAATTAGCAAACAAGTCCGAAATAACGTGCGAATATCACGGCTGGTTTAACAAGTCGCTAATAAATCACCGCTTTGTGTGTATGAATTAAATTCATTTACATTGCGCTTAATGTCAGAATTTCACGGTATTGCGTTATAATCCGCGCTGTGTGATTTAAATGAATTATAAAAACATTACCAACTTGGCGAACACCAGCCGGAAATGCGCGGTGGAGGGGGTGGGGGTGGGGTGGACTACGGGGGGCAGTGAAATTGGGATGGGCGCCGATGAAAGTTAATGTTATTGTCATTACTTGGGCGAATAAATTAGCGTAATTATGCGATTCTATATTTCGCCCGGGGTTTACATGTTTGCGCCCGATGAGTTCTTTCGGCCTCGACAGCAGCCGGCATTCCATAATGAATAAAGCCATCGAAGGATTAATGTTGGCGTACGTCACGCTCGGAAAGCGGGAATTAACGCACCGGAATTCACGGGCATTATCAAATATAAGAAAACTCCGTAATATCCCTGTAACAGCGTAATTACATTTAATACACCTTAAGAAGCCTGTGTGCAAAGTCCACACGCGCGCCGCACCGTATGTTCATCCGCAAATACTTTATTCTGATTTAATTAAATTAATAGCAGTGGCTCGCCAGAATATGCCGATAATTACTACGATAATTCCATCCCGTGTTGTTAAGCTCTGTAAATTTGATTAATTCGGAGAGAGTCAGCTTTCCAGCGTACCGCGTGGTTAACATTCGACACTTGCGACTATCTTTTAATACGCTCTTTGTTAAAATCGTAGCAGATTTGAAACAGCGACAATTCAATCGAGATATATTAATAATAAAAGAGTTGTTGGGATTCTTTCAGTAAATAGAAATGTGGTCCAGCGACGCTCGAAACCGCGCCATAAATAGAAAACTTCTTCATAGGCTGTTTTCTGTATAATTACTTCAATCAATTGGAATGAAATAATAAAAGTAAGGTCAATTCGAGGAGTACCTTTCGTTTTATTGAACAAAAACTCTCTGGAAAATGAAAGACAGTTAAACATAGTTCTAAGCTCCTTGATGCCAGATTTCTTTTAAAATCATACTACGTACTGTGCCCTTTTACTGACCACCAATCAAAAATGTGCAAGCATGTGCAATTCTTATTATTATAGCCTTCAAGTATGTACTTTTAGTTTTTAGAAAATGTAAGTTAGAAGGTGGAACTCGGTGGGACTTTTTTTATAACTCTAAAACCAGATTTTTTTAAAATCATACAGCGTTCTCTGCCCTTTTAGTGAGTACCAATCAAAAATGTGCAAGTATGTGCAATTCTTACTATTATAGCCATAAAGTATACACTTTAATTGTCAAAAACTGTAAGTTAGAAGGCGGGACTCGGTGGGACTTTTTTTAGAACTCTAAAACAAATTTGATATGGAAAATGCACACTACCGATTTCCGAGTCCTAACTTCCACTATTTCTGTAGGAGTGAGGCTGCAAGAAATCCACCAAACAAAAGTGATTTCGAATGCTTTGAACATTCCTCTTTCAGAAAAAAATTATGTAAAAAAATATAGTGGGACTTGAAATACCGATTTTTGGCGCGATTTAGACAATATCTGGACCACTGCGCATTGGTGCGAATTTGCGCGTTATATTTCGTTAGACTCGCGGCAGAGGAAAGGGAATATAAAGAGAGGGCGAAGGGAGGGGTGGAGGAAGGGCGTGGAAAACAAGGTAAAAGGGCTGGAAAGGCTCGAGCGAAAGAGAGCACAACGCGGCGCGCGGCAAGAGTAAACTAATTTTGGTACGAAGCAAGTTCCGCCGGCCTGGCGGGAAGTCTTGTTAATTAAGCGAGGCGGAGAGGTTACAATGACGTATCGGGAGATATGCAACGGGAGCGTTTGAACTTTGATGAGAACGAGCTCGCTCCAGACGTGCATGTGTGCCTGCGTGTGTGTGTGTGTTTGTGTGTGTTTGTGGGGATGGTTAATGCGGTGACACGCACTGGGACACCCCAAGAGGGAGTGGCCGCTCCTCGCCGCACTCCTGGTCATTGCTCCACTCGATAATTACTTAGCCCCGGCTTAATGCTCGAACCTCATCAAACTGCGTGTGAAATATCGCTTTTCCCCACGAACCCCGCGAAAAGTCAGCCAGCACGTGTTTAGATCCTGCGAAAATATTCCTCAAAATTCTAACATTTGTAACACACAAATTAGTAAATCGTTCTCCTGAAATAATTCCACGCGAGGTATAATATATTCTGGTGGTAAAGGTTGGGTAATTATTGGTTAATTAACACGTTCCGTGCCGAGCCATTTTTAGCGCATTAAATAAGTATGGCGGAATATATCACCGCGGTGGTACACGCGGCGCGGAACGCGTTAAGAGTGTAAATTAAATAGCAATCGTGGACAGCAAGTTGGAGAAAGGTCAATAACGAGGTCGGATTATGATTTTCCGATTTTTAAAATCATTTCCGCCGATCAAAGCAAATCGCGTATGATGTGTGTGTGTGTGTCGAGAGTCGCGCAAATATTGACTAGAGCGGGGAAATATTTCGTAAGGGTTTGAAAAATACTTGCGCGGCGAATGCTATCATACATGAGCTCTATTTCCGAGGATAGATGGATATGGGATATTCACCATGAATTGGCCAATGCCAGGCCGATATTTATCACGCTCACTCGCCGCGGAGTACGAGCTTTCGCTCTGCCAGCGATAAACTTGATATTCGATGAAATTCACTCCTTCCGGAATTACCAAAGGATCGGCCCCGCTGACGTGCCAACCCATGAAATCCGAATCTCCTTTATCTCCGATTTTATGAGCTGTAAATTTTCTCGCCACCGTTCAAATGTCCTCGTTTTCTGAGTGCCGTTATTTCAGGGAATGCTCCAATCAAATCATCCGGAATCCGAGATTTTTCATAATAACGTTGTCTCAAATAAAATTATTGATATGAACCATTGTTCTACATTTTTAGTGCATTACTGACGAAACATTTCTTTCTCTGTTACAGGTCGATTCAAAACGATGTGGCGGATCAACTCATCTAATTTCAATCGCATAGGTATGTCTACTTTAATATTTCATAATATTAGACTGCAATCTTCAAGCAACATCATAGAAATTCACTCACCAGCGCAGTTTATCTGCGGAAATGCTCGAGAGTCATAAAAACGGGTCATAAATCCGAATGGTCGGGTGAATTGTAAGAAAAAACTCAACTGGGTTGCTTCCGTAGAAAGTGCATTGTTTCTCGATTTAAGGAGGTTGGTGTCAAAAATGAAAATATTGAGATCGGATTGAAATTTATAGAGAATGCATTACTCGAAATCCAGGCGGACTAATCGCAAGAAAATAATCAACTTTCTAATTCGAAATGATTGTTACTGAAGGACAACATTTCTTCCAACAGACAGAACTTAAAACCTATAAAAATCCTAGTATTCTACATAACAACAATCAAGGAGGTTGGTGCCGAAAATGAAAATAATGAGATCGAATTGATATTTACAAAGAGTGGTAGTCAATGGTCACTGCAGCTACCTTTAAAATTTTAACTTGTTTGCCTGTACAGTTTTCGAGTAATCATTATCGAAAAATCTATTCTTATGCGTGGGCTCTTATGACAACGAGAGCAGAGATTGCCGTTTATGGCTTAAAAGTATGTGATACAATAATGACACATGAATAAAAAACATTTCACGCGGTAAATCAGACATTTACAAATAATCAGGCAAAGTTTCAAAAACTTCATCTGTCCAGTTCGAGAGTGAAAAGGAAATGGTTTCATTTGTAGAAATAGTGTGGTAAATAGTATCGAAATAAAAGTAACTTATAAAAGCAGGTCTGACATAGCAGAAACTTAATTGCAAATTGAATTTTACTACTCAAAAATTCGTTTTATTGTAATTTAAAAAGGCCTCAAAATTCTGTGTCAGCGCTCACATATTCCTCTCTTATCCCCGCAACAAATCACGGAACCAGGCTCCTTAAGTAAGGTTCAGTCAAGCTCTGTTGGGCGAGTGAAGCCGATGGCCAAAGTAAATAGGCATTGGACGACCACCAATACCTCACGCACACAGCCATTCAGGGGATGTTTTCGGGTGCATCGACTAGCCGTCGGGAAATAAGTTAGAATGTATAGTGTTCCGGCGGGGCGAGAGGAAAACAGAGGGCGAAAGGGAGAGAAGAGGGAAACGTAATACACGGAAAGATGAGAAGCAGGGGAGAAACAGGGAACAGTAACTGAATTTTATTTACAGTGAACGATTCCCCGGATAGAATGTACTCTCTTTCTCTTTCTCTTTTCTCCCTTTCCAGCACTTTTTCTCGCATCTCTTTCCGCCCTCGGAGGTTGCTCCATCTCGGCCAAGCTTCTCGATGGAAAATGAGTTTGAGCCTTTTCCAATTACGGCGGCAAAATTGTGTTGAGGGCGTGTTCGAGCTATCGAGGAACGACGACGACGGCGCACCGCCGCCACTCCCTTTAAAACTAACCACGGGAATAATTAAGGATTCGCGAAATTAAAAGACTATCCTTGCCGGCCTCGGCTTCCTGACAATCCTCCTCCTGCTGTCGCAAGGAGAGGAGGACGACCCTCTCGATCCACCCTCTCTTCTTTCGGCAGTTTGCCCGCACTCTCTTTTTGTATTAAGAAGTATTAAGTCCCGCTGAAAGAAATCCTTCGGGCATCGCTTCCTTCCGACTACAGCTGACTTAATTAATAAGTCAATCGCATCTGCCACGATGCCTGCCTCGCCACAGTCATCCCCACTTACAATTAGAAGCAACCCCCTCTCGCACTCCGGCTAGCTTTCCGCCCGCCGGATGGCCGGCTCTTCCCTTTAGTTGCTCATTATTCGTCACTCGGTGCGGACGTCTTCCTTTTCTCTCCGTGGATTTTTGACTGTGCGATCTTGTGGTAGTGCGAGTGCTTCCGTGAAATTTTGACGAGTGATTATTGCAGAGAGACGATGTTGAAACTTAGATTTATGAAATTTAATTTACAACGCGATTGGTGCAAGAGTTTTGACGTATTTATTGCGTATTACAGATCAGAGGAAATTGTAGAATTTAAACATTAACAGAAAGAAGTTTTTTTAACATTCTTTAATAAATCCAAGTCCTTCAACTTCGAGAATCGTAACATCAAATATTTATTACAAAGCGATTAATATATGCATCTATTTATTTCTTTGTTATCCAATCGATTTCTCAACGATTGTTCAAAATACTCACACAAATCTTTACTTTTGATTCACTTGCCTTTGAATCAGAACTCTCCCAGCCCACTTTTACTAGACATCTTTTTAATTATAGTATATACTCTCTGCTTAACAATAGACGGTATTAAATTATGTAGTCCGTTGGAGGGAATATTTTACCAAGTTTTAGCATTGACTTCCCTCGAATGGCTACCATCGTAAGGAGAAAATATTTTATTATATTATATTTATAGGGGAATATTATATATAACTGACTTCTGCAGGGTGAAATTTCATGCGCGAGTTAACATAACTCACACATGTAAAAGTAGAAATGAATAAAATGCAGACAAATGTTGAGCAACATTTGAGTATAATTGAAATTTCTAGGTTATTTATAATGATTTTATATGGAACAGTGTATGCTCGACAGTGGTGATTCAAAGACAAATGACTCACCCTGTACAGGGTGATACACTGTTCTATATAAAATCATTATAAATAACCTAGACATTTCAATTACACTCAAATGTTTCTGAACACTTGTCTGCATTTTATGCATTTATACCTTTACATGTTTGAGTCATGTTAACTCGCACATGAAATTTCATCCTGCAGAAGCCAGTTATATATAATATTCCCCTATAAATATAATATAATAAAATATTTCCTCCTTACGTTGCCATTCATTCGAAGGAAGTCGATGCTATAATTTGGTAAAATATTCGCTCCAACAGACTATATAATTTAATACAGTTCATTGTTAAACAGAGAATATATAGTATAATTCAATAGATGTCTAGTAAAAGTGGGCTAGGGAGAGTTCTGATTCAAAGGCAACTGAATCACCCTGTACAATTTTCCAGTAATCAATGTCGAAAAATCCATTCTTATTAGAGATTACCGTTTGTGGCTTAAAAGTATGTGATACAATAATGACACAAATAAGAAATATTTCACGTGGTAAATGAGACATTTACGAATAATCAGGCTAAGTTTCAAAAGCTTGCTCTGTCCGGTTCGAGAGTATTTGAGTAGAGATTGAAAAGGAAATGGTTTCATTTCTAGAAATAACTTAATAAATAGTATACAAATGCAAGTAACTTATAAAAGCAACTGTGACATAGCAGAAAACTTGGTAAAACATTCGCACTAACAGACTACATAATTTAATACAGTCTATTCTTAAATAGAGAATATATAGTATAAATAAATAGATGTCTAGTAAAAGTGGGCTAGGAGAGTTCTGATTCAAAGGCAACTGAATCACCCTGTACATTGGCATTAGAAGCATAGTGTCATGTGTCGATGGGGCAAGCTAGAACCTCGTGAATCATAATTAGATGATGAGGTGGACGCGGGGACGATGAGAAGTAACGGTGCATGAAGTTCGAAGTGGAGGGGTGGATGGGAATATGGAGCTATCGTGTCATAAAATGAATTTCGACGTTTCCCCCTCATTGATCGCGCCCGATTCCTATTCAGCGATTCCTTATTCCCTCTGAGGAGTCGTCTGCGCGCGATCGCACTCGCGCCAGAAGTCGACAAAGTTTTATTGGTCCAAGTGCGCGCGCCGTGTACGTACGTGATCGGAATGAGAATCGCTCCCACTTGGATCCCACGTGTTCCGGGATCACTTTACGGATGTATACGCACCGATAACGTAATTCGAATTGCGCCCTCTACCGCCGCCCCCTTGCCCTTTTCGACGAATAAGGGAAACGTGGCCAAGAATAATTCCCACGCGAACTTCCTCTCCCCGCGTGATGAAAATCAGACCGTTTAACCCGTTGCACTTCAATCGGCGCCGTACTTATTTGATTTCTTAGCAATTTAATATCGATTCGAATATCTAATATAAATTCGTACATTTCGTATATTTAGCCGATGTAGAAAATAAATCAGTTGGATCAATAAAACACGGAAATAGATATTCTAACCAAACCGAAAGAATTTAGTATCAACTCGAATATCTAATACAAATTCGTACATTTCGCATATTTAACTGATGCAGAAATAAATCAGTTGGATAAATAAAACTCGGAAATAGATATTCTAACCATATTGAAACAATTTGGTATCAATTCGAGTACCTAACATAAATTCGTGCATTTCGTATATTTAGCCGATGCAGAAAATAAATCAGTTCGACCAATAATTCGAAAAGTAATGTGATAGAAGCAATTTGCGAAATACGAGGTCCATTAGCAATTACTAACCTAAAAAAACACACGAGTGATCGGCAAATAAAACACGGCAATAAATATTCTGCCCAAACTAAAATTCGATTGAAAGTGAAGCGACATTGTATTTACGAAAGTTTTAGCTGAAAGCGCGCCGGGTTTTACCGCGACTGGATAGTGTTAGAAAAACTGTGTTGCGTGGCTGGTAAAGGCGTGGGGGGGAGAGGGTGAGGCGCTAATTGGAAAAGGAAGTTTCGCATGGCCAGTGGGCAAGCAGGGCAAAGCAGCAGCGGCAGCGGCAGCGGACAGCGGGGCTGGCTGTGTCCATGGTGGTAGACCAGTGCGGTGGTACTCAAAATAAATTTCCTGGGCGATGCGATGCGATGCAATGCGATGCGCGATGGCCGGTGGCCGGGCGTGTGCTTTACCGGCCGTGAGCCAGTATGCTCGTAATTTCAATTAGCAAACACAATTACTGGGCAATTACGGACGAGCCGTTTGGCCCATCCGGTGGTCCCAGGCCTAACCGTCCGCCGCTCCACGTGTTTTCTCCCAGTAATGCCTCCACTGTCCGCTATGCACCCCACTCACCCTCACACACACACGCGCGCGCTCGCACACATAGGCACACAGACGAGCGATGAATTCTTCCGGCACTTGAAAATTGGCCGCAGGTGGCTCGGTGCACTTTGGCCGCGCGAAAATTCGATAGCACCCGGCGACTTTTGCTGCCTCGGCGAAAGCTTGTTACCCCAGCGCGCTCGCTCACGCTCGCTCGTCCGCCTACCCCTTTGCCTCGAACGCGATACCCGTGAACCAGCCCTGTTATCGTCCACATCGCTTCAACCCGAACCCCCTGTATCACTTTCAACTGATTCTCCCCTCTTTCTCCAACCTCCAGATTTTTCCGGGCTTCGGTTTCGCTAAAGTACTCCCAGCCCAGGCCAGACTTTACCCCTCCGCACTTTTTTTACTTCCTGACATTTGCCATGCGATTCGCGCGATCCTAACAGATTATTTTTAGCGGTGTTTTCGTCAAATCTGTGTTGTTATCATCGCTTTTGACGAACACTATATTTATATGAATTGTACGATTCAGTGGAAACGTAAATACGTAATTGATAACGTAGGGCATCGCTGACACACAGCATTATCGCTTAGACGGGAGACAAACTGACTCAAATATTTATAATTAGAATACCCTTTTATTGTGGTATGCTGGCAGTATGGCTCCTCTCACGCAAGTGTGCTCGGAGAAAGAAATAGGCGAAAAGAAACAAAAAACATCTCTCATTAGTCGTATGACGTATTTATTGCCGTTTGACGACTGTACGTATGACGTATTGCCGAATCATATGTCGTATTTATTGTGTATTGCAAATCACAGGAAATTGTAGAATTTAAACATTAACAAAAAGAAGTTTCTTTAACATTCTTTAATAAATCCAAGTTCTTCAACTTCGAGAATCGTAACATCAGATATTTATTATAAAGCGATTAATATTTGCATGAATTTATTTCTTTGTTATCCAATCGATTTCTCAACGATTGTTCAAAATACTAACACAAATCTTTACTTTTGTCAAAAACAATGCATGTGAATAGATCAGAGATTTTTAATTATAATATATATTCTCTGCTTAACAATACACTGTATTAAATTATGTAGTCTGTCGGAGGGAATATTTTACCGAGTTTTAGCATTGACTTCCTTCGAATGGCTAGCAACGTAAGGAGAAAATATTTTATTATATTATATTTATAGAGGAATATTTTATATAACTGGCTTCTGCAGGGTGAAACTTCCTGTGCAAGTTGATATAACTCAAACATGTAAAAGTAGAAATGCATAAAATGCAGACAAATGTTGAGAAACATTTAAGTATATTATAATTGAAATTTGTAGGTTATTTATAATGATTTTCTATGGAAGAGTGTATGCTCGACAGTGGTGATTCAAAGACAAATGACTCACCCTGTAGAGGGTGATATATTGTTCCATAGAAAATCATTAGAAATAACCTAGACATTTAAATTACATTCAAATGTTGCTCAATATTTGTCAGCATTTTATGCATTTATTGCACATGAATTTTCAGCCTGCAGAAGCCAGTTATATATAATACTCCCCTGTAAATATAACAGAATAAAATCTTTTCTCGTTATGTTGCTAGCCATTCGAAGGAAGTCGATGCTAAAACTTGGTAAAATATTCCCTGCAACAGACTACATGATTTAATACAGTCTATTTGTTAAACAGAGCATATATAGTATAATGAAATAGATGTCTAGTAAAAGTGGGCTAGGAGAATTCTGATTCAAAGGCAAGTGAATCACCCTGTACATGAAGGCATGCTAAGATATCCTTAACAGTAATTAATGTGACACGCCTGCATTTCTTGCTCGTGGAATGTTTAGTATTAGATTTATCAAGTAGCAATAAAAGAAGCAAGAAACGCAATACGGAGTAGTGTAAAATTTCATTGTCCTCGCATTACAAGAAAGAGTGGAGCGTAGATGAGAGGAGGGAAGGGGGTGGGAGCTTTCAGAAGCTCGTTTAAGAAAGGGCAAGAGATGGCGGGCGGAGAGTAGTAGAGGACGATTATTCGGACTTAGGGTCAACCGTGCTCTTATTATTGGAATACCAGGAGCATTGAGTAAGCAGCTTGATCTGCCGAGGTCCTTGAAACCGAAGAAGACTGTAACTGTAAGGGTGGCTGGCGCGGCGAAGCAGAGCAGTCGGCTTTCGGTGCGTGCTTCGCTCGCTGCTTGCTTTATTACAGCCTTTCCACTGTTCCATCTTTTCGCTCGACGCAGCGACACTTGCACCACCCTCGATTCCTCCTCCCCCACCCTTCCACCCTTCCACCCTTGCAATGCCTACCCTTTTTCTTTTGGCTTTCTTTTCTTATTCCGAGAGTACTCGTTCGCCTCTCCTCCACTCGCGACGAGAGCCTTTCTGCGAGCGCGTGCGAATCAATAGATACCTTTATGCAATCTCGTATTTCGAAGCGAGCCGACAGAGGCGGCCTCGCCAGCGTAAAGAGCAGCGATCGCGCGACAGCACACCCCATTCTTCTCGTTAAGTTTCTCAGACCTTCGCCTGCAAGCAATCCTCTCGTGTGACCGAGAAACTAGAATAACGCGCTTCTTTTTTCTATATTTAGGTACAGAGAGTCATTTGCATAGAACTTTTTACTCGTTTGTTACTGGTTCCATATAAATTCTTGGACAAAATTTCTAAGAGACATCTTAGATTTTTCCTTAGAGTGCATTAAAGTTTGAAAATATAATCTTAATAAAGTAGTTACGAATGAAACTTCGTATTATATTTAAATAATGCTTTCTATCAGATGCAATTCTTATTCTAAAATATTACATATCGTTGGTCATCGACAAAGAGCTTTAAAAACGATGAACTTCGACGAAATCGTAGTCGAAGTTTCCTTTTTTCGTAGTACTTCAAAATCACTTGCATATAACTATTTTTCATTTGTTATTGGTTTAATATAAATACTTGGACAAAATTTATAAGAGATGCAGTAGAATTGTCATACATCTTAGATTTTTCTTTAAAGCGCATCAAAGTTTGAAAATACAATTTTAATAAAGTAGTTACAAATTAAACTTCGTATGAAATTTAAATAATACACTTTATTGGATGCAATTCTTATTCTAAAATATTACATTTCCCTCGTCATCGACAAAGACCTTTAAAAGCGATGAACTTCAACGAAATCGTAGTGGAAGTTTCGTGTTTTCGTAGCACTTGAAAATCGATCATAACATCAGAGATGCCTCACTGTAATCTCCAGAACTCTGGTAGGCGCGGTCACGCTGTCAAAAATCGTGATACACTCGGCGAGTGTGTGTGTTTTATTTGCGAGAACAATAGCAGGGCGCTGTGACGGGTTCCTCCTGTTATCTGCAAGTTGAAGCTCGCACCCCCGTCGAATTTTCGGTGGCAGCGCGCGCGTTGCATGCACACGGCCAACAGAAGCCGCCGCGCTTGTTTTTCACGGCGAGAGGTCGGAAATTAAGCAGACTCTGATATCCGATTCTTGTTTTCGCGATATTTTATGGTAGAATTTTGTATTTGCCTTGCATCGGCAATCCTGTCAATATGTTTGGTAAACGATCGAAGTAGAAAGGGTGCGCGTGATTCTGATGCATCGAGTCTCACATATTCTAGATTATAAATATTCTCGTTTGTTTAATTGGTAATTGCCATAATTCTTCCTTTGCGCCAATCGACAAATTAATTAATATATTTTGATATCCTTTCATTACCTACAATACTGTATATGTGAGACTTGTGAAACGAGAATATTTATAATGTAGAATATATTCTAAATCGCTAATTTAGAATATTTCTAAATCGCTTGTTTCTTTAATTGATAATTCCTTTGTCACAAATTTTCATAGAATTCAAAAATGTTGAACAAACAATGAAGTCCAATCATTCCATTGATTCAGATATTACAGTTCTTCTATGAATATAAATCTTTAATTTCAGATATATCTGACAACACGTTGTAGCCATCATTTATTTTAATTAGAATTGGGCATTCAATCATATCATTTTCTTAACTGTTTCCATTTCATTACATTTGTCGAGGTTTTCATGTGAGTTAATTTCTAAAAATAGAGAAAATACCCGCGAGTAATAATAGAGTACAATCGTGTGCACGTGATTTTGATGTATCAAGTCTCACATATTCTAGATTATAGATATTCTCATTTGTTCAATTAATAATTGCCAGAATTCTTCCCTTGCGCCAACTCGACCAATTAATTACGATATTATTATATCCTTTCACTATCTACAATGTTCTATTATTTCCCTAAAACCTCAAATAACAATTTAACCAAGTAACATCAACTTTTCTCGTTCTAATTTTCAATCTAAAATTATTGCAACATAACAATCTATCTTTTCGTCACACCAATCCTCGTATCACATGCGTCAAATTAGCCCAGAGGGAGAAATGAAGATACGTAAGTGAGTCATTAATTCACTAACAATTTGCGAGAGATATAAATGCGTACACGTATCCACTTTAACTTGCGAATCTCTGTCGAGGATTAATGAAGTAAAGTCGTACTCTGTATGAAGAAAAAGCGGCGTCGACAGCTCGGTAGTCCGATAGCAGCTATTTAATAACAATTATTAACGGGGTAATCCCGGCAAGGAAACTGCTACAGTATAAAGAACGAAGAAGATCGTGGTGCGGCGGAAGGGAGAAGGGGGAGAGGGTGGCCTAGCTGTTATAAGGATTTACGGCCGCTCCTATTTCACACGCCTAACCAACCCGGGGGTCAACAGCTCCGCCATCACAAAACACCTAGACTCCGCGCCGCCGCCGCCGCCGGCTTAAATCTCCCCCGGCAAAAACCACATATAACAATTCCCCCCCGCTAATAACATTAATCTGACATCTAATTCAATTCCGCTCTGACCGCATGTCGCCTATTCTTCATTAGGTGATTTCCTAAGTCGTACTCATTTTTAATTGCAAAGTTAAAGTGAAGTATAATACGAAAAGTAGATTTTAAAAAATGGTAGGCTGTGGTTTAGATTTGGAATTTTTGTAGTATTATTTGAATAATTAATCTGACATCTAATTCAAGGCGATTTTCAAAATCGTAGTAATTTTTAATTGCAAAGATAAAGTGATGTATGTTACGAGAAATAGATTTAAAAAAACAGTAGTCTGCATTTTAGATGTGGAATTTTTATAGTATTATTTAAATAAATCACTGTATTGTCTAATTCAATTTCGCTCTGACCACATCGCACCTATTCTTCATTAGGCGATTTCCCAAATCGTAGTTATTTTCAATTGCAAAGTCAAAGTGAAGTATAATACGAAAAATAGATTTAAAAAAATAGTAGGCTGCATTTTAAATGTGAAATTTTCGTAGTATTATTTAAATACATTAATCTAATGCCTAATTTAATTTCACTCTGACCGTATCTCACATATTCTTTATTAAGCGATTTCCTAAATCTTGACTCAGTTTTAATTGCACAGTCAAAGTGAAGTATAACACGAAAAATAGATTTAAAAAAATCGTAGCCTGTATTTTAAATATAGCATTTTTCTAGTATCATTTAAATAGGAAATGGATGTATTAACTTTGAGAGATCAATATCATCAGTGAGGATCGATATACGTGGTTTAAAGTTAGGTTAATGCGCGTAGAGAGTAACAACGAGGCAGGATCCAGTTGTTAGGTCTTTTTTCGTCGGGCGTAGAATTGTTTAACACTTTTCTATAGAGCGGCGTGGCGTGGCTCCCGCAGGTGGATAGAGGTGCGGGCCGTGGCAATAGTTTTCAGCCGGCGGCGCAGTAGTCATTTGTAACCGGAAGCCCCGCGCTGGTGGTTGGCTTTATATTGCGTCCATAAAGATCTCGGCTTCCACGCTGCTACAGGCTGCTTGCTCTCTGCTAGCCAGTGCCGCCGCCGCCGCCGGCGGTACAGCACAGCCTGCATAGAACAGAGCCGAGCAGACGGTAGTTAGCCCCGAACTACGGAATGCCGGTGTTTCCGCGCGATTTACGCAAATTAGGCGCGCGATGATGCAGCGCGTCCCTCGCGCCCGCGCCCGCACCCCCCACTGCCACCATAATCGCGTGAATTTCATTAAACTCCCGTTCGTTTTTATCTTGCTCGACCTGTGAAAAAGAGGAGCGCGTTACGCTTTTATCATATTCGCATTAAAACATTCTCACATTTTCTAGTATTATATTCAGAATAAGACATCTCTAATTGGTAAAATATCACTGTGAGTCTGTTTATTTTAAAACCTCGTAGTATGAATAGTATAGAATCGATTGTAATCGTTTTCTAGCTTAGAATCTGACGTTTTCTAATTTTAACTCCAAAAACAGGATATCTTTAATTGGAAATATCAGCTTAACTTGTCGCATTTTAAAAGTAAGTTCTAGTCATACAGAATCGACATTTATCATTTTCCTGATTTAGAATCTGACATTTTCCAGTATTACCCTAAAAACAAGACACATGTAATTATTAGAATATGAATTTAACTCGTTCCATTTAAAAGCGAGTGAATTCGAGCAGTAGACAATATATTCACAGTAATCATTTCCTAGTTTAGAATCTGACATTTTCCAATGTTAACTCCAAAAACAAAATGTCTATGGTTGGAAAAATATCAGCTTAACTTGTTACAATTTAAAAGCCTGCAATTCGAGTGATACAGAATCGACAGTTATCATTTTCCCAACTAAAAATCTAACACTTTCCACTATTACCCTAAAAACAAGACATATTTAATTATTAGAATATTAACTTAACTCTTTCCATTTAAGAGCAAGTGAATTGGAGCAGCAAAGACTACATATTCGCAGTAATTATTTTCCTAGCTAAAACTCTAACACTTTCCAGCATTACCCCAAAAACACGACATATCTAATTATTAGAATATTAACTTAACTCGTTCCATTTAAAAGCAAATGAATTCGAGCAGCAGAGTATATAATCACAGTAATTATTTTCCTAGCTAAAAATTTAACACTTTCCAGTATTATCCCAAAAATAAGACATATCTAATTATTAGAATATTAACTTAACTCGTTCCATTTAAAAGCAAGTGAATTCGAGCAGTAGAGAATATATTCGCAGTAATCATTTTTCCAGTTGAGCTTGTCGCGCATTGTTGCATGAATAATCAGTGAGGGTGAGAGAGCAGATGCTGGTCACGTAGGACGAGGCATAACACATGACAGTACGGGAAAGACAAACAATGGCAGGTGGGCCTAGATAGACACGTCTAATTACGGCGGGGGTTCGCGGCTAATGAAATTTCGTTTGGCTTTCCATCAGTGTCCGCAGGATTTGGCATGCTGGCTCTGCTCTGCGCTGCGAGCTGCGAGCTGCTCGTTCTCTCTCTCTCTCTCTCTCTCTCTCTCTCTTGACTATGCCCGAATGCGGTACCAGTCATCAATTTACGGTATTACGACGGAGTACTTACTGCTGAAGCGAGCAGCAGCCGCTGTAGTTCACTTTGCCTGATCCACCTGCTGCTCCCAGGCATTAGAGACGGATATCGGCGACCTCTTCGATGTCCCATTACCGTCTAATCAGAGATCGGGCCGGATATGCTCTCCCTAATGCCTCTGTGTCCAGGGATCCACAATCTTAAGTTATTATGCCCTCCTCTCCTCCATTAATTAGTCCGCGGTCGATGTTGCAACTTGGATGAACGAAATAGAGTACCTCGTTTCACCAATCATTTTGTCAGTTATTGAACCAGTATTCGTTGCGATTTGGTTTATATATTGGAATAAATTCACAATCTTAAGTTATTATGCCCTCCCCTCCTCCATTAAGGGGGTGTAGGACAGTTAACATGCAAATTTTTCTAAATTTTATAAAAATTGGTGTAACTAAGCCAATCACTTGGCAAGCACAGTCATTTTACCTTTAATTAGTACACTTGTACAGAGTAATTCGAGATATAAACATTCAAAATGAAATAAACAATAAGGCAGTTATTAATTGTTAAACATTACAATATTAATTATGCGCAATCGGACTCTGCAGATGATTTCTTTGGTACGGTTGGTCCAATGAAGTTCTACTTTTAGAGAGTTCTTTTTTAAGATCATACCTAAGGTTCAAACCAATTGTTTATGTTATAAGTTTTATGGTTCACAATATAAACAATTGGTTTGAAGCAACTTCCACATGACTTATCCGCATGATTTTGGTCCCCGTGTTAGGTATGATCTTAAAAAAGAACTCTGTAAAAGTTGAATTTCATTGGACCAACCGTACCAAAGAAATCATCTGCAGAGTCCTTTAAGCATAATTAATATTGTAATGTTTAACGATTAATAACTGCCTTATTGTTTATTTAATTTTGAATGTTTATATCTCGAATTACTCTGTAGAAGTGTACTAATTAAAGGTAAAATGACTGTGCTGGCCAAGTGATTGGCTTAGTTTCACCAATTTTTATAAAATTTAGAAAAATTTGCATGTTAACTGTCCTACATCCCCTTAATTAGTCCGCAGTTGTAACTTGGACGAACGAAATAGAGTACCACGTTTCACCAGTCATTTTGGCAGTCATTAAACCAGTACTCGTCGCGCTTTCCTTTATATATTGGAATAAGATCGTCCGGAATTTTGTTATCTTCGATGATTTCTTAAGAAGGATACTCTTTTCATTGAGAATTTCTAATTTATTAACCCTTTCACTACGAAATACGTAAATATACGCCTTGCATTTAATAAGGCCCTCTAAATTAAATATGCGCAGCGCAGCGGCTGACGTGCGAATAACGCGCCGTCCCTATTAATGGATTACTTCGTAAAGGGTTAATTTCGACTAGATATCCCTGTTCACGTATTAACCTCTTAACGCACTGTTTTTCTGAAAACTTGTGTAACGCGCTCGAATTAACTCGAGCGTACAAGTTAAGTGGTTAATTCCTATCGGTAGTCTAATAATTATTATTTCATATCGCTTGGTAAAGAAATCAGTATAAACAGGGGAATGTTCGCTTCCAGTTCTTCCAAGTTGGTGGAAGTGCTCGGAATACTCATTGGGGGGGGGGGGCTGCGTAAGCGTAATCCATCAAAGTTTTAACGACACCGAATGACAGGGCAAGGGCGAGCGAAAGGCGCGGCGCGGTAGCACTCGGGCCAATTAACTTATGCATGGGACATTAGCATTTCGGCGAACACATCGAGTCCATCTTGGATTTTTACCGGGGAAAAGTTAAATTGCCCGAAGTTCCCGACTCTGATTACCTCCGCTCGACTTTCCGCGGGATTCGCTCCCCCCACTCCCCCCACTCCCCTCCCCTCCCCCTTTTTCCCCTTCCCCTTGTGTATCCTCTTGGCGGTGGGAAACAGTCTGCACAAGCTGCTTCAATTTTTTCTTTCTATAAACATTCCGCCGCCGGACACTGGGGACTCCGGCCACCCAATTATTCTAAACAGTATTTCTCCTCTTCTCATATGTCATGGATGATTGGAAAACTTTGATTTCCTCAGAGTTTTTTTATCCTATAACGACGAATATATGTTTTATAAGCTTTGTCTTAAGTCTTTGTGGATTTCCAAAGTTTTGAAGTGTTGTAGTTTGAAAATGTACAAGTTCTATAATTAGCAGTAATGTATTTTAGTAGTAACTAACAAACTTCTAACAAATCTAGGTATTTCAAGGTACTGAACGTATCAGTTTGCAGATTTCCTTTTGTTTATTAAGACGAAAAGACAACAGTTCGCTTGTTATCGATAAATCTTGATCGAGTTGATGAGAACGCCAATTAGAACATTATTTTCAACATGCAGAAACACTAAAATTTAATCATTCATTTCGTAAATATAAATCTTTAATTTCATATACTGTATCTGACAACACATCATAGCTATAATTTATTTTAATCAGAATTAGTCATTCAGTTATATAATTTTCTTAACTATTTCCACTTCATCAGATTTCTCGGGGCTTTCATGCGAATTAATTGTTAAAATTAGAGAATTTACACAATCCCATAGAGGATTAACTTATTTATCACAAACGATCCCAACGAAAAAATTTCGTCATTTAATTATTCATTGTTCTAATATCATTTTGATACTAGTTAAAACCTACAAACTAGTATGTATTGGCGTTCCAAGAAAGGATTAAATTGAAAAGTTAACGGGCAGAAATTCGACCTTCAATTTAATTTCTGATATTGTATCTAACAACACATCATAACCATAATTTCTTCTAATTAGAATTAGTCAGTCAGTTATATAATTTCCTTAACTATTTCCACTTCATCAGTTTTCCTTGGGTTCTCATGCGAGTTAATTGCTAAAATTAGAAAAATTACCCGATCCCATAGATGGTTAATTTATCACAAACGATCCCAATATAAAAATTTCGTCATTTAATTATTCATTGTTCTAATATCATTTTGATACTAGTTAAAATCTAAAAACTAGTATTAGCATTCCAAGAACATTCCAGGATTAAATTGAAAAGTTAACGGGCAGAAATTGGTCCTTCGATTTAATTTCTGATATTGTATCTAACAATAAATCATAGCACCAATTTCTTCTAATTAGAATTAGTCATTCAATCATATAATTTCCTTAACTATTCCCACTTCATCAGTTTTCCCGGGGCTTTCATGCGAGTTAATTGCTAAAATTAGAGAAATTACGCGCGACTAACAATGGAGGAGTGGAGGGTATCAATAGGCAGGATGATGATAGCAGTTTAAGGCTAAGTGGCGTACAAATTCGTGAGGGATACTTGGGAGGATGGACGGCTTTCGGAGAGCAGAGCCGACGGCAACAGGTTGCCCGGTTAGAGGAGCTCGGAAACTTGGCAAAGATTGAATGTCGTGACACGAGTCTCTACATTGTCTCGATCTTGCCGAGAACGGCTCGCATCCTTTGCGAATACATATGTATATATATATACATCTACATGTATATAAACGCGTGTTCTCCAGCGCAGCTGGGAATATTGGACGCTGGCAGTCCGCCCAAATCCCATTTCGCGAGAGGAGAGCAACTCCGACAACTTATCCGTACACCAGTGTTTCTTAAGTCTTTGCAGTCGAGAGTTCCCATTTTCCATTTATTTTGGTGACTCAGAGGCACCACTCGAGTGCAAAGGGTTAAGTCTTAGTAGTTCCTTTGTCAGTTTGTTACATTTTTCAGTGTGAATCTTGTTCACTGACAATTGTTTATGGATTCTTTTGTATTCATTGTTAGGAAATTTGAGATATGCAAATGAATGTAAAGTGGGAATTTCGCATATTTCATACTTTCGGGGATTAAAAGGGGTTGCTTAACTCTTTGGGGCACGGTGGGATTAAAAATATCCTATTTTTTGTTGTATGGTAATGCATGGTGGGATATTTTAGATCCACTTCGTAATATTATAATAGATTTATATTTGGTCTCTTGTTGAATTTTAAACGCGAGAACATTTCTATGCAACAATGGTTTGTTTATTCTCTCAAACCCTGTGCTTCAAAGTATTAAGATGTCATTAAAATTGACGTGTTATTAATGATAGGTTGACTTAAGAACGCGGAATACTGAGGAATCATTTTTCCTTGGACTATCGAAGGACAATATTGTATACCTCAAGTTTATCAGTTAGTTTAACTTTTTGACTACCGCGAAATCTAAGGAAGAACGCTAATTTCAACTGACGATATTTTAGCTGTGATAAATGCAATCTTAATGGATTTTTAGAGTGTCTGTATAAAGGCATCTATCACTTCGAATTCGATCTTCTTAAATAATTTCGCAGAAGTGTATACCAGTTTTCGAATAAACTTAATATATGCTCTGTTGAATTTTTAATGAAGTATTTATTAGTCTGCAGTGAAAGAAGTGTTTGTGTGGTTTTTCTTATGGAAATTGTCATTTGGAGTATTTTAAGATTGCATATTTCGAGGGATGGATTACTTTTGCGTACCGTACCTTTCATCATTTATTGTCGCACCTAACGAATCGCAGAAATGTATATCAGTTTTCGAATACACTTAACATATTCTCTGTTGAATTTTTGATAAAGTATTTATTAATTTGCGGTGAAAGAACTGTTCGTACGCTTTTTCTTATGGAAATTATGTCTTTTAAAGTATTTTAAAATCGCATATTTCCAAGGATGGATTACTTTTGCGAACCGTGCCTTCCATCATTTATTGTTACACCTAACGAATTCGAATATCTCATATATTTAATTCTACATCGCGTGACACATTTAAATATCATTTATTCGAGAGGAGATACGCTTGCGATTTATTCAAGAGCGCTCTTTGTCGCGGCGACCCTTTTGGCCTTGGAGGAATTCAACAATTGGAATTGAGCGGTAAGAGAGACTCGGCTGGGGGCAATTTGGCAGATGAAGGAGAATTATGTGGAGGGACGCAGGTGATGGCTGGCAGGAGGGTGACATTTTTGACAGTGCGATCATTTTTCAAGGGACGTGGAAAAGTGGAGTCGTGCCGCGAGGCTACATTTTCCAACGCTCCCGTCCACGACGAATCGGACCCAACCAACACCCCGGATGGCCTCGCATTTTTTCCTCGCGGCACATACTCACTCTTGTATAAATATGTAGCACCAATTTTCCACTGGCACGCTCGACTTTCTTTAACCATCTTTGTCTCCGTCAGATCTTTTCCTTGGTACGTCTTTTCTATTTACGAAATAATCTCTTGGAAGTGACGAAAATGGGCATTTGTTCTAATAAGTATAGTGAAAAGCATTCACGAAACAAATGGACAATTCTGTATCCGATTGACTCAAAAGACTAAGTTTGTCTTTTATTTTGCAATGTATGATTAGTGAAAATAATTCTAAATTCGTTTGGCTTTCTGTAAATCGGATTCTCTTCAATAGGGAAAATAATCAATCAGATACAAAATTGTCCACTTGTTTCGTTCCACGCTCGACTTTCTATAACCATCTTTGTCTCCGTCAGATGTTTTCCTTGGTACGTCTTTTCTATTTGCGAAATAATCTCTTGGAAGTGACAAAAATGGGTATTTGATCTAATAAGTATAGTGAAAAGCATTTACGAAACAAATGGACAATCTTTCACATTGATTATTTTACGAATTGAAGAATCCGATTTATAGAAACGTTACTGACTTTAGAATTATTTTCGATAATCTTAAGTTGTCAACATTAAAAGGCATAATAAATCTGTTTGCGAAATGATCTCTTGGCAGTGACAAAAATGGGCATTTCATCTAATAAGTATAGTAAAAAGCATTCACGAAACAAGGGGACAATTTTGTATCCGATTGATTATTCTCCCTATTAAAAAGAATCCGATTTACAGAAAGCCAAACGAATTTAGAATTATTTTCACTAATCAAACATTGCCAAATAAAAGACTAAGACTTTGTCTTTTCAGTCAGTCGAGTACAAAATTGTCCATTTGTTGCATGAATGCTTTTCATTACAGTTATTGGATTAAATACCCATTTTTGTCACTGCCAAGAGATTATTTCGCGAATAGATTTATTATGTATTTTAATATTGACAACTTAAGATTACAGAAAATAATTTCAAATTCAGTAACGTTTGTATAAATCGGATTCTTCAATTCGTAAAATAATCAGTATAAAAGATTCTAATTCGATTTTGAAATGGATTTCATCGTGTGAATTGAATCAAATGAATCAAAGGAGTAGACTTTTCATGCGAGCTTTCGAACGATTTCATCTGGAGTTTATACGGAGGGGTGATATGAAACGCATCTCCCTGTCAGAACTCAGCGAGTAGACACACACACAGGCCTCGCCTGGTGCACATATCCCCACTGCGGCCGTTTATAATTTGAGAACGGCTCGCTTTAATTACCGCTACGTCGAGTTTACACGCGACCGCCGAATATTTGATACACGAAGATAGCTCGGCTCATTCTCCCGATTCCCTGTGGCGACAGCCTCTGTCGAAATTCATTAGAAGCCCGCGATATCGGTGATTTGATCTCGTTAACAAGGAGTTCACTCGCCGTCTAAATATCCACCATTCACTTAACCGACCGCTAAAAGTTTACTTACTTGCAACAAAGAACTAAATGGCGATCAAGAACAGATTTCGAATTTGTTTTCACAAACTCGAGAATCTACGAAAGAATTTAATTTTTAACATTTGGCAATGGAATTCAAATTCCTCTAAGTTCGATCGGTAATTGATCTTGTAGAAATTCTTGAAACACTTTCGCTTGGATTTTTATAAATATATCGAATTAAATACAATATTTTAACCTTCTAATCGCACGGTATTTGTTTTGTTATCTCAAGTTGATGGCATTACAGTACTAATTGAGGGCTCGATTATAAATCTTGTGTAAACTTTGACACTACTCGCAAAAGGTTCAGTTGTCAAAATATCAAATTTCTTGATATTTGAACTATTTTCAGTACTCTCAAAGTTTACGCAAGGTTTGTAATCAAACATTCAATTAATAATAGGAGTACTGATAGTACATATTCCAACACAGCTAATATTTTAATTAATTCTTTGAATTACGACGTATACGCCGTCTCATGAAAAAATTTTAATTATTTGGCAAAATATCGGAATATTAGCATGTGTCCTGAAAGTTACACTGACCCATAGAAGGTTAACTTACTTTATCACAAAGAATCCTAATTTCAAAATTTCGTCGCTTAATTATTCAGTGTTATGGTGTTATTTTGCTACTAGTTAAAACCTACAAATTAGTATTGGCATTCCAATGAAGCATGAAATTCGAAAGTGAACGAGCAGGAATTCGAGGTTCGATTTAATTTCTGATATTGTATCTAACAACACATCGTAGCCCTAATTTCTTGTAATTAGAATTAGTCATTCAGTCATATAATTTCCTTATCTATTTCCACTTCATCAGATTTCTCGGGGCTTTCAAACTTTTGCCATTTAATTATTCATTATTGTAGTGTTATTTTGCTATTAGTTAAAACCTAAAAATTAATATTGGTATTGCAATGAAGCATGAAATTCGAAAGTGAGAGGGCAGGAATTCGAGGTTCGATTTAATTTCTGATATTGTATCTAACAACACATCGTAGCCCTAATTTCTTGCAATTAGAATTAGTCATTCAGTCATATAATTTCCTTATCTATTTCCACTTGATCAGATTTCTCGGGGCTTTCAAACTTTTGCCATTTAATTATTCATTATTGTAGTGTTATTTTGCTATTAGTTAAAACCTAAAAACTAGTATTGGCATTGCAATGAAGCATGAAATTCGAAAGTGAACGAGCAGGAATTCGAGGTTCGATTTAATTTCTGATATTGTATGTAACAACACACCGTAGCCCTAATTTCTTGTAATTAGAATTAGTCATTCAGTCATATAATTTCCTTATCTATTTCCACTTCATCAGATTTCTCGGGGCTTTCAAACTTTCGCCATTTAATTATTCATTGTTGTAGTGTTATTTTGCTATTAGTTAAAACCTAAAAACTAGTATTGGCATTGCAATGAAGCATGAAATTCGAAAGTTAGCAGTTAGGAATTCAAGGTTCGATGTTTACTTGTTGAATAGGCGGCGGTGTAGTCGAAAGAGTGATAAATCTCGGGAGGACGTATCTCGCGCGGTACAGGGCGTGCTGCGTATTCATTTGTGTATTTAGGAGAGTGACAGAATGCTAATAGGACGCCTATCCGTATCTTACGTGCGGCGGCGGCGGCCAGTGTAACGCGTAGCGTGTACTCGCCCGGCGAACGAGCATCCGTCGCGCCTGCACACTGTGTACGCCCACCGCTTTTAATTATCGCTTTAATTATTGCACGCTCGTACGCCGTGATATTCGGTGCACGTGTGGCCGTCCTCCTCGACGTACATGTGCGTACCGACAGATAAGCGTCGATAGTGTTATCTTCCGGACACTGTGCTGCGCTTGCGACACGAGACGCATCTTATAATCGTATATCGCACACCAGGATAAATAATAATTGGGTCGAGAGCAGTGACTTTAAGCCTTTTAGTGCCGGACGAAAAAGAGATGTCTATGCGAGAATAACCGGCCGAATTTCACGATTTTACTAAGGTTTTTTGAAAAGGCTCATAAAAACCAAACGAAAAACAATATTTACATAATTCAAAAAGGAGAAATAGAGAACAAAACAATGACATTAAGTTTTCTATTTTCGTTGAAAATATTTAGATGTTGTAAGTGTGTAACATTTTGTTATTATAAGGTACGGGTTGATATATCGGCCTCCGGCACTAAAAGGGTTAATTAAGCTTCGATTTTTTATCTTCGTAGAAATTTATTAAGAGTTAGTTGAGTGTTTGGGAAGACCACGATTTCTGTAACGCCGCGGTTTGAATAGTGTTCTTATAGGAAAAATTCGCGAAGATTACGAAAAAAATATTTTAAAAATTCCAGGAACCTCCATATATGAAGTACGAATGGGTCAAATCTGAACTATACAGTTACGATTTCTGGGACGCCGTTATTACCAACTTTAAATGTATTAGTGCTTTGAAGTTCAGTCCTAACCGATTTGCAGACCTAACACAGCTCGTTCGTTGCATTTTCTAATGATAAACAACAATTTTAATAAGTTTGCCTAAGTTGAGACCAGTTGGGAATATTTGGAAGTGTTTATAGTAGTTCCATCAATTTGTAAAATATTTTTTTTTTGGTAATCCTTCCAATTTTTTCCTATAAGAACACTGTTGAAATCGTAGTATTCCCGAGTGTTTGATTTCTATTATAGTTCGATTTTTCTTTTGAGTGTTCTTCCGGAGTAAATTGTAAATTGTCGAAATTTGAACTAGCGTTTTCGAGGTTGGGATTCTCGTGGGAGTTGCAAACAAATGCGCAGACATTTAGTCTGCATTTAGCCGGAGGAGCATCGAATTCCAATAGTCTGTTTCTCGGTCTCGTAATATCGGCCTTGAAAAAGTCGCCGGCTGATTAGAAATTGGAAATCGATGGAGCAGCCATTGGACCGAATTTGCCGCGAGACTCGTATGTGTGCCGCGACCAGGACCTAACAATTAGCGCGCAGCGTGGAATTCCTCATTTCCTAATTAACCGGGAAGTGTCTTAATAAGCCGGCGAATGGAATTCAGAGAAATGGGCCGCGACGAGTGAATTTCCACGCTCATAACCGCGTCGAGTAATTCGCTTCCGTGCAGCACTGATGTGGAACTAAAATATCCATCACCTTCTATTTGTAACATTCTTATTTGCACCGTTTATTTTAAAAGTGGTGTAAGTCCATTTTTGAAAGAAATGAGACATCACGTAATCTATGCTTAATTTAGGGTAAATTTTTTATTTATAACTAGTTAGTATGTATTATAATTTATTAAAAAATGCCCGTGCTGTGTCCAATTTAAAATTGGTCGGTAAAAGAAATTGCGTAAGCATTGATTATGAAAGTGGTGTAAGTCCAATTTGCATAGACAGGTGGCAGAGTGAGTGGCCTAAAATTTGAAAAAATCGCGCTGGCGCCTTTATATCGCGATGCCAGGCCTATTACTTACGAAAAATATAAGAATATCGAGCAGTTATTACCGTATATACTTCCTGTGCATCACGAATATTTCAAAACACTGCCACATGAAGAGCATAAGTAAATCCTGCCAATATCTTATGTTAATTTTAACAATATTATTAACGTTTAAAATTAAAAATACTACTTCTATTTCATATCGTGTTATTACTTGTAAACAAAATTGGATTAATATGAAATATATTTTAAGTGGTATTTGATTTTTCAAAATGAATTTAAACAATTTTTACAATTGACTAATTTTGGAAGTGATATAAGTCCATTTGCAGCCCGAAAACATACATTATTTTCGTTAAATTCGCCTAAAACAAATTGATATAATCAAATTACACATTCATAAATCAGTAGAAACATTGCCAGACTTGATATAATTAATCTATATTTTTTCATTGATAGATATGCGAACATTTAATTTTCTCAAAACAACACAAAATTGACTTACACCACTTTCAAAATAAACGGTCCATTTATTAGTTTTATATTTGCTTCCTCGTTAAGTTAACACGCCTATTGCTTAGGTAATTTCACATTTCATAATACAAATTTGACACGGTGTGACAGTAAAAAGAAATCCTCCAAGAAATGGCTGTTTGATATTTGCCCAATATCGACAAAGACGGCGTTGCTCCGAAAAACGTGGTATCGCAAAAAGATTGACATATCGAATAGGTATTTCCCGAGGGCAGTCGGATTTACTGTCGCATCTGGATGAGATGCGGGCCAAAAGCCTTAAAATCGGGAGCGAACGAGGAAGCAAATGCAAAGGGGTGAAAGATCTCTTCCATCTGTGTATCGGCAAAACCATAAGGCGATGATACAAAACGCCGGGGAGGATCGCCCCGGCCAGTAAAAAGCGATGAACGAAAAGAGGATATCGCAGATCAAGATCCATATTTCTCCAAGGGGGCGCTTATCATTCTAGCCATTTCTATAGTGTGACTCGAAAGTATCCTCCCACACTATTTCGTCATTACAAAAGGCAAATTTTATTTAATTCTATATAACATAACACACCGTAGGAATTAAATATTTCATCTTTTAACCTCTTAACTGTGCAATTTAGTTTTAAAAATCGCCCACACAGTGCGGAATTGAAATTAAGCAAATGCATGTTAAGTATGTACTGAGCAAACGTATATACACGTCAAACGCACTTAACTGGTTAACTATTATATTAATTGATAGACTTGTAATAATAAGAGAAGAAATATCTATTTATTGCAAAGTTCTATTAGAATTCTATAGTTTTAGGAAAGTTTATTCTACAGCAAAAACAGAGTGATTTTATCAAATGTCAGGTATAAAGAATGACCGGGCATTAAAACTGTTATCAGTCAGCGAAGTGTTGGAGGATATTTTCGGGTGACACCTTGTATAGTTGGAGGGCTGGGCATAGCCGGCTGGGTCTTCGACCCTTCGCCGGGCTAGCTGCTCACACGCTCCCGCACACGTGATCGGGCACGTGTGGCGCGGGGGCGGCGGCGGCGGCGGCGGCGGTCTGTGGCGTTTTCGCGCGGCTAAAGCTGACAGGGTGGCCTGATCGATCAGCTCATCAAACATCTTGCCATATTGTTCACCGAATCCCTTTCACCTAGACGCCACTTTTACTACGTGCTTCCAGAGCAGCGAACGCGCCTGCCAAGCCGAAAACGATATCGTCCCAGCACAGGTTTACGGCGCTGCTCGCCTTGAAAAAGGCCACCGGAATTAGTTCGCTCTGCCACTTCATTCGGAAAATAGCCTTCGAGTTGCACGCATCCATCTTTCCTTCTTCTTCTCCATTAATTCGCTATATTGCATTCGGTAGAAATGATATTTCTTATACTTGATTTAAGTTTTATCATTTCTTTTGTCAGAGATTTTACCATTTTTTTGGTCAGAGATTTTACCATTTTTCTTTCTTGTAGCGGAATTGTAAGAATTGCATAAATCCTTCTTCGAAATTATAATAGGAATAATTGCCAACTTTATAATTAATTGAGTGGATAATACGCGTGATTGTTAGTAGGTGGAAATGGATTTTTAAGTAGCGCGATATTACGTCGCTCGCCTTGAAAAAGACCTTCCTTTTGTCAGAGATTTTACCATTTTTCTTTCGTAACGGAGTTGTAAGAATTTCATAAATCCTCTTTCGAAATTATAATATATAAAAGAATATATATTTTATAAGCTTTGTCTTAAGTCTTTGTAGAATCCCAAAATCTGGAAGTGTTGTAATTTGAAAATGTACACGTTCTATAATTAGTAGTCGTGTATTTCAATAGGACAATATCCAAAATCAATTTTTTGCACTCAAGCTTCTAACAAATCTAGATATTTAAAGCTACTGAACATATTAGTCTGCAAATTTCCTTTTGTTTTGTGAAACTAAAAGACAACTGTCTGCTTGTTATCGATAAATCTTGATCGAGTTCATGAGAACACCAAGTAGAAAATTATTTTGAACATAAAGAAACACTACAGTTTAATCATTCATTTCACAAGTATGAATCTTTAATTTTAGACATTGTATCTGACAACTCGTCATAGCCATCATTCATTTTAATTAGGATTAGGCATTCAGCCATATAATTTTCTTAACTATTTCCGTTTCTTCTCCACCATTAATTCACCATATTGCATTCAGTATACATCACATTCCTTATACTTAATTTAGTCAGAGATTTTACCATTTTTCTTTCTCTTTGCAGAGTTATAAGAATTGCATAAATCCTCTTTCGAAATTACAATAGGAATAATTGCGAATCTTATAATTAATCGAATGGATAATACGCCTGATGGTTAGTAGGTGGAAAAGGAGTTTTGGGTATCGCGCTAATAAACACGTATCGCATTATCGCGCCGAAACGAATCACGTATCGCGAAAATTGAAATGAGACGTAAAAATCCTGGTTTGCCCAGCCAGTAATTGGATTATGCTCGGGTAAACAGGTGGGCAGCGATATTTGATTGCAGTTCGGATTTGTTGTTCCAGGCTAATAACTTTCGCCGCTACTGCCAGAGCATTATTTAATTTCGCAAACGGGATATTGAATTATGATATCGGACACCCGCCGCGCTTTTTCCAATTTTTATCCCGCTTTCTCGTCGATCGACATTATTTTAATTCAATCGGACTACACATGTATTAAACGGGGCGCGCGTGCCCAGTCGATATATTCCGTGCGCACGCCTTAATAAATCTTTCCATCTCAATCGTATTAATTCAAATCAACTAGCGCCAATCAAGAAATTTTCTGAGGTATATCATTTTAGTGAAGTAGCACTGCTGTAACTTCAGTCCTTCATTCATTACATCGACTTTAACATAGCATAACCGCGACTCATCGTACAGAAAAAGAAAGATTAACACTAGGTGTATGAACACTTGTTAGATTTTGACGTTCTTAAATGAAAACAATTGATTTAACTTAAGATCACTTACAATCTTAACAATCACAGTATAAGTTAATCGAATCTATTCGGATCGCATAAATAATTGCGACCATAAATTGCAAAAATTAACCATTTAACTTGTACGCTCGAGTTAATTCGAGCGCATTGCACGCGTTTTCAAAAAAACCGTGCGTTAAGGGGTTAATAGTAATTGTTTTTGTAATTTTGCTCGCAGAATCCAAAATTAATCAAAATGACGGTTCCCATAAACCTAGTGTTAAAATCACGTATACACCAACGCGAAAAATGTCTCGTAAATAATAAATCGATACTTTTTACACTTGTTTATTCATCAAGCAAAGCGAATTAAAACACCGAACGAATTTCGAATACTAAATGTACTCGAATACTAAATGTGCACTCTCTGAATGATAAACAATTTCGATCAATTAATCGCAGGCTTTTATTGGAAGTGAAGCAAATAACGATGAGATCGTCAATCATTAAACCATTATATTTAACACTAGATTGCCCAAGGAAGTCATTTTGACTGCTTTTTAATTTGAATTAGAAAAAAAATTATGTATATAATGATACAATTTCTTAGAATTTTCTGACTTTTTGTACAACATATAAATGCGTTTATTAATAATTGTAGTTACCTCCCCCCTCCTTCATTTCCGGTATATAATTATATGTGTTATACCTATATTTGCCCAAAAGCAGTCGTTTTGACTGCTTGGGAAATTTAAAATAATCAAATGACTCTTATTATTGAATTGAGTAAATTTCTTATATGACCAGTTCGGCTCTCTATTGAAATAACATTTTTCATTTCTTTCGATTACCGTTACATGATAACATACAAGTACATGTGCTTCTTAATTGCGTAGGTTAGGTGGAAGTTAGTTTGATGCTAGCATCACAGTTTCGTCTCTTTCCGCGAACCTCCTACTTTTCTTCGTGACTCTAGTATCAAAAACTTCATCGTCTAAATAAGCCCGTTGCTCAATAAACTATACATTAAAATTAAAAATTAATTTTAAATCAATTTCTTTACACATTAGTTTTTCTTTCACAATGCAGTCATTTTGACTGCTTTTGGGCAATACAGGAATATACTAAGTTTCAGTCTTTCTAGTATTAAAATCCTTCTGTCACATTGAAAGTCGTATGTTCGATTGACAGAGTTTCCATTTCATCGACGAGCCAATCCGCCACGAATTATACTATTATCAAAACGCAGGCAGATGAATCAATGTAACATTGCACAGTCATTGTAACAATGGAACATTATCCGCTCGGCGATGCGTATCATTGACCGACTAATTATCCGGGATTTCTTGACAGACTGGTGCATATACTAAGTTTCAGTCATTCTAGTGTTAAAAGGGGTGATCGTGTAAAATTTGGGAGGTTTTAAAGAGATCCGCTAAGCAGGAAGGGCATAGTTCTTGGTAGTATATCGTCTGGTGGAAGGAACTAGGGTGAGTTAACGCAGTGCAGCCCGGGTAGTCAGGCGGCGCGGCATAAGTATGCATGAAGTTAGCTCGCTGCCGTCTGAAATATTAAGTAGGCGCAGGGACTCTTCTCCTGCTGGGCGGTGAAAACTGTTTAGCTTGGAGAGCGAGTCGAAGGGCGAAGAACCACGAGAACCAGCTAGTAAGGATGAGAAGGAGAGAGGAAGAGAGAGAGAGAATGAGTGTCGAGGCCCAACTCGTAGTCGCCCTGCACCTCATTCCGTTTGATAAATAATGCGCTTCGCATTTTGCGCGCGCAAAACTTTTGGATTGCGCGCATCACTGACGAAAGCAAGCCTGGAACGCCACCCTCGCACTCCGCTTCCGTAACCCAGCGGGCCGATTCAATTCAAGTATGCTCGGACTGAATTTTAATTTCGAAACTTGCTCGGCCAACGCTTAATGAAAACGAGAGCGGTCGCCAGTTGTCTTCGCCGCACGAAAACTTCCCGCCTTTTTTCGGCCGAGAATTCCTCTTTTCTCAGTCGGCCGAGAAACTTCCTTGTGATTCAAGAGAACGTCTTTGTTTGCCATGAATTCAATGTCGAAGGAAATTGGTGAATTTAGAACGTGTTTCGTAAAGTATGCTTTTCTTGGGTTTGAAGAAATTGAGGAGGTTGGTGCCACAAATGAAGATAATGTGATCGAATTGGAATTTACAGAGAATGATAGTCAATGATCACTGTAGATCTCTTCAAAATTTCAAGTTATTTGTTTGTACAGTTTTCGAGTAATCAATGTCCAAAAATCCATTCATGGCGACGAGAGCAGAAATTATCGTTTATGAGTTAAAAGTATGTGATACAACAATGACACATGAATAAAAAATATTTCACGTGATAAATGAGACATTTACGAATAATCAGGCAAAGTTTCAAAGGCTTCGTCTGTCCGATTCGAGAGTGTTTGAGGAGACAATGAAAAGGAAATACTTTTACTTACTTATACTTTAACTTATAACAGCAGGTGTGACATAACATAAACTTAATTGCAAATTGAATTCTCCTACTTAAAAACTATTTTTTTTATACCGAATTACCGCACCAACTTCCTTACATGATTCGAACTTCCACAAAAATCTCGCTTGTTTTTAACGATGCTGTCGCTCATTAATGTTTGCGAACTTATTGTTCTTGGTGAATTGGCGCCAGAGGGCAGGACGAACGGGGGGGATGGGTTCTCAAAAATGGTGGCTGAATAAAAGAAGCAGGAAACCAAAGGAAATTGGCTCGGCGAACTTTCGGGATATATCACGGTCGCGCACGAAAAGCTCCGATGTGGCGTAGTTGTTGGGGGTGCTTTTGCGGAAGGGGAGAGAGAGAGTGGGGGGTGCCGAGGAAGCACTAAGGCGGATGCGTTGAAATATTAAAAGTGTAGCTAGTTGCCCCGCTCGCAGACCCACCGCACCAGGCCACGACAAAGATTGCAAAGTTTCGCGCTGGATTCCCTACAAAGTCTAACTTATTTAACGTAGGGTGCTCTGCTACTGGCAGTGATGTACCTGCGGGGTAAATAGGAACGTGTCTGATCTAAACCACTCCTCTCTCTTTTCGGACCCTGTAATTCTCAGGGAAACTTCATTCTATCCTTAATTTCGCCGTAGTATCTTTCTTCGGTATTACTCGGACTAGAAAGATGCAAAGAAAATGCCAAAACTCCCTTTTGATCTTCTTAATTTCTCTTGTTCCTATTTCTTTATTAGTAACAGGCATTTGTAGACGTTCTTCTGAAGATAATAGGAGAATTCTTTAATTTCATGTTTGACGATTTTGTTCTTATCGAAAATTAAAAATGGAGTATAATTTCAAATCGGATGATACAATTGTGAATTTGTTGTTGAGTTTATTCCCAGCGCTGTATTTCGTCAGTATTTTATACAATTCACAGACTGTTTAAAGAAAACAAGAAAATTCATACGAATATTATTTTAACTTAAATCTGATATTTCGTTCTTATACGGAATCACAGGGATTACAATTTTAATTCACTTTATTTCTCAAGCTTCGAATCGGGTGAGAGAATTATGGATTTGACGTTGGGTTCAATTTGCAGACTGCTTTCAGACTGTTTAAAGAAAACAAAAAGATTCCCCTCCGATTTTCTCTAGTTTGATCTTCATCTAAACATAATACAAATATTATTCTAACTCAAATCTGATATTTCGGATTACAATATCAATTCGACAGTACACCACTTTATATCTCAGGCTTCAAATCGAATAAGGCAATCGTGAATTTACCGTTGGGTTCAAAGACGGCGCGTTTAAATTAAGCAGCTCATATTTGGCGGTCGATTCTGACAAGCCTGCGGGGGTGAAGGGTGAGTGAAAGCAACGGCGTCGGCGTCGGCGGTGACGGTGACGGCGACGGGAGCAGGGGTAGGTTTTGCATGGGAGCACAGGTTAACGGCGTGAAAAGGCGAAATGCTCCGACGCCCTTCCACACCGCGGAACTTTATTAATTGCGCGTTTTGTTATGCAGATTCCGGGTGTGCGCGGAGGGAAGAGTATGGTCTCTCCGGCGGCGGGTCGCCTTTCTTCCGGCGCCTTTCGACGGCGAGTCGCGTGTCCAAGAGCCTTAAAAGGCCACCCTCGAATTCATTGGCTTCCTTTGCCCAGCCAACTTTGGCATTTATGCGAGAAACTTTTCCCTTTCCTACTTCGCCCCTCGCACTCGCGCTCGCCCTCTGCCATTCCTTTCATGGGAAATTCGGCGACGAACACAATTGAGATTTGATATTCGATACCCTTCCGATTTGCTCTCTGACGCCTTTATTCCCTCTGTTTAATGCAGTCGTGTTAAATATTTAGGGATATTCGTGGCCTTGCAAAGCGTGGAAAGGATATTATTGGGTTGTTTGGAAAGTAATTTCGTTTCCGTGAGAACATGAGGAATCCGTATGTCGAGTTTTGAGGTTAAACCTAGGCATTTCAAGTGGTCATGAACAGTTGAATTCGATAAATTTAACTTCTCAGCGATCTCACGAGTTGTTAGCCGCCGATTTGCATCAATAAATGCCTTTATCGTGACTTTATCAGCTTCAACTGGCCTCCCAGAACGTGGTGCATCTTCAACATCAAAATTGCCGGATCGAAATTTTGCAAACCAATTTTGGCATTGACGTACTATGAATACATCTTCTCCATACACATCGGCTAATTCTTTTCTTGCTTGAACAGCATTTTTACCTTTTTGATGGTAAAAAAGTGAAATATGCCGAAAACGCTGCTTTTTACTCTCCATATTTGAAAGGGCGCCAACCAAAAACTACTGTGTTGAATCAATCGGCCTTTTTCACAAGCAAGCCTTGCTATATCAGCTCTCAAAACATATAATGATTATACGGCTTAAGTGTGAAATTGGGCGTGAAAAGCTACAATTAAATCCTCTGTCGGGAAAACACGAAATTACTTTCCGAACAACCGAAAATATTTCATTTGCGTATGATCGCATTTTAGAAAATAATACAGCATGGATTGTAGTTTGTTTGTTAGACATTCTTTCTATTACGATAGTTATGAATCATGAATTGAACGGCTTCCCATTAACTGTAGGGAAAGGTAGTTTTTTCCCCGAGTGAAAAAACGTTGCCGCAGGGAATTCCGGTTGCCAGGGAATACCAGAGACTCTGAATCAGTGGGAATTAAAGCGTAGGCAAAGGTAGAATACTGAAAGCGCGCGGTGCGCCTATCTATTGGGATTAACGATTGCTGCGGCAACGATAGTACACTTTAGTTTCGATCTAGAAGCTATCGAAACTCGCGGCAATTAGTAACAATCTTGCTCACTGCTGTACTTTAATTACCGAGTCCATTTCTCTCGAATTAAATTGCCCAATTATATAATATTCCATTTAGTATGTTAATTCTATGATTAACTTGAAAATTCCCCGCAAGAAATTCAAACTCGTTTCGAAGAAAAACACGCACGCAACTGGTTACAAGGATTTTTGCGTTGAAAGCAGAGAGGGAGGTTGAAGCGGGATAAAAGGGAAGGCAGCGCTAAAAATCTAACGAGACGAGAAAATGGGAAAGGGACGAGTACCCGCCGGGAAGAAACAACCAACGAAAGAAAGACAGTGGAAAGAAGGGAAGACGGGCGAGGCAGCATGCTCTTAAGTTATTATTATGCTGTATTTCCCGGAGGGATATTCTGTTTTGGAACGAGCAACTAATAAGGGAACGGCACCAGCAAGATTCTTGAGAGAAAGAGAGAGCCTTGCTTCTTCCAAGAGGCCTGCTTGCTTGTCCCTTCCAATAATTACGCTCATCTTTATTCTTAGAATACTTTCAATAGCCATGTTCAACTGTTTTTAGTTAATCCTTCTTATTAACTTTTCTCATAAGCCATTATATAAAAATAGAGTTTGTTTAAGGAGGTTGGTGCAGTAGTAAGAGGGGAATATACGAGCGCTGACACAGAATTTTAGGGCCTTTTCAAATTGCAATAAAATCAATCTTTGAGGAGGAAAATTCAATTTGCAATTAACTCTGTTATGTCGTACCTGTTTTTATAAGTTACTTTTATTTGTATACTATTTATTGAATTTTTTCTACAAGTGGAACCATTTCCTTTTGACTCTCGACCGGACAGACGAAGCTTTTGAAACTTGGATAAATTATTCGTAAATGTCTGATTTACCACGTGAAATGTTTTTTATTCATGTGTCATTGTTGTATCACATACTTTTAAGTCATAAACGATCATTTCTGTTCTCGTCGCCGTGAACGGATTTTCTGTATTGATTACTCGAAAACTGTACAGACAAACAAGTTGAAATTTTGAAGAGAACTGCAGTGATCATTGACTATCATTCTCTGGAAACTTCAATACGATCTCACAATGCGGAATTAAAATTAAGCAATTGCAAGTACGACGAGTATACACGTCAAACGCACTTAACTGGTTAAAGATCGCATTAGGACAGCAATAATATTGAATTAGCAAGAAAGTCTTTTCAGTTTTTTAGTTGCTATCTACTAGTGAAAACCGAAATTACTTTCTTCCCATTCCAACAGTAAACCGTCTTTTCTGAAAAAAGTATTTCGCTATCCACTGAATCTCCACGAAGAGAATAATACGCGTTGCAGAACAGTAGATTTTTGTTGATTGCGGAGAACTTTTCGAGGTAGCGCCATAACGAAATACACGCTGGGCTGAATTACACTTGGGATCGAAGTGCGTCTATTTGACATTCATTGTTTCGCGATAGAATGCATAGCCACGTTCAAATTATACGGGCGGTATTATTTTCCCACGGTAATTCCGGCGACTTTATTTTTCAGTCTGTCCCGCGTGCATGCTATAGGCTCTTTCCAATCAGTACGAGTTAAACTAGAAACTCAAATCGTTGCGTCGAATACCTATTTCGAGGTAAATCTAAAATAGAGACAACTTTGCTAGTGTTATTGCTTGTATTTCTTATTAAAAATTAACATCCATATTACCACTATGATGCAAACGCTGCAACCAATACACCATCGACAATTTTAATAATTAAGAATGACATCGACATAAATATGAATATTAACAAACACCTTCATTATGTTAAATTCCCTAATTTCACAAATACTATTGCAGAAGCATATTGAGAAACTTTGATATATTTTTCTTATCTCTTCTTATATACTTTGCAGTTTAATTTGATCCCGATTTGAGCACTAATCTTTAAATAGTACAACTGAATTTACATTAACGGTGACAAAGGTTGTTCCTTCCGATCGACGGAAGCACAGGTTGTTTGGAAGTGTTCGAGAACCATTACTGCTTGAAGTATTTCTTATTAAGTTACCTAGTTTCGCAAATACTGTTTCAGAAATATTAAGAGACTAATATATTTGTTATTATCTTTTCTTACATACTTTGCAGTTTAATTTGAGCCCGATTTGAGCATTAATCTTTAAATAGTACAATTGAATTTACATTAACGGTGACAAAGGTTGTTCCTTCCGATCGGCGGAAGCACAGGTTGCTTGGAAGTATTCGAAAACGACGGCGGCGGCGTCGGCCGGTGGTCGGGGCGCGCGCGGCGCGTCTGTATATTAAATGGCGTTCATGGTTCGCCAGTCAAATTGAATCTAAGGCTATTGGCAGATTCTCAATAAGCTCTAACAATGGACTCTGTTACACGAGCCTTCCTACTTTCCGTGGGACGGCGTTCGGCCGACCGTCGCCCTCTCCGCGCAGCCCACGCCGCCCCTTTCTTCGGTTTCCTTCAATTTCCGAGGCAGGAAAGCCATGGCCCCGCAGCTTCCGCGGAAATTGGAAATAAATCGCGGCGATATCGATGTAAAGTGTAAAAGCGATCGTTCGACGAAGCCTTTATTTCGCCTTCCTCTTGCTTCCTGCCCAGCCAAGAGAAGACCGCCCCGCCGCCCTCCTCCGCCCTCCTCCGCGCGTCGGCGGCGACGGCGACGTCCCTCAAATGCCAATTATGAAATTAAAATTCCCTCAATGCTCTTGAAGCGGTTAACGCAGCAGCAGCCCTTTCTCAATAGAACAAATCTCCTGAATGAATCATTGTCCAGTTTGCTACAACGCTAACTACAGCAAACACTGGCGATTGATCCGGAAAGTTCAAAGGCCTTACTTCCGCGAGCGTACAAATCCAACTTTAATAAAGAATGCCCATTTTTCCAGGGCTTTGCTTGCTCCGTGAAATCATGGCATTTTCCCGCGAGTTCCTTTGACCATTGGATGCCTGCAATAACGACAAAGTGAATTCTCGAAAAGGGAGAGGGAATTTTTGTCGGCACGTGAAATTCGATTGGCGGATGCAATGGTGTGCTGCTGCAGTGTGGAGGATAGGCGGCGCGGCGCCGCTCGTACTACGTATTGTCTATAGCAGCGCCTGCCAAGTTGGGCTTCCGGAGCTTAATTGGCAGCCCCACTCTCTCAATTTTGACGACGTTTCTACCTGTTTTATTCTTATTTCTTAAAGTTAAATTCTTAAGAAACATTTGCCGAAAACCTAAACTTTGAGCTAGGGCTCTGGAATTTTTATGGCACCTTCCTCGATGTAAAAAAACATTACCCACCAAATTTCAGCCCGTGAAATACACGGGAAGTATATTATGGGTAGTAAATAGGGAAAGTAAAAATATGGGAAGTAAATATGGGAAAAACCGTGAAAATTAGATGATATTCATTATTCAGGAACGATTTTTTGGTATTTTCGACACAAATCCGGCCTGTTTTTCATGGATTCTTCGTTTACTATCCGCTCTCATACACAAACAATCGATTCATGAAGAAAAAGCCCGGGTTCGGGGACGTTTGAAAAATTGGATATTTTCGATAGCCAAAAATATGGGGAAAAAAATTCTTTGAGCTGGGGCTCTGAAATTTATATCACATCTTCCTTGATGCAAGGGGAGACTCCCCACCAAATTTCAGCCCCGGAAGATGTCGGGAAGTCCAAAAAATATGGGAAAAACCAGCGAAAATTCCCAAAAAATCGAACTTTAAAGGCAGTTTTTTAAGTGTTTTCGATAGAAATCCGGACTTTTTTCGACGGATTTCTTGTTTTCTATCCGTTTTCATTCATAAACAATCGATTCGTGAAGAAAAAACCTGAATTTGGGCACCTTCGAAAAATCGTAAACAAATCTGAAGGGGGGTCCCCTTAAGAAAAATTTGCCGAAAAGAAAATGTTGAACTACGGCTCTGGAATTTTTATGGTATCTTCCTTGATGCAAAAAAACATTACCCACCAAATTTCAGCCCCGGGAAAGGTCGGGAAGTCCACCCAAAAAAATAAAAACCGTTAAAAACGAGCAAAAATGGACTTTTCTGGACGGTTTTTCGACCCGTTTTCGTTGCAAATCCGGACTTTTTTTCACGGATTCTTTGTTCTCTATCTACCCTGATACGAAAACAATCAAAACATCCTGGGTTCGGCCGATTTTGAGAAACTTGAAAAAATTGACCATTTTCGAGGGTCGAAAATAGGTGAAAACCTAAACTTTGAGCTAGGGCTCTGAAATTTATATCACTTCTTCCTTGATGCAAGGGCACATTCTCCACCAAATTTCAGTCCCGGAGAACGTCGGGAAGTCGACGAAAAAAAATAAAAACCGTCAAAAATGTTTGAACTTGAAAGTAAAATATTGGCGCGCTATATTGCTAGAGAGCTAGAGTGGGGCAAAGAGGGCTAAGATGGCTAGCAGGTACATAGTCAGGGTAGTCGGTACCCCTCAATTCCCGAGGCAGGGTACCAAGTAGTCGAAAGGGAAAGAAGCGCGTGAGGGGTTCCTCACTTGGCTGGCACTGGTCTATAGGATGTCGAGGGAGTTGGGAGGAGTTGCAGGAGCGGATAGTATACTAGGAAGACAGATTGGGCAGCTCCTGACGAGCGAGAATCAGTGGGCGGCTGGTTTCAGGGGTGGAAAGGGGTGTCGGTGTAATGAAGAGCGACACAGTGGTTCGCCCGAAGCCATCGCTAATTTGCCGCTAAGTGCCTGGGTTTTGTTTCCGTGCGCTGATCCCATCGTTGGCAATATCCCGAATCCGAGGCGACATTCCAACGCTGGTTGGTCCGCCGCCGGCTGGCTGGCGCTCTCTGCGGTTAAGAGAGAAAGCCAAATAATCCCGAGGGACCGCCGCCACCGCAATTCACTCGGGATGCTGCGCCAATTTCTCCGACCAAGAAAAATAATTGCCCCCAACCCGCCTCGCCTCGCATCGCATCGCATCGCCTCGCCTCACCCTCCACCCCTTTTCCCTTGGATGCGTCGATCCTCGTCACTCGCCCTTCCTCGTCCAGTTGTATTTCACTGGTTTCGTAAAGTAGACGTTTCTAGCACTTGAGCTCTCCTCAAGTTCTCTCTCCTCTCCTAAATATAATACATACACAGACTCGTAATTATACGATAGAAAGTTTATTTTCATGTGTGAAAAATAGTTTTTGTGAAGAACAGAACGAAGTTTATCGATACATTGTTGACTGGTTATTGTTATAATTATATTTGTATTGCGCAAATGCATTATTATGCATTTTACTTCACTTTTTTGTACGAATTGTGCACCAGTCGAATTCTTCGAGCGTACTTATATTAGCCTTTCATCTGAGGACGATAGTGTTCTCGATTGTAAAAATTATATACGATTAATATGGTTTTTTTTATTGTGGTGGATCAGAACAAATAACCGGAACGATAAAAAGGCTTTGGTAGCTGAGAGTAAACATACGGTCGGAAACGGTTAGATTAGATTTCGCTAATTCCCTAAAACAGACGTTAAATTACTCGAGCTCATCTAAATACATACACAGACCAGTAATTATACGATGGAAAACTTATTTTTATCCGTGAAAAATAGTTTTTGTGAAAAACAGAGCGGAGTTTATCGATGCATTGTTGATTGGTTGTTGCTATAATTATATTTGTATTTTATTATGGATTTCTTTATCACAGTTTTGTATGATTCTTGCATAAAGGTAGATTTGTTGGAACGTAATTATGTTAGATTAGATTTCGCTAGTTCCTTAAAGCAGACGTTGAATTACTCGAGCTCTCCTAAATACATACACAGTCTAATAATTATACAATAAAAGTTTATCTTCATGCGTGAAAAATAGTTTTTATCAAGAACAAAGCGGAGTTTATCGTTGACTGGTTGTTACTATAATTATATTTGCATTGCGCAACTGCATTATTATCGGATTCTCTACAGTTCTGTATGGATCGTGCACAGTAGAGTTTTTCAAGCGTGCTTATATTAGATTTTAAAAAATCTTGTATTCTATTGCGAAAATAGTTAGTTCTATTAGTCTGCATAAAAGAGTCAGGCAGTCACGAAGCGTACAAGATAGAAATCAGAATTTTTCAAGCTCGAAAACCTCATCGTTTGTTCGACAACAGTATACTCCGCGGGATTATTATTACCCAGGATCCTCTAGTAAAATAATCGCTCGAGAAACCGAGCAATCGAGCGGCATTCTATGATAAAGAGAAACAGGAATAATAGTCCTCGCATTACAATGCGCCGTAAGGGGGCGGCGGATTCGCCATTCGCAATTAAGGCTGCGACTCGAAGGATAACTATTACGGGCGATGATTCGATTACATAGGCCGTAACTATTATCCTGGCCGATTTACTTCGTTACTGGTTGAGGGCCTCGGCTGATTCCCCTTGGAAACACAGTCCTCCGGCTGCTCTCTCTCTCTTCTTAGCCGGTGAAGCTCGATGCTTCGCTCGAAGCGAACTTTTCAAGAGAAATTCCACCGGATTAGATACTCCCATTCAACCCTCTTCCTCCCCTTGAAAGCAGCCGCCGCCGCCGCCGCCGCCGCCGCTTTACTTTCTCTCCTCGCTGGCGAAAGCACAGTGAAAAGCAATCCGGCGGATGACCCATTCCGTTTGTTTAATATTCCACGGCGGTCGCGAAAGTTTCCCGGGGAAATTCAGACTCGCCGAGATTGATTCCAATCGCCCCCCCCCCCCTGCCCGAGTAAACGAGCATTTGCCCGCGCGCTCTATCTTTGCCAGATCCGCTTCTTTATTCGAGTGTATTCTAATATGCCTCCTCGTTCCTCTCGATTCTCAATTGGGAAATTTGAGATTTTATCGCGATTGTGGTAGAGCTTCCTATTGTATTTGTGTTTTATATATTTCTGAAGTGAAATTTTAGTGATTTTAGTGAAATTTATAATGGACACGTGGTGTCCAAGCATTGGACACTTTGAACTGACGATTGTCATTAAATTCGAATATTGTTTTTGGGGGAAAATTTGTTTTTTTTATCCATTTACTGGTATGTAATGATAAACTGTTCAGATAGTTGCTTGTAAGGGAAGGATTTTGGAATTTTAGATTTGTCTATAGTAAAAGATGCAAGCATCGGGTTTCCTTAAATCGAGTTTCCTTACCATCGACCTTAAATCGCCTTTCAATTTTAAGAGCTGCAATGGTAAACTCTACTGAAATTTATAGAATTTCATTCGAGTGTATTCTAATATGCCTTCTCGTTCCTCTCGATTCTCAATTGGGAAATTTGAGATTTTATCGCGATTGTAGTAGAGCTTCCTATTATATTTGTGTTTTATATATTTCTGAAGTGAAATTTTAGTGGATGTGTTAGTGGTAATGAATTTTATAATGGGAGAAAGGATGATTTTCAGCTGACGATTGTCATTAAATTCGGATATTGTTTGTCAAACCGGGAATACAAAAAATGATAAGCAGTCGTATGCTTTATTGTCCGTTATCTTGAAGTTAGAAATGCGAAACCTATAAAAGTCGACGTGATTGGGGTGGAATGTAGGATTCTACACTCGGTTTCACAAATAATATCCGAATTTAATGACAATCGTCAGCTCAAAGTGTCCAATGCTTGGACACCGCGTGTCCATTCGGATCTTTGCTAAATTTGTCATCGTTTCTTCCATTATAAAATTCATTGCCACTAACAAATCCACTAAAATTTCACTTTATATTACGGGAACTGAGGAACTGTGAGAATCAGCACGTCATTTACCCTTGAATCATTTTAATGATCAGCCACAAACGTTTTTAACAGACTTGTACTCCGACAAACCTTCTTTTTGATAGACGACAATTATTACTAGGTGCCTTGAGAGTTTTCCAATTCTTCAACAATTTGAAGATTCGATCACAGAGTGAATCTGTTTAAATTGATTGATGTAGATTTAATCATGTAAGATGATAAATTTGACCTTTCGTGTTATAAAGGATCACGCTGACGTATTTGCTCTTCAAATTGTGTCTCGTGAAGTGAGACTTTTCAAAGTGAACGCATTTGCGGCTCTCGTAGATTCTTTCATTATGTGATTGAACTTTCGAAATTGAAGGTGATAGTGCTCTGTTAATGTGTTAGTCGGAGTCGCGCACAATAGGTGATGAAAAAAGATGACAGCTTCTATGAAGTAAAGAGCTCCAATTGTTCAATTGGCATCAGTGATACACAAGTGGCACTCGTTAGAGGTCAAGTTATATAAGTGTCAAGAAAGTTATAAAATAGTTGCAGTGCTTTGCAAGTCATGGTAGAAAATCGGCTATACGAATTCAAAGATCTGTGCAATTTATCGTTGAAAGTAGAAACTTGGCAGACTTAAAGGGTTACATTCAGTGAGCGTAAAATTTTCTTGAAATACGATATTGAAAACGGATGTCAACATAACACAAAAATTAAGTGACCGATCAACTTGAAATTTATATCAAATCTTCTGTGAAAAGTGATTTAATTATTGACATATACTTTTTTCAAATTTTGCGGTTTATTAACAGTTAGTGAAAATTTTATCGAAAAATAGTAAAATAAAACCTCGAATGGTCGTTTGGTAAACAAATGATATAACCAAAATTGCTTGCGACAAATAAAAGGAAATTTCATTAGCTTTCAAATGCCGTTTAATTGTTTAATTTCGAATGAGCCCTTTGAGTTATACATACATTGAGCACCGAGAAACAGTTTTTCTTTTGTGTTCCTGATGATTTTCCAATCAACATTTACAATAACGTAGCACATAAATATATATTTTCACAGTAAAAATTTTGGTTTATCCAAAAAATAATTGCGATTTTTTTCTGTTTTTTCGGTGCGACATTGTATGTAATTCCTTAAAGCATCAACTAATGGCGAGCTTCATTTATCCGATCATTTATGAAAGTGGCGCATAGTTTTCCTGCAAATTAGTTGGAGGCTCTTTGACCTATTTATCTGCAAATTACGAGAAACGATGGTGGATTCGCGATTCGGGGGGTTGTTTCGCCGTTTATTTCGGCGCCGATAATCTGCGGCATTACTTTCGCGAATTAGCAGTTATTAGCCGCTCGAGAATCGGAGCACAAAGCAATGGGGCTCTGGCCAGTAGCAGCGACTATCGTAATCCGCTTTATGAAGTGTAATACGCAAATCCGACATCCACTACCCCCCGCTCCGCACACATATACATCCTGGCCACCCAATACGGCTAATGGGCCCTCATACCCTTCTATACAGAAACATCCTGTGTACTATTCGTCACATGCTTCATCACTTCCAATTACGCTCATTCTTCAATTTCTTTTTCAATTTATTTATGGTACCACATATAGATAAAATATTAGAAAACGGTATAAAAATTCGTTTCTTTCCCTTACAACTACGCTCATTCTTCAATTTCTTTTTGAATTTATTTATGGTACCACATGCAAATAAAATATTAGAAAACGGTACAAAAATTCGATTTTTTCCCTTAGAATTACGCTCATTCTTCAATTTCTCTTTGAATTTATTTGTGGTACCACATATAAGCAAAATATTAGAAAACGGTACAAAAATTCGTTTTTTCCCTTACAATTACGCTCATTCTTTAATTTATTTTTGAATTTATTTATGGTACCACATACAAATAAAATATTAGAAAACGGTACAAAAAGTCGGCATTTTTTCCCTTACACATAATTTTTTTCGGAAAAAGTATTATCCACATATTAAAGTACATATTGTAAACAATATATCCTGTAAATTTTTGTACAATCCTTGCAGTAGCTAGCGTGCCACAGCGACTCTCGTAATGTCATAGTGAATGAAAGATGGCTGCAGTAACCGGTGTAGCTCCACTATTTTTCATCCGAATCGAATAAAAAAGTACTCTCTATTTAATAGAAAGATAACTCTACTGAACTACGGAAGCAGATCCTTTAAGTTTCATTTTGTGCGGAACATATCGCTATTTATAATCATCAGATCGATTTTTTCTATACAATTAAGCATTTTATATGGAAACAAACAAAAACTGGAATAGGCATGCAAAAAACGTTACGTGGTACAATAGATAACCCTATTAAGAAGATCTCATTAAATTTTCAGCTGGATCCGTTCAATGATGAATCAGTTATGCTGGTCACCGCTCGCAGAAACAGCGTTTCGAGGAAAACGTGTTTGAAGTCTTGGGTATGTTTAGAAAATATCTTTCATATCTTTTTACTTAATACATGAGAGACTTTGAAAATTCGTTATGCTTGCATAAAATCGTCAATTCCTGCGTGATTCAACACAATTTTTAAAGGAAAATTTGATTATTTTTATCCATTTACTTGTATATGATAGCCTTAAACAACTAAACTTTTAATTTCTCGCGTGTACAGTCGAAGTGAACTTCGACGAATTGCATTCGCATCTTCATCTGGTTTGTTGAGTTAATGATAAACTGTTCAAGTAGTTGCTTGTAAAGGAAGGATTTTTGGATTTTAGATTTGTTTATAGTAAAAGATGCAAGCATCGAGTTTCCTTACCATCGACCTTAAATCGCCTTTCAATTTCAAGAGCTGCAAAGGTAAATTGTGTTAAAATTTACAGAATTTCACATCCAATAAAAAGAATTTTCATTCAATCTCATTGGAGGATTTCAAAGTATATAATAATGAAATTCTCCTTTCAAAGGTGGAAACATTTAGGTCGTTTAAGTATACAATGTGTTGCTCTGAAATTGAACTCAGCAAACAGACTCGTGCTCTTTATGAATGCCAATTAGGCTTAAGTGATAGTGGGGAGCAAGTGATGCAAGCTGCTAAAGGCAGATTTCGTTCTATCTCGTGTATGATGTAACCTTCTCATCCGCTGCTATTACAAGTCAACATTCATAATTTATGCATGGTGACACAAAGAAGAACGCTTCGCACGAATGTCAATAAAGCGCAATATCCTTGACATTGAACAAATGCACATCTATTAACGAGCATTAACAAGTTCTCGGAAGCAGGGAAAAAATTCGAAAATACTTTCCATCAAACATCACATATAGAAAACGAGAATTTACATAAATATCGTTGAAATTTTGGGATTCGATAATAGTAGAAAGTTGATAGCAATTATAAATTCTGATTTTAGTGTTAACACATTCGTCGCTCGAACATCCATTCACAGATATATTTAATTCGATGAAAATAGCGTTAATAAATATTTCTAACAAGACAGCGAAAAAGTTAGAAATTTGCAAGTTGGGCGATGAAAGTGTTAAAAGGGTAGAAGCTGCCAAGCAATTCGATGCGGATGCTAGTGGATTATCTCACACTGATCCGACACACATTTCTCTTGTGATGTAAACCATGTATCGAGGGCGATATGGTCAGTCTAGTCTGCGCCACGGTACAGTACAAGCCACGAGCGAATCACAGCAACAGTTGCTCTCATTTCACTGACAACAACACAACAAAATGGATTACTGGATATATCTTGTCACCGCGTTGATCATCATTTACACAACCTACTACTTCTGTTTCCGAGGATTAAACTATTTCAAGAAGCATGGAATTATCCACTTCAAACCGAAGCCCATGTTCGGTGACATGTTGCCGATGATCCTTGGCAAGGAATCCGCGGGACACATCATGCAACGCGTGTACAATTTGCACTCGGAGGCGAAGTACGTGGGAATGTTCGACTTCATGACGCCAATCATTCTACTACGTGATCTCGAATTGATAAAGACAATCGCCATCAAGCAGTTCGACAGCTTCACGGATCATCGAAGCTTCGCCGATGAGAAACTCGAGCCCTTCGTTGGCAGCAACCTGTTCTCCCTGCGCGGTGATAAGTGGAAGGAAATGAGGAACCTTTTGTCGCCGGCTTTCACATCCAGTAAATTAAAGGGCATGTTCGAATTGATGTCGAAATGCGCCGCTGACTTCGCTGATTACATCGCTAATCTACCCGAGGATCAGAAAACCATGGAGATGAAGAATTACTTTACCAGATACACGAACGACGTAATTGCCAGTTGTGCCTTTGGAATCACCGTCGACTCGATGAGGAATCCCAATAACGAGTTTTACGTGAACGGCAAGGAAGTAACAGATTTCACCTCCAAACTACAAATATTCAAGTTCTTCATGAACCGAAGCTTCCCAGTGGCCAGTTATTACTTGGGTTTGAAGATTATCCCCACTAGAATCGAGCGTTTCTTCACCGACGTGATTAGCAACACCGTGAAGGTTAGAGACGAACAAGGCATCCATCGGCCTGATATGATCCAATTGATGATGGACGCGAGAGACAAAGCAGGGCCCGGCAAGCAACTCAACATCACCGAGATGACCACGCAAGCGTTTATCTTCTTTTTCGGGGGCTTCGATACTGTCTCGAGTGCAATGTGCTTTGCGGCGCATCACATCGCTGTTGACCCTGAAATACAATCGAAAGTTCGCGCGGAGGTCGACGCTGTCCTCAAGGAAAACAACGGTCAATTCACTTATGACGCGGTCATGAAGATGGAATACTTGGAAGCTGTGATAAACGAAGTGCTGAGATTGTACCCGGCAGGTATTTTCCTGGACAGGGTGTGCGTGAAGGAGTACGAATTACCGGCGGCTCTGCCAGGTGGAAAGCCACTGAAAGTCGAGAAGGGTAGCAACATTTGGATTCCTGTCTTCCCGATGCATCGCGATCCCAATTACTTCGAAGATCCGTCGACCTTCAACCCCGAGCGCTTCCTCGAGGAGGGCAAAAGCCTCGCGAACTCTCCGGCGTTTATGCCCTTCGGACTCGGTCCGAGGGTCTGCATAGGAACTCGTTTCTCTCTCATGGAGATGAAGATCGTTCTCTGCCATTTGCTCGCACGCTGCAACTTCAAGACTTGCGCTAAGACTCAAATTCCCTTGAAAGTCTCCACCGCTTCGTTCGAAATGGTCGCCGAGGGTGGTTACTGGCTGAAACTTGAGCCGAGAGTTGACGCGCGTTAATGGAAAGCGGGTCTTGTAATGCTTGATGAAGGGAAATAGCTTTTTCAATCGTCGCACAGTGGTCGAAATTCGGCCTAAACCGCGCCAAAAATAATTTTCTCTTAAAAGATTATCTGTTACACATATTTTTAACCTCTTACCGTACTTTGACGAGTCAAACTCGTGAAATAAAGATTGGGTAAACATTGTTACATTTTTTGTTTTCGATATTTTCGGGATTGGGAGTTGCAACTACTCTTGAGCATCACTCTTGCCTGTTTTCTCCGATTTTGTCGAACAAAATGGTACGGCAAAGGGTTAAATTTCACCCAATGCATACCCTTCGATATCTCGATTCGAACATAAATGGACTGAAGAAGTGAAATACAACAAAAATGCTCTAATTTTCGATGGTTTTCCATTCAAAAGTCATTCTTGCAATCTACAGTGCTTGAGATTCTGCTTAACCGCGCCAAAAATCGATATTTCAAGTCCCACAATATTTTCTTGCATAATTTTCTTTTAAAAGAGGAATGTCCAAAGCATCCGAAATCATTTTTCTTTGGTCAATTCCTTGCAGCTTCACTCTTACAGAATTAGTGAAAGTTAGGACTCGGAAATCACTAGTGTGCATTTTTCAAATCAAATTTGTTTTAGAGTTCTAAAAAAAGTCCCAGCGAGTGTCGTCTTCTAACTTACATTTTCTGGAAAGTAAAAATACAGATTTGAAGGCTATAATAATAAAAATCGCACATACTTGCACGTTTTTGATTGGTAGTCAGTGAAAGGGCAGATTACGCAGTATGATCTTAAAACAAATCTGGTATCAAGGAGCTTAGAACTATTTCAACTGTCTTTCATTTGCCAGAGAATTTTTGTTCAATAAAACGAACGGAACTCCTCAAATTCTCCTTAGTTTTATTATTTCATTCCAATTGATTTAAGTAATCATACAGAAAACAGCCTACGAAGAAATTGTCTATTTATGGCGCGGTTTCGAGGCTCGCTGGACCACTGTGCGTTGTATGAATGAACTCAGTTATTATCAACTTCCTGTTCTTGGAATTTTCTATTGAATTATCTGATTGGCGAGAGTCATTCTCTACTCGATTAGATAGCAATCTGTTGAATTACGCAGTTTGTTGATACAATGAGTGTCTCACTTTTAACGTCACTGATTTTCTCGGAAAGAATAGATTATGTGGAGGTTGATGGATTATTGCAGTCATTGATGAAGATCAATATCAAAATTGCGGTTCCTCTCTTTTGACGCGACGCTCTGATCGTAATAACGAAATGACTTGCTCTTGACCGCACGCGTGCATATTATCGCACTCTGATAAGTCGTACTCCGATATGTTATATTGACGTCTAATAATAATTGCAATTATTTCCTGCCATTTACTATTTTCGTTATAATTTTATAAGTTCATCGTTTAAGTTTTTACTGTTTTGTTGATGTCTGATGTTGTATTAATTTTTGTACCTATTATAAACAAGATATGTGTTCATTTTTCGCAATCATTTATTTTCTTATCAATTCTATTATAACCCTGGATAGATACGTGTTCGTCTTTGTTAAGTGCTTTTTATTTGGCGAATATTGCGTTGTATGTCGCATTAATTTTCTATCTGTTTTGTAGCGAAGTGATAACTTTCGCCAGTAATTTACGTCTTTTGATTGATGTCATTGTGACCCCGGAGAGTTCGAGTAGCTCCGCTTTAAGATTTCGCGTACAAATTAATTGCCCTCGTGACTAGCAATTGATAAGTAATAAAGAAAGCACGAAATCTACTTACACGTGCCACTACTATCAACATTATCGCAAGTCAGCCTTGTTGTTCAATACATTTAATCGTAGCTGACATTGGCACGTGCCCGATAGTATGCAGAACAGGCTGCGTCAAGCATAATACAATCTTTCCTTGAATAATTAATTGATATGTTTTATCTGCCGGCTACTTGCAGTTTATCCGTTTTCCCTGGAAGTGTGATTAATCGAATCAATCGACGAAGGGGAACGTGAAGTCCAACTTCAATTTTTTCTGAAATATTGAATTGAGATGTTTCATCCGCAATGCATTTACAGTTAATTCTTTTGCAGCAGAATTGTATTAACAAAATCAATTGCGAGGAGATGACAGAATCAAAATACGATATTTTCTTAAATATTTAATTAAAATATTCTAACCACAGTGCACTTACAGTTAATTCTTTTGCAACAGAATTGTATTAACAAAATCAATTACGAGGGGATCACAAAATCCAAATACAATATTTTCTTAAACATTTAATTAAAATATTTCATCTATAGTGTGCATTTACAGTTAATTCTTTTGCAATAGAGTTGTAGTGTCAAAATCAATTACGAGAGGATCACAAATTCAAAATACGATATTTTCATAAACAGTTAATGAAAATATTCTGTTCGTAGTGCGCACTTATAGTTAATTCTTTGACAATAGAATTATACTACTAAAATCAAATGCGAGGGTATCACAGAGTCAAAATACGATATTTTCTTAAACACAATGAAAATATTCTACCCGCAATGGATTTGCAGATAGAATTATACTACTAAAATCAATTGCGAGGGCATCACAAATTCAAAATACGACATTTTCTTAAACATTTACTGCAAATATTCAACCGCAGTGGATTTGTAGCTTATTCTTTTTGAAGATAGAATAGAGATTAAATAAATAAATTACCAGAGTGGCACTATAGAGGGGAATTGCAAGGGGATCAGAGAGTCGAAGTGTCAATTGCATGGGATTTGCGAGGGGTGGGATTGCCGGGCAGTAGCCAGTGCGCGCTCATTAAAGTGGCATTCACAAGGTTGTATCGCATCTTTGGCGGCGGCTAATCACGTAGCGGAATTCATTATACCGCTGTTATCCAGTGTGCAACTGCGCGGCGATACGTGCCGTAACTGCAAAGCGGCGCCGGCCGCCCCAGGAAGCGGCAGTGCCATTCAGCGCCGGGGCGCCGAGCACGTACGCACTTGGAAACAGGAGCGTCCATTACTTACCCCTTCGTGCACGTAACACCCGGCGGCGGCCGATTATCCGCGCCGACATTCCTTAAAAATCCGCCTTCCCTCCCGCTTGACACTGCTCCTCGCACACCCGATTTATTTCCATCCGAACCAAGAGAGCCTGATTTCTAATTTCAAGGCCCACCGAACGTGCCTCCCAAACGCCCTTTGAACCTCCACAACTTTTTCCAACTCGAGCATACGCGCATCCTCGGCGATCGCGCTTCTCTCTATTTCGTACTTTTACTTTGTCATTTTTTACCAATGATTTTAGAACCTTTTCATAGAAATATATAGGCAGGAGAAAAGTCATGAATAGTACAGGGTTTAATTAACCCTTTACGTTCGAATGTCTGCTTTAAGCGACTACAGCAAAGAACCATGCTAATTTGATGTAATTTTCAAAATCAGAAAGATCATCGTCTTCAGATAAAGAGGAAAGGCTTAATGGCAAACTATATATGGACCGTTTACTTTGAAAGTGTTGTAAGTCATTAAATGTTAGCATATCTACCAATGAAAAACTATAGGTTAATATTATATCAAGTCTGCCAATGTTTCTACTGATTTATCAATATGAATAAAATAATGTATATTTACAGACTGCAAATGGGCTTACACCATTTTCAAAGTAAATGCTCCAGATATCGTGGCACTGTCAGAACGTTAAGAGTAAAAATTATTCTATATGTTCAAACAGAAGAATCGAGGATGAAAGACGTAAAACTAATTATCTTTGCAACACATGTAATAGAAACTCAGGACTTCATGTTGGAGACTGCTTTGAAAGATACAAGACGATGGAGAACTATAAAATATAATTCTTTCATATATCCAAAGTTCACAAAAGATTTAATAAATCTTGTTTATCCTTCATAATCTTGCATATTATGTATCACTGCTCCTTCAACAGTAATTAATTTCGACTGATGTTTAAATTTAATACGACCACAAAAGGTTTATTGTAAAATAAATAAACTAGATTTTGATATTGTATTCGAAGCAATTACTCTGCCAGAAAGATTTACTCAATTAATTAAATTGACATAACATCGTGACATAATTCGGTGGTCAAAGAAGATTAGGATTCATCTCAGTGAACCGTGACTGACACATCTATTTTTAAACAGCAAATACATAGCCGGGCATGACGCAAGCGGTGCATCATTACTGACTCCGACGTAGTAGCGCGATATCCTTGACTTAGATGGGAACTCTGTGTAGGTAGCAATCAGCTGACGGCGCTAGCACTCGTAAATAAAGTCTGGATTCCCCTTGTAGTTCGGATGGCAACAGGAGAAGCGCAGAGCTACATTGATTCGTCATGATTCGTGCGAGTAACATGTCAGAATGTATGAACGCCCCTTGTCGCATTCAATCACTACTTCCGCCCAAAGCAAAACGTGTCCGTGTGTCTCTCTGTCTGTGTGTGTGTGTGTGCTCCAAACTGACGTGTTTCACTTGCGAACTGATTAACTGAGTAAACTATATTGCGGCAATTCGAGTTGATGCTAGATTGAACGGTATATTAATATTCAATTGGGGATTAAGTGGATTCATCAAATTGACTGTTATGTACAACATTCTTTATTGATTAACATCCTTTTGTACAGCATCCGACAAAATAGTTGTCACAATCTACAAAACGATCGTCGTCGTTACAGGAAAGAAGGCGCCTGGCTCTGATTTGCCGAAAAATTTCCCTCCTCCTTCAAAATTACTTAGGGACGGTACTTAGGGATGGAAACAAAAGGTTTTATGATTAGCAACCCCTAGTCTTGTTTCTATTGGCGAGTAGGAAACAATTTGACCTGAGCCGGACACCATTTTTGCCAGGTATACAAAGGGCCAGATCAAGGCCGTGAGGGGCTTCGTCCGAGGAAAAATAGGAAAGGCGGTGTTTCCCAGCCTTGTAAGGCGTAGTCCATCAGTCCCACTCTTTCCGAATTTTAGAGCCAGGCGCCTTCTTTCCAGAGGCGAACTGTAAGTACATCCGGTGCACATGCTTGTTTAAGAGCCCCTTTTTAGGGGAGGAGGCCTTTTGTCGCAACCGCCTAAAAAAGCTTTGCATACCGTGTGTAAATGGTATCAAACTTGACTTTTTGTTTGGCGGCTGTTTTGCAGATTGTGACAACTATTTTGTTGGATGCTGTATGTCTTATCACTCTCAATGGATGTAGAGTAATTCAGTGAATTATATTCATTATGATATGTCAGGCTTTTTATCACTCTCAGAAATTTAATAATAAGGCTTGTAATCATACAACACTGAATTAAGCGATCAGCTTATCTGAAAGTATCGTGAATACTTTCAATACAGAAAGCGACGAGAATAAATTCTTTAGATTACTTAATAAAAGAAATTAATATCGTATTTTACAGTCGGAGTATCTTAACAGTAGAAGAGAAATTACATCAGTCTAGTTCTATAAAGTATCACAATCTACCAGTAAATCATCTACCAATAAGTTATATTAATCTCAATCATCATATTCACAGTGAGCAAATATTTCTATTCTTATGAAAGAACTTTTGCGTCGAGATGGAAAATTTAATTACTGTGGTTCTAAAAAGTATCATACTTTTCGAATAAGTAGTCTAATATTTTAAATCGGTCTTCATTCATTTGATTAATTCCGCTAATCAAACGCTTAGCACAGTTACCAGGGATTCGTATTCTTTCAAAAGAATTTAGTTTTTGGCACTACCATTAGAAACGGAAATGGCAATCGAAATAAATATATCTGTATATTTATTATCAGTCTTTACTAGCTTTTTTCATTCCTAGCGTCGAAACTTGCAAGTGCTTTACATTAATTATCAGGTATTCGTGTTCTTGTGAAAGAACTTAGCGAATGGCACTGCCATTAGACACGGAAGTGGCAATCGAAGGGTGAGGATTACTTCTTGGTCGAATCTCCATCCAGAATCCATCCTCAGGCATCATAGCCAAACTCTTTTTGCTGAGCCTCATTGGAATTGGCGTTTTCGCGCATGGTATAAAATTACAGCGTGCCAAAACATGGAACAAAAGTACCTTTGTTTCAAGTAAAGCAAACCTATTTCCAATACACATTCTCGGTCCGAGTCCAAATGGAAAATATGCGCCACTGTTGGCGATTTTCTTGCCGTCTTCGATGAATCGATCAGGATTGAATTTATTCGGCTCATCGAAGAATTCTGGATCACGTTGTATGCCATAAATCGGTAACCAAATCAAGGAACCTGGTTCAAGAATGTGTGGTTTCGTTCCCGGCAATGTTGCCGGCAATTCGAAGCTCTTAGTGCATCTTCTGTCGGCGAAGACAGCGACAGGGTACATTCTGAGTGCCTCATTAACAACCGCGTCAAGATACAGCATATTATTAAGAGCCTCGTAGGTTAGTTGACCATTATTTTTCTCGAGCACTTTGTCGATCTCCTCCTGCAGCCGCTTTTGTACATCGGCATTCACGCCGATTTCATGCGCGGCAAAGCACATGGCAGTCGCAGTGCTGTCGAAGCCGCCGAAGAAGAAGGTCAAAGCTTGAGCGGTCATATCTTCGATGCTCAATTCCATCTTTCCACGATGTTCCATCATTATCTGGATCATATCCGGCCGGACAATACCCTGCTCGTCTCTGATCTTTATCGTATCAGCAACCAAGTTCTTAAAGAACATGGAGATCTCTTTGCTGATGAAGGTTGCGCCGGAAAGTCTCATGAGACTCGGCAAAGCACGCATTATGAAAAGCTTGATTGATGATACGATTCCGAAAGTGGTAGCTTTCTTGCCGTACACGTAGAAGGGGTTATCGCGATCTTTCATCGAGTTTATGCTGATACCAAAAGCGCAGGTGGCTATCGCGTCGCTCGTGTACCTGGTGAAGGCATCCTTCACGTTAAGTTCTCTCTCATTGGCCGGCAAAGTTGCCAGGACTTCAGCAAAATCGGCTCCGCACTCGGACATTAATACAAACATCCCTTTCATCTTGCTGGTAGTGAAAGCAGGAGTTAAAATGTTCCGCACTTCCTTCCATCGTTCGCCACGAAGTGAGAAAAGATTCTTGCCGAACAAAGGATCGGTATCTTCGTCGATGAAAGATCGACGCTCTTGGAAATGCTCGAAATTCTTTACGACCACCGTCTTTATCAGCTCGGGATCGCGAAGTACAATTGCAGGCGTCATTAAGTCGAAGATTCCAACGTACTTTGCAGTCGGATGAATGTTGTATATGTCTTGGACCATGTCGGCGAACGATTTCATTGCCAATAGTGGCTCGTATGTGTTGCCCAATAATGGCAGTGGCTTCTTCATGGGAATGCCAGCCTTCTCGAAGTTCTCGGTATTGTTTCGACAATAATAGTAGAGTGCCAGTAGAATGGCAGCCACTGTCAATGCTATGGACCAACAATCCATAGTTTTCGATTGAAGATTCTAATCGTTCCACGAATAAATCGACTTAGCAAACTTGTTGGTTTTAGATAGTGTAGTGAATGTTATGTCAGACTTCGCTCGGAGCACGAAGCAAGCACGTGACAGTAATGATACTCCGTCACTGATGTTGCTGGTTGGAGGTCTGGCGAGTGACTGATTCCACTGTAAACTCGGCGCAACTTAATCCGTGTGGATCAAAGTATGTGTAGTAGTAGTCGGTCAACTGAAGTCACATTTCATGATAGAAAACGCAATAGTTTTACATTTTTATTGAACTCTGAACTTGTGTTAGTAAACTACCTAAGTAAACACAAACTTGTTACAAAAATCGAAGTTAATTCTGCGTTGAATTAACTGTTGATATTGTATGCAGCTAAAATGAGAAAACAAAATTATTACGAGGAAGCTTCTTTATTTACATTAATGCTGCATTGAATTAGTTGTTGATATTGAATGATGGTTAAATGGGAAAAAAGAAAACTATTACATAGAACGTTCTTTATTCAAATACGTCCTTTTCTACAACCAATAGAAAAGTATAGTACTATTTTATTTTTATCACACTTAGCGGATATTTAGCAGTCTTTTCAACAATATTCGCCATAGTACCCAAGGTTTTCCATTAATTCCAAAAATATACAAAAACATGGACCGTAATCATCATAAAATTCCGAATTATCCAATGGACTTGTGTACAAGTACCTTGAATTTAAGCAAGTACAAGTACTTCCAGAATTGATAAGAATAATTGAGATCACAGTTTTCATAAGTACTTTATTTATAAATTACAAAGTCGAAACATCTCCTTCACATTCCATTTTTATAATATTATCAGGAAGAGAGGAATTGAATCAGTCTATTTCTATAAAATATCACAATATCACAATCGCAATGTGGTCTAATATATTTTATTAGCATTTATTACATTCATTACATTCGATGATTAAATGCTTAATACACTTATGAGGTATTTGTATGCTTATGAAAGAATACTGTGGTTCTAAAAAGTATCATACTTTTCGAATAAGTGGTCTAATATCTTAAATCGTTCTTTATTCATTTAATTAATTCCGCAAATCAAACGCCTACCACAGTTACTAGGGATTGGTTTACTTGCGAAAGAATTTAGTGTTTGACGCTACCATTAGAAACGGAAGTGGCAAGCGAAGGGTGAGGGTTACTCCTTGGTCGAATCTCCATCCAAAATCCATCCTCGGCTGTCATAGCCAAGCCCTTCTTACTCAGTCTCATGGGAATGGACGTCTTTGCACATGGCACGAATTCACAGCGAGCCAAAACATGAAATAAAAGAGCTTTCGTCTCAAGTAAGGCAAACCTGTTGCCAATGCACATTCTCGGTCCGAGTCCGAATGGGAAGTAAGCACCACTGTTGTTGATTTTCTTGCCGTCCTCTATAAATCGATCAGGATTAAATGTATTCGGCTTATCAAAGAACACAGAGTCACGCTGGAGTCCGTAAATCGGCAGCCAAATTAGAGATCCCGGTTGAAGCACGTGAGGTTTCGCACCCGGCAACGTCGGTGGCAATTCGAAGCTTTTGATGCACTTTCTGTCAGCGACAACTGCAACTGGGTACATCCTGAGACTCTCGTTGACGATGGCGTCGAGATATTCCATATTATTTAACGCCTCGTACGTTAATTGACCATTGTTTTCTTCGAGCACTTTGTCGATCTCCGCGTGCAGCCGCTCTTGCACGTGAGGATTCACGCCGATTTCGTGCGCGGTGAAGCACATACAAGTCGAAGTGCTCTCGAAGCCGCCGAAGAAGAAGCTGAAAGCTTGAGCGGTCATGTCTTCGATCGTCAGTTCCATCTTACCACGATGTTCCATCATTATCTGAATCATGTCCGGTCGGACAATGCCCTTCTCGTCTCTGATCTTTATCGTATCGGCAACCAGATCCTTGAAGAACTTAGTGATCACCTTGCGGATCAATGTTACGCCGAGAAGTTTCGCGAGGGTTGGCATACTACGCATCATAAAGAACTTGATCGACGCTACACTGCCGAATGTAGTGGCTTCCTTGCCGTACACGTAGAAAGAATTATTTCGGTCCTTCATTGAGTTTATACTAATTCCAAAGGCACAGGTTGCTATCACGTCGTTGGTGTACCTGGTGAAGACATCCTTCATGTTGAGCACTCTCTCATTAGCTGGCATGGTTGCCAAGACTTTACCAAAGTCGGCTCCGCATTCGTTCATCAGTACAAACATCCCTTTAATCTTGCTGGTAGTGAAAGCAGGTGTTAGAAGATTTCGCACTTCTTTCCATCGCTCACCTCGAAGAGAGAAAAGATTCTTAGCAAATAGGGGGTCGATACTTTCATCGACGAAACTGCGATGCTCCGGAAAGTGGTCGAAATTCTTCACAGCCACAGACTTTATTAACTCGGTATCACGAATGACAATTGTCGGCGTCATTAAGTCGCAAATCCCAACATACTTTGCAGTCGGATGAAGGTTGTATATGTCTTGGATCATCTCGGCAAAGGATTGCGTTCTCAGTACCGGTCCGTATGAGTTGCCCAATATTGGCAGTGGCTTGCGGAAGGGAATGTCATCCCTCTCGAAAATCGTAGTGTCGCTTTGGCAATAATAGTAAAGTGCCAATAGAATAGCAGCCACTGTCAACGCTATGGACCAGTAATCCATATTTTTGGATTGAAGATTCTAATCGTTCCACGAATAAATCGGCTTAGCAAACTTGTTGGTTTTAGATAGTGCACCGAATGTTATGTCAGACTTCGCTCGGAGCACGGAGCAAGCACGTGACAATAATGATACCCCGTTACTGATCTTGCCAGTTGGAGTTCTGGCGAGTGACTGATTCCACTGTGAACTCGGTGCAACTTAATCTACATGGATTAAAGTACATATAGTAGTAGTTGGTCTATTGAAGTCAGATTTCACGATTGGAAACGAAATATGATGTCTTTACATTTTTACATTTAGTTTACAATAGTTTTACATTTTTATTATTGAACTCTGTTATTGCTGGCATGATTTATGTTGGTAAATACGCTGAGTAAACTCGGCGCATCAAACTTTCAATGCTACTTTGAAACAATTGTGCATATTGAAGGAAGGTTAAATAGGTAAAACAGAATTATTACGTAGAACGTTCTTTATTTACATTAATGCTACATGAAATTAATTGTTGAGATTGAATGAAGGTTAAATGAGGAAAATAAAATTATTACGTAATAAAGCTTCTTTATTTACATTAATGCTACAATTAATAAATTGTTGATATTGAATGAAGGTTAAATGAGAAAAATAAAATTATTACGTAGAAGTTTCTTTATTTATATATGTTCCTTTATACAACCAATACAAAAATATAGCACCATTTTATTTTTATCACACTCAGTGGACATCGAGTAGTTTTTCCGACAGTATTTGCCATAGTACCCAAGGTTTTTCATTAATTCCAAAAATATGCAAAAACATAGACCATAATCATCATAAAATTCCGAATTATTCAATCGACTTGTGTACAAGTATCTTGAACTCAAGCATCTACAAGTATAATACTTCCAGAATTGATAAGAGTAATTGAGATCACAGTCTACATTCGGTCTAAGGTTAATATTAAATTGATAGCAACGTGCAGAATGTTTTCATAAGTACATTATTTATGAATTACATTTATAAACTTTATTTATAAACTCGAAACATCTCCTTCATATTCCATTCTTACAATATCAGGAAAAGGGAAATTGGATAAGTCTATTTCTATAAAATATCTCAATATAACAATCGCAATGTGGTCTAATACATTTTATTAGCCTTTATTACATTCATTACATTCGACGATTAAATGCTTAATACACTTATGAGCTATTTGTATGCTTATGAAAGAATACTGTGCTTCTAAAAAGTATCATACTTTTCGAATAAGTGGTCTAATATCTTAAATCGTTCTTTATTCATTTAATTAATTCCGCAAATCAAACGCCTACCACAGTTACTAGGGATTGGTTTACTTGCGAAAGAATTTAATGTTTCGCGCTACCATTAGAAACCGACGTGGCAAGCGAAGGGTGAGGGTTACTGCTTGGTCGAATCTCCATCCAGAATCCATTCTCAACTGTCAAGTTCAAACCCTTCCTCTTAAGTCTCATAGGAATCGTACCGAAAGGGTTAAATGCTTAACACAGTTATGACTTATTCGTATGCTCGCGAAAGAATTCAATGTTTAGCGCTATCATTAGAAACCGAAGAGGGTTACTTCTTGGTTGAATTTCCATCCAAAATCCATTCTCAGCCGTCAAATTCAAACCCTTCCTCTTAAGTTTCATAGGAATCGTACCGAAAGGGTTAAATACTTAACACAGTTATGAGTTATTCGTATGCTCGCGAAAGAATTCAATGTTTAGCGCTACCATTAGAAACCGACGTGGCAAGCGAAGGGTGAGGGTTACTCCTCGGTCGAATCTCCATCCAGAATCCATTCTCAGCCGTCAAGCTCAAACCCTTCCTCCTCAGTTTCATAGGAATGGGCGTCTTCGCGCAGGGTACAAAGTCGCAGCGTGCCAAAACATGGAACAAAAGTGCCTTCGTTTCAAGTAAAGCGAACCTATTGCCAATACACATTCTCGGTCCCATTCCAAATGGAAAGTATGTGCCACTCGTGGCGATTTTCTTGCCATCTTCGATGAATCGTTCAGGGTTAAACTTATCCGGCTCGTCGTAGTACTTTGGATCACGTTGAATACCATAAATTGGCAACCAGATCATGGAACCGGGCTGAATGACGTGTGGTTTAGCACCTGGCAATGTCGGCGGCAATTCGAAAGCCTTTGTGCATCTTCTATTAGCGAAAACAGCAACCGGGTACATTCTGAGCGTCTCGTTGACCACTGCGTCGAGGTACGGCATGTTATTCAGTGCTTCGTACGTGAGTTGACCATTGTTTTCCTCGAGCACTTTGTCGATCTCCGCTTGAAGCCGCTCTTGCACGTCGACATTCACACCAATCTCGTACGCGGCGAACGACATGCAAGTCGCAGTGCTGTCGAAACCGCCGAATAAGAAGACGAAAGCCTGAGCTGTCATGTCCTCGATCGAAAGATTCACCTTGCTACGATTCTCCATCATTATTTGGATCATGTCCGGCCGAACAATGCCCTGCTCGCTCCTCGTTTTTATCGTATCAGCCACCAAGTTCATGAAGAACGTGGCAATCTCCTTGCGAATGAACGCTACGCGAAAGAATCTCGCGAGAGTCGGCTGACTGCGCATTATAAAGAATTTGATTGATGCTAGTGCACCGAAACTAGTGGATTCCTTGCTGTAGAGGTAGAAAGGATTGTTGCGATCCTTCATCGAGTTTATGCTGATGCCAAAGGCGCAGGTGGCGATCACGTCGTTGGTGTACCTGGTGAAAGCATCCTTCATGTCGTGGACTCTTTCATTCGCTGGCAGAGATGCCAAGACATTAGCGTATTCGGCACCGCATTCGGACATCAACACAAACATCCCTCTCATCTTGCTCGTTGTAAAAGCAGGTGTTAAAAGGTTTCGCACTTCCTTCCATCGTTCGCCCCGCAGTGAGAAAAGATTCTTACCAAAGAGAGGATCGGAAGTCTCGTCGACGAATGAGCGATGCTCCGGGAAGTGCTCGAAATTCTTCACGGTCACGTTCTTTATCAGTTCTGGATCGCGCAGCAAAACTGTCGGCATCATCACGTCGAACAAGCCGACGTACTTCGCAGTCGGATGAATGTTGTAGAGATCTCGAATCATGTGGGCGAACGGTTTCAATCCCAGTAGTGGCTCGTATGTTGTGCCGACTAACGGCAGTGGCTTTCGGAAGGGAATGCCATCTCTCTCAAAGATTTTGGTATCGTTTCGGCAAAAGTAATAAAGCGCCAAGAGAATGGCAAGCACTGCCAACGCTATGGACCAGAAATCCATAGTTTCCGATCGAAGAACTTCCAATTGTTCGAAGATCTATGCACGCAAGAAGCACTGACTAAACTGGCACTTGGGTGTGTGCCACTGATTTCGCCAGTTCGAGTTCTGACGGGAGACTGGTTGCACGATTTCTTTAACTCGGCTTCATCAAAATGCGCGAAACTGTGAAGTAGTGATTCAGCTTACGTAAGTTATCTTTCACGATATTGACTTATCGAAGAAAGTTCACCTTCTTTGAGATATGTTTACATACCTTGATTCTAGATATACATACCATAATCAGGGGCAAGATAATGTTCAAGTTCAGCAGATATAATGATTTCAAGGTTTTATCGAACTCCGTTATCGTTCGCGTAAGTCATCTTAGATTAGAGAAGTAAATTAAATGAAGGCTAAATCGTGAAAGAAAATTGACAATTAAGTAAAAACTTCTTTATTTACATATGTCCATTTATGCAAACAATAGATAAGTGTAGTACTGTCTTATCACACTTGGTAGATATAATTTTCGCGATGGTATCCGATCAATCACATCCAGAAAGTTATTCGCACAAAGCTCATAATAATCATAAAACTCTGAATTATTCGGTCGCTTTACCTACGAGTATCTTTAACTATCGCAACTACAAGCATCTTCTTCAAGAATCATAACAAAAATTGAAACTACAGGTTATAGTCGGTCTAACATTAATGCCAAAAAGATAGCAAGTCATAACTTCTCTTGAGTGCATGTCAATTAAAAACTCAAAGCAGCGTCCTATTTATATTCCCGTAATTTTTGCTCCAAGATGGGAAATTCGATTACTGTGGTTCTAAAAAGTAATATACTTTTCGAATAAGTGGTCTAATATTTTAAATCGTTCTTTATTCATTTTATCAATTCCGCTAATCAAACCACAGTTACTAGGGATTGGTATAATTGCGAAAGAATTTAGTGTTTGGCGCTACCATTGGAAACGGAAGTGGCAACCGAAGGGTGAGGATTACTCCTTGGTCGAACTTCCATCCAAAATCCATCCTCAGCTGTCATAGCCAAGCCTTTCCGGTTCAGTCTCATGGGAATGGACGTCTTCGCACAGGGCACGAATTCACAGCGGGCCAAAACATGGAATAAAAGGGCTTTCGTCTCAAGCAAGGCGAACCTGTTGCCAATACACATTCTTGGCCCGATTCCGAATGGGAAATATGCGCCGGAACTGTTGATTTTCTTGCCCTCTTCAATAAATCGATCAGGATTGAATTTATTCGGCTCGTCGAAGAACACAGGGTCACGTTGGAGTCCATAAATCGGCAGCCAAATCAAGGAACCTGGTTCAAGAATGTGTGGTTTCCCACCCGGCAACGCTGGTGGCAATTCGAAGCTTTTGGTGCACCTTCTGTCCGCGGCAACTGCAACTGGGTACATCCTGAGGGTCTCGTTGATGACGGCGTCGAGGTATTCCATATTATTTATCGCCTCGTACGTTAATTGACCATTGTTTTCTTCGAGCACTTTGTCGATCTCCGCGTGCAAGCGCTCTTGCACGTGAGGATTCACGCCGATCTCGTGCGCGGCGAAGCACATACAAGTCGAAGTGCTCTCGAAGCCACCGAAGAAGAAGATGAAAGCCTGAGCGGTCATGTCTTCGATCGTCAGTTCCATCTTGCCACGATGTTCCATCATTATCTGGATCATGTCCGGTCGGACAATGCCCTTCTCGTCTCTGGTCTTTATCGTATCGGCAACCAGAGCCTCGAAGAACTTACCGATTTCCTTCCGGATGAAAGTTACACCGAGAAGTTTCGCGAGGGTTGGCATACTACGCATCATAAAGAACTTGATCGATGCTACACTGCCGAAAGTAGTGGCTTCCTTGCCGTACACGTAGAAAGAATTATTTCGGTCTTTCATCGAGTTTATACTAATTCCAAAGGCACAAGTTGCTATCACGTCGTTGGTGTACCTGGTGAAGACATCCTTCATATTCAGCACTCTCTCATTGGCTGGCATGGTTGCAAGGACTTTACCAAAGTCGGCTCCGCATTCGTTCATCAGTACAAACATCCCCCTCATCTTGCTGGTAGTGAAAGCAGGTGTGAGAAGGTTCCGCACTTCCTTCCATCGCTCACCCCGAAGAGAGAAAAGGTTCTTGCCGAATAGTGGATCGGTAGTTTCATCGACGAAAGTACGATGCTCCGGAAAGTGGTCGAAATTCTTCACAGCCACAGACTTTATTAACTCGGTGTCACGAATGACAATTGTCGGCGTCATTAAGTCGCACATCCCAACGTACTTCGCTGTCGGATGAATGTTGTATATGTCTTGGATCATCTCGGCAAAGGATTTCATTCTCAATAGTGGTCCGTACGAGTTGCCCAATAGTGGCACCGGCTTTCGGAAGGGAATGCCATCCCTCTCGAAAATCGTGGTGTCGCTTCGGCAAAAATAGTAGATCGCCAGTAGAATGGCAACCACTGCCAACGCTATGGACCAGAAGTCCATAGTTCCGGCTTAAAGAAGATTCCAATCGCTGAAGATCCAAGCAGTTTGGTCCACTCGTTTTCTGGTAGCGAATGGTACGTCGGAATTCAGTGTGTACGCCGAACCAACACTGGCGATAATAGCACTTTGCTCTGCCGCGTGTTTATCCCGCCAGCTCGAGTTCTGACGAGAGACTGGTTCTACGCGCCACTCGGCACTGCTATATCCCAATGGATGAAATTCTGTGTAGTAGTGTGAAGGCTTACGCAAGTCATCGTTTATGATATCCGCTGTTCAAAGGAAGTTTGTCTTGTCCCTGATAGTGTGCGCGCAGTATACTTTTTTGTTTCACCATTACTGGCAAGATAGTGTACAATTTAACTAGATTTAATCGGTTTTACTTTTTATCGAACTTTGTTATTGCAAACCTCCTCCATTATTATGCACAATTAACTATTAACAAGGTATTAAGTTAGGAAAGTGGTAGAAAATGAGAGAGAATAGTCAATTAAAATAGTTCCGAAAAGCGTACGGATAGGAAACCGTGTGAACTTTTTTATCGCAATAAGTTATTACTTTCGTACAATGCAAACGCGTACGTTTTGCAAGCTGATGCATCTCAGGCATAAAATAATTAACTAAGTAATATTGAAATTATTAGAAGAATCAAAATCAATGCTACATTCAGCTAAATATTAATATTAAAGGACTTTTATGTGGGGGAAAGAAAATGAACAATTATGCCAAAAATTCTTTATTTACATATATCCCTTTGTACAAACCACACAAAAATGCAGTATTATCTTATCACTCTCAGTAGACGTTGAATAGTTTTCTCGTCAATACTTTCCTTAATATCACAAGCTTTTCATCATTTTTACAAACTTATAATTATACGACTCATTACAATCATAAATCACGATTCATTCGGTCCGCTGGGTTACAAGTATCGTGAATTGAAGAAAGTACAAACAACTCCTCTAGAATTGATAACAAACATTAAGAACACAGTTTACAGTATGTTTTCATAAGTACATACATCTTAATTACAAAATTGGAATGTCTGCTTCTTTATACTCAATTCTTGTAATGTTGTCAACCAAAAGAGAAATTATATTAATATCGTTCCGTAGAGTATCACAATTTTCTGGTAAGTAATCCAGTATTTATTATCAGTCTTTATTAGCTTTCTTCATCCCGAGCGTTAGCAATTGACAATGGTTTCGAAGAACGCTAGCGAACTCAGTGTTTGGCGCTACCATTGGAAAGCGGCGTAGCAAGAGAAGGGTGAGGATTGCTCCTTGGACGAATTTCCATCCAAAATCCATCCTGAGCTGTCATGTTCAGTCTCTTCTTGTGAAGTTTCATGGGAATAGGCGTCTTTGCGCAAGGAACAAAGTCACAGCGGGCCAAAACATGGAACAAAAGAGCTTTCGTCTCAAGTAAAGCGAATCTGTTGCCAATACACATTCTCGGTCCAAGTCCAAATGGCATGTAAGCGCCACTGTTGATGATTTTCTTGCCGTCCTCCATGAATCGATCAGGATTGAACTTCTCCGGTTCGTCATAGTACTTGGGATCTCGCTGGATTCCATAAATCGTGATCCAGATTATGTCACCGGGTTCGACGACGTGAGGTTTTCCTTCCGGCACTGCCGCTGGAAATTCGAAAGACTTGGTGCACTTTCTGTCCGTGAGAACATTGACCGGGTACATTCTGAGCGCCTCGTTGATGACAGCGTCGAGATACGGCATGTTGTTAACAGCCTCGTACGTCAGCTGACCATTGTTTTCCTCGAGCACTTTGTCGATTTCCTCGTGCAATCGTTCTTGCACTTCGTGATTCACGCCAATCTCGTACGCAGCAAAGGACATCAGAGTAGATGTGCTGTCGAACCCGCCGAAGAAGAAGGTGAAAGCCTGAGCGGTCATGTCTTCGATCGACAGTTCCATCTTGCCACGATGTTCCATCATTATCTGAATCATGTCCGGTCGGACAATACCCTTCTCGTCTCTAATCTTGATGGTCTCAGCAACCAGATCGATGAAGAATTTACTGATCTTCTTGTTGATGATACTTATGTCCAAGAATTTCATGAGAGTCGGCGAAGCGCGCATCAAGAAGAACTTCACGAACATCGATGTTCCAAAAGTAGTAACTTCCTTGCCGTACACGTAGAAAGGGTTGTTGCGGTCGTTCATCGAGTTTATACTGATGCCGAAAGCGCAGGTGGCAATTACGTCGTTTGTGTATCTGGTGAAAGCGTCCTTCATATCGTGGACTCTCTCATTGGCCGGCAGAGCTGCCAGGACACTAGCGAACTCGGCTCCGCATTCGTTCATCAGTACAAACATACCCTTCATTTTGCTGGTAGTGAATGCAGGAGTTAGAAGGTTTCGCACTTCCTTCCACCGTTCGCCTCGAAGAGAGAAGAGATTCTTGCCGAAGAGAGGATCGACACTCGAATCGACGAATGTGCGGTGGTCGAGGAAACTCTCGAAATTCTTCACGGCCACACTCTTGATGAGTTCGGGATCACGGAGGACCAGTGTGGGACTCATGAAGTCGAACATCCCCACGTACTTTGCAGTCGGATGAAAGTTGTAGACATCCTGGATCATCTGAGCGAAAGGTTTCGTTCTGAATAGTACCGCAGATAAAAAGCTAGTTATAGTTGGCGTGATGAAGGGAATGCCATCCTTCTCGAAAATCGTGGTGTCGCATCGAAAATAGTAGTGGAGTGCCAGTAGAATGGCAACCACCGCCAACGCTATCGACCAATAATCCATAGTTCCAGGTTAACACTAAACCTACCAATCAGCGGTCAAATGACCGTGTTCAATGGGGAAGTGCGGGTGTAAAAAAAGTGTTGGTAGGTTTAGCGTTAAAGAATTCACTTTCCACAGACAATAGTCGCAGACAATAATAACTGTTTAATCTGTGGTGCGGCGGTCTTGCCGACTCGAGTTCCGACGAGAGACTGGTGTCGGGAGACTCGACGCAGCTCGAAGTAAATAATGGAATGTTGGAGTAGCAGTGAGTCAGCTTACATAAGTCATTTGTGATATGGAATTATCAAAGTCTATTAACTTTGTCGGAGATACAATGTACAAAGGATATCTCTTGTTTCCGTAACATTTGGGGTTCTCACGCTGCCAATTTTTAATTCCTTCACTACACCTTGTTAAGGATGTTTATTAGAGTTATTTTCGGGAAAATAAATATGTCTATAACCAAATTTGGGTGACATAGTATTCAAAGTATTAAGCAGCAGAAGTAATACATTGTACGAGTTCGAAATTTCTAATAACCAAATTTTATTACAAACTGATTAATTCAGTAAACTAAAATTTATTACTATAATGTAAAGTAATGCGACATTGAATTAAGTATTAACATTAAACGATGCTTATGTGTGGCAAACAATCTGAACTATTACGCAGACAATTATTTATTCACATATCTAATTTTCCGCGAAGAGTAGCAAACTATAGTACTATCTTATCACAGTCAGCGGATGGCGATTAGTTTTCTCGATAATATTTTCCATAGTAGTCATAATAATCATAACATACGAATCATTCACATTCATCAGAATTGATAACAAAAATTAAGATTACAATTTACGTTGCATCTTCGTAAGTACTCTATATATTAATTACAAAACCAAGATATCTGCTTCTTGGTATTCAATTCTTGTAATCTTAACGAAGATAGGGGAATTAGATGAGTCTAGTTCTAAAAGATATCACAATCATAGTATGGATTAATTAGAAATATATTAAGCTAATTATCTTCCAATAACTAATCCAATATGTTTTATCGACTTCCAATTACTTTATTAATTCCAATCATCAAAATACTTCATAAGGCATTCAGGTATTATATGCTTGTGAAGAAAGTTAATGCTTAGTGCTAACGTTAGAAACCAAAGTCAACTTCATGCTTAAACTCTTCTTGTTGAGCTTCATAGGAATCAGCGTCTTTGCGAAAGGTACAAAGTCACAGCTTGCCAAAACATGGAACAAAAGGGTCTTCGACTTAAGTAAAGTGAATCTATTGTCAATACACATTCTTGGCCCCATTCCGAATGGAATGTAAGTCCCATTGCTGTTAGTTTTCTTGCCGTTTTTGATAAGGTTCAATCTGTCTGGTTCGTCGAAGTATTTTGGATCGCATCGAATACCGTAAATCGACAGCCAGAAAACATTGACAGGGTTACATCCTGAACGATTTATTGATGACGGCGTCGAGGGACGGCATAAATACTAATTTTCGGCAAATAATTTTCTAGGTAGTATACCGAATGATACATCAGAGTCCACTTTGTGAATCTAACAAACACTGGCAATAATGTCGATCCAGTTTATCATATGGCGATTTTGCGCGTTGGAGTTCTGATATAAAACTTATTATACTAAAAAAACTCCGCGTTATTTAATACCAATGAACAAATTTCGATGCCGCATAAAGTGACTTAACACTTTACCGATCGGCAGTCGATTAATCGATCTTTTTATTTATCAATCCGTTAGATTCGGTTAGGTTAAGCTGACAAGTAGTAGGCATTTCTTACTCTGTAGTCAGATACTCTTGATTTGGCAGATAAATTTGGTTATCCTATAATAACACAAAGCGTACAATTTTACCAGAGCATAAGAAAAGTGCATATATTCCCACACGACAGTCGAAGCCGAAAACGAGCCGGTGTTTCGGAAGATCTGCGTAATTCTAGTAAAGTATTAGAATTTACGTAGTTAACTTACGTAAATTCTTAACGACAGAATCTTATCAAAGTTAATTCATTCTACCTCTGACGTAATATACAAAGCATATCGTTGCATGTTCAAATTAGGAGCAAACATGTTTCAGGTTCACTATCCGCAACTTGATTTATATTTTTATCGAACCCTGTTATCGTTATCGTGATTCACCTTACGGACTCTGATTATCTGCTCCGATTTGCCTAGACATCGATTTTTCGATAAGCATTTTTCGAAATATTCGACACCTGTGTGCGTCGCAATATTCAACGCAATCTTCACGCATGATTGTATAATATAAACGTGACTTTCAAGTACTATGCCAAATGGCAGATAGTTGCTCGAGTTGAGCATGATTTTATCTTTGTTCGGAAAACTGGGGGTTATGTGGATAAACTACAATGAATTGTCATATAGAAAATTCTTTATTAACACAGTTTTCTTTATATAACTGATAAGAAAATACCTACTCATTTATCAAAACTCTGATATGATACTCAATCGATATATAAAGCTTCGTATAATATTCGCTAGAGTGCATTGCACTTCCTATTACTTCCAGAAATTCATTTTATTAACCCCTCTTGTGCGCTCGAGTTAATTCGAGCGCGCTAAACAGACCAAACTGTGTGTAATTTTTCACACTCGAATATAATCGAGATTTATTTTTGTGCCAGGGCAATGTTCTAAAGTGTGTTTTGTTGCATACAAAATTGTTGCAAAAAATCTGTGCGTTAAGGGATTAAGGCCCGCAAGAATCACGTCTACGAGTGTCTTGAACTACAGCAACTACAAGTACCACTTCAAGTACAAAAATGTTGAAGCATCTCCTTCACGCTAAATTCTCGTAATCTTATCAACTAAAGGAGAAATGATATTTGTACACTTCTGTAAAGTATCACAGTCTTCTAGCAAGCAGTCCAATATTCATTATCACATTTTATTAGTTTTCTTAATTGCGATCGTCAGAAATTACAAACCCTTGACATTAGTAATGAGGAATTTGTATTCTTGTGAAATAACTTAGTGCTTGGCTTTACCATTAGAAACGGAAGTAGCAAGGAAATGATATTTGTACACTTCTGTAAAGTATCACAGTCTTCTAGCAAGCAGTCCAATATTCATTATCACTCTTTATTAGTTTTCTTAATTGCGATCGTCAGAAATTACAAACCCTTGACATTAGTAATGAGGAATTTGTATTCTTGTGAAATAACTTAGTGTTTGGCGCTACCATTAGAAACGGAATTAGCAAGGGAAGGGTGAGGGTTACTCCTCGGTCGAATTTCCATCCAGAATCCATTCTCAGGCATCATCATCAAACCCTTCTTGTTGAGCTTCATGGGAAGAGACGTCTTGGCACATGGCACAAACTCACAGCGAGCCAAAACATGGAACAAAAGTGCCTTCGTCTCAAGTAAAGCGAACCTATTTCCAATACACATTCTCGGTCCAAGTCCAAATGGCATGTAAGCGCCACTGTTGGCGATTTTCTTGCCATCTTCGATAAATCGATCAGGGTTGAACTTCTCCGGCTCCTCGAAGAACTCAGGATCACGTTGCAAAGCGTAGATCGGGAACCAAACTATAGATCCGGGTTCAAGAACGTGAGGTTTCGCGCCCGGCAAGGTTGGTGGTAATTCGAAGGTCTTGGCGCACCTTCTGTCGACGGCAACATTCACCGGGTACAATCTGAGCGTCTCGTTGATGACGGCGTCGAGGTACGGCATATTATTTATCGCCTCGTACGTTAATTGACCATTGTTTTCTTCGAGCACTTTGTCGATCTCCTCGTGCAGCCGCTGCTGCACGTCGGCATTCACGCCGATCTCGTGCGCGGTGAACGACATACAAGTCGCGGTGCTTTCGAAGCCACCCAAGAAGAAGATGAAAGCCTGAGCGGTCATGTCTTCCATCGTCAATTCCATCTTGCCACGATGTTCCATCATTATCTGAATCATGTCCGGTCGAACAATGCCCTTTTCGTCTCTAGTTTTAATCGTCTCGGCAACCAGAGCCTCGAAGAACTTTCCGATTCCCTTCCGGATGAATGTTATGCCGAGGAGTCTCGCGAGGCTTGGCATACTGCGTATCAGGAAGAACTTTATTGCTGATGTGCTTCCAAAGTTAGTGGCTTCTTTGCCATACACGTAGAAAGAATTATTGCGATCCTTCATCGAGTTTATGTGGATACCAAAGACGCAGGTGGCGATCACGTCGTTGGTGTACCTGGTGAAGGCATCCTTCATGTTGAGCACTCTCTCATTGGCTGGCATTGTTGCCAGGACTTTAGCAAAATCGACTCCGCATTCGTTCATCAGTACAAACATTCCCTTCATCTTGCTGCTAGTGAAAGCAGGTGTCAAAAGGTTCCGCACTTCCTTCCATCGCTCACCCCGAAGAGAGAAAAGGTTCTTGCCGAATAGTGGATCGGTAACTTCATCGACGAAAGTACGATGTTCCGGAAAGTGGTCGAAATTCTTCACGGCCATGTTCTTAATCAGCTCGGTATCACGAATTAGAACTGCCGGAGTCATTATGTCGTACAACCCGACATACTTTGCGGTCGGATGAATATTGTACAAATCTTGAATCATCTCTGCAAAGGATTGTAGTTTCAGAACTGGTCCGTATGAGTTGCCTAATAGTGGCACTGGTTTGCGGAAGGGAATGCCATCCCTCACGAAATTCTCAGTGTTGATTCGGCAAAAGTAGTATAGCGCCAGTAGAATGGCAGCCAATGCCAAGGCAATGGACCAGTAGTCCATCGTTTCGGGTTAAAGAGGATTCCAACTGCTCGAAGATCGAACCAACTCGTTTCTACGTCAGAATTAACTTTGCGCACTTAACAAATATTAGTAAGAATGTCACTTCGCCGAGTTCAGGCGAGAGACTGATTCTACGCGCTACTCCGCACTGTTATATCCCAGTGGATAAAACTCCGTGTAATGGTGAGTCCTATTACGTCAGTGATCGTTCGCGATACGCGATTATCATAAGGAACTCCCTCTTGTCTGTGATACAGTGCTGACAACATGTTTTTTTATAGCCCAATTAGTAGCAAAATAGTGGGCAAGTTTAGACGTAATCGTTTCAACTTTTTATGAATACTCTGTTATTGGAATCTTCTTATATTATCATACACTATTAACCTTTTGCACTCGAGACTTCCAGTATTCCATTTAATTCGGCGCCGTTTGCAAAGGGTTAACGTCATATCGTGAAATGTTAAGTTAGGGAAGTTGTACGAAATTTTGGGAAATAATTAGATATAATAATTGTTCGCCGGAGAAGCGTTCAGATAGGAAACTGTTTGAATGTATTGCCGCATCTATTATCACATTCAGGTTCGTGTATGTGTTCGAAACTTGTTTGAGTTTTCACAGTTTCTTAGCTTGTAACCGAAACTTAAAACAAAAATCGAAGTTAATGCTACATTGAGTTAAATGCTAATATTAAGTGATGGTTGGGTGGGGGAAAGAACATGAACAATTATGTAGGAAATTCTTTATTTAAGTATATTCCTTTGTACAAACAACAGAAAAATGTAAGACTATTTTATCACACTTAGTGGACGTCCTGTAGTTTTGTCGACGACATTTCCCATAATACTCCAGGCTTTCGATCATCGCTTCAAACTTATAACAATAAGACTCCTAATAATCGTAAAGCACAAACTATTTGGTGGGCTCATCTACGAGTATATTGAACTAAACAAATATAAGCAACTCCTCTATAATTGATAAAGAAATTATGATCACAGTTTACAATGTGCTTCTGATATCTACAACACTTCATAAATATTTTCTTTATACTCATTTCTCGTAATGTTATCAGGCAAAGGAGAAATTGCATTGATATAGTTCTGTAGAGTATCACAATCTTTTAGTAAGCAGTTCAATATCTATTATCACTCTTTATCAGTTTTCTTAATTGCAAGCATCGCAAATTATAAATACTTTAGATTAGTAATGTGGTATTCGCATTCTTCTCAAAGAACTTAATGTTTAGCACTGCCATTAGAAACAGAAGTAGCAAGGAAATGATATTTGTACACTTCTGTAAAGTATCACAGTCTTCTAGTAAGCAGTCCAATATTCATTATCACTCTTTATTAGTTTTCTTAATTGCGATCGTCGGAAATTACAAACTTTTGAAATTAGTAATGAGGTATTCATGTTCATCTGGAAGAATTTAGTGTTTAGCACTGTCATTAGAAATGAAAGTAGCAAGGAAATGATATTTGTACACTTCTGCAAAGTATCACAGTCTTCTAGTAAGCAGTCCAATATTCATTATCACTCTTTATTAGTTTTCTCAATTGCGATCGTCAGAAATTACAAACCCTTGACATTAGTAATGATATATTCGTGTTCTTGTGAAATAACTTAGTGTTTAGCGCTGCCGTTAGAAACGGAAGTGGCAAGGGAAGGGTGAGGATTACTCCTTGGACGAATCTCCATCCAGAATCCATTCTCAGGCGTCAAGCTCAAACCGTTCCTCTTAAATTTCATAGGAATCGCACCGAAAGGGTTAAATGCTTAATATAGTTATGAGTTATTCGTATGCTCGCGAAAGAATTTAGTGTTTAGCGCTGCCGTTAGAAACGGAAGTGGCAAGGGAAGGGTGAGAATTACTCCTTGGACGAATCTCCATCCAAAATCCATTCTCAGCCGCCAGATTCAGTGTCGCCTTGCTGAGCTTCATCGGAATTGGTGTCTTTGCACATGGCACAAATTCACAGCGAGCCAAAACATGGAACAAAACAGCTTTCGTCTCAAGTAAAGCGAACCTGTTGCCAATACACATTCTCGGTCCAAGTCCAAATGGCACATAGGCGCCACTGTTTGCGATTTTCTTGCCGTCCTCGATGAATCGATCAGGGTTAAATTTATTCGGCTCGTCAAAGTACTTTGGATCACGCTGAATTCCGTAAATCGGGACCCAGATTGTATCATTGGGTTCTAAGACGTGCGGTTTTCCTCCCGGCAATGCCGCTGGCAATTCGAAAGTTTTCGTACACCTTCTGTCAGTGACAACATTGGCCGGGTACATTCTAAGCGTCTCGCTAATGACAGCGTCGAGATACGGCATGTTATTAACAGCCTCGTAGGTTAGTTGACCATTCTTTTCCTCGAGCACTTTGTCGATTTCTTCGTGAAGTCGTTCTTGCACTTCGTGATTCACACCGATTTCGTACGCAGCGAAGCACATGACAGTGGATGTGCTGTCGAAACCAGCGAAGAAGAAGGTGAAAGCCTGAGCGGTCATGTCTTCGACTGTCAGCTCCATCTTGCCACGATGCTCCATCATTAATTGAATCATATCCGGTCGAACAATACCCTTCTCGTCTCTGGTCTTTATTGTCTCGGCAATCAGATTACTGAAGAATGTAGTAATTTTCGGCTCGATGAGTTTTATGCCCAGGAATTTTGTAAGGTTTGGCAAAACCTGTATCAAGAAGAACTTGATGAACATTCGTGCTCTGAAAGTAGTACCTTCCCTGCCGTACGTGTAGAAAAGGTTGTTGCGATCCTTCATCGAATTTATGTCGATGCCGAAGGCGCAGGTGGCAATTACATCGTTGGTATATCTGGTGAAAGCATCCTTCAAATCGAGCACTCTTTCATTCGCCGGCAGAGCTGCCAGAACGCTAGCGAAATCCGCTCCGCACTCGGACATCAAGACAAACATCCCTTTCATCTTGCTTGTTGTGAACGCAGGAGTTAAAAGGTTACGCACTTCTTTCCACCGGTCGCCCCGAAGAGCGAAGAGGTTTTTCCCAAATAAAGGTTCCGAAGTTTCATCGAAGAAAATGCGGTGCTCAGGGAAACTCTCGAAGTTCTTCACTGTCACGTTCTTGATAAGTTCAGGATCACGAAGTACAATAACAGGCACCAGTAAGTCATATATCCCAACATACTTTGCAGTCGGATGAATGTTGTACATCTGCTGGACCATATCAGCGAAGGATGACAGTCTGAGTAGTGGTTTGTATGCATTGCCCAATATTGGCAGTGGCTTTCGGAACGGAATGCCATTCTTCTCGAAAATCTCAGTGTTGCCTCGGAAATAATAATAGAGTGCCAGGAGAATGGCAGTCACTGCCAACACTATCGACCAATAATCCATGGTTTCAGAATAAAGAAGATTCCAATCGCTGAAGACCAAACCAGTTCGGTCTACTCGTTTTCTAGGTAATGCGTCGCGAGTGGTACGTCAGAACTCACTGTGTGCACGCTACCAACACTGGCAATAATAGCACGTTGGACTGTCACGTGGTCTTCTTGCCAGCTCGGGTTCTGACGAGAAACTGACTCTCGCGGTACTCGGCATCGCTGTATCTCAATGAATAAGACTCTGCGTAGTAGGGAGTCAGCTTGCGTTAGTCATCGTTCACGATATAGACGCGGTGAAGGTGTGGCAACAATGTATAAGCGAATCTGCGAAATTTGTTTTCCGCGTGTTTTGTATGCCCTCGATGCCCGAATCAAGCCGATACTTGTGCCCATAATTATGAAAGTGGGCTAAGTCATATATTTCTTGTTTCGAGATATTTAATGAATTGCATTTGAATAAGTTAAAAATTATTTTTACATTATGCGACATTTTAGTTTATATTTTTATTAGTCTTGATTAATGCAAATTTATTATGAATATGAAATTTTGTGTGAATTTCATACGAAAATGTTGTTTTCAAAGTTTGAACTGACTTCGACCATTTTCAAAATTAACTGAATGTCCTATAAATGACTTAAAGCGATAAAGAACTATGAGTTTGATTTGAAACAATAACTTTAATGAAATAATTCATGAACATTTATTAATTATTTTTAAAAGGTATTCAATTTTTATCATTTCGAGCTTTTAAGATTCTTAAAATGTTCCTGAAAAACTGGAGGGATGTATGCTAGAAAACACATAATATCTTTATGTTTTTCTTCCGTTACTGATCTAGTGGTGGTTTATAATGGAAGTAATTCAATACTTCCGTATATTTTCAAGTTATGTTTATATGATTACTTTAAATTTTCGACTTAGACCAATTTTATAATTAACACTAAATGATTTCCATATAATGTTGAAATTACAACCATTATCTAATGGTTCATTTTTGACAATATCGTAAAAATTAGTAAGGTAAAGTAAAGCAAGCAGTAAGTAAAGTATTGCACGGGCCGAGTCAAGTTAGAAAAGAGGTAGGAAATTTGTTGTGCAGGAAACTGAATGAATCCCTTGTCATATTCAGTCGTATAACACTTTCGTTTATTGAATACGGAACTTGATTTCCTGACTGACTTGATTTCCTGTTTCCTGACTGATGGCTTTACTCTGCTAATGAGCATCGGTTGAATCTTATTACAAGAATCGAAGTTATTACAACGTTCAGTTAAATAATAATACTAAAGGATGTTTATGTGGAAGAAACAAAATGAACTATCATGCAGAAAGTTCTGTGTTTTCACTTTTACAAACTTGCATAATCAACTTGTTTACGATGCTCTTCAACGAAAGCAACTGCAAGCGCTTCCTTTAGAATTGATAACAAAAATGAAGAGCACAGCAGTAGTGTGTCTTTATAAGTGCTGCACTTCTTAATTATATAACCGAGATATGTACTCCTTCATATTCAATTCTTGTAACGTTATCAGCAAAGGGCGAAATTACATTGGTATAGTTTTTTGAAGAATCGCGATCTTCTAGTAAATAGTCGAATATTTACTGTCAGCCTTTATTAATTTTTGTAGTTTCTACCATCGACAATGTTTTACATTATTAATGAGGTATTCCTGTGCTTTTGCAAGAATTTAGTGTTTGACACTGCCATTAGAAACGGAAGTGGCAAGCGAAGGGTGAGGGTTACTCCTTGGACGAATTTCCATCCAGAATCCATCCTCAGCCGTCATGTTCAGTTTCTTCCTGCAGAGCTTCATGGGAATGGGTGTCTTCGCGCAAGGCACAAAATCGCAGCGGGCCAAAACATGGAACAAAAGTGCTTTCGTCTCAAGTAAGGCGAACCTATTGCCAATACACATTCTCGGTCCAAGTCCAAATGGCACATACGCGCCACTGTTGATGATTTTCTTGCCGTCTTCAATAAATCGATCAGGATTGAACTTTTCCGGCTCGTCAAAGTACTTCGGATCTCGCTGGATTCCATAAATCGGGATCCAAATTATGGCACCGGGTTCGACGACGTGAGGTTTTCCTTCCGGCAATGCTGCTGGCAATTCGAAAGCTTTGGTGCATCCTCTGTCCGTGAGAACATTGACCGGGTACATTCTCAGTGTCTCGTTGATGACAGCGTCGAGATACGGCATGTTATTAACAGCCTCGTACGTCAGCTGACCATTGTTTTCCTCGAGTACTTTGTCGATTTCTTCGTGAAGTCGTTCTTGCACTTCGACATTCACTCCAATTTCGTACGCCGCAAAGCACATACAAGTCGAAGTGCTGTCGAAACCACCGAAGAAGAAGGTGAATGCCTGAGCAGTCATGTCTTCGATTGTCAGCTCCATCTTTCCACGATGCTCCATCATTAATTGAATCATGTCTGGTCGAACAATACCTTTCTCATTTCTGGTCTTTATTGTATCAGCAATCAGATCGTTGAAGAATGTACTGATTTGCGGCTTGAGGAACTTTATACCGAAGAATTTTGAAAGGGTTGGCAAAGCGCGCATGAAGAAGAACTTCAGGAACGCTACTGTTCCGAAAGTTGTACTTTCTCTGCCATACACGTAGAAAAGGTTGTTGCGATCCTTCATCGAGTTTATACTAATGCCAAAAGCACAAGTTGCTATCACGTCGTTGGTATACCTGGTGAAGACATCCTTCATGTCGTGGACTCTCTCATTGGCTGGCAGAGATGCCAGAAGATTAGCGAAATCGGCTCCGCACTCCGACATCAACACAAACATCCCTTTCATTTTGCTTGTTGTGAATGCAGGTGTTAGAAGATTACGCACTTCTTTCCACCGATCGCCTCTAAGAGCGAAGAGGTTTTTCCCAAATAAAGGTTCGATAGTTTCATCGAAGACAGTGCGGTGCTCAGGGAAATTCTCGAAGTTCTTCACTGTCACGTTCTTGATAAGTTCAGGATCACGAAGTAAAATGACCGGCGTCAGTAAATCATACAGTCCAACATATTTTGCACTCGGATGAATGTTGTACATCTGCTGGACCATATCAGCGAAGGATGACAGTCTGAGTAGTGGTTTGTATGAATTGCCCAATATTGGCAGCGGCTTTCGGAAGGGAATGCCATCTTTCTCAAAAATCTCAGTGTTGCTTCGGAAATAATAATAGAATGCCAGTAGAATGACAGCCACTGCTAACACTATCGACCAATAATCCATGATTTCAGACTAAAAGGGATTTCTGTTATTGAAAGATCGATTTAGTTCGATCAACTCCTTTTCCACGTATTGTGCCAAGTGATACGTCAGAATTCACTGCGCGCTACCAACACTGGCAATAACAGCACTTTGAACTACCACGTGGTGTTCTCGTCAGCTCGAGTTCTGACGAGAGACTGAGCCCCGCGGCACTCTGCACAGCTTTGTCTCAATGAATAAAACTCTATATAGTAGTAGGCCGGCTTGCGTAAGTCATCGTTCACGATGTAGACTGGTCAAGAGAGAATTAGTCTTGTCTTTAATACAATGCGCGCAGCATACTTTTGTAATTTCTATATCTCGATTAGTAAGAAAATAACATGTCGATTTATGAAACTTAATGGTTTCATTGTTATTCTTGCAATCTTTCTGCATTATTTTGCATTATCAACATTGTAGTGAGCGAGAAGATTTCGAATGATTGAGAGGAATGTACAGCACCCGACAAAATAGTTGTCACAATCTAGAAAATGTTCGCTGAATAAAAAGTGAAATTTTGTACTATGCGCACTTGTTATACATGACTTTGTAAAAGCCCCCTTTTAGGGGAGGAGGCTTTCTCTCGCAACCCCCCAAAAAAGTCTTGCATATCGTGTGTACATCCTACAAAACTTAATTTTTTGTCCGGTGGCTGTTTTGCATATTGTGACAACTATTTTGTCGGATGCTGCATGTGTGTGTGGATGCGTGTGCGTTTGGTTGTGTGTGTCTGACTTTTGCGACAAAAGACGATCGAACGCGGGCAAGGGTCGGCAAGCGCGGACGTTGAATCAGTAGCAGATCGAGGCCAAGTCAGGTCACTCGTTAACGTTGTCAAGCCGGGCAACGTTATACCGCCGTTCACGAGATGTGATAAAAGCCGATGTCAATGTTAACCAATATTAGACGCGAAGACGAAAATACATACACCTTTATTCAAACCAACTCACATTAACCGAACTGCATTGATCCAATCAAAATCCTGATCCCATAACATCGTATCATGAAGTACTCTTACACGTGGAGTGTTAAGTTAGAAAAATGGCAGTAAATATAATACATAGGAAACAGTATGAACCTTGTCATATTTAGTCACTAAAATAACTTCCTTCATTAAATGTGGAACGTGCATGTCTTCCTAAGTGATCTGTTTACTCAGCCAATTAGCTTCAAGTGAAACTTATTACAAGAATAGAAATTGTCGCAAAATTAAGTTAAATATTAATATTAAAGGACGTTTATGTGGGGAAAAGAAAATGAACTATTATGCAAAGAAGTTTTTGTTTATATGTATCACTTTGTACAAACAACAAAAAAGTTCAGTACTATTTTATCACACTCAGTAGATTTCAAATCATTTTTGCGACGATATTTTTTGTACTTCCCTGTGGCTTTCTATCACATCTATAAATTTATAATAACGAGATTCATAATAATCATAAAGCATAATTGATTCGATCAGCTCCTCTACGAGTATATTGAATTAACGCAAGTGTAAACAGTTCTCTGGAATTGATAATGACAATTAAGAGCATAGTTTACAATGCGTCTTCATAAGTGCTGTACTCGTTAATTACATAATCGGGATATGTGCTTCTCCATACTCAATTCTCGTAATATTATCAACCACAGGCAAAATTATATTGGTATTGTTTTGTACACCATTACAGTTTTCTATTAACATTTTCGTCGCTCAAACTGCAACTTTTTAACTCTTTCACCACACCTTGTTAAAAATGTTTAATAACGTTATTTTCGTCGAAATAAATATGTCTGTAAATAGATGTTCGCGTGTCACACGGATATGGCTGACGTGTCGACGAACGTGTTAAGTAATCCAATATTTATTATCAGTCTTTACTAGCTTTTTTAATTCCTAGCGTCGAAAATTGCAAATTAACCTCTTAACTGTGGAATTTAGTTTTAAAAATCCCCCACACAGTGCGGAATTAAAATTAAGCAAATGCAAGTACCACAAATATACACGTCAAACGCACTTAACTGGTTAATTATGAAGTATTCGTGTTCTTGTTAAGAACTTAGCGAATGGCGCTACGGTTAGAAACGAAACTAGCGAGCGAAGGATGAGGATTACTTCTTGGACGAATTTCCATCCAAAATCCATCCTCAGCCGTCATGTTCAATCTCTTCTTACTGAGTTTCATCGGAATAGGCGTCTTCGCGCAAGGCACAAATTCACAGCGAGCTAAAACATGGAACAAAAGAGCTTTCGTTTCAAGTAAGGCGAACCTATTGCCAATACACATTCTCGGTCCAAGTCCAAATGGCACATAGGCGCCACTGTTTGCGATTTTCTTGCTGTCTTCGATGAATCGATCAGGATTGAACTTCTCCGGCTCGTCATAGTACTTGGGATCTCGCTGGATTCCATAAATCGGGATCCAGATTAAGTCACCGGGTTCGACGACGTGAGGTTTTCCTTCTGGCACTGCCGCTGGCAATTCGAAAGACTTGGTGCATATTCTGTCCGTGAGAACATTGACCGGGTACATTCTGAGCGCCTCGTTGATGACAGCGTCGAGATACGGCATGTTATTAACAGCCTCGTACGTCAGTTGACCATTGTTTTCCTCAAGCACTTTGTCGATTTCCTCGTGCAATCGTTCTTGCACCTCGTGATTCACACCAATCTCGTACGCAGCGAAGCACATCAGAGTAGATGTGCTGTCGAAACCGCCGAAGAAGAAGGTGAATGCCTGAGCAGTCATGTCTTCGATTGTCAGCTCCACTTTGCCACGTTGCTCCATCATTAATTGAATCATGTCCGGTCGGACAATGTCGTGTTCGTCCCTGACTTTTATTGTATCGGCAATCAGATTTTGGAAGAAAGTAATGATTTTCTCGTCGATGATCGTTACGCCGAGGAGTCTCGCAAGACTTGGCAAAGCACGCATCAAGAAGAACTTCGCGAATATTGCATTTCCGAAAGTAGTAGCTTGCTTGCCGTACATGTAGAAAGGATTGTTGCGATCCTTCATCGAGTTTATATCAACGCCAAAGGCGCAGGTAGCTATTACATCGTTTGTGTACCTGCTGAAGACATCCTTCATGTCGTGCACTCTCTCATTGGCTGGCAAGCTTGCCAAAACACTAGCGAAATCTGCTCCACAATCAGACATCAATACAAACATACCCTTTATCTTACTGGTAGTGAAAGCAGGTGTTAGAAGGTTTCGCACTTCCTTCCATCGCTCGCCCCGAAGAGAAAAGAGGTTTTTTCCAAATAAGGATTCGGTGCCCGCGTCGATGAACATGCGGTGGTCAGTGAAGTGCTCGAAGTTCTTCACGGTCACGTTCTTGATAAGTTCAGGATCACGAAGTAAGAGTGTTGGCGTCATGAAGTCGAACATCCCAACATACTTTGCTGTCGGATGAACGTTGTAGAGGTCCTCGGTCATCTCAGCGAAAGATTGCGTTCTCAGTAAAAGTGCGCTTGAAGAGCCAAGTATTGGCAGTGGTTTCTTGAAGGGAATGCCATCTTTTTCGAAAATTGTGGTGTCGTGTCGGTAATAGTAGTAGATTGCCAGTAGAATGGCAAGAACGGCCAACGCTATCGACCAATAATCCATAGTTTTTAATTACAAATAATAGCAACCGTTTAAAAAGTAATTTTCTAAGTAGTAAATTCAATGGAAGGTCAGAATTCGCTTGTCACGCACAACAGATAGATGCTGACCTCGTCGACTCGAGTTCTGGCGAAAGACTGGCATCGATACACTCAGCTCCAAGTAAATAAAGGAATGTCGATGTAGTACTGACTCAGTTACATAAGTCATCGTTCTTGATATGGGCTTATCAAAGTACGCTAATTTCCTCTGGGAAACAATGTACGTAAACTATCTTTGTATACTCTAAACAGAGGCAATAGTACAGGGTGAGTCACATACATCCTGGCTAAGAAATGCCGGTATTATCGACAAGTGTCAGTCAAATCGGTAAAACTATCGATGCCATGAATTATTGATTGATTGGCATTGGTGAACCTGGCGACATTGTATTTTTCTTATTTTATCAACTTAATCATTACTTAAGACACTAGATAAATATGTTCGCTTTGCAGATTTGTGTGTTTGTATGCATGAGTGCGTGAAAAGAAAAAATGTTGTAGGATCAAGCGATAGTGGAAGCAGATTCTGCCGAAAGGGATATCAACCCAGATAGCACAACTGTTGGAAAGACTTGATAGCGTTGTCCTGGCAAAGACTATTCTCCCGGCCGGAATCCCTTGATAGAACGTTTAATGGGGCACAGCACGAATCTGCAACGCGAACATATTTATCTAGTGTAACAAGTAATGATTAAGGTGATAAAAGAAAAATACATTATCGGCAGGTTCATCAATGCCAATCAATCAATAATTCATCGTGCTGATAGTTTTACCGATTTTACTGACACTTGACAATAGTACCTGCATTTCTTGACTAGAATGTATATGATTCACCCTGTACATTGTACCAGTTCAAAGTTGCTAAGTGTTGCGGTTCATTACGAAGTGATTAACAAAGTAAAGGTAAACTTTGCATTAGAATGGAAGTTAATGCAACATTGACTGAAATGTTAATAATAAACGACGTTTGAGTGGAGGACAGAAAATTAACAATTAGGCAGAAAATTCTTTATTTACATATGTTCCTTTGTATGAACAATGGAAAAGTATAATACTATCTTATCATACTCAGTTCACGTCGAATACTTTTCACAGCATCCCAGGTTTTCTACCACTTCGTCAAACTTATAATGACATAGCTCATAACATTCATAAAGCACCGAATTAATCAGCCGACAAATGCGGATAAAACGGTCGGTGCAAGGTTAAGAAGATAGCAATTTGCAGATTGTTTTTAAGTACACAGGAATTATAAAAGCAAAATATCTTCTCCTTCACGTTCAATGCTCATAATTTCAGAAATATTAAGTGTAAAGGAAAGTTCTGTCGTTTTTTTTCTATACAGTGCACGTGTTCAAAAGCAACAGAACTTTCCCTTATACCTAATATTATTAGTGTAATTTTATCGAATATCACAAGCTTCTAATTAGTTATGTTTCTTTGGTATTTCCTGCTTTTAATCCTTTCAGCGCTATGAACCCATATATGTGTCCTCACACAACCATTCGATTTTGGCTACGAACCCATATATGCGTCCTCACACAACCTTTCTTTCGTATGGAGTAGGCAGTTTACGGCGCACGCTTAACGTCGAGCAACTCAGCGCTGAAAGGGTTAATAAGCTCTGAGCTATTCGAATACTTCTGAAAGAACTCAATGTTTAGCGCTACCATTGGAAACCGAAGTATCAAGGGAAGGGTGAAGCATCTTCTTCACACTAAATTCTCGTAATCTAATCAGCTAAAGAAGAAATGATATTTGTACACTTCTGTAAAGTATCACAGTCTTCCAGCAAGCAGTCCAATATTCATTATCACTCTTTATTAGTTTTGTTAATTGCGATCGCCAGAAATTACAAATCCTTGACAATACTAACGAGATATTCGTGTTCTTGCGAAATAACTTACAAGGAGAGTGTCAGACCTGTCATGTCGAAACCTATCGTGAAATTTTCTGAACTAGTTGTTTGCACGCTAAATACGAAATATATAAAATATTAGCTGCAATCGTAAACTGCAAGTGGACCATTGTACAGCATCCAACTAAATAGTTGTCACAATCCTTGACAATAGTAACGAGCTATTCGAATACTTATGAAAGAACTCAATGTTTAGCGCTACCATTGGAAACCGAAGTATCAAGCGAAGGGTGAGGATTACTCCTTGGTCGAATCTCCATCCAGAATCCATTCTCAGCCGACATATTCAACCCCTTTTTGTTGAGTTTCAGGGGAATCGTACCGAAACGGTTAAATGCTTCATACAGTTATGAGTTATTCGTATGCTCGCGAAAAAATTTAATGTTTAGCGCTACCATTAGAAACCAAAGTATACAGCGAAGGGTGAAGCATCTTCTTCACACTAAATTCTCGTAATCTAATCAGCTAAAGAAGAAATGATATTTGTACACTTCTGTAAAGTATCACAGTCTTCTAGCAAGCAGTCCAATATTCATTATCACTCTTTATTAGTTTTCTTAATTGCGATCGCCAGAAATTACAAATCCTTGACAATACTAACGAGATATTCGTGTTCTTGCGAAATAACTTACAAGGAGAGTGTCAGACCTGTCATGTCGAAACCTATCGTGAAACTTTCTGAACTAGTTGTTTGCACGCTAAATACGAAATATATAAAATATTAGCTGCAATCGTAAACTGCAAGTGGACCATTGTACAGCATCCAACTAAATAGTTGTCACAATCCTTGACAATAGTAACGAGCTATTCGAATACTTATGAAAGAACTCAATGTTTAGCGCTACCATTGGAAACCGAAGTATCAAGCGAAGGGTGATGATTACTCCTTGGTCGAAACTCCATCCAGAATCCATTCTCAGCCGACATATTCAACCCCTTTTTGTTGAGTTTCAGGGGAATCGTACCGAAAGGGTTAAATGCTTGTTACAGTTATGAGTTATTTGTATGCTCGCGAAAAAATTTAATGTTTAGCACTACCATTAGAAACCAAAGCATACAGCGAAGGGTGAAGCATCTTCTTCACACTAAATTCTCGTAATCTAATCAACTAAAGAAGAAATGATATTTGTACACTTCTGTAAAGTATCACAGTCTTCCAGCAAGGAGTCCAATATTCATTATCACTCTTTATTAGTTTTCTTAATTGCGATCGCTAGAAATTACAAATCCTTGACAATAGTAACGAGATATTCGTGTTCTTGCGAAATAAGTTAGTGTTTGGCACTACCGTTAGAAATGGAAGTATCAAGGGAAGGGTGAGGATTACTCCTTGGTCGAAACTCCATCCAGAATCCATTCTCAGCCGACATATTCAACCCCTTTTTGTTGAGTTTCAGGGGAATAGGTGTTTTTGCGCAAGGCACCATATCACAACGGGCTAAAATATGGAACAAAAGAGCTTTCGTTTCCAATAAAGCGAACCTGTTGCCAATACACATTCTTGGTCCCACTCCGAACGGGAAGTAGGCGCCACTGCTGTTGATTTTCTTGGCGTCCTCGATGAATCGATCAGGGTTGAATTTGTCCGGTTCGTCATAGTACTTGGGATCACGTTGGATACCGTAGACTGGCATCCAAACAATGGAGCCAGGCTTAAGAACGTGGGGTTTCGCTCCGGGCAATGTTGGTGGCAGTTCGAAGGTCCCGGTGCACTTTCTGTCGAGGAAAGGAGCGACCGGATATGCCCTGAGCGTCTCGTTGATGACGGCGTCGAGGTACGGCATATTATTAATCGCCTCGTACGTTAATTGACCATTGTTTTCCTCGAGCACGTTGTCGATCTCCGCTTGTAATCGCTCTTGTACATCGGCGTTCACGCCGATCTCGTGCGCGGCGAAGCACATACAAGTCGAAGTGGTGTCGAAGCCACCGAAGAAGAAGATGAAAGCCTGAGCGGTCATGTCTTCGATTGTCAGCTTCATCTTGCCACGTTGCTCCATCATTAATTGAAGCATGTCCGGTCGAACAATGCCCTGCTCGTCCCTGTGCTTTATCGTATCGCTGACCAGCTTAGAGAAGAACTGGATGATCTCGTTGCGCATGAATCTTATGCCGAGGAGTCTCGTGAGAGCTGGCATACTGCGCATGAAGAAGAGCTTGAGAGATACTAAGAGGCCCAAGTTAGTGGCTTCCTTGCCGTACACGTAGAAAGAATTATTTCGGTCCCTCATCGAGTTTATACTAATGCCAAAGGCACAGGTTGCTATCACGTCGTTGGTGTACCTGGTGAAGACATCCTTCAGATTGTGCACTCTGTCTTTGGCCGGCTGGGCTGCCAAGACTCTGCCGAAATCCGCTCCACATTCGGACATCAGTGTAAACATCGACTTCATCTTGCTGGAAGTGAAAGCGGGACTCAGGAGGTTCCGCACTTCCTTCCATCGTTCACCTCGAAGGGAGAAAAGGTTCTTGCCGAATAAGGGTTCGGTATTTTCGTCGGCGAACAAGCGGTGCTCCGGGAAGTGCTCGAAATTCTTCACGGCCACGTTCTTTATAAGCTCTGGATCACGGATTACGACGACGGGCGTCATTAAATCGTACAATCCAACATACTTTGCAGTCGGATTTATATCATAGGTCTCTTGGATCATTTCAGCGAATGATTTTATTCCCAAAAGTGGCCCGGACATATTTCCCAGTAGTGGCATTGGCTTCTTGTAGGGGATGCCATCCTTCTTGAAGATCTTCGGGTCGTTTCGGCAATAATAATAGAATGCCAGGCAGACAGCAACCACCGCCAAGATTATGGACCAGTAATCCATAGTTTCCAATGAAAAAATACTCCAACCGCTTGAAAACTCAATTACTTCGGCTAAATAGTTTTCTAGGTTTTATATCAAATGGAACGTGAAAATTAGCTCGGATCGCGTAATGGACAATGTCGATCACGGCACTTTAATCTGACGTGTGATAATCTCGCCGGCTCGAGCTCCGACGAGAGACTGGCGTTGAGGAACGCAGCGTTACTCGTAAATGAAGGAAACCCGACGTAGTAATGACTCAGCTTACATAAGCGGCCGTTAGTGATATGAATTTATCAATGTGTATTCGTCTTCTTCCCCCACCCCCCCGCAAGTTGCTGTGTTATCGTGGTGGTGGTGCTTGCGCGCCCTTGACTTTCCGGGAGCGATGTAGGCGCTAGCTTCGACTCCTGGTAGGATTACTCATGTGGAAGGTGAACGGCCAGACGAAAGGTAGACCAACCTTTGAGTGGTTTGAGGAAGGAGTGGATTGTGGGGTTAGTTATCCGCTTGACCAAATATGTAAACAATAGGCGATCTGCTAAAAAAGAGACCTAGAATAATGAGAAACACAGGGCTATGTGAGAAACTCAATTTTTGCCAAAGTGAGTCCGCTTTGTCTTTGATGAGTGACAATATTACGAAGTTGTGTAATGTCCGGTACATCCTTAACGCTTAGAACGCTGAGTTGTCCGACGTCAACCAGTTAAGTGCGTTTGACGTGTATACACGTCGATGCAAATCTCTATTGTGGTGCGGTTGACGTGTATAATTGCTTAATTTTAATTCCGCACTGTGTGGGCGATTTTTAAAACTAAATTCCACAGTTAAGAGGTTAAGTCTGCACAGTGGACTGCCCACTCTTTACGAAGAAGCACCCCGAGCTGCGTATTTTTTAACACATATATGCGATCATAGGGTTCAAAAGATTAACTGGTATGTAAGAATCGCCTTTTCAAAATGACAACATTCAATTGTGTGTACCAAGACGCTTCAGGGTAAGTGCTGCTCCTTACAGTCCTCTTACCAGGGATGGGCATTAGCCAATAAATTAAGGCCGCCAATAATTTTATTGGGACGCAAAATGTGCGCCAGTAATTTTTGGGGGACGAAAAATGCCCGCCAATAATTTTCTTGGGACGAAAAATGTGCGCCAATAATTTTTTGGCGGCGGAAAATGAGCGTCAATAATTTTATTGGAAGGCGAAATTCATACCAATAATTTTATTGGCGGACATTTTCGTCCCAATAAAATTATTAGCGGCCTTAATTTATTGGCTAACGTCCATCCCTGCCTCTTACCCGAAGGCAATGCTTTCCCCCACTCCAACCAGATTCATAAGGTACCACATTCCTAATTTTACGACTGTTGGCAAAACAGTGGCCGGTTGTCTGTCATACTTAAATTCTCAATTTGTTGTTATATTACTAACTAGCCCCACCTTCGACCGAGTTCAGAGCACGATGTGTGCCCTTAGCGTTTCCGGTACCGCAGACTTTGGTCTGGTGAAGCTGGGTTCATCTGACTTGGGTTCAATCCCAACTTCCAATGAACCCGTTGGCTGCCACGATCCCCATTTGGGGATTTTGCAATTTTACGTACACCACTCGGCGCCAAAAATCTATTTAGTACGGCTGAATTTTATAACAAGTTGTTTAAAAAATGATCAGTTAATGGATTAAATGCCTTGATGCTAACTGGTACGTAAGACTATGCGGCGTCGTGAGTCAGAGAAACTGAATGTGATTTGTCGGGGATTCGAATAAGAAAGGGCCTGAGGCCCGTGTAAATGTTGGTTTAGGTTGCTCCAAATACGTTTCATTGCAAGCTGATTACTTTAATAAATTCGAACTTATTATTAGAATCCGAATTAATTCAACATTGATTTAAATATTAATATTAAATGAAAGCTAAGTAGTTGAACCAAATTTAATCAGTGTGGACAAAAATATTTATTTACAATTGTTACTCTATACAAACGGTAGAAGTGTACAAGATCGCCTGGCATTAGTATCTTATCATATTCAGTGGATGGTGGGCAGTTCCCTTGATAACATATACTACATTGTTGTATTAGGCTTTCTGATTCTTCCACAAACTTATACTGATAAGTCCCAAATCAATAGATCTCAGTTGTTCCAAGATTAGAAGAATGCAGCCTATAAATTGACTTAAGTACGTACAAATTATAAAATCGAAATACCTTCTTCTTCTCGTTCATTCTCGCAATCTCAGCAGCAAACGAAAATTCTAACAATGTTATTTTATAGAGTGCATATCGCAGCTTCTAATAAGTCGTTTAATATCTTTTATTCGATCTTTATTGATTATAATTCGTACACTTGTGAAAGAACTTAGTGCTTGGCAGTGCCATTAGAAACGGAAGTAGCAAGGAAATGATATTTGTACACTTCTGTAAAGTATCACAGTCTTCTAGTAAGCAGTCCAATATTCATTATCACTCTTTATTAGTGTTCTTAATAGCGATCGCCAGAAATTACAAATCCTTGACAATAGTAATGAGATATTTGTATTTTTGTGAAAAAACTTAGTGCTTGGCATTGCCATTAGAAACGGAAGTAGCAAGGAAATGATATTTGTACACTTCTGCAAAGTATCACAGTCTTCTAGTAAGAAGTCCAATATTCGTTATCACTCTTTATTAGTGTTCTTAATTGCGATCGCCAGAAATTACAAATCCTTGACAATAGTAATGAGGTATTCGTATTTTTGTGAAATAACTTAGTGCTTGGCATTGCCATTAGAAACGGAAGTAGCAAGGAAATGATATTTGTACACTTCTGTAAAATATCACAGTCTTCTAGTAAGCTGTCCAATATTCATTATCACTTTTTAGTAGTTTTCTTAATTGCGATCGCCAGAAATTACATCCCATTAGTAATGAGATATTCGTGTTCTTGTGAAATAACTTAGCGCTTGGCGCTACCATTAGAAACCGAAGTATTAAGTGAAGGGTGAGGATTGCTTCTTGGTCGAATCTCCATCCAAAATCCATTCTCAGCCGTCATACTCAAGCCCTTCTTGTAGAGCTTCATAGGGATTGGCGTCTTTGCGCAAGGAACAAAGTCACAGCGAGCCAAAACATGAAACAAAAGAGCTTTCGTCTCAAGTAAAGCGAACCTGTTGCCAATACACATTCTTGGTCCGAGTCCGAATGGGAAATAAGCACCACTGCTGTTGATTTTCTTGGCGTCCTCAATAAATCGATCAGGATTGAATTTATTAGGCTCGTCGAAGTGCTTCGGATCACGATGGACACCATAAACCGACATCCAAATAATAGAACCAGGTTTAAGAACATGAGGTTTCGCTCCCGGCAATGTCGGTGGCAGTTCAAAGGTCTTGGCGCACTTTCTGTCGATGAAAGAAGCGACCGGATATACTCTAAGCGCCTCATTAACGACTGCATCGAGGTACGGCATATTATTAATCGCCTCGTACGTTAATTGGCCATTGTTTTCTTCGAGTACTTTGTCGATCTCCGCTTGTAATCGCTCTTGCACATCGGCATTTATGCCAATCTCGTGCGAGGCGAAGCTCAGAAGGCTCGAAGTGGTATCAAAGCCACCGAAGAAGAAAACGAAAGCTTGGGCTGTCATGTCTTCGATTGTCAAGTCCATTTTCCCACGTTGCTCCATCATCAACTGGATCATATCCGGTCGAACGATGCCCTTCTCGTCTCTGACTTTTATCGTGTCCTCAATCAGATCGCAGAAGAACTTGAGGATCTCCTTGCGCATTAACTTCATATCAAAGAGTCTCGTGAGAGTTGGCAGACTGCGCACCAAGAATACCTTCAAGGCCACTGTGCCACCCAAATTCGTGGCTTCTTTTCCGTACACGAAGAAAGGATTGTTGCGATCCTTCATCGAGTTTATGTTGATACCAAAGGCACAGGTTGCTATTACATCGTTTGCGTATCTGCCGAAGGCGTCTCTCATGTCGAGCACTCTTTCTTTCGTCGGCAAAGCTGCCAAAACTTTAGCGTATTCTGCACCGCATTCGGACATCAGTACAAACATCGCCTTCATCTTGCTGCTAGTGAAAGCAGGACTCAAAAGATTTCGCACATCCTTCCATCGTTCGGCCGGAAGTGAGAAGAGGTTCTTGCCGAAAAGGGGATCCATAGTTTCATCGATGAAGATACGACGCTCCGGGAAGTGCTCGAAATTCTTCACGATGAGAGTCTTCATCAACTCTGGATCACGGATTATAATTATCGGCGTCATTAAGTCGAACACTCCAACGTACTTTGCGGTAGGATGTGTGTTGTAGGCGTCCTGCATCATCTCAGGGAAGGATTTCGATCCGAATAGTGGGCCGTATGTGGTCCCCAATAGTGGCAGAGGTTCTTGGTAGGGAATGCCATTCTTCTTGAAGATATTCGTGTCGTTTAGACAGTAATAGTAAAATGCCAAACACAAAACAGCCAGTGCCAAAGCGATGAACCAATAATCCATAGTTTCGAATTTAAGAAGATACCAACTCTTCGAAGACTCAATTAGGTCAGCCAAATTGCTTTCCTGGTAATATGTTAAATGACACGTTAGAATAATTGCTCTGCACACGCAATAGACACTGGTAATAACGGCTCTTTAATCTGTCGCGTCATAATCTCGCCTCTTCAAGTTCCGACGAGAGACTGGCGTAGACATTTGGCGCAGCTCGGTGTAAATGAAAGCGTTGTAGTCAGTCAGCTTATATAAGTGGCCATTTGTGATATGAATTTATCAAAATGTATTCGTTTTGCCTAAAACACAATGTACATCCATCGATAAAATAGTTATAAAAGTTTAGTGACAGACTGCTAGGCAGAACCGTGAATTTTAGTAGCATTCTTGATTCACCTCAAGTGGATATCCTCATTTTCGTGGCAATTCAGTTTCTCATCAGATCATTTAATCACTTTTGATGAAATCATATTCGATAGAGAGAACTCCAATCTTTATTTTGCAATGTGTTTTGGAGTGGTCAAATTATCATAATATTAGTTTATCTGCGAATTAAAAATTTACTTAAATGTCTTGTACTAAGTAGTTAATCTGCGAGGTATGAAAAAATATAACTATAAAAGTATAAACTGGGTTACTTCCATGTAAAATAGAAGAAGAACAATTTGGATTCGACAAGCGGTTTACTTTGGCGGTCTGTAATACTTAAACAATTACGAATTATAGAAAAAGAGATTAAGATGCATATTTATTTTTGTGTGGAGAATAACATATCTGATTTCACGAAAATCTAAGGCGTGAATCCTCCAGCGTTTTTTAAAAGACCTACGTTATAGGTGGCGATCACGTAACTCCCTCACACTAAATTTATGAAGCAAAATTTATTGTTTTCAAATTTGTGCCCGAAAGTCATTTTTCGGATGCGACAACTGTTTTGTGTGACACTGCACAAAGTAGAAGTTCTTTTTGCGAATTTGAATTATATATAATAATATTAAATGAAAGTTAAGTGGGTGAACTAAAATCGAGCAGTTTGTACAATTTTGTAATACGAAGTAGAAGTTCTTTTTGCGAATTAGAATTATATATAATAATATTAAATGAAAGTTAAATGGGTGAACTAAATTTGACCAGTTTGTACAAAAACATTTATTTAAATTCGTCACTTTATACACACGATAAAAGTATGCAAACACGCCTGACAGTACTGTCTTATCACATTCAGTGGACGCAGAGCAGTTCCCTTGATAACATTTGTCACATTATACTAGACTTTCTATCTCTTCCACAAACTCTCACTGATAAGTCTCGCATAATCATAAAGCACCGAATTAATCAGCTAGCTTATCGACAACTATCTTGAACGACATTAATTTCTCCAAAATTAATAAAACACATTAAAATCGAAGCCTTCAGTTGGTACAAGGTTAAGAAGATAACAACTTACAGATTCTCTTAAGTACATACAAATTATACAATTGAATTATCTTCTTCTTATATTCCATTCTAATAATATCAGTAGCGAATGAAAATTATTTGCAAGCTGATGAGTTATTTAATATCTTTTATCAGAATTTATTGGTTTTAACCCTTTCAATACGAAAGTTAGCATTTAACGCTTAGAAATTTTGCGTTTCTGACACTAAAAATCCATTAAGTTTGCATTTGTCACAGCTACAATCTCTTCAGTTGAAATTAGCGTTGTTCCTAAGATTTCGCCGCGGTCAAAGGGTTCATAAATTCTGAGATATTCTCACACCTGTGAAAGAACTTAATGTTTAGCGCTACAATTAGAAACGGAAGTGGCAAGCGAAGGGTGAGGATTACTTCTTGGTCGAATTTCCATCCAGAATCCATTCTCAGCCTTCATGGTAAAACCCACCTTGCTGAGCTTCATGGGGTTAGGCGTCTTTGCGCAGGGCACAAAGTCACAGCGAGCCAAAACATGGAACAAAAGGGCCTTCGTTTCCAGTAAAGCGAACCTGTTTCCAATACACATTCTCGGTCCTAGTCCGAATGGAAAGTAGGTGCCACTGCTGGCGATTTTCTTGCCATTTTCGATAAATCGATCAGGATTGAATTTATCCGGTTCGTCGTAGTATTTTGGATCGCGTTGGATACCGTAAACCGGCATCCAAATCATGGAACCAGGCTTAATGACGTGAGGTTTCGCTCCCGGCAATGTCGGAGGCAATTCAAAAGCCTCGCTGCACTTTCTGTCGATGAAAGAAGCGACCGGATATACTCTGAGCGCCTCGTTGACAACAGCATCGAGATACGGCATATTATTCACCGCCTCATACGTCAGTTGACCATTATTTTCCTCAAGCACTTTGTCGATTTCCGCTTGCAGTCGTTCTTGCACGTTGGCGTTCATGCCGATTTCGTGCGCGGCAAAGCACATGCAAGTCGAAGTGCTGTCGAAGCCACCGAAGAAGAAGACGAAAGCCTGAGCGGTCATGTCTTCAATTGTCAGACCCATTTTACCACGTTGCTCCATCATTAATTGGATCATATCCGGCCGAAAAATGCCCTGTTCATCTCTAGCTTTCACCGTGTCGCCAATCAATTTGTAGAAGAAATCGGCGACCTTCTTGCGCGTGAATTTTATTCCAAGTAGTTTCGTGAGAGTTGGCATACTACGAATCATGAAGAGCTTGAGGAACGTTAAGCCCGACAAGTTGGTGCCTTCTTTACCGTACATGTAGAAAGAATTATTGCGATCTCGCATCGAGTTTATGCTGATACCAAAAGCACAGGTTGCTATTACGTCGTTTGTGTATCTGGTGAAAGCATCTTTCAAGTCGAGCACTCTTTCGTTGGCTGGCATGGCTGCCAGGACTTCGGCAAAGTCGACTCCGCACTCGGACATTAATACAAACATCGCCTTCATCTTGCTACAAGTGAAAGCGGGACTGAGAAGGTTCCGCACTTCCTTCCATCGGTCACCGCGAAGGGAGAAAAGGTTCTTGCCAAATAAAGGATCGGTGTTCTCATCGACGAATGCGCGGTGATCCGGAAAGTGGTCGAAGTTCTTGACGGTCACGGTCTTTATAAGTTCAGGATCACGGATTACAACTACTGGCGTCATGAAGTCGAACACTCCAACGTACTTTGCAGTGGAATGCATGTTGTAGGCGTCCTGCATCATCGCAGCGAAGGATTTCAGTCCCAATATTGGCTCGTACGTGGTCCCCAATAATGGCAGTGGTTTCCGGTAGGGAATGCCATCTTTCTTGAAGATATTCGTGTCGTTTAGACAGTAATAGTAGAATGCCAGACACAAAACAGCCACTGCCAACGCAATGGACCAGTAATCCATCGTTTCGATTTAAAGAAAATTCCAATTATTCGATAATTGAACCAGTTTGGCAGAATATTTTTCTAGAATTCACTCTTTGCTTGAGATAGTCACTGACAAAAATTACACTCTCGTCTCTAGTGCGATCTCGTCTGCTCGAATTCTGATGAGAGAGTGGCCATGTGGTGCACCCAGCGCGGTATTGTGAGTCAACAACGTAATTAATCTCTAATTATCTCTTATGGTTTGGAGATAAATCGAACTCATTTTCGTCAGATATTGGTGGAAGTACACGATGACTGAATATGGTGCAATAGTTGAAAGAATCTTTGTACACGATTTTAGATTATTAAAACTAATAAAAATTTCGCGGAAAAAGTGAATCAGTATCAGGGATGGCCATTAGCCAATAAATTAAGGCCCCCAATAATTTTATTGGGACGAAAAATGCTCGCCAATAATTTCGTTGGGACGAAAAATGTGCGCCAATAATTTTATTGGGGCGGAAAAAGAGCGCCAATAATTTTATTGGTTGGCATTTTCAGTCGCAATAAAATTATTGGCGGCCTTAATTTATTGGCCGATTCCCATCCCTGATCAGCATTATTTAAATGTAAAGGAAATGTAATTTCGCAACTTGAACATTACCACGGTAAAGTGGTCGAAAAACGAGTGCTGAGAACATGTAAAATCGAATACGCGAAATAAACGGTGTATTTGAAGCGTCTTTTGGAGAACAAACAGAGTAATTAACAACACTAAATTCTCCCCTAATAAAAAACACGTTATATACATATAAAGACTATATTTATTATATCAAAAAATAATTACAGTATAGATTAACTAACTTAGAATTATTAACTTAGACTTATTAACTTACAACTTACTATTAATTTCATTTAAAGACTATTACAATCTTAACAGGCAGAATACAAGTTAATGAAATCTGTCAGGATTGCATAAATAATTGTCGGCATAAATTGGAAGAAAACTGAATAAGCCTTGCAATTTTGCTAGTGAAGTCCGAAGTCCGTCAAAATGACGGCTGCCGTAAACCTAATGTTAATTAACTTAGAAGTATCTTTTACAACGATTTTTTCTCTTCGGAACTTTGAAGGAAAGGCGATTGGTCAGTTCTGGGCTCGACTCGGAGCCAGAAACCTTCTGCAGGATACATCGGCCGCGACTTGCTCCACTGGAGGGGGATTTTCATCTTGGGACTAGGTTTAAGGTTGCATTTTGCGAGCAGGTAGAAGAACAAGACCTTCGCCTCTAATAAAGCGAATCTATTACCAATACACATTCTCGGTCCAATGCCGAATGGCAGATAGGTGCTGGCATTGTGGATTTTGGGATCATCGAGGAAACGCTCGGGCAGGAACTTGTCGGGTTGGTGGTAATATTTGGGGTCTCGTTGAATGGCAAAGGCCGGGAACCAAACGCTAAGCCCCTTCTGGAGAGTGACGGGTTTCAAACCCGGCAACGGCGGCGGCAATTCGAAGTCGTTCTCGCATTCCCGGTCGAGGACGATCGCGCCCGGGTACATTCTCAGTGTCTCATATATCACCGCCTCGAGGTATTTCATTCCATTGACAGCCTCGTAGCTGACCTCGCCGGAACTCTCCTCGAGAACTCGCTCGATCTCCTCCTGGAGTTTCTCCTGGACCTCGGCGTTGCTGGCTATCTCGCGCGAGCCCCAACACAGCAGGCTCGAAGTCGTCTCGAAGCCGGCGAAGAAGAAGATGAAAGCTTGCGAGACCATGTCGTCGATTGTCAAGTCCTCCCTGCCTTCCTTGTGTCCTCGAGAATCCATCATTAACTGTAGCATATCAGGACGACTCGTGCCAGTCCTCTCTCGAGTCTCAATGATCTCCTTGAAAGCGTTCGTGAAGAAATCAGCCTGCTTTTTGTCCACGAATTTCACGCCTAATTTTCGCGCGAATTTGGGAAATAAGGAGAGCGCGGTCAATTTTAGCAGAGCTTTGAAACCAAAGCTGGTCGCTTCCGAGCCGTTTTTGAAGAATTCGTTGTCCGGATTTCGCATCGAGTCCACTTGAATCCCGAAGGCGCATGATGCGATCACGTCATTGGTGAATCTAGTAACAAAGAATGTTATATATGTAGGATTTTTCAATATTCACTCTTTATTTCAACAAACTCGTTTCCTCGTACACTTTCTTTATACGCTCGCTTTCGACCACAACAATAACATTGCTCATCTTCTTTCGTCTCGTCTTCTCTCGCCCTTCAGATTCATACCTCTTATCACTTTCGCTAAGCCACTCACTCGCCAATCGCACTTATTTTTCCGGTCTTACCTTTCAGCCAATCCCCGACATCCCGATACACTCTGTCGATCATACCACATGCTCTACGATTTTTCATCCTAAACACATATAAAGAAATTCACAATCACACATCTCATTCTCTCACCATTCGCTCGCAGTTTCTCTCTCATTAACAATCCGACAGGGTGAGTCACTTGCCTTTGAATCGCCACTGTCAGGCATACACTGTTCCATAGAAAATCATTACAAGTATACATTTAAATGATTTAGACATTTAAATGTATAGATAGGGACATTTAAATTATACACAAATGCTTCTCAACATATGTCTGCAGTTTATGCATTTATACATGTACAGGGTGATTCAGTTGCCTTTGAATCAGAACATTCCTAACCTCACTTTTACTAGACATCTATTTCATTATACTATATATTTTCTCTTTAACAATAGACTGTATTAAATTCTGTAGTTTGTTGGAGCGAATATTTTATCAAGTTTTAGCATCGACTTCCTTCGAATGGCTAGCAACGTAAGGAGACAGTATTTTATTATATAATCTTTATAGGGGAATATTATATATAACTGGCTTATCTCAAACATGTAAAAGTATAAATGCATAAAATGCAGACAAGCGTTGAGAAACATTTGAGTATAATTGAAATGTCTAGATTATTTCTAATGATTTTCGATGGAACAGTGTATGCTCGACAGCGGTGATTCAAAGGCAAGTGACTCACCCTGTACGTATATTGTATTTTATATTCAGGAGGAAGCAAGGATCATTTTGCAAGTCATATCAATCAGTTAGTGACTCGACAGATGGGTCTTCCATGTGTTTATCAAGATACGATATATCTTGTAGGATGAAATAGATGGATACTCTTTTTTGAGAGGTTCCGATAAGATTGGTTCGATTTTTGATTCTACTCTGCGATATACTATCTAGTCGACAGTCATGTTAGTATCAGTACACGATTTTTAAATATCCCCAAATATCGCATAAAATCATCGCTATTACGTTATAACAAGCAACACTTTCCAATTCTTAACGCGAGGAATTTTGACAGCTGTAAGAATCGATTTAGATCAATTTTAGAAAGGACGTGCTTCACTGCCAATGATTATTATCAGTCTCTTAAAACATAGCACTAAAACGACGCTCTAAAAATCCATTAAGATTGCATTCATCACAATTAAAATCTCGTCAATTGAAATTAGCATTCTCCCCCAGATTTCAGCGTAGTCAAAGGGTTAAACTTAATTATCACCTGGTGAAAACATCTTTCATGTCCATCTCGTGTTTCTCGGGCGGTTGGCGCGCCAGGAATTCGGAGAAGTTCTCGGCGCAGTTGGTCATCAGTATAAACATCGCTTTAATTTTCGCGGCAGTGAAAGACGGGCTGAGAAGAGCTCGGACTTCGCGCCATCGTTGCCCGCGAAGGGCAATCAAATTCTTGCTGACTATAGGATCCTGATTGCTGTCAAAGGCTTGCCGATGATTTTGGAAGTGCTCGAAATTCTTCACACCGATGGCCTTGATGAGTTCAGGGTCACGGATAAGGAAAACCGGCGTCTGATTCAAGTACATTCCGACATATTTCGCTTCCGGCTGGAACTGGTAAATTTTGACAAGTTGTTCGCCGATCGAAGTCCTGTAGAGGTTGGTGGCAGCAAAGTTGCCGAAGAGAGGGACGGGCGGCATGTGTGGCACGCCTCTCTCCTTGAAGTAAGTTAGTTTTCTCAAGAGCAAGTAATAACTGGCGAGAACAATGGCGAGAATCGCGAAGATGACAGTTATGACTTCCATCTCGCTCGGCTGGTAATCACTTCAATTGGCAAATGTTGCTGTCTCACTGTACTCGTATTATAGATTGTTATATCACATTCGATGCCACGTGCTTTGATAGGCTAGTGTATTTTTTTTCGTTCTGCAAGTTTTATTGCTTTTGCTAAGAGTAGTCGCGATTTCGCCGACTTTGCGTCGACACGTGCCTTATCGGCGACTCGCGGCAGCTCCAAAAACACCACTGATCTGCTTTCTCGAGTAGAACAGCTATCATTTATCTTCTCACCTCCCCCGCGACATACTCCAGTGGTTGACCTCCACGCCATCTGGTACGCATAGTGCCTTTCATGACGCCAGCGCCGAATGCAACGACTTCGGATGATGACACACAGGTTCGTTTTTATGCCATCCTACCGAACTGACCGCAGGTAGTTAATGATTTCTTATCGCACGACTATTCTATGAATTCAAATAGATTCTGTTTGGTGATTATAATCCACTCGAAACTTTAAAAACTTCCGGACAAATAGATTGGTATTTCAGATTAGACAAATACAAATCTAGCTCAAGGAGGTTGGTGCGGTGGTAAAAGGGGAATATGTGAGCGCTGACACAGAATTTTTTACGAAATTAGTTTTGGTTGTTCTAGTGTTAATTGTTATCAACCTGTGTGATTTTCTGCATAAATAAATTGAAGAGAGAGAGAATTATTTAGAAGAATGACAAATTCTACAAGAATATTTAAGCAGGTGGAAATTCTGCACGATGTTACATAATTTAACTTATTTTTTTAATTTAGACAGAATTTTGAGGACTTTTTAAATTACAATAAAACCAATCTTTGAGTAATAAAATTCAATTTGCAATTAAGTTTATGCTATGTCACACCTGCTTTTATAAGTTACTTTTATTTCTATACTATTTACCACGTTATTTCTCCAAATGAAAATATTTCCTTTTCACTCTCGAACCGGAGAGACAAAGCTTTTGAAACTTTGCCTGATTATTCGTAAATGTCCCATTTACCACGTGAAATGTTTTTTATTCATGTGTCATTATTGTATCACATACTTTTAAGCCATAAACTGTAATTTCTGCTCTCGTTGCCATAAGAACCGATGCATAAGAATGGATTTTTGGACAATGATTACTCGAAAACTGTGCAAACAAATAAGTTGAAATTTTGAAAAGAGGCGCAGTGACCATTAACTACCATTCTCTGTAAATTCCAATTCGATCTTATTGTTTTCATGTTGTGGCAACAACTTCCTTAAGAAACGTCCGCACAAATAGATTGGTATTTCAGATTAGACAAAGACAAATCTAGATTAATGACACTCTACTAGAAAAAATCGATCTGAAGTGTTTTCAACTCGTCAAACTCACTAATGAATGAATCACTAATAGTAAATTATATGTGAAAACTTGTGCAATAAGTTGCGAATTTCAATCATAGGTTTGCATCATACATGTTGCCCCAAAATTCGCGAGAGTCCGAAGAGTGGTTGATGCGCATTCCGTATCAGTGAGATTCTATCAATGTCGAGAGTTCCAGGTATAGCCGAGCAAACAAAGTGATTCAAGTTCAAAAATAAGCCAAGTCTAAACAAGGAAACCAGTTTCATCCTGACATTGGCACGTGCAAGGTAGACTTCGCACGAGATAGATTTTAACGAGCTATTTATAATTTGATATTCTAACTCGTAGGAAGTAAATCATTTACTTTACGTTACATTTTATAATTTACTCACAAGAAATGTTATGAAGTTCGAGATGTGTTAAATATTAGGAGTATGCAAAAGTTTCCACCGTTCACATTTTGGTATCTCTTTTTATAAATTCGCAAATATTGCTATTTATATTTTTAGCATTTTTTTAACATTTGACAATAATATCCTGTGAACATGTTTTTGTTTTGCGAAATTTATGTGTCTTTTTATACCGTTAAAAATGTTAATATTCGAGAGAAAAAATCGACATTTGCGGAAAGTTTGTCTTTTCCACTTTAATATTAAAAAAACTGTTACGGAAACTTATAAAATACTTGTGGATGCTTAAATGGTTTCAACGATTTAAAAGTGGCGATTTCAACGTTGAATATCATGCGCGATCCGGAAGACTAAAAGATTTGCAATATTTATTGGACGCTGATTTGCGTAAAACTCAAGAGGAACTAGCAGAAGCATTGAACGTATACCAGTAAGTCGTTTCCAAGCGCCATTTCATTTTGGTCTATTATTAAATGAGTTTTCCAATTTAAAAAACGGTGGAAACTTTTGAAAATGCGGGGGACTCAGAGGTTGCCTTGTGCACCTTTCAGGGAAAATCCGAATATTTAGGGTAAAACAACTCATGGTATGCCACGTTGGCAGGAGGGTTTTGCCTACAAACTTAAAGTACCAATTGCAGATACTCTTAAATTTTAAACACTCTTACGTTGACTGTCAAAGAAGCAACAGTATACAATTACCAAATATACGTTTCTACTTGCATTAATTCATCCAACTCGTTCACTGCCCATGAACGTATTACATAAATTCCTTACACAAACTAAACGCGTACCTACTAAATATTTATCTCTCCAAATGAATGAATAATTTCAATCAGAAGCATCGAGTTATATTCCAATGTATTTTTAGTGGGAAATTACTTGTTTCGTTCTTAAGGAAGGAGGACAGTGCGCGGTAGCATCATTAAAGTCGTACATATTCATTAACGTCAATGCCAGTATTTATTTCTGGTATTTGCGAGGAGGTTTCGCGCGCGCTCCTTAGTGAAATAGGGAGAGGTCTCAATCTTCATTTGGAAGTGACAAGAGGCGATAGAGGGATCTCCAATTTCTTTCCGCAATTACGGAATTAGGGGGAAGCGGCGGCGAGGAGGAGGAGTGGAAAGAGAGACATGTCGCCGCGCCCTTTCGCTTGCTTGTCTGCCTGCCTGCTCGCTCTTCCTTTGGCTATTCGTCGCGCCCAGGAAACAAGGTTTTATTCGAAAGTTCGGCCCTGGACAGGAGAGAAAATGAGTACTCTCGCTGGGCTAGGAAAGGCAAGCAGGCTCTACGCAGAAGGAGTGTGGAGGCTGCTGGCGTCGAGGCGAACACGAGCGAGGGCTGCCGGAACAAAATTCATTTGGCCAAATTAAACAGAGTTTAGCAATTTGCGCTTAATCCATTTGTCGGGGATCCGCCGTCCGTCAGTCGGACTGTCTGCCTCTCTACTTTATCCCCTCCTCCTCCTCCCTCCTGCCGCCACCCCTGAAACACCTACTCTCGCCCTTCCCTGCTACTGGGGATCACAACAGTCCAGCCCTTTTACAGTACAAGCCTCTCGCGCATTCTTTTTCCTCGCGCCCTTCTGCTTAGATTTAGATTGTACTCTCCAGCTGACTCATACTTCGTTTCATCTACAGATTAACCAGTTAAGTGCGTTTGACGTGTATATACGTCAAACCAAATCCCTATTGTGAAATCTCTATACTCGTCGTACTTGCTATTGCTTAATTTTAATTCCGCACTGTGTGGGCGATTTTTAAAACTAAATTCCGCAGTTAAGAGGTTAATCTGTTTCTCACCATTGAAACTTTGATGTTCTGAGTGAAATATTTCATTGTACATACGAATAATGTGGGAAATTATAAGGGAAGACTACGGTTTTCTAGCATCTACGGTTCTAATAGCAAAAAGTTGCGAGGATTACGGAAAAAAATATTTAAAAAATTCCAGGACCAAGTACGAAAGTATTAAATACGAATGGGTCAAATCTGTACTATACAGGCTGCGTGTAGTTTTACTTTTTTACCTTCTTTAAGTAACATCTGTAAGTGCCAAACCAACTCCGAATGTATTTGTACTTTGAAGTTCAGTCCTAACCGATTTCCAGAACTGAAACAGCTCGATCGATGCGCTTGCTCGAGAGTAGCATCGAGACTATAATATATAATTTATTGTTATATAGCTGTATAGTACAGACTTGACCCATTTGTATTTGGTAAATGTGGGCTCCTGGAATTTTTTAAATATTTTTGTTGTAACCCTCGCAACTTTTTCCTATAAGAACTATTAAAATCGCAGCATCACAGAAGTCGTAGTATCCCCAATTATAAATCCATAAGTAATTAATTGACGAACAATATATTTCTCAATAATATCATGTATAACTAGGATTGGTGTGTTTAATGTAACTTATTCATTGCTGTTTCAGGCTCTTAAAATCACGAGGTACGAAAAGGAAGGAGAGAAAGCATATATTTTTTTTGTAATCCTCGTAACTTTTTCCTATAAGAACTGTTAAAATCTCGGCATCACAGAAATCGTAGTATCCCCAATTGTAAATCCATAAGTAATTAATTGGCAAACAATATATTTGTCAATAACATTATGTATAAATAGAACAGGTGTGTTTAATGTAACTCATTCATTGCTGTTTCAGCCTCTTAAAATCACGAGGTACGAAAAGGAAAGAAAGAAAGCATATATTTTTTTTGTAATCCTCGCAACTTTTTCCTATAAGAACTGTTCAAATCGCGCCGCCACAGAAATCGTAGTATCCCCAATTATAAATCCATCAGTAATTAATTGGCGAACAATATGTTTGTCAATAATATTATGTATAAATAGAACAGGTGTGTTTAATGTAACTTATTCATTGCTGTTTCAGGCTCTTAAAATCACGAGGTACGAAAAGGGGGGAGAGAGGGAGGGAGAGAGAGAGAGAGAGAGAGGGAGGAAATTTTCGGTTCATTCGTCGGAGGAGTTGCCGCTTCCATAAAACTGGTTCTATCCTTTCTGGGGGCGCGACTACTCGCCGGAATCGAGTCTCTTAGCTGCTGGCTTAGATCCCAAGAGCCGGCTGCTATCTTATTATCACGGAATTGTTTCCGACCCGCCTCCTCTTGTTTTCTCTCTCCCTCGCTCTCCACGGGCCGCTCGATGTCCATCTCCGTTTTTCTCCGCCGATATCGAGGATGCTGGATGCAAGAGCGCCGCCGCCGCTGCTGGGGCAACGTTGAATCCGAGTTAAGTGTATTGGCAGTTGTGTCGGCGTTTTATTTTCATCCAATCGAGCGAGGAGACCTTTAAGATCACTGCGCCGGATAGCATAGAGTGCTGGCTCGTGTCAAGCCTCCTCTCCACTGTCCACCATCCTGTCCTCTGCCCACCACTTTCCACGTAATCCTCTGTCTCCCAGCTATCCCACAAACTACAGATTCCATAGGAAATTCTTACTGGTAAACATCGGCCTTTCAATTCTCGTTTGGATAATGCTAACACGTTCCGTGCCACGTGTATCATTTGTAGTACACGCGGATATATTTGTTTAATGCGCTGCAAGAAACTTTGATGTTCTGAGTGAAATATTTCATTGTAAATACGAATACTGTGGGAAATTATAAGGGAAGACTACGGTTTTCTAGCATCTACGGCTCTTATTGCAAAAAGTTGCGGGGATTACGAACAAAATATTTAAAAAATTCCAGAACCCCCCATGTACAGGGTGAGTCACTTGCCTTTGAATCGCCACTTTCGAGCATACACTGTTCCATAGAAAATCATTATAAATAACCTAGACATTTCAATTATACTCAAATGTTTCTCAACATTTGTCTGCATTTTATGCATTTATACTATTACATGTTTGAGTTATGTTAACACGCACATGAAATTTCAGCCTGCAGAAGCCAGTTATATATAATATTCCACTGTAAATATAATATAATGAAATATTTTCTACTTACGTTGCTACCCACTCGAAGGAAGTCGATGCTAAAACTTGGTCAAATATTCCTTCCAACAGACTACATAATTTAATAGAGTCTATTGTTAAACAGAGAATGTATATAGTATAATTAAGTAGGTGTCTAGTAAAAGTGGGCTAGGAGAGTTCTGATTCAAAGGTAAGTGAATCACCCTGTACATACTAAGTACAAATGGGTCAAATCTATACTATACACGCTGCGTGTAGTTTTACTTTTTTACCTTCTTTAAGTAACATCTGTAATTGTCCCTCCCCTCACACACAACTACCGCCAAACCAACTCCGAATGTATTTGTGCTTTGAAGTAACCAATTTCCAGATCTAACACAGCTCGCTCGATGCAATGTCAATTAAAATATTTTTTCCGTAATCCTCACAACTTTTTCCTATAAGAACTGTTAAAATCGCGGCGTCACAGAAGTCATAGTATCCCCAATTATAAATCCATAAGTAATTAATCGAAGAACAATATATTTCTCAATAATATTATTAAAATATTAAAGTCAGTATACATCGGCCTTTCAGTTCTCGTTTGGATAATGTTAACACGTTCCGTGCCACGTGTATCATTTGTGGTACACGCAGATATATTTGTTTAGTGCGCTGAAAACATATGTTTTATAACAAATTACCTGTAATTAGGGATGAAAAGTAAGAGTTGGATCAGTCGATCATCTTTGAATACATTCAAAGATGAAGAGGAATCAACTAATGAGAGTTGACAATAGAAACTTGTTTTCCAAGAGAAACGTCTGAGAAACAAACAATGTTGTACTTAACAAATTCGAATACAAAGCGTGATTTTTACCAGTCGAAAATTGTCCAACTGACTGACTTTTGGGGTCCATCCGATCGCAGCGCCACGTGTACTAGAAATGGTACACGGTGTGCTAACTACTCTAAACAAGCTAATTACATACGGATTGATGATGCAGTGACACATTGTGTGATAATATATCAATTTTTAGTGAAAACAACAAATGGCCTGCAGATCGTGTCGGGCAATAACGACATGCCACGGAGCGTTTTAATCATTACTTGCTGATTGATTGTTTTACTGATAGTTCAGTAAAGAAAAGTTTCTTTGACAAGCCGATCAATACTCAGCAATAAGTGTTATCATACTTAAATGCTCGTTGATAGATAAGTTGTTAGTTGGCTAGATATTAATATATTCGCAATCAAAAGTTTTCACGCAAATACTTTGAGCACTGATTGTCGCATTAAAATTGAGATAAAAATAGAAAATATTGCTCGGAAATATCAAACGTGTTTAACTTGTTGCTCAAAATAAAGTAGAATTCAAAAGTATTTATTGAAAATTATAATATTGGAGAATTTAGAAAATAGAATCGTGTTAAAATATGATAGCAGAAATCAGGTTTATAGATAAAAATGATGCAAGATTGCTTGAGAAACTGCGAATGTGTTAAAAGTATGTATGTACTTAATACTTTACAGGTATTGGGAGAACAACACGCGTGGAAGTCAGATATTATATTCTAGACCCAAAGTACGAGAGACCATAAATAGTCCGTCGCTGTATTGTCAATTGTTCTAAAATCAGTAATCCGGAACTAATTAGAATTCGACGATAAAGTAGGAAAGACAGTGTCACCTTTTGCTAAGCGGACTGTCAAACATCATTTACCGTTGATCCGTCTCGCAGCCGCGCTGCATTGTTAATTGTCTTGAACTTAGAAATGCGCTGCGTTTAAAATTTGATGTCAAAGAGGGGAAATCGAGGTTATCGTTTGAGGAAGATGACTATGAAGAACAGCACGGTATTTATTCTTGAAGGGTCCTCCTTTTAAAACAGATCTTCTCACTTAACTTTCACTAGCCTTTTTTTATTTGTCAAATAAGCCAGTTTGTTTCTGCTCCAACTAGTATTTTTTACAGCGTTAGAATTAGCGTTCATAGAATCAAGTTACGTTTTCAAATCAGTCATTGCATCGAACAATAGATCGATTTTTTTGAAAAATTCTCATAAGTCAGAATGAAATGCAATTCACACCGCACAAGTGTATCAGTCGTAGGATAACATTATCGAACAATACACGGTTATCAGTTTCTTTCCAAGTTATTAACGTCGATGTTTACGCCATTTGTCTATTTCCTCATTTTGCGCAACGTGGCGATATCCGCGAGCAACATTAACAGAAGCTGTTGTTGAGCGGTGGCGGAGGAAACACGCTCCACTAGGAAAGCTCGATTATCTGGATTTAATAATCAGCGCGGAGAAGCTTTGCCGGGAAACAGAGCGCGCGCGGGGAATCGAGTTCGGTCCTCTAATGGTATTAAACGTAACATGCAATAATTGCACCGCGCGCGCCACCGGGAAAGGTTCGAAAGGGGAAGGGTTAATACACCTCGGTGAAATATAACGAGCGCATTCGCTATCATAGACTCGCTGACTTTCGCACCGTTTCCATCTGTCTTTCTGTTTCGTGTCCTGTAAGCCAAATCATCGCGAATTACGTTTCTCTAACTATGTGGTTGAGGAATTTGGTGGCGAAAATGAAAATAATTAGATCGCATTGAAATTTACAGAGAATGATATTCAATGGTCATTGCAGCTCTTTTTAAAATTTCTACTTATTTGTCCGTAGAGTTTTCGAGTAATCAATATATAAAAATTATACAATATTAAGTACAATATTAAAAATATCGTAAATGAGACGTTTATGAATAATCGGGCAAAGTTTCAAAAGCTTCGTCTCTGCGGTTTGAGAGTATTTGAGCAGAGGCTGAAAAGGAAATGGTTCCATTGTAAAAATAACGTGATAAATAGTATAAAAAAAAAGTAACTTATAAAAGCAAGTACGACGTAGGATGAGTTGAATCGCAAATTGAATTTTCCTGCTCAAAAATTGGTTTTACGGTAATTTGAGAAAACCTCAAAACATCGAATGACGGCAACAACCTGCTTAAGGTAAATTATATAAAATCGTATGGCATTTCCTTTTGCTTAAATTCCTCCTAGAATTTGTCAATCTTCGAAATAATTCTCTCTTTAATTTATTTATGCAGAAAATCACACAGGTTGATAACAATTAACACTAGAACAACCAATCCTAATTTCGTATATTAACACTATTTCGAATATCATGAGCAAAATTACGAAAACAATTACAATTAATTTATTTCCAATTTCTGCCAACAATTATTCGTATAACGAGGCGAATATATACCCAAATTATTACACCCTGTTAAGATTCTAATTGCTTTCAAATTAAATCAATCGTATTTTTAAAGAAAATATATGGTTTCCTTTATAGGTACAGAAAAATATCCGTAAACCTAGTATTAAAGTACCACATAATAGCAATTAACAATCAGAATAATTAATGCCAAATCCATCAGAACAGTCAAATTTATTCCTTAAACAGAGGTGAAGTTAAACTCTGATAAAAGTCTCCAATGAAAAATCGAAACTTCGTTCTTTAATGGTTCCAGTGTTAAATCGATCAAGTGGCGAGTGGTTCATTCGGATAGGTGGAATCCGACGGGGCCAATGAATTTCAAATAGCGCTGCTGGCGGCGCGGCGTGTGTGTAGCCATAAGTGTACAGGGTGATGCACTCTCGTTTGAATCAGAACTCTCCTAACCTCACTTTTACTAGACATCTATTTAATTATACTATATATTCTCTATTTAACAATAGACTGTATTAAATTCTGTAGTTTATTGGAGGGAATAGTTTACCAAGTTTTAGCATCGACTTCCTTCGAATGACTAGCAACGTAATGAGACAATATTTTATTATACTATATTTATAGGGGAATATTATATATAACTGGCTTCTGCAGGGTGAAATTTCATGTGCGAGTTAGCATAACTCAAACATGTAAAACTATAAATGCATAAAATGCAGACAAATATTGAGCAACATTTGAGTGTAATTGAAATGTCTAGGTTATTTATAATCATTTTATATGGAACAGTATATGCTCGACAGTGGTGTCATCACCCTGTACAGGGTGATTCACTTGCCTTTGAATCAGAACTCTCCTAACCTCACTTTTTCTACACACCTATTTAATTATACTATATATTCTCTGCTTAACAATAGACTGTATTAAATTATGTAGTCTGTCGGAGAGAATATTTTACCAAGTTTTAGCATCGAGTTCCTTCGAATGGCTAGCAACGTAAGGAAACAATATTTTATTATATTATCTTTATAGGGGAATATTATATATAACTGGCTTCTGCAGGGTGAAATTTCATGTGCGTGTTAGCATAACTCAAACATGTAAAAGTATAAATGCATAAAATGCAGACAAATATTGAGCAACATTTGAGTGTAATTTAAATGTCTAGATTATTTATAATGATTTTATACGCAACAGTGTAAGTTCGACAGTGGTGATTCAAAGGCAAGTTGCTCACCCTGTACACGCTGTTCTGATATCGACGAGGAATGGAAAGGGCGAGCAAAAAGAATTCGGCGAGCGTTAAACGCTCGATGAATTTCATTCCGCGGCATTTGCTCGACATATACGCAGCGCGCGCGCTGGCAGCTTTGGCGAAAGCTAGCGAAAGCTTGTAAGCTCGTAAAAGATCATATTACAGGAATCCCGGTGGCCGGCAATAATATTCACATGGTCTGCTTTCATGCCGCGGCGCTCTATATATGTCTCTGGTTTATGGCCGATTTCCTCCTAGCTGAGAGAGCAATTCATTAATAACATAGAGTTATAGTTATATAACTATGTAGCCGCGTACACTCGTGTGTATCCTCCGATGCGCGCCGCGTCTGCCGGTAATCTGAGCCTTCCTGTATTATTAATTATTTGCAGGTTATTAACTATGTAATATGGTCGAGGGCAACGGTTTAGAAATACAAGAAATTTAGGAAAGCAGGAAATAAGCTAGTTATTTATGATTAGAATTACTCGGAGAACAGCCAACATTTTCGTATGCAATAATAATAACAGTAAAATAATAATAGAAAATTTGCCGATGTAAAATGCGATGATATTTTGGTATGCGCAGATCTGCGTGCCGTGATTTGGTGCGAGAGTAAAATGGGAACATGTGAGCGCTGACACAAAATTTTCAGGCCTTTTCAAATTAAACTAAAACCAATTCTTGAGTAGGAAAATTTAATTTATGTAATATCGTCGAAGGCAACGGTTTAGAACTACAAGAAATTTAGGAAAGCAGGAAATAAGGTAGTAATTTATGATTAGAATTACTCGGAGAACAGCCAACATTTTCATATGCAATAATAATAACAGTAAAATAATAACAGAAAGTTTGCCGATGTAAAATGCGATCATATTTTGTTGTGCGTGATAATAAGTAGGATGTGTTTAAAGGTGGTAGGAAACAATGGGAGTGCGCCGCGCAGGGTTCAATGGGTCACCAGGCGACAATGCATGGACGGGGAAGAATGGAAAAGCGCCACTTGGAAAGGAAGCATCATCGGGCAAGGTTGGCGACGAGTATTCTTGGGAAAATAACACACAATTGCGCTGTTATTGCTTAAGAATACACGTAGTTTTCCTTGCCGATCTCAACGAGCATCGTTCCTGAAGTTTATTTCTGCATCGGGCGTCCACTTCAACAAACTAATCATAAGTTATTAAATTAAATTGCTGGTGCGCTGTGTTATAGCAAAGTTTATACTGTGAAATGTCTAATTTATTAACATAAATCTGCAAACTCGTTTTTGTATTCGACGATTGTTTGTTGGGAGTGTGTGTTGTTGTAAATGTTAATTATAAGTGATTTCTATGTTCTCCGACTTTATCACGCATCCGTCTTTCATGTGAATTATACTTGGAATTCCTAAAGAAAATGCGTGCACTTGGAAATACACTTTTGGTATTTTATATGTTTGTCTACGTTATAAGTGATTTGTATCTTTTCCAATTTTACCACTAGTCTTTATCTGATGTTAATTATAGTTATAATTCCAAAAGAAAATTTGTATACTGAGAAATATATGTTTAATGTGGTGAATTTTTTGTATAACACTAATAGGATTAAAAAGTATAAAAAAAACAATGATAAGGGAAGCTGACATAAATAATCATGAAATCACGTTAAATTCGATAATAACATATATTTCGGAAGTACGAGCATGGTACTTGATGCCTTCAAAATGCAATGTTTCATAGCCCGTCGAGCACGCAATTGTCTCCGAATATAACAGATGCTTTAATTATCATAAACCCGTTATTATTGTGAGTTCAATCAGTCGCGGGAATTTGATACGCTCGATATTCCATTAATTGCGCGACGAGTATGGCGCGGAATTCGATACGTCCGTATAATTACGTTGTTACATGAATCTCTCGAATTTTACAATTTCGGATCTTCGCTGGCTGCCGCTATTTGACGAATTACCGCTGTATTACAAATTGCATCCCGTTGTATTACATTTGGCATGCCATTCCTCTAGTGCTGCTAACTCGTATCGATAGCACTTCCTAATCAGTTCTAATACTAATTTTCGACTCTTTCTAGTCCCACCAATTCAATCAGGATAAACAACTGATTAATCTCCGCTACTTTTTGACAACCAATTTTTCTTAAAGTCAAGAATAAATAATACAATTTGTTCATCAATATTAGATTTTAAATCACTTGCAACTCAAAAGAGTTGTTAACACGAGGTTTTGCGGCAGCCGTTATTTCGACGGATTTCAGACTTCACAAACAAAATTACAAAGTTTATTAACTTTTCTTTCAACTTATACTGACAGTTATTTATGCAATCCTCACAGATTCAATTAACTTACATGTGCCCATAATTATGAAAGTGGTCTGTCAAAATTTTAAAAAACATGTTTATCAGTTATTTCACACCGCATTATTTTAAACTAAATGCATTCAATGTAATTTTTACGATATCGTTAAAAATGAACCATTAGATAGTGGTTGTAATTTCAACATTATATGAAATTCATTTAGTGTTAATGATGAAAGTGGTCTAAGGAAAAAATATAAAGAAATTATATAAACATAACTTCAAAATATACGGAAATATTAAATTATGTTCTTGCATTATACATCACCACTAGATTAGTAACGGAAGAAAAACATAAAGATATTATGTGTTTACTAGCATACATCCCTCCAGTTTTTCAGCAACATTTTAAGTATCTTAAAAACTCGAAATGATAAAAATGGATCACTTTTAAAAATAATTAATAAATGTTCATGAATTATTTCATTATAGTTATTGTTTCAAATAAAACTCATAGTTCTTGATCGCTTTAAGTCATTTATAGGACATTCAGTTAATTTTGAAAATGGTCTAAGTCAGTTCAAACTTTAAAAACAACATTTTCGTATGAAATTCACACAAAATTTCATATTCATAATAAATTTCCATTAATCAAGACTAATAAAATTATAAATTCAAATGTCCCATAATGTAAAAATATTTTTTAATTTATTCAAACGCAATTCATTAAATATCTCGAAGCAAGAAACATATGACTTAGACCACTTTCATAATTATGGGCACATATTATGTCTGTTAAGATTGTAATTGTCTTTAAATTAAATGAATAGTTTTTTTAAAATTAAAATAACTGTCCATAAAGAGTAAGAATAAAATAAGACAGAATAAAATAATTCTTCGCGATATTTTCACTGTACTGTAAAAAAAATGATTTGATTTCGAGGAAGAATCAGCCAATGTCAAAGTTGAGAGTATTTGTTAGCTGATTTAAAGAGGGGTTGAATGTATAAGGAAAAAGTGGTGGTAAAAGAGTAGGGTAAAAGTTTCTCTGTGGCGTGTAAATCAGTCTTTAGCGAGGAGAGAGAGGGAGAGAGAGAGAGTGGGGGCGGTTCGAGTGGTGCTCGAGGAGGAGAAGGTTCGTTGAAAAGTTAACAAGCCGAGTAATGAGGCCGCATTCCAGCGCCACTTTTACTTAATGCTTTCGAGTCCCTCGCGAGGGGTGTTAAGTAACCAGCGGGCTGTGTATGAGTACATACCTAGCCGCATTCGAGCGCGCTGCTGCAGAGCAAAGCCCAGCAGCCATTGGGGAAAGAATCCTCCTCCCCGTAGCGGAATTTCTCGCTTTGATACCTACCGCACCTTTTTCCCCAGCCACCCGGACTTAATTTCTCTTTTCTTTCGAGCCCCTCGACTTCATTTCACTCGGTCAATGAGGATGATTACTTCGCCCGGAAAAGCGGAATCATTCTCCGAATGCAGCTCTCGTCAATTTCGTATTCGCTCGACTTATAAACGATTTCAGTCTTGCAGGTGTTACTTTTCAATTCCCGACAGTTTGACACTTCGACTGTTATTGTCAGTCGAATTCGTATGAAGCTCGCACGTTTATCCATTCGTACCTTTTTCCCCGCGATATATATTTTCGAGATATTATTTTTCGATAGATATTTTTAACACTAGGTTTACGGATATTTTTGGACACCTATCTTTACGGACACCCATCAAATTGACAGGTAAAGGATACCACGTATTTTTTAAAAAACGATTACTTTAATTTTGAAACAATCACAATTTTAATAGACATAATATAAGTTAATTGAGTGTGTTAGGATTGCACAAATGATTGCAAACTGATACAAACTTCTGCAGATCATACATTTAGGGACTTTTTATTCTAGGGATACCCGTCAAAATGACGGGTAAGCTATAAAAAACATAGTTATGATATACATATAACTACGTATCAGGAGACTCGGTAGAGTCTCGCGCCAAGTAGTATATTATATATGTATATAAATATAGTTAAAATTACAGTTATAGTTTCGTAGTTAATCGTACTAAATTGCTTTTTTTATGAAATTATTATTCTTGTGATAAATGTAAAAGTAGTCACCGGAAAAATAATTTCATAAAGAAATAGTTTATTGCGAATAACAATGAAACTAGCTTACCCGTCATTTTGACGTCCGTAGAAATATAAGTATACATAATATAGAATTCTGAAATTACCTGGCTGACGGGAAAAGAAATTTGGTTATATATTCGGCTCGTTACACCAATAATTATCATCATAAATAGGACAAAAATTAATAGTAATTATATTTGTAATTTTGCTCATGAAGTCCGAAGTCCGTCAAAATGACGACTCTCGTAAACCTAGTGTTAACAAGACTTCATCGAAATTAAAAGTCTGCAACTTTGATAGCGAACGTGTTGATACGTACGATTTTATATTGGTAATAATTCAGTATTGTCAAAGTTATAATATATTATCCACGCGATTTCCACTGTAGGATTTATTCCGGTGGAAGGATCTGCGAGAGAATTTGCACAAAGTGTACGAATCGTGGAAGCTGGTACTATGAGATTCCATAGGATGTTCCGGGATCGCGAGGCGGCAAGATGATCGTATCAAAAGGTAAAAACATTCTTAGTCTCGGGAGAATCGCGCCTACGCACATACATGCCGCCTCCTGCAAAGAAGCTTGCGCGACGCTTTGCAAGCGAGGCGCGCCGGATCACTCGAATCCCTCGTAATCGGACAAAGAGCGAAGGATACCGGAACGATACGCTATGGAATGTCGAGTCTTCAAAAGTCTCAGCCCCTTGCAATCCTTAGCTATTCAAAAGAACTTTGTCGCAAGCTAGTCGCGAATATTTACTATGAAATTCGAAACGTGTTCCTCCTCAATTCCGTCAGCTAAAAATTACTGAGAGTGATATTCAATGGTCGTTGCAGCTCTCTTTAAAATTTCAACTTTTTCGTCCGTAGAGTTTTCGAGTAATCAATATATAAAAAGTATACGATATTAAAAATATGAGATACAATAATGACACATGAAAAAAAATCATTTCATGTGGTAAATGAGACATTTATGAATAATCAGACTGAGTTTCAAAAGCTTCGTCTGTTCGGTTCGAGAGTATTTGAGCAGAGGCTGAAAAGGAAATGATTTGGTTTGTAAAAATAACGTGATAAATAGTATGGAAATAAAAGTAACTTATAAACGCGGGTGTGACATAGCATAAGCTGAATCGCAAATTGAATTTTCGCACTCAAAAATTGGTTTTGCTGTAATTTGAAAAGGCCTCTAAATTCTGTGACAGCAAAATTCTGCACCGAATGACGGCAACAATCTTCTTACGTTAAATTAGTTATTCAACAGAACTTTGTTGGAATCTAGTCGCGAATATTTACTGTAAAATTCGAAACGTGTCCCTCCTCAATTCCGTCAGCTAAAAATTACTGAGAGTGATATTCAATGGTCGTTGCAGCTCTCTTTAAAATTTCAACTTATTCGTCCGTAGAGTTTTCGAGTAATCAGTATATAAAAATTATACGATATTAAAAATATGAGATACAATAATGACACATGAATAAAACATTTCATGTGGTAAATGAGACATTTATGAATAATCAGGCGAAGTTTCAAAAGCTTCATCTGTTCGGTTCGAGAGTATTTGAGCAGAGGCTGAAAAGGAAATGGTTTCGTTTGTAAAAATACCGTGATAAATAGTATAGAAATAAAAGTAACTTATAAACGCGGGTGTGACATAGCATAAGTTGAGTTGCAAATTGAATTGTCGCATGCAAAAATTGGTTTTGCTGTAATTTGAAAACGCCTCTAAATTCAGTGACAGCAAAATTCTGCACCGAATGACGGCAACAATCTTCTTACGTTAAATGAGATATTCAAAGGAACTTTGTCGGAACCTAGTCACGAATATTTACTATGAAATTCGAAACGTGTCCCTCCTCAATTCCGTCAGCTATTTCTGTTATGTGAATTGATAAATTCTCACAGAAACGCAACAAGCTTGATTCTTCAATTTTAATCACTTGAATTATAAATCTAACCCTTTGAGGTCGTATGGACCGTTTATTTTGGAAGTGGTGTAAGTCCATTTTCTGTGGTTTAGAGACAATTAAATGTTCGCATATCTGTCAATGAAAAAATATAGATTAATTATATCGAGTCTGGCAATGTATCCACTGATTTATGAATGTGTAATTTGATTATATCAATTTGTTTTAGGCGAATTTAAAGAAAATAATGTATTGTTTCAGGCTACAAATGGACTTACATCACTTTCAAAATTAGTAAATTGTACAAATCGTTTAATTTCAGTTTTGAAAAATCAAATACCACTTAAAATATATTTCATATTAATCCAATTTTGTTTATAAATAATAACACGATATGAAAAAGAAGTAGTATTTTTAATTTTAAACGTTATATTGTTAAAATTACGATAAGATATTGGTAGCATTTACTTATGCTCTCCATGTGGCAGTGGTTTGAAATATTCGTGATGCACAGGAAGTATACACGGTAATAACTGCTCGATATCCTTAGATTTTTCGTAAGTAATAGGCCTGGCTTCGTGATATAAAGGCGCCAGGGCGATTTCTTTAAATTTTAGGCCACTCACTCTGCCATCTGTCTATGGAAATTGGACTTACACCACTTTCATAATCAATGCTTACGCAATTTCTTTTACAGCCCAATTTTAAATTGGACACAGCATGGGCATTTTTAAGAAATTACATACTAACTAGTTATAAATAAAAAGTTTACCCTAAACTAAGCATAGATTACGTGATGTCTCATTTTTTTCAAAAATGAACTTACACCACTTTCAAACTAAACGGTTCATATGTCTACTCTCAGCCATCAAAGCTTTTTTACCGTTCCGGTTGTGTGAGAAACATATTTTTTTTAAACATGACATTAAAACATTATTGTACAAACATATATCTAAAGTTCACGAAAGAAACAATAAATCTTGTTTATCCTTCAGAATCTTGCATATTGTGTATCATTCCTCGTTCAATGGAAATGAATTCCAATCACTACAACATCCATGTATAAATTTAATACGACCGCAAAGGGCTAATATATTTCAATTTCAATTGAAATGACTGTAAAATCTTTCACTATTTCAACGTGAATAAAATATTATTATAAAATAGAGGGGAAAATTAGAAAACCGAAGTTAGGGAGAATATATTTGGATGCTTTATTTCTGGAATTTACATAATCCTTAGGTCATTGAAGCGCATAATATTTTCCGGTCCCGTAGGAACTACAGGTGAAAATTTCCCTTGCTAATTCCAATTTGGGACTTTTACGAGCGGGCAAATCTGGAGCAACCTTAGCCGTGTTGGATTCTATCCTATAGCATTCACGCTTAGTTTCTGTTATTTATATTTGATAAGTTCAGTCTTCTCGTCCACAATGATGTTTGTATGTTTCTAAATCTGTCATTATGTTTCATTCGTCACCAGCCTTTCAAAGTGTTAAGATCAAATAAAATTATATTCGTTTCCAGGGCCGTTCCTGACGTAGCACAGTGGTCCAGCGAGCCTCGAAATCGCGCCATAAATAGAAACTTCTTCATAGACTGTTTTCTGTACGATTACTTACATCAATTGGAATGAAATAATAAAAGTAAGGACAATTTGAGGAGTACCCTTCGTATTATTGAAAAAAAATTCTCAGACAAATGGAAGATAGTTGACCATAGTTCTAAGCTCGTTGATACCAGATTTCTTTTAAAATCATACTATGTACTGTGTTCTTTTACTGAGCACCAATCAAAAATGTGCAAGTATGTGCAATTCTTATCATTATAGCCTTAAAGTATGTACTTTTAGTTTTCAGAAAATGTAAGTTAGAAGGCGGCACTCGGTGGGACTTTTTTTATAACTCTAAAACAAATCTTATATGGAAAATGCACAGTACCGATTTCCGAGTCCTAACTTTCACTATTTCTGTAGGAGTTATGCTGCAAGAAATTGGCCAAACAAAAGTGATTTCGAATGCTTTGGACATTCCTCTTTTAAAAAAAAATTATGTAAAAAAATATAGTGGGACTTAAAATATCGATTTTTGGCACGATTTGGACAATATTTGGACCACTGTGCGTAGGTGCAAGGGGTGCCAGCGCACTTGGGCGGCCTCAAACCTTTTCTTACCGGAAATTATACGTGAAATCAATCACTTTTTTTCGGCACCATGTCTTCCGATTTTAGCTAAATTGTAATATGTTTTGATCTATACGAAATAACAGAAACTGGTTAAGTTCGCGATTGCTTAGAGTAGCAATGTACTAAACAATACGACATTCGTCCAAAAATCAATCACCTACACGAATGAATTTCTATTTCGAAAGCTTAGTCTTACAGATATACTTTGATTAATTCACGTGGTAATATATTGGCCTTTCTAAATACAGGTTCATTTTCTCAATACAGACTTATTTTGAACCACCAGTTAGATTGTGAAAATTGTTGAAAAATGAAAAATCTTTCTTTTTCATGATTGCTGTCTAAAAGTATTTATACTCTTAAGGGGGTTTTCCCGTTTGAACACATTTTCCAATTGAGGTTTTTAGGATTTTTTAATAATAACTCAGGAACAGCTATTCTTTCTAAAAAAACTATTGGTATATTTACATATTTATATACAATCTTTGATGATTTTCTGAAAGACGTATCATGTTGTAATCCGGGAGTAACGTAGACCGTCAATCGCACCTCTTTTCCCATGGTTTACACGATAACTTAAAAGTATTTAGTATCGAATTCTTAAGTAATGCTGAATACGGGCGGCGATATTGCCTTTGCACATGGGCGGCGACCAAGTTAGGAACGGCCCTGTTCGTTTCCTAAGTATGTCATACTAATTTCTACGGGAAAAGAATCACTCTTTGTTACGGCGTGTAAGTGATCACAACCGTGAAATATGCATGTGAATTAAGGATTACGTCAATGCAGTAAAAATATGGATGTGTGGCTCTTAAGGAGCACAGGAAAAGAGACAACCGGCGTGCGGGGCGCCAGAGTGCATCGCTCCGGTATGTGTGTGTCACCGTAGAATATATGTGAGCCCGAGATTGTGCCGAAACAATTGCATGCGACGTCGGTCAAGGAGCCGAACGGCGAGAACGATCAGTAGTGTGTTACAGATCGTCGAAGTGAGTTTGAGACTGAAGGAAAGAGAGGCAGTGACGAGATCACCTATTCTAAGTAATCAGATTACTTTCATAATAAGAAGTTTAAAAGATGGCTTAGGCCCAATAGAGAAACAGAATAATTGACGTAAGCCTAATGATAGTACGAATAAGATGGCAAAAAGCCCAATAGAGAAACGAATAAAAGATGGCGTATGCCCAGATGGTCCGTCTAAGACTTCATGGAAGCAGGGACTAAGGAACAGGCATAAGACTTCGATGGAAGCAGCATGATAGATAAACATTCAGATATACCAGAATTGAAATGAACCAATAAATTACTATTGCGATAGTTCGACAGAAACTGGCTTAATTTCTTTCCATCTCCTGTAGAAGTTCATTAGCGAGAAAACACTCTTCAACAAGCCGAACTATGAAGAGGAGCAGAAACAGGTAGAGCGTGAAGTGTATGGGGTGGGACAGGAATGATGTGTTTTTAGAGAGGTGTTTCCAGTCGCCGATCTTCAGTCAGTCTTGAGCTTTCGAGTGGGCAACTGCTTCCCGGGATAATTATCCGGGTAAATCCGATATACGAGAGGACACGCACGCAGCATCCGACGTTAGCGGAGCATTCTGATCGCTTTGAAGGGACGTATTAGCTCTCGGGAAGTAGCGGTGTCGATTTCTCTGATTGCCTCCTTGAAGGAGATCCTCCGAGTAATAGTCATCCACGCCAGTAAATAGCTTCTCGACATTATTCCCTTAATGAGCTACTTACCGATTAGTTGCACAGAGTCAAGTAGCGCAACAGATCCGACGGCAACAATTGTGCGCGCCTACTTCCGTTGTGAGGAGTTGTGATATGCAAATACCAAAGTACGGATTATGCGCTTGTGCAAATATCAAAGTAGTGCAAAGTGATTGTGCGTTTATTTTTCTGTTATTTTTCGAGATTGTACGGTAAATGTTATTACTCTTTTATTTCTCATTCGCCCGCAAGGCAAATTATTTATTACGATGCAGCTTTTTAGTAATTGCAATTTCAACAGATTCTTTTCTACTGTGCAAACGTTCTATAATGATTAATATTACGGTCTAATTTTTGTTTATTGTAACCTTATTATTGTAAAATAATCAAGATAGAATTCTGTTTGGTTTTATTAGAATACAATACTTTGGGCTGATTTTTCGAAAGTACAATTACATCGGATTCTTTTCTATTATGCAAATGTTCTTACAATTATTAATAGTAGGATCTAATCCTCGTTTATTATCCCAACTTCATTATCGTAAAATAATCGAGATATAATTATATTTTGGTATTTATTACAATACAATACCTTGTGCAGATTTTTCAGAAGTACAATTTCATCGGATTCTTTTCTACTATACAAACGTTTTTACTATTATTATTAGTTCGATCTAATTTTCGTTTATTATAGTAACTTTGTTATCGTAATATAATTGGGATATAATTCTGTTAGATATTTATTACAATACAATACTTTGTGCAGATTTTTCAGAAGTACAATTTCGTCGGATTCATTTCTACTATAGAAACGTTTTTATTACTATTAGTAATGCGATCTAATTTACATTATCGTAAAATAACGGAGATATAATTCTATTACATATTTATTAGAATACAATGCTTTGTGCAGATTTTTCGGCAGTACAATTTCACCAGATTCAGTTTTACTATGTAAACATTTCTACTATTGTTAGCACTACGATCTAATTTACGTTATCGTCAAATAATCGAGATATAATTATATTTTGATATTTATTACAACATAATACTTTGTGCAGATTTTTCGCAAGTAAAATTTCATCGGTTTTTGCTACTATACAAACGTTTTAACTATTATTAGCAGTGCGATCTAACTTTCGCTTATCCTATCTTCATTATCGTAAAATAATGGAGATATAATTCTGTTTGCTTATTACACAAAAATGTTACATTGGATCCGTCGGCGATAGCAGATCACGGTCGCTTCGCCGGCAGCTTTAAACTTGTACTATATTAATTACAGCAACGGTGCTTGCGCTATGAACGCAACGCTTACACAGAGTATATTGATCTCCGGGATATAACTTCAACTTTCGCAATATATTAATTATACTAGCCGCACTCGCACAATGGAAGCCGGTTGGCTGGCTGGCGCGGCGTTCCAAGTACCCGTTTCCAAGCACAAGTACAGCCAGACAGAGAGAGAGAGAGAGAGAGAGAGAGTGAGGGACATTGGTGGTGGCACACACAGCAGGCCGGAAAGCCAGGCTCGTATTAATTACACTAAGTTACGCAGTAGCTCGCAAATATTTTCGATTTGGATTATACGCATAACGGAATTAGTCGTGGCAGCCGAATTGCATTGGCTCAACAGTCAAACAGAGCGGAAGCTCGAGTACGACTGTGGAGAGTGTACCGCGTGTTGGTGTGTCGTATACGTGGATACGTAAAGTGGTGTGGGAGAGAGGATCTCTCTCACGTAGGGTTGTGCCACTCGGTTGCGGAGGCTGCGGATATTAGAGAATTCCATGCAGCCTCTATGAATAGATACATCCACCGGTAGACAATTATACAGAGGCGCGGCGTACTACCCGCCAGATTCGAGAGGGCACACATTGCGCGCCACATCTTATCACGTGCCAATTTAAGCCGCGTTATTGGCCCAGAAATCGACCAGAGCTTGGCAATCACACACATACACAGAGAGAGAGATATAGCGTGTCCCTATTCGCATCGTCTCTGCTTCTCGTTAGATTGCTGATTTTCCACGCTGGCTCCAATTCTCCCTGGATTGTTGTTGGAATTAGTGCGTGTGGGACTTCGAACACCGTACGTCCCCGCGTGTTTCTTGATTAACAATCGATCTGATCGATGCCTGTCTGGCATATGTCCTTGCTCGAATATTCACCGGGAAATTATTGGCTCACGCGATATTCCGCCAAGCAAGCGAATTTCATTGGGCGTTATATTATCGAAGTTCTGAAGTTGTATCTTTGAATAATGTTTGATTAGAATTCTTGAAGTCACTCAAAGTAACAGAATTTTGTGTGGGATTCATTGACAATGCAAAAGTATGTTTCATCGTAGAAGGCATATTTCGTTCGAATATTAACTAAGAAATTAATAATTCATCGTATAAAAGTATAATAATCAAAATAATGTGTAATTTATGTCGTAAAAGTTTTGTGCTTTGACGCATTTAATAGCAACATTCGTCTTTAAGGAGATGTGGGACAGTTAACATTCAAATTTGTCTAAATTTGATAAAAATTGGTATAACTAAGTCAATCACATGGCAAGCACAGTCATTTTACCTTTCATTAGTACACTTGTACAAAGTAATTTGAGATATAGATATTCAAAATTAAATAAACAATAAGGCAGTTATTAATTGTTAAACATTACAGTATTAATTATACGTAATAGGACTCTGCAGATGATTTCTTTGGTAGGGTTGGTCCAATCAAGTTCAACTTTTAGAGAGTTCTTTTTTAAGATCGTACCTAAGGCAGCGACCAAAATCATGCGGATAAGTCATGTGGAAGTTGCTGCAAACCAATTGTTTATATTATTAACCATAAAACTTATAACACAAACAATTAGTTTGAACCAACTTCCACATGCCTTATCCCCATGATTTTGGTCGTCCCTCTCTTTGGAACTCTGTAAAAGTTGAACTTGATTGGACCAACCGTACCAAAGAAATCATCTGCAGAGTTCTATTACACATAATTAATATTGTAATGTTTAACAATTAATAACTGCCTTCTTGTTTATTTAATTTTGAATGTTTATATCTCAAATTACTCTGTACAACTGTACTAATTAAAGGTAAAATGACTGTGCTTGCCAAGTGATTGGCTTAGTCACACAAATTTTTATAAATTTAGAATAATTTGAATGTTGACTGTCCTACATCCCCTTAAATAAAGTTCCGTTCACGTCAAAACAATAGAAGAATTAGATCCTTCATTGAGTACAGCATAGGAAACTCAATCGTGCGTGTTAAGAAGGAATAAGGAGCGACTTTGCTCGAAATATAACGGGTGAGAGGATGTTTTGCGTGAGGTGGAAGGGGATGGGAAGCATTTAGAGGACCACATCAACAAGATCAGCAGTTCTCAAGACGTATTGCACGGCTAATACTCGCCGACTAATGTCCATTATCCGGTGGATTCATCGCTTTTCAAAACAGAGATCTTGCTTTGTGAGATAGTGGAGATGGGAGCGTGAGAGGGAGCGAGAGCCTCTTATTAGACACCCTCTATTCCAAATCATCAAAGGGATCTCGGAGTAATGCTCGATTAGCTTAGGCATCCTGTATCGCCCAGCTTGGAGATGGAATTGATGCAGATGTTGTCCTGAGAGCAAATTAACGACGGATAACGCTGCATACACCTAGTCGAGTTATGGTCTAACTAGCGCTAAGTAGGTTTAATCAGCAGTGCAACTCAACCCTGTTGCATACTCCGCAACGGTATTCGTGTCAGATTTTTCAATGCGTTTCGAATGTCTTCGAAACGATGATTTTAGACATAGAAAATTAATCATGTTTAGTGTAATAAGCTTTTACCGTATTAAAATGGAAATATTAAATTCGAGTGTTGATTTATTTGCGACATTTAATGCAAATACGCAGTGCAACTCAACCCTGTTGCATACTCCGCAACGGTATTCGTGTCAGATTTTTCAATGCGTTTGGAATGTCTTCGAAACGATGATTTTAGATATAAAGAATTAATGATTTTTAGTGTAATAAGCTTTTAGTGTATGAAAATGAAAATGTTGTATTGATTTATGTATTTGCGTCATTTAATGTTGTAGGAAAGCCTCATCATCAGGTATAAGCGTAAGCCCCTGCGCATGCGTGTGTGCGCGCCTTTTGTTCTCATGAGCGGTCCGGCGCTTTTCTCTCTTGCTGTTACCATGTGGCACGCGGCGCATCGAAGTGGATTCAAGAACAATGTATAAGGTTATTAATGCTAAAATATAGTGGATTAGATATAAACAAGAAACTCGTGTGCAATCTCAATCACCCCTCACTGCGAAATGCTCACCAAATAATCTATCAAATGTAAATAAGCAGTGCAACTCAACCCTGTTGCATACTCTGCAACATAATTCATGCCAGATTTTTTAATGATTGTAAAATGCCTTTGGAATACTAATGTCAGGCTTAGAGAATTAATGAATTTTTATGTAACGAGCATTCAGTGTATTGAAATGAAGATATTAAATTCGGGTGTTGATTTATTTGCGCCATTTCATGCAAATAGGCAGTGCAACTCAACCCTGTTGCATACTCCGCAATGGTATTCGTGTCAGATTTTTCCTTGAGTTTGGAATGTCTTCGAAACGATGATTTTAGACGTAGAGAATTAATGATTTTTAGTGTAATAAGCTTTTAGTGTATGAAAATGAAAATGTTGTATTGATTTATGTATTTGCGTCATTTAATGTAAATAAGCAGTGCAACTCAACCCTGTTGCATACTCCGCAATGGTATTCGTGTCAGATTTTTCAATGCGTTTGGAATGTCTTCGAAACGATGATTTTAGATATAGAAAATTAATCATTTTTAGTGTACCAAGCTTTTGGTGTATTGAAATGAAAATATTATATTGATTTATTAATTTGCATCACTTAATGTTAATGAGCAGTGCAACTCAACCCTGTTGCATACTCTGCAACAGAATTCATGCCAGATTTTTTAATGATTGTAAAATGCCTTTGGAATACTAATGTCAGACTTAGAGATTTAATCATTTTTGGTGTAACAAGCTTTCAGTGCATTGAACTGAAAATATTCGATTCGAGTGTTGATTTATTTGCATCATTTAATGTAAATTTGTTACACTTTCAAAATCGTTCAAATATTTAGTAATTAAATAGTTATGAAAAGCGTCGTTTGAAAGGGAAGCTAACTGTGCTTGTACAAGCGATTAATATTCAATAATTTTAGTACTGATTCATTTTCATAAATCGTGGAAAACAAAAGTGGAACGAATCCCGAAAGAATCGTTATGAAAAAACTTCTATCCGAATATCGTGGAATCATTAAAGAACGCCGAACTGAATTCGTAATGAGGAGCTTGTCACTCTCAGCCGTTACCCGCTGATGGAGCGATCGATTCCTCAAATTCTCGACTTTATGAACATTGACACTTCGGTGATCGTGCAAGACGGATCTCGGCAATCAACTTTCCCGACACTGAGCAACTTGGCGCGACTTGAAATCGATAATTCCGAGCAGCTCGTTCACGCTTGCAAATTAAAACTCCGCAAACCTCTGTCGATCTCTCCGTAAGCTTTAAAGTAGAACGAAACGGAGCATTACATTGGCGTCCACTTAAACTTTGCCACTTTTATACACCTAAAAACTGCCCAAGTTATGGCAGAGTTATTGGCAATGGAAGAGAGAGTCGGTCATGAACAGTCAATTCTGAAAGTGGCGAGTGCGCTCGAGTCATCTGCGTTGGTCCTCCGCTGGCAATAAATGTACAGGGTGAAGCATTTTTCTTAGGACCAGTCATATTGGTATTACTCAACATATAGCTTTGCTATAATATATCATATGTATTATTAAATTGAAATGTAGACTATAAACCCTTTAACTATTTAAGGGAGAAAGCTAATTTCATCTGACAAGATTTTAGTCATGATAAATGTAATTTGAATTCATTTTTAAAGCACCTAAAAGCGCCAATAATAGCCAAAAGGTTAATAATCGGCAATAAATGCACAGGGTGAAGCATTTTTCTTAGGACCTGTCATATTGGTATTACTCAAGATATAGTTTTGCTATAACATATCATGTGTATTATCAAATTGAAATGTAAACTATAAACCCTTTGACTGCGGCAAAAGTTAAGGGAAGAAGTTAATTTCAACTGACAAGATTTTACTTATGATAAATGCAATCTTAATGCATTTTTAAAGTACCTAAAAGCGCTAATAATAGCCAAAAGGTTAATAATCAGCAATAAATGTATAGGGTGAAGCATTTTTCTTAGAACCAGTTATATTGGTATTTCTCAACATATAGCTTTGCCATAACATATCACATGTATTATCAAATTGAAATGTAAACTGTGAACCCTTTGAATACGGCAACATTTAAGGGAAAAAGCTAATTTCAACTCATAAGATTTTAGTTGTGATAAATGCAATTTTAATGCATTTTTAAAACATTCTGCAATGAACGAAGCTTTAAAGCACCTAAAAGCGCCAGTAGCTTTGCTATAACATACCATATGTATTATCGAATTGAAATGTAGACTATTAACCCGTTGACTACGGCGAAATCTAAGAAAGAACGCCAATTTAAATTGACGAGATTTTAGTTGTGATAAATGCAATCTTAACGTATTCTTCAACCATTTTACAATGAGCGAAACTTTAGAGCGCCTAAAAGCGCCAATAGAAGCCAAAAGGTTGATAATTGGCTATTAATTTTCGCGATAAGCCAGATTATAGTACGAGATATACTAAAGTTATTTTACTTCCTAAAATTGGTTATGGATAAAAATACTTAGTGCCGGCAAGAGAAACGCATCACCCAGTATAGGTTTATGTGGAAACAAGCATTTTAGTCGGAGCACTTGGCAAACCGTATTTTACATATTTATTATCGGCTATATCGAGAGCGAGCTGCCTCATGGGAGACATTCCGGATTAAACGGTCGTACATGTACCTTTTATGCGGTCTTGCATCCGCCCTCCTCGAAAGGGCTCGGACTCGGAGCCACCGTCGCCTTTTCCACCCTTGTGATCACTCGAGCCCAATTATATTATCGCGATGACCACGCGTCCAGGAAAGGAGGAATAAAAGCGCATAAAACATCCACGTCTTCTGAGAATACTCGTGTACACAGCGCGCGCGCGCGCGCGCCCTACCACCCCAAAGTACTTCCGACTGTTGATTTTTCCTCGATTCTACAGTGGTTACTTTGTCTTCCCAGTGTTTGGCCTTCGTCGCGGCGTATTTGGTTTTTAATTAACGGCTACCCCGATGGAACTAGAATTTACTTGTCCCGACTGCTTCGCCGAGAAATTGAAGGGCTCAACTAGTCTCGTCAGTGTCGAAAATTAGCTACGAGGATATGAGTCTGGTATAATCTTCATTTTGGGTCATTCGGATTTTAATACCAGTACAATTGTACTGGTATTAATTCTGATATTAATCTTAACCCTTTTAGTGCCGAGCAAAAATATCGCACCTATGTGAAGAATACCATAAATATAAAACATTATGAAAAGCAGAAAAATGAATTTCTCTTTTTTGTTGTTGTATTTTATATGAAGGTATCACATACAAGTAAGTCGATGAAAAAAAATCAAATTTTCCCCTAAAAATGGTGTTAATAATGGTGCATGGTGTAGGAATTGACGATTTTATGTAAGTATCGCGAAGTGCGAAACTTTTTGATGTATTACGTAAAAAGATACGAAAGATATTTTCTAAACTTCAAACACGTTTTTCTCAGAACACTGTTTAAGGCGTAGCCCATCAGTCCCACTTTTTCCCAATTTTTTTATTACTTTTTCCGACGCCTTGTAAGGCATTCCCCATCAATCCACTCTTTTGAGCCAGGCGCCTTCATTCCAGAGGTGTACTTGTAGTTCACATCTAACAATAAAACCTTTTGTTTCCGTCGCTAAGTCCCTCAGTAATTTTGAAGGAGGTGACAAATTTTTCGCCAAATCATAGCCAGGCGCCTTCTTTCCAGAGCACACTGTAAACCGCGCCGAAAATTGATATTTCAAGTTCCACAATATTTTTTTACACAATTTTTTTCTAAAAGAGGAATGTCCAAAGCATTCGAAATCACTTTTGTTTGGCCAATTTCTTGCTACATCACTCCTACAGAAATAGTGAAAGTTAGGACTCGGAAATCGGTACTGTGCATTTTCCATATAAGATTTGTTTCAGAGTTATAAAAAAAGTCCCAGCGAGTCCCGCTTTCTACCTTACATTTTCTAAAAAGTAAAAGCACATACTTGAAGGTTATAATAATAAGAATTGCACATACTTGCACATTTTTGATTGGTGCTCAGTAAAAGAGCACAGTGCGCAGTCTGATTTTAAAACAAATCTGGTTTTAGAATTATAAAAAAAGTCCCACCGATTTCCGCTTTCTAACTTACATTTTCTAAAAAGTAAAAGCACATTCTTGAACGTTATAATAATAAGAATTGCACATACTTGCACATTTTTGATTGATGGTCAGTAAAAGGGCACAGTACATAATATGATTTTAAAAGAAATCTGGTATCAACGAGCTTAGAACTAAGTTCAACTATCTGTCATTTGTCTGAGAATTTTTTTTCAATAATACGAAGGGTACTCCTCAAATTATCCTTACTTTTATTATTTCATTCCAATTGATGTAAGTAATCATACAGAAAACAGTCTATGAAGAAGATTTATGGCGCGATTTCGAGGCTCGCTGGACCACTGTGCAGAGGTCTAAATACATTCTACAAAATTGCACTTTCCGTTCAACGGCTACTTTGCAGATTGTGACAACCATTTTGTCAAATGCTGTAAAACTCACACTTATGCTCACACGATAGACCTAAAATCGCATCTTACAACTATTAATTATCACATTCAACGACAATGTGACGGACATCTCATTTAATAAGAAGAAGTCGTAGGGTGACTGGTTGGTGGTACAAAGCTGCGACCTGTTTACGTTGGCGTAGCAGGGGCGGCGGGGGGTGGCAGGTGCAATTATAATTATAATGCCATTGTCCCGGCAGCTGTAAGGAAAAGACGGGGTGCGGGGGTGCGGGGTAGGCGCGAAGGGTGAGGTGGCAGGTTGGTGGAAGCCGTCGACAGTGGTAGCATCGGCGGCGGCGCCGCCGCTCAGCCAGCCGGCATTTGCCTCGGACGAAAACCGATGTCGAATTAGCAAATCAAATTTCCCTCGGAATTATTTCAGTGCGAGCTGCTAAACACCCCGCAGCGAAACCTTGGTCGAACGAGGAGGGAAAGCGCTCGCAGAAAACCAGCCGGAAACAGAGAGAGAGAGAGAGAGGAAGGACGAGGTAGCACCGCTGCTGAATTTAATTCGAGCTCGCCGAAAACGAAAATAAAGATTAGTTGAGCGTAGTGAGCGGCCCACTGCCACCGCCGCGGGAGATTTTCATTAATTCCGCTAATAAAATAGCGCACGCCTGCGTTCGCTCGAACGTACATTCGTACACCGGAACCGAGGGAAATCGGCCTCCATTGCCTATCTAGAGCATCCGTGATTCTCTGCCGGCGATTAGCCAGCTTTTGCACCATGACCAGCGATTCACCTAGGGAAATACGAAATCGCTTCGTTAGCGCGCCAATTCCCTTGAGAATCTCCTGTTAATTTCCAAATTGTCTTATTCTTACATTCGAAATACTTAACACTAGCTTTATGGACATTTCTGTATACCTCTCTTTATGGACACTTATTTTCATTAAAAAAACTGTTAACACTATGCTGTCCGGCGACACCACAGTGGTGATCTCCCTACACTTTCGAAATTTATCATCTCCCAATAACTTCGAAAACAGCCGGCGACAAGCGAAAAAATGTTAACAAACAGTGCGGTCGCCAAAGTGTTAATTTAATTTAAAAACAATTGCAATCTTAACAGACATAATGTAAGTTATGTAAATCTGTCAGGGTTACATGAATAATTGTCTGTATAAATTGGACGAAAAATTAATAAGCTTTGTAATTTTGTTCGTGAACTCCGAAATCCGTCAAAATGACGGCAGCTGTAAACCTAGTGTTAATATATCAATTTATCTTAACACGTCTGCATTAGTTTTATCGAGAAAGTGATAAGTTGTGTCTAAAGTCTTATCGACTTTGCTTGATTACTTTGAATATTTATCTTTATCACGGAATGCAGACGAGTTATTCTCCTCGGGATAGTTGTATAAAACAAGTAGACACGGATAAATTATTAATCATTCGCGTCAAAGGCAGGGATTTGCACAAAGGATGGTCCGTCTATCCGACGGGGAGTAATCCATTCGCAGTAGAGTGTAATCTAATCAGCGAGGCATTATTTATCGATGAGGAGTTGTTTATTGGCAAAAGGAGTAATCCGTTCTCACGCGCTATTCGTTCACGGTTAATCAAAGGTGGTGGTGGTGGGGGGGAGAGGCAAGCTAGGATGTGGCGCGCTTGAGCTACACTTCTTTTCTCCTCGGTTGATTTCGTCCTCGATGGATAATTGGTTGTCAGAAGATCCTCCTCCACTGGCAGACTGCTAGCTTCCAAGCAAATTACGAGGGGCTGATTCTGTCCATGGCAATTCGCCTCTAATACATTATCTCATCCGTGGCGAGGTTTCACTCGCCGCCGACCATCCTTCCAGAGAGAATGAGCGCCGCTCGAGGAGGAATTCTATCCCCCCGCCACCCACATTCTTAGAAATTACACTTCTATCAACACTTTGTTTTGCCAATTACCGCCGCTTTCATCTTCCCCTCTAACTCGCTTACTTCTCCCACGAATACTCGGAGAGAGAGAGTCTGAATATAAACACGCCAGACATCGTGATTCCACTTGCCATTGTTTCGGTAACAGCTTAAGGGGATGTAGGACAGTTAACATTGAAATTTTTCTAAATTTTATAAAAATTAGTGTAACTAAAGCCAATCACTTGGCAAGCACAGTCATTTTACCTTTAATTAGTACAGTTGTACAGAGTAATTTGAGATATAAACATTCAAAATTAAATCAACAATAAGGCAGCTATTAATTGTTAAATATTGCAATATTAATTATGCGTAATAGGACTCTGCGGATGATTTCTTTGATACGGTTGGTCCAATGAAGTTCAACTTTTAGAGAGTTCCAAAGAGAGGGACGACCAAAATCATGGGGATAAGGCATGTGGAAGTTGGTTCAAACTAATTGTTTATATTGTTAACCATAATACTTATAACACAAACAATTAGGTTGTTATTCACGTGTCATTATTGTATCTCATATTTTTAAGTCGTAAACGGTAATCTCTGCTTTAGTCGCCATAAAAGCTGATGCATAAGAATGGATTTTTCGACATTGATCACTCAAAAAGTGTACAGTCAAATAAATTGAAATTTTAAAGAGAGATGCAGTAATCATTGACTATCATTCTCTGCAAATTTCAATTCGATCTTGTTGTTCTCATTTTCGGAACTGACCCCGTTAAATTTCCGTGAAATTGAAGGCGCGAATTAGCTAAGTAGTCTGAGTGACGTTGCCGCTATATGTCATTTAATATTTTTTAATCATGTGTCATAAATCTCATATTTGTAAGTTCGTTACCGATAGTCACTGCTTTAGTCGCCATTGATTACTTGAAAACTGTACAGGGTGATTCACTTGCCTGTGAATCAGAACTCTCCAAGCCCACTTTTACTAGACATCTATTTAATTATACTATATATTCTCTGCTTAACAATAGACTGTATTAAATTATGTAGTCTGTCGGAGAGAATATTTTACCAAGTTTTAGCATCGAGTTCCTTCGAATGGCTAGCAACGTAAGGAGAAAATATTTTATTATATTAAATTTATAGGGGAATATTACATATAACTGGCTTCCGCAAAGTGAAATTTCATGTGCGAGTTAACATAACTCAAACATGTAAAAGTATAAATGCATAAAATGCAGACAAATGTTGAGCAACATTTGAGGGTAATTTAAATGTCTAGGTTATTTATAATGATTTTGTATGGAACAGTGTATGCTCGACAGTGGTGATTCAAAGGCAACTGACTCACCCTGTACATACGTGAGTTTCTTTGAAAGATTTCTGTAGTCAGAAAAATGGTAGTACGAAGGTAGTCCATAAAATGGCATAAGGCTCGGCGAGATTAGTCATGTGCAATCGTATTTCTCGGCAAGATAAAAGCGTAATACCAACATATGCGTGTGGTAAAGCAGAGTCGACTGGTATTGTGGTAGAAAAACATATTGCCAGCTGTTTTTTGGGGTCTCTGCTGAACTCCCGACTTATTTTTGCCTGTCCTTTGTTATCTTCTTATATAACAACTAAAAGCTTCATTCTTTCGCTTACTCGTGTACTCCTCGGCCAGCATTAATGCTGTTATTTGCCTGTTTCTTTTACGTGAAGGACATCGGCGGTCACTTCGACCCGTTTAGGATCATTCTTCCATAATACTAGAAATTTAAAGGGTTAAATACAGCGAGGGGGGAATTAAACATTGGTTTGTTCGTAGTTAATAAAATTTGAAGTTGTGAGAATACATTTAGGAAATTTCAAAACGTACTCTGATGTATCAACAAAGTTACGTTCAACTTACAACTTACTGGGTAAAGAAGAGTGCAAATTCTTTCATTTTTAATTCATAAATTTGAAAAAATTCTCTGACTTACGTTTCGACCATTGCAGTGTCTCTGATTTTTTAAAAACTTTTATGTGCACTAAGTTGCAAAATATTGTAAGTAAACAAAATATTGTGAGTAAAAACGCGATTTTTCTTCGTTTTTAATTTTTCACGGCTTGGATTTCGAATTTAAAAATCTCAAAAAATTACATTATATGCGCTTTATCAGTAGACGTGTCTTTGAATTTTATTAAACTAGTATCTGTGCTAAGAGAGGAGTTATTGTTCAAAAATGATATTTTTGAGAGTTTTTGATTTCTCGCAGTTTGGATTTTGATTTCAAAAATCTGTGAAATTTATATAACATGCGTATCATCAATCAGCATGCCTGTAATTTTTATCGAAATTTTCAATCTACCGTGAAACGAGATAGTGAGGAAAACGAAATTTCGCTATTTTTAGCCGGTCATAGGGAAAACCTACGACACCTCCTTACACGTCATGTGTTCTTGTTAAGATATCTCAGTTTCACACGAAAATAGTGGGTTGTCTGACCAATTTCATCCTTTTTTACTTATACAGTCTCTTCAACATTTTCCTACATTCCCGAGTGTTTTGGGTGCTAGGATTTCAATATTCAGCAAGGAATCGACAGTATAAGTTTCAGAGCTCTATTTCAAAGTTCATTTTTTGCTAAAAACACGTTCAAGCCCTTTTTTCGATTTTTTGTCATTTTCGATACTTTTCTGAATCGATCATCGATGGGTTGTTTGAGTATTGAAACGCATAGAAAACAGAATCAATGGCCTATCACTCGAAAATAATTCTTCTTTTAATTAATTTGCCCCTTCTGACTTATTCCGAATCTTCCACGTGTTCCAACCTTTGTTAGTGTATTATCATTTGCAATTCATATGTATGTTACTCTTTGCTCCTCATCTCGATTATAGCATACTTATAAAGTCTTCTCTGATATTTACCATTAATTAAGCATTCTCCTGCTATAAAATACGAGCATTAATACATAATCTAATAGTAATATCATACTAATTTGTTATAGGTTGCCTGTACTGCTTGAATATTCATGCAATACCACCTCTACCAATTGCACCGTGAAACTTATACATCCCTACATGCTTCCGGAAATTCCAAAGTGGCAGAATGCCCGAGTATAATACGTAATAATAACAAATATGTATGATAACATTGTGTAACACTAACAAATTTGCAAATAAATGTAATATGTTCCTTTCATCCTAGTCGCTAGTTCCCTAATTGCAAAATCAGTTCCCTAAATCGAAACACATTTTTTTTAAATTTTGTGACGTCATGCACCGGACAAAAGTTCCGAAATTGTCTCTGTGATGTCACAAAGAAAATGCGCCATTTTTAGTACCAAGTTACGATTTTTGCGAATTTTCTCTATGACGTCACAGAGAAAATTTCCAAAGTTTTCTTTCCAGTGACGTCATCAGTCAAGAACACAATTTTAAATTTTGATAGCGTCGTCGATGACCTCATAGTGACGTCACAAACTTTAAAAAAATTCCTACGTTTGGACTTGGAAAATTTCCAGTGTTCAGATGAGGAAGGGTTCACAAGTACAAGACCAAGTTAATTTACATACTTAGTTTATTCAAGAAGTTGTTGATTTAATGCAATATTATTACACGTATTTCTTATTATTATATATTATTCCGGAAAAAGTGTTATAGAGTTTTGTTTAGAGGGTCGAACCGTACACCCCCAATTTTTTTTCAACCCATTTGGTGTTCCGCTCCTGACAAGCACCCCTTGTTAGACTACTTTCATAATTATGAGTACATACAAGAGGTATGAATCTGAAGGGCGTGAGACGTATTATTGTTGTGCTATCCTAAAGCGAATGCGTACAGAGAGCCAAAGTGTGAGCCGACGGCGAACGGTGTCCGAGCATCCGAGGAATAAAAAAGTGTACAGAAACATAATAAAGTGAAAATTGAAAAATCCTACAATACTGTATTTTCTACGCATTTAATGCCCAAACAGTAGACCTATAAACAATTTTGGAAAGTGGGAAAAGTTTGGGGGACGTAAGAAAAATACGCAAACTAAGTAATAATACACAAACTATTCAAGAATGAAAAGTCCAAGAAAGTTAAGAAACACGAATAACTCGAAAAAATCTTAAGGGTTGTATGTCTTGTAGAGTCGAGTATGATTTGCAGACTAAGTTGGAGGATATATTGCCAAATAAATATCTCATGTAACCGATCCCTAAGAGTTTGACATTTGCGAGTGCCATATGGATTAGCCAATCGATCACGAAATTGGCGCGGAGTTCAAGTGGCCGGGCATTTGTTCGCGGGACAAAATACAGCAGGCGGGGGATACTTGGCGCGATATGCAATCGATCATCCGAGCAACACATGATCGATTCGCTCGACGTCTGCCGAGGTGAGCAGCCGCTATGGAACATACGTCCTTCGATTGAAGAGGGCTCGCGTAACATGAGATATTCTTCGCAAGGATTTCCAATAGCTAGACGAGTCATTTCGTCTGCTTATTTTCAGCAGAGAGTGAAAAGGAAATGGTTTCATTTTGCACTTGATGGCAATAGCGATATTTCTCACTCAGATTACTTAGTTAATTTGCGCCTTCAATTTGACAGAAATTTAAGGAGGTTTGTGCTGATAATGAAAATAATGAGATCGCATTGAAATTTACAGAGAGTGGTAGTGAATTGTTACTGCATCTCTGTTCTAAATTTCAATTTATTTGCCTGTACAGGGTCAATTGCCTTTGAATCACCACTGTCGAGCATACACTGTTCCATATAAAATCATTATAAATAACCTAAACATTCAAATTATACTCAAATGTTTCCCAGCATTTGTCTGCATTTTATGCATTTATACTTTTACATCTTGTAGTTATGTTAATTCGCACATGAAATTTCAGCCTGCAGAAGCCAGTTATATACAATATTCCCCTATAAATATAATATAATAAAATATTGTCTCCTTACGTTGCTACCCATTCGAAGGAAGTCGATGCTAAAACTTGGTAAAATATTCGCTGCAACAGACTACATAATTCAATACAGTCTATTTGTTAAACAGAGAATATCTAATATAATTAAATAAATGTCTAGTAAAAGTGAGATTAGGAGAGTTCTGATTCAAAGGCAAGTGAATCACCCTGTATGTACTACAGTAGGACCTCTCTAAGTACTCGCGCTCGGAACCTCCCTAACTGCTCGTGTCTAATTTGAGATATAAAGATTCAAAATTAAATAAACAATAAGGCAGTTATTAATTGTTAAACATTACAATAATAATTATGCGTAATAGGACTCTGCAGATGATTTCTTTGGTAGGTTTGGTCCAATGAAGTTCAACTTTTACAGGGTTCTTTTTTAAGATCATACCTAAGTCAGAAACCAAAATCATGCGGATAAGTTATGTGGAAGTTGGTTCAAACCAATTGTTTGTGTTATAAGTTTTATGGTTAGCAATATAAACAATTGGTTTGAACCAACTTCCAGATGACTTATCCGCATGATTTTGATGCCTGCCTTAGGTATGATCTTAAAAAAGAACTCTCCAAAAGTTGAACTTCATTGGACCAACCGTACCAAAGAAATCATCCGCAGAGTTCTATTACGCATAATTAATATTGTAATCTTTAACAATTAATAACTGCCTTATTGTTTATTTAATTTTGAATGTTTATATCTCAAATTACTCGGTACAACTGTACTAATTAAAGGTAAAATGACTGTGCTTGCCAAGTGATTGGCTTAGTTACACCAATTTTTATAAAATTTAGAAAAATTTCAATGTTAACTGTCCTACATCCCCTTAAATACTCATGTTCGGTCCCGCACGACGAGCAGCTAGAGATGTTCCACTGTATAAAGTTCCTTTCCATGCGTGTGCGTACAAAAAATCTCTGGAAAATAGTAGTTCACTCACCGAAACCAGAAGAGATGTTTCTCTACGCACGCATACACGTGCGCGGAAATAATGGGACTAGCTAGACACTGAGCCGTATAAAGTTTGTTTACTGACGCTGGTATCACTCTTCCATTACGAGCCTCCCAATTTCGTCTTCCGCTAATGCTGCTGCTGCTGCTGCTGCTGCTCTCGTTATTCCCCAACTTATTTATCCCCGACTCTCTGACATAGCGTCTTATGTACAACTATGCCCAAGGAATATTGTACTTGCTAACGATCTCGAAATTACGCGAAACAATAAGAAAAAATAAGAAAGGCTAGTAGGAAAAGCATGCCTGTAAAATGTAGTAAACTAAGAATCCGCTAGACTTATTAAAATAAATAACTACGACCCAACATAAATTAATCCTTTCCACTCGAAGTTTGTGTTTATTTATATTACCAGCAACTCCATGTAATTTCAGTGGAAAGATCATATTCACATATTTAAGTGAATAATATGCGCATTAAAAGAAAAGGCATTGTTGTATGTTATGGTTTTTGAATTGATTATGGATAAATGTTATAATATATCAAAAGGAACAAAAAATTATAATGCACTAGACTTATTAAAATAAATAACTACGACCCTACATAAATTAATCCTTTGCACTCGTAGTTTATTTTTGTTCATATTACAAGCAACTCCATGTAATTTCAGTGGAAAGATCATATTCACATATTTAAGTGAATAATATGCGCATTAAAAGAAAAGTCATTGTTGTATGTTATGGTTTTTTAATTCATTATGGATAAATGTTATAATATATAAAAAGGAACAAAAAATTATAATGCACTAGACTTAGTAAAATAATAACTACGACTCTACATAAATTAATCCTTTTCCACTCGAAGATTGTTTTTGTTCATATTACCAGCAACTCCATGCAATTTCAGTGGAAAGATCATATTCACATATTTAAGCAAATGATATCCACATTAAAAGAAAAGGCATTGTTGTATGTTATTGTTTTTTTAATTGATTACGGATAAATGTTGTAATATATAAAAGAAACAAAAAATTATAAAATTATTATGTTTTGTAATTGTCCAAGGTGCGATAAGTCTCGAAGCAGTCGCCAATAGGTAATTTTGGCTTTTCTATATTTTATATTTTATATTATAATCCGTGAGCCGCGACCGTCTTGTGTCACCAAGAGCGGAATATTCTAATGGTTCTTACGATTTGTCTTTGTCTTTATGTTATGAACTGAAAATTATTTACATTGCCTCCGTAGCGGACCCCTCGAGTTTGGAGACAAATTTTCAATGGCTCCGCTCGGGAGCACTCAAGTGCAAAGGGTTAAACAAAATAGAAAATTAACATAGTATGAAGGATAATGTTAAAAATATAAAGAAATAATAATAGAAAATAATTGCTTCATCATTCAAAAGAATAACTGTTAATAAAAATACTATTCATAGTACAACTGCGAAATTTTCATTCAAAATCTGTTAAACACTGCGGAAATGGGGAAATAATGTCTAGTTATAGAACCGGATGTCTCAAGAAGCAGACAATCTGTGCAGGATCAATGAAAAAGGCAGCGATTGAAACTAACCCCGAAAACAGTGGGGAAAACTCGAAATAGTAATGGAAAACAATTGATTCGTCACTCAAACGAATAACTGTTAATAAAAATACTATTCATAGTACAACCGCGAAATTGTTATTGAATAACTGTTAAACACTGCGGAAATGGGGAAATAATGTCTAGCTATAGAACCGGATGTCTCAAGACGCAGACAATCTGTGCAGGATCAATGAAAAAGGAAGCGATTGAAACTAACCCCGAAAACAGTGGGGAAAACTCAAAATAATAATGGAAAATAATTGATTCGTCACTCAAACGAATAACTGTTAATAAAAACACTATTCGTAGTACAACTGCGAAATTTTCATTCAAAATCTGTTAAACACTGCGGAAATGGGGAAATAATGTCTAGCTATAGAACTGGATGTCTCAAGACGCAGACAATCTGTGCAGGATCAATGAAAAAGGCAGCGATTGAAACTAACCCCGAAAACAGTGGGGAAAGCTCGAAAGCAAGGAGTGCGATGTCACTCGATTCCCCCGAGTGGATAAAACCTAAGATTCGATCAGCTCTCATGCCGAAACGAAACGGAAACGCTTCAGAGTACTCTCCGGGAGGAAATCATGTGGCGAGTGGAGGGGGAAACTGTCCACACGACATGCAGCCTGCACACGAAAGTGACCCTTTGTAATTTCAGCGAAAAATATCCCTGGGTTTCCTTGAGAATCCTTGAGAACCTCTTTTCACGGACCCAATGCGCACACTAAAAACCATCGAATTTTTCTGGCTTCTTGAAGCAAAAGTACTTTGATTTCTACTGCATGCTACTTAAGCTACCACATACAAGTAAAATACTAGAAAACGGTACCAAAATGCGATTTTTTTTCTCTTACAAATCAATTTTTTCGGGAAAAGTGTTATCTGCACACTTAAACAATGTATCCTGTAAATTTGTTTACAATCCTTGCAGTAGGTGGCGTGCCACAGCAACTTTCGTAATGTCATAGTGAATGAAACACGGCTGCGGTAAACGGTGTAGCTCCACCACTTTTCATCTGAAACGAATAAACAAGTGCTCTTTTTTTAATAGAAAGATAACCCTATTGCACTACGGAGACAGATCTTTTAAGTTTCATTTTGTGCGGAACATATCGCTATTTATAATCATCAGATCGATTTTTTCTATAAAATTAAGCATTTCATATAGAAATAAAAAAAAGCTGGGATAGGTATGCGAAAAAACGCTTCGTAGTGCAGTAGATAACCCTATTAAGAAGATCTGATTAAATTTTCAGCTTGATCCGTTCAATGATGAATTAGTTTTGCTGCTTACCACCCGCAGAAACAGTGTTTCGAGAGAAACGTGTTTGAAGTGTAGAAAATATCTTTCGTATCTTTTTACGTAATACATCAAAAAGTTTCAAACTTCGTCATACTTACATAAAATCATCAATTCCTGCACCATACATTATTATTAATAGAATTTTTGGGGAAGATTCGAGTTTTTTGACCCATTTACTTGTATGTGGTACCTTAAAACGAAAAACGAAGAGTTATCGGATGGAAAATAAGTCCGAAAGGTTCGAATTACTCACCGCTCGTATTACGCTTGGGATACGTGACGCAACTGAAACAGATACGAAGAGATATCTATCGAAGGGCCGAACAAATCCGGCGTATAAGTTAGTGGTCAAGTTCGAGGAGAAAGAGAAAGAGAAAGAGAAAGAGAGAGCGGCGGAAAGACCTGCTGCTTTCAGAATGGCGAGGGTCGTCACCCTCCATTCCAGCGGAAAATGGGGAAAGGACTGGAGGATGCCAAATATAATAGGCCTCGAGTGTCCTTGGTCCTCGTGGGGTCCGGGATTTTAGTAACTATTGTTACATAAGTATACCATGAGGTCCATCGAGTTAATCAACCTTCTGAAAGGGAGAAGAATGAACTCCTCCAAGTTGCGACACCTCCTCTCATATTTTTAAGTCGTTGTAAAGGAACTCTTCCATTTTATAATACGAATTATTAATAAAAAAAACCTGGAATTGCAAATGCTATAAAGTTGATAGCGTCAACTAGTTATTATAATACAACATTCTTTTTCTCTGTTTGTATATTTCTTTCTCTGATATTTTCTTCTGTGTTTGAGCTCTGTTGGTAATAAAAATGTTAAAGAGCTGCAAGAAATTTGAGAAATGTCCCTATGTTTCCCCTAGAATCCTTCAGAACCTCTTTGCACTGACTTTAAAGTTGATAGCGTCAACTAGGTATTATAATGCAATATTCCTTTTCTCTGTTTCTATATTATTGATATTAGTATTTCGTTTGTTCTATTACTAATAAATAACGTCGTTGGTAATAAAAATAAATTTATTATAAAACTTTGCGTTGCAAGACAGAACTACAAATTGATGATCCAAACTAGGTATTATAATACAACTTTTTTTCTGTTTGGATATCATCGATATTTGTATTTCGCTTGTTCTATCATTGAAAAATAACGTCGTTGGTAACAAAAATGTTAGACCTGTAAGATATTTTTTGTAATCATAAATTGCATCAATGAAGGCACACCTTTAAATTCATATAAACCTAAACCTAAAGGTTTATAAAAATGTTCAATGAAAAAAATAAAAATGCTTCAATGAAGGCACATCTTTAGGTTCAGGTTTAGGTTTATACACCTAAAGTTTATATAATGCATTATATAATGCAAGTTTATATAAACCTGTAAAAGGTTTATAAACCTAAACCTAAACCTAAAGATGTGCCTTCATTGAAGCATTTTTATTTTTATTATTGAACATTTTTATAAACCTCTAGGTTTAGGTTTGTATGAATTTAAAGGTGTGCTTTCATTGATGCAATTTATTTTTACCAAAAATGTCTTACAGGTCTCTAACATTTTTGTTACCAACCACGTTATTTATCAATGATACAACAAACGAAACAACCGCGAAAAAAAATGTATCATGATACCTAATTTATTTTTACAGACATTTTGTGCAGCTCTTTAACGTTTTTATTGCCAACGAAATTATTAATCAATGACAGAACAAACGAAATACTAATATCAATAAAATCCAAACAGCAAAAAAGTTGTATTATGATATCCAGTTTGGATGATCAAGTTTTAGTTCTGTCTTGCGCAGCAAAGTTTTATAATAAATTTAAGCTGCGAAGCTACTTGGGAGATTGCATTGCAGGCGCGTTTGCCTACTCGACTTGCTCATTTTTCCGGTGCAGAGAAGGCGGCGCATAGCGGACTCATTAGCTAAGTAATGAAATATCCTGTAGTAATGTCTCTTGGCGAGCGACATCATGATACAGAGCGGAAAAGTCGAGCCGCGTGCGTGGCAACGGCGGGGACTCGCGAAATCCAATGACAAAGCGAAAATACATTGCCGTGAAATAAAGTGATCCCGTTGTTACCGGATGTCATAATGAGTCCATCGTCCCTCAGCACCACTGACGCTCATCTTACAAACGCACAATGCGCCCGCAGACTACAAATCCGCACAAAGTGCAACTGTCCCCTTCTATACGCTACTTTCAGCAGAAGCCCATAATGCAGTAGAATAAATAATGTACACCCATTAAAATTGCATGATAAATGATCGAAATTAAATTGTATTCAAGTTCACCTAGTATTGAATATTATCAAATGGAAATTCTATGTGATACGATTAATGTTTCGCAACTATATTCTAAATTTTAAATATTGTACCAATAGATAATTACTTATATTTATATTTTATGATATACTTATTATGACTTATATTTATATGATACTCTTACATTTCACATGAATAAATACCGACAGTGTAATAAATAATATACACTCATTAAAATTGCATGACAAATGATCGAAATCAAATTGTATTCAAGTTCACCTAGTATTGAATATTATCAAATGCAAATTCTATGTAATACGATTAATCTTTTGCAACTATATTCTAAATTTCATATGTTGTAGCAGTAAATAATTGCGAGTAGATAATTTCCGTTTTATCCTAGTGCGTGAATGTGTCGTTGTCTCGTTTACATTGTTTTTCTTACATTCTCTTGTTTTGTGCAACGGCAGTCGGGCATTGATTAGTTGTACTTTGATCGAGACAGTCAGAAATAAGGAATAAGAATTACTCTTATATTTCACATGAACAAATACCCACAATATTACTACATTCTAAATGCGTTGATTTTATAATAGAACAAAATTTTACAATTCTAAAGTTCAGATGAAGTCGAAAGAAAATTCAATATAAACTCTTAATTCAGCCAGGAATCAGAATATCCTATTTATAGAGGTTGGTGCCAAAAAGAAAAATAATGGGATCGAATTGAAATTTATAGAAAATGATAGTCAATGGTCACTGCAGCTCTCTTTCAAATTTTAACTTACTTGTCCCTACAGTTTTCGAGTAATCAATCTCCAAAAATCCATTCTTCTGCATGGGCTCTTATTTATGGCTTAAAAATATCTGATTTCATGTGGTAAATGAAACATTTACGAATAATCAGTCTAAGTTTCAAAAGCTTTGTCTGCCCGGTTCGAGAGTGAAAAGGAAATGGTTTCATATGTAGAAATAACGTGATAAATAGTACATAAACAAAAGTAACTTATAAGAGCAGGTGTAATATAATACAAACTTAACTGCAAATAAAATTTTCTTACTCAAAAATTGGTTTTATCATAACTTGAAAATACCTTAGAATTCTACCCTCGCAATAAATGATACCACACCAATCTCTTTAACCCATTTGCATCATAAAGAAGTATAAAAAAAACATCCTTATCACCAATTTATTTTTAACTATGTTTAATGACCAGCAATATTAAAGGTATGTATACGCTCCAATGATAGTGACAAGAAAAATTGAACGTATGTATACGCTAATGATGCAAATATACGTTAAGAGCGGAGTGTACAAAGTTAATGATCAATTTATTTAGCACAACTGTGCAAATAGATGATCACTCGACTTAGCGGCATTTCGATAATAATGCCTGGCAAGTCCGAGATGTGGGCAATGCTATCCGAGAGAGAGAAGTTGGTCGCTTTCTAAGCGCTTTCTGAAACCACCCGCATCTTGCGAGTTGGCGAGCAACTTGCAGACGTCTGCCGCAAAAGACAGACTTACCTGTACCGAACGTGGCTAGTCCACCTTGATAAACTATAGCTCGTCTCTGCCCACGCACTCGCCCCTAATATGTACCTTCCTGAATACATGTCCTAATTGCTCTGAACTATCATCCAGCCCCTTTGACTCCATGGTTATTCCTGGAATGCGGCTTCCATTTGATTGCCCTCACGCTCTCCTGAATTATATCTCCCATGTAAGGAGTATGGCTCTTCGAAACCATGAAGATCTCAAAATTTCAGGGAAATATTTGTGACGTTCGTGAATAAGTACAACTTTGTTAAAAAGTTGTATTAATGCGTGTCTAAAGGACTTTGCATTATATGGTGATTAATATTGAAAATTATGTTCAAGGAAATACAGTAGATTTTCTAGGTTATAGTAAGCATTTTGCTGTGCTAGCGATGATATCCAAATATTGGGATACAATTGTAGAAAAGGGTTGTATTAATGCGTATCTAAAGGACTTTGCATTATGTGGTGATTAAAATTGAAAATTATATTCAAGGAAATATAGTAGATTTTATAGGTTATAGTAAGCATTTTACTGTGCTAGCGACGGTATCCAAATATTGGGATACAATTCTGAAAAAGTGTTGTATTAATACGTGTCTCAAGAACTTTGCATTATGTAGTAATTTAAATTGAAACTTATACTCAAGGAAATATAGTAGATTTTGTAGGTTATTGTAAGCATTTTACTGTGCTAGCGATGATATCCAAATATTGGGATACAATTGTGAAAAGTGTTGTATTAATGCGTGTCTAAAGGACTTTGCATTATGTGGTGATTAAAATTGAAAATTATGTTCAAGGAAATATAGTAGATTTTGTAGGTTATAGTAAGCATTTTACTGTGCTAGCAATGATATCCTAATACTGGGATACAATTGTAGAAAAGTGTTGTATCAATGCGAGTTTAAGGACTTTGCATCACATGATGATTAAATTTGAAAATTATACTGAAGGAAATATAGTAGATTTTGTAGGTTATAGTAAGCATTTATCGGTTCGAATAAACCGCGTTAGATATATAAACATTGTACTGTACTAACGATAATATCCAAATATTGGGACACATACATACATATTTCTATTACACTTTTTTTTCAAATATCTAACGAAGAGCGTACGATTTCCTATTAATAGAATCATTTCTCTTCTTCGTCATGCACCTTAAATGTGCGCACGTTTACTGTTACTAATTCAAAAAAGAAATTCATTCAATTATTCTTGTCCAACACCCACAAATGAATATTCAAGCCATTAAATAACCAACAAATTTTAAAAATGTATACTTTCCATTTGAAACGCGCAAATTTAGATGAGACAATCTTGTTAAAGTTGAATCTTCAAAGTTTCCAGTGACCTATATGTTGTAAAAATCAATGTGGAAATAGTATTAGGTTGAATTGTAAGTGGAATCGTGACTCACGTGGAAATGAGCTGGCGAATCTAATAAAATGAGATGTGCTAAGTTCGATAGTTGATCGATAATCGGGAAGGCAGAGAGGAAGAGGGGCCGTGTCAAGGGGCCAATGAATCCGAGCGACTGTTTTCCGCGATCCATCTTTATTCGAAACTAAGTAGAAATACGACCTGACTTAAACCCCTACGCGATGAAGGGTGGCTTTCGAGACCCCATAGGCGTAGCAAAAGCCCATCCTACACCATTTTCTTAACATAATCCACCTTGATAAGAAAAATACCGTGAATCAATGGATTTCCGGCCAATCTATTTTACCCCCTACAATTGGAATTACCGAAAAAACTACATCAATCCCATTTCACCGCTTTCATTTCGGTGAAATTTAAATTGTAATGCGGAAATTAATTTCACGAATCATTTGTATTACACCGCATTCTTATGTAACAGATCAGAAATACTTTGACATTTAATATAAAATCGAGGAAAGTAAGCTTCAAAGTCTTTAGTACATTGGCTATAATTAACTATTTATAGTAAACGCAGGTACATTTCGTGAAGGAGCGATGATCATTTGCATGCACTTCTGAAGAGGAAAGTATCGCGAAGGACTTCCTATTATTTGGGAAAGTGGTTCAGTGGTAAAGGCGTCTGCTTCGAAGGGAAGTTCTCGAGGAGATGAAGGAGCTTGTTGAGCGTAACCGAGGAACGATTATCGGGTGGGATTTAAAGTATTAATTAGAGGGAAAAGGGTCCAAGGCAATATCGGCTGGCCGATTCGTTACGCCAATGGCGAGAGAGGGTTTCCCCTTGATTCCCACTCGAGGCTGCCAACTTCTCGTACCACCACCACCACCACCACCACCATACCAGCCGCCTAGCCAGGGTGGTTTCGCTTGATCGAATTAATCCATTCCCAATCTAATCAAATCGCGTGAATGTCTAATTTCACACACGATCCGCTTTCGTCGCGCGCGCTCACTGCTCCGCCGATACTTCCGCGCCCACGCTATATGTCTCTTCCAACTCGCGATAATAGTCCCCAATTACCGAGAGTGTTACTTGTTACTGGTGCGTGTGTGTGCCCCGCCAATGAATTCTCTTCCGAGCTCCTCGCAATACCAATTATTTTCAATCCGGGTAGAACTTGAGTTTTTCTCCATTTAACCTGCCCTCACAATTAGATCTGTCAATCTTCGAAAGGCTTGTCACGAATGTGTTCTGTGTGAAATAATAATGAAACTATTAAAGTTTACACAGAATAGATTGTATTTTTCCAGAACGATGACTTGTGCGTATATTTGAGAAAAATAAAGATTCAAAGGAATATATGGACCGTTTATTTTGAAAGTGGTTTAAACCATTTTCTGTTGTTTTGAGAAAATTCAATGTTCGCATATCTGTCAATGAAAAACTATAGATTAATTACATCAAGTCCGGCAATGTTTCTACTGATTTATGAACGTGTAATTTGATTATTTCAATTTGTTTTAGGCGAATTGAACGAAAATAATGTATACTTTCGGGCTGCAAATGGACTTACATCACTTTCAAAATTAGTCAATTGTACAAATGGTTTAATTTCAATTTTGAAAAATCAAATACCACTTAAAATATATTTCATATTGATCCAATTTTGTTTACAAATAATAACACGATATGAAATAGAAGTAGTATTTTCAATTTTAAACGTTAATAATATTGTTAAAATTAACATAAGATATTGGCAGCATTTATTTATGCTCTTCATGTGGCAGTGTGTTGAAATATTCGTGATGGACAGCAGGTATATACGGTAATAACTGCTCGATATCCTTAGATTTTTCGTAAGTAATAGGTCTGGCATCGTGATATAAAGGCGCCAGGGCGATTTTTTCAAATTTTAGACCACTCACTCTGCCACCTGTCTATGCAAATTGGACTTACACCACTTTCATAATCAATGCTTACGCAATTTCGTTTACCGACCAATTTTAAATTAGACACAGCATGCGCATTTTAAAAGAAACTACATACTAACTAGTTATAAATAAAAAGTTTACCCTAAATTAAACATAAATTACGCGATGTCTAATTCTTTTTCAAAAATGGACTTACACCACTTTCAAAATAAACGATACATATAAATTCGAATAATTTAATAATAATACAAAGTATTTTCAAATAGGTTTTATGAATTTTGAAGGAAAATATCGAAGTTTATAAATAACAATTTAGGAAGTTGCTCGAGTGAGATACAAAGGCGAAGGCAAAGAGATTCTGTATGATCCTTGCTTGCTACTTGACAACTTTGGTGACGGAAAGTACTTGGCAAGTCCTTTCTCGGAGAGTAGTTGGAAGGTTAACAGGCCTCCATGACAAATTTCAGGGGACACCGAATAGCAGGGTGTTCCCAGAGTTTCCGGCAATATTGTAATTACAACATCAAATGCTCCATTAAGAGAAATCTCGCAGTCGCGGCGACGATCCTCAGCAGTAATTAACTTCGCGCCCTGAACAGTTAATACGAATCTTCTACGGAATCCCTCTGTACACGGTGGTCTAAAAATCTAGCCCAACACTTCCTGCTGACTATAAATTTAATGATAATTATTAAAAGAAATTTTCTATCAAAAGTACCAATCAAACAATTTTGCTTTAAGTGTACAATAAACTTATCGGAATAGAATTCTTAGAAAGAAATAAAAATTACACTATAAATCTTTAAACTAATACTTCTCGATGATCTAATATCTAATGATAATTTTTTAAAGAAATTTTATTGTGAAAAGTGAATGTCGAATAATTGTTATTTATTATCTACGAGAAAGTAATTGGAATCGAATTGACAGAAGGAAGCGATTGCTAGAGAGTGAATCTGTCGAACACCCTGTATGAAGAGGCGACGCCGGTTTGCGAGGAGGTTTCGCCTTTCATGTTCATAAGCCAGCTTTTTCGAACTTCGAAGCGGCAGAGCGGCGCGGCGTCGTCATTCCGTCTCCACGCTGACATCTCGTATTCGAAGTTTCGTGTCGAATTTCCAGCACGATATTGCTCACTTCCTCAGAGCTTCGACCCTGCTGCTGCTGGTGCTGCTCCGCCTCCTCTAATTTGCCTTGATTCCCTCGCCCACCTCATAAACAACGTCAAATGTAAATCGACGCAAGCCTCTAATTTGAAACGTAACCAAAGTCCTCACTATTTCGTTTAACAAGCTGCGGGTGTTACATTGCAAAATTCAATTCCCCCGCGGCTCAATAAATAAAGTCAAAGTCAACTCGTCACGTCGTCAAAATAATGATGATAGCAATTTCGTAAATAATTATTCAACTATTCCATGAACACTTTCAGTGGCCAAGTTGGAAATTTTTTACTCTTTTGCTGCACCTTGTTAAAAATGTTTATTAACGTTATATTTTCGTCGAAATAAATATGCCTGTGAATAAATGTTCGAGTGACGAACGTGTTAACTAATCCAATATTTATTATCAGTCTTTACTAGCTTTTTTAATTCCTATAGTCGAAAATTGCAAATGCTTTATATTAATTATGAGGTATTCGCGTTGTATTTATAGTACAACCGCGAAGTTGTTATTCAAAACCTGTTAAACATTACGACAATGGGCAGATAATATTTAACAATACAATCGGATGTTTTAAGACGCAGACAATCTGTGCAGAATCAATGAAAAGGCAGCGACTGAAACTAACCCTAAAATTTTTTACTCTTTCACCTTGTTAAAAATATTTTTTAACGTTATTTTCGTCGAAATAAATATGTCTGTAAATAAAAAATCGACAAAAACCTAGTAGGAAAAGCTTGCCTGTAAAATGCAGTAAATTTAAAATCGACTAGACTCGATTAAAATAAATAACAACTACCCTACATGAATTAAACAAAACAGAAAATTAACATAGTATGAAGGATAATATTAAAAATATAATAAAAGATTTAAAAAATAATGCGAAATAAGTAATTGCTTCGTCGTTCAAAAAAATAAATGTTAATAAAAACGCTATTTATAATACAACCGTGAAATTGTTATTCAAAAATTGTTAAACACTACAGAAATGGGTAAATAATATCTAGCAATACAACCGAATGTCTCAAGACGCAGACAATCTGTGCAGGATCAATGAAAAAGGCAGCGATTGAAACTAACCCTGAAATTTTTTACTCTTTCACTGCATCTTGTTAAAAATGTTTATTCACGTTATATTTTTGTCGAAATAAATATGGAGCGCTTATTTTGAAAGTGGTGTAAGTCCATTTTCTCTTGTTTCGAGAAAATTAAATGTTAGCATATGTGTTAATAAAAAAATATAGGTTAATTATATCAAGTCTGGCAATGTTTCTACTGATTTATCAATATGTTATTTGACTATATAAATTTTTTTTAGGCGAATGTAACTAAAATAATGTATATTTCCGGGCTGCAAATGGACTTACACTATTTTTAAAACAAACGGTCCAATTATGCCTGTGAATAGATGTTTGAATGTCACTCGGATGTGGGTGACGTCGCGACGAATGTATTAATAAGACAAAATTGCACTAATTTTTTCAATAACCAATACAACACTCGCATCGAATTATAATAAAAACGAAAAAATATGATAAACCCAAGAAAATCTCTAAAATGTGAAGTAGTACCTTCCGACATCGCTAAAACTTCACTAAAACTTGACTATTTCGTCGTAGGAGGACTTTTGAATCGCGTATTACAACCGGTCGAGTTCTTTAATCGCCTTGACTTGTTTCTGAAAAAGTGTACGATTCTCGGGCGGCGCGGCGCGGCGGCAGATGGCCCGTCAGAGATCTATCTCGAGGGAGTGGTTTCTCTGTGAGGGAGCATTGAGAAGAAGCCAGGAGGAGCGAACGTCTGAGGAGTGAATTTAAAGCTTGCTAGGAAGAGCGAGGAAAAGTGCTTGGCTGCTTATACGCGCCGAACTACGAATATAATTGCCTCGAGTCGAAGGGGAAGAAGGCATCGCTCCTCGTGGAGCGATAGCGGAATTACTAGGAGCTCCGAGCCAGCGTGCGCTTTCTCCTCGGCGCGTCGCGGCGCGTCGCGCCGCCTTGAAGAGCAACCGTTGGAAAGGAAAGGAAAGGAAAGGAAAGGTGTCAGCGGGTGGCATGAAAAATGAATGCCGAGCGTTTGATGTTCGAGTAGGTTGTTACGGCTTGTCCTCTGCCCATTCAACAGCCTCCCTGCGCAGCCGAGATACTTGAAAAAAGCGACAGGCAATCCGCGTCTCGACTTAAACGGCAACCTCCTCCACTCCCCACTACTTAAGATCGATCCTCTTAGTTGCTTATGTAAGCTAGTAATGAGTTCTTGGCGTATCAACTTCGACCTATCCTGCGGATTATATCGATTGCAAGTAATTAGCTATGCAAACGACAACTTACGAGTTTCTCGGTGACATTGCGACATGAAACCGTTGCCACTATCGATAATTAAGGAGGTCGGTAAGAGAGGAACATGTGAGCGCTAACACTGAATTCTGAGGCCTTTTTCAATTACAGTAAAACCAATTTTTGAGTAGGATAATTCCATTTGCACTTAAGTTTGTACTACACCTGCTTTTAGAAGTTGCTATTTATTTATATACTATTTTACACGCTATTTTTGCAAATGAAACAATTTTGTTTTCACTCTCTGCTCAAATATTCGCAAACCGGACAGGCGAAGCTTTGGAAACTTATATCCAATAATATTTAATTAATATAACATAAACTTAATATACGATAGATATATTAATAGTAGGTGAAGTTGAATGCAGTTTGATTTCAATCATTTGTCATGCAATTTTAGTGAATGTATATTATTTATTACTCTGTGGGTATTTATTCATATGAAATATAAGAGTAATTCTTATTCCACATTTTAAGTACAACTAATCAGTGTGCGAATCTGTCGTCGCACAAAACAAGTAATGTGATCACTGCATTTCTCTTCAAAGTTTATTTTACGAAATAAAGACTGTCCCAAAATTAACACAAGATTTGAATTTGCAACCATTCGTGGAGTAAAGTGTTGGCAACCCTATTAATGAAGTGGGTGCCGAAAATGAAAATAATGAGATCAGATTGAAATTTGCAGAAAATGATACTCAATGATCACTGTTAAAGTATTAACAGTCTTGATTATTCGAAACAGAGATTACTCGAAAACTGTATACAGAAATAAGTTAAAATTTTGAAGAGAAACGCAGTCACCATTGAGTATTATTTTCTGCAAATTTCAATCCGATTTCATTATTTCTATTTTCGGCACCAACTTCATTAATAGTCTTCTTGAAAGCTTAAGTTCGACTGAAAAGTGCGAGTGAAATGTCGAAGGGCGTTGACTGATCTATTTCTATTTGATGCCATCGGCCGTTCTCCATTGGCTCTCAAACTTTTCCACCCCTGAAACCCTGCCGTGTTCTTGCAGGATTATTCGCTTATCGGTTCATTGTAGATTCCTTCTGCCCTTTATGAGCGGCGCCTGCTTCCCTTGCATGCTAAACACCCCTATTTTTCCACCCTCGACCTTGTCACCCCCCGCCACCGCCACCGCACACCCTCCCATTTTCGGAGCTCTCATTTTCATGCTAAATTTATACGCTACTTATATTTAGATTTATTAATAGCTCGCTCGAACCAGTCGACTGTGAAACTGAAAGGATAACTCTGTGTGCCCATAATTATGAAAGTGGTCTAACAATAAGTTATATGTTTCTTGCTTCGAGATATTTACTGTATTGCATTTGAATAAATTAACAAATATTTTTACATTATGCGACATTTTAATTTATAATTTTATTAGTCTTGATTAATGGAAATTTATTATGAATATGAAATTTTGTGTGAATTTCATACGAAAATGTTGCTTTTAAAGTTTGAACTGACTTCGACCATTTTCAAAATTAACTCAATGTCCTATAAATGACTTAAAGCGATAAAGAACTATGAGTTTTATTTGAAACAATAACTTTAATGAAATAATTCATGCACATTTATTAATTATTTTTAAAAAGTGATCCAGTTTTATCATTTCGAGTTTTTAAGATTCCTAAAATGTTGCTGAAAAACTGGAGGGATGTGTATGGTAGTAAACACACAATATCTTTATGTTTTTCTTCCGTTACTGGTCTAGTAGTGGTGTATAATGGAAGTAATTTAATATTTCCCTATATTTTCAAGTTATGTTTATATAATTTCTTAAAATTTTTTACTTAGACCACTTTTATAATTAACACTAAATGAATTCCATGTAATATTGAAATTACAACCACTATCTAATGGATCATTTTTGACGATATTGTAAAAATTACATTGAACAAATTTAGTTTAAAGTAATGTGGTGTGAAATAAGTGATAAACGTTTTTTTTCAATCTTGACTTGGACCACTTTCATAATTAACACTAAATGAATTCCATATAATGTTGAAATGACAACCACTATCTAATGGTTCATTTTTGGCGATATTGTAAAAATTACATTGAATAAATTTAGTTTAAAATAATGTGGTGTGAAATAACTGATAAACATATTTATTTTCAATTTTGACTTAGACCACTTTTATAACTATGGGCACAAGTGTTTCTGAACAACCTCGACGAATCGAGGATTCTTTTTAATAATTTATCAACACCAATTCGTATTGGCGCGTAGAGAAAATACATACGAAAAATCAAACGCATCCATTTGGATCTCGCAGATTTAATTTCCGCTTTCCTGTTTAGCTCTCTGTTTTGCCGAATGTTAATTAAATCAGGATTGAACGGCTGTGTGCGGTGGATGAGGGCGCAGTTGGGTTACGCAGAATGTAATAATCGGAATGCTAGAAATTTTATTTACATAGCGCGCCAACACTTCGGCCGAGGGAAACAGGAACGCGTCGATGCCGCAGAGTCAGAGAATTTACGTGTGTGTGGAAGCGCACTGGCGTGCGCGAGCGCGAGCGCGATCGTTTTTGCACGGTGAGTGTTACGAGCAAAATACCAAATAGTGCTTGAAACGCGCCGGGGCGTCGGCGTCGTCACGTGTGCATCTAGCATAATATATTAAATTCTACGCGGCGCGCGCCGGTATGCCGACGGCCGCCGCCAGCGGCGGCAACGGCGCCGCGACGCGATTATTAATGGATGCAAATTTTAAGTGACAAGCATTTATCCGCGCCCGATTAAACGCGCTTCCGACGCTTACTACTTACCGCTGGACCAATCGCTCGCACGCTACATCATTTTCCGAACGATTACCTCCACGATGGACTCTTCCCGATGATTCCTTGTAAATACTAATTCGCATTGCTTTTGATATCTTTTGGAGATTTGAATTATAGAAATTCGTACATTGCAAAGTGGTCCAGCGAGCCTCGAAACTGCGCTATAAATAGAAAACTTCTTCATAGGCTGTTTTCTATATTTACGCGATTCTGTATGTGTTCGTAATTACTATATGTGACCTTTCAGTGTTTCAAAATCATATTTAAAAATTTTAAATAATTTGTACGCGAAGGTAGATTGGAGAAGATTCCAACAATTTGAACAAATTTATAATTGACAGAAAGGCATTTATAAAATTCAAAAGATCACTACAAAACTTAAGTAGATCAGAAGTACAATGAATGAACTTAGATACTTGCAAAATGCGACTGCATCTTTTAGACTAGTAATAAATTATCAAGGAAGAAATACAAAATTTAAAAATAAATTCTTGGAGGCGAAACTTTTTTATAAATCGAAGCGAAATTTTAATAGCAGATACAGAAAACCGCTACATGTAGGGATAAATAACTATTACTACTTGACGTGAGATTCTACCGAGTCTCCTGATACACGAATGCAATTAGTCGACACTAACGACTAATTAATTCTCAAATTCGACAAATGATTTCTCATTGAAAGCAAGGGACCAGCGCACAGTGGTCCAGATACTCAAAAATCGATATTTCAAGTCCCACAATATTTGTTTTCATAATTTTCTCTTAAAAAAGCAATATTCAAAGCACTCAAAATCACTTTTGTTTGGTCAATTCCTTGCAGCCTCACTCCTACAGAATTAGTGAAAGCTAGGACTCCGAAATCGGTAGTGTGCATTTTTCATATCAAATTTGTTTCAGAGTTCTAAAAAAAGTCCCAGCGAGTGCCGCCTTCTAACTTACATTTTCTGAAGAGTAAAAGTACAGATTTGAAGGCCATAATAATACGAATTGCACATACTTGCACATTGTTGATTGGCGGTCAGTAAAAGAATGATTTTAAAAGAAATCTGGTATTGTAGGACATGTAAATATTTAGAACATTAAAAACACGCGATCGCCCATGCGTCGGGGCACTCCTGTTGTGGTCGACCGTCGCGACGCGTACCGAGCGCGAAGGACGTAAAAGAAATCGGTCGACTAGCGTTTTTCAGGCACTTTTAAGCGACGAGACTAATCAGGCGTCAGTTGCCGCAAGACGAGCGAACGAGAAAGAGTTGTATATCAGAGAGACGAAATAAAGAGTATTATTATTATTAACAAAAAAAAATACCTTTAAAAACCCTACAGTATCAATGAACTTAGAATTCTGTTTAACTGTCTTTCATTGGCACAGAATTTTGTTCAATAAAACTTTTATTATTTCATTTCAGTTGAATTAACCCTTTGACTACTACGGCAGACTTTGGCACGCACCGGCCGTACAGTACGGTATGAATTCGCGACGTATACCGAGAACAGCGAAGTTTTTCGTTAGTCGTATATTTCTGACGAAGTATAATAAAATATTTAAAATACTAAATTCTATTACATTAAACCAATATTATTTCTTTATTAATATTCTGCTTTAAATTGTTAGGGCACATATGATGTATGTATGATACATTTCGAAACATGGATAAATATCAAACTGATACAACAATTCGGAAAATTGCAAGGCGTAAATGTGTAGTGTGTGCTAAAAATGGCAAGAGAAAGGATACATATTACGAATGTAAAAAATGTGTATCCTTTCTCTTGTCATTTTTTCCACACACTACACATTTACGCCTTGCAATTTTCCGAATTGTTGTATTAGTTTGATCCGGACGCCTATTGGCGCCAAAAGTACCAGCGGAGCAAAATAAGTCAAGCGCCCATTGGCGCCTACAGTACCAAGAAGCCAATATGTTTCAGACGCCAATAGGCGCCAACAGTAGTCAAAGGGTTAAGTAATCATACAGAAAACAGCCTATGAAGAAGTGTTCTATTTATGGGGCGGTTTCGAGGCTCGCTGGACCACTGTGCAGCGGTTGAACATTAACACTAGGTTTACGGACATTTTTGTGTACTTATCCACATATTCGAAACAACGTAATTTCTTTTAAAAAGAACGAGTAATTTAATTTAAAAACAACTACAATCTTAACAAACATAACATCAGTGAATTAAATCTGTTAGAATGGCATAAATTGGAGAAAAATGAATTATAATTGTACTCATGAAGTCCGAAATCCGTCAAAATGACGGGTCCCGTAAACCTAGTGTTAATGACTGTAACCCATCGAGTAGAGCGATAGCAAACGATATTTCATCGAGCGGTAGATCTGAATGTATGGTGGACGAGGGTGGAAAAGCGGAATTAGAAATTCGTGTCGGGCGATGCCGGTTTATTAGATTGGGAGCGGGGGCCGTTCGTCAAGAAAAAGATAATGCGATTTCTCTCCATACTTCAGCCGTGTCCCGGCTTTGATGCCGTTCGATTATCGATTCACGTCACTTCCGCTCTCTTCGACGTCGCTCGGCCCTTCCTCCAAATTATGCGACAAATTCTTCCTATCACCGGGGATTTCTGATGGCTACTAGCCATACGGAAATCACTGATAACTGCATCAGCCAAGCTTGCTCCCTAAATTCGTGCCGCGACTAAATACAGCACGAACTTATGAGGCAATCTAATATGTACCGTAATATGTAGCAAAATTTATTTTACGAAATAAAGGCTGTGCCAAAATTAGCCCTTTAACTGCTATGCGTCCAGTAAGAAGCATCGGTGTGGCATATGGGTGCATATGCGCGCTCCGCGAAGGCTTCGATCGTTTTTCTTTATGTACAGAGTGATTCACTTGCCTTTGAATCAGAACTCTCCTAGCCCTTATTTTTGTTGGTGGACTTCCCGACCTTCCCCGGGACTGAAATTTGGTGGAGAATGTGCCCTTGCGTCAAGGAAGAAGTGATATAAATTTCATAGCCCTAGCTCAATGTTTAGGTTTTTACCTATTTTCGACCCTCGAAAATGGTCAATTTTTTCAAGTTTCTCAAAATCGGCCGAACCCGGGATATTTTGATTGTTTTCGTATCAGGTTTTTATTTTTTTTGTCGACTTCCCGACCTTTCCCGGGGCTGAAATTTGGTAGGTAATGTTTTTTTGCCTCAAGGAAGATACCATAATAATTCCAGAGCCCTAGGTCAACATTTTTTTTCGGCAAATTTTTCTCAAGGGGTACCCCTTCAGATTTTTTCACGATTGTTCGAAGGTCCCCGAATTCGGGTTTTTTCTTCAGGAATCGATTGTTTACGAATGAAAACGGATAGAAAACAAGAAATCCGTCGAAAAAAGTCCGGATTTCTATCAAAAACACTAAAAAAACTGCCTTTAAAGTTCGATTTTCGGAGCTGATATTTGGCGAGGAGTCTCCCCTTGCATTAAGGAAGATGTGATATAAATTTCAGAGTCCCAGCTCAACATTTTCTTTTCTCCATATTTTTGGCCATCGAAAATATCCAATTTTTGGTGGTAATTCAAAGGCAAGTGACTCACCCTGTATAGAGTACTTATTTTACTTATTATATATTCAATTTTTCAATGTTCAATATGCAAATACATACATTATACTTCTGAAATTATGGTATTTTAAAACTTTACCATTCATGAATAAACAATATATATTGAAAATAAAAAAATTAAAAAATTTTAATTTTGAAGTGGATAAAGTAACAGTAATTGGATTCTGTACCATATTATACTTTAAGACACCGCCGAACAGATTCATATTGCGTGAAAAAGTATTCAGGCCCAGCGATAGTTATTGAGATAGATTACTTAGCAGTCAAAGGGCTAACGCAAGATTTGAATTTGCCACCATTCGTGGAGTATTTTCTTATAAATATTTATGATAGCATAGCGCATGGATGCGTCTTTCCATGGAAAAAACTTTAACTCAGATGTCACATGTGAATTAAACAATAAAAGATCTCGAATTTCCCTTTCTTTTCTCTGTCACATGCTGTGTGTAATCTGTGTGTAATTAGTAATAATAATTAATAATCTATGTATAATCCTGTTGAATACATACGTATATGCAGAGTAGAATATGTAGCATTCACACGATTCTGCATATGCATCCTTAATTACTGAATTCAGTATGTGCCAATTTGAATCTTTTAAAATCATGTTCCTCTGTTCATTCGACATCAACCTGCTCACCAGTGAAGTTAATAAATTTCTAAGTTCTGTTCTGTTTTCTAATAAGTTATCATTAATTCGTACGATGTTATTAAGGTAGATTCAACAAAATTCCAACAGAAGTTTCAAGCGAGCGCTAAACCATCAGCATTCCATTAAACAGTATAAGAAAATGGCAATTAAATATAAAGATATAAAGAAAGCTGCACAATGATGAAATTTGGCGTTCGAAATTAGCTTGACTGGAGGTAGATTTGAGAAAATTCCAACAAAAGCTTCAAGCGAGTGCTAAACAATCAACATCTCATTAAATGGTATAAGAAAATGGCAATTAAATATAAAGATATAAAGAAAGCCACGCAATGATGAAATTTGGAATTCGAAATTAGCTTGACTGGAGGTAGATTTGAGAAAATTCCAACAAAAGCTTCAAGCGAGTGCTAACCAATCAGCATTCCATTAAACAGTATAAGAAAATGGCAATTAAATATAAAGATATAAAGAAAGCTGCACAATGATGAAATTTGGAATTCGAAATTAGCTTGACTGGAGGTAGATTTGAGAAAATTCCAACAAAAGCTTCAAGCGAGTGCTAAACAATCAACATCTCATTCAATGGTACAAGAAAATGGCAATTAAATATAAAGATATAAAGAAAGCCACACAATGATGAAATTTGGCGTTTGAAATTAGCTTGACTGGAGGTAGATTTGAGAAAATTCCAACAAAAGCTTCAAGCGAGTGCTAACCAATCAGCATTCCATTAACCACTTGACATACAATGACGTCTCTGAGACGTCATTCATTTCATGTGCCATTGTAGATTTTGACGTCTCCGAGACGTCAAGAACTGTCTTTGGCTAACGCCGGGCAGTATATTATTAGATTAGCTGTTTCGATTCTGCATCGATGCTGTTTTGTTTAAACTGTTGAAGATACATTCTCCCACTCAACAGTATCGATAAAAAAATCGCATCGGCAAACAAGTAAACAGCAAGAAGCGCAATGGAAACGGTAGTCAGTATAGCAGTGAGCTCCCACGCCAAAAGCCATAGCACATATCTGAATTTCGTAAAAATCAGAAATAGTTATCTCAACATGTTTGAGTTAAATGCATTGTATGACAGTGACGATGAAAGTTTATTAGGCTGCTCTACTGGTGATAATGAAATTGGAAATGGTCATCAAAATGTTTGTACTGTTGAATATACAAGTGATACTTCCAATTCAAGTGAAGCTAGCTTTATTCAACAAAGAGTGCGTAAACGTGCAAGACCTATTTCGAGCAGTGAAGAGTCTGACTCAGAGGATGAATGGAATTGGAAAGAAGAGGAAAATATTGTCAAGATAAAACAATTTACAGCAACTTCCAGTATCAATTGTTCAGTTCTACGAAGATTGGGTGTAAATGGAACACGTCTATGTGTTTTCAAAGAAGTATTATGTGATGATTTTTTTGAAATAATAGTTAGAGAAACGAATAGATATGCAGCACAAATGAGAATGGAAGAGGATTCGAAATTGAAGGAAGAGTGGTTTCCACTAACAAATGATGAGCTTCGAGCATATTTTGCGTTATGCATTATCATGTCGCAAACAAAAAAATCTAAAATAGACATGTATTGGTCGAAACGGAAAATAATAGAAACACCCATATTTTCGCACGTTATGCCTCGTAAACGTTTTTTGGCCATTTCGCACTATCTTCATTTCGTGGATAATGACACGGTTTCTGCAGAAGATAGAATACGAAAAGTTCGACCCGTGGTGGATTTCTTGAATGCTAGGTTCCAAGAGTTATACACCCCAGAAGAAAATATCGTCATAGACGAATCCCTCATGAAATTCAGAGGGCGACTAAATTACGTCCAATACATAGCGTCCAAACGAGCGAGATTTGGAATCAAATTTTATAAATTATGCGAATCCAATTCTGGGTATTGCTATCGATTTAAAATATACACTGGACAAGACGTAATTCAAGGAAGTAATAAACCTGTATCGGAGAGTATTGTCATTCAACTAGCCGAACCCCTTTTAGGAAAAGGATATACCTTGTTCCTAGATAACTGGTATTCGTCTCCTAATTTATACAAAATTTTGCACGCGAAGAATACAAATGTTGTTGGAACGGTGAGAAAAAATCGTAAAAATATGCTAAAGGAGCTGGCATCGTACAAGCTAAAAAAAGGAGAAGCAAGAACACTGTCATGTAGAGGTATCCTGGCCTTACGCTGGTATGACAAGAAGGATGTGTACATAATTAGTACAAAACATTCAAAAGCAGAAATGGTTGATACGGGGAAAATAAGAAGAAAAAAGGGAGGCGAAGAAGAAACTGTGTTGAAACCGACCTGTGTTCTGGAGTACAATAGTGGAATGGGAGGGGTCGACAAGCAAGATCAACGTCTTGCATGTTTCCCTCTCATGCGAAAGTGTGTAAAAGGATACAAAAAAATATTTTTTTATATGTTTGATATTGCTATCTATAATGCTTATGTATTATATTCTAAGTTGCCTACTTCACAAAAGCAATCGATTGTGAATTTTCGATTGGATCTTGCAGAAGATATGCTCTGTAATTTGTCACTTCCGAAGTATCCGACACGCGGCAGACCGACACAAAGTGAATGCCCGACTCGGTTACAAGCAAAATATTGGGCACATTTTCCCGAAAATATACCTGCGACAAATAAAAAGCAACATCCTGCAAAAAGATGCCGTGTGTGTATGAAACACAATATAAGAAGTGAAACGACTTGGCAATGTAAAACATGCCTCGTTCCACTACATATTCCTAAATGTTTTGAGAAGTATCACACGTTACAAAACTATTAAATTATTATTTTATGGTATTACTTAATTAATTATCAACCTTATTAAATGTTATAAAGCAATGTAAATTTCAAAATAAAATGCCCTGTTTCTGAGCTCGTACATGAGTGTTCCTGATTGAGCCAAATTAAATGGTATCCTACGGGCGCGCCGATGCGCATTTTATTCGTATGTCAAGTGGTTAAACAGTATAAGAAAATGGCAATTAAATATAAAGATATAAAGAAAGCTGCACAATGATGAAATTTGGAATTCGAAATTAGCTTGACTGGAGGTAGATTTGAGAAAATTCCAACAAAAGCTTCAAGCGAGTGCTAACCAATCAGCATTCCATTAAACAGTATAAGAAAATGGCAATTAAATATAAAGATATAAAGAAAGCTGCACAATGATGAAATTTGGAATTCGAAATTAGCTTGACTGGAGGTAGATTTGAGAAAATTCCAACAAAAGCTTCAAGCGAGTGCTAAACAATCAACATCTCATTAAATGGTACAAGAAAATGGCAATTAAATATAAAGATATAAAGAAAGCCACACAATGATGAAATTTGGCGTTTGAAATTAGCTTGACTGGAGGTAGATTTGAGAAAATTCCAACAAAAGCTTCAAGCGAGTGCTAACCAATCAGCATTCCATTAAACAGTATAAGAAAATGGCAATTAAATATAAAGATATAAAGAAAGCTGCACAATGATGAAATTTGGAATTCGAAATTAGCTTGACTGGAGGTAGATTTGAGAAAATTCCAACAAAAGCTTCAAGCGAGTGCTAAACAATCAACATCTCATTAAATGGTATAAGAAAATGGCAATTAAATATAAAGATATAAAGAAAGCCACACAATGATGAAATTTGGCGTTCGAAATTAGCTTGACTGACTCGGCGAGTATAAATATTATGTCATCGGTTGTCCCAGCGGTGATACATTGTAAACGAAAAGTCCGCCGTTTATCCGTTGTTAATGGGCAATATGGTTTTCTCGCTGTCGTGCCGCTCCCGCACACACCTGGGAATTACTGTTTCACGTGGTTTAGTTATTAAATGCGACCAAATATTCGATTATTAAAAGCTGTTTCACCAACACGCCTGCACAAAACAGCGCGTAATTGTCTTGCCCGTTATTAATAATGTATTTTCAATCATCGCGGTCAGTAAGCCGCCCGGGCGAATCACTTTTTATACGAGCACCGGGCGCGCGCGCACGAATAATCAAATTTATCGTGGGCACATCCGGCTGCTCGAGTAATTATAATCACTGGCGTAGCGAAGAGTGGCGAGTTCGTTAATGAGTTGCCTTCGATTCGGGGACTTTACAAGCTCGATAATGAGAGGTGTCTTATCACTTAACTACTAACGTGTCCTCTCGCAGAAATGAATCTCGGCAATTTTGTATCAAATTACAAATGCAAGACTTAGTAGTATTATTCTAGAACCGTAAATAAAAATTATCCAATTATTATTTCTCTTTGTAGTCGTTTCTATTCTATTTTAGCGCGCAAAAATTCCATTTTAAGGGATTACATACATTTGCAGGGCAAAAGCGAAGTGTAGAAACGTTAAAAAATGTAATAGCAATTTTTGTCATAAGCGGAAAAAATATAAATATGTAACTGCATGATTTAAAGAACATTATAAATTAATTTCAGTATTTTATCTGTCAAAGTTACAAATTTGTCGCCATGAATGTATAAACGCTTTTTAAAAAAACTCGGTTTGCAGTACTCATTGTACATTTAGCAATTTTTATCTGAAAGAGATAAAATAATTTTTGTAGAAACTGATAAAACGTTTATATTGTTTTGGGAGAACAAAAGTATAAGTATTTGAGGATGAAAACTTTTTCAATTTTAGCTATTTTAAGTTTAAAATGTCACCGTTTCGTTAAAAATTAAAATTTCCAAAATTGTTACGCACTAACTGTAAGTGTTCAGTGTATACAAAAAAAATGATTTCAACTCTTTCAGATAAAAATGTTGGATTCTATCCTATAGCACTCACGCTTAGTTTTTGTTATTTATATTTGATAAGTTCAGTCGTCTCGTCCACAATGATGTTTATATGTTTCTAAATCTGTCATAATATTTCATTCGTCACCGGTCTTTCAAACAGTTAAGATTAAATAAAGTTATATTCGTTTTCTAAGTATTTCATCATTTCATACTGATTTCTACGGGAAAAGAATCACTTTTCAAAAAAAAATTGTCACGTACAATGGATACTGCAAACCAAGTGTTTTAAAAAGCGTTCATATAATATTCATGGCCATAACTTTGTAACTATGACAGATGAATTACTGAAATAAATTAACAATGTTCTTTAAATCATGCACTTACATATATATTTTCTCCGCCTATGACAAAAATTTTCATTATATTTCTTAAAAGTGTTCATATTAACACTTCGTTTTTGCCCTGCAAACGTATGTATCCTCTTAATCATAAAAAATTAAATATTACGCCATGAAAATGTTACCGCACGTGTAATTGCAAAGGAAACTCTCAAGAATAAGATTCCGAACCATTACAATATAAATTCGCCGAGCTGTCACGTCAAAAACTGATAACCACTCTTCTTTTCATTCGCTCATCGTTCTTCCTCGATTCAAACACACAATTAATTTGCATTGGTAAAGTTGGAGAAAAATATTCTTGTCATGCGACTGCCTGGCCGACTTACGGCTAAGTTACTCGGAGTAAGCCTGATCTGGCGCGAGGCCATCATCATCGAAAGTGAAAAATTATCGCGGCTTCCCAAGCGATGATTTACGACGCCGACAGCCATTGTACTTTGCTGCGAGAATCCGATTCGTTGGCAGCACGCTCGGTGACAAGGTGCTTTAAAACTTGATTGATAGATCAGGAAATCTGCTTAGGATCTTTCAATTTCCAATGCGCTCCTCCACGCACTTTTATACAATTCCACCGATTAAAGTATCATCGTGAATTTCAGAAAAATGTGGACCGTTTATTTTGAAAGTGGTGTAAGTCCATTTTTGAAAAAAATGAAATGCCGCGTAATCTATGCTTAATTTAGGGTAAACTTTTTCTTTATAACTAGTTAGTATGTAATTTCTTAAAAAATGCCCGTGCTGTGTCCAATTTAAAATTGGTCGGTAAAAGAAATTGCGTAAGCAATTATGATTATGAAAGTGGTGTAAATCCAATTTGCATAGACAGGTGGCAGAGTGAGTGGCCTAAAATTTGAAAAAATCGCCGTGGCGCCTTTATATTACGATGCCAGGCCTATTATTTATGAAAAATCTAAGGATATCGAGCAGTTATTACCGTATATATGTACCTCCTGTCCATCACGAATATTTCAAAACACTGCCACATGAAGAACATAAATAAATGCTACCAATATCTTATGTTAATTTTAACAATATTATTAACGTTTAACATTAAAAATACTACTTGTATTTCATATCGTGTTATTATTTGTAAACAAAATTGGATTAATATGAAAGATATTTTCAGTGGTATTTGATTTTTTCGAATTGAAATTAAACGATTTGTACAATTGGCTAATTTTGAAAGTGATGTAAGTCCATTTGCAGCCCGAAAATATACATTATTTTCGTTAAATTCGCCTAATACAAATTGATATAATCAAATTACACATTCATAAATCAGTAGAAACATTGCCGGACTTGATATAATTAATCTATAGTTTTTTATTGATACATATACGAACATTTAATTGTCTCAAAACAACAGAAAATGGACTTACACCATTTTCAAAATAACCGGTCCATATCTCTAATACGTAATAACATTGCTAAAGTTCGATAAGCAATTTTCTACTCGATTAACTGGGAGCGCAGGAGGCAGGCAACGATAAACATTCGGGAGAAAGTTCGAAGCGGGCTAGAAATCCGCAATTCCGAGCGATTTGAGGAAGTCAGTCGAAATGAGGAGAACGTGCGAGAGCGAGATTAATATTGACAGACTCACAAAAGCTCAGCTCCCCTTAATCATATACTCATCGCCATGAATCCACCACCGGCGCGCGCGCGCCCACTCTCCCACTGACTTTTGATCCTTGCGCGTGCTGCTGGCTGGCGTGTTTGCGGAAAATTATTCCCCGATATTCCTGGTATGTTGTTCGCCCCCTATGTAACTTTGCATTAAACGCTTTCCACTCACTCTCGCGCCCCGCCCCACCGCGCCACGCCAAGCCGCCCCAAAGATCTAAACTTCCCCGACCAACTCACACCAAAGCATCACAAGCATTCCCTGTACACCTGTTCTACAGTATTCAAGATTATCTCAATTTTCAGAATCAGACTTCTAACAATTCGTCGATTTCTTATTCATGCACAGTACCGTCGCCGCACAGTCGGGTGGATCAGGAAACAAGGGAGAAAATTATTTTTGCTGCTCTTCGCGAAATTAAAGTATCAGGAAAGGCTTTAACACTAGGTTTACGGGACCCGTCATTTTGACGGATTTCGGACTGCATGAGTACAATTACAATTCATTTTTCTCCAATTTTGACTGGCTATTATTTATGCAATCCCAACAAAATTAATTCACTTATATTATGTTTGTTAAGATTGTAGTTGTTTTTAAATTGAATTAGTTGTTCTTTTTTTAAAGAAATTACGTTGTTTCGAATACGTGAACAGGTATACAGAAATGTCCGTAAATCTAGTGTTAATATTGAATTCTAGAAAGCACAAATATATTCAAATGCATAATGAACAATAACAAGATCTTATTAATTATAAGTTGTATAAATAACGTGAAGTAGACATATAATATAGTAATTTTTGGTACTTGATCGTTTATTGGATCGAATGTATTATGAAATAGAATTAATATTCGATGCAATGATCAAAGTGAGATGGTTTTGTCAATTATAGATAGTATAAATATCGTGAAATAAATTAATGTATGCAATAAATGTTTTTGATAGTATTTGTGCAGATAGGGAAACTATCAATAGTAGTAAACTATCAAACTATCAAATTTATAACATGCATCTAATTATATATGATTACAATTAATTATAATCTTGGAACCACACTCCACATTCATCTTTTACAAAATCTTAGAGTTCTTCAAATTCAAAAACTAATTTTGTCCGCAATTTTTCTTCATTCGACCCCCTGTGCATCGCGTTGCTTTTGTTTTTCTTGTTCCACTCTTTACGAAACTACTTAAAATAAAACGTGAAAAAATACGGCCAATGTGACAAATGCTAAGAATAATGAAAATATTTTTTTCTGCATTGAAGTTAAAGGTCTGGAATGTGTTTCTTTAAAAAGGAACCTTCTTCGCGTGTCAATGCCGACTAAAATTGCTGTACCAAATAGCACTAAATTTCACACTACAATCATATTAACGCTAGGTTTACGGCAGCCGTCATTTTGACGGATTTCGGAATTCACTGGCAAAATTACAAAGCTTACTAATTTTCCTCCCAATTTATACTGACAATTATTTATACAATCCTGACAGATTTAATTAACTTATATTATGTCTGTTAAGATTGTAATTGCCTTTAAATTGAATGAATAGCTTTTTTTTCATGAAAATAAGGGTGCATAAAGAGAGGTATACAGAAACGTCCGTAAACCTAGTGTTAAATACCAAACTGATAACAGAACCGAGTTTGCGTTTCACAGTAAAAAAAGTCTGTCGAAAATAATAAATCGAATTAGCCAGAAATAAACTTCGAAACTCTAAACAGCAAAATATATGAAAAACGTGAGAAAGACTAATGTAAAAATAATGATAACTTCAATAATGTGGAATGAAGGAGTATTCGACAGCCATTTGGCATAATGTATGAGAGGAAGGTTCTTATTTCATTGAATGCGATGTAATCACGTTGTTCTATCATTTTGACGGATTTCGGACTTCACTGGCAAAATTACAAAGCTTATTAATTTTCCTTCCAATTTATACTGACAATTATTTATACAATCCTGACAGATTTAATGAACTTATATTATCTCTGTTAAGATTGTAATTGTCTTTAAATTGAATGAATAGCTTTTTTTTCATGAAAATAAGGGTGCATAAAGAGAGGTATACAGAAACGTCCGTAAACCTAGTGTTAAACACCAAACTGATAACAGAACCGAGTTTGCGTTTCACTGTAAAAAAAGTCTGTCAAAAACAATAAATCAAATTAGCCAGAAATAAACTTCGACACTCTGAATAGCAAAATATACGATAAACGTGAGAAAGACTAATGTAAAAATAATGATAACTTCAATAATGTGGAATGAAAGAGTATTCGACAGCCATTTGGCATAATGTATGAGAGGAAGGTTCTTATTTCATTGAATGCGATGTAATCACGTTGTTCTATCGATTGACGTGTGTCGGGCGAGGAGGAGGGCGAAGGGCGGCGGCGGAGGGTGCGCTGCGGGTGGTTCCGGCTGAAAAGGGGGAAGGACGAGGGAAGCTGCGAGACGGCACCGGGGTGAAGACGCTGCCTAATAGAATGCCAATATGATTATGTGTGCCATGCTGCATCCAAACCACGATCCATGCTCTACACCGCCGTCGCCGCCATCCTCCTCCTCTCCGCCCCAACTCTTGAATACTTGCACCCAATGTAATCGACTTGCTCGAAACGAGAGGAATACAGCTGCGCACCCAACCCCGGAATTCCATCTGCCACGCTTTTACGCCTTCGCTAGCGCCAATACTGCTTTTCCCACCGATAGTTTCCCTGGAAATATTACGTTGTTCGAGATTAGTGGATTTGTTCGAAGTGATGTTCGATTAATTGTTCAGGGCTGTTCCTAATTTGGTGGCCGTTCAGGTGCAAAAGCAATATCGCCGCCCTTATTCAGCATTACTTACTTAAGAATTCGATACGCTGCGTTTACATTTATATCTACATATAGAAAAAGAGTATAAATACTTTTAGACAGAAATCATGAAAAAGAAAGATTTTTTCAGTTTTGAACAATTTTAACAATCTAACTGGTGGTTCAAAATAAGTCTGTATTGAGAAAATGAACATGTCTTTAGGAAGTTAAATATATTGCCATGTGAATTAATCAAAGTATATCTGTAAGGCTAAGCTTTCGAAATAGAAATTCAGTTGTGTAGGTGATGATTGTTGGACGAATGTCGTATTGTTTAGTACATTGCAACTGTAAGCAATCGCGAACTTAGCCAAATAATGATTCTGTGTCCCTGTTATTTTGTATAGATAAAAACATATTACAATTTAGCCAAAATCGGAAGACATGCTGCCGAGAAAAGTGATTGATTTCACGTGTAATTTCCGGTAACGAAACACGTTCACGACAAGAAAATGTTATAAAGTTAATTATGAAAATAAATCGTTGCACATTATTGATATAGTGTTCTATTATCGTTGCTAATGCTGTTATGCAGTCATATAATTAAGAATTTTATATCAGAATAGCCTAATGATTAATTCGATTGCATGAATTGAAATTTAAAGAGGATGATAGTCAATTGTCACAGCAGCTCTCTTCAAAATTTCAACTTGTTTGTCTGTACAGTTTTCGAGTAATCAATGTTCAAAAATTCATTCTTATACAAGGACTTTTATGGCGACAAGAGCAGAAATTACGGTTTATGACTTACAAATATGTGATACAATAACGACACATAAATAAAATATATTTCACGTGGTAAATGAGACGTTTATGAATAATCAGGCTAAGTTTCCAAAGCTTCGTCTGTCCGCTTCGAAAATATTTGAACACAGGAGTGAAAAGGAAATATTTTCATTTGTAGAAATAACGTGGTAAATAGTACATAAATATTAATATAATATAACACAAATAATAACGTGATAAATATTACATTATAAAAGCAGGTGTAACACAGCATAAATTTAATTACAAATTGAAATTTCCTACTCAAAAGTTGGTTTTATTGTAATTCGAAAAGCCTTCAGAATTGTGTCAGCGCTCACATGTTGTCCTCTTACCCTCGCACCAACCTCCTTAACAAGTTATTCAACGATGAGACTTCAGCAAACTTCATGGATGACAAGCAGACAAGTCCGCTCTTACTGACAGGTCGTGCTTGAATGCCCGCTTGTTCGGTGCAATCGAGCGTTCACTGTTCGTTCCCATTCCGGCCTTTTTCTTAATCCTGCTTTTACACGAGCCCATTTAGCTCTCTTAATTATCCCTTAACAGGCCATTTGGCATTAATTACATCAAGCGTCAAAATACTATTATATTTCTTAGCTTAATCTTTTTTTATCCCAGTACGTTATCCAAATTTTTATTTGGAAACTCTGGTATTTCATTTGTTCGATTTTCCCCAAAATATATGATTATTATAAAAAGTCATAAACAAAAGAAATGTTTGCATAGTAGAAAATTAGAATGTGTTGCGAATTCATTGTTTAACGTTCAGTCAGTGATAATAAATGAAATGGACTGTTTATTTTGAAAGTGGTGTAAGTTCATTTACAGCCCGTAAGTATACCTTCTTTTAATTAAATTGGCCTAAAACAAATTTATATAATCAGATTACATATTGGTAAGTCAGTAGAAACATTGCCAGACTTGGTATAACTAACCTATGTTTTTTCAGTGACAGATATGTTAACATTACTTTTCTCGAAACAGGAAAAAATGGACATACACCACTTTCAAAATAAACGGTCTAAATATTGTTTAGTTGGAAGAATTATTATTGGTGGAAGATTTAACGTGTTAGACGTAAAACGTATAGAATTTTAAAGCATTGAGGAAGTTGGAAATGTTTGTATTTTGTACAAAGGGACTAGGAGAGCTATTTTACGCTAAGAATCCGATTTATAATGTTTTCCAGTCAAACGCGCAATATCCGTCTAGCGTGTGTTTATCGGAAAATCAAGCAGTCATGTGCATTGAATGCACTGTTAGTGCATCAAGCGGCGCGTCCACGCGGAAAATGGTATTTTGTTAGTCGGTCGATCTTACATTCTCGAGAATCATAATTTATATCTGTTAACTCGAAAAGTGACTAGTTTTCCACGACGATGCTAAAATTAACTTTTAGAATTTGATACGATTTTTCACTATTCGAGAAAAAAAACGTTTGATGAAATATTCGATAGCCACTAACGAACGTTGTATCTTTGAAACCTTATGACTTTCCTAGCCTCGTTTCAAATGAACTTTAGAACGATTTCGCGGCGCGTCCACGCGGAGAATGGTATTTTCTTAGTCGGTCGATCTTACATTCTCGAGAATCATAATTTATATCTGTTAACTCGAAAAGCGACTACCCTGGTAGCACAAAATATTGAATACATGTGTATTTAATATTAAAAAAACATTGAATCTCTTTTGAATATTTAAATATATATCAAATATTTGTTTCAGATTTAGAAAAAAATATTTTTTTAAAATGTTTTCCAAATGTTTATTATAAATCCAAAAAGAAATATTTTTTTTCAAATATTAATCTAAGATTTATTCCATATTAAGGAGTTATATATTTCTTAAGATATGAAATACATGTTAATTTAATATTGGAAATGAAATATATAGTTTTCCACGATGATGCTAAAATTAACTTATAGAATTTGATACGATTTTTCACTATTCGAGAAAAAAAACGTTTGATGAAATATTCGATAGCCACTAACGAACGTTGTATCTTTGAAACCTTATGACTTTCCTAGCTTCGTTTCAAATGAACTTTGAAACGATTTCGCGGCGCAGCTATTGGCTTTCATTCAGTTTCAATTTTCCCCTCTCGCCGCTGCATTGGCCAGCAGTTGTTAAAAGTCTCTCGAAATGAAACTGTCAGAGCAGAAACTTATTGTTGGTCGAACGGAGCAGACGGTTGCATTGCTAATCGATCGTGGAGATAGAAAAAGCTCCGCGAACGCTCGTTTTACGCCGAGTGCGAGTATCATTATTAATACCAATCGACGCGCAATGATGATGCGAACCAGTGGAATCCTTCGCTCGATGCCCGATGACCCATTTCCCACTGGAAAACTCAATATTCCCGAGGCACACGGCCGCAGTTTATAAAGACCGATGACTGTAAAGTTTAATTAAAAAGGATTCGACTGAAATGCACGGAATAGTGTATTGTTTCATATTAACCTTTATAATGCTGACCAAAAATATCGTACTTGTACAAAATACCATACATGTAAAACATTATGAAAAACATAAATATAGTATATTGTTTATATTGAATAGTGTATTGTTTCATGGTAACCTTTTTAACGCTGACCAAAAATATCGTATGTACTTGTACAAAATACCATACATATAAAACATTATGAAAAACATAAATATAGTGTATTGTTTATATTGAATAGTGTATTGTTTAATATTAACCTTTTTAATGCTGACCAAAAATATCGTACTTGTACAAAATACCATACATGTAAAACATTATGAAAAACACAAATATAGTATATTGTTTATATTGAATAGTGTATTGTTTCATATTAACCTTTTTAATGCTGACCGAAAATATCGTACTTGTAATAAATACCATACATGTAAAACATTATGAAAAACATAAATATAGTATATTGTTTATAATGAATAGAGTATTGTTTCATGTTAAACTTTTTAATGCTGACCAAAAATATCGCATCTGTGCTAAGAATACCATAAATATAAAACATTATAAAAAACATAATATTTAATGTCTCTTTTACAAACAATTTTTTCAAATGTATGTAACGAAATTAAACCATTTGTAACGTTTTATAAATTTATTGTGAGATAGAGAACACTTTTTGCAAGTGTTTCGAATAACCATATATCGTCGTTCAGCACTAAAAGGGTTAATATTGGGAAGAATTTCGAGATGATAAATATATGAAAAATTGCTATAATATCGAAATACAATGAACTTGTTGGTGAAATTAAATGTTTATGGGACCCGTCATTTTCACGGATTCCGGACTTCATGAATAAACTTACAAAAGCAATTACTATTAATTTTTTTCCAATTTATGCTGACAATTATTCATGCAATCCTAACAGATTTGATTCACTTATCTCTGTTAAAATTGTAACTGTTTATAAAGTAAATCAGTCACTTTAAAAAAAAACACGTGGTCAAATTGTAATATTTTTAAGGATCCACGAAAATTTCCCTTTGTCCGTTAAAAAATTCTAGTCAATTTCAAATAGTTCTATTTACGGATCTATGAAATAAAATTATTTTATTATACATTTGTTCTACATTTTTTCTATTACTACACTTGCAATTTTCAGAGCTAAGTATCAATATCTTTCGGAATGCACTCGAAGTAGGATTTCGTCCTGTTTCTTGGGCCATCCGCTTCGAGCGGAGTCCTCGAGAGCACTGAAAGTTGGTGAGTGTGTGAGTGTGTGTGCGGGGGGTGCGGTGCGCTGGCCGTCAAAGTTAACCATTGTTTCACGCATGGCTAACCTTTGGGCTTTATCAGTGTGTAGCAGGTGGTGCCGTTTTATTTATAACGCCGTGCCCCACCCGCTCGCCCGCCCTCCCTTCAGACCTTTCCTCCTGCCTCGCGAAAACTACCACCGCATCGCGTTAAGCCGCGCGAGCACCCTTCATATGTCACCGATGAAACCACCCTTTTTCCCTCCCTTCCCCACACACCCTTTTCCCTCTTCCCCGCCCTGGAAATGATACTCATTGTATTACGCAAGGGAGCTTTCTTTCCTCGCTATTATCAGTAAATGTAACTCGAACGTTAAATAGCTTTAACTACCAACACCAGAATGCAAATAAAAATCATGCAATCACTGAAACTAGTAAAATGTCAAGTACAAGAAAATAAATTCGTAAATGCAAATAAACATCAAGTTGATAAGTTTGTTGTGATTGTAATTGTAATTGGAAATGATGCTCATTGTATTACGCAAGGGAGTTTTCTTTCCTCGCTATTATCAGTAAATGTAAGTCGGACACTAAATAGCTTTAACTACCAACACCAGAATGCAAATAAAAATCATGCAATCACTGAAACTAGTAAAATGTCAAGTACAAGAAAATAAATTCGTAAATTCAAATATGAAGCTCACAAAATTTGTTGTGCTTTTTCTATTGTAATTGTAATTGGAAATGATACTTATTGTATTACGCAAGGGAGCTTTCTTTTCTCGCTATTATCAGTAAATGTAAGTCGGACACTAAATAGCTTTAACCGTCAATTCCAGAATGCAAATAAAAATCATGCAATCACTAAAACTAGTAAAATGTCAACTACAAGAAAATAAATTCGTAAATTCAAATATGAAGCTAACAAAATTTGTTGTACCTTTTGTATTGTAATTTTTACTTACATTGTAAAAATTATTATACCTTACAAAATTTGTTATGCCTTTTGATCCTTTGTATTTAAAAATATTGGAAGAAATTCGTTTAGTCCGAATTATCGAATTAGCAGAAATTGTGAAAAGTAGAAATGCTAAAATATTTCTAAACTGCATCGTTAAGTATAAGGAAATTAGGGAATTGCCATAAAGTGCTATAAAAATCGTAATTATAAAAGTCTAAAGCGTTAAGAAGTTCTTAATCGTGGAGATTGTAAAGTGAAGGGAAGCGAGAGAAAGAGAAAGAGGGAGCGAGAGATTGGCAGAGTCGAAGAGAAGGGCACGTGGATGGATGAGAATGGAGCCGCGTGTTTCGCGAGACTGTCTTTAATAAACACGATATTGACAAATATCTGGAAGGCAAAAAGGAATCCGATAATTCCCGGGCGCAGTGAGGAAAGGAAGCGGCTCGAGCGGCGCCGCGGCGCCATAGCTTTCGAGGAGAGGCTTTTATAATGCCTCGCGTACAAAAGAATAACTCGGCAGACTTCAATATCGGCGCGCTGCCGAATCGAACGAGCACTCGCGCCCGCGTTTTCGAGCGATCGCGCCCGAATGCAAACAACAGAAAGCGGCGTGATCACTCGCGCCGAAGGAAATCCACCGTCTTCCACCTGCAGACATATTAAAAATCTCCCCTTAATCATTGCCCCATCGAATTATTGGACCACATGGAAATCCTCCCCCTCTTTCTCTCTCTCTTGACACGTTATTATCTCAATTCGTACTTACAGCATCCAACAAAATAGTTGGAACAATCAGCAAAATTCTCGACGGACAGAAATTGAAATTTAATGGCGTATACATCTGGTATGCAAGACTTTTTTAGGGATTGCAACATGCTGCGACCTTTCCCCAAAAGTGGGCTTTTAAGAAGTCATCTATAATAGGTGTACGAATCCGACAAAATAGTTGTCACAATCTACAAAACGGTTGCCAGAGAGAAAATGAGGTTTTAAAGCATGTACAGGGTGATTCAGTTGCCTTTGAATCAGAACTCTCCAAGCCCACTTTTACTAGACATCTATTTAATTATACTATATATATTCTCTGTTTAACAATAGACTGTAGTAAATTATGTAGTCTGTTGGAGCGAATATTTTACCAAGTTTTACAATCGACTTCCTTTGAAAGGCTAACAAAGTAAGGAGAAATTATTTTATTATATTATATTTACAGGGGAATATTATATATAACTGGCTTCTGCAGGGTGAAATTTCATGTGCGAGTTAGCATAACTCAAACATGTAAAAGTCTAAATGCATAAAATGCAGACAAATGTTGAGAAACATTCGAGTATAATTTAAATGTCTATGGTATTTATAACGATTTTATATGGAACAGTGTATGCTCGACAGTGGTGATTTAAAGGCAAGTGACTCACCCTGTAAACATGGAATGGAAGATTGTTTTAGAGGGTTACGAAAAAATTGCACTCTCTGTTCAACGGCTACTTTGCAAATTGTGACAACTATTTTGCCGGAGGCTGTACATAGTACAAAATTTCACTTTTTATTCAGCGATCATTTTGTAGATTGTGACAATTATTTTATCAGAAGCTAAAGAGTCACCAGTCGAATTTACTCTGTAAAAGTCTAGACTCAAGATTTCCGTAATTTTACTTTCAATTAAGGGAGTACATATATTTAACGGTTTTAAGGTACCTTCAAGCACTATTTAAATAACTGCGAATACATACGTAGAAGTAAAATAAAACTAGAAGATATAGTGAGCGGGGAAATGTGTAAAAATAACAAAATGGATAAGAGAATTAGAAACGGAGGAGGAAACAAAAATCCCAAAGGGTTAGACACAGAAAAAGGAAAGAGAATTGTATGATAAGGTGTGGAATGAATGACAGAGAGAGGTGTAAAGCCAAGTCCATTACATAGTTGTGTAACAGTAATTAATAAAGATACATACACACATACATTTGCAGGGAAAATGAAGTGTTAATTGAAACATTTTTAAAAAATGTAATAAGAATTTTTGTCATAAAAGAAAAAAATATATATAAATCCATGATTTAAAGAACATTATAAATTTATTTCACTCATTTATCTGTCATAGTTACAAAGTTATGGCCAGAAATATATGAACACTTTTCAAAAAATTCAGTTTGCAGTACTGATTGTACATCTGTAATTTGTATCTAAAAAAGGTGAATTCAGTTTTTTATAAATCGGACACTTACAGCTAGTACGTGCCGTAGCCGTTTTGCGATAAGACGCTTATCTTTTTTGGGAGAAACAAAGATATAGTCATTTGAGGATGAAAACTTTTCGATTTTAGTTATTTCGAGTTTAAAATGTCGCCGTTTCGTTAAAAATAAAAATTTCCAAAATCGACTTCTGTAATAAAAGTTAGCAAGTTTAAAGATACCGACAATCACTCGAAAATTATTTTCCCCTTTCTGTTTTGCTATTGTTCGCACTCCAAGATGATTTAACTCATTTGCGTCCTATTGGATTAACAAAAAGAGGTCTTTCACTGGAAAGGCTTTTGCGCCGAGTAATCCATGGGTTTCTGTACTTTTGAGGGAAACAGTTTGGCAAGGCTTCTGGCGCGGCGGGCAGGACATTGTCTTCGGTGCGGGTGGGAGGCTGGCGAGTCGTCGAAAAGGGCACAAAGATGAAATTCTTAGCGAAGCGGTCGAGACTAGAGCAGAGAGCGAGAGGAAGACGAATAAGAGGGCGAGAACGCGCTCGACGCCCGTCGAGAATGGCGGAATTAAATTTATTCAGGCAGTGCCAATAAACCCTAAAAGCCGGAATCCGGCTGGCTCTACGACCCACCCCAATTTCCCTTTTCCTTCCAGTGCCACCTCTGTTTTATTGTGAACCGAAGCAGCCTTCGCCCGCCACCCTTTCCACCCTTTCCACCCATCACCCAATGCCCCAACTATGAACACCACTTCTCATTGGAAAAACGAGCAAAGAATCCAGCTGCACTTAAACGCCTAGCCCTTTGACGCTTGTCTGTCGTTAGCTGTACAAACGATCGATTATCTTAAACCATTCTACATCACGAGCGAAATTAAGGTTTCGTATATTTTAATTAGTTAAAAACATATAAGCATTAAAATTACAACTGTGATACTCGGTAAAAAAGCATTAATTGCAAAACCTAATATTATTGAAGTTTGTAAATAACAAGACTAGGGTTTCCTTTATTAAGAAACAACACGGAAAATGTAAGAAAGTCTTTAATATTTGTATTGAACATGCTATTTAAGAATCAGGTATTTGCATAATTTTTACAAGAAATGAAAGAAGCATTAATCGCAAAACCTAATATTACTGCAGTTTGTAAATAACAAAACTAGGGTTTCCTTTATTAAAAAACAGCACGGAAAATGTAAGAAACTGTTTAATATTTGTATTGAATATGCTATGTAGGAATTAGATATTTGCATAATTTTGACAAATAGGAGCAAAGAGTCCAATTGCACTTAAATTCCCGGCCCTTTGACAATTATCTATCGTTAACTGTACAAACGATAGGTTATGTTAAATCATTCTACATCACATTCTACATCACCCAGTAAAGAAGTATTAATTGCAAAACCTAATATTATGACATGGACATTATTTATACTTAGAAGTAACAAAAATAAAGTTTCCTTTACGAACAAAATACGACGGAAAATGTAAGAAACTGTTGAATATTTGTATTGAATTTACTATGCAAGAATTAGATATTTAGACAATTTTGACAAATACTCCTTGTGCCTTGTTTCAGCAGAATTTCCGCCATAATTCGGTACGTCTCAAATTATCGGGGCTAACAAATCCAAGACTAAGTCGGGTATTTATCTAAAACCATATTACGACAGGGGATTCATCCCTTGGCGATTCTTCTATGCCCACCGCTGTGAAATTCACGTGCAATTTGTACGAAATAATCGATTCGATGTAATGAACTAGTCTGCGGATTTATGATATAATGGAGAGCTGCGAGTTTAGACTTACAAGGGGTGCTTGTCAGAAGCGGAACACCAAATGGGTTGAAAAAAATGGAGGATGTACGGTTCGACCCTCTAAACAAAACCCTATAACACTTTTTCAGAACGCCTCTTGGTTACCGAGACAAAAATTCGCGATATAGTCAACTTAGTCAACTAAGAAATAGTTGTGTAGCTTGTTTATAGCCTGAGTAATGATTTTGCGAAATACTTTTTTGTCATCCAATTTCTAATTACTCGTCTAATAACAAAGAATGTGATATTTATGTTTAAATTTACTCTTTACGCATGTCTCTAAAAACTACTTCGACCTCTCTACCATCCTGGTACGCGAGAATTTGTTAATAATATAAAGATTATATACACTACATGACCAATCTATGCCAATTTTTTCTCGTCAACCAGGGCACATTCTGAAAAAGTGTTATGGGGTTCTGTTTAGATGGTCGAACTGTACAGGGTGAGTCACTTGCCTTTGAATCAGAACTCTCCTAGCCCACTTTTACTAAACATCTATTTAATTATACCAGATATTCTCTCTTCAACAATAGACTGTATTAAATTCTGTAGTCTGTTGGAGGGAATATTTTACCAAGTTTTAGCATCGATTTCCTTCGAATGGCTAGCAACGTAAGGAAAAAATATTTTATTATATTATATTTATAGGGGAATGTTATATATAACTGGCTTCTGCAGGGTGAAATTCCATGTGCAATAAATGTATAAAATGCAGACAAATATTGAGCAACATTTGAGTGTAATTTAAATGTCTAGGTTATTTCTAATGATTTTATATATGGAACAGTATATGTTCAACAGTGGTGATTCAAAGGCAAGTGACTCACCCTGTACGTACACAAATTTTTTCAGCCTATTGGTGTTCCACTCCAGACCATACCTGTTAATAACATAAGGCTACGCTGTGTACCAATATTCGCTAATTTTTTTCTCAGTAACCAGGGCGCATTCTGAAAAAGTGTTATAGGGTTTTGCTTAGAGGATCGAACCGTACATCCCCAATTTTTTTCAACCCATTTGGTGTTCCGGTCCTGACAAACACCCCTTGTTAGCGTAACTTGGAGCTCTCTCCGTTCAATTGAAACTCGAAAAGTATTCTTTAAATTGCAATATTACTTGGAATGATTTGGAATAGGAAGTTAGAGACATTCAGAGTGAAAGCGGCCCTTTGAGAATTACTCCGATCGTACGTATTTCTATTCGAGGAGATTTAATTGCGAGCGTGATACAGATTGGCAAAAAGAGTATTGCGAGGATCGCTTATTAGCGTGGGCTTCCTCCCACCAAAGGATACAAGAGTGAAAAGGGCGGCGAGGGAGGCCGCCCGCTTGGAAAGGGAAAAAGTGGGAGGCAGCCTCCTCGCGCTCGGCAGAAATTTATCTGTCGTCGATATAATGCAGTCACGCGATACGCTTTAAAACTTCCCGACGGCGGCGGCGGCGCAGCCGGATGACGGGAATTACGATAAGTGTTCCGGAAGGAAATTAATAATCGTGCCCTTTAACGACGCCACTTTTACAGGTTTCCATTCGCCGGCCAAATGAAATAAGGAAACGGAGAGTTGTAAATTCAATTGAAATCCCCCTCGACGTACCAAGGAGTGTACGCGTCACCGACAATCCGACGGTCTATTAACTTTTCTACCATTTTATAGAACCATTAACCGCTTCGAAAATAGCAACGCAATATTCAAACTATTCGATAAATCGAGATTTTTTTAATAACAGTTGGCTATCACGGAATACACTTACTATTTAGGAGATTGGCACCGTCATTTAGTGCGAAGGTAAGAAGGGAACATGAGAACATTGACACAGAATTCTGAGGCCTTTTCAAATTACAATAATAACACTTTTTGAGTAGGAAAATTCAACTAGAGATTAAACTTATGCTATGTCACACCTGCTTTTATAAGTTACTTTTGTTTCTATACTATTTACCACGTTACTTCTACAAACGAAACCATTTCCTTTTCACTTTCTGCTCAAATATTCTCGAACCGGACAGACGAAACTTTGGAAACTCAGCCTGATTATTCGTAAGTATCTCATTTACCACATGAAATGTTGTTTATTCATGCTTCATCATTGTGTTACATATTTGTAAGCCATAAACGGTAATCTCTGCTTTCGTTGCCGTAAGAATCCACGCATAAGAATGGATTTTTCGACATTGATTACACGAGAACTGTACAGATAAACAAGTTGAAATTTTTAAGAGAGATGCACTAACCATTGACTATCATTCTCTGCAAATTTCAATCCGATTTCATTATTTTCATTTTTGGCACCAACCTTCTTAACCCTTTGCCTAGGGCGAAATCTAAAGGAGAACGCTTATTTCAACTGACGAGATTTTAGCTGTGATAAATGCAATCTTAATGGATTTTTAAAACATTTTGCAATGAGCGAAACTTTTAAGTTCCTAAAAGCGCCAATAGCTTTGCTATACCATATCCCATGATTATTGAACTGAAATGTAGACTATTAACAATTTGACTACGGCGAAATCTAAAAAAAGAACGCTAATTTCAACTAACGAGATTTTAGATGTGATAAATGCAATCTTAACGGATTTTTAGATTTTCTTAGTGTCAGAAACGCAAAATTTCTAAGCGCCAATAGGCGCCCACAGCAGCCTAGGAGTTAAATTGCACACGATAATCCAGGAAAAAGGGATACGAAAATCGATGTATTCCTCGAAGTCTGACCAACGAAGCCTATTAAATGCGCGTATTTGCCCATCGAGCATTACCAATATCTAAGCTCGTAAGCCGAAACAGCATAATGACTCTTATTATTGAATTGAGTAAATTTCTTATATGACCAGTTCGGCTCTGCATTGAAATAACATTTTTCATTTTTTTCGATTACCGTTATATGATAACGTACAAGTACATGTACAGGGTGATTCAGTTGCCTTTGAATCAGAACTCTCCTAGCCCACTTTTACTAGACACTTATTTAATTATACTATATATTCTCTGTTTAACAAATAGACTGTATTAAATTATGTAGTTTGTTAGAGGGAATATTTTACCAAGTTTTAGCATCGACTTCCTTCGAATGGCTACCAACATAAGGAGAAAATATTTCATTACATTATATTTATAGGGGAATATTATATCCAACTGGCTTCGGCAGGGTGAAATTTCATGTGCAATACATGCATAAAATGCTGACAAATATTGAGCAACATTTGAGTGTAATTTAAATGTCTAGGTTATTTATAATGATTTTATATGGAACAGTATATGCTCGACAGTGGTGATTCAAAGGCAAGTGACTCACCCTGTACTTCTTGATTGCGTAGGTTAGGTGGAAGTTATTTCGATGCTAGCATCACAGCTTCGTCTTTTTCCGCGTACCTGCCTGCCCTAATCCTCCTACTTTTTTTCGTCACTCTAGCATCAAAAATTTCATCGTCTAAATAGGCCCGTTGCTCAATAAACTATACAATCAAATTCAAAATTAATTTTAAATCAATTTCTTTGCACATTAGTTATTCTTTCACAATGCAGTCATTTTGACTGCTTTTAATCCACGAAAAAGGTATACCAAAATCGATGTATTCCAGGAAGTCTGGCCAGCGAAGCCTATTAAATGCGGGTATTTGCCCATCGAGCACTACCAACATCTAAGCACATAAGCCGAAACAGCATAATGAGCCAACTATTAATATGAACCACCAATTCACGAAGCGATCCATTATCGGTCTAGCATTCCACTAATACCATTCCGGGGGTTGCATGCTTTCCCGAAAGCCGAGTGACCGGTGTGAGTGAGGTTAGGATGATGTTACGGCGTGTGAGTGATTACAGCCGTGAAATATAATTGTTACTGTGAGATATAAGTGATTACAGCCGTGAAATAAAATATAACATGTGAATTAAAGATTACGTCAATGCAGTCAAAATATGTGTGGCTTTTAAGGAGCACAGGAAAAAGGGAGAACCGTCGTGCAGGGTGCCAGAGTGCATCGCCCAGGTATGTGTGTGTCATCGTAGAATGTACAGCATCCGACAAAATAGTTGTCGCAATTGCCAAAACTGCCGGCGGATAGAAAGTGAAATTTGGTAGGATGTACAGGGTGAGTCAGTTGCCTTTGAATCACCATTGTCGAGCATACATTCTTCCATATAAAATCATTTTAAATAACCTAGACATTTCAGTTATACTCAAATGTTTCTCAACATTCGTCGGCATTTGATGCATTTATACTTTTACAAGTTTGAGTTATACTAACTCGCACATGAAATTTTACTCTGCAGAAGCCAATTATATATAATATTCCCCTATAAATATAAAATAATAAAATCTTTTCTCATTACGTTGCTACTCATTCGAAGGAAGTCGATGCTAAAACTTGGTAAAATATTCGCTCCAACAGGCTACAGAATTTAATATAGTCTATTGTTAAACAGAGAACATATGGTACAATTAAATAGATGTCTAGTAAAAGTGAGCTAGGAGAGTTCTGATTCAAAGGTAAGTGAATCACCCTGTACACTCGGTACGCAAGACTTTCTTAGGGAGCAGCACAGGAGGAAAGCCTCCCCTAAAATCGAGCTCTTCGAAAGTCATCATACTGGGTGTACAGCATCCAATAAAATAGTTGCCACAATCTGCGAAACAGCCACTAGACAAAAAATTAAGTTTAGTAGCAATGTAGACGCCATATGCAAGACTTTTTTAGGGGGTTGCGAGAGAAAGTCACCTCCCCTGAAAGGGGGTTTTTACAAAGTCATGTATAACAGGTGTCCATAGTACAAAATTTCACTTCTTATTCAGCGAACATTTTCTAGATTGTGACATCTATTTTGTCGGGTGCTGTACAAGGTGATTCACTTACCTTTGAATCAGCATTCTTCAACCCCACCTTTATACACGTCTATTTAATTATACTATATATTCTCTATTTAACAATAGACTCTATTAAATTATGTAGTCTACTCGAGTGAATATTTTACAAAATTTTAACATCGATTTCGTCTCAATGGATACAAACGTAAGGAGAAAATATTTTATTATAGTATATTTGTAGGGCAATATTATATATAACTGGCTTCTGCAGGGTGAAATTTCATGTGCGAGTTAGCATAACTCAAACATGTAAAAGTCTAAATGCATAAAATACAAACGAATGTTGTGAAAGATTTGGGTATAATTGAAATGTCTAGGTTATTTATAATGATTTTATATGCAAACAGTGTGTGTTCGACAGTGGTGATTCAAAGGCAAGTGACTCACCCTGTACATGCTATCAAATTTGACTTTTTGTTCGGCGACTATTTCGCAGACTGTGACAACTATTTTGTCGTATGCCGTATGTGAGGTCGAGGAACCAAACAGCGAGAGCGATCAGTACTGTGCTAGAGATCGTCGAACTGAACTGACTAAGGAAAGAGAGGCAGTGACGAGAGCACCTATTGTAAGTAATCAAATTACTTTCATAATAAGCAGTTTAAAGATGGCTTAGGCCCAATAGAGAAACAGAATAAATGGCGTAAGCCGTGTGTCAGTAAGAATAAGATGGCAAAGGCCCAATAGAGAAGACGAATAAAGATGGCGTATGCCCAGATGGTCCGTGTAAGACTTCATGTCCTCCTGTAGAATTTCATTAGCGAGAAACAGATGAATTGAGTGGGAAATTTCGGGAAGAGATCGGTGCGTGGAGGAGAAAGAGTGAGGAGAAAGCGGATCAAGATAGAGGATTGCTTTAGCCGGGTGGAAATCTTGGTTGTCCCTGAGGGAGGGCGAGCAATCGGCAGGGCTATCGGATGCCTCCAATGCCATAGGAGGTCTCCAATGCCACAGGAGGTCTCCGATGCCATAGGAGGTGTCCGATGCTGTGCGGCTGCTCGCCACCGCCTCAAGATAAACTCTTGGCACGTCTTCATTAGAGTTTTCGAGTCTATTTGCCGGGGAGACGAGACCGCTGAAACAACAGGCCAGCTCATCGCCCACCACACCCTTCTTTCTCTCCCTCACACCCACCCCTTTCTCGCTTTGTTTCTTTCTCTCTTCCTCTTGCTTTTCCTTCCTCTCCGTCGCACTACTCAAGGCGCTGAGAATGTCTGTTTGTTCGGTGCCAAGGCACATCGCCACGATTTCGACGTCCACACTATCGGACACGTACACTAAATAGACGATGACAGTCATTCGACTGACCGATATGCTTAATCCCACCCCTGAAAACGACCTTGCCAAAGTAATTAGATGGAAGCTTGGAATCAGGAAATTAGATCTAGATTTAATTTCCATTGTAATAAGTATGAAATGAAGCAGGAATTAAGGGGGTATTTCCGTTTGAAAGCATTTTCCAATTGAGGTTTTATATAATTCAGGAACAGTTATTCTTTTTAAGAAGCTATTGGTATATTTACACATTTATATACAATTTTTCATGATTTTTTGAAAGCCGTATTATGTTGTAAGCATGAAGCATGAAATCAAGCGGGAATTAAGGGGGTATTTCCGTTTGAATGCATTCTCCAATTGAGGTTTTTGGGATTTTTTAATTATAATTCAGGAACAGCTATTCTTTTTAAAAATTAGTGGTATATTTACATATTTATATACAGTCTTTCATGATTTTTTGAAAGCCGTATTATGTTCTAAGCATGAAGCATGAAATAAAACAGAAATTAAGGGGGTATTTCCGTTTGAACACATTTTCCAATTGAGGTTTCTGGGATTTTTTAATTATAATTGAGGAACAGCAATTCTTTTTAAAAACTAGTGGTATATTTACATGTTTATATACAATCTTTCATGATTTTTTGAAAGCCGTATTATGTTGAGTGTTTGAGAGAAAAACGTGTTTGAAGTTTTGGGAATGGTTAGAAAATATCATTCGTATCTTTTTACGCAATACATGAGAAAGTTTCGAAATTCGTTATACTTATCGGGATGTCTGGGATTGGCTGAAAGGTAGAACATTAGGAACAAGTGTGATTGGCGAGTGCGTGGCTCAGCGAATGCGTATATAAGAGGTGTGCATCTGAAAGGCCAAAAGAAGAAGGAGAAGAAGGAGAAGAAGAGAAGAAGACGAACAAAGAGAACGTGTTATTGTTTGGTCGATGATAGATTATTTGGTGAACATTTCGCAGTGAGGGGTGTGTGAGATTGCACACGAGTTTTGCTGATTAAATGTAATCCACTATATTTAAGTCTAATTAACCTTATACATTCTTCGAATCCACTTCGATGCGGCGCGTGCCACAAGGTTACCGCATAAGCGAAGAAACGGACCGCTCATAAGTGTGGGATCAGGATTTTGGTTGGATCAATGCAGTTTGGTTAATGTGAGTTGGTTTGAATAAAGGTGTATATATTTCCGTCTTTGCATTTAATACAGGTTAATATTGACATCGGCTTCTGTCACGTCTCGTCAACGGCGGTATAACGTTGCCCGGCTTGACAACGTTAACGAGTGACCCGACTTGGCCTCGATCTACGACTGCTCCTACGTCCGCGCTTGCCGGGCCTTGCCCGCGTCCGATCGTCTTTTGTCGCAAAAATCAGACACACACATCCAAACGCACACACATCCATACACACATACATTCCTCTCAAGCGTTCGAAATCTTCTCGCTCACTACATAAAGAACAAAAGGCATGTACAGCTTCCGACAAAATAGTTGTCACAATCAACAAAGTAGCCGTTGAACAGAGACTGCAATTTGGTAGTATGTACATTCGGTATGCATGACTTTTAAAATGCCTTCTTTTAGGGAAGGGGATTCCTTTCGTAGCCCTCGAAAAAAATCATCCATTCCATGTGTATATGCTTCAAAACCTCATTTTCTCTCTGGCAGCTGTTTTGCAGATTGTGACAACTATTTTGTCGGATGCTGTACAAAAGTACCTGACGATGAGGCTTTCCTACAGTCGAAAGCGAGCGTAAAGAAGATAGAGTGCGAACCGGCGGAAGTTGAAAAGAGTGTATATTCAAATAAAGAGCGAATATTGAAAAAAACTACAATTCTAACTCGGGCAAATAATTGCCCGAAATGTCTGAGTAAATAATAAAAAGGATTACGTCAATTGAGTGGCGCGCTATGAAACAATACGAGCGAGATGTGCGAGAGAGAAAGAGAGAGCAAGAGTAGTCTGCGTGTACTTTCTCGTGAAATACGTTTAGCGAGCAGGAAGTTTCCGCGCTGAGTTTTAAGCCGAAGACGGCAGCGGCAAGCAAGCAGGAATGTACTTAAAAGTGGGGCAGAAGAAGCACCTGGACACACGAGAAATTGAACAAGAAAAATACTTGCTCGGAAGGGAAATTTCAATATCGGCCGGTTTGCGCTTTAGCTGGCTAGGAGTGTGCAGGCTAGAGTGGAGAGCTACTCCCCAAAGAAAAAGGAACAGGCCGAGGGAATCGGAAGAAGAAGAAGAAGAAGAGGAGGAGGAGGAAGGATGGAGGTCCTTACGACACTCTCGAGAGGCTCCTCTTCGTTCGTGACTCCAGTGGATATCGGAGGATCACTTCTTCCCCAAGCTGGCTGGCTGGCTGGCTCCCTCTCTCCGCAAGCCTCCTTCTCCGTATCGACTAATTTTATTCTTAAACCACCAACGAGGGTGAGCGGCCACATTCTCCGCCTCCAGTTATATCGAGACATTAATAGTAATCAATAGTAATTGCTCCCCTAAAATCGATACTCCTTTTGCCAGTCTTTTTACCAGTCATTCACTGGGAAATATTACAATTTTTCTAGGTCCGTAACAATAGTTTAAGATTAATAAATAGCTTAAAGATGTTTACAATTCGAATTAAATTTTTGATAAACATAATTATGTACTGAAAGATTAATGGATTAATAAAGTAATGTAAAAATTTACAGTGTCGTAATATTTCCTTAACCCTTTAAAGCCATTTTTCTCAGTAATCAATAGTAATTGCTTCACTAAAATCGATATTCCTTTTGCCAGTCTTTTTACCAGTCATTCACTGGGAAATACTACACTTTTTCTAGGTTCGTAACAATAGTTTAAGATTAATAAATAGCCCAGAGATGTTTACAATTCGAATTAAATTTTTGTTAAAAATAATTACGTACTGAAAGATTAATATATTAATAAAGTAATGTAAAAATTTACAGTGTTGTAATATTGTCTTAACCATTTAAAGCCGTTTTTCTCAGTAATCAATAGTAATTGCTCCGCTAAAATCGATACTTCTTTTACTAGTCTTTTACTAGTCTTTTACCAGTCATTCACTGGGAAATATTACAATTTTTCTAGATTCGTAAGGATAGTTTAAGATTACTAAATAGTTCAAAGATGTTTTTAATTTGAATTAAATTTTTGATAAAAATAATTATGTACTGAAAGATTAATGTATTAATAAAGTAACGTAAAAATGTACAGTAATGTAATATTCGTTGAAGGGTGATTCCGTTCGCGTAGAAATTAGTATGACTTTCAGGAAACAGATATAACTTTATTTGAACTTTATCCTTTGGAAGATTAGTGACGAATGAAACATACAAACATTACAAACAATATGTTGATTGAACTTATCAAATATCAATAACAAAAACTATACATTAATGCTACACGATAGAATCTAACAATATTTCCTTAACCCTTTAAAGGCATTTTTCTCCTCCCTTTAGCCCTGATATAAAAACTCTTTTTAAGGACATCGGACCACCAATCGACTAGTCTTTCTTCTTGAGAAATAACATTATATCTAGAAAATTATGGTGAAGGAGAGCGCGATAACATACTTAAGCGGGACCTCTCTGCGCCGTATAATGTACTATGACGAAGGAGCTAAATTTGTTTGCTCGGAAGAGCTAATAACACGGTATTTTCGTCTTCCTTGCTCACCGAAACTCAATGGAATTTAATGACAAATAAAATACTATTAATTCTCCGTTTTCCATAATATCATTTCCTTTATACGTATTTTAAGAGACGAAGTTCATCTCATTATTCACCACCTAATGACAGATAAAATACTATTAGTTTACTGTTTCCAGCAATATCATTTCCTTTATACGAATTTTAAGAGTCGAAATTCACCTAATCATTTACAATTTAATAATAGACAAAATATTATTAATTTGTCGTTCCCAATAACACCATTTCCTTTAGACGAATTGCAAAAGTCGAAGTTCACCTAATCGTTTATAACCTAATGATAGATAAAATATTATTGATTTTCCGTTTCCAACAATATCATTTCCTTTGTACGTATTTTAAAAGTCAAAGTTTATCTAATCATTCACAACCTAATGACAAATAAAATACTATTAATTTTCCGTTTCGAACATTACTCCAAAAGTTGAAGTTAACCTAATCATTCATAACCTAATGAAAGATAAAGTATTATTAATTTTCTGTTTCCAGCAGTATCACATTTCCTTTACACGAATTTCAAGAGTCGAAGTTCACCTAATCATTTACAACCTAATGACAAATAAAATACTATTAATTTTCCGTTTTCAACAATATCATTTTCTTTGTACGAATTTCACGAGTCGAAGTTCAGCTAATCATTCATAACCTAATGAAAGATAAAATATTATTAATTTACCATTTCCAGCAGTATCACATTTCCTTTACACAAATTTCAAGAGTCGAAGTTCAGCAGTGACGTATTCCGCTGCAATTTCTCTCACTCTTTGTCGGAAGATCGGGCACGCGAAGCTTTTGTGTCTAGCAATATCAACGAGGGGCAAATCAAATTCGACACTGGGGAAAGCTGTACATATGCAGCTCTGCGGACTCGAACGCGGTGGGTTCTGTAACGCAAAAGTCTTCCTAAAACCAATGCTTCGCTTATGAGGCTTCTATCGGCTTCCACCGAAATGGATAGCAGTTGTCGAATATTGCGAATGTCGTTCCTATTGAACGCGTATTCCCTTCGAGCTTAGTTCGCAACGTAACGAAAATCAGAATTGCTAGTACGATTATTACAACAAAGTTGATCCAGCTTATTATACGCGTCTCCCTCAGTGTTTGCGAATGAATTCCTCCATCGCGTGAATCTGTTTAATGTAATAAAATCGATAATTCAATATACTATTCAATTGCCACTCGAGTCTTCGCACGTGTATGTGTAATCCCCTTAAACGAAAAAGAATCAATTCAGTCATACTTTAAATACAGTGGTCGAACTTTCAGCGAGATTTAATAACGTTAATTCATATGCTAAAGAAAAGTAAAATTGGTCAATAATTTCTTAAACGTTTTAGATACGCTTGTCAGAGAATGTTAGTATTTTTAAAATATCAACCTATTGTATTTCTATCCGCGATGACAGTTTTGAGGTAACTCTGTGCTTTTGCTCACTTACTAAAAACTCAAAAAATTTCTTCACTTCCTTGTCATACAAATACCCAAACCCGCCAATTAGTCACATCAGCTTAATTTTTCTATAGAATCTTATAAAAAACTAACCCACGTTCCATCGATATTCTACGAATGCGTACAAATTTTTGCAGAATTTGTTACAATTCCGTTTCTGCGTAATAAAACAAACTCTTTCCATCCTTGATGACAGTTTTGAGGCAACTTTGTGCTTTTGTTCACTTACTAAAATTTCGATAAATTTTCGCACTTAGTTCAATTCTACGTAAACCCAATTACTATTAATCCTTTTAGTACCGAACGACGATATATCGTTGTTCGTACTTGCAAAAAGTGTTGTCTATCTCAAAATAAACTTATAAAACATTATAAATGGTTTAATTTCATTGCAACACAATTGAAAAAATTGTTTCAAAATTTAAATATTGCTTGTAAAATACAAATTAATTTTTATCTTTCTCCTAATGTTCTATATTTATGTTTGGTCGGCACTAAAAGGATTAAAGACGACTGAATGACTAAATCAATAGCTCTACAATTTCAATGATGATCTAATTTCGAAATCGAATTTTAAATGACTTGACACTAACAGGCTTGTCACCGCACAGATGAATGTTTCCGGGAACAAGTGGATTTACATTGCTTGTAAAATATAAATTAATTTTTATCTTTCTCCTAATGTTCTATATTTATGATATTCTTGGCATAGGTGCGATATTTTTGGTCGGCGCTAAAAGGATTAAAGACAACTGAATCACTAAATCAATAGCTGTACAATTTGAACGATCATATAATTTCGAAATCGAGTTTTAAATGACTTGACTTGATCAATGTTTCCGGGAACAAGTGGATTTGCTGCTTACTAGAGCGGCGGGTTCAAATACTCTCGAACCGGACAGACGAAGCTTTTGAAACTTACAATTAGCCTGATTATTCGTAAGTGTCTCATTTACCACATGGATTGTTTTTTATTCATGTGTCATTATTGTATCACATATTTTGAAGCCACAACCGGTGATCTCTGCTCTCGTCGCCATATGAGCTCATGCATAACAATAGATTTTTCAACATTGATTATTTGAAAACTGCACAGACAAATAAGACGAAATTTTGAAGAGAGTTGCAGTGATCATTGACTATTATTCTCTGCAAATTTCAATCCGATCTCATTAGTTTCATTTTCAGCACCAACCTTCTTAACCCTAATTTCTAAATCGAATTTTAAATAACTTGACACTAACAGGCTTGTCACCGCACAGATCAATGTTTCTGGGAAGAAATGGATTTCCATTGCTTGTAAAAGAGAGATTAAAAGGGTTAAAGACAACTGAATCACTAAATCAATAGCTCTACAATTTCAATGACCGTCTAATTTCGAAATCGAGTTTTAAATAACTTGACACTAACAGGCTTGTCACCGCACAGATCAATGTTTCCGGGAACAAGTGGATTTGCTGGTTACTAGAGCGGCGAAGGAGGCCCGGCCCCAATTTCGTTGACGGAAGCGAAGCTTTGTGAGGAAAAAGTACGCAGATAGGAGAGGGAAGAAGTGCGGGAGGGTGCGTTTCACGTGGAGAGCGGGAGACGACATTGGTGTCGAGGAGCGTTTCGTATATGTAGCAGGCAGTAAAGAATAGCTGCCGCTGGCGGAGAGCGCAGAGGCCACTTTACGTAACTTATGACGCCTTTGTTAGAGGGTAGCCGAGACACGCCGCGCCGTTGTTGTTCACTGCAACTATGGCTTCGAACTGTGTGTTGCCCGCCTTGTCCTAGGATGTCCTTCCTTCCTTCCTTCCTTCCTTCCTGCGTCGTTCCAACCCTCGCACTCTTATGGCGTCCAAGGTGACCCGGGACAATCTATTCCCGGAAAACCACTGACGCCCTCAATGTTCTCCACTAAGATCCTCTTCCCTCCAGCCAGCCTGGCCTTTCCAATTTCCATAATCGTGTACACTACCACACTCCACTTTTCTCTGGGTCGAACAATCGACTTTTGTCTCTAACGAACTATCTGTAAACCTTCGAAGAATTTAAGAATAATTATACTTGAAATTACTGTGCCTGACCAAAAATATCGCACCTATGCGAAGAATATTAGAGATATAAAACATTATGAAGAATATAAACATTTATTTCTCTTTTACAAGCAATAGTTAAATCCATAAACAATGTTTACAATTGCGTTGCAAAAAAATTAAACCGTTCATAACGTTTTATACATTTATTTTGAGATACAGTCGTTTGACACTAAAAGGGTTAATATTGGGAGGAATTTTGAGATGATAAATATATGAAAAGTTGCTATAATATCGAAATACAATGAACTTGTTGGTAAAATTTAATGTTTATGGGACCCGTCATTTTGACGGATTTCGGACTTTATGAACAAAATTACAAAACAATTACTAGTCATTTTTTTCCATTTTATGCTGACAATTATTCATGCAATCGTAACAGAGTTAATTACATTATATTATGTCTGTTGAGATTGTAAATATTTTAAATTTAATTAGTCATTTTCTAAGAAAAATACGTGGTTTGCTTTACCCGTCAATTGGACAGGTGTTAAATTTTAATATTTTTAAGGATCCCACCAAAATCTCCCTTCGTCCGTTCAAAAATTCGGTTCAATTTCAAATTGTTCTATTTATAAATAAATTGGGTCCATGAAATAAAATTGTTTTACTATACATTTGTCCTACACTTTTCTATTACTATACTTGCAATCGTCAAAACTAAATAGCGATATCTTTCAGAATGCACTTGAAGTTGGATTTTACCCGTCAAATTGACGGGTGTTCATAAAGATAGGTAAAAAACCTAGTATTAAGAGTAATTGCAATATTTTTAAAGATATTTGCTACAACTTATTATTCTGTAAATTATGTTATTACTAGCATACATAGAGAATGCCACTAGATGAAACAAAGCCAAGTAGGGAAGCTAGTAAATAATACAATAAATGAAAATCTCTTTCAATGAACTGACTTGCTGTAGGTATGTAACATACACGTGATAAATGTTATTACTAGTATATTATTACTAACATACATAGAGAATGCCACTAAAACAAAGCTAAGTAGGAAAGCTAGTAAATAATAAATGAAAATCTGTTTGAATAAACTGAGTTGCAGCATGTATGTAACATACACGTGGTGAATGTTATTACCAGTATGTTATTACTAACATACATAAAGAATGCCAGTAAAGCAAAACCAAGTAGGAAAGCTAGTAAATAATACAATAAATGAAAATCTCTTTTAATGAACTGTGTTGCTGCAGATATGTCCACGTGGTGAATATTATTACTAGTGTGTTATGACTAGCATACATTGAGAATTCGACTAAAACAAAGCCAAGTAGAGAAGCTAGTAAATAATAAATGAAAATCTGTTTGAATGAATTGACTTGCTGCTGGTATGTCCACGTGGTGAATGTTATTACTAGTATATTATTATAACATACATTATTATTAACATAGAGAATGCCAGTAAAGCAAAACCAAGTAGGAAAGCTAGTAAATAATAAATGAAAATCGGTTTGAATGAACTGAGTTACTGCAGGTATATCCACGTGGTAAGTGTTATTACTAGTATGTTATTACTAACATACATGCAGAATGCCACTACACCAAAGCCAAGTAGGAAATTTAGTAAATAATCCGTAAAGATAGGTAAAGAACCTAGTGTTAAGAGTAATTGCAATATTTTTAAAGATGTTTGCTACAACTTAGTATTCTATAAATTGGACTATTACTAAGATACAATAGAGAATGCGAGTAAAGCAAAACCAAGTAGGAAAGCTAGTAAATAATAAATGAAAATCTGTTTGAATGAACTGAATTACTGCAGGTATGTAACAGACGTAGTGAATATTATTACTTATATACTATTACTAACATACATACAGAATGCCAGTAAAGCAAAACCAAATAGGAAAGTTAGTAAATAATAAATGAAAATCTCTTTCAATGAACTGACTTGCTGCAGGTATGTCCACGTGGTGAATGTTATTACTAGTATATTATTATAACATACATTATTACTAACATAGAGAATGCCAGTAAAGCAAAACCAAGTAGGAAAGCTAGTAAATAATAAATGAAAATCTGTTTGAATGAACTGAATTACTGCAGGTATGTAACAGACGTAGTGAATGTTATTACTAATATACTATTACTAACATACATACAGAATACCAGTAAAGCAAAACCAAATAGGAAAGCTAGTAAATAATAAGTGAAAATCTGTTTGAATAAACTGAGTTGCAGCATGTATGTAACATACAGGTGGTGAATGTTATTACTAGTATGTTATTATTAGCATACATAGAGAATGCCACTAGATAAAACAAAGCCAAGTCGAAAAGCTAGTAAATAATACAATAAATGAAAATCTCTTTCAATGAACTGACTTGGTGCAGGTATGTAACATAGACGTGGTGAAGGGATGTCCGGGGTTCTGTATATACAAGTGTAGAGGTGTTATACACGGTGATCCTTGGAAAGAGGGAGGAAGGGTGGATGGAGCGCGACGAGTAACGAATGTTATTGATGTCCAGCAGGATAGGACGACCCGGCGCGCCCTTATTGTCATTTTATACGATACCTACCTCCATTTTCGGCCACAAATATCCGATAACGGCGCGGCACTGTCGCGTCTCCCTTTTTCGGTGCGCCGCTATTGCTCCACCAGCTACCTAGCACCAAACGCACCCCGGCAAATTGGCCGACCACCCTTCACCTCCCCTTTTTCTCTTGCCCCCGCATCACTCAACCAACACACCTCTCACATGTTTGGCTAATTGAATAAGACCCGTCGCGCATCTTTCAAATTAAGGGCTAGCACATGTTGCTGCTTGCTCATGGAAAAAGGAAAGAAATTTTCTAGTGAAAATAACAATCGCGTATTCAATAATACGAATTTAGATAATTCGAGCTTATTTGGATGCTCTAAATATTAAATTTTTTATTTATAACGATATTGTAATTCTTGTATTAGCTTCATGATGTCTTCATGCAACTGACAAAGGAAAGCCAAAGTCTGGAAACATTACTTTTTAACGGGATATGGCTCAAACAATCGAGATTTGCGAGTATATGAACATCCTACACTACCGGATGTATATGAGTAGTTATTTTTACATAAAAATTGTTTACATAATAAAACTTAAAGGTCGTGAAGTCAAATTGAAAAAATATTGCGTTATAGAATGTGACAAGTGGAGTGATAAAGTACTTCGGAATATTTTCAAATATCAATAGTATTGTCAGAAAAAAATTTGTTTTGCTGAGTATATCCCGTAGCATATTCTTATACACAGAGAATCTTCTTACATCCTTGGAACGGTTACTGAAAAGAGAAGGTAGTGGTTCAATAATGTTTTCTTTTGGTTATTTTAATTCACAAATCACGTTCTATAATACAATGTTTTTTTCAAGTTGTTTTCACGACCTCCAAATTTTATTAATTAGAAAATTTTTCTGCAAAAGTCGCTACTCATATACATCTAGTATTCTAGGGTGTTCATGTACTCACGAATCCTATCTTGTTAATAAATATTGTTTCCAAGTTGCGGCTTCCTCTTGTCAGTTGCATTAAGAAGGTATTAAACTAATACAAGAATTTCAATATCGTTATAATTAAAAAATTCCTCGATATTTAGATCATCCAAATAATCCCCTTGTGAGGTTATGTTGCAAAACATGGGTCTTTAGAAGGAGTGAATTGAAATTAGAGAGAATTCGCGTTGGGCGCGTAACATACATGTTGTGGCTTCCTTTTGTCAGTTGCATTAAGACATCATAAAGCTAATACAAGAATTTCAAAATTGTTATCATTAAAAAATTCATCGATATTTAAAGAATCCAATCATTTAAACAATCCAATTGATTCCCTTGTGAGGTTATGTTGCAAAGCATGACATTGCATGAGTTCTAAGTACGCACTGCGATAATAAAGTGGCTCTTTAGAAGCAGTGAATTTAAATTAGAGAGAATTTGCATTGAGCGCGTAACATACATGTTGTGCCTTCCTTTTGTCAGTCGCATTAAAACATCGTAAAGCTAATACAAAAATTTCAATGTTGTTACAATTAAAAAATTCATTGATATTTAGATCATCCAAATAATCCTTGCGAGGTTATGTTGCAAAACATGACATTGCACAGGTTCTAAGTACGCACTGCGATAATAAAGTGGCTCTTTAGAAGCAGTGAATTGAAATTAGAGAGAACTCGCATTGGACGCGTAACACACATATGCGATGGAGTAGCGCGCAATGATAAATGATGCGCGCAATTCACTGGGTTAAATGTCAAATGAATTGCGGGGGTCCAGTTGAATAAGCGGCGCGATGAGAAATAACAAGTTGTCAGAAAATAGCGACGAGCGCCGTGTAATCGTCCATCGGATACACACTGATGCGCACACAGAGACACGCAAGCGGAGAATGCGGCGCCGCTCGAGAATCGTTAAATGTTTCGGTCCGGCTGATTTTACAGGGCGTGTTGAATTTCTAACGGCGCTCGAGCCGAAATGAAACGAAAAACTCGGCCGAGCGTGTCAGCGCCGATCGAGCGTCGGCGCGCAATTGTAAAACGATGCCCGCTTCGATAGCACGCGTTCTCTACAGCACTTTTTAAGTAACCGAACGATCGACAGTAGGTCGAGAAGAATTCCAAATTTCTTTGATTATTGATAGGCTTGTTTTATATGAACTGAAGTAATTAACGTAACAATAAACGAAGAACCGATAAGAATATCTTTAAACAGGTTGGTGTCGAAATTGAAAATAATGAAATCGGTTTGACATTTACAGAAAATGTTGATCAACGGTCACTGCAGCTCCCTTTCAAATTTTAAGTTATTTGTCTGTACAGTATTTAAGTAATCAATATCGAAAAATGCATTCTTATGCATGGGTTCTTATGGCGACGAAAGCAGAGATTACTGTTTATGGCTTAAAAATGTGTGATACAATAATGACACATGAATAAAAAACATTTCGAAGCATCGTAACCTTCGGGTTAAGGAGATCGGTGTAGTAATTTGGTGCAGGGGTGAGAGAGGAATGTGTGAGCTTTGACACAGAATTCTGAGGCCTTTTCGAATTATAATTAAACCAATTTTTGAATAGGAAAATTCAATTTGCAATTAAGTTTGTGCTATGTCACACCAGTCTTTGTAGGTTATTTTTATTTTTATGCTATCTATCACGTTATTTCTACAAATAAAACCATTTCCTTTTCACACTCTGTTCAAATACTCTCGAACCGGACAGACGAAGCTTTTGAAACTTAGCCTGATTATCCACAAATGTCTCACTTACCACGTGAAATGCTGTTTATTCATGTGGCATTATTGAATCACATATTTTTACGCCAAAAACGATAATCTCTGCTCTCATCGCCATAAGAGCCCATGCATATGAATGGGTTTTTCAACATTGATTATTTGACAACTGTACAGACAAATAAGACGAAATTTTAAAGAGAGCTGCAGAGATCATTGACTATTATTCTCTGTAAACTTGAATTCGATCTCATCGTTTTCATTTTTAACTCCAATCTTTCTCAGTATGTAATATACAATCGAAGTAATCGTATTGGACTATTCTCATATAGAATTCTTAATTACATAACCGCATAACAGCATTAGCGACGATTATAGAATACCCATTTTCATCAGCAACCTCCTTAACCCACCAGAGACAAAACCTTACGCAAAAATCATAAACTATTGAACTTAGTATTTTCCGGGGGTCGAGTTAAGAAGTAAAAAAAGACTAGTTGGCTGATGGTAGAAGCGGCAAAGGTCGCAGGTGAGGAGTTTAAGCGCGGAGGATAAAGCGGAGCCTGGGAAAGTCAGCTCTCGAAATTCTGGAGTGGGCTTGGAAGGGAGGATGGTTGGCATGGAAAAATGTAGGCGCGCCGAGTAATCCGACGCTGTGTCGTAGCCCATTTCACACGCCGGCGCTTTTAAAACACGATCTTTAATGCCAACGATCCACATCTCGGCCCCTTCCGGATCCCTGCGCCCCACCGACGCCAGCGCCGCCGCCGCCGCCGCCACCGGTCACGCGTATCGCTCTGTCACTCAGTCCACTGTCACCGCAAAAAACCAGCAGGCTTTTTGCCGGCGCGTCAGCGAACTTCCGGCGTGTATATTCGGAGGGACGGAGGCGTTCGGCTGCAACCGACATTCGGCTTTAAATACTGACGCACGCATACACGTCGCGCTGGTTAGCCAGTAATCAATTATTTTGCCGTCTGCCGTTTTTCCCCCTCCACCCCAACACACACACACACCCACACACTGCCGGCGAAAAGCCCGGGAAATGTTGGGCCGGTTTATCATTAGGTCGAGCGCGCGCCCTCTACCAGAAACCCAGCAGAGAAGATTCGACACCGGATTTTTCCAATGCTCCGCTTATGTTGCCCTTGTCGCGGCAACCTCGGATTTCCCGCTTTTGTTTGCCCGGATTTTTATACGCTCCAATAATCGCCGACCATACCGCGTCACTGCCATAAGCTGGTCAAATCTTTTGGATTTGAATATCTGGCGAGAAGAATACCGAAATTTTCGTGGGAATTATGAATTTGCTGTTGGTAAATACAAATAAATGTTATTGACTGACTGGAGTAGAAATTCGAAAATCGTCGAAAAAGAGTCGAAATCAAAGTCGACCAGGTATGAAAGGAGAATTTTATATTTGATTTTTTTAACTGGTGAATAGTTAGAAGTTCGGAGTATTTTCAGAGAAATTGGAAAAAAAGCGAGTCCACAGTTTCTTGTGGGTAAAAATTGTTGACTGATAGTAGACTTGAGCAGAAATCAAAGGAGAATTTTATAATTTATATTTTTAACTGGCGAATAATTAGAAGTTGGAAGTATTTTCAAGGAAATTCGGCGATGGAACGAAAACGAATCCACAGTTTCTTGTGGGTACATATTGTTGACTAATAATCGACTAGAGTGGAAATCAAAGTCGACCACAAATAAAAGGATAATTTTCTATTTTCAATTTTTAACTGGTGAGTCGTTAGGAATTGAAAGTATTTTTCAACGAAATTCGGCAGTGGAACGAAAATGAATTCACAGTTTCTTGTGAGTAAATATTGTTGGCTGATAGTAAACTTGAGTAGAAATCAAAGTCAATCAGAAATGAAACAATACATTTTATATTGTATATTTTATATTTTAAACTGGTGAATCGTTAGAAGTTGGGAGTATTTTCAAGGAAATTCGGCGGCGGAACGAAAGCGAGTCCACAGTCTCTTGTGGGTGTTGGACTCTCCTTCCGGCGGAAGTCCCTCTCGGCTTGTGAAATGAGAAAGGCGCACCCTGTCCCTTGCAGCGATGCAGTCGATATCCGCCATCCATCAGCCTCGAGACGCCAAAAACAACGGCTATTGGGTTTCGAGCTAGCGCACACAACAACCAATCACCCGCAAAACCCTCGCTCGATCACGTATACACCTGAGAAAAAAGTGGTTCTCAGTGAAATTGAGAATAACCGTGGAAGAAGGAGAAAGCGAAGATAGCAACCAGCTGTCATAGGAATTCAAATCCGACAGGATAATTCAAAGCCAAACAGATTCGATTGCTGCCATTTAGTATTCAACGTGCTTGATAACTTTGATATTAACGAATCAATCAATATTAACAAGATACAATAAATTTTCACTCTTACAATTGTGCCCCTAATTATGAAAGTGGCCTAAGTCATATATTTCTTGTTTCGAGATATTTAATGAATTGCATTTGAATAAATTAAAAAATATTTTTACATTATGCGACATTGTAATTTATATTTTTATTAGTCTTGATTAATGGAAATTTATTATGAATATGAAATTTTGTGTGAATTTCATACGAAAATGTTGTTTTCAAAGTTTGAACTGACTTCGACCATTTTCAACATTAACTGAATGTCCTATAAATGACTTAAAGCGATAAAGACCTATGAGTTTTATTTGAAACAATAACTTTAATGAAATAATTCATGAGCATTTATTAATTATTTTTAAAAAGTAATCCATTTCTATCATTTCGAGTTTTTAAGATTCTTAAAATGTTGCTGAAAAACTGGAGGGATGTGTATGGTAGTAAACACACAATATCTTTATGTTTTTCTTCCGTTACTGGTCTAGTGGTGGTGTATAATGCAAGTAATTTAATATTTCCGTATATTTTCAAGTTATGTTTATATAATTTTTTTAAATTTTTTCCTTAGACCACTTTCATAATTAACACTAAATGAATTCCATATAATGTTGAAATTACAACCACTATCTAATAGTTCATTTTTAACAATATCATAAAAATGACATTGAATAAATATAGTTTAAAATAATGTGGTGTGAAATAACTGATAAACATGTTTCTTTAAATTTTTGACTTAGACCACTTTCATAATTAATACTAAATGAATTCCATATAATGTTGAAATTACAAGCACTATCTAATGGTTCATTTTTGACGATATCGTAAAAATTACATTGAATATATTTAGTTTACAATAATGTGGTGTGAAATAACTGATAGACATGTTTTTTAAAAATTTTGACTTAGACCACTTTCATAGTTAACACTAAATGAATTCGATATAATGCTGAAATTACAACCGTTATCTAATGGTTCATTTTTGACGATATCGTACAAATTACATTGAATAAATTTAGTTTAAAATAGTGTGGTGTGAAGTAACTGATAAACATGTTTTTTAAAAATTTGGACTTAGACCACTTTCATAATTATGGGGACAATCGAGTTCCGCGAGCGATAGTATTTCACTGACTAGGAAAAGGCGGAATTCCTGCTTTTTCACGCTTTGACACGTTTTGGCGGCTGAAACTGGGAAACTAGCGAGGAGCAAAAAGGCAGCCGGTACTGTCGAGATGTCGAACACGGCCGACGATAGTTTGGCTTCCGAAACCAAGCAGCTATTCAGCGTCGCCGCAACAATGAGATTGACACGCAGCTTCGATCGACAGAGCGCACCGAAATAAGGGTGGGTTCTCTCACCCCACACCACACCACACCACCCCCGCTCTGTCTTTCCACCTAGAATCGTGAAGCGGAATCGACAAGCGCAACCAAACATCACCTTTTTCCATGCCAGGTTCAGTCGGGCTTCACTTTTTTGTCCGCCGAGCGATCTAACAATTCCTCTTTGCAGAAATTCCTCGCAAACAAAACGAATCCCTCAACCACCTGAAATCTCTCCCCTTTTCATCTAACGTGAAACAGCCATATTGTATCAATAATATTGTGAAATATATAATCACGATCATCCAATAATAATTAACCTTCTGACTGCTAAGTAGTTTATCTCAATAACTATCGCTGGGCCTGAATACTTTTTCACAAAATATGAATCTATTCGGCGGTTTATTAAATTATAATATGGTACAGAATCCAATTATTGTTACTTTACCCACTTCAAAATTGAATTTTTTTTATTTTCAATATATACTGTTTATTCATCAATGGTAAAGTTTTAAAATACCATAATTTGATAAGTATAATGTATGTATTTGCATATTGAACATTGAAAAATTGAACATGTAATAAGTAAAATAAGTACTCTATACATAAACAAAAACGATCGAAGTCTTCGCCGAGCGCGCATATGCGTTCATAGGCCACACCGATGTTTCTTATTAGACGCATATGTGCGCCCATAGCAGTCAAAGGGTTAATACAATTAATTAGGATAGCTAAAGAAAAGTAGAAACTACTGTGAAAATTGAAGGGAATTTTAGTTGATCATATGAGAAGAATTATTTGAAAATTGTCGAAAGACTGACGAGACTGGAAGAGAAAAGCAGACTGTCCGGGCGTGGAGGGTGAAAATCGTTTAATACCTATCGCAAATCCAAGTAGATAAAGCACTTTGCTCTGATGTCGCCGGCTGTTCTGCGAGCGACAGTCCATTGTTTCGTCAGTAAGCCGTTTTTATTAAGCCGGATGATTATTCCGGCGTCGAGAGTGCGTAGCACGGCATCCAAGGAGCAGGAAATCGATCACGTCCTTCCAGTGGCTTCATTAACCCTTTTGCTAGCGTGCCTTCAAAGTTACCTGAAAGCTTCATCGTCGGCTTTCCCTCTACAGGCCATATTTTTCTATTCTTTTTCTATAAAGCCTGATCACAGCCGGCCAATCAGAAAGTAATATCCGATACCCTCTGCTTGCATCGAGAACTAAAGGATAGTCGAATTCGTCCTGTTAACAAAGCTCTAATTCCAATTACACAAAGAATTGCCCCCAAATCTCACAAAAAATCTCCCACACGATTATTTCAAATATTTCAAAAGATAAACAGCAATTTAAGGCGATTTTTGATGATAAGACAATAATATATATCAAAGGATTTTGAAACTCACAAGCTCTTTTATTAATTTCGAAAACTGTAACAAACTATGATAAATAATGTTGCCAATTTAGATTGAAGTACCACATACGAGTAAATGGGTAAAAAAAATCAAATTTAACCCCAAAAATTGTGTCGATAATGGTGTATGGCGCATGTGGAAGTTAGTTCAAAGCAATTGTTTATGTTATAAGTTTTATGGTTAACAATAGAAACAATTGGTTTGAACCAACTTCCACATGACTTATCCGCATGATTTTGGTGCCTGCCTTAGGTATGGTCTTAAAAAAGAACTCTCAAAGTTGAACTTCATTGGACCAACCGTACCAAAGAAATCATCCGCAGTGTCCTATTACGCATCATTAATATTGTAATGTTTAACGATTAATAAGTGCCTTATTGTTTATTTAATTTTAAATGTTTATATCTCAAATTACTCTGTACAAGTATACTAATCAAAGGTAAAATGACTGTGCTTGCCAAGTGATTGGCTTAGTCACACCAATTTTTATAAAATTTAGAAAAATTTGAATGTTAACTGTCCTACAGCCCGTTAAAGGATCTGCTTCCGAAGTGCAGTAGAGTTATCTTTTTATTAAATACAGAGTACTTTTTTCTTCGATTCAGATCAAAAATACTAGAGCTACATCGGTTACTGAAGCCATCTTTCATTCACTATGACATTACGAAAGTCGCTGTGGCACGCTAGTTACTGCAAGGATTGTAAACAAATTCACAAGATATATTGTTTACAATATGTACTTTAATATGTTGATAATACTTTTTCCGAAAAGATTGATGTGTAAGGGGAAAAAATCGAATTTTTGTACCGTTTTCTAATATTTTACATTATAATTATCATTTTACATTATAATTATCATTATACATATATAATTTACATTATACATTATCAATAATTTTGTATGTGGTACCTTAACCCTTTCACTACGAAAGACGTATATATACGCCCGCACAAGTCCATCAATATATACGAAAAACGTAAATATACGCCTTGCATTTAATAATGCTCTCTAATTTAAATATGTGCAGCGCAGCAACTGACGTGCGAAGAACGCGCTGTCCCTATTAATGGATTACTTCGAGATCGCGGCGCAATCGAAGGGTTAATGGAATATATCCTCATTCAAGTAATAACAAGGAGAACATCTGCTTATTTGAAAACCATCTTTTTCAAAAACCACAAACTTCCAACACTTTTCAACAATGCAATTTCATGTATCACGTTCCATATTCCACATAACTTAGACGCATATCTGATTGTATAAAATGGAACTGGCGCCAATAGAAAAATGAAAGGGCGGGCTTCTGTAAATCAGTGCGGCGGCTTCAAACAGCGCGGGCTCCTAATCGAATCCGATGGAGCGTAGGGTGTGCAGTAACGCGATTATTTCATTTCACCCCGATTACCCATGGAGATCCTGGAAGGCAGGAGCGAGGCAGTCAGCAGGAGGAGAAGCAGGAGAGCCCGGGCGCATTATCCGAGCAACGCAACACGTACACACGCACACACAGACACAGACATACACACATACACACACAGAGAGACAGAGGCGTATTGCCAGCGGGTGGGTAGGTAACACTATTCGCCGCATCCATCAGAGTCGGACAGTACAAACAGAATTAAGGAGATTGGCGGTGCCCACTCGGCTGCTACTCCACAGCAGTCAAGATCCGATTCCAGATGCAGAAGGGAGGATCGAGAACAGAGGGAGAGCGAACAGAGGGAGGCGAGAGAGGGTCGCTCGGACGCCTGGCGGCGAGCACTTTGCAGCCTGCAGGCGGTGGCCGTGAGCATCGCCGACGCCGCCGCCGCCGTCGGGACGAGGAGGAGAGCGAGGAGGCCGGCGAGCCCCGAAGGAGCTATGAAAAAAGGAGCAAGGTGACCGACAAAGGGAATGACCAGGCGAAAAGAGAGCACCCCCGCCAAAAGGAGGAACACGCCGGGCGAAAACGAATGCATGAAAAAGGAAGAGAGGAATCGAAGAGAGACGGAGTGGAACGAGAGAGAAAGAGAGGAGGAAGACAGGGGTGGCGGAGAGGCCGCTGACGGAGACAGGAGGGTGAAGATACACTTTCATGTGTGGCTCTGTCCGTGCAAGGGGGTGGAAGCCTGCGGGCAGCCAATCAAATAAAGTAGTCCGAGGTTGCTTTGCCCGATGCAAATTTGGCCCCCGTGGGCTTTCTGTTTTCTCCTACCCCTCGGCAGACTCTCCGCTCTCCTCCGCTCCGCTCTCCTCGACATCGAGCCCACCTCTCGAGCGCTGTGTCCGGGCTTACAGCTCCGACACGTTCTCTACACGAGCTTCCGGGACACACGAAAACTCCCCTGGCTCTGACCTCCGCACGAGCTTTCACCGATCAGTAACAATTTGCTCGCTGTCCGCCAGATGCCTCGCAAAGGAGGGCATTTTCGAACCGCACGGACCTCTGCTCACGAATATCACATGGGAATGATATCATCCCAAAAGTTAGACCGATCTCTTCTATCCTCCTTTCTATAGCAATTTCAAAATCTCTGAAACTCTTTTGTCGGCTATTCTGTGGTAGTTTCCAAGATGCTTAGCAATACTGTAACAATAAATTTATATCGACAAGTAATTATTAAGAAATATGTAATAATGGTAGCCAATTGACGATGACAGAAAGAAATTACGATTATTAATTCTGACGCTAATTATTACAAGCTCACGAATATCACATGGGAATGATATCATCCCAAAAGTTAGACCGATCTCTCCTATCCTCTTTTCTATAGCAATTTGTAAATCTCTGAAACTCTTTTGTCGGCATTCTGTGGTAGTTTTCAAGGTGCTTAGCAATATTGTAACAATAAATTTATATCGACAAGTAATTATTAAGAAATATGTAATAATGGTAGTCAATTGTCGATGACAGAAAGAAATTACGATTATTAATTCTGACGCTAATTATTACAAGCGTACAAAACAGTGTATTTAATCTGCAATTCTGTAGTAGTTTTTAAGAGCATGCTTCGTACTATTAGTCGATTAACATTGTAACAATAAATTTATATCGACCAGTAATTATTAAGAAATATGAAATAATGGTAGCCAATTGTCGATGGCAAAAAGAAATTACGATTATTAATTCTGACGCTAATTATTACAAGCTCACGAATATCACATGGGAATGATATCATCCCAAAAGTTAGACCGATCTCTTCTATCCTCCTTTCTATAGCAATTTCAAAATCTCTGAAACTCTTTTGTCGGCTATTCTGTGGTAGTTTCCAAGATGCTTAGCAATATTTTAACAATAAATTTATATCGACAAGTAATTATTAAGAAATATGTAATAATGGTAGCCAATTGACGATGATAAAAAGAAATTACGATTATTAATTCTGACGCTAATTATTACAAGCTCACGAATATCACATGGGAATGATATCATCCCAAAAATTAGACCGATCTCTCCTATCCTCCTTTCTATAGCAATTTCAAAATCTCTGAAACTCTTTTGTCGGCATTCTGTGGTAGTTTCCAAGGTGCTTAGCAATATTGTAACAATAAATTTATATCGACTAGTAATTATTAAGAAATATGTAATAATGGTAGTCAATTGTCGATGATAAAAAGAAATTACGATTATTAATTCTGACGCTAATTATTACAAGCTCACGAATATCACATGGGAATGATATCATCCCAAAAGTTAGACCGATCTCTCCTATCCTCCTTTCTATAGCAATTTCAAAATCTCTGAAACTCTTTTGTCGGCATTCTGTGGTAGTTTCCAAGGTGCTTAGCAATATTGTAACAATAAATTTATATCGACTAGTAATTATTAAGAAATATGTAATAATGCTAGTCAATTGTCGATGATAGAAAGAAATTACGATTATTAATTCTGACGCTAATTAATACAAGCGTACAAGACAGTGTATTTAGTTTGCAATTCTGTGGTAGTGTGAAAGAGTATGCTTCGTACTATTAGTCGATTAACATTCTAACAATAAATTTGTATCGACTAGTAATTATTAAGAAATAGGAAATAATGGTAGCCAATTGACAATGACAAAAAGAAATTACGATTGTTAATCCTGTTACTAATTAATACAGTCATACAAGTCATCAGTCGATTAATATTCTAACAATAAATTTATATCGACAACTAACTAAGAATTGGGAAACAATGATAGTCAATTTACGATAACAAAAAGAAATTACGATTATTAATTAATACAAGCGTACAAGGCAATGTATTACAATCTCTTTACTAAAATTTCCACAGAGAGCATTTACAAGAACGGCGACCATCTATGGAACAGAATTGTTCCCGGCAGTTGAAGGGAAGCGACCGGAAGGTCGACGCCGAGCCGGCGAGGCGGGGCGTTCGACCTTAATTGTTGGGTAATGAAAATAAATCGTTAGATTTATAGGTAGTGGGCGGTGAGCTTTTCGTATCAGGATCTGGGAAGCAATTCAGAGGGTTCCACGCCACCTGTTTGATTCGGACTGGAAAGGTAGGCGAGCGTCTATTTGTCTATTTCGGCGTGTCTGGCTTGCGGGTGCCGGAACTTCAGCAGTGCGGCTGAGGAAGCTTCTAATCCGACGCGGCAGGGACAATGTCTCTCTAACTCCTATATCGCCCCCCTCTTTCGCCCCTACTTCTCCTTCTCCTTCTCCTCCCTCTTTCCCCCCCACCCCTCTGGACAATCAATTTCAATTTCACGGGAATCTCCTTTAAATCTCGCATTCCCCGTGTCTTACCTGGAATCCTCCAAGCCGCGCGCGTCAGTGGCTACGGATACTTACGTAAAACTTATTCGTTCGATCCTCCAGCCAAGTTCCGATGTCCCTCGAATACCCAACATCACTGCGGACACTGAGCTGCTGAAAGCAATTCTACATTCTATTTCCTTCAGCCCCATTGGAGAATAGAATCCTGGTAATAATGCGCTCATTAGATATCGAAAAAGATGAACTCTGGTGTAGAAATCGAATTTTATTTAGGATTAATTGGTCTCTAGAAAAGTTCCTGCGTTTCTGGATAATTCAAAATCATTATGAAGAATCGTGTGTTTAACCGTTTGAGTCCTAAGCAGCGCGATCGCGCTGTTCAGATTTTATGTCGAGAAGAGCCAGCACATTTCGAGCGTTGTGGACAACTGACTGTCGAAGTCGCGCGCTCAGATTTACTCACACAAGTACATCACACAGCGTCTTCTTTTAAAGTAAATAATATAATATATTACACTATTGGTACAATACCATAATAATAGTGCAATAATACATTACAAAATTAAATATTTTGTATTTCAATCTTATCTTCTCAATGATTTTTATCGAACAAAAATTTAAATATTTATAAACTGACAGTACGCATATGTAATAATAAAGATGTATTTCATAAAATAATGAATTACAAAATAAAAATATTTTTGTGCTAGAGAAAGCGCGATTGCGCTGTTCGGGATTCTTCGACAGTGTTTTTTAAATATCCCCTGGGACTCAAACGGTTAAGGAACCACATACAAGTAAGATATTAGATTATCTACATATTAAAGTACAAATTGTAAACAATATATCCTGTAGATTTGTTTACAATCCTTGCTGTGTCACAGCGACTTTTCGCCGAGCAGTAAAACAGTTGTGATTTCAATATTACAGGAAACTGTGGCGTTCCGAGAGAATTATTCTTCTCCTTTAACTTTCAATGATTCTACTTTCATTTCGAATTCAGATTCATAGTATTAGAATTTATGTAAGTGTAAACAAAACAACAGTAATACAGGATGTAAAACTTCATGCGACATTAACGTACCACATACAAATAAAATATTAGAAAACGGTCAAAAAATTTGATTTTTTTCACTTACAAATAATTTTTTTTTTAAGTATTATGTACATATTAAAGTACATATTGTAAAGAATATATCCTGTAAATTTGTTTACAATCCTTGCAGTAATTAGCGTGCCAGAGCGACTTTCGTAATGTCATAGTGAATGAAATATACTTGCGGTAACCGGTGTAGTTCCACTATTTTTCATCCGAATCGAATAAAAAAGTACTCTTTATTTAACAGAAAGATAACGCTACTGCACTACGGAATCAGATCCTTTAAGTTTCATTTTGAGCAGAACATATTGCTATTTATAATCATTGGATCAATTTTTTGTATAAAATTAAACATGTTATATAGAAACAAAAAAAGCTGGGATCGGTATGCGAAAAAACGCTACTTAGTGCAGTAGATAACCCTATCAAGAAGATCTGATTAAATTTTCAGCTTGATCCGTTCAATGACGAATTAGTTATGATGGTTACTGCACCCACAAACAGTGTTTCGAGAAAAACGTGTTTGAAGTTTAGAAAATATCTTTCGTATCTATTTACGTAATACATCCAAAAGTTGCAAAATTCGTTACTTGTATGTGGTACCGTAAAGCAATTTTGAGTTCTACTTACTTCAGTCTGATTGGAAAGTATAATTCTGCAGGAGAGATAAAAAATTACTCCTACTAAACTTTAGTTCTGGAATAATTAAGAACTGGAAGTTATAGTTTCCTAGGAATCATCTCAGAATTCAATATCTTTTTATATGACAAATTTATCCTAATAAAAATTGCTTGCACAGATATTGGAAACTAGCATAAATTATTCATACGATTATCATTCTAGTTTGTGTATGGGAAAGGGGAAGTTTGTTTGGCAAGGGAATTGGATTGCAAAAATGTACGAGTCCTCTTATTTAAAGTACGTATATTTAATGCGAAATGTGACTCAACAATCAGTATACTTCACACCACGTAACTGCGCGTGATAGCAAGATCCTCACGGTACAGAGATATTGCACGAGAAATATCGCACTGGAAAAGGGAGGGGTGAGAACAAAAGCTTCCTACGGAAGGGCCGCAGCAGCGCTTTCCAAGCATCCTAACAAAAACAGTCAACTAAACAAATCCCCCGTTTATAGTCCAGGACCAGCATATCGTACAGAAATGAACGCGGCCCTCTTGCCGACCCTAATCGCACATAAAATCAATATTCTCCATGTACTACGCGGATATTATACATACATTTATATATTTAATTGTATACTTCGAAGCTAACATTTATAATTCAACGCGCTCCACTAACACACTGACTGCCAGGCGAATTCCCCAAGGTTTCATTCGTTCGATCCAAAAGGAAAGCCTACTAAAGGGGATGTAACATTAGGACCCGCATGATTATCCATTCGATTTCTCCAATTACCAACACTGTTCTATGCAAATCAATTGCACAGACGATTTGTCCAAATCCGTATTGTCCAAATTCAGAATTGTCTAAATCAATAAAATAGAATAGATCGATAGAACTTGAAAATTGTAGGAAGTTTATATTCCAATCTCGTCGTGATTCTCGAAGTCATGATTAAAGGATGAGTGTGGTTGATCAGCATGGCAATCAGTGTGTCAAGAGGAAGAGAGAAGGTGAGCTAGAGAAGAGGGGAGAGAGGTGTATCGCGAACAGAAACCTGGGACCTTCTCCGTGAGACTCTTCCTTTCGCCCTGATTCGTACCAGGGATGGGCAAGTATGAATAATATAAGGCCATGATTACTAATAATCGTGGAGAAAAACTCGTGATTATTTGTAATCGTGGAGAAAAATCCGCGAGTATTTGTAATCGTGGTGAAAAATCCGTGATTATTTCTAATCGCGGAGAAAAACTCGTGATTATTTGTCAATTACAAATAATTTGTAAATTACAAATAATCACGAGTTTTCCAATTACAAATTTTTCAAATTACAAATAATTTGTAAATTACAAATAATCACGAGTTTTTCTCCACGGTCATAAATAATCACGGATTTTTCTCCACGATTATTATTAATCATGACCTTATATTATTCATGGTTGCCCATCCCTGATTCGTACTCCCAAATCCACGGGCAACAGCAGCGACGATAGAATAACGGCAATACAAGAGTAATTAATAGCGATTGCAATGATAATTGCGCCGTTAACACAGAGACGTAGGCGTAGAGGGGAGGACGCGTGGGTGCAACCGAAAAAGGGGGGGTTGGGCGGCGGCGGCGAACTGGGGTTGGCGGGACACTCGCGCGACGACGACGCTTTACGAAAATATTTTACACACAGACATGTTGCACGCTGCGCGCGCCACCCCGCTGCACACTGTGATATTTTCGGGATCTAGCGGAACTTTATTATTTCAGTCCAAAGCGTTCTAATGTTAATCTTCATATGATATTATTATTGATACCTGCATTTTGTAATTTTCTTTTTTATTAATGGTATCGTTGTCCTCTGTTTACCAGCTCAAAGTTATGTATTTTTGCGATTCAAAAAACTCGCGAATTAGGCACTTTACATTAATAATTCATTTCGAAAATGCCATTATTTCAGAATATCTCCAGTTTTTATACAGTATTCTACGTTATACCAGATTTTCATCATATAGGAAACAAAGGTAGACTCTTAAATAACTCAAAAAAATCAATTTCATATTGCACAAATTTGCACATATACTAAATATTGTCATTTTACAACAAATGAATGAGTTTCTCGTACAAGTCGCGTGTTCCAATACATTTTTAGTGTAAGTACCGCAGTAATTATGTTTCGCATTGATAATGCATTGCGGTTTTGGACAATCTATAAACGTAATTACTGCGGTACTTACACTAAAAATGTATTGGAACACGCGACTTGTACGAGAAACTCATTCATTTGTTGTAAAATGACAATATTTGGTATATGTGCAAATTTGTGCAATATGAAATTGATTTTTTTGAGTTATTTAAGAGTCTACCTTTGTTTCCTATATGATGAAAACCTGGTATAATGTAGTATAGTGTATGAAAACTCGAGATATACTGAAATAATGGCATTTTCGAAATGAATTATTAATGTAAAGTGCCTAATTGGCGAGATTTTAGAATCGCAAAACTACGTAACTTTGAGCTGTTAAACAGAGGACAACGATATCATTAATAAAAAGAAAATTACAAAATACAGGTATCAATAATAATATCATATGAAGATTAACATTAGAACGCTTTGGACTGAAATAATAAAGTTCCGCTAGATGCCGAAAATATGAGAGTGTGCGCCGGCTTCGTGCCCGATTGGGGAGGAGGCGCGATTGCGCGCCGATAAACAGTAAATATATGTGCAGTAAGTATCTTAACAATGTCTTTCACCAGTTAGTTTATGCTACGCGGCGCACGCACACTTCCAGCAGTGGCGAGCGCGCGCGCGCGCGTCTCACCTCGAACGTATGATACAAGTAAGCCTATTTTACAATGATTATCGTGAAACCTCAGAGATAACAGCAGCTCCCTCTCAGCTTGGGAATATCGACGATCCGCCACGAGTTCAATCGCCTCACACACACACACGCGCGCACGCGAACCTCTCACAAATGTACAATTCCTTCCGCAATCCCTCGACACCACTTGTTTACTTTTACTAGCTTTGATTAAAGATGAGGTGAGTCGTACACTTGGTCCGGAATAATACTGGCGAAGAGTGGAATTTTTAATGATTTTGTTTTATTGTTAGTAAGATTGTACAAATAAAGCTAAAAAGTTGTATGAACCTTTAGCAAGCGGAATTTTTTGAAGATTCTTTAGACTCGATTTTTAATTCTAAGTCTGAATTGTGAGAAACCTATTGTATAATATTCAAAAGATTCTAGAAAGAAAATAAAAGAAAAAAATCGAATTAGGAAATGGATTGCGTATTGTTGAAGAATTTCAGAGCTTTGATATTTTAATTTCGTGTTTAACAAGGTGTTGATGCTGGGACTTTGCAGACTTGATATTTTCTGTATTCCAGAATCATCCGGAGCCAAAGTGTACTTATACATACGTGTAAGTATTCGTCGACCCGAGAATTTCTGGACGATGTTCCTGCAAGCGTAGCGTGCAGGCTGTAATGCGCGTGTCTTACAATAGATCAGCTAAGCCTAATTCCAGTCGAGTGGCGCGAAGCTGCCAGGCATTCGTTAACCTAACTTGATGGACTCCATCGAGACACAGTCGCCCTCTTGCCTAACCTAACCTCCAAAAAACTCTCTATAAAACCACACCTTAAATCTATACGTAGTCAGTACAATAGAATCTCGCATTGTTAAACTCTAAACAAAAATCAACGTATAGTTAGTCGCCGCTTCTTACAAGGAAGAGAGACATATCTTCGATCTCTCTCCTCCGAGCGATTCAGTACATCGTGCCACCTCGAACGACTCAATAGATTTGCCCAATTAGGATCTCGACGAATTCCATGAAGTTAAATAACGCGTCCGTTCTTCGAATAAGAAACAGGCCGAATTAAATGGGAAAGTGAACCGGCAAGAAAAGAATTATTCGGCGGGTTTAGTGCCACTTGTTGCACGCCATTTCTCTATGCCGAGCTTCTAAATTAGAAAACACCTTCGCCACGATTGATGTCGAAAGGCTAATGAGAAAGAGGTTTCTGGAATACGTGAGTTCTCAATACGAATGACAATTATTTCGGCTGGAGGAAATCAAGAAGCCTCTCGACAAAGGATGTACAGCATCCGACAAAATAGTTATCACAATCTACAAAACGATCGTCAAACAGAAAATGAAATATGGTATTATGTACATCCGGTTCGCAAGACTTTGTAAAAGCCCCCTTTTAGGGGAGGAAGTTTCATATCGCAACCCCCTAAAAAAGTCTTGCATACCGTCTGTAAATGCTATCAAACTTCATTTTTTGTTTGGCGGCTGTTTTGCAGATTGTGACAACTATTTCGTCGGATGCTGTACCCATGGAGCGTCTCTGATTCGTTCATCTTTAATTTCTAACGCGTACTCACATTGATTAGCTGGCTTCACATCACATCGTACTAGCAGAGAGAGATCCTTCAAACTAAAGTTTAAGAACACTCCAATTTGGACCAAACACACCAGCCAAGCGGTAAAAGTTCAAGTTCCTAGTGAGTTGGTCCTAGCAGTTCGTACAACGCCAACACCCAATCATCTTCTAACTGTCCTAGTGATCCTTAATTAATACCCTTCGAAACCCGCTGCAATTTTGCCACCTGACCATTCGATCTCGCTTGCCTACCTCGATCGAGGATCAGCTTGGGTAGAAGAACAGGTACATACACATGGGACGTCTTCCTATGATTCACCGCCACTTCTGTGGCCATCGAATTTCAGGAGGTTTGATAAGAAGGTACTCCAATCGTAAAGGACCTCCACACAATCTCGGCTCTCCTGGCGAATAGAGATTTGTTCAGTCCCTCCTACGCTGAGACAATCTTACTGCTACATCTGCGACTGCTGTTGAACAAGTGGACCCAATTATCACAATAATAGTAGCCTCGATAGTCGAAAAATAAAAAGAAATTATTTGTCTCGCGGAAAAAGGAATCTGACTAAAAAATATTCGATGAATGACTGTTGAGATTCCTTGTTATTCAATTTCGATGACTTCATAGTAATTTAATGTTTAACTTTACTGTAATTGAATGAAAGAACCAAAAGATCTACTTGTTTTGCAGAAAAAGGAAATCTGACTCTAAAAGACTTCGATCAATGACTGTCGAGAATCCCTGCTCTTTAATTTCGATGACTTGATAGTAATTTAATTTTTAACTTCTCTTTAATTGAATGAACGAACCAAAAGATCTACATGTTTTGCACAAAAAGGAAATCTGACTTGAAAAAAATCGATCAATGACTGTCGAGAATCCTTGTTATTCAATTCCGATGCCTTGATAGTAATTTAATCTTCAACTTTACTTTAATCGAACCAAAAAACCAAAAGAACTACTTGTCTCGTGGAAAAAAGAAATTTGATAGAAACGACTTGGATCAAAGATTGTCGGAAATCTTGATATTTATTCCCGATGATTTGATAATAATTGAAATAAATTTACAGTGTTTGTCATTGTGGAGCAAAGAAGCCTTTATATCACGATGTCAGGCCTATTACTTACGAAAAATCTAAGGATATGGAGCAGTTATTACCGTATATACCTCCTGTGCATCACGAATATTTCAAAACACTGCCACATGAAGAACATAGGTAAATCCTACCAATATCTTATGGTAATTTTGACAATATTATTAACGTTTAAAATTGAAAGTACTACTTCTATTTCATATCGCGTTATTATTTGTAAACAAAATTGAATTAATATGAAATATCTTTTAAGTGGTATTTGATGTTTCAACATTGAAATTAATTGATTTTTACAATTGACTAATTTTGACAGTAATGTAAGTCCATTTGCAGCCCGAAAGTATACATTATTTTCGTTAGATTCGCCTAAAACAAATTTATATAATCAAATTACACATTCATAAATCAGTAGAAACATTGCCAGACTTGATATAATTAATCTAAATTTTTTTACTGACAGATATGCGAGCATTTAATTTTCTCAAAACAACAGAAAATGGACTTGCACCACTTTCAAAATAAACGGTCGAAATATTTTCGGTTAGAATGTGGGACTCACGTGAAACTGAGGATCGGTTTGAGAAGTGGTCGTCTCTTTTATCGTCTCGTCCGCGGCGTCGTTGAAGTCGAGGTTTTCGTTCGCGGAGTTTCAGTCCACGCAATATGTGAGGTTGAGTCAAGCTCTCCGGGATGATCAAGTTCGGTGTTAAGGTTCTGCTCTCGCGCATTAAAGTCAACCACTCTAACATCGAAGCGCCGTCTAAGATGGACCCTGTCGAGTGAGGAGGTCGCGTTTTGCGACTCCAAATTCGCGTCATCCGACGAGGAATTTTCACTCTCCGACCACGTGGAGGACGCCGCGAGCTCTGACGTCGTCACGACGTCGCAAGGCGTCTCCGTTTCGTTCTTACTGCTCTCCTCGCTGGCTAGAGTCGTCACTGACTCGCTCGACGTAGACGGCTTTTCCGTTGGGGCTGAAGTTAGGCACAATGTTGTCTCGTTATGCAAGCCACGTTCAACATTCGAATTATTTCGGTAAATACACTTCAGGGTGATTGTTTACAAATGCAGCATCCGACAAAATAATTGTCACAATCTATAAAACGTTCGCTGAATAAATAGTGGAATTTGGCCGCGTTCGACATTCGAATTATTGCGGTAAATAAATTTTAGGGTAATTGTTTACAAATACAGCATCCAACAAAATAGTTGTCACAATCTATAAAATATTCGCTGAATAAATAGTGGAATTTGGCAGCGTTCGACATTCGAATTATTGCGGTAAATCAATTTTAGGGTAATTGTTTACAAATACAGCATCCAACAAAATAGTTGTCACAATCTATAAAATGTTCGCTGAATAAATAGTGGAATTTGGCAGCGTTCGACATTCAAATTATTGCGGTAAATCAATTTTAGGGTAATTGTTTACAAATACAGCATCCAACAAAATAGTTGTCACAATCTATAAAACGTTCGCTGAATAAATAGTGGAATTTGGCCGCGTTCGACATTCGAATTATTGCGGTAAATACACTTCAGGATAATTATTTACAAAGACTTACAGCATCCGACAAAATAATTATCACAATCTATAAAACGTTCGCCGGATAGAAAGTGAAATTTAGTAACATGCACACCTGGTCAGAGATCATACCTAAGGCAGGCACCACATGACTTATCCGCATGATTTTGGTGCCTGCCTTAGGTATGATCTTAAAAAAGAACTCTGTAAAAGTTGAACTTCATTGGACCAACCGTACCAAAGAAATCATCTGCAGAGTCCTATTACGCATAATTAATATTGTAATGTTTAACAATTAATAACTGCCTTATTGTTTATTCAACTTTGAATGTCTATATCTCAAGTTACTCTGTACAAGTGTACTAATTAAAGGTAAAATGACTGTGCTTGCCAAGTGATTGGCTTAGTTACACCAATTTTTATAAAATTTAGAAAGAATGTTAACTGTCCTACATCCCCTTAAAGACAGATTTCGGTTGTGACTCCGTCTTTGTAAGCATGGAACTTAGAATCAATAAACTCACTGGTGCGAAACATATTTTTGTGTATAACTCGAAAACTAAAGCTGAGCGACGGCTGCTTATTTAGGGAAAATTACTCCAAATAGTCGGCTCTATAATATATTCAAAGCTCATTACAATCGGTGAGAAGTACTCTATTCTATACATATAATTACCAATCGCTCAATAACATGTATCCAAATCATTGAAATCAGTTACGAGTCTTTGTAAACAAACACCCACTCCAATGCTAATCCCTCGTATTTATTGAATATTGCACTTTGCCAATTTAGTAATTAAGTAAATGTGTAATTATTATGATCGAGTTAAACGGCAGAGTTTACAATGGCTTGATTTAAAACAAGGCGTATTGAGACGATTATTGTTAAGCCTGCATCAACTTTCCCGTCACACGTTAGCATTGTTAAGCGGCATCGATTGGCTCTCTGTGTTCCCATTTGGTAAAAAGATATTCTGAGATTCGAGTTGGCAGAGGAGCGAGAGAAATTCCCTTGTTATCCGAAGACGAGAGCCGAGGACGGCTATTTTCTTTCGACGCATCATCATTTCACCGGCCTCTTATTGTCGTTATTTCTCGTGTTCCTGCCGGAAGTGAATTTCAATTTTAGCGAGATATCCGACTCCCGGCTGTAATGATGCTGCGCTGCTGCTGCTGCTACTGCTGCTGCTTTTGCTAAGGGAAAGCCGACGGCGGCGTTGCGTAAACAGGCGCAATTATTCTCTCCCTCGGCGAGATTCGGTTAATTTAATAAATTCCAACTATATCTCTCCGGGCTCGAATAAATGGAGAGAAAAATGACAATTGCATCAATTATGATTGCAACGAGAAACTAATTGATAACAGAGCTGGCTGCTGCCAGTGTATTAGTCGTCGCTCGGCCAATTACCTGTTAAACAAGAGTGGTGGATGCGTCGACGCGAAATGCCGGAAAACAATCGGAACGAGTGGAAAGGCGAGCGGGACGGCGCGGCGCGGCGCGCTGTATCGCATAGCAAAACCAGTGCCGCGCGCTCACATAAAATGGACACGAGTGTCGCTGACATTGGATCTACAAAGTGCTCATTCGAAAGTACAAAATCGAGCGGAAACGTTCACTCAGCTCTCCGATTGCCCATATGTATCGCGTGTGTCTGCCTGTGCCTGTGTGTATGTGGCCGTGTGTGATTCACAGTGCCGGGTTTCCAAGCGAACACGAGCGCATCACTTGACCCGAAAGATTTCATGGAAAAAGGCACGCTGCTTTTGAACTGGATTCTGACCCAGTTGCAACAGTGAAAGCTCCTATTAACGGGGTTACCCAGTCACATTATACACCTTTTACTTATCCTACGAATTCCACAATATTCAACATTTTATATACTTCACTTTTTATCGCCACTTATTATTTAACTCTTTGATATACAAATAAAACGGAATTTGATGCGTCTAAAACACACTATTTAAGGAGGTTCGTGCCGTGATTTATTGCGGGGGTAAGAGAATTTTGAGGCCCTCTCAAATTACAATAAAACCAATTCTTGATTAGGAAAATTCAATTTGCAATTAAGTTTGTGCTATGTCACACCTGCTTTTACAAGTTACTTTTATTTCTATACTATTTACCACGTTGTTTCTCCAAATGAAAATATTTCCTTTTCACTCTCTGGTCAAATACTCTCGAACCGGACAGACGAAGCTTTTGAAACTTTGCCTGATTAATTGTAAATGTCCCATTTACCACATGAAATGTTTTTTATTCGTGTGTCATTATTGTATCACATACTTTTAAGCCATAAACGGCAATCTCTGCTCTCGTCACCATAAGAGCCCATGCATAAGAATGGATTTTTGGATATTGATTACTCGAAAACTGTACAGACGAACAAGCCAAAATTTTAAAGTTAGCTGCAGTGACCATTGACTATCATTCTCTGGAAATTTCACTCCGATCTCATTATTTTCATTTATGGCACCAACCTCCTTAATTTGACTTAAGGTACCACATACAAGTAAATGTGCCAAAAAAATCAAATTTTCCCCAAAAATTGTGTTGATAATCGTGTATGGTGTAGGAATTGACGATTTTATGTAAGTATAACGAATTTGGAAACTTTCTGACGTATTGCGCAAAAAGATAAGAAAGATATTTTCTAAAGTTTAAACACGTCTTTAGCATAACTAATTCATCGTTGAACGGATCAAGCTGAAAATTTAATCAGATCTTCTCAATAGGGTTATCTACTGCACTACGTACCGTTTTTTCGCATACCTATCCCAGCTTTTTTTGTTTCTATATAAAATGCTTAATTTGATAGAAAAAATCGATCTGATGATTATAAATAGCGATATGTTCCGCACAAAATGAAACTTAAAGGATCTGCTTCCGTAGTGCAGTAGAGTTATCGTTCTATTAAATAAAGAGTACTCTTTTATTCGATTCAGATGAAAAATAGTGGAGCTACACCGGTTACCGCAGCCATCTTTCATTCACTATGACATTACGAAAGTCGCTGTGGCACGCTAGTTACTGAAAGGATTGTAAACAAATTTACAGGATATATTGTTTACAATATATATTTTCATATGTAGATAACACTTTTTTCGAACAAAATTGATTTGTAAGGGGAAAAAATCGAATTTGTGAACCGTTTTCTAATATTTTACTTGTATGTGGTACCTTAACTGAAGAGTTATTTACAAGCTGAGTTGATGTGATGGACACATAAAATGATGACGATTCCAATTCGTCATTGCATGTCAATGGGTTAAATGATTCTAGCACGATTTACGCCAAAGGCTGTCATTATTTTTCAGTTTTAACCCTTTGCGATCGATGACTTTTTCAACCGGGCGAGGTAACAGGTCGAGTCGATTTTTGCAAATGTGTCGAGTGTCTTACAGATATAATAAAGTGATTTTATACACAAATTGTCTTACAAAAACGTTATATTTTGATAGTTTATTTATATTTACACCTTTAACCTTTTAACTGCGGAAATTACTTTTAAAAATCCCTCACTGGGTGCGGAATTAAAATGAACTCCTTTTGCCGTGTGCAATAAAGTGATCTTATACACAAATTGTCTTACAAAAACGTTATATTTTGATAGTTTATTTATATTTACACCTTTAACCTTTTAACTGCAGAATTTACTTTTAAAAATCCCCCTCTGGGTGCGGAATTAAAATGAACTCTTTTAGTGCCGAATGACTATATGTATGTCTTTGTTCGGCACTAAAAGGGTTAAAAAATGCTCTTATCAGTGTGACAGAAAAAGTAAACTCAATCAAATCAACCACAAACCAATACGGTATTATATATACGGCTGTGGAAGCTATTCTGATTCCGAATAGAGCAATTAATAATTTCTTTATTTAGTTTAATTGTATTTTGTTCTTTATTTTAAACAGTATCCACTGTGACCTAGATGGTCGGGCAAAGCGGATATTTGCTACTATCTTAGTTCTCGACTAAACAGTTAGTATTCAATTTTATTTCATTGATTTTGGACTTTTTTATTTCTAAATATCGACGTACGAAATAAGAATACAATACAAAGTTGTCCATCATTTCAACAGTTTAGTATTTTTCCGCACTTTTCGTTAACAGATCCGCTTTGCCCGGATTTCCCCTATGACTTCAACTGGAATTGACTAATTCGAAATTATCATCGAATGACGATAATTCGAACCCGATAATTTGACCCGAGGTGGTCGGGCAAAGCAGATATTTGCTTCTATCTTAGTTCTCCGCTAAACAGTTAGTATTCAATTTTATTTCATTGATTTTGGACTTTTTTATTTCTAGATATCGACGTACGAAGTAAGAATACAATACAAAGTTGTTCATCATTTCAACAGTTTAGTATATTTTCCGATTTTTCGTTAACAGATCGGCTTTGCCCGGACTTTCAGTTAGTGTTCAATTTGATTTAATTGATTTTGGATTTTTTTATATCTAGATATCGACGTACGAAGTAAGAATACAATACAAAGTGGTCCATCATTCCAACCGTTTAGTATTTTTCCCCATTTTTTGTTAACAGATCCGCTTTGCCCGGACTTTCTCCATGGCTTCAAATGGAATTGACTAATTCGAAATTATCATCGAATGATGATAATTCGACCCAAGGTGGTCGGGCAAAGCGGATATTTGCGACTATCTTAGTTCTCCACTAAACAGTTAATATTCAATTTGATTTCATTAATTTTGGACTTTTTTATTTCTAAATATCGACGTACGAAATAAGAATACAATACAAAGTTGTCCATCATTTCAACTGTTTAGTATTTTTCCCCACTTTTCGTTAACAGATCCGCTTTGCCCGAACTTTCTCTACAGCTTCAACTGAAATTAACTAATTCGAAATTATCATCGAATAACGACTCACCATCGCTGCTCTCAGCAGCCGCAGTAGGAGCACTGTCTTCTGTACTAGTTGGCGTGCTAGTAGTTTCAGGTTGCTGTTCCTCCGGGTTACTAGGATCGGGATCGAGCTGGGAGAGCTCGGCGATGTAGTTCTGTTGGGTCTGCTCGGTGGCAGGCGTCGCTGCGCTATCCGGCGCCACCACGTACATCTCCGGCTGTTGATCTGTGACGGATGATGATCTATCCGACTGCGACTGCGACACGTGACGGTACACGTGACGGTGCATCTCCGGATGTGCGCGGAGCACGTGCCGACGAATTTCCAACTGTCTTCGTTCGATCTCCGGCTGTTCCGGATTATTTATCGTCGGCTGTTCCGAGGCTGCTTCCGGTTGTGCTCGACGAGTCTCCGATTGTTCTGAATGTATCGCTAGTTGTTCCGGAGCAGTCTCCGGTTGCACTCGGAGAATCTCAGGTTGTCCTCGGTGCACTCGTAGCTGGAGTTGCATCTGCGCCTGTTCTAGGATTACAGGCATCTGTGCTTGCTCCAGGATTACAGGTAGCTCGTAATGATGGAAAAAGTAAATCATCGAGTGCTGCAATCAGAAAGAAAGGAACATCGTTTTTCAGGAGGTTCATCCATAAAAAGAGTTTCTTATGATTTACTTTAAACTTTGATAGAACATCCTTTATAAGATCTTACAATTAGTAGCAAAATTGTATTCGACTTGACCACGTCGCACAGTGGTCCGAAACGAGAAAAACCGTGACATAGGCATTAAATTGCGTTCTATCACGAAAGCTACACAACCATTCAGGGGATTCCAGTATGTGTTCATATATTTATCATATCTGTTACATAATTTGGACGTTTCATTATAATTTTGCCATTTTAGTTGCGTGCTGAAAAAATTACCATGTGTAGGAAATAATTCTGAATGGGATGCTAATCCTTCCTCGCTTCTCAGGATACGTGTTTTATCGAAATATGTTTTATTAATAAAGATCGATATAAAACTGTATAGTTTCGTGATGGAACGCAATTTAATGCCTATGTCACGATTTTTCTCGTTTTGGACCACTGCGCGTTGTTTCCGGGGTAATCGACTTTTAAATTAATACTTTTGACACGACAAATATAAGGAAAACTCGTCAGCCACTCAGATTATTAATTTTATCTATAATGTTTTCTTTAAGAATCGCATAACAAACTAAACATTTTTCATCGAAGTTCTGATTTCAGGGCGTTAAAGTAGAACGTTTGATGAAAACTTTGACTTATATCTGATGTGTGAAATCTGGTGAAGTTGATAAAAAAATTCATCTTTTAATGCATCAGATGATATTCCGTTATATGATAGAACATAGATTACATACTACAGTTATAGCATCAAAATCATACAACATAAGTGATAAATTATCCAAAGAACACCGATAAATACGTTTTTGTTACGATAAAATACTATTTTGTTCCAATGTCCTCATTTTGAGCCCACTGTGCACCATATAAAACCTATTTCTGATTTCCCAACAATATTGTAACTTCGTAATTACTGAATTACATTAAGAGAGCGTGTACGCTTTGGCATTAAAGTGATTTACATAGGCGGTAGGGCGTATGTTGTCAATATCGTGAAGTGTGGAGGCGCATCTTTCACCTACATGACGAGCAGGTGCATGCCGTGCAAGATTATGTATTTTGTAATGCTTGATACTTAACACTAGAACTACTGACATTTTTTATGCCTATGAAAATAGGTATAAAAAAGTCAGAATGACTCGTTTTAGTACTTCTAATGTTAAGAACACCGATAAATACGTTTTTGTTACGATAAAATACTATTTTGTTCCAGTGACCGTGTTTTCAGCACGTGAGCCCTCTATGCACCATATAATCTCACACTTTAGAAATCAGGCGTAATATTTTCAACTTCTAATTATCCCAAAGGGAATTCTAAATATCCTCGTAAATTCTTTGTATTTTGAAGTCAGTTTTGACTTGAAATGCAAGTCGCCTCACACGCATTCTCAAGCCTATTCCTGATTTCCCAACAATATTGTAACTTCGTAATTACTGAATTACATTAAGAGACCGTGTACGCTTTGGCATTAAAGTGATTTACATAGGCGGTAGGGCGTGTGTTGTCAATATCGTGAAGTGTGGAGGCGCATCTTTCACCTACATGACGAGCAGGTGCATGCCGCAAGATTATGTATTTTGTAATGCTTGATAGTTAAGAACACCGATAAATACGTGTTTGTTACGATAAAATACTATTTTGTTCCAGTGACCGCGTTTTCAGCACGTGAGCCCACTGTACTGTTTTCCTTAAGAATCGCATAAAAAACTAATCTATGTTTCATCGAAGTTCTGGTTTCAGAGCGTTAAAGTAGAAAGTTTGATGAAAACTTTGACTTATATTTGATGTTTGAAATCTGGTGAAGTTGATAAAAAAATTCATCTTTTAATGCATCAGATGATATTCCGTTATATGATAGAACATAGATTACATACTACAGTTATAGCATCAAAATCATACAACGTAAGTGATAAATTATCCAAAGAACACCGATAAATACGTTTTTGTTACGATAAAATACCATTTTGTTCCAATGTCCGCATTTTGAGCCCACTGTGCACCATATAATCCCACATTTTAGAAATCAGGCCTAATATTTTCAACTTCTAATTATCCCAAAGGGAATTGTAAATATCCCCGTAAATTCTTTGTATTTTGAAGTCAGCGATGCTCTTGAACTGACGCAACGTGGCCAAATTTGGGGGGTTTATGCCACCCTGGATTTTCCCTGAAGGGGAGAAATGCCCTACATAACCTCCACGCGCATGTTAGAAAGAAATTAGAATCTGTTAGAGATCTTTCAATTACATCCGCTTTCTTTTACATCAAACTCAAAATTAATATATTCAATCAAACTAACAACTGACACAAGACTTTATAACACTCGAAATAAAGTAAAGCTTGAAGCATGTCGAATCCATCGGGTGTTGCAACTTGAAATGCAAGTCGCCTGACACGCATTCTCAAACCTATTTCTGATTTTGCAACAATATTGTAACTTCGTAATTACTGAATTACATTAAGAGACCGTGTACGCTTTGGCATTAAAGTGATTTACATAGAAGGCAGGGCGCGTGTGTTGTCAATATCGTGAAGTGTGGAGGCGCATCTTTCACCTACATGACGAGCAGGTGCATGCCGCAAGATTATGTATTTTGTAATGCTTGAGCCCTTTAATAATAGTCTCCACGCGGCCGGACACTCCAGCATAATAACGGCGAGCAAAGTCAGCGTGTTCCCTATATTAACAAAGTTTGTGCTCGAGGTAAACGCACCGCCTCCTTTCTCCCTGACACCAATATTGCCCGGCTGAATAAACCTGGCACACGCGCCCACTAAATGCAATAATGAAAAGTAAATGCGCCCAATGTCCCCTTCCCTTTAATTATCCAACAGTTGTGCCTTTATTTGGAAAAACATTCAGGAATTTTTGTTGAAAATAGTTTAAACAACATGATAGGTAAATAATTGAATGTAATGTGAGATGAGTAAGTGGAAATTGTTCAAGTAAAAAACTGTATGAAAGTTAGCACTTGATTATTAAGAAATTGTATTAGTAATTGACTTTGAAAGATATATCGAACCCTTCACTCTGGCAAGTGTTAATGTACACGGATTACTAAATTGAATGTTTGCTTTCATAATGCTAGAAATATAATGATAAACAAACCGCCTGTTTATGGTTTGGTTTTAATATAGATGTATCTTTTGTGCACTCGAATATTAATAAAGGCGTATTATGCTAGATATCATTAAATTAATTTAAATTAATACAAAGAAAATCAACTCGATCTTTTCAGTCTTGGCATTTCAATAAATTCCTGAAAATGCAATAATATAATCCTCCTTTTGTGTATTCTCTCGAGAATAACTGTATTTTAAAATCGAGAAACTTTATTGCAACCAATATTTCCACACATTTGAAAAATTAAACTGCATTCAATTAGCATGTTGTTTTTAATGAGGAAGGTTTGATCAATGACCAAACAATCGGGGCGTAATACGAAAACGAGGTTGCTTAATTTGCAAGTTTGTGGCGGTCTGCAAAGTGAATACACGTCAATGAAGAGAATATGTGTTTCATGCACTCGAATATTAATACAGACATGTTTGCCAGATATCATTAAATTAATACAAAGAAAATCAACTCAATCTTTTCAGTCTCGGTATTTTAATCAATTCCTGAAAATGCAATAATATCTCCTTTGTATATTTTCACATTGGATGTGTATTCTTTCGAGAATAACAACTGTAGAGAATAACTGTATTTGAAACTCACGAAATTTCATTGCAACCAATATTTCCAAAGATTTAAAAAATAAAACTCCATTCGATGGGGAAGGTTTGATCAATGTTAACAATCGGGGCGTAATACGAAAACGAGGTTGCTTAATTTGCAAGTTTGTGGTGGTCTGCGGGGCGGCAATACACAATGGAGGGAAAGTGTGTTTAATGTACTCGAATATTAATACAGACATGTTTGCCAGATATCATTAAATTAATACAAAGAAAATCAACTCAATCTTTTCAATCTTGGCATTTCAATAAATTCCTGAAAATGCAATAATATAATCCTCCTTTATATATTTTTAAATTGGATGTGTATTCTCTCGAGAATAACTGTATTTGAAAATCATGAAATTTTTAAATCATGAAACTCTATTCGATGGGGAAGGTTTGATGAATGTTAACAATCGGGGCGTAATACGAAAACGAGGTTGCTTAATTTGCAAGTTTGTGGTGGTCTGCGGGGCGGCAATACACAATGGAGGGAAAGGAAATTGTGTCGAGCGAGCGGGCTAGTGGACACACGTGGTTTCATGATCCCTCTTGTTACGTGGCAAGCAGAGGGACGGCGGCGGCGGCGGCGGCGTTGGCCCCAGAGAGAGAGCGCGTTCCTCCGACAGGTGGAGCGAATTTATATGGAAATTCGTCAAATTCGTTCGAAACCGAGCGTATCTTTCTGTCGGCGCGTTGCGATTGCGAGCTCTGCGTCGGTTGGGACGTCTCTCTCTCCGCTTCTCTCTCTCTCTCTCTCGCATCTCTCTTCTCCCTCTGGCGATTGCACCCTTAACGTCCGCCCGTTCGATATCGCTACGCCCTCAATAAATACCGGCGCAAACTCCCCGATTGCCTCGATTGTTCTTGCCGCGCTAATAACTATTACGGAGTCAGTGACACGCTCCCACCCGCCCCGCCACGCCGCTCTCGGCCGACGCGACGTTACGAAACGACCGATCGACCCTCAAGAGAAAATGGACAAGAGAAACGCCCGAGAGAAATTCTCCTGGCACTTGAATGAATACCGCCGTTAATAATATAGTTCTTAAAATAATTGACAGTTATAAATAAGATTGTCGCTCTATCGAAAATAAATGGAAACGAACCAAACTAACTTCTATTTAATATTTTCTTGATACTATGTGGAATGTAATTAACCCTTTTAGTGCAAAATTATTACCCACATTTGCTAAGGTTTGGGGAAAAGCACAAAAAACACAAAACAAGAATGATATTTACTAAATTCGAAAAGTAGCATATTACGAAACAAAGGAAGAATAAAGTGATGCCAATTATGTTTCAATATTTTTCGAAAATCATACAAATAACATGAGTATAAATCATTATGAAAAGCATGAAAATGAATTCCTCTTTTACAAATTTTATTGCTGATTTTGCGCTAAAAGGTTTAATATATAATTATGTATACGAAGGGGTGCGTGTGGGATGTCTGTATTAGAAGACTAAGGGATGAATCGAATGTTGAGCGAGACTTGCATAACGATGACAACATTGTGCCTAACTTCACCCTCAACGTGAGAAACTCCGTTCTATATAATTACCACTAATTCAATTAAATCTTACACAATAATATATATTATATTATGTTGAAGAGTGATTCTTTTCCCGTAGAAATTAGTATATGATTTAGGAGACGGATATAACTTTATTTGATCTTAATTCTTTGAAAGACTGGTGACGAATGAATCATTAAGTGACAGATTTGTTGAAGAGTGATTCCGAGTGATTCCTTTCGTGGAAATTAGTGTGAAACAAATATAACTTTATTGATCAGAACTTCTTGAACGACTGGTGACGACTGATACATTGACAGATATTGGAACATAAAAACATCATTCTAGACGAGATGACTGAACTTGTCAAAATATAAGTAACAGAAGCTAAACGTGAATGTTATGGATAGAATCCAACACTCCTCCTCATTCACACAATCCGCAGCCATTTCGTAATACAAGTAGCCTCTTCGTTGGCAACGGTTTTGTTAACAAATCTGCTAACATTTTCTCAGTGGGACTTCACTATCGTCTGCACATTTATCAAAATTCGGATCAAGTGGTACTGAAGAAGGTTTTGCATCACCTAAGCCAAATGTTGCTGCTACCTGCTTTATGTAGTTTCGTTGACTAACCTCATAGAATCCATTTTGATTCTTATTAATTTCAAGTCCCAGATAATGCTTAATATCTCCCAAATCGTGCATCTCAAATCTCGACGAAAGACCTTCCTTTACCTTGTCAATCATCTTCAGTGACTTGCTCGCAATTATTAAATCGTCAACATAGATTAATACGTAGCACAACAATCCATCTTGATCTTCCATTATGTACAGACATGGATCCGCTTTTCCTTGAGAACAACCGATTTGTATTAATGCAACATGAACTACTTCGTTCCACGATCTTGCTGCTTGCTTTAACCCATATAAGCTTCTTTTTAACAGACACACTGTATTTGAATCGTCCTTTTCGTATCCTGGTGGCTGTTTCATATAGATCGTCTCTCGTAAATGACCATTAAGGAATGCTGTCTTAGCATCCAAGTGCCTTACAGTCATGCGATTTGCCGCTGCAATTGTCAGTAAAATACGGAATGTAGATTGCTTTACAACTGGTGCAAATACCTGGTCATAGTCTGTCCCATATTTTTGCGAGAAACCCTGTGCAACCAGTCTTGCTTTGTAGCATTTGATGCTCCCATCTGCATTGGTTTTTAATTTAAAAACCCACTTGCATCCAACAGGCTTTCTTCCCTCCGGTAATTTACATAATTCCCAAGTCCCATTTTTCCGCAATGAATCCATCTCGCTGTCCATTGCCTTAATCCACTCATCCTTCTGGGGGCTCTTCATTACATCGCTCAAAGTCTTTGGTTCTGTGATAGTTTTGCTCACTGTTCTCGCTGTAAATCGTACAGGTGGTACACCTTTGTTTATTCGTTGTGAAACTCTAGTCGGACGCTCCCTTTCCTCAATATCACTATCATCCGAGGTGAGCATCTCTTCAATACGATTGTGTCCAGATCTACTTTCTACACTATCATCAGATGTAAGTAGCTCCTCCTGAGTGGTTGCTCGTCCCGATCTGGAACTGCTGGCAGGTTGTTGTTGCTCTTCTCTTCCTTGAGTCTCTGAATCTGTGCTAATAATATCATCATAATAATTATATATACTATCAGCATCTTGGAATGCGGCTTCATCATCTTCCGAATCTTCCTGGAAGTTTTGCATGTGATCATCATTATGTTCCAAGTCGGTTTCTTCCTTTTCTTCGAAGTATATTTCTAGATCGTTTCTTGTAGCCTTTTGATTGTCTTTTTTAGTTTCTACTACTCTGGTTTTCGGTTGCGGTGGTGGTGCTATTGGCTCTGACGGAAAATTATTTCCATATCCTCCTCCGAATCGCACATCCCTACTGATTATGATCTTGTTTCGAACCGGATCATAACACCTAAATGCTTTAGAATTCATGTCATATCCGACAAATAGCATCGGTACTCCCTTATCATCCAGCTTCCTACGTCTTTCAGACGGTACATGAACAAAACATTTGCTTCCAAACACTGTAAGGTGTTTCGTACTTGGTTTTTTGTTGTGCCATATTTCGTAGGGGGTTTTGTTGAGTGGCCGAGCAGGTGTGCGATTCAATATATAATTTGCCGTATTAACAGCTTCTGCCCAAAAGCTCCGCGACAGTTTCGCTTCCAGCAGCATACATCGCACCATCTCGATCAAGCTGCGATTTTTCCTCTCCGCCATCCCATTTTGTTGTGGTGTGTAAGGAGCCGTATATTGAACTTCGATGCCTTCATCAGCCAACATCGTTTTGACTTTGCTGCCAATATACTCTCCTCCTCGATCTGACCTAATTACTTTAGGTTTTCTACCAAATTTATTGTGCACTAATGCCAAATACTCCTTCAACTTAAACTCGACCTCTGACTTGTTCTTCAATAAGTATATGATTGTGTAGCGCGAAAAATCGTCGATAAAGGTAAGAATATATCTGTTACCTCCTTGAGAGATTTCTCTATCCGGCTCACAGACATCCGTATGAATCAAGTCGAGTACTGCATTTGATACACTTTTGGACGCTTTTGGAAATGGTAATCGTGTCATCTTCCCTTGTGCACACACCTCGCACAATTCCTTAATACCGCAATCCTTGATCACCATGTCATTCACCATTTTCTTGGAATACATAAGCTGCAACGCTTTTGGATCCCGATGGCCAAAAATCTTGTGCCAGTGGTGAATGCAAGCTTCATTGTGTTCTTTAACCACATTTACCGTATGTGATTCACGTAGCTTAAATAAACCGTGGTGTTCATCTGCGATTGCGATTTGTTTGTTGTTATGCGTAATTTCGCACCCGTTAGGAACAAAATTTACTTTAAATCCTTTGTCAAGAAGCCTCTTTACCGATAATAAATTTCCTTCTATACTTGGCGCGTATATGACGTCAGTTATAATCGCTGAACTTCTGTCACCGTTACTATTCTGAAACTGCACCTTGCACGTACCTTTCCCCTGAACATTGACCTTAGCACCATTTGCAACATTCAACGTGCTCCTTGAAGATGTATCGAGCGAAACAAAACACTTCTTGTTGCTCGATATGTGACAGGTCGCTCCCGAGTCAATCACCCAACCTTCATGACAACTCGAAGGAACCATGAATACAAAATTTTCTGCATCCGCTACCTTATGCGCCTTGTCACCCTTTTGCTTATCCTTTGCGTTTCTCCATTTTTTATACTTGCCACAGTCACGCTTGATGTGTCCTGTCTTTTTGCAAAAATAACACTGCATATCTTCTGCCGTCTTCAACACTGCTTCTTTATGGTCACCTCCGTCGATCTCCCTTCGGCGATGGTATTCGCTTATTAGTTTAGATTGCACTAAACTCAGTGTCAAATCTTCTTCCGGCCTCGTTTCAAGCGCTGTTACCAATGTATCGTAACTACGTGGTAAACTGCTCAAAATCATACCGACTGTCCAACTTTCCGACAGTTTTTCACCGAGATCGCCTAGTTTCCTGAATAGATCTGTCAAGCTACTGACATGTTCCTCCATGTTTCCTCCGTCGTCCATCTTGGTGCAGCAGATTCGCCGAATTAAACAGACCTTGTTACTCAATGTGACCTTTTCGTGATGATTCTTTAAAGCTTCCCAAGCTTCCTTTGCCGTCTTTGCGTTCCGTATATGGCACAATTGATTGTCATCAACCAATAGTCCAATCCATCCTCGGGCTTGATCATCACGAGTCTGCCACGCCTCAATCGTCACAATATTGCTTCTATCTTGATTTAATGCTGGTTTTTCCTCACTCAATACGCTCCACAGTTTTTCCTTCATAAGAAGCAACTCCATTCTATATTTCCATATGAAATAGTTTTCGTTGTTCAATCTTGTCATGGTGACCTTCAGTGCCTCCGCCATTTCGCTATAATGTCCAAACTTTCGCGAAACGAAAAAACTTAAATTCCTTAGGTTCCTTACTGGTTTCCTTTTCTTTCTTTATTCACACTATTCACACTAATTCACTCTGGGCCCATAACCTGTTGAAGAGTGATTCCGAGTGATTCCTTTCGTGGAAATTAGTGTGAAACAAATATAACTTTATTGATCAGAACTTCTTGAACGACTGGTGACGACTGATACATTGACAGATATTGGAACATAAAAACATCATTCTAGACGAGATGACTGAACTTGTCAAAATATAAGTAACAGAAGCTAAACGTGAATGTTATGGATAGAATCCAACAAGATTTACAAATATCCAAACATCATGTGAAACATTTTGAAACTAAGCGTGAATGATATAGGATAGAATCCAACATATTATAGCTATATAATATATATGTTATATAATATATATACATATATTATAGTTATTCTTCTACACTTCTACTAATTAACAATTCACATACTAAAACCTCTCAGTCGCAATACAAAAGAATCACTCACAAAATAAACCTTGGACTAAATTTACTCTCTAGTAGAAGTGTGGAAGAATAACTATAATATATAATAAATATATATCCATACATATACATATATTATAATTATTCTTCCACACTTCTACTAATTAACAATTCACATATTAAAACCTCTCAGTCGCAATGCAAAAGAATCACTCAAAAAATAAATCTTAGACTAAATTTACTTTCTAGTAGAAGTGTGGAAGAATAACTATAATATATATTTAATATATATAAATATACATACATATATTATAGTTATTCTTCTACACTTCTACTACTTAACAATTCACACACCAAAACCTCTCAGTCGCAATACAAAAGAATCACTCAACAAATAAATCTTGGACTACATTTACTTTCTAGTACAAAGGTGGAAGAATAACTATAATGTATATTTAATATATATACATATACATACATATATTATAGGTATTCTTCTACACTTCTACTAATTAACAATTCACATACCAAAACCTCTCAGTCGCAATACAAAAGAATCACTCAAAAAATAAACCTTGTTCTAAATTTACTCTCTAGTAGAAGTGTGGAAGAATAACTATAATATATGTACATATATGTATACAATACATGTATATAATATACCAATACCAAAATCTCTCAGTCGCAATGGAAAAGAATTACTCAAAAGAGAAACCTTGTTCTAAATTTACTCTCGACAGACAAAGTAACAGCATATCCCCATACGACTAGATAAATCCAGAGGGAAATGGAGAGGAGCGTAGGGAAGCGCATGAAACGGGCCACTTGGTGGTCGGGTGACATAATCGCAAGGAGAATCAGGCGCGAGAGTCCTCGCTATCAGACACTCGGCCTCGCCCGATGTGTCCAGCCTCTACTAGAGATCGAAATAAAAGGTACGTCAAGATAAAACCGTGCCATCTGCAACTTGATAAAGAGAGGTACGAGCGCGCGCGCGCCCGAGAGAGAGAGAGAGAGAGAGAGAGAGAGAGAGAGAGAGAGAGAGAGAGAGGGCGCTGGAAGGAGCTGAATATGGAAAATAGATATCTCAGGAGCGGGCAGCTGTCGGCGACGTGAAGGAAATGGTATCCGCGCTGATTCGCCGAGAGTACAACGGAACGACGAGTCCGTGGCTCTCTTCCTCTGAGAGCTGCTCGAGAGGAGACAGCAGTACAGCATCCCTCGGAGAAGAGGTGGATATCGCCTGAAAGACGATAGGAACCCACCGGCAAGCAGAGAAGCTGGGATAAGACCCTGAGGAAGAGGGTAGTTTCTGTTGGCGACTTAGAGAACCGAGCACGACGTACCCGCGTACTTCCAACCTTTGAGCTAATACCAAGAAAAGGTAAAGCTCGACAAATAACTAAGTATCGAAATTTTCAATTTAGGAATTTGAGAAAATCGTCAAGTGGTTGTTAAACCGCGTATTAATAGTGGTTGTCCAAAAAATAAATTTTTCACTCTTTCATTATACCTTGTTACAAATGTTTATTATGGTTATTCGGGGGAAATAAATGTATCTGTGAATGGATGTTCGAGTGTCATCCAAATTCGGGTGACATAACGTTCAAAGTGTTAACGTACTTTTTAGTCGAATTATCTCGAAAATGTGCTAGAACTTTGTCAAAATTCTTAACAATTAATTCTTTTACAGTGATTATTATAATTTTACTTGCAGGTACTCCAAGTTTTAAGGAAGTTGGCGCCACGAATGAAAATAATGAGAACCGATTAACATTTACAGAGAATAATAGTGAATGGTCACTACAGTTCTCTTCAAAATTTCAATTTGTTTATTTGTACAGTTTCGAGTAACCAATGTTAAGAAATTCATTTTTATGGATGGGCTCTTATGGCAAGAAGAGCAGAAATGACCGTTTATGGCTTAAAAGTATGTAATACAATAATGACACATGAACAAAAAACATTTCATGTGGTAAACGAGATATTTACGAATAATTAGGCTAAGTTTCAAAAGCTTCGTCCGTACGATTCGAAAGTATTTCCGCAGAGAGTGAGAAGGAAATGGTTTCATTTGTAGAACTAACATGTCGAACAGAATTGAAATAAAAATAACGTATAAAAGCAGGTCTTACATAGCATAAACTTAATCGCAAATTAAGTTTTCCTACTCAAAAACTAGTTTTGGTTTCCTGCATCAAATGACAGTACTAATCTCCTTAAACAAACGGATTACAATTTTAAAAGGTCAGACACTTCCGCTATAACAAACAAACATACACGATAAAATTATAAACATTTTTACTAAACAACAGAAACCCACGAAATCTTCAAATTACCAAACAATTTCCTAGTTACCTATGAAAACAACACACATTCAAAGTACACTCAAAAGTAAAAGAATCGCGAATGGATGAGTAAAACAATAACAAGAGCAGCTAGCAGAATGGAAAGCTGCGCGGACGCGCGTTGAACAACTTGACGATTGAAAGAAGAGGGAAAAAGAGGAGAGGAAAGAAAAAGGAGTGACAGGCTGGAGAAGGAGAAGGAAGGGTGAGGGAGGATGGGCGGCGGGCGACGGGTGGAAATCGGATTTCGTTTGGCTCGATAATCAACGCCGATGACACCGATACACCTCGGCTCCGATCCATAATCACGCCGGCGGGCTAATCACCTGAACTTTCCGCGTTCCCTGCCGAGTGAGAAAATCCGCTCGAGAGCGAAGAGAGAAGAGAGAAGAGAGGGTGGATGCGCAAATCAGAGAGAAGCGGAGAGGAAGGGTAGAATGGAAGGTGGGTCCAGTGGAGAATGACGGAAGGCCTCTCTCTCTCCCCAACCCTATCACCCTCGCCTCGGGCTTTTCGAATTTTCCCTAGCGATACTCTATTCGTAAACTCATCCTCGCGGTCCCATAATTGCCGATCTGCCGCGATCCTTGTTAACGCCGCCGCCGCCACCGCGAATAACATGACGGAGATGTTAATGCCGGCCGGCCAAGAGCTAACTTGATTTCGCCGCGGACGAATATTGCGGAACAAACGGGCGCAGCTGGCCGCCTCGCCGCGGGTTTTCTGGTCACTGGGCAAATGAGTTCGCCCGGCTTTAAAGCGGCCCGGCCGCCCTCTAATCGCTCAGATCGAATTTCGAGAATGGAAATAGTCGGGCGCAGCACACCCATCGCCTAACTCTCTCGCCTACTAGCCGACGAGCACCCCCCACTAATCAGTTAATGAGCAGAAAGTAGCCGATCTATTTAGAATAGTTAGCGCACTCGATTAAGACTTTAAATTCCCTAAATCTCCAACTTTATTACGGTGCACCCGAAAGTAATGTCGATTTTTGAGGAGGTTGGTGCGGTCATTTGGTGCGGGGATTAGAGGGGAACATGACACAGAATTTTGAGACTTTCAAATTACAGTAAAACTAATTTTTAAGGAGGGAAATTCAATTTGCAATTAAGTTTATGCTATGTTACGTCTGCTTTTATAAGTTACTTTTATTTCTATACTACACTTCTCACAAAAATTAATGCAACACTTTTTTTTACCGAAAAATCACCGATTTTTGAAGCGGCATAACTCGGTTCAACAAAATCGTACAGCAGTTTTTTAATACTCATTTTACAGCTTGAAGCTTCCTCTTTCAGAGCCTACAGCGCATTTTTGCTTAGAATAATTTGTTTGTTATTAAACAAATGAAATAAAATGTCGTCAATTGAAATTAGCGTTCTCCCTTAAATTTTGCTGTAGTGAAAGGGTTGTTACACTTGAACTCAATTGTTCTCTGAAATAAACCTAAGCAGGATTTCTTGATCCTTGGGGAAAGTATTGATACATTCTTTTTATGTGGATGCACGAGGGCGATCGAAATCCCAATCCTTTTGGAAAAGTACGTAGTGTTTCGTTACTGGTTGGACTCTTTCGTCGATTAATTAGTCGGTCCATTACACACTAATGGCATTCAATTTTTCCGCGGGATACATGGTTACATAGAGGCGGCTTGCCCCGCCAGATATCGAGCGCGGTTATTAACTCGGCTGGTACCTATTGTAACGCCATTATAATAACAACTGTTAATACGCCCATCGCGATCATCTAATTACGAGTTATTGGGTTATATCAAAGTACGACCTCCACGCCGCCGGATTACACCGACACACACCACCGCTGCTCCGTCGTTATTGCCTCAACGGAGAATTCATTTTTCCCGGCGAAAATTTCAGTGAATCGGCTTTCGCTGATTGGCAGCGAAATTCTTACAATTGAAAATAAAACAATACACGAGCTTTTATATTTTATTAGTACAAAATGATTTTTTGATATATTTATATTTTGCTTAAGACTTTGACTGCCATGTCACCCGAATTTGGATGACACTCGAATATCCATTCGCAGATATGTTTATTTTCATGAGAATAACTATAACAAATATTTTTCACAAGGTGTAGTGAAAGAGGTAAAAATTGTTAATTCTGGCACTCGACGTGTTGTAAGGAAAAGTCGTATTCTATTGACTTTCTTTAAATTGCAACTACTGCTGCAACTACTGGCAAAATTTTGTTGAACTTGACCGTATCGTTTCCGGGTTAATGGATTTCGAAATTGACACTTTTAATACGTGTTGCATAGTCAAAACCCGTCAGTTAATCACATTAGCGAATTTAACGGCTAAATTTTTTATAGAATCCTATCAAGCATTAACCGATGTTTCATCAATATTCTACGAACGCGTACAAATTATTGCAGAATTTTTTACCGTCTCGTTTTTTCGTAATACAGTTAATAATATTCAATTTGCGAGAAATTAAAGACGTTCATTGACTATCCAAGCTGAGTAATGTTACCACTATTGCCTTCAAGTACGTGCGGTACCTTAACAGTCAATTTTCGCAGACGCTTCAAGAAAACTTTAAAATCAAGTTGTTATAAAATTGCCAAAAAGTCTGATAAAAGACTTGAATTGCAATGTCCCTGATTTTTGACATTACTTTTTATCTCAAACTTGATTCTGTTGAAAATGATGACATTACTAGACGCGAATCACTTTACACGACTCACTGCAATTTCCCGGAAATACGTAGCGAGATGACACTAACACTGTCTGAGTAACGCGAGGTTGCAAAGCGATTCTCAGAGGGAAACTACAAGCAATATCGAGGAGGAATCGGCGATCGGGCATTAAATTATTCGAATCGATCCGGCTGTCAGAAACATTGTCCTGATTGCGCTTACGTAAGTTAAGTTTGAGTGATCGCGGCTCCCGCGTTCTTCCGGGCGTAATAGTAAGCGGAGCTATTCTTCCCGGCGCGGAGTCTGCTGGCCCTGTCAATCGCAGCAGCGCGCCGCGCTCCACCATTAACTGTCAAAAGAGCGCTTGTAAAATATTGCACTTCATTTGAGATTCTGCCTAGCAGATATGTCGGCGGATTTCCCTCCCTCGATTCATGCGATACTGACAGCGCGACCGCTCTCGTAATGTTCCATGCGCTCTATTTCGCCCTTTATGGAGCGGAAAACCCGTCGAATGAGCGGTGATATTTGGTCCGATTCAAGCACCCTCTTTCACAGCCCCTCGAATTAGTCTAGTTGATGCACTCTGCCACTTTATCCAGAATTAGCTATACTTCTCGTCCCAAAAATCCACTCGACACATCAAACACGCCCGGAGACACTTGTGCGTAATGAAAGCTTTCACTAGGATACACGATTAGTTATCTATCATTGAAGAGAATTCAGAATTATAGATTGAATAGCACATTAATTTCAAAATGATTTGTATACCTGAATTCGACCGATATAATAAATCTATCCTATGCAAATACCGAATGAAATCGCGTGTACTTTCAAAGGTTACAGGATCATTGAAACATTATTAAAAGGTTATAATATCAACCACGAATAAAATTAACTCTCCGCGATGAAAAAAAAGTTTATGAGTTTGTGAATTATAGATTGAATAGCACATTAATTTCAAAATGATTTATACCTGAATGCGACCGATACAATAAAACTATTCTAAGCAAATGCCTAATGAAATCGCGTGTCCTTTCAAACGTTACAGGATCATGGAAACATTATTAAAAGATTATACCATCATCCACGAATAAAATTAACTCTCCGTGATGAAAAAAACAGTTTGTGAATTTGTGAATTATAGATTGAATAGCACATTAATTCCAAAATGATTTATACCTGAATTCGACCGATATAATAAATCTATCCTATGCAAATACCGAATGAAATCGCGTGTACTTTCAAAGGTTACAGGATCATTGAAACATTATTAAAAGGTTATACCATCAACCACGAATAAAGTTAACTTTCCGTGATGAAACAAAAGTTTGTGAATTTGTGAATTATAGATTGAATAGCACATTAATTCCAAAATGATTTCTACATGAATTCGACCGATATAATAAAATTGTTCTAAGCAAATACCGAATGAAATCGCGTGTACTTTCAAAAGTTACAGGATCATTGAAACATTATTAAAAGGTTATAATATCAACCACGAGTAAAGTTAACTCTCGGTGACCCGTGTAAAGAGAAGCATCGCTCTCTCAATGATATTATTTTTACCGCAAACCATTATCCACGTCCACAAATACATATTATTCGATTAAAAAAAGCTTTTCGAAATAAACCACTGAAGTTAATTTAATCGGACTCGGTTGCGAAAGGTCAAACTAATTGAAAGCGCAAATAGCAGGAAGCCATGGCATGGGAAAGTTCGCTTGGAAAGTCCACTAATTTAAAAATGAGTGTCAAATTAGATGGACTGGGGGCGAGCACCGCTCGGTCACATAATTTAATGATAAAGGTGTGTAATTACGTTAGCGGGCGCGCGCGCCCTCGATCGAAGGGTCACGAACACAAACACACGGACAAGCGGAGTTCCCGGGGAGCGCGAGTAACCACTAGCAGTGGTGGAACAATTTAAAAGGCAAACACATCAGCTGCCCTCTTGAGAAATTCCACATGATCGATGTCGAGGCGAATGATCGATCAACAGACCGACCGACCGACCCCTCCCGCTAACTCACCTTAGGAAAACTACTGATGACCCAATTTCCACGGGCACACACCGCTCAACTTTTACTTCCTCCTGAACAGTTCTTTCCTTTTCCAGTACAACTTTCCCTCGATTCAAGTACCGCCGTTGATCATTCTCTTTTCAATAAGGTTGAGTGCACTTCGAATACGTTCACGATTCTGTTAACTCTTTAACTGCGCAATTAGTCTGATATTTCGCTTTCTTCCCGCACGAAACTTTTAGATTCGAAATTTTTGTATAGTTAATTTGAAGAATCTTCTTTATTATTATATTATATCGGGGTTTAAATCACTTACGGGGTTCATCACTGTAGATTAAGGAGGTTCGTACCGAAAATAATAAAATTGGTTTGCAATTTACAGAGAATAACAGTCAATGTTTACCGCAACTCTCTTCAAAATTTCAATTTATTTGTCTGTTCGAATTCGATCACGATACTGTTAACTCTTTAACTGCGCAATTAGTCTGATATTTCGTCGTCTTCCCGCACAAAACTTTTAAGTTCGACATTTCTTTATAGTTAATTTGAAGAATTTTTTTATTATTATAAAATATCAGGGTTAAAATCAGTTAAGCGGTTAATGATTGTAGATTAAGAAGGTTGGTGCCGAAAATAATAAAATCGGATTGCAATTTACAGAGAATAACAGTAAATGTTTACTGCAACTCTCTTCAAAATTTCAATTTATTTGTCTGTTTGAATAAATTCACGATTCTGTTAACTCTTTAACTGCGTAATTAGTCTGATATTTCGCTGTCTTCCCGCACGAAACTTTTAACTTCAAAATTTTCTTATAATTAATTTGAAAAGTCGTTTTTATTATTATAAAATATCAGGGTTAAAGTCAGTTAAGGGGTTAATGATTGTAGATTAAGGAGGTTAGTGCCGAAAATAATAAAATCGGTTTCCAATTTACGGAGAATAATAGTTTATGATCACTGCAGCTCTCTTCGAAATTTCAATTTATTTGCCTGTGCGGTTTTTGAGTAATTAACGTCCAAAATTTCATTCTTATTGAGCTCTTATGACGACGAGAGCAAACATTACCGTTTATGACTTAAAAATATCTGATACAATAATGACACATGAGTAAAAAACATTTCATATGGTAAATGAGAAATTTACGAATTATCAGGCTAAGTTTCAAAAGGTTCGTTTATCCGGTTAATGAGATAATTTAAGTATTTTTCGAGAGTATTTGAGCAGAGTGTGAAAAGGAAATAGTTTCATTTGTAGAAAGAACGTGATAGATAGAAAGAAATGTGACATAGCATAAGTTTATTACCAAATTGATTGTTCCTACTTAAAAATTGGTTTTATTATAATTTGAAAAGGCCTCAGAATTCTGTTTCACCGCTCACATGCTCTTCGCACCAACCTCCTTAAATCAACATTGACAAACTAATCACGAATTTATATTCTTTGGAAAAGTAAAGTTGTTTAGTAATAAAAGCGCCGACAACTAAATAAATAATCGTTTCTGAGACTAAAAGTATTTACAACGAAATCAAAGCATTGAATTAAACTGAAATCGTACGAAAGTTTAATTTCAAACTACTAATTCAGCCGGTACGGATTGAATTTCTGTTCAACTGGTCTCAATTTATATTCAATTTATGCGTGCAAAGTAAAATGGAACTGGAGGGTATTTTCTTAAAGAGAATGCGGCAGCGTTACTTTGAATTTCGCCTGTCGCCGCACTCGAGAACTTTTCCGGACAGGGCGAGGAGAATGGCAGAGCGGCGACACATATTTATTTCCCTGCCAGCCGAGTATTCGCAAGTAGGTCGCAAAGTATTCCCAATTAATGCCTGTACTTCTCGCCGGGACAATTGTTCCGCGCTGGAAAGTTTCCCATTCGCTCGAGAAGAAGGGACGTTACTTTGCTCGTGACAGTCGTCGCTTCATTTTGAAATGGACCACGATTAAGTGGGCATCTCTTCTTCTCGGCGATAGTCCGCCGCCACCAAGAGCTTTGCAATCTCCGCGCGCGCGCTCGTGGAAATTTCGCCGAGCAGTAAAACAGTTGTGATTTCAATACTACAAGAAACTGTGGTGTTCCCAGAGAATTATTCTTCTCCCTTAACTTTCAATGCTTCTACTTTCGTTTCGAATTCAGAATCATAGTATTCGAATTTATGTAAATATAAATAGTCATTAATACAAGATACAAAACTTGATGCAACATTAAGGTGCGACATACAAGTAAAATATTAGAAAACGATACAAAAATTCGATTTTTTCCCTTGCAAATAATTTTTTTTCAGAAAAAGTATTATCTACATATGAAAATACATATTGTAAACAATATATCCTGTAAATTGTTTTACAATCCTTGCAGTGACTAGCGTGTCACAGCGACTTTTGTAATGTCATAGTGAATGAAAGATGGCTGCGGTAGTCGATGTAGCTCCACTATTTTTCATCTGAATCGAATAAAAAAGTACTCTTTATTTAATAGAAAGATAACTCTACTGCACTACGGAAGCAGATCCTTTAAGTTTCATTTTGTGCGGAACATATCGCTATTTATAATCATCGGATCGATTTTTTCTATAAAATTACGCATTTTATATAAAAACAGAAAAAAATGGGATTGATATGCAAAAAATGCTATGTAGTGCAGTAGATAACCCTATTAAGAAGATCTGATTAAATTTTCAGTTTGATCCGTTCAATGACGAATTAGTTATGCTGATTACCGCCCGCAGAAACAGTGTTTCGAGAAAAACGTGTTTGAAGTTTTGGGTATATTTAGAAAATATCTTTCGTATGCTTTTACGCAATACATCAGACAGTTTCAAAATTCGTTATACTTATATAAAATCGTCAATTCCTACGCCATACACCATTATCAACACAATTTTTGAGGGAAAATTTGATTATATTGACCCATTTACTTGTATATGGTACTTTAATCTAAATTAGCAACATTATTTATCATATAATAGTTTGTTACAGTTTTCGAAATTAATAAAAAAAGCTTGTGAGTTTCACAATCCTTTGATATACATTATTATCTTATCATCAAAAATCACTTGTTTAAATGAATGACTCGACTGCGGGAGTTTATATTAAATAAAGCACACTTATCTCCTCTAGGATGGATTATGCACGGTGCAACACGGAAGTAATCATCCACGATGCATTCCACGCATCCTCTGTGACAAATTAAACGTATCCAAGCCGAATCTCTACAGGCAAACTAGTGCGAGTTAAATTACCCTTTAAATATCTATGAACATACGCGATGTAATAATGTCACATGAAAATTTATATCGTATATTATTATATTTTTGATAGTTGTATTGTATTGTATTGTATGGTATTGTATTAATACTGAACAGACCACGCCCAGTTAAATGACCGGTTTTAAAATTGCGTTCTCAACTACAGTTCGTCTCTGGAAAGAAGGCGCCTGGCTCTGATTTGCCGAAAAATTTGTCTCCTCCTTCAAAATTACTTAGGGACGGTACTTAGGAATGGAAACAAAAGGTTTTATGATTAGCGACCCGTAGTCTTGTTTCTATTGGCCAGTAGGAAACAAGACTACGGGTCGCTAATCATAGAACCTTTTGTTTCCGTCAAAATGAAAAATCCGTCAAAATGACCGGTCCCGTAAACCTAGTGTTAATGTTAAATTTGATGGACTGCTTAGATTTTAAGTAATCTTTCTAAGCCTTAGAAAGACTTGAAAATTCTTTCTTCTTGCTTTCGTTGAGAGGTTTGCTGGCAATGATGGGAATGCCAAAAAATAAAAATCATTCTATTCGCGTTGCCAACCCAATAGTGGGACTGTCAAAGAAAACAAATTTATTTGTTTTAGGCGAATTTAACGAAAATAATGTATATTTTCGGGCTGCAAATGGACTTACATCACTTTAAAAATTAGTCAATTGTAAAAATCGTTTAATTTCAATTTTGAAAAATCAAATACGACTTCAAATATATTTCATATTAGTCCAATGTTGTTTACAAATAATAACACGATATGAAATAGAAGTAGTATTTTTAATGTTAAACGTTAATAATATTGTTAAAATTAACATAAGATATTGGTAGGATTTACTTATGCTCTTCATGCGGCAGTGTTTTGAAATATTCGTGATGGACAGGAGGTATATACGGTAATAACTGCTCGATATCCTTAGATTTTTCGTAAGTAATAGGCCTGGCATCGTGATATAAAGGCGCCAGGGCGATATTTTCAAATTTTAGGCCACTCACTCAGCCACCTGTCTATGCAAATTGGACTTATACCACTTTCATAATCAATGCTCACGCAATTTCTTTTACCGACCAATTTTAAATTGGACACAGCATGGGCATTCTTTAAGAAATTACATACAAACTAGTTATAAATAAAAAGTTTGCCCTAAAGTAAGCATAAATTACGTGATTCTCGTTTTTTTTTTCAAAAATGGACTTACACCACTTTCAAAATAAACGGTCCAATGTTTCTAAATCTGTTATAATGTTTCATTCGTCACCAGTCCTTCAAACAGTTCAGATCAATAAAGTTATATTTGTTTCCTAAGTATTTCATACTAATTTCCACGGAAAGGAATCACTCTTCAACATTAAATGCTCTCAAAAGAAGCAATAAAACGCCAATCACTCGGCATGCATCATTACTTACGAATATGAAGAGCAGTGAAGTGACAAGTGCCAGGCGACTGTGTTCCCCGTTGAAGCGATAGTGATAAGCGTAGAAGAGAAAGTGGTACAGGTAGAAGAATCTGCAACAAAAGTAGAAGGCGAATCTGATGAAACATGTACGGGCAAAAGTTGGGGCAGAGAGGGTTCTCGGATTGCGCAGTCGATGGATGTATCGAGGACAGAGACAGGGAGCTTGCATATCGGCGGCGGCGGCGGCGGTGGAAGCTGCCAGCCAGGCAAGGTTGGGTCGGCGTGGACCGTACGCGCTCTATTGATCAGATCGTATCACGTTTCCACCTATTGAAATATCCAGCGGCTGCGGCATCACAGCGATGCGTCTCACGTGGCGCTTCGTTATTATGCGGAAAAAATTGCGCCCGATTCAACCGACCGCCACTCTCTTTCTCTCTCCCCCACTCTCTTTCTCCCCCTCTCTCTTTCTCTCAAACACCCCCGCCTCGTTCACCACTGACTTCATCAGAGTACAATCCACACAGATCCACCATAAACAAGTCCCATCGATTGGGACGTATTGAAATAAGTTACCACCCGCTACCGGGTGTCTTCGAAGATTTTGGACAGATTTACTTCGATTTTGGAAACTTATTTTACTTATAATGAGATTGATGGGGAATTGGCAGAGTTTAATGTAATGGTGGATGATTAGAAACGACAATTTGTGTGGTAAGATTAATTGTATTAGTTACATACTTCAAATAAAATTTGTATGTAAGATTTAACACTAGGTTTACGGACATTTTTGTATACCTGTCCACGTATTCGAAACAACGTAATTTCTTTTAAAAAAGAACAACTAATTTAATTTAAAAACAACTACAATCTTAACAAACATAATATAAGTGAATTTATTTTGTTAGAATTGCATAAATAATAATTGACATAAATTGGAGAAAAATGAATTGTAATTGTACTCATGCAGTCCGAAATCCGTCAAAATGACCGGTCCCGTAAACCTAGTGTTAATGTTAAAGTTGATGGACTGCTTAGATTTTAAGTAATCTTTCTAAGCCTTAGAAAGACTTGAAAATTCTTTCTTCTTGCTTTCGTTGAGGGGTTTGCTGGCAATGATGGGAATGCCAAAAAATAAAAATCATTCTATTCGCGTTGCCAACCCAATAGTGGGAATGTCAAAGAATAAACAGAGTTTCAAGGTGTAGCTAATGGTGGTCACCTGGTAGTTATGGGATTTTTTCTTGGGTCCGACAGACCCATTAACCCTGGCTCGAAGTCGGTCGTCAGATCTGGGGAACTTATTTTACTTATAATGAGATCGATGGGAAAATGGCAGAGTTTAATGTAATGGTGGATGATTAGAAACGACAATTTGGGTGATAAGATTAATTGTATCAGTTACATACTTAAAATAAAATTTGTATGTAAGACTGAATTTTAAATCTGATAAACTGCTTAGAAAGACTTGTTCCATCGAAGAAATTACAAGACTGATTTTTTTAGATTGAAAGTGTTCTCTTCCTACTTTCATTGAAGGGTTTGCTGGTAATTATGGGAGTGCCAAATAATAAACAGAGTTTCGAGGTGCAGGTAATGACGGCCACCCGGTAGTTACGGGACTTTGTCTTTGATATGCTTCATTGTAACAACGTTTATGGGCTCATCATCCCAAGAAAGAGCACTCATAATGAAAATAAAGATGTCAGTCTTGCCATGTGTTTGCGATATCTCGCGAAACTTTCTCGCAACTGCATATAAAAATGATGTCACGTTTAAACAAAACGAAAGAATGTTCCAAAAATATCGAATAGCCATCGACGATAAAAGATAGAACGTATTTCAGACTGGAATCAGTAAAAAGGACTAAATTGTTATTAGTCGAATTAGAATAGGACATACAAAACTCATCCACACGTATTTATTAACGCCTAGGCTACTGTGGGCGCCCATAGACGCATAGAAATTTTGCATTTCTAACACTAAGAGCGCCTATAGATTCTCTAAAAATTCATCAAGATTGCATTTATCACGCAAGACTTTTTTAGGGGGTTGCTGCCGAAATTTTCCTCCCCCAAAAGGGGGCTTTTAAAAAGTCATGTGTAACAGGCTCATATATAATACTACAACATTTCACTTTTATTGAGCCAACATTTTCTAGATTGTGACAACTATTTTGTTGGAGGCTATACAATGAAATAAATATACCAGTGTATAATGTAGATGTAAATATTTGACGATACAATATGATACTACGTTGCTAAAAACCCGAGATGTTAATGCAACGCTAAATAAATGATAATAAAAAAAATAAAATACAAAAGGATTGTAGTTCAAATTTAGACAATCATTCGTTTAGTTCTTTTTGTCGAAAATATTAGAATTGGTGATACTGCCTAAACCGCGCCAAAAATCGATATTTCAAGTCCCAGAATATTTTCATGCATAATTTTCTCTTAAAAGAAGAATATCGAAAGCACTTGAAATCACTTTTGTTTGGTCAATTCCTTGCAGCCTCACTCCTACAGAATTAGTGAAAGTTAGGATTCGGAAATCGGTAGTGTGCATTTTTTATATGAAATTTGTTCTAGAGTTCTAAAAAAAAGTCCTAGCGATCCCCGCCTTCTAACTTACATTCTCTGAAAAGTAAAAGTACAGATTTGATGGCTATAATAATAAGAATTGCACATACTTGCACATTTTCGATTGGTGGTCAGTAAAAGGGCAGAGTACGCAGTATGATTTTAAAACAAATCTGATATGAATGAACTTAGAATTATGTTCAACTATGGCTTTCATTTGTCAGAGAATTTTTTTTAATAAAACGAAAGATACTCTTCAAATTGTCCTTACTTCAATTATTTCATGCCAATTGATTTAAGTAATCATACAGAAAACAGCCTATGAAAAAGTGTTCTATTTATGGCGCGTTTTGGAGGGTCGCTGAAGCAGTGTGCGTTGCTTGAAATCGCCCTAGGAAAGATTATTACTCGTTTGATACGCACTACAGTTTTCTATTTCGATAGTGAGCGGAAATGTAAAGAGGCAAAAGGAAGCGAATGAATATTTCGTCTCTATATGACTTTTTGGCGGGTACGGTTTGCTCGCGGGAAAAAACTCTGCAAGCCAGCACCGAGATATTTTCCGAGCGTCGAAGCTTTCCGATCTGGCGTCCCGAAAAAATCATAAAACTTCTCGCAGCGCCGCGGATTAATCCGCTCGGTGCCGCTTTATGGTAAATAAAACGGGGAAAATACTTTATCTCTTAATCCGTCTCTAACTTAATTACTTGTTACGGCGGTCCGTGCGCGCTCCGCACTCGGAAACAGTTTGTTTTGCGCGATCCTTAGATTACTCGGCGAACCTTCTCCGCCGCCGCCGCCTTCCACCGGACTTTCTTTATTTGCGCCGCTGGCGCCTTTTTATGCGCACCCGGAATTACCTAACATCAATCAAGCGAACTTCTAATTTCTTAATCAGGCCGCCCGGAATCCCGCTTAAGTATAAGTAATCTCATTATGCTCGGATAATACGTTTTGTCAGAATATCCGAAAGACTTCTTTGAAAATGATAAATCTTGACTTTATCAACGCACAATGCTTCGTGCTTTGAATTACAGATTGAACAAACTTAAAGTCCAAAACCGCAATGCATTATCAATGCGAGACATAATTACTGCGGTACTTACACTAAAAATGTATTGGAACACGCGACTTGTACGAGAAACTCATTCATTTGTTGTAAAATGACAATATTTGGTATATGTGCAAATTTGTGCAATATGAAATTGATTTTTTTGAGTTATTTAAGAGTCTATCTTTATTTCGTATATCATGAAAATCTGGTATAATGTAGTATACTGTATAAAAACTCGAGGTATAATGAAATAATGGCATTTTCGAAATTAAATATTAGCGTAAAATGCCTAATTGGCGAGTTTTTTGAATCGCAATAATACGTAACTTTGAGATGGTAAACAGAGGACAACGATACCATTAATTTAAAAAAATTAGAAAATGCAGGTATCAATAATAATAACATATGAAGATTAACATTAGAACGCTTTGGACTGAAATAATAAAGTTCCGCTAGATCCTGAAAATATCACACTGTGCGTCGCACAAAACGTGGATGAGTGTGGCTACAAGATTGTAGTGATGAACATATATATCTGCCAATAATTATGAAAGTGGTCTCACAATCAGTCAAAACTTAAAAAAATTTTGTTTCAGTTATTTCACACCACATTATTTTAAACTAAATTTATTCAATGTCATTTTTACGATATCGTTAAAAATGAACCATTAGATAGTGGTTGTAATTTCAACATTATATGGAATTCATTTAATTTTTACGATATCGTCAAAAATGAACTATTAGATAGCGGTTGTTACTTCAACATTATATGGAATTCATTTAGTGTTAATTATGAAAGTGGTCTGAGTCAAAGACTAGTTACGGAAGAAAAACATAAAAATATTATGTGTTTACTACCATTCATCCCTCCAGTTTTTCAGCAACATTTTAAGAATCTTAAAAGCTCGAAATGATAAAAATGGATAACTTTTTAAAAATAATTAATAAATGTTGATGAATTATTTCATTAAAGTTATTGTTTCAAATAAAACTCATAGTTCTCAATCGCTTTAAGTCATTTATAGGACATTCAGTTAATTTTGAAAATGGTCTGTCAGTTCAAACTTTAAAAACAACATTTTCGTATGAAATTCACACAAAATTTCATATTCATAATAAATTTCCATTAATCAAGACTAATAAAATTATAAATTAAAATGTCGCATAGTGTAAAAATATTTTTTAATTTATTCAAACGCAATTCATTAAATATCTCGAAACAAGAAACATATGTCTGTTCCTGCAAAACGTATGCTGAACCGCGAGGGATTAGCATTCCGTTCAGAATTATTTCCTACGTGCATTACCGTAGATCAAAAAGGTGGACTATTTTTAATTCCGCCGTACCACAAAGAGTTAATAGATTAATATTAAATAAGCAAGGGTGGATTGATGTAGCAATAAGTGAAAGAACAAATTTGCTTTCTTCATTGGCGGTGTTAGCGAAACATATATTTCCTGGTGGGAAGGAGGGATGTGTCAGATTCATTCAGGCTGGGATGTGTGCCGAGAGGGCTCGTAAAACGGCCAATAAATTACATTAATTTCGTGGGGAAAGGGACGCCTCTTAGTATTGGCACCTTATATCAAAGTGAACCTTGACATGTTTGTCCTCCATGTTACTTCGGGATTGAGTTAAGTGTGTCAAAGAGTATACGTGAGTGACGGCAAATCGAAAAACGAAAAATAACTAGAGGAATTAGGGTCAAAGCGAAACGAAACTAAAATGCAAGAATTAAATATATTATGCGTAAAAGGTATTTCTTAAATTACGTTTAAAGGATTAATGTAACTCCCATTCTCTATTTCAGCTATGATTTTCTTTGGTAGTTCCGTTTTTAAACAATTGTGCTTTATGAAATAAAATGTAAAATCTTCATTATCAAGACTTCAGTAACTCAAAAAACGAAACGAAATGAAACTAAAAATGCAAGAATAAATTCTATTATGAATAAAATGTATTTCCTACATTACATTCAAAGGATTAGTCTATCTCTCCCTTCAGCTATGATTTCCTTTCGTAGTTCCATTTTTAAATAAATGTGCTTTATAAAATAATGTGTAAAGTCTTCATGATCTAATTTTCAGCAAGTCAAAAAATGAAATGAAACTAAAAATGCAAGAATAAATTCTATTACGAATAAAATGTATTTCCTACATTACATTCAAAGGATTAATCTATCTCTCATTTCAGCTATGATTTCCTTTCGTAGTTTTTAAACAATTGTGCTTTATAAAATAAAGTGTAAAATTTCCAGGAACGTGCGCTCCCAGATGAGTCAGGCTACTTGCTCGAACTTGGGAACAACGGGAGTGAATAAACCAGTTTATGGGAAAGCCAGGCTATTAAAAATTAAGACACACTGAGCTTAGACGAAGTTTTTTCCCCCGCCGAATTCCGCGGCCTGCTCGATAAACGTAAAAACGCCGTAAGATGACTTTTTCTACGGGGACTCATCTCATCTCGCGAGGACGGCGGCGAGCCGTTGTAATCAAGCGATTTTTACGAGTAGCTGTTACGGCCCCGCCAATATTTACCGATCAGGGTGGAGTTCACTTGCGAGCACTATTCTTAATCGGGAAGGGCTGAAACTATTGACGAATTCAAACCCCTCGTACCAACGTTCTTCTACAAAAAGAATAAAAGGTTCAAACCTAATTTTTTTCTAAAAACAAACATACAACATTTAAATTTCTTCTTTTCTCTAATAATATAAACAATAATATTTGTCTATCCGTTTTAATGTTAATATTAAATTCGAAACCAGCAAAATAGATTCTAATGTGACGCTCTTATACGCCATAAACTAAATAAATATTTAACATACAACATTGAGATCTCCTTTTTTCTCTACTGATATAATCAATAATATTTGTCTGTCCGTCTTTATGTTAATATTAAATTCGAAACCAGCGAAATAGATTCTAATGTGACTCTTTTATACACCATAAAGTAATTGAATATTTAATATACAAACATTGAGATCTCTTCTTTTCTCTAATGATGTAATCAATAATATTTCTCTGTCCGTGTTTATGTTAATATTAAATTCAAAACCAGCAAAAAGATTCTAATGTGATTTCTTTATACACCATAAACTAATTAAATATTTTTACTTATAAGTGCTGTTTCAAAAGCAACTCTAAAATTTCCTCTCCCCAAAAAATGAGAAATATTATATGAGAGATTTATTATTCTTCAAAATAAAGCATTGAAGTGAAACTGAAGAGAAGAGTTTAATATAAAAATGGAGAGGCGGATTCTAATGCGATTTCTTTATACACCATAAACTAATTAAATATTTATTACTTATACGTGCTGTTTCAAAAATAACTAAAATTTCCTCTCCCTAAAAAATGAGAGACCTATGCGTGTATCCACAACAACCAATTATTCTTCAAAATAAAGCATTGAAGCGAAACTGAAGAGAAGAGTTTAATATAAAAATGGAGAGGCGGTCTGGCAGGCAATAGACGTCGTCTAGTTTCGAGGGCGTGGATAAAGGGCGAAACCGCAGCCGACAATAAATCCACCGGTTGCATAACTGCATAATTCGATTTTAACGTAAGCGCCGAAAAGGATAGTCCAAGACATGGGCTAGGAGTGGCAAGCGGGGGTGTCTGAATGTGCGAGAAAGAGAGAGAGAAAGAGAGAAAGAAAGAAAGAGAAAGAGAGAAAGAGAGTACGGTTAAAGTGCGCGATGAAAAACGAAGAAGAATGAGGAGGAATGCGCGCCTTCGAAATCCCGAGTTACGTATTCCGGGAACATAGCCTCTAAAGTGTCCCACGCTCGGAGAACCGCAACCATCCGAGGACCAAGACCACCAGAACGACCGGCAGCACGACGATTCATACGTCTTTTCCGGGAATGGAAAGGGTAAGAGGGGATTGGAGACTCTCCAAACGCATTCTGAATTCAGTGAATAGTACCCAACCCCTTTCCACCACCCCAGCGTCTTCGACCCAGACTCCCTCTATTTCACTCTATCTTTTCTCCCCGTCTATCCTACCTTCCTTCTCACCCTCTCCTTCTCTCTCTCTCTCTTTTCGGTACCAAAGTGGTTACTTTCGGACTCCGCGGAGATTGTAACTAGACAGAATATTTCTAACGTTTAAGTCGGTTCGCTCGATGAGAGAACGATAAAGGGAGAAGACAGCGAGAGGATTCGCGGGATGTAAAGCCAAAGGCGGAGGACCAAGTCAAAAGAGGTGGGGAGAGGAAGAAAAAAGGGATCGAAGGGAAGCGAAAGAAGTGGCTGGAAGGAGAAAGAGAGAGAGAGAGTGGGTGCGGAGGGGTCGGTCGGGGTGTAACCGACTCCATAACTGTACGGTCCACTCGGCTAACGTAAGTATATTGTCAATCAATCCACGGTATAAAAGCAATCTGAGCTCGGCTCGATGGGGTGGCCGGATCCCGTGGGGCGTCGGCCAACCATCCAACAAGGAGAGTCGCCCGGCGAAGAAAGCCAGCCAGAGAGAAAGAGAGAGAGAGAGAGGTGGTCGCTCCAGGGAGAAAAGGAGGGGGTGGCTGGGTGGGTTGGAGGAAGGAAAGGACGAGGAACAGGGTGGAAAGTGCAAACAATCCCCTCTTGCCGGAGAGAGGACGAAGAAGGACCGAGGCCGGACACACCACCGACTCCTCGAAGAAGAGAGACATCCTTTACTCTGTTTCTTGACCACTCGAAACCACCCCCGCCGGCCAAGTATTACGATGAAACGAAACTCTTGGTCACCCTCTCTCTCTCTCTCTCTCTCTCTCTCTCTCTCTCTCTCTCTCTCTCTCTCTCTCTCTCTCTCTCTTTCTCTCTCTCTCTCTACCTATACTGGGTGTACTATCGCCCCCGAGCTTATTCGATAAACTACCCTCTTATATCGAACCTCTCGCAAGGAACAATTACTTCTTTCATTCTTGCCAGCTGTACGCATTGTTTTGAGAATTTATAATTGTATTACACAGAATTAGGGTAAATTGTATACAAGTCCGTGGGGATTTAAGAGATCTTTAAAAACAATTACTTGTTTCACTCTTGCCAGCTGTACGCATTGTTTTTAGAATATATAATTGTATTACATGGAATTAGGGTAAATTATACACAAGTCTATGTGTGGAAATTGAAAGATCTTTAAAAACAATTACTTGTTTCACTCTTGCCGACTGTACGCATTGTTTTGAGAATTTATAATTGTATTACACAAAATTAGGGTAAATTATACACAAGTCTGTGGGGATTTAAGAGATGTTTAAAAACAATTACTAGTTTCACTCTTGCCAGCTGTACGCATTGTTTTTAGAATATATAATTGTATTACACAGAATTAGACTAAATTGTACACAAGTCTGTGTAGAAATTAAAAGATGTTTAACATATTGAATGGATTTAGTTTTTATTATATTCAGTGGATGCAAGATAGATGTTAAAAATATTACAAAGAAATCAGTGATAGAAATTCTAATTTTAAGTCTCACTTTGTATTTATATTGGATATACCATTGTGAACCTGTTTAATAAATCTGGATCTTATGTGGAATCTCTAAATAACAATCAATGTGTTCACTCTCATCGTATATTGTTAAAATCTAAATTAAGTTAAAATCAAGTCGCTTGAGAAATTAGAAAACCTTTGATATAAATACATTTAACATTTACCACATTCGATAGGTACAGAACAGCTATTTCAAGACTGAAATAGAAACCACTGACAGAAATTCGAATTCTTATGCAGAATCTTTCCTGAACCATTAATATATTTACTTTCATTATGTATTCTTATTATTTTAAAAATCTTTGAATATATCTCAAAAAGATATGCTAAAATCAAGTCCCTCGAGAAATTAGAAAACCTTTGAAATATAAATACATTTAATTTCCACTACATTCGATAGATGCACAACAGCTATTTCAGGACTGAAATAGAAACCACTGACAGAAATTCTAATTCTTACGTAGAACCTTTCCAGAACCATTAATATATTTACTTTCATTATGTATTCTTATTATTTTAAAAACCTTCAAATACATCTCAAAAAGATATGCTAAAATCAAGTCCCTCGAGAAATTAGAAAACCTTTGAAATATAAATACACTTATCTTTTACCACATTCGATAGATGCAAAACAGGTATTTCCAGACTGACACAGAAACGTGTGACAGAAATTCTAATTATAAGAGTGTCACTCTGTAGGTTATAGGTTGGCAAATGCGTGTGTTAGCAAGATCCGGTGGACGGGGCGCGGCGGGGTGCGGCGTCTAGGAAGGAGGGTGTGAGAGCGTGTACGGCGAAGCCAGGGGGATTCCACGGATATGGTATGGTGGAATATATCTCGGAAGTCGGTAGAAGGAGCCCGGCTATCCTCGAGAAGCCGGCGTGTGTCCTGTCCTGTTCACGGGAAGCTCAAAGTGCTGAGAAAATATATCGGTCCGAGCACCGAGACAGAGAGAGAGAGCGTGGAATCCTTCGGCCAGATTGATGGAGCTTCTTGGAAATCTTCTCTCTTTCGACCACTCCTTTCCCTCTCTTTTACCACCCCCCACCCTCACCCTCAGCTCCTCTCCTCTCCCCTTTCCCACTGAATGTTACGCTAATACCGCGGAAATTCTCGCTCGATACTTATGAGCCACCATTCCTTCCACAGAACAACTTTGATCAAGCAGTTTCCTTAGATGAAACTCGCTGGAGTAATAAGTATTAGTGCTTTGCATTTATTTTTTAATACAATCTTGTAATATTGAGTTTCTGTATATATGTTCGATAAAGATTTGTAATTATTCAAGGAGAAAGAAGATATAATTCTTTGAATGACGAATTCCGGATTTATTCTTGTTCACAGCAGAATTATTATTATTAACCCTTTGATTGGGGCGCGATCTCAAAGTAATCTATTAATAGGGACAGCGCGTTATTCGCACGTCAGTCGTTGCGCTGCGCATATTTAAATTGGAGGGCCTTATTAAATGCAAGGCGTATATTTACGTCTTTCGTAGTGAAAGGGTTAAAGGAATGTAGGACAGTTAACATTCAAATTTTTCTAAGTTTGATAAAAATTGGTGTAACTAAGCCAATTACTTGGCAAGCACAGTCATTTTACCTTTAATTAGTACACTTGTACAGAGTAATTTGAGATATAAACATTCAAAATTAAATAAACGATAAGGCAGTTATTAACTGTTAAACATTACAATATTAATTATGCGTAATAGGACTCTGTACAGAGTTCTTTTTTAAGATCATACCTGAGGCAGGCACCAAAATCATACAGATAAATCATGTGAAAGTTGGTTCAAACCAATTGTTTATATTGTTAACCATAAAACTTATAACACAGACAATTGGTTTGAACCAACTTCCACATGACTTATCCCCATGATTTTGGTGCCTGCCTTAGGTATGATCTTAAAAAAGAACTCTCTAAAAGTTGAACTTCATTGGACCAACCGTACCAAAGAAATCATCTCCAAAGTACGTCCTATTACGCATAATTAATATTGTAATGTTTAACAATCAATAACTGCCTTATTGTTTATTTAATTTGGAATGTTTATATCTCAAATTACTCTGTACAAGTCTACTAATTAAAGGTAAAATGACTGTGCTTGCCAAGTGATTGGCTTAGTTACACCAATTTTTATAAAATTTAGACAAATTTGAATGTTAACTGTCCTACATCCCCTTAATAAGTTATCCTGCCTTTTCTACGACTAATTAAATCAGTCTTCCAAAACCGATGTATTTCAGTACACGAAACAAGATAAATTCGATTAAGAAAGTTCAGCCTACTAACCCGAGTGTCATACTGGGAGAGTATCCTATGAAAGAAGATGTTAGTGGGGAGGTAACGGTAACTCCCGAAGCATGGACTAGGAAATAAGGTTAGAAGCCTGTTGATAGAGGTCCCATTCCCCGAAGGTGGCTGGCGGAAAATGAAATAATATCGGCGCAAACACACGGCCAAAAAGGCTGTTTCCGCCGGTGCCTCATGAGAAGGAAGCAGAGGGAGAAGAAAGCAATGTGGTGGACGAGGATGCCAGGGATAAGAATGAAAAGAAGAGAGGAGAGGTGGGAGGACACGTCCGTGTCGCATGGGATTCGAGCACGTGGCCAAGAGAGCTCTCGGCATACGTCGCAGATTGCTCGCCCGTTCAGACGGATGGTAAACCTGGATAATGTATTTACAGGATATCACGTCCTCGCAACGCCCCCACCAAGAATCGCCCCTCTTCTTCTCACCCTTTAAGATCACTCGCTTCTGCAACACGCCAGAGATTAGGGAATAATGTGTTGTTTCCCATGTTACTTTTATTCTCAAATCCAGGCTTTTCGCTAGCTTTCTTTTAACTTTCCATTCCATTGAGTGACCTGAAGATTGTAATATCTTTTGTAATGTGTCTTTTGTGATATTTTCTTGCTCTGATTGATCTTTGCGAATATGAACATAAAATTTAAGATAACTCGCTTGTGCAACGCGCCAGAGATTAGGGAATAATGTGTTGTTTCCCATGTTACTTTTATTCTCAAATCCAGGCTTTTCGCTAGCTTTCTTTTAACTTTCCATTCCATTGGGTGACCTGAAGATTGTAATATCTTTCGCAATGTGTCTTTTACGATGCTTTTTTGCTCTGATTGATCTTTGGGAATATGAATATAAAATTTAAGATCACTCGCTTCTGCAACACGCCAGAGATTAGGGAATAATGTGTTGTTTCCCATGTTACTTTTATTCTCAAATCCAGGCTTTTCGCTAGCTTTCTTTTAACTTTCCATTCCATTGAGTGACCTGAAGATTGTAATATCTTTCGTAATGTATCTTTTGTGATATTTTCTTGCTCTCATTGATCTTTGGGAATGTGAATATAAAATTTAAGATCTCTCGCTTGTGCAACACGTCAGAGATTAGGAAATAATGTGTTGTTTCCCATGTTACTTTTATTATCAAATCCAAGCTTTTCGCTAGCTTTCTTTTAACTTTCCATTCCATTGAGTGACCTGAAGATTGTAGTATCATTCGCAATGTATCTTTTGTGATATTTTCTTGTTGATCTTTGAGAGTGTGAATATTTTTTTGTAAATATAAAATTTAAGATCACTCGCTTCTGCAACACGCCAGAGATTAGGGAATAATGTGTTGTTTCCCATGTTACTTTTATTCTCAAATCCAGACTTTTTGCTAGCTTTCTTTTAACTTGCCATTCCATTGAGTGACCTGAAGATTGTAATACCTTTCGCAATGTATCTTTTGTGATATTTTCTTGCTCTCATTGAGCTTTGGGAGTGTGAATATTTTTTTGTGAATATAAAATGATACAGTTGATGGATAACTTACTAGAGTATATTAATGATAAATGTGAATCGTTTTGGCAAAGATTTTAATGAAAAATGATAAAGTTTACTTTTATGAAACTACAAATTGCTGCAAGTATTCTTTATAAATCTGCAAGCAATTGCATTCAATTAAATAAAATGATCAATCATTCATTATCAATTGTACACAAAACGTGTTAACACTGATTATAACCAAAGAAAACACATCTCCAATAATTAAAAATTCCTGTGCATACTAATAACAAGTAACTCGAAGCAATTGCATTCACTTAGCAATCGAACTCATCAAAATGAAGATGTGGATTGCCAGGAAATCCGTCGAGGGTGATAAAATTATCAATCATCCATTATCAATTGTATAGAAAACGTGTTAACCCTGATTATCGCCAAAAAAAATACATATCCGATAATTAAAAACTCATTTCCATACTAATAACAAGTAACTCCAAGCAATTGCATTCACTTAGCAATCGAAATCATCAGAATAAAGATGTAAACTGCCACGAATCCATCAAGGGTGATACAATGATCAATTATTCATTATGAATTGTACACAAAACATGTTAACTTTGATCATCATCAAGGAAAACACATCTCCAATAATTAAAAATTCCTGTGCATACTAATAACAAGTAACTCCAAGCAATTGCATTCACTTAGCAATCGAAATCATCTAAATGAAGATGTGAATTGCCAGGCGATCCATCGAGGGCGATAAAATGATCACTCATCCATTATGAATTGTACAGAAACGTGTTAACTCTGATTATAACCAAAGAAAATACATCTCCAATAATTAAAAATTCCTGTGCATACTAATTGCAAGTAACTCCAAGTAATTGCATTCACTTAGCAATCGAAATCATCAGAATGAAGATGTGGATTGCCAGGAGATCCGTCGAGGGTGATAAAATGATCTCTTTCGAAAGTGTCTGCCAAGAGAGCGGAGGATCATTAATCATGCGGCAGCGGCAGCTGCGGGCCAGCGAGGAACGTCACTCGAAAAAGATGCTGCGAGACAGAAAGAGAAGTGGCGGCGAAGAAGAGACGTGGGTTCGCCTTTCGCATGGAGAGCAGAATCTCCCCGGAGCTTGCGCCGCTCCCGTTATTGTAGCGGCTGGCAGGTTTATCCGGCCTTTAATGCGGCTCCACTGCATTAGCGCCGGTAATAATACAGAATAGAACCCGACAATCGTTGATTATTCCAGGAGTGTCTGCCGGATTATCGTGGATTGCGCCACTAACGCCCCCAGAAAATACACAGCCCGCACAAGAAACCGAATAGAACATACTTTGCACCGGGAAGCAGTGTGTGGTTATTCATTTTGGATTTAACGCTAGATTTACCGAAACCAGTCAAAATGACTGGTTTGTTGAAGAGTGATTCCTTTCCGTGGAAATTAGTGTGAAATAATTAGGAAACAAATATAACTTTATTGATCTGAACTTCTTGAAGGACTGGTGACGAATGACACATTGATAGATATTGAAACATATAAACATCATTCTAGACGAGATGACTGAACTTGTCAAATATAAGTAACAGAAGCTAAACGTGAATGTTATAAGATAGAATCCAACATGGTTTACACCTATTTTTCATGGGCATAATAAAATCTCGGTAAATCTAGTGTTAAACTTTCGCGAAACATTTAAGGGGTACATAAATTTGCAGCATAAAAACGGAATGTTGCTGAAAACATTTTTAAAAAGTATAATGCAAATTTTTGTCAAAAGCAGAAAAAAAATATATATAAGCGCACAGTTTAAAGAACACTGTAAATTAATTTCACTATTTTATTTGTCGTAGTTACAAAGTTATGGCCAATGTATAAACGCTTTTTAAAAGAAAATCGATTTGCGATACTCGTAATGTGGCAATTTTTATCTGAAAGTGACGAAATAATTTCTTTTGGAATTTGAACACTTGGAACTACTGTTCAACGAAGCCGTTTTGTGATGAAATGTTTATGTTTTAGGGGAGGCGAGCAAAAGTGTAATTATTGAAGGATGAAAACTTTTCGAATTTAGCTATTTTAAGTTTAAAATGTCGCTGTTCTGTTAAAAATTAAAAGTTACATAATTAGTTTCTTTGACAATGTTCTTTAAATCATGTACTTATATATATATTTTTGTGCTTGACAAAAATTGTCGTTATATTTTTTAAAAATTTTTACATTAACACTTCGTTTTTGCCCTGCAAATGTATGTACCCTCTTAAATTAACATAATAGGATTTCTTTCTATTAGGAATCCGACTAATATTACTGCTTTTCTATACGACTTATTTATTCCATGGCGAACGCTGGCAAATGCAGAAGTGCTATAATCTCGAGAGAATAGGTGGATCACTTCTCAGTCAAGGAGATGTGCTTTTGAAAGGAAGTCGCGATGCTTATATTGCGGATTGTATCTGTTTATTCTGCCTGTGCCGTGCAATGCGTGAAGAAGAATCATCTTAAGGATTGCTCGAGAGTATTCTGAATACTTGAAATTCATTCAAATTTGATTAAATCAAGCATTTATTAAATAACAAATTGACAATATATTAAATCTAGTATGTCTTGTTTAACCCTTCCAGTGCCGACCAAAAATAGCGCGGTTATGCGAAGAATACCATAAATATAAAACATTATGAAAACATGAAAATTAATTTCTCTCTTACAAACAATATTTAAATCCATAGACAATCTTTCCAATTGTGTTCCAACGAAATGAAGCCATTTATAACGTTTCATAAATTTATTTTGAGATTAAGAACACTTTTTGTAAGTGTTGCGAACAACGATATATCGTTATGCGGCACTAAAATGGTTAAACCCTCGAAAATATAAAATTAAAAACTCACAAATCTTCCAAACGCGTCAATTCTAAATATAAAACAAAATAGTTTATTGAAACATCGATAAATAACGATATCATAACTGAAACAAACAAGCAGAATCCAAGCAAGACAGTTTAACTATATTATGAAAACAACTTTACGAATTCAAGGATTCGAAATGCAGCGCAGTGTCAATAACGATATATCGTTGTTCGGCACTAAAATGGTCAAACCCTCGAAAACATCAAATTAAAAACTCACAAATCTTCCAAACGCGTCAATTCTAAATATAAAACAGAATAGATTATTGAATCATCGAATAAATAACGATAATATAACTGAAACAAACAAACAGAATCCAAGACAGTTTAACTATACTTTGAAAACAACTTTACGAATTCAACGATTCGAAATGCAGCGCAGTGTCAATAACGATATATCGTTGTTCGGCACTAAAATGGTCAAACCCTCGAAAACATCAAATTAAAAACTCACAAATCTTCCAAACGCGTCAATTCTAAATATAAAACAAAATAGTTTATTGAAACATCGAATAAATAACGATATTATAACTGAAGCAAACAAGCAGAATCCAAGCAAGACAGTTTAACTATATTATGAAAACAACTTTACGAATTCAAGGATTCGAAATGCAGCGCAGTGTCAATAAGAAGACGCAATTCGATGCATAAATGGAGAGGTATTAGTTAAACTCGCAGCAATTGGCGATAAACAGGGTACGGAAATCGAGGTCGTCCCAGAGGATGGGATCGATTGGCGGAGGTCGTCGGCGTAGAGGAAGGCGGACACTCCCAAAGCACGCGGCGAGCTTTACGAAACTCAGGCTTGAGCAGCGCAGCGCAGCGCCAGATCCCAAAGCAGATATTCGGCGAGAGTAAGAGAGTGAGAGAGAGAGCAGGCTATCCAATAAGTGTGCGGCATATCGTTAATGTTTAATCGACTAGCGCCGAGAAAGTTTGCCGCGATCAACCCCGCTGACATGTCCGAGCGCCCGGGCATAGCTAAGAGCATTCAGCTCATCCAACGGCTTCCTGATCCTCCCGCTGAATTTCGAATTAAAATCGGATTAGCCCCGACAATTTGCGATCCTTGATAAAACCCTGCCACAGCAATCGCCCAGTCTTTGATGGAAATTTGTATAATCACTGGACGATTAGTTTATAAGGAAATCGACATAAATTTAGAATAATGTAGGAATTTAGCACTAGGTTTGCGGGATTCGTCATTTTGATGAATTTCGGACTTCATAGGCAAAATTACAAAAATAATTGTTATTAATTTTTGCCCAATTTATGCTGATAATTATTGGTGTAATGTGGCATTCAGCTCATCCAACGGCTTCCTGATCCTCCCGCTGAATTTCGAATTAAAATCGGATTAGCCCCGACAATTTGCGATCCTTGATAAAACCCTGCCACAGCAATCGCCCACTCTTTGATGGACATTTGTATAATCACTCGATGATTAGTTTATAAGGAAATCGACATAAATTTAGAAAAAATAGGAATTTAGCACTAGGCTTGCGGGATTCGTCATTTTGGCGGAAATCGGGCTTCGTGAGCAAAATAATTGCTATTACTTTTTGTCCAATTTGTATTGATAATTGTTGGTGCAATGTAGCGAATATGCACTCAAATTTTTTTTCTCCTTAGTCATAAAACGCTGCCACAGCAATCGCCGAGTCTTTAATGGACATTTGTATAATCACTCGATGATTAGTTTATAAGGAAATCAATATAAATTTGCAAAAAATAGGAATTTAGCACTAGGTTTGCGGGATTGGTCATTTTGACGGAAATTGGACTTCATGAGCAAAATTATAGAAAATAATTGTTATTAATTTTTGTCCAATTTGTGTTGGTAATAATTGGTGCAATGTGGCGAATATATACTCAAATTTGTTTTCCCTTCGGTCATGTAAGTTCGGAATTCTGTATCATATATACCTATTTCTACGGATATCCGTCGACATGACGGGTAAACTAGTTTTATAGTTATGCGTAATAAACTATTTGTTTCGTAAAATTATTTTTCTGATGACAAATGTAAAAGTAGTCAGCAGAAAAATAATTTCATGAAAAAAACGGTTTATTGCGGTGAACTATAAAATTAGCTTACTCCTCATTTTAACGGATATTGGTAGAGATCTATCTGTATGGATTCTGAATTTTACAGAATTTTGAGATTACATGGCGAAATAAATGTATGAATAGTAAAAGTTTGTATAAGTTTGTGACTATTTATGCAATCCTAACAGATTTCATTAACTTATATTACGTCTGTTAAGATTATGATTGTTTTTAAATTAAATTAATCGTTTTTTCTTTTTTTTAAAAAGTACGTGGTTTCCCTTTCCCGTCAATTTGACGGGTGTCTGTAAAGGTAGGCATACAAAAAAATGCGTAAAACTGGTGTTAATAGTACAACCACAAATGAATATAAAATATGTAGAAAGTTGTGGAATACCGAAACTGTTGGTCTTGTACGAAAATTTGAAATAGAAAATAGTAATAATGAGAAAGATGAGCATTATAAGAAAGAAAGGTACATTAACGCGAACAATAGGTTGATACTAACTGACTCATTAGGGAAAATGAACAGAACAGGGACGAGATGGCTCTTCATTGCATTATGCACATATATTCGTTCAAAGCCTTGGAAAAGGATACAACACACACCCCGGGCACCATCTCATAATACTAATGGTTATAAATCTCGGGAAAAGTTTTTAGCATCGCACAGAGGCGAATACTAGTTTTATGAAAATTCTCCCACATTTTTGCAAACCAGTGAATATTCAGTTTTGACCCACCCTTACCCAGCCAACGATCTTTTTATCTCTTCGTGATATTAGCAATAAACCGAGGAATTTCTTGCAAGATATCAGGTTTTAAAAAAACTCATCGCAAGATTTTCGAAGCTAAAAGCAACTATTTCGTTATGGTAGAATTTTATTTTTATCGAATTTCATTTTCTTAGAATGTAAACTTATAAAGTTTATTTGTACCCATAATTATGAAAATGGTCTAAGTCATATATTTCTTGTTTCGAGATATTGAATGAATTGCGTTTGAATAAATTAAAAAATATTTTTACATTATACGACCTTTTAATTTATAATTTTATTAGTCTTGATTAATGCAAATTTATTAGGAATATGAAATTTTGTGTGTATTTCATACGAAAATGTTGGTTTTAAAGTTTGAACTGACTTTGACCATTTTCAAAATTAACTGAGTGTTCTATACATGACTTAAAGCGATAAAGAACTATGAGTTTTATTTGAAACAATAACTTTAATAAAATAATTCATGAACATTTATTAATTATTTTTAAAAAGTAATCCATTTTTATCATTTCGAGGTTTTAAGATTCTTAAAATGTTCCTGAAAAACTGGAGGGATGTATGGTAGTAAACACATAATATCTTTATGTTTTTCTTCCGTTACCGGTCTAGTGGTACTGTATAATAGAAGTAATTTAATATTTCCGTATATTTTCAAGTTACGTTTATATAATTTCTTTAAATTTTTTACTTAGACCACTTTCATAATTAACACTAAATGATTTCCATATAATGTTGAAATTACAACCGTTATCTAATAGTTCATTTTTAACAATATCATAAAAATGACATTGAATAAATATAGTTTAAAATAATGTGGTGTGAAATAACTGATAAACATGTTTTTTTTAAAATTGTGACTTAGACCACTTTCATAATTCTGGGCACATTTATAGTTTAACTCTTCAAATCAATAAATTGATATCATAACCTTAATTCTCGTTAAACAGTAACTTACGACTTGACCGACCGATAAATGCTTTCACTTTAATTCTGGCGCGCAATAAAATTGGCCGAGTAAAGTCGCAGCAAAAGAAGAGTGGAGGAGCGCGTTAAACTTTATGGTTAAAAGGACGTAAGTGAACATTGGCAGTCGCCGGGGAAACGAAAACCACCGAACAGCGGGTGGTCGATGGCAAACACGACCAACGCATTACTTCGCACCCCTAGAACTGCCGTTCAAGTGACTCTTATTGCCCGACATATAAAACCAATACACCATTTAACTACGAGTGGCCATCCACTCCGATCTTCACCGACACTTTCTTTCATCGCTCCCATTAAATACCCAATCAATCGATTTCGAATGTAGCACAGATTCATTGAGAATATCTTTTACTATAATCCTAGCAAAATTTTTGTTGAATTAATCTGTGGCATTCGCAGTAAATTGCATAATTCGTTTATATGTGAAAAGTTCAATGATGTTTGTATGTTTGTCAGTTGCTTTGCTGTTTCATTTCTCATTAGACTCGAAAACAATAAAGGTATTTGTATTTCTTAAAAGTCACATTAATTTCTATGGGGATGAGGAATCAAGCTTTAACAAGTTTTTAGATTATTTACACTTAAGTCAGCTTTCATTATATTATTATAGTGCAATAGTATATAATATTTAATATAGACGACTATAATATATCCACTATATTGAACAACTTACACTTTCCTAACACAAGCTCCTACTTTCTAGCAAATGAACCAACATAAAACAGTGATTATCCGAATCACTAATCACCTTAATAAAAACATACAAGTGATAAGTTCAGGTCATGATATTTAGAAACATTCCTCATTAGATTCCGAAAGAATAAAGTTATTTATGTTTGCAAAAAGTCACATTAATTTATATGCCGATAAGGAATTAACCCTCAACAAGTTTTTAGATTACTTACATTTAAAGTCAGCTTTCATTATATTATTATTATTCTATAATATATAATATATACTCTTATATAAACTATATAATATAATCCACTATATTGAATAACTTCCACTTTCCTAACACAAGCTCCTACTTTCCAACTAATGAAGCAACATAAAACAGTGATTATCCGAATCACTAATCACCTCAATAAAAACGCACAAGTGATATACAGCATTCGATAAACCAATAATTGCAAAGTTACGCTTTTAAACAGAAACCCATAATTCCCCGTGACTTCGCTGGAACTAATCTACGGTAGGCCAGTGTTAAACACTAATTATCAGCGGGAGGGAAAGTTTCACCGTGAAAGGCTGTAAGGAAGCGCGCCATTTAATCAAACAGGGCGTAAATATGAAATGAATGGAGGGCCCAGCAGACAAGGCAAAAATCTGGCAACAAATCCGCTGCACGGGCGAACAAAGAAACTTAGTGTTCTCGCGGATGACTGAGAAATAATGAAATTTTCATCATACAGAAAGAAGGCTGGATCGAGAGGGTAACTTCTCGTCGCGGGAGAGCTCGCTATTTTCTGGTGGCCAGTTCCAGCTAGTCAAGTAAAGAGTGTGTGTGTGAGTGAGAGAGGAAGTTAAAGGTGAGGGAAACGTGGGGAAGGATCAGAGAGAAAGAGAGGGATAGCGGCAGAGAAACAGACTCGACAACAGCTTTCGCTGCGACGAGATACCACTCCGCTAATTAGGCATTAGCGCAACAAACAACCCCCAAGGTGTACCGTGCGCCCTCCTCCGACCCCCACCACCCCACCACCGCCGGAAAACCACTCCTCCCTCCTCGATCCGGCCTCGCACCTTCCAACCCCTCGCAACCACCCCCCACCCTCTTCCTCTTCCTCTTCCTCCTCGCACCCTCTCTCTTTCGCCTTCTCTTCCTCTCTCCTGGCGACCTGACGGAATCCTCAAGTTACAAATTAACTTGCAGAGATCATCCGTTTCCACCTCGACGCTCGCCGACGACGTCGCCGATGCCTGTTTCCCTCCGCCGAACCCCCTCATACTTCGGATATTCGGCTGGCGAAAAATACCCAGGACTCCATTCTCAACTTTCACCTCTGACATCGATATATCTTTTAGACGATGTCGTTCCGAGCTTGTATGTCTTTTTTAATTGGCAGAACTGAAGATGTAGGATGTGATTAAATGGAAGATGAAACAGAGTTGTTTTACTGTCTTTGGAAAAGTTGTGTTAATTTGATAGATTGCGATTTTTGTAGGAATATTTTGATGATTTTTTAGGATTGTATTAGTCATTTTAAGGAGGTTGGTGTCAAAAAGAAAATAATGAGGTTGGATTGAAATTTACAGGGAATGGTAGTCAATTGTCATTGCACCTCTCTTTAAAGTTTCAACTTATTTCTCTGTACAGTTTTCGATTAATAAATATCCAAAAATCCATTCTTATGCATGGGCTTTTATGGCGATGAGAACAGAGATTACTGTTTATGACTTAAAAATCTCTGATACAATGACACGTGAATAAAAAACATTTCATGTGATAAATAAGACATTTACGAATAATCAGGCTAAGTTTCAAAAGCTTCGTCTGTCCGGTTCGGGCGTATTTGAGCAGAGAGTAAAAAGGAAATGGTTTCATTTGTAGAAATAACGTGATAAATAGTAGAGAAATAAAGTAACTTATAAAAGCATATGCGACATAGCATAAGTTTAACTGCAAATTGAATTTCCCTACACAAAGTGAGTTTTATTATAATTTGAAAAAGCCTAAAAATTCAGTGTCAGTGCATTACATCATCAATCGATAAGTAATTAGTTTCTTTACAGTAGTTATCACATCGTGTACCATTTATGTCTCATTCTTTCACTGCAAATTGAATTTCGCTACTCAAAAATCAGTTTTATTGTAATTTAAAGAAACCTCATCTTGAAAAAACCCCTTTTACCCCAAATCACGGCAGAAACCACCTTAACAGCAGAAATATAAATTCGACAGATACTAAACAACCATAGAATCACTCGATCCCTTTTTATCTTATTTCTACTTTCCCGTTATGTATCACAAGAGATGTCCTCACATAAGAAGGGATGTTGATAGGAAAGGTATTCGTTCGGATTTCGCATGGGAAGTGCGATCAAGCGTGATACCTCATAATTGGTAACATTCAGCTTCTCCCATTCTATTCGAAAGTAGGAGAAATCGCAGGAGCGCTTCTTACATTGAAGCCTCCTCCCCTCATTGGCACCCTTCCACTTCTGGACTGGGCGTGCACACGTATTTACGGCTTTTGCCTTCGACTGGTGACAGTGAGAGGACGCTTTTCGTCCGAAGATTCCGACAGGAGAGAATCTGGCCTGGGCGCGCCAGGCCGTTACCATGGGAGCCCAGATGCTCCCGTCCATATATCGCTAATGCCTCGTTATTCCCGTTGCTTTTTACGTAATCGCCACGCTCCGTCGGTTCGACGACGTCGCGTCCCCACCTTCGCCTTTCAAAGCGGCTCTCTCAAGACCTCCTCCTACCGAAGCTAGCTGCTTTTCATGAACGAAGAGAGGAAAACTGATCGCCCCACCTCCGCCCAATTCATCGATTTCCGAAGTGTACTGGAAACTACATTCTAATAGAAGTGCAGTCATCAAAGAATATCTTTGTAATTGGGGAATTGTTAATTAGTTTATCGTATCGAGTGATAGTTTCGTATGTTATGAACGTATTGTTCAATAATTGCCCTGGTTTAGTTAATAATAGCTTAATTTAGAGAATGGTGGATTGCAACAAGCTAGCAATGTGAAATTCGAGTATTGACTGTTTTGAGGTATTGGAATTAATTTTCGAATAGGCCATCAAAATAATAATTATAAATAATAACATCCAGTTTGTATCTAAATTAAATGAAAACCGATTAAGGCGTTTTCAAATTTAAGTCTATTCATCAAAGAATGTCTTTGTAATTGGAGGATTGTTAATTAGTTTATCGTTTCGAGTGATAGTTTCGTATGTTATGAGCGTATTGTTCAATAATTGCCCCGTTTAGTTAATAATAGCTTAATTTAGAGAATGGTGGATTGCAACAAGCTAGCAATGTGAAATTCGAGTATTTACTGTTTTGAGGTATTGAAACTAATTTCCGAATAACTCTTGAAACTAATAATGATAAATAATAACATTCAGTGTGCATGTAAATTAAATAAAAACCGATCAAGGCGTTTCCAAATTTCTCTCCAACACACAGATAAACATTTTACGTTGATAAAAATAATGCACGAATGTTGTATTATTTATTTAGCGGGACGGAATTTTCGCGAGACGCGAAAGGTGAGAATTGCAATAAAAATGGTGGAAGGCGTGCGCGCGACATACAAGTTCGTATGAGAGGCAGTTGGTAATATCGTATTTCTAACAAGTTTTCTTATAACTTAAAACCAACACATTCCCGGGGAGAATTCGATTCTGCGAGGAGGAGGAGAAGGAGGTGGAGGAGAGCGCTGAGGCAACTTCAGCCGCTCGCTCCTTTTCGTCGCATTTAAATGAGTTTTCGGATCAAAGAGCGACCAACTTCTTGATACCGGTTCCCATTAAGAAGCAGCACGTGCAGCAGCGCCAAGGGTATCATAAATAAATCGGGTCACGGCGATATTTCGAGATGGATTTACCGCGGCCCGGCTGCTGTCGCGAAAATTTCATGCAAAGATTCAACGCGATCTCTTTTGAATTTTTGTGTCCCACACACATACGCACACATATAACATCGCGGCAGTAGAGAATTGTTTCGCTTGCGTACTAAATAACACAATATCAAAGGGTCACTTTATGAAGCATTAATTTCTACATTTTCCACGATTCATCAAACAGGATAAAAAGCAGAGTCGCCCGCGAGGCAAAATACACCGGCGCAATACCATATCGCGTTCAATTCTCATTTTCCTCTCCTATTACAAACTCGCCGCTTCTTCAAAGATCGCTTTTACATCGACGCGATCACTCGACGCGCATAAAACCCCAATGCCGAAAAAGGCGGTTCGACGAAAATCGCGGCGAAGAATAAAGCAGGGTGACGCGGAAAGAGTGGGGATGGTCGAAGCTTGCGTCAGGAAAGAGGGAAAACCGCCAAAAACATTGAAATGTCAAAAAGTGCGCCAAATAGTTTGATTTACTGACGAAATTGAAATATAACAAAAAAGAAAATAGGTATCATACCAAAAAGCCAAGTTTTCATTCAAAGATACCTCGATTTAACTCACATTAGCAACGAATAATAAATTAACAATAAATTAGCGATTAATAATTAAAAAAAGCTTGACGTGTGAGCGCTTCACTGTGAGGTAAAAAGACAATGGGAAACTGATTTGAACCTAACACTCACTTTACCGCAATTTACTTTCTTTAAAAGTTTTTTAGGAATATTACCGGTGCAAGTACCTTGAATGAAACTCGCACACGTCAAGTTTTCTTTATTATTAATCGCTAATTTACTATTCATTTATTGATCGTCGCTAATGCGAGTTAAATCAAGGTATCTTTGAATGAAAACTTGCCTTTCTCGTATGATATCTATTATCTTGTTTGTTATATTTCAATTTTATCAGGAAATCAAACTACTTGGCGCACTTTTACATCGAGGATCACTCGACGCGCATAAAACCTCAATGCCGAAAAAGGCGGTTCGACAAAAATCGCAGCGAAGAATAAAGCAGGGTGACGCGGAAAGGGTGGGGGTGGGGTGAGAGGTGGAAGCTTGCGTCAGGAAAGAGGGAAATACCGGGAGAATTAAAGAGCAGAGAGCGAGAGCGGATTCTTATAATTGGAGGCAGCTTCGACCCTTGGGTGTGACGGTACCCTGGCAACCGAGGCGAGCGCGCACTGCCTCGCCAGGACCTTAGAAGGCTCCGCGCCAACTTGGAGTAACAGAGAAGGAAATCCTCGAAGCAACTGGAAGGAGCCGAAGCAAAAAAGCCATCGGACTTTCTCTCTTCCTCGCAGTGTAGTCGATCGAGAAAGAGAAAGAGAAAGGGTGAGAGAAAAAGAAGGCTAGATATCGGTGGGAGGACTTTGCTCCCAGCAATCTTCCCCTTCTGCAATCACCCCGTTCGTAATTAACCCCCATTACGGCTGTTTTCCGTCGGCCAGTCTCGCTCCCGCTCGAGCATCGGTGCGAGAAGGAGCCGGCTAAGTATCGGTAATAGTTTATTATTCTTCCTACCGTGGCAGTCTGAGGGAGATGGAAAGGGAAGGAAGAGCGAGAGAGAGAGGGAGAGGGAGAATTCCTACTCGGAGGAGTTCGAGCTCTCGTAAGTAATCGTCTCTCACCTTGCGCGACCTCCTAATTATTGGCAGCGCCAACTCCTTGGGTGGAAGGTGCGCGTCGTCGTGCAAGGCATCCTTCGCCCACGGGTCAAAGGTTCCGAGAGATAGTTAGGATTATAGCGAATAATTGGGGATCGCGACTGGTTGCTCCAGTGAGCTCCAAGTCAAGCGCAACCTTCATCCTCTCCTCCTCCTCCTCCTCCTCCTCCTTCGCTTCCCTCCTTCCAATGGAGTTCTAATTATCGCGCGGATCGCTGCTTCTCACTTCTCGCCGATTTCACGTTGACTTAACACTCCCCGTTAAATCTACATTATTCCCCGAAAGTCACGCGACACTCCAGCGTTAAATAAATAGAAAGTAATGCCAAGGATTGTTGAAGGAATTAAGGAAATGTAAGTTTGATATCTGTTATGAAAATGATATAAAATATTGAAATGATTAATCATAGAATTTCAAAGGATAGATTTGCTGTAAGTTATAATACAGAAAAAGCTAAAAATCTAAATCTACATTATTCCTCGAAAGTCACGTGACACTCGAGCGTTAAATAAATAGAAAGTAATGCCGAGAATTGTTGAAGGAATTAAGGAAATGTAAGTTTGATATTTGTTATGAAAATTATATATAATATGCAAAAGATCCATCACAGAATTTCAAAGGATAGATTAACTATAAGTTGTAATAAACAAAAATCTAGAAGCGTCAGGAAATGCTATAAAAAATCATGTAAGAACGTAAGAAAACGTACACATCTCCTAACAAAGATTACATATAACATGAAAAAGATCGACACCAGAATCTCAAGGATCACATTTACAATTCTAAATTAATAACTAATAACCTCATAGAAAATCTTGAAGTGGCAGGAAATGCCTGGAGGAAACTAGTATTTACGCTTAAGGGAACAGCTTACTTAGAATCTATCTATATGAGAAAGCATAAACTGGAGCGGCAGAAAGAGGGGTGGGGGTGGGAGGGAGGGAGGGATATATCGGAGGGAGGTGTACGACAGAGCAATTTGTTTGGAAATCTGCACTAATGATGCGGTATCCTGGAGCTCATCGACGCGACTAGCCGGCATCGCGCGCATTCATGGCCCACTCGGAATTTCCGAGAATGCTAGCGCACTAATGGTTGACTCCTGGCATAATTAACACGCTCCTTCGGATCTTCGGGTTAATCTCAGGCGGCGCGCACGGTGGTGGGGGGTTCCAGTTTGCCGGGAGATGCGGCAACTGTAGGTGCACAGAGGGAGAAGAGAAATACAGCTGACGGAGAGATGAAGCAAGAGAGCTCCAATAAGCCAAGCAGCGCGCGATCCAAATGCAGCATCAATCCGATTACAAAGATAACGACACTTGATTCTTCGAACGTTTCCGCCTCAAAGAACGGCATCCCATAACTCCTCATTACGGTTGTCGATCGCCGAGAGGAGCAAGTGTACCGAAGGCGATGCTCGTTAGTCTAATTTGCAGCTCCTTGATAAAAGGACGGGCGGCCGACAACTGCCGAGACGAAACCCATTCACGCGCCACTGATTCCACCGGCAATTCCTTCACGCGCCCTTTTACTCCGAGATCTTATTTATTATTAAGAAGTGAGCTAAAACGGTGACGCCCTCGGAAATGCTAGCAAGCAATATATCACAATCGTAATAATATTAATGAGGGCTCGAAACGAAAGTTAAACTGATACAGTTAAAATAACTAAAAAAGTCAATTGTAATATATGATTCTTAACCGTTTTAGAACCGAACGATGATATGTCGTTGTTGGCAACACTTGCGAAAAGTGTGCTCTATCTCGAAATAAATTTAGAAAACGCGGTAAATGGTTTAATTTCGTTGCAACACAATTGAAAACATTGTTTGTGGATTTAAATATTGCTTGTGAAAGAGACATTAATTTTTATGTTTTTCGTATGTTTTTTATTTATGGTATTCTTCGCACGGATGCGATATTTTTCGGTTGATACAAAAAGGGTTAAATAAATTTATAAATAGTGAATATCTATAATAATTACTTTAAATCCTTCTTTATTCTCGTCATCTCCATTTTAAATTAAATCTGATAATTCAAATTACAATTTCGTATTATAGCAAAACTGAATACAATTTTGATTTAAAAACAGGTATCAGTAATTAGTTAAAACAATTTCTTTATCTCTGCAATTTTACCACATTCTTTCTCTGCACTGTATCAGAATATATCCAACAATCTGCATTTTAAAATAAACCTGATAATTCAAATTAAAACTTCATATTATAGCAAAACCAGAAATTATTTTGATTTAAGAACACGTATCAGTAATTAGTTCAAATAAGTTCTTTATTTCTGCTGTTCTATTGCATTCTTTCTTTGCACTGTATCAGAATATATCCAACAATCTGTATTTTATAATAAACCTGATAATTCAAATAAAAACTTCGTATTATAGCAAAACTTGAAATTATTTCTATTTAGAAACAGATATCAGTAATTACTTAAAACAATATCTTTATCTCTGCTATTCTACTACATTCTGTCTGAGAATACATCCAATAAACTCGAAAGAAGAGGTTATCAAGTTCTTATACGTGTGGAAACTCTATGCGAGCCTTACAACAGTATCCACCCTTGATCAGCGGGGGTGGATCGATTAAGCTTACTTTTTAATCAGCCTACATAAGAAGAGAAGGTGGAAGGCGACAGGTTGCTCGGAGGGCGGTTGGTTCACCGGTCCATGGGAAAGCGGGGTTCACGAGACAGAGTGAAACAGAGTGGGAGAAAGGGGTGGGTGGGGGGTTGGAAGGGGGAAGCAACTCGCGCGCGCTCCGCCATTACTATGCAAATAGATTCGAAGTGACACGACGAGAATGGGCCATAGCCTGGTGCACCTAACTGGCGCCCGTCAGGACACCATTTAATAGTGTAGTATCCCTCACACGTACACGCGTCCACCCCACACACACATATACACGCGGAGAATCCTGTCGCCCATCCACCCACAATTCCACCTCTTTCTCACTCACTAGCATTCCTAGGAGAGCTTTACTGGATCTACTAGGTGAGCCTGAAATCATCGTAGTGTCCTCCTTTTACTGTAATAATAGTCATTTATTTTCCACGCGAATTAAGGAGGTTGGTGCTGTCATTTGTTGCGGGGGTAAGAGGGGAACGTGTGAGCGTTGACGCGGAATTTTGAGGCCTTTTTAAAGAGGTTGGTGTGAAAAATGAAACTAATGAGATCCGATTGAAATTTCCAGAGAATAATAGTGAATGATCACTGCAGCTACCTTTAAAATTTTGACTTGTTTGTACAGTTTTCGAGTAATCAATGTCGAAAAATCCATTCTTATGCATGGCCTCTTATGGCAATGAGAGCAGAGATTACAGTTTATGGTTCAGAAGTATGTGATACAATAATGACACATGAATAAAAAACATTTCACGTGGTAAATGGGACATTTAGGAATAATCAGGCAAAGTTTCAAAAACTTCGTCTGTCCGGTTCGAGAGTGTTTGGCCAGAGAGTGAAAAGGAAATGGTTTCATTTGTAGAAATAAGGTGGTAAATAGTATAGAAATAAAAGTAACTAGTAAAAGCAGGTGTGAGATAGCACAAACTTAATTGCACATTGAATTTTCCTACTCAAGAATTGGTTTTATTGTAATTTGAAAAGGCCTCAAAATTCTGTGTCAGCGCTCACATGTTCCCCTCTTACCCCCGCAACAAATGACCGCACTAAACTCCTTAAATTACAGTAAAAACAATTTTTGAGTAGAAAAATTGAATTTGCAATTAAGTTTATGCTATGTCAGACCTGCTTTTATAAGTTACTTTTATTTCTATACTATTTACCACGTTATTTCTCCAAATGAAAATATTTCCTTTTCACTCTCTGCTCAAACACTCTCGAACCGGGCAGACGAAGCTTTTGAAACTTTGCCTGATTATTTGTAAATGTCCCATTTACCATGTGAAATATTTTTTATTCGTGTGCCATTATTGTATTAGATAGTTTTAAGCCATAAACGGCAATCTCTGCTGTCGTTGCCATAACAGTCCATGCATAAGAATGGATTTTTCGACAATGATTACTCGAAAACTGTACAGACAAACAAGTTCAAATTTCGAAGGTAGCTGCAGTGAGCATTGACTATCATTCTCTGGAAATTTCAATGCGATCTCATTATTTTCATTTTTGGCACCAACCTCCTTAATTGTTGTTATGTAAACTACTAGGATTTTTATAGGTTTTAAGTTCTGTCAGTTGGAAGAAATGTTGTCCTTCAGTAACTATCATTTCGAATTCGAGAGTTGATTATTTCCTGGCGACTAGTCCGCCTGGATTTCGAGTAATGTATTCTCTGTAAGTTTCAATCCGATCGCATAATTTTCATTTTTGGCACCAACCTCCTTAACATTAAATTAGACAGAACTTAATATCTGTTGGAAGAAATATTGTCCTTCAGTAACTATCATTTCGAATTAAAGAGTTGATTATTTCCTGGCGACTAGTCCGCCTGGATTTCGAGTAATGCATTCTCTGTAAGTTTCAATCCGATCTCATTATTTTCATTTTTGGCACCAACCTCCTTAACATTAAATTAGACAGAACTCAATATCTGTTGGAAGAAATATTGTCCTTCAGTAACTATCATTTCGAATTAGAGAGTTGATTATTTCCTGGCGACTAGTCCGGCTGGATTTCGAGTAATGCATTCTCTGTAAGTTTCAATGCGATCTCATTATTTTCATTTTTGGCACCAACCTCTTTAGTTATTGTTATGTAAACTACTAGGATTTTTATAGGTTTTAAGTTCTGTCTATTGGAAGAAATGTTGTCCTTCAGTAACTATCATTTCGAATTAAAGAGTTGATTATTTCCTGGCGACTAGTCCGGCTGGATTTCGAGTATAATGCTACTGCGAGAATTCTCGGGAAAAGTCAAAGCGCGTTACTAATGATAGAAACACTCCGAGGAGGCAAGCATTCCGAATTCACTAAGACTTGCCGTGGCGGATGCTCGCTCGACAGGGACTACTGATAATTACTCTTTCATCCCAATTCCGGGTAGCTGCCCTCTGTTTACGGAGGTTCGCGCGCGCGCGAGCTTTCACGTGAAAAAAGAGGCTTACGAAGTTAGGCCGAGCCATTTCGGGGACACCCTGTGCACCGGGCAGAGAGAGAGCACCCTCGCTCGCCCGAGTCCTCTCTCCGGCGTCTCTTTGCTCTCGATGCTTCCAACATCCATTCACACACCCTCTCTCACACGCACACGCACAGATAGACAGAGCTTGGTACACGCATGGGGGCTAACATCGTCGAGGCCCCGATACAGGTAATGAAATTGTCGATGCGCGAAGCGAAGCCGCGCGCGCGTTGTTCCACAGCAGCCGAGAGTGTGTCCGGATGGGAAAGAGGAATAGAAGGGATGCTGGATCTCCCGCTGGAAGCGGCCCGACGACTCTCCTCGCCCGAACACACGTTTGTTCTGCGATCAAGTGAGCACGTCGTTGCGTGCCTTTTGCACCGCCAGCCAGATTCACCAGGATTTGCCGGAATTCCGGGTACACAAATGAGAGACAGATAGAGAAAGGAACGCACTCGGAAAAAGAAAGCCGGAGAGTGTCTCTCGCCGATGGCAGAGAGGACCTATCACACGATTGGATGCCCCCTTCGAGTGGAGACGCTTCCGGAAAAAATCGCGGCTCTCATCGATCTTATTTCGATTGATTTGACAGTGGAATTATTGGAAGAGTTGAAACTTTCAATCCTCACATTTTTAGATATTTCAACAATTTTGTTTATGCTTTAGGAAGAGATAGAAAAGTCTTTCACACTTTTTCTTAGCCTATTTGATTTCATCACTTTCACGAAAATATATGGACCGTTTATTTTGAAAGTGGTGTAAGTCCATTTTTAAAAAGAAATTACAAACTTTTTGTTTATAACTAGTTAGTATGTAATTTCTTTAAAAATGCCCTTGCTGTGTCCAATTTAAAATTGGTCGATAAAAGAAATTGCGTAAGGATTGATTATGAAAGTGGTGTAAGTCCAATTTGCATAGACAAGTGGCAGAGTGAGTGGCCGAAAATTTGAAAAAATCGCCCTGGCGCCTTTATATCGCGATGCCAGGCCTATTAATTACGAAAACTATAAGGATATCGAGCAGTTATTACCGTATATACCTCCTGTGCATCACGAATATTTCAAAACACTGCCACATGAAGAGCATAAGTAAATGCTACCAATATCTTATGTTAATTTTAACAATATTATTAACGTTTAAAATTGAAAATACTACTTCTATTTCATATCGTCTTATTATTTGTAAACAAAATTGGATTAATATGAAATATATTTTAAGCGGTATTTGATTTTTCAAAATTGAAATTAAACGATTTGTGCAATTGACTAATTTTGAAAGTGATGTAAGTCCATTTGCAGCCCGAAAATATACATTATTTGCGTTAAATTCGTCTAAAACAAATTTATACAATCAAATTACACATTCATAAATCATTAGAAACATTGCCAGACTTGATATAATTAATCTATATTTTTTCATTGACAGATATGCGAACATTTAATTTTCGCAACATAATAGAAAATGGACTTCCACCGCTTTCAAAATAAACGGTCCATATATTATAAATGTATTATGGCGAAACTGATTAATGTAAGAAGTTGGAAATGTTAATCACTAGTTTTGTTCTAATTATTTTTAAGAAACTGTAGATGTTTTACTTGAGAACCGTAGATGATAACGATTGGGCGGGACGAAACTCGTATTACTTAAAGCACATATTGAAGTGATCAAAGCCACGTGCTGCGCGGAAGGAACTGCGGATAAATATTAATTCGAACTCTCATTTACATCGAGGCAAACAGAGAACTCTTTCGCAAATACCCACGCGCATTTGAAGCTACCGCTAAGTACTACTTAGGATCAATTTTATGAGTACGGACCGTTCAATATCTGCGATTTACAGGAAGCCTTTAATTACTTTTTGTAGTCGCGTGATTTTAAAAGTATTTTTCCTATCATGTGATAACATAATCGCTTTAAAAAATTGTAAAAAATAAAAATATTGTTTGCTATGCGGAAAATCGCAATGAAACAATCATTCTTTTGCTTTAAAACTAGAAGAATTGACACTGATTTCATAACATTTAATAACTAAATGAAAAACTTTAAAATTGATATCATAAATAATTTAACGTCGTACTTACAAAAGCCCTTAATTTCTAAAATCATGGACAAGAAGAAAAAAATTCGTGATAGGAAGTCTTCAACGATTCCAGTATTAAGAAAAGTGGACTGCCCCTTGCCGAGTTAACGGATTAGCGAATCCGTTTGTACTAAATGGACCTATTTAATAATGAATAACCAAGCAGAATACTGATTTTAACCTTTCTTAAAATCAGTATCATAACTAATTTAACATCGTACTTATAAAAGGAAACCCCTTAATTTCAACAATCATAAAGAAAAAGACAAAAAATCGTGACAGTATTAAGAAACGTGGACTGCACTCGTCGGGTTAACTGTGCCAAACGGATCTATTTAATAAATAATCAAACAGAAAACTTCAAAATTAGTATCATAACTAAATTAACATTATATTTATAAAAACCCTTAATTTCAACAATCATAGAGAAAAATATTAAAAGTCGTCATAGGAAGGCTTCAGCGACTTTAGCATTAAGAAAAGTGGACGCCGGGTTAACAAACAGAAAACTTTAAAATTAGTATCATAGTTAATTTAGCATCGTATTTATAAAAACCCTTAATTTCAACAACCGTTGATAAAAAGACAAAAACTCGTGATAGGAGAGCTTCAACGATTCGAGTATTAAGAAAAGTGGACTGCCACTCGCCGGGTTAACGGATTAACTGTGCCAAACGGATCTATTTACAATTGTAATCCCGAATGAAGAGTGCCACTCGAAATCGCAATCACGTGTGCCCGCAGCGGCAGTATTTCGATCGGCGGAACGCGCACAATAAACCCGATAAAAATATAGCCGACTCGACGAGAGATGGATTACTGGAGGTGGTAGAGAGAGAGAAATCGACTGAGCGAGTATGACGTGTGTGTGCGTGTGCGTGTATGGCGTATCGGTGAGAGTCCAGCGCGCGGCAGATTTCCAGTTTGTTTGCGTCCGCGTATTGTATTCCTCGTGCCGTTCCATCCAGCCGGGCTATCCCTCTCTTCCTCTTCTCCCCATTTCCGTCTCTCTGTTTGAGCATGTGCGATTTTTAATTTAATGAATCCTGGCCAGGATACCGCGCGCGCGCGCGCGCCCCCTCTCTCTTTCTCTTTCTCTCTCTTTCTCTGTCGGCTTCAAACGCTCGTCGTCCACCGCGGCATATTAAAAGTGAAATATTGTTCCTGGTGCGTGCGTGTCCGAGAGAGGCAAACGCAGAGCGCGCGCAGCATCGTCCACGGAATTAATTCCCAGGCATGGGAAAACGCGCCCTTAAGAGTTTCGCGTGGTTAGCGCTAATTGAGACGGCAACGGGAAATCGAGATCGATTGATATTAGAAGTGAAATAAGAGGGCAAATGGAACAGTTAGCAAATCGCTTGAGTTTAATGTGTCATATGCAATTATGACAAGAACGTTATTGTCATAATTGTATATGACGTAATTTGTATAAATGAAGTAATTTGTAATAATGTTATACTTGAATGCAAGAAACTTGAGAATGATAAAGGATGCCCTATTTTACTTGAAACTAAACAGCTATTTGAGTGAATATTTCAAATCAATTAACGCATGCTTGTCAGAACTGTAACTCCAATTGGGCTGGAAAAAATTGTAGAGGTTTAACCCTCTAAACAAAAATCTACAACATTTTTGGGGGAAAACGCGCCCAATAACAATAACGTTATTGTCATAATCGTATATGACGTAATTTGTATAAGAATAATGCTATGTATAACAATAATGTTATGCAAATTACTTGAATGCAAGAAACTTGAGAACGATAAAGGATCTCCTATTTTACTTGAAACTAGACAGCTATTTGAGTGAATATTTCAAATCAATTAACGACTCCTTGCCAGAACTGGAACTCCAATTGGGCTGGAAAAAATTGTGGAGGTTTAACCTTCTAAACAAAAATCTATAACATTTTTCAGAATGCGGTTTGTTTACCGAGGACAAAATTAGCGAACATCGATTAATAGTGTGTGAAAGTTTAACCCTCTAAAGAAAAATCTACAACATTCTTTGGGGAAACGCGCCCTTAAGAGATTCGTGTGATTAGCGTTAATTGAGATGGCAACGGGAAATCGAGATAGATTGATATTAGAAGTGAAATAAAAGCTCGAATCTAATATGTGGACCATTTATTTTGAAAGTGGTGTAAGTCCATTTTTGAAAAAATGAGATATCACGTAATCTATGCTTAATTTAGGGTAAACTTTTTATTTATAACTAGTTAGTATGTAATTTCTTAAAAAATACTCATGCTGTGTCCAATTTAAAATTGGTCGGCAAAAGAAATTGCGTAAGCATTGATTATGAAAGTGGTGTAAGTCTAATTTCCATAGACAGGTGGCAGAGTGAGTGGCCTACAATTTGAAAAAATCGCCCTAGCGCCTTTATAACACGATTCCAGGCCTTTTACTTACGGAAAATCTAAGGATATTGAGCAGTTATTACCGTATATACCTCCTGTCCATCACGAATATTTCAAAACACTGCCACTTGAAGAGAATAAGTAAATGCTACCAATATCTTATGTTAATTTTAACAATATTATCAACGTTTATAATTAAAAATACTACTTCTATTGCATATCGTGTTATTATTTGTAAACAAAATTGGATTAATATGAAATATATTGTAAGTGGTATTTGATTTTTCGAAATTGAAATTAAACGATTTTTACCATTGACTAATTTTGAAAGCGATGTAAGTCCATTTGCAGCCCAAAAATATACATTATTTTCGTTAAATTCGCCTAAAACGAATTTATGTAATCAAATTACACATTCATAAATCAGTAGAAACATTGCCAGACTTGATATAATTAATCTATATTTTTTCATTGACAGATATGCGAACATTGAATTTTCTCAAAACAGCCGAAAATGGACTTACACCACTTTGAAAATAAACGGTCCATGTCAAGAGCGTATAGACGCGTTAGATTTAATTGACTGCTAGTAATTCATTAGAGGGGACCGCATGAATTGGTTGGAAAAGCTTGCAATCTCGCTGGAAAAGAGGATTCCAATCAGTTGGGAGGATCGATCTCGAGTGAGAGAGAGAGGGAGAGAGAGAGCCGGTGGACTAAAGGGACAGGATAGCAGGCAGTCCATAAATTTGCATAAAATGCCCGATAATCAGGTGTGCGTCGAACCGGCAGCAATGCGAATTGGCGAATGCAATACTATGTTTAACGCGCATTAGAGGGCATCGGCGAAATTCGGCAGCGCGCTTTCTCGCTTTCTTTCACTCGCTCCAATGGAGCCTCGCCAGCCAGCCAGCCAGCCAGCCAGCCCAACCGGAAGCGTACATATGTGCGGCTCGTAAACATGTTTCCATGATACCTGGGAACACTGCCATTTGGAAATCGGGGGCTTATTAGCGGGCATGCTAATGCGTGACAGTAAACAGTTCATTAATCGCCGTATGCTTAAAACTGATGAGAAATTAATAACCTTTCATGTTTGGCATTTAGGTAAAGCCGAGAGAGAGAGAGAGAGAGAGTGTACCTCGCGGGGCTACTGGCCAAGTCCACGTGGATTCTACATTATAATAATTTTAACGAGCTGCGCGAAGGGGCTTTGGATTAAGGGCCTTTTAAATTTCAAATGTAATGAGGATTGCCTTCGGGAATTATTACTATTAATCTCTCTCCATTAATCCCTCTCTCTTCTCTCTCTTTCTCTTTAATCGTAAAATAATATTAAATACGTGCCTTAATCTTAAAGAGAGGAATCTCGGGGATTCCACTTCGATTAAAGGCCTTTTAAATTTCAAATGTAATGAGGATTGCCTTCGGGAATTATTACTATTAATCTCTCCTTCTCTCTCCCTCTCTTTCTCTTTAATCGTAAAATAATATTAAATGCGTGCCTTAATCTTAAAGAGAGGAATCTCGAGGATTCCACATCGATTAAGGGCCTTTTATATTTCAAATGTAATGAGGATTGCTTTCGGCAATTATTACTATTAATCACTCCTTCTCTCTCCCTCTCTTTCTCTTTAATCGTAAAATAATATTAAATACGTGCCTTAATCTTAAAGAGAGGAATCTCGAGGATTCCACATCGATTAAGGGCCTTTTAAATTTCAAATGTAATGAGGATTGCCTTCGGGAATTATTACTATTAATCTCTCTCTCCAGTAATTCCTCTCTTCCCTCTCTCTCACTCTCTTTCTCTTTAATCGTAAAATAATATTAAATACGTACCTTAATCTTAAAGAGAGGAATCTCGAGGATTCCACATCGAGATCGAACTATTTCATTACTCTCGCAGAGAGATATTCTACGACAGTATTATACGCGCAGCGTTTATACAGAAAATTCTCCGAGTGATTAGCCGCGAACTGTTCGACAATGCAGGCTGGACATATCGAGTGCGGTCCAATTATACCGAATTACTGGATGATTATCCAAGGATTATGGAAAGATTCCTTGCGCAAAAGGGAGGGCTCGGCCGAAATCCGCTGGAAAATCAACGCAATCATCGATATCATTATCCGCGCGCGCGCGCGCGTACTTCATCCGGCTTTCTCTCTCTCTCGAGTAGGGAATTTATTTCGTTACAGGGAATATCGATAGATATATTATATATTTGGGAGAGCGCGACTACCATCGGCGTTTCGTGCGCCGAACGCTCCCGGCGATATTTGCATTTCATCGTGTATGCCTATGCGACGCGCGCGCGCGCTCTTCTCTGTGTGTGTGCTAATACTCTCTCGCATGTCCGAGTTAATATTTCCCGGATTAATTACGCAACGGTAAAAATGTCGCTGAGGATAGAAGAGCCGGGGGAGCTTTTCCGCTGCTTTTTCCCGACGCGCACCATGAAAATGACGATGACGCCCCGCTGTCGATCCCACTGAAAGCTTCGCTCCAACTGACGGGAAAATCGAGGGGAAGCAAGCGGTCGCCCGGAAAAGTGAGCTGCCAAAGAGGCCTCTCTCTCTCTCTCTCCCTCTCCCTCTTTCTCTTTTGGCATTGAGGACACTCGAAAGTCCACAAGTGCTCGATACAAGCCCTCCCAGCACGTACAAGTTTCGAGAGCGATAAAACTAGCGCGCTTAACCTCCTTCTCCTTAATGATAACGACATTAATCAGGACAACTTTCTCGAGCGGGCGCAACAGGCGAAACGCCGCGCAAATACTATGTCTGAAGTAATCGTTTGTCTTCTATTCGATTTCTCACTCTCTTTAAGATTGATTACTGGTGATGATGGGATTTTAAAACGTAATAATTGTTGTCTATTAGTAATATTAGAACTCAAAATTGATATGTGAATTATATACAATAATCATATAGAATTATATACTCTAATGTGTATATTTTAATATTATATTCTATATTAATGTCTTTCAAAAAATTGTCGATTGAGATAAATATCTTATCTTATTAAAGAGGTTGGTGCCAGAAATAAAAGTAATAAAATTGGATTGAAATTTACTTTAATTTAATAATTTGATAGGCAATGGTCACTGCAGCTCTCTTTAAAATATCAACTTATTTGTCTGTACAGTCTTTGAGTGATTAATATCCAAAAATCCATTCTTATGCGTGGGTTCTTATTGCGACGAGAGCAGATATTAACGTTTATGGCTCAAAAATATGGGATACAATAATGACAGATGAATAAACAAGATTTCATGTGGTAAATGAGGCATTTACGAATAATCGGGCTAAGTTTCAAAAGTTTCGCCTGTCAGGTTCGAAAGTATTTGAACAGAGAGTGAAAAGGAAATGGTTTCATTTGTAGAAATAACGTGACGAATAGAATCGAAATACAAGCAGCTGTGACATAGCATAAGTTTCACTGCAAATTGAATTCTCGCACTGAGAAGTTGAATTTATTGAAATTTGAAAAGACCCCAGAATTCTATTTTAGTGTACACATGTTCCTCTCTTTTTTCTGCGCTAAATGATGGCACCAACCACCTTAAGGAGTTTGATTATTCGTAAATGAAAAGAAAAGAATATGTCAGTTCTGATACAAAATTCTGAGGTCTTTTCAAATTACAATAAAACCAATTGTTGAGTGGGAAAATTCAATTTACGATTAAGTTTATGCTATGTCACACCTGCTTTTATAAGTTACTTTATTTCTATGCTATCTATCACGTTATTTCTACAAATGAAACCATTTACTTTTCACTCTCTAATCGGGCAGACGAATAAATCTTTTTTTTATGATTATAAGTATTTATAATAAATTATAAAATATATATTTTAATAACTTAACATTATTTATATATATATAAAATATTTTATATGTATATCTTTTGAAACTTAGCCATATTATTGGTAAATATCTCATTTACCACATGAAATGTTTTTTATTCATGTCTCATTATTGTATCACATATTTTTAAGCGATAAACAATAATCTCTGTTCACATCGTCATAAGAGCCCACCCATAAGAATGGATTTTTGGACATTTATTAATGGAAAACTGTACAGAGAAATAAGTTGAAACTTTAAAGAGAGGTGCAATGACCATTGACTACCATTCTCTGCAAATGTCAACCCGATCTCATAATTTCCATTTTCGGCACGAATTTCCTTAACCAAGCAATTGACAATAAACAAAACAAAAATGATTCGACCAAAGAGAAAATCGTCAAGATAACAATCACTCGACTGAGTAAAGCAACAGTGTTGAGATAAAAAGTAGGGTAAAAGGTTTCGACGTAAATTTATCCGGCAGTATAATGCGGGGATACTTTCTCGTTGTGAGCCTTCATCCTGAGCATTAAACAGCTGGGAATCTGTATTCATTTGGCAGGGGTTGCGTGTGCCACGAGGCGGGAGAGTAGTGGCTCAATAGAAAGCGCCTGCAAGATATTGCAGCTATGCAGATTGCTGTCATTCTCGTTAATTTCCATTACTTCTTAATTTTATAAGCTCGTATCCTAGTAGCCGCGCGTCTCCCCGTGAAATGATAATGCTGAATAAAGGAGCTCATCCATCAGCCAATTTTCAATCATTCTCCTCTATAAAGTACAATGCAACGATCACTAAGAAATTGAATCTAATGCGCTAAAACACGCTCCCATTATACAAATTACTTCAATGCAAGAAACTTGAGTTGATAAAGGATCCTCTGTTTTACTTGAACCTAAACAGCTGTTTGAGTGAATATTTCAAATCAACTAAGGAGTGCTTGGAACTGGAACTCCAATTAGGCTGGAAAAAATTGTGGAAGTTTAACCCTCTAAACAAAAATCTATAATATTTGTTTAGAATGCGGTTTTATTACCAAGGCAAAAATGAGCGAAGATCTATTCATAATGTGTGAAAGTTTAACTCTCTAAACAAAAATCTATAACATTTTTTTCAGAATGGATTTTGATTATCAAGCAAAAAATGAGCGAAGATCGATTAATAGTGTGTTGAAAGTGTTTCTATTTCGCGCGGAAATTAGTATGACTTCTTTTAAAGAAACACAAATAACATTATTGAACTTTATCTTTCGGGAAACTGATGAGGAATGAAACAGCAAACGACTTACAAACATAGAAACATCATATACTGAACTAATCTCATATCATAATAACAAAAACTATGCGTGAATGCTAAAGATAAATTAATCTAGCACAGTGTACCTTTACATTATTAACATATAGTCTGCACTGAAAGACGAATTAAATTGAAAAAATTGGTAAAAATACGGTTTGACCCCTTAAACAAAACTTTGTAATACTTTTTCAGAATGTGGCTTGGTTAGCGAGAAAAAGATTCGTGTAGATTGTTGATGTAGTGCATAAGTTATGTGGAAGCTGGTTCAAACCAATTGTATATTGTTAACCATAAAACTCGTAACATAAACAATTGGTTTGAACCAACTTCCACATGACTTATCCGCATGATTTTGGTGCCTGCCTTAGGTATCATCTTAAAAAAGAACTCTGTAAAAGTTGAACTTCATTGGACCAACCGTACCAAAGAAATCATCTGCAGAGTCCTATTGCGCATAATTAATATTGTAATGTTTAACAATTAATAACTGTCTTATTGTTTATTTAATTTTGAATGTTTATATCTCAAATTACTCTGTACAAATGTACTAATCAAAGGTAAAACGACTGTGCTTGCCAAGTATTGGCTTAGTTACACCAATTTTTATAAAATTTAGAAAAATTTGAATCTTAACTGTCCTACATCCCCGTAAATTGCGTTCTATCACTAAAGCTATACAACCATTCAGGGGATTCCAGTATTTCTTCACATATTTATGGTATCTGTTACATAATTTAGTTGTTTCATTATAATTCTGCTAATAAATCATTATGATTTTTATATTCTCAAGCTTTTTTCCCTGCATCTTTTATAATCGAATTCCTTTCAATATAAAATATATAATTTCAGAGAGAGCGTTTGAAAATATCTCGTTTCAAAGAGATCAATGTAAAATGTAATACAAGGGAAGTTAGAAGGAGCAATCTCATTGTCGGTGAGTAGACGCGTGAGCGGACGGAGCGGTCAATTTATTATAGTGGAAGCTGTCGACAGCCTACTAATTGTAAGTGGTCGAAGCCATCTCGTCGAGAAGATTGATGTTTCTTCGGTTCGCGGTTTCCGCAGTGACGTGGAGGTGCGGCGGGCATAAACGCAGAATCGACCGCAGAGCGGTCGTCCTGCGATCGGCTAACGCTCACCATATCAAAATGCGATTAGCTCCCACTGCCAGCATCGCAACCCCCATTCCTATTAAACCTCCGGTACAACATATCGCATACTTGCTCGCATTGCACAATTCCATCGACCGCTTCAGTTATACTGGAAACTGCAATCCCATTCAAATGAATTATATTGAATTGCTCAGAAAATTACATCGCTTTTCTCGCATCCTTTTATAATGTTTAAAAGCGAACATGTTCCTATTAATTTAGTAATATTTATCGAGCTTTCGAAAATTCAAATATTGCACTATCACAGCAGAAAACCAATTTAGTAATAAATTTAGCTGTTATAAATTAGCACTTTGCAAAAGTTTATGCAAGTATAGATTTTTGTTTGGATATAAATTTCTAAAGAAAAATTATCGCATTGCACAATTGCATCGGGCGGTTCAGTTATACTGGAAACTGCAATCCCATTCAAATGAATTATATTCAATGCTGGGAAAATTACATCGCTTTTCTCGCATCCTTTTATAATGTTTTAAAGTGAACATGTTCCTATTAATTCAGTAGTATTTATAGAGCTTTCGAAAATTCAAATATTGCACTCTCACAGCAGGAAATCAATTTAGTAATAAATTTGTACGTTATGAAAGTTTATGCAAATGTAGATATTTGTTTGGATATAAATCTCTAAAGGAAAACTATCGCATACTTGCTCGCATTGCACAATTCCATCGAGCGCTTCAGTTATACTGGAAACTGCATTCCCATTCGAATGAATTATATTCAATGCTGGGAAAATTACATCGCTTTTCTCGCATCCTTTTATAATGTTCAAAAGCGAACATTTTCCTATTAATGCAGTAGTATTTATAGAGCTTTCGAAAATTCAAATATTGCACTATCACAGCAGAAAACCAATTTAGTAATAAATTGAGCTGTTATAAATTAGCACTTTGCAAAAGTTTATGCAAGTATAGATTTTTGTTTGGATATAAATTTCTAAAGAAAAATTATCGCATTGCACAATTGCATCGGGCGGTTCAGTTATACTGGAAATTGCAATCCTATTCAAATGAATTATATTCAATGCTGGGAAAATTACATCGCTTTTCTCGCATCCTTTTATAATGTTCAAAAACGAACATGTTCCTATTAATTCAGTAGTATTTATCGAGCTTTCGGAAATTCAAACATTGCACTATCACAGCAGAAAATCAATTTAGTAATAAATTAAGCTGTTATAAAATAGTACCTTGCGAAAGTTTATGCAAATGTAAATTTTTGTTTGGATACAAATTTCTAAAGAAGAACATTCATGGAATACAGTATAGATAATTATTACTGTGTATATTGTATGTAGTTTATTGTTGAGAATACAATTGAGCTTCAGTAATATGTTTATGGTATGTATATGTTCATAATGATATGTTTGGAAGGAAAATTTGCACATCGCGTCATACTAAAGTGCCGTGAACGAGGACTTTCGAAAGTATCGACTGTACATAATTGGTGCTTCTCTTTTAGCCGGGCATACATATTCCAGTAGGAACTACCACCGACGCGGCGCGCCGCGGCGCCCGCTTCCCTTTCTCGCTCCATATTTTCCCTCTCTCGTTTGATGTTCGAGCGAAGAAGCCCTAGCACGACTATGCCGAAATTACTATTGAAGATCTACAAGCTGGCATTCATTTCAGCGATACTGTAGCCGTGTCACTTGGTTTCACTGTTCGCCCAGCGTCGATTTCAATTGTGCGAAATTATCTCCACGTTTGATTGCCTCGCGATGCAAAAGAATTTCTCTTGGAAGAGTGAATTATTTATTGGAGAAATATCGCGAATTTAATTTGAATACATTTCTTTTTGCAATGTAATAAGAAATATTGGTAGAATATTAAGTTGAAGTTTTTAAAGGTTTCTTAAACTCGATACCAATTATATGAAATTATCTCAATGTTTCATTGCCTGGCGATGCAAGAGAATTTCTCTTGGAAGAGTGAATTATTTATTGGAGAAATATCGCGAATTTAATTTGAATACATTTCTTTTTGCAATGTAATAAGAAATATTGGTAGAATATTAAGTTGAAGTTTTTAAAGGTTTCTTAAACTCGATACCAATTATATGAAATTATCTCAATGTTTCATTGCCTGGCGATGCAAGAGAATTTCTCTTGGAAGAGTGAATTATTTATTGGGGAAATATCGCGAATTTAATTTGAATACATTTCTTTTTGCAATGTAATAAGAAATATTGGTAGAATATTAAGTTGAAGTTTTTAAAGGTTTCTTAAACTCGATACCAATTATATGAAATTATCTCAATGTTTCATTGCCTGGCGATGCAAGAGAATTTCTCTTGGAAGAGTGAATTATTTATTGGAGAAATATCGCGAATTTAATTTGAATACATTTCTTTTTGCAATGTAATAAGAAATATTGGTAGAATATTAAGTTGAAGTTTTTAAAGGTTTCTTAAACTCGATACCAATTATATGAAATTATCTCAATGTTTCATTGCCTGGCGATGCAAGAGAATTTCTCTTGGAAGAGTGAATTATTTATTGGAGAAATATCGCGAATTTAATTTGAATACATTTCTTTTTGCAATGTAATAAGAAATATTGGTAGAATATTAAGTTGAAGTTTTTAAAGGATTCTTAAACACAATTTCAATTGCGGGAAATTATCTCCACGTTTGATTGCCTCGCGATGCAAGACAATTTCTCTTGGAAGAGTGAATTATTTATTGGAGAAATATCGCGAATTTAATTTGAATACATTTCTTTTTGCAATGTAATAAGAAATATTGGTAGAATATTAAGTTGAAGTTTTTAAAGGTTTCTTAAACACAATTTCAATTGCGGGAAATTATCTCCACGTTTGATTGCCTCGCGATGCAAGACAATTTCTCTTGGAAGAGTGAATTATTTATTGGAGAAATATCACGAATTTGCTTTCAATAAATTTTTTTCTGCAATATAATAAGCAATAATGGTAGAATATTAAGTTAAATGGTTTCTTAAACACAATTTCAGTTGTGTGAAATTATCTGTACATTTGATTGCCTGACGGATGGAAAAGAATTTCTCTTGGAAGACTGAATTGTTTATTGGAGAAACATCACGAATTTACTTTCAATAAATTCCTTTTTACAATATAAAAAACAATATTGACAAAATATTAAGTTGAAGTTTTTCAAGTTTTCCTAAACTCGACAGAAAGGAAATGAACAAAGATGCGAGAAATTGGAAACATCGTTTGGCAACTAATGAAAGGAGAAAGATAGTTGGCAACATCGGTCGGTTCGAAGGGAGTATTTTTCTGAACAAGAGTGACACTCGTGTTTAGTATTCCAGAGCGCTCGACTGTCGCCAGTCGGGACAATTAATTATACCGGCTAATTATCTTACGCCCGCTAATTTTCCATGCTCTCCTTACGATTAATCATCCACCCTTATGTGGCGGCGGCTGCATTTTCACCTCGCCGCCGACACGATAGGTGAAATCTATGTGCTGCTGTTCCCGAACATTAATTATAGAGAGTGCGAATTTCGTCACTGGAACCTACCGCCCTATGCGAACATCCATCCTCCTATATTTTCCCAACAAATGTATTCCAAATATAATAAATGATCCTATCACAAAAGGAACAAAATTTCAAATCATTTTCTTGAATTCCTATAAAGCTATTATAAAGCGAAACATCGCTTTATTTTTACTTGTTCTAAGTTCCGAATTTACGAATTGCACATAACTCCATTAACACGTTGACAGCCAAAATTGCAAATTTTCAACTCTTTCACGACACCTTGTTAAAAGTACTTATTATAATTATTCTCGTGAAAATAAACATGTTTGTAAATGGATGTTCGAGTGTCATCCGAATTCGGGTGACATGGCAGTCAACGTGTTAAATAGTTAAAAAAAAAAAGTAGTGCAAACTCCTCTTCGTTTAAAATCGATTTAATTAACCCCTGTGTTACGTCCTGATAAGGAGCAGGATCGTAGTTTGGCGTTGTCCAAAGAATGGATAACGCTGATGAGGCTGCGATTGGCGCAGGTTGAGATTTTGAATTTGTGGCTCTCGAGGAGCAAAGAAATTGGCTGCGTATAGCGCAGAAAGAGGCTGATGTCTCGCGGCTCTTAAGGAGGAAGGGAGAAAACCGCGGGGATAAGCGGCGGTAAGGGAAGGAAGAGCTGTCGCGTGTCCGTAGTGTGACACCGACAGTATTCATGGTGTGGCTCACACTGATTGAATTGCCGAACCATATATGGTCATAAGCGATCGGCTCAAGCCATGGCTAAAACAAAAGCGAATCGGCATGAGATGACCGGCACTGCCGTTTCGGCAGAACGACGAGATCACTGAGAGGAGACGCTTGCCGGAGACGCTGGTGAAAGAGCACGCAGCGCAGGAGATAGATAAGAAGGAAAGGAAGGAAAGGCCAGGCCGAGATCGGTAGGAAGGCGAGAGAGCTGCTATACGAAGAGATTCACAGTAAGTCTGGCTTTCTTATAATTGGAGAATGAGTGATGGGCCTTACAAACCCAATCACTAGAAAATGTATATAAAGGATGGCGTATGCCCAATTGGTGGCGTAAGACTTCTTCGCAAGCAGCCCTGAATTACGTAATGAATATGTAGGATTGCTAATGAGAGAGACTGCGAGCGAATGGTGAGAGAATGAGACGTGCGATTGCGAATGCGTGTGAACCTTTTTATATGTGTGTCTAGAGGTCAAAGATCGACAGAGTGTACCGGAATGTTTGGGATTGGCTGAAAGGTAGAACATTTGGAACAAGTGTGATTGGCGAGTGCGTGGGTCAGCGAATCTGTATATAAGAGGTGTGAATCTGAAGGGCGATAGAATAGAGAGAACAGTATAGAAGAGAAAAGAGCTGAGTGTTTGTTGTGTGGCAGAGTCCGAACGGCGGACGTTACAAAGAGTACCGAAAGAAGCGAGTGTATATATTCGAATAATAAATATTCAAAGAAAGAGTTGAATATTTTTAAAAAACCTACAAATATAAAAGATGGCGTATGCCCAATTGTTGGCGTAAGACTTCTTCGGAAGCAGCATGAATTAGAAATGTATAGAAAAGATGGCGTATGCCCACATGTTGGCGTCTCTTCTACGGAAGCAGCATAGAAAGGAAACCGAATTAGGGAGCGTCTAGTTCCCAGTATGAGTTAAAATAAATGAGTGTAAACGAATTTACAGTGTACAATTTAATCCAGCCCCATTTCCTCTAGAGGTACACTTGCGAGAAACAAAGTTCAAATTGAATTTACTGAGAATAAAAATGTATGGTAAAAATGCAAGTGACAAATACAAGGAAACAGTATATTGGGTGTGTATGCTATCAAACTTCATTGTTTGCTTGGCGGTCGTTTTGCAGATTGTGACAACTATTTTGTCGGATGTTGTACCTTAACTTTCACCAGGTTCTAAAACACGAGTTTCCATTTCCAAGCGTTTACATGTTCCAGTCTGACAAGCCGTCGAAACCAAGTCGACATCTCTCACACAAGGATCGATTGCGCGAGCGTAAGGTAAGAAGCAGACTGTTGGGAGCTTGGCGATCATCGGCGAGGAGCTAGAGAGGACGCATGAAAGGGTGTGCGTCGCGGCGGGCGTCCGTCGCTGCGGTGTTTCGGCGCCCTGTCGCGAGGACAAAAGCGTTGACCGATCATAGGCGACGCCGGAATGCTAAAGGGCAGCCGGATCCGAGGAAAATGAAGTGAGTCTTGGCGGGAAGGCTGGCGACGAGGAGGAGACAGCCGCTGGAGGAGTGAGGGGACTGTTCGTCCGGCGCCTGTCTGACGCACCCAGCATCACCCAACACGCTCAACCCCCAACTGCGCGCCGCCACCCTCTTCCTCTCAGACTGCTGCTTTCCTCGTGTCCGAGGATACAGAGAGGAAGCGAGCGACACTCTGATTAAAACGCCAACTCCCGCTCCATCGAGCTATCCGTACGCTCGCTATTCCCTTTTTTCCCACCCATCGAGAAGCCTCTCCCAACTCTCTCTCTCTCTCCTTCTTTCTCTCCTTCACCTCACCTTCCTCATTGTATTGTTCTTCGTCTCTCGTTTCATCCACCGTCTTCTTTTCCTCCTCTCCTCTCCTCTCTCCTGTTGCTCTGCTCGGCCAGAGTAAATATAAGAGCTGATAGAAAGTAATTATAGAGACTGCGAGAGCCACTTCGCGTTGGCCAGGAATAATGGAACGGTTTCGGGTTTTCCCTTAGAAATTAGCTGGCAGTCGAAGAGAGGGGATGTGCGACTGGTGGTGGGGAATTGGAGGCGAGTTCGATTGAGAACGGCTCTCGTGAATCCCCGGCCGCTCGGATACATTTCTCACTGCGGAGCTCTGCAGCTTCCATCTGCCTCGAATGCGCGGCTATCAAATCGCAACCGCCGCGGCCGCGTATCAATCGACTATCAAGCAAACCCAGCCTCTTTTTTTTTAAGGCTTCCTGTGGAGAGTTGGATTTCCGCCGGATGCCACCCTCTCTCTCTCCCAGTAGCGGTTGCCCACTGTCAGCTGGGAAAGTCTCGTATCAGGAATATTGGAGTGGAATGTAAAGTTAGCCAACAATTGGAATGCAAATGTTGTTATTCCAAGGATGCTAATTGATTTTCTCTGTATTCCTATGCGTCGACTCGAGTTTGCCATAATTCTAGCGTGTTAGCGCGCCGTAATGGACTATGGAACAAATCATTCTATTATTCGCTGATCGATCATGCCGCTGATAGATATTAGTGCGATAGTTGATAGGAATTAACTGGATGGAATTTCGTAGGCGTTTCCATTCTCGCCGGTGTGATGAGAAGCATTCGAAAGTGCTTTTTCCACGCGAGAATTCATTCGCCGAGCGGTAAGATTTGAAAGCGGCTTGTTTGTCCGCGTAATTCGAGGCAAACAAGTTTTAAACGAGAAAGAGAACGCTTTGGGAGAAAGGGCGTTTAAGCAGTTGCACAGAGATGTGATCTCCAAAAATTAATGAATTCGGAAAAATCTAACTGTGCTACTTGAATTCCTACGAAGGACCGATTTGTACAGGGTGACTTTTATCAAAGTTTAAATAAAATCTATAGAAATCTCTTTTCTGATACAATAACCTTAAAACAAACTATTGTGAAGCCTTTGACTGCTATGGGCGCATATGCGCGCTCGCCGAGGGCTTCCATCGTTTTTGTTTATGTATACAGTACTTATTTTACTTATTATACATTCAATTGTTCAATGTTCAATATGCAAATACATACAGGGTGAGTCACTTGCCTTTGAATCACCACTGTCGAACTTACACTGTTGCGTATAAAATCATTATAAATAACCTAGACATTTAAATTATACCCAAATATTTCTCAACATTTGTCTGCATTTTATGCATTTATACTTTTACATGTTTCAGTTATATTAACTCGCACATGAAATGTCACCCTGCCGAAGCCAGTTATATATAATATTCCTCTATAAATGTAGGATGCAGTATTAGGCTTAAGTATGAGTGCGTGTGCGAGTATGAGAGCGTGTGCATATGCTGAGTGGACAAAGCGTGGCAGCGCTTATCGCTTGTTTCGGATGAAGAGAGAAAGAGTGAGTGAGAGAGAGAGAGAGATGGGCAGTGCGAGCTGTGCGAGTCGTAGCGTGCCGAAGAGCAGAGTCGAGAAGAGTGTCGAAGGGACAGGACGTGCGAATTGAGATGAGAGTTGGTGGAGACAAGAGTTGTAAAGAGTTGTGTTGTTTCTCGTGAATTATAGAATAAATCATCTTACATATTCTGTCAAATCACCTTTCCTTCTATCGTTCCTAACATCTACATCTAACATCTACATAAATGTAGTATAATAAAATATTGCCTCCTTACGTTGCTAGCCATTCGAAGGAAGTCGATGCTAAAACTTGGTAAAATATTCTCTCCAATAGATTACAGAATTTAATACAGTCTGTTGTTAAATGAAGAATATATAGTATAATTAAATAGATGTCTAGTAAAAGTGGGCTAGAAGATTTCTGGTTCAAATGCAACAGAATCACCCTGTACATGTATGTATATGTTGTGTTCCACGCTGAGTACCACACTAGCGTAAATCAATTCAATAAAAGAAAGGTACTCCTCAAATTGTCCTTACCTTTATTATTTCATTCCAATTGATTTAAGTAATCTTAAAGAAAACAGTCTATGAACAAGTTTTCTATTTATGGCAAGTAAATTTTAGTAAAAATTATTTATAGCTTACGAAATCACACGAAATTCGTAAAGCGGTGAGAAACCTTCGGAAATAATAAGACTTGTTTACTATTATTGGAATAAAGTTCAAATTGAATTTACTGAGAATAAAAATGTATGGTAAATAATGCGAGTGAGAAATACAAGGAAACAGAATAATTTCCAACTGCGAGCATTGTTTGACTTTTGGATGCGGCTAGGTTGGAATATTATGGTTGTAGCGTACGAAAATAACTGTTTACGGCAAGAAAATGGATCCCATTACACGAGCTGCTTGCAAGAGAGAAGAGAGAGAAGAGAGAGAGAGTGTGAGCCATGGCGCAATTACAACTTCGAAAGTATAATTAGAAGCTCGCGTCTTCAGCAGTTTAGAATCTCGACCTGGCAAGCTCCTCCCGAGAATGTAATGTAAATTATAATGAAACTTATACTTGAAGGGCAAATCGTACCTTTGCCAACCATCACGGCCAATCAACATGTGATAATTAATATCTGCATGTATGCGGCCGCGAAACTTTTCAATAACCCCAAATATCGTGGAAGTATTGCCAAGTATTTCCGCGCGGTAATATAATATTGCACAAGAAATTTGCGAGCATATGTAAATATCAATTTACCGCATCATTACCAGCGGAGATCGCGCTAACTTTCGTGTGCGGATTTAAATTGATATCGGATATTCGAGACGATAGGTATTACCATTATAATTATGATCGATCTGCCTTCCTTTATTTCCACTGGAGTAACATCTCCCTTTAGTATTACTATCGTGCTTGAGAATTTATATGGAAATGAAGCGTATCGAAATTTCGAAAAGAATCACATAACAAATCATTGCTGCATAATTCTCGTAATGCAAAGTATATTATTTATTTCGATCTCCGAATTAGTTTCCCTATGTATAATAAAAACAGAAAACGCACTCTAATGATATACGAGTCAAGAATTATTTCAAACGAGCACTGCAAATTCGTGAAAGTCATAACTCCCGTAATTTCAGGGAAAGGGGATATTTTCTTTCGGATTTCGAAAAAATACACTTTCTAAATTCACCGCGTTATCATCTGCGAGCTCTCTCTTTCTCACTCTGCAAGCAACCACAGACAAAATCCTCCTATCAGGAGAGAACGTTTTTGCAAATATTACGTCTCTGACTTTGTGCCGTCATCAAAAGACTCTAAAGCGTTTCTAGTGGAAGATGAATTTCGAATGGATTTTCGGATATTTTTCATACCTAAGGCAGCCACCAAAACCATGCGCATAAGTCATGTGGAAGTTGGTTCAAGCCAATTGTTTATACTGTTAACCATAAAACTTATAACATAAGCAATTGGTTTGAACCAACTTGCACATGGCTTATCCGCATAATTTTGGTCCCTACCTTAGGTATGATCTTAAAAAAGAACTCTCTAAAAGTTGAACTTGATTGGACCAACCGTACCAAAGAACTCATCTGCAGAGTCCTATTACGCATAATTAATATTGTAATGTTTAACAATTAATAACTGCCTTACTGTTTATTTAATTTTGAATGTTTACATCTCAAATTACTCTGTTCAAGTGTACTAATTAAAGGTAAAATGACTGTGCTTGCCAAGTGATTGGCTTAGTTACACCAATTTTTATAAAATTTAGAAAAAATTGAATCTTAACTGTCCTACATCCCCTTAAAAAATGGAGAATATCTATAGGTGGCAGGAGCGGCGCCAGCCACAATCTTCGCGCGAGGGATCATTTGAGTGGAGCGCACCATGTAGTCTGGCGTCCACGGTGTTATTTATATAATTGACCAATAGGCGGCCAATTACCGGTGTTTGTGCGATGGTAATCATCGTGGTGTTATTTGCGGCGACACAAGCCGCCGCTGATTGTAAGAGGGGCGCAGTGTCGCGACGGCTGGCGTCGCCGCACTGAATTTTCCACTTCTGACGCTCTTCCTTCCTCGCTCTCACACACACAGACACAGATATATGCAGGCACATATAATCTCTCTCTTCATCTGGGAGATAGGAGTTTGGGCACTCTCCCGCAGAGGAATCCGGCGTGCCCGGAATTACATGTCTCTAGCGAAGGGGTAGTTGGGATGCGAAGGGGTGGGAAAAGGAGGTTGGAAGGAGGGGGCGGCCATAGGTTTCCGTGATGATAGGATGATGGATGAGATGTGATCACCTCGCGGCCCGGATTATTGGGATCAATTATTTATTTGGAATCTCGCGGAACGCTCCCCGATAGATTATTGCGTTATAGTAGTCGATATACGTGACTAGTGTTTATTATTCCTCAATAATCCGGACAATCCATTTGCTCGCCGAGCAACCCCCTTTTCCTCCAAGCAATTTTCCAACTATTTATTTCGTAATTATTTACAAAGACGTACTCACAACCGATTTCAATGATTTTGATATGTGCCTATAATTATGAAAGTGATCTAAGTCAAACTGTTTAAAAAACATGTTTATCAGTTATTTCACACCACATTATTTTAAACTAAATTTATTCAATGTAATTTGTACGATATCGTCAAAAATGAACTATTAGATAGTGGTTGTTACTTCAACATTATATGGAATTCATTTAGTGTTAATTATGAAAGTGGTCTAAGTAAAAAATTTCAAGAAATTATATAAACATAACTTGAAAATATAGGGAAATATTAAATTACTTGCATTATACACCACCACTAGATCAGTAACGGAAGAAAAACATAAAGATATTGTGTGTTTACTAGCATACATATCCCTCCAGTTTTTCAGCAACATTTTAAGAATCTTAAAAACTCGAAATGATAAAAATGGATTACTTTTTAAAAATAATTAATAAATGTTCATGAATTATTTCATTAAAGTTATTGTTTCAAATGAAACTCATAGTTCTTTATCGCTTTAAGTCTTTTATAGGACATTCAGTTAATTTTGAAAATGGTCGAAGTCAGTTCAAACTTTAAAAACAACATTTTCGTGTGAAATTCACACAAAATTTCATATTCATAATAAATTTCCATTAGTCAAGACTAATAAAATTATACATTAAAATGTCGCATAGTGTAAAAATATTATTTAATTTATTCAAATGCAATTCATTAAATATCTTGAAACAAGACACATATAACTTAGACCTCTTTCTTAGTTATGGGCACATATATGTTATAGAGTACATTTTCATATACATATATATGTGAGGGAAACATAGGAAAAAAGTTACACACTTAAAAGCGGATTTTATGTGATCCAAGTAGAAAAAGCAGTGAGCATACCAAATAGTCAAGACCTAACCCAGACCTTGAAGATGAGGGAAACTTATAGAAAAACTGTTATGGACAATTAAATGTTTATTATTTTACTCTACAGGGTGATTCACTTGCCTTTGAATCAGAATTCTCCTAGCCCACTTTTACTAGACATCTATTTAATTATACTATATATTCTCTAGTTAACAATAGGCTGTATTAAATTATGTAGTCTGTTCGAGCGAGTATTTTACGAAGTTTTAGCATTGACATCCTTTGAATGAATAGCAACGTAAGGAGAAAATATTTTATTATAGTATATTTACAGGGGACTATTATATGCAGGGCGAAATTTCATGTGCGATTTAATATATCTCAAACATGTAAAAGTATAAATGCATAAAATGCAGACAAATGTTGAGAAACATTCGAGTATAATTGAAATGTCTAAGTTATTTATAATGATTTTATATGGAACAGCGTATGCTCGACAGTGGTGATTCAAAGGCAAGTGACTCACCCTGTACATCGATAGGTGTTGTAGAAGTCGATGCCACGATGTCGAAGAAAGCCTCGATTCTCGAGTTCAAATTTGACTGTACTGCAACACTAACGTGTCCACCACGATATTGCCATACATTTATATACCTCTTTCGAAACATTCTATTTACGACAGTATCATGATACCAACGCGTTCGCCGCGCTCTTGTCATCTTTCTGTTCTGACTCGCGATTATATATCTATAGATAAAATTCGTCTTTAAGTGTGTCTAACTTTTTTCCTGTAAGTTTCCCCCACATATATATGTATATAACAATGATTCCTTCAAAAACATTAAAATGTAAAAAAATGTGCCAAGGAGCAGTTTCATTTCCCCACAAAATTGCATCTTTATTTCGTTATTTGAAAATATATAGATTCGCCCTAAAAATGTATGTAAAATACAACAAATATGATTTAATCAATTACCGTATTTATACAAAAAATATAAGACAAAAAATACAGCTCTTGTCATGTTTCTGGTCTGACTTGCGATTATATATCTATAGATAAGAGTCGTCTTTAAGTGTGTCTAACTTCTTTCCTGTAAATTTCCCCGCATACTATATATGTGTATATAAATGATCGGCTTAAATCGCTCTTTAACATATATAAAAATCATTGAAATCGGTTGTGAGTATGTCTTCGTAAATAAATACCATTTATTTAACTCTCGTATCTTGTTTTCGATCAAACAGATTGGCCGGCTCCACTTTTTCCAAATATCTGATTATTTGCGATCTCGCAGTTCCGCTTGTTTGAACGGCAAACATATACGAAAGAAATGAATAATACGCATTGTGTGTTATTCGATGCAGTTTTAAATATTTCATTTGGAACAAAGCGCGCGTTACACGAAGCACAAATAAATGAAATGGTTTGTTGATGTAAAACCGGTGGGATTGAAGTAGAAATTCCAAACCGGGATTTTTATCTCACGGAATCCAATGTAGTTTTTGCATACGGTTTGAAGTGATGGGAAACGTATCACTTGAAAGAAGAGCACGAAATTAATATTTAATGAAGTTTAACTGATGAAAATAATTTATGGCCATGAGTGGCAATAATAATATATGAGCTTATATTTTGTTTCGAACAGAATCACTGTCTGTACATCAAAAAGGTGGGATATTTTTAAGGAGGTTGGTGCCAAAAATGAAAATAATGAGATCGGATTGCAATTTCCAGAGAATGGTAGTCAGTGGTCATTGCATCTCTCTTTAAAATTTCAACTTGTTTGTCTGTACAGTTTTCGAGTAATCAATGTCGAAAAATCCATTCTTATGCATCGGCTCTTATGGCAACAAGAGCAGAGATTGCCGTTTATGGCTTACAAGTATATAATACAATAATGACACATGAATAAAAAACATTTCACGTGGTAAATGGGACATTTAGGAATAATCAGGCAAAGTTTCAAAAGCTTCGTCTGTCTGGTGTTCGAGAGTGTTGGACCAGAGAGTGAAAAGAAAATAGTTTCATTTGTAGAAATAACGTGGTAAATAGTATAGAAATAAAAGTAACTTATAAAAGCAGGTGTGACGTATTATAAACTTAATTGGAAATTGAATTTTACTACCCAAAAATTGGTTGTATTGTAATTTGAAAAGGCCTCAAAATTGTGTGTCAACTCTCACATATTCCCCTCTTACCCTTGCGTCAAATGACGGCACCAACCTTCTTAATCCCACCGTGTCCCAAAGACTTAAGACGTTTCACGTAATTTGGGCAATCAATTGCGACATTTTTGAAACACCCAGTATAATAAATAGCACTCGAAAGGAGTAGAGATCAATTGGCATCGGCGATAACTGTCACTGGTGTTGGAGCTGCTCCTCAAACAAATGGTGGCGGACATTACGAAAACACTGATGAATCGAGAGAGAGCTCTCACGCGCGCGGTGACATAATTTCGGTAATTTGTTGAAAGAGCCGATACGAGCGGCAAATATTTGCCGGCGAATGTTAGCCGAGTAACAATTCGACTGGAACGGAAAGAGAGTGGGATGCGGAGTAACGCGAGAACCATCCACACCCTCTCGCATCAATCATTCTCATCGACTGGGGCCCTCTCCCCCTTCTCTCCCCTCGCCACCTCGTAAAAGATCATCCAATTTCGATCGTCAATCAAAGGGAAATTTCGGAAGAGCTTCAAGAACTTTGCCGGGCTAGGCGAGTGAATGAAAGTGGATTAAAAGTACGAGGATGATGGCCACTCGAAAAACAAGCTACATTTCATTATTCTCTCTGAAGAAAAAAACAGGAGACTTTAAGGAGATTGGTGCCAAAAATGAAAATTGTTGAGAAATACTTATTTAAAAGTCATTTCGAACATGGAGCTCAAATCAAAACCGAAGTGCGCTACTATAAAACGAGACTTAGTAAACGATAACGATAAAACTAAAAAGAAGGTACAAAAAATAACTGAAATATTAATTTAGATCTTCAGACAAATCTGTTCAAAAACGACGTGATTTGTAAAAGAGTCCGTTTAAAAAGGACTCTAAGAAATTAAAATAGTTTAACGATTTGTATGTGAGTATGTAAGATAAATGTACTTTATTGTGGTCTTAATATAAAAAGAACAGAAACCAACACAAGAACATGTTTAGTGATTGGGGTGCTTTAATATAAAATACAACAAAAATAATTAGATCGGATTGAAATTTACAGAGAATGATAGTCAATGATCACTGTAGATCAATGGTCAATGATCGCTGATTAATTGTACAGGGTGATTCAGTTGCCTTTGAATCAGAACACTCCAAGCCCACTTTTACTAGACTATTTAATTATACCATATATTCTCTATTTAACAATAGACTATTAAATTCTATTGTCTGTTGGAGCGAATATTTTACCATTCTGTAAAAGTGTTATAGGGTTTTGTTTAGGGGGTCGAACCGTACATCCTCAACTTTTTTTCAACCCATTTGATGTTCCAGTCCTGACAAGCACTCCTTATAAGTCAAGTCAGACGCTGACGTTGTCAAGCCGGGCAACGTTGACGAAACATGACGAAAGTCGAAACTTATGTATCTTGGACTGTAATAAACGCAGAGACGATAATAGACGTTTCTTTACCCAACCAATCCGCATTAGACAAGTTGCATTGATCCAACAAAATCCTGATCGCACAATACAATCTCAAAGTGATAAATAAAGCTTGAAATAAATATCCCTGAGCGAAGAGTTGAAAAGTAGTTAACAAATCGAGATTTCCTTACTGATCACCGGCGCGGCACATGAAACCAAAGGGGAAAAACCAACGTTCCGCTAGAACAGAATCGCCGAAACGTTCAAGCAAAGCACTTTTCTAATTGTTTTCGGTGAATGTGGCATGTGTTGTGCGCGCAGTGCGCCGCGCCGGGGCAAACGAGCCTGAAGAATCGTAACTGTGCCCTTTTAAACGGCCGCACAAATGAATGAAACTCTTAGCACTCCGCAGAGAGTTGCTTTCAAGCCGGCAAACTGCGAGAACCAATTGCAGTGATTGCATTTATCCCCGGGCTCTTTAAAAGAAACAAAATCGCGCCCCGCGAGCTGTCTTTTATCATACAATATCCACTGAGAAGAGGGAAATGGGGCTCGCGACAAAATGAGGAAAAAGAGGGAGCTCGATGATACGGTGATTAAATGGGATATCAAAGAACCCGCGGACTAACAGAGAAAGAACCAGCTGTCAATGCCGACCAACCTATTGCAATCGAAGTAACATGCAGCTTGATCGACTATGAAGGAAATTGTTTGTAACGAGAATATTAACCGCCCGATTAATATTGCTTCGAGCATCACAAATACCGTATCAACCACTCCACTTTATTATTACACGACGTTCTTTACAGATCACTTTACAAGCCACTATGAAAAAGCACAATATTTATAAAAACTCAGAATGAACTTAATATTCAGTGACAGGATAACCGTTTCATACAATGCACAGTGGTCCAGCAAGCCTTGAAACCGGGCCATAAATAGAAAACTTCTTCATAAGCTGTTTTCTTTATGATTACTTAAATCAATTGGAATGAAGTAATAAAAGTAAGGTCAATTTGAGGAGAACTTTCGCGACAAAATGAGGAAAAAGAAAGAGCTCGATGATACGGTGATTAAATGGGATATCAAAGAACCCGCGGACTAACAGAGAAAGAACCAGCTGTCAATGCCGACCAACCTATTGCAATCGAGGTAACATGCAGCTTGATCGACTATGAAGGAAACTGTTTGTAACGAGAATATTAACCACCCGATTAATATTGCTTCGAGCATCACAAATACTGTATCAACCACTCCACTTTATTATTACACGACGTTCTTTACAGATCACTTTACAGGCCACTATGAAAAAGCACAATATTTATAAAAACTCAGAATGAACTTAATATTCAGTGACAGGATAACCGTTTCATACAATGCACAGTGGTCCAGCAAGCCTCGAAACCGGACGATAAATAGAAAACTTCTTCATAAGCTGTTTTCTTTATGATTACTTAAATCAATTGGAATGAAGTGATAAAAGTAAGGTTAATTTGAGGAGTACCTTTCGTTTTATAGAAACAATTTCTCTGGCAAATGAAAGGCAATTGGATATAGTTCTAATCTCCTTGATACCAGATTTGTTTTAAGGAGGTTGGTGCCAAAACTGAAAATAATAAGACCGGATTGAAATTTCCAGAGAATGATAGTCAATGGTCAGTGCAGCTACCTTCAAAATTTTAACTTGTTTGTCTGTACAGTTTTCGAGTAATCAATATCCAAAAATCCATTCTTATGCATGGGCTCTTATGGCGACGAGAGCAGAGATTACAGTTTATGGCTTAAAAGTATTTGATACAATAATGACATATGAATAAAAAACGTTTCACGTGGTAAATCAGACATTTGCGAATAATCAGGCAAAGTTTCAAAAGCTTCGTCTATCCGGTTCCAAAGTGTTTGACCAGAGAGTGAAAAGGAAATACTTTCATTTGTAGAAATAACGTGGTAAATAGTATAGAAATAAAAGGAACTTATAAAAGCAGGTCTGACATAGTACAAACTTAATGGCAAATTGAATTTTCCTACTCAAGAATTGGTTTTATTGTAATTTGAAAAGGCCTCAAAATTCTGTATCAGCGCTCACCCCTCTTATCCCCGCACCAAATCACCCCACCAACCTCCTTAAAATCATACTGCGTACTGTGCCCTTTTACTGACCACCAATCAAAAATGTGCAAGTATGTGCAATTTTTATTATTATAGCCTTCAAATCTGTACCTTTACTCTTCAGAAAATGTAAGTCAGAAGACGGGACTCGCTGGGACTTTTTTTAGAACTCTAAAACAAATTTGATATGAAAAATGCACAGTACTGAATTCCAAGTCCTAACTTTCACTAATTCGGTAGGATTGAGGCTGCAAGGAATTGACCCAACAAAAGTGATTTAGACTGCTTTGGACATTCCTCTCTTAAGAGAAAATTATGCAAAAAAAATATTATGGGACTTGAAATATCGATTTTTGGCGCGGTTTAGCCAGTATCTGGACCACTGTGCAATGTACCGAATTAAAATGAGAATTAAAACGGTACGAAAACAGCCATTTTATTATCTAAAGAAACAGATGAGCTGACCTGATGTGTCACCTTTAAGGAGGTTGGTGCCGAAAACGAAAATAATGCGATCGGATTGAAATTTACAGAGAGTGATAGTCAATGGTGGTCATTGCAGCTCTTTTTAAAATTTGAACTTGTTTGTCTGTGCAGTTTTCGAGTAAACAATGTTGAAAAATTGATTCTTATGCAAAGACTCTTATGATGACGAAAGCAGAGATTATCGTCTTTGGATTAAAAATATGTGATACAAGAATGACGCATAAATAAAAAATATTTGATGTGGTAAATGAGACATTTATGAATAATCAGGCTAAGTTTCAAAAGAGAGTGAAAAAGAAATGGTTTCATTTGTAAAAATAACGTTATAGATAGTAAAAAAGTAAAAGTAACTTATAAAAGCAGGTGTGACATAGCATGAATTTAATTGCAAATGAAATTTTCCTACTCAAAACTTGGTTTTATGGTAATTTGGAAAGGCCATAGAATTTTGTGTCGGCGCTCACATATTCCCCTGTTACCCTGCCACAGAGGTGGAAAATTCTACAGAAATTCGTACGCATTCATAGAATATCGATGAAACACGGGTTAGTTTTTTACGCGATTTTATAGAAACTTTAATCCGTTACAATTGCTAATGTACTAACTGACAGATTTTGTGGATGTCGCATTTGTTAAAAGTGCCGAATTCAAAGTCCATTATCTCAGAAACGTGGTAAAGTACACGAAAATTTGGCCGCAGATTGCAGAACCTTACAAATATTGTTCTAAAGAAATTGAAACAAAATCTATAGAAAGCAGTTCTGTAATACAACTAAACAAAACAAAATCTATTTCAACCAAAAAAAAACTAATTCAAACAAAATCTATAGAAAGCTGTTCTTTAATACAACTAAACAAAACGAAATCTATTTCAACCAAAAAAAAACTATTTCAAACAAAATCTATAGAAAGCTGTTTTTTAATACAACCACCTTAAATTCGTAACTAATGAATGAGAAAAGGTCTTCTGTACGCGTGCATAAAAAGTGTATTTGTCTTGGGACAGCAAATTAGGACGTCGTGTTACATGTCACTCGGTGCATTTATCGAAGTTTTATCAAAGTTTCAATAAAACCTATAGAAATCTCGTTTCTGATACAATAACCTTAAAACAAACTATTGTTAAGCCTTTGACTGCTATGGGCGCACATATGCGCGCCCGGCGAAGGCTTCGATCGTTTTTGTTTGTGTATGCAGTACTTATTTTACTTATTATACATTCAATTTTTCAATGTTCAATATGCAAATACATGCAGGGTGAGTCAGTTGCCTTTGAATCACCACTGTCGAGCATACACTGTTTCATATAAAATCATTATAAATAACCTAGACATTTCAATTATACTCGAATGTATCTCAACATTTGCCTGCATTTTATGCATTTAGACTTTTACATGTTTCAGTTATGTTAAATCGCACATGAAATTTCACCCTGCACAAGCCAGTTCTATATATATTCCCCTATAAATATACTATAATAAAACATTTTTCTCCTTACGTTACTACTCATTCGAAGGAAGTCGATGCTGAAACTTGGTAAAATATTCCCTCCAACAGACTACAGAATTTAATACAGTCTATTGTTAAGTAGAGAATATATAGTATAATGAAATAGATGTCTAGTGAAAGTGGGCTTGGAGAGTTCTGATTCAAAGGCAAGTGAATCACCCTGTACATATTAACATAGTATACATATATTGAAATTGGGGGAGCACCATAGAAGCACCATAGAAACTGCATAGAAACACGAAAATCTCAATGAGAACAAACACGCATTTATTGACATTAAAGAGAATACTATGCTATTGCTCCGGTTCACAAGATACATTATTGGCATGTGCTTCTCCTGTAAATGAGAAGAATACATGCACATGGTGCGTGTGGTTCTTGCATACTCGGTGAAATAAAAATTCTCCGATGTACCCACTCATATGATCCTCGAGCAATGCGAAAAACAAATATTAGATAATCTAAAAGAAATAAATAACGTAATAAATACAAATAACTTAATTTTGATCTCTCTCATTTTATGGTGTTGCTATGCTGTTTTTATGGGGTCCCATGGTTACCATTGACAAATAAACAATATATATTGAAAATAAAAGAATGACAAAATTTTAATTTTGAAGTGGATAAAGTAACACTAATTGAATTCTTTACCATATTATTATTCAATACACCGCCGAACAGATTCATATTGCGTGACAAAGTATTCTGTGCCCAGCGATAGTTATTTAGATAGACTACTTAGCAGTCAAAGGGTCAAACAATGAATGGCGATCGGAAACAATTGGTATTATTTGCCGTCCAGATAAAAGCTTTCCATTGGCAAGGAGGGAGAATAGAGGAGGAAAGATTGATGGTGAAGCTAGCATGAGGAAATGATGTGACGCGCAGTAGCTATCCAGGAATGGGGCGTCGGCGGCGGCGTCGGTGGCGTCGGCGGCTGGTTTCAGGTATGCGGGAGAAACCGAAGAAACAATATGCGAAAACGCGTAACTTCGCATGGAGGAGAGATTCGGTCGGGCAATCATTGAACTTGCCAGTACACCATTTGCCGAGGGCGATGTCTATTCCGTGGCATATCGTTCCGAGTGCGCGCCAACCATCCCTTCGGTTACCCTTTCCACCCCCTTCGCCGCGCCGCGCCGCCCCGTCGCCATCCCGATTTTACTTCTCCGGAGAGTTTCATTGCGCCTCATCCCCCTCGCCAAACCCACCCCTCGCCATCCCCCTTCCTGCCAAGCGATCGTATAAGGAAGGCATATACACACAGAACGCGCCACGGAAAATCAGAGGTTACTGGCACTGATAGCATATCGGAAAGAAGCCTGGTGAAAGTGGCCCTCAAAGTGCCACTCAATTCTGCGATAATCGTGAAAATTCGCATTCCACGAACCCCCGTGGAATTAGCTTCTTGGAAGGAAATATAGAAATCTGTGCAGTTAAGATGTTAATAGTTTAATATTAATGTAGTTGATATTTGAAATTGAACGATTTAGTTTGGGGATTTGTAATTGAGTTAATACTAGGTTTGCGGGACCCGTCGTTTTGACGGATTTTGGACTTCGTGAGCAAAAATATAAAAAGGATTGCCATTTATTTTTTTCCAGTTTATGTTGATTATTATTGGTCTAATGAGGCGAATATGTAACAAAATTTATTTCACCCTCAGCCATCTAATTTCAAAATTATCTTTATGGATACCTGTGAAAATGACGGGTAAGCTAGTTTTATAGTTAATCGTAATAAACTGGTTTTTTTTTTCTATGAAATTCTTTTTCTGATGACACTTGTTTTACATTTGTTAGTTTACCCATTATTTAGATCATACAGAGTTTTAAAATTTCATGGCGGAACAAATATATGAACAGTAAAAGTTTCTATAAGTTTATCATTATTTATGCAATCCTAACAGATTGAATTAACTTATATGTTTGTTAAGATTGTAATTGTTTTTAAATTAAATAAATCGTTTCTTTTTTAACCCTTTCACTACAATGAAATCTAAGGAAGAACGCTAATTTCAGTCGACGAGAGTTTAGCTGTGATAAATGCAATTTTAATGCATTTTTAATGTTAATGCAATATTTTAAAGCGCCTAAAAGCGTCAATAGTAGCCAAAGGGTTAAAGAAAATACATGGTTTCTTTTACCCGTCAATTTGACGTTAAAGTTGAAGTGTTAAAATTGAAAATCGATTGGGAATCGTAGATAGTTTGATAGGATTGAGTAAAAATTGGGTAACTGGCCGAATTTCTGTGATCGCAGGGCTCATTCAATTGAGCAATGGCGGAGGGGAACTTTCTGTTGGAAGCGGTTCGTATTGAGCGTGCTTTAATTTACTGGCTTACGATCGTCGTTCGTTGTTCGGGGCTTCCGGCTGTCTGGCTACGGGTTATGGGTGGTATGCGACCGCTACTGAACACCGCCGACCGACTGTTTCCACGGGTCATCCGGTTTTAATTAGAAGCTCCACTTCCGCTTGCCTCTGCCGCTCTGTTTATCAGGTGCTTCCTACTATTTGCCTGCGATCTCGCTTTCATCGTTGTTTCCCGCACAAAGCCTTTATCGCTAAGACAAAGACGAAGACGAGAAAGCATCGTAGGCGGCTCCGCTCTCTTTGCCCCATTTATCATTCTACCCACACGTATCCTACCATTTTTCCAAAAGTCTAGCTGTATTTGTTATGAGATTCTGCTTTGGATAATTGTAAAATTTATAGACCATCGGAAACTTAGTATAATTATTCTTCTACGCTATCGCATCCTTACGATTTCGTTTTATGATTTTAAATTTAATAAGACTGCCATTTCAAGAAATGCAGGTGTCTTTTAAAAATGTCAAATTATATAAATCCAGCCACAATTAGTAGACTTGATTTTGGATATTGAATTTTTGCACAAGTCTAGCAGTATTCATTACAAGATTTTGCTTTGGATAATTGTAAAACATTTCTCCAATTGAAAAGAGCGTTTGTTAATTCATCGCATTTATATACCTTCGGAAACTTATTATAACTATTCTTCTACGCTATCACATCTCTACGATTTCATTGTACTAAGTCTAGCATTACAAGAAATGCATGAATCTTTTAAAAATTTCAAATGATATAAATTCATCTAAAGTTAGTAGATTTGATTTTGGATATTGGATTTTGCATAAGTCTAGCAGTATTTACTACGAAATTCTGCTTTGGATAATTGTAAAACACTGCTCCAATTTAAAAAAGCTTTTGCCAGCATTTATCACTTTCAAAAACTTATTGTAACTATTCTTCTACGCTATCACATCTCTATGATTTCGTGTTATGATTTTAAATTTAATAAGTCCGTCATTACAAAAAATGTATGAGCCTTCTAAAAATGTCAAATTATATATATTATATTCAGCCAAAATGAGTAAATTTGATATTGGATACTGAATTTTTGCAAATCAACCAGTATTTGTTACGAGATTCTCCTTTTGATAATTGTTAAACATTACTCCAATTTAACAAAACGTTTCCTAATTCATCGCATTTATATACGCTATCACATCTCTACAATTTCATTTTATGACTTTAAATTTACAAAGTCTACAGTTACTAAAAATGTCAAATTATGTAAATTCATCGAAAATTAGTAGATTCAATATTGGATATTGGATTTTACAGAAGTCTAGCAGTATTCGTTACGAGATTCTGCTTTGGATAATTGTAAAACATTTCTCTAATTTAAAAGGCGTTTCCTAATTCATCGCATTTTTATAACCTCGAAAACTTATTATAACTATTCTTCCACGTTATCACATCTCTCTAATTTCAATCTATGACTTCAAATTTACTAAATCTATCATTACAAGAAATGCACGAATCTTCCAAAAATTTCGTATTAACAAATTTATTAAAAACTAGTAGATTTAATAATATCCAAATAGCTCATATATACAGGAATGACGTACACGTATAATAGATATATCTTCCCCAATTATTTCTATAAAAGCAGTGGAGTGCCTTATGCATTTGTCGGTGAGTGTGCCTGGAAATACTAGAGGAGACTAAGCGAGTCACTCGAGCAGGTCAAATAAGTTCTCCAAGGATTCAATGGATGGAGAACTACAACACCGAGGAGAGTAATAGCGTAGTTCCCGAGGAGAAGTGGAGAGGATGGAGGATTAATTCGATCCGCTTTTAAGAGACCAATTGCCGAGGAGCTAGAGAAGACGCTTACTATTTGTCGAATCTATTGCGTTCGCATGATTAGAATCGATCCTAATCAGGAGCCAGTGTAAATCGCTGCTCGACGACTCCGAATCCCTCAGTTCTCTCGATCGAATAGGAGCGAGCCGCTATTCGGATGGTTCAAGCACACACCAGCTATTACCGGCGCCGCCGTCAGATCTGCTTAATTGTTGCCCAACGCCCGCATCTAATGCCGAACCTTTCGAACCTAACGCTTCTCCTCGGAGACCTCGCAATCGAAACCCTTTCCCGACCTCTCAACGAATAGGAGGCAAGTCGAGCCTGCAAATCGTCACCCCTAGCAAATTAGTCAGCCACCGACAACTCCTACTAACATCCCAACACACCTGATCGTCCTTCATAATTACCAAGCCAATAGTAAATTCGACATAAATCGGAGAAGTTGAGACAAATTTTGTCAAATTTGGAATAATAGTTTTAAATAAAAGGAAGCAAACTTGAAGAAAGTTGCTAATGCGAGAGTAACTGAAAAATATCAAAAGCCAATAGTAAAATTCGACATAAATCGGAGAAGTTAAGACAAATTTTGTCAAATTTGTAATAATAGTTTTAAATAGAAGGAAGCAAACTTGAAGAAACTTGACAAAATGCGAGAGTAACTGAAAAATATTAAAAGTTAATAGTAAATTCGACATAAATCAGAGAAGTTGAGACAAATTTTGTCAAATTTGGAATAATAGTTTTAAATAGAAGGAAGCAAACTTGAAGAAAGTTGCTAATGCGAGAGTAACTGAAAAATATCAAAAGTTAATAGTAAAATTCGACATAAATCGGAGAAGTTAAGACAAATTTTGTCAAATTTGGAATAATAGTTTTAAATAGAAGGAAGCAAACTCCTAGAAAGTTGCTAATGCGAGAATAACTGAAAAATATCAAAAGTTAATAGTAAAATTCGACATAAATCGGAGATGTTAAGACAAATTTTGTCAAATTTGGAATAATAGTTTTAAATAGAAGGAAGCAAACTCCTAGAAAGTTGCTAATGCGAGAATAACTGAAAAATATCAAAAGTTAATAGTAAAATTCGACATAAATCGGAGAAGTTAAGACAAATTTTGTCAAATTTGGAATAATAGTTTTAAATAGAAGGAAGCAAACTCCTAGAAAGTTGCTAATGCGAGAATAACTGAAAAATATCAAAAGTTAATAGTAAAATTCGACATAAATCGGAGAAGTTAAGACAAATTTTGTCAAATTTGGAATAATAGTTTTAAATAGAAGGAAGCAAACTCGAAGAAACTTGGCAATGCGAGAGTAACTTTAAAATATCTCATTGCTATACAAAAATGAGACATTTCGATATTAACTATGATCAAGTCGATATTAACCGAAGAGTTATCTTTTTGTCTTTAAGTCGTAAAAAACAATCTGTAATCTACTTGCGAAAATGTTCAGCGTTGTGAGATCTTGACAGCTAAACTTCGACGGTGAAAAACGAATTTAACTGAGCTATTGAAATACACTGCCGCAACCCAAAAAAACGTCTACGTTATCAAATTACAACAAAATCTACTAACTTTGTATAAATTTGTATAATTCGACAATTTTAGAAGATTCGTGCATTTCTTGTTAACAAAATATTTTCTCGTAAATTCTTTACTCTTACGAATATTACAAACTCCAATAACAATTAATACTATTGAAAATAGGAAAAGGATACTCTGGAAAAGGCAAGCGATCCTTTTAATAGCAGGAGCCAGGAGTAATTGGAAGCAAACGGCGCGGCGTCGGTGGTATCAGAGATATTTTAAAGGTACTCTCGCTGCGTCGGGCAGGTCAGCGGTCGATTGGCAGGAGCAACACAAAACGCTTTGTCGCGAGACGAGTAATTTGTGCGAGCATTGCTTCTCGCGTCACTGGACCGTTTGAGCTCGTTTTGCGGTGTGCGCTCCAGCAAGAGCAGGAACAGCAAGCAGGTTCCAATCGGTAGGAAGTTGGTCGCAAGCAGCTCTCTCTCTTTCTCTCGAGGGCAGTGGCAGTTTTGGTAATTATTTACAAAGAGACATACTCACAACCGATTACAATGATTTTGATAGATGTTATAGAGTACGCTCTCCCGATCATTTTCATATACATATATATGTGCCCATAATTATGAAAGTGGTCTAAGTCATATGTTTCTTGTTTCGAGATATTTAATGAATTGCATTTGAATAAATTAAAAAATATTTGTATATTATGCGATACTTTAATTTATAATTCTATTAGTCTTGATTAATGGCAATTTATTATGAATATGAAATTTTGGGTGAATTTCATACGAAAATGTTGTTTTTAAAGTTTGAACTGACTTATAGTCAGTATAGATAAGATTCGCCTTTAAGTGTGTCTAACTTCTTCCCTGTACTTAAGTTTCCCCCACATTGTATGTATATAAAAACGATCAGCTTAAATCGCCCTATAACATATATCAAAATCATTGACGTCGCTTGTGAGTATGTCTTTGCAAATAAATAGCGCAGTTTTGTTTAATCGGCGGCGTCTTACACCGCTAATGTTCCATGTTCGCGAAGCCTTAGTGGTAACGCCGTCCGCCGGCGGCCAAATTACGCTCGCTAGTCTCTCAGCCTGCTAGTTGTACGTGCGAGAGAGCGTAAAGACTTGTGATCCTCTCGCCTCATTTCGATCCTCACTTTGACCTTTGACAGGCGCGGGGGCGCTTCTCGACGCCAGCGCTGAATAACCGAGGGATCCTCGGTGGTAACATTCGTCGAATACGCGTGCCAATTGGCCCTTTATGGAAACCCGGAGAAATAGCCGGGCGGATGGGCGCGCGCGAGCGTGCGTCGGCCGATCATCAGCTTCTGCTAAGCCGGATCGGGGCCGCCGCATACGTGGCCCGATCAAAACCGAACTTCGGCCGCACAGGACTATCCGAAACGAATTAATGATCGAGAATATCCGGGGCCGGCCGCGCGCGGTCGTGGGGACGCACTCCGTAAGCTTATTAGCGGGCTACACAGCTTGATTAAGGCTCTTCTCTGGCCGGGAATATCGTATTCATGATCCGGCAGCGCGCGCGCCCGCCCGCGTTCCATGGTAATCAGTAAACATCAATAACCGGGCAAGGCGCACCACCACCCTCCACTTCCACTCCCCCTTTAACTCTTTCGCTCCGGGATTAAATCTTGTCAATAGCCCCGCCGCTTCCCACCAACCTTTTTGCCGTATATTACATTGACTATCAAGTAGAAAGATTGTTGGAAGTGGAGGATTTCAAGTTGACGTTGAGTATTTTTCCTGTAAGATAGTTGGGTTATAAAATCGTTTTTTTAAGCTTTTCTTTAAACTTTGATAGACAATTTTTTATGAGGTCTTGCAAGTACTAACAAAATTTTATTCAACTTGACCATGCCGTTTTTGAGATATTGGTCTTTTCAATTCATACTTTTAATACACGAGATATAAGGAAAACTTGTTAGTCACTCACATTATTTATGTTATCTGGTGAATGTTTCTTAAGAATCGCATAAAAAACTAACCCATGTTTCATCGAAATTCTACAAATGCGTACACATTTTTGCAGAATTTTTTACCATTTCGTTTTTGTGTAATATAATTAATAGAACTTAAGGGGATGTAGAATAGTTAACATTAAAATTTTTCTAAATTTTATAAAAATTGGTTTAACTAAGCCAATCACTTGGCAAGCACAGTCATTTTACCTTTAATTAGTACAGTTGTACCGAGTAATTTGAGATATAAACATTCAAAATTAAATAAACAATAAGGCAGTCATTAATTGTTAAACATTACAATATTAATTATGCGTAATAGGACTCTGCAGATGATTTCTTTGGTACGGTTGGTCCAATGAAGTTCAACTTGTACAGAGCTCTTTTTTAAGATCATACAGGCACCAAAATCGTCCGGATAAGTCATGTGGAAGTTGGTTCAAACCAATTGTATATTGCGAACTATAAAACTTCTAACATAAACAATTGGTTTGAACCAAGTTGCACATGACTGATCCGCATGATTTTGGTGCCTGTCTTAGGTATGATCTTAAAAAAGATTTCTGTAAAAGTTGAACTTCATTGGACCAACCGTACCAAAGAAATCATCCACAGAGTCCTATTACGCATAATTAATATTGTAATGTTTAACAATTAATAACTACCTTATTGTTTATTTAATTTTGAATGTTTATATCTCAAATTACTCTGTACAAGTGTACTAATTAAAGGTAAAATGACTGTGCTTGCCTAGTGAGTGGCTTAGTTACACCAATTTTTATCAAATTTAGAAAAATTTCAATGTTAACTGCCCTACACCCCCTTAATGCCTATGTCGCGGTTTTTCTCGTTTCGGACCACTGTGCGTCGCCAACACACTTTTACAGCAAGGCGACACTTGCAGTTTGCAACGCAAGTGGGAAGAAACGATGTACAAAAGTCGAGTGTGTAGGCGAAGGAATCTTTTGCAGGGCGGTCGAGTAAAAGGCGAAGCAGCGGACACTTTGATTGGCTGAGTCTGGCAGGGAAGCTGCGACGTAAAGAAAAAGGAGTGTGGGGGCGGCTGGCGACTGTGAATGTGGGGCTTGTTACCTGGCGCGCAACTTAATCCTTTTTAATTAAATGCTCTGGCGAGCGAGCGGCCCTCCGACCGAAAGAAGAAACCGCTGGGGCGACGGCGACGGCGACGCCGGCGGGACGAGCCACTCTCAAGATTTCGACGAGTAAACCGTCCGAGCCACTCGCTCATTGTTATCCGCAGGGGTTAGACCCGATCAAAGGAACGAGACGCGCTGCCGCCGGACCAGTTTAACCACAGGGAATCGGGCATCCGCAATTGCTGATCTCTGTACCGAGCTGCCAGGGAATTTCCTAGCCCCATCGGGCATTCGAAGATTCGACTCGATAATTGCCAGTGAAACCTCTTGCATGCCACTTTCAGAGTGACAATATTCAAAACGAAAAATTGGGGAAAGAGAATTTGCAATTTTTCTAATTAGAATATTTTAGCTGCAGTGTCGTAGAGAAATTTGTAATACTAGAAGAATTTCCTAGCCCCATCGGGCATTCGAAGATTCGCCTCGATAATTGCCGATGAAACCTCTTCCTTGCCACTTTCAGAGTGACAATATCCAAAACGAAAAATTGGGAAAATATAATTCACAATTTTACTACTTGTATATATAATACTTGCAGTGTGGTAGAGAAATTTGTAATACTAGGAGAAATTCTTAGCCCATCGGGCATTCGAAGATTCGACTCGATAATTGTCCATGAAACCTCTTGCATGCCACTTTCAGAGTGACAATATTCAAAACGAAAAATCGGAGAAATATAATTCACAATTTTTAAACTTGGAATATTTTAACTTCGATTTAAATATGTATATATAATACTTGCAATGTGGTAGAGAAATTTGTAATACTAGGAAAAATTCTTAGCCCATCTGGCATTCGAAGATTCGCCTCGATAATTGCCGATGAAACCTCTTCCTTGCCACTTTCAGAGTGACAATATTCAGAACGAAAAATTGCGAAAATAGAATTCGCAATTTTTAAACTTGGAATATTTTAACTTCGATTTAAATATGTATATATAATACTTGCAATGTGGTAGAGAAATTTGAATACTAGGAGAAATTCTTAGCCTATCGGGCATTCGAAGATTCTTCTCGATAATTACCGATGAAACCTCTTGCATGCCACTTTCAGAGTGACAATATTTACAACAAAAAATCGGAGAAATATAATTCACAATTTTGCTACTTGGAATATTTTAGCTTCTATTTAAATATGTATATATAATATTCGCAGTATGACACAGATAATTTGAATACTAGGAGAAATTCTTAGCCCATCTGGCATTCGAAGATTCGCCTTGATAATTGTCAATGAAACCTCTTGCATGCCACTTTCAGAGTGACAATATTTAAAACGAAAAATTGGGGAAAGAGAATTCGCAATTTTTAAACTTGGAATATTTTAGCTTCGATTTAAACATGTATGTATAATATTCGCAGTATGAAACAGATCATTTTAATAGTTTTGTTTCACCTCCCACAAAAGTGTTCATATTTTTCTTTGACATTCTAAAAAAATTCTCCCAACAATTATATATTTCACTGCCTTTGTCACACCAACCAAAAAATGAATGGAAACCATTCAAAACAACAGCCAAGTCACTGTTCAATTATATTTTTCATCCTGGAAGAAATGATTGTAGAATTATAACGATCTTTTTGCTCGTAAGACTCACCTTAGCCAGTGTCTCTTCGCTATTGGCGTGTGGCAACAAATGGCATCGTATTGATTGGCCATCCATACAGTCAGTATCACATAAAAGGCGGTCCTGTAGTCGTTAAAGAAGTCGGACATTATCGCTTCCAAGCCTGTAACAAAATCGTTAATTTTTCTTAAATTCGTTTCGACCTTTTTATCGCACTATCGCGTTATATTAGATTCTTTTCCTTTCATTTCTCGACACCATTTATTTCGTTTTATTCGAGGCCGCTCCTATCATCGGCTATTCCCTAGAAAATATGGATGGAGAAAATGACAAAGTGAAGCGAAAGTGACTAATGACAAGAAGCTGTTTAGTTTATTTGTTAGGGGACTTTGCCACTTTGCTTGACACTGTAGATATCCGAGATCAATAGCGTATTGCGCAGTAACCAAGCCCTTCATTAGCTATTATCTTGAAAAAAGTGTTATTAATTACAATAATAAGCCAGGAAATTACTCGAGAACGAAACGAACCGGTTAGACAAATATAGAACTAATCCAATTGCACTGACATTCTTGCAACAAACGAATTAAAGAGGTTAGTGACGTTATTTGGCGCAGGGGTGAAAGGGGAACATGTGAGAACGTTGACACAAAACTCTATCGCCTTTTCAAATTGCAATAAAACCTATTTTTGACTAGGAGAATTCAATTTGTAATTAAGTTTGTGATATGTCACACCTGCTTTTATAAGTTACTTTTGTTTCCATACTATTTATCACGCTATTTTTACAAATGAAACCATTTCACTCTCTGCTCAGATACTTTTGAACCGGACAGATGAAGCTTTTGAAATTTAGCCTGATTATTCGTAAATGTCTCATTCACCACATGAAATATTTTTTATTCGTGTGAAATTATTGTATCACACATTTTTAAGCCATGGACAGTAATTTCTGCTCTAGTCGGCATAAAAGCCCATGCATAAGAATGGATTTTTCAATATTGATTACTCTCTGATTATATATGATATTGATTATTCTCTGTAAATTTCAATCTTATCCCATTATTTTCATTTTCGGCACCAACCTCTTTAAATAGGATACTCTAATTTCTGACTGAATTGAGAGTTTAAAGTCCTCGAATTTTCATTAGACTTCATTTGAATTTTATAATTTTATAATTCTGTTCTATTACAAAATCAACGCATTTAGAATATAGTAATATTATTGGTATTTATTCGTGTGAAATATAAGAGTAATTCTTATTCCTCATTTCCGGTTGTCTCAATCGAAGTACAATTAATCAGCGCGCGAATATGTCTCATTATTTTCACTTTTGGGACAAACCTCCTTAATACTATTTTTTTTATTTCCACAAGTAGTAAATTTCCTTCGATAGGTCATTGATCGGAACGGGAAAAGATTGGCAGGAGGCAATCGCGTATCGCCGATATTCGCAGCGCGTCGCAAAGATGAATTATGCATTGGCAGTGCTGTTAACCAAATTACTTAGGTCTCGCGCGAGCACGAGACTCTTATTTGCATAATGATGCGTATTAGAGGTCATCAATAACTTCCTCTCTTAACAAAAGGAAAGTGTGCTCTTACAACAAGCGTGTCATTTCTGCACAACAATTTTCATCCAAGTAACCATGTAAATTCAAACTAATTATAAACAATCAAACAATCATTCACAAATATTCACTCACTTCGTGTTTTAGTTGTTTAATCACCGAATAATATAAATAAAAACGCGATATGTGTTTTGAGCTAATGGATCGGAAAAACTAAAGTTCATAATTAAAAGAATTCGTAATAAGTCAATAAGGAACGATTTATATAAACCCTTTTTTATATTTATATTATAGTATATTAATTTTATATTTATATTAACCATGTAAATTCGAAGTAATTAATTATAAACAATCAAACAGTCATTCACAAATATTCACTCACTTCGTGTTTTAGTTGTTTAATCACCGAATAATACAAATAAAAACGCGATATTTGTTTTCAGCTAATGGATCGGAAGAGCTAAAGTTCATAAATAAAGGAATTCGTAGGAAGTCAATAAGGAACGATTTAATATTTAAGATTGAGAGTATTTGAGTGTCAAAGTATTGACAGATTTTCATTAGCTATACTAACAGAAATTAGACAAAATCTCTAATACATATATAGCCATAGTTGAACTATGAGATTATAAACGGTAATATTGTTTAATTGTTACCGATATTTTCAACAGACCAATCGCCTGTTGGCAAGGTATGCACTTCTAATGACATATTCCCATCAAATCTGGGATTTAACCCTTTAACTACGGCGAAATATAAGGGAGGACGTTAATTTCAACTAACGAGATTTTAGCTGTGATAAATGCAATCTTAATGGATTTTTCGAGCGCCTGTAGACGGTCTCAGCGTCACAAACGCAAAATTTTTAAGCGCCTATAGGCGTCCACAATAGCCTAGGATTTAATGACGAGGCAATCACCTCTAGTAATTGTGACATGACATATTTATTAGTCAATATGACTTCAGACTGTTTACTATTAACGTGACAAATTCTGTTGCCAAGAATATAATTTATGGATCTTTTGAGATTTCAGATGAAAGTTCTACTTTTCGTATATTCTACTTCAGCACATCGATAAGTATGCACTTTGACACAGATCGGAACAATATTAATTAGGCAAAACCCTTTTAGTTCCGTTATTTTTATAAGTTCTTGTAAATTATCTTTATTTTGTATAAAGTAGGAACTGACAGAGAAATATGTGCTGTTCTCTCTTGCGATCACCTACATTACTCTTCAACACCAATCGCTTTCATTCTTTCACTATCTACACCGGTAAAGAAAGACTATACCATTAAAACAAACAGAGCATTTTAAAGCTAAACTCCATTTAATTACACGTAAGCGTGTTGCCGTGACGGCAAACGTGAAACTTCCTCATTGACTCGCATTAAAAATCCTTATCTCTTCATCTTGACACATTGAAAACATATGCAAATCCCGCCTGTATGCCAGAATCATTAGAGTTCAATGTGCGGTTGCGTTAAAATTCGTGCGTTCGATGCTATCCAGCCGAGCTAATATATTAGAGGGAAAGCAGTGAGAGAGAGAGAGAGAGAGAGAGAGAGAGAGAGAGAGAGAGAGAGAGTACGCGCGGACACAAATAGGGGCGTAGCGTGGCTCTCCTAATGAATTGTAACGATATGAAAGGCCCGAGGGTGGACGCGAGGGGGCACCGAAGCCGTCGACTAAACAACAAAAGTGGCAATGTGAGTCTCGTCAGTGTGTGTGTAGGTGCGCGTGTGTGTGTGTGAGAGGGCGTGTCGCGGACGAGGACACGAGGACGACAGGGTCACGAAAGTGCAAAACAAGTCGAGGCGAAATATGTCAGCGGTCGCGCGCCCTGCTGATTAATGACCTCACTGAAAGAGTTGGTGGCCCTTTGGAATCGGCATCCGGCCTTCCCAGTCTTCCCCCGGACGATTAATTCGGCCCCGACGCCGCTCAATTAGCAGAGCGGTGAATCTTGAAATCGACCTTCTCTCGCACTTCCCTTTCAACCCCTTCTGACGCTACACCGCACAATCAAATCGCCCGTGTATCTTGAATGACATTTGAGCTGATTGTCGTGTTAACACCTGGATTGTAGATCGTGTGTGAAAATTGAGATGCTTTGAAGAAGGATGTGGTAATTATTTACGAAGATGTGCTGACAATCGATTTTGATGATTTTGATGTATGTTATAGAGCCATTTAGGCTGATTATTTTTATATACATAATGTATGTGTAGGGTGCGTTTATATTGCATATGAAAAGAAAAGACCGAGGAACGTTTGATTTTGGACTTTCTAAAGACATGTTCATTTTCTCAATGCAGACTTATTTTTAACCACCAGTTGGATTGTATAAATTGTTCAAAAATGAAAAAATCTGACCAAAACCTAACCTAACCTAACCTAACCTAACCTAACCTAACCAGACTCAGTATGTCTCAATCTTTTATGACAGCATTTCAAATAAGGCATTCTAATTATGAAATTAAAAGAAAATTTATACAACTTTATACATAGTCTGGGTTTTAAATCTGTGTTACATGTGTTTAGGTCTCTACAGGTATTTCGAATGATGTCACAAGGCCACAACTTAATCTACGTTATGATTTGTGTTGATTCTTCGACTACAATATATTGTTATATAAAATCCACCTTTAAGTGTCTCTAACTTTTTTCCTCCAAGTTTCCCCCGCATATACATGTATTTGAAAATGATCAACTTAAATCGCTTTATAACATAATATCGAAATCATTGAAATCGGTTGTGAGTACGTCTTCGTAAATAATTATTGAGGAACTTAATTGAAAGGATAGTTTTTGTGGTTAAAATCTGTTCTGGGATTTTTCTCTCATTGTTGATTACATTTAATGAAGCTTCCTTTGCCAGACTGTTATTCTTTAAATATTCTTTGTCGCATATTTTAAGGAAAACATATAAAAAGATGTGTTCGGATGAGGAAATATTAGAGTAACGAGGTTCGTATAAAAAGAGCTTCCACTCTACGTCGATAAATTGTCCTACCAGAAGCCCGTTGTTCTATTCGTGGCAAGAAGTTCTCGCGTCATGAATCAATTAAGGAGAAATTATATTTCCGTGTAAAACGAGACATAAAAATATAAGAATGTTCGAATAACGAGGCTTGCATAAAAACAGATTCCGCTTAATGAATTTGTCCCCTATAAAACCTGTTCTTTTAAATGTTCAACGTAGCAAGTTCTAACGTCACGAATCACTTACAAAAAAAAAACATATTTCAAAGGACAAAAAAACTAAATACATGTATTGATATGCTTCTTTTTGAATTCTATTTCATATCAAAAAACGAGTCTCGTATAAAAAGCTTTCAGTTTACATCGATGGATTTGACCCCTAGGAAGCCTGTTTTTCTATATTTAAGCCTCGCACGTTCTCGCGTCATGAATCAGTTATGGAAAACACTATATTTCTAATAACAAAAAAACAAATTATATAAATTGATGGGCTTCTTTTTTAATAATATTCAATATTCAGAAAACGAGTCTCGTATAAAATTCTTCCAGTTTACATCGATGAATTTGTTCGCTAGGAAACCTGTCGTTTTATCGTTCGCCGTGGAAAATCACGAATCACTTACAAAAGAAATTATATTTTCAATAACATAAAAATTAAATATATAAATTGATACGCTTCTTTTCGAATTCTATTGAGTATTCAGAAAACGAGTCTCGTATAAAATTCAATACATTGATGAATATGTCCGCCCAGAAGCCTGTCATTCTATTTTTCAGCGTGGCAAATCACGAATCACTTGCAGAAAAATTATATCTTCAACAACAACAAAATTAAATATATAAATTGATGCGCTTCTATTTGGATTCTATTCAGTATTCAGAAAACGAGTCTCGTATAAAATTCTTCCAGTCTACATCGATTAAATGTTCGCCGAGAAGCATTTCGTTCTATTTTTCAGCGTGACAAGTCACTTACGAATCAATGAGAAAAGAAACTATACTTTCAATAAAATAAAAGCCAAATATAGAAATTAAGACGCTTCTTCTTGAATACCACTCAATATTCATAAAAGGAATCTCATATAAAATTCTTCCAGTCTACATCGATGAATTTATTCGCCGAGAAACCTGTCGTTTTATCGTTCGCCGTGGAAAATCACGAATCACTTACAAAAGAAATTATATTTTCAATAACATAAAAATTAAATATATAAATTGATACGCTTCTTTTCGAATTCTATTGAGTATTCAGAAAACGAGTCTCGTATAAAATTCAATACATTGATGAATATGTCCGCCCAGAAGCCTGTCATTCTATTTTTCAGCGTGGCAAATCACGAATCACTTGCAGAAAAATTATATCTTCAACAACAACAAAATTAAATATATAAATTGATGCGCTTCTATTTGGATTCTATTCAGTATTCAGAAAACGAGTCTCGTATAAAATTCTTCCAGTCTACATCGATTAAATGTTCGCCGAGAAGCATTTCGTTCTATTTTTCAGCGTGACAAGTCACTTACGAATCAATGAGAAAAGAAACTATACTTTCAATAAAATAAAAGCCAAATATAGAAATTAAGACGCTTCTTCTTGAATACCACTCAATATTCATAAAAGGAATCTCATATAAAATTCTTCCAGTCTACATCGATGAATTTATTCGCCGAGAAACCTGTCGTTTTATCGTTCGCCGTGGAAAATCACGAATCACTTACAAAAGAAATTATATTTTCAATAACATAAAAATTAAATATATAAATTGATACGCTTCTTTTCGAATTCTATTGAGTATTCAGAAAACGAGTCTCGTATAAAATTCAATACATTGATGAATATGTCCGCCCAGAAGCCTGTCATTCTATTTTTCAGCGTGGCAAATCACGAATCACTTGCAGAAAAATTATATCTTCAACAACAACAAAATTAAATATATAAATTGATGCGCTTCTATTTGGATTCTATTTAGTATTCAGAAAACGAGTCTCGTATAAAATTCTTCCAGTCTACATCGATTAAATGTTCGCCGAGAAGCATTTCGTTCTATTTTTCAGCGTGACAAGTCACTTACGAATCAATGAGAAAAGAAACTATACTTTCAATAAAATAAAAGCCAAATATAGAAATTAAGACGCTTCTTCTTGAATACCACTCAATATTCATAAAAGGAATCTCATATAAAATTCTTCCAGTCTACATCGATGAATTTATTCGCCGAGAAACCTGTCGTTCTATCGTTCACCATGGCAAATTACGAATCACTTACAGAAAAATTATATCTTCAACAACAACAAAATTAAATATATAAATTGATGCGCTTCTATTTGGATTCTATTCAGTATTCAGAAAACGAGTCTCATATAAAATTCTTCCAGTCTACATCGATGAATTTGTTCGCCGAGAAACCTGTCGTTCTATCGTTCGCCGTGGCAAATTACGAATCAGTTACAACAAAAATTATATTTTCAATAACATAAAAACCAAATATATAAATTGATGCGCTTCTTCATGAATTCTATTCAGTATTCAGAAAACGAGTCTCATATAAAAAGCTTCCAGTCTACATCGATGAATTTGTTCGCCGAGAAACCTGTCGTTCTATCGTTCCACGTGGCAAATCACGAATCACTTACAGAAAAATTATATCTTCAACAACAACAAAATTAAATATATAAATTGATGCGCTTCTATTTGGATTCTATTCAGTATTCAGAAAACGAGCCTCATATAAAATTCTTCCAGTCTACATCGATGAATTTGTTCGCCGAGAAGCCTGTCGTTCTATTTTTCAGCGTGACAAGTCACTTACGAATCAATGAGAAAAGAAACTATACTTTCAATAAAATAAAAGCCAAATATAGAAATTAAGATGCTTCTTCTTGAATACCACTCAATATTCAGAAAACGAGTCTCGTATAAAAATTCTTCCAGTCTACATCGATGAATTTATTCGCCGAGAAGCCTGTCGTTCTATCGTTCGCCGTGGCAAATTACGAATCAGTTACAACAAAAATTATATTTTCAATAACAACAAAATTAAATATATAAATTGATGCGCTTCTTCTTGAATTCTATTCAGTATTCAGAAAACGAGCCTCATATAAAATGCTTCCAGTCTACATCGATGAATTTGTTCGCCGAGAAGCCTGTCGTTCTATCGTTCCACGTGGCAAGTAGTTCTCGCGTCATGAATCAGTTAGGGAAAAGGTGTGTCCCAGCAGCCGAGAACGGCCCTAACGGCGGATAATGCACGGATAATGCACTCGTTTAAATGCATACTAGCTGGACATTAACCGAGCTCGGTAAGCCCTCGCCGCTCGTACTCGCGCTGCTCTCGCTCGTCCTCTTCACGACATTCTCTCCTCCTCCTCCTCCTCCTCCACCTTCCGAGAGAGCAGCACCGCGCCATCCCACCCTGACCATCCAAGCCCTTCCTGAACCCTTATAAAGACGTTAAAATTCCTCGAGCAAGTGGCACGGAGAGCGGAGAGGGAGCTCGATAATCTCGCGCGCGCCACTGAAATTGCACAGGGGGGGCGCACCAAGCAAGCAACCCTCCAATTTATGTCGCCAGCATTTTTCCGCTGACGGCGGAGCAGCTCGCAGTCTGAGAGAGAGAGAGAGAGAGAGAGAGAGAGAGAGAGAGAGAGAGAGAGCCGATGAAAAGGGATACCAAAGCACCCCCTCGTTACCTTGGCGAAAAATTTCTCGGTGTTTCGGGGAGAGATTGCAGCGCGACGCTGCTTCTCGCCAGAAGAAGATATACTTGGCCTGAGCGTTTCTCGTTGTTAAAAGGAGACGAGTCTCTCCGATACCGATAAAAAGGGCGAGAGTCAAACTTCTCGCTGCGAGAGACCCTCTCTCCTGTTAACTGCTAAGGAAAAGTTTCTCTCTGATACTTCTTTTGGTAATGAGTCAAGGTGGATTTTCATTGCGGCAAAGTGTTGAAGGGGAATCGATTTCTAGGGGTTGCGATAAGCAATTGTTGTCTGGGATTTCTTATGGTGTAACTTGTTTTAACCCCTTCACGTACAGCATCCGACAAAATAGTTGTCACAATCTGCAAAACAGCCGCCAAACAAAAAGTAAAGATTGATAGCATTTACACACGGTATGCAAAGCTTTTTTAGGGGGTTGCGGCAGAAGACCTCCTCCCCTAAAAAGGGGCTTTTAAAAAGTCATGCGCACCGGATGTACATACTACGATATTTAACTTTCTTTTCGACGATCGTTTTGTAGATTGTGACAACCATTTTGTCGGATGCTGTACAGGGTGATTCACTTACCTTTGAATCAGAACTCTCCTAACCTCACTTTTTCTAGACATCTATTTAATTATACTATATATTCTCTGTTTAACAATGGACTGTATTAAATGATGTAGTCTGTTGGAGGGAATATTTTACCAAGTTTTAGCATCGACTTCCTTCGAATGGCTAGCAGCGTAAGCAGAAAATATTTTATTATGTTATATTTACAGGGGAATGTTACATATAACTGGCTTCTGCAGAGTGAAATTTCATGTACGAGTTCACATAACTGAAACATGTAAAACTATAAATGCATAAAATGTAGACAAATGTTGAGAAAGATTTGAGTATAATTGAAATGTCTAGGTTATTTATAATGATTTTATATGGAGTGTATATGGTCACCACTGTCAAGCATATACTGTTCCATAGAAAATCATTATAAATAACCTAGACATTTAAATTCCACTCAAATGTTGCTCAATATTTGTCTGCATTTTATGCATTTAGACTTTTACATGTTTGAGGCTTGTTAACTCGCACCTAAAATTTCACCCTGCAGAAGCCAGTTATATATAATATTCCACTGTAAATATAATAGAATAAAATCTTTTCTCCTTACGTTGCTAGCCATTCGAAGGAAGTCGATGCTAAAACTTGGTAAAATATTCGCTCGAACAGGTTACAGAAATTAATACAGTCTATTGTTAAACAGAGAATACATAGTATAATTAAATAGATGTCTAGTAGAAGTGGGGTTAGGAGAGTTCTGATTCAAAGGCAACTGAATCACCCTGTACAATTAAAATTGAATTTGACGCATCCGAAGAATACTATTTAAGGTACGACATACAAGTAAATGGGTCAAAAAAATCCAATTTTCCCCCAAAAAATTGTGTTGATAATAGTGTATGGCGTAGAAGTTGACGATTTTATATAACTATAACGAATTTTGAAACTTTCTGATGTGTTACGTAAAAAGATACGAAAGATATTTGTTAAACATTCCCAAGACTTCAAACATGTTTTTCTATAAATTTGGCCACCAGTTGCAGAATCTTATAAACATTCTTCCATCAAAGTTCAAACAAAATCTATAGAAAACTATATTTCAATACAACTATCTTAAATTCGTATCGAATGAAAGAGAAAAGGTCTTCTGTATAGGCGCACGAAAAGTGTATTTGTGTTGGGACAGCAAATTAGGACGTCGTGTTACATGTCACTCGATGCCATTTATCGTAAATACAAAGCGTAGCTGTCAGAGGCGATGCTGGTCGCCGAATGTTTCTGGCGACCGCTGAGCAATAGAACTGCGCGGCCATTGTCATCGGGCAAATCAATAGATAACCATAAACCTCATCAGTTGGGGAATGTATAAATATCGGTACACAGAGACTGATGCGTGCCGCCGCGGCGGCGGCGGCGGCGGCGGCGGCGGCCGGGCGTATGGATCGTGTCAACGAGACCGTTTAAAGAGAAACCGCTTCAAACGAGCGGAAAATCGAATTAAGCGTTAGTATTCTCGATGGCCGATCAGCCTGAAACATATCATCGTGGTTCAATTTTCCGGAAGAGCTTGATTAGAGCGGCTCCGGCGCATCCGAATATAACGCCGGATTCATTATTAATTCGTTCATTGCCACTAAAGGCGAAGGATCACCATCCTTTTAAAGTGCCAATCGCGCCCATCAAAAATCAATCTTTCGAATATAAATTCAAAGCTTCGCTTTTAAATATGATAATAATTCATATATCAATAGATTGTTATAAATTGAAAATATTTCAAGTTCACGAAAATGTTACTAAAATAAAACGCAGAAGTTTAGCTTTAGGGTTAGCCCTTTAACTGCTGCCATCGTCTGTTAGCGGTTAATTTTAACCCTAATATGTTATAATTAATAATGATAAGATATAATAAAATATTAGATAATGTTTATAAAATATTATAATAAAAAAGATTCTTGTTTACATTATAATGTTTTTCAAATTAACTATAACAAAATTTTGGATTTGAAAGTTTTGCGTATGAAGAGAACGAAATGTCAGACTAATTGCGCAGTAAAGGGTTAAATAGTGATTGAAGAGTAAGAAAGATTGTCTAGTTTGACTAAGACGAGGTGTACGGGACCCGTCATTTTGACGGGTTTCGGACTTCATGAGTGTAATTACAAAAACAATTAATATTAATTTTTTTCCAATTTATCCTGAGAATGATTTATTCCAATTCTAACAGATTTCATTAACTTATATTATGTCTGTTAAGATTGTAATTGCTTTTAAATTAAATCAATTGTTGTTCTTTAAGAACGTCCGTAAAGATAGATATACAAAAATGTCGGTAAACCTAGTGTTAATAATTATCCCATATAATAACGAGATTCAGTAGCAATTAGGGCTTGTATGGTGAAACGAACACACATGGATGAAATACAGAAAATCGCTATTGCGTCCTCTGTGAAGGAACAACTGCTAATAATGTGGTTAATCAATGGTCTATTGTGCACGAGCATCGCTCACATGTCGTTAACATCGAAGGGCATCCGGCAATCGGTAATTTTGCATTGGCTACGCCGACATCCAATGGATATACTTCCCTCTGAGCGATCGCACTCTAAGCGTTTCGCTCTCTCATCAACGAGGTTACTGATTGCCTGTGGCCCTTTGATTGTGGTTCCGAGTTGCCAAACTCCCAAAGAACTCGGAAAGGAAATGTTAAGGTACCACATACAAGTGAAGGGGTTAAAAAATGTAGCAAAGGAGCATCGAAATTGACATCGTCTGGAAGCATAAAAATTCATCATTAACACTAGGTTTACGGATATTTCTGTATACTTCTCTTTATGGACACTTATTTCCTTTAAAAAAGCTATTAATTTAATTTAAAGACCTTTACAATTTTAACAGACATAATATAAGGTAATTAAATCTGTCAGGATTGCATAAATAATAGTCAGTATAAATTGGATGAAAAAAGAATAAGGGGTGTAATTTTGTTTATAAAGTCCAAAATCCGTCAAAATGACGGTTTCCGTAAACCTAGTGTTAACCCCTTAGCTTAGAATTTCGTTTCAAAGACGTGGTACGTCAACCGGGCCAAACATTAACAAATCGTGTCAGAGACGTGGTATCTAGACAACGCCAAATCTAAATAAACATCTCAAAGACGTTGCATAAATCTTTACTGTTCAATGATCAATTCATCATAATTCATTACGAAATATCTTGCAAAGTAAAGTTAATTGTACCAAACAGATGTATTTAACACGAAGTTTACGGACATTTCTGTATATCTCTCTTTATGGACACTTATTTATTCGTTAAAAAAAGCTATTAATTTAATTTAAAGACAATTACAATCTTAACAGACATAATATAAGTTAATTAAACCTTTCAAGATTGCGTAAATAATTGTCAGTACAAATAGGAAGAAAAATTAATAAGCTTTGTAATTTTGCCTGTGAAGTCCGAAATCCAATTAAAAAACCATGAACAGCTGGACGTGCGATCGACCTTGCAATTATTTACGGTCCGCGCCATCGGAACTTAAGGTACCACATACAAGTAAATGGGTCAAAAAATCCAATTTTGCCCCAAAAATTGTGTTAATAATGGTGTATGGCGTAGAAGTTGACGATTTTATGTAAGTATAACGAATTTTGAAACTTTCTGATGTATTGCGTAAAAAGATACGAAAGATATTTGCTAAACATTCCCAAAACTTCAAACACGTTTTTCTCGAAACACTGTTTCTGCGAGAGGTAACCAGCATAACTAATTCATCATTGAACGGATCAAACTGAAAATGTAATCAGATCTTCTTCATAGGGTTATCTATTGCACTACGTAGCGTTTTTTTGCATACCTATCCCAGCTTTTTTTGTTTCTATATAAAATGCTTAATTTCATAGAAAAAATCGATCTGATGATTATAAATAGCGATATGTTCCGCACAAAATGAAACTTGAAGGATCTGCTTCCGTAGTGCGGTAGAGTTATCTTTCTATTAAATAAAGAGCCCTTTTATATTCGATTCAGATGAAAAATAGTAGAGCTACACCGATTACCGCAGCCATCTTTCATTCACTATGACATTACGAAAGTCACTGCCGCACGCAAATTACTGCAAGGATTGTAAAACAATTTACAGGATATGTTGTTTACAATATGTACTTTAGTATGTAGATAATACTTTTTCGGGGAAAAAGTTGTTTGTAAGGGAAAAACATCGAATTTTTGTACCGTTTTCTAATATTTTACTTGTATGTGGTACCTTGAAGCAGATGTCAACAAACATCTTCAAGCGCTGGAATTGAAAACTTATTCCTTATCGGTATTTCTACTGCGCTGTTCTTAAATGATAATCTTGATAGCAATTGTTCACCTTCTCTTGGAAGTCTACGGTACAAAGATAAGAGAGAGAAGTGCCAAGTAACTTCCTGTTAAGATGAGTATTCCACTTGTCAGATAGATGCAATTTTAACCGATCATGGATCAAGGAAACTCATTCATAATATCGAATACGTCAAGTTGAAAATGAAGAAAGCAGTTGGTGTATTTCCAGTGAAAAGATAGCAAGATTATTCGTATGTCACTTTCAAATACTTCAATCGCTATCTCGTTATCGATGACTTAGTGACTGTGCGGTATTAGTAACATTTGCAACTCTTCATCAAAGTTATCCCAATAAATTAAGACTCGGAAGTGTCAGCTTTGCGGCTATCTTCGGAATATAATTATAATCAACTCCTTAAAATACATTGGAATATAAATCGATCGAAATCAATAAATAATGACTATAAAACAATTTTTATACAGTAATAGTATATTTTGATACAAGTGCGGAAAGTGGTCAATTTTCGGATGTCTTTCTACGAGTGATTACAGTGTTTCCCTGATCTTTGCAACTTTTAGAAAGTTTTAATTAATTCTAGAACCAAGTCGAACTGGGCTTGACACGTTAGATTGAATTAGTACTCGGAGAATAATCAAAAACGAGTGTCATTTGGCCTGAAATAATATTATTGTGATACAAGTGCGGGAAGCGACTAATTTCCAGATGCGTGAAGTTATTGCATGAGCCGAAGGCATTGACAGGAGAATGAATGCGATAATCAGACGAGTTCTTTTACGAATGCAGCGTACGCTCAGACGAATGATGTAAACTCACGCGCCTGAAGGCTGCTTCACGCATTAGCACAACACTAGATTTTATACAACGAATTTTGCGAAAGTTCACTTTGAGTAAATCGACAAAAAACAACGTATGATTTCTATTGCTAGTTAGATCGACAGATTGACATACGTCTCTGAATTTGCCAGAAAATGTAACAAAATAGCATTAATCATCTGTTTCTTCTTACCGCACTGCGGTAATAAATAACTTTGTAATAAAATGAAATAAAATGCTACTTTCAATGCAGTAACAGAATGAGTATAAAATGGTTACAGACGCAGGATGACATCATACAGAAAGGATGAAGAAACCAAGCTCGAATCCAACCGACGATTTTCAATATTTTTCTAAATATTTTTTTGTTCTACACATAATATGGCATGCATATAACTAGGCCTTGTGTAATCACTGTACATGAATGTACAGGGCTGCAACATTTTTGTCAGGATTTCATCGAACCTATCCTAGGATTACGTCGGGGAACGAAATCGGGCCCTGACAGGGATACTGGCTAGGGGCCTTATCTGGTTCCCGACGCTATAGCGTTACCACAGTAGCCGGGCTTATTCCTGACCAGGGCCCTAACTCAAATCGGGACGCCAAATCGGGCCCTGATCGGGACCGTAGTACAATTCCTACTCGGGGTTACGTCGAGGAACGAAACCGAGCCCTGACAGGGATACTGGCTAGGGGCCTTATCTCGTTCCCGACGCTATAGCGTTACCACAGTAGTCGGGCATATTCCTGACCAGGGCCCTAATTCAAATCGGGCCCTGACCAGGTCCTGATCGGGGCAATTCCTATTCAGGAATTAGAATGCGAGAATCAGTGACTTTTTGCAGAACACGCAATCCTCGAAAAGTGAAATTTCGCAGGATGCATCGCATAAAGGAAATTGCATCTTCCTACTTGAACGGGGCGACGCTCAGTTTGCGAATGATTCCAATTGCAAGTGGAATCAGCGACAAGCCAATTACGAGGAGCGACTTTGGTAAGGGGGCGCGAATTGGCAAATTTTCAAAACACGGGAGTGCTCTTGCAAGTTAAGTGTCCTTTTGTTGCACCATCCACATGTCAAAGCTTCTGTCGCGAACGAGAGGGAGAGAGCGAGAGAGAGAGGGAGAGAGAGGCGCGGGAGCGGCTATTCTCGAGAGTAGGAAATTTCGTCGGCCGACAAAGTGGACACAGTGCCGCGGCGGCAAACTGCTAAATGTACTTTCGCAGTCGGATCCCTCTCTGCGAGAGCTACGCCCGCACCCACCGGGCTTTCCCCCCCACCCCACCCCACCCACCCCCCGTCGATCCTCAATGTTAAATGTTTACGAACTCCGCCGCTCACTCCCTCACCGGCTGAGTACTTAAGGAAATTATTCGTTGGATAAGAGTCCCCGAAAAACCTTCACCTATTTCATCTCTTTGCTATTCCTTAACTATTTTCTTCTACTCTTACTTGCTAAGTATAAGTAATACTTTGGTCGATGTACTCTCGATAGCCGTACTATGGTAGATTCTTAATCATTGTTTTCGAAACTTAAATTTTGTACAGTACTAAGTATTCTAAAACTTAAATTTTCTAACTCGGGAATAGTTTAGAATAATATTAAAATGTTACTCAAAAAGTTCTGAAGTCATATATTCATTTTTTAGTAATGATCTTTGCAAGACTTTTGTGACTTGTCTGGACGATTGAAAGTTTAAGAATAACGTTAATAATTGTTTCCGAAACTCAAATTTCCTACAATACTAAGTATTGTAAAACTTAAACTTTCCAACACCGGAATAGTTTAGAATAATATTAAAGTACTACTCAAACAGTCCTGGAGTCATTTGTCAATTTTTTAATAATAGTCTGCAAGATTTCTGTGACTTGCCTGGACGATTGAAAGTTTAAGAATGACATTAATAATTGTTTCCGAAACTCAAATTTCCTACAATACTAAGTATTGTAAAACTTAAACTTTCCAACACCGGAATAGTTTAAAATAATATTAAAGTACTACTCAAACAGTCCTGGAGTCATTTGTCAATTTTTTAATAATAGTCTTTGCAAGATTTCTGTGACTTGCCTGGACGATTGAAAGTTTAAGAATGACATTAATAATTGTTTCCGAAACCTAAATTTCCTAACTTTGGAAACATCAAAATAATATTAACGTGTTACTCAAAAAGTTCTGAGTTCATATATTAATTCTTTAATAATGATCTTTGCAAGACTTTTGTGACTTCTCTAAACGATTAAAAGTATAAAAATAACATCCCTTAAATAATAGATCTAAAAAGAAGTCTTTTAGGCTTACACTTTCCCACTGGGTAATCAAATTTATTTTATCCCTTAGACTTTGAAACTTGTGGTATCCAAAGCGAATGACAATTTGGAATCATTCTGTCTGCAAATTAATTCTTTAATAATGATCTTTCCAAAACTCCTGTGACTTACTCTGAACGATTGAAAATATAAAACTAACATCCCTTAAATAATAGATCTAAAAACAAATATTTCAGAGTTACTCTTTCCGAGTTACACCGTGTCTTTTCAACTTTGAAAATTTTAGCCTTCCGAAACCAGTGACAATTTGGAATCAATTTGTCTGTAAATTAATTCTTTAATAATACTCTTTACAAAACTCCTCTGACTTCTTCGAACGATTGAAAGTATAAAAATAACATCGTAATAATAACATTCCACAAATAATAGATCTAAAAACAAATCTTTGAGAGTTAAATTTTCGCACTGGGTAACCAAGTTTAGCGTGTCTTTTCAACTTTGAAAATTCTGGTCTCCGGAAGCGAGTGACAATTTGGAATCATTCTGTCTGTAAATTAATTCTTTAAAAATATTCTGTACAAAACTCCTGTGATTTCTCTAAACGATTGAGAGTATAAAAATAACATCCCCCAAATAATAGATCTAAAAACAAATCTTTGAGAGTTAAACTTTCGCACTGGGTAACCAAGTTTACCGTGTCTTTTCAACTTTGAAAATTCTGGTCTCCGGAAGCGAGTGACAATTTGGAATCACTCTGTCTGTAAATTAACTCTTTATTAATGATCTTTGCAAAACTCCTGTAACTTCTGAACGATTGAAAGTATAAAAATAACATCCCGTAAATAATAGATCTAAAAAGAAATCTTTTAGGGTTACACTTTCCCACTGGGTAATCAAGTTTATTTTGTCCTTTAGACTTTGAAAATACTATTCTCCGAAAGCGAATGACAATTTGGAATCACTCTGTCTGTAAATTAACTCTTTATTAATGACCTATGCAAAACTCCTGTAACTTCTCTAAACGATTAAAACTATAAAAATAACATCCCTGAAATAATAGATCTAAAAACAAATCTCTGAGAGTTAAACTTTCGCACTGGGTAACCAAGTTTACCGTGTCTTTTCAACTTTGAAAATTCTGGTCTCCGGAAGCGAGTGACAATTTGGAATCACTCTGTCTGTAAAGCGTGGATGTAACAGGCGAGTATTGTAGAGTGGGATTGGTGGGGGCGCGCGAACAGATAAACGAAACACAGAGCGAGAGCAAGGGAATAGGATCGCTGACCGTGGGCGAAAATGTGTTTACAGGATGTTAGGTGGCCGATCATGCGTCACTGATGCGTCGGGGCGCCACTGACTCCGTTCTTTGACGTTCCATTATGCAAAATCGTCTTTGGCCGTCGTGTGTACCCGACGCCAAATGCCAGCACCGCTAGCCTTGCTCGATTTCGCGTGAATTGACGCCGACCGACAGACACACACGCGCGTACGCACGCACGCACGCACACGGCACTCGCGCGACAAAGTCACGCAAGCGTCAAGCGTCGGAACTGCGAACGGCCAGCGACATGTTTTAAAGAGAATGGGATGGACGCTGGCCTTAATAGGGTTGCTTTTACCCTGACAGCAGTCAATGTACAGCCGGACGCCCCGCACTATTTGCTCTTTACTGTTAATTACCAGAGTGGAAATGTATGCAAATCCTCGGCTGTAGGCGCGACAATCTTTTCATACTTAACATCCAAGCAGTTAATCAATCCTGACAGACTACTTTCATTTCACAAAGTACAAAATAATTCTGTTTTGTTTGAAACGAATAATATGTTTTATATAGAAAATATAGAAAATGTGGAAACGCTTGGCTAATAATATTTTGAGCTAATGGATTTAATGTTCGAAGCTAAAAAGTTAAAAGTTGAAGTAAGAAGCTAAAGAGATAAAGTTCAGGATAAATAAAGTAATTAATAGGAACTCAAGAAGCTACAATTTATATTAAGACTCTTATTTGCATAATGATGCGTATTAGAGGTCATCAATGACTTCCTTTCTTAACAAAAGGAAAGTGTGTTCTTGCAACTAGCGTGTCATTTCTGCGCAACAATTTTCATCCACGTAGTCATGTAAATTCAAAGTAACTAATTATAAACAATAATTTTTATAGACTTACAAACGTATTATTAATTATTTACCCACTTCGTGTTTTAGTTGTTTGATCACCGAATAATGCAAATAAAACCGCGATATTTGTTTTCAGCTAATGGATCAGAGAGATAAAGTTCACGATAAATAAAGGAATTCGTAGGAAGTCAATAAGGAACGATTTATATTAAAGATTGAGTTTCTTTGAGTGTTAAAGTATTGAGAGATTTTCGTTGGTTATACTAACAGAAATTAGACAAAATCTCTAATATATAGCCATAGTTAGACTATGAGATTATAAATACTAATACTATTTCGTTGTTAACAATATTTTCAAAAGACCAATGGTCTGTTAGCGTAGCATGCACTTCTAATGACACATTTCCATTAAGTCAAGAACTTGCTGGCGAGGCATTCACCTCTAGTAATTGATATGACATACTTATTGGTCAGTATGACTTCAGACTTTTTACTATTAACGTGACAACTCTGTTTTTAAGGATATAATTTATGGATCTTTTTAAACTCCGGATAAAAGTGCTACTTTTCATATATTCTACTTCAGCACATCGATATCAGCATAAGTATGTACTTTTGTATAAGTCGAAACAATATTGATTGGTCAAAACTTAAAATTCATTCAACACATTCTTTGTGTTAATCCTTTTAGCCCCGTTCTTTTTATAAGTTCTTAAAAATTATCGTTATTCTATATAAAGTATACAGAGAAGTAGTAGATAGTAGTTAACAGAGAAGAGTGTGTTACTCTCTCTTACAATCGCCTACGCTACTCTTCCACATCAGTCCCTTTAATTCTTTCACTATCTACAACACAAAGAAAGACTATACTATACAAACAAACCGAGTATTTTAAAGTTAAACTCCATTTAATTGCACATAACTGTGTTGCCGTGAGAGAAAACGTTAAATTTCCTCATTACATCGCATTAAAAATCCTTATCTCTTTGTCTTCTTATGCTTATCTATTTAATTTCGCATAGGTCGAAAAATTTGAACATAATTAAAATTGCCTGAGCAGAATTGAGCCGTTTATTTTGAAAGTGGCCTAAGTCCATTTTCCAAAAAAATCGAATTAACTACCTCAATATATGCATTTTTAGATGATCTGTTCATTTTGAAGCAAATTGTTACCAATATATTTAAAGTCATTAAGATGTTGTACCACGAAAATTAGTTGCTTAATGAAATGATCAAAAAGTTTATTTTGAAAGTGGCGTAAGTTCATTCATAGCAATCAAAAACTTGTTATTTCTTAAATAATGTCAATATTATTCTAATTGGGATGATACATTTAACACCCTTAGAAACCCAAAAACATTATTCCACTATGTTATCAGTTACTCATATTTTTAAATTTAATTCAACGCAAACCCTTTAATATCTCGATTCGAAGATAAATGAACTTAGGCCACTTTCAAACTAAACGGCTCAATTCTTGAAACGGTTCATTCAAAGGGATTAAATCATACATTTCCACTCTTTCCAGTAAATCACAATCGTACGCTGCCAATTATTCAAACTGTTCTCCAGAAAAACCCTCGAGTCTACAAAGTCTTACATCTCCACTGGCTGGAAGAGAGTCAGTTGGCAAAGCATCCGACACAGAAAAGGGGTGCTCGAAATAAGTGCGAGGACAGATAACTCTAAGCACATGTGTCATTGATATTGGAGTTGGGAGGCGCGTTAGCGGGGAATTGGTTTTCTTTCGAGGCTTATTATCGCGGCGGTGTATCGTGCGCGCAAAGGGGAACTGCTGACTGCTCGAGGGAGCTAGGGAAAAATATCTCGGCAGCATAAGAGGGTGCAGGAGAGATACTGAAGAGAGAGGGTTGCAGGAGGCTGAGAAATCGTAGAGGTACTCGCTAGAGAGAGCAGCGGGATGACGGATGGAGGGCAGGAAGCGACACAGGAACCGGAACCCATTACTCCAGATAACAACTTCCCTAAGGCTTCCTTCTTCCACCACTCCGACACCCTCGATCCTCTATTTGTATGTGTCGCCGACACATACACCAGCAAGAGCACCCGGCCGGCCGGGCAATCCCTGCTCGAGCGAGCCACGGATCCGGAAATTTACCATTTCTGTTGCCATCTTGGCCGCTTTACTGACCACGCAACTGGTGGCCGTGGAAAGGGCAATCTTCTCCTGACAGTGAAAAGGGCCATCCCTTCTCCCTCTCAAATATCATATTCCGACGACATCGTATGAGTACGCGACGCTAGGAAAATCTAACTTTCAATGCATTCGTTTATGTACTGCGAGAGCTGCCAATATCATGTCACAAATGTAAGATTAAACGGGGTCTAAAGAGGGTGTAGGACAGTTAACATTTGTTGACAGTTAACAGTTGACGTTGAATATTTCTCCTCTAAGATAGTTGGGTCATAAAATTATTTTCTTAATTTTCTTTAAACTCTGATAGAAAATTCTTTATGAGGTCTTGCAAGTCTACCAAAATTTTATTCAACTTGACCATGCCGTTTTTGAGATATTGGACTTTTCAATTGATACTTTTAACACGAGAGATATAAGGAAAACTTGTTAGCCACTCACATTATTTATGTTATCTGAAGGTCGTTTCTTAAGAATCGCATAAAAAACTAACCCATGTTTCATTGAAGTTCTACAAATGCGTACACATTTTTGCAGAATTTTTTACCATTTCGTTTTTGCGTAATATAATTAATAAAACTTAAGGGGATGTAGGAGAGTTAACATTGAAATTTGTCTAAATTTTATAAAAATTGGTGTAACTAAGCCAAGCACTTGGTAACTTGGCAAGCACAGTCATTTTACCTTTAGTTAGTACACTTGTACAGAGTAATTTGAGATATAAACATTCAAAATTAAATAAACAACAAGGCGGTTATTAATTGGTAAACATTACAATATTAATTATGCGTAATAGAACTCTGCAGATGATTTCTTTGGTACGGTTGGTTCAATGAAGTTCAACATTTAGAGAGTTCTTTTTTAAGATCATACTTAAGGCAGGCACCAAAATCATGCGGATAAGTCACGTGGAAGTTGGTTCAAGCCAATCGTTTATATTGTTAACCATAAAACTTATAACACAAACATTTGGTTTGAACCAACTTACACATGACTTATCCGCATGATTTTGGTGCCTGCCTTAAGTATGATCTTTAAAAAGAACTCTGTAAAAATTGAACTTCATTGGACCAACCGTACCAAAGAAATCATCCGCAGAGTCCTATTACGCATAATTAATATTGTCTTGTTTAACAGTTAATAACTGCCGTATTGTTTATTTAATTTTGAATGTTTATATCTCAAATTACTCTGCACAAGTGTACTAATTAATGGCAAAATGACTGTGCTTGCCAAGTGATTGGCTTAGTTACACCAATTTTTATCAAATTTAGAAAAATTTGAATGTTAACTCTCCTACACCCCCTTAACGTCTAATAATAAGCTACTGTGGGCGCCTATAGGCGCTTAGAAATTTTGCGTTTGTGACACTCAGAGCGCCTATGAACGTTCTAAAAGTCCATTAAGATTGCAGTAATCACAACAAAAATCTCGTCAGTTGAAATTAGCGTTCTTCCTTAGATTTAAGGTATTTGGAAGGAAAAGTCGTTTTCTATTGATTTTCTTCAAATTTTAACAAGATAATCTTTATGTGGTTCTGCAACTATTGGCCAAATTTTATTGACCTTGACCGCGCCGTTTCAGGGTTAATGGACTTCGAAATTGGCACTTTTAATACGTGTGGCATAACCAAAACCCATCAGTTAATCACATTAGCGAATTTAACGGCTAAATTTTTTTATAGAATCCTATAAAACACTAACCGGTGTTTCATCAATATTATACGATCGCGTACAAATTTTTGTAGAATTTTTTATCGTCTCGTTTTTATGTAATACAGTTAATAATATTCAAATTTCCGAGAAATTAAAGAGGCTCATTGACTATCCAAGCCGAGTGACGTTGCCGCTGTTGCTTTCAATACGTGTGCATGGTTCTAAAATCTATTAGTACTGCGAGTACTGAATGTGACGTCACAAAGTTTACTGCGAGTAGTATTTGATTATTCGAAAATATATTTCTTGTAAAAATTACTATCATCAAATCAAACGGTTATGCAGTGTGCTGACGTTAATACGTCAAAATTCATGATAAAATCTTTGTGAGTACTGACAAAGTTTACTTTGGCCAACAATCGAATACTCATTCAGTACTGCGAATACTAGCAATGTGACATCACAAAGTATACTGCAAGTAGCGTCCAACTATTGGAAAGTATATTACTTATACAAATTACTATCATAAAATCAAATGGTTGTGTAGTGTGCTGACGCTAATACGTCAAAATTTGTGATGTCATAAATCTTTGTGAGTACTGAGAAAGTTTACTTTGGCCAACAATCGAATACTCATTCAGTACTGCGAATACTAGCAATGTGACATCACAAAATATACTGCGAGTAGCGTCCAACTATTGGAAAGTATATTACTTATACAAATGACTATCATAAAATCAAATGGTTGTGGACTACTTCAACGAATAATCGAATGTTCATTCAGTACTGGCAGTATTCGCAGTACATAAACGAAGGCAGCCTTTTTATCGGAAGCCAATTGGAGAGGGCTGAGACTGGCCAAGAGGATTAGCGATATCGCACTTTAGGGGGGGTCAATTGGATGTCGGTGACGGACATGCGAAACGTCAAGCAAGGAGGATTCAGAGTTGAAATGGAAATGGGCGTCGAGCGTCACGGCGGGGAAAGCTCCGAGGGCAATGCTTGCACCGACCGTCAGCAGCAGCAGCAGGAGCAGCAGGAGCAGCACAGCACTACTCCTGCTAAATGGGCTCGGAGCGGGTTACCCAACTGTTGCGCCTTCATCAGAAATTTATGCAGAATGCTGGGTTAACCGTCCCGGCCAATCAGCTTTGTAACTGAGCTAACGTCGTATCAGCGAGGGATCAAGCCCCCGAGAGTGCACTGATTTAGTAAAAAGCCTCTGAAAATTTCACGCCGCCCCTCCACCTCCTCCTCCAACCCTGACAACGCGGCGGCCGCCCTCCCAATTTCATGCACTTCTCTGCCTGTTTGAGCAGAGATTCATTCCACTTGTTCCTATTCCACTCCGAGTGCCACCATTCCATCCGAATCGATAGATTCGAGTAGCAGCTATTTGTTAGCGAGATCCAATTATCTCGTAGCAGGAAACAAAAAAAAGAGGCAAGTCGAAAATACTCACCGATCAATGCTAAAAGCATTATTAGTACCGAAGCGGCTGGAAGCGATACTGTTGAGTTGAACTCGAGCATCTGCACGAACTCCACTGGAACAGAAAAAGATCTTTTAAGATTCTCATCAAAGTTATTATATCTATAACAAGAATACATTTATATAGTACAAATTTATATAGTACACTCGTGAAAGAGTTTACTAGACGAACTAAAGAACTAGACCGTAAAGAACTAAATTACTAAAGAAATTACTAGAAATAGAGATGTATATTTAGTAATTGTACAGTGTTACTACTTTGAAAATTAACCTTTTGATTGATAATTTCTAAGGAATTTATGTAGTACATTCGTGAAAGAGTCAGACAAATTATTAGAAATAGAAATGTATATTTGGTAATTGTACAATCTTACTACTTTGAAAATTAACCTTTTGATTGATAATCTGTAAGGAATTTATGTAGTACATTCGTGAAAGAGTCAGACGAATTAGTAGAAATAGAGATGTATATTTAGTAATTGTACAATGTTACTACTTTGAAAATTAACCTTTTGATTGATAATCTTAAATAATCCTTTTGTACAATCTTACTACTTTGAAAATTATCCTTCTGATTGATACTCTGTAAGGAATTTATGTAGTACATTCGTGAAAGAGATGGGCGAATTAGTAGAAATAGAAATGTTTATTTAGTAATCGTACAATGTTACTACTTTGAAAATTATCCTTCTGATTGATACTCTGTAAGGAATTTATGTAGTACATTCGTGAAAGAGATGGGCGAATTAGTAGAAATAGAAATGTTTATTTAGTAATCGTACAATGTTACTACTTTGAAAATTAACCTTTTGATTGATAATCTGTAAGGAATTTATGTAGTACACTCGTGAAAGAGGTGGGCGAATTAGTAAAAATAGAGATGTATATTTGGTAATTGTACAATGTTACTACTTTGAAAATTAACCTTTTGATTGATAATCTCTAAGGAATTTATGTAGTACACTCGTGAAAGAGTTGGACAAGTTACTAGAAATAGAGATGTATATTTAGTAATCGTACAATGTTACTACTTTGAAAATTAACCTTTTGATTGATAATCTGTAAGGAATTTATGTAGTACATTCGTGAAAGAGTCAAACAAATTAGTAGAAATAGAGATGTATATTTGGTAATTGTACAATGTTACTACTTTGAAAATTAACCTTTTGATTGATAATCTGTAAGGAATTTATATAGTACATTCGTGAAAGAGTTGGGCGAATTAGTAGAAATAGAAATGTATATTTAGTAATCGTACAATGTTACTACTTTGAAGGTTAGCCCTTTGATTACAACCCTTTGCTTGATAATCTCTAAGGGATTTATGTAGTACACTCGTGAAAGAGTCGGACGAATTGATAGAAGTAGAGATGTATCTTTAGTAATCGTATAATGTTACTACTTTGACAGTCAACCCTTTGACAACGAAATGCGTAGATATACGCCCTTTCAAGCTGATGAGCGAATAATACGCTGTCCTTATTGATGGATTACAGCGAGATCGCACAAAAGTCGAAGGGTTAAAGTAAGAGTGTCTAATTTAAATGAAGGAGCGCCTGTCTTTGATAGGCGAAAACCGCCAACGTGGCCCTGCATAAGTTTTTCTACCTAAACATCCAGGTTTTTACCTGAATGAATCAGGTTCGCGGAGCAACTTCAGAGTTATTGCCTCTGGAAAAAAGCGCCAAGCTCTGATTTGTCGAAAACTTCGTCTTCTTCAAAATCCGGTATTTAAAGACGGAAACAAAAGGTTTTATTTTTTGTGATCCGAAGTTTTGTTTCGATTGGCTAGTAGGAAACTATTTGACCTGAGTCGAACATGATTTCTGCCAAGTATACAAAAGGCCAGGTCAAGGTCGTCAGAGGAAAGATAGAAAAGTCGCATTTTTCCAGACTTGTAAAGCGTAGCCCATTAATCCCGCTCTTTCCGAATTCTAGAACCAGGCGCCTTCTTTCCAAAAGTGAACTGTACTTTAACTGAAATTTATGAGCGTATTCGTCCTTTATTTGGAGAATTGTATTTTAATTGCTCAATAGTCAATCCATATTATATAATATCATCGAACATATTCGCTAGCAGATTATATTTTGTTATTTTTAACACTAAAAATAACTATTCGCTTCGTTATCGATAAGTCTAGATCGAGTACATGAAAGTGCCAAATACAAAATTATTTTTAACAGAAACAAATATCAAAAATCACAAGCATACAATCGAATATTTGTAAAAACCAACTGAAGCTGTAAATAGCGAAAAGGCTTACAAAGTTAGAAGATGACAAAAGGTTACGTACAGGGTGAATCTCTTGCCTTTGAATCATCACTGTCGAGCATACACTGTTCCATAGAAAATCATTATAAATAACCTAGTCATTTAAATTCTACTCAAATGTTTCTCAACATTTGTCTGCATTTTATGCATTTAGATTTTTACATGTTTCAGTTATGTAAACTCGCACATGAAAGTTCAGCCTGCAGAAGACAGTTATGTATAATATTCCCCTATAAATATAATATAATAAAATATTTTCTCTTTACGTTGCTACCCGCTCGAAGGAAGTGGATGCTAAAACTTGCTAAAATATTCGCTCCAACAAACTAGATAATTTAATACAGTCTATTGTTAAATATAAGAATATACAGGGTGTCCCAAAAATGTCCAACATCACTATAGCCATCTTGTTGGGAAGAGGGCGGGGATGATGATGTCGTTTTTAAAAATTTGCATTAGGCCTCCAATTCCGAGTTATTCAACAACAAAGTTAGGTAACGCCCTCGGAGCGCTGGCAAATCCTGGCCGGTCATCCCTCACTCCTAGAAAAAGGGAGGTGACAGAAAAGATCTTGAGTGTGGGCCTGCGACAATTGCTATGGAGGACCGGCATGTGCTCAACCGCTCGGTTCCTTCCAAACCGGGGAGCAGACCCTTGCATGTGCCGTCTTGAAGACCCGAGCACGCCACGACACGGCATCGCCCTACGGACACTCACTTTGACTTTCCTTTTGCCTTCCCTCTTTCTTCATACACGCTTGCGACAACTGATATTCTTGATTAGTTGTTTAGTGACTCCCGACTAAAGCCAGTTCAATCCGTCCAAATCCAGTGAAGCAAATTTATCAGGGGCCTATGACACTTCTTTTAGAAGTATCGAAGTGGTGCCGTGACAAAACGTTGGAACTGGAACTCTGAGGATTCGAGTTCAATTCCTCCCCGTCGTGGATTTTTTTTTTGATTTCTTCGCTGTTTGTTTTACAGTTCTTTGCCTTATGTTGAATACCCAGCCAATGGTAATGTTTAATTGTTAATCTTTGTGGCCTGTCCTCGTAATTTAGACAAGACTGCAAATTCTCCAGATAGTACTCGTAATTGGTTTGCAAAAAAATTATCAGAAAATCCGATTGAATTTCAATGGATTTTGAAATGAAAATAATACAACGCAATGAAAATAATACAACGCGAAGCGTAAAATACTCATTGAGAAAAAGAGAAACGAAGTCATGTTCTTAAGGTTAGAGACCTATCGCTTTAAACTACTGACTACATTTTCTAACATGTAGGGAAATGTGTACCGGTAGTAATTGATGTTTAACATAATTTAAGAAGATAATCCAAGTCGAATAATGTTCGCTCAATGGTAGTTAACAAAGTTAAAATTCATACCAATTTATTAAGGAGTCGCTAAACAACTGCTCAGAGACCTTACGTATCGCATGCACGTGCAGGGAAAATGAAAATCTCGGAGAAAAGGCGAGAAAATATTACCACTGCTGGATATTGAACAAGGAAATCAAAAAAAAATATTCGCGACGGGGAGGAATTGAACTTGAATCCTCACGGTTACAGCTCTAACGTTTAGTCACAGCACCACTTCGATACTTCTAAAAGAAGTGTCATAGGCCCCTGATAAATTTGCTTCACTGGATTTGGACGGATTGAACTGGATTTAGTCGGGAGTCACTAAACAACTAATCGAGAATATCAGTTGTCGCAAGCGTGTATTAAGAAAGAGGGAAAGCGAGAGGAAAGTCAAAGTGAGTGAGTGTCGGTAGGGCGATGCCGTGCCGTGGCGTGCTCGGGTCTTCAAGACGGCACATGGAAGGGTCTGCTCCCCGATTTCGAAGGAACCGAGCGGTTGAGCACCCGTCGGTCCTCCATAGCAATTGTCGGAGGCCCACACTCAACATCTTTTCTGTCACCTCCCTTTTTCTAGGAGCAAGGCATAACCGGCCAGGACTCGCCAAGAGCTCGGTGGGCGTTACCTAACTTTGTTGTTGAATAACTCGGAATTGGAGGCCTAACGCAAATTTTTAAAAACGGCATCATCATCCCCGCCCCCTTCCCAACAAGATGGCTATAGTGAAGTTGGACATTTTTGGGACACCCTGTATAGTATGATGAAATAGATGTCTAGTAAAAGTGGGCTAGGAGAGTTCTGATTCAAAGGCAAGCGAATCACCCTGTACATGTATAAACGCATAAAATGCAGGCATTTGTTGAGAAGCATTTGAGTATAATTTAAATGTCCCTACATATACATTTAAATGTCTAAATCATTTAAATGTATATTTCTTTCTGATTCAAAGGCAAGTGAATCACCCTGTACAGGGTTGAACTCTTCATGTGTCCGCTGTTCAAAGGGGTTAATCTGCACGCCGAGGGGATAAGAAACTTCTAATACAACTTTGAATTTTGGGCTCCCCAAAACAATCAGTATAAAATCACAAACAAAAGACAGCTGAACGCGATTGCACGTCTGACCAAGGCGGCGATACGCGGGCGGTCGTTCTTGTCGATCCCTTCTTGACTTGAACTTGAAATTTCAAAAGAAACCATCTCTTTAATTGAGTACTACGTAGCACAACTTTTCTGCTGTTACATGGCGATTATGTTACGAAGAGATCCACGGAATGACCGCCCGTATATCGTCGCCTCAACCAGACTATCAGATATTACAGACTTGATAAAGTTCATTCTAATCGAAAGTAGCAATCAGGTAGTAACGTGCTACATTCGTTCGATCACTGTGTTCGGAGTTTTATCCTGTCGAAATGAGGGAAAGGGGAGTTTAATATTTATTAAACGGTGCAGGACGAAAAGTTGCTGGGGCGAAAGGTTATTACGAGAGGAGTTCGAGGACTGTTGCCATTCCCATTGGCGTCGCTCCCGTCACAGTGGGAATCGTGTCGCGTTCAACGGCTCACTCGCTTCAAAGCCCAATAAGAATTAATTTCGAAACTTCCTCGATTTAAATTCAGCACCGGCAGACTTTTTATCATTGCTTGAAAAAGAACGGGCGAGCCTCATTCTCGAACCATCGACGATACTTTCTCCAAAGGATTCCGTCAACCTTACAATCTATTACAATAGTCCATCAATTTCTGTAGCTTTATTTTCCTCGATCTTTACAATTTAATCCCTGCCAATTCTTCGAACTGTATTAATTATATCAAGTCTGGCAATGTGTCTACTGATTTATGAATGTGTAATTTGATTACCCAAATTTGTTTTAGGCGAATTTAACAAAAATAATGTACATTGTCGGGCTGCAAATGGACTTATATCACTTTCAAAATTAGTCAGTTGTATAAATCGTTTAATTTCAATTTTGAAAAATCAAATACCATCGACGATACTTTCACCAAAGGATTTCGTCAACTTTACAATCTATTACACTGGTCCATCAATCTCTGTATCTTTATTTTCCTCGATCTTTACAATTTAATCCCTGCCAATTCTTTAAACTGTATTAATTATATCAAGTCTGGCAATCTTTCTACTGATTTATGAATGTGTAATTTGATTATATCAATTTGTTTTAGGCGGATTTAACGAAAATAATGTATATTTTCGGGCTGCAAATGGACTTACATCACTTTCAAAATTAGCCAATTGTAACAATCGTTTAATTTCAATTTTGAAAAATCAAATACCATCGACGATACTTTCTCCAAAGGATTTCGTCAACTTTACAATCTATTACACTGGTCCATCAATCTCTGTAGCTTTATTTTCCTCGATCTTTACAATTTAATCCCTGACAATTCTTCGAACTGTCAAAAGATTCGCATCTCCCAGCAGGATTTCAATTTTTATGAACCTTGGCCCTTAAAAGTCGATTTTATACAACGCATCACGCGAAAGTTCACTTTTCGAAGGCAGCGTATTGTGCAAAAAGTGACAAATTCCCGCATTCTAATTTGTACTTATTCTGTTACTGCACGCGTGCTGAAAGTAACATTTTATCGATCGCATTACTGCACTAGTGCGAAAAGTAATTTATTACTGCACTAGTGCGGTAATGAGAAATAAATGATTAACTAAACTATGTCACATTTTCTGCCAAAGTCAGAGATGTATGTCAATCTGTCGATTTAACCAGCAATAAAAATTATACTTCGTTTTTTGTCGATTCACTCAAAGTGAACTTTCACAGCATTTAATGCATAAAATTTAGTTTTCTACTAGTGCGTAAGTAACAAATAGCAGCATACGCTGCATTGACAAAAGGACTTGTGTGATTATCGCACTCGTCCTCCTATTAATGCCTTCGACTTATGCTGCAACTCCACGTGTCTGGAAATTAGTCACTTTCCGCATTTCTATCACAATAATACTATTTCAGGCCAAATGACACTCGTTTTTGATTATTCTCCGAGTACCAATCCAATCCAACTTTTAGGCCCAGTTCGACTGACAAGGGGTGCTTGTCAGGACCGAAACACCAAATGGGTTGAAAAAAATTGGGGATGTACGGTTCGACCCTCTAAACAAAACCCTGTAACACTTTTTCAGAATGCGCCCTGGTTACCGAGAAAAAAATTCGTGAATATTGGTACATAGCGTAGCCTTATGTTATTAAGAGGTATGGTGTGGAGTGGAACACCAAATGGGTTGAAAAAAATTGAGGATGTAGGGTTCGACCCTCTAAACAAAACCCTATAACACTTTTTCAGAATGTGCCTTGGTTGACGAGAAAAAATTGGCATAGATCGGTCATGTAGTGTATATAATCTTTATATTATTAACAAATTCTCGCGTACCAGGACGGCATAGAGCTCGAATTAGTTTTTACAGACATGAGTAAAGAGTAAATTAAAACCTAAATATCATATTATTTGTTATTAGACGAGGAATTAGAAATTGGATTACAAAACAGTATTTCGCAAAATCATTACTCAGGCTATAAACAAGCTACACAACTATTTCTTAGTTGACTTAGTTGACTATATCGCGAATTTTTTTCTCGGTAACCAACACGCATTCTGAAAAAGTGTTATAGGGTTTTGTTTACGGGGTCGAACCGTACATCCTCAATTTTTTTCAACCCATTTCGTGTTCCGGTCCTGACAAGCACCCCTTGTAAGTCATCGATAACGAAATAGCGATTGAAATATTTGAAAGTGATATCCGAATAATCTTGCCATCTTTCAGGCCACATGACAATCATTTGTCATTATTCTCCGAGAAACAATGCAATCCAACGTGTCAGACCTAACCTACAAAAATTGCAAAGATGAAGAAACTACTGTGATGACCGACAGAGAGGACGTTCTTTCCCCGAAGCATTTGACCTCTTAGAGCAATTAGTGTGACGGGGCGGTGGATGAGGTCGAGCGATGAAATTAAGGAGCCGTTATTATTCCCAGACGTGGTCGCGCCTCGTTCCCAGCCCTTGTTTACGGGGTGGGCGCGCACGCACCCTCTCCACCGGGGACAGGACGTTTCGATTTAATGAATTTTAGATTTTAAGTTATCACCCACTAACTGCCGTCCCAGCGGTTATTAAAACTCACTGGGCTCCACTCCCCCCCTCCACGCACCCCCGCGGCATCCACGAGCGAGCGAGGCCTCACCCAACAGCCGTATAACCAACCCCGACCCTATTTGCGCCCAGAATGCGCTCACCCTCACCCCACAATTATTCTCACGTGCGCGCCACCATCCTCTCGGCCTTTAATCTCTCCCCCCGTACGCGCCCGCCAAACTGGGTCAAACTTACGCAACCAGCCTTTAAGACTCTTTCTAACCTCTATTTGTGGCACGCGCGCCACTCCACACGCTCCTTGTAATCAGCTCTCTATTGCCACTAAAAACAAACTGACAACGCAGCGCGTCGTAGTGGAAGTCAAAGGATTCGTAATCATAGTGAAGTTGGAATTTATGTTAATAGTAATTGTTGAAAATAAGTTTCTATTTAGTGTTTTCTGATGAAGTCGATCGAGACTTGTCGATATTAGCACTAGGTTTATGGATATTTGTGTATGCTTCTTTTGTGGACACTTATTTTGATTTAAAAAAACTCTTAATTTCATTTAAAGACAATTACAACCTTAACAGACATAATATAAGTTATTTAAATCTATCAGGATTGCATAAATAATTGTCAGTATAAATTGGAAGAAAAATTAATAAGCTTTGTAATTTTGCTAGCGAAGTTCGAAATCCGTGAAAATGACGGGTGCTGCAAACCTAGTGTTAAGGAGGTTGGTTCCGCGATTTGTTGCGGGGGTAAGAGGGGAAGATGTGAGCTCTGACACAGAATTTTGAGGCCTTTTCAAATTACAATAAAACGAATTTTTGAGTAGGAAAATTCAATTTGCAATTAAGTTTATGCTATGTCACACCTGCTTTTATAAGTTACTTTTATTTCTATATTATTTACGACGTTATTTGTACAGCCCATTCATAAGAATGGATTTTTGGACATTGATTACTGAAAAACTGTACAGACAAACAAGTTAAAATTTTGAAGGTTATAATAAAGTTATAAAGAAAGCAATTTTTGAATAGGAGAGTTCAATTTGCAATTAAGCTTATGCTATGTCACATCTGCTTTTATAAGTTACTTTTCTATCTATTCTATTTATCACGTTATTTAACCTGATTATTCGTAAATGTCACATTTACCACGTGAAATGTTTTTTATTCATGTGTTATTATTCTATCACATACTTTTAAGTCATAAACGGTAATCTCTGCTCTCGTCGCCATAACAGCCCTCGCATAAGAATGGATTTTTGGACTTTGATTACTGGAAAACTGTACAGACAAACAAGTTGAAATTTTGAAAAGAGCTGCAATGACCATTGACTTTATCATACTCTCTAAATTTCAATCCGATCTCATTATTTTCATTTCCGACGGCAACCTCCTTAAGCGGAAAGTTGTCTTTAAGTCTTAAAACAAAATGTAACCTACAAGCAGATATGTTCAGTAGCTTGAAAAATCTAAATCGGCGTAAGAGTTTGGACAGCAGAACTTTGATTGTGTAAAACGGATTGGATATTGAGCTTTTGAAATACACTGAAAATCAATGAATGTATACGTTTTCAAATTACAACAGTAATAAATAAAAGCCAAAGTGATTTTTCTTTTAAAAGGATGCGCAAGTGGTTTGCAAGGACTTTATTGTGATTCGATTGATTTAAGAACTGTGTTATTGACGCAAGAAGTTAAGGAGGTTGGTGAAAAAAATAAAAATCAGATCGGATTGAAATTTGCAGAGAATGGTAGTCAATAGTCACTGCAGCTCTTTTCTAAATTTTAACTTATTTGTTTGTACAGTTTTCGAGTAATCAATGTCGAAAAATCCATTCTTTTGCATCGGCTCTTATGGCGATGAAAACAGAAATTACTATTTTTGGCTTAAAAATACGTGATACAACAATGACACATGAATAAAAAACGTTTGATGTGGTAAATGAGAGATTTACAAATAACCTGGCTAAGTACCAAAAGCTTCGACTGTCCGATTCGGGCATATTTGAGCAGAAAGTGGAAAGGAAATGGTTTCCTTTGTAGAAATAACGCGATAAATAATATAAAAATAATAGCAACTTATAAAAGCAGGTGTAACATAACATAAACTTAATTGCAAATTGAACTTTCCTACTCAACAATTTTATTACAATTTAACAAACCCTCCGAATTCTGTGTCAGCGCTCACCTGTTCCCCTCTTTCCCCTGTATCAAATGATGACACAAACCTCCTTAAACAGTTGCATTAACAATATGCCAGTCAATTCGACGAATCCATAATGAAATTCCTCGGAAGAAAATGGGGATGAAAGTACAAGATAGATAAGGGGATCAACGTTGCCCGCGATAAAAAGAAACAGAAGAGTTGAAAGATGTAGAAGGCAATGAGAAGGGGTGTACGGTATAACAAAAACACTCTGCTGGAGATAAACACGAAAGGTTGGAGGAGCGGAGGAAGTTCGTCGGCCCAGAAACTGGCTGGCGCGAGAAATAGCCAAAACTCATAAAGGGGCTTCTTCAGGGTGGGCAGAAGTGAGCGCGGCGAAAAGAGTAAGCGAGAGAGAGAGAGAAGGGCAAGTCGGGTTACTCGGCTGCTCGCGATGTTTTTCTATGCAAATTTGTATTTCAAACGATTAACCTGCGAAAATAGCTTGGCTGCCGGCGGCGGCAGCGGCGTTGCGCTTCCTGTTTAAACTTTGGGCTTTCCCTTTCCTCGGCGTAACCTCCCTACCTACAATCCGAAAGCCCTGCCCACCAAACGAGAAGAATTGCCTGAAAGAGCGAGTTTCGTGCTCCGAGATGACTCGTGCTTTTTAGAAACAGGTCTTGCAATCGTTTTTCATATTTCGAAGTAATAACTCAGCAAGAAAAATGGTACAAGTATTGTCTAGAATAAAAGAGGCATCTACAGGAATTTCAGCATAAGAGTTTGTTATGTTCTATTCATTATTTGGACCGTTTATTTCGAAAGTGGTGTAAGTCCATTTTCGGTTGTTTTGGGAAAATTAAATGTTTCCATATCTGTCAATGAAAAATATAGATTAATTATATCAAGTCTGGCAATGTTTCTACTGATTTATGAATCTGTAATTTGATTACATAAATTTGTTTTAGGCGAATTTAACGAAAATAATGTATACTTTCGGGTTGCAAATGGACTTACATCACTTTCAAAATTAGTCAATTGTAAAAATCGTTTAATTTCAATTTTGAAAAATCAAATACCACTTAAAATATATTTCATATTAATCCAATTTTGTTTACAAATAATAACACGATATGAAATAGAAGTAGTATTTTTAATGTTAAACGTTAATAATATTGTTAAAATTACCATAAGATATTAGTAGGATTTACTTATGCTCTTCATGTGGCAGTGTTTTGAAATATTCGTGATGGACAGCAGGTATATACGGTAATAACTGCTCGATATCCTTAGATTTTTCGTAAGTTATAGGCCTCGCATCGTAATATAAAAGCGCCAGGGCGATTTCTTCCAATTTTAGGCCACTCACTCTGCCACCTGTCTATGCAAATTGGACTTACACCACTTTCATAATCAATGCTTACGCAATTTCTTTTACCGACCAATTTTAAATTGGACACAGCATGGGCATTTTTTAAGAAATTACATACTAACTAGATATAAATAAAAAGTTTACCCTAAATTAAGCATAGATTTCGTGATGTCTTATTTTTTTCAAAAATGGACTTACACCACTTTCAAAATAAACGGTCCATTTGGTTAGAACATTGCATAAGGATCAAAGAAATAAGGGAAATGACAAACATGTGATAAAATTATATAGTCGACAGTGGGCTAGAAGATTTCGAATGCTTGAGAGGAGTGGATGCGTGCGCGTTTGATTGTGTGTACGTCTCTGATTTTTGGGAGAAAAGATTGTTGGACGCGGGCAAGAGCCGGTAAGCGCGGTCGTAGGGGTAGTCGCAGATCGAGGCCAAGTCAAGTGAGACGTTAATGTTGCCAAGCCGGGCAACGACATACCGCCATTGATGAAGCGTAACGAAAGCCGATGTCAATGTTAAAGAGGTTGGTGCCAAAAATAAAAATAATAAGATCGAACTGAAATTTCCAGAGAATGATAGCAATGGTCACTGCAGCTACCTTTAAAATTTTAATTTGTTTGTCTGTACAGTTTTTGAGTAATCATTATCGAAAAATCCATTCTTATGCATGGGCTGTTATGGCGACGAGAGCAGAGATTGCCGTTTATGGCTTAAAAGTATGTGATAGAATAATGACACATGAATAAAAAACATTTCACATGGTAAATCAGACATTCACGAATAATCAGGCAAAGTTTCAAAAGCTTCGTCTGTCCGGTTCGAGAGTGTTTGAGTGTTTGACCAGAAACTGGGATTAGCTGGAAGGCACGACAGTGAGAATGAATCTAATTAGTTGGAAGGTACGACGGTAAGAATAAGTGTAATTGGCGAGTAAGTGGGCTAGCGAAAGAGTATAAGAGGAAGTGTGAGTTTGAAGGGCGAGAGATGTTGTTGTTGTCACGGTCGAAAACGAGTGCGTGCGAAGAGCACAGTGCGAACCTATGAGCATTACAAAGTGTATGAGTAAACGAAATTTTTGTTCCAATAAAGAGAGAAAATTTTATTGTTCCAATAAAGAAAGAACTGAGAAATTCCAACAATAAAGAGAGAACTGAAAAATCCTATAATAGCAACTTCCTCTGAATTGAAATGACAGCACGGTGCGTTGACACTGTACGCAGTAATTAATCATTGTTAATTAGTTATTACCTCATTATCGGTAGATTACCAGGTGAATTAATGGAGGCCGAAACAGGTCAAACCGAAACGTGGCGAAAACAAAGTTTGTTTACCTCGGCGGAGGTATCAGTTGTTAACAAATTTCATAATACAGAATATATATTATACGTATTACAATATCAAACCCGATTAATTACGGGCGAGTGTCACTTCTATCTGCTGACCAACATACGAACACATGTTTCACGCTGCTTCGACAAGCTAAATCGAGCGTTTTCAACATAGAGGTTAACCGAAACATAAACTTCCAATCACCAATGGTACAATTGAGCCGTTTATTTTGAAAGTGGCCTAAGTCTATTTATATTAAAATTAACATATTAAAGAATTTGCGGTTTAATATAATTACAAATATATGTACAATATACCTGTTGACAAATGGACTTAGGCCACTTTCAAAATGAACAGCTCAGTTAATGTTTACAGAATATTAAAATGAATTCTATCAGTAAAAATGTCTAAAATAAAGTAGATTTCAAAATTTAAGGTAGTTGGACCATAAAAGCATTTTCTTAAGATTTTGTTTAAATATTAATTGTTTAAATAGAAATAGAACATCTTTTATAAGGTCTTAAAACTACTAGCAATATTTTCTTTAACTTGACAATGACGTTTACAAGATAATAAACTTTTAAATTGATACTGAACACAAGAGACATAAGGAAAACTCGTCGGTCATTTACATTATTAATTTTATCAGAAATACTTTTCTGTAGAATCGTATAAAAAACTAACACCGGTTTCATCAACATTTTACGAACACGTACAAATTTTTGCAGAAAATTTTATCATTTCGATTTTGTGTGATATAGTTAATGAAACTTAAATTTCCGAGAAATTGAAATCACGAATTGATTAACTATGCTGAGTGACGTTGCCGCTATTGCCTTTAAATGTGTGTGTATGGATCTAGAATTTATCGATATATGCAAGCTTATGTGTGCCCATAATTATGAAAGTGGTCTAAATCAAAATTTAAAAAAATATGTTTATCAGTTATTTCACACCATATTATTTTAAACTAAATTTATTCAATGTAATTTTTACGGTGTCATCAAAAATGAACCATTAGATAGTGGTTATAATTTCAACATTTCATGTGGTCTAAGTCAAAAATTTAGAGAAATTATATAAACATAACTTGAAAATATACGGAACTATTAAATTACTTCCATTGTACACCACCACTAGACCGGTAACGGAAGAAAAACATAAAGATATTATGTGTTTACTAGTATACATCACTCCAGTTTGTCAGCAACATTTTAAGAATCTTAAAAACTCGAAATGATAGAAATGGATTACTTTTTAAAAATAATTAATAAATGTTTATGAATTATTTCATTAAAGTTATTGTTTCAAATAAAGCTCATAGTTCTTTATCGCTTCAAGTCATTTATAGGACATTCAGATAATTTTGAAAATGGTCTAAGTCAGTTCAAACTTTGAAAACAACATTTTCGTATAAAATTCATACAAAATTTTATATTCATAATAAATTTCCATTAATCAAGACTAATAAAATTATACATTAAAATGTCGCATAGTGTACAAATATTTTTTAATTTATTTAAACGCAATTCATTAAATATCTCGAAACACGAAGCATATGACAGACCACTTTCATAATTATGGGCACAATTGACGAAAGGCTGAATACTAGTACATGTTCACGAAATGCAAAACACAGATTTCTTGGAATAGACTGAAGTCTAGAAAAAAACACAAATGCGAAGTAAAATGCACTGTCCGCCCGGGGAAAGATTAAACATGAAAAGCAAGTACATAACAAGAGTACTGCGGAGTGTACACGATTAGATAAGGAAGCTCGCAAACATAACTGGCACTATCTGCCAATTGGCCAACAACACGCGTCATTTTTCACGGTAAAAACTTGCTAGTCTCGGGTTTTATCGTTACTACAAATAATACTAGCATTTCAACTCCATTAACACGTTCCGTGCCAAGCCGTTTTTGCCCGACATAATCTCCAGGATATTTATTATTTTGAGTAAAAATTGATATACTATCACACAATGTGTCATTGTACCATCAATCCATATGTAATTAGCTTGTTTAGAGTAATCACACCGTGTACCATTTATCGTACACGTGGCACGGAACGTGTTAAGTAGCATAACACATTCTTTCCTGGTATAAAGTTAGAAAACTGTTATCTAATAACGTCATAGAAATCGAAAACAAAAAATAGTTTCACCTTCGGCGACTAGGAAAACAAATAAAGCAAAGTTCAATGCTTGAACAGTGCAATATTAACACCTCGCCATACTTCGACGAGTCTAACACGTGATAAAAATTTTGTATCAAACATGATTATCACGAGTTCGACTCGTGGAACGAAAATTAGGCGAACACTATTGCATTGTTTTTTGGATTTTTTGGGGATTCGGTATTACAACTGTCCTTGTGCATCACTGTAGCCTGTGTTTCCGTATTTTGTCGAACTAAATGGTACGGCAAGTGGTTAATATTCATGCAGTCAAGTAAATGCAGAGCCGTTCCTGACGTAGCACAGTGTGATATTTTCCCAATCTAGCGGAACTTTATTCATTTGGTGCCATGAAGTATAAAGCAAGGTTTTGTATAATGATATCTGTATTTTTAGCAACATTATGCTACATTATCCTGCATTCTTATCATATACGAAATGAAGTTGGACCCATAGACTATCAAAAAAGAAAAAAAGCTGTTGCGCACATTGGCGCACTACGCAGAAATACTGTCATTTCATGAATGCAAACAGGCATTATTTGACAATATCAATGTCTTAACAACATTATAATGCGCAAACCTGCGCAAGATTTTGTTGTTGTTGTTAATAGTCTAAGAGTTTAGCTTCACTTCGTATATGATGAAAAGGTGGTATTTTCCGGTATAATGTTGTTAAAGCAGAGATATTGCAAAATAACATCTTTTTGCATTGATGAAATGACAGTATTTCTGCGAAGTACGCCAATGTTCGCAACAGCTTTTTTTCATTTTTGATAGTCTATGGGTCCAACTTCATTTCGTATATGATAAGAATGCAGGATAATGTAGCATGATGTTGCTAAAAATATAGATATTATTATAGAAAACCTTGCTGTATACGGCATGCCACCAAATGAATAAAGTTCAGCTAGATTGGGAAAATATCACACTGTGCGTAGGTGGAAAAGCTGCCACTACACTTGGGCGGCCTCAGACGTTTTGTTACCGGAAATGGCACGTGAAATCAATCACTTTTTTCGGCAGCATGTCTTCCGATTTTGGCTAAATTGTAATATGTTTTTATCTATACGAAATAACAGGGACACAGAATCATTATTTGGTTAAGTTCGCGATTCCTTACAGTTGCAATGTACTAAACAATACGACATTCCTCCAACAATCATCGCCTACACAAATGAATTTCTATTTCGACAGCTTAGTTTTACAGATATATACTTTGATTAATTCACATGGCAATATATTGGACTTTCTAAAGACATGTTCATTTTCTCAATACAGACTTATTTTTAAACACCAGGTAGATTGTTAAAATTGTTCAAAAATGAAAAAATCTTTCTTTTTCATGATTGCTGTCTAAAAGTATTTATATTCTTTCTATATGTAGATATAAAAGTAAGGGACGCAGAATCATTATTTGGTTAAGTTCGCGATTGCTTAGAGTTGCAATATACTAAACAATACGACATTCGTCCAACAATCATCGCCTACACAAATGAATTTCTATTTCGACAACTTAGTTTTACAGATATATACTTTGATTAATTCACGTGGCAATATATTGGACTTTCTAAAGACATGTTCATTTTCTCAATACAGACTTATTTTTAACCACCAGTTAGATTGTTAAAATTGTTCAAAAATGAGAAAATCTTTCTTTTTCATGATTGCTGTCTAAAAGTATTTATACTCTTCCTATATGTAGATATAAAAGTAAGGGACGCAGAATCATTATTTGGTTAAGTTCGCGATTGCTTACAGTTGCAATGTACTAAACAGTACGACATTCGTCCAATAATCATCACCTACACAAATGAATTTCTATTTCGACAGCTTAGTTTTACAGATATATACTTTGATTAAGTCACATGGCAATATATTGGACTTTCTAAAGACATGTTCATTTTCTCAATACAGACTTATTTTTAACCACCAGTTAGATTGTTAAAATTGTTAAAAAATGAGAAAATCTTTCTTTTTCATGATTGCTGTCTAAAAGTATTTATACTCTTTCTATATGTAGATATAAAAGTAAACAGAGCGTATCGAATTCTGAAGTAAATAATTGCCTTTGCACCTGGGCGGCCAAGTTAGGAACGGCCCTGAGTAAATGTATCACGTGCAGCCTTGGACATTTTTCAGGAAATACACGAGACCACAGAGTTCACTCGGTAAATTACTGTTTGCAGTCACAATATGACCTTGACTGTTACATCACCAGAGTAAACGTGATAATACGATTTTTATGATGCGCCACTTGCCAAGTATACTTCGAGTACTTCAATGATCTAAAAGGATCGCAGCAATTGCCAAGGTTAACTGGGTCACTTCCATGTCAATTGTGTGAGCGTGAAAGTCGTATGACGCATAAAATGTAAATGACGCGTTTAGTGAGAGATATTAACACGCACGAAAGTTTGTAACTACTGTACAAAAAATATAGAATAACTTTTATTACGTTAATGAGTGAAATATGTGTTACAGAATAATACGCAGGAATAGAAAAAATACTGAGGCATTTCAACGTAGACTTTAAATGATTATCTTACACGGAAGTCATGGACAATAAGTCACAATTGAACTAAGTGCCACAAAGTGACCTAATTCCAGTCTCTCGTCACTCTAGCTATACTTCTACAGAACTGCCAGTCTCTTCTTAATAAGTCCCATCACAGTGACACAAATAGTAGCAAAATATTGCTTATTCCATCATTCGTTCATTTTCATCTGCGCAGAGCTTAAGGAGGTTGATGCTGAAAATTACAATAATGAGATCGGATTGAAATTTAGAGAGAATGGTAGTCACTGCATCTCTCTTTAAAATTTCAACTTATTTCTCTGTACAGTTTTCGAATAATCAATGTCGAAAAATTTGCGAGATTACCGTTTATGGTTTAAAAATATGCGATACAATAATGAAACATCAGTTAAACGTATTACAGGTGGTAAATGAGACATTTACGAATAATCAGTCCAAGTTTCAAAAGCTTCGACTGTTCGGTTCGAGAGTGAAAAGGAAATAGTTTCATTTGTAGAAATAAGATGACAGATAATATAGAAATAAAAGTAACTTATAAAAGCAGGTACGACATAACAGACTTAATTGCAAATTGATTTTTCCTACTCAAACATTGGTTTTACTGTAATTGAAAAAGGCCTTATAATTCTGCGTCAGCGCTCACATCTTCCTGTTTTATCCCTGCACTAAATGCCCGCACAAACCTCCTTAACACTAGGTTTACGAACATTTTTTTTCTGTACTTATCCACGTATTCGAAACAACGTAATTTCTTTGAAAAAAAGAACGAGTAATTTAATTTAAAAACAACTGCAATCTTAACAAACATAATATCAGTGAATTAAATCTGCTAGAATTGCATAAATAATAATTGGCATAAATTGGAGAAAAATGAATTGTAATTGTACTCATGAAGCCCGAAATCCGTCAAAATGACGGGTCCCGTAAACCTAGTGTTCAGAACTCTGTAATGTCCAGTCTTTTCCTTATAATTAGTCGAAATTAAACTTCACTCTGCAATTCATCACTTGGAAAAAAAGCCAGTATCGAATAAAACAGTGCGAAAAATAGTTTATGCTTTTCTCTTTTCTAAACCTATCCAATATCCACCCTGAGCACGCAAGGTCATGTCCTTTCTACTAAATACTAAGGGGTGTGTCGTCTTCTCCGTACGCGTTATAGTAAAGTTGTGTAGCAAATGAGCCATCAGGACCTTCGTCTCCATGAGAGCAAACCGGTTGCCGATGCACTTGCGTGGTCCAAGTCCAAAAGGCATGTAAGTGTAAGGTACAATATTGTCCTTGTTGGCGTCACTAAAACGTTCCGGGTCAAATTTCTCTGGCTCCGGGTAGAATTTTGGATCATGGTGAAGACTGAAGCACGGGATCCAAATTGCGTTGCCGGGTTTCATGGTGAATCCTTTGCCGCCAGGTTCCGGTGGTGGCATCTCGAACTCCTTCACGCAAACTCTATCAAGGAAGACCACAGGTGGATATTTCCTCAGGGCTTCTGAAATCACCATGTCCATGTAGTCCATCTTGGATAGAGCATCGTAAGTGATCTCGCCGTTCCCTTCTGCCATGTGTTGTTCCACTTCCTGGCGAGCTTTGTCTTGAATATCCTGGTTAACAGCTAGTTCGTGAAAGAGATGACACATGAGATTGGAAGAAGTATCAAAACCCGCCAGGAAGAAAATGAAAGCCTGAGCGACAATGTCGTCGATGCTCATCTGGTGTCCAATGGCTCTGTCTCTCGCTTGCATCAACAAGTGGATCATGTCCGGCCTGATGATCTTCTCCTTATCGCGCATCGTTATCGTTTCAGACACGATACTCCGGAAGAAGTGCATCGACTCCTTCGACAGGAGGGTCAGCCCCAGGAGTTTCGACACCTTCGGACTCAAACGGAACAATATAAACTTTATCATCTGACCAATTCCTGAGAAGTTACTGACCATAGTGCCACGGAGGAAGAACTCGTTCTCACGATCCTTCAATGAATTCACACTGATACCAAAAGCAGCAGTGGCTATCACATCAGTGGTGTACCTAGTGAAGAGGTCCTTTCCCTCCACAACCGAGGAATACTCGGGATGCTCCGCGAGATAATTAGCGAACTCCTTGGAGCACTTGGACACCAACTCATACATGAATCTCATCTTGCTAGCTGTGAACGATGGGCTCAAGGTGTTCCTCATCTCCTTCCACCTGTCTCCTCGCAATGAGAAGACGTTCTTCCCGAAGACCGGGTCGACCGATTCATCCACGAAGCTCACATGGTCCGTAAAGTTGTCGAAATTCTTGACACTGATTTCCTTGATTATGTCAGGGTCGCGCACTAGCAATGCCGGCGACGTCACGTCTATCATCCCGGTGTATCGACTTTTTGGATGATACCGATACACGTACTCACTGTGCTCGGTTATGCTTGCCAAACGGACGAACATCCTCCATCCCGAGCCAAGAATTGGTACTCCATTGAGGTAAGGTATCTTCAGGTTCCTCCAGTAGAAGAAATGCAGGTGGAGAAATGCAATTAGCTTCACCAGGCAAATAGCAAAGAGTGTTCCCAAGAGTAGGTAAAATGCCGGGCTCGAACTCATCGTGGATGACTCCATGCTTGCGAGAGAACGTGCTGTCAGTGACTCCAGTGATCTCAACGAGTCTGGCGTTATAAATATCAGCGTGCAAACCGAGAGATAACATCGTCCGCTGAGAACTAGAAGAGGAGGGGATACACCGGCCGAATCCTCTGCGCCTGAAAATCTCATCAGCCACATAGTTGCATCAGCCACGTGAGCGCACACCGCAGAACACTCCTCCTCTCATGCAGATTGCTCGGTTTTTGCTCCCACCGGCCAACTCTTTCACTATCCTTTCATCATCCGATTGATTGCTCCACTTGGCCATTGTATTTCCCAAAATTCACGAGTGATCCATTCGTGGAAGATTATACGGCGTCTTAAATTTGTGCGTGTGTGCGCTTGAAATAAGTGTAACACATCAGGAATTCAATGTAACAGAACGAAGAGTATAAATGTATTAGAATCTCAATCTTAAAAGTATAATTATCAAAGCCAAAGTCAGTTCAAGTGTTGTGCAAGAATCCGAACGCGTACAAATTTTTGCAGAATTTTTCACCGCCTCCTTTTTGCGTAGTACAGTTAATAATTTTAACTTTGCAAGAAATTAAAGAGGCTTATTGGTTATACAAACTGAGTGACGCTGCCGCTATTGCCTTCAAGTATGTGTGTATGGCTCTAGAATCTATTGGCATATGCAAGCTTGTGTGTGTTGAAAATAAGCGCTGACAAAAGTTTAGCACACCGGCGATATACAAAGCAAAGTTAACAGTTCCTTCGGTGAACGGTTGACTTTTGGCTGATACAGTACCCTTACAACTATCTTAACCTCTTAACTGAGGAATTTAGTTTTAAAAATCCCCTACAGAGTGCGGAATTAAAAATAAGCAATAGCAAGTACGACGAGTATATTCCGCACCACAATAGAGATTTGGTTCGACGTGTATACACGTCAAACGCATTTAACTAATTAAGTTGATGTGTGTGGGCGCTCGGAATAAATGTGACTTATCGGAGATTCGAATGTCACAAAAGTAGAGTATAAATGTATTCGAATTCAATATGAAGAGTCGTGTCAAGACCGAAGTCAATTCAAGAGTGATACACATTTCGAACATTCTGTATAACTGACTGTGGAAGTTGCGCGCTCAGATTTACTCACACAAGTACATCGCACAGCTCCTTCTTTTAAAGTAAATAATATAATACATTTCACAATAAGTACAATACCATAATAATAGTGCAATAATACATTACAAAATCAAATATTTTGTATTTCAATGTTATCTTCTCAATGAGTTTTATCGAACGAAACTTGAAATATTTATAAACTGACAGTGCGCATATGTAATAAGAAAGATGTATTTTATAAAATAACGAATTACAAAATAAAAATATTTTTCTGCTAGAGAAAGCGCGATTGCGCTGTTCGGGATTCTTCGACAGTGTTTTTTAAATATCCCCTGGGACTCAAACGGTTAACCTCTTAACCGCCGAATTTGCTTTTAAAAATTCCCACAGAGTGGGGAATGAAAATTAAGCAATAGTAAGTACGACGAGTATGTTTACACGTCAAACGCACTTAACACTAGAAAGACTGAAACTTAGTATACATATATCTATATTGCTCAAAAGCAGTCAAAATGACTACATTGTGAAAGAATAACTAATGTCTAAAGAATTTTATTTAAAATTAATATTTAATATTTTTTTATATCATTTACAGTTATATAACAGGTTATTAGTTAATATTAACATTGGTGATCGACTCTTTATTTGCTATCTTCAGTTTCAGATGTTTCGCTTTGAATATGAATCGTTTCATCTTCAGATGATAGTTCAGAATTTCTTGCATCTGATTCTATATCGAAGCACTCTTCACTTATGTTCGTTAGCTTTTTCAATAACTCACTTCTATTCGACATTTCTTTCATGAGTTTAGGCCGCAATTGATATAAAATAAACCACATGTTAGAACAAGTGTGACTGCATAAAGATACGAATAACAAGTACTAGTTTAGTTTATTGAGCAACAGGCTTATTTACACGATGAAGTTTTTGATACAACAATGTACATAACAATGTACAATACTCTTACACTACCTTAAGGAGGTTGCTGCGGTCATTTGGTGCGGGGAGGGGTAAGAAGGGAACATGTGAGCGCTGACACAGAATTTTGAGGCCTTTTTAAATTACAATAAAACCAATCTTTGAGTAGTAAAATTCAATTCGCAATTAAGTCTGTTATGTCGAACCTGCTTTTATAAGCTACTTTTATTTCTATATTATCTGTCATGTTATTTCTACAAATGAAACTATTTTCTCTTCACTCTCGAACCGGATAGTCGAAGCTTTTGAAACTCGGACTGATTATTCGTAAATGTCCCATTTACCACGTGAAATGTTTTTTATTCATGTGTCATTATTGTATTAAATACTTTTAAGCCATAAACGACAATTTCTGCTCTCGTTGTCATAAGAGCCGATGCATAAGAATAGAATTTTCGACATTGATTTCTCGAAAACTGTACAGACAAACAAGTTGAAATTTTGAAGAGAGCTGCAGTGATCATTGACTATCATTCTCTGTAAATTTCAATCCAATTTCATTACTTTCATTTTCGGCACCAACTTATTTAATAAGATAAGATATTTATCTCAATCAACAATTTTTTGAAAGACATTAAAATATATAATAGAATATTAGAATATAGAATATAGAATATAATATTAGAATATATACATTAGAGTATATAATTATATATGATTATTGTATATAATTTATATATCAATGTTGAGTTCTAATATTACCAATAGATAAAGATAATTACGTTTTAGAATTCCATCATTACTAGAAATCAATCTTAAAGAGAGTGAGAAATCGAATGGAAGACAAGCGATTACTTTGGAGATAGTGGTTGCGCGATGCGCAACCTCCTGAATCCTTTGACTACGGTGAATTCGAGGGAGAACGCCAATTTCATTTGACGAGATTTTAGCTGTGATAAATGCAATCTTAATGGATTTTTAGACAATGTCAGAAACGCAAAATTTCTAAGCACCTATAAGCGTCCACAGTAGCTTAGGGGTTAAGTTGATGTGTGTGGGCGTTCGATTTGATATAACAAAACGAAGAGTATAAACATATTCGAATTTCAATATGAAGAGTACAGGCTGATTCACTTGCCTTTGAATCAGAACTCTCCTAGCCTTTATTTTACTAGACATCTATTTAACACGTTGACTGCCATGTCATCCGAATTCGGGTGACACTCGAACATCTATTTACAGACATGTTTATTTTCACGAGAATAACTATAATAAACATTTTTAACAAGGTGTGGTGAAAGAGTAAAAAATTTGCAATTTGGGCACTCAACGTGTTAAGTAACTATACTATATATTCTCTGTTTAACAATAGACTGTATTAAATACTGTAGTCTGTTGGAGCGAATATTCTTTTATACTATATTTACAGGGGATTATTATATATGACTGGCTTCTGCGGGGTGAAATTTTATGTGCGAGTTAACATAACTCAAACATGTAAAAGTATAAATGCATAAAAGGCAGACAAATGTTGAGAATCATTTGAGTATAATTTAAAAGTCTAGGTTATTTATAATGATTTTATATGGAACAGTGTAAGTTCGACAGTGGTGATTCAAAGGCAAGTGACTCACCCTGTACAGTTGTCAAAACTCAAGTCAGTGCAAATGTGATGTTCTCGGCCATCGCACCCCGCGCAGTGGTCCGAAACGAGAAAAATCGTGACATAGGCATTAAACTGCGTTCTATCACTAAAGCTATACAACCATTCAGAGGATTCCAGTATTTGTTTACATATTTATTATATCTGTTACATAATTTGGTCGTTTCATGATGATTCTGCCATTGTAGTTTCGCGCTAACAATATTACCATGCTACGGGCAATAGTAAAAAATGTAATTTCGTATTGCGGCTAACTCCTACAAACTCCCGCCATGGGACAACAGTCAAAATGATGCTTAGACTCTCTACTTTAAGGGAGGAAAAAACCAACTGCGTTTAGTTGCGATCTTTCGAGTTATTACGAGTATTGTCGAATTGATGTTTATACTGCCAAGGTAACTAGGAATTAGCCGCAATTTGAAATTAAATTTTTTACTATTGCCCATAGGATGGTAATTTTTTCAGCACCGAACTAAAATGGCAGAATTATAATGAAACAACCAAATTATGTAACAGATATGATAAATATATGAACAAATACTGGAATCCCCTGAATGGTTGTATCGCTTTAGTGATAGAACGCGATTTAATGCCTATGTCACGGTTTTTCTCGTTTCGGACCACTGTGCGCCGTCAAGATTGTGACACCCTGAGTTTTTTCTGAAGGGAAGAGGTGCTTTGCAGCACCTCCACGAAGTCTGCTCTACACGTATTTCCATTCCAATGCCTATTTCTGATTTTCTAACATTCGTATTATGTTCTGGATCACTGCCTTCTTTAGTAGAGTGGTTTATGAGAAAAGGAACAATGCACTGATATTAGTTGAAATTTGCCTCTTAGAATTTTATCTGGGCGGTTATTACAATGAAGCAAAATTTATTAAAATTGCTAATCGATTAAAGAAAGAAGCTGATTTTGGAAATTTCAATTTATAACAAGACGGCGACATTTTAAAGGCAAAATACCTCAAATTCTAAAAGTTTTCATTCTGCTCTAAACGAAATTCGATTCCAACACCTAGTTCTGATTTTCTAACATTCGTATTATGTGTTGGATCACTGCCTTCTTTGGTAGGATGATTTGTGAGAAAAGGAACTATGCATTAATACTAGCTGAAATTTTCCTCTTAGAATATCGTCTGTGCTGTTATTATAATGAAGCAAAATTTATTAAAATTGCTAATCGATTAAAGAAAGAAGCTGATTTTGGAAATTTTAATTTATAACAAAACGGCGACATTTTAAAGGCAAAATAGCTAAAATACTACAAGTTTTCATTCTGCTCTACACGAAATTCGATTCCAATGCCTATTTCTGATTTTCTAACATTCGTATTATGTTCTAGATCACTGCCTTCTTTGGTAGGATGGTTTGTGAGAAAAGAAACAATGCACTGATACTAGTTGAAATTTGCCTCTTAGAATTTCGTCTGTGCGGTTATTATAATAAAACAAAATCAATTAAAATTTCTAATCGGTTAAAAAAATATCTGTGCGAGTTATGAATTTAAAGATCAAGTAAGTAATTGTTACTGAAAGAAAAGATTTGTATGAGAGCACTAACAAAAAATATGTTAGATCACTGCCTTCTTTTTCGTGAGAGTGGTTTATGAGAAAAGAAACTATGCATTGATATTAGTTGAAATTTGCCTGTTAGAATATCGTCTGTGCTGTTATTATACTGAAGAAAAATTTATTAAAATTGCTAATCGATTAAAAAAATATCTGTGAGTGTTAGGAATTGAAAAATCAAGTGAGTAATTGTTACCGAAAGAAAACGATTGTATGAGAGCGCTAACAAAAAATATATTAGATCACTGCCTCCTTCTGCAGTACCGCCTGCTCTGCGCGAATTTCCATTTCAATTCCTATTTCTAATTTTCTAACATTCGCATTATGTTCACACTGGCGACTCTGATTTTTTCATATAACTGGAAGTACGGTGTTTCATTCATCATTTTATCGGGATCATTGCGTCACCTGGCGCAACTCGGGACCGTGCAACAATTATCTTGGCACATAATCGTAAATGGGATAGTATACTATTAAGTCGTATAAGCAATCATTATGCGTACCACACAGAACGATAGAACAGCATCACTTCCTTTTCATACAGAACACTATCTATAACTAGCTGCTTTGAAATTACGGTAAATATTTACAATCGCTACTCATGTGAAACATTGGTTTTTTATATTTTTTTGACGGAAATGCATGTACAGGATGAGTCACTTGTCTTTGAATCATCACTGTTCCATATGAAATCATTATAAATAACCTAGAGATTTAAATTATACTTAAATGTTTCTCAACATTTGTCTACATTTTATGCATTTATACTTTTACATATTTGAGTTATGTTAATTCGCACATGAAATTTAATTATACTACATTTTTGTTTATGTATACAGTACTTATTTTACTCATTATACATTCAATTCTTCAATGTTCAATATGCAATCGCCACTGTCGAGCATACACTGTTTCATATAAAATCATTATAAATAACCTAGACATTTAAATTATACTCAAATGTTTCTCAACATTTGTCTGCATTTTATGCATTTATACTTTTACATGTTTGAGTTATGTTAATTCGCACATGAAATTTCACTCTTCAGAAGCCAGTTACATATAATATTCCCCTTTAAATATAATATGATAAAATATTTTCTACTTACGGTGCTAGCCATTCGAAGGAAGTCGATGCTAAAACTTGGTAGAATATTCGCACCAACAGACTACATAATTTAATACCGTCTATTGTTAAACAGAGAATATATAGTATAATTAAATAGATGTCTAGTAAAAGTGGGCTAGGAGATTTCTGATTCAAAGGCAAGTGAATCACCCTGTACAATTAAAATTGAATTTGACGCATCCGAAGAATACTATTTAAGGTACGACATACAAGTAAATGGGTCAAAAAGATCCAATTTTCCCCCAAAAATTGTGTTGATAATGGTGTATGGCGTAGAAGTTGACGATTTTATATAAGTATAACGAATTTCGAAACTTTCTCATGTATTGCGTAAAAAGATAAGAAAGATATTTGCTAAACATTCCCAAGGCCTCAAACATGTTTTTCTATAAATTTGGCCACCAGTTGCAGAATCCTATAACCATTCTTCCATCAAAGTTCAAACAAAATCTATAGAAAACTGTTTTTCAAGTTCTGATTCAAAGGCAAGTGACTCACCCTGTACATATTAACATAGTATACATACATTGAAATTGGGGGAGCACCATAAAAACACCATAGAAACACCATAGAAAGACGAAAAACTTAATGAGATCAAACACACATTTATTGACATTAAAGAGAATACTATGCTATTGCTCCGGTTCGCAAGATACATTATTGGCATGTGCTTCTCCTGTAAATGAGAAGAATACATGCACATGGCGCGTGTGGTTCTTGCATACTCAGTGAAATAAAAATTCTCCGATGTACCTACTCATATGATCCTCGAACAATGCGAAAAACAAATATTAGATAATCTAAAAGAAATAAATAACGTAACAAATACAAATAACTTAATTTTGATCTCTCTCATTTTATGGTGTTTCTATGCTGTTTTTATGGGGTTCCATGGTTCTCCCCCTATCTTAATGTATGTGTATGATGGCAATATATATATTTACGTTTAAAAAAATAGAATTTTCTTTCATTTTTGCATGAATAGCAATTGTAAATATTTACCGAAATTACTGTCAACTTCATTAGAAGTACAAACTTATCTTTCTATACACTTCAAATGTTCTGCTCGATGGCTGCAAAAGCGCAGTTCGAAAATTGTGGAAATTATCAGAGATTGAATAATTACGCAGTTAACATGCAGCATGTCATCATATTATTACATGAGTGATGTCTTATATCAGCTGTACTTCAATCTAGCTTCCGATCGTTTCTTACTTGGCAAGATAAAGGGGTCATTAACCCGACGCACTTGAATTCGTCCGTAAATTTACGGGTAAAGGTGATAACATCTTAGGATAGATATCAAAGGCTCGTGCAAGTGAAACAATAAGCTGATTGCGATCGACTTACCGACAAAGATGAATATCTGGTGGTGAGTGTAGCAAAGGAGCATCGAAATTGACATCGTCTGGAAGCAGAAAAAATCATCATTACCTTCTTAGTTTACAATGTCGTGTCAAATAAAATAATGGAAATAAACATCCCAAAGACATTGCATAAATCTTTATTGTTCAATGATCAATTGTGCCCATAATTATGAAAGTGATCTAAGTCATATGTTTCTTGTTTCGAGATATTTAATGAATTGCGTTTGAATAAATTAAAAAATATTTTTACATTATGCGACATTTTAAGTTATAAATTTATTAGTCTTGATTAATGGAAATTTATTATGAATATCAAATTTTGTGTGAATTTCATTCGAAAATGTTGTTTTTAAAGTTTGAACTGACTTCGACCATTTTCAAAATTAATTGAATGTCCTATAAATGACTTAAAGCGATAAAGAACTATTGAGTTTCATTTGAAACAATAACTTTAATGAAATAATTAATGAACATTTATGAATTATTTTTAAAAAGTAATCTATTTTTATTATTTCGAGTTTTTAAGATTCTTAAAATGTTGCTGTGAAACTGGAGGGATATGTATGGTAGTAAACACATAATATCTTTATGTTTTTCTTCCGTTACTGGTCTAGTGGTGGTGTATAATGCAAGTAATTTAATATTTCCCTATATTTTCAAGTTATGTTTATATAATTTCTTTAAAATTTTGACTTAGACCACTTTCATAATTAACTAAATGAATTCCACATAATGTTCAAATTACAACCACTATCTAATGATTGATTTTTGACAATATCGTAAAAATTACATTGAATAAATTTAGTTTAAAATAATGTGGTGTAAAATAACTGATAAACATGTTTGTTTTTTAATTTTGGCTTAGACCACTTTCATAATTATGGGCACATATTACCGCTTGATTCGAACACCGCCGGAAAAAGTCGAAAGTTTATATGGAAATAGTCTAAAACTTATTTCGAAAAACATCGCTACTTCCCAAGAATATGAAAATAACGCTATAGTTAATAGAGCAGCAATCTTGAACGTGTTAAAATAAAAGAAACTGCTAGTTCTCCGAAAGTGGGAAGGTTGGCAGGTGTGGAATTTTGACGATATCGTAAAAATTACATTGAATAAATTTAGTTTAAAATAATGTGGTGTAAAATAACTGACAAACATGTTTTTTTTAAATTTTGACTTAGACCGCTTTCATAATTATGGGCACATTTGAAAATTAGAAGTTGTAATAGATACAGTATTGTTTTGTAAAACACGATGACTAATGATATTGAAGTCATTTCCGAAGCGACCTATCCAGCCGCTCGAAAAAGATGTATTATTCAGTTGAAACGAATTTGAATGAAGGTAGGGCACCGGTATAAATTGCAGGAGGATCGGGGCCGCACTCGGTTACGGGGTTTGGATGCGAACGGTGCAATTGAATTGCGATCGGTTCGGATTGAAGCAACACCTGACACCCTGCGCGCCAGGATAATTCAGTATTTGTAACAGGATGCATCGCGAGTGGGACCATTTAATTGTACTTGGCAGATGTGACTAGTTTGCTCGAAAGGAAACTCACTAAAAATAGAATTCAATGGGATATTCCCGTCGACTGCCTCTCAAAATCATTCTCAGGAAATACTATACCAGAAATATCAGGAAATGCAAAAACTGCAAGTTCGATTAGTTAACAGGGTCTCTTTTATAGGATATAAGAAGTATTAACCCTTTTAGTGGCGACCAAAAATATCGCAGCTATGCCAAGAATATCATAAATACAAAACATTATGGAAACATAAAAACTAATGTCTCTTTTACAAGCAATATTTAAATCCACAAACAATTTTTTCAATAATATTGCAACGAAATTAAACCGTTTATAATGTTTTACAAATTTATTTTGTGATATTCAACACTTCTGACGATATATCGTCGTTCGCCACACAAAAATTAATGTCTCTTTTACCAACAATATTTAAATCTACAAACAATTTTTTCAATAATATTGCAACGAAATTAAACCGTTTATAATGTTTTACAAATTTATTTTGTGATATTCAACACTTCTGACGATATATCGTCGTTCGCCACACAAAAATTAATGTCTCTTTTACAAACAATATTTAAATCTACAAACAATTTTTTCAATCATATTGCAACAAAATTAAACCATTTATAATGTAGTATAAATTTATTTTGAGATATTCAACACTTCTGACGATATATCGTCGTTCGCCACACAAAAATTAATGTCTCTTTTACCAACAATATTTAAATCTACAAACAATTGTTTCAATCATATTGCAACAAAATTAAACCATTTATAATGTAGTATAAATTTATTTTGAGATATTCAACACTTCTCACGATATATCATCGTTCGCGACTAAAAGGGTTAATTGTTCGAGCTTATTTCTACGCGTTGGAATCATTTGCGTTCCGGGTGCGTCTGAGGGAGTACAAGAATAGACGTATTATTCATTGGTTTAGGATGATTTGAGTCTAGTGTTCAACGAAATAGGATCCAAGAGGAGAATAGAGGGGAGGAAAGGATTCGAGGAAGGTATTGTATCGAAGAAGAGAGGATGTCGCGTGCATATGACAGAGTGGATAGCCGGCGATATGCATGTACAGATGACGACAGTATGCTACACGTGACTGGAAGGTGGAACAAGGGAGGCTGGTGACCAGGTACGCCCTGGTGAGTTTCACGTGTTGCACCACGGGTCGCCACCCAGCCACTCTCCTCTTTTCCATCCCTCTCCCTTCAACTTTCAAGTAATACCGCCCGGCAACTTCACGACGATTTAACCACCCCGCAACTACCCACTTCCCTCTCCGACGAACCCCCCGCCACGTATTTCCCCTCTGCTAACCATCCAACTTTCGGAGAAGCAGCAGTTTCTTTTATTTTAACACGTTTAAAATTGCTGCTCTATTAACTATAATGTTATTTCCATATTCCTTGGGAGTAACGATGTTTTTCTAAGTAAGCTTTAGACTTTTTCTGGCGGTGTTCGCTGCTCTATTAACTATAACGTTATTTCCATATTCCTTGGGAGTAGCGATGTTTTTCTAAATAAGTTTTAGACTTTTTCCGGCGGTGTTTGAATCAAGCGGTAATATGTGTACATAATTATGAAAGTGGTCTAACAAGGGTTGCTTGTCAGGACCGGAACACCAAATGGGTTGAACAAAATTGAGGTTGTACGGTTCGACCCCCTAAACAAAACCCTATAACACTTTTTCAGAATGCGTCTTGGTTACCGAGACAAAAATTCGCGATATAGTCAACTAAGTCAATTAAGAAATAGTTGTGTAACCTGTTTATAGCCTGAGGAATGATTTTGCGAAATACTTTTTTATAATCCAATTTCTAATTACTCGTCTAATAACAAATAATGTGATATTTATGTTCAAATTTACTCTTTACGCATGTCTGTAAAAACTACTTCGACCTCTCTGCCATCCTGGTACGCGAGAATTTCTTAATAATATAAAGATTATATACACTACATGACCGATCTATGCTAATTTTTTCTCGTCAACCAGGGCACATTCTGAAAAAGTGTTATAGGATTTTATTTAGGGGGTCGAACCCTACATCCTCAATTTTTTTCAACCCATTTGGTGTTCCGGTCCTGACAAGTACCCCTTGTAAGTCAAAATTTAAAAGAAACATGTTTATCAGTTATTTCACACCACATTATTTTAAACTAAACTTATTCGATGTAATTTTTACGATATCGTCAAAAATGAACCATTAGATAGTGGTTGTCATTTCAACATTATATGGAATTCATTTAGTGTTAATTATGAAAGTGGTCTAAGTCAAACATTTAAAGAAATTATATAATCATAACTTGAAAATATACGGAAATATTAAATTATTTCCATTATACAGCACCGCAAGACCAGTAACGGAAGGAAAACATAAAGATATTATGTGTTTACTAGCATACATATCCCTGCAGTTTTTCAGCAACATTTTAAGAATCTTAAAAACTCGAAATGATAAAAATGGATTACTTTTGAAAATAATTAATATATGTTCATGAATTATTTCATTAAAGTTATTGTTTCGAATAAAACTCATAGTTCTTGATCGCTTTAAGTCATTTATAGGACATTCAGTTAATTTTGAAAATGGTCGAAGTAGGTTCAAACTTCAAAAACAACATTTTTGTATGAAATTCACACAAAATTTCATATTCATAATAAATTTCCATTAATCAAGACTAATAAAATTATAAATTAAAATGTCGCATAATGTAAAAATATTTTTTAATTTATTCAAACGCAATTCATTAAATATCTCGAAACAAGAAACATATGACTTAGACCACTTTCATAATTATGACCACATATAAGTCTGCTTTACGTCGAGTTTTCGTTGAGCTGGAAAGTTTCTGGGAATCAGCGTTTTCCTTTACTCTGTTTTGATATCGACGTTCTGTAAGGTGTTATTCACAGGTATCAGATATGTTGTAACAATTCTATGGAATTAATGTTCGAGTTCTTTTGGACGGAGGAGTTGTAGTCAGTGTGCAAAACTAGTCTGGCCCTCGATAATTGACTTTCCCAAACACAAGCACACTCAGCATGAACTAGACAGTGGGATATAGACTAGTTTATAATGCATTGCATTGAACACGGGGTTAATGCTACGCGCGGTATTACTCATTTGTTGGCGTAGCGTAAACCCATTAAACACGCACGGATCTGCTTGTCGACGCGTATATGATCCAATCACTTCTTACCCCCTAGGGAATACCACATCCCGAAATTTCGTGGTCCATCCACCCTCTCCCAGCCTATTCCATTGTCGGCTAATAACATGCTGATACAATTATCCGTCCCAATACGCGAGTAAGCTCGGATTACTTCCAATCCTTATGTACTTCCTCTTATCGATATTATTATCAATATTATAGCTATTTTCGAGAAAAGAAACTAGGCGTTGGTACTAGTTGAAATTTGCCTCTTGAGATTTTGTCTGTACGGTTATTATGATAAAGCAAAATCAACTAATATTGCTGATCGATTAAAGAAATATCTGTGCGAGTTATGAATTGAAAGATGAAATGAGTAATTGTTACGGAAAGATTTCTGTAACAATTGATACGGAAAAGATTTGTATGAGAGCACTAACAAAAAATATTTTGGAGCTCTGCCTCCTTTCATAGGGTGGTTTGTGAGGAAAGAAACTATGCATTGTTACTAGTTGAAATTTCCCTCTTAGAATTTCTTCTGTCATCAAATTCTGTTTCGTCTGTAATCAAATTACTAATCGGTTAAAGAAATATCTGTGCGAGTTTTGGATCACTGCCTTCTTTGGTAGGATGGTTTATGAGAAAAGAATCTATGCATTAATACTAGTTGAAATTTGCCTCTTGAGATTGCGTCTATACGGTTATTATAATAAAGCAAAATTATTCAAATTGCTAATCAGTTAAAGAAATAAAATCTATTCAAATTGCTAATCGGTTAAATAAATATCTACGCGAGTTATGAATTGAAAGATCAAGTGAGCAATTGTGACGGAAAGAAAAGATTTGTATGAGAGCGCTAACAAAAAATCTTTTCGATCACTGGTTCCTTTAAACTCCTTTGGTAGGATGGTTTGTGAGGTATTGCGCGACAATTTGATGCAAAATTATCCGGGCTGAGGGCACCGCAGGAACACGATGCCAGTAATAACGTTGATTTATACAGGACGGTTCAACTCGAAAGGGATCGCAGGGGGATGATGAGGACACAGGGGGGATCCACGGCTTATATGCAAGTTCCCTCATACTGAGTGGTTACTTTGAATTGATTGCCATATCCTTTTACAGAGGCTAGGCTATCGTGTGAGTACGCATGAAACCGCCCCCGTTGACGGTGAAGGATATATCTATACATCGGATCGAAAAGCGCGTAGGTGAAACTAAATCTAACTGACGCTACTATGCTACTCTACCCTTATGAATCTCGCCGTCAACGTCGCCCTCCGTGATTCACGGCTCTTAATAAATAAAAACGCAGACTTTCAAATCCGCTTGGATATCCGAGAACAACCCAATAAAGGAATAAACGTGATGGAAACTTGAATATAATACAATGAAACTTGAATTATAGAACTGCGTACTATGTACGCGTCAGTTCACAAGAATCAATAAGCGACACGACATATTTATCAGTCAATTATGATCATTTATTATAGATCGGTCTTTAATAATTTCTATGAGTTGCACGTTTCAAGACTCCGAGTGAATATTTACCATTTTTCCTATGAGAGGTATAAGTATCAGCTAATGCAAAAGACACAACACTCTATCTTTATGCAATACCTTACTAATTCGTTTTGATTGATAATTCAAATAAGTAGAACGTTAAAAAAATTTAAGTGCGAAACAAGTTTTATTTTACGTGACAATTTACTTACAAATGCCAGCATGAAGAAAAACGCAGGAAGATACGATGTCTTTGCCATCCACATGCTCACAAATCGATACTGTTCCCCAGTCACCACGTTTCTGTACGAAACAAAAAGCGACAATAACATAATCAAATAATGCCTGACGCATATTTTACGGTTTATAAAAATAAGACAATTGTATTTACCGAAAGAATCCCTTATTATCTTCATGCTGAGCAAGAGTTTTGATGCTTGCCATCAGAATATCATTGTAGCCAAGAAATTTGTCGAGAATTATTCGTGAGAAGCCATCCCCAAAGCATTTGTCATTTAACGGATCCAAAGTAACAATTTTTACGGGAATGTTTAATCTCTGCCGGGCTAACGGCGATAAACGCAGAAAACCATATTCTAGGGAGTATTCAACGATATAGCTGTCCTCTGAAAATGCAATAGAAATGTTTGGATTTACCTTTTATCATGGAAGAATGAATACTCTCAATCGTTAATAAATGAAGCTTATTTACCTGCACTTATCGACTTATCCGCGTCAGAATTCTTGTCCTTTAAAGCTTGAGAACTATCATTCCTACTCGTACTAGCATCTTCAGGATGATCGTCTAAGCTCGGCAGCGCAATCATTGTACTTCCAGGCGACTGCAACAACGACGAATTATACCATCATGAATTAAATTGTTCTCGCATACCTTGCAACGACCAGTTGCTAAATCCGCGTACCTACCTCCTTTTCGTTGAAGTTTGGATCGCTCCAGAGTGGTGTTGATAAAGACGGACTTATTGTTGTGTTACTTGTTATATCTGAATCTTGTATCTCGCCTGAAATGGCGATACCTCTCGTTACAATCTCGTTCTCAGATAAAAGCAAATGCTCGTGACTCTCCTCATTAGATGTGCTAATTGAACCTCTGTCTTCGTCAACTGCCGATGGTTCAATATTTATAAACCTGTAAATAAATGCAGTAAATTATGAACAAATCTTGAATTCCACCATGTTAATGAATTACGATATCGATATTGTGGGAATGAATCTAAGACAGCGTTTGGAAGTTCGGAATGTAAGAGGGTTGAACAGTGAGTGTGTATGTGTCTGTGTAGAGAGATCGAGACGGCAGGTATGGATGCAGAGTGTGGTGAAGAGTGGTGTGAGGGATGAGCGAGTGGAATGGGGAGCAGTACGAAAGACGATCAGGAGTGACTGCAAAGATGAGTACGAAAGTAGGAAGGGTGCATGAGGTCGTAAAGAGTGTAATGTATGAGATGTCAAGTGGGTAGCGATAGGCGAGCGAGTGGAATGAGGTACGGATGCGATGACCAGTGTCCGAGCAGGAGTGATTGTGAAAAAAGTGTACATGGAGTAAGACTGACCTGTCGCGTGTGTAAAGTTAAAGAGTGAATTATGGGATGCAAGGGTTCGAGTTTAAGGAGATGTGTGAGTGCGTCTGTACGAATGCGATGTATGCATGAGGGCAAATATAAGATGTACTCCTGGGGAGGAGCACAGAGAGTCGAGTCAGAGAGTTTAGTCAGAGTTTTTACAGAGTTCATACAAAGTCAGCAGAGAGTCGATACAGAGATTTTAGAGAGTTTAGACAGAGTTTCTAAAGAGTCAAGACAGAGTTTAGACAGAGTCGACAGAGTGTAAAGCGAGTTTTACAGAGTGACCAGAGCGGAGTCAGAGTGTAATAAGAGCGGAGTGTTAAATAATAAAGAACCGTGAGCACGATATTCTGCCTTATTTCCCAACCACAATCCCCACAATATCGTATTAGAAAAATTAACTTTGATCTAAAATGACATATTAAAAAGGATTCTTACCCATCGCCAGCCAGCGAACCCAGAGCGCTAGTTAAATCATCAACTTTCTCTTGTCTTAATCTCTCTTCTTTCGCGTAACTTTTTTCTATACTATAGTCGTCGCCGCCATTCCTAAGTATTTCGACCCTTAATATACCATCGCGAGGCCACTCGTCTCTTATATGTTCTAAACAATTAGTTGGTGTTCTTGAAAATACTATGTGAACATATGCCAGTACAAAAAAGGTGGATATAGCCTGAAATCATCGGTTCTATTAGTAACTAGTTCTTAAATAGCTGTTAGTCATGCCTGAGAGATATGAACATTTATAATACCTTCAACAAAACCATAAATTCTATAAATCTCCTGACAGGCCTTGGAAATATCCTCGCATAAGTTAATGCGGCCTTTCTAAATATTGCATGATGCAACCTGTCTCTCACATTGATTAATGGATTAAGATTGTTATTGTTCAAAATGACGTCCATTGTGTTGTTGTTTATGGGTGGTCCAACTTCACCACTATGATTATTCGGCCCAGCTCTTCCACTCTGATTATTTAGTAAAGGTGTTGTGCCAGCATCCACTCCTGACATTTTAAATAACTACAGTTTACTGGTTCTTCTCAGAGCAGCTGGTCGATTTATGAATTAACATTCTTCATTAGTGCAGCGGTACGGAGTAAACTAGTTGACTTCTTTAGACGTGTTTTCCATAAACATTTCCACTTAGACTTCTTCTCCAATGTGACCTGCAACAATTATACAATTTGGTAAAAAAATTACTTTCAATAATCACTCTTATTAAACAAGTATTTGCTCTTTCGAGTTTTACTTGGCTCTTTAATCCTCAAAGCGCAACATTGAATTCTGATGCCTGCGAAGTTAATACTTATGTTTTTCTTTGTAGAATTCATACTTTTCAGTTACATATAAAATTGCACGGCATAAAGATTAAATGGTATGACTCAACAGCTTTGATACATTCGGCATTTTAGTATGATAATGACATAAATATTGATGACCCATATATCAAGACAAGAATATTTTGCACAAATTAGTTATCCGGGCTAAAGTCAAGTGCATCCAACTAAAATCTATTCAGTGCGTTAAATATTATTTCAACGTTCATTTAAGAAACATTCCTACAATTTTTAAAAAAAATTACGTTTAATATAACATAACACCAGTAATACACATATATGTGCACATTTATTCGTATATGCGTATGTATATGTAACACACTAGCAATATAAATAAATGCAAAAAGTGTTGTGACACTTAAATAATTCCACTTCCATAAATTTGACGTACAAGGAAACGTCAAATGAAATCAATTATTTACGAGAGAAGTCTTCTTTGAAGTCAAAAAACATACAGAAAAATCGTAGCTATTAAAGAGAAGTATAAAAACGTTTCAGCCACTTGATGAAATGAAAATTTATAACCTACATGCTCCCGAAACTTCCGCAGCACGATATATTCTACTGGTCTTTCGCGTTTCCGAAATCTATCGGAAAGTTGGAGTGTCGCGTGAAAAGACTGGAGAACACGTTTAACGTCGAATTCGGCTGATTGCAGAAAGACAGATGTAAACAAATGTGTCGGATCTGCAGAGGGAAAGCCTGCTGGGCGAAGGTAAATCGCGAACGAGTTCGTTACGTAATTAAAACGTGCGGAAAAGGGAAAACGGGGGATCGCGTGGCTATTTGAATATCGCTACTCATCGCGCACCGCTGGTCAGAAGCGGTAGACGCGAAAATGGGAAAAGGCAACCCGGACGTGACACTTAACAGCTGAGCGGACTAACCACACTCGTGGAATTTAGCGGCGTAAAAGCGTGCGATCTCTACCTCATTCGTCGGCTGAAAAGCGATTTCCCTGCAGTGTTCCTCCGCAGGCCTCGCGTCGCCGCTCAGCCGCTCACTTTAAACCACTGCGGCACCGCCAATTCATTGGTTCCCACGTAGAATAAATACGCTTCTCGCGAAATTGTCACTTCATCGTCATATGTTTTGATATTTGGCAAGTTGCTGCACGTATGCTATTCCCTAGCGGAGTGCGCACGCTTGCCAACCGGACAGGTTCGCCTCGCTCTTCCCATCCATCACGTTGACCACGTTTCTCGGTCGAAATCAAAGAAAATCCTAGACAGGAGCCAATTGGCGAATAGACGATCTTCGTTATAGTTCTAAACGAAATTTTGAATTTTAATTAATTCAACAGAAAAATGTGACTCTCTCGACGATGCAGCGTAATACGCTCGCGTATGCGTTTCATTCGTGAAATAGTGCGAAGTAGACGTTGAAACAATTCTTTGAAATGACGCTCTGAGTTGTTAGAGAACTCGCAGATAGAGAAGACGTTTAAATATGATATGATGGAATGGAAACACCTGTTATCCGTGATAACATGTCAGAGTGGACGTAATATGCCTTAACAACTTCTATTAGTGAATTGTAATTACTGTATTACAGGCTCGTAATGAATTCGCCGAGGTCACCACAAACTCCTTTAAGCTCGGAGTTGAGACAAATTATTACTGACAGAAATGTCTTGAGTATGAGGAGTCGCATGAAAGGTACTAACTTAGCATTAACAACAACGATATGCTAGATTTATACTCGGTAAACTGAATTAAAAGTATCTCCCTTATTTAGTACTGAATAGTTTGAATGAAACTAATCAAAGGACTCATGAAGAAAAGGAGAGACAGTTAAGGTCTCAAGCTATTCAAGAGATTTTAACAACAGAAGTAACGTATCTGAGACAATTAGAGATTTTGATGGAGGTATAATCAAAATTATCCATTCTATATTATCCAATAAAGAAATATAATAAATCTAACATTTGTTTGTATGTTACAGTATTTTATAGAACCCATCTTTAACAAAAAGCTACTCGATCATGTGTTACTTTCAACATTGTCTGAGAATATAAAAACATTGTATAATGTTAGTGGGGAATTAATAAAAGAGTTGAAGCATGATCCTCAGAATATAGCGAAAGCCTTTCACAGGCTTGCACCATTTTTTAAATTGTATTCGGTTTATGCTTACGATTACCAGCAAGTGTGGTCACTTTTACAGGTAATAAAATATGTTGCTAAAAATAGAACTCCATAATAGGACAGCCGTATTAGTAATTATTGTAATTGTTATTACATAAAGACCACGCAAGACAATGATCCTGGTTTCAAAGATTTTATTAGCAAACAAGAAACAAGGCCGGAAGTTGGCAGAAAGTTGGCATCATTATTAATTACACCCATTCAAAGAGTACCTAGATACAAGTTACTCTTGAAGGAAGTTTTACAGCATACTCCTAATCGACATAAAGAACACAGTCTTTTACAAGGTGATCTTAGCTGATACTGAATAGAATTGATCATCAGGTTTGAGTATATAAGAGTTATGCATATAACACTCCAAAATGTTTTTCACAGCATGTTTGGTGGAAATAGAGAAAGCAGCAAAACATATAGACAGCCTTGTCGCTGAGAATGAAGAGACACAAAAGTTATTAAAACTCCAGAAGTGCATAATAAATCCTATCAATCTAGTAAAGCCTGGCAGAAAGCTAATTAAACAAGGAGCACTAATGAGAGTATCGAGAAAAGGCCACTCTGCCTATAGAAGATATTTTGTGCTTCTCAGCGATACTTTATTATACTGTAAAGGAGATCCTGAGAACTCACTGACTGTATGCTGCGTTCTACCCTTGAATAAGTGTAAAATAGAAAATGTTTTGAGCGGAGGACTGTTCAGAGTATCTTGCCTGGATGAAACCCTCTTGCTTTATTCGGAGAAAAATGACAGCAATACGTGGATTGAAAGTATACAGAATTCTATCAAGAAGTATGCAGAATGTAGGCAAACATTGAGAAAAGAAAGCAGCTCAAGAAAGCCACTGAGGCACCAAAGAGTCAATCTTTTTCCATCAGAAAACATACCAGCACCGTCAGGAAAAAGAAAGCGTCTTGAGGATGAAGAAGTGGTTGCCCTTGATGCCTCAAGAATCATGTACTTTAAAACTGATAACGAAGCTGATGAGGAAACACAAAATAAATGTTTCTTCTTATTGAAGAAGTTAAAACGACTAAAGAAGGATGATTCAAAGGACATAGAGAACTATCTTGAAAATGTACAATCCCGATTAAGGCACAATTGTGTAAATAACAGGTTTCTGGATGAAGAAGAGGAAAGAGATTTCGCCAGCAGTAATATCATAAAAATGGTAAATGCAAAGTGCATCAAGTATTCAGCTTTATTTCTCTTATTTTCAACTATTCTTTGCTCACTTTCCTATAGCATAGAGCAAGAAAAGAAAACATCCCGAGGGAACTAAACCGAATCCAAGCTTCGGACTTCCAGGGCAAAACAACATCCGCCTTGAGAGCTGTTGGCGACTTTTTCTCTTACATTAGTTCGTCGATAAGGCAAGCGTTTACATTTAGATAATATAAGATCGCGCACAAGAAAAGGACATTCTTAAACGGCATTCACTGCATTCCTGAAGGTCGTGTGTACAATAACCAACTACCTCTTTTATTTATTTAAATTAAATCATCACAAATCGTCCATTCATACATTCCTACCCAAAACCCTTTTGCATTTCCCTCTCCATCGACTAAAAAGGAAAATAAAGCAAGCACAAGTAACTATGAGAACCCACGCATAAATGAATTCCTCTTATCCAATACATGGAAGACCACAGTTTCCGATATGAAATCTGTTCGGGATTAGAAATGTATACGGCGATGATAAAGCTTATGCACCGTTATGCATTTACCCCCTCATATATAAATATGCGTGCGCGTGCGAGTCGTGCATGGTCGAAAGTCCCCAGGCCGTGCGTGCACGGAACCGCGAGTGATACCTACAAATGATAAGTGAATCGTATTTTTTATCATACAATTAGCGGAATATCATTTCAGATACAGGTACGATAGTTTCTTAATCCCATAAATACATATAAGAATGATGAAAATCAAAGGAAAGAAAATGAAACTGCCCTCGACAGTAGAACTCACTGTATTCTTGATACAGCAACGTTCGCACTGCAGCAGCAAATAGTAGTTTTGTAAATTGTGATTAGTACTCGGACAGATAAATTTCATATTGGCTTTTTTATTAGATCGCCTTTAATTAGGCAAGTTGTTCATTAAAAACTATAGAGTTTTGGGGGGCTTTACGTTAGGTTAGGTACTTACATCCTGGTACAAATGTTTCAAACAACAATAGCATTGTTAGACATTAGAAACCCTCCGCTTTTCACGTTTGACATATTTTCTTTGCCGAGGAATCTTAAGTTACTTTATCCGACGTCATTTCCGCACTTATTTGACTATACATATGTTCGAGAAATCGCACAGTAGAAAAAAAATCGTCACCTTTTCTTTTGTTATCCAGTTTTGTAGAATTTCGAATAATTGTCAAAACGCACTTGTTCCACTTCCTTCTTGTAACTAAACCTAAATATTATTCGATTAATAATTATGCAAGAGAGAATCTATGATATTTTAAGAGAGATATTATGAGAGATTTATCAGGCTTTAAATGCAAGCATATGTTGCAAGATTTCTCTTTTACTGTGCCATAAAGTAGCTGATGATTTCCAGTAGATAAGTACGTGATTTTTTCACGTATTTCTTTTGATGTTTCTTTTTGATAGCTAGAGATAATAGATATTTTCATGATAAAACCAATTACCAATGCTCTTGAGAAATATTATATGTGGTATTTTAATATTAAGATAGTAAGTCATGAAAGTCAAAGTGTGGCTTCAAAGTGCTCTTTCCTTTCTTTGACTGCCTGGCAAACAAGTAATTTGCCGTCTGATTAGATCTCATTAAGATGGATTGGCATATTGTACAAAGGAAACTTATCTTATCACTGTTTTCAAGTACACATGCTTATGGAAAACTAAATATAGATTATCTTAATCTCCAAAGACCCATGGGGCATTGACAAAAAGCTATGGAACATGATTACAGTGGGCACAGAAAAAGCCTCCAAAATGAATGGAATAATACCTGAAATGGAACAAATTATTAGCCAGCTCGAAAGAGGCACAGTAGTTACCAAATTTTTCCCAAGAAAGAGGCCGGAGAAAAAAACTTTAATGATCAGGAGAGAGACGAGGCAAATTGTCTGGTCGAGAAGCGCAAGTTTTAGGCCTTTCGATGGCTCCGGTAAGGCAGCCTCTTACAAACTCTCTCAATTTCATACTCGAATAATTCATTCAAAGTTTCATATTTTCGAAGACAAACTTTTCCATTAAATCTGGAATTATCAATGACATACTAGCTTATCTCATAAGTGACAAATTGAAAATAGACAATGCAGACTTGAGAATGAACGTCATATGACTTTTATTAATACGAACCAATCTCCATGATATTCTAGGCACAGTCTTACATGGTTATGAAGATATATCTACAGCTAAAATGGGCAAAATGTTATCTACGGATACTAGTTATAGGTCAAAAACCTGAAGGAAAGGTCCTTGTGATTGTGTTGTCTGGGTGAGTTTATGGTAAAGATTCAACCTATGCCAGTTAATGGATCTCATCCAATTGAGTCCTATAGTTCATTTCAAAATGCTCACTGATAAGTTAATTTCACAAAATTGTAAAAATTATTTCTATATTTGTACGACATTATCAAATGCCAAAAGTATAAATAGTTTCTACATTGTAAATTGTCCAAATTTTTACAATTTTATATTTATATTAAAGCACTGCTTGTCTTATGAAACTACAGGTTCTACTTTTCAATTATTCTAGAATTAACTGTAATACAAGATTTCTGAGCTCAAATCTGTATGGACATTTCCTTCATTTTTTGGTCTACAAACATATATGCCCATGGATACTGTTGATATATTGGATCAGACCTGTTGGATGTCATAGGTACAAAATTCAATCACATAAGACATTGCTAAATACGTGCACACTCGTATCTTTTGCCCTCATATTTCTCAGAATATTAATTCATGTAATGTAACATTCCATAAACATAAATAACTGAAAAGTAACAAATAATTCTATCCTACATGTACATACAGTCGAGATTAGAGAGATCAAGGAAGTCAAAGTAGGCAAGCATTCAAAAGACTTTGAAAAATGGCCGGAGGATGCAAAAAGAATAGAAAATTTAAGATGTTTTGTTGTTTATTACGGATCAGAGTTCCGACTGAAAACCCTCTCTATTTCGGGTAATTATCATACCAAAATATATAAATGAACGATAGTTATCAATTACTTTATAAATGTTATTGGTGAATATTTGTTGTAGCACTTAGTGAAAAAGAATGTGAATTGTGGGTGAAGGGTCTGAGGCGTTTAGTTCAGGATTCTGTAAAAGCCCCTTATCCATTGCAAGTTGAAAGATGGCTAAGAAAAGAGTTCTATGCTATGGAGAATTCAAGAGAAACGTAAAGATTCGACTTATTTTTTCGAACCATCGAAATACAATGCATCTTATCTAAAAAGACTCCTCTTTTAGAGTAACGCTAAAAGATGTAAAAGCATTTTTGCCAAGAGTCAATTGCAAAATTGCGACGAACAGACTTCGAGAGTTCTTCCAAGAAGTGGATACGAGAAATAGAAGCGAACTCGGTTTTGATGATTTCGTTATACTTTACAATAAACTTATGTTCGACCAGAGTGTAAGTGATGTATATTACTCTATTATCTACATTAGAATACAATGTTATTATAAACCCGGCGTATTTTGGTTTTTCTAGAATCTTACAGAATGGACTAAATTGCTCAATTATTCTAAAAATGGTCAAGTTGTCACTGTCCAGGAGTTCCAAAATTTTTTGCTAACCGAACAACAGGATTCCTTGGGTAACAACGAAGTCGAAGTATCCTGTTTCATCAGAGACTACTTGCAAGATCCACAGCGGGATGTGCAAGAGCCCCATTTTACTTTCTCCGAATTTGTTGACTTTTTGTTTTCGAAACAAAACTCTATCTGGGACAGCAAGTTCTCCAGGGTCTATCAGGATATGACTAAACCCTTATCTCATTATTGGATAGCATCATCGCACAATACGTAAGTTGATTCAAATAGCGGCAGAGCAATGGCAAATCGATTTCTATCACATGATATTATTTTTATTCTGTTTTTATAGATATCTAATGGGCGATCAAATAAGTAGTGAGAGCAGTTGTCAGGCATATGTGCGTGCGCTGCGAGCAGGATGTAGGTGTATAGAATTGGACTGTTGGGATGGACCGGATGGAATGCCATTTATTTTTCATGGGCATACTTTAACAACAAAGATAAAGTTCTTCGACGTTGTAAAAACTATAAAAGAACATGCATTTGTAACGTCCGAGTATGCTTGATTGAATTATTTACTTTCGTCACACAAAATACTACTTTTTTTTAAATTAACCAGTATTAATACTTTAACAGTTATCCCGTTATATTGTCAATTGAGGACAATTGCACACTACCGCAACAAAGAAAAATGGCTATAACTATGCAAGAAGTATTCGGTGATATGTTGTTGGTTCAGCCAGTGGATAAAAACGAAACTTCTCTACCGTCCCCGCACGCGTTACGCAGGAAAATATTACTAAAGCACAAAAAGTTACCCGACGGTGTAGATGAATCGTCATTCCTGGTGCGGAATGATGAGAGCAGGCAAGAAATGGATCTAAGGAATACAGTTAAAAATGGTATATTGTATCTGGAGGATCCCGTTGACAGAGAATGGAATCCGCACTTCTTCGTATTAACGCAACAAAAGTTATTTTATACCGATACATTCTCGAGAACCCAAGAAACCGAACCGGATGACGACGAAGAGAACATTGTTAGAAGACCAACAGACGTATGCACTTATACCATATTAATTTGTGGGAAGGATCTTAGTAAACTTCTTCTTTGGTAAACTATATTACAATAATCCTGTAGGGCGTGCCAAATGATGAATTGCACTTTGGAGAAAAGTGGTTTCACGGGAAGCTTGCACGTGGTAGGGAAGAAGCAGAAGAGTTATTGCGACGTTATTCGCATCTCGGTGACGGTACCTTTCTGGTTCGTCAATGCGTCACGTTCGTCGGTGATTATTGTCTTTCGTTTTGGCGCAAAGGCAAAGTGAATCACTGTCGGATTAAGCTCAAACAAGAAATGGGTCAAACCCAGTATTATCTCATCGACACAAATTGCTTTGACAGTTTGTACAGCCTAATAACTCACTATCGCAACCATCCCTTACGAAGCCAAGTAGGTCTATTGAAAACGAGGGGTCTCTTTCTATTATCTCTTTATAATCTATAACACGTTTCAACCACCTAGGAATTTTTAATCACATTGCAAGAACCTGTACCGCAACCAAATAAGCATGAGGAAAAAGAATGGTGGCACGCCGATTGCACGCGTACTCTTGCGGAAGAAATGTTAAAACGAATTCCTAGCGACGGCGCGTTTCTCGTGCGGCCCAGCGAAAAAGAGAGCAATTCTTATGCCATTTCATTTAGGCAAGTAGAATTTGATACATCTTCGCTGAAGAATTCCCTTCTAAATTGTATCATTATCCTACAGAGCAGAAAAGAAAATAAAGCACTGTAGAATTAAGTTGGAAGGCCGGTTATACACTATCGGTACTGTGCAATTTGAAAGTTTGGTTGAACTAGTAAATTATTATGAGAGACATCCTTTATACAAAAAAATAAAACTGAGTCACCCTGTGAACTTGGACGTCATAAGACGCATGGGATTGGTATGCATCATAAATCATGTGCCTTATCTCGGAACAAAGCTAGAAGTAGTTATCGGATTTATTATTTCCAGGATGTGGATGACGGTTCTGTTTACGGGATTCCCGGTTATATGGACCCAACTACTTTCAATTCAAAAGTAAGTAAAGAGGATATCTTAAGTATACTATGAGACTATGATGGTTTCGAGATTATTCTACTAAGAATGCATCACGTTTATCCCAATGTAAAGGTTACAGTCAAAGCGATTTATGACTACAAAGCCAGAAGGGATGACGAATTGACACTAGTAAAGCACGCGATAATTACAAATGTTCAACGAGAGAGTGGCGGCTGGTGGAGGGGTGACTACGGTGGCAAAAAACAACATTGGTTCCCTGCTAATTATGTTGAGGAAATCGATCACCAAGACAATCAATCGGATGTAAGTACATACTTTCCTCTTTAAATTATTTCACTTCATATGCAGTAATGGATGCTAATCTTTATTGCTCTTAGTCTGCAGATTCAATGATGTTCGGTAGTTTACAAAAAGGCTCATTAGACATTATGGGTGCGGTTGTTGAACTGAGGGTGGGTGCAAGACCAGGGCTTGAGTGGATTCTGAGGATACAGAATCCCAGTATGTGTTCAGTATTTGAAGTAGCAACACCATCGAAGGACACCGCAATTGAATGGATGGCCAGTATTAAAGAAACAGCACAAAATGCCAGTGTTAGGGCAAGTGTAATAACTTTACATTCACAACAATTGTGCTGTATACCGAGTATAACAGAGATAATTTTTTCTGTACAGGAAAATCAACACAAAGAAATGGAACGCGCATGGAGAATAGCGAAAGAGATGTCGAACCTCATAGTATACTGTCGATCAGTCGCATTTAATGTAGAAAGAATAAGAACAAAAGGCTTTACTTTCCACGAGATGAGTAGTTTTCCCGAAACAAAAGCCGAGAAACTGATGTGCCAGCAAGAAACAAAGTTTTTCCTGAAGTACCATCAGGTACTGAAAACATTTTGCATTTTTTACAAATATATACTGTACCTGTGTTTTGAACATTATAATTCCCGCAGATCCAATTTAGTCGTGTGTATCCTAAAGGTCAACGGATCGATTCATCCAATTACAATCCCGTACCAATGTGGAACGCGGGCTGTCAAATGGTAGCCCTAAATTATCAGACAGGGGATAAACCGATGCAGCTGAATCAAGCAAAATTCAGAGAAAACGGCAATTGCGGTTATATTTTGAAACCTGACTTTATGCTCAGGGATGATTTTAACCCGTTCGATAGGAATTCTCTATACGGGGTGGAAACCCTTAAAATAAATTTGAAAATTATTGGTGCAAGGCATTTAATTCGTTCAGGCAGAGGCACTGCAAGCCCGTTCGTTGAAATTGAGATAGTAGGGGCTGATTTCGACAGTGGCACGAAATTGACTTCAAAAACCATACGTAAGTGAAACCTTGTCCACATATATCTAACTTCGGTGCTAAAATGAATTATTTAATGACATTTTGAATATTGTAGCGGATAATGGATTTAATCCCATGTGGAATGAATCATGTGAAATCGAAGTCGCCAATCCATATTTTGCGTTCATACGATTTGTCGTACAAGATGAGGATATGTTCGGTGATAGCAATTTTATAGGGCAAGCGACTTATCCCGTACGTTTACAACATTGTGTGGTGAACATAATGTCATTTACAAGCTTATTTACAAGTTAAATCTGTTGTTACAGGTCCTGTGCTTGAGGTCAGGCTATAGAAGTATTCCCCTCCAAAACAACTATAGCGAGGATCTTGAATTAGCCTCATTATTAGTACATATTCGATTAACTACTTCTCTCTAGATTATGCTATCCCTTCCGTCAAATTTCCACATATCCAGTGCATTACATATCACCGATTAGAAGAGAAAAGGTAATATACAAGCTGTACTAAATTTATTTTACACCACACGATGGATTCCACTATACTGTGGGAGATGGTTATGATGATCGAAATAATATTTATACATCTATGTTGAATATTTTAATCTCGAGCTGAGATAAAACACATGCTTAGAAGACTGTGTTTATTTATAGGAAGTAGTTTACAAATTAGAATACGTGATCGCGAGAGTTCCAGATAGCTCTAAAAATGAATCATGTAGATTATAGTTTGGAAGTTTTATTGTTCATTGTAGCATGGACGAAGTAGTTACTTTATTGCGTATAACGATGTGACAATTAACGCTAAATGCAATGGATGCGACAATATTTGTTAACAAAGAGAGAGAGGATTTAGAATGAAATTGGTAGTAAATGTTATACTGAACATCCAAGTAACAGTTCTGTAGTTTATTCAAATTTTTTGTAGAATAACAGGAACTGATAGGAGCCGTGATAACTGTAAGGACAACAATGTGATTTAGTAATAACTACATTTTAACACTAGCTTTGATGAGGAAGCAGCTATCTCTAAGCTGCTTGCTGCGTCCTTTGTTCGACGTATAACAAACATCGATAAAAGAATCGAATGAACAAGCTAGTATATATTTTAGAGTAATCTTACTGACATGCACAGTGTCTTACGAATTCCTTAACCTGAAGTAGAAGGAAGTTTCTACTAAAAATATTTATTTATATAATACAGATAAATATTTTTCGCACAAAGGATACAGATTTCACATAGTAGGAAACTGATGATTCCTCGGCATTGCAAAGGACAAGATTTTATTAAAACTATTTATTTATAAGAAACAAAATGAATATTTTTTGCACAAACATTTACTGCTATTACTGTCTGTCAGATTGTAGAACGAGACTATGAGATATGCTCTTTGTGACTCGCCTTCCGATCAAAGGTCTCGTGACGTTTTATTGCGCCTAGGGAAGTGCTGTGCTTTCGACACGTGTATCATAGAGCCGCGATACTTGTGTCTGTCTCTGATACTGTAAAAAGCTTTACGAGAAATTAGTCGAACAAAGTTAATTTTGAGAGATATAATATGAATTGAACTATTTCTGTATGGAATTGGTTATCGGGGACTATATGTCATTTTGTACAGAAGTTAGTTTTCTAGATATGTGTACATTTCATATACAACGCTGCCGAATTACGTCTTGTTTTTTTACTGTTTAGGATTTCCTGTTTTGAAACAAGGCGATGAAATTACTTTTCGTAGAATCTTGTATCGAATATTAGGCACCTTACTTATTAAGTTTCGTAATTCGCAAGGGAAGCATACAACTTCGGATTTGAATTCGTTCCCACTATAATTTTAATCAGTACGTTGTTTTACGATGCATTTATTACTAAATTATGTAATTTACATAGTTACTGCAATCGCGTAAGAATGTAGGAAAGGCAATCTTTCTAATGTGCCTTTGTTTGGAGACTGTAGTGGATTATGAGAAGCATTATGCGACCTAAAACTCTACTAATGCTATTTTGCATCTCAGTCTTCGCAATCGTTATTATACTAAAGCCGTCGAATAGTTCCATGACTACTAAATAAAACTGGCTATAGAGAAAATTATATTCATATCAAGAATGAATTACATACATATAACTAAATAAAAAAAGCTATTCCAATGTAATTAATTCATAAAATTATAAAATCCAAGAAAAAGATCGTGCGTTTCTTTTCTGCACTTCTCCACCCTGTTTCCAAATTTCAACTCTTACCAATATCTTGTACCAAATCGAAGTCAATGGATTGAAGGAGAATTAGTACTGGTTCAAGCATATACATGAATTAGAGTGAATTTATTATTTTAAATTTATTGAATACTTCAATAATCCATAAGAGACATAATTACAGTATGCACTTTATTTAATGAGACATATCAAAATATTAACATTACGAATAATTCGTTTAAATCTAAATATCGTGGTAATCGGCATTGCCAACAAGAACAAAATAAAGTTGCTTCATGAATTTGTCATACCAAAACATACAAACTGCGAATACACAGAACGGATAATGGTAAACGTGAAATAAACAATATCTATCATCTTATGTATTCATTAAGTTACAGTATGAGGAATTTACAAAAGTTTCTTAAGGTATTGGTCGAAGAGGAATATAGAGATGTCAGGATCACGCTCGACCAACAAGTTCTTCAACTCAGTCGTGTAACCAGCGAGATCACGGATTCGTTGAGTTTGTCCTTCCAAGAATTCTTCTTCAAGGTAATGAGCAACAGCAGCATCATGCTTGTTATGGGAGTGAGCAAGTCCGTGAATGCGAGTCGCTTCGTCAGCCAAGTACTTCTGTGTGTCGAGGGCCTTTGCCAAACTGTTCAGCTCATTCAATTCGAAGACAGCCTTATCCTTTCCCTGTCATAGTATTGTATGGTTATTGAACGAAGCGTTTGTCTGCCTATATCTTCGCGATAATCTCGAAAACGGCCGAACCGATCTTAATACAATTTTCTCTGAGAACTCGAGCTTTCGATACATTGTTATCAGATTTTTGTACTAAAGATAGTTACAACCTGTGATTCTTGAAATTAAGTTACTGTTAACATGCTCGCGAAGTATCACCCGGTTGAGGCCGGGTGGGTTAATTTTGTATAACAGGAACTCACGTTTTTGCTGGCGCGCGGCAGCTGGTTAAAGTTCATACTTCCTCCGCGCTTGGTGATGTACTTGATCACGTTAATGGCATCCTCCCAGCTCTTATCGGAGTACTTGCGGTAAAGCTCCTTGAATCCTTCGCGTTGAGCATCGTAGTTTCCGAAATGTGTGGACATCAACAGAAATTCAAAGCTTGCTTGAATGTTAGCATCGGCGTATTGTTGGAGGTCTGTTTGCAGAGCGTCGAACGCTCCGAATTTAGCATTACAATGCGGTACGGTTGTAGCATCTGCAAACCGCAAATAAGAGTAGCTAGATTTCGAATAGAAGAGTTGAATTGTTCGTGCGCTATTACACAGTGTGTAACATTAGCTTGGAATTCAATTAACACGGCATTAATTAATTGCAACAATAAAAAATGTTCAATGTTTATTCCACATACCATCAGCAGTTGGTCTTGTGCTGCAAGCAACTTCTACATCATTGTAGCAGTGTTCCGCCGAGGCGAAAGCCAGTAAAAGGCACAAAACTCCGTAGAACAACATCTTTCTGTAATTCGAAATAGCAGTGGAAAGATTGTCCGGAAAGATAATAGTTTAGCAATGATATAAATTCGCAATCCGTCGGAAGTAAATCTATTAAAATATCTGTCAGAGGGATTTCGTTTATCGAAGATTATCATGACCCATTTATCTCTTGTCTGTTACGCCTCTCAAGTTAATGTCGCTTACGCGTGTCTCTGATTGCACGTACCGCTTATCTAAAAAGTCATCTCTAACTAATGAAATGACATGAAGCAATGAATTCTTTCTCACCAAAACAGTTTTATGTTTGTAAACAGTTAAAAAACTAAATGTAAAAATAAACCCGGCGAATCAGCGCACTCGTTGAATTTCCCGCCTTTAGTTTCCGATGAAACGTTGGTAAAACTTGTTATCAAAGCGATTGCTTCTACGTCTCTCGGATTAAAACAACACAGTCACCGTTAAAGATCAAACAGCAATTCTGGGAAATGAGGCCGCAAGTTATCATGTAACTATAAACTTAAGTTTATAGTTGCATGAAAGGAAATTTCCTTTCATCACAATTGCAAGAGAAAGTAAAAGCAACATTTGTAAAAGCAATACTTGGCTAAAGCTAACTCTAAATAAATGAGAATCAGCATTTAAATCCATACACCGGCGTTCGATGAGTAGTTGGCGATTTAAATTCGAAAATCTCGAGTTCGAAATGTCCGTGGCGCCTCAGTGGTATGTGCGGGACAATCACTGACCATGTATAACCTGCGATCGAGCGCAAAAGTACATCGCATTACGAAGGATTTGCATGGAAATAAAGTGGTGAACCGCTCTGTATGTACTCACAAAGGAATGACCAGAGAGAGAGAGAGGCGCGTAATGCGCAGTAAGAGTGGAAAAGCAAGTAGGCGAGTGGAGAAGATCGCTCGAAGGAAGTGAATTCCCTCGAAGAAGTCTGGACTTGGCGGGTTAGCTTGCCTGGCGAAATGAGCTCGACGCTCTCGAGATAATGAGATGGATGCCTTTATCACGTACCTTTCCGTGGCGATGTGCACGTTTAAAGGGAAGCAACGTGAATACTCTCGCTTCGACGTTCTTCCAACAATGATCCACGATCGCGGCGCAGGGGTAGTGCTTTTTCACGCAGTCATACTGTACTAATAGCGAGCCGCGCCTGCGCACTCCCCGCTGAATAGAAGATTCCAGTGACTCCCCGCCGATTAAAGTACGAATGGTGCGCGTTTGTTGGCCGATTATTAGATGATCGATGGCCGTGCACCGTGCTTAGTTCACGCACACGTTCTGTTATCTAGCCGAGGCGAAAGGCAGCCTTCTATACCAGTGCGTATAAAGGTTGCTACCGAAACGGACACTCGAAAGTACTCTCCACCACAGTTACACTTTCCCCAACTATAACCTACGCTCGCAGTTCACGATGAAGTTGCTCGGACTTCTGCTCGTCGCCCTCGTCTCCGTCAACGGTGCTTACGCCGACGGCCTGAAATGTGAGTTTTATCATCATTTATCCTCATTTCTCAGCTTTTCCCTGAGTGCTGCGGTGCTTCGGCTGTCCAAGTCGACTGCTAGTCAACGGCTTTCATTAATGCAAGTCAGCATTTCGATTACGCTGCTCCTGGTATCCTTTCCTTTCTCGCGCGCTCACTCCGATCATATGCTCGTCCTTGAACGGGACTACTACGCCTCTTGAAAGAGTGCCAGGAATGCCGGTGCTTGGGAATACAGATCTATCCGGGTATTCCTGGGTCCTGATCGCTTTGCTACGTCGTAATTGTCATTTATTCGAGTCGCAATTTCCCCATTGCAATAGAGCGACAGTTTGCTACCGTGTGTTTTTGTAAATAGCGAGCGCTCTGAAGTTCGCGCCCGATTAAACGGCTGATTCAACGCATGACCATTGTCTTATTGCCTTCTGCGTCTCTCCGGCTTTCTTCACTGTTTCTTCTAGGGGATGTCAATGACTTGTTAATTCAGCCTATCACCATTAGACTTTGTTCGCGCTAATCATCGTCCGGTGGTCGTGCTAAAACTTTAACTGAACTTTCCTCGCAAATATTGCTGGTCCACCGATTGTAAACAATGCCATGGGCTCCCACCATGTTGCTTTTAGTTGATGTACTGCTGGTGTTGGGCTTTCGACTTTACTTTCATTGACTGCTTTCAAATCAGTTTAATACATCGTGGATTATAAGGAATATCTCTCGCGAGACAATGCCCTACTTAGTCGTCGCATGATCGCGAATTCCCGCTAATATCAAGATGACCCTCTTCCCCAAATCCCTTTCTTCCTGTTTGTCCACTTCTATGCAGATTCCTCTTCGATTACACGCGCCTGATAACAGCGATTGCTAATTCTTTTAATACACGTAATGTGTAGTTGGATTATTTGGATTCTCGATCGTCAGCGCGACGTTTAGATCAACAGAATCGCTGATGAAACAGCCATTCGTTTATCTCTGGTTTAGAAAATGCCTCTGTAGCATTGGAAACTTCGAATACATTACTCATAGTCAGATTAAGATTGCTCTTTGTTGTTTCTGAATCACAGAAATCATATCACAAGTTTGTTGTGTATTGATTTGAAGATAAACAAGGTGGAATGGATTAAGGAGATAATAACATATTGTTACAAGCCACTGATTCAAAGTTATATAATTCTTCTTTATCTTATATTAAATTGGTCATTGATTTGTTCGATGCAAATGGCAGTAATACACACTGTCTAGTATCACATACTGTAACAAGTTTTTTCTACCGCATCTTATTAGTAATCATAGATCTGACTAATGTATATTTCTACGAGACCTTCTGCACTTGCATCAGATATGTAGCATTTGTGACCCAGTTGGGAAAAACATGTGGAAACTGAAACATTGATAAGGTTACTCTGCGGAGCAGCTCTGCGAGACAGGACACTGTTGTTGGAGCATGATAACTCTGCTGTGAATAATCACATCAATATGCGCAATATTCTTCCTTTGTTTCCTGCTGGATACATTATTATCCAAAGCTCATTGTTCTTTCCTGCAAGCCTTGTAGCTTTTATGTTACCCTCTCAAGTGTATCGAGGTTTTCAAATTCTATATTTAATTGCTTATTTGCATTTGAGAAAATGTTGTAGATCATTGTCCATGACCATAAAGTACATGTTGCTTTGTTCAAGTGGTATATACAGTCAATTCATTGGGAAGAACTTCAAACAGTAATAGCTGATTCAACATCTTACAATGTTGCACACGCCACTTTGTTTGAAACGAAGTACCAACGTATATTACACGTTCCACTTTGACGCGCATTTTAAAAACGTTAAAAATGTCTGTCTTGAAAAATACCGTAAAAGATTGCTTTCAACATAGTTGCAATGCGTCGAGTGATTTTCGATTATCCCACAACATGTCCTATATATATTTGGTAATCTTAATTGTCGTCAATCACGGAGGATCTTGTTTGCAGATTGATTACACGTATTGATAAGTTGTGCGTGCCGATTTAGACGAATTGATTACTGACTACTCCAAAGTCCGCTTTCTATGTCTGTGAATCATGGTTATCCTGGGAAGTCGGATGATGCTATTACACATGCTTTGAACATTGTTGACAACTTCCTGACTGCCAAGAGCAGAATCACGCTATGATGCTTAAATGCCTTTTTGTCATGGTTGCGATTATGATATATTGTTGTAACGTAGCTATTGCTTCATTAGTTTAATAATTCATGTTTCATTAATTAGTTGCCGAGCACATTTCTGCACTTCAAGATCGGAATGCTTTAATCCAATTATCTTTGCGCTCGTCCCTCTAAGCGACCTGATAGTTTCGCACGATATAATTTTGATAAATCAGTAAAGTACCGCTTAGCAAAAAAAAACAGCGATAATTAATGTAATCCGGTAGCTCCAGCTACGAGTGTTCAACTAATGAGAGATACCAACGTACAATCTTATCTGTAATATTTCCTTTGAGTGCTGATATATCTTGTCGGAGATTATACAGTCGGCATTGCTCAATAGTTACCAATTGTCTGTAATTTTATTTCAATCTTGTAATTTTCTATAATTATTTGTATCTCGCGTCGCCAAAGAAGAACTGGGAGAAAGGAACAATTCCTCTATGGAATTTCTGATTGTTTTCAGGTACACTTCAGCCGGCCGATGTACCAACACTATGGCTGGATATGGTTGATCCATGCATTAAGATCTTGCAGGGTCAAGTTAAAACTGAGGTCGAAGCCGCAATGACCTATCTTGCTATGGTACTATATATGCAAATATGTTACAATCTGAGTTGCAGTTTTCCTTATACACAACTTTTAAAGAACAACTTTATGTAATAAGTAACTAAATTTACACAATAAGTGCATGATCTCATGTACGCGGAGATTAAATCGTATATTTGAGCGTTCCATGCGTGCGCTGCACGTTGTACAGTTTTAATTTAATAATTTAATAAGATTGTGTAACCAGCTCGATCTTACGTGTCTCTTTCGACAGGGTGCTCATTTTGCACGTGACACAAACAATCGCCCTGGCTTCAGCAAATTCTTTTTCGAAGCCGCCAATGAGGAAAGGGAACATGCAATAAAAATCATTGAATATCTGCTCATGCGAGGTCAACTCACACATGACGTTAGCAAACTTTTGAAATTCCCATTGGTATGTATTATGCAACTTGCACGTCGATAGTGCTCTTTGGGAATACATTATCTGTCCTCTGTGACGCTGTCATTTGTTTTGGTTTGTTTTTAGAAACCCATTCGTGAAGACTGGATCAGCGGTCTCGACGCACTTACAAGCGCCCTTAATTTGGAGGCTCAAGTAACTCGCAGTATTCGCGACATCATTTCAACATGCGAAAATCCTAAGGATCATAAGTTCAATGACTACCACGTACGTACAATCAGATTTCAGCGAATAGCTTTCGTGGATCTTGATATTTCTGCGTGATCCATCCATCTCTACATTGTTGTTCTTCACACGACGGAAATACTTTGAACTTGGGCATTTTTGCAGTTACCATTTATCTGCATGACTTTGTTGAAACAACTCTGTCCTGATAATGCTTGTTTTTTATCGTCAAAGATAAGCTGTAATCAGCTGCTTGCTACATTACGTTCAAGTGCAGTTTTGGAATTTTGATTGACGATCGATATATGAGCAGGGTTTTTTTTTTCTTCTTTTAGCTGGTGGATTACCTCACTGGCGACTTCTTGGATGAGCAATACAAAGGAGAACGCGACCTTGCTGGAAAGGTTTCCACTTTGGGCAAGATGATGGTAGCACATGGTCCATTGGGAGAGTTCCTGTTCGATAAGAAACTTCTCCACGGAGAGCTGTAAAGCTTGTTTTTGTGATTGAGGAAGACTTTCTCTGATTAATGTACATGAAATTCTGGCCATATTTAGAACATTATACCGATACTTGTCGATGATTTAATTTGTTCTTCTTTTTTTTTTAAATATTCTTACCACGTATAATGTGTACACAATAAGTTTTCCATATGATATACTTTTCTAAATGTGGCCCTGCCGTCATATAGGTGTACCAGATACCATGTTTACAATGTTTGTTAAACTGTAATAAATATATTACTCTTGCTAGATTAATAAATATTATTTTAAGTCTTTCATACAAGATTTCGTGCCCCGATCGAAGAACTCAATAGTACCACACACAAGAAGTTTCCAACTAAGTACAGACTATTTAGAGCTATAAATTACGTAGTATACTATACATATATCAATTACTTCGAAATGCAAGTATTGTATAGGTATGTTATGATTTGAACATCAATTGCTATGTACAAACGCTGCAAAACTGATTTGTAATAAACAATCTGATATTTTCTAATTCATAATTATCCGATGGTACCTGACGACGAATGATAAAATCTTCCATCATCTACGTTCTACATTGACAAGAACAATGAAACCATTAAAACTACCTTTTCATACAGTATTTTGTCAGTGCATAGCAGCGATAAAAAGTTTTATCTAATAATTTTAAATTCTAACGTCGAAAGAGTAACGTTGCCTTGTACATTACTCTGCTGTCTGTTGACTTGTCCTATCAGATTATGTGTTAAATGCTACGTTATAGCTGTGCAAGTAAAACGTTTATTATGCATTAAGAAAATTTAGTCATGTGAAGCCCGTGTTCATAGTCGCGCCTTATACTTAAGTTCAGTTTAAGAATTAACTTAAGATGCCATCTAGATTCACAATCGTAATAATTATTTAATTATTTCACAAAACGGAATATCCGTCGATCATCGGCTTTTCCAACAGAATAATTCCGAAAGTTGCCGAATGCGAAAGAGTATTACTTCAAACACAGACTTTATAAAGAGAGTCGATATAAAACCTGCTTATTTATAAGCATTCTTGCTTGTTGTTAAAACAGACGTTAAGCTAGGACTCTGAATTTCTGATGTTTCAAGAAGGCACATACATTTGCAAGGCAAAAACGAAGTGTTAATATAAACATTTTTAAAAAATATAATGAACATTTTTGTTATAAACGGAAAAAGTATATATGCGAGTGGATGATGTAAAGAATATTGTACATTAATTGTATTATTTCATCTGTCATAGCGACAAAGTTGTGGCCATGAATCTATGAACGCTTTTTAAAAAACACTCAGTTTCCATTACCCATTGTACATCTGGCGATTTTGATCTAAAACAGATAAAATAATTTTGTTCAGATCCTGAACACCTACAGGTAGTGCGCAACGAAACCGATTTTGGAAATTGTAATTTTTCACGAAACGGCGATAGTTTAAACTCAAAATAGCTAAAATTCGAAAAGTTTTCATTTTCAAATGGCTATACTTTTGTTCCCTGCAGCAAAGATAAACGTTTTATCGCAAAACGACTTCGTTGCGCACTAGCTGCAAGTGTTCAATTTAAAAAAAAAATTACTTCATCTCTTTCAGATAACAATTGCCAGACTGTACAATCAATACTGCAAACCAAGCTATCATACATTCATGGCCACAACTTTGTAACTGTGACTGATAAAATAATCATCCACTTATATATAGTTTTTTTCGCTAATGAGAAACATTCTTATTATATTTTTTAAAAATGTTTGTATTAGCACTTCGTTTTTGCTCTGCAAATGTATGCACCCCCTTAATTGATATAAGATGGACTTCAAGAAGAACGATCTTAATTAAGCATTGTCTTGAGAATCAACTACGAATAGGGCGCGTACCTTTATTCTCCCATTGCGTATAAAGATACAACTTCTGATGTTTATAAACACCTCCCATATCATCTTCTTTCCATCATATAGTTTCCGTACATCGTAAATGTTTAACATATTATCGAATATTTGGGTTCAGGGGTCTCATTGCTTGCCGAAAGTTAATAATTGCGTTCTAAAACGTCGAAGACAACATTCCATTCAATTTTATAACTCCTAGCAACAGGGTGGTTCTTAACGTAGGTGCAAAAGGTGCCAGCGCACTTGGGCAGCCTCAGACCTTTTGTTACTGGAAATTACACGTGAAATCAATCACTTTTTTCGGCAGCATATCTTCCGATTTTGGCTAAATTGTAATATGTTTTTATCTATACGAAATAACAGGGCCACAGAATTATTATTTGGCTAAGTTCGCCATTGCTTACAGTTGCAATGTACTAAACAATACGACATTCGTCCAACAGTCATCACCTACACAAATGAATTTCTATTTCGAAAGCTTAGTTTTACAGATATATACTTTGATTAATTCACATGGCAATATATTGGACTTTCTAAAGACATGTTCATTTTCTCAATACAGACTTATTTTTAACCTTCAGTTAGATTGTTAAAATTGTTCGAAAATGAAAAAATCTTTCTTCATAATTGCTGTCTAAAAGTATTTATACTCTTTCTATATGTAGATATAAAAGTAAACACAGCGTATCGAATTCTTAAGTAAGTAATGCTGAATAAGGGCGGCAATATTGCCTTTGCACCTGGGCGGTCATCAAGTTAGGAACGGCGCTGCCTAGCAATAACGCTCAGAGTGTCGAAGCATTTTAGCTTGCATGCGATTGAAAAATGCAGTCGAAAAAAGCTGGCGGTACCGGCATGAGCGAAAAATAACGGTTACTGGCAAGGTGGGGGTTGCTGCGCAGCCAGCGCTGTCAGCCCGGTCGGTACGTGAACCATTACATAGCGCCGCCATTTTACATAGTTTGTAGGAGCTCCGAGAACTCCGTTCGGAATGTTTGATTAACTTCCCAGTGCATTCATGTATACTCTAATACGATATCGCGAGTAGTGGCGCTCGCGGGACCTTTAAACGATTCAAGCTTATTATTACTGTGTTTCTTCCATTGTTCTTAGATTACTGTAGAGGGCGGAGTGGAGTTAGTAACGCAATTTAAAACGTAGCGTGCTGGGACGCCAATGCAATCCCGCGCCACTTTCGATTGCTTTTGTAAAGAGCTCGTAGTACGCATTGCATTTGTGTAATTCTACATCACTAACATTTTTATGCATTTTATCATCGTCACGTACACTTTTATGTCAAATATTCTTCCTCTGCAGCAGTATTTTGAGTGATTTTGCATTCGTGCGGTTTCGCGAGCCACGGGCACGTTATTGTATGAATAATACCGCGGCCCGTCTCGAAAAACCTAGGCGGATCTGCACCTGCACTTCGCACAACGTTCCCGTAAAACTAGAGTCTGTGTTTTTTGTGAAAGTAGCGCGTGGCCTGGTCGTCGTTCGTTTTTAAACCAGTGTTCAGACGTCGATCTGGAGCGGCTAGGGTAGCCACGTAACTTTTTTCGAGCTGACTACCCGCTGAGTTACCAACAGAAATTTCAGGGGTGAGACAGAGTTGCTCGCAATGTCGATCGCATTATCCAACTTACAGCATCCGACAAAATAGTTGTCACAATCTGCGAAACAGCCACTAGACAAAAAATTGAGTTTGGTAGCATGAACTCACGATATGCAAGACTTTTTTAGGGGATTGCGAGAGAAAATCTCCTCCCTTAAAAGGGGGCTTTTACAAAGTCATGTATAACAGGCGCGCATAATACAAAATTTCACTTTTTGTTCAGCGAACATTTTCTAGATTGTGACAACTATTTTCTCGGGTGGTGTACAAGTGTAAGACGCGCATCAGTCTTTTACAATCAAATTAGCGGTAATACCGACATTGCGTAATTGTTTGGTAGTCACGTTTTGTGATTTGTGTCATCTGTCGCTGGGCACTTCGCCGAGAGAATTACGACAGATATCAGCGGTTTATCGAGTCATTAACGGAAACTAAATTAGAGCCCTAATAGGCCTTAATCGGGCTACGAGTATTGACCGTCCACTTTTAGGTTCAATAGGGGAACTAATGGGGCTGCGGGCGTTGATCCCATTAAAAACCTAATAGGTCTTCTAATAGGGTTATTAGTGACGTGATTCACTCCGTGAAGCGTTCATCGACACACGAGACGAGTGCCGTTACATGGCTAACAAAACAATTATGCAAATTTCGGTATTACCAATAATTCGATGGTACAAGCTGTTTCTCTAACTAGTTTATCATTCTATACGTGTGACATTTTTTAACGCATGTTCACACTATGCCGTCCGGTGGCACCACATTGGTGCCATGCGAAAACTATTGGGCAAGCGCCGGTGGCTCCAATTTGGTGCGATGGGCATATTATTGGGCAAATGTCCGGCGCCACACGAAAAAATCTAGAATATACGTGCGGACGGCATAGTGTTCATATGTTGCGATCCTTGTTTTTGCGCTCGTTCATCGCTTTTACGATCTTGAACTGAGAGCTCCCAGTCTCCGAGGTTCGGGGACTGAATTCCATTTCGAAATAGTCCGTCGAACCTATACTATGCGTAGTATGTACTTATGTCCTCGAATTTTAGCGAGTAGTTCCCATTGAGTCAAGAGGTACCTTTCTCGGTTTTTTATTCTTTGAGGTTATTTTTCCAGGGACTCTCTTCGACTTTCTTTTTTCTACGCACTGGGGCGCGATTCTGTAAAAATTGATAACGATACTTGGCGCTACTAATTCGATATCGATAGTCGTTATCTCACTCTTACAAATAGCGCCGTCTCTCTCAAACGTCTACCCTACTATCGATAAGTATCGCTAGCAAATTTTTACGGAATCGCGCCCCTGCTTAACATTTGCGTACCAGAACTCGCGGGTCGAATCCCTATTCTTAATAATTTATTGGAAAAATGCGCTCGTCAATGTCTTCTATTCTAATCGTGATTCTCGATTCGAATTGCCGCTAGACTGAGATGTTTCGCGCTGCCATTAATAGCGCAAAAATAGCACTCATAGGGCTTTTAGTCCCAATAGCACAAAAACCCCATTAATAGTACCCATAGGAATTTTGGTCCCAATTCGCAAAAGACCCCATCAATAGTCCTAATAGGGTTTTCTTAGCTGTAATTAACTTAATTAAATGGCTAATAGGGCGAGTATCCCTGTTAGGGTTTTAATAGGTTTATTATCTATATACCTATCAGTAGATCCTAATAGCTTTATTAATAAGTTTATTATTCGCAGGTATATCAGTAAACCCTATTTGGTACTTTTTTACTTAATTGATAACTCGCCGAAATCTGTCACGATACCCTCCGTGTAAGCTTAAGCGACGCACGGTACAAGTGACATTACATGCGTAACAAAACAATTACGCAATGTTGGTATTGGCGATAATTCGATGGTAAAAACTAATTCCAAGTTATCTGTTACACCCTGTATGGATCAGTCAGTTGTCTTTAAATCAGGTATTACCGACCGTAGCAGCGCGGTCGGTAATTACCGACCGGGTATCTTATTGTCGAGAGAGAGGCTGAGCCGGAGAAGAGTCCAGCGGCCCGTGCCAAGCCTATTGTGTGTATTCTAACTCCATTTGTGAATAACCGGGCCCGCTAAGTATTAGATGTTTTATTGATGATTAATTCTACTATACCACATTGGATCAGGAGACTCGGTAGAGTCGGTAGAGTCTCCTGATCCAATGTGGTATAGTAGTCATTACGCCAGTCATTACGCCAAGTATGTAAATATAGGATGATTCACTTGCCTTTGAATCAGAACTCTCCTAGCCCACTTTTACTAGACATCTATTTCATTATACTATATATTCTCCGTTTAACAATAGACTGTATTAAATTATGTAGTCTGTTGGAGCGAATATCTTTCCAAGTTTTAGCATCGACTTCCTTTGAATGAATATGGGTGGGTATCGTTTGGGTATGCTGGCCGGGCTCTGGCCATTCTGCCCGCCTGGGATCCGCAAGAACATCCGGCTATCCACTGGCTAGAAAAGTTGCAATCGGCGCGATTAGGCGCGGATTAAAAACCAGAACGCGCAGTCCGTAGCACGCCCGGGCCCCGGAATCAAGTTCTACTAGGGTAGTGGCTATCTAGTAAAGCGTCACCGGCCTGGCCAGGTCCGAATCAATTTCCCGGGTAGGCCCCGATTACAAACCGGGACGCGTAGTCCATAGCCCGGCCGGGCCCCCGAATCAATTTCTACCAGGGAAGGAGAAAATATTTTACTATATTATATTTATAGGGGAATATTATATAGAACTGGCTTCTGCAGGGTGAACTTTCGTGTGCGAGTTAACATAACTGAAACATGTAAAAGTCTAAATGCGTAAAATGCAGACAAATGTTGGGAAACATTTGAGTATAATTTAAATGACTAGGTTATTTATAATGATTTTATATGGAACAGTGTATGCTCGACAGTGGTGATTCTAAGGCAAGTGACTCACCTTGTACTTCGTGTTCAAAGCTGCCTCTTCCATTGAAAAAAATGGCCGAATTATTTGACGTCTTTCTGAGGGCTACTAAATTCCAATCTTACGCATTAAACCTTATTTTGGCTGCGTTTTCTGCCAAATCCAACGCTCTCCATGAACTCTGACAATTCTGAGCGAGCGAGTTTGATAATGAAACTCTCCTAAATAAAGTAGCTCTTGAGCTCTGAAAATAAACCTTTATCTTTGTATTTACATGTTTTAATTATAAATTTACTAGTTAAAATAATTTTTGGATTTCATTAGTAAAAAAACCGGTGGAAAATGGACCGTTGGTGCAATCCAGAAGGAGGAGAGACGCATGTCTCTCCGCCTGCAAATAGTACGTATACCTAAAAAAATTACGTATAAAAAATGTAATATTAAAGACAAGTATCTGTTTTGTATAAACAACCGTAGATCTAATTCAGCGCATGGATGCCGATTGTTGGATCAAGCAAGAAGGAGAGACGCAAGCCACCGCGTCTGCAAATGGTACGTATACATAAAAAAATTAAGTATACAAAGACGTAATATTAAAAATAAGTATCTGTTTCTTATCAGCAACCGTAGATCTAATTCAGCGCATGGATGCCGATTGTTGGATCAAGCAAGAAGGAGAGACGCAAGCCGCCGCGTCTGCAAATGGTACGTATACTTAAAAAAATTAAGTATACAAAGACGTAATATTAAAGGCAAGTATCTGTTTTTTATCAGCAACCGTAGATCTGATTCAGCACATGGATGCCGACCGTTGGATCAAGCGAGAAGGAGAGACGCATACTTCCGCGTCTGCAAATGGTACGTATACTTAAAAAAAATTACGTAACAAAAGAAATCTAATATTAAAGGCAAGTATCTGTTTTGTATCAGCAACCGTAGATCTGATTCAGCACATGGATGCTGACCGTTGGATCAAGCAAGAAGGAGAGACGCAAGCCTCCGCGTCTGCAAATAGTACGTGTAGTTAAAAAAATTAAATACATGAATATGTAATATTAAAAATAAGTATCTGTTTTGTATCAGCAACCGTAGGTCTGATTCAGGGCATGAATGCTGACCATTGGATCAACCGAGAAGGAGAGACGCAAGCCTCCGCGTCTACAAATAGTACGTATACTTAAAAAACTTAAGTATACAAAAATTTAATGTTAAGAATAAGTATCTGTTCTGTATCAGCAACTGCAGACCCGATTCAGCACATGGATGCTGACCATTGGATCAACCGAGATGGAGAGACGCATGCCTCTGCGTCTACAAATAGTACGTATAGTTAAAAAATTAAGTATACAAAATTTACTATTAAACACAAGTATTTGTTTTGTATCAGCAATAGCAGACCTGATTGAGCGCATGGATGCGTTGGAGATGCGACTGCTGACTGAGTTCCGTCAGCTTCGCCGGGATGTCTTGTCTCGGCTCCCGGTGAGTGAAGGCGCACCGCACTACCAAGAACCATTGCGGTTTAATTCTGGTAACCCAGAGCATAAAGAGGATCTGCCATGCGAGACATTAGACGACTTTCTCAATTTCAATATGAAATTGAAGAATGACGACACATGCGCCCACGCATTGGTAATTATATCTTATTACCGACTTCGAAAAGGACGAGATTATCAAGGCGGCTATGTATATTTTTGTGTAATGTTTGTCCGGCGGGATAAAACCTTGCCTATCTTACAAAGGAAGTTCGCAATTTGGTCCCATTATAAACTTTGTCGAAATTGTTTAAGGCTAACCATTGCTATTATATAAAAACTGAATTTCTCGCCGATTTTGCTTCTGTACTAAAATTTCTTTTGTCCGGCGATATCTCTGCTACAAATGGACCAATTGGCATCAAAGCTTTTCTATTTTACAGAGGATCTTCCCAGAATGGTTTCATTCTAAATTTGTTCGAAATTCTTCAACATTAACAACTGTTATTGCATAAACACTGAACTTTCCGTTGTCCGGCATAGCTTTGGGACGGCTCGTTCGGTCGGGATGAAACTTTTCCTAATTGCGGGGGGAAGTTCTTAAGGTACTCCCTCGTGCATACATTTCACAATCCACGAGCTTTTCTTTCCTCAACAAACGCTATATTTGTTCCTCTATAACTGGCACAGCAGTGTATCGATGAAATTCGAGATGAAGTCGACCGCGGAATATCCTTCTATTCATTTCCTATAATAAAAATCAATAAATAAAAAAATATATTAAAAGAAAATGTGACCAAGTTTGAAAAATTGACAACGTCTCAGGAAGCTGAACGCAAAAAAATAAACACCACAAAAAATGCCCTGAAAAGTACAAAATAATTTATTGTTTTTGGACTTACAGAAATTTACAGTCATAATATACGGTTTTAGCAATCTTCCTCCATTAAGTCTGAATATATTGCAACTTTTCGGAGGCGTCTCAAATATAGTACAGTGTTGCAAAAGTCACAAAGCCCTCACACAGAAATTTGGTAATACTCGTCGGCTCTATGTACATATATTTCTACAAGTTGAACGGTTCAATATTCCCTATCGAATATACTAATATTGTTAACATTAATTGGTCTACGATACACGACAATTCCGTACAATTGCGACATCCTATAGGTGTAGGATGATCTAATAAATACGCATATACATATCGTTGGAGGTATTCCCAGTGGATGTGATGTGGATCTGGTGAATTCATTTCAGTTTTACCCGGTTGTAATATGTAAACGACTTTATTCGCATGTTTACTTACTTCTGTTCACGATCTATCGGAAGAGAGAGTTTTTTTTTTTTTTTTTTTTTTTTTTTATTAAAGCCATTGATTCAATATGAATCAATCAGTCTTGAGGAAGAGAGAGTTACACCGGGAGGGCGACGCTCTTAAGGCCCGTTTCCACTAGAACATTTCGCCGTAACAGAACACCGAACATCCGAACAGAATTCCAAACTTCCTATGCTTTCCTATAGGAAAAAAAAGGTTGCCCATATCGTATTACCGTCTCGGAGCCTAGCGAGGAGGCAATCGTCTCGGCGATAAGTGGAATGCATACCAAATTTTGTTACGGAAACCACTTAACGGGCCGAACGCTCAGTTGGCGGTTTTTCTCCGACGCATCAAAGGAAACGGTAGGAAGCCCGGTAGGAACTACTGTGCATGGGGTCGAGTTTGAATTTCTTGAAAGGACGAGCTCTCGCAATCGCAACTCAAGAACAAGTCGGACGATAAACTCTCATTGATTAGGCTCTGCAATAAGTAGTGGTTGATTTCGATCCTGTGAAATGGCCGACAATGGAAGAACTCTACTGAATCCACGATCGGCAATAGGAATATTCAATTTAATACATTTTATTGCCAGACATTGTCGATCATTCTACGCACAACGCCGTTTCCACTAACTACCTGTAACGGACACATTGGCAGTCAGAAATGTACTAGGTTTTATCAAATTATTCAAAGTCTACTAAAACTTGCAAGAACTGAAAAGTAATAGCTATTGCAAAGATTCATTCCGATTGTTTTATTCCCTGTACTTTGCGTTTAAACTTATTATTTCAATTAGAAAGTATTTCGCGGCGATGAGAAAAAGATATGTTAATATGGTAGGAGACGGTGCTGGAAAGAAGGGTCGCGGGTCACTTGTGAAGTGACGAAGGTCGAGATTCTCCCGGATAAGCATAGTCCAACGCAGCGGGTGGGTGTTCGGTTTGGTATTCGGAGTTCTGTTCGGATGTTCGATGTTTGGTGTTCTGTTACGGCGAAATGTTCTAATGGAAACGGGCCTTTACAAACCGTGATAATTACATTTACATAATAAATGCGACGACTTTGAGAATAATACAATGTCTTTGGTCGTCAACGCAATAACTCTTTCATTATACAAAACAAAAATGGGCAACACCGCACAATAATAATAATAACTTAGTTCATCCATCCGTAACAGGGCGTCTATATTTTCTTAGAAATTTTGCGTTTGTGACGAGAGCGCTTATAGGCACTCTAAAAACCCATTAAGAATGCATTTATCACAGCTAAAATCTCGTCAGTTGAAGTTTGCGTTCTCCCTTAAATTTCACCGTAGTCAAAAGGTTAATAGCTGCCCGCTGGCGGCGCCTCATACGACTAATCTCTTTAACGGTGATTATGATTGTCCCTGAGTTATGAATCCTCTATAGTCGGGCCGCTAAGAGAATGAATCCGAAAGTTCCCTCTCCCAAGCGCACTCACTGCCATTTCCCTTGACATTTAGATACGCTGCTGGCCCAACACTACGAAGCGCATTAAGGAAAGTTAGGTTACGGAACTCCCGAAAAGTAACTGGAGAGGGTTAAATCCTCATCGGGTTCATTCTCTCACATATAACAGACTGCAGGCAATAGAACTATCCTTCGTTTATAATTAAAGTCACGCTGTGGCTGGATAGAAGATATATATAGAGAGAGAAAGATTGAGAAAGATCAAGAGGGAGAGATTGAGGGGGGGGGGGGCACGAAAGCAAAAGTGATTTGGTGAATCAGCGAGAGTAAATGGAATAGGGCATAGAGCATGGGTTATATACTTGACTGCTCCGAAAATTTAGGCTTACGGGTGAAAGGTTGCCAAAATCGCATATTGTGACTGTCAGTGCTGCTTATTTTTAGTTTTTAGCTTCTTGGGATGCTGTCAATTTTTCGAAGTCCGTCACATTGTTTTAAAATATTTGTGTAGGAGATGTAAATACTTAGAACGTTGACCCCACGCGATCGCCCATGCGTCGGGGCACCTATGTTTTGGTCAACCGTCGCGACGCGTACCGAGCGCGAAGGTCGCAGAAGTCGGTCGACCAACGTTTTTAAGACACTTCCAAACGACGAGACCGATCACAGTTCAGTTGCCGAAAAGCTACGAAAAGAGAAAGAGTTACATAGAGAGTTACGAACGAGACAGAGTTAGGAAAAGAGTTACAGAAAGAGTTGCGAGCGAAATAAGAGCAGTGTACTGAGTGTATCAGAGAGCAATAAAGAGTTATTATTATTAACCAACAAAAAAAAAACACCTTCTAAAAAACCTACATTTGTTTACTGAACAAATACATATCTTTAATATACTTTGAAAAATGTGCATCCTCTCTTTATTTGTTTCAGTTCCACCTATTGATAACAAAACTGGAAGGAGACAGCAAAAGAACGGATCTCTCAAAAGTATGCGGCCAAATACTTAAGGTACCACATACAAATAAAATGTTGCAAAGTCGTTCAAAATGTCGCAATTCTTTCTTAAACATCCATTTTTTCTTGAAATTTGATTATATACATATTTAAATATACATTGCAAGCTTTATAACCTGTACATTTCATTATAATATTTACAGTAGTTAGCGCGCCGCCACATTTTCCGTGATATAATCACAATTGTTTTTTTATTTAGAAAGCAGATAACCCTGTTGTACTACGGAGCGTTTTTTTAAATATCTATCCCAGTTTCTTTTACAACAATATATAACGCTTAATTGTATTACAGACAATTGTGACGCGAGATGTGGCCAGATCCTTAACGGTACAGCGCAAGAGGGCGAATAAATTGGTGTTGGCTACCATGCCAATTTTCGATATATTTTCACGTACGATATTTATTATTTGATCATTAAAAGGAGTGTACTTGTAATCATTCAAAGCCGGGTTAGTAAACTAACTGAATTTTATTGATTCTGATTTTAGATGTATTAAAATATACTTGCCGCCCCAATTTAACGGAGCAAGAAATAAACCATGCACTAGGCGCCGCAATCAATAATGCCAAGGATTGGGACTCTCACAGGAAAAGAGGCGCATCAGAAGCTTAAGATAGTTGTAAAGAAAAACCGTTCTCTATTGATTCTCTTTACACATTAGCAAGATAACCTTAAATGGGCCTGCAAAATTCAGGAGCCAGTTGACCAAGAAATAGTGGAAAGATTACGCAAACTTAAAGAGGAGGATAACAGTGTGCCTCTGCTAAGTGATGATGAAATTAGACGGCGGCTAGCAATATTAACACTTTGACGGCCGCACATTTTTTTCATTTCTTATACGTTGCCGCAGGTGGAATTAAAGCATATTTTGTTAACCTTTCAGCGACTATTTAAAAGCAATTGTTTGTAAAACAGTCATTTGTAACTTTATTATCATTGAAAATGTCAACGAGTCTATTTTGTAACTTTAAATAGGTCTACTTATGTTTCCAATATTTGGAGTAACGAAATATTGTTTCAATCTAAACTAAACAATTACAAAATAAAAGAGCGTAAACCCCATAAATAAATCTATATGTTTAAAGAAATATAAAAAAATATTTTGTACAATTTTTACATCTGCATATCACCTCTTAGAATACATAAAAATAAAACATGATTTTTTTTAGAAAGTCACGTATACGTGATAGCGGCCGTCAAAGTGTTAAGGAATGAAGATCCAGATGTTAATGGTAGCAACCATAGAATAAATATAGAGGGTGATGCACTAGACGGAGAATCAGTTTTCTCCCATCAAATTATCGGTAATACCGATATTGTGTAATTGTTTTGGTAGCCGTGGAATGCCACTTATATCGACAATATCGGCTTATCGATTAATTAACAAATACTAAATTGGGGGCTTCGGGCATTGACCGCCAATTTATATTACTAGATCTGAGGCTAATAACCCTATCAGTAGCCGTAATAGGTCTTTAATGCTGCAAAAAACCGCAGACCTATTAGTAGACCTATGTGCACATATGTGAAGGAACAATGTGCTTTGTATATATATATAAGTATTATATAAGCCAAACAGGGAACATGGGAACTATTACTGAAATTGTTGTCCTGTGAGAAGGATGCCTTACTTTATCGGAGAGAGTACTCAAGATTTTTTATATTAATTCGTATGAAAATGGCAGTACAGCTATTACTAATAGTTTATGGTCGGGCTGCTGAGAGAATGAACCCGATGAGGAAGGGGAGCCAGGAGAACCCAGCCAGGATTTTATCCTCTCCAGTTACGTTTCGGAAATTCCAAACCTGACTTCCCCTCATGCGCTTCGTAGTGTTGAGCCAGCAGCACACCCAAGTGTCACGGGAAGTGGCAGTGGCTGCGCTTAGGAGAGGGAAAACTCGTGTTCATTCTCTCAGCGGTCCGACTATAGTTATAGTTTTGTTCTGCACGTGTCGAATGATGTTTTATAAAAAATAAAACTTTGTAAGAGTATGTAAGGACTCAGACATTCATTTCCTTATTTTTGGTGTCTCAGTAACAAGTAATACTGCTCTTATCTTCAATGATATGAATAACAACGAAAGAAGAATATTCTATCGCGTTTCTCATTACATTGAACGTATTAGTACTTTCGCCTTGAATTAGCAGAGTTATTCGACACATTCCAATCATGCAACATATCTGAATTATCCGAATCATCCGCGTAAACTACCTAACACAAGCAGTGGGCCATTCTTATTACCACTATGCCGTCCGGTGGCACCACGTTGGTGCCATGCGAAAATTATCGGGCAAGCGCCGGTGGCTCCACGTTGGTGCCATGCGCAAATTATTGAGCAAATTTCCGGCGCCACACGAAAAAATCTAGATTAGACGTGCGGACGGCATAGTGTTACTATACTAAAATGGCGTAGATGCTAAAACGTTGGGTCTTCGAGCTGGAGTGATTGTGGGTCGAGTTTAATTCCCCTCAGATTACGCACGACACTTTTTATGATTTTTCAACTTTCTTTTCTCCTTACTCACTGTATATGACTTTATTCTTTTGCTTTTAAACTGTGAGTGAGTGTGAGGGTATGCGCTTCGAATCAGGTCTGATACGAGTCGGGCGTCCAGGGGGGGGGGGGGGATCCCCCACTCGCAGCTCGTCGTCCTTATCACAGGGCCCCTTCACGCGGCCTCACCAAGGGTTAACCTAGCGGCCCCGGTTCGACCATATGGTCTCCCCGTGCACGCTGGACCTTCAAAACCCGGGAAGTTTTACCTTCCCTAACGAGGTCGATCTTGGCCTCAGGTTGACGCACGCATCTATCTGAGCACGATGGCTTATAGGCCACGACACGTTTTCTCGTTACCGCGCACTATTAGGGCTGCACAACGAGAATGTAGAACTCTGACATTGCGAACGCGGGCTCACTTGTTCTGAAGCACGATTAGGAAAAGAAAAGAAAGTAGTGATGTGCAGAATCACTTACAATTAGCTGTACCACGTTCTGATCGAACACTGAGCCCTGATGGGTCAGGCCCTATTTATGCGCAAAGGAAAAACTAACCTGCTCGGCTTGCAGGGTCGACCCTTTGACTCGACACTCATTCAAAGAAAAAAAAGGTGGGGGTGGATGGTTCCCGGACAATGGTTTAGGCGGTGTCGCATTATCGGGCTTTTCATTATTTCTCTCATAAGTATAGTTCGAACAGATATCTATTTCTATTTTTGAGCAATTCTAAATGAAGAAGTCATTTTGGAAAGATTGGTGGATTGGAGGTTAGACGGAGGGACCACTTGACGTTTTTTTTACATTTGACTGTTTTTTACTTTCTTCCTCATCATTATTTATTGAAATACATTGTTTTATTTTCTTTTCTTTTTATGGCAGATTCTGCTTAACACGTTCCGTGCCACGTGTACTATTTGTGGTACACGCTAAGCTTGATCTGCAGGCCACGTGTACCATAAATGGTACACGGTGCGATAAGTACTCTGAACAAGCGAATTACATATGGATTGATGATACAATGACACATTGTGTGATAGTATATCAATTTTTAGTCAAAACAACAAATGGCCTGGAGATCATGTCGGGCAAAAACGCCTTGACAGGGAACGTGTTCAATTCAGTAAACCTGGTATCTACCTCGGCACCAGAAGAATTCGACTTTACAGACACTGCATAGCCTCTGCTGCGATGATATATCGCTTCTCCGATGCTCCAGTATCAAATTTTTCTAAATGAAAGACAACCCGCATGCCACATGATGAAGACAGTGCGGTCGATGCATTCAATTCATTAGACAATTAGAAGCACCCAGTAACATCTGTCTAATTCATCGCTTGGGACCACCGCCACAAATTGTGGACAGCAAAAACGGCGGAGTAGCAGAAATAATCGATTATGCTTATCAATGACCGGGAGATATCTCAGTCAATAAGTCCTGCTTTGAGTTGCAATATTATGATGGCAGTTGCAACCACTATGCTGAAAATCTGGAAAAAACGAATAAATGTGTTACCAAGGTGCTCTTTTAAGTTTAGCGTGCGTCACGAACCTTGTATATCAAGTTGTGTCCGAAATAACAAAGGCCGAGGCAGGAAAATCTTAATGGCCTGTGCTTTGCTTCTAATACCATTAATGATAACTGCACGTCAATACAACAGAACAATACATATTGTAGTATTTCTTAGGCAGTATTACTTTACGCTTATAAACTTACGTCTTTGCGCATTCCTTCGTCATCCATGGAGCGCAACAATTGGACTGCTACGTCAGAGACCATTCTTGCCTATACCAGTTGGTTTTATTGAACATAGTCGGTGTAAACATTATTCGTACAATGATCAAGTTTAACGCCTGTGTATATTAGCTAATGTCGGGAAAACAAGAAATGTGTACATATTCTTTTGAAGTTTCAATAAATATCATGTAAACAATTGTAGATGCATTAGAGAATATGTAAGGTAAAAGCACTAGTAGTTGACACTGTATCAGTACTTGACACTTTTTAAAAAAAAGTAAATAAATAAGAAAACTACAAACTGGAATACATCAAACCTTATTAATCTGTATACTGTCGCCCTTCAGCGACTTAAATGCGAACTACTACGCATATTCCGCCATCGAGAAGTGTCATAGCAACCGATTAATCGAACCCGTGCGTGATTCTTACGACTTTCGCGTATTTTCTTGTATACATAGAGTGCTAAGGATTTGGGTGAAATGTAAGTATTGCAACTTTGCATTATTTAATCATTGTGGTTAAAAAGACACTCGTTTATGTTATTTAAACCTTAAAAGGGGATTTGCTTATTAAAATTTGCAGCAAACAATGCTAAACAGTCCAAATTTCCCCCGTGTCAACTATTGAAACTCGTAATTGTCTGTTATTCAGTAGTTGACATGGGGTGTCAACTGCAAAATTACTAAGTGTCAACTATTGACTTTGTTCCTCTGTCAATTTTAAAATGCCTCCTGCAAAGGGTAACTTCAGAAATTCCATATAAAACGACAGCTAGAAAATTTAATGTCCTAGGGTGTTTGTTGCTGTGTTTGAAGCGACTGCAACCATTTCAGCAATGGCAAAGTATGGTAAACTGTGGAAGTGACCGGAAAGAATGGATAAGCTAGATTATGAATGGGGAGCTGAGCTGTTTCGTATCAACGAACCCATTAAAATCAGCAGAACCAGAAATATGTATTGAGTCATCGAACTAAGTTAGATTTTTTATGGAAGTAACTTCTGGTTATTAAATATTTTTTTGTAAACTTACACAAGAATAATCTTTTTAAACACTCAATAAATTTCTCTACTCATACATTGGCAAGAGTAGCTCATTAATTGATTTTTCTCCCTATGTCAACTACTGAGACAAAAGGATGTCAACTACTGAATTTATTGTTTTTGCTAGGTGTCAACTGTTGAATCAAATTTTACTTTTAGGGAAAGAAAGAAAAAATTTTTACAACGACCATCGGGAATGAATACTTAACGTAATATAATAGAAGAATAGTTTGTGCACCGACTACTAATTATAAACTTCTATTGAAGTGAACCTAGCCTGTTCTATGTGAATAAATAGACAAAAAATTCCTTAAAGTGTCAACTACTGGTGCTTTTACCTTACAAGTTTACTGTTTTAGGCGCATCTTGTAACAAACATAGATATGACTGTATTTCTTAATAACTAGCATACAGTGTAATTGTGTAGTCTAGGTGACGTTAAAAAAATTTACAAATGCCGGGTAATCCGACAATACAGCAATCTAGAGAATACAATAGCTAAGTAAAAACAAACATTTTTTAACAACTGAACATGTACACATTTTTGAACAATTTAATTCAACATTTTTGGCTGTTTGCTCTAACTCTGCTGCTTTTTCCGAATTTTGAAAATCGCCTGATATTTGTACATTTTTTAATTTCCATCACAAACGTTTAAAAATCAATACAGATTCTCCTCGAGCTATTTTCAATACTATATAATTCAAATTCGGTATGTAATTCAGTTACTCGTTTGTCAATTACTGTGTTAGCTAAAGTAGAGACTTCTGTCACACAGTATTCGCAATTCGCTCACCTTGGCACCGACACACTCGCAAAGATGATTGGTAACAATGACTTCCGTCAAATATGGCAACGTCCACAAGGAAAGCAGTGAGACTGTTACAATCGCATTACCTTCGAAAGGCAGGAGTACCATACGAAACATGAAGGTGATGTTGCCCAATAGGAACACACAGTCGAGGCCAATCTGAAGACACATCTGAGTCTCGAATACTATGTTTAAATCACGTAAAATTTTGCAGAGCTGGAAGTGCAAATGCCTGAAAAACACAATGCATTTTTGATTACTTGCGCGCAGAAAGTAGTGGATTGATGCACATACATGACTGTCCAAATGATGCGCCTGGCCCTTTTGTCTGGGGTAAAAGCTCTTTTAACCAATATCATCTCGCTGGTTCGAATCCAACATACACAATTGTTGTCATCGATTGTTAGCTCTCTTAAGGCGCCACTGATGTAATCGAATCTCGTACCAGCGTATCTAATAATCGGAATCGCTCAACATTCTATTTAAAGATACGAAACATTCGTCGGATCATGTCTCACAATCATTCACCCCTTAAAACGTACTGCAGGATTGACGAGAACTGCATCGTCACGAGCATGCAAAGGTGTACTGGCATGTACATGAAAAATGCCAGAAACGCATAGCCTTTGTCCGCATAATTATGTACATAACTCATGGCGCTCAACGTATTCAGTAGCACACACATGAACGCCCACGTAGTCACAGTAATCAGCGATATTCTTCGCAACTTGGAGCAATCCGTCTCAATTCCCAAGGCTGCCAGTGTCTCATCCACTTCATTGAACCGTTCCATGCACTTATGGTATCTCTGGTGTCATACTAATATTACAAAAGTAATTGTAGAGTGATAATTGAGCAGTACACATACCTTTCCATACCAGTGGGTGAGGCAGATCGACACGAGGACGAAGATAGTACAGCACGACATTATGAAATCAACGACCGATTTGGTGAAAAGGACTGTCACGGTGGTAGGCTGTACTACCCCGGCCATATGCATGCCGAATTGCATACTGACTGTCACAGTAGCATATGCGAGACTAAGTTTTCTTCGCGGCTTCCCCAAAGGATACTCGATTAATGCCAAACCGAAAAAAGCCGCGGTTGCCGTGATAGGCCAAATCGCCCGCTGGAAATGTGCTTTCATTTCTTGTGTTCAATGCAGTCCCTCTCACTATTCAATTGAACACGATCTATCGTGTTTCTGGTGAACAGTGGGCTCGTGAGCCTCGACTAATTGGCAGAATGCATCAATACTTGTTTGAGCAATACTCAAGGGGCACTATTAGGGCTCGCACGTGTTTAACAAAAATCAATCGATTGGAATGATAAGGTTGGTTATATCGACCCGTTTGCACCTTGCGCTTCTTTATGGACATTGGGTTTAATTTGCCAGAATAGAGGATTGAGCGATCAATTTTATTAAACTTTATAGTCGGAATACTTATCACTATGGTTTATATATGATATTATGACCAACGTTCTGATTATTCATCTACCCAAAAGATTTTTCAGTCTGATTTACGCTAGTGTGGTACTCAGCATGAACATACAGAATGATTCAGTTGCCTTTGAATCAGAACTCTCCAACCCCACTTTTACTAGACATCAATTTAATTATACTATATATTCTCCATTTAACAATCGACTGTATTAAATTATGTAATCTGCTCGAGCGAATATTCTACGAGATTTAAGCATAGATTTCCTTTCAATGGGTAGCAACGTAAGGAGAAGATATTTTATTATACTGTATTTAACAGGCGAATATTATATATAACTGGCTTCTTCAGGGTGAAATTTCATGCGTAAGTTAACGTAACTGAAACATGTATAAGTCTAAATGCATTAAATGCACATAAATGTTGAGAAACATTTGAGTATAATTTAAATTTCTAGGTTATTTATAATCATTTTATGTGCAACATTGTATGTTCAGCAGTGGTGATTCAAAGGCAAGTGATGTTGAAGAGTGATTCCTTTCCGTGGAAATTAGTATGAAATACTTAGGAAACAAATATAACTTTATTGATCTAAACTGTTTGAAGGACTGGTGACGAATGAAACATTATGACAGATTTTGAAACATATAAACATCATTGTGGACGAGAAAATTGAACTTATCAAATACATATAAATAACAAAACTAAGCGTGAATGCTATAGGATAGAATCCAAAAAGTGAATCACCCTGTACATACAGTTATCGATCCCTGATCCACAGAGTGCGAGAGCGCAACGCCCTGCGACTTTCGGCTGTACTGGCTACAGTTTACGACAGTGACAGTCAAACGAATATTTCAGATATTCGACGCCACGTCCCCAAATATTTCAGACCGTTTCGTACCTGCCAACCATCTAAATTTCTAGATCAATGCTGTCCAAGAACTTCTCCTGGAAGCACACGGCTTCCCCCCACTTCAGGCGCTCTCGGCAGTAGCAGCGCTTGGAGAGGGAAATGCGAAGAAGGCCTGGATCTGCCACTCTCCTATAGTTGGGTCGCTGAGAGAATGAACGCGACAGTTCCCTCTCCTAAACGGAGTCACTGCCACTCTCCTTGACACTTGGGTACGCTTGCTGGTCCAACACTACGAAGCGGATAAGGGGAAGTCAGGCTCCGGAACTGTCAAAACGTAAATGGAGAGGGTAAAATCCTGGCCGGGTACCCTCCGCGCTACAGAGCAGTGCTGTTCAGCGGAAGTCTATACTCTGGTACAGAAGCATGAAAAGTAAGTGCGCTTCACTTCGTTTTTCTTGATGTGTACTTATAGCAACCGAGATTGTTCTTGGCTATTGAGGGACGCGAAATGAGCACGATTGTGTTTCTATGTTTCGGCGCATGCTCTTCTTAACTCAGGCTGTTATTGGGTAAAGAGAAACCCAAGATGGGCGTCTTTCTCTTTTTTCCTTCATGGCTCTCCTCTATTTAGATTCTAAATAGTCGTACTCTTGGACCTCCTTAAGTAATTCGAATGATGTCACCATTCGAATAGTCGTCGACATAGTCCATCGGGCCGGCATCGCATCATCCCACCGCACTCCATCCCAGCGCTATTCATCCCATCGCACTTCATCCCAATCACAGTTCATCCCAACACACTTCATCCCAGTACCTTCTATCCCAACAATTGACTTGTTTACTCTCCAAGGTGTGTTTGGGATCAGCAGACTCCGGGTGGACAAGCTCGTTTCACTCGCCAAAACTAAAAACACTCTAAAGAGCAAGACGAGTCAATACCTTAAAGTTTGGGCTCAACAAAGTTCGGGTGTGTGATGTGTGAGAGGGAGCGTGAGGGGGGAAATGTGAATGGGATGAACTGTGATTGGGATGGAAAGAGTTGTGATGAAATGTGTTGGGATGAAAAGAGTTGGGATGAAAGGTACTGGGATGAAATGTGAATGGGATGAACTGTGATTGGGATGAAAAGAGTTGGGATGAAAGGTACTGGGATGAAATGTGAATGGGATGAACTGCGATTGAGATGAAGTGCGATGGGATGAACCGCGCTGGGATGATGTGGGGTGATGCCATGGTGTCCGATCTTTGTTAGTTTGATTGTTATAACGTATTAAAGGTGGAGAGGCTATCTTCAATCCCACTGGTAGAACCGTCCCATAAATTCGCGTATGTGTACTCCGGGGCGATTGGAGGTAATAGCTAAAAAGGCGACTCGATATTCTGATTGGTTTACGTAATAATTAATAAAGTGTTTTTGCTCCGGGTGAACGATGTTTGCAGAATTGATAGTCCGCGAGCGTAGTGGAAACAGTGGGGTCCGGTTCCCCTCCAAGTATCGGTGCCTTAGCGGGGTGTAACGTGACACATTTGCGGGACCGTCTCTTATCTCTCTTTAGAATAGGCTGGACCCAATTGTTTTTCCTAATTCGAACCGATATAGTTATACTAGTTACATCCGAATGGGCCAACAGCGTCGAATGACCGAGAGGGACTAAGACAAAAAGCGCAAAAAAGTAAAGAGGGGGTCCTCGGTCACACCCCGATGTTGCCGACCTGCCGTTTGATTACTAGCCGTTGCAATAACTTACAGCTAGCTTTAAGATGGAATAACAACTACACTAAAAGAGATAGGACCTGAACATTTGCCTTCTATGGCCTTAGAATGTTCCCCTCTACCTTCCCTCAAAGCGCCGGGAGTTATATCGTTTACACCCTGTATATGTATGTTAAAAAAAATAGGATTTTCTTTCATTTTTGCATGAGTAGCGATTGTACAGGGTGAGTCACTTGCCTTTGAATCAGAACTCTCCTAACCTCACTTTTGCTAGACATCTATTTAATTATACTATATATTCTCTATTTAACAATAGACTGTATTAAATTATGTAGCCTGTTGGAACAAATATTTTACCAAGTTTTAGCATCGACTTCCTTCGAATGGGTAACAACGTAAGGAGACAATATTTTATTTTATTATATTTATAGGGGAATATTACATATAACTGGCTTCTGCAGAGTGAAATTTCATGTGCGAGTTAACATAACTCAAACATGTAAAAGTCTAAATGCATAAAATGCAGACAAATGTTGAGCAACATTTGAGTGTAATTTAAATGTCTAGGTTATTTATAATGATTTTACATAGAACAGTGTATGCTCGACAATGGTGATTCAAAGGCAAGTGACTCACCCTGTACATATTTACCAGAAGTATAAAGTATAATCGAGTCGATATAACCACCCTTATTATTTGCATCGACTAACTTCCTTAAAATAGGTGCGAGCCCTATTAGTGTCCCTCGCGTATTGCTCACGCGATTACTAACACATTCTGCCAATGAGCCGGGGCTTTCAAGCTTATTGCTTATCAGAAATACGATAGGTGGTGTCCAATTGAATAGTGATCGGGACTGCATTGAACGCAAAAAATGAAAGCACATTTCCAGAGGGCGATTTGCCCTATCACGGCAACTGCGGCTTTTTTCGGTTTGGCATTAATCGAGTATCCTTTGGGGAAGCCGCGAAGAAAACTTAGTCTCGCATATGCTACTGTGACAGTCAGCATGCAAATCAGCATGTATGTGACCAGGGTAATGTGGCCTGCCACCATGATGAAACCTTACACGAAGACGGTCGTTGATTTCATAATGTCGTGTTGTACTATCTTCGTCCTCGTGTCGATCTGCCTCACCCACTGGCATGGAAAGGTATGTGTACTGCTCAATTATCACTCTACAATAACTTTTGTAATATTAGTATGTCACTAGAGATACCATAAGTGCATGGAACGGTTCAATGTAGTGGATGAGACACTGGCAGCCTTGGGAATTGAGACGGATTGCTCCAAGTTGCGAAGAATATCGCTGATTACTGTGACTACGTGGGCGTTCATGTGTGTGCTACTGAATGCGTTGAACGCCATGAGTTATGTACATAATTATGCGGACAAAGGCTATGCGTTTCTGGCATTTTTCATGTACATGCCAGTACACCTTTGCATGCTCGTGACGATGCAGTTCTCGTCAATCCTGCAGTACGTTTTAAGGGGTGAATGATTGTGAGACATGATCCGACGAATGTTTCGTATCTTTAAATAGAATGTTGAGTGATTCCGATTATTAGATACGCTGGTACGAGATTCGATTACATCAGTGGCGCCTTAAGAGAGCTTGCAATCGATGACAACAATTGTGCATGTTGGATTCGAACCAGCGAGATGATATTGGTTAAAAGAGCTTTTGCCCCAGACAAAAGGGCCAGGCGCATCATTTGGACAGTCATGTATGTGCATCAATCCACTACTTTTTGCGTGCAAGTAACCAAAAATGCATTGTGTTTTTCAGGCACTTGCACTTTCAGCTCTGCGAAATTTTACGTGATGTAAACACAGTATTCGAGACTCAGATATGTCTTCGGATTGGCCTCGACTGTGTGTTCCTACTGGGCAACATTATCTTCATGTTTCGTATGGTGCTCTTGCCTTTCAAAGGTAATACGATTATAGCTGTCTCACTGTTTTGCTTGTGGACGTCTCCATATTTGACGGAAGTCGTTGTTACCAATCATCTTTGCGAGAGTGTCGGTGCCAAGGTGAGCGAATTGCGAAGACTGTGTGACAGAAGTCTCTACTTTAGCTAACACAGTAATTGACAACCGAGTAACAGGATTACATGCCAAATTTTAATAATATTGTATTGAGAACAGCTGATGGAAAATCTGTATTCATTTTCAAACGTTTGTGATGGAAATTAAAAAAATTACAAATACCAGGTGATTTTTAAAATTCCGTAAAAGTAGCAGAGTTAGAGCAAACAACCAAAAATGTTGAATTAAATTATTAAAAAATGTGTACATGTTTAGTTGTCATCAAATGTTTCTTTTTATTTAGTTATCGTAATCTCTAGATTGCTGTATTGACGGGTCTCCCGGAATTTATACATTTTTTTAACGTTACCTAGACTACACATAAAATTAAAGACTAATTATAAAGTGATATAGCCATATTTTTGTTTGTTAAACAATTTATCTAAAACAACAAAGTTGTGCATATTCTCTAATGCTAATCTACAATTGTTTACATGACATTTGTTGAAGCATTAAAGAATATGTACAGGGTGAGTCACTTGCCTTTGAATCAGCACTGTCGGGCATACACTGTTCCATAGAAAATCATTAGAACTACCCTAGATATTTCAACTATACTCAAATGTTGCTCAATATTTGTCTGCATTTTATGCATTTATACTTTTACATGTTTGAGTTATGCTAACTCGCACATGAAATTTCACTCTGCAGAAGCCAGTTCTATGTAATATTCCCCGTGTAAATGTAATATAATAAAATATTGTTTCCTTACGTTGCTAGCCATTCAAAGGAAGTCGATACGAAAACTTGGAAAAATATTCCCTCCAACAGACTACAGAATTTAATACAGTCTATTGTTAAACAGAGAATATATAGTATAATTAAATAGATGTCTAGTAAAAGTGGGCTAGGAGAGTTCTGATTCAAAGGCAACTGAATCACCCTGTACATCTTTCCTATTGTTTCGACATTAGTTAATAACCATAATAGTTGAACTTGATCTTTGGACGAATAATTTTTACACTGAGTGTATTCAATAAAACGAATTCGTATAGGCAAGAAAGGTCTATGACGTGGCTGTCCAATTATTACGCTTCATGGACGACGAAGAAATGCGTGAAAACGTAAGTCTATAAACGTAAAATTATATCATCCAAAGAATGCCAATATGTATTGATCATACACGAAATGCAGATGTCATTAATGGTGTTACAAGCAAAGCACAGGCCATTAAGATTTTCCTGCCTCGGCCTCGGTTATTTCGGACACAACTTTATATACAAGGTTCGTGACTCACGATAAACTTAAAAGAGCTCTTTGTTAACACATTTATTCGTCTTTTCCAGATTTTCAGCACAGTGATCACAAATGCCGTGATAATATTGCAACTCAAAACAGGACTTGTTGATTGAGATATCTTCCAGTCATTGATAAGCATAATCGATTATTTCTGCTATTCCACTGTTTTTGCTGTCCGCAATTGATTGCGGTGTTCCCAAGCAATGAATTAGACAGATGTTACAGGCTGCTTTTAATTGTCTAATAAATTGAATGCATCGCCCACACCGTTCTTTTTCATGTAACTTGCGTGGTGTCTTTCATTTGGACAAATCTGATATTAGAGTGCCGTGGAAGCGATTTCATGGGCGCAGAACCGATCCAATGTATGTAAAGTCGAATTATTCAGGTACTGAGATGGACACTCGCATTTTCTGTCGTGAACAGTTTTTTGTAGGCTAGTTCATGGTATATATGTATCAGCTTGTCTTTAGAAAACCTTTGCCAAAAACAATTTATCACACGAAGATTTAATCACATCTATTGTAAAATTAAACTACAACCATTTATGATCGTCACAAAAATTTTGCCTTTATTTATAAAAACGTTACAGCTTAATGCATTAATTTATACATTTTAAACAGGTTTTTATATTTTTACGGCTTTACTGAATGTAAGCACAGTTCGATATGAGAATAGAATAAAGTAAAACAATTTCCTTTAATAAATAGCGCTAAGGAAGAAAGAAATAACCCCAAAAACATTAATATGTCAAAAAAGCCAAGTAATCCCCTCGCCTAACCTCCAATCCACGAACCTTTCCAAAATAATTTTTTAATTTACAATTTATCAAAAACAGAAACGGATGTTATTGTAAACTGAGAGCCAAGTCATGATTCAGACATAATTAACATGCAATGAAACGAAATTTTTATTCAATGATACTTAGATTTAACTTGCCGTTCTAATATTTAAAAAAACGTGGTGCATGCGCATTTCCTTGCATTGTAAAAAACTGGAAAACGACTTTCCTTCAAAAACACCCAAGAGCTTTCATAAGTATTGTTCAGTATCACGTAATTGACAAGGACACCATTATTGACAATCTTGCCATAGGTAAGCGCTTCGATAAAGCGTTAATACTCTTATTCGATGTAATTATGAAATGTCAAATTTGCCACGTGTGTAGCCAAGAAACTCTTAAGCGATAGGTTTGAAATTTGCTCGGACGATATTCATACTGATATGTTGTACATATCTACATATGTATGTATGTATGTAGTTGCCGGTCAAAGAAGTAACATAGAAGACTCGGTAGTCTCACGTCAAGGTGCGCGTGGCGGTCGTGTTGTCAATACAAACATACATACTATCTCATACACACTGCACTCACACATCCTATATCTATATGTATGTACATACTGTTGTATTTTATGATTTACACACAGTATAGTAAAACACGTCCGTTTGCTTGACACACAGAACAAAAGTAAGTTATTTAATCAATAAAACATTTCTCCTCGCTTCAACTCAGAACGGAAGAGCTTCCCTTCATTTATTATATAAAAACTCTTCTGTCTTGTCTGAGCGCCATAATTCGAAATTACAAAGTATTACCAAGTACTATTTCTCAACACATACAAATAGCCTATCTATCTAAAATGGATTTTTTAATTCAACTCCTTTGGCAGGAATCGTTTCAAACCTGTCACTAAATGTTGCGCTTCAACTGGCAAAGTTGAAGCCCAAGACTCTAACTTCTTGAAGATATTTCTCAATTTCTCTGTGCCTATTTCGCCTTGGGTATTGGGTATATCCTCTTCGATTTCCTCCTCATCGCCTTCACCTTCCTTTTCGTCCTCAACACTCTGGTCGTCCTCTATATCGGCGCAGGATCGCAGCATCCCATGTCGCGTTTTAAATTTGTGCAGCCAGCCGTTGCTGGCCTGAAAACTCTCGGGACCTCCGATCTCTGTATTTAGGCGAATTGCCGCTTCTTTAAGTAATGGGCCACTAATGCGATTACCAAGGGCCCTCCTCTCCATCAACCAACTATGGACACGTCTATCCAAATCCTCCAGTACAGGCTTTCTCATCCGTTTGGTGGCCGTAGGATTTCCATCCGCGAATTCTTGTAGCTCCGGCGCTTGCCGCTTAATTCGCCGTACTGAACTGGGATGTAGTCCATACTTCTCGGCTACTTCTTTAGTGGGAACACCAAAACTTAGCTCTTGAATGAGTGCTAATTTATCTTGCACTGTCAATGATGAACCACTTCTCGATGCCATTTTCCCTCGAAAATCACTGAATAACACAGTCGAAAATCACTGAATAACTCTGTCGAAAATCGCTGAATAATCACTCTAGATGGACTGAAACGTCTAACTGCTCTGTTTCGCTGCTAGAGACGATATGGCTCTGTGGACATCGTTACCGGACTTTATATGTATGACTCTTTGAATCCTTTTCCACATCCCTTGTGGTGGTCAAAATCAAGAGTTGTCGGAATTTCCTTGAATTAACAATAGGTACACTTGTAATATTACTTGAAGCCGCACCACGGACAAACAGTTAAGAGAGGTCGGGGATGCAAACAATAGGGGTAGAAACGCAGTTGCGCGAAACGGCCCTACGGCCGGATACCTGATTCGCCGAATTGGGTCTCCCGCAATCTTTTCATTATGTCGAGGGCAACTTAGCATGACGGGTGAATTCCAATCATTATACACTTTACTACGGGCTCACCCCATTACACAAAAATAGATCCTCCCTATTTTCCAGACACACATTTGTCGACGTTCTCGTCGCCAGCGAGAATGGGTGTTGAAGGGTTATTCATAACTCGAAGGGCTTTTCTCACGCAGTGTATTTTTCGATGCGTCTGGTTGGGCTTCACCCAGACAACTGACTCGCGTTGTCCAAAATGAGAAACTTAAAAGACACATAATCGCCACCCGCCCCGCAGGTGAGTGTTCGGGGGAAAAACAGGTCCGCAGGTACAGCGGCACATGCTAGTCGACATCTGCTTCGCATCGGTAGGCAACCCGTGCCGTGCGCAGCCAAAATCGTCCTCGCGCCGACATATTCTATGCCGCTTCGCATCACTGGTTTTAGACTTTTGCTTCCCTTAATCCTTTATCTGTACCACATCAATAAAACGGCTCTCACCCTTTACCGAAGACAATCTCAATCCCTTGTGAGACTTAAGCTCGCTAAGGGAATTGGGAGCACAGGGAAACTGCTCGCCTTCAGTCCCGTACGGCGAGCAGTTACATACTTACATACCTGTGTGCATAGAGAGGTCCTACTGTAGGAATTTGGTGTGGTATTACCCTTAACACTACAGGATACCCTTGCAATTGTTCGAAGTAGCTCATGTTTGGTACCATTTTACTCAGGAAAATGTCAACAATTTGTTAAACAAATCACCGCTGTATTATAATGTCAAATTTAATCACTTTTGTTCGTAGAGAATGTATATGATTTTTATAAAACTAGCAGGTCATTAAGACGGTCTCAAGGGGCCGAAAGAACGGTCCGAAAGGCTCATAAAGTTGAGATTCATAATTAGTGGTGGGGATACGCACGAGCAGTTGGGGAGGCTCCGAGCGTGAGCAGTTAGAGAGGTCCTACTGTAGGTGACGACGGAAGGAAGGGGCAGTGAAATTTCTGGCACCCTTGAAGGGGGATGCTAGGTTTTTCCCAAGTCAGGAAGGAGAGGTGTTCCGCTCGCCGCCTGGACATACCTGCTCGAACATGCCTCGCGATTCGAAGAAATGACCGCTCATTCGGGTAAAGCGGAACCGGGTAATAGCGAGCATTTGCAAGCCAGATGGGCAGCAGAGTTAAATTCAGGCAATAAAAAATATGGACAGGCGGCGAAAGCCAGCAAAAGGCGAAACGGCGCATAAACGTTAAATTAACCTTGCAGATGTGCGTTCGAAAATCGATAGAGCTTAGAAACCTAACGGCACATCGAGAGAAAAGATAGTTGCTGAAAAGGAAGAAGTGAGCAGGACATTGTTCCGCGAGTGGGCATCAAAATCGAGAAACCCGCAGTCCGAACATTCTTCTCCTATTGTGCTTGATTGGATCTATGATTGACTAAACAGGAATTTGTAAATGAAGACACGCCTAATTTTTTTAAACGAAAACTAAGACAGTGTGCAATGTATTCAGAATGGTTGAAACAATACAAATACAAATACAAATGGGAGTTTCAGTGGGTTAAGTCGCTGTTACGTTGAACTAACTTGCGTTCGTTATACGTTACGAATTGAACGGGAGAAAAATTAGCGAAGGAACTGTGACTTGCCTAACGATCGCGATAAAACACGATGGTAATTGTAACTGCTTCCAAAGAGTCTGGCGCTCGATCTACTTCACAGAGCTTCTCCCGCTTTCCATCAGAAATTAGGGACTTATATACCCGAAAAATCCAGTGAAAAGGGGGTATGGTGGGAGTATAAGAGTTCATGTGGGGCAAGAATGCACAGCTGCACAATGCACTCCTAGGAGTGGTTTTTACAATCCTTGCTACTGCAAGGAAAAAAAAAATGTACAGGATACATTGTTTACAATATGTACTTTATTATGTAGCCAATACTTTTTCCGAAAAAATTATTTGCAAGGGGAAAAAATCGAATTTTTGTCCCGTTTTCTAATATTTTACTTGTATGTGGTACCGTAACGTCACAATTTTAAGGCTTGAAAATATGCAGGAGAATTCTATGTGACAGACTAAACGAGTTAAAATTATTGAAGCTACGTGAAATAATGGCTAACAAAAGTAGTCCGATAAGTAAACAGGAAGACAGTTACAATCGTGAGAGTATGGCTATTCCGAATTCAGGGAGATGACTGGCTAGAATTGAATGATTTTTTATTGCAATATATTTCTTACAGTTAGTAGACATCTCTGAATGCGTTAACATACATGTATTTTATTCCAGAACTTTGGATGTGACAGCCAGCCAGATTGGTATTTAAAGATTGGATTATATAAACGTTCACAGTGTCCTGTACTTTCATGGTGAACGGAGTAATCACAAAGGGATTCTATTCCATATACTTTTCAACTGAATACCATGTAGTCATCTTCTTCGTCTGCAACTTAAAGATTGTTGATAAGTTAACCCTCGCGGCCGATAAGATTTTTAATTCTGTCTTTCATTCATGCGTAAGAAAGTTGGGTAAAATTACTTGAATGAATTGCCTCCTTTCGGATCGTAGGTAAATCGATACGGTTCCCTTGAAGCCGATAGAAAAGATTCAGCATTTCAATAGCGTAGCAAAACTGCACACACGGACGTGGCACATTGTCGTACAGGTAAACAACCATCTGCTTCATTGTAACTTCCGAATAGTAAATGTGCTGATCCTTGCTAACGTATACCATACATTCGGTAATTTTGTCCACTGCATCAGATACCGCTCTTTGTTTTGTGGAATTTGGCACCAATTTCTACAAAATCCGCATGATTATACGAGGTTCCACTACTTTCGCTGTGTTTAATAACTTTTTGTCAATGTTAAGCCTTACGTTATATGACGCAATAGCACGAGTCACAGGCCAGTCTTCTCGACATGGCACGCAACGGCAAACAAAGTAATAGTTTTGCAAAAGATACTTTTGCCGTTCTGCTTTTGGTAGTTCTTGATAGATTGAGCCATAATTGACCAATATCTTTAAAGTAATTACATTTTCTTATTAATTAACACACAACATTTCAAGCTATTATGTCGTTAGCAGAGTATACCTGTTCACCCTTCGTAATTGGACGCAGGGAGTAAGCAATTGTATGCCCGAATGCCGACAGCCTTGCAACTTGCCTGTCGCAAGTATTGTTCAATAAACTAAACAATGGCATCAATACAGTACCGCGTTTATACCGTCTGCCCGGGCTCGCCATCGCGTCCCACTATAATGTGATCATCTTTTAAATTCGGCCACGACGTAGTTACCGAAAACTTGCAAAAGCTAGTAAAGTTTGATACATACACTGCACATGTTACACGGAATCATTTGTAGATGTCTCAGCATGAGTGCACCAGTAAATACAAATGCATCACGATCGTTCTCAGGTACTAAAGTTTGATACGGACACAGTAATACAAAGTGCATAATTATAACAGCATTAAATGCCCTCCATAAAAGATCGATACCACTTCGTTCCTCAGTGTTTGTGACTAAGCTATATATACTTCTATACTGATCACTGTGAAATATTCCATCCTTTGAAAAGCCTTTGGTACGCATATCTGAGGCAAAATTAGTCTATACTGTACTCGTATATACTTTTTTGCAATGTTAACAATTTTTAATTAATTACCTTTTCCTTTATCCACCTCTTTTACTATTTCCTTCAACTTATCAATACCACCACTCCTTCTAATGGCTAAGATTGTCAGTCTAAGTGCCATCAGCACTAATTGCTGGAAATATGGTTCCTCCTTGGCTCTGGCCTGAGGATTGGAGTTAGAATTCGCCAGGGTAGGAAATATAGGACATTCAATGTCATGACTTGATTCCCAATCAGTATCCTTACATTTTTCAGAGCAATACATTGCATAATTACATGAATGACAAGGTATCATAGCCCAACAGACTTCTAAACAATAGTGGCAGTGTGTTTCAACATTACTTGGGGCCAAGAGCATAACATAAGGTTTCTCTAGCATAAGAGCTTCTCCTATTTCTATATTTCTTGTTGCAACAAGATGTCTACCATACTCTTTGTTATACTTTATTGCTATGGCATCAGAAGCACATGGAGCTTCAGGATTGGTGTTTTTTATTACAGGAAGGGAAGGTTTATGTGAATGCAACTGATCCTTTTCATCAATATTTTGCTTGGAAGGAACCTGTTTCATGAGTTGCCTCATTTTACCAATATACTGTGCATAGTTGGAATCGTTCATATTCATTCTATCCGCCCACAAATCTGCTTCATCTATAGCATCATCCAACTCAAAACTGTCCAGTGCGATCAGACACTCTATCTTTCTGAGATACAGTTTACACCTTAAGACATCCGGGTAATCCAAAGTGAAAGCTCTTTGAATGTCCTTCAGGCATTCGTTATACTTTCTCATTCTGCATAATACTGCAGATCTATTGGCATAAGCCATTGCCTGCTCCTTAGAGCCTATTGGTGCATTTGCTAAACTCTTACAATATAATTTCAATGTCTCTAAACACGTTTCGCTTGTGAATGGTGTCGCGGCATATAATTTATTCCCTTCCTCTCTGAGTTTCTTGGACTGCGTAGTAGTCTTG